>OU342738.1:274451576-279526576 GCA_910589765.1 Avena atlantica | reverse complement strand
AGTGAAAGAAAATAGTGCAAACTCCATTTCATGGCGTAACATCACCATGACTACATGATCAATCTAGTGTTCATTAACATCATTGCAGTGGGCAGAAGAATCGACGGTGTTGGTGCAGGAGTGGTAGTTTGAGACGGGACTTGGTGGAGGGTCTTGCTCGACACGAAAGGTAAGCTTCTAGCGACAAATCCAGCTGAAAGCGAACGTTGGTTGTAATGCAATTACTAGTATATTTGGAGGCGGATGTTGGCCGAGATATAATTGGGCCCATGCTCTTTTACTGTGGTAGTGTTGATAAAGATAAGGCCACCATGCCATGCACATTTTCGTTTATCTAGTGAGACTCCTAATGAATTAATAGAAAGAACATGTAGTATGTGGTGTAATCTGGACAAGACGAGTAAAGGAAGGTAGGGTTGCAAATTGGTGTCCTTAAGCCTTAGAGTAACCTCTAACCCGCATTAGTTCACTCGAAAGAACTAGTTCATTTGATTGAACTAAATGTTGGGAGATAAACAATCCCACTAGTCTGAAATGAACTTTAAGGATATAGCTTCAACCAGTAGCTATGCAATGGAAGTAAAACAACGATCACATCATTAGTATAAAAAGGTCTAGTGGCGGCGTTCGGAAAAGGAGGTTCGTGGCGTTGAACGCACACGCCACTAATCTTACGCCACTGGTAGAAGATAGTGATGGAGTCCACAACAAACGCCACAAGCAGTTTATCTAGTGGTGGAGTTTCCGTGGAACGCCACCACTATATATCATAATAGTGGCGCTTCCATTAGATAGATATTTGTGACGTTTCTTTTATTTTGAGCGCCACAATTGAGGTTTCAAAAATTAAAAAAAAATCTGGTGCATCCAATTTTATATTGACAACACAGCAAAACATATTCATAGAAATGGCGCAATATAACATCAGGAAATGCATTATCACATAACAAGCGGTTAAAAACATCACAAGCGGTTCAACATTCAATATAACTAATACATCTCGCTCAATCAAACTGAACATCGATTCCAGGGTCCTGAGCCACGAGCGGTGAATATTTAAAGAGAAGGAACCGTCACAGGAGCATAGCTCGGGTGAGATCCCTAAAAAAACTGCTAGGTATCGGAGACCCTGACGACCAACGCAACCATATAGCGACGGACGTGCCCGTCCTCCTCCCTGACACGACACTGTATCACCTCCTCGGGGGCCGGATCCCTCTGCACCGAGTGTGGACCAGACGAGCACCACCAAAGAAGCTCTGGGTCAACGACGAGATCGGGATTCCTCACCAAGATACGCGTCCCGAAAGGTAGCACCTCCCAGTACCATCCTGGCGGAGCCTAGTCTCGCACATGCCCAGCGAATCCCAGTAGTCCTCCGATGTTGCCGCCGAGTTGATGACGAGGATGCGGGATGGGCATCCTAAAGTAGCCAAGTAAGTGTGCGGTTGTTCCAAATTGATGTCAACAAATAATCTCTAAACTAAATAATCATAAGCAAATTGACGACAAAGCTCACTCACATAACAACTGACATTGCATCCTCGCATTGTAATCATCGGCCATATGAAAGTACAAAACCAAAATCAACCTAAAAGTAGGGCCTCATATTTGCATTAGACGCAAAATAATTACAGGGACGGAGTGAGTGAGCCAAGTAGAATGCACAAATTATTTATTTGTGCATATCACAAGGCTCACTCACACCGCCCCCGACATTGCATCCTCACATTGTAATCATCGGCCATATGAAAGTACAAAACTAAAATTAACCTAAAAGTAGGGCCTCATATTTGTATTAGTCATAAAATAATTATAGGGATGGAGTGAGTGAGCCAAGTAGGATGCACAAATTATTTATTTGTTCATGTCACAAGGCTCACTCATAATGTCCCGACATTGCATCCTCACATTGTAATCATCGGCTATATGAAAGTACAAAACCAAAATTAAACTAAAAGTAGGGCCTTATATTTGCATTAGACGCAAAATAATTACAGGGACAGTGTAAGTGATCCAAGTAGGATGCACAAATTATTTATTTGTGCGTATTACAAGGCTCACTCACACCACTCCCGACATTGCATCCTCATATTGTAATCATCGGCCATATGAAAGTACAAAACCAAAATCAACCTAAAAGTAGGGCCTCATATTTGCATTAGATGAACCAAGTAGGATGCACTAAATCATATTTGCACTAAATCATCTACAATTATCTAAACTAAATCATCTACAATTATCATCTACAATTATTTTAGAGATGAAGTAAGCGAGCCAAAATAATTTCTAGAATTTCTAACATACTTATCTATAGAATTTCTAATATCAATATCTAACACACATATGCATCTACAATTTTCCTAAAATGCATAAAAACGGGGATCAGGGGTGTGGCTCACCGCGAGGTCGTGGACGGGGAAGCTACAGCGAGTGGCTTGGGGATGGACGGGGATGGCGACGATGGTCGCGGTGGCCAGCGGCTCGGAGAGGAGGAGAGGTGCGGCGACCGGCGGCTCGGGAATGGACGGGGCAGTGGCGACCGCCGGTGGCCGTGGTGGTTGCGGCAGCCAGCGGCTCGGAGAGGAGGTGAGAGGTGCGGCGACCGGCGGCTCGGGAACGGACGGGGCGGGGGCGGTGGCGGCGACAGTCGAGGATCGCCGCAGTCGTTGCGGCAGCCAGCGGCTCAGAAAGGAGGTGAGAGGTGCGGCGACTGGCAGCTCAGTAACGGATGGGCCGGGGGCATTCGATGCATGCGGTGGCGGGGTTGAGGGAGACTGCGGAATAGAGTGTGAGGTAGGGATCAATCCGATCGAAAGGGAACGACGTTATAAAAAAGCCGTGGAGTTCAATTCATGTTGAACGCCACCAACACTGAGCGTAGCCATGGCGTTCAGTTGTTAACAACGCCACAAGTAGGTTTGTCCCGGCTTTGTCCATCGGACCCCGACATTGATGGCGTCTGCGTATAACAAGACATCACTAATATCATATACTGGTGGTGTTCCGTAATTTATGAACACCACTATTATTTCGTCTTCAGGTGGTGGCGCGTATAATATTTTGGACGCCACTAGTGAAATGACTGCTATAAGGGGTTTCCTACTAATTCATATACGAGTGACACAACGACTTAAGTAAAAAAACTCGTCAACTTAACGAGGAAAAAATGACTTTGAATTACCGATCCACCAAAGTTCCACTAAATATGAGCAACATGGGTACATAGTCTTCCATAGAATGTCAATGGATATACAACACATTTCATCATGTTGCCAACCGGTAACAAGAACCACAAGAGGCAATATTACAACAAAGCAGAGATATCATATTTTATGTTTTTTAACCATAAATTCAAACAGCACTAAAGTTGGTATACAATCATACATATGTGTTCTCAATATACTCACCAATTTTTTAGCTCAATCGAACACCCGTTTTTTTGCCTAGACTATTCCTTTACCAAAACTTCTATGTGATGAAACTGCGATAGTCTGAACTGACTAAAACGCTCTTAAATATTATGCTTCATTGACCCACATCTAAAACCATCTAACCATATCTAATTACTCAAAGTAAGGAACAAACTAATCAAGTTTTGAGTCAATCCAAGAACGTTTAAGCCTCCAAACACTAGAAGACAAACCGGTCAGGAACCACAAATCTAGACAATAATCACACCTATCTAGCTTTATTCATCTCTTCTCACTAGATCAAGGTGTTATTGTGTGTTATATTAACCTCTCTCAATGTCATCCACACTAGTTTTACACTCTCACTCACACAGCCACCAAGGATGGCTAGGATTTTATTTTCTTTCACAAGGAGCATATCAGCTGTTGGATGTGAATTTCGATCAACGGTTTGCATGTGTTGGACTTACGGGACTATAGTTGGGCTTCCAACACACATCCATATGGAGGGACATGGATCAAGACTAAAGAGGGGTAGAGGGTACCTAAGGGTCACTAATTTGCAACTAGAAGGAAGGGTTGAGATTTGGCGAAATTCATATTGTGACGTAGCATGGCCTAGAATGTTGTCATACTTTGTAGATCATTTGGCTGATTTTTTTTAAAATGGAGACATATCCCCGGTCTCTGCATCGACTGATGCATGCGACCTCTTTATTACTTTATTAGAATTCGAGTCTTACAAAGGATGCATCATGGGTCAATGAAAGGATAATTGCCCCTATGTGTGGTTTTGGTGATTAATGACAATCCCTATGGTCTAATGTTTTCACTGAGTTTTATATGAAGGTATATTCCATAGGTCATGCTTGTAGTCCATGTGTTGGATTCAAGTATGGATGCCATGAAGATAAAGATATACCTTGAGTATTGGCATCAAATCGAGATTAAGAGAATAATATGATATGATCAAGATCTTGAGAGTGTGATCTCAATAGAAGAATTCAAGATATGGCTCTAAGTCGGTGTCATGATAGCCTCATTAGTTGAGGTATGTTTGACTAAGATTTAGAGCATGTAATCAAATTAAGAGTTCCTTATGTACCTCAAGATATTAAGATGGAGCGCGAGAAGATACTTGGTTGACCAATACAAAGAGTGAAGAGTGATTTCAAGTTGGTCAACACATGAAGCATAAAGAATGTACCACATGGTCTTGTGGTATGGTAAGCCTTGTCGATTATGCATCATGAACTAACCCATTATATATTTTCCTTTGCGTTTTCTATATGGGACAGGTATCTTTCCATGGGCATGCTTCAAAAATGAAGATATTATATAGCCCATGAGAGGATGACATCAAGTGGTGATCATCATCAAGGTTGAGAAGGGCAAGTTCAAGATAAGCATCTCGAGAATATCATTTGCTTGAAACTTGCCGTCCATATTGGTGATAATGTACATGTGAAGACATGTATTAATGAAGCTATCCCATAGTGGTGTATGGGGAGCAAATTAGGAGTCTTCACGAAGCAACAATGATCAAGTGTTGCATTCTGGCTTGGGTGGAGCTTGAAGCATTGTCATCAAGATCAAGCAGGATGCACAAGGCAAAGGTATGGCCTTGCTAGGTTTTCCTTTTACCAGTCTCAAGGTGGTTGTTGGGAGACCGGGTTATAGGAGAGATAGCCGCACTATCAAGAGGGGATCTCGGTTGTGTAACTTGATCACATCGTCATAGGGAGCTCAATCGTTTGCATACTTTGCATCTTCCTATTTTGTTGCTTCTTGGTGTTTCTCCATGTGAGGTTCTTGAGCTTGCTGCTATCTCTTCAACAAGCCCATGTTCATCGAAAACGGAATTTGTATGCATCTTCTATGGCGTTTTCGAGTTTGAAGGTTTTATCGGTTCTTATTTAGGGAGGCTTCTTACCTTTCTTCATTTGGTTCTATCCTCCTTTGTTGGGATATGATGTTTCTCTGTACAATATTGTAGGGCTTGTTGTCCTCGTCAAAACAAGCCCAAGATCATCGAAACCGGAGTCCGGATGCAAAATTTATTGCGTTTTCCATAAAGTCAGTTTCATCCCGGTTGTGGATCCGGTTCAACCGGCTCCCAGACCGGGTGGTCCGGTGCCAGCACCGGAAAACCGAGATTCAACCGGGTTTCAACCGAGATTCAACCGGGATTTTCGTTTTTTCTATACCGAGTCTATCCGAGACTGTGTACTGACCCTTATCCCGGTTGAGATCCGGTTTTCTGGTCCAGGAACCGAACCATCCGGTTCTGGAGCCGGTCCAACCGAACTTTCAACCGGATTCGCATAGTTTTCTCCCAACGGACATATTTGCTTTCCACTATAAAAGGGGGTTCTTATACCAACGTTTTAGAGTGTTCTTGACCACGAAATTGACCTCCATTGTTGAACCTCTTGAGCTTTCTTCCTCCCCCTTCCCTCCTATGATTCTTGCATCTTTTTGAGGGCTCTGGAAGAGGAGATCTAGATCTACAATCCCCACCAATCAATTTCTCCTCTAAGTGAGGGGAACCCATTGGATCTAGATCTTGGAGTCATTGGTTGACTTCCACCATTGTTCTTCCTCTATAATTCCTCCCTAGCACTTGTTGCTTTGGTGGGATTTGAGAGTGAAGGATTTGAGCACCCTTGGTGGTCTTGCTTTGCATTCTTGCATAAGTGTTGAGCGTTCCATTACGATTTGTTCGAGTGAGAGACCGTGAGCTTGTTACTCTTGGAGGGTGACCTCCTAGTTGGCTTGGCGGTTGGTACCGCGGTGTTCTCTTCGTGGAAGATTGTGAAGAGACCCAGGATTCTCCTTCGTGGAGCTTGTGAAGTGGTTGTGGAGCTTGCCATCTCCGGAGTGGAGGAAAAGCTAGCCATAAGGAAAGGACCTAGTCCTTCGTGGGATAGACTCGGAGAAGAAGGTGATCCTTTGTGGCGCGTGAGGAATCCTTCGTGGAACCTCACACCTCTCCAACGTGACGTAGCCCCCTTCCCAAAGGTGGTGAACACGGGAATACATCTTCGTCTCCGCGTGCCTCGGTTATCTCTATATCCGATCTTACTTTCCTTGTGATAGCCATCGAGCTTGAAGTACGTATATCTTGCTTATCACTTGTGGTATATTTATCTTCTGCTATCTTGCTTAGCTTAATTTGTTGTTGGTGCACTTAGTTGAGCCTAGTGTATTTAGGTTTTGTGCTTGTAAAATAAACGTTAGTTTAATTCCGCATTCTATCAAGCCAAAACCATAATAGTTTTGAAATTTCCTATTCACCCCCCCCCCTCTAGGCGACATCTCTATCCTTTCAATTGGTATCAGAGCAAGGTCTCTCCTTGTTTAGGCTTCACCGCCTAGAGTGTAAAGATGTCGGCTAGTAGTATAGTGCACAATGACACAATTATCTTTTATGGCACAAATTATGCTTTGTGGAGAAATTGCTTGCTTTGTAATCTTCGGACCTTGTGTCCAAATATTGAGCGATTTCTAGATGTAGGTTTTTCTCCTCCTATGGATCCTCAAAATCTATCTTTAGAGGATGAGAAAAATTTACATCTCGAAGTTCAAGTATCTAATGAGATTATTTTCTCTTTGAGCCCCACAGTTAATTTGTTCTTGACGATTGTAAAGCGCAAGTCGTCTCATGAGAAGTGGACCAAGCTTAAAGAAATATTTGGTGGTTCCATTTCTAATATTATCGGTGGTTTCTCTGAGGAGATATCTTTTCCTTCACATCATGAAGAGCTCCAAGTTGCTTCCACCTCCGACCGCGATGAGTTCTCATCCTCACCCACTTCACTAACGTGTGGCAAGACACAAGGTAAATATATGGTGAGTGGTGTTGGGAATTGCAATGTTGATATTGTGCTCGCTAATGATGATCCTTCATCTCTATCCCATTGCAATGTTTCTTCTTTGGACTTAAGCACTTCTTGCAACAATAATGCTATATCCCCTTGTGTTGCTAGTCCTTGTATATCATCTAGAAATTATTTGAGTACTAGTGTAGATGATACGCTTGATTTGCCTTGTTACCATGAACAAAATGCTTCTATTTCCTCTAGTTGTTTATCTAACAATGTAGAGGAAATCAAACATTCTATGAAGGAAGACATGATCATGAATGAAGATTCAAGAATATCCTCATCTTCATTCTCCCATGATAACATGTGCCTTATGGCAAGAGGATCAAAGGTATCTCCTACTTTGGATCCCAATATATCTTGTAAAGATAATAGCAATGATAATGATGATAGTGATGATGACATTGATGAGGATACTAGTGCTCTCTTGCTTGAGTTGACTTTTTTGTGTACCTCTCTTCATGGTAATAATAAGGCCGTTACTTGTCTCAAACACGTTATGGACACCATAACTAAACAAACGGGAACCATAGAGGAGTTGGATTTCCAACTTGATGATGTGAGTCGGAGATTCAATCTCCTTAAGCAAGAGCTTGCCGAGGAGAAGCACACTAATTGTATCCTCACACAAAAAATTGAATCTTATGAGCTTGAAAAGGAAAATTCCATTAATGATGCTTGTGCTACTAACTCTACTTCTTGTGAAGCATCTATCCTAAAGGAGAATGTTGAGCTAAGGGCTCAACTTGAGTTGCTAACTAGCAAGTATAGGAAATTGGAAGAAAGTCACAAAAAGCTCTCGGGCTCTCATAATGATCTTCTAGTCTCTTATGATGGGATAAAGTTAGCTCGTGAGGCAAGTATTACTAAGGTAACATCTTGTGAGCCTCTTTTGGACATTAGCACAACTTCTACTCAAAATGCTATTTTTCCATGTGCTAGTCCTAGTAATTCATCTAGCCATACTATTGATAAACCTTGTGTTGGATTAATTGCTTTGCCTTGTTGCTCTAACAATGAAGCTTCTACTTCCTCTAGTACTTGTATTTATACTAACCATGTAGAGGAAATTAAAGAGCTCAAGGCTCAAGTCACTTCCTTGAGGAATGACTTTGAAAAGAGTCATGAAGGGAAATCCACACTCGATAATATATTGAGTGTGCAAAAATCCCCTAATGATAAAAGTGGACTTGGATTCAACTCCAATAACAAGAACAAGTCCAATATAAACAAGAAGAAGGGCCAAAACCAAGTCAAGAATTCGGCCAAGATTATTTGCTTCAAGTGCAAGGTTGAAGGACATCATGTAAGATCTTGTCCATTGAAGAAAAAGCACTTGAGTGAGAAGCAACAAGGGAAGCGGCCACAAGTTCATGTTCAAGCCCAAGTTGAAGTTAAGCCACTTCCGAAGAAGAATCAAGATAATGCTCCCCAAGCCAAGAAATCAATAAAGAAGAGAAAGGGGAGCACTTGTTGCTACATATGTCGTGTGAAGGGGCACTTTGCCTTTTCATGTTCAAACGGTACCTTATCTAACCCTATCATTGTTGATGATGATTATTCTCTTAGGAAGGATAAGGATGGCAATGTGTTTGCCAAGTTTGTTGGAACTCAAAGTGGTGTCAAGAAAAGAACCATTTGGGTTGCCAAGCCTACTGTGACTAACCTCTTAGGACCCAACTTGGTTGGGTACCAACTAGCTCAAACTTGATCAATAGGTGTTTATGAGGGCATTGGAGACTTGGCTAACTCATGAAGAATTAAGGGATCTTCATATGTTATATTTGATCAAGCCAACTCCTTTGGATTATTATTTCCCTATCTTATATCCAATGTGCCTCTTCGCGGTAACTTGTACTTAACTCATTTATATTGTAAGTTACTTGCCCCTTTACATGTTTTGGTTTTGCACCAAGTATGTGTTTGTATTTCGTGTGCCTCATGCTTGATTATTTTGTGTATTCAAGTATGTCTAGGTGTTGGGCACATCATTTACTCGTGTGTTTTATTTTGAGCCTCTAATGCATCTTGATGATATCTTATTTGGCTATTTTAGAGTGGTTAATGGAACATCCCATTTTGGGGGAGTGACATGCCTCGCGCATATCTCAAACCTTAAAATATGTGTACATGAGTACTACCACTTAGTATTGATATTGCAAGCTTATCTAGTCACTATGTGGTGTATCATACTCATGAGAAATTCAAATTCTAAATGTCCATTAATTATCTCTAGTTGAGGTTGTTTTGCCTCTTATTAAAAAAATGAATATCACATTATGGGGGAGTGATATGCTTCTTTTGCATATCACAATCCTAGGAAATGTGAACATATGAGGTAGTGCCACTTAGGGACGATATAGTTGATTATCTTGTTTCTATGTGGAATGTTGGCTCAAACATGGTCCTATTTTTGTTAGAAGCTTTTATTGCTCGTCTTTTCGGTCTTTGTTTGAGTAAGAAATTCTTGGTGCGGTCTTTCTCAAATACATATCTCTATATCTTATTTGGGATACCATTTGCTTCAAGTTATTCTAATCATTGTTTTGCATGATTGTGTGACTAGTTGAAGCTATCAAGAATCTCTATCTTTGTATAGTGCTTAATATTTTTATTTCTATCCTATGCTTTTTATTGTGAAGATTTATCTTTAATATCCGTGCAATATACCACCGAAAATCTATTCCAATACACTCATTATCTCTGACAATTGATATACTTGTGTGTGGTAGCATTTGTGGATCATCTTCACTTTGGAGTTAACCTCTTATTGCCTTACTTTCTTTCCAAAAAAAATTTTGTGTGGCTCCCATTGTCTTCCTTGGCTTTTGAACATATCTCTGATGATGTTTTTGATTATTATCAAATGTGTTTTAGTGGAAGACAAACCTTTTCTTCTCGGAACCTTGTGCCATTGTGAAAAGTGTTAAGGGTTTGGTTTATTTGTTGAAACCTTTCTCTTTTGGGAGTTTGTTATCTCATTCTTTATTCTCTATTTTATTTTCTTGAATGAGATAAATCTTCGAGCATTTGTGTTTTTAATTCATCTTTCATGCTTAATAGTTTTTGCTCGGTTCATTTTTTGAACTTTGTTGAACAAATCTTGTGTTGATTTGATTCTTTGATATAGTTTGGACAACAAATGTGTTTTGTCACACCTTGTATGCCTTCTTGAATATTTTTGGTGATTTGTCCAAAGTATATCTTCGTTGGATCTTGAAATTCTCGCGCATGCATGTTTAATAAATGTATATCTTATGTCATGTTTTGCTTTCTTTGATCCAATATATAGGGTATACTCCATCAAATCCTTAAACGGCTAAGATGTGCATGGAATTCAAATTTCATCTCTAAATATGCACATATTTTTATGGAGTGTATCCTATGTGTTGTGGTTATTCTAACCACTTTGGACCCAATAAGTTTGGGGACCAAGATGTACTTGAATGTTGTTTTAGGTACACTGAAGATACAACGGATGCTTGTCTCTTCTATAAGGAAAGTGTTGTCACCACATGTTAATTGGAGCCAAGCTAGGATGATCTAAAAATTCTTATCTACTACATCATACCATTGCTATCTCGGTAACAAGTATCTTATTCATGCATACTATTCTTCCATCCAATCTTTTGTAGGTTGCATCTTGGCATGAATTTATTTGTTTGTCAATGTTCGATTCTTGCAGTTATCTTTGAAAGACTTTGTATCCTTATTGCTTATGTGAGTAATTTGAGATGATGCATATAATGGGGAGTATATAAAATCATTTTCATGATTCACCAATTCCAAATATGCCTTCTAGCAATTTATTGCATATCAACTCCTCAAGGTACTCTCATGTGCAATATTGTTTAAATTGCATTGAATCATTCCTTTTGATACTTGTTGCCTTTCTCAAAGTATCCCAACTAGCATTAGTTCTCTTAGTGTTAGTTGTGATGGTTTTGAGATGTTTTGTTTTTCTTTGGTGAAGTTCATTGATATACCATAAGATAAAATAGAGCCATGGGCTATATATGCACTTAAGCAAAATATCCTTTTTGGTATATCTTATGACTTCCGCTTGGATATCATGTATTCTTTTTATTAACCTCTTATGTGTGGATGTTTCTTTGTGGATTATTCTCATGTTTTTTTCCCTTAGAAAATTATATACACTAGAGTGTTAATCTCTCGCCTTGATATACTCGCTCTTTTCCGACCATCACTCTTATCCTCTTGATTTTTAATGGTTTTGGTAAGGTCTTGATTTATGAGTGCTTGGTTTACTTTTATTGCATATTCACACACTCATATCTCATATTTGGTTTCTTTTGGACTTAAGCTTGTCTTGACAAGTGTATTGGTTTATATCTAATCCTTGTATCTTGGTTGTGTTCTAAGTAATATAGAGGGAGTGAGGATTCCATGTTTGTGCATATTGTATTCAAATGAAACAACTAATTTATGCACGAACCTTGGGGAGCTTCCTTATTCCACTTAGAGCACTATTTGTCCATTCGATTATTTGGATTTTTTGATTGCTTTCTTCATCCATTGAAGTTCCTTCACCTTGTTATCCTTTTAGCAATCCTTGATCCTCAATATAGTTTGATTTACTCCAAGTGTTCTTCATTGGATATGTGCATGTGATTTCACTCATATTACGAGTAATGCACACCTTGTGTAGGAACTCATACTATATTGTCCTTCTAACCTTGTTATCCATTTTGGCACTTGTTGTCAATGGGGGAGAAGTTTAGAGGGTTTTAAGGGAAATGGTTTTCTACTTAAGATTGGTTTGTTCTTAAGTGTTTGCCTTTCATGCATTTCATCTTTATTATGTTTTTCATGGTTGTATATATAGTGGAAACTCTCCCAAAGGTTATGCTTGACAATGTATGCATTGAAATTCAAGATCATCATGTGTGCATATATTGTGGGGGAGTTTGCTCTATATATGTTGGTTCTACTCACATCTCCTACATTAGTTGTAGTTTATGTGAGTAGAATCGGTTTTGATATGGGCTAGTATCTTTGTATTACTTAACCATATCAAATACAACCTCTTGTATACAACTTATTCTCCGATAAGTTGCGTACTTGTTTCTAATATTCATTATATAAACCCTCTTGTTGTGATTGTCATCAATTACCAAAATGGGGGAGATTGAAAGGGTAATTGCCCCTATGTGTGGTTTTGGTGATTAATGACAATCCATATGGTCTAATGTTTTCACTGAGTTTTATATGAAGGTATATTCCATAGGTCATGCTTGTAGTCCATGTGTTGGATTCAAGTATGGATGCCATGAAGATAAAGATATACCTTGAGTATTGGCATCAAAATCATCGAGATTAAGAGAATAATATGATATGATCAAGATCTTGAGAGTGTGATCTCAATAGAAGAATTCAAGATATGGCTCTAAGTCGGTGTCATGATAGCCTCATTAGTTGAGGTATAGTTGACTAAGATTTAGAGCATGTAATCAAATTAAGAGTTCCTTATGTACCTCAAGATATTAAGATGGAGCGCGAGAAGATACTTGGTTGACCAATACAAAGAGTGAAGAGTGATTTCAAGTTGGTCAACACATGAAGCATAAAGAATGTACCACATGGTCTTGTGGTATGGTAAGCCTTGTCGATTATGCATCATGAACTAACCCATTATATATTTTCCTTTGCGTTTTCTATATGGGACAGGTATCTTTCCATGGGCATGCTTCAAAAATGAAGATATTATATATCCCATGAGAGGATGACATCAAGTGGTGATCATCATCAAGGTTGAGAAGGGCAAGTTCAAGATAAGCATCTCGAGAATATCATTTGCTTGAAACTTGCCGTCCATATTGGTGATAATGTACATGTGAAGACATGTATTAATGAAGCTATCCCATAGTGGTGTATGGGGAGCAAATTAGGAGTCTTCACGTAGAAACAATGATCAAGTGTTGCATTCTGGCTTGGGTGGAGCTTGAAGCATTGTCATCAAGATCAAGCAGGATGCACAAGGCAAAGGTATGGCCTTTCTAGGTTTTCCTTTTACCGGTCTCAAGGTGGTTGTTGGGAGACCAGGTTATAGGATAGATAGCCGCACTATCAAGAGGGGCTCTCGGTTGTGTAACTTGATCACATCGTCATAGGGAGCTCAATCGTTTGCATACTTTGCATCTTCCTATTTTGTTGCTTCTTGGTGTTTCTCCATGTGAGGTTCTTGAGCTTGTTGCTATCTCTTCAACAAGCCCATGTTCATCGAAAACGGAATTTGTATGCATCTTCTATGGCGTTTTCGAGTTTGAAGGTTTTATCGGTTCTTATTTAGGGAGGCTTCTTAACTTTCTTCATTTGGTTCTATCCTCCTTTGTTGGTATATGATGTTTCTCTGTACAATCTTGTAGGGCTTGTTGTCCTCGTCAAAACAAGCCCAAGATCATCGAAATCGGAGTCCGGATGCAAAAGTTATTGCGTTTTCCGTATAGTCAGTTTCATCCCGGTTGTGGATCCGGTTCAACCGGCTCCCAGACCGGGTGGTCCGGTGCCAGCACCGGAAAACCGAGATTCAACCGGGTTTCAACCGAGATTCAACCGGGATTTTCGGTTTTTCTATACCGAGTCTATCCGAGACTGTGTACTGACCCTTATCCCGGTTGAGATCCGGTTTTTTGGTCCAGGAACCGAACCATTCGGTTCTGGAGCCGGTCCAACAGAACTTTCAACCGGATTCGCACAGTTTTCTCCCAACGGCCATATTTGTTTTCCACTATAAAAGGGGGTTCTTCTCCCAATGTTTTAGAGTGTTCTTGACCACGAAATTGACCTCCATTGTTGAACCTCTTGATCTTTCTTCCTCCCCCTTCCCTCCTATGATTCTTGCATCTTTTTGAGGGCTTTGGAAGAGGACATCTAGATCTACAATCCCCACCAATCAATTTCTCCTCTAAGTGAGGGGAACCCATTGGATCTAGATCTTGGAGTCATTGGTTGACTTCCACCATTGTTCTTCCTCTCTAATTCCTCCCTAGCACTTGTTGCTTTGGTGGGATTTGTGAGTGAAGGATTTGAGCACCCTTGGTGGTCTTGCTTTGCATTCTTGCATAAGTGTTGAGCGTTCCATTACGATTTGTTCGAGTGAGAGACCGTGAGCTTGTTACTCTTGGAGGGTGACCTCCTAGTTGGCTTGGCGGTTGGTACCGCGGTGTTCTCTTCGTGGAAGATTGTGAAGAGACCCAGGATTCTCCTTCGTGGAGCTTGTGAAGTGGTTATGGAGCTTGCCATCTCCGGAGTGGAGGAAAAGCTAGCCATAAGGAAAGGACCTATTCCTTCGTGGGATAGACTCGGAGAAGAAGGTGAGCCTTTGTGGCGCGTGAGGAATCCTTCGTGGAACCTCACACCTCTCCAACGTGACGTAGCCCCCTTCCCAAAGGTGGTGAACACGGGAATACATCTTCGTCTCCGCGTGCCTCGGTTATCTCTATATCCGAGCTTACTTTCCTTGTGATAGCCATCGAGCTTGAAGTACTTATATCTTGCTTATCACTTGTGGTATATTTATCTTGTGCTATCTTGCTTAGCTTAATTTGTTGTTGGTGCACTTAGTTGAGCCTAGTGTATTTAGGTTTTGTGCTTGTAAAATAAACGTTAGTTTAATTCCGCATTCTATCAAGCCAAAACCGTAATAGTTTTGAAATTGCCTATTCACCCCCCCCCCCCCCCCCTCTAGGCGACATCTCTATCCTTTCAGTCACACAGGGTCGACACATGTATTAACCATCTAAATAAAAGGGAAATCCTGATAAGTGTTTCCTCAACATGATAACGATCGATCAAAATGCCAGCTGAATTGGATATACAAATCCCGTGCAACCATATCCAGCTGGTTGCACCCAAAATCCATAGCATACCGCTACTCCATAAGAAGTAGGAAATACCTCATACGGATTCAATAAATTGTCATAGGAATAACCTGCATAAATAAAGAATTTTTGCATTGTTAAAGATATAATCATTCTGCACATTCCATAATGCCCAAAGTAAAGTGCAAACTCCCACTCGAATTTGTTCTTTAACGTTCTTATTAACTCCTATGAACCAATTACAAAATATATGTGTGATACTACTCAGGGGTATAATATTAAAATCCATCTGAACTATGTGCCATAATATCTTTGCAAAGGGGCATGGGATGAATGAATATTGAATTGTTTCTTCTTGATCACAAAAGCAACATTTTTTATTACCTTGCCAGTTTCTTTTAGCTAGATTATCTTTCATAAGTAAAACTTGATACAAGAACCAAATAAAGCTTCTAATTTTTAGTGGTACCTTAAGCTTCCAAATATAATTATGAAAGAAAACCGAGTGACCATCCATGTAATATAGATACATAGATTTGAGCAAAAAAGAGCCTAGAGCAGTTAAACTCCAAACGAAAACATCCGGTTGAGCTGAAAGTCCTATACCCATTAGCCTATGCACTAGATGTAGCCACCTTGTCCATTTGTTCCCATTTAAAGCTCTCCAAAAGGCTATATTTAGAGGGGTTTGGGATAAAACTTGAGCCACTATGACTTCTTTTCTCCGGTATAACCTCTAGATATATAATAGTGTCACCTTCCATATCCATTTATCCTCCTTCACTAGTACAATAGGGAACTAGTTTTCTAGAAGATGTCCTAGGGAACGTGTATTTGATACATAATCATGTTTGTTATAAATACAATATTGGTATGAAGTTTTATACTCATTATTAACATGTGCATCACAAGGGTTTCACGTGACTTGTCTTGTCTTCGTGGGTCGGAGCTTCCATGTAGCATACTTGGTATGACGATGACAAGATATGTGTGATCTTTTATGGAGCCTAGTGGTGCAAGAACAACATATTTCTATTGTAGTGTTTGTAGTTTAAGTTTGAGTTGTCATCTTTCTCGCACATGTGGCAGCTTTTTTGCATCTATCGCCATCGGTTCTGAGTCTATTATGGCAAGGACTTTGTCTCTAGTTGTCAGAAGTGAAGTCGGAGTCACTAGATCGAGGATGAATGAAGATGATTAAGCTTGCGGGCGACTTTGATGGTGGTATTTCTTATAAATGAGGTTTGGACATTTCGTGTTGGTAATGACATTGTCAGGTGTTACCATATGCGGTCTTGTTCTATGACAGTATTGGCCTAGTTTTTTGCTAATTAACCTAGAAAAATTCTTGTAATCAATGTGATGGGGCAAATCTTTTGCCTCCATTTAAAAACCTTATTATCAACAAGCTTATGTGAAAGGAGGCAAAGTCTTGGTTTTTTATAATCTAGTTGTGATGTTCTTTTTTTCATCAATCTAGCTAGGAGAAGTGGAATTTGTATTACCAAGAATATGTTGGGGTATGTTTGATAACCAGGTGATCTCCACAAGAAGCACAAGGAGAGAGGAAGATTGGATGAACATAGTGTCTCATGGCCCACTCGTTAACACAACACATATATACGAGCAGAGGATGTGCCTATGAGGACCAGAGACCAATAATTTAATACAACCCCCCCCCCCCCCCCACCCACGCGCACACACACACAAAAATATTAAAGAAAAATATATTTGGATGCATGTGCAATAATTTTGCCCACACCTAACAAATAATTATATTGTTTTATCAGACTAGAAGGGAAGCCACACAAGTTGTCTTGAGCTTGTTATTGCTTCTTATAATTACATATTGATTTCATCATCCTGGAACCTGTCCTATTTTAGGTTGTTGCATGCATTAGATTAAACCTACTCCTCAGTTCCTCCTTTACAAAAGGAAAATGGTGTAAACAATTTGTACAAACTCATCTTGTGGGTAACTAGAGACCGGGAATGAGTTGTAAAAATTGTATGATGATCTTGAAAAGGCATAGTAGCTACAATGAATTATTACGTCTGATAGGCATGAGGCATATAATGATCGTAAGAGTCAAATTTATTTTTTTCAGATTCATCACCATAGCTAAGTTTTTCTTTCATGTTGCTATATGTGACATTGTGAAGTCATACAACAATTTTGTGGTGGTGTTAGATGTAGTGGAAAACTGAGAAGTGACTCCTCGGCTAACCCTCATCTTCGTTGCCCTACACTAGCACAAGAGCACATGTGGAACAAGCATAGCCATAGTAACTACGACAGAACATGTCATGTGTGACAAATTCATATCAACAATATCTTGGCGTAATTCATATCATGGCCTAATACAATGTGGCCTAAAATGTTGTCACATGGTGCTAGATCTGCCGAGCCAGGAGGCAAAGATCGTATTCATGTGTGATTTGCATAGGGAAATATTAAAATTGCATCCTTGTCCATGGTGTAATAATTTCGGGTGATAAATATATCATTTTTTTTAACTTTCATCACTTCTATAGGCAGCACAGATGAGCCACACTTTGTCTTTCCATTTCACCACATGTTGTTGTTGTCTCTAGCCACCTCCTCCGACACTTTGGGGTTGTCTTGCATCCTTTCGTCCTCTCCTCTAACACCACCAGCCAATAGTAATTATGCAGCATGTTGCCATCCAAGACTACACTAGGCTTATAAGTCTCGTTCACATGCTCACTTTATGCTCGGAAAACAATTAGTGAAATGTTATCCGCTTAAAAGCTTATGTTATTAGCTATCAGCAAGCTTTAATATGTATCATGTATTTTTAATCATATTTGAGACAAGCACGTATTTTAACCTATATTTTGAATACTTGATCCTCCTTTCTCTTTCAGGGCCATAAATTGTGCTAAATTTGGTAGCCATTGACTATCAGTTCACTCAAAGAATCTGGAACAATAGAAGTCTACCACCTTTTTTTACCACTTTAGGTACTTTAAAATAGAGCAAATCTGCATGTTGAACAATTTTTTTCTTTCTGGTCACCATGTCATTTCAACTATTTCCTCCCCTCGAGTATGTTAAATAATAATTTTCTATTGCATATCGTTCATGGCATGTCAAGTATTGAAAGGATATGAAACAGGTGGTTGCTTTATTTATAAAGCGGGACGAATAGCCTGTTTCGAGAAAAGGATATGAAAGAATTCACAAGTAATAAATCTCTATGTTGTTGAACATATCGTTTTGGCCCTTCCATAAACAGCCCATATTTGTATGCCTTCTCATAGTCCACTTTAAAATTCACAAGTAGTACATCTCATGGAGTGTTTCATAAAGGATTGCCACACGTTCAAGATATCTCTACCTGGCACAAATCTGCCGGGCATGGATGTGGGGCTCGGTTTCATCTCGTTCTACCCATCTTTATCTCACAATCATACTTTCATGGATTATCCACATGTACCCCAACTCATGGTCGCATATACATAAAGCTAGTTTGCTACACAGAACCTTCAACGTGGCAAAGCAAATGGGTTCGTCTCTACCAGAATCAAAGAGTCTTCAACATGGCAAATCAACGGGCTTGTCTCTCTTAGATTCCAAAATCATCTTTCAAACCCATGAACTCAGTGAACTTACTAGATAGCCTATTTGACACCCTAAGGACTTGGTTCTCTCCACTATCTCATTTCACTCGTGCCAAAACGAGATTCGGAAATTGTAACACAACTTCATTGTTCATATAGAGTTGACAGACATGCATGGACACCTAACTGATGTATATATATAGAGAGATGCCATGCCTCATGGCGTTTGTAGAGACACAACTTCTCTCTAGCTAGTTTTGTGTGAGCAAAGCATGGACAACTGAACGAAAACCATGTGATCATCCTAGTCGTAGTAATAGCGCATTTTAGTTTAGAGTTTACGCAGATTTCCTCACACATGTGCATGTAGAGGGAATAGAAACCCTGTGATGATTACCCGGGCATAAGTCTGAGTTCTTCCATGGCAAACTTCTCGGGCACGGCTTTGAAGCAGTGAAAGATCGAGATTCTGCAGGTTTTGCCGCATGCGGGTGTAGGCAGGGTTGATATTATACTAGACCAAACGAGACTAGAGAGCACACTGTAGTTCGAATAATAACACTTAATAAACATGTTGAACGAATGCCTCAAGAAAAAATAGAACAGCGTGACATGGCATGTGTGAAGTACATAAATATCAAGCATTTGGGAACATATGTTTAGGAAACATATATGAATATATACATGCACCAAACGTTCACATAATACTTAAGAAGTGGACGGAGGATAATCATTCATCAACCAAGCATATACAACGATGTCAAGTTGCTAACCCGATAAGAAAACACTACTCGGTCGCATTCATTTTGATCTGGCAAACATGGCCTCTCCAATTACAGCCGAGTGTCCTAACTCATACAGTAGTTCACACGGGTAAAACTGGTTTGCAAAAAAGAGGCCGCTATGCATTGATTTATCACCACCGGTTTTTCATTTTGAAACTGTTATGGGGGGAATGGTCATGCACATATGGCCGATTATTTGAGAATAAAGACATCAACGATATAAACACATGGCATACATTAGTTTTTTTAGCTAATCGCGTCGGCATGCTCACGGTCTCTATAAACTCCATGCCGGCCACAAGCCTGTTCAGCATGTCCAACGCAATGCACATTTCGAGTGACATGGTTTGTTCCCGCTCCGGCGCCTCGAACATTGTCGCGTTCCTGGCTTTCCCCAGCCGAAGTATTTCCCGGATATGTCCAACTGTGGTGAGTTCCCTATCATCAGCGTCGGCCATCCGGACTATAGACTCCCACGTGGTCCTAGATCAAGTTGGTGTGTCGCCTCCGGATACCAAAACCTCACCGAATAACTCATGTTACACCCTATGGACTTGGTTCTCTCCACTATCTCACTTCACATAGGCTGGAACGGAAAAACAATACGCATTGTGCTTCATAGTTCATAGAGAAAGTGCAGAATTAACTGGCATGGCCTGACTGGAAATGCGTAAGTATATATAGAGAAAGAGAGGCGCCATACAGAGACAAGCTTGTGTGGAGCTTTGCTTTGTGTGAGGGCATTGCAATGGCATGGCCTCACGCGCAACAGGCATGCATGGTCTATGAGAACTGAGCCGCTGTTCCACACAACTGCTCTGCTGGGGCGTTGAAGCAGAGGAAGACGATTCTGCAGGTGCAGGTTTCATGATGTTTTTAGCAAGATTGCACGGTATAGTTGAAGTTGATTGGTTGTACCGAGTACTTCACGGTCTTCGAGTAGCCTTCAGCTTGACTAATCTGCTGATCACTCGTTCAACTCGGTTTTACTTGTGACATTTGGTGAAGTTCAGGTCAGCACCAAGCTGCAATTTTTCTGACACGTCTGGCATTTTGCTGGGTAGAAGAAAGGCATAGTCAACGACCAGATTAGACCAAACAAGACAAAACTGATGAGAGTGCCGAATTTCAAATAAGTCCAAGTAAAAATGTTGAAGGCCACAAAAATCTTGCTCCCAAAAAAAATCTTGATCGTCATTGGGATACTGATGACATGTCATTTCAGGTAGCATTTGGAGTAGTTCACATGGAATACTAAACAAATGGAATGAAGAACAACCAAATCTGCCATTTACAGTGATCTAAAGTTGCTAATTTAACCAAAAAACATCTATTTCGAGGCCTTCATTCTACTTCGAGGTCTTTGTCAATCAGATAAATAACTAACAGGTTAGATATGGGCGATAACTGATCTCGGCTGGATAGCTAGCTCAAATTGCTAGTTTCCCCAAAATCACCATGTCTACTATTTTCACTTCAAGTGGGTCTTCCACCCTGACAATCCCATCAGACCCATCGACTCCTATCAGTTTTCCAATAACTCCACGCAGGGAGCCATTCATGATCTTGAGCCTGTCGTTCTTCTTAGGCCTGATGATCTCAAGCTCGTCTGGAAGAGCTGTCACTTCATCCCCACTGCCTGATGACCCAAGTGCAACACGGCAAGACCCATCCTGCAAGTTCAAATTCCCAGATATTAAGCAAGCATGGGATGAAACAGCTCATACATGCACTTTGTACACTTTTCTGTGAGCACCATACCGAGAGCACTTCCTTCACAACACCACTGCTGCTAGAACCAACTCCTCTGGACACATTGACCATAACATCTGGCAAGAGCCAGTTACTGTCGCCCTCATCACCTGAAAGCATTTTGGCAAAAAGTACTTAGATGTGTGCACACCTAGATTGTTGCGTCTATCCAATCCCAATTGAAGATGAAACGGTATCTAAGAACATCGGCAAACCTATCGCAGGAGACATGACATCCATTCCACCTGGAGTCATTGGCTGGCCAGGGGTTTGGGGCATATACGAGGCAGGAATTGGGGTCACTGGTTGAGCAGTAGGTGTTGGAGGGTTCAACAGAGCATCACCAAAACCATTTCCAGGGGTACTTTCCCATCCTGATCCAGGAGTGGGGGCTTCGAATGGCCTAACTACTGGGGTTCCTGGCTGAAAAGGCGAACATACATGCAGAAACAAACTTTTCAGTTGCCAACACAAAGATAAACAATCTTCAAAGTTCACAAGAAGAAGCACACGGAACCTGGTAAGCTGGGCTGATTCCCCAAGTGCCCCAAGTGCCAGAATTTCCATCTTCCTGGTTATCCCTGATGATAATTAACATAATAAGCGACCAGACAGAAAATCAAGATTAATGCCAAAAACATTTAAATAGTCCACTTCCAACAGAATATTTTGAAATAGTTCCACTCGCAGCAGGATACACAAAAGATCTGAAGCTGATTTTTTTCCTGAATTTTAGGATTTCAATTCTAACCAAGAATATGCCCAAGTAACCAATTTGTTCATAAAAGAGCATACAAACCTTGGTGGACTCATTGGTGCCCAGGCTTGATTACGTGGACTCATTGGTGCCCAGGCTCGCATAGGAGTTTGTGATCCATCAAAGGGTGTAGCTGTACGAATTTAAATAACTTGTTACCATGGAAAAAAGGAAATAATAAACAATACATGGTACAAATGAATGGCAGGACACAAAAGTAGACTTATGCTATTCATGAAGAGGCTGAAAAAGAAAAAACAGGCACCAAGATGTGATGCAAGCGTGACCCAACTGGCAACAAAATTACTATTCACATTCACTCTTCAAGGACAGAGAACACAGGTATTTTGTCAATGTAGGTGCAACTATAGTATTTCCCTCCTTTTCTAAATGTATGCCATTTTAAGAAACATTCAAGTTCATGGACGAATTAGCAGTCACTGTAGGTAGTGTGTAATTAGAATGCTATTGTAACTTCTTAGCAAACATATTGTGATAGAAATTAGCAGTCGACGTTACATCTCTAGAATGCACACTACACCTGTCTCCAGAATGGCATAAATGCAAGTCACCTAGGTATCTTATAAATAAAGAATAACAAAGAATGTAAGGAAAGCAAACCTCCAGGTTCTCGCATTGGAGTTTGAATAGGATGCAATGGAGTTCGAGATGGGTGCATAGGTGTTTCACTGCCCAATGAATGGCGAGATTCACTGCTAATACAAAAGGTCAGTAAATGAGCAATTGACATCAAACAGCTAGTTATAAAATATGATTGATCAGACAGAAATTTACCGGACTGGTGTTTCAACATTTACTGGGTCAGCAATATCTTCTCTCTTAACTATATGTTTTCATCAAGGTTAGTCTCCGATATTAGACAGAAAACAACATTAGCAACAACGACAAAAGTATTCACCTGCGACAATCTTCATAAGTGAATCAAGCTCCACACGCACAAGTGCACCATTCACTTCTTTAACACGGCCACGATATCCTTTGTATGGACCAGATTTAATTTTAATACATCTACTCACCAAGGCATTATGCCCTCTGCCACCATGACCACCTCCACCAAACCTTCCACCAGCTACATTAGAGTGAGGGGAGTGCATTAGTATGTCCACATAAAGTAGCTGACTAAAAACTAATGGCGAAAATAACAATGAACATTCAAACTATCAATTCATACAGTTCATGTAAGGTCCTCTCGGTGGGAGCCCTCCAGGAGATTGCAAGATCCTTGCTGGAGATCTAAAAGCACCAAGCCGTGGATCTGATGTATCCATACCCTGCAAAAACAAGTAAAGTGAAGATGTGATAAAATGTTCTAGTACCAACAAAATTTAATTCAGATATTCCAGAACATACCATCCCTCTGCTGTTGCCATTTGATCCCCCAACAAGGAGACAAGATTGTGCTTTTGCACAGATAAAACCTGAATGTTCAAGGTGGTGGCGGTCATAGATAAAAAGTATCCCTTTGTGTATATGTTGCACAGGTCCTTGTTTTCCCTATTGTGAAAAAAATAAATGTTTGCTAGCCTCAGACAAGAAGACTAAACTTGACATCACAGAAGAAATAATCAGAACATGAGATAACATGCAAAAATGTACACACCTTACTTGTCCCTTCGATTACCCTTACAATATCCTTAGTTGACACAATGTTACTGGAGCTATCTTTTGCAGATGTGCGCCGATCAATCTTGTATTTTATTTCTCTCAATTTCACGAGCACCACTTCAGGTTTATCAGGCACTCCTTTGAGAACCTAATTATATAATGGGGTCAATACATATACTATAGGCACAAAATAATCAGTCAAACATGAATATTCAACAGTTATGCTTGCCTGAAATGCTTCGCTTTCCACCCTTAGAATGACACCAAAAGATAAGTTGCTGAAAAGTGAAGAAAAGGTATAAGTTGTTTTGTAGCCATTAGAGATGATGGGCATCAACCTCACTAGAAATTCTTTAGCTTACTCAAGAAGGACAAGATCGTGCAATTCATAGTCACCAATTTTGGTAATCCCTGTCGTGACCTCAGAACTCTCCACAAGATGATCTGCAAATACACGGATCTGCAGTCACAATGGCACAGTAGAGTTAAAAGCAACCAAAAAAATACTTAAAAGCAATTCTCGATACATGTATATATGTACCAAAAATTTCTCACATGCTCTTTGGTCGTGTCAGATAAAATGATCAAGACATGTCCTTCCACTTTGACTACCATGCCTGTCGCACCTTGTTGAACACCAGAAACAACTTTTACATGGTCTCCGGGATTGAAATGTTTGCAAAGATCTGTTGCATTGAAGGCAAGAGTTCTCTGCATGTCACAAAAGGATGTATCAACTCTATAGTCCAGTAGTCCACTTGTTAGCAGTATAATAAATCATTGCAAGTAATTACCGGAAGACCAGACTGTTTTGGTCGGATGTGTACAGTAGCATCCTCAACTTTCTCCACAGAACCCTCTAAGTTCTTGAGATCACCTTTAACAACAACTACAGCATCACCTTTCATGAAATGCCCTTTTTTCCTGTTTGTAAATAGTGTGGACAAGCTAGCCACATCATCATTAATGCCATCTCCAACTCTCCTGAATTTCTCCAATTCATCAAGTGATGGATGGACATTATGTGTGCTGATTGATTTTATCGAGACAGTCTTGCGCAAAAAACCATCTTCGAACATTAAACCATCAACCACCTCAAAGTACTCCCCAGAATCTCTATGTCTCCTCCGTTCTACAGGAATGTTCATCTCCCTGTGTTCATTTGAGTTAGAAAAAACAGGAGCCAAAACAAATAAATATGAACTACCATTTGATAGTAAAGGGATGAAAAAGCACCTCGCCTCACTGACACTGAACAACCTTGGAGGTGGAACAAACGACTTCTTCTTCTTCTCAACCTTAAGACCATTCTGACAATAGACAAGTAGTGTCATGCTAACCCGTCCAATAAGTAAGCACGGTACAAAGTATAAGCATGCAGTATCAAGAACATAGATTGATAGTCAGAAAGTCCTTCAATAAGTCAAAGGCTACTAATTCCATTTTTTGACAAAGCAGTGCATGAAAGTAAGTGAAATATGGGAAAGAGAGCCCAAACTTGAGTTACTACGTTTACAGTGACTGCAACAGCATAATATAAAAGGGCGTGACAGCAATGAGCTCAACTTACTGATTAAACTGTATATGTTAGGTTGAAAGGTGACAAGTAGATATTCAGGATTGATGGCAACTAACAGATAACTTACCAGTTTATTTGCCAATTTATCTGTCAAAGCTTGTAAATCTATTCTAGGAATGAGCTTCACAGTAACCCTTTGATTCACATCATCGACATCAACAACCTGAGGATAATCAAAATAAATAATTGACAAATATATATTAACATCTACCAAGAAAAATGACGACCATACCTTAGCAAGATCCCCTTTATATATACCAAGCTTCACACGGACCCATGTATCACTTGAAAGATCACCAGACTTAGTCGTGACAGAGAGAACATCAGTCATTTCTTTTGTAGGAACCAGAGTTATTTTTGCTGAAGCAAAGATGTTCCGCAGACCTTTGCAAGCCTGCAACGAAGTTCAGTAAACATCCCTTATCAGAAAGACTATAATGAAAAGTTAAGCACTGGTTACCTCCTTGACATGGGCTTCTTTCTCTGCTTCAACATATATGTAATTCTTCAGGTGTTCCAGTGCAACCACAGATTTAATCTGGAGATCTTGCCTATCAATGAACTTCTGCATTAGACAAATGGCTGTCTCTCGCTCATGTCCAATCTGAAGTCATAAATAGACAACAAATGAGGTTCAAAAGAAAAAGGTACAAAGAACACATAGCAGAGCAGAGGCGGGGCGCTTAATTTCCCTACAATTTGCAACCTACCGCACATTTCACCATCCACAGTTTTGGATCCTTCACTGATGGCAGGAGAGCTTGCTGATCAACCTCGGTGAAATCCTCTTCAACATAATCAGACTCTGACTGCTTTCCATATTTATTTGCTAGGTGCCGTAAAATCATATCTGTGTCATCTTCTTCCTCCATAGGAATAGAATGGCGTCTAGAGCTCATCCTATTCTCGTCAAGATTGTCGGGCCGATCATCATCATCAATAAAGCCTGCCCAAGCAAAGATAGTCCAGCATTAACACAAATTGCCTTGCGTTTGCATACTACACAACTAGGCAAGCAGAGAAATTTGTTGATCCCAAAAGAAAAGTAACGATGTTTACGAACATCCATAAGATTATCACTCAGGGCCAAAGGCTAGTACATCCAAACAGAAAATGTCATGGATGATCAATTAAACATCACATTCTGCACCACCCAATCTTAAGAATCATTGGTTCATTCGCCAATTGAGTGTTGTCTATTTACTTGAAGCAACAAGAGTAAGGAATAGCACTAACATACATCAACAGACAACAGATACATTGAAAAACTTAGTCTCGTGGAACATGCCATCTGAATATCCCTAGTAATTTCTGGAGGATATGATTTTAGTCTAGCATCATGATGACAATGTCGACAGAACCAGACTGTTGATTGTAACAAATTTCCCAAGCATATCTTGGGTAGGTCGAGCCATAAGTGGCAGTAAGTGATGAATTTTAATGGAACATGGATTTTGGTCCTTCGTTCAACAAGATCTCCCACCCATTCATGACAAAATCCCGGGGTTAACATAGTTCACCACTAAATCCCACTGATGGTGATGGTTCACAACAGCAAAAATAAGAAGCTTTAGCACAAGGCTATATATCGAACCCAAGCCAGCATTGAAGTTAGAATACAATGTAACCAAGCCAGACTGGTGAGCAAGCGAGACAATTAAGCATACCCTCGACGTTTCTAGCACGGTACACATATTACTCCCAAAAGCAAGCACGGCCCAGGCCAATCCGGACACAGGAAAGGAACTAGCGTCGGCGATCACACAAATCCGTCCTCGATCATATAGAAATGCTAGGGAAGCAACAATTCGAAAGCGAAAACATACACGAAATCGGCACGAACTTCTGCGAATTTTGGTACGGGAAATCGATTCGACGGTTCTACCACGGTGTACGGCCGAAGCTAGGGCATGGCAAAGCGGGGCGGGGGGGCAACTCACCGGCCTCGTACTCCCCGTCCTCCTCCTCCTCGACGTCGTCGTCGACCTGCGCCATGTCGTCGATCAGGATCGACGCCCGCTTCCTCCTCTTGCCTCCCTTGCCGCCGCCGCCGTAGTCCTCGTCATCCTCGTCGTCCTCTTCCTCGTACTCCTCCTCGTCGTCGTCCTCGCTGGCCGCGTCGTCGATGAAGCTCTCGACGCCCGACCGCCTCCCCCGGCCGCCGCGCGACCTCTTGCCGCCCCTCTCCTCCTCCGAATCGTAGGTCTCCTCCTCATCCTCCTCATCCTCGTCCTCGCGGCCGCGGCGAGACATTGCGGCGGCTAGGGTTTCGAGCGAGCCCTCCTCGCGGCCCGCTGCGGCTGGGAGGGTGGCCCCGCGTGGCAGAGCGGAAACCCTCGGGAGTCGAGGCGCGGGTGAGCGAGAGCCGGTGCCTCGGCAAGGTCGGGGTCACGGGGTGGGTGGTTTCAGAGCGGGGAGTTTTCGATTGCCGGCAAGGCGACGGGTATTTTGCGGCGAGTGTCTACTTATAAGAAGGCGATGGAGTTTGGGTAGGTTGGGCCGTACGTTTTCATTGAGCTAAGGCGGCCGTTCTCGGGGGCTTTAGAGCATCTCCACTTATTGAACACAGGCCGAAATTTAGATTTTTTTGGTTGGACGGAATTTAATTTCGGTCTGGATACATTTAGTTTTTAGTTGTGTTTTTAGGTCAAGTTTTCAGACGAATAGAAAATGGCGACAAATTTAAATTTTTAATATTCCTGCCGACGAGAGCTTTGCCAAAAGGTGTTCGATAAAATTAACGTCCAAATGTTCGGCGACAGATTATTACAAAACAGTGAAAATGACTTGGCCATCTCTCAATCGTCGACGGAGATGAGCTCCTGCAGCGTGGTGGACGCAGTAGGGTTGGCCGTCTCGCCGGCGGATGCCGACTGGTTGGAGGAGGTGGAAGCCGAGCTCGACGTAGGGGCGTCCGGCGCAGGGTCGTTCGGCGCAGGCGTGATCTCGCCCTGGAGGATGGCCTGGCGTTGCGCCATGTACCAGGTCTTGACCGGTGAGCTCATCTTCGACGTGTCCTCGCCGTCCATCAGGAACTTGAGATTCGTGTTCCGTTTCTTGGCGGCGTAATTGGCCTTCTTCTCGGCTTAGTTGGCCTTGATGAGGGCCACTTTTTCCCCTTGTGTCTCGATCAGCTGCTTCCAACGCTCGTCGGTCTTCTCGGCCCTCTTCTCGGCGTGCGCCCTCGTGTCGGCAATGCATTTATCGATCGAAGCCTGTAGACGCTTGGCGGGAGGTCCAGTGGCTTTGAGCATCTTCGCCTTCTTCTGGCCGGTCTCTGGTCTTCCTTCGCCGGCAGCAGTGGGAGGGGCCTTCGGGTTGGACGAAGCTCTTGGGCGGCATGGTGGGCGGGAGCTCGGCGGAGTGGTGGAGGGGAATAGGGAGGAAAGACGGGAGGGGAGAAAGAAAAGGGCGGGAGCTCGGCGAAGTGGCGGGAGTTCAGCCTTCTCTCGCCGATAGAGCTGGCCCACGCCCATTTTCGCTTCGTCCGGCGTTCCCAGGGCATACCCAGGAACCTGGGTTCGGCCTGGGAAGCCCGGACCAAAGTTCACCCAAATTCGGACGAAAACCGGTTCCTGGGTACGCGACTGGGCCGATTTTCGTCGTCCGGACGTAAATTCGACGTCCGGATCGGCGTCCTGGGTAGGCGAGTGGAGATGCTCTTAAGAGGCAAGGCTTGACTCTAATGGGCCGGTCCGGAAGTCGTTAGCCTCCATCTCTACCGGGCCGACGCATCCCGTTCGAGTGTGTTTGAACTCGTCCGCGCGGACGTGCGGGCATGCGCGGCGCCCCAGCGGACCGATCCATTCGGACAAACGTCTCTGGCTCAATTTATCCATACATTTAATCTAGGCCTCGCTGCGTCGACCCGGACAGCGAACTTATCCGAACGCGTTCTCCCTTTATGTTTAGCGGTCCTGCCCGCCAGTGGCACAGAAACCACACAACTTCTTCCTCTAAAAAACATCTCCCAATTTTCATTGGCGGACCGGGATGGAAGGCGATGGATCTCGCCGCCATGGTCAATGTTGCGCCCTCTGGCGTTCCCGCCGCCAAGAAGCGCGGTCGGCCGGAGAAACTAGCAAAGGACCAGACGCCGGAGGAGTGGAAGATCGAGTCGGACAAGCGCGCTGGCTGGTGAGCAGCGGCGAAAAATCGACGTGTCGCTGCTAGGATCGAGAGGGAGCGTCGGGAGGAGAAGGAGCACTTAATCGCCACCCAGAACAGGGTCGACACCAATGAGCTGGCAGCGAATGCCTCCAAGCACGCCATCAACATGATCAAGCAGGAGGCGATGACTGTCGTTTTCGGCAGCGCCGTCTCTCTTCCCGGCCTGGCCACGGCCGACATGTCCTCTACCAGCTCTGTCACTTTCACGCCTACCGGTCGGCCACCAGCTCAGTCCAGGACGACATGGACACACACGCCCTCACTTGGAGGCCACCAGCTGTCCCGGTTCAACCATCCCCGCATGGCATCGTCGGAGGCGGGAGAGCCTGTCATCAACCTGAACCACACTCCAACCACCGCGGACGCAACCCCGGAGGCGTCGACGAAGCGGCACGCCATCTCTGCCGCAAACATGCCTACGCCAGTCAACCTGTTCGGCAAAATGCTCGCCGAGCCACAGGCCGCCGACGACATGGTATGGTCGCCACATTTCTTCGCCATTGCCATTATACTTCTCCCGCCGCTTTATGATGGCCAATTTGTGTGTAGTATTTCATGGGCAACGACGACGAGAGCGTCCTCCACGACATGATCAACGAGGGTGGTGGCGACGGATATGCCAACGACGTCGAGGCCGAGCCGGAGAGGCAGCAAGAGACCCAGCAAGATGCCTGCAATATTGCGGACAAGGCATTGTTTGGAAACGATGGCACTTCCATGGGAGAGGGCGCCACGGTCGCGTCGTTGGCCGCTTCACTCGCGGCCTCACTTGCCGACAGCAAAAAGTTGAGCCAACGAACCTCGAGCTACACCTCTGACGAGGACAAGCTCCTATGCAAGGCATGGATAGAAATTTCACAAGATCCACTATGCGGCGCCGAGCAAAAGGGCTTTGCCTATTGTAAAAAGGTGGGAAGGTTCTTCCACGAGCATAGGAAATTCGGGAAGGACGCCTTCTTTAGGGTGAGGAACAATCTCTCCCTCTCCAAGCGTTAGGGCATCATCCATGCCTAGTGTAGCAAGTTCCAAGGCTCCTACAAGGCGGTGATGAAAAGGAAAATAAGCGGCCTGCGGCCGGTTAACATGGTACAACCTTTACCTATCTTTTGCCAATGTCTTGCATTTCCGTTGGGCCATTGTTGGCATTCATATGTGTAGGTCTTGAAGGAAATGGAGCACTTCAACACGGTGAATGATAACAAGGCATTCACCTTGTCCCACTGTTGGTTGTTGATCAAGGACACCAAAAAATGAGAGACTAGCTATGCCCTCTGGAGAGAAATGAACAAAAAGAAGGGCAAGAGAAATGCTTCGACGGGCGGCGTCGTCGACCTAGACGATGATAATGACAAAGGCTTTGTCACCTCTGCAACCGACGGGACTGCCGGTCGTGCCCGCCGCCCTGCTGGCCATAAGGCCACGAAGGCCAACCTCAACCACCAGGCTAGTTCCTTGGCGTTCCAGGAGACCTTTAAGAAGATCCTTGAGAAGAAGGAAGAGGCCATCGTCGAGAGAGAGGAGAGCGGCACAAAGAGAAAGAGGTTGCCGCCAAGACATTTGTCGAGCTGCAGACGAGGTCCATCGAGGTGGAGGAGGCCAACCCCAAGGCTAGGATAATGGAGATCGAGGCCAAGGCCAAGGCGACGGAGGACGAAGCCAATGCCAAGAAGGCCAAGGCCAGGTATAGGGTGCTGGAGGCCGAAGCCAAGATCATGGCCGAGGACAACGCCATCATTCTCACCGACTTGGATAGCATCACTGCCCCCGATCGCAGGGCTTGGGTTGCGAAGAGGCAGCAGGCCCTCAGGGCTTGCGATGCCTGAAGGGCAATGGCAAAGGTGGATGCAATTTTTTGGGCAGGGAAGCTGTCATTTTAGGAATATTTGTGTATGAAAATATCCCCTTCTGTAATTTCAGAACCATTGGCCACTTGTTAGCGATGCCCAGAGGGCGATGGCGCACGTCTGCCATGTTATTTGCTAGTTAATATGTGTGTCTTTGGCTTGTCAATTCAACATTTTCAATTGTTTTGCATCCCTTGCCAAGCGATAGCGCCAATGCCCGCCTGCGCATACAAATGGATCACGCCGCTGGCGCGGCTGGCCGGACAGGCCGGACCCCCTCCCCATATCGACCATGGTCTGACCCAAATGGACATTTGGGGCGACCGGATGGGTCGGCCCAGTGGATATGCCCTTAGGGTATCTCCATAGCCATGACCCAAACAAACGATTTAAACGGTCTAATTCTGTCAGTTTTGGTCAGGCCATGGACAATTTTAGGTCGTGGTCTAGTCTGTCGGCCAGCCACAAGAGTGTCTCTTGTGTCACTGATGAGAGGACCCGGACGGACTATGGGAGGACAAGCGCGTTGTCTGGGTCGACGCAACCGAGGAACAAATTTGGTGCATGGATGAGTCGGTTCGCACAAGTCAGTCCGGATGGGTCGCCCCGCTAGGTTGGCACGCACCTGTCCGCCAGTCCGTGTAGACTAGTTCGTACGCGTTTGGAGTGTTTGGGTTGTGACAGTGGAGGGCATCTCCACCGGCGCGACCCAACCGGTCTGCTAGCGTCTGAACACGTTCGAAAAGACGTGTGGGTCGGCGGTGCCCCCTCCAGCGGGGCGACCCATCCGGACCGACTCATCCGGCCCGATTCATTCGTGCACCAAATTTTGGCAATAAAGCGTTAGAGCGGATAACGGGCGTGTCTGATACGTTGCAAACGTATCTATAATTTTTGATGCTCCATGCTTGTTTTGTACCAACTATATTATGTTTTGTCTATACTTTGAGACATTTTTATATATTTTCTAGAACTAACATATTAACAAGATGCCATAGTGCCAGTTCCTGTTTTCTGCTGTTTTTGGTTTCAGAAAAGCTAGTAAAGAAATATTCTCAGAATTGGACGAAACAAAAGCCAAAGTTCCTATTTTTACCAACACAACACGGAGTCTGAAGGGGAGACGAAGAGTAGCCTAGAAGCAACCACACCAGGTGGCCGCGCGGGCCCCCTGGCCGCGCCACCGTATGGTGTGGGCCCCTCGGGCGTCTACCGACCTTGCCCCTTCGCCTATATATTCCACCCGAGGCAAAAACCCTAAACACCAGATGAGAGATCCATAAAAAGTTCCGCAATGCCGCCGCCACCGAAGAGGAGATTCGGGGGACAGAAGTCTGTTCCGGCACCCTGCTGGGATGGGGAATTGCCCCCGGAGCCATCTCCATCGACTCCACCGCCATCTCCATCACTGCTGCTGACTCCCATGATGAGAAGGGAGTAGTTCTCCCTTGAGGCTAAGGTCTCTACCGATAGCTATGTGTTCATCTCTCTCTATGCATGATGTTATTGTGATCATGAGCTTTGTAATTTAGTTGAATAAGTAGATCTACTCTGCTACTCAAGTGCTTTAATTAATCTGAACTCCGCTTATCCCCACGTGTGTGAAGTTGACAGTGTGCACACCGTGTGGCACTTGGGCTAAAGTTTACAGAAATACTTATCATGAGTTATAATTTGAGTTGGATGTCTCTATGAGATTGTGGTGTTTGTTGGAACCATCTAGCGCTCAAGGTGACGGTGTGGGGTTACCTAGATGGGGAATGTGAACTTCAAGGTGTGTTGTTATAGCCCTACACCATCCAACCGGAGAATAGTTTAGGGTAGCATAGTGAAGAGAAGATATTATATGTTTATTGAGAATGTCCACTAGTGAAAGTATGATCCCTAGGCTTTGTTTCTAAGCATTGAAACACCGTTTACAATCAGTCCTGCTATATGTTTGCTTGCTGCCATTTTTATTTCAGATTGCAATTACCACTTCCATATTACTTGTATTTCACTATCTCTTCGCTGAACTAGTGCACCTATACACCTAACAAGTGTATTGGGTATGTTGGGGACACAAGAGACTTCTTGTATCTTGATTGTAGTGTTGCTTGAGAGGGATATATTTGACCTCTTCCTTCCTGAGTTTGATAAACCTTGGATGGTCCACTTAAGGAAAACTTGCTACTGTTCTACAAACCTCTGCACTTGGAGGCCGAACACTGTTTACAAGAATAGAAGCGTGCGTAGACATTAAGCTCTTTTCTAGCGCCGTTGCCGGGGAGGTAAGGTAAAAGGTACTCACATTCTCTAGCTACTAAGCTATCTTCTAGTACTGTTGCTGGTGTGTGAGTGCTCGAAGTTATTTCCTTTATATTCTGCAACTATATCTTTTTGTTTCTTGTTTTTATATTCACTAGTTAGGCTTAATGGAAAACAAAAAAATTACAGAGCTTTATAGTATTTTCCTGAGTTAGAATTGTTTGAAGAGAAAATTTAAAAACCTATGGAACTTTTGCATGCTAATATTAATGTTATTAGTATGAAATTTGTGAACACCATTGTTGCTAATGTTATGGAAACATCTAAGCTTGGGGAAGCTAGTTTTATAAAAATGATCTTTTTAGTTCCTCAGTTTTAGAGGAGAAAAATTGTTATAATGATACTATACCTCCAATATATGATGATTACTATGATGAATATGTTATTTTCAGTCCACCTACTATAGAGGAGAAAATTTGTTATGATGATACTATAACTCCAATATATGATGATCACAATGATGAATATGATATTTTCAGTCCACCTACTATTGAGGAAAAAATTAATTATGATTACAATATGCCTCCTATAATTGATGATTATGGTGATGATAATAACAGTGATAGCTATTTTGTTGAATTTGCTCTCACTACAATTAATAAGAATGACTATGCTTATGTGGAGAGTAATAATTATTATATGTGTGTGGCTCATGATAAGAATGTTTTATGTGATAGTTATATTGTTAATTTTATTCATGATGCTACCGAAAGTTATTATGAGAGAGGGAAACATGGTTTTATGTATCTCAACAATATTAAGTTCCCCTCTTTATGTTGAAAATTTTGAAGTTGCATTTGTTTTACTTTCCTATGTTTGTTGCTTTGTGCTTTCATGACTTGTTTTTTTACAAGATTATTTTTATAGGAAGTGGTTAGACTTATATTTGTTTTATATTTTCTTATTGATGCTCTATTTTACTTCAATTCATATTTCTTATGTGAGCATCATCAAAATTATCATGCCTATCTTAATGGCTATAAAGAAGAGCTTTTGGGAGACAACCCATTATATTTTTGCTTTCAGTTTATTTATATTTATTTGAGTCTTGGAAGTTGTTACCTATGTAGCAACCTCTCCTTATCTTTTTGTTTGGTTTTTGTTCCAAGAATAGCATCTAATGAGAGGGAAGTAAGATTTAGGGAAGTTGTTGTCCCGAAACATATTTCTATGCTTCACTATAAAAAATCGTGAAAAATCCCAGTATGTCAGATTGAGCTCAAAGTTTTTGTGTGCATGCCCCTGGTATTTACCCAACTTTTATTAGTTTTGTACTTTTTGATTTGAGTGACAGAATTTTTCTAAAAAATCAATCTTTACCTGCTGGTCTGTTTTGATAGATTTCTGTCATTATTTGCATTTGCCTCTTAATCGGTTTATTTTTGAATTCTCTTTGATCACTTGAGATTTTAAAAGGAGTTTCTACAGTAGCTTATGTTTTAATGGATGATTTACTTGAGTTGAAACTGAACCCAAAGGTTTATCATGTTGCATACACTAATGTTGCTAATGAAGATTGTGTGAAGTTTTGTATGAAGGAAGTTTTTAAGTGTAGGGAGAGAATGATGTGATGAGATGAAGTATGGACAGATTCTCAAGCTTGGGGATGCCCATGTCACCCCAGGAAATATCCAAGAAGTACAAGTGTCAAAGCTTGGGTATGCCCAAGGCACCCCCATCTTCATCAACAAAAATCTCAGGTCTTCTTTTAAGATACTATACCTTTATTGCTTCATGCACTATGTGTTATTTTTGGAGCATCTTTGTTTTTGTTTTTAGTTTTATTTTGTTTTGTTTGCTACAATAAGTTGGTTGGATCCCAGCACACTTCTTTTGGAGAGAGACATGCTCCATTTTCATTGCTTAGAACACTCTAGATTTCACTCTTAATGTTCTCCAAGTGTTCTCTTTTGCTAGCACTGCGTTTAGCTTTAGTATTCTTCTGCTTTTTGCTTAGAACTTTTTAGTTCTTCTTTGTAGTTAGGTGAGACATGATCCTTGGTCTTTATTGATTATTATCTTTGTGAGTTGTTTCAAATAAGTTTATTGGTGTTGGAAAAGAGTAGAATGTTTCATGCTTATAGTGGTACAAAAGGAAGCTTGTTTTGACTGTGGCTTAGACTTTATCATGTCATGTTAGATGTTGCTTTGACCATATGCTTATTAATTATTGTTGTAGCATGACTTGTGTCAAACAATTGAGATCCCTTAATGATCCATGAAAGAATCATGAGTTGTTTTAGCATACAAAAGCAAAATATTGTGGTATTCTCCTTTGATGATTTATTTGGGTTGACTTGGCACATGCTTACACCATGTTAAAACTATGAACCAGTCACCTTATCATCTATGATCATTTAGTTTTTGACTTGTGATATCACTTTATGCTTTGATTAATAATGTTTTGTTGCTCTGCATGATTATGGCCATTATTGCTCTCTTAGTTGGTCGCTCCCAGTCTTTTGCTAGCCTCCACCTATACTGAGTATGAGCCCTACTCGTGCATCCAACTCTCAAGAAACCAAGTTATTCCAAAGAGTCTACTATAAACTCCTCTGTATGGTGTGTTACACCATTCTAAGTATATTCATGTTTTTATCTATCTTTCAAATTAAACTTTTGTTGTGTGAAAATTAGTGATTAAAGCTCTCACGAACTTGATGGCACACTTTATTTTCTTGCACTTAATAGACTTGAACCATTGTGCCCATATATGTTTCTTATATGCTTGCAAATTATAAGTTGGGAGTTAGCAGAACCATGTTGTCAACACCCGGATTTTTAATCCCAGATGCATGTTATGACATACATCGCAATCCCAGGATTACCATTTTTGCGAGATTGGATATCACAGTACATCATCCATTACAAACCATAATATAGGTCTTACAAATAAAGGATCTCATGATCCAGTCTTAACACTATCAACACAGCGCAATAACGTAATAATAGTAGCATGGGCGAAACTCCATCTTCATGGTCACAGGCAATGCTGACGATGTGAGATGATCCTAGTTGTCATAACCTTCCTGTGGTCCATCCTCCTGATAGTCCTCTTCATAGTCTGGCCACGGGAATAGCCAGGGACAAAGCCATGAATACTCTTTAAGTACTCGCAAAATATCACTAACAAGTAAGTGGTTTGAGTAGGAATACTAAGCTCTAGGTTATTTTGCAAAAAGCCAGATTTATCTCTAACTGAGTTTAGAAGTAAAGAAAACTAGTTTAAGGTTTTATAACACCTAAGTGGGAACTTGAGTTTCATATCACAACCCTGTTGTGGTCAAGTCAAAGTCATGATTCATTTCACAAGTCATTTTGAAAACATCTGACGACGGAACAGTATGGCCACTCCAACTGTCCATAACCGCGAATGTGGCTATTCGAATAGTTTGACACTCTGCAGAGGTGATACACTTTCACCACAACATTCGATACATCCGTCAGGAGTAATCCTGATTTCACCATACTCAGTATGCGGATAATCAATCCTAACCTTTCAATTACACACCATAGTATAGGCACCTCTCCTATAAGTTTGGCCTCCCAACCATGACCATCCGTCATCTTGGGAACTACATAGGTGGACAATCATCACGAGGTAGCCTCATCTCAAACCTCGGCCGCAAGGGAACCCATACTAAGATATATAAACTTCCAGTCAAGCCCTACCCAAATTCGGGTATTGTGGTTGTACGGTAAAATTGGAATGGTATCGCATCCAGACACAACCATCAGTTTTATAAAAGGGCTAAGTCTCATGCCTCAACATTTTCATCATCTGGTGTTCAAGAACACATGTCAAAACATCTCATTAGAATGACTCATCATTCTAAGGTTTTCATAGCCATTTTCACCAAGTATTCCCATCTAAAAAAATCAATTTTTATGCTTAGCACTAGCAACTACAACTGGGGGTAATCACTAATGAGGGGTGGTAATCAAGTGTGACTTATCTAAGTTCAATCTCATACCTCAGTATGACATCAAGATCTACCTAACTTAGGCCAAGTTTTATGTTCTTTATGCTACCTGTAAATATCTTTCCAACACTTCACAAGTCACTAGGTAAGCATAACCAAGGAGCTTTGATAAAGAAATAAAAGAATCAAGCTTGCAAGTAAAACTGGGATTTGGTATAATCAAAGTTGCAAGTGTTAGCTTGCTAGGATGGCTTGCTAATGGTAGCTTGCATTAGATAGCTTGCTAGGTAAGGTAACTTGCAAGTTTTAGCTTGCTAAGTCAACTTGTAGTGTTAAGCTTGCTTAGTTAGTAACTTGCCTTGTGCAGTGTAGTGGTTGAAGTTCTCCTCTGCTTCTTCTTCGTAGTAGTCTCCTTCCTCTTCATATCCTTGGTCGGTACTAGCATCTATAAATAAATACGAGGTACACAATCACCAAACAATACTTAACTACTTATATTAGGCAAACAAGGGTTTACACTAGATGATCTAGCATCATCACAATAATCACAAGGATTAAGGCAATGGTTTTGTTTATTTTATTTTAGAAAATTAATTTCTACTCATTGAAAAACTAATTAAGATTTAATATTCTCCAATCAAAACATGGGATCATGTTGACACATGTCATCACCACATATTTCAATACTTCGGAATGTGATTTAAAGTGGTGTCATAATTTAATAAGGTTTAACCTTTTTATTTTAATTAATTAAAGTGACTAGAAATGCCTATGGGGCATTCTTTTATTACTTGTCCATTATTACTGCAAGTAAACTTAGATATTTTTATATATTCATAAAGGTCTTGTCAAATGTGATTTTTGAGAGTTGGAATCAACTCAAAAGCATTTATGGTTGAATTTTGCAAAATGTTTGAATGTAGAAAAGTCTCTGCCTTGTTATTTTTACTATAGGTGATCTATAATTTCAAATGGTTTGAATCCAATGGTCTTGGATTAATAATTTCCATATCTTTCTAGCAAAATTGGTTTCATGCATTTTGGTCCAGTGAATCTCTCTGAATTTATTTTTGAATCTACTGCCAGAACTAGGTTTGAAACTAAATAGATAAATCTAAATTCAAACGAACTGGGTCACGCGGGAAATCTAACTGGGTCGTCCCAATGCGCACAGCACGCGCGGGGGCTGGTTAAGTGGTTGTCCCCACTAGTCAGTGAGACAGGGGGTGCGAAGGAGTACGGGGCGATTACGACCGTTGGATTAGATCAAGGATCAACAGCTCACGGCCATCATCCTCGTCTAAAATCGACGGGTTCGGGACCCTAGCACAGCCAGTGGGGGTCTGTGGCGGCTCACCGGGGCTTAGGCGATGGTCGGCGATGGGGGCGAACGACGAAGTCGACAACGGCGATTCTCCAGGTACTGGCGGCTCCTCCTGGGGTGGCTCCAATCGACGGCGCCCTTCTCCTCCAGCAGTGGCAGGCTCCGGCGAGATTCCAGCGATGCTGCGCTCGCCTTGCTCCGGGAAGAAGTGGGCACGATTAGTGAGAGGTAGGCAGTGGAATGGTGTGAAGAAATCGAACGGGGAATGCCTCTATTTATACTTCGACGAGGGAATCGAAGGGTGCGGGCAGAGCTCGTCGGGGTCGGGGTTATAGCGAGCTATGGCCATGGCTGACGGTAGGGGACGATGCATGGTCTATTGGCGATGCTCAACATCTTAATGGCAAGGCAAGGGGCGGTGTGGTTCGGTCGGAACGCGTCGACGCTTTGAGCGGCACTGACGGCGGTTTTGATGGCGCACAGTGGCTACGGGTCGTGCAACGGCGAACGGGGTTGTCTTGGAGGTTCCTGGGACGATGGTGATCACGTACGCGGGCGACGAAGGCGGGGCGTGGTCTATGCGAGTGTGTCGAGCGCGGCGCTCTGGACATGGTCGCAGAGAAATGGGCGTGTGCGGTTCTTGGTGGTCCAGTGCCTGTCAAGGGTCGAGGGATGGACAGGGGGTGGCGGTGGACGGTGGCGTGTTTCCCAGACACGGTGCCTAGGAGCGGCGCTTGCTCTAGCTAGCTTGCCATGGTCGGCTGGCAAGGGTGCTCTCGGGCAGGCTCAGCATGGCGCATTGGGTAGGGGATAGTCTGGTTCTATGCATTTGTTGGCACTGGGGGAGACATGGATGATCAATGGTGAACAATGTTTAGCGAAATTACTGGTGAAAACAGTGAAGTTTGGCCAAACTTGATTTCTGTCTCCAAGTGTTTGATGAAATGGCCGCAAGAAATTCATATTTGAATTTTTGGATGAAACTTGGTGGGTGCAATGGTCACATACTAGGTAGTCTCTAGTTGATTGGATTTGTCAAGGTGCACACTGGTTTGGTTAGGTTTTGAGAAATGGTGATCTTCCCATATGAACTAGATTCAATTTTCAAATGTCAATTGAATAGGGTTGCCAAATATTTTTGTGGGTTTGCAAGGTGGGATTGGGTTCACTTTCACTTGGTCTATCAAGGGGTGAAAAGAAATGGATTTGTTTCTCTTTGAAATCTTGGACTAGAAACACTTAAAGTGGTCTAGTGGGCAAGATTGGCAAAAATGACCATTTGCTTATTTTGTTTGTTTTTGAATTTCTATTGATTTGGTTCTGCTTGTAAATGATTTAGATGATGTTGTTTTCATCTTTAAAACAATCCTTGTCATTCATAACAATCACACGAGTCCATTCAAGCATTCATGCATTCATCACATACACACATGCATATGAATTTTAATTAACAAAGTTTTTGTTAACCCTAATTTTGGGTGATTAGAACTTGATAACCTTGATTAATATTTTTGGGATGTTACAAACCTTCCCTCCTTAAACAAAATCTCGTCCCGCGATTTGATAAAGAGAGAACTAAGATTTAAAGAGATCTGGAAACTCAGTCCTAATGTAGTCTTCTCGCTCCCAGGTAGCTTCTTCTTCGGTGTGGTTACTCCACTGCATCTTGAGAAATTTGATACTCCGGGTCCTGGTGGTTCTCTATGATACACATATACTTAAAATGACAAGAACTTGCTTGTGACTAAAGTTGAGTAGCATGAGGAACGGCCCTCGTACTCAAGGGGTATGAGATTTTCAACTTGTGATTTGTGAAGCATATAACTCATATTTGCCTCACTTTAACCTTAATCACTTCAAGATTCTTATGATAGGGGAAATGAGAGCTCAAAGCTAGTAAGTACCATAATTTTTGGAAGCTCTTTATGAAACTTGAAATCCCTACTTCCCTCTGTGAAGGGCCTTTCTTTTTAATTTTTGTTGAGTCTCCATCTTCTATCTTTATGCACCAACTAAGAGAGCATAGTTGTCATTCTGAGTTCAATGTGCATTGTCCCAAAACTTGTTGATTGATTCATAATTATGGTATTGCTTGTTCTTAAATTATTTGTATCTAGTCACCCTTATGAACTTTGAAGGTGTTCTATGCATTTATGTTTTGCTATTCCATGAAGGACAAGCTGAATACCACTCTTGATATGTTTTCTATATGTGAAACAAACAAATTTCTTTCAATGCATTGTTATTTATGATCTTTTGTTGTGTTGCCTTTCATGTTGCAACATAGTTGCTATGTCTTATTGTTAGGAATATATCTTTCCTGCTATCAATGCTTTACAATACGTTGATCAAGATTGTGATGGTGCATGTCACCTCAAAAATTATTCTTTTTATCACTTACCTACTCGAGGACGAGCAGGAGTTAAGCTTGGGGATGCTGATATGTTGCAAATGTATCTATAATTTTTGATGCTCCATGCTTGTTTTGTACCAACTATCTTATGTTTTGTCTACACTTTGAGGCATTTTTATACATTTTCTAGAACTAACCTATTAACAAGATGCCATAGTGCCAGTTCCTGTTTTCTGCTTTTTTTGGTTTCAGAAAAGCTAGTAAATAAATATTCTCGGAATTGGATGAAACAAAAGCCAAAGTTCCTATTTTTACCGACACAACACGGAGTCCGAAGGAGAGACAAAGAGTAGCCACGAAGCAACCACACCAGGTGGCCGCACGACCCCCCTGGCCGCACTACCATATGGTGTGGGCCCCTCGGGAGTCCACCGACCTTGCCCCTTCGCCAATATATTCCCCCTGAGACAAAAACCTTAAACACCAGATCAAATATTCACGAAAAGTTCCGTGGCGCCACCGCCGCCACCGAAGAGGAGATTCGGGGGACAGAAGTCTCTGTTCCGGCACCCTGCTAGGATGGGGAATTGCCACCGAAGCCATCTCCATCGAGTCCACCGCCATCTCCATAGTTGTTGCTGACTCCCATGATGAGAAGGGATTAGTTCTCCCTCGAGGATAAGGACTCTACCGGTAGCTATGTGTTCATCTATCTCTCTATGCGTGATCTTATTGTGATCATGAGCTTTGTAATTTAGTTGAATAAGTAGATCTACTCTGCTATTCAAGTGCTTTAATTAATGTAATCTTCGCTTATCCCCACGTGTGTAAAGTTGACAGTATGCACACCGCGTGACACTTAGGCTAAAGTTTACAGAAATACTTATCATGAGTTATAATTTGAGTTGGATGTCTCTATGAGATTGTGGTGTTTATTGGAACCATCTAGCGCTAAAGGTGACAGGTGTGGGGTTACCTACATGGGGAATTGATGTCTACACACTTCTATTCTTGTAGACAGTTGTTGGGCCTCCAAGTGCAGAGGTTTGTAGAACAGCAGCAAGTTTCCTTTAAGTGGATTACCCAAGGTTTATCGAACTCAGGGAGGAAGTGGTCAAAGGTATTCCCTCTCAAGCAACCCTGCAATAAAGATACAAGAAGTCTGTTGTGTCTCCAACACACCCAATATAGGTGCACTAGTTCTGCGAAGAGATAGTGAAATACAAGTGGTAACGGTGCCAGAAAATAGCTTGATGGTGAGGCAAAGACTAAAGGCGACAAGAAGGAAGCAAGCAAACATGCAACAGATCTAGTAGCAAACGGTGTTTCAATGCTTAGAAACAAGGCCTAGGGATCATACTTTCACTAGTGAACACTCTCTCATATAAATATCCTCTCTTCATGATACTACTCTTAACTACTCTCCGGTTGGACACTCTAATCCAAGGTAGGGCCATATCAGCATACCTCAAAGTCCGCCTTCCCCAATCTAGATAACCCCACACTGTCACCTTGAGCGCTAGATGGTTCCAACAAACACCACAATTTCATAGATACATCCAACTCCAAATATAACTCATAACAAATAATCAATCTAGCCAAAGTGCCACACACGGTATGCCCGCTGTCACTTTCACAAACGTGGGGAAAAGCATAGATCTATTAAACCACAAAGAGTATTTATATATACTCAAGCCTAAGTGCCACCATGGCGTGTACGCTGTCACTTTCACACACATGGGGAGAGCAGAGATCTAATGAAGCACTTGAGTAGCAAGGTAGATCTACTTGATTACAAAGCTCATGACCACAACAAGATCATGCATATAGAGAGAGATGAACACATAGCTACCGGTAGAGCCCTTAGTCCTGAGGAAGAAATACCCCTCCTCGTCATGGAGATCAGGAACAGTGATGAAGATGGTCATGGAGATCGATGGAGATGGCTCCAGGGGCACTTCCCCGTCCCGGCAGGGTGCCGAAACAGAGACTTTCTGTCCCCCGAATCTCCCCTTCGGTGGCGGTGGCGCTGTGGTGGTTTTCATGGATGTTTCTGGGATGCCCTAGGGTTTTTGGGTCGGGTGCTTCTTATAGGCGCAGGAATCAAGGTCGGTGGGGGTCCAGGGGGGCCACGCCCCCTATGGGCGCCCCTAGGGCTTTCCCGCGCCTAGGGGGTGCGGCCACCCAGGGGCCCCCCGCCGGCTCTGCTTCGTGGTTCCGTGTTGCTCCGGGAAAATAATAACTTTGGCTTTTGTCCCGTCCAATTCCGAGAATATTGATTTTCTGCCTTTCTGGAACCAAAAACAGAAGAAAACAGGCAACTGGCACTGTGGCAACTTGTTAATAGGTTAGTTCCAAAAAAGATATAAAAACACCTAAAAGTTTAGACAAAGCAAAGCAAAGTAGATACTAAACAAGCATGGAACATCAAAAATTATAGATACGTTTCTGATGTATCAACATCCCCAATCTTAACTCCTGCTCGTCCTCGAGTAGGTAAGTGATAAACGAATAATTTTTGAGGTGACATGCACCCTCACAATAAAGATCCAACCATTTGCAAGCATTGAAAGCTGATACCAAAGAACTCTAAACATGTGCATGAAATAATGGAGTTCTAACAATAGGACATAGTAACTATGCATGCAACATGAAAGGATACAAACAAAGATCATGAATAACATGAATTGAAAAATGTTTGTTTGTTTCACATACATAAAACATGGCATAGTGGCAATCAGCTTGTCCCTCATAGAGTAGAAAATAGATGCATAGGACACCTTCAAAGTTCACAAGGGTGACTAGAAACAAATAGCACAAGAACAAGTAATATCACAATATGCATCAATCAATAAGTTTTGGGACACTGCACGTAGAACTAAGAATGGCAACTATGCTCTCTTAATGGTGCCTAAAGGTAGAAGGTGGAGACTCAATAGTGGTGGAAGAAAGGCCCTTCATAAAGGGAAGCAGGGATTTCAAGTTTCAAAACAAGCTTCCAAAAAATTATGGTACTTGTTAGCTTTCAGCCCCCATTGCCCCTATCATAAGCATTTGAAGTGATTAAGGTTAAAGTGAACAAACTATGGAGTATATGCTTGACAAAGTATAAGCTGGTAATCTCAAGTCCCTTGAATATGAGGGCCACACCTCATGCTACTCAACTTCAGGCCCAGGTAAGTTCTTGTCATTGTAAGTATTTTCATATCATTGAGAACCGCCAACAGGGTACCCCTTGCACCTAGTACAGGAGCTTTCCCATAACCAAAATGACAAGGCAAGCAGACAATGAGCATCTCAGCAATCTTTTTATTTACTAAATGCATAGCTTTTTATTGAGGATGCTTCATAGATAGCTCACTATGGTGATGCTGCAAGTTTCCACCATGATTAGGCATGGCTTAGACTAGCGGCCCAGGCGTTTCTCTAACACAGAATACAAACTTCATGGACTTACAAGTTCCCTCTTTATTTCACACCGGTGACATCCATAAACAAAAGAGCATGATATCAACTGAGTACAAAGTACAAGTGCAATGTTGAAAACGTTCCCCGTGACAGCACGATTCTGCTAATTCCAACGTATAAGTGCAAGCATATACAACATAGACGACACAATGGTTCAAGTTTATTAGGGGCAAAGAATATAAAGTGTGCCATCAAGTTTGTGAGGGCTTTAATCACTAAGTTTTCACATAACAAAATAGTTTTTATTTGGAAGATAGATGAAAACAAGAATATACTTGGAATGGTGTAACACACCATGCATAGGAGTTTATAGTGGACACTTTGTAAAACACTTGGTTTCTTGGGAGTTGTAAGCATAAGTATAACTTACTCAGGGCCGGCTCTATGTTTTTCAGGGCCCTAGGCAAAGTCGGCGGCATGGGCCCTTAAGCCTAACGCATATAGAGATATATTAGAAAAAATTACCATATATGTATCTACTGGTACTTTTAAAATAAAAGTTAACATCCAACCAAATATTTTATTTTTAAAATATAATAAATAGTATTTGTTGCTTGTTTGATTATCTTAAATAAGAAATAATTCCAATGATAATAAGTCAGGAGTGAGGATCAGAGCCTGTCGCTGGTGAATTGGTGATCCTCGATAGACGATAGATGACCTGCGAATCTGCGAGCGTCGATGGAGTCATGGAGGTAGGGCCCTAGAGATCGAGGCACGGAGTCCGGCCGATTTTCGAATAGTCGAGGAGAAGAGAAGGGAGATCATAAGTTCGCGACGCGTTGTAACCCATGCGGCCAGCGTCGTAACGTATTGTAACTCGTAAGCCTTGTGCCTCGTGTCGTAGTGAGCCTTTTTGATTTCCTGCTCGACGCGTTGTGTCTGGTTTCCAGGGCCCTACTCGTTTCTCGCGTCGTGGGCACCAGATGTATACCCGTATATATATACATCTTCCGTTCGCAAATAAGTGTACGTCTAGCGTTTAGCCAAGTTAAAGTTTATTAAATTTGACTAAGTTTATAGATAATATAGCAACATATATTACTCCCTCCGACCCATATTAGTTGGCTCAACTTTGTCTAAATTTAGATGAATCTAGACACTATTTAGTATATAGGTTCATCCAAATTTTAATAAATCCAAATCAACTAATATGGATCAGAAGGAGTACATCAGATTAGCATATCATGAAACTAAATTTTAAAACACATCTATTGGTAATAATTTAGTGTCATAAGTATCACTACATTTAACGTTGTTAACTTTGACTTAGAACAAGATTAGAAATATATTTATTTGCATACAAAGAAAATACATGATACAAATTTTTAGGCCTCCTCCGGCCGTGGGCCCCTGGCCAATGCCAGGGTGGCGGCCCCTCAGCGCCGGCCCTGAACTTACTCATACAAGTGGAGGCTAGCAAAAGACTGGGAGCAACCAAATAAGGGAGCAATAGTGGCCATAATCATGCAGAGCGATAAAACATTACTAATCAAAGCATAGAGTGGTACTACACGTCAAGGACTAAATGATCATAGAGGCTATGATGACTTGTTCATAGTCATAACATGGTGTGGGCATGTGCCAAGTCAACCCAAACAAAGCATCAAAGGATAATACCACAATACTATGCTTTTGCATGCTAAAAAAACGTATAATTTCTTCAAGGCACACTAAGCAATCCCAATTGTTTGGAACAAGTCATGCTACAACAATAATCACTAAGCATAAGGTCAAAACAAGATCTAGCATGACATGATAAGTCTAAGCCACAACCAAAACAAGCTCCCTTTTGTACCACTATAAGCATGAAGCTTTCTACTCTTTTCCAACACCAAACAACTTATTTGAAAACAACTCGAAAAATTAATAGTCAATAAAGTTCAGTGAGCTTGTCTCACAAATCCACAAAGAAGAACTAAAAAGTTCTAAGCTCAAAGCACAAGAAAACTAAGGCTAAACACAGTGCTAGCAAAAGAGAACACTCGCAAGACAATAAGAATGAAAATTAGAGTGTTCTAGGCAATGAAAACAGAATGTGTCTCTCTCCACAAGAAGTGTGTTGTGATCCAACTAACTTACTCAATCAAACTAAGCAAAAAAAAACCAAAAACAAAAACTAAGATGCTCCAAGAACGACACAACAGTGCATAAAACAATAAAAACGAAGTGTCTAGACAGACCTGAGCTTTTTATTGATGAAGAAGGGGATGCCTTGGGCATCCCCAAGATTTGACGCTTGTACTTCTTGGATATTTCTTGGGGTGACACCGGGGTGGCATCCCCAAGCTTGAGATTTTGTCCATTCTTCATCTCATTACATTATTCTCTCTCTACACCTGAAATTTTTCCTTCATACAAAACTTCACACAATCTTTATTAGCAACATTAGGGTATTCAAAAGATATTAGACCCTTATGCAAAGCTTTGGAACAGCAAAAAATTTCACTAAAAACACAAGCTATTGTAGTAAATCCTTCAAAAATCTCAATTCCCCAAAAGAGAACTCAAAAAAGGAATCAATAAGAAGCAAATGGAAATAATGACAGAAATATGTCAAAACAGACCAACATGTAGAAACCGATTTTTTCGAAAATATTTTGTTGCTCAAATCAAAAAGTGCTGAACTAAATAAAGTTAGCTAACATACTGGGGGGTTTATTCGTAAATTATCAGCTCAATCTGAGTTACAGAGACTCCTCACGAATTTTTATGGTGGAGCACAGAAATCTGTTTCGGGACAACAACTCCCCAAATCTTACTTCCCTCTCATTAGTGGTTATTTTTGGCACAAAAAGCAAACAAAAATGATAAGGAGAGATCATTACTGAAGTAATAACTTCTAAGACTCAAGAAAACACTTGGGTTATCTCCCAACAAGTACTTTTCTTTAACGCCTTTAAGTTAGGCTTGATAGTTTGAGAAGATGCTCACATAAGAAATATGAATTGAAGTAAAAGAGAGCATCAACAAGCAAATTCAATACACATTTAAGTCTAACTCACTTCCTATTCGTAGGAATCTTGTAAAAAAATAAGTCATAAAAGCACAAGCAACAAGCATAGGAAAGCAAAACAAGTGCAACTTCAAAACTTTCAACATAAGGAGGGGAAACTTAATATTTTTGAGATGCATAAAACCATGTTTACCTCTCTCATAATAACTTTCAGTAGAAACATGAATAAAATTAACAATATAAATATCACATAAAACATTATTATCATGAGCCACATGCATAAAATGATTATTGCTCTCCACATAAGCATAGTCATTCTTATTAATTGTAGTGGGAGCAAATTTAACAAAATAGCTATCATTAATATTCTCATCACCATAGTCATCAAATATAGGAGGCATATTGTAATCACAATCAATTTTCTCCTCAATAGTAGGTGGGCTGAAAATATCATATTTATCATTGTAATCATCATATATTGGAGGTAAAGTATCATCAAGGTAAATTTTCTCCTCCGTGCATGGGGGACTAAAAAGATCATTTTCATCAAAACTAGCTTCCCCAAGCTTAGACTTTTCCATAGCATTAGCAATAATGGTGTCCAAAGGATTCATACTAATAACATTGATATTAGCATGCAAATAAAGTTCCATAGGTTTTTTAATTTTCTCTTCAAACACTTCATGTCCTAACTCAAGATAAATGCTATAGAGCTCTCTAATTTTGTTGTTGTTTTCCATTAAGCCTAACTAGTAAAAACAAGAAACAAAAAGACAAAATTGCAGAATCTAAAGGAAATAACTTCGAGCACTCACACCGGAGGATGTGAGTACCTTTTACCTTACCTCCACGGCAACGGCACCAGAAAAGAGCTTGATATCTACGCACTTATATTCTTGTAGACAGTTGTTGGGACTCCAAGTGCAGAGGTTTGTAGAACAACATCAAGTTTCCCTTAAGTGGATTACCCAAGGTTTATCGAACTCAGGGAGGAAGTGGTCAAAGGTATTCCCTCTCAAGCAACCCTGCAATCAAGATACAAGAAGTCTCTTGTGTCCCCAACACACCCATTATAGGTGCACTAGTTCGGCGAAGAGATAGTGAAATACAAGTGGTAACGGTGCCAGAAAATAGCTTGACGGTGAGGCAAAGACTAAAGGCAACAAGAAGGAAGGAAGCAAACATGCAACAGATCTAGTAGCAAACGGTATTTCAATGCTTAGAAACAAGGCCTAGGGATCATATTTTCACTAGTGAACACTCTCTCATATAAATATCCTCTCTTCATGATACTACTCTTAACTACTCTCCGGTTGGACACTCTAATCCAAGGTAGGGCTATATCAGCACACCTCAAAGTCCGCCTTCCCCAATCTAGATAACCCCACACTGTCACCTTGAGCGCTAGATGGTTCCAACAAACACCTCAATTTCATAGAGACATCCAACTCCAAATATAACTCATAACAAATAATCAATCTAGCCAAAGTGCCACACACGGTATGCCTGCTGTCACTTTCACACACATGGGGAAAAGCATAGATCTATTAAAGCACAAAGAGTATTTATGTAGACTCAAGCCTAAGTGCCACCATGGCGTGCACGTTGTCACTTTCACACACATGGGGAGAGCAGAGATCTAATGAATCACTTGAGTAGCAAGGTAGATCTACTTGATTACAAAGCTGATGACCACAACAAGATCATGCATAGAGAGAGAGAGATAAACACATAGCTACCGGTAGATCCCTTAGCCCTGAGGAAGAAATACTCCCTCCTCATCATGGAGATCAGGAACGGTGATGAAGATGGTGATGGAGATAGATGGAGATGGCTCCGGGGGCACTTCCACGTCCTGGCAGGGTGCCGGAACAAACACTTTCTGTCCCTCGAATATCCCCTTCGGTGGTGGTGGCGCTGTGGAGGTTTTCGTGGATGTTTCTGGGATGCCCTAGGGTTTTTGGGTCGGGTGCTTATTATAGGCGCAGGAATCAAGGTTGGTAGGGGTCCAGGGGGCCCACACCCCCTGTGGGCGCCCCTAGGGGGCGCGGCCACCCTGTGGACCCCCTCCGGATTTTCTTCGTGGTTCAGTGTTGCTCCGGGAAAATAATAACTTTGGCTTTTGTCCCGTCCAATTCCGAGAATATTGATTTTCTACCTTTCTGGAACCAAAAACAGAAGAAAACTGGCAACTGGCACTGTGGCAACTTGTTAATAGGTTAGTTCCAGAAAAGATATAAAAACACCTCAAAGTGTAGATAAAGCAAAGCAAAGTAGATACTAAACAAGCATGTGACATCAAAAATTATAGATACGTTTCTGACGTATCACGAATGCGAACTTCAAGGTGTTTTGTTATAGCCCTACACCGTCCAACCATAGAGTAGTTCAGGGTAGCATAGTGAACAGAAGATATTATATATTTATTGAGAGTGTCCACTAGTGAAAGTATGATCCCTAGGCCTTGTTTCTAAGCATTGAAACACCGTTTACAATCAGTCCTGCTACATGTTTGCTTGCTGCCATTTTTATTTCAGATTGCAATTACCACTTATAATCATCCATATTACTTGTATTTCATTATCTCTTCATCGAACTAGTGCACCTATACACCTGACAAGTGTATTGGGTGTGTTGGGGACACAAGAGACTTCTTGTATCTTGATTGCAGGGTTGCTTGAGAGGGATATGTTTGACCTCTTCCTTCCTGAGTTTGATAAACCTTGGGTGATCCACTTAAGGGAAACTTGCTGTTGTTCTACAAACCTCTGCACTTGGATGCCCAACACTGTCTACAAGAATAGAAGCATGCGTAGACATCAGTGTCCTCATGTGTCCTCTTGCGGGGCTGAGGGCTCGCATGGTAGCAACCCAGCTGCCTTCTTCCACTAGCCATTAATGGAGAGAGGTAGACTGCTCCAAAGGATGGCTGCGCCGCTAATGGCTGCAAGTGTACAGATCATTTGTATCTAGTTTCGAAGTTAAGATGTCGATCCCATAGGGAGCCCAAAGGTAAGTGTTTATTAGTCAAGTCTCTGTCACACCAGAAGTTGCCACAGGTCTTCGAGTGAATTGACTACAAGTGTTGAAAATGAGAATAGGATTTGGATTAAATGAAAGTACTTAATTAAAACTTGAATGTAAACTTCAGAAATAAAAAGCATAAAAGTAAAGAACGATTTGTTTGTTGTTTTCTGCAGATGACAAAGTAGGCGCGATGAGTTTCAGTTAATGGTGATAGTGAAAGTGAATGTGCCGGGTGGATGAGTGATAAGTGTAACAATTATAATCATATAAGTATGTGTGTAGGCGAGCAACTCATAATTAGCCAGAACTCCTCTTGGTAGATTTCATCCCAACTTCAATAATCCTACTAGCCTATTTACCACAACCATGGTCAGTCACTAGACGGTTAAGATCCTTCAGGTTGCTTAGCAATTAAGCTCCTTGGATCATACTAATACAATAATCTCGGTGGTTCCTTGTTATCCTCGAGTCAAACTAGTTTCCCATTGATATCCCCGTGTCACTCGAGGGTTGTAGGTCTGCTAGCAAACAAGATTCTATCTATGTAGAACAAAGCATCATGTTGTCTGAGCCCTTAATTGGACAACAGGCATCAAGCATCCCACAGATAGTCAAGCACACATAATATAGTAATTAAAATCAACCACAAACTTAATGGAAAATATATAGGAACATCACATCTTACCAATCCCCTACATCTCCCATGCCCAAGGGAACTTACTCACACATGAGAGAAGAAAGCATCATCAATATAGTTAAATAAAGGGAGTTCTTCTTGATATTACCGTGGAGATCCACAATAAGAAATAGAAATAAATCCAACACAATTCAAGATGGGAAGAACAATCTCAAACCCTAGTCTTGCAAAGTGGAGATCTTTCTCTCTCTCTCTCTCTCTCTCTCTCTCTCTCTCTCTCTCTCTCTCTCAAGTACAAGTAATGGCTATGGAGGTGTGGTGGCTAGGAGATCGAAGATCGTGGAGCGAAATGAAGAACGTCTTCTCCTTCTTCTCTGGATCTCTTCTTTCTCCCTTCTGGATGGTATGGTGTCTCGTGTGTTCTATCTTCGATCTTGGCCTCTTCACAAAAGTTATCCCTTTTAATAAGACAAAGGAGATGGAACCTATATGGTGGGAACTATACGGCTATAAAAATATTCCCACCGTATAGTTTCTCATTAAAGCTGCAATAAATTCCCTTCGATTGCTTCCAAAAAGAGACTTGCTTGTTTTTGTCTGAATATTTTGTTTTTGCTGTTAAATCCCTCTGTTGATGTTCAAAACCTGAAACACTCATTAAAAACCAAGTTTTCTTTGCTACCTAAGTATTAGCGTTAGGTAAATCTGAAAACCATCAAATCCAAACGAAAACCATCGATAGAAACCATAAAAAATGTGTAGAATCTCATAGCTATCAACTCCCCCAACCTTAGATGTTGCTCGCCCTCGAGTGACAAGGAAATAAGAAAGGATAGCGGAGATTCAAAACTGAAATAAAAGAACATACAAGCTTGAATTGGTGTCAAATTCTTTTCTTCACATTTTCTGTAATCTTAAATATGATCATACAAATATTCACAAGATTGCACTGAGTTCACTTCCTAACCACGTATATCTTGCTAGCAAATAAATCATATGCACGATCAAGTGCCGAGAGTTTAGCTAGGAAAGTGAAACAAATCTTTTCGGTTTCTCTCTTATTGAGAGATGAAAACTTGTTGCTCTTGTTCCTTTAATCAATTAAGAGTACTAAAGTTTGCACTAAAAACATTCAATTTAAGAACAACTCATCTACTCCCACGTCAAAATTTCAAGGCTCTCAAAGCACCTTTTTTCTTTCCTTGTTTTTAAAAAACTTCAACTTTTTCATAGAGAAATCATGCCACTCTTTTTAACATGTTTATTGGGGTTGTGTTACGCACTCGTGACCATGCCAATAGATAGTTGTTGAGCAATAGTGGGTCTTAGGAGTACTACAACTTCACTTGGAACGTAAAACTATGAGGATACTAAAAATTTTACACGTCATAGCATTACAGCTACAGACGTTTACATAACTCAATGGCCGAAATCAAGTGGTTTCCCACATTTAGATTGTTTGTTGGCCAGCGAAGTTAATAGTTCCCCCATGGAGTACGACAGTGTTTGAAGTGACACGCTAAAGCAATATCCTACTGTAATTATTAGAAAAAACAGTGGCATAATATCTACTACTTCGAAGTATCAATTTTATCAGACAATTTCATTCAAGGGTGTTATCGAGTCTATTTACATTAAGCTCAATGGGGTTGAGTAGTTTCTAAAATCAAATCTTTTGGGCTAAACATGGACTCAAGTCATCTCTTGGATGCTTTTTCTTTTTGTGAAAATGTTGGAAATATTTTAACCAAGTTCTTTACTCATTGTTTCAAAGCTAAAAGAGGGCACTACCAAGGGAATATAATTTATAGGATAATAAGCTAGGTGGGGAGTGACTCAAGTGCAAGCAAGTAAATAATTGCAGGATCAATTTAAAGTTACAGGAGAGGTGATGAAAGGAATGCGATACTTCCTCTTGCTTGCTCTGTTCTCGTACTTGAGTCGAATCCTCTCTATATTTCCCTATTGCCAAGTCACCTGAAATTGAGCAATCTCCGAGAGAAACAAAGAAAACAAATTGCAATGAAAGTAGCAGCTATTTTTTGTGTTTTCGGTTTTAAGAATGAAAACTGAAAGTAAACATGCTATTCTTGGAAAAGAAAACAAATCAAAAGAAGAAGAAAATATGAATGCAAGTTTGGAGGTTTTCGAAACCTCCCCCAAGCTTAGGTTGTTGCCATCCTTAGTTGTTGCCATCGTTCGGCAGCGGCTGATGGTGCTGCTAGGTACTGAAAGTGTTAGTTAAAGCACTCACATCTTCACTTACTCCATGTAGAGTCTGGTCGATTTCCCCAACGCGCTGGTTGAGCTGCAGAAAAATCTTGTTAGGGGACATTGTTGAACCCCTATTACTGGTGTGGCTGATTGGGCCATTGGTCCTAAGGCTGCTCCTCCTCCTATTGCCATTGCTATCCCTCCCAGGCTGGGTTGTACTCCTGATCCTGTTGCTGCTCCTGCTCATCCTGTTGCCTTCCTTCTTCCTCTTCATCGGAGTCAGGACAGAGCTCCGCCATGATTTCAGTCACTTGATCCTTGGTGAGGATCCAATGGTCCCTTCCCTGAACCTCGAAGGCTTGCGGGCAAGGCAGTGGCACCTGACCATCCTGCACATCATTAAGATAACCAAATTGATAGGCTCGGAGCCTCCTGTTAGCTCAGTAAACACCGAGGAAGCCACAAGCAGTTATATATCTGACATCCATAAGTATGGAGCCATCAACAGGTTGCGCAATAGGTATCGCAATTTCAAGGGCTATGATTAGGTGGGTTACCATTCCACTGATACTAATATCACCTTTCCTTTTGTTGCTCTGGTGGCGGAGGTGCTAGAGAAATAGAGCTGTAGGAGTGGGACTCTGTGGCGCATTAGGGAAGAGCGCCTTGGTGATCATGGCCATGTCTGCATTGGCCATCGAGCCGGTATCTCCTCTTCCTAACAAAGTGTTAGCAAGAAACATAGCAAAGTAACAGATGGTTAGGTTCTGAATGGTGGACATCTTCTTCTAGTATATGTCCCTACCACCATTAACAGAAACAACCTCACAAGTATTTGCACTTGAGACGCTGTAAGTTTGTAACAGTTGGTTCCACTTCTTGAGGGAATCCATAAGAATTGCAGAATTGTTGATAGGTAATTTGATATGGTCGTTGGTTAACGGTGAAATTTATCATGCATGCATTACCTTTCTCCCTGTAGTCATCGTAGAAGGAGGCAAGGAACTCATGGGTGATACCTTCGTAGGTGTAGTGGTTGGCATTGGCAAGGTTGGCGAGCCCTGCATTTGCACATAGGTAGTCGAAGTCCGCCTTCAACTCTACTGAGTTGAGAAAGCCGTTATTGCCCCATCGTGTGGGCAACACCTTCCTTGCCAAAACCATGGCGTACTTGTTGTCGAGCTCATCCCGGAGCCCCGAGCCCTCACCACATTGGCGCTTGCTCTTGCGAAAAATACTACCAAGCTTGTTCATCTTGATGCACTAAGAAATTTCAACATAAAACCTTAGGCATATAATTTCTACATGATATATGAACGATTCTACGTGGAGGAATTCAATCCTAACGTGAGAAATCAAAAGAGAAAATCAATCAAGCTTGAGTTCATCCACTAATTCAATGAGAGGATTTCAACCATGCAATTCTGAAAATAAAGCATGGATAGAGAGAGAAACATACCGATCTATTGATTCTCCCACTCAAAAGAATGAAATTCATGAAGAATTGAGAGATATTGAGAGGTTTTGAGAGTTTTGGAGAGAGGGTTTGAGAGAAATAATGAGAGGAGGAAGAAACTTGCCCTGACCCGACCCATTTAAGTGGTCAGGCCAAACTATACGGCGGGAGCTATACGATCGAGCCAGGTAGCTCCCGCCGTATAGTTGTGGCGGTGATGAGGGTTAGCATTTCCCAACGCCAGATCACAACTATACGACCATGATGGCGCCTAGAAGCGCTTTGTCGGGAAACCCCAAGAGCAAGGTATGGAGCTTAGTTTAAAAAAATGAACCGGTGATCGAGCTGGTGAGGTCCTCGTTCCGCGGTTCACTGGTTGGACGGCTGGTTCAAACCGGTTCGGTGCTGGTTTATTAAGGAAAATAATATGGATAGGAAAGTACAAATATGTTAAAAAATAGATACATATTTAAAGTATACATGAAGTAATTTGATATAAACACTGGTCGACCCAGTTGGCTAGCCCATTGAAGTATTTGTTAGCGCGAGCTGGGAGGTCTTGGATCGAATCCCGATCACAGCGCCATATTTTATTCCGTGAACGGTTTCTACTGGTCGGACCGCCGACCGGTTTCCATCAAACCGCTGGTTCAACCGCCTTTTGTCTATTTTTTTCTGGTTTGTTAGCTCGACGTTCTAGTGCGTTTAAAAATCCGATGAGGCCTCTAGTTTCGATTTTTTCTGGTTTAACCATTGAACCAGTCCGGTTTTTAAAACTATGGTATGGAGCGGCACAATAGCAAGTCTTCCCTCAGTAAGAAACCAAGGTTGTCATACTAGTAGGAGGAAGGAAACGTCACACAGGTGTTGCAAGAAACATGGAAACTTGCACAACACAAATTCAAGGCTTTGCCCCAACGAATAGTGAGGTTATCAATCTCACTGGTTGCTGTAACAAAGGATTAACTGTATGGTGTGGAAGGTGTTGATGGTTTGCAGCAAGTAAACAATAACAGTGGAAGATGTATCAATGGTAAAGATTGGACCGGTGTCCATAGTTCACTAGAGGTGCTCTCCTTAGATAAACAACATGGCATGAAGGGTAAACAAATTATAGCAGGGCAATTGATAGGAACTGAGCAAGGCATAACAATGAAATACTAGACAAAAAGATCCTATGAGATTTGACTGGCCAATACAACAATATACATAGACCGCCATCCAACTGCATCTATGACTAGAAGTCCACCTTACAGTTATCATCTGAACCCCTCCAGTATTAAGTTGCAAGCAACAGACAACTGCTTTAAGCAAAGTGTGTAAGGTAAATAATCCACTTGTTCCATGAACAAGAGACCGTTGTTTTCCCCCTAGTAGCAACAACACATCTACCATCGAAGAGATTTCTGTCACTTCCCTTAAAAGTAGAGGCACTATCGAGCATAAATACCCCCCCTTGGAGTCACTAGCAACTACTTGGCCAAGATAGCTGCTAACAACGGAGAGCATGCAAGATCACAAACAACACAGACATGATAGAATCAAATAGAAAAAACCATTAATCAATCTGACATAGTAATCTCAATATCCACCGGATCCCCGCAAACACAACATGGATGATTACAAATAGATTAGATCTTGTTCATGAACGGATCTCACAAGATCTATACATGAAAGCACAAGGAGGATATACAACCATCTAGCTACTATATGGACCCGTAGTCCAAGGTGGAACTACTCACGCTTCATACCGGAGAAGAAGGCCTCCGGGATGATCTCCCCTCCTGTAGGGTGCCGGGAAGAACTTTAGATCCCCCCAATCTAGGGACGATGGTGGCGGCGGCTACAGACGGTTTCATGGAATATTGATCGGGTCTTTAGGGTTTTGGCATCGGGGAGACATTATAGGCGAAGAGACGAGGCAGGGGGGCCACCAGGGTGGCTGCATCCCCCTAGGTGCGGCCATCCCTAGGGCGCGCCGCCATGGGGTGTGGACCCCTGGTGAGCCTCCTCCGTCTCGTATTCTGGCTTCGTGTTGCCCATGGTAAAATATTGACTTTGGCTTTTGTCCCGTTCAATTCCGAGAATATTGATTTTCTGCCTTTCTGGAACCAAAAAAAGAAGAAAACAGGCAACTGGCACCGTGGCAACTTGTTAATAGGTTAGTTCCAGAAAACATATAAAAACACCTCAAAGTGTCGACAAAGCAAAGCAAAGTAGATACTAAACAAGCATGGAACATCAAAAACTATAGATACGTTTCCGACGTATCAAGCATCCCCAAACTTACTCCTGCTCGTCCTCGAGGAGGTATGTGATAAAAGAATAATTTTTGAGGTGACATGCACCATCAAAACCAATATCAAACCATTTGCAAGCATTGAAAGCTGGGATCAAAGAACTCTAAACATGTGCATGAAAGATGGAGTTCTAACAGTAAGAGAAAGTAACTATGCATGCAACATGAAAGGCTACAAACAAAGATCATGAATAGCATGCATTGAAAAACGTTTGTTTGTTTCACATACAGAAAACATGGCATTAGTGGCAATCAGCTTGTCCCTCATGGAGTAGCAAATAGATGCATAGGACACCATCAAAGTTCATAAGAGTGACTAGATACAAATAGCACAAGAACAAGTAATATCAACAATATGCATCAATCAATAAGTTTTGGGACACTGCACATAGAATTAAGAATGGCAACTATGCTCTCTTAATGGTGCCTAAAGGTAGAAGGTGGAGACTCAATATAATAGTGGAAGAAAGGCCCTTCATAAAGGGAAGCAGGGATTTCAAGTTTCAAAAAGAGCTTTAAAAATTATGGTACTTGTTAGCTTTCAACCCTCATTGCCCCTATCATAAGCATCTTGAAGTGATTAATGTTAAAGTGAATAAACTATGGAGTATATACTTGACAAAGTATAAGTTGGCAATCTCATGTCCCTTGAATGCGAGGGCCACACCTCATGCTACTCAACTTCAGCCACCTATAAGTTCTTGTCATAGTAAGTACATGTGTATCATAGAGAACCGCCAACGGGGTACCCCCTTGCACATGGTACATGAGCTATCCTATAACCAAAGTGACAAGGCAAGCAGACAATGAGCATTTCAGCGATATTTTTATTTACTATTTGCATAGGACTTTATTGAGGATGCTTCATAGATAGCTCATTATGGTGATGCTGCAAGTTTCCACCATGATTAGGCATGGCTTAGGATAGCGGCCCAGGCATTTCTCTAACACAAAATACATAACTCCATGGACTTACAAGCTCCCTCTTTATTTCACACCGGTGACATCCATAGACAAAAGAGCATGATATCAACTGTATATAAAGTACAAGTGCAATGTTGAAAACGTTCCCCAAGACAGCATGGTTCTGCTAATTCCAACGTATAAGTGCAAGCATATACAACATAGACGACACAATGGTTCAAGTTTATTAGAGGCAAGGAATATAAAGTGTGCCATCAAGTTCATGAGGGCTTTAATCACTAAGTTTTCACATAACAAAATACTTTCTAATTGGAAGATAGCTGGAAACAAGAATATACTTGGAATGCTGTAACACACCATGCATAGGAATTTATAGTGGACACTTTGGAATAACTTGGTTTATTGGGAGTTGGAAGCATGAGTAGAACTTACTCATACAAGTGAAGGCTAGCAAAAGACTGGGAGCAACCAACTAAGAGAGCAATAATGGCCATAATCATGCATAGCGACAAAACATTACTAATCAAAGCATAGAGTGGTACTACAAGTCAAGAAATAAATGATCATAGAGGCTATGGTGACTTGTTCATAGTCATAACATGGTGTGAGCATGTGCCAAGTCAACCCAAACAAAACATCAAAGGAGAATACCAAAATACTATGCTTTTGTATGCTAAAACAACGCATGATTCTTTCAAGGCACACTAAGCAATCCCAATTATTTGGAACAAGTCACGCTACAGAAATAATCACTAAGCATAAGGTCAAAACAACACCTAGCATGACATGCTAAAGTCTAATTCACAGTCAATGCAAGCTCCCCTTGCACTTCCAAGCAAGAATTTCTACTCCTTTCGAACACCAATCGACTTATTTGAAACAATATAGCGAGAACGGGGGTCCAAACTACTTTATTCAAGCAAACTAAACAAACTAAGCAAAGCAAACGAAAACTAAGACGCTCCAAGAACAACACAATAGTTCATGAAACAATAAAAACGAAGTGTCTAGACATACCTGAGCTTTTTATTGATGAAGAAGGGGATGCCTTGGGCATCCCCAAGCTTTGACACTTGTACCTCTTGACTATTTCTTGGGGTGACACCGGGGTGGCATCCCCAAGCTTGAGCTTTTGTCTATTCTTCATCTCATTAAATCATTCTCTCTCTACAACTGAAATTTTTTCTTCATACAAAACTTCACACAATCTTCATTAGCAACATTAGTGCATTCAAAAGATAATAGACCTTTAGTCTTAGATTTGGAACAGAAAAACTTTTCACTAAAAACACAAGCTACTGTAGCAACTTCCTTTAAAAAGCTCAATTCCCCAAAAGAGAATTCAAAAAGAAATCAATAAGAAGCAAATGTAAATAATGGCAAAAATCTGTCAAAACAGACCAACAAGTAGAAACTGATTTTTTTTGAAGACCTTCTGTTGCTCAAATCAAAAGGTGTTGAACTAACGAAAGTTAGCTAACATACTGGTGGATTTATTCCTAAATTTTCAGCTCAATCATACTTATAGAGACTCCTCACGAATTTTTATGGTGGAGGACAGAAATCTGTTTCGGAACAGCAACTCCCCAAATCTTACTTCCCTCTGACTGGAGGTCATTCTTGGCACAAAAATCAAACAAAAAAGGATAAGGTGAGGTCATTACTGAATTAATAACTTCCAAGACTCAAGGAAACTCTTGGGTTATCTCCCAACAAGTACTTTTCTTTAACGCCTTTAAGTTAGGCACAAGAAGCAAGAAAATCAAGTATTTTCAAATGAAGAATTAAGATAAATACTTGCAAAGTTTTCAAATATGAAAGGTATCTCATCCAAATGATTTTTGGAGGATCCCTTCTCATTTCTCTTTGGTTTGCTACTTTCATCAAAAATATTTTCAGGAGCAATCCAATCAAAATTCTTTTCAAAGGCCTCATGCATTCCAACAAGCTTAAAGGGTATGGGTATCTTGAATTCTTCTCTAGGTTTGGTTTTATCTAAAGTACCCACAACATCTACACATGATCCTAGCATATTGAAATGCTCAAATACCTTGGCTTCCCTAGCAACATCATGGAACTCTTTTAGTAAAGTTTCAAGAATGAAATCTCTCTTTTCAACATTCTTTTCTTCTTTTAGTTTTAGGAACACAATTTGCATCATGGGGTTAAGGCTAACAAACCTAGCCTCCAAGATATGAACTAAAGAAGCTGCAGCAATCTCATAATTAGGAGCAAGTTCTGCTATAGATCTATCCTTAATATCCTCATGCTTGCTAACATGATTAAAGAATTCTTCAATATTATCTTTCCCAATTATGGAGCCACTATCTATTGCAAGATCCTTCAGAGCGAACTTGGGGAACAACATGGTGAGCTAGAGCAAGGTGGCGACTAGAGTAAGAACTAATTTTTTTGTTTTTTTAATGGAGAAATCAAACCAAACTAAACTATTTTTTTGATAAAAAGAGGCAAACAAAACCAAGCAAAAGAAACTAAGCAAACTAAAAACAAAGTAAAGAGAAAGGTTGAGGAGGACTCCCCTTGTGAAGACGTCCTTAGCCTCCCCGGCAATGGCGCCAGAAAAGCTTGTTGATGGCGCCTAGAAGCGCTTCGTCGAGAAACCCCAAGAGCAAGGTATGGAGCAGCACAACAGCAAGTCTTCCCTCAGTAAGAAACTGAGGTTATCGAACCAGTAGGAGGAAGGAAACGTCACACGGGTGTTGCAAGCAACGTGGAAACCTGCACAACACAAACTCAATACTTTGCCCCAACGAATAGTGAGGATGTCAGTCTTAGCAGTTGTTGTAACAAAGGATTAATTGTATGGTGTGGAAGGTGATGATGGTTTGCAGCAAGTAAACAATAACAGTGGAAGATGTATCAATGGTAAAGATTGGACCGGGGTCCATTGTTCACTATAGGTGCTCTCCTTAGATAAACAACATGGCATAAAGGGTAAACAAATTACAGCAGGGCAATTGACAGGAACTGAGCAAGACATAACAATGCAATACTAGACAAAAAGATCCTATGAGATTCGATTGGGCAATACAACAATATACATAGACCGCATCCAACTGCATCTATGACTAGAAGTCCACCTTCAGGTTACCATCCGACCCCCCTCCAGTATTTAGTTGCAAGCAACAGACAACTGCTTTAAGCAAAGTGTGTAAGGTAAACAATCCACTTGTTCCATGAACAAGAGACCGTTGTGTTCTCCCTAATAGCAACATCACATCTACCATCGAAGAGATTCTGTCACTGCCCTTGAAAAGTCGAGGCATGAACCCACTATCGAGCATAAATACCCCCTCTTGGAGTCACTAGCAACTACTTGGCCAAGATAGCTACTAACAACGGAGAGCATGCAAGATCACAAACAACACAAACATGATAGAATCAAATAGACAAAGCCATTAATCAATCTGACATAGTAATCTCAATATCCATCGGATCCCCGCAAACACAACATGCATGATTACAAATATATTAGATCGTGATGATGAACAGAGCTCACAAAATCTATACATGAAAGCACAAGGAGGAGATACAACCATCTAGCTACTACATGGACCCGTAGTCCAAGGTGGAACTACTCACGCTTCATACCGGATAAGAAGGCCTCCGAGATGATCTCCCCTCCGACAGGGTGCCGGGAAGAACTTCAGATCCCCCTGATCTAGGGACGATGGTGGCGGCGGCTACAGACCGTTTCGTGGAATATTGATCGGATCTTTAGGGTTTTGGCATCGCTGAGACTTTATAGGCAAAGAGGTGAGGCAGGGGGGCCACCAGGGTGGCTGCACCCCCCCCAGGCGCGGCCAGCCCTAGGGCGCGCCGCCAGGGTGTGTGGTCCCTGGTGAGCCTCCTCCGTCTCGTATTTTGGCTTCGTGTTTCCCATGGTAAAATATTGACTTTGGCTTTTGTCTTGTCCAATTCCGAGAATATTGATTTTCTGCCTTTCTGAACCAAAAGCAGAAGAAAACAGGCAACTAACACTGTGGCAACTTGTTAATAGGTTAGTTCCAGAAAACATATAAAAACACCTCAAAGTGTAGACAAAGCAAATAAAAGTCGATACTAAACAAGCATGGAACATAAAAAATTATAGATACCTTTCAGACATATCAGACCACAACTATACGGCTGAACCAAATGTTACCGTCATATAGTTGGTCGTCAAACCTTCTGTATCCGAACCCAAGTTTTGAGAATTTTGTCGATAACTATATGGCCGCAACTATACGACTGGAGGAATATACCCGCCGTATATTCACTTTGCCTGTCCACTTCGCCTGTCCTGGTCAAGCCAAAGGAGCGGGAGCCCCTACTGCTATACATTGTAGCTACATATCAGGTAGTAAGTACCGTACTCGTGGTCGAACGACCCGAAGATGGCAAGACCCACGGGGTCCAACGCCCAATCTACTACCTCAGCGAGGTACTAACTCTAACAAAGCAGAGGTACCATCACTACCAAAAGCTCACCTACGGTGTATTCATGACGGTTCGCCGGCTGAGCCACTACTTCCAAGAGCATCACATCATGGTCGTCAACGACGCCCACTGTCAAACATCTTGAATAACCAGGAGGCCACGGGGCGTGTAGCCTTATGGGGCATCGAGCTGTCCCCTATGTACATAGTCTATGAGCGGCGCAAGGACATCAAATCTCAGGTCCTCCCTGACTTTCTCGTCCACTGGATGGAACTCATGCTGCCAGACACTCCGTACATGTCGCAATCATGGACAATGCACTTCTACGGCTCAAGCGCAAGGCTGGAGCAGGGGCCGACATCATACTGATGTCCCCTCAAGGCGACAAGATGAAATACGTCCTTCGAATGAAATTTCGCGCCTCCAACAACGAGGCCGAATATGAGGCCCTCATCCACGGTATGAAGATGGCCAAGATCTGCGGCGCAACGCGCATCATCATCTACGGTGACTCGAATCTCGTCGTCCAGCAGTCGATGAACGAGTGTGACGCTCACAACGCCAACATGATCGCGTACGGCGCGCTCTACAACTCACTCGAAGGGGACTTTGACGGCTTCAAGATTTGGCACGTCGGAAGAGAAAGCAACGAAGAGACCAATAGACTCGCCAACATCGGCTCCACCTGCGCACGGGTTCTACCAGGTGTGTTCCTCAAACAAATCTGCGTACCCTCTATCAAGAAAAATACCCAAAGGGTTCAACCGAAGAAGCAGAGCACTCGGGGGCTGCCACCCGAAGGACAGGAGGGACCCGAAAAGCTCGACACCGAGGCCGATCTAGTCAGCCTGATGCAGGTCATGGCAGTTGAAGAGACATGGACACAGCCGTACCTTCGGTACCTAATAAACAACAAACTGCCCGATGACCTGACAGATGCCCGGCGCATATCTCGCCGATCAAAATCTTTCACCATAATCAACGGCAAGTTGTACAAGCGCAGCATTTTGGGTGTACTCCAACGATGTGTCACCATCGGTGACAGCAAAAGCATCCTCTAGGAGATCCATGAGGGTATCTGCGATCACTACGCAGGCAGCCGCGCCCTAGTTGCCAAAGCTCTACGAGCTAGGTTCTACTAGCCAACCGCCATGAACGACGCCAAGGACATCGTCTAGAGGTGCAATGCCTGTCAGAGATACGCGGATAAGCCGCACGCACCAGGATCCGAGCTAAGGCCCATACCATTGGCCTGGCCCTTCGCCCAATGGGGCCTCGACATGATCGACAAACTACCAAAGTCCTCGCCAGGAGGCCACGTCTTCCTCCTGGTCACAGTCGACAAATTCACCAAGTGGATCGAGGCCATGCCCGTCACCAACCAAAGCGGCAAAATTGCCGTCAAGTTCTTCGAATCCATTGTCTATAGATTTGGCATGCCTCACAGCATCATCACGGACAACGGCTCAAACTTCATCTCGAAGGAATTCCAAGCCTTCTACGAGAACCTCGGTATCAACATATCCTACGCCTCAGTGGCACACCCGCAGACAAACGTACAGGTCGAGAAAGCCAACAGCCTCATAGGGAACATCATCAAAAAGAGCCTATTGTGCCCACTCGAAAGGCTTGCGGGAGCCTGAGCGGATGAGCTACCCTTTGTTCTCTGGAGCCTGCGTACAACGCCAAACAGCTCAACCGGCTACACGCCCTTCTTCATGGTGCGCAGAGCCAAAGCCGTGCTGCCGGCCGAGGTATGCCACAAAGCCCTACGGGTCGTCGCCTACAGCAAAGCCGAATCATCGTCCGCACTCGAAGACGTCGTCAACACACTCGATGAGGCACGTGACATCACTGCGGCTCGCTCAACAGTCTATTAACAGAGCCTTCGCAACTACCACAACCGTCGGTTGCGCCCAAGGTCCTTCATCGAAGGAGACCTCATCCTGCGACTCAAGCAAGAACGACCCAAAAAGCTCGAGTCACCCTGGGAAGGACCCTACAGCATCACCGAAGTCATCCCTGGCGGAGCCTATCGCCTCATGGACGTCGCATCAGGAGTCGAATACTCCAACCCCTGGAACGTTGCATAACTGTGACGCTTCTACCCCTAGTTGCCCTTTACTTTCAATAAGGCTACTCAGCCGAACAATGTACCTCCTCGTTTGCTATGAATAAAAGCTAAGTTCATTGGCCCAAATATCGCTAAACATGCTCGGGGGCTACGCCTCACCCGACGACTACGTCAATTGAAAACAAACGCATACAACCCGAGTAGCTGATCATGTCAGGCTAATGAAAGGGACATGCAAACTACAGAGCACTGCGTGCCAATAACACATAACACTTTACAAAAGGGCACTATGAGCCCACTCAAATAAATACAAATTTTACATTAAGTTTTTTCTTTACAGGATCTACCTATTCTGGAGCATTACATTCTCCCGCTACTCGAACAGATCTACGATCTCCTCAGCATGCTGCGCTACAGCCGCATAATGTGGGCGCATGTCCCATAGACTTCCATCTGGTCAAAAGGGTGGCCCAGTCGCCACCTCTGCAATATTGACATCGCGGCGATGTAGCCGAACAAGCGACAAGGCAGCCTTCACCCCAGCAATCAGTTGATGCTGCACCAACTCTTTGACGTGGCCCACGTTCTGAAATTTCATAAGAAGGCCCCAAAAGGTGGAAGGTGCCGCATCCAAGGGAAACATGATGGACCAAATGGCCGCGAAAGAAGTCCTCGACTTCCTAAGCACCCAAAGAACCTGATGCATGCGATCTTGCACCGTCGCAAGGACGATGGCCCAATCGCGGTCCATCCAGAAGAAGCCACCAGCCTCCAGGTCCTATTGCATCAAGAAGTTCATGTGAATTGTGACGCGCTCCTTCTCTTCCCTCGGAACGAGATTGACATTTTCACCAAGCACGGAATGAGATGGCATACAATTAGGGCGCACCCGAAAGAACATCGGCTGTCAAAGACTTACATTGAAGTTGCTCCCCCATCGGCCGCAACTCCCCAAGCAAGAAATCCTCCCTGGCCATGGCTCGCTCAGCTTTGGACTTCCACACATCCGTGTGGCCTCGAATGCCAAGGATGTACTTTTCCAAGCTGAGGACACGATTGCGAAGAAAAGCCAACTGCGATGCATCATCCAAAGATGGTCTTGGATTTGGAGCAGTCGGAGTGACAATCGGAACCTCACCTGAAGGACCCTAAAGGAAAATAAATCAAGCATGAACATCACAAGAATTTCTGGCAGCAGCTCGAAATGACAAACTTATATACATCAATAAAGCCACCTCGTGGCATAGTTGGGTTCGTTCATCAGCAAATTGTTATAGAAGGAAACAAAAGAAGAAACTACAACATCTACATTACAAGTGTCTAAGCACCCGCATCCGGGGTGGCCTCAGAGCCAGACTGCCTGCTCTTCACCTCCTCCCGCTGCTTCGCCACGTAATCAGCTAGGAGATCAATGAGCTTAGGCCCATAGCGCTTGCAGTGAGAAGCAAAGAGGGCAAAAGCTACCTCAGATCCATATACAGCCGTCGGCATCCGGGACGTGATCTGAGGCAAGTCCAGCTCTGCTTCGGACGCCATCGCCATGGCCAGCCCCATTGAAGCACCAAGGCCCTTCTGCTTGCGCTTGTACTCCGCCGAAGCCTCCTCTAAAAGAGCATCCGCTAGGGCATCAACGTCGACAAGGACAACGCCCTTGGGGACGACCTCCTTGTAGAAGCGTGCAAGCACTTTTCTAGCCTTATCCAAGGAGCCAACGGCGGTGGCGCAGCGATCTTCGACCGCAGTGGAAGCATCACCCAAAGCATCTCCATGGTCCAGCGCATCATGATCAAACATGATGCTTGAGGCATCTGAAATAAATAAGGAGAAGGACTCGAATGAGAAAAGTCAAGCCGTAGCCAAAAAAACACAACACCCAAACAATGCAAAATAAACTCACCAAAAATAGCTTTGGCTGCAACCATAAGCTTATCCGCCATCTCCTTCTCGCGGGCGGCTGCTACGGCCACGAGCTGCTGCTCGCGATCGGCAGCCTCCTTCTGCAGGCGCTCGTTGGCTTTAGCAGCATCAGCTGTCCTCTTCTCTGCCTGGCCGAGCCTCTTTTCAAGAGCGTTCAGCCTGTGGAGCATGTCATTGTTTTCATCTGCAACATGAAGAAACACCTGATCAATACAAACAAATCCTTGGGGCAGACGAACAAAAACAGGGTGAAAAGTCACGCACCTTGAAGCTGCTGCAAGTTAGCCTCCAGCGCCAGGTGCTGCTGAATAAGGAATTTGGAGCCATGCACAAAGTGCTACAGAGGGAAACAAAACGCACAAGACGATAAATAAAGGGCTCGGGGGCTCCCCCCACAAACCAAAAACGATCAACAAAATCGAAACAAAAAGGGCTCGGGGGATCCCCCTAGGGAGTTTGCAGGATAACACTTACGTGTTCAGGAGTGGACTCCGAAGGTTTGCGAGCTGCCTTCTGAGTCACGAATGCCCGAGCTTCTCTGTTAGAGGAGTTCGGGCCATCATCCTCAGAGTCTTCCACCACCTGGGGGATAGAAGTCGTCGGCTTCAACTCTGCTATAACTTATTGAGTGTCCCCGTCAAGGGACTCCTCCGAAGAATTGCTGCATGCAAAGATCAGATTAGCAACATTGTGAGACTACACAAACAAGCAATAGAAAAAGGACTCAAGCGAAGGAACTTACGACTTGATGTCCGATAAGTTGAAGACGGGAGCCGCCCTCTCCTTCTTCTTCTTGGCCGGCGGCAGCGGAGCCATCGCCCAAATAGGCACGGCAGGGATAGGCGCGGACGGCACACCTTCTTCCTCGCCATGCTGCTCAAGGAACGACAGACCCCTCGGAGTTGGCGGAGTAGATGCATCCGAAGACTCACTCTGGGTGTGCTTTCGGGTCCGCCCTTCGCTTGGCTCGGGGGCTTCCAAGGTCGAAGATTGCGCTAGACAAAGCTCGGACTCAGAATCCACCTCCTGATTGTCCGGCGCTTCCGCAAAATTCTCAGGCAGAGGAGGCATAGACCCCGTTACCTTGAGGCGCTGCAATCGAAAGGAAAAAAGCACACAAGATAAGTAACAAACATCAAATAGCGAACACTTGAAAAAGCGCTACGCGCACGAACAAGTATCACCTGGGAAACCACTTTCTTGGCGCTAAAAGAAGTGGTCAAAGATTTCCCCGAGAGGTCCTCGTGGGCCTTGTCCTTCAGCAGGGGTCGCAGGGCCCTATCCAGGTCACCTGAAGACAACTCCTCGGATGAGACCCTCGTTGGATCGTTGGGGACGTCGTAGAGGAACATTGGGTGCACCCTCGCTTGGAGTGGCTACACCCAACGCTTGAGGAAGGTGCGGATGATGTCGACACCATTGACCTCTTTGCCCGGCACCAGCTGAAGAACCTCCACCCGTTGGTAGAGCTCCTCCACTTCTTCGGATTCACCTTCCAGGATTTGGTTCTTCCACGATCTCTTTCGGATGATCTGCTGGGTAGAATCGAAAGGGGCAAGGCCATAGTGCTGACCGTCCAGCTTAACATCACGGATGTAGAACCACTTCTGGTGCCATTGCTGGACGGACTCGCAGATAGAAAAGGAGAAGGATTGGATGGAGGAGCGGATGGAAATGATACATCCGCCGAGTGGATAAACACCACCGGTGCCAGATTGCCTCTTCAAGGAATATAACTTCCGGAAGAGGCCAAAGTGCGGCTCGATACCGATCCAGCACTTGCAAAGAGTGATAAAACAAGCAGTATGGAGAAGAAAATTGGGAGATAGGTTATGAAACTGAATCCCATAACAAAAGAGGAGTCCACGAAGGAAATCGTGGACAGGAAGGGAAAGACCGTAGATGACAAAGGCTAAAAACATCACCCGAAACCCTTCGGGTGGGCGGGGGATTACCTCAGCACCAGGGAGGATGGCGTCCTCCTTGTTCTGGGGGATCAACCCAACATTGCGCAGCTTGCGCAGATCCCCATCACGCATATCCGTGTGCCTCCACCCGCCGTCAGTTATGCGGGCCGTACAGGCGACCTTCTTGCCGCCGGCGGCGACACTCAAACTAGCTCCGGCAGTGGTTTTCTTCGGCTTGCCCATCATGCGGCCACGAGTGCAGCGGTACATGCGGAGAAAAGAAGAGGGAAAGGTGCGAAGAACTTCTAGTGCGCAGTGGAGAAAAGCAAAGCTCGTGAAAATGACGGCAATGGAGATGAGCAAATGACGAAGGGTAAAAGAAAATCATTGTTTACCTACGGTATAAAAGGAGAAAGACGACGCACACGAGCCATTGATCCATAAGCCCTAACGCGCACATCAAATCTAACCCTACACGTGTCAACACTACACCAAAACGTCGCCAGCATGCCGTCCACTACGCGCGGAAATCAAGGAGACACCGTAATTTTCGCCACGTCTGTGCGTGACTAGTCAACTTGAAGTCAGGCGGTAGGACCCACGATCATCTCGTCACATCATCTCTGCTGCTGCAGACGTTTGAGATCACCAATCGTCAGCACTGACGTAATCAAGGCAAAGCCAGCAACGGCTCGAAATTTTTGGCTGATCAATCAAGTACTTACTCGAATCTACGATTCGAGAAATTACTCGGGGGCTACTCCTATCAGGAACGCTGACCGCGCACCTGAGAAATGACTAAGGTAACTATACCTCATAAATATCTTCGAGTCCTACGTCGAGTCTGTGACTCTACTATGGACTCGGGAGCTACTCCCATAGAGAGGATTGGTTGAGCATCCGAAAAAAATTGTGTCCTTCGGACCTAAGCTGGAAATGACTGAACTAAAGTCTCAGCTTGATTCTACGACTCGAACAGACACTCGAGGGCTACTCCCACAGGGAGCGCTAGTCGCGCCCCCTATGAATTCTTTGACTACGATCCTTCAGATCAAATACGACAAAATCTTTTTGGCAACTTTGCCCAAACCAACGCTAAGTGAGAAACATTCTCCTTGGCCACCCGAAATACATCCGCGGTGATAAATTTCAGATGATGTGTCTACGACGAAAAGATAAGCCCTACAGATATCATCTGATGGCCTGGTAACGCACCTGACTGCATTCTGCCAGTAAACTCCCGTGTCAACAAGCACGATGAAAAACCCCGGCAGATGTGTTGGGTATATCACTTTAAAATCACTGAGATTTGACTCATGTAAGACCACAATGGCCTGAGTCGAATCACACCAATAATCGTTCCGAATTCGAGTACGGGGACTCGAGTTTGATGAAGATCGTGTTGTTTGGTCCTATGATAGTTAACTCGCCCTGATCCGTCGGGTGAGCCAGACACACGCATCAACAATCCCTATGAACTAAAATGTTTCTTTTTAAAATAACAGGCTCAACTGCACCCAAAAAATTGAAGAGTCCTCAGCCAAATCTATGATTCGACTGAACACTCGGGGGATACTGACATGGATATACCCCATGGGTACATAATATTGGTATACCTGGTCTGGTCCAAGGAAGGCCCACGTCAAGACACGCGACCCATGAAGACTTCGGGTGGCCCAAGCCCATGACGTTTTCGACTCCTTTGAGGACAAGTCAAGACTAGATAGAATTTTAAAGGGTACAAACCCTAATTTGTAATCGACTCGACCTAAGCCCGGGACCTGCCTATCTATATAAAGGTCAGGAGGGTACGGCGAGAAGGATCTCTTCCACCATAGCATACACACCTCACGCCAGATTGCATCTGCGCACCCCTGTAACCTTCGGTTCCGCCATAATCAAGAGCAGACAAGTAGGAGTAGGGTTTTCCCTCCGGGGGCCTGAATCTGGGTAAATCTCATGTCCCCCGTTTCTTGTATATTAACCATTCCGCGACTTCCAGCATCCCCATCTTCTCCAAAACCCAAGTCCATAACAATGGGCATTGACGAAATCGAACCTCGTCAAGAGGTGTTTGTGAATGTCAGATCTCACTACTAGAGAAAACCGTATGCGAGGCGCACCTAAAAGCATATGCGAGGCGCATATCGTATGCGCCTCTATCTTTGAGCCTCGCCTATTTTTTATGCGAGGCGCATATCACCTATACTTCACATATGCGAGGCGCATATCGATATGCGCCTCCTATATTCTGCATATGCGAGGCGCATACCTATACTCTGTATATGCGCCTCCTATATTGTGCATATGCGAGGCACATATTGATTCGAATGCGCCTCGTATATTATTTTAAATTTCAAAAAAAGGCGGCCAGATCTAGATCTAGATCTAGATCTGGCCAGAATTTCGTCGGAGCTCGTCGGAGACCATGCCCGTGGCCACAACCTACCACCGAAGGCATGTGCGAGAGGCCATGTCCATGGGTATCACCGGAGATGGTGTAGGAGGATGGGGCCACCGGAGGTCGTCGCCGGAGGTGGAGGAGATGGTCGGTGTGGTTGTGGAGGCCATGGACGGAGTGGTCGCCGGAGGAGGAGGAGGAGCTCATCGTCGGAGGAGAAGGTCACCGGAGGAAGAGGAGGAGGAGGAGAGTGGAGGAGGAGGAGAGTGGAGGAGGAGGAGGAGAGTGGAGAAGGAGGAGGAGAAGGGGAGAGATGGAGGAGAAGGAGAAGGAGGCGAGGTGGAGGAGAAGGAGAAGGAGAAGGAGGAGAGGTGGTAGGTGTTATATAGGTGTGGTAGGTGGCTGTTTTGAATTTGAATCCGGCCAGGTTATAGGAGGCGCATATTGCTCCATATGTGCCTCCTATACTTCAAACTATAGGAGACACATATTGCTCCATATGTGCCTCCTATACTTCGAACTATAGGAGGCGCATATGACCATATGCGCCTCGCCTATGTGGCCACCTACCTCCACCCGGGCCCGCATGAGTTACTTGAGGTGCACTCTAGAGGAGCAAGAGACTTCACTTACATATGAGTGTCAACCAATGGAGGTTGAGCGAGCTTCTATGATGAATCAGTGGGGGAAATGAGGTGGGGAGGAGGAGGGGGGCGACTAGATTTGTCTTGGTGGAGGAGGAAGAAGTGAGACAAGTGAGTGGGGTGGTAGTTGGCTCCATGTGCAAAAAGCTGGAAAAAGGTGGTGCCAGGTTATAGGAGGCGCATATTGCATAATATGTGCCTCCTATAATTCAAACTATAGGAGGCGCATATAGCAATATGCGTCTCGCCTATGTGGCCACCTACCTCCACCTGGGCCCGCAGGAGTTACTTGAGGCACTATGACCATATGCGCCTCGCATATTATCAAATATAGGAGGCGCATATGACCATATGTGCCTCGCATATTTGAGCACATACCAACACGTGGGCCTACACAGATTATGCGAGGCGCATTCTGCCCATATGCGCCTCGCCTATCTGATATATAGGAGGCGCATATGCTAGAATGCGCCTCGCATAATCTGGGACTGCTTGATTTCGTCCGTACAGGGATTAACGAGGCGCATTCTTATCATATGCGCCTCGCCTATTTTTATACTAGAGGCACATAAAGAAATAGTGCGCCTCGCCTATTTTATAGGAGGCACATATGGTCTAAATGTGCCTCCTATAAGCATGTCTCCTATAGCCTTTTCTCTAGTAGTGTCTCATATCCGTCTTCGCATGGTGAAAGTATTTGATGAGGCAGCCGTTCTGGCAGGCAGTACGGGGCGGACTTCGGTCGTGCTGAGATGACCCAGCATACCACTTCATGATATAGTACACTATGGCCATTGACATAACACTAATGTAACACCGTTCCACTAGTATTACACCCCTCGGAGTGGTATAACAGAAACAAAGCAGCTCCAAGACATTGACTATAGATTATAACTCGACTCTTTACAAAAGATCCAGAGAACACTCTAGGTTATAGAGAGAATGCAACTTCTTACAAAAAAGAACCAGAAATAATAACTCAAAACTATCATACTAATAGACTAGTATCTAAACTATTTGGCTAGCAATTGTTGCTATAGCAATGCTCTATAGAAATATGTTCTATGGTTAGAACTAATACTCCTATCTTATTTGGAACTTCGCCTTCACTTCACAGTTGATGAATATGTTGTTGACTTCATTGAAGAATTTGAACTTTCGATGACGATTCCCTTGAGCATAAGTTGATGTAGACGCCGTCTTTATTGGCTTCAAAATCTAGCAAGGGTTAATAAGGTACGATTGAGTACGAGCGGACTCATCAAGTTTACTAAAAAGGAGTGTTTGATGCACTATCTATAGCCACAGACCATAGGTTATAGGCTATGTAGGTTTTCATAAACATTTCTTTAAATGTTGCTTTTATTCTAAAAATCTATGTTCATCAGTCTTCACAGGTTTACTAAAACTTCATGGAGTTCCTTTTCTGCCGCGTTCATAGCTCCTTCCGGAAACAGGGAGTAACATGTCACAGTTTTGTACACTCCGTAGATGTGCGTTACTTTACCCATGAGAGATCTTAAGCCTTGTTGCACATCCGGGCCACGAATCATGTTCACACTTTCTTGGTATGAGGCTCAGTCTAAGATCCAAGCCGATCAGTTCCCTTCTTCGCGGCCTCAGATGCATCCTTCGGACCAACCACATCTCTGTTAAGCCCCCTTTCGAGAAAGCTACAACTCTGATAGGTTCCCCGAAGATTCTATGATCTAGTGATGCCCTTGGCAGGCTCCATAACAATGGTCTGTACGTACCTCTGGCAGCCGCTCATAGATAATCTAGACACCAAAATCGTGGGGCCTAAGGGTGCCCACCCATATACTGAATCCGCACAAGGAATCACGGCGTCACATTAAGGTCGTCCACTAACACAAGAAAGAAAGAAGATCCAGCTGACTTCTCCGTCATATTTCAGATCTCGTGGTTAACACGTATTATACGACGCAAGAATTACATGCGATATTGGTTATTTAACTCTTAGATAACATGTTTCTTTATCACCGGAACTTTCATAGTAGATTATTACCACTTGGTAAATAACCCATAATCATATCATTATGAAAATAGCGTTTTCTGACCTTTTTGAAATGCAGGTGATGAAAACGTTGGATTTGTAAATAATTGATAGAAAATAACCAAAGGACATGAGCAAGTATGAATTTGCCTTTTGTGATTGCAATATTATGCACTCACCGTCTTTAAGACAATAAAAGATCTAATATCTAAAAACAACATCATTTATTCGATAAGGATTAATGTTTAAAGAGGCAAGATGCTATTATGCATAAATAATGCAATGCAACTTTGTAAACTCGAATATCCCGGAGTAACGTCAATAATATAGGTTTTGGAAATTTGTGATGATTCTTTGAAATGTGTTATCCTTTTATATCAATTTCACACTTGTGCTTCTTATTAAGGCTTGTGAGTGTGTGAGAAGTAATTTGCAGGTACAATAAAGTAACACACAATGATATAACACCCAAGGTTTTGATAATTGGTAAAATCTTATTCTATACAAGTTTTCTATTAAAACTTGGAGACTTAAAGATATGATTAGAGTTCATTTGTAATTACTTTAAAAGAATAAATTTTGAAGAAAAGCATACTTGTAATACCTCAGAATTTTAGATGTTCATTTTTTTAACAAAGCTAGAAAGAGTGGGCCAAATTTTGACTTTTAGATAGATAAGTCGTATGGAAACCGAATACATGGTCATGTTGATTTCGTTGACCTAATCAAAATTGTCTTTAGAATTTTTCAATTCCCATTTTAGAATAAACCGTGTAAAATTTAGTTAATCTAGATATATATTTTTTCCTTAGCATATAAAGTCCATATCTATTCCAACCAAAAATAAAAAAAAATACACAAATAAATATGAGGTCCAACCCAGTTGCCTTACTTAAGGCATCTCCACTAGACCAACGCATCCCGTTCGAGCGTGTCCGAACCGGGCGTGCACGGCCCAGCGGGCCGACCCATCTGGATAAATGTGTCTGGTTCGACCCATCCGGATAAACGTGTCCGGCTCAACCCATCCATGCATCTAATCTGGGGCTCAGTTGCGTTGGCCCGGATGCGCGCGAACGCGCGGGTGTGCCCCCAATAATTTGCCCGGGCCCTCTCGCCAGTGGCAGGATAGACGCTCTCCTCCTCCAAACCCTCGCACTCCATATCCTGCGCCTCGAGCATGCGCAATCTTTGCAGCCGCCAATGCCGCTCGTTGCCGCCGACGCCCCCGCGATATCAAGCGCCACCGCAGGCCACGTGTGTTGTCGGAGTTGTGTGGACGCGCCGCGTGCAATCCCGCCGCCCTCGGCCTCCGCCTGTGGACTGGACGCGCGACACCCTCTGCGTGGTGCACAACCTGCTCGATCATTTGCCTGAGGTATGTTTGCCGGTTCTTTCTAGGTTTTATCCGGCCCGCTGCGGGAGTTGGCATCACCATTGACGTCCGCATACTTTGCAGATGGGCAGCAGCCGAAGGGCAATGGAGTCATCGTCCGAGGAGGAGTCCGACAGTGAGACCGAGATTCTGCTGGCGGCTGCACAGATGGTGCACGACCACTACCTCATGTCGCCGCGCAGAGGTGGCTCATCCAAGCAGCGCGAAGCCAATCAGGAGCGCGATCGAGAAGGTGGTCACATACGCCTTTACAAGGACTACTTCCATCCAACTGATCCAGTCTTTAAACAGAAGGCATTCCGTCGCCGCTATTGGATGTCGAGGAACCTGTTCTTGCAAATTCTCAATGGTGTGACGGAGTACAATAAATACTTCTAGGCCAAGTACGATTGCACCGATAACATTGGCTTATCCTCTTACCAAAAATATTCTTCTGCCATTCGGCAGCTTGCATATGGAGTTCCTGGTGACCTCCTCGACGAATACATGCACATGAGCGAGTCCACATGCCATGAGGCTATGTACCGGTTTTGCAGTGCGGTTATTGCGGGTGTTTGGCAAAGTTTATCCGAGAGAGCCAAACGACGAAGACACTGCCCATCTTTTGTCCATCAACGAGAGAAGGGGGTTTCCTGGTATGCTTGGCAGCATCGACTGCACGCATTGGCAGTGGAAGAACTGTCCCTTTGGTTGGCAGGGGCAGTTCAAAGGACATGTAGAGGAGTGCACCGTCATACTAGAGGCTATTGCATCACATGATCTCTGGATTTGAAACTCCTTTTTGGCATGGCTGGATCAAACAATGATATCAATGTACTGCAACGGTCTCTGGTGTTTGCTAGGCTGGCAGAAGGCAATGCCCCACAGATTTTTTATCAGATCAATGGCAATCCATATAAAATGGGTTACTATCTTGCTGACGGTATCTACCCTTCTCGGACCACCTTTGTGAAGACAATCCGCAATCCTGGAAATGAGAAGTGCAAGAGGATTGCGAAAGAGCAAGAGGCCGCTAGGAAGGATGTCGAGCGAGCATTTGGTATGCTTTAGTCAAGATGGGCTATTGTTCGATACCCTTCTGGAACCTGGAGCACAGAGAGAATGTGGGATGTGATGACTGCTTGTGTCATCATGCACAACATGATCGTCGAGGACGATCGTGATGATGGCATCTTGGACCAAGGCTGGGACTTTCAGGGTCAGTTGGTTAAGCCAGAGCCAGGTCTAGCCTCTTGGAAAGATTCCATGCAAGTGCATGAAAATTTGCGTCACAGGCAAACCCATGAACGGCTTCAACTGGATTTGGTTGAGCATATATGGCCTCGTACGGGAAATCTCAATGTTTAATCCTTTATTTATTTTGTGTAATTTGAATGATGGTTTAGTTGTTTTATATCGAACCATGCGAGCCTAAACTATTTATATGTAAGCACTATTTAAATTTAATTGCCTACTCTAGTTTATTTACATCCCAAAAATTAATTTTTATGACAAAATTTGCAAACATATGAAATCCTGACCAGCTCTGACCAGCACTGGCCAAGCACAAACAATTAGGTCGCGCCACTAGGCGTGGGCGGCAGAACAGGCCAGGCCACGGCCCCAAATCAACCACAATCCGATCCAAACGGACAAAAATAAACCAGATAGATCGGTCCGGTGAAAATGCCTTGCGCCAAACCCCTCTGGCCTAATCCATCCGCCACCAACGGCGCCTCCACGCCAACCTGCTGCGTACGCCGCCACCACCACAGCAAGGGTCGCCAATAGCCATCGCCACCGTCCGATTATTGATCCTAGGCTGGAGCCTCGCCAGATTCCTTGCCGCACCATCTTGTATTCGACTCACGACTAGAGGTGATGCTCCTCTATTGAATTCCTTGATTCCTTCTGTTTATGTTTGTACATGTTTAGCACTAGTACATACATAGGCTATTTTGCTTCAGTCTTAAAATCAGTGGTATATGCGTATGGGATCGATTTGTAGTTTGGTTCACAGTCATGTTTGTTTATATTTTAGAAATCTGAGTACCAATTGACCGTACCAAGTTGTTATTCTTGTCTCCAATTGATTCTTGTAGCACGGCATCTGATGGTGTATCAGCTAGGAAATTTGCATGTTCTTATACCTTGAAGAAGGCACAGTCCACGTACTAGTGTTGGTTAGTTTTGCCCACTATGTATAATTGAAACCACTCCGTTTTAGTAAGAATATGCGCCTGCATCCTGATGGTACTCACGGTAGAAGGACAAATGCGTAGGATTTGAAAGTACTACTGTTACCTCTGAGCGTGGTTTCATCTAAGGTGTGAGGATTTCCAGTGGCGATATTAATTCATCCGTTCCTCCTTCTCGAAACAGGCTTACGCCCAATTTTATAAATAAAACAACGTCCATACAAGATTCAAGACAAATCGACTACAAAGAGGTCCACACACACAACACACAAAAGCAGCACCCCTCCGTGAATACAAGGCAAAACCTAGGATCAGCGAAGGCGAACACACGCACACACGCACGGAAAAACAAGATACATCAGCTTCCAGGGGGAGCCCTCAGTGGCCAGATGGAGTAGCAAGCCGGCGAGCCGCCACGATCAAGTGCTCCAACGTCTCATCCAGCTGCTCCCTCTCGTGATGTCTACACAGCGGGTACCACTGCTGCAAAAAAGCCAGAAAATTGAAAACCGAATCAGAGGCCCGACATAGAAAGACACGCTCGATGACCATCTTATTCAGTATATTCCATAGATTCCAGGTCATTACCGCAAACACCAACCAGAAGAGACGCCTCCTCCTACCAGTACGATTTGCAGCGGCTACCAGGAACTCCCCTAGGTCCGAGGCCTGCCACTCAAGCCCCAGAGCCTCATGGGTGAAGTTCCAAAGGAAGCGACCAGCGGGGCAAGAGAAAAAGATATGCAGGCATGTTTCCGGGACCGCACACATCGGGCACATGCCATTGCCAGGGCCATGACGTTTGGCCACCTCTACACGCGAGGGGAGCTGGTCATGCAGCAACTACCAGACGAAGATTTTAATCTTCAAGGGCAGGAGGGCCTTCCAAAGCGGAGAGACCCAAGGCAGAGAGGGCCCACTAAACAGGGCCATGTACGACGAACCAACCGAAAAGGTCTCCGAGGGGACCAACCTCCAAAACGGGGTATCTGGGGCCCGAGCCAGGGGCGGGAGGTTGTCTTTCAGCTCATCCCAGGATACCCTCTCAGTCTCCCCGAGGTTCCGCCGAAAAGCCACCTGCCACTCCCCGCCCTGGCAAGCCTCCCCTACCAGGAGCATGGGGTCTGTGCATATTGCAAATAGCCAAGGGTCCAGCCAGAAAAGGGTGTCCATCCCATCGCCTATGGAAATGGACAACCCTTTCCGAATTGCTGGCTTGATGTCCTGGATGGCTCTCCAAAACTGAGATCCCTCCTGAAGTTCACAAGCCAGCAGAGGCCGGCCCCGGAGGTATTTAGCTTTTATTAACTACAACCAGAGGCCTCCATCATCCTTCAGATTCCTCCACACCCATTTGAGCATCAACGCCACATTCATGTGACGGGAGGAGATGATACCTAAACCCCCCAGCTCTTTGGGGGAGCAGATGTCATCCCATTTAACCATATGATACTTTTGGTGGCCATCATTGGCCATCCATAAGAATCGGGAGAGCTCCTTGTTGAAGTTAGCATGAACCCCTTCCGGAAGGAGGTACATCCCCATCATATACATGGGGAGGCTGGAGAGGCACGAGTCAATAAGGATAGTCTTGCTTCCCTTGGAGGTGAACCTCCCCTACCAGGGTTCAGATTTCGCCTTAACCTGACCCATGAGGGCTCCAGGTCCCTGATCAAGATCCTGGTGTCCCTCACTAGCATCCCTAAGTAATTTAGGGGGAAGACGACCATCAAGACAGTTTAGGTTATCCGCGCTGATCAGCCTCGGAGTAACCCAGCACCATAACTTCACTCTTATCAAAGTTGATCTTGAGGCCCGACATGGCCTCAAAGCAGAGGAGCAAGAACTTCAGGTTAATGGTATCCTGTTCCGATCCCTCCACCATGATCATAGTATCATCAGCATATTGGAGGTGGGTCACCCTCCTCCAGGGATAAGATGCCTAACCACACCCGAGATGTGGCTAGAATTCTTGGCCTTCTCCAAGATTTCCACTAGGGCATCGACCGCGGCATTAAACAAGATCAGAGAGATCGGGTCCCCTTGTCTAACCCCACACGAGGGTTTGAAGTAGGGGCCCACCTCACCATTTATGGTTATAGCCGTGTTCCCGCTCATGACGATCTACATGATCCAACCTATCATGCGATCATCAAGCCCAACGCTGGAGAACCTGGCGAAGAAAGGCCCAGTCTAGCATGTCATACGCCTTCTGAAAATCTAGCTTCAGAAAGATACCCCTCTGGTGTCTCACTTTTACCTCATGAATAATTTCATGAAGCGCTAGAATCCCGTCGTGGATATATCTTCCTTTTAGAAAGGCAGACTGATATGGATGTGTCAGGCGCTCTATAACATACCTTGGAGATGATCCTTTGAATCACATTTATTACAGTGATTGGTCTGAACTGGCGTATATCCGCGGCCCCCACAATCTCGGGGATCAGGGTAATCACACCAAAATTCAGACAAGCCATCACAAGGGTCCTAATATACAGCTCCTAGAACATTGGCATAATGTCCCCCTGTATCTTGTCCCAGAACCTCTGGAAGAAAATAACCAGGAGGCCATCAGGACCAAGGGCAGAGTTCGGCTATAAACATAAATGGAATAATGGCCCCCTATATATCCGTGGCCCCCCACAATATTAATTTATCCGTTGACTATCAAAATTAAGCAAGTGCGACAAACCCCTATTTCTTCTATGAATGTCAATTGTGTGATTGCTTGTTCTCATTTGGTTCAAGATTCTCTCAATCGATTGTTCAATTCAAATGTGTTTCATTATGATTTTGTGTTCGTGTTCAACATTTTCGTACTTCTTATTTGAAAGCTAACTCGGTGAGAAACTATTCATAAGTGGCTACTGCGATAAAGTTCGGTGAGAACGGTTTGCTCATGGGCTAGTCCGAGGGCTACACTTGTTAGTCCGGTGAGAAACTGTTCCAAGAGGCTAGTTCCGAATTAAGTTCGGTGAGTACTCTTAGCTCGTGGGCTAGTCCGTGCGACATATTTCGATATCTGGTTTCAGACTTCATGTTAACAATGAGATTGTCAATATTCTTTCATGGTTAATCATTCGCATTGTTCTTATGGTTCTAACTGTACTTGCTGAGTATTTGTGTAGTCACTCTTGCATTTTCATTTGGTTTTCAGGTACTAAGTAAGCAACATATGCATGGGAGAAGGGTGTAGTGCGTCTACCACATCACTCGATCACATATTGTAGATAATACTTAGAGAACACTCATCTAGCAGTCCTAGTCTATTAGTTGCCTATCAAGTTTGCTTATTTGTGCATTTCGTAATTATTACAGTGTGAGCCTTTGGTCGCTCAGATCGTTATCTCTATATCTTCCAGCTGATTTGGGAACTATATTGATGATAGATGATGAATATCCTTAAATTGATGGTCGTTAAACAAGGAAGTTGCTGCCTAAATCTACATTTTTTTTCTATACTAAGAGTTATTTAGATAGTGTGGTAGCATCACCGGGTATGGGAAAAACCTGGGGTATTACAATTGGTATGAGAGCCTAGACTTTAGATCTCTGGGTTAGGTTATTGGTAAATTATAATATAATAATCCAAACTTGTATTTTTTGGACAAAACTAACTTTATGAGCTATCTATAGTGTGTATATTTATGTGTATAAATGGTGACCAATGTTTTGGATATGTTATTTGCACTTAAATTGGCAAAAATAGATCTGGGGTACTTTAGATAATTCGTGTGTTTACAGCCAAACATCTAGTCAAGTTGTCAAAGAGCAAAAGCTAGAAACGAGTTTTCTGCGCAGCATAGAGTCCTAAACAAAGTTTTCTGCACAACACATTTCTCTACAGCAGCACAGAGTCCTAAACAAAAGGGCATTAATTCTATCCAGAACGACTAGGGGAGGTGCATGTTTGTGCGAAACCTTTTGCTCGTTTTAAATTTCCAAGTGGTGAGCAAAGCGAGAGAAGCCATGACCTTACAATTTAGTATTGGGACCTCTGATTATATAGACCACCAAGATTTGATGTTAAGATCCGTCCATTATTGAGAAGGTTGAAGTGCACGAAGACACGTCCAAGCTTTATATATTCCCAAATTCTAATGTGCGGCGGCATTTGACGAAGAGATGGGAGATAGATTCCGTTGTTTGCTTGCTTAGGGGGCACACAACGCAACCTGGCCATCTTTTTTTAAACGATGTTCAAAGTCTATTTTGAGTTGTAAGCCAAGAAAAAATTGTAAGCCAAGAATTTTGAGTTGCAAGCCCAGAAAAAATTGTTTTGGGAGAGCCCAAGCTTTCCAAACCATATTGGAGGTGGTAGATTGTAAGCCAAGCCCGTCAGTTTTATTGACCATTGTTCGTAAGCTTCCAACAAAAATTGTCTTCCATGTTTGCATCAAGTTGCATGTCATGAAGAAGCGTCCAAAGCTCCAAATATTGTGCAAAGTGATCCATGGAAAATGCATGGTCCAACTTCAAGGACCTCGCCCAAGCATAGTAGTGCAAGGCATGACAAACTTTCTGTTGGGGGAAGGATGCACAACCCTCACTGCTTGCGGTGAGCCCCGAGGATAGTTTCAATCAACATATATGCAGCGGAAATAAAACAATGAGCACATGCACAGGTGACACAAGGATTTACGTGGAAAAACCTTATAAAGGTGAGAAGGAAAAAACCACGGATACGGACCAACCGGTCCACCAAGCTTCACTATGAGCAACCTAGATACAGAGTCTTCTCTAAAACATCTAGAGATGTACAACACACTCAACACGTTGCCAACCGGGAACAATAACTACAATCACTTGAGAGAAAGATTACAACAAAGCAGAGTATCTTAATTTATGTCCCCTTCGGTAATCAACAAACTGCTCTTAAACCGTAGATCCAATCATCACCAAACTTGGTATACAAGATGGCATACGAGTACCCAATATACATGCCAAATTTTAGGCCAATCGGACATCGTTTGCCTGCCAAAAATATTCGTCTACCAAAACTGCTCTATGCTAAAACTGCAGCAGTTCGAACTGACTAAACGGCTTCCAAATCTGATGCTACACTAACCCAAATCTCAAACCAGCTGACCAAATCGAATTACTCAAAGTAAGGAACAAGCTCACCAAGTTTGGAGCCAAATCCAAGCACGTTTGAGCCTCCAAACACCAGCTTGAAGACCGACCGGTCAGATCTCAGAAATCTGGACAGAAATCACCCCTCCTTCTTCCTCTCTTATCACTAGGTTGTGGTGTTCTTGTGTGTTCTCTCACCCTCTCTCTTTCTCAACTCACACACACTCACACAGTGTGTGTCACATAGCCACCAGGCTAGGGTTTTCTTTTCTACTCCTTTTCCAAGGAGCACCTCGGCCGTTGGATACGAATATCGATCAACAATTGAAACGTGTTGGACTTTCAGGGGCTAAGGTTGGACTGCCAACACACCTCCATGTGGAGGGACATGGCCCAACACTTTCCACTTCTACCTTTTTGATATGGCAAAGAGCAATGGCACAATTTCCTTAGGCTTTCTTCCATTCAACGGGGCACGATAAAACGGAGTCACGTTTCGATTGCCAAGCATGATGGCAATGGCGGCATGGAAGATATTCATGTCCTACTCGGTGCAAGGATTCCTGGACCCAACCCAAATTTTCCCGACCTATTCAAGCCAAGGATAATGTAAACAAAGTGCACTCGCAAATTTATCCATGTTGAGAACCCCAAGACAACCAAGTTTTGGGGGCGGCACACGGTCTCCTAGACCTTGCACTTGCCACCTGTAGTAGAATCTTTTGCCAACCTTAGGAAAGCCTTTCTAATTTGTTGATATTTTGAAGTTCCCAACGGGACGTTAAGTAAGTTAAGTGATAAATGGCTTGAGATGAGATAACCAATTTAACAAGGGCGGCTCTACCGGCCATGGTGACAAACTTTCCATTTCAAGTTGGAAGCTTCGTAGCGCATTTGTCTTCCGGGTGTTGAAAATCCACACATGTGAGGCACCACACATTTGTCTTCCAAGGTATTGAAAATCCACACCTGTGAGGCGCCACACCGAAAGTTACGGCAAAGCGGAGGCTCTTATTGCCAAAATGCCCTCCAAGATATCATCAAGATTGATACCCACACCTAATTGGGATAACATAGCTTTTTGAAAGTTGGTGTCACTACTTGTGGTCTAAGCTATGAAGCAAGAATTACTAACTACTTGATGAATGTCCGAAACAACAGACATAAACCATGCAGTAAAAGCAACTACTATTACGCCTGGAGCAAAAGCCAAAGAAAAATCCAAACAGAGCAAATAGGCCACTGTTAAGCCGCTATTATTACAAATAGGCCACTGTTTCTTCTCGGAGCAAAATCTGGACCGTCCAGATTTTTTCACAAATACTCCAAAAATCCTAACGGCTAGAGTAGTCGGTCTTCAAAATGGACTCTAATGCAGCTGCAGCCAGGAACATAAAAAAACCATAAACCCAGAAAATATCTAGACTGTCTGGTCTGACCAACTGTTTCATAAACAGGTGCCTCCAAATAAAACTGGGCAGCCTAGCTTAGTGGATGAATTTGCTCTCAAAAAAATAATATCAGTTTGCGCCCCTAACTTAGTGTATCAGCTCGCACCAGGCCACAGGAGACAGAGAAGATGAAGAGCCTTCATCAAAGAGGCTACGTTTGATGAAAAATAAGGAGTCGAACCAGGATGCACATTAACTTCTATGAAGGCAGCTGTTTCCCAACATGCAGGCTGTCATATCTGGTTTTTAGATACGCCTGATATTACATGTATCCCGTTGAACTTTGAAATGAATAAAATTCCCTTTTCCTCCTCAAAAGAGCAACAAAAAAAACATGGACTAAATTATATTGCTTGTGCAGTAATGCAGATAACCGTCCATATCAGGCGATAAAATAGAGGTTTCGGAGAAGTACAAACTCCAGGTATATGACATTTACTAAAGTTTGGTGCTGCCTTTTATCCGAACATCCTTCCTCGATTCATCTAAGATGACACGCTCAAGGACCTGGCAACAAAAGTACTGTAAGAAACATAATGAGAAGGTCTCCCAATATCCAGAGAAAAACATCCAATTGGTGAATAAAGATTTATGGAGAAATATTTCAAACCTGCTGGCTAAGCAGTACTGCGATATGTTCTTCTTGTAGGTGGAGAAAACTGAACACGTACAAATTCTTCCTTGTAACTAACACTTTTATCACATGACTCTTGACATGTGTACACTACTATTGTTGCCCAATCAACGGGGTCTTGTTCATTTTCAACATGGAAGTAATGGAGCAGTTGAGACATTAGCTGCACGTGTAGTGGAAAATAAAAATATTGGTATGAATAGGGCAAACCAAAAGCTAAATCATGTATGAACATGTACCAAGAAACAAAACCAATTTTGTAGTGATAAAAGCTGTAATACAACCTTTTCCTTTAACAAAAGAAAGGTACTTTATTTTTATAAAAGGTTTGGTGTGTTCATATGCAGGAACTACGTAATCATTTGTTGTCAAAAGAGAAGCAAATACGTCTATCCTAAAAAATATCTATCTTGTGGCGCCATCGGCTGTGCTGGAACTGCACGATGGGATATTTTCTAAATACCAGATGCAGCCCAGGAAGGGGTCATTGGCTGCAGAATCAAGTTAATGTTAATCTGGTAGTAAGGTCTTCAAGATGCTAAATCTTCATTGGAGTATCTGCAGGAGTTCCAGAACGAAATTCCCACATTCCAAATCAAGAATGAGCCACTAAAAAAGGAGGGGAGAAATCATCTATGGAGCCCAGTATAAGCAGCACCATATGACAATCCACTGAAGGATAAAAGATAATGTGCCAAACAGGTATATCATGTGGCATAAAATTAGGTGAGTTCTTGACCAACTACGAGTCAAGTAGTGTTAATAAAGATATGTTAAATATGATGAGTCATGCTCTGGATAAAAACTTTATATTGGGAAGAAGGGATTCATTCGTAGTACAGAAGGGCGGCACCTAGTCGGTGTTTCTTTCGGCCGTTGTAATTCCTATACAAATGATGAGGGTCTGGACAATGAAAGGAAAGCAACAGTAGAATATCTAGAGCAAGTCTCCCGTGTTCTTATATCCATGTTAGCCAGCACCACATATGCGTTTTTCCCGAGTGTGCACCACATCAATAGACCTGAGAGGCTTCAAGAAGACAAGACACTGGACAAGACATGGCGCCTAGGCTGATTTTTGGAAATTCCTTATCATTTGCGAAGTCCTTTTCAAGGTCAGTTTCCTGTCAAGCGCTGAGGAACTCGCATCCATGCCAATTTTCCAATAATTATATACAAGAGAAGGATCTTACTTCCAAAAATAAACTTGGCGAAAAAAATACGTTTTGGTTTTCCTTGGGTAGAATAAACAGATCAGTATAGATACTATAAATGCACACACATGAATGTACTAATGAATTCAAGTTGCAGAAATGTGTTTTAATTGAAGAAATGGTATTTCTTTTATACTACAGTACTGACAAGAGAATGCACTATACAGCAGAAATCAGAAGCTATGATCCTATGATATCATGACTCTCCAATATATAAGTTCTAGAGTTTTCCACTTCTCAAGAAGGTAGAACATACTACCTCTGTCCCAAAGCTTAAGGCTTACATTTTTTTGAAAAATCAAGTTATGGAAAGTTTGACCAAACTTTTAGAAAAAATATCAAGAACTATGATATTATATAGATACCATGTAAAAATATGTTTCATGACGTATCAACGCGTATAGATTTCGTATTGTAAATATTAATATGTTTTTCTAAAAACTTGGTCAAACTTTATGTAGTTTGACTCTTGTAAAAAAATATAAGCCTTAAGCTTTGGGACAGAGGTAGTAGGAGTCAGGTAATTTGGATGATAGAGAAACGACAGCAGTTACACAAGGCTAAAAGTAACGTTGAATGTAGATGGAGGGTCGATATTGGAAAAAACAACAGGTTCTGACTTTCCTCTGATAAGTCAGGTAAGCACAAAGGTAGTAATAATATGCTTTTGAGTAACATATAATGAATCACATAACAAAAAAGGGTCATAAGACATGCATATCAACAGGTCATTTTCTTGGACAGAAAATAATAAACTGGAATAAACCATAGAAATCGAAACATGTCCAACCTGAAATTCATAGCCAAGTGGGCCATTACAATAGATGCACGAAGGGGTATCAGTCAGAGACCCAGTTGATACTGCCCAAAGAGGTTTTGCATTTTTTCCCGCACAGTACCTGCATGAAAAAATAATTAAACTTATGGCTAACTTTTTTTTGCAAGGAGTGCTCAACCTAATCGTATCCAGATATCTAAGCAACAGTTTTGGCTGACAAACTAATCAAAGTAGAAACGTTAAATATCATCACATCAAAAACATGCTTTTTATTGACAACACACGTCCAACATCTCAGAAGGCAGTGTGATCTTATTCTTCAAAGACTACTTTCTCCAGTCCACATATCTCTCTATCTCCCTTCTCCCATAAAAAATATATCTATCTCCTTCCCCTTGTCCTTAAGGCGCGCTGCATATTCACCTTTCTCTATCTATCTCTCCATGCTGCCCCAGCCCAACGCGCCGGTCGTGGCTCTAGATGTCACCAGACCAATTTCCTCGTTCATCTTGCTGCACTCGGACTATGCTCCTACTGGGCAGCCTATTTTCCACCAGCAGAGGGCAACAAATGGCCATGGGCTTGGGAGGAGAGGCAACGTTAGATCTCAATGAAGAACACTCAAAATACTCACCGTCATGGAGCGTGGCAAATAGGGAGAATGGAGCCAACATAGCATTAGTGGTGAAGTTTTACTAAGGATTAAGGACATTCCAGTTTCATCACATTGTGTACTAGTTCTACGAGCAGAAGAGCTAATTTACAACTTCATGAGCATCTATTGGATGACAAATAATAAATTATAAATGTTTTTTATTTGGAAAGATAGCTCTGCAAGTCACCTCACCATGGCCATGGAGGAGACACAAGCCACAAGGGGAAGAAAGATATGCATGGGAATGAGGATATTGATGGATAAGATTTTCTATTGTTGTGTACTAAGATTTTTAATATGGGGGGGGGGGGGGGGGGGGGTAGCACAAGCCCTAACTCTAGGTTTCTCAATACAAAAGGGAAAACACAATTTATGGGAACAGAAGTCTAGACTTGTTCACACAACTCAAAAGACAGAAATAGAAGTTGATACTCATTCACACTCACCTCAAGACTTGAGGCTGTCTTGAAACACGGTCTATGAAAGATGTCCAGCATGTGTTGTCATCATCAGCCTGCACACAAGTTGTGGTATTGTACTTAATAAATACTAGCATGTCATTACAAATATAGAAGCATGGGCCATAGCACAAATAAAACCTCAAACTGATCCATGAATAACTGCATCATGGCATCTGGTTCGACTTCCCCTTCTACCACCATCAGTTTTGAATTATCCTTGACAGAACTAGTCAAACATGAAGGCTCGGGTTCATGATCCATCACATATTCAGGCCATGTGTGGCCAGGAAATACTGCAAATAGTCCAAATGGCAACAAATTACATGGGATGTAAGACGAAAACCTAAATAACAGTGAAATAGGCAACAACCTTTCGCTGCATCTGGCAGAATAAAAGCATCTGGCGAACCTGGTATTTGACAGCAATCATTCTCATGACTAGTGCGCCAATGCAATTCCTGAATAACATTACAGATAGATTCCCACCAAAACAGAGATCAATATTCAAGCAGGAGAGGTAGACAGATAATGCTAAATAGATATGGCGAGAACCTGTTTAGTACCTGATGCTTCCTAGAACAATAGCTTGCTTCCCTACAGTGGCTGCACAAAATTTCACCTTTCCATGTACCACACCAATCACAAAGGCGAGCACGGAATGCTACCAGAAAAATACACGATTCAGTGCTATACAGTACGCCAATTCAACGACACAAGCACATCGATGAATAATAAACGTAACAAGGTTTGTGATCAAAGGTGTAGTGAATTATGGAGGGGAAGTTGTCAATAATATTAAGGAAAATTTGTGCTATACAGCAGGTATACTCAGTAGCTGTCTGCACAACTTACACAGCTAGTTTTGTATAGATGAAACAAGGAGTATTGCAGCTCAATTGCACAAACATGTAGAACTAAAAGCAAAACTACCTCCTGAACATTGTGATCCCATGCAACCCTTAGGCTCTTCAGCTGCATAAAATGCATTAAGTCTGGGCAGCTGGCACCTGAAGACCTTCACACTGCAGCACAAATTCACCACAAGCGATCATGACAAGAAATGTGAAATTTTGGGCTAACACACTAGACAATGAACAGCTATGCTATCGATACCTCCTCCTAGGATTTGCTTTGCTGTCCTTCCCCTGCTCACGCTGGTCTAGTTGCAAGCATGACATGGATGGACACATAAACACAAAGAATGCGCGGTGGTAGGTCGTCTCCTTCCACCCATCTGGTACATAGACCTGCACAAGTGTGACCAAATTTTGTTGGCAATCCTAGACATAAACGGCCAGGCAGAGTTAAGCTTTGGGAATGAAACAAACCTGCAGGACAAAACGCAGTGGGTCACCACAGAAGTCACAGCATCTGGATTGTCCAGATGGCAAATTGACAGGATCAAGCCAGGCCTGAACAGTGCAATATGTTTCTCACGATTAAAGAACAGTTCAAATGGCATCACGATGTAAGGCCCATGTGAAGCAAAAATATAGTCATACGCACCGGGGCACCGCCAGCTTTACTGGGGAAGTGTTGGGGGAGAAGAAAATGCCAGTCTTGTGGTTCCTGTGGTTTCCTCAAGAGACCTAATGTTACTTCAGGCTCCAAGTCCTCATCATCGTCTAGGTAGTCCATTTCAGATATGGCATCAGGCTCTGTTTCCACCCTGGTGCCATCGTCCATCTTTCCGGGAACATCTGAGATTATGTTAAGATTTTGAAGCTTGTTGGTGCAAACTTCCATGTTTCCTGGCACTTGGCGGCAGGGCAACTGACATGGGAGGGGATGAACGTCACCAGAGTAGCTGATAAAAGAAGAATAAGAAAAATATCACACACAAATCTCACGAGATTTCTCCAAGGACATTTGAGCTGCAAAAGACAAGAGCAAGTATATCTGAAAATTGACACTAAAATTGTGCAAAATAAACTCCAACCCCACCCTGGGTTGTTTTCTAACATATGCATATGAGGGCGATTCGCATAGACCTTGCGCAATATCGGGTCACAGGAAAAGTACGATTTTGGCTTATTGCTCACAGCAGAGAAAGTTCCAACTGAAAAGAATTCACTATTTGAACAATCACAGCCTGCTACGGTTTCCTTACCAACGAGAACGAGGTGGCTCAATTTCTTGCTTGCGTGCTTCGCAGGGGGGCGGCGGCGCTGGTCGGGCGAAGAGACCAGAGAGAGGTGGTTATAATGTAGTCAATTGGGCCGAGACTCTAAGGCCCGTTGGAAAGCCATATAACGGCCGAGCTGGGAAGCTGGGTGGTATACGACTGCCGCCAGCTGCCAGCACGAGGTGGACCGCTCGACACGGCATGACCCGGACGAGTAAGCATGCATGGTCAGCGTCGTGGGCCACGGCCCATCTACATCGTCTTCTTTCTACTGCCACCACAGCGAGCACCACCTCCTTTCTTCGGTTGCCTTCTTCCTACTGCGAGCAACACCTCCTTCCTCTGGTCGCCGGCGAGCACCCAAACCCTAAGATCTCTTCCTCGCCTTCGCCGGCGACGCTGCGGCCAGCCGCGTCGCCCCGTCTCCGGCGAGGTCCAGGCCTCACCTTCGCCGGCGACGCGCGGCCAGCCGCGCCGTCCCCGTCATTGGCGAGGTCCCGGTCGGCTGGCCAACCATCCTTCTAAACCTCCCGACCTGCACCCTAGCCTTAAGTCCGACCGCCGGCGACATCCCCCACCCCTAACCCTAAGTCTGGCGAGCTCCCCACCCCCTCCTCATCAAGTTTCCTGGCCTCACCTCCGTCGGCAATGCCGCGGCCAGCCGCGTCGTCCCCGTCTCCGGCGAGGTCTGCCCGTCACCTTCAGCATCAGCTCCAGCGGTCCGGCCTCGTTGCTCCGTCGTCGTCCTTGTGGTGGGCCGGCGCACACGCGACCGTAAAAGGAAAAGGGGTGCGCGGCGCGAGCAGATAGCGCCACAATAAGCGGCAATTAGCATTTGACCTGCCGCCACGAAAGCTGAGTGAGGTTCCGCCTACACCATGTGAAAACGCCTGTAGCAGATCCTGGGTGGGCCGGTAGCCCATGTAGAAGTTTGTCTCAAATTGTTCAAATTCAAAAAATCGCACTCTAGGAGAAGGTAAGTCCAAATTCCAACTTCTGCGCCGCCAGCCACCTCGGTCCCGGCGGCCACCAACACGCGTCGTCTGCTAGTCCCGCCCCGGCGGCCACCAACACGCGTCGTCTGCTAGTCCGGCCCCGGCGCTCTTCCCCCTTTCTTGTCTTCTTCCCGCATGACGGGTTCCTCCTCGTCGGCAAGCTCGGCTACTGGGCGTGCAAGCGCTGGCGGCGGCCAGCGTTGGCAGTCAGTGAACCTAGGGTATGCGTCCTTGGCGAGGCTTATCATCTCTGGACTCCGTTGCTCTTCATCCTCTTCGCGCCCGGACAGCCCGCCATGTAGGGTTTCGTAGCATGGAAAACAAAAAATTTCTATCGCATACAAACAAACAAGCCAAGATCTATCTACTAGATTGTAGCAACGAGTCGATGGAATAACTTACCCTCGAAGATTCCAAAGTGTTTAACGAGAGCGGATTCTCGTGGGTGATGTAGTCGTACTCTTTCCGATCTCAAGATCGTGTAGACGATCCTTCCGGCGCCACGTTCCGGAAGCGCTCCCGCAGTCGGTCACACGTTCGGTACTCGACGAAGACCTTCCTCTCCCTTGTTCCAGCAGGCAGCGGAGGTTGTAGCACTCTCCTCGCGATTCCGGCAGCACAACGGCGTGGTACCGGAAGTAGAGGGGAGATCCCGCAGGGCTTCGCCTTAAGCCGGAGCGAGTATGGTGGAGTATGAGAGAGTACTATTAGTGGTCTAGGGTTTAGACACACCAATTAGAAAGCTCTAAACCGAAGGCTAGGGCAATTAGAAGCTCTAAACCAAAACGGCTCTAAACCGGAGATTAGAGGATAGGAACTTGTGTGTCTAGAGGAGGAGGCCCTGCCCCTCCTTTTATAGGTGGGAGGGGGCTGGCGCGCCAGGGGAGGGAGGGGAGTCCCTCCCCAACTCGGCCTGGTGGAGGCGCCGCCGGTTGGAGGAGGGCCTCCCTCCCCAACTCGGTTTTGGCCTCCTCTTGCTTGTTTCCCACAGTTTCTTGTTTTAGCCGTTTGACTTTCAAACTGGACATTTGACTTTTCTGTTTTAGGATTCAATTTAATCCTTTATTTGGGACAGCAAGAACACTTAGTACATGATGAAATCATTCCAATATGTAATGACACATTCATGTACCCCTCCCCCCCGGAGTGTCGGACAATCCGGAACCTTCTAGAACATTCCCGATGAAAACACCGGAATCATTCCCGAACTCCGAAACGGGTCTTTCCTTATATGAATCTTATTCTCCGGACCATTCCGGATCACCTCGTGATATCCCGGATCCCATCCGAGACTCCGAACAACATTCGTTCTCTTTATCATAATACCATAACTACTCAAACAACGTCGAATCCTTAAGTGTGTCTCCCTACGGTTCGTGAATTATGCAGACATGATCGAGACACTTCTCCGAACAATAACCAATAGAGGAATCTGGAAATTCATATGGCTCCCACATATTTCTACGATTACTTTGCGATCGAATGAACCACTTACATACGATACCAATTTCCCTTTGTCTCACGGTATGTTACTTATCCGAGGTTATGATCGTCGGTATCTCTGCATACCTAGTTCAACCTCGTTACTGACAAGTACTCTTTTCTCGTTCCCGTGATATGTGATCCCTTGTGAGCCAGTCACATGCTTGCAAGCTAATTGGATGACATTCCACCGAGAGGGCCCAGAGTATATCTATCTGTCATATGGATGGACAAATCCCACTCTTGATCCATGTGTCTCAACCAATACTTTCCGAACACTCAATGCCACCTTTATAACCACCCAGTTACGGTGTGGTGTTTGATGTCATCAAAGCATCCATCCGGTAAAGGTGATATGCATGATCTCATGGTCGAAGGAATTAGGTTACTATGTATCAGAAAGCATATAGCAATTGAACTATTGAAATGACTTGATCTTTATGCTACCCTTATCTATAGGAGTATGTCCACCATATCATTATCCTAACGATATGATCTTGTTGTTGATAACATCTCAATGTTCATGATAGGGAAACCACAATCATCTATCAACCAACAAGCTAGTGAAGTATAGAGGCTATACTAGGGACTTCAAATTAAGTTTACAAATCACACAAGTATCAATGTTTCCTTGTTAATACTATTATAGCATGAATGTAAACATTTATCATAAACACAAAGATATAATAATAACTACATTTATTATTGCCTCTAGGGCATATCTCCAACAGTCTCCCACTTGCACTAGAGTCATCTAATCTAGATTACATGGTAATATACCGAACACCCATGGCAGTTTGGTGTTGGTCATGTTTTGCCCTCGGGAGGGGTTTAGTCAACGGATCCGCCACATTCAGATATGTGTGTACTTTGCAAATCTTTATATCCCCATCCTGGATATGTTCTCGAATAGCGTGAAAACGTAGCTTGATGTGCTTCAGCTTCTTGTGTGACCTTGGTTCTTGCGCATTGGCTATGGCGCCCATGTTATCACAGTAGATAGACATTGGGTCCAGCGCACTAGGAACCACACCCAGCTCTGTAATGAACTCTTTCATCCATATCGCTTCTTGTGAAGCCTCCAAAGCAGCCATGTATTCCGATTCAGTTGAAGATCTCGCCACAACGCTTTGCTTTGCACTCCTCCAGCTAACTGCTGCACCATTCAAAATAAATACGTATCCGGATTGTGATTTAGAATCATCCGGATCAGTGTTCCAACTAGCATCGGTGTAACCATTAACAACGAGCTGTTCATCACCTCCATAAGAAAGAACCATATCCTTAGTTCTTCTCAAGTACTTAAGGATGTTTTTGACCGCTGTCCAATGATCCACTCCTGGATCACTTTGATATCTGCTAGTTAAACTAACAGCATATGCAATGTCGGGTCTAGTACATAGCATGGCATACATTAGAGATCCTATGGCTGAGGCATAGGGAGTCTTACTCATCCTTTCTCTATCTTCTGCCGATGTCGGACTTTGAGTTTTACTCAAGGTCGTATTGGGCAACATGGGCAAGAACCCTTTCTTGCTTTCTTCCATTCCAAAACTCTTTAGAACTTTGTCCAAATATGTACTCTGTGACAATGATATTTGGCGTTTCGATCTATCTCTATAAATCTTTATGCCTAATATGTAAGCTGCTTCGCCAAGATCCTTCATTGAAAAACTATTATTCAAATATTCCTTGACACTATTAAGAAGGTCTACATCATTCCCAATCAACAATATGTCATCCACATATAGTATTAGGAATGCTACAGAGCTCCCACTCACTTTCTTGCAAATACAAGCTTCTCCATAAGTTTGTATAAAACCAAAACTTTTGATTACCTTATCAAAACGTTGATTCCAACTTCGGGATGCTTGCTTCAATCCATAGATGGACCGTTGAAGTATGCATACCTTGTTAGCATCTTTAGGATCGACAAAACCTTTGGGTTGGATCATATACAACTCTTCATCAATGTCTCCATTGAGGAATGCTGTTTTGACATCCATCTGCCATATCTCATAATCATAATATGAAGCGATTGCTAACATAATCCTCACAGACTTTAGCTTCGCTACTGGTGAGAAAGTCTCATCGTAGTCAATTCCTTGAATTTGTCGAAACCCTTTTGCGACAAGTCGAGCTTTATAGACAGTAACATTACCATCAGCATTTGTTTTCTTCTTGAAAATCCATTTGTTCTCGACAGCCTTCCGGCCATCCGGTAAGTCCACCAAAGTCCATACTTGGTTTTCGTACATGGATCCAATCTCGGATTTCATGGCTTCTTGCCATTTATCGGAATCTGGGCTCATCATTGCTTCCTCATATGTCTCGGGGTCATCGGTGTTGTCCACCAACATGACATTCATAACGGAATCATACCAATCTGGAGTGGTACGAGTTCTCGTTGACCTCCGAGGCTCTGTAGTAACTTCAATCGAATTTTCATGATCACCATCATTAGCTTCCTCTCTTATTGGTGCAGGCACCATAGGAACTTCTTCCGGTGCTGCGCTACTCGCAATTTCGAGAGAAGGTTTGACAACCTCGTCGAGTTCTACTTTCCTTCCAGTCACTTCTTTCGAGAGAAATTCCTTCTCTAGAAAGGATCCATTCTTGGCAACGAAGATTTTGCCTTCGGGTATCCTATGAAGACGCATTTTTCCGCTTTGGGTTCAAGCTTGTCCGGCTGTAACTTCTTTACATAGGCTTCGCATCCCCAAACTTTAAGGAACGATAATTTAGGTTTCTTCCCAAACCATAATTCATACGGTGTCGTTTCAACGGATTTAGATGGTGCCCTATTTAAAGTGAATGCGGCTGTTTCTAATGCATAACCCCAAAATGATAGCGGTAAATCTGTAAGTGACATCATAGAACGAACCATATCTAAGAGAGTTCGATTACGACGTTCGGACACACCATTACGCTGTGGTGTTCCCGGCGGTGTCAATTGTGAAAGTATTCCGCATTTCTTCAAATGCTCGCCAAACTCGTAACTTAGATATTCACCTCCACGATCAGAACGTAGAAATTAATCTTCTTGTTACGTTGATTCTCTACCTCACTTTGAAACTCCTTAAACTTCTCGAAAGTTTCGGACTTATGTTTCATGAAATAGATATACCCATATCTACTCAAGTCATCCGTGAAGGTAAGAACATAACGATAACCACCGCGCGATGCTACACTCATTGGACCACACACATCGGTATGTATGATTTCCAATAAGTCTGTAGCTCGCTCCATCATACCAGAAAATGGAGTCTTAGTCATTTTACCCATCAGACATGCTTCGCATCTTTCAAGTGATTCAAGAAGTCCATCGGAATGGAGTTTCTTCATACGTTTCACTCCAATGTGACCAAGACGACAATGCCACATATAGGTCGAATTATCGCTTGATTTCAAACGTTTAGCCTCAATGTTGTTGATATGTGTATTTCCACTATCGAGATTCAATAAGAATAGACCATCTATCAAAGGTGCATGTGCATAAAACATATTACTCATATAAATCGAACAACCATTATTCTCGGACTTAAACAAGTAACCGTCTCGCAATAAACAAGATCCCGATATAATGTTCATGCTCAACGTAGGCACCAAATAACAATTATTTAAGTATAAAACTAATCCCGATGGTAGATGAAGGGGTAGCGTGCCGACCGCGATCACATCAACCTTTGATCCATTTCCCACGCGCATCGTCACCTCGTTCTTCGCTAGCTTCCGTTTATTCTGCAGCACCTGATTCGAGTTACAAATATGAGCAACCAAACCAGTATCAAATACCCAGGCACTACTACGAGTACTAGTGAGATACACATCAATAACATGTATATCAGATATACCTTTCTTCTTGATGTTGCCGTTCTTCAAATCCGCCAAGTACTTTGGGCAATTCCGCTTCCAGTGACCTTCTCCCTTGCAGTAAAAGCACTCAGTATCAGGCTTAGGTCCAGCCTTGGTCTTCTTCGTCGGCGTGGTAACTTTCTTACCACCCTTCTTGAAGTGTCCCTTTTGCTTAGACTTGCCTTTCTTGAATTTGGTGGTCTTATTGACCAACAACACTTGGTGCTCTTTCTTGATCTCCACTTCTGCATATTTCAACATGGCAAAGAGTTCTGGCAACGTCTTGTTCATGTTCTGCATGTTGTAGTTCATTACAAAGTTCTTGTAACTTGGTGGTAGTGATTGGAGGACACGATAAATCCCCAAAGCATTAGGAATCACTATACCCAAGCTTTGAAGTTTGTTCGCGTGCCCAGACATCTTAAGCACATGCTCACTGACGGAGCTGCCCTCTTCCATCTTGCAGTTAAAGAACTTTTCAGAAGCCTCATAGCTTTCAATTGCCGCATGAGTCTCAAAAATCAATTTGAGATCCTCGACAATATCATATGGGTCTGAATCCTCAAACCTTTTCTAAAGCTCCGATTCCAAACCATACAAGATAGCACACTTAACTATGGAGTACTGATTCTTACGAGCGAGGTAAACATTCTTTACTTCATCGGGAGCATCAGCTGCAGGTGGGTCACCCAGCGGTGCATCCAGCACATAGGTCAAATTACCAGCTGTGAGGACAATCCTCAAATTGCAGAACCAATCCGCGAAGTTGCTTCCATTGTTTTTCAACTTTTCTTTCTCTAGGAACGCATTAAAATTGATGGTAGGGGCTGCCATTGATCTACAACATATTTGCAATAGTTTAGACTAAGTTTATGACAAATTGAGTTCAAATTAATTAATAAAGTTAATCTAGGTGAACTCCCACTCAAAACAATATCCCTCACATTGTTTTAGTGATCACACGAACCAAATCCACTACATCAACACCGATCATCACGAGAGTTGATATAGTTTCAATGGCGAACAATCGTCATGTTCATCATATCTACTATATGACTCATGCTTTACCTTTCGGTGATCCGTGTTCTGAGACCATGTCTGTACATGCTAGGCTCGTCAAGATCAAACCTTAGTTTCCGCATGAGCAAATCTGGCTTGCTCACGTTGTATACACTTGCGGAATCTAAACAACCCGATCATCACGTGGTGCTTCGAAACAACAAGCTTTAGCAACGGTGCTAACTAAGGGTGAACACTTTATGACTTGAAATTCATGTGCATGAGGGATCATCTTATAATGCTACTGTCGTCTACTAAGCAATACAAGATGCATAAAGGATTAACATCACATGCAATTCAATATATATGTGATATGATATGGCCTTTCTTCTTTGTTCTTCCGATCTCCATCTTCAAGCACGAACATGATCTCCATCATCACCGGCATTGCATCAAGGTCAATGACGCCTCTCCATGGTTGTCGTCCACCGGCTTCAACTATTACAACTACTTTGAATAGACACGCGGGTCTTAACATAAATTAAAGACAACCATATGGCTCCTGCCGGTTGCCAACTTACAATAAGGAACATTGCATACATCAAATATAATCACAATCATGGCCATATCACATCACTGCACACCCCTGCAAAACAAAGTTAGACACCTCTACTTTCTTGCATATTTTACGTGGTTTGGGGCTTTCAATAAGTGTCGTTCTAACTTACGAACAAGAACCACAACATTGATACTAGTATTGTTAATCACCCATTGTAAATTGGATCTTAACTATGCTAGGAGAAACAGACACCCGCAAAGCCACTTATGCAATACAAGTTGCATGTCAAGCGTGGAGCAAGTCTCATGAACGATGTCATGTAAGGTTAGCTCGGGCCGCTTCATCCCAACATACCGCAAGATGCAAAGTACACAAGAAGCAATCGACAATAAAAGCATCAACGCCCACAATGACCATTGTGTTCTACTCGTGCAACAGATCTACATATAGACACGGCTCTGATACCACTGTAGGGGTTCGTAGCATGGAAAACAAAAATTTCTATCGCATACAAACAAACAAGCCAGATCTATCTACTAGATTGTAGCAACGAGTCGATGGAATAACTTACGCTCGAAGATTCCAAAGTGTTTAACGAGAGCGGATTCTCGTGGGTGATGTAGTCGTACTCTTTCCGATCTCAAGATCGTGTAGACGATCCTTCCGGCGCTGCGTTCCGGCAGCGCTCCCGCAGTCGGTCACACGTTCGGTACTCGACGAAGACCTTCCTCTCCCTTGTTCCAGCAGGCAGCGGAGGTTGTAGCACTCTCCTCGCGATTCCGGCAGCACAACGGCGTGGTACCGGAAGTAGAAGGGAGATCTCGCAGGGCTTCGCCTTAAGCCGGAGCGAGTATGGTGGAGTATGAGAGAGTACTATTAGTGGTCTAGGGTTTAGACACACCAATTAGAAGGCTCTAAACCGAAGGCTAGGGCAATTAGAAGCTCTAAACCAAAACGGCTCTAAACCGGAGATTAGAGGATAGGAACTTGTGTGTCTAGAGGAGGAGGCCCTGCCCCTCCTTTTATAGGTGGGAGGGGGCTGGCGCGCCAGGGGAGGGAGGGGAGTCCCTCCCCAACTCGGCCTGGTGGAGGCGCCACCGGTTGGAGGAGGGTCTCCCTCCCCAACTCGGTTTTGGCCTCCTCTTGCTTGTTTCCCACAGTTTCTTGTTTTAGCCGTTTGACTTCCAAACTGGACATTTGACTTTTCTGTTTTAGGATTCAATTTAATCCTTTATTTGGGACAACAAGAACACTTAGTACATGATGCAATCATTCCAATATGTAATGACACATTCATGTACCCCTCCCCCCCCCCCGGAGTGCCGGACAATCCGGAACCTTCTAGAACATTCTCGATGAAAACACCGGAATCATTCCCGAACTCCGAAACGGGTCTTTCCTTATATGAATCTTATTCTCCGTACCATTCCGGATCACCTCGTGATATCCCGGATCCCATCCGAGACTCCGAACAACATTCGGTCTCTTTCTCATAATACCATAACTACTCAAACAACGTCGAATCCTTAAGTGTGTCTCCCTACGGTTCGTGAATTATGCAGACATGATCGAGACACTTCTCCGAACAATAACCAATAGAGGAATCTGGAAATTCATATGGCTCCCACATTTTCTACGATTACTTTGCGATCGAATGAACCACTTACATACGATACCAATTTCCCTTTGTCTCACGATATGTTACTTATCCGAGGTTATGATCGTCGGTATCTCTGCATACCTAGTTCAACCTCGTTACTGACAAGTACTCTTTTCTCGTTCCCGTGATATGTGATCCCTTGTGAGCCAGTCACATGCTTGCAAGCTAATTGGATGACATTCCACCGAGAGGGCCCAGAGTATATCTATCCGTCATATGGATGGACAAATCCCACTCTTGATCCATGTGTCTCACAATACTTCCCGAACACTCAATGCCACCTTTATAACCACCCAGTTACGGTGTGGTGTTTGATGTCATCAAAGCATCCATCCGGTAAAGGTGATATGCATGATCTCATGGTCGAAGGAATTAGGTTACTATGTATCAGAAAGCATATAGCAATTGAACTATTGAAATGACTTGATCTTTATGCTACGCTTATCTATAGGAGTATGTCCACCATATCATTCTCCTAATGATATGATCTTGTTGTTGATAACATCTCAATGTTCATGATAGGGAAACCACAATCATCTATCAACCAACAAGCTAGTGAAGTATAGAGGCTATACTAGGGACTTCAAATTAAGTTTACAAATCACACAAGTATCAATGTTTCCTTGTTAATACTATTATAGCATGAATGTAAACATTTATCATAAACACAAAGATATAATAATAACTACATTTATTATTGCCTCTAGGGCATATCTCCAACACGCCATAGATCCAGTCAAGGCCCTCCCGGACGTCAGCAGAGGCTGCGCAGGAGGCCCATGCGGGGACGACGGCGGTGGAGGTGTTAGCACAGCCCCTGCCGCCGAGTATTTTCCGACGACACCGACGAGGAAATTCCGACGAGACGACACGTACGTACCCGATAACTTCCGCCGAGATGCACGTGCTGCTAGCCGATCGATTCTTTTGATCTAACTAGTACACTCACACACGCACACGCAAAACAACTTTGATCGCCAAAGGCTCTTGTCGAGCCTTGTTTTCTCTCTTGTATTGCTCAACTCCACGGTCACGGTACAAGCACCTAGATACATGCATATATACTAGGATTCAGCTGGACCGGATCGAACTAGCTGACCGACTCGGGTAAGGACTCCTAGACTTACACGGTTACATGCATGCACGGGCAGGACACAAGTTCGTATACAACTCGTATACGTGACGCCGTGCCGGTGCCGAAGAGCCGGAGTGCTTATTCCTAACAATCACCCCCTAAGCACGGCGTGCTCTCTTCGTCTTCGACCAGGGTCCCAAATGCGCTGATTGCTCCTCGCCGACCTCTTCCTCGGCATTGCTTTTGTCGTCCCCTTCGGTGGCACCCATGTCACCGACATTGCTTTTGCCGGCTTCTCCATGGCTTCACGTCGACCCTTCTCATCCGCGTCCTTCTTTTTCGTGTCCTCCTTGTAGATATCTTCCATGATCGTGCCTTCAGTCTTCACCGGTTCCTTGATGAATAAACATTGATTTTCGTACTTCATCTTCACCATATAATTTACCGTCCAAAATTCTTTCTTTGGATAGTAGTCCAGCACGTCTCGCATGCGTGCTCGTGTCGGTCGTAGTTGTCTCATCTCCAGTGCAGTCGGAGGCTCTGCGACATACTCTTCTGCGTCCGACAATGCGCTGGTTTCTTCAGTTTTTGAACCTTGTGTGCCTCCACGTAGAGCTCCTAGAGTCAAGGACTCTACATGCAGCGTATCCTGCATGCCTACTTCTGAGCAAATTTCTTGACTCTCCACCACATCACATGGCCCTTGCACTTCTGGACACTCCTTTGCCCCAAACTCTTTACGTGGATCATCACCTCCTGTATTAGCGGATGATGAGCTAAACACAACACCTTCTAGCTCTGTTTTTTCTGACCACGAACTAGCCTTTTCTCCGGACACTTTTCCTTCTGAGAGTATCCCTAGTGCTTCTGGCCTGGTGTCCACGCTTGGAGCACCCCCTAGGCCTTCAATCTCTTCTGGGTCTGAATTTGCTGACAAAGATAAGCTTGGTTGATTCATATTTTCTTCATACTCAAGATCCCACGTGATGTGAAAAGATGAATATTCCGGTTCCTTGGAGCCCTAATTCCATGATTTCTCTTCCTCAAAGACTACGTCGTCCGTGAAAACCACCTTATTGGTATAGGGGTTGCACAAACGGTATCCCTTCGAGCCTTCATAGCCTGTCATGATCATTGGAGTACTCTGATTCACCTTATGCGCCACGCACCCAAAAGTGTGAATATGATCAACCGAGGGATTCCGTCTGTACCATGCTTCATACGGAGTCATACCAACTCCACTCTCAGTTGGCTCCATGTTCAGCAAATACACAGCCGTATTGACCGCCTCACCCCAGAAGTTTCCTGGCAAACCTTTACGCTGTAGGGGTTCGTAGCATGGAAAACAAAAAAATTCTATCACATACAAACAAACAAGCCAAGATCTATCTACTAGATTGTAGCAACGAGTCGATGGAATAACTTACGCTCGAAGATTCCAAAGTGTTTAACGAGAGCGGATTCTCGTGGGTGATGTAGTCGTACTCTTTCCGATCTCAAGATCGTGTAGACGATCCTTCCGGCGCTGTGTTCCGGCAGCGCTCCCGCAGTCGGTCACACGTTCGGTACTCAACGAAGACCTTCCTCTCCCTTGTTACAGCAGGCAGCGGAGGTTGTAGCACTCTCCTCGCGATTCCGGCAGCACAACGGCGTGGTACCGGAAGTAGAAGGGAGATCCCGCAGGGCTTCGCCTTAAGCCGGAGCGAGTATGGTGGAGTATGAGAGAGGGCTATTAGTGGTCTAGAGATTAGACACACCAATTAGAAGGCTCTAAACCGCATGCTAAAGAAATTAGAAGCTCTAAACCAAAACGGCTCTAAACCGGAGATTAGAGGTAGAAACTTGTGTGTCTAGAGGAGGAGGCCCTGCCCCTCCTTTTATGGGTGGAGGGGCTTGGCGCGCCAGGGAGGGAGGGGAGTCCCTCCCCAACTCGGCCTAGGGCTGGCCGTCGGCTTGGAGGATAGGAACTCCTCCTCCAAGTTGGTTTCAAACTCCTCTTTCTTGTTTCCCACAGTTTCTTGTTTTAGCCGTTTGACTTTCAAACTGGACATTTGACTTTTCTGTTTTAGGATTCAATTTAATCCTTTATTTGGGACAGCAAGAACACTTAGTACATGATGCAATCATTCCAATATGTAATGACACATTTATGTACCCCTCCCCCCCCCCCCGGAGTGCTGGACAATCCGGAACCTTCTAGAACATTCCCGATGAAAACACCGGAATCATTCCCGAACTCCGAAACGGGACTTTCCTTATATGAATCCTATTCTCCGGACCATTCTGGATCACCTCGTGATATCCCGGATCCCATCCGAGACTCCGAACAACATTCGGTCTCTTTCTCATAATACCATAACTACTCAAACAACGTCGAATCCTTAAGTGTGTCTCCCTACGGTTCGTGAATTATGCGGACATGATCGAGACACTTCTCCGAAAAATAACCAATAGAGGAATCTGGAAATTCATATGGCTCCCACATATTTCTACGATTACTTTGCGATCGAATGAACCACTTACATACGATACCAATTTCCCTTTGTCTCACGATATGTTACTTATCCGAGGTTATGATCGTCGGTATCTCTGCATACCTAGTTCAACCTCGTTACTGATAAGTACTCTTTTCTCGTTCCCGTGATATGTGATCCCTTGTGAGCCAGTCACATGCTTGCAAGCTAATTGGATGACATTCCACCGAGAGGGCCCAGAGTATATCTATCCGTCATATGGATGGACAAATCCCACTCTTGATCCATGTGTCTCAACCAAAACTTTCGAACACTCAATGCCACCTTTATAACCACCCAGTTACGGTGTGGTGTTTGATGTCATCAAAGCATCCATCCGGTAAAGGTGATATGCATGATCTCATGGTCGAAGGAATTAGGTTACTATGTATCAAAAAGCATATAGCAATTGAACTATTGAAATGACTTGATCTTTATGCTACGCTTATCTATAGGAGTATGTCCACCATATCATTCTCCTAACGATATGATCTTGTTGTTGATAACATCTCTATGTTCATGATAGGGAAACCACAATCATCTATCAACCAACAAGCTAGTGAAGTATAGAGGCTATACTAGGGACTTCAAATTAAGTTTACAAATCACACAAGTATCAATGTTTCCTTGTTAATACTATTATAGCATGAATGTAAACATTTATCATAAACACAAAGATATAATAATAACTACATTTATTATTGCCTCTAGGGCATATCTCCAACAGTCTCCCACTTGCACTAGAGTCATCTAATCTAGATTACATGGTAATATACCGAACACCCATGGCAGTTTGGTGTTGGTCATGTTTTGCCCTCGGGAGGGGTTTAGTCAATAGATCCGCCACATTCAGATCTGTGTGTACTTTGCAAATCTTTATATCCCTATCCTGGATATGTTCTCGAATAGCGTGAAAACGTAGCTTGATGTGCTTCAGCTTCTTGTGTGACCTTGGTTCTTGCGCATTGGCTATGGCGCCCATGTTATCACAGTAGATAGACATTGGGTCCAGCGCACTAGGAACCACACCCAGCTCTGTAATGAACTCTTTCATCCATATCGCTTCTTGTGAAGCCTCTGAAGCAGCCATGTATTGCGATTCAGTTGAAGATCTCGCCACAACGCTTTGCTTTGCACTCCTCCAGCTAACTGCTGCACCATTCAAAATAAATACGTATCCGGATTGTGATTTAGAATCATCCGGATCGGTGTTCCAACTAGCATCGGTGTAACCATTAACAACGAGCTGTTCATCACCTCCATAAGAAAGAACCATATCCTTAGTTCTTCTCAAGTACTTAAGGATGTTTTTGACCGCTGTCCAATGATCCACTCCTAGATCACTTTGATATCTGCTAGTTAAACTAACAACATATGCAATGTCGGGTCTAGTACATAGCATGGCATACATTAGAGATCCTATGGCTGAGGCATAGGGAGTCTTACTCATCCTTTCTCTATCTTCTGCCGATGTCTGACTTTGAGTTTTACTCAAGGTCGTATTGGGCAACATGGGCAAGAACCCTTTCTTGCTTTCTTCCATTCCAAACCTCTTTAGAACTTTGTCCAAATATGTACTCTGTGACAATGATATTTGGCGTTTCGATCTATCTCTATAAATCTTTATGCGAAATATGTAAGCTGCTTCGCCAAGATCCTTCATTGAAAACTATTATTCAAATATTCCTTGACACTATTAAGAAGGTCTACATCATTCCCAATCAACAATATGTCATCCACATATAGTATTAAGAATGCTACAGAGCTCCCACTCACTTTCTTGTAAATACAAGCTTCTCCATAAGTTTGTATAAAACCAAAACTTTTGATTACCTTATCAAAACGTTGATTCCAACTTCGGGATGCTTGCTTCAATCCATAGATGGACCGTTGAAGTTTGCATACCTTGTTAGCATCTTTAGGATCGACAAAACCTTTGGGTTGCATCATATACAACTCTTCATCAATGTCTCCATTGAGGAATGCTGTTTTGACATCCATCTGCCATATTTCATAATCATAATATGCAGCGATTGCTAACATAATCCTCACAGACTTTAGCTTCGCTACTGGTGAGAAAGTCTCATCGTAGTCAACTCCTTGAATTTGTCGAAACCCTTTTGCGACAAGTCGAGCTTTATAGACAGTAACATTACCATCAGCATCTGTTTTCTTCTTGAAAATCCATTTGTTCTCGACAGCCTTCCGGCCATCCGGTAAGTCCACCAAAGTCCATACTTGGTTTTCGTACATGGATCCAATCTCGGATTTCATGGCTTCTTGCCATTTATTGGAATCTGGGCTCATCATCGCTTCCTCATATGTCTCGGGGTCATCGGTGTTGTCCACCAACATGACATTCATAACGGAATCATACCAATCTGGAGTGGTACGAGTTCTCGTTGACCTCTGAGGCTCTGTAGCAACTTCAACTGAAGTTTCATGATCACCATCACTAGCTTCCTCTCTTATTGGTGCAGGCACCACAGGAACTTCTTCCGGTGCTGCGCTACTCGCAATTTCGAGAGAAGGTTCGACAACCTCGTCGAGTTCTACTTTCCTTCCAGTCACTTCTTTCGAGAGAAATTCCTTCTCTAGAAAGGATCCATTCTTGGGAACGAAGATTTTGCCTTCGGATCTATGATAGAAGGTATACCCAATAGTTTCCTTCGGGTATCCTATGAAGACGCATTTTTCCGCTTTGGGTTCAAGCTTGTCCGGCTGTAACTTCTTTACATAGGCTTCGCATCCCCAAACTTTAAGGAACGACAATTTAGGTTTCTTCCCAAACCATAATTCATACGGTGTCGTTTCAACGGATTTAGATGGTGCCCTATTTAAAGTGAATGCGGCTGTTTCTAATGCATAACCCCAAAATGATAGCGGTAAATCTGTAAGTGACATCATAGAACGAACCATATCTAAGAGAGTTCGATTATGACGTTCGGACACACCATTACGCTGTGGTGTTCCCGGCGGTGTCAATTGTGAAAGTATTCCGCATTTCTTCAAATGCTCGCCAAACTCGTAACTTAGATATTCACCTCCACGATCAGAACGTAGAAATTTAATCTTCTTGTTACGTTGATTCTCTACCTCACTTTGAAACTCCTTAAACTTCTCGAAAGTTTCGGACTTATGTTTCATGAAATAGATATACCCATATCTACTCAAGTCATCCGTGAAGGTAAGAACATAACGATAACCACCGCACGATGCTACACTCATTGGACCACACACATCGGTATGTATGATTTCCAATAAGTCCATAGCTCGCTCCATCATACCAGAAAATGGAGTCTTAGTCATTTTACCCATCAGACATGCTTCGCATCTTTCAAGTGATTCAAAATCAAGTGATTCAAGAAGTCCATCGGAATGGAGTTTCTTCATACGTTTCACTCCAATGTGACCAAGACGACAGTGCCACATATAGGTCGAATTATCGCTTGATTTCAAACGTTTAGCCTCAATGTTGTTGATATGTGTATTTCCACTATCGAGATTCAATAAGAATAGACCATCTATCAAAGGTGCATGTGCATAAAACATATTACTCATATAAATCGAACAACCATTATTCTCAGACTTAAACAAGTAACCGTCTCGCAATAAACAAGATCCCGATATAATGTTCATGCTCAACGCAGGCACCAAATAACAATTATTTAAGTATAAAACTAATCCCGATGGTAGATGAAGGGGTAGCGTGCCGACCGCGATCACATCAACCTTTGATCCGTTTCCCACGCACATCGTCACCTCATTCTTCGCTAGCTTCCGTTTATTCTGCAGCACCTGTTTCGAGTTACAAATATGAGCAACTGAACCAGTATCAAATACCCAGGCACTACTACGAGTACTAGTGAGATACACATCAATAACATGTATATCAGATATACCTTTCTTCTTGATGTTGCCGTTCTTCAAATCCGCCAAGTACTTTGGGCAATTCCGCTTCCAGTGGCCTTCTCCCTTGCAGTAAAAGCACTCAGTATCAGGCTTAGGTCCAGCCTTGGTCTTCTTCGTCGGCGTGGTAACTTTCTTACCAGCCTTTTTGAAGTGTCCCTTTTGCTTAGACTTGCCTTTCTTGAATTTGTTGGTCTTATTGACCAACAACACTTGGTGCTCTTTCTTGATCTCCACTTCTGCAGATTTCAACATGGCAAAGAGTTCTGGCAACGTCTTATTCATGTTCTGCATGTTGTAGTTCATCACAAAGTTCTTGTAACTTGGTGGTAGTGATTGGAGGACACGATAAATCCCCAAAGCATTAGGAATCACTATACCCAAGCTTTGAAGTTTGTTCGCGTGCCCAGACATCTTAAGCACATGCTCACTGACGGAGCTGCCCTCTTCCATCTTGCAGTTAAAGAACTTTTCAGAAGCCTCATAGCTTTCAATTGCCGCATGAGTCTCAAAAATCAATTTGAGATCCTCGACAATATCATATGGGTCTGAATCCTCAAACCTTTTCTGAAGCTCCGATTCCAAACCATACAAGATAGCACACTGAACTATGGAGTACTGATTCTTCCGAGCGAGGTAAACATTCTTTACTTCATCGGGAGCATCAGCTGCAGGTGGGTCACCCAGCGGTGCATCCAGCACATAGGTCAAATTACCAGCTGTGAGGACAATCCTCAAATTGCGGAACCAATCCGCGAAGTTGCTTCCATTGTTTTTCAACTTTTCTTTCTGTAGGAACGCATTAAAATTAATGGTAGGGGCTGCCATTGATCTACAACATATTTGCAATAGTTTTAGACTAAGTTTATGACAAATTGAGTTCAAATTAATTAATAAAGTTAATCTAGGTGAACTCCCACTCAAAACAATATCCCTCGCATTGTTTTAGTGATCACACGAACCAAATCCACTACATCAACACCGATCATCACGAGAGTTGATATAGTTTCAATGGCGAACAATCATCATGTTCATCATATCTACTATATGACTCATGCTTTACCTTTCGGTGATCCGTGTTCCGAGACCATGTCTGTACATGCTAGGCTCGTCAAGATCAAACGTTAGTTTCCTCATGAGCAAATCTGGCTTCCTCACGTTGTATACACTTGCAGAATCTAACAAACCCGATCATCACGTGGTGCTTCGAAACAACAAGCTTTAGCAACGGTGCTAACTAAGGGTGAACACTTTATGATTTGAAATTCATGTGCATGAGGGATCATCTTATAATGCTACCGTCGTCTCCTAAGCAATACAAGATGCATAAAGGATTAACATCACATGCAATTCAATATATATGTGATATGATATGGCCTTTCTTCTTTGTGCTTCCGATCTCCATCTTCAAGCACGAACATGATCTCCATCATCACCGGCATTGCATCAAGGTCAATGACGCTACTCCATGGTTGTCGTCCACCGGCTTCAACTATTACAACTACTTTGAATAGACACGCGGGTCTTAACATAAATTAAAGACAACCATATGGCTCCTGCCGGTTGCCGACTTACAATAAGGAACATTGCATACATCAAATATAATCACAATCATGGCCATATCACATCACTGCACACCCCTGCAAAACAAAGTTAGACGCCTCTACTTTCTTTGCATATTTTACGTGGTTTGGGGCTTTCAATAAGTGTCGTTCTAACTTACGAACAAGAACCACAACATTGATACTAGTATTGTTAATCACCCGTTGTAAATTGGATCTTAACTATGCTAGGAGAAACAGGCACCCGCAAAGCCACTTATGCAATACAAGTTGCATGTCAAGCATGGAGCAAGTCTCATGAACGATGTCATGTAAGGTTAGCCCAGGCCGCTTCATCCCAACATACCGCAAGATGCAAAGTACACAAGAAGCAATCGACAATAAAAGCATCAACGCCCACAATGACCATTGTGTTCTACTCGTGCAACAGATCTACATATAGACACGGCTCTGATACCACTGTAGGGGTTCGTAGCATGGAAAACAAAAAATTTCTATCGCATACAAACAAACAAGCCAAGATCTATCTACTAGATTGTAGCAACGAGTCGATGGAATAACTTACGCTCGAAGATTCCAAAGTGTTTAACGAGAGCGGATTCTCGTGGGTGATGTAGTCGTACTCTTTCCGATCTCAAGATCGTGTAGACGATCCTTCCGGCGCTGCGTTCCGGCAGCGCTCCCGCAGTCGGTCACACGTTCGGTACTCGATGAAGACCTTCCTCTCCCTTGTTCCAGCAGGCAGCGGAGGTTGTAGCACTCTCCTCGCGATTCCGGCAGCACAACGGCGTGGTACCGGAAGTAGAAGGGAGATCCTGCAGGGCTTCGCCTTAAGCCGGAGCGAGTGTGGTGGAGTATGAGAGAGGGCTATTAGTGGTCTAGATATTAGACACACCAATTAGAAGGCTCTAAACCGCAGGCTAAAGCAATTAGAAGTTCTAAACCAAAACGGCTCTAAACCGGAGATTAGAGGTAGAAACTTGTGTGTCTAGAGGAGGAGGCCCTGCCCCTCCTTTTATGGGTGGAGGGGCTTGGCGCGCCAGGGAGGGAGGGGAGTCCCTCCCCAACTCGGCCTAGGGCTGGCCGCCGGCTTGGAGGAGAGGAACTCCTCCTCCAAGTTGGTTTCAAACTCCTCTTGCTTGTTTCCCACAGTTTCTTGTTTTAGCCGTTTGACTTTCAAACTGGACATTTGACTTTTCTGTTTTAGGATTCAATTTAATCCTTTATTTGGGACAGCAAGAACACTTAGTACATGATGCAATCATTCCAATATGTAATGGCACATTTATGTACCCCTCCCTCCCGGAGTGTCGGATAATCCGGAACCTTCTAGAACATTCCCGATGAAAACACCGGAATCATTCCCGAACTCCGAAACGGGACTTTCCTTATATGAATCTAATTCTCCGGACCATTCCGGATCACCTCGTGATATCCCGGATCCCATCCGAGACTCCGAACAACATTCGGTCTCTTTCTCATAATACCATAACTACTCAAACAACGTCGAATCCTTAAGTGTGTCTCCCTACGGTTCGTGAATTATGCGGACATGATCGAGACACTTCTCCGAACAATAATCAATAGAGGAATCTGGAAATTCATATGGCTCCCACATATTTCTACGATTACTTTGCGATCGAATGAACCACTTACATACGATACCAATTTCCCTTTGTCTCGCGATATGTTACTTATCCGAGGTTATGATCGTCGGTATCTCTGCATACCTAGTTCAACCTCGTTACTGATAAGTACTCTTTTCTTGTTCCCGTGATATGTGATCCCTTGTGAGCCAGTCACATGCTTGCAAGCTAATTGGATGACATTCCACCGAGAGGGCCCAGAGTATATCTATCCGTCATATGGATGGACAAATCCCACTCTTGATCCATGTGTCTCAACCAAAACTTTCCGAACACTCAATGCCACCTTTATAACCACCCAGTTACGGTGTGGTGTTTGATGTCATCAAAGCATCCATCCGGTAAAGGTGATATGCATGATCTCATGGTCGAAGGAATTAGGTTACTATGTATCAGAAAGCATATAGCAATTGAACTATTGAAATGACTTGATCTTTATGCTACGCTTATCTATAGGAGTATGTCCACCATATCATTCTCCTAACGATATGATCTTGTTGTTGATAACATCTCTATGTTCATGATAGGGAAACCACAATCATCTATCAACCAACAAGCTAGTGAAGTATAGAGGCTATACTAGGGACTTCAAATTAAGTTTACAAATCACACAAGTATCAATGTTTCCTTGTTAATACTATTATAGCATGAATGTAAACATTTATCATAAACACAAAGATATAATAATAACTACATTTATTATTGCCTCTAGGGCATATCTCCAACATACGCTTCATCATCCTCCGTGCCATGGTCAACACGGTTTGATGCAGCTCGCCTTCCTAATCAATGCGTAGAACTCTTATCTTCGCCTCCACCTTGAACTCTTCGGCTTCCTTGATCTTCTCAAATGCTTGTTGAGATTGACCCTTACTTTTTAGCAACACAATCCACATGTATTTACTATGATCATCCACCACAAGCATGAAGAACTTATTGCCAGACGGAGTTGCAGGCAAAATTTCAACGCATAGACCGCCATGATAAGATTCCGAAGCTTCACTCGCCTCAAACGTGGCTTCACGCAGAAACCGGACACTCCGTTGCTCGTGATCCACACACGGTAGATCGTGATCCACTTGCGCCACAATCTCCGTACCCGGTGATGGAGGATCCTCCTCATCCTTCAGCTCAGTTACTTCGAGCATTAGCATCATCGGTCCATCATCATCTCCTTCCTGGGCGATGAGATCCCTCTCCTTCGATGACTTCTTGCAATCCTTCTTGAAGTGACCGAGCTCACCGCACTTATGACATCTTACTTTCTTTATGTCAAACTTCCTCCACGGCGGAGGCTCGTACTCGTCCTCCCCTGCGATATACTTTTTCGCTGGGCGAGAATCTTCTCTATCACTCCTGCTGCCGGATGCTTTATCGCCCTTCTTATCCTTGGCGAACAACGCTCGAGCCATAAGCATGAGATGCTCATCCACTTTCGCGTCGCCATAGGTGATCTTCATCCGCTAGTCGTGCGCCTTGAACCGTCCAACTAGATCATCCATCGTGAGAGTCTTGAGATCAACGCATTGCTCGATCGCCGAGACAACGGGTGAGTAACGCGGCGGCGCCACGCGGAGGAAATGCCTCACAATAGAGATCTCATCCAGCTTCTCGCCAAGTCCGCGAATCCCATTGACCAGTGTAGCGACCCTTGAAGCAAAGTCGTCTAGCGTCTCATCTTCTCCCATCTCCAGATTCTCGTACTTCTTCTGCAAGGTTTGCAGGGTCGCCTCGCGGACGCGCTCATGCCCAAGATTTAGCGTCTTGAGCGTATCCCACACCTCCTTTGCAGATTTCTTTGAGATCAGGTGTTGCATCAGATCCGTTGGCACCACCGAGCATATGGTCGTGAGTGCTAGTCGGTCTAGGTGGTACTTCGACGCGCCTTTCTTGAACTCGTCGCCGCCTGGATCGACAGCCTCCCAGAGTCTGGCGCCTTCTAACGCCCACTCCATCTGGACCGTCCAGACCGTGTACTTGTCGCGGCTGTATCGCGGATACTGCATCGACACCGGTGCACCCGTAGACGCACCAGAATACTCGCCTAGCTCCTTGCCCGTCATGACCTCCCGTTACTAGGAGATCCTCCGCGAGGCTCTGATACCAATTGTTAGCACAACCCCTGCCGCCGAGTACTTTCCGACGACACCGACGAGACGACACGTACGTACCCGATAACTTCCGCCGAGATGCACGTGCTGCTAGCCGATCGATTCTTTTGATCTAACTAGTACACTCACGCACGCACACGCAAAACAACTTTGATCGCCAAAGACTCTTGTCGAGCCTTGCTTTCTCTCTTGTATTGCTCAACTCCACGAGTACAAGCACCTAGATACATGCATATATATTAGGATTCAGCTGGACCGGATCGAACTAGCTGACCGACTCGGGTAAGGACTCCTAGACCTACACGGTTACATGCATGCACGGACAGGACATAAATTCGTATACAACTCGTATACGTGACGCCGTGCCGGTGCCGAAGAACCGGAGTGCTTATTCCTAAAAGGAGGGACGCCGACGAGTTCATGACCGCTTGGACTGGCAACAACCGCGTCTTTCCCGCATGTCAGACGAAGTGGCGGCGTCGCAAAGCAGAGCAGAGGGCGGCAGAAGTTTCGCCACGACGGTGGGTGGATCCAGGGATGAATGGCCTCTACTTCAAATGCCTGCGTCCCGGCCACCGCAAGAAGGAATGCACCAACGATCCAAGATGTTTCAGATGCAGCGAAGAGAGGGGTGAGTCGAAGGACTGCAAGAGGCCTAGGAGCGCGGATTCGGAGGAGGAACTCCAGCGCCAAGCGCTAGCCAAGATGGCAAGGCGCGACCCACGGCCCAGGGCTCGCTCCCATTCGCCGCCACAGTTGTCGAGAACACGATGGAGAAAACTTCCAACACTGCACCGCAACAAACAAGTGTCGAGAACACGCCGAAAATAACCACGAGGTATCCAGAAGGCGCGAATCTCACGGGATCGTCTGTGCAGGAGCGACTAGAGGATGCATACTTTGTTGTGGCTCTAGATTTTGGAGAACATAGCTATGTGTTCCACTATTGATATTATCGGAACTCAGTTACTGACTGAAGTTGAGATATTCCTCTTACGTATTCAGACCAGGAAAAAATTCTGTAAATAACTCCTTTTTGCATGACCTGGCATGCATCCAGTTGGTGCTTTTTATTCACTCAAAGCAATACTTGTACATGACAATAGTTTCACTCAGATAGTAACACCGATGAACATGCACTGATCTTCCAATAGCAACAATGAGCCTGAACCAACTGCCCTGAACCTGGGGTTCTTTTTGGTGTTCTTCAGGAACCTGAACCAACTGCCCTGAACCTAGACTCAGCTGCATATTCCAGCCATACCCTTCCAAATGAGGTTGGTGAGCTTTCATCTGACGAAGAAGCAAACTGATCTTCGTGCTGTGGCCTTGTGGTTACTGGTGCATCCTGAAGAACCTATAGTGCCTTCTGCCCCTGGTTCTGTATGTGGTGTACCCCTATCCTGGCAGAGTTTTGTCTCAGACAAGTCGTTAGCTGTGTGTAAGCATTGATTAGTAGTTTCCTGGGCGGTACGTTTGGTTGAGGCATGTTTGCCTAGAGTGTGCTGTCCTGGATGGATATACGGCAGCTTTTTGCCCTCCTATTTACTATACAGATTTTAGAGTAGTACTTCCTCCGTTCCTGTTCAAAACCACGACACTTAGCGCTTATTTAATTTGTAGGATAGAAAAAACAAAGGAATAAGAAAAACATAGGATTGCAATGTCACGCCCACTTCAAACCTATAGAAACCCACATGAAAAAAGTTAGTTTGATTCCATCATAGGAAACACAAAGGATTCTAAAAAAGAGGTTTGGGTGGATGTTAGATTTTCTATGCAATCTAGTGAAAAGGATTTCCTAGGAAAATTTCCTATAAGAGTCAATTCTATAAATCAAACAACTAAAATTTTCTATGGGATTTAATCCTACAAATTTTCTATGCAAATCCTTTGAATGAAACATGTCCTTATGAAAGAACATTTCATAATCTCTAGTGTTTTGTGTGTTAGATAACAATATCAAGGATGATTTAATGTGTGCTGAAGTGTTGACATCCTCAAAGTGTTTTTGGGGGGCGGATAATCCGGCCATGGGCCTGATAATCCGCCCTACCCCAATCACAATGGGCGCAAGGGCCCGACTCACAGTGGGGATGGAATATCTCCCGGATTTTCCGGCCAGGGCCGGAGTTTTTGCCCAGGCCGAATAATCCGCCCCTCAAGAGGGACGGATACCCCCCCCCCCCCAAGGAATTTTGCAAAGGTCGCCATGGCGCGTCACTCAGAGAGGCAAGCGGAGTTTCCCCCAGACTTTCCGTCTCTGGGGCGGATTTTCCCCCCAGGGCGGATAATCCGCCCCCTCGAGGAATTTCACCAAGTCAAGCTTGGCGCGACCCACTGTGTGGGGGGCGGATTTTGCCCCGGACTTTCCGTCTCTAGGGTGGATTTTCTCCCCAGGACGGATAGTCCGCCTCTAGTGGGGGCAGATAATCCGCCCTAAATTCCTCCAACGGCCAGTTCTGGACAGGGGCTATTTAAACCCACCTTTCCCCTCCTTCCAAAACTCTTGGTTCATTCGAAAAAGACAAGATCTTCTCCTCAAGTTCCATCCAAGAGATCTCCACCTTCATCCACCTAAAGGCCTCGCCCCTTGGGTAATCGAAGGAGGAGGACTCGATCTTTATCTACAGCAATCAAGCGCTTCACCTGCTCTCCATTTATTTGGAGAACATTTGATCTAGTATTTCTTGCAAATATCTAGATCCTTGTTTTGATTATTTTGATAATCCTTGTTCTTGTGACAGCTTGTTGTCATTACGGGAGCCTCCAATTTGGTTATGGATGTGTGCCTCGCTAGAGTTGTAAAGGCACCGGTTCCCGCCTCGAAGGGTACCAATAGTGGAGAAGGTGGATCAGGCCTTTTGTGGCGAGATCCATCGGAGAATAGGGTGAGGCCTATTATGGCGTGGTGGTCTTAGAACCGTCCACCCCTCCAATGCAGATATACTTCCCTTAGCAAGAAAGGAACTGTGGTAAAACAAATTCACGTGTCTCTGCATGCTTCATTACGGTTTCTTCGTTCCTCTCTTTATGTGTTTAGTAGATAGGTGCATATAGAGAAATTTTCCTATCTATAGAATTTATTTTGTGTCAAGCCTAAAATTTAAAAAAAAAACTAAAAATTGAGTAGCACTTATTCACCCCCCTCAAGGTGCCCACGCGATCCATTTCACCTTATTCTAGAACAGAGAGTGTACTATGAGTTTGTGGTTTTGTTCTAGAAAACTAAAACCACGGCACTTATACAAAATACTCCCTCCGTTTAGAAATAAAATATAAGATATTTTAGCTTTGTTAAATGAATGTATTTGGACACTTTTTGGTATATAGATTCATTTCACCTATACACTAAAACATGGCTAGATATGTTCTATTCACAAAGCTAAAACGTCTTATATTTCTGAACGAAGGGAGTACTAAACTATTTTGAGAGAGGGTTTCTGAGTTTGTTGTTTTATTCTAGAAAACTAAGACCACGACACTTATACAAAATACTAAACTATTTTATTTTGACTAAAATTCATTGTTTTTTGTTTCTCTCTTGCAACACACATCTACTACAGTCATATAAAATGCTAAAGCGAAAATATACCATCATACAACTTAGAAGTTATTGAAAAAACCCGCGTCAACTATGGTTAGTTTAGTTATTATTGAAACTGAACCAACCATATTTTCATACAAAAATGTATGTATCAAGATATCGAAATTGTACAACTGTATTAACCGAACCGAATTAACTTAATTAGCCGACGAGCATAGCTAGGTTTTAGTTCAAAACCACATGCACTTATATTCTAGAAAACTGAAAGCACGACAGTTATCCTAGAATAGAGAGTACCTCAGAGTCAAGGCTTTTGTAACCGTGACTTTGTTAGATCAGATAGAAACAAACACTAGAAATACAAGGCTCCCCTTGTAGCGCACACTATTTCTCTTACCGCAAAGAAAGCAATTATGAAATTATTATTTCTCTTTTTAGGATGTTAGTTCTCGGTGAGCTGACAATTGGCTTTATGTTATCTACTAGTTAGCACATACACTTCGAATTATAAGATGATTTTTAATAATCATGTGATGAACCGAAGAATAGGAGTGTTTAGAGGATAGATTGATGAGTGTTTTTGCATATCATGCATTTGAAAAAATGAAAAAAATTAAACTTTGTTTTAAAGGTTACAAGTGATTTAGATTGAACTCTAGTGTTGAAGTTTTACTAAGGTCAACACTATGATTTGAATTAAAATTTTAAAGTGAACTTGTGATTTCCAAAATTTTAGGATTTTAAAATGATTTAGCATCATATACTGAGTGGATTGCTCAAAACAAAACATTTCACATACATTATGTTCACTTAAGAAGTAATAGTGACTATTGAGTTCAAAATTGAGGTTTGAATAATTCAAACTTGAATTCATATATTCACAAGAAAATTAAAAAGAATTCATACAAATACAAAGTAATGAAGACAATGTTGATAGAAGGAATCTTTATTGATATCAATATTGAGAAGATTATTTACAAAGATTATTACAAAGTGATGTAAACCTATTACAAACGACAAAAGAAAAAGAAAGGAAAAACCTAAACTACATTCTTATCTCATTCCTGCTCTTCTTGCTTTTCTAGCGCATATTGACCTGCAAAGGCAAATAAATACACAAAGAAACCAACTTTGGTTTAAAATTGGATCCACCAAGTGGTGATCCCATTTTTTATAGAATCTATTTGGACAAGGTCTAGGAACTTGTCCTAAACCTCACCAGTTTGAGGTTTTATAACAAAAGAAAACCAGTAACAATAATAAACCATATTTCAATGTATTAGGAAGCCAAAATAGAGAAGAAGATACATTAGAAATAGTAGTTCACAGTAGTTGAGACAAAAAACACAAGACAATAGTCAATACAACTTAGTGGGTAACCATATGACAGTAACGCGTCAATGACTGGTTTCGTGCCAGGGAGAAGAGGCGGCAACGGAGGCGGTAGGAGGCGCGAGCGGTTCCCCGCTGCAATGTGGTCAATGACGGAGGCTAGGGTGGCCTTACACGCTCCACCAAAACTACACCCTTCATTGTTGTTGTCCGCAGGAGGGGTACATCCGACGTAGTACCAGACGAGCTTCCTCTCCTGATGATTGCGGAAGAACTCGATCTAACTGTTGCACCGCGTGAACTACTCCGCCCACTCGTGTAGGATGGCCGCATGCAGCTCCACACAGCGCGAACATGTGGAATCGGGATGTTGCCTCTTCTTAGTGCGCACCTGCAGGGCAAGACACGGTCAAGAGGTGCTGTGTAACATCCCAAAAATATAAAGCATGGATCATCAACCTCTAACCATCAAAATTAGGGTTAACAAAAACTTTCCCAACTAAAAATATGAAAGCATTCATATGTGTGTGTATTCAAAATTTGGATTCTTTTTCGAATTGCCATGATTTTGTGTTTACTTGCTTGTAAAATGATTCTTAGGTGAATTAAACATATCTAAACAATCCCCAAACTTTTCCCAAAGACAAACAACTCAAAATAAACAAATGAAGTGAATCGTCATTTTTGCCAAATTAACTCTCATGCCTACTTTGGCTATCCCTAGTTTTCAAAACTTAGAAGAAACATTTGTGGATCTTTGCACCCCTTGTTAGTACTCATAATAAGGTACCAAGGCCCACTTTTTGATCATCCAGAAACATTCAAATTCTAAGTTTAAATGACAGTTGAAAATTGAATCTATCTCATATGGGAAGATCACACTTTCAAAAACCACTCAAACAAGCTCAATTTTCAAAACCCAAGCACCCACAGAATACCCAGCACATGCCTAGCACACCCACCAAAAATCTTTTCAAAATTCAAAAGTAAGTTTCTTGCGGCCATTTCATCAAACACCTTGTAGATTCAAATCAAACAAAACACAAACACTATAGTGTGCAGTAAATTTGGCCTAACTTGTTCCCTCTCTAGTTGCAACTAGTCTTTAGTAGATCATCTAGCTCATTTGTAAACATCTAGCACCACTGTGAGCTTGCCTTGCCATCAATGGTGAGCAGGCCGAGCCTCACCATGCCACCCCTATGTGGACATCAAGCTAGAGGAAGAACTAGCCGCACCCACCTTGTCTAGCATGCAACCCATGCCTCACCGCCCCCTCTCGACCAGCCCTTGCTCGAAGACAGAGACAAGAACCGCCAGGAACGCCGTGCTCGCGCCGCTGTCGACCATGCCGACGCGCACCCAGTTCACGCGCCGTTCCCACTCAACCCGACCGCCTCGAGCCATTGCCGCCTGCCAGCATGAACCCCACCGTCCCAGGAGACCACTAGACATGTTCGTTTCCTCGCCCGTACCCCGTAGCCATCGCACGCCGCGGAGTTCGCCGTCGGTACCGCGTAGAGCACCGCATGTTCCCGACCGATTGCCACCGCCCCTAAGCACGCATTTAAGCTCTAGAGCATCACCAGGAGACCGCCCGTCGATCGCCAACCTCAGCCATGCCGCTAGCCACCCGTAGCCATGTCGCCACCGTCGCCTGCCCATCCCTCTCGGTCTCGCCATCGAGCCTATAAAAGGAGGCGACCCCAGCCATTTGAAGCACACCATCCCACTCCCCTCACCTCACTGATCGTTCCACCCTCGAGCCAGAGCACGAGGAGCAGCAGCTCACCAAAATTGCGCCGGAGCAGGCCGCCTCTGGAGAAGAAGGGAGCCTTTGATTTTGACCACCCCTGGAGCTATCTCGACCATCCCTGAGCTCGTCGTCGACCACTCGTTCGTTTGCACGCCTCTCCGTCGTTGTTGGAGCCCTGGTATGCCCCCTATGCACCCCCACTTAGCCGCTAGGATTCGAGCTCGCCGGTGACATGTTCATCATCGACGACGACCCTCAGCCGTCGATCACACTTCTAATCCAACGAACCACACCGCCCCGTACCGCTTCGCGCGTTATGAGCCACTGACTGGTGGAAACCCCCTGTCAGCTGAGCCCCGTGCTGCGGAGTGACACTGGGCCGGCCCATTAACCTCTCCCGCGCGACCCAACAGTTTGAATTTAGATTTTTCTATTTTAATTCAAACTCAGTTCTGTACCTATATTCAAAAATCAACCCAGCTCGATTTAATGAACCAAATTGTATGAAACAAATTTTGTTAGAAATGTACTGAAAAGCTTAATCCAATCCCGTTGGATTCAAATCATTTGGATCTGTCGATCAACCTTGGTAAAAATAACAAGGCAGAAGCTTTTCTGCATTCAAACATTTTTCAAAATTCAACCATAATATCTTTTTAGTTTTTTCCAACTATCAAAAATCACATTTGATCATACTTACAAAAATAATGTCCAAGTAATAAAAGAATGCCACATAGGCATTTCTAGTCACCTTATTTATTTAAAATAAAAAGGTTAAACCTTATTAAATTGTGACACCACTTTAAATCACATTCCCATGTACTGAAATATGTGGTGATGACATGTGTCAACATGATACCATGTTTGAGTTGGAGAATATTAAATCTTAAGTATTTTTTCAATGAGTAGAAATTACTTTTCTAAAAATAAAATAAATAAGACAAAAGCTTTAATCTTGTAATGTTAGTGATGATGCTAGATCATCTATAGTACACGTTTGTGTGATGATTGAAAATAGTTAAGTATTAATTGGTGATTGTGTACCTCATATTTATTTATAGACGCTAGTACCGACCAAGGATACGAGGAGGAAGGAGGATACTCCGAGGAAGAAGCCGAGGAGAACTTCAACCACTGCTCTCCACAAGGCAAGCCTTACTAACCAAGTTGACCTATGCAAGCTAACACTTGCAAGATACTTTACCTATGCAAGCCTAATACTACTAGTTGAATGTGCAAGCTAATACTTGCTTGTTACCATGCCAACTATATGCCTTAAGCATATGTGATCATACCCCCTTGATAACCCAATCCTATTTTTACTTACAAGATTTGTACTTTATTTCTTTATCAAAGCCTTCTCTTAGAGTTTACTTAAGTGACTTGTAGAGTCTAGGAAGAGAATTGAAGGTTGCATAAAGAGCATTAAAATTTGGCCTAAGCTAGATAATCTTTATGTCATCCTAAGGCATGAGATTGAACTTCATTAATCCCCACTTGTTTACCACCCCTCCTTAGTATTTAACCCCACTTGTAGATACTAGCGCTAAGCATTAAACTTGATCAACTTTAGATGGGAATACTTGGTGAAAATGGTTATGAAAATCTTGGAATGATGAGTCATTCTACTAAAATGTTTTGACATGTGTTTTCGAACACCAGATGATTTTGATGATGAAAATGTTGAGGCAGGAGCCTTAGCCCTTTATAAAACTGATGGTTGTCTAGATGCGATACCATTCCAATTTTACCATACAACCACAATACCCTAAGATTGGGTAGGGCTTGACTAGAAACTTATATACCTTAGTATGGGTTCCCTCACGACCAAGGTCAGAGTTGAGGCTACCTTGTGAAGATTGTCCACCTGTGCAGTACCCAAGATGACAGTTGGTCATGGTTGGGAGGCCAAACTCACAGGAGAGGTGCCTATACTAGGGCGTGTAATTAAAAGGTTAGGATTGATTATCCGCATACTGAGTATGGTGAATTCAGGATTTGTTCCTGACGGATGTATCGAATGTTGTGGTGAAAGTGTACAATCTCTGCAGAGTGTCAAACTATTCGAATAGCCGCGTCCGCGGTTATGGACAGTTGGAGTGGCCATACTGTTCCCCGTCAGATGTTTTCAAAATGACTTGTGAAATGAACTAAGGCTTTGACTTGACCACAATAGAGTTGTGATATGAAATTGAAGTTCCCACTTAGGTGTTATAAAACTTCAACTAGATTTCTTTGCTTCTGAACTTAGTAGAGGTAAATCTGGCTTTTTTGCAAAACAATCCTAAAGCTTAGTGTCCTACTACAAAAACTCCCATAACTGTTAGTATTAGTTTGCGAGTACGTAAAGAGTACTCATGGCTTTGTCCCTGGCTATTCCCGTGGCCAGACTATGAAGAGGAGTACCAGGATGATGGACCACAGGAAGGATATGACAACTATGATCATCTCCCATCGTCAGCATTGCCTGTGACCCCGAAGATGAAGCTTCGCCTACGTTATCGTTACTATTACGCTATTCCGCTGCTTGAGTTGTATTAAGAACTAGATCATGAGATACTTATTTGTGTAATACCTTATGTATGGTTTGTAATGGATGATGTACTGTGATATCCAAATCTGTTATGTCTCACAAAAATGGTAATCCTGGGATTGCGATGTATGGCATAACAGGCATCTGGGATTAAAAATCCGGGTGTCGATAAGTTGGTATCAGAGCCATCCTGGACATAGGAGACCCTAGTTAGAATGGACGTTCGAATCAAAAACTTAGTTTCAAAACCAAAGGAAGCAAGTATTTACAAAAAAACTTATTCCTATTCTTATCACTTTGATTCTTTCATGAAAATTCATGTTCCTCAAAAACTTTTGCAAAATACCTAAAACTTGACACACTTGATCACTCTACTAACTTACTCATCCTATATTATTATAGATGGACGTGAGGTACAGCAAGTTCTATCAGTTGGGAAATGGAGGAGACCTCATCTTTGAGCGAGATTTGGACCAGCTTTCGGAACTTCTGGAGCGTGCGCACCCCGAGTTCTTCGGAGCTCAGCTCAATGATCAGGAAGGAGAAGATCGGCAGTGGCTTGTTGTTGCAAGTCTCAGAGGGAAGATTGAACCTCCCACTGCAGAGGGAATTCAGTTCACCTTAAGAGAGAACAACTGGCTCGATGGACTTGTCAGGGCCATGCAGGAAGCTCTTGCCCGTCTATGTGGGCAGAGTATCAATCAGATCAAGGGTACCCGCTTTGAGTTTTGTCCAGGGCGTGATGCTATGCGACAGCCACTGGAAGCTCCATACCACCCCGAGCTGCAGACTCAGCTGGACCACCTTAGCTTCATGATGTATGATCGTCAGCAGGAACTGGACAATGCCCGTGACTACTCCAACCACAAGTCCGCCATCATTAGGACGAAGGATCAGACCATCGCCATGCTAGCGAAGGACCGCAAGTCTCGTCGTCGTCAGCTCGACAAGAAGGAGCGCATCATTGCCCGTCTTCGCCACCGTATATCGGATTTGGAGGAGACCATTCACGAGAGAGACATGTAGTTGGAGGAAAGGGAGAATGCCGGAGAAGACCTTTGTGGAGATCCCTACTGATGGGGATATGCCTACCGGGGTATACCCAGCAGGACGTTTCCGACTGGCCCAGGAACTGGCGAGTGGTCCTGCAAGACGGCGACTGGATCAAGGCCCGGTGTGGATCCGAGCGACTGGAAGCTAAAGGCCCAGGCGAGTAGATAGGCCCAGTCGGATTAGGTTAAACGATTATCGAAGCTTTAACTGATTCGGTTGGGATATGTAAACCCTAGGGGAGGTAAGACTATATAAACCTCCCTACGGGGCGTGTAGAGATACGTTCCATCATACACCCAAGCGACTCGCCGCCTAGCCGCTGAGCTCGCCCATTGTAATTCCACCATAATACAATCTAGCAGGAGTAGGTCTTTACCCTCCAGGGGGCGAACCTGGGTAAAACCTTGTGTCTCCGCCCTCATCTCGCACCACAGATGGCTGGCCGCCCTTGCCCCTCGTTCTACTACTCACTGCGGATTGCAGCATCTGCCGTGACCATTCCCATGACAGTGGCGCCCACCGTGGGGACTGGCCGGTCTAGCCGGTGTTCTGCGGCGAGATCCAATCTGCCCATCAACGAGACGGTCGCCACCGGCCGCATGATAGCGATCGGCGAGATGCTCCAAATCTTGCCGAGCAGCTACGTCCCGGCGGCGCGACCCGTCACGCACAGCATGATCTTGCCGGTAGGCACGCTCAGCCTCTTCGTCGGCCTCACCGACGTCATCATCTCGGAGGATTCGGCTCGCATCCGCGAGTCCCGCCACGCGATCGGCTCTCCGAGAGCCAGGTCCGCACGATTCATCGCCTCGCCTCCGAGTACAACTCGGCTCACAGCAACGTGGCCGAAAACTCCGCGGCCGCGGAAGACGTGGCCCTCAACGACGACGCCGACTCGGTGACCCCGGCGTCACTCGCCGGATCCATCACCGCTGCTTCGCCCGCGGGCTCCATCACCCAGGTTTCCAACGTGGGAGACTTCGAGGATCCCTCCATCCTTGGGATCTTCGACTTCGACTCCGGGTCGGAAAATTCCGCCGACCTCCGCGACGGGACCGTTCGCGACGCCGCGACCTACATGGCGACCGGCACCGATCCGCCGGAGGATCCCTTCTCCACCCCGATCCCTCCTAACGCCACGGCAACGGAGGTCGAGGAACTCCGCCTGAAGCTGGTGGAGGCAGTCTGCAAGGAACAAGCCGAGCGCGAAAAATTTCGCCTCGAGCAGGTGATGGCGCAGGAGCTGTCGCACTACCACCAGTAGCGAATCAGGTCGCGCCTGAACCCCACCGTCCAGGGGCGCGCCCTGAACTTCGACGACGAAAACGACCCAGCCCGCGCGGCCGAGCGCGCGATCTGCGAGGACGCGCCACCAGGAGGAAGCGCCCGGCCCCCGCCAGGATCGACGGCGATGGGCGCCCCACCTCCACCCAACCGCACACCCCCCAGGGATCAGTCGCGGATAGTAGCCTCCTCACGGGAGCGAGACACGAACGGCCTCCCACTATTCTCCACCCCGATGGACAACCTCGTGGCGGGCCGAGCAGCAGCCGACAACATAACGGCCACCGGCGACGGCGCCCTACAGATCCAGTATGTCAGGGCCCTGCTCGCAAAGTTCGTCGAACAGCAAAACGCAGGCGCCGACCCGCAGGGTCGAGTGTATTCGCGTTCTTCGGGAAGCAGAGCGGCCTCAAGCGGCCGCCCCATGGCGGCAAACACCCTCAACTGCCCGCCACCAGAGCCATTGCAGCTCCAACATCGACCCGCGAATGCGGCAATCTCCACCAATGACCCCAGGCCAGCGACCAACTTCGTCGCCGCTAACGGTCAACCCATCGACGCCCGCACCCACATCATAAACAACCAAAGTTGGCGCGCACGCCAGCCCGACGACCTGCGACACACCCTAACCAATCATCGCGACGGCGAGCTGATGGGATCGCTAAGTCGACTCGGCCCCAAGTGCTTCGGACCAATGATCCGAGGCGAGAAGTACCCACCGAACTTCAAGACGCCGAAGGAGATAGAAAAGTACGACCCTTAGTACGACCCCTCTGTGTGGCTCGATACATACCTCATGGCAATGGGGATCGCAGGCCACATCAACCTGCTGGCCGCCCGTTACCTCCCCTTGATGATGGAGGGGACGTGCAGGCAGTGGATCAACACCCTCCCCCAGGACAGTATCGACTCCTGGGAGGAAATGCGCGACGCCTTCGTCAGGCACTTCGAGTGCTCCTACACCCGCGCCACCACCATCGAGGACCTGGAGCGATGCGTCCAGGGACCCCGCGAGTCGACCCGCAACTGGGTCCAGCGGTGGCAAGAACTCTGGTACAACGCGGTCGGCATCCACCCGGACACTGCGATCCATTGCTTCAAGACCTCGTGCCGCTAAGAGCCCTTGGTCGCCAAGCTCAAGCGACACTCTCGCACACTCGACAACATACCGTACCTCCTCGAGATCGCCAAACGGTACGCGGAGGAAGATCCTAACCAGGAAACCGACGAAGAGTCGGGAGGCCAACGTCGCACGAGCGGCAGCGACAACGGACGACGGTCCGACCTACGCTACAGCAACACTCGCCTCACCGGCAAGCGCCGCAGTGACGGGCGAGTCGACTTCGTCGCCAACGCCGGGCACGCACAACGCAAGCCCAAAAGCTTCCGCCGCGACGGAGGACAACGCCGCGACGGCGGCAACTACAAGGCCAAGCCAAGGTTCAACCCCGCGGCCCTCCTTAACCAACCTTGTGCGTTCCATAGCAGGGAAGGGAAACCCGCAATGCACACGACCGCCGACTGCCACACCCTTAGAGAGATTGAGAAGGCACGGCGAGCACGGGAGGACCCCGACAACGACCCGCCAAACGGCGGAATATTCGGCAAAGTGGTCGGCTCGCTCCATACCTTCACAGGCTTCAACACGAAGCGCGAGAAGAAGGTCATCACCCGCGCTGTTGCCGTCAATGCGGTGGCCCAGGTGGACGTTCCCCAGTTCCTCAACTGGTCGGAGCAGCCCATCACCTGGAGCCGCCAGGACCACTCGCCACGCATCGAGTACCCAGGCCGAGTCGCCCTGGTGGTCAAGCCTAAGGTGGGCGACTACTGGCTCCCCAAGACATTGATGGACGGCGGCAGCTCCATCAACATCCTGTACCTGGACACCTTCAGGCGGCTGCGGCTCCCGCAGTCGATGATCGAGACAACCCACACCACGTTCCACGACATCGTCCCCGGTCGGAAGGTGTACCCGATCGGCAAGGTCATGCTGCCAGTCACCTTTGGCACACCAGCAAACTTCCGCACCGAGCGGATCGTCTTCGAGCTGGTACCCTTCGACAGCCCCTACCACTGCGTCCTGGGGCGCCAGGCGTTCGCCAAGTTCATGGCAGCGCCCCACTACGCGTACAACGCGATGAAGCTCCCCGGGCCGTGCGGCGTCATAACCATCAACGACGACCTCGACATGGCCGCTGAGTGCGAGGCCAAAGGAGCAGAACTCGCCGACGCCGTCATCGCGGCAGAGACCAACCACGCCGATGAGCTCGCCAAGTACGCGAGCGGGGTCAACAACGACGACCCCACCATACTCAAGAAGCCCAACTCGGAGGGCGCAAACACCTCAGCCTTCGAGGCAACGACGCACACCCGCACCATCGAGCTGGTCCCAGGCGACTCCAGCCAGACGGTGACGATCAGGACGGGCATGAGCCCAGCCTAGGAAGGCGCGCTCATCGAGTTCCTCCGTGAGAACAGGGACATCTTCGCATGGAAGCCCTCTGACATGCCCGGTGTCCCTAGGGAACTCGCTGAGCACAAACTAAACACCGACCCCAAAGTGCGACCTGTCAAGCAGTCGCTGCGGCCCTTCAATGAAGAGCGCCGCCGAGCTATCGCCGAGGAAGTACAGCGTCTACTTGCTGCAGGCTTCATCCGGCCAATTAAATACTCTAAGTGGCTGGCAAACCCAGTCTTGGTCGAGAAAAAGAACGGGACCTGGAGGATGTGTATCGACTACACAAACTTGAACAGCGCCTGCCCGAAGCAGCAGTTCATCCTCCCACGGATCGACCAAATAATCGACTCCACCGCGGGCTCGGAGTCGCTATGTTTCCTCGACGCCTACTCTGGATACAACCAGATCAAAATGGTTGTCGAGGACGAGGAGAAGACGGCGTTCATCACGCCATTCGGAACCTTCTGCTACACCGCTATGACCTTCGACCTCAAGAACGCCGGGGCGACCTACCAGCGGTGCATGCAGGAGTGCCTCGCGAGCCAAATTGGCCGCAGCATCCACGTCTACATCGACGACGTGGTCGTAAAATCCGCTCGTCAGGGTGATCTACTCGCCGACCTGGCGGAAACATTCGCCAACTTGCGGAAATACAAGATAAAGCTTAATCCAGGCAAATGCACCTTCGGTGTACCATCAGGACAACTACTGGGGTACGCCGTCTCTAAGCGAGGGATTGAGGCGAACCCCACCAAGATCAACACGATCGCCCGACTCGGCAAACCCGAGTGCCTGTGCGACGTCCAGAAGCTGGCCGGGCGAGTAGCGGCTCTCAGTCGCTTCATCCCCCGCCTGGGCGAAAAGGCGATGCCCCTATACCGCCTGATGCGCAAGAACCCCACCTTCCAGTGGGACAAGGAGGCGGACGACGCGCTCCGCGACCTCAAGAAGGTGCTACTCGCCGCACCACTACTCGCCGCCCCCGTCGACAAAGAACCCATGCTGGTCTACGTCGCGGCTTCCGAGCGCGTCGTCAGCGCCGTCATGGTCGTCGAACGGCCGGAGGAAGGAAAGGAGCGCCCAGTACAGCGACCAGTGTACTACATCAGCGAGGTCCTCACCGAGTCGCGCCAGCGATACCCGCAGTACCAGAAACTGGTATACGCGGTCTTCAGAGCACAGCGGCGCCTGCCGCACTACTTCCAGGAACACCCAATCACGGTCGTCTCCTCAGCACCGTTGCAGGACATCATCCGCAACCGCGAGGCGAGCGGGCGGGTCGCCAAGTGGGCCGTCGAGATTGGCGTCCACAACATCAAATACGAGCCACGAAAAGCGATCAAGTTGTAGGCTCTAGCGGACTTCATCGCCGACTAGGAAGAGGCCCAGTAGCCAGAGAAGCTGCCATACCTCCATTACTGGAGCCTGCACTTCGACGGCTCCAAGAACGCGGACGGCGCAGGAGCAGGGACCGTGCTGACTTCACCGAAGGGCGACAAGCTCCGCTACGTCCTCTTCCTCGACTTCACCCCCTGCACCAACAACATGGCCGAGTACGAGGCACTACTCCACGACATGCGGGCTGCCAAGGAGATGAACGTCAACCGCCTACGCTGCTATGGAGACTCCGACCTCGTCGCTGGGCAAGTCGCTGGCACCTACGACGCCGTCTCCCCCACCATGGCGGCATACCGCCAAGCAGTGGACAAGCTGGGTGGACACTTCGCAGGCTACTCCGTTTAGTGGATCGACAGGCAGAAGAACGAAGAAGCCGACACACTCTCTCGCATTGGGTCGGCTCGACTCGCACCACCCGCCGGGGTCTTCCTGGACACGATCACCAAGCCATCAGTCTCTCCCCCAAGGGAGATCGACATCGGAGTCCCGCTGCAGCCAGAGGCAGCCCTGGTCGCACTCGTCACCGAGCCAGACGACTGGACCAAACCCTACGTCGCCTACCTGGAGGCCGGCACCTTGCCGGCAGAAGAGACGGACACCCGGATGATCGCACGCTGATGCAAATCCTTCACCATCATCGACGGCGAGCTCCACAAGCGCAGCGTCATCGGCGTGTTCCAACGCTGCCTCCAACCCACCGAAGGACGCAAGATCCTCCACGACATCCACTCCGGCGACTGCGGCCACCACGCCGGCGCCCGCTCTCTGGTCGCCAAGGCTATGCGGCATGGCTTCTACTGGCCCACCGCACACGCCGATGCTATCGACATTGTCCAGCGGTGCGCCGGGTGCCAGAAGTACACCAACCAGACGCACGTGCCGAGCTCAGCGCTCAAGACAATCCCCATCACCTGGCCATTCGCCGTGTGGGGCATGGACATGGTAGGCCCCTTCAAAAAAGGCTCCCTCTGGCTACACCCACCTCCTGGTCGCGGTCGACAAATTCACAAGGTGGGTGGAGGCCAAACCAGTCCGGAAGTGCGACGGGAAGACTGCCACTAAATTCCTACGCGAGCTCATATATCGCTACGGGTTCCCAAACAGCATCATCACGGACAATGGCACCAACTTCACCAAAGGAGCCATGGCCGAGTTCTGCGAAGAACACCACATCCGGCTCGATCTCGCGTCAGTCGCCCACCCGGAATCCAACGGCCAGGCGGAACGGGCCAATCAAAGCATCCTCCACGACCTGAAGCCGCGACTCCAAGTACCACTCGAGCGCACCGCAGGGTGCTGGGTCGAGGAGCTACCCTCCGTCATCTGGGGTATCCGCACCTCGGTCAACAGGTCGACAGGGTTCACCCCCTTCTTCATGGTGTACGGCGCCGAGGCAGTCATGCCCACCGACCTCGAGCACGACTCGCCACGGGTCGTCCACTACACGGAGGCTGCAAACGAACTCGCCCGCCAGGATGGAGTCGATCAACTCGACGAGGCACGTGACCTCGCTCGATCACGCACCGCCATCTACCAGCAGGGACTCCGCCGCTACCACAGCCGACGGGTGAAAACTCGCACCTTCCAAGAAGGCGACCTGGTGCTGCGCCTCATCCAGGACAAGAAGGGCATGCACAAGCTTTCCCCTCCATGGGAGGGAACATTCGCCATCGGGCGTGTACTCGGCAACGACGCCTACTACCTCATCGACGTCCGCGGGGACGGCAAACTCGACGTCAAGCGACCGTGGAATGTAAACCTCCTATGGAAGTTCTACTCCTAGAACCCCACATATGTACCCTCCGGTCGCTTTGAAATAAAAAGAATTGGTTACCGCAAATTGCGCCTACTCTCCGTGTCTTGTGCCACTCGCACTCGTAATAACAGTGTCAAGCTAACTGCAGAAGTCAACCGTTGGTACAGCGATCGACACTGCCAAGTAGTGCGTTACAAGGGCACTGGGTAACCTCAGGCCTTGCAACGTCCACGAAAAACGCCTACCCGGAGCCCCATCGGAGTCGCCTAGCCCGACTGGCTCTACGAGCCAAGACAACTGCCTTCGCTTCTCACAGCGACCACGATCCTCCGCATCCTCGACATAGCGACTCAAACGGCTAAGTACCATGCTCGGGGACTGACGACCAGTCCAGCGCGAGCGGCTAGGAAAAACGCCAATTATGAGAGCATGCCCAGGACTCGCCATGCGACTGACCCAACGGGCCAGGCAGGAGTGACGCGCTCAAACTAACGCGCCAAGCCCTCACCCACCCTCGAGTCGCGCCTAGAACAACCAAGTACCACGCTCGGGGACTCGGCCACCCGACCTCATTCGCGCAAGGGAAAACGGTGAAGTACAGAGCGCTCAAGGGAGTCGCCTTGCGACTGGCTCTCCGAGTTTGGGCGAGTCGACCACAATAACAAAACATTCAAAAACCACAAACACATCACAAACGAGGTAAACCCCATAAAAAGGGCGGACGCGCTCGGGGACTCGTTCTCGTTAATACATGACAAATCAAAAAACAAACACGATATCTCGTTAATAGCATTGCAATCGTCTTAGAATACAAAATATGCCCAAACGGCAGATCTGCTACTAACGCCCCAGGGCAAACTATTCTACTCTGTAGGCTTCGACAATGACTCACCAGCACCCTTGCGATTGCGGATGAAGGGCGTGCACGGAAGGTTTACTCGATCTTGAAGTCCCGGTGCTGCGGCTCGGGGTCATTAGGTGCAACGACCGTCTCCTGGTAAGGAAGGAGGTCGCCCATCGCCCAGACGCGCTCGGAGTACACCGCGGCGAGGTCTGTCAACTTGAGTACCTCAGAGATCTCCACCGAGCCAGTCGACGACGGGTAGCCATTCGTCACGTCGTCCAGATCGAAGTCCTCCGGGAAGTGGGCGAGCCCAAGGCTAAGCGCCATCGCTGCTCCATGTTGGAATGCCGACAGCGTCATAAACTCGACGACCGACAGCTCCTTCTCCAAGTACCGGCACACCTCGACGAGGTCGCTGGGAATTACTTCCGTAGGCGACATCTCCTGGAGGTAGGCCCGGATGCACATCGCCGACAACGCCGCCGAGTCGACAAGCGTGGCCACACATTGCCGCGCGTCGAACGAGCTCGCCTCTTCCGTGCAATCAAGGATACGACCTGCGGATAGAAGATAACAGTGAGTACATCGGATACTATAAAAAGGCACATGCAACAGGCAGGGGCAGACACACTCACCTATCAAGGGACGGGAGAGATCCGTGATGAAGCTCTGAAGCGAAGTATAATCATCCTGAAGCCCAGCAACAAGGGCGTAAGAAACTTTATGCTCTTCCGCGGCGGCCGTAACGGCAGCCTTGGCTCGACCTTCCGCCGAACTCGCTTCCTCTTTCGCCTCCTTCAGCTCGCGCTCGAGGTCGGAGATCCGCTTCTCAGCCGAGCTCAACGCCGATTGAGCCGCTGCCAACTCACTCGCTGGGACAAGTCCCTGGCGGGCCTCCTCTGCCTTCGCGGCAACTGCCTGAAGCCCCTTATTCGCCTATTGGACGGTGGCCAGTTCCTTCTCCGCGCGGTGTTTCGCATCAAGCCGGTCAGTTGACTCACGTTGCAGACCCTATACACAATTCAAACAGTCAACCAAAGCGAAATCCTAAGTGCCCACCCGCTGAAATTCAGCGAGTGTACACTCGGGGACTGGCAATCAAAAAATCCTAAGTGCCCACCCGCTGAAATTCAGCGAGTGCGCACTCGGGGACTGGCAATCAAAAAATCCTAAGTGCCCACCCACTGAAATTCAGCGAGCGCGCACTCGGGGACTGGACGCGAAAAATAAAAACACGACATTAAAAGAATCAGACCGCTGCAACACACCGGCCTGATCCTCGGGGACTGGACATACCTGGATGGCTGCGCCAAGCATGCCATGAAGTTGTATCGCATCCACGGACGCGAGGAGAGCCGGCGTGTGCCCGCGACACTGCTCAACCTCCGTATCGGCGACCCCAGCTGCATGGCTCGAGGGCGAGGTACCACTCGCTGTAGCCACTCTGGCTATGAAGCGCGGGAACGTTGCGATGGAGGCACTGACACAAAAGGAGGCCGGCTCGGCCGCCCCAGGCGAGGGAGCACCCTCCTTCGTGGGTAAGGCCGCCTCCGTTATGGGTTCACTCGGCGTGATCGCCGTGTCGTCGGAGACCGTGACGACTTCGTCGCCCTTGGACTTCTTGGCACTATCCGCGGGGACGACGACTTCGTCCGCCTTCCTCTTCCGGGAGGGATCTTCCTCGCTGACGACGGATGGCACCTTAGCCACGGTCGGATGGCCTATCTTCTTCGCTCCGGTCCTACAAATTGATTACTTGAGCAAGATAATCCAAGTACAACGAAATACAAAAGTAGGTGAGCAAACTCACTTGGCGACTGGAATGAAGCGTAGCCCCGTGCGGATGCCGGCCGTCTTCTCCAGTTCAGGGCCCAATCGGCGACTGAGGCCCATCTACAGGACGTCGCGTGCCCAAGACACGGACGGTTTCTTTGTTGTCGAGGCTACGGCTGGAGCCTCCGAAACATCTTCGGCAGGAGCACCCTTGGGCGGCGAAGCTACCGCGACTGGAGCGGTCCCCGACACAGAGATTGGGGCGAACGCGGAGGCATCAAGGCCAGGGGCACCTCGGTCAGGACGGCGGCGATATACGGCGCCGTCGCCTCCTGTGGGGCTTCGCCCCCGGCCAGGCTGGTGGCGTCGGAGCTGCTTGGCGAGTGAGGCGGAGACGCCTGCTTCGCTGGCTTCGTCTTCTTCCTCGGAGGGGCCTTAACCTCCTCCTCCTTCTTCTTCTTCTTCTTCTTCTTCTTCTTCTTCTTCTTCTTATTCGAGGGAGTGGCCTCGCGACGCGAGGTGTGCTCGGGGAGCTCGTTGTCATCGTCATCATGACGCTCAAGGCTTCTGCTTGCCTCAAGCTCACGCTGCCGCTGCCCGCGCGTTTTCCGGACCAGCGGGGCGACCACTTCTTCGGATTCGTCGTCGTCGCCACTCCCGTCGCTCTCGACGCCTCCCCTCGCTGGAGGCGATTCGCCCACCTCCCGGACGGACGAACTCGAATTCTCGTCGTCCGCGGGCGAAAGCCACCCCTCAACTACTTGAAATAGCTGCAATAGGCATAAACAACATCAGTATGACCGCGACTGCATTTAACTGCGACTGCGAGTGACGAAAGGATGACTTACCGTCGGGGCTGGATGCTTCGCGGTGTAGGGGGCGACCCCGGCCTTCGCGTCGAGGTACGTCGCCTGGGTGATCTTCTTCAGCGCCAGGAGATAATCCTCGAGTTGCCACTCGTCGAGGCAGGACTTCGTCGAGTCCTCCCGGCCCGTGTACTCGTACATATAGTGGTCGCGGCGGGCCAGGTGGACAAGTCGCCGCCCGAGCCAGCAGTTGTACAGATTGATGGGCAGGAGGCCCCTTTTCTTCAGGCCGCGAATGGTCTGAAGCATTTCGTCCACGACCATTCGCTGGTCTGTTGGAAGCTTGCCGACTTGAAGTCGGCGTGGTCCAGGCCGGTCGGCGGAGTACCTTGGGATCGCCACCTCGCCGTCTGGGGTCGCCTCGGTGACGTAGAACCAAGAGTTCTTCCATTGGCTCGCCGCCTTGGCGGGTAGCATCAGATCGAAGAAAGAAGCCTTCGATTTCAGTTGGAACGTCAGGACGCACGCGGCGAGCATTGGACCACCCGCTTCCTCGCGACTGATCCGCCCGTGGAATAGATCTTGCCACAGGGGGAAGTAGGGCCTGCATCCCAGGTAGCACTCGCAGAACGCCACGAAAATGGCGAGCTGCTCGATGCTGTGCGGCCCCAGGTCCGACGGTTTGATCCCGTAGAAGGCGCAGAAGCGCCGGAAGAAGAGAGACGTTGGGAATCCTATCCCCCGCTCTAGGTGGCTGGTGAAGCAGATGAACTCTCCCTCGCGCGGGTTCGGGGCACCTCTCCGGCCGCAGGGATGCGCCACCTGCCGGCGCGCAGGATCCCGGCCACCTCGAAGGACGCCAGTTGCGCCCTCGTACACTTAGATCTACCCCAAGGCTCGGTGGAGGGGGCCATTGGCGGAAGGATTCGTGGGGGGTCGGAGGATTTCGGGTCGGCTGGATCGCGATGCGGAGGTTGGCGAAAGCGCAATCAGAGGAAATGACGAAGAGATGGTTCTCTGATCGCCTGCCATTCCCCTTATATAGCGGTTGTTACCCGCCAAATCAGGGAGCCGTTACTACGCGGTGATTACGCTAAAAATTACCGTTGGATTACCCCAACGGCTAGTTTGACCACGTTTGACGGTCCAACTTCGGCCACTCGGCTCGCCCACCCGATCACTACGACAGTGACTGAGTATTCGCCGACTCGACTCGCCAAAGCTGCGATCAGAATAACTAGTTTCTTCCTTTATTCAGGAGCCCGCCGACGATTCGACTGGATGTCTGCTTTGAAGTCGTATACTCCGACTGCCAGCAACCACCTGCGCCTAATCAACGACGGCCTCGGGGACTACTGATGGGGATATGCCTACCGGGGTATACCCAGCAGGAAGTTTCCGACTGGCCTAGGAACTGGCGAGTGGGCCTACAAGACGGCGACTGGATCAAGGCCCGGTGTGGATCCGAGCGACTGGAAGCTAAAGGCCCAGGCGAGTAGATAGGCTTAGTCGGATTAGGTTAAACGATTACCGAAGCTTTAACTGATTCTGTTGGGATATGTAAACCCTAGGGGAGGTAAGACTATATAAACCTTCCTACGGGGCATGTAGAGATACGTTCCATCATACACCCAAGCGACTCGCCGCCTAGCCGTTGAGCTCGCCCATTGTACTTCCACCATAATACAATCTAGCAGGAGTAGGTCTTTACCCTCCGGGGGCCGAACCTAGGTAAAACCTTGTGTCTCCGCCATCATCTCGCACCGCATATGGCTGGCCGCCCTTGCCCCTCGTTCTACTACTCGCTGCCGATTGTAGCATCTGCCGTGACCATTCCCACGACACCTACTCCTATCTCAGCGATGATGATGACTTTCTGGAGGATCAAGCCATGGACTTCTTCACCGATGAGGAGGATTTCGTCTTCATCGATGACGATGAGGATGATGAGGATGACGATTACACTGACTCCAAGGAGTAGTAACACTTCAGCACTAGCGTAGTGAGTTGTATTTGGTCCCACTATATCGTAGTTTCCAGAATGGTTCTTAAAACCATCTGTTTTCCTTTGTTGTGGTGTGTGTTGTATCGTGTGCTATGAATGAATGAATGAAAAGCAAGTTGCTAGAAAATCTGAGTCAAACTTTAAAAACTTTTCAAAGTCCCTGAACCTTAGAAATTTCCCTCTTTTCTCATGATCTATCTCAATCTTCAGATGCCTCGCGGAGGAAGTGGTTCATCCCCGGACCCGATGTTGCAGATCCTGCAAATGTTGGTTTCTGACCGTGAAGCTGAAAGAGCCGAACGTCAAGCCAACTTAGCCACCCTTCAGCACATAGCTCAGATGGCCAACAACAATCAAGGCCAAGGAAATCAGGACAACCATGGATCTAAGCTCAAAAATTTCCAGAACACCAACCCACCTATTTTCACTAAATCAGAAGAGCCCCTAGATGCAGATGATTGGCTGCAAAGAATGGAGAACAATCTAGAAGTCGCCGGAGTGGAAGCTAATGAGAAAGTTCTGTTTTCCACCCACAGCGTTCGTGCAATGACCGGAGGACAGATGATGACCTGGGAGGAATTCAAGGTCAAGTTCAGCAGAACCCATGTGCCACCGGGTTTGATCAAGAGAATGAGAGATGAATTCAGAGAACTGAAGCAAGGAAGGATGACCATAGTGGAATACCGTGACAAATTCTTGTCATTAGCTAGGTATGCCCTGGATGAGATCGACACAGAAGAAGGAGAGATTCTTGAATGGTCTGCACGATGAGATGCAGACAGTGTTGGTCAATATCCCTTTTGTTGATATTGAAGCCCTCGTCGAATCTGGCATTCAGATGGAAGGAAACATCAACCAAGCCAATGAGAACCACAAGCGCCGCATGATGCATCAGCCAGGAACCCATCATACCCCAAAGTATCGCCCCAACCCATCTTCAGGATTTGCCCCGAGAACCAATAGACCCCTGATGAACTGTCTGACCTATCCCAACCGTGGAAACCCAAGGCCCGGAGGAAATCACAACAACCCCGACAACTCTAGCAATTTCAATCATGCACCACCCAAGTTCAACAACAACAATGTTGCCTCCAACACCAAAACTGCCCCGAGGACTGGAAGCAATGTTGTGCCTGTTGCAGCAAAGGACAAGTCACAACTGACTTGTTATGACTGTGGAAATAAGGGTCACTACTCCAATTAGTGCCCCAAGAAGAATGCCGCAGCCCCCAATGCAAATGCCCCAGCTCAGCAGCAGCAGCGTGTTCAGCCAGGAAGAAGGTTATGTTGGAATTATGCCCCAGAGGCAATAATAAAGATGTTATTATTATAATTCTTGTTCATGATAAAGTTTATATTCCATGCTAGAATTGTATTAAGCGAAAACTTTGATACTTGTGTGGTTTATGAACAACACCGTGTCCCTATTACGCCTCTATGGACTAGCTCATTGATTAATGATGGTTAAGGTGTCCTAACCATAGACATGAGTTGTCGATTAATAATGAGATCATGTCATTAGGAGAATGATATGATGGACGGACCCAAATTAAGCAGAGCAATTAGATCGTGTCATCGTGTTCATCTTTGCGAAGCTTTCAAGTATTGTATTCCTTAGACCATGAGATAATACAACTCCCTGGTATCGGAAGAAAGCTTTGAGGTCATCAAACATCATCCTATGTGAGGGTGATCATAAAGGTGTCTCTCAGGTGATCGGAAAGTACTTGTTGGGTTGTATGTATCGAGATGGAATTTGTCCCTCCCGAGTCGGAGATATATACTTCGGGCCCACTCGGTAATCGATATCAACACCGCTTGCAAGCACGTGGTTAAGTAGTTAATCACAAAGTGATATCGGATTACGAAACGAGTAAAGTACTTGATGTGAACGAGATTGAACTAGGTATGCCGATACCAACGATCGAATCTCGGGCAAGTAAAATATCGCGTGACGAAGGGATTACATATATGGGATTAATTGAATCCTGGCATCGTGGTTCATCTGATATGATCATCGATGAATATGTGGGAGTCAATATGGGTTTTCAGATCCCGCTATTGATTATTGATAGAAGATCATGTCTGCATATTCTCGAACCCGTAGGGTCACACACTTAACGTGCATCGACGCTAGGATAGAATGGATAATTGGTTTATGCGTTTTTGTTCGGAGTCTCGGATGAGATCTAGGACATCACGAGAGGTTCCGGAATGGTCCGGAGAATAAGATTCATATAAAGGAAAGCAGTTTTTGCATTTCGGAATCGTTTCGGAGTTTATCGGTATTGTACCGGAAGGTTCTAGAAGCTTCCGGAGTGGGACCAACGTGGGCCCACTTGTCGGAGGCCTGCGTGGGCCTAAGGGGAAGTGCCCTGGCCACTTTGGGCCAGGGGAACAAGGCCCCTAAGGCCCAGCCGGCCAAACCCTAGGGGAAACCTTCTAGAAGGAAGGGGGAAACTTGCCCCCCACTCCACCCTTGGGGCCGCCGCCCTAGGGCTTGGAGGAGGGGTCATGTGTGCCGGCCAGCCCCTATATAAGGTGGGCAGGGGCGCACCCTCCCCCTCCTACTCCTGCAACCCTAGACGTCGTCCTGCTGCCCCTCCACCTCTCTCTCCCGACTGCGCGTAGGCGAAGCCCTGCTGCAGAAATTCTCCACCATAAGCACCACGTCGTCATGCTGCAGATCCAATCTATCTCTCCACCATACTTGCTGGACCAAGGAAGGAGGATACGTCGCTGCACCGTACGTGTGCATCTCTCGGAGGCGCCGCCACTTGTGGCGTAGGATCGGATCGGATCGGATCGCGAGGAGGAGACGGCGAGTACGACTACAGCAACCACATTCTGTTGAACGTTTCCGCTGTGCGATTTCTTCAAGGGTATGAAGATCTCATCCATCTCTCTCGTTGATTGCATCTCCTAGATTAGATCTTGGCTTTGTCGTTCGCATCCGTAGAATTTTTTTGATTTACTATTGTGGCATCCCGCAAATCCACTACTAGAAAATCGCGTTGTTTTGTGCATTGCAACACCATGACATCATCATGCATCTTTGGCTCTCAGAATATTGTAGCTAAAAACTATTGGCTGATACAATACCTCTTCTCTTATTTCAAAACAAGTCTTATAATTATCTGTTAAATTAATTGCCTAAAAATTATTTTGCTAAAAGATTTAAAACAAGACAACACCATAAATATTTTACAAACTAATAAAACCCAAACCCTAATCTATTCCTACCCAACCCTTTTTCTACCCACTCTAATCCTACCCAGCCACTCCCAGCCCTCCACCTCACCTCCCTAGGCCACCTCACCCCCCTGGACCCCAATCCCCACCCACCTTGCCACCTCATCAATCCCAGCCCAAACCCTCACTCCCTCCCCCGCCGGACACACGCACACACACCCAACGCACGCGCCAGACCGAGCCCCCCCTTCCCTCCTACCCCGCACCTGCCGCCCTGGCCCCACACCGTGACCCCACCCGCGGGACCCGCCGCTCCCCACCTACCCTCCTCTCTCTCCGCATCTTCCCCGACGCGCCCCACCACCTGTCTTCCTCCTCACCGGCCTCAGCGCCCTCGCCACGCGTCCCTTCTCCCCTCCCCGCCCTCTGCTCTCCGCCTTCCGCGGCCGCGCCCGGAGCTCACCGCCCCGCCCCGGAGCGCCGCCTCTCTCGGGTTCCACCGCCGCCATGCCGTCCTCAAGCCCGCATCGCCGGCGGCGCCCCCTCCGCTCGACCGCCCAGCGCCATCCTCCGCGCCAGGCGCCGCCCCTTCTTCCTCGTCGCCGGCGTCGCCTCCACCGCCCTGCCGCACCTCCTTGAGTCCCCGCCGCCTCCTCTGGCCCGCGTCCTCGCCGTCGCAGCCCCTCAGCCTCCCGTCGAGCTCCTCCGCCGCCTCCCAGGCCTCTCCCGTGCGCCGCCGCGCGGCCCCCCTCCGCGAGCGTCCGCCGCCGCCCGCGGCCTCCACCCCGTCTCGCCGCCGGCGCCTCCCTCCGCCTCGTCGCCCTGCACCACCACCCCTCCCCGCCGAGGCCCGTGCTCGCCACCTCTTCCGCCGGCCGCCAGGACCACCGCCACGGCCTCCAGCACCCTGCCTCCGTTCGAGCTCCCCGTGCCCCGTCTCTGGCCTCTGGCCCGCGTCGCCGCTGAGGCCGCCCCGAGCCGCCGTCGCCTTCCCGACGTGCCCCCCTCCTGCGAGCCTGCATCCTGTGTCGCCTCTGCGAGCTGATCCACCTCGGCACGGTCCTGGTACCTCCGTTTCAAGCCAAGGCTGCACGTGTTGTGCACGGTGGGGCTCATGGATCACGCAAGCACTTCGCCCTGCAAACAACACCGTCAGCAAGTCCTTGTTCCTGTTCCCGGCGATAGTTTATCTGTGTGGCGCTGTTGTGTGGCGCTGTTGTATGCCCTTACTCAAGGTCAACGACAACATGTGCATCGCCGGGTTCCTCACCTATGATGTCGTCCGCGTGACCGATGTTTATACCAATGCCAAGACCTCCGAAGGTTCTATCGTTAACCAAGTTCACCAACGACCGTGATACCGACGTCACCTTCACGGATGCGACAAGATCTTCTTCATGGACCCCAAGACCTTCTGCCCGGAACTCGTGGAACCCTGAAGACCCCGGTGTCGAGCCCCAAGTTCGCCTCCGATAATCAAGATGGTACCCCAAGATCTCCATCGTATGTGTCGAGACCAACACCAAAGCGATGACAAGATCTACCGATGACCGAGAACCCTGACGCCAAGATCGCCACCGGAACGTCAAGCACTTCGCCGCGGAACGCCGAGTACTTCACCCCGGACACCGAGACCCTGGACGACAAGTTCTCCTTCCCGGAAGCATTGACGCTCGTGCGACGAGATCTACTTCCCGATCCGAAGACCCTAAATCCCGGAGTCCGAGAACGATCCCGCCGAACCCGAAACCCTGAGACCTACCCCGAACCCTGAACCCCTCGGAGCCCAAGATCGTCGAACCCTAATGTGTGACCCCTTTCTCGAGCCCTATTTTTATAAATGAAATATAAACTCGTGCACATTAAATTGTTCATGCATGCATATTGTCATGTTGTTTGGGGGCCTTATGCCGATTCACCCTATAATTAAATATGGGGCCCATATGCGGGCAAATCCAGTCGTATATTGGTCCCGTTTAAACTTGTGCATCGAACTGTCGTCATATTTTGCCTTGTTAAGACAACATTTAATTTGCGGGGTAGATAAATAACTGGAACCATATATTTAATTGTCGGGACCCCGGTTCCGCTTAATATGGCCTAATTGCACCGCATATTTGCCATGCCATACATCATACATGCATCATGCCCGATCTTTTGCCGTAGCATTAAATAGTGCATCCGGTGTTTGTGCTAGTGTTTTGCTTCTTCACGGACTAGGCCGATGAGTTGATGCGAGTATCGACCCGATCTTCGGTTGAACCTTCGGCAATGTTTTCAGGCGAGCACCTCCCCCTTTCTACCTATCTTACTTTTATAGTATTTATAACCTCCTGTTGATCTAGTGCTATCTGTGTTGCGATGCTCTAGTTTTCGTACCTGTGATATCCCTTGCAGCCTTATATTGCCTTGGACACCTCCTATTACCTGTTGTTTGGTAGATAGTCGGACCTGCGTGTCGTAGTCGCTTGCTCAAGTGCTGTTGCGTGTCGTCAAGTACCACAGTTGTTGGAGCATTGCCGTGTGATTATTGTTGGAGGTGGTCAAGACTTTAATTACTGTTTAACAACTAAAATTGAAGTAAGTAAGCAGAGGCACAGGTGGGCAATAGATGTTATTTGGTTGTTAACCGTCCACTTGTGTCCCGTAGGACCCCGATTACTTGATACCTGTTCCTTGAATATTCGCGCTATCCACATCCGGGAGGATTATGGGACCCCCCTGAGCCAGAGCTTGATTCATTCTTATTTCTTGGGGCCACAAACTAGTTTGAGGTTTTATTTATGATCCTGTACTTATGCCATGCTTTACTGCTTTATTACGATTGTGCGAGGAGCACCTGTACTGTTTAGGATCGTGGCACGATTCCGCGGTATCGACAAGCCCAGCCACACTTTCGGGTTCCCAGTCGTTTACAGCCGTCCCCACAACCTTGAGTCCGTCTCGAAGCCGGCCAGCTTCGTTGCGGGTCTACTTTAAGGGGTGGCCCCCTGAAATATTTCTGAATCCTATGATTGCTTTGTCGTGAAGGTCTCGTTGGGTTTTGATTTGGTTTTTCCGAGGTTGATCGAGTGTGTGTTGCTATTTGCGCACCCCTGCAGGGTAAAACTTTCTGAAAGCCGTGTCCGCGGTTATGGACGACTTGGAGCACAGTATCTCGATCATAGACAACTATAACTAAAGTAGTGCTATAAATTTGACTTTATAATGACTAGTAATCAGCTTCACTATAATGGAATGGCTAAATAAAACTGCCAACAATTGCTTGTTTGGGTTGTCGCTTGCGACCATTGTATCTGACTAGTAAGTATTGCAACTATAATGGAATGGCTCAATAAAAGTACCAACAACTGCTGGGTTTTGGGTTATCTCATGCTAATTGTATCTGACTAGAAAGTGTTGCAACTACAATGGAATGGTTAACTAAAATTGCCCACTGCTTATTTTATCAGGATGACTATCTATACCGGACTAGTAATCGCTGCAACGATAACTGAATAAATAAAACTGCCAACAGTGTGAGTTCCTCGGTTGACTTCCTCGTTTGGTCTCGAGGGGGAAACACCAGGATGGGTTTGTCTGATGGTAGTATCAGGTTGGTTCCGAATAGGTCTTTCTTATCCCTCTCTGATAGCCGACAGTTGTATCGAGTCTCTATAGGATGTTTAGTGCATGCTGCAGCTGCCGCTTCAGTCCACCATACCTATGTAGGCGAGGACCGCCAAATTCTAGCCTCGCCGTGTACTGGCCTCAGTACTGACCGCTCTCTCTTTTCCTTTGCCCTTTGCCGGCACCCCTTTTGTTTAAGCAGGTTTTGAGATCGACGTCGTTAGCAGGGTTACCCTTCCGGCTTGGCCTGGGCAGGGTTATGGACGCCATTGGTTATTCTTCAGGGCTCTTAGCCCCATTTGCATCTTGTCCGTAGTCGGACGCTGTATCATTTTCAAGGTGATTTGGATCTTTGTATTGTATATCCGTATTCTTGACTCTTTGAGTCGTTGTTGTATATATCTGTTCTGTGGGTCCCATCGAGGACTGTTGTGTAATGTTATTACTTCGATTTCCACCCGCACGAAAGTGCCTGGTGGGCACCTTTGAATCGTTTCTATGCGGGTTTGGCGGGAATCGCTGAAACTTGCATAGGGTCGATTCTGAGGGTGTTACAGAGTGGTATCAGAGCTCAGCAGTTGCGATACCCCACAAGTCCAGCCTGTAGGATAACCTAGCTAACGGCCGAAGTAGAGTGTCAAAACTATTTTGCAAAATCGGTTGGATAGTTCTGATTAGGTCTGATTTTACTCCTTACCCTCTGCTATTCTCCTCTTACCTCCACGTGTTTTGAATCCGCTCTCTTCTCTCTCTTCGAGTCCAGGATTTCTCGCGGTTGGGTTTCCGTCGTACCTTCAGGGTTTCGTTTTCTCCCTTTTATAACGGCGGTGCTACGATCATCAAATCTGCAACTTGTCTGTTATACCCTTCATCCAATCTTTTGTTCTTGAACTCTTTATCTTTATGTGTTCCTTGCTGGATATCCGTGTCGTTGAAAAAACATATGAGAAGGACGAGCATTGGTGAAGTTGGAGTATACCTTGAGCATGTGTTGTTCATGCCAATGGAACCATCGCGGAACCTAATCATTGTGTCTTTCATACGAGTTCTGTTGTATCTTCCGGTGTTTTCCGATGTGATGACCTCATCTACATCAGATCCAACGCAGAGCTGGCATCATCCCTTTGTTCCGAATACCGCTTATGAAGATCTTCGTTCTAAATTCCGAGAGTTGAGTTGTCTGATTTTCCTATTCATGTATAGAGTTGATAGTTTGGGGACGGAATGGACTGATCACCCTACCCGACTCTTACTGTTCACTCTGGTACATCGAACTGGTGGATCAATGTAACTTTTCCCTCTTCCCATAGAAGTTAGAGGTGGCCTTATCGTTTGAAACCTCTACCTTCGTCCTTTGTTTTTCCGGAGGGTTCTCTCGACGAATGGGGAACAATCTTTGTTAGTGGTGTCGCGAGGATCTACACGAAGCGAGAAGACGCAGATCGCCGACCTTCCTTCCGGTACCATGAGGCGGATCTCGAGGGCGAGATCCATTGTTAGTGGTGTCGAATTGTGGCATCCCGCAAATCCACTACTAGAAAATCGCGTTGTTTTTGTGCATTGCAACACCATGACATCATCATGCATCTTTGGATCTCAGAATATTGTAGCTAAAAACTATTGGCTGATACAATACCTCTTCTCTTATTTCAAAACAAGTCTTATAATTATCTGTTAAATTAATTGCCTAAAAATTATTTTGCTAAAAAGATTTAAAACAAGACAACACCATAAATATTTTACAAACTAATAAAACCCAAACCCTAATCTATTCCTACCCAACCCTTTTTCTACCCACTCTAATCCTACCCAGCCACTCCCAGCCCTCCACCTCACCTCCCTAGGCCACCTCACCCCCCTGGACCCCAATCCCCACCCACCTTGCCACCTCATCAATCCCAGCCCAAACCCTCACTCCCTCCCCCGCCGGACACACGAACACACACCCAACGCACGCGCCAGACCGAGCCCCCCCCTTCCCTCCTACCCCGCACATGCCGCCCTGGCCCCACACCGTGACCCCACCCGCGGGACCCGCCGCTCCCCACCTACCCTCCTCTCTCCCCGCATCGCCCCGCTCCCGCACCTTCCCCGACGCGCCCCACCCCCCGTCTTCCTCCCCACCGGCCTCAGCGCCCTCGCCCCGCGTCCCTTCTCCCCTCCCCGCCCTCTGCTCTCCGCCTTCCGCCGCCGCGCCCGGAGCTCACCGCCCCGCCCCGGAGCGCCGCCTCTCTCGGGTTCCACCGACGCCATGCTGGCCTCAAGCCCGCATCATCGGCGGCGTCCCCTCCGCTCGACCGCCCAGCGCCATCCTCCGCGCCAGGCGCCGCCCCTTCGTCCTCGTCGCCGGCGTCGCCTCCATCGCCCTGCCGTACCTCCTCGAGTCCCCGCCGCCTCCTCTGGCCCGCGTCCTCGCCGTCGCAGCCCCTCAGCCTCCCGTCGAGCTCCTCCGCCGCCTCCCCGGCCTCTCCCGTGCGCCGCCGCGCGGCCCCCCTCCGCGAGCGTCCGCCGCCGCCCGCGGCCTCCACCCCGTCTCGCCGCCGACGCCTCCCTCCGCCTCGTCGCCCTGCACCACCACCCCTCCCCGCCGAGGCCCGTGCTCGCCACCTCTTCCGCCGGCCGCCAGGACCACCGCCACGGCCTCCAGCACCCTGCCTCCGTTCGAGCTCCCCGTGCCCCGTCTCTGGCCTCTGGCCCGCGTCGCCGCTGAGGCCGCCCCGAGCCGCCGTCGGCTTCCCGACGTGCCCCCCTCCTGCGAGCCTGCATCCTGTGTTGCCTCTGCGAGCTGATCCATCTCGGCACGGTCCTGGTACCTCCGTTTCAAGCCAAGGCTGCACGTGTTGTGCACGGTGGAGCTCATGGATCACGCAAGCACTTCGCCCTGCAAACAACACCGTCAGCAGGTCCTTGTTCCTGTTCCTGGCGATAGTTTATCTGTGTGGCGCTGTTGTGTGGCGCTGTTGTATGCCCCTACTCAAGGTCAACGACAACATGTGCATCGCCGGGTTCCTCACCTATGATGTCGTCCGCGTGACCGATGTTTATACCAATGCCAAGACCTCCGAAGGTTCTATCGTTAACCAAGTTCACCAACGCTCGTGATACCGACGTCACCTTCACGGATGCGACAAGATCTTCTTCATGGACCCCAAGATCTTCTGCCCGGAACTCGTGGAACCCTGAAGACCCCGGTGTCGAGCCCCAAGTTCGCCTCCGATAATCAAGATGGTACCCCAAGATCTCCATCGTATGTGTCGAGACCAACACCAAAGCGATGACAAGATCTACCGATGACCGAGAACCCTGACGCCAAGATCGCCACCGGAACGTCAAGCACTTCGCCGCGGAACGCCGAGTACTTCACCCCGGACACCGAGACCCTGGACGACAAGTTCTCCTTCCCGGAAGCATTGACGCTCGTGCGACAAGATCTACTTCCCGATCCGAAGACCCTAAATCCCGGAGTCCGAGAACGATCCCGCCGAACCCGAAACCCTGAGACCTACCCCGAACCCTGAACCCCTCGGAGCCCAAGATCGTCGAACCCTAATGTGTGACCCCTTTCTCGAGCCCTATTTTTATAAATGAAATATAAACTCGTGCACATTAAATTGTTCATGCATGCATATTGTCATGTGGTTTGGGGGCCTTATGCCGATTCACCCTATAATTAAATATGGGGCCCATATGCGGGCAAATCCAGTCGTATATTGGTCCCGTTTAAACTTGTGCATCGAACCGTCGTCATATTTTTCCTTGTTAAGACAACATTTAATTTGCGGGGTAGATAAAAACTGGAACCATATATTTAATTGTCGGGACCCCGGTTCTGCTTAATATGGCCTAATTGCACCGCATATTTGCCATGCCATACATCATACATGCATCATGCCCGATCTTTTGCCGTAGCATTAAATAGTGCATCCGGTGTTTGTGCTAGTGTTTTGCTTCTTCACGGACTAGGCCGATGAGTTGATGCGAGTATCGACCCGATCTTCGGTTGAACCTTCGGCAATGTTTTCAGGCGAGCACCTCCCCCTTTCTACCTATCTTACTTTTATAGTATTTATTCCCTCCTGTTGATCTAGTGCTATCTGTGTTGCGATGCTCTAGTTTTCGTACCCGTGATATCCCTTGCAGCCTTATATTGCCTTGGACACCTCCTATTACCTGTTGTTTGGTAGATAGTCGGACCTGCGCGTCGTAGTCGCTTGCTCAAGTGCTGTTGTGTGTCGTCAAGTACCACAGTTGTTGGAGCATTGCCGTGTGATTATTGTTGGAGGTGGTCAAGACTTTAATTACTGTTTAACAACTAAAATTGAAGTAAGTAAGCAGAGGAACAGGTGGGCAATATATGTTATTTGGTTGTTAACCGTCCACTTGTGTCCCGTAGGACCCCGAGTACTTGATACCTGTTCCTTGAATATTCGCGCTATCCACATCCGGGAGGATTATGGGACCCCCCTGAGCCAGAGCTTGGTTCATTCTTATTTCTTGGGGCCACAAACTAGTTTGAGGTTTTATTTACGATCCTGTACTTATGCCATGCTTTACTTCTTTATTACGATTGTGCGAGGAGCACCTGTACTGTTTAGGATCGTGGCACGATTCTGCGGTATCGACAAGCCCAGCCACACTTTCGGGTTCCCAGTCGTTTACAGCCGTCCCCACAACCTTGAGTCCGTCTCGGAGCCGGCCGGCTTCGTTGCGGGTCTACTTTAAGGGGTGGCCCCCTGAAATATTTCTGAATCCTGTGATTGCTTTGTCGTGAAGGCCTCGTTGGGTTTTGATTTGGTTTTTCCATGGTTGATCGAGTGTGTGTTGCTATTTGTGCACCCCTGCAGGGTAAAACTTTCTAAAAGCCGTGTCCGCGGTTATGGACGACTTGGAGCACAGTATCTCGATCATAGACAACTATAACTAAAGTAGTGCTATAAATTTGACTTTATAATGACTAGTAATCAGCTTCACTATAATGGAATGGCTAAATAAAACTGCCAACAATTGCTTGTTTGGGTTGTCGCTTGCGACCATTGTATCTGACTAGTAAGTATTGCAACTATAACGGAATGGCTCAATAAAACTACCAACAACTGCTGGGTTTTGGGTTATCTCATGCTAATTGTATCTGACTAGTAAGTGTTGCAACTACAATGGAATGGTTAACTAAAATTGCCTACTGCTTATTTTATCAGGATGACTATCTATACCGGACTAGTAATCGCTGCAACGATAACTGAATAAATAAAACTGCCAACAGTGTGAGTTCCTCGGTTGACTTCCTCGTTTGGTCTCGAGGGGGAAACACCAGGATGGGTTTGTCTGATGGTAGTATCAGGTTGGTTCCGAATAGGTCTTTCTTATCCCTCTCTGATAGCCGACAGTTGTATCGAGTCTCTATAGGATGTTTAGTGCATGCTGCCGCTGCCGCTTCAGTCCACCATACCTATGTAGGCGAGGACCGCCGAATTCTAGCCTCGCCGTGTACTGGCCTCAGTACTGACCGCTCTCTCTTTTCCTTTGCCCTTTGCCGGCACCCCTTTTGTTTAAGCAGGTTTTGAGATCGACGTCGTTAGCAGGGTTACCCTTCCGGCTTGGCCTGGGCAGGGTTATGGACGCCATTGGTTATTCTTCAGGGATCTTAGCCCCATTTGCATCTTGTCCGTAGTCGGACGCTGTATCATTTTCAAGGTGATTTGGATCTTTGTATTGTATATCCGTATTCTTGACTCTTTGAGTCGCTGCTGTATATATCTGTTCTGTGGGTCCCATCGAGGACTGTTGTGTAATGTTATTACTTCATTTTCCACCCGCACGAAAGTGCCTGGTGGGCACCTTTGAATCGTTTCTATGCGGGTTTGGCGGGAATCGCTGAAACTTGCATAGGGTCGATTCTGAGGGTGTTACAACTATGTTGCGAAACCTTTCAATGGTATCAGAGCTAGATCTATGCGTAGATGTGTTTCACGAGTAGAACGCAACATGCTTGTTGCGGGCGTTGATGTTTTCTGTTGCAAACCTCTAGTTGTGAATTTCTTATGGCGCGGCATAGTGAGATCGAAGCGGTCTAGGCCAACTTTACGCGACCTCGTTCGCGAGACCGGCTCCGCACTTGACGTGTGGCTTGTTCCACACATGCGGCTGGTGGATGCCAGTTTCTCTCACTATAGTAGTCATGGTATTTACAACGGATGTTGGCAACCATAATATCACTGTTGTGGCTTTCCGTAGGTAAGAATCGTTCTTAGCTTGTTACTCCCATAAGCCACGTAAAACATGCAACAACAAAGTAGAGGCGTCTAACTTGTTATTGCAGGGAGTGTTTTGTGATATGGTATGGCCCAACACATGATGTGTATGAATTGAGATGTATGCAATGGTCATGTTTTGTAATATTTCACGACTTGCATGTCGATGAGTTCACAACCGGCAGGAGCCATATGGTTGTATTTATAATTGTGTATGACCTATGTGTCAACTTCTTATACGCCATATAATAGCTTTACTTTATCGCTAAGTAGTTAGCAATAGTTGTAGTTGCTATTCGTGGTGGAGGCAATCATGGTGGAGTGATAGAGATGATGCTGGAGCGCAAAAGATGGAGATTATTGCGTGGAGATTGGATATACCATGTCACATAAAATTATATGCATGTGATGTATATCATTTTATGTATATTATTATGCTTAGATCGCGACGGTAGCATCATAAGATGATTCCTCACCTAAAGATCAAGATAAAATTGTGTTCTCCCCATGTATGCACCGTTGCGAAAGTTCCTCGTGTTCAAGCACCTCGTGATGATCAGGTGCTATAAACTCTACGTTCACATACAACGGGTTCAAGCCAGTTTTGCACACGCGGAAATACTTGGGTTTGACTTGACGAGCCTAGCATGTACAGACATGGCCTCGGAACACACGAACTGAAAGGTTAAACATGAGTCATATGAATGATATGATCGACACTTTGTTGTCTACCATTGAAACCACATCTCTTCGCGTGAAGATCGGATTAGGTGTGGTGAATTTGGATCGTGGTCACTAAATAACTTGAGGGATGTTGAATTTAGTGGGAGCTCATCTAGTAATTTGATTAAGTTGAACTAGTTATCATGACCATAGTCTAAATTGTATTTGCAAATTTTGTAGATCAAATGGCTAAGTCCAACTTCAACTTCAACATTTTTGCTGAGAAAGAAAAGCTTAAGAATAATGGGTCTAACTTCACCAACTGGTTCCGCAATCTGAGAATCATTCTCGCTGGCGGACAAAAGTACTATGTACTTGAGAAAACGCTAGGTGACGCCCCTGCTACTGATGCGCCGGCTGATGAAAAAGCTGTTTATCAGTCACGCAAAGATTATTATGGAGTGATCAAGAGTACCATGTTGTTTGCTATGGAACCGGACCTTCAAAATCGTTTTGAGGAGTTCGCCGGGCCCTTCGAGATACTTGAGGAACTGAAAACCATGTTTCAGACTCAGACCCGTTCTGAGAGATATGAGATCTCTGAGAAGTTCTTTTACTGCAAGATGGAGGAAGGGAGTTTCGTTAGTGAGCACACCATTAAGATGTCGGGCTACACTCAACGTCTTGAGCAACTAGACTGCAAGATTCTAGAAGAGCTCAAGATTGACAGAGTTCTGCAATCACTCCCTCCCAGCTACAAAGGTTTTGTAGTTACTCACAATCAAATTGGTTCCACTGATACGATCACTGAGCTCTTCGCTAAGCTGAAATCCGCGGAGGTGGATATCAAGAAAGATAATCATGTGTTGATGGTCAACAAGACCCCTAGCTTTAAGAAAGGTAAGGGTGCAAAGAAATCCTTCAAGAAAGGCAGCAGTAAGCGCGTTGCCCCTGCTGAGAAGAAGCTCAAGTCTGGACCTAAGTCGGACACTGAGTGCTTCTATTGCAAGGACAAGGGTCACTGGAAGCGCAACTGTCCGAAGTACTTAGCGGACAAGAAGGCTGGCACCATCAAAGGTATATTTGATATACATGTTATTGATGTTTACCTTACTAGCGCTCGTTGTAGTTCCTGGGTATATGATACTGGTTCAGTTGCTAATATTTCTAACTCGAAATAGGAGCTACGGAATAGACGACGGCTAGCAAGGGATGAGGTGACGATGCGCGTTGGCAATGGAACAAAATTTGATGTGATGGCCGTCGGCACGCTCTCCTTAGTTTTACCTTCGGGATTAGTTTTAAACCTTAATAAGTGTTATTATGTGCCTGCGTTGAGCATGAACATTATATCTGGATCATGTTTATTGCAAGACGGTTATTCATTTAAATCGGAGAATAATGGTTGTTCTATTTATTTGAATAACATCTTTTATGGTCATGCACCTGTTGTGAATGGTTTATTTCTTCTGAATCTCGAAAGCGATGAAACGCACATCCATAACATTGAGGCTAAGAGATGCAAAGTAGATAGTGATAATCCAACTTATTTGTGGCACTGCCGTCTAGGTCATATTGGTGTAAAACGCATGAAGAAACTCCATTCTGATGGACTTTTGGAGTCTCTTGATTTTGAATCATTTGACATGTGCGAGCCGTGCCTAATGGGCAAGATGATCAAAACCCCATTCTCCGGAATAATGGAGCGAGCAACGGACTAATTGGAAATCATACATACCCGATGTATGCGTACCAATGAGTGTTTCGACGCGCGGTGGATATCGCTATTTTCTCACTTTTACTAATGACTTAAGTAGATATGGGTATATCTATTTAATGAAACATAAATTTGAAACGTTTGAAAAGTTCAAAGAATTTCAGAACAAAGTGGAAAACCATCGTAACAGGAAAATTAAATTTCTATGATCCGATCGTGGAGGTGAATATTTGAGTTATGATTTTCTCACGCATCTTAAAGCAAGCGGAATCGTTTCGCAACTTACGCCACCCGAAACACCACAGCGCAATGGTGTGTCTGACGCCGGAATCGAACTCTATTAGATCTGGTGCGATTAATGATGTCTCTTACATATTTGTCGTTATCATTTTGGGGTTATGCATTAGAAACCGCTGCATTCACTTTAAATAGGGCACAATCTAAATCCGTTGAGACGACACCGTATGAACTATGATTTGGTGCTAAAACTAAGTTATCGTTTCTTAAAGTTTGTGGATGTGAAGCTTATGTCAAGAAGTTGATGCCGGACAAGCTCGAACCCAAAGCGGAGAAATGCGTCTTCATAGGATACCCTAAGGAAACGATTGGGTATACCTTCTACCACAGATCCGAAGGCAAAGTGTTTGTTGCAAAGAACGGATCCTTTCTTGAGAAGGAGTTTCTCTCGAAAGAAGTGAGTGGGAGGAAGGTAGAGCTAGACAAGGTTATTGAACCTTCTCTCGAGTTGGAGAGTAGCGCAACACCTGAAATTGTTCCAGTGCCCTCTGCACCAACTAGAGAGGAAGCTAATGACGAGGATCATGAAACTTCGAATGATGCTACTACTGAACTTCGCAGGTCGACAAGGTCACGTGCCACTCCTGAATGGTACGGCAACCCTGTCTTAACCGTCTTGTTGGTAGACAACAGTGATCTGCGAACTATGAGGAAGCGATGATGAGCCCAGACTCTGAGAAATGGCTAGAGGCCATGAAATCCGAATTAGGATCCATGAGGGAAAACCAAGTATGGACTTTGGTGGACCCTCCTAGCGAACGTAAGGTCGTTGAGTGCAAATGGATTTTCAAGAAGAAATCGGACGCGGATGGTAATGTTACTATCTATAAAGCTCGGCTTGTCGCAAAAGGGTTTTAGCAAGTTCAAGGTGTTGACTACGATGAGACTTTCTCTCCCGTAGCGATGTTTAAATCCATTCAGATTTTATTAGCAATTGCTGCATTTCATGATTATGAAATATGGAAGATGGATGTCAAGACCGCGTTCCTCAATGGCAACCTTGATGAAGAATTGTATATGATGCAACCCAAAGGTTTTGTCGATCCTAAGGATGCTAATAAGGTGTGCAAACTTCAGCGTTCCATTTATGGACTGAAGCAAGCATCTCGGAGTTGGAACCTTCGGTTTGATCAAGTGATCAAGTGCTTTGCATTTGTTCCAAATTGCTACGAAGCTTGTATCTACAAGAAAGTGAGTGGGAGCTCGGTGACATTTTTAGTACTATATGTGGATTACATATTGATTATTGGAAATGACATTGGTATGCTTAACGATGTGAAGAGTTATTTGAATAAATGTTTGTAGGGTTCGCAACATAGTAAATCAAAAAAATTCCTACGGATGCGAACAAGAAAGCCAAGATCTAATCTAGGAGATGTAATCAACAAGAGAGATTGATGATATCTTCATACCCTTGAAGAAATCGCATGCGGAAATGTTCAACAGAACATGGTTGACGTAGTCGTACTCGCTGTCTCCTCCTCGCGATCCGATCTGATCCTACGCCGCAAGTGGCGGCGCCTCCGAGAGATGCACACGTACGGTGCAGCGACGTCTCATCCTTCCTTGGTCCAGCAAGTATGGTGGAGAGATAGATTGCATCTACAGCACGACGGCGTGGTGCTTATGGTGGAGAGTTACTGCGGCAGGGCTTCGCCTACGCGCAGTCGGGAGAGAGAGAGAGAGAGAGAGGAGGAAGGGCAGCAGTTAGCGGCTAGGGTTGGAGGAGTAGGGGAGGCTGCGTCCATGCCCTCCTTATATAGGGGGCTGGCCGTCCCCCCTTGGCCCCTCCTCCAAACCCTAGGGCGGCGGCCCAAGGGGTGGAGTGGGGGGCAAGGCATCCCCCCCTCCTCTAGAAGGTCCCCCTAGGGTTTCCCCTAGGGCTGGTCGGCTGGGCCTTAGGGGCCTTGTGCCCCTGGCCCAAAGTGGCCAGGGCACTTCCTCTTAGGCCCACGTAGGCCTCCAACAAGTGGGCCCACGTTGGTCCCACTCCGGAACCTTCTAGAACATTCCGGTACAATACCGATAAACTCCGAAACGATTTCGAAATCCAAAAACTGCTTTCCTTTATATGAATCTTATTCTCCGGATCATTCTGGAACCTCTCGTGATGTCCTGGATCTCATCCGAGACTCCGAACAAAAACTCATAAACCAAATATCCATTGATATTTTACTTGCCCGAGATTCGATCGTTGGTATCGGCATACCTAGTTCAATCTTGTTCACAACAAGTACTTTACTCGTTCCGTAATCTGATATCACTTTGTGATTAACTCCTTAACCACGTTCTTGCAAGCGGTGTTGATATCGATTACCGAGCGGGCCCGAAGTATATCTCTCCGACTCGGGAGGGACAAATTCCATCTCGATACATACAACCCAACAAGTACTTTCCGATCACCTGAGAGACACCTTTATGATCACCCTCACATAGGATGATGTTTGATGACCTCAAAGCTTTCTTCCGATACCAGGGAGTTGTATTATCTCATGGTCTAAGGAATACAATACATGACATAGGAAAAAGCTTCGCAAATATGAACACGATGACACGATCTAATTTCTCTGCTTAATTTGGGTATGTCCATCATATCATTCTCCTAATGACATGATCTCATTATTAATCGACAACTCATGTCTATGGTTAGGAAACCTTAACCATCATTAATCAATGAGCTAGTCCATAGAGGCGTACTAGGGACACGGTGTTGTTCATAAACCACACAAGTATCAAAGTTTCCGCTTAATACAATTCTAGCATGGAATATAAACTTTATCATGAAAAAGAATTATAATAATAACATCTTTATTATTGCCTCTAGGGCATAATTCCAACAGTCTCCCACTTGCACTAGAGTCAATAATCTAGTTTACATTTGGCAACAATCTAACACCCATGGCATTAAGGCGCTGATCATGTTTTGCTCGTGGAAGAGGTTTAGTCAACGGATCTGCGACATTCAGATCCGTATGTACTTTGCTAATCTTCAGATCTCCATCTGCTATATAATCTCGAATTATACGAAAACGGTGGTTGATGTGCTTGGTTTTTGGATGATATCTCGGTTCCTTAGCCAGTGCTATGGCACCAGTGTTGTCGCACAATATCTCTAGTGGGTCCAAGGCATTTGGAACCACACCAAGCTCAATGATGACGTTCCTGATCCAAACTCCTTCACTTGACACTTCTGAAGCAGCCATGTATTCCGCTTCTGATGTAGATCCCGCGATCACGCTTTGCTTGCATCTTCTCCAGCTCACAGCTCCACCATTCAAAATATAAACGTATCCTGTCTGAGATTTAGAATCATCCGGGTCGGTGTCGAAACTAGCATCGACGTAACCTTTTACGACGAGCTGCTCATCACCTCCATAGACCAAGAACATTTCTTTAGTCCTATTTAAATACTTTAGGATGTTCTTTACGGCTGTCCAGTGTTCCACTCCTGTATCACTTTGGTATCTGCTCGTCAGACTAAGAGCATTGGACACATCCGGTCTAGTACATAGCATGGCATACATGATCGAACATATGGCCGAGGCATATGGCACTTTACTCATAGTATCTTTATAATTTACCGTAGCTGGACACTGAGCCTTGCTCAATATTTTACCTGACAACATGGGCAATGAACCTTTCTTTGCTTTATCCATTCTGAACCTTTTCAGAACTTTGTCTAGATATGTACTTTGCCTTAAAGCTATTAGGCGTCTTTGTCTATCTCTATACATTTTGATGCCTAATATATAAGCAGCTTCTCCTAGGTCTTTCATTGAAAAACATTGTTGGAATTATTCCCTAGAGGCAATAATAAAGATGTTATTATTATAATTCTTGTTCATGATAAAGTTTATATTCCATGCTAGAATTGTATTAAGCGGAAACTTTGATACTTGTGTGGTTTATGAACAACACCGTGTCCCTAGTACGCGTTTATGGACTATCTCATTGATTAATGATGGTTAAGGTTTCCTAACCATAGGCATGAGTTGTCGATTAATAATGAGATCATGTCCTTAGGAGAATGATATGATGGACAGACCCAAATTAAGCAGAGCAATTAGACCGTGTCATCGATGATTCATCCGATATGATCATATGAGCAATTAGACCCAAATAAAGGTTCATTGCCCATGTTGTCAGGTAAGATATTGAGCAAGGCTCAGTGTCCAGCTATGGTAAATAATAGAGATACTATGAGAAAAGTGCCATATGCCTCGGCCATAGGTTCTATCATGTATGCCATGCTATGTACTAGACCGGATGTGTCCAATGCTCTTAGTCTGATGAGCAGATACCAAAGTGATCCAGGAGTGGAACACTGGACAGCTGTAAAGAACATCCTAAAGTATTTAAATAGGACTAAAGAAATGTTCTTGGTCTATGGAGGTGATGAGCAGCTCGTCGTAAAAGGTTATGTCAACGCCAGTTTCGACACCGACCCGGATGATTCTAAATCTCAGACAGGATACGTTTATATTTTGAATGGTGGAGCCGTGAGCTGGAGAAGATGCAAGCAAAGCGTGATTGCGGGATCTATAACAGAAGCGGAATACATGGCTGCTTCAGAAGCGTCAAGTGAAGGAGTTTGGATCAGGAACTTCAGCACTGAGCAAGGTGTGGTTCCAAGTGCCTTGGACCCATTGGAGATATTGTGCGACAACACTGGCGCCATAGCACTGGCTAAGGAACCATATATGGTCCAAAGACCAAGCACATCAACCGCTGTTTTCATATAATTCGAGATTATATAGCAGATGGAGATCTGAAGATTAGCAAAGTACATACGGATCTGAATGTCGCAGATCCGTTGACTAAACCTCTTCCATGAGCAAAACATGATCAACACCTTAATGCCATGGGTGTTAGATTGTTGCTAGATGTAAACTAGATTATTGACTCTAGTGCAAGTGGGAGACTGTTGCAATTATGCCCTAGAGGCAATAATAAAGATGTTATTATTATAATTCTTGTTCATGATAAAGTTTATATTCCATGCTATAATTGTATTAAGCGGAAACTTTGATACTTGTGTGGTTTATGAACAACACTGTGTCCCTAGTATGCCTCTATGGACTAGCTCATTGATTAATGATGGTTAAGGTTTCCTAACCATAGACATGAGTTGTCGATTAATAATGAGATCGTGTCATTAGGAGAATGATATGATGGACAAACCCAAATTAAAGCAGAGCAATTAGATCGTGTCATCGTGTTCATCGTTGCGAAGCTTTTTCCTATGTCAAGTATTGTATTCCTTAGACCATGAGATAATACAACTCCCTGGTATCGGAAGAAAGCTTTGAGGTCATCAAACATCATCCTATGTGAGGGTGATCATAAAGGTGTCTCTCAGGTGATCGGAAAGTACTTGTTGGGTTGTATGTATCGAGATGGAATTTGTCCCTCCCGAGTCGAAGATATATACTTCGGGCCCACTCGGTAATCGATATCAACACCGCTTGCAAGCACGTGGTTAAGGAGTTAATCACAAAGTGATATCGGATTACGGAACGAGTAAAGTACTTGCTGTGAACGAGATTGAACTAGGTATGCCGATACCAACGATCGAATCTCGGGCAAGTAAAATATCGCATGACGAAGGGAATACATATATGGGATTAATTGAATCCTAGCATCGTGGTTCATCTGATATGATCATCGATGAATACGTGGGAGTCAATATGGGTTTTCAGATCCCGCTATTGATTATTGATAGAAGATCATGTCTGCATATTCTCGAACTCGTAGGGTCACACACTTAACATGCATCGACACTAGGATAGAATGGATAATTGGTTTATGAGTTTTTGTTCGGAGTCTAGGATGAGATCCAGGACATCACGAGAGGTTCCAGAATGGTCCGGAGAATAAGATTCATATAAAGGAAAGCAGTTTTTGGATTTCGGAATCGTTTCGGAATTTATCGGTATTGTACCGGGAGGTTCTAGAAGCTTCCAGAGTGGGACCAACTTGGGCCCACTTGTTGGAGGCCTGCGTGGGACCAAGGGGAAGTGCCCTGGCCACTTTGTGACAGGGGCACAAGGCCCCTAAGGCCCAGCCGGCCAAACCCTAGGGGAAACCCTAGGGAAACCTTCTAGAAGGAAGGGGAAACTTGCCCCCCACTTCACCCTTGGGGCCGCCGCCGTAGGGCTTGGAGGAGGGGCCAAGGGGGCCGGCCAGCCCCCTATATAAGGTGGGAATGGGCACACCCTCCCCCTCCTACCCCTCCAACCCTAGCTGCCGTCCTGCTGCCCCTCCACCTCTCTCTCTCCCGACTACGCGTATGCGAAGCCCTGCTACAGAAATTCTCCACCATAAGCACCACGCCGTCGTGCTGCAGATCCAATCTATCTCTCCACCATACTTGCTGGACCAAGGAAGGAGGAGACGTTGCTGCACCGTACGTGTGCATCTCTCGGAGGCGCCGCCACTTGCGGCGTAGGATCGGATCGGATCGTGAGGAGGAGACGGCGAGTACGACTACATCAACCATGTTCTGTTGAACGTTTCCGCTGTGTGATTTCTTCAAGGGTATGAAGATCTCATCCATCTCTCTCTTTGATTGCATCTCCTAGATTATATCTTGGCTTTCTCATTCGCATCCTTAGAATTTTTTTGATTTACTATGCTGCGAAACCCTTCAGGTTCGCCCTAGGGAACTCGTTCAACCGCAGCGGTCGTCTTTTTATCATGCATGCTGAAGAAGCCCAGGAAGCACCAGACGTCGTGCTGGGTATGTTTTCTGTTAATTCAGTACTTGCTAGAGTGTTGTTTGATTCTGGTGCATCGCACTCATTTGTCACCGAAGAATTTGCATGCACTAGTAAGATTCAACCAACCAAACTGAAGCATATTATGATTGTTCAAATCCCCGGTTCAACCACCTAGGCTAGGCAAATTTGCAAAGCCGTCCCTATCCGAATCCATGGCATAGATTTTTATGTTAATCTGATAGTACTCGGAACTAAAGGTTTGGAAGTAGTACTAGGAATGGATTGGATGTCTAAACATAAAGGATTAATTGACTGTGCCAAGAAAGCCATAACCATGACCAGTACAGCTGTAGTATCAGTCGAGCATGTATCTGAAACCTTACCTTGTCAATTCAAGTGCAACAAGAGTATATCCCAACCTACCATTGACCAAGTCCGGATAGTCTGTGAATACCCCGATGTATTTCCAGATGTTTTGCCCGGTATGCCCCCAGATCGGGATATCGAGTTTATCATTGAACTAATCCCCGGAACAGGACCCATAGCCCAAATACCATATAGTATGAACCCATCTGAACTAGCGGAACTAAAGAAGCAACTGGATGCCATGTTGGAAATTGGATTGATTCAACCAAGTGCGTCACCTTGGAGATCACATGTCTTGTTTATGGACAAGAAAGATGGAGGTAACCATTTGTGTATGGATTATCGGAAGTTGAATGATGTCACTATCAAGAACAAATACTCGTTGCCCAAGATAGAAGATTTGTTTGATCAGTTGACCGGTGCCAAAGTGTTTTCTAATATTGATCTTAGAACTGGCTATCATCAACTCAAGATTCACGCAGAGGATATTCCAAAGACTACCTTTACCATCAGATATGGATTATACGAGTATACCGTCATGTCTTTTGGATTAACCAATGCCCCCGCTTATTTCATGAATCTCATGAATAAGATTTTTATGGACTTCCTGGATAAGTTTGTCGTTGTTTTCATCGACGACATTCTGATTTATTCCAAATCAGAAGAAGAACATGAGCTACACCTAAGGACCATTCTTGGAACCCTTAGAGAGCATCAGTTGTATGCCCAGTTTAGCAAATGTGAATTCTGGTTACAGGAGGTAGGATTCCTCGGCCACATTGTATCAGCCGGAGGAATTGCCGTTGACCCTGCAAAGGTGAAAGACGTCGAAGATTGGCAAGCCCCAACCACTCAAACCCAAGTTCGTGCATTTCTCGGATTGGCGGGATACTACCGCAAGTTCGTAGAAGGATTCTCGAGTATTGCCAGACCCATGACTCAATTACTGAAGAAGGACAAGAATTTTGAATGGACGGACAAATGTGAAGCGAGTTTTCAAGAACTCAAGAGAAGATTGATTTCAGCCCCAATCTTAATCATGCCGGATATCATGAAGCCCTTTGATGTGTATTGTGACGCATCTAAGATCGGTCTCGGATGTGTGCTAATGCAAGAAGGCAAAGTTATATCTTATATATCTCGACAACTGAAACAGCATGAACAAAATTACCCAACCCATGACCTCGAGCTCGCAGCCGTAGTTCTAGCCTTGAAGACATGGAGGCATTACCTGATAGGAAACCGTTGTGAGATTTATTCGGATCACAAGAGCCTGAAGTATATATTCAGTCAGAAGGAGCTGAATATGAGACAGAGAAGATGGATTAAGCTAATCAAGGATTACGACCTGGACATTCACTATCACCCCGGTAAAGCCAACGTGGTAGCAGATGCCCTTAGCAGATTGCCGTGCCGCTTGAATTCCATGATTTTGAAGGAGCAACCAAGTCTGCACAAAGAGATGGAGGATTTCCGAATGGAATTAGTGAGTGAAGGATTTTTGGCTAGCATAGAACTTCAACCCACTTTGATCAGTCAGATCAAAGAGGCGCAGAAAGGAAATGCTAGTATCGATGGAATCAAACGTCGTATCGGTATAGGCAAAGTACCCGGATTCACCGAAGACGAAGAAGGAGTTCTGTGGTACAAAGGACGCCTTTGTGTACCAACAGATTCTGAGTTGAAGGAAGTTATTCTGAAGGAAGCTCATGATACTCTTTATTCTATCCATCCCGGAGGAACGAAGATGTATCAAGATTTGAAAGAGCAATTTTGGTGGCATAAGATGAAGAGAGAAATCGGAAGCTATATCGCCAAGTGTGATATATGTCAGCGAGTCAAGGCGGGACATCAAAGACCCGCTGGATTGTTGCAACCCTTGCAGATTCCGGAATGGAAATGGGATTCTGTTGGAATGGACTTTATCACCGGATTGCCTACTTCTAGTAGGGGAAATTACTCTATCTGGGTCATAGTTGACAGATTGTCCAAAGTAGCCCATTTCTTACCAGTCAAGACCACATATCAGAGTTCGAAGCTAGCGGAGTTATACATCGCTAGAATCGTCAGTTTGCACGGAGTCCCCAAGAACATCGTATCTGATCGAGGAACTCAGTTTACCTCGAGATTCTGGAAGAAAGTCGAAGAAGGTTTACGAACCTGACTAGATTTCAGCACAGCGTATCACCCTCAGACCGACGGACAAATAGAGCGAGTAAATCAAATACTCAAAAATATGTTGAGAGCATGTGTGTTAGAATATGGATCTAAATGGGAAAACTGTATGACTTTCGCAGAATTTTCTTACAACAATAGTTATCAAGCTAGTTTGCAAATGGCCCCATTTGAATTCATGTATGGAAGGAAGTGTCGCACCCCTTTGAACTGGTCGGAAGTAGGAGAGAGTCAGATTTTTGGACCCGACATCCTACGAGAAGCAGAAGAGAAAGTTCACAAGATTCGTGAGCACCTCAAGACCGCCCAGTCAAGGCAGAAGAGTTACGCCGACAAGAGACGTCGAGACCTCGCCTTCAACATCGGAGATTTTGTGTATCTGAAAGTGTCACCATTGAAGGGAATGCAGCGTTTCCAGCTCAAGTGAAAGTTAGCCCCCAGATATATCGGACCCTTCAAGATTCTGAACCGTCGAGGAGAAGTGTCGTATCAATTGGAACTGCCTGAAGAGATGTCAGCCGTGCACAATGTGTTCCATATCTCATTACTTCGCAAGTGCCTCAAAGTTCCGGAGAAGACTAAAGTGTTCAAGAACAATTATCATCGGACCATAGAGATCAATGATGACCTAACCTATCCTGAAGTACCCATCCGCATTTTGGAAGAAGCTTTCAGAACTACCAGAACTCAGAGCATCAAGTTTCTCAAGATTCAGTGGAGCAACCACACAGAAGAGGAAGCTACCTAGGAGCGCGAAGATCACATCAGGACGGAGTTTCCCGATCTCTTCGAATCCTAGGTAATCTTTTTCGTCCTTTTTCAAATCTCGGGACGAGATTTTGTTTAAGGGGGGAAGGGTTGAACATCCCAAAAATATAAAGCATGGATCATCAAACTCTAACCATCAAAATTAGGGTTAACAAAAACTTTCCCAACTAAAAATATGAAAGCATTCATATGTGTGTATTCAAAATTTGGATTATTTTTTGAATTTCCATGATTTTGTGTTTCCTTGCTTGTAAAATTATTCTTAGGTGAATTAAACATCATCTAAACAATCCCCAAACTTTTCCCAAAGACAAACAACTCAAAATAAACAAATGAAGTGAATGGTCATTTTTGCCAAATTAACTCTCATGCCTACTTTAGCTATCCCTAGTTTTCAAAACTTAACATAAACATTTGCGGATCTTTGCACCCCTTGTTAGTACTCATAATAAGGTACCAAGGCCCACTTTGTGATCATCCAGAAACATTCAAATGCTAAGTTTAAATGACAGTTTAAAATTGAATCTATCTCATATGGGAAGATCACACTATTTTAAAAACCACTCAAACAAGCTCAATTTTCAAAACCCAAGCACCCACAGAATACCCAGCACATGCCTAGCACACACACCAATAATCTCTTCGAAATTCAAAAGTAGGTTTCTTGCGGCCATTTCATCAAACACCTTGCAGATTCAAATCAAACAAATCACAAACACTATAGTGTGCAGTAAATTTGGCCTAACTTGTTCCCTCTCTGGTTGCAACTAGTCTTTAGTAGATCATCTAGCTCATTTGTAAACATCTAGCACCACTGTGAGCTTGCCTTGCCATCAATGGTGAGCAGGCCGAGCCTCACCATGCCACCCCTGTGTGGACAGCAAGCTAGAGGAAGAACTAGTCGCGCCTACCTTGTCTAGCATGCAACCCATGCCTCACCGCCCCCTCTCGACCAGCCCTATCTCGAAGACAGAGACAAGAACCGCCAGGAACGTTGTGGCCGTGCAGCTGTCGACCATGCCGACGCGCACCCAGTGCACACGCCATTCCCACTCAACCCGACCGCCTCGAGCCATTGCCGCCCACCAGCATGAACCCCACCGTCCCAGGAGACCACTAGACATGTTCATTTCCTCGCCCGTACCCCGTATCCACCGCACGCCGCGGACTTCGCTGTCGGTACCGCGCAGAGCACCGCACGTTCCCGACCGATTGCCACCGCCCCTAAGCACGCATTTAAGCTCTAGAGCATCGCCAGGAGACCGCCCGTCGATCGCCAACCTCAGCCATGCCCCTAGCCGCCCGTAGCCATGTCGCCACCGTCGCCTGCCCATCCCTCTCGGTTTCGCCGTCGATCCTATAAAATGAGGCGACCCCCCAGCCATTTGAAGCACACCATCCCACTCCCCTCACCTCACTGATCGTTCCACCCTCAAGCCGGAGCACGAGGAGCAGCAGCTCACCGGAATTGCGCCGGAGCAGGCCGCCTCTGGAGAAGAAGGGAGCCGTTGATTTCGACCACCCCTGGAGCTACCTCGACCATCCCTGAGCTCGTCGTCGACCACTCGTTCGTTTGACCGCCTCGCCATCGTCGCTGGAGCCCTGGTATGCCCCCTATGCACCCCCACTAAGCCGCTAGGGTTCGAACTCGTCGGTGACATGTTCGTCGTCGACGAGGACCCTCAGCCGTCGATCACCCTTTTAATCCAACGAACCACACCGCCCCGTACCGCTTCGCGCGTTATGAGCCACTGACTGGTGGAACCCCCTGTCAGCTGAGCCCCACGCTACGAAGTGACACTGGGCAGGCCCATTAACCTTTCCCGCGCGACCCAACCGTTTTAATTTAGATTTTTCTATTTTAATTCAAACTCAGTTCTGTACCTATATTCAAAAATCAACCTAGCTCGATTTAATGAACCAAATTGCATGAAACCAATTTGTTAGAAAGGTACTGAAAAGCTTAAACCAAGCCCGTTGGATTCAAATCATTTGGATCTGTCGATCAACCTTGGTAAAAATAACAAGGCAGAAGATTTTCTGCATTCAAACATTTTTCAAAATTCAACCATAATATCTTTTGAGTTTTTTCCAACTCTCAAAAATCACATTTGATCATACCTTTCAGAATATATAAAAACATTTGGGTTTACTTACAGAAATAATGTCCAAGTAATAAAAGAATGTCACATAGGCATTTCTAGTCACCTTATTTATTTAAAATAAAAAGGTTAAACCTTATTAAATTGTGACACCACTTTAAATCACATTCCCATGTACTGAAATATGTGGTGATGACATGTGTCTACATGATCCCATGTTGAGTTGGAGAATATGAAATCTTAAGTAGTTTTTCAATGAGTAGAAATTACTTTTCTAAAAATAAAATAAATAAGACAAAAGCTTTAATCTTGCAATGTTAGTGATGATGATAGATCATCTATAGTACACCTTTGTGTGATGATTGAAAATAGTTAAGTATTATTTGGTGATTGTGTACCTCGTATTTATTTATAGACGCTAGTACCGGCCAAGGATACGAGGAGGAAGGAGGATACTCCGAGGAAGAAGCCAATGAGAACTTCAACCACTGCTCTGCACAAGGCAAGCCTTACTAACCAAGTTGACCTATGCAAGCTAACACTTGCAAGATACTTTACTTATGCAAGCCTAATACTACTAGTTGAATGTGCAAGCTAATACTTGCTTGCTACCATGCCAACTATATGCCTTAAGCATATGTGATCATAACCCCTTGATAACCCAATCCTATTTTTACTTACAAGCTTTATACTTTATTTCTTTATCAAAGCCTTCTCTTAGAGTTTACTTAAGTGACTTGTTGAGTCTAGGAAGAGAATTGAAGGTTGCATAAAGAGCATTAAAATTTGGCCTAACCTAGATAATATTTATGTCATCCTAAGGCATGAGATTGAACTTCATTAATCTCCACTTGTTTACCACCCCTCCTTAGTATTTAACCCCACTTGTAGATACTAGTGCTAAGCATAAAACTTGATCAACTTTAGATGGGAATACTTGGTGAAAATGGCTATGAAAACCTTGGAATGATGAGTCATTCTACTGAAATGTTTTGACATGTGTTTCCGAACACCAGATGATTTTGGTGATGAAAATGTTGAGGCAGGAGCCTTAGCCCTTTATAAAACTGATGGTTATCTGGATGCGATACCATTCCAATTTTACCGTATAACCACAATACCCGAAGATTGGGTAGGGCTTGACTGGAAACTTATATACCTTAGTATGGGTTCCCTCACGGCCAAGGTCTGAGCTGAGGCTACCTTGTGAAGATTGTCCACCTGTGCAGTACCCAAGATGACAGTTGGTCATGGTTGGGAGGCCAAACTCACAGGAGAGGTGCCTATACTAGGGCGTGTAATTGAAAGGTTAGGATTGATTATCCTCATACTGAGTATGGTAAATTTAGGATTTGTTCCTGACGGATGTATCGAATGTTGTGGTGAAAGTGTACAATCTCTACAGAATGTCAAACTATTCGAATAGCCGCGTCCGCGGTTATGGACAGTTGGAGTGGCCATATTGTTCCCCCATCAGATGTTTTCAAAATGACTTGTGAAATGAACTGAGGCTTTGACTTGACAACAACAGAGTTGTGATATGAAATTCAAGTTTCCACTTAGGTGTTATAAAACTTTAACTAGCTTTCTTTTCTTCTGAACTTAGTAGAGGTAAATCTGGCTTTTTGCAAAACAACCCTAGAGCTTAGTGTCCTACTACAAAAACTCCCGTAACTGTTAGTATTAGTTTACAAGTACTTAAAGAGTACTCATAGCTCTGTACCTGGCTATTCCCGTGGCCAGACTATGAAGAGGAGTACCAGGATGATGGACCACAGGAAGGATATGACAACTAGGATCATCTCCCATCTTCAGCATTGCCTGTGACCCCGAAGATGGAGTTTCGCCTACGCTATCGTTACTATTACGCTATTCCGCTGCTTGAGTTGTATTAAGGGTGTGTTTGGTTATGCTTTTCCAACCTGCTTCTGCTGTCACAAAGACAAAATCTAACCAAAGGGATATTTTCTGCAGCAAATTTCTCCAACGCAACCTGCTTTTCCTAGTGTTATTTTCAAAGCAGGTTTACCACTGCTTCTATTGCGTTGGATTCTAACTTCCTTGAATAATTAACCACTGCTTTTCTACAGTTTTCTGCTCACAGTAGCTTTCTCACAGTTTACAGTTCACAACAGCTTTTTCAAAATCCACAGCACAACCAAACAGACCCTAAGAACTGGATCATGAGATCCTTATTTATTTAAGAACTTATGTATGGTTTGTAATGGATGATGTACTGTGATATCCAAATCTGTTATGTCTCGCAAAAATGGTAATCCTGGGATTGTGATGTGTGGTATAACAGGCATCTGGGATTAAAAATCCGGGTGTTGACATGTCGGATAGCTCTTCGCGTACAAGGCACGTGCCTCCCAATCGTGAAGCCAACACGCATGATGGAGAGCATGTGGTTGGTTAGGCAGGCGGGAGGGTCAGATGCTAGGAGCAGAAGGGTGAGGAGACGATGGTCGCGGGGTGGTGTTTTAAAAGGCGAGGGATATTGGATGCGGACGTGGAGCCTAGTAGTTAGCGTCCGCGACAGGTACAGAGAGAAAAAGGACGATTAGTGATGTGTCGCTAGTCCACATGGCTCGTCCTTTTTTATAGCGGCGCAGCCGTTCTGGTGGGAAAGCCCGCGCGCGAGGTCACTGCCAGACGGGCCCGTGCGCGGACGCGAGGACACGTGCTCTGTCCGTGGCCATGCATTCCGAGCGCATATTTGCGCTAGGAATAGGTCGGCCCGAACAAGCATGATCTTTTGAATTAGACCGGTGTAGCGGGTTTTTCACCGTCAAAACGTCTCCATGGACATTTAGATAGCCCGTGGTCGAATTGGATCGGTCCGGTGGAAATGCTCTTAGGCTGGTTATAGTGGGAGTAACTTAGTAACTAGCTAGTATGTTACCATAACATCACACATTCCAAGACAATATGAGTCTATGAATTAATAAATAAGTCTCAAATTAGTACCACTAAGATTCTATGCACTATAAGGGGTCGTTTGGAACGCAGGTTTTACAAAGGAATTTTACAGGATAGGAATTTGGCAGGAAAGTTTTCATGTGTCCCGTTTGGAACATAGGAATAGGAAACAGAACTTCGCAGGATGGATTTCCTATCCTTCACGATTTCACAGGAAAAGAAACATGCAGTCGGATCTAATGAAAATTTTCCTGCGCTCGTTCGCGCGCACCACAGACCGGAATGCCAGCTTAGAACCAGTTAATTAATTAACGCTTAGCACTGGTACGGACTGTATACTACAGGCTAACGAAAACAGCCAGTTGGTGCTAGCTTTCTTTACTTCCTAAAATTACATGGAATGGTTCTACTTTTTGCAATTTGCTGTACCAAGTTGATTTTCCGTAAGAATCTTGTCACGTGTGTCCGCACAATTATCTTGCATAGTAAACTAATTAATATGCGATGATATGATGATTTTATGGTTTTGAACTCAAAACTTTCCTGTATTTTTCCTATCCCCCGTTTCAAACAGCAACACTTCTCAATTCCTATGTTTTCAGATTTCATAGGATTTGAGAGGTATGTCATCCCAATTCCTGTGTATTTTCTATTCCTGAGTTTTCCCTATCTTATGTTCCAAACAGGGCCTAAGGATAATTATAGTGGAGTAATTATGATAATAATATAGTCCTACCTGTATTGCCATCTACGTAGTAAGAATTTTAGATGACATAGCATGTAATTAAATGATAAGAGAAAGACTTGTGATAACTAGTTATATATTTTTTACGGTACCATAATATCACACATTTTATAATAAAATAAGTCTAATTGCAATAAATAAAATTTTGCATGATATCACACCTAAGTTATTTTCCACTATAAAGATAATAACTTAGGCTGATCATAGTGCATAGTATTTAGACTAGTAACATATACATATTACTACTCTAAGTTACTTCTATGTAACCATCTTAAAGATGGTAACATAGAATACTATATTATTTTATGTTACTCCTATTAGGTTGGTCATAGTGCAAGTAACTTCAAGAGTAACTAAGGGTCTAACTAAGCGAAATTGCTTATGTCGCAATGAATTAATGAAAAGAGAGGAGGATGGAGTAACATATTTAGTTATTGTAACATCATATATACCAATATAAGATGAGTCTATCATCTAATAAATGATACTCCCTCCGATCCATATTAGTTGATTTGGATTGTCTAGATTTAGATGAATCTAGACACTATTTAATATATAGGTCATTCAAATTTTGAGAATCCAAGTCAACTAATATAATTCGGAGGAAGTACTTTATATGACGTTACTTATACGCTTAGGGCATGTTTAACGGGACGCTAATAGAGAGCGCTAGGATCTAATTCCTGGCAGTTAGTATCGATTTCCAGCTAATCTCGGGTTTCTTGTTTGCGTCGACGTTTAATTAGCCGCCAGGCGCTAGGCAATGTTTTTTTCGCAAGATGTAGTTTTGTTACTATGGGACTCTACCTTTACGTTAAATTAGCGACCGAAAGAAGCGTTGTGCGTTGTAGGGTAAGGCGTACCTAATAATTCGATTTTCTTAATTTAGTTTTATATCGCTTTAGCGTCCAAGTTAACGTCTAGCATAGTACATGCCTTTAGTAACATGAAATAGTAACTTATGTATATTAATTATTCAAACAGCTTACGACTAGCTGCTCTGTTTTACCGAAAGAGGCCCACGCACCCATTGACTGCTTTTGGCCAACTCTAGCGTGCTGCCGCCGTAGGCCAGTAGCAATAATTATCGTCTGCCATAAAAATCCGTTACGCGGCGCTCGAGGCGTCACACCCACGCCGTTCTCCATCCCGCTCGCGTGTCCCCCTCCTACACGAGACCGCCGTGCACCTGTCCGAACACCCAACACCACGTCACCGCACCGAATTCCCGCTCCCCAGAGAGCAACTCGACACGCGTCGGTGCCAGAATCACATCCGGGGCGCCGACGTGTCCCCCGTCGGCGCAGAGGATCATCGCAAGCCCTTGCCGACATGTGGGTCAATTTTCTATGGGACCCGCGAGTCATTGGCAGCGTGGCAGCCGCGTGTGGGCGAGCGAGCAGCAGTATCCCGTTTGCTTCCGCGCGGGGGCAAGCAAGCAGAAACGGCCCGAACGGATGACGCTGCCTTGCTGGAGCACGCGACGGTGGGTCCCACCCGCTAGTCACGCGGCTGTTCGTCGTGAATCGTGAGAGCTCGCGGCCTCGCGCCATCGGCATCGCCCCGCGCGGAACGCACCCGCCTCCGGAAAAGAAATCGTAACGCCCCGACACCCGGGACCCGCTAGGGGCCAGGCCCACCTGTCATCCGGGCCAGATATCCGAACCGTCTCGCCCCACACGGCCAGAGGTTGTTGGTTTTACCCACGGAGAGGGAGGACGGCTCCCACCAGAAGATACCCGCGCCGTGTGTGTCTCTGACGCCTCGCCCCCCGCCGTCGGATGGTTGCCTAGCTTCTCCTCCTCCTCCTCTCCCGCGGAGGCGCCTCGCCGCGCCGCGATCCCGTCCGGCTCATCGCCGGCGGAGCGCCTGGCTGCGCGCGCCTAGCTCTCGCGGCTGCAGGTGGCGCTATTTAAAGAGGCCGTTGGCGATTCGTGTCGCGTAGGGAGGGAAGGGGAGCGGGGAGTAGCAGACGCGGTAGGCGGCGGTCTTTAGACTTTGGGAGCTGCCATTAACGCTGCGGCTCTGGCCACCTTGGCATGCGGACAAGCGCGCCCACGTCTCCAGGTATTATTTGCACACACACACACACACACACACCGATTCTCCTCTGCTCCCTTCGCGTCTGGTTTCTGGTTCCTGGCCTCTGATCTGACGCTCGATGTGGGAATTCTGGCGTGCGCTCGCGTGTGCGATTCAGGGACCCGGAGGCGAGATGGGGGACGGCGCGAGGCGGCATTTCTTCCCGCTGACCAGCCTGCAAATCGGGTACGTGTCATGTTTGGGCTTGATTTTGTTGTTTGAGGGGATGCTTATGGAGCTTCTGATCTTTCTTGCGGTGGAAATTTCTCGCCTGGTCGTCTCTGGTGTTCAATCCCACAACGCGCATTGCGATAGAATAGAGATTAATTTTGCCGAAATTTCAGCTCTTACTCTCTGTACTGAACTATCCAGTGCTATGGGTGGAATATGCTGTTTGGGTGGCTAACAGAGCAAGGTACCGAAAGAAGCAAAGGGGGATGCTCGCTCGATTACAATTACTGGGTACAGTCCATCTTTCGTTGTGACAGTTCCTGACGGCATGGAAACTGCCAAGAATCCCGAACTACTGATTATCTGTTTGGATTGCTCGAGGAAGAAACTTCCAACATGCTATTCTTGACAAATAGACAAGAAACCTCCCAGGCGAGGAGTGGGGTAGCTGAATTCTCTGATGGAGATGTTTCATTCTGTACTGCTCTTCAGAATAGCATTTACTTTCGTAGTTCTGGGATAGGGTAAAACAGTGACAAGGTAGTCTCGTAGAAAGGACACCGGTTGTTGGGAATTTTTGCCATATAAAGCAACTGATGGTCGAAATTGTGTAGCAAAGGGAAGGTGTTATTCCATAACAATTATACTGCAACTATACATTTTCACCACCTTTCACCCTGCCTGTGTTCAGAGATACGGTACTTTGTAGTGAAGCCAAGGCGCAATACCGTCAATTTCTCAGCATCGCTAGGGGTTACTTTTAGTCCTTTTACTTGTTTGTAACCTTCTTTCCTTAACAGATTCAAAAGTGTGCGCTGCTTGTGAAAACATTCCTTTACAGATTCAGAAGTGTGCGCTTCTGTGAAAACATAGGAATTATGTCATTTCAAACCCTATAGGAATTAGAACACTGGAATATGTAATAGAAATTGTTTGGTTGCACCACATAAAAACTGAAGAATTAATTTGAAGGATTAGGTTATTCTACCATAGTTGTCATAGATACGAAGGAAAGATTCTACGAGATAGGACAGTTAGATTAAATGGTAGCCATGTCAAAATATAGTGCTTGTTAGTTTTTCCCAGGTCAAACTTTGACCAAGTTTATAGAAGAAATAGTTTAACATCTTTAATACGTAATCAACATTATTAGATGCATCATGAAATATTTTTTATCTGGTATGGTTGATGTTGATATTTATTCCTGTAAACTTGGTCAAACCTTTACCAAGTTTGACTTTAGACAAAACTAATATGCGCTGTATTTTGTCGAGGGAGTAGTTTTTTGCATTAAAAATAGCTCATAGGTAATTTTCATATGTTTTTTGCTATTGCAGTTGCAACTATTTTAAAATATGCCGAGGTGTAGGGTGTTCACAAGTTATGCATCCTAAAAGCTGTTTTTTCTCCTCCACATATAACCTATTATAATGGACAATTGCTTTCTCACATGCAGGGATTTACAGTCATATCTTGCAGAACTTACTATATTTCTGTGCCCTGATACCAAGAAGTTCCTCATATTCCTTGACAACCGCCCATGGTTGCTAGACCAGAACACAAAACCTGCACACCTGTGGCAATTGATGGTTACAAAGGTTCACTTTAGTCTTTTATGCACCACTACCTCTTTAATCAATATTATAATTGTATACTCATAAGCTCACAACTGTGATTTTTTTTTTCTCACTGTTGCCATTTTGTACTTCAGTCAAGATTTTCTCCTTTCGCAAACACCAGAACTAGGAGAAAAAGAGATGAAGCTGGAGAGAAACTTGTATTTTCAGAAGGCCCAATATCTGCTCCACATTCACAGAATCAATCATCCAGATGGTATACTCTGATTGATGATGCCATGCGGAATAAGAAGCTTCAAGTCAATAAATTGAAGGATTCTCGCCTGCTGAATAGGGAGTTGCATCGAACATTATATGGTTTTATCATTTTTGAGGTAGACTGGGCTGATGTACGTGGCATTAATTATTTGAATGAACTTCAGGTATTGCTGTTCATTGTTAATAGTTTTCAGTGAATATCACGTTGGCGACTTTAAAAGAATCATACATGCTTACTTCCCTTCGTGTTGTTGTAGACTGATACATCAATGGTTGTGGAAGCTAAAATAATGAAACGATGGGAATTCGATAGTGTCAATCAAGCTTCATCTTTAATCACTTCTTGGTTCTCAGGAAATTACTCCGAGTGTCAGATCTTACAAGATTATTTGAACAGCATCTCTCCTAAAGGTAAAAGTTTGAATGCCATGTCTTTTGAGATCCTTTATTCTTGCCTGAAAGTACAATTTGCTTATATGCTTGCTGTTGCAGGTGATGTATTTTATGATGCCCTGAATGACTTGACACCTGAATGGGACAGTGATAGTGTGCAGAGCGATGGTGATGATTCTGGAGATGTTCAATGTGTTAGGGTATCATCAAGCTTGACAAGCTCATCATACACCCCACCTCCTTGCTTTGGGCCTTACAAGAGAAGAAAGATAATAAGATCTGATGCTGAAAGTAATATGTCCGAAGAATCATACTCGGAGTTTGTGACATCGCCAAGATATTCATCATATTCATCTTCATCATGTTGCAGCGATAATGACTGTGGCAAGCCACTGGTTGAGCCTAGCACATACAAGGATGTGTTGATCTTGTTCCGGTTCAGCGACCATGATCTGCCATTCAGACTAAAAGAAGTTATACTGTCTGATGTGAGGCTGTTAACATTACTTGAGTATGGCCTTCCTTCATGGGTCATTTTTCTTCAGTCATATCCAGTGTTCTGCAAGATATATCGCCCATGGATGTGTCCTCTCGCCAGAGCATTATATGTCTTGATTTCATTAGTTACTGTTCTTATAGGATTTTATGACCTCTACAAGAATGTCCCGATGTTGAAGGCAACTGCCTCAAGATTATTTGGTCCGTTGTTTGATTGGATAGAGACATGGGAAATGATCTCAAGGCTGAAGTATCTCGGAACCATGCTTTTTCTGCATAATTTCGAGCAGGCTTTTACATGGTCTCTTAAGATTGTACGTGCTACTAAGTCTGTTCTTAGTGTTTTGACAAGGCCGGTTATGGGTCCAGTTTTGGAGGTTTTGGAATTTACCCTGCCACTATGGAACCTTTGTGCTGAAACAGTAGAATATCTGGGTTCAGCTATAATGATAGTGATGGAGACATCATGCAGTGCTGTTATCAGTACAGTACAAACGATCATGTGGCCGTTTTGGTTTATCTTCAGGACTATGTTTAATATCGGTATGGTTGCTATAACCTCCCAAACGTCTGTTCCATTTTTCCTTTGTGTATGTGTTTTGATACCTTACTATTACTTATGTTTACTGCAGCCAATTCAGTTCTGTACCCTGTAATTTGGTTCTTTGGAGAGATATTAGGTGCACCTTTCCGACTTGTCGCTGCGCTAGCAAGTTTTGTAGCAGACTTCTTTGATGACATTGTTGATGTCTTAAGGCAGACCTGGTCAACATTAAGTTCATTGTATCAAGTTGGGTCTGCATCCAGAGCACCTGGGCTTACATCCGAAACTACCATTTGGGGGTCACTCTGGAAAGATCTTCTGTATCAGGTAACATAAATTTGTTGGCATGGCTAATTATCTTGTTAGTATTTCTACTGAATCAACTTTTTTCAAGTAGTATAATATGCAACTGACTTCAGCTCTTTTTCTTAGATTTTCCGTGCAGTCCGGAGCATTTTGTATGGTTTTGTTGCCTTCTTTTCAACATGCAACAGGCATCGGCTCAGGTAATATTTCCTATCGTTTGTATGCAGTACAGACAAACTGAACGATGAGCAAACCTGTGTTTTCCTGTTGAGTTCAGAAAGTCATTTTACAATCTTCCTTATCGCTTGTTTTTCATTCCTGTCCAAAGGAAATTGTAAAATCATGTAATCTAGCAGCCTATCCCGTGCTATGTGCTAACTGCAACTACATGCTGCAGTATTTACAATCACATAGAAGTACTTCTCCGGCGCCTATCCCGTGCCTTAACTGGGACACGGCATACCGCCTCTTGTGAAGGAGCTCGGAAGTATGCTAGTCAAAATCATCCTGTAAGTACTTCTGTTTCATTCTTATCTTTGAGGTTTGTATTCATTCAACAATGTTTCTGAGTTTCCCCTGAGAATGAATGACCCTCATAACTGGCATTATTCATTTTTGTATGATACTAGACATTTTTGAACGATTAACTGGGTACAGTCCATCTTTCATTTTTGTATGATACTAGCAAAGTTAATCGTTTTAACTGTCTTTTCTCACTATATATACTTGGACCATTATATTCTTGTTTGTTTTGGCAGCTCTATTCGTTGTTAAAAACTAACAAGCCAACATTTATTCACACAGAAAATTGCCCTCCTACTAAAATTCCTGTCTTTGTTTCTCGTGCAGCAAAGGAAAACCAAGGAATACTGAGGCGAGATGAGTGTGGATTTAACAATTTAACATACCAAGTAAGTAGCTAATTCAGAGACCTCGGGAGGCTGGGACGAGATAACAGTGGAAGCTCCACTCCTATGGACCTCCACAAGGAACTTCCAAGGGTCATATGTACAGGACCCATAGATGAACGTTCGGTGTATTCCCTCTGTTTGCAGAGGGCAGCTGGTGAAGCAAGAAACTCTACAAGTGTACATTCCGCGGAATCTGTTGTTGTTTGTCCATTGTAATGTAGTTGTTGTATAGCAGTAGTAGGTTTGTGCATATCCTCCGGCGACTGGACTAGAATTTTGCAAGTATAGATATATAAGTATGTCCTTTGTTCAGTGGCGGTGATGTTGAAAAAGTTACCTGAATTTAGCTGCCTGGTTCTTCAGATCTTACTGAACTAGAGACACACTGATGCACTTCAAATCAGCATTACTGCAACACATGGTTGCATGCAGCTCTGTTGCCCTTGATCTGTAGGGAGAGGAGAATCTGGTGGAGCAACATGTTCTAAACTGGAAACAAAAGCAGCTTGTCTTATGTTGGGGGAACGGAGGGAGTTGCTGAAAAGGAATTCTGTAGCTTGATGAAAGTGTAAAACGGAGGGAGTAAGTAGTACGAGAGTTTTGCTCGGTGACAGTACTGTTCAAAGTAATTTTTCTGAACTCGGCTGCTTATTTCCCGAGTTCTTCTTATTGATATAGCACACAATGATGCATGCACATGCACCATACATCTGCTGACCTTGGTGTGTAGGGAGAGAAGAATCTGGCCGAGCATGAGGTTTTTCTACTCCTAAGAATGATTAGCTCGATCTCGCCTTTTGAATCCCCTGTCCTTGCTCTCAGATCTCATCTTACCTGTTCTTTCTTTCCCCGGTGTCACGTACTGCGCAGAGGCTGCACATGGAGTTGGCGCAGCATGTTACATGTTACGCATTCACGGACGAGGCATGAGTGTATGCATGTGGGGTTGGTACACGCCTGCAAGCAACAGTGCAAGATCTAGGCATGATTCCCAGTTTTAGCACCGCGATGAAAAGGGAAAAGTTCAGAGAGACAATCAGCCGGTCATCGACAAGGTCACTGATGAACCCATATGGAGTAGGGATCTTATCCTACCGTCGAACAGAAACCGACGTATACGCCATGTGAAATCCTGCGTGGCGAATTTTGCCGAAGCTGGCGGCATGTGTGTGAGTCAGCACTCAGCAGAAGACGTGACATGTCCTCTTCGTCGTCGTCGTCTCCGTCTGAATCTGCTGCGCCGTGATCCGTGGCCTGAATATGCTCAAAGGTCCGAGTGGGTCATGAGTGAGTGAATGAATGAGTGTGGACTCAACCGAATAAAGCTCCCTCTGGTTCACGTGCAATACCAGTAGAGCACACTCCTTCCCGACTCTTGGCATTTCGTCGTTGTCGCACTAGCTGCTGCCGGGCTATTTTTTTTTTAATAATACATTTTTTTATTGAATTTCATAAATAATACATAAAATGGTCAAATTGCAAATCTGTTGGTCGGTCGGCCGTTTAACAGACGACAGACTCGTTTCGTCTGTTCAACAGACGACACACTGTTTCGTCTTTTGGGAGGACGACGGCCCAGATGTTCGGCTGTTCAACAGACGAAAGTACTGTTCGTCTATTGGGAGGACGACGGTACTATTCGTCTATTGGAAAGACGAAGGGTGCATTGCTCATGCAAGGTTGTATTGATCGGTAGTACTGCTGCTAAATAATCGTCCGCCGCAGTTTTCCTCGTCAATCCTTCCCGCCGATTTTTCCCGCCAGTACTCCCCGCCGATTTTTCCCGCCAGTACTTCACGCCATTTGTTCCCGCCACTACTTCCCGCCCTTTTTTCCCGCCTATTCGGTTCGGTGCCTCTATAAATCCGGGCAACGAGATGTATGCTTTAACCCAGTTCATCTCTTCCTCCTCTTACTCTCTCATTTCCCTCCTCTCCTCTTGCTCTCGCATTTCCCTCCACTCCTCTCCACTATGACCGACGCGTCTCCCTGGCCTATAGATATGTCCATTGGGCTTCTCCAAATAGCCAGAACTGTTGTGATAGGCGATGAACCAGGCACCTGGGATACGTTGGTAACGAACCATGATGCTCTCGTTCCGCTTGGTAAGTCACTTCATCGAAGAGGGTGGAAACTGAAGACCCCAAATCAGGTACGAGCAGAGCTTCTCAGGATCCAGGCAAGGTGGGACAAGCTCACCTTCAAGAGTGAAGCTTACATGAAGGAGCGGTTTGATGCACCTTGGTCCTGGATAGAAGAGAGCGAAGATGAGGATGATATCTTCATGCCGCCACCCGTTGGAAGCAAGACAAGAGCTGAGTGGGACAAGAGGCAGGAGAAGAAGAAAGCGCAGGCCAAGAAGAGTCAAGCTGACATGACGGAGCAGGTTGTGGCACCTAGGGCCTGGATAGAAGAGAGCGAAGATGAGGATGATATCTCCATGCCGCCACCCGTTGGAAGCAAGGCGATAGCTGAGTGGGATAAGAGGCAGGAGAAGAAGAAAGCGCAGGCCAAGAAGAGCAAGTGCGAGGGATCGTCCAAGGAAAAGGGCGAGGCATCATCGAAGGGAAAGGGAAAGGCATCATGCTAGGAATAGATAGGACTCTTATTTATGTACCGCAAGTTAAGTTGAACTATGTTGCAAGTTATGTTGAATAGTTTGTCGAATAAAATCATGAAATAATAGAATGATGTCTCATACATAGATAGATAAATGACTGATACATAAGTAGATATCACTGGTGTCGACGACGAGGTGGCGGAGGCCTCGGTGTACTCCATCCATATCTGTGGGGTGGCATCACATCACGGCGAGGTGCAGTTGACCCTTCACCTTGATCCTGTGTATCCTGTGTGGGGATAGGTGGTGGAGTACCTGGCTAATACTGGCCAAACCAGTCTACCTGCTCGTGATGTGTCTGCTGATCACGGTCGTCAGTACTGTCCCATGTAACGGAGTCTCCTGCTAGTGTACAAGAAATTAAGTACTGAACAATATCATACTGCATCTAACAATAGTAGGAAGGGACACGTTTACCATGAGGATGAGATTGTGATCGGCTGCTGATGCTGCCATTGTTCGAAAGTAATCTGGTTCTGCTGCAACTGGTCGATATTAAACTGCGATTGCTGCCACGGGTCATAAGTAAACTGTGATTGCTGCCACCCCGAGCCTCCAGCCTGGTCTAGAGGTGGTGCTCTCGGCGGCACCTGCTGTGAGAGTCGTGAACAAGGCTCGTGGCGGAGTGGTGGAGAAATATGCTCCTCGTGCCATCCCGAGCCTCCAGCATGGTCTGGAGAAGGTGGCTGCTCCATGGATCGACGTGGGGCGCGCTCCTCCACCGAGTGACGCGGTGGGCGCTGCTGCGTGGATCGACGTGGGGCGCGCTCCTCCACCGAGTGACGCGGTGGGCGTTGTGCTTCTCGGTGTTGAACGACGTCTGAGACGCTGGTGCACGTGATGGCCGCGTAGATACGCCGCAGCTTCTCCTCGACCCGCCGGGCAAAGGACTGAGCCTGCTGACGGGGCACAAGAGGAACGGTCGAAAGCGATCGTCCGTACTGAGCCACCTCAGTCTGTAGCTCCCACGTCATATCGGCCTGCATTTGTCTCATAGTTAGGTATGCACTACATAGGCACTCATGTTGATTATGCTCTAAATAAAGTACTTACCGCTGACTGTCTGGACTCCAGTGTTGACTGGCTAGGGTATATCTCATCGTCATGTGCGTGTGGAATGGGACGTAGCCGTGTCATCGACATGTACCTCTGTAAGTATATGTGGAATAGCTCCATATCAAACGGCCCAGCGTGCCACACTTGTGTTGGTGCATTCTGCCACTCGTTAACGTAAATCCCCACCCGTTGGAGCCATTGAGTGGCGGTCTTACTAGTTTTTCGAGAGTACCTGTCATTAGAATTTGTTAGACCATCATTAAAGAACATAGATGAAGTATAAGACGCATTCCTTATGTACATATATTTACTTACGCGTGCACGACATCTGAAAGGGGAACATGCGGACGCGGGGGATCTACCATCTGGCAAAGACCGAACTGCCGCATGACCCTCTGTTGAGACATCTCCTCAACTTGGCAATCAAAGATGATCTTCGATGTAGTCAGCCAATACTCTCGATCTCTAGTGCACATCATAGATAACCCGCCGGGATATCGTGCGTGTCGTGTCTGCAGGGTGTACGGCTCCCAAATCACGACATCCTCTTTCAGTGTGTCGAACTGCTCGCTGAACGATGGATAGCATCTAACGACTTGCTCTCCCGCGAAACGACACTGCATGACAAAATAGTTGTTAGTAACTTTCATATTGTAGTACCAGAAGTGCAATTTATTAAGACATTACACTGACCTTGCGACGGGTCCAGTGAGTGCCAAATGTAGGCAAGTCAATTTGCTCTTCGTCGAACAGCAAGTCAGAGTGGTAGACAATTGTTTCATGTTCCTGGTTGCCGACTGTAGTATTTGGTTGACACTTACTTCTGGACGGCCAATAGGAAACCTCTCCCATAACCAGAGTTGCAGCAACAATGGGCATCCTAACAAGGCAGAACTATCCTTGGTTAACTGGCAAGCATTGCACATACCTCGGTACGTAGCTGCTAAGACAGCTGAACCCCAACTCCAATGTGTGCATTCTTCCTGGCACGTCGCCTCCACGATCCCTCTAGCAAAATGGATATATCGCGCACTAATGGTCGACACGTGGTTCTCAATGAACATCACCTTCCCGAGCAGTCACATAATGTATGCCTCCAGGCTGCGTGTAATCTGTGGCGCAGTCATCGGAGTGGCCGGGAACCCAAACCTCTATATCTGCATTTGGCAAATAGAACAATTTTCAGTACATGATACTTTCCCAACAAAATAGAACAAATAAATGAAACACACATGATACTGCTCCAACCATCCAAATTTTGGTTCATGATTGTCATGGCCAAAGGCCTGAGCTTCATCACGGATGCCAAAGAATCGTTGGGCCATGTCTTGGACTCAATTTGCCGGTGGATCCACTGGGCCTATGGGCACGCCAGCTAATGGAAGTCCCAGCAAGTACGAGACGTCCTGAAGGGTAGGAGCCATCTCTCCCCATCGAAAATGGAAAGTGTGAGTCTCAGGCCTCCATCGATCCACCAAGTATGTGAGCAAAGACGAGTCGTACTGTAAGCGACTAGTCTGGAACCCAAGGTGTCGCCCTTCTATCTCCTCCATACGAGTGGCCTCAACCAAACGAACGAAGGGTAAGAGCCCAGCTGTCACATCCCAAAATTTTCCAAATTTTGAAATTTGAAAAATAAATAAACAAAATAAATAATTGTTGAAATTTAGAGTGAAAAGAAACTTTTTATTTCTAAATAGAAACATTAAAACCCATCTTGAGCAAACTTTGAATAAAATTTGAATCCAACTAATTCAAATCAAAGTGATATGCATTCTTCATAAATGCATCTTGAAATTTAAACACTTAAAATAAACCAAAACTCTAAAACCCTAATGGAATAAAGATAATACAAATTCAAATAAAATAAAGGGATAAAGAATATTCAAAATAAAATAATATGACATTAACCAAATTCTACTCCATTTGATTAAAGACAAAACCCCAATAAGAATGATTAATTAAATCATGGAAAAATAATAATTGGAATTTACCCAAGTGGAATAAAAGTTATTTAATTAACTTAAATGGAATCAAAGAATTATTTGAAATAAAATTTATATGGAATTAAAACCATATTCGATTTTGTTTGAAATAAAAACAAATGCCAATTTAAATGAATTAATAAATCATATTGAAATACTTTAAATAATTCAAAGTGAAGTATTTAACATCATATTGAATAAACAAAGTCTACTGAAAAGGTTTTGAGAAAATAAGAAATCGAATAAGAATTTAAATTATACTAAAACCCTATTTGGTTAAAGACAAGTGACTAGTTTGAATAAATAATAAATCATATAAGAATAAAAGAAAATTATTTAAAAAGGTCTTTAAAATATGTGTTTGAACAGAACAAAATTTATTGAAAAGTTTGAAAAGATTTTAGCTGAAAAAGGTTTGAAATCATTTGAACAAATTCAAAACAGAAAATGAAAATGGAAAAAGAAAAGGAAAACAGAACAAGAAAAAAATGGAAACCAGCCAGCCCAGCCCAGCTAGCCCACCTGGCCAGCAACGCAGCCTACTCCCTCTAGCCCGAAACGTTTGCTTGTCACTCGCGAATCGACCCGCAACCTCACTGACTCAGCAACCCTACCATTTTCCCTCTAAATCACTGACGACATTGCCCCACCGCCAGGTCATCGTCTCACTCACCCGCCCGCTGACCACGCCCCCTCCCGGCCGTTTCTGCCGTTAACTCCTCAGCGTAAATTCGCGGTAATGGCTCAGTGATTAACGCTCGAGACCACGCTCGATTTATAGCCCAGTCTTCCTCTCCGTTTATCCACAAACATCACTCCCTCTCGGCCACCAGGCTGCAAGAATTGCAAGCCCAAGCACCCACGGCTCCGACGAGCTCACCGGCCGATTCCGGCGACGTCGACCCTCCCCTTGCCTCCCGGTACCCACGAGCTTAGTCCCCATCTTCTTACGCATCTCCCTGTACGACTCAATCCCTCGAGCGCGCTCCGAACCGTCGGCAAGGATAACCTCTGAACACCGCCGTCGTCTGCCACTTCTCCGGCGAAGGCCCCTGGTAAAACCCGTTCTCCCTTTCCACTAGCTTTGATGCTCCTGTGCACGTGACACTCCTGCGCATCTAACTATGCCCTCCGCTTGTCTCAGCGAGCCATCAATCCTCGCCTCCGGCAACGAACAGACGAGCCCGACGCCGCCGTGAACTCAGACGAGCAATCGCCGCCGCTCCCGTCCGCGCATCGAGTAGCTGAGACCACCTTGAGCTTCACCGAAACCACGTGAGCACGGTAAGAACCTCCGTTCCATCTCTTGCTTCCTAGTTCGCCGGCAACATCACTGACAGAGCCGCGCCGCTGCACAGCCGCCGTCTAGCGCCGCCAGTTCCTGGTCATAGCGCTATAGCCGTTAGATCACGATCGTCTGGCTGAGATTAGATCTAGACGAAGGGGTATGTGTGCATCTGTGCCGTGCAATCTAAATAAGATCCTGCGGTCCGGAGAGCTCGATCCACCCGAAACGGTACCGGCCAATAGAATTACGCCACGTGGCCAGACTGTTTAAATAAAACCAGAAAATGTTCTATTTGATTTGCAAACTTGTAAAATTCATAACTTTAGTTCTACACGTCCAAATTTTGCAAATTTTATATCAATGGATTCAGCAGAACAAGTACTTTGCAATCATGCACTTTGTTTAATGTTTTGCTTCTGTAAAATTGGTTGAATTTGCAGAAACTTGTGTAGGCTTATTATGAATATAAAAACTGTTCTAGATATAATTGTCATGTGAAATCTTTACAAAATGGTTTGTTTTGAACCTACTGACCCTAGGAACCAACTTATAGATTTAAAAATGTATTTTGTGAAGTTAAGGAGTAAATATTTGAATTAGTTCATTTCTAGTCAAATGAAAATATTGATTATGATTTAGAAATGATTTTTGAGTGAAACCTTTGGCAAATGATTTGATTCAAACCTTCTGACCCTAGACATCAAGTTTTGAGAATTAAAATATATTTGGTGAACTCTTTAAAGAATATTGCTTTGCTAAAAGCATTTTCAACCACATAAAATGTTGATTTGATTTAAAAATAGTTTATAGATAAAACCTTTTGCAAATGGTTTTACCACTTTTGTAAATGACCAGTATGATCTTGAAAATATTTAGATCCTAATAGAAACCACCTTTCTAAATAAAACTATCTTTTGCATGCTTGCATGCATGACCTTGTTTTTGTTATTTTATGTGTGATAAATTGTTTGGAATGCTAGTTGAATTTGTGTTTGCTTGATTGAATTGTAGTGGATTTAGAAGAGTGTGATATTTGCAAGATCAAGAAGTGAACCAACTTTCTCTACTAAAAAAGGCAAGTGACACTATCATCCATGTCCTACTATTTTCATTACACTTAGTGGATTTTGAAACATGCATGATAAGGACTACTATATTTTATTCTATGCTAAAATCCTATTAAGATATCATTATATCTCCCTTAGTGGAAACAATGTAGTTGTAGTATGCTTAGCCCTGCTATATATTGGGATGGGATACATGTTATGATTATATGAAGAGTTGAAAAGATATATGTCTTATATAATAAAACAAGTACTCAATGAACCACCTGGGTGGACAAGGATACTCAAGTTTTGGACAAGGTGGCAACAAAAGGAACCATGTTTATATGGCCATCTCTTTTTGTATGTGCACTAGAAGAAAACCACCCAGGGACTTAGAGATTGAACATGTTTCTCGTACAGTGGCTTCCGTGTACAGCCACATGCTAAATGGGCTCTGGCTTAGTCAACTACATAGTGGAAGACCCATGCATTGGCATCTTCAGATTAACTAGAATTGTGTAAGGGAACTTGAAACCCTACATTGGTGCCTGGATGACAAGATAGCATTGTGTATTGGGAGGACTTCTATGGAAAGACTTTGTCACATTCTCAATCTGCCAGTACTCCATCTTGGTGAGTACTTATCCAGCGGCCACTGGTGGCATCAAGATGAGATTGTGTCATGTGGGTAAAGTGTACAACTTCTGCAGAAGATCAAAATTCTAAGTACTTAGCCGTGTCCCCGGTTATGGACAACTCTGAGCAACTAAGGCCTGAAGCTATGGAAGATCTCGACATTCCAATTTCTCAAAGTAAAACTTGATGGTGTCAACAAGGGATTAGAAGCACTTGGAGTTTTCCAAGGAGTTCAGAAAGATTTTGACAAAAGATCAAAACTATTTTGAAAAGATAGGACAAAACTATATTGCTTTCAAATGAGCCTAAACCCTACTTAGCCAAATATGCATGTAATGATAGGATCCACTTATTTCTACATAGTAGTGAAACTTGCCAATACAATTCAAATGTATTGACCCTTGTGGCTGCAACTTATTATGATGCAGGTTTGTTTGAAGTTAGTGAAGTGTGTTGAATAGGATTACAAGTCTACAATCAACATGATTGCCTGTGGCACTTTGAAGATGAAGGACTCTATGCTATATAGTTATTCTGCTGCATTGTAATGAGATAGCCAAATGAACAATGTAAGATGTAATGAATTATTTTATTCCTGGTTATAAAGTTGTATTATGACCTTTGTTTATTGATATTACATCTTAACTGTGGATGCTAGCTATTGATCCAGGAACTAGCATTGCAATCACAGGGATCCTTTTCTTTTATAAAGGAGGGATCTTACACCAGCCCACTTCAATCTACATAAGAAGAAAGCAGAACAGTTTAGTCACTATGGCCCATAAATATCCCAACAGCAAGAGAAATAAATGTCACATGCCTCTGAAGCCAATCAGGATGTATGCACCAGTTCGAAATGGGAGTGCGAGTCACTAGGTGCTTCAAGGACCCCGGGCTAGCATCCAGTACCGTCGACCGGTGCTTTCTATCTATGTCATCATTCAGCAAAGATCCCGCCATCTCCACATTAGTTCCACACATATTGCAAATTTAAGACATGGTTCCACACATATTACAAATTTAAGACATGGTTCCACACATATTACAAATTTTAGACATAGTTCCACACATATTACAAATTTAAGACATAGTTCCACACATATTACAAATTTAAGACATAGTTCCACACATATTACAAATTTAAGACATAGTTCCACTCATATTACAAATTTAAGACATAGTTCCACGCATCTAGTTTCTTCCTCTGCCTCTTCTTCCTCGGCTGCCACGTCCACGAGGAGCAGCTCCACCAGTCCCGAAGATGTGGCAACTGGTGTCTATATGACCAAATTGATTACACAGAAAACATTGCCTAGTAGGGCCTCCGGCTTCAGATTCATCCATATCATTACGGATGCAGACACATTGTCGCCTTCCTCCTCCTGTCCGCATCAGTTCAGGATCTGGGATGTAAACCCTTTCACCTGGATTTACTTTATTGAAATTTCCCCATGTCCTATATCCCATCATCTCGCTTGTCCACGTATTGACCACCGCGTCCTTAAGGAAATAAGGAGACACAAACGAGATCGCATCCATACCCATCAGCCCGCATGCAGCTAGTACATGAGAGCAAGGCAGATGCAACAGCTTGGGTTTATTGCACGTGCACTCACACGTTGGACAGGCTTCGTTGCCTATCCTCACCTCCTGTGTCTTTACCTCTTCTCCTGTTCCAATCCGGTTGGAAGGTAGGCGTACCTCGAACCTTCTTTCCTGATTACCGATGGCGATGACATGCATGGACCGAGCCTTCTCCATCTTGGCATCCATGTAATGCATGATCTTTGAACAATACCTCGTGTTTGGGTTGTTCATGATATGCATCCGAGCCATCTGGAGTCTGTCTCTGAAATACTTCAGAGTTCTGGTGAAAATACACTTCACAATGGCTGTTAATGGTAGAGCCCTACTTCCTCTCAAGACAAAGTTGTAAGTTTCAGCCAGATTTGTAGTCATGACGCCAAACCTAGCACCATGAGTGTCATGCAGCAGAGACCACCTCTCTACAGGCTCGTGTTGTATCCATTCCTGAAAATTTTTAATCCTTCTGCCAGGCCTTCTCCTAGTACCGGGTTGGTCAAATCCTGGCAAGTCACAAAGGGCAATGGGTTCTTCCTCCGGTGGTGCTGCTGCTGTTGTTGCCTGTGCAGCTAACGCCGCTGCATGAGCCACGACCGCTGCTGCTCTAGCTGCTCTCCTCTGAGTCACATGTTTTTTAGTGAAGTCATCAAGATAGCCACGACACTTGATATACTTCCACTCTTGGTTCTTTTTGCAAAGCTTCTTGTATAGGTTCATAAGAGCCTTGTTCCTGAACTGTGAGAAAAAATTGGCCCCTAGATGCCGCATGCACCAACGACTCTGCATGTCCAGCCATGGAGTTACTTCATCAGGAGTGGGCTGTGTGAGCTTCTTTATCGCGCTTAGTATACCTGGATGCTTATCATGAAGCACGTATACATTCTGTGTATCTCTCACAATTTCTATCTTCAGCTGCCTGAAAAACCATACCCAACTCTCGGTGTTCTCGCTCTCCACGAAAGCAAAAGCAAGTGGAACAACTTGATTGTTTCCATCTTGACCTATGGCAGTCAATATCTGACCCCTATACTTGCCAGTGAGAAATGTACCATCCACACAGATGACTGGTCGACAGTGAGTGAAAGCTTCTATGCATATAGCAAATGAGAAGAACACTCGATGAAGTACCCTCAAATTAGGTTCCAGTGGCAATGTAAAGTGTTGGATGTCCATGTAGGTGCCTGGATTCCTAGCCTGCAGTGTCTGGAGCATCCTAACAACACAGTCATACCCGTCTCGAAACGAACCAAACCTTGCCTCCAGTGCCCTTTGCTTAGTCCTCCAAGCCTTCCCGTATGAAATATTGTAGCGGAATCTGACAGAAACTTTGTGAATGATAGCATTCACCCCCATGGCTTTGCCCTCCACTATCTCTGTGTACAACAGTCTAGCCAGGAGGGTTGACGTTAGGTTACGATGGTCCTGAAGGACACTTTCAAGTGTGCATGTGTGCATCACAACATCGGTGACCTTCCAGTTTGTGTCATACCTAGGGACATGGGCATGCACCCTTGCAGGACATCCAGCTTCCTCGCAAACCAATGTCCAATATTGTTGTGATGACACCTTCGTTTTCAAGACCCGTTGCATGGACATTGACCACTCAACAATTGTTTTCTGCAGATGTCTCTTGCTAGGATATAATGCACCCAGAGAGATGTTGTTCGCGTGATAATGCCACGCCGAATCATGCCCATCGTTCATAGTCATTGCTGCTGTGTTGTCATTATTCCATGATGCCGGAATAGGTTGGCCGATCTCTTCTTGATCAGACTCGCCAGAATCATCAGCCGTATCACTGTTGCCTTCTGAGTCTTCGGCTTCCATTTGATGTTGCAACAAACCATCATATATCTCGTCCCCATCAGCTTCGCCACTGAATATGTCTTCCCCTAATCCTTCACCACCGTCCTCTGATACATAACCATCACCCCCGGTGTGTGCATAGCTACTGTGACCTGATTCATAACCGCCGCCACCCTCTTGGCCCTGACTACTATGGCCATGATCATAACTACCTCCAGCATGACCGGTCTGACTACTCTGGCCATGATCATAACTACCTCCAGCATGACAGGTCTAACTACTCTGGCCATGATCATACCCAGCCTCTTTTGCCACAGATAACACTAAGAGACTGGGGTTAACTTCTCTTTTCTGGCAAGCTTGCACAAATTTGACCCATTTCTGTTGCGCTTCTATTGGCCTTAAATAAAAATTAGGGGTTTGCCTTGACTTAGTCCATAAAGCATGCACACCGACATTATGGGTAGGAGGGAGCTCTAAACGAACACATAACCAATCCTTCAACTGAGTAACGGGCACTGTTTCAGGATTCTGAAGCACTTCATCCATAAATCTAAACTCGCTCAAATCAACTCCGTGTTGATTTATTCTGATGGAACCAGGACCATACAAGAACCTAAACACTACATTATTTGACATGATTTTTGACCTAAAAAATACCGAAAATAGTCAAAAATAGGTACATTGACACATAATACTCAACAAATATCTTGCATCTAACAGACCCCATCAAAGGCTACCTATAAACATACACATATGACTTGAATTAGCAAGAAATTAGGGTTTACCCTTGAAGCGTGTGAAGTCCTGCCGTGCAGCTGCCTCAGGTCAACGGATCAGCACCTCCACCATGCACCTTCCTCAAGTCCCAGCACCAGCCTCCACCATGGCCATTGCTCAACAAGAACACCACCAGATCCCTCCACCAAAACGACTCAAATCACTACACCAGGCTATCCCATTAGTAGATCGGGACTCTACTAGCTTGCTAATGTGTTAGAGCAGCGAGTTTGGATAGAAATCTGGGCTACAAATCGGTGCAACAGCTGAGAAAATGAGAGCAAGCGCGAGAGAGGAAGAACAGTCAGAGAGAGAGAGAGAGAGAGAGGAGGGGAGGACGACGACGGGCAAGCACGGGCAGGCGCGTGAGCTATATGCTGGGGCGCGTCGTCCGTTCAAAGGTCGAAACGTCCTTCGTAGCGTACCCCCTGTCACCCGACAGCTCGACAAAGGCGTGTCGTCTTTTGAATAAAAGAAGACAACTCGGTCGTCTTTTAAATTAAAGAAGACATGTCGGTCATCTATTGAAAAGACGAAGCATCTGTGTCGTCTTTCGAACGGACGACGGACCGTCAGAATTGCAATTTGCCCGTTTTGCGTATTATTTGTGAAAATCAATAAAAAATGTATTATTTAAAAAAATTTAGCTGCTGCCGGAGTTGGAGGGCGGGGGCGCACGCATAATCCATCCGTCCACGCACCGATCACCAAGCCATGTGGTCCAAGGATGACGTTCTCGTGACGATCAGCATATGGACTCGCGACTTGTAGTGGACCCCTTCGTGCTCCTCTCGCCCCCCCGAGGGCGACGGGAGCACCCCCACCATCCCTGGCGCCCAGCCCCCCTCACCACCTCCTCCCTCTGCCGCCGCTGGCGCGGACCGCCGGGCAAAGTCCCTGCGGCGCCGGCGCCGACGGACCTGACCTTCCCCACTCGCGAGGCGAGGAGATCGGGGCTCTCTCGGCCTGGCGGCGGTGCACCATGGCGGCGCTGGAGCTCGGGCGGCGGGGGCTGGTCCTGGCGGAGCAGAGCGGCGCGGCGGCACCCCCTTCTCTCTCGGCGACGGGACGGCTCAGGCGCTGCCTCCTCTCTCTCTCGGCGACGGGGCAGCTCAGGCACGAGCTCTAGGCGTGGGCTCTTGGCCCGAGGTCTGGCGAAGGCCACGACGCTGGGCTGGCGTACCGGAGGCAGGGCTGCTCGGAGTGCAGGGGATCGACGGCGGCGGCGAATTGGTTGCAGCAGCACGGCGGCGGAGCGAAGGGGGCCTGATCTGAGTCTGATTTGGGCCTGGCCGGCAGGCCGGGCCTGATCTGGGCCTGTTCCAGCCCTATCTGCTGCTGCTGCTGTGTCCGGACGGCTCTCACGGTGAGTGATGGAGGGAAGTTCCCCTCCCCCAAGCCGCCCGTGCCTCGATGCCTTCATGCCCGTGAGCCCTACCCTGTCTTCTCGTCGGCGATGCGATGTGGCGCTGGTCGGAGCTTTGGCTAGAGCTCGAGGATGCCGGGGTGGCGGCCCCGAAAGGTGGATTGCGCGGTCGTCTCTTCGGCGAGCGTCGTGGCAGTGGTGGTGGTTTCTCCCCTTGGTCATGTGGATGGCGAGGAGAGGGCGATGGGAGGCTTAGGTGTTGGCGGCGCTTCGGCTTCGGCAATCCCAGATCGCGTGTCGGCAGCCTATCTTGGGGACAACGAGCGTGGCGGATGCCGGGGAGCGTTCGAAGGTTTTTCCGGGCGAAAGCTCTGTGCCTCGGCACCATCGGCGGCGATGCCTGCGGGTATCGTTACCTTCTTGGGGGCGCCGATGCGGCTACCTTCCGCGCGACAGGGATCCGGGTGAAAACCCTTGACCTTTGGTCTCGGCGACGGCGGCGCGGTGTGTCGTGACCCTCTTGGGGGCGTCGCTGTGGAGTCCCGGGTCTCCCCGGTATCGGCTCATTATCCTTGGTGGCAAGTTTAGGCTACCGCGTTTTTCTTGTTTATTTTGATCTGCATTGTTAATGGGGCCTCTCCTCCACCTTATATCTGTTCGGTCGATGTGGCTTTATTTCTAAAGCGGGGCGAAAGCCCTAGTTCGAGCATATGGACTCGCTGTAAAAATATACTACTGGATGCCAATGAGTGAAAAATTCGTCAATGTCGCCGACAGAGATGCCGCCGCTGTACGTGGGAATGGAAGACCGGGTCGATCTCGAATATGCTCCCGAGGCCCGAGCCACATGGGAAACTCCAGCAAGCTGCGTGATGCGTGCTGCTGACATGCATGCATGCGCAGGAGTGATGATAGCCTTTGGTTAAACTAGACTAGATCGTCACGAGAACGTCAGTACTACGCGTAGACATATACTACGCGAGGAAAAACCACTACTACTGCGCGAGGAAAAAACCACTACTACTGCGCATGGTAATAATGGTTTTCCTAGACCCGAGAGATATGTCCAAGACCCGAGAGATATTCTAGGCGGATTAGATTAGGAATCAGCTGGATCGCCACCCTAAGCTTGCCACATGCTTGGAGCTCGACGAACGTGAAGGTACCTGATGACAGAGAACGTGGAACAGGGGAGTGTGTAGATCTCGTACGCATGAGAACTTCTTATGTTTAAGTCACTGATATCATCCTAATAAATTCTTAGTTGCAATCTAGTTGCAACTCATAAGATTTGTACTAATTCTCAGTTACAACCTAGTTGCAACTCATTAAATTTTTAGTTACATCCAAGTTGTAACTTATATGTAACTTATACTTTGCACGAATCACGAGGTAAATCGAATGATGAAAGAGGCGACTGAGAATTAAGAAGTTCTCATGTACCTGAGAACTAGCAAAACCGTAAAAATATAAGATGTTTTAGTTTGTGAATAAGATGTATTTAGACACTTTTTAATATTCTAGATTCGTTTGAACCTATACACTAAAACGTGTTTAGATACATCTCCTTTATAAATTTAAAATATCTTATATTTCTAAACAGAGGGAGTACGTACATACCTCTCGAAGCAAATTTGTTTGCACCTTGTATAACTTGACCGCGGACAGGGACAGCTGTGTCACGTTGGACGCTACCACGAGAACAGTAGTTCCGAGCCGTGACAAAAACCGTAGTTGTGACCTAGGGAACGTACGTACGTGCCCTTCTCCACCGAGCGAGAGTACCTTTCGTCTTGAGCATGAGTACATCGTACACTACGAGCTTGTATTAGTACCATTCTACCTACTCCGACCTGCGCCGCGCGCCGTCCCGTTGTTATGAGCCGTTCTCGCAGCCTCACCTAAAAGGCTAAAAGTCCCCCTGCCCTTCACCTGCAACGCACGCGCCGGCCAAGACCATCGAGGCTGAGGATTCCGAAAAGAATAAGATTCAAGTTAAAAACCCTGGATATGTGGCCTGAATTTTCCGAGATCAGCAAGTGCTGCGCTTTCTTCTGAACTCGCTGTCACCCGAGATTCTCTCACGGGATGAATACCACTGCTGATGCATGGATGGCCGTCAATGATATGTTCAAGACCGCGTCTCGTACCAAGGCACAACATCTTCTTGAGAAACTCAATGACACCAAGAAACTCACAATGACAACCGATGAGTACTATACCAAGATGAAGGGGTTCACTTCCGAGCTCTCGGCCCTTGGGAAACCCATTGAAGAGGATGAACTGCTTGGCTACTTGCTGCATGGTCTGGACAAGGTGGAGTACAATTCCCTCATCACCTCGGTTCATGGAAACCCGGGCACTACTCGGGATGATTTCTATGAGCAACTCTATGGATACGATATGTACGCAATGGAGCAGAGGAGAATTGTTCTTTCATCTCCTCGGCCAATCTGGCTCGTCGAGGTTCTGATCATGACTAGAGCTCACGTGGCCGCTGTCCACCTCCCCGCGGTTACTCACCTCCTCCTCCTCCTCCTCCTCGTGGTCGCAGCCTCGATCATTGCTGCTACCGTGGAGGTGGTGGTGGTGACTGCTACCGTGATTGTGACCGCGTCTCGATGCGTGAGCTGCACGCGCTCTCCTCTTCCCCTAGCATTTCTTGCCGCGTACGCGCGGGCACCCATTAGAGCTCTCTGCAAACGATTTAATCAACTCGTTAGAGCCCTGATTAAACAACTCATTAGAGCTCCCTGCAAACGATTACTTGTGGAGTTGCTGGTTTGTGCAACGGAACTTCGAAGTCACTGGTTTGTGCAACGATTTGCCTCAAGATTTACTGGTACGTGCAATTTCCTCGGACTTATAACCGAATAAAGGCCCCTCTGGCTCACGTGCAATAGCAGTAGAGCACTCTGGCCTCTCGTCGTTGTCGCTCTAGCAGCACCTGCACGCATGATCCATCCATCCAAGCACCGATCAGGCAAGATCACCAACCCCAGGTGGTCCAAGGATGACGTTCTCATGACGATCAATCGGAGTATCAGACAATCACCATATGGTAAAATATATATTTGCCAATGAATGAAAAAATCGTCAATGTTGCCGACAGAGATGCCGCTCTGCGTGGGAATGGAAGACCGGGTCGATCTCGAATATGCTCCCGAGGCCCGAGCCACATGCATGGGATGCGCAGGAGTGATGATAGGCTTGGTTAAACTAGACTATACGGATTAGATTAGTGGTTTTTCCTTGCGTATGTCCAAGACCCGAGAGATATTCTAGGGGGATTATTAGGAAGAAGCTAGATCGATGGCCACCCTAGCTTGCCACATGGTTGGAGCTCGATGGGTGTGAAGGTAGCTGATGTCAGAGAACGTGGAACAGTAAGCACCGGGGTGATGATGCAGATCTAACCCAGCCCTGGAGGCCTGGACTGAAGAAACGGGTCCATTCTCGCTAGCCCCTGAGTTGTCTGTACTCGCGGCCACGTGGGCACTCGCGGCCGGACAAACAGTTCCCGGTGAGCTCCCTCATGAACCAGAGCGCCAACGTCGTCGTCACGGCGCACCCACCGGCCTGTTGCGAGTGGACGACGACGAGTCCGCGTCGTGTCTCGCTGCCCCCAGCTGCACGCGCTCTCCTCTTTCCCCCGCATTGCTTGCCGCGTACGCGCGGGCACCCATCGCGCTCGTCTCTTCGTCACGAGTCAGACGCTGATGCCATCGCAACTCGCCACGGCGCCCAAGTCAGATTGCCAATGCCCACATCATGCCCGGTGATGAATCTACGTACCTCTCGAAAGGAATTTGTTTGCACCTTGTACTATAACTTGACCGCGGACAGCTTTCGTCTTGAGTATGAGTACATCGTACACTACGAGCCTGTAGTACCTACTCTGACCTGCGCGGCTGTCTGTTGTTATGAGCCGTTCTCGCAGCCTCACCTAAAAGTCATCCACCCCCTTCACCTGCAACGCACGCTCCGTCGTCCCATGCATGCCTGTCCTCGCCACGACGTAAACCATGAGTTGTAAAATTGTACTCCTACTTCCGCCTGCCGCAAAATAAGTAGTACTCTCTCCGTTTCAGGGCTTAAGGCGTCCTCGTTTTGCTTTTTTTTCTTTGACCAAGAATTACTCTAAATACGTAAAGAGTTTTGTTATAAAACTAGTAACACTAAAAAGTAGTTTTCAATATGAATCCAACGGTACTAATTATGTACAATATAATCAAGATTTTGTTATTCATTTTTTTCGGTCAAACTTTGCTTTAAAAGCGTGTGCGCCTTAGGACCTGTAACGGAGGTACTACTAGTAACCGAAGTTGAAAAACCTAGCTCTCCCTTTTGCCCGTCCTGCCTTCCACTTTCGATTAGCTAAAATGCATTCATCTCGATCGGCTGCCCACTCTGCCCTGTCCAGCAATTAACCCCCTATCCATCTTGCCGTGCTAGCCAGCACGGCCGGCAATAACGTACCGCGAACAAACGGCACGAAACCGAGCTCGCGTGCTCGCTCGTCGGATCACTGAAGTGCCAGCGCAAGCAGCAGTGTCGCGTCTTCAAGCGTAGGGGGGAAAGTGGCGCAACCCAAAAGATCTTGCTTGCGTTGCGTTGCCCTGTGTCCCGTAGTGCATTCATTCAGGCGTTGCTAGCTGAGCTGAGCTCGTTGATTGGCTCTACGTACCCCGTATAGGTGGACCATCTGATCACGCACGCAACACGCATGAATGTTGTCAAGAGTCCAATGACAAATGAATCGAAAAACCGTTGTACGCCGAACATATACACGTTAGAAATATGCTTCTATTCCTGAGGTGCGTGAGGAGCGTCGCCACGGTCGCCTCTCGGCAAACCGCGATAGAGTTTGCATGTAGAGGATCATGGGCGGATCCCTATAGAGCCAAGCAGGGGCGGAGCCAGGGGGGGCTAGCCCCCCCTAACCATCGGCCCCCCCTCAATACATAGTGTTGATTTTATTACTAAACTGATGGTCTCATAGTCTTAATTAACACTAAGCCCAAATTAATTGATTTGTCGTGCTTCTCTATACCGAAAGCCAAAAGTATCTCATGAATTTGTTTTATTAGTCAACCATAGTAACATGTTTCAACATTTTTCGTTTGTGTAACTAGACCTAATAGCTAGCACCATATGCGATCGTTCAGATCAATTGAACCATCGCTCGCTCCTACTCAGTAGTTGGATGCCACACGATGCCGCGGTCGTGGTACCATGCTAGCTAGCCATGTTGTTTGTCAGTTTCTACCTTTGTTAATCATGCCGCAACGCCAGCAACAAGCATGTTGTGCCATCGAGTATATGAATCAATCTTCCTCACTCTGATTGAAGGTACCAAATCATTAGTATTTTGTCGATAGATTGCATAATAGTCTAATTGATTAATTTAAAAAAATGTGTCTTTTGTTTGGTGTTTTCTCGGTGATGACGACAACTTATTGCATAATAATTGAAAAATAATAATAGGAAGGTTACCAGAAATCGAATTATCAGGCTTTATACTCATAGAGATAAAGTTAAGGCAATATAAACTAATTTTTTGTTTTGTATTGTCTAAGATTTGGTGCTATATATTAATATCAGTTCTATGCCGATATTTTGATATACTGTTATGTTTTTTATCCAAACAATTCTTTCAACACAAAATGATAGGTAGTTGTTGTCTTTTTGAGAAAAAAATCTTATATATAATCATCAGTATCTTCGCCCCCCTCAATATCAAATCCTGGCTCCGCCCCTGGAGCCAAGGGGGTGCATAGGACCCACGTAAAATTTTGTTTTCTTTGCTAACTAACAGATTTTCACCACGTGTGCATCTCGAAACAAACGCTTTTACCTGTTGTGACGTCAAGTGTGCACCATGATCCACTTCACACTAGCTTGGCCACTATAGAGAATAACCTCGTTTATCTATAAGATAAACTGTTGGAATTTGGTAAGTTTTGGCTGCTACAAATTCTGAAATTCTCTTAGTCTCTTGTGTATGACGGCATATGGCTGTGCTAGTGGTGCTAAAGTTTAGTTTCCACATTGCTAGTGGAAGAAGTGTTAGACTACCTTATATAGTAGAGTATTGCACCACTCACTAAAGTGTGACAAGGAGAGAAGTCCTCGCGCACTCCTCCGGCGACGCCCGCCTCGTCTCGCCACGTTTCGCCTCGTCACGACGCGCCCGCGCCATGGGCTGTTCCCGTGGACTATGCCTCACGATCTCCCTAACCTGCATTATATAGATGTAATCTGTTTATCTACTTTGTTGATCTGCATGATTGGTTTAGTACTGTTTGTATGATCATGCTTTATCAATTTATTATTCGGATTAAATCATATGAATTATTGCTTATATTTTGAACACAAACTAATCCTAACACTCATATAATCTTTGCTTGTTCTTGTAACCGATTATCCTAGGAATAATCTCCTACAAAAATAAAAATAGAGAAGAAAAAGAGAGTATGCCATGAAAAACTCCTAAAATCCCAGTAAAAAAATAAAGAGAAAATGGCATATGTCTTCCATACTTGTATGGATATTGCCTCATTAAAAACCTTGCATGATATACCGTTAGGATAAAACTCACAGAAAAGAGTGCAATGTCGAACACCTATGATCTTCAGCAACTCATAACTTTGCAAGTCGCGAAGTCTCCTCGTACCAATTCCATTTTAGATATTTATAAAACAGTGATCTTGTTAAGGACACCATAAACAAATCAGCAAGTTTATCGCATGACCCCGTTTGCAAAAATACTTATCTTCCTGCTCTTCTGTATCTCGTGGGGACAAAACATCTGAGGAGCGACATTTTGTAATATTGCTCTTAGTATAACGTGTTCGCATCTATACAATAAAGCATCATTATCGAGTAAATGGCACCGTGAGTTACACAATTTGTCTCGTATGTACACTTAAGTCACATAACTTACAGATTAAACTAACAAGTCACATAACTTGCGAACCCGTGCACACAAGGTCACAAAACCGGTCAACTGAGTGGTTTTTGACCAAAACCAGTCATAGAAAAACTATTTTTTTACAAAGAAAACCTTAAACTTATATTTTTTATGTTGGAAAGTGTATAAGATGCTCACGAGGAAAACTGGCAGTTGCTTCTGAGCCCACGAAAGCTTGTTTTTTTGAAAACAAAATAAAAAAGATATTTTTAAGACTCCAAAAATCTGAAAAAAATCACGCACAAACATTTATACATTCCAAAGGTACTAAAAGATTTTTAGACAAAAATGTGTTTTATTTTGCGGAATACAAAAAAGACAAATCTCTAGGAAAATACGAGTGCTTTTTATATTATATACATTCGGGAATTTTTTTTCTAAAGCCCAAAACAAAATGAGAGTTTCACTAAAACTTGCCACAGTCATTCAGCCCACACATATATATTTCCAAAATAAATTTTAGATTCTTCATAATGAAAAAGTACGGATTTCGAATTTTTGGTCTGCCTATGACCGGTTTTGGTCAAAAACCACCTAGTTGACTGGTTTTGTGATCACGGTGTACGGGTTCACAAGTTGTGTGACTTGTTTGTTTAGTTTGAAAGTTATGTGACTTGAGTGCATATACGAGATAAGTTGTGTGACTCCCTGTGCTATTTATCTATCATTATCTTCATAGATAATGGTGGAGGTCTCAAGCAAACCAATCCCATTTGAATCTTGGACAAAGTTTATCATTCTGTGAAGCCATTCACATTCATATGATGCTTCAAACAAAGCAATTATTTTAGGATAATTCGTAGACGTAGCCACCAATATTTGCTTTATCGACTTTCAAAATAAGGACTTACCTCCATGTAAGAAGACAAAACCGGTCCGCGGTCTCGCATTAGGGGATCTAGTAAGTATCTGAAATTGTAATACATCACTATGGTTCTCTCTTGATTTATTTGATAAAACTAACCAAAATCTTTGTTTCCCTGAGGATATCTTGGCATATTCTTCACGCTGACCCTATGCCTTTTTATTCGGGACACGGTGTACCTAGCCAACAGATTAACTCCAAGAGATATATAAAGTCTCGTGCAGTTTGCTAGATATATTTGTGCACCAATCGCACGAAGATATAGGAGTTCTAGTCCCAATATCTCCTCATCGCCTTCTTAGCTCAACAAGGCACAACTTGAATCTAGATACAATAATGCCTCCCCGATCACAAGGTTCGTGCCATTTTGAGTGTAAATGTGGTCTTATTAGAACTAACAATTAGTACAATGTACCGCCAATTGTCATGATACTCCACGTACTTTTTTTTGCAAAGTTTGGAAGTATTTAACTTCACGTAGTATTGTGTTAGAGATGCTAAACAAATTTCCTCATGCATTGGATTTTTTAGAAGATTTATTTTCTTCTTCTTCCCTCTTGTTCTTCTATGTAGCTTCTTATTCTGGTTACCGTGTGGGTTCGCCAATTTGCTCTCCTTTGAAAGTGCAAGGTGCTGATAACATGTGAAGAGTCGAATGACAAATAAACAGAATAATCATTGTATTCCTTCAGGTGTTTGGCGGAGGCAGCGACTAGGGTGAGGCTTGCAGAGTAGGTCATAGGGTTCCTCCCGCGCCAGGACAAAGATCTGTTGGATGCCTGTCGTCCTTGATATGGCCTAGAGTGGCATGTTTCGGAAGGCTCCACCCGCGAACTCCAACGGATGCTTTATACCTGGAGATTGTTGGATTGGAAGAAATTCGATCGTGCGCACCCATGTTTTTTCCCGACCGTTTGGTTTTAGAGTGATCGTTTAAAGCTCGACTATCTATTACCATCATGTGTCATGTCTATAGCGATACGTGCTGAAGATACAAGGTGAAGTGAGATGCAGACACGAGGGCTAGTGATGGTGGTTTGACTCTTTGTGGCGATAATGAACGGGGCTTAGTGATCTATGACTCACAGTAGAGGCTATTAATAGGGATGACATCACATGAGAAGTTTACAATCTTACCTTGCAAGGTCAAAATCCAAAGCCTGGCCTTAATTGGTTCTATCTAACAATTACCTTATTGAAAGCATTGTTTTGCGAGCAAGGGCTTTGTCCCAGGTGAAAACCTGTGATCTTTTGGTCGGGATACGGCGGTGCTTGTACACTATTTCCCTCTTGAATGTGTCGCTATTGGAGAGGTTGAACATTTGATATTGTTTTGGTGGTGTTAGTGTCGCTGCTAGCGGGACATTCTTTTTTCAAGGATTGTGCATGTGTAAGGCTACTAGAACAATACGTTGTTGTAGATACCAAGTGTAATTGATTCCCGATATTAATGTACTCCCTTCGTCCGGAAATAAGTGACTTCTATTTGTCTAGATTCGGATGAATCTATGTATTAAAACGCGTCTAGATATATGTGAATCTGTACAAATCCAAGTCACTTATTTCCAGACCGGAGGAGTACAATATTGTCAAAAATTTGTATAAGATAAATAAATCCTAACAAATGCAATGCTGCTAGTGCGTGTGGGAGAGGCGGGGAAAAAATTCTTTGGCTAAATCCGAATATTTCTTTTCAATATTTTTTAAAACTCAAAAATGTGATTACCGAATTTTAAAATGGCAGGAGCACCAAATCTCCACTCAAACCTGAAAACGACTGAAAGAAAACTACAGTCATCTCAAACGACTATACAGCTCGCACTAGCGCCATGCATAGTGCTATCGAGCCGAACGATATCTCATCATAAAAATACTAGTATAACACAGTCTGTAGTGCAAAAGAAAATCTGGACAAAAGATATGTCAAAAGGGCAGGGGAGCGGAAGGAGATCCACCGCCTGAGAGCCGTTGAGACGAGTTATTAACCTTCACTAACAATTGTACCCGCATTGATGACCCCACTAACTACACACCCAGCTCAGCTGAAACGTCCGTGCGCCGGGCCCCAACGCGCAGGCAGCAACGGTCGCCCGAGGGCGAGGCCAGGACCCGTTCCCAAACTCGCACACCCGGCCCGGCGCTCCCCGCGGTCGTTCCACCATCCGTGCGCGCGCACCCGACCGATCCTCTGCCCGCGCCAGCATACAAGCCACCCAGATGAACCCACGTAGCCCCATCTCCCCCACGAACCCAACTTCCCCGCGTCGTGCGTCACCACCGTCCCACTTCCAACTCCGACCCCGCGCTCCCCCCCGCCATAAATCCCACGCCCCGCCCTTTCCCTTTTGCCCCAACCCCCAGAACGCTTCGCTCCTCGCCGTGACACACTCCCTACTCTGCTCCGTCGCTGCCGCCCGCAGCAGAGCATCATGGCGCTAGCCCGCGGCCTCCTCCTCGCCGCGGCATTGTCGCTGCTCTTCCTCGCCGGCGCAGGTAACCTCCACCGCAATGCGTGGCATTTGACATCTGGGCAGCAATGCCGGTTCGTTTCACTCACGAAAACGCTGACATTTCCCGTGTAAATTGGCCGCAGATGCGGGGACGGTGGGCGTGAACTGGGGCAGGGTGGCGAACAACCTCCCGAACCCGGCATCCGTGGTGCAGCTGCTGAAGCAGCACGGCATCGGGCAGGTGAAGCTCTACGACACGGAGCCGACGGTGCTGCGCGCGCTGGCCAACAGCGGCATCAAGGTCGTGGTGGCGCTCCCCAACGAGCAGCTGGCCGCGGCCGCGAAACGCCCGTCCTACGCGCTGGCCTGGGTGCGCCGGAACGTGGCGGCCTACTACCCGGCGACGCAGATCCAGGGCATCGCCGTGGGCAACGAGGTGTTCGCGACAGCCGCCAACGTGACCTCCCAGCTCGTCCCCGCCATGGCCAACGTGCACGCGGCGCTGGCGAGGCTGAACATGGACAAGGCCGTGAAGGTGTCGTCCCCGATCGCGCTGACGGCGCTGGCGGCCAGCTACCCGCCGTCCGCGGGCGTGTTCCGGGAGGAGCTCTCGCAGGCGGTGATGAAGCCGATGCTGGACTTTTTGTCGCGGACGGGGTCGTACCTGATGGTGAACGCGTACCCGTTCTTCGCGTACGCGGACAACGCGGGCGTGATCTCGCTGGACTACGCGCTGTTCCGGCCCAACGCCGGGGAGCTGGACTCCGGCAGCGGGCTCAAGTACTACAGCCTCCTGGACGCGCAGCTGGACGCCGTGTTCAGCGCGGTGGCGAAGCTGGGGGGCAGCGGCTACAACGGGGTGCGCGTGGTGGTGTCGGAGACCGGGTGGCCGTCCAAGGGGGACGCCAAGGAGGTTGGCGCGTCGGCGGCGAACGCGGCGGGGTATAATGGGAACCTTGTCAGGCGCGTGCTGTCGGGGAACGCCGGCACCCCGCGGCGGCCCGACGCGGACGTGGACGTGTACCTGTTCGCGCTGTTCAACGAGAACCAGAAGCCCGGGCCGACCTCGGAGCGCAACTACGGCGTGTTCTACCCGAACCAGCAGCAGGTGTACGACGTGGAGTTCGTCCTCGGCGGCAAGGGCAACGTCGGAGGCGGCGGCGGAGGCCTCGGGTGGCAGGACAACGGCAACAATGCGCCAGCGGCAGGAGGAGGCGGGGGCGGGGTGAAGGCTGCGGTGGCGCCCGGGGCCGCGTGGTGCGTGGCGAACGCGGTGGCGGGGGAAGGAAGGCTGAAGGCGGCGCTGGACTACGCGTGCGGGCCCGGCGGCGCGGACTGCAGGGGCATCCAGCCCGGCGCGCCGTGCTTCGAGCCCAACACGATGGTCTCCCACGCGTCGTACGCGTTCAACGACTACTACCAGCGGAAAGGACGGTCCATCGGCACCTGCGACTTCGCCGGCGCCGCCTACGTCGTCAACCAGTCGCCAAGTGAGTTTCATCTTGCTCAATGTGGTCGTTTCTTGCTTTGCTTAGTTTAATTCCTCGTACTGTACCACTCGTGCAAACCGAAATGTGCCACTCCATTGCTTGCATCGCGAAGCAAAATGTAGGTGATAGGTACACGATTGCTGTGATCCGGTACACAAAATGTTAGTACTTTTTACACGATTAGTGCCAACCCGAGCAAAATGTAGGTGCTACGCAGAGTCTCTGATCCACTACATCTAGATAGCACTACAACAGCACCGCGAACGTTTGTGTGTGGGTAAAAAGGTACTAGTACTACTCCAGAACCAGTAGAGTGGGAACCACACGAGCTAATAAGCAGGAAACATCCCGTACTGCTCCACGGCAATCTGCAACAGAGCGATGAGGACCACGGTTCAAATCAAATCAAAATCGAACGAACGAAAAGCTGCTTTTGTGTTTTGTACGGGAACGATTCCCCGTTCTTTTGCCCCACAAACAAACACGCGCTGTCACGCACACTTTCCTTCCTGCCCCTAGGTTAAAACACAATGTTGCAGTAAGTTGCTATTCCTACTACACTTGCTAGGGTCAGAGCATTTATCGAGGACAAGAACGGAAACTGCTGTCAGCCCTTGAATCCGTTTGATGAGTGCTAGGAGTAGTACCTGCGATCGAAATCTGTACTGCTGCGATTTGCATGCCAGTACTACAGTTGCTCATTGAAGCTCGCCCATTGGATTCGAGCTGCCGTGTTCGTTCGTCTGGGCTGGGCTGGGCTGGGCTGTTGCTCGTCACTGTCTCGAGTTACTCCTCCGTGACGGGGACAGGCGTCAGTCCTTGCTGCGCGGCTCGACGCGACATGACCCGTCCTCCTGCGTTCTTTACTCCTCGCATCGTAATGCGTGCCATGGCTGGACGTCGCATACGGCGCCGTGATGGCCTGCGATTGATTGATTGCCGCTTCCGGTTCCTCTGCCGCAAGCAGTTCGTGGGCCTCGCGCATTGTTTACTCTTCCTGTTCTAGCAGTGTAGAACACCACGTCGTATGTTCACATTGGAGAGCGTCCTGTGGTGTTTTAACCCAGTGGATCGATGGATGGTGGATGGATCTAACTCGGTGCTCGTGTTTTGTTTTGTTTTGCAGAGATGGGCAAGTGCGAGCTCCCCTCCACCGTCTGATCAAGTCTGAACCCAGCATCGGCGACGACGTAGTACCCGAGGGCGGCGTCCATGCATCTAACATGAGAATGGAAAATATCTATCTATCTATCGCAGGTCGGCAAACCCCAGAGTGTGCAGGGAGGAAAAGAGGGAGGGATGTTGGAGGAATCTCGGCTCGTGCTTTCTCGCTTTCTTTTACCTGCATCTGTGCGCCCCGCTGGCCCGCTGCTTGACTACTGCCGCATGTTTGCTGCTCAGGTTGCAGGCGGGGCGGGTTGTGGCTAGCCGCTACCGAGCAAAGAGAGACAATGCTATTAGCGCAGACGTTCGCGGCTTGCCGCATCAAGCCGCTATGGTTAGCGCGGCCACTGTGACAACCCGCCTCAGCCCGCATATATGTTTATACGTACTTGCTTCGAGAAGGAACTTGGAGCTAGCTCGCACGCTAGACGTGGCCAGCTCTCTCAGAAGGATCCTAGAGCTAGCTCGCACGCTAGACGTGGCACATGCGAACTGGCCGGCCGGCCTGCGCGGCACGAGAGCAGATTCAACATAAAGTATCTTTTTCGATCTAAATAGTTGATTTAAATTTGTCTAGATTTCGTTGTGTCTAGACATAATTTAGTATTAGATTTATCTGTATTTTAATAAACTTGAGTCAACTAATTTGGTTATGATGGAGTACAAATTATTTGGAGTTTCGAGCCAATTTTTTGTGTTTTTTAAATATGGCGGAAAAAATTCAATATGACAGAACAAATTCAACATGACAAAAATTGTACCAAATTCAATATGACATAACAAATTTAACATGTTCAAACAACATGCGAGAGCAAATACAGACTTGTGTTGTTCTACCCTAGTATTTTCAGAACATTGTATCGGGTGGTTGCTATATTAATATAGCGGGATGTAAAGTCTGTTTCGAGGAGAATCTAAGGGCATCTCTAGCAGATACCACATATTGTCTCGCACCGCAAACTAACCGCCAGTTTGCGGTACAAGGCCGAAAATATGTCTATTCCAGATACCCTAAACCATACAGCATCCGAATTTTTTTGCGGTTCCCCGCAAATCGGCGCATTCGTGCCGCATATATACTATTTGGAGGGGTAGGTTTGCGGTTCACCGCAAAACACGTCTTCGCCGGCTATTTTTCCCGCCAGTCTCTCTCTCTCCCTCTCACCCACTTCCATGGCGAGACCTAGTCTAAATGAGTACGACGTCGAGAGGTTCGCGCAGTACAACATCCTCGCGCCGCCTCGTGCTACGCTTCCGGCTCGCTGGGAATTGAGCTATGCCGGGGTGCCGGTGAGGCCGATTCCGCGCGGCTATACGTTGGCTCGTCGGATCGAGGAGCGTCGCCGCGAACTACCGGAGTGGAAGAGGGCATTATGTCTATACGCGCCAGCGAGCTCGTACTGGCGCAAGCGTTTTGAGAAGAAGCGGAGGGCTCGGCATCGTTCACGCGCGAGAGAAGAATTCCAGAGACAGGCGAACATCGCCAGAATCATTGGGATTCATGATAGCGAAAGCGACGCGGAGGACGTAGGGTATGGCGGCGCGGCGGCGGACAGCGGAAGCGACGCGGAAGACGGTGGGGTGGAGGCGGATGGCGGCCCGGAGGCGGACAACAGAAGCGACATCATCAATTAGGTTTTCATATTTAGTCGTCTGTTATTAGTAATATCTATGATTAAACAGTTCGTCGTTAAATTATGTGACCTAATTAATACTATCTATGTCGAATTTTTATTCTGTTTCAACTAATCTGTGATTCGAGGTGAAATTTGTGTGATTTGGGGTGAAATGTGTTTTGGCGTACAGGCGGTGGGGCGGAACAGATACTACATACCTGACCCGTAAAAACGAGTATTCGGTTTTACAGTATACTATGCGGTATCTGTTTCGCCTCATGGTTTTTCATACCGCATCCGCGTTTTGCGATACCACGGGATACAGTATCTGCTAGAGATGCTCTAAGAAGTGTACAATTTGAATGTATTCCAAACTTAGTTAAGAGGAGTATTTGTGTTTGTGACACTAAATTCTATCATACTAAACCATGATAGCAAGCAGCGAACATGGCTTCCAAACTTGGCTAATTTGGTGATCATTATTAAAGATTGCCAAAAATTAAATAAAGGATCTTATTAATAAATGAAGTACTTTCTTCGACCCATATTAATTAAATTGGATTTGTCAAATTTAGATGAACCTATATACTAAATAGTGTCTAGATTTATCCCAATCTAGACAAATGTGAGTCGATTAATATGGGTCGAAGAAAGTATGAAAGGCTTACAAGTTACACCAATTTCAACAGTATGTAAAGATTTTTTATATTACTATCTGGTAGAGCATCCTGCATCACCTACATCAGATGAATTAAATTACCGTGCATCAATAAGATCTACCCTATCAACGTATCTTGTGACATCAAGAGCATCACATCAACAAGGTACGAACCTGGAGATGGCAGCGCCTAGAGACATAGAAAAAGCTTTGCGGTTATGCGGTTATGCGGTTATGCGGGGTGCGAGGTGGTAAAGCGGCCTGACCGCTTCAAACCCACTCGCAACAACGCGGTTGGCCCAGCGACACTTCGTGAGCCGGTTTTGCGGGGCGGTATAGCGGCAACGCGGGCAGGCCTGCCCCGCCTGCAACCTGATTTGCTGCAACGTACTAGGAGTATAGTAGTAGAATCAATCACTGTAGCTATAGCTGTGCGCCTTTTGCAGCTTTGGGGATACCTTTGTTTAGTTTCGTCTATGTAACTACGCTATTAATTTACAACAACTATGAGGTCTGTTTTATTACCGGATTTACAACAACTACGCTATTAATTTAGTACTGTACTATGAGTAATGTACTAGCCTAGCCCTCTCTAATTAAGCCATGTGACATCGTGACCCACGGTGGATTGTTGTCTCAGACTCTCTCTTGAGTACTCCATTGTTTTCCTTTGACCCGTGTCTCTTGAATCATCATAACCTCGGGTGTTTGTCCACCGGAAATGCTGCTTGCCTTTCAAGCCAGTTCCGCAATCAATCGAGTGTCAGTCAACTCATGATGGTGGCAGGCAGGCAGCTCCTCTAGATCGTGCAGTGACATTGTTTTTCCTTTTAGCACACGCCCGCTCGCTCTAGTGCTAACTGTGAGCCCTAAAAGTGCGCAATTTAGTCTACTCATCCGGAGAAATTTCGTGCTAGCTGCATTGGAAAGCTTGCTTAAGGCCACAAAGCGGCATTGCTTTACTTTGCAAAATATATTTACCCGTTGGATCGGAGTCCTGTTTGAAACCTCGGGTGTTACTTACGGCTAGCTGACGGTATCTAGCAGGTCGTCGATCTCAGGAAAACCTGCCGCTAGCAACCAGTACTCCAGTAGTGCTTGATGCCCCATTGTCTTGATCAGCTGATCTTTTCATGGGTGCACCTGGGTAGCCCGGTATTTTTTGACAAATCTGACCAGTTTGACCAACTTTAACCGCGTCTGTCCTCCGGACGAAACTAATTTGAAATCTGACCCCTCACTTCGGCGCCACTTTAAACGGCGCCGCCTAACACAGGTCGGCGATGGCCCCGAACTTGCCACAGGGGCGGGAGCCTGGCTGACGTGGCCGCTATGTCGGCGCCGTTTCAACTGGCGCCGACCCTAGGGTTATACCAAATCGAGCAGTTTCCCTTTCCCAGCCCTCCCATTTCCTCCTCCCAGCCGCCACAAGCTCTCTCTCTCCTGTTTTTCGCCCCTATCTTCAAATCTAGTTGAAACTCCAAGATTTCTTGGATTGGAACCATGGCAAGTCTTCTTAGAGGTAATCTCTCTCAAATCCCCTTTGATTCCACCTATTAGAATGTCTAATTTGATCTCATTTATCTCTTTTTTGTTGAAACCCTAGAAGATCATAGATATGTTATTTAGATATCTTTGTAAGTAATATTTGTTTGAATAGATTGTAGCTAGTGTATGCATGCATTTGATAGGAGCTTTGTCTTAGTGTTTGCTAATTTAGTTTACATATGACAAAACAAAAATATGCACATGTGGAAATATATTTGTAGGGATTCATTTCCATAGATTTTGCTAGGGTATGTATGCATTGGATATGAGCTTGTCTTAGTGTTTGCTATAGTGTTTACTAAGTTGGGAAGCACTTCAATGGAAAATTAGCCGGTTGTATGATAATATAGCTTAGGACATTATAAGTGATAGTGTTTGCTATGTTAATTATCCCAATGTTTGTAGATTCTCCGGACATGTGGACGGAGATTGCACGTCAGATGAAGTTTGCTGAAAGTACCAAAGGCAAGTATCCCAATATGTCATGGAAAGATGTTCCGGTGGTATCAAGATATCCGGTACCAAATTGTTGTTGTGGTAAAACTTGTCATATACAACAATCTAACTACCACACTACTGCTGGCTGCGCATTCTACAAGTGATAAAACTTGTCATATGCAAACTTCAGCGTTCCATTTATGGACTGAAGCAAGCATCTCGGAGTTGGAACCTTCGTTTTGATCAAGTGATAAAGAGCTTTGGATTTGTTCCAAATTGCTACGAAGCTTGTATCTACAAGAAAGTGAGTGGGAGCTCGGTGACATTTCTGGTACTATATGTGGATGACATATTGATTATTGGAAATGACGTTAACATGCTTAACGATGTGAAGAGTTATCTGAACAAGTGTTTTTCAATGAAAGACCTAGGTGAAGCTGCTTATATATTGGGCATAAAAATCTATAGAGATAGACAAAGACGCTTGATAGCTTTAAGCCAGAGTACATACCTAGACAAAGTTCTGAAAATGTTCAGAATGGATAAGGCAAAGAAAGGTTCAGTGCCTATGTTGTCAGGTAAGATATTGAGCAAGGCTCAGTGTCCAGCTACGGTAAATGATAGGGAAGCTATGAGCAAAGTGCCTTATGCCTCGGCCATAGGTTCTATCATGTATGCCATGCTGTGTACTAGACCGGATGTGTCCAATGCTCTTAGTTTGACGAGCAGATATCAAAGTGATCCAGGAGTGGAACACTGGACAGCCGTGAAGAACATCCTAAAGTACCTAAATAGAACTAAAGAAATGTTCTTAGTCTATGGGGGTGATGAAAAGCTCGTCGTAAAAGGTTACGTCGACGCTAGTTTTGACACCGACAAGGATGATTCTAAATCTAAGACAGGATACGTGTATATTTTGAATGGAGGAGCTGTGAGCTGGAGAAGCTGCAAGCAAAGCGTGATTGCGGGATCTACAGTAGAAGCGGAATACATGGCTGCTGCAGAAGCGTCAAGTGAAGGAGTTTGGATCAGAAACTTCATCACTGAGCTTGGCGTGGTTCCAAGTGCATTGGACCCACTGGAGATATTGTGTGACAACACTGGCGCCATAGCACTCGCTAAGGAACCAAGATATCATCCAAAGACCAAGCATATCAACCGCAAGTTTCATATAATCCGATATTATATAGCAGATGGAGATCTGAAGATCAGCAAAGTACATACAAATCTGAATGTCGCAGATCCATTGACTAAACCTCTTCCACGTGTAAAACATGATCAACACCTCAGTGCCATGGGTGTGAGATTGTTGCCAAATGTAAACTAGATTATTGACTCTAGTGCAAGTGGGAGACTGTTGGAATTATGCCCTAGAGGCAATAATAAAGATGTTATTATTATAATTATTGTTCATGATAATGTTTATATTCCATGCTAGAATTGTATTAAGCGGAAACTTTAATACTTGTGTGGTTTGTGAACAACACCGTGTCCCTAGTACGCCTCTAAGGACTAGCTCATTGATTAATGATGGTTAAGGTTTCCTAACCATGGACATGAGTTGTCAATTAATAATGAGATCATATCATTGGGAGAATGATATGATGGACAGAATCGAACTAAGCGAAGCAATTAGATCGTGTCATCGTGTTCGTCTTTGCGAAGCTTTTCTTATGTCAAATATTGTATTCCTTAGACCATGAGATAATACAACTCCCTGGTATCGGAAGAAAGCTTTGAGGTCATCAAACGTCATCCTATGAGAGGGTGATCATAAAGGTGTCTCTCAGGTGATCGGAAAGTATCTGTTGGGTTGTATGTATAGAGATGGGATTTGTCCCTCCCAAGTCGAAGAGATATACTTCGGGCCCACTCGGTAATCGATATCAACACCACTTGCAAGCATGTGGTTAAGGAGTTAATCATAAAGTGGTATCGGATTACGGAACGAGTAAAGTACTTGCTGTGAACGAGATTGAACTAGGTATGACGGTACCGACGATCAAATCTCGGGCAAGTAAAATATCGCGAGACGAAGGGAATATATATATGGGATTGATTGAATCCTGGCATCGTGGTTCATCCGATATGATCATCGATGAATGTGTGGGAGTCAATATGGGTTTCCAGACCCCGCTGTTGATTATTGATAGAAGATCATGTCTGCATATTCTCGAACCCGCAGGGTCACACACTTAACGTGTCTCGACGCTAGGATAGATTGGATAATTGGTTTATGAGTTTTTGTTTGGAGTCTCGGATGGGATCCGGGACATCACGAGAGGTTCCGGAGTGGTCCGGAGAATAAGATTCATATAAGGTAGTGCAGTTTTTGGAGTTCGGAATTGTTCCGGGTTAATCGGTATTGTACCGGAAGCTTCTAGAACCTTCCGGAAGGGGACCAGCGTGGCCCCACCTTCCGGGAGGGGGCATGGGCCTATGAGGGAGTGCCCTGGCTGCATTGGGCCAGGGGCACAAGGCCCCATAGGGCCCAGCCGGCCAAAGAGGGTTTAAACCCTAGATAGAGCTTCTAGAAGGGGGGGTTTCCTTGCCCCCCACTCCTCCTCCTTTGGGGCCGCCGGTTTGGGATTGGTGGAGGAGCTAGGGCTGCGCCCCACCCCTCTATATAAAGAGGGCTGGGGGCGCACCACCCCCACACCTTCCCCTCCAACCCTAGCCGCCCTGCTGCCCTCCTCTCTCCCTCCCGACTGTTTGTAGGCGAAGCCCTGCTGCAGAAATTCTCCACCATATACACCACGCCGTCGTGTTGTAGATCTAATCCGTCTCTCCACCATACTTGCTGGACCGAGGAAGGAGGAGTCGTCGAGGTGCTGCACGTGTGCATCTCACGGAGGCACCGCCACTTGTGGTGCTAGATCGGATCGGATCGCGAGGAGGAGAAGCGAGTACGACTACATCGCCCACGTTCCGACGAACGTTCCGCTGTGCGAATCTTCAAGGGTATGGAGATCTAATCCAATCTCTCTCGTTGTTTGCATCTCCTAGATTAGATGTTGGCTTTCCCTCTGTTCGCATCCGTAGAAAATTTTGATTTACTATGCCGCGAAACCTTTCAATATCTTCCTTCCAAAACAACTTCATCGCCTTTGTCACTCCATCCAAGGACAGCTCTAACCTTGACAACAACATCACTAAGACTAGGACTAGTCGGAAAAAATATCACAGTCTTTGCCATATCCACAAACTCAACACCACAGTCCGATTGCACAACACGCCCACCGTGATGCACATGAAGGACTTTTGCATAAGCCATCTATATTAATAGCCAAAACAAATACCAAAGCATCCATTAGAGAATGCAATACCCAACAAAATGCGACAATATTCAAACAATGGTACCATGCCATCTACAATCACCCTAAAATACCATTGCTCTAACCTACTCATTTTGCTACAATCACCCTACACAAACTAGCCAATATCATTCATATATGTTGCACATTCTTACAACACACACAAACAAACTAGCCAATACCAATCAATCTAGCAACTCCTAACAACTCCTACAAAAAAATTCCTAGAAACAACTCCTACCAACAACTCCTACAAAATATCATCTAAGTGAAATATCGACATTACTATCTACATTAGCAATATGTTACATCATATGTTGGCCAAACTTGTAGCAATATCATCTAATTGAAATATCTACATTAGCAACACTTGAATAATTACAATTAACTAGAACATGTGCTTCACATACAACATAATTACATTGTATGATTACAATTAACTAAGTTTACATACAACATTACTTTACATACAACATTAGTTTGTACATTTTAGATACAACATTACTTTACATACAACACATACACAAACAAACATTTTAGAATAGGGTGAGGGGATTTGAGAGAGGAGAGGGAAGGGGAGAGGTACCTGCGGCCGGAGGGGAGAGGTGCGGGACGAGGAGATGGCCGGAGAGGGAGGCAGCCCACACGCCGGAGGGAGTCAGCCCACCCGCTGGAGGGAGGCGGCCCACCTGCGTGCGTGCGGACGCGGCGGCCGGCCTGCGGGGTGGTGGAGGAGCGGAGGGAGGTGGTCCGGAGATGGGCGGCGGGGTGGTGGAGAGCGGAGGAGCGGCGGCGGGAGGTGGTGCGCCGGCCGGCGTCGCGGAGGAGCGCAGAGGAGCAGCGGCGGGAGCGGGAGGAGGTGGTTTGATTGGATCGGGGAAAAAGGAAACTGCTCGATTGGGTATAACCCTAGGGTCGGCGCCAGTTGAAACGGCGCCGACATAGCGGCCACGTCAGCCAGGCTCCCGCCAGTGGCAAGTTCGGCGCCATCGTCGACCTGTGTTAGGTCGGCGCCGTTTGAAGTAGCGCCGACGTGAGGGGTCAGATTCAAAATTAGTTTCGTCCGGAGGACAGACGTGGTTGAAGTTGGTCAAACTTGGCAGATTTGGCAAAAAAAAAAAATACGGTAACCCGGATCTGCAGTAGGTACCCAGAGCTCGCGTGATCTGCTGCGTTTCTCCATCGCGGGACACGTTCTCCGGCGCATTTTGACGACCACGCACTGTGCCGCCGTGCCACGGACTGGGATCATCACGTGGGAGACGTGCGGGCTGGGTGGGTGACCTCCGTCCTCCGGCCATGAGCTCTGCTGCCTGAGACCGACCGACCGACCGCCTCCTCCGCGTGTGCGCGCATGTGAAGGAAGCTGCCAATTGGGAGGAGGACCACAGACCAGGCAAAGAGATCGAATGGAATACTATCATCGTCCTCGTCGTCTCGGCATTTGTTTCTCACAGATCGAGATGAGATCTTTGTTTGGCACAACGTCACTCCGCGGTGAAAATCCGTGCATATGCACATGCCACTAGGGCAACAGCTCAGCTGTACTGACGCACCTCCTCTTTCTGGCTCAAGCTTTGACTGAAAGTCGAGCTGCCCGAAAACGTGTGGAGCGACCACGACTTTGGTTGTTTTCTTCTGGCCGACATCTCAGTACCGACGACTGGATGAGCTAATGGCGACCATGTGGGCTTCAGCCCACCTACAATAACGCCTGTTTGTGGACTGTGTACTGTGACACAAGTTAGTGCGCGTCTCCTGAAGCGTGCGGCAATTGGGTCGGCCCAGTTGAGCGGAGCCAATACTTTTTCTATTTATTTGTTTCTTTTTTATCCTGTATCTTATTCTCTGAACGTTCTAAAATTATGATTTAAAAGCAGTGAATTTTTTTTAAATATCTGTGAAGATTTTTAAATACCAAGAATAAAATTTCTAGAGTCATGAACAAAATTTTCAAAAACCATGATTTTAATTTTTCTCTGTTTTTTGACTTTTTTTTTGAATTGGTTCATGATATATTTTTTTCACTAGTTGGAACACTACAAATTAAATCGCCCAAGTTGATGAGACCAGACTCCTGGGAACAACCCCGGATGGAGGGGACGAACTAGGTTTTGTTTTGCCGTCCACTTTAGATCCACATGCATGGCTCAACTGTTGTGGCGTGCGTGAAAGCACGTCCAAGTTCCGAGTGCTTGAAAGCTGGTGCGCCGAATCTACTGGGCCTGGATGAGCTGCACCGTCGGTCAATCAATCCGGACAACAAATGCTATATACTACCCTTGGCGGCGCGGGCCGCAAGTGTATACCTTTTGCATACAACGTCGTCTCGCGTGGGCTAGCCCACCAACACTGACGAGGAAGAAGTCAGAGCTGAAGAGTATGGCGGCTTCTACTTAAAAAAAAAAAGGGTCGCGTTCCCCGGTGGATAATTTCATAAAATCCTCTGGGTCCTCCTGCTGACACGTGTCCTTCAAAAAGGCTATAAATCCGACTTTTGCTACAAATATACCTATTTTTGCTACAAAGAGACCCTTTTTTGCTACATGTAGCAGAAAACGTTCAGTCCCGAAAAAGCAGAAACAGACTAGACTTCGTCGGAGAGTTCGCCGGAGCCATCACCGGCGACCTTGTAGAAAAAAAGTTGTGCTAATGTAGCAGATCCGATCTCGCCGGAGGTTTTCGTCGGTAGACCTCACCGGAGACCCTGTGTAGCAAAAACTTTACGCTATTGTAGCAAAATCACAAAACGTATGTAGCAAATAAAATTTCCTATTGTAGCAAATTCGACCTCGTCGGACACCTCACCGGATATCTCGCCGGAGATTTTGTAGCAAACCATATATGTTATTGTAGCGAAATCACAAGACAATTATAGCAAAAATTATGTTGTACTGTAGCATGTCATGGCATTTTCTCAACGGTGTTTAATAGGTATAAAAGAAATCATCGTAGCATTTCACCAACACCAAAGTAGCAGAAGTAATACAAGCGTGTAGTGTAGCAATTGTAACAAACAGTGAAAAAAGGGTCGCCTATAAGCTGCGACCTCGTTGGTGCATCTCTAGCACGCGCCGAGTGGGGTCGTGTCGCCGGCATTATTGGCCGCACCAGCGAGGGCGCAGGGTCTGTTCCATGGTGGCTCGGCGGCCGGAAGCGACGGCCTCATGGCTCTTTGAGAGACGCGACGGCGGAAGACGGAGGGGGCAGGAAGATGCAGGAGCTGGTCCATGGCGGCGCGGCGGTCGGCAACAGATGACGCAGCTACGGAGGCGCGCGACGGCCAGTAGCAGAGGGCGCAGCTGCGGAGGCGAGCGGTAGCTGGTAGCAGAGGGCGCAGCTGCGGAAGCACGCGGCGACAGGCAAGCACCAGGACGGAGGCCAGAGATGCGTGTGTGATTGGTAAAAGAGAAATGAAAAGGAAGAAAATAACAACGGAAGGATAAGTTGGGCCCAGCAGGACCCGGAGGATGCAAACCTGATCCCCGAGGGAGGGGAATCATTTTTCAGAAAAAAAAAGAGGATCGTGGCTGGCAGTTCTCGTCAACTATGGAGACTACGCGGCTGGCCTATTTGCGGGGAAAAAAATAATAGAACGTGTACTAAGGATAGTTTAGTGGGAAATCCTTCACAAAAAACTGTGATGTCATGCCTCTGTCACACCTCTTTTATCTTATTATCGCCATTTATTCCCAACTCTTCTTTCCACTCTTTTTTCCTGCCACTTCTTTTTTTTTTAACAAGGGAAGGACCCAAGGGTCTAGAGCTGCATTAAACGGTGGGAATATGTTTTACAAGGATGACCTCAAACGAAAGGAGAATTACAACCGAGCCATCGACTTTTACATACAGGACCTCAAAGAGAAAATGGAAAAAGCAATCAAGTCCCACTCCACCGATGAAGATGCACCCAACGCCATGGCCGCCAGCTCCGTCGTCGGGGACTATACCACTTGACGTCGGAGCGACGATGAAAGCCTTGACGGAGTCGCAGAAGGGCCTCCATATTGGCACGCCGGCCAGGAGGTTAAAAAGCATGCAGCGCCCGCCGCACCGCAGCACGAAGCGGCCTCGTCGACCTTGGATAACAGCGGCGGATCTTCGCCGCCGTTTATGAACTCCGCTAGTTGCAGCAGCCTGGTCTTCCCATGGAGCAGCAAAACCCATCGCCCCATCCATCCTTCTGCCACCTCGGCGACTAAGACGAATAGAACAAGAGCCACACTCCACCGAACTGGAAAGCTGAATCCCTCCTGCCACTTCTTTTCATGCCTCTTATAACAAAACAAACGACTATATCTGGGCACACCTGGGGATAAGGGTATGCATCGGCGGTGACGAAAGGAGTCCATGTTGAACGTGCACTTTGGGTATATCTACTCGAACACCTTGGAGCTGCATCCTCTCGGTGTACCTGCTCGAATATCTTGGAGATGCAGATCCCGTACAAATTCTGCACCTCCAAGATATCCTAGTAGCAACACTTTCTTCACGAGGCCGACATATATACTCAGAATAACATCCTTTCGGTGTACCTATACGAACAATTTAGGGATGGAAATCTTGTACGTCAATACTCTGATTTTGTACAAGATCCGCACCTCCAAGGTATATAGGCAGCAACACTCTTCTTCACAAACATGAAAAACAAAGGGAGTATATGTGCAGCTAGGGAGGACCAAAGCTCGCTAGTGAGTATGTGAGTTTAGTGGCTGAGTAATGCTGTTTATATAGATGCTACGAGGCTGAAAAATGGTGGGAAAAATGGCGACAAAAAGATGGCGGTAAAAATGGCGGAAAAAAAACTTTGTTGTGTGTAAACCCTGAAACACTCAGCAAAGTTTTGGCTAGACTTTTTCCTCGCGTGGCCGTTTAGTGGCTGAGTAATGCTGTTTATATAGATGCTACGAGGCTGAAAGATGGTGGGAAAAATGGCGACAAAAAGATGGCGGTAAAAATGGTGGAAAATAAACTTTGTTGTGTGTAAACCCTGAAACACTCATCAAAGTTTTGGCTAGACTTTTTTCTCGCGAGGCCGACTATAGGAGGGAAAATGGCTTTGTCGAGTGTCCTTTAAATATTTCGGCAGGGCGCCATTAAATACACGGAAGAAGACACGTGTACCCCGTGACTTTGCCAAGTATCTCATTTGCCGAGTGTATTTCAGGGTTTTTGTTGAGTCTAAATCTTTGCTCCGTGTATTTTTTTTTTACTTTTTTACCAAATACAATTCTTTGCCGTGTGTTCTTGGGGATTCTTCTGAGTATGAAATCTTTGCGAAGTGTCTTAGTGGATTTTGCCGAGTGTTATACTTGATAAAGCTTATCTTTGCCAAGTTCCAGGCAAAATACACTCCGCAAAGGCACACTTGGTAGTGTTGCATTTTTCGATAATAACTTAGCTTATTTAATTTAAAAAAGTCGGTCTCGAGCCGAGCTAAAATATATGTTGTTCACGAGCATTGGAATTTTCTGCGGGCCCTATAGCAACAAACAAACATTGACGCGTTCTTTAAAAATACACACCTATTGGCATCTTGCCAAATCGTAGTGCATGCAGTTGCACGGGTACATGCTTACTACGGATTAACACACGCCAGCTCGGCATAATATGGGAGAACTTTTGGGCTTTGTTGAGCCACGAGTTTCTAGCCAAATGAATGAGGTTTTGGATAAATTATATTCGGAGGAGGAGGTGAAAACAGATTTATTTTAAATGGCTCCTTCGAAGGCTCCTGGTGTCGATGGTTTTACTACTGGATTCTTTCAGCGGCATTGGGACCTAGTCAAACATGATGTGATGAAGGCGGTGCTTGACTTCTTGAATGGGGGAGAGCTGTCGGTGGGGTTAAATGACACCTCTATCACCTTGATACCCAAGGTACGAAACCCCCAAAAAATCTCACAATATAGGCCGATCTCCCTTTCCTCGGTCCTATACAAGATTGGCGCAAAATGTATATCAAACAGACTACGGGTCCATCTTGGGGATATTATAGGGAAGGAACAAAGTGCTTTTGTCCCAGGACGTCTCATTACGGATAATGTGCTAATTGCGTATGAAAGTGTGCATGCAATGAGGCGGAGGAAAAAAAAGGAAAAAACAGTGTTTGTGCTATTAAGCTAGATATGATGAAGGCTTATGATCGAGTGGAATGGTATTATCTGGAGGCTATGATGCTGAAGCTTGGTTTCAGTGATGGCTTTGTCAGACTAATTCTAAAATGTGTATCTTCGGTTCGTTTTGCGGTGAGGGTTAATGGTGAGTTTCTGCCTTTTTTCACACCATCAAGGGGATTACGCCAGGGAGACCCCATCTCACCATATTTATTCCTAGTCTCTGGGCAGGGCTTTACATCATTATTGAACAATTTTGGTGGTGCTCATGTGGACCGAGGGATCCGTGTAAGTTACCACTCTCCATGGATTAATCATCTTCTGTTTGCAGATGAGAGTCTCATTTTTATGAGGTTTGCAATAGTAGTGGAGAGAGAGAGTAAATGAAATTTTGCGTATTTATGGAGAGTGTTCTGGACAGTGTGTTAATAAGGAAAAAAGCTCGATTTATTTCAGTCCCAACACTCCTGTTAATGTTCGCTGTGGCTTGAAGCAAGTGCTGGGTATTGCGGTGGGGGCATTCAGTGAGCGCTACTTGGGGTTACCTACTACTGTGGGGAGACTAACAAGTGGATCTTTCGATCATATTGCGGAGCGTGTTAGGAGCAAAGTCCAAGGATGTGAGAGAATGCTTTCATGCGCTGGAAAAGAAGTATTTCTGAAAACAGTTATTCAAGCCCTGCCTATCTATAGCATGAGATGTTTTAGATTGACAAAGAAAGTGTGTAAAAACTTGATGTCTAGTACTGGGAAGTATTGGTGGAGCAGTTCGCTGGATAGACGATCTTTACCCTGGATCTCCTGGAATGAGCTGACGAAACCAAAGGTGAAGGGTGGAATGGGTTTCCGCGATCTCGAACTGTTTAACCTAGCGCTACTGGGGAAGCATGGGTGGAGACTCATGACCGACCCTAATTCATTGTGCGCTAGGGTTCTGAAAGGACGCTACTTTCCTAACTGTGACTTTCTGCAAGCTACCACGCCGTCAACCTCTTGTGCTACATGGAGAGCCATTATTGCTGGTGGGGATGCTCTGAATCTTGGCCTGATCAAGCGTATAGGGAGTGGCCAATCGGTGGATGTGTGGAATGACAGTTGGATTGATGGTATAAGAACAATGAGGCCATCGGTGCACACGGGAGAGGAAGAGATAAATAGGGTGGAAGATCTTATTGATCATGACATTGGACAGTGGAAAATTGATCTTGTCAGGTCGAATTTTACTGCTCCAGAGGCAGATGCAATTCTGAACATACCGTTGAGGCAAGGGGGAGGAGAAGATTTCTGGGCCTGGTCTCTGGAGAGATCAGGAATCTATTCTGTCAAATCGGCGTATCGAGCTCTTATGAATCGAAACGAGCACTTTGCTCCAGAGGAAGGGACGATCACTGAAACTCCAATGAGTGAACGACAGATGTGGAATTCTCTCTGGAAAATTAAGGTGATGCCAAAAGTACGGATATTCTGGTGGCGTGTACTTCATGGTATTCTACCGGCAGAAAGTATCCTGAAGCATCGACACATTGCTCAGCTCAGTAGATGCAAAATTATGTTTGGCTACCAAGGAAGATATCATGCATGCCTTGATTTACTATGTGCATGCAAAGAAGTTTTGGGAAGAAGCTCAATTATGGCTGGGTATCTCGTTACCCAGATTGCATCCAAGTACATGGTTAAGAGATATTCTCTGTGATCCCAGATTTTCTATGTCTGACAGAGCTAAAATAATCACAACTATGTGGGCGATCTAGACTTCATGGAATAGCTGGACGCATGATCGGGGGAGTTTCGATCCGACCCAAGCTTTGAAGATGGCTAAAGATGCTCTAGCTGTTCTGGAGCTGCCTCGAACTTGCACTGCTGTTCTTCCAGGCCATGGTTGGCGCCCTCCTGAGACTGATGTGGTAAAGATCAATACAGACGCTGGTATCTCGATGGAATCTCGCCAGGGGGTGCTGGTGGTGTTGCGCGACCGCATCAAGCCTTTCTAGGAGCTTGGAGTAAGCCATACCTTGGGATCACGGACCCGCTGGTCGCTGAATCCCTCTCAGTGCGTGATGGGGTTCTCTTTGCTCGCCTGAGGGGCTTCACGAAGGTGGTGATGGAGACGGACTGCCTGGAGATGGTGAACCTCTGGAATTCTCGCTACGGATCTCGTTCGGCCGTAGCACCTATTTTAGATGAAATCGAAGAGCTAGCTTTGTCGTTTGTTTCTTTTGTAATTCAGCATGTACCCAGATCGGCCAACTGCTCGGCTCATCTTTGTGCGAAACGATGCTAGCACACTGATGGTTACTGAGAGTTGGATCGATGTTGTTTCGGATTTTCTGGTCGTCAGCATTCAAGCTGATTGTGCTGGAGCTGTGATCGCTGAATAAAGCTCTGAGATTTGAACGCAAAAAAAAGCTCGGCATAATATACGGTGATATGTCAACGAGAAAAAACATTACATACACACGAAATATCTACAGTACACACGACATAGTACTGACAAATGCTCATATCTGGATATCCACGCTGGCAGGACTGTCACTACTGATCAGGCGGTGGCGATAGGCGCGGCGTCCGACTTCATGGCCTCGAAGCGTGGCTCCTTGGCATCGAACTTGTGGCGCACGTACAGGTTCATGTAGTCCTCGAACACGAACCTCGGGTACACGGCCGCTCCGCCCTCCTCCCCTTCGTTCTCCTCGGTGGCGCCACCGGCGACGAGCGCCGGTGCCGGGAAGATGACGGCGTCCGCTCCCGGGTTGTAGAAGGACGCGATGGACATGCGGTTCCCGTTGGTCCGCGTCATGACGCGGTGCAGCACGCTCTTGTACCGCCCGTTGGTGATCACCTCCAGCTGGTCGCCGATGTTGACGACGACGGCGTGGCGCATGGGCGGCACGTCCACCCAGGCCCCGTCTTTCAGCAGCTGCAGCCCGCTCACCTGGTCGTCCTGGAACAGCAGGATCACGCCGCCGGCGTCGGTGTGCGCGCGGAGGCCGTCGACAAGGTCCGGGCGCGGGCACGGCGGGTAGCTGCTCACCTTGGTGCCGAACGTCGGCGAGCCCTTGGAGCCCGCGAAGGCTTGTTTGAGGTAGCCCTTCTCCAGGCCCAGGTTCTCGCGCAGCAGGTCCAGGACGCGCTCCGCCAGCTTCTCGATCTCCGACGCGAATTCCTTCATCACTTGCCTGCAGTATCGACGACATGAGGAAAGAAGGCAGCTTTGTTAGGAATATTTTTGCTGGTTCCGACAAGTGTCACTTGCTAAAAGGTGATTCTACTCGTGTTGGTTACTGCTGTTTAATTAGGATTCTGATGTGTGCAATCTTATCTCCTTGTTGATATCCCAGTTCTATATCTGTTGCAGGCTGTTGTTGCTCGGAAGCACTCGAAAGAAATGGCACTCAGAGATGTTGATTGGACGGTAGAAAATTAGGACTATTATAGACAGTCCAAACTTTTTTTTTGGAAAAAAAAAGGTACCCGTCCGACCCTATTAAGTGACTTGGATTTATCAAATTTTGGATGAATCTATATACTAAATGATGTCTAGATTTACCTAAATTTTGACAAATCCAAGTCAATTAATATGGTTCGGAGGGAGTAGTCTAAACTTTTGGATTAGGAGCTGCTGGCCGTGTCAGGTGTGACTTCGTTCAGGTGACTACAAAATCCAGGATCAGGCAGGCCTAACAAATAGACTGCCTTGTCAGCCTGACTATTTTGGAGTGGTACAAAAAAGCAAGAAAGACAGTCTCCAAAGCTTCAGGGCATGTTTGATTCAAAGGATTTTCAAAGGAATTCTATAGGATTCCAATCCATAGGATTTTTTCCAATAGAATGTGTTTGATTTAAAGGAATAAATCCTACAAAATTCCTATGCATTGCTTTCCTACACTACAATCCTATATGATTTCTAACAAGAGGTGAGACCTCTTGAAAAAAATCCTATGTATCTATGACAACTATGACATATACCTAAACCCTATAAAATTTCCTGTGTTTTTCCTGCGGTGCAATCAAACAGCTTATCTTATCGATTCCTGCATTTTTCATTCCTGTAGGATTCTAAGTGTCATGCCATTCTATTCCTACACTTTTTCCATTCCTGTGTTTTACAAATCCTTTGAATCAAACAAGCCCTTAAATTGAAGCCGAATCTGCCGAGTAAATAACTACTAGTACGTAATCAGCTCAGTGCCTTTTCAGCTAATTAATTTCCGTCAAAGATGACACTATCAGGTTGGGCCCCTGCCTTTTGTTTCAGAGAAGCCAATAAAGAGATCCAACAGTCTAGTGATATCAACTAACTAATCACGAGTACGTGCGTTGGTTTGTACGTACCTGTAGTGGTCGTCGAGGTCGGGCAGGTCGGCGAGGTTGGAGGCGGGGAGGTGGCGGACGAAGAAGGTGCTCTCCCAGTCCACGTCCTTCACGTCGCCGCCTTTCTCGCCGGCCTCCAGGGTCCTCGCCGCGAACTCCTTGAACTTGCCCTCCCTGCAGTTCTTGTAGTGCGCCTTGCTCACCCGCTCCACCTCGTCCATCAGCTCGTGGGAGATGCCATGGTTCAGAAGCTGCAAGCACATATACCAGTTAATCATGTGGAGAATCATCAATCATTCATGGCCGCGCCCCTCTCCTCCGTCTACTAGAGGTCTATATGTGTGAGGAAGTGGAACCTCAAAGAATCCCCATTTCTCGCAGGCGTCGCGGATGACCTCCATGGCTGCGCCCCTCTCCTCCGTCTCCAGCTTCTCCATGCTGATCACCGGAAAGCTTACCGTGGCAGCAGGAGTAGCAGTCGCCATCTCTCCGATATCTCTCCCTCTCGCTAGCTGTAGGAGTGAGTGCTCGCTCTGTGCTGAACTGCTGGGTAGCTTAAGCCGCCGAGTGTGAGTGAGTGGGCTCTGAAGCCGGCGTCGAGCCCCCCATTTATAGGCGCAACAAGGCCAGCGCTTAGCCGCTAACTGGAACATGAGTCATATATATATGATGCTTAGCCGCTACGTACGAGATTACGTGGACACGGATTAATTCGCTCACATGGAATATGGAAAAAGCAGTCTGGACCTGCAGCTAATTGTAAAGCGTGCACACAAAACATAACATTCCCTAGCTAGATAGTTAGCTAATCGGATCAGTGTGTGCGCGCCGAAACTTCGTGTGGGTTACCGGCCGGACATACTTAACTAAATTCTTCGTTCTCGAGAAAAGAATAGCTGCTTTTTTTTTTTGCGGGTAAAAAAAGAGAAAAGAATAGCTGCTGATATACCAGATTGAGACCGACCAGTGCAGTATAATCGGATCAGTGTGCGCGCCCCAACTTCGTGTTGGTTACCGGCCGGACATACTTAACTAAGTTTTACTTTCTCCAGAAAAAATAGCAAAGTTGTCTTCGAGAATATTTCCTTTTTGCTAATAGTTGCTGATATATATACCTGATTGGGACTAATGAGCACAGTATAATAGTACCACCTATCATGATAGACTGATAGTCTATGTCAGCCTGTATTCTATATACCTAACCTAGCAGGCTACTATAAGTGTTGAACTGATGATCGATCTCTCTATGGCGTACGGATCGAGTTTTAGATCTACCCTTGTCCTTTCTTCAACGAGCTAGTAACCGACAACAATATAAAACATCTGATCAAAAGTTGACCGACACACACCATAAACCTCTCTAATATCATGCAGGGTCCTTTCGGGCAGCTATCACGGGAAAATAGGTAACATGGAGTATTTGTAGTTGTTGATAAGTTATCCCGCTGGTATTGCAAAAGTATCATCCACAAGGAAAATATGGAAAATCCGTTCTCCATGCTAGGATGCCTTATGAAGATACGATCCATTATCATGAACACCATGGTGTACAAGCCGAGAAAGATCAACATCATTGATAGTTAAAACAAAAATGGACCCCCTCCTAGGCATGACCTCAGTGGGGATCCCCCTCCTGCCCTGCCCCTGATGTGCGGGAGATCACCCAGGTGCCGACCCCCTCGGGTAGGCCACGTGGGAGACCTCCCAAAGCAGCTGCGTCTCGACCCTCCTCCCCCCGTGCCCGTTCGGTCCCCACTAAGGGGACTGCCCTGGCCTAAGTGTCCTGATGGACATCCTTCGATCCTTCCGGATGTTCATTTGGAACATCCGGGGGTTCGGGCACGAGGGCCGGCGCCGCCAGATTAAGGACTACATCCGCCAGGAGTCGCCGGATATTGTCGGCTTTCAGGAGACAATTCGCCAAGACTTCTCCATCTCCGAGTTGGAAGCCCTCAGCCGCTGCAAGTTTTCCTGGTTCTGGCTCCCTGCCTCTGGCCATTCCGGGGGTATCCTCCTGGGGGCGAAGGAGGATACCTTTGTGATTGATGATATGGACCGTGGGGAGTTCTTCGTGACCATGGCCCTCACGCATAGGCAGACTCGCTTCAGATTCGAGGTGATTGCAAAAGTATCATCCACAAGGAAAATATGGAAAATCCGTTCTCCATGCTAGGATGCCTTATGAGGATCCGATCCATTATCATGAACACCATGGTGTACAAGCCGAGAAAGATCAACATCATTGATAGTTAAAACAAAAATGGACATAATGGATCACCTTGGCGCTATCCATGGGAGTGAGGGAGTGAATCTAAATCTAATGGCATCCAATTCTATGTCACACAAACCACGTGGTCCCTCCATAACGGTTTATTAGGGTATTACTATTACGTATGTCGAGGTAAAACTATGACTACTAATTAACTAAAATTTTGTTGCCTAAATTACTATTCAATTTTTTTTACCTTGAAATGTGTAAAAACCTAATAAACCGGTATGGAGGGAGTAATAATAGATTATTTCTAATCAAAGTCATGTATTAATGAATCTATTTCGAAAGATGCAGCTTCTATTTTCTTTTTTGAAAAGGAGGTTGACACACCCCCGGACTCCCCATAGAAAAGATGCATATGGTCTTTATTTAGCGGTGCAACTTCAGTTTGGTGATAAGTTACACATTTTCACCAGGTCAAAAAATGTGCAAATTATACTTATTCGAAATCAACTCAAACACAAGTAAATCCAAGCTGTATTAACACCCAAACCCTAAAATAGAAAAGTTTCCGTTATAAAAAGTACACAAGTCGCAATCAATCAAAATTGAAGTTCTATTATGAAGTCAGCTGGGGGGCTACAAGGTGTGCATTGTCTGAAAGAGACCATCAAGTTAGACCAATTCAGTGCAATCTAGCTGCGGTTTACAAAATAGTGGGCGCGTGTCGCCTCAGATGGATCGATCGATGAGGACGTAAGAGCATCCCCACTCGTTGGGCGTTTCCAGGCCGAAATTCGGATCTTTTTTTGGCTGGACGGAACTCGGTTTCGGCCTGAAAACGCCGAGTTTCCCACTCGCGTTCCTAGGCCGAGTTTCCAAGCGAAGAGAAAATGGTGATATTGAAGGCCGAAGGAGGGCGCGGGGCAGGGGAAGACCACGTTCATCCTCCGTCGAACTCGGGGGAACGAGGAGTACCTCTGCCGAGTGTTCGCCTGGCTCTCCTGGAAGCCGGCCGGGGAGATCGGCGAGAATCTGGCCGGCGAGTCGACGCTTGCCTGGCTTCCCCAGTGGGAGGGGGGGATACGACGACGCCATCATCGCTTCGCTTGACACGGCCGCCTGTTTTGCCTGATTCGCCCTCATCGACGCCTGCTCTTCCGCCGCCGCCTTCTCTTGTTCTTGCCTGAGCTTCGCCCTCTCCTTTATGCCCTTTCGTTCGTTCGACATGATCTTCCGCCTCTGCGTCTTGGCCGCCCACTCGGCGCTGGACATGCCCTCCGGCTTCGTCGCCGACGCTCTCGGCTTCCTCGCCTTCTTCTCCCCCGAAACCTCGCCGAGCATCGATCTGGGTTTGACGAAATTCTTGGGCGGCATGGCGGACGGGAGCTCGGTGAAGTGGCGGGAATAGGGAAGAAAGGCGGGATGGGAGCAAGAAAAGGGCGGTAGTTCGGCCTTCTCTCGTCGACAGAGCTGGCCCACGCCTTTTTCCGCTTCGTCCGGCGTTTTCAGGACGTTCCCGGGATCCTGGGAATGGCCTGGGAAGTCCGGACCAAAATTCGCCCGAATCCAAACAAAAAAGGTTCTTAGAAACGCGATTGGCGATTTTCGGCGTCCGGACCAAATTTCGGCGTTCGGATTGGCGTCTTAGGAATGCTAGTGGCGATGCTCTAAGCCCGGCGGGGCGCCAGTACCGGTTGCCCGGGCGATTGATGGTGACACGGGCAGAGGAACTGGTCGAGAACAACTAGCGCCCACGCCGTGGCATCGGCATTGGGGTACTTCTGGTGGACACGTCCCGGTGGCGCTAGCCCCGGCCGTCCGGCCGCTTTGGAGTTTGCAGTGGCGATCGACGTCGACAGAAAAGCACACGCACTCGCGCGTGGCCGCACACGCCACTCGTGCACGTTGAAGCAAGCTGTTGCATGGGCTTGCAAGTCGCAAAGGTCTTTGGCCTGTAAAAGTTACTAGGGGCAACTTGAAGTGTGGTCGTAGTCTGGGTTCAGACCAGCCTGCTTCGCCTCCCACACGACGTCTTCTATGCCACTAGCGCCGAGTCGGTGGGTTCCTGGCTTCCTGCACGTTAGAGAGAAAACTAGAGATGGGAAGAGAAAAAGAGAGAGAAAGAAGCGACGTGCAGAGGTGTACCTGCAAGGTGAACACGACACTATTGGGCAAAAAAGAGAGGACGAAAAAGAGCGTAGAGACGGGGCTACGACAGTGAGTTTCGAGAGTATGGGCTCACGACGCCACATCGGATCTTGGTAGGCCCAGCCACCTGGCAGTGCGGAGGCGTGTCACGCCTTTCGGAACGCCTATCACAGAGCGCGGTCTTACCTGCGTACGCTGATGGCGGGCCCATGGCCTGGACGGTCCACCATCCTACGAACGCGAGGTATGACGTGCACGACACCCATCCGCGGTAGGGAATTTGCCGTCCTGCCCGCAGCGGGACGCGCCTCCTAGAATAGCGGGGCTCTGTTGCGACCGCGCCGTGTGTCCTTTCCGACGTCCATCCAACGGTCAAAAAGAATTGAGAAGACATGGATACAGTTTGGCCAAAACAATCTAGTGGTATTATTTACTCTCATATATATAAACATAGTAGAATCACATCATTTTGATGTTAGTCAATAATTATTATAAGTGATGTCTTTCGACACCAAGTACAAAATCACACACGACGTGTTAGGTGATTACTGAAGCAACAAGGAAATCGAAGAGAGTTTTTTGCACCAAAAACTGTAAAGAGCATGTGAATCATTGGGTGATACTATACATTCTAGAATTTTCCGTTTCTTTATACGTAATCATACACTAGAAATCATTTGACAATACACTTTACAAATTTCTACCAATATATTAGGGTAATACAATACACATCACCACGCAAACACAAATTATATACACTACAATTCTTGCGACTAACACAAATTAATGTGTGGATGCATGCAACTTTGTATTTCTTTTATCTTTCTCGCATCTATGTATCAAAAAGAATGTCACAATGTTTGTTACAAATGTGACTTAAAATTAATACATCGCGGCTGTATTTTCCAACGCTATCCTTAAAACTATATAGCGAAAAACCACAATTAATATTTAGCAACAACTAGGTAAAATTATATATACTAGATGAGAATCCACTTTATGTGATAAATATAAATTATAAGTAATTATAAAATTTTAGTATAAAATTTATATACTTGCACGCTCTATTAGCATAACCTATTTGGACCACCGACCTTGAAGCACATGTAGAGAGGAAGATGAGTAGTAGATATAGCTCTATGAGAAGGTCATGCCTCATGAGAAGATGATCGCACATTACTTACTACTAGGGAATTTGGCGCAACGACAAGCTGCGCCCGTGGCATATTTAATGATTTCCGTAGTCGTGGGTTTAAGTTAAGAATGTAGCGAGATAGTGCTGATAGATCCTGCTGGATAAGCCAGACGGCTTCCTACTGGATTTCACAGTAGATGAGCTTCTATTACAAATAATGATAGACTGGTTCTGATCTACACTACTTCTATAATTAATCTCTAGATTTGTTTGATAAACCAGCAACTAAAATATCTCATTAATTGCTCTGAATATTTCCCTTCCATGAGTTATCTTCAAGTTCTAATTTCTTTACATTCCTTCTAAATAACACTTTGCAAGTTAAATCTTACATATTATGAGAAGAAATATATTTGAAAAAGACTAGAGGAAACTTGAGAAACTGAATACTAGTCTTGGTCGCTGGCTTGGGTCCATCCTCTTAGTGAACAGAGGACCGCAAAAGGCAACCGATAAGAGGAGAAAAAAAATGCTCCTTGTCGGTGAGACTCTAACATGCCCACTTTCCTTACTCCACCCCATATAATATTTTTCCAAATGCTTCTTGAAATTTGGATACCTCCCGGTTGGCGCTAGCCCCGGCCGGCCGCTTTGTTGTTTGGACTGGCTAGCTAGCTAGTGAGAAGTGGAGTGCTGGCTAGTGAGAAGTGGAGTACTGGCGATCGACGTCGACAGAAAAGCACGCGCAACTCGCGTGTCCGCACACCACTTGTTGCATGGGCTTGCAAGTTGCAAAAGTCTCTGGCCGGTAAAGGTTATGCATGGCTATCTATTTCGTACTAGTACCACTAGCTATCTTAGATCTTTATTTATCGCTAGAGAACTCGACCGAATCCGCTTAGTTTTTTTAGATTTTTCTTTGGCCAGGAACTGGCCTGTCGCAATTTTCCACGCGCGACATGATCAGCAGCTTGAGAAAGTGATCGATCGATCTGCCATGACATACGTACCTGCGGAGATCTGATTTCCTGGCACTATATCATGTCACTGCAGATCGAGCGAGCAAGAGTCAAAAGATCCAGATCACGGGAGCGTTCTGGAAAAATCTAGTTGTGGCAACGGCCAAAGCAAAGATCTTCCCTTGGAATCCACGACAAGCAATGCGATCCTCGCAGCCGAAAGAGATCAAGATCGACGACATGCCAAGCTGGTGACATGACAGCCGAAAATATCTCAAAAACGTAGTAACTATTTAGGCCAATATTTGAACCACAAACAAAAAATAATTTACTCCACTGGTGAAGGGGTTTCAGACATAGCAGCCCACCGCTGACGTGCCACGCGTGGTAATAAGCCGATTCGTGACAGTGTACTTGGGTCTGATGACTAGCAGACGTTGAATAGTAAGACCGCGTATTATTAATTTTCTTTCATTGAAGATTTTATTTGGGATTGTTTCTCTTTTTTCTAGCAAATAACATGAATGTTGTTTCTTTATTAGGTAGAAAAAAAGAGCTAGCCAATTTATTAGAAAATCCAGGAAGAAAATTAAATGGTGCTCAACCACCTATGTTATAAACACGACAAGTAAATAACACAGAACGAAAATAAAATTACAACAAGGGACACATAATTTTACGTGAAAAACCTCCCCAACAAAGGGAAGAAAAAACCACAGACACCAGCTAGCAAAACTTTACTATATAGGAGTGTTTACACAACGCCGAGATTATTTCAGATGCGACTTTTCGCAGCCGGTGGCATAGAAGAGGTACATATAACTATGAAAAACTAGGTCTTTAACGATTCGTACCTCATGGGAGCTCCCCCTCCCACCCAAAACCTCAGGCGTCCTTGTTGGGCACGGTATGGGGCTAACTTCAGACTCTGCTCCGCTTCGGCCCAAGCCTATCCGGCGATGGTCTTTGATCCTCTTATCAAAAGTTAGCCTTCTTAATAAATTTGGGTTAAACTTCAACAACCTAGACGTAAAACCTTGAACCCGTTTGCAAGGCGAGTAACCAACAACACGAATACAAGCAACAAAGGGAAACACAAACTAGCTAAGGACATGTTTGGTTCCTAGAAAATTCAAAGGAATTTTGCAGGATTCTATTCTTGAGAAAAAATTCCTATAGTCTTGTTTGGTTTGTACGATTGGAAATTTCCTATGGTTTCAAATTTCGGGTTACCTCTCATGCAACCCCATAGGGAATTTTCCTTAGGTCCAAACTCATAAAAATTTTCTGGCATGAAGCTATTCCATCAAATAAATTGCTGCATTTTTCCGTGTGATGCAACCAAATAACTAGTGGAAACAGCCCAATGTGTCCCGGTTGGTAAGAGGCTTTAGTCCCGGTTCCCCAACCGGGACGGGGCAATCGGGACTAAAGACCTAACCTTTAGTCCCGGTTGCCCCACTAACCGGGACAAAAGGGCGTACACGTGGCCACTGCTGAGTGCGGGGAGAGGAGCAACCGTCCCGGACCGGGACAAATAACCCTCTGACGCGACAGAGATTTGACATTTCTCTGTCGTGGCAGAGAATTCATTTTGGCAACCTTTTTTTTTGCCGCGACAGCATTTTGGCCACTTTTTGTGCCGCGGTAGAGAATTCCTTTATGTTGTTTTATTTTTTATTTAGTATTTTGCACTCATCAATGAAGGAACCATTATATTACACAAGATCATCATGACAATATAGATCCAAGTGTCGAACATATTACATTCGATACACGGAGTTCATGCACTACATATATACAAAATATGTTTTTTATACAATCCCTATTGTATATACACACCCGAATAGTATTCTTCTTTTGGGTTTAGGACTTCTGCATCCAAGAATCCCGCCAATTCCTCCTGAATTGCTCGTACGCGATCCTTTGGCAGAAAACCATCCCGTCGACGTTCGATCTGATTTAAAAAGAAGTCAACCTATATGAATGAAACTAAAAACATTTTGATGGTAATTAAAAACTATAGAAATTATTTACGTACGTGGAGTTGCTCTAAATTTCTGCCCTTCTCACAACACGTCTGACGGATGAACTCGCAAACATGGTATCCACATAAATTGTTCCCTGGTCCCTGTGTCAGGCACTTTACGAGAACAGAGTTCAATAAAAAAAAATCAAGCATGATAATAACGGTATCAAAACTAGAATCAAATAGCTGCACGGATATAGCTAGTGGTGCTTACATCGGTTGAAATGTAAGCTCCTCTTTTCAAACACCCCCTAGCCTTGTTGGTGAACCGTTTCCAAGCGCTGTCCAGCGAAGAAGACGAATAAAATAAGTTATTAATTACTTGATATCATAAAATTCACGAACGTTGCCGATATAGTGTCGTAAAGATTAGAATTATCGCTGGAGAAGCATCTGCATGTCTTTCCACGACTCAAGGGGTTTATGTTTCGAGTCCATAACTAGTACACGCCCTTTGTCAAGTTGAATGATTAACAGAATATAGTGGAAGCTACGCATGCATAACTAATCAATTATATACTTAACATCGAGTAAAAGAAATAGAAAGTGTATACAAGATAATAACACTCACTCGAAGTTGTAAGGAAATAGTATTTACCTTCTGGTTTCTTGAAATCTTAACGCGTATACGATATTATCCTCCATATCCTGGGGGTTTGTTTTGAGATTAGCTTGATGAACCCAATGTCATAGATTTGTCCTCTGCTGCATTCGAGAATCTTCATTCTGCATATTATAATATGATTATATACATGCAATAAACAAGGTGAGATATCTAGAGACTAAATTAATTACAGAATTAGTACTTACAGACAATAGGCACTGATGATCGATTTGTCCAAGGCGTATTAATTGAATAATTTAAATAGTTTATCAAATTCAATGGATATCATGTCATCTATTTCTTTCCCATAATGCTTTTTTGTAACCCTCAGCACTATCCAGTTAGCCCCGGCCTTTGTGGCATGCATGTACCAGTGTAATCTTCGCATTTTTGTTGGAAGATTATTTACCTCATCAGGTTTGACGAGAGGTTTGCCGTACTGGTGTTTGTATGCTACTTTACACACGGGGAAGTACTCTAACTGGGATAAGTACTGTGCAATACTCATACCTTGAGCAGGGACAGCTTCTTCGTATTGTGCAACTACCTCTGGATCATACTGCTCTTCGGCCGCATATTTTCTCGACCCCACATTGGTATGGGAAATTACCTTGAGAGGGGCGCAAGACTGTTTTGCTTGTTATCCGAGCTGGGCAACAGATTTCTCGCTTGCATCAGTACTGCTCTTTGAGGCTTGTTGTGCCGCATGTGACTTGAGAATAGAACGCTCATAGTCTGATGACAGCTTTGGCTCGGGTTGATGAAGATACTTTAGCATTTTGAACACTCCGCCTTTTTCTTCTTTGGTGCTGGGAACTCTGGCTCTTTCGACCGCCTCAGCTTAGCGAAAAATGCTGTCATTTCCTCATCACTGATAGTCGTAGTCTCCTCTTCAGTACAGTCATAAGCTCTCTTGGGAGGATCCTTTGGTACTTTTGGAAGAGGCTATTGTTTACGTTTCGGCGATCGCTTACCACGACGCAGAGTAGCAGTGGTACGCTTACGCTTTTTATCTTGAGGCGCCGGTGATGGCTGCCGCGGCGATGGATACGCCGGAGATTGGTGAGGCGACGGAGACGGGTGAGGTGACGGAGCCGGGTGAGGCGACGAATACGACTGCCGCGGCGGCGACGACCTCGCTGGAGACGGGTAAGGCGGCGGCGAAGATGGCCTTGGCGTGTGATTTCAAAGCACGATACATTCCTTTGGCCATAGAATGGTGACGTTTGTTGCTTCTCCCAGTTCAGTCACATCCCCTTCACCTGCAGGGTAGTCAAGCTTCAAAACTTCAAAGGTGGGCATGATTTCATCCACCCCGACAACAGAGTAGCCCTGTGGAACCGGACGACAGTGGTAAGTTGGTCTGGGTCCAATTGGTAAGGCATAGCCGACCGCCACCTTCATTGATATGTTCACAACTTTGACATGTAGCTCGCAGTGTGTCATCTGTGTGATATCATCCACTGGGTAGCCAACAGGAGCCATCGTCGGTGCACCATCGTCATTGTCATCACCCGGGACCTCGGTGGAAGCCACACAGCTTTTTCGATTATTCGATAGGCCGGTATCATCGAATGCAGGTTCTACCACCTTGTGCTGCTGAGATCGGCCGGTAGTACTTTGCTCTTTAAGTGCGTTAATTTCATCTTGTTGTTGCTTTATTCGTTCTTCAATTATACGCATTCGCTCTGTCTGAATATCTGCTTCAACTTCCGCCTTGTCCTTTCTCCTCTGACGGCTTCTATTAGGATATTTCTTTCTCTCTTCGGGAAACCCAGTCCTCCATTATTGGGAGCCGCTTGTGCCTCGTGTTCGTCCATCATGTTCCTTATTTCCAAGGGCGAATGTGATCTCATCATTCTCTCTATCAGGAATGAAGTCCCCATCTTTAACAGCCTTTACTGCTTTTCTCATCTTCTCGATTGGCAAGGGGTCTTCTTTATGTCGTATGTTATATATACACTTCCCTTCCGAGTCCAACGTGCCCCCATGCCCGTAAAACCAATTCCTTGCACGTTCTATCCAATCGTCTGTCTCTGGGATGATCTTTTTAGCACGCAGTTCATCCTCAAGTTTCTTCCACTTAGGAATGCCAGCCATGTAGCCACCTTGCCCCATAGTATGGTGATACTTCTTGTTAGCAGCATTTAGCTTATTCGTTGCAGATATTTTCTTAGCTTTTTCTGATATCTTGTAATTCACAAACTCAGCCCAGAATGGTTTTATCTTCTCAAACTGAATCTTCTTGAAATCCGGAGTCTTCTCTTTCACGACATAGTCAAGGTGCAATCTTTTCTTCCAGTTGGTGAAACACTGGGCCATCTTCTTCATAGCCCACTCCCTGACCTTAGTCTCCATCGCTCGCGCATGTTCTAAGGCGTCCTCAACTGGATCCTCCGCATTTGGATCCAGCTCTATCTTCGGTAGTTTGAAATTAACCATGAGCCTCTTCCATAGTAAATCTTTGGCCACGGTAGGGAGAAATAAAGACGTTCCTTCTTCTTCCGTATCAGCAGGCCTATTCCAATTTAGAACGGTGATCGGGATGAAGTCCATAACGATTACTCCGCATTGTGCCACAAATTTGTTTGCGACAACTTCGGGAGCAATCGGTTTGCCGTCTTCACCGATATCTTCGATCCTGAACCTCTCATGGTCTTCCAACTTTTTGGTTGGGCCTCGTCCGCTCTTTTCAGTAGATTTATTCAATCTGGAGGGCTAAAAGAAGAAAGATCGTCGTTACTATTTCTATATAGATAGCAGATGATTAATTAATGAATTAATTATATTACATGCACCTCGCCGGAGCGGTCGTCTTCTCGATCACACAAGGCATCGCCTTCCCCCTCGCGGAAGGCATCACCTTCAACCTCAAACAAGTCGTCTCTTCCGGCAAAAAGAGGATCACCCTCACCGGAGTTGTTCAGAAACTTCGATACATCTAAATTTTCTTCCCCGCGGATCACACCTTGGATCAACTCTTCCTTTTCTTCGTCTCTGTCGGGTGGGTCCATATTTTCTGCATAGGTGGAAAAACGGATAAGTCAAAGCGGCTAAGGGAGAATGTTAGGTAGGGTGTTGAGAGATATAAACCCTAATTTGGAGAAACCCTAATATATACATACACAATAATAAAAATGAATTTACAATATTAGAAACCCTAATCCGGAGAAACCCTCGGGCTCGGACCCACATGTACACATAAGGGGTGTCAATGTTTCTTTACCATTTTATAAGTTTATATCAATTTCTGAAAATATTAAACCATTTTAAAACAGTTACTGCGTCACTTTAAATCAGCACAGGGGGTAGTTTTTCACCGGGTCTGGGCTACCCACAGTGATTGACCAGTGGGGCTACCCACAGCTCGGGCAGCCTGCCGGCGTCGTGGGGCGGCGTCTCCTGTGCGCACGTTGATGAAGCAGATAAGTGAGATGGGGAAGAAGAAGAGGGACAACACTATAGGAGAAGCATAGCATAGTAATATACATAATAGTCCTATCATGCACATACAAAAACATCACTAATGCAATATAGAAAAGATAGGACTTTTGATGACCAAAGTATCACTTGCTTTGATAGTAGAATATTTAGATACTCTCCTTGATATTGCAAATATCACACTCCTTAAAGTCTATAACAATACAATCAAGCAAAAAGCACACACTCAAAACTACAACACAAATCAGCAAAACAATATAATGGAATGTATGCAAGCATGCAACAAGATCATTTTATTGAACAAGTTGTTCCAACAAAGTTCTGAACATTACAAACACCTGCCGGTCCTTTTTATAAAGGTGGAATTCCAATTGGAACCAAGTTAGTGCAATTAAGTTATTTAAATTATTTTTCTTTTATTAGAAAAGCTTTATTCAATGGGATATTTTCTACTACAATTAAATTATATTATTTATTTCAAATGTTAATTTTTATGGTCAGAGGGTTCAATATACAACCATTTGCAAAAGGATTCACTCAAAAATAATTTACACAATAATTTTTATACTCAAAATACTCCTCAAATGGTTCTGCCTAAAACTCAGTTTTTACAAAAGTAATTGAACAAAATGGGGTTACTAAAGTGAATTTCTCATTTTTCTGAATCCAGGGACATATTATTTGTTATATTTGGACTTATGGTTGATTTTATATGAATTTTTTAAGTTGACAGCTATTTCTATTTATTTTGTAATTAAGAAACCCTAATTTCCATCGTGACAGGTAACGTGGCCGGTTCTTATTGGTCGGTACCGGTTTGGCCGGATTGGCAACGTGGGTTGTTGGATCTTAAGGGAAACGAACGATCCAGATTGGCTGATACTGCTTCGGTATATGATCTAATGCTGGCCCTTGGATGCAGATCCAATGGATCTCATCACTTGGCCATGAGCTGGCAATGCTGCTCACTACGCGCGGCGGCGACGCGTCGGGAGGGTGGTGCTCCGACGATCCCAAAGGGGTAAGGGGAGCGTGGACTATTACCAGAGGTTGCGGTGGTCGAGGTGGGCTCATTGGTGGTCGCGGTTGAGGAAGGGGTGCTCGTGTTCATCCTAGATTCCTCGCCGGAGTTGCGCTTGCGGGCGGCGCTTGCAGGCGAAGACGATGTCGAGTATCTGGGGCTCGAGCAAGCAAAACAGGGCATCAATGGGGCACACTAGGTCCTATATGAGACGTTGGTGGCCAAAGTAGGGCGGAGGTAGGATAGGTCTCACCAGAATTTGTCGGCAAACAGGGACAGCAGAAGGATGGCGTCGATGCCGATGATTGCAGATGCCCCTCTTCGATTCCTTTTGCGGGGAGATAGACAGGGCAACGAGGCGGAGCTCGTGGCAGGGTCAGCAAGGCGGCGGAGCTCGGGCAGCCTGCCGGCGTCGTGGGGCGGCGTCTCCTGTGTGCGCGTCGATGAAGCAGAGAAGTGAGATGGGAAGAAGAACAGTAGGCGCGTCAGTTATAAACGAATGACCTTTTGACCCAGTTGGTGGCTCCAACAGGGACTAAAGGTTCATACGTCCCGGTTGGAGCCACCAACCGGTATGTACACTCCACCTTTTTTTCATCAGCCCAAGGGGCGCGCGCACGGGTCTTTAGTCCCGGTTGGTGGCTCCAACCGGGACGTATGACCCTGTTTTCAAAAAATTTCAGAAATTTTCTCTCTTCCCGCCTTATTTTTTATTTTGGGGTTTAAATTTGTAATGTTTTTAAATGATAATTACTTTGGAATTTGGAAAAACTTTAAACATAAAAAGTGTTTGAATTTGAATAAATAATTCCAAACCATTTTTTTTAAAAAATAATTAATGTAACCATTTAAACTATGAACCATTTAAAATTAAAATGAATTAATTTATATTTTTTGAATATTAATTTGGAATTTAGAAAAACTTTAAACATAAAAAGTGTTTGAATTTGAATAACTAATTCAATACCATTTCCTGTTATTAAAATTAATTAATTTAACCATTTAAAATTAAAAATGAATTAACTTATATTTTTTGAATATTAATTTGGAATTTAGAAAACTTTAAACATAAAAAGTTTTTGAATTTTAATAAATAATTCAAAACCATTTTCTGTTTTTAAAAATAATTAATGTCACCATTTAAACTATGAACCATTTAAAATTAAAAATGAATTAACTTATATTTTTTGAATATTAATTTGGTATTTAGAAAAACTTTAAACATAAAAAGTGTTTAGATTTGAATAACTAATTCAAAACCATTTTATGTTATTAAAAATAATTAATGTAACCATTTAAAATTAAAAATGAATTAACTTATATTTTTTGAATATTAATTTGGAATTTAGAAAAACTTTAAACATAAAAAGTGTTTGGATTTGAATAACTAATTCAAAACCATTTTCTGTTTTTAATTTGGAGTTGAATTAACTTATATTTTTTATATATTAATGGGCGGCAAAAAAAGGACGGGAAATAATGGGCGGGAAGAAAATTTTATTAGGATAGAATTGGAATTAAAGTACATAACGCAACTAACACTAAGTTATATAGAAGAACTAAAAATTATGATACATGGCCAGATTAAGCCACAATCGTCCGAACTTGTTTTGCAATGTTGGAGTGATTCAGTCATGCTCCTGCCTACACCTGTAATACTCGCCACTATAGTCGTCGTACTCGCCGCGGCCGTCGTCGCTGTCGTTGTCGGGGTCACCGTAGTTGAACCTTGAAGGCTGAGTACGAGTGGGCTAGACTTGAGGGTAGGGCAGGCGAGGGTTAGAGTCGGCGGCCGTGTCGTAGGCCATGACGCTCTGGAGAGTCTGGCCGCGCCACCACAGCCGACGGCCGGCCTCGTTGAAGTTCGGAGGAGGTGGGCCGTCCTCCTCGTGCCTGGCGAGCGCCCTCTCACACCGATCCACGAAGAAGGCTTCCCAAGTCGGAAAATAGTCGGGATGCCATCTGGGATTCCTCCGCTGCTCCGGCGTAAGCTCGAAGTAGTAGTGGTTCGTGATGGCCATCCGGCGCGTTACACCTAGAGGGACAGGAGGAACCGGCACACCTCCGGCGCTCATCATCCAGCCAACGGGGACACAGTAGCCCGGCGGGCAGGGGTAGTTTGAGGCGCAAAGCGCCTCCGCCTCCCTGGGGGTTAGTGCTACGGTGGAAGCCATGAGAAAGAGTGATGATGTTGCAGATATGAGTCTAGAGATGTGCAATAACAATGGAGGCCAACCCTATATATATATAGTGAGAAATGGCAAGAAGATAACTGGAGGGAAGAAATGGCGGGAAGAACTGGCGGGAAAAATGGCGGGAAGAAATGGCAGGAAGAAAAATGGCTCATTTAATACATATACTGTTAACAGAAGAAATATGGCATTGATTTCCATGTTGAGATACATATGTGTGCCAAAAATGGCTCAATTAATACATATAGTCAATCTTATGATCGCGGGAAGAAACGGCGGGAAGAAAAATGGCGGGAAGAAACTTGGGTTTCGGGTTTAGGGTTTAGGGTTTTGTGAAGGTTTTTTCGAGCAACGTTAGAACTTGCATTGGATCTCTGAAGAAACCATATATTGCGAGTCTAAAAATGATTTTTTCAAAAAATCACGGGCGTTAGATCATGGACCTGTAGTACAAACCGGACCCACTTCCTACCGATTCGGCAGACATTTGTCTTTTTTACCCGGGATAGACGAAAAGGTTTGAGATGTCCCGGTTGGGAGATAGTCCATGTAAGGTGGTCTAGTATTTTAGGAAAATGAGTCGGTAGCATTCTGAAACAGCATTTTGGTGGTTACTTCACAAAACGACCTGTTTTTTGCGCTCGGAAAATAGAAAATGGCTTTTCCGTGCGACTAAAAGGAAAACTTCCTCCTGCAACATTGTTCTCCGTACCAATGTCCACATGCATGCATAATATGGGCACATGATCACAAACTATGCCGTGATTCAGCACATAACATCGGTCATTTGGACCGAAAGCCATGAAACCTCGAACATGATAGGTCATTTTGTGAAGGTTTTTTGGAGACATAATCAATATACCAAGTCTGGTATTTTTCCTTTCAACTATGTCACATAATATGACACCACGCGAAGAATTTTCATTGTTCGGATTTTTTTTGAATTTCTTATGCCCGTTTTGAATTTTTTGAATTTCTAACTATGGTCGAACTGGCGTGCATGAAGATAGGGGACGAGCATCGTTAGAACTTGCATTGGATCTCTGAAGAAACCACATATTGTGAGTCTAAAAATGATTTTTCAAAAAATTACGGGCGTTAGATCATGTACCTATAGTACAAACCGGACCCACTTCCTACCGATTCGGTAAACATTTGTCCTTTTTACCCGAGATGGACGAAAAGGTTTGAGATATCCCGGTTGGGAGATAGTCCATGTAAGGTGGTATAGTATTTTAGAAAAATGGGACGGTAGCATTCTGAAACAGCATTTTGGTGGTTACTTCACAAAACGAAACGTTTTTTATGCTCGGAAAATGGAAAATGGCTTTTCCATGCGACGAAAAGGAAAACTTCCTCCTGCAACATTGTTCTCCATACCAACGTCCACATGCATGCATAATATGGGCACCACAACATTGATAGGTTCATCTTTAGTCCCGGTTGGAGGGATTTCGGCAGGCTGGGCCAGGCAGCACTAATGATAGGGTGAGTGTCGACATTATGTCGTGCCGCGTGTACCTTGTCCCGGATGGTGTCACCAACCGGGACTAAAGATTAACCTTTAGTCCCGGTTGGAGACACCAACCAGGACAAAACACGAGTCAGCACTAATAATAGGGGTGAGTGTCGACATTATGTCGTAAGTGTCGACACTATGCCGAGCTGCTTGTACTATAAATAGGCATCCTTGTGAGTCCAGTCCTCCAGCCAGATTGAGGCATCTCCAATATTTTTTTTGAGAGCAGGGACACCACTACGACTAGTTTTAGGGAGATGTCGTCGGATCCCAGTCCTCCGGCATCTCCAAGAAACTGGTCATAGAGGCACTCCCTAATATATGAAATTAGTTAGCTCCCAGGTGTATTGATCTAGTTAGAGAAGTTACAAGTTGCAAGATGGTGTGCGAGAGCAGGGACACCACTACGACCAGTTTCAGGGAGATGCCTCCGGATCCTAGTCCTCCGGCATCTCCAAGAATCTGGTCATAGAGGCACTCCTTAATATGTGACCACGCGCGTTTGGAGATCAGATCTTAATGGTAAGTACGAATCGAGACAACTTCTTCATAGTTCGGGAAAGTCGTTCTACGAATCGGGACTAAAGGCCCCCTTTAGTCCCGGTCCAGCCACAAAATGGGACTAACACTCAAGACATTTATTAATATTAAAAACCGAGACTACAAAACCGGGACTAAAGCCCCCCCTATATATAGTCCCGGTCAAGCCACAAATCGGGACTAACACTCAATACATTTATTAAACTTGGAAAATTGCAAACATCATAAGATATCCCGGCCAGACATGAACTAGAGTTACACAATATGAGCATGAACTTCTTGGCATATGTCCTTCCTTATGATCGCTTCAGACTTAACCATGGAGCATCTTCTTTACTTAACGGAATGCTTGGGTCAGTTTTCACTGTGAAGGGCGGAATTTTATCAAACTTAGTATAATCTTCTGACATGTCTGTCTTGTCCTCGATTCCCATGATGTTTCTTTTCCCTAAAAGAACTATGTGACGCTTTGGCTCATCATATGATGTATTCGTTTGCATATTTTTTTCTTTTTTCGGTCTGGAGGACATGTCCTTCACATAGAAAACCTGAGACACATCATTGGCTAGGAAGAATGGTTCATCTCTATAACCAAGATTGTTGAGATCCACTGTTGTCATTCCGTACAACTGGTCTATCTTTACCCCTTCCCCATTCAGTTTGACCCATTTGCAGCGAAACAAAAGGACCTTAAAAGAGACTCCATAGTCTAGTTCCCATATCTCCTCTATGTAACCATAGTATGTGTCCTTTTGTCCATTCTCGTCTGTTGCATCAAAGCGGACACCACTATTTTGGTTGGTGCTCTTTTTATCTTGGGCGATCATGTAGAATGTATTCCCATTTATTTCGTACCCTTGGAAATTCAATATAGTAGAAGATGGTGACGCGGCCAACAAGTATAGCTGATCTCCAACAGTGGTGTCATTCAAGAGATGTGTCTGCATCCAACCACCGAAAGACTTCATGTGTTCATCTGTAATCCATGATTCAGGCTTCCCCGGGTTTTTGGAGCGTACAATATTCTTGTGTTCCTCGATATACGAAGCTGCCAAGGTGGAATTATGTAGAACGGTGTAGTGTGCTTTAGTGAAAGAACCCCCGTCCCTACATATCATTGCTTTCTTTCCTAGCGTGCCTTTTCCACTTAGTCTTCCCTCATGCCGCGAGTCAGAAACACCAATCGGCTTAAGGTCAGGAATAAAGTCAACACAAAACTCAATGACCTCCTATGTTCCATATCCCTTGGAGATGCTTCCTTCTGGTCTAGCACGGTTATGTACATATTTCTTTAAGACTCCCATGAACCTCTCAAAGGGGAACATATTTTGAAGAAATACAGGACCGAGAATGGCAATCTCTTCCACTAGGTGAACCAGGAGATGCGTCATAATATTGAAGAAGAATGGTGGGAACACCAACTCAAAACTAACAAGACATTGTACCGCATCCTTCTATAACCTTGGCAGAATATCTGGATTGATTACCTTCTGAGATATTGCATTGAGGAATGCACACAGCTTCACAATGGGTACTCGAACATTTTCCGGTAGAAGCCCCCTCAATGCAATCGGAAGCAACTGCGTCATAATCACGTGATAGTCATGAGACTTCAGGTTTTGGAACTTTTTCTCTGCCATATTTATTATCCCCTTTATATTAGATGAGAAGCCAGACGACACCTTGATACTGTAAAGGACTTCAAAAAAGATTTCCTTCTCTGCTTTGGTAAGAGCATAGCTGACACGACTTAAGTGACGCCCTTTATACGTCTTGTCATGTGTATGCATGTTCTTTGGGTCTTTCATAATTTGTTGGCCCTCCCGTGCTTCTGGTGTATCTTTTGTCTTCCCATACACGCCTAGGAATCCTAGCAGGTTCACGCAAAGATTCTTCGTCACGTGCATCACGTCGATTGAAGAGCATACACGTAGGACTTTCCAATATGGCAGCTCCCAAAATATAGATTTCTTCTTCCACATGGGTGTGTGTCCTATAGCGACATCGTTCGGAACTGATTGACCGCCGGGACCCTTTCCAAAGATTACTTCTATGTCCTTGACCATACCAAATACATCATCACCAGCAGGGAGTTCAGGCTTCTTCCGGTGATCTGTCTCACCTTTGAAATGCTTGCCTTTCTTTCTTACGAGATGATTCGTCGGAAGAAATCGTCGATTCGCCAGGTACACAACCTTCTTGCATTTATGCAAATATGTACCTTCGGTCTTATCTAAACAGTGCGTGCATGCCTTATATCCCTTGTTTGTCTGTCCTGAAAGGTTACTAAGAGCAGGCCAATCATTGATGGTTATGAAAAGCAACCCTCGTAGATCAAATGGCTCTTGTTTGTTCTCATCCCACGCATGTACATCTGGTTTGCCCCACAGTTGTAAGAGTTCTTCAACTAATGGCTTAAGGTACACATCAATGTCGTTGCCCGGTTGCTTCGGGCCTTGGATGAGCACTGGCATCATAATGAACTTACGCTTCATGCACAACCAAGGAGGAAGGTTGTAGATACATAGAGTCACGGGCCAGGTGCTGTGACTGCAACTCTGCTCCCCAAAAGGATTCATGTCATCCGTACTTAGACCAAACCATAAGTTCCTTGCGTCACCTGCAAAGTCCGGGAAGTCTCTATTGATTTTTCTCCACTGTGACCCATCAGCAGAGTGTCTCAACTTCCCGTCTTTCTTACGGTCTTCTTTGTGCCATCGCAACAACCTGGCATGCTCTTTGTTTCTGAACACGCGTTTCAACCTTGGTATTATAGGAGCATACCACATAACCTTAGCAGGAACCCTCTTCCAGAGGGGCTCTCCCTCAACATCACCAGGGTCATCTCGTCTGATCTTATATCGCAATGGATTGTATACCGGGCATTTATCTAAATTCTCATACTCCTTACCGCGGTAGAGGATGCAGTCATTAATGCATGCATGCATCTTTTGCACATCTAATCCTAGAGGACAGAGAGTCTTCTTTGCTTCGTAGGTACTCTCGGGAAGTTCGTTATGTTTTGGAAACTTCGACTTCATTATTTTTAGCATCTTTTCAAATGAGGAGTCAGTTAGACCACACTCTGCCTTCCATCGCAGCAATTCCAGTGTGGTACCGAGCTTTGTGCTGCCATCTTTACAATTTGCGTACAACAATTTCTTGTGATCTTCTAACATGCCCTCTAACTTCAACTTCTCATTTTCTGTTTCACAGTGTCGCTTTGCATCAGAAATGACCCTACCAAGTTCATCAGCGGGCTGATCTGATGCCCGTTCTTCACCTTCTTCCTCTTTATTATCTTCCATTGCAGTATCACCGTATTCAGGAAACATATGATGATAGTTGTCATCATCATATTCTTCTTCACCATCTTCCATCATAACCTCTCTTTACCCGTGCTTGGTCTAGCAATTATAGTTGGGCATGAAACCTTTCATAATCAGGTGGCCGCGAATGATTTTCGAGGAAGAGTACTCCTTGTTGTTCCGACATTGAACACATGGACAACGTATAAAACCATTCTCTTTGTTTGCCGTAGCCACATCGATAAATTTATCCACGCCTTTAATGTACCCGGGTACACGCCGGTCACCGTACATCCATTCCCGATCGTTCATCTGCATCATATAAGTAAGTTTATCAAAAACAGGACATCATAAATAGTGAAATGACCAATTCACATCGACAGATGCATTGTATCAATGACAGAGAAAAGATAAGATTGCTAACCTCGTTCGAGAGAAATAAAGAGGAGAAAACTCAAGTGCGTCTCGGACACCTTCTATATTTTTGTTCTGTGAAAAATTGAACGGATCATTCACTCAAACATTTCATTAAACACCTTGAATGCATGCATAGAAAAAAAATAAACTAGTACACCTCTCACACCTTACACCAACAAAAAACAGAGGGGAGGCAGAGGGCTGGGGCGTCGTATTTATAGAGGGCGGGATCATACGTCCTGATTTGTAACACAAATCGGGACTAAAGTTGTGTGCCACGCCACGTGGCTGACGCCCAACCTTTAGTCCCGGTTTGTGTTACAAACCGGGACGTATGACCCCTTACCAACCGGGACGCATGACTCCGGTCACCGTGGCCGCTCGAACCGGGACGCGTGCGAGCATTAGTCCCGGTTCGTGACGTAACCGGGACGCGTGCTGTTAGAGGGCATGAACGAATAGCTTGTTTTCTACTAGTACAAATTCATGCGTTTAAATTTACAGTAGGATTTCATATGACGTGTCATGTTTATGCTATCCTGCGTGCCACAAGTCCTAAATGAGTTGTGTTGTTGCTTGTCTGATGTGCATTTCTTTACAACCAGATGGTCCAGAAACAAATTCGATCCCTACCAACACCTTTCTATTATATTTTTCCAGCAGAAAAAAAATAAAACAAGTACTTTCGGTTGCTGGCCAAGTATAAGCACGTGATCTTTTCGATTGGTATTCTAGGTACATATATGCTATGCTAAGCTTTCCGGTAGCTGCTTGGAAAAACTTTTGAAACGGCCGGGAATCAAGATCTAATAATCGGTCCTTCTGCCAGTGTCCTTCCCAGATCGCACACCTACACAACCTTAATAGGCCAACGTTAACTGATTGTTAAAAGGAAATTCACTGCATATTTCTACGACAGATCGCTTTACAAAAGTAGAATTCTGCGATACCCTCTGGATTAGATTGTTCCTCTTATGAACAAGCCCGGCAGCTTCGTCGAACTGTATTGTTATTATCTGTGTGGGATGTGCTAGCTCGAATTATTCTGCCACTGCATTGTATATTTGGGTTACCATCTAGCAGACGCATGCTAGATTATATCTGCATATATGCTCCTGTTAACCTCTCGGCGGAATTCCAGATAGGGATCGAGAAAAAGTAGTAATTAAGTACCCGATGGTGACAAAGTAGGAATTTTGCATTTGCACCGGTGTACGTCTACACATTTCTTTGGCAGAAGAACTTTTAATCCTTGTTTAAGATAGGCTTTTTCATTTATTTTTGTAAGTAATATTACATATAAAACCAAATAAAATACAGCAGAGAATTGTTGCCTGCCTAAAAGGAATAAAGCAGTCACAACGATCTGTTGTGAAAGATAGACGAACAGTGTTGGATCATTTTGTTAAGTAGGCAATCAGGAACTCGGCTGAATTGTATCATGAGTGCATGGGCTACATGGATTAGCACATAACCAAACTTTGACCAGCCAAACATATCTCTTCAACATTTTGCACACAACTGCAGCTTCACAGATGGTGGCCCTCATGATAGAACTGGAGCTAGCTGATCAGGAATCAAAATCTGAACGCGTGGCAAAGTTGTGTAACTTCAGAAACCAGACCAAACCAAATTATATACAGGGGTATTTATTGTGATCCGTCTCATCATCTCATCTTATCCTCGCACCAACCAGGCCTAACTTTCTTGCCATGCACTTTTTGGAAACCATCAATCATCGCTTCCAATTTCTGAAAGCTGGAAATTAAATTTTACAATCTCGTCGATAGATCCTCCAGGAAAGCTGGAAGGGAGGCGGGCAAGCAGAGAAGAGCACTACGAGATGGGTGCCTACTAAAAGGGCTGAGGAGATAGATCGATGGCGGATCCGCAGACCATGCCGCGTTCGCGTGCCGTAGGGCAGATCCCCACGAGCGGCCCTAATCAAAGCAGTGGAGGAGCTCGACGATGCCCGGGAGCAGGAACGCTCCCGCATCCTTGCCGAGGCTCGGCCCGACGGGCCTGGCCCCAGCAGGGAGACCCCGCCTGCCCCTGATGCGCGGGAGACCACCTACAAGTCGACCCCCTCGGGCCGACCGCGTGGGAGGCCCCCCAAGTCAGCTGCGATACGCTCCTCTTCTCCCCGCGCTCGCTCGGTCCCCGCTCAGGGGACCGCCCCGGCCTGAGTGTCCCTCATGGACATCCTCCGGGCCTTCCGGGTGTTCATTTGGAACATCCGGGGGTTTGGCAGTGAGGGCCACCGCCGCCAGATCAAGGAGTCTCTGCGCTTGGAAGCGCCGGATATTGTCGGCCTTCAGGAGACGATTCGCCAGGACTTCTCCAATGCCGAATTGGAAGCTTTGAGCCGTTTCAAGTTCTCCTGGTCCTGGCTTCCTGCATCCGGTCACTCGGGGGGATCCTCCTGGGTGTGAAGGAGGATACCTTCGAGGTTGATGATATGGACCGCGGGGAATTCTTTGTGAGCATGGCGCTTACCCATAGACAGTCTCGCTTCAGATGGGAGGTGATCATTGTCTATGGCCCCGCGGACCATAGGAGGTCCGCTGACTTCTTGCGTGAGCTCAAATCGAAAGTGGAACGGACGGTTATCCCGGTGGTTGTCGCCGGGGATTTTAACCTGATCCGATCTGCCGACGATAAGAGCTCGGCAAACATGGACCTCCCTAGGATGCGTATGTTTAACGACTGCATTGCCGAGCTTGCTCTCCGCGAGATCCGGCGTGTGGGCACTAGATATACTTGGTCAAATAAGCAGTTGAACCCGATTCGCAGCGTTCTCGATCGCGTCTTTGTGTCGGTGGATTGGGAGGTGGCCTTCCCTCTTTGCTCGCTGAGAGCGGTCACTAGGATTGGGTCGGACCATACCCCTCTCCTCCTCTCCTGTGGAGGGGGCCGCCCCCCCTCGTCTGAACCGCTTCCACTTTGAATCTTTCTGGTTGCAGAAACGAGGATTTGTGGAGGCGGTTCGGGCAAGGTGGACGGCAGCGGCCGCTTCTACCCCTCGGGTGTACTGTGCGGTGGATATCTGGCATCACTGTGCCAAATTATCTCGACAGTTCATGCGAGGCTGGGGGCGAATTTGGGGGCTGACCTCAAGAATCAGAAGGAGTCCATTCTGCGGGATATCCAGGCCTTGGACCGGGAGGCCGATCTTCACGGCCTCTCGCCTGAGGCCTGGTCCCATAGGTACTCCCTTGAGACTTTCATTATGGAAATCTACAAGGGAGAGGAGGCTTTCTGGCGCCAGCGGAGTCGTCAGAACTGGACTGTCCAGGGGGAATTGAACACGGCTTACTTGCATGCCATTGCCAATGGTAGGAGGAGGAAGTGCTCGATTCCTTGCCTCTGGGAGGGGGAGTCGCTGCTGGAGTCCCCTCAGGCGCTCTCCTCCCATATTTATGCCTTCTACCAGGGTCTTTTCTCCGCCTCGCCGCAGTCGGGAGTCTCGCTGGCGCCTGACTTCTGGACTGGTGAGGCGCTTGTCTCTCCCGAGGAGAATGCTGGTCTCACTCTCCCCTTCTTAGGGGGGAGGTGGAGGCTGCTCTGAAGTCCATGAAGTCTAGTTCGGCACCGGGCCCTGATGGTCTCCCGGTGTGCTTCTTCCAGGCTTTTTGGGCTCAGTTACAGCCGTTGATCCTGCAGCTCTTCCAGGAGTTTTTCACTGGTACCCTGGTGATGTCCCGTTTGAACCTTGGCGTGATTACCCTGATCCCCAAGGTTGTGGGGGCCACGGATATCCGCCAGTTCCGTCCGATCACGGTGATTAACGTCATTCAGCGCCTGTTCGCCAGGGTCTGTGCCATCCGTCTCGCTCCAATGATGGAGCGCCTCACCCATCCTCTCCAGTTCGCCTTCCTCAAGGGACGCCTCATTCATGACGATGTCCTGGCACTTCATGAAATTATCCATGAAGTTAAGGTGCGACGTCAGAAAGGGGTGTTCCTGAAGTTGGACTTTCAGAAGGCCTATGATCGCTTAGACTGGGCCTTCTTGAGACTCGTCCTAGAGAGGAGGGGCGTTGATGACCGCATGATCTGCTGGATCATGCAGTTCGTGAGGAGTGGCACGACGGCGATCAACATCAACGGGGAGATCGGTCCTTACTTTAGTCCATCCTGCGAGGTTAGGCAAGGGGACCTGATTTCCCCTATATTGTTTAACGCCGCGGTGGACGCCCTGGCGGAGATTTTGGATAGAGCCCAACGCTCGGGGCACATCTCCGGGGTGGTGGGGCACTTGATCCCTGGGGTGGGATCTCCCACCTTCAGTATGCGGATGACACCATGATCATGGTGCAGGGTTCGGACCAGGACATCATTCACCCGAAGTTCCTGCTTCTCTACTTCGAGTCCATGTCAGGTCTGATTATCAATTTTGACAAGAGTGAGGTGATGGTTCTTGGGTACCCCGAGGAGGAGCGTCAGCGGATCGCGGATGGGCTGAATTGTAGGCTCGCGGACTTCCCGATTACGTATCTGGGGATGCCCATCAGGGAGACGCGTGTATTGATCAGAGACCTGACCCCTTTGGTTGTGAGGGTGCGCTCGAGGGCGGAACCCTGGAGAGCGCGCCTCACGTCTAAGGGGAGCAAGTCGGTGCTGATTAACTCGTGTCTCTCGAGTCTGCCCATGTACCAGATGTGGCTGTACCTGCTACCCGAAGGGACGCATGCCAACTTCGCTAAGGAGTTGTCTAGGTTCTTTTGGTCGGCGAGGGACGGCCATCAGAAATACCACATGGTCAAATGGGCGGACGTCTGCGCCCCCAAGAGCTTAGGAGGCATAGGTATCCTTGACTCTCGCCGCTTTAATGTGGCGTTGATGTTGAAGTGGGTTTGGCGCATTCTTAGAGACGACGGCGGGCTCTGGCTTCAACTTCTCAAAGACAAGTATCTCCGGGGCCGCCCCCTTTTAGCTTGCGAGCGGAGGGAGGGCTCTCAGTTCTGGAGAGCCCTCCAGGAGATTAAGCATTTCATCGGGCTGGGCCTCTCCTTTGAGGTTGGTTGCGGACAGGGGATTCGACTTTGGCTTGATCCCTGGCTGCTCCCGATCCCGTTGGGGGTCCTTTACCCCAGCCTTTTTGCTATCTCCGCTTCCCCCGAGATCCTTGTGCAGGAGGCCTTCCTGGAGGGCCACTGGAACGTCTTGTTCCGGAGGCACCTTAGTGCGGCGGAGGACGCGGACCGCCAGTGGCTGCTACGCTCCCTTCCTGGGGCCTTATCCGAGGCCCCTGACTCGGCAGCGTGGCATCTGCATCCCTCTGGCGAGTTCACGGTGAACTCGGCCTATCGCGCCCTCTTCCAGGGCCCTGAGTTGGGGTGGACGGCTCCTCTGTGGAAGGCCCCCCTGCCGCTTAGTATCTGCATCTTCGAGTGGCAGCTGCTGCGGGACCGGCTACCCTCGGGGGTGGAGGTGGCCAAGCGTAACGGCCCGGGCGATGGCTTGTGTCCCCTATGTGGGACTCTGGAGACCTGTGCCCATATTATGTTCTCCTGTTCGGCGGCCCAGGCTCTTTGGTGCTTCGTCAGTGAGGCGCTAGGGCCTGCCTGGGAAGCGCAGGAACTTGGGGAGTTCCTGCAGTCCCAGGCTAACAGGGCCGGAGGAGGTCGCCGTCTCTTCTGGCTCGTGTTTGCGGCTATCTCATGGTCCTTGTGGAACGTGCGGAATAAGATGGTGATTGAGAAGGTTTATCCTTCCCGCGTGTCTGACCCTGTATTTTTCTTTCTTGCCTTTCTCCAGCAGTGGTCTCCCCTGGTGAGGCAGCGTGATCGGGCGGCTTTCGACAGCTCGATGCGGGCCCTGAGGACGGCAGCGATCCCCCTAGCTGCTCCGACTTCCCCGGCCCCGGCGTCCTGAGTCCTCCCGCATCCTCGTTGCGGTTTTTAGTTTTTGTTTGGGCGTGCTTGTGCTGTTGCCCCAGCGGTTGTGTGGACACCCTTTTTCCTTTTCGTTTGGCCTAGGCCGTGGTGGATACTTGCTGAACTTTGTACCTGGATGTTGCTTTATTTATAAAGCGGGGCGAAAGCCTGATTCGAGGGAGCTCGACGATGCAGCAATGGCTCCGTCCAAACCATCATGGGTGTTGACTGTTGACGTTGAGTGAGATTTACAAGTGTACGGATATGATTGGTGCAATGTCCTTTTTTATGGAGTACTGTAGCGTTCATGTGCACGATGTGCAGCATTGCTAGACACCATGCGTGCTGCACGGATTAATGGTTACCCTGTTGAATCACTTGGTCCCATTCTTCCGGTTGAATCACGAAAGCTGTAGTTGCTTTCATGTATTGTGCAGGAACTAACATAACCTATAATTCTATGCATATTATGAGATTTCATTTCATTCTATATATTTGGATGAACGGTTTGTGATTGATTGGTTTTTAAAGTTTCTCTCCTCAATTTGAATTGAAAATTCAAACTGTAGATCAGTAGGTAAAATATATAGCATTGTGTGCACTGTGGAAAAATATCAGTCTATTTAGACGTACGGTTTGTGAGTATGGGCAATTATTAATTTTCTATCACACCTTTCCAGAGTTTCTTGCTGAATTCTAGTTTTCAGCTTATACAAAATTCCGTCTTAATGTGGAATGCTCTCGAAAAGATTCGGTAGAGAGGGATTTCAATGCATCGTTGCTGATGTTAACGTCATTGGTGCCTTGTTGGCCGTGCTTCACATCGACAAGTTCTCGCGCGCAACTTCGCTTGAGATGGCGTCGGTTGGCTCGGACTGGTTAGCCTAGGCTGAACCCTTGTTGTGACCTTGACATAGATGTCTGACGACCATATTTGACGGCCACCGAACATGAATATACGTTTGCTGGTAAGGTCAAATCTGTCGCAAATTCATTTTCATGTCAACTCTCCAACAACGGCGGCCGACAACTACAAAATTTCTGTATCAGGCTTACACTTTCATTCTTGGCAAGCTATCTCTGTCGGTTAATCTGACGTTTAGCTGATTAATCTGTCGGTTAATCTGACGTTCACAAAAAAAAAAAAAAAATCTGACGTTTAGCTAGCAGTGGTATTATTCCTGTTGGGGTTTCCACTTTTCCCGTCGGTTTGTAGTCCACGGGGTTAGTCCTGATTCTGGTAGTGATACACAAGCTGAACACGACGGCAAAGCTTCCTACTTCTTGTCAAAACCACGAGAAGGCGTTTGTTGATGCGTTTTAGTGTACTTTCATAGTGTAGCCAGTTCTCTCTACGGCTCTTGTGCGAGCTTTGACCTACTCCTGGGTAGTTTCTAACTAGGTGGCGGCCTGGATTTTTTTTTTTTTGCTTTTGCTTTGAACTTGTAAAACTGACATTTCTACTGTGGTTGCTTTATATAATTAAGCGTCTGTCGATCTCATATCTCAGTTCTCAACCAAGTGATGTCATCAAGCGGTTGAACTATGTGAACGAAAAGGTTGTACTACCTTAACATTTGTTTGGTACTACATGAATATCTTTTTGTATTGTCTGGACAATTTTTTCTCGGTTGCAAACGATAAACTTCTTTTAGTATATGAACATTTATTGTGGTGTAGTAGTTACAATCCACTTGCAACTAATTGGGGCGTGAATAATGAAGCAACCACCGAACCCTAACTAAATCTCAATATGATGAGATCTAGCAAAACAGTTTAGGGCCTTTGGCCTTTCCTCACTAAAACTTTACATATACACAAATTACGCGCCAATACCGATTGTACTTGTTGGAAGGGTGAGGCACCAGACTTTATGTCTGTCTTGGTCGCCCACCTATGGTTAATAAAAGCTCATTTCCACATATAAAAAATAAAAATAGAAATATGGTACACACTAAATAGTACTCCCTCCAATCCATATTACTTGGAACTATTACTAAATAGTGTTTAGATTCATCCAAATCTAGACAAATCCAAGTTAACAAGTAATATGGATCGGAGTGAGTAGCACATCTGAAAAATACTTTTATCTGGATCAGGCGGTGGCGATGGGCGCGGCGTCCGACTTCATGGCCTCGAAGCGTGGCTCCTTGGCCTCGAACTTGTGGCGCACGTACAGGTTCATATAGTCCTCGAACACGAACCTCGGGTACACGGCCGCGCCGCCCTCCTTCTCCTCCGCGGCGCCATCGGCGAGGAGCGCCGGCGCCGGGAAGATGGTGGCGTCCGCTCCCGGGTTGTAGAAGGACGCGATGGACATGCGGTTCCCGTCGGTGCGCGTCATCACGCGGTGCAGCACGCTCTTGTACCGCCCGTTGGTGATCACCTCCAGCTGGTCGCCGATGTTGACGACGACTGCGTGGCGCATGGGGGGCACGTCCACCCAGGCCCCGTCCTTGAGGAGCTGGAGGCCGCTCACCTGGTCATCCTGGAACAGCAGGATCACGCCGCCGGCGTCGGTGTGCGCGCGGAGGCCGTCCACCAGGTCGGGCCGCGGGCACGGCGGGTAGCAGCTGACCTTGGTGCCGAACGTCGGCGAGCCCTTGGAGCCCGCGAAGACCTGTTTGAGGTAGCCCTTCTCCAGGCCCAGGTTCTCGCACAGCAGGTCCAGGACGCGCTCCGCCAGCTTCTCGATCTCCAGCGCGAATTCCTTCATCACTTGCCTGCAGCATCGACGACACGAGGAAAGAAGGCAGCTTTGTTAGGAATATATTTGCTCGTTCCGACAAGTGTCATCACTAGCTAAAAGGTGATTCCAGTCGTGTTGGTTACTGCTGATTAATTAGGATTCTGATGTGTGCAATCTTTTCTCCTGTTGATATCCCAGTCTATATATGTCGCAGGCTGCTGTTTGTCAAAGAAATGGCACTCAGAGATGCTCATCGGATGGTAGAAAATGGGGAGTTTCTTGTGATGATTGGGTTTCCTGTGATGGTAGAAAATTCTGTTTGTCTAGCTGCAGTAGGCAGTCGAGTAAGATTGTGTTTTTAAGAGCTGTTGACTCTGTCAGCTGTGACTTCGTTGAGACGAGTACAAAATGCCTCGTCAGCCTTGCTACTTTGGACTAGTACAAAAAGCAAGAACACGACAGGGCCCAAAGCTTCAAACTGGAGTTGAATTATAGACCATAATCTCGCAATTAAAACACAACAGTACTACGTAATCAACTCGGTGCCTTTCCGCTATTAATTCCGCTCGGCCTCTGCTTTTCTTCCTCGAAACAGGCTCATTGCTGCTTTTTCTTCAGAGAAACCAATAGGAGAACCAACAGTGTACTGATATCAAGTTGCAGTTAATTAACTAACTAATCACGAGTAGGTGCAGTGGTGTGTACGTACCTGTAGTGGTCGTCGAGGTCGGGCAGGTCGGCGAGGTTAGAGGCGGGGAGGTGGCGGACGAAGAAGGTGCTCTCCCAGTCCACGTCCTTCACGTCGCCGCCCTTCTCTCCGGCCTCCAGCGTCCTCGCCGCGAACTCCTTGAACTTGTCCTCCCTGCAGTTCTTGTAGTGCGCCTTGCTCACCCGCTCCACCTCGTCCATCAGCTCGTGGGAGATGCCATGGTTCAGAAGCTGCACGCACATGCGTATTACCAGAATCAGTTAATCATGTCAAGAATCTTATGCCTGCTGTACTACTCCAGAAAAAAACATATACCAAAGAATCATCAAGCACTAACGTTCATCAAATCACTCCGCTACAAGAATCGTCAAGCACTAACGCTTTACCTCGAAGAATCCCCAGTTCTCGCAGGCGTCGCGGATGACTTCCATGGCCGCGCCCCTCTCCTCCGTCTCCAGCTTCTCCATGCTGATCACCGGGAAGCTCAACGAGGCAGCAGCTGCGGTCGCCATCTATCTGATCTCTCTCCCTCTCGCTATCTGTATGTGTCTTGTGCTCTGTCCTGCTGCTGTGGGTAGCTTAAGGCCTTATAAGCCGCCGAGTGTGAGTGCGCTCTGAAGCCGGCGTCTCAAGCTCCCTTTTATAGGCGCAAGAAGGCCAGCGCTTAACTGGAACATGAGTCGTATATGATGCTTAGCCGCTACGTACGAGATTACGTCGACAGGGATTAATTCGCTGAGATGGAATATGGAAAAAGCAGTCTGGACGTAAGCAGCTAATTGCAAAGCTAGCGTGCACAAACATAACATTCCCTAGCTAGATAGTTAGCTAATCGGATCAGTGTGCGCGCCGAAACTTCGTGTGGGTTACCGGCCGGACATACCTTGCTAAATTCTTCGTTCTAGAGAAAAAAATACTACTACTACCCTCTCCGATCCATATTAATTGACTTTGATTTATTAAAATTTAGATAAACATATATACTAAATAGTGTTAAGATTCATTTAAATTTAAATAAATTTAAATCAATTAATATGGACCGGAGTAAGTAGCAAAGTTGTCTCCGAGAATATTGCTTCTCTTTGCTAATAGCTGCTGATATATGCCTGATTGAGACCGATCAGTGCAGTAGTATAATACTCCATCATGATGCCAGATAGTCTATGTCAGCCTGTATTCTATATACCTAACCTAGCAGGCTACTATAAGTGTTGAACTGATCGATCTCTCTATGGCGTATGGATCGAGTTGTCCCTTACTTTATGGCTTGATAATGACAAGATTAGGCGTAGTACACCTGATCGATCATGCCGCATACAGTGGGGGTTTGAGAATTTTTACACATTTGCCACACATTTTATCTGAAATTTGCATATTTGCCATATAACCACCACATGTCAGTGACACAGAAAATGGTAAATATGCAAAGTGTAAAAAAAAGTATGGCAAATGTGCAAATCCCCCGGGGGTTTGGCTGTCAACAATTGCAAACAACATCACTCAATCGGCTGTCAAAAAAAAAAATCACTCAATCGACTTATGTCCAGCTGGGGAACATGGCACGCGATCAATCTAGTAGCCATCCAAAGCTCGATCGCTAGTGGTAATTCCCGACGTTTACATGACCGGTGTCCGTCCTACTCAGCAGCTGCACTTATTGTCCTGAATCTTGTGTAGCCCGATCTTAAAGTTGCAACAGGAGCACTAGCACCAAGTCGTGTGTATATCTGGATGCATCGATCGGCATGGTGCTTGGCAGCTGGACCACCGTACCAGTCCAGACCCCGGCCGGCCCAGATCAATCGATGATCGATGGACAGTTCGAGCGTGTCATCGTGTCGCCTTGGTCACCGTCAGAGTAGAGTAGGGGCCGGCCGGGTTAAAGTCCCGGTCTCCAGTCACTAGGACCCTAGTACATTGTCGAGAGTGAATTTTTAGATGCCTACTCATGATTCCTATTGACTCTAGCATATCTTTAAGTTACATAGTTATTATCTACTCCCTCCGTTTTAAAATATAAAATATTTTAGCTTTATAAAGCAAATGTATGTAGACTTTTTTTTAGTATATATAGGTTCACTTAGGTTCGGAGTGAATTTACACATTGAAAAAAGTCTAGATACGTTTTATTCACAAATCTAAAACATTTTATATTTTGAAACAGAGGGAGTAGATTTTAAGTTACATAAAATAACTTGGCAGTTCCTTCTTACTATTATTCGGGACTTTGTCATTTTTGACTAAGCTACATAATTTCGAGTTTACCCCGTATGACAAAAAATAGTACATGTGGCGTCTACATGCAAACTGTTATTTTAATTTTTTTTACTTAGTTTACTACTGTTATTTCTGATTTTTTGGAAGGGGGCAGGATCAGGAGTGCCCCCACTGCGTATTATCGGTACGTTGTCGACCTGAAAACCCATCGATCTGTTCTTGACAGCGTGCACTTCTAATTTTACATCCGGACTGTTGGCCCGTGTACACGCATGCGGTTCCTAGTGGCATGCATGCATGCAGGGACCGGTACCGATCGAATCCAGTGCGCGAGTGGAGCTGCTTTTCCATCCATTCGTCGACCCAGTTTTGGCCTAGCCGAAACAAAAGTGAACGTGCCTAGCTTTGCACTGTCGGTTCTGTTTGGGTGTGTAACCATCCAATTTCTAAAGGGTTCTGCTAATTCTTAGTTCTTTTTTCTTGCGGGATGCTAATTCTCGGTCATTCACCTAAAATTAATTTAGAGCTCAGTCAGGTCCTAATACATTAAATTTGCAATGCGATTGCATTCTGATGCACACGGCGAAAACAACGGACAGGTGGTTTCTTGCACTTTTCGGAAATCGACTTAGATATAGGAAAATCCAAGCCATGCTATAATAGTTTTTTTTTCAAATAAACAGTATAAAAGAGTTTCAGTATTAAAAAAGTACGCGGGTTGAGATGAATCCATATCGGAATTGATCTGTGTACGAACCTTGGTGTCTGATGTGCCCACGACACCAAATCCGTGTAGGGGTTCGTAGCATGGAAAACAAAAAAATTCTACCGCATACAAACAAACAAGTCAAGATCTATCTACTAGATTGTAGCAACGAGTCGATAGAGGAACTCACCCTCGAAGATTCCAAAGCGGTTAACGAGAGCACATTCTCGTGGGTGATGTAGTCGTACACTTGCCGATCTCAAGATCGCGTAGACGATCCTTCCGGCGCTGCGTTCCGGCAGCGCTTCCGCAGTCGGTCACACGTTCGGTACTCGACGAAGACCTTCCTCTCCCTTGTTCCAGCAGGCAGCGGAGGTTGTAGCACTCTCCTCGCGATTCCGGCAGCACGACGGCGTGGTACCGGAAGTAGAGGGGAGATCTCGCAGGGCTTCGCCTTAAGCCGGAGCGAGTATGGTGAACTATGAGAGAGCCTTGGTGATCTAGGGTTTAGACACACCAATTAGAAGGGGCTAAACCAGCGGCTAGGGCAATTAGAAGCTCTAACTCGGCGGCTTGGGAGAAATCCCTAGGCTGTGGCTAGGGTTTTGGTTTAGAGGGAGGCAACTTGTGTGTCTAGGAGGGGAGCCCTGCCCCTCCTCTTATAGGTGGAGGGAGGCGCGCCTGGAGAGGGGAGTCCCTCCCCAACTCGGACCCAAGGTGGGCCGGCGGTGGGAGGAGGAACTCCTCCCCCAAGTCGGTTTCAAACCTCCTTCTCCTCTTTCCCAAAACTAGCAGTTTGACTTTCAAACTAGCCGTTTGACTTTTCAAACTAGGATTTGAATAAACCCTCTATTTGGTACAGCGATGACACCAAGTACATAATGCAATCATACCAACTTGATATAACACATTCATGTACCCTTCCCCTCCGGAGTGCCGGACATTCCGGAACCTTCTAGAACATTCCCGATGAAAACACCGGAACCATTCTCCAACCCCGAAACAGGACTTTCCTTATATGAATCTTATTCTCCGGACCATTCCGGATCTCCTCGTGATATCCCGGATCCCATCCGAGACTCCGAACAACATTCGGTCTCTTACTCATCATTCCATAACTACTCAACAACATTGAATCCTTAAGTGTGTCTCCCTACGGTTCGTGAATTATGCGGACATGATCGAGACACTTCTCCGATCAGTAACCAATAGAGGAATCTGGAAATTCATATGGCTCCCACATATTTCTACGATTACTTTGCGATCGAATGAACCACTTACATACGATACCAATTTCCCTTTGTCTCACGATAGTTTACTTATCCGAGGTTTTGATCGTCGGTATCTCTGCATACCTAGTTCAACCTCGTTACTGATAAGTACTCTTTTCTCGTTCCCGTGATATGTGATCCCTTGTGAGCCAGTCACATGCTTGCAAGATAATTGGATGACATTCCACCGAGAGGGCCCAGAGTATATCTATCCGTCATATGGATGGACAAATCCCACTCTTGATCCATGTGCCTCAACCCATACTTTCCAAACACTCAATGCCACCTTTATAGCCACCCAGTTACGGTGTGGTATTTGATGTCATCAAAGCATCCTTCCGGTGATGGTGATTAACATGATCTCATGGTCGAAGGAATTAGGTTACTATATATCAGAAAGCTTATAGCAAATGAACTATATTAAATGACTTGATCTTTATGCTACGCTTAACTATAGGAGTATGTCCATCACATCATTCTCCTAATGGTATGACCCTGTTGTTAATAACATCTCTATGTTCATGATCAGGAAACCATGATCATATATTAACCAACAAGCTAGTTTAACAAGAGGCTTTACTAGGAACTCTTTTATGTTTACAAATCACACAAGTATTAATGTTTCCTGTTAATACAATTATAGCATGGTATGTAAACATTTATCATAAGTATGAAGATATGATAATAACCACTTTATTATTGCCTCTTGGGCATATCTCCAACAGTCTCCCACTTGCACTAGAGTCAATAATCTAGTTTCAAACATTTGTGTATTCAACACCTATGACTTTCCGGTGTTGTATGTACACGATTGCTAGTGGTCAACTGATCTGCGGATCTGACACTTCCAGGTCCGTGTGTAATTGCATGTCTTTGCGTCTCTACGCATCACTCATTCTCTAATGAGATGGCTTCGTACAAATTTGGTCCTTTGGTGTGACCTTTAGTTCTTTGGGGTTAAAACATGTTGATAATATTGTCGTACAATATATCTTCATAGTATTATCCCGCTGTGAACTACACCTAGTTTGATAACAAACTACTTGACACAAATGCCCTCTTTTGCTGCTATAATAGCAGTCATATACTTAGCCTTTTGTTGTAGTATCTGTCACAATGTCTTAACTTTGGAACTCATCCAAATTCATTATGGAACTCACTTTCCATTATATTGTGCCACCCTTGGTTTAGATTGAGATAAACTTAATTTGTACTTTGTGACAAAACTAGTATCAATGTAGTACTTTTACAATGAACTAACCATCTATTTGTCACTTCTATAAATAATATACTCTTAGTTCTTCCAAAAGATCATAAGAATATTCTTACTATTGTCCAATGATCATTTTATGAATCATTCTGGTATATGCTCACAACATTTAGAGCATAGGACATATCTGGATTTGTACATATCACAGTATGATTGATATAAATACTCTTTGTGATCAAGTATCAATCTATACTTGAATCTTGTTTCATTTACCAAATGTCAGTACATTTGAATATATCATCAATATTGAACTCATTCAATCCTTTCTGTGCGACAAGAAACTTTCTTGTAGTTTCTATATTGAACTCATTCAATATCTCGTCTATGTACTTCTGGCACAAGCATATTAGCGTCTATTCATGCCAAATATTTGGGTTTTGCCTAAGTCTTTCATCGAGATGAAATTCTTATCCTTTGTTAATAAAAGATACATTATTTCCAATCAACAATATGTCTTCCACATAATGTATTAGAAACATGTCTTAGCGCTCCCACTTAATTTCTTGCAAATGCAAGCATCTTCATCATCTCTGATGATTTTAAACTCTTTTGACATTTTCATCATAGTGAAGATTCCAACTCCGCGATGCTTACTTCAACCATTGAAGTTTGCACATGCTTTTAGCATCCTTTGAATTAACAAAACCCCTATGGACCATGTTATTCACATGTCCTAGGTAACAATTCTATTAGAAGAACTTGTTTTGTTTATTCAACTACCATATAACAAAATTATATGTAGTGGTTGCTACACTAATCCGTCTAGACTAAATATCACTATGAAAGATCAAATCTTATCATAGTCAACCTTTGAACATTGTTGTGAACTTTTTCCCAACATGTCGACTATTTCATAGATGTAAAACATCCATGTCTATTTCTTTATAGATCCAAACACGACTGTAAGGTCTTACACCTTTCTCGAGGGTCCTTCAAGTTCAAAACTTCATTTCTCATGTATGGAACTATCATGGATTTTATGGCTTCAAGCCATTTGGCGGAGTCAGGGCTCATCATCGCTTCTTTGCATGTAGTCGGATCATTATTGTCAAATAATGATTTAACTCTCAAATCTTGGTATTCGATTGTTCATCTGACCTACTTGTTTCAATAGGAACTTGGATCTCCGTGACCACAACCTTTGAGGTACGTGAGCCATGAGCATTGTTGCTACCTTCGGAACACTTTTCGGCGCTGCGCAACTTTGCACATATAGCTAAGGTTCTTTTAACCTTATCAAAGTTCTATTGTCCTCCCACTTAACTTTTCACGAAAAATTCCTTCTCAAAGAAACTTGACGTTCTAAGCAACGAACACTTTTGTCTCCGGTGTTTTATGGAGGAATACTTAACAGTTATACAAAGACAGGTTCATCCGACTTTGGTTGCACATATCTTTCTTATGCATAGCATACCAATGTTTTAAGAAAGGACTACTTGGGTTTTATCCCAAACCATAACTTTATATGGTGTCATTTCAACGGATTATGATCAAGCTCTTTTCAGTGGAAAAACGGTAGTCTCTAAAACTTTTAATCTTTAAAATATAATGACAGTTTTATGAATTATACCTTTGATCTTACCATGTCAAACAAGGTTTAATTACATATCTCGAATGCTCCATACTCTTATGGTGTCTCGGGAAATGCAAATCCACGGAACGATTCCATAAATCTTAGGTATTATGCTAAACTTGTAACTCAAAATATCTTCCTTTATGATCTTATCATAAACTATTTATATTCTTGTTACAATGATCTTGCACTTCATCTTGAAAGTCTTTGAACTTTTCAAATGTTTCATACTTCATCCTTATTAAGTAAATATTCATATATTCACTCAAATTCTCGGAGAAAGCATATGAAGTTGAAATCCATCGCTCTTGACTACACATAATGGAATTCATACAACAATATGTACAAGTTCCAATAAGCTAGTCACTCGTTCCCTTTTGGCCTAAGAACGAAATTTTAATTATCTCTAGGAATTTTCACAAGCGTCATGTGATCAAAATCAAAAGACTCCAAAATTCCATCCACATGGAGTTTCTTCATGTTTTCTTTCCAATATAATTTAAACGGCGATGTCACTTCCTAAGTGATCTTTCAATCAATTTGTCTTTCGACATTTTTTTAGCACTAGTTTCATGGATGTGATTTCTCCAACGAGATTTGTGAATCATCCATCTTTTATAGATTACGGCAATTATTTGAACAACCCTTTTGTTCTCATAATACCTGATAAAACAAATCTTGAAGGCAAGCTTTGATGTTTAACGAGCAACACAATAACCCTTTATTTGTTCTCGATGAACATCATCACATATTCTTTTGCTAGTTACTTAGGCTATTGTAGTTCATGAATTGTGTTGTTTCATATGACGATTCACACCAACAAATTCAGTATCAAATACTTAAGAACCACATTGTTTAATAAGCAAAGAATATAGCCATAACATGTATATCATCTATATACTTAAACTGAACAATTCTAGTCTTTTCTTTTCTGCCATATATTTATGAGATTCTCTTTCAGTATTTCCTTTTCTGTTTGAAAGAATCTATCAACATCAATAGTGGAGTCATACATATGACACATAGTCCAAAGCGTGTATAGTTGAATACCAATGTATTTGGACTTGCACTTTGAAGTAGATCACTATTATCAAATGTTTGGTGTTCTTTCAAATTCCTTTCTTTAGTAATCTCTTGGTGTAGTAAACATTTTACCTACATCAAATATTCACCCTCATCATGGATTTATCCATGATCAAGCTACTTTTAGCTTGTAACGGTGAAACGCGAGTATAATGTTGCTCTCCAAAACCTTTTGGAGGATTAGGACAACTAGTGTCTCCAACCTTTTGCAAATTCTCATCAAATATGAGAACATGACTTTTGCCATATTATACTCTATCATGTTGCAACCAAAACTTCGTTTCAGATATCACAATATCTTCCACACATCATGGTTTCTGAAACAACTCTTTCAGATCCTAGATAACCTTGATATTAAGACAATCCTTTGAATATCAAGAATCATGGAGACAAACACGATACTTATATACTAACATTGGAATTGTTACTCTTGATTTAATACCAACTATTAAACTTCGTGGAGTAATCAAAACTTACTGAAAGTTTGCAATGGGACTTTTAAACTTTAGATTAACACTTCAAAACAATACGATACCAGTTCGTAAAGTAACTAACCAGAATTCTATAGTTCTATCATCTCAATTATAACTAAGCGCAAGGTGGTAAACGGATGCCAATGACTACAACAACTATGCAAATTCACTTTGATTTAATTTATGATAAATAGTGTTCAACTTTTAATCATATTGCTGTTGAACTCCCACTCAAAACAATATCCCTCACATTGTTTTAGTGATCACACGAACCAAATCCACCACATCAAAACCGATCATCACGAGAGTTGATGCAACTTCAATGGCGAACAATCAACATGTTCATCATATCTACTATATGACTCATGCTTTACCTTTCGGTGATCCGTGTTCCGAGACCATGTCTGTACATGCTAGGCTCGTCAAGATCAACCTTAGCTTCCGCATAAGCAAATCTGGCTTGCTTACGTTGTATACACTCGCAGAATCTAACACACCCGATCATCACGTGGTGCTTCGAAACAACGATAGCAACGGTGCTTACTAAGGATGCACACTTTAATACTTGAAATTGTGTGCTTGAGGGATCATCTTATAATGCTACCGTCGTGAACTAAGCAATACAAGATGCATAAAAGGATTAACATCACATGCAATTCATAATATGTGATATGATATGGCCTTTCTTCTTTGTGCTTCCGATCTCCATCTTCAAGCACGAACATGATCTCCATCATCACCGGCATTGCATCAAGGTCAATGACGCTGCTCCATGGTTGTCGTCCACCAGCTTCAACTATTACAACTACTTTGAATAGACACGCGGGTCTTAACAGAAATTAAAGACAACCATATGGCTCCTGCCGGTTGCCAACTTACAATAAGGAACATTGCATACATCATATATAATCACAATTATGGTCATATCACATCACAGCACACCCCTGCAAAACAAAGTTAGACGCCTCTAATTTTCTTTGCATGTTTTACGTGGTTTGGGGCTTTCAATAAGTGTTGTTCTAACTTACGAACAAGAACCACAACATTGATACTAGTATTGTCAATCACCCGTTGTAAATTGAATCTTAACTTGGGAGAAACAGGCACCCTCAAAGCCACTTATGCAATACAAGTTGCATGTCAAGCGTGGAGCAAGTCTCATGAACGATGTCATGTAAGGTTAGCCCGGGCCGCTTCATCCCACCATCCCGCAAGATGCAAAGTACACAAGAAGCAATCGACAACAAAAGCATCAACACCCACAATGACCATTGTGTTCTACTCGTGCAACAGATCTACATATAGACACGGCTCTGATACCACTGTAGGGGTTCGTAGCATGGAAAACAAAAAATTTCTACCGCATACAAACAAACAAGCCAAGATCTATCTACTAGATTATAGCAACGAGTCGATAGAGGAACTCACCCTCGAAGATTCCAAAGCGGTTAACGAGAGCAGATTCTCGTGGGTGATGTAGTCGTACACTTGCCGATCTCAAGATCGCGTAGACGATCCTTCCGGCGCTGCGTTCCGGCAGCGCTTCCGCAGTCGGTCACACGTTCGGTACTCGACGAAGACCTTCCTCTCCCTTGTTCCAGCAGGCAGCGGAGGTTGTAGCACTCTCCTCGCGATTCCGGCAGCACGACGGCGTGGTACCGGAAGTAGAGGGGAGATCTCGCAGGGCTTCGCCTTAAGCCGGAGCGAGTATGGTGGACTATGAGAGAGCCTTGGTGATCTAGGGTTTAGACACACCAATTAGAAGGGCTAAACCAGCGGCTAGGGCAATTAGAAGCTCTAACTCGGCGGCTTGGGAGAAATCCCTAGGCTGTGGCTAGGGTTTTGGTTTAGAGGGAGGCAACTTGTGTGTCTAGGAGGGGAGCCCTGACCCTCCTCTTATAGGTGGAGGGAGGCGCGCCTGGAGAGGGGAGTCCCTCCCCAACTCGGACCCAAGGTGGGCCGGCGGTGGGAGGAGGAACTCCTCCCCCAAGTCGGTTTCAAACCTCCTTCTCCTCTTTCCCAAAACTAGTCGTTTGACTTTTAAACTAGCCGTTTGACTTTTCAAACTAGGATTTGAATAAACCCTCTATTTGGTACAGCGATGACACCAAGTACATAATGCAATCATACCAACTTGATATAACACATTCATGTACCCTTCCCCTCCGGAGTGCCGGACATTCCGGAACCTTCTAGAACATTCCCGATGAAAACACCGGAACCATTCTCCAACCCCGAAACAGGACTTTCCTTATATGAATCTTATTCTCCGGACCATTCCGGATCTCCTCGTGATATCCCGGATCCCATCCGAGACTCCGAACAACATTCGGTCTCTTACTCATCATTCCATAACTACTCAACAACATCGAATCCTTAAGTGTGTCTCCCTACGGTTTGTGAATTATGCGGACATGATCGAGACACTTCTCCGATCAATAACCAACAGAGGAATCTGGAAATTCATATGGCTCCCACATATTTCTACGATTACTTTGCGATCGAATGAACCACTTACATACGATACCAATTTCCCTTTGTCTCACGATAGTTTACTTATCCGAGGTTTTGATCGTCGGTATCTCTGCATACCTAGTTCAACCTCGTTACTGATAAGTACTCTTTTCTCGTTCCTGTGATATGTGATCCCTTGTGAGCTAGTCACATGCTTGCAAGCTAATTGGATGATATTCCACCGTGAGGGCCCAGAGTATATCTATCCGTCATATGGATGGACAAATCCCACTCTTGATCCATGTGCCTCAACCCATACTTTCCAAACACTCAATGCCACCTTATAGCCACCTAGTTACGGTGTGGTATTTGATGTCATCAAAGCATCCTTCCGGTGATGGTGATTAACATGATCTCATGGTCGAAGGAATTAGGTTACTATATATCAGAAAGCTTATAGCAAATGAACTATATTAAATGACTTGATCTTTATGCTACGCTTAACTATAGGAGTATGTCCATCACATCATTCTCCTAATGGTATGACCCTATTGTTAATAACATCTCTATGTTCATGATCAGGAAACCATGATCATATATTAACCAACAAGCTAGTTTAACAAGAGGCTTTACTAGGGACTCTTTTATGTTTACAAATGACACAAGTATTAATGTTTCCTGTTAATACAATTATAGCATGGTATGTAAACATTTATCATAAGTATGAAGATATGATAATAACCACTTTATTATTGCCTCTTGGGCATATCTCCAACAATCCGCACCGTCAGATCGTCAACAAGCTGAAATACACACGGCTTGATTCCTTTGTCGGACAGGAATCGTACGTATAGCAGTTCTCAATCCAAATAGACGTTCTACTATGCAGTCAGCTGGCATCTACAAGTTGTGCATTGGCTGCATGCATGACTCTCTCTCATTGCTGAAATTGGAAAAGTAAAAGATAAAGCATGTGTCAAGTTCAATCATTCGGCTACGAATGGAGGAGATACGTTGCATCGGAAGCCTGCGAGTATATTTGGTAGCACAGACAAAAATCTACCTTTTACTAGTGGGGAGCCTTGTTTGCAACAAGCTACTCCCAAAATGGAGTACTTTGGCACTAAGGAACTCACAGATGGGCAAGTTGCCTAGCTCAGCTGGCTAGCCAATACTTACATAAGCTAAAAATGTATGGCCATCAGGCAGGTAACTAAATACCATGTATTGGTGGCCACCAGGCAGGTGATTAAAAATGTACTAGTCTTAATTTGTTGATGTCATCGGCATGAAGCAATTCATCGCATCGCCACCCACCCGTGTTTTGTTACTCTTGGTCTTCTAATACACGGTTTTTTTTCTCGTGCACATGTGTTGCTAGTGGTATGTCTCTTAGAGCATCTCTGCTCGGGGCCCTAAAACCCCCTAAAAGGCTATCGTGGGTGTTGGCGCTCAAAATCACTCACAGCCACCCGCTGAAATCCTTTTTCGCGTCGGCATGGCCCGTTTTATTATCCGGCACCCCGCTAACCCATCGGATTGAGATGAAAACGACGCGGGTCAGCCCTCGCAGTGAGATCGACGACTCATTCCCGAGCGTCATCCTGCCGCCGGCCACGCGACAGTGAAATCTCTCTCTCTCTCACACACACACACACACACACACACACACACACACCTCTTTTGGAGGGATCTATTCACATAGCCCTACAGGGTTTGGGAGTCATGGAGAGGTGGATTCTTTTGGGTTCCAAAATGTGTTGTATATAACACTCCCTCGGTCCCGAAATGTGATGTATATAATTTTTACCGAAAATCATTTTTTAAGAGAGTTTCACCATGGTTGCCGATGTTGTGATGTGGGGAGATGGCCGCGGGTGGCCTGCTTGAAAAGGCAAACCAGCAATTGCATTTGATGCCGGGGCGGAGACCGAGAGGCTGGCAATGAAGTCCAGCGGCCACCATAGGTGGCAGGAGCGCGGCTAGCCCAAGTGTCAGCTTTCCATCGATGTCAGGTAGAAGGTCAGTGGACGTTGGATTGGTGCAACGTGGGCCTGGACTGGGAGAGTGAGGATAGAATCGTACTCGCGTGCGGTTTGACGCATCAGCCAGACACATTTCCAGCCCAAATTTTGGCCACGAATGGATCGTTTGGGCCGACCCGCTGAGACGGCTTTTTTTAGTTTACATGTCCATTCAGACTATTATTTATAGATCATGGTCTAACGGATTGACCCGGTGGAGATGCCCTTGACGGCGAGACCGTGCGGCTGCTCATGTGTAGGGATGTCTCATCTGTTACCTATGTAAATAATTTCATATAGTGGATTTTCATTGGCTGACGCCCGTGGTTTTTCTCTCTCTCTTTATTGGAGAGGTTTTTCACGTTAAATCATGTGTCCTCAGCTGTAATTCTGTTTTTATTTTTTATTATTTATTTGTCGCGTTTATAACATAGGTGATTGAGCAATGCTGCCTGCCGTGCACTACTTTTGCTTTGGTGCCCCTCTTTTCTTCATTTTCTGATAAACAATTACTCGTGGATGGCCAGAATTGCACGATACTGATTTTTTTCAAAAAATATATAAATCTAACCGATGCTTGTATGGTCCGCTTAGACGTATACTCATACTCGTACACGCATATGTCCACGGGAGGCAAAAAAAGAAGAAGATATATAACAGCACCAATAACATTTTAAAACATGTCGTATAAAAACGTGGATCATGATAAAGGGAGATGCATACCCAGCTCAATCGAGTAGCTATACGGAGATATATTTGGTCTAGATATAAATTTTGACAGGTCAAAAGAAAATCGCACGATGCAGATTTAAATTTAGAGGGGGACACCGAAGGGCACTTGGCCGTGCACATGAACTACAGTAGTCCATAGCAAAAGGACACTGCACCAATCATATCCATACATTTGCATGGGATAAGGGTACTTGGACCACGCGACCGACGCCCTTCGCATCTGCATGCAGCATGCGACACGGGCGACCGTACCTGCATGATAGTTTCGGCGGAGCCATTGCTGCGTCGTCAAGCTCCAGCTCCTCCCCTGCTTTGATTCCTTGATCAGAGCCCCTCGTGGGGATCGGCCCTACTGCACGCGAACGCGGCATGGGCTGCGGATCCGCCATCGATCTATCTAATCTCCTCAGCCCTTTTTTTTAGTAGGCGCCCGTCTTGTAGCAGTGCTCTTCTCTGCTTGCACGCCTCCCTTCCAGCTTTCCTGGAGGATCGATCGACAGAGATTACAAAATTTAATTTCCCTGGAGTTGAGTTGAGAAATTGGGAGCGATGATTATTGATGGTTTCCAAAAAGGGCATGGCAAGAAAGTTAGGCCTGATTGGTGCGAGGATAAGATCATGAGACGGATCACAATAAATACCCTATATACTGTATACTCCCTCCATCCCGGTTTAAAGGACATAATTTGCAATTCTCTGGCCCCTAGGTGTTATCTAATTGGTCCATTTAATAGCATGAAGTAGAACATGCATAAGGAGAAAAAGAGTTAGGAAAACGTTCACATTTGTTCACACATGTGCATGCAAGCAGTTTGTTCTTTTCACACTGAAGTAATTACAGAGATTAAATGCTTTTGTGTCTAAGTATTTTGGGATTGCATGATTTGCAAATTGTGTCCTTTAAACCGGGACGGAGGGAGTAATTTGGTTTGGTCTGGTTTCTGAAGTTAAACACAATGTTGCCACGCGTTCGGATTTTGATTCCTGATCAGCTAGCTCCAGTTCTATCACGAAGGCCACCATGCATCTGACAAGCCGCAGTTGTGTGCAAAACGTTGAAGAGATATATTTGTCTGGACAAAGTGTGGTTATGGGTTGGAGAGAGGTGGTGAGACGCAAGTAAGCTGCCCAGACTCGACCCCTCCCGTGCTGCCCCCGCGAGGCGACGGGGAGGAAACCCTAAATTGCCGCCGCCGAGCCCGCCTCCACCTCGCTCTCCTCCCTCGCCACCGCCAGGGGCACGGTCGGGCAAATCCTGGTAGGTGCCGGCGGCGGCGGGGCCCCTGCGTCCTCTTGCTCGGTGGGGCGGTCGCGGGTCGGCGCCGTCGGGCCAGGGCATGGCCCTTTCGTCGGGGGCCGCAGTGAGGCGGAGCTCGGGCGAGCATCCTCGCGACGGGAAGCGGGTGTGCGGTGTCGTGCCAAGTTCTGGGCGACAGGGGCCATGGGTGGCGCAGGCCGAGGTCGGACTCCTCTGCAACAGGTGGTGGGGGAGGTGGCGCGGTGTTTGGTGGCGTGGGCTCGACCGGTGGTGGCTGGTCTGAGGCAGGCGGGGTGCTGGACAGGCGCAGGTGGGCAGGGCTCGACGCCGGAGGGTGGCGGCGGACGCCAATCTGCACGGTGGCTAGGCTACGCGGGCCAGATCTAAGCCAGTATGGGCCTGATCTAGGCCTGGCGGGCCACGACTGCAGACACCATTTGCAGATCCCCTGGCCTATAGTGTATCGGCGGAAACCCTAGGCCAGTCCGGGCAACATCGTCGTTGTGGTCGCTTCCTTCTTGGAGGTGCTGCTTGATACGCGATGCTTCGGAGTGCTAGGAAGGGGGGGGGGGTAATTCTCCGGAGGGCACAGCGGTTGTGGGTCTTCATCGTTCATCGAGTCACTGTTGTCGGCTTTGTGTTCTCTTCTTTTTCTTCTTTGCTTTCTTTGTTGTTTATTTTGGGTGATGTGTTTTCTGCCCAGCAACGGTCTTAAACAGTTGCTATATTAATATAGCTGAGCGAAAGACTATTTGGAAAAAAATGTGGTTATGTGCTAATGCAGGTAGCCCGTGCACTCATGATACAATCCCGCCGAGTTCGTGATTGCCTACAAAATAAAATGATCCAACACTGTCCAACTATCTTTGGCAACAGATGTTTAGTTGTGACTGCTTTATTCTTCTTAGGCAGGCAACAATTCTCTGCTGTATTTTATTTGGTTTTATATGTAATATTATTTAAAAAAATAAATGAAAAGCCTATCTTAAACAAGGATTAAAAGTTCTGCCAAAGATATGTCACTAGAGGAAAAAGGGCTATCCGTTCGCGACCCCTCGGAGCATTAGTCCCGGTTGCGCCACCAACCGGGACTAATGCTGGCACGCGTCTCGGTTGGAGCGGGCACGGGGCCAGGGGGCATGCGTCCCGGTTGGAGCCACCAACCGGGACTAAAGGTTTGGCCACGCACCTTTAGTCCCGGTTGTTGGCTCCAACCGGGACTAAAGACCCTTGCCCTCTATAAATGCAACGCCCCAGCCCCTCTGCCTCCACTCTGTTTTTTCGAATGGTAGAAGGTGTGAGGGGGTGTGCTAGTTTTTTCTCATGCATGCATTGAAGGTGTTTGTTGAAATGTTTGAGTGAATAATCCCGTTGAATTTCTCATAGAACAAAAATATAGAAGGTGTCCGAGACGCACTTGAGCTTTCTCCTCTTTATTTCCCTCGATCGAGGTTAGCAATCTTATCTTTTCTAGGTCATTGATACAATTCATGTGTCGGTGTGAATTGGTTATTTCACTATTTATGATGTCCTGTTTTTGATAAACTTACTTATATGATGCAGATGAACGGTCGGGAATGGATGTACGGTGACCGGCGGGTAGCCGGGTATATCAAAGGCGTGGATAAATTTATCGATGTGGCTACGGCAAACAAAGAGAATGGATTTATACGTTGTCCATGTGTTCAATGTCGGAACAACAAGGAGTACTCTTCCTCGAAAATCATTCGCGGCCACCTGATTATGAAAGGTTTCATGCCCAACTATAATTGCTGGACCAAGCACGGGGAAAGAGGGGTTATGATGGAAGACGGTGAAGAAGAAGATGATGATAACAACTATCATCATATGTTTCCTGAATACAGTGATACTGCAATGGAAGACAATGGAGAGGAAAGAGGTGAAGAACGGGCATCAGATGAGCCGGCTGATGAACTTGGTACGGTCATTTCTGATGCAAAGCGAGACTGTGAAACAGAAAATGAGAAGTTAAAGTTAGAGGGCATGTTAGAAGATTACAAGAAATTGTTGTACCCAAATTGTGAAGATGGCAGCACAAAGCTCGGTACCACACTGAAATTGTTGCGATGGAAGGCAGAGTGTGGTCTAACTGACTCCTCATTTGAGAAGATGCTGAAAATAATGAAGCCGAAGTTTCCAAAACATAACGAACTTCCCGAGAGTACCTACGAAGCAAAGAAGACTCTCTGTCCTCTGGGATTAGATGTGCAAAAGATACATGCATGCATTAATGACTGTATCCTCTACCGCGGTAAGGAGTATGAGAATTTAGATAAATGACCGGTATGCAACGCGTTGCGGTATAAGATCAGACGAGATGACCCTGGTGATGTTGAGGGAGAGCCCCTCCGAAAGAGGGTTCCTGCTAAGGTTATGTGGTATGCTCCTATAATACCAAGGTTGAAACGCATGTTCAGAAACAAAGAGCATGCCAGGTTGTTGCGATGGCACAAAGAAGACCGTAAGAAAGACGGGAAGTTGAGACACCCTGCTGATGGGTCACAGTGGAGAAAAATCGAGAGAGACTTCCCAGACTTTGCAGGTGACGCAAGGAACTTATGGTTTGGTCTAAGTACGGATGGCATGAATCCTTTTGGGGAGCAGAGCTGCAGTCACAGCACCTGGCCCGTGACTATGTATCTACAACCTGCCTCCTTGGTTGTGCATGAAGCGTAAGTTCATTATGATGCCAGTGCTCATCCAAGGCCCGAAGAAACCGGGCAACGACATTGATGTGTACCTTAGGCCATTAGTTGAAGAACTCTTACAGTTGTGGGGCAAACCAGGTGTACGTGCGTGGGATGAGAACAAACAGGAGCCATTTAATCTACGAGGGTTGTTATTCGTAACCATCAATGATTGGCCTGCTCTTAGTAACCTTTCAGGACAGACAAACAAAGGATATAAGGCATGCACCCACTGTTTAGATAAGACCGAAGGTACATATTTGCATAAATTCAAGAAGGTTGTGTACCTGGCGAATCGACGATTTCTTCCGACCAATCATCCCGTAAGAAAGAAAGGCAAGCATTTCAAAGGTGAGGCAGATCACCGGAAGAAGCCTGAACTCCCTGCTGGTGATGATGTATTTGGTATGGTCAAGGACATAGAAGTAATCTTTGGAAAGGGTCCCGGCGGTCAATCAGTTCCGAACGACGTCGCTACAGGACAGGCACCCATGTGGAAGAAGAAATCTATATTTTGGGAGCTGCCATATTGGAAAGTCCTGCGTGTCCGCTCTTCAATCGACGTGATGCACGTGACGAAGAATCTCTGCGTGAACCTGCTAGGATTCCTAGGCGTGTATGGGAAGACAAAAGATACACCTGAAGCACGGGAGGACCAACAAATTATGAAAGACCCAAAGAACATGCATACAGATAACAAGACGGATAAAGGGCGTCACTTAAGTCGTGCCAGCTATGCTCTTACCAAAGCAGAGAAGGAAATCTTTTTTGAAGTCCTTTACAGTATCAAGGTGCCGTCGGGCTTCTCATCTAATATAAAGGGGATAATAAATATGGCAGAGAAAAAGTTCCAAAACCTGAAGTCTCATGACTGTCACGTGATTATGACGCAGTTGCTTCCGATTGCATTGAGGGGGCTTCTACCGGAAAATGTTCGAGTACCCATTGTGAAGCTGTGTGCATTCCTCAATGCAATATCTCAGAAGGTAATCAATCCAGATATTCTGCCAAGGTTACAGAAGGATGTGGTACAATGTCTTGTTAGTTTTGAATTGGTGTTCCCACCATCCTTCTTCAATATTATGACGCATCTCCTGGTTCATCTAGTGGAAGAGATTGCCATTCTCGGTCTGGTATTTCTGCACAATATGTTCCCCTTTGAGAGGTTCATGGGAGTCTTAAAGAAATATGTTCATAACCGTGCTAGACCAGAAGGAAGCATCTCCAAGGGATATGGAACAGAGGAGGTCATTGAGTTTTATGTTGACTTTATTCCTGACCTTAAGCCGATTGGTGTTTCTGACTCGCGGCATGAGGGAAGACTAAGTGGAAAAGGCACGCTGGGAAAGAAAGCAATGATATGTAGGGACGGGGATTCTTTCACTAAAGCACACTACACAGTTATACATAATTCCACCTTGGCAGCTCCGTATATCGAGGAACACAAGAATATTGTACGCTCCAAAAACCCGGGGAAGCCTGAATCATGGATTACAGATGAACACATGAAGTCTTTCGGTGGTTGGATGCGGACACATCTCTTGAATGAAACCACTGTTGGAGATCAGCTATACTTGTTGGCCGCGTCACCATCTTCTACTATATTGAATTTCCAAGGGTACGAAATAAATGGGAATACATTCTACACGATCGCCCAAGATAAAAAGAGCACCAACCAAAATAGTGGTGTCCGCTTTGATGCAATAGACGAGAATGGACAAAAGGACACATATTATGGTTACATAGAGGAGATATGGGAACTAGACTATGGAGTCTCTTTTAAGGTCCCTTTGTTTCGCTGCAAATGGGTCAACCTGAATGGGGAAGGGGTAAAGATAGACCAGTTGTACGGAATGACAACAGTGGATCTCAACAATCTTGGTTATAGAGATGAACCATTCGTCCTAGCCAATGATGTGTCTCAGGTTTTCTATGTGAAGGACATGTCCTCCAGACCGAAAAAAAGAAAAAATATGCAAACGAATACATCATATGATGAGCCAAAGCGTCACATAGTTCTTTCAGGGAAAAGAAACATCGTGGGAATCGAGGACAAGACAGACATGTCAGAAGATTATAATAAGTTTGATGAAATTCCGCCCTTCACAGTGAAATCTGACCCAAGCATTCCGTTAAGTAAAGAAGATGCTCCATGGTTACGTCTGAAGCGGTCATAAGGAATGACATATGCCAAGAAGTTCATGCTCATATTATGTAACTCTAGTTCATGTCTTTCGCGGTTTGTGGCTTGACCGAAGGATATCTTTCGCGGTTTGTGGCCTTTAGTCCCGGTTTTGTAGTCTCAGTTTTTAATATTAATAAATGTCTTGCAGCTTGTAACTTCACTAACTAGATCAATACGCCTCGGAGCTAACTAATTTCACATATTAGGGAGTGCCTCTATGACCAGTTTCTCGGAGATGCCGGAGGACTGGGCTCCGTCGACCTCTCCCTGAAACTGGCCACAGTGGTGTCCCTGCTCTCGAAAACCATCTTGCAGCTTGTAACTTCACTAAGTAGATCAATACGCCTCGGAGCTAACTAATTTCACAAATTAGGGAGTGCTACTGTGCGTCGTAAGCGATCGCCGAAACATAAACAAGAGCCTCTTCCAAAAGTACCAAAGGTTCCTCCCAAGAGAGCTTATGACTGTACTGAAGAGGAGACTGCGGCGATCGTTGATGCGGAAACGACAGCATTTTTCGCTAAGCTGAGGCGGCCGAAAGAGCCAGAGTTCCCCAGCACCAAAGAAGAAAAAGCCAAAGTTTTTAAAATGCTAAAGAATCTTCATCAACCCGAGCCAAAGCTGTCATTAGACTATGACCGTTCTATTCTCAAGTCACATGCGGCACAAAAAGCCTCGAAGAGCAGTACTGATGCAAGTGGGAAATCTGTTTCCCAGCTCGGAGAAGAAGCAAAACAGACTTGCGCCCCTCTCAAGGTGATTTCTCAAACCAATGTGGGGTCGAGCAAATATGGGGCCGAAGAGCAGTATGATCCAGAGGTAGTTGCACAATACGGAGAAGCTGCCGCTGCTCAAGGTATGCGTATTGCCCAGTACTTATCCCAGTTAGAGTTCTTCCCCGTGAGTGAAGTAGCATACAAATACCAGTACGACAAACCTCTCGTCAAACCTGAGGAGGTAAACAATCTTTCAACAAAAATGCGAAGATTGCATAACTGGTACATGCATGCCACGTCCGCCGGGGCTAACTGGATAGTGCTGAGGGTTACAAAAAAGCATCATGGGAAAGAAAGGGATGACATGATATCCATTGAATTTGATAAACTATTTCAATTATTCAATCAAGACGCCTTGGACAAATCGATCATCAGTGCTTATTGTCTGTAAGTACTAATTCTGTAATTAATTTAGTCTCCAGCTATATTATTTTGTTTATTGCATGTATATAATCATACTGTAATATGCAGAATGAAGATTCTCGAATGCAGCAGAGGACAAATCTATGACATTGGCTTCATTGACCCATATTGGGTTCATGAAGCTAATCTCAAAATAAGCCCCCAGGATACGGAGGATAATATAGTACACGCGTTAAGGTTTCAAGAAACCAAAAGGGAAATACTATTTCCTTACAACTTCTAGTGAGTGTTATTGTCTTGTATACACTTTCTATTTCGCTTACTCGATGTTAAGTATATAATTGATTAGTTCTGCATTCGCAGGTACCACTATATTCTGTTAATCATTCAACTTGACAAAGGGCGTGTACTAGTCATGGCCCGAAACATAAACCCCTTGATACGTGAAAGGACATGCAGATACTTCTCCAGCGATAATTCTAATCATTACGACACTATATCGGCAACGTTCGTGAATTTTATGATATCAAGTACTTAATAACTTATTTTATTCGTTTTCTTCGCCGGGCAGCGCTTGAAAAAGGTTCACCAAAAAGGCTAGGGGTGTTTGGAAAGAGGAGCTTACATTTGAAGCACTAGATGTAAGCACCACTAGCTATATCCGCGCATCTCTTTGATTCTAGTTTTGATACAGTTATTATGATGCTTGATTATTATTTTGATTGAACTCTGTTCTCGTAAAGTGCCTAACGCAGGGACCAGGTAACAATCTCTGTGGATACTATGTTTGCGAGTTCATCCGGCAGACGTGCGATGAGAAGGGCAGAAATTTAGAGCAACTCCACGTACGTAAACAATTTCTATAGTTTCTAATTTCAAACAAATTGTGTTTAGTTTCATTCATATAGGCTGACTCCTTTTTTAATCAGATCGAACGTCTACGGGACGGTCTTCTGCCAACGGATCGCGTACGAGCAATTCAGGAGGAATTGGCGGGATTTTTGGATGCAGAAGTCCTAGACCCGAAAGGGGAATACTATTCTGCTGTGTATAGACAATAGGGATTGTAAAAATAGCAACTTTGAAGGAATTGACCGGTAGCATCGAATAGCAACTTTTGTATGTAGTGCATGAACTCGATCCGTGTATTGAATGTAATATTGTCATGATGATCTTGTGTAATATAAGGTCCCTTCGTTGATAAGTGCAAAACACTAAATAAACAATAAAACAACCTAAATGAATTCTCTGCCACGACACAAAAAGTGGCAAAAATGCTGTCGCGGCAACAAAATGTGCCAAAATGAATTCTCTGCCGCGGCAGAGAAATGGGCCAAATCTCTGCCGCGGCAGCATGTTATTAGTCCCGGTTCGTGTTACGAACCGGGACTAATGCTCCACCCCCTCGCGCTCTGATGCCGCCACGTGTGTCCCCATTTGTCCCGGTTGGTGGGGCAACCGGGACTAAAGGTTAGAGCTTTAGTCCCGATTGCCTTGTTCCGGTTGGGCAACCGAGACTAATGACTCTTACCAACCGGGACGCATGGAGCGTTTTCTACCAGTGTGTGTAGACGTACACCGGTGCAAATGCCAAATTCCTACTTTGTCACCATCGGGTACTTAATTACTACTTTTTCTCGATCCCTATCTGGAATTCCGCCAAGAGGTTAACATGAGCATATATGCAGATATAATCTAGCATGCGTCTGCGAGATGGTAACCCAAATATGCATAGCAGTGGCAGAGAATAATTCGAGCTAGCACTACGTACGTACTAGTGTGTGATAGCACATCTCCACATCCCCACAGATGGTAACAATACAAATCGACGAAGCTGCCGGGATTGTTCATAAGATGAACAATCTTATCCTGGGGGTATCGCAGAATTCTGTATACTTTTGTAAAGCGATCTGTCGTAGAAATATGCAGCGAATTTCCTTTTAACAATCAGTTAACGTTGGCCTATTAAGGTTGTAGGTGTGCGATCTGGGAAGGACAGCGGAAGAAGGACGGATTAGATCTTGATTCCCGGCAATTTCAAAAGTTTTTCCAGGCAGCTACCGGAAAGCTTAGCATAGCATATGTACCTAGAATAGTAATGCCAAAAGCTCACGTGCTTATACTTGGCCAGCAACTGAAAGTTCTTGTTTTATATTTTTTGCTGGAATAATAGAAAGGTGTTCGTAGGGATCGAATTTGTTTCTGGACCATCTTCTGGTTTGTAAACAAAAACAAAAGTACTAAATGCGTATCACACAAGCAACAACACAACTCATTTAGGGCTTGTGGTACGTAGGATATGATTAGCATGACACGTCATATGAAATCCTACTGGAAATTTAAATGCATGAATCTGTATCAGTAGTTATTTGATTGCACCACACAAAATAAAATGCAGCAATTTATTTGATGGAATAGTTACATGCAAGGTAGCCCGAAATTCGAAACCATAGGAATTTTCCAATCATACAAACCAGAAAAGCCTATAGGAAAATTTTCTCAAGACTACAGTCCTGCAAAATTGCCATGATTTTTTTAATTAGAAACCAAAAATGCCCTTAGCTAGTTTGTGTTTTCGTGTGTTGCTTGTATTCGTGTTGTTGGTTACTCTTCTTGCGAACAGGTTCAAGGTTCTACGTGTAGGTAGTTGAGCACCATTTCGTTTTTCCCCAGATTTTCTAATAAACTGGCTAGCTCTTTCTTTTACTCGAAACTAGCATGGTGGCCCTCGCAAATGCGAGGGCAGCTCTTTAAAGTTTTGAACTGACTTGAAAAAACGTTTCTAAGTTTATAGCATGCTGTAGGATTCTATGATTGCATATATGTTGTGCTCATAAATACTCCATAATGGAATAAATAAAAAACTGGAAAATTTAGTCATGAGCAGTATTACTAACCATATATGTCATTTTAAACAATCTTAAATTAGTTCCTATATTTGAAATTTAGACCGTAAGATGGATGATACTTTTTTGCGATCTTAAATACCTATGTTATGTTGTGAGTCATCGGTATTCTATAAAGTTATGCATTTTTTCGTCCAAGAAATAATTATAGGTCCACATGATAAATAGTAAGATGGTGTTTAGAGGATATATAGAATAGCACAATTAAATTTTCATATTGAAGTAACTTATCCTTGTTAACTGCTAGAATAGAGTAAGGTTCGATGATTTTCTTTTTTCCAGATCTCTATGTTCTCACTTAGTGGTTCTTGAATACATGACATTCTACTTCTCTTTCGAAAGCTAGTCATCTAGACGTGAAAATATCCAAAGTGCAATTTTGGCCATTACTTTGGTTGTGAATAATTCCTTGGTCACCGTTTATTAAAAAGCAATTGATAAAATGAAATAGAGGCAAAATTTGCATTGTGATTATCAAGGTTAGAGAGCTGGGATTGCAAGTTTTTTAGAACCTTATATATTTTTAAGATGGATCAAATAAATTTTCCTTACCTCTCTCCATGCTATGATCCACGCGAATCCATTTTTTCTCCGCTCTCGTTTCCATGCATGTCTCATGTCATGTAACATTATTACATCATTACAGATGCTATAGTTTTGGCTAATGAATCATTTACATTAATCCATATGATCAAATTTTAAAATTTTAGAAACCATGGAAAGTAGAAAAAAGCTACGTGTTTTATCACATTGTAAAAAAGAATAGTTACTCGGGACCCTTATACATTTTATCGAAAAGGTTACACTCGAAGAACTTTTCTTAAATTAGTAGGATTGTATTAAACTAAACACTTAGCATATAAAACACTAAGACAATCTATAATGTTTTCAAATTGTTTTGAGGAAAACATTGCATTTGGGTTACCGATGATGAGTACGAAGTTCTTCATAGGCTGCTAACATAAAACCATGTTACTTGGTAGTCATATTTACTCAGAATTCTTTTTATTTTGCATGGTTGGAAAACATAGAAAGTGAAAGCATATGGTCGCAGTGGCACGTTGTCTAGTTAGAAACTATAGACATATCATCACCATGAGTTTGAGAGCTCACAATCTTGTGGTTGATCGTCCCATGCGGAATTAAACATTTCCGGTTAATATTTATAGTTAGGATAGAGGAATTTTTAATATGTCTACAAATTATTGTAAAAATAGTCAAATTTTCATAGTTAAAAACATTCATGGCCAATATCCCATGCTTTTACAAACTTGGTCAAATTTTACCTTATTTGGCTTTTGAAAACATTTACACGCCTTACATTTTAAAACAAAGAAATTTGAATATGTAAACTCATTTCTTACATAAATAAGAACATTTACATAGTTGGGTAGGTACCTTAATTGCCACGTTTAGGATGTACCCCACCTTGCAAGTTGTCAGGACATGGTGGAGACACATACATAAACATAACACTAAAACATGTTTGTACTTTAAAGAGTCTTTTTTTTCATTACTACCTCCATACCGGTTTATTGGACTAACATGGAATTTAACAAAAAAGTTTGACCATAAAATTAAAAAGTAAAACATGAATTATATTTTGCAAAAATTATACCATTGGATTCATATTTAGATCTTTCTAATGATATAGTTTGTGTGACATATGACTCATATTTTATTGATCAAATTTGTAGTCAAACATTTTTTTAACTCTGTGTTAGTCTAATAAATCGTATGGAGGGAGTACTTGGATTTATAATATTATAGACGTTAAACATATCATATAATTTATTGCAGGTTAAGATGAGCAACACAACTTTATGGTAAGATCACACGTCTAACAGACTAAATAGTCTAAATAAATGATCCAGATTCCACATAAATCTTCCACGTCAAAGCATACGTATAAGATAATTATTAATTTCGGTTATATCACAACCAGTAATTATATATTTAAATATTTTCTTTTCTTTTCTTTCTGGACCACTCCAACGTGAACTTTTCCACATCAAAGCATGCAGCCACAACCAGTTCCTAGTCATCGATCCTTGACTAATTCCTCTATCTTTTTGATGAATGTCCTTACCACAGTCCTGGTTACGCACGGGGTATAGCTGGCTCCGTCTTCTTCTCTTTTTTCCTTTTTAAACTGGACTCCATCTTCACATATAAACTTTGATGATGTGGATTAACGTGATGTGGATTAACGTGATGCCTCGAAAAACAACCTTATATTGCTTTTAGTATATAATAGATAGGCTTTCACCCTGTTTTATTTTGCTTCGTGCATGTATTTTAAATCCTTCTTATCCGTCCAAGCAGCAAAAAAAACTCCCTTTTGTTTTTGGCATTTTGTGGTCACTTCTTGCAAAATTCTGTCAAAAACATTGCATCGGTGCATGCATGATGGTTTAGATGACCACGACGCCAACTTCAGCTGCATGTTGACCTAGAACACAAGAAACTCAGTGGCGGAGCTTGGCAGAAACAGCAGGGGGCGAAACACAAAATCTGAGAGTTTGGAGGGACAAAAGACTAATTTTTTCCATATAATCATTTTCTTAAAAGTTTTTTTAGGATTTGGTACAAAGCTGGGGGGACCATGTCGTCCGTCCCCCCCCCCTCCCCGACTTGTACTAAGCTTCGCCACTAAGGGTACTTGTACGGGCTACGTCTGGCCATGGTGTAGGCGTTGTAGGTGACCCGCGTGCTCTTCATCAGGACAAGGACGAGAGGAACATGTTCGGGGTTTTCCCTTATACTTTTCCATTCGTTGACATAAGGGTAGTTTTGTCCAGGATGAAAAACATTAACGCCAGACTGTAACGGGATGGATGATAGTGTCATACAAGGCAAAAAGTTTGGACAAAGCGTCATATAGGAAAAAAAAATTCAGTGTTAAATAGGGAACTATATTTGAAAGCGGTGTTAAATAAGAAATTTTCTCTAGGATTGAAGAAACAGTCCAATGGCTCTCCATGGAGGGATTTTTGTAACTCACCACTTGTACCTTGCCGACAACACAGGTTTTCAAACGTCTGAGGTCCGATCCTCAGACCGAACGCACGCGCGCGCGAGGCATGCAGCTAGCACGCGCGCCGTTTCCTAATTCAAAGCAGCAATAGCCAACACGGCTTGTCACGGCTCGTTGTCAAGCATCCTCGTTCTACATGAAATTTCACCGTCAGATAGATCAGTGCGTGGTGGCGTCTCGTGTGCCGCTCGATCTGCGGCCGGTTGGACAGGGCGACTAGTCAGCGAGCGTGCCGGGCGAGCTGCATGTTAACAATTAGAATTAGTGGCACGTCGTCGATCTCTTTCTGCTGCGGTCGCCTTGCTTGCCTGGATTCGAATAGGGAAGATCTTTGTTCGTCGCCACAACTAGATCTTCCCTTTGTTTTGTTCTTCTGAACCGCAATCGCAGACTTGAGGTACTGCATGCCTTTCCTGAACTCTCCCGTGGTCTGAATCTTTTGACTCTTGCTCGCTCGATCTGCGGTGACGTGATATGGTGCCAGGAAATCAGATCGATCGATCGATCGATCCCCTTTCTCAAGCTGCTGGTCATGCGCGCGTGCAAAATTACGTCAAGATTGAGGATTCTTGGCCAAAGCAGAATAATAATAAGAAAGCTAAGACGATTCGTTCGATCGAGTTCTCTAGCAATAAATAAAGATCTAATCCACGGAATAGTTAGCCACGCAGGCATGCATATATAGCTTTTACCGGGCAGAGACTTTTGCAACTTGCAAGCCCATGCAACAGCTAGCTCCTACGTAGTACACCGTACACGAGTGGCGAGTGCGTGTGCTTTTCTGTCGACGTCTATCGCCACTCCACTTCTCACTAGCTAGCTAGCCAGTCCAAACTTCAGAGCGGCCGGACGGGGCTAAGCGCGCCCTCCCCAGGTAAGTACCATCCATGCCGGGCAGCCGATCGAGTATGCTCCTCGGCGCGTGTTCATGTTTTTGTTTTTACTTGTTTAAACGACCGCCATTGATTAATTAAAATGCTAGGGTGTCATTATATATGGATGCCTTCATAGTTTCGGTTTTTATTTTTGTTGAAATAGATTTTGTGACGGCAGGTAGAAGAAAGAAGGATATTTTGTTGCTCGACGGTGGCATGATGCACTATGAACCGTCTGAATATCAAGACTACATGCCAAACCAAGATATATAGATATGATAAACTCATGTATCTATGTTCTTCGATGAATCAAATAAATTTTGAGAACTATATCTGCCAAATTAACCAGATATATAGAGATAGAATTCACACAAATCTATCCATTTCTAGAGTATGAAATAAGCTAAAACAAGCAATGACAGATGAAATGATAAAGTTGCTAACTCTTAGGACCCTTAGATAGATGTGGAGTCCAAAAATCTTCACATATCTTGAGAAAAAATAGTAAGAACTCGAGCTTTAGGGGAGAAATTTGAGGGAGATGCTTGTGTAAGCTTAAAATGGCTCGGGCTGGGAGGGGAAGAAGATATAGTCGGGCCCTTTAGTCCCGGTTTAATAAACGAATCGGAACTAAAGGTCCATGCATCCGCTCCTTTCTAGCGCCAAACCCTTTAGTCTCGGTTCCGGTTTGTGAAACGAACCGGGACTAAAGGTCCCCTACGGACCGGGACTGATGTCTTCTGAGACATGCGGCCATTTCTAGCCGTTGGGACCAGGACAGTAGTCCCGGTTTGTACCAGAACCGAGACTAATGATTTGGACCAAAGATCCGTTATCTACTAGTGCCAGGTAAGTACCATCCATGCCGGGGAGCCTATCGAGTATGCGATAATGTCCCTCAATGCCGATGCGACGGAGCGGGCGCCAGCTGTTCTCGACCGGTTCCCCTGCCCGTGTCACCATCGATACCGGGCAACCGGTACTGGCGCGCCGGCAGGCTTATGTAGGGTTCGTAGCATAGAAAACAAAAAATTTCCTACAATGGGAACAACTATGTACCAAGATCTATCTACTAGATACAAACAACGGGCGGATGTATATCCGTAGAGAACATCCCCTTAAAGACCGATAAAGCTTAACGAGTTAAACTCGTGGTTGATGTAGACGATATCTTGCCGATCTCAAGATCGAGAGGAAGTCCTAGCGCCGCAAATTAGCAGCACATCCGTGCTCGCACACACGTCCGAGGAACCGAGCAAGCTCCGTGTCCTCGCTCCAGCGATGCAGCGGAAACACAACTCTTTCTTGCCGAATAGCCACAGGGAACATGTATCTCGCTAGTCTAAGACCATGGGGGATAAATTCTAGAGGGGGAGAGAGATCCTTCACGAGGAGGTGTAAGTGAGAGAGAGGGAGAGGGGTGCCTTTTATAGGAGAAGGGGGGCACCCAAGGGGGTGGCCTCCAGCCATGGGGGCTGCCCCCTCCCCTCCTTCATTCATGTGGGTGGACACTTCACTCACAAAAACCTCTTCATTTCCCTCCACTCAAAATCCCACTCAAACTTGCAATTAAATTTCCACCAAATCTAATGCAAACTCTCATTAAATAAAACTCTTTTTATTTATTCAGAATTTTGTCAATTACTTTAATGACAAACATTCACATATAACCCCTTGCTAGAATTCTATTTCACATGCAAAAACACTTTCTGCAATTTCACCCGAAAACCTATTTCGGTATCTAGTGAAATAAATTCTTGCGCTTGTTATTCTTTTCGGCATGAAACTTTTGCTCCAATTGGATGTCGGTGTATTTTAAGTGTGTCATCCTACGGTTCGTGAATAATGCGGACATGATCGAGACCCCTCTCGGATCGATAATCAGAAGCGGGATCTGGAGACCCATACTGACTCCCACACATTCAACGATGACTTTCTTATGATCGTCGGAACCTTTTACGCTAGTATCTTAATCCCTTTGTTTCGCGATATATTACATGTCCGAGATTCGACCATCGGTATCTCCATACCTAGGTTGATCTCGTTACTGACATGCACTCTTTTCTCGTTCCCGTGATATAACATTCTAGTGATCAAATCACTTGCTTGCAAGCTAACCAATGTGATATCACCGAGAGGGCCTAGAGTATATCTATCCGTCATCGGGATGAACAATTTCACTCTTGATCCATGGGCCTCAACATAACACTTTATTAGTTCTGAACCCATCTTTATAATCACTCTGTTACGGTGTGACGTTTGATGTTATCAAGAAACTCTTCCGGTGTTAGTGATTGACATGATCTCATGGTCTAAGGATTAGGATCACTTCGTAAGTTGTTATAGCAATATAAACTCAATGAATTTGATCGTAATGCTATACTTAGGATGAATGTTCATCACACCATTACACTAATGTTGTGATCCCGTTATTAACAACATCCAATGTCCATGATCAGGAAACCTTGATCATCTTGTTAATCCACGAGCTAGTTTATGAGAGAGGCATAACTAGAAACTTTCTGTTTGTTTATTAAGCACACATGTATTAATGTTTCCGTATTAATACGATTATAGCATATAAAATAAACATCTATCATATACTTGGAATACACATAATAAACACTTTATTATTGCCTCTCAGGGCATATTCCCTTCAGTCTCCCACTTGCACTAGAGACAATAATCTAGTTACATAGTGATGAATCTAACACCCATGGAGTTCTGGTGTTGATCATGTTTTGCTCTAGGGAGAGTTTTAGTCAACAGATCTGCTATATTGAGATCCGTGTGTACTTTACTAATCTTTATATCCCCATCCTTGACATGCTCGTGGATGGAGTGAAACCGGCGCTTAATATGCTTGGAATTCTTGTGAGACCTTGGTTCTTTGGCATTGGCAATGACACCATTGTTGTCACAATAGATCACCATTGGGTCCAACGCACTTGCAACCACACCTAGTTTGGATATGAACTCCTTCATCCAAACCACTTCCTGAGCCGCTTCCGAAGCAGCAACATATTCGGCCTCCGTTGTTGATCCCGCCACCACAGGTTGTTTGGAACTCCTCCAACTAACTGCTCCGCCATTCATGAGAAATACGTATCCGGATTGAGACTTAGAGTCATCCGGGTCGGTGTCAAAGCTTGCGTCGACATAACACTTAGCGACGAGCTCTTCTTCACCTCCGTATACAAGAAATATATCCTTAGTTCTTCGTAAGTACTTAAGGATATTCTTGACCACTATCCAGTGTACCGAACCTGGATCCGATTGGTACCTACTAGTCAAACTAATAGCATGTGCCACATCCGATCTTTTACATAGCATGGCGTACATTATAGAGCCTATGGCTGAAGCATAGGGGACTTTGTCCATTATCTCTCTTTCTTTTGCCGTAGCCGGACTTTGAGTCTTACTCAATGTCTTGCCTTGCAACATAGGTAAGAATCCCTTCTTATTTCCGTCCATTTTAAACTTCTTTAAAATCTTATCAAGGTATGTACTTTGTGATAGCCCTATTAGGCGCCTAGATCAATCTCTATAGATCTTTATGCCTAATATGTATGACGCTTCACCTAGGTCCTTCATTGAAAATTTACTGTTTAGATAACTTTTAACACTGTTTAAAAGATGTATATCATTTCTGATCAATAATATGTCATCCACATATAATATCAGAAATACCACATTGCTCCTACTCACGTTCTTGTAAATACAAGCTTCTCCATAAGTTTGGAAAAATCCAAACTCTTTGATCACCTCATCAAAGCGGAGATTCCAACTTCGTGATGCTTGCTTCAAATCCATAGATGGATCGCTGAAGCTTGCACACCTTGTTAGCATCCTTAGGATCGACAAAACCCTTTGGTTGTATCATATACAACTCTTCTTCAATATTACCATTGAGAAACGCGGTTTTGACATCCATCTACCATATCTCATAATCGAAATATGCAGCAATTGCTAACATAATCCTAACTGACTTTAGCATCGCTACGGGAGAGAATGTCTTATCGTAGTCAACTCCTTGAATTTGTCAAAACCCCTTTGCGACAAGTCGAGCTTTATAGACGGTCACATTACCATCAACATTAGTTTTCCTTTTGAAAATCCATTTGTTCTCCACGGCCTTTCGGTCGTGAGGTAATTCCACCAAGTTCCAAACTTGATTTTCATACATGGATTCCATCTCGGATTTCATGGCTTATAACCATTTGTTGGAATCCAGGCTCATCGTCGCTTCTTCATACGTCGCAGGGTCATCAATTTCATCAACCATGAAATTCACAACAGGGTTTCTGTATAGCTCGGGAGCTGCACGCGTCCTGCTAGACCTGCGAGGTTCGATAGTACTCTCTTTCGGAGTTTCATGATCATTATCATTCGTTCCCTCTTCAACAGGTGAAGACAACTCCGGAACGACTTACGGCGCTGCGCTACTCGCCATACTTTGAAGAGAAGGTTCAATAACCTCTTCGAGTTCTACCTTCAGACTACTCACATCTTTCGTGAGAAACTCTTTCTCTAAAAAAGGATCCATTCTTGGCAACAAAAACCTTGCCCTCGGATCTGTGATAGAAGGAATACCCAATAGTTTCCTTAGGGTATCCTATGAAGACGCATTTTTCCGGGTTCGAGTTTATCCGGTTGAAGTTTCTTCACATAAACATCGCATCCCCAAACTTTAAGAAATGACAGCTTAAGTTTGTTTCCAAACCACAATTCATACGGTGTCTTTTCAACGGATTTAGATGGTGCCCGATTTAAAGTGAATGCAGCAGTTTCTAGTGCATAACCCCAAAATAACAACAGCAAGTCTGTCAGAGACATCATAGATCGAACCATATCCAATAAAGTACGATTACGATGTTCCGACACACCATTTCGCTGTGGTGTTCCGGCAGGTGTGAGTTGTGAAACAATTCCACACTCTTTCATGTGAGTGGTAAACTCGTAACTTAGATACTCACCTCCACGGTCGGACCGTAGAAATTTGATCTTTCTATTACGATGATTTTCCACTTTATTCTGAAATTTCTTGAACTTTTCAAAGGTTTCAGACTTGTGTTTGATCAAGTAGATATAACCGTATCTACTCAAATCATCCGTGAAAGTAACAAAATAACGATATCCACCTCGCGCAGACACACTCATTGGACCACATACATCAGAATGTATGATTTCCAATAAATCTGTCGCCCGTTCCATTGAACCGGAAAACGGCGTTCTAGTCATCTTGCCCATAAGGCATGGCTCACATGTATCAAATGATTCAAAATCAAGCGATTCCAAAAGTCCATCCGAATGGAGCTTCTTCATACGTTTAACGCCAATATGACCTAGACGGCAGTGCCACATATGCGGATATATCATCATTAAGTTTAATCCTTTTAGCATCAACATTATGAATATGTGTAACATTATTATCGAGATCCAACAGAAATAAACCATTCATCATCGGTGCATGACCATAAAAGATTTCATTCATATAAATAGAACAACCATTGTTCTCGGATTTAAATGAATAACCACTTCGCATCAAACACGATCCAGATACAATGTTCATGCTAAGTGCTGGCACCAGATAACAATTATTCAAGTTTATTACTAATCCCGATGGCAAGTGGAGAGGTAGCGTTCCGACGGCGATCACATGAACGCTTGATCCATTGCCGACACGCATCTTGACCTCACCCCTTACTAGCGGTCTCTTGTTCCGCAGCCCCTGATTCGAGTTACAAATATTAGCAACTGAACCGGTATCAAATACCCAGGTGCTACTGCGAGCACTAGTCAAGTACACATCAATAACATATATATCATATATACCTTTGTTTGCCTTGTCGGCCTTCTTGTCTGTCAAATACTTGGGGCAGTTGCGCTTCCAGTGGCCAGTCCCCTTACAATAGTAGCACTCGGTATCAGACTTAGGGCCAACTCGGGGTTTCTTTTCAGGCACGGCAACCGGCTTGCCGCCCTTACTTCCCTTCCGTTTTCCCTTCTTGTCTTTCTTGAAACCAGTGTTCTTATTAATCATAAACACTTGATGTTCCTTTTTGATCTCCACTTCTGCAGTTTTAAGCATTGACAGAAGCTTGGGGAGAGACTTCTTCATGCCTTGCATATTATAGTTCATCACAAAGCTCTTATAGCTAGGTGGCAGAGACTGCAGAACACGATGGATGCCTAAGTCAATGGGAATCGATATTCCCAAGGACACAAGCTTATCGACGTAACGCAACATCTTGAGTACATGCTCACTTACGGAGCCGTGCTCTTCCATCATGCAGCTAAAGAACTTTTCTGAAGCATTGTAGCTCTCTACAGCAGTATGTGTGTCGAAAATCATTTTCAACTCACCCATTGTATCAAATGCATTGCCGTTTTCGAAACACTTTCGAAGTTCTGGCTCTAGCCCATACAATATGCCGCAATGAACTAAGTTGTGGTCCTCCTGACGAGTCTGGTAGACATTCTTCTCCTCGTCAGGGGCATCCTCAAAAGGTGGGGGGCCTAGTGGTGCTTCTGTCACATATAGCTTTTGTGCAGCAGAGAGGAGAACCCTCAAATTCATGGCCCATTCGGTAAAGTTGCTACCGTTTGTTGCAAGTTTCTCTTTCTCCATGAACACATTGAAATTAAAAGCAGGTGGTGCCATCTATAACAGAATTTGTAAAGTTTAGACTAAGTGTATGATAGATTGAGTTCAACTAATCCACATTACGAATGAACTCCCACTCAAAAACGACAGCCCTCGTGTATTTTTGGTGATTACATAAACCAAATCCACTACATCAAGTCCGATCATCACGTGAGTCGGTGTAGCTTCAAAGGCGAGCATCAAATGGGCATCATATCTACTATATGACTCATGCTTAACCTTTCGGTTCGTGTTCCGAGGCCATGTCTGTACATGCTAGGCTCGCCAAGTAAGAACCTTAGTATTCGCGTGTGTAACTGTCTTACACCCGAAATATGGTCGTGGATCGAAGAACACCCGATCATCACGTGATGCCTTGGAGCGACGAAAACATAATCGGTGCATACTAAAGGAAGAACACATTCTTATCTTGATATTTAAATTAGGGATCATCTTATTATGCTAATAAAACGCCAAACAAGCAATATAAGATGCTATCAAACATCACATGTTTATTAATGGAATGATATGGTTCCCGCATATGATCTCTATCATGTGCATCGTGGTATGATCACTATCATACCTTTATGTGTAAGGCCAAGGTCTATGGAACTTACACGTTATGTGTGTTGTAAGAGTATCATCTCATACTTTTACTTACAACATCACCATATCATAACCCTAGCCCAGCAACAATTTAAACTAGATGCCTCTAATTTATCCATTGCAAGTTTTACGTGGCTTAGGGATTTTGAGATAGAACCGTTCTTACCTACGAACATGAACCACAACGAGGATAACCAAATTGTTGACAACTCGTTGCAAAATAGATATTGACTATAGTAGGAGAGACAGACACCCGCTAGCCACTTATATAAACTAGTTGCATGTCAAGCGTGGAACATGTCTCATGTGCGAGGACATGTAAAGTTTGCCCGGGCCGCTTCATTCCACTATGCCACCAATATCCAAAATTACAACTAAGGAGCAACAACATGATCATCATCGTCCACATACTTATATGTGTACTACCCGTGTAAAGCATCTACGCATAGATTTGGCTCTGATACCACTATAGTGTTCACAACATAGAAAACAAATTTTTTCCTACGATGGGAACAACTATGTACCAAGATCTATCTACTAGACACAAACAACGGGCGGATGTATATTCGTAGAGAACATACCCTTGAAGACCGACAAAGCTTAACGAATTAAACTCGTGGTTGATGTAGACGATCGCTTGCCGATCTCAAGATCGAGAGGAAGTCCTAGCGCCTCAAATTAGCAACGCATCCGTGCTCGCACACACGTCCGAGGCACCGAGCAACCTGCGCCTCCTCGATCCAGCGATGCAGCGGAAGCACAAATCTTTCTTGCCGAATAGCCACCGGGAACATGTATCTTGCTAGTCCGAGACCATGGGGATAAATTCTAGAGGGGGAGAGATATCCTTCACGAGGAGGTGTAAGTGAGAGAGAGGGAGATGGGTGCCTTTTATAGGAGGAGGAGGCACCCAAGGGGGTGTCCGCCGGCCATGGGGGCTGCCCCCTCCCCTCCTTCATTCATGTGGGTGGACACTCCACTCACAAAAACCTCTTCATTTCCCTCCACTCAAAATCCCACTCAAACTTGCAATTAAATTTCCACCAAATTTAATGCAAACTCTCATTAAATAAAACTCTTTTTATTTATTCAGAATTTTATCAATTACTTTAATGACAAACATTCACATATAACCCCTTGCTAGAATTCTATTTCACATGCAAAAACACTTTCTGCAATTTCACCCGAAAACCTGTTTCGGTATCTAGTAAAATAAATTCCTGCGCTTGTTATTCTATCTGGCATGAAACTTTTGCTCCAATTGAATGTCGGTGTCTCTTAAGTGTGTCACCATACGGTTCATGAATAATACGGACATGATCGAGACCCCTCTCAGATCAATAATCAGAAGCGGGATCTGGAGACCCATACTGACTCCTACACATTCAACGATGACTTTCTTGTGATCGTCGGAACCTTTTTCGCTAGTATCTTAATCCCTTTGTTTCGCGATATATTACATGTCCGAGATTCTATCATCGGTATCTCCATACCTAGTTTTATCTCGTTACTGACATGCACTCTTTTCTCGTTCCCGTGATATAACATTCTAGTGATCAAATCACTTGCTTGCAAGCTAACCAATGTGATATCACCGAGAGGGTCCAGAGTATGTCTATCCGTCATCGGGATGAACAAATTCCACTCTTGATTCATGGGCCTCAACATAACACTTTATTAGTTCTGAACCCATCTTTATAATCACCCTGTTACGGTGTGACGTTTGATGTTATCAAGAAACTCTTCCGGTGTTAGTGATTGACATGATCTCATGGTCTGAGGATTAGAATCACTTCGTAAGTTGTCATAGCAATATAAACTCAATGACTTTGATCGAAATGCTATACTTCAGATGAATGTTCATCACACCATTACACTAATGTTGTGATCCGTTATTAACAACATCCAATGTCCATGATCAGGAAACCTTGATCATCTTGTTAATCAACGAGCTAGTTTATGAGAGAGGCATAACTAGAAACTTTCTGTTTGTTTATTAGACACACATGTATTAATGTTTCCGTATTAATATAATTATAGCATGCAAAATAAACATCTATCATATACTTGGAATACACATAATAAACACTTTATTATTGTCTCTCAGGGCATATTCCCTTCAGCTTACGTCCTCATCGATTGATCCATCCATCCGAGGCGATACGCGCCCACTAGTGTCTTGTATGCCCCTGCCTCCCCCAGCATCCATTCATGAACCGGCAAACAACAATAGCTACATAGCTCAGAGCATCTCCACTCGGATACCCAGGACGCCGACCCGGATGCCGAATTTAGGCTCGGACGCCGAAAATCGGTCCAGTCGCGTACCCAGGAACCTGTTTTCGTCCGGATTTGGGCCAACTTTGTTCCGGACTACCCAGGCCATACCCAGGATCTCGGGTACGCCCCGCAGCGTATTGGCCGAGTGGACCAGCCTGTTAGCGACAGAAGCCGAGTCGTCGTCACCCTTCCCGCCGTTTTCCTTTTCCCGTCGTCGCCGCTACACCCCTCCCGCCCTCGTCGCAGAACTCGGCCTATAACAGGCGTACATCTCATCCCATCCCTTCACAGTCGCTCACACCACTCCCAACTCCGGCGAACTCCGGACGCTCGCACCTTTCTTCCTCCTCAACTCCGTCGAAAAGCCATGGCCGAGAGATTTTCCGACCGACGCACGATGCAGCCGTGGGAAGCCCGGCTGCTCCACGAGGCGGGCAATACGGCGCCGCCGGACACTCGTCTCCCCTTCGCCTGGCAAGTCAGCGCGGCGGGATCCCTATTCCGCCGGTGCCGGCCGACGAGGACCTCGCCGGAGAGATCCAGGCGGTTATTGCCGCCATGCAAGACCCGAATCTCGCCGAGGATCCTGGCAACATGGTCTTCTGGAGATAGTTCTTCGTTGACAGGCACCTCGAGGAACTCGCCCGACACGATGGACCGCCGGGCTCGCCGCCGCCGCGTCATAATGTGGCTTTTCGTCGCCGCTGGTGGAGCGTTCCAGGACGAACTCTCGCCGGCGTCATGGAGCACATCCAGGCCGGCAACCACCCCCGCCTCGGCCTGTAGATGCGGCGTCCAGCGTCGACCACGGCGGCGGCGGCCTTTTTCTAGTTATTAAATTCGATGTAATATGTGCGTCCTTGCCCTAGTTAATGAAATCCACCTATATTCGTCCATAATTCGCCAAGTTTACCTAAATTTCGCCGAACCAGGGAACTCGGCTTGGGAACGCGAGTGGGAAGCTCGGTGTTTTCAGGCCGAAAACGCGTTTCGTCCGGCCAAAAAAGGTCCGGATTTTGGTCTGGCTTCACCCAACGAGTAAAGATGCTCTAATAAACTCATATCATATACTCCCCCAGGCGGGAAGGCTGGAAAAGAAACAACTCTGATTTTGATGTGACATGGTGCGAGCTCCATAGCTAGTTACAAACCGCAATAGGATTGCACTGAATTGGTCGATCGAGATGTTTATATCTGTGAAAAAACCGAGTTGGTCCAGTTATGAACTGCATTAGCAGCCATGGGGGGTGATAGCGTCCCTCTAGCCGCCTAGCGCCCACGCGTGTTGACGGTGCAAAACTTCTGTTTCTATAGATTTTTATAGTGATTTTTGTCTAAAAAAATTTAGAGCATCTCTACTCGAGGGCCATAATGCCCCCCTAAAAGGCTATCGGGGGCACCGGCGATCGAGTTCACGCCCAGCTCACCCTCCCCCCTCCTGATTTTTTAGCGTCGGCACGGCCCTTGTTATCCGGCGGCCCGAGGACGAACCCAAGCCAGGCGGAGGGGGGCTCGCAGGGGCGCCGGTTGACATGTTTTTGACGGGAAGGAGCAGAGAAGAAGGCGGGCGAAATGGCTGGTCATTGGGGGGCCGCCCCTGTTAGCGTTAGTGGCCGACGAGTTCGGTCCATCCTCCTCCTCGCCTGCCGCGCCCTGGTATTGGCGTTGCTCGCCGATCAGCCTTTGCAGGCGAGCAGCCGATTCCTTGCCTGTCGCGCTCCGCATTCAATGGTCGCCTGGTGTTAAAAACATTTCTTTCCCCGCTCCTTCGACGCATTCCCTCATCTTCGCCTCCTTCACCGTCCTTCCTAACCACTACCCGCAAGCCATGAAGAGGTTCCGCAGAGATGGTGCCACCGCGAACAGTTTCAGGCGGCACTTGTTGGGCGCATCCGAGGCTCGGACGCTGTGGGAAGCAGGCTACCCAGAACCACCGGACATGCGTTGCCCTCACCACTGGTTCCTTAGTGGGAAGCGGGCTACCCAGCACCACCGGACATGCGATGCAGCACGATTCGTTACGAGAAAGAGCCTCTCGGGTATAAGAGCAACCTGCAAAAGGCTAATTATAATTGCGGTGAGTGTATTTTGTGCAAGAGATGTCACATCTGGTGCCTTCATGGTGGCCAATATTATTGTCCCATTAAGTACACTTTTGGCATGTATAGATCGGCTACCCAGCTAAGCTAGACAACTTACCCATCTCTACTTGCGAGTTCCTTGCTTCCAAAGTATGCTCCATTTTTAGGATGAGGTTGTTGCAAAGCAAGCTGAGCACTACTAAAAACTACCGTGGAATTTTGCCCACAACCAAATAATACTTGCGGCCTTTTGATGCAATGCACTACATCTATCCCCATTGGTGAAGGAATGATTGATGAACCAAACATGCTATATCTATCTTTTGCTTTCCCAACTCTAGCATTAGGCTAGTCATGCATTCAGAGAATGCACACCTTGTAGCTGCCAGATGACTTCATAATAGAACTTCAAATCTGATTGATTGTGACTTGTGAACTTTCTTACTATACGGAAACTATTATATCAAGACGGCTTGGATTTAATTGTGTCTGAGTTGATTTCGAAGAAGTGTAACTTGCACATCTTTAGACCTGGTGAAATGTGTAACTTATCACTTCAGTTGCACTATTTTAACAAAGTCCATATGTATCTTTTCGATGCAGAGGCCGGGGGGGGGGGGGGGGGGGGTCTCAACCTCCTTTTCAATAATTAAAATCAAAGTTGCATCTTTAGAAATGTCATAAATTTTAAAAATCTTAGTCAACTTAGATGGAACCTTCTTAATATAATGTAGTAGAAAAATCCATTATCTTCGTTAACAAAAGTGTTCCTCCCATCTAAGAAACAAGACACATTTTTGATTTATTAAGACATGACTTTGATTAGCAACTACTCTATTAATATGGGGTTTGTGACACAAAATTGAATGCCATTAGATTCATATTCACTCCCTCCCATGGATAGCGCCAAGGCGATCCATTATCTCATTTTTTAATTTTAACTATTAGTGTTGCCAATCTTTCTCGACTTGTACACCATGGTATTCATGACAAGGGTTCAAATTATGATAAACAAATTCTCGGTAGGGAGAAGGGATTTTCCATCATGCGGACGATACTTTGTTCTTCTTTGTTCATCTTTTACTTGCAGACGATAAAATTTTCTCCGCCATCAAGTATCCCCGGTGTTAAGTATCATAATAATCCTCAAGTAGCCACGCCATCCTACATATATATTCCAAACATCAATAAATATGTGAGTGGTTCATCGTATGTGGTCATTGTTTCAATTTATACAATAAACTACAAAGCATATGGGAGCATATTATTCACATATTCATACAAATCCATATGCAACCATCATATAGAATGCAAATAAGTAGACCTAGGGTTTCAAACATTCATACAAATCCATATGCAATCCACACTTTAAACATCCATACAAATCCATATGAATCAAACTTTACCTAGGGTTTCAAACATATTAGACAAGAATGTGCACTATTTATCGGATGAAATAGAGGGGAAAGGAGGATATTACCGTGAGGGAGAGCTTGGGGAGAAAATCCACCGCCAAAACCTTCAGATATGAGCTTTTTAGGGAGAGATTTAAGAGGGAAGGGAGAGAAAACCAGTAGGACGCCTCCTCTATGTTCTTCCTGGCGCCTGGGTGGAATGGGTCGGGGTGGGGAGGGGGGCTACGCGCGGCAGGCTGTGTCTCGAAGTGTAGCGTCTAACAGAAAGACACTACATATTGGGGTATAGCGCCATTTTATTTTTGTCCATTCTGCCTCGCATCACTACGGCACACAGGCTCTTTGCCGTGTGGCCAAAAGACACGGCAAAGGCCTTTCGAAACACGACAAAGGCTTTGCCGTGTGTATACACATGGCAAATGCCACACGGCAACGTTCGCTACGGCAAAGGCCCTTTGTCGTGTGTTTTCTAAATAAGACACGGCAAAGACTTTGTTGTGTGTCTCATGCGTAGACACGGCAAAATAAAGTAAGATAACGGTTCCCGCGGAGATGACGGTGTCTATTCTTTGCCGTGTGTCTTCTCGAAAAATACACGGCAAAGAATTTATCTTTGTCGTGTGTCTCCTTGAAAAGTACACGGCAAAGAAGCTGTCTTTGTCGTGTGTCTCGTGAAAAAAGTACACGGCAAAGAAACTGCCTTTTTTTAAATAAAAATAATAATTTTGTTTCAAACTTTTTTGAATATTATTTACTTGATAATCTCATATAGAATATTTTAACCCTTTGTATGTTAAATATTAGGTCAAATTGCACTTATAATCAAACTTCCCCTGTGGTCACCCATCCTAACACTACTCTAGGCCTAGCACGCTTAACTTTTTCGTTCCTTCCGAATGAGCTACCAAGAAATAAATCATACCTTGTTGCTAATACTTCCATATCAATGCTATTAACTCTTGAGCCATGATGTCACACATCTCAGTTTTAGATTCCAAACAATTATTTAAGTAAACAATAATGAAAAATAATAATAATCTTGAATCCAAATAAAAAGTAAAATGATTTTATTTTATTTCCTTTTTCTATTTAATATGGAATAATTCATATATTTAAATCCGTAAATCGGAATTCGACAAATAAAATGTCTAAATCGATCAGAAAAATGTGAGGAATCCAAATATGAAATCCATATAATCTTGTGAAATTGGGGTGGTATCATTTTGAATTATCCATTTGGTGGTTGCTTCATAAAACCCCCCGTTTTTTGTGCCCGGAAAATAAAAAATAGCTTTTTGGTGCGAGGAAAAGGAAAACTTCCTCCAGCAACATTATTCGCCATTCCATAATGCACATGCATGCACGATATGGACACATTATCACAAATTATGCCTTGATTCTAGCCATAATATTGGTTATTTGACCCGAAAGCCAGGAAACCTCGAATGAGATAGGTCATTTTGTGAAGGTTTTTTGAGACATATTCAATATAACAAGTTTGATATTTTTCCTTTCAACCATGTCACATAATATGACACCACGCGAAGGTTTCGCATTGTTTCGATCGTTTTTGAATTTTTTATGACTCTTTTAAACTATCGACAAACTTTGTCGAACGACGGGTATGAAGATTCTTAGCTCGGAGCTGAGCCTCTCTAAAATTTCACTGGATCTCTGATGAAATAGCATATTGTGAACCTAAAAATGATTTTTGTAAAAAATCATGCCCATCAGATCATGTACCTGTAGTTCATATCTGACCCATTTCCTCCCGTTTCGGCAGGAATTTGTCTTTTTCACCTGGAGTGGGCAGAAAGGTTTGAGATCCCCCCGTCGGGACATTGTCCATTTACGATGGTCTAGTATTTTTAAAAAATAGGGTGGTAGCATTTTAAATTATCCATTTGGTGGTTGCTTCATAAAATCTCTCGTTTTTTCCGCTCAGAAAATGGAAAATAGCTTTTTGGTGCGACGAAAATAAAAACTTCCTCCTACAACATTGTTCAACATTCCACGAGGCATATGCATGCACAATATGGGCAGATTATCACAAACTATGCCTTGATTCTAGCCATAACATTGGCCATTTGACCCGAAAGCCAGGAAACCTCGAATGAGATAGGTCATTTTATGAAGGTTTTTTTAGACATATTCAATATAACAAGTTTGATATTTTTCCTTGCAACCATGTCACATAATATGACACCACGCGAAGGTTTCGCATTGTTTCGATCATTTTTGAATTTTTTATGACTCTTTTAAACTATCGACAAACTTTGTCGAACGACGGGTATGAAGATTCTTAGCTCGGAGCTGAGCCTCTCTAAACTTTCACTGGATCTCTGATGAAATAGCATATTGTACCTAAAAATGATTTTTATAAAAAATCATGCCCATCAGATCATGTACCTGTAGTTCATATCTGAACCATTTCCTACCGTTTCAGCAAGAATTTGTCTTTTTCACCTGGAGTGGGCAGAAAGGTTTGATATCCTTCTGTTGGGACATTGTCTATTTAAGGTGGTCTAGTATTTTTGAAAAATAGGGTGGTAGCATTTTAAATTATCCATTTGGTGATTGCTTCATAAAATCTCTCGTTTTTTTCGCTCAGAAAATGGAAAATGGTTTTTTGGTGCGACAAAAATAAAAACTTCCTCCTGCAACATTGTTCACCATTCCATGAGGCACATGCATGCATAATATGGGCAGATTATCACAAACTATGCCTTGATTCTAGCCATAACATTGGTCATTTGACCCGAAAGCCAGGAAACCTCGAATGAGATAGGTCATTTTATGAAGGTTTTTTTTAGACATATTCAATATAACAAGTTTGATATTTTTCCTTGCAACCATGTCCCTAATATGACACCACGCGAAGGTTTCGCATTGTTTCGATCGTTTTTGAATTTTTTATGACTCTTTAAAACTATCGACAAACTTTGTCGAACGACGGGTATGAAGATTCTTAGCTCGAAGCTGATCCTCTCTAAAATTTCACTGGATCTCTGATGAAATAGCATATTGTGAATCTAAATATGATTTTTGTAAAAAATTATGCCCATCCGATCATGTACTTGTAGTTCATATCTGACCCACTTCCTGCCGATTCGGCAGGAATTTGTCTTTTTCACCTAGAGTAGACAGAAAGGTTTGAGATCCCCCTGTTGGGACATTGTATATTTAAGGTGGTCTGGTATTTTTGAAAAATGGGGTGTTACAATTTTGAATTAGCCATTTGGTGGTTGCTTCATAAAATTCCATGTTTTTTACGCTCGTAAAATGAAAAATGTCTTTTTGGTGCGACAAAAAGGAAAACTTTCTCCTGCAACATTATTCGTCATTCCATAATGCACATGCATGCATAATATGGACAGATTATCACAAACTATGCCTTGATTCTAGCCATAACATTGGTCATTTGACCCGAAAGCCAGAAAACCTCGAATGAGATTGGTCATTTTGTGAAGGTTTTTTTGAGACATATTCAATATAACAAGTTTGATATTTTTCCTTGCAACCATGTCACATAATATGACACCACACGAAGGTTTCGCATTGTTTCGATCATTTTTGAATTTTTTATGCATGTTTAAAACTATGGTCAAAACGACGAGCATGAAGATTCTTATTCAATATAAATATCTAATTTTTGAGTGTACATAGATAGATCTTATTTTTCTGCAAATTTTGATATATTATTTGTATTTTTCTGATTTAGAATGATTTTTTTATGATTTTCCTAAGAGTAATGTGATAAAAGGCAAAAAAAAAGAGAAAAAGACTTTGCCGTGTGTATTCCGTAGTACACACGGCAAAGGGCGCAAAAGCCCTTTGCCGTGTGTACTACGGAATACACACGGCAAAGGTCCTTTATCGTGTATACTGCAGAATACACACGGCAAAGGACCGACGAGGGCACACGGCAAAGAGACCACCGTCTGCGGCCGTTAGCTCCTCCCGTTAAATGGACTTGTGGGGTCACGGGTCCCACCTTGTTGCCGTGATAACACCTATGCCGTGTGCCGTTGTCAACTTTGCCGAGTGTATTTTCTTTGCCGTGTTTCTTTATGGGTCTTTGCCGTGTATTATTTTTTTTTTCAGAAATTTACCGTGTTCACATACTTTGCCGTGTATTTTCTGAGTTACACACGGCAAAAACTGTCTTTGCCGTGTTCCGGTACGTTTGGCACACGGTAAAAACGTGTCTACACGGCAGCGACATTTTTTTCCGTAGTGCATTTCTCCCATGATGTGTAACTAGCTTTCCATTTGGTTCTCGATCGACAGTACAAAGCTAGACATGTTCACTTGTTCCGGCGAGCCCAAAACAGGCTCGACAAAGGGATCAGAAAGCGCCTCCACTCGCTCGCCCACTGGAATCTATCGGTACCGGTCCTGGATGAACTGGATGTACGCTGTACACGGGCCAGCAGTCGGGATGTAAAATTAGCAAGTGCAGGTACGCTGTCAACACGAGATGAGTTTTCAGGTCGAAGTTGTACTCTGACGGTCCTAGTGACTTTAACCCGGCTGGCCCCTACTCTGACGGTGATCGAGGCGACACGATGACACGCTCGATCTGTCCATCGAGATCGATATGATCTGGGCCGGGGTCCAGCTGCCAAGCACTATACATGCTCCTGTTTCAACTTTAAGATCAGGCTACACAGGCGGAGTCAGGACAATAAGTGCACTGCACACTGTATTTGCTACTCTATTCGTCTAAATTAAACCGGCAGCTGCTGACTAGGAAGGACACCGGTCATGTAAACGTCCAAAATTACCATTAGCGATCGAGCTTTGGATGGGTAGACTAGATTGATCGCGTGCCATGTTCCCTGTGATCGATCTATCCATGCCCCCAGCTGGACATAAAGTCGATCGAGTGATGTTGTTTACGACTGTTGACAGCCAAACCTCACTACTGTATGCGGCATGGTCAGGTGTACTACTAGGCCTAATCTAGTCATTATCAAGCCATAAAGTAATAAGGAACAACTCCATCCGTAATCCATAGAGAGATCGATCGGTTCAACACTTATAGCTAGGTTAGGTATATAGAATACAGGCTGACATGACTATCAGTCTACCAGGATATAGCCAGTACTATTATACTGCACTGATCGGTCTCAATCAGCCATATCAGCAGCTATTACTAGCAAAGAAGCAATATTCTGGGAGACAACTTCAATTAGAACATAGAACTAGTAGAACTTAGTTAACCTACAGGAAGTTGCGGCGCACACACTGATCCGATTAGCCATCTAGGAAATGTTATGTTGTGTGCACGCTTTACAGTTAACTGCAATTCCAGAGTCCAGACTGCTTTTTCCGTATTCCATCTGAGCGAATTAGTCCGTGTCGATCGACGTAATCTCGTACGTAGCGGCTAAGTCATATGACACCTCATGTTCCACCAGTTAACTGTTAAGCGCTGGCCTATAAATTGGGGGCTCGACGCCGGCTTCAGAGCGCACTCACAGTACTCGGCGGCTTAAGCTACCCAGCAGGAGCACCACCAAGAAGATACAGAGAGCAAGAGGGAGATGGAGACCGCAGCTGCTGCCTCGTTGAGCTTCCCGGTGATCAGCATGGAGAAGCTGGAGACGGAGGAGAGGGGCGCCGCCATGGAGGTCATCCGCAACGCCTGCGAGAACTGGGGATTCTTTGAGGTTCCACTTCCCCCACACACATATAGACTTCTACTAGCTAGTACTAGAATGATTCTTGATATAAGTTTTTTAGGAAACAGCAGGGACAAGATTCTCGACATGATTAACTGGTATATGTGCGTGCAGCTTCTGAACCATGGCATCTCCCACGAGCTGATGGCAGAGTTTCGGCTTTCGGTTTGTATTTTTTACCGGCCCTGGCCGAAATTGCTGAAATTCGGTTTTTCGGAGAAATTTCGGAAAATCTCGGACGAAATTGCTAAACCAAAATTTGAAATTTGGAACAAAAAATGAACGAAAAATGACCGAAATTTGCCAAAAAAATTGAAACAAAGCAAAACAAAAATGGACAGCAAAAACTATAGCAACATGTACATGTACGTGGACAAAAGATTAATACTAATAGAGATTAGATTATCCATCCAGATCCAAAATAACAAAACGACTGCACAGATCAACCATCACAGCATCGTAATCCAACAAGTGTCCAAATTAATCATCACAACGCAAAAGACCATGCTCCACAAGGATCGTCCAGATCAATAAACTACTAACAGTTTCAAACACGGGCCATAACCATTACAAGCAACATGGCCCCAAAATGAAAACAGTAAATTTATTCACAACTTTAGGTTCCTTCATCCTTCAGTTGTGCCTTAAACAAGGATTGTTTGCTCCCAGGCTTCTTGCTCTTCTACCTTGAAATTTAGAATACCAAAGATTAGGAAATGTGATGTAATACCAGAAGCATGTTGGACAAAGTAGATATATAGTACAAGAGACAAATCATACTTGAGATAGGATCATAGAAGAGAGTACCAAAGGTTGCAGCCTCCTGAATACATAAACTTAAAATTTATCATGGTTAGAACCAAACTTATTTTTTACATTTACAAAGTTGAGAATGTTCTGTTGATATCTCTTAATGAAAGGAGAATTGTTTTTGTCCTTCGTCAAGAATCTGACTTAGGCCCGTAGCTAGTGATTTATACTGATTTTTAATTTTTAAGACAATTGATGATACAATGATGACTTGGTTAACCGGCTTAGACAAGATTAACAGTGACGATAGATTCAAACAGACCCCAAGCTCAATATAATACTAACAACATAAGAAGTTTACCTATTTTTCAGGGTAAAGGCTCTTGAGATCCTTGACCTTCTTGGCTTGCCTAACCCGTAAAGATCTCCTGTTCACCGAAGTGCCTTCACTAGTTACATGAAGCTCGTTTTCGACTTGGTTTGCTCCATCGTCTCCAACTTGACTGGGTTCTCCTCCATCAGATTCACTTGCACTATCATCTTGGCCATCAATATCAATGTCATCGTACTCATCCTCTCCATCATCAGAGTCAGTGTACTCATCCTCTTCTTCCACTACCCTCTTTCTTTTCCTGCAATTGTCCTTCCTTCCAAGATGAGAGGCTTTCTTGCTTGAATTAAGGGATCGAATCCTCTCAAAAACGGCGGTAGCAGCCGCAGCTCCATCCAAGATTACACGCTCCTCATCCTCATTTAACCACTTCATCGTAGGATTTGTTTCATCAAACATGGTAGTATCTAGCATCATAGCACTTGGATCAACCTCCTTCTCTTTAGCATTCTCTCTCACCGGGTCCTGGAAAGAAGCATATTTGAACAGCCTTCATTGTACACTACAAAACTAGAAGGGTCATTGCTGCGGCAGAGCTATAGTATTCTTAGCGGAAAGGGTGTTATCTTTCATACTTATTTAAAAATGATATTTTCTTATCTGAAATAAGTGAATTAGCAGTTCTTTTTTTGTTCTGAGCTCTCTTATGTCTGGTTTTTTATTCTGTTCAAGATCAATATAAATTTTTGCATCTGAAATGAGTGAATAGACAAAAAAAATCGGTCCGGTGAATTAATTCAAGACCATGGGTATACAAAGCACTCTGCCATCAGCCTGAAACAAAGCTAATTTGTAACGTAAAAGACAAAGGTATCTATCGCCACCACAGCCAAACTGAAGAAAAAGAGATATACATTAGGTGTGCCATCGAAGATTCAGTTGAGTTAGAGAATGAGATTAATCAAGGAGTTCTACAGAGGGCGCGGGGTCCTAGCTAATTCTACATATGCATACACGTACTGCAGGCTAACCTTGGCCGTGCTCCATGCTGCTGCCGCCGTCGACTCGGCCACCGGCCGTACGTCCGCTGTTGATGACATTTTCAGGCTCCATAGACGCGGTGGATGGGGAGGGGGAGAGGGAAGGGTGATGGGGAGCGTCGGACTACTGGAGGAGATGGACGGAGATGGCGTGGAGGCGGCGTTGCCTCGCCTCCCTCGCTTGGGTTGCCTGCAGCCGTCGTACAGGGAGTGGACGAGTGGTGATGGGGAAAATGAAATTTAGGGTTTGGAAAGGCACTGTTTATGTTTTTATATCATGGAAGGTTATCTCTGAGCTATAGACCATGGGCCGGGCTGAAGATTCAAAAAAGGACGAAATTATTTGACCGACTTGTACAAATACCGGGCCCAAATGAAATGGCCGAAATTCGGCTGAAATTCGTTTTTTCCGGCCGAAATCCAAAACTCTGGCTGATGGACGAGGTGGAGCGGGTGAGCAAGGCGCACTACAAGAACTGCAGGGAGGACAAGTTCAAGGAGTTCGCGGCGAGGACGCTGGAGGCCGGAGAGAAGGGCCGCGACGTGAAGGACGTGGACTGGGAGAGCACCTTCCTCGTCCGCCACCTCCCCACCTCCAACCTCGCCGACCTGCCCGACCTCGCCGACCTGCCCGACCTCGACGACCACTACAGGTACGTACACACCACTGCACCTACTCGTGATTAGTTAGTTAATTAACTGCAACTTGATATCAGTACACTGTTGGTTCTCCTATTGGTTTCTCTGAAGAAAAAGCAGCAATGAGCCTGTTTCGAGGAAGAAAAGCAGAGGCCGAGCGGAATTAATAGCGGAAAGGCACCGAGTTGATTACGTAGTACTGTTGTGTTTTAATTGCGAGATTATGGTCTATAATTCAACTCCAGTTTGAAGCTTTGGGCCCTGTCGTGTTCTTGCTTTTTGTACTAGTCCAAAGTAGCAAGGCTGACGAGGCATTTTGTACTCGTCTCAACGAAGTCACAGCTGACAGAGTCAACAGCTCTTAAAAACACAATCTTACTCGACTGCCTACTGCAGCTAGACAAACAGAATTTTCTACCATCACAGGAAACCCAATCATCACAAGAAACTCCCCATTTTCTACCATCCGATGAGCATCTCTGAGTGCCATTTCTTTGACAAACAGCAGCCTGCGACATATATAGACTGGGATATCAACAGGAGATAAGATTGCACACATCAGAATCCTAATTAATCAGCAGTAACCAACACGACTGGAATCACCTTTTAGCTAGTGATGACACTTGTCGGAACGAGCAAATATATTCCTAACAAAGCTGCCTTCTTTCCTCGTGTCGTCGATGCTGCAGGCAAGTGATGAAGGAATTCGCGGTGGAGATCGAGAAGCTGGCGGAGCGCGTCCTGGACCTGCTGTGCGAGAACCTGGGCCTGGAGAAGGGCTACCTCAAACAGGTCTTCGCGGGCTCCAAGGGCTCGCCGACGTTCGGCACCAAGGTCAGCTGCTACCCGCCGTGCCCGCGGCCCGACCTTGTGGACGGCCTCCGCGCGCACACCGACGCCGGCGGCGTGATCCTGCTGTTCCAGGATGACCAGGTGAGCGGCCTCCAGCTCCTCAAGGACGGGGCCTGGGTGGACGTGCCGCCCATGCGCCACGCCGTCGTCGTCAACATCGGCGACCAGCTGGAGGTGATCACCAACGGGCGGTACAAGAGCGTGCTGCACCGCGTGATGACGCGCACCGACGGGAACCGCATGTCCATCGCGTCCTTCTACAACCCGGGAGCGTACGCCGTCATCTTCCCGGCGCCGGCGCTCGTCGCCGGTGGCGCCTCTGAGGAGAACAAGGGCGAGGAGGGCGGCACCGCCGTGTACCCGACGTTCGTGTTCGAGGACTACATGAACCTGTACGTGCGTCACAAGTTCGAGGCCAAGGAGCCGCGCTTCGAGGCCATGAAGTCGGACGCCGCCGCGCCCATCGCCACCGCCTGATCAGTAGTGACAGTCCTGCCAGGATTGATATCCCGATAAAGAGTATTTTTTAGATGTGGTACTGTATGGTGTGTACCGCGTAGATATTTCATGTGTATGTAATGTTTTCGCTCGTTGGCATCACCGTATATTATGCCGTGTGTAACCCATTTTCGGGCAACAACCGTGTAAACTGTGCTAGTTATGGCAAGGTGTCAATGTGTGTGTATTCTTAAAGAACGTGCTAAACGTCTGTTTTTTTTTGCGAAGAGGGTGATATTGATATTAAGCAAGCATCTTACAGATAAACCCAAGAAAACATGAAAAATACAAATAGGTCCTTGTCCTGGTTCCCAGCTTCTTCTCCTACGAGATGCACGCGCCGCCGGCATGGGCCTCCGCTGCTCCACGGCACAAGCCTTGGACTGGGTGGGATCCCCAAATGGAGGGGGGTCGACGAACCTCGGCGCCACCGCGCCTCCATCCACCCCGACAAGATCGGCCGGCTTGATCAACAACAACATCATCCCCAAATTCGCCAACGCCAACGCCGCCATCACGGCCACCGGCGAGGGGATCAAACGAGCCGCAGCTCCCTGAGCTGCAGAAAAACAGAGGACGACGGATTTGGCCTGGAACTCCACCGGATCCGCCAGATCGAAGAAGAGCGCCGCCGTCTTTAGAAGGCTCTCCGACCACGCCACCTTCTCCGCAGCGCAGTCAGCAGCCACCCCCACGCACACCTAGACTATGTACACGCCAGGATCCGTTGATTCCCCGTCATCCCGCCGCCGGAGGGCGAGGAATCCGACGAATCGCCGGTGGCGAGCTGGTCCGCACTGGTTCGCCCAAAAATGCCTCCTTTCACTATAGATGGGAAAGGATGAGAGGTCCAAACGTCTATTTCTGTCTGTATCGGGACTGCAAAAACAATCAATAACGTGCCTAACTCGAGGTTGGCTCGAAAAAAATAAATGAACAGTATACAGCCTCTTCTTTGTAGGTCGCTTGATTTTGATTCACTATACCTCTTGACAACTCATATGTTAGGTCTGTTATCTTTGAAAACATAGAAAGGGATCAATAATAATCAGCTTTTATTGTTGGAGTGAAATATGTTATTTCAATAAGACATTCCTCGCAGTTTAGTGTTTCGCATGGAAAATATGTATGGAAAGGTAAAATGCATTGCGACGAATTAGGCATATCCAATATTTTCATGACAGGCACCAACAAAATGTCACAAACTACATCCAGGATGCCACACAACATGAAAAAAGGAAAAGAAGAAAAGAAAAAAAACATCGCCATGATAATCAAATCCTTGCAGGAGCAGAGTTGGTGCCTCACCTCCCAACCAGTACAACCAGTACGAGAGCTTGGGTGGCTGTTGCGAAGCTTGAGTGCCCTAATTACAAACTACATATCAAGTGTATATCAAAGCTCGCACATGAGCCACAGAGAGAATTGGCTACACAAAGAAAGTAATCTAAAATGCATCAACAAACGTCTTCTTATGGGTTTAACAAGAGTAGAAAGTTTTTTGACGCCGTCTTCAGCTCGTGTATGATTAAGAGAATCGGGACTAACTGTGTGGGTTACAAATCGACAAAAAAAAGAGGAAACCCCGACAGGAATACCATTGTTGCCTAACCGTCAGAGTAAACGATACGGATAGCTTGCCAGGAATGGAAGTATAAGCCTCATGCAGAATTATTGTTGTTGTCAGCCACAATTGTGGGAGAGTTGACACAAAAATGAGTCTGCGACACATTTGACCTTGCCATAGAATGTACATTCATGTCTGTTGTTGGTTGTCCGACATCCATGTCGTTGTCATGATAGGGTTACAGCCAAGGACGACCCAAGGCATATCCGGATCACTCCGGGCCAACCAAAGCTAGCTCAAGCAAAGGGCGTGCTAGAACTTCGTTGATGTCGAGCACGACCACCAATTGCGTTAATAGTAGCAGCATTGCACTGAAATCCCTCTGTACCGGAGGTTTTCAAGAGCATTCCACGAAAATACATAAAATTGTATAGGGTGAAAAAATGGGATTCAGCAAAATTCTGAAAAGGTGTGATAGAAACTTAATAAGACCCGTATTCACAAACCGTACGTTCAATAGGCTGATATTTTCACAGAATGCACACCACAATATATTTTATTTACTGATGTTTTTAATTTTTTCTGGTCGGTTATAATTTCAGTTCATTGTGGACAAAAACTCTAAAAAAAGTTCATCCAAATAGAATGAAATATCATAATATACATAGTACATAGAATTATATATATGCTATTGTAGTGATCCTGTTCCTGCATGATTCATGAAAGCAACTACTACATCATTCATGGATTCAGCCGAGAAGAATGGGACCAAGTCACCAGGTAACCATTAATCCCTGCAGCATGCATGAGTGTGGGCATGGTCACGCTCCGATCGTGCACATGAACGCTACAGCACTTGATAACAAAAGATATTGTACCAATAAATCCGTACACTTGTAAATCTTATTCGCTCAACAGTATCGTTGCATGTGATCGGGGGTACTCGGACCACGTGACATCAGGCGACATGCATCATGCATGATGCTCTCTCACTACGGAAATAACCAAATAGGCCGACGGCCTTTTTATGCTAGCTCCGGTTCGATCACGATGTTTCCAGGGCAACAGATGTTTCGTTGTGACTGCTTTATTCTTTTAGGCAGGCGACAACTCTTCGCTGTATTTTAGTTGGTTTTATACAAAAAAAAAATATTTACAATAATAAATGAAAAACCTATCTTATACAAGGATTAAGGAAATTCTCTTGCCAAAAGATATTATAATTGGCCCTAGTGCAAATGCCAAAGTCCTACTTGTCACCATCCGGCGGTACTTAATTACTTTCTCTCGATCAATCCCTATATGGAAATCCACCAAGAGGTTAACAGGAGCATATATGCAGAGATAATCTAGCATGCGTCTGCGAGATGGTAACCCAAATATACAATGTAGTGGCAGAATAATTCGAGCTAGCACTACGAAGTAGTAGTGTGTTAGCACTTAGCACATCTGCACATGCCACATAGATAATGAAGCTGCCGGGCTTGTTCATAAGAAGAACAATCTTATCCGGAGGGCATCGTAGAATTCTACTGTTTTGCTAGATCTCATCATATTGAAATTTAGTTAGGGTTCGGTGGTTGCTTCATTATTCGCGCCCCCGTTAGTTGTAAGTGGATTGTAACTAGGTATTTTAGTTGTAAGTGGGTTGTAACTCACAAAAATTATTTATGCAGCACAATAAATGTTCATATACTAAAAAAAAAATATGTTTGCAACAGAGAAAAAATTGTCCAGACAATACAAAAAGATGTTCATGTAGTACCAAACAAATGTTAAGGTAGTACAACCTTTTCTTTCACGTAGTTCAACGCTTGATGACATCACTTGGTCGAGAACTGAGATATGAGTTCGATAGACCCTTATACAAGCCTATCTTAAGCAAGGGTTAAGGGAAATTCTCCTGCCAAAGAAATGTGTAGACATACACTGGTGCAAATGCCAAATTCCTACTTGTCACCATCGGGTACTTAATTACTACTTTTTCTTGATCCCTATCTGGAATTCCGCCGAGAGGTTAACAGGAGCATATATGCAGATATAATCTAGCATGCGTCTGCTAGATGGTAACCCATATATACAATGCAGTGGCAGAATAATTTGAGCTAGCACTACGTACTACCAGTAATGTGTTAGCATATCTGCACATCCCACACAGATAATAACAATACAGTTCGACGAAGCTGCCGGGCTAGCTTGTTCACAAGAGGAAAAATCTTATCCCGAGGGTATCGCTATCGCAGAATTCTACTTTTGTAAAGCGATCTGTCGTAGAAATATGCAGCGAATCTCTACTACTAATAAAAGAGCAAACATTATTTTTTCTAAACACACCCCACAAAACATACACGATGTCTATTATCACCACATGATTAGGCCCACTGAACTTAATCTGACGGTAGCAGTTGTCTCGGATACGCTTAGTAATTTACATTGGCTGACCACTCCACCGGCAGAGGAAACGTGAAACTCCCGATTCGCTAAATCCCACAACCCTAAATCACGGCAATTATCTCTCCTATTCCAACGGGTAATCAATTCTCTGCTTTCCAAATCTGAAAGGAAGTCTCTCTTCATGCCCCACGATGGAGACCGACGCAGAACCTCTATGTTCTCCCCGCCTACATGCCGCCGCCTTCCATCTCCAGCCATGTACGCCGCCTCCGGACTTCGACGCGGCCCACGTGTCTCCTTCTCCGACGCTTCTTATAGCCAGCGTGACGCTGCCTCCATGTCTTCCCCGCCTCCGGTTCAATACTGCCCCCCCCCCACCGGTGCCGTCGCTGGCTCCTTGCGGCCGTCCCTACTCCTCATGTAGGCATTGTCCCAAGATCTTGCTCGGACCAAGGGCGATTTCCACTTCATGTGCTGGTTGCAGCACTCAGGGACACCTCTGTTCCTCTGTATGTTTTCTCTGCTAATAAAATCGTCGATTGGTGAAAATATTATTGATGGTTATTATCTACTTCTTCAACAACTCAGGTTTCTTCCTTCGATGATATGTTTGTGTTGATATCTATGGCTTATTTCAGGGATTTAATTCTCTATGTGCGTACATTATATTTTCTATGTACACAGAGGCATCGATCGGTTCAGCCACATCCTTCACAGAAGGAATGGAGATTCTTGGCTATGGTGGAGTTTCTCTTAGTGAAAAGTCAGATGAAGATACAATAGAAAGGGTGCTCTCAAGAGTTACCTCTTACACACAACATCTCATGATAGCACAGAGTAACTAATATCTCCCTTATTCATTTGTTCGATTTGTGTAAATTTCATCTTGCAGCTCTTTGATTTGTTCTTATTTTTGGTTAGGGGCAACACGAGGTAATTTTTGCTGGAAGATACTTCATGTGCTTTTAGGAATGCTAATTTATTGAAGACGGAATTCATGGGGACGGTATACTCTATACCTCAAAACGCTCCCCCATTGAAAAGAACTAAGAAATATGTTGAATTAGTGTCTCTTTCATGTAAACATCTATACTACTTATAAATGTGCAAATATTTGCTGTCTTAAAGCCACCCGGTAAATGTACCTAGACAGATTAGTACTATCTGATCATCCCACTTAATTAGATCTACTGGCCTCAATTAGTATAATCTGATACTATGGGTGCAGTAACCATTTACAATCGTCGGGCGATACTTATCCCGTTTGCGGGGTGCATTCTCTGTACCAAATTAGGTCACCCATCATGCAAACAATGATGCTGCCTCCCCTGCCGACACCGCGAGTCCTCTCAACCGGCGGACGCCCACCAGACCATGGCCAAGACCCCGATGAGGACATATCCTCGTGCCCCGCCCCACCTCCTCCTCTAAGGAAGTGTAGCAGCCTTGCCTTCCCTAGCGGCGCCCGCGGACGAGTTGGGTGCCCCGAGGCTGGTGGTGGCGTCCATGTTGGAAACTGGAAAGTGACCTTCCACACGCTGTGCCGCTGCTCGAGCACCGACGCGTGCTGGCGTGCACATGCTCCACTCCCGCAACTTCTCCAAGAACGAGAAGAACATGCAAATCAAATTTATTTCCTGCAAGGTAACACAAGATCATCTCCCAATCTACCCAAACTAGAGCATTATGATTCAAGTTTAGTTCAGTGTGCATGCAGTTTTGATTACTCGACAATGGTCGACTGGGAATCAAGCAAATCTAGATGATGCATTCGAGATATACCGATTTGGCCATGGTAAATGCCGATTTGGAATGGTAACCATAATATAATATGGATGATAATTTTTGATTTATCGTATGCATGATGCGTGGGTATATTTATGTGTAGCATTACTTGAATAAGCGCACGCTGATTCACCCGTAGATCACCGCACATGCAATTTTGGTAATTCTTCACTGTTACTCCATAAGAATGCTATGGTGTAATGAATTGGCCAAGGTAAATGGAAATAGATGGAACATAACTTTGATATAAAGATATGCATGATGGGGGTGTTGTTTACCGATGTATTTTGCTATTTCTGTGCGGTAATGTGACCGCCTTAAGTCCAGCAAGTCGATAATTGTTGCTATTATGCCGACAATTCGGTACATTACTTTGTTGTAGGACTACAAAATGATTAAATAGTTGTTTTTAGTAATTATCGTTATTGCAGCTACTGTTTGTGATCTACTAATATTTGTAAGGTATTTATTTGTTCAGTTTGGTGGGAGTGATTCTGACATTTTATTACAAGCTACAAATATGGTTGAAGCGCACTGAAACTATTGTTGGCATAAATTTGGTAATGTCTCAATCTGTATGATGATATACTAAAAAATATCGGTATCTGTAGTCACTTATCTAGCTGCGTTTATTGTAGATCATATATTAGTTACATACACAAAAAAGTTAATTTATGAAAAGTTTGATTCTGATCAATGTTACCAGAATAGTTATGTGACCAGTGCCTTCAGCGTGATGTAGTGGCATAATCTAAACTTCAAACTTCTAAACCTGGTGTGTTTTATTGTTCGGCGAAGGTTTCAAAGCTCTAACACTGTATGCCTAATATTTTTTGATGGCACTGATACTGCACATTTTGCAATAAGTCTAGATGGAAGTTAGAACCAAAGTATTTTATCTGTGTATATATATGCATGTTAGTGGACCTCTTCACTTCTCCTACTAGAAATGAATATCAATTTTATACACCTATTCAAGTGTTAATATAAGTTGTTTCGAGCTTATGTGTTACCATTATCTTGCATGATAGTTCCAATTTTTATCAAAAGATCTCGGAGACCCTAGAAACACTTAATTTTGCAGTCATATTGTCTTATTTCCTGAGAGGCACTAGCGCTGCTCTAGCCTTGTATAAGTTGGGAAACTCAAACGCTTGGAGGGGACCAAAGCACATGACGTTACAAGTAGTCATACTTGAGCCTAGAACGTTTCAGTTTCAGACACTCTTCTCTGCATGTCATTGCAACGTTTAGTTCGTCACATGAGTAATGTTGGTTGCCACCCCAATATCCCCTGATTATTACTTTTGTTTTTGTGTAAAATTAATGAAAACATGGATGGTATATGTGCATTGAATTTAGCCGAATTCATCACTCGTGGATATTGTTTTCATAACTCTTACTATACTTATTTCCTGGTGTTTCAGCTTTTGCCCTTTGTGCAACATGATGACAAGTTCTCCTTTTAGCAGGATGCAGATGTAGAATTGTTTGAGATTCTATCCTTCTTTGCTAAAAGAAATTTATAATAAGAAGGAGATGTTATGTCAGGAAGCCATCAAGACTTTTGAGGTAGCTAGAAAGAGAGCACTCACAAATATTACTTTGCTTTGTATCATGTTTGTATTTTTATTTGTTTGTGGGTGTATGACTATGCTGGAAGTATGTACTTTGCTTTTACTATTTTCCAAAAATTGAGCATCTCACTTACTCTAATTTTTATGCTATTTGGAGAGAGAACATGTGACGCATGCTTCAAAAATATTTACTCTAATTTACCCACAAATAGACTATAATATGTTCATCTTGTTAAAATAGGCATGCTGATTAATCGTCTCCATGTCTGTAATTTGTGTGAAAACTTTATATATACCATGTTATGCGTATATAAGAGACCAATCGGCTTAATTAGAACTTGTGCCTTATAGAGTCAGGCATAATTACTAGTTTCCTTCTAATCAGTTAACATTGGCCTATTAAGGTTGTGTGGGCCGGTGTGCAATCTGGGAAGGGCACCCGGCAGCAGGACCGATTATTAGATCTTGATTCCCGGCCGTTTCAAAAGTTTTTCCAGGCAGCTACCGGAAAGCTTAGCATAGTATATGTACCTAGAATACCAATCGAAAAGATCACGTGCTTATACTTGGCCAGCAACCGAAAGTTCTTGTTTTTTTGCTGGAACAATAGAAAGGTGTTCGTAGGGGCCGGGGATCGAATTTGTTTCTGGACCATCTGGTTGGTAAAGCAAAACCAAAGTATTAAATACGTATTACACAAGTATAATTTTATGGCAGGAGGAATTTATATTTTTTTTTGTTTGATGGTGAAAACAACGCAACTCATTTAGGGCTTGTGGTAGGCAGGATAGGATTAACATGACAGGTCATATGAAATCCTACTGGAAATTTAAACGCATGAATCGGTATCAGTAGTTATTTTGTTGCATCACACAAAAAATGCAACCATTTATGTGAAGGAATAGCTGCATGCCGGAAAATTTTCATGAGGTTGGAACGAAGCAAAAATTTCCTACGGGATTGCATGCAAAGTAGCCCTAAATTCAAAACCATAGGAATTTCCCAGTGCAACAAACCTGACAAGCCTATAGGAAAAAAATTTCTCAAGAATAGAATCCTACAGAATTACTATGAATTTTCTTTGAACCGATTTACAAGGTCGCTAAAGAACAATTTTGAGAAGCAAGTTTACAAAGACGAGGCCATTACTTATAGGATTGAAGAAACAGTGCATGGAGTTGTTAGAGCATCTCCAAGAGCCTTCCTATATTTGCTTCTAATTGCTATTATAGCAATCGTTGTCTAAAAAACAGCTCTAACAGACTTTGTATAATTGGTCCCCCTACCAAAAAAAATTAAAAAGCTTAGTATATTGGCCTCTCCAGTTGGTATATATGCAAAGTCAAGAGATCAACCCCAAAATTATAGCAATATGGTTGTTGTGGTCTCCTTCAATTTTCAGTCACATTGAAATGTGGGTCCGGTGTGTGTGGAATTTGTTGTGTGGCTAGCCATGTCTCTTGTCCCCACATGTCATTGTGTGCGTTGGGCAAATATAGCAATCCAGTTTAGGAATGCTGCCAAAGCAAAATTAGTTGAGGATTGCTATACCTTCTCTCTCATATTGCTATACTCATTTTTTTAGCAATCCATTATAGGAAGACTCTTGAAGATGCTCTTACGATGTTTTCCGTAACTCACCACTTGTACCTTGCCGACAACGCAAGTTTTCAACTTCATTCTGGACGTCCGATCATAACATCCCTAGACGTGCGGCAGTTGTAGGCATGCCGGACCGAACGCACGCGCGCGAGGCGTGCCGCTAGCACGCGAGCCGTAATTTAAAGCAGCAGCAGCCAACATGCATGGCGTGTCACGGTTCGTTGTCGTTCGATCTCCGGTAGGAACGAGAGCCGCGCGCACAGGTCACCCCTTTTGTTTTGTTCTTCTGAACCACAATTGCAGACTTGAGGAGTCGAGGTACTGCCTTGAGCATTTTAGGAGTTGAGGTACTGCCTTGAGGAGTTGAGGAGTACTTGGGCGGCATTTATAAACCACGACAAGACTTCATGTAAAATAGATCGATCGGACCAGGCGGGAGCTATTAGAAACTCTATTCCTAGCTGGCTTGCTGCTACTCGCGGCAGTGGATCCGCTGTGTCGCTGTATGATTGTTCCCAGTGACCACATTTTTAGCATATATGTATTGGCTAGCCATAGCCGAGCTAGGCAACTTTACTTGTGAGTTCCTTACTTCCAAAGTACTCCATTTTCGGGAGCAGCTTGTCGCAAAGCAAGCTCTGCACTAGTGAAAGCTAGAACTTGGTCTGCTACCAAATACACTCGTAGCCTTGTGATGCAACGTATCTCCTCCATTTGGTAGGCGAATGATTGAACTTGAGACATGCTTTATCTTTTACTTTTCCAATTTCAGCAATGAGCTAGTCATGCTTGCAGCCAACAATGCACAACTTGTAGCTGCCAGCTGGCGGCATAGTAGAACTTTCTATTTGGATTCATCTCAACCTGCGTTACATGTTTACACCGAAACTCTTGTATACGTACTGTTTTATTTCTTAAAAAATATATTAGCATGGCATGGATTTTCCTTGTATATTTCTGAAAAGTGCAACGAACCACCTGTCCGTTGTTTCTGCCGCATGCATTCCGGATGTAACTCCATATGAAAAGTTACAGAACACATGAATCGCAATGCAAATTCAATGGATTGGGATCTGACTGAGCTCTAGCTTTCGATTTGGTTCTCCACAGTGCAAAGCTATAGGCACGTTCACTTTGTTTCGGCTAGGCCAAAACTGGGTCGACAAATGGATGGAAAAGCAGCTTCCACTCGCTCGCGCACTTGAATTATTGATCGGTACCGGTCCCTGCATGCATGCATGCCACAATAGGAACCGCATGCATGCGTGTACACGCGCGGGCCAACAGTCCGGATGTAAAATTAGCAAGTGCACGCTGTCAAGAACAGATGGGTTTATTTCAGGTCGACAATGTACTAGCTAGGGTCTTAGCTACTGACTGGAGACCGGCCGGGACTTCAACCCACACGGCCGGCCCCTACTCTGACGTACGGTGACCGAGGCGACACGTTGACACGCTCCATCTTTCCATCGATCATCGATCGATATGATCTGGGCCGGCCGGGGTCTGGACTGGTACGGTGGTCCAGCTGCCAAGCACCATGCGGATGCATCCAGATATACACACGACTTGGTGCTCCTGTTCCAACTTTAAGATCAGGCTACACAAGAGTATTTGATAGTACTCTATTGACAGTCACCGGTCAGCTAAACGTCGGGAATTACCACTACTAGCGGTCGAGCTTTGACTAATGGCTAGATTGACCGCGTGCCATGTTTTCTATTGTTATATATTAATCCAAATTCTATAAAGTATAGGTCAACTTCTGACGAGTGGAATGAACCGTTGCCGGAGGCTTGAGCTGAGTGTAACGATCTTGTGTAAGACGCATATATAGTACGGTACGGATCCTCGAAGACCTAGGTTTCCACCGATATATAAACCCTTGTAAGTCGCCGGTTGGGATGAGTTGCATCTGTAAAATCTCCGGCGTTTGCAAACACTCCTTGATATAGTGAGATTTTTTTCTCTCTTTGCTGTGATTTTTTTTTCGTTCTTCGTTATTTTTTTGTCGCAATTATAACATCTATGATCGATCGACCGGTGTCACCGTCCAGTAATCAATCGATCGATGTTGTTTAGGATTGTTGACAGCCAAACCCCACTATATATGGGGCATGGTCAGGTGTACTACGGCTAATCATACTCCCTCCGCTCCGGTATAAAGGGCCGCTGAAAATTGGCAACGGGACCAAGGCATGAACCGATTGGGTATAGCTATTAGCACGAGATTGATGGCAGGGCCAATCAGCGGAGTAGTTTTAGGCATGCAAAACGGCAGTGCATGCTTCACAGCTGCATGCGTTCAAAATGAGAGGTTAAGAGCGTTTTTAGAAGGACATTAAATCAGTCAATTAAGTCACCTCACATCTTTTCGGCCTTCCTTCCTTCACAATTTGGAACAACCAAAAAAACGCTAAGGGCCCTTTATACCAGAACGGAGGGAGTAGTCATTATCAGGCCATAAAGTACGGGACAACTCGATCCGTACGCCATAGAGAGATCGATCAGTTCAACAATTAGCTAGCTAGGTTAGGTATACTGTGCTCAGCGGCCTCAATCATGCAGCTATTACTTACTCCCTCCGTTTCAAAATATAAAAAGTTTTAGTTTTATAAAGAAAATGTATATTGGCCTCTTTGGTGTGTAGATTCATTCTAAATATTAGTGAATCTGCGTATTAAAACAAGTCTAGATACATTTAATTCATAAAATTAAAACATTTTATATTGTACTAGCAAAGAAGCAATATCCTCAGGGACAACTTCGCTATTTTTTCTCCCGACCGTAAAACTGCGGTAACATACACGAAGTTTCGTCGCGCACACTGATCCGATTAGCTAACTATCTAGGGAATGTTATGTTGTGTGCACGCTTTACGTTTTAGCTGCTTACGTCCAGACTGCTTTTTACATATTCCATCTTAGCGAATATTAATCTCGTACGTAGCGGCTAAGTCATACGTACGATGACTCATGTTCCGGTTTAGAGCTGGCCGTCTGGCGCCTATAAAAGGGGGGCTCGACGCCGGCTTCAGAGCGCACTCACACTCGGCGGCTTAAGCTACCCAGCAGCAGCACCAAGAAGTACAGATAGCGAGAGGGAGAGAGAGATCAGAGCGAGATGGAGGCTGCAGCTGCCGCCTCGTTGAGCTTCCCGGTGATCAGCATGGAGAAGCTGGAGACGGAGGAGAGGGGCGCGGCCATGGAGGTCATCCGTGACGCCTGCGAGAACTGGGGATTCTTCGAGGTAAAGCGTACTGCCACGGACATATATAGAATTCTAGGAGTAGTAGAATGATTCTTGATATAAGTTTTTTAGGAAAAGATTCTGTTATATTTGCGTGCAGCTTCTGAACCATGGCATCTCCCACGAGCTGATGGACGAGGTGGAGCGGGTGAGCAAGGCGCACTACAAGAACTGTAGGGAAGACAAGTTCAAGGAGTTCTCCGCAAGAACGCTGGAGGCCGGCGAGAAAGGCGACGACGTGAAGGACGTGGACTGGGAGAGCACCTTCTTCGTCCGCCACCTCCCCGCCTCCAACCTCGCCGACCTGCCTGACCTCGACGACCACTACAGGTACGCGCGATTAGTTAGTTAATTAACTGCAATCTGAAATCAGTACACTCGACTGTTGGTTCTCCTTTGGCTTCTCTGAAGAAAAAGCAGAGGCCCAGCATCAGCTTTGACGGGAATTAATTAGGGGAAATGGGACCGAGTTGATTACGTAGTACTGTAGTTTTTTAATCGTGAGATTCTGGTCTTTCTTGCAATTTCTACTAGTCCAAAGTAGCAAGGCTGACGAGGCAGTCTATTTGTTAGGCCTGCCTGTCGTCCCAGCATTTTGTACTCATCTGAACGAAGTCACACCTGACACAGTCAACAGCTCTTAAAAACACAATCTCACTAGGCTGCCAAGGAAACCCAATCATCACAAGAAACTCCCCATTTTCTAACATTTCTGAGTGCCATTTCTTTGACAAACAGCAGCCTGCGACATACTAATTGAGCAGTAGTATATAGAACTAGGATATCAACAGGAGATAAGATTGCACGCATCGGAATCCTAATTGAGCAGTAGTAACCAACACGACTGGAATCACCTTTTAGCTATCGACACCTGTCGGAACGAGCAAATATTCCTAAGAAATTTTCCTCCTGCCGCTTTTGCAGGCAAGTGATGAAAGAATTCGCGTCGGAGATCGAGAAGCTAGCAGAGCGCGTCCTGGACTTGCTGTGCGAGAACCTGGGCCTGGAGAAGGGCTACCTCAAACAAGTCTTCGCGGGCTCCAAGGGCTCGCCGACGTTCGGCACCAAGGTGAGCAGCTACCCGCCGTGCCCGCGGCCCGACCTCGTCGACGGCCTCCGCGCGCACACCGACGCCGGCGGCGTCATCCTGCTGTTCCAGGACGACCAGGTGAGCGGGCTGCAGCTCCTCAAGGACGGGGCATGGGTGGACGTGCCGCCCATGCGCCACGCCATCGTCGTCAACATCGGCGACCAGCTGGAGGTGATCACCAACGGGCGCTACAAGAGCGTTCTCCACCGCGTGATGACGCGCACCGACGGGAACCGCATGTCCATCGCGTCCTTCTACAACCCGGGAGCGGACGCCGTCATCTTCCCGGCGCCGGCGCTCGTCGGCGATGGCGCCGCCGAGGAGAAGGTAGGCGAGGAGGGCGGCGCGGCCGTGTACCCGAGGTTCGTGTTCGAGGACTACATGAACCTGTACGTGCGCCACAAGTTCGAGGCAAAGGAGCCGCGCTTCGAGGCCATGAAGTCGGACGCCGCCGCGCCCATCGCCACCGCCTGATCACGAGTGACAGTCCTGCCAGGATCGATATATACCAAGATATGAGTATTTGTCAGATATGGTGTGGTGTGTACCGTAGATATTTCGTGTGTACGTAATGTTTTCGCTCGTTGGCATCACCGTATATGTATGGTAATGCTACATCTACGGATGCTTTGTACAAAAAATTCTTACGGACAACCACCTGTGGCAAAAGAGATCAGTTCGTGATCCTAAATTCAAGGAAGAAAAAAAAATAGGACCAAACGCCAGCCATCACGTCAGCCCGTAAGATTATTCCGTAGCATAATTTCCTTAGGTGTAGGATTATCGGTATATGTATATGCCGTGGTGCTGGCGTGTGTTACCGTGTAAGATGAAGCAATGTAGTAACCGCGTGTACGTACTCCCTCCGTTCTGAAATATAAGACGTTGGAATTATCAAGCACAACCTTTTTCATATATAGAAAATTCCTGAGTTTTCTATTATGGCCCGCACATTCCGGTCGCATGGCGGTTACATCGGATTTTTTCAGCCTAGCTTCGTGGCGGCATACTAGTAGATTGACTCTTGCCTAGTTGTTTTATTCACTGTCGTGTGACCGCCTCTTGTTTGATCAGATGGTCGATCTACGCATCTTTCCATCTATCTTATGATTGTAATGCTTTAACGGTAATACTTTAAACTTTAATAAAGGGATGTGTGCATCCCAGGATGCAGAGGCCGGGGTTTATCCGTTTTCGAAAAAAAACATTCCGGCCGTGTGTCCCTCACCGCTCGGACAGCTTGCTCTCTTCCCCTCCCATCTCGCACCGCTCAATGGCGTCATCGCCCTCCTCTCTCCTCCCCATCGCCGGCATCTTCCTCTCGCTCCCCACCGTCGTACCTCCCCTTCCCTCCCGCAGGAATCCGCTAGACGTCGCTTGTGCCAGCGATTTTGAGGTCAAAGGTGGCCCTTTTATGCACCAGCGCTGGATCTACGGGTCACCGGCTCGAGAGCGGCATGCCGGAGTAGAAGAGGCCGGCGCGGTAGGTCTCGAGAGCGGCATGCCGGAGTAGAAGAGGCTGTCGCGCGTAGGTCTCGAGAGCGACATGCCGGAGTAGAAGAAACCGGCGACAACATTGCTCCCCTCCCCCTGCCCCACACACACCCCTGCATGGTGCATGGCGGGATCGACCGGTCCATGTGCCGCAACGCCGCGGTAGACATGACGAGCGGGACTAGAAGGGCCTCCGTTGGCGGTGTTGGTGAGGCGCTGTACCTGGAGTTCCGCCTCTAGGAAAACCTACAGGCAGCGCCTAGCTACCAATATTGTTCGTCTTCTTGCACAGGTACTCATCGATTCTCCGTCTATTTTATGTAGCCTCTTTTCTTTAATTGATTTTCCCTCTTTGCCATGGTAAATTAAGGTAGCTCACCATTAATAGTTTTTTGTACTCAATGTAAAGCTAGGGAAATTCCAGCGCGTAGTGAATCAGGAGTGTTCAGAGTGTTCACATTCAGTTAAAGATTAGTCATGTATTGTACTATTGCCCAATTTGTTGCTTGGCATCGATTGTTTTTGATGGAGTACTACTCAGTGACATGGAGTACAATAATATTGCTTAGGATATTCTGATCAAATAAATGAAGGAATTCTGATCCTTCCATAATTCTACAGAATTTGATTCATGAGTTGGACTGAAGTAATTTCAAGCTTGTGTCGAATGTCACATCTTGCTGGAGATTATCTCTCTGAATTCATTTGATGTATGTGCAGAGGGATGAGTTCAACAAGCATTAAAGGAGTAGAATTTAACTTTGTATTCCATATCTGACAAGAATGAGTTCAACAAGCATAAGTAGTAAGGCAGTTAGGAACATTAGTTTTCTAATGCAATTTTTGTTGTGAATAGATCTTGTAGGTACATCTTCCTCTGGGAGTAGGTAGTAATTTATGTATTTCTTGGTCATGTAGAACCATTTTTCATCTATATGCACAATATTGTGCATATAGGTGAATTTTGGAGCCGCGTATCTAGTTCTTTCATCAATCATTGACAAATCAAATTCTAGCCTCTCTTTCTTATTCTTTTCTTTTATCACTGGCTTCAACGAATTTGATTGCCTCTTTAAATGCTCCATGGTGAATCTTCTAAACAATGTAGTAGGGATTACTGCCAACTGCCAAGCAAGGGATCTAATTGTTGATCTCTAGTTTAGTGGGATGTTGCGGACTATAGATAGATCAATATTTATCGATTTTCTTCCACATCTTCCTTTCCTCTTGCTAGAAACATCCACCTTCAAACCCTCGGCGATCTGTCTCATAGCAACTTTCCAAATCCTTTGTATGATTTGTATATGTACATTGAAAATTGATGCTATATCCTTCTTGTCATTTCTATCAAACCTGCCACAATTCTTCATGCACTGAAAATGCATTGCTATATAAGAAGCAAATATATCCTTATAACTTAGTGATTTTATGCGCCTAACTGCTCGCTGACCAACTTGTTCTTCTTGGACATCCATTTGTACATATTATTCTTCTTCTACATGCCCTCTTGCATCAAAGTAGAGTACAACTAAATTTATTGGTACAGTACCATGGAGTACAACTAAACTGAGTTGATGCAGGGACTAACAACAAAGGAGACATGAGGTAAATACAGTGTGTTGGAGTAGATTATCATGCAAGAGTATATTACCATCAACATGAAAATGACAACATATTGTAGCAACATGGTCAATTCATAGATCAACAAGTGGATTATATTTTTGGTTGTTTTGTAATTTGTTACCCATGATCAAATAATAGCAAATTTTCCTTCGTGTTTTTCTTGATGAAATTGATAAGATCTGTGAGGCTGCTCTGAATAGTGCTACTCCGAAATCTATGCTGAATAAAGATAGTAATTCTAGATGCTGAATAATGATACTAATTCTAGATGCTGAAATTGATAAGATCTGTGAGGCTTCTCTCAATAGTGCTACTCAGAAGTTTGCATGGTTATCTGAAATTCAACATGGTTAACTTCATATCGCTAGATTTTTCCTTAATGTGCACTAGTGTTCCTACTAACCCAGCTCCACATATAGTGTATTCTCATTGATTTTAAGGTTGTTAGTGTGATCCCAACAGCGAGCATGTCGATTTACCAAAGGAAAAGCCATTCTCTCACTGACAGTGTACATGTATGGAAAGGGAAAGCAATTTGAAGGATCCACTACTAGGAAATTAGCTATAGATAGACAGACCTTCTGTGGCGCATGGTTCTGACCATGCGCCACAAAAGTTGTCCAGTGACGCATTTTATCAAATGCGCCACAGAAGTCTTCACACTTCTATGGCGCATATATGAAAAATACGCCACAGAAGTTGGCGCATATGGACATATGCGTCACAGAAAGCTCGGATAGACCCTACCACAGAATCTCATTGACTGTACTCTGACCAACATTCTGTGGCGCATATGACCATATGCGTCACAGAAGTTCATGTTCTGTTGCGCATATAGAGGCATGTGCCACAGAAGTTGGAGTAGGAAAAACAAATTCTACCCCTCCCCCTGAATCGCCTTTTTAGCCTTGTAAAAAATAATAGAAAATGAAAAACATTTCAAAAAATAAAATTCTTTCACATAGTTATAGTTAATATGGTCTAGTTTGTAGGAAAATTAACAAACATGCATTTCGACTTTTTATGCAAAAAAAGTTTATGCCACGATAAAATGGCCGTAACATTTGCATACGATGTCGGAAAAATACGTATAATATACCAAAATGATGAGAACGAGATTTCTCATCCGCTCGCAACCACCTACGGTCGTTTAGCGATTATGTAGATTTTAAAAATTCAAAAAGAGTAAAAAGTTATGGCCAAAAGATCGTTTTTTCCTGCAAAAAAAATAAAAAAGGAGGACAAACTTCTGTGACGCATTTCTTCCATATGCGCCCAGAAGTCTTGGCCAAAATTCGAAATTTGAATCCCACCCCTTCTCCCTCTCTTATACTCTTCCAATCCTCCACCCTTCCCCTCCTCACCTTCTTCTCTCATTCTCCTCACCTTCTCCTCCTCCTCCTCCTCCATCCTGGTGAGATCCACCTCCTCCTCCTCCTTCTCCTCCACCCCGGTGAGCTCCTCCCTCCTCCACTCCGATGAGCTCTTCCCTCCTCCACTCCGGTGAGCTCTTCCCTCCTCCACCCCGGTGAGCTCCTCCTCCTCCTCCCACCTCCCTCCTCCTCCACCCCGGTGAGCTCCTCCTCCTCCCACCTCCCTCCTCTTCCACCCCGGCGAGCTCCTCCTCCTCTCACCTCCCTCCTCCTCTACCCGGCGAGCTCCTCCTCCTCCCACCTCCCTCCTCCTCTACCCCGGCGAGCTCCTCTTTCGGCGCCCTTCTTCTTCTCCTCCTCCTTCGGCCTCCTCCTCCTCCTCCTCCGGTGGCCTCCTCCTCTCCTCCACCGGCGACCTCCTTCTCTCATCCATCGGCGAGCACCACCTCCGGCCAGATCTGGCCAGTTTTTTTTTTTGAAATTTGAAAAAAACTTCTGTGGCGCATATTGGCCAAATGCGCCACAGAAGTTTGAGATCTGGTTCGGGACTTCTGTGGCGCATTTTGGCAATATGCGCCACAGAAGTTTTTCAGACTTCTGTGGCGCATTTCAATATGCGCCACATAACCGAACTTTAGTGGCGAGATAATAGTGGCGTATCTCATATGCGCCACAGAAGTCCCAAAATGGTGCGCCACTGATGGGCCTTTTCCTAGTAGTGATCATATATACTCAATGTATATATAACGAAGATGCCACTGCTCAAACTGGAATTGCAGTGACTACATGTGCAGGGAGTGCAAGAATAGCAACATCGGGAGGAGGCGAGAGCTGACAATGCAACAGCACCAGGAGTATGTATCAGGTTTTAGGCGCAGGCTACACTTTTGTTTTTTGCATATCTTATTCTAGAGAAGCAACCAACGGTACAAATGAAATCACCAGGAGTACCTGCAATTTGGTCTTCAGGTATGATGCCTTCTCAGGTGGACTGAAATTTAGGTTGGAAAGAACCATCTTGGTGATTTGATGCTGCTGGGGACCCAAGGAGAACAAGATGACGAGGAAGAGAAGTTGGCGAGGAGCACTGAGCTTGGAGGTGCTCTCCTTGGCCTTCTCCCTTCTCCCCTGGCGAGACTAGTCCAAGTCAAGTGGTCTTGCGCGAGGATGCCATGGGCGACACATGGAAGAGATCACGACGTGCTGGGAGAGGAGGACATGGGCGATGCATGGAAAAGATCTGACATGCTAGGCGAGGCTGGTCCTGGGGGATGACATGGGGGATAAGGGAGGCACGATGCTAGGCCGACAAATCTTGGGCGAAGACGCAGTGAAGAAGTAGGCAAGCAACTTCAGGAGGCGACGCAGGGAGAAGTCAGCGAGCAGGTCCGCGCGATGTCATGGGGAAGAAGGTCGCGACCGAGAAGAACCGACCCCGATCACATTTGAAATAATCATGGGCAAACTTGTACTTTTGTACCTTTTCACTTGGTCGGAAAAAACCTAGCGTCTTATATTCCGGAACGGAGGGAGTATATGGCCACAGCCGTTTAACCATGCTGCGGTTGTGCAACGTGCCAATGCATGTGGTTGTTTTAAATTTTTATAGAATCGATGTCTGTTTTTATATGGGTGTGGTTGTTAGGATGCAAGCGGATAGGCCATCTCCAACATGATCTATTTCAGATACCGAATAGTTTGTTTGGGTTTGTCCAGAGGGAAACATCTGACGGGCTGTCACCCTGCCCGCATGTGCTATTAACATGACATATATTTGTCTTGCCATTTCAACCTTGTTGGCTAGTTTCTTGTACTAATTTCCGCCATCTTAGTCATTTGAGTTGCCATTTCAACACATAAAAATAATATTACCCATTTTTCAAATAAATGGCCACACCGACCACACACAAATAGTTTAAATAAAATAGATTTAAGTCAAAGAAGTTCAAATCAGCTGACCACTATTATCTTGCGTGATCCCATAGCTCAACCAAATGCCATTCAGAAGTGTACTGTGAGTTGCACGATGACGAATTTCATGATGTGCATGAAGAAACTCTTGGAACATTGTCGTTCTGCGCTGGGGCTCAACCAGCTCCCCATGGCACTTTCACCTGTGGTCAAAGTTTCTCTCATCACGCTTGTCCTCAACAATCATGTTGTGCATGATCATGCAGATAATCATCACCTCGGCCATCTTTTTGGTGCTCCATGTTTTTGCAGGATACCAAACAATCGACCAACGTGATTAGAGCACTCCAAATGCTTGATCCACGTCCTTCCTACATGCCTCTTGTTTTCTTTAGCAAACTTGTGGTAAATCGAATTGTCTTCACAAGTGGGAACTATGCAAGATAGGTACCATTGCATAGTTAGTATCCACTAGTAAATTAGAAGACGAATGTTACTGATGTATAAGATTCCAGAGAACTTTGTGTGTGTAGGGGGACATCAGAACAAAAATGGGCAGATTTGAAACAAATGGTGGAGGCAATGCAGTTGAATGATGAGACTAGTAGGGTTACATGGAAGAGTGTATATGCTAGTCGGTTCATAGTCGAGGGCTATGCTTGTATTGGGGATTTATGGTGTTACCTTACAAATTTCTATGGAAAATAAAAATCCCCCTTAAAGTAAAAAATTATCTGGTTAATAGTGAAGACCGGTGTACTTACCAAATGCTCACTAGGTAAGTTGGTCTGGCAAGTTTTGTTTCGTGCTATGAATTTATTTAAACCTCCTGATAGTGCAGTGGATCTAGTTGGTACCTAGATCCAGTAGTTTCCTACATCTTGGTGGAAGCTTGTGCTTAGTGGGAGTGTAGTTGTTTACTGGATGATTTGAAAAAGTAGGAATGAAGCTTGCTTCAATAACAAGTTTCTAGATGATTCAGCTAGTGTGATATACGAATAGTGTAATATGATTAACTCCTAGGCATGATGTTGCAGAAAAATCAAGGGCGATACAATCTTGAAGATGCTGTGGAGCGAACCATGATGGTGATGCGCGAGGTGTTTCAACGACGTCTGGCTGGGCTTCTACCTCCGCGAGGATCGCTGGTTTAACATTTGACCACTGCATCTATATGTGGAGTTGATTTGATTACCAAGATTGGTTTTGCAAATTTAATAAGCTTGTTTTGAATTCTAGGTTTTAGAGTTGTGTGGCCTTTTTCATGCATGTGCTAAGCTATAGACCTGCTTGAATTTGGTTTAGACTGTGTTTTTGCCTTATCTTTATTTTGTTTTGTTTTTGTGTTGTAAGATAAGCTGACAGTTTCTTCAATGCAAATCAAAGGGAGGCTCATTTGGTCATAAAAAAGCTAGTCGCTTAGTGGGTTTATGTCTTAGCTAGCTACTATTTGCCAGTTCACGAGCAAGAGCAGATTTACCACATGTAGATTGGTCCCCCTGTATCTTCTGTGACACACGATTGTTGGAGATTCATGCAGAGTTCACGAAGTTAGCAGCGGTCACACATTTGCATCTAATACCCCCAAAAGGTTGGAAATTATCTAAGGTCTCCATGCCAGTGAATAACGGATGGCCCGACCCTATTGTGAGGTCTCCCTGATCCTACTGTGAGGTCTCCCTATTGTCGGATGGCCTGAATAACGAATCAAGGACGTCGCCCCACACCTCCTCCTCCTCGCGCCCTTGCACCACCACCGCCTCGTACCCCCCACCACCCCCCCCCCCCCCCCCCCACACACACACACACAACCTCCAGCAATTCCAAGGATCTCCATCTCCACCCCAAGCTCGACCCCTCCTCCAAATCGATGACCGACATGCGAGGGGAGGCCACCTCTTCCTGCAGCGCAACTTAGATCACCGTAGTTGGAGGCCCCTCCGCAAGCCCTGCTCGACTCCATCCTGCCTCATCGGTGGCCAAAACGACCTGCGGGAGTGAAGCCCGCAACGCTGCGGCCACTGCCACCCCCACCGAGGCGACTAAGCCCCCTCCTGCCCTGTATTCCCATGTAGGCAACCTTCTCAAGCACGTCGCGCCCATGGACGCGAGTGGTTCCCCTCGATGGCGACGCTAATCGAGCAAGTAGTGTTTCTTGATTTTTTTTCTTGTTCTGTGGGCTACAACGAGTGCCTATTTCGTTTATTCCTCCTAAATTCAGATTCAAAATCTGAAAGAATCTATATTTTCATGTGTGTTACTTTGAATTTGCGTTGATACATAGAAGAAACATCGATGAGAAAGTTCATAATAAAAAGTGGGGAGGACGTTTCTGTTGGATTGGCAAGGTTCTAGAATGTTTTCTTTTTTTCTTCACTTTTTCTTATGGATCTGCCCGATTTTTTATGAATAGTGTTGCAGATGGAAACATGTATGTAACCTGGTTGAATTTATTGTCATTTTGTTTAATCTTTTGGAGTTTATGATTCTTATATGAATCTGTATGTATCTTGACTATATTAAACCATGTGCAAAATAATCTTGACACCTCTATGGATCCAGGAATAGGGGTGAATATTGCTAGTACCAAAATGAAATAGAGAATTTTTCCTATTTGTTGTTGTTGTTGTTGTTAGTTTTGGTTCCTTTTTCCTATTTGTTCTACCTTGTTATTGAATCTTGCATGAATCTTCCAAGATTCGGATCAGTCTCATATGAATCTATATATGTTTTGTTCATGAATCTGTGATAAAACTTTGGATATTATTTTTACCATTAAATTTGTTGATACAATTGTACAAAAAATATTGATATTTTGTGGAAAAAATTATTGATACGATTTCCGAGGGAAAATATATTGTTGATATTATGTTAATAATATTTTCCTAAAGTAACTATGATGAATTGCATATGAAACATCCTAAAAACAGTGTGAAAATAGCAGATTTGATTATCTTTGAAACAATTATTTGATTTATGCATGAAAAAAACAACAAAATATGTTGAAAATATTTTGGGTCCTGTTGAATCTAATGAAACATGATAAACCTTATGAATATTCGTCTAGAAATACTATATGAATTTTTACAATTCTTTGAAAAACAAGTCAGAACTATGCATTTTAACTTTTAGTTAGATTTGCTAATTAAAACTACCTAATTAAATAAACAGAGAATCATATGTGAATCAAGTTTGTCTCTTGAAGAATCCCACACGAAAACATGAGAAACCTTGAAAGGACAGGGGGCGTTGTGCAAAATTTGACTGGACTTGAAGAATGAGGTACAAAAGGTATCCTACGAAACTGTTAGCACAAATATCCAACAAATCGACGGTAAAGGTGTTGCTGGGGTCTCAATTTACATGTGGTATTCCATTTATCGTTCGCGGGAAGGGGAGGAGGCAACTGCGCGCTGCCACCTCAGATCGATCTGCCTCTCTGCCCATCTAGACGACGGGCGCCTATACCAGTTGCTACTCGGATCGAGACACAAGACGAGGAACCAGTCGTTCCCGAATGATTGGCTAGGGGCATGCATCTTGTCGCATTGGCGCCACGAGTACATATCATGAAAATAGGTGTTGCAAATGTTGGAAACCGTAGGTATGCCAGTTGAGGTTTCTTGTAAATAAATGAATCTTAACTTCCCGGCCCCTGTTCAGTTAATCCACCCCACATGTGGATTGGAGTGGAATGAATGGGATTTGCTTGGATTTTGACTTAGATTGGATTTTATCCCTTTCAATTCACCTCAATCCATTGCAAACCAAACAGGCCCTAACTGATCCCATTGTTATACCAAAGCTAGCTATCAACAATTCCATTTCGCTTGTACTACTACCTACTCTCTCTGTTTCATAATATAAGATGCTTTGGCTTTATGAAAAAAGTGTATCTAGACCTCTTTTAGTGTATAGATTCGGAGTGAACCTACACACTAAAAGAGGTCTAGATACACTCTTTTGAAGAATCTAAAACAACTTATATTATAAAACAGAGGGAGTATGTTCTAGTATAATGTAAGCATTTCTAACCAGGGGCGGATCCAGAATTTGACCTTAAGGGGGCCAAGATGATGGTGACCATAAAATAATATACAACAAAACTAAATCGAATCTTAAATATATGTAGTTTTTTTATCCGAATGAATGTGCTATAACTAAAAACTTCATGTTATTTACTTTACGATTACAAACCCATCAAACAAGTCTATGATCTCATGAACATTAAAATTTATATAAATTTTCTTTATAAATATGAATAACTATATAAGGTTGTATAAGAATACTTAATAAATAAAGGAGCGATCTAGTATATGAGCATGTGGGTCAAAGAATAAATTCACCATAAAGGAGATAAACATGAAAATATATCAAGTCTTCTAGTATACACTATGGATATCCAACTATAACATTGTATTTTTTTTTTTGATAAAAAAACAAGCTCATTCTACTAGTTTGAGTGTAGGTCTATGCCCAGACCTATCAAATAAATCAATAACACAATGATTAGTTAATCACTAAATATCTCGTAAAAAATGCCAGTGTATATAATCCGCAGTTGACCTGACGAAACAAATTATATTAGATGGGATAATCAAACTAGCAATTCTAGTAGCCAACATGCAATATATTTGGAATCACACCATAGGGGCGACCGATTAACTAATTGGGCATGGCGTATTTGGAATCACACCATAGGGCGTCTCATAGATCAGTCGGTCGATCTTGGGTCTTGCTGATGCTAGGTATGTATTACACTTTTATGGCTAATTTTTTAGACTTGGCCCATAAATCTTCAGCAATCAGTATAATGCACACATTGATCCAAAATAGATAGAGTATATGATTAGCATAGTATCAAAACTAGTGCTAGCTCCCGCTATATATCTTTGAGAGGGGGGGGGGGGGGGGGGGGGGGGGGGGGGGGACTGAGCCATAGGGGGGCCTGGCCACCCCTCGCTGAATCCGCCTCTGTTTCTAGCAGTTTAGAAGGGAGGCAGTAACGTACTTAACTGCCTATGTGGCGATACATATAGAACTCGATCACCCATCGTTATTTCGGAGGCACGGATTACCAATCCAATCTACACACCGAATCACACATTCACCAGGCACACGATTACAAATTTATAGCCTAGAAGATATGCTAGCTAAGAACGCATTAACCAGCAGTAATTGAAAATCTGTCAGAATAATTCCTTTCCAATCACGCTGATGGCTGTAATCTTTTCATCCGATTCTCCATCACTATAAGACCGCCAGCCGTATATCATCCGCTCCCCTCCTCCTTTCATCCCCGGCCGCAACACACCGTCAATTTTCTAGCTAGCAACCGTGTTCCCCGTAGCTAGCGATCCGCGCGCGTCCATGGCTCGCAAGAAGGTGAACGTGGCGTACATCCCGAACGACCCGACCCGGAAGGCGACCGGGAAGAAACGCGCCGTGGGCGCGATAAAGAAGGCCGGCGAGCTGTCCGTCCTGTGCGGCGTCGAGGCGTGCATGGTGATCGTGCTCGAGGACGGGACGCTGCAGGCGTGGCCGTCGCTCCCGGAGGCGATGGCCACCATCGACCGCTACAGGTCCATGCCCGAGGTCGGCCGCTGCAAGAAGAGGATGGACGGCGAGGGCTACGTCCGGGAGCGCATCGCCAAGCTGCAGGAGCAGCTGCGCAGGGCGGAGCTCGACAACCGCCGCCGCGAGACCACGCTCCTCCTCCACGACGCCATGGTCGGCCGCCGCCGCAAGGACCTCGCCGGCCTCACCGTCGAGCAGCTCGTCGGCATAGGCTGGACCACGGAGAACCTTGTTAACAAGATCAAGAACTGCATCGCGCAACGCGGTGGGCAGACGGCCGCCGGCGTGAAGGACAGTGAACGGTTGCCTGCTTATGATCCCACCGTCTCCGCCGACGTGGAGGCTCCCCACCTGATGCAGATGCAGCCGGGATGGGTCATGGAGGTGGTCAAGGCCGGATGGGACATGGACACCGCCTTAGCGTGCAATGGCAATGGCAGCAGCAGTGGTAGCGGGAGCGATGGCAGTACTGTCGGCATCGGTAATATGGACGCAGGATGTGCCTGGGCTGATCCGTCTAGTTATTTTCCTCATGCGTAAGGATAGATGCAACGTTGGCGCGTCGAAATAATTCCGTAGAATGTCATGTGTTGCAACAATCATTGTTTACGTACTTATATACTTTTATTATTTATCCTTAAACTGTTAATGTTAAATCAATGGACGGACTTGATCGTTGTAATTTGCATCAATGTTATATGCGCTACCGTGGAGTGTTTAGCATAAAACCACCACGTTTCACGATAAATTTTAAAAAACCATCACTATTCGTTTAAATCGTAAAAAACCACCACTTTACGTTAAGTTTGTTGCAATGTGCACTAAAATCGAATTGATAGCCAATTGACAGAGAATCTGACTGGTGGGACCTATTAGTCAGGGCTGACGTGGCATAATTTGCTGATGTAGACTGGGTCCCACATGCCAGCTCAATTAAAAAAAATCTAAATATCCTAAAAGAAATAATAAAAAGGAAAAAGGGAGTAGGTATGGGGAGGCCTAGGTTCAGGCCACCGCCACGAGCTTGCCGCCCCAAGCGGTCATGGCTCTGGCGTCGCCGGCCTAGGCTCAGGCTGAAGGGAATATGCCCGAGAGGCAATAATAAAGTGGTTATTATCGTATTCCTTGTTTATGATAAATGTTTATTTTACATGCTATAATTGTATTAATACGGAAACGTTAATAATGTGTGTTTAATAAACAAAAGGAAGTTCCTAGTTATGCCTCTTTTATAAACTAGCTCGTTGATTAATAAGATGATCAAAGGTTTCATGATCATGGACATTGGATATTGATAATAACGAGATCACAACATTAGTGTAATGGTGTGATGAACATTCATCCAAAGTATATCATTACGATCAAAGTCATTGAGTTTATATTGCTATAACAACTTACGAAGTGATCATAATCCTTAGACCATGAGATCATGTCAATCACTAACACCGAAAGAGTTTCTTGATAACATCAAACATCACACCGTAACAGGTGATTATAAAGATGAGTTCAGAACTACTAAAGTGTTATGTTGAGGCCCATGGATCGAGAGTGGAATTTGTTTATCCCGATGACGGATAGATATGCTCTGGGCCCTCTCGGTGATATCACATTGATTAGCTTGCAAGCAAGTGATTTGATCACTAGAATGTTATATCACGGGAACGAGAAAAAAGTGCATGTCAGTAACGAGATCAAACTAGATCTATGATCGAATCTCGGACATGTAATATATCGCGAAACAAAGGGATTAAGATACTAGCGTAAAAGGTTCTCGCGATCACAAGAAAGTCATCGCTGAATGTGTGGGAGTCAGTATGGGTATCTAGATCCCGCTTCTGATTATTGATCCGAGAGGGGTCTCGGTCATGTCCGCACTATTCGCGAACCGTAGGGTGACACACTTAAGAGACACCGACATCCATTTGGAGCAAAAGTTTTATGCCAAAAAGAATAACAAGCGCAGTAATTTATTTCACTAGATACCGAAACGGGTTTTCAGGTGAAATTGTAGAAAGTGTTTTTGCATGTGAAATGAAATACTAGCAAGGGGTTATATGAGAATGTTTGTCATTAAAGTAATTGACAAAATTCTGAATAAATAAAAGGAGTTTTATTTAATGAGAGTTTACATTAAATTTGATGGAAATTTAATGGAAATTTGAGTGGGTTTTTGAGTGGAGGGAATTGAAAGGCATTTGAGTGAGTGGAGTGTCCACCCACATGAATGTGGAAGAGGTGGGGGCAGCCCCCATTTCTGGGCGCCATGCCCCTTGGGTGCCCCCCTCTCCCCTATAAAAGGCCCCCCTCTCATCCTCTCAAAGCACACCTCCTCGTGAAGGATCTCTCTCCCCCTCTAGTATTTATTCTCCATGGTCTCGGACAAGTGGGATACATGTTCCCGGTGGCTATTCGGCAAGAAAGAGTTGTGCTTACGCTGCATCGTTGGAGCGAGGAGGCGGAGGTTGCTCGGTGCCTCGTACGTGTGTGCGAGCACGGATGCGCTGTTGTTTTGCGGCGTTAGGACTTCCTCTCGATCTTGAGATCGGCAAGAGATCGTCTACATCAACCACGAGTTTGGACCCGTTAAGCTTTGTCAGTCTTTAAGGGTATGTTCTCTATAGATATACATCCGCCCGTTATTTGTATCTAGTAGATAGATCTTGGTACATAGTTGTTCCTATCGTAGAATTTTTTTTGTTTTTTATGTTGCGAACCCTACAGTGGTTTCAGAGCCGGATCTATGCGTAGATGCTTTGCACGGGTAGTACACATATGAGTATGTGGACGATGATGATCCTTTTATTGTTTATTAGTTGTACTTTGGATATTGGTGGCATAGTGGGATGAAGCGGCCCGGACAAACTTTACATGTCCTAGCACATGAGACATGTTCCACGCTTGACATGCAACTAGTTTTGCATAAGTGGCTAGCGGGTGTCTGCCTCTCCTACTATAGTAAATATTTAATTTGCAACGAGTTGTCAACAATTTAGTTATCCTCGTTGTGGTTCATGTTCATAGGTAAGAACGGTTCTATCTTCGAAAGCCCTAAGCCACGTAAAACTTGCAATGGATAAATTAGAGGCGTCTAGTTTAGATTGTTGTTGTGCTAGTGTCATGATATGGTGATGTTGTAAGTAGAAGTATAAGTCGATACTATTATAACACACATAACATGTAAGTTCCATAGACCTTGGCCTTACACATAGATGTATGATGGCGATCATACCATGATGCACATGATGGAGATCAAGTGTAAGAACCATATCATTTCACTTATTAACATGTGATGTTTGTTACATCTTATATTGCTAGTTTGGCGTTTTATTAGCATAATAAGATGATCCCTCATTTAGATATCAAGATAAAAATATGTTCTCCCTTAAGTATGCACCGATTATGTTTCGTCGCTCCAAGACATCACGTGATGATCGGGTGTTCTTGGATCCATGATCATATTTCGAGTGTAAGACAGTTACACACACGAATACTAAGGTTCTTACTTGGCGAGCCTAGAATGTACAGACATGGCCTCGGAACACGAACCGAAAGGTTAATCATGAGTCATATGAAAGATATGATGCCCATTTGATGCTCGCCTTTGAAGCTACACCGACTCACGTGATGATCGGACTTGGTGTAGTGGATTTGGTTCATGTAATCACCAAAAAGACATGAGGGATGTCGTTTTTGAGTGGGAGTTCATTTCTAATTTAGATTAGTAGAACTCAATTTATAATAAATTAAATCAAAGTGAATTTGCATAATTTGTTATAGTCATTGGCATTCGTTCACCACCTTATGCTTAGTTGTAATTGAGATAATAGAACTATAGAATTCTGGATATTTACTTTACGAAGTGGTATCGTATTGTGTTGAGTGTCAATCTACAGTTTAAAGTCCTATTGCAAAATTTCAGCAAACTCTGTTTACTCCGTGAAATTTAATAATTGGTATTAAATCGAGAGTAACAATTCCAGTGTTAATATCTTAAGTATCATGTTTGCCTCCATGATTCTTGATTGTTTTAATATCAAGTTTATCTAGGAGCTAAAAGAATTGTTTTAGAAACCATCATGTGTGACAGATATAACGATATCTGAAACAATGTTTTGGTAGCAATATGATAGAGTATAATGTATGTTCTCATATTGGATGAGAATTTACAAAGGTTGGAGATGCTAGACATCCTAATCATCCAAAAGGTTTTTTTGGAAAGTAACGGTATACTCACGATCTTTATAAGCTACATTAGCTTGATCATGAAAGTCGTCATGATAAGGATAAATAGAAAATGTATGTAAAGTGTTTACTACACTAAAAGATTACTAAAGAATGGATTTTTGAAAGAATGCCGATCATTTGATGATGGTGATCTACTTCAAAGTGCAAGTTCAAAGGTATTATTATTTGAATATACACGCTTTGGACTATGTGTCATGTATATGGCGCCACTGTTGATATTGATCAATTCTTTTAAAAGGAAAAGGAAATGCTGAAAGAGAATCTTTAAAATATATTTAGCAGAAAAGAAAAGATTGGAAATATCCAATTTAGGTATATAGATGATATACATGTTATGGTTGTATTCTTTTCTTGTTAAACAATGTGGTTCTTGGGTATTGGATACCGAAATAGTTGGTATGAAATTTCATACAGAACGACGCAATTCATAAACCACAATGGCCTAAGTAACTAGCAAGAGAATATGTGATGATGTTCATCAAAAACAAACAAACCGTTTTTTGTATTTCTCGTTGACATCAAAGCTTGACTTCAAGATTTGTTTTAATAATTGTTATTTAAATCAGGTATTATGAGAACAAAGGTTATTCAAATAATTATCGTATTCCATATAAGATGGGTGATTTACAAACCTAGTTGGAGAAATCACATCCATAAAAACTAATGCTAAAATGTCGCAAGACAAATGATTGAAAGATCACTTACGAAGTGACATCGCCGTTTAAATTATATTGGAAATAAAACATGAAGAAACTCCATATTTATGGATTTTTGGAGTCTTTGATTTGATCAAGTGACGCTTGTGAGACTTTCCTCTTAAAACTTTGTTCAAAGGCCAAAGAAGAACGAACGACTAAATTATTTGAATTTATACATATCGATGTGTGTAGTCCATTATGTATAGTCGTAAGCGATGGATTTCAACTTCATATGCTTTCTCCGGAAATTTTAGTGAATGTTCACTTAATGAGAAAGAAGTGTGAAATATTTGAAAACGTTCAAAGACTTTCAAGATGAAGTGGAAAATCATTGTAACAAGAAAATAAATGGTTTATGATTTTATCATAAGATATTTATTTGAGTTACAAGTGTAACAAGAAAAATAAATGAATTATGATTTATCATAAAGGGATTTATTTGAGTTGCAAGTTTAGCAAAACACCTAGATTTACATCTTCTGAAACACCATAGGAGTATGGAGTATTTGAGATTTGTAACGAAACCTTGTTTGACATGGTTGGATCAAAGGTGTTATTTATAAAACTGTCATTATGTTTTAAAAGATTAAAGCTTTAGAGACTACCGCTTTTACACTGAAAAGAGCTCCATCTTGATCCGTTAAAATGACACCATATGAATTATGGTTTGGGGTAAAACTCAAGTTGTCCTTTCTTAAATTTTGGTATGCTAAACATAAGTAAGATGTTTACAATCAAAGTCGGATGAGCATGTCTTTGTAGGTTATTTTGAATAACAATTGGTTATTCCTCCATAACACCGAGGATAAAAGGGTTTGTCGCTTGAAATGTGAAATTTCTTGAAAAGAAAGTTTTTCACAAAAGGTTAAGTGGGAGGACAATAGAACTTTGATAAGGTTAACGAACCTTAGCTAAATGTGCTGAGTTGCGCAGCACCGGAAATCGTTCCGGAGGCAGCCATAATGCTCATAGCTTATGTGCCTCAAAGGTTGTGGTCACGGAGATCTAAGTTCCTATTGAACCAAGTAGGTCGGATAAACAATCAAATGCTGAGATTTGAGAGTAAATCATTATTGTTTGACAATGATGAACCGACTACATGCAAAGAAGCGATGATGGGCCCTGACTCCATCAAATGGCTTGAAGCCATAAAATCCTTGATAGTTCCATACACGAAAAATCAAGTTTTGAACTTGGAAGACCCTCCGAAAAGGTGTAAAAACCTATCGGTCGTATTTGGATCTATAAAGAAACAGACATGGATGTTTCACATCTATGAAATAGTCAACATGTTGGTAAAGTTTTTTTGACAATGTTCAAAGAGTTGACTATGACAATATTTGATCTTTCATAGCGATATTTAGTCTGGACGGATTAAAGTAGCAACCACTACATATAATTTGGTATATGGTAGATGAATAAACAAAATAAAATTCTTCTAATAGAATGCTTACCTAGGACGTGTACAAGACACGGTCCAAAGGGTTTTGTTAAATTCAAAGGATACTAAAAGGGCATGCAAACTTCAATGGTTGAAGTAAGCATCGCGGAGTTGGAATCTTTACCGTGATGGAAAAGGAGTTTTCATCTAGAGACGGTGAAGATGCTTGCATTTGCAAGAAATTAAGTGGGAGCGCTGAGATATATTTATAATACATTATGTGGAGGAAATCTTGTTGATTGAAAATGATGTATCTTTTATTGACAAAGGTTAAGAATTTCATTTCGATGAAAGACTTAGGCAAAACCCGAATATTTAGCATGAGTGTCTATAGTGGATAGACTGTGACGCTAATATGGTTGTGCCAAACATACATATATGAGATATTGAAGGAGTTTAATATACAAACGGCAAGAAACGATTCTTGTCGCTTGGAAAGGAATTGAATCAAGACTCAAGTGTATCGACACTTGATAAGTGAAACAAGATTCAAGTGCTTTGACACTTGATGAGTGAAATCACGAGAATGTTTTGATCAATCATACCATGATATGTACATATCCAGATATGTCCTATGCTCTAAGTGTTATGAGCATATACCAGAATGAATCATAAAATGGTCATTGGAAGATAGTGAGGATATTATTATGATCATTTGGAAGAACTAAGAATATATTTGTGTAGAGGTGACAAACAATTACAAATAGTTTATTGTAAAGAATTACATTGATACTAGTTTTGTCACAAGATATAAATTAAACTTATCTCAATTTAAACTATGGGTGGCACAATAAAATGGAAATAAAGTTTCCATGATGTATTTGGAAGAGTTCCAAAGTTAAGACATTGTGGCGAATACTACAACAAAAGGCTAAGTATATGACTGTTATAGTAGCAGCAAAGGAGGGCATTTGTGTTAAGTAGTTTGTTATCCAACTAAGGTGTAGTTCGCAACCGGCTAACACTAAAGATATATTGTACGACAATAGTATCGACATTATTTAACCCCAAGGAACTAAAGGTATCACCAAAAGACCAAATTTATACAATGTCATCTCATTGGAGAATGAGTGATGGTGAAGACGCAAAGACATGCAAATACACACAGACATGAAGTGTCAGATCCGTAGATTATGTTAACCACTTGCAATTGCGTATATGGAACACCAGAAAGCCATAGTTGTTCAATACGCAAATCTTTCAAACTAGATTATTGTCTCTAGTGCAAGTGGGATACTGAAGGGAATATGCTCGAGAGGCAATAATAAAGTGGTTATTATCGTATTCCTTGTTTATGATAAATGTTTATTTTACATGCTATAATTGTATTAATACGGAAACGTTAATACATGTGTGTTTAATAAACAAAAGGAAGTTCCTAGTTATGCCTCTCTTATAAACTGGCTCGTTGATTAACAAGATGATCAAAGGTTTCATGATCATGGACATTGGATGTTGTTAATAACGAGGTCACAACATTAGTGTAATGGTGTGATGAACATTCATCCGAAGTATAGCATTACGATCAAAGTCATTGAGTTTATATTGCTATAACAACTTACGAAGTGACCCTAATCCTTAGACCATGAGATCATGTCTATCACTAACACCGAAAGAGTTCCTTGATAACATCAAACGTCACATCATAACAGGGTGATTATAAAGATGGGTTCAGAACTACTAAAGTGTTATGTTGAGGCCCATGGATTGAGAGTGAAATTTGTTCATCCCGATGACGGATAGATATGCTCTGGGCCCTCTCGGTGATATCACATTGATTAGCTTGCAAGCAAGTGATTTGATCACTAGAATGTTATTTCACGGGAACAAGAAAAGAGTGCATGTCAGTAACGAGATCAAACTAGGTATGGAGATACCGACGATTGAATCTCGGATATGTAATAAATCGCGAAACAAAGGGATTAAGATACTAGCGTAAAATGTTCTCGCGATCACAAGAAAGTCATCGATGAATGTGTGGGAGTCAGTATGGGTCTCCAGATCCCGCTTCTGATTATTGATCCAAGAGGGGTCTCGATCATGTCCACATTATTCGCGACCCCTAGGGTGACACACTTAAGAGACACCGACATCCATTTGGAGCAAAAGTTTCATGCCGAAAAGAATAACAGCGCAGGAATTTATTTCACTAGATACCGAAACGGGTTTTCGGGTAAAATTGCAGAAAGTGTTTTTGCATGTGAAATGAAATACTAGCAAGGGGTTATATGAGAATGTTTGTCATTAAAGTAATTGACAAAATTCTGAATAAATAAAAGTAGTTTTATTTAATGAGAGTTTGCATTAAATTTAGTGGAAATTTAATGGGAATTTGAGTGGGTTTTTGAGTGGAGGGAATTGAAAGGCATTTGAGTGAGTGGAGTGTCCACCCACATGAATGTGGAAGCGGTGGGGGCAGCCCCCATGGCTGGGCTCCATGTGCCTCCCTCTCGCCTATAAAATGTTGGAATTTTTGCCTAAATAGGCCCAGCCCATTTATTATATGCCAATAAATTCCTGAAATCCTAGGGGCCCATTTGGCCCATTCATGCAAGGCAAGAGCTGGGACAAATGTTTAGTCCCACATTGCTAGTTGAGTGGAAGTTGGACGCTCGCCTCGCCTCGCCACGTCACGACGCGCGCGCGCCGCGGGTTGCGGGAATCTCGCCGAGCCGAGATTTATTTTGCCACGCGTGAATGGTATATGAACAGTCGTATAGAAGTTGAAACGTTTTACTCGAGTGGACTTTAATACGAGCTAAATAAATACAAACTGAGTGGAGGCTATCCGGTGGGCTGCCGCCTGTTCGCTTCAACTTCTGTCCGTTCATTTCATATTTTGTGCAGCCTGTCTTCCTACCCCTCTGTGTCTATATAAGAGAGAGGTCGCGCCTCCTCTCAGACACTACCACACATCCTTTGCGCCTCTAGTTCCAGAGCACTGCACTACTTAGATCTTCCCCATCCCATCTTGCGGCGTGCACCGCGAGCCAGGACAGTAGGCCTCTTAGACCCCGCTGCTTCGAGTCATGTACGGGAGAAGGGCGATAAGGTTTATGGGGAGCGCTATCGGCGCGACTACTGGCTTCGTCACGGACTCCCTCACGGATAGCGACTGCGATGACATCTTCCTCGACGAGGACTTCTTCCCCGACATCAGCACCCTCTTCTTGGACGACATGGCCAACGACGGTTCCAACACCGACGGTTCCTCTTCTGCTACTGCTGTGTATATCTTTTTTCTCAATCTTGTTCTGATCATATCTAAAGTTTTACGCCTTGCAGTTTGTTTGGTTATATGCCTTAATATGTATTCGCTATTTCACAAGATTATTATATTGCCTATTATTCTAATCATGTTTTATCTAGCGTATATTATGGATAATTCGCTTGGTAAATTGCTCTTTTATTCAACAATCCAAAAACCTTATTCCAGGAAATTTGCCCCAAGTGGCTTTGTTGCTTCTATGTGTGTTTGAAGGTGTGAATTACAAACGATGGCGTGCGAGAGCAGTGCTCTGGTTTCATACCATGAGCTACTATAACACCATCTATGGTGCACCTGAGGGAGAACTTAATCCCGCTCAGGAAGAGGCATTTCAAAAACTTGATACCACTTTCAAGGCTGCCTTGATCAGCATCCTTGACGACAATATTGTCGATTCATATCTGTCATTTAGCAATGACAAGGATATGTGAGATGCGCTCGAGAGAAAATTTGGAGTCTCTGTCAACACCCGTATTTTTAATCCCAGATGCCTATTATGCCATACATCGCAATCCCAGGATTACCATTTTTGCGAGACATAACAGATTTGTATATCACAGTACATCATCCATTACAAACCGTACATAAGTTCCTACACAAATAAGGATCTCATGATCCAGTTCTTAATACAACTCAAGCAGCGGAATAACTCATTAATACAGGTAGCGTAGGCGAAGCTCCATCTTCGGGGTCACAGGCAATGCTGACGATGGGAGATGATCCTAGTTGTAGTAACCTTCCTGGGGTCCATCATCCTGGTACTCTTCTTCATAGTCTGGCCACGGGAATAGCCAGGGACAAAGCCATGAGTACTCTTTAAGTACTCGCAAACTAATACTAACAAGTGAAGGTTTTTTTTGTAGTAGGACACTAAGCTTTAGGGTTGTTTTGCAAAAAGCCAGATTTACCTCTACTAAGTTCAGAAGCAAGAAAACTAGTTGAATCTTATATGCCTAAGTGGGAACTTGAATTCATATCACAACTCTGTTGTGGTCAAGCCAAAATCTCAATTCATTTCACAAGTCATTTTGAAAACATCTGACAGGGGAACAATATGGCCACTCCAACTGTCTGAAGGGTTTCGCGGCATAGTAAATCAAAATTTTCTACTGATGCGAACAGAGGGAAAGCCAAGATCTAATCTAGGAGATGCAAACAACGAGAGAGATTGGATTAGATCTTCATACCCTTGAAGATTCGCACAGCGGAACGTTCGTCGGAACGTGGGTGATGTAGTCGTACTTGCTTCTCCTCCTCGCGATCCGATCGGATCTAGCACCACAAGTGGCGGTGCCTCCGTGAGATGCACATGTGCAGCACCTCTACATCTCCTCCTTCCTCGGACCAGCAAGTATGGTGGAGAGACGGATTGGATCTACAACACGACGTCGTGGTGTATATGGTGGAGAATTTCTGCAGCAGGGCTTCGCCTACAAACAGTCGGGAGGGAGAGAGGACGGGCAGCAGGGCGGCTAGGGTTGGAGAGGAAGGTGTAAGGGGTTGGTGCGCCCCCACCCCTCTTTATATAGAGGGAGGGGCGCAGCCCTAGCCCCTCCCCCAATCCCAAACCGGCGGCCCCAAAGGATAAGGAGTGGGGGCAAGGAAACCCCCCCCTTCTAGAAGGTCTATCTCGAGTTTAAACCTCTCTTGGCCGGCTGGGCCCTATGGGGCCTTGTGCCCCTGGACCAATGCGGCCAGGGCACTCCCTCATAGGCCCATTCCCCCTCCCGGAAGGTGGGGCCACGTTGGTCCCCTTCCGTAAGGTTCTAGAAGCTTCCGATACAATACCGATTAATCCAGAACAATTCCGAACTCCAAAAACTGCACTGCCTTATATGAATCTTATTCTCCGGACCACTCCGGAACCTCTCGTGATGTCCCGGATCCCATCTGAGACTCCGAACAAAAACTCATAAACCAATTATCCAATCTATCCTAGCGTCGATACACGTTAAGTGTGTGATCCTGCAGGTTCGAGAATATGCAGACATGATCTTCTATCAATAATCAACAGCATGGTCTGGAAACCCATATTGACTCCCACACATTCATCGATGATCATATCGGATGAACCACGATGTCAGGATTCAATCAATCCCATATATATATTCCCTTCGTCTCGCGATATTTTACTTGCCCGAGATTCGATCGTCGGTACCGTCATACCTAGTTCAATCTCGTTCATAGCAAGTACTTTACTCGTTCCGTAATCCGATATCACTTTGTGATTAACTCCTTAACCACATGCTTGCAAGCGGTGTTGATATTGATTACCGAGTGGGCCCGAAGTATATCTCTCCGACTTGGGAGGGACAAATCCCATCTCGATACATACAACCCAACAGATACTTTCCGATCACCTAAGAGACACCTTTATGATCACCCTCTCATAGGATGACGTTTGATGACCTTAAAGCTTTCTTCCGATACCAGGGAGTTGTATTATCTCATGGTCTAAGGAATACAATATTTGACATAAGAAAATCTTCGCAAAGACGAACACGATGACACGATCTAATTGCTTCGCTTAGTTTGGGTATGTCCATCATATCATTCTCCCAATGATATGATCTCATTATTAATTGACAACTCATGTCCATGGTTAGGAAACCTTAACCATCATTAATCAATGAGCTAGTCCATAGAGGCGTACTAGGGACACGGTGTTGTTCACAAACCACACAAGTATTAAAGTTTCCGCTTAATACAATTCTAGCATGGAATATAAACATCATCATGAACAAGAATTATAATAATAACATCTTTATTATTGCCTCTAGGGCATAATTCCAACAGTCTCCCACTTGCACTAGAGTCAATAATCTAGTTTACATCTGGCAACAATCTCACACCCATGGCAGTGAGGTGCTGATCATGTTTTACACGTGGAAGAGGTTTAGTCAATGGATCTGCGACATTCAGATCTGTATGTACTTTGCTAATCTTCAGATCTCCATCTGCTATATAATCTCGGATTATATGAAACTTGCGGTTGATATGCTTGGTCTTTGGATGATATCTTGGTTCCTTAGCGAGTGATATGGCGCCAGTGTTGTCACACAATATCTCCAGTGGGCCCAATGCACTTGGAACCACGCCAAGCTCAGTGATGAAGTTCCTGATCCAAACTCCTTCACTTGACGCTTCTGCAGCCGCCATGTATTCCGCTTCTACTGTAGATCCCGCGATCACGCTTTGCTTGCAGCTTCTCCAGCTCACAGCTCCTCCATTCAAAATATAAACGTATCCTGTCTGAGATTTAGAATCATCCTTGTCGGTGTCGAAACTAGCGTCGACGTAACCTTTTACGACGAGCTGTTCATCACCCTCATAGACTAAGAACATTTCTTTAGTCCGTTACCATCCGCGTCCGTTTTCTTCTTGAAGATCCATTTGCACTCAACGGCCTTTCGGTCGCTAGGAGGGTCCACCAAAGTCCATACTTGGTTTTCGCTCATGGATCCCAATTCAGATTTCATGGCTTCTAGCCATTTCTCAGAGTCTGGGCTCATCATCGCTTCCTCATAGTTCGTAGGTTCACTGTCTTCTACTAACAAGACAGTTAAGACAAGGTTGCCGTACCACTCAGGAGGGGCACGCAACCTTGTCGACCTGCGACGTTCAGTAGCAGCATCGTCCGAAGCTTCATGATCCTTGTCATTAGCTTCCTCTATTTGTTGGTGCAGGCGGCACTGGAACAACTTCAGGTGCTACGCTACTCTCCAATTCAAGAGAAGGTTCAATAACCTCGTCTAGCTCTACTTTCCTCCCACTCACTTCTTTCGAGAGAAACTCCTTCTCAAGCAAGGAACCGTTCTTTGCGACAAACACTTTGCCTTCGGTTCTGTGATAGAAGGTATACCCAATAGTTTCCTTAGGGTATCCTATGAAGACGCATTTCTCCGCTTTGGGTTCGAGCTTGTCCGGCATCAACTTCTTGACGTAAGCTTCGCATCCCCAAACTTTAAGAAACGACAACTTAGGTTTCGCACCAAACCACAGTTCATACGGTGTCGTCTCAACGGATTTAGATGGAGCCCTATTTAAAGTGAATGCAGCGGTTTCTAATGCATAACCCCAAAATGATAACGACAAATCAGTAAGAGACATCATTGATCGGACCATATCTAATAAGGTTCGATTCTGGCGTTCAGACACACCATTGCGCTGTGGTGTTCCGGGTGGCGTGAGTTGCGAAACGATTCCGCTTGCTTTAAGATGCGTGAGAAAATCATAACTCAAATATTCACCTCCACGATCGGATCGTAGAAAATTAATCTTTCTGTTACGATGGTTCTCCACTTCATTCTGAAATTCTTTGAACTTTTCAAACGTTTCAGATTTATGTTTCATTAAATAGATATACCCATATCTACTTAAGTCATCGGTAAAAGTGAGAAAATAGCGATATCCACCGTGCGCCGAAACACTCATCGGTCCGCATACATCGGTATGTATGATTTCCAACAAGTCCGTTGCTCGCTCCATCATACCGGAGAACGGGGTTTTGATCATCTTGCCCATGAGGCATGGTTCGCATGTGTCAAATGATTCAAAATCAAGAGACTCCAAAATTCCATCAGAATGGAGTTTCTTCATGCGCTTTACACCAATATGACCTAGACGACAGTGCCACAAATAAGTAGTATTATCACTATCTACTTTGCATCTCTTAGCCTCAATGTTATGGATGTGTGTTTCATCCCTTTCGAGATTTAGAAGAAATAAACCATTCACAAGAGGTGCATGACCATAAAAGATGTTACTCATATAAATAGAACAACCATTATTCTCCGATTTAAATGAATAACCGTCTTGCAATAAACACGATCCAGAAATAATGTTCATGCTCAACGCAGGCACATAATAACATTTATTAGGGTTTAAAACTAATCTCGAAGGTAAAACTAAGGAGAGCGTGCCGACGGCCATCACATCCACTCTTGATCCGTTGCCAACGCGCATCGTCACCTCATCCCTCGCAAGCCGCCGTCTATTCCGTAGCTCCTGTTTCGAGTTACAAATATTAGCAACTGAACCGGTATCAAATACCCAGGTACTACAACGAGGGCTAGTAAGGAAAACATCAATAACATGTATATCAAATATACCTTTGATGGTGCTAGCCTTCTTGTCCGCTAAGTACTTCGGACAGTTGCGCTTCCAGTGACCCTTGTCCTTGCAATAGAAGCACTCAGTGTCCGGCTTAGGACCAGACGTGAGCTTCTTCTCAGCAGGGGCAGTGCGCTTGCCGCCGCCCTTCTTGAAGGGCTTCTTTGCTCCCTTACCTTTCTTGAAGGTGGGCTTGTTGACCATCAACACATGATTATCCTTTTTGATGTCCACTTCCGCGGCCTTCAGCTTAACGAAGAGATCGGTGATCGTATCAGTGGAACCAATCTGATTATGAGTCACTACAAAACTTTTGTAGCTGGGAGGGAGTGATTGCAGAACCCTGTCAATCTTGAGCTCCTCTGGAATCGTGCATTCCAGTTGCTCAAGGCGTTGAGTGTAGCCCGTCATCTTAATGGCGTGCTCACTAACGGAACTCCCTTCCTCCATCTTGCAGTTAAAGAACTTCTCAGAGATCTCATATCTCTCAGAACGGGCCTGAGTCTAAAACATGGTTTTCAGCTCTTCGAGAATCTCAAAGGGCCCGGGATAGTCTTCAAAACGATTTTGAAGTTCTGGTTCCATAGCAAACAACATGGTGCTCTTAATCACACCATAATCATCTTTGCACGACTGATAGACAACTTTCTCATCAGCTGGCGCAGTTGCAGCAGGGGGGTCACCTAACGCCTTCCCAAGGACATAGTCCTTTTGACCGCCAGAGAGAATGATTCTTAGATTGCGGAACCAATTGGTGAAGTTAGACCCATTGTTTCTAAGTTTTTCCTTCTCAGCAAAAACGTTGAAGTTGAAGTTGGACTTAGCCATTTGATCTACAGTATTTGCAAGTACAAATTAGACCATGTTCATGATAACTAGTTCAACTTTTAATCAAATTACTAGATGAACTCCCACTAAATTCAACATCCCTCAAGTTGTTTAGTGAACACGATCCAAATTCACCACACCTAATCCGATCTTCACGAGAAGAGATATGGTTTTAATGGTGGACAACGAAGTGTCGATCATATCATTCATATGACTCATGCTTAACCTTTCGGTTCATGTGTTCCGAGGCCATGTCTGTACATGCTAGGCTCGTCAAGTTAGACCCAAGTATTTCCGCGTGTGCAAAACTGGCTTGCACCCGTTGTATGTGAGCGTAGAGTCTATAGCACCCGATCATCACGTGATGCTTGGACATGACGAACTTTCGCAACGGTGCATACTCGGGGAGAACATAGTTTTTATCTTGATCTTTAAGTGAGGAATCATCTTATAATGCTACCGTCGCGATCTAAGCATAATAAGATACATAAAAGGATAAACATCACATGCATATAACTTTAATGTGACATGGTATAGCCAATCTTCGCGCAATGATCTCCATCTTGTGCGCTCCAGTATGATCTCCATCACTCCACCATCATTGCCTCCACCACTAATAGCAACTACAACTATTGCTAACTACTTAGCGATAAAGTGAAACTATTACATGGCGCATAAGAAGTTGACACACAGGTCATACACAATTATAAAGACAACCATATGGCTCCTGCCGGTTGTGTACTCATCGACATGCAAGTCGTGAAACATTACAAAACATGATCATCGCATACATTATACACATCACATCTTGGGCCATACCATATCACAGAAAACAGTCCCTGCAAAAACAAGTTAGACGCCTCTACTTTGTTGTTGCATGTTTTACGTGGCTTATGGGAGTAGATGCTAAGAACGATTCTTACCTACGGAAAGCCACAACGGTGATATTATGGTTGCCAAACTCCGGTGTTAATCCCATGACAACTATAGTGAGAGAAACTGACATCCACCAGCCGCATGTGTGGAACAAGCCACACGTCAAGTGCGGAGCTGGTCTCGCGAACGATGTCGCGTAAGGTTGGCCTGGACCGCTTCAATCTCACTATCCCGCGTCATAATAAGAACACAAACTAGAGGCTTGCAACAGAAAACATCAACGCCCGCAACAACCATGTTGTGTTCTACTCGTGAAACACATCTACGCATAGATCTAGCTCTGATACCACTAAAGGGTTTCGCGGCATAGTAAATCAAAATTTTCTACGGATGTGAACAGAGGGAAAGCCAAGATCTAATCTAGGAGATGCAAACAACGAGAGAGATTGGATTAGATCTTCATACCCTTGAAGATTCGCACAGCGGAACGTTCGTCGGAACGTGGGTGATGTAGTCGTACTCGCTTCTCCTCCTCGCGATCCGATCCGATCTAGCACCACAAGTGGCGGTGCCTCCGTGAGATGCACACGTGCAGCACCTCGACGTCTCCTCCTTCCTCAGACCAGTAAGTATGGTGGAGAGACGGATTGGATCTACAACACGACGGCGTGGTGTATATGGTGGAGAATTTCTGCAGCAGGGCTTCGCCTACAAACAGTCGGGAGGGAGAGAGGACGGACAGCAGGGCGGCTAGGGTTGGAGAGGAAGGTGTAAGGGGTTGGTGCGCCCCCACCCCTCTTTATATAGAGGGAGGGGCGCAGCCCTAGCCCCTCCCCCAAGCCCAAACCGGCGGCCCCAAAGGATAAGGAGTGGGGGGGCAAGGAAACCCCCCCTTCTAGAAGGTCTATCTCGAGTTTAAACCTCTCTTGGCCGGCTGGGCCCTATGGGGCCTTGTGCCCCTGGCCCAATGCGGCCAGGGCACTCCCTCATAGGCCCATGCCCCCTCCCGGAAGGTGGGGCCACGTTGGTCCCCTTCCGGAAGGTTCTAGAAGCTTCCGATACAATACCGATTAATCTGGAACAATTCCGAACTCCAAAAACTGCACTGCCTTATATGAATCTTATTCTCCGGACCACTCCGGAACCTCTCGTGATGTCCCGGATCCCATCCGAGACTCCGAACAAAAACTCATAAACCAATTATCCAATATATCCTAGCGTCGAGACACGTTAAGTGTGTGACCCTGCGGGTTCGAGAATATGCAGACATGATCTTCTATCAATAATCAACAGCGGGGTCTGGTAACCCATATTGACTCCCACACATTCATCGATGATCATATCGGATGAACCACGATGCCAGGATTCAATCAATCCCATATATATATTCCCTTCGTCTCGCAATATTTTACTTGCCCGAGATTTGATCGTCGGTACTGTCATACCTAGTTCAATCTCGTTCACAGCAAGTACTTTACTCGTTTCCGTAATCCGATATCACTTTGTGATTAACTCCTTAACCACATGCTTGCAAGCGGTGTTGATATCGATTACCGAGTGGGCCCGAAGTATATCTCTACGACTTGGGAGGGACAAATCCCATCTCGATACATACAACCCAACAGATACTTTCCGATCACCTGAGAGACACCTTTATGATCACCCTCTCATAGAATGACGTTTGATGACCTCAAAGCTTTCTTCCGATACCAGGGAGTTGTATTATCTCATGGTCTAAGGAATACAATATTTGACATAAGAAAAGCTTCGCAAAGACGAACACGATGACACGATCTAATTGCTTCGCTTAGTTTGGGTCTGTCCACCATATCATTCTCCCAATGATATGATCTCATTATTAATCGACAACTCATGTCCATGGTTAGGAAACCTTAACCATCATTAATCAATGAGCTAGTCCTTAGAGGCGTACTAGGGACACGGTGTTGTTCACAAACCACACAAGTATTAAAGTTTCCGCTTAATACAATTCTAGCATGGAATATAAAAATTATCATGAACAAGAATTATAATAATAACATCTTTATTATTGCCTCTAGGGCATAATTCCAACAGTGTCCATAACTGCGGACGCGGCTATTCGAATAGTTTGACACTCTGCAGAGATTGTACACTTTCACCATAACATTCGATACATCCGTCAGGAACAAATCCTGAATTCATCATACTCAGTATGCGGATAATCAATCCTAACCTTTCGATTACACGCCCTAGTATATGCACCTCTCCTGTGAGTTTGGCCTCCCAACGATGACCAACTGTCATCTTGGGTACTGCACAGGTGGACAATCTTCACAAGGTAGCCTCAGCTCAGACCTTGGCCGCGAGGGAACCCATACTAAGGTATATAATTTCCAGTCAAGCCCTACCCAATTTTTGGGTATTGTGGTTGTACGGTAAAATTGGAATGGTATCGCATCCAGACAACCATCAGTTTTATAAAGGGGTAAGGCTCATGCCTCAACATTTTCATCATCAAAATCATCTGGTGTTTGGAAACACATGTCAAAACATCTCAGTAGAATGACTCATCTTTCTAAGGTTTTCATAACCATTTTCACCAAGTATTCCCATCTAAAGTTGATGAAGTTTTATGCTTAGCACTAGCATCTACAAGTGGGGTAGGTACTAATGAGGGGTGGTACTTAAGTGGAGATTAATTGAGTTCAATCTCATGACTTAGGATGACATCAAGATTATCTAGCTTAGGCCAAATTTAATGCTCTTTATGCAACCTTCAATTATATTCCTAGAATCTACAAGTCACTTAAGTAAACTTTAAGAGAAATCTTTGATACAGAAATAAAGTATAAAGCTTGCAAGTAAAACTAGGATTGGGTATCATCAAATGTGTCTAACCAAGCATGCTTAGTGCATTGCATAGGTTATTTAACTTTCATAATTTCAAGTGTTAGCTTGCAAGGTTTCAAGTATTGGCTTGCATAAGTATCAGTATAAGCTTGCCTTAGGCAGAGCAGTGGTTGAAGTTCTCCTCGGCTTCTTCCTCGTAGTAGCCTCCTTCCTCCTCGTATCTGTGGTCGGTACTAGCGTCTATAAATAAATACGAGGTACACAATCACCAAACAATACTTAACTATTTTCAATCATCACACAAAGGTGCATTATAGATGATCTAGCATCATCACCTATATTACAAGAATAAAGCATTTGCCTTATTTATTTTAATTTAAGAAAAGTAATTTCTACTCATTGAAAAACTACTTAATAATTAATATTCTCCAACTTAAACATGGGATCATGTTGACACATGTTAGCACCACATATTTCAGTACATGGGAATGTGATTTAAAGTGGTGCCACAATTTAATAAGGTTTAACCTTTTTATTTTAAATAATTAAAGTGACTAGAAATGCCTATGTGGCATTCTTTTATTACTTGAACATTATTTTTGTAAGTAAACCCATATGTTTTTATATATTTTGGAAGGTATGATCAAATGTGATTTTTGAGAGTTGGAATCAACTCAAAAGCTGTTATGGTTGAAATTTGAAAAATGTTTGAATGCAGAAAATCTTCTGAATTGTTATTTTTACCAAGGTTGATCTACAGATCCAAATGATTTGAATCCAACAGGCTTGTATTAAGCATTTAAGTACCTTTCTAACAAAATTGGTTTCACGCAATTTGGTTCACTGAATCGAGCTGGGTGGATTTTTGAAACTAGGTACAAAACTAAGTTTGAATTAAAAAGGAAAATTATAAATTCAAACGACTGGGATACGTGGGAGAGGTTAATGGGCCGGCCCAGTGTCACTCCGCAGCACGGGGCTCAGCTGACAAGGGGTTCCACCCGTTAGTGGCTCATAATACGCGAAGCGGTACGGGGTGATCTCGGCCGCACTATCTAAGTCTAATCGAACGGCTACGGCTCATCATCCATGTCAGGCAGCGCCGTCAAGACAGAACCCTAACGCGGCAGGTGGGGGTCGTGGGAGGCTCACCGGGGCTCAGGCGAGGGTCGGCGATCGGGGTGAACGACGAAGTCGACGACGGCGATTCTCCTGGCACCGGCAGCTCCTCCTGGGGCGGTTCCAATCGACGGCACCTCTCCTCCTCTGCAGCGGCAAACTCCGGTGAAAAATTCCGGCCACCTGGTGCTCGCCTTGCTCCGGGGAAGGGTGTGGGATGTTTTTGAGAGAGAGGGGAACGAACTGGTGTGAAGAAATCGAGCGGGGGAGGCCTCTATTTATAGTGGCGAGAGGGGACCGACGAGCGCGAGATGAGCTCGTCGTGGTCGGCGGCATAGGTAGCTATCGGCGTGGGAGATGATAGGGGCGGTTATATGTTACCTGGCGAAGCTCAACAGCGTGGTGGCGAGGCGTGGGGCGGTGCTGATCGGTCGGAATGCTTCGATGCTCTGAGCGGGTCCGACGGAGGTTTTGATGGCGCACAGCGCGCGGCGGCGAACGGGCGTGTCTACGGGGTTGCTAGGGTGGTGGTGATCACGCGTGCACGCGGCGAGGGCGGCGCGCGGTCTGTGGGCGTGTGTCGAGGGTGGCGCTCTGGCGCGCTCTCGGCATGCTCTTAGGGAAGTTTGGCATGGCTTGGGCGTGTGGTCCAGTGGCTGGCAGGGTTCAAGCGCTAGACAGAGGGTGGCGGTGGACGGTGGCGTGCGTCCTAGACATGGTGTTTAGGCTTGGTGCTTGCTCTGGCTAGCTAGCCATGGTTGGCTGACAAGGGTTCCTTCGGGTTGGCATGGCATGGTGCGATGGGTAGGGGCTAGGGGTGGTCAAAGAACTGGTTAACACTGGGGGAGACAAGTGTGATCAATGGTGAACAATGCTTAGCCAAATTACTGCTCAAAACAGTGAAGTTTGGCCAATTTGATTTTCTGTCTCCAAGTGTTTGATGAAATGGCCGCAATAAATTTATTTTTGAATTTTGAAAAGATTTTTGGTGGGTGTGCTAGGCATGTGTTGAGGATTCTGTGGGTGCATGGGTTTTGAAAATTGAGCTTGTTTGAGTGGTTTTTGAAATAGTGGGATCTTCCCATATGAGATAGATTCAATTTTAAACTGTCATTTAAACTTAGCATTTGAATGTTTTTGGATGATCACAAAGTGGGCCTTGGTACCTTATTATGAGTACTAACAAGGGGTGCAAATATCCATACATGTTTCTGTTGAGTTTTGAAATTTAGAGATAGCCAAAGTAGGCATGGGAGTTAATTTGGCCAAAGTGACCATTCACTTAATTTATTCATTTTGAGTTATTTGTCTTTGGGAAAAATTTGGGGATTGTTTAGATGATGTTTATTTCACCTAAGAATCATTTCACAAGCAAAGAAACACAGAACCATGGCAATTTAAAAGAATCCAAATTTTAATACACACACATATGAATGCTTTCATATTTTTAGTTGGGAAAGTTTTTGTTAACCCAGATTTTGATGATTAGAGTTTGATGATCCAAGTTTAATATTTTTGGGATGTTACAGTCTCCAATGTTGGCAGTGAACTGTATGTCATGGAACAATTCTATGACTATAAGATGGTTGATGACCGCCCCATTGTGGAGCAGGCTCATGCGATACAGTCACTTGCCATGGAGCTTGAGCACTTCACTTGTGTGTTACCAGAGAAGTTTGTTGCCGGAGGCATTATTGCCAAACTTCCTCAGTCATGGAGGAATTTTGCTACTTCTCTGAAGCACAAGAGACAAGAGTTCTCCATGACAGATCTCATTGGGACTCTTGATGTGGAAGAGAAGGCGAGAGCAAAAGACACACGTGCTCGAAGTACCGAGGGAGGTTCTAATGCCAATCTGGTACAGAAAAGGAACTTCCAGCCTCATAAGTTCAAGAACAAAGGCAAGTTTAACGGCAAAGGAAAGTTCGATGGAAAGAACAAGGCCTCACAGTCTACCAGCTTCAAGAAGAAGACTGATAAGAGGAAAGGTGCTTGTCATGTGTGCGGTGATCCTGATCATTGGGCTCCTGCTTGTCCCAACCGCTTTGACAAGCGCCAGCATGGGAAGGGCAGCAAGACTGCTAATGTTGTCATGGGCGACGATGAGATAAAAGATGTTGGGTATGGTATATTATCTACTGTTCTTTCATTATGTCATTCTCCTGATTGGTGGATTGACACGGGCGCTAATGTACATGTCTGTTCTGATATTTCCATGTTTTCTTCATATCAGGTCAGAGGGACTCAAACCGTGCTGATGGGGAATGGCTCGCATGCTTCTATTCATGGTGTTGGTATGGTCGATCTGAAGTTCACTTTGGGAAAGACCGTGCGCCTGAAGAACGTGCATCATGTTCCCTCAATAAATAAAAATCTTGTTAGCGGATCTCTTCTATGTCGAGATGGCTACAATGTTGTATTCGAGTCCAATAAATTTGTAATTTTGAAGTATGGAACATTTGTTGGTAAAGGATATGAGTGCGGAGGCTTGTTCCGCTTATCTCTTTCAGACATTTGTAATAAAGTTGTTAATCATATTTACACGAATTTTGAATCAAATGTCTGGCACTCTCGTCTTTGTCATATTAATTTTGGTTGTATGACGCGGCTAGCCAAAATGAATTTAATCCCTGGTTTTACAACTATTAAGGGATCTAAGTGTCAAGTCTGCGCGCAAGCTAAACAACCTCGCAAGTGAGAAATTTAACACCACTAGAGCTCATACATTCTGATCTTTGTGAGATGAATGGTGTGTTGACAAAAGGTGGAAAGAAATATTCCATGACTTTGATCGATGACTCTACGAGATATTGTCATGTGTATCTTCTGAAATCAAAAGATGAGGCTTTCAGTTTCTTCAAAATCTATAAAGCTGAGGCAGAAAATCAACTCGATCGAAAGATTAAGAGGCTTAGGTCTGATCGTGGTGGAGAGTATTTTTCCAACGAGTTTGATTCCTTTTGTGCAGAACATGGCATAATTCATGAGAGGACGCCTCCCTACTCACCCTAGTCAAATGGATTAGCCGAAAGAAAGAATTGTACTCTAACAGATTTTGTTAAAGCCATGTTAGACACATCGGGTCTTTCTAAGGAATGGTAGGGGGAGGCACTATTGACTATGTGTCATGTCCTAAACCGAGTTCCCATAAAGAACAAAGAAATTACTCCATTCGAAGAATGGGAGAAGAAAATATTAAAACTCTCTTACTTACGTACTTGGGGTTGTTTGGCAAAGGTTAATGTACCAATCCCCAAGAAGTGCAAGCTTGGACCAAAAACCATTGATTGTGTTTTTCTGGGCTATGCTTTTCATAGCATTGGTTATAGATTCTTGATAGTAAAACCTAAAGTGCCTGACATTCATGTCGATACAATCATGGAGTCGACTGATGCGACTTTCTTTGAGGATATCTTTCCAATGAAAGATAAACCTAACTCATCAAATCCGGAGATACCTAGTTCATCTAATCAGGAATTTACTACATTCTCTGAACCTACCATTCCAATTGAACACTCTGAAAGTCCTAGGGAGGATGATAATGAAATTCCTAAAAGGAGCAAGAGACAGAGGACTGCAAAGTCATTTGGTGATGATTTCATTGTGTACCTTGTGGATGACACTCCCACTTCCATTTTAGAAGCATATGCATCTCCTGATGCTGACTACTGGAAGGAAGCCGTCCATAGTGAGATGAATTCCATCTTAGCTAATGGAACATGGGAGATCACTGGTCGCCCTTATGGGTGCAAACCTGTAGGGTGCAAGTGGGTGTTTAAGAAAAAGCTTCGACCTGATGGTACTATTGAGAAGTACAAGGCACGGCTTGTGGCCAAGAGATATACTTAAAAGGAAGGTGAAGACTTCTTTGACACTTACTCACCTGCTGCCAGATTGACCACCATTCGAGTATTACTCTCATTGGCTGCCTCTCATGGCCTCGTTCATCAAATGGACGTTAAGACAGCTTTCCTTAATGGGGATTTGGATGAGGAAATTTACATGGATCAGGCTGATGGTTTTGTGGTAAATGGTCAAGAAGGAAAGGTGTGCAAGTTGTTGAAGTCTTTATATGGCCTAAAACAAGCCCCTAAGCAATGGCATGAGAAGTTCGAAAGAACTTTAACTGCTGCAGGCTTTTTTGTAAATGAAGCTGATAAATGTGTGTACCATCGCCATGATGGGGGTGAGGGAGTCATCCTTTGTTTATATGTTGATGACATACTGATTTTCAGAACCAACCTTAATGCAATTAAGGAGGTCAAAGATTTCTTATCTCGTTCCTTTGAGATGAAGGATCTGGGAGTAGCTGATGTCATCTTGAACATCAAGTTATTGAGAGATGATGATGGTGGGATTACACTGCTTCAGTGCCACTATGTGGAAAAGATTTTGAGTTGTTTCGGGTATAGCGACTTCAAGTTTTCTCCTACACCGTATGATCCTAGTGTGTTGCTTCGAAAGAATCGAGGAAATGCTAGAGACCAACTGAGATACTCTCATATCATTGGCTCGCTTATGTATTTAGCTAGTGCCATGAGGCCTGACATCGCCTTTGCTGTAAGCAAACTCAGTCGATTTGTTTCAAATCCAGGAGATGATCACTGGCATGCTCTTCAGAGATTTATGTGATATCTAAAAGGCACTACAAGCTATGGCATACACTATACCGGGTATCCGAGGGTACTAGAGGGTTATAGTGATTCAAATTGGATATCTGATGCTGACGAGATAAAGGCCACAAGTGGATATGTATTCACACTTGCTGGTGGCGCTATTTCTTGGAAGTATTTCAAGCAGACCATCTTAACGAGGTCAACTATGGAAGCAGAACTCACAGCATTAGAAACAGCCACTGTTGAAGCAGAGTGGCTTCGTGAACTCTTGATGAACTTGCCTGTGGTTGAAAAACCAATACCCGCAATCCTTATGAACTCTGATAATCAAACTGTGATTTTCAAGGTAAATAGTTCTAAGGATAATATGAAGTCATCAAGACATGTGAAGAGGAGACTGAAATCTGTCAGGAAAATGAGAAACTCCGGAGTTATTGCATTGGATTATATCCAAACATCTAAAAACTTGAAAGATCCCTTCACAAAGGGTCTATCACGCAACGTGATAGAAAATGCATCGAAGGAGATGGGTATGAGACCCACAATTTGAGCTTTCCACAGTGGTAAACCACTCTATGTGATCGGAGATCCCATGAATTAGAATTGGGAGACAAGCTGTTGGTTAGCTGAGAGGAAAGTATCCCTACTTTAATAAACACCACTCCATAAAGATGCAATACTTTACTATTCTGCACGGCAGGTTGATTTATTATCTTAATGTGTTCTAAGTGGCTTATCCTAAGCAAAGATGTTGTCCTGTAGAATATATTTTGAAGAACATACCTATATGAGTCTCACTGTTAAAACGTTGCAGTCTATGGGAGTAGGGTGCTCTCTAATAAACTCATGAAAGGTCATGGAGTATGACGTATAAGCTCCATCCGCGGGGAAGTCCCACGGTAGCCTAGTATCGATCAAGATTTTTTGTGAAGCTAGGTTCGCAGCAAACTTTCAGTTCAAGGCATAGTCCATTGTACAAGTTGCAATCTAGTATAACATAAAGCTCTAGGTGGAAGTTCAACTTAATAGTCTCCACTACAGTACTGGTATATAAACAATGTTTTGGAATCTAAGGCAAACTTCATGTGCCTCTGGGATCTGGTGGGGGGTTGTTGAAATTTTTGCCTAAATAGGCCCAGCCCATTTATTATATGCCAATAAATTCCTGAAATCCTAGAGGCCCATTTGGCCCATTGCAAGAGCTGGGACAAATGTTTAGTCCCACATTTCTAGTTGAGTGAAAGTTGTACCAGCTTATAAGGTGAGCTCTCCTACCACTTGGTAAAAAGGATGAGAAGGAGAAGGAGAGAGTTCCACACGCGCGCTCCTCCTTGCTCGACTCGCCTCGTCACGACGCGCACGCGCTGCAGGTTGCGGGTTGCGGAATCTCGCCAAGCCGAGCTTTATTTTGCCATGCATGAATGATATATGAACAGTCGTACAGAAGTTGAAACGTTTTGCTCGAGTGGACTTTTAATACGAGCTAAATAAATACGAACCGAGAGGAGGCTGTCCGGTGGGTTGCCGCCTGTTCGCTTCAACTTTTGTCCGTTTGTTTCATCTTCTGCGCAGCCTGTCTGCCTACCCCTCTGTGTCTATATAAGAGAGAGGTCGCGCCTCCTCTCAAACACTGCCACACATCCTTTGCGCCTCTAGTTCCAGAGCACTGCGCTACTTAGATCTTCCCCATCCCGTCTTGCGGCATGCACCGCGAGCCGGGACAGTAGGCCTCCGAGACCCTGCTGCTTCGAGTCCTGTACGGGATAAGGGCGATAAGGTTTTTGGGGAGCGCTATCGACGCGACTACTGGCTTCGTCACGGACTCCCTCACGGATAGCGACTGCGGTGACGTCTTCCCCAACGAGGACTTCTTCCCCGACATCAGCACCCTCTTCCTCGACAACATGGCCAACGATGGCTCCAATGCCGGCGGTTCCTCTTCTACTACTGTCGTGTATATCTTCTATCTCAATCTTGTTCTGATCGTATCTAAAGTTTTACGCCTTGCAGTTTGTTTGGTTATATGCCTTAATATGTATTCGCTATTTCACATGATTAGTATATTGCCTATTATTCTAATCATATTTTATCTAGCTTTAATATCGATAATTCGCTTGATAAATTGCTCTTTTATTCAACATAAAAGGTCCCCTCTCATCCTCTCAAAGCACACCTCCTCGTGAAGGATCTCTCTCCACCTCTAGTATTTATTTCCCATGGTCTCGGACTAGCAAGATACATGTTCCTGGTGGCTATTCGGCAAGAAAGAATTGTGCTTCTGCTGCGTCGCTGGAGCGAGGAGGCGGAGGTTGCTCGGTGCCTCGTACATGTGTGCGAGCACGGATGCGCTGTTGCTTTGCGGCGTTAGGACTTCCTCTCGATCTTGAGATCGGCAAGAGATCGTCTACATCAACCATGAGTTTGGACTCGTTAAGCTTTGTCGGCCTTCAAGGGTATGTTCTCTACGGATATATATCTGCTCGTTGTTTCTATCTAGTAGATAGATCTTGGTACATAGTTGTTTCCATCGTAGGAAAATTTTTGTTTTCTATGTTGCGAACCCTACACAGGCCACTGCCACCAGCTCGCCGCCCCGTGTTGAGGCCGCCGCCTCATGCTGAGCTCGCTGCTGCCCTCTGCTGAACTCGTTGTCGCCCCGTGCTGAGTCCGACGCCCTCTGCTAAAATCGCCACCGTCCTGTGCTGAGCTCGGCGTTGGCCCTTCTCAAGCCACCACCGCCCTGTGCTCAGGCCACCGACCGTACTAAGCTTGCCGCCGCCCCGTGCTAAGGCCGTCGCCCTCTGCTGAACTCGCCACCGCCCTCTGCTTAGCTCGTCGCTGCCCCCTTCTCAAGCCTTACATCTGGGTCCCCTTTGTCAGAAATCGTGTCAATCGGTTGTCAATTCTATTTTGTGCCACGTCAGCCTTACATCTGGGTCCCCTTTGTCAGAAATCGTGTTAATCGGTTGTCAATTCTATTTTAGTGCACATTGCAACAAACTTAACATAAAGTGGTGTTTTTTTGCGATTCAAACGAACAGTGATGTTTTTTTGAAATTTAATGCGAAAAGTGGTGGTTTTATGCTGAACACTGGCTACCGTGGGCATGCATTAGAATCCATGGCGAAATACAAGGAAAGATACTCTGGATGATCTTCACTTCTAATCCGCGCGACAGAGAGATCGCAACCAAAAAGGTCGAGATATATCAATCGACGTCATGAGAAGCTGTTAATCCCGTTGAGCGAGGCAACGGATAGAAGCAAGCGAGACGAAGCCATTTCGTGAGTCTCATCATACGAAGAACGACAAAGATTTCCTTTTTTGACGATAGTTTTACCTCTATAGGCTGCAGCGCGTTGTCAGGTCCCTGCTGATGGTGAAGACGAGCATCGGGCGCAAAGATGAAGAACAAGCAGCAGGCAAAAATAGGAATTCGCCCCAAGAGGTCGGCCTGGCCAAGAAACCCAACGCCAAATCCAGCGGTCCGATCGAGAGCATATTACATATTCTGCGGGGCAGCAAACCGCTGCTTGGACACGTATGTAGTCACGTACCATCACAAAGCCTGTATATTTGTCTTGGAACTGACCCAAATGGCCAATCTGCGAAGCATAGAGGCGAAGCGGCCAAGTGACCCAAGTGGCCAGGAGGAAGGTGTCTGACCCAAATGTCTTGGACTCACTACGGGAAAAATTGTTGCTGCCGTTGCCCTTCTCCTTTGTCGTGTGCCAACAGGTCTGGAACACGGCAAAATTGGTCTCTGTCGTATGTATATCGGCAAAGAACAAGGCACACGGCAAAGAGCTGGTACACGGCAAAGAATAGACACACGACAAAGCATAGGTACACGACGAAGACGGAATGCACACGACAAAGAAATTACATGACAAAGACCTGTTGGCTCCGTCAGACGAACGGAACCGTAAAGTCCTTGACTTTGCCGTGTCTTCGCCGAAAACACACGGCAAAGACTTTGCCGAGTTCCGTGGCTATCGCTATCGTGTGGCTTTTGTAGTGTGTTACACACGGCAAAGCCTTTGCCGAATTCCGGGGGCCCTTTGCCGTATGGGCATGCCCACACGGCAAAAAACTGTTCTGCCTGTTAGATGTATATATCTTTATTGTATTTCCCCCATACGTTAGGGGGCTTCCTGCATATTTGTCATGTACTTGTACTATATATTGTGGCCTTTGGCCCCCAGAGGAATACAAGTTGCATATTCTTGATATGGTATCAGAGCTAGGTTAGCCAACTCCTACTTGCAACTTCGTCGCTGTCGCCGCCACTGTCCCTGTCACCGACGGTTTTAGCGTCGTCGCCGCCGCCGGTTGCCGCCTTGTTCCTGGCCGTCATTGCCCGTTCTAGATCGGTCTGCACCGCCCGTCTCCCGTTTCGTCTCCAGATCGGATCGATCTCGCTGCAGAGATCGGTTTGATCTTGCTGCAACTGCCCGTCGCCTGCCTACTTCACCCGACGGGCTTCCCGAGGCTCAACTGCCCCCGTCGGTCTGCACCCGCACGTCTTGCACCCGCTCGTCTCCTGCCTGACGCCACGCGGGACCCGCCTGCTTTCTGCACCCGCCTCGACGCCACGAGGGAGACACCGCCCTAGCGGGACACCCTCTGCCCAGATTCAGGCCAGTACAGCTCTCGCGGGCGGCAGGATCGAGGCGTGCTGTCTCTCGCGCGTGGGTGTACTGTCTCTGTTCACGCGCGTGGGCGTGCTGCCTCCTGCGGGGATCCACCAAGAAGCCTCTGGTCAATTCCTCTGGTCAATCCACGCCCTGCAGCACTGCTCCACGCGGGGGTCTTCGCGCGAACTGCTGCTGCTTGACGACTGCGCTACGCGACCTGCTGCTGCTGCTGCACGCGACCTGTTGCTGTTCCACGCGTGCTCTGTGCCTGACGACTGCGTCTTTGTCGGTTCCCACGCGCGGGACCTGGTCTGGCACTGCTGCCCCCGCCCTGCCCGTTCGTCCGTCTGCTTCATCTGCTGCGCCCATCTGCCGGACTCCAGCTTGCTCATTGGATCTGCCAGTTGATTTTCGTTGAATCTGACAGTTGGTTTTCGTCTGTTCCATATTGGGTCTGAGAGTTAAGAGAGAGAGAGAGAGAGAGAGAGAGAGAGAGAGAGATGTCTTCTGCATCGGGCTATGTTGCGATTCCTCGCTGCCCGGTGATCTTCGGTGGCGCGAATTATCCTGATTTCGATGCCTTCATGCGTGTTCACATGCGCGGTCTCCGTCTTTGGGGTGTGCTCTCCGACGAGGTCTCCTGTCCGTCGTGCCCCCCTGCTCCTGTGGCTCCTCTTCCACCGACGCCGATTGTTCTTGGTGCTGATGCTTCTCAGGAGGCCAAGGATGCTGCTCAGAGTGCCGATGATAGTGCTGTTGCTGCCTATGACCTGAAGTTCAAACAGTACTCTGCTAATCTCGAGACCTATCGCCACGCTCTGACTGCCTACACTCAGTGGGTCGATGAGGATGCTCGTGCTGCTGTTGTTCTCACCTCCAGTGTTCTACCCCAGTATGCTGCTGAGTTCATGAGTCTCCCTACTGTTGCCGCTCAATGGGCACATCTTCATCAGCGCTATCAGCCGTCTGGGGATGCTCTTTACCTGTCTGTGGTTCGCTAGGAGCATGCTCTTCAGCAGGGTGATTCCACTATTGATGACTTCTATACTCAGAGTGCTGCTATCTGGCGTCAGCTTGACTCTCTGTACTGCTGTTTGTGGCACATGCTCGTGCTGCCAGATTGTGCGCTCGGATTTGGAGTTTCACCGCATCTATGAGTTTCTGTCTCGGCTTCGCCAGGAGTTTGAGTCCCGGCGTGCTCAGCTGAATGCTCGTGGTCGTGTTCCGCTCTCTGAGGTGTTGTCTGAGCTTCGGGCTGAGGAGACCCGTCTCCGTGGTACTGGTCTTCTTGCGGTTCTGTATGTGCTTGCTACTCGTGGTGCTCCTTTGCCGTCTGCTCCCTCGACTCAGCCGCGGTCCCCTGTGCCGCCACCGCCGATACTACCCACTCCTCCAGGTCAGGGTCAGGGTCAGCTTCAGCACCAGCAGCCACAGGGTCAGAGTTAGCACCAGCAGGCTCGTGGTCAGGGTCGTCGTGGTTCTCTTCATCACTGCTCTTACTACAACAGGGATGGCCACACTTGGGCCACCTGTTGTACACGGGACCCCAGTTTACGTCAGCAGCACCAGGCTCGTGGGCAGTCGGTTCCTTCCGGGTCTTCAACAGTTGCTCTCTCTAATCAGGACATTATCAGGAGTCTTCGCGGTCTGCTTGCTGCTACAGGCTCTTCTTCGACGGGCACTGTGTAGGGGTTCGTAGCATGGAAAACAAAAATTTTCTATCGCATACAAACAAACAAGCCAAGATCTATCTACTAGATTGTAGCAACGAGTCGATGGAATAACTTACCCTCGAAGATTCCAAAGCGGTTAACGAGAGCAGATTCTCGTGGGTGATGTAGTCGTACTCTTCCCGATCTCAAGATCGTGTAGACGATCCTTCCGGCGCTGCGTTCCGGCAGCGCTCCCACAGTCGGTCACATGTTCGGTACTCGACGAAGACCTTCCTCTCCCTTGTTCCAGCAGGCAGCGGAGGTTGTAGCACTCTCCTCGCGATTCCGGCAGCACAACGGCGTGGTACCGGAAGTAGAGGGGAAATCCCGCAGGGCTTCGCCTTAAGACGGAGCGAGTATGGTGGAGTATGAGAGAGTCTATTAGTGGTCTAGTAATTAGACGCACCAATTAGAAGGCTCTAAACCAATTAGAAGGCTCTAAACCGAAGGCTAAAGCAATTAGAAGCTCTAAACCAAAACGGCTCTAAACCGGAGATAGAAGATAGGAACTTGTTTGTACTAGGAGGGGAGCCCTGCCCCTCCTTTTATGGGTGGAGGGTGCGGCCAAGGGGAGGGGAGTCCCTCCCCAAGTCGGCCTTGGGTGGCGCGCCGGCTTGGGGAGGAGACTCCTCCCTCAAGTCGGTTCCAACTCCTCTTGCTTGTTTCCCACAGTTTCTTGTTTTAGCCGTTTGACTTTCAAACTGGACATTTGACTTTTCTGTTTTAGGATTCAATTTAATCCTTTATTTGGGACAGCAAGAACACTTAGTACATGATGCAATCATTACAATATGTAATGACACATTCATGTACCCCTCCCCCCCGGAGTGCCGGACATTCCGGAACCTTCTAGAACATTCCCGATGAAAACACCGGAATCATTCCGCAACTCCGAAACGGGACTTTCCTTATATGAATCTTATTCTCCGGACCATTCCGGATCACCTCGTGATATCCCGGATCCCATCCGAGACTCCGAACAACATTCGGTCTCTTTCTCATAATACCATAACTACTCAAACAACGTCGAATCCTTAAGTGTGTCTCCCTACGGTTCGTGAATTATGCGGACATGATCGAGACACTTCTCCGAACAATAACCAATAGAGGAATCTGGAAATTCATATGGCTCCCACATATTTCTACGATTACTTTGCGATCGAATGAACCACTTACATACGATACCAATTTCCCTTTGTCTCACGATATGTTACTTATCCGAGGTTATGATCGTCGGTATCTCTGCATACCTAGTTCAACCTCGTTACTGATAAGTACTCTTTTCTCGTTCCCGTGATATGTTATCCCTTGTGAGCCAGTCACATGCTTGCAAGCTAATTGGATGACATTACACCGAGAGGGCCCAGAGTATATCTATCCGTCATATGGATGGACAAATCCCACTCTTGATCCATGTGTTTCAACTAATACTTTCCGAACACTCAATGCCACCTTTATAGCCACCCAGTTACGGTGTGGTGTTTGATGTCATCAAAGCATCCATCCGGCAAAGGTGATATGCATGATCTCATGGTCGAAGGAATTAGGTTACTATGTATCAGAAAGCATATAGCAATTGAACTATTTAAAATGACTTGATCTTTATGCTACGCTTATCTATAGGAGTATGTCCATCACATCATTCTCCTAATGATATGACCCTGTTGTTAATAACATCTCTATGTTCATGATTAGGAAACCATGATCATATATTAACCAACAAGCTAGTTTAACAAGAGGCTTTACTAGGGACTCTTATATGTTTACAAATCACACAAGTATTAATGTTTCCTGTTAATACAATTATAGCATGGTATGTAAACATTTATCATAAGTATGAAGATATGATAATAACTCACTTTATTATTGCCTCTTGGGCATATCTCCAACAGTCTCCCACTTGCACTAGAGTCAATAATCTAGTTTCAAACTTTTGTGTATTCAACACCTATGGCTTTCTGGTGTTGTAAGTACACGTTCGCTAGTGGTCAACTGATCTCCGGATCTGACACTTCCAGGTCCGTGTGTACTTGCATGTCTTTGCGTCTCTACGCATCACTCATTCTCTAATGAGATGGCTTTGTATAAATTTGGTCTTTCGGTGTGACCTTTAGCTCTTTGGGATTAAAACATGTTGATAATATTGTCGCACAATATATCTTCATAGTATTATCCCACTGTGAACTACACCTAGTTTGATAACAAACTACTTGACACAAATGCCCTCTTTTGCTGCTAAACTAGCAGTCATATACTTAGCCTTTTGTTGTAGTATCTGTCACAATGTCTTAACTTTGGAACTCATCCAAATCCATTATGGAACTCACTTTCCATTATATTGTGCCACCCTTAGTTTAGATTGAGATAAACTTAATTTGTACTTTGTGACAAAGCTAGTATCAATGTAGTACTTTTACAATGAACTAACCATCTATTTGTCACTTCTACAAATATTATACTCTTAGTTCTTCCAAAAGATCATAAGAATATCCTTACTATTGTCCGATGATCATCTTACGAATCATTCTGGTATATGCTGACAACATTTAGAGCATAGGACATATCTGGATTTGTACATATCACAGTATGATTGATATAAATACTCTTTGTGATTTCATACATCAAGTATCAATCTATACTTGATTATTTGTTTCACTTTACCAAATGTCAATACACTTGAATATATCATCAACATTGAACTCATTCAATCCTTTCTGTGCGACAAGAAACTTTCTTGTAGTTTCTATATTGAACTCATTCAATATCTCGTCTATGTACTTCTGGCACAACCATATTAGCGTCTATTCATGCCAAATATTTGGGTTTTGCCTAAGTCTTTCATCGGGATGAAATTCTTTAATATGTGTTAATAAAAGATACATCTTTTCTAATCAACAATATGTCCTCCACATGATGTATTAGAAATATGTCTTAGCGCTCCCACTTAATTTCTTGCATATGCAAGCATCTTCATTGTCTCTGATGAAATTAAACTATTTTAACAGTTTCATCATAGTGAAGATTCCAACTCCGCTAAGCTTACTTCAACCATTGAAGTTTGCATATGCTTTTAGCATCCTTTGAATTAACAAAACCCTATGGACCGTGTTATGCACATGTCCTAGGTAACGATTCTATTAGAATAACTTGTTTTGTTTATTTAACTACCATATAACAAATTATATGTAGTGGTTGCTGCATTAATCCGTCTAGACTAAATATCGCTATGAAAGATCAGATCTTGTCATAGTCAACCATTGTTGTGAACTCTTTCCCAACATGTCGACCATATTCATGTATATTTCTTTATAGATCCAAACACAACTGTAAGGTCTTACACCTTTCTCGAGGGTCCTTCAAGTTCAAAACTTGATTTTTCGTGTATGGAACTATCACGGATTTTATGGCTTCAAGCCATTAGACGGAGTCAGGGCCCATCATCGCTTCTTTGCATGTAGTCGGTTCATTATTCTCAAATAATGATTCAACCCTCAAATCTTGGTATTTGATTGTTTACCCGACCTACTTGTTTCAACTTAGATCTCCGTGATCACAACCTTTGAGGCACGTGAGCCATGAGCATTGTTGCTGCCTCCGGAACACTTTTCGGCGCTGCGCAACTTTGCACATATAGCTAAGGTTCCTTTAACCTTATCAAAGTTCTATTGTCCTCCTACTTAACTTTTCACGAAAAATTCCTTCTCAAAGAAACTTGACGTTCTAAGCGACAAACACTTTTGTCTCCGGTGTTATGGAGGAATACTTAACAAAGACAGATTCATCCGACTTTGGTTGCAAACATCTTTCTTATGTATAGCATACCAATGTTTAAGAAAGGACTACTTGGGTTTTATCCCAAACCATAACTTTATATGGTGTCATTTCAACGGATTATGATGAAGCTCTTTTCAGTGGAAAAACGGTAATCTCTAAAGCTTTTTAATCTTTAAAATATAATGGCATTTTATGAATTACACCTTTGATCTCACCATGTCAAACAAGGTTTAATTACATATCTTGAATGCTCCATACTCTTATGGTGTTTCGGGACATGCAAATCCACGGAACGATTCCATAAATCTTAGGTATTATGCTAAACTTTGTAACTCAAATATCTTCCTTTATGATCTTTATCATAAACTGTTTATATTCTTGTTACAATGATTTTGCACTTCATCTTGAAAGTCTTTGAACTTTTCAAATGTTTCATACTTCATCCTTATTAAGTAAATATTCATATATTCACTCAAATTTTCGGAGAAAGCATATGAAGTTGAAATCCATCGCTCTCGACTACACATAGTGGACTTCGTACAACAATATGTACAAGTTCCAATAAGCTAGTCTTTCGTTCCCTTTTGGCCTACGAACGAAGTTTCAATTATCTCTAGGAAAGTTTCACAAGTGTCATTTGATCAAAAATCAAAAGACTCCAAAATTCCATCCACATGGAGTTTCTTCATGTTTTCTTTCCAATATAATTTAAACGGCGATGTCACTTCCTAAGTGATCTTTCAATCAATTTGTCTTTCGACATTTTAGCACTAGTTTTATGGATGTGATTTCTCCAACGAGATTTGTGAATCATCCATCTTTTATGGATTACGAAAATTATTTGAACAACCCTTTTGTTCTCATAATACCTGATAAAACAAATCTTGAAGGCAAGCTTTAACGTTTAACGAGCAACACAATAACCTTTTATTTGTTCTCGATGAACATCATCACGTATTCTTTTGCTAGTTACTTAGGCCATTATAGTTCATGAATTGTGTTGTTTCGTATGACGATTCACACCAACAAATTCAGTATCAAATACTTAAGAACCACATTGTTTAATAAGCAAAGAATATAGCCATAACATGTATATCATCTATATACTTAAACTGAATAATTCTAGTCTTTTCTTTTCTGCCATATATTTATGAGATTCTCTTTCAGTATTTCCTTTTTCTGTTTGAAAGAATTTATCAAGATCAATAGTGGAGTCATACATATGACACATAGTCCAAAGCGTGTATAGTTAAATACCAACGTCTTTGGACTTGCACTTTGAAGTAGATCACCATCATCAAATGTTTGGTGTTCTTTCAAATTCCTTTCTTTAGTAATCTCTTGGTGTAGTAAATATTTTACCTACATCAAATATTCACCTTTATCATGGAATTATCCAAGATCAAGCTACTTTTAGCTTATAAAGATGAATCGTGAGTATAATGTTGCTATCCAAAACCTTTTGGTGGATTAGGACAACTAGTGTCTCCAACCTTTTGCAAATTCTCATCAAATATGAGAACATGACTTTTGCCATATTATACTCTATCATGTTGCAACCAAAACTTTGTTTCAGATATCACAATATCTTCCACACATCATGGTTTCTGAAACAACTCTTTCAGATCCTAGATAACCTTGATATTAAGACAATCCTTTGAATATCAAGAATCATGGAGACAAACATGATACTAATACACTAACACTTGGAATTGTCACTCTTGTTTTAATACCAATTATTAAACTTCATGGAGTAACCGGAACTTACTGAAAGTTTGCAATAGGACTTTTAAACTTTAGATTAACACTTCAAAACAATACGATACCAGTTCATAAAGTAACTAACCAGAATTCTATAGTTCTATCATCTCAATTATAACTAAGCGCAAGGTGGTAAACGGATGCCAATGACTACAACAATTATGCAAATTCACTTTGAGTTAATTTATGATAAATTGAGTTCTAATTAATAATTAAATTAATCTAGGTGAACTCCCACTCAAAACAATATCCCTCACATTGTTTTAGTGATCACACGAACCAAATCCACCACATCAAAACCGATCATCACGAGAGTTGATATAGCTTCAATGGCGAACAATCAACATGTTTATCACATCTACTATATGACTCATGCTCTACCTTTCGGTAATCCGTGTTCATGAGGCCATGTCTGTACATGCTAGGCTCGTCAAGATCAAACCTTAGCTTCCGCATGAGCAAATCTGTCTTGCCCACGTTGTATACACTTGCTGAATCTAACACACCCGATCATCACGTGGTGCTTCGAAACAACAAGCTTTAGCAACGGTGCTAACTAAGGGTGAACACTTTATGACTTGAAATTCATGTGCATGAGGGATCATCTTATAATGCTACCGTCGTCTACTAAGCAATACAAGATGCATAAAGGATTAACATCACATGCAATTCATAATATGTGATATGATATGGCCTTTCTTCTTGTGCTTCCGATCTCCATCTTCAAGCACGAACATGATCTCCATCATCACCGGCATTGCATCAAGGTCAATGACGCTTCTCCATGGTTGTCGTCCACCGGCTTCAACTATTACAACTACTTTGAATATACACGCGGGTCTTAACAGAAATTAAAGACAACCATATGGCTCCTGCCGGTTGCCGACTTACAATAAGGAACATTGCATACATCATATATAATCATAATCATGGCCATATCACATCACTGCACACCCCTGCAAAACAAAGTTAGACGCCTCTACTTTCTTTGCATGTTTTACGTGGTTTGGGGATTTCTATAAGTGTCGTTCTAACTTACGAACATGAACCACAACATTGATACTAGTATTGTTAATCACCCGTTGTAAATTGGATCTTAACTATGCTAGGAGAAACAGGCACCCGCAAAGCCACTTATGCAATACAAGTTGCATGTCAAGCGTGGAGCAAGTCTCATGAACGATGTCATGTAAGGTTAGCCCGGGCCGCTTCATCCCAACATACCGCAAGATGCAAAGTACATAAGAATCAATCGACAATAAAAGCATCAACGCCCACAATGACCATTGTGTTCTACTCGTGCAACAGATCTACATATAGACACGGCTCTGATACCACTGTAGGGGTTCGTAGCATGGAAAACAAAAATTTTCTATCACATACAAACAAACAAGCCAAGATCTATCTACTAGATTGTAGCAACGAGTCGATGGAATAACTTACCCTCGAAGATTCCAAAGCGGTTAACGAGAGCAGATTCTCGTGGGTGATGTAGTCGTACTCTTCCCGATCTCAAGATCGTGTAGACGATCCTTCCGGCGCTGCGTTCCGGCAGCGCTCCCGCAGTCGGTCACACGTTCGGTACTCGACGAAAACCTTCCTCTCCCTTGTTCCAGCAGGCAGCGGAGGTTGTAGCACTCTCCTCGCGATTCCGGCAGCACAACGGCGTGGTACCGGAAGTAGAGGGGAAATCCCGCAGGGCTTCGCCTTAAGCCGGAGCGAGTATGGTGGAGTATCAGAGAGTCTATTAGTGGTCTAGTAATTAGACACACCAATTAGAAGGCTCTAAACCAATTAGAAGGCTCTAAACCGAAGGCTAAAGCAATTAGAAGCTCTAAACCAAAACGGCTCTAAACCGGAGATAGAAGATAGGAACTTGTTTGTACTAGGAGGGGAGCCCTGCCCCTCCTTTTATGGGTGGAGGGTGCGTCCAAGGGGAGGGGATTCCCTCCCCAAGTCGGCCTTGGGTGGCGCGCCGGCTTGGGGAGGAGACTCCTCCCTCAAGTCGGTTCCAACTCCTCTTGCTTGTTTCCCACAGTTTCTTGTTTTAGCCGTTTGACTTTCAAACTGGACATTTGACTTTTCTGTTTTAGGATTCAATTTAATCCTTTATTTGGGACAGCAAGAACACTTAGTACATGATGCAATCATTCTAATATGTAATGACACATTCATGTACCCCTCCCCCCCGGAGTGCCGGACATTCCGGAACCTTCTAGAACATTCCCGATGAAAACACCGGAATCATTCCGCAACTCCGAAACGGGACTTTCCTTATATGAATCTTATTCTCCGGACCATTCCGGATCACCTCGTGATATCCCGGATCCCATCCGAGACTCCGAACAACATTCGGTCTCTTTCTCATAATACCATAACTACTCAAACAACGTCGAATCCTTAAGTGTGTCTCCCTACGGTTCGTGAATTATGCGGACATGATCGAGACACTTCTCCGAACAATAACCAATAGAGGAATCTGGAAATTCATATGGCTCCCACATATTTCTACGATTACTTTGCAATCGAATGAACCACTTACATACGATACCAATTTCCCTTTGTCTCACGATATGTTACTTATCTGAGGTTATGATCGTCGGTATCTCTGCATACCTAGTTCAACCTCGTTACTGATAAGTACTCTTTTCTCGTTCCCGTGATATGTGATCCCTTGTGAGCCAGTCACATGCTTGCAAGCTAATTGGATGACATTACACCGAGAGGGCCCAGAGTATATCTATCCGTCATATGGATGGACAAATCCCACTCTTGATCCATGTGTTTCAACCAATACTTTCCGAACACTCAATGCCACCTTTATAGCCACCCAGTTACGGTGTGGTGTTTGATGTCATCAAAGCGTCCATCCGGCAAAGGTGATATGCATGATCTCATGGTCGAAGGAATTAGGTTACTATGTATCAGAAAGCATATAGCAATTGAACTATTTAAAATGACTTGATCTTTATGCTACGCTTATCTATAGGAGTATGTCCATCACATCATTCTCCTAATGATATGACCCTGTTGTTAATAACATCTCTATGTTCATGATTAGGAAACCATGATCATATATTAACCAACAAGCTAGTTTAACAAGAGGCTTTACTAGGGACTCTTATATGTTTACAAATCACACAAGTATTAATGTTTCCTGTTAATACAATTATAGCATGGTATGTAAACATTTATCATAAGTATGAAGATATGATAATAACTCACTTTATTATTGCCTCTTGGGCATATCTCCAACACACTGTTGGTTCTGTGACTGACTCTTTAGGCACTATGCGACCACCACCTTCTACACAGTCAGGTACGTCTCCGTGGTATCTGGATTCTGGAGCTTCCTTTCATATGACCTTTGAGTCTTCTTTTCTGTTCGCTCTTCGTTCTCTCCCTTCTCCTGTCCGTGTTTTTACGGCCGATGGTACCTCTCTTCCTGTTTCTAGTCGAGGCACCCTTTCTACTTCTTCCTTTTTTGTTCCTGATATTTCTCATGTCCCTCTTATTAAGATGAATTTGTTCTCTGCTAGCCAGCTTACTGACTCTGGTTGTCGCGTCATTCTTGATGCTGATTCTTGTGTTTTCCAGGACCGTCGCACCCAGGCCCTGGTTGGAGCTGGCCCTCGCAGTCGTGACTCTTCAGGACTTTGGGAGTTAGACTAGCTTCGTGTTCCTTCCGCTGCCACTTCATCTGCCAGTTCTTCTCGATTGTCGCCTCTACTACCAGCTCCTTTCAGCAGTGGCATCATCGTCTTGGTCACCTCTGTGACTCTCGCCTGTCGTCATTAGTTCATCGTGGTCTTCTGGGGTCTGTCTCAGGAGATGGGTCTTTGCATTGTCAGGGCTGTAGGTTGGGTAAACAGATTCAGCTTCCCTATCCTACTAGCGCGTTCTGTATCTCAGCGACCTTTTGATTTAGTTCATTCCGATGTTTGGGGTCCGGCTCCTTTCGCTTCGAAAGGGGGCCATCGCTACTATATTTTATTCATTGATGATTTTTCTCGGTACACTTGGTTGTATTTTATGCGCTCTCGCAGTGAAGTGCTTTCCATATATCAGCGTTTTGCAGCCATGGTTCATACTCAGTATTCTACCCCCATCCGTGTTTTTCGTGCTGATTCTGCTGGTGAGTATATCTCCCAGATGTTGCGAGGTGTTCTTGCTGAGCAGGGCACCCTTGCTCAGTTCTCCAGTCCTGGCACACATGCCCAGAATGGCGTTGCTGAGCGTAAGCATCGTCATCTTCTTTAAACCACTCGTGCCATGATGATTGCCTCTTCTCTTCCGCCACATTTCTGGGCTGAGGCTGTTGCTACGTCGGCTTACCTCATCAATATTCAGCCGTCTGCCGCTCTGCAGGGTGGTATCCCTCTTGAGTGCCTATCTGGACAGTCTCCAGACTACTCCATGCTTCGCTTGTTTGGTTGTGTTTGCTATGTCCTTCTTGCTCCCCGCGAACGCATGAAACTGACCGCTCAGTCTGTTGAGTGTGTCTTTCTTGGATACAGTGATGAGCATAAGGGCTATCGCTGTTGGGACCCCGTTGGTCGTCGGATGCGTATCTCTCGTGATGTTACTTTTGATGAGACGCGTCCTTTCTATCCTCGTCCCGCCGCTGGTACCTACCCAGTGGAAGATATCTCTTTTCTTCTCTTTCCTGACACACCTCCTTCTACTCCTGTTGTGTCTTCTTCAGGATCTCCTCCCCCTGATGTATCTTCTTCAACACCGCCCTCCTCTGCTCCGTCTAGTTCTCCTAGTTCTCCTCCTTCTCTGGAGTCTTCCTCTGCTATTCCTTCTTCTTCATCGTCGTCTCCTGTCGTCTTCCTTTGATGATCTTCCCTCTTCTCGTCCTATTCGTCAGCGTCGTGCCCCCAACCGTTACTCTCCTAGTCAGTATGGTCTTTCTGTTGCCTCCGAGCCGACTTCTTATCGGGATGCTGAGCATCATCCTGAATGGCAGCTGGCCATGGCTGAGGAGATTGTTGCGCTTGAGCGCACTGGCACCTGGGATCTTGTTTCTCCTCCTCCCGGTGTTCGTCCTATCAAGTGTAAGTGGATCTATAAGATTAAGACCCGCTCTGATGGATCTCTTGAGCGGTATAAAGCGCGTCTTGTGGCTCGTGGTTTTCAGCAGGAGCATGGTCGTGACTATGCTGAGACTTTTGCTCCTGTGGCTCATATGACCACCGTGCGTACTCTTCTTGTTGTTACTTCTGTTCGTCACTGGTCTGTGTCCCAGCTTGATGTTCAGAACGCCTTTCTCAATGGTGAGTTGAGTGAGAGGTTTATATGCATCCTCCTCCTGGGTATTCTGTTCCCGAGGGGATGGTTTGTCGTCTTCGACGTTCTCTTTATGGCCTCAAACAGGCCCCTCGTGCCTGGTTTGAGCGCTTTGCTTCTGTAGTGACTACTGCTGGTTTCTCCCCTAGTGCTCATGATCCAGCGTTGTTTGTTCACACTTATCCTCGTGGACGCACTCTTCTTCTTCTTCTTCTTCTCTATGTTGATGATATGGTCATTACCGGTGATGATCCTGAGTATATCGCCTTTGTTAAGGCTCGTCTTCGTGATCAGTTTCTTATGACTGATCTTGGTCCTCTTCGATACTTTCTTGGGATTGAGGTTTCCTCCACTTCTGATGGCTTTTACATCTCTCAGGAAAATTATATTCAGGATCTTCTTGCTTGTGCTGCTCTTGGGGATGAGCGCACTGTTGAGACCCCTATGGAGCTTAATGTTAAGCTTCAACTTACTGATGGTGATCCTCTTTCTGATCCGACGCGTTATCGTCATCTTGTTGGGAGTCTTATTTATCTTGCTGTCACTCGTCCTGACATATCTTATCATGTTCATATTCTGAGTCAGTTTGTTTCTGCTCCTACCACTGTTCACTATAGTCATCTTCTCCTTGTTTTTCGTTATCTTCGTGGTACGATCACTCGTCGCCTTTTCTTTCCTCGTTCCAGCTCCCTCCAGCTCCAGTGCTATTCGGACGCTATGTGGGCGAGTGATCCTTCGGATCGCCGTTCACTTTCTGCTTACTGTGTGTTTCTTGGTGGTTCGCTCATTGCTTGAAAGACGAAGAAACAGACAGCGGTTTCCCGTTCGAGTATTGAGGCTGAGTTGCGTGCTATGGCCTTGTTGACTGCTGAGGTGACCTGGTTACGGTGGTTACTTGCGGATTTTGGGGTCTCTATTACCACACCCAGTCTGGTTTTGTCTGACAGTACAGGTGCTATTAGTGTTGCACGTGATCCGGTCAAGCATGAGCTTACCAAGCATATTGGTGTGGATGCTTTCTATACACGTGCTCAGGTGCAGGTTCAGGTTGTTGCGCTTCAGTATGTGCCTTCAGATTTACAGTTGGCGGATTTCTTCACGAAGGCACAGACTAGAGCGCAGCATGATTTCTTACTCTCCAAACTCAGTGTTGTGGATCGACCATGAGTTTGAGGGAGGGGGGGGGGGGGGGGAGGTGTTAGATGTAATATCTATATTGTATTTCCCCCATATGTTAGGGAGCTACATGTATATTTGTCTTGTACCTGTACTATATATTGTGGCCTTTGGCTCCAGAAGAATACAAGTTGCATATTCCTGACACTGTCATAGTGACTTCTTGCATTACTGAGTCGCACTCACGTCTGAGATGGTAAAACCAACTAGGTCTATCAAACACCGCCGGTATTCTTTCTTCGTGATGCATCACATTCTTTACACCCTGTTTCTCGTCTTACCAGAATTGCTCACTCGTGGTCCTTGTTCACGAGGATATCTATTCAAGCGAGGATGGTGTGGGGCTTTTTTTTGCATCTGCGCTACATTGCAGATCTTGGGATTAGAGCGGCGCCTTTGAGCACCGGTTTAGCTGCCGATGTTCATGGACAGGTTAGGTTCCTATCCATCACTTTGACATACATTCATGTTGGGTTCTTGGTTTCATTTTTTTATTTTTGGAGTCAGAATTTTTTTGTTTGGAGCCAGAATTGTTGGGTTCAGGTTAGGCTTCCATTTTAAAGTGAAGGAGAATGGCGCGGAGTTCTTCTACCCAGGAAGCAGGCATTAGGATTTTTTGCCACGGGGCTCGCAATGCTTGGTTTCGTGCGTGCACCGATGGATCTTCCAAAAGTAATTTAAATTAGCTCCCGATCTTGGTAGGTTGTGCCATTGGAGGACGCAGGGTAAGGTTGTTGGAAATGCCATGCCAACCAGGCGTGAGATACCTGTGCAAAAAAAAAAAAAAAAAAAAAAACCAGGCGTGAGATAATGTAAGATACTGCCGTTGTTGGCAGCTAACCGAGCAGCCACCACCGAGCGCAGCAGCTATATATGGTTTCTCTTCAGGTTCTCCGTTTTCATCAAACGAACAGTTAAATGGCTACATAACCCAGTAGGTTGAGATTGCTTCAGTAGTACTGTGACTGAATTCTCTGTTTCCTCGCGCACCGTATTTCAGACCAAACTCGCCTTATTTCGCGTCTCGTCCCATCCATTGGCCCGTCTGATCTGTTTCTTGCACTTTTGCATCTTTGCATGGACATTGTGCATTGCCAGTATGTAAAGAGCAAAACCAATTTTACAGGGATTGAGTAGATAGAGATAACAGAAATGTGCACTGCTTTCTACTGAAAACGAGGACTCAAGAGTTCGCACGCAACGGGACTCATTCCCTGTGTCAAAAGGAATGAACCTGTAATTTCGTTTTATGCGGCAAACGCCATTATCCGTTCCTGCAGGTCTTTCGTTTTACTAATATAGTACTTGCAAGATCCGGAGTCGTCCACGCAACTCAAATCACTGGTTACCTGCAGATCACGGCACTGATGACGATGGAAACCTTCTGCAACGAGGACACTTTGGGCTAAACCAAAGTGCAGAAAAACGATATCTGCAGCTGCAGGTTACATAAAGTACTAGTGCTAATTATGCACCAGGTAGCTAGTGAGTTCTCTTTAATCTTGCAATAATCCACGATGCTTTTCATTTTCTGAAATTTTGATGACTGAACAACAACCGTTTTAGGTAGGTAAGGTGGCCCATTGTTCAATGAGAGGCTCACACACACGATCGAACAGGTTAATTAAAAAGAGCTGATCGGGGAGACAAATAGGGATTCAGCAACGAGGAATCCCTTTGCCAAGCTACAGATTAGTAGTGGCCTGACGACGCATCAGCGGCGGCGGCAGGTCTGCATGGAGGTTGTGCTCTGCCACTATACACGAACGCCACTGGTGGGCTGCTGGCAACGAGAGCTAGCACTGCTGCCCTCCAGACTTGGCCTAAAAACCCAACCTAACAAATGGGAAACTTCGATTGGTCCTGCGATAACTTAGGAGGGGACTCTGCAATAATAATGCCTGATTGGCATGGGGTATGCAAATTCCGTATTACCGTAAAAGGATCAGATAATCCACCAAAACCGTACCGTACGTGTGTCTTGTCATTAGATATTGTTCACGCTATGTTTAGTTGGTGGAGGGAGCCTGCAGCCACACTGAAAAACTCCGGTGGCCCTTTATTTTTCAAAAACTCGAGAACCATATTTTGAATTTTTGTCTTTTTGAAAAAAAAAACTAGATGTAGTCAATGAAGTATAATGCAAGTGTTGCAAAATCTTAATACGAACTATTTTGTACTATAGGATACATAAAAAACATCAAAAGTGTGAATCTGAATATAGTGAATAGTGCATTTTAAAGACTATTCCATATTTCAAAGCTATAATTTTTTCTTCAGATTTTTTCATTTTTGCGTAGCTTAGAATAAAAAAAACCGTATAAAGATTTTGCATGCTTGTAGAAAACATCATTGATTGCATCCACACTTTTATCAGAAATTTTTCAAACTTGTAAATATGATTTTCAAATGTTTTAAATAAAGGGCTCCATGGAGCCTTATCTCCATGTATTAAGCTCGCTTTCAACCACCGCCACTTCACATGAGCACTGTTACGCCATCGGTCAAGTATTGAGTTTCAGCTAGTATATCAAACTCTACACTGATACGGTCATTTCGCCGGATCGACCTTGTCAGAAGTTGTTGAAGACGCAACAGGCGCTTTATCAATCCTTCCTAGCTCCTCAAGCTTGCACACGTCTCACGCATGTACAGACTTTGGTATAATTTTTGTCTTGTTTTGAAATGCATCAGCAGTTTCTGCTCTCAAATCAAATGAACGGATTGGTTTGTGATCAAGGCGTATACAATGGTCTTATCTTAATTAGTTGGGCCATACTAAATGATTGATGAGTTGGAAGAGAAAAATAGGAAAAAATGTTGTCTTCTCTTGTCTAAGAGATGTTATTGTTATTTTGGAAAAATAACAACTTGTATTGATTGTGGTCTCAATGAGCTGTTTATATAAAGTACAAAACTTGGGGAGGAAGAACGCTGGCCACATCTTTGGTGTGGTGGGGCATCTTATTCCTGGAGGAGGTATCACCCACCTTCAACATGCGGACGATACCATGGTTATGGTATAGGGCTCGGATCTCGACATTATTAACCTCAAGTTTCTGCTTCTCTACTTCGAATCCATGTCAGGGCTGATTTACTTCGACAAGAGTGAGGTTATCGTTCTAGGGTACTCCGAGGCGGACCGACAATGCATTGCCGATAACCTCAACTGTAGACTGGAGGACTCCCTGCTACCTACCTAGGGATGCCCATCTGTGAAACTAGGGTCTTGATTAAGGATCTTCCACCCCTGCTGTTTTTCTAGTAGTGTAGCTAGCTAGTTGTATCGATGGTCCTATTTTACTCTGCTGTATATGTGACTAACATTTTATTTTTTTGATGACATACCAGTGTGTCGACGAAAGCATTTAGAGCTAGACAAGGAAATGATCGCATCAACTATTTTTAGAATCAGCATACAAAATTTATTCAGCCAAAAGATTATTGTAGAAATAATGAGACAATTATTTGAGCTTTGGTATGTCGAGCTTATATTTAAACCTGTATTCATGAAGTCTATGTTGAGATGTTAGAGCCCAATGAAAGATTAATTTTTATCACCTGATATGGCGGATTGCTGTTCTTTCAATGTGATGATGTTATTTTTTATCACCTGATATGGTGCCCAATGCAATTGTTCTTTCATTATATTTAAACATGTATTCATGAAGTCTATGTTGTAGGTGTAAATTTCCTCTTTTTATCACCTGATGATAATATGATGATGTTAATTCTCTCCTGTCCCCTTTCATCCCCAAAATTTAAAGTAAACAAGTGAGTGATTGAGAAGTGAGAGGAAATGTTGGGAAATGATAGGAAATGTGGGGATTGGGTGAAAGGAGGGATTCACCAAATCCCCTACTATCCCCAAACTTCGAGGGGGTGAAATTATCCTAGAAGTAAACAAGGCCTAAAGTAAGAAGTGGGGTAAAAAGGCCAGGGGAGAGAAATTAAGACAGCTTTTGAAAGAGAGGTGGTGTTGTTTGAACCAAAGTACAGTATAATCACCTTTTGCTCTTTTCTATCCCTAGCAGCACCTAACACTGCCTCCATAAGTGGTGCTCTAACGTACGTCCTATCCAATATAAAATCCAAAGATAGCCCGGGTTTTGCAGAGGCCTTAAACTGGCCATGATCGACGTCTTACACCTCTCTTGGCGTACCCAAATAATGCTCCGAGGTTTCACACAACACCGGATCAAAACCGTTTTATTTGATAGTAGTATAATTTTACTTCCTGTAATTTATAGTGTTCGCCATTACTAACTCTAGGTGGTGAAAATATGTGCGACTTGCAGTGTTGACGTCAGGTTGTTTCTTATCTAGATCCACCTACATACGGCAGTACGGCTGCCATTATTGAATCTGACCTCTGTCAGGAACAAATGGACGAAAGATTTTGTTGAGGGTCAAACAAACCAATGCAAGTTCATAGCGTGTACGCCGAGAAGATTGACCTAAAGGGGTCATTTCGCGCAGTTGATCCCGTTTATCCCACAGAGAAGAGAACAGAGGTTGCTTTCTGTCGGTACCAAACAATGGACCGGCCGGTTCATGGTGAAGGACACACGTAGAGGCCATGCCCCATGCATGGTCCGCCGCCGAGCTGGGCAAACCGGGAGGTCTTTTTTGAAACTCTGGTGTCCTGTTTGAACTGAACTGGGTAAAACGACCTTCATTACTTACTGACAGTCACTCGGCCAGATAGACATTTACAACAAACCAGCTGGGGTGAAATTTCCCATCTGACCACCAATTATCATCGGAGGCACAGTGCTGCTGCTGCTGCTGCTGCAACATCTCGAGACGAGAGGTGTGTTCATGTCACTTTCGCCTAAAATTTCCCCTCTCGATCGCCAATCACCGTCGGTCACATGGCCCGCGCGCCTTCTCTTCTCCATGCTCGCACAATGTTCTGGCTGGCGGTATAAATATCCAGCAGTCCCCCGCGGTCTCACTCCACACCAGTACGTACACGGCCACGCTCGACAGCACGCCGACTGACTGACAACCTCCCGCCGCGCGCGCCATGAAGCTGGACGCCTCGCCGAGACAGAGGACCACCACCCAAGACGAAGCGGAGCAGGAGGAGGAGGGCGCCATCGTTTCCGTCGAGCTACGGAACCGCCACCCGAAGAAGCTCCCCACCAGCCGCGCTCCGGGCTACGACGACGAGGACGAGGAGTCGTCGCCGGCGCTGGTGCCGCCGCTCAACTTCGCCATGGTGCACGACGGCGTCTTCCGCTCGGGGTTCCCCGGCCCGGCCAGCTTCCGGTTCCTGGCCTCCCTCAACCTGCGCTCCATCGTGTGAGTTGCCTGATTGGCCGTGGCACTGTGACGAGCGCGCGGCTCTCCTGAACTCGTTCCTTACCGGCGGTGACGCTGACGCCATGGCTGTTGATTCGTTGGTTCTTCCATCCTGCAGGTACCTGTGCCCGGAGCCGTACCCGGAGGAGAGCGCGCGCTTCCTGGGGCGCAGCGGGATCAAGCTCCACCACTTCGGAATCCAAGGCCGCAAGGTACGTAAACGAGACACAGCTCACTCTTTCGTTTCACGCGGATGGCAACAAAAACGATCTTAGCTTTGCACAGCTCCAATTTGCCTTTTTCCGTGTGCTGCGTCAGTATGTCACGCGTGTCTTATCAGACAGACTGATACTACTAATTTGGGCACAACATCGGGGCAAATCCCTGCCTGCTTAACTCTATAGCCTGTCTCTTTCATTAGCAAACATTAATCTACTTTACTGACAGGATGCGTGTGTATATAGCGCATATATAGCTGCATATTTACTTTCTGAAATTCTAGCCTTTCACTAGAGCATTGCTGTAGTTTATCTCACCTTTTTACCTGCCATGCTACTATCTACTACACTATTACGTGTGTCCGACTATATTAAAAGAGATGTCTGCTTACCAATCATCATTTCTCAACTACTACTATATAGTAGCCCCTAGTACTCCACTAGAACAATGACTCAGTAAGAACATATTCCATTATTGCTCTTGTTCATGAAGCCATGACACCTGCTAGCTAGCTAGTGGAATGCTAAAGCCTAAAGGTCGTCGACGCTGGCAGCAAGTTGGTGTTCGCTCGCAGTTTCTCCAGTCGGCGATTAGCAATGTATATGAGCCCGACAAACTTAACGATCAACGACGCGTGCAAAACTCCCCACTCTCATCGATCAAGATAACTACTCCAAAGTGTACGTGTTCTGCCTGGAAAAAAATACTAACTGAAACGCACCTCCTTGTGTTGATGCAGGAACCGTTCGTTGGCATCCCTGAAGAAACAATCCGTGAGGCGCTCAAAGCCATCCTCGGTACATATCTATCTATCTCCTGCATTGGCAAAGATCTTCATACTGAATAAAGACGCTATTTCTGAATCATACCCACATGTATTTTTACAGAGATTCCACCAAATTAACCACTTGAAATCGATCTCTAACTTTTTCTCCTCGTTTCAATTAATTGGCCCAGACGTAAGAAACCACCCGGTGCTCATTCACTGCAAGAGAGGCAAGGTACCTAGGCACTGATCATTCTGCAGACATGACATTCCATATTGCTAAGTATAAAATTGGACAGTTTCATGACGACTATTCATTTTCTACGACATTTCAGCACCGGACCGGCTGCGTGGTGGGGTGCCTGAGGAAGCTCCAGAGGTGGCGCCTATCCTCGGTCTTCGACGAGTACCTGCATTTCGCCGCGGCCAAGGCGAGGAAAACCGACCAGAGGTTCATGGAGCTCTTCGACACGTCAAGCTTGCTGCACCTGTCGGCCTAGCTAGATCCCCTGTGTTAACGAGAGGGGGTCGATCTTTTTACTTGTTTTAGCCTGTCCCGGTCATGCGGCTGCTTCTAGCAACCTGTTAATGCTATTGTGTTTGTTGGTTGGTTTCCACGATTTAGCAGAGAATAACGTTCTTAGAACCACCACCATTGTGTTTGTTGTTTGTGGGGTTCCATGACTCCGGGAGCTTCCTCTAATTGGCGTTTGAACAATCTGAGTTGAGCAAACTCATGGTACATGCATGAATGACGAATCTGGCAATAAATTTGTACCATGATCATCATCTTAAATTGCCGCTGGAGAAATTATTAGAAAACCCGTTTCAAGACAAAAATATTTCAAAGTGCTGTGATGGGCTTGATGCTTATACTAATATCAAATGGCAATTACGCGGGCCTTTCTTGATTGGTTCCATTGCTCCAGCCTCGTCGGCCATGAGAAATGAAGATGGGCCTTTAGACGAAAACGAGAGAGGAAGGCGGCGACACGGCCCATCTGGCAGTTGTAAGGTGTGAGAGAGAAGGCTGATGTTTTTCTACCCTAATAACTAAATAACCCCCATTCTCCGCGACAGAAACCCCGACTTCGCCGCCACCTCCGACACCCACCGCTCCGCCCGAGTATTCAACCCTAGTCTCCGGCGATGGCCCCCAAGCGCGCCGCCAAGAAGGCAGCGGCTCCACCGCCTCCTCCGCCTCCGCCGCCTCCGCCGGCCGAGTCCTCTGATGACGAGACCCGCTCGGGCTCGCGCTCGCGCTCCGACGAGTCGGAGGACGAAGAGGTCATCGCCGATTCCCCTGTGCCCGCCGCCACCCCCGCCCTCAAGAACGCACCTGCGCCGTCGCAGAAGGGTGGGGAGTCGGAGTCGTCTGAGGAGGAGTCTGATGAGGAGGAGGAGGAAGAGGAGCCCGTCCGCGCGGCCCCGAAGAACCAGCCCCCGCCGCCGCAAAATAAGGTGGACTCTGGCAGCGACGATGAAGAGGAGGAGGAGGAAGATGAGGAAGAGGAAGAGGAGGAGGAGAATGAGGAACCCGCTCCGAAGAAGCAGCCTCCTCCCGTTCTGAAGAACCAGCCTCCCCCTGCTCCGAAGGAGAGCGAGGCATCGGATGCCTCCGAGGAAGAGGATGAGGAAGACGAGGAGGAGGAGGCACCTGCTCCGAAGAAGCAGCCTCCTCCCGCTCTTAAGAACCAGCCTCCCCCTGCTCCGAAGAAGAGCGAGGAATCGGATGCCTCCGATGAAGAAGATGAGGAAGAAGAGGAGGAGGAGGAGGAGGCGCCGCCGCCGCCGAAGCTGACTCCGAAGAAGGACCTGAAGCCCCTGGCGGTGGCAGCGGCCGAGACCAAGAAGCCAGGCGGTATCCAACGCATCTGGTCCACAAACGACGAGGTCCGAATCCTCGAGGCCCTCACCGCTCACCAAAAGCAGCACGGCACCATCCCGCAGCCTGAGGCTCTCATAGACGTCCTTGCTGGGAAGCTCGACAACCCTGCCTACGGCAGCAAGGAGCTCCAGTCCAAGGTCAGAAGCCTGAGGAATCGGTACCTCACACTCAGCAGGAGGGGCGAAGTCCCGAGCAAGGAGCACGACCGCCAGCTCTTGCACCTCTCCAAGCTCGTCTGGACCACAGGCGACAAGATCGCCTCGCCGGTTGCCACCACAGGCACGGCCAACAACGGCCAGGAGCGGCGGAAGGGATTCGAGGAGATGTGTGAGTTGTACCCGTACCTAGCAGAGGAGGTGAAGGAGCTGGAGGCGGTGCACCAAGGCTTGTGCAAGAGGGAGTTTGGGAAGATGGATGACGACAAGGCGCGTGCCCTGGACGAGAAGGTCAAGAGGCAGAGGGTGGCGCAGATAAGGTTGGAGATGCGTCGCTCTGACCTGGCCAAGGAGGTGACCAAGGCTCTCGTCGACCTGATGGATGGATGATGAGCTTACCTGAGCCGTATCGATGATCCCCTGAATTCAGTTGCAAACTGTGGCTGTCTTGGTGATGTTTTTTGCGTGGCGATGGCATATGCTAGAATGTTGAGTTTCTTGGTGATGGAAGTATGTTCCACGGTTGCAAATTATGGTCTTATATGTTGGCTGTAAGGATGTTTTTCCATGTCGTGAGCATTGCTCGGATTGCAAACTGCGGCGCCTTGATGGCTAAGAATGTTCCTTCTGTGATGACGAGACTTTAGAGTATATGCTAGAATTGCAAATTATGTGTCTTGATTGTGTTGATGTCGAATTGCACACTGTGGCATCTTGATTGTGTAAAAATGTTTTTCCCCATGATAGCATCTGTAGAATTTCAAATTTATGGTGTTAGTGAATGTGTGAGGATGTTTTTGTGTGACCACGGCATTATGCTTGAATCACGAGTAGGTATGTTCTGGTAAGTATTGCAAAACTGTGGCGTTTTAGTTGAGTAACCCGGAATGTCCATGACGAGAGCTTTGCTGGAATGGCAAATTGTGACGTGCTGATGATCCAGGAGTGTTTCTATTTGATTGAGGTTATGAAATGTGCGCTGGATGTGTTTGTTCACTAGCGGTTTTCTGTTGTTTTAGCTGTTGCGGTTCTTTTTTTTTAACATTCTGATGGCATATGCTAGAACTGTAAATTGCGCGGTGTCTCCTTCATGACGAGAGCATTGTCTAGAATTGCAAAATTGTGGCATGCTGGCGGCGTAGGAATGCTCTTGTGACATGAGGTTACGAAATTGCTCTCGCTCTGCATGGGTTTGTTCAGTAGAGGTTTCTGTTCTTAACCTTTGCAGCTGCTTTTAGTATTTTCACATCAGAATTTGGGTGTAGGCTGGAGTATAGTGAGTCTGAGATCATGATTGTGACAAGTCTTGGTGGTGTAACAGACGGTGTTTCTTGTGTGATACTGTACTAGAATTTCAAACTTATGGCGTCCGTCCTGGAGGTGCGAGTATGTTTCTCTGTTACTAGAGCGTATTACTACAATCACGATTTTCCAGACGGCATAAGAATGTCCTGCAATCGCAGACTGCATCGTCTCGATGGTGGAACCTCGTTTTCTTCACGAGGAGAGCTTTGCTAGAACGACAAACTGTGGGGGTGTCGATGAGGTATATTGAGTGCTTTTGTGTGAGGTTATGAAATGCTCGCTGAATGCGCGTCTGTTCACTAGAGGTTTCCTAGTGTATTTCTTATTAAATGCTGCAGCTGATTCTAGCACACTTTCTCAATTTTGGTGCAGGCTGGAATGGCAATCGCGAAAGAGCGCCGGATACCCTAGATCGCTTCAGCACCCCGGACATCGCCACCTCATCGCTTACGGCAGTTTGCTTGAATGGCAAATTGTGGCGTGTTGATGATTTTGGAATGTTCAGATCATCTCCACTCGTTGGACCCACAGGCCGAAATCTGCCGGAGATTTTTGCCGGATTGGGCGAACACTTGGCCTGGAGTCCGCCATTTACTAGCCGTGATCCCGGTCGTACAACCCCATGGCCGGCGAATTTGGCAAATTTCGGTCAAGTTTGGCATAGTTCGGCCATTCTTTGTTGAGTTTTTACATGAAGCAAATAGTTCATAGTTCGGTCATCAAATAGTTTTACACTAAGAAAATTGTTGAACGAAGTAATGTCATAATTCGACAAGCTTTTCAAACACAAAAACACCTCAAACTAGGCGTTGCCTTTGAGGCTCCATAGGTGCTTCACTACATCACCCCGTGCGTCTCGAATCTCCTGACGCATAGCGGCAAAGGCAGCACATGATGCCACCATCTGGTGATCAAGCTCTGCAAGAGGGGTCCTGTCTGAAATATGGTTGCGCCGGCTCATTCTCATCAACCACTGGCTCGTATCGTTTATCATGTTGTGCAAGATCATACAGGATCCGAGCAGTGTCATCAACAGTGGGTGATCTCGGATATAATGGTCCAAACACTGCAATCACTGCCATGTAGAACCTGTATAAACATATAGTCATCTTGCGTGTCACCGCAAGCTCCGTATGCAAGCATTATCATAGCCATCGTGTACTTCTGGAGCAAGAAAAATCCAACCATACTGGTGCAGTCCTTCTTGCATCCTGAAGTAGATGTCAAAGTCCCGAATGTCATACACAATTTTGAGAAAGAGCTTTCGGCCCATCATGAACTGGCTCTGAAAGACTGCATCGCCGTGCAATAGATCGTCAGCGAAGTAGTCGGCGTACAAAATGCAGTAGCCCTCCATGCGCTGCCTCGGCTTGCACTTCTGGCGTCCTGGCACCATGGCTTTGTCTCCCACGCCTACAAGCTAGCCAGGCAAGTGAGGATCATCATATGCCCCTCGTCATCGGTGGCGGTGGAGGCCTTCTCTTCCTCCATCAGCGCGGCGAATATCCGCTCCTCGTCGTCGGAGTCCATGGGTGAGCTAGGAAAAACGCCGAGCACCTACTGGACATGTTCGACACGCAACTGCCGACGGAACACCCGACGATGAATCACTGCGCCAGAAACTAGGCGTGGAAGGAGGATATGGGCGGCGGCTGGTTCTTTCTTATGGAGGCGTGTTTGCGACGGAGCGAAGAGGGGTGGTGCCGGCGGCGAAACAACGACGAGGGGAAGAGGAGTGAGCAAAGCGCCAGGTAAACGAATCTGAGAGTGGAATGCGTCTTCTGTCGCCGACAGAACTGGCCCACTCGGCTTTTTCGCTTCATCCGACATCATAGACGAACCCATCACGCTGAGTTCATCAGGTGTTTGCCGAATGGATTTGGGCTAAATCCGAATGAATTCAGGGAGCTGGGGGCGCGGCTGTGCAGATGCTCTTAGGGTGTGTTCAGTTCTGGAATTTGGTGGAACGGAACCGGTCCGTTTCGTGCTTAGCGTCTGTTCGTGTGTTCGGTTGAATGAAAGGAACGGAACCAAGTAGTCCCTAGGAACGGAATATTCCTCTAATATGCGGAACACACTCGTGCGACCGATTCGACCGGATCGCGAGGAACACGTTGCTAACGGGCGCAGAGGGTCGCTAACCGCATCGCTAATCCTACGCAGGCGTCGCTAACCGCCGCCGCTCCCTATTGTCAGCCTCGACCCGTGCAGGCGGTGCAAGCAGGGGCGGCCACGGCAACGGTGCGAGGCGGCCGAGGAGCTGTGCGCGGTCAGGGAAGCATGGCGGCGGTGTGGGGCGGGAATCGCGGCGGTGCGGGGCGGCCTTGTCGGAGGTGCTGGGCGGCCATGGCGGCGGTGCGAGGCGGCCAGGGAGCATCGCCGCGGTGCGCGGTGGCCATGGCGGCAGTGCGAGGTGTATGCGACGACGGTGCAGGCCGAGCGCGGCGACGGCGCGGGGAGCTGGCGCGGCGGCCGTGAGCTATGCGCGGTAGCCATGGAGCACTTAACAGTGACAATTTTGCCTCCGATTTTGACATATAGTTCCCGATTTTGATCTCAATTCATTCTAATTGGTCTCTGTCTATTCCAGTTTGTCACCATTAATTATATTTAGAGAGAGGATTCAGTTTTGACTCAAATCAATAGAATATTTAGCAATATTTTATTGGAAACATTTGCTGTGCAATCAGCCGACTCGTGTAATGTTCGAGTCGTGTAATGGCACAACTTGTAGATCGGATGTCTTGGGTCGGCTGATTGTACGAGTCGGCTGATTGCACAGCAAATGTTTCCTATTTTATTTCCAAGTTCTTCATTCCACGAACCGAGAACAAGAAATAGAACCATTCTGTTTCTCGATTTTTTCTGAACCGAACACAGGGTCAAACAGTTCCATAACTTTGGAATGGAACTATTCTATTCCGTCCCCTCCAGTTCTATAACCGAACAGAACACACCCTTAGAGCATCTCCACTCGCCTACCCAGGACCCCGATCCGGACGCCGAAATTCAATCTGGACGCCGAAAATCGGCCCAGTCGCATATCCAGGGACCTATTTTCGTCCGGATTTTGGCGTGTTTTGGTCCGGCCTACCCAGACCGAACCCAGGTTTCCGGGTACGCCCTTGGGACGCCGAACGCCGCAAAAAAGGGTGTGGGCCAGCTCTGTCGGCGAGACAGTCCCATTCCCACCCACTCCACTCGCCCAAACTGCCGCGAAGAGCTCTGTCGCCATGACTTCGCCGGCGGAGCTCCCCCGTGACGAGACATGCCCACGCCTCTAGCTACGCTCGCCGTTGTTGCCGCCCACCTCCACGCCTTCTCCGCCGCCGCTTTCGCCGACCTATCCTCGACGTAGCTCTGTGGGTTCCACCGTGGACTATTGTGTAATGGTATTACTTCATTTTCCACCCGCACGAAAGTGCCTGGTGGGCACCTTCGAATCGTTTCTATGCGGGTTTGGCGGGAATCGCTGAAACTTGCATAGGGCCGATTCTGAGGGTGTTACAGAGTGGTATCAGAGCTCAGCAGTTGCGATACCCCACAAGTCCAGCCTGTAGGATAACCTAGCTAACGGCCGAAGTAGAGTGTCAAAACTATTTTTGCAAAATCGGTTGGATAGTTCTGATTAGGTCTGATTTTACTCCTTACCCCTCTGCTGCTCTCCTCTCACCTCTGCGTGTTTTGAATCCGCTCTCTTCTCTCTCTTCGAGACCAGGATTTCTCGTGGTTGGGTTCCATCGTACCTTCAGGGTTCCGCTTCCTCCTTTGGTAACGATGTTGCTACATCTGGTCTTCATGCTATCCGAGGAATCCTTCGTCTAGTGGACTTCTCTTTGTTCCTTCTCGTTCCTTCCGGTGTTTTTCGACGCGACGACATCATCTACGCCAGATCTGATGCAGAGTCTGCATCACTCCTTTGTTTCTGAACCCCGATTGTCAAGATCTTCAGTCTGATTCAGAGAATGGTTGCACGCTTTTCTACTGATTGTGCAGAGTAATAGTTTGGGTGCGTGATGGACTGGCCCCCATGCCGACTACTCACTCTATTCGCTTGTGTACATTGAAGTGGATGAGAATGCATCGGTTCTCTCTTTCTATCAGAGTTAGAGGTGGCTTTATTTGTTGATACCTCTACCTTCGACCTTTTGTTCCCGGAGTGTTCCCTCGACGATCACGGACAACGACCTCTTGTTAGTGGTGTCGCAAGGATCTACACGATGCGAGAAAATTCAGATCGCCGCCCTTCGTCCCGGTACCATGAGGCGGATCTCGAGGGCGAGATCCATTGTTAGTGGTGTCGAATTGTGGCATCCTGCAAAAACCACTACTAGAAAATCGCGTTGTTTTTGTGCATTGCATCGTCATGACCGCATGCTCATTCCATCATGCCACATTGCATTTGAGCATCGTCATCATCATGCATGGTTTTGTCTAAAACTATTTCGAAAAGTCTTTTATTGTTTTCTAAATACCTCGTCTCTTAATTCGAATATGAAACCCCGATCAATCCGGATCTATTATTTGTCTAACAACTATTTACGAAAGTATTTTTAAACTAAATCAATTAAATAAAATATTTTTGTATCGGGGGAGGCAACCACCGGCCAGGCCCAAAAGGCCCAACCGGCAGCCACCTACCACCCCACAAACCCTAACCTAAACCTAATCCTAAACCCCCACCTACCACCCTGCCGCCGACACACCATCCCTCCACCCCGCCGCCACACACGCCCACCACCATGCGCACCCCTTCCCACGACTAACTTCCCCTGGCCCCACCTCAACTCCCTCGTTCCCCCGCTCCCTTGACCACGTCCACCCATGTGTTGCCCGATCGCAGCGCGTCACTGGGCCCCACCCCGTATCCCGCTCCTCCCTCGCCTTCCTCACCCGAACCCCTCCCCGCTTGGTCTCTCCTCTGCTACCTGCGAGCGCCGCCGCCGCCAGGAGCGAGACGAGCCTCGGTCGATCTCCTCCCCGCCACCCAGGTCCACCCCTCCCTCTCCCTACATCGGCAACCTCACCCTGCCGCCTAGGTCCACCCCTCCCTCTCCAACGCTTCCCGGCCCCGACCTCGTCGTCGACCTGTCGTCCTTATCGTCTGCTCGCATCACCGGCCAGGACCTCCTCCCCGTCGTCTCCTCCTCTGGCCCGAGCTCCTTCGCTCGAGTCGCCGTCTCGCCCTGGCCATGGCGTCGCCCCTGGCCGCCTCCTCGCCGTCGATCCACGCCCAACAGCGCCTGTTCTCACCGATCTCGTCGCCCTGCCGAGCCCGACCTTGCCCCCTTACTGCCGTCGTGCCAGCCGAGCTCCCCGGACCCGCCTGCTCCTGCGCTCGCCATCGCCGCGGGACCGGTTGTCGGCCACCTCCTCCGCCTCCCCATGCGAGACCCACCTCCTGCTCGCCGCTGACGCCCTCATCCTCCCTGTCAGGCGCGTCCTGCAGGGCGCCGTGGTCGTTCCACTCGGTGCAGCGTCACTCGCTGGCCTCGCCCCCTCGTGGCGTCGTCCTCGCCGTCCTTCCACCCCGGCTCGCCAGTGACCGAGCCACGGCCGTCCCGGGCACCTCCTCATCGACAGCGTCCCCTTCTGCTTGCGGTTCGCGTGCTCGCTGCCAGAGCATGGCCTCCTTGCTGCCTCTGCTCAACATCGGGCCCCTGCTGCCTCGTTCCCTGGCCGTGTGCACTGGCGGCTATCCGAGGCGTCAAGGCCACGTGCCTGTTCTTTGTATCCTGTTGTGTTCATGTTGATGTTGTAGTTTCTACTACAGTGAATCCTTGCCCCGGTACAACTCGATGTAACAACTGTTGGTGAGGTGAGTTGATGTTTTGGTGGCGTTTGGGGATGATGCGTAAAAGGTGCGGACAAGGTGATGTCTGTGAGAAAAATTGTGTGGCTTCGCTCAAAGATCTCGACCCCGAACCCTCCGGAACCCCCAAGATCGCCCGAACCCAGATGTGTGACCCCTTTCTCGAGCCCTATTTTATAAATGTAATATCAAATTGTTGCATATTAAATTGTTCATCTCGCATGCATATCATGTGGGTTGGGGCATTATGCCAATTCATCTCATAATTAAATATGGAGTCTATATGCGGGATATCTTTGTCTTATTCCGGACTCCATTTAAATTGGTGTAGCGAACCGGTGCTATCTTTGACCATGTTAAGACAACATCTAAATTGTGGGGTATCTAAACAACTTAAACCGTTTAATTAAATGTCGGGACCCCGGTTCCGCTTAATATGATCTAATTGCATCGCACCTTTGCCATGTCATACATCATACATGCATCATGCCCGATCTTTTGCCGTAGTATTAAATAGTCCATCCGGTGTTTCTTCTAGTGCTTTGCTTCTTCACGGATTAGGCCAATGAGTTGATGCGAGTGTCGACCCGATCTTCGGATGAACCCTCGGCAATGTTTTCAGGCGAGCATCTCCCCCTTTCTACCTATCTTACTTTTATAGTCTTTATTTCCTCCTGTTGATCTATTGCTATCTGTGTTAGGATGCTCTAGTTTTCGTACCCGTGATATCCCTTGCAGCCTTATATTGCCTTGGACACATCCTATTACCTGTTTTTTTGGTAGATAGTTGGACTTGCGCGTCGTAGTCGCTTGCTCAAGTGTTGTTGCGTGTCGTCCAGTACCACAGTTGTTGGAGTATTGCCACATGTTTAATGTTGGAGATGATCATGGCTTTAATTACTGTTTAATAACTAAAATTGAATTAGGTAAATACAGAGGCACAGGTGGGCAATAGATGTTATTTGGTTGTTAACCGTCCACTTGTGTCCCGTAGGACCCCGAGTTCTTGACACCTGTTCCGAGATCGAGTGCGCTAACCACAGGTGGGGTGTATGGGCACCCCCATCGATTTAGTACCTGATTCCAAGTACTGTACTGGGGGCCACAAATAGTTTGGGGCTTTATTACTATTCTGTACTTATGCCATGCTTTACTGCTTAATTTAAATTGTGCGATGTACTGCACCTGTACTGTTTAGGATCGTGAACCGTTTTCGCTGTATCGACAAGCCCAGTCACACTTTCGGGTTCCCAGTCGTTTACAGCCGGCTCCACAAACCCTGAGTCCGTCTTGGAGACCGGCCGACTTCGTTGCGGGTAGACTTGGTGGGGTGGCCCCCATGTACTTACTTTGGGTCTGGGAAACGTCATGACTTAGGCCCCGCCGACATACCGATGGGTGTATGTTAATTGATCTGGCAAAAAGGGTCGAAGTGCGTGTGGATACTTTGGTGCACCCCTGCAGGGTTAAATCTTTTCGAAAAGCCGTGTCCGCGGTTATGGACGACTTGGAGCACAGTTCTCGATCATAGACAACTATAACTAAAGTTTACTGTTATAATTTGACTTGTATCCGATATGACTAGTAATCAGCTCCACTACAACGGAATGGCTAAATAAAAGTGCCAACAACTGCTGGATTTGGGGATATCTCATGCTATTTGTATCTGACTAGTAAGTGTTGCAACTACAACGGGATGGTTAACTAAAATTGCCCACTGCTTATTATATCAGGATGACTATCTATACCTGACTAGTAATTGCCGCAACTATAACGGAATGAATAAGACTGCCAACGACGTGAGTTCCTCGGTTGACTTCCTCGTTTGGTCTCGAGGGGAAAATACCAGGATGGGTATGTATGGTGGTAGTATCAGGTTGGTTCCGAATAGGTCTTTCTTACCCCTCTCTGATAGCCGTTAGTTGTATCGAGTCTCTATAGGTTGTTTAGTGCATGCCGTGCTGCCGCTTCAGTCCACCATACCTATGTAGGCGAGGACCGCCGAATTCTAGCCTCGCCGTGTACTGGCCTCAGTACTGACCGCTCTCTCTTTTTCCTTTGCCCTTTGTCGGCACCCCTTTGTTTAAGCAGGTTTTGAGATCGACGTCGTTAGCAGGGTTACCCTTCCGGCTTGGCCTGGGCAGGGTTATGGACGCCATTGGTTATTCTTCAGGGCTCTTAGCCCCATTTGCATCTTGTCCGTAGTCGGACGCTCGATCATTTTCAAGGTGATTTGGATCTTTGTATATTATATCTGTATTCTTGACTCATTGAGTCGATGTTGTATATATACGTTCTGTGGGTTCCACCGTGGACTATTGTGTAATGGTATTATTTCGTTTTCCACCCGCACGAAAGTGCCTGGTGGGCACCTTCGAATCGTTTCTATGCGGGTTTGGCGGGAATCGCTGAAACTTGCATAGGGCCGATTCTGAGGGTGTTACACCACGCCCGCCAGGTGTTGAACATTTGGCCGGATTCGGCCATGGACTCCGACGGAGACGAGGTACCGTGCACTGACTCTGACGAGGGCGAGATACTCGCCATGGATTCCGATGACGAGGAGTTGCTCGCCGTACTCCTGGAGAAGGAGAGCACCGAGGTCGCCGAAAGTGAAGAGCACTTGCAGATCCTCGCATCGCTCGCCCAGCTGTACATGCAGATGGAGAAGCCGAAGCGCGGTGGTTCGGCGCCAGGTCGCATGAAGTGCAAGGCGAGACAGAGGATAGAGGGCTATTGCATGTTGTACGCCGACTACTTCGCCGACCAGCCACTCCATGGAGAGGACGTGTTTCGCCACCATTTTAGGATGATCCAGAAGCTCTTCCTCAGGATCGTGCATGCCATCCAGAAGTTCGAACCATATTTCCTTTGCAAGAAGGACTGCACCGGCTTGGTTGGGTTTTCCTCGCTTCAGAAGTGCATCGTGGCGATGAGGTTGCTTGCATATGGAGCGCCGGCTGATGCTGTCGATGACTATCTCCGCATCGCCGAGTCTACCGCCCTTGATTGCTTGTACAGGTTCTGCAGGGCAGTGATTGCAGTGTTCGGGGAAGAGTACTTGAGATCACCCACTGCCGAAGACACTGCTCAGATCCTTGCAGTCAATGAAAAGTAGAGGATTTCCTGGTATGCTTGGAAGCATAGATTGCATGCATTAGGAGTGGAAGAACTGTCCATTTGAATGGCAAGGAATGTACAAAGGCCACAAAGGAGGATGCAGTGTGATACTTGAGGCAGTTGCTACACATGATCTTTGGATCCACTCCTTCTTTGGCATGGCATAATCGAACAACGACATCAACTTCCTCAACTCCTCAACTGTCTTTTCCAAGCTTGTTGAGGGTCATGCTCCCCCTGTGGAATTTGAGATCTGTGGGCACCACTACAACAAGGGATACTATCTAGCAGATGACATCTATCCAAGATGGCCAACATTTGTGAAGACTATCTCAAGCCCAATGCTCCCCAAGCATTCTCACTTTGCCAAGGAACAGGAAGCTTATAGGAAGGACGTGGAGCGGGAATTTGGTGTGCTCCAGCAGAGGTTTGCAGTTGTCCGATTCCCTGCTATGACTTGGTCGAAAGATCAGATGTGTAAAGTGATGAACTGTTGTGTGACCTTGCACAACATGATCATTGAGGATGAGAGGAAGGATCCATGAGTTTGCTCGAGGAGGACGAGCCATACTATCTACAGGGTCCTCTTGCCCAGCCTGATCATCAGATGCCTCCAACATGGGCTGCATTCATCGCAATGCGTCAGGAGATCCGACATCCGGCGATGCATCAACAGCTGCAGGATGATCTTGTCGAGCACCTATGGATACGCAGGGGCAACACGACGTAGATGCTGAGCATGAACTGACCGGACTTGGCCGAAATATGTTGTACTTTTATTGCAGACCGAACTATGTTTACATTACGCCGAACTCTGTTTAAAATTTCGCCGAACTTGGTATTAAAGTGTTCTGTATTCATCGTATGACGAACTATGCCGAAATTTGGACGAACTTGAGCCGAATTTGAGCCGAAACGGGCGACCCGAAAACTCGGCCTGAGTACGCGAGTGGAAAACTGAGCGTACCCAGACCGAAAACTTACGCCGTCCGGCCAAAGATTGATTCGGATTTCGGCCTTGGTTCGACCAACGAGTGGAGATGCTCTTGGATGACCAGGATCGTTTCAGTCCTCCGTCGTTGCTCGTCTGTCCTCGCCGGAGTGGTGACTTGGTCTAACCCTATTTATTTCCTGAAAACACAACGAAGCTACAGACACGCACGCAAAGCCCAGTGGCAGCACGTTTCAGGCCACTCGCTGCTGCCCGTCACTGGTGGTGGTGGTGGTATCCTGAAATATGATGAAAATCGTGGCCAGTTTAGCCCGATCAGGGCTACGCCGAAACCACACATTTCTTGTATCTCTACTAATTTGATGTCCATTTCCTGCTGTATTAAAATCAATCTCCCTGTCAGGGGATGACAGACGGAGCGGGGGGCGGCGAGCGTGAGCGATTTTGATTCGGGTTGCCGTCGTGGACCTAGCGTGCAGCGGCGACACTCAGGCAGGCAGGGCACCCCGCTTTGGCCCAGCACGGCCGGTGGGTCGGTCTTCTCCGACGTGGTCTCCTCCCACCCATACACCCTCCCGCTCCCAACACCCACAGAACCCAATTCCCTCCCCCTCCCCGCACACACACACACACACACACACACACACATCGCGCATCCATCCCACCACCACCACCACAACCCGCCCCCGTACGCAAATTACTCATTCCAAAACCGGCCACCGCGTCTCGTCTCCCCCCATGGGCGACTCCTCGGTCGCCGCCGGCGCGCTCGTGCCGTCGGTGCCCAAGCCGGACTCCGCGCCGTCGGGCGGGGACGCCGCCCAGGCCCAGCACCACCCGTCCCTCGCGGAGGACGCGGGGGCGTCGCCGTCGCCGTCGTCCTCGCCGCGGCAGCAGCAGGACGAGGAGGATGGGGACGGGGCGGAGGCCGCCGCGGCCGCCGACAGGGAGCTGCTCTGCCCGATCTGCATGGCGCTCATCAAGGACGCCTTCCTCACCGCCTGCGGCCACAGCTTCTGCTACATGTGCATCGTCACGCACCTCACCCACAAGAGCGACTGCCCCTGCTGCAGCAACTACCTCACCAAGGCGCAGCTCTACCCAAACTTCCTGCTCGACAAGGTTTGCTTCAGTTTCGGCATCACTCACCGCGCTATGGATTTAGACGGCGCTAGTATTTGCTTAGATTTAGGTGTGATTTTTGGATGTGAGGACCGGTAGAGCTGGTTCCAACAGAATGTATATCAAATAGTGTGCTCTCAGTTCTGTGTAAGTCACAAGGTTTTAGCTACTACGTCTTGAGCAATTATTATCAAACAGTACATACTGTTTCTACTACACTCTGCAGTGCTTCTGCAGATATTGAGAAACCCTGGTCAGACAGTTCTGTTCATCTAACTTGTGTCATGCATTGCAGTTTATTGTAAATGTCAGGTTTCTTCACTAGTAACGTTCATTGCTTGTGTTAGTTCTGCTTGTCAGTGCTTTGCTATGGCGACGGTGATTCTGTAGTTCTCTTAATATCAGATATGTCTTTGTGTATGGTTTCCTTGGTACACATTCGAGCTGCCAATCATGTTATTTGCTTATTGGATATTTGTTCAGCTTTTGTGTTTCTTCTGCGGTTCTGCTTGTCAGTCATTGATATGTAAACCCTTGCTATGGCTATGATGATTCTCAAGTTCTATTAAAATAGGATGTTTCACATTCATGCTATATCTGTTCATGCTTATCGGTTACTTGAAACTGGCATTACGGAGAAAAATCACTAAGGTTTGTTTTTTTGTACTTGTGCCTACATAGGTCTTGAAGAAAATGTCGGCCCGGCAAGTTGCAAAAACAGCATCTCCGATTGAGCAACTTCGACATGTTGTGCAACAGGTCAGTCACTCCACATGTTTTGCTTTGCACGTGTAATTTTTTGGCCGCTCCAGAAATATAGTTACAAAATTTCAGCTTCTTTCATGCTCATTGCAGTATGTGGCCAATGGGTATCCACATTGTTCTGAGCAAAGATAGTTAGTAGAACTTTCACTGTTTATGCACCTCTAGTTCTATCTTTAGGTTGCAACTATTCTCTGTAATGAACAGGCTATCTCCATCCATTTCACTGCCAAGAGCTCAAATCTAAGTACTGCAATCCTTTACTTAGTATCTGAACAGACCTACCTCCTTGCACATTGCAACTCTGTGACCCTATATAACCACCGATCCATATATAAGTATAGATCAAGAAAAGTTATAGGACCTACTGTACCTGTCGTACACCAACCTGTTCCCTTTGGGGGACACCTCCCTCCTCACTGGTACAAAAAATCTTCAGATGATAAATCAAGCACCACAGAAGATGAACTGCTACTAACATGGTTGAGCTGGCGTTGTGATAATAATTTAGTAATGAATTTGCAAATTCCTACAAATACTAAAATGGGCCTCGCTGGTTCTCTGCTATCACATACCAACAACTGTACTAGTTCTTAAATTGTTGGGACAGGACATGATCATCATATAGCCATGCTTTTCAAAGTCACAAACTCACAATTTCTCTTATATTTTCATTTATGTTCTGGCTTGTAACAACTCTCTATGTTTATCATAAAAGCATAACTTCCATAACTCTTAACCAATTTATCAATGCTCTTGTTTTATACACACACACAAGAAAAGTTACTGAAGAATGATGACATATTACTAGTATATTGAGTTTAGTTCTTCTTATTTATAGGGAAATGATATGTCGGTTAAAGAGCTAGACAGCCTTATGACTTTGATTGCTGAGAAGAAGAGGCAAATGGAACAACAAGAGTCCGAGACAAATATGCAAATATTGCTAGTCTTCTTGCACTGCCTTAGAAAGCAAAAGCTGGATGAGTTGAATGAGGTTTGTTTCAATTCCTGCTAATATAGATATGGGAGTTTATCTTCTGATGATTCCTCTTACCATATGTACAAATTTTTATTCATGTTCCATTTTATTTTTTTAAACAGTTACTTCTTTTGTTGTAGCTTTTTTGCATGAAATTTGTCACTGTTAATAATGTTGGCTTCTTTTATACAGATTCAAACTGATCTGCAGTACATCAAAGATGATATAAACAGTGTGGAGAGACATAGATTAGATTTGTATCGAACAAAAGAAAGGTACTCCATGAAGCTGCGCATGCTTTTGGATGAACCTGCTGCATCAAAGATGTGGCCCTCACCTATGGACAAACCTAGCAGTCTCTTTCTCCCCAACTCTCGGGCACCACTTAATGCATCATCTCCAGGGGGTTTAAATAATAGGAAGCTTGATTTGAGAGGTCAAGTAAGTCATCAAGGATATCAAAGAAGAGATGCCCTTGCTTGCCCAGACCCTCCTAACCCCCCTATACAGTCGAGTAATGTTATTGCTCGGAAGAGGCGAGTTCAAGCACAGGTTTATATCTATCTTTAAGCAATTTTTGTACTCTTCTACATTCTAATGGATTGTTGCTCACCCCAAGCAGGTTATTACCATATAATGCAAATAAGTAGTTTAACATATAAACTAGGTACAATTGGCCATGCATTTTTTTGTTATCTAATACAATGGGGTAAATTACAGTTTAACGAGCTTCAAGAATACTATCTGCAAAGACGGCGTACTGGAGCACAGTCCCGCAGGCAGGAGGACGTTACGATGAATAGAGAAGGTTATCATGAAGGTCTTGAAGATTTTCAGTCTGTGCTAACAACATTCACTCGATATAGGTTTGCTTTTATTAACATAATATGCCTACAGTAGTGTTTATGCCTTCATGGTATTCATTGAGCTTATCATGTTTTTTGTTCTGCGTCATGTATGGATCAGTCGATTACGTGTAATTGCGGAACTTAGACATGGAGATCTGTTTCACACTGCAAACATTGTATCCAGGTGAGTGTTTTGAAAATATTCAGCATCATTATGTACTTCTTATCAAAGTGTAGTTTACTTCATGTGCATAGTTTATCTGAGGCTATAGTGCTGTAGCAGAACCGCACAGCCAGCATAGGGGAGAGTGAGTGGTTTAGAGAGGTCGCAAAATTTCAGTGTCCCTATTGATCAACATAGGACTGCTCAGTTAGCAAAAAATATCTATTTGCAAAATGTACTGCTGACATTACAAAAACAAGGGACAAATCTACTAGTAAAAAAATTGATTGCTGACATAATTTTTGTTTTCGTCTGGCCTGAGGGTGCATAAGTCGCTGCAGTTGTTTTGATTGTATGTAGTCCTTTATGTACGTGAACAATTAACACTATTTTGATATTCCTTAAATGCAGTATTGAATTTGATCGTGATGATGAGCTATTTGCTACTGCTGGGGTCTCGAAGCGTATTAAAGTCTTCGAATTTTCTACAGTAAGTGAAAAATTTCAGGACACTTTCTTTTGTTGTAAGCCCATAACCAGAATTTTTGAATTACTCAAATTTGACCTATCCTACTTCTTAGGTCGTTAACGAGCCATCAGATGTCCACTGTCCAGTTGTTGAAATGGCTACCAGATCTAAACTCAGCTGCCTTAGCTGGAACAAGTACTCAAAGAATATTATAGCAAGCAGTGATTATGAGGGAATAGTTACTGTCTGGGATGTTCAAACCCGCCAGGTAACCTTTGTTCTGTTCTACAATTTATTTTGCAAAATTCCGTATAGTTCACTAAAACTAATGGTATTTGTATTGCTTTTTGACAGAGCGTGATGGAGTACGAAGAGCATGAGAAAAGAGCATGGAGTGTTGATTTTTCACGTACAGAGCCCTCAATGCTAGTATCTGGGAGTGATGATTGCAAGGTATTTGAGAACTGAAATGGTTCAGCTATTTTTGTTCTTCCCAAAGGGAAGAAAGCTTGAATATAACTTCTGGGTGGATATGTTTTCATCAGATGGAAATCAGTGATTCTTGCGTATCTGTGTCGCAGTTCTGTAGTGCTTTTCTAATGTCTAATCTGAATATATTGCTGTCTATGCCAGGTCAAAGTGTGGTGCACAAAACAGGAAGCAAGCGCCATTAACATTGATATGAAGGCAAATATTTGCTCCGTTAAATATAATCCTGGATCGAGCTACTATGTCGCTGTATGTTGCATCCATTTCCTCAACTTGTATTAAATAAATGATTTGTTTTCTCACCGGATGCTACAATATTTCAGGTCGGATCTGCTGATCACCATATTCATTATTTTGACTTGAGAAATCCAAGTGCGCCTCTCCATGTTTTTGGTGGGCACAAGAAAGCTGTTTCGTATGTGAAGTTCTTATCGAATAATGAGCTTGCATCTGCATCGACCGATAGCACATTACGGTTATGGGATGTCAAGGACAATTGCCCAGTACGTCTCCCTGTGATCATCTGTGCCTTGCTTTTATGTTATTTTTGCCTCCCGTGCTGGTATAACATAAGGGTAATTGCGTGTTTGGATGTCCTCCTATCTTCAAAGTAATAAAAACGGATATCTATTGTATTCTAAATATCTCCAGACCTCATGGGTCAAAATCAGGAATTTTTCTGCTATATTATCTTCTGCTGTAGAATAAGTTGCTGAAAAAATGATAAAGACTACCAGTGACATGTATTACCAAATGTCAACTTAGCAAATTGACTTTTCATGTGACATGAGGGCTTTTCCTTAGATCTGTAATTAGCTTACAATGTTTATTACTAATTGGCCCCATTTAAGTAAACTGATATGTCAAGTGATTGATCATAGTATTTTTTTTCACTTTTATCTCTTAGCCGTGTCCAGTGGCCTGGTTCAGCTATCATGGCATGCTAGACCTGAAATAAAATGGTATTATACAAATAGTCTCTTGTTGACCTTATTCTTAAACTGGTAATATTTTGCAGGTAAGGACGTTCAGAGGTCACAAAAATGAAAAGAACTTTGTTGGGCTATCGGTAAATAACGAGTATATTGCTTGTGGGAGTGAAACAAATGAGGTTTTCGTGTACCACAAGGTAATTGTGAGCTTCTAACATTCCTCTTCTTCCCTGTCACATGGTTGATGTGCTGTGATGCTGCTGCTTAACCAAGCAGATAGATCAATTTTTCTCTCTGTCTAACTTGAAGCAACTCTGCACCAATTGCAGGCCATCTCGAAACCTGCTTCCAGCCATCGGTTTGTATCCTCCGACCTGGACGACGCCGATGATGATCCTGGGTCTTATTTCATTAGCGCTGTCTGCTGGAAGAGCGATAGCCCGACCATGTTAACTGCTAACAGTCAGGGGACCATTAAAGTTCTTGTGCTCGCCCCTTGATGTGATCAAGGGCTTTGGTGGGATCCATAGGTAGCCTGTATATCCTATATGTCCTGTCGTATCATTGTTGTGCCGTTATATGTCCCAAAGTGGGAGTGGAGGCATATTGATCTCCATTGCAGGGCGCGGGATTTTTGGAGGTAATCTTCTGACGTAGGGGTTCGATGGCTCGGAATGTGTGCATAGTTGGTGATTCTGTTGTATAGGCGTAAAGCAGCCAGCTTGTCTGTCGGTTACATGTGTAATGTGAGAAAATAGAACTTTAAATAAAAGTCTGGCTTGGTTTCTAATAAGTGACTTTATTATATTGGACTGTGGGAAGACACTCTACAGAGCTGAGTTGGGCCAAGAAAAGAAGAGGCCAATACTGCTCGATAGTACTGAATTGGCTAATTTTGCTTACTTGCATTGGTTAATCACGCTTCAAAATCACCCAGTTGTAACTTGGAAGTTGAAAATTGCTGCTGCTTCATGCAAGTTTGCTGGTTTCCAAGCAGGTATTTCCCTGCGATGGGTTCTAGTGGACTCCTTCGCTGAGGCGTTTCTCCTTGTTCAACTGGGACAATCAGAAGATGAGGGCAGAAACAGCACAAGGCCATTCACTTGCCTATTTTCATCTTGTCTTGGCCGTTCTCCGTTGAAACCTGAAACTGGTTTGTTTGTGTTCTCCCGGCTGTATCTATTCTCCTGTCGTAGCTCCGTTGGTTGATATACCTGAAACCTGACTGTCCGAGTGGTGGCTTCTTGTGATCAGCATGTTGGTCTGGTCTTTCATCTGCGCGACCTCTTGGTGATGTCCTCCATTATTCCACCGTATACACAATACAACCAATGTCTGTCCGTCACGCAAAGGTGGCATCTTTTGTTTTATGCTACGATGGTGAGGTTCTGTTTTATTATTCTCTTTATAGATCCGGCTTAAACAAATGTGTTTTGGGTGTAGTCGGCTGGATGAACTGGATCCGGTGCGAGCCGAACTATTTTTTAACTTTGAAGTCTGAAGCACCCCAATCACCCGCTGTGGCTGCGGGGGAGAAAGTCCCATGCTGGCTGCAGCGCAATGCAGGCAGCGTGCCGCGTCGCAGTTTTTCACCAAAGCCGCCGGCGCCGGGTCGGAGAAAGAGAAGAGAAAAGCAGCGGCGAGAAGAGTCGGGGTTGGCCTTTCGGGCGACCAATGGCCTATTTATTGGATTTTTGCAGCCGAACCAACGGAGCAGCGCGGTCGCGGACGGACACAAGCTACTAGTCACCCAGTGCTTCCTCGTGCGTGCAAGGTAAACCAGCTACTACTACTAGTACTTTGAGTAAAACTACTACAGTATACGTATATAGCGCGTCTCAGTCGGTTTAAAAAGAATAACTACGCGTTTCAGCATTGGCACGTCGCGATCGGATCTAGGAGTTGTCCCTAAGATGAGATGAGTTCAGCGCCTCAAGTGGAACATCATATGCCGTGTGGTGTGCATGGCCTTTGGGACTGTTAATTTTCACCGTGTGTGTGTGGAAAGTGGGTGCATGTGGGTGCCCGGGTGTGGTGACTACGGGCTCTCAGTGCGGCCAAGGAAACAGCGCATTTGAAGGCGTGCTTGTTAGCCATTTTCCCATTTCTCGCATGGGCCAGGGAAAAATAAGGACGCTTGGTGTATTGGATCGTATGTGTTTGTTGTATCGCACGAGCTTTAAAGCAGACTAAAAATTAGCTCGCTGGAAACGCTGATTTTATGCGTTTCTGCGGGGACAGGCCCCGCTTGTGTAAAAGGGGGAGGGAAGTTGCTCCGCCCGTGCGAGCTCGGCGATGGCGCGAGCCGCGGGTTTCCCCCAAAAGCTGACGGTAGAAATTTCGTCACTGCCCGCTGCAGCGCGGCGATATATATCACCACCCGCCACACCAACGTCCCTTGCCACCATTTTCCCCATTCTTCGAGCTCTCAAACTGGCGAGGCTATTCATCGGCCAACAGGTAAGCGACGGTAGCGGAGGTGGTGGTTATAGATCGGCCGATGCAGGCGTTCTTCTCCAAGATCTTCAGCGACGACGTGCTCCGCTCCTATGGTGCCGGTGAGTTCCATCAAACCCTAGGTGTAGTAGCTTTGATCTGTTAGCACCTCGTAGATCTGATTGTAGTTTGCAGTAGATCTATGTTAGTATGCCGAATAAACTGCTAGGTATAGTCATAGATCGATGTCTTTGTGGACTCGTTGCATGTTTAAGCTTGTGTTCATGGCTAGTCTAGGTCCTGATATGTGTGACTGTAGATCTGTAGGACATAACCGCCGATGAGTTCAGCCAGGCCCTCATGGATTCTCAGGAGACCTTTGTCGCTGAGACCCAATCCCAGCTCCCGCCTCTGAGGCTCACCTATCCTCAGCGCACGGAGATCTTGTCTGCTCCTCCGATGACCGGGTACACGATGGAGCAGATTGCAGAGCAAGATGCCAAGATCTTGGCCAAGAAGAAAGCCATAAAGGCTGGCAAATCTCATAACACAGGCTAGTGCAAGGGGGTGAAGGGAACCATGAAGTGGGAACCGTTCCTCTCGGCGTTCGCGCTCAATCAGATGTGCGAAATCATCAAGAGCGGCGTGAGAACGGAGAAGGGGTTCAAAGAGGTGCACCTCAACACAGGGGACATATCTCGGTATTAACTAATTTTAGTAACATCCCTATGATTCCCTTGTGTAACCTTGCTAACCTCCCTGCAATTCCATGTCTTAGGATCACCCCAAGGATGATGAGTATCTAAACAAGCCTATCACCAACTATAGGCAGATGGAGGCCATCTTCTCCTACGACCTTACCACTGGCAGGTTTGCAATGGGCTCTAGTGAGCCTCTTGGCGAGCCAAGCCTTGAATACATGCAGACCCAGGAGTCAGAGACAGTGGTGCTTGATGAAGAGGCCGAGACCAATGCCGCCGCATGTTCTCCTGCTACCGGCGTTGGTCAAGGTGGCAACAAAAATGCCTATGTTGTTGCTGGCTTTGATCCTTGCAAGAAGAGGAAGAGGTCACTGCTGGGAGAGGAGGACGTCGTCGCCATCACATGCATGACCGAGGACATGAAAGCGGTGGAGACCGCCATCTCCACTGCTTCCCCTCCCGATGTGCACCCATCTCTGTACAACGCCATCATGGCCGCCAAAGGCTACAACCCCGAGGATCTGATGGTGGAACTCAGCCACCTGTTCGACAACAAGGCTATGGGCAACGACTTTTTTCAGATGGCGGAGGACCACAGGGATCTCTGGCTCAGGACCTTCCTGGTATAGTGCTTGCTCCCTGATCATGGAGATGGTGCCAGTAGTGCATGCATGATGAAGAAGTTGTATATTGTGAAGTAGCTAGGGACTTGATGAAAACTTATGCCTGTTTATTTTGAGGTGGTATATACTAACCCCTCACATGATGGAGAACTTATGCGATGGTAGGATTGCATCCCTTTTGATGTGGTGGTAGGATAACACCATAGGTGTTGGTGGTGATCGGTTGGATCACACTAACTTGGTAGGTTGGAACTGCTGATGCTTGTGCCCGTATGATCATGCATGCTTAACTAGTTTATGTTTATTGCCTTTTGTTATTTGTGAACTTGATCTGTCTGCTTTAGTTGTGATTCTTATATAGTTATATATGTGTTATGTCTCATAGAAATACAACTGGTATATGGTGTACTACGGCAAGAAGCCGGGAATCTAATAGAAACACAACTGGTATGTGATGTACTACGGTAAAAAGGCGAAAATCTACCAAGACATGGGAGGAGTGCAGCCAACAAGTGACAGATTACTAGCACAACCTTCATAAAGGGTTTGAGACTCTAAAGCAGGCACAAAAAGCCTACTCTAAGTTCTTAGCAGAGCATCCACAGAAGGCACAACCGTCGCAATATATGAACATCAATTTCACTCCACCGCCATCAGTTCATCAACAAGTTCGTCCACATGAGCAGTTTTCACCTACAAAGGATGCAAGTATGATGAAAGACATCATCATCGTCGGCCTGATCGTGTGGATCGATCATGTAAGATCTTAAATCCTAATGACTAGTTGGTAAACTCACCATTTTGCCATGCGAGGTAACCACATTGGACCGGATGCGGGCTTCCAAACATACAACTTTGCACCAGCCGAGCTTAATCTGGAAAACCAAATAAAGTGGTCATATGAGCTTTCCTAGTGGAAAAATGAAAATACAGCCAATCAAATAAACTGTCCATCCTGGCCAAGGACAATCTCCCCAATACAGCATTCACTTGGGTCAAGTGGAAAAAACGTAGAAATTCCGACCAAAGCAACAAACACTCCGTGAATGAATTCGTAGTGGTACTGGCTCGAACTGTTGGCGAAGAGCTAGCTAGCATATGTTGCCCCGCCGCCACCAGCCAGGGAAATCGGCGGCCCGTGCATCGGCCAAACGAGCAAAACAAAAGCATAGCATGCTGCATACGGCAGGCCAAGGGTGCTCAAAACAAATATGAAAGCATGGCCGAGATTTCATTGGCATGTCTCGGGGATCTGATTTGGCCGTCCGGGTCCCCAGCCTACGCGCTAGACGTGCTCCATTTCCAGCCTTGGAGAAAGTGTGTCTTGTACTACACATTGGTGTCTACAGTATATATTGGCACGCCTCTACTCTCAACTTGTTCGTGCCTTTTTCACTATTAAACTGTAATCCTTTTTAAAACAAAGCAAAAGATTTGCAATTTTTAATTAATTAAGAAGAGGCTTTTAAAGGTCTTACAAACCCAGTCTTGGCAAAAGCCGAGGTACATAAAGAACACGGGTCTACTCTCCTGACATTATATTTCACGTCTTTTGTGACGGCGAGGCGCCATAGGGGTAACCTCATCTTTTATTTTGGAGAGTAGAGTGGCATTGTTGGTGTTGTTGCTTGATTTCGGAAGACGCGGGCATTTTGTCCCTTCCAAACTTTAAACGAGACCAACATCACAAGCGAAGCTATTGCTTTCCTTGATCCTCCTCATTTGTGGATCCCTTCGACCCACCAATCCTTGCCCGAATGCATAGCATGACAATCCCTCGATTGCATATTATCTAAGCCTAGCCAAGTCTTACGATCGGACCACACCCACAAAGTGAACCGGCTTTGGAACAATAGGCGAGCGGCCTATTCTTGCGTTTGGTTGCAAAGCTTGTATAAGTCACAACTTTGCCAACCTATTTTTTTGGAGTCTATGTGCTGACCATACACGGTTTTAAAGGACCAACCAAGTGAATATTTTGCACTTGGGGGGTGCACATGGTTTCCACACCAACGAGGGCATGGTGTTGGTTGTGAGGCCAAGGAATTGCATCTTGTAGGCCTACCGAGCCGAATATCACCAACTATTTGTGTGCTTACAAGTTATTCAATAGTTCATTGTTCAAGTGGATGTTGTGGAGTACTAGCTCCCAAAGCTTGTACTCCCTCAGTTTAGAAATATAAGATCTTTTAGTTTTGTGAAGGAGATGTATCTAGACATCTTTTAGTGTATAGATTTAAATAAATTTAGACACTAAAAGATGTGTAGATACATCTCATTCACAAAGCTAAAACATCTTATATTTCCAAACGGAGGGAGTAGAATTGAAGGAGACATGTGGTGGACTGAAGTAACTGAACTGCATCTTGTTTGTGCTTTTACTTGGCAATGGAAACAATCCGCAACCATTCAGATCAAAGCATGCCGATAACGAACTCGGGTGGCGTCAAAGAAAACTAAGCTGGCACGAAAAACATTAGCTCCCTGAATCCCCTATTAAGCCCGCGCTTTATCACTTTTATGATGCCCTTTGCGGCTTTGCATCCAGTGTAGCAGCTGTTTAGCTGCTCCGAGAGGTCGGCCGTCGTCCAAGAGCCGATACGCCGCTTTCAGCACCCCAGCTCCACTGCACCATACATATCTCCATTGGTCTGGTATGGACGTCATCACCATCCCCGTTTCTTCGATCAAGACAACAAAAGATCTTCTCTCTGAATAGTGAAAAGCGAGAATATTCTAGCCAACTAAAGAACTCTCCTTCCCTTTCCTTTATGAAATGAATCAAGTAGCTAGGTGATGGTGACGGGACGGGTGCATATGTACTAGCCAAAGAGCCAAGGCTTTTTGTTAAGCGACCCTGAGCTTTCGTGGTGCCATCGAGCTGGTGATTTCTGATCGATGGGCATCTTTCGCTTATTCTGGTTCAAGTGGAATCGGTCAGTTGCATATAGTACATTGGACAAGTTCGATGGACTGGTGAATGTGATGTACTGATGGATCCAGTCCAAGAACAGCGATGTCTGCATTCTCTAATGCTGTACTAGCTGCGTCCGCTCTGCCTGGTGCTGCCGGGATATTTGATCGTTTGTCACATTTTACTTTAAAATTTGATTTATTTACCACATTGACCATCACATATCAGTGATACAGTGCGTGGCAAATAATCAAATTACAAAACAAAGTGTCGCAAATTATCAAATTCCCCGGATGGTGTATGCATGTATGCATGCCAGCCGATCGTTTGCATGTCTGAGCTCGATCATGCGGAACTACTTCGGTCCTAATACGGTGTATCCCGAGCAATTATTTCTCTGCCGGTTTGGGATGCCCACCGAGTTGTTCAAGGCCCATTGATGAGCGTGTGAACATGCATGATCGCTTCTTTGAGCAGAGGAGTGCTTCTAGAGAACTTAGTCATAACACCTACCAAAAAGTGACAGCCGCATTCCTGGAGACGGCATATGGCATTCCAACAGATCTTGTCGATGATCACTTGGCTATGAGTGCGAGCCAGAGCATCAAGTGTGCCAAGTGACTTTGCAGTTGTGATGGTCGAAGTGTTTATCCCCAAGTATTTGAGAGCCCCTAGTGTGAAGATATAGCTAGGATTTTGGAGAAGAACAAAACACGTGGGTTTCCATGTGAAATTTCAAGGTCTGGCCTTAATTGGTTGTACCTGATAATGACCTTGTTTTGTGAGCGAGTACTTTCTCGAGGGTGAAAACCTATGATCTTTGATCGGGCGACGACGACGCTTGTGTACTGTTCCTTCTTGAAGGTGTCGCTATTGAAGAGATTGGACTTCTGGTGTTGTTTTGGTAGTGTTAGTGTCACCGCCAAAAGGAATTGATCGTTGTAGCGGGACTTCTTATTTTCTGTAAAAAAATTCTATAATGTGTGCATCCATAAGGTCTCTAGGGAAATGTCATGATGCAGAGGATAGATGTAGTTGGTATCTTAGCGATATTAATGTATGCTCTCTATCAAAAAAATGATTGCATGCGCTGGAGGTGGTAGAACTGTCCCCGTGGCATGGCTCGAACAATTCAGAGTGCACAAGAAGGATTCCAGTATCATTCTCGATGACCATAAAACTTGGGTATGGCATGCATTTTATTGGGATGCGCATTTATTGCAATGACATTAATATTCTTCAACGGTCTACTCTTTGCCAAGCTAGGATTTTTGTGATGAACGCCATGATGTTTGTGTGTTTATTTGTGGCCTCCTTGATGAACCATTTGATAAAGAAATTTGTATTGTGATATAGTAATTAAGTAATATTTGTGTTTTGTTTGTTTAGTTTCATTTGAGACCAAGTTTCATATGAATATGTATGCAAATGGGGAGAAGAAACAGAGGTTGTGGCCCCCGGTAGATGTGCCCTATTTGACATCATCAACTGATGTGCTACAAAAATACATCATCTAAGCATGCCATATACCTGTTAGAGATGCTCTGCTCGAGCAACCATGAACGGGATGTGCTAGCTTTGTTGGCTCTGTCTCGTGCATGCATGCACCCTAATGACCAACATTAGTCATGTAATATACCGGTAGTATACGAGTACACCATATCATATATATACCAAATTGTATTAGCCACGTGAGGGACTTTTCCTTATCTGATATAACACGTTACCGGTGCCTCGAGAGAGGTTATACCGTTCCACATACGATTTCTACATGGTATCGAGATCCCCTTCTCTCACTTCTAGCTAGTCGTCGCCGCCGGAGGTTCCATCAGTGTCGCCACTAGGAAACAGATCGCTGGAAGCGGTTGTCAGGACAAGGACCTTCCTCATCGACGGGGGATTAAATTCCCTCAACCCCCCTACGTCTCTTCTAAAGGATACGATCTAGATCACCGTTGTAGGACCTGATCTTCATAGCCAACATCATGACCCAACTTTTTTCTTCCTGCCAGGATCCATGACGACCTCTTCGTTTTATGCAGTGTCGGATGCCATTGGTGCACCGCCCGCCATCAAACTCGCTTGGGAGAATTTTCTCTAATGGCAGGACCTTGTGCTGCCCACCCTTCGTGCCTCCCGTGTCATGGGCCTCCTTGAGGGGACTGACCGTGCAACGCCTGAGGGACTAGAGACTGAAGATGATAATAAGAAGAAGTTGTCGATTCCTAATCTGGAGTACGATGCCTAGGTCACCAAGGATCAGCAGGTTGTGAGCTTCCTCATCAACTCCCTCTCTGAGGATGTGCTGCCTCATGTTTTCGGCGTATGGAGTGCGCTGCATGCCATGTACTCCACCCAGTCCAAGTCTTGGGTTTCCACCCTTCGTGGTGCCCTCATGTAACATCCCATCATTAGAGCTTAGAAATAAGCTGAACTCAGATGTGTGTATTGTATTCATGAATAGAAAATCTGAATAATTTTCGCGCTTTTGAACAAAACTTGTCGAAGTGATTGAAGCTTCTCTTAACTTGATGGAATTGAAGTAGATCATCAAGTTGACTGCGATAAGTTTAAATATGACCTTTGTTAAAACCTTATTTTGGGTAAAGAAGATTTGATCTAAGGGTATATCAAATGTAATAAAACTAAACCACAACACATTGCTTAATGATTAATATTTGATCCTTAAGAGACCATCTCATAGTATTCATTACAACAACTCATGAATACCAAGTTAAGTATATAACTCAAGTAATAAGAATGTATTAACTAAATCTTGATCTATCTTATCCTTATATATTTCTACCATGAACATCATGGTAATACCTAACTGAAAGGATACATATGCCGCCTAGAGGGGGGTGAATAGGCGGTTAAAAACTTTTTCGAGAGTTTCTCAACAAAGGCGGAATTAAACTAGCGTTTACTTTGTTAAGCACAAAACCTAGAACAACTAGGGTTCACCTATGTGCACCAACAACTTATGCTAAGCAATACAAGCAACAATGTGATAGCAAGATATAGATTACTTCAAGCACGAAGGCTATCACAATGTAAAGTGCATAAGTAAAGAGCTCAGGTATAGAGATAACCGAGACACGCGGGGACGATAATATTTTACCGAGTTCCTCCCAACATGGAGTACGTCTCATTTGGAGAGGGGCTGGTATCAAACCACCAACGCCACAAAAGGCCTCCCTTATTCTCCTGTGAATCTGACCCCAACGGGATCGATCCACGCTTCCACTATCGGTGCACTTGTCGGTGGCAATCCGGAACCTCTCACAAGGTTGGAGCACTTGTCCACAACTTAATTGGAGGCTCTCAATAAACAAGCTTGGGGAAAGCTCCACAACTTAATTGGAGGCTCCAAGTAATCCAAGAACCTACAAAACCACCAAACCATCTAGGGTTCCAAGAACCCAAGAGTAAAAAGCTTCTCACCTTTCACTCAATCGAATCCTCACCGAGAACTTAAACCGATGCACCAAATGCAAATGGCTAGAACACAAGACGTGCTCAAATCCTTCTCTCCCAAATTCCACCAAAGATACAAAAGCTTGTGGGGGAATAAGAGAGGAACAACAATGGAGGAATCCACAAAAGGCTCCAAGATCTAGATCCCAAGATGTTCCTCTCACTTAGAGGAGAGATTGATTGGTGGGGTTGTAGATCTAGATCTCCTCTTTCAAATCCCTAAAGTATATGCAAGAACCAAAGGAGGGATTGAAGGGGAGAAATCTCAAGAGGGTCAAGAATGGAGGAGAAAGCTTGAAAAACTCGAGCAGGGACATTGGGGAAGAAGGGCCCCTTTTATAGGCTCATAGATTTATGACCGTTTTTTGCCCGTTGGGGACTTGTCAGACCGGAGACTCCGGACCGCAGACCGTAGGCTCCGGTCTACACCGGAGACCCCGGCCAAACTCCGGACCAAGCTCCGAACCACCATACTGAATGACCGAGCGGCCCTGGGAAAACCTCCTCCTGAGACTCTTTAAAGACTCCGAACCCTATACACCGGAGACTCTGGTCTAGCCACACCGGAGACTCCGTTCTAGCCACACCGGATACTCTGGTCTGATGCTTGCACCGGAGACTCAGAACCGTCTCTGGTCAATCTCTGGACCCCCATGCAGTGTGTCCTAGGCAGATTTCTAGAGACCCATCCGGAGGTTCACGCGGAAACTCCGGACCACACCGTAGATTCCGGTCTGAACCAAATAATAGGCAAACTTCAAATGGCGATATCTAGAGTTTGGAAACTCTGATTGACCCAAAACCAATTTTGTTGGAAAGGGGACGAACCAAATATTGGATACCACCAAGTGAGAACATTTCATGTATTATAATGTGAGAGACCCCCCTTGGTGACAAACCATAAAATCTCAAGGATCGAAAATGCAATAAGATATAAAAGAGAAATCCGTTTTTGATGAACTAGAGCTTGTTAGGAATATTACTACAAGCTCTAGAACCTCACATGGATAAGATCCAAATAACAACCAAGAAAGGATGATGCTAAGTATGCAAAGGTTTGAGCTCTCTCGGAAAGATATGATCGAGTTACTCACTTGAGATCCCCTCTTGATAGTACGGTTATCTATCCTGTAAACTGGTCTCCCAACTAACACCACGAAACCGGTAAGAAGGAAACCCTATCAATATCATACCTTTGCCTTGCGCATATTCCACTTGATTTTGATGTAGACGGTCTTGTCCTTCTCATGATGGAACACCTTTCTTGATTGCTCTTGTACGCACTCGCTTGATGAAGACTTGTAAGTTGCTCCCCCATACAACATGTGGAAACCTTTACTTTGACCTTGTCTTCATCGATCCATGATCACCGAGGATAGCAAGATTGAAGCATGAGATATTCTAGATATGACACATCTTTTAGCTTGTGATGGGCTCAGATCACTGTAGATCCTCGTTGGGATACCCCAAGAGCAAGGTGTGATGAACACAACAACAAGTTTTCCCTCAGTTATGAAACCAAGGTTATCGAACCAGTAGGAGCAAGGAAACAACTCCAAGGTGTTGCTAGCAACTTGGAATCCTGCACAATACAAACTCAAGACTTTGCCCCAAATTACAGTGAGGTTGTCAATCTCACTTGTTTGCTCAAAACAAAGTATTAAACGTATAGTGCGGAAGATAGTAATTGCTTGTAGAAAGTAAATGGTAACAGTAGATGATGTAACAATGGTAAAGATTGGACCTGGATCAACAGTTCACTAGAGGTGTTCTCCTTAAGATAGATAGCATGTTGGGTGAACAAATTACAGCGGGGCAATTGACAGACTGAGCAAGGCATAAAAATGCAAATACTAGACATCATGATTCCTATGAGATTTGATTGGGCATTACAACAATATACATAGACCGTAATCCAACAGCATCTATGACTAATGATCCACCTTCAGCTTATCATCCGAACCCTCTCCAGTATTAAGTCGCAAGCAACGGATAACTACATTAAGCAATGTGTGTAAAGTAAACAATACAATTGTTCCATGAACAAAAGATTGTTGATTTCTCCCTAGTAGCAACATCACATCTACAACCTTAGAGATTCCTGTCACTTCCCGAGATTACTAAAGGCATGAACCTACTATCGAGCATAAATACTCCCTCTTGGAGTCACTAGCATCTACTTGGCCAAGATAGCTACTAGAAACAGAGAGCATGCAAGATCACAAACAACACAGGCATGATAGAATCAATAATCAATATAACATGATATAATCAATAATCAATCTGACATAGTATCTAAATATCCATCGGATCCCCACAAACACAACATGTATGATTACAAATAGAAGATCTTGATCATGAACGGAGCTCACAAGATCTAAACATGATAGCACAAAGGAGTTGAAACAACCATCTAGCTACTGTATGGACCCATAGTCGAAGGGTGAACTACTCACGCATCATACCAGAGGCTGGCATGGTGATGAAGTAGGCCTCCGGGATGATCTCTCCCCTCCGGCAGAGTGTCGGGAAGAGCTTTAGATCCCCCGATCTAGGGACGATGGTGGTGGCAGCTACCAACTGTTTCGTGGAGATCTGATCGGGTGTTTAGGGTTTCTTCATCGGGGGGCTTTTATAGGCGAAGAGGCGAGGTCGGAGGCCGGCCAGGGGGCCCACACCATATGGCGGCGCGCCCTAGGGTGGACCCGCGCGGCCCTAGGGTGTGGCCACCATGTGGCCCCCCTTCGGCTGCCCTTCGGTCTCTGTGTTCGCTTTGGTAAAATATTGAATTTGGCTTTTGTCCCGTCCAATTCCGAGAATATTTTTTTACTAGATTTTCTGAAACCAAAAACAACAGAAAACAGGCATCTCGCACTATGGCATCTTGTTAATAGGTTAGTCCTAGAAAATGTATAAAAATACCTCAAAGTGTAGACAAAGCATATCAAAGTTGATAGTAAACAAGCATGAAACATAAAAAATTATAGATATGTTTACGACGTATCAAGCATCCCCAAGCTTAACTCTTGCTCGTCCTCAAGTAGTTAAGTGATAAAAAGAATAATTTTTGAGGTGACATGCACCATCACAATCTTGATCAAACCATTTGTAAAGCATTGAAAGCTGGGATCAAAGTACTCTAAACATGAGCATGAAAGATGTAGTTCTAACAATAAGACAAAGCAACTATGTTGCAACATGAAAAGGTACAAAAAAAGGATCATGAATAACAATGCATTGAAAGACGTTTGTTTGTTTCACATATAGAAAATATAGCAAGAGTGGTATTCAGCTTGTCCCTCATGGAGTAGCAAAACATAAATGCATAGGACACCTTCAAAGTTCATAAGAGTGACTAGATACAAATAGTTCAAGAACAAGCAATATCAATATTATGAATCAATCAATAAGTTTTGGGAAAATGCACATAAAACTAAGAATGACAACTATGCTCTCTTAATTGGTGCATAAAGAAAGAAGGTGGAGACTCAATATAAAAGTAGGAGGAAAGGCCCTTCACAGGGAAGCAAGGATTTCAAGTTTCATAAAGAGCTTCCAAAAATTATGGTACTTGTTAGCTTTCATCTCCCATTTCCCCTATCATAAGCATCTTGAAGTGATTAAGGTTAAAGTGAACAAAGTATGAAGTATATGCTTGAAAAATCATAAGTTGGCAATCTCATGTCCCTTGAGTACGAGGGGCGTTCGTAATTCTACTCAACTTTAGTCACAAGCAAGTTTTTGTCATTGTAAGTATATGTGTATCATAGAGGACCGCCAACAGGGTAACACTTGCCCCATGACACAGGAGCTATCCCATATCAAAATGAAAAGGCAATAGAAAGTGAACATCTTAGCAATCCTTTTATTTAGGGGTGGGCAATCGGTTCCCCCGAACCGTTCGGTTCGGTACTTCGGTGCATTAACAATTTCGGATCTCTGGAAACAATCACCGATCGGTCAATTAAAATTAAAGGAACCGAGGCTTCGGTGCCGCCAGGAATCGGTTCGGTCTTCGGTTTGCACTGAACTGACCAAAAGTTCACTAGCTGGGCTTACCGACTGGGATCGTATAGTTGTACTTGGGCTAGGATCGTTCCTCTAGGCTGGGCTGGGAGCTCCTGTTTGGCTGAGATATTAAACTCCACGTCAGGATATGTGTACCAAGGCAAAAAGATTAATCGAGCAAGTATCACCCACACGAGAATTATGTGCTTTGGGAGCGGAAAGATCCCACGATTTCCAGGCCAGAATTACGGGTCGTACAGTTCTGTTGTGCGGGAGAGGGAAAATTGGGGGATTACGCGTAGGCCTTGGTACTTCGGCCTAATCGGTGGACCGATGATGTAGACCGAAACTACCGAATTAAATTCGGTTTGTGGAAATTGCTAACCGAGATGACTACCGAGATGATCGGTTTCGGCCACTTCGGCCTCGGTTCAGTTTAATACGGTTCGGTAATTCGGTTCTCGGTTTTTATGCCCACCCCTACTTTTATTTACCATGAGCATGGTGCATATATTTTTTCTTTTTCTCTTCTCTTTTTTTCTATATTTTTTTCTGAGGATGCTTCATGGATTGCTCACTATGATGATGCTGCAAGTTTCCACCATGATTATGCATGGCTTAGGCTAGTGGCTCAGGCGTTTCTCTAACATATATATAATACTCCATGAACTTACAGGCTCCCCTTTTATTTCACACCGTCGACATCCATAAACAAAAGATCATGTTATCAACTGGGTAATATGTATAAGTGTTAAAAGCGTTCCCCGTGACAGCACGGTTCTGCTATTCCCAACTTATAAGTGCAAGCATATACAACATAGATGACACAATGGTTCAAGTTATTAGGGACAAGCAAAATAAAGTGTGCCATCTAGTTTGTGAGAGTTTTAATCACTAATTTTCTCATAACAAGTTTAATTTGGAAGATAGATAAAACAAAAATATACTTGGAATGGTGTAACACACCATGCATAGGAATTTATAGTGGACTCTTTAGAATAACTTGATTTCTTGCGAGTTGGATGCATGAGTAGAGCTTACTCAATACAAGTGGAGGCTAGCAAAAGACTGGGAGTGACCAACTAAGAGAGCAATAATGGCCATAATCATGCATAGTGACAAAACATTATCAATCAAAGCATAAAGTGGTATCACAAGTCAAAAACTAAATGATCATAGAGGCTAAGGTGACTCGTTCATAGTCATAACATGGTGTGAGCATGTGCCAAGTCAACCCAAACAAAGCATCAAAGGAGAATACCACAATATTATGCTTTTGTATGCTAAAACAATGCATAATTCTTTCAAGGAACACTAAGCAATCTCAATTTGTTTAGAACAAGTCATGCTACAGCAATAATCACTAAGCATAAGGTCAAAACAACATCTAGCATGACATGATAAAGTCTAAGCCACAGTCAAAACAAGCTCCCTTTTGTACCATTATAAGCATGAAACTTTCTACTCTTTTCCAATACCAATCAACTTATTTGAAACAACACAGCGAAAGCGGGGGTCCAACTAATTTATTCAAGCAAACTAAGCAAACAAAAACCAAAAAACGAAAACTAAGACGCTCCAAGAACAACACAATAGTGCATGAAACAATAAAAATGAAGTGTCTAGAAAGAGACCTGAGATTTTTATTGATGAAGAAGGGGATGCCTTGGGCATCTCCAAGCTTTGACGCTTGTACCTCTTGAATATTTATTGGGGTGACACGAGTGTCATCCCCAAGCTTGAGCTTTTGTTAATTCTTCATCTCATTACATCATTCTTCCCCTACACTTGAAAATTTTCTTCATACAAAACTTCACATAATCTTTATTAGCAACATTAGTGCAATCAAAAGAAAAGGCCTTTGGGTTTAGTTTCAACACAAGTAAAACGTTCATTAAAACACAAGCTACTGTAGCAATTCCTTTAAAAAGCTCAAGTGATCAATAAGAACTAAAAAAGAAACCGATAAAGACGCAAATGCAAATAATGGCAGAAATCTATCAAAACAGACCAGCAGGTAAAAATTGATTTTTTATAAAACCTTATGTTGCTCAAATCGAAAAGTGTTAAAATAATGAAAGTTAGATAACAACCTGAGGAATGTACTAAGAAAATTACAGCTCAATCCGACATACAGAGATTTTTCACGAATTTTTACAGTAAAGCACAAAATTCTGTCTCGGGACAACAACTTCCCCAAATCTTACTTCTCTCTCATTAGAGGTTATTCTTGGCACAAAAATCAAACAAAAAGAATAAGGAGAGGTTATCACAGAAGTAATAACTTCCAGGACTCAATAAAACTATTGGGTTATCTCCCAAGAAGTATTTTTCTTTAACGCCTTTAAGTTAGGCATAAGAAGCAAGAATCAAGTATTTTCAAATGAAGAAGCATTAAGATCAATACTAGAAATTTCTTCAACCAGGAAAGGTATCTCATCCAAATGTGTTCTAGAGGATCCTCTCTCAATACTATTGGGTTCACTACTTTCATCAAACGAATTTTCAGGAACAATCCAATCAAAATTCTTTTCTAAGGCTTCATGCATTCCTACAAGTTTAAAAGGTATGGGTATTTTAATTTCCTCTCTATTGGGTTTGGTTTTATCCAAATTTTCTAATGTACCCATAACATCTACACATGATCCTAGCATATTAAAATGATCAAAGACCTTTTTATATTCTTTAGCAACATCATTGAACTCCTTTAGCAAAGTTTCCGGAATAAAATCTCTTTTTTCAGTATCCTCAATTTCTTTAAGTTTAAGAAACATTATTTGCATAATGGGGTTAAGGTTAACAAACCTAGCCTCCAACATGTGAACTAAAGAAGCTGCAGCAAATTCATAACTAGGAGCAAGTTCTGCTATGGATCTATCCTCAATATCCTCATGTTTGCTAATATGATTAACGAATTCTTCAATATTTTGTTTCCCAATTATAGAGACACTACCTATTGAAAGATCTTTCAGGGTGAACTTAGGGATCAACATGGTGAGATAGAACAAGGTGACAACTATAGGAAAAACTATTTTTTTTGTGTTTTTTATAAGAAAAAGCAAACCAAACGAAACTATTTTTTTATATTTTTGGAAGAAAGAAGCAAGCAAAACAAAGCAAAAGAAACTAAGCAAAACAAAAAAAAGTAAAGATAATGATTGTGAAAGACTCCCCTTATAAAGATGTCCTTAACTCCCCGGCAACGGCGCCAAAAAATCTTGATGGGCTCAGATCACTGTACACCATCGTTGGGATACCCCAAGAGCAAGGTGTGATGAACACAGCAACAAGTTTTCCCTCAGTTATGAAACCAAGGTTATCGAACCAGTAGGAGCAAGGAAACAACTCCAAGGTGTTGCTAGCAACTTGGAATCCCGCACAACACGAACTCAAGACTTTGCCCCAACTTACAGTGAGGTTGTCGATCTCACTGGTTTGCTGAAAACAAAGGATTAAACGTATAGTGTGGAAGATAGTAATTGCTTGTAGAAAGTAAACAGTAATAGTAGATGATGTAACAGTGGTAAAGATTGGACCTGGGTCCATAGTTCACTAGAGGTGTTCTCCTTAAGATAGATAGTATGCTGGATGAACAAATTACAGCGGGGCAATTAACAGACTGAGCAAGGCATAAAAATGCAAATATTAGACATCATGATTCCTATGAGATTTGTTTGGGTATTACAACAATATACATAGTCTGTAATCCAACTGCATCTATGACTAATAATCCACCTTCATCTTATCATCCGACCCCCCTCTAGTATTAAGTTGTAAGCAACAGATAACTACATTAAGCAATGTGTGTAAAGTAAACAATACAATTGTTCCATGAACAAAAGATTGTTGTTTTCTCCCTAGTAGCAATAGCACATCTATAACCTTAGAGATTCCTGTCACTTTCCCAGATTACTAGAGGCATGAACCTACTATCGAGCATAAATACTCCCTCTTGGAGTCACTAGCATCTACTTGGCCAAGATAGCTACTAGCAATAGAGAGCATGCAAGATCACAAACAACACAAACATGATAGAACCAATAATCAATATGACATGATAGAATCAATAATCAATCTGACATAGTATCTTAATATCCATCGGATCCCCGCAAACACAACATGTATGATTACAAATAGATGATCTTGATCATGAACGAAGCTCACAAGATCTAAACATGATAGCACAAAGGAGGAGAAACAACCATCTAGCTACTGTATGGACCCATAGTCGAAGGGTGAACCACTCACGCATCATACCGGAGGATGGCATGGTGATGAAGAAGGCCTCCGGGATGATCTCTCCCCTTCGGCAGAGTGCCGGGAAGAGCTTCAGATCCCCCCGATCTAGGGACGATGGTGGCGACAACTACGAACTGTTTTGTGGAGATCTGATATGGTGTTTAGGGTTTCTGCATCGGGGGGCTTTTATAAGCGAAGAGGCGAGGTCGGAGGCCGTCCAGGGGGCCCACACCAAAGGGTGGCACGCCCTAGGGTGGACCCGCTCGGCTCTAGGGTGTGGCCACCATGTGGCCCCCCTTCTGTTGCCCTTTGGTCTCTATTTCGCTTCGGTAAAATATTGAATTTGGCTTTTGTCCCGTCCAATTCCGAGAATATTTCCTTACTAGATTTTCTGAAACCAAAAACAGCAGAAAATAGACAACTAGCACTGCGGCATCTTGTTAATAGGTTAGTCCCAGAAAATGTATAAAAATACCTCAAAGTGTAGACAAAGCATAGCAAAGTTGATACTAAACAAGCATGGAACATCAAAAATTATAGATACGTTTATGATGTATCAGCTTGCACAACATTTCTTCTAACACCATTTGGATTATGTCTTGAAGATACATATGATGAACTCTATCGTGTTATTCAAGACACCCTTGCAATATGATCAACTCTCATATGACCAATCTGTGGATCACTCCTTGAACACCTTGGTCATCTCTTGATCCTCTTCACTTTCTTCTTCTCCAAACCTTGAAGCCAACATATGGTTCAAACATTGCCTATGGACAATTCCAACAAGTACAACTTGGTACAAGCATTAGTCCATAGAGATTATCATTAATTACCAAAACCACACATGGGGCCCCACATGTTCTTTCAGTCTCCCCCATTTTGGTAATTGATGTCAATCCCTTTAAGAGGGTTTATATAAGGAATATTAATTAATAAAATGGTAACACAAATATCAAATACTCCACAAGTATGTGATATTGGTACCACCACCATATATAGAGCAAACTCCCCCACAATCTATGCATGTGTGATGTACTAGAATTTCATTGCATATATTGTCAATCATTATCATTGGTGGAGTTTCCTCTATATATACCACATGCTAAGCAACAACAAAGATGCAAGAGCATGAAAGGCAAATGCTTAGGAACAAACTCAAAGCACAACTTAAAAACATTCTTCATGTTCCTTCATCTTCCATGAACTTTCTTTCTGCACACAACCTTGCCCTAGATAATAATGCATTTATTTAAATTCAACCATTATTTTTCTTGATTAAGTACCAGGCCATGCAGCAAATCACGTTTAGAGGTCCTTGTCATGGTGGTCTCTACCCTCTTATTCCTGTTTCAACGGGGTCATCATCCAAGCATACTCTTGTCACAATAAATCCTTCATCATCCACATGTCAACGTCGTCTAGGGAATCCATCAAGTTTTATTGTTCAGCAAGTTCTTAGGAAGAATAATTTATCGTACACTTCAGAAATAAATTCTTACATATGTGATCCTTGCGAACATGCTAAGAGTTATCATTTACCTTATCCTATTTTCTCTAGTGTTTCCACAGTTCCTTTAGAAGATATATTTTCTGATGTATGGAGTCCTTCTCCTCTGTCTGTAGGGAAACATGCTTATTATGTAGGATTTATTGATGATTTTAGGAAATTTACTTGGATATATTTGCTTAAGAAACGTCTTGAGGTCTATCAAATCTTTCTTAATTTCGAAAAATATGTTGAGCACAAATTTGACAGAAAGATCATCACCATGCAAACTGATTGGGTGGTGAATATGGAAAACTCAATGGTTTCTTCCAAAAATAGGAATTACTCATCATGTTTCATGTGCTCATGTCCATCAACAAAATAACTCTACTGAACATAAACATCGGCACATTGTTGAAGTTGGTCTTGCTTTACTTTCTAATGCATCCTTGCTCTTAAAATACCGGGATGATGCTTTTCTTACAGCCATGTTTCTCATAAACTTACTCGCTACCAAAGTCCTCAATTTTGAGACCCCTACAGAAAAACTCTTGCAAGTCAAGCCCAACTATGAACCACTACGTGTTTTTGGCTGTGCATGTTGGCCAAATCTTCGCCCCTACAATAAACACAAACTCTCTTTTCATTCAAAATAGTATGTTTTTCTTGGTTATAGTTCCAAACATAAAGAAGTAAGGTGTCTTGATGTGAACATTGGCCGTGTTTATGTTTCTCATGATGTTATCTTTGATGAATTTTTTTATTTTGTTGATCTTCATCCTAATGTTGGTCGGCGTCTCCATGAATAAATTCTTCTCCTTTCACAAGATGATCTCTCGTTAGTATCTCATGATGGGTGTGTGCAAGCTAATGAACATTATTTGCAAGTTGTTCTTGTTGTTGATCCTCAGGTTATTCCTGAAGATTTCACACAAAATTCTGGTGAATATTCTCATCAAAATGCTGCAGAAAACAATGGAAATAGCACATCCAATCAAAGTCCAGATCAGGAGAAAAGGACATAAACGGATCACAGCGATCCCGGGGTTGATTCTGCCTAGAAATCCGCTCGGATCACTCCCCGTCAGGTACTAATGCGCACGGCGAAGCATCTCCCTCCCGTGTGTGCGCGAGCCCATCCGTTGTCGACATGTCACGGCTGGACCCCTCTTTTCCTACGCGTGCACCCACGACGCCCGACCCGAGCCAACCGCCGATGCCACGTCGCCCTAGGAATCCGTGTCGAATGCATCGTCCTAGCGTACTATGCTTTCATGGTCCCCACCGCCATCACTGTCACCTCCCGACTAGTCAACAGGAAGAGTAGCAACATGAGCCTAGGATCTTCCGCTGATTTGTCTGCAGCTTCTAGGCAAAATCTGCATTTCCAGAATTTTTTGTACATCCCATACCTGTACCACCTCATGCCATCAACGTCCAAACTCGACTGCAAAAAGGTATTAGACATCTGGAAAATATACTGATGGTACTGTCAGATACGCTTTACTCACATCTACATGTGAACCAAAAAATCTTTCTGATGCTCTAACTAATGAAAACTGGAGGCATGCTATGCAAGATGAATACGATGCTCCTATCGCTAACAACTTATGGCACCTCGTACCTCCGAGATCCAATAAAAACATCATCGACTACAAGTGGGTATACGACATCAAGAGACATGATGATGGTACTATTGATATGTATAAAGCACGTCTTGTTGACAAAGGATTCAAACAACAATATCGTATAGACTATGAATATACTTTTAGTCCTATTGTTAGGCTTCTACAATCAGGATTGTTTTATCTATATCAGTTTCTAGATGATAGAGTTTACGACAGCCAGATGTCAAGAATATGTTTTTACATGGTGTTCTAGAAAATGAGGTTTACATGAAACAACTACCTAGTTTTAAGTCTTTCGCTACTCCACACTACATTTGCAAACTTGACAAGGCATTATATGGTCTTAAATAGGCCCCTCGTGCTTGGTATTCTCGTCTTAGCTCCAAGCTACATACCCTTGGTTTCCTTCCATCCAAGGTTGATACCTCACTATTTGTTTTTGACAAGTCAGGTATTACCTATTGATTTATGTTGATGATATCATAGTAACGAGCTCTTCTGATTCTGCCATCAAATCTCTTCTTCATAACTTGAGTTCTGACTTTGCTCTCAAGGATCTTGGGGTTCATTTCTTTCTGGGTCTTGAAATTCATAAACAATCAAATGGTTTGATCTTAACCCAAGAAAATATGCTACAGATCTGCTGACTCGTGTTGGTATGAATGATTGTACACCTTGCCCAACACCACTCTTCACGATAGATACACTGGCCTTGACAGATGGTTCTCCTCTTGGCCATGAGGATATCACTCGCTACAGGAGTATTGTAGGTGCACTTCAATATTTGACACTGACTAGGCCTGATCTTTGTCTCTCAGTTAACAAGGTATGTCAGTATCTTCATGCTATCACAACTGCACATTGGACGACTATCAAGAGGATTTTAAGGTACATCCATGGCACTCACAAGGTTGGTCTTACTTTTTAGAGGTCCAATTCCACTTTGCTTAGTGCCTATTGAGATGTAGACTGGACAGGTGACTTAGATGACATACGGTCTACTGATGGTTTTGCTATATTCTTTTGGCTCCAAATCTTATCTCTTGGAGTGCCATAAAACAGCCTACCATGTCTCGCTTCAGTACAAAGGCTGAATATAAGGTCCTTGCAAATGCCATCGCATGGTTTATTTGGGTTGAAGCACTAGCTCGTGAACTTGGTGTTTCACTCAAGGAGAAACTGTAGCACCCCGGGTAAAACCACTACTAGAAAATCGATGTGTAATTGTTTTGCGCATCATCATGACTGCATGCTCATGTCATCATGCATCTTTTGCCTAAAAAAACTATTTTCATTAAAACCCTATTTTATTTTATAATTATCTATCTCTTTTAATTCAAATTTAAAACCCAAGCTCTTTGGATATTTTGTATGTCTAGAACTATCTACAAAGTCTTTTATTAAAACTAAAACAAACAAATATTAAATAAAAATATTTTACTAAAATCGGGGGAGGCAGCCGGCTAGGCCCAAAGGCCCAACCAGCGAGCCTACCACCCCGTAGAGAACCCTAGACCCCATGCCCAAACCCTAAATCTACCCCTGCCTCCACCATCTACCCCTGCCTCCACCACTCCCCACACCCGCCGCCACTCACCTCCCTGGAACACACACGCCACTCCCTCCACACATGCAAACACACAACGCACGCACACCCGAACGCTCCACGCACGCTCCTAGGCAGGACCGGCCTCGCTCGCGCTCCCCAACCCGAACGCATTGCCCGAGCCACCTGCCCGCTTGACCGGTTCCAATCGGACCCACCTGTCTCCCCCATGCGACCACGCTCTCGATTCCCCCTTGCCTCCCTGCTCGTGAACCCCTCCCCACCCCGACGATCCCCTCCGCTCGAATCCTGCCGCCACCCAGTTCTCCCCTAGCGCCGCCCGCTCATCTCTCCTCTCTGTCCTGCTCGACTCCTCCCCGAGCCGGCATGCGCCTCTCGCCCTCATCTCCCCGCGGCTTCCCCACCGTCCCGGCGATGCCCTCGTCTTCCCCGCCGTCGCACAAGGTCTGGCCGCCCCGGCCATCCTTCCTCCCTCGCCACCGAAGAGGCTGCTTGCCGCAGCGCCGCTAGGCCTCACCACGTCGCCCTGATCCCCGCCGCCCTCCTGTGCCCATCTGCATCGCCGTCGCCTTCCTCTCCTAGCACACGCCGCCGAGGTCGTCTCCCCAAGCTCCTCTCGCCCCAACTGCCTCTTGCCTCCCTTCCACGCGACCCTGCTCCTCTCTCGCCCCCAACCCCGCGCGACCTGGCTACCAGACAAGCTCCCTCGGCGCTGCCCTCCGGCCTCCCTCTCGCGTCCCCGTCAGCAACCACCGACGCCTTCCTCCTCTCGCTGCGTCCTCTCTGCTGAGCATCGGCACCAGCCCCCGCAAGCCTATTAGCCTCCATGGCACCATGGACGACCGGCACTGCCTGGAGCCGCATGTCTGTGACCTCGCAAATGTCCTCGTCAGTATTTCTTTGAGCTCCTCCAACTTGGTCCATCTCTGCTTCATATGCCTGGCTACAAGTCTTTCTGACAAGCCTGTTTATGAAGCCACAGTTGCAACCGTGTATGAAAATGGTGACCAGGTGATGTTGGCGATCACGTGAAGATGGTGTGGTGATGTCCGACGAACCGTGTCGGGCATAAGGCCACCCGAAGACTGCACCGATGTAGATCCCAAGTTCGACAACGATCCTCGAAGCCCGAAGACCATATCGGGATGGAGACACTCGAAGACCTCCGACAAGATCTACTACATGGATCCGAAGGATGCCGACGCTCTCCTTCACGGGACGTCGAGTTATTCTTCTCGAACCATGAAGACCGATCTCACCGAACCCGAACCCTGGAACCCCAAGATCGTCGGACCGAGATGTGTGACCCTTTTTTTTAAGCCCTATTTTATTAAATGATATATTTCTTGTTGCATAACTAAATTGTCATGCTTGCATACATATAATGTGTTTTGGGGGCCTTATGTCGACTCACCTCATAAATAAATATGGAGGCCATATGCAGGCGATTCTAGTCTTATATTGGCCCCATTTAATTTTGTTTAGCTAACTGATGCCATGTTTTGACTTGTTAAGGCAACATTTAAATTGTAGGGTATCCAAACAACATGAACCTATTAATAATTGTCGGGACCCCTGTTCCGCTTAATATGATCTAATTGCATCGCACCTTTGCCATGTCATACATCATACATGCATCATGCCCGGTCTTTTGCCGTAATCTTAAATAGTGCATCTGGTGTTTCTTCTAGTGTTTTGCTTCTTCGCGGATAAGGCCGTTGAGTTGATGCGAGTGTCGATCCGATCTTCGGATAAATCTTCGGCAATGTTTTCAGGCGATCAATCTCCCCCTTTCTACCTATCTTACTTTTATGGTATTTATTCCCTCCTGTTGAACTATTGCTATCTGTGTTGCGATGCTCTAGTTTTCGTACCCGTGATATCCCTTGCAGCCTTATATTGCCTTGGACACATCCTATTACCTGTTGCTTGGTAGATAGTTGGACTTGCGTGTCGTAGTCGCTTGCTCGAGTGTTGTTGCGTGTCGTCAAGTACCACAGTTGTTGGAGTATTGCCGTATGTTTATGTTGGAGATGATCATGGCTTTAATTATCGTTTAATAAGTAAAATTGAAGTAGGTAAATGCATAGGCACCGGTGGGTAATAGACAATATTTGGTTTTTAACCGCTCACTGGTGTCCCGTAGGACCCCGAGTTCTTGACACCTGTTCCGAGATCGAGCGCGCTAACCACAGGTGGGGTGTGTGGGCACCCCCATCGATTAGTACCTGATTTCAAAGTACTGTACCGGGGGCCACAAAGTAGTTTGGGGCTTTATTACTATCCTGTACTTATGCCATGCTTTACTGCTTTATTATGATTGCGCGTGGAGCGCTTGTACTGTTTTGGAACCCCGTGCCACGTTTTCGCGGTATCGACAAGCCCAGTCACACTTTCGGGTTCCCAGTCGTTTACAGCCGTCGTCACAAACCCTAGGTCCGTCTCGGAGCCGGCCGACTTCGTTGCGGGTAGCTTAGTGGGGTGGCCCCCATGTGCTTGCTTTGGGTCTGGGAAACGTCATGTCCGAAACCCCGTCGACATACCGTTGGGTGTATGTTTTGTGATCTTGTACCTACCTGATCTGACAACAAGGGTGTAGGTGCGTGTGGAAACTTTGGTGCACCCCTGCAGGGTTAAATCTTTTCGAGAAGCCGTGTCCGCGGTTATGGACGACTTGGAGCATAGTTCTCGATCATAGACAACTATAACTAAAGTTTATTGTTATAATTTGACTTGTATCCGATATGACTAGTAATCAGCTCCACTACAACGGAATGGCTAAATAAAAGTGCCAACAACTGCTGGGTTTTGGGATATCTCATGCTAATTGTATCTGACTAGTAAGTGTGCAACTACAATGGAATGGTTAACTAAAAGTGCCCACTGCTTATTATATCAGGATGACTATCTATACCTGACTAGTAATTGCTGCAACGATAACTGAATAAATAAAACTGCCAACTGTGTGAGTTCCTCGGTTGACTTCCTCGTTTGGTCTCAAGGGGGACATACCAGGATGGGTATGCTTGGTGGTAGACTCGGGATGGTTTCAAATAGGTCTTTCTTATCTCTCTCTGATAGCCGACAGTTGTATCGAGTCTCTCACTACTAGAGAAAAGCCTATCCGAGGCGCACCAAAAATCCTATCCGAGGCGCATATCACATGTGCCTCTAGCTTCAAGCCTCGGGTATTTCTTATGCGAGGCGCATCTGATATGCGCCTCCTATACTTCACATATGCGAGGCGCATATCGATATGCGCCTCGCATAATAATATGCGAGGCGCATATCGATATGCGCCTCGCATATGTGAAGTATAGGAGGCGCATATCAGATGCGCCTCGCATATGTTTCAGAATGCGCCTCGGGTATTTATAGTATATGCGCCTCACATATGTTTCAGAATGCGCCTCGGGTATTTATAGTATATGCGTCTCGCATATGTTTCAGAATGCGCCTCGGGTATTTATAGTATATGCGCCTCCAATAGTATCCTATATGCGCCTCCGGTAATATTTTCGAAATTCAAGTTTTACAGACCACTATATATAAATAATATACAGATATTCAAATATACAATCTAGTCCACAGAATTTTTCAGAAACTTGCATTTTGCCAAAGCATAATAGAACCAACATGAATACACATCAATCATGACATACAAGTTCATACATCAAGTGTTTGTGCCACAAGTTCACACCTCCGATCGGTACAAGTTCACAATCACATTACACCTTCGAGTACAAGTTCACAATTCACATTACAACTCCAACGACGTAGCTCTACCTAGATGAAGTAGAACACAACCTACAATGAAGAGCAACAAGGTGGTGATCACGAGGAAGTTCCTCCATTTCTTCCTTCCATGCCTCCTCCACTTCTCTTCCGCCACCTCTCTACTCTCATAGCCTTGGTAGCTGTTGCCCGAGAAGTTGTTCACTTGCTTCTGGCAGTCTTTCCACTCCTCGTACACACCCGGAACCCGACCGACGTACACGACATAACACCTCGGCATCTCCTACACATTTTAAAGATGATATTACTTATGTCAGTGGAAAGCAATAGCTAGCAGTTCACAAAGATAGAATCATCGGCATTTCGAAGAAAGACCAAAAAAAAGCAAACCAAGAATGACTTGGATTAGTGCCTCATACTTAGATTGGGCACGGAAATAACAATGCTCGCTGTTCGATCTCATGCGGCAAGTAGAATATATGCCCAAATTACTAGTCTACTTGGCACACAAGATCGAACAACGGCATAGTCATACACGTGACACCACAACACGTTCTAATCATCGGCATTTCGAAGAAAGACCAAAAGAAAGCAAACCAAGAATGACATGGATTAGTGCCTCATACTTAGATTGGGCACGGAAATAACAATGCTCGCTGTTTGATCTTGTGCGGCAAGTAGAGTATATGCCCAAATTACTAGTCTACTTGGCACACAAGATCAAACAGCGGCATAGTCATACACGTGACACCACAACACGTTCTAATCATCGGCATTTCGAAGAAAGACAAAGAAAGCAAACCACAAGAAAGTAGGGAAGCAATGACAAATGAAAAGCAACAAGCACTTAAAATAGTTCGTAACACAAATAACTAGCTAGTGTCTCTCACAATCAAGTTCAACGGTTGACGAAACATTCTAGAGGTTTTGCTAGGCAAGTTTAACACAGTGATAAGAGGTTACAACACGAGTTCGGAACTAACAGCTAGGTACCTAGGCAATGCAATCATGAAGTCTTCTTCGGCTCTTGAGTCGGCTTTGGGGGGGCATTGATGAAGCCCGACCGAGTTTTCGCCATTTGCATGAACATCCTGCCGTCACCCTGCTGCGCTAAGCGTTCGTCTATCTCCCTGTTGGACGGTGTATAGCCGTCGTGGAAGGTGCCTCCGGCTTTTATGACTCCCTGGTACACGATTGTCGCGATCTCCTCCTGGATGTTGAAGAAGTGTTGCCTGAGGTTGCGAGCCTGTATGCATGCAAGCTTTTCAGCCCACTTCACGAGGTCAGATGGCAGCGTTTTGGTCTCCATGTCATTGAAGAACGCCTTCATGTGGTAAATGGCGTAGAAGGCATCCTTCCCACTGCCAGGCGGCTGCTTGACGCAGGCAAACTTCGTCGTGTGGCGGAACACGTGCGCGCCGAACTTTACATGTGGCCTTGCCGGTTTGACGCCTCCCGCTGCGACGTAGCCGGTGAGAGCGCCATCAAGAATTTTCTTGATATTGGTGTAGTTTTTTTGGATCGCACTGTTTGAGTCGAGGTACAAGGCTGTTGAGTGTTTCAAATTCAAGCTTATGAGCACACAGCCTGTCCGATCATCCTCCGTGATGGGATGGTAGGGAAGGAGAATCACATCCTTGTCCGAGTATGTTTGCAGGAAGTTTGAGAGGTAGTCGGTCGCCAGATCTATGGCCTCAGCATCTTTCAGTACGGCGTCACGCATGAAGTAGGGATCCACTATCTGGATGCCCGAGATCTTGTCTCTGGTGATCTCCATGGCCATATTGAGGGAGAACAGCCGGACCAGGGTATTGTGCAGTCGAAACCCGTTCAACATGTCAAACAGGTCGGTATGCCGCACGTAGAAGATATCCCCGGGGGGTACAGTGACGAAGCACGACATGTGAGAAGGCACCTTAGCCTTGAAAACGAGGTACGACTGATCGTTGTCGCGAATGCGACACTGCTCAATTGTGAGACATCCATAATGAATACTACGCATATGCGAGCCTGCGACCTCGAGCATCGATTTACACATCATCGGTACACCTGCCACTTGTGCTGATTCCTGGCTTGCCCCACAGCACCGTCCCGAAAAAGAGGATTTGGATCCTGGCCCCGATCACCCTTAGGCTTCCTTTTGCGACCCTTCTTGCTCTTTACGGCTTCGGCCACTGCGTTCACCTCACCGACCGTCTTATGGAGGGTGCCGGGGCTGATCAAAGGAACTACTGGCCTTGGAGGCTCGGTGAAGGGGACAGGTGGCGGCGTCTCCTGACTAGTTGGGAAGAGACGCACCTTGCAAGGGAGTTTCGCTGGTGCTGGTTGGGTCTCGGCAACTTGATGTGTGCCTGATGGTCCCGGCTCATACAAATCAGAAAACCTTGTGTTAACAAACTGGTCACCATAGTTCGGGTCAATTTCTTCATCATCATCGGGATTCTGTGCCATGTTGTCCAAGTCTCCCATCTCGAAGTCTTCATCATGTGCTGGTTGTGCTGCCTCTAGGGTGATGTTGAGCTGGTCCTCTGTCCCCAAACGGATCTGGCTCTTCGGCCATAGGTACAAGTAGCCGAAGCCGGTATTGAGGACCGCTGCCGTGTCCTCATCATCCCATCCTTGAGGTTGAGAGGGAGGTTCCACTTGCTCGTAGCCCGGAAGCACCATACTGTATTTGACCCTCATCATGTCAGGTGGCATTGTGACATTGTGCATTTTGCGGTTCTCTGGTTGAACAATAGTACCCTTGGCAACATCCATCAACTGGCCGCCCACCCAATGCATTAGAGTGGAAGGAGTGTCTCCCTGCGAAAGATCGACATGTAGGCCGAGCGTTAGAAAAACATAGATCAAGTAATCGGTGTGGTTGAGCCTCCCAACTCTCGCTTTAATTAGTTAGTTACCTTGAGGGCGTCAAATTCGGCCAATGTCGAGGCACCGACGCCGACAGGCTTGAGCACGCAAGTGGCGGAGTGGCTGCCTGATGGCACGGTGGTGCGGGCCGGCGCCTTCGCCGCAGTGGGCAAGTTAAGCTCCGGAGCTAGAGGAGTCTCCACCACCACCGGCCCTGCTGGAGGAGTCACCAACGCCTCCGGCCGCGCCACATTGTCCGATTGGGCGCTGTTGAGGTTGGGAACCGGTGGCGGCCCCCGTTTACCACCCTTCTGCCACTTGTTGTACTTATCCATGTAGACAGGAAGGATGGTGTTGAGCTTCTCGTTCACTTGTGAATGGACTTGTGACTGGACTTGTGACTGAACTTGTTCTTGGAACTTTGTCTCGGCAGCCGACACAACCTTGTTCACGGCATCTTGGACTATATTTGGAAAGGCTTCCACCTGTTCCCTTAGGAGTTTTACCTCGGCGCTTTCGGCCTTCTTGCCCTTCCGCTCCGGGGTGCCATAGTACTCGGACCATGATATGCCGCCAAAGCCGACCACACGACCAGCCGACGGGGCCGCCAGGGGATCGACACTCTTGGTCCGGTTCAGCGCCCTATTAAAAGTGGTGTCCCACTTGGCGACAGGCGGTGGCGCTGACCCCTGGGATGAGGAGCTCCTACACTCCTCGTCCTGCGCACAAAGAACGGGAAGCATTTGATCAGAAAACTGGACTTCATTGATTAATCATGGATGCAATTAATCGACTTGCATGCAAACTACTTACATATTTTTGCATGAAGTCCGTCACCCTCGGAGCAAAGGGGTCGGCGGGCTCCGAAGAATAATCAGAACCCCCTTTCTTCGGCGGGGCAAACCGGGCCCTGACGAAATTCTTTGCCTGCTCCTCCTTTATGTCGTCAAAGGGACGTGTCAACCCCTTTGCACGAGCGTCGGCGTCCTCCTTATCCCATTTGGGCCTCGCGGCTCTATAACCGCCGGAGCCGAGATGGTGGGTACCAATGTTTCGGGATCTCATATTCTTGCCCTTCTCAGTCCTGGCCTTGCCCAAGGCGGAGTTACATCTGGCCTTGAAAACATTGTAGTCTTCTTCCTTGACCAGAGGCTCCTTCTTGACGAGCTCTGGATAACTTATCTTCTCCTCGAAAATCAGATTCTTCACCCGAGCCTTCCAATTTGACAAGGCCTTGGTCATCCTCCCGAGGGCATACTTGTTCACCGGATTCCCTTTGAGATTGTCATTATTATACTTGTTTTCCTCATCACCCGGGAACGCGTATCTTGCGTGCAGCTTCCGGAAAAGCTGGATGAGGAAACCCCTGTTCTCTTCGGCCTTCAGGTTCTCCATGTTGATCGTGACGGTGTTCCGGAGGATTGCCGCGAGCTGGTTAGAGTAACCCCCAACAAATTCTTCTGGCTCCAAAGGCGCACCTTTAGGGCTCACGCTTGTGATGATGGACCTTTTGAGGTCGACCACGATCGGGGTCCGATACTTCCGAGACTTCTTCGATGCGCTACCACCGTCTGTAGTAGCTTCACCGCCGCCATCAGTGGTAGTGGCGTCGCCATCGGCGTCGCCATCGGCGTCCCCCATCTCCTCATTGCCCGACGAGGTATCCTCGTCCTCCTCCATCTCGTCGTCCCGCAGAACAAATTCCGGGGCCTCTAGGGATTCCATCTCCTCCTGCTGCTCCCAAAAGGGCTTCTGGCTAGAAGGGCCCGGATCCGACATTTCTAAACACACAAATAAATGAAACTAAGAAGCACAAAAATTCACAGAAAATTTTGGCATGAACTTTGCTAATTTTCTATGTCTAGGAGTGCCAGAAATTCGCCGGAACGGAAATGAATCAACATTCCGGCGAAACATTGGCAACTCAAAAAGAAAAACCTACACAAAAAGGATCAAACACAACCATCATCACAGCCATTTTCTGCCAGCATACACAAATTTACATAACAGAACATTCAGCGAGCGAATAATTCAGCGATAATGGACATGTTGGAACACAACACGGGGACTTGTTTCCAAACAGAGGGAGTACATGGATGGCAGACTGGAACACCTTTGCATATCAAAAAATTTAAACATGCTGATGACTACTTTTCTGCTATTTTACATATCTGCTATTCATCAACTAATCATCGTCACAACAGCAGTCCAAGATGGATAACAATGGACATAGTCTAAGAAATGAAAATTAGTAGATATGGAATTATCATTCTTAGCATACAAAAATGAAATTATGGACACAAATGGACAAAAGAAGAAAGAAAGGAGTGTCAAGTAAACAATTATAAACAATTTGTGTGACCTCAAAAGAGAGATACAAAGTAAACAAAAACCAGGCCATTTTTTTTCTTTTCTTTAAATTTCGGAGAGCATCTACATTAAGGGTTGTCCAATGCAGTTCATGCACTAACAAGATAAACAAGATGACTAGGTCATTTTTTTCTACGATTCTGATAATGAGTGCTAATACAAGAAGAAATAGATAAGTCACGCCAGTACTACTCATATGTTCAAATATAAGAGTTCACTAGTTGAGGCTTTTCGTCCCAATGCTTAAAGCCAAGTGTGCATTTGTTCTTCTGTGACATGCCTGATATTACAGAGGTCATATGTTCCATGTTTTTATTACTATCTAGTCGCTTAGAAAAAAAAAGCCAAACTTACATCCAAGAATTGGACTAGAAATTCTGTCAAAAAAAAGAATTGGACTAGAAATTGACTAGGTGGCAATAAAAACAAGGAAAAATATCACCCTTGTAATATCAGGTGCAAGAGTACAATAATATGCAACCATTCAGGATTCTGTCGTATTTTAGATTGGAATAAAAGAAATTATCACTTAAAAATCCTAGAATGTCATCTATGCTCAAAGGCCCCAGCAACTGAAGCTCAACAATGATTTTGACAGATTTAAAATGCATTTGGCATACTTAATCTGTATATGTGCGTAACTTCAATGAACACAGCTCAGAACATGATCAAATCTCGAAACAAAGCAACTAACATATTACACCAAATTCCATGCATTTTCCATTCAGACTACATCAATGTTCATGCACATCAAATAGTATAACTAGTCATCTGAAAGTAAGAAGCATTTGCACAGAAAAAAGTATGTATGAATGATAGGAAAATAATAAAAAATTTAAGAAGCATGCCAAATAGGAAGACAGTAAATTTTTAAGGACACAAACAGACATCAATGAATAAGAAATAGTGTCTGCAAGAATAACTCAATAAGGGTCAAAGTGGAACTGAGCTACAGAACTAATATTGCTAGCTTATACTCTATGTTTTATTATGATGAAAGAAGTTATACTGCGGCAACTAAACTTTGAATGTCAATTCAAATGGTGATTCTGACCTACAGACCTGAGATACTTCCAATCTCAGTACTGGCTTTAATTGTGCTACCTATTTTTTAGGAAAGCTTCTTTCTTCAAGCTAATATGACTCCCAAAATAAGTATATTTGCACCTGCACCAAATTATTAGATAGCCAAAGTTTTATTGCGTTAATCACGCAGAGGAACAAGGCCAGACACGCACCTGGACCACTTAAAGATCGAATCGAACGCGTTTAGCACTAGAGAAAATCCAAGGAGAGGAAATCATTGGACGACAAGATCGGGGCCTCCGGATCTTGAGGATTACGAGGGGTAAGGGAGAAGGGGGATTGGTGCTCACCTTGGGGTGCTGAGGACGGAGCGCAGCAACAGTCGGTCCTCCACGAGCTCCTCCACGGGGCGGCGTCGGGCTCCTCTTCCACGGGGACGACGGCGAGCTCCTCCTTCACGGGGACGGCGGCGTCGGGCTCCTCCTCCATGGGGACGGCGGCGTCGGGCTCCTCCTTCACGGGGATGGCGGCGTCGGGCTCCTCCTTCACGGGGACGGAGGCGAAGTCGAGGAGGCGATCTGGGGAGAGAGACGTTGGGGGGTGAGGTGAGGTGAGATGGGGGAAGGGGCGGCGGCGAGGAGAGTGGTCTGCGTGCGTATAAAAAAAAGTTCGATGGGTGCCGGTTATGCGAGGCGCATATCGCAAAGTGCGCCTCGTATAATATTACGCGAGGCGCATCTGGGCTAAATGCGCCTCACATAATATGCACTCCTAGACAAATAGGGCAGTGCGCATGTTTCTATCAACTATCACACAGCAGCCTAGTGGTAGCATGCCTTGTCCTTCACTGCTGGCCACCCAAGTTCGAATCCTAAGGGGGCCAATTTTTTGGATTTTTTTAAAGGCCAATTTTCATGTAAAAGCATACAAATATGAACTATAAAATATACTACAAATATTTTAAATATTCAAATATTGCTAAAACAACAAAAGTGAGTATTCTCAATGAATGTGTCTTGTCGATACATAATATTCTCAATGCAATATTATTATAACACACACATAATGAAAATTAAGAATGTTTTGATACATAATAGTAGGCCACACACACGACGGTTCTTGACAATGGTCGGAGCACGCTAGCGTTTCTTGACAATGGTCGTCTTCTTGCCCTTCTTTGTCGCGGTTGCATAGGTTAGGTCCGGGACGTCTTCACTACTTCTCTTGAACGGAAGTCCTTTCTTAGGTAGGGTTGTGGTGTACGGTGTTTGGTTGCCATACTCGTCTTCTATCTTCGGGTCGCCGTTCTGGTCAAAGTCTTGCTCGTTGGCGACTCCGTCCATTCCGATAATGTTCCTTTTGCCTCTCCTGACGACAACCCGGCTAGGCTTTGACGGGTCTTTGATGTACCAGCATTGGTCGACTTTGCTAGCCAAAACCCAAGGCTCATTTCTTGCGGGTGCGTTCGCGCTGGTGGTCTTTGACGGTATAACCATCGTGGTGAAATATCGGTCTTCTTTCTCGACGCTCTTGGCCCACCTGACACGGAACATCGGCACCTTCTCCGTAACATAGTCGAGCTCCCAAATCTCCTCGATCCTTCCGTAGTATCTTTCCGGGATGTCGCCGGTGTAGAATATCCCTGTTACCCCTGAGTTCTGGTAATCGCAGTTATTGTCTTTTTCCTCTGTGTAGAACGTGTATCCGTTGATATCGTAAGCCTGATAGGTCATGAGGTTGTGCGAGGCGCCCTGTGACAATGAGAATATGAGTTTATCTTCCTCCGAGTACTCGCCCTGCGGTGGATTAGCTATGACCTTCTCCCTAAACCACCACGTGAAACCGGAGTTGTGCTCCTTGATAACATCTTCCTCCCTCGGGACCTGGCGCCCCTGATCAGCGTAATTCTTCTTGATAAACTCTTTGTGCTCATGTATGTATGGATCAACCACATGCAGGTGTTGCAGCGCGACCAGGTTTGCTCTTTCAAAGTCCTTGGTTCGGCCCTCCATGTCGACATGCTTTGCACGTCGACCCTCGCGGTGACCCCATCCAGCGAGCCTCCCGAGGTGCTTGTTGAATGGCATACCAAGAGGGGTCTCGGTTTGTAGAAAGTTCGAGCAGAAAGAGATGCACTCTTCGGCCAGGAAGCCGTTTGCTATGCTTCCATCTGGACGGGACTTGTTCTTAACGTATCCCTTGATGTGTCCATTGAGCCTTTCGAACGGCATCATGCTTCGCAGAAACGCAGGACCGAGCTGGACGATATCCTCCACGACATGGAGAAGCAGATGAAGCATGATGTCGAAGAAAGCGGGGGGGAAATAGATCTCGAGCTCGCACATTATCACCATGATCTCGTCCTGTAGCCTCGTGAGCTGCTTAATGCCTATCGACTTCCGAGAGATGACGTCAAAAAAGTTGCAGAGGCCAAACAGTGTTTCACGGATGTGCTTGTCCATTATACCTCGGATCGCGACCGGGAGTACCTGCGTCATTAGCGCGGCGACGTCGTGAGACTTCATCCCGCTGAAGCGCTGCTTCGCCTCGTCTAGCCATCTGCTTATCTTCCCCGCGTAGCCGTTCGGAAATTTGACTCCGAGGAGGCACTTCATAAACTGTATGGCCTCCTTCTTACTCAGAGTGAAGCATGAGGCCTTGAGCTTGACCTCTCCCTTCTTAACCTTTTTCCCCTTGCGACGACGGCTATTCTGTGTTTCTGTCTCCTCCACCTCGTCCTCCTCCTCATCATCGCTAGGTGGTGGTTGAAGTTCATCCCTGATGCCCATATGCTTCAAGTCGTTCCTTGCCTTCGGCCCATCTTTGGTCTTGTCGGTGTTAAGGAGGGTGGCAAGCAGAATCTCGCCCACGTTCTTCGTGATATGCATGAGATCAAGGCTATGAGGCACGCGGAGGATCTTCTAGTATGGTAAGTCCCAGAAAACAGACCTCGCCTTCCATACCTTCAGCAACGGCTCTGGCTTCTTCTGGGTCTTTCCTGGCGCAGGGCACTCCTTCCAGTTATTCAACAGCTTGTAGATTTCCGCGCCACTCTTCTGGTGTGGGATTCCTCGGAGCTCGATCGTCCCATCGAACAGATGTCCTAGCTTTCTCCAGGCGTGATTCTTGGGAAGCCACCTCCGAGCCCCAAGGAACACGGTTGTCCCGGACCCGGGATCTTTCTGTAGCTGGCGGTACGTTGTATTATCCTTGCACCTAACGCACCCATAGAATCCTTGGACCACCTGCCCCGAGAAGTATCCGTAACCAGGATAGTCATGCACCGTCGTGATCACCGCCGCTCTCATGTCAAAGTACTCTTGTCTCGAGGCGTCCCATGTACGGGCTCCTTCTTCCCATAACGTGGCCAACTCCTCTTTCAACAACGTGAGATACAGATTGATGTCTGTACCAGGTTGTTTTGGCCCTTGAACGAGCATACTCATGGTTACATACTTCTTCTTCATGCACAACCAGGGAGGGAGGTTGTAGATCCATACAAACACGGGCCAGGTGCTGTGTGTGCTGCTCTGGCTTCCAAACGGATTGAGTCCGTCAGTGCTCACGCCCAGCCTGAGGTTCCTTGACTCTTTCCCAAAATGTTGGTAATATTGTAGGTCCAACGCCTTCCACTGGCAAGCATCCGAAGGGTGCCTCAACATTTCCTCCTTCTCCGGATCATCGTCTTCCGGCCTCTTTCTTTCCGCGTGCCAGCGCATGAGCTGTGCTTCCTTAGGGTCTGCGAAATACCGCTGCAAACGAGGAGTTAGAGGAAAGTACCACACCACCTTCCTAGGAGCTTTCTTGGTCCCTCTCTTGTATCGAGAGGTCTTGCACACCGGACACGTGGTTTTCTCCGCGTCCTCGCCCCGGTAGATGATGCAATCGTTTATGCAGACGTGGTATTTCACGTGCGGTAGATTGAGAGGACACACGACTTTCTTCGCCTCAGCGATACTAGTCGGACATGTGTTCCCCTTCTTGGGAAGAATATCGTGCCAGAATACAATGTTGTCGTCGAAACATTCGTCGGTCATTTTGTGTTTCGCCTTCATCTCCAGAGCCCTAAGTGTTACATTTAGACAGGTATCCCCGTCGTTGCATCCGTCAAACAATGGAGTGACCGCGTCTTTCTCCATTTGCTCCAGTTTAGCCTTCTCTCTACCGGCGGCTCTGGCGTTACTCGTCTCCTTGAGAAGCAGATCTTGGACATGAGGGTCTCGCAACCAGCTCGAATCATGGTCGGCACCACCTTGATCATCTTCGTGTCCATGCCCGACGCCACCTTGATCATCTTCGTGTCCATGTCCAGTGCCACCACCCTGATCTTCGTGATCGTGACTGGCGTCTTGATCTTCGTGATCATCACTGGCATCTTGATCTTCGTGATCATCATGTATCCATCGAGTGTAGCCATCCATGAAACTACGTCGAAGCAGGTGCGACTCCAGCATTCCGGAATCATGCCTTATCAGATACATCAGCTTGCAGTCCCGACATGGACATCTTATCTCTGTCTTGTTTGCACGTTCCATGTCGGACCATGGCCGCCTGCGTGGTACAAAGAGCAAGAGAATAATTAGAGCATATATGGACGTGGATCGCCGGAAAAATTCGGCATGACCTCCCCTAAAAAGAGGACATCCGCGAGTGCCAGAAATTCGCCGGAAAGGAAATAAATCGACATTCCGGCGAAACATTGGCATCTCAAATGAAATCCCTGCAAAAAAAGTAGCACCACAACACAATCATATAGTCGGTGTCTCCGACAACGCGCATACATGCAAGCAACGCCTTCACGCTTCCTCCAACAACGACTTGCGCAAGAGAGCCGGAGGAGAAGTAAATGGACATGTTGTAGATCTAGAGGAGCAAGAGACTTCACTTACATATGGGTGTCAACCAATGGATGTTGAGCAAGATTCGAAGGTAAATCAATGGGGGAAATGAGGTGGGGAGGAGGAGGGGGGCGACCAGATTTGTTTGGTGGAGGAGGAAGAATTGACACAAGTGAGTGGGGTGCTAGTTGCCTCCATGTGCAAAAAGCTGGAAAAAAAGTGGTGCAATGCGCCTCCTATAATTCAAACTATAGGAGGCGCATATAGCAATATGCGCCCCGCATATGCGGCCACCTACCAGCGCCCGGGCCTGCATGAGTTACTTGAGGCGCATATGGCCATATGCGCCTCGCATATTGTCCAATATGCGAGGCGCATATAGCCATATGCGCCTCGCATATTCGTGCACCTACCAATACGCGGGCCCACACAGAATATGCGAGGCGCATTCTGGCCATATGCGCCTCGCATATTGTCCAATATAGGAGGCGCATATAGCCATATGCGCCTCGCATATTCTTGCACCTATCAACACGCGGGCCCACACAGAATATGCGAGGCGCATTCTGGTCATATGCGCCTCGCATATTATCAAATATAGAAGGCGCATATAGCCATATGCGCCTCGCATATTCGTGCACCTACCAACACGCGGGTCCACACAAATATGCGAGGCGCATTCTGTCCATATACGCCTCGCCTATTTTTATACTAGAGGCGCATATCTTAAAATGCGCCTCGCCTATTTTTATAGGAGGCGCATATGCTAAATGTGCCTCGCATAAGCATGTCTCCTATAGCCTTTTCTCTAGTAGTGTCTATAGGTTGTTTAGTGCATGCTGCCGCTGCCGCTTCAGTCCACCATACCTATGTAGGCGAGGACCGCCGAATTCTAGCCTCGCCGTGTACTGGCCTCAGTACTGACCGCTCTCTTTTTCCTTTGCCCTTCGTCGGCACCCTTTTTTTTTTGTTTAAGCAGGTTTTGAGATCGACGTCGTTAGCAGGGTTACCCTTCCGGCTTGGCCTGGGCAGGGTTATGGACGCCATTGGTTATTCTTCAGGGCTATTAGCTCAATTTGCATCTTGTCCGTACTCGGACGCTGTATCGTTTTCCAGGTGATTTGGATCTTTGTATTGTATATCTGCATTCTTGACTCATTGAGTCGCTGTTGTATATATATGTTTTGTGGGTTCCATCGAGGACTATTGTGTAATGATATTACTTCGTTTTCCACCCGCACGCAAGTGCCTGGTGGGCACCTTTGAATCGTTTCTATGCGGTTTTGTCGGGAAGCGCTAAAACTTGCATAGGGCCGATTCTGAGGGTGTCACAGAAACCGTGCGTGTTTGTGGTGTGATAACCTCGGTGCCACTTTCCTGTCAGCTATTAACCCATTTTTTCATGCACGTGCCAAATATATTGAGATTGGTTTTTATTTTGTTAGAGAACGGGTTGCTAGCAAGCAACTTGATGTCAGGTTTATTTCAAGTAAGGATCAGATTGCAAATGGCCTCATCAAAACTCTATGCTCCAAGAAATTAAATGAGTTTAAGCGTAATCTAAACCTCTCTTAGGTCTAGATTAACGAGAGGGGAGGGGATTAGACATGTAATATGTAGTATACTAATTATGTACATACCAAACTGTATTAGCCACGTAAGGGGCTTTTCCTCACGCGAGGGGCTTTTTCTCACGTGATATAACACGTAACCGGTGCCGAGAGAGAGAGAGAGAGGTGTTACACCGTTTCACCTATAATTTCTACAGCCAGACGCATGTCTGTGTTTCGGTTTGACATTAAGTACGTAGTGCAAAAGAGTCGAATGTAGAAAAATGCAGAGAAGTGTGGCAATTGATGGATGCTACTGTCCGAAATGTCTCCACGACTCTGTAACGATGTTTTTGAACTGAAGAAAGAAAGCTGAACCGATTTTCTCAGCACGCACGGTTCTGCGTGACGATCCCAGCCGCTCGCTCACTCGATCGAGAGAGTCACAGCAGGCAAAACCATGGCCGGCACCACACGTTTCTGAACCCTGATGGCGACCGGAAGGTCAGAGTAGTGGCCGCGGCCGGACGGTTGCAGAAGCTAGCTAGGTAGCAAGACACCAAATATTATTAACCCATAAAAGCGAATGAGATCTCAAGATCGCAAGCCGTGCCACAGTGGCAAATTAAGTTCCCAACCGGGGAAGGCTCCAACTGTCTCCAGAAGCAGCCAGCCATCCGCTGCCTGTGCACTGCTCACTGAAACGCATCGCACGCGTACGTACGTGCTGCCTACCTTGGCTATTAGCTACTACATCTCCAGCCCTGACCCTTGGCGTCCGCGAGGGCCGAGAGCCAACCAACCCTTCCCCTGCTGGAGTCTCGAGAAGATGCCTGCTGGAGGAGCCTCTGCTGGGATTTGAGTACGTACTCGGTGAAGCTAAGCTAGCATGTAGTACTATACCCCTCCGATCTTGGGCTGGCTCCTCGATCACGTCCAGTCTAGTCTGGCCATTGGAAAACGCCATGCGCCGGAGAATTCTTAATTACCGCTTACACCTGTCCTGCTAGTGCTAGTACTACTTTCAATGTTAACTTTCCGTGCTTAGTCAATCATTTAGTTTCATGGTAGTAGTATCTTTTTGGGGTGGGAAAAGTATCTGGTTATATCTTAATGTCGTGCGATAAGATACGGTCTGCATCATGCTTAGTTTAGTTAAGCACCTGTGTTGCCAGCCAGGTTGGTGGTATAACTGGAGTAGTGACTTTTCGCTTAATCATGGAAAATTCACCAATCATCGGTAATAATGGAGGTCGGCTGGTTGGATTCGGAGACCATCGTGTTGGATGAAGCGAAAAGGAAGCAGGGGAGAAGCCACGATATCATGGAGAGGCGCAGGGTCCATCTCCCCTCCGAGAGGCCGACACTCATGCATGCATGGTGTCCGATCCGTGTCCCGGCCCGGCCCCGTGCCGTCGTGCGTGGATGGATTCACCTGGGCAAGGTCACTTCTAGGGCGAGCTGCATTCGGGGTCGGCGGTGGCTGCACCGACCCGGCCGGTCGGCAACTTCTCCTCTCCTTTCGATCTTGCAAACCATAGCCGGGACCATTATGACACGCCCACTGATTTTCCACGCCACAAGTCCAGCTGCACGTTTCCAAATTACACGCCTCGCGTTGGAGACAACACTTTCGTTGAAACAAACTTCTGCATTGTTTAATCTAACAACACTCTAGTACAAGTGTGCTAACGAAATTGATCACAAAGTGCACACATGTGATAGACTACTAAACAATAAACAAACATATCTAGATAGCTAGGCCGAGACTCAAACCTAGAAGAAGGATGAGCAAAACCGGGGTTGTGTTTTTTTTTTGGATCAAGAGAAATTCCTGTCGGTTTGGCCGGCACTCACGTGGTGAGGCCTGTGGGCACCTCCTTACCTTCTTGAAGGGCATCAGATGTATCTCTTTCCCTTTTCCCTCCATGTAGAGTTTTGATAATATGACGCTTAATTATTTAACAAAAAGGTACAAGGGTTTATATAAAACAAGAGGGTCGGCCGGCTACCCTAAACCCTAACTTGCATTATAAGTAAACAATATAATCTAACATCTCCCGCAGTGTTTCGGTGGGTTTAACAACGTTGAAACTGAATCGAATATCAGGCACTATAGCAAGCCCTTTGGTGAAGATGTCGGCGAATTGAGCTGTAGACGAGACATGTAGAACACGGACATGTCCCAAAGAAACCTTCTCACGTACAAAATGGATATCAATTTCGATGTGCTTGGTGCGTCGATGTTGAACCGGATTGCCAGCCATATAAACCTATTGTCACAATAAACAATTGTGGCCTGCAGAATTGGACGGTGAAGCTCTTCAAGCAATGGTGCAACCAAACTGTCTCAGCACCTGTATGATCAACAACACGATACTCCGCCTCGGCTAACGAGCGTGAGACCGTAAGCTGGCATTTCGAGGACCAAGAAATCAAATTGTTACCTAGAAAAACACAGTATCCCAAAGTAGAATGACGAGTGTCTGGACAACAAGCCCAGTCTGTATCAGAATATGTTGTCAATGAAGTAGGTGATGAGGAATTTATGTGTAAACCATGATCAATAGTACCTTTGAGGTAACGAAGAATGCATTTGACATGATTAAAGTGAGGAAGATGAGGATCATGCATAAATAGACAAGCTTGTTGAATAGCATAAGAAAGTTCAGGTCGTGTAAGTGTAAGATATTGGAGAGCTCCTGTGAGGTTATGGTAGAGAGTTGGATCAGAAAATTGTTCACCGTCAGAGGTAAGTTTGGTGATGGTATCTCTGATGCTTTTCTCAATTACTATTTTTTAGAAAAGAAAATTTATGACCGAAAGTTTGACATCATGACTTTTAAGCAAAGCAGCAACGAAGATTTAATGTCGGCTTATAATAGGTTCTTAACTTTATTGCGTGATTGTCCGCCTCATAATTTAGATGATTGGTTATCGTTGAAAATATTTTATGGAGGCTTAAATTATACTTCTAAAGATAAGTTAGACATGACGTCTAATGGCTCTTTTCTTAGCAAAACTATGGATGAATCTTGGCAGCTTTTGAATAAAATACAGAATAATTTTCATCAATGGCATGTTAATATTGTGCATGAGGTGAAACCTCTCCCTACTGATCTTGGAAGTTTGGCCAATGATTTCTTCAAAGATGAAAACAGTAGAGGAAAGATTCCTTATGGTGACACCATAGTTAGAAATGTTCTTTCTAAAGCAATACCTTTCATAGATAATTATTTAAATCATATTAAAACTGCTATCACTAACAATGGAGAACAACTCTCTATTGTTACTCCTATATCTTCCACTTGTTGTACTATTGAGGAAGTAAAGAAGGTTAAAACCAAGAAGCCTAAAAACAAGAAGCCTTGTGTGAACATATCATACCCGCGACAAGCTCTCGAGAAGGTAAGGAGAATCATGAATTAATTGAATCTGATAAGTTGTACACACGCGGGGAGTATGAGACAGTATTACGGTGGGTTACTCTTATGAATGGAAGAGATCCAGAAACCAGCAAGAAAGAAGAAAAAGAAGATTTGGAAGAATAGGAAGTAAAGTATCCCGCTCTCAAACCTTACCCATATCCTTATTCTACATATTATGATGTATATGACTCTAGTGATGATGCAGACTTATATAATTCTAGAATTATTGATGTTTGCCTTGAAGAAATTTTTGATGATTTTAGTAGTGTTTGTTTAAATACTCTTTTTGGGAATACTAGTGATGATGAACCCAATACGAAATCTTGTATGCCTTCCAAATCTGTTTTCTATGCCCTTTGTTTTACTAATGAGGTGCAATAAAGTCCGTTGCTACAAGGAAAACTACTGGCTCCAGAAGAATATTATAAACTATATCCTAAAAACATTAGCCAAGGTAAAGATTCAAAGATTGATCATAAATCCTTAACCTTATCTGAGCAGAAAAATAAGAGTACACGCTCACCACACCTTGTGTATGAATTCTCGCTAACATGCGCATACATGTTTATTTATATGATGCCAATGCACCGCAAGAGGGTTCATCTCCGACTATAGATGGTTCTTGTAGCCTAGCTCTATGGCTTCAGATTGGGCTCTTCTTGGGAGACAACCCGAAAGTCATTAGGTGTCTTTCTTAATTTTCTGTATTTAGTTAGTTGCATTCATGTTGCATTGGCACTTATATATATTTGCATGATTCTCTATTAGAGTCGGCTTGGGACTATTTTCAAAAGGTAGGATTATTTGTTGCTCTAATCATATGTTGCATATCTTGTTTAAATCTTCTCAGAGAGAGAGAGAGAGAGAGAGAGAAGAAGAGGTGCAGTACGGGCGGAGTCCGTCCGTTCCATGCTCCCGTACCAAGAGGCAGCACGGCGCAATAAGGGCAAGCATGAGTACAAAAAGGTTATATCCCCTTTAATATTTTTATTTTGACAAGCTCAGGTCAGTGGGTTACCTTCCACATGTTCCATTGTACTTAATTTTATTTTACCTAACTTCAAAACTCCCTATCCTATAATTCTCTATAGTGTTTTATGTTTCTTTTTCTTTTTCTTTTCATGGTTGGGTGAACAAACTCCGTTCGCACACCGAATCGTTTGCTTTTATTTCCTTTGCTATTTTTGCAGGGACTTGATGTTGGAATTATGCCCTAGAGGCAATAATAAAGATGTTATTATTATAATTCATGTTCATGATAAATTTTATATTCCATGCTAGAATTGTATTAAGCGGAAACATTAATACTTGTGTGGTTTGTGAACAACACCGTGTCCCTGGTACGCCTCTAAGGACTAGCTCATTGATCAATGATGGTTAAGGTTTCCTAACCATAGACATGAGTTGTCAATTGATAATGAGATCATTTCATTGGAGAATGATATGATGGACAGACCCAAACTAAGCAAAGCAATTAGATCGTGTCATCGTGTTCGTCTTTGCGAAGCTTTTCTTATGTCAAATATTGTATTCCTTAGACCATGAGATAATACAACTCCCTGGTATCGGAAGAAAGCTTTGAGGTCATCAAACGTCATCCTATGAGAGGGTGATCATAAAGGTGTCTCTTAGGTGATCGGAAAGTATCTGTTGGGTTGTATGTATCGAGATGGAATTTGTCCCTCCCAAGTCGGAGAGATATACTTCGGGCCCACTCGGTAATCGATATCAACACCGCTTGCAAGCATGTGATTAAGGAGTTAATCACAAAGTGATACCGGATTACGAAACGAGTAAAGTACTTGCTGTGAACGAGATTGAACTAGGTATGACGGTACCGACGATCGAATCTCGGGCAAGTAAAATATCGCGAGACGAAGGGAATATATATATGTGATTGATTGAATCCTGGCATCGTGGTTCATCCGATATGATCATCGATGAATGTGTGGGAGTCAATATGGGTGCCTAGACCCCGCTGTTGATTATTGATAGAAGATCATGTCTGCATATTCTCGAACCCGCAGGGTCACACACTTAACGTATCTCGACGCTAGGATAGATTGGATAATTGGTTTATGAATTTTTGTTCGGAGTCTCGGATGGGATCCGGGATATCATGAGAGGTTCCGGAATGGTCCGGAGAATAAGATTCATATAAGGCAATGCAGTTTTTGGAGTTCGGAATTGTTCCGGGTTAATCGGTATTGTACCGGAAGCTTCTAGAACCTTCCGGAAGGGGACCAACGTGGCCCCACCTTCCGGGAGGGGGCATGGGCCTATGAGGGAGTGTCCTAGCCGCATTGGGCCAGGGGCACAAGGCCCCATAGGGCCCAGCCGATCCTAGAGAGTTTAAATCGTTTAAACTAGAGATAGGGTTTCTAAAAGAGGGGAGAGTCCATGCCCCCCACTCCTTATCCTTTGGGCTTGGGGGAGGGGCTAGGGCTGCGCCCCCCCTCTATATAAAGAGGGGTGGGGGCGCACCAAACCCCTACACCTCTCCTCCAAACCCTAGCCGCCTTGCTAGCTTTCCTCTCTCCCTCCCGACTGTTTGTAGGCGAAGCCCTGCTGCAGAAATTCTCCACCATATACACCACGCCGTCGTGTTGTAGATCTAATCTATCTCTCCACCATACTTGCTGGTCCGAGGAAGGAGGAGACGTCGAGGTGATTCACGTGTGCATCTCACGGAGGCACCGCCACTTGTGGTGCTAGATCGGATCGGATCGCGAGGAGGAGAAGCGAGTACGACTACATCACCCACGTTCCGACGAACGTTCCGCTGTGCGAATCTTCAAGGGTATGAAGATCTAATCCAATCTCTCTCGTTGTTTGCATCTCCTAGATTAGATCTTGGCTTTCCCTCTGTTCGCTCCGTAGAAAATTTTGATTTACTATGCCGCGAAACCCTTCAGTGGTATCAGAGCTAGATCTATGCGTAGATGTGTTTCACGAGTAGAACGCAACATGGTTGTTGCGGGCGTTGATGTTTTATGTTGCAAGCCTCTTGTTTGTGTTCTTCTTATGACGCGGGATAGTGAGATTGAAGCGGTCCAGGCCAACCTTACGCGACGTCGTTCGCGAGACCGGCTCCGCACTTGACGTGTGGCTTGTTCCACACATGCGGCTGGTGGATGTCAGTTTCTCTCACTATAGTTGTCATGGGATTAACACCGGAGTTTGGCAACCATAATATCACCATTGTGGCTTTCCGTAGGTAAGAATCGTTCTTAGCATCTACTCCCATAAGCCACGTAAAACATGCAACAACAAAGTAGAGGCGTCTAACTTGTTTTTGCAGGGAGTGTTTTCTGTGATATAGTATGGCCCAAGATGTGATGTGTATAATGTATGCGATGATCATGTTTTGTAATGTTTCACGACTTGCATGTCGATGAGTACACAACCGGCAGGAGCCATATGGTTGTCTTTATAATTGTGTATGACCTGCGAGTCAACTTCTTATACGCCATGTAATAGCTTTACTTTATCGCTAAGTAGTTAGCAATAGTTGTAGTTGCTATTCGTGGTGAAGGCAATCATGGTGGAGTGATGGAGATCATGCCGGAACGCACAAGATGGAGATCATTGCGCGAAGATTGGCTATACCATGTCACATAAAGTTATATGCATGTGATGTTTATCCTTTATGTATCTTATTATGCTTAGATCGCGACGGTAGCATTATAAGATGATTCCTCACTTAAAGATCAAGATAAAAACTGTGTTCTCCCCAAGTATGCACCGTTGCGAAAGTTCGTCGTGTCCAAGCATCACGTGATGATCGGGTGCTATAGACTCTATGCTCACATACAACGGGTGCAAGCCAGTTTTGCACACGCGGAAATACTTGGGTCTAGCTTGACAAGCCTAGCATGTACAGACATGGCCTCGGAACACAAGAACCGAAAGGTTAAGCATGAGTCATATGAATGATATGATCGACACTTTGTTGTCCACCATTGAAACCACATCTCTTCTCGTGATGATCGGATTAGGTGTGGTGAATTTGGATCGTGTTCACTAAACAACTTGAGGGATGTTGAATTTAGTGGGAGTTCATTTAGTAATTTGATTAAGTTGAACTATTTATCATGAACATAGTCTAAATTGTACTTGCAAATACTGTAGATCACATGGCCAAATCCAACTTCAACTTCAACGTTTTTGCTGAGAAGGAAAAGCTTAGAAACAATGGGTCTAACTTCACCAATTGGTTCCGCAATCTAAGAATCATTCTGTCTGACGGACAAAAGGACTATGTCCTTGGGAAAGCGTTAGGTGACCCCCCTGCTACAACTGCGTCGGCTGATGAGAAAGCTGTCTATCAGTCGCGCAAAGATGATTATGGTGTGATTAAGAGCACCATGTTGTTTTCTATGGAACCGGAACTTCAAAATCGTTTTTAAACCTATCCCGGGCCCTTTGAGATTCTCGAGGAGCTGAAAACCATGTTTCAGACTCAAGCCCGTTCTGAGAGATATGAGATCTCTGAGAAGTTCTTTAACTACAAGATGGAGGAAGGGAGTTCCGTTAGTGAGCACGCCATAAAGATGTCGGGCTACACTCAACGCCTTGAGCAACTGGAATGCACGATTCCAGAGGAGCTCAAGATTGACAGGGTTCTGCAATCACTCCCTCCCAGCTACAAAAGTTTTGTAGTGACTCATAATCAGATTGGCTCCACTTATACGATCACCGAGCTCTTCGCAAAGCTGAAGGCTGCGGAGGTGGACATCAAAAAGGATAATCATGTGTTGATGGTCAACAAGCCCTCCTTTAAGAAAGGTAAGGGAGCAAAGAAGCCCTTCAAGAAGGACGGCGGCAAGCGCAATGCTCCTGCTGAGAAGAAGCTCAAGTCTGGTCCTAAGCCGGACACTGAGTGCTTCTATTGCAAGGACAAGGGTCACTGGAAGCGCAACTGTCCGAAGTACTTAGCGGACAAGAAGGCTGGCACCATCAAAGGTATATTTGATATACATGTTATTGATGTTTTCCTTACTAGCCCTCGTTGTAGTGCCTGGGTATTTGATACCGGTTCAGTTGCTAATATTTGTAACTCGAAACAGGAGCTACGGAATAGACGGCGGCTTGCGAGGGATGAGGTGACGATGCGCGTTGGCAACAGATCAAGAGTTGATGTGATGGCCGTCGGCACGCTCTCCTTAGTTTTACCTTAGGGATTAGTTTTAAACCTTAATAAGTGTTATTATGTGCCTGCGTTGAGCATGAACATTATTTCTGGATCGTGTTTATTGCAAGACGGTTATTCATTTAAATCGGAGAATAATGGTTGTTCTATTTATATGAGTAACATCTTTTATGGTCATGCACCTCTTATGAATGGTTTATTTCTTCTAAATCTCGAAAGGGATGAAACACACATCCATAACATTGAGGCTAAGAGATGCAAAGTAGATAGTGATAATACTACTTATTTGTGGCACCGTCGTCTAGGTCATATTGGTGTAAAGCGCATGAAGAAACTCCATTCTGATGGACTTTTGGAGTCTCTTGATTTTGAAACATTTGACACATGCGAACCATGCCTCATGGGCAAGATGATCAAAACCCCGTTCTCCGGAATGATGGAGCGAGCAACGGACTTGTTGGAAATCATACATACCGATGTATGCAGACCGATGAGTATTTCGACGCGCGGTGGATATCGCTATTTCCTCACTTTTACCGATGACTTAAGTAGATATGGGTATATCTATTTAATGAAACATAAATCTGAAACATTTGAAAAGTTCAAGGAATTTCAGAATGAAGTGAAGAACCATCGTAACAGAAAGATTAAGTTTCTACGATCCGATCGTGGAGGTGAATATTTGAGTTATGATTTTCTCACGCATCTTAAAGCAAGTGGAATCGTTTCACAACTCACGCCACCCGGAACACCACAGCGCAATGGTGTGTCTGAACGCCGGAATCTAACCCTATTAGATATGGTCCGATCAATGATGTCTCTTACTGATTTGCCGTTATCATTTTGGGGTTATGCATTAGAAACCGCTGCATTCACTTTAAATAGGGCACCATCTAAATCTGTTGAAACGACACCGTATGAACTGTGGTTTGGTGCTAAACCTAAGTTGTCGTTTCTTAAAGTTTGGGGATGCGAAGCTTACGTCAAGAAGTTGATGTCGGACAAGCTCGAACCCAAAGCGGAGAAATGCGTCTTCATAGGATACCCTAAGGAAACTATTGGGTATACCTTCTATCACAGAATCGAAGGCAAAGTGTTTGTCGCAAAGAACGGTTCCTTTCTTGAGAAGGAGTTTCTCTCGAAAGAAGTGAGTGGGAGGAAAGTAGAGCTTGACGAGATTATTGAACCTTCTCTTGAATTGGAGAGTAGCGCAGCACCTGAAATTGTTCCAGTGTCGCCTGCACCAACAATAGAGGAAGCTAATGACAAGGATCATGAAGCTTCGGACGATGCTGCTACTGAACGTCGCAGGTCGACAAGGTGGCGTGCCCCTCCTGAGTGGTACGGCAACCCTGTCTTGACTATCTTGTTGGTAGAAGACAGTGAACCTACGAACTATGAGGAAGCGATGATGAGCCCAGACTCTGAGAAATGGCTAGAAGCCATGAAATCCGAATTGGGATCCATGAGCGAAAACCAAGTATGGACTTTGGTGGACCCTCCTAGCGACCGAAAGGCCGTTGAGTGCAAATGGATCTTAAAGAAGAAAACGGACGCGGATGTTAATGTTACCGTCTATAAAGCACGGCTTGTCACGAAAGGTTTTCGACAAGTTCAAGGTGTTGACTACGATGAGACTTTCTCTCCCGTAGCGATGTTTAAGTCCATTCGGATTTTATTAGCAATTGCTGCGTTTCATGATTATGAAATATGGCAGATGGATGTCAAGACTGCGTTCCTCAATGGCAACATTGATGAAGAGTTGTATATGATGCAACCCGAAGGTTTTGTCGATCCTAAGGATGCTAGTAAAGTATGCAAACTTCAGCGTTCCATTTATGGACTGAAGCAAGCATCTCGGAGTTGGAACCTTCGTTTTGATCAAGTGATCAAGAGCTTTGGATTTGTTCTAAATTTCTACGAAGCTTGTATCTACAAGAAAGTGAGTGGGAGCTCGGCGACGTTTCTGGTACTATATGTGGATGACATATTGATTATCGGAAATGACATCAACATGCTTAACGATGTGAAGAGTTATTTGACCAAGTGTTTTTCAATGAAAGACCTAGGTGAAGCTGCTTATATATTGGGCATCAAGATCTATAGAGATAGACAAAGACGCCTGATAGCTTTAAGCCAGAGTACATACCTAGACAAAGTTCTGAAAAGGTTCAGAATGGATAAGGCAAAGAAAGGTTCAGTGCCTATGTTGTCAGGTAAGATATTGAGCAAGGCTCAGTGTCCAGCTACGGTAAATGATAGGGAAGCTATGAGCAAGGTGCCTTATGCCTCGGCCGTAGGTTCCATCATGTATGCCATGCTGTGTACTAGACCCGATGTGTCCAATGCTCTTAGTTTAACGAGCAGATATCAAAGTGATCCAGGAGTGGAACACTGGACAGCCGTGAAGAACATCCTAAAGTACCTAAATAGGACTAAAGAAATGTTCTTAGTCTATGGGGGTGATGAACAGCTTGTCGTAAAAGGTTACGTCGACGCTAGTTTTGACACCGACAAGGATGATTCCAAATCTCAGACAGGATACGTTTATATTTTGAATGGAGGAGCTGTGAGCTGGAGAAGCTGCAAGCAAAGCGTGATCGCGGGATCTACAGTAGAAGCGGAATACATGGCTGCTGCAGAAGCGTAAGTGAAGGAGTTTGGATCAGAAACTTCATCACTGAGCTTGGCGTGGTTCCAAGTGCATTGGACCCACTGGAGATATTGTGTGACAACACTGGCGCCATAGCACTCGCTAAGGAACCAAGATATCATCCAAAGACCAAGCATATCAACCGCAAGTTTCATATAATCCGAGATTATATTGCAGATGGAGATCTGAAGATTAGCAAAGTACATACAAATCTGAATATCGCAGATCCATTGACTAAACCTCTTCCACGTGTAAAACATGATCAACACCTCAGTGCCATGGGTGTGAGATTGTTACCAGATGTAAACTAGATTATTGACTCTAGTGCAAGTGGGAGACTGTTGGAATTATGCCCTAGAGGCAATAATAAAGATGTTATTATTATAATTCATGTTCATGATAAAGTTTATATTCCATGCTAGAATTGTATTAAGCGGAAACATTAATACTTGTGTGGTTTGTGAACAACACCGTGTCCCTGGTACGCCTCTAAGGACTAGCTCATTGATCAATGATGGTTAAGGTTTCCTAACCATAGACATGAGTTGTCAATTGATAATGAGATCATTTCATTGGAGAATGATATGATGGACAGACCCAAACTAAGCAAAGCAATTAGATCGTGCCATCGTGTTCGTCTTTGCGAAGCTTTTCTTATGTCAAATATTGTATTCCTTAGACCATGAGATAATACAACTCCCTGGTATCAGAAGAAAGCTTTGAGGTCATCAAACGTCATCCTATGAGAGGGTGATCATAAAGGTGTCTCTCAGGTGATCGCAAAGTATCTGTTGGGTTGTATGTATCGAGATGGAATTTGTCCCTCCCAAGTCGGAGAGATATACTTCGGGCCCACTCGGTAATCGATATCAACACCGCTTGCAAGCATGTGGTTAAGGAGTTAATCACAAAGTGATATCGGATTACGGAACGAGTAAAGTACTTGCTGTGAACGAGATTGAACTAGGTATGACGGTACCGACGATCGAATCTCGGGCAAGTAAAATATCGCGAGATGAAGGGAATATATATATGGGATTGATTGAATCCTGGCATCGTGGTTCATCCGATATGATCATCGATGAATGTGTGGGAGTCAATATGGGTGCCCGGACCTCGCTGTTGATTATTGATAGAAGATCATGTCTGCATATTCTCGAACCCGCAGGGTCACACACTTAACGTATCTCGACGCTAGGATAGATTGGATAATTGGTTTATGAATTTTTGTTCGGAGTCTCGGATGGGATCCGGGATATCACGAGAGGTTCCGGAATGGTCCGGAGAATAAGATTCATATAATTCAATGCAGTTTTTGGAGTTCGGAATTGTTCCGGGTTAATCGGTATTGTACCGGAAGCTTCTAGAACCTTCCGGAAGGGGACCAATGTGGCCCCACCTTCCGGGAGGGGGCATGGGCCTATGAGGGAGTGTCCTGGACGCATTGGGCCAGGGGCACAAGGCCCCATAGGGCCCAGCCGATCCTAGAGAGTTTAAATCGTTTAAACTAGAGATAGGGTTTCTAGAAGAGGGGAGAGTCCATGCCCCCCACTCCTTATCCTTTGGGCTTGGGGGAGGGGCTAGGGCTGCGCCCCCCCCCCCCTCTATATAAAGAGGGGTGGGGGCGCACCAAACCCCTACACCTCTCCTCCAAACCCTAGCCGCCTTGCTAGCTTTCCTCTCTCCCTCCTGACTGTTTGTAGGCGAAGCCCTGCTGCAGAAATTCTCCACCATATACACCACGCCGTCGTGTTGTAGATCTAATCTATCTCTCCACCATACTTGCTGGTCCGAGGAAGGAGGAGACGTCGAGGTGCTGCACGTGTGCATCTCACGGAGGCACCGCCACTTGTGGTGCTAGATCGGATCGGATCGCGAGGAGGAGAAGCGAGTACGACTACATCACCCACGTTCCGACGAACGTTCCGCTGTGCGAATCTTCAAGGGTATGAAGATCTAATCCAATCTCTCTCGTTGTTTGCATCTCCTAGATTAGATCTTGGCTTTCCCTCTGTTCGCTCCGTAGAAAATTTTGATTTACTATGCCGCGAAACCCTTCACTTGAACCTTGTGTGATTACGTGCATGATTTGTGCCAACTGTACAAATACTTGCATAGGCCACTTGGTTGTTTCAACTCAACACTTTAACAAGGAAGTATTCGTTGAATCAAAGGTCCATGTCCATCGAAATTGAGGTTATTCGTACCTCTATAGTAAAGTGTGTCACCCTTGCTTTATTCAAACTTGGGGAGGTAACCACTTCTCACACTCTCTTTTGATAACTGCATTTTCTCCTTTCTTATGGTAACCTATTCAAGTTTGGTTCCTGCAAAAGTTATAGCTTGGGGAAGTTACTTCTACATGTGTAGAGTATTGTGCAATGTTCTTGTTCGATGAATTTTTTTGTGCAATCATGTATCCCGCTATTTTTGAATGCTTGCTTAGGTAAGTTGTGTTTCATGTTTATATAATAGATGCACTTGCTTTCGTCGTTGGGATTCATAAGAGTTGAGTTAGAGCTTTAATTCACTTTGTTAAAATCTTTATCTAGCTTGAGAAGAACTTTGTGATCCTCTAGAATACATTGCCACGATTTCTACACATAATCCTATGTCTCCCACTTTTGAAGTTTGAATTGTTTATCTTAGTTGGTTTGATTTGTGAAGATGCCATGCTAGTGGGAATAATTCAAAATAGTTAGAGTACAACTTTTTATTTGAATGAATGATTACTTGTGGAAGCTTTTGCTCTAGTTCCTTTAGCTAACTGAGTCATGCCTTTGAAATAATATTGCCAAACAAGTACAACAAGAAAAAGTATAAAATTTATGACTTGTTTGATGAATGATTGTCTTGGGAGTTTACCTTGAAGATACTTAACACCATATATGTTTTGATAGACTTGACGACACTCTTGAAAGGAATTGTTTGATTGAAATGAAGTCTAGCGGTAATTGTGATGCATGCCAAAGCTAACCTTGTAGATAAAACCGTGATACCATTTAAAGAGTTCTATGTTTTGATGCACACCTTGGGATGCCAAAAACTCCGCTGGCCTACGAACGATCTATGGTAAAACTCCTAATTTCGGCCGTGAGTTGACGACATGACTGGCATAAATGTCACCGTAATGGGGAAAATATTGGTACTCTCAAAGGTTATGCAAATGATTGTTTATAAAGAATCACTTAACGATCCTTGTTGAGAATCATACTTCAAGGAAGGAAGAAAAAAAATATGAAGATCCACATTGTAGGGTTCGCAGCATAGAAAACAAAAAAAAATATGATGGGAAAAACTAAGTACCAAGATCTATCTACTAGATACAAGCAACGGGTGGATATACATCCATAGAGAACATACCCTTGTAGACCGACAAAGTTTAACGAGGTTGTACTTGTCGATGATGTAGACAAACGCTTGACTATCTCAAGATCGAGAAGAAGTCTAGCATCGCAAATCAGCAGCGCATCCGTGCTCGCACACACATCTAAGCCACCGAGCAACCTCCGCCTCCTCGCTCCAGCGATGCAGCGGAAGCAACAACTCTTTCTTGCCGAAAATCCACCGGAAACATGTATCTCGCTAGTCCGAGACCATGGGGGATAAACTAGAGGGGGAGAGAGATCCTTCACGGGGAGGTGTTAGAATGAGAGGGGGGAGAGGGGGTCCTTTATAGGAGGAGGGGGTCAACCCCTCCCCATGACCGTCGCACCATGGAGGGTGCCCCCTTCCCTCCTTCATTCATGTGGAGGAAGATCCACTCACATAAATATGACCCCTCACTTCTCTACTCATATTCCATTAAATTTCCACCAAATTTAATGTAATCTCTCTTTAAATAAAACTCCTTTTATTTATTTATTTGGAATTTTGTCAATTAATTTAATGGACAAACATTTACATAAAATCCCTTGCTAGTATTCTATTTCACATGCAGAAACACTTTCAACAATTTTACCAAAACAGTTCTAGTGTGTAGTGAAATAAATTCCTGCGCTTTGTAAATCTTTCCGACAAGAAACTATTTGTTCCAAATGGTGTCGGTGTCTCTTAAGTGTGTCACCCTATGGTTCGCGAATAATGCGGACATGATCGAGACCCCTCTCGGATCAATAATAAAAAGCGGGACCTGGAGATCCATACTGACTCCCACACATTCAACAATGACTTCTTGTGATCGTTAGAACCTTTTACGCTGGAATCTTAATCCCTTTGTCTCGCGATATATTACATGTCCGAGATTCGATCATCGGTATCTTCATACCTAGTTTGGTCTCGATGCCGACATGTACTCTTTTATCGTTCCCGTGATATAACATTCTAGTGATCAAATCACTTGCTTGCAAGCTAACCAATGTGATATCACCGAGAGGGACCATAGTATATCTCTTCGTTATCGGGGTGGACAAAATCCACTCTTGATCCATGGGCCTCAACATTACACCTTCGTAGCACTGAACCCATCTTTGTAATCATCCTGTTATGGTGTGACGTTTGATGTTATCAAGATACTCTTCTAGTGTTAGTGATTGACATGATCTTATGGTCTAAGAATTAGGATTACTTCGTATGATTTTATAGCAATATAAACACAATGACTTTGATCGTAATTCTATACTTCGGATGAATGTTCATCACACCATTTCAATAATGTTGTGACCTCGTTATTAACAACATCCAATGTCCATGATTAGGAAACCTTAATCATCTTGTTAATCAACGAGCTAGTTCATAAGAGAGGCATAACTAGGAAATTTCCATTTGTTTATTAAATACACATGTGTTAATGTTTCCGTATTAATACAATTATAGTATGAAAAATAAACATCTATCAAATACTTGGAATATACATAATAACAACTTTATTATTGCCTCTCAAGGCATATTCAGTCTCCCACTTGCACTAGAGACAATAATCTAGTTACATAGTGATAAACCTAACATCCATGGAGTTCTGGTGTTGATCATGTTTTGATCAAGGGAGAGTTTTATTCAACGGATCTGCTACATTGAGATCCGTGTATATTTTACAAATCTTTATATCTCCATCCTTCACATGCTCGTGGATGGAGTGAAACTGGCGCTTAATATGCTTGGAATTATTGTGAGACCTTGGTTCTTTGGCATTGGCTATGGCTCCATTGTTGTCACAATAGATCACCATTGGGTCCAACGCGCTAGCAACCACACCTAGTTTGGTTATAAACTCCTTCATCCAAACTGCTTCTTGAGCCGCTTCCGAAGCAGCAACATATTCGGCCTCCGTTGTCGATCCCGCCACCACGGGAACTCCTCCAACTAACCGCTCCACCATTCATGAGAAATACGTATCCGGATTGAGACTTAGAGTCATGCAGATTGGTGTCAAAGCTAGCATCAACATAACACTTAGTGATGAGCTCTTCTTCACCCCCGTATACGAGAAACATTTCCTTAGTTCTTCTTAAGTACTTAAGGATATTCTTGACCGCTATCCAGTGTTCCGATCCTGGATCAGATTGGTATCTACTAGTCAAACTAATATCATGTGCCACATCCGGTCTTGTACATAGCATGGCGTACATTATAGAGCATATGGCTGAAGCATAGGGGATCTTGTCCTTTATCTCTCTTTCTTCTGCCGTAGCCGGACTTTGAGTATTACTCAATGTCTTGCCTTGCAACATAGGTAAGAACCCTTTCTTACTTTCGTCCATTTTAAACTTCTTTAAAATATTATCAAGGTAGTGATAGACCTATTAGGCGCCTTGATCTATCTCTATTGATCTTTATGCCTAATATGTATGACACTTCACCTAGGTCCTTCATTGAAAATTTGTTGTTTAGATAACTTTTAATATTGTTTAAAAGATCTACATCATTTCTGATCAGTAATATGTCATCCACATATAATATCAGAAATGCCACATCACTCCCACTCACTTTCTTGTAAATACAAGCCTCTCCATAAGCTTGGACGAATCCAAACTCTTTGATCACCTCATCAAAGCGGAGATTCCAACTCCGGGATGCTTGCGTTAGTCCATAGATGGATCGCTGAAGCTTGCATACCTTGTCAGCATCCTTAGGATTGACAAAACCCTTTGGTTGTATCATATACAACTCTTCTAAACCTTGCCATTGAGGAACGCAATTTTGACATCCATCTGCCATATCTCATAGTCGAAATACGCAGCAATTGCTAACATAATCCTAACTGACTTTAGCATCGCTATGGGAGAGAATGTATCATCGTAGTCAACTCCTTGAATTTGTCGAAACCGTTTTGCGACAAGTCGAGCTTTATAGACGGTTATGTTACCATCGGCATCAGGTTTTCTTTTGAAAATCCATTTATTCTCCATGACCTTTCTGTCATGAGGTAAGTCCACCAAGGTCCAGACCTAGTTTTCGTACATGGATTCCATCTCGGATTTCATGGATTCTAGACATTTTTGGGAATCCGGTCTCATTATCGCTTCTTCATACGTCGCAGGGTCATCTATTTCATGGACCATGAAATTTATAATAGGATTTCCATACAGTTCGGGAGTTGCACACGTCCTGCTTGACCGGTGAGGTTTGGTAGTATTCTCTTTCAGAGTTTCATGATTGTTATCATTAGTTCCCTCTTTATTTGGTGAAGTCAACTCCGGAATAGCTTCCGGTGCTGTGCTACTCGCCATATTATGAAGAGAAGGTTCAACAACCTCTTCGAGTTCTACCTTCCAACTACACACACCTTTCGCGAGAAACTCTTTCTCTAGAAAGGATCCATTCTTGGCAACGAAAATCTTGCCCTCGGATCTGTGATATAAGGAATACCCAGTAGTTTCCTTAGGATATCCTATGAAGATGCATTTTTCTGCTTTGAGTTCGAGTTTATCAGGCTGAAGTTTCTTCACATAAACATCGCATACCCAAATATTAAGAAATGACAACTTAGGTTTGTTTCCAAACCATAATTCATACGGTGTCTTTTCAATGGATTTAGATGGTGCCCGATTTAAAGTGAATGTAGCAGTTTCCAGTGCATAACACCAAAATGATAGTGGCAAGTCAGTCAGAGACATCATAGATCGAACCATATCTAGTAAAGTACGATTACGACATTCCAACACACCATTTCTCTGTGGTGTTCCGGCAGGTGTGAGTTGTGAAACTATTCCACACTCTTTCATATGTGTACTAAACTCGTAAATTAGATACTCACCTCCACGGTCAGACCGTAGAAATTTGATCTTTCTATTATGATAATTTTCCACTTCATTCTGAAATTCCTTAAACTTTTCAAAAGTTCCAGACTTGTGTTTCATCGAGTAGATACAACCGTATCTACTCAAATCATCCGTAAAAGTAACAAAATAATGATATCCACCTCGCGTCGACACACTCATTGGACCACACACATCAGAGTGTATGATTTCCAATAAATCAATAGTCCGTTCCATTGAACCGGAAAACGGCGTTCTAGTCATCTTGCCCATAAGGCATGGCTCACATGTATCAAATGATTCAAAATCAAGTGATTCCAAAAGTCCATATGAATGGAGCTTCTTCATGCGTTTAATGTCAATATGACCTAGACGGTAGTGCCACATATATGCGGATATATCATCATTAAGTTTAATCCTTTTAGCATCAACATTATGAATATGTGTAACACTATTATCGAGATCCAACAGAAATAACCCATTCATCACAGGTGCATGACCATAAAAGATATCATTCATATAAATCAAACAACCATTGTTTTCGAATTTAAATGAATAACCACTGCGCATTAAACATGATCCGGATACAATGTTCATGCTCAGTGCAGGCACCAAATAACAATTATTTAGGTTCATAACTAATCCCGATGGTAAGTGGAGAGGTAGAATTCCGACGGCAATCACATCAACACTTGATCCATTGCCGACATGCATCTTGACCTCACCCCTTGCTAGCGGTCGCTTGTTCCACAGCCCCTGATTCGAGTTACAAATATTAGCAACCGATCCGGTATCAAATACCCAGGTGCTACTGCGAGTACTATTCAAGTACACATCAATAACATGTATATCAAATATACCTTTGTTTGCCTTGCCAGCCTTCTTGTCTGCCAAATACTTGGGGCAGTTGCGCTTCCAATGGCCAGACCCCTTGCAATAATAGCACTCAGTATCAGACTTAGGTCAGACTTAGGGCCAACTCGGGATTTCTTTTCAGTTACGTCAACCGATTTGCCGCCCTTCTTTCCCTTCTATTTACCCTTCTTATCTTTCTTGAAACCGGTGGTATTATTGATCATTAACACTTGATGTTCTTTCTTGATCTCCACCTCTACAGTCTTAAGCATTGACAGAAGCTCAGGGATAGACTTCTTCATGCCCTACATGTTATAGTTCATCACGAAGCTCTTGTAGCTAGGTGTCAGAGATGGGAAAACACGATGTATGCCTAAGTCAACGGGAATCGATATTCCCAAGGACACAAGCTTATCGGCGTACCCAGACATTTTGAGTACGTGCTCACTAACGGAGTTGTTCTCTTCCATCATGTAGCTAAAGAACTTTTCTGAAGCACTATAACTCTCTACAGCAGCATGGGTGTCGAAAATCATTTTCAAGTCACCCATTGTATCAAAGGCATTTCCATTTTTGAAACGCTTTCGAAGTTCTATCTCTATCCCATACAATATGCCGCAATGAACTAAGTTGTGGTCCTCCTAACGAGTCTGATGGACGTTCTTTTCCTTGTCAGGGGCATCATCAAGTGGTGGGGGGCCTAGCGGCGCTTCTAGCACATATTGCTTTTGTGCAGCAGAGAGGATAATCCTCAAATTCATGGCCCAGTCGGTAAAGTTACTACCATTCGTTGCAAGTTTCTCTTTCTCCATGAACATATTGAAATTAAAAGCAGGCGGTGCCATCTACAATGGAATTTGTAAAGTTTAGACTAAGTTTATGATAGATCGAGTTCAACTAATCCAAATTAAGAATGAACTCCCACTCAAAAATGACATCCCTCATGCCTTTTTGGTGATTACATGAACCAAATCCACTACACCAAGTCTGATCATCACGTGAGTCGGTGTAGCTTCAAAGGTGAGCATCTATATGGGCATTATATCAAATGCCAAACAAGCAATATAAGATGCAACAAACATCATATGTGAAAAGTGAAATGATATGGTTCTTGCACTTGATCATCATCATGTGCATCGTGGTATGATCTTTATCATTCCTTTGTGTGTAAGGCCAAGGTCTATGGAACTTACACGTTAGGTATGTTGTAAGAGTATCGACTATACTTTTACTTATGACATTACCATATCATGACACTAGCCCAGCAACAATCTAAACTAGACGCTTCTAATTTATCCATTGCAAGTTTTACGTGGCTTAGGGCTTTCGAAGATAGAACCGTTCTTACCTACGAACATGGAACCATAACGAGGATAACCAAATTATTAACAACTCTTTGTAAATTAGATATTGACTATAGTAGAAGAGACATACACCCGCTAGCCACTTATGAAAAACTAGTTGCATGTCAAGTGTGGAACAGGTCTCATGTGCGAGGACATGTAAAGTTTGTCCGGGCAGCGTCATCCCGCTATGCCACCAATATCCAAAGTACAACCAAGAAGAAATAACATGATCATCATTGTCCACATACTCATATATGTACTACTTGTGCTAAGCATCTACGCATAGATCCGGCTCTGATACCACTATAGGGTTCGTAGCATAGAAAACAAAAAATTTCCTACGATAGGAACAACTAAGTACCAAGATCTATCTACTAGATACAAGCCACATGTGGATATACATCTATAGAGAACATACTCTTGTAGACCGACAAATTTTAACGAGGTTGTACTCGTGGATGATGTTGACAAACGCTTGCCGATCTCAAGATCGAGAAGAAGTCTAGCGTCACAAATCAGCAGCGCATCCGTGCTCGCACACACGTCCAAGCCACCGAGCAACCTCTGCCTCCTCGCTCCAGCGATGCAGTGGAAGCAACAACTCTTTCCTGCCGAAAATCCACCAGGAACATGTATCTCGCTAGTCCGAGACCATGGGGGATAAACTATAGGGGGAGAGATCCTTCACGAGGAGGTGTTAGTATGAGAGGGAGAGAGGGGGTCCTTTTATAGGAGGAGGAGGAGGGCAGCCCCTCCCCGTGGCCGGCACCATGGAGGGTTCCCCTCCCCTCCTTCATTCATGTGGAGGAAGCTCCACTCACATAAAGATGACCCCTCACTTCTCCAATCAAAATCCCACTCATATTCCATTAAATTTCTACCAAATTTAATATAATCTCTCTTTAAATAAAACTCCTTTTATTTATTTATTAAGAATTTTTTAAATTATTTTAATGGACAAACATTCACATAAAACCCCTTGCTAGTATTCTATTTCACATGCAGAAACACTTTCAACAATTTTACCCGAAACAATTTCGGTGTCTAGTGAAATAAATTCCTGCGCTTTGTAAATCTTTTCGACAAGAAACTATTTGTTCCAAATGGTGTCGTTTTCTCTTAAGTGTCACCCTACGGTTCGTGAATAATGCGGACATGATCGAGACCCCTCTCGGATCAATAATCAGAAGCGGGGCATGGAGATCCATATTGACTCACACACATTCAACGATGACTTCTTGTGATCGTGAGAACCTTTTACGCTAGAATCTTAATCCCTTTGTCTCGCGATATATTATATGTCTGAGATTCGATCATCGGTATCTTCATACCTAGTTTGATCTTGTTTCCGACATGTACTCTTTTCTCATTCCCGTGATATAATATTCTAGTGATCAAATCACTTGCTTGCAAGCTAACCAATGTGATATCACCGAGAGGGCACAAAGTATATCTCTCCATCATCGGTATGGACAAATTCCACTCTTTATCCATGGGCCTCAACATAACACCTTTGTAGCACTGAACCCATCTTTATAATCACCCTGCTAAGGTGTGACATTTGATGTTATAAAGATACTCTTCTAGTGTTAGTGATTGACATAATCTCATGGTCTAAGAATTAGGATTACTTCGTATGATGTTATATCAATATAAACACAATGAATTTGATCGTAATGCTATACTTCAGATGAATGTTCATCACATCATTCCAATAATGTTGTGACCTCGTTATTAACAATATCCAATGTCCATGATCAGGAAACCTTGATCATCTTGTTAATCAACGAGCTAGTTCATATGAGAGGCATAACTAGGAACTTTCCATTTGTTTATTGAACACACATGTATTAAAATTTCTGTATTAATACAATTATAGCATACAAAATAAACATCTATCATATACTTGGAATATACATAATAACAACTTTATTAATTGCCTCTCAGGGCATATTCCCTTCACACATAACAAGTCATTGGAATGGTATCATTACTACTTTATGAATTTTCTTGAAAAACAATGATTGGATCAGAAGTACATGTTTTGATAGCCTTGATTTACCGATGTGGGTGTCGATAAGACACTTCACTGTTATGCTACTTAGGACATGAACTCTCTTACTCAATTTTGCTATTAAAACATCCTAGTGTTCCTTGGCAAGCTGAGAGTTAACTAGAAGAATTTGATTGATTGTTACACTTCTAGTTATCTATACTAATATTAAACTCTACTTTGATTGTCTTGATTTACCAAAGCTTGTATAGTGTTCTTGTCATCTCTCTAACTTTGATGAGCCTTTTCAATGGACGAAGTGCTGAACACATATGACTGCCAACCATAAGTGAATTCATATTCTCATTAAAGCCCTTACTTTACAAAAGTAAGGAGATATAAAACATAAAAGGTGCAATAGGAGGATCACCAAGTTTTCTTTCAAAGATAGATTCGCTTTTGACATGGAGAATTTAAGTTTTAATTGATCTTTTATGGATTGACATAACTAGGCTTGTGTTTCCTTGTATGAATATGTTATTTCTTACTTTGACCTTGTAGGGAAAATAAGGATACAAGGCAATGATCTTCTACATCCAATATTATTACTTTTGTTTCAATTTTGCCTCATTTATGTTATTAACTCGTGCCTCATGAACATGATGACCTTGTCCATAAGCCACCTTATTGCTCGGGGACGAGGAAGAGTCTAGCTTGGGGAAGTTGATGAGTCCAAAATTGGATCATATTTAAGTATACAAAATTATTTATATTTTCACTCATTACATGCTATATCTAGCTATAGCTATGCCTATTATGTATGATTATTAGTTCTCATTCATTTTCACATGGACTTTGCACAACTAGTAGTTTTTAGTAGGATTTTACTTTTCTTGCCTTTGACTTGTGTGTGGGTGTTGTGATGGATTATGGACAAAGAAAGGCAAAAGGAATCAAGAGGATGCAATATGGAGGAGATGTAGTCACCAGACTTAGCCATTCAAGGGGTGGTAGAAGTGATTTTTGTGAACTCTAAATAAAGATCCAAGGCCATGGTGTTGTATCCCTCGTCTATATGAATCCAACGAGCCGAAGAACGCCCAATTCGTAGTTCGTATGAAGAAATGGAGACCAAAATATGAAAGCATTCAGTGCCGCTAACGACCATTGGTACGAACGGGTACGGTCGTACCGTCCGCCCGTACCACGGGTCTGGACGCAGGGAAACTGTGTTTCTGGACAGAATCCATCCCGGTTTGTTCCTAGACCTTCCTTAGGTCATAAGGAACGTATTGGGGACTATTGGGGGCTCCCCTAGGACTATATAAAGAGGTGAGGAGCCAAGGGATAAGGATATCTCCATACATACCTCCATGGCGGAGCCCTGCCATCGTGCCATCTCCATAGACGCCACACCTCCAAGATCCAGATCTCCATCTACACCCCCACACCATTCAAGCAAGAGGAAGAAGAGAAGGAGGCCATCACCATCACCACCACCACGCATCGAGCACCGTCTCCATCAACATCTCCATCTCCATCAACGCTTCCATCTCCCTCTCTCTTATATTTAGTATTTGTAGGATTGAACATGATGATGATCTCCATGAATTCTTATTTGAGTTATTTTTCATCTATGATTGAGTAATTGATTTGGTTTTAGGTTGAGGTATGATCTAGTATGTAACCCTAGACTTTGTGGCTTGATCTAGTGACAAGGAGGAGATAGATGAGTTCATGTGATCCTTCGGTCTAGAGTGTATTATTGACTTGCACAAGTGACATCGATGCGAGGCTCTATGTAGTACACATGTGTGAAAACTCAGGATCATTGGGGATAGTTTATTTATCTAAAGATATATCTTGTATAATTACAATAGATGGATACATAGTTGCCCCTCTAGTACTAGTGAAACCGAAAGCCTAGAAGCCACCTTACTCTAGTCAATTCCAAATATACAACCCCTCTCGTTTACATTTACTTTTAGTTTACTTTGTTCTTATTTAGCTCCATGTTCTTACTTACTTCAAACCTCACTCATTCATTGCTATTGTAGTAACCTATAGAGTACACTATTTCCAAACAATGTTTTGGGTGCGAACGTGGCCACATTGATAATGTGGCTGCGGAGTTGTGTTGTTGCCATTTGCAAACTTCCAAGGGACAAACTTTATAAATAATATTGTTGCTACAAGTACTGCAATAACCCTGTTATTGATCACAGAAAAACCCAGGCATCAATAGGTAGTGTAGGTTTAGCAAGATCAAGATGAGATGAAGATTAGAATATAGATAAGAAGATAAACAGGTTTAGTCTTTAGGTTTTTTCTTCATTTCTTTGTAATTTTCTTTTTCTTTGTATCAAACTTGTATCCATTTGGTTTCTGAATAGAGTTCAATTTACTTGAGTTTGATGAGATTCTACTTGTGTTAATTATTTATTTTTATTGTTATAACATGAACTTGAGAACTCAAGTTTGAATTATTCAAACCTCAATTTTGAATTACAAGTGTAGATGTGTATTATTCCATCTACTTACTTAATCATAATTGTGTGTGGGGTTATGAACATGTGTTTTAAGTTTGATGAAACTGTTCACTCAAATGACTCTCAAACAATTCATATATGAATTTGAATTAAATTCCTAGGGTTGATTTGAGTCAAACTCAACTATAGCTCAAATTATCAAGTGTTAACATTCAAAGCATAAAAATTTCAAATTCCCCCTCAATTTCATGTCCTAAAATGAAATGCACAATTTCAATATTAGTCCTTAGCCCTTTCCCATTTCTTTGGGTCACTACAATATCCGCTCTCTCCTGTTGTGCAGGATCCATCTCTATGTCGTATCATATTCACGTCCACCGTCGTGGTCGTGGGACCAACGGACGGCTCAGCTTCTCGCTTCTATCATCCTGACAACGCTAGGACAGGTCACGACAGGAAGGAGAGAGAGAAGAGAGGGAACAATGTCAAGGCGATGAAAAGAGGCCAGATGGAGGGCAATGGAGGTTCGGGGCAGTGCACGACGGAACTGTGTGGCGAGGGAAGGGACGAGAACAGTGGAGCGCAGCGAGGCGGTGGAACGGGAAATATGGGAAATTACAGAGTAATGCGGGTTCGGATCTTCGAACCTAGGATGTGCGTGGTCGATAGCTCAAGTGTCGAGGCCCGCTTGTCGGTAATTTCCAGAAATAACGGATGCACATGATAGGACCTACATGTAAGAACCGAGTCAACTAGACGACAAGTTTTTTTGTGAAATTTCACAATCTAATATTAATCATCAACAGTAGTACAAAGAGACCCAAAAGTAATAAAAATATAAATAGGTCGTTGGACCACCTAGCAACGACTACAAACACTAGCGCGAGTCTAAGGCGCGCCGCCGTCCTCGCCCCTCCATCACCGGAGTCGGGCAAAGCTTGTCGTAATAGAGCTTATTGCAGTAGACAGATGGAAAGTCGTCGTGCTAAGGACACAAAGGACCAGCACACTAGAGCCGCAACCATCGCCAATAATGACATTCGTAGATCGGAAGAGACTGACCTGAAAACAAACCGACGAACACAAAAACAGACAAAATCCAAGTTAGACAAAGAAAACGATGACCGACATAAAACAAAACCATGAGTACGAATGTAATGTGACGCATATGTTGGAATTTGATGAGTTTTGGGATGTTGGCCCATTAGACAAATTCTGAAATTCTCTTTGGCCCACTTGTGCATGGCAGCATATGGCTATGCTAGTGGTGCTAAAGTTTAGTCCCACATTTCTAATTGAAGGAGAGTTGGACGCACCACTCACTAAGGTGTGACAAGGAGAGAAGCCCTCGCGCACTCCTCCTCCAACGCCGCTCGCCTCGTCACGACGCGCGCGCGATGGGTTGTGGGAATCTCGCCGAGCCAAGCTTTATTTTGCTGGTTGGAAAAACTAATTATGAGTCATTAACGGACGCGTTAATTACAGCCGTTTCTAGTTTTTATGGATGTGGGCTGAGCCCCACGATCTTTCTAACCTGCACTATATAAGCATCTGCGCTAAACCTAATCGGTGGATCAATCCACACACGCGTCTATCTCCAGAACCTTGCGCCGCCACTTTCGTCTTCCCCATCCCGGCTTGCGGCATGCACCGCAGATCGGGACAGTAGGCCTCCGGAACCTCGCCTCTCGTGAACCTGTACAGGTGAGGGGCGATCAGTTTTTTGGGGAGCGCTCAAGCGCGACTACTGGCAACCACGACGTCTTCCGATGACGAGTTCCCGAACGACGACTTCTTCCCGGATGTCAGCGACCTCTTCGGCAACCTCAACATGTGCGACGGTTCTGCTGCTGCTACTGCCGCAACTGCATCGTATGTGTTCTCAATCTCTCTCTTTCGGATTATGCTAGAGTTTCTAGTTCTAGCGTTTGGCGTAGATGTGATAGGTTTATCTTGTATAGATGTAATTTGTTCATCTACTTTGTTGATCTGCATGATTGGTTTTAGTACTGTTTGTATGATCATGCTTTATCAGTTTATTATTCGGATTAAATCATATGAATTATTGCTTATATTTTCAACAATCCAAAAACCTGATTATAGGCAACTGAATTCTACTGGTGTAGCTGCGGCTACTAGGCCGCCTCCTTTTGATGGCATGCACTATAAGAGATGGCGCAAGAGAGCAGTCCTCTAGTTTGAAAACCTGAACTGCTATAGCGCCATTCTTGGCAAGCCTGAAGGAGAACTTTCTGCTAAGCAGGAAGCGACCTTTAAGAAAGCCGATAACATGTTTATGGCGGCTTTGTTCAGTGTTCTTGGGGACAACATTGTTAACCTGTATATGTCATTTAATAATGGCAAGGACGTGTGGGAAGCGCTCGAGGCCAAGTTTGGGGTCTCGGACGCTGGCACTGAGTTGTATGTCATGGAGCAATTCTATGACTACAAGATGGTTGATGAGCGCTCCGTCGTTGAGAAGGATCATGAGATAAAATCACTTGCCAAAGAACTTGATCAGTTCAAGTGTTCCTTACTGGACAAATTTGTGGCCGGTGGCATTATTGCCAAGCTTCCTCTCTCGTGGAGGAACTTTGCTACTTTTCTAAAACATAAGAGACAAGTTTTTTCCGTTACGGGTCTCATTGGGTCTCTTCATGTGGAAGAGAAGGCGAGAGCAAAGGACAAAACTGCTCGAGGATTTAAGGGAGGTTACTGCCAATTTGGTGTAGAGGAAAAAATTCCAATCCCACAAGTTCAAGAATAAGAACAAAACTGAAGGAAAGAGGAAGTTTGATGGCAAGAACAAGACGAAGAACTCAACCAACTTCAAGAAGAAAAATGATAAGAGGAAAGGCTCTTGCCACGTTTGTGGTGATCCTGATCATTGGGCTCCTAGCTGCCGTAATCGCTTTGGCAAGCGTCAACATGGGAACAGCGGCAAGACCGCTAATGTTGTTATTAGCGATACTGAGATGAAGGATGTTGGGTACGGTATTTTACCTACTATCCTTGCAGTATGTCATTCTCCTGATTGGTGGATAGACACGGGTGCTAATACACATGTATGTTCTGATATTTCCATGTTTTCCTCTTATCAGGTCTCGAGGACTTCTTCCGTGCTGATAGGAAACGGCTCACGTGCTTCTGTTCATGGTGTTGGTACGTTGAATCTGAAGTTTACTTCGGGGAAGACCGTACAACTGAAGAATGTGCAGCACGTTCCCTCCATCAATAAGAATCTCGTCAGCGGATCGCTTTTATGTCGAGATGGATTTAAGTTGGTTTTTGAGTCCAATAAAGTTGTAATTTCTAAGTATGTACAATTTGTTGGAAAGGGTTATAAGTGCGGAGGTCTGTTCCGCTTGTCTTTGTCAGACTCATGTACTAAAGTTATTAATCATGTTTGCAATGATAATGAGTCCAATGTTTTGCATTCCCGACTCTGTCATATTAACTTTGGTTGCATGACGTGGCTAGCCATTATGAGTTTAATTCCTAAATTTACCAATGTCAAAGGTTCTAAGTGTCAAGTTTGTGTGCAAGCAAAGCAACCCCGCAAGTCTCATACGTCTGCGGAACCGAGAAACTTAGCACCGCTAGAACTTATACATTCAGATCTTTGTGAGATGAATGGTGTGTTGACAAAAGGTGGAAAAAGATACTTTATGACATTGATTGATGAATCCAATAGATACTGCTATGTTTATCTTCTGAAATCTAAAGATGAAGCTTTGAACTACTTTAAAATATATAAAGCTGAGGCAGAAAACCAACTTGATCTTAAAATCAAGCGGATAAGGTCGGATCGTGGTGGAGAGTACTTTTCAAACGAATTTGATGTATACTGTATGGAACATGGTATTATACATGAGAGGACGCATCCCTACTCACCTCAGTCAAATGGGTTGGCCGAAAGGAAGAACCGCACTCTAACTGATTTGGTTAACGCTATGTTAGATACATCGGGTCTTTCCTAGGAATGGTGGGGGGAGGCGCTAATGACTGTGTGTCATGTCCTAAATCGTGTTCCTGTAAAGGATAAAACCATGACTCCATTTGAGGAATGGGAAAATAAAAGGCTTAAACTCTCTTACTTATGAACTTGGGGTTGTTTGGCGAAAGTCAATATTCCAATATCCAATAAACGAAAGCTTGGACCAAAAACCGTCGATTGTGTTTTTCTAGGATATGCTTTTCATAGCATTGGCTATAGATTTTTTATAGTAAAATCTGAGATATCTGACATGCACGTTGGTACAATTATGGAGTCGAATGATGCGACTTTCTTTGAAGACATCTTTCCTATGAAAGGTATATCTAGCTCATCAAATCAGGAGATGACTAGTTCATCTAGTCAGGAATTTTCTATAATTCCTAAACCCACTATGCCGATAGAACACTCTAATGATCCTGTGGAGGATGATAATGAAGCTCCCAAAAGGAGCAAGAGACAAAGGACTATAAAGTCATTTGGTGATGATTTTATTGTGTACCTTGTGGATGATACTCCCACTTCTATTTCAGAAGCCTATGTATCTCAAGATGCTGACTACTGGAAGGAAGCTGTCCGAAGCGAGATGGACTCCATATTAGCTAATGGTACTTGGGAAGTCACTGATCGTCCTTATGGGTTTAAACCTGTAGGATGTAAGTGGGTGTTCAAGAAAAAGCTCAGACCTGATGGTAGTGCAAGGCACGTCTTGTGGCTAAGGGTTATACCCAACAGGAAGGTGAATACTTCTTCGATACCTACTCACTTGTAGCCAGATTGACCACTATTCGAGTACTACTTTCCTTGGCTGCCTCACATGGTCTTCTCGTTCATCAAATGGACGTTAAGAAATCTTTTCTAAATGAAGAGCTAGATGAGAAAATTTATATGGAGCAGCCTGGCGGATTTGTAGTAGATGGTCAAGAAGGAAAGGTGTGTAAGTTAGTGAAGTCTTTGTATGGTCTTAAGCAAGATCCTAAGCAGTGGCACGAGAAGTTTAAAAGAACTTTAACTGCTGAAGGCTTTGTTGTAAATGAAGCTGACAAATGTGTGTATTATCACCATGGTGGGGGCGAGAGAGTTATTATGTGTCTCTACGTTGATGACATATTGATATTCGGGACCAACCTAGCTGTTATCGAGGAGGTCAAAGAGTTCCTATCTCGCTGCTTTGAGATGAAGGATTTGGAGTGGCTGATGTAATATTAAACATCAAGCTACTAAAGGATGACAATGGTGGGATTACACTGCTTCAGTCTCACTATGCGGAAAAGATATTGAATCGCTTTGGGTATAGCGGCTGCAAGTCTTCTCCAACGCCTTATGATCCGAGTGTGCTACTTCGAAAGAATCGAAGGATTACTAAAGATCAATTGAGATATTCTGAAATTATTGTCTCGCTCATGTATTTAGCCAGCGTTACTAGACCTGAAACCTCCTTTGTTGTAAGCAAACTGAGTCGGTTTGTGTCAAATCCTGGAGATGATCATTGGCATGCTCTTGAAAGAGTTTTGCGCTATTTGAAAGGCACTGCGAGTTATGATATTCACTATACTGGGTATCCACGGGTACTTGAGGGTTATAGTGATTCAAACTGGATATCTGATGCTGATGAGATTAAGGCCACAAGTGGTTATTTGTTTACACTTGGTGGTGGCGTTGTTTCCTGGAAGTCTTGCAAGCAGACCATCTTAACGAGGTCAACAATGGAAGCAGAACTCATAGCGTTAGACACAGCCACCGTTGAAGCAGAGTGGCTTCGTGAGCTCTTGATGGACTTACCTGAGGTTGAAAACGCCATCCCAATGAACTGTGATAATCAAACTGTGATCGTAAAAGTAAACAGTTCTAAGGATAATATGAAGTCATCAAGCCATGTGAAGTGGAGATTGAAATCTGTCAGGAAACTGAGAAACTCCGGAGTTATTCTGGCAGATCCTTTCATAAAGGGATTATCACGTCATGTGATAGATAATGTATCGAGGGAGATGGGTTTGAGACCCACACTATGAGTTGATCCCAGTGGCAACCCACTCTATGTGATCGGAGATCCCGTGAATTAGAGCTGGAAGACAAGCTGTTGGTCAGCTGAGAGGAGAGTATCCCCATATTATATTTACATCTTCATAAAGATGCAATACTCTCTTAATCTGCATGGCAGGTTGATATTTATCTTAATGTGTTCCAAGTGGCTTCTATAAACGGAGATGTTGTCCTACAGAACATCTTTTGAGGAACATACCTATATGAGTCTGACTGTTAAACATCGCAGTCCGTGAGAGTTGGGTGCTCTTTAGTAAACTCATAAAAGGCCCTGGAGTATGACACATAAGCTCCAAACCGCGGGGAAGCCGACGACATCCCTGTACCGGTCTAGACTTTATGTGAAACTAGCGCGCAGAAAACTTGTAGTTTAAAGCATAATCCACTATTCAAGTTGCTAGCTAGTGTAGCATGAAGTTTAACGTGGAAGTTCAACTTAACAGTCTCCACTACACAACGATATATAAAACAATGTTCTGGAATAAAAGTGACGTGATGTGCCAATGAGACTTTGTGAGGGATTGTTGGAATTTGATGAGTTTTGGGCTGCTGGCCCATTAGACAAATTCTGAAATTCTTTTTGGCCTACTTGTGCATGGAAGCATATGGCTGTGCTAGTGGTGCTAAAGTTTAGTCCCACATTGCTAGTTGAAGGGGAGTTGGACCACCTTATATAGTAGAGTGTTGCACCACTCACTAAGGTGTGACAAGGAGAGAAGCCCTCGCGCACTCCTCCTCCGACGCCGCCTACCTCGCCTCGCCACGCCACGACGCGCGCGCCGCGGGTTGCCGAGCCGAGCTTTATTTTGCTGGTTGGGAAAACTGATTATGAGTCATTAACAGACGCGTTAATTACAGCCGTTTCCAGTTTTTATGGACGTGGACTGTCACCGACTCGGACGTGGGCTAAGCTCCACGATCTTATTAATCTGCACTATATAAGCGTCTGCGCTAAACCTAATCGGTGGATCAATCCACACACACGCCTATCTCCGGAACCTAGTGCCGCCGCTTTCGTATTCCCAATCCCGGCTTGCGGCGCGCACTGCATATCGGGACAGTAGACCTCTGCAACCCCGTCTCTCGTGAACCTGTACGGGTGAGGGGCGATCAGGTTTTTGGGGAGCGCGACTACTGACAACCACGACGTCGTCCGACGACGAGTTCCCGAACGACGACTTCTTCCCGGACGTCAGCGACCTCTTCGACAACCTCAACATGAGCGACAGTTCTGCTGCTGCTACCGCCGCGGCTACTGCCCAACTGCATCGTATGTGTTCTCGGTCTCTCTCTTTGGGATTATGCTAGAGTTTCTAGTTCTAGCGTTTGGTGTAGATGTGATAGGTTTATCTTGTATAGATGTAATCTGTTCATCTATTTTGTTAATCTACATGATTGGTTTTAGTACCGTTTGTATGATTATGCTTTATCAGTTTATTATTCGGATTAAATCATATGGATTATTGCTTATATTTTCAAGATCATATCTCCAATTACCCGATTCATAGTGGCACAATACGAAATTTCCGAATGAACTGAGTCCACAATAGTAATAAACCCTAAATTAATTAATTTAACAAACGATGTCACCAGCCGTGAACAGACGTTTGTTTGGAGCACCGAAGAGAAAAGTAATGCCCCCCTAAATCCAGAAGAATCCAGACAAAATCGCCTGTGCGTGTGGTGACGTCAACTCCTTGGTTGATTGAGTACCACCAAGAGTGCGTGCATCAGCAGTGGCAATTGCAATTTGGCACCACACGTACACAGTAGTAGTGTCAATACCATGCGTGAACGTCTCCTTCCTTCCCTGCCGTTTCCGTCGCTATATAAGCCCCCTGCCACCACCTCCACACCTTCCAAGAGCAGAGCAGAGCAGAGCGCCATCCTGAGCTTCTAAGCTTGTGATCGAATCGAAGACACCAATCCCTTTGACTTGTATCACTCACCTTGTGCTCGTGGAAATGGCGGCTTCCGTCGACTACAAGCGTCAGGTGTCCGCCCACCCGTGGGCGAGCAATGCGCAGCCCATCAAGGGCGCCTTCGACCTCTTCTCCTCCTCCAACTCCGGCGGCGGCATCAGGCGCCGTCCGGGCCCGGACTCGGACTCCGACGACGAGGACGGCATCCCCCCGGACTGGCGCTCCCTCTACAGCCCGCGCCTCGACGTGGAGCCGTCCGTTAAGGACCCGCGCGACGAGGCCACCTCCGACGCCTGGGTGAAGCGCCACCCGGCCCTCGTCCGCCTCACCGGCAAGCACCCCTTTAACTCCGAGCCCCCGCTCCCCCGCCTCATGTCCCACGGCTTCATCACCCCGGCGCCGCTCCACTACGTGCGCAACCACGGCGCCGTCCCCAAGGCCGACTGGTCCACCTGGACCGTCGAGGTCACCGGCCTCGTCAAGCGCCCGGCCCGGATCACCATGGAGCAGCTCGCGACTGAGTTCGAGGCCGTGGAGCTGCCCGTCACGCTGGTGTGCGCGGGGAACCGGCGCAAGGAGCAGAACATGGTGCGCCAGTCCGCGGGCTTCAACTGGGGCCCCGGCGCCGTGTCCACCTCCGTGTGGCGCGGCGCGCGCCTCCGCGACGTGCTGCGGCGCTGCGGCGTCATGGGCGAGGCCGCCGGCGCCGACAACGTGTGCTTCGAGGGCGCCGAGGACCTTCCCGGCGGCGGAGGGTGCAAGTACGGCACCAGCCTCCGGCGCGGCGTCGCCATGGACCCGGCACGCGACGTCATCCTCGCCTACATGCAGAACGGCGAGCCGCTGGCGCCCGACCACGGCTTCCCCGTGCGCGTCATCGTGCCGGGCTTCATCGGCGGCCGCATGGTGAAGTGGGTCAAGCGCATCGTGGTGGCGTGCAACGAGTCGGAGAGCTACTACCATTACCGGGATAACCGCGTGCTGCCGTCGCACGTCGACGCAGAGCTCGCCAATGCCGAAGGTACTTTTTTACTTTGCTCGATCGATTGAATTCGATCCCGATCGAAAAGTATTATTGCAGCTTATTTTGGATGTTTGCTTATTTTGGACGGATTATTGCAGCTTGGTGGTACAAGCCGGAGTGCATGATCAACGAGCTCAACATCAACTCGGTGATCGCCACGCCCGGACACGACGAGGTGCTGCCCATCAACTCGCTCACGACGCAGAAGCCGTATACGATGAAGGGATATGCATACTCCGGTGAGTCCCCCCCTTCCTCCAACTCCAAACCCACATCGTCATCCGTGTGACGTCACTCCTGCCGTATACATTGCCTTTGTCTATATCTGCCGTATTATACGGGTTCATGTTGTTTCATTCCCAAAAAAAAGTTCATTGTTTTGGGATTTAGTTTGGGCCTGGGCCTGGGCCTGCAGCCTGCAGCCTGCAGCCTGCACGTCTCATAAAAAATGTTCGATTTGTACTGACTGTGGTTCCTGTTTGTTTCTTAACCAGGCGGTGGCCGGAAAGTCACACGTGTTGAGGTGACCCTGGACGGCGGCGACACGTGGCAGGTGTGCGAGCTAGAGCACCCGGAGCGGCCGACCAAGTACGGCAAGTACTGGTGCTGGTGCTTCTGGTCCGTGGACGTGGAGGTGCTGGACCTCCTCGGTGCCAAGGAGATCGCCGTCCGCGCGTGGGACGAGTCCCTCAACACCCAGCCGGAGCGGCTCATCTGGAACCTGATGGGCATGATGAACAACTGCTGGTTCCGCGTGAAGATCAACGTGTGCCGGCCCCACAAGGGCGAGATCGGGCTGGTCTTCGAGCACCCCACGCAGCCGGGGAACCAGTCCGGCGGCTGGATGGCGCGCCAGAAGCACATCCAGACCACCTCCGAGACCACCCAGGGCACGCTCAAGCGGAGCACCTCCACGCCCTTCATGGCCACCGCCTCCACGCAGTACACCATGTCCGAGGTGCGCCGCCACGCCTCCAAGGACTCGGCCTGGATCGTCGTGCACGGCCACGTCTACGACTGCACCGGATTCCTCAAGGACCACCCGGGCGGCGCCGACAGCATCCTCATCAACGCCGGGTCCGACTGCACCGAGGAGTTCGACGCCATCCACTCCGCCAAGGCGCGGGGGCTCCTCGAGATGTACCGCGTCGGCGAGCTCGTCGTCACCGGACCCGACTACGTGTCGCCGCAGAGCAGCCACGCCGACCTCACGTCCATCGTCGAGGCTCCTCCTGTTCCCCTTCCCCATCCCACCGTCGCGCTCGCCAACCCAAGGGAGAAGGTGCCTTGCCGGCTCGTGGACAAGAGGAGCGTGTCGGACAACGTGCGCCTGTTCCGGTTCGCGCTGCCGTCGCCGGACCAGAAGCTCGGGCTGCCGGTCGGCAAGCACGTGTACGTGTGCGCGTCCATCGGCGGCAAGCTCTGCATGCGCGCGTACACGCCGACCAGCTCCGTGGAGGAGGTCGGCCACGTGGAGCTCCTCATCAAGATATACTTCAAGGACGAGGACCCCAAGTTCCCCGCCGGGGGCCTCTTGTCGCAGTACCTGGACTCGCTGCCGCTCGGCGCGCCCGTCAACATCAAGGGGCCCGTGGGCCACATCGAGTACGCCGGCCGCGGCAGCTTCACGGTGGGCGGCGAGCGGAGGTTCGCGCGCCGGCTCGCCATGGTGGCCGGCGGGACAGGGATCACGCCAATTTACCAGGTGATCCAGGCCGTGCTGAGGGACCAGCCGGACGACGACACGGAGATGCACCTGGTGTACGCGAACCGGACAGAGGACGACATGCTCCTGCGGGAGGAGATCGACGCTTGGGCCGCCGCGCACCCGGCACGGCTAAAGGTGTGGTACGTGGTGAGCAAGGTGGCGCGCTCTGTTGACAAGTGGGAGTACGGCGTCGGGAGGGTGGACGAGCGGGTCCTCAGGGAACACCTGCCGATGGGAGGCGACGGCGAGACGCTCGCGCTCGTGTGCGGGCCGCCGGCGATGCTCGAGTGCACGGTGCGGCCGGGCCTCGAGAAGATGGGGTACGACCTTGACAAGGACTGTCTCGTCTTCTGAGCAGAGGCTGGTCTTGCCAGCGTGTCGAGCTGTACATAGTACATAGCATAGTAGTCAGAATTTTCTCAGAGTTCTGCTGGTACATAGTATAGTGGCGGTGGTCGATCGGGTGGTGATGGCCAATTTGAACATGGGGAATGAGCACGTTGTAGGTGACGAAACTGCTATCTGCCTAGAGCAATAAAAATTTCAACATATAATCTGTCAACACAAATGTGTAAAGTGAAACGAGTTCAATTTCTACTGAAAAGTGTCCCCGAGGTCACGAACAACCCTGACAGCGTCCACGGCAACAACGATCCAGGTGAAACAAATGTCGGGGATTGCTCCAGAAACCTGCTGTGTTTCTGTTTCGAGAGCTTTTATGGGTTTTATTTCTTCGATCAGGATGGGCCTGTTCAGGAAACCTGCTCGCTGTGCATTCATCATCTCAGATTTGGGTGCAGCCAGAATGTCCAACGATGGTGGCTCGTGGATGGCGGCTGGGCCGTCGTGTGGGTGCTGAGGCGGCTCCTCAAGGGCGCTGATGTGCAGTTTGGCAACAATGATGCGTCGAGCTGAGCTTGGGTCGCGGTTCGGGCTTCGGTAGTCGGTCTATCCGGCGTGTTCGATGGGTTCTTTGTGCTCGTTGTGTTGCTGTGGAGTCGGAACTGCGGTAGAGCGTCCATGCGGTGACGATGACCGGCAGCCAGTTGACGAGGTTTAATCTCGTCAATGTCCATTGTTATGGACTTGTGTTTTGTAGAAGATGGGGATGCTGGAGATCGTGGCACGGTTAACAGACAAGCAACCAGGGGACACGAGATTTACCCAGGTTCAGGCCCCCGGAGGGAAAACCCTACTCCTGCTTGTCTGCTCTGATTACGGCGGAACCGAAGGTTACAGGGTGCGCAGATTCGATCTGGCGTGGAGGTGTGTGCGAAAATATGAGTCGAGAGATCTAGGACGTGCCCTCCTGGCCTTTATATAGACTTAGGCAGGTCCCGGACATAGTCCTAGTCGGTTACAAGTTCTAAAATTTTACCCCTTTGAATTTCCTATCTATGCTAGTCTTGCTCTCCAAGGATCCGAAGGCGTCATGGGCCTTGGCCACCCGAAAATCTTCATGGGCCAGCGTATATCTGCTGTGGGCCTTCCTTGGGCTGGACCAGGTATGCTGAAGTCACGTACCCGTAGGGTATAACCATGTCAGTAGCCCCCGAGTGATCAGTCGAATCGTAGATTCGCCTGAGGACTCTTCCATCTTTCGGGTGCAACTATGTATTAATAGTATATGTGTGTAGGGATTATTGACGCGTGTGCCTGACTCACCCGACGGATCAGGGTCAGTTAACTGTCTTAGGACGAAACAACATGATCTTCTTCAAGTTCGAGTCCCTTAACTCGGACCTGGAACATATGCTGGCGTAATTCGACTCAGGCCGCGGAGGACTTACAGCAGTGGATTTCCAGTGATTTTAATTAATGTACCCAACGCGTCCGTCGGGATTTTTCATCACGCCTGTCGACATGGATTTGTACTAGCAGAGCGCAGTCATGTACGTTGCCAGGCCGTCAGATGATATCTGCAGGTCTTATCTTTGTGTCGCAGACACAGCATCCGATTGTTTGTCACCACGGAGGTGTTTCGGGTGGCCAAGGAGATGCTCACTCAGCGTTTTGTTGGGGCAGAGATGCCAAAAAGTTTTTGCGTGCTGATCCGAAAGACCACAGTCGAAGAATTCATAGGGTGCGCGACCAGCGCTCCCTATGGGAGTAGCCCCCGAGTGTCTGTTCGAGTCGTAGACTCGAGCAGAGACTTTAGTTCAAGCATTGTTCGGTTGTTAAGTCCGTAGGACTCAAAAAAATTCGGATGTTTAAATCCATCCTCCCTAGGGGAGTAGCCCGAGTCCGTAGTGGAGTCGCAGACTCGACGTAGGACTCAAAGAAATACTTTTTCGTTATTCATCTTCCGGGTGCGCGGCCAGCGCTCCTGATAGGAGTAGCCCCCGAGTATTTAGTCGAATCCAAGATTCGAGTGAGTACTCTTAGCTGTGGAGCCGAAGAATTGTAGTTGGTGCTAGTATAGCTTTTGATGACATCAGTGCTGACGATCGATGACCTCAAGCGTCTGCTACGCCAGAGATGACTTGACTGGACGAACGTGGGTCCCACTTGCTGACTTTGAATTGACCGGTCACGCGCGGCGTGGAGATAATTACGGCGTCTCCTCGATTTCCGCGTATAGTGGACGGCGTGGTAACGACGGTTCGTTGTGATGTTGACACGTGTACGGTCAGATCTGCTGTTGGCGTTAGGTCTTCTGGATGGACGGCTGTCCTTCGTCGTCTTCGCTGTTATAATTATTGGGGGAAACCGTGGTTTGTTTTCACCGCACCAGTTCTTATGTTCACTGCCTCCTTGTGCTCGAGCGATTCTTGCTTCGCGCTGGGATTTCCTTCCACATTTCCGTCGTTCTTTCTACGTTTTCACCGCCGGGGCCGTCGTAGCGCAATGGGGAAACCAAAGAAATCTTCATCTGTGGTTGGGACCAGCGCCGCCGGAGGAAAGAAGGGCACCGCCGCTACTCGCGTCACCGATGGTGGCTGGCGGCGATCAGAGACGCGGGAGAGCGATCTCTGCAAGCTTCGCGAGCGAGGCCTGATCCCGCAAGATAGGGAGGCCGTCAAACTCCCCGGCAATGAGGTAATCCCCCGTCCCCCATCTGGGTATCGTGTTATGTTTCTCGCCTTCGTTTTGTGTGGGTTTTCTTTTTCCGGTCCACGACTTCCTCCGTGGACTGCTCTTCTTCTATGGGATTCAGCTTCATCATCTGTCTCCCAATTCTCTTCTCCACATTGCGTGTTTTATCACTTTTTGCGAGTGCTGGCTTGGCATTGAGCCGCACTTTGGCCTCTTCCGGAAGCTCTATTCCATGAAGAGGCAGTCTGGTTCGGATGCTGTGTATCCCATTGGGGGTTGCATCATCTCCCTTAGTCCCAATCTTCTCTTCTTTTCTTTTTCCATGTCCGAATCTGTCCAGTACTGGCGGAGGCGATGGTTTTATATCCGCGACTCCGTAGTGCCCGGGCAAGATTTTGGTCTTGTTCCCTTTGACCCCTCCCAAATGATTGAGAAGAAAAGGTCTTGGAAAAACCAAATCTTGGACGGTGAGGTGGCGGAGATAGAGGCCCTTTACCGTCGGGTGGAGGATCTCCAACTGATTTCGGAGAAGGAGGTGAACGGCGTGGACATCATCCGGACGTTTCTTGAGCGTCGGGTGCAGCCTCTCCAAGCGAGGGCGCACCCGATGTTTCTTTATTCTGGGCGTCGTGATCCGACGAGGGTTTCGAGTGAGAAAATCTCCGAGGGGGATCTTGACAGGGCCCTTCGCGCGCTGCTGAAGTTCAAGGCCGGAGAAGAAATCCCGGGGAAGTCGCTAACTCCTCCATTTTCTTCGACGTTGGTCGTACCGCAGGTGTAGATTTGTGCACGTAGTGCTTTTTTTGTCGGCTGTGTATTTGTTTCCTTTGTTTTCTAACACAGTTCCTTCTGATCTTACAGAGCTTCAAAGTGCCGGGCATGGTACCGCCATTGCCCGAAAGGTATCCGAATGCCCCGGATAATGAAGTGGTTGATTCCGTGTCCGAGCTACCGTCGGCGCGATCTCCAGCGGAGGATGCCGACGAGTCGAGTGAGGACCATACGCAAAAACGGTCACGGAGCTCCAGCGAGTCTTCAGATGCCTCGACTCCTCCGACTCCCAGAAACCCTCTGGGCCTTGAGCGTCATAGTGGCGGTCATGGAGGTTCTACTTCTCCCATTCCTGCCATTCCTGTGCGGGCTGTAGCGCCGCACCCGCCAGCGAAGCGGAAGAAGGAAGAGAAAAAGGAGGAGAAGAAGGAAGAAAAGAAGGAGGAGAAGAGAGCCCGAAGGTCTTCTCCTGTCTTTGACCTGAGCTCACTGGGCTCGTAAGTTTCTTGCTGTACTATTGTCCTTTTTCCTTCATGATTGTTGTGCTTGTGCTGATTGGTTCGTGTGCAGGCATTCCTCCCATGATTCCTCCAGTGGTGGTGCGCGGGAGATGATGGGGGAGTCGAAAATTGCGTTTCCTCCTCCTCAGACGTTGGCGACTTCGGGTGGCGCGCCTCCGGATCCTCCGTTGCAGGAGGTGCAGGTGGTTGCGCCTCAGAATTTCGCAGGCGGTCCTTCGGAGTCACCATCAGAGCATGTAAGTTTTTCTGCTTCATATCACGGGGGGAGCCCCCGAGTGTCTTCGTGTGCGAATTTTGTTTTTACTCCTTTGTGTTGGGCGTAGCCCCCGAGCCCGTTTCTTACTGCTATTTCTTTTTCTTCAGCCTTTTGTGCAAGAGGCCAAGCGGCTGGTGCAGGAGCGCCTGGCGCTGGAGGCGAAACTTCGGCAGCTTCAAGGTATTTATCTGCCTTTTAATGCCTCTCTTTTTTATCCTGGTCCTATTCTTTGACACTTGCTTGTCTTGAATGCAGAGGAGCATAACAATTCCCTCCGTGAGGTCGATGCTCTCAAAAAGATCCTTGGTCAATCGGAGCAGAAGGCCGAAGCTGCCGTTGGCGCGAAAGAACGCCTCGAGCTAGAGCTGACTAAGGTAGCCGAAGCGAAGGAGCGTCTGCAGTAGGAGGCCGCAGATCGTGAGGAGCAGCTGGCCACCATTGCGGCTGCTCGTGAAAGAGAGGTGGCGACAAAGCTCATGGCTGCTGCCAAGGCTATTTCGGGTGAGTGCTAGTTTTGTACTTGTTTCTTTTTCTTCGGGTCTTCTTCTGTGCTGCTTTTCTTCATGCTTTCCTTCTTATTTTTTGTCTCAGATGCCGCAGGCATCGAGTTCGACCGCGGTGCTCTGGAGCACGGTAGTGTTGGAGATATGCCCTAGGGGCAATAATAAATGTAGTTATTATTATATCTTTGTGTTTATGATAAATGTTTACATTCATGCTATAATAGTATTAACAAGGAAACATTGATACTTGTGTGATTTGTAAACTTAATTTGAAGTCCCTAGTATAGCCTCTATACAACACTAGCTTGTTGGTTGATATATGATTGTGGTTTCCCTATCATGAACATTGAGATGTTATCAACAACAAGATCATATCGTTAGGAGAATGATATGATGGACATACTCCTATAGATAAGCGTAGCATAAAGATCAAGTCATTTAAATAGTTCAATTGCTATATGCTTTCTGATACATAGTAACCTAATTCCTTCGACCATGAGATCATGCATATCACCTTTACCGGATGGATGCTTTGATGACATCAAACACCACACCGTAACTGGGTGGCTATAAAGGTGGCATTGAGTGTTCGGAAAGTATTGGTTGAGACACATGGATCAAGAGTGGGATTTGTCCATCCATATGACGGATAGATATACTCTGGGCCCTCTCGGTGGAATGTCATCCAATTAGCTTGCAAGCATGTGACTGGATCACAAGGGATCACATATCACGGGAACGAGAAAAGAGTACTTATCGGTAACGAGGTTGAACTAGGTATGCAGAGATACCGACGATCATAACCTCGGATAAGTAAACTATCGTGAGACAAAGGGAAATTGGTATCGTATGTAAGTGGTTCATTCGATCGCAAAGTAATCGTAGAAATATGTGGGAGCCATATGAATTTCCAGATTCCTCTGTTGGTTATTGTTCGGAGAAGTGTCTCGATCATGTCCGCATAATTCACGAACCGTAGGGAGACACACTTAAGGATTCGATGTTGTTTGAGTAGTTATGGTAGTATGAGAAAGAGACCGAATGTTGTTCGGAGTCTCGGATGGGATCCGGGATATCACGAGGTGATTCGGAATGGTCCGGAGAATAAGATTCATATAAGGAAAGTTCCGTTTCGGAGTTCGGGAATGATTCCGGTGTTTTCATCGGGAATGTTCTAGAAGGTTCCGGAATGTCCGGCACTTCGGAGGGGAAGGGGTACATGAGTGTGTCATTGCAAGTTGGAATGATTGCATCATGTACTAAGTGTATTCGCTGTCCAAAATAAAGGGTTTAATCAAATCCTAAATTGAAAAGTCAAACGGCTAGTTTGAAAGTCAAACGGCAAGTTTTGGAAAGTGGAAAAGAGGAAGGAGTGTGAAACCGAGTTGGGGAGGGAGTCCTCCTCCCGAAGCCGGCGCACCACCCAAGCCGAGTTGGGGAGGGACTCCCCTCCCTCCCCTTGGCCGTCGGCCCCTCCACCTATATAAGGAGGGGCAGGGCTCCCTCCTCTACACACACAAGTCCCTCACCTCAAACCCTAGAAGCTGTAGCCCTCCATAGCCACTGCCACCACCTAGGGTTTTGCCCTAGCTGCCGACTTGGGGTCCCCGGAACCCTAGCCGCCGGCTCTATCCCCTCCTCCTTGGTGTGTCTAAACCCTAGATCGCCGAGGAGCTCTCTCATACTCCACCATACTCGCTCCGGCTTAAGGCGAAGCCCTGCGGGATCTCACCTCTACTTCCGGTACTACGCCGTTGTAGTGCCGGAATCTCGAGGAGAGTGCTACTACCTCCGCTGCCTGCTGGAACAAGGGAGAGGAAGGTCTTCGTCGAGTACCGAACGTGTGACCGACTGCGGGAGCGCTGCCGGAACGCAGCGCCGGAAGGATCGTCTACGCGATCTTGAGATCGGGAAGAGTACGACTACATCACCCACGAGAATCCGCTCTCGTTAAACACTTTGGAATCTTCGAGGGTAAGTTATTCCATCGACTCGTTGCTACAATCTAGTAGATAGATCTTGGCTTGTTTGTTTGTATGCGATAGAAAATTTTTGTTTTCCATGCTACGAAACCCTACAGTGGTATCAGAGCCGTGTCTATATGTAGATCTGTTGCACGAGTAGAACACAATGGTCATTGTGGGAGTTGATGCTTTTATGTCGATTGCTTCTTGTGTACTTTGCATCTTGCGGTATGTTGGGATGAAACGGCCCGGGCTAACCTTACATGACATTGTTCATGAGACTTGCTCCACGCTTGACATGCAACTTGTATTGCATAAGTGGCTTTGCGGGTGCCTGTTTCTCCTAGCATAGTTAAGATCCAATTTACAACGGGTGATTAACAATGCTAGTATCAACGTTGTGGTTCTTGTTCGTTAGTTAGAACGACACTTATTGAAAGCCCCAAACCACGTAAAATATGCAAAGAAAGTAGAGGCGTCTAACTTTGTTTTGCAGGGGTGTGCAGTGATGTGATATGGCCATGATTGTGATTATATTTGATGTATGCAATGTTCCTTATTGTAGGTTGGCAACCGGCAGGAGCCATTTGGTTGTCTTTAATTTATGTTAAGACCCGCGTGTCTATTCAAAGAGGTTGTAATAGTTGAAGACGGTGGACGACAACCATGGAGAAGCGTCATTGACCTTGATGCAATGCCGGTGATGATGGAGATCATGTTCGTGCTTGAAGATGGAGATCGGAAGCACAAAGAAGAAAGGCCATATCATATCACATATATATTGAATTGCATGTGATGTTAATCCTTTATGCATCTTGTATTGCTTAGTAGACGACGGTAGCATTATAAGATGATCCCTCATGCACATGAATTTCAAATCGTAAAGTGTTCACCCTTAGTTAGCACCGTTGCTGAAGCTTGTTGTTTCGAAGCACCACGTGATGATCGGGTGTGTTAGATTCTGCAAGTGTATACAACGTGAGCAAGCCAGATTTGCTCATGCGGAAACTAAGGTTTGATCTTGACGAACCTAGCATGTACAGACATGGTCTCGGAACACGGATCACCGAAAGGTAAAGCATGAATCATATAGTAGATATGATGAACATGACGATTGTTCGCCATTGAAACTATATCAACTCTCGTGATGATCGGTGTTGATGTAGTGGATTTGGTTCGTGTGATCACTAAAACAATGTGAGGGATATTGTTTTGAGTGGGAGTTCACCTAGATTAACTTTATTAATTAATTTGAACTCAATTTGTCATAAACTTAGTCTAAACTATTGCAAATATGTTGTAGATCAATGGCCGCCCCTACCATCAATTTTAATGCGTTCCTAGAGAAAGAAAAGTTGAAAAACAATGAAAGCAACTTCGCGGATTGGTTCCGCAATTTGAGGATTGTCCTCACAGCTGGTAATTTGACCTATGTGCTGGATGCACCGCTGGGTGACCCACCTGCAGCTGATGCTTCCGATGAAGTAAAGAATGTTTACCTCGCACGGAAGAATCAGTACTCCATAGTTCAGTGTGCTATCTTGTATGGTTTGGAATCGGAGCTTCAGAAAAGGTTTGAAGATTCAGACCCATATGATATTGTCGAGGATCTCAAATTGATTTTTGAGACTCATGCGGCAATTGAAAGCTATGAGGCTTCTGAAAAGTTCTTTAACTGCAAGATGGAAGAGGGCAGCTCCGTCAGTGAGCATGTGCTTAAGATGTCTGGGCACGCAAACAAACTTCAAAGCTTGGGCATAGTGATTCCTAATACTTTGGGGATTTACCGTGTCCTCCAATCACTACCACCAAGTTACAAGAACTTTGTGATGAACTACAACATGCAGAACATGAACAAGACATTGCCAGAACTCTTTGCCATGTTGAAATCTGCAGAAGTGGAGATCAAGAAAGAGCACCAAGTGTTGTTGGTCAATAAGACCACCAAATTCAAGAAAGGCAAGTCTAAGCAGAAGGGACACTTCAAGAAGGGTGGTAAAAAAGTTACCACGCCGACGAAGAAGACCAAGGCTGGACCTAAGCCTGATACTGAGTGCTTTTACTGCAAGGGAGAAGGTCATTGGAAGCGGAATTGCCCAAAGTACTTGGCGGATTTGAAGAACGGCAACATCAAGAAGAAATGTATATCTGATATACATGTTATTGATGTGTATCTCACTAGTACTCGTAGTAGTGCCTGGGTATTTGATACTGATTCGGTTGCTCATATTTGTAACTCGAAACAGGTGCTGCAGAATAAACGGAAGCTAGCAAAGAACAAGGTGACGATGCGCGTGGGAAATAGATCAAAGGTTGATGTGATCGCGGTCGGCACGCTACCCCTTCATCTACCATCGGGATTAGTTTTATACTTAAATAATTGTTATTTGGTGCCTGCGTTGAGCATGAACATTATATCGGGATCTTGTTTATTGCGAGACGGTTACTTGTTTAAGTCCGAGAATAATGGTTGTTCGATTTATATGAGTAATATGTTTTATGCACATGCACTTTTGATAGATGGTCTATTCTTATTGAATCTCGATAGTGGAAATACACATATCAACAACATTGAGGCTAAACGTTTGAAATCAAGCGATAATTCGACCTATATGTGGCACTGTCGTCTTGGTCACATTGGAGTGAAACGTATGAAGAAACTCCATTCCGATGGACTTCTTGAATCACTTGATTTTGAATCACTTGAAAGATGCGAAGCATGTCTGATGGGAAAAATGACTAAGACTCCATTTTCTGGTATGATGGAGCGAGCTACAGACTTATTGGAAATCATACATACCGATGTATGTGGTCCAATGAGTGTAGCATCGCGCGGTGGTTATCGTTATGTTCTTACCTTCACGGATGACTTGAGTAGATATGGGTATATCTATTTCATGAAACATAAGTCCGAAACTTTCGAGAACTTTAAGGAGTTTCAAAGTGAGGTAGAAAATCAACGTAACAAGAAGATTAAATTTCTACGTTCTGATCGTGGAGGTGAATATCTAAGTTACGAGTTTGGAGAGCATTTGAAGAAATGCGGAATACTTTCACAATTGACACCGCTGGGAACACCACAGCGTAATGGTGTGTCCGAACGTCGTAATCGAACTCTCTTAGATATGGTTCGTTCTATGATGTCACTTACAGATTTACCGCTATCATTTTGGGGTTATGCATTAGAAACAGCCGCATTCACTTTAAATAGGGCACCGTCTAAATCCGTTGAAACGACACCGTATGAATTATGGTTTGGAAAGAAACCTAAATTGTCGTTCCTTAAAGTTTGGGGATGCGAAGCCTATGTAAAGAAGTTACAGCCGGACAAGCTTGAACCCAAAGCGGAAAAATGCGTCTTCATAGGATACCCGAAGGAAACTATTGGGTATACCTTCTATCATAGATCCGAAGGCAAAATCTTCGTTGCCAAGAATGGATCCTTTCTAGAGAAGGAATTTCTCTCGAAAGAAGTGACTGGAAGGAAAGTAGAACTCGACGAGGTTGTCGAACCTTCTCTCGAAATTGCGAGTAGCGCAGCACCGGAAGAAGTTCCTGTGGCGTCTGCACCAATAAGAGAGGAAGCTAATGATGGTGATCATGAAACTTCGATTGAAGTTGCTACAGAGCCTCGGAGGTCAACGAGAACTCGTACCACTCCAGATTGGTATGATCCCGTTATGAGTGTCATGTTGGTGGACAACACCGATGACCCCGAGACATATGAGGAAGCGATGATGAGCCCAGATTCCAATAAATGGCAAGAAGCCATGAAATCCGAGATTGGATCCATGTACGAAAACCAAGTATGGACTTTGGTGGACTTACCAGATGGCCGGAAGGCTGTCGAGAACAAATGGATTTTCAAGAAGAAAACAGATGCTGATGGTAATGTTACTGTCTATAAAGCTCGACTTGTCGCAAAAGGGTTTCGACAAATTCAAGGAGTTGACTATGATGAGACTTTCTCACCAGTAGCGAAGCTAAAGTCTGTGAGGATTATGTTAGCAATCGCTGCATATTATGATTATGAGATATGGCAGATGGATGTCAAAACATCATTCCTCAATGGAGACATTGATGAAGAGTTATATATGATGCAACCCAAAGGTTTTGTCGATCCTAAAGATGCTAACAAGGTATGCAAACTTCAACGATCCATCTATGGATTGAAGCAAGCATCCCGAAGTTGGAATCAACGTTTTGATAAGGTAATCAAAAGTTTTGGTTTTATACAAACTTATGGAGAAGCTTGTATTTACAAGAAAGTGAGTGGGAGCTCTGTAGCATTCTTAATGCTATATGTGGATGACATATTGTTGATTGGGAATGATGTAGACCTTCTTAATAGTGTCAAAGAATATTTGAATAAAAGTTTTTCAATGAAGGATCTTGGCGAAGCAGCTTACATATTAGGCATAAAGATTTATAGAGATAGATCGAAACGCCAAATATCATTGTCACAGAGTACATATTTAGACAAAGTTCTAAAGAGTTTTGGAATGGGAGAAAGCAAGAAAGGGTTCTTGCCCATGTTGCCCAATACGACCTTGAGTAAAACTCAAAGTCCGACATCGACAGAAGATAGAGAAAGGATGAGCAAGACTCCCTATGCCTTAGCCATAGGATCTCTAATGTATGCCATGCTATGTACTAGACCCGACATTGCATATGTTGTTAGTTTGACTAGCAGATATCAAAGTGATCCAGGAGTGGATCATTGGACAGCGGTCAAAAACATCCTTAAGTACTTGAGAAGAACTAAGGATATGGTTCTTTCTTATGGAGGTGATGAACAGCTCGTTGTTAATGGTTACACCGATGCTAGTTGGAACACTGATCCGGATGATTCTAAATCACAATCCGGATACGTATTTATTTTGAATGGTGCAGCAGTTAGCTAGAGGAGTGCAAAGCAAAGCGTTGTGGCGAGATCTTCAACTGAATCGGAATGCATGGCTGCTTCGGAGGCTTCACAAGAAGCGATATGGATGAAAGAGTTCATTACAGAGCTGGGTGTGGTTCCTAGTGCGCTGGACCCAATGTCTATCTACTGTGATAACATGGGCGCCATAGCCAATGCGCAAGAACCAAGGTCACACAAGAAGCTGAAGCACATTAAGCTATGTTTTCACGCTATTCGAGAACATATCCAGGATGGGGATATAAAGATTTGCAAAGTACACACAGATCTGAATGTGGCGGATCCGTTGACTAAACCTCTCCCGAGGGCAAAACATGACCAGCACCAAGATGCCATGGGTGTTCGGTATATTACCATGTTATCTAGATTAGATGACTCTAGTGCAAGTGGGAGACTGTTGGAGATATGCCCTAGAGACAATAATAAATGTAGTTATTATTATATCTTTGTGTTTATGATAAATGTTTACATTCATGCTATAATAGTATTAACAAGGAAACATTGATACTTGTGTGATTTGTAAACTTAATTTGAAGTCCCTAGTATAGCCTCTATACAACACTAGCTTGTTGGTTGATATATGATTGTGGTTTCCCTATCATGAACATTGAGATGTTATCAACAACAAGATCATATCGTTAGGAGAATGATATGATGGACATACTCCTATAGATAAGCGTAGCATAAAGATCAAGTCATTTAAATAGTTCAATTGCTATATGCTTTCTGATACATAGTAACCTAATTCCTTCGACCATGAGATCATGCATATCACCTTTACCGGATGGATGCTTTGATGACATCAAACACCACACCGTAACTGGGTGGCTATAAAGGTGGCATTGAGTGTTCGGAAAGTATTGGTTGAGACACATGGATCAAGAGTGGGATTTGTCCATCCATATGACGGATAGATATACTCTGGGCCCTCTCGGTGGAATGTCATCCAATTAGCTTGCAAGCATGTGACTGGATCACAAGGGATCACATATCACGGGAACGAGAAAAGAGTACTTATCGGTAACGAGGTTGAACTAGGTATGCAGAGATACCGACGATCATAACCTCGGATAAGTAAACTATCGTGAGACAAAGGGAAATTGGTATCGTATGTAAGTGGTTCATTCGATCGCAAAGTAATCGTAGAAATATGTGGGAGCCATATGAATTTCCAGATTCCTCTGTTGGTTATTGTTCGGAGAAGTGTCTCGATCATGTCCGCATAATTCACGAACCGTAGGGAGACACACTTAAGGATTCGATGTTGTTTGAGTAGTTATGGTAGTATGAGAAAGAGACCGAATGTTGTTCGGAGTCTCGGATGGGATCCGGGATATCACGAGGTGATTCGGAATGGTCCGGAGAATAAGATTCATATAAGGAAAGTTCCGTTTCGGAGTTCGGGAATGATTCCGGTGTTTTCATCGGGAATGTTCTAGAAGGTTCCGGAATGTCCGGCACTCCGGAGGGGAAGGGGTACATGAGTGTGTCATTGCAAGCTGGAATGATTGCATCATGTACTAAGTGTATTCGCTGTCCAAAATAAAGGGTTTAATCAAATCCTAAATTGAAAAGTCAAACGGCTAGTTTGAAAGTCAAACGGCAAGTTTTGGAAAGTGGAAAAGAGGAAGGAGTGTGAAACCGAGTTGGGGAGGGAGTCCTCCTCCCGAAGCCGGCGCACCACCCAAGCCGAGTTGGGGAGGGACTCCCCTCCCTCCCCTTGGCCGCCGGCCCCTCCACCTATATAAGGAGGGGCAGGGCTCCCTCCTCTACACACACAAGTCCCTCACCTCAAACCCTAGAAGCTGCAGCCCTCCATAGCCGCCACCACCTAGGGTTTTGCCCTAGCCGCCGACTTGGGGTCCCCGGAACCCTATCCGCCGGCTCTATCCCCTCCTCCTTGGTGTGTCTAAACCCTAGATCGCCGAGGAGCTCTCTCATACTCCACCATACTCGCTCCGGCTTAAGGCGAAGCCCTGCGGGATCTCACCTCTACTTCCGGTACCACGCCGTTGTGCTGCCGGAATCTCGAGGAGAGTGCTACAACCTCCGCTGCCTGCTGAAACAAGGGAGAGGAAGGTCTTCGTCGAGTACCGAACGTGTGACCGACTGCGGGAGCGCTGCCGGAACGCAGCGCCGGAAGGATCGTCTACGCGATCTTGAGATCGGGAAGAGTACGACTACATCACCCATGATAATCCGCTCTCGTTAAACACTTTGGAATCTTCGAGGGTAAGTTATTCCATCGACTCGTTGCTACAATCTAGTAGATAGATCTTGGCTTGTTTGTTTGTATGCGATGGAAATTTTTTGTTTTCCATGCTACGAAACCCTACAGGTAGTGCTCTAGATGATGCCACTGTGGCGGTCGAAGACCGCTGCAGCACCGTCGTTAACTCCCTTGCCAAGGTGAAAGAGGTCCTTGGTCGTTTCTACAAGGAGCTTGTCCCGAAGGGTGCAGCACTTGATGATGTGGATGCTCTGGCGGAGGCTCTGTCAGCCGAAGCGCCTGCGGCGTACAAGCGCAAGCAGAAGGGCATCGGCGCGTTCGTCGGGCTGGCGATGGCCTTGGCGGCTGGAGCGGAGCTGGATCTGCCCCAGATCACCTCTCGGATGCCGACGACTGCGGATGGATCCGAGGTAGCCTTTGCTGCCTATTCTGCTCGCTGCAAGCGATATGGGCCCAAGCTCATTGATTTGCTGTCTGAGTATGCACTGCGGCAGCAGGGCGGGGCCAAAGCTAGGCAGTCTGGCTCCGAGGCGACTCAGGGTCCTGCATCTTAGGCGTAGTAGACGTAGGGTAGTTTGTAGTCTGTTTTTGTTGTAAATATCTTGAAGAACACCATCCTTGTGCCACGTAGTGGCCTTATGTATTTAATGAATTCCTCTGAGTTGTGCTCTATCCTTGGCTGAATGTCTGTGTTCCTTTATTTTGCTGCTGCTCTAGGTTCCTTCGGGTGCTGACCCTGTTGACGCCCCATCCGCAATGTCGTTGCGTCCATCCTTGGATGATTCCTCGCAGCTCACTTTCCTTCGGGATCGTGTGCGCAGTCTGGAGAGGGAGTTGCTCGGGTTACGCGGTCATGCCGACGTTTGGAAGTCCAAGGCGAATCGTGGTGCGGCCAGAGAGGAGTACTTGATGGCGGAGCTGGTTCGGCTGTCCGAGCAGCTGCAATGTAAGTTGTTCTTTGGTTCGAATTGTAGCTCTGTTCTTCGGATGAGCCTGCTGGCCTTTACTCTTATTTTGTCCGATTGTTGCAGGTGCAAATCTTGCTCCGAGGGAAGAAAAGGAGCGTGTCGTTGTTCGGGTCAATTGCTTGACTCAACAGGACATGGAGGCCGGCGGCTTCTTCTGATGGATCGTGATCGCGCCATAGCCCTGGCGACGGTGCAGGATCATGTTCATCAAGTTTCGCGGGTGCTCCGCCAAGTGCAGACATCGCTTGCTTCGGTGCTGCACGTCATGTTCCCTTTGGATGCCGTACCGTCGAGCCTTGCGGGTCTTCTGTCGAAGTTTCGGAGCGTAAGCAATGTCAAGGAGTTGGTGCGGCAGCAGCTTGTCGCAGGAGTGAAGGCTGCTTTGTCTCTTGTGAGGCTGCACCGGCCTGACGTGGATTTGGCTGCTGTGGTCGCTGGGCCACCTCTTCGCCCTGATGGTGGCGAGTGGGACATGCGTCCGCATTACGCGGCTGTAAGGCAGTATGCCGAACAGATTGTAGATTTGTTTGAGCAGCGTGCCCAGATTATTCTTCAACATAGGTAGTACCTGTAAAAAGAGAGAGATGTAAAATTTGTATATTTCGGTTGGGCGTGTTGTGCCCTTTGTTGTAAAGGTTTGTTTGTTTGTGAGCACGCAGTGCTTTAATTGAGTACATGTCCTTTTCGTTTGCCTGACGTTTTTAGCTACTCGGGTGTACACGTTTGGTCCTCAGTCGATGAAATCGTGAGGTGGGGGGAGCCCCCGAGTACGTTTGTAGCATGTAGTACAGTTGAAGAAAATAGTGAACCAAAGTTTTGGGGCGAGACACTTAGCTTTATTTATATCGTAATGGAGGAGGTACATTGTTTGGCTGAGCAGCCTTGGCTGAAAGCCTTATTGAAAGTAAAAGGGGGTAGGTTGCTACGGATAGAATCGTCGCAGGTGCGAGATATTCCATGGGTTGGAGTATGCGACTCCAGACTCCACGTGCTTGAGGCGATAGGCGCCACCTGGGATGACTTCGGTGATGACGTAGGGTCCTTCCCATGGCGACTCGAATTTATTCGGTCGCTTTTGCTTGAGTCGCAAGACGAGGTCTCCTTCGACGAAGGACCTTGGGCGCAGCCGGCGGCTGTGGTAGTTACGGAGACTCTGCTGGTACACCGCTGATCGAGCTGCTGCTATATCCCGTGCTTCGTCGAGTGTATCGACAGCGTCTTCGAGTGCAGCCGTGGATTCGGCTTCACTGTAGGCGGCAACCTGTGGGGCCTGGTGGCGTACTTCGGCTGGTAGCACGGCTTCGGCTCCGTGTACCATTAAGAACGGTGTGTAGCCGGTGGAGCTGTTTGGCGTAGTTAGTAAGCTCCATAGGACGGAGGGTAGCTCCTTCGTCCAATTTCCAGCTTTTTGTTCGAGTGAGCTCATGAGCCGGTGGCTCCGTGTACCATGAAGAACGGTGTGTAGCCGGTGGAGCTGTTTAATCTCGTCAATGCCCATTGTTATGGACTTGGGTTTTGGAGAAGATAGGGATGCTGGAGATCGTGGCACGGTTAACAGACAAGCAACCAGGGGACACGAGATTTACCCAGGTTCAGGCCCCCGGAGGGAAAACCCTACTCCTGCTTGTCTGCTCTTGATTACGGCGGAACCGAAGGTTACAGGGTGCGCAGATTCGATCTGGCGTGAAAGTGTGTGCGAAAAGTATGAGTCGAGAGATCTAGGACGTGCCCTCCTGGCCTTTATATAGACTTAGGCAGGTCCCGGACATAGTCCTAGTCGGTTACAAGTTCTAAAATTTTACCCCTTTGAATTTCCTATCTATGCTAGTCTTGCTCTCCAAGGATCCGAAGGCGTCATGGGCCTTGGCCACCCGAAAATCTTCATGGGCCAGCGTATATCTGCTGTGTGACTTCCTTGGGCTGGACCAGGTATGCTGAAGTCATGTACCCGTAGGGTATAACCATGTCACCAGTGGTCTTTGCAGAGGGCTCGGTAGGCGCAAGCCCAACATATTTCTCTCGGGAGGCTCGTCGTCAAAGTCGGAGCTGTCTGCCGTTGGTGTGTGTGGCCGACTGTTGGCATGTGCCGACATGGGTTATGGCGTCGCTTGTTGCGAGGCTTTGTTTGGGTCGTCGAAGGTGAAGTCGGAGTCGCTTCCTCGTGGAGAAGTGATGACGATGACGCTAGGTTGCAACCCTGACGGTGGCCTTTCTTCTTTGTGGTGTGTGTGTTCCGTGTGGGTGGCCAGGTCGGCTGATGGTGGTTGTGCCCAGTATGGTCGTGTTTCATGACGATATTGGTGCATTTGTATCGGTTTTCGGTCGGTTCCCCGTAATGAACTGGTCAATTCTCTCCTACTTTTTCAAATAAAATTAGGCAAATTGCCCATTTTTTTTAAAAAACATGTCCAACCGAAAGTCTGGCATATACATATCATCGTGAACACATGAAGCTAATTACTCCCTTCTATTCAAATTACTCGTCTCAACTTTATCTAGCTAGATACACATATATAGTTAGACACATTTGGATGTGTAGATATATACGCGAATGAAAACAAAGTTGAGACCAGTAACTTGGATCGGGAGGAGAACTTGTAGTAACTAGATAGTAGACTCGCGATAATCTAAACGTAGATAACCACGTAGGAGACCGGGAAACCTCCGCTGGCGGCGTGGTTCCGGGCGATTCCGGCCCCCTCCCCTCCTCTCCTCCTCCCTCGCCGCTGCCAGAGGGCGCGGCCGGGCGAAGCCCGGTCGTCGCCGGCGGCGGCGAGGCCTTCTCGTCCTCTCGCGCTGTGGGGTGGCCGCGGGTCCGTCCCCTGAGTCCGAGCTTGCCTCTTCCGGCGGGAGGCTTGGCGGCGGCGCTTGGCTACGTCTTGGCGGCGGCGTGACGGGCGACGGCGTGGTGGAGCGCGCCTAGGCTCTAGGCGGCGAGGGCCGCGGGCGGCAGCGGGTCTGGGTGGCGGTGGCCTCGGCCCATCTTGGTGGCAGGACGACGATGGTGCCTCGACGACGACAGCGGATGTGGTGGCAGCGAGGGTGTGCGGCAGGGAGGTCGAAGGTAGAAGCCATGGCAGGGCTGCTTGGCCTAGATCTAGGCCCGTTTAGGCCTGATCTGGGCTCAGCGGGCCTAGACCGGTGTGTCCGCCCGTTTACCAACCTGCAGGGCGGCGACGGTGACCTCGACGCTGCAGCGTGGCGGCGGAGCTAGTCGGGCCTGATCTGGCCGGATCTGGGGCCTGACCGGCACTGCTGCTACGTCCGGTCGGCGACCGCCAAGGCGGTGGAGGATGGATCTCCTCCTTTTGGTTGCCGTTGCCGCCCACGTGGACCTGGTTCTGTCGCTAGCTCTCATCGTTTGATTCGATGACCTCGTGATGCCTTGTTGCCTTGGGTGTGAGGTGGTGGACGCCGAAGCGGCGGCTCTGGAAGGTGGACTGCACGGGCGACTCTCCGGCGAGCGACGTGGCGGTGGTGGTGGCCTTGTTCTTTGGTCATGTGGATGGCGAGGAGCAGGCAGCGGGAGTTCCTGGAGTTGACGGTGGTTCCGACTCCTCCCAGATCGTGTGGTGAAGGCTAGACTCGGGGTCTATGATCGGTTCGAAGTTGGGGCGTGTGTGGAGGTTTTTCCGGGCGAAAGCTCAGCGTTTTGACGCCAACGATGGCGATATCTGCGGATGTCGTGACCCTCTTGGGGGCACCGTTGTGGTTACCTTCGCCGCGCTAGGGCTCCAGGTGAAAACCTTTGACCTTGTGGTCTCAACGACGGCGGCGTGTGCGTCGTTACCCTCTTGGGGGCGTAGTCGTGGAGCTCCGATCCCCTTGGTCTCATCTTAGTAGCTCTGGTGGCAGGTCTTGTCCTTGTACCTTTTTGTTTATTTTGATCTGCTTTGTAAGAGGTTCTTATCATCACCTTGTATCGGTTCGGCCGTGTGTGGCTTTATTTATAAAGCGGGACGAAAGCCTATTTCAAGATTTCGGCCATCAGAATGACGTGGATCAGCGCCATCAGCAGAAGAAAGACAACCCACAAGATGGCATCTTTCCGGCGTAGATAAAGATCGATGCCCCGGCGAGCCGCTGCCTTCAGGATCCCCGTCTCGGTCTCTGTCTCGGTCTTGGTCGTCCTCGAAACTGAACTTTGTACGAGATGACCTCGAAACCTCATCAGGATCCCCGTCACGGTCTTCATCGCTCCTGCTCGAAACTTTGACTGAGAAGCAACCGACACTGTCCTAGTCGGTCGGTTCCGTTCTGCGAGTCAAAGCCTCCGCATATGGCGGGGTGTTTATAGGTAGAAGAAGGGGTGGACCGCGAGGCGGAACCGGATTACTTCCAGTCCATCTCGACCACGGAACCGTCACGAACACGACCGTGTTGTGCAAATGCTGTGATCGCCTGTTGGGCCGCTCTGGAACCTGATCGAATTCCTGTTGGGCTAAGATGTACTGTACGTGCATGTGCGGCTATGTGGCACTTGACTCCGCCGCCGCGACGTACGCCCCCAGGATCATGAATCTCCGGCTGCTCCTGCTTTGAAGGATTATATGATCCATCGGCACGACGTTGCGACAAGTCCCTCTCAACTCTCAAGGCCGTGTTTGCGCTGAGGATGTGAAGGTGTTGACATTTCAAGCTGAAAACTCAACTCAAAATAAAACAAATGTAATCTGCTAGTATGATTATCCAAAAGAAAAATTGAAATGGGAAAAAGATCACCCATCCTCTGCATCATACAGCCTTTTTATTAGATTACTAGCCCGTGCGTTGCTATGGGTTGTCAAGTTTTTCTGCTACACGTGTAAACATAATAGCAAAATACTCGTCTATCATGATCATGCTAATTAATTGCGACATTTGTAATACGGGTCTCCAAGTTTCTTTTCTCTTTATACATATATAAAAGTAATGCACTTAAATTCTAATTTCAACCATAACACCATCCAACCAAGTAAAGACTATATATCACATAACAATATGCTTTACAATTTCTTTGTAGTTATATAAACACAAAACCTGAATTAGTTTGTCACTATCTCTGCAATTTTTCTCGAAACATACAAACTTAATTATTTTTTTTATGTTCCACAATTTCCTCCAAAACCACAAGGAGAAAAATGAAAAGATGGAAATGATCACTCAAACCACATTGTGGCGGCTAAAAGGCCTAGTTTCTATTCGCTAGGTACGCCAAGAATTGATAAAACTTCTGAAACCCACAAAAGAGCACGACAACCAGGACATTCGCCCTGCTGCGAGCAAGACATAAATTGTTATCCGGAGAGGAAGATCATGAAGCCAGCATGCTCTGCACTCCTTCTCCTACTGCTCATTTGTTTGACAATATCCAATCCGAGTATCCAACGCTGCAGGCTCAGACAACAGATTTATAGTACACCACCAGTGATAAGTGGCAACGGGAGAGATACATTGTGTGCTGACACCAGATCTGATGAAAAAATTGCAAATCACAAACGTCACAATAGACTACCCATCTGAATCCTCTAGCAGCAAGCTAGCAGTGTTGAAAGCGAGCGTCTGCTCGGATAGAGGAAACAATTAAGAAGCAAATAAATTCAGCAATTAAAGAACCATGAATCCGACAGACCACTCAAAGATTCTGTAACTTTTTATGCAAGAACCAAGACAAAAGAAAATCCATTCAAGTACCATGTATTTATCTGATCAGTTTCAGATATAAGAAAAGAAAAGGACAACGACTACAGTGTGCATGACTCCAACCCTATGTCGCCACCGCCGGGAGGCTGATGTACAGCTATTTACGTAGAACCACCAAGTAGAAAACCAGATCAGGTTACTGTGAAGAGGGATGCTGCCAAATTTACGCAGAACAATATAATCACCAGCAAGCATGCCCGTGGCCGGGAATGTCGACGCGACCTCGCAAAAATCGAAGAGGAGCAGGGCCTCTTCATCTGCACCTCGTGCCACCACAACTTCTTCCATCGGGTGGCCGGGCATGGGAATAATGGGGGCAGAACTTGTTTTGTGCTGGCGCCAAGGACGGGGAAACCCAGAGCTCCCCCTTTGTGGGGGTGGAATCGAAACCTTATGGAGGGGCGCTGCAGGTGGTCGCCATCAGCACAGAGGTGTTTGTCCTCGGCGGTAATATGGATACTGGACCCAAGATAAATCGAGTTGGGTAGAGGAGGCCGGAGAGAGGCGGGATCTTGTGGGTCAGACCGCGCTCGCGGCTCGCCGTCGATGGGGAAGATGGGGAGGCGAGGACGTGCGGTGGAGGCTGCTTCGCCGGACTATCCTCGTGTGACCCCTCTAGCCTGCTGGACTGCTCGCGCGGATCCCCTTTATCACGCTAGACTCCCTCCTCCGCGATCCACTAAGCTCGTCGGATTGCCTCTTCCTCACCGCAGTCGCCGGTTGCAGCCCTGCTTTGCGCGCCTCTCAGCCTAGGGGATCTGGTGGACATTGGGCCGTGGGGGCGTTGACGCCCAGAGCTCGAGGGGAAGGCCGGCGGAGATTGGAGGCGAGTAGGGGCGCGTGGGTTTGGGGCACGCGGGGAGAGCTGCTGGCGACGAAGCTTGGCGATGGGGACATTGCGGCGGCGCACGCTAGCAGGGGCAGCGCTGGAGGCAGAAGGGGATCGCGGGATGCGTGGGTCGCGTGAGTTGACCATCGGGAGGAGTTTTGGTCCTTTTTTTTCTGTCACCGGACGTGTCACTTGGCGGTGGCAGGGGTGTAAATTAGACGAACATATAGGGGCAAAACCGAGAAAAAAAGGTGAACGGAAATTGAGGAGGACGAACCTACCTCTAGAGAAATTAGTAGATAGATAGATAGATAGATAGATAGATAGATAGATTCGCAACGCCTTAAACTAGAAATTAAAATACCAGACCGAAGCCACCAACCGACAACTAGCTAAACCAACAACACAGATAAATGAGGTGTTCATGAACATGGCCAATACCCTGATATTCCACCAACGCGCATCATCTAAAAACTGAAGGCCTCGACAAGTCAACCAACGGCAAGCAAGTGGCACAACCGGTCCGGCATATCCTCAACACGTACCAATATACATGCTCCAGAATTCCTCGCCACGATGGTCTTCCGCATATCCGTCTTCTGGAGAAATCAATGCAATGACCTTGCACGGTCTACCATCAAACGTCACCATGATACCAAGCAGCCACCCCGCGTGCATCCATCATGACGCGTCCGTCATCGAGACACTGCTGCACCATGATTATCCAAAAAAAAATTTTGAAATGGGAAAGATCACACATCCTCTGCATGGCACGCCCTTTTTTTATCAGATTATTCACAACACCGTATAATATAAATTAAAATATCAGACTGAAGCCACCAACCCACAGCTCGCTAAACCAACAACACTGATGAATGGGGTGTCCATGAACAGAGCCAACACCCTGATATCCCATCAACACGCTATTAGAATTAGTGTTCGTACATGTTACACATTGTAGCCTAGACCGACTCAATAATAGAGTTCGTGTCATGTAAAGCTAGGTACCCTTCCTGATATATATATACGTGAACGTGAGGCTCGGAAGCTTATCCGAGTACGCACAATTGCTACCTGATCAAGTACGTACGTTTTACATGGTATCAGGCCGGCTCTTCCGCCGACTAATCTAGATTGTAGAATCCGTCCCTGCCGCCATCGCTCCTGCGCCGCTCCGTCCGCCTCTATCGATGGCGACTTCGTCGACACTGCCGTTCATCAACCTTGGCGCGCCAACTACCGACAAACTCACGCGCCAGAACTACCCTGGATGGCGCGCCCAGATACTGCCTCCAATTCGTGGCGCTCGTCTCTTCGGTCTTCTCGACGGGACCGATGCTGCTCCACCAGAGACGCTAGTCGTTGAGCCAGCGGACAAAGCCACTGACAAAGCCGCGAAGACGGCACCAAATCCCGAGTACGATGCTTGGATCTCGAGGGATCAGATCGTCCTCGGCTACCTCCTTCAAGCGCTTTCTGCCGAGGTTCTTCCCCATGTTCAACGGATTGAGCATGCCGCCGGTGTATGGAAGGCGATCGAGGAGATGTTCGCTTCCCAGAGTGAAGCCAAGATCACAAATTTGCGTATTGCACTCGCAAGCACCAAGAAGAACAAGCTTTCTACATCAGCTTTTCTCACCCAGATGCAACAGATTGTCGATGAACTCGCTGCTGCGGGGTGTCCTGTCTCAGCTAGAGAACATGTCTCCTTCATCTTGGCTGGCCTCGGCGCTGGCTACAATTCCCTTGTTGCGGCTCTTGGGGTGGTGACGACTCCGATCTCAGTAAGCTCTCTCTATGCGCAGCTACACGCATACGATCAGCGCCAGGAGATGTTACAGGGATACTCCGACCCTGCCTTCGAGAGCTCGGCAAACGCTGCTTCGCGCCAACACCGGGGTCGTTCCAACAACAACAAATACCGTGGTGATCGCGGCGATCGGCGTGACGACCGACGCGATGATCGCTACAATGACCGGCGCGATGATCGCCGTGCAGACCGACGTGATGATCGTCGTGATGGCTATGGCCGCGGTGGTGGCCGCGTGATTTCGGGAGGAGGACGTGGCCGTGGCCGTGGCCGACGTCGTACCTCTCCCTGGATCGATACCACTTGTCAAATCTGCAACAAAGAAGGTCACCTAGCTAAGGATTGTTGGTCACGTTATGATGAGGAGGATGACTATGGTGATAAAGAGGTTCATGCTGCATATGGCATTGACACAAATTGGTACCCGGATACCGGTGCCACCCATCACATCACCGGTGAGCTCAATAACCTGACGGTCCGTGATACATACAGAGGCAATGACAGGGTCAACGCGGCTAATGGACAAGGTATGATTATTTCACATATTGGTCACTCAATGGTTCATACCCCTACTCAAGATTTTCGACTCCGCAATATTTTGCATGTCCCCACCGCATCCAAAAATTTACTTTCCGTCCATCGCTTTGCTTATGATAATAATGTGTTCATTGAGTTTCATCCCTTCTTCTTTTTGATAAAGGACCAGGTTACACGGAAAACAATTCATAGAGGACGTTGTGTTGGTGGCCTTTACCCTCTTATTTCCTCCTTGGAGTCATCCCAGTCCCTAAAACATGCCTTTGTCGCTGTTAAGCCGTCACAGTCAAAGTGGCATAGTCGTCTTGGCCATCCTTCATTCGATATTGTTAGGCAAATTATTAGCAAAAATAAACTTCCTTGTATTAGAGATTCTAGTCATTTATCTGTGTGTGATCCGTGTCAGCAAGCTAAGAGTCATCAGTTGCCATATCCTATTTCCACCAGTGTATCTATAGTTCCCCTTCAATTAGTTTTTTCTGATGTATGGGGCCCTGCACCTACCTCTATTGGTCGTCATGATTATTATGTAAGCTTTATTGATGATTATAGCAAGTTTACTTGGGTCTATTTGCTTAAAAAAAAGTCAGATGCCTTAGCTGCCTTTGTTAATTTTCAAACTCTTGTTGAACGTAAGTTTGATAGAAAAATCCTTACAGTTCAATCTGATTGAGGGGGGGGAATATGTTAAACTCAACTCTCACTTCCAAACACAGGGAATCTCTCATCATGTTTCTTGTCCTCATGCCCACCAACAGAACGGCTCTGCTGAAAGAAAGCATCGCCACATTGTTGAGGTTGGACTTGCTCTTCTTGCCAATGCTGGTATGCCTCTTAAATTTTGGGATGAAGCTTTCCTTACTGCCACCTATCTCATAAACATGCTTCCTAGCAAAGTCATCAATAATGACACACCTGTGCATCGCCTTCTCGGTACTCGTCCAAAGTATTCCTCCCTTCGTGTTTTTGGTTGTGCATGTTGGCCCAACCTTCGTCCCTATAACAAGCGTAAATTAGCTTTTCGCTCCAAACAATGTGTTTTTTAGGCTATAGTCCGCGCCACAAAGGAGTCAAGTGTCTCGAAGTTTCCACAGGTCGAGTCTATATATCCCGTGATGTTGTCTTTGACGAGGGTGTTTTTTCCTTTAAAAATTTGCATCCTAACGCTGGTGCACTTCTTAGACAACAAATTCTTTTGTTAGATCCTTCACTTCGAAATTTTGAGAAAGGGGATGATCCTATTGATGATTCTAATATGGAAAATAATTGTACTACTAATCCTTTGTCTAGTCCTGTTTGTACTGTTCTACAGGACACAGCTCGAAGACACAGAGTACCGGGAGAAAATTTGAGTCAAAACAATACATCTAGTAGCTCATACGAGCCAATTGAGTTTTCGGATGAAAATATCAGCAACACACAGAACCTCTTGGATCCTATGTCTCCTGCCAGCGAGACGTCAGCCACACATGAGACCCATGGTGGAGACTCTCCCGCGCGGTCACCTCCCAGTCCCAGGCCTGGCGCCCCAACCGATTCAGGTCCACGCGCGGCTAGAAGTACTAGCGATATTTCAGCCGGGTCGTCGCCTCGATCCCAGTCAGGTCGGTCCCATCCGGGATCCTCTGCGGAAAATCCCGCCACAGCCTCCAGCTCCTCTCGATCAGTCACACCAATGACCACAGGATCACCTGCACCTGAGTCAGATTTCCCGACAGCGACCAGAGACGCTGATTCCTCTGCCTCCCGCAGCGCTGGCTCGAGCGGATCGCTGGTGGCTGCCCCAATTGTGCAAGAACTTGTGCGTCGTCCTACTACACGCGGTTCTAGAGGAATTTCTCAACCAAAACAGTACAAAGATGGCTCAATTCGCTGGTGTCTATCCGCGGCAACAGAAGAACCAGCAAATTTACAATCTGCGTTGTCTGATCCCAATTGGAGAGGGGCAATGAACGAGGAGTTTGATGCACTTCTGAAAAATAAAACTTGGAGATTGGTTCCACCATGTGCAGACAAGAATATTATTGACTGCCGATGGATTTATAAAATCAAGCGCAAGGTAGATGGTTCTATTGACAGATACAAGGCTAGATTGGTAGCGAAAGGTTTTAAACAACGATATGGCATTGACTATGAGGACACTTTTAGTCCAGTCGTTAAGATTGCAACAGTTCGTCTTGTCTTGGCAATTTCTGTTTCTAGGGGATGGAGTTTGCGACAGTTAGATGTCAAGAATGCGTTTCTTCATGGCGTTCTGGAAGAGGAGGTCTATATGAGGCAACCACCAGGATATGAAAACAAAAACAAACCAAATTACATTTGCAAACTTGACAAGGCGTTGTATGGCCTAAAACAAGCCCCTCGAGCATGGTACTCTCGGCTGAGCTCGAAATTGGTTAAAATTGGTTTTGTTGCTTCCAAGTCTGATACGTCATTGTTCATATATCACAAGTCTAATATCACTATCTATATGCTTATCTATGTGGATGATATTATAGTTGCTAGTTCTTCCCAGGCTGCAACTGATGCTCTTTTAAAGGATTTGAGTAAAGAGTTTGCATTAAAGGATCTTGGTGATCTTAGCTTCTTCTTGGGCATTGAGGTACAACAAACAAATAATGGCATTGTATTGAGTCAGGCGAAATATGCTCAGGATATTCTGGAACGAGTTGGCATGATAAATTGCACAGGTATGCCCACTCCCTTGTCTTCCTCGGAGAAGGTTACTGCACATGATGGAGACTTGTTGGGTCCTGAAGACAGCACCAAGTACAGAAGCATGGTAGGTGCTCTACAGTATCTCACGTTGACAAGACCAGATATTTCCTATGCGGTTAATAAGGTTTGTCAATATCTACATGTCCCCACTACTGTTCATTGGACTGCTGCCAAACGAATTCTTCGATATGTGAAGCACACTATGACTGTTGGCCTGACGTTTATGAGATCTACCTCTACACTGGTGAGTGCCTTCTCCGATGCAGACTGGGCTGGTTGTGTAGATGATCGTCGATCCACAGGAGGGTTTGCTGTATTTTTTGGACCGAACTTGATTTCTTGGAGTGCTAAAAAGCAGGCTACTGTGTCTAGATCCAGTACAGAAGCAGAATACAAATCACTAGCTAATGCCACAGCAGAAGTCATATGGATACAGTCCTTACTAGCTGAACTAGGAGTTCAACTGAATCAGACACCTTGCTTATGGTGTGATAATCTGGGAGCAACATATTTGTCAGCAAATCCTGTATTTCATGCACGAGCCAAACATATTGAGATTGACTTTCACTTTGTCAGAGAACGAGTGTTGAAGAAGCAATTGGAGATTCGGTTTATTCCCTCCAAAGATCAAGTTGCTGATGGCTTTACAAAACCACTTCCACACCGAGCCTTTGAAGATTTCAAGCATAATCTCAACTTATCAAAATTGTGATTAAGGGAGGGTATTAGAATTAGTGTTCGTACATGTTACACATTGTAGCCTAGACCGACTCAATAATAGAGTCCGTGTCATGTAAAGCTAGGTACCCTTCCTGATATATATATACGTGAACGTGAGGCTCGGAAGCTTATCCGAGTACGCACAATTGCTACCTGATCAAGTACGTACGTTTTACACACGCATCATCTAAAAATCAAAGGTCTCGAAAAGTCACCCAATGCAAGCAAGTGCCACAACCAGTTTGGAAGATCCTCAACACGTACTAGTATACACGCTCCAGAATTCCTCACCGTATATCCGTCTTTTGGAGAAATAAATGCAATAACTTTGCGAGGTCTACCGTCAACTTCACCATGGTGCCAAACAACACCGCCAGCCTGCGTGGACGCTTCCATAGTCAAGACTCTGCTGCACCATGCTGCCGAGACTCGCCATGTCGACACGGTAGATAAACAGAGCTCCACCGTACCGGTCCACCTCCTGGCCACTCTAGTCGACGTCTGCTCCAAAAAAGGTACCCTTAAGAGGGGTAACGATGCTAGGTGCCGCCATCATCCGAACCAGGATACCCACATCTAGGGTTTCTTTCGGAGCGGTCTGAGTGGAGAGACGAGACCAGCTATGGCGATGCCTTCAACAAGGAATTTTTTCCGAAGATTAACATTCTTATTCTCCGAAGATTTTTCCAAACATTTGGAGCATATATACACCAATACGGCAATACACAAAATCCAAATATAGATTTTCTTATGAAAATTAACATTCTTATTCTCCAAATATTTTCCCTGCATTTGGAGCATATAAATACCGGTACATAAAATCCAGGTATGGATTTGGTCTATCTAAAAATTTAACATTCTCATTCCCGAAAGATTGTTCCTGCATTTGGAGCATATAAATACCGATACTCAAAATCCAGGTGTGGATTTTCTCTATCTAAAAATGAACATTCTTATTCTCCAAAGGTTTCCATGCATTTGGAGCATATATGTATACACGAATACTGAAAATTCAATATGGATTCAAAATTAACATTTTTAATTGCCCAAAGATTTATACCGATGGTCAGAATCCAAATATTGGCACAACAATTAAGACCTTCCAAATAATTCTCTGCTATAAAATGGGCCATGCTCTCTTTCTTGTTCTCACACACCAAACAACATATATAAGCAATGGGTTGTAAGGAGAGGGGAAGTGGGAGGCTGAAGATCCAGTGGATCATGGACAACAGGAAGCGCAAGGTGGCGCTACAGAGACGCCTCCCTATTCTTGTGAAGAAGGTCCGTGAGCTTGCCATCCTCTGTGGCGTGCCCGCGTTCCTTGTGGTGTACTGCCCCGGTGAGGTCCAACCGGTGGTGTGGCCATCGCCCGAGGGGGCCTCGAAGGTCCTGCGCAAGTACAGAGACGTGGACTGTGGGAGGCTCAAGAACAAGCTGGACGGCCTCGACTTCCTCAAGCAGAAAATAGAGAAGATGGAAGTGAGACTGTCAAAAGTTCAGCGGCAAACCCGCGACGAGGAGGTCAAGCTCGTCATCCACGACTTCCTCATCGGTCGCCGTAGAAGCTTCAACGACGTGTCCACCGACTTCTGCGCCTCCATCGAATCGAGGGTGGAGACTAAACTTGATGACATCAAAGCACGACTCCAAGAGCTCCGTTCGGGTGGCACACCGCCTCCCCGTGCGCTCGAGTACATATCTATGTTGCGCCGGCCACGGGTACCTCCTCCGATGGTAGCAACTCCTCTTCTACCTTGGAATTATGGCCCCGTTTCCATGACTTTGTATAGTGATCCATGCGATGGTCGCTACCTCTTTGGGACGCTGGACGCCTTCGATGTTTTTCGTGAAGGCAATGCCCTCCCTAACACTCGAGGAAGGAATGCAGCCTTCGTGCAGTAGGGGGTATTCTCCTGGCCGCCGCGAGCCCTTTTGAACCCTAGAACCCTTGCGGGCTTCTTCTTCTACTCGTGGTGCATGCGCTAGTTTATTTTTTGGGACAAAAAGTTGTTGCTGCCATGTCTTATTAGATTACTCGTGGCTGGTTGCTTCCACTATTCTTTGAGCGAGCCATGCTGGCCGATTATCTACCGTGGTGTGCATGCTCTGCATGAACGACATCGTCAAGATTGTGTCCATTGTACTCCACCATGGCTTTATGAGCAAATCTTGCCATATCATTAATTAACAGGGAATATATATTGTTGACATATACGATGATGGGTATGCGTGCGACTTGTGCTACACTCGAACCCTAACAACAACATGGCCTTAGAGCCAAATTAATATACTCCTACCGTCTGACTAATATATGCGAATCTAGCCAAATCTTTGATGGAGGTGGTGCTTTGACTCATAGGTGTAAATGCATCTATAATAAAAACTAGATTTAGAGGTACACATTGGCGTATGACCCCATGATTTTTGCACTATTTTATATCGTGTGTTGCCATGATAAAAACCGAGTGGGGAAAACATTCATTGTGCAATTGCCATGAAAAAAAATCTTATATAGAGAAACATGTAATGAGATGTGATCACAAATTCTTCATGGCAATGTTAAATTTTATAGTGTAGTCTTAACGCACGACCAGTGGCGGAGCCAGCGGGGTGGAACTAAGATTTGGCTAAGCCCATATTACATATATAAAAAAAATAAGAAAACAAAATAAGAAAGCCCAACCCAAGTTAAGTATGCCCCATCCTAGCAAAATGGGCTAGATTCGCCACCAAGCATGACCTTGGATCTGCGGAACGGATAAGGTGGCCTTTTCACTCGTTACCACTCTCGTCCATACATTGCCGGTATTGACTTTCACTTGCGTTCACCGTCCGCACCGCTGCTTCCCTCCATTTGCCGACACCATTTCTCGCCTAAGCTCCAAGGCCACTCTCTAGGTGATGCATAAACTCTACCCGCCACAGGACCAAAATCTTTGTCTTTCGCATCGATAAACATTTCTATGACATGATATAATAAGCTGAGGAAATGAGGAGAACGGTCATACACATAATTATTTGGACCACAATTTATATGGGGCGATAACTCATGGCGTGTCAAAAGCAACAATTTATATGGGGCGATAACTCATGGCGGGGTGAGAGCGAGAATAGAGGGCCAAACCAGTATCCTCCCATCCACTGCGCGCGAACGGTTTCAGCGAAACCCAACCGTCGCCGCCGCCGCTCGATCTCCTCCGCCCCACCCTTCCCGGCAACGTCGCGACCGGATCCCGCTGCCATGGATCCTCCGCAAGGGCCGCCTACCGCCAGCGGTGCATCTCCAACGGCCGCGGTGGTTGATGTTCCCGTCGGAGGTCCGCCCAACGCCGGCGACGTGTCGGCCATGATCTCCGCCACCATCTCGTCGAAGAGGAAGAGGATTCCGAAGCAATTCTTCGAAGCCCCTTCGGCGGCCGCAGCTCCGCTGGCCGCAGCCCTGCCGGCTGCCAAGAAAGGGGGCAGGATGAAGACGAAGGCGGACGGGCCGAGGGGTGCTCCGCAGCCCAAGGTGAAGACAAAGCAGGTCAGCCGCATCGGCCTCGCGCCTCCACCGTCTTCCAAGGCCACGGCCCCTCCTCCCTCCGTTCCGTCCGATGCGATGCCCGCGCCGCCGCCACCCACCATGGACGTAGACAAGGTGTTCGATGTTGAGTCCACAACATCGTACATGGACATGCTCAATGAATCCGTGGTGGATTTGGACGCCGGCATCGATGCGTTCGATGGGGAGTGCTCAAGGTGAGTCTCCGGTGAGTGGTGGCGCCGCTGGCGATGGACTCGTTGATGGTTGATCACATTTGGGAACTTCCGTGGCTTGAACATTGCCTATGATCGTGTTGTGATGTTAAAAACTATGAATTATGCATCACATATTTTGGATGTGCTATGTTTGATCTGAAATTGTTGTGCAAATTGTTGTCTAAAACCCTGTTTTGAGGGGTCAAAAACTCAGATGAGTTAGCAGAACCCGTATCCCCATCCCGTAAAACAGATATTCTGTTTTACGGGGTGGGGATACGGGTTCTGCTAGCTCGTCCGAGTTTTCGGCCGGCGAAAAGTGAATACAATGCCCTCTACTCGCGTTTTAAGGGGACGAAAATATACGGAGCCCGTTAGACATGCTCTTATTACATGGCTATGTAGGACAGAGCAGTAAACGGAAGTGCCTAGATGCACACAATACAAGAAGATGCCCCAAACGCACGCAGAAGATACAAGACTTACAAGTACAGCCAATTAGCCATCGTTTATCCGTTGACAACATAGACTTGAAAATCCCTGAGGGTGTCAGTTGATGCCACGCGGGTGCCTCTCCCGACAGACTATCTAGCTTATGTACTTGAGCCCTGAGGTTGAGGAACAATGAGCTGCAGTACTCATTGAGTCCTTCCTGTTAAATCTGACAGAGATGTTGTCAATATGTCATCCACCTCTGGTGAATCGACCCGAACAGCGGGCGGGCAGAAGCATCTGATTTCAAGCACCACAATCTGGCTGTGCTCAAGATCTTTGGTTTTCAATCGGAGGACAAGTTTGTGAATTATGCCCAAAGTATCATGGAACTAGCTGTCAGTCTCAAGGACAGATACCCATGGGGAAAAAAGCAGAGAGGACCTCAACAGTTTCGACATGGATGCCCACCCGCTTTTAAGGATTCACTTTCCGAGTTTAAGAACCGGAAGGAGGCTTAGATGTCATCTGAATTTGCGTGTGTCCCTCTCTGGGATTCCTTGAGATGGTAATGAAATTCAAGTCACAGCGAGATATCATGACAACTTGACCCTGTTTACTATTTATTACCACTGTTTAGTCAGGAGCATGCTCATGATGTTGTAAGCTGGCCTCACAATCTGTTTGATATATATATATATATATATATATATATATATATATATATATGTAGCATAGCGAGGACCATCCGTGAAGTCCAGGTGTTGCTGCTAAGGAAGAGGGTTACAATAATATCTCAGTTTTCCATATTCATATCAAATACCTCACCTGGAGCCTTCACTGAGCCATGCTGTTGCTTCAGGTTCTGCTTGCCGAAAATGATGCTTGTAACTCTTTGCTTCAGGTTCTGGTTGACGGAAATGATAACTTGCAACTCAATGGTCTTGGTCCAGGTTGCATGAGTGTGGTGTCAATCGTATTCTTTGCAATATCTAGTACTACTGCATAATCTTCTCTGGGTTTGGTCGGCAATTGGTTCAGATGTTTGCATGATGATTGTTATACGGCTATCAGCTGTAAAATAAAAGGCTTGTGCTGGAAAAAAGTGTCATTTGCCGAAGTGCTGCATGATTTACACAAATTGGATCAAAATCCGATACATAATTGGATCAAAATACGATATAACTTCACAAAAACTTGGTCTACAATTTCTTGGGTACAACAGGACTAAGTTCTTGAATTCAGGAGAAGATTTGCGATAGTGCCACAGTTACTTTCAAGTAATTTTAAATCTGACAGAGATGCTGTCATGATGTCATCCACCTCTGGTGAACCGTCCTGAATGCCCACCCGCTTTTAAGGATTCACTTTCCGAGTTTAAGAACCGGAAGGAGGCCTAGATGTTATCTGAATTTGCGTGTGTCCCTCTCTGAGATTCCTTGAGATGGTAATGAAATTCAAGTCACAGCGAGCTATCATGAGAACTTACGCCTGCTTATTATTTATTACCACTGTTTAGTCAGGACTCAGGAGCATGCTCTTGATCTTGTAAGCTGACATCACAATCTGTTTGAGAGATATATGTAGTGAGGACCATTCCTGAAGTACAAGTGTTGCTTGCCGAAGGTTTGTGCTGTAAAAAAGTGTCATTTGCTGAAGTGCTGCATGATTTACAAAAATTAAAAAATCCTGGGGCAGTGATGCAGAGAACAAACATCTCGACTAACTAGAGAGAATTCGGTAGAATGACACCAAAGTTACTGCAGCAATTATACGGTCGAGAAAGAGGAAAGATGACTTCCAGATCAAAGACATGCCCCCAAAGAACCATATCAACCGGTGCGTCCATCACCAACACGACGAACGGTTACACATAATTGGATCAAAATCCAATATAACTTCACAAAAACTTGGTCTAGAATTTCTTTGTGTACAACAGGACTAAGTCATTCTTGAATTCAGGAGATGATTTGCGATAGTGCCAAAGTTACTTTCAAGTAATTTTAATTGTACAAGCGTTGCAGCTACAAAATAAGATCGAACAAGAAAACCTGGCAGAGGTCATAGAGTACAAGCATTATGCGGTCTGGACCATTTTCTCTTAGACAAAGTACTCCAACAGAATGGTATTACATAGACTGCCTGAAAACGCTAAGGTATCCTTGCATTATGATCAGCGCTCGCTTCGGCGGGGTTCAGGAAGTGAATTCTGGCAGGTGACTCGATGCCCTCTGTCAGTAGATTCTTCGCTGAACACCTCTGCTTCTCTGTCTGCGGGAACCTTGTCGGCCTCTCCATGGGAACACAGTTCCTGCATGCCAGTCTATTGTACAGGTACACATCCTTTAGGTTCACGGCTGCTTTCAAGACACGCCTGACAAGACTCACCATGTACACTTCAGACTCAAAGCAGAAGATGATGAGCTTGGTTAGACGGTGGTGCTTGAAATTTGATGTAGACGATTCCCACTCCACACCCTTGTTCTCGCTATAAAAGTATGCCCTCCTCTTCTCCCTAGAGGAGCTGCATGTACTTCATGTGGTCACTTGACATCACAAAAAATTGCTAAGCACCGTAGATACTAGCTATGAGCACATATTTTTTACCTCACCAGTAGTAGCTAATGACCTCACTAGATTTATTTTGGGCTTTTGACATCACTCCATAGCAATCCTAGCTCCGCCGCTGGACATAGGTAAATCAAAGAAACAGGTTAATTCTGCCGCTGGACATAGGTAAATCAAAGAAACAGGTTAATTCTGCCGCTGACATCTGTTGTCCAAGTGAAAGCATAGGTTGCGTGTAACCATGCAAGGAATAATAGAGCAACTGCTCAAACAGATTAAAACAAGATTTGGGTGCGAACATACTCTCATGTATTAGAACAACACTTTAAAAAGAACAAAACGCTTTAGGTAAGAACATTACTGTCATGTAGAGCTCCTCTAGGGACAGTGCAGCTTCCACAATGAACATTGCCAACAGTATGCCCAATGGATATGGGGGCATCGGGTCTCAAGTAGAACTCCATGCTCAAGAGGCGGATGGTGCGACCACCCGGATCCCTGCGTGCCAGCATGCTCTTTGTCGCTTCAGCCACGGCTGCATTGATCCGACACAATTCACCATCAGACGTGCTAGTTCTTGAGTGGAGGAAGTGTTGGACAGTTATTTTAAGTCGAGAGAGAACGGCAGGAAGCTGATTCTATCATCTCCATTGCCGTCCTGCATTTGGCATGGGAAGGAATCAGAGTAGGATAAAATAAGCTGAAGGTAAATAGAAATGCTGCAGGATATCCACAAGTGATAGCTACACTCGGTCTGTAACTACTAATCCTATGTTTTGCTATAGATATCTGAGATGCCGAAAAGGGCAAAATTTGGTGACCGCTTGGCAGGTGGCAGCTTGAACACGTTATGAAGAAAAGGGGAAACTTACGGTAGACATCGGAGGCGCGCCTTCTTTGCTGCAAGGTTCAGGCCAGCCTGGGGATACGCTTTGGTGGCTGCGGGCGGCGGAGGCTGAGGCTGCACTTGTGGTGCCTCGTCGTTCCCCTCTTCACTCGTGGCGCCCGACATCTGCTCCCCAAATTCAGAAGCAAGCCAAGAAGATGGCGAACGGGCGGCGTGGGGGCGCAATCGGACACGAGAGGAGGAGCGGCGCAGGCGGTGGTGATGAGCGACACGGCGCAGACGGAGACGAGAGGTGCAGCGGCAGATGGTGGCGCCGAGCGGCCGCAGGCGGCGCCGCTAGTGTTGCGCCGTGTCCCTGTGTCTGTGTGTGGGTAAAGCTGCACAGACCGCTGAATTTTTGTTACTGGTCCGTCTCATAACATACGCGGCGCTAGCGCTAGGCAATCCACCGTGTTGTCAACAAGGCTATTTATAAAGAAAAAAATAGTAAATAAGAAGTTTTACATATTTAATAAAGATTATCAATAAGCTATTCATAAGCTTAAAACCTTAAAGATGACTCTACAAGCTTGTGGATTATTCATAAGCAATAGAATTTATTTTAGTTTCTCTTCTGTAACTTTAACTGACACGTGGGTCCAGCTTATAGACAAATTTAACTAGATACATTGTGATGCAATCAATAAGCTTGTGGTGTGGTAGGTGGGTTCTAGCTTATGAACAAGTTCTTCTATATACATAGGTGATGTCCTAAGACAATTTTGGAAAACTCCAAGAAAAGGCACCCCTGGAGAACCGAACTCTGTCTGTGATGATGGAGAAGAATTTAATTTCTAGGTTTGACATCTCATAAAAATATGAAATATTTTTTAGTGGATGGCGACGTTTCGATTGATAATGAGTTGAGTGTGACGACTTCATCAATCTGGACACCCGTCAGATCAGTCTCTTAGACTCTCGGATGTAAGATATGTGTGTGTGCATTCACAGGTACTCACTTCATTTCATAATATAAAAAAGCACCCTCAAAACCATTTGTCCCCCTCAAAAACAAAAGTATTATTATTTGCCGGAACCTTTTAACTTAACATGACAGTGCTAACAATAAGATTGCACCCTCAAAACCATTTGTGCCCCTCAAAAAGAAAAGTATTATTATTTGCCGAAACCTTTTAACTTAACATGACAATGCTAACAATAAGATTCCTGCTAAGAAGAGCAAGCACCGAGAAATAAAACCAGTACATTAAGCTTGGTAGCATTACAATTCAGTACTGTACAATTCTACCAAATGAATAATTGCAGTTTACAAAGAAGCATTTATTGATTATTACTCTTGTTAACTATATATTTACAACTGATCAAATTTATCAACGTTGTAGTACGGCATTAAGGGAACTATATGACTAACCAAATACACACCTAAAATACTTTAGCAGCTGATGTGCTCGTTCGTGTCCGTCTTGCATTGCTTGCCATGTGGAATTCGTTTGGGTAATTCTGGTCCGATGCTGATACAGAGTCTCCTATGTACCTATCCTTTGTCCTTTTATCTACAGATAAACGAGGAAACAATTAAGGGCAAATACCAACCGAAACATAGGCACAATAACCGAGAATTAAGATCAGAGGCGGCACCCATGGTTGGTTGAGTTGATGGCCTCACAAAATTGTTGCTAAGGTTATTGGGTATTTTCCTTTAAAAGAAAGGCTAAAGAGGATTTTTATGTCTAACAAGACGGAAAGTAATGCAACATGGCATGCAAATGAGCGTACAAATGATGATCTGCTTTGGTATCCTACTAATGGCGAGAATTAGAAAACCTTGGATGGTCTGCTTTGGTATCCTACTAATGGCGAGAATTAGAAAACCTTGGACGGGTTGCATCCACTGATCGGAGACAATCCTCGTAACAGCAGGTTGGGATTGGTACATATGTCTTCAACCCATTTGGTGCAGCTAGCATGTCTCATAGCACTTGGCATGTGATTTTTATTCCATACAACTTTCCACCATGGATATGCATGAAACCTAAAAAAATTATTATGTCCATGTTGATCCCTAGTCTGAGATCTCCTGGAAATATAGGTGTTTACCTGAAGCACTTAGTTGAAGAACTTGAAGAGATGTATGACACAGGTGCTACAACATATGATACAGCCATAGGTGACTATTTCACCCTCCATGTTGCATTAGTAGGGACTATTTGTGATTACCCTAGTAGTGCAATGGCATATGGTAGGAAAACCAACAAGAATGTTATGTGTGCTACTTGTTTTCTTAATACTTATAGTTACAAATTAAAGCATGAGAAGAAGACTTATTACAGGGGACGCCGTGGGTTCCTACATTTTGATCACCCGCATAGGACTGAGGCTGGCGATTTTTGTACACATGCTAAGGATAGGGGACCTCCAACACCAATTACTGGATTGACATTGATGTGCAAACCATTGGTTTGAACACAATGTTTGGAAAGTAAAATAAAATCAGAAGCATGCAAAGGCAGCTGCAAAGCAAAAACGTAATATCCCTGTGGAGGACAACCCTTGCATGTGGCACAAGAGATCATGCTTTTTTAGACTTAAGTACTAGAAGGACCTTCATGTACAACATAATCTGGATATAATGCATATTGAGAAAAAAACATCTTTGACAACATTGTCAACACTCAACTAAATGTGAAAAATAAAATAAAGTACAACCTTGCATCTAGGATAGATATGCAGGTCCTCAACATGAAGGAAACACTTCACGCAAAGGAGGTTAAAGATCCTCAAGACGATAAAGTGGTCAAAACTTATATGAGGGCAACGTGCTACAACTTGGACACAATCAAGAAAATATGTTTCTGTCGAGTCTTGAGAAGTGCCCATTTCCCATATGGGTGTGCATCATGTTTATCCAGCAAGGTGAAAGTAGAACAAATGAAACTAGTTGATCTAAAGAGTCATGAGCGCCATCTCATAATGCAATAGTTGCTTTCACTAGCTATTAGAAAAAATCTTCCATATCATGTTTGCATAGCTTTGGTTAGTATGAGCATCTTCTTCAAACAGATGTACTCCAAAGAAATTCACGTCGATGATATGGTGAAGTTGGAATTTGATACTGCCAAAACACTTACTTACAGAGAAGTTTTTTCCACCCTCCTTTTCTGATGTCATGGTGCATTTGTGTGTGCACCTACCAAGGGAAGCTAAGCTAGATGGTCCTGTGCAATATCGAAATATGTGGTCAGTTGAGAGGTGTGTTTGCAACCTCTATTTTGTCAAATGCATTCTTGTTCGCTAGTTGTAAATTTTTGTCTAGCTAGCTATAATTTTGTCTCATTTTTGTAAGTATTTGAAGAAGTTGAAACTGATGATGAGGACAAGTAGTCACCTAGAATAATCTATAATTGAAGGTTCTGTCCTCGTTAAGAGCCTTACCTTTTGCTCGTGGTACATGAATGGTTATCTTATTAGGTATAACCGAAAGACTCGTAATTATGAAAGTGATGATGAAGATGAAGATGCCACAATCCCATATTTTCGCAGAAGGTGCTGCAAGTTAGTTGGAAATACTATCATAGTACTGGATGACAATACTTAGATTCAGACTCACCAATATGTTTTATGCAGCTACGAACACATTTTTTTCTATATAAATAGTACGTGTGATATTTATATATCGTCTTTTTATAGTAATAATCTCTATAGGTTAACCACTTGCATTATAATTGTTTGTATGCAAAAAACGTCTACAAATTCTGGCTGTCGGTAGAACTATGACCAGGAAAAACCATCGATACAAAGAGACTTTTCACACATGGCTCACGGAACATATGAGACATCAAGGTTTCGTGCAAGATACCACCGTGTTACATAGTAGTCTAACTCTGATGTACAATTTTGTTACCGTGCATAGGTCTCAAAAATATGAAAACGACGATGACATTCTTTGAGAACTAAGAGCCCTGGCTAATCAACCTTATAGAATGATGAACAGATCGATACGGTTCTTATGGTTTAACGGATAATTTTTTGCACAAAACCTTATGTACTGCAGAAGGCTACCATAAATTCTGTCGCAAGAATAGAAACAAAAAGACTGCTTATTATGGTATAATCACATATATTATTAAACTTAATTACGCTAACAATGGATCGGTCATACTGTTCAGATGTGATTGGATTAGTACTTCTCTTAGGGTCCGTTTGGATGTATGTATTCACAGGCTTGGCATTGCATTCGCTCCAATATCAAAAACTTGGCATATTCGCATTGAGATTGAATATCAATATTTTTGTTTGGATGTTTAGGTATTTGGTGCTAGGGATTGATACTAAGGTTGAATATCAAATCATGTTTGTATGGTCAAGTGATGAATTGCATTCGCCGCACGGACGGGAGAGGGTCGAGGTGGAGGGCTGCCGCACCATTCGTCGGAGGAGGGACAAACGAGAGAGGGTCGTGGAGGAGGGCCGCTGCGCCATTCTCCGGAGGAGGGCTGGGCGGGAGAGGATGTCGCTGGAGGAGGGCCCTCTGCATCGGATACCTTCCGCCGGAGGAAGGGGAGGAGGGCGACGGGGCCTGCGGACCTGCCTCGCCGGAGGCGGAGGAGGAGGAGGGGCGTGGGCTCCCTGCGGACCTGCCTCGCCGGAGGCAGAGGAGGAGGAGGAGGAGGAGGAGGAGCGAAAGGGGTGGGGTCGCTGGAGGAAGGGAAGGAGGGCGATGGGGCCTGCGGACCTGCCTCGCCGGAGGCGGAAGAGGAGGAGGGTCGTGGGCTCCCTGCGGACCTGCCTCGCCGGAGGCAGAGGAGGAGGAGGAGGAGGAGGAGCGGAAGGGGTGGGATCGGCGACGGGCGGAGAGAAGGATGGAGGCGGCGGCGGCATCCAGCCTTGCGACCCTGTGAGCGATGAAAACGTTTCGGCCCGAATACCTTGCAATGTCTAGCTCTGGACTGGTTCATTCGGGAGCAGGCTATCCAGGCCAAAAACTTCAGCTCAATATTCGGCCCGAATGCACAACTTCAATACACAAGACATCCAAACACCTGCAATTGGAGATATTCGGGTCTGCACAATGCCAATGTCTAATGCCAGGCCTGAATGCAAACATCCAAACGGACCCTTAGAGGTTCCAACACGGATGAGTATAAAATCAAACTTGTGAACTTTAGTCACCTGATACACATAGGGAAACAACTCATCGACGAGTCATTCATTCATGTCTGGCAAGCTAGACAAGTCTACTACGTTCTAGAGGATATATGAGTTATGAGGTTCTGATGAGGATACAAAGGACGGTGATATACCCATGACATCAAGTGTTGATGGTCTTAATATTGATTTTTATTAACCCGACATTTCTGATGAGCCGTATCCACCTTATAGGGGCAATATGCCTTTGTAGTTTCTTAATATGTCAGCTTCAAAATAAATTTACAAAATTCAGTCTACATAATAGTCAGTTTGTAACACAATATTACCTTTTTGTATAAATGCAGTGACCGTCAGCAAAAGAATAAAGTAAGGGCTAATTGGTGGAAGATACCAACACAATGGAGCTATACCAATAATGGTAGATATATGTCTGGTTGTGTATGATTTTTTTCTTAGGTGGCAGTTGTGTGATCGATTAATCTGTATGTGTTTGTGAAACTAATATCTACCTATATATTGTTGTACTGGTATGTCATATTCGTATGTGATATGAACTTGTGATGGTATTTGGAAACAACATGTATGATTTTTGTGATTTAGTGTAAATTAGGAGAACCCTAAATATAGAAACTATTGGTTAAATTGTTGCGCCAAAAAGATCACTCGGGACAGTAAAAATTATGACATGCATGAGTACGTAGGGCGGCACCATATTGTGATGTCATCTCTAGGCTGCCATGGCATGTACGTAGTGCCGGCCTATAATGTACCTAGGTGCACCCTCTATCGCGCCGTAAAAAACCATGGTTACACTTTCTCCGACGCATTTATCTTTGACAGGTTTTTTTGTCGCGCCAGCGCAAGCACGGCGACTAGACGTGTACTTCGGCATCGATAAGCGTCAGGGCCCAATGTTCGTGTTGTAGTGAAAGGTAAACTCACACGACCAAACATGTTATAATCGCTCCTCTTGAGCGCACACGATAATGGCAAGAAATGCGTGTGCGAAGCAGGATCTTTTTGCAAACGGTTAGTGATACGTCGGAAACGTATCTATAATTTTGTATGCTCCATGCTTGTTTTATATCATTTGTCTTATCTTTTGTCTACACTTTGAGATGTTTTTTATATCTTTTCTGAAACTAATCTATTAACAAGTTGCCACAGTGTTAGTTGCATGTTTTTTTCCGTTTTTGGTTCCAAAAAGACAGAAAATCAATATTTTCAGAATTGGACGGGACAAAAGCCAAAGTCATTATTTTTCCCGGAGCAACACGAAACCACGAAGCAGAGCCGGAGGGGGGCCACAGGATGGCCGCACCCCCTAGGCGCGGGCAAGCCCTGGAGGCGCCCACACTGATATGGGCCCCTTGGCCCTCCACCGACCTTGCCTCCTTCGCCTATAAGAAGCCTCCGACCCAAAAATCCTAAATCATCTGGCGGAAATCCATAAAAACCTCCACAACGCCGCCGCCACCGAATGAGAGATTCAGGGAACAAAAAGTCTCTGTTCCGGCACCCTGCCGGGACGGAGGAGTGCCCCCGTAGCCATCTCCGGTAAAGAGGATTGCTGATTCCCATGATAAAGAGGGAGTAGCTTTTCCTCGAGGCTAAGGGCTCTACCGGTAGCTATGTGTTCATCTCTCTCTATATGCATGATCTTGTTGTGGTCATGAGCTTTGTAATCAAATAGATCTACTTTGCTACTCAAGTGCTTTATTAGATCTCTGCTCTCCCCATGTGTGTGAAAATGACAATATGCATGCATTGCCAAAATAGTATCTTCAAATTAGCTAGACATGTAGATATGTTTACAGACCCAATAATATTAATTTATACCTATTAACTTTAAGAGCAAATTCCAGTTTTTACCCTCTAGTTTGATATCTTTTACACTAATTATCCCATTTAGCAAAACATGTGCCAACTTTTACCCCATCTAAAAATTTGTGAGCATTTTTATAGGTGGGTCCTGCCGTCACATACAGCAGCAAGGACGCCCTAGCGACGAAAGCCGCGACCTGCTAGGAACAGCAACAACGAAGAAACAGTGACTCTTGCGGCTGCAGATGCTAAAGCTTGGTCCACACGGAGGCAGGTGCTGAAGCAGAGTAGCAGAAGAAGCTGAATGGGTTGCGCCTGCGCTGTTGAGTGTGTCCTTCTATTCATGAGAGCATCGATATGGAGCCCGGGCTCCCTGGAGCCCTTTTTTTTGAAAGTTCAAAATTAAAGTTTTACAAAATTTCCCATCCTCTAAAGCCATTTATTGTGGATGGTATTGGTAAGAGTAAGACCCTCACACGGAGCTCCCATTTGCTGGGCATTTCTTGGTCATGCTACCTCACGTGGCGTTAAAATGAAATTAAAATTTGTAGTATTGTTGTAGGTTGATGGAAGCTCCTCTAGTGGTTTGTTTGGTGTCCAGTGCGTCGAGGGTGTTATGATGACTGGTAGGTGTGGCAGCAGTAGGAAGAAATTGAGGCGAATGAAAATATAAAAGCAATTGACAAGGAGTTGCGAAGATCAAGATGAAGCTCAGTAAGGTGAAAAGAAGAATAAGACTGCCTTACTTCTTGCCTTGATTGTCTTTGCAGTTGTTGTCTATGTTCCTATGTATTATGGCAACAATTGATCAACAATAATAGTGTACTGATGTTGGATGTTAGGTTATTTTGTGGTATTTTTGTTGTAAAGATCCAATGCTAGCTTAACTAGGTTGTCTGTGTCGGGCTCGCGTTGGCCTAACTAGGTTGGTTGTGTTGGGCTCGCGTCGGCTGAGACAGGAAAATACAAATAAATCGTCATATGTACCTAGCGATCGTGACTCACCTGCCAAAACATGTACAAAATTTTAGAGGGGGTAAAATTTGGCAGTAGTTATGCTAAATAAGGTAATTATGATGAAAATTTGCTAAATGGGGGTAATTAGTGTAATAAAAGCTAGAATATACTATAACTTTAAACATATATGTGGTAATATAGGTATATGGATACACATAATTTGCAGTTAACTAAACAAACCATTTGCAGTTAAAAAAATAAATCCACAAAGTTGTGGGATATTGGATGGTGAGCGACTTCAAGCTAGATATAGTTACTGGCTGAATTCATAAATCTTTATTACGAGAAGGGGGTCCTAGGTGTTGGGTGGTATGTCTCGCAAATATTCCCATCTAGATAACTCCATAAATTAATTTCTAGTCACTATGTATAGAGAAAGTGAATATTAGGATGTTACTCGAACATGATTAATTATTTTCTCTTCCCTGCTAAAATAATTTCGCTACTTTCCTTAAATCTTGTCCCTCTAAGGAAATCTATGAGAAAAGAGGGGGGTGCGGATGGGGAGATGAAAGCAATGCATGGATACAACATAGAAAAATATAGATTTGGAATGTGAGTCGAGAGGGTACGATTGACATATAACGTTTTTTTTCATAGATAGTTTTGTCGATGTTATCCGTGCAATAAACCCTCTTAGAATGTGTTTGGTTCACTGGCTATTCCCTAAATATGTGTTTGGTTCACTGGCTATCCCCTAAGTGGTTGGGATATCCACTTTTCAAGTGGTTGACCCGTGTTTTTTTGGTTTAGGGTGTAGCGTGGTTAGAGGTAGATAAATTTTGAACAAAAGCTGGTTGAACTCCACCACCCGAAAACTAGTGATTGAGGCCATTCACTCGTGCGCAAGCCGCTACAATCACCCGCGAAACGTTTCTGCGGTACTCACCTTCCCTCTAAGACAGAAAAAACCAGCGAACCAGACCTACCTTTGTCCTTTTTGCCTCGTCTTCTCCCCACCAAAATAGATAAGCGGCGGCAGATCGAGACTCCATCAGGACAGATCAGGTACATCGACGACCAGAGGTGAGAACAGTATGTGTCCTCCCTAACCATTCTCCTCTCGACCTCTCTTCCTCGCTATGCGACGGAGCGGTCTGGGCCTGAGGCGACAACATCTACGCGTGCGGCGACGACGGAGCGATCTGGGCCTGAGGCGGCAGCATATAGATGGGGGCGTGGGTGCTGGTGCAAAGCGCTTGACTGCGTGCGGCAGAGCGAGCTCAGGTCCGTTGTTGCAGCTAGCTTTGTTTAGCTAGCTAATATACTAGGTAGGAACGCGTGGCTTGGCACACACTTGCCCGCCTAAGTAGATACAAACAAGTAAGTGGATTTAGCATTAGTTTGGAACAATACAAAAAAAAGATTAACTACTTTGCTGGCTACCAATTTACAACTTAAATTCATGTGTTAACTTTATGTTCGTGTAGTATAAATATAGGCTCAAACTATTTTTATTTTCATGTTACGTGAACCAAACTGAGAGAGGTAGCCTACAATGAAGATGCTCCAGATGTTGAAGTTACCCAATCACACAATGGAGGTGAGTCATTGGCTTCCAAACCAAAAAGGGTCAAAACTAATCCTAATGTGGAACATGGGCTACAAGCTACTCTCTTGGCTTGCAGCGAAAGGCTCGCTATTGCCATAGAGAAGACTGTTAACAAGGACCCTTGGAGGGACTTTGGGATGTCATGAAAACACTACTAGGCTTTGGTTTGGATTTCCTTGCACATTACTATGTCTACTTGGTTGAGAATCCTCATTTCGCAACAGCGTTTCAAGTGTTGGAGAATGCTCAGAAGATGGTTTGGGTTGCTAGGTATGTGAAGAAGACGTTCCCTGAAGCCATTAATCTTGGAGGTACAGTTGGTGATGAGTGATTGCTTGTCTTGTTAGACTTATACTTGATATATGAACTCGAACATTGAACTACTGGTAGTATCGCCTTGTGCTTTTGTTGTGGACCGTTTAACTATGGCTTGTATAACTTGTGCAATTCATGTGCTTACTATGTTGTTATGACACAATGACATGTACTATTTAAAAACTGACTATATACTATTTAGTCTATTATTGTCATGATATATTTGAACTTTGATTGATCTATGTAACCAAAAGCTCATGTTATGGGGGTATTCTCACCATCATAACAAAAAGGGTGACCATATCACCCCAACCATCTCTTACCCCTCAAACCAAACACAAATATGGCTATCCCTAACCACTTTCCCGACCCATTGACAAACAGGAAAATTTGTTAACCACAACCATGTGGTTGGGGGTACCCACAGCCACCTTTTCGTACCCACAAACCAAACAAATTCTTAATCCATGTGCAAACATTTTGGGACGGGGGTGTAGTAGCGTGTATCCTTTTAGCTTGCAATTTTTCCTGGGCGAATCTAGACGCCAACATAGAGAAATGCTAGAATTTTGCTAGCACATGGAGGAGCTCCTCTTTTCTAGCAATGTTGGAAGGGCGTGTACCACTAGAAAAATAGATCAACGAATTTGGTTGCATGTGTTCTCTCATGTTCTTGCTACGAGTTACTTTCATATATGGCGTATGATGAAATATAGAATAATTGGAAATTCTCTATATCCGAGATGACTCTCTAACGACTGACCACGCCCACAATCAACATGTGTGCTAGAAGGGTGGCCTTAGGGGGGCCACCATCCCCATCTCTTGTTGTAATACTATCAGCATTATATGTCCCCACTAGTCTATCTTCTCTCGCAACCACCTCTCCCTCTTTATCACTTGTTTTCATTCTCACTGCGGCTATGGTAAATCCTCTCTCTGTCTCTCCCTCCCCTAAACTGAGCCATAGTCAAGCCTTGCATGGCTATCCACGGTGGAGCTAGGACCGAGCCGGAGGCAAAGCTGGCGTAGCTAGATACAATAGCGCGGGCACTAGCGAGGAAGAGATTTAAGGCTGGGAGGGTGATGGTCGCTAGCAATGAACTTAGGGGTGGGGGTGCAGGTCATCATTACCACAGAAGATGTTGAGCGGTAGGATGGCTTATATGGAGGACGGAGGTGGTGAAACGTTGAGGAGGTGCTCGGGCAAGGCGGGGAGGCAAGGCGTTTCGGCAACGCGGCAGTGGGTGGCAAGGCGGGGCATGCAGGTCAAAATCGCCGTAGGGGGAGAATGGAATGGGGTGGCGATTTTGTCCGCTTTCCTGTCGGAATTGATCGTGTGTGTTGGGCGTGCGTGATTAGGTTACACGTAACAACATAATCCTACTTAGTCATATATGGTACTTGTGTGCCAAAAAAGCGCACCCTTCGCGGGTAACAATGGTTAGAGGGAGGAGCAGGGGCGCTAGACCCCCTAACGTCCAAAATTTTCTGTTAGGTCCCTACTTATTTACCCTAAAATATACCTATTTTTCTGCTCCGCCCCCACCGACCACCACACACACATATAATAAATGAAAGTACTAAACCATGTAACATTAATTTGTAGTAGTGATGTGGATATCTTGATATAAATAATCTCCTTAAATGCACCGCAAAAATATCTCTTCGAATTAGCTAGTCATGTAGATATGGTTGTGTCTTGTGAGGCCAATATTATATATGGATACAAATATGTAGGGTTCGCAGCATAGAAAACAAAAAATTTCCTACGATGTGAACTATATACCAAGATCTATCTACTAGATACAAACAACGGACGGATGTATATCCGTAGAGAACATACCCTTGAAGACCGACAAAGCTTAACGAGTTTAACTCGTGGTTGATGTAGACGATCTCTTGCCGATCTCAAGATCGAGAGGAAGTCCTAGCGCCGCAGATCAGCAGCGCATCCGTGCTCGCACACATGTTCGAGGCACCGAGCAACCTCCGCCTCCTCGCTCCAGCGATGCAGCGGAAGCACAACTCTTTCTTGCCGAATAGCCACCGGGAACATGTATCTCGCTAGTCCGAGACCATGGGGAATAAATTCTAGAGGGGGAGAGAGATCCTTCACGAGGAGGTGTGAGAGACAAGTGAGGAGGGGGAACCCCAAGGGGTTGGACGGCGCATGGGGGCTGCCCCCTTGCCCTCCCCTCTTCATGTGGGTGGACACTCCACTCACAAATCTCCTTTAAATTCCCTCCACTCAAAAGTCCACTCAAATTCCCATTAAATTTCCACCAAATTTAATGCAAACTCTCATTAAATAAAACTCTTTTATTTTATTCAGAATTTTGTCAATTACTTTAATGACAAACATTCACAAATAATCCCTTGCTAGAATTCTATTTCACATGCATAACCACTTTATGCAATTTCACCCGAAAACCTGTTTCGGTATCTAGTGAAATAAATTCCTGCGCTTGTTCATTCTTTCGGCATGAAACATTTGCTCCAATTTGATGTCGGTGTCTCTTAAGTGTGTCACCCTACGGTTCGTGAATAATGCGGACATGATCGAGACCCCTCTCGGATCAATAATCAGAAGCGAGATCTGGAGACCCATACTGACTCCCACACATTCAACGATGACTTTCTTGTGATCGTCGGAACCTTTTACGCTAGTATCTTAATCCCTTTGTTTCATGATATATTACATGTCCGAGATTCGATCATCGGTATCTCCATACCTAGTTTGATCTCGTTACCGACATGCACTCTTTTCTCGTTCCTGTGATATAACATTCTAGTGATCAAATCACTTGCTTGCAAGCTAATCAATGTGATATCACCGAGAGGGCCCAGAGTATATCTATCCGTCATCGGGATGAACAAATTCCACTCTCGATCCATGAGCCTCAACATAACACTTTATTAGTTCTGAATCCATCTTTATAATCACCCTGTTACGGTGTGACATTTGATGTTATCAAGAAACTCTTCCGGTGTTAGTGATTGACATGATCTCATGGTCTAAGGATTAGGATCACTTCGTAAGTTGTTATAACAATATAAACTCAATGACTTTGATCGTAATGCTATACTTCGGATGAATGTTCATCACACCATTACACTAATGTTGTGATCCCGTTATTAACAACATCCAATGTCCATGATTAGGAAACCTTGATCATCTTGTTAATCAACGAGCTAGTTTATGAGAGAGGCATAACTAGGAACTTTCTGTTTGTTTATTAAACACACATGTATTAACGTTTCCGTATTAATACAATTATAGCATGCAAAATAAACATCTATCATATACTTGGAATACACATAATAAACACTTTATTATTGCCTCTCAGGGCATATTCCCTTCAGTCTCCCACTTGCACTAGAGACAATAATCTAGTTACATAGTGATAAATCTAACACCCATTGAGTTCTGGTGTTGATCATGTTTTGCTCTAGGGAGAGTTTTAGTCAACGGATCTGCTACATTGAGATCCGTATGTACTTTACAAATCTTTATATCTCCATTCTTGACATGCTCGCGGATGGAGTGAAACCGGCGCTTAATATGCTTGGAATGCTTGTGAGACCTTGGCTCTTTGGCATTGGCAATGGCACCATTGTTGTCACAATAGATCACCATTGGGTCCAACGCGTTTGCCACCACTCCTAGTTCGGATATGAACTCCTTCATCCAAACTGCTTCCTGAGCCGCTTCCGAAGCAGCAACATATTCGGCCTCCGTTGTTGATCCCGCTACCACAGGTTGTTTGGAGCTCCTCCAACTAACCGCTCCGCCATTCATGAGAAATACGTATCCGGATTGAGACTTAGAGTCATCCGGATTGGTGTCAAAGCTAGCGTCGACATAACACTTAGCGACGAGCTCTTCTTCACCTCCGTATACAAGAAACATATCCTTAGTTCTTCGTAAGTACTTAAGGATATTATTGACCGCTATCCAGTGTTCCGAACCTGGATCCGATTGGTACCTACTAGTCAAACTAATAGCATATGCCACATCCGGTCTTGTACATAGCATGGCGTACATTATAGAGCCTATGGCTGAAGCATAGGGGACTTTGTCCATTATCTCTCTTTCTTTCGCCGAAGCCGGACTTTGAGTCTTACTCAATGTCTTGCCTTGCAACATAGGTAAGAACTCCTTCTTACTTCCGTCCATTTTAAACTTCTTTAAAATCTTATCAAGGTATGTACTTTGCGATAGCCCTATTAGGCGCCTAGATCTATCTCTATAGATCTTTATGCCTAATATGTATGACGCTTCACCTAGGTCCTTTATTGAAAATTTGCTGTTTAGATAACTTTTAACACTGTTTAAAAGATCTATATCATTTCCGATCAATAATATGTCATCCACATATAATATCAGAAATGCCACATTGCTCCCACTCACTTTCTTGTAAATACAAGCTTCTCCATAAGTTTGGACAAATCCAAACTCTTTGATCACCTCATCAAAGCGGAGATTCCAACTTCGTGATGCTTGCTTCAATCCATAGATGGATCGCTGAAGCTTGCACACCTTGTTAGCATCCTTAGGATCGACAAAACCCTTTGGTTGTATCATATACAACTCTTCTTCAATATTACCATTGAGAAACGCAGTTTTGACATCCATCTGCCATATCTCATAATCGAAATATGCAGCAATTGCTAACATAATCCTAACTGACTTTAGCATCGCTACGGGAGAGAAAGTCTCATCGTAGTCAACTCCTTGAATTTGTCGAAACCCTTTTGCGACAAGTCGAGCTTTATAGACGGTCACATTACCATCAGCATCAGTTTTCCTTTTGAAAATCCATTTGTTCTCCATGGCCTTTCGGTCGTGAGGTAATTCCACCAAGTTCCAAACTTGATTTTCATACATGGATTCCATCTCGGATTTCATGGCTTCTAACCATTTGTTGGAATCCGGGCTCATCATCGCTTCTTCATACGTCGCAGGGGTCATCATTTTCATCAACCATGAAATTCATGACAGGATTTCCGTACAGCTCGGGAGCTGCACGCGTCCTGTTTGACCTGCGAGGTTCGGTAGTACTCTCTTTCGGAGTTTCATGATCATTATCATTAGTTCCCTCTTCAACAGGTGGAGCCAACTCCGGAACAACTTCCGGCGCTGCGCTACTCGCCATACTTTGAAGAGAAGGTTCCACAACCTCTTCGAGTTCTACCTTCCGACTACTCACACCTTTCGCGAGAAACTCTTTCTCTAGAAAGGATCCATTCTTGGCAACAAAAACCTTGCCCTCGGATCTGTGATAGAAGGAATACCCAATAGTTTCTTTAGGGTATCCTATGAAGACGCATTTTTCTGATTTGGGTTCGAGTTTATCCGGTTGAAGTTTCTTCACATAAACATCGCATCCCAAACTTTAAGAAATGACAGCTTAGGTTTGTTTCCAAACCACAATTCATACGGTGTCTTTTCAACGGATTTAGATGGTGCCCGATTTAAAGTGAATGCAGCAGTTTCTAGTGCATAACCCCAAAATGACAACGGCAAGTCCGTCAGAGACATCATAGATCGAACCATATCTAATAAAGTACGATTACGACGTTCCGACACACCATTTCGCTGTGGTGTTCCGGCAGGTGTGAGTTGTGAAACAATTCCACACTCTTTCATGTGAGTGCTAAACTCGTAACTTAGATACTCACCTCCACGGTCGGACCGTAGAAATTTGATCTTTCTATTACGATAATTTTCCACTTCATTCTGAAATTCCTTGAACTTTTCAAAGGTTTCAGACTTGTGTTTCATCAAGTAGATATAACCGTATCTACTTAAATCGTCCGTGAAAGTAACAAAATAACGATATCCACCTCGCGCCGACACACTCATTAGACCACATACATCAGAATGTATGATTTCCAATAAATCTGTCGGCTGTTCCATTGAACCGGAAAACGGTGTTCTAGTCATCTTGCCCATAAGGCATGGCTCACATGTATCAAATGATTCATAATCAAGTGATTCCAAAAGTCCATCCGAATGGAGCTTCTTCATGCGTTTAACGCCAATATGACCTAGACGGAAGTGCCACATATATGCGGATATATCATCATTAAGTTTAATCCTTTTATCATCAACATTATGAATATGTGTAACATTATCATCGAGATCTAATAGAAATAAACCATTCATCATCGGTGCATGACCATAAAAGATTTAATTCATATAAATGGAACAACCATTGTTCTCGGATTTAAATGAATAACCACTTCGCATCAAACACGATCCAGATACAATGTTCATGCTCAGTGCAGGCACCAGATAACATTTATTCAAGTTTATAACTAATCACGACGGCAAGTGGAGAGGCAGCATTCCGACGGCGATCACATCAACGCTTGATCCATTGCCGACACGCATCTTGACCTCACCCCTTGCTAGCGGTCGCTTGTTCCGCAGCCCCTGATTCGAGTTACAAATATTAGCAACTGAACCGGTATCAAATACCCAGGTGCTACTGCGAGCACTAGTCAAGTACACATCAATAACATGTATATCATATATACCTTTGTTTGCCTTGCCGGCCTTCTTGTCTGCCAGATACTTGGGGCAGTTGCGCTTCCAGTGGCCAGTCCCCTTACAATAGTAGCACTCGGAATCAGACTTAGGTCCAACTCGGGGTTTCTTTTCAGGCGCGGCAACAGGCTTGCCGCCCTTACTTCCCTTCCGTTTTCCCTTCTTGTCTTTCTTGAAACCAGTGTTCCTATTGATCATCAACACTTGATGTTCCTTTTTGATCTCCACTTCTGCAGTTTTAAGCATTGACAGAAGCTCGGGGAGAGACTTCTTCATGCCTTGCATACTATAGTTCATCACGAAGCTCTTATAGCTAGGTGGCAGAGACTGCAGAACACGATGGATGCCTAAGTCAATGGGAATCGATATTCCCAAGGACACAAGCTTATCGACGTAACACGACATCTTGAGTACATGCTCACTAACGGAGCTGTGCTCTTCCATCATGCAGCTAAAGAACTTTTCTGAAGCGTTGTAGATCTCTACAGCAGCATGTGTGTCGAAAATCATTTTCAACTCACCCATTTTATCAAATGCATTGCCGTTTTTGAAACGCTTTCGAAGTTCCGGCTCTAGCCCATACAATATGCCGCAATGAACTAAGTTGTGGTCCTCCTGACGAGTCTGATAGACATTCTTCTCCTCGTCAGGGGCATCATCAAAAGGTGGGGGGCCTAACGGCGCTTCTAGCACATATTGCTTTTGTGCAGCAGAGAGGAGAATCCTCAAATTCATGGCCCATTCGGTAAAGTTGCTACCGTTCGTTGCTAGTTCTCTTTCTCCATGAACACATTGAAATTAAAAGCAGGTGGTGCCATCTACAACAGAATTTGTAAAGTTTAGACTAAGTGTATGATAGATTGAGTTCAACTAATCTATATTACGAATGAACTCCCACTCAAAAACGACATCCCTCGTGCCTTTTTGGTGATTACATGAACCAAATCCACTACACCAAGTCCGATCATCACGTGAGTCGGTATAGCTTCAAAGGCGAGCATCAAATGGGCATCATATCAACTATATGACTCATGCTTAACCTTTCGGCCCGTGTTCCGAGGCCATGTCTGTACATGCTAGGCTCGCCAAGTTAGAACCTTAGTATTCGCGTGTGTAACTGTTTTACACCCGAAATATGGTCGTGGATCCAAGAACACCCGATCATCACGTGATGTCTTGGAGCGACGAAAACATAATCGGTGCATACTAAAGGAAGAACACATTCTTATCTTGATATTTAAATGAGGGATCATCTTATTATGCTAACAAAGCGCTAAACAAGCAATATAAGATGCTATCAAACATCATATGTTTATTAGTGAAATTATATGGTTCCCGCAGATGATCTCTATCATGTGCATCATGGTATGATCACTATCATACCTATATGTGTAAATCCAAGGTCTATGGATTTTACACGCTATGTGTGTTGTAAGAGTATTATCTCATACTTCTACTTACAACACTACCATATCATAACACTAGCCCAGCAACAATCTAAACTAGACGCCTCTAATTTATCCATTGCAAGTTTTACATGGCTTAGGGCTTTCGAGATAGAACCGTTCTTACCTACGAACATGAAGCACAACGAGGATAATCAAATTGTTGACAACTCGCTTGCAAAATAGATATTGACTATAGTAGGAGAGACAGACACCCGCTAGCCACTTATGCAAACTAGTTGCATGTCAAGCGTGGAACAGGTCTCATGTGCGAGGACATGTAAAGTTTGTCCGAGCCGCTTCATCCCACTATGCCACCAATATCCAAAATTACAACAAAGGAGCAACAACATGATCATCATCGCCCACATACTCATATGTGTACTACCCGTGTAAAGTATCTACGCATAGATCCGGCTCTGATACCACTGTAGGGTTCGCAGCATAGAAAACAAAAAATTTCCTACGATGTGAACTATATACCAAGATCTATCTACTAGATACAAACAACGGGCGGATGTATATCCGTAGAGAACATACCCTTGAAGACCGACAAAGCTTAATGAGTTCAACTCGTGGTTGATGTAGTCGATCTCTTGCCGATCTCAAGATCGAGAGGAAGTCCTAGCGCCGCAAATCAGCAGCGCATCCGTTCTCGCACACACGTTCGAGGCACCGAGCAACCTCCACCTCCTCGCTCCAGCGATGCAGCAGAAGCACAACTCTTTCTTGACGAATAGCCACCGGGAACATGTATCTCGCTAGTCCGAGACCATGGGGAATAAATTCTAGAGGGGGAGAGAGATCCTTCACGAGGAGGTGTGAGAGACAAGTGAGGAGGGGGCTCCTTTTATAGGAGGAGGGGGGGAACCCCAAGGGGGTGGCCGGCGCATGGGGGCTGCCCCCTTGCCCTCCCCTCTTCATGTGGGTGGACACTCCACTCACAAATCTCGTTTAAATTCCCTCCACTCAAAAGTCCACTCAAATTTCCATTAAATTTCCACCAAATTTAATGCAAACTCTCATTAAATAAAACTCTTTTATTTTATTCAGAATTTTGTCAATTACTTTAATGACAAACATTCACAAATAACCCCTTGCTAGAATTCTATTTCACATGCATAACCACTTTATGCAATTTCACCCGAAAACCTGTTTCGGTATCTAGTGAAATAAATTTATGCGCTTGTTCATTCTTTCGGCATGAAACATTTGCTCCAATTGGATGTCGGTGTCTCTTAAGTGTGTCACCCTACGGTTCGTGAATAATGCGGACATGATCGAGACCCCTCTCGGATCAATAATCAGAAGTGGGATCTGGAGACCCATACTGACTCCCACACATTCAACGATGACTTTCTTGTGATCGTCGGAACCTTTTACGCTAGTATCTTAATCCCTTTGTTTCACGATATATTACATGTCCGAGATTCGATCATCGGTATCTCCATACCTAGTTTGATCTCGTTACCGACATGCACTCTTTTCTCGTTCCTGTGATATAACATTCTAGTGATCAAATCACTTGCTTGCAAGCTAATCAATGTGATATCACCGAGAGGGCCCATAGTATATCTATCCGTCATCGGGATGAACAAATTTCACTCTTGATCCATGAGCCTCAACATAACACTTTATTAGTTCTGAATCCATCTTTATAATCACCCTGTTACGGTATGACGTTTGATGTTATCAAAAAACTCTTTCGGTGTTAGTGATTGACATGATCTCATGGTCTAAGGATTAGGATCACTTCGTAAGTTGTTATAGCAATATAAACTCAATGACTTTCATCATAATGCTATACTTCGGATGAATGTTCATCACACCATTACACTAATGTTGTGATCCCGTTATTAACCACATCCAATGTCCATGATCAGGAAACCTTGATCATCTTGTTAATCAACGAGCTAGTGTATGAGAGAAGCATAACTAGGAACTTTCTGTTTGCTTATTAAACACACATGTATTAACGTTTCCGTATTAATACAATTATAGCATGCAAAATAAACATCTATCATATACTTGGAATACACATAATAAACACTTTATTATTGCCTCTCAGGGCATATTCCCTTTAAAATAATCTCATTTATGCTTAGTTGGATGAGAGAGAAGGAGAGAGATAAGATGAGTGGACTCTTAGTTGAGAGCCAGATGCAACACACTTTGTGGACTCTAAGTTACTACCGTTATAGTAGAAAATAACTTAGGTATCGTAATGTCACATTAATTAGATTGTAGATACACTTTGTCTTGGTATGCATGATATTATAGTAACATAGCTAATTACTCAATCTATTTCTTTTTTTTTTAAATCATCGCCACATAAACAGAAATGGTCACTTGGATTCTTAGTTACTAGTGAAGTTATTTATCCCCACTATGACCAGCCTTACCCTAAAATATACCTATATTTCTGCTCCCCGCCCCAACCGACCACCGCACACTCACATATAATAAATGATAGTACTAAATCATGTCCTCACATTAATTTGTAGTACTAGTGATGTGGATATCTTGATATAAATAATCCTCTTAAATGCACCGCAAAAATATCTCTTCGAATTAGCTAGTCATGTAGATATGGTTGTGTCTTGTGAGGACAATATTATATATGGATATAAATAATCTCATTTATGCTTAGTTGGATGAGAGAGAAGGAGAGAGATAAGATGAGTGGACTCTTAGTTAAGAGCCAGATGCAACACACCTTGTGGACTCTAAGTTACTACCGTTATAGTAGAAAATAACTTAGGGGCTATTTGGTTCCTAGCCACACTTTGCCAAGCCTAAGTTTGGCAAGTGTGGAAGCCACAAAAGTGTGGCTATGAAATTGGAGGCCACAAAGTGTGGCAAAAACTTTACTCTATGACAAGTGGACCATGGGGATAATAAAGTGTGGCAACTTTAAAATACGACAAGAACTAAACACCTAGCAAATTGCCAAACTTTGGCTTGGCAAAATGTGGCTGGGAACCAAACACCTCCTTAGGTATCGTAATGTCACATTAATTAGATTGTAGATACACTTTGTCTTGGTATGCGTGATATTATAGTAACATAGCTAATTACTCAATCTATCTCTTTTTTTAAAATCATCGCCACATAAACAGAAATGGTCACTTGGATTCTTAGTTACTAGTGAAGTTATTTATCCCCACTATGACCAGCCTTATACCCTAAAATATACCTATATTTCTGCTCCCCGCCCCAACCGACCACCGCACACACACGTATAATAAATGATACTAGTACTAAATCATGTCCTCATATTAATTTGTAGTAGTGATGTGGATATCTTGATATAAATAATCCCCTTAAATGCACCGCAAAAATATCTCTTCGAATTAGCTAGTCATGTAGTAGATATGGTTATATCTTGTGAGGCCAATATATATATATGGATACGACTAATCTCATTAAATGCACTACCAAAATATTTCTCTTTAAATGATCCAGTCAGTCCTCGCTCTCCTCGCACCATCTGAGAGATTTTCCAAACTCCATCGACTTCAAGGCAGGACATAGCCGCCGCCTAGCAACCATGATGAGGATGAGCCTTCTCGTCTTTCTCCTCATCGCCGGCGCAATCGTCCTTGACGCCGCTGCCACGCCCAGCGAAGGGATTGTCGGTAAATGGCTACCGATCAAGAACATCACCGACACGCACGTCCAGGACCTCGGCAGGTGGGCGGTGGTGAAGCACACATGGGTGTCCAACGACGGGCTGAGGTTCAGCAAGGTGGTGAGCGGCGAGATGCAGATCATTGAGTACGGCATCAACTACCAGCTCAAAGTCCAGACGCTGCTGCTCAACGGCAAGGACGCCATGAACACGACGAAGGTGTTTGAGCAGGACTCGACGACCAGCACCACCCGAAAGCTTCTGTCTTTCGGCCCGGCCAACTGAGCCATTGTTGGTGTTTTTTCTGCTGTTGTAATTAATAAAGTTCTCGAGGACCAGGTGCCCTTTTTTGCATAAGACTTTAGAAATTCGGTTTTAGTAGAATATTGGAGTATAATATATGGTCTTGAGCAACTCCTGCTAGTGTGGGGGCGAAAATGTTTCTCGTGATCATTCTACTGCTGTTCGAAAAAAGCTTGTTGTTCCTTCACCTGATCTTGTTGAGTTCTTATTAATCCCTCTCTCTCGCCCGTCAAGATCTAAAAGCTCCTTCACCTGATCTTGTGTGTAAGATGAAACAAGAGAGAGATCTTTGTGTTCCTCGGTCTAAATGGCCCCGAAATGTTCTTGTTGATTCAGTCTAGTATACCATATTGCCGTGCGCGTGCTGCCATTGCCGGTGTACCGAATCCCGCAAGATCCCAAGGCCAGGGCCACTAAAAGAGCCAAATCCTCTTCTTCAGCGGTGAACCGCCGAAATGGGGTACCAATTTTTGGTATTGTGCGAATATGCAGTCAAAATAACTTACTGCTATGGCGGAGGATCAAAGCAGGTATGCATCCATCAATTAATTGGCACTAAATAAAAAAGAAATATGTAGAACCAAAGAAGTGTTGGTTTTTTTTCAGCGATAACTAATTATTTGATACTTCATACTCAATAGTTCTTTTTTCTTCAAAACATAGGATGCAACTTGTCTGTCTAAATTAATCTGAAATTTGATACTAGTTATATTGTACTCCCTCCGATCCATATTAGTTGATTTAGATTCATTTAGATACGAATGTATCTAGTCAAGTTTTAGTGATAGATACGTCTTTATCTAGACAAATTTGAGTCAACTAATATGGGTCGGAGAAAGTACAAATTTTCGTTAATAGTCACATGTCACGGCCTTCATGTCTCTTTGGATCCTTATCGCTTCGGTGGTACCTCTTGGGGTCGGTCTCTCTAGTTGAACCATTTGGTATGACCAACGGAGCCCGTTTCACGCGGCCTCCATCTGTATGAGTCACGGGTTCTCCCGACTTATGCTCTAGGTGAATCCAACAGACTGGTTGCAACCGATTTCGTCCGATCACCTTGAATGACCGCTTGTCGCAAATGCAGGTTTTGACCTACATCGCAGGTCAATCAAACTAACGGTGCTTGCCAACCGGATCGATTTTATGTGACCACCTGCAATGATCTTTGTTTCAAAGGCCGGTTTAGGTAACCCCTCAGGAGTCCTCAGCGCCTCACTGCCTCGTGCACCTCTATCTATGCCATTTCTTGTCAACACTATTCTATTACTGCTAGCCATTCTTACGAATTTGGATAATGATTCATTCTTTTCTACCTCCCAGGCCTCGCAGTGCTTCATCATAAGTTTGCCTCTCTTCCGGAACATCATCACCCAATTGTCCTCATTTATGTTGGGATATCCTTCTTGTGTGGTTTGTGAGGAGATGGCCAAATAAAATCTCCTAGACAACCCAAACATGTGCAAGAGTCCACCACCCATTAGGGTTTCTTGCTAAATTGCCATGTGTTGCAACAGATCAAGAGATATGTGGGTATTTATCATTAAGTTTATTTTATTTCATGAAAAATGTGTCAAGACGATTAAGCACCCGGGCATACTTCCCATCTCCACATACTCCCCCCCTCCTATTTGAGATTGAGAGTGTGCCCCTGCCTCTGTCCCTGCTCCCCCAGCGGCGCTGTCGTCTGGCATGGACATGGGAGGTCGATGCAGGTTGTACCGAGTAGTCGACAGTCTGCAAGTAGTTGGGAGTAGGGCATCGGTGTCTTTCTATCGAATCTTGTCACTATAACACGTATCATGTGTCTCGACGCGTATAAACGCCGAGGCACAGGCCTATTTGTTACACTTGTGCTAACGTGGCAAAACAAATCCGCCAGGAATAACCGCATCGAGAAAAGTTTTTACACGATGCTTTTTTGGATCGGCACATTGTCAGCCCGTCGAGCTAGCGCTACCGCTACAGCAAGACGTTAACGCCGTAGCCCATTGTAGATGCTGACTAGGTGTCGTTGCAGCTGTGCATGGCCGGCACAATATGGTCCCAAAATCTTTCTAGGCGCAGCAATTTAGCCTGATTTTTCTACATTTTGCTACGATTTCCCTCATTTTTTGGACCACTTTACTGTAGGGAAAGTGTAACTTTATAAATTAATGAAATTCCAACATCACAAGGTTACCAACAGATTTTACATCGAGGGAAAAAAGAGAAAAAGAAAGACATAGAGTTGCACAAAAAGTATTAAGCCACCAGTCAATGAGTGGTTGAACAGTAGCTGCTTTACTAGTGAACGAGCAAATCACTCCGAAATCTCACCCTCCAACGTTCAAATGATGGTTGTTAGCTCTGAAAATTAAGTCATTCCTCTCTTTTCAAATGTTCCAAGCTACGCAAGCAATAGCCTCCATTAAATAATGCCCATTAAAATGTTGTTGGGCAATAGTAAACGATCGCTCAAGGGCCTAGCCAAATCCCAAACAATACCCAATTTTACCCAGCACCTCCTAGCGAAAGGGCAGTCAGGCAGTTAAAGAATAGATGATCTCTCGTCTTAAGTTATTGTGTACTCCCTCCATTTCAAAATATAAGATGTTTTAGCTTTGTGTAGCAACTATATCTAGATTATTTTTAGACGTAGGTTCACTCAAGTTTGGAGTAGGGTTTACACACTAAAACAAGTCTAGATACATTTTCTTCACAAATCTAAAACATCTTATACTTTAAAATGAAGGGAGTAGTACATAAGGCACATGAAGGTTTAGAATTTAAATTCCAATGTTTGCGAAGCATGGTCCCTTGTATTCAATCGGTCATGAAAGAGCAGCCAGACAAATACTTTGAGTGTAGGAAAAAGCGCCTTGGATTTCCATAGTTTTAATAAATGCATTGTCTTGAGGCAGCTGGACAAATAAGAAGTTATAAAATTTTGGCGGAGTGTACCGGTCACTGCCCCAAGCAAAGGTCCTCTTAACCGCACCAACATCAATCTGCGTATCATGTAAGATCTAAGACAAGCTATTTAGCTCCTTGACCGCCGCAATTGATAGAGGCAAGATTAGTAAAGTTAACCATGTTGGCCACCGAAAAATTCCCATCAAGAACATAAGAGAAGAGACGCGGGGATTTATCACATAGGAGCCGTCCTTCTGACCAAAAATCTATCTAAAATAATATTATAGAGCCTTTTCCAACCGAGCGTTGAGTGACGCTACGATATTCTCCAACTAAGCTGAAAATATCACGCCACGAAAAAGATCCTTTCTTGGATTGGGCATGAGGAACCGTATCACCACAGAGAGACCAAACCAAATTCTCTCCTCTTGAAATAGTCTCTCGTCCCGCTATATTAATATAGCAATCACACTGATACATGAGTTCGAAAACAAAAGAAATGCTGGGACAACAACACAAACATGCCCAAAAAGAAAAGAAATGGACACAATGGCGAATCGACAAAGTGATGATAACCCGCAACCGATGCGCCCTCCGTCTTGGCCCACCACGCTCCAAGCACCCTGATGTGCCGAGTACCAAGCAACACCTTCCTAAAGGGAAGCATCGTCGACACGACATTGCTGCTCGAACCATGGTCCTAGGGTTTCCCCCGGCACGCAAAGTAAAGTGGAAACAGAGGATTCCCACGACGCCCTCCAAGAAGGAAAGGTGCCACTCGACGGTGGCACCGCGTCAGGGTCGGACGAGCCGACAGGGATTTCTCCCGACCTCCGCCCACAAAAAAACCCTGACACATCGGAGCACAACCACCCATCTTCGCCGCCCACCAGCATGCACCACCATGATCTTGAAGTCACCATCACCGTCTCTTCGAGGACACTGGCATTTGACCTGAATAGCAGAGACACACGACATCGCCGGAACGAGGGACAACAGTCTCGCAGCCGCGGGAGGAACCCCCCTCCACCGCCGAGAGGCAGTCATCGGCCGGACAGAGCTACCAGGACACTCCAGGCCCAAACAGGCCCGGCCAGACCCATACGGGTCCGCAAAGCCCTAGCCGCACTGCTGCAATGGGCAAGACGCAACACCGCCGTCCCCAATCCTTAGCCTTGTCGTCGCCGCCACCTACAGAAAGCTCCACAGACATCGCACCTGGCCCGCCCAAGCCCATCTAGGGCCCTCCCGAGCCTATCTGGAGCTGAGATGCCCAGATCTTGCCGGGGACGAAGCCATCAACGCTGCATATCCATGGTTCCCTGTCGCTGCTTGACGCCACCACCAGCTCCCCCCAGCCGCGCCGGACCAGAGGATCCCTAGGAGCACCGCTTCTTAGGGAAAGAAGGGCCCCGACCCGACCCCAAGGTGCGGGGAGAAGCAGACCCCCGCCGCTGGCGTCGCCCGGCGACCCCTGCCAGCGGCGACGACGGAGGGAGGAGGATGAGGGGATGTCGAAGGCGGCCGGAGGTAGGGACGACCCCGTCGCCCTCGGGAGGGGGGGAGGCGAGAGGGGGCGGGGGTTCTGTTTAACCCACTGCACATTAGCTTCCGTATAATATTTGTGCAATTGTTCAACAAGTAGGGCTTTATTTTGAAGTTCCAAGTTCAATAGCCTAGTTTACTAGAATTCACGGAAAATCATACTCCCTCTGTCTTAAAATATAAGGCGCATAAGCATTAGTCAAAAGTCAAATCTTGCTCATTTTGACCAAATATTTAGGAAAAAAATATCTATATCTACAATATTGAATGAAACTATACTTTATAGCGAATCTAATGATATTTGTTTAGTATTGTAAATATTTATATTTTTATGTAGAATTTTGGTCAAACTTAGAAAATGTTGACTTTTGACTAATCCTTAAACGCCTTATATTTTGTGAAGGAGGGAGTGATGAAAATCATACATAATGCTTTCAAATATCATCAACACATACGAATACTACAAATCGATCACACAACTGCTATCTAGAATAGGTACAGCAATACAGATACATATACATATAGGTATTTTGAGAAGGAGAGAGTATGGCATACCAGTACAGGTACAGCAAGGTAGCTATCAATTCCACAAACATATGCACAAATCGATCACACAACTGCTATGTAGAAAAGTGTCTCATACGTAACCAAACATATACAGATAGGCTCCGTTGTGGTGGTATCCAGCCCAGCCCAGCCCAGCCCAGCCCAGGAACTTCTAATCTTCCGCCATACGCTTCCCGTGTCCTGGCTCCTGACCCGATCTGCCGCTTGTGCGAAAACCCTGGACCCTTTCCCGCCCATTCCCGCCCCTCCTCCGCCCAAACGGCCAGAAAATTCCCCACACGGCTCCGCTCCGACCACCCGCACACGGCGATGGAGGCCGCCGCCGATGACCTCCTCGCCGCCCTCTCCTCCCCATCCTCTCGCGCCGGCCTCCACTCCCGCTTCGCCGCCTACCTCCAGCCGTTCTCCCCCCACCTGCCCGCCGCGAACCCTAACCCCACAAAGCCACCGCCGAAGAGGACGACGAAGCAGCCCAAGCAGCAGCCGCCGCCGCCCCCCGACGCGGCCGCCGTGCGCCCTCTCGCGAAGCGGTTCCTCCCGTTCCTCTGCCGCGCGCTCCAGCTCCTCCCGCCGCTCCTCCGCCCGAACCCTAGCTCGGTCGACGCCGACGAGCTGCTCGAGATCTACGCCCTCGTACTCGACTGCCTGGCGGCCATCTCGACGTGCCTCGCCGGGAAGCCCTACTCCGTGCTGCTCCAGCGCGGCCGCTTCGTCGTTTGCCTCGAGTCGAGCGGTCACTACGCGCGCGCCGAGGCGGAGGCCGCCGCCACCCTCGATGCCCTCCGCTGGGCGCTCTCGCCGACGCCGACGGCCGCCAAGCCTAGCCGTGGCGCAGCGAGTGCTGCTCCACTCCTCCCCGAGCCTGGCGTTGCAGGGGAGGCTGGCGCCGACCCTGAAATCACCACACTCGCGGTTGAGCTCACCGTGTGCCTTGCTAATTGTGCCAGCAAAGGCAAGGTGAAGGAAGCTGCCCCGTACGAACGGGTCCTGCTCCTTGTTGAGCAGCTCCGGCCATGGCTCAGGTGAGATTATGGGCGCTGCTAACTCTGCATTTTTGTTTTACTAAAGAAGGCAGATACGGTGTGTGAATATGAGATTTGAGAGAATAGCCGATATACCACTAGTGAAAACCGAGAGTTCCAAAATACCACTAAGAAAACAAAGGTTGCCAAAATGCCATTACAATCTAATTTTTCATGCCAAAATACCACTATGTTCTAACTGAGTGTAGCACCTTCACAAAAAGACTTATATGCCCTTGCCTACACACCACAACAACCTTGACGTATCAAAACCAGATTTTCCCCAATATAGAGACACACCATGTATGTACAAGAATCCAAATCCGTTGAATTACAATAGCTCGGAAGTGCAGCAGCATCGGAGACTGCTCTCGATGCTGTTTTAGTTCATTGATGAATTGGACTGTAGGGAATTGACAAAATTTGTGTGCATTGCAACTTCGGAAGTTTGTGCTGCTGATTTTTCAACACCGTGTCGATAGAACTAGACTTACAGATCCTGCTGCCGTCGTGGGTTCACTACTACACTGCTTGGTGTCCCAGTTGTTCCTTTCAAACATACATAGTAGGCCTGGAAGCTGGGCGGCGACCGGCCAAGCTTCAGGCAGCGAGCGAGCAGGGCCACGGCGAACAGCATGCAGGAGGCGCGGCTGGAAGCTGGGCAGCATCGCGTCGAGTCAGCAGTACTGCGGCGGCGGCTGTGTAACAGGAAGTTGGCATGGTGGCCGGCTGAGGAAGGAGGCGCCCAAGAGGTACACCGATAGGAGCCAGCACTGGTGGTACACTGCGGTCGGGCTCGCCGCCATGGCCATTGTTGAGACGAGGAGGGATGGAACGAGGTCAGGGACCGGCTTGCTTCTCTTACGTTAGACGGGGGTAGTTTGGGAGTTCCAGAAAAACTTACAAGCACTTCACAGCTTGACTAACGGAAAAGGTTTGACATCTCATGGGAGTGCTATTTTGGCTATAAAATCCAAGATTGTAATGGCATTTTGGCAACATGGGCTTTTTGAGTGGTATCTTGGAACTCTAGGTTTTAACTAGTGGTATATTGGCTATTCTCTCATGAGATTTTTTCCGTTTGCAGGATTCTGACTGAGGATTCCAGCAGGAAGTATCTTACCCTGCTCGTGAATGCACTGAGCCGCTGTGCCATTTTCCTTGCCGCTGAGTCTGAATGTTTCAACGCTAACCTTGTGCGTGATTTCTGTGTTGCAACCTTAGGGGAGTGCGAGAAGGCGCAAATGATTGAACGCTTGCCCACTGTACGTGTTACTAGCAAATTGATTGCCATTGGAACTCAACAAATATAACTTAATTATATCAGTTGGCTAATGCTTTTACTACTTATTCTGGTTGAAGGTTGCACGCAAGATCTGTTCTTCTGTAGATCTGAGTTGGGGAGGGAGCACACAGCTTTTGCATGACGTGTTGAAGATTACTGTTCAATCTATTTCACGTGTCAAGGTAACATCCTGCTGGAACATGTTCTATTTCACTAAAATTCAGAAGACCATTAAACTGCAAGAAGTTCAGCAGTAAAAGTCGCCACTTGACTATACCACATGACTGTGAAGCTAGATATAAGGCTTGCCAATAGTTGACTTCGTAAATCTCTCTTACTAAACATTGTTTCCTAGCTATGGTTTACACTTCTCTGGACACCACATTTGTTCTTTAGTTTAGACTGGACATTAATCTGCACTAAGGCTCAGTTGTGGGTGCTGAACTGTGCCGTGCTGTGTTTATTCAATAATATGCTGTGGGAAATCTGACACACAAGTTGGCAAAAGCAGGTCAAACAAATACTAAAATGAACAAAAGCAGTTTGCAAACAGTATTATGATAATCCACCGCAGTACCAAACACAACTTAAGTTTAGTAGTAAAAAGTAGTGACTTGACAAAATCACATGAACATGTAGCTGAAGTATAGTTCATATTTTTTTTTCAAAATTTAATTATTAGTGTGATTCCTTGTTTCGGAGATGCTTGGGTTTGATTCAAAGTGAATAATGCTTGTAAATAGCTCAACTTCGTAAATCTATCTTAGTAAACATTGTTATTATTGCTTACCTATGGTTTACATTTCTCTGTTGACAGAAAGAGTGCCAAAAATACTACAGTACAATGTTTTTTTTTTACCAAAAATACTTCCTTAACTGTTGCAATATCATGTAAATTTTTTCAGGCTGACTTACCTAAATCTGTAAACGAGTTCATGGAATTTCTAGCATGTTTTTCCCGGAGCTTTCTTTCTTCAAATAGGAATGTACATGCTGGTGTCTCAGAACTACTTTATGGACAAGGTGGTTACTTTTCTGAGGTACATTCTGCACTGTTTTTCTTAGCATTGCTTGATGTTATAATGCATACCATACGGTGCATTATTATTTTTGATTATTTTTTCTTGAAAATTATAGATTTCCCCACCCATCACCTCAGTTCTCCATCTGTATGCCACTGGATTACACTTCAGTGCACAGCAAATAGAAAGTGAAGATCACCCCACTATGTCAGCGGATTTTCTTAAGAAGAATGAAAAGAATCTACAGACTTTGAACACTGCACTTGGCACACTAGCACGGATCCGACCAACAGACGCTGGACATGCCAATAAGAAACACAATTGTAGTTACTGTCAGTCACATGAGCATATTTATTTTGTGGCATATTTTGATTCTTTGGAGTTCGTTTGCAAGATACTAGTGCAGCATGCAAATTTATTTTGGAAGTATTTCTCTGAAGGAAAAACAGTCCCCAATTCGGGAAACATGACTTGTGCCTTAATGGCACTGGATCAATTCATTGATTCCAGCCTCGTTGCTTATAGGTAAGGTCCATAAAATCATAAGTACTATCGCTGCAATAAGTTTGTGATTTCTGATTATGCAAACTGTTCTTTTTTGTGCTGTAACAGCTGTACCAAAAGGTCTGAAGAAGAGAAGGAGCAATTGCATGAACAACGTGGAACCTTAATGAGATCCCTCGTTTCAGCAATCAAAATTTCCTTTGTGACCAACGAGGCTATCGAGGTAATTAAGTCGCTTGTCCTATACTTGTATTGAGTTTGAACAGAGACCATTTAGTCATTTATAGCTGGTAATCTGGTATTATGACATGCATTACAGAACCTCTGGATTCAGCCTGTTATTGTAGAGTGTCATCATTTTGTTGCATGTATAAATTATTAAATTATCATGAATAAACATATTTGTGTATTCTCCTATACCAGTGCCATTTGTGAAGAATTGCTGTTAGATTACTGATTATTAATGCATTTTGCTTTCATAGTCCAGAAGAGCTTGTTTTCTATCTGCCATTTCAAGTACATGGATAAAGCTTGATGAGCTCAATTTTTTGATGTCTTCTATCGGTAACATTGGTGTAACACTTTATAATGTTGGACATCTTGAAAAGGTACCCTTCTGAGGTGTTGGTTTATTACTTAAATTTGCTTTTAACTATTGACGTATACGATTGACCATTGTAACTGCTTCAGGCACCGAAGGCATTAGAACTATGCTGTCAAGCAACGTGGGCACACACCACACTTTCTTACTGTAGACTATCAGGAAGAATGGAAGGTCACATCATTACTGAGGATCTTCCAAAGGATACACTGAAGAATATCATTACGGATGCTTTTGCAAGGATAGCAAAGATGGTTGACATTCTCCATAGATGTGGCTCAAAAGTGATTCGCGATGTTGTTGTGAAGAGCCTGTCTGAATTGTTGGCTTATGGTGACACATCTGATTATCACAAGAGCTATTTGGTTCTGATCAAGTTATGGGTGAAGGTATTGACATAAAAAACTATAGAAACAATCGCGCTTAAAACACTTTGTTGATATGGTTTCATTTATTTTCTTATGCAAACTTTAGATAACAGTTAAAGATTTTGAGAAAGAACAACATGTGGATAGTGCTCCACTTCTTTATCAATCTCTTGTGGGCTACCCGTCTCCCTTGCCAAAGAAGTCAATTGGCTTAATCTTAGAGCAGGTATAGGATTATATTTTGTTAAGATCAATAACAATGGTGTATCTGTATTTTGATCTCATTCTGATGCAAAGTGCTTTGGACGTGCACCGTTTTTTGCAGGAATTATTAGCATATGGAGCAATGGAGTCTCGTGCCGCCATGCTCTGTGCAAATATGCAAAATAGGATTATAGATATCCTCTTGAATGAAATATATTGTTCAAAAGAATATTATCTGGACAGATCAAAGATGTTAGTTAGGAAGGCACGTGCACTCCGTGCATCTGGGGTGCAAAACATAAGCAGCTGTCTCAAGTCCTTGTCTGAAGCCATATCTTTACTGGTGAGCCCCCCACTCCCCTTCCTGTCATGTTTTCTTATGTATAACAGAAGGGAGATCTAAGATCCATTTCATCCCTCGAACTAGCGAGACATCTTATTGGATTCATCTCAAGGCAATGCGATTGTGATCCATGAATTGACTATTGCGTACTGCTTGCATGCACAATGTGCCCAAGAAGCCAATCATGACGACAAGGTAATTGCTTCATATGAATTGCTTGTGTAGTCACTTGTGTATTAGCTATAGCATGCCTCTTGATTTCTCATGGTTATTTGTTTCTTCAAACAGGTAATCTTTGAGAATAGGAGTGCTGAACAGGTAATTTTTGAGAATGCTAGGAGTGCTGTTGGCTTGTGGTCAAAGATGGGTACTTTGCATCATTGTTCTCCTGGTGTTATCTTTCAGAAGCCATCAGAAACTCTTGTACCACTTCTTTGTTCTCTGGTTGATTTGTTGGCGATGAAGGTAAGGCCATGCGAAAACTTATTAGGTCCGATAAGATGCAGCTGCTGGCCTTTAGCAAGATAATCATGTGTTTTTTACTTTATACCAGGGCTGCTTTGAGCTTCAGTTTGAGCTATGCAAGCTTATGATAATGATATGGAAGCAAGAAAGCTTACCCCTAGAAAAGTTATTCTCCATGTTATTTATCAACGGGCGCCTTAATCATGCATGCTGTCATCTCCCAATGGACCAGAAACTTGTTTCTTATGTGGCACAGCATCTTGGTGTCGATTGCCACAATAGGATATTTTGGAGAAACTGTTTCAAAGGAGATTATCCTTCCCTTATTATCTTTCTTCAGCGCTTGTGGCCTGTTGATTTCTTTTCTCAATCATGCGAACACTCCATTGGAAATGAGTTTGGTTTTAGTGCTAGTGTTGATGAGATTGATAAAGTTGCATCATCTCTGGCTTCTGAAGTAAGCTCTTTTACTTGCATGGTGGTAACACAGTATGCATTGTCTTTTTGGTTTTTATGCATCTTGTATTGTTTGATTTTGCAGGTTCCTTCAAGTAGTCAATCAACATATCTCGCTGGCTGTATATACTATGATTTGTCAGAAAGACTTCTGTCAAGTGGACAAGTTCTCCAAGTAATCGGCTTCTATCATCAGTTTACCTTGGTGGAAAATCTCCAGTTATTATGAAACTTGTTTGACTGGAGCTGCTTTATAGTTTAGCCTCCCTGTAATTGGAACACCCTTTGTTTTTATTTTTGCAGGCCATTTCATATGGAAGAGAAGCCCTCCAACTGCGCAAGAAACTACTAAAAAAGAAGTTCAAATTTAATTTGGGCAAGTTTGTAGGCCGGGAAAGCCAATGTTCTGGTGGGCAAGGCTTTGTTTCACTTGAAGCATGGGGACCAACGATGGCTGAAATCTGGCCAGATTGTACAAGGCCAAGCAGCATGAGAGATTCTTTCCTCACCCCATGGAATGTACTTAGATGTTATCTTGAAAGCATATTACAGGTATGTCAATAGTGTGGCATGCGTTAATTTCAGTACCAGCAAAATGATTGAAAGAGTTGGTGGAATATGTGTACCACCATAGCCACCTATCACGTGGTAATATGAGTCCAACCTACCTATGAGTGAACCACCATAGCCACCTATTACGTGGTAATATGAGTCCAACCTACCTATGAGTGAACCACCATAGCCACCTATCACGTGGTAATGTGAGTCCAACCTACCTATGAGTGATGGCTTGTGTTGACACTGCTCTGTCTGTTGGCAGTATCACAATCATTTCCATAGTGTAAACCTGGCTTCAAGTAGGCTACAGACATTCTCATATTATTCATGTTTTTCATTATGTAATCAGGTTTCTGTGATGCATGAATTGATTGGCGATGGTGCTGAAGCGGAAATTTTATTACAGACAGGAAAGGAGATATCATGTTCCCAAGGATTACCAATTTTTGCTGTTAATTTTACATCAGTATTAGGTATGTACATCTATTGATGATCTATCTATTACTTGATTGTTCATTTGTTCATGTGTCCATTTGGTCTAATGTTTTAGGTCAACTATATTGCAAGAGACAGCTATGGGATGCCGCAGATGGTGAACTTAAACATGCTAGGAAACTCCTTGCAGATAATACTGAATTCATTTCATGCAAGACATGCAAGTCAACTCTAGAGATATCAGTTGATGTCCAAGCAGGAGATTTGTTTTGGAATCTCTATGAGAAAGACTTGCAGAAACAGTCAACATGCAATTTGTCTAGTGCTTTAGGCATGTACAAATCTTCCATGGAGAAATTGAACAACACCGGTTTTGAATTTTCTGCTGGATCCTGTGATAAACTTAATACTAGTTGTATCTTGTGCAGCAAAGATTGTATTGCAGAAACCAAGTGTGGAACTTGTAATCAAGGGAAAGAACCTTTAGTAACCAAGGATGTATTACCTCCATGTACTCCTTGTTTGTTGTTCAGTCAGGCATCTATTGACCAGTACGATGAACTTGTGGGATTACAATCTGAAAGGGAAAACTTGAAGGATGCCAAAAGTGTTCCACCATTGGATAAAGTTAAGAGGACGTCAAGAACTTCATCACGTTTAGCCAAAGAACAGAATGTGGCAGCTCATGCAAAGACTAGAACCACCCGATCTAGTAAGCGAACTGCACATGTGAAAAGTGAAAAAAATTTAGTTGAACTAAATAGCAAAAATGAGATATCTTGCAGTAATGAATTGTCCATAGAGGCTTTAGTCTATGGGAAGGTAAACTGTTCTCTTGATGGTGTTGACCGCAGCAGAGATGACGTATGCAATATGTTTGGGTGTTGGAACTGCCTTTTTGTTAATTCACTGAAATTTGAGTGCATTGAGAATATATTGCAATTAAAAAAGGACTGCATCCGTCGACGCCATCTTGTGTCGCTTCTGTTAAAAACAGGTATCATTTTTGTTCATGATCTGTTATGTGCCAAATCAATCCATGTTATACTGCAGTTATGAGACACACAATTGGGTGTTTTACATGGCTATTGAGGTTAAGGGACCTCATTGTTTGCTGACATGGTGCTTACGTGTGTCAAAACTAAGGTAGCCAAATTGTGCCTCGCCACAAAAGGTGTGGCCAACACAGTGGGTGCCACAAGTGTGACGAGGTTAGCTAAATTATTAGTCCATGAATGTGGTCCATGGAGTTAGAGAAGTGTGACGAGCCTCAACTGTGCCAGTGAAATAAACAGCATATGCAAATTGTACAAGTAGGCACTATCTGAAAGCTCTTACAATACAGTAGCATATGCTAATTGTACAAATAGGACTACCTGAAAGTTCTTACATCACAAAAATAACACTCCATCTTTGTACATGTGATACTTGGAAATTGTATGTATCCTTTAGCTTAAGTAGTTTGATCTAATTTCTTACTTCTGCGATTGGGCTACCTGCTAATTATTACTTGGTTAGTTTCTTAATTCTTTTATATTGTTCAGTCCTGACGTGTTGCTTTTTGCAGCAAGAGCCTTGGGAGCTCAGGGTGGAAAGCATGGAGCTCATGAAGTTCATAGTATCTACTTGCAGTGCATATCATTGTTGTATTTCAGATCTCTTCCTCAAGGTTGTTTTAAAACCTATGGGTCTAATTTAATTGGGCTAATCACGAAAGAAAGTACTGGTGATTTTCTTTCTTTAGAGCGTGCGGAAATACTATGCAGCATGAGTTTCTTTTCGCTGAAGGGTTTCCTTTCAGAACAGTCGAGGTTTGTCGCATCAACTCCCAATCGTGCATCAGTCACATGGATAACATTCTGATAGCAGCATTTCACTACCCTTGCTAAACTGTCATCATCTGATCACTATCTGCAGGGATGGTTGCTGCATCTTCTATAGTTTACAAATGTCTGATGTTGTTTCATGGTTGCTGAAAGCTTTTGTGCTATCTGGAGAGAGTCCTTCACTACTTCAGGAGGTCTGCGATGCCATTCAGTCATGTGTTTTTGTTATTTTAAATGCTTAGTGCGTATGTACATTCTCCCTTTTTGTGAGTGGCCGCTGAAATAAGGCTATTTTTCCTTTTGTGGCTCCTGTGCTGAAATGCAACTCCCCTGTTGCAGGTTTGCAGGCTACTTACATGCATATTCTTACTCTCAACAATAGATTCCATGGTCCAATTACCTCTGTATTCCAAGGGATCTCTCTCTTTGAATCATTGGGCTGCATACTTTCACCAAACTTCTGTCGGAACTCATCTCAATTGCCATTACCTTGCAAGCTTACAAGCAGTGCACATCAAAACAGATAAGAAGGTTTATACCATTCCATCTTCTCAACCGGATTAAAAACAGTCGCATACTTCATTTTTCTAATAATTCCCCCTTTGCGTTAATAGGTAGTCGCTGGAGATTCCACAAACGAGGTTCCGAAGTTTATAAGGTTTTAAATATTTAATTTGCTAATTTATTGTTTCATACGGTGCATGTACATATATAATTTAACTATAATTTCTATATCAGGTTTTCATCGGCAGACATGGAACATCTTGAGAAGCATGTAACAAAATTCTTCCATGAGCTTCCTGATGTACCGATTGTGTGCATTAGTATGCTTGGAGGTGATTTTGTGAATGTTCTTGGGGAAACACTTCTTCTCCCTGCCCTTTTTCCTGCTTGGATGTTGATCTCAAGATTTGATTCAACAAACAAGCCTACAACGATGCTTCTACCAGTGGATCCTATTTCCAAAGGTGTGTAGATTTCTTGCTGTGATCGCATACTGTACTATAAGTTGGTATTGGATCTCTTGCACTTTTTATGCACATGTTTATTGTTTGACAGAAGCACATAATGGAGACTCTCCTATCAAAGAACTGGATAATCCAACCGGAGGATCAGATAAGAAATGGAAGTGCCCTTGGAGCTACACTATTATAGACTATGTGGCTCCAACTTTCAAAAAGTTACTTGAGGATAACTTTAGATCCCTCTCGGGTGCAACCCACATTGCAAAGGATGGACAAGCAAATACCAGAAGGTGGTGGTCAGATAGAATGAAGCTTAACGACAACCTTGATGAGATACTTGAGTAAGATTTCTTCTGTCTATTATGCCTAAGCTGTAAATGTTTGACGACGATACTCTAGATATATCTTTCTCAAATATATTATTAAAATTTTGAGTTGTCATATATAATAGAAATCCCATTTTAATAACCATTATTCCTTTGTTCTTATATATTGTTTGCTGTTTTGAACAGAGACATGGAAAAATTGTGGCTAGGACCCTGGAAATGCCTTCTCCTGGGCCACCAATTAGCTGACCACCTTAGCGAGGCAGTGCTGGGAAATCTAATCTCTGGTCTGGAGTCAGAATTTGATCTTGAAGTAGATCCAGCGCTTATCAAGGCCATCCTTGGTGGGGTTGCATCAGTAGATGAATTGAACGAAGGTGTTTCTCAACTTATATCATATAAAGGTTACTTTGGCAGGGGAGGGTGTTGCGGAAGAGACAGACTTAGAGCCTTCTGTTGCCAGATTGATGCTGAAGGTCTGGTGACCCTCGAGCATTTATGCAATGGTCTAGTGACTGAGCTGTCTGAGCCAGTTGATAGAAATCCGGTTATTTTAGTCCTGGATACTGATGTGCAGGTGAGCAACATGACATCCTTAGTTGGCTATTTATTCTGTTATTACAAGTCTTTTTAACTTTGCGTTATAAGTTTTGATAGATGTGCTTTACTGATTAGCTGCTCGAAGGGACAAGTATCGTGAATGATGCATCATTTGCATCTAGCCTGATGTGGTCTACTATAATTCATTTTTGTGATAAGTAATTAATAATGGATGCAATTAGCATCGTAAGGCTAGATTTTTCATGGGTAAAGTTTAGTCATATTAGCATATATGTTGCTTGTCTACAACCCTATACTGTCTTCTTGAAGTTACTACATCATTCTCAAAAGGATAGGTTCTACTTCTAGCTTTCTAGTATTGTTTGTCTAGCAATATTGCCAATGACAGTTTTTTTATCCCCATCATATATTTTCTTTAAACTCTGCTTATAATGGTTGAATGCAGATGCTTCCTTGGGAAAACTTGCCTGCGTTAAGGAATCAAGAAATATACCGCATGCCATCAATACAAAGCATCTTTCTAGCATTGACTAGAAGCACTAATCATCACGAAGATGCCAGTGCCATAGCCCCTCCTTTCCCTGTTATTGACCCTTTCGATGCCTTCTATCTGTTGAATCCTAGTGGTGATTTGGTCAGCACACAAGAAGAATTTGATCAGTTGTTCAAAAACTACGAGTGGAAGGTAATGATGATCTGTTAACTAGTTAGAAATATTGAGTGCTTATTCAAACAACCTTTATCTCACTGAATATTGCAAAAGAATAATAATTCTAATACATGTGTTGTATAAACAAATTCCTGGTTTGGCATGCAAAAGTGGTACCTTACTGTTTTTTACATTCTAGAAATGGTAAATAAAAATAGCTGGAAATCTGGTGTAGCGTCCATCTTAGTGTATTGTCAGTTTTTCATGGCTCAGACGTGTATTAAGTTAGCATGTTACATATACTCCCTCTGTTTGGGATTGTTAGTCCGGAGAGCCAATTTGGCAATACCAAGACGTGGGCTTGCAAAACCGGAGTTATCTTGGGGAAGTTGTAGATTCCTATTAATTGCACCTTAAAACTCTCCGGGTAATCAGGCAGCCGATCTCCTCTTCGTTCTTTCCTTTTGCATCGCACGGCTGAAACAGATAGCGATCCGCGAGAACAATAACTCACCAATCCAAGGCGAGGAAAAAGGACATGCATTGGGCCGTCCTCTGCATGCTCCACCTACTTTGCTCGCACGAGAATTAACTCACACGGGAATTAAGGAAAATTAACTCTAAACAGGAATTAAGGAAAATTAACTCTAAACAGGAATTAAGGAAAATTAATGGCCCAGCCTATAATCTCGAAATATCTGAAAACCCTCTCCGGACTAACAATCCCAAATCTCGAAATATCTGAAAACCCTCTCCGGACTAACAATCCCAAACAGAGGGAGTAGATGATACTACCTGCTAAAAAGCTTTTAGGTTCTGTTTGGTTTTGTGCCCCAACTAGCCTTGCCAAAAGTTTATGTCTGCCTATCATTTTTTGGTCATTGTTTGATTTGTAGCCAATATTTTGGTTGACAATGGATGTCCACCCCTTCCTCTCACATATTCTTGCCAAATAGTTGGCCAAATGAGGGTATAGGATTCCTTGGCCAAAAATTTGGCAAGCCAACCCTTGACAAAGTAAGGGTAAGTATGGGCACCAACTAAACACACCCTTAACATCTGTCACGAGTAAATAGACCATGAATCCAAGAATCCATGAGTGAAGGATAATTTTGATTTTTCTAAAACAATCACCAGCATATAATTGTGATGCTTTGATGGTATGCAGGGAAATGCCGGGAATGCTCCAACAGCTGAAGAGCTTGTCTTGGCCCTGAGGAATCATGATCTTTTTCTATACTTTGGACATGGAAGTGGTAATGCACTATGCATATAGATACTGATTGTTTTGTCATTTCGTTGACTTTTGCATTTACTATGCTTGTGTCGGAGTCATTAGAACTTCCACGGCTTCAGCCTTTGAAACTATCTAAGTGTAGTGCACTACTACCATAATATCCACCTTACAGGATACAAGTAATTAAGCACTTGCTAACAAACACTGTCTGATACCCCATTGTCTATTACAATCTGCTATCAGCATAGCTACCCGTGTGAATTTATTTTGTACGAAATACTTACCCATCTTTACTGAAAGCTTCCACAGGAACATTAACTAGATGGCACCATAATTTTAGGCTATAAAACTTATCGCTTATAGTAGTAGTGGCATATGTATCAGTAGAAACTACTGCTTGTGATGCTAGTGCCAACTAATGTCTCAAGTATATGCTATTACTCTCTAGGAATATGAACTCCAACCACCAAGAAGTGTCCAGTATCCAGATACTGCTCAGGTAGCTGTTGTACTAACACAGAGTGTTCTAACTAGTCTTGAAAAAAATGTTGCAGGAAGTCAGTATGTATCTGGAAAGGAAATTGAGAAGTTAGATAATTGTGCAGCTGCTCTTCTTATGGGCTGCAGCAGTGGGACACTTCATTGCAAAGGAGGTTATGCTCCTCAAGGGGCACCTTTGTCTTATTTATTTGCTGGTTCTCCTTCCGTCATTGCAAATCTCTGGGACGTCTCAGATAAAGATATCGATCGATTTAGTAAAGCATTGCTCAATTCATGGTTGCAAGAAAATTTTGCGGCCGGCAAGAATTGCTCTAAATGTTGTCCGCTCACACAAGAATTTGAGTCCATGACCATCGCCATGAAGGATAATGGCAGGTCAAGACGAAAAGGCACACGAGTTCAGAAGCAGCAACAGACAGTAGGGATAGATGACAGTAGTAACTGCTGTAATTGCGGGCACAGGCGAATAGCTTCACATATAAGTGAAGCTAGGCGTGCTTGCAGGCTTCCGCTTATGATCGGCGCATCTCCTGTTTGTTATGGCGTGCCTACTGTCATCAGGAAGAAGTAAATGGTTTTCTGAGCTTTGAACCATTGATTACAGTCGCATGTCACCGGCGGAAGTGCCATGATAGGCATGTCATTGCACAGGCTCAAATGTGCTCATGACATGTTTATGCTGTTGTTTGTACTTAGCAGCAAATGCAGAACTAACAAGATGATGCTGACTGGTACATGCCCTGGATCTGTTGTTTTACTCGAGGACTGGCCCTGTGATTCCGTCCATTCTTATGAGATTCAGTGCTTTGCCACACAAAGGTACATATGAGTAGAAGTTATTATTGTTATACATGTGCTTCAAATTGTAATTCTGAGCACAGATGTAATCTTATGTTCTGGGAAATCAGTAGCATGTAGAGCAAAGGAGCCTTTCCAAAGACAATCGGTAATTGTTTGTATTGTTTTGTACACACTACAGTTCTGATTCTTCTTATTATATACTGGTTCATTTGTGTATCAATTCCTTTTCTAAAACATGTTCTACATGTTGGGGCATGTAATAAATATATTTACTTCTGCAAGTATTGTTTGGAAACAACTAGTGCTCTATTGAGAGTTCAGTGTTGTATTTAGGGGGCTTTTGGTTCCAGCCATTCATAATGCTAGGCTTTGCTACAAATTTCTAGGTGTGGCTTTGGTTTTTGTCGTAGTTGTGGCTTGCCACGTTTTATTGTTTTGCTGGTCCATGCGTCGTAGACAACTTTTTGCCAAATGGCCACACTTGTGTAAGGTTAGTTGTGGCAAAGTTAGTTACGAACCAAACATGTCCTTAGAACTGAACATTGCATGACAAATGGAATAGCTGAACAAGACGGTAACTAAACACAGCATCTGATTAATTGCACAGAAACAATCGCAAAACTACACAAACGACAATACCCAATAAGCATCTGATTAATTGCCCAGAAACAATTGAAAAACTACACAGACCGCATGAGATGGATGCGGCATTTCCCTTTTCAACAAAGAATGTGAGATGGTACATTGATGGAAAGCAATGGGCTGAGGTTAAGACAACTACTTTGGTACATGATCATGAACAAGTAAATTTAGGTTTGAAATCGATGAATGCTAAGGCACCGGGGAATCAGCTGTGCATGTGCCTCCTCTGGTGGCCAAGCCCCTGCCATCTTAATTAGAGTCTAAAAACAACCTTCCACGGTTCCTACGGCGTCGCCGGCGACGCCTATCTGGTCTCAGCATGCCTGCGCCTCTCCCTTCCGCCAGATCCACATCATCCTCATCGTCACCTTCCGAGGGGTAAGGGTAAGGATTGGTTCCATTGGCACCACCACTAACCACATAGTCTTCCTCAGCATTTCCGCTTGGACTCTGGAGCCTTTGGGTTCGATGCCGCTGAGTAACTTGACGCATCATAAATATTATCAACCTTCGGGCGTTGTCCGCCTCCCGGCCATTGCCATGATCATCATCGTCACTCTCTTCATCATCCAAGTCCACTCCATCTTCTAAGTCCAACACATAGTCGCCCCAGACCACAGCTCTCCCCATTTGTGAAGTAACCGTGCTGAGTGCGTCTTCCCTCTCTCTTTCAAACTCAAGTGATCTCCACTTCTGTTCAACAGCAGGATCTACTTCCCTTGGCTGTACAAGAGGGTGCTCTGACTTCACATGCTTGCGGAGTTCCTTGTACGTCCCCACAAACGAGCAGCCATCCTGCATGCATGTTCTCCTTTTTCCGTTCAGATAACCTCGAGCTGGTTCTACCACAGTCCACCCCTTCACTTTGCCACGACATAATGGACATGCGAGGTCAACAGACCCAGTCTTTTCACCTGCAGCCAATGGCACAAACTCCAAGTTACTGCCAACAGAGTTTGCAGGCAGTTCCTCAAGCAATGCCCCCTTGGTGTAGGCCTTCTTGAACTGATCAAGGCAATTCGAGTGCCGGTAGCTAGTTCCACACATGTAAGGGCGACAGCCCTTGTCATGAGATGAACAAAGGAGAAGCACAGCATTGTGTGGGTATTCCATGCACACTGAGCAGTTGGCATCTTCCCAGTCCATCTTTGGCACAGCTGGCAAAGCTTTCTTCCGGTTGGCTTCTTTCATTGCCTTCCAGCGGTAAGAGGGAATGGGGTATGGCGCGGCCCTGAGACGACGAGCCACATGCCTCCTTGCCCTTGCAGTCCTTGCCATTTTCCTCGGAAACCTGTCAGAAAAGAGGTGACATATCAGAAGCACACCAGAAACATGAACAAACAAACAAACAAAAGACCCTTCCAATTACAGTGACAATCGAAGTAATACGAAGGGAAAAACAGGCAAGGGGGGCTTGACAGCATGAAACAGAAACACAATCACAAGTGGCATAATGATCTAAAGGTGGCAATTTCTTTAGGTTCTGGTATCCTACACTGCCAAGACCATCAGGAGAATGGTGTCTACTCTGAAGAGAAAAATGACCTGAAAAATCCTTGACCTGTATCATTCATGATGTCCAAAACAATGAAGGACATGATAGATCAGAGTCCAGAGACAATGTCGAAGGTTGTGAATTGTAACAAAGAGGTAACTACAGAATCACTGTCTCCATAAGTAGTAAGATGAGGCATATTGTTGATGAAAGTGTAGCAACAGATTGCCAATATATAACCAAGAAGCGCAACAACCAAGGCAAATGAGATTTTTCTTTCCTAAACAAAACGACCCTTCCTTCCCCAGAACTCATAATGATATAAGAAAAACTCTTGAGCAACATTACCACCCAATTGCAGCTTTACTCTTGCAGCAGCTTTCCTTCTTAGACAGGCTACCAAACTTCAGATCCACAACAATGGCTAACAATCAAAGGCCAAAGGCACCAGAAGTCAGAAATAGACTTTCTGGATCCAATCACAGATGGGTAGGCACATAAAGAAACAAGGAGCTGGAACAACCAGGAGCATTAAACAATCAAACCAAACTACTAGATGTGATCTACATTCCCCATTAAAAAAGTCACACCTAAGAGCCAGATAAGAGTAGCTAAAGGGAAAACTAGCGACTCACATGGAGCATCTCAGCTCATCTCAGATCTGCCAGATTAGATTGGGAAAAAACAAGGAACCACACATACTTTTTTAATTGGAGAGAATCATTTGATACTGGACTCGGGCCAAAGATTCCATCCTTTGAGGACATGCTAAGGTTACCAGCACACGGAATGGATTTGAAGCAAAGGTAGCTCTTCACTTTGCTCCTGGTCCTGCCTCCATGATAAATACAGATTGCAAGCACATGGAAGGAGGTTGGGAAATTATCTTTTGCCACAACATGGCGTCTTGGACCCAAATTCGCCATTTTTCAAACCAACATTAGTGGCAAAAGGATGTAGTATATTCCCCCCCCCCCCCCCCCTCCATCTAAAAGCAACATATATCCACTAAACGGTGCGCTGAAAACTAAGCAAGATCTCTCTTCCTGCACTCCAGGCAAAGTAGCATACAGCCTTTAACCTGAACTGCCTGCCAGAATGCTGATCTTCCTATATCTACGATCCAAGCAATTACTAGTAACAAAGATGACGTCTGGAAAATGGAGCTCTGCTGCTTCACTTAAGATTCCCAAGTACTTATTCCTAGGGGAAATGAGCATCAACAGACAGCCTATATAGTCTTTTTATTCCTTACTTTTGACACAGGGAAAACTTCCTAGACACAGCGGCAGCTGTTGCAATTACAGATGCACGCCAAATTCACGGACACTTATCTTGGTTACTACGCCACTGCGGCACACAGTTCCAATCTATCTACACGCATAGAAAATTACCCTGCTCCATTGACTCGCAATCGGTGGGAAAGAAGCCTCCTTTGCTCAGGTAATTTTCAAATTCAGGCCAAGGAAGCAAGCAATTGTGACCACGAGCACGCGACTGTCCCGGGCGAAATTCGCACGGGTAGGATCGGTTATGGCCTCGCCACGAGAGATCCCTGCCCGCCCAGACCATTCCCCGGCCGGATCACCGCCGGGAATCCCCGAAAACCGCCCCAAGCCGGCTCGTTTCCGCCGAGACAAGCCGCGGAACACTCGAATCGGCACCGGAACACCCGGAATTCCGCGGGGAGAAGCCATTTCCCCCCGCAATTCCCAGCGCGACACGCGAGCGTGGCAGACAGGAAGCACGGCCCCTGCCATTCCACGCCCAGGGCCTCGCCCGCTCTACTCTACCCAAACGGAACAAGGCAAATCAAGCGGGCGACCGAATCAGAGCAGAGGCGCCCGAATCAAGGGGGAGGCAGTGAGGGGTATGTGTACAGACAGACGCACCTAGACCGCGGCGGGGTCGCCGAGGAGCGCGGGTGAGGGCGGGCGGGCGGTGCCCGGCGGTGTGCGCGAGGGCCGCGACGGAGCTGCTGCAGACGACGGGGCCGAGGGGTGGGGGACGACGGGAGCAATGGAGCGCGAGGGTGGGGGAAGAGACAAGGACGCAAGTTATGGCGAGCGATTTCCTTCCCTCGCTTGATGAAAAAAAAGAAAAGTGGCGCAAAAGGGAATAAGATAAGGGGAAAGAGAAGGGAAGTTGGGAAATGGACGCGAGGAGGGTTGGGGGGACTGGCCGGCGGGCCCGGGGCCGCGGGTAGGGGGAGGTACAGGTGCGGGGTTCCCGTGGCAATTACGGCTGTTTCGGTGCGTGGCCCGTGGGGATGGTCCATGGACCGGGCGACTCGTGGGCGGACACGTGAGGAAAGCCACGGCGACGAGGGGAGGCGGCGTGCGTGGGCGAGGTTCAGGCGAGAGTTTGGCGCGCGGCTGCGGGTGGCGCCACTATGACGCGACCGACGGGATAGGGGACGGTGGCTTTTTACGGGAGGGACGTGCCGCGCTCGCCGTGCATGTGTTGTGCTGCGTCGAAACGACGAGGAGGAATATTCTCCCGTGCGATCAGATCGATCTATCGCGGGAGCGGCCCAGGTTTTTTATCCCGTGTTTAAACGGATTCTGATCCCCTCGCGCGTAAAAGATGTTGTGTGTGGTTTTTACGTGTCATTTCTTCAGCGGTTCATAAAGTGTCACTCGGTGTCGCACAAACTAATTTTTACAGATTTGAATCCTCAACAAAATAAAACGTGCAAAGACATAAACAAAGTGTATAAGATCAAACGAACTGTTAGGAATAGACAAGTTATATTTCTCTGGGGACCAAAGGCCACAATATATAGTACAAGTACAGGGCAAATATGCAGGAAGCCCCCTAATATATGAGGGAAATACAATATACAGATATATACATCTAACACCCCCCTCAGACTCATGGTGAATCCACAACATTGAGTTTAGAGAGTAAGAAATCATGCTGCGCTCTGGTCTGTGCCTTCGTGAAGAAATCCGTCAACTGTAAATCTGAAGGCACATACTGAAGCGCAACAACCTGAGCCTGCACCTGAGCACGTGTATAGAAAGCATCAACACTAATATGCTTGGTAAGCTCATGCTTGACCGGATCACGTGCAACACTAATAGCACCTGTACTGTCAGACAAAACCAGACTAGATGTGGTAATAGAGACCCCAAAATCCGCAAGTAACCACCGTAACCAGGTCACCTCAGCAGTCAACAAGGCCATAGCACGCAACTCAGCATCAACACTCGAACGGAAAACCGTTGTCTGTTTCTTCGTCTTCCAAGCAATGAGCGAACCACCAAGAAACACACAGTAAGCAGAAAGTGAACGACGATCTGAAGGATCACTCGCCCACGTAGCGTTCGAATAGTACTGGAGCTGGAGGGAGCTAGAACGAGGAAAGAAAAGGCGACGAGTGATCGTACCACGAAGATAACGAGGAACACGGAGAAGAGGACTATAGTGAACAGTGGTAGGATCAGAAACAAACTGACTCAGAATATGAACAGGATAAGAGATGTCAGGAGCAAGGGGGCACGGCGGACACGAGACCTCGCCGGAGAGCACACCCCAAAGACGAAGACCGCGCATAAAGGCAGTGAAATCAGGGTAATTCACGCCATCGAAGATCACCGGGCTGCGAGGAATCGCAACATAACCCGAGGAAGAAGACTTTTTTTTTCCAGATCAGATCAGATCATAAGTAGATCTGACTGGGCCTGACGCAACCAGACGTCAGCAGACAAAATCCTGACGAGATGCAGCCGGACAGAGGCGGGCCAGCCAGACGGGGCGGGGCCAAATCGACCGTGTGCCAGCCAGACGGGGCGGGGCCAGACGGGGGCGGGCCAGCCAGACGGGGGCGCTGCAGGGGGCGGGGGCCCAGCCAGTCAAGGACCGCGGGGTCAGATCGACTGGGTGAAAATAGAAAACGGTGGGCGAGTGTATGTGTGTAGGTGCATGGACGGAGGAGTACGGGAGGAGTACGGCCGGGTCCGGGCCGCAGACGAGGTGGTGGGACCCCGCGCGTGCAGACGCGGGGCAGGATGAGTACGGTCGGGGCCAGGCCGCAGACGAGGTGGCGGGACCCCCGCGCGTGCAGACGCGGGGCAGGATCGACGAGTGCGAGACGATATGGCGGGACCCGATCGGCGGTGGCGGGGGCCGATCGACAGTAGGAGATTACTGGAGGGTTGAGGCGGACGAGGGTGCAGATCCAATCGAAGATGCAGAGGTTTGGCAGAACAGCTCCAATCTGGGAAGCAGAGGACGACGCAGGCGGTCAGAACGGGAACCGGCGGAGGCCGGGGCGAGCTGACGGCGACGATCACAAGCAGAGGACCGGTGGGTACGGAAACCCTAAAACCGGCTCTGATACCATGTTAGAAATAGACAAGTTATATTCCTCTGGGGGCCAAATGCCATAATATATAGTACAGGTACATGACAAATATGAAGGAAGCCCCCTAACATATGGGGAAAATACAATATACAGATATATACATCTAACACGAACAAACAGAGACCGGTGTAGAACTAAATGTTACATCGACGTCCTCCGAAGTCGCCATGTCAAGCTTGAACTTTTTTTTTGCATCACGACGCTCTATCGTTAGATTGGCGAAGATATTAGTACAAAAGACCATGCGTGGACAAGAACCTTGGTTTTAAAAAGACAGACGAGACCCCCACTCCATTAGGTGGGAGCATAGTCACGCTAAAAACGCTCTCTCCCGGGACACACTCCTTGCAATGCAAGTTGTCTAGATCGCAACTTTGATGTCGTATTGTTGGTTGGGGGGGGGGGGGGGAGGGGTTGCAAAGCGGGACACAAATCACTGAAATTGGACAATAACCCACCAAAATAGATCGCAACTTTGATGTCATATTGTTGGTTGGGGGGGAGGGTTGCAAACCGGGACACAAATCAGTGAAATTGGACAATAACCCACCAAAACAAATTTGACACGATCATCATGACAAAGCCAAGACAGGTCGAAGGTCGAAGCGCTGTGAGACGGACTATGAGATGGAGGGTCATTGACTAGTAGGATCAAAACACAACATGTTTCCTGAATTGTATTGCAAGAAATTTTAGGAATATTTAATACAAATCATTCTGCATCCATTTTTGAAAATATTAAACTATATGCACTAGCCAACACAACCAATAGTCTGAACTTATGGAAAGGGATAGACAATATATTTTAACACTCACCCTACGTCTTTCGCTCATTGGCCTATTGTGATGTATGTTTAGGGAGCCGCAATATTTATTTTTAATTCTTGGGTTGGTCGGGACTTGATTCTAGGACCTCCTGCTCTGATAACATATTAAACTGTATGTACTAGCAAAGACAACCAACAGTCTGAACTTATGAAAATGGTTAGACAATATATTTTAACAGAAATAAAGATTTCTATTGAGCTCAATCTCTTGAAAAATAACTATAAGGGTCTCTTTGATTCATAGGATTTACATAGAAATTTTGTAGGATTTGGATCCTATGGGAAAATTTTCTACACACGCGTTTGATTCATAGGAACATATCCCATAGAAAATAATCCTATAGTAATCTAGTAGTGTAAATACTATGGGAAGATAACATTAGGTCATACCTCATAGAAAATTCCTTTGCAACATTCAAAGACACTTTATCTTCCTATAGGATTCAAGTATGCATGACATTTCGATCCTATGTCTTTCCTATTCCTATAGTTTTCTATCCTATGAATCAAAGGAAGTTTTTCATTCTTGTTGGCTACAAGTAGGTCATTGTAATTTTGCACTTTTCTCGTGTTTGCGAAACGCCCCTAATCAAGGTGGTCTTGAATGAATTGTAGCCATAAGCACCAAGTGTGTTTTCTTTGTTAATGAACAATTTACAAATTAGTGCATGTTTGGCGCCTAATTACGCCGATATATTGGCGTGCAAGTAAAAATGTGCTAAACCAAAAGACCGCCAAACGTTAGTTTTGTGTGGATCTTTTTGCTCCAAATACCTCCTCAATCCCATCAAGATCACTATTGTCTTACTAGTGTCATACTGGCTACCCTAATAACCCTTGCATTGATAAAAGTATAACACAACGTTCTGCCATTCTCTGGAGCCACGGAAATTATCGATTTTCATTCTATCACCTATTGGAACTACGATATGATCATCCTCTACACTGATCCATCCCCGTTCTCGTCGAGGGACATGTGTACTAGTCACCCTCCATATCGACCTGGAAGATATGAGGGTTGCCTTTTTATCTTCTATAGAGCACATGCTAGATCTTGCTCGCTTCTCTCATCCCTCCCACTCCTTGACTATCACAATCAAGATGAAAGAGATTTTTCTTTGAGGGAAGTCGAGAGGAAAGAGTTAACAATAGTCCAATGTGACACGGAAGCATCAACATACCTAGTTGACCACTAATGCAACTACCGCAACCGAGATCAAAGACCTTTTGTCATTTTTTTTGAAAATAGTGACATACATATGCATTGTCGTAAAAATTGTGTTTTAAATTCGATTCAGAACTTGAGAAACATAAAAAAAAACAAATCGTGCCACCTACACTAGTTAAATTTGAATTGGGCTATGAACCGGACCCGCTAGCTAGCACCACCAAAAAATCAATTTATTATTTTTGTTTCTACCCTTGTGATTCAAATTTGGGTTTCAAATCTGTCAACATGATAGATGTATACAATGTCCATGTCCTTGTAATTTCTAGTAAATTTTTGAGAACTTTTATCGAGGCATTCGACCTAAAGCGCACTTGTTCCACTATACATCTCCGACCTGTATATATATACCGTTGTAATCTTCTTTTGAGGACTTGATGTCTTGATGTGATACATTGCCTAGAAAAATAAAATTGTACTTACTATACGAGCCGTGTGTATTTCTGCTACTAGTCTTTTTTCTCAATGTGGTTTAGTAGTGCCATAAGAAGAGGTCACGGTCCTCTGCTTGACTAGACAGACTTTCACACGAGCAAGTAACGAGAGGAGTGAAAAGAACCGCAACCAGAGGTTTCTTGCGCGATCTGGCCACCGAGCGCTGGCTTCCGGCCGGTGGGAGATCAAGGGAGACTAAGCTGGAAGATTCCTGTAAAATTATCAGCACATGTGGTGTGGCTGATAGTATATAGAGAATAATAATAAGCAAGGGGGCGCGTCCGGAGGATCAAATCTGGATTGGGGATAGGGTCTGGATGGGGCTGGTGCCGTTCGGATGGACCGCCAAGAGCGCGGCACGCGCGCGCGAGAGATTTGGGGGTTGGCTGGCTGGCTGGCGTCGGTCGCGACCACGCACGCACGCGGGGTCTCTTCTTCTTGCGCTCGGCCTGGAAACTCCGGTGGAGAATAACTGGTGTTCGGTGGCACGTCACATGATCGGTGCTGCGTGGTGGTGGTCCTCTGTTCTCTCTGCCTCGGAGGTGATGACAACATGTGCTATTCGGTTCTTCAGATCGGTAGCTTGGTCTTCTCGTCGTTCTTCAGATCTGGCGATATATGTTTCTCGGTATGTCGTTGGCGTTCGTCATTATCTGCGACGACGTTGGTGGCAAGGACGAGGTGGTTTTTCTACAGCGAGGATGTTGGTCTGGAGATGGTGGATCTGCCGTTCTTCACCGATTTTATCGATGGAAGGCGACGGATCTTGGTCCAAGACAACACAGAGACGTCCCTCGGTCGACGTGCCACAGCGACATGTGCCTCGTTGCGTGCAGCGTGCCTGTTCATCGACTCACAAAGGCTCATTGGCGATGGTGTTCTCTTGGATCTTGCAATGGTGAAGGCTCGACGCTTCTTCCAGTGTGCGTCACGATGACGCTAGAGTTGGGCGATGGCCGCTGGTTCCGGTGGTTGCAGGAAACCCTAGAGATCGATTTGTATTTCTCGAACTCTTACAGTTTGTCTTTTAGTTTCCAACGTATGTTGCTTATTGTAACTTGATATTCAGTAAATGAAATATGTGGTTGCTCTAAAAAAAGTATTATTATAGACATGATGTACCATCATTGATACAATAAGGCAAAGGGGCACAAGTGCCGCTAAACGAGGTGTCCCCAAACACAATCGGAAAGGCTACACACATGAATAAAGAACTAGTCTCGGACTGAGGCATGTAGAGTTTGAATTCTTCCGATCACCAACACCATTCCTCCATGTGTTGTCGCCTGGCCACGAGCGTCCATACCTGCAAATATGTGGACATTTTAAACAAGCCATCGGTTATGTGCGATGGGAAGATGCTATCTATCGTGAGTTTGTTCCTAATGGTCCAAAGTGTCAAGCATAGAGCCACACAGTGAAGGGTTTCGCGGCATAGTAAATCAAAATTTTCTACGGATGCGAACAGAGGGAAAGCCAAGATCTAATCTAGGAGATGCAAACAACGAGAGAGATTGGATTAGATCTTCATACCCTTGAAGATTCGCACAGCGGAACGTTCGTCGGAACGTGGGTGATGTAGTCGTACTCGCTTCTCCTCCTCGCGATCCGATCCGATCTAGCATCACAAGTGGCGGTGCCTCCGTGAGATGCACACTTGCAGCACCTCGACGTCTCCTCCTTCCTTGGACCAGCAAGTATGATGGAGAGACGGATTGGATCTACAACACGACGGCGTGGTGTATATGGTGGAGAATTTCTGCAGCAGGGCTTCGCCTACAAACAGTCGGGAGGGAGAGAGGAGGGCAGCAGGGCGGCCAGGGTTGGATGGGAAGGTGTGGGGGGTGGTCGCCCCCAGCCCTCTTTATATAGAGGGGTGGGGCGCAGCCCTAGCCCCCCCCAAGCCCAAACCGGCGGCCCCAAAGGAGGAGGAGTGGGGGGCAAGGAAACCCCCCCTTCTAGAAGCTCTATCTAGGGTTTAAACCCTCTTTGGCCGGCTGGGCCCTATGGGGCCTTGTGCCCCTGGCCCAATGCGGCCAGGGCACTCCCTCACAGGCCCATGCCCCCTCCCGGAAGGTGGGGCCACGTTGGTCCCCTTCCGGAAGGTTCTAGAAGCTTCTGGTACAATACCGATTAACCCGGAACAATTCCAAACTCTAAAAACTGCACTGCCTTATATGAATCTTATTCTCCGGACCATTCCGGAACCTCTCGTGATGTCCCGGATCCCATCCGAGACTCCGAACAAAAACTCATAGACCAATTATCCAATCTATCCTAGCGTCGAGACACGTTAAGTGTGTGACCCTACGGGTTCGAGAATATGCAGACATGATCTTCTATCAATAATCAACAGCGGGGTCTGGAAACCCATATTGACTCCCACACATTCATCGATGATCATATCGGATGAACCACGATGCCAGGATTCAATCAATCCCATATATATATTCCCTTCGTCTCGCGATATTTTACTTGCCCGAGATTCGACCGTCGGTACCGTCATACCTAGTTCAATCTCGTTCACAGCAAGTACTTTACTCGTTCCGTAATCCGATATCACTTCGTGATTAACTCCTTAACCACATGCTTGCAAGCGGTGTTGATATCGATTACCGAGTGGGCCCGAAGTATATCTCTCCGACTTGGGAGGGACAAATCCCATCTCGATACATACAACCCAACAGATACTTTCCGATCCCCTGAGAGACACCTTTATGATCACCCTATCATAGGATGACATTTGATGACCTCAAAGCTTTCTTCCGATACCAGGGAGTTGTATTATCTCATGGTCTAAGGAATACAATATTTGACATAAGAAAAGCTTCGCAAAGACGAACACGATGACACGATCTAATTGCTTCGCTTAGTTTGGGTCTGTCCATCATATCATTCTCCCAATGATATGATCTCATTATTAATTGACAACTCATGTCTATGGTTAGGAAACCTTAACCATCATTAATCAATGAGCTAGTCCATAGAGGCGTACTAGGGACACGGTGTTGTTCACAAACCACACAAGTATTAAAGTTTCCGCTTAATACAATTCTAGCATGGAATATAAACATCATCATGAACAAGAATTATAATAATAACATCTTTATTATTGCCTCTAGGGCATAATTCCAACAGTCTCCCACTTGCACTAGAGTCAATAATCTAGTTTACATTTGGCAACAATCTCACACCCATGGCACTGAGGTGCTGATCATGTTTTACACGTGGAAGAGGTTTAGTCAATGGATCTGTGACCTTCAGATCTGTATGTACTTTGCTAATCTCCAGATCTCCATCTGTTATATAATCTCGGATTATATGAAACTTGCGGTTGATATGCTTGGTCTTTGGATGATATCTTGGTTCCTTAGCGAGTGCTATGGCACCAGTGTTGTCACACAATATCTCCAGTGGGTCCAATGCACTTGGAACCACGCCAAGCTCAGTGATGAAGTTTCTGATCCAAACTCCTTCACTTGACGCTTCTGCAGCAGCCATGTATTCTGCTTCTACTATAGATCTCGCGATCACGCTTTGCTTGCAGCTTCTCCAGCTCACAGCTCCTCCATTCAAAATATACACGTATCCTGTCTGAGATTTAGAATCATCCTTGTCGGTGTCAAAAATAGCGTCGACGTAACCTTTTACGACGAGCTGTTCATCACCCCCATAGACTAAGAACATTGCTTTAGTTCTATTTAGGTACTTTAGGTTGTTCTTCACGGCTGTCCAGTGTTCCACTCCTGGATCACTTTGATATCTGCTCGTCAAACTAAGAGCATTGGACACATCCGGTCTAGTACACAGCATGGCATACATGATAGAACCTATGGCCGAGGCATAAGGCACTTTGCTCATAGCTTCCCTATCATTTACCGTAGCTGGACACTGAGCCTTGCTCAATATCTTACCTGGCAACATAGGCACTGAACCTTTCTTTGCCTTATCCATTCTGAACCTTTTCAGAACTTTGTCTAGGTATGTACTCTGGCTTAAAGCTATCAGGCGTCTTTGTCTATCTCTATAGATTTTGATGCCCAATATATAAGCAGCTTCACCTAGGTCTTTCATTGAAAAACACTTGTTCAAATAACTCTTCACATTGTTAAGCATGTTGATGTCATTTACGATAATCAATATGTCATCCACATATAGTACCAGAAACGTCACCGAGCTCCTGAAGGGATTCGCGGCATAGTAAATCAAATTTTCTACGGATGCGAACAGAGGGAAAGCCAAGATCTAATCTAGGAGATGCAATCAACAAGAGAGATTGGATTAGATATTCATACCCTTGAAGATTCGCACAGCGGAACGTTCGTCGAAACGTGGGTGATGTAGTCGTACTCGCTTCTCCTCCTCGCGATCCGATCCGATCTAGCACCACAAGTGGCGGTGCCTCTGTGAGATGCACGCATGCAGCACCTCGACGTCTCCTCCTTCCTCGGACCAGCAAGTATGGTGGAGAGATAGATTGGATCTACAACACGACGGCGTGGTGCATATGGTGGAGAATTTCTGCAGCAGGACTTCGCCTACAAACAGTCGGGAGGGAGAGAGGAAGGGTAGCAGGGCAACTAGGGTTTGGAGGTAAGGTGTAGGGGGGAGGGGGCGCACCAGCCCTCTATATATAGAGGGGGGGTGGCCAGCCCTTGCCCCTCCTCCAAGCCTTGGCCCGGCGGCCAAGGGAGGGAGAAGTGGGGGGCAAGGACTCTCCCCCTTCTAGAAACCCTATCTCTAGTTTAAACGAGTTTAAACTCTCTAGGATCGGCTGGGCCCTATGGGGCCTTGTTCCCCTGGCCCAAAGCGGCCAGGACACTCCCTCATAGGCCCATGCCCCCTCCCGGAAGGTGGGGCCACGTTGGTCCCCTTCCGGAAGGTTCTAGAAGCTTCCGGTACAATACCGATTAACCCGGAACAATTCCGAACTCCAAAAACTGCATTGCCTTATATGAATCTTATTCTCCGGACCATTCCGGAACCTCTCGTGATATCCCGGATCCCATCCGAGACTCCGAACAAAAATTCATAAACCAATTATCCAATCTATCCTAGCGTTGAGATACGTTACGTGTGTGACCCTGCGGGTTCGAGAATATGCAGACATGATCTTCTATCAATAATCAACAGCGGGGTCTGGGCACCCATATTGACTCCCACACATTCATCGATGATCATATCGGATGAACCACGATGTCAGGATTCAAACAATCCCATATATATATTCCCTTCGTCTCGCGATATTTTACTTGCCCGAGATTCGATCGTCGGTACCGTCATACCTAGTTCAATCTCGTTCACAGCAAGTACTTTACTCATCCCGTAATCCGATATCACTTTGTGATTAACTCCTTAACCACATGCTTGCAAGCGGTGTTGATATCGATTACCGAGTGGGCCCGAAGTATATCTCTCCGACTTGGGAGGGACAAATTCCATCTCGATACATACAACCCAACAGATACTTTCCGATCACCTGAGAGACACCTTTATGATCACCCTCTCATAGGATGACGTTTGATGACCTCAAAGCTTTCTTCCGATACCAGGGAGTTGTATTATCTCATGGTCTAAGGAATACAATATTTGACATAGGAAAAGCTTCGCAAAGATGAACACGATGATACGATCTAATTGCTTCGCTTAGTTTGGGTCTGTCCATCATATCATTCTCCAATGATATGATCTCATTATCAATTGACAACTCATGTCTATGGTTAGGAAACCTTAACCATCATTGATCAATGAGCTAGTCCATAGAGGCGTACTAGGGACACGGTGTTGTTCACAAACCACACAAGTATTAAAGTTTCCGCTTAATACAATTCTAGCATGGAATATAAACTTTATCATGAACAAGAATTATAATAATAACATCTTTATTATTGCCTCTAGGGCATAATTCCAACAGCTCCCACTCACTTTCTCGTAGATGCAAGCTTTGTAGCAATTTGGAACAAATCCAAAGCTCTTGATCACTTGATCAAAACAAAGGTTCCAACTCCGAGATGCTTGCTTCAGTCCATAAATAGAACGCTGAAGTTTGCATACTTTATCAGCATCCTTAGGATCGACAAAACCTTCGGGTTGCATCATATACAACTCTTAATCAATGTTGCCATTGAGGAACGTAGTCTTGACATCCATCTGCCATATTTCATAATCATGAAACGCAGCAATTGCTAATAAAATCTGAATGGACTTAAACATCGCTACGGGAGAGAAAGTCTCATCGTAGTCAACACCTTGAACTTGTCGAAAACCTTTCGCAACAAGCCGTGCTTTATAGACGGTAACATTACCATCCGCGTCCGTTTTCTTCTTGAAGATCCATTTGCACTCAACGGCCTTTCGGTCGCTAGGAGGGTCCACCAAAGTCCATACTTGGTTTTCGCTCATGGATCCCAATTCGGATTTCATGGCTTCTAGCCATTTCTCAGAGTCTGGGCTCATCATCGCTTCCTCATAGTTCGTAGGTTCAATGTCTTCTACTAACAAGACAGTCAAGACAGGGTTGCCGTACCACTCAGGAGGGGCACGCGACCTTGTCGACCTGCGACGTTCAGTAGCAGCATCGTCTGAAGCTTCATGATCCTTGTCATTAGCTTCCTCTATTGTTGGTGCAGGCGGCACTGGAACAATTTCAGGTGCTGCGCTACTCTCCAATTCAAGAGAAGGTTCAATAACCTCGTCTAGCTCTACTTTCCTCCCACTCACTTCTTTCGAGAGAAACTCCTTCTCAAGAAAGGAACCGTTCTTTGCGACAAACACTTTGCCTTCGGTTCTGTGATAGAAGGTATACCCAATAGTCTCCTTAGGGTATCCTATGAAGACGCATTTCTCCGCTTTGGGTTCGAGCTTGTCCGGCATCAATTTCTTGACGTAAGCTTCACATCCCCAAACTTTAAGAAACGACAACTTAGGTTTAGCACCAAACCACAGTTCATACGGTGTCGTCTCAACGGATTTAGATGGTGTCCTATTTAAAGTGAATGCAGCGGTTTCTAATGCATAACCCCAAAATGATAACGGCAAATCAGTAAGAGACATCATCGATCGGACCATATCTAATAGGGTTCGGTTCCGGCGTTCAGACACACCATTGCGCTGTGGTGTTCTGGGTGGCGTGAGTTGTGAAACGATTCCACTTGCTTTAAGATGCGTGAGAAAATCATAACTCAAATATTCACCTCCACGATCGGATCGTAGAAACTTAATCTTTCTGTTACGATGGTTCTCCACTTCATTCTGAAATTCTTTGAACTTTTCAAACGTTTCAGATTTATGTTTCATTAAATAGATATACCCATATATACTTAAGTCATCGGTAAAAGTGAGAAAATAGCGATATCCACCGCGCGTCGAAACACTCATCGGTCCGCATACATCGGTATGTATGATTTCCAACAAGTCCGTTGCTCGCTCCATCATACCGGAGAACGGGGTTTTGATCATCTTGCCCATGAGGCATGGTTCGCATGTGTCAAATGATTCAAAATCAAGAGACTCCAAAAATTCCATCAGAATGGAGTTTCTTCATGCGCTTTACACCAATATGACCTAGACGACAGTGCCACAAATAAGTAGTATTATCACTATCTACTTTGCATCTCTTAGCCTCAATGTTATGGATGTGTGTTTCATCCCTTTCGAGATTTAGAAGAAATAAACCATTCACAATAGGTGCATGACCATAAAAGATGTTACTCATGTAAATAGAACAACCATTATTCTCCGATTTAAATGAATAACCGTCTTGCAATAAACAAGATCCAGAAATAATGTTCATGCTCAACGCAGGCACATAATAACATTTATTGAGGTTTAAAACTAATCCCGAAGGTAAAACTAAGGAGAGCGTGCCGACGGCCATCACATCAACTCTTGATCCGTTGCCAACGCGCATCGTCACCTCATCCCTCGCAAGCCACCGTCTATTCCGTAGCTCCTATTTCGAGTTACAAATATTAGCAACTGAACCGGTATCAAATACCCAGGCACTACAACGAGGGCTAGTAAGGAAAACATCAATAACATGTATATCAAATATACCTTTGATGGTGCCAGCCTTCTTGTCCGCTAAGTACTTCGGACAGTTGCGCTTCTAGTGACCCTTGTCCTTGCAATAGAAGCACTCAGTGTCCGGTTTAGGACCAGACCTGAGCTTCTTCTCAGCAGGGGCAACACGCTTGCCGTCGCCTTTCTTGAAGGGCTTCTTTGCTCCCTTACCTTTCTTGAAGGTGGGCTTGTTGACCATCAACACATGATTATCCTTTTTGATGTCCACTTCCGCGGCCTTTAGCTTTGCGAAGAGCTCGGTGATCGTATCAGTGGAACCAATCTGATTATGAGTCACTACAAAACTTTTGTAGCTGGGAGGGAGTGATTGGAGAACCCTGTCAATCTTGAGCTCCTCTGGAATCGTGCATTCCAGTTGCTCAAGGCGTTGAGTGTAGCCCGTCATCTTAATGGCGTGCTCACTAACGGAACTCCCTTCCTCCATCTTGCAGTTAAAGAACTTCTCAGAGATCTCATATCTCTCAGAACGGGCCTGAGTCTGAAACATGGTTTTCAGCTCTTCGAGAATCTCAAAAGTCCCGGGATAGTCTTCAAAACGAGTTTGAAGTTCCGGTTCCATAGCAAACAACATGGTGCTCTTAATCACACCATAATCATCTTTGCGCGACTGATAGACAGCTTTCTCATCAGCCGGCGCAGTTGCAGCAGGGGGTCACCTAACGCTTTCCTAAGGACATAGTCCTTTTGACCGCCAGAGAGAATGATTCTTAGATTGCAGAACCAATTGGTGAAGTTAGACCCATTGTTTCTAAGCTTTTCCTTCTCAGCAAAAACGTTGAAGTTGAAGTTGGACTTACCATTTGATCTACAGTATTTGCAAGTACAAATTAGACTATGTTCATGATAACTAGTTCAACTTTTAATCAAATTACTAGATGAACTCCCACTAAATTCAACATCCCTCAAGTTGTTTAGTGAACACGATCCAAATTCACCACACCTAATCCGATCTTCACGAGAAGAGATGTGGTTTCAATGGTGGACAACGAAGTGTCGATCATATCATTCATATGACTCATGCTTAACCTTTCGGTTCATGTGTTCCGAGGCCATGTCTGTACATGCTAGGCTCGTCAAGTTAGACCCAAGTATTTCCGCGTGTGCAAAACTGGCTTGCACCCGTTGTATGTGAGCGTAGAGTCTATAGCACCCGATCATCACGTGATGCTTGGACACGACGAACTTTCGCAACGGTGCATACATGGGGAGAACACAGTTTTTATCTTGATCTTTAAGTGAGGAATCATCTTATAATGCTACCGTCGCGATCTAAGCATAATAAGATACATAAAAGGATAAACATCACATGCATATAACTTTATGTGACATGGTATAGCCAATCTTCATGCAATGATCTCCATCTTGTGCGTGCCGGCATGATCTCCATCACTCCACCATGATTGCCTCCATCACGAATAGCAACTACAACTATTGCTAACTACTTAGCGATAAAGTGAAACTATTACATGGCGTATAAGAAGTTGACACACAGGTCATACACAATTATAAAGACAACCATATGGCTCCTGCCGGTTGTGTACTCATCGACATGCAAGTCGTGAAACATTACAAAACATGATCATCGCATACATTATACACATCACATCTTGGGCCATACCATATCACAGAAAACACTCCCTGCAAAAACAAGTTAGACGCCTCTACTTTGTTGTTGCATGTTTTACGTGGCTTATGGGAGTAGATGCTAAGAACGATTCTTACCTACGGAAAGCCACAACGGTGATATTATGGTTGCCAAACTCCGGTGTAAATCCCATGACAACTATAGTGAGAGAAACTGGCATCCACCAGCCGCATGTGTGGAACAAGCCACACGTCAAGTGCGAAGCCGGTCTCGAGAACGACGTCGCGTAAGGTTGGCCTGGACCGCTTCAATCTCACTATCCCGCATCATAAAAAGAACACAAACAAGAGGCTTGCAACAGAAAACATCAATGCCCGCAACAACCATGTTGCGTTCTACTCGTGAAACACATCTACGCATAGATCTAGCTCTGATACCACTGAAGGGTTTCGCGGCATAGTAAATCAAAATTTTCTACGGATGCGAACAGAGGGAAAGCCAAGATCTAATCTAGGAGATGCAAACAACGAGATAGAATGGATTAGATCTTCATACCCTTGAAGATTCGCACAGCGGAACGTTCGTCGGAACGTGGGTGATGTAGTCGTACTCGCTTCTCCTCCTCGCGATCCGATCCGATCTAGCACCACAAGTGGCGGTGCCTCCGTGAGATGCACACGTGCAGCACCTCGACATCTCCTCCTTCCTTGGACCAGCAAGTATGGTGGAGAGACGGATTGGATCTACAACATGACGGCGTGGTGTATATGGTGGAGAATTTCTGCAGCAAGGCTTCGCCTACAAACAGTCGGGAGGGAGAGAGGAGGGCAGCAGGGCGGCCAGGGTTGGAGGGGAAGGTGTGGGGGGTGGTGCGCCCCCAGCCCTCTTTATATATAGGGGTGGGGCGCAGCCCTAGACCCTCCCCCAAGCCCAAACCGGCGGCCCCAAAGGAGGAGGAGTGGGGGGCAAGGAAACCCCCTTCTAGAAGCTCTATCTAGGGTTTAAACCCTCTTTGGCCGGCTGGGCCCTATGGGGCCTTGTGCCCCTGGCCCAATGCGGCCAGGGCACTCCTTCATAGGCCCATGCCCCCTCCCGAAAGGTGGGGCCACGTTGGTCCCCTTCCGGAAGGTTCTAGAAGCTTCCGGTACAATACCGATTAACCCGGAACAATTCCGAACTCCAAAAACTGCACTGCCTTATATGAATCTTATTCTCCGAACCATTCCGGAACCTCTCTTGATGTCCCGGATCCCATCCTAGACTCCGAACAAAAACTCATAAACCAATTATCCAATCTATCCTAGCGTCGAGACACGTTAAGTGTGTGACCCTGCGGGTTCGAGAATATGCAGACATGATCTTCTATCAATAATCAACAGCGGGGTCTGGAAACCCATATTGACTCCCACACATTCATCGATGATCATATCGGATGAACCACGATGCCAGGATTCAATCAATCCCATATATATATTCCCTTCGTCTCGCGATATTTTACTTGCCCGAGATTCGATCGTCGGTACCGTCATACCTAGTTCAATCTCGTTCACAGCAAGTACTTTACTCGTTCCGTAATCTGATATCACTTCGTGATTAACTCCTTAACCACATGCTTGCAAGTGGTGTTGATATCGATTACCGAGTGGGCCTGAAGTATATCTCTCCGACTTGGGAGGGACAAATCCCATCTCGATACATACAACCCAACAGATACTTTCCGATCACCTGAGAGACACCTTTATGATCACCCTCTCATAGGATGACGTTTGATGACCTCAAAGCTTTCTTCCGATACCAGGGAGTTGTATTATCTCATGGTCTAAGGAATACAATATTTGACATAAGAAAAGCTTCGCAAAGACGAACACGATGACACGATCTAATTGCTTCGCTTAGTTTGGGTCTGTCCATCATATCATTCTCCCAATGATATGATCTCATTATTAATTGACAACTCATGTCTATGGTTAGGAAACCTTTACCATCATTAATCAATGAGCTAGTCCATAGAGGCATACTAGAGACACGGTGTTGTTCACAAACCACACAAGTATTAAAGTTTTCGCTTAATACAATTCTAGCATGGAATATAAACATTATCATGAACAAGAATTATAATAATAACATCTTTATTATTGCCTCTAGGGCATAATTCCAACACACATATCATCCATAACAACCTTCTAGCTTGACCCGCAGACCTACGAATAGGTGATACACATCCGCAAAGCATGCGGGGTTTCACGAATCGGAGAGCAGTTTTCTAACTGTGATCCACATGAATTTGGCTAGAGTTTATCGAAACAAGATGTGTTTTGTATCTTTGGGCTCCCCACACAAGGCACAGTTGCCATTGGGGGGATCGTGCCATCGGTCAATGTTATCATTAGATCGTAGCCTCTTTCAAATTAATTGCCACACAAACACCCTGATTTTGAGGGGGATAGAGATCTTCCAAATATCATAAAAGTGTTCCATCGCTATTCCCGGCAAAGCTTGCGGCACATGGATCGAATATAAAATTTGCTCGAGGGCTCCAGAGCTCATGATAAATTGTTTGGTTCCGGGGTAAGATGAAGGGTACCAACCTCCAAGAGGAGGCTGCCCCTAGTTCATGGACAAGGGGAATCTGCCATGTGCTATTGTGCCTTGCATGCATGACAATAGCCTCGGGCTCGACAACAATAGCAAGCAACGAAGTTAATTATCCCTCAAGGGCGGGTCATTTATGTTTTGGTGACCAAGTTGGTGAGCCTGCGCTTTAAGGGGACTAAGTTGACCATTGTCACTTAGAATGGCCGAAAGTCGTTGGACCAATTGTTAAGATAGACATTTGCGGGGTGAATTCAATCAAACACAAATGCTATCGTTTGGACTCACGAAAAATAGTTGAACATGGTTGAATCCAAATATGTTCGTCTCGTTGTCTTCTGTTTGATCCACCTTGTTAGTTTCCCATTATTCTTTGCCGGCGTAGACTAATTGACCCATTTGGAGCAGATCTACTCTTCCTCTTTTCTTCTCCCGAGCTAGCTGATACGTCGGAAACGTATCTATAATTTTTGATGCTCCTTGCTTGTTTAGTATCTACTTTGCTTTGCTTTGTCTACACTTTGAGGTACTTTTTACATGTTTTCTGGTACTAACCTATTAACAAGTTGCCACAGTGCAAGTTGCTTGTTTTCTGCTGTTTTTGGTTTCAGAAAAGCTAGTAAAGAAATATTCTCGGAATTGGACGGGACAAACGTCAAAGTCAATACTTTTCGTGGGAAATAAGAAGTCCAGAGGGGAGACGAGGAAGCGGGCCAGGGCGGCCAATCCCCCCTAGGCGCGGGTGGGCCCTACGCTGTGCCTAGGTAGGGTTTGACCCCTTTGGCTGCCTCCTCGGCCTTCCCCTTCGCCTATAAGAAGTCCCTAATGCAGAAACCCTAAGTACCCGATCAAATCTCCACAAAACCGTCTGTAGTCGCCGCCACCATCGTCCCTAGATCAGGGGGAGGGGGATCTGAAGTTCTTCCCGGCACCCTGCCGGAGGGGAGATCATCCTGGAGGCCTTCTCTCTAGTATGATACGTGAGTAGTTCCACCTTGTACTATGGGTCCATGTAGTAGCTAGATGGTTGTATCTCCTCCTTTGTGCTTTCATGTATAGATCTTGTGAGCTCCGTTCATGATCAAGATCTAATCTATTTGTAATCATGCATGTTGTGTTTGCGGGATCCGATGGATATTGAGATTATTGTGTTGGTTTGATTAATGGTTTTGTCTTTATGATTCTATCATGTCTGTGTTGTTTGTGATCTTGGATGCTCTCCGTTGTTAGTAGCTATCTTGGCCAAGTAGTTGCTAGTGACTCCAAGAGGGGGTATTTACGCTCGATAGTGGGTTCATGCCTCTAGTTTCCAAGGGAAGTGACAATAATCTCTTCGGTTGTAGATGTGTTATTGCTACTAGGGAGAAAACAACGGCCTCTTGTTCATGGAACATGTGGACTGTTTGCCTTACACACTTTGCTTAAAGCAGTTGTCTGTTGCTTGCAACTTAATGCTGGAGGGGGTTCAGATGATAACCTGAAGGTGGACTTCTAGTCATAGATGCAGTTGGATGGCGGTCTATATATCTTGTTGTATTGCCCAAACGAATCTCATAGGATCTTTCTGACTAGTAATTGCATTGTTATGCCTTGCTCAGTTCCTATCAATTGCCCTACTGTAATTTGTTTACCCTTCATGCCATGTTGTTTACCTAAGGAGAGCATCCCTAGTGAACTATGGACCCCGGTCCAATCTTTACCATTGATACACCTTCCACGGTTACTTGTTTACTTGTTGCAAACTGTTACCTTCCACGCCATACGTTTAATCCTTTGTTACAACAAACCGGTGAGCTTGACAACCTCACTAATTCAATAGGGCAAAGTCTTGAGTTTGTGTTGTGCAAGTCTCCGTGTTGCTTGCAACACCTGTGTGACGTTTCCTTTCTCCTTCTGGGTCGATAACCTCGGTCTCTACTGAGGGAAGACTTGCTGTTGTGCTCATCACACCTTGCTCTTGGGGTTTCCAACGAAGTGCTCCACGTCAACACCATCAACAAGTTCTCTGGCGCCGTTGCTGGGGAGGCTAAGGACGTCTTTACAAGGGGAGTCCTTCACTTCCTTTATCTTTTCTTTGTTTTTAGTTTGCTTTGTTTCTTTTGCTTGGTTTTGTTTGCCTTTTTCCAAAAACCCTAAAAAAATTAGTCTAGTTCGGTTTGCTTGCCTTATTCAAAACACAAAAAATTAGTTCCTACTCTTGTTGCTACCATGTATGGTTTTGAACCAACCTTTATTTCCCCTATGGTAGAAATATCCACTTTTAAACAAAAAAGTGAAGAAAGGTTTATAGAAGCTTGGTCCAAAATCTCTGCTTTACAAAGGGAAACTGAGCCTAAGGTGAGCCTTAGCTTGGTTATTGATAGTTTCTACCGTGGTATTGCTCTTCGTTATAGATATGCTCTGGATGTTGTGGCTGAGAAAGATATTTTTCTATGTACCGAGGATGAAGCTTTTGATGCCATAAAGAAATTAATCATGATTTATGGTACACCTGGCAAGTCTGATTCCTGTTTCACAAATATTTTTGCTAGGTTGAACACTCTTGAGACTAGTATTGCTGCTATGAATAGTTGCTATCACAGGATTAGGGCTTATCATGATTATGTCCCCATAAATTCTGAGCCTTCAGAGTGGTTTCCCACAATCAAAGTCTCTATAAATACTACACTTTTTGATGCTCGTTGTGATATCATGTCTGAATTTTGTCTCATGCCTAAAGATATTTATGATTCCTTGAGTCTTTGGGAGCTTACTGAAGGGGGAGAGGAAATCTCTCTTACCAACAGTGCCACTATATTGCCCATTGGAATAGCTGAAGGCGTGTTTACAAAAATCTCAGGGAAAATGGTGTCTACTGATTATCTTGTTATTGAATGTGTAGGCAAGGGACATATTACACTTGGAAGATCCCTACTGAAACACCTTGGAGCAGTAATAGATGTGGGAAAAGGCATTATGCACTTTGCTCCTCCAGTAAGCAAACATATCTTCCCTAAAGAGAATAAGAAAGGTAAGAAAGGAAAGAACAAGAGGGGCAATTCCTCATTTGAAAATACTTGATTCTTCTTGCTTCTTGTGCCTAACTTAAAGGCGTTAAAGAAAAGTACTTGTTGGGAGATAACTCAAGAGTTTCCTTGAGTCTTGGAAGTTGTTACTTCAGTAATGACCTCTCCTTATCCTTTTTTGTTTGCTTTTTGTGCTAAGAATGACCTCTAATGAGAGGGAAGCAAGATTTGGGGAGTTGCTGTCCCGAAACAGATTTCTGTCCTCCACCATAAAAATTCGTGAGGAGTCTCTGTAACTCAGATGGAGCTGAAAATTTACGAATAAATCTCTCAGTATGTTATCTAACTTTGTTTAGTTCAACACTTTTTTATTTGAGCAACATAAGATGTTCGAAAAAAATCGGTTTCTACCTGCTGGTCTGTTTTGACAGATTTCTGCCATTATTTGCATTTGTTTCTTATTAATTCCTTTTTGAGTTCTCTTTAGGTGAATTGAGCTTTTTGAAGGAGTTACTACAGTAGCTTGTGTTTTTAGTGAAAATCCCTGCTGTTCCAAAGCTTTTCCAGAGGTCTAATATATTTTGAATAAGCTAATGTTGCTAATGAAGATTGTGTGAAGTTTTGTATGAAGGAAAAATTTCAGATGTAGAGAGAGAATGATGCAATGAGATGAAGAATGGACAAAAGCTCAAGCTTGGGGATGCCACCATGGTGTCACCCCAAGAAATATCCAAGAGGTACAAGCGTCAAAGCTTGGGTATACCCAAGGCATCCCCTTCTTCATCAATAAAAAGCTCAGGTCTGTCTAGACACTTCATTTTTATTGTTTCATGCACAGTTGTGTTGTTCTTGGAGCGTCTTAGTTTTCATTTGCTTTGCTTAGTTTGTTTAGTTTGCTTGAGTAGTTTAGACCCCCATTCTCGCTGTGTTTTTTTACAAATAAGTTGCTTGGTGTTGGAAAGGAGTAGTAAGTTCTTGCTTGTAAGTGCAAGAGGAGCTTGCATTGACTGTGACTTAGACTTTAGCATGACATGCTAGGTATTTTTTTAACCTTATGCTTAGTGATTATTGCTGTAGCATGTCTTGTTCCAAACATTTGGGATTGCTTAGTGTGCCTTGAAGAAATTATGCGTTGTTTTAGCATGCAAAAGCATAGTATTGTGGTATTCTCCTTTGATGTTTTGCTTGGGTTGACTTGGCACATGCTCACACCATGTTATGACTATGAAAAGTCACCATTAGCCTCCACGATCATTTAGTCCTTGACTTGTAGTACCACTCTTTGCTTTGATTAGTATGCTTTGTTGCACTGCATGATTTTGGCCATTATTGCTCTCTTATTTGGTTGCTCCCAGTCTTTTGCTAGCCTCCACTTGTATGAGTGATTTCTACTCATGCTTCCAACTCCCAAGAAACCAAGTTATTCCAAAGTGCCCACTATAAACTCCTATGCATGGTGTGTTACACCATTCCAAGTATATTCTTGTTTTCAACTATCTTCCAATTAAAAACTATTTTGTTATGAGAAAACTTAGTGATTAAGGCCCTCACAAACTTGATGGCACACTTTATATTCTTTGCCCCTAATAAAATTGAACCATTGTGACAACTTTGTTGTATATGCTTGCACTTATACGTTGGAATTAGCAGAACAATGCTGTCACAGAGAATGCTTTCAACATTGCATTTGTACTTTGTACTCAGTTGATATCATGCTCTTTTGTCTATGGATGTCACCGGTGTGAAATAAAGAGGGAACTTGTAAGTCCATGGAGTTTGTATTCTGTGTTAGAGAAACGCCTGGGCCGCTAGCCTTAGCCATGCCTAATCATGGTGGAAACTTGCAGCATCACCATAGTGAGCTATCTATGAAGCATCCTCAATAAAAAGCTATGCATATGGTAGATAAAAAGATTGCTGAGATGCTCATTGTATGCTTGCCTTGTCATTTTGGTTATGGGAAAGCTCATGTACTATATGCAAGGGGTACCCCGTTGGCGGTTCTCAATGATATGCAAATACTTACAATGATAAGAACTTACCTGGGCCCAAAGTTGAATATGCATGAGGTGTGGCCCTCGTATTCAAGGGACTTGAGATTGCCAACTTATACTTTGTCAAGAATATACTCCATCTTTGCCACTCTAACCTTAATCACTTCAAGATGCTTATGATAGGGGCAATGAGGGCTGAAAGCTAACGAGTACCATAATTTTTGGAAGCTCCTTTTGAAACTTGTAATCCCTGCTTCCTTTACAAAAAAGGCTTTTCTTTCACCACTATTGAGTCTCCACCTTCTACCTTTAGGCACCATTAAGAGAGCATAGTTTCCATTCTGTGTGCAGTGTTCAAAAGCTTATTGATTGATGCATATTGTGATATTACTTGTTCTTGTGCTATTTTTTTCCAGTCAACCTTGTAAACTTTGAAGGTGTCCTATGCATATATTTGCTACTCTATGAGGGACAAGATGATTGCCACTATGCTATGTTTTTTGTATGTGAAACAAACAAATGTTTTTCAATGCATGTTATTCATGATCTTTGTTTGTAGCTTGTCATGTTGCATGCATAGTTACTATGTCCTATTGTTAGAACTCCATCTTTCATGCACATGTTTAGAGTTATTTGATCCTAGCTTTCAATGCTTGCAAATGGTTGGATCTTTATTGTGAAGGTGCATGTCGCCTAAAAAATTATTCTTTTTATCACTTACCTACTCGAGGACGAGCAGGAGTTAAGCTTGGGGATGCTTGATACGTCGGAAACGTATCTATAATTTTTGATGCTCCTTGCTGGTTTAGTATATACTTTGCTTTGCTTTGTATACACTTTGAGGTGCTTTTTACATGTTTTCTGGTACTAACCTATTAACAAGTTGCCACAGTGTCAGTTGCCTGTTTTCTGCTATTTTTGGTTTTAGAAAATCTAGTAAAGAAATATTCTCGGAATTGGACGGGACAAATGTCAAAGTCAATAACTTTCTGTGGGGAACAAGAAGTCCAGAGGGGAGACGAGGAAGCGGTCCAGGGAGGCCACCCCCCCCTTAGGCGCGGGTAGGCCCTATCCCGCGCCTGGGTAGGGTTTGACCCCTCTGGCCGCCTCCTCGGCCTCCCCCTTCGCCTATAAGAAGCCCCCGATGCAGAAACCCTAATTACCCGATCAAATCTCCATGAAACCGTCTGTAGCCACCGCCACCATCGTCCCTAGATCGGGGGGATCTGAAGTTCTTCGCGGCACCCTGCCGGAGGGGAGATCATCCCGGAGGCCTTCTCTTCGGTATGATGCGTGAGTAGTTCCACCTTGGACTATGGGTCCATGTAGTAACTAGATGGTTGTATATCCTCCTTTGTGCTTTCATGTATAGATCTTGTGAGCTCCGTTCATGATCAAGATCTAATCTATTTGTAATCATGCATGTTGTGTTTGCGGGGATCCGATGGATATTGAGATTATTGTGTTGGTTTCATTAATGGTTTTGTTTTTATGATTCTATAATGTCTGTGTTGTTTGTGATCTTGCATGCTCTCCGTTGTTAGTAGCTATCTTGGCCAAGTAGTTGCTAGTGACTCCAAGAGGGGGTATTTATGCTCGATAGTGGGTTCATACCTCTAGTTTCCAAGGGAAGTGACAATAATCTCTTCGGTTGTAGATGTGTTGTTGCTACTAGGGAGAAAACAACGGCCTCTTGTTCATGGAACATGTGGACTGTTTACCTTACACACTTTGCTTAAAGCAGTTGTCTGTTGCTTGCAACTTAATGCTGGAGGGGGTTCAGATGATAACCTGAAGGTGGACTTCTAGTCATAGATGCAGTTGGATGGCGGTCTATATATCTTTTTGTATTAACCAAACGAATCTCATAGGATCTTTCTGACTGGTAATTGTATTGTTATGCCTTGCTCTGTTCCTGTCAATTGCCCTGCTGTAATTTGTTTACCCTTCATGCCATGTTGTTTACCTAAGGAGAGCACCTCTAGTGAACTATGGACCCCGGTCCAATCTTTACCATTGATACATCTTCCACTGTTACTTGTTTACTTGCTGCAAACCATTACCTTCGACACGATACGTTTAATCCTTTGTTACAACGAACCGGTGAGCTTGACAACCTCATTGATTCGTTGGGGAAAAGTATTGTGTTTGTGTTGTGCAGGTCTTCGTGTTGCTTGCAACACCTGTATGACATTTCCTTCCTCCTTCTGGTTCGATAACCCCGGTCTCTACTGAGGGAAGAATTGCTGCTGTGCTCATCACACCTTGCTCTTGGGGTTTCCAACGAAGTGCTCTACATCAGCACCATCACTAGCTTAGCTCCAACCGCTCATATCCACATTGGAGCTTGTCGTCGCTCTCCTAGCATCTCCGCCATGAGCAGCATCTCTCCCATGCCCCTAATCGGAGCTCTCCATAACCCGCGCTGCCCCGCTCGCTAGATCAGAGCTCATAGTCCCCATCATAGCATCCCCCCTTGGCAAATCGCTCTCCCTCGGAAGATCATGGTCAAGCAGGTGATACAGAGCATCGTGGAAGGAGGAAGGAGGGGGAAATGTGCTAGAACAAGAGGTAGATGGCTCAAAGGGGAGAAGTGGCGACGGTGAGGATGAGGAGAGAAAATCCCACTGCCATAGGATCTGCTTTTGAATCACCTTCGAGCAGTTATTGAGAAAAATCCGCCACTATGGTGGTCCCTGGATCCAACGTCCCAGGGCATCCTCATTGTTTGGTCTTCATGGTGGCGATGGACCGCCGCAGGCACAACCGTTGCACACAATCAAGCAGGCCCAACATCTTTTAGGGCCCCTAACCCTTCGCCTCCAAGACGTGCGCAACCCAGCGCTCGGGGGCTACTATTGGGCCAGTGGCAACTAGGATGGCGCAGCCATCTGCTGTTGGGCCTGGCAGTGGAGCAGTCCTGGGTTCCTTGCAGGGCCTCCCTCACGAAGCAATACTTCTTGAAGCCCTCCACAAGGAGTGTCTCTAGGCGAGGTACCCCCTACCGAGGACTCACGTGAAGCGCGCTAGCATTGCGGTGCCCAAGACCTGGACGCCGAGAAGGACCACGAGCGAGGCTTGGACGAAGACAACGAGGGCCTCAAACGTGACAGCTATACCAGCTTGCACCTGGTGCGCAAGGAAGACACATTTCTCCTTCTGCAAGGAAAGCACCTTCCTCTCCCTCAAGCCAGGAGTGACCGACAACCGCTGTGACCTAGGAGGGACTACTCCTCCTCCCTGGCATGAAAAGCATGGAAGAGGTCAACGGTGTGATCAACGACACCCTGCTGCACACCGTGCCCATGGTAAAAGGTACCTTTATCCTACTTGCTCACTGCCTTATCATCATGTGGCAACCCATCCCGCCCATATTGCGGGAAGAGGTCCGGGGCGCCTATAAGAAGGGCAGAGCGGCACCATAGCAGGGGCATCTTCTTCCACCTCGGAAACCCTAGCTTCCTCCTAGCTAGAAACCCTAGATCTGATCACTCGATCACCACCTTGTATTGTAAACCTTGTCAAGCGATACAAGACAAAGATACATAGGGAGTTTACCCAAGTTCAGGTCACCGTGCGGTGTAAAACCCTACTCATGTATGACCCAAAGGGGAGAGTGTCCGGTGAAACAAAGGAATTGGTACACCCAATGCTCCCAACTTCATTTGGCAACCTAAAAAGTTCTCAAAAAGTTTGAAATCAAGTCTTTGCATAGATAGTACTCATATCTAACATGTATAGAATATCAACTCGATAGTCATAACACAGATCAAGAAAAAATATAGACAAATCTGATAATGAATGGTACAAAATGCAAGATGGTCTTTGAATTTGGCCCATTATCACATGCTACAACAGATTTGTTATTTTCTATTTTGATGTTACGTGTCAAATTTATACTTGATTTTTTTGTGACAATGTATATTTATGTGTGTCAATAACCCAACTTGTTTTATAGTTTTTATTTTATTTTTTAAAGTTGTCAACCGGAGCCGGATGCACCGGGCCGGGTGCACCAATTCCTTGGTTTCATGGCTACGTTCCCTGACCCAAAGCACCGACTTGTGCCATTTTCCCTGCAGCGACCGGTGATTGAGTCCGTGGAGACATATTTTTAATCAGAAAAAAGGCCCAGCAGGCCACCACGCAAAGGTCAAAATGGGAGAAGTGTCATGGACTTCTGATCGTGGACCGTGATCGGCTGATCAATCATCACTTCTACAGTACTCCCCAATTCCGCATGTTCCATCTCCCTATGACGTTTTCTCAGAAAAAAAAAACTCCGTGTGAGGCGTTGACGCTAAAGCTAGAAAGACTCCCGCAGGCCACAACTTCACGACTGCTCCCTGCCCTACCGCCGCACCCTGCCGGCCTGCAATGGTGACGGCCGACGCATTCTTCGTGTTCGGTTCTAGAACTAGAGCGGACGGAACGGAATGGTTCCATTCCGATGTCATGGGACGGTTCTGACTCCATGTTCGGTTCAGAAAAAATTAAGGAATAGAATGATTCCGTTTTCTGTTCGGTTGGTGGAATCACAGAACATAAAACCAAAACACTGCTAATATTTTATTTATTTGAGTCTAAACTTAATTCTCTCTTTAAATCATAATTAATAATAACAAAACAGTCAATTAGAATGAATAGAGGTCAAAATCTAAGGCATAATCGGAGCCAAAAATTGAAGGTCAAAATCTAAGGCATAATGAGAGCCAAAAATTGGAGGTCAAAATTAGAGGCAAAATCGTTGCTTCTGCCTTGCCTCGTGCCAAAATCAGAGCTACAATCAAAGCCAAAATCGGAAGCCGCCGGCCGCGCGTGCCTTGCTTGGATGCTGTGACCACTGGGTGCTCGCGTCACTGGGCTTGCTTCATGCATGGCTGTTGCTGGCGCGTGCTTTGCTGCCGGCGCCGCCCGCCCCCCACCCCGTGTGCTTGGCCGCCCGCCGCTCGCAGCCGCCCGCTACCTATGCATGCTTGGCCGCCGCTGCCAGGCCTACTTGCAGCGCCGTCGGGTCCGCGAGTGCGTCGCCCGCGCGCGTGGTTAGAGAGATAGGGGCTAATTAGTTTTCGTGTTAGCGAGTCCGTTCTTCCAAGTCCGGCCGATTCGGTCGGACGAGGTGATTCCGCGAGGAGAATATTCCATTCCGAAGAACTAGTTGGTTCCATCCCATCTGAACAACCGAACACAAGAACGGGTGCTAGGTACGAAACGGACCTATTTCGTTCCTCCAAATTCTAGAACCGAACACACCTCTAGCTCACTAATACAACGAGCCTCCATCTTTAGTCATTTTCTCGTCATCGAGTCTTCAACTTCTTTAGTATTTATAATCGACAATTTTTGCGATCTTTAGTACTTGCAGCAAGACAACAAGGATCTAATTCAAGTTGTGATCTCCTTTTGTCTTATCACAATATTGCTAAACATAATGTGTTTTTAGACAAAAAAAAAACAGCAAAAGTGTTGATTTCATTCATGTGATAAGAGTAAAAGAGTAGATATGACTGGAAAAAAGAAAGAAAGAAGAAGAAAACAACTCAACACTAGAGGAAAAAGGGCTATCCATTCGCGACCCCTCGGAGCATTAGTCCCGGTTGCGCCACCAACCGGGACTAATGCTGGCACGCGTCCCGGTTGGAGCGGGCACGGGGCCAGGGGGCATGCGTCCCGGTTGGTAAGGGGGCATGCGTCCCGGTTGGAGCCACCAACCGGGACTAAAGGTTTGGCCACAGCCACGTGGCGTGGCACGCACCTTTAGTCCCGGTTGCTGGCTCCAACCGGGACTAAAGACCCCTGCCCTCTATAAATGCAACGCCCCAGCCCCCTCTGCCTCCACTCTGTTTTTTCGAATGGTGGAAGGTGTGAGGGGGTGTGCTAGTTTTTTCTCATGCATGCATTGAAGGTGTTTGTTGAAATGTTTGAGTGAATAATCCCGTTGAATTTCTCATAGAACAAAAATATAGAAGGTGTCCGAGACGCACTTGAGCTTTCTCCTCTTTATTTCCCTCGATCGAGGTTAGCAATCTTATCTTTTCTAGGTCATTGATACAATTCATGTGTCGGTGTGAATTGGTTATTTCACTATTTATGATGTCCTGTTTTTTGATAAACTTACTTATATGATGCAGATGAACGGTCGGGAATGGATGTACGGTGACCGGCGGGTAGCCGGGTATATCAAAGGCGTGGATAAATTTATCGATGTGGCTACGACAACCAAAGAGAATGGATTTATACGTTGTCCATGTTTTCAATGTCGGAACAACAAGGAGTACTCTTCCTCGAAAATCATTCATGGCCACCTGATTATGAAAGGTTTCATGCCCAACTAAAATTGATGGATCAAGCACGGGGAAAGAGGGGTTATGATGGAAGATGGTGAAGAAGAAGATGATGATAACAAGTATCATCATATGTTTCCTGAATACAGTGATACTGCAATGGAAGACAATGGAGAGGAAAGAGGTGAAGAGCGGGCATCAGATGAGCCGGCTGATGAACTTGGTAGGGTCATTTCTGATGCAAAGCGAGACTGTGAAACAGAAAATGAGAAGTTGAAGTTAGAGGGCATGTTAGAAGATCACAAGAAATTGTTGTACCCAAATTGTGAAGATGGCAGCACAAAGCTCGGTACCACACTGGAATTGTTGCGATGGAAGGCAGAGTGTGGTCTAACTGACTCCTCATTTGAAAAGATGCTGAAAATAATGAAGCCGAAGTTTCCAAAACATAACGAACTTCCCGAGAGTACCTACGAAGCAAAGAAGACTCTCTGTCCTCTGGGATTAGATGTGCAAAAGATACATGCATGCATTAATGACTGCATCCTCTACCGCGGTAAGGAGTATGAGAATTTAGATAAATGCCCGGTATGCAACGCGTTGCGGTATAAGATCAGACGAGATGACCCTGGTGATGTTGAGGGAGAGCCCCTCCGGAAGAGGGTTCCTGCTAAGGTTATGTGGTATGCTCCTATAATACCAAGGTTGAAACACATGTTCAGAAACAAAGAGCATGCCAGGTTGTTGCGATGGCACAAAGAAGACCGTAAGAAAGACGGGAAGTTGAGACACCCTGCTGATGGGTCACAGTGGAGAAAAATCGAGAGAGACTTCCCAGACTTTGCAGGTGACGCAAGGAACTTATGGTTTGGTCTAAGTACGGATGGCATGAATCCTTTTGGGGAGCAGAGCTGCATTCACAGCACCTGGTCCGTGACTCTATGTATCTACAACCTGCCTCCTTGGTTGTGCATGAAGCGTAAGTTCATTATGATGCCAGTGCTCATCCAAGGCCCGAAGCAACCGGGCAACAACATTGATGTGTACCTTAGGCCATTAGTTGAAGAACTCTTACAGTTGTGGGGCAAACCAGGTGTACGTGCGTGGGATGAGAACAAACAGGAGCCATTTAATCTACGAGGGTTATTATTCGTAACCATCAATGATTGGCCTGCTCTTAGTAACCTTTCAGGACAGACAAACAAAGGATATAAGGCATGCACCCACTGTTTAGATAAGACCGAAGGTACATATTTGCATAAATGCAAGAAGGTTGTGTACCTGGCGAATCGACGATTTCTTCTGACCAATCATCCCGTAAGAAAGAAAGGCAAGCATTTCAAAGGTGAGGCAGATCACCGGAAGAAGCCTGAACTCCCTGCTGGTGATGATGTATTTGGTATGGTCAAGGACATAGAAGTAATCTTTGGAAAGGGTCCCGGCGGTCAATCAGTTCCGAACGACGTCGCTACAGGACACGCACCCATGTGGAAGAAGAAATCTATATTTTGGGAGCTGCCATATTGGAAAGTCCTGCGTGTCCGCTCTTCAATCGACGTGGTGCACGTGACGAAGAATCTCTGCGTGAACCTGCTAGGATTCCTAGGTGTGTATGGGAAGACAAAAGATACACCTGAAGCACGGGAGGACCAACAAATTATGAAAGACCCAAAGAACATGCATACAGATAACAAGACGGATAAAGGGCGTCACTTAAGTCGTGCCAGCTATGCTCTTACCAAAGCAGAGAAGGAAATCTTTTTTGAAGTCCTTTACAGTATCAAGGTGCCGTCGGGCTTCTCATCTAATATAAAGGGGATAATAAATATGGCAGAGAAGAAGTTCCAAAACCTGAAGTCTCATGACTGTCACGTGATTATGACGCAGTTGCTTCCGATTGCATTGAGGGGGCTTCTACCGAAAAATGTTCGAGTACCCATTGTGAAGCTGTGTGCATTCCTCAATGCAATATCTCAGAAGGTAATCAATCCAGATATTCTGCCAAGGTTACAGAAGGATGTGGTACAATGTCTTGTTAGTTTTGAATTGGTGTTCCCACCATCCTTCTTCAATATTATGACGCATCTCCTGGTTCATCTAGTGGAAGAGATTGCCATTCTCGGTCCGGTATTTCTGCACAATATGTTCCCCTTTGAGAGGTTCATGGGAGTCTTAAAGAAATATGTTCATAATCGTGCTAGACCAGAAGGAAGCATCTCCAAGGGATATGGAACAGAGGAGGTCATTGAGTTTTGTGTTGACTTTATTCCTGACCTTAAGCCAATTGGTGTTTCTGACTCGCGGCATGAGAGAAGACTAAGTGGAAAAGGCACGCTGGGAAAGAAAGCAATGATATGTAGGGACGGGGATTCTTTCACTAAAGCACACTACACAGTTCTACATAATTCCACCTTGGCAGCTCCGTATATCGAGGAACACAAGAATATTGTACGCTCCAAAAACCCGGGGAAGCCTGAATCATGGATTACAGATGAACACATGAAGTCTTTCGGTGGTTGGATGCGGACACATCTCTTGAATGACACCACTGTTGGAGATCAGCTATACTTGTTGGCCGCGTCACCATCTTCTACTGTATTGAATTTCCAAGGGTACGAAATAAATGGGAATACATTCTACAAGATCGCCCAAGATAAAAAGAGCACCAACCAAAATAGTGGTGTCCGCTTTGATGCAATAGACGAGAATGGACAAAAGGACACATATTATGGTTACATAGAGGAGATATGGGAACTAGACTATGGAGTCTCTTTTAAGGTCCCTTTGTTTCGCTGCAAATGGGTCAACCTGAATGGGGAAGGGGTAAAGATAGACCAGTTGTACGGAATGACAACAGTGGATCTCAACAATCTTGGTTATAGATATGAACCATTCGTCCTAGCCAATGATGTGTCTCAGGTTTTCTATGTGAAGGACATGTCCTCCAGACCGAAAAAAAGAAAAAATATGCAAACGAATACATCATATGATGAGCCAAAGCGTCACATAGTTCTTTCAGGTAAAAGAAACATCGTGGGAATCGAGGACAAGACAGACATGTCAGAAGATTATAATAAGTTTGATGAAATTCCGCCCTTCACAGTGAAAACTGACCCAAGCATTCCGTTAAGTAAAGAAGATGCTCCATGGTTACGTCTGAAGCGGTCATAAGGAATGACATATGCCAAGAAGTTCATGCTCATATTATGTAATATCTTTCGCGGTTTGTGGCCTTTAGTCCCGATTTTGTAGTCTCAGTTTTTAATATTAATAAATGTCTTGAGTGTTAGTCCCGTTTTGTGGCTGGACTGGGAGTGCCTCTATGACCAGTTTCTTGGAGATGCCGGAGGACTGGGATCCGGCGGCATCTCCCTGAAACTGGCCGCAGTGGTGTCCCTGCTCTCGAAAACCATCTTGCAGCTTGTAATTTCACTAAGTAGATCAATACGCCTCGGAGCTAACTAATTTCACATATTAGGGAGTGCCTCTATGACCAGTTTCTCGAAGATGCCGGAGGACTGGGCTCCGTCGGCATCTCCCTGAAACTGGCCGCAGTGGTGTCCCTTCTCTCGAAAACCATCTTGAAGCTTGTAACTTCACTAACTAGATCAATACGCCTCGGAGCTAACTAATTTCACATATTAGGGAGTGCCTCTATGACCAGTTTCTCGGAGATGCCGGAGAACTGGGCTCCGTCGGCATCTCCCTGAAACTGGCCGTAGTGGTGTCCCTGCTCTCTAAAACCATCTTGGAGATGCCTCAAACTGGCTGGAGGACTGGACTCAAACGTGCGCAAAAAACGGGTCGTTTTGTGAAGTAACCACCAAAATGCCGTTTCACAATGCTACCGTCCCATTTTCCTAAAATACTAGACGACCTTACATGGACTATCTCCCAACCGGTACATCTCAAACCTTTTCGTCCATCCCGGGTAAAAAGGACAAATGTCTGCCGAATCGATAGGAAGTGGGTCCGGTTTGTACTACAGGTACATGATCTATCGCCCATGATTTTTTGAAAAAATCATTTTTAGACTCGCAATATGTGGTTTCTTCAGAGATCCAATGCAAGTTCTAACGATGCTCGTCCCCTATCTTCATGCACACCGGTTCGACCATAGTTAGAAATTCAGATAATTCAAAACGGGCATAATAAATTCAAAAAAAATCCGAACAATAAAAATCCTTCGCGTGGTGTCATATTTTGTTACATAGTTGAAAGGAAAAATACCAGACTTGGTATATTGATCATGTTTCAAAAAAACCTTCACAAAATGACCTATCATGTTCGAGGTTTCATGGCTTTCGGTCCAAATGACCGATGTTATGTGCTGAATCACGACATAGTTTGTGATGTTGTGCCCATATTATGCATGTGTGTGGACATTGGTATGGAGAACAATGTTGCAGGAGGAAGTTTTCCTTTTTGTCGCACGGAAAAGCCCTTTTCCATTTTCCGAGCGCAAAAAACGGGTCGTTTTGTGAAGTAACCACCAAAATGCCGTTTCACAATGCTACCATCCCATTTTCCTAAAATACTAGACCACCTTACATGGACTATCTCCCAACCGGTATATCTCAAACCTTTTCGTCCATCCCGGGTAAAAAGGACAAATGTCTGCCGAATCAATAGGAAGTGGGTCCGGTTTGTACTACAGGTACATGATCTATCGCCCGTGATTTTTTGAAAAATCATTTTTAGACTCGCAATATGTTGTTTCTTCAGAGATCCAATGCAAGTTCTAACGATGCTCGTCCCCTATCTTCATGCACACCGGTTCGACCATAGTTAGAAATTCAGATAATTCAAAACGGGCATAATAAATTCAAAAAAAATCCGAACAATGAAAATCCTTCGCGTGGTGTCATATTATGTTACATAGTTGAAAGGAAAAATACCAGACTTGGTATATTGATCATGTTTCGAAAAAACCTTCACAAAATGACCTATCATGTTCGAGGTTTCATGGCTTTCGGTCCAAATGACCGATGTTATGTGCTGAATCACGACATAGTTTGTGATGTTGTGCCCATATTATGCATGTGTGTGGATATTGGTATGGAGAACAATGTTGCAGGAGGAGGTTTTCCTTTTTGTCGCACGAAAAAGCCCTTTTCCATTTTTCGAGCGCAAAAAACGGGTCGTTTTGTGAAGTAACCACCAAAATGCCGTTTCAGAATGCTACCGTCCTATTTTCCTAAAATACTAGACCACCTTACATGGACTATCTCCCAACCGGTACATCTCAAACCTTTTCGTCCATCCCGGGTAAAAAGGACAAATGTCTGCCGAATCGGGAGGAAGTGGGTCCGGTTTGTACTACAGGTACATGATCTATCGCCCGTGATTTTTTGAAAAAATCATTTTTAGACTCTCAATATGTGGTTTCTTCAGAGATCCAATGCAAGTTCTAACGATGCTCGTCCCCTATCTTCATGCACACCGGTTCGACCATAGTTAGAAATTCAGATAATTCAAAACGGGCATAATAAATTCAAAAAAAATCCGAACAATGAAAATCCTTCGCGTGGTGTCATATTTATGTTACATAGTTGAAAGGAAATATACTAGATTTGGTATATTGATCATGTTTCGAAAAAACCTTCACAAAATGACCTATCATGTTCGAGGTTTCATGGCTTTTTCGGTCCAAATGACCGATGTTATGTGCTGAATCACGGCATAGTTTGTGATGTTGTGCCCATATTATGCATGTGTGTGAACATTGGTATGGAGAACAATGTTGCAGGAGAAAATGGTTTTGCATTATTTATTTAAATCCAAACACTTTTTATGTTTAAAGTTTTTCTAAATTCCAAATTAATATTTAAAAATATAAGTTAATTCATTTTAAAAGGTTACATTAATTATTTTTTAAAAATAGAAAATGGTTTTGGATTATTTATTCAAATCCATACACTTTTATGTTTAAAGTTTTTCTAAATTCCAAATTGATATTAAAAATATATAAGTTAATTCATTTTTAATTGTAAATGGTTACATTAATTATTTTTTAAAACAGAAAATGTTTTTGAATTATTTATTTAAATCCAAACACTTTTTATGTTTAAATTTTTTCTAAATTCCAAATTAATATTCAAAAATATAAGTTAATTCATTTTAAAAGGTTACATTAATTATTTTTAAAAAATAGAATATGTTTTTGAATTATTTATTCAAATCCATACACTTCTTATGTTTAAAGTTTTTCTAAATTCCAAATTGATATTAAAAAAATATAAGTTAATTCATTTTTAATTGTAAATGGTTCATATTTTAAATGGTTACATTAATTATTTTTTAAAACAGAAAATGGTTTTGAATTATTTATTCAAATCCAAACACTTTTTATGTTTAAAGTTTTTCTAAATTCCAAATTAATTATCATTTAAAAAACAATACAAATTTAAACCCCAAAATAAAAAATAAGGCGGGAACAGAGAGAAAATACCTGAATATTTTTGAAAACTGGGGAATATGTCCCGGTTGGAGCCACCAACCGGGACTAAAGACCCCCTGCGCGTCAACCCTTGGTCTGCTGAAATTTTTGGAGTATAGGTCCCGGTTGGTGGCTCCAACCGGGACGTATAACCCTTTAGTCCCGGTTGGAGCCACCAACCGGGACAAAAGGTCCTTTGGTTATAACTGGGTGCCCCTCCTCTTCTTCTTCCCCATCTCCCCTCCTCTTCTCTTCTCGCGCACGACGCCGTCAGGCTGCCCCGCCGCCGTGCACGCCCTACCGGCCGCCCCTCGCCCAGCCAAGCGTGCAGGAAGCTTCGCCTCGTCGCCCCGAGGCTTCTCCCTGAAGGAATCGGCCCCGCTCGCTCCCAATCGTCGCCAACGACCCTCGAGCCCGACGTCGCCGCCGTCGATTCGTCGGCTCCCGACCTTGCCTCGCCTCCCTGACACCACCACTGCACACCTGGTGAGCTGCTGGTCCTCGTGGACCCTCTCTCTCGCCCCCACTCGCTCTGGTTCATCCTCCCCGTCGACCACCTGCCACCACCGCCGCTCACCGTCGTCGTGCTCTCTCTCCGGTGACCTTTTGGAGGCGGCGCCGCTACTCTTTGGCTCGCCTCAACCTCCTCTCTCTAACGCGCACACGCACGCGCCCTAGATCGCCCCCTAACGCCGTTCCCCATCACCGTCCTGCAAGCCACCGCCGGCGTGACGTCACCCGTGCATCAGCGCGACCCAGCCAGGGAGCCACTTTGCCTGCATGGCTTTCCTATGTGGCCTCTGGCCCACAGGTCAGCATCTCTGGCTAGCCCCAGCCCGAGTGAAAAATGCCCCCCTGAACCACTGTTGCTTGTGTGGCTGCTGAGGTGGCTCCAGGCCCCTCTGTCAGTCATTGTGGCTAGATATGCCCGCGGTGTAAAAAGTTTAACCAGCTTTTAATAATTTCAGAAATAATTATAATCTTATAAATTACATAACTTTTAATCTATAAGTCATAAAAATATGAATAATATATCAAAATGTTCAGAAAAATGAAACCTAGCTATCTAAGCTATAATCATGCATTGTTCAACAAATTAAATTACAAGTTTAATTAGAAGAACAAATCCACCCCTCTCATGTGTTCCGGAGTTTCTCCGAGTTAGGGTTTTCACCCCTCGGAACCCCGATTAAATCGTCGAGCATTTCTTAGGGTTACATTCCAATGCAAATTAACTTGTCATATCATCATACTTGCTTGAGCATTGCATCGATGCCATGTGTTGATTGTTTCCCTTTCTTTTTGGTGTTTGGATTATTAGGTTTATTATTAGTTAGGTATTATTAGGTTTATTAATTAGTTTGGTATTATTGGTCTTCGGCCCCACTGGTCAGTCACTGTGGGTAGCCCCAGACCCGATTCACATTTTCAAGCAACTTAGGTGCATGTGGGTTCGACGATGTGCCTATCTACTACACGGTTTCCCTTTCTCTTCATTTTTATTATTGTGTATGTATATATTAGGGTTTCTCTGAATTAGGGTTTATATCTCTCAACACCGTACTTAACTTTCTCCTTTAGCCTCTTTGACTTATTCGTTTTTCCACCTATGCAGAAAATATGGACCCACACGTCAGAGACGAAGAAAAGGAAGAGTTGATCCAAGGTGTGATCCGTGGGGAAGATAATTTAGACGTATCAACGTTTCTGAACAACTCTGGTGAGGGTGATCCTCTTTTTACCGGAGTAGACAACTTGTTTGAGGTTGAAGGTGTTGCCTTCCGCGAGGGAGAAGGCGATGCCTTGTGTAATCGAGAAGACGACCGCTCCGGCGAGGTGCATGTAATATAAATCAATTCATTAATTAATCATCTGCTATCTATATAGAAATAGTAACGATGATCTTTCTTCTTTTAGCCCTCCGGATCGAAGGAATCTACTGAAAAGAGCAGACGAGGCCCAACCAAAAAGTTGCAAGACCATGAGAGGTTCAGGATCGAAGATGTCGCTGAAGACGGCAGACCGACAGCTCCCGAAGTTGTCGCAACCAAATTTGTGGCACAATGCGGAGTAATCGTTAGGGACTTAATCCCGATCACCATTAGAAATTGGAATAGGCCTGCTAATGCGGATGAAGAGGGAACATGTTTATTTGTCCCTAACCACGCCAAAGATTTACTGTGGAAGAGGCTCATGGTTAATTTCAAACTACCGAAGATAGAGCTGGATCCAAATGCGGAGGATCCAGTTGAGGACGCCTTACAACATGGGAGAGCCATGGAGGCTAAGGTCAGGGAGTGGGCTTTGAAGAAGATGGCCCAGTGTTTCACCAACTGGAAGAAAAGATTGCACCTTGACTATGTCGTGAAAAAGAAGACTCCCGATTTCATGAATATTCAGTTTGAGAAGATAAAACCATTCTGGGATGAGTTTGTGGAATACAAGAAATCAGAAAAAGCTAAGAAAATGTCTGAAACGAATAAGCTGAATGCTGCTAAGAAGAAGTATCACCATACTATGGGGCAAGGTGGCTACAGGGTTGGCATTCCTAAGTGGGAGAAACTTGAGCAGGAACTGCATGATAAAAAGATCACCCCAGAGACAGACGATTGGGTAGAACGTGCAAGGAATTGGTTTTACGGGCATGGGGGCACGTTGGACTCGGAAGGGAGGTGTATATATAACATACGACATAAAGAAGACCCCTTGCCAATCGAGAGGATCAGAAAGCAGTAAAGGCTGTTAAAGATGGGGACTTCATTCCCGATAGAGAGAATGATGAGCTCACACTCGCCCTTGGAAATAAGGAACATGATGGACGAACACGAGGCACAATAGGCTCCCAATCATGGAGGACTGGGTTTCCCGAAGAGAGGAAGAAATATCCTGATAGAAGCCGTCAAAGGAGTAAGGACAGGGCGACAGTTGAAGCAGAAAGTCAGAAAGAGCGAATGCGTTTAATTGAAGAACGATTAAAGCAACAACAAGATGAAATTAACACACTTAAAGAGCAAAGTACTACCGGCCCATCTCAGCAGCACACTTCATTCGATGCTACCGGCCTATCGAATAATCGAAAAAGCAGTGTGGCTTCCACCGAGGTCCCGGGTGATGATAATGGCGATGCCGATGATGCACCGACGATGGCTCCTGTTGGCTACCCAGTGGATGATATCACAGAGATGACACACTGCGAGCTACATGTCAAAGTTGTGAACATATCAATGAAGGTGGCGGTCGGCTATGCCTTACCAATTGGACCCACACCAACTTACCACTGTCGTCCGGTTCCAGAGGGCTACGCTGTTGTCGGCGTGGATGAAATCATGCCCACCTTTGAGGTTTTGGATCTTCACTACCCTGCTGGTGAAGGGGATGTGACTGTGCTGGGTGACGCAAAAAACGTCACCATTCTATGGCCGAAGGATTGTATCGTGCTTCGGAATCACACGCCAAGGCCATCTTCGCCGCCGCCTCACCCGTCTCCAGCGAGGTCGTCGCCGCCGCGGCAGCTGTCTTCGTCGCCTCACCTGGCTCCGTCGCCTCACCAATCTCCGGTGGAGCCATCGCCGGCGCCTCAGGATAAAAAGCGTAAGCGTACCGCTACTGTGCGTCGTAAGCGATCGCCGAAACGTAAACAAGAGCCTCTTCCAAAAGTACCAACGGTTCCTCCCAAGAGAGCTTATGACTGTACTGAAGAGGAGACTGCGGCGATCGTTGATGCGGAAACGACAGCGTTTTTCGCTAAGCTGAGGCGGCCAAAAGAGCCAGAGTTCCCCAGCACCAAAGAAGAAAAAGGCAAAGTGTTGAAAATGCTAAAGAATCTTCATCAACCCGAGCCAAAGCTGTCATCAGACTATGAGCGTTCTATTCTCAAGTCACATGCGGCACAAAAAGCCTCGAAGAGCAGTACTGATGCAAGCGGGAAATCTGTTGCCCAGCTCGGAGAACAAGCAAAACAGACTTGCGCCTCTCTCAAGGTGATTTCTCAAACCAATGTGGGGTCAAGCAAATATGGGGCCGAAGAGCAGTATGATCCAGAGGTAGTTGCATAATACGGAGAAGCTGCCGCTGCTCAAGGTATGAGTATTGCCCAGTACTTATCCCAGTTAGAGTTCTTCCCCGTGAGTGAAGTAGCATACAAATACCAGTACGGAAAACCTCTCGTCAAACCTGAGGAGGTAAACAATCTTCCAACAAAATTGCGAAGATTGCATAACTGGTACATGCATGCCACAAGGGCCGGGGCTAACTGGATAGTGCTGAGGGTTACAAAAAAGCATCATGGGAAAGATAAGGATGACATGATATCCATTGAATTTGATGAACTATTTCAATTATTCAATCAAGACGCCTTGGACAAATCGATCATCAGTGCCTATTGTCTGTAAGTACTAATTCTGTAATTAATTTAGTCTCCAGCTATATTATTTTGTTTATTGCATGTATATAATCATACTGTAATATGCAGAATGAATATTCTCGAATGCAGCAGAGGACAAATCTACGACATTGGCTTCATTGACCCATATTGGGTTCATGAAGCTAATCTCAAAATAAGCCCCCAGGATACAGAGGATAATATAGTACACGCGTTAAGGTTTCAAGAAACCAAAAGGGAAATACTATTTCCTTACAACTTCCAGTGAGTGCTATTGTCTTGTATACACTTTCTATTTCGCTTACTCGATGTTAAGTATATAATTGATTAGTTCTGCATTCGCAGGTACCACTATATTCTGTTAATCATTCAACTTGACAAAGGGCGTGTACTAGTCATGGACTCGAAACATAAACCCCTTGATACGTGGAAGGACATGCAGATACTTCTCCAGCGGTAATTCTAATCATTACGACACTATATCGGCAACGTTCGTGAATTTTATGATATCAAGTACTTAATAACTTATTTTATTCGTTTTCTACGCCGGGCAGCGCTTGGAAACGGTTCACCAAGAAGGCTAGGGGTGTTTGGAAAGAGGAGCTTATATTTCAACCACTAGATGTAAGCACCACTAGCTATATCCGCGCATCTCTTTGATTCTAGTTTTGATACAGTTATTATCATGCTTGATTATTATTTTGATTGAACTCTGTTCTCGTAAAGTGCCTGACGCAGGGACCAGGTAACAATCTATGTGGATACTATGTATGCGAGTTCATCCGGCAGACGTGCGATGAGAAGGGCAGAAATTTAGAGCAACTCCACGTACGCAAACAATTTCTATAGTTTTTAATTACAATCAAATTGTGTTTAGTTTCATATTCATATAGGCTGACTCCTTTTTTAAATCAGATCGAACGTCTACGGGACGGTCTTCTGCCAAAGGATCGCATACGAGCAATTCAGGAGAAATTGGCGGGATTCTTGGATGCAGAAGTCCTAAACACACAAGGGGAATACTACTCGGCTGTGTATAGACAATATGAATTGTAAAAATAGCAACTTTCAAGAAATTGGCCGGTAGCATCGAATAGCAACTTTTGTATGTAGTGCATGAACTCGATCCGTGTATTGAATGTAATGTTGTCATGATGATCTTGTGTAATATAAGGTTCCTTCGTTGATAAGTGTAAAACACTAAATAAACAATAAAACAACCTAAATGAATTCTCTGCCGCGGCACAAAAAGTGGTGAAAATGCTGCCGCGGCAACAAAATGTGCCAAAATGAATTCTCTGCCGCGGCAGAGAAATGGGCCAAATCTCTGCCGCGGTAGCAGGTTATTAGTCCCGGTTCGTGTTACGAACCGGGACTAATGCTCCACCCCCCCTCGCGCTCTGATGCCGCCACGTGTGCCCCATTTGTCCCGGTTGGTGGGGCAACCGGGACTAATGATTAGAGCTTTAGTCCCGATTGCCCCGTCCTGGTTGTGCAACCGGGACTAATGGCCCTTACCAACCGGGACGCATGTGCCCTTTTCTACCAGTGCAACCTACCTAACAAAGAAAAGGATATAACACAACGACAACACACCCAAGCACAACAATAACCTTCATGATGCTCGACTTTAGAAATATCAGAGGGTCGACCAAACAAGAGAAGGCTTTCAGGTTCCATCGTCGTCTAACAAAGGAAGACGAGTTTTATACCGTCCAAGTGAAGTAAAACAAAGATAACTACCAACCCCACAACTACGTTTCACGCGTAAAATTCACACGCAGCGACTCTTGTACCCAAACACCGAGTTTGAAAATAGTCCACTCTATCGATTGCTAGAATAACAATAATAAATAGTTGGTTAAAATAACTACAGATTTGGAACAAAAGTAGAAAAAAGTAATTTAAAACAGAAGTTAAACTATGAGGTAGTAGGGGAATCTAGATTCACCCGTAGCATATATTATAATTGTTGATGATCTTATTCGTTCTTAAATGTATATTGTGTATGCGCGGAGGCCCATATAAAGATGTGCCTAATGCCTTGGTCACATATCCCGCACAGCCACCACTAGCCCTTCAAAAACTGTTATCACAATATGCTAACAATTAAGGGTTAGCAAGAACTTGGATCTCTATTATTCCCTTATTGATGGTCAACAAAGGATAGGAACAATTTATGTCACCGCTATGCCCACTAACCTCGTCTTGCATTGTGTTCATAAGGTATCCTTGTTCGCATATTATGATGAAGAATATTACCACAATTTATGCTATTAAAATTGAATACATTTTCACATATAATTTATTTAAATACAAGAGTCCATCCATATCCTCGACTTAACTACTCTAGCATGTGGCACAAGACAAATAATCATATGAAACATGGATGGATGATTAAAGTAATACACATATGAATCTGCAATACATTTTGGGTTACAACGAGATGAATGGATGAGTCGTTGGTGAGGGCTTTGATGGAGATTGGTGTCGTGCCTCCAAGTTCCAAGATTCTCTTCCTCTCTCGTGATGATGTGGTGGTGTTGAAGTTATGAAGATAGAGGTGGAAGATTGTCAGGGTGATGGAGATGGAGAGGATGGCCCTCCCAGGCAGCACCCCCTCCTTTATGTAGAATTCTAGTGTCTGAATCTCGTTAGGGTGCATCATGAAAATTTTGTCCGATGTCCAATATAAATTTTTCTCGGTTTAACCATTTGGAGCTAATCACATATGGTATGGACGCACATGTCCATGCTATTAGTCGTTAAGTCTTCTCGAAGCTCGTCTGGTGGCCTAGTTTATATGGAACTGGTCATCTCTTCATGTAGCCTTCATATAAACTCCCTTCAAATACACCTTTACATTCATTGTCCTAAATCCTCAATAATTCCACCTCACCTACACAAAAAAAATACACAATGAAAAGTAATAAAATTCTAATAAAAACTAAAGACTATGCAATGCTCTTATTAAAATGAGTAGAAAATAGTAACCAGGCATAATAGATGAAAGTGGGTTGATGGCGCATGCACCGAGAGATTTTATACGCAACAAGTAGGCTTAAACACTATATAGTGTTTCATGAATGAGCTAATCCCAACAAGGAGCTATGCCACACATGTAATGTTGCAATTGTTTCCTCTTCTCCCAGTGGGCTCATTCAAATTGTCCCTCTCCATCTCTCTAGTGGATTAGTTCTCATTCTGGTTTGTCTATAAGAGGTTGCTCCTTAGTTAACAAAATAGAAGCAACAAACGATACCACCATCGAATCTAGAGCACTAGGATGCCACTCACATCTTCCTCATCCGGTCTTCCAGTGCGCTGATGCGGCTCAGATCACTGTAGAGCTTCGTTGGGAAACCCCAAGAGGAAGTTATGATGAGTACAACAATAAGTTTTCCCTCGGTAAGAAACCAAGGTTATTGAACCAGTAGGAGGAAGGAAACGACTCAAAGGTGTTGCTAGCAACTTAAAAACCTGCACAACACAAACTCAAGACTTTGCCCCAACGAACAGTGAGGTTGTCAATTTGCTGAAAACAAAGGATTAAACGTATGGTGTGGAATATAATGGTGGCTTGCAGACAGTAACAGTGGAAGATGTATCAATGGTAAAGATTGGACCGGGGTCTACAGTTCACTAGAGGTGTTCTCGTTAAGATAAACAACATAACATGCTGGGTAAACAAATTACAGCGGGGTAATTGACAGGACAGAGCAAGGCATAACAATGCAATACTAGACATTCATGAGCCTATGAGATTTGATTGGGCATTACAACAATATACATAGACCTCCATCCAACTGTATCTATGACTAGTAATCCACCTTCAGGTTATCATCCGAACCTGACATGGTTATACCCCATGGGTACATGACCTTAGCATACCTGGTCTAGCCCAAGGAAGGCCCACGAGAATATGCGTCGGCCCATGAAGACTTTCGGGTGGCCCGGGCCCATGAAGCCTTCAGATCATTGGAGAGCAAGACTAGAATATATAGAATATTCAAAGGGGAAAACCCTAAAACCTGTAACCGACTCGATCTGTGCCCGAGACCTGCCTATCTCTATATAAAGGCTAGGAGGGCACGACGAGGAGGGAACTTTATACCACCGCATACACACCTCCACGCCAGATTGCATATGTGGACCCCTGTAACTTTTGGTTCCGCCGTAATCAAGAGCAGACAAGCAGGAGTAGGGTTTCCCTCCGGGGGCCTAAACCTGGGTAAACCTCGTGTCCCCGTGTTGCTTGTTTTCTAACCGTTCCGCGATCTCTAGCATCCCCATCTTTTCCAAAACCCAAGATCATAACAATGGGCATTGACAAGATGAAATCTCGTCAATTGGCGCCATCTGTGGGGATTGGTGGCGCTGATTGTGCGATCGTGATGGTCCCAACCAAAGCGATCTACAACTCCTCGGCGACGGAGAGCCATCTCCTCTTTGGCGCTTTCGACTTCACTGCCCACTCTCCAGCCACTCTGAAGGACTTCGAGCCCGTTGGCAACGGGCTCGAGATCCTGTTCGGGAGCTTTTGCTTCCAGGTGGGGCATACCGGCACTCTCCGTCTCCCAGAGCGGGTCCCCCTGCCATCGATCAGGCCCACTTCATGGGCTCCGCATGCCGTGCTACACACATTGCCATCGACAGATGAGTCCTATGACAGCAGCAGCTGCAACTCAGATATGTGCGATCCACCATCAGAAGAGGGGACCTAAGGTTCCGGATCCGAAAGCTGCGGCAGCAGCAATCCGATCTACGAGCGCTACCAATGTGCCGCAGTTATTCAGAGCGACGTGGATCAGGAACACAACCCGCCACCCAACCCGCAAGGTAGAAACGACGAGAACAAGAGAAACCAGTCCCCTCGCCCAACGAGGAGGACACCGATCCCAATCGAATCATCCACCTTAGAGAGGAAGGATGGGCTCAGGCACGCGCAGCCGTGGCAGGCAGCAAGATCCTTCCTGTAGGTTCCTCACGGGACCTACTGATGGCGTACCATCTGCTCCTCGTCGAAGAGCACAAGAAGCAGGTAAAGATGCAAGAAGTGCTTGACAAGCGCAAGCAAGCGGCCTCGGAGTCCAGTGCGCGGCGAGCTGCGCTCTCTGCCATGGGCGGCTCCATCTCGCACGGAAACCACGGCAACAAGCACCGTTCTCACATGGAGAACATGGACCCCAAGGCACGCCACGAGGTGACTCGACCCCTCAACACGTCTTTCATGGAGATGGATGCCGACGAAAACGTCATCCCAAAGACACCGCAAGCTGCGATCATGGCAGCCACCACATACCTCGCGTCCCATCCACCTCCGGTGGGGGACCCGAAAAGGGCCATGCACAAATCCGCACTAACCGGACTCGGACTCATTGGAGCTGCGCTCCACGAAGAAGCTCTTGCGGAGCCAAAAAAGAAGGCTGCGGTCAGGTTCAACCGCAGCCCCACGCCTTCATCCGACGAGGAAGAGCACGACCTACCTCGAAGGCACAAGAGCTCGCGACATTGCAATCGCGATTACGACGCTCTAAGCAAGTTCACCCAACACAAGATCGACAAAGCGCGCGCCAAGCACGTATGCTCGTCTGAATCCGAGGATGATGATGATGAAGGAGAACTCTGCGGAGCTCGATGCTTCAGCAGATCCGTACGGCGGACACGAATGCCTCGGAACTTCAAGCTTCCTTCGGACACTTCGAAGTTTGACAGCACACATCACCCCAAGGCGTGGCTCAGCGACCACCTGTCGTCTGTCAAGCCACACGACGGAAACAAGGACACCGCCCTGCAATGTCTTCAGCTGCAGCTAACAGGCGCAGCCCGGATCTGGCTCAGCAGCCTATCCTCGGGATCCATCCGAAGCTGGGAGGAACTGGCGTACAGTTTCATCCAAAACTTCAAGGGCACCAGCAAGAGGCCAGCCTCGATCGAGGAGCTACGGGCCTGCACCCAACGAACAAGCGAATCCATTTGCTCGTACATACTACGCTGGTCCAATACCAAGAACTCCACGGCACACATATCTGAGGAGAGAGCGATCGACGCCTTCAAGGATGGCGTCAAACGCCAGGACTTCAAGGAAGAACTTGGGCGCGTCAAGCCCAAGACACTTGACCACCTCATGGACATCGCCAACAGGTGGGCAGATGGCGAGGAACCTGTCCACCGAGCACACTCGGAGGAGGAATATGACTACGGCCATCGACGTGGACGCCGTAGCAAGAGAAGATCGCGCGTTTACGATGATCGCGACGGACCCGACATGGTCGCGGCTGGCTACGCCGACTGCCGCAGCGACGGAAACCGCAGCAGCGGCGAATATCGTGGAAATAGCTTCCGCGACGGAGGACGCCCAGCGCAGTCATGGCAACGCCGCGTCCGCGACGATGGACCCTCAGCATTCGACAAACTGTCGGTTCTATGCACCATCCACTTCTACATCGACAAGCAGGATGGTAAAAAGAAGGCAAGACACATGCTCAAGGATTGCCGCGAGTTCCAGAAACTCAGCGAGACCATGTCCCATATGAGGCAGCAAGCCCCGAACCCTGGGTACGGGAACACACCCGCACCTGGAGATATCTCCCACGGAGCTCCTCCACCACCACCCGTGGGACCTTCGAATCATCCAATCGCACCTGTGTAGAACAATGGCGGAAACGGGTACCCTGTGCCAAAAGGACCACTGATGATCCAAAAAGGGCGCCCAACAAACAGGGTGCAAAAGAAAATCACCCGTCAGATCAATCTGGCTGTGACTGCTCCACCCGCCATCCCTGAGTACCTCAGCGGTTCGGAGTCCTGCATCATGTTCAGCCGCTCGGATCACCCCTGCCAGGTCCCTCGTCCAGGTCATGCTGCCCTGGTACTCGAGGCGCAAATCGGAGGGTTCGATACGAGCTGCGTCTTCATGGACGGCAGCAGCGACATCAATCTGATGTTCGCCAGCACCTTAGCAGCAATGCGGATCCCGCTGTGCAATCTGGAACAATCCGACACAACGTTCCATGCCATCGTCCCAAGGAAGGGCATATTCCCCCTAGGAAAGGTATGGCTCGATGTCATCTTCGGCAAGCCTGATAACTTTCGGTGCGAGTGACTCGAGTTTGAAGTGGTGGACTGGCCATCACAATACCACGCCATCCTCGGGCGTGTGGCATTCGCACGGTTCCTGGCAGTACCGCACTACGCGTACTTGCTACTCAAGATGCTAGGACCTAAGGGCATCATCACGGTCCACGGGAGCTTCACCCGATCGGACCACTACGACAGGGACTTCAACAGAATCTCCCAGTCATTCGGCATGTAGGAGGAGCTCGTAAGGCTCCGAGAGGTGACAGACAACGGGGCACCCCCAGTCGCAAGACAGACGCACCAGACATGTCTTTCGACTCCACCATCAACACAAAGAAGGTGCAGGTCCACCCGACGGACGCCTCCAAGACGGCGCTGATCGCCAACGACCTCAGCCCTGCATAGGAAAGCGCGCTCGTCAAATTCCTCCGTGAGCGCTGGGAAATCTTCGCCTGGTGTCCTGCGGACATGGCAGGAGTTCCTAGGGAATTCGCCGAGCATGCACTCAATGTCTTTCCAGATGCCAAGCCCGTCAAACAGTCCATCCGATGACTGTCCGAACCATGGGATGAGGCCATCGGAGTCGAAGTCAACAGACTGCTCGACGCAAATTTCATCAGGGAGATCAAGGAAAGCGAGTGGCTGGCCAACACCGTGATGGTCCCCAAAAAGGACATGGACATCCTGCGGATGTGCGTGGACTTCACATCGCTGAACAAGAACTGCCCGAAGGATCACTTCCCTCTTCCTCGGATCGATCAGATCATCGATTCGACTGCAGGATGTGAGAAGCTCTCCTTCCTCGACGCCTACTCAGGCTACAATCATATTCGATCGAGGGTCGAAGATTAGGAGAAAACAATGTTCATCACGCCATTCAGATTGTTCTGCTACAACATAATGCCCTTTGGGATGAAGAACGCAGGCGCCACGTACCAACGGTGCATGCTGGCATGCCTGAAGGACCAGATCGGCCGCAACATCCAAGTCTATGTCGACGACATAGTAATCAAAACAAGGGAGGCCAAGACGCTGATCGACGATCTCCGCGAGACGTTCGACAACCTTGATCGATACAAGATCAAGCTCAACCCAGAAAAGTGCGCCTTCGGCGTCCCATCTGGTCAACTGCTAGGCTACTTCATCTCCCAGCGAGGGATCTAAGCAAACCCGAAGAAAATCCAAGCCATAATGGCCATGGAGAAGCCGAAGAACCTCAAAGGCGTCCAGCAGCTCGCTGGGCGCATCGCGGCGTTGAGCAGGTTCATCAGCCGCATGGGCGAAAAAGCTCTGCCTTTCTATCGACTGCTACGCAAGGCAGACAAATTCGAGTGGACGCCTGAAGCAGACGACGCATTCGAAGATTTGAAGCGGCTACTCTCCACCTCGACCGTCTTGGTCATGCCAAGGGAACGCGAGTCTCTACTGCTATACATAGCAGCTACACATCAGGTGGTAAGCACCGTGCTCGTGGTCGAAAGACCCGAAGATGGAAAGACCCATGAGGTACAACGCCCAATCTACTACCTCAGCGAGGTATTGACGCTGACAAAGCAGAGGTACCCTCACTACCAAAAACTCGCCTACGGCGTATTCATGATGGCTCATCGGCTGAGCCACTACTTCCAGGAGCATCAGGTGATGGTCGTCAACGAAGAACCCTTGAACATCATCATGAACAACCCGGAGGCCACAGGACGTGTGGCCATGTGGGGCATCGAGCTGTCACCTCTAGACATCATCTATTAGAAGCGCCATGCGATCAAGTCTCAGGTCTTTCCAGACTTCCTTGTCCACTGGATGGAACTTTAGCTGCCGGACACCCCGGACATGACGCAGTCATGGACGATGCACTTCGATGGCTCCAAGCGCGAGGCTGGAGTAGGAGCCGGGGTCATACTAACCTCCCCGCAGGGCGACAAGATGAAGTACGTTCTCTGGATGAAATTTCGAGCTTCCAACATCGAGGCCGAGTACGAGGCCCTCATCCACGGCATGAGGATGGCCAAGATCTGCGGTGCGACGCGCTTGGTCATCTACGGCGACTCAAACCTCGTCGTTCAGCAGACGATGAATGAGTGCGACACGCACGCCGCCAACATGATTGCGTACTGTGCACTCTACAACGCACTCGAAGGAGACTTCGACGGCTGCGAGCTTCAGCACGTTGGGAGAGAAAGCAACGAAGAGGCCGACAGACTCGCCAACATCGGCTCCACCTGCACACGGGTACCACCAGGTGCGTTCCTCGAACAGATCTGCGTGCCATCCATTAAAAGGAAATTCCCAAAGGGATCACCCGAAGAAGCAGAACACTCGGGGGCTACGCTACCTGAAGGACAGGAAGGACCAGAAAAGCTCGAGACAGAGGTCACAGTGGTCAACCTGATGTAGGTCATGGCAGTCGAAGAAATGTGGACACAACCATACCTCCGATATCTGATAGACGGGGAGCTGCCTAACAGCCCGACAGATGCCCGGCGCATATCTTGCCGGTCCAAGGCCTTCACCATCATCAACGACGAGCTGTACACGTGCAGCATTTCGGTGTACTCCAAAGGTGCGTCACTATCGGTGACGACAAAACTATCCTCCAAGACATTCACGAGGGCATCTGTGGCCATCACGCGGGCAGTCGCGCCCTTGTCGCCAAAGCTCCACGAGCTGGATTCTACTGGCCAACAGCCATGAACGACGCCAAGGACATCGTCTGAAGGTGCAATGGGTGCCAGAGGTTCGCAGACAAACCGCATGCACCAGGATCGGAGCTCAGGCCCATACCCCTGGCCTGGACCTTTGCCCAATGGGGCCTCGACATGATCGAAAAACTGCCCAAGTCCTCGAAAGGAGGCCACGTCTACCTCCTGGTCGAAGTCGACAAATTCACCAAGTGGATCGAGGCCATGCCCGTTACTAACCAAAAGGGCAAAACGGCCGTGAAATTCTTCGAATCCATAGTCTAAAGGTTCAACGTGCCGCACAACATCATCACCGATAACGGGTCGAACTTCATCAACAAAGAATTCCAGGACTTCTTCGAAGACCTCGGAATCAACATAACATATGTCTCCGTGGCACACCCGCAAACGAACGGGCAGGTCGAAAAGGACAACGGCCTTGTCGGTGGCGGCATCAAGAAGCGCCTAATGAGCCCACTCCAGCGACTCGCGGGAGCCTGGACACAAGAGCTACCCTCCGTCCTCTGGAGCCTATGCACGACGCCAAACAGCTCAACTGGCTACACGCCCTTCTTCATGGTGCACGGAGCCGAAGCCGTGCTGCCTGCAGAAGTACGCCATAAGGCCCCACGAGTCGTTGCCTACAGCAAAGCCGAATCGACAGCCACACTCAAAGACGCCGTTCACACACTCGACGAGGCACGCGACATAGCCGCAGCTCGATCAACGGTCTACCAACAGAGCCTCCGCAACTATCACAGCCGTCGGCTGCGCCCAAGGTCCTTCGTCGAAGGAGACCTGGTATTACGACTCAAGCAAGAGCGACCGAAGAAGATCGAGTCACCCTGAGAAGGACCCTACGTCGGCACTGAAGTCATCCCAGGTGGCGCCTATCGCCTCAAGCACATGGAGTCTGGAGTCGCATACTCCAACCCATGGAACGTCGCACAATTGCGACGCCTCTACCCCTAGCTACCCCCTCCTTTTACTTTCAATAAGGTTATTCAGCCAAGGCTACTCAGCCGAACAATGTACCTCCTCATTACGATATGAATAAAGCAAAGTGTCTTGCCCCAAAATTTATCTGTTATTCGCATTTTTTCTCATGTTACAACACACTCGGGGGCTCCCCTCACCTCACGACTTCGTCGACTGAGGATAACGCGTGTACACCTGAGTAGCTGATCACGTCAGGCTAACGAAAAGGGAACACATACAAATAAAGCACCACATGCTAAAAACAATCAACCTTTATAGCAAGGGGCATAACAAGCCCAATCGAATAGATACAAATTTTACATCTATCTTTTTACAGGTACTACCTATTCTGAAGAATCGCCTGCGCACGCTTCTCAAAGAGATCTACAATTTGTTCGGCATACTGCCTTACAGCCGCATAATGTGGATGCATGTCCCACACGCCACCATCCGGCCGAAGAGGCGACCCAGTCGCCACAACAGCAAGATCTACATCAGGGCGATGCAGCCATATGAGGGAAAGTGCTGCCTTTACCCCTGCAACCAAGTGATGCCGCACCAGCTCCCTGACATGATGCACATCTCGAAACTTCGCTAGTAGTCCCCATAGAGTCGATGGTGCCTCATCGAGGGGGAACATCACGTGCAGAATAGACGCCAAAGAGGTCTTCACTTGCCGCAACACCCGCAATACCTGATGAACACGATCCTGCACAGTCGCAAGGACCATAGCACGATCACGGTCCATCCAGAAAAAACCGCCGGCCTCCATGTCCTGCTGGGTCAGGCAGTTGATCCGAACAACAATACACTCCTTTTCCTCCCTAGGAACAAGGTTAGCACCTGCAAAACCTGCAAAGTAAGATGACAAGCCAACAGGCGCATCCGATAAATGAGCAGCAGCTCGAAGAAACTCACATTGAAGTTGTTCGTCCAAACGCCGCAATTCCCCCATCATATACTCCTCTTTGGCGGCGCTCTGCTCTGCCTTCGACTTCCAAACATCCGCGTGGCCTCGAACGCCAAGCAACTCTTTCTTAAGACTACGGTTGCGGTCACAAATAAATACAAGCTGTGACGCATCATCCAAGGATGGCCGCAGCTGCGGCGCAGACGAAGTATCAATGGGATCATCGCCCAAAGGTCCCTAGAGGAAAAGAAGGCAAGGATATGAAAAAGCGCACGATTGAGCAAACAACTTGGAGATTCATTATATGCAGCAAAAGCCACTACGTGGCACAAGGAGTGAAGGGAATATGCCCTGAGAGGCAATAATAAAGTGTTTATTATGTGTATTCCAAGTATATGATAGATGTTTATTTTGCATGCTATAATTGTATTAATACAGAAACGTTAATACATGTGTGTTTAATAAACAAACAGAAAGTTCCTAGTTATGCCTCTCTCATAAACTAGCTCGTTGATTAACAAGATGATCAAGGTTTCCTGATCATGGACATTGGATGTTGTTAATAACGGGATCACAACATTAGTGTAATGGTGTGATGAAAATTCATCCGAAGTATAGCATTACGATCAAAGTCATTGAGTTTATATTGCTATAACAACTTACGAAGTGATCCTAATCCTTAGACCATGAGATCATGTCAATCACTAACACCGGAAGAGTTTCTTGATAACATCAAACGTCACACCGTAACAGGGTGATTATAAAGATGGATTCAGAACTAATAAAGTGTTATGTTGAGGCTCATGGATCGAGAGTGGAATTTGTTCATCCCGATGACGGATAGATATACTCTGGGCCCTCTCGGTGATATCACATTGATTAGCTTGCAAGCAAGTGATTTGATCACTAGAATGTTATATCACAGGAACGAGAAAAGAGTGCATGTCGGTAACGAGATCAAACTAGGTATGGAGATACCGATGATCGAATCTCGGACATGTAATATATCGTGAAACAAAGGGATTAAGATACTAGCGTAAAAGGTTCCGACGATCACAAGAAAGTCATCGTTGAATGTGTGGGAGTCAGTATGGGTCTCCAGATCCCGCTTCTGATTATTGATCCGAGAGGGGTCTCGATCATGTCCGCATTATTCACGAACCGTAGGGTGACACACTTAAGAGACACCGACATCCAATTGGAGCAAATGTTTCATGCCGAAAGAATGAACAAGCGCAGGAATTTATTTCACTAGATACCGAAACAGGTTTTCGGGTGAAATTGCATAAAGTGGTTATGCATGTGAAATAGAATTCTAGCAAGGGGTTATTTGTGAATGTTTGTCATTAAAGTAATTGAAAAAATTATGAATAAAATAAAAGAGTTTTATTTAATGAGAGTTTGCATTAAATTTGGTGGAAATTTAATGGGAATTTGAGTGGACTTTTGAGTGGAGGGATTTTAAAGGGCATTTTGTGAGTGGAGTGTCCACCCACATGAATGAAGGAGGGGAGGAGGCAGCCCCCATGGCCGGCGGCCACCCCCTTGGGTGCCCCCCTCCTCCTATAAAATGAGCCCCCCTCCTCACTTATCTCTGACACCTCCTCGTGAAGGATCTCTCTCCCCCTCTAGAATTTATCCCCCATGGTCTCGGACTAGCGAGATACATGTTCCCGGTGGCTATTCGGCAAGAAAGAGTTGTGCTTCCGCTACATCGCTGGAGCGAGGAGGCGGAGGTTGCTCGGTGCCTCGAACGTGTGTGCGATCACGGATGCGCTGCTGATTTGCGGCGCTAGGACTACCTCTCGATCTTGAGATCGGCAAGAGATCGTCTACATCAACCACGAGTTGAACTCGTTAAGCTTTGTCGGTCTTCAAGGGTATGTTCTCTACGGATATACATCCACTCGTTGTTTGTATCTAGTAGATAGATCTTGGTATATAGTTCACATCGTAGGAAAATTTTTGTTTTCTATGTTGCGAACCCTACAGTGGTATCAGAGCCGGATCTATGCGTAGATACTTTACACGGGTAATACACATATGAGTATGTGGGCGATGATGATCATGTTGTTGCTCCTTTGTTGTAATTTTGGATATTGGTGGCATAGTGGGATGAAGCGTCCTGGAAAAACTTTACATGTCCTCGCACATGAGACCTGTTCCACGCTTGACATGCAACTAGTTTGCATAAGTGGCTAGCGGGTGTCTGTCTCTCCTACTATAGTCAATATCTATTTTGCAAGCGAGTTGTCAACAATTTGATTATCCTCGTTGTGGTTCATGTTCGTAGGTAAGAACGGTTCTATCTCGAAAGCCCTAAGCCATGTACAACTTACAATGGATAAATTAGAGGCGTCTAGTTTAGATTGTTGCTGGGCTAGTGTTATGATATGGTAGTGTTGTAAGTAGAAGTATGAGATGATACTCTTACAACACACATAGCGTGTAAAATCCATAGACCTTGGATTTACACATATAGGTATGATAGTGATCATACCACGATGCACATGATAGAGATCATCTGCGGGAACCATATAATTTCACTAATAAACATATGATGTTTGATAGCATCTTATATTGCTTGTTTAGCGCTTTGTTAGCATAATAAGATGATCCCTCATTTAAATATCAAGATAAGAATGTGTTCTTCCTTTAGTATGCACCGATTATGTTTTCGTCGTTCCAAGACATCACGTGATGATCGGGTGTTCTTGGATCCACGACCATATTTCGGGTGTAAAACAGTTACACACGCGAATACTAAGGTTCTAACTTGGCGAGCCTAACATGTACAGACATGGCCTCGGAACACGGACCGAAAGGTTAAGCATGAGTCATATAGTTGATATGATGCCCATTTGATGCTCGCCTTTGAAGCTATACCGACTCACGTGATGATCGGACTTGGTGTAGTGGATTTGGTTCATGTAATCACCAAAAAGGCACGCGGGATGTCGTTTTTGAGTGGGAGTTCATTCGATTAGTTGAACTCAATCTATCATACACTTAGTTTAAACTTTACAAATTCTGTTGTAGATGGCACCACCTGCTTTTAATTTCAATGTGTTCATGGAGAAAGAGAAACTAGCAACGAACGGTAGCAACTTTACCGAATGGGCCATGAATTTGAGGATTCTCCTCTCTGCTGCACAAAAGCAATATGTGCTAGAAGCGCCGTTAGGCCCCCCAGCTTTTGATGATGCCCCTGATGAGGAGAAGAATGTCTATCAGACTCGTCAGGAGGACCACAACTTAGTTCATTGCGGCATATTGTATGGGCTAGAGCCGGAACTTTGAAAGCGTTTCGAAAACGGCAATGCATTTGATACAATGGGTGAGTTGAAAATGATTTTCGACACACATGCTGCTGTAGAGAGCTACAACGCTTCAGAAAAGTTCTTTAGCTGCATGATGGAAGAGCACAACTCCGTTAGTGAGCATGTACTCAAGATGTCGGGTTACGCCGATAAGCTTGTGTCCTTGGGAATATCGATTCCCATTGACTTAGGCATCCATCGTGTTCTGCAGTCTCTGCCACCTAGCTATAAGAGCTTCGTGATGAACTATAATATGCAAGGCATGAAAAAGTCTCTCCCCGAGCTTCTGTCAATGCTTAAAACTGCAGAAGTGGAGATAAAAAAGGAACATCAAGTGTTGATGATCAATAGGAACACTGGTTTCAAGAAAGACAAGAAGGGAAAACGGAAGGGAAGTAAGGGCGGCAAGCCTGTTGCCGCGCCTGAAAAGAAACCCCGAGTTGGACCTAAGTCTGATTCCGAGTGCTACTATTGTAAGGGGACTGGCCACTGGAAGCGCAACTGCCCCAAGTATCTGGCAGACAAGAAGGCCGGCAAGGCAAACAAAAGTATATATGATATACATGTTATTGATGTGTACTTGACTAGTGCTCGCAGTAGCACCTGGGTATTTGATACCGGTTCAGTTGCTAATATTTGTAACTCGAATCAGGGGCTGCGGAACAAGCGACCGCTAGCAAGGGGTGAGGTCAAGATGCGTGTCGGCAATGGATCAAGCGTTGATGTGATCGCCGTCGGAATGCTGCCTCTCCATTTACCGTCGGGATTAGTTATAAACTTGAATAAATGTTATCTGGTGCCTGCACTGAGCATGAACATTGTATCTGGATCGTGTTTGATGCGAAGTGGTTATTCATTTAAATCCAAGAACAATGGTTGTTCCATTTATATGAATGAAATCTTTTATGGTCATGCACCGATGATGAATGGTTTATTTCTATTAGATCTCGATGATAATGTTACACATATTCATAATGTTGATGCTAAAAGGATTAAACTTAATGATGATATATCCGCATATATGTGGCACTGCCGTCTAGGTCATATTGGCGTTAAACGCATGAAGAAGCTCCATTCGGATGGACTTTTGGAATCACTTGATTATGAATCATTTGATACATGTGAGCCATGCCTTATGGGCAAGATGACTAGAACGCCGTTTTCCGGTTCAATGGAACGGGCGACAGATTTATTGGAAATCATACATTCTGATGTATGTGGTCCAATGAGTGTGTCAGCGCGAGGTGGATATCGTTATTTTGTTACTTTCACGGATGATTTGAGTAGATACGGTTATATCTACTTGATGAAACACAGTCTGAAACCTTTGAAAAGTTCAAGGAATTTCAGAATGAAGTGGAAAATCATCGTAATAGAAAGATCAAATTTCTACGGTCCGACCGTGGAGGTGAGTATCTAAGTTACGAGTTTAGCACTCACATGAAATAGTGTGGAATTGTTTCACAACTCACACCCGCCGGAACACCACAGCGAAATGGTGTGTCGGAACGTCATAATCGTACTTTATTAGATATGGTTCGATCTATGATGTCTCTGACGGACTTGCCGTTGTCATTTTGGGGTTATGCACTAGAAACTGCTGCATTCACTTTAAATCGGGCACCATCTAAATCCGTTGAAAGACACCGTATGAATTGTGGTTTGGAAACAAACCTAAGCTGTCATTTCTTAAAGTTTGGGGATGCGATGTTTATGTGAAGAAACTTCAACCGGATAAACTCGAACCCAAAGCGGAAAAATGCGTCTTCATAGGATACCCTAAAGAAACTATTGGGTATTCCTTCTATCAAAGATCCGAGGGCAAGGTTTTTCTTGCCAAGAATGGATCCTTTCTAGAGAAAGAGTTTCTCGCGAAAGGTGTGAGTAGTCGGAAGGTAGAACTCGAAGAGGTTGTGGAACCTTCTCTTCAAAGTATGGCGAGTAGCGCAGCGCCGGAAGTTGTTCCGGAGTTGGCTCCACCTGTTGAAGAGGGAACTAATGATAATGATCATGAAACTCCGAAAGAGAGTACTACCGAACCTCGCAGGTCAAACAGGACGCGTGCAGCTCCCGAGCTGTACGGAAATCCTGTCATGAATTTCATGGTTGATGAAAATGATGACCCTGCGACGTATGAAGAAGCGATGATGAGCCCGGATTCCAACAAATGGTTAGAAGCCATGAAATCCGAGATGGAATCCATGTATGAAAATCAAGTTTGGAACTTGGTGGAATTACCTCACGACCGAAAGGCCGTGGAGAACAAATGGATTTTCAAAAGGAAAACTGATGCTGATGGTAATGTGACCGTCTATAAAGCTCGACTTGTCGCAAAGGGGTTTCGACAAATTCAAGGAGTTGACTACGATGAGACTTTCTCTCCCGTAGAGATGCTAAAGTCAGTTAATATGTTAGCAATTGCTGCATATTTCGATTATGAGATATGGCAGATGGATGTCAAAACCGCGTTTCTCAATGGTAATATTTAAGAAGAGTTGTATATGATACAACCAAAGGGTTTTGTCGATCCTAAGGATGCTAACAAGGTGTGCAAGCTTCAGCGATCCATCTATGGATTGAAGCAAGCATCACGAAGTTGGAATATACGCTTTGATGAGGTGATCAAAGAGTTTGGATTTTGTCCAAACTCATGGAAAAGCTTGTATTTACAAGAAAGTGAGTGGGAGCAATGTGGCATTTCTGATATTATATGTGGATGACATATTATTGATCGGAAATGATATAGATCTTTTAAACAGTGTTAAAAGTTACCTAAACAGCAAATTTTCAATGAAGGACCTAGGTGAAGCGTCATACATATTAGGCATAAAGATCTATAGAGATAGATCTAGGCGCCTAATAGGGCTATCGCAAAGTACATACCTTGATAAGATTTTAAAGAAGTTTAAAATGGACGGAAGTAAGAAGGGGTTCTTACCTATGTTGCAAGGCAAGACATTGAGTAAGACTCAAAGTCCGGCTTCGGCGGAAGAAAGAGAGATAATGGACAAAGTCCCCTATGCTTCAGCCATAGGCTCTATAATGTACAAGACCGGATGTGGCACATGCTATTAGTTTGACTAGTAGGTACCAATCGGATCCAGGTTCGGAACACTGGATAGCGGTCAAGAATATCCTTAAGTACTTACGAAGAACTAAGGATATGTTTCTTGTATACGGAGGTGAAGAAGAGCTCGTCGCTAAGTGTTATGTCGTCGCTAGCTTTGACACCGATCTGGATGACTCTAAGTCTCAATACGGATACGTATTTCTCATGAATGGCAGAGCGGTTAGTTGGAGGATCTCCAAACAACCTGTGGTAGTGGGATCAACAACGGAGGCCAAATATGTTGCTGCTTCAGAAGCGGCTCAGGAAGCAGTTTGGATGAAGGAGTTCATATCCGAACTAGGAGTGGTAGCAAACGCGTTGGACCCAATGGTGATCTATTGTGACAACAATGGTGCCATTGCCAATGCCAAAGAGCCAAGGTCTCACAAGCATTCCAAGCATATTAAGCGCCGGTTTCACTCCATCCGCGAGCATGTCAAGGATGGAGATATAAAGATTTGTAAAGTACATACGGATCTCAATGTAGCAGATCCGTTGACTAAAACTCTCCCTAGAGAAAAACATGATCAACACCAGAACTCAATGGGTGTTAGATTTATCACTATGTAACTAGATTATTGTCTCTAGTGCAAGTGGGAGACTGAAGGGAATATGCCCTGAGAGGCAATAATAAAGTGTTTATTATGTGTATTCCAAGTATATAATAGATGTTTATTTTGCATGCTATAATTGTATTAATACGGAAACGTTAATACATGTGTGTTTAATAAACAAACAGAAAGTTCCTAGTTATGCCTCTCTCATAAACTAGCTCGTTGATTAACAAGATGATCAAGGTTTCCTGATCATAGACATTGGATGTTGTTAATAACGGGATCACAACATTAGTGTAATGGTGTGATGAACATTCATCCGAAGTATAGCATTACGATCAAAGTCATTGAGTTTATATTGCTATAACAACTTACGAAGTGATCCTAATCCTTAGACCATGAGATCATGTCAATCACTAACACCGGAAGAGTTTCTTGATAACATCAAACGTCACACCGTAACATGGTGATTATAAAGATGGATTCAGAACTAATAAAGTGTTATGTTGAGGCTCATGGATCGAGAGTGGAATTTGTTCATCCCGATGACGGATAGATATACTCTAGGCCCTCTCGGTGATATCACATTGATTAGCTTGCAAGCAAGTGATTTGATCACTAGAATGTTATATCACAGGAACGAGAAAAGAGTGCATGTCGGTAACGAGATCAAACTAGGTATGGAGATACCGATGATCGAATCTCGGACATGTAATATATCGTGAAACAAAGGGATTAAGATACTAGCGTAAAAGGTTTCGACGATCACAAGAAAGTCATCGTTGAATGTGTGGGAGTCAGTATGGGTCTCCAGATCCCGCTTCTGATTATTGATCCGAGAGGGGTCTCGATCATGTCCGCATTATTCACGAACCGTAGGGTGACACACTTAATAGACACTGACATCCAATTGGAGCAAATGTTTCATGCCGAAAGAATGAACAAGCGCAGGAATTTATTTCACTAGATACCGAAACAGGTTTTCGGGTGAAATTGCATAAAGTGGTTATGCATGTGAAATAGAATTCTAGCAAGGGGTTATTTGTGAATTTTTGTCATTAAAGTAATTGACAAAATTCTGAATAAAATAAAAGAGTTTTATTTAATGAGAGTTTGCATTAAATTTGGTGGAAATTTAATGGGAATTTGAGTGGACTTTTGAGTGGAGGGATTTTAAAGGGCATTTTGTGAGTGGAGTGTCCACCCACATGAATGAAGGAGGGGAGGGGGCAGCCCCCATGGCCGGCGGCCACCCCCTTGGGTTCCCCCCCTCCTCCTATAAAAGGAGCCCCCCTCCTCACTTGTCTCTCACACCTCCTCGTGAAGGATCTCTCTCCCCCTCTAGAATTTATCCCCCATGGTCTCGGACTAGCGAGATACATGTTCCCGGTGGCTATTCGGCAAGAAAGAGTTGTGCTTCTGCTGCATCGCTGGAGCGAGGAGGCGGAGGTTGCTCGGTGCCTCGAACGTGTGTGCGAGCACGGATGCGCTGCTGATTTGCGGCGCTAGGACTACCTCTCGATCTTGAGATCGGCAAGAGATCTTCTACATCAACCACGAGTTGAACTCGTTAAGCTTTGTCGGTCTTCAAGGGTATGTTCTCTACGGATATACATCCGCTCGTTGTTTGTATCTAGTAGATAGATCTTGGTATATAGTTCACATCGTAGGAAAAATTTTGTTTTCTATGCTGCGAACCCTACAAGGAGTGTTCATATATACATTACAACAAAAGAAACGAAAGCTATCCTACAACTACAAGGCCTAAGAATTTGCATCCTGAGTAGCCTCAGAGCCGGATTGCCTGCTCTTGGCCTCCCCCAGCTGCCGCACCGCGTACTCCGCTAGCAGGTCAATCAGCTTTGGCCCATAGCGTTTACAACGGGCAGCGTAGAGGGCGAAGGCTACCTCGGATCCATTGGCAGCCGTCGGCATATGGGAGGTGACCTGATGAAGATCCAGCTCCGCTCTAGATGCCATGGCCATCGCCAGCCCCATGGACGCACCAATGCCTTTCTGCTTGCGCTTGTACGCCGCAGGCGCCTCGTCCGACAGAGCATCCGCCAGCATATCGACATCGTCGAGGGCGACGCCCTTGGGGACGATCTCCTTGTAGAGCGCCGGAGAACCTCCTTGGCCTTGGCAAGCGAGCTGACCACGGTACTGCAGCGGTCTTCGACTGCCACAGTGGCATCATCCAGAGCACTCCCGTGCTCCAGGGCACCACGATCAAACTCGATGCCCGCGGCATCTAGATAAACGGAAGAGGCAAAGTGCAAACCAAAACAAAACTAGAAAGACAAGGAAGCCAAAAAGGAAAATACGAAACTACTCACCCGAAATAGCCTTGGCAGCAGCCATCAGCTTGCCGGCTACCTCCTTCTCGCGCGAGGCCGCAGCGGTGGCGAGCTGCTCCTCACGATCCGTGGCCTCTTGCTTCAGGCGCTCCTTGGCCGCAGCCGCGTTGGATAGCTCCCGCTCAACGCGCTCCTTAGCGCCAACGGCATCTTCAACTTTTTTCTCCGCTCGCTCGAGGCTCTTTTTGAGAGCATCAAGCTCGCGGAGGGCAGTGTTATTCTCATCTGCAACAAAGAACGAGCATGAGATTCATGAGTAAGCAAGCAGCCGAAGAAGCAGAATATCGATAAAAAACACGAACCTTGAAGCCGCTGAAGGCTGGCCTCCAAGGCCAGATGCTGCTTCACCAGTTGGTTGACACCTTGAACAAAAGGCTGCGAGAAGATGCAACTTGTCAGAAAAAGGTTCGGGGCTGCACCCAAGGAAACGAGCAAAGCAGATCATCCGAAAGACGCTCGGGGGCTCCCCCCGAGACTCAAACGAAAGAAAAAAAATGATCAGCAGATCATCCAAAAAATGCTCGGGGGCTCCCCCCACGACAAGAACGAAAAGCACTTACATGATCAGACGGTGACTCCGAAGGTCCGGCTGTAGTCTTCTAGGAGACAATCACCCGAGCCTCCTGCAGAGAAGGGTTCGGAGCAACGCCCCTAGAGGTGGCCACCGTCTGAGGAGGAGGAGGTGTAACCTTCGACTCCCCCACCATCTCCCGAGTGCCATCGCTGAAGGAGCCATCGGAGGAGTGGATACAAAAAAATACTTCAGTCAAATACAAGCAAGCAAAAACGAACAAAGAGAAAAAAAGCAACTGAAGACACTTACGAGTCCATATCACTCAAATTGAAGATAGGCAAGGCCCTCTTGCCCTTCTTCTCTTCCTTCTTCCGCTTCGCCGGCGGCTGCGATGCCATGGCCCGCACGGGCACTACCAGAATAGGAGAGGAAGAGCCACCATCACCTCCACTATGACTCGCAAGGAATGACGGGTTCCTAGGCGTCGGCGAAGTCGAGGCATCCGACGATTCGCTCGAGCTCCGCGTCCGCTTTCAAGTCTGCTCCTCGCTCGACTCAAAAGTTTCTTCAGCCGGTGATCGCGCCGAGGGAAGCTCAGACATGGAGTCCACTACCTCATTGTCCGGTGCATCCGGAAAACGTTTGGGGAGTGGAGGCACCATGCCCGGTACTTTGAACTCCTACGCAGAAACAAACTTTCAGAACACAAACAAGTGCAAGAAAAACATAGTCGAAAAAGCGATACGCGCACGTCCCAGATCTACACCTGCGGAACCAGACGAGAGGCGGCGAACGGAGGAGTCAGCGACTTCCCCAGAAGATCCTCTTCAGCTTTGTACTTCAGCAGTGGCCGAAGAATTCTATCGAGATCCCCCCTGGAGAGCTCCTCAGTCGAAACCCTAGTCGGATCATGGCAGCCAGAATAAAGGAACATCGGGTGCGCCCTAGCCTGGAGCGGCTGCACCCGACGCTTGAGGAAGGTGCAAATGATATCCACATCGTTCACCTCTTTATCCAGAATCACCTGGAGGTCCTCCACCCGACGATAGAGCTCCTCTATCTCCGCCACCTCACCATCCAAGATGTGGTTCTTCCAGGACCTCTTCGGCTGGATTTTCTGGGAGGGGTCAAAAGGAGCAAGGTCAAAGTTTTGCCCGTCCACTGTGGAGTCGCGGATGTAAAACCATCGCCTCCGCCAGTACTAGACAGACTCAGACATAGAAAAAGAGAAAGTTGGATTTCAGGGAAATGATGCAGGCGCCGATGGGGTAAACGCCATCGGAGCCAGATTGCCTCTTCACGGGATTGAGCTTCCGAAAGAGGCCAAAGTGCGGTTCGATACCGAGCCAGCACTCGCAGAAGGTGATGAAGCAGGTGATATGAAGAAGGGAATTTGGCGAAAGATGATGGAGTTGGATTCCATAGAAGAAAAGCAATCCACGGAGAAAATCGTGGACTGGGAGAGAAAGGCCCCGAAGGACAAAAGCGACAAACATGACCCGAAACCCAGCGGGTGGACGGGGAATTACCTCGTCGCCGGGAATCTTGACGGCCTGCTTGTCCTGCGGGATTAGGCCCCGCTCACGGAGCTTGCGAAGATTGCCCTCGCGCGTCTCCTACCACCGCCAGCCACCATCGGTGATGCGGGCAGCGGCGGTACCCTTCTTGCCACCGGCAGTGGAGCTGGTACCAACTGCGGTGGAGGCCTTTGTTGGTTTCCCCATCGCAGTGCGGCGACGGTGACAACGTGAACGCATGAACGAAGATGGGAAGGATCGAAGAACTTCCAGCGCGCGGAGATAAAATCTCAAGAAGATGGAAGCAGTGAAACGAGAATGGCTGCGGTGAAAACAAACAAAAATTCCCCCCAATGATTATAAGGACGAAGACATTGACCGTTCATCGGGAAGCCCTAAAGCCAACATCCAAATCCAATCGTCCATGTGTCAGAAAAGCAGAGAACCGTCGCTCACATGCCGTCCACTATGCACGGAAAACGAGGTGACGCCGTAATTATCTCCACGTCGCGGGTGACCAGTCAATTCAAAGTCATAAGGTGGGACCCACGTTCGCCCAGTCACGTCATCTCTAGCGTCGCAGACGCTTGAGGTCACCAATCGTCAACATTGACGTCATCAAAGCTGTACTAGCAGTGGTTACAAATCTTCGACTACAAAGCTAAAAGTACTACGATTCGAGTAAATACTCGGGGGCTACTCCTATCAGGAGCGCTGGACGCGCACCCGAAATATGATCAAAATATTACACCACTGAACTATTCTTTGAGTCCTACGTCGAGTCTACGACTCCACTACGGACTCGGGGGCTACTCCCATAGGGAGGATGGATTCAAGCATCCGAAAAAATTGTGTCCTACGGACCTAAAAGCCAACAACGACTGAATTAAAGGTCTTTGCTCGAGTCTACGACTCGAACAGACACTCGGGGGTTACTCCCATAGGGAGCGCTGGTCGCGCACCCTATGAATTCTTCGACTGCGATCCTTCGGATCAGCATGCAAAACTTTTCGACAACTTTGCCCCAGTTAACGCTAAATGAGTAACATCCTCTTTGGCCACCCGAAACACCTCCACGCTGATAAACATTGGATGCTGCGTCTGCGACGCAAAGATAAGACCTACAAATACCATCTCATGGCCTGGCATCGCACACGACTGCGCTCTTCTAGTAGTAATCCGTGCCAATAGGCGCGATTAAAATCCCGACGGACACGTTGGGTACAACATTTGAAAATCACTGGAATTCCACTCTTGTAAGTCCTCTACAGCCTGAGTCGAATTACGCCAGCACATGTTCCGGTTTCGAGTCGAGGGACTCGAATCTGAAGAAGATCGTGTTTTTTGTCCTAAGACAGTTAATTGGTCCTGATCCGTCGGGAGAGTCAGGCACACACATGAACAATCCCTACACATTAAAATCATTCTCTGATGAACAGAAAACAGCTGCATCCGAAATATTGAAGAGTCCTCAGCCGAATCTACGATTCGACTGAACACTCGGGGGCTACTGACATGGTTATACCCCACCGATACATGACCTTAGCATACCTGGTCTAGCCCAAGGAAGGCCCACGAGAATATGCGCCGGCCCATTTAGACTTTTGGGTGGCTTGGGCCCATGACGCCTTCGGATCCTTGGAGAGAAAGACTAGAATATATAGAATATTCAAAGAGGCAAACCCTAAAACCTGTAACCGACTCGATCTGTGCCCGAGACCTGCCTATCTCTATATAAAGGCTAGGAGGACACGACGAGGAGGGAACTTCATACCACCGCATACACACCTCAACGCCAGATTGCATCTGCGCACCCCTGTAACTTTCGGTTCCGCCGTAATCAAGAGCAGACAAGCAGGAGTAGGGTTTCCCTTCGGGGGCCTGAACCTGGGTAAACCTCGTGTCCCCGTGTTGCTTGTTTTCTAACCGTTCCGCGATCTCCAGCATCCCCATCTTCTCCAAAACCCAAGCTCATAACAATGGGCATTAACCAGATGAAACCTCGTCAGAACCCCCTCCAGTATTAAGTTGCAAGCAACGGATAACTGCTTTAAGCAAAGTATGTAAGGTAAACAATCCACTTGTTCCATGAACAAGAGACCGTTGTTTTCTCCCTAGTAGCAACAGCACATCTACAACCTTAATATTTCTGTCACTTCCCTTAGATTAAATAGAGGCATGAACCCACTATCGAGCATAAATACCCCCTCTTGGAGTCACTAGCATCTACTTTGCCAAGATAGTTACTAGAAACGGAGAGCATGCAAGATGTCAAACAACAGAGACATGATAGAATCAATAAGATAAAACCATTAACCAATCTGACATAGTAATCTCAGTATCCATCGGATCCCCGCAAACACAACAAGCATGATTACAAATAGATGATATTGATCATGAACGGAGCTCACAAGATCTAAACATGGTAGCACAAAGGAGGAGAAACAACCATCTAGCTACTGTATGGACCCATAGTCCAAGGTGGAACTACTCATGCATCATACCGGAGGCTGGCATGGTGATGAAGAAGGCCACCGTGATGATCTCTCCCCTTCGGCAGGGTGCCGGGAAGAACTTCAGATCCCCCTGATCTAGGGACGATGGTGGCGGCGGCTACAGACTGTTTCGTGGAGATCTGATCGGGTACTTAGGGTTTTGGCATCGGTGACTTCTTATAGGCGAAAGGGGAGACCGAGGAGGTGCCCGAGGTGGCCGTGCGGCCAGGGGTGTGGGCCCCTCGTGGCACTCCTCCGTCTCGTCTTCTGGCTCCTTGTTCTCCTCAGTGAAATATTGACTTTGGCTTTCGTCCCGTCAAATTCCGAGAATATTTATTTTCTGGCTTTTCTGGAACCAAAAACAGCAGAAAAAAGCGGCTGGCACTGTGGCATCTTGTTAATAGGTTAGTCCAAGAAAACGTATAAAAATACCTCAAAGTGTAGACAAAGCAAAGCAAAGTGGATACTAAACAAGCATGGAACATAAAAAATTATAGATATTTTTACGACGTATCATGTGCACCGAGGGACGAGCTAGTAGGCCTCTGTTATACTACTTCTTGTGATCCTGTGCGTGAGAGAGGCGATCAAATTTTTGAGAAGTGATCTAGCGTGACTATAAGCATATTATCTGCCAGTGTGGGAGAGGATTACTTCCCGACCGTAAACAACATCTATGATGACAAATCTACTCCTGACAACACTGCCAAGATTATTTTTTCCTCTTCGTCATACATGTTTTCATTTTATAAGTTCAGATCATGCTAGCATTTATTGTTCTAATAATTAGTTTATATATGCTCTATTTATTTTGTCTAGTAGTTCACATAATTAGTTTAATATCTATTTGTATGGTCATGATTTATTTACTATTTTCATGGATAGATATTATGGAAACCATAATGTGATTAGAGGTCAATGATTTATTATCTCAATGATTTAAGATTAAGGATCTAGGAGTAGCTGATGTTATCTTGAACATCAAGCTATTGAGAGATAACAATGGTGTGATTACTCTGCTTCAATCTCACTACGTGAAAAAGATCTTGAGTTGTTTTGGGTATAGCGACTACAAACCTTTTCTAACACTGTATGTGCTAATGTGATGCTTGGAAAGAATCAAATGGTTGCTTGAGATCAATTGAGATACTCTCAAATTATCGGTTTACTTATGTATCTAGTTAGTGCTAAGAGGCATTATAGCTCTTTTATTGTGACAAAACTAAGACATTTTTTTCAAATCCAGGAGATAATCATAAGCACGCTCTTGAGAGAGTGATGCACCACCTAAAAGGTATTCCAAGCTATGACATTCACTATACTGGGTATCTAAGGGCACTAGATGGATATAGTGATTCAAATTATAAAGCTCATGCGATGAGATTAATTCCACAAGTGGATATGTGTTTACACTTGGTGGTGACGTTGTTTCTTGAAAGTGTTGCAAGAATACCATCTTAATGAGGTCAACAATGGAAGCAAACTCACAACATTAGACACACCCATTGTTGAAACAGAGTGTCTTCTTCAACTCTTGATGGACTTTAATGTGGTTGAAAAACCGATACTCTCTCCCGATAAACTGTGATTATCAAGGTAAACAATTTTAAGGATAATATGAAGTCATCAATTCATGAGAAGACTAAAATATTTTAGAAAAATGATAAACTCAGAAGTTATTGTGTTGAATTATATCCAAATATCTATAAAGTTAGGTGACTCCTTCACAAAAGGTTTATTATGAACTATGATAGACAATGCATCGAAAAAGATAGGTATGATGAGACCCACAACATGATTTTTTTCCATAGTGTTAACTCATTGTATGTGATCAGAGATCCCTTGAAGTAGAATTGGGAGACAAGTTGTTGATCAACTAATAGGACAATATCCTTATTTTAGTAATACCATTATGCAAGGATGCAATACTCGCCTAGTCTATTGGCATGTTGATTTTTAAGTTAATGTGTTTCTGAGTGACTTATTCAATCAGATATGTTTCCCTAGAGAGTATATTTTGAAAAACACACCTATATGAGTCAGACTATTAAGCGTCGTAGCCACATGAGATTGGGATGCTCTCTAATAAAATTATTAAAGGCCTTGGAGTATTATGTATATGCCCTCTCCATGGGTAAGCCATGTTGTAACATAATATCAAGACTTTGTGTGAAACTTGTGTCATAGAAAACTTATAAACTAGTGTAGCATAAAGTTCTAGGTGTGGAAGTTCAAGTTAAGTGTCTCCACTGAATCATTGGTATGTAAAAAATGTTTTGAAACAATGTGCAAACTCTATGTGCCTCTACTATATGGTGGGGGATTTTATAAATAATTGCCATTTGGGCTAGTATACTCTTGGTATTTACTCCAAAATCCCGCCTCCTTGTTAGGAAGGAAAAGCCATAAAATAGGTATTCCTTTAAATAACTCATCTTTTCAGGTAAGACAATTTGAAGATCTTCTTAGTCATCAAGAATTCAAAATTATGCCTTCTACGTGCTCCTGAGCTCTAAAAGATTTAGGATGAATAAAGACTTTCTAATAACATCGGCTTCCCGTGCAGCCAATGGGATTGGGGGAGCAGTTCATAGTTCCCCTATAGCCACATATAACTCTCTTATAATGTTCATTAATGTCCGAAGTCACTACTTTATCTCCAGACCTATAAACAATGGGTCTCAATTCGGGAGGAAGAACCGGTAATAACCCTTAGAATAATCTTAGAGGCTCATGTAGTCCATCCATGCATGTTAAGGGGTGTGATTAAAGTTTAGTTCCATGTTACTAGTTTACAAGTAGTTGAACCTGCTTATAAGAAAGACTCTTCTACCAATTGTATGGGCAAGAGAAGGGGACACTTGCATGTGTGCTCCTCCTCTTCCTCACGCCTCGTCACGACACATACATGTCGTGTTTCGTGAATGAGCTTAGGTAGGACATATGCCACATGTATGTGTTGTATGTTTGTTCATGCACGACATGCGAATTAAAATAGTCATAAGTTGAAACAATATTCTGCACGAGTGGGAGTTGAATCCGAATGGTTGGAGAGGTTACTCTTCATCTGATCATCTCCCTGGTGGATCTATTTAGATTGTTCCTCTTCATCTCCCTAGTGGATAAGTTCTAACTTGCATGTCTACCAGAGGTCGCTCCTAAGCCCACAAAACAAACATAACACATTAAACTATCACCCAGTTCTAGAGCTTTGTGCCAGCACTCACATCTTCCCCATACCGTCTTCCATCATGCACCGAGAGACAGGATAGTAGGACACCAAAATCTTGCTTCTTGTGATTCTGTACGGGAGATAGGCGGGAAGATTTTCAGGAGCACTCGTGTTCTACTACTAGAAATTTCTCTGACACTCCAAAAAAGGACTAATTCCCAACAACAAATACTTCCCGGGTGTCAACATCTTTTACGACATGGATGCTCCTAAAACCACCACCAACATGATCATTTTTTCCTTTCTCTGCACCGTGTGTGTTTCAATTTCATCTGTTTATATTCTCTTCTAGTTCACATAACTAGTTTAATGTCTATTTTTATTGTCATGATCTATCTATTTTTTCATGGATTAAATCTTGTGGATTTTTTTTCATATTTTCAAGGTAGCTCCACGTTTGCATGTTAGGTTATCATTTATGCGCTTATATGAGAACACTATATCGTGATGACTGAGGACAGAAGGGAGGAGCGATAATTGGGGACTAGACAATAATGGCGAGGGATGGATCTTGGATGCGATTACTTCGCTTCACAAGCTGTTGTTCGGACATGGTTTGCAGGATGATGTCCCCGTCCATACCGGACACGAGTTTATGTGATCCTTGTGGTCAGTGAATTGCAGTAGCAACCTCCGCAAGTGGGGGGAGGGGACATCGCTGGAGGACTCCATTGTGTGTGTTGCTCCTCAAGTACCAAGTCATGATTTTCAGGGTCAAAACCCAAGGTCGAGCCTCTTATTGGTTGTACCTGGCAATGACCTTGTTGAAGGCATTATTTTGGAAACACGGTCTTTCTTCATGGTGAAAGCATACAATCTTTGTTCGGGCAGCGATGACGCTTGTGCATTGTTCCCTTCTTATAGACATTGCTTTTGGAGAACCTCTTTTGTAGGTTGGGTGGTGTCTTTGGTGGTGTTTAGAGTGTTGCTGCTGTGGGAGATTCATCACTATGACGACGTCTCTTTTCTCCTTTTTTTTTGTTTTTGTGCATCCTGGGTGTCTTTGGACATCTTGTTGGTGTAAAAACCGTGTCCAATTGGTATCTGCGCAATATTAATATTTTCTCTTTATCAAAAAAATATGTTAGCCCATTAGGGAAATAATCATTAACTAGTGGTATATTTGTCATGAGTATTACAATATACTAACTTTGGATCCACCCACTAGGAACAAATAAACTGGTTATAAAAACAACTAGTATGGACTTATTTAACTTGGAATTATCCAATCTTCCTCGAGAAAATTTAAGCTTATTAAGTGTGATATTTGATTAACACTAAGCTAATATTCTAGATTTGTCCATATCTAAACATTATTTATCTATTTTTAATTATATTCTCAACTTGAAGTGCGATTTTCATATGCAATTCCTTTCTCCTCATTGGGTTTGGCATGTTTTTTTGGATTTCCATTGTATGAACCAAAACTTACTACCTATGATCCAAATTAGTTGTCACATGTTCATTAAATTTAGACAAATTTTAGACAACACTTTGCCTAAATCTTTGACAAGTATTTTGGACCAGAGGGAGTACTAGTTTCACATATTTACTTTCCAATATCACACTTTTAGAAGATTCTAAATAACCATCGGTGATGTATATTCGTATGATGGTTGTTTTATTTTATTTACTTCACATGGAAACTACTTTTCTTAGCCTTTGGATTAACATTGAAGTTTTCTTATCTCACCTCACTTCACACATAAAGTAATGACTAAACACTGCACCAACCTGATAACCTTCTTAAAACTCTGAAGAATGAAAATTAAGCTATCAAATGTGCAATTTGAGGTTATTGAGATTTACTAAAATTTCTCCTAAAAGGATATTTACTAAAATTATAGGAAACTGAAAATTAGCAAAAGTGGCAGTCATTTCTTTTGAGAGAGGCTTGGGTTTACACATTACAGTACATGTTACGCCCCTGGGTATGCTTGGAGGCGCAAGCTTTGGTTGGTTGACGTAATGTTGACTTGATGAGACAATGAACAACCAATATCTCTCTACATTTACGGTTAATAAAAAAAATTGAATCTGTCCTCAAAAGAACCTAGAGTAAAATTTTTCTCCAATGTGTGTATAACCTCCTAGCTTTGATCTGTTTACACACAAGAATTCTAACCAATTTCACCCTGTAATTAATCCGGTCACAATTACCTAGTCACCCACATACTACTAATCATGGGGTGGAAGTGATTCAACCACGCCCCACTTGTTGCTACTCTCCCCCTCCTTGTTGCCTCCGGTCACCTGCCCGTCCTTCCCTGTCAAGTTGCTGATCGCGGCAGCAACGGCCGCGGATAACCTGTTTTGGTCCGACGCCATGGTGCCGGCATTGTTGGGAAACGCCGCCGGCCTGACGTCGTCGACGCCTCCGGTGCTCCAGAACGGCCTCTTGCCCCCTCCTAACCCAGCCGCGCTGCCGCCGAGCGAAGGGTTCGGAGGCCACGGGTACTTGAGGTGCGGCGCTGTCTGGGCGGCCAGTGCAGAGGACTGCCCGAACAGGTTGAGGTGTTGTGCGCCGCCGCCTGACATGGCGGCCGATGAGTTGTAATGGGGGTGGGAGGTAGAGTTGTGCTGCATGTAGGGGCTGAGGTAGGGGGAGGAGGAGGACGGCGGAGGTCCAGCGGAGACAGCTGCGTCGGAGCTGGTGCTGGAGAGCAGCATGAAGGTGGCGGCGGAGGCGGAGGTGGCCGTGGACGCCATGGCGGTGGCGCCGACGGGGAGCGGGTGGTTGTGCGTGCCCTCGTACGTCGTGATCAGGATCGTCATGTCCTCCTGGCATCTCTGCACCTGCACCCACATGACAAATCTATCAGATCCATGCATAGATACGCACACACCTTATCGATCGATCGGTCATGCTCACAATCTAAAGCAACCGGTGCAACTGCAACGAGAAAATGGGTGGGTTTGAATTGCTCACCTGCTTGCGCACCGGGCACGCCGGCGCGACAGTGCACCGGTAGTAGGCTCTCGGGCACGGGTTCCCCTTGGCGACCTTCTGCCCGTACTTACGCCATTGGCACCCATCGTTCATCTGCAACCGTCAACCAAATTGTCAATCCAGAATGGTGTAGCGCGTGGTGATCGAGAATGATGCGGCGTGCGTATCGATCTTACGGTGGGGCCTGGACACCGGACGCGCACGGAAACCCTAGTCTTGCGGTTGGCCGGGTTGACGCCGCCCTGGCTCGCCATACCGCCGACCGCGGCGAGGTCTTCGGCGGCCGGTGGGGCATGCATCTTGCTGCTCTCCAGCAGCGCGTAGCCTCTTTCGCCGCCGTCGCGGACGATGTCCAGCGCCGCGCCACCGTCGTGCCTTGCTTCCTCCTCGTATGACGACGCGCCGAGGGTGAGGGACAGCCCTAGACCCTCCCCACCGTCGTCCGTTTCGTCGCTTCCCACTGAAGCAGGTCGCCGCGGCGCCGCCAGCTCCGCCTTGCTCTTCGCCTCCGTGAACAAGGCACCGGCCGCGGGCGCCGTGCCGCCGAGGGTGAGGAACACCTCGGGTTCCTGTACAAGGACGCAGATCAAATCAATTCGATCGTATCAAGAATCCAGATGGGAGTAATTATGGTGTGTCACGTGGAGGAATAATTAACGGCATGCACGAGACTAGCTATAGCTACTACTAGCTCGAACATGCGTAGACTAATTGGGTAATGGCCTATAGCTAGCCAGCTAGCTAATGAATCGAAGCTTAAATTTGTTGCGATGTTAACATGACTAGTATAGTTATAGTTAAGTTACCTTAGGCTCATCTGCCGGCTGCTTCTGGTAGGCTGCCAGCTTGGTCTGCAGGTCGTGGTACTCGCGCACCGTCCGGTCGACGACTCGCCGGAGCATCCTGTTCTCCTCCTTCATCTTCTCCATCTCCTCCTGCATCGTGCTCAGCTGAAGACAAGAAACAAAAAATCTACATCGATCCAGGCTACTTGTTGCACCACATCAATGTCTAGCTAGCTAGCTACTGAGTTTATGCATATATATATACCTCGTCACGCGCCATGGCGGCATGGTTCTCGGCGCCGTCGCCGTCGCCAGGGGCCGCCTCTACCATGTGCTTGTCTTCTGCGCGAGTTCCCACCCCATCGTCGCTCTCTTCGTCGCCGTCGCCGTCGTGGTCAGCAGCCGATTGCTTGTCCTCCTCCAACTCTCCTCCTTGTGGAGTACCATACTTGATCTCCTCCTTGGAGCCGTCTCCTCGGTCCACAACCACTCCAGCCACCTCCTTGGCTGATGCCTCTCCGTTCTTGACTTGTCCCTCCTTCTTCCCTGCTGCCGGCGTGCGCTCTTCCTCCCGGCCATGGCTCCCGTCGCCGCCGCCGCTGACGTCGTCCCTCCTCTCGAGATCTATCATCGCCTCCCTCTTCCTCTTGGAAGATGACATGATCGGCCCTTGACCGGTTTCTTGTGTGTACCTTTGTCTTTCTTTCTTTCTTTCTTTCTCCTAGACTCCTACAGCTAAAAGGACGAACGGTCTTTAAATCCTAATGCCGCTTCTCCCGAGGCATCCAAGTCAATGTCTGGATGTCTAGCGCGTATTAAAGGGGTTAATGAGGGAGGGGGAGACTCCCTTCTTAATCCTGTTATCACATGTCACTATGATTTTCTATTCAACCAAATTGACTCAAGGTACATGTATACGCCTGGTACTGCGTATCAGGCACACTTGTCAGTGACACATCATGGAATACGGGTCAAGCTAAGGGTACGTACGTATGATCGATTAATTAATGGCCAAGGATTAATTTGGAGAGGTTGTGTGCAGTGCAGTGGTGAAGGGTGTTGTGATCCAAATGATAAGGTTACCAAGGTCAAGTTGGGGCTGGATCATGTGATGCGTGGAGCGCTTCTGGCGCCAGGGATTGGTATTGTATGGAGCCCAGGTCAACTCTTTGGAATTTCTTCACAGGTCTGCTATCATCACCCAACGTAATCGCCCACCATCACCAAAATGGCAAAATACAATGTGGAGAGTCAATTTCACTTCGAAAATACTAAATGTCAACTTTCTAGCTATTGTATGCAAAGCGCAGCCGGACCTATATCATAACTGGCCGGCCATTGATCTAACTTAATTACCAAACAGTATAGTAATAAGTTATTGGTTTACAGTGTGGATTAAAATTTCAACGAAATTTCTGCAAAATTTCCAAAGTTTTGCTGGTTACAGAAATATATTTGTTTTCAAAATTTTCAGACTATACTCAGACCAATTTGACGACATTTGATTGAGAAAAACCGGGAATAATTTCTCAAAATCCGAAACATCGGGGACCTTTGGTGGGTCTCAAATTTTTCTATTTCTGATTTTGTTTTCATTGGGTGTATCCTTGTATTCTTCTAGTATTTCTAATGTATAAAAATTCTAAAATAAATTATATAAGAATTATAACACTAAAGTTACATTGCCATGTAAATAGTTATGGTGACATATATGTCGTGTTGTTTGGGAGAAACAAAAATAGAAAGAATTCTATGAAACTATATTCATATGAATTTGTTATCTCTTATTCATATCTGAAACGGCATGTATGCCCCCATGTGTGGTTTTAGTAATTAATGACAATCTCTATGGACTAATGTGTAAATTGAGTTTCACTTGTAGGTTTGTCCATTGGCATTGCTTGGGCCATGTGTTGGTCTCAAGGTTGGAAGATGAAGAAATGTCCAAGGGCTTTGTGCCCATTGGAATCATGAAGAAAGAAGGGGCTTGAAGGTCGATCAAGGCTTGTGCAAAGAGTTGCCTCAAGGTGGATCAACCTCAAGTAGGGATGAAGAAGGGCGAGCTTAAGATGCGCCATCTCTAGAAGATCTCATGCTTGAAGCTTGCCATCCTCGTGCTCATGGAATGATGAAGACAAGTTCAAAGAAGAGGTTTCCCCATGGGGTATGGGGGAGCAATTTGCAAGTCTTCATCTTCGTCAAGCAAGAGCATCCAAGAAAGGTGTTCCCACTATAGAAGAACAAGACGATCTACATCAAGTTCAAGTGGGATGCTCAAGGAAAAGGTATGTTCTTGATAGGGCTTTTCTTTTGCCGGTCTCGTATTGTTAGTTGGGAGACCGGGTTTAGGATAGATAGCCGTGCTATCAAGAGGGGCTATCAAGCGGGTGTCTCGTCTGCATCATTCGGAGAGAGCTCAAACCTTTACATTCATAGCATCATCTTTCTTGGTTTTTATTTGGTTCTTGTCCATGAGAGGATCTAGAGCTTGTGGTCACCATCATAACAAGCTCTAGCTCATCATCTAAGGATTTCACTTGCATATCTTATTGCGGTTTTTTGATCTTGCGAGTTTTCCGGCTCCACACCTTGGGGGATAGTTCACATATATATTCATGATATTTTCTCCCAAGGTGATACCCAATATTTCGAACAAAGTTGGATTCTATTCGTCGTTATCTTTCCAACAAAATTGGTTTCATCCCGTTTGGAGTTCGGATGCGAAAGTTATTGCGTTTCTGGTTTTCTGGTTTTTGGGATTTCCCTGACCGGAAGTTCTGGCTTCCCACCGGAAGTTCCGCTAGGGCATCTTTGCCGCCGAAAGTTCCGGTGGAAGTTCCGGGTCTTCTTCTGCTCACGCTCAGTAACCTTCTGTTTTGAAGCGTTCTATTTGCCGGAACTTTGTCGGAACTTGCATCGGAAGTTCACCGGAACTTCCGGTCTATTCTGACCGGAACTTCCGGTTGCGCTTCTGGAGCAGGCGTCAACGGTCTGATGACCGTTGGAGCCAGGCTGGACGGAACTTCCGCCCAGAGCCGGAAGTTCTGGCCATAATTCGTTTTTTCAGTTTCTCGCTCCGCAGTTTTCGACCGTTGGCTGGGTGCCACCGGAACTTCCGGCCTCCCACCGGAAGTTCCGACCAGGTGTCGCGAATGCCCATAACGGGCAGATCTGGGAGCCCTTTAAAAGGGGCTCCTCTTCCCCTTCGTGGGTCACTAGCTTTTCTTCTTGGTTCTTGGCTTTCTCTCTCTCTCCTCCATTGTCAACCTTGAAGAAGCTTTCCCTCTCCCTTTCCCCTCCTATGATTCTTGCATATTTTTGAGGGATTTGAGAGAGGAGATCTAGATCTACAATCCCCCAAGTCAAATCCCTTCTTTGTGAAGGAATCATTGGGATCTAGATCTTGGAGAGTTTTGTGTTCTCCTCTTGTGTTCTTCCTCCCTTATTCCCCCAATAGCTTTTGTAGCTTTGTTGGAATTTGGGAGAGAAGGACTTGCCCTTGCATTTGGTGCATAGGTTTGAGTTCTACTCTTGTGTTCTTCCTCCCTTATTCCCCCAATAGCTTTTGTAGCTTTGTTGGAATTTGGGGGAGAAGGACTTGCCCTTGCATTTGGTGCATAGGTTTGAGTTCTCCTCGGAGATTCAGCGAGTTCAAGCTTGTGAGCTTGTTTCTCTTGGGTTCCTTGGAACCCTAGACGGTTGTGTGGTTGGATTGTTGACCTTTTGTGGTCTTGTTGACCTTTTGTGGTCTTGTAGCCTTTTGTGGCGTTGTTGACCTTTTGTGACATTGTTGGCCTTTTGTGGCTTTGTTGTTGGGAGCCTCCAATTGAGTTGTGGAGTTAGCCCCAATCTTGTACGGGTTCGGTGACCGCCCTCAAGCGTCCCATAGTGGAGCAAGTGCCCACCTTTTGTGGTGCGCACTTGGGAGAATAGGGTGAGCCTTTTGTGGCATTGGTGAGTTGCGTGCTTCCGCATCCGGGGTGAGGCCTTGTGTGGCGTTGGGTGTGCATCGAGCCACCACACCTCGAGGTGAGCCATTTGTGGCGTTCGGAGAGCATTGCGCCATCGCACCTCTCCAACGGAGACGTAGCTTCTTTGGAAGTGAACTTCGGGAAATAAATCTTCGTCTCCGCGTCCATCGGTTATCTCTCAACCGAACCCTTTACTTATGCACTTTACATTGTGATAGCCATCGTGCTTGAAGTATTTATACCTTGCTATCACCTTGTTGCTTGTATTGCTTAGCATAGGTTGTTGGTGCACCTAGGTGAACTTAGTGGCTAGGTTTTGTGCTCAATAAATTAAACGTTAGTTTTTTTTCCGCATTTACTTGAGCCTAAACCGTAATAATTTTAAAAGACTATTCACCCCCCTCTAGGCGACTTCCTTTGTACTTTCAATATCTACTACCATCGTTTTTTCCTCCCATTCCTTTTTGTGTAACATTGTACAACATAATAGTACGATGATACCTTTTTGTATATTGTAATGTCCCAAAATCGTGCCGAAAGTTAATTGGTGTACTTGCACCTGATCTCATTACAACTTGTCCGACTTAAAATATGTACCTGCTAATTAATATAGTAAATTCCGATGAAAACGATAGCTCTAATAATGAACTCATCGTATAAAAATGAACAATAGAAACATGCAATGTTGCTTTGGTGAGTCTGAACTTTTTGAGACAAGACATGCCTATGAACATTTGGGTTGATTTCAGGGGCAAGCGACGACTCTTGACTAGGAAACACATATTAGTAATTCCAGTATTTTTTTGTGGATTAATGCACTAATTTTTTCCATGTTAATTACAGTGGACCCAAAGTACTTATATCTAGTTCAGCGGTTTATATAGGAGCAATAGCTTACTTGTTGTTTGATTTTGTCCATATATATGTAGTACCATGGTTGTAGCCATAGCAGAAAATCCAATGTGATAAAACTAAGGCATGCCGATTTTTCTAAGCCATTGTAATTCACACAACACCTGCATATACAATTGCTTGGATATATCAACTTGGACCTCTGCAATGGCTCATGGCACATGTCATCGTGCATCCTGGAAAGGCCATAGTCGTCTAAGTGTGCCCAATTGCATCTAGCTTCTCCTTCTAACCCACTGCCAAGTTGAACGTCTCCCCAAATTAATGGGAACTAACAAGGCGGTATGCCACAAGGAGAGTGAATTCTATGAAACTATATTCATATAAATTTGCTATCTCTTATTCATATATGCTACCATTGGTTTTTCCTCCCATTCATTTTTGTATAGCATTGCACAACATTATAGTACCATGATACCTTTTTTTCTATATTTTCCATTGCAATTGTATTGTTCCAAAATCATACCTAAAGTTAATGGGTGTACTTGAACCCGATCTCATTACAACTTGTCCAACTTAAAATATGTAATTGCTAATTAACATAGTAAATTCTGGTGAAAATGATATCTGCTCTAATAATGAACTCATCGTATAAAAATAAACAACAGCAACATACAATGTTTGTTTGGTGAAATATGTCACATGTTTGAACCTTTTGAGATAGGATAGGCCTATGAATATTTGGGTTGCTTTCAGAGGCAAGCGAAGACTCTTATAATGACTACTACACACATATTAGTATTTGAAGTCTTTTGTGTGAAGTAATGCACTGATGTTTCCATGTTAATTAAAGAGGCCCCAAAGTACTTATATCCAGTTAAGAGGTTTATATAGAAGCAATAGCTTACTTGTTTTTTGAATTTGTACATATATATGTAGTACGATGGATGTAGCCTTAGGAAAAAGACCTAATGTGATAAAACTAAGGCATTGCGATTTTGTTTTCTAAGCCATTGTGATTCACACAACACCGGCATATACAATTGCTTGGATATGTCAACTTGGACCTCTGCAATGGCTCATGGCACATGTCATCGTGCATCCTGGAAAGGATATAGTCGTCTGAGTGTGCCTAGTTGCATCTAGCTTCCCCTTCCAACTCACTGCCAAGTTGAACGCCTCCCCAAATTAATGGAAACTAACAAGGCGGCATATGCCACAACACGCAAATAAAATCACGAGTCAACTTGCTTGGGCCCACACAGAATTTCACTAACCATGCCCCATGTTGTTATATCATCAACTATGCTCACTTGCCCAATAACTTACACCTTTGATCTTGATCTGGAATAAGAAATATGCTTCCTCATGATGATTGAGGTCAACTGGTTGTTGGAACCAAAAAACTGGCCTATGATGCGCCCTGTTGACGTTGGACTTGGAATAGATCTCAAGATTCTTGTGCATTATTAACGCCAGCAACAAACTACTCTGTGATTAAGTATACTCCTATTGCGTTACATTAATTACGTTTATCTCGCAGCTAATTAATTTGGACGGAAGCTAAATTAGTTTGCTTACGGCATCATCGGGTGCTGACTTGTGCCGTGATGGTGTATAAGTAATATTTTTTGTTGGAAATTAGTAGCTAGCACCACAGTCTGAAGAATTGGAGGAACTTGATCAACATTTCCACAGACTGCATAAATATATAGTATCAGACTGGACTTGATCAACATTTCCACAGCAAGATATGCACGTACTAGTACATACCAGTACAAGGGTAGAGTCGTCAGGTGATGTTTTACGTTTGACGACCTAGCTCAACCTGAGCCGGTCGACGTCAGTTATTTCGGCGAGCACGGCCGGCGGCACCGACGACCGGTGCCCTCATTGGACCAGCTGTGTGGTGGCTAGTTATTACACACGCGTCGTTTCACGTGGTCTGCATGGAGATTATCCCATCGAGCGATTGAATTCTCGATCACAGAATTCTTCGATCTTCCTTTCTATCAATGAATCGAAAACACGAAAAAATTGCGTTTCCACGAAAAGTTGATATAGTTCAGTTCAGTGCACCGGTCATCGGTATATTTGTTTCCCTGACGGGCTTACATACGTACGGTATGTCTTAGTAATCTAAATTGTTTCGCATGTCAAATCCGTGGCATACCGAATGTGTGTGCCAGAAAATTCTACTTGCCAGATGTCATAGATTTATCTAGGTTCCTATGGATTAATGCACTAAAAGATATTTTAACATACTTGCAAATCTAAACGAATATGCGACATCTTTTTTAACAGAGGGAGACCGGTGGTTTTGACCGCGAAACAGTGAGAATAAGCTTACGGTCAGAGATGGAATATTTTTGTCGACAAGTTTGATACGTCCTGTGAAAGCTTGACAGATAACTCGGGCTAATCCTAATGTGACCATAAACCAAGTTCACTTTCACCTCCCTCCTGTTGAGTTTGTGTTCAGTTCTTGCGGCTCAACGCGTACTTACGCATCGTCCTCTATGGCAACCGAAACCGCGATGAAGAATTCACCCAAACCCGCGCACATTCTTGAAATAGGCTTTGATCTCGCCATATTAATATAGTAACCATCCGAGACAACGACGCAGCTGCTGGGCCTCCGCACAGTCAAATTCGAACAAAAACAGAGAGAAGTAAAAGAGCAAACAATGCCAACAACAGATGATCGAATAAACAAAGATGACTCACAACCAAAAGCTTCACCGACTTGGTTGAACATTTATACTCAAAGCTTTGTAAGTCACTTAACTTCTTCACATTCAAATCATTGTCCTATTCTTCTTACTTTAGAACAAAACCCTGTTGTGAGTTTTCCTTGTCGTCCTCGAAGGTGCGAAGCGTGTTGAGAAATTGAAGAAACACTAGCTGAAGAAGTCAAGTTAGCGTGGCAAGAACATGGTAAACCAAAAGACCTAGGTGCCGTGGCGTCAAACCTCCCTGGTGTCATGGGTTGCTTACAAGACCGGAGCAAGAAAACTGTAGGATATGTGTCCAAAAGAATTGATAAGCTGAGAAAGAAACTAGAAAATGTGAGTCGATGCACCAACTGGCATATGCAGGAGGAGAAGAAAATAATTAAGAGGGAATTAAATAGCCTACTAGAGCAAGAAGAGCTGTATTGGAAACCATGTTCAAGAATTAATTGGCTAAAGGAAGAAGATCGAAATACAACTTTTTTTCATAAAAAAGCTACATGGAGGGCGCGTAAAAATAAAATTAAGCCACTTGAGAAATCTGATGGAAGCATGACTAAAAATAAGGAAGAGATGAGTCTATGGCTACTAGTTTCTTCAAAGAGTTGTACACAACAGATCAACATGTTCAGCAGGAGATTGTTACAGATACAGTACCAGCCCAAATATCCCAAGATATGAATGAAAAGCTTTGTACTGAATTTTCTGATGAAAAAATTGGCAATTCACTCTTTCAGATCAGACCGCTAAAAGCACCGGTCAAAGATGGTTTTCCTGCAAGATTTTTTCAACGACATTGGGGTGTTTTAAAGAAGACATTGTCGCCGCAGTTAAAGAATTCTTTCGAAGTGGAACTATGCCTAATGGGATAAATGACACAGTGATAGTTTTAATTCCAAAGAAGAAAAACCCGATATGCCTTAGAGATTCAGGCCCATAAGCCTTTGCAACGTCATTTACAAAGTGGTATCAAAGTGTATGGAAAATAGATTGAAACCGCTACTTCAGAAAATAATAGCACCAAACCAAAGTGTGTTCATCCTAGGAAGACTAATAATGGACAATGCACGCATAGCTTTTGAATGCATTCACTCCCTACAAAAAAGCAAAGATGGGAAAGGAAAGTTCTGTAGTTATAAATTGGATCTCGCCAAAGCCTATGACAAAGTGGATTGGAAATACCTTGAAGAAATCCTTAAAAAGCTATGCTTCGCGAATCAATGGGTAACATGGGTTATGACATGTGTTAGAACGGTTACATATTCAGTTCGCTTTAATGGAAATATTCTAAAAAAGTTCACGCCAACTAGAGGTCTTCGTCAAGGGAATCCTCTATCACCCTATCTGTTTTTATTTGTGGCTAATGGGTTATCAAGATTATTTCAGAATGAGATTGATGCAGGGCAAATAAAAGAATTAAAGATCTGTAGGCGCAGCCCGGGAATATCACATTTGCTCTTTGCCGATGATATCCTCTTGTTTTTTGAGGCCAACGCAGACCAAGCAACTAAAATAAAGACAGTTCTAAATAGATATAAAAAAGTGACTGGGCAACTACTTAGTCTGGGTAAGTGTTCTTTATTTTTAGGAAATAAATGTACAGAAGAGAGGGGCAGGAGGTGGCGGCCATCCTGAACATACAAACAATTGGTTTTGAAGAAAAATACCTTGGTGTCCCAATACATGAAGGACGTATGAAAGATGGAGAATTTCAGCCAATCAAGGAGAAAAATAAAAAGCAATTATTTGTCTATGCTGAAAAATATTTGTCAAGTAGTGCTAAGGATGTTCTGATAAAATCGGTCATATAGGCAATTCCAACATATCCTATGAGTATATTCAAGTTATCACAAGGTCTATTTTCATATCCTATGGTACCATGTTACTATGAGTTGTACAAGAGCAAAAGCATTAAGGGAAGACCTAGCTGAATGCTGGAATTTACCACATGAGAAGGATCTTGTTTATACGGGAAATCCTAATGGGACAGAGAAGTTAAGCATGCTGGGGTGGAGTAGTGCTAGGATGGGTGACCGACTGACCGGGAAGTCTGACCACGAATGCGATTTGACCAAAGATTAAATATATTTAGTGTTAAAAATGTTCCAAATAAGAGAGAAAGAGAGATATTAACGAGTCAAACAATTCAAAAGATTAATTAAAAAAATCGATAGTCCCGGTTTGTATTCTCGCGCTCGACCGCGACCCCGGGTGGGTCTTTAGTCCCTGTTTGTGGCACGACCGAGACTAAAGGGGACCTTTAGTTTCGATTTCGTAGTCCCGGTTGGGCAACCTGGATTAAAGGCCCATACAAACCGGCACTATAGGCTCGTTTTCTACTAGTAGCCGTCACGTCTAACATACCAAGATACTAGAAACAAGACTAGCTAGACATATTTCTTTTGCAAAAGAAAGCTGACTTGAACAAATTAACATTTGCTGATATTTTGACCCCAACGAGGAAGCATGAAGCAAAGTTTATTTTGTGAGACAGAGTACCCCATCCCCAACCTTTGCTCCTGTCAGGGTGACTTGGGCTAGGCGAAAACCTATCTAGCTGATTTCCATTTCCCTGACCACTGATGAGTGCACGAAGCTTCGTTGGGAGACCCAAAGCGGAAGGTATGATGAGCACAGCAACAAGTTTTCCCTCAGTAGAAACCAAGGGTATCGAACTAGTAGGAGGAAGAAACGACTCAAAAGTGTTGCTAGAAACTTGGAAACCTGCATAACACAAACTCAAGACTTTGCCCCAACGAACAGTGAGGTTGCCAATCTCACCGGTTTGCTGAAAACAAAGAATTAACTGTATGGTGTGGAAGGTAATAGTGGTTGATGACCCACAAGTGTAGGGAATCACAACCGTCTTCGCGGGTAGTATTACCCAATTTATTGATTCGACACAAAGGGGAGCCAAAGAATACTTGTAAGCCTTAACAACTGATTTATCAGTTCAGCTGCACCTGAAAATAGTTCTTGCTCACATAAGTTTATCAGTAGCAATAGTTTGTAGTAGTAACAGCAAAGCAACAGCAACAGCAGAACAAGAGCAATAGTAACAGTAACGTTAACAGTGGGATTCGAGTGCGGTAGGCATAGGGATGGATGGACAGGCGTTGCATGAACGAACATGTAACTTCAGGGCATTGCAGATAAATAATAATAAGAATCCAAGTAATAAACAATCATAGGCATGTGATCCAAATATAGTCATACGTGCTCGCAATGAGAACTTGCACAACATCTTCTGTCCAGCGAGCTCGTGGCAGCGGGGCCTCTAGGGAACTACTGGAAATTAAGGTGTTCCTTTTAATAGAGCACCAGAGCAAAGAATTAACACACCGTGAACACATGTGATCCTCACACCATAGACATACCCTCCGGTTGTCCCAATTATTGTCACTTTGGGGCCTTTGGATCCGGACAATGATATGTGTACACAACTTGCAGATAAGATCACAAACAATACTATCATAATGATTCAATAATAAGTTCCGATCTGAGATCATGGCACTCGGGCCCTAGTGACAAGCATTAAGCACAACAAGTTGCAACAAAGTCAAATAGCACTAATAGAGATACTAGGCACTATGCCCTAACAGATCTTATTCAATTACATGATAGAACTCATCCAATCCCTACCATCCCCAATCCTACAGCGGGGGATTACTCACTCATGGATGCGGGAAACATCGGTGGTTGATGGATATGCGTTGGTGATGATGATGGCGATGATCCTCTCCAAATTCCCCGTCCCGGCAGGGTGCCAGAGCGGAGTTTCTGGATCCGAATCTTGGTTTCTGGTGGCGGCGGCGGAGCGGAACTCTTTCTGGAAAACTATCGAAACCCCCTCGGTTTTTAGGTTGAAAGGCAACTTATAGGAGCAGAGGGAGGCCGAGGGGGTGTCTGGGGTGGCTGCACCCCTAGGCGCGGGGCAGGGCCCACCCGTGCCTGGCAGGGGTGTGGGCCCCCCAGGCTCCTTCTCCATCTCCTCTTCTGGATCTGTGGGTCTTGTGGTGAAATATAATTTTTGGCATATTTTTCGGGATTTTTTCTAATAGTTGTTTTTCTGCACAAAAACAAGACACCAAGGTAATTCTGCTGAAACAGCGTCAGTCCGTGTTAGTTGTATCCAAATCACACAAGTTTAGAGGAGAAACAATAGCAAAAGTGTTCTAGAAAGTAGATACATTTTGGACGTATCAACTCCCCCAAGCTTAGCTTATTACTTGTCCTCAAGCAATTCAGTTGAAAACTGAGTGCGATAAAAGAACTTTCACGAACACATTTGCTTCATATGATGTATATATTCTCAGCACAGGAGTAGATGCTTATACCATTCATAATAAGAAGTATGCAACCAAGTCTACTCAATAGTCATTGCAAGCTATGAAGAGAAACCAACTCAATAATAATAAGTAGCATGAAACATAAACATAAGCAACATTGCAATGCTCATAGTAAGGTATGATAGAGTGGTATCTCGCTTGCCTTTGTTTGTAGAGCACAATATAAATGCCAAGGCACCTCTGAAGTTCAAGTGAATACTAGAGGTAAAAATATCAGAGATACAAGCATCAAAGTCATGACATAATTAACCAAGTTTTGGAACAAACACAAAAATGACAACTATGCTCTCAAGAAGGTGCTCATAGAATAAGTGGTGACTCAACAAGGTTGTGAAAACGGTTTTTGGAAAGTTTGAAAGGCTTCCTAATGCTGAAAGGAAGGTACTCATTAGCTTTGAGCTCTCATTGCCCCTATCATAGACTTCTTCATGTGGTTAAGGTGAAAGTGAGGTCCACTCTAAATCATATGCTTGACAGATCATAGGATGAAAATCCCAAGTCCCTTGAGTATGAGGGCCGCTCCGCCTGCTACTCAACTTTGGTTACCTGTAAGTTCTTGTCATTGTAAATACATGCATATCATAGAGAACAGCCAACGGGGTACCCCTTGCACATGGTACAAGAGCTTTCCCATAACGAAAATGACAAGGCAAGCAGATAATGAGCATCTCGGCAATCTTTTTATTTACCATATGCATAGCTTTTTATTAAGGATGCTTCATAGATGCTCATTACGGTGATGCTGCACGTTTCCACCATGATTAGGCATGGCTTAGGCTAGCGGCTCAGGCGTTTCTCTAACACAATGTATAGAATCCATGAACTCACAAGCTCCCCTTTTATTTCACATCATCGATGTAACACCCTCAGAATCGGACCTATGCAAGTTTGAGAAAAATTCGCCAAACCCGCATAGAAACGATTCAAAGGTGCCCACCAGGCACTTTCGTGCGGGTGGAAAACGAAGTAATAACATTACACAACAGTCCTCGATGGGACCCACAGAACAGATATATATATAACATCGACTCAAAGAGTCAAGAATACAGATATAATATACAAAGATCCAAATCACCTTGAAAACGATAGAGCGTCCAGCTACGGACAAGATGCAAATGGGGCTAAGAGCCCTGAAGAATAACCAATGGCGTCCATAACCCTGCCCAGGCCAAGCCGGAAGGGTAACCCTGCTAACGACGTCGATCTCAAAACCTGCTTAAACAAAAGGGGTGCCGACAAAGGGCAAAGGAAAAAGAGGAGCGTCAGTACTGAGGCCAGTACACGGCGAGACTAGAATTCGGCGGTCCTCGCCTACATAGGTATGGTGGACTGAGCGGCAGCGGCAGCATGCACTAACAACCTATAGAGACTCGACATAACTGTCGGCAATCAGAGAGGGGTAAGAAAGACCTATTCGAATCCAACCTGATACTACCACCAAACAAACCCCTCCTGGTGTTTCCCCCTCGACACCGATCGAGGAAGTCAACCGAGGAACTCACACAGTTGGCAGTTTTATTTATTCAATTTTCGTTGCAGCAATTACTAGTCATTATAGATAATCATCCTGATAAAATAAACAGTGGGCACTTTTAGTTAACCATTCCATTATAGTTACAACACTTACTAATCAGATACATTTAGCATGAGATAACCCAAAACCCAGCAGTTGTTGGTACTTTTATGCAGCCATTCCGTTGTAGTTGCAATACTTACTAGTCAGGTACAATGGTCGCAAGCGACACTCCAAACAAGCAATTGTGGGCAGTATTAATTAGCCATTCCATTATAGTGAAGCTGATTACTAGTCATTATAAAGTCAAATTTACAGCAATAAACTTTAGTTATGCTTGTCTATGGTCGAGATATTGTGCTCCAAGTCGTCCATAACCGCGGACACGGCTTTCAGAAAGTTTTAACCCGGCCGGGGTGCACAAATAGCAACACACACACGATCAACCTCGGAAAAACCAAATCAAAACCCAACGAGGTCTTCACGACAGAGCAATCACAAGATTCAGAAATATTTCAGGGGGCCACCCCTTGGAGTACACCCGCAACGAAGTAAGCTAGCTCCGAGACGGACCCGAGGTTTGGGTGGACGGCTGTGAACGACTGGGAACCCAAAACTGAGCTTGTCGACACCGCGGAATCGTGTCCCGATCCTAAACAGTACAGTGTGCTCCTCGCACAATCGTAAATAAAGCAGTAGCATGGCATAAGTACAAGATCGTAAATAAAACCTCAAACTAGTTTGTGGCCCCAAGAAATAAGACGGAATCAAGCTCTGGCTAAGGGGGGCCCATACTCCCCATATGTGGATAGCGCGATAAATCAAGGAACAGGTATCAAGTACTCGGGGTCCTACGTGACACAAGTGGGCGTTCGGAAACCAAATGTTCTCTATCACCCACCGATGCCTCTGCTTACTTACTTCAATTTTAGTTGTTAAACAGTAATTAAAGTGAACGATAAGTAAAACCGAGATCATCTCCAACATCAAACAGGTGGCAATACGCCAACAACAGTGGTACATGGCGACACGCAACAGCACTTGAGCAAGCGACTACGACGCGCAAGTCCAACTATCTACCAAACAACAGGTAATAGGATGTGTCCAAGGCAATATAGGGCTGCACGGTATATCACAGGTACGGAAACTAAAGCATCGCAACACAGATAGCAATAGATCAACAGGAGGGAATAAATACTATAAAAGGTAAGATAGGTAGAAAGAGGGAGATGCTCGCCTGAAAACATTGTCGAAGGTTCAACCGAAGAACGGGGCGAAGCTCACATCAACTCAACGGCCTTATCCGCGAAGAAGCAAATCACTAGAAGGAACACCGGATGCAGTATTTAATACACGGCAGAAGATCGGCATGATGCATGTATGATGTATGGCATGGCAAAGTGCGGTGCAATTAGGTCATATTAAGCGGAACCGGGGTTCCGACACTTAATTAGGTGGTTCATGTTATTTATCTATCCCGCAAATTAAATGTTGTATTAGCATGGCAAAAGATAGCACCGATTCGCTACACAAGATTTAAATGAGGCCAATATGAGACTAGATTTGCCCGCATATGGGCCCCATATTTAATTATAAGGTGAATCGGCGTAAGGCCCCCAAACCACATGATATGGATGCATGCATGATCACTTTATATGCAACAGTTATATAGGTGACATTTATAAATTAGGGTTCTCGGATAAGGGGTTCACACATTAGGGTCTCGACGGACTTGGGGTTCCGGGGTTCGGGGTCGGTCTCAGGGTCCAGGGTTCGACGGATCGGTCTCGGCGGGAGCGTTCTCGGGTTACTGGGGTAGCTCTTGTCGCATTCGCGGTCTCCGGGTCATGTTGTCGGTCATGGCGTTCGGGACGGGATACTTGTCGCATCGGTGGCGGTCTTGGCGTTCCGGGGTGAAGTTCTTGACGTTCTCGAGGGAGTACTTGTCGCACATGTGTTCTTCGGGTCCCCTGTCGATGATCTTGTCGTCGAGAAGAACTTGTCGGGTCCGTGTACCGGTCAGTTTTGACGTCCGGGGGAAGTTCATGTCGTATCCGGGTAGACGACCTTGGCGTTTGTTTTCTCGGCGATCTTGTCGGCCGGAAAAGGGGTACTTGTCACACCGGGGGTCGGCCTGCGGGGTTCGACGATGTCTTGGCGTTCCCCTGAGGAAGATCATGTCGAGCCATCGGGTTTGGCCTTGTTTGTGCGGAGATCTTGGCGACGGAACGGAGAACTTGTGACGGGTCGGTCTTGTCGGCGGTATCGAGGTTCCGCGTCGAAGTACTTGGGTCCCCACTTTGACGGTTGGGGAAGGACATGGGCGAGGTGGACACCGGAAACGCCCTCAGGCTCGCTGCTGTCCGCGGCAGAAGGAGGTGGCGAGGTCGGCATGGAAGATGGCTCGGGATGGACGGCCCCTGGCGGCAGGAATCGGTGACGCCGGCCACTGGTTGAGGACAAGGCCGATGGTGGGCTCCTGGACGGCGGACGGGCTCGCAGAGGGTGTGCGAAGCAGGCCCCGGCGGGTCCAGGGGGACGGAGGCGAGGCTAAGCGGCGCAGAGCTCGGGCGGGGAGCGCGCGGGAGGTGGATCCGCGGAGGAGAGCGGGTGGTGCTTGGCGGCGACGGCGCCGGCGAGCGCGCGCGGCGGAGAGGAGATCCGCGGCGGGCGGTGCGGCGAAGGGAGCGGCGGAGGGATGCTCGAGCGGGGCGGCGCGTCGCGGGAGGAGGCGGAGCCCGGGCCGGAGGCGAGGCGGGCTTGAGCGGCGGCGCGGCTCGGGGTCGTCGGGGCGGGGCCGGCGACGGGCAGGGGAGGGGCGGTGAGGGGAGGTCGTCGGTAGCTGGGCGGCGCGCTGGACTCGGGGGAGGCGCGCGCGAGGTGCAGAGGAAGGAGGGAGAGCGGTGCAGGTGGGGCCCAGGGGCGGGACCGCGTGGGGATCCCGAGGGGGGGGGGTCGGCGGTTGGGTTGACTGGGGCTGGGTGGGAGAGTGGGTGCTGGGCTGGGTGGGACCCAGGCGAGGGCTGAGTGGGGGGCACGCGCGCGCGTGGGCGGGAAAAACGGCGGCGGCGTGGGATTTGGCCCAGGTGGCGGCGGGAGGGTCCAGAGGTGGGGATTGGTGGAGGTTGGGCAGGCTGATGTGGCAGGCAGGGAGTGGGTAAGGGAGAGAGGAGAGGTGAGGTGGAGAGAGCTGATTGGAGGGAGTGAGGTGGAGGCTGGGTGTGGGTAGGTTAGCTGGTAGGTTTAGGAATGAGGGGTGGACCGATTATATTTTCTTGGGTGGTCGTTCGGGTCATTCGGCCCGTTCGACTGCCCCACTAAAATAATAAATATTTTTATTTGTTTTAAAAACACCGTTTGCAAACCGATATCAGACACACAAAGATAATCCGGGGACCCGGGGTTTGATATTTGATTAAAGATGGGGCGTTTTAGAAAACAAAACCGGCTTTGCGCAATTAGTTTTGGCAAACAATGCATGATGATGACGATGCAATGCACAAAAACAACGCGATTTTCTAGTAGTGGTTTTGCGGGATGCCACAATCGACATCCGTAAACAAAAGAGAAAAGTATCAACTGGATAGGATATCCAAAAAGTGTTGAAAGCGTTCCCCATTGCAGCAAGGTTCTGTTGACTCTCAGCATATAACTTTCATGGACAAGTCACAATGGTTCAGGATTATTAAGCGCAAGGAATAAAGTGTGCCATCAAGTTCGTGAGAGCTTTACTAACTAACTTTCTCAAAACAGACAAACATTTTATTTGGAAGAAAACAAGGCACATTGAATATGTACTGAAATAGCAAATGATGCTAATAGGTAGGTATGGTGGACACAACTGGCAATATTGGTTTTGGGGAGTTGGAAACACAGGTAGAGCTCATGCTTAGTGCAAGTGAAGGATAGCACAAGAGAGAGAGAGCGACAAACGAGAGAGCAATAATTATCATAATCATGCTTGCAACAAAACAAGACTAATTATGACATGAAAGTGATACAAGAACTCTAAGGCAAAATAAATCATCGAGGCTTACTGACTACTGATTAGTCATATGCATGCGTGAGCATGTGCCAAGTCGATTCACATGAACAGTCAGAGGAGGATACGACAATTTATACCAAAATATGAATAAAACAATGCAAGCAAATATTCATATGACATGCTACAAACTATTAGCAAGCTGGAGCTAATCATAGACAAACAAGAACTACTAAGCATCCATCAGTAACACACTCCTTACCATGAACAGACTAAGCATGCTCATGTGATGAGTATATGTACAAAAATGAAACAAATAGAGTTCGTTACCAGCCTCTTACCACTCCTCAAGTTGTCTTAATCTTCATTATTGCCCTTCACTTGTGTGACTTGAATAATAACATGAAAACCAAAATCCACTAAGGATGGCTGAACCCTGCAAAGAATTCACAAAACCAAAGATGAACAACAAATATTTTTGGTGTTTTCGATTTTTTAAAGAAGCCAACAAAGCGAAAACAAGCAAAGCAAAAACAAACCAAACAAAGCAAAATCTTTTTGGATTTTTCTTTTAAGGCAAACCAAAGCAAAGAAACAAAGAAACAAACCAAGAGAAACAACGAAAATATTTTTGATATTTTTGTGTTTTTGAGAAAGAAGCAACAAGAACCAAAAAGAAAGCGAAACAATGGATATACAAAGAACCGACCGAACATGATATATCGATGAGTGTGATGTCGGTATACCTCCCCCAAGCTTAGGCTTTTGGCCTAAGTGGGGCTCAATAGCACGGGTAGTAACTCCATGCTGGTGGGTCATCATAAGAATGATCATAGTCAGGTGCTTGCGATGAAGAAGAAGACGCGCCCCAATCAAATGAGGGTTGCTAGTATGAGAACTCTCCCAAGTTGGAGGGCTGAACCGAATTGTTTTTGGCATCCTATTCAACATTCTCCTGTTGCTGGGAGAGCTCTGCCACATATGTGTCAACCTCCTCCTCCATAAGCGACCATCCTGTCCTGTTATCAAAGTTAAACAAAGCAGGTGCATGCAAATAATCTATTTTCTCAGTCCTATCCTTTGTCCGATCTTGCTGGACACAAGATAACTCATACGGTAAACTTCTCACATTGGCCCCCTGGGACACAAAACCGTGCTGAATCATGGATTCAAGATCAAGCCTCTCTATGGGGAACAGAAAATCTGAATAATGAGGCTCTAAACCATGTAACGCTAGCAACCTAGAAGCAATGAGACCTCCACAAATTCCACTCTTCTCGCGGTTGGTGGTGAGACGGTGAGCTATCAAAGCACCCAGGCTATAAGATCTATTCCTATTCAGAGAAGCTGCGATAAAAGCTAGATCAATAGAAGACAACTTTCTAGCAATCTTTCTAGCAAGAACACACTTGTTAATGAAATAGGCAAAGTATCTAATAGTTGGGAACTGAATATTCTGAATTTTACCACTTTCCTTTGAGAAGTAGAAACCTTGGCAAATCTCAGCATATAAATCCACAAGTGACTTGGGCCTTTCCTTGATCTTCTGACAAGATCCCCACTGAGGTACTCTAATTGCTGCACAGAAATCAGCAAAAGGCAGGTCGACAGGTATATTATATATTTTGTAATGGACCATGGGATTAGATGTAGAGCAAGTGAACCGGAAGTCCTACACAAAATCCATGGTTAGCTTAACAAATTGAAATGGTTCACCTTAAACAAAGTGTTCCAATCCTGCATTGGCAATCAAGGTTTGGAAATCCTGGGAGATTCTCGCGGTTCTCATAAATTCAGGGCATGGATATATGGAGGGAAAAACTGCCTCCTCACGATGAACCTTCATTGGCTCAGACACCATCAAGTCATATTGATTCAGTGGATAGGTACTCATCTTCCTTGTTGAAATTTTTAGACAAGCATCAAACCAAGTGATTTCCAAGTTGATAAATGATGAGAAATTACTGTAGGAACTTTCTAGAGGACTACACATGCATCAAAATAAAGTTTCTAAGCATAGAACAAGCATGCAAGCTCAAAAAACCTGTCACCTATACCAGCAAAATACTCAAGCTATAATCTACCAATCACAAATCTAATTGGACAAGTGGAGGAGGCACATACCAAGGATCAATCTCTCCAAAAATCAGAAGCAAAGATGGGCTGCGCAAGGAGATCAAAAATCGCGAGCAAGAACTGCAATAACTCGAGCTTGAGCAAGTTTTTCGGTGTTTTTGGGAGAGAGAAAGAAGATGGATTTGAGGAGGCAGCCTGGAGGGGCCTAGGTGGGTCAGACCCCCCAGGCGCCGCCACCTGGTAGGTCGCGCCTACCATGGTTGTGGTGGCCTGGGTGGCCCCCTGGGCACTTCAGGTGTCCCTCTGCACCTTTTTTCGAGGAAAAATTTATTTTGAATTTTTTGGGATTTTTCGGGGAACTTTATTTTTGGCCAATTATCAGGGTAGGAAAATTGATTTTCTCGCAGAAACAGTTTTTTCAGAAGAAGCAAAAGCAAACAAAAGGCCAAACTACAGGAGCTCTAAGGAAAACTAACAAGCAAACAACTAGCAAAACCAAAGCTAGCAACAGAAAGGCAAAGACTAGGAAGGAGAAAAGTAAAAGAAAGCAAGTATAACCAGAGTGAAAACATCATTTTGTTCATAAAAATCCTTTTGTTAACAAGGTTGATCAAGTCTTGTTACCAAAACAATCTTATATGAAACAAAACTTTGCATTCCACAAGGTGATTAAGTTACCTCATACTTGATAGCAATGGTCCCAATCATAATAGTTTCAAAATTTTCATGTGGAATGGGACAATGTATTTCTCCAACCTTTATGCTCTCAATATTTTCAATGGAATTCAGGCAATAGCTTCTAACAACCTTCTTGGGGAAATAAATAGTATGGTCTTTGTCATCAATATTGAATGTTACTTTTCCTTGATTACAATTAATGATAGCACCTGCAGTATTAAGAAAAGGTCTCCCAAGAATAATAGATATATTATCATCTTCAGGCATTTCAAGCACCACAAAATCAGTCAAAACCAAGCAATTATGAGCCACTTGAACAGGAACATCCTCACATATACCAACATGAATAGTAGTTGACTTATCATCCATTTGCAAAGATATACCAGTTGGTATCGACTTTTCTAGATGGAGTCTCTTGTAGAGACAAAAAGGCATAACACTAACTCCAGCTCCCAAATCACATAAAGCAGTTCTAACATAATTATTCTTAATAGAGAAAGGAATAGTTGGTATACCTGGATCACCAAGTTTCTTTGGAACCTTACCATTGAAGGAGTAATTAGCAAGCAAAGTAGAAATTTCCTCATTAGGAATCTTCCTTTTATTAGAGACAATATCCTTCATATACTTTGAATAAGGAGGCAATTTAATAGGATAAGTCAAAGGAATTTGCAAAAATAAAGGTTTCATCCACTCACAAAACTTGTTGTAGTGTTCTTCCTCCTTTGACTTGTGTTTCTTACCTGGAAAAGGCATAAATTTCTGCACCCAAGGTTCTCTCTCACTACCATGTTTCTTAGCAATAAAATCTTCCTTTGTGTACCTAGTGTTTTTAGTGTGCTTCTCAGGTTCTTCCTCAACTTCCTCCTTATCAGGAGCATCATTATTATTACTACTCTAAGTTTCAACATCATAGACAGATATACTATTAGGATCTACATCAGGTCCAAGTGATTCCTCAACTATTTTATGTTTCTTTTTCTTTCTCTTACGAGGACTACCACTACTCTCACCTTGCTGAGAGTCCTTCTCAATTCTTTTAGGGTATCCTTCAGGATATAAAGGATCTTGAGTAGCTATACCACTCCTAGTTCTAATTCCATAAGCATGTTTATTTCCTGAGGCATTAACTAGCATATCCTTTTGTACCTTAGCAAGTTGATCAAGTTGGGTTTGAACCATTTGAAAGTGTTTACAAAACATTTTAATATCATTAGAAGTTCTTTCCACAATATCTTTCAACTCATGGATAGCTCTAGAGTTTTCCAATAAATGATTCTGAACTTGTATATTAAAATTACCTTGTTTAACAATAAATGTGTCAAGTTCCTCTAAGAATTGATCAGGAGGCTTACCATAAGGAATATCACCTTCATTAAAGTGGAGAGAGTGTACCTCAATTGTAGATGAGTGGGGAATTGGCTTACATAATTCTTCTATAGGAGGTAGATTCTTCACATCTTCAGCTCTAATACCTTTCTCCTTTAGACATTTCTTAGCTCCCTTCATCACTTCATCATCTAATGAAATAACTCCCCTCTTCTTTGGTGTTGGTGTTGGAACTAGTTCAGGCACAACTGGTTCAGGAGTAATAGGCTCAGTTGTATTTAGCTCAGTTGATGTCCAATCATCATAATTCTTGCTTATCTTAGCCAATAATTCTTCAGTATCTGTAGGAGTTCTTTTCCTGAAAATACAATCAGCAAAGCTATCTAGGTATGTCCTAGAATCATCAGTTAGTCCATTATAATAAATATCAAGAAGCTCATTCTCAGGCAATGGACATCCACGATGTGCATGAATCAAGGCACAGAACCTTGTCCATGACTCACACAATTTCTCTTCTTCTCCCTTTTTAAAATCAAAAAGTCTCTACAAAGCATCATGTCTAGCACCGGGAGGAAAATATTTCTAGAAGAAAGAAGCAATCAAGCAATCAAGGCTATCAATGGAACCAGGAGGTAATCTATTAAACCAAGCCCTAGCTTCTCCTTTTAGTGAAAAAGGGAAGATCTTAGTAACAAAGTACTTGCGCATCTTAAAATCATTAGAGAATAAAGCACTCATAGTAGAAAGCTCATTCATATGAGACACATGACTCTCATTTTCAGTCCCACAAAAAGGTTCTTTCTCAACAATGTCCAAATAGGATAAATCAAGAGAGTAATCATAATCATTATCTTGAATATCTATGGGAGAGGTGGCAAACTTAGGATCAGAGAACAGTTTAGGCATAATGGTGCGTCTAGCAAGGAGACTCTTAATAGCACTAGTACCATGTGAGTTTCGGCACTCTTCAACAAATTCATCAGTGAACTCAATGTAACCATCATTAATATCATAACTTTCTCTAGACTCAGGTGAGCTAACAGGTGTAATAGTGTCTTCACTAGGAGTTTCGTTATTTCCTAGACTAGCCATAGTAGCATCTAGAAAAGGACCTAATGAACCACTCGCATCAAGCACAGTAGAAGCAACATCATGAGCATCAAAAGCAGTTTCAGATTCAGCAGTAGTAGCACTGTGTGTAGCATGAGTATGTGGTGGTGGTGTGACAAGCTTACTTATAACAAACGGTGAATCAAGAGCAACAGAGGTGTTTAGGACTGTACCTCTTCTTGTAGTGGATGGTAAAATAGGGAACTTTCCATCACGAGACTTCCCCATGATGAACGGAGTAGCAGTGAACAATAATAGATCCAACTGAACTTACAAATAAAGCTATGCTCCCCGGCAGGGGTGCCATAAAATAGTCTTGATGACCCACAAGTGTAGGGGATCGCAACTGTCTTCGCGGGTAGTATACCCAATTTATTGATTCGACACAAGGGGAGCCAAAGAATACTTGCAAGCCTTAACAACTTAGTTGTCAGATCAGCTGCACCTAAAAATAGTTCTTGCTCACAGAAGTTTATCAGTAGCAACAGTTTGTAGTAGTAACAGCAAAGCAACAGCAACAGCAGAATAGGAGCAATAGTAACAGTAACAGTAACAATGGGATTCACGTGTGGTAGGCATAGGGATGGATGGACGGGCGTTGCATGGACGAGTCTAAACATGTAACTTCAAGATCTAGGGCATTGCAGATAAATAATAATAAGCATCCAAGTACTAAACAATCCTAGGCATGTGCTCCGAATATAGTCATACGTGCTCGCAATAAGAACTTGCACACCATCTTCTGTCTAGCCAGCCCGTGGCAGCGGGGCCTCTAGGGAACTACTAGCAATTAAGGTGCTCCTTTTAATAGAGCATCGGATCAAAATATTAACACTCCGTGAAAACACGTGATCCTCACACCACAGTCATCCCCTCCGGTTGTCCCAATTATTGTCACTTTGGGCCCTTTGGATACGGACAATGATATGTGTACACAACTTGCAAATAAGATCACAGACAATACTATCATAATGATTCAATAATAAGTTCAGATCTAAGATCATGGCACTCAGGCCCTATTGACAAGCATTAAGCATAAAAAGTTGCAACAAAGTCAAATAGCACTAATAGAGATACTAGGCACTATGCCCTAACGGATCTTATTCGATTACATGATAGAACTCATCCAATCCCTACCATCCCCAATCCTACAACGGGGGATTACTCACTCATGGATGAGGGAAACAACGGTGGTTGATGGAGATGCGTTGGTGATGACGATGGCAATGATCCTCTCCAAATTCCCCGTCCCGGCAGGGTGCCAGAACAGAGTTTTTGGATCCGAATCTTAGTTTCTGGTGGCGGCGACGGAGCGGAACTCTTTCTAGAAAACTCCCCCCTCGGTTTTTAGGTCGAAAGGCAATTTATAGGTGCAGAGGGAGGCCGAGGGGGTTCCTGGGGTGGCTGCACCCCCTAGGAGCATGGCAGGGCCCACCCGCGCCTGGCAGGGGTGTGGGCCCCCAGGCTCCTTCTCCGTCCCCTCTTCTGGCTCCGTGGGTCTTCTGGTGAAATATAATTTTTGGCATATTTTCCGGGATTTTTCCTAATAGTTGATTTTCTGCACAAAAACAAGACACCAAGGTAATTCTGCTGAAAACAGCATCAGTCCATGTTAGTTGTATCCAAATCACACAAGTTTAGAGGAGAAACAATAGCAAAAGTGTTCGAGAAAGTAGATACGTTTTGGACGTATCTGTGGTTTGCAGAAAGTAAACAATAACATTGGAAGATACAATGATGGTAAAGATTGGACCAGGTTCCATAGTTCACTAGTGGTATTCTCCTTAAGATAAACAAACATGGCATGCTGGATAAACAAATTACAGCGGGGAAATTGACAGGACTGAGCAAGACATAACAATGCAATACTAGACATTCATGATCCTATGAGATTTGATTGGGCAATACAACAAGATACATAGACCGCCATCCAACTGCATCTATGACTAGTAATCCACCTTCAGGTTATCATCCGACCCCCCTAAGGTATTAAGTTGCAAGCAACGGATAACTGCTTTAAGCAAAGTGTGTAAGGTAAACAATCCACTTGTTCCATGAACAAGAGACCATTGTTTTGTCCCTAGTGGCAACAACACATCTACAAGGGAAGTGATAGAAATCTCTAAGGTTGTCGATGTGTTGCTGCCACTAGGGAGAAAACAACGGTCTCTTGTTCATGGAACAAGTGGATTGTTTACCTTACACACTTTGCTTAAAGTAGTTATCTGTTGCTTGCAACTTAATACTAGAGGAGGTTCGGATGATAACCTGAAGGTGGATTTCTACTCATAGATGTAGTTGGATGGCGGTCTATGTATCTTGTTGTATTGCCCAATCGAATCTCATAGGATCATGAATGTCTAGTATTGCATTGTTATGCCTTGCTCAGTCCTGTCAACCGCCCTGCTGTAATTTGTTTACTCAGCATGCCATGTTTGTTTATCTAAGGAGAACACCTCTAGTGAACTATGTACCCCGGTCCAATATTTACCATTGATACATCTTCCACTGTTACTGTTTACTTTCTGTAAACCACCATTACCTTCCACACCATACAGTTAATCCTTTGTTACAGCAAACCAGTGAGATTGACAACCTCACTGTTCGTTGGGGCAAAGTCTTGAGTTTATGTTGTGCAGGTTTCCAAGTTGCTAGCAACACCTTTGAGTCATTTCCTTCATCCTACTAGTTTGATAACCTTGATTTCTTACTGAGGGAAAACTTGCTGCTGTGCTCATCACACCTTGCTCTTGGGGTTTCCCAACGAGGCGTTGACAACACGCCCATCATCAAGCTTTTCTGGTGCCGTTGCCGGGGAGGCTAAGGACGTATTCACAAAGGGATTCCTTCACAACCTTTCTCTTTACTTTGTTTTTGTTTTGTTTAGTTTATTTTGCTTGGTTTTTTGCCTCTTTTTATCAAAAACTCAAAAAATAGTTTAGTTTGGTTTGCTTTCTCTTATCAAAAACATAAAAAAATTAGTTCCTACTCTAGTTGCTGGTCTGTTATTGCCTTGCTTGGTCAAGCTTTCTATCAATGGATGGTTTCTTTAAAACTAGTTCTTATTGGCAAGGTGGGTTCAAGGAAGAAGAAAAGTATTATTATAAGGAACACCGTTGTCACGAAAAGGGAAACATTTATGGGAACAAATTGATAAATTGAATACTATTGCTAGAGAGGTGTGCTCTACTTATAATGTTAATTATTGCATTGATAAATCTTGTTGCTGTAGGAGGTATAAACACCTACCTTTTCAATGTGAGTATAATGATAATGTTACCATATCTTCTTATGTTAAAGGAAATTATGACTTTTATGATGTGGAACAAATTGAAGAATTTATTGCCTTCAAGGGTGCATTTGAACTTGCCAGTTTGCTTGAAAATACTGATGATGCACCTTATGAATATGAGTTTTATGAGATACTTAAATTTTGCTTTGATAACTACAAGGAAGAAAATGGCTATATTCTTGAATATTTTAATAAGTGGTTTCCACAAATAGAAGAGACTAATGCCTTGCAGGAGCCTATGGAAGACGAAATTGCTAAACCTGAAAGCTCGTTAGATGAAAAAGAGGAGGAGAGTGATGGTCAAGAGGAGGAAGAATGGATCTACCATGCCTACCTTCTAATGAGAGTAACTCTTTACCTCTTACATTATTTGATTGTTCCCCATGCTTACCAAAGGAGGATGAATGTTATGTTCGTGTGGATTCTTTAGAAATATCTGCTATGGGTAAAACTTGTGATAATAATTATGCTCCTGTTATGCATGGTACTAAAGAGTTTTGCTTAGAAAATGTTTATGATAAAGCTCTAGATGATGGTCCTATATTGAATGATCAGTCTCCTTATTATAAAATTGTTAAAAGTGGGTTTGAAGGTTTTAATCCCACTATTTTTGAGCTTGATAAAAATTATGTGTTTGTAGATCATTAAAAGCATACTTTATGTGATAGTTATATTGTAGAGTTTATTCATGAGGCTACTGACAATTATTATGAGAGAGGAAAATATGGTTGTAGAAGTTTTCATGGTACTGAAACACCTCTCTATGTGCTGAAAGTTTTGAAGTTGCTCTTGTTTAATCTACCCATTCTTATTACTATGTGCTTATTTGATTTATTTTCTTACAAGGTTCCTATGCATAGGAAGTGGGTTAGACTTAAATGTTTTTTGAATTTGCTTCTTGATGCTCTCTTTTACTTCAATTCATATTTCTTATGTGAGCATCTTTTCAAACTATTGTGCCTAACTTAAAGGCGTTAAAGAAAAGTACTTATTGGGAGATAATCCAAAAGTTTTCTTGAGTCTTGGAAGTTACTAATTCAGTAATAAACTCTTCTTATCCTTTTTATTTGTTTTTTGTGCCAAGAATAACCTCTAATGAGAGGAAAGTAAGATTTGGGGAGTTGCTGTCCCGAAACAGATTTTTGTGCTCCACTGTAAAAATTCGTGTAAAATCTCTGTAAGTCGTATTGAGCTAATATTTTGTGAATAAATCCCCCAGTATGTTAGCTAACTTTCATTCGTTCAACACTTTTTTATTTGAGCAACAGCAGGTCTTCGAAAAAATCGGTTTCTACCTGCTGGTCTATTTTGACAGATTTCTTCCATTATTTGGATTTGCTTCTTATTGATTCCTTTTTGGGTTCTTTTTGGGAAATTGTACTTTTTGAGTGAATTGATACAGTAGCTATGTTTTTAGTTAAATTTTTTTTGTTCTAAAGCTAAACCCAAAGGTATATTATCTTTTGAATACACTAATGTTGCTAATAAAGATTGTGTGAAGTTTTGTATGAAGGAAAATTTTCAGGTGTAGAGAAAGAATGATGTAATGAGATGAAGAATGGACAAAAGCTCAAGCTTGGGGATGCGACCCCGTGTCACCCTAAGAAAAATTCAAGAGGTACAAGCGTCAAATCTTGGGGATGCCCAAGGCATCCCCTTCTTCATCAATAAAAATCTCAGGTCTTTCTAGACACTTCGTTTTTATCGTTTCATGCACTATTGTGTTGTTCTTGGAGCATCTTAGTTGTTGTTTTATTTTATTTAGTTTTCTTGAATAAAGTAGTTTGGACCCCCATTCTCGCTATGTTATTTCAAATAAGTTGATTGGTGTTGGAGAGGAGTAGAAAGTTCTTGCTTGACTAGTACAAGAGGAGCTTGCTTTGACTGTGACTTAGACTTTAGCATGTCATGCTAGGTGTTGTTTTGACCTTATGCTTAGTGATTATTTATGTATCATGACTTGTTCCAAACAATTGGGATTGCTTAGTGTGCCTTTAAGGAATCATGTGTTGTTTTAGCATACAAAAGCATAGTATTGTGGTATTTTCCTTTGATGCTTTGTTTGGGTTGACTTGGCACATGCTCACACCATGTTATGACTATGAAAAAGTCACCATAGCCTCTATGATCATTTATTCCTTGACTTGTAGTACCACTTTATGCTTTGATTAGTAATGTTTTGTCGCTCTACATGATTATGGCCATTATTGCTCTCTTAGTTGGTCTGTCCCAGTCTTTTGCTAGCCTCCACTTGTATTAGTAAGCTCTACTCATACATCCAACTCACAATAAACCAAGTTATTCCAAAGTGTCCACTATAAATTCCTATGCATGGTGTGTTACACTATTCCAAGTATATTCTTGTTTTCATCTATCTTCCAGTTAAAAAGTCTCTTTGTTATGTAAAAACTTAGTGATTAAAGCTCTCACGAACTTGATGGCACACTTTATTTTTCTTGCCCCTAATAAACTTGAACCACTGTGTCATCTATGTTGTATATGCTTACACTTATACATTGGGAATTAGCAGAACCATGTTGTCATGGGGAATGCTTTCAACATTGCACTTGTACTTTGTACACAGTTGATATCATGCTCTTTTGTCCATGGATGTCATCGGTGTGAAATAAAAGGGGAGCTTGTAAGTCCATGTAGTTATGTATGTGTGTTAGAGAAACATCTGGCCGCTAGCCTAAGCCATGCCTAATCATGGTGGAAACTTGCAGCATCGCCATAATGACATCTATGAAGCTTTCTTCTTATAAAAAAGAGACATATTGAAAAGAGGAAAGAGAGAAAAAGCACCATTTTCCCATGGTAAATAAGAAGATTGCTGAGATTCTCATTGTCTGCTTGCCTTGTCATTTTGATTATGGGATAGCTCCTGTATCATGTGCAAGGGGTACCCCATTGGCGGTTCTCTATGATACACATGTACTTACTATGACAAGAACTTACATGTGACTAAAGTTGAGTAGCATGAGGAGCGGCCTTCGTATTCAAGGGACATCAGATTGCCAACTTATACTTTGTAAAGCATATACTCCATAGTTTGTTCACTTTAACCTTAATTACTTCAAGATGCTTATGATAGGGGCAATGAGAGCTAAAAGCTAATAAATACCATACTTTTTGGAAGCTCTTTTTGAGACTTGAAATCCCTGCTTCCCTTATAAAGGGATTTCTTCCACTATTATATTGAGTCTTCACCTTCTACGTTTAGGCACCAGTTAAGAGAGCATAGTGGTCATTCTTAGTTCTATGTGCATTGTCCCAAAACTTATTGATTAATGCATATTGTTGATATTACTTGTTATTGTGCTATTTGTATCTAGTCACTCTTATGAACTTTGAAGGTGTCCTATGCATCTATTTGATACTCCATGAGGGACAAGTTGAATGCCACTATGCTATGTTTTCTGTATGTGAATCAAACAAACGTTTTTTAATGCATGTTATTCATGATCTTTGTTTGTAACCTTTCATGTTGCATGCATAGTTACTTTGTCTTATTGTGATAACTCCAACTTTCATGCTCATGTTTAGAGTTCTTTGTTCCTAGCTTTCAATGCTTGCAAATGGTTTAATCTTGATTTTGATGGTGCATGTCACCTCAAAAGTTATTCTTTTTATCACTTACCTACTCGAGGACGAGCAGGAGTTAAGCTTGGGGATCCTTGATACTTCGAAAACATATCTATAATTTTTGATGTTCCATGCTTGTTTAGTATCTACTCTGCTTTACTTTGTCTACACTTTGAGGTGTTTTTATATGTTTTCTGGTACTAACCTATTAACAAGATGCCACAATGCCAGTTGCGTGTTTTCTTCTATTTTTGTTCCAGAAAGGCAGAAAATTAATATTCCCGGAATTGGACGGGACAAAAGCCGAAGTCAATATTTTACCGTGGGGAACACGAAGCCGGAATACGAGACAGAGGAGAGTAACCAGGGGGCCACACCCACTGGCCATGCGGGTGGGCCCACCCCGCGCCTAGGGGGTGCGGCCGCCCTGGTGACCCCTGCCTTGCCTCTTCGCCTATAAATACCCCCCGATACCTAAACCCCAAGTACCTGATCAATGTTCCACTAAACCGTCTGTAGCCGCCGCCACCATCGTCCCTGGATCGGGGGGGATCTGAAGCTCTTCCGAGCACCCTGCCGGAGGGGAGATCATCCCGGAGGCCTTCTTCTTCATCATGCCAGCCTCCGATATGAAGCATGAGTAGTTTCACCTTGTACTACGGGTCCATGTAGTAGCTAGATGGTTGTATCTCCTCCTTTGTGCTATCATGTTTAGATCTTGTGAGCTCCGTTCATGATCAAGATATCATCTATTTGTAATCATGCATGTTGTGTTTGCAGGGATCCGATGGATATTGAGATTACTATTTTAGATTGATTAATGGTTTTGTCTTATTGATTCTATCATGTCTGTGTTGTCTGTGATCTTGCATGCTCTCTGTTTCTAGTAGCTATCTTGGCCGAGTAGATGCTAGTGACTCCAAGAGGGGGTATTTATGCTCGATAGTGGGTTCGTTCCTCTATTTAATCGAAGGAAGTGATAGAAATCTCTAAGGTTGTAGATGTGTTGTTGCCACTAGGGAGAAAACAACGGTCTCTTGTTCATGGAACAAGTGGATTGTTTACCTTACACACTTTGCTTAAAGTAGTTATCTGTTTCTTGCAACTTAATACTGGAGGGGGTTCGGATGATAACCTGAAGGTGGATTTCTAGTCATAGATGTAGTTGGATGGCAGTCTATGTATCTTGTTGTATTGCCCAATCGAATCTCATAGGATCATGAATGTCTAGTATTGCATTGTTATGCCTTGCTCAGTCTTGTAAATTTCCCTGTTGTAATTTGTTACCTAGCATGCCATGTTTGTTTATCTAAGGAGAACACCTCCAGTGAACTATGGACCCCGGTCCAATTTTTTCCATTGATACATCTTCCACTGTTACTGTTTACTTTCTACAAACGACCAGTACCTTCCACACCATACAGTTAATCCTTTGTTACAACAAAGCGGTGAGATTGACAACCTCATTGTTCATTGGGGAAAAGTCTTGAGTTTGTGTTGTACAGGTTTCCAAGTTGCTAGCAACACCTTTGAGTCGTTTTCTTCCTCCTACTAGTTCGATAACCTTGGTTTCTTACTGAGGGAAAACTTGCTGCTATGCTCATCACACCTTGCTCTTGGGGTTTCCCAACGAGGCGTTGACAACACGCCCATAATCAAGTGACTATATACAAATAGCACAAGAATAAATAATATAAACAATATGCATCAATCAATAAGTTTTGGGACAATGCACATAGAACTAAGAATGGCAACTATGCTTTCTTAAATGGTGCCTAAGGATAGAAGGTGAAGACTCAATATAATAGTGGAAGAAAGAACCTTCATAAAGGGAAGCACGGATTTCAAGTTAGCATCCAAAAATTATGGTACTTGTTATCTTTCAGCTCTCATTGCCCCTATCATAATCATCTTGAAGTGATTAAGGTTAAAGTGAACAAACTATGGAGTATATGCTTGACAAAGTATAAGTTGACAATCTCATGTCCCTTGAATACGAGGGCCGCACCTCATGCTACTCAACTTTAGTCACCTGTAAGTTCTTTTCATAGTAAGTACATGTGTATCATAGAGAACCGCCAACTGGGTACCCCTTGCACATGATACAGGAGTTATCCCATAATCAAAATTACAAGGCAAACAGACAATGAGCATCTCAGCAATCTTCTTATTTACCATGGGAAAATGGTGTTTTTTCTCTCTTTCCTCTTTTCAATATGTCTCTATTTTTTTTATAAGAAGAAAGCTTCATAGATGTCATTATGGTGATGCTGCAAGTTTCCACCATGATTAGGCATGGCTTAGGCTAGCGGCCTAGGCGTTTCTCTAACACACATACATAACTCCATGGACTTACAAGCTTCCTCTTCATTTCACACCGACGACATCCATAGACAAAAGAGCATGATATCAACTGTGTACAAAGTACAAGTGCAATGTTGAAAGCGTTCCCCATGACAGCATGGTTCTGCTAATTCCCAACGTATAAGTGCAAGCATATACAACATATATGACACAATGGTTCAAGTTTATTAGGGGCAAGAAAAATAAAGTGTGCCATCAAGTTCGTGAGAGCTTTAATCACTAAGTTTTCACATAACAAAGAGACTGTTTAACTAGAAGATAGATGAAAACAAGAATATACTTGGAATAGTGTAACACACCATGCATAGGAATTTACAGTGGACACTTTAGAATAAATTGGTTTATTGGGAGTAGGATGTATGAGTAGAGCTTACTAATACAAGTGGAGGCTAGCAAAAGACTGGGAGCAACCAACTAAGAGAGCAATAATGGCCATAATCATGCAGAGCGACAAAACATTGCTAATCAAAGCATAAAGTGGTACTACAAGTCAAGGACTAAATGATCATAGAGGCTATGGTGACTTGTTCATAGTCATAACATGGTGTGAGCATGTTCCAAGTCAACCCAAACAAAGCATCAAAGGATAATACCACAATACTATGCTTTTGTATGCTAAAACAACACATGATTCCTTAAAGGCACACTCAGCAATCCCAATTGTTTGGAACAAGTCATGCTACATCAATAATCACTAAGCATAAGGTCAAAACAACACCTAGCATGACATGCTAAAGTCTAAGTTACAGTCAAAGCAAGCTCCTCTTATACTAGTCAAGCAAGAACTTTCTACTCCTCTCCAACGCCAATCAACTTATTTGAAACAACACATCGAGAATGGGGGTCCAAACTACTTTATTCAAGAAAACTAAAATGACAACTAAGACGCTCCAAGAACAACACATTAGTGCATGAAATGATAAAAACGAAGTGTCTAGAAAGAGCCGAGATTTTTATTGATGAAGAAGGGGATGTCTTGGGCATCCCCAAGCTTTGACGCTTGTACCTCTTGAATATTTCTTGGGGTGACACGGGGTGGCATCCCCAAGCTTGAGATTTTGTCCATTCTTCATCTCATTACATCATTCTTCCTCTACAACCTGAAAATTTTCCTTCATACAAAACTTCACACAATCTTCATTAGCAACATTAGTATATTCAAAAGATAATAGACATTTGAGTTTAGCTTTAGAACATCAAAACTTTCACTAAAAAACAAGCTAATGTAGCAATTCCCTCAAAAATTTCAATTTCCCAAAAAGAACCCAAAAAGGAATCAATAAGAAGCAAATACAAATAATGGCAGAAATATGTCAAAACAGACCAGCAGGTAGAAACCTATTTTTTCAAAGACTTTCTGTTGCTTAAATCAAAATGTGTTGAACTAACGAAAGTTAGCTAACATACTGGGGGATTTATTCAGAGAATAACAGTTCAATACGACTTACAGAGATGTTACACGAATTTTTATGGTAGAGCACAAAAATCTGTTTCGGGACAACAACTCCCCAAATCTTACTTCCCTCTCATTAGAGGTCATTCTTGGTATGAAAAGCAAACAAAAAGGATAAGTAGAGGTTATTACCGAGGTAATAACTTCCAAGACTCAAAAAAAACTTTTGGGTTATCTCCCAATAAGTACTTTTCTTTAACGCCTTTAAGTTAGACACAAGAAGCAAGAATCAAGTATTTTCAAATGAATAAGCATTAACACCAACTTTCTTACCTCTCTTTTTATCTTTAGGGAATATATGATTGCTTATTGGAGAAGCAAAATGCATAATGCCTTTTACCACATCTATTATTGCTCCAATGTGTTTCAACAGGGATCTTCCAAGTGTTATCTGTCCTTTTTCTACACATTCAATAACAAGATAATCAGTAGACACCACTTTCCCTGAAATTTTTGTAAACACACCTTCAGCTATTCCAATGGGTAATAAAGTTGTATTATTGATAAGAGATATTTCTTCTCCTTCCTCAGAAAGTCCCCAAAGATTCAAAGATGCATAAATATCTTTAGGCATAAGGCAAAACTTAGACATGATATCACAATGAGCATCAAAAGTTTCACTATTTATAGCAAATTTTATTGTAGGAAATCATTTTGAAGGCTCAGAATTTATTGGAACATAATCATGGTGTTCTCTAAGCATGTTATAGCAATCTTTCAAAGCAACTGTACTGGTCTCAAGAGTGTTCAACCTAGCATAGATGTTTATAAAGGAAGAATCAGACTTGCTAGGCATATTATAAATTATAATCAACTTCTTTATGGCATCGAAAGATTCATCCTAAGTACATCGAAAAATATCTTTCCCATCTACAACATCCAAAGCATATATATAACAAAGAGCAAGGCCACTGTAGAAACTATTAATAACCAAGCTAAGACTCATCTTAGGCTTAGTTTTTGTTTGTAAATTAGATATTCTAGACCAAGCTTCTTTGAAACTCTCTTCACTTTCTTGCTTGAAAGTAAAGATCATTTCCATAGGTGATACATGGATTGGACCAAAACCAGACATGGTAGAAACTAGAGCAGGAACTAATTTTTTGTGTGTTTTTGATAAAAGAAAGCAAACCAAACTAAACTAATTTTTTTGGAGTTTTTGATAAAAAAGAGGCAAACAAAACCAAGCAAAAGAAAATAAGCAAAACAAAAACAAAGTAAAGAGAAAGGTTGTGAATGACTCCCCTTGTGAAGACGTCCTTGCCTCCCTGACAACGGCGGTAGAAAAAGCCTTGATGAGTGCACGAAGCTGAAGGGTTTCGCGGCATAGTAAATCAAAATTTTCTACGGAGCGAACAGAGGGAAAGCCAAGATCTAATCTAGGAGATGCAAACAACGAGAGAGATTGGATTAGATCTTCATACCCTTGAAGATTCGCACAGCGGAACGTTCGTCGGAACGTGGGTGATGTAGTCGTACTCGCTTCTCCTCCTCGCGATCCGATCCGATCTAGCACCACAAGTGGCGGTGCCTCCGTGAGATGCACACGTGCAGCACCTCGACGTCTCCTCCTTCCTCGGACCAGCGAGTATGGTGGAGAGATAGATTGGATCTACAACACGACAGCGTGGTGTATATGGTGGAGAATTTCTGCTGCAGGGCTTCGCCTACAAACAGTCGGGAGGGAGAGAGGAAGGTAGCAAGGCTGCTAGGGCTTGGAGGAAGGTGTGTGTGTGGGGGGAGGGGGCGCACCACCCCTCTATATATAGAGGGGGGGGGGGGCGGCCAGCCCTTGCCCCTCCTCCAAGCCTATCTCTAGTTTAAACAATTTAAACTCTCCCTTATCTAGAAATCCTATCTCTAGTTTAAACGATTTAAACTCTCCCTTATCTAGAAATTCTATCCCGAGATTTAAACGAGTCAAATCTCTCTAGAATCGGCTGGGCCCTATGGGGCCTTGTGCCCCTGGCCCAATGCGGCCAGGACACTCCCTCATAGGCCCATGCCCCCTCCCGGAAGGTGGGGCCACGTTGGTCCCCTTCCGGAAGGTTCTAGAAGCTTCCGGTACAATACCGATTAACCCGGAACAATTCCGAACTCCAAAAACTGCACTGCCTTATATGAATCTTATTCTCCGGACCATTCCGGAACCTCTCGTGATATCCCGGATCCCATCCGAGACTCCGAACAAAAATTCATAAACCAATTATCCAATCTATCCTAGCGTCGAGATACGTTAAGTGTGTGACCCTGCGGGTTCGAGAATATGCAGACATGATCTTCTATCAATAATCAACAGCGGGGTCTGGGCACCCATATTGACTCCCACACATTCATCGATGATCATATCGGATGAACCACGATGCCAGGATTCAATCAATCCCATATATATATATTCCCTTCGTCTCGCGATATTTTACTTGCCCGAGATTCGATCGTCGGTACCGTCATACCTAGTTCAATCTCGTTCACAGCAAGTACTTTACTCGTTCCGTAATCCGATACCACTTTGTGATTAACTCCTTAACCACATGCTTGCAAGCGGTGTTGATATCGATTACCGAGTGGGCCCGAAGTATATCTCTCCGACTTGGGAGGGACAAATTCCATCTCGATACATACAACCCAACAGATACTTTCCGATCACCTGAGTGACACCTTTATGATCACCCTCTCATAGGATGACGTTTGATGACCTCAAAGATTTCTTCCGATACCAGGGATTTGCATTATCTCATGGTCTAAGGAATACAATATTTGACATAGGAAAAGCTTCGCAAAGACGAACACGATGACACGATCTAATTGCTCTGCTTTGTTTGGGTCTATCCACCATATCATTCTCCCAATGATATGATTCATTATCAATTTATAACTCATGTCTATGGTTAGGAAACCTTAACCATCATTGATCAATGAGCTAGTCCATAGAGGCGTACTAGGGACACGGTGTTGTTTACAAACCACACAAGTATTAAAGTTTCCGCTTAATACAATTCTAGCATGGAACATAAACTTTATCATGAACAAGAATTATAATAATAACATCTTTATTATTGCCTCTAGGGCATAATTCCAACAGTCTCCCACTTGCACTAGAGTCAATAATCTAGTTTACATTTGGCAACAATCTCACACCCATGGCACTGAGGTGTTGATCATGTTTTACACGTGGAAGAGGTTTAGTCAGTGGATCTGCGACATTCAGATCCGTATGTACTTTGCTAATCTTCAGATCTCCATCTGCTATATAATCTCGGATTATATGAAACTTGCGGTTGATATGCTTGGTCTTTGGATGATATCTTGGTTCCTTAGCGAGTGCTATGGCGCCAGCGTTGTCACACAATATCTCCAGTGTGTCCAATGCACTTGGAACCACGCCAAGCTCAGTGATGAAGTTTCTGATCCAAACTCCTTCACTTGACGCTTCTGCAGCAGCCATGTATTCCGCTTCTACTGTAGATCCCGCGATCACGCTTTGCTTGCAGCTTCTCCAGCTCACAGCTCCTCCATTCAAAATATAAACGTATTCTGTCTGAGATTTAGAATCATCCTTGTCGGTGTCGAAACTAGCATCGACGTAACCTTTTACGACAAGCTGTTCATCACCCCCATAGACTAAGAACATTTCTTTAGTTCTATTTAGGTACTTTAGGATGTTCTTCATGGCTGTCCAGTGTTCCACTCCTGGATCACTTTGATATCTGCTCGTCAAACTAAGGGCATTGGACACATCCGGTCTAGTACACAGCATGGCATACATGATGGAACCTATGGCCGAGGCATAAGGCACTTTGCTCATAGCTTCCCTATCATTTACCGTAGCTGGACACTGAGCCTTGCTCAATATCTTACCTGACAACATAGGCACTGAACCTTTCTTTGCCTTATCCATTCTGAACCTTTTCAGAACTTTGTCTAGGTATGTACTCTGGCTTAAAGCTATCAGGCGTCTTTGTCTATCTCTATAGATCTTGATGCCCAATATATAAGCAGCTTCACCTAGGTCTTTCATTGAAAAAACACTTGTTCAAATAACTCTTCACATCGTTAAGCATGTTGATGTCATTTCCGATAATCAATATGTCATCCACATACAGTACCAGAAACGTCACCGAGCTCCCACTCACTTTCTTGTAGATGCAAGCTTCGTAGCAATTTGGAACAAATCCAAAGCTCTTGATCACTTGATCAAAACGAAGGTTCCAACTCCGAGATGCTTGCTTCAGTCCATAAATGGAACGCTGAAGTTTGCATACTTTACTAGCATCCTTAGGATCGACAAAACCCTCGGGTTGCATCATATACAACTCTTCATCAATGTTGCCATTGAGGAAAGCAGTCTTGACATCCATCTGCCATATTTCATAATCATGAAACGCAGCAATTGCTAATAAAATCCGAATGGACTTAAACATCGCTACGGGAGAGAAAGTCTCATCGTAGTCAACACCTTGAACTTGTCGAAAACCTTTTGCGACAAGCCGTGCTTTATAGACGGTAACATTACCATCCATGTCCGTTTTCTTCTTGAATATCCATTTGCACTCAACGGCCTTTCGGTCGCTAGGAGGATCCACCAAAGTCCATACTTGGTTTTCGCTCATGGATCCCAATTCGGATTTCATGGCTTCCAGCCATTTCTCAGAGTCTGGGCTCATCATCGCTTCCTCATAGTTCGTAGGTTCACTGTCTTCTACCAACAAGACAGTCAAGACAGGGTTGCCGTACCACTCAGGAGGGGCACGCGACCTTGTCGACCTGCGACGTTCAGTAGCAGCATCGTCCGAAGCTTCATGATCCTTGTCATTAGCTTCCTCTATTGTTGGTGCAGGCGGCACTGGAACAATTTCAGGTGCTGCGCTACTCTCCAATTCAAGAGAAGGTTCAATAACCTCGTCTAGATCTACTTTCCTCCCACTCACTTCTTTCGAGAGAAACTGTTATCGCCATATTTTGGCCAAAGAAGGAGTTGGGCCGTGATCAAGATGGGCTTAGAAGATACGTATATGCAACGTGTTATTGAAGCGGCCTCGAACGGTGTTTTGGGCTAAATTGCCCGTGTATCTTATATTGTAATAGATTACGTTTCGGTTTAGGTAGGAGTTAGAGTTGTAGAGTTATTCCAAAGATAGAAAGTCTCCGGACTATAAATATGTACCTAAGGTTATCGAGAAAAAGAGGACAATCACGTTCGCAACAAACACAATCTCGGCGCATCGCCACCCCTTGTTTCTAGGGTTTTTCTCGGGTAAGTGCCATGCTGCCTAGATCGCATCTTGCGATCTAGGCAGTATCTACTTATGCGTTATCCGGTGTTACTCGTACTGAAGCCTTGTTGATGGCGAGTAACACTATTATCATAGATTTGTTTAGGCTAGCATCAGTACTTTTCGCTATGATTGTTTAGTTATGCTACCTCTAGCTATCTCGCCGCCTTTGCACCTTTTCCCGGGTGTAAGGGTGGCATCTTGCTTGATCCTTATTTAAGTCGATTTGATCTGTTATAGTTGTGCCTTGTTCTCCAAGGTTTAGTTTGATATCTACATGATCAGGCCTTGCAAACGGGTTAAACGATCCAGTAGTATATAAGATGTGGCTCACCAATCTGAGAGGAGTTGTTCCGGGAATTGACTTTACGTTGGTTTTTAGGCCTTCTCTAGGATTAGTTTTCTATTATCTTTTGTATTTACCAGGCTCAATTACGTGTAGGACGTTCCAATTATGTGGTGAAAACGTTAAACTGTCGTAGATCGATTTAACTTGTATTGATGAAGCAAAACCCCATGTTATGATAGATCTAATGCAGAACCATGGGATAATCGGCTCTAGGAGCCGATTCACAGGGAAACCTGGGAGACGGTTACGGCTTGAATTTTACGTATGTTTGTTTGCCATGCAGGAAACCAATCGAAGCAATCTTTCACCTTCCTGATCAGGTATAGGTCAGGTGGCACGCCCTCGAACCAAGCCAGGACTTGTGCCGGAGTTTTGCGGGCCGTTGCCCGAGGGACCATGGCCCACCAGCAGTCCTGGGAGCCTCCCGGCTCTCCGTGTTGCCCGTCGCTGCTCGCCGGTGGGTTTTGGTAGGCAACACATTCTGGCACGCCCGGTGGGACCTTCAACAACGTCTACATCAACATCCGACGCTGCGATGGACAACAGACCGGTCACGTACGATGAGCTGCCTGAGGAGCACAAGGCGAAGTATGATGACGTCAAAGCTCTCTTTGAAGCCGATCTCATTGGCTCTTTTGAGAGGAATCGTAAGCATGGAATCAGGTGGAAAGGGTTCTCACCCGAGGGTGCTCTTGATGAGGTGGATCTGTCTGTTCCTTCAGAGGAGCGCACCAGAGCTCTGCGACAGGAAGTCAACTACATGGTGGCTCATTCTCTTCACCGCCATTCTGAGAGCCTGGTGAACGCTTTCGAGCGGATTGCAGTTCGCGTAGTTCAGGAGATCATGAAACATCAGTACTCTCCGTCGGGGCCTACTCTGGGGACTCACCAGGGAGAAAGACCGCTCCAGGCCAGGCCACCGCTGCCATTCACACTTGCAGCTCCGAAGCCACCAGGGGCACCGGCGTACGTCGTCTACAAGGTCGGAGGTGACCCTGGCGATTGCCAATTCCTGTGTGAACCACCTAAAGAAATCCCACATGGATATGTGTGCACCTACGTGCCGGACTGCAATAGCTTGACGCGCCCGAACCAGATCGCAACCGCAGGGATTGCTGGGGCAGGAGTTTCTGGAGCAGGGGCTTCGGGTGCAGGTGTTTCTGGAGCAGGAATCTCTGGGATGGACGTCGACAAACAGGCGTGGCTAGCCAAGTATGCCACTGGAACGAGTCATGAGAACCTAGCCCCTGCAGCCCAAACAACGGAACAAATCCGTACCATCTTGAGAGACCAGTTCGGCTTCGTGCCGAAGAGAAGGACAATCGGCTATTCAAAGCCGTACCCCAACGAGTTTGACCTAATTCCACTGCCACCCAAGTATCGGCTCCCTGAGTTCTCAAGGTTTAGCGGGTCAGAAGGGTCGAGCTCGATCGAGCACGTGAGCCAATACCTGGCACAATTAGGCATGATTTCAGCATCGGATCAGTTGCGCGTAAGGTTCTTTGCGCAATCTCTTACAGGACCACCTTTTGGGTGGTACACCTCGCTGCCACCTGATTCGATCCATACCTGGAAGCAACTGGAAGAGCAGTTCCACATTCAGTATCATTCAGAGGCTACCGAGGCTGGCATTGCAGACCTGGCACAGGTGCGGCAAAAGCGGGGAGAAACTGTAGCCGAGTACATCCAGCGCTTCAGGACTGTCAAAAACCGATGTTACTCAGCTCGGTTAACTGAAAAGGAAGCAGTCGAGCTGGCAGCGTTGGGTCTCTCAGCACCTATCAAGGATCTGGCTTTCCAAGTAGAGTACAACTTGTTGGCGCACATGGCCCAGAAGCTGACGATGTATGAACAGCGCCACCCTGAGTTGTACCAGGACAAGTTCAAATGCCCGATAGGCCTGGTCGATACAGAAGAAGAAGATCCTACGCATGACCAGGAGGTGGCCGTGGCTGAATGGGCTCGGGGGGCAGATCCTGTATCCTGCAAATGGGTGAAACAGCAAGGGCCTGCAAAAGGGTTTGACTTCGATGTGAGCAAAGCTGAGCAGATATTCGATTTACTGCTGAAAGAAAAGCAGCTGAAGTTACCCGAAGGCCACAAAATCCCTATGGCTCAAGAGATGAACGGAAGACCATACTGAATGTGGCATCACTCGTTCACCCACACCACCAATGACTGCAAAGAGCTACGTCACCAGATCCAAACGGCGATAGAGCAGGGCCGTCTGATCCTTGGGCAGTTCGCCATGAAAGTAGACACAAACCCGTTTCCCGGCGTCAACATGGTAGAACACAGCCACTCCACGAGGCGCCGGTTGGATTTCTCGTTCGATGTCAACATGGCAGGACCTGTATACCACCGTGGCGCCTATAAGGAGGAAGACGGTCGCTCTCGGGGCAAAGAAAGAGAGGAGGCTGGTCCACGCGACCGGCCCAGCTACGATGACAGGCGGTATTTAACTGAGGAACAGGTGAGGAGCGTGCGATATCAGAAGCCACATTCCACGCATCTCCTTAACAAGTATGAGCGTCAGTATGACCGACGTCGCCGGCGCGATGGAGACGATGAAGGATATGAGCACCTCGCTAGGGGACCGTCAAAAGAAAAGGAAGGCGCACACAAACATTGGGACTGTCCTTTCTTCAAGTATTGCTGGGATGCGGGAATGAGCCGATTGCCTACAATCGATAACTGCCCGGAATGTGGCCAGCAGAAGGAAGACACGGGGCCAGTGTCAGTGTTCAAGCGTCTAGGGCCTCTCCCACCTCAGAGCCGATACCGGGAGTCCGCTCGAGCAAAAGATCTCGAGGAGCCAAGGGATGACAAAGAAAAAGACAGATATCACCGTCCAAGATGGTGTCCCGACGGACTCAGACACACCCAAAAGCGTAGAGTGCAGTGGCTGCGTAACTTGGAGGAAGCCGAAGCACAGTATCTACACGCTTTAAAGAAAGCACGGCTTGATCTGGCCGTCAAGATTCGACAGACTTTGGAAGCGGAAGATCGCCCGAAAAGGAGAGAGTGGCGCCCCAAACCGGTAAAAGCCGATGCAAAGACATCGGCTGGCACAAACATGGTATTCATACTTCCGTCAGAGTTCTGCGCGCCAAGAACCAACGAGCTACCAGTGGCACAGTTTGACTGTGGCCCACGGCCGGTTATCTTTGAAAAGCCACGTGAGAAGGGCTACAAACATCTGAAAGCCCTGTACCTGCGAGGTTACATCAACGGGCAGCCTGTCAGCAAGATGTTGGTGGACACCGGAGCGGCAGTCAATATAATGCCGTACTCCATGCTACGGCGTTTGGGACGCTCCACCGCGGATCTGATCAAAACCAACGTCACGTTAAGCGACTTCAACGGCCAAACTTCAGAGACGCAGGGTGTACTGAACGTGGATCTGACCGTGGGCAGAAAAACCATCCCTACATCATTCTTCGTCGTGGACAGCAAAAGCACCTACGCTGTCTTGCTAGGGAGAGATTGGATTCATGCTAACTGCTGCATTCCATCCACAATGCACCAGTGCCTAATACAGTGGGATGGAGATGAGGTGGAGGTCATTCATGCATATGATTCTGTCGAGATCTCCATAGCTGGCATGAACATCTGGGAAGCAGAAGACCAAGAGACGATCTCTGGAATTAGTCTAGACGGCTGTGAACGCATCGAAGCTACAAAAAACGGGGTGAGGCTGGTCTTATCCACTGGCCTGACAGAGTAGCAAAGTCCACGATGGTACGTGGTACGGCCGATCCCTGCGATCGGCCACAAAAAACAAAAAGCAGCAATCTTACGACAAACAGATCATGTATTCGTAGCAGGGAGATTCCCTGCCATTGTGAAACACAAATAAGGTGTAAACCGTCCATGACTAATGCAATCAAAAAGGGGGCCGATTCAGGCAATTGGCCCAAATTATTTTTTCATCCTCACCTACTGTTTGCCCTGTGTTTAGCATCGATTTAACAGGTGACGGAAAGCTAGGGTATGGGTTTACATCCGCTGATGAACTTGAAGAAATCGACATCGGTCCTGGGGATAAGCCACGACCAACATTTATCAGCAAGAAGTTAGATCCGAGTCTGGGGGGTCCGATGATAGCTCTGTTGAAAGAATATCCAGACTGCTTCGCCTGGGACTATACAGAGATGCCTGGATTAGACAGGAGCATCATTGAGCATCGACTCCCGCTTAAAAAAGGATTTCGGCCATTCCAGCAGCGAGCACGATAGATGAAGGCCGAAATTTTGGCAGAAGTCAAGAAAGAGGTCGAGAAAATGTTGACAGCCAAGTTAATCAGGCCATGCAGGTATGCTGAGTGGATTTGTAGTATCGTACCTGCAGAGAAAAAGGATGGCCGCTGGCGTGTTGCCATAGATTTTCGGGATCTCAATAGAGCCACTCCAAAGGATGAATATCCGATGCCGGTAGCTGAGACATTAATCAACGCAGCTGCTGGTCATAAAGTCTTGAGCTTCATGGATGGCAATGCCGGTTACAACCAAATTTTTATGGCTCCGGAAGATATACACAAGACTGCGTTCAGAGTCCCAGGTTCAGTGGGGTTGTTTGAGTATGTAGTCATGACATTTGGACTAAAGAATGCCGACGCCACGTACCAGAGAGCCATGAATTACATTTTCCATGATCTGATCGGCAAGCTAGTAGAAATTTATATTGATGACGTGGTGGTCAAGTCAGCTTCAGTACGAGGACATCTGGATGACCTACGACGCGTCCTGGACCGAACAAGGAAATTCGGGCTACGGATGAATCCAAAGAAGTGTGCCTTCGGTGTGACGGCCGGTCAGTTCTTGGGTTTCTTGGTCCATGAACGAGGAATTGAGATCGGCCTGAAAAGTCAGGAGGCAGTGCGAACAATGAAGCCGCCTACCACGAAGAAGGAACTGCAGTCTCTCATCGGCAAGATCAACTTCGTCAGAAGATTCATCTCCAATCTGTCAGGAAGAATAGAGCCGTTCATGGGACTGGTGAAGATTAAATCTGACGAGGAGTTCAGCTGGGGGGCAGAACAACAACGAGCCTTCGACGAGATCAAAGAATATCTGACGAAGCCGCCAGTATTGGTTCCGCCCCAGCCGGATAGGCCATTCTACATTTACTTATCAGTAGCTGACACGTCCATCGCCTCAGTGGTAGTGCAAGTTTATGATGGGCTGGAGCGAGTTGTATTTTACATCAGCAGAAGGATGCTAGATGCAGAGACAAGGTATCCTGAGATCGACAAGTTGTGCCTCTGCCTGTTTTTCACCTGCACCAAGCTGCGCCACATTCTGCTATCAGCAGAGATTGTCATCATATGCAAATCAGACGTCATAAAGCACATGTTGTCGGCTCCTATGTTGAAAGGCCGACTGGGCAAATGGATGTTTGCATTATCGGAGTTCGATATCCGTTATCAACCCGCGAAAGCAGTTAAGGGACAGGCATTGGCCGACCTTATCGCTGAAAGGATCAACACTAATATAGCAGCACTGGCTATACGAGCGTGGGCTATGTTTTTCGATGGATCGGTTTGCGACGATGGGTGCGGCATCGGCAAGCTACTCGTGTCGCCCCGGGGGGCAACATTTTCCTTCTCCATCAGGTTGTCTGCCCCTCGCACCAACAACGTCGCTGAGTATGAGGCGATACGCAAGGGAATGGAGTTGCTCATCGAAGCTGGAGCAGAAGCAGTGGAAATTTTTGGAGACTCCAAGTTGGTGATTTCTCAACTCACGGAGGAATACAAGTGTGAGAGCGAGTCGCTCTTCCCATTATGGCTGCAATGCCGTGAGCTGATGGCACAGTTCCGGTACATAAACTTCACCTGGATCCCGCGATCGCAGAATACCGAGGCGAATGATCTTGCACAAATGGCTTCAGGTTACAAGGACGTAGCAGAGGGAGCCGATGTTCAGGTACAGTTCCTGGACGCAGACGACTGGAGAGCCGATATCTTCCATTACTTGAAGGATTCGGCTCGGGGGGCACCTAAACGGATAAGGTACAAGGCCATGAAGTATGTGCTCATTGGGGACGACATGTTTTACAGGACTCTGGAAGGGTTATTGCTCAAATGTCTGGGGACAGCCGAGGCCAATCGGCTCCTACACGAGGTACACGGAGGCGCCTGTGGAACTCACCAATCGGCTCACAAGATGAAGTGGTTGATCAGGCGATCAGGGTTTTATTGGCCGACCATGCTTGAGGACTGTTTTAAGTACTACAAAGGGTGTCAAGCATGTCAGAGATTTGGAAAAATTCAGATGGTCCCCGCGTCAGCGATGAACCCCATCATCAAGCCCTGGCCATTCCGAGGTTGGGGCATGGATATGATTGGCAAGATCAATCCTCCGTCAAGCAAAGGCCACATGTGGATTTTGGCCATTACGGATTATTTCACTAAATGGGTGGAAGCCGTCCCTATGAAGTCAGTGAGCTCAAAGGACGTTGTCGATTTTGTGAAAGAACACGTCATTCATAGGTTTGGGATTCCCCAGACTATCACGACCGATGGAGGTTCGGTCTTCACTTCTCACGAGTTCAGAAAGTTCTGTGAGGACACAGGGATTAAGCTGATTCGATCATCTCCATACTATGCTCAAGCAAATGGGCAAGCTGAAGCGTCCAACCAGAGCCTTATCAAGCTGATCAAGAGGAAAATCGATGAGCACCCTAGGCGTTGGCACGAGGTTTTGTCAGAGGCTTTATGGGCTTACCGCATGTCATGTCATGGAGCGATAAAAACCTCGCCGTACCATCTAGTCTATGGACAAGAAGCCGTATTGCCTTGGGAAATTACGGCTGGATCGAGACGTGTCACTTTTCAGAACGATCTAACAACTGAAGAATATGCGGCCCTGATGAGTGACAGTGTTGAGGATCTGACTGAGCTTAGGCTATGGTCGCTTGAGAAAATCAAAGAAAACAAGGCCAAGGTAGCTCGTGCATACAACAAGAAGGTGAGACCGAAGGAGTTCCACGTTGGCGATCTGGTATGGGAAGCGGTATTGCCATTGGGAACTAAGGATGCAGCATATGGTAAATGGTCTCCAAATTGGCACGGGCCATACAGGGTCGATCAAGTTTTAAGGGGAAACGCGTACATGCTGGAGGAGTTGGATGGCGTGAAATTCCCAGTGGCTGTCAACGGTCAGCATCTCAAGAAATATTTCCCAAACATGTGGGATGATGGACAGTGAGATGTGGGGGCCGATACACGTAATCGGCCAATAAAAAAAACAAATAAATATAATTTCCCAAGCATGTGGGATGATGGACAGTGAGATATGGGGCCGATACATGAGATCGGCCAATGCACAAAATATACAGCCGATGCACGGTCATCGACTCTAGAGGTTCAAACTGTTACAAGCAGATGCCAGTTTACATGAACAGCTACTCAAGGAATGCCTCGAAGGCGTGGAGGGCGTCAGCACGGACACGGTCCACCTCGGCGATCTCGGCTTCGTCGTCCTCGTCCTTGCCCGTCACTAGCTGCTTGTTCAGGGCACGTATTTCTGCCAGATCGGTCTTCAGTTGAGCCTTGAGGCTTTCTGCTTCGTCTTGGGATCGGGCGATGGATTCTTCCTTGCCGCGAATGAGCTGTTTAGTCGCCCGGACTTTCTCTTCAAGATCTTCCAGCTCCCTTTTTAAGGAGGCGAGCTCGGCGGTACTGACAGAGGTGTCAGTTTTGGCATCCAGAGACGCCTTTTTCTCGTTGAGCTGCTGACATCTGTCTGCAATATTGGCCTTCAGCGGAAGTTGGGCACGACGCAGGTTGATTCTTTCACGAGCTAGCTTCACCCTTGACCCGTAGAAAGACAGAGTTACAACGGGCCAAAGCTTCACCTGCAATGCTACTGGGAGTTGGTCTTTTATTTCAGCAAGAACGCTCTTCACCTCCTCAGAACCTTCGATCAGCTCTTCGATCGGGGAGGACAGCAAGGCTCTAAGACGCTGGAATTGAGGTAGAACAGCCCTGGCTTGTGGTTCATCGGTGGCGACAGAGGGAGTTGGTTCGATGGATTCAGGGTCAAACGTCAATAATCCTGAAATATCACAACCCTGGCAGCCCGAAAAAGCGTCATGTGCGTCCAACAGAGAAGGATTAGCCGGGAGAAGCTAACATACCTCTCCTAAGGTCGAGGGGATTGCAGATGACGAGGCAATCGGCTTTGTAGTTGCTGGAGGCTTGCCCAAATTGGTAGCTGTTTCATCTGCACCTTCGGGGATTGCTAGATCCGGCTTGGCTAGAGGCATCGGCACTGCCCCAGCTTTCCCACTAGAAGCGTCAGTCGTCTGCATGGAAGGTTTTAGCCGATATAAAATAAATCGGCAGATAAAAGAAGTAAGTGGTAAGAGCATGAAGGGTGATGATTTTCGAAACCTCCTGGCTCGATGAAGAAGCTTGCAGTCCTTTGTGAGCTCTCTTGGGACCCACAGCTGGCCCTGCCTCGACTGATGCTCGGGGGGCAGCAGGTTCAGGAGCTGGCCTTTTCCTGGGAGCCGTTGGTGGCGCATCTGGCTGGTTTGGTGTGGCAGTCCTCTCAGAGTCTGTTGGGCTCGATTCTCCTTGATCGAGTTGTGTGTCCTCGTGGGAGGTGTCTTCGACGGAAGCCTGCAAGAGAAGGGAAGCCATTAGACACGAGCACTTCTGCAAGAATGAAAGAATGAGAAGGATCGACCAAGGCATGGATCAGCCTACATGCGAGCTTTCTGGAGAAGGGCTCCGGCGCCTCAGGGTCTTCCTGGCAGCTACATTCCTCGTCATCGTTCTTGTCTTAGTTGGAACTCGAGGGGCAGCTGATGTTGAAGTTACTTGCTTCTTAGAAGCCGATTGTGGTGTTATCGGCTGGTTCTGCATCATGACCTTTTTCAAAGGTGGCAAGTTCTTGCAGAAAAGAACCACAGGAGCTGGCGGGAAGAACTCAAAGGGGGAGCCATCACTGTCAGTAGGTTCAGGGCCATCTTGTTGCTGCAAAGTGAAAAAGTGGGTTAGTAGAAGAGTCATTGGTGAGCTGCATCAAGAAAATTTATAAGTAGCGGTACCTGTTCCACGGGGATGTCATAGTCAGCATCAAGCTGTTTCAGCAACGGTCCCAGAGCTCTCCTGAAGGCGTGAGTCTTCCACATCGACCACCAGTCTTCAAAGCCATCAGTTGATGAGGCGAAGGTGAGGTCATTTGGAATAAGGATGGTCAGAGAATCAAAGAAGGAGTAACACCTTTGACTGGTGAGAGGATCAGGCAGGTCGGCTCTGCTCTCCGTGAGATGGTGGAGAAAGAGATGGGGTGGTACTTGTGCAAGGCCAAATTGCCGAGCCACTATGACCGGCTGGTAGAATTCGTACCCAGGCTTGATGATTCTGTTGGATGTACTCATGCCAACTGGAAGGAAACAGGGACGGATCACAATGGAAAAGAGTTGCCGAGTGCTGGTGTCATCGGCAAAGCTGTCTAGCCTGAAGGAGATGGGATTTTCAAAGTGTTCCGATTCTTCCATGTAAGGGAAGAAGGTAGGATTATCCAGGCCTTGGAAGAAAATACTGAACCACTTGGAAGCTTCCTGAGGGGATAGTTTACTACCTGGCAGCCTATACAAAGCTTGGCCATAACTAGTGCATCGGATCTGCTTCCCTTTGACATCTGGGAAGGTACAACTCGCCAAAAGGGGAAAGTTGGGGACATGGTTTTGAAAGTACAGCTGGGCCCATAGCTGGATGAACCACCAAGGACCTCCTGTTTTGACTGCTATGCCAGAGAACAGCTTGACAGACATCAACTGGAGATATCGATAGACCTCTCCAAGGAACAGTTTGCCGATACCGATTTGAGTGCCTTTGGCAAGCTCGTAGGCTAAGGAGAGATAATTTTTGGTTGGAGCAAGGGAAGGGCCACAGAATATGAAATGTTCTAGCCAGAAGTTGAGAAAGGCTGTGTGTTCTTTCTCTGTGACAGGGCCCTTTGTTTTCATATGGCGTTGGAGGTAGGCACCCCAGTTCGTGCAGTCTGTTTTAGAAGACAGTTTGTAGGGGACTTTGGTCAGTTTGAAAGCAGAGGGGCTGGGTGATGTAACATCTAGACCAGTAATCATCACCACATCTAACAGAGTTGGTGACATAGGGCCATGACCAAACATAAAGCAGTTCAGAGCGTCAGACCAGAAGTAGCCGATGGTTTTTAGAAGATTCTCATGTTTCTCAAGAGGAGACAATGACAAGTGCAAGGCATCGGCTATCCCCGTGGTTTCCCATTGAGATTGGTAAGCTCTAGCTACCCTGCTGAACCAAGTGACCCAATGTTCAGGAGGATTAGGCCAGGCTCGCAAGCAGTCGGCCCAAGAGTTTAAATCTAGGTCTTGGCTTACGAAGGGGATTCTGTTTGCTTCGCAAGAAATCAGATGGGCAGGACTAGATGTTGTACGAGGGCCAAGGCAGAGAGAATTTGGGAGAGAAGGATGTGGCAGCAGAATGTCTGAAACCTAGAAAATTTAATAATGAAATAAGGCATTAATTCAGGTGTTCGCCATTAATTCTAGCATCGCGTTCAGACTGCGGGGAGTAGGCGTACCTTCAGACCGGAGACCTCTGGGTTGGTGTTGGACGATTCCGCCATCTAGTTTGCCGACGGAGATGGATCTGTGCAATTGGGGATCGAGGGATTTTGTCGTTGTGAGCTCGATTTGGTCGATGAGCAATTGGATATCTGGGTCGCCCTTTTTGAAGAGGGTCGCAGGTTACCGTTTGAAGCTGGAAAGTGGCCGCTCAGATTTGTCTAAGTATGCGACCAAACTTGACCTTGTCAACGTTTCTGGGAAAGCCGATGTTTTACCATCGGCTCTTTGGGCTGTTACTTGGTTGACTGTATGAGCGTAGCAGGGTGAAAGCCGATACGTTGCTATCGGCTTCTGGAGCATCGACCTATGTGACTATCGGCGAAATTGGGTCGGAAAAGCAATCTTCGAGTTGGAAAAGGAATCTTCATTCATTCAAAAGATGATTATTTACAGTGGAGCTGATTGCTTACAAAAGAGGCTGATTGCTTACAAAGTAAATCTACTACTACTACTACTACTACTACTACTACTACTACTAATTCCTAATCTAGAGGCCAAGGTCGTCGCCGCTGTCTTCACCGTCGTCTTGTTCGCTGTCATCAGCGCTGCTGCCGGCGTCGTCTTCGCTGCTGCTGATCCAGATGCCAGCGGGGGCCTCCTCGTCCTCGTCGTCGTCTTCGGTGTCCTCGCTGGACCCGGCGCGGAAGTACTTCACCGGCTGGTACTCCTCGGAGGAGGTGTCCTCTTCCGCTTCCTCCTCCTCGTCGGAGGAGTCGACGCCGTCCCAGGACATGGCGTCGTCGGTGCTGTCCGCCTCCAGTTCCCCATCGGCGAGGAACTGCAGGTCCTCCTCGCCATCGGTCAAGGACTCGTCGTCCTCGGACCAGGTGGCGAAATCCCAATCCCTCTCGTCCCACCATTGTGGGGCGAGAGTGTTGTACGCCGTCGTCGGCGGATGCTCTGGCGTCGGCTCCCGGTCGCTCATTGTATTGGAGGCTTGGGAGGACAGGCCAGATGAAGCAGAGGAGGCCATGGCGGAAGAAGAGGGTTTTTTCGGCGGAGGAAGAAGGGTTTCTTGGCTGCTGGAGGAAGATGGGGCTGCGAACTGCTAAGATGAATATAAATAAGGGGAATAGTATGAAGTGGTTCAATGCTATAGCGGTTTCCCAGAATGTGCTGCCGAAATTGTCAAATCATGCACGACGGAGAAGTGGAGAAGACAGGGCATCATGATGAGGGGGTGGCGTGACGATTCTGTTCTGCAACTCATTCTGGCAACGCGTAACCCGATACAGAAAAAAAGGAGGAGAAGGAAAAAAACAGAGTGGTTTTGGAATCATCATTGCCAAAACCAGGGGGGCATGTGTTATCGCCATATTTTGGCCAAAGAAGGAGTTGGGCCGTGATCAAGATGGGCTTAGAAGATACGTATATGCAACGTGTTATTGAAGCGGCCTCGAACGGTGTTTTGGGCTAAATTGCCTGTGTATCTTATATTGTAATAGATTACGTTTCGGTTTAGGTAGGAGTTAGAGTTGTAGAGTTATTCCAAAGATAGAAAGTCTCCGGACTATAAATATGTACCTAAGGTTATCGAGAAAAAGAGGACAATCACGTTCACAACAAACACAATCTCGGCGCATCGCCACCCCTTGTTTCTAGGGTTTTTCTCGGGTAAGTGCCATGCTGCCTAGATCGCATCTTGCGATCTAGGCAGTATCTACTTATGCGTTATCCGGTGTTACTCGTACTGAAGCCTTGTTGATGGCGAGTAACACTATTATCATAGATTTGTTTAGGCTAGCATCAGTACTTTTCGCTATGATTGTTTAGTTATGCTACCTCTAGCTATCTCGCCGCCTTTGCACCTTTTCCCGGGTGTAAGGGTGGCATCTTGCTTGATCCTTATTTAAGTCGATTTGATCTGTTATAGTTGTGCCTTGTTCTCCAAGGTTTAGTTTGATATCTACATGATCAGGCCTTGCAAACGGGTTGAACGATCCAGTAGTATATAAGATGTGGCTCACCAATCTGAGAGGAGTTGTTCCGGGAATTGACTTTACGTTGGTTTTTAGGCCTTCTCTAGGATTAGTTTTCTATTATCTTTTGTATTTACCAGGCTCAATTACGTGTAGGACGTTCCAATTATGTGGTGAAAACGTTAAACTGTCGTAGATCGATTTAACTTGTATTGATGAAGCAAAACCCCATGTTATGATAGATCTAATGCAGAACCATGGGATAATCGGCTCTAGGAGCCGATTCACAGGGAAACCTGGGAGCCGGTTACGGCTTGAATTTTACGTATGTTTGTTTGCCATGCAGGAAACCAATCGAAGCAATCTTTCACCTTCCTGATCAGGTATAGGTCAGGTGGCACGCCCTCGAACCAAGCCAGGACATGTGCCGGAGTTTTGCGGGCCGTTGCCCGAGGGACCAGGGCCCACCAGCAGTCCTGGGAGCCTCCCGGCTCTCCGTATTGCCCGTCGCTGCTCGCCGGTGGGTTTTGGTAGGCAACAGAAACTCCTTCTCAAGAAAGGAACCGTTCTTTGCGACAAACACTTTGCCTTCGGTTCTGTGATAGAAGATATACCCAATAGTTTCCTTAGGGTATCCTATGAAGACGCATTTCTCCGCTTTGGGTTCGAGCTTGTCCGGCATCAACTTCTTGACGTAAGCTTCGCATCCCCAAACTTTAAGAAACGACAACTTAGGTTTAGCACCAAACCACAGTTCATACGGTGTCGTCTCAACGGATTTAGATGGAGCCCTATTTAAAGTGAATGCAGCGGTTTCTAATGCATAACCCCAAAATGATAACGGCAAATCAGTAAGAGACATCATCGATCGGACCATATCTAATAGGGTTCGATTCCGGCGTTCAGACACACCATTGCGCTGTGGTGTTCCGGGTGGCGTGAGTTGCGAAACAATTCCGCTTGCTTTAAGATGCGTGAGAAAATCATAACTCTAATATTCGCCCCCACGATCGGATCGTAGAAACTTAATCTTTCTGTTACGATGGTTCTCCACTTCATTCTGAAATTCTTTGAACTTTTCAAACGTTTCAGATTTATGTTTGATTAAATAGATATACCCATATCTACTTAAGTCATCGGTAAAAGTGAGGAAATAGCGATATCCACCGCGCGTCGAAACACTCATCGGTTCGCATACATCGGTATGTATGATTTCCAACAAGTCCGTTGCTCGCTCCATCATACCGGAGAACGGGGTTTTGATCATCTTGCCCATGAGGCATGGTTCGCATGTGTCAAATGATTCAAAATCAAGAGACTCCAAAAGTCCATCAGAATGGAGTTTCTTCATGCGCTTTACTCCAATATGACCTAGACGACAGTGCCACAAATAAGTATTATTATCACTATCTACTTTGCATCTCTTAGCCTCAATGTTATGGATGTGTGTTTCATCCCTTTCGAGATTTAGAAGAAATAAACCATTCACAAGAGGTGCATGACCATAAAAGATGTTACTCATATAAATAGAACAACCATTATTCTCCGATTTAAATGAATAACCGTCTTGCAATAAACACGATCCGGAAATGATGTTCATGCTCAACGCAGGCACATAAAAACATTTATTAAGGTTTAAAACTAATCCCGAAGGTAAAACTAAGGAGAGCGTGCCGACGGCCATCACATCAACTCTTGATCCGTTGCCAACGCGCATCGTCACCTCATCCCTCGCAAGCCGCCGTCTATTCCGTAGCTCCTGTTTCGAGTTACAAATATTAGCAACTGAACCGGTATCAAATACCCAGGCACTACAACGAGGGCTAGTAAGGAAAACATCAATAACATGTATATCAAATATACCTTTGATGGTGCCAGCCTTCTTGTCCGCTAAGTACTTCGGACAGTTGCGCTTCCAGTGACCCTTGTCCTTGCAATAGAAGCACTCAGTGTCCGGCTTGGGACCAGACCTGAGCTTCTTCTCAGCAGGGGCATTGCGCTTGCCGCCGCCCTTCTTGAAGGGCTTCTTTGCTCCCTTTCCTTTCTTAAAGGAGGGCTTGTTGACCATCAACACATGATTATCCTTCTTGATGTCCACTTCCGCAACCTTCAGCTTTGCGAAGAGCTCGGTGATCGTATCAGTGGAACCAATCTGATTATGAGTCACTACAAAACTTTTGTAGCTGGGAGGGAGTGATTGCAGAACCCTGTCAATCTTGAGCTCCTCTGGAATCGTGCATTCCAGTTGCTCAAGGCGTTGAGTGTAGCCCGACATCTTTATGGCGTGCTCACTAACGGAACTCCCTTCCTCCATCTTGCAGTTAAAGAACTTCTCAGAGATCTCATATCTCTCAGAACGGGCTTGAGTCTGAAACATGGTTTTCAGCTCCTCGAGAATCTCAAAGGGCCCGGGATAGGTTTCAAAGCGATTTTGAAGCTCCGGTTCCATAGCAAACAACATGGTGCTCTTAATCACACCATAATCATCTTTGCGCGACTGATAGACAGCTTTCTCATCAGCCGGCGCAGTTGCAGCAGGGGGGTTACCTAACGCTTTCTCAAGGACATAGTCCTTTTGTCCGCCAGACAGAATGATTCTTAGATTGCGGAACCAGTTGGTGAAGTTAGACCCATTGTTTCTAAGCTTTTCTTTCTCAGCAAAAACGTTGAAGTTGAAGTTGGACTTGGCCATTGGATCTACAGTATTTGCAAGTACAATTTAGACTATGTTCATGATAAATAGTTCAACTTAATCAAATTACTAGATGAACTCCCACTAAATTCAACATCCCTCAAGTTGTTTAGTGAACACGATCCAAATTCACCACACCTAATCCGATCATCACGAGAAGAGATGTGGTTTCAATGGTGGACAACGAAGTGTCGATCATATCATTCATATGACTCATGCTTAACCTTTCGGTTCTTGTGTTCCGAGGCCATGTCTGTACATGCTAGGCTCGTCAAGTTAGACCCAAGTATTTCCGCGTGTGCAAAAACTGGCTTGCACCCGTTGTATGTGAGTGTAGAGTCTATAGCACCCGATCATCACGTGATGCTTGGACACGACGAACTTTCGCAACGGTGCATACTTGGGGAGAACACAGTTTTTATCTTGATCTTTAAGTGAGGAATCATCTTATAATGCTACCGTCGCGATCTAAGCATGATAAGATACATAAAAGGATAAACATCACATGCATATAACTTTATGTGACATGGTATAGCCAATCTTCGCGCAATGATCTCCATCTTGTGCGTTCCGGCATGATCTCCATCACTCCACCATGATTGCCTCAACCACGAATAGCAACTACAACTATTGCTAACTACTTAGCGATAAAGTAAAGCTATTACATGGCGTATAAGAAGTTGACTCGCAGGTCATACACAATTATAAAGACAACCATATGGCTCCTGCCGGTTGTGTACTCATCGACATGCAAGTCGTGAAACATTACAAAACATGATCATCGCATACAATATACACATCACATCTTGGGCCATACCATATCACAGAAAACACTCCCTGCAAAAACAAGTTAGACGCCTCTACTTTGTTGTTGCATGTTTTACGTGGCTTATGGGAGTAGATGCTAAGAACGATTCTTACCTACGGAAAGCCACAACGGTGATATTATGGTTGCCAAACTCCGGTGTTAATCCCATGACAACTATAGTAAGAGAAACTGACATCCACCAGCCGTAAGGTTGGCCTGGACCGCTTCAATCTCACTATCCCGCGTCATAAGAAGAACACAAACAAGAGGCTTGCAACAGAAAACATCAACGACCTCAACAACCATGTTGCGTTCTACTCGTGAAACACATCTACGCATAGATCTAGCTCTGATACCACTGAAGGGTTTCGCGGCATAGTAAATCAAAATTTTCTACGGAGCGAACAGAGGGAAAGCCAAGATCTAATCTAGGAGATGCAAACAACGAGAGAGATTGGATTAGATCTTCATACCCTTGAAGATTCGCACAGCGGAACGTTCGTCGGAACGTGGGTGATGTAGTCGTACTCGCTTCTCCTCCTCGCGATCCGATCCGATCTAGCACCACAAGTGGCGGTGCCTCCGTGAGATGCACACGTGCAGCACCTCGACGTCTCCTCCTTCCTCGGACCAGCGAGTATGGTGGAGAGATAGATTGGATCTACAACACGACGGCGTGGTGTATATGGTGGAGAATTTCTGCTGCAGGGCTTCGCCTACAAACAGTCGTGAGGGAGAGAGAGGAAGGTAGCAAGGCTGCTAGGGCTTGGAGGAAGGTGTATGTGTGGGGGGAGGGGGCGCACCACCCCTCTATATATAGAGGGGGGGGCAGCCCTTTCCCCTCCTCCAAGCCTATCTCTAGTTTAAACAATTTAAACTCTCCCTTATCTAGAAATCCTATCTCTAGTTTAAACGATTTAAACTCTCCCTTATCTAGAAATTCTATCCCGAGATTTAAACGAGTCAAATCTCTCTAGAATCGGCTGGGCCCTATGGGGCCTTGTGCCCCTGGCCCAATGCGGCCAGGACACTCCCTCATAGGCCCATGCCCCCTCCCGGAAGGTGGGGCCACGTTGGTCCCCTTCCGGAAGGTTCTAGAAGCTTCCGGTACAATACCGATTAACCCGAAACAATTCCGAACTCCAAAAACTGCACTGCCTTATATGAATCTTATTCTCCGGACCATTCCGGAACCTCTCGTGATATCCCGGATCCCATCCGAGACTCTGAACAAAAATTCATAAACCAATTATCCAATCTATCCTAGCGTCGAGATACGTTAAGTGTGTGACCCTGCGGGTTCGAGAATATGCAGACATGATCTTCTATTAATAATCAACAGCGGGGTCTGGGCACCCATATTGACTCCCACACATTCATCGATGATCATATCGGATGAACCACGATGCCAGGATTCAATCAATCCCATATATATATTCCCTTCGTCTCGCGATATTTTACTTGCCCGAGATTCGATCGTCGGTACCGTCATACCTAGTTCAATCTCGTTCACAGCAAGTACTTTACTCGTTCCGTAATCCGATATCACTTTGTGATTAACTCCTTACCACATGCTTGCAAGCGGTGTTGATATCGATTACCGAGTGGGCCCGAAGTATATCTCTCCGACTTGGGAGGGACAAATTCCATCTCGATACACACAACCCAACAGATACTTTCCGATCACCTGAGAGACACCTTTATGATCACCCTCTCATAGGATGACGTTTGATGACCTCAAAGCTTTCTTCCGATACCAGGGAGTTGCATTATCTCATGGTCTAAGGAATACAATATTTGACATAGGAAAAGCTTCGCAAAGACGAACACGATGACACGATCTAATTGCTCTGCTTTGTTTGGGTCTATCCACCATATCATTCTCCCAATGATATGATCTCATTATCAATTGACAACTCATGTCTATGGTTAGGAAACCTTAACCATCATTGATCAATGAGCTAGTCCATAGAGGCGTACTAGGGACACGGTGTTGTTTACAAACCACACAAGTATTAAAGTTTCCGCTTAATACAATTCTAGCATGGAACATAAACTTTATCATGAACAAGAATTATAATAATAACATCTTTATTATTGCCTCTAGGGCATAATTCCAACAGAAGCTTCGTTGGGAGACCCCAAGCGGAAGGTATGATGAGCAAATCAGTAAGTTTTCCCTTAGTAGAAACCAAGGTTATCGAACCATTAGGAGGAAGCAAACGACTCAAAGGTGGTGCTAGCAACTTGGAAACCTACACAACACAAACTCAAGACTTTGCCCCAACAAACAGTGAGGTTGTCAATCTCACCGGTTTGCTAAAAACAAAGGATTAACTATATGGTGTGGAAGGTAATAGTGTTTTGCAGAAAGTAAACAATAACAATGGAAGATATAATGATGGTAAAGATTGGACCGGGGTCCATAGTTCACTAGAGGTGTTCTCCTTAAGATAAACAAACATGGCTTGATGGGTAAACAAATTACAGCGGGGCAATTGATAGGACTGAGCAAGGCATAACAATGCTTATGGGGATGCGCCTACTGGGGTATACCCAGCAGGACGTTTCCGACTGGCCCAAGACCTGGCGAGTGGGCCGGCAGGACGGCGACTGGATCAAAGTCCGACGAGGATCCAAGCGACTGGAAGCTGAAGGCCCAGGCGAGTAGATAGGCCCAGTCGGACTAGGTTAAACGCGTACTGAAACCTTACTGATTCGGTTGAGATATGTAAACCCTAGGGGAGGTGAGCCTATATAAACCTCCCTGCGGGGCGTTTAGAGATACGTTCCATCATACACCCAAGCGACTCGCCGCCTAGCCGCCGAGTTCGCCCATTGTACCACCTCCATAATACAATCTAGCAGGAGTAGGTCTTTACCCTCCGGGGGGCCGAACCTGGGTAAAACCCTGTGTCTTTGCCCTCATCTCGCACCGCAGATGGCTGGCCGCCCTTTCCCCTCGTTCTACTACTCGCTGCCGATTGCAGCATCTGCCGTGACCATTCCCACGACAGTGGCGCCCACCGTGGGGCCTGGCCGGTCTGGCCGGTGTTCTGCGGCGAGATCCAATCTTCCCATCAACGAGACGGTCGCCACCGGCCGCATGATAGCGATCGGCGAGATGCTCCAAATCTTGCCGAGCAGCTACGTCCCGGCGGCGCGACCCGTCACGCACAGCGTGATCCTGCCGGTCGGCACGATCAACCTCTTCGTCGGCCTCACCGATATCATCGTCTCGGAGGATTCGGCCCGCATCCGCGAGTCGCCGCCACGCGATCGGCTCTCCGAGAGCCATATCCACACGATCCATCGCCTCGCCTCCGAGTACAATTCGGCCCACAGCGACGTGGCCGAAAACTCAGCGGCCGCAGAAGGCGCGGCCCTCAACGACGACGCCGACTCGGCGACCCCGACATCACTCGCCGAGTCCATCCCCGCGGCTTCACCTGCGGGCTTCATCACCCAGGTCTCCAACGTGGGAGACTTCGAGGACCCCTCCATCCTCGGGATCTTCGAATTCGACTCCGGATCGGAGAACTCCGCCGACCTCCGCGACGGAACCGGTCGCCACGCCGCGTCCTACATGGCGACCGTCACTGAACCGCCGGAGGACCCATTCTCCACCCCAATCCCTCCTAAGGCCACGGCAACGGAGGTCGAGGAATTCCGCCTGAAGCTGGCGGAGGTGGTGCGCAAGGAACAAGCCGAGCGCGAAAAATTTCGCCTCGAGCAGGTGATGGCGCAGGAACTATCACGCTACCACCACCAGCGGATCAGGTCGCGCCTGAACCCCACCGTTCAGGGGCGTGCCCTAAACTTCGACGACGAAAACGACCTGGCCCGCGTGGTCGAGCGTGCGATCTGCGAGAACGCGCCACCAGGAGGAAGCGCCCGACCCCCGCCAGGGTCGACGGCGATGGGCGCCCCACCTGCACCCAACCGCACACCTCCTAGGGACCAGCCGCGGATAGTAGTCTCCTCACAGGAGCGAGACGCAAACGGTCTCCCACTATTCTCCACCCCGATGGACAACCTCGTGGCAGGTCGAGCAGCAGCCGACAACATCACGGCCACGGGCGACGGCGCCCTACAGATCCAGTACGTCAGGGCCCTGCTCGCAAAGGCCGTCGAGCAGCAAAACGCGGGCGCCGACTCGCAGGGTCGAGTATACTCGCGTTCTTCGGGAAGCAGAGCGGCCTCAAGCGGCCGCCCAATGGCGGCAAACACCCTCAACTGCCCGCCACCGGAGCCGCTGCAGCTCCAACATCGACCCGCGAACGCGGCACTCTCCACCAACGACCCCAGGCCAGCGACCAACTTCGTCGCCGCCAACGGGCAACCCATCGACGCCCGCACCCACATCATCAATAACCAAAGCTGACGCGCACGCCAGCCCGACGACCTGCGACACACCCTAACCAATCGCCGCGACGGCGAGCCCATGGGGTCGCTCAGTCGACTCGGCCCCAAGTGCTTCGGACCAATGATCCGAGGCGAGAAGTACCCGCCAAACTTCAAGGCGCCGAAGGAGATAGAAAAGTACGACCCCTCGTACGACCCCGCCGTTTGGCTCGATACATACCTCATGGCGATGGGGATCGCAGACCACAACGACCTGCTAGCCGCCCGTTACCTCCCCCTGATGATGGAGGGGACGTGCAGGAAGTGGATCAACACCCTCCCCCAGGACAGTATCGATTCCTGGGAGGAGATGCGCGACGCCTTCGTCAGGCACTTCGAGTGCTCCTACACCCGCGCCACCACCATCGAGGACCTGGAGCGATGCGTCCAGGGACCCCGCGAGTCGACCCGCAACTGGGTCCAACGGTGGCAAGAACTCTGGTACAACGCGGTCGGTATTCACCCGGACACCGCGATCCACTGCTTCAAGACCTCGTGCCGGTATGAGCCCCTGGTCGCCAAGCTCAAGCGGCACTCCCGCACACTCGACAACATCCCGGACCTCCTCGAGATCGCCAAACGGTACGCGGAGGAAGATCCAAACCAGGAAACTGATGACGAGTCAGGAGGACAACGCCGCACGAGCGGCAACGACAGCGAACGATGGTCCGACCTACGCTACAACAACACTCGCCTCACCGGCAAGCGCCGCAGCGACGGGCGAGTCGACTTCGTCGCCAACGCCGGGCACGCCCAACGTGATCCCAAGAGCTTCCGCCGCGACGGAGGACAACGCCGTGACGGCGGCAACTACAAGGCCAAGCCAGGGTTCGACCCCGCGGCCCTCCTCAACCAACCGTGTGCGTTTCATAGCAGGGAAGGGAAGCCCGCAACGCACACAACCGCCGACTGCCACACCCTCAGGGAGATCGAGAAGGCACGGCGAGCACGGGAGGACCCCGACAACGACCCGCCAAACGGCGGAAAATTCGGCAAAGTGGCCGGCTCGCTCCATACCTTCACGGGCTTCAACACGAAGCGCGAGAAGAAGGTCATCGCCCGCGCCGTCGCCGTCAACGCGGTGGCCCAGGTAGATGTTCCCCAGTTCCTCAACTGGTCGGAGCAGCCCATCACCTAGAGCCGCCAAGACCACTCGCCTCGCATCGAGTACCCAGGTCGAGTCGCCCTAGTGGTCAAGCCTAAGGTCGGCGACTACTGGCTCCCCAAGACATTGATGGACGGAGGCAGCTCCATCAACATCCTGTACCTGGACACCTTCAGGCGGCTGCGGCTCCCGCAGTCGATGATCGAAACAACCCACACCACGTTCCATGGCATCGTCCCCGGTCGGAAGGCGTAACCGATCGGTAAGATCACGCTGCCAGTCACCTTCGGCACACCAGCAAACTTCCGCACCGAGTGGATCGTCTTCGAGCTCGTGCCCTTCGACAGCCCCTACCATTGCGTCCTGGGGCGCCAGGCGTTCGCCAAGTTCATGGCAGCGCCCCACTACGCGTACAACGCGATGAAGCTCCCCGGGCCGTGCGGCGCCATCACCATCCACGGCGACCCCGACATGGCCTCCGAGTGCGAGGCCAAAGGAGCCGAGCTCGCTGACGCCGTCATCGCGGCGGAGACCAACCATGCCGATGAGCTCGCTAAGTACGCGAGCGGGGTCAACAACGACGACCCCACCATACTCAAGAAGCCCAACTCGGAGGGCGCAAACACCTCAACCTTCGAGGCGACGACGCACACCCGCAGCGTCGAGCTGGTCCCAGGCGACTCCAGCCAGACGGTGACGTTCGGGACGGGCATGTGCCTAGCATAGGAAGGCGCGCTCATCGAGTTCCTCCGTGAGAACAGGGACATCTTCGCATGGAAGTCCTCCGACATGCCTGGTGTCCCTAGGGAGCTCGCTGAGCACAAGCTAAACGCCGACCCCAAAGTGCGACCCGTCAAACAGTCGCTGCGGCCCTTCAATGAAGAGCGCCGCCGAGCAATCGCCGAGGAGGTGCAGCGTCTACTCGCTACAGGTTTCATCCGGCCAATCAAATACTCCAAGTGGCTGGCAAACCCAGTCCTGGTCGAAAAGAAGAACGGGACCTGGAGGATGTGTATCGACTACACAAACTTGAACAGCGCCTGCCCAAAGGAGCAGTTCGTCCTCCCGCGGATCGACCAGATAATCGATTCAACCGCGGGCTCGGAGTCGCTATGTTTCCTCGACGCCTATTCCGGGTACAATCAGATCAAAATGGCGGTCGAGGACGAGGAGAAGACGGCGTTCATCACGCCATTCGGAGCCTTCTGCTACACCGCCATGACCTTCGGTCTCAAGAACGCCGGGGCGACCTACCAGCGGTGCATGCAAGAGTGCCTCGCGAGTCAAATTGGCCGCAACATCCACGTCTACATCGATGACGTGGTCGTAAAGTCCGCTCGCCAGTGTGACCTACTCGCCGACCTGGCGGAAACATTCGCCAACCTACGAAAATACAAGATAAAGCTTAACCCAGGCAAATGCACCTTCGGTGTACCAGCAGGACAACTACTGGGGTACGTCGTCTCCAAACGGGGGATCGAGGCGAACCCCACGAAAATCGACACGATCGCCCGGCTCGGCAAACCCGAGTGCCTGAGCGACGTCCAGAAACTGGCCGGGCGAGTAGCGGCTCTCAGTCGCTTCATCCCCCGCCTGGGCGAAAAGGCGATGCCCCTATACCGCCTGATGCGCAAGAACCCCACCTTCCAGTGGGACAAGGAGGCGGATGACGCGCTCCGCGACCTCAAAAAGGTGCTACTCGCCGCACCGCTACTCGCCGCCCCCGCCGACAAAGAACCCATGCTGGTTTACGTCGCGGCATTCGAGCGCGTCGTCAGCGCCGTGATGGTCGTCGAGCGACCGGAGGAAGAAAAGGAGCGCCCAGTACAGCGACCGGTGTACTACATCAGCGAGGTCCTTACCGAGTCGCGCCAGCGGTACCCCCAGTACCAAAAACTGGTATACGCGGTCTTCAGAGCTCAGTGGCGCCTGCCGCACTACTTCCAGGAGCACCCGATCATGGTCGTCTCCTCAGCACCACTGCAAGACATCATCCGCAACCGCGAGGCGACCGGGCGGGTCGCCAAGTGGGCCGTCGAGATCGGCGTCCACAACATCAAATACGAGCCACGAAAAGTGATCAAGTCGCAGGCCCTAGCGGACTTCATCGCCGACTGGGAAGAGGCCCAGCAGCCAGAGAAGCTGCCATACCTCCATTACTGGAGCCTGCACTTCGACGGCTCCAAGAACACGGACGGTGCAGGCGCAGGGATCGTGCTAACTTCACCGAAGGGCGACAAGCTCCGCTACGTCCTCTGCCTCGACTTCACACCCTGCACCAACAACATGGCCGAGTACGAGGCCTTACTCCACGGCATGCGAGCTGCCAAGGAGATGAATGTCAACCGTCTACGCTGCTACGAAGATTCCGACCTCGTCGCGGGGCAAGTCGCTGGCACCTGCGACGCCGTCTCCCCCACCATGGCGGCATACCGCCAAGCAGTGGACAAGCTGGGCGGACACTTCACAGGCTACTCCGTCGAGTGGATCGACAGGCGGAAGAACGAGGAGGCCGACGCCCTCTCTCGCATTGGGTCGGCTTGACTTGCACCACCCGCCGGCGTCTTCCTCGACACAATAACCAAGCCACCAGTCTCTCCCCCGAGGGAGATCGACATCGGAGTCCCGTTACAGCCGGAGGCATCCCTGGTCCCACTCGTCACCGAGCCAGACGACTAGACCAAGCCCTATATCGCCTACCTGGAGGCCGGCACCTTGCCGGCAGACAAGACGGACGCTCGGATGATCGCCCGCCGATGCAAGTCCTACACAATTATCGACGACGAGCTCCACAAGCGCAGCGTCACCGGCGTGTTCCAACGCTGCTTCCAACCCGCCGAAGGACGCAAGATCCTCCACGATATCCACTCCGGTGACTGCGACCACCACGCCGGCGCCCGCTCTCTGGTCGCCAAGGCTATGCGGCATGGCTTTTACTGGCCCACCGCACACGCCGATGCTGTCGACATTGTCCAGCTGTGCGCCGGGTGCCAGAAGTACGCCAACCAGACGCATGTGCCGAGCTCAGCGCTCAAAACAATCCCCATCACCTGGCCATTCGCCGTGTGGGGCATGGACATGGTAGGCCCCTTCAAAAAGGCTCCCTCCGGCTACACCCACCTCCTGGTCGCGGTTGACAAATTCACAAAGTGGGTGGAGGCCAAGCCAGTCCGGAAATGCGACGGGAAGACCGCCACTAAATTCCTGCGCGAGCTCATATATCGCTACGGGTTCTCAAACAGCATCATCACGGACAACGGCACCAACTTCGCCAAAGGAGCCATGGCCGAATTCTGCGAAGAGCACCACATCCGGCTCAACCTCGCGTTGGTCGCCCACCCGGAATCCAACGGACAGGCGGAACGGGCCAATCAAAGCATCCTCCACGGCCTGAAGCCGCAACTCCAAGTACCACTCAAGCGCACCGCCGGGTGCTGGGTCGAGGAGCTACCCTCCGTCATCTGGGGCATCCACACCTCGGTCAACAGGTCGACAGGATTCACCCCCTTCTTCATGGTATACGGCGCCGAGGCAGTCATGCCCACCGATCTCGAGCATGACTCGCCACGGGTCGTCCACTACACGGAGGCTGCAAACGAACTCGCCCGCCAATACAGAGTCGATCAGCTCGACGAGGCACGTGACCTCGCTCGGTCACGCACCGCCATCTACCAGCAGGGACTCCGCTGCTACCACAGCCGGCGGGTGAAAACTAGCACCTTCCAGGAAGGCGACCTGGTGTTGCGCCTCATCCAGGACAAGAAGGGCATGCACAAGCTCTCCCCTCCATGGGAGGGACCATTCGCCATCGGGCGAGTACTTGGCAACGACGCCTACTACCTCATCAACGTCCGCGGGGACGGCGAACTCGACGTCAAGCGACCATGGAATGTAAACCTCCTACGGAATTTCTACCCCTAGAACCCCACATATGTACTCTCCAGTCGCTATGAAATAAAAAGAATCGGTTACTGCAAATTGCGCCTACTCTCCATGTCTTGTGTCACTCGCACTCGTAATAACAGCATCCAGCTAACCGCAGAAGTCAACCTTTGGTGCAGCGATCGGCACGACTAAGTAGTGCGGTGCAAGAGCACTGAGTAACCTCAGGTCTTGCATCGTCCATGAAAAACGCCTACCCGGAGCCCCATTGGAGTCGCCTAGCCCGACTGGCTTTACGAGCCAAGACAACTGCCTTCGCTTCTTACAGCAACCACGGTCCTCCGCATCCTCGACATAGCGACTCGAACGGCTAAGTACCGCGCTCGGGGACTGACAACCAGTTCATCGCGAGCGGCTCGGGAAAACGCCAAGTAGGAGAGCATGCCCAGAACTCGCCACGCGACTGACCCAACAGGCCAGGCAGGAGTGATGCGCCCAAACTAACGCGCCAAGTCCTCAACCACCCTCGAGTCGCGCCTAGAACAACCAAGTACCACGCTCGGGGACTCGGCCACCCAACCCCGTTCGCGCAAGGGAAAACGGTGAAGTACAGAGCGTTCAAGGGAGTCGCCCTGCGACTGGCTCTTCGAGTTCGGGCGAGTAGACCACAATAACAAAACATTCAAAAACAACAAACATATCATACACGAGGTAAACCCCACAAAAGGGCGGACGCGCTCGAGGACTCGTTCAAACCACAATCACAAAACACATCACAAATTCCAACACAGACACGATGTCTCATTCAATAGCATGTCGCATTGTCTCACATTAAAAAATATGCCCATACAGCAGACATGCTACTAACGCCTTAGGGCAAACTACCCTATTCTGCAGGCTTCGACGACGACTCGCTAGCACCCCGACGACTGCGAATGAATGGCGTGTATGGGTTTGACGGGTACGTCGTCAGCTCACCCGCTATCGCCGCGCGGAAAGGCTGCTCGACCTTGAAATCCCGGTGCGGAGGCTCGGGGTCATTAGGCGCGACGACCGTCTCCTGGTACGGAAGGAGGTCGCCCATTGCCCAGACACGCTCCGAGTACACCGCGGCGCGGTCCGTCAACTTCAGCACCTCAGAAAGCTCCACCGCGCCAGTCGACGAAGGGTAGCCGCTCGTCACGTCGTCGAGGTCGAAGTCCTCTGGGAAGTGAGCAAGTCCAAGGCTTAGCACCGTTGCTGCTTCGCGTCGAAACGCCGACCGCGTCATGAATTCAACAACCGAGGGCGCCTTCTCCAAGTACTTCCACACCTCGACGAGGTCGCTGGGAATCACCTCCGTGGGTGATATCTCCTGGAGGTAGGCTCGGATGCACGTTGCCGACAATGTCGCCGAGTCAACGAGCATGCCCACACACTGCCGCGCGTCGAACGAGCTCGCCTCTTCCGCGCTATCAATGATGCGACCTGCGAGTAGAGGACAACAGTGAGTATGTTGGACATCACAAACAGCACAAGCTACTGGCAGAGGCAAGTGCACTTACCAATCAGCGGGCGGGCGAGATCCGTGATGAAGCGTTGAAGCGCAGTATGATCGTCCTGAAGCCCAGCAACAAGGGCGTCCGACACTTTACGATCTTCTTTGGCGGCTGTAATGGCAGCCTTGGCTCGTCCGTCAGCCGAGCTCGCTTCTTCCTTTGCTTCCCGCAGCTCGCGCTCGAGATCGGCGATCCGCTTCTCAGCCGAGCTCAAAGCCGATTGCGCCGCCGCCAATTCACCCGCGGGGAAAAGTCCCTGGCGAGCTTCCTCCGCCTTCGCGGCAAATGCCTGAAGCCCCCTATTCACCTCTTGGACGGCTTCCAGTTCCTTCTCCGCGCTGTGCTTCGCTGCCAATCGGTCAGCTGATTCACGTTGCAGACCCTGCACGTCGTTCAAACAGTTAATTAAAGCAACATCCTAAGTGCCCACCCGCTGAAATTTAGCGAGTACGCACTCGGGGACTGGCAATCAAAAACTTCCTAAGTGCCCACTCGCTGAAATTCAGCGAGTGCGCACTCGGGGACTGGCAATCAAAAATTTCCTAAGTGCCCACCCGCTGAAATTCAGCGAGTGCGCACTCGGGGACTGGCAATCAAAAATTTCCTAAGTGCCCACCCGCTGAAATTCAGCGAGTGCGCACTCGGGGACTGGAAATCAAAACCTTCCTAAGTTCCCACCCGCTGAAATTCAGCGAGTGCGCACTCGGGGACTGGACGCGCAAAATAACAAATTATATGCCAAAAGGATCAGACCGCTGCAAGACACCGACCTGATCCTCGGGGACTGGACATACCTGGATGGCTGCGCCAAGCATGCCATGAAGTTGTATCGCGTCCACGGACGCGAGGAGGGCCGGCGTGTACCCATGACGCTGGTCGACTTCCGCATCAGCGACCCCAGGTGCACGGCTCGAGGGTGAAGTTCCACTTGCCGTGCCCGCTTTGGCCATGAAGCGCGGGAAAGTCGCGATGGAGGCACCCGCCCCAAAGGAGGTCGGCTCGGCCGTTCCAGACGAGGGAGCACCCTCCTTCGTGGGTGCGGCCTCTGTTACGGGTTCCGTTGGCGCGACCGCCGTGTCGTCAGAAATTGTGACGACGTCATCACCCTTGGCCTTCTTGCTGCCATCTGTCGGGACGACGACCTCGTCCGCCTTCCTCTTACGGGAAGGATCCTCCTCGCTGGCAACGGATGGCACCTTAGCCACGGTCGGGTGGCCCATCCTCTTCACTCCGGTCCTGTACATCAATCGTGTAAGCAAAGATAATTCAAGCGGTTATGGAAGACAAAGGAGGGTGAGGGTACTCACTTGGCGACTGGAATAAAGCGTAGCCCCGTGCGGAGGCCGGCCGGCTTCTCCAGTTCAGGGCCCAGTTGGCGACTGAGCCCCATCTCCAGGACGTCACGTGCCCAAGACACGGACGGCTTCTTCGTCGTTGAGGCCGCAACCGGAGCCTCTGGGATATCTTCGGCAGGAGCCTCCCTGCGAGGAGAAGCCGCTGCATCCGGAGCATCCCCTAGCCCAGAGACTGGGGCGAATGGCGGAGGCATTGAAGCCAGTGGCACCTCAAAGGTGGCCGTGTCCAGCACGGCTGTCGTCGGCGACACCTCGTCCTTGGCCGGGCTGGGGGCCTCAGAACTGCTCGCCGAGTGCAGCGGCGAGGCCGGCCTCGTCGGCTTCGTCTTCCTCTTCGGAGGGGCCTTTGCCTCCTTCTCTTTCTTCTTCTTCTTCGACGGAGTAGCCTGGTGGCGCGAGATGGTCTCCGGAAGTTCTTCGTCGTCATCGTGACGCTCGAGGCTTTTACTCGCCTCAAGCTCATGCTGTCGCTGCCCGCGGGTCTTGCGAACCAGCGGGGCGACCTCCTCCTCGGACTCGTCGTCGTCATTGATCTCGTCGCTCCCGGAATCGCCTTTGGCGGGAGGCGAGCCGCCCATGTCCTGGACGGACGAGTTCGAATTCTCGTCGTCCGAAGGCGGGAGCCATCCTTCCACCACTTGGAACAGCTGCAAAGAATGCAAGATGAAATTAGAATTACCGCGACTGCAAAAACTGCGACTGTGAATGAAGCGAGGTGATTACTGTTGGGGCTGGATGCTTTGCGGTGTAAGGGGCGACCCCAGCTTGTGCGTCTAGGTACACCGCCTGTGTCGTGGGAATGGTCACGGCAGATGTTGCAATCAGCAGCGAGTAGTAGAACGAGGGGCAAGGGCGGCCAGCCATCTGCGGTGCGAGATGAGGGCAAAGACACAGGGTTTTACCCAGGTTCGCCCCCCCGGAGGGTAAAGACCTACTCCTGCTAGATTGTATTATGGAGGTGGTACAATGGGCGAGCTCAGCGGCTAGGCGGCGAGTCGCTTGGGTGTATGATGGACCGTATCTCTACTCACCCTATAGGGAGGTTTATATAGGCTCACCTCCCCTAGGGTTTACATATCTCAACCGATTCAGTTAAAGCTTCGGTACTCGTTTAACCTAATCCAACTGGGCCTATCTACTCGCCTGGGCCTTCAGCTTCCAGTCGCTTGGTTCCTCGCTGGGCTTCAATCCAGTCGCCGTCTTGCAGGCCCACTCGCCGGTTCATGGACCAGTCGGAAACGTCCTGCTGGGTATACCCCGGTAGGCGCATCCCCATCAGTAGTCCCCGAGGCCGTCGTCGATTTGGCGTAGGTGGCTGCTGGCAGTCGGAGCATGCGGCTGCTGAGTAGACATCCAGTCGAATCGGTGGCGGGCTCCTGTATAAAGGAAAAACTAATCATACTGCTCGCGGCTTTGGCGAGTCGAGTCGACGAAACACTGTCATAGTGAATGAGTCGGCGAGCCGAGTGGCTGAAGTTGGACCATTAAACGTGGTCAAACTAGCCGTTGGGGTAATCCAACGGTAACTTCTTGGCGTAATCATTGCCCGGTAACGGTTCCCTGATTTGGCGGGTAACATCCGCTATATAAGGGGAATGGCAGGCGATCAGAGAACCACCTTCTCACCATTTCCTCCGACTGCGCGCACCTTTCGCCTCCCTTCGCACCGCGACCCAGCCGACCAGAAATCCCCCGACCCCCAGCAAATCTCCCCGCCATGGCCCTCTCCACCGAGCCTTGGGGCTAAGTGCACAAGGGCGCAACTGGCTTCCTTCGAGGAGGCCACGATCTTGCGAGCCGGCTGCTGGCGCATTCCTGCGGCCGGAGAGACGACCCCGAATCCGCGAGAGAGGGAGTTCATCTGCTTCACCAGCCATCTTGAACGGGGGCTAGGGTTCCCTATGTCCCTATTCTTTCGGCGCTTTTGCGCCTACTACGGGATCCAGCCATCGGATCTAGGTCCCCACAGCATCGAGAAGCTCGCCATCTTTGTGGCATTCTGCGAGTGCTACTTGGGCTGCCGGCCCTACTTCCCTCTATGGCAAGATCTGTTCCATGGACGGATCAGCCGCGAGGAAGCGGGCGGCCCAATGCTAGCCGCGGGCGGCCTAACCTTCCAGCTGAAGTCGAAGGCTTCATTCTTCGACCCGATGTTGCCCGCCAAGGCAGCGAGCGACTGGAAGAAATCGTGGTTTTACGTAGACGAGGCGACCCCGGAGGGTGAGACAGCGATTCCACGGTACTCCGCCAACCGGTCCGAGCCGCGCCGTCTCCAAGTCGGCAAGCTCCCCAACGACCAGCGGATGGTCATCGACGAGATGCTCCAGACCATCCACGGTCTGAAGAAGAAAGGCCTCTAGACGATCAATCTGTACAACTGCTCGCTCGGGCGGCGGCTCGTCCCTCTGGCTCGACGCGACCATTATATGTACCAGTACATGGGCCGGGAAGACTCGACGAAGGCCTGCCTCGGCGAGTGGAAGCTGGAGGACTACATCCCAGCACTGAAGAAGATTACCCAGGCAGTGTACCTGGATGCGCAAGTCGGAGTCGCACCTTACACCGCCAAACGTCCAGCCCCAACGGTAATCACCTCGCCTCATTCGCAATCGCATCTTCCTTAGCAGTCGCGGTAATTCTAATTTCATCTTGCATTCTTCGCAGCTGTTCCAAGTGGTGGAAGGATGGCTACCGCCTTCGGACGACGGGAATTCAAGCTCGTCTGTCCAGGATATGGGCGAGTCGCCACCCGCCAAAGGCGTTTCCGGGGGCGACGAGGTCAACGATGATGACGAGTCCGAGGAGGAAGTCGCCCCGCTGGTTCGCAAGACCCGCGGGCAGCGACAGCGTGAGCTTGAGGCATGTAGAATCCTCGAGCGTCACGATGACGACGACGAACTCCCAGAGACCACCTCGCGCCGCCAGGCCACTCCGTCGAAGAAGAAGAAGAAAGAGAAGGAGGCAAGGGCCCCTCCAAAGAGGAAGACAAAGCCGTCGAGGCCGGCCTCACCGCCGCACTCAGCGAGCAGTTCTGACGCCCCTAGCCTAGCCAAAGACGAGGTGCCGCCAACGACAACCGTGCTGGACACGGCGACCGTGGAGGTGCCGCTGGCTTCAATGCCTCCGACATTCGCCCTAGTCTCTGGGCTGGGGGATGCTCCGGCTGCAGCGGCTTCGCCTCGCAAGGAAGCTCCTGCCGAAGATATCCTAGAGGCTTCGGCTGCAGCCTCAACAACGAAGAAGCCTTCCGTGTCTTGGGCACGCGACGTCCTAGAGATGGGGCTCAGTCGCCAACTGGGCCCTGAACTGGAGAAGCCGGCCGGCCTCCGTACGGGGCTACGCTTTATTCCAGTCGCTAAGTGAGTACCCTTCTTTGTCTTTCATAATTGCTTGAATTATTTTTGCTTATACGATTGATGTACAGGACCGGAGTGAAGAGAATGGGCCACCCGACCGTGGCTAAGGTGCCACCCATCGTCAGCGAGGAGGATCCTTCCCGCAAGAGGAAGGCGGACGAAGTCATCATCCCTGCGGATTGCGGCAAGAAGGCCAAGGGTGACGACGTCGTCATGATTTCCGACGATACGGCGGTCGCGCCAGCTGGTCCCGTAACGGAGGCGGTCGCGTCCACGAAGGAGGGCGCTCCCTTGCCTGGAACGGCCGAGCCGACCTCCTTTGCGGCGGGTGCCTCTATCGCCACCTTCCCGCGCTTCATGGCCAAGGCGGCCGCGGCGAGTGGGACTTCGCCCTCGATCCACGCTCCTGGGATCGCCGATGCTGAAGTCGACCAACGTCGTGGGCATACGCCGGCTCTCCTCGCGTCCGTGGACGCGATACAACTCCACGGCATGCTTGGCGCAGCCATCCAGGTATATCCAGTCCCCGAGGATCAGGTCGGTGCTTTGCAGCGGCCTGATTCTTTTAGTGTCTTATATTTATTTTCCGCATCCAGTCCCCGAGTGCGCACTCGCTGAATTTCAGCGGGTGGGCACTTGAGAACTTCTTGATTGCCAGTCCCCGAGTGCGTACTTGCTGAATTTTAGCGGGTGGGCACTTGAGAACTTCTTGATTGCCAGTCCCCGAGTGCGCACTCGCTGAATTTCAGCGGGTGGGCACTTGAGAATTTTGCTTTGATTAACCTTTTTGGTGATGTGCAGGGTCTGCAGCTTGAATCGGCTGACCGATTGGCAGCGAAGCATCGCGCGGAGAAGGAACTGACCATCGTCCAGGAGGCGAACAAAGGGCTTCAGGCTGTTGCCGCGAAGGCAGAGGAAGCTCGCCAGGGACTTGTCCCCGCGGGTGAATTGGCGGCGGCGCAATCGGCTTTGAGTTTGGCTGAACAGCGGATCGCCAACCTCGAACGCGAGCTGCGAGAGGCGAAGGAAAAAGGGAGCTCGGCTGATGGGCAAGCCAAGGCCGCCATTGCAGCCGCCGAAGAGGATCGCAAAGTGTCGGACGCCCTTGTTGCTGGGCTTCAGGACGACCATACCTCGCTTCAATGCTTCATCACGGATCTCGCCCGCCCGTTGATTGGTAAGTGCGTCTGCCCTTGCCAGTAGTTATGCCTTTTGTGGTGTCTGTCATATTCATTATTGTCTTCTACTCGCAGGTCGCATCATCGATAGCGAGGAAGAGGCAAGCTCGTTCGACGCGCGGCAGTGTGTAAGCATGCTTGTCGACTCGGCAACATTGTCGGCGACGTGCATCCGTGCCTATCTCCAAGAGATATCGCTCACGGAAGTGATTCCCAGCGACCTCGTTGAGGTGTGGAAGTATTTGGAGAAGGCGCCCGCGGTCGTTGAGTTCATGACGCGGTCGGCGTTTCGGCGCGGAGCGGCGACGACACTTAGTCTTGGACTTGCCCACTTCCCCGAGGACTTCGACATCGACGATGTGACGAGTGGATACCCATCGTCGACTGGCGCGGTGGAGCTGTCCGAGGTCCTCAAGTTGCAGGACCGCGCCGCCGCGTACTTGGAGCGTGTCTGGGCAATGGGCGACCTCCTTCCGTACCAGGAGACGGTCGTCGTGCCTAGCGACCCCGAGCCGCCGCATCGTGATTTCAAGGTCGAGCAGCCCTTCCACGCGGCGATGGCGGGTGAACTGACGACGTATCCGTCGAACCCGTACACACCATTCATCCGCAATCGCCGGGGTGTTGGCGAGTCGTCGTTTAAGCCTGCAGAATAGGATAGTTTGCCTTGTGGCGTTAGCAGCAGGTTTGCCATGCAGGCATATTTTGTAATATGAAACAATGCAACATGCTATCGAATGAGACATCGTGTCTATTTTGGTATTTGTCATGTGTTTGTGATTGAGGTTTTGAACGAGTCCCCGAGCGCGTCCTCCCTTTTGTGGGGTTTACCTCGTATGTGATATGTTTGTTGTTTTTGTGTTTTGTTACTGTGGTCGACTCGCCCGGACTCGGAGAGCCAGTCGCTAGGCGACTCCCTTGAGCGCGCTGTACTTCGCCGTTTTCCCTTGCGCGAACGAGGTCGGGTGGCCGAGCCCCCGAGCGTGGTACTTGGTTGTTCCAGGCGCGACTCGAGGGTGGGTGAGGACTTAGCGCGTTAGTTTGAGCGCGTCACTCCTGCCTGGCCCGTGGGGTCAGTCGCGTGGCGAGTCCTGGACATGCTCTCTTACTTGGCGTTTTCCCGAGCCACTCGCGATGAACTGGTCGTCAGTCCCCGAGCGTGGTACTTAGCCGTTCGAGTCGCTATGCCGAGGGTGCGGAGGACCGTGGTCGCTGTAAGAAGCGAAGGCAGGTGTCTTGGCTCGTAAAGCCAGTCGGGCTAGGCGACTCCAATGGGGCTCCAGGTAGGCGTTTTTCATGGACGATGCAAGACCTGAGGTTTACTCAATGCTCTTGCACCGCACTACTTAGCCGTGCCGATCGCTGTACCAAAGGTTGACTTCTGCGGTTAGCTGGACGCTGTTATTACGAGTGCGAGTGGCACAAGACACGGAGAGTAGGCGCAATTTGCGGTAACCGATTCCTTTATTTCACAGCGACTAGAGAGTACATATGTGGGGTTCTAGGGGTAGAACTTCCGTAGGAGGTTTACATTCCATGGTCGCTTGACGTCGAGTTTGCCGTCCCCGCGGATGTCGATGAGGTAGTAGGCGTCGTTGCCGAGTACTCGCCCGATGGCGAATGGTCCCTCCCACGGAGGGGAGAGCTTGTGCATGCCCTTCTTGTCCTGGATGAGGCGCAACACCAGGTCGCCTTCCTGGAAGGTGCGAGTCCTCACCCGCCGGGTGCGGGACCGAGCGAGGTCACGTGCCTCGTCGAGCTGGTCGACTCCGTCTTGGCGCGCGAGTTCGTTTGCGGCCTCCGTGTAGTGGACGACCCGTGGCGAGTCGTGCTCGAGATCGGTGGGCATGACTGCCTCGGCACCGTACACCATGAAGAAGGGGGTGAATCCTGTCGACCTGTTGACCGAAGTGCGGAGGACCCAGATGACGGAGGGTAGCTCCTCGACCCAGCACCCGGCGATGCGCTCGAGGGGTACTTGGAGTCGCGGCTTCAGGCCGTGGAGGATGCTATGGTTGGCTCGCTCTGCTTGGCCGTTGGACTCCGGGTGGGCGACCGACGCGAGGTCGAGCCGGATGTGGTGCTCTTCGCAGAATTCGGCCATGGCTCCTTTGGCGAAGTTGGTGCCGTTGTCCGTGATGATGCTGTTTGGGAACCCGTAGCGATATATGAGCTCGCGTAGGAATTTAGTGGCGGTCTTCCCATCGCATTTCCGGACTGGCTTGGCCTCTACCCACTTTATGAATTTGTCGACCGCGACTAGCAGGTGGGTGTAGCCGGAGGGGGCCTTCTTGAAGGGGCCTACCATATCCATGCCCCACACAGCGAATGGCCAGGTGATGGGGATTGTTTTGAGCGCTGAGCTCGGCACGTGCGTCTGGTTGGCGTACTTCTGGCACCCGGCGCACCGCTGGACAATGTCGACAGCGTCGGCGTGTGCGGTGGGACAATAGAAGCCATGTCGCATAGCCTTGGCGACGAGAGAGCGGGCGTTGGCGTGGTGGCCGCAGTCACCGGAGTGGATGTCGTGGAGGATCTTGCGTCCTTCGGCGGGTTGGACGCAGCGTTGGAACACGCCGGTGACACTGCGCTTGTGGAGCTCGCCTTCGATGATGGCGTAAGACTTGCATTGACGAGCGATCATCCGAGCTTCCGTCTCGTCTGCCGGCAAGGTGCCGGCTTCCAGGTAGGCGATGTAGGGCTTGGTCCAGTCGTTTGGCTCGTTGACGAGTGCGACCAGGGCTTCCTCTGGTTGGAGCGGGACTCCGATGTCGATCTACCTCGGGGGAGAGACTGATGGCTTGGTGATCGTGTCGAGGAAGACGCCAGCGGGTGGTGAGAGTCGAGCCGACCCGATGCGAGAGAGTGCGTCGGCCTCCTCGTTCTTCCGCCTGTCGATCCACTCGACGGAGTAGCCGGTGAAGTGTCCGCCCAACTTGTCCACTGCTTGGTGGTACGCCGCCATGGTGGGGGAGACAGCGTCGCAGGTGCCAGCGACTTGCCCCGCGACAAGGTCGGAATCTCCGTAGCAGCGTAGGCGGTTGACATTCATCTCCTTGGCATCTCGCATGCCATGGAGTAGGGCATCGTACTCGGCCATGTTGTTGGTGCAGGGTGTGAAGTCGAGGCAGAGGATATAGCGGAGCTTGTCGCCCTTTGGTGAAGTTAGCACGATCCCTGCGCCTGCGCCGTCCGCGTTCTTGGAGCCGTCGAAGTGCAGGCTCCAGTAATGGAGGTATGGCAGCTTCTCTGGCTGCTGGGCCTCTTCCCAGTCGGCGATGAAGTCTGCCAGTGCCTGCGACTTGATCGCTTTTCGTGGCTCGTATTTCATGTTGTGGACGCCGATCTCGATGGCCCACTTGGCGACCCGCCCGGTCGCCTCGCGGTTGCGGATTATATCTTGCAGTGGTGCTGAGGAGACGACCGTGATCGGGTGCTCCTGTAAGTAGTGCGGCAGGCGCCGCTGAGCTCTGAAGACCGCGTATACCAGCTTTTGGTACTGTGGGTACCGCTGGCGCGACTCGGTGAGGACCTCGCTGATGTAGTACACCGGTCGCTGTACTGGGCGCTCCTTTCCTTCCTCCGGTCGCTCGACGACCATCACGGCGCTGACGACGCGCTCGGAAGCCGCGACGTAAACCAGCATGGGTTCTTTGTCGGCGGGGGCGGCGAGTAGCGGTGCGGCGAGTAGCACCTTTTTGAGATCGCGGAGCGCGTCGTCCGCCTCCTTGTCCCACTGGAAGGTGGGGTTCTTGCGCATCAGGCGGTATAGGGGCATCGCCTTTTCGCCCAGGCGGGGGATAAAGCGACTGAGAGCCGCTACTCGCCCGGCCAGTTTCTGGACGTCGCGCAGGCACTCGGGTTTGCCGAGCCGGGCGATCGTATCAATATTCGTGGGGTTCGCCTCGATCCCTCGTTTGGAGACGACGTACCCCAGTAGTTGTCCTGCAGGTACAACGAAGGTGCATTTTCCTGGGTTGAGCTTTATCTTGTATTTTCGCAGGTTGGCGAATGTTTCCGCCAGGTCGGCGAGTAGGTCGCTCTGGCGAGCGGACTTTACGACCACGTCGTCGATGTAGACGTGGATGTTGCGGCCAATTTGGCTCGCGAGGAATTCTTGCATGCACCCTAGGTAGGTCGCCCCGGCGTTCTTGAGGCCGAAGGTCATGGCGGTGTAGCAGAAGGCTCCGAATGGCGTGATGAACGCCGTCTTCTCCTCGTCTTCGATAGCCATTTTGATCTGGTTGTACCCAGAGTAGGCGTCGAGGAAACATAGCGACTCCAAGCCCGCGGTTGAATCGATTATCTGGTCAATCCGCGGGAGGACGAACTGCTCCTTTGGGCAGGCGCTGTTCAGGTTTGTGTAGTCGATACACATCCTCCAGGTCCCGTTCTTCTTCTCGACCATGACTGGGTTTGCCAGCCACTTGGAGTATTTGATTGGCTGGATGAAGCCTGCAGCGAGTAGACGCTGCACCTCCTCGGCGATTGCTCGGCGACGCTCTTCATTGAAGAGCCGCAGCGACTGCTTGACAGGTCGCACTTTGGGGTCGGCGTTTAGCTTGTGCTCAGCGAGCTCCCTAGGGACACCGGGCATGTCAGAGGGCTTCCATGCGAAGATGTCCCTGTTCTCACGGAGGAACTCGATGAGCGCGCCTTCCTATGCTGGGCTCATGCCCGTCCCGATCGTCACCGTCTGGCTGGAGTCGCCTGGGACCAGCTCGACGGTGCGGGTGTGCGTCGTGGCCTCAAAGGTTGAGGTGTTTGCGCCCTTTGAGTTGGGCTTCTTGAGTATAGTGGGGTCGTCGTTGTTGACCCCGCTTGCGTACTTGGCGAGCTCATCAGCGTGGTTGGTCTCCGCCGCGATGACGGCGTCAGCGAGCTCGGCTCCTTTGGCCTCGCACTCGGCGGCCATGTCGGGGTCGCCGTTGATGGTGATGACGCCGCACGGCCCGGGGAGCTTCATCGTGTTGTACGCGTAGTGGGGCGATGCCATGAACTTGGCGAACACCTGGCGCCCCAGGACGCAATGGTAGGGGCTGTCGAAGGGCACCAGCTCGAAGACGATCCTCTCGGTGCGGAAGTTTGCTGGTGTGCCGAAGGTGACTGGCAGCGTGACCTTACCGATCGGGTACGCCTTCCGACCGGGGACGATGCCGTGGAACGTGGTGTGGGTCGTCTCGATCATCGACTGCGGGAGCCGCAACCGCCTGAAGGTGTCCAGGTACAGGATGTTGATGGAGCTGCCGCCGTCCATCAATGTCTTGGGGAGCTAGTAGTCGCCGACCTTAGGCTTGACCACCAGGGCGACTCGACCTGGATACTCGATGCGTGGCGAGTGGTCTTGTCGGCTCCAGGTGATGGGATGCTCCGACCAGTTGAGGAACTGGGGAACGTCCACTTGGGCCACCGCGTTGACGGCGACGGCGCGGGCGATGACCTTCTTCTCGCGCTTCGTGTTGAAGCCCGTGAAGGTATGGAGCGAGCCGGCCACTTTGCCGAATTTTCCGCCGTTTGGCGAGTCGTTGTCGGGGTCCTCCCGTGCTCGCCGTGCCTTCTCGATCTCCCTGAGGGTGTGGCAGTCGGCGGTGGTGTGCATTGCGGGCTTCCCTTCCCTGCTATGAAACGCACATGGTTGGTTAAGGAGAGCCGCGGGGTCGAACCTTGGCTTGGCCTTGTAGTTGCCGTCGTCGCGGCGTTGTCCTCCGTCGCGGCGGAAGCTCTTGGTCTCGCGTTGCGCTTGCCCGGCATTGGCGACGAAGTCGACTCGCCCGTCACTGCGGCGCTTGCCGGTGAGGGGAGTGTTGCTGTAGCGTAGGTCGTACCGTCGTCCGCTGTCGTGGCCGCTCGTGCGGCGTTGACCTCCTGACTCGTCGTCAGTTTCCTAGTTTGGGTCTTCCTCCGCGTACCGTTTAGCGATCTCGAGGAGGTCGGGGATGTTGTCGAGTGTGCGAGAGTGTCGCTTGAGCTTGGCGACCAGGGGCTCGTAGCAGCACGAGGTCTTGAAGCAATGGATCGCGGTGTCCGGGTGAATGCCGACCGCGTTGTACCAGAGTTCTTGCCACCGTTGGACCCAGTTGCGGGTCGACTCGCGGGGTCCCTGGACGCATCGCTCCAGGTCCTCGATGGTGGTGGCGCGGGTGTAGGAGCACTCGAAGTGCCTGACGAAGGCGTCGCGCATCTCCTCCCAGAAGTCGATATTGTCCTGGGGGAGGGTGTTGATCCACTGCCTGCACGTCCCCTCCATCATCAGGGGGAGGTAACGGGCGGCTAGCAGGTCGGTGTGGCCTGCGATTCCCATCGCCATGAGGTATGCGTCGAGCCAGACGGCGGGGTCGTACGAGGAGTCGTACTTTTCTATCTCCTTCGGTGCCTTGAAGTTTGGCGGGTACTTCTCGCCTCGGATCATTGGTCCGAAGAACTTGGGGCCGAGTCGACTGAGCGACCCCATGGGCTCGCCGCCGCGGCGATTGGTTAGGGTATGTCGCAGGTCGTCAGGCTGGCGTGCGCGCCAGCTTTGGTTGTTGATGATGTGGGTGCGGGCGTCGATGGGTTTCCCGTTGGCGGCGACGAATTTGGTCGCCGGCCTGGGGTCGTTGGTGGAGAGTGCCGCGTTCGCGGGTCGGTGTTGGAGCTGCAGTGGCTCTAGTGGCGGGCAGTTGAGGGTGTTTGCCGCCGCTGGGCGGCCGCTGGAGGCCGCTCTGCTTCCCGACGAACGCGAGTATACTCGACCCTGCGAGTCGGCGCCCGCGTTTTGCTGCTCGACGGCCTTTGCGAGCAGGGCCCTGACGTACTGGATCTGTAGGGCGTCGTCGCCCGTGGTCGTGATGTTGTCGGCTGCTGCTCGGCCCGCCACGAGGTTGTCCATCGGGGTGGAGAACCGTGGGAGGCCGTTTGCGTCTCTCTCCCGTGAAGAGACTACTATCCGCGGCTGGTCCCTGGGAGGTGTGCGGTTGGGTGGAGGTGGGGCGCCCATCGCCGTTGATCCTGGCGGGGGCCGGGCGCTTCCTCCTGGTGGCGCGTTCTCGCAGATCGCGCGCTCGGCCACGCGGGCCGGGTCGTTTTCGTCGTCGAAGTTCAGGGCGCGCCCCTGAACGGTGGGGTTCAGGCGCGACCTGATCCGCTGCTGGTGGTAGCGCGATAGTTCCTGCGTCGTCACCTGCTCGAGGCGAAATTTTTCGCGCTCGGCTTGCTCCTTGCGCACCGCCTCCGCCAGTTTCAGGCGGAGTTCCTCGACCTCCGTTGCCGTGGCGTTAGGAGGGATTGGGGTGGAGAACGGATCCTCCGGCGGATCGGTGCCGGTCGCCATGTAGGTCGCGGCGTGGCGACCGGTTCCGTCGCGGAGGTCGGCGGAGTTCTCCGACCCGGAGTCGAATTCGAAGATCCCGAGGATGGAGGGGTCCTCGAAGTCTCCCACGTTGGAGACCTGGGTGATGGAGCCCGCGGGTGAAGCCGCGGTGATGGACCCGGCGAGTGACGCCGGGGTAGCCGAGTCGGCGTCGTCGTTGAGGGCCGCGTCTTCTGCGGCCGCTGAGTTTTCGGCCACGTCGCTGTGGGCCGAATTGTACTCGGAGGCGAGGCGATGGATCGTGCGGATCTGGCTCTCGGAGAGCCGATCGCGTGGCGGCGACTCGCGGATGCGAGCCGAATCCTCCGAGACGATGACGTCGGTGAGGCCGACGAAGAGGCTGATCGTGCCGATTGGCAGGATCACGTTGTGCGTGACGGGTCGCGCCGCCGGGACGTAGCTGCTCGGCAAGATTTGGAGCATCTCGCCGATCGCTAGCATGCGGCCGGTGGCGACCGTCTCGTTGATGGGCAGATTGGATCTCGCCGCAGAACACCGGCCAGGCCCCACGGTGGGTGCCACTGTCGTGGGAATGGTCACGGCAGATGCTGCAATCGGCAGCGAGTAGTAGAACGAGGGGCAAGGGCGGCCAGCCATCTGCGGTGCGAGATGAGGGAAAAGACACAGGGTTTTACCCAGGTTCGGCCCCCCGGAGGGTAAAGACCTACTCCTGCTAGATTGTATTATGGAGGTGGTACAATGGGCGAGCTCGGCGGCTAGGCGGCGAGTCGCTTGGGTGTATGATGGAACGTATCTCTACTCACCCTATAGGGAGGTTTATATAGGCTCACCTCTCCTAGGGTTTACATATCTCAACCGATTCAGTTAAAGCTTCGGTACTAGTTTAACCTAATTCGACTGGGCCTATCTACTCGCCTAGGCCTTCATCTTCCATTCGCTTGGTTCCTCGCTGGGCTTCAATCCAGTCGCCATCTTGCAGGCCCACTCGCCGGTTCATGGACCAGTCGGAAACGTCCTGCTGGGTATACCCCGGTAGGCGCATCCCCATCAGCCTGGGTGATCGTCTTTAGTGCCGGGATGTAGTCCTCGAGCTTCCACTTGGCGAGGCAGGCCTTCGTCGAGTCTTCCTGGCCCGTGTACTGGTACATATAGTGGTCGCGTCGAGCCAGAGGGACGAGCCGCAGCCCGAGCCAGCAGTTGTATAGGTTGATCGTCTGGAGGCCCTTCTTCTTCAAACCACGGATGGTCTGGAGCATTTCGTCAACGACCATCCGCTGGTCGTTGGGGAGCTTGCCGATTTGAAGACGGTGTGGCTCGGACCGGTTGGCGGAGTACCGCGGGATCGCCGTCTCGCCCTACGGGATCGCCTCGGCAACATAGAACCACGACTTCTTCCAGTCGCTCGCCGCCTTGGCGGGCAGCATCAAGTCGAAAAATTAAGCCTTTGACTTCAGCTGGAAGGTTAGGCCGCCCGCGTCAAGCATTGGGCCGCCCGCCTCCTCGCGGCTGATCCGTCCATGGAACAGATCTTGCCATAGAGGGAAGTAGGGCCGGCAGCCCAAGTAGCACTCGCAGAACGCCACGAAGATGGTGAGCTGCTCGATACTGTGGGGACCCAGATCCGATGGTTGGATCCCGTAGTAGGCGCAGAAGCGCCAGAAGAACAGGGACGTGGGGAACCCTAGCCCCCGTTCAAGATGGCTGGTGAAGCAGATGAATTCCCTCTCTCGCGGGTTCGGGGTCACCTCTCCGGCCGCAGGGATGCGCTAGCAGCCGGCTCACAGGATCCCGGCCTCCTCAAAGGAAGCCAGTTGCGCCCTCGTGCACTTAGATCTACCCCAAGGTTCGGTGGAGAGGGCCATGGCGGAAAGATTTGTGGGGGGTCGGAGGATTTCTGGTCGGCTGGATCGCGATGCGAAGGGAGGTGAAAGTGCGCGCAGTCGGAAGAATTGGTGAGAAGGTGGTTCTCTGATCGCCTGCCATTCCCCTTATATAGCGGTTGTTACCCGCCAAATCAGGGAGCCGTTACTACGCGGTGATTACGCCGAAAGTTACCGTTGGATTACCCCAACGGCTAGTTTGACCACGTTTAACGGTCCAACTTCAGCCACTCGGCTCGCCGACCCGGTCACTACGACAGTGTTTCGCTGACTCGACTCGCCAAAGCTGCGATCTGAATGACTAGTCTTTTCCTTTATACAGGAGCCCGCCGACGATTCGACTGGATGTCTACACAGCGGACGTATACTCCGACTGCTAGCAGCCACCTATGCCTAATCGACGACGGCCTCGGGGACTACTGATGGGGATGCGCCTACTGGGGTATACCCAGCAGGTCGTTTCCGACTGGCCCAAGACCTGGCTAGTGGGCCTGCAGGACGGCGACTGGATCAAAGCCTGGCGAGGATCCAAGCGACTGGAAGCTGAAGGCCCAGGCGAGTAGATAGGCCCAGTCGGATTAGGTTAAACGAGTACTGAAACCTTAACTGATTCGGTTGAGATATGTAAACCCTAGGGGAGGTGAGCCTATATAAACCTCCCTGCGGGGCGTGTAGAGATACGTTCCATCATACACCAAAGCGACTCGCCGCCTAGCCGCCGAGTTCGCCCATTGTACCACCTCCATAATACAATCTAGCAGGAGTAGGTCTTTACCCTCCGGGGGGCCGAACCTGGGTAAAACCCTGTGTCTTTGCCCTCATCTCGCACCGCAGATGGCTGGCCGCCCTTGCCCCTCGTTCTACTACTCGCTACCGATTGCAGCATCTGCCGTGACCATTCCCACGACAAATGCAATACTAGACATTCATGATTCTATGAGATTCGATTGGGCAATACAACAAGATACATAGACCTCCATCCAACTGCATCTATGACTAGTAATCCACCTTCAGGTTATCATCCAAACCCCCTACGGTATTAAGTTGCAAGCAACGGCTAACTGCTTTAAGCAAAGTGTATAAGATAAACAATCCATTTGTTCTATGAACAAGAGACCATTGTTTCTCCCTAGTGGCAACAACACATCTACAACCTTAGAGATTTCTGTCACTTCCCTTAGATTAAACAGAGGCATGAACCCACTATCAAGCATAAATACCCCCTCTTGGAGTCACTAGCATCTACTTGGCCAAGATAGATACTAGAAATAGAGAGCATGCAAGATCACAAACAACACATACATGATAGAATCAATAATACAAAACCATTAATCAATCTGACATAGTAATCTCAATATCCATCGGATCCCCGCAAACACAACATGCATGATTACAAATAGAGGATCTTGATCATGAACGGAGCTCATAAGATCTAAACATGGTAGCAGAAAGGAGGAGATACAACCATCTAGTTACTACATGGACCCATAGTCCAAGGTGTAACTACTCACACTTCATACCGGAGGCTAGCATGATGAAGAAGAAGGCCTCCGGGATGATCTCCCCTTTGGTAGGGTGCCGGGAAGAGCTTCAGATCCCCCGATCTAGGGACGATGGTGATGGCGTCTACGGACTGTTTCGTGGAATATTGATCGGGTCTCTAGGGTTTCTGTATCGGGGGGTCTTTATAGGCGAAGAGGCGAGGCAGGGGGCCGCCAGGGCGGCCACACCCCCCAGGCACGGGGTGGGCCCACCCGCGCGGCAGGGGGTGTGGCCCCTGGTGGCTCTCATCTGTCTCATACTCTGGCTTCGTGTTCCCCACGGTAAATTTTGACTTTGGCTTTTGTCCCGTCCAATTTTGAGAATATTGATTTTCTGCCTTTCTGGAACCAAAAATAGAAGAAAACATGCAACTGGCACTGTGGCATCTTGTTAATAGGTTAGTACCGGAAAACATATAAAAACACCTCAAAGTGTAGACAAAGCAAAGCAAAGTAGATACTAAACAAGCATGGAAGATCAAAAATTATATATACGTTTTCGACGAGTCAACCACCGCCATAGAGGATTGCCAGGGAAGCCCGAATCGCTACCAAGGAGGTGGGAGAGAGGCCCTCGCCACTTCACCTCCTCATGGGGCTTTGAAGCTAGGAACAACGACATGTGAGGGTGAGGCGGTACGAGTTCTGCGGGAGATGCATGTGTAGGTACTACTCCTCCACGGTTATGTGGCGCCAAGGTGGTGGTTGTGGTATGTGGTCCACTCCATACGTCCAATCAAAATGCCATACCAGTGCCTCCTCTCCAGCGCTCTACACTTCCACAAAATTCACACATGTGTGGCTTCTTGATCCCAAATCTAGCAAAATTCTAAGTGTTGGTGGTGGGGCTCGATTTCGAAAGAGATTAATTTATAGTTTTGACCCTCCCTTCCTCCTCACATTTGCTGGCAAAAACATGAGCCTTGTTTGTATTGGGTGATGGTCCTGAGTGTGCATCACCTCCTTGGAGGCGTCGTCTTAGGTGAGTTGGGGTTGTGAGTGTGTTATGAGTTGACTATCTGGCGATTTCCTATGCTAAGGATCTAATTGTCTCCTTTGAATTTAGTCTCGTCTAACCACACCATCTTCTGGTTACTCATTGCTTTATCCGTGTGTGCCTATTCACCGACAGGTCGGCACCTCGATCCTAGACGAGAGGGCATATGATACCTCTCCCCTAGGTCTATAAACATGGCGGGAATGGCATGGCCACATGCCAACTTCTATTGACCTTGTTTAGCTCTTTGAGTGTTGGTTGTGATATGTCATGTACATCATCTTCTTCAATAACCTTGCCTTGTAGAGCTTTCTTCATGGATGGATCCATGAGTTTCATCTTGAATTTTCGTGCAGTGAACTTTACGTGGAAAAGCGGTTATCTTGAGAGTCCCCCATGGTGTGTGTGGATATCAGTGTCGGAAATATGGCCTAGAAGCAATATTATTATTATTATTATTATTATGTTTCTTGTTAATGATAAATATTTATACTGAATTTCTATAATTGTATTAACCGGCAACATTATACATGTGTGGTTACATAAACAACAGTGTGTCCCTAGTAAGCCTCTTCTTGACTAGCTTCTTGTTGATAAATGATGGTTACAGTTTTCTAACCATGGACATGTGTTGTTAGTTAATAAAGGGATCATGTCATTAGTAGAATGCCATGATGTATAGACCCAACTAAGAAAATCTATTAGATCGAGTAAGAAAGTTTATATTGCCAAAGCTGATAAATGTCAAGTATCCTGATCCGTTGACCGTGAGATTATGCTACTGACTAGTGCCGGAAGAGATTGATTTGGGGGCATCAACCATCACACCATAATAGGGTAATCATTGTGAGACCCTAGCGCATGGCTCAATAGGATTGATAGGGAACCCGTACCAACAAGTTGCAACTTCTTTTCCGGAAGCTCATTCGAAAAGAACTCTAAGGTTAAGCGTGCTTGGCCTAGAGCAATTCTAGGATGGGTGACCGACCAGGAAGTGGGTAACCGGGTGCGCATGAGTGAGGACAAAGTGCGCAGAAAAGACTAGTGTTGGTATGTGGGGCTAGTCTAGAGATCCTATTGAGCTGCCAGAAATGATAGCCGTCGGTCCGGAGTGACCGAGGGTGTTACAAATTGGTATCAGAGCCGACCCTCGAGGTTACATGGGCGTGTGCGGGTCAGTGGCGGACATGTGTATCATGGCGCGTGTGGCCCAGAGTGGACACGGCATGGCAATGTGCCGGCACTGGACGCACAGACGTGTGCCAAGAGGGGACGTTCCTGGCTTGTGGTTGATCGACAAGGACGTCGATCTTCTAAGGGTGGGTGTATGTGAGACCCTAGCGCATGGCTCAATAGGATTGATAGGAAACCCATACCAACAAGTTGCAACTTATTTTTCGGAAGCTCATTCGAAAAGAACTCTAAGGTTAAGCGTGCTTGGCCTAGAGCAATTCTAGGATGGGTGACCGACCAGAAAGTGGGTAACCGGGTGCGCATGAGTGAGGACAAAGTGCGCAGAAAAGACTAGTGTTGGTCTGTGGGGCTAGTCTAAAGATCCTATTGAGCTGCCAGAAGTGATAGCCGTCAGTCCGGAGTGACCGGGGGTGTTACAAATTGGTATCAGAGCCGACCCTCGCGGTTAAACGGGCGTGTGCGGGTCAGTGGAGGACATGTGACACATGGCGTGTGTGGCCCGGAGTGGACACGGCATGGCACATGTGCCGGCACTGGACGCACAGACGTGTGCCAAGAGGGAACATTTCTGGCTTGTGGTTGATCGACGAGGACATCGATCTTCTAAGGGTGGGTGTATGTGATATCCTGGCGCATGGCTCAATAGGATTGATAGGAAACCCATACTAACAAGTTGCAACTTCTTTTCCGGAAGCTCATTCGAAAGGAACTCTAAGGTAAGCGTGCTTGGCCTAGAGCAATTCTAGGATGGGTGACCGACCGGGAAGTGGGTAACCGGGTGCGCACGAGTGAGGACAAAGTGCGCAGAAAAGACTAGTGTTGGTCTATGGGGTTAGTCTAGAGATCCTATTGAGCTTCCAGAAGTGACAGCCGTCGGTACGAAGTGATCGGGGGTGTTACAATCATGAAGTTGTATTTCAAGTATTTCGGAATGTACTTGTTGAGTCAAGACTATGATTTGTCCCTCCATGTGATGGAGAGGTATAGTCCTGGCCCACTTGGTAATACAACATCCTATATCGCTTGCAAGTACGTGAAAGTGAGTTTGTTCACAAGGATATTGTATTATGATACGAGTAAAGAGTATATGCTGGTAACGATATTTAACTAGGTATTGTGATCAAGGTGTTGATCATGGAGTATCGAAGATCATATCTCGGGCAAGTAAAATATCGTGAGACAAAAGAAATGGTATATGGGATTGTTACAATCCTCGACATCATGGTTCGAGTCGATAAATATCTTCATTGAATATGTGGGAATCATTAAGGACATCTAGGTCCCGTTAATGGTTATTTAACAGAGGGGTGACCCAGTCATGTCTGCATGTTCTCGAACCCGTAGGGTCACACACTTAACTTTCTATAACGCTAGGGTAGCTCTGGGATATTGATAATGGTGAGACCAAAGATTGTTCGAATTCTTGGATGGGATCCAGGACATGACGAGGAACTTCAGAGAGTTCCGGACATAAATTTTTATAGAAGGAAAGTGGTTAGGGTTTTGGGGAAATTCTGTACTTTTTCCTGCAACATATCAAAATATTCTAGAATGTTCCAATGGGTCCCATGGTGGGGACCACCTGCCCCAGAGGGTCCGCATGGACCTGAAGGGGCGACGCACCGGCCATACATGGGCCAGGGTGCCACACCCTTATTTGTCCATGCAGACAGTGAGGGGGAAACCATATGCACTTAAAATAAGGAAAGGTGGTTCCTTGGGAGGCAAGTTCCCCCTCCTTGGCCGTTGGCCACATACTTTGGGGCAAGGATCCCCATTGGGCACCTCCCATGGGGATAGCACACCAAACCCTGGCCACCGTCCTCCATCTGCTTCTCCTCCTCATTCCATGCCTGCTAGCAAAGCTTTGACCATGAGTACTGTTGTGGTGGATCAGTTGGATCACGAGAAGGACATCATCAACCAATGTTATAAATGTTTCCACTCTTGTTCGTCAAGGGTATGATGATCTTACTTATATCGTTACTTGCATCTACCTTAGATTGGATCTTGGTTTTTTCCCGTGCTCTTGAGAGAAGTTTTTGTTTTGTATTGCGCGTTTGATGCATTTAAAATGCATCTATGTTATTTGTAATTTATTATGCCATATTCCATCATAATTGAATCATATATATGGTTATAATCATGTTTTATAATGATTTTGTGGATTTTTCTAAAAGATCCCTTTTATTTGGATTATAACTCCGCACACGGGAAAACCTTATTTTGCTATTTTTGACTTCTAGGGACATCCGCGAACTCAAAAGGACATGAAATATTTTCCACAAAAGTTTATGCCAAGATCTAGAGCACCTGGATTTCATCTAGGCCAGCACGACGACCGAGAGGAGGGCCCGCGTGTCATGATACCCTTGTCGCATGGTAGGTCCCGCCTTCCCTTGCTGCTTCAATGTAGCTAATCTTCGTGTCCGTGGCTTCTTCTTGGCCTAAAACGCCTACATATACTGATCTGATCGTGATCCCAAGGCACGTATCACCATGGATACATAAACACAAAACAGAGAAGACCTTGTGAAAATTGCCAGCTGCCACATATTTACAATATTTACAGTAGTTGGGGCTGTATTTTACATCATGCCACCAAAAATATAGGACAACGGGGCTATAGGGCATCCATTGGAGGACGGTTTTTTCCTCCTCTGCCCGATAAAACAGTTTTTTACATAGGGGCTGTTTATATAGACATCTATTAGGGATGCTCTTAGTTGATATTTTCACTATTGCTTGCTCATTGTTTGTAAGTAGTACCATGCATGTAGTTCCCTGCATTTTGAGGTCTAATTAATTTAAGGAAAGCTTAGATCAACTCTAATAGATGCCCTATTATAGGGCAGGTAAAAAAGTTTTAGGGCAGCCGTTTAAGCATTTTGGGGCATAGAAATGTTTTCTGGTTTTCTAGATGATTTATTTAGGGCAACGACTATCTAGCAGATGATGAAAACTAAGCCAAATTCGCATTCAACATTGATTCCAAACTATGATTACAAATACTACATAGCAACAAACATTAGTACATTTGATACTACTACATAGCGACTAGTTCTCCGAGTCGCACTCTTCGTTTGGACCAGAAGAAATTGGAGCCAAGTACGCCTTCTTCGTCGTTGATGGGCCAGCTTCATCCACCACAGCCTTCTTCTTCTTCTTCTTCTACGCCTCAGCAGCCTCCTTTGTGGCGTAGAAGGCCTCCTACGCACAGACATGCTCGGGATGTGTCTCCTCAAATCGCTGCGGCCAAGCATCGTCGCTCTTACGGGAAGCGAGTTGCTGCCACGCACAACGCTGCTCCCGTTCATCCTTCCGACTGAATATGCACGTCTCCTACACATTCGTGGTGAACTCGGCCACCAGCAGGTTGGCGACGTCGTCAAAGTTGAGCATTGACCGCGGCAGGCCATGCTGCTGTTGAAGTGTATAAGTGGATTGCACTAGCCCTTTCCATAAGTTCGGACTTTTGGTTGCGTTGGCTAGTGCATGAAGCTTAACATGGTATCAGAGCCTAAGGTCTCGAGTTCGAGTCCTGGCTTTTGCAATTTATCCTAAAATTGCTGTTGACCCCTCTGTGTCCACGTATAGGCCTCTTGAGTCATACGTGAGTTTCGCGCGCCGCCGCTCTCTTCCGGTTGCACGTGCTGACTTCTCCCCGTCACACGTGAGTGAACGGTTTCGCGGCATAGTAAATCAAAATTTTCTACGGATGCGAAGAGAAGGAAAGCCAAGATCTAATCTAGGAGATGCAAACAACGAGAGAGATTGGATTAGATCTTCATACCCTTGAAGATTCGCACAGCGGAATGTTCGTCGGAATGTGGGTGATGTAGTCGTACTCGCTTCTCCTCCTCGCGATCCGATCCGATCTACAACCACAAGTGGCGGTGCCTCCGTGAGATGCATACGTGCAGCACCTCTACGTCTCCTCCTTCCTTGGACCAGCAAGTATGTTGGAGAGACGGATTGGATCTACAACACGACGGCGTGGTGTATATGGTGGAGAATTTCTGCAGCAGTGCTTCGCCTACAAATAGTCGGGAGGGAGAGAGGAAGGCAGTAGGGCGGCTAGGGTTGGAGGGGAAGGTGTGGGGGGTTGGTGCGCCCCCATCCCTCTTTATATAAAGGGGTGGGCGCAGCCCTAGCCCCTCCCCCAAGCCCAAACCGGCGGCCCCAAGGAGAAGGAGTGGGGGGCAAGGAAACCCCCCTTCTAGAAGGTCTATCTCGAGTTTAAAACCCCCTTGGCCGGCTGGGCCCTATGGGGCCTTGTGCCCCTGGCCCAATGTGGCCAGGGCACTCCCTCATAGGCCCATGCCCCCTCCCGGAAGGTGGGTCCACGTTGGTCCCCTTCCGGAAGGTTCTAGAAGCTTCCGGTACAATACCGATTAACCGGGAACAATTCCGAACTCCAAAAACTGCACTGCCTTATATGAATCTTATTCTCCGGACCACTCCGGAACCTCTCGTGATGTCCCAGATCCCATCCGAGACTCCGAACAAAAACTCATAAACCAATTATCCAATCTATCCTAGCATCGAGACACGTTAAGTGTGTGACCCTGCGGGTTCGAGAATATGCAGACATGATCTTCTATCAATAATCAACAGCGGGGTCTGGGCACCCATATTGACTCCCACACATTCATCGATGATCATATCGGATGAACCACGATGCCAGGATTCAATCAATCCCATATATATATTCCCTTCGTCTCGCGATATTTTACTTGCCCGAGATTTGATCGCCGGTACCGTCATACCTAGTTCAATCTCGTTCACAGCAAGTACTTTACTCGTTCCGTAATCCGATATCACTTTGTGATTAACTCCTTAACCACATGCTTGCAAGCAGTGTTGATATCGATTACCGAGTGGGCCCGAAGTATATCTCTCCGACTTGGGAGGGACAAATCCCATCTCTATACATACAACCCAACAGATACTTTCCGATCACCTAAGAGACACCTTTATGATCACCCTCTCATAGGATGACGTTTGATGCCCTCAAAGCTTTCTTCTGATACCAGGGAGTTGTATTATCTCATGGTCTAAGGAATACAATATTTGACATAAGAAAAGCTTCACAAAGACGAACACGATGACACGATCTAATTGCTTCGCTTAGTTTGGGTCTGTCCATCATATCATTCTCCCAATGATATGATCTCATTATTAATTGACAACTCATGTCCATGGTTAGGAAACCTTAACCATCATTAATCAATGAGCTAGTCCATAGAGGCGTACTAGGGACACAGTGTTGTTCACAAACCACACAAGTATTAAAGTTTCCGCTTAATACAATTCTAGCATGGAATATAAACATTATCATGAACAAGAATTATAATAATAACATCTTTATTATTGCCTCTAGGGCATAATTCCAACAGTCTCCCACTTGCACTAGAGTCAATAATCTAGTTTACATTTGGCAACAATCTCACACCCATGGCACTGAGGTGCTGATCATGTTTTACACGTGGAAGAGGTTTAGTCAATGGATCTGCGACATTCAGATCTATATGTACTTTGCTAATCTTCAGATCTCCATCTGCTATATAATCTCGGATTATATGAAACTTGCGGTTGATATGTTTGGTATTTGGATGATATCTTGGTTCCTTAGCGAGTGCTATGGCGCCAGTGTTGTCACACAATATCTCCAGTGGGTCCAATGCACTTGGAACCACGCCAAGCTCAGTGATGAAGTTTCTGATCCAAACTCCTTCACTTGACGCTTCTGCAACAGCCATATATTCCGCTTCTACTGTAGATCCCGCGATCACGCTTTGCTTGCAGCTTCTCCAGCTCAGAGCTCCTCCATTCAAAATATAAACGTATCATGTCTGAGATTTAGAATCATCCTTGCCAGTGTCGAAACTAGCATCGACGTAACCTTTTACGACGAGCTGTTCATCACCCCCATAGACTAAGAACATTTCTTTAGTTCTATTTAGGTACTTTAGGATGTTCTTCACGGCTATCCAGTGTTCCACTCCTGGATCACTTTGATACCTGCTCGTCAAACTAAGAGCATTGGACACATCCGGTCTAGTACACAGCATGGCATACATGATAGAACCTATGGCCGAGGCATAAGGAACTTTGCTCATAGCTTCCCTATCATTTACCGTAGCTGGACATTGAGCCTTGCTCAATATCTTACCTGACAACATAGGCATTGAACCTTTCTTTGCCTTATCCATTCTGAACCTTTTCAGAACTTTGTCTAGGTATGTACTCTGGCTTAAAGCTATCAGGCGTCTTTGTCTATCTCTATAGATTTTGATGCCCAATATATAAGCAGCTTCACCTAGGTCTTTCATTGAAAAACACTTGTTCAAATAACTCTTCACATCGTTAAGCATGTTGATGTCATTTCCAATAATCAATATGTCATCCACATATAGTACCAGAAACGTCACCGAGCTCCCACTCACTTTCTTGTAGATACAAGCTTCGTAGCAATTTGGAACAAATCCAAAGCTCTTGACCACTTGATCAAAACGAAGGTTCCAACTCCGAGATGCTTGCTTCAGTCCATAAATAGAACGCTGAAGTTTGCATACTTTATCAGCATCCTTAGGATCGACAAAACCTTCGGGTTGCATCATATACCACTCTTCATCAATGTTGCCATTGAGGAAAGCAGTCTTGACATCCATCTGCCATATTTCATAATCATGAAACGCAGCAATTGCTAATAAAATCCGAATGGACTTAAACATCGCTACGGGAGAGAAAGTCTCATCGTAGTCAACACCTTGAACTTGTCGAAAACCTTTAGCGACAAGCCGTGCCTTATAGACGGTAACATTACCATCCGCGTTCGTTTTCTTATTGAAGATCCACTTGCACTCAACAGCCTTTCGGTCTCTAGGAGGGTCCACCAAAGTCCATACTTGGTTTTCGCTCATGGATCCCAATTCGGAGTTCATGGATTCTAGCCATTTCTCAGAGTCTGGGCTCATCATCGCTTCCTCATAGTTCGTAGGTTCACTGTCTTCTACTAGCAAGACAATCAAGACAGGGTTGCCGTACCACTCAGGAGGGGCACGCGACCTTGTCGACCTGCGACGTTCAGTAGCAACATCGTCTGAAGCTTCATGATCCTTGTCATTAGCTTCCTCTATTGTTGGTGCAGGCGGCACTGGAACAATTTCAGGTGCTGCGCTACTCTCCAATTCAAGAGAAGGTTCAATAACCTCGTCTAGCTCTACTTTCCTCCCACTCACTTCTTTCGAGAGAAACTCCTTCTCAAGAAAGGAACCGTTCTTTGCGACAAACACTTTGCCTTCGGTTCTGTGATAGAAGGTATACCCAATAGTTTCCTTAGGGTATCCTATGAAGACGCATTTCTCCGCTTTGGGTTCGAGCTTGTCCGGCATCAACTTCTTGACGTAAGCTTCGCATCCCCAAACTTTAAGAAATGACAACTTAGGTTTAGCACCAAACCACAGTTCATACGGTGTCGTCTCAACGGATTTAGATGGAGCCCTATTTAAAGTGAATGCAGCGGTTTCTAATGCATAACCCCAAAATGATAACGGCAAATCAGTAAGAGACATCATTGATCGGACCATATCTAATAGGGTTCGATTTCGGCGTTTAGACACACCATTGCGCTGTGGTGTTCCGGGTGGCGTGAGTTGTGAAACGATTCCACTTGCTTTAAGATGCGTGAGAAAATCGTAACTCAAATATTCACCTCCACGATCGGATCGTAGAAACTTAATCTTTCTGTTACGATGGTTCTCCACTTCATTCTGAAATTCTTTGAACTTTTCAAACGTTTCAGATTTATGTTTCATTAAATAGATATACCCATATCTACTTAAGTCATCGGTAAAAGTGAGAAAATAGCGATATCCACCGCGCGTCGAAACACTCATCGTCCGCATACATCGGTATGTATGATTTCCAACAAGTCCGTTGCTCGCTCCATCATATCGGAGAACGGGGTTTTGATCATCTTGCCCATGAGGCATGGTTCGCATGTGTGAAATGATTCAAAATCAAGGGACTCCAAAAGTCCATCAGAATGGAGTTTCTTCATGCGTTTTACACCAATATGACCTAGACAACAGTGCCACAAATAAGTAGTATTATCACTATCTACTTTGCATCTCTTAGCCTCAATGTTATGGATGTGTGTTTCATCCCTTTCGAGATTTAGAAGAAATAAACCATTCACAATAGGTGCATGACCATAAAAGATGTTACTCATATAAATAGAACAACCATTATTCTCCGATTTAAATGAATAACCGTCTTGCAATAAACAAGATCCAGAAATAATGTTCATGCTCAACGCAGGCACATAATAACAATTATTAAGGTTTAAAACTAATCCCGAAGGTAAAACTAAGGAGAGCGTGCTGACGGCCATCACATCAACTCTTGATCCGTTGCCAACGCGCATCGTCACCTCATCCCTCGCAAGCCGCCGTCTATTCCGTAGCTCCTGTGTCGAGTTACAAATATTAGCAACTGAACCGGTATCAAATACCCAGGCACTACAACGAGGGCTAGTAAGGAAAACATCAATAACATGTATATCAAATATACCTTTGATGGTGCCAGCCTTCTTGTCCGCTAAGTACTTCGGACAGTTGCGCTTCCAGTGACCCTTGTCCTTGCAATAGAATCACTCAGTGTCCGGCTTAGGACCAGACCTGAGCTTCTTCTCAGCAGGGGCAACGCGCTTGCCGCCGCCTTTCTTGAAGGGCTTCTTTGCACCCTTACCTTTCTTGAAGGTGGGCTTGTTGACCATCAACACATGATTATCCTTTTTGATGTCCACCTCCGCAGCCTTCAGCTTTGCGAAGAGCTCGGTGATCGTATCAGTGGAACCAATCTGATTGTGAGTCACTACAAAACTTTTGTATCTGGGAGGGAGTGATTGCAGAACCCTGTCAATCTTCAGCTCCTCTGGAATCGTGCATTCCAGTTGCTCAAGGCATTGAGTGTAGCCCGTCATCTTAATGGCGTGCTCACTAACGGAACTCCCTTCCTCCATCTTGCAGTTAAAGAACTTCTCAGAGATCTCATATCTCTCAGAACGGGCCTGAGTCTGAAACATGGTTTTCAGCTCCTCGAGAATCTCAAAGGGCCCGGGATAGTCTTCAAAACGATTTTGAAGTTCCGGTTCCATAGCAAACAACATGGTGCTCTTAATCACACCATAATCATCTTTGCGCGACTGATAGACAGCTTTCTCATCAGCCGACGCAGTTGCAGCAGGGGGGTCACCTAACGCTTTCCCAAGGACATAGTCCTTTTGACCGCCAGAGAGAATGATTCTTAGATTGCGGAACCAATTGGTGAAGTTAGACCCATTATTTCTAAGCTTTTCCTTCTCAGCGAAAACGTTGAAGTTGAAGTTGTACTTAGCCATTTGATCTACAGTATTGCAAGTACAAATTAGACTATGTTCATGATAACTAGTTCAACTTTTAATCAAATTACTAGATGAACTCCCACTAAATTCAACATCCCTCAAGTTGTTTAGTGAACACGATCCAAATTAACCACACCTAATCCGATCTTCACGAGAAGAGATGTGGTTTCAATGGTGGACAACGAAGTGTCGATCATATCATTCATATGACTCATGCTTAACCTTTCGGTTCATGTGTTCCGAGGCCATGTATGTACATGCTAGGCTCGTCAAGTTAGACCCAAGTATTTCCGCGTGTGCAAAACTGGCTTGCACCCTTTGTATGTGAGTGTAGAGTCTATAGCACCCGATCATCACGTGATGCTTGGACACGACTGATGGGGATACGCCTACTGGGGTATACTCAGCGGGACGTTTCCGACTGGCCCAAGGGCTGGCGAGTGGGCCTGCAGAACAGCGAGTGGATCAAAGCCCAGCAAGGTACTAGGCGACTGGAAGATGAAGGCCCAGGCGAGTAGATAGGCCCAGTCGGTCTAGGTTAAACGATTACCGAAGCTGTAACCGAATCGGTTGAGATATGTAAACCCTAGGGGAGGTGAGCCTATATAAGCCTCCCTATGGGGTGAGTAGAGACACGTTCCCTCATACACCCAAGCAACTCGCCGCCTAGTCGCCGAGTTCGCCCATTGTAAACACATCCATAATACAATCTAGCAGGAGTAGGTCTTTACCCTCCGGGGGGCCGAACCTGGGTAAAACCCTGTGTCTTTGCCCTCATCTCGCACCGCAGATGGCTGGCCGCCCTTGCCCCTCGTTCTACTACTCGCTGCCGATTGCAGCATCTGCCGTGGCCATTCCCACGACAGTGGCGCCCACCGTGGGGCCTGGCCGGTCTGGCCGGTGTTCTGCGGCGAGATCCAATCTTCCCATCAACGAGACGGTCGCCACCGGCCGTATGATAGCGATCGGCGAGATGCTCCAGATCTTGCCAAGCAGCTACGTCCCGGCGGCGCGACCCGTCACGCACAGCGTAATCCTGCCAATCGGCACGATCAGCCTCTTCGTCGGCCTCACCGACGTCATCACCTCGGAGGACTCGGCTCGCATCCGCGAGTCGCCACCACGCGATCCGCTCTCTGAGAACCAGGTTCGCACGATCCACCGCCTCGCCTCCGAGTACAACTCGGCCCACAGCAACGTGGCCGGGAACTCAGCGGCCACAGAAGATGCGGCCCTCACCGACGAAGCCGACTCGGCGACCCCGGCGTCACTCGCCGGATCCATCACCGCGGCCTCGTCCGCGGGCTCCATCGCCCAGGTCTCCAACGCGGGAGATTTCGAGGACCCCTCCATCCTCGGGATCTTCGAATTCGACTCCGGGTCGGAAAACTCCGCCGACCTCCACGACGGAACCGGTCGCCATGCCGCGACCTACATGGCCACCAGCGCCGATCCGCCGGAGGATCCTTTCTCCACCCCAATCCCTCCTAACGCCACGGCAACGGAGGTCGAGGAACTCCGCCTGAAATTGGCGGAGGCAGTACGCAAAGAGCAGGCCGAGCGCGAAAAATTTCGCCTCGAGCAAGTGACGACGCAGGAACTGTCACGCTACCACCAGCAGCGGATCAGGTCACGCCTGAACCCCACCGTTCAGGGGCGCGCCCTGAACTTCGACGACGAAAACGACCCGGCTCGCATAGCCGAGCGCGCGATCTGCGAGAACGCGCCACCAGGAGGAAGCGCCCGACCCCCGCCAGGATCAACGGCGATAGGTGCCCCACCACCACCCAACCGCACCCCTCCCAGGGACCAGCCGCGGATAGTCGTCTCCTCACGGGAGCGAGACGCGAACGGCCTCCCACTGTTCTCCACCCCGATGGACAACCTCGTGGCAGGCCGAGCAGCAGCCGATAGCATCACGGCCACCGGCGACGGCGCCTTACAAATCCAGTACGTCAAGGCCCTGCTCGCAAAGGCCGTGGAGCAGCAAAGAGCGGGCGCCGACTCGCAAGGGCGAGTATACTCGCGCTCCTCGGGAAGCAGGGCGGCCTCAAGCGGCCGCCCCGCGGCGGCAAACACCCTCAACTGCCCGCCACCAGAGCCACTGCAGCTCCAACGCCGACCCGTGAACGCGGCACTCTCCACCAACGATCCCAGGCCGGCGACCAACTTTTTCGCCGCTAACGGACAACCCATCGACGCCCGCACTCACATCATCAACAACCAAAACTGGCGCGCACGCCAGCCCGACGACTTGCGGCACACCCTAACTAATCGCCGCGACGGCGAGCCTATGGGGTCGCTCAGTCGACTAGGGCCTAAGTGCTTCGGACCAATGATCCGAGGCGAAAAGTACCCGCCAAACTTCAAGGCGCCAAAGGAGATAGAAAAATACGACTCCTCGTACGACCCCGCAGTCTGGCTTGACACATACCTCATGGCAATGGGGATCACGGGTCACACTGACCTACTCGCCGCCCGTTACCTCCCACTAATGATGGAGGGTACGTGCAGGCAATGGATCAACACGCTCCCCCAGGACAGTATCGACTCCTGGGAGGAAATGCGAGATGCCTTCGTCAGGCACTTCGAGTGCTCCTACACCCGCGCCACCACCATCGAAGACCTGGAAGGATGCGTCCAGGGACCCCGCGAGTCGACCCGCAACTGGGTCCAACGGTGGCAAGAGCTCTGGTACAACGCGGTCGGCATCCACCCGGACACCGCGATCCATTGCTTCAAGACCTCGTGCCGCTACGAGCCTCTAGTCGCCAAGCTCAAGCGACACGCCCGCACACTCGACAACATCCCCGACCTCCTCGAGATCGCCAAACGGTATGCCGAGGAGGATCCCAACCAAGAAATCGACGACGAGTCAGGAGGGCAACGCCGCACGGGCGGCAACGACGGCGGACGCCGAACCGACCTACGCTACAGCGGCACCCGCCTCACAGGCAAGCGCCGCAATGACGGGCGAGTCGACTTCGTCGCCAACGCTGGGCACGCACAACGCGAGCCCAAGAGCTACCGCCGCGACGGAGGGCAACGACGCGATGGCGGCAATTACAAGAACAAGCCAAGGTTCGATCCCGTGGCCCTACTTAACCAACCATGTGCGTTTCACAGCAGGGAAGGAAAGCCCGCCACGCACACCACCGCCGACTGCCACACCCTCAGGGAAATCGAGAAGGCACGACACGCGCGGGAGGACACCGACAACGACCCGCCAAATGGCGGAAAATTCGGCAAAGTAGCCGGCTCGCTCCACACCTTCACAGGCTTCAACACGAAGCGCGAGAAGAAGGTCATCGCCCGCGTCGTCGCCGTCAACGCGGTGGCCCAAACAGACGTCCCCCAGTTCCTCAACTGGTCGGAACAGCCAATCACCTGGAGCCGGCAAGACCACTCGCCACGCATCGAGTACCCAGGACGAGTCGCCTTGGTGGTCAAGCCCAAGGTTGGCGACTACTGGCTCCCCAAGACACTGATGGACGGCGGCAGCTCCATCAACATCCTCTACCTCGACACCTTCAGGCGGTTGCGGCTCCCGCAGTCGATGATCGAGACAACTCACACCACGTTCCATGGCATCATCCCCGGTCGGAAGGCGTACCCGATCGGCAAAGTCACGCTACCCGTCACCTTCGGTACTCCGGCAAACTTCCGCACCGAGCGGATCGTCTTCGAGCTGGTGCCCTTCGACAGCCCTTACCACTGCGTCCTGGGGCGCCAGGCGTTCGCCAAATTCATGGCAGCGCCCCACTACGCGTACAACGCGATGAAGCTCCCCGGGCCGTGCGGCGTCATCACCATCAACGGCGACCCCGACATGGCCGCCGAATGCGAGGCCAAAGGAGCCGAACTCGTCGACGCCGTCATCGCGGCAGAAACTAATCACGCCGACGAGCTTGCCAAATACGCGAGCGGGGTCAACAATGACGACCCCACAATACTCAAGAAGCCCAACTCAGAGGGCACAAACACCTCAACCTTTGAGGCCACGACGCACACCCGCACCGTCGAGCTGGTCCCAGGCGACCCCAGCCAGACGGTGACGATCGGGACAGGCATGAGCCCAGCATAGGAAGGCGCGCTCATCGAGTTCCTTCGTGAGAATAGGGACATCTTCGCATGGAAACCCTCCGACATGCCTGGTGTCCCTAGGGAGCTCGCTGAGCACAAACTAAACGCCGACCCCAAAGTGCGACCCGTCAAGCAGTCGCTGCGGCCCTTCAATGAAGAACGCCGTCGAGCAATCGCCGAGGAAGTGCAGCGCCTGCTCGCTGCCGGCTTCATCCGGCCAATCAAATACTCCAAGTGGCTGGCAAACCCAGTCCTGGTCGAGAAGAAAAACGGGACGTGGAGAATGTGTATCGACTACACAAACCTGAACAGCGCCTGCCCAAAGGAGCAGTTCGTCCTCCCGCGGATCGATCAGATAATCGATTCAACCGCGGGTTCGGAGTCGCTATGTTTCCTCGACGCCTACTCCGGGTACAACCAGATCAAAATGGCTGTCGAGGATGAGGAGAAGACGGCGTTCATCACGCCATTCGGAGCATTCTGCTACACCGCCATGACCTTCGGCCTCAAGAACGCCGGGGCAACCTACCAGCGGTGCATGCAAGAATGCCTCGCGAGCCAAATTGGCCGCAACATCCACGTCTACATCGACGACGTGGTCGTGAAATCCGCTCGCCAAGGAGACCTACTCGCCGACCTAGCGGAGACCTTCGCCAATCTGCGGAGGTATAAGATAAAGCTCAACCCAGGCAAGTGCACCTTCGGTGTACCCGCCGGGCAACTACTGGGGTACGTCGTCTCCAAACGAGGGATCGAGGCAAACCCAACGAAGATCGACACGATCGCCCGGCTCGGCAAACCCGAGTGCCTGCGCGACGTCCAGAAGCTGGCCGGGCGTGTAGCGGCTCTCAGTCGCTTCATCCCCCGCCTGGGCGAAAAGGCGATGCCCCTATACCGCCTGATGCGCAAGAACCCCACCTTCCAGTGGGACAAGGAGGCGGACGACGCGCTCCGCGACCTTAAAAAGGTGCTACTCGCCGCACCACTACTCGCCGCACCCGCTGACAAAGAGCCTATGCTGGTTTACGTCGCGGCGTCCGAGCGCGTCGTCAGTGCCGTAATGGTTGTCGAACGACCAGAGGAAGGAAAGGAGCGCCCGGTCCAGCGGCCGGTGTACTACATCAGCGAGGTCCTCACCGAGTCGCGCCAGCGATACCCACAGTATCAAAAGCTGGTATACGCGGTCTTCAGGGCTCAGCGGCGCCTGCCGCACTACTTCCAGGAGCACCCGATCACGGTCGTCTCCTCAGCACCACTACAAGACATCATCCGCAATCGCGAGGCGACCGGGCGGGTCGCCAAGTGGGCCGTCGAGATCGGTGTCCACAACATTAAATACGAGCCACGAAGGGCGATTAAGTCACAGGCACTGGCAGACTTCATCGCCGACTGGGAGGAGGCCCAGCAGCCAGAGAAGCCGCCGTACCTCCATTAGTGGAGCCTGCACTTCGACGGGTCCAAGAACGCGGACGGTGCAGGAGCGGGGATAGTGCTGACTTCACCAAAGGGCGACAAGCTCCGCTACATCCTCCGCCTCGAATTCACGCCCTGCACCAACAACATGGCTGAATACGAGGCCCTACTCCACGGCATGCGAGCCGCAAAGGAGATGAGCGTCAATCGCCTTCGATGCTACGGAGACTCCGACCTCGTGGCGGGACAATTCGCCGGCACCTGCGACGCCATCTCCCCCACCATGGCGGCGTATCGCCAAGAGGTGGATAAGTTGGGCGGCCACTTCACCGGTTACTCTGTCGAGTGGATCGACAGGCGGAAAAACGAGGAGGCCGACGCCCTCTCTCGAATCGGGTCGGCTCGACTCGCACCACCCGCCGGCGTGTTCCTCGACACAATCTCCAAACCATCAGTCTCTCCCCCGAGGGAGATCGACATCGGAGTCCCACTCCAACCAGAGGCAGCCTTGGTCGCACTCATCACCGAGCCAGACGACTGGACCAAGCCCTACATCGCCTACCTGGAAACCGGCACCCTGCCAGCAGACGAGACAAACGCTCGAATGATTGCTCGCCGATGCAAGTCCTACACCATCATCGACGGCGAGCTACACAAGCGCAGCGTCACCGGCGTCTTCCAACGTTGCGTCCAACCGACTGAAGGACGCAAAATCCTCCACGACATCCACTCAGGCGACTGCGGCCACCACGCCGCCGCGCGCTCCCTGGTCGCCAAGGCTATGCGACACGGCTTCTACTGGCCCACCGCACACGCCGACGCCGTCGATATCGTCCAGCGATGCGCCGGGTGCCAGAAGTACGCCAACCAGACGCACGTACCAAGTTCGGCGCTCAAAACAATCCCCATCACCTGGCCATTCGCTGTGTGGGGCATGGACATGGTAGGCCCCTTCAAGAAGGCCCCCTCTGGCTACACCCACTTGCTAGTCGCCGTCGACAAATTCACGAAGTGGGTGGAGGCCAAGCCAGTCCGGAAATGCGACGGGAAGACCGCCACTAAGTTCCTACGCGAGCTCATATACCGCTACGGGTTCCCCAACAGCATCATCACGGACAACGGCACAAACTTCGCCAAGGGAGCAATGGCCGAATTCTGCGAAGAGCACCACATCCGGCTCGACCTCGCGTCAGTCACACACCCGGAGTCCAACGGCCAGGCGGAACGAGCCAACCAAAGCATCCTCCACGGCCTGAAGCCGCGACTCCAAGTACCACTCGAGCGCACCGCTGGATGCTGGGTTGAAGAGCTACCCTCCGTCATCTGGGGAATCCGCACCTCGGTCAACAGGTCGACGGGACTCACTCCCTTCTTCATGGTCTACGGCGCCGAAGCAGTCATGCCCACCGACCTCGAACACGACTCGCCGCGGGTCGTCCACTATACGGAGGCCGCAAATGAGCTGGCCCGCCAAGATGGGCTCGACCAACTCGACGAAGCACGCGACCTCGCTCGATCGCGTACCGCCATTTATCAGCAAGGGCTCCGCCGCTACCACAGTCGACGGGTGAAAACCCGCACCTTCCAGGAAGGCGACCTGGTGTTACGACTCATCCAGGACAAGAAGGGCATGCACAAGCTCTCCCCTCCGTGGGAAGGCCCGTTCGCTATCGGGCGCGTACTCGGCAACGACGCCTACTACCTCATCGACGTCCGCGGGGACGGCGAACTCGACGTCAAGCGGCCATGGAATGTAAATCTCCTCCGGAAGTTCTACTCCTAGAACCCCACACATGTACTCTCCAGTCGCTATGAAATAAAAGAAACGGTTACTGCAAATTGCGTCTACTCTCCATGCCTTGTGCCACTCGCACTCGTAATAAACAGCATCATGCTAAAATGCAGAAGTCAACCTTTGGTATAGCGACCGGCACGGCTAAGTAGTGCGATGTAAGAGCACTGAGTCATTTCAGGTCTTGCGTCGTCCACGAAAAACGCCAAACCGGAGCCCCATTGGAGTCGCCTAGCTCGACTGGTTTTGCGAACCAAGACAACTGCCCTCGCTTCTCACGGCGACCTCGGTCCTCCGCATCCTCGGCGTAGCGACTCGAACGGCTAAGTACCACGCTCGGGGACTGAATACCAGTTCGTCGCGATCGGTCAGGGAAAACGCCAAGTAAGAGAGCATGCCCAGGACTCGCCACGCGACTGACCCTCCGGGCCAGGCAGGAGTGACGCGCTCACACCAACGCGCTCAGTCCTCAACCACCCTCGAGTCGCGCCTTGAACTACCAAGTACCACGCTCGGGGACTCGGCCACCCGACCCCGTTCGCGTACGGGAAAACGATAAAGTACAGAGCACTCAAGGGAGTCGCCTTGCGACTGGCTCTCCGAGCTCGGGCGAGTCGACTAAACTAACAAAACACATGATAACAACAAACATCATATACGAGGTGAACCCCACAAAAGGGCGGACGCGCTCGGGGACTCATCCAAAATCAATCCAAAACACACAAACAAATAGCAAAATGAACACAACGTTCCATTCAATCGCATATCGCATTGTCTTATATTACAAATTATGCCGGCATGGCAGAACTGCTGCTAACACATCTAGGCAAACTACCCTATTCTGCAGGCTTCGACGACGACGCGCCAGAATCCCGGCGCCTACGGATGAACGCGGTGTACGGAGTTGACGGATACGTCGTCAGCTCACCCGCCATCGCCGAGCGGAAAGGTTGCTCAACCTTGAAGTCACGATGCGGCGGCTCGGGGTCGTTCGGCGCGACGACCGTTTCCTGGTAGGGAAGGAGGTCGCCCATCGCCCAGACACGCTCCGAGTACGCGGCGGCACGTTCCTGCAACTTGAGAACCTCGGACAGATCCACCACGCCAGTCGACGAAGGGTACCCACTCGTCACATCGTCGAGGTAGAAATCCTCGGGGAAGTGGGCGAGTCCAAGGCTCAGCGTTGTCGACGCTCCACGCCGAAACGCCGACCGCGTCATGAACTCTACGACCGCGGGCGCCTTCTCCAAATACTCCCACACCTCAACGAGGTCACTGGGAATAACCTCCGTGGGCGACATCTCTTGAAGGTAGGCGCGGATGCACGTCGCCGACAGCGTCGCCGAGTCGACGAGCATGCTTACGCAATCCCTCGCGTCAAGAGAGCTCGCTTCTTCTTGGCTACCAATAACACGACCTGCGAGAAGGAGACAATTATGAGCACCACGGAAACCACAAACAATACAACTGAAAGGAAGGGAAGACGGACTCACCAAGCAACGGGCGGGCGAGTCCCGTGATGAAGCTCTGAAGCGACGTATGATCGTCCTGAAGCCCAACAATGAGGGCTTCCGACACCTTGCGGTCTTCCTCCGCGGCCGCAATGGCGGCCTTAGCTCGCCCGTTCGCCGAGCTTGCTTCTTCTTTTGCCTCCCGCAGTTCGCGCTCGAGGTCGGCGACCCTCTGCTCAGCAGCACTTAACGCAGATCGCACCGCCACCAATTCACCAGCAGGGACAAGCTCCTGGCGAGCCATCTCCGCCTGCGCAGCAACAGCCTGAAGTTCCTTGTTTTCTTCTTGGATAGTGGCCAGCTCCTTCTCAGCACGCTGTTTTGCAGCCAATCGCTCCGACGACTCCAGCTGCAGACCCTGCACATCATCAAAGTCAGCGAATATGAAAATTACTCAGTGCCCACCCGCTAAAATTTAGCGCGTGCGCACTCGGGGACTGGCGATCACGAAAATTACTCAGTGCCCACCCGCTAAAATTTAGCGAGTGCGCACTCGGGGACTGGCGATCACGAAAATTACTCAGTGCCCACCCGCTAAAATTTAGCGCGTGCGCACTCGGGGACTGGATGCGAAAGTACAAAACGAGAAACTATAAGAATCACGCCGCTACTAAGCACCGACCTGATTCTCGGGGACTGGAGGTACCTGGATGGCTGCACCAAGCATGCCATGGAGTTGTATTGTGTCGACAGACGCAAGCAGCGCCGGCGTGTGCCCGCGACGTTGGTCGATTTCAGCGTCGGCGGTCCCTGGAGCGAGGCTCGGGGGCGCAGCCCCGCTTGCCGTGGCCGCCTTTGTTACGAAGCGGGGGAAGGTAGCAATCGAGGCACCCGCCCCAAAGGAGGTCGCCTCCTCTGGTCTAGGCAAGGAAACGCCATCCTTCGTAGACGCGGTTGCTTCCACTGCGGGTCCGGCCGATGCGGCCGCCGGGTCGGCAGAGACAGCAACGATGTCGTCGCCCTTGGCCTTCTTGCTGCCTTCCGCTGAGACGGCAACTTCGTCCACTTTCCTCTTACGGGAAGGATCTTCCTCGCTAGCGGCGGAGGGTACCTTAGCCACGGTCGGGTGGCCCATCCTTTTCACTCCGGTCCTGCATATCAAATCAAATCAATAAAATACAATCGAAGTACTTATAGAAAATAGACAAGGCCGAGTGCACTCACTTGGCGACTGGAATGAAACGCAGCCCGGTACGAAGGCCGGCCGGTTTTTCCAGTTCGGGGCCCAGCTGGCGACTAAGCCCCAGTTCCAGGACGTTGTGGGCCCAAGACACGGACGGCTTCTTCGTCGTTGAGGTCGCGGCTGGCGCCTCTGGGACGCCTTCGGCGGGGGCCTCCTCGCAAATTGGAGCCGCTGCGGCCGGAGCCTCCTTGCGGGGCGAGACCGCCACGTTCGGAACCTCCTTGCGAGGCGAAGTCGCCACGGCCGGAGCCTTCCCTAACCCAGAGACCGGCGCGAATGGCGGTGGCATTGAGGCCAACGGCACTTCCAGAGATGGCGCATCTAGCGCGGTTGTCGCCGGGGCCGCGCCTTCACCGGCCGAGCTGTGAGCATCAGAACTGCTCGTTGAGTGCGGCGGCGAGGCCATCTTCGGCGGCTTCGTTTTCCTCCTCGGGGGGGCCCTCGCCTCCTTTTCCTTCTTCTTCTTCTTCGAAGGAGTGGCCTGGCGGCGCGAGGTCGTCTCTGGGAGCTCGTCGTCGTCGTGGCGCTCGAGGCTCCTGCTCGCTTCGAGTTCGCGCTGACGTTGCCCGCGGGTCTTTCGGACCAGTGGGGCGATTTCCTCTTCGGACTCATCCTCGTCGCCCTTGTTGCCCCTGGCGGGTGGCGATTCGCTTCTATCCTGGGCAGATGGCCCCGGGCTCTCGTCGTCGGCGGGTGGGAGCCACCCTTCCACCACTTGGAACAGCTGCGATGAATACGAAACAGAGTTAGAATTACCGCGACTGCATACGCTGCGACTGCGAACAAGACAAAGAAATTACCGTCGGAGCCGGACGCTTCGCGGTGTAGGGGGGGACCCCGGCCTGCGCATCCGCGTATACTGCCTGGGTGATCTTCTTCAGCGCCGAGAGGTAGTCCTCCAGCTTCCACTCGTCGAGGCAGGCTTTTGTCGAGTCTCCCCGGCCCGTGTACTGGTACATGTAATGATCGCGTTGGGCGAGCGGGACGAGCCGCCGCCCAAGCCAACAATTGTACAAGTTTATTGTCTGGAGCCCCTTCTTCTTTAGACCACGGATGGTCTGGAGCATCTCATCGACGACCATCCGCTGGTCGTCGGGAAGCTTGCCGACCTGGAGATGGCGTGGCTCGGAGCGGTTGGCCGAGTACCGCGGGATCGCCGCCTCGTCCTCCGGAGTCGCCTCGGTCACGTAGAACCATGACTTTTTCCAGTCGCTCGCTGCTTTGGCCGGCAGCATCAGGTCGAAGAAGGAAGCTTTGGACTTGAGTTGGAATGTCAGGCCGCCCGCGGTTAGCATTGGGCCGCCCGCCTCCTCGCGGCTGATCCGTCCATGGAACAGATCTTGCCACAAGGGAAAGTAGGGCCGGCAGCCCAAGTAGCACTCGCAGAACGCCACGAAGATGGCGAGCTGCTCGATGCTGTGGGGACCCAGATCTGAGGGCTGGATCCCGTAGTAAGCGCAAAAACGTCGGAAGAACAAAGATGTGGGAAACCCTAACCCCCGCTCGAGATGACTGGTGAAGCAGACAAACTCTCTCTCTCGTGGGTTCGGGGTCGTTTCTCCGGCTGCGGGGATACGCCAACAGCCGGCCCGCAGGATTCCGGCCTCCTCGAAGGAGGCCAGCTGCGCCCTTGTGCATTTGGATCTGCCCCAAGGTTCGGTGGAGAGGGCCATGGCCGAAGAGGTTGGTTGGGGATCGACGGATTTCGGGTCGATTGGATCGCGGAGCAAAAGAAGGGAGATGCGCGCACTCGGAAGAAATGGTGGGCGGTTGGCTCTGCGATAGCCTACCATTCCTCTTATATAGCAGGAGTTGCCCGCCAAATCAGGGGGCCGTTACCGCGCGATGATTACGCCAGAAGTTACCGTTGAGTTACCTTAACGGCTAGTTTGACCACGCCTGACGGTCCAACTCCAGCCACTCGGCTCGTTAAGTCACTCGCCGGGACCGCGTCCCGTTGGCTCGACTCGCCCAAGGCGCGATTCGGTTCGCCGGATTTTTTCCTTTATACAGGAGCCCGCCGACGATTCGACTGGATGCCTACTTGAAGCCGTATACTCCGATTGCCAGCAGCCACTCACGCCTAATCAACGACGGCCTCGGGGACTACTGATGGGGATACGCCTACTGGGGTATACTCAGCGGGACGTTTCCGACTGGCCCAAGGGCTGGCGAGTGGGCCTGCAGAACAGCGAGTGGATCAAAGCCCAGCAAGGTACCAGGCGACTGGAAGATGAAGGCCCAGGCGAGTAGATAGGCCCAGTCGGTCTAGGTTAAACGATTACCGAAGCTGTAACCGAATCGGTTGAGATATGTAAACCCTAGGGGAGGTGAGCCTATATAAGCCTCCCTATGGGGTGAGTAGAGACACGTTCCCTCATACACCCAAGCAACTCGCCGCCTAGTCGCCAAGTTCGCCCATTGTAAACACATCCATAATACAATCTAGCAGGAGTAGGTCTTTACCCTCCGGGGGGCCGAACCTGGGTAAAACCCTGTGTCTTTGCCCTCATCTCGCACCGCAGATGACTGGCCACCCTTTTCCCTCGTTCTACTACTCGCTGCCGATTGCAGCATCTGCCGTGGCCATTCCCACGACAACGACGAACTTTCGCAACGGTGCATACTCGGGGAGAACACAGTTTTTATCTTGATCTTTAAGTGAGGAATCATCTTATAATGCTACCGTCGCGATCTAAGCATAATAAGATACATAAAAGGATAAACATCACATGCATATAACTTTATGTGACATGGTATAGCCAATCTTCGCGCAATGATCTCCATCTTGTGCGTTCCGGCATGATCTCCATCGCTCCACCATGATTGCCTCCACCACGAATAGCAATTACAACTATTGCTAACTACTTAGCGATAAAGTGAAACTATTACATGGCGTATAAGAAGTTGACACACAGGTCATACACAATTATAAAGACAACCATATGGCTCCTGCCGGTTGTGTACTCATCGACATGCAAGTCGTGAAACATTACAAAACATGATCATCGCATACATTATACACATCACATCTTGGGCCATACCATATCACAGAAAACACTCCCTGCAAAAACAAGTTAGACGCCTCTACTTTGTTGTTGCATGTTGTACGTGGCTTATGGGAGTAGATGCTAAGAACGATTCTTACCTACGGAAAGCCACAACGGTGATATTATGGTTGCCAAACTCCGGTGTTAATCCCATGAAAACTATAGTGAGAGAAACTGGCATCCACCAGCCGCATGTGTGGAACAAGCCACACGTCAAGTGCGGAGCCGGTCTCGCGAATGACGTCGCGTAAGGTTGGCCTGGACCGCTTCAATCTCACTATCCCGCGTCATAAGAAGAACACAAACAAGAGGCTTGCAACAGAAAACATCAACGCCCGCAACAACCATGTTGCGTTCTACTCGTGAAACACATCTACGCATAGATCTAGCTCTGATACCACTGAACGGTTTCGCGGCATAGTAAATCAAAATTTTCTACGGTTGCGAACAGAGGGAAAGCCAAGATCTAATCTAGGAGATGCAAACAACAAGAGAGATTGGATTAGATCTTCATACCCTTGAAGATTCGCACAGCGGAATGTTCGTCGGAACGTGGGTGATGTAGTCGTACTCGCTTCTCCTCCTCGCGATCCGATCCGATCTAGCACCACAAGTGGCGGTGCCTCCGTGAGATGCACACGTGCAGCACCTCGACGTCTCCTCCTTCCTTGGACCAGCAAGTATGGTGGAGAGACGGATTGGATCTACAACACGACGGCATGGTGTATATGGTGGAGAATTTCTGCAGCAGGGCTGCGCCTACAAACAGTCGGGAGGGAGAGAGGAAGGCAGCAGGGCGGCTAGGGTTGGAGGGGAAGGTGTGGGGGGTTGGTGCGCCCCCAGCCCTCTTTATATAGAGGGGTGGGCGCAGCCCTAGCCCCTCCCCCAAGCCCAAACCGGCGGCCCCAAGGAGAAGGAGTGGGGGGCAAGGAAACCCCCTTCTAGAAGAAGTTGTCCCGATTCGTACTTACCATTAAGATCTGATCTCCAAATGCGCGCGGTCACATATTAGGGAGTGCCTCTATGACCAGTTTCTTGGAGATGCCGGAGGACTAGGCTCCGTCGGCATCTCCCTGAAACTGGCCGTAGTGGTGTCCCTGCTCTCGAAAACCATCTTGCAGCTTTGTAACTTCTCTAACTAGATCAATACACCAAGAAGCTAACTAATTTCACATATTAGGGAGTGCCTCTATGACCAGTTTCTCGGAGATGCCGGAGGACTGGGCTCCGTCGGCATCTCCCTGAAACTGGCCGTAGTGGTGTCCCTGCCTCAAACTGGCTGGAGGACTGGACTCACAAGGATGCCTATTTATAGTATAAGCAGCTCGACATAGTGTTGACACTTACAAAATAATGTCGACACTCACCCCTATTATTAGTGCAGACTCGTGTTTTGTGTCGGATGGTGTCTACAACCGGGACTAAAGGTTCATCTTTAGTCCCGGTTGGTGTCTCCACCGGGACTAAAGGTTCATCTTTAGTCCCGGTTGGTGACACCATCCGGGACAAGGTACACGCCGCACGACATAATGTCGACATGCACTCACCCCTATTATTAGTGCTGACTCGTGTTTTGTCCCGGTTGGTGTCTCCAACCGGGACTAAAGGTTCATCTTTAGTCCCGGTTGGTGTCTCCAACCGGGACTAAAGGTTCATCCCGCCATTTTTTCCCGCCATTTTTCTTCCCGCCATTTTTCTTCCCGCCAGTTCTTCCCTCCAGTTCTTCCCGCTAGTTCACTATATATATATGTAGGGGGTTGGCCTCCATTGTCATTGCACATCTCTAGACTCATATCTGCAACCTCATCACTCTTTCCCATGGCTTCCACCGTAGCACTAACCCCCAGGGAGGCGGAGGCGCTTTGCGCCTCGAACTACCCCTTCCCGCCGGGCTACTGTGTCCCCGTCGGCTGGATGCTGAGCGTCAGAGGCGTGCCGGTTCCTCCTGTCCCTCTAGGTGTGGCGCGCCGAATGGCCATCACGAACCACTACTACTTCGAGCTCACGCCGGAGCAGCGGAGGAATCCCAGATGGCATCCCGACTATTTCCCTACTTGGGAAGCCTTCTTCGTGGATCGGCATGAGAGGGCGCTCGCCAGGCACAAGGAGGACGGCCCACCTCCTCCTAACTTCAACGAGGCCGGCCGTCGGCTATTGTGGCGCGGTCGGACTCTCCAGAGCGTCATGGCCTATGACACTGCCGCCGACTCTAACCCCCGTCTGCGCTACCCTCAAGTCCAGCCCACGCGCTACCCTCAAGTCCAGCCCACGCGTACTCTCCAGAGGTTCAATTACGGCGACCCCGACGACGACAGCGATGACGGCGGCGGCGAGTACGACGACTACAGTGGCGAGTATTACAGGTGTAGGCAGGAGCATGACTGAATCACTCCAACATTCCGAAACAAGTTCGGCCGATTGTTACTTAATCTGGCCATGTATCTTAATTTTTAGTTCTTTTATGTATCTTAATTTTCAGTTCCAGTTCGGCTTTATGTAACTGTCTCAAAATGACCTATCTCATTCGAGGTTTCTTGGCTTTCGGGTCAAATGACCAATGTTATGGCTAGAATCAAGGCATAGTTTGCAAGAGGAGTTTTCCTTTTTATCGCACCAAAAAGGCATTTTCCATTTTCCGAGCATAAAAAACGGACGGTTTTGTGAAGCAACCACCAAATGGCTAATTCAAAAAACCACCAACACATTTTTAGGTTCACAATATGCTATTTTATCAAAAAACAATGCAAGTTGAGCGAGGCTTGGTGAGATACAAAAGATGCGACATTTAAATATCCAATCAATTCAAAAATGTTAATACAAAAGATGCGGCATTAAAATATGATTTGATCTAATAAAAATCATTTTTTAGATGCTTAATATTTCTTATGTTCAAAGTTTTAGGATTTAACAATTTATTTTTGTTTGAATTGAATAATCAAAATTTATATGTAAGTGTTTTAATTATTTTAAAAAAATTCATGTGAAGTAAATATAAAATGATTCACATGAATGGATAGATATTATTTTTCTGAAAATTATGATATATTATTCATATTTTTCTGAGTTGAAATGAAAAAGATATGAATTTTCTAAAATCATATCATATTTTTTTGAATTAAAAAAGCCCCTTTAATGCATGAAATAAATGCCCCCCCTTTAACACCGGTTCCAGACAGGAACCGGTGTTAAAGGGGGGGGCATTTATTTCGTTTCCCGCGCGCGCACCCCCCCTTTAACACCGGTTTGTGGCAGGAACCAGTGTTAAAGGGGGGATAATAAATAAGCGCGCAAACGAATCCCCCCCCCTTTAACACCGGTTCCTGCCACGAACCGGTGTTAAAGGGGGGTAATAAATACGCGCGCAAACGAATTCCCCCCCCCCTTTAACACCGGTTCCTGCCACGAACCGGTGTTAAAGGGGGGGGTGGTATTAAATGCGCCCCTTCGCTCCTTTCTTCCCCCCAGAGCCAGATCGCGCCACCACCGCCAGAGCCCCGAAGCCCTCGCCGTCGCCGCCCTCGCCACCGCGTGCGCCCACCGCCACCGCGCGCGCGCCACCGAAGCCGACGACCGCCACCGCCACCGCGCGCGCGCCACAGCCGACGACGACGCCGGTGCCGTGGTGAGCTAGCGGACCGCCCTCTGTTTCCTCCCTTTCTCTGTTTCGTCGCCGGCGCCCCCCTTTGCAGGCTGTGCTCTGCCACGTCGCCGGCCGCCTCTGTCCGGCCGCCGTTGCAGCCTCTGTCGGGTGGGTGCGCACGCCGCCGCGGCACCGAGCGGTTCGGGTGGGTGCGCACGACGCGCCCATCCTGTCGCTCTCCGTCGTGGTCGCGGTTCGGGTGGAGAGCGGCGGTTCGTGGTCGCGGTTCGGGTGGAGAGCGGCGGTTAGAACGCGGACATGACGGCCTCCTCGATCCCGGCGGCGCACGTCCGGGGGCGACCGAGCTCCACGTCGTCGGCCATGCTCCGCTGCGACGACGAGGCATGCACCGCCGGCTGGCGGCGGTTGGAGCAGAAGTAGGCGACAAGGGAGAGAACGACGAGCGCGGCCATGGAGGCGCCGATCAGCACGCTGTCCCTGGACATGGTCGCAGCTAGCCAAGGTCCTGGTCGCAGCTAGCAAAGCATCAAGGAATACTGCCAAGGAATTAGCCCTTACTCGCAAGGATTAACGCGGTTATTAATGGCGACAAACAAAGCATCAACCGCGTCTTACTTTTACGGTTTCTGGTCAAATTCCTTGCTTGTTGCGTGAACGGTTCCTCATGAGATAACTTATGTTCCTAGGACCTTTCTCTCAATTTTTGTATGATGACTTTTTCACTAGCTTTAGATTTGACAAATCAAAATGAGCACACAGATTATCTGCAGTAAAGCCGCCAAATAATGCTCCATAGTTAATGATGGAGGAACATGATTCTACATGACAAATCAAAATGATCACATTAAGGTTATGAAAGAGTTACCGAGAAAGATTCAAGTTAATTTACCTACGTCCTAAGTTAATTAAGGTTATGAACAGCGCCCGTTTTAGGTAGGCCGCATCACGCTACCTCGCGCTCCCTAGGTCGCTCTCCAACCCCGCCAGCCTCCGGTCAGCCACTGTAGCTAGCCCCTCTCATATGCATCCGGGATTTCTCCGAATTAGGGTTTGGACCCCTCAGAACTCGTTTAAAATGATCAAGCATCCTTAGGGTTTTAATTTCATTTGTGTATTTTTGTATAAATAATATGTATATTTGTCTATGAATCCAAGTCCACTTGAATGTTTACACTCTTACTCTAGATAATATTATTGTTTTAGAAACTATGGATCCACTTAGTAGAAACCTTGAAGAAGAAGAAATAATGGAGAACATTATTGATGAGGACACCTCACAATATCTGAACTTGGAGGGACATGATGACGACAGCTCAAGTACTAGTCATGGAGAAGATGAAGACTCTGGTGAACGCAATTTAATGGTTACAAAGTCCGGCGAGGTATATGCATTGATTAAGCCTCTGCTGACTTCCACAAACAATCTTCTTCTACATGTATTAATTAACGCTTCTTTCTTCTTTTAGCCCTCTGGATCGACCAGCCAGCAACCATCTTCTTCTACAAAAAGAGCAAGCGAGGCGCGATCCAGCGGTTGAAAGATCGTGCAAAGTTCACGATCGAAGCAGTCCGTGTTGATGGCAGGCCGATGGAGCCCAAGAAGGCCGCCGACAAATTTGTACGTCAGGCTGGAGTTCTTGTTAGGGACCAAATCCCAATCACAATTGAAAATTGGAATAAGCCAAAGAAGGGCGACGGTACCTTTGTCGATGATAGATCCAAAGAAACGCTTTGGAATTCGTTGTTGGTAAATTTCACCCTTCCGCCAGAGGAGGATGAAAACAACCCGGTTATAAAGGAAAAGGTCAAAGAGTGGACTCTAAAGAAGATGGCCGAGGCTTTCCACAACTGGAAGACAAAATTGAACAAATTTATCAAATCTGGCGAGACTCCAAATTTCGAAGACGCATATTATGCGAAGATAAGACCTCACTGGCCCGAATTTGAGACATATAAAAAAAGTGCTATAGCTAAAAAGAGGTTAGAAACCAATACGCTTAATGCCCTGAAGAAGGAATATCACCAGAGGACGGGGTCAGGTGGCTACATATCTCAGAGGCCTAAGTGGGAGGAAGCTGAGAAGGTCCTGCGCGAGAGAGGGATCACACCCCAGACAGATGGGTGGGACCTACATGCAAAGACTTGGTTCTACGGAATTGGGGCAAGGTTGGACCCAGAAACAGGAGTGTGTATCTTCCCAACCATCCTTGCCAAACCCGTCACTGAACTCATCACGGCATACGAGGAAACATCCGCCAAGACCTTCCATCCCGACAGAGATAATGACCAGCTCACACGCGCCATCGGTAAAAAAGAACACCCTGGACATGCACGAGGCACAGGGGGTATGACATGGAAGGATGGGTTTGCCGACTGGAGCGACTCTTACAGATGGCGCGGCAGAAAAGAAAAAGAGCGTACAGAGCGGATGACACAGATAGAACATGCACTTGCGGCGCTGCAGGCGCAAGTGAATGCACAACAGAGCCATCAAGCTACCGGCCCATCTCAGCGGCACGAAGAGCCTGCATTGGAAGCTGCCCGCGGCCCAGACTCTGCGCGGAAAAGCAGTGTGGCTTCCACGGAGAACGTGCAGCCCACGCTTGAAATGACGGGTCCTCGATACCCCGTGGATGAGATCACGGAGAGCGAACACGCTGAGCTGCATGTGAGATTAATGGGCTTATCCATTAAGGTGGCTGTCGGCTATGCCTTACCTCCTGTAGCTGGTGGAACTTACCACTGCCGACCGATTCCAGATGGCTATGCTATTGTCGGGGTGGATGAGGTTGTGAAGGAATATGAGGAAGCACAACTTGACCATGCTACAGGTGAAGGGGAAACTCAACTCAAATTTGCAGTGAAAACAACCATTCTTTGGAAGAAGGAACACATTGTGCTTCCAAATTGGAGGTCACTGGCACCCCCGCCGTCTCCGCAGCGTCAGCAGTCTGAGCCGCTTCAGCTATCTCCTGCGCGGCAGCCATCTCCGGCGCGGCAGCCATCTCCGGCCCGTCAGCCATCTCCTGCGCGGCAGCCATCTCCGGCCCGTCAGCCATCTCCGGTGCTTCATCCATCTCCTCAGCGTAAGCGGAAGAGCACTGCCACGAGGAGCATCAGTAGCACTGCCACAAAGAAATCCGCAGGAAACCGTACGCCAAAGAGTTCAAAAAACTACGTCCCGCAGCCTTCCGCCAAGCCATTGTCGGTTTTACCGTGGAATCGCAGCGACGAGGAGACCAATAGGATCTCGGAAGAACAGGTCAAGAAATTCTTTGCACCTAGACGGGCCGAGCCAAAGGAGAAAATAGATCCGGCGGTGGTGGAGAAGTTTTACAATAATCTTTTGAAACCTGAAACCCCACTTGTGCCGGACTACGAGCGCCAGATTTTGAAGGCGGATGCAAGGCGCCATAGGGAGACTGAAAGTAGCAGTCGTGAGGCACCCCAGAAAACAGTTTCCATGCTCGGAGAGCAGGAAAACCAATCATGTGCCCCGCTCCAAATGTTCGACACACGAGACGCTCCTCCCGTAAATGATTACGAGGAAGAGCTACAAAGAAAGTCCAATGAGATGGGGATGACTTACATTGCATACTTGAACGTCATGGGAGACAACTTGCCCAAATGCGATGCCAACCCCATACAGCCATGGAAGTATGGGAAGAATCTCGTCAAGAAAGAGGAGCTCAAGAATCTACCAACAAAGATGCGAAAATTGCACAAGTGGTACCTTCATTTCTGCAAGACGAAAAAGGTAGAATGGATCACGGCGCATATAAGAGATCAGATTTTCTTGTGCGGAGACGACGCAATCGACTTCAACATTCAAGACTTGCATTTTCTATTCAATCAGAAGGAACTCGACAAATCTGCCATCAGCCTTTATTGTGTGTAAGTACTATTTTTGTAATTTTTATCTCATCTCATTCACTTCATTAATTGCATGTATATATATATGCTCACCATATATGTATATACTATTATGCAGGAAAAAGGTTATGGAATGCATGAAAGGAGGCCCTTTTGACATTGGGTTCGTTGACCCAAATAGAGTTCATGAAGAAGTGGTAAGAGACAAACCCGGGCAAACATAAGATTACTTGCTAAAGTCTTTACTGAGACAACAAACCAAAAGGGAAATACTATTGCCTTACAACTTCTCGTGAGTACTGTTACCCTCTCTCTTGTACACATTCTGTTTCGGCTTACTCGATGTTAAGTGTAATTGATGATGAGTTATGCGTGCGTAGGTTCCACTTTATTCTGCTAGTCATTAAACCCGACTCAGGAAAAGTCCTTGTCATGGACTCGTTACGAAAAGAAAAAGAGCTATGGGCAGACTTTAGAGAGATGCTCCAGAGGTAATTTCAATCATATTATCGCACTAGATCGGCAACTTTCGTGACAATAAGTAATTAATTACTCCTTTATCCATTTTCTTTGTCGGACAGGGTTTGGAAAATGTTCACGGGCAGGGCCGTGGGTGAATGGTCAGAAGAACTAAAATTTGTAGACCAAAATGTAAGTAATACTAGCTAGCTTCCAATTCCATTATATCATGCTTTATTGATTATTATTTTGATTGAACTCTCTATTCTCGTAAAGTGCGCGCATTAGGGACACGGCAATAACTTATGTGGGTACTATGTTTGCGAATTCATTCGCAACACGATATGTGCGACGGGCCAAGCCGCACTAGAACAACTTAGAGTAATTAAACAAAGTCCACAACATTATTTTATTACCATCAATTGTGTTGAGTTTTATTCTTATATATATATTGACGGCCCATTCTTCATATATATTCAGATCGAACGGATGCGGGACCAACTCCTACCATTTGAACGCATACGAGCCATTCAAGAGGAATTGGCGGGGTTCATACTTGATGAGGTCGTCACGCCTGGCGGAGAACTCTTTAGATATCCACCAAAATGAACGATGACGATGTATGTGCCGATGACGATGTATGTGCCGATGACGATGTTTGTGTATAATAATAGTTGCTTAATTATTCATGTACTCGTATGTACCGATGACGATTTATAAGTATACCGCTCCCGATCGATTCCCCCTCGCTCCCCCCCTCCCGCAGAAATACGCCCAGAACGGGGCAGAGGCAGAAGTCTGTCGCGGCAGAGATTTAGGCCGTTTTCCTGCCGCGGCAGGAAAACGGCCTAAATCTCTACCGCGGCAGAAGAACCTTTAACACCGGTTCCAGATACGAACCGGTGTTAAAGGGGGGGCCCTGAGGCCTGCGGCAGCCCCACGTGCGCCACCCTTTGACACCGGTTCGTATAATAACCGGTGTTAAAGGGGGCCCCCCTCTAACACCGAACCCTCAACAGCGGTTGGGGAACCGCTGTTAGAGGGCCCTCCCAACCGGAGTTAAAGGGGGGGCTCTGCACTAGTGATAGACATCTATTAGGGATGCTCTTAGTTGATATTTTCACTATTGCTTTCTCATTGTTTGTAAGTAGTACCATGCATGTAGTTCCCTGCATTTTGAGGTCTAATTAATTTAAGGAAAGCTTAGATCAACTCTAATAGATGCCCTATTATAGGGCAGGTAGAAAAGTTTTAGGGCAGCCGTTTCAGCATTTTGGGGCATAGAAATGTTTTCTGGTTTTCTAGATGATTTATTTAGGGCAACGACTATCTAGCAGATGATGAAAACTAAGCCAAATTCGCATTCAACATTGATTCCAAACTATGATTACAAATACTACATAGCAACAAACATTAGTACATTTGATACTACTACATAGCGACTAGTTCTCCGAGTCGCACTCTTCGTTTGGACCAGAAGAAATTGGAGCCAAGTATGCCTTCTTCGTCGTTGATGGGCCAGCTTCATCCGCCACAGCCTTCTTCTTCTTCTTCTTCTACGCCTCAGCAGCCTCCTTTGTGGCGTAGAAGGCCTCCTACGCACAGACATGCTCGGGATGTGTCTCCTCAAATCGCTGCGGCCAAGCATCGTCGCTCTTACGGGAAGCGAGTTGCTGCCATGCACAACGCTGCTCCCGTTCATCCTTCCGACTGAATATGCACGTCTCCTACACATTTGTGGTGAACTCGGCCACCAGCAGGTTGGCGACGTCGTCAAAGTTGAGCATTAACCGCGGCAGGCCATGCTGCTGTTGAAGTGTATAAGTGGATTGCACTAGCCCTTTCCATAAGTTCGGACTTTTGGTTGCGTTGGCTAGTGCATGAAGCTTAACATGGTATCAGAGCCTAAGGTCTCGAGTTCGAGTCCTGGCTTTCGCAATTTATCCTAAAATTGCTGTTGACCCCTCTGTGTCCACGTATAGGCCTCTTGAGTCATACGTGAGTTTCGCGCGCCGTCGCTCTCTTCCGGTTGCACGTGCTGACTTCTCCCCGTCACACGTGAGTGAACGGTTTCGCGACATAGTAAATCAAAATTTTCTATGGATGCGAAGAGAAGGAAAGCCAAGATCTAATCTAGGAGATGCAAACAATGAGAGAGATTGGATTAGATCTTCATACCCTTGAAGATTCGCACAGCGGAACGTTCGTCGGAACGTGGGTGATGTAGTCGTACTCGCTTCTCCTCCTCGCGATCCGATCCGATCTACAACCACAAGTGGCGGCGCCTCCGTGAGATGCACACGTGCAGCACCTCTACGTCTCCTCCTTCCTTGGACCAGCAAGTATGGTGGAGATACGGATTGGATCTACAACACGACGGCGTGGTGTATATGGTGGAGAATTTCTGCAGCAGGGCTTCACCTACAAACAGTCGGGAGGGAGAGAGGAAGGCAGCAGGGCGGCTAGGGTTGGAGGGGAAGGTGTGGGGGGTTGGTGCGCCCCCAGCCCTCTTTATATAGAGGGGTGGGCGCAGCCCTAGCCCCTCCCCCAAGCCCAAACCGGCGGCCCCAAGGAGAAGGAGTGGGGGGCAAGGAAACCCCCCTTCTAGAAGGTCTATCTCGAGTTTAAAACCCCCTTGGCCGGCTGGGCCCTATGGGGCCTTGTGCCCCTGGCCCAATGTGGCCAGGGCACTCCCTCATAGGCCAATGCCCCCTCCCGGAAGGTGGGTCCACGTTGGTCCCCTTCCGGAAGGTTCTAGAAGCTTCCGGTACAATACCGATTAACCCGGAACAATTCCGAACTCCAAAAACTGCACTGCCTTATATGAATCTTATTCTCCGGACCACTCCGGAACCTCTCGTGATGTCCCGGATCCCATCCGAGACTCCGAACAAAAACTCATAAACCAATTATCCAATCTATCCTAGCGTCAAGACACGTTAAGTGTGTGACCCTGCGGGTTCGAGAATATGCAGACATGATCTTCTATCAATAGTCAACAGCGGGGTCTGGGCACCCATATTGACTCCCACACATTCATCAATGATCATATCGTATGAACCACGATGCCAGGATTCAATCAATCCCATATATATATTCCCTTCATCTCGCGATATTTTACTTGCCCGAGATTTGATCGTCGGTACCGTCATACCTAGTTCAATCTCGTTCACAGCAAGTACTTTACTCGTTCCGTAATCCGATATCACTTTGTGATTAACTCCTTAACCACATGCTTGCAAGCGGTGTTGATATCGATTACCGAGTGGGCCCGAAGTATATCTCTCCGACTTGGGAGGGACAAATCCCATCTCGATACATTCAACCCAACAGATACTTTCCGATCACCTAAGAGACACCTTTATGATCACCCTCTCATAGGATGACGTTTGATGCCCTTAAAGCTTTCTTCTGATACCAGGGAGTTGTATTATCTCATGGTCTAAGGAATACAATATTTGACATAAGAAAAGCTTCGCAAAGACGAACACGATGACACGATCTAATTGCTTCGCTTAGTTTGGGTCTGTCCATCATATCATTCTCCCAATGATATGATCTCATTATTAATTGACAACTCATGTCCATGGTTAGGAAACCTTAACCATCATTAATCAATGAGCTAGTCCATAGAGGCGTACTAGGGACACAGTGTTGTTCACAAACCACACAAGTATTAAAGTTTCCGCTTAATACAATTCGAGCATGGAATATAAACATTATCATGAACAAGAATTATAATAATAACATCTTTATTATTGCCTATAGGGCATAATTCCAATAGTCTCCCACTTGCACTAGAGTCAATAATCTAGTTTACATTTGGCAAAAATCTCGCACCCATGGCACTGAGGTGCTGATCATGTTTTACACGTGGAAGAGGTTTAGTCAATGGATCTGCGACATTCAGATCTGTATGTACTTTGCTAATCTTCAGATCTCCATCTGCTATATAATCTCGGATTATATGAAACTTGCGGTTGATATGCTTGGTATTTGGATGATATCTTGGTTCCTTAGCGAGTGCTATGGCGCCAGTGTTGTCACACAATATCTCCAGTGGGTCCAATGCACTTGGAACCACGCCAAGCTCAGTGATGAAGTTTCTGATCCAAACTCCTTCACTTGACGCTTCTGCAGCAGCCATATATTTCGCTTCTACTGTAGATCCCGCGATCACGCTTTGCTTGCAGCTTCTCCAGCTCAGAGCTCCTCCATTCAAAATATAAACGTATCATGTCTGAGATTTAGAATCATCCTTGTCAGTGTCAAAACTAGCATCGACGTAACCTTTTACGACGAGCTGTTCATCACCCCCATAGACTAAGAACATTTCTTTAGTTCTATTTAGGTACTTTAGGATGTTCTTCACGGCTATCCAGTGTTCCACTCCTGGATCACTTTGATACCTGCTCGTCAAACTAAGAGCATTGGACACATCCGGTCTAGTACACAGCATGGCATACATGATAGAACCTATGGCCGAGGCATAAGGAACTTTCCTCATAGCTTCCCTATCATTTACCATAGCTGGACACTGAGCCTTGCTCAATATCTTACCTGACAACATAGGCACTGAACCTTTCTTTGCCTTATCCATTCTGAACCTTTTCAGAACTTTGTCTAGGTATGTACTCTGGCTTAAAGCTATCAGGCGTCTTTGTCTATCTCTATAGATTTTGATGCCCAATATATAAGCAGCTTCACCTAGGTCTTTCATTGAAAAACACTTGTTCAAATAACTCTTCACATCGTTAAGCATGTTGATGTCATTTCCAATAATCAATATGTCATCCACATATAGTACCAGAAACGTCACCGAGCTCCCACTCACTTTCTTGTAGATACAAGCTTCGTAGCAATTTGGAACAAATCCAAAGCTCTTGACCACTTGATCAAAACGAAGGTTCCAACTCCGAGATGCTTGCTTCAGTCCATAAATAGAACGCTGAAGTTTGCATACTTTATCAGCATCCTTAGGATCGACAAAACCTTCGGGTTGCATCATATACAACTCTTCATCAATGTTGCCATTGAGGAAAGCATTCTTGACATCCATCTACCATATTTCATAATCATGAAACGCAGCAATTGCTAATAAAATCCGAATGGACTTAAACATCGCTACGGGAGAGAAAGTCTCATCGTAGTCAACACCTTGAACTTGTCGAAAACCTTTCGCGACAAGCTGTGCCTTATAGACGGTAACATTACCATCCGCGTTCGTTTTCTTATTGAAGATCCACTTGCACTCAACGGCCTTTCGGTCGCTAGGAGGGTCCACCAAAGTCCATACTTGGTTTTCACTCATGGATCCCAATTCGGATTTCATGGCTTCTAGCCATTTCTCAGAGTCTGGGCTCATCATCGCTTCCTCATAGTTCGTAGGTTCACTGTCTTCTACTAGCAAGACAGTCAAGACAGGGTTGCCGTACCACTCAGGAGGGGCACGCGACCTTGTCGACCTGCGACGTTCAGTAGCAACATCGTCTGAAGCTTCATGATCCTTGTCATTAGCTTCCTCTATTGTTGGTGCAGGCGGCACTGGAACAATTTCAGGTGCTGCGCTACTCTCCAATTCAAGAGAAGGTTCAATAACCTCGTCTAGCTCTACTTTCCTCCCACTCACTTCTTTCGAGAGAAACTCCTTCTCAAGAAAGGAACCGTTCTTTGCGACAAACACTTTGCCTTCGGTTCTGTGATAGAAGGTATACCCAATAGTTTCCTTAGGGTATCCTATGAAGACGCATTTCTCCGCTTTGGGTTCGAGCTTGTCCGGCATCAACTTCTTGACGTAAGCTTCGCATCCCCAAACTTTAAGAAATGACAACTTAGGTTTAGCACCAAACCACAGTTCATACGGTGTCGTCTCAACGGATTTAGATGGAGCCTTATTTAAAGTGAATGCAGCGGTTTCTAATGCATAACCCCAAAATGATAACGGCAAATCAGTAAGAGACATCATTGATCGGACCATATCTAATAGGGTTCGATTCTGGCGTTCAGACACACCATTGCGCTGTGGTGTTCCGGGTGGCGTGAGTTGTGAAACGATTCCACTTGCTTTAAGATGCGTCAGAAAATCGTAACTCAAATATTCACCTCCACGATCGGATCGTAGAAACTTAATCTTTCTGTTACGATGGTTCTCCACTTCATTCTGAAATTCTTTGAACTTTTCAAACGTTTCAAATTTATGTTTCATTAAATAGATATACCCATATCTACTTAAGTCATCGGTAAAAGTGAGAAAATAGCGATATCCACCGCGCGTCGAAACACTCATCGGTCCGCATACATCGGTATGTATGATTTCCAACAAGTCCGTTGCTCGCTCCATCATACCGGAGAACGGGGTTTTGATCATCTTGCCCATGAGGCATGGTTCGCATGTGTGAAATGATTCAAAATCAAGGGACTCCAAAAGTCCATCAGAATGGAGTTTCTTCATGCGTTTTACACCAATATGACCTAGACGACAGTGCCACAAATAAGTAGTATTATCACTATCTACTTTGCATCTCTTAGCCTCAATGTTATGGATGTGTGTTTCATCCCTTTCGAGATTTAGAAGAAATAAACCATTCACAATAGGTGCATGACCATAAAAGATGTTACTCATATAAATAGAACAACCATTATTCTCCGATTTAAACGAATAACCGTCTTGCAATAAACAAGATCCAGAAATAATGTTCATGCTCAACGCAGGCACATAATAACACTTATTAAGGTTTAAAACTAATCCCGAAGGTAAAACTAAGGAGAGTGTGCCGACGGCCATCACATCAACTCTTGATCCATTGCCAACGCGCATCGTCACCTCATCCCTCGCAAGTCGCCGTCTATTCTGTAGCTCCTGTGTCGAGTTACAAATATTAGCAACTGAACCGGTATCAAATACCCAGGCACTACAACGAGGGCTAGTAAGGAAAACATCAATAACATGTATATCAAATATACCTTTGATGGTGCCAGCCTTCTTGTCCGCTAAGTACTTCGGACAGTTGCGCTTCCAGTGACCCTTGTCCTTGCAATAGAAGCACTCAGTGTCCGGCTTAGGACCAGACCTGAGCTTCTTCTCAGCAGGGGCAACGCGCTTGCCGCCGCCTTTCTTGAAGGGCTTCTTTGCACCCTTACCTTTCTTGAAGGTGGGCTTGTTGACCATCAACACATGATTATCCTTTTTGATGTCCACCTCCGCAGCCTTCAGCTTTGCGAAGAGCTCGGTGATCGTATCAGTGGAACCAATCTGATTGTGAGTCACTACAAAACTTTTGTAGCTGGGAGGGAGTGATTGCAGAACCCTGTCAATCTTGAGCTCCTCTGGAATCGTGCATTCCAATTGCTCAAGGCGTTGAGTGTAGCCCGTCATCTTAATGGCGTGCTCACTAACGGAACTCCCTTCCTCCATCTTGCAGTTAAAGAACTTCTCAGAGATCTCATATCTCTCAGAACGGGCCTGAGTCTGAAACATGGTTTTCAGCTCCTCGAGAATCTCAAAGGGCCCGGGATAGTCTTCAAAACGATTTTGAAGTTCCGGTTCCATAGCAAACAACATGGTGCTCTTAATCACACCATAATCATCTTTGCGCGACTGATAGACAGCTTTCTCATCAGCCGACACAGTTGCAGCAGGGGGGTCACCTAACGCTTTCCCAAGGACATAGTCCTTTTTACCGCCAGAGAGAATGATTCTTAGATTGCGGAACCAATTGGTGAAGTTAGACCCATTGTTTCTAAGCTTTTCCTTCTCAGCGAAAACGTTGAAGTTGAAGTTGGACTTAGCCATTTGATCTACAGTATTGCAAGTACAAATTAGACTATGTTCATGATAACTAGTTCAACTTTTAATCAAATTACTAGATGAACTCCCACTAAATTCAACATCCCTCAAGTTGTTTAGTGAACACGATCCAAATTCACCACACCTAATCCGATCTTCACGAGAAGAGATGTGGTTTCAATGGTGGACAACGAAGTGTCGATCATATCATTCATATGACTCGTGCTTAACCTTTCGGTTCATGTGTTCCGAGGCCATGTCTGTACATGCTAGGCTCGTCAAGTTAGACCCAAGTATTTCCGCGTGTGCAAAACTGGCTTGCACCCGTTGTATGTGAGCGTAGAGTCTATAGCACCCGATCATCACGTGATGCTTGGTCACGACGAACTTTCGCAACGGTGCATACTCGGGGAGAACACAGTTTTTATCTTGATCTTTAAGTGAGGAATCATCTTATAATGCTACCGTCGCGATCTAAGCATAATAAGATACATAAAAGGATAAACATCACATGCATATAACTTTATGTGACATGGTGTAGCCAATCTTCGCGCAATGATCTCCATCTTGTGCGTTCCGGCATGATCTCGATCACTCCACCATGATTGCCTCCACCACGAATAGCAATTACAACTATTGCTAACTACTTAGCGATAAAGTGAAACTATTACATGGCGTATAAGAAGTTGACACATAGGTCATACACAATTATAAAGACAACCATATGGCTCCTGCCGGTTGTGTACTCATCGACATGCAAGTCGTGAAACATTACAAAACATGATCATCGCATACATTATACACATCACATCTTGGGCCATACCATATCACAGAAAACACTCCCTGCAAAAACAAGTTAGATGCCTCTACTTTTTTGTTGCATGTTTTACGTGGCTTATGGGAGTAGATGCTAAGAACGATTCTTACCTACGGAAAGCCACAACGGTGATATTATGGTTGCCAAACTCCGGTGTTAATCCCATGAAAACTATAGTGAGAGAAACTGGCATCCACCAGCCGCATGTGTGGAACAAGCCACACGTCAAGTGCGGAGCCGGTCTCGCGAACGACGTCGCGTATGGTTGGCCTGGACCGCTTCAATCTCACTATCCCGCGTCATAAGAAGAACACAAACAATAGGCTTGCAACAGAAAACATCAACGCCCGCAACAACCATGTTGCGTTCTACTCGTGAAACACATCTACGCATAGATCTAGCTCTGATACCACTGAACGGTTTCGCGGCATAGTAAATCAAAATTTTCTACGGATGCGAATAGAGGGAAAGCCAAGATCTAATCTAGGAGATGCAAACAACGAGAGAGATTGGATTAGATCTTCATACCCTTGAAGATTCGCACAGCGGAACGTTCGTCGGAACGTGGGTGATGTAGTCGTACTCGCTTCTCCTCCTCGCGATCCGATCCGATCTAGCACCACAAGTGGCGGTGCCTCCGTGAGATGCACACGTGCAGCACCTCGACGTCTCCTCCTTCCTTGGACCAGCAAGTATGGTGGAGAGACGGATTGGATCTACAACACGACGGCGTGGTGTATATGGTGGAGAATTTCTGCAGCAGGGCTTTGCCTACAAACAGTCGGGAGGGAGAGAGGAAGGCAGCAGGGCGGCTAGGGCTGGAGGGGAAGGTGTGGGGGGTTGGTGCGCCCCCAGCCCTCTTTATATAGATGGGTGGGCGCAGCCCTAGCCCCTCCCCCAAGCCCAAACCGGCGGCCCCAAGGAGAAGGAGTGGGGGGCAAGGAAACCCCCCTTCTAGAAGGTCTATCTCGAGTTCAAAACCCCCTTGGCCGGCTGGGCCCTATGGGGCCTTGTGCCCCTGGCCCAATGCGGCCAGGGCACTCCCTCATAGGCCCATGCCCCCTCCCGGAAGGTGGGTCCACGTTGGTCCCCTTCCGGAAGGTTCTAGAAGCTTCCGATACAATACCGATTAACCCGGAACAATTCCGAACTCCAAAAACTGCACTGCCTTATATGAATCTTATTCTCCGGACCACTCCGGAACCTCTCGTGATGTCCCGGATCCCATCCGAGACTCCGAACAAAAACTCATAAACCAATTATCCAATCTATCCTAGCGTCGAGACACGTTAAGTGTGTGACCCTGCGGGTTCGAGAATATGCAGACATGATCTTCTATCAATAATCAACAGCGGGGTCTGGGCACCCATATTGACTCCCACACATTCATCGATGATCATATCGGATGAACCACGATGCCAGGATTCAATCAATCCCATATATATATTCCCTTCGTCTCGCGACATTTTACTTGCCCGAGATTTGATCGTCGGTACCGTCATACCTAGTTCAATCTCGTTCACAGCAAGTACTTTACTCGTTCTGTAATCCGATACTCACTTTGTGATTAACTCCTTAACCACATGCTTGCAAGCGGTGTTGATATCGATTACCGAGTGGGCCCGAAGTATATCTTTCCGACTTGGGAGGGACAAATCCCATCTCGATACATACAACCCAACAGATACTTTTCGATCACCTAAGAGACACCTTTATGATCACCCTCTCATAGGATGACGTTTGATGACCTCAAAGCTTTCTTCTGATACCAGGGAGTTGTATTATCTCATGGTCTAAGGAATACAATATTTGACATAAGAAAAGCTTCGCAAAGACGAACACGATGACACGATCTAATTGCTTCGCTTAGTTTGGGTCTTTCCATCATATCATTCTCCCAATGATATGATCTCATTATTAATTGACAACTCATGTCCATGGTTAGGAAACCTTAACCATCATTAATCAATGAGCTAGTCCATAGAGGCGTACTAGGGACACGGTGTTGTTCTCAAACCACACAAGTATTAAAGCTTCCGCTTAATACAATTCTAGCATGGAATATAAACATTATCATGAACAAGAATTATAATAATAACATCTTTATTATTGTCTCTAGGGCATAATTCCAACAGTGAGAGGGGGTGTTGAAGTGTATAAGTGGATTGCACTAGCCCTTTCCATAAGTTCGGACTTTTGGTTGCGTTGGCTAGTGCATGAAGCTTAACAGCTGCCACATGGAGGAAGCGAACGCACGCGCGCCCTCCTCGGTTGTCTTGAAGGTGCCTATCGAGTCACGGTAGCTGCCAACGTACATGAGCTCGGCAGCAAAGTGACCGGAGGCCCACTGTCGCACGCTGTGGTAGCCGGTGGAGCTCCACGGGCGGCCGCACAGAGGCATCTTCGCAGCGGGCGACGAGCGGGTGGTGGGCTGACGACTCACCGATTCGACGGGGGGGACGCCAGTTTGGAGGGGGGGTCCGGTGGTGGTGTGGCGGGCCGGTGACGGAATCGACGGATTTGTGTCGTCTCGAGGGTGATTGAGACGTGGAAATGTAAATGCGGATGGTTGGTAGATGCACGTGCGTGTGGACGATATTGGGTGGCGGCCGACATGTCCAAATTTACAGCAAGATGGGGTCTTTTTGGGGGCATGCCCAAAAAATTTAGGAGAGAGAAGGTTTTGGGCATGAGTTGAAGATGGTTTTTCCCTTGTCTACCCTAGAAAGCTGTTTTCAGACACAAGAGGTGTTTTTGACGTCCATTAGACCTTTCACAATGTTTGTTTCTTAGCGCTATTTCTTAGGCACTTTGCTTATTTGGTACTGTAATTAATGAGAAAAGACATTAATGGTTATATCTTAGCGAAAGACCTCTTGCACGAAATATAGGCATGCAACATTGCTATACCAATCACATACATGCATGCTAAATCATTAAATGTAGTGACATCACTTTAAAAATAATGCATTGGAGAGGTTGTTTCTTAATTATTTAGTTTCTCCAACGATGACGTGCTAAGATGCATTTTATTGTGAGAGGCCTTAGAGCAAGTTCGGTAATATAGCATGTTGTTAACTAGTAAGTGACACGTTCAGCTCTATAGCTAATATATATAATAGTTAGCTATAAAAGTATACTAATCAATACATGAACTCTCACAAAATGTCTATGAGCATGCGCTATAGATGACTTTTAACCTAAAGTCCGATTAGATTTTCTCTCCTTATCTCACTCAAACTATACTATTTTATTTTTTATAGCTAGCTGAATGTATTCTATTGTATTTGCTGTTAGAGTTGCTCTTTGGATAACGTGTTTAGTCTAAAAAGCAGAGTTTCTACGTTTCCGCGCACGTACGGCCGCTGATTGTCATCCTTGGTCCTGGGATGGAAAATCGCAAGTAGAGTGTCGGGGGCTGGTCACGATCTACTCGTGACGTTGGCTGGCCATGACGCCATTTGTTGGGAGTAGACACCGATCTGGATCTGGTCACCCGCTCTTCGTTAGCTAGCATCGATGGTCGTGCAAGGTAAACCAGCCGGCCTTGCCATTCGATCCGATCGAAGAAGGTTCCGGCGGGTCGATCGGGACATACGTACAGGGCCCCGTTTGACTCTTGTTTAGCCTATTGGAGCTAGTCACGTCCGTCCGTCCCAGGTGTAAACAATTCTCGTGCTGTGTACGTGTGCGACATACACGCACGCACACGCTTGGCTTAAGGGGCCCACCGTGCAGCGACTCCCTTGAGGCATTACACCATGCTCCCTAGCTAGGCATTCGTAGGATAGCAACCTCGATCTCGCGTCCATATATGCGTCCATTCGTGTGTGCGCCCGCGCTTAGTCTAGTCCACTTGAGTAGTAATATAGTCATACATGTATTATCAATTAAGCATTTAGATGATATGACATGCAATTAAATGGTGAGAGAGAGGCTTGTGGTAACTAGCTATTTTACCATAACATCACATATTTTAAGACAAAATGAAGGCTTTGCATGACACCACACATATGTTCCTTTCCACTATGAAGATAGTAATAATTTAGACTAGTAACATACACATGTTACTACTATAAGTTACTTTCCACTATGACCAGCCTTAGACGTGGACCTGGTGATCAATCCCGGTGGAGATGGCAGATCAAAGATGCCCGAGGCTTAAAATTTCGTTATACTATACCACTCTGCCAGCCAAACTCCGGAAGAAACACGGGAAGAGGAACGCGGCGGGGAATCTCATCTCCACGGGTTAACCGTTGATCTCGTGCTTTAAGATTCTAATCAAGTTTTATCTTTGAGTTTCTATTAACCGCAGGGAATTGGACTGAATGAATCTGAAAAAAAAAAACAAGCGAGACATGCATGGGGGTGAGAAATTTCTCACGAAAAAAAAACAAGCGAGACATGCATCGTGATGGGCCTTACGGCTTTGGAAATGGATCTCAAACCCAGCCAGCCAAGTAAAAAGGTTCACCGTTTATCATATGGCAACAAACCAAACCCCCCAAAATGGTACTGGTAATCGGGCCAGCCCAGCCCAAACAAGAACGTACACTCTCCTTACGTTAGTTGTGTACTTCTCATGTTTTGCCTGTGTACACTTCCCCTTACAAGTGACCAAATTCGGTGGATACCAGAAGGTTGGGCATCTCTAGCGTGCGGACACAAACGGATCGTGTCTGTCCTATTTGGTCCCATCGGATAGGAGGACTCCCGCCCCAACGGCTAGACCTCAGATTTGTACATCCAATCCAAACAAAGATTTCAAGAACCAAGAGATTTTGGCCCCGGGAGCCTAGATTGGACCGCAGTGGTGGGCTTCCCGACACCTCCTACGGCGTGATGCTGCTGCCGGTGAGGGACCTCGCATGGTCATCGATCTAGAGGAGGGCGTTGAGCTCGGGGTGGTTGTTGGGTGATGAGGCGGGGGCGGGAGGTCGTGAACAAGAGCCGACAGTCAATATGGAAGCCACCACATGTGGTCATTGTCGGGAACGACCACATGAGGTGGGTTAGGCGGCAGCGCTGGGGAAAGGGAATGGCTCACGTGGAACATGGGAAGTTAGTGTTGGACGGGGTATGCGCATCTAGGGTTATCTACTCCAAGGTGTACTATATGGGTTGATTCAGAACTATTTGAGTGTCCTATATGAAAAATGTGTTACAAGTATTGTAGCATGTATTGCCGTGTACATGTGATAAATCCGCACTTTCTAAAGACTAATAAATGAAGTTGCGATGGTATCGGTGGTGACGTGGTAGCTTGTGAAGAAAGGGCTGAAAACTTACATGCTTCTGTCAAAAGAGCTCACAAAAAAAGATTGTGGAGACCCTACACAAGTCAAGGCTGAAAATGGATTACTGAACACACCTTTTGTTCACAAAATAACTTTTAATGTGCTCATGCCATGATCTAGGTCTTTCTTCTTTAGTACGCCTGGTCATTGAAACAAGATCATCATGCGTGTACTCAGCATTTCTACGTTTTTGCATGCAAGGGGGAAATAATAGCTTCTGCAGGTCTTGCCAAGCTGACAGAGCCAGCATGGAGCTTGCAATAATGTCCTTAATTTGACGTCGTTTGGTGCAATCCTAAGCGTTGTAGATTGTGTCACGAAATTTTCTCCAAGATTCAATAGTCGGCGTCGCGCGCAGCTCCATTCCCACCAGTCTGGCCGCGAGAGGCGACTTGTTGAGCTTGGCGGCGATCTTCGCTCCGATAACTTGGAGTATATCCCGGTCCGGGTGTTCCTCTACTACGCCGTCATCCCCAAGCGCGCAGTGCATGAACAGGCGAAGAAACACATCGTCCTCCAGCTCGCGGATCGGAATGCAACCGGATTTCGTGGCGCCGAGATCCTGCAGCGCGTCGACGGAGCGGGCGGTAAGGAGGACCTTGCTCCCGGATGCCACGACGTCGAGCGGCGAGAGAATCTCCTTCAATTCGTCGTTGCCGTCGCAACGGACGTCGTCGAGCACCAGGAGGAGCCGCTTCCCGCGCAGCTCGTCCTCGAGGCTCCTCCTCAGCAGGGAAACGATGTCGTCGTTGTCGCCGTGGCCGTCGCGGTCAAAGAGAGGATAGCGCCCTGTGGCCTCCTTCATCATCTCGTCGGTGTCGGTGTCGCTGTCGGAGAGAGGATATGACGGTGGTCGCCCCGTGTCCTGGTGGCTCTTGATGTCAGTGTCGTTGTCGCGGTCGAAGACTTGATCATCATGTCGTCGCTGCATGACCGCCTGCTTCATCATGTCGTCCAAGACTCCGTGCGGCGGGGTGGGATGATGGCGGCGGACCTGGACCCAGATGAAGAGTTCGAAGAAGCGGGAGCCGTCCTCCTCGTTCTTATCCTCTTTCGCGTGATCGTAGGCGCGCTGGGCGAGGGTCGTTTTCCCGGACCCGGCGGCGCCATGGATGCCCATCACGACGTCGTTGCTAGCACAGCCCCTGCCGTCGAGTACTTTCCGACGACACCGACGAGGAAATTCCGACGAGACGACACGCACGTATCCGATTCCGCCGAGATGCACGTGCTGCTAGCCGATCGATTCTTTTGATCTAACTAGTACACTCGCGCACGCACACGCAAAACAACTTTGATTGCCAAAGGCTCTTGTCAAGCCTTGCCTTTTCTCTATTGCTTTTCAACTCACACGGTGTGTTTTACAACCTAGGGTACATGCATATATATACTAGGATTCTAGTATGCCGATTCGACTACAAGCCTACTAATCATACACGGATTGGACTCAACACACACCTCGGTGCACTGCTAGGAAACCTGTACGTATACGGACTCGTACTCGTCTACGACGGAGCACACGATGCCGTCCAGTATCCGACGTGCTTATTCCTAATAATCACCCCCTAAGCACGACGTGCTCTCTTCGTCTTCGACCAGGATCCCAAATACGCCGGTTGCTCCTCCCTGACGTCTTCCTTGTCATTGCTTTCCTTGGCACCCATGTTACCGACATTTCTTTCGCCGGCTTCTCCATGGCTTCACGTCGACCCTTCTCGTCCGCGTCCTTCTTTTCCGCGTCCTCCTTGTCGATATCGTCCATTACTGTGCCTTCAGTCTTCATCGGTTCCTTGATGAACAAACATTGATTTTCGTACTCCATCTTCACCAGATAATTTACCGTCCAAAATTCTTTCTTCGGATAGTAGTCCATCACGTCTCCCATGCGTGCTTGCATCGGTCGTAGTCGTCTCATCTCCAGTTCTATCGGAGTCATCACGACATACTCTTCTGCGTCCGACAACGCGCTTGTTTCTCCAGTTTCTGAACCTTGCGTGCCTCCACGAAGAGCTCCTGGAGCCAACGACTCTACATGCAGCGTATCCTGCATGCCTATTTCTCAGCCAATTTCTTGACTCGCCACCACATCACATGACCCTTGCACTTCTGGATACTCCTTTGCCCCAAGCTCTTCACGTGGATCATCACCTCCTGTACTAGCAGATGATGAGCTAAACACAACACCTTCTAGCTCTGTTTTTTCTGTCCACGAACTAGCCTTTTCTCCGGACACTTTTTCTTCTAGGAGTATCCCTAGTGCTTCTGGACTAGTGTCCACGCCTAGAGCACCCCCTAGGCCTTCAATCTCTTCTAGGTCTGAATTTGTTGATAAAGATAAGCTTGGTTGATCCATATTTTCTTCATACTCAAGATCCCACGTGATGTGAAAAGATGAATATTCCGGTTTTTTGGAGCCCCAATTCCATGATTTTTCTTCCTCAAAGACTACGTCGTCCGTGAAAACCACCTTATTGGTATAAGGATTGCACAAACGGTATTCCTTCGAGCCTTTATAGCCTGTCATGATCATTGGAGTACTCTGCTGGCCGGTCTTGTCGTGCGCCACGCATACAAAAGTACGAAGATGATCAACCGAAAGCTTCCGTCCGTACCATGCTTCATACGGAGTCATACCAACTCCACTCTCAGTTGGCTCCATGTTCAGCAAATACACAGTCGTATTGACTGCCTCACCCCAGAAGTTTCCTGGCAAACCTTTACTCTTCATCATCCTCTGTGCCATGGTCAACACGGTTTGATGCAGCTCACCCTCCTGATTAATGCGTACGGCTCTTATCTTCGCCTCCACCTTAAACTCTTCAGCTTCCTTGATCTTCTCAAATGCTTGTTGAGCTTGACCCTTACTTTTTATCAACACAATCCACATGTATTTACTATGATCATCCACCATAAGCATGAAGAACTTATTGCCGGATGGAGTTGCAGGTGAAATTCCAACGCATAGATCGCCATGATCAGATTCTGAAGCTTCACTTACCTCAAACATGGCTTCACGCAGAAACGGGGCACTCCGTTGCTCGTGATCCACACATGGTAGATCGTGATCCACTTGCGCCACAATCTCCATACCCGGTGATGGAGGATCCTCCTCATCCTTCAGCTCAGTTACTTCGAGCATCAGCATCATCGGTCCATCATCATCTCCTTCCTGGGCGATGAGAGCCCTCTCATTCGACGATTTCTTGCAATCCTTCTTGAAGTGACCGAGCTCGCCGCACTTATGACATCTTACTTTCTTGATGTCAAACTTCCTCCGCGGCGGAGCCTCGTCCTCGTCCTCCCCTGCGATATGATTTTTCGCTGGGCGAGAATCTTCTCTATCACTCCTGCCGCTGGATGCTTTATCGCCCTTCTTCTCCTTGGCGAACAACGCTCGAGCCATAAGCATGAGATGCTCATCCACTTTCGCGTCCCCATAGGTGATCTTCATCCGCTCATCGTGCGCCTTGAACCGTCCAACTAGATCATCCATCGTGAGAGTCTTGAGATCAACGCATTGCTCGATCGCCGAGACAACGGGTGAGTAACGCGGCGGCGCCACGCGGAGGAAACGCCTCACAATAGAGATCTCATCCAGCTTCTCGCCAAGTCCGCGAATCCCATTGACCAGTGTAGCGACCCTTGAAGCAAAAGCGTCTAGCGTCTCATCTTCTCCCATCTCCAGATTCTCGTACTTCTTCTGCAAGGTCTGCAGGGTCGCCTCGCGGACGCGCTCGTGCCCAAGATTTAGCGTCTTGGGCATATCCCACACCTCCTTTGCAGATTTCTTCGAGATCAGGTGTTGCATCAGATCCGTCGGCACCACCGAGCAGATGGCCGTGAGTGCTAGTCGGTCTAGGTGGTACTTCGACGCGCCTTTCTTGAACTCGTCGCCGCCTGGATCGACAGCCTCCCAGAGTCTGGCGCCTTCTAACGCCCACTCCATCTGGACCGTCCAGACCGTGTAGTTGTCGCGGCTGTACCGCGGATATTGCATCGACACCGGCGCACCCGCAGACGCACCAGAATACTCGCCTAGCTCCTTGCCCGTCATGACCTCCCGTTACTAGGAGATCCTTCACGAGGCTCTGATACCAATTGTTAGCACAGCCCCTGCCGCCGAGTACTTTCCTACGACACCGACGAGGAAATTCCGACGAGACAACACGCACGTATCCGATTCCGCCGAGATGCACGTGCTGCTAGCCGATCGATTCTTTTGATCTAACTAGTACACTCACGCACGCACACGCAAAACAACTTTGATTGCCAAAGGCTCTTGTCGAGCCTTGCTTTTTCTCTATTGCTTCTCAACTCACACGGTGTGTTTTACAACCTAGGGTACATGCATATATATACTAGGATTCTAGTATGCCGATTCGACTACAAGCCTACTAATCATACACGGATTGGACTCAACACACACCTCGGTGCACTGCTAGGAAACCTGTACGTATACGACTCGTACTCGTCTAGGACGGAGCACACGATGTCGTCCAGTATCCGACGTGCTTATTCCTAACAGTCGTCGTCATCGTCGTCCTGGTGCGTGCCGTAAAGCGCGGCCACGATCTTCCCGCACTCCGCGTCACGCACGATCACCTCGTCGATGCTTGGCAGGTGGAGCTGGAAGTCCTTCCATGTCTTCTCGATCAGGGCCCCTGTCGCCAGCGCTATATAAAGAGGTGGGGGGGCCGGCAGCACGCCTCACGAGGTTAGTCGTGCCCTAGCCGCCCCACCTACAAGCCCTACCCAATCTAGGCTAGCGCTGCACCGACGGGAAGCTCCACCGCCGACACACTCAACCCCCTTTACCACCCATGGCCAATGACGGAGGCTCCAGCTCCGGCACCAGCTCGGGCATCCCCTCTGGCTCATGTCTGTCGAGCCTGAAAGCAGGTAGTTCTCATCTCGGTTCCCTCTCTCTCTCTGTCTCTCTCTCTCTCTCTCTCTGTGTGTGTGTGTGTGTGTGTGTGTGTGTGTGTTTCGATCTAGAAAGGTAAAGTGCAGTGCTACTGATAGATCTAGACTAGATCCATTACAAAGTTGTTTTTAACATTGGTATCAGAGCAAGTTTTAGTTGCTAGATTTTTGTGGCATCCCGCAAAACCACTACTAGAAAATCGCGTTGTTTTTGTGCATTGCATCATCATGACATCATCATGCATCTCATTGACTAAAACTATTTGGTTCAAACCTACTTTTGCTTTCTACAAAGATCCCTCTCTATTTCAAAATAATCCCCGGACCCTTCCGGATATTTTGTTTGTCTAAAAATAAATTGCACAAGTCTTTTAAACAATACATAAAATTTTATATTATTTTTAGGGGGAAGCCAAACCGGGCCGATCCGACCCAGTCGGCCACCCCCAGTACAAAACCAGTTCCCCCTAAACTATTTTCCTACCCCACCCTAACCTACCCAGCCCCCCTCCACCTCACCTGCACCAATCGGTGCACGCCACCTCACCTCTCCCTGCCCCCTATCCTATCCCCTCCCTCCACCTCATCCCTCCACCCTCTCTTCCTCCACCCAGCAGCCACCTCACCCGCTGGCCCACAACCCCACTCCCTCACCCAACACACACACATCACACAACCACCCCACGCCCTGGCCCTACCCCCACTCACGCACGCTCCCGTTTGGCCCACCCCGCGTCCCCCTCGATCCCCTCATCTCTCGCTCGCGTCCTCCCGCATAGCACTGCGCCTCCCTCCTCTGCAACCACCCGCGCCGCCGCCGCCTGCTCCCTCGGCCGCCCTCCGCCGGTGCCGCACGCCTCCGCAGGACCCTCCGCCCCTACGCGCCTTCCTCCTACCTGCGGCCATGGCGCCTGCCGCCATCTTCCCCTTTGGCCCGCCGCTGCCAGGCTCCTCCCTGGCCTCTCCCCACGCCACCGGACCTCTCCGTCGTCCTCCACCCTGGCCGAGCTCGCCGGCATACTCCTCCTCGCCTCGCTCTCGCCTCCCTCCTGTCCGCGAGCCGAGCCGACCCGCCGCCCTCTATTTGATCCGCGACCAAGCTCTGTCGCGTCCCTCCCGCATGCCTTCTCACCGCCAGCGCCGGCCGCTCATGTAGGGGTTCGTAGCATGGAAAACAAAAAATTTCTATCGCATACAAACAAACAAGCCAAGATCTATCTACTAGATTGTAGCAACGAGTCGATGGAATAACTTACCCTCGAAGATTCCAAAGCGTTTAACGAGAGCGGATTCTCGTGGGTGATGTAGTCGTACTCTTCCCGATCTCAAGATCGTGTAGACGATCCTTCCAGCGCTGCGTTCCGGCAGCGCTCCCGCAGTCGGTCACACGTTCGGTACTCGACGAAGACCTTCATCTCCCTTGTTCCAGCAGGCAGCGGAGGTTGTAGCACTCTCCTCGTGATTCCGGCAGCACAACGGCGTGGTACCGGAAGTAGAGGGGAAATCCCGCAGGGCTTCGCCTTAAGCCGGTGCGAGTATGGTGGAGTAAGAGAGAGGCTATTAGTGGTCTAGTAATTAGACACACCAATTAGAAGGCTCTAAACCAATTAGAAGGCTCTAAACCGAAGGCTAAAGCAATTAGAAGCTCTAAACCCAAACGGCTCTAAACCGGAGGTAGAAGATAGGAACTTGTGTGTACTAGGAGGGGAGCCCTGCCCCTCCTTATATAGATGGGAGGGGGCTGGCGCGCCAGGGGAGAGAGGGAGTCCCTCCCCAACTCGGCCTAGGGCTGGCCGCCGGCTTGGAGGAGAGAAACTCCTCCTCCAAGTCGGTTCCAACTCCTCTTGCTTGTTTCCCACAGTTTCTTGTTTTAGCCGTTTGACTTTCAAACTGGACATTTGACTTTTCTGTTTTAGGATTCAATTTAATCCTTTATTTGGCACAGCAAGAAAACTTAGTACATGATGCAATCATTCCAATATGCAATGACACATTCATGTACCCTCCCCCCCGGAGTGCCGGACATTCCGGAACCTTCTAGAACATTCCCGATGAAAACACCGGAATCATTCCGCAACTCCGAAATAGGACTTTCCTTATATGAATCTTATTCTCCGGACCATTCCGGATCACCTCGTGATATCCCGGATCCCATCCGAGACTCCGAACAACATTCGGTCTCTTTCTCATAATACCATAACTACTCAAACAACGTCGAATCCTTAAGTGTGTCTCCCTACGGTTCGTGAATTATGCGGACATGACCGAGACACTTCTCCGAACAATAACCAATAGAGGAATCTGGAAATTCATATGGCTCCCACATATTTCTACGATTACTTTGCGATCGAATGAACCACTTACATACGATACCAATTTCCCTTTGTCTCACGATATGTTACTTATCCGAGGTTATGATCGTCGGTATCTCTGCATACCTAGTTCAACCTCGTTACTGATAAGTACTCTTTTCTCGTTCCCGTGATATGTGATCCCTTGTGACCAAGTCACATGCTTGCAAGCTAATTGGATGACATTCCACCGAGAGGGCCCAGAGTATATCTATCCGTCATGTGGATGGACAAATCCCACTCTTGATCCATGTGTCTCAACCAATACTTTCCGAACACTCAATGCCACCTTTATAACCACCCAGTTACGGTGTGGTGTTTGATGTCATCAAAGCATCCATCCGGTAAAGGTGATATGCATGATCTCATGGTCGAAGGAATTAGGTTACTATGTATCAGAAAGCATATAGAAATTGAACTATTGAAATGACTTGATCTTTATGCTACGCTTATCTATAGGAGTATGTCCACCATATCATTCTCCTAACGATATGATCTTGTTGTTGATAACATCTCAATGTTCATGATATGGAAACCACAATCATTAATCAACCAACAAGCTAGTGAAGTATAGAGGCTATACTAGGGACTTCAAATTAAGTTTACAAATCACACAAGTATCAATGTTTCCTTGTTAATACTATTATAGAATGAATGTAAACATTTATCATAAACACAAAGATATAATAATAACTACATTTATTATTGCCTCTAGGGCATATCTCCAACAGTCTCCCACTTGCACTAGAGTCATCTAATCTAGATTACATGGTAATATACCGAACACCCATGGCAGTTTGGTGTTGGTCATGTTTTGCCCTCGGGAGAGGTTTAGTCAACGGATCCGCCACATTCAGATCTGTGTGTACTTTGCAAATCTTTATATCCCCATCCTGGATATGTTCTCGAATAGCGTGAAAACATAGCTTGATATGCTTCAGCTTCTTGTGTGACCTTGGTTCTTGCGCATTGGCTATGGCGCCCATGTTATCACAGTAGATAGACATTGGGTCCAGCGCACTAGGAACCACACCCAGCTCTGCAATGAACTCTTTCATCCATATCGCTTCTTGTGAAGCCTCCGAAGCAGCCATGTATTCCGATTCAGTTGAAGATCTCGCCACAACGCTTTGCTTTGCACTCCTCCAGCTAACTGCTGCACCATTCAAAATAAATACGTATCCGGATTGTGATTTAGAATCATCCGGATCTGTGTTCCAACTAGCATCGGTGTAACCATTAACAACGAGTTGTTCATCACCTCCATAAGAAAGAACCATATCCTTAGTTCTTCTCAAGTACTTAAGGATGTTTTTGACCGTTGTCCAATGATCCACTCCTGGATCACTTTGATATCTGCTAGTTAAACTAACAGCATATGCAATGTCGGGTCTAGTACATAGCATGGCATACATTAGAGATCCTATGGCTGAGGCATAGGGAGTCTTACTCATCCTTTCTCTATCTTCTGCCGATGTCGGACTTTGAGTTTTACTCAAGGTCGTATTGGGCAACATGGGCAAGAACCCTTTCTTGCTTTCTTCCATTCCAAACCTCTTTAGAACTTTGTCCAAATATGTACTCTGTGACAATGATATTTGGCGTTTCGATCTATCTCTATAAATCTTTATGCCTAATATGTAAGCTGCTTCGCCAAGATCCTTCATTGAAAAACTATTATTCAAATATTCCTTGACACTATTAAGAAGGTCTACATCATTCCCAATCAACAATATGTCATCCACATATAGTATTAAGAATGCTACAGAGCTCCCACTCACTTTCTTGTAAATACAAGCTTCTCCATAAGTTTGTATAAAACCAAAACTTTTGATTACCTTATCAAAACGTTGATTCCAACTTCGGGATGCTTGCTTCAATCCATAGATGGACCGTTGAAGTTTGCATACCTTGTTAGCATCTTTAGGATCGACAAAACCTTTGGGTTGCATCATATACAACTCTTCATCAATGTCTCCATTGAGGAATGCTGTTTTGACATCCATCTGCCATATCTCATAATCATGATATGCAGCGATTGCTAACATAATCCTCACATAATTTAGCTTCGCTACCGGTGAGAAAGTCTCATCGTAGTCAACTCCTTGAATTTGTCGAAACCCTTTTGCGACAAGTCGAGCTTTATAGACAGTAACATTACCATCAGCATCTGTTTTCTTCTTGAAAATCCATTTGTTCTCGACAGCCTTCCGGCCATCCGGTAAGTCCACCAAAGTCCATACTTGGTTTTTGTACATGGATCCAATCTCGGATTTCATGGCTTCTTGCCATTTATTGGAATCTGGGCTCATCATCGCTTCCTCATATGTCTCGGGGTCATCGGTGTTGTCCACCAACATGACATTCATAATGGAATCATACCAATCTGGAGTGGTACGAGTTCTCGTTGACCTCCGAGGCTCTGTAGCAACTTCAACCGCAGTTTCATGATCACCATCATTAGCTTCCTCTCTTATTGGTGCAGGCACCACAGGAACTTCTTCCGGTGCTGCGCTACTCGCAATTTCGAGAGAAGGTTCGATAACCTCGTCGAGTTCTACTTTCCTTCCAGTCACTTCTTTCGAGAGAAATTCCTTCTCTAGAAAGGATCCATTCTTGGCAACGAAGATTTTGCCTTCGGATCTATGATAGAAGGTATACCCAATAGTTTCCTTCGAGTATCCTATGAAGACGCATTTTTCCGCTTTGGGTTCAAGCTTGTCCGGCTGTAACTTCTTTACATAGGCTTCGCATCCCCAAACTTTAAGGAACGACAATTTAGGTTTCTTCCCAAACCATAATTCATACGGTGTCGTTTAAACGGATTTAGATGGTGCCCTATTTAAAGTGAATGCGGCTGTTTCTAATGCATAACCCCAAAATGATAGCGGTAAATCTGTAAGTGACATCATAGAACGAACCATATCTAAGAGAGTTCGATTACGACGTTCGGACACACCATTACGCTGTGGTGTTCCCGGCGGTGTCAATTGTGAAAGTATTCCGCATTTCTTCAAATGCTCGCCAAACTCGTAACTTAGATATTCACCTCCACGATCAGAACGTAGAAATTTAATCTTCTTGTTACGTTGATTCTCTACCTCACTTTGAAACTCCTTAAACTTCTCGAAAGTTTCGGATTTATGTTTCATGAAATAGATATACCCATATCTACTCAAGTCATCCGTGAAGGTAAGAACATAACGATAACCACCGCGCGATGCTACACTCATTGGCCCACACACATCGGTATGTATGATTTCCAATAAGTCCGTAGCTCGCTCCATCATACCAGAAAATGGAGTCTTAGTCATTTTTCCCATCAGACATGCTTCGCATCTTTCAAGTGATTCAAAATCAAGTGATTCAAGAAGTCCATCGGAATGGAGTTTCTTCATACGTTTCACTCCAATGTGACCAAGACGACAGTGCCACATATAGGTCGAATTATCGCTTGATTTCAAACGTTTAGCCTCAATATTGTTGATATGTGTATTTACACTATCGAGATTCAATAAGAATAGACCATCTATTGGCAATAAACAAGATTCCGATATAATGTTCATGCTCAACGCAGGCACCAAATAACAATTATTTAAGTATAAAACTAATCCCAATGGTAGATGAAGGGGTAGCGTGCCGACCGCGATCACATCAACCTTTGATCCGTTTCCCACGCGCATCGTCACCTCGTTCTTCGCTAGCTTACGTTTATTCTGCAGCACCTGTTTCGAGTTACAAATATGAGTAACCGAACCAGTATCAAATACCCAGGCACTACTACGAGTACTAGTGAGATACACATCAATAACATGTATATCAGATATTCCTTTCTTCTTGATGTTGCCGTTCTTCAAATCCGCCAAGTACTTTGGGCAATTCCGCTTCCAGTGACCTTCTCCCTTGCAGTAAAAGCACTCAGTATCAGGCTTAGGTCCAGCCTTGGTTTTCTTCGTCGGCGTGGTAACTTTCTTACCACCCTTCTTGAAGTGTCCCTTTTGCTTAGACTTGCCTTTCTTGAATTTGGTGGTCTTATTGACCAACAACACTTGGTGCTCTTTCTTGATCTCCACTTCTGCAGATTTCAACATGGCAAAGAGTTCTGGCAACGTCTTGTTCATGTTCTGCATGTTGTAGTTCATCACAAAGTTCTTGTAACTTGGTGGTAGTGATTGGAGGACACGGTAAATCCCCAAAGCATTAGGAACCACTATACCCAAGCTTTGAAGTTTGTTTGCGTGCCCAGACATCATAAGCACATGCTCACTAACGGAGCTGCCTTCTTCCATCTTGCAGTTAAAGAACTTTTCAGAAGCCTCATAGCTTTGAATTGCCGCATGAGTCTCAAAAATCAATTTGAGATCCTCGACAATATCATATGGGTCTGAATCCTCAAACCTTTTCTGAAGCTCCGATTCCAAACCATACAAGATAGCACACTGAACTATGGAGTACTGATTCTTCCGAGCGAGGTAAACATTTTTTACTTCATCGGGAGCATCAGCTGCAGGTGGGTCACCTAGCGGTGCATCCAGCACATAGGTCAAATTACCAGCTGTGAGGACAATCCTCAAATTGCGGAACCAATCCTCGAAGTTGCTTCCATTGTTTTTCAACTTTTCTTTCTCTAGGAACGCATTAAAATTGATGGTAGGGGCTGCCATTGATCTACAACATATTTGCAATAGTTTAGACTAAGTTTATGACAAATTGAGTTCAAATTAATTAATGTAATTAAACTAGGTGAACTCCCACTCAAAACAATATCCCTCACATTGTTTTAGTGATCACACGAACCAAATCCACTACATCAACACCGATCATCACGAGAGTTGATATAGTTTCAATGGCGAACAATCGTCATGTTCATCATATCTACTATATGATTCATGCTTTACCTTTCGGTGATCCGTGTTCCGAGACCATGTCTGTACATGCTAGGCTCGTCAAGATCAAACCTTAGTTTCCGCATGAGCAAATCTGGCTTTCTCACGTTGTATACACTTGCGGAATCTAACACACCCGATCATCACGTGGTGCTTCGAAACAACAAGCTTTAGCAACGGTGCTGACTAAGGGTGAACACTTTATGACTTGAAATTCATGTGCATGAGGGATCACCTTATAATGCTACCGTCGTCTACTAAGCAATACAAGATGCATAAAGGATTAACATCACATGCAATTCAATATATATGTGATATGATATGGCCTTTCTTCTTTGTGCTTCTGATCTCCATCTTCAAGCACGAACATGATCTCCATCATCACCGGTATTGCATCAAGGTCAATGACGCTACTCCATGGTTGTCGTCCACCGGCTTCAACTATTACAACTACTTTGAATAGACACGCGGGTCTTAACATAAATTAAAGACAACCATATGGCTCCTGCCGGTTGCCGACTTACAATAAGGAACATTGCATACATCAAATATAATCACAATCATGGCCATATCACATCACTGCACACCCCTGCAAAACAAAGTTAGACGCTTCTACTTTCTTTGCATATTTTACGTGGTTTGGGGCTTTCAATAAGTGTCGTTCTAACTTACGAACAAGAACCACAACATTGATACTAGTATTGTTAATCACCCGTTGTAAATTGGATCTTAACTATGCTAGGAGAAACAGGCACCCGCAAAGCCACTTATGCAATGCAAGTTGCATGTCAAGCGTGGAGCAAGTCTCATGAACGATGTCATGTAAGGTTAGCCCGGGCCGCTTCATCCCAACATACCGCAAGATGCAAAGTACACAAGAAGCAATCGACAATAAAAGCATCAACGCCCACAATGACCATTGTGTTCTACTCGCGCAACAGATCTACATATAGACACGGCTCTGATACCACTGTAGGGGTTCGTAGCATGGAAAACAAAAATTTTCTATCGCATACAAACAAACAAGCCAAGATCTATCTACTAGATTGTAGCAACGAGTCGATGGAATAACTTACCCTCGAAGATTCCAAAGCGTTTAACGAGAGCGGATTCTCGTGGGTGATGTAGTCGTACTCTTCCCGATCTCAAGATCGTGTAGACGATCCTTCCGGCGCTGCATTCCGGCAGCGCTCCCGCAGTCGGTCACACGTTCGGTACTCGACGAAGACCTTCCTCTCCCTTGTTCCAGCAGGCAGTGGAGGTTGTAGCACTCTCCTCGTGATTCCGGCAGCACAACGGCGTGGTACCGGAAGTAGAGGGGAAATCCCGCAGGGCTTCGCCTTAAGCCGGTGCGAGTATGGTGGAGTAAGAGAGAGGCTATTAGTGGTCTATTAATTAGACACACCAATTAGAAGGCTCTAAACCAATTAGAAGGCTCTAAACCGAAGGCTAAAGCAATTAGAAGCTCTAAACCCAAACGGCTCTAAACCGGAGGTAGAAGATAGGAACTTGTGTGTACTAGGAGGGGAGCCCTGCCCCTCCTTATATAGATGGGAGGGGGCTGGCGCGCCAGGGGAGGGAGGGAGTCCCTCCCCAACTCGGCCTAGGGCTGGCCGCCGGCTTGGAGGAGAGAAACTCCTCCTCCAAGTCGGTTCCAACTCCTCTTGCTTGTTTCCCACAGTTTCTTGTTTTAGCCGTTTGACTTTCAAACTGGACATTTGACTTTTCTGTTTTAGGATTCAATTTAATCCTTTATTTGGGACAGCAAGAACACTTAGTACATGATGCAATCATTCCAATATGCAATGACACATTCATGTACCCTCCCCCCCGGAGTGCCGGACATTCCGGAACCTTCTAGAACATTCCCGATGAAAACACCGGAATCATTCCGCAACTCCGAAACGGGACTTTCCTTATATGAATCTTATTCTCCGGACCATTCCGGATCACCTCGTGATATCCCGGATCCCATCCGAGACTCCGAACAACATTCGGTCTCTTTCTCATAATACCATAACTACTCAAACAACGTCGAATCCTTAAGTGTGTCTCCCTACGGTTCGTGAATTATGCGGACATGATCGAGACACTTCTCCGAACAATAACCAATAGAGGAATCTGGAAATTCATATGGCTCCCACATATTTCTACGATTACTTTGCGATCGAATGAACCACTTACATACGATACCAATTTCCCTTTGTCTCACGATATGTTACTTATCCGAGGTTATGATCGTCGGTATCTCTGCATACCTAGTTCAACCTCGTTACTGATAAGTACTCTTTTCTCGTTCCCGTGATATGTGATCCCTTGTGACCAAGTCACATGCTTGCAAGCTAATTGGATGACATTCCACCGAGAGGGCCCAGAGTATATCTATCTGTCATGTGGATGGACAAATCCCACTCTTGATCCATGTGTCTCAACCAATACTTTCCGAACACTCAATGCCACCTTTATAACCACCCAGTTACGGTGTGGTGTTTGATGTCATCAAAGCATCCATCCGGTAAAGGTGATATGCATGATCTCATGGTCGAAGGAATTAGGTTACTATGTATCAGAAAGCATATAGCAATTGAACTATTGAAATGACTTGATCTTTATGCTACGCTTATCTATAGGAGTATGTCCACCATATCATTCTCCTAACGATATGATCTTGTTGTTGATAACATCTCAATGTTCATGATATGGAAACCACAATCATTAATCAACCAACAAGCTAGTGAAGTATAGAGGCTATACTAGGGACTTCAAATTAAGTTTACAAATCACACAAGTATCAATGTTTCCTTGTTAATACTATTATAGCATGAATGTAAACATTTATCATAAACACAAAGATATAATAATAACTACATTTATTATTGCCTCTAGGGCATATCTCCAACAGCTCAACCGTCCCTGCGAGCCCACCCTCTCGGATGGCCGCCTCCTCGCCCGTGCTCACCTGACGGCGCCCCTTCTCTGATCTCCCCCGCCGGCCTTGCCCCGACATCGACGTTTGTCGGCCACGCCCCTTCTCCGGCCTCGTCGGCCTAGACCCCGATGGCTTCGCCTCTGCCCGCCGGCACCCCCCTCCGCGGCCGCCTGTGAAGCCCGTCCTCAATCTCCCCCTTGCGTCGTGTCGCTGGTTCTTCTCTGCCCGAGCTGGCCGCCTTCCTCCCTACCTCGGCATGGTGCTCGCTAGCCCCAGGTGCCGCGGCTGCAGATGTCTCCCTCTAGCGCCGACACCGTGTGGTGGTGATGTCTGCCAGAGAAGCTGCCATCGACGTGCGTGTGTGCTGTTTCGCGGCCCTCCTGTGCGTATGTGTTGTATGGCTACTAGTGGAGCTGGTGTGATGCCAGTACAAATCCCGACGGCCAAGGCTGCGTCCACCTTCATTCAGGAGTGTGTGCAACGATGTTGTGCGCACTATAAAACCATCGCCAAGTTCTTCCCAAGAGAAACCTACACCAAGTTTGGGGGCGACAAGATCTTCTCGCCGACAAGACCAATAACAGAGCCTCGAGAGCCCTGACACGGATCCGAAGCCCGCACCTAAATCCCGCCGAACGCCAAGATCTTCAATCGGGTACGAGAACACCGAGACCCCGGTGCGGCAAGTACTCCTTCCCGGATGCGATGCTCCAGAACACGGACGGTAAGGACACCGACGCAGAACGCCAAGTTCTTCATCCCGGACGCCAAGACCGACCTGATACGCGGGCCCGACAAGGTCGACACCGACCAGGGCGAGTCCGATGTACCCCCGACGCTGAACCAAGTCCTTCTACCCGGATGCGACAAGATCTACTCCGTTGTCCGAGAACGATCCCGCCGAGACCGAACCCTGCCTTCCCGTCGAACCCTGAGACCGAACCCCGAACCCCGGAACCCCAAGATCTTCCGAACCCAGAAGTGTGTCCCTTTCCTGAGACCCATATTTTTATAATATATGATATTTTACATACTGCATATTAAATTATTCATGCATGCATACTTGTCTGTGGTTTGGGGGCCTTATGCCGATTCACCTAAATTAAATATGGGATCCATATGCGGGCAAATCTAGTCGAATACTAGTCCCATTTAAATTGGTGTAGCAAACCGGTGCTATCTTTTGCCATGTTAAGACAACATTTAAATTGTGGGGTATCTAAACAACTTGAACCACTTAAATATTTGCCGGGACCCCGGTTCCGTTAATATTGCCTAATTGCATTGCACCTTTGCCATGTCATACATCATACATGCATCATGCCCGATCTTCTGTCATCGTATTAAATAGTGCACCCAGTGTTTGTGCTAGTGTTTTGCTTCTTCACGGATTAGGCCAATGAGTTGATGCGAGTATCGACCCGATCTTCGGCTGAACCCTCGGAAATGTTTTCAGGCGAGCATCTCCCCCTTTCTACCTATCTTACTTTTATAGTATTTATTCCCTCCTGTTGATCTATTGCTATCTGTGTTGCGATGCTCTAGCTTTCGTACCCGTGATATCCCTTGCAGCCTTATATTGCCTTGGACACCTCCTATTACCTGTTGTTTGGTAGATAGTTGGACCTGCGCATCGTAGTCGCTTGCTCAAGTGCTGTTGCGTGTCGTCAAGTACCACAGTTGATGGAGTATTACCGTGTGTTTATTGTTGGAGATGATCAAGACTTTAATTACTGTTTAACAACTAAAATTGAAGTAGGAAAATGCAGAGGCACCGGTGGGCAATAGATGTTATTTTGTTGTTAACCGTCCACTTGTGTCCCGTAGGACCCCGAGTACTTGATACCTATTCCTTGAATATTCACACTATCCACATCCGGGAGGATTATGGGACCCCCCTGAGCCAGAGCTTGATTCATTCTTATTTCTTGGGGCCACAAACTAGTTTGAGGTTTTATTTACTATCCTGTACGTATGCCATGCTTTACTGCTTTATTTAAATTGTGCGAGGTACTGCACACTGTACTGTTTAGGATCGGGACACGTTTTCGCGGTATCGACAAGCCCAGTCACACTTTCGGGTTCCCAGTCATTTACAGCCGTCCACCCAAACCTTGAGTCCGTCTCGGAGTCAGCTAACTTCGTTGCGGGTATACTTAATGGGGTGGCCCCCTGGAATATTTCTGAATCTGGTGATTGCTTTGTCGTGAAGGCCTCGTTGGGTTTTGATTTGGTTTTTCCGAGGTTGATCGAGTGTGTGTTGCTATTTGTGCACCCCTGCAGGGTAAAACTTTCTGAAAGCCGTGTCCGCGGTTATGGACGACTTGGAGCACAGTATCTCGATCATAGACAACTATAACTAAAGTAGTGCTATAAATTTGACTTTATAATGACTAGTAATCAGCTTCACTATAATGGAATGGCTAAATAAAATTGCCAACAATTGCTTGTTTGGGTTGTCGCTTGTTACCATTGTACCTGACTAGTAAGTATTGCAACTATAACGGAATGGCTAAATAAAAGTACCAACAACTGCTGGGTTTTGGGTTATCTCATGCTAATTGTATCTGACTAGTAAGTGTTGCAACTACAACGGAATGGTTAACTAAAATTGCCCACTGCTTATTATATCGGGATGATTATCTATACTTGACTAGTAATTGCTGCAACGATAACTAAATAAATAAAACTGCCAACGGTGTGAGTTCCTCGGTTGACTTCCTCGTTTGGTCTCGAGGGGGAAACATCAGGATGGGTTTGTTTGATGGTAGTATCATGTTGGTTCCGAATAGGTCTTTCTTACCCCTCTCTGATAGCCGCTAGTTGTATCGAGTCTCTATAGGTTGTTTAGTGCATGCTGCGCTGTCGCTCAGTCCACCATACCTATGTAGGCGAGGACCGCCGAATTCTAGCCTCGCCGTGTACTGGCCTCAGTACTGACCGCTCTCTCTTTTTCCTTTGCCCTTTGTCGGCACCCCTTTGTTTAAGCAGGTTTTGAGATCGACGTCGTTAGCAGGGTTACCCTTCCGGATTGGCCTGGGCAGGGTTATGAACGCCATTGTTTATTCCTCAGGGCTCTTAGCCCCATTTGCATCTTGTCCGTAGCTGGACGCTCTATCGTTTTCAAGGTGATTTGGATCTTTGTTCTGTATATCTGTATTCTCGACTCATGGAGTCGTGTTGTATATATATATCTGTTCTGTGGGTCCCATCGAGGACTGTTGTGTAATGTTATTACTTCGTTTTCCACCCGCACGCAAGTGCCTGGTGGGCACCTTTGAATCGTTTATATGCGGGTTTGGCGGGAAGCGCTGAAACTTGCATAGGGCCGATTCTGAGGGTGTTACAATTTTTCGGTGCAGAGGTAGAAAGCAAAAGTCCAAAAGAAGAGAAAAGACCTAGATCTAAAGTGCGCCTGCCCTATGGCCGCGCCGTTCCTCTCGATCTAGATGGGCATCCATAGTGGAGACATCTAGAAGAAGAACATACCCTTCGGGGCAAAGCAAAACCCTAGATATAAGCCCCAAAAAGCATCCCAAATCAAAGACAAACCCCATAGATCCCCACAGATCCCCAAAGAGAAAGTCAATCACAAAAAGGAAAAAAGGGGGAGGGGACCGTCGCCGGCGTAGTCGCCGGGCGGACGGCCGCCTACGACCCCTACACCGCCACAGAACACGCCACCAAAGGCCCCGCCGCCCCTCAAGCGCGGGGCTGCATGCCGCCGCTGCAAGAGAGAGAGAGAGAGAGGAGGGAGGGGCGCGCCGAGAGGTGGCCACCTCGCCTCGGCGGCGGGCGCATGCGCCGCCAGCTGCGAGAGGGGCGTGGCCAGGGAGGGGCGCTGCCACCTCGCCGAGGGAGGGCGCAGCCGCCTCGCCACGTTGCCCACAGCGCCGCCGCGGAGAAGACGCGGGGCGGCCGCGGGATGGACGCGGCGCCGCCGCGGGGGAGACGCGGGGAGGACGCGGTGGGGGAAAATGGGGCTAGGGTTTTCGAGGGGGAGCCGCGGGGGTGTTTTATTCGCCCGAAAGGGACGCGCGGCCGTCCGATCTAGGGCGACGCCGATGGACGGCCAGGATCAAGCGGCTGCGGGCGGCTGCGGGCTGCGCTAGGCTGCTCGTGGGCGCTGGCGTTAGCAGGCCGTTGGGCTTCAGCGGGTCGCGGGGAGCGGCTGTGTGACGCGCGGGGGGCGGCGCGGTCAGGCAGGCCGCGTGGGCCGTCGCGGGCCGCTACCAGGTAAGCGGCTGCTACTTCGTGTCGCGCCGCGCGCGGGCCACTGTCGAGTCAGCGCTTGGACGCTGTCCACCGCGCGGGCGGCTGATAGCGCTGGGCCACGCTGGGCCAAAACCCAGACTTTTCACAGTTTTATGTCTCTGTTTTTTTATTACAGAAGATGTTTTTAATAGTTTTGCTTAGTTTTAAGCATATTTTCAACATGGTTTTTTCTAGTCATTTCATTGAAAGTGTATTTTGACTAGAGAATGATTTAAAAGAAGAATTTTTTCTGTAAAGTTTAAAGTTTATGAAAGTCATTATTAAGTTTCCGCTGCAAATAGATGATTTAAATTGCAATGATGCAATAAAAGTTGTTTAAATTTTGTTATAAAGATGTGACAAAGTAATTAAAGATGATTATGTCTCATGTTATTAATTGACCAACGTTATTAATAAACATGACCATGATCGTTTACATTGAGTATTAAAGGTGCATTTAACTTTATTTCTACCCAACGGTGATGTAATTTTAAATAGCACAAACAATTGCATGCATAATTTATACCAACGTTGAATTAATGCATACAATTGTTTTCTTTTGGTGATCTCACATCTTTTGTGGTTTTCAGGAGGTCTCAACCTCATGAGCTGTTTGAAGGACATCCCGCTGCTAAGGGGGGACAACTACTCCGAATGGAGGAAGAAGGTTGATTTGGCGTTTGTATGCGCCGAAGTGGATTGGGTGGTTGACACAAAGCAACCAGTCAAGCCTGCTGACCCTGTCAGGGGAGATGCTGAGGAAAGTGCTGCGTTTGAGAAAAGGAAGAGGGACCATGCTCCATTGGAGCTGGCCTACTCGATTGATAATCAAAAATGGGTGAACGCCAACAAGAAATGTTTGGCCTTCGTAAAGAACACAATTGAGAACGCCATAGTGGGCTCAATTGGAGAGTGTGCCTCCGTGGGCGAATACCTTGCCAAGATAAAGAGCCAGTTTACTGGCTCTTCAAAGATGTATGCGACCCAGCTGTTAAAACAACTGGTGACTGAAAAGTACACGGGAGGACCCCACGGAATAAGAGAGCACATCTTGAGGATGTCAAACATGGCAGCGAAGCTGAAGCCCATGGATGAGGACCTCGAGCTAAAGCCTGCACTCTTGGTGCACCTGGTGATGGCCTCTCTTCCACAGCCATTCGAGAATTTTGTAATAAACTATAATATGTCCCCTGAAAAGTGGGACATAGAAAAGACCATTGGGATGTGCTCCCAAGAGGAGGAAAGCCTGAAGGCCCTTCATGGCGGTTCCTTGAACTTCGTGAAGGACAATAGGAAGAGGAGCTTCATAAACGGTAACCATGGTGGCTCACCCTCCAAGCCACATGGCAAGGGCCCAATGCAGCACCAGTACCAGCACCAGCAGTCCACCCCTGGGGAAAAAGACCAGCGCCATCACTGTAAAAAGACTGGCCACTACAAGAAGGACTGTCCAGTTTGGCTGAAGTACATCATGGCCAAAAATGGTAAAGATGTAGTTTCTTTTGTTAATGAATCTCTGTATGAAAAGTTTTCTAGATCTACTTGGTGGATTGATTCTGGTGCAACTGTTCATGTTGCCAACTCTTTACAGGGGTTCCATTCGACAAGGATTTTGCCAAAAAGAGAAAGACTCATTGAAGTGGCGAATGGGATTGAAGCAGAAGTGGAAGCCGTTGGTGACGTCCCTCTGGAGCTGGCCGATGGCTCTTCTCTTTTGCTCAAGGATGTTCTTTTTGTTCCCTCAATTCATAGAAATTTAATAAGTCTGTCGTGCTTGGACAAAGATTCTTATGAGTGTTATTTCGGAAATGGCAAATGTGCAATTTGGTTAAAAGATATTTGTGTGGGTGTTACTACCTTACATGACAAGTTATATTTATTATATTTGCATGAGAAAGTATTTTCTGTGTGTGATGTGAATGAAAAAGTTCCCTTGTCGAACAAAGAACAAAAGAAAAGAAAGCAAACTCTTGACTCATCGAAGTTATGGCACTGCAGACTAGGCCATATTTCGAGGGGAAGAATAGAAAGCCTCGTTAAAAATGACATTCTTCCTCCGTTAGAGTTCTCAGACATAGAACAATGCATAGATTGCATTAAAGGAAAATATGTAAAACAAATTAAAAAGGGTGCAAACCGAAGCATAGCTACACTAGAAATAATCCACACGGACATTTGTGGACCGTTTCCGGTGAAAAGTGTGGATGGATATGATTCATTCATAACATTCACGGATGATCACTCCCGGTATGGTTATATTTATCCAATTAAAGAAAGATCTGAAGCAATGGATAAATTTAAAATTTCCAAAGCTGAAGTAGAAAATCAGCATGATAAAAGAATTAAAATAGTTCGGTCCGATCGTGGGGGGGAGTACTACGGTCGGCATACTCCATATGGTCAAGTACCAAGACCCTTTGCAAGGTTCCTGCAAGAAAATGGAATAGTCGCCCAGTATTCTATGCCGGGCGAACCTCAGCAAAACGGAGTAGCTGAAAGGCGCAACCGTACCCTTATGGATATGGTGCACAGCATGATGAGCTACTCCACCCTCCCATTGGGATTGTGGATGGAGGCGCTTAAAACCGCCATTCACATTCTCAACAGAGTACCAAGTAAGTCGGTGCCCAAAACACTGTATGAATTGTGGACAGGCAGAGTTCCCTCTCTGCACCACTTGAGGGTCTAGGGGAGCCCAGCCGAGGCAAAAGTTTTCAATCCAAACATTGCAAAGTTAAACCCCAAAACAGTATCTTACCATTTTATTGGCTATCCAGATAAGTCCAAAGGCGATCGTTTCTACTGTCCCGACAGATACACAAAGTTTGTAGAAACGAGACATGCAGTCTTTTTGGAGGAAGAATTGATGAGGGGGAGCACGGTAGATAGGAAAATTGATCTTGAGGAGAAGAGGGTGCATGCACCTAATCCGATGACTCAGGAGCCATTTTTCTCGCTACCTGTTGTGGCACCATCTACAACCCCTGAGGTTGTGGTGCCGGCACCTGTTGTGACTCCACAGGTGACAACAATGGGCGAAAGTTCGGAACATGTCCATCAGGAGCCACCTGAACCCACTATTGAGCACGAAAGGGAGCCAGAATAGCCACCTACTGTAAATGTGTCTGAACCCGAGGCAAGAAATGAGCAAGAGTCTGATGAACTCAGAAGGTCTAAAAGAGAACGAAGACCAACCATTTCCAAAGAAATCTACAAAGTCTACAATGTAGTTCATATGGAGGGTGATCCTACCTCATATGAAGAAGCCATGAGTAGCCCTCACTCAGCCAAGTGGGTGGAGGCAATGGAAGATGAAATGAAATAAATGAGTTCCAACAATGTTTGGGACTTAGAGGAAATTCCTAAAGGAGCCAAAACAGTAGGATGCAAATGGGTCTACAAAACAAAGTATGACTCCAATGGGAATGTAGAAAAGTACAAAGCTAGACTTGTGGCAAAAGGCTTTACGCAAAGAGAAGGCATAGATTACAATGAGAGTTTTTCTCCGGTCTCATGTAAGGACTCCTTCAGAATCATCATGGCACTAGTTGTACATTTTGATTTAGAGTTGCATCAAATGGATGTTAAGACGACATTTCTAAATGGAGATTTAGAAGAAAATGTTTACATGAAACAACCCAAGGGTTTTTTCATGGAGGGGAAGGAACATATGGGATGCCGCCTAAAGAAATCCATTTATGGGTTAAAGCAAGCCTCTAGGCAGTGGTATTTAAAGTTTAATGATACCATTAAAAGATTTGGATCCAAAGAAAATGTTGAGGACAACTGCATTTATGCAAAGTTCAAAAGTGGGAAATATATTTTCCTAATTTTGTATGTGGATGACATTCTGCTTGCTAGTAGTGATGTTAGTCTACTACTAGAGACAAAGAAGTTCTTGTCATCAAACTTTGACATGAAATACCTTGGTGAAGCCTCTTATGTTTTGGGCATAGAAATTCACCGAGACAGAAAGAATGGAGTGTTAGGACTGTCGCAGAAAGCGTATTATGAAAATATTTTAAAGAAATACAATATGCATGCGATTAATTCAACACCTGCTCCCATAGTCAAGGGCGATAGTTTTGGGAAATCCCAATGTCCAAAGAATCAATATGAGATCGATCAAATGAAGTCAGTACCATATGCTTCGGCTGTTGGAAGCTTACAGTATGCACAAGTGTGCACTCGCCCCGACTTAGCATTTATCACCGGGGTACTCGGTAGATATCAAGAGAATCCAGGCATAGAGCACTGGAAGATGGTAAAGAAAGCTTTGCGTTATGTGCAAGGCACAAAAGACCTCATGCTTACATATAGAAGATCTGATTCCCTAGAGATAAAAGGGTATTCAGATGCGGATTTTGCGGGAGATAAAGACGACCGAAAGTCCACGACAGGGTATGTCTTTACTCTCGCAGGAGGTGCTATTTCGTGGAGAAGCGCCAAACAGTCGATAGTTGCATCATCTACGATGTATGCGGAATTTATAGCATGTTATGAGGCCATGGGACAGGCGTTATGGTTAAAGAAATTCTTACCCGACTTGAAAGTGGTTGACTGCATCAGCAGGCCACTAAAGATGTACTGTGACAACGAGCCCACAGTATTCTATGCTCACAACAACAAGTCGAGTAATGCTACAAAGTCTATAGATATAAAGTATTATGTTGTGAAGGACAAAGTGCAGGATCAAACTATAAGACTCGAGCATATAAGGACAAAGGATATGCTTGCGGATCCGCTAACGAAAGGCTTACCACCCAATGTGTTCAAGGAACACATAGCCGACATGGGTTTAACGGGAAGCCTATGATTCCTGGACTACAGAGGTCCAAAAGTAACAGGATTTGTTTCAAAACATGAAGGTATATAGTGGCTGTCTGATTCCATCGGCAATTGAGCTGAGACGATGAAACATGCTCTATGTATCATTCTTTGATGGAATAATTAAAGAACAAAGTTAAAAGTAAAGTCGAGATCTAGGGGGAGAATGTTAGATAGATCTCAACGTGACTGGGCCCAACGGCCTAGCATGCCCCTATCCGCGCCCTGATCGGGGGCGTCCCAACCCTATCTGGTTGGTGGGCCCCTGTCGCCAGCGCTATATAAAGAGGTGGTGGGCCGGCAGCACGCCTCACGAGGTTAGCCGTGCCCAAGCTGCCCCACCTACAAGCCCTACCCGATCTAGGCTAGAGCTGCGCCGGCGGGAAGCTCCACCGCGACACACTCAACCCCCTTTACCACCCATGGCCAATGACGGAGGCTCCAGCTCTGGCACCAGCTCGGGCATCCCCTCTGGCTCATGTCTGTCGAGCCAGGGAGCAGGTAGTTCTCATCTCGGTTCCCTCTCTCTCTCTCTCTCTCTGTGTGTTTCGATCTAGAAAGGTAAAGTGCAGTGCTACTGATAGATCTAGACTAGATCCATTACAAAGTTGTTTTTAACAATGGTATCCTCCAATAATCGTCCATGGATTGGAATCCAACTGGCCTGTCGTCGCTGGAAATGGAATGTGACTCGATCGGATCCGATTCAAATATTAGTACAAGGTGATCTATTTTTTACCTTATATAAGTCGAAATTATTTTCCTTTTTTCGCTAAAACATTCGCCCGGTCCTGCGCGCATATTATATAGGGGTCAGCCCAATGAGTTATGGTGCTGCACGCCACGCCCGGCTGAACGGACCCGGTAGTTCATAAGCAAAGCAAAAGATAGAAGTCAAAAAGTGTGACTCTTGTGTACATCAATGAATTAAAGCTTTCATCAATTATTTGTTTCGTGTTTTTCTCTTTCATCCAAGGCGTCTCATTCGTCCGATCTTCCTCACTTTGCTGTCAGACTATGTCAGTATTTTTTACGTCTTTTGTGGACCTTTGTCGTATAGCATCGAGAAGAGAGTGTACTTTCTATCTAGTTTGATAGTGCAAACCTATCCCATCTATGAGATGATCGATCCCTTCCCAATAAGAAAATAAGTCCAAGGTAAATTAGCAAGAATCCGTATCGGAACTCCCATTTTTCTAGGATAATCCGGACAGACCAATTTGAGTTAGAAAGTTGGTATCGCTACGTCTCAAGACAAACCACTACCAAAAACCGATCTGGTAATCGGAGAATTTTCTAATAAAGACATAGAGGTTGAAGAGAAAGATATAAGGGCATCCACTATGTTGGCAACAAGGTTATTCATAAGCAAAAAATAATCAACAAAAAGTTTCACATACATAGTGGAGACTATCAATAAGCTATCCATAAGCTCAAAATCTTAAGAGCGATTTACAAGCTTGTGAGTTGTCCATGAGCAATAGAATACTATTTGAGTTTCTCTCTCTCTCTCTCTCATGTGTGCAACTTTAACCGACACATGGGTCCATCTTATAGACAAGTTCAATTAGATACATTGTGATGCAATCAATAAGCTTGTAGTGTGATACATGGGTAACAGCTTATGGACAAGTTCTTCCACATACATAGGTGATGCCATAAGCTTGGGGTCTATAGTGTGTACCCGGGAGCATCCCAGTACTTCCGATTTGACTACCAACTATATAGGAAGATCTTCCAAGAAGGGTATCTGGCGTCCGGACGCATGTCGTTGGGTAGGGTCGTCCCTAGCACAAGTTCGTCTTATTTGTCTACTTGGCTCTCGAAAGAGTTTTTTTTGCTTTGTTTGCTCAAGATCGACGGTGAGAGGAGTTAAGACCATCTATTTTGGAAGATGAAAGAAGAGAAAGCTAATAAAAAGTAGATACAGATTTCAAATTCTAGGCCAGACTAAAGCAAAGACCATGTTCGGTTGAGCATCATGTTCTAATAGGACATCATGGAGGATGGGGAATTCGATCACTACACAACTCTAGCCTGCAAGTGCTGCTTTACACAACTTAAATCTTCTTCCCCATCTTTATTTTCGGTAGGTCAGATAACTGGGCGATAAAAGAGAAGAACTGTTTGTCTTACCTATAGTGTGACAATAAAACAAGATCCTGTCTAATTTGGAAAGTGTTGGGCTAGGACGTTTGTTCAAGCAGGTGAAGAGTCGGCTTAGTAGGGGTACCTCATTAAATTATAGTTCTTGAATCATGTTATTTCAGAGGATGGTGTGATGTATGAACCTACTCGGTCCCGCCATTAAGTGTACTCTTCTATCTTTTTTCTAAGTCAAACTTTATTAAATTTGACTAACTTTATAGATAAATATAATAACATATATTACATAAAATTGTCATATTATGAATCTAAATTTGAAAACAGATCTAGTGGTACTAATTTAGTGTCATAAATATTGCTACATTTCTTTATAAAATGAGACAAATTTCACTAAGTTTGATTTTAGGACAAGGCTAGAAGTACACTTATTTGCAAACAAACAGAGTACATCTTGGTTCCAGTCTACATTAGGCTAGTTAGTTTTATTCTTGCATATGTTTTTTGTTTCTATTTTTCTTTTGTTCTTTACGTCTCTTTTTAATTAAGTACTCCAAATGATCCATAGTAAGTACAAACTTGTAACTTTTGACACTTAGTATAGACCTGAGGGAGTACCATTTTTTACTTATGCTCTCCTAGGTACCTTTTATTCTGAATGAACAGTAATTTGTTTGTTTATTAAGAAATATTAGGTCCTCTTATTATTTAGAAAATTAGTTCTATATTTTTTTAGACTACAAGCCTCTTTCATTGCAGACAAAACACACATTGACATGGAGACGATGTAGTGTGAGGGGGAGGCCAGCGCAGCAGCATTATTCATCAGCGATGGCGATGCATCTCGTAACATGGTGATAGTCCGTCCAGGCAAAGCAACTTCACTCTCGGCGCCTCTCCATCTACAACCCCAATCCTACTCAAACTAGGAGATTGAGTCTACCTATCCATCTATCCAAGACCAAGATGTCAGGGTGAAAGCAATCCCTGTCTCGACACAGTCTGTGTGTTTATATAAGCCAGTAACCGTGATATATATCAGAGAGAGAGAGAGAGAGAGTGTGTGTGTGTGTGTGTGTGTGTGTGTGTGTGCTTTCTAAGCTTTCATAAATTCTTTGCTTCACGCTTTTCTCTTCCATCCAAGGCACCTCCTTCGTCCGTTGTTCCTCACTTTGCTATTAGACTATGTTAGTATTTTTTACGTCTTTTGTGGACCTTTGTCGTATAGAATCGAGAAGAGAGTGTGCTTTCTATCCAGTTTGATAGTGCAAACCTATCCCATCTATGATGATCGATCCCTTCCCAATAAGGAAATAAGTCCAAGGTAAATTAGCAACAATCCGTATTGGAACTTCCATTTGAAGGAAATATGTCCTAGAGGCAAATAATAAATGATTATTATTGTAATATTTTAATAAGTTTGTAATAGTTTCATATTGTTCTATAACTGTATCAAGTGGAAACATTGATACAAGTGTGATATAAAACAGAAGTCCCTAGTAGCCTCTATTCATACTAGTTTATTGGACAACAAATAATCAAGGTTTCCTAATTATCGGTGATAGTTCCAGTTGACAACGAGGTCATATTATTGGTAAATAATGTGATGGATATTACCCAAAGATTAAAACACTGTTTCCTTCTCAAGGTCACGAGGTTCATCATTGCAATAGTCAGAAACATAATCTCCTTCTCCTTAGACCATGAGATCGTATATGACTGTTTCAAACGTCACTCAGTAGAATGGTGATTATAAAGGTGTATGTTGGGTATTCCATATGAACAGGTTGAGGCCTATGAATCAAGACCAGGATTTTTTCACTCAGTGACTGGTAAGATACATAAGGCCGACTTGGTGATTACATCTATAATATTGCAACATGTGACTAGGTCTTATAATATCACGGTAATAAGTGTAACATTACTTGTCGGTAACGAGATTGAACAAGGTATGTGATACCAAACGATCGGATGTCGTACAAGTTGTATCAAAGAAACAAAGGGAATTGGACTCGATGTTCGTGGTTCAAATGACATCGTCATCGTGGAATGTATAAGGATCAATATGGGCATCAATTGTGTTGAGTTTTATTCATATATATCGATCCCTTTTTAAAATTAGCTTGAACGGATGCGGAACACTATCCTAACAAAGGGTCATGTACGAGCAATTTAACAGGAATTGGCAGCATTCTTAGTTGAGGAGATCATAGATCCAACCGAAGAATACCATCGGGAATTTTTATTTAGAGTATAATAGGGATCGTAAGAGAAATTATATTGTATATGCATGAACGTGTACTGTATGTAATATATGTTTGACCAAGCACGAAGAAAGATGTCACTTTAATCTCTATATTCATGACGATGTTGTGTAATGGTTTATTCATTGCACGCCACTTATGTCAAACCTCTCCCTGCTCTACTGATCCTCCTGTTGCGGCAGAAATCCGCCCCAAAACTCTACCGCGACTGCCAAATCTCCCAAAACGCTGCCACGGCAGAGCTCATTTAGTCTCGGTTCGTGTCACAAACCGGGACTAAAGGTCCTCCATCCCCAACTCTCCATCGCGGCAACGTGGAGTGCAACCGGGACTAAAGAGGGGCTATATTCCCGATTGGGTAGTCCCGATTACGCAACTGGGACTAGAGGCCCTTACGAACCGGGACTAGAGCCCTGTTTTCCACTAGTAGTGCACACCTGTACATCCTCGGTGAAGATACGGTCCAGAGAGGGACGTGTCTTCGTGCTACACAATATCGTGTCGATGGTTACTAATGCTTCAAAGATGGAGCAGTCAAAGAGTCATACTCTTAGGGGTCTTGTGGTAGCGGAGTCAAGTGCGAAATAGGACATATCCTATTTGTCGCGCTCCACAGAGGTTAGGGGATTCCGTGCTCAAGTTGTACCAGCCCATTAGTTTGGCAGTTTTCGCTAGTTTTTGGATGTTTCTAGAAGCTTTTAGCCGATTTCCAATTTTTAGTGCTTTTTGGCTTTAATGTTTCCTATATTTTGTTTTATTTTCCTTTTTTAGTTGTTTCTCTTCCTTTTATTTTCGTTTTTATTTTATTTTTGCTTATTTTTATTGTCTTATATTAAATAAAATGTTTCAGTTATGGAAAATATTAGTAACTTTTTCTTTGTTCAAATAATAGTAATTTTCATATTTAAAAGCCTTTTAAATACCATCATTGTTCATTTTTAAAATTAGTACAAATAATGTTTTACTAAAAAGTCACAAAAATGATAAATGTTGTTCATTTTTTCAAATAAAATTAATTTTCTTATTTTAGAAAACTATTTAAATGAGATAAATGTTCTTATTAAAACATTAAAAAGAAAGATTTTGACGTGAAAAAGTTACGGTTGAAAAGAAAAAGAAATTAAAACCCCAAAAAATAAGAAATAACAAGATTGAACATTATTATTACTTAGATGCAAATAAATCACGTAGTTCTTTTAGCAGAACTAGTGACATACTGAGGGAGCTATTTATTTAACGGCATTGTTAGTTAGCGATGCCTACTATACTCCGCACGCGACATGACAAGCGGCAAATAGCTAGGAGCACTCGCCAAGTAGCCCAGTGATGACCCACAAGTATAGGAGATGTATCTTAGTACTTTCGATAAATAGGAGTGTCGATCCCAACGAGGAGCAGAAGGTGTTGAGTACTAGTATGGAGTAGTAAATCTCTGTAAATACTTAGCAAACTGATTTTTAGGGGTTTTCTGATAAAGCAAAGAAACAAAGTGCAAGTAATAAAGACAATGAACAAACACAGCAAGTAGCTCAATCCTTTCTTAGCAAAGGACAAGCCGGTGGAAATACTTATAAGGACCAAACGTTCTCGAGGACACATGGGAATTCTATCAAGTGTTTTCGCTTCAAATAGCTGAGTACTCTTCTTTGGTGTTGTAAGTGTTGTGTGGGTGAACCTGTGCTAATGTATCGACCTTACTTGGACTAATACATACTTGTGATTAAACCCCATGCAAGCTCTGCAACTACAGAAAAGTAATTAAGATATAAACCTAACCACAGCCTTAAATTCTGAGATCCTACACTCCCTTGTGCAAAGGTGTCCTAATGGGGGTTCAGGTTTCTGTCACTCCGGCAACCCCACAATTAGTAGCCAAATACATAATGCGTTCCCCTAGGCCCATAAATGGTGAAGTACCATGTAGTCAACGTTCACATGACACCACTAGAAGAATAGCACCACAACTTAAATACTAAACCATTGAATAATAACTCAACACAAATCCACTACTAACAACATGACTTCTCCCATGTCCTCAAGAACTAAACGAACTACTCACAAGACATCATATGGATCAAGATCAAAGATGATATGGTGATGGATAACAATCTGAACATAAACAATAATCCAATGGTTCCACTCACAAGCATCAACTATAATAGTAATCAACACTGGGAAAGTTTCCCCTATGAACTAATGCAAGATTGATGTAGCCCGACCTACGGTCGTTACCACATCATGGTCTCCAACTTATGCCAAGTCGTCATGGACTCCAAAGGTGAACCCGTTCCTCTATGCGAGCCCACTTCCTACCCTATTGAATGGTATGCTACTTCATACTCCGTCACATATGCATGATAGGTTCACACCGACAAGTACGGAGGCAAGGGAGGAAGCCCGGGACATCAAGCCCGACAAGACGGAGGCTTGGAAGAGGAGACGGAAGAAGCCACGGCTGAACCACCGGAGTCTCCGGTCCTGCTACACCGGAGTCTCCGGACCTACCTCCGGACCGACCCCAGCAACCGCCTGAGGACAGTCAGAACGCCACTCCGGAGACGACACCGGAGACAGACCGGAGTCTCCGGCCTAGACCGGAGTCTCCGGACCCCACACCGGAGTCTCCGGCCTACACGATGAGCCTGCGCGCCGCCAGCTGGGCCTTTGGCCCATGTACCCCTCTATCCCGTCTAAAACCTAGTTTTATCCCTAAACTACCCCTGTTTATGTGGCTGGCCTATAAATAGAGCCCCACCCCTTCATGTATCCCTTAGGCATAGATGATAGACTAAAGAAAACCCCCTTGTGTGGAATCTCTAGTTTTGCCTCATCCCCTTATCCAAGGGGACCGACTATCGTCACCAACCTCGATTGGACTTTGCATCACGCATCCATCGTTGAACAAGGCCTTGGAGTTCGATGTCTCGTCTCCAAGTTGTCAAGACCCTCCCCAAGGTGTTCTTCCCTCTTCGATGTGGATTTGAGGGAGCACGTTGACCGATCTTTCCTTGCGAGGATTCTATCGGACCGGTGGCTGCCGTTCGGGAGCAATCGGCCTTGTATCGTGTGAGTTTTGCGTGTGTTCATCGTGTTCTTCATGAAGGGTTTCGCGGCATAGTAAATCAAAATTTTCTACGGAGCAAACAGAGGGAAAGCCAAGATCTAATCTAGGAGATGCAAACAACGAGAGAGATTGGATTATATCTTCATACCCTTGAATATTCGCACAGCGGAACGTTCGTCGGAACGTGGGTGATGTAGTCGTACTCGCTTCTCCTCCTCGCGATCCGATCCGATCTAGCACCACAAGTGGCGGTGCCTCCGTGAGATGCACACGTGCAGCACCTCGACGTCTCCTCCTTCCTCGGACCAGCGAGTATGGTGGAGAGATAGATTGGATCTACAGCACGACGGCGTGGTGTATATGGTGGAGAATTTCTGCTGCAGGGCTTCGCCTACAAACAGTCGGGAGGGAGAGAGGAAGATAGCAAGGCTGCTAGGGCTTGGAGGAAGGTGTGTGGGGGGGGAGGGGGCGCACCACCCCTCTATATATAGAGGGGGGCGGCCAGCCCTTGCCCCTCCTCCAAGCCTATCTCTAGTTTAAACAATTTAAACTCTCCCTTATCTAGAAATCCTATCTCTAGTTTAAACGATTTAAACTCTCCCTTATCTAGAAATTCTATCCCGAGATTTAAACGAGTCAAATCTCTCTAGAATCGGCTGGGCCCTATGGGGCCTTGTGCCCCTGGCCCAATGCGGCCAGGACACTCCCTCATAGGCCCATGCCCCCTCCCGGAAGGTGGGGCCACGTTGGTCCCCTTCCGGAAGGTTCTAGAAGCTTCCGGTACAATACCGATTAACCCGGAACAATTCCGAACTCCAAAAACTGCACTGCCTTATATGAATCTTATTCTCCGGACCATTCCGGAACCTCTCGTGATATCCTGGATCCCATCCGAGACTCCGAACAAAAATTCATAAACCAATTATCCAATCTATCCTAGCGTCGAGATACGTTAAGTGTGTGACCCTGCGGGTTCGAGAATATGCAGACATGATCTTCTATCAATAATCAACAGCTGGGTCTGGGCACCCATATTGACTCCCACACATTCATCGATGATCATATCGGATGAACCACGATGCCAGGATTCAATCAATCCCATATATATATTCCCTTCGTCTCGCGATATTTTACTTGCCCGAGATTCGATCGTCGGTACCGTCATACCTAGTTCAATCTCGTTCACAGCAAGTACTTTACTCGTTCCGTAATCCGATATCACTTTTTGATTAACTCCTTAACCACATGCTTGCAAGCGGTGTTGATATCGATTACCGAGTGGGCCCGAAGTATATCTCTCCGACTTGGGAGGGACAAATTCCATCTCGATACATACAACCCAACAGATACTTTCCGATCACCTGAGATACACCTTTATGATCACCCTCTCATAGGATGACGTTTGATGACCTCAAAGCTTTCTTCCGATACCAGGGAGTTGCATTATCTCATGGTCTAAGGAATACAATATTTGACATAGGAAAAGCTTCGCAAAGACGAACACGATGACACGATCTAATTGCTCTGCTTTGTTTGGGTCTATCCACCATATCATTCTCCCAATGATATGATCTCATTATCAATTGACAACTCATGTCTATGGTTAGGAAACCTTAACCATCATTGATCAATGAGCTAGTCCATAGAGGCGTACTAGGGACACGGTGTTGTTCACAAACCACACAAGTATTAAAGTTTCCGCTTAATACAATTCTAGCATGGAATATAAACTTTATCATGAACAAGAATTATAATAATAACATCTTTATTATTGCCTCTAGGGCATAATTCCAACACTTCGCGAGGTGTGTGTTCGCTTCCGCTACCTTCTCCCTTTCCCCTCGCTTTCCCATCGATTTGACCACGAGATCCGTGAAGATCGGGCACCCAAGAGGTTAACCCCTCCATCATCTGGTATTAGCAGCTTTTGGTTGCCACGGATTTCTCTTTGATTTGGTCTTTTCCCTATAAATTCGAAAATTTCACCAAAAATAGTCCCAATTCGTGTTTTGGATCGATCTGTTATTTGAGTGAGTTTTGGTAGGTTTTGATCCGGGGATTACTTGCTAAACTAGTTGATCTACCTTCCCCTGTGTTCCCATGGCCTAATTCCTTGATTTCTCGCATCAATATGAGGTTTTGGTTCGAGTTTTTCCGCCCAAAACGCGTCCCGTTCGAGTTCTGGACGTCCTAGAATCTCCCGGACCGGAGTCTCCGGCCTAGACCGGAGTCTCCGGACTTTTTGGGCTCCAGTCGGAGTCTCCGGACCTCCAGACCGGAGTCTCCGCCCCTCCCTGTAGACAGAAAAACTGCAACACGATTTTGAGCATAACTTTTGCATTTCAACTCGAATTTTGGTGTTCTTTAGCTCGTTTCGAAGAGGAGAAGGAGCACTACATCATCATCTGCGTTGTTCATGCTATCTACTCCATCCAAATTCCGTGAGCAAGGCGGAAGCCAACAATAAAGGGTGAAGCTCGTCGACGAAAGGTATAACATTCCGCGACTTTTCCCCATTGCATTCCTTTGTGAACTCCACTATCTTTGCGAGCAACAAACACCTATTGAGACTAGTTCCTCTTATGATTGCTTGGGCTATGTACATTTGATACCTTGTAGATTCCGAGCAAACATTGTGAGCGCTATCTCATATAGTTATCTTGTATAGTTGTTGGCACAAGGAAGAGGCAAGTGAAAAAGAAAAAGAGAAAAGAAAAAAAATAGAAAAAGGAAAAGAGAAAAAAAATATACATGTGCCTCATAGAATAGGAAGCGCAAGCTCGATGAACAGCATATAGGTGGTACTTATTGTGCATATCTTGTAGCCCACCAATTAATTGCAATCGAACTAGCGTCTCTCCTTGTACTTGTGTGACACGAGCTTATATTATTCGCTAGGTAATCTTTTGGTTCTTAGCTCACTTTCTTCGTCGCACAAGTCCCATTTATCCCACCGTGTGTGTTTCCTTGTACATATTTCCTATCTTGTGGATTGACTTGTTTGCTTTGTGATCATTGTGGTTCTTTACTTGCCAATACAACATCTTGATTTCGGATTGGTTCTTGACATGCCACTTTTCATACCTATCCACCATAGGCCTTGTGTGTGTGTGTTTTTTGGTTAGTAGTTGATTTTGGTGTTCCGCGTGAACTTCACTTTGCTTGGTTTATTGCTCTCAAGTGTGTCCACTTGTACGATACGATCTTCCAAGGTAAAGTTAGGTTTTTCTTTGTATCCCTAACTCCCACTGCCACTTCCATATACACCGCTTGGTCTTGTGAATCATGTCTAGGGACTCCGGAACCGAGGATGATATCTATGAAGAATCCATGATGAGCCACCATGACTACGACTCCACAAGTATAGAGGACATGACGGAGCACAACACCGACAATGGCTCCGCATGCTTTGAGGACCCGGAGCACTACATCGACAACGGCTCCACATGCATGGAATACATAGAGCATGACATCAACTATGGCTCCTCAAGCATGGAAGACTTGGAGCTCTACACCAACAATGGCTCCACATGCTTGGGTGATATGGAGTACTACACCAACAATTACTCCCCAAGCATGGACGACTTCGAGTACGACATCGACGATGCCTCGCCGAGCATGGAGGACACGGAGAACTTCATCGAGTTTGATGGCTCCTCCACGATCCATGAAGAATTCCTCCACCACGTGGAGATGGAAGCCTACTACGCCAAGAAAGCGGAGGCGCATCATCATGATTCCATGACCTTCATGGCCAAGCGTGCCACACCAAAGGGCACCACCTACTTCGATGATCCACCTCCAAGGCGACAAGCGCCACCACCTAGATGGCGTCAAGCTCCACCATCTCCAAGGTGCCAAGCTACATCACTTCCAAGGCGCCAAGCTCCAACTCCTATCCCAACAAGAGTGGCGTCCAAACATCATATACATCAAGAGGCGCCAAGAAACAAGAATCTTCATCGACAAACATCCTCTCATGAGCATCGCCACCATAAAGAGGATACAAGACATCGTCAAAGGCATCTTCGCCACCAAGACGAAGAATTCTTGATGAGAACCAACCATAATGCTCAAGCAAGCTCAAGAAGGCACCACAAGCACAAGAAGAGTGCCAAGGCAAATGATCACCGTCGTGAGTGTCATGTGGATGACCAAGTGCGCCACCTACATCAACCATCGGCAAAGCACGCCAATGACCTCCGTCGACACCATCATAGGGCACCTTCAACTACCCGTGCCACCACCACAATGGCACCAAGAGCAAGCCTTCCTCCACGCCATCAAGCTTCAATGCCTACGCTTGACTTCCACGACCTCTCCAATGAGGAAAATGTAGACCTCTACTTCGCCAAGTTGGATAGCATGAGCCTACCTCCACCACTACAACGAGATGGCCACAAGACGGTCGAGCATGGGATTTTCCCTTCGACTAAGGAGGCGAGCGATGATGCACATCTTATGGCATCCAACCTTGAAGGCGACAATGTCAAGAATGGTGAGCATGGGATTTTCCCTTCACCAAAGGAGGCGCTTGGAGTTGAGGAAACTGAGCCTATCCCCATATGCTTGAGTGATGATGTGGTACCAATCCCATGTGAGTATGAGAGCCACTTAGACCACTTGAGTGAGAACAAGAGTGAGATGAGTGACTCCACCTTATGTGATATTGAGTGCTTCCACTTTGAGGGCATGAGTGATACACCGAGTGAGTTGAGAGTGGTAGTTGATAGGTCAAGTGAGACAATTTCTATTTCTAACAACTTACCCTCTACCTCTAGTGTGTTCTCTTATGTTGTGCTAGGTTCCATGGATGAAGATGCGCCAAGCCATGAAGCAATGATGCCTCAATTGGAGAAGATGTACATGGTGCACGAAGATGATGTTATGCCATGGCTACATCAAGAAGACGAAGACGTCCACAAGGAGGCCACTACTTCCACAATACCCACTTCATATGAGAGGTATGACCAAGGTAACAATAAGGGTGATGATGATGCCATGATCCCACTAGTGGACATGATGAATTGTGAGGATATGCATGTTATGGATGATACTTGTGACATTACATATGCTTCATTCATATTCCCATGTGATGCTTTGCCTTTGCATAATATTTCTCATGTGGAATTGTTTGATTGCGATACCATTTCCATAAACATGTCATGCTATGCATCTTGTGAGTATCCTCCAATTTCTTCGGACTTGCTTTGTCATGCTAGTCATTCAATTTCTCCCGTTGCTTGCAATAAGATGAATGCTTGCTATTTCACTTATTTTGCTTGCAACAACATTGATCATATGAGTTATAATGAGATGGCCCCCATAGCTTTCTCAATTTTTGGAGATTTTGATGATTGCCATGATAAGCATGTTCCCCACTTGCATACTCACCATGCACCTATTTCATACTTGATTGACATTAATCGTGATGTGCACAAGAAGAGATACATCATGATGGATGATGTGTATCTCTACCATGTACACACGTTCTTCCTTTTGTGTATGATGTGTGTAGGTACCCGCACTATAATTTCAACCTCGGTTGAGCACGAGTTGACAAAAAGAGCTCTTGAGAGCATCCCACAAGTGAGTTCCAGATCGAACCCAGCTCTGATACCTTTTGCATGCTTTGCATCTTTCATGTTGGCAAATTGCTCTTTCATATGGTTTGATTGCAAGCATGTTGATGGTATTATCTCACCTTGTGACATTCATGTTTCTTTGCTTTTGGATAATGATGATTTGTGTGTTGCAACAAAAATGTTGAACAATTTCCCTTTCCGATGTTTTATGTGCAACCATAATGCCATTAAGAGCATGTATTGTCATGAGAGCTTCCAAGAATATCGTCTTGTTGTTGCAACAAACATAAGGACCACTTGCTCTTTCATTTGGTTTGTTTGCAAACATGCCGTTTTTGCTTCCACTTGGGATACCCATACTCCCATGAAATTTTCTTGTGATGATTTGTGTGTGACATCCAACATGTTGAACAATTTCTCTTTCCAATGGTTGGTTTGCACACCTAATGATGTTTCTTTGGACATTATTCCTTGTGTGTTTTTTCCAAATTCTCCTATTCTTGCATCAAAGATGTTGTTCGAAATTTGGATCCAATGCTTTGAGTGCCCCACTACTACGTTATATGGAGTTTTTGAGTTTCCACATTTGGATGATGTTCAAACGATTTCCATGCACTTTGACCTTGCATATGCATCCCGTTTTCTATACTTGAGTTGTGCTAATCGTGTTGTGAACAAGAATGGACATGCCACATTTGACATGCTCCTCGATCACACACGGAAATATTTTGCTTGGTCTTTGTTGTGTGAAGGCACAAATGCATACACGTCAACCTCTATGGATTATATGTTGACAAGAAGAACTGAAGAGAGTTACCTATGGCTACCCTTCATCGAGCTATCTCTACAAGCTAAGGTGACTTCCTTCTACTTGAGGACTCATGCTATAATGTTCATGAATTGGCTACGCTTTGAGTGTTGCTTCACTTTTGTCGTGAGCTTTGTAGGCTTCATGGAGGGTGAAGGAACATTGAAGTGTTGTCAAGTCAATCTTCCCGAGGACGACTATATGGTGAACCCCATGATCAAGGATGTCCTTCGACCTCTTCTACTTCATGATGAACATGGAGAGTCGAGGACGACTCTTTTTGAAGGGGGGGGAGCAGATGTATCCCGACCTACGGTCGTTACCACATCATGGTCTCCAACTTATGCCAAGTCGTCATGGACTCCAAAGGTGAACCCGTTCCTCTATGCGAGCCCACTTCCTACCCTATTGAATGGTATGCTACTTCATACTCCGTCACATATGCATGATAGGTTCACACCGACAAGTACGGAGGCAAGGGAGGAAGCCCGGGACATCAAGCCTGGCAAGACGGAGGCTTAGAAGAGGAGACGGAAGAAGCCACGGCTGAACCACCGGAGTCTCCGGCCTACACCGGAGTCTCCGGTCCTGCTACACCGGAGTCTCCGGACCTACCTCCGGACCGACCCCAGCAACCGCGTGAGGACAGTCAGAACGCCACTCCGGAGACGACACCGGAGACAGACCGGAGTCTTCGGCCTACACGATGGGCCTGCGCGCCACCAGCTGGGCCTTTGTCCCATGTACCCCTCTATCTCGTCCAAACCCTAGTTTTATCCCCAAACTACCCCTGTTTATGTGGCTGGCCTATAAATAGAGCCCCCACCCCTTCATGTATCCCTTAGGCATAGATGATAGACTAAAGAAAACCCCCTTGTGTGGAATCTCTAGTTTTGCCTCATCCCCTTATCCAAGGGGACCGACTATCGTCACCAACCTCGATTGGACTTTGCATCACGCATCCATCGTTGAACAAGGCCTTGGAGTTCGATGTCTCGTCTCCAAGTTGTCAAGACCCTCCCCAAGGTGTTCTTCCCTCTCCGATGTGGATTTGAGGGAGCACGTTGACCAATCTTTCCTTGCGAGGATTCTATCGGACCGGTGGCCGCCGTTCGGGAGCAATCGGCCTTGTATCGTGTGAGTTTTGCGTGTGTTCATCGTGTTCTTCGCGAGGTGTGTGTTCGCTTCCTCTACCTTCTCCCTTTCCCCTCGCTTTCCCATCGATTTGACCACGAGATCCGTGAAGATCGGGCACCCAAGAGGTTAACCCCTCCATCAAAGATCCAACACAATTGTTACAGCGGGATGGAGTGGTGATGATGGTGCTGGTGGAGATGATGGTGTGGATGATGATGATGATCCTGATGAAGCCTAGCTTGATGACGGTGTTGATAGCGATGATATCCCCTCTCTGGGAAGGAATTTCCCCGGCAGAAATCTGTCTGCTGGAGAGCTCTTTCTCTCTCAGTGTTTTTCGCCCCGCAGAGGCGACGGAAATCTTTCTGTGGTCGCTCCCTTGGTATTAGGGTTTCGGGAGGAAGATATAGGCGAGAGGGCAGAGTCGGAGGCCGTCTAGGTGGGCCACACCTGCCCTAGGCACGACCCAGGGGGACCCGTGCCTAGGGGGGGCATGTGGCCCAGCTACGCCTCTCCTTCTGGCTTCCTTCATCTTCTGGAAAAATATAATTTTACAATATTTTTCTGATATTTTTCTGATCTTCATGAAATTGCATCAAAACACCTCTTTTTCCATCAGAAACCTGACTCCAGCAGTTCATCCTCCAAGAATCATCCAACATGCAAAAACAGAGGAAAAGACATAATTAATACCTCATAATAAGAAATATATCAATGAATAGAGGCAAATTATGATATAGAATGGTGATGCAAATTGGACGTATCAACTCCCCCTAGACCTTCGCTTGTCCCCAAGCGAAAACTGAGCTCAGTAAATATGTCCATAGGTTTATGGAGTGAAGTGTCGATAAAAGAATACGGACAAGAAGCATCACACTTACCATTACACAACTCATAGAAGAAAGCAACTCACCATTATATAACTTAGCCTGCAACAAGTACAAGAGTCACAATAGAGATGCATAAAGATAAATCATAATTGGAATTGGCAAACTCTTGTTCTTGGTCAGAGAACACCTGGCAAACAGTTTCACAAATAAAGCTTTTGAAGAAGTTTTAAAATAGGAGCACTCTTTGCTCAAAAAGGTTTTTCACAATGAAGGATTTCAAAGTAATACTCAATAGATAAGAGTTTTGTGCAAACAAGGAAGATAAATAAAATGATTGAATAAATCATCATATGAATGCTTGAAACTGAACATCTCAAATGCTTGCTGGAGATAGAGAGGAAGTAGGTTTACTGACTCAACTTAGGAAATAAAAGAAAGGTCCCTTCATAGAGGGAAGCAGGGATTTCAAGTCATAAAGATCTTCCAAAATATTATGGTACTTACTAGCTTTGAGCCCTCATTGCCCCTATCATAGATATCTTGAGATGATTAAGGTTAAAGTGAACAAGGATGGAGTATATGCTTGAAGATATATAAGTTGGCAATCTCATGTCCCTTGAGTACGAGGGCCGCTCCTCATGATACTCAACTTTAGTCACTGGTAAGTTCTTGTCATTGTAAGTACATGTGTATCATAAAAAACCACCAACGGGATACCCCTTGCACATGGTACAGGAGCTATCCCATAAAAAAATGACAAGGCAAGCAGACAACGAGCATCTCAGCGGTCTTTTTATTTACTATGTGCATAGCTTTTTATTGAGGATGATTCACAGAATGCTCACTATGGTGATGCTGCAAGTTTCCACCATGATTAGGCATGGCTTAGGCTAGCGGCCCAGGCGATTCTCTAACACACATACATCACTCCATGGACTTACAAGTTCCCTCTTTATTTCACACCGTCGACATCCGCAAACAAAAGAGCATGATATCAACAGTGTACAACGTACATGTGCAATGTTGAAAGCGTTCCCCGTGACAACACGGTTCTAATGATTCCAATGTATAGATGCAAGCATATACAACTTCGATGACACAATGGTTCAAGTCTATTAGGGGCAAGAAAATAAGGTGTGCCATCAAGTTCGTGAGAGCTTTACTAACTAGTTTTCACATAACAAAATAGTTTTTAATTCGAAAGATAGATGAAGCTTGAGAATTTGCTTGGAATAGCAATAATGCTAATAGGTAGGTATGGTGGACACAGATGGCACAGTTTTTGGTTCAAATGGGTTGGAAGCATGAGAAGTATGCCATCTCAAAACAGGTTTTTGGCTAGCAAGGCTGGGTAGCAAGCAAAAGACTTGAAAGAAACAAGCAAACCTACAAGTGATAAAGCCAAACATGCAACCTTCCTTGAAGACACAAAAGATCTTAAATAAAGAATACTAAGCTTATGAGCCAACAAGAAAGAAAATAAATGATACAAAATACCTGTAAGCTTTTTCTCTTTTTTTTCAAACCTCAAAAAGTGTTGCTACTGACCAAAGATCGGTTTGCCAAAACCAATTTAGATTTACTTGATGCTCCCAAAGTGATGCCAATACTGATCAACAAGATCAATCATATAACAGAGATTGCAAACTAAAATAAGAAGTGCAAAAAGTAAAAGATGAAACTTCTCATTAATATTCCATAAAGGCACTCACACCAAGGGATACATAGATAATCAACTAAAGGAGAGATACTTCCACATGCAAACCAACCTATAAGATAACCTCTCTACCAAAGATACAAATCCACTAAAAAGGTAAAAGATAAAAGATAATGATGGTGATACCGCGACACTCCACCCAAGCTTGGAACAAGCCAGGGGATGCCAAACCTGATGACGAATTACTCCTTCGGTGGTGGTGGTGTTCTCTTGTCATCATAAAACTTCCAAGGCAAAGGTTCCCCATCCAAAAAGGACGTCCTGGTTTCCGCAATCCTGAAACTAGCAGCAGAGCTTATGCGATCAAATCTAGCCTCATACTCACAGGTTGTATGTCGTAGAGCTGTGCTTGTAATTGGTTGGTGTTCTGACGGAGAAAGAAGATTTCTTCTCGAAGCTCAGCAACCTCCTCATCGTGCTTGGCGATGAGTTCTGAACTTATCTTGTGAATAACATCCACTTCATGTTCTGCCATCTTCTTGTACCTGAAAACTTCCTGATCCAATGCTTCCATCCTATCTTCCAGACTGCCTTATCCTTTAGGGTCTTAAACTTCTTTCATCTGCACCTTCCCATCTTTGAGAATCAACTCCTTGGGATGTATCCTCAACTCATACATGTACAGGTTGATGACATCCGCAAAGGAATCCTCCATGGGTGATCCAGAGGAAGACATTTGTGGATCCAAAACTAAGAATTTGCCTGACAGAAACAGATCGAAACAAAAACACGATGAGAACTCAATACAAGAACCTCGGGGAATCCGGGGGGTTATATATTACAAAGTTTCAATGTATAAGGAAGGTATTGATACGAAAACGAGGCGGAGACGGAGCTCGGGGTGCTCACACCCCCTCCAGGCGCGGCTAGCTGGGGCCCGCGCCTGGGGTGGGTGAGGCCACCCAGACTTTGTTTCCTCCTATGTTCCGTCTCGTAACTTGCCTTATGTAATAAAAAATCAAAAATATAAAAAGATTAGGCTTTCACGAACCTTCTGTTTTCACCACTTCTACCTATTCAAAGACAAACTGTACAGATTCTGGTGTTTGGTTTCTAATAAATTCTTCCGGAGTCACCATTTGAATAATATCAACGTCTTCATTATAATAATCTCCAAATTATAATGTTTGAGCCTTTGGCCATTCACCACCTGTGTAGTGTGGTCCTTCAAAGAAGATATTTTGATAGCACCTAAATGATATACTTCCTCAATAACAAAAGGTCCTTCCTATTTTGATAGTAGTTTCCCTGTAAAAATCTGAGATGAGACCTATAGAAAGAACTTTCTCACCAACATGGAACTCCCTTTTGAGAATCCTCCTATCATGCCATCTTTTTTACTTTTTCCTTAAAGAGTCTAGCATTTTCATAAGCTTCACTTCTCCACTCATCTAAGGTACTCATGTCAAGCAATCTTTTCTCACCAGCAAGTTTAAAATGTCTATTCAACTCTTTCACTACCCAATAAGATTTATGTTCTAATTCTAAAGGCAAGTGATAAGCTTTCCCATAGACCATTTTGTAAGGAGACATCCCCATAGGATTTTTATAAGCAGTTCTATAAGCCCATAAAGCGTCATTCAACTTTTTAGCCCAATTTTTCCTAGATCTATTAACAGTCTTCTGGAAGATAGATTTAATTTCCCTATTGGAGAGTTCTACTTGCCCCTGGTTTGGGGGTGATAAGCTGAAGCAATTCTATGGTTTACATCATACTTAGCGAGAGTTTTTCTAAAAACCCCATGAATAAAAGAGGCTCCATCAGTCATGAGATATCTAGGCACACCAAACCTAGAAAAATAACATCCTTAAGCATTTTTAAAGAGGTCTTACCATCAGCGCTGTTTGTAGGTATGACTTCTACCCACTTTGTAACATACTCGACAACAACAAGAATATGAGTATACCCTTTTGAAGGAGGAAAAGGACCCATAAAGTCAAATCCCCAACAATCAAAAGGTTCAATAACAAGAGAATAATTCATAGGCATTTCATTGCGTCTAGAAATGTTACCAACTTGTTGACATTCATCACATGATAAGACAAAATTCCTTGCATCTTTGAAAAGGGTAGGCCAATAAAATCCATATTGTAAAACCTTTTGTGTAGTCCTATCCCAAGCATGATGTCCTTCATAAGCACTGCCATGCCATTTTCTCAATATCTCTTGTTGTTCAAATTCTGGAACACATCTTCGCATAATACCATCCACTCCTTCTTTATATAGATGTGTGTCATCCCAAAAGTAATGCCTTAGATCATAAAAGAATTTTCTTCTTTGCTGGGCTGTAAAGGTTGGAGGAAAATGCTTGGAAACAATAAAGTTAGCATAATCAGCATACCAAGGACTCTCATGCGGACTTACTCTTATTGCAGCCAACTGCTCGTTTGGAAAACTATCATTAACAGGCAAAGGGTCAAAAGCAATGTTTTCCAAATGAGATAAATTGTCAGCAACAAGATTTTCAGCCCCTTTCCTATCCACAATATGCAGATCAAACTCTTGTAAAAGCAACACCCATCTAATAAGCCTAGGCTTAGCGTCCTTCTTCGTCATAATGTACTTAATAGCAGCATGATCAGTATGAATAGTGACCTTTGAATCAACAATGTAGGGCCTAAACTTATCACATGCAAAACTTATAGCTAAGAACTCCTTTTCAGCAGTAGCATAATTCTTTTGAGAAGCATCTAGATTCTTGCTAGCATAATGAATAACATTCAACTTCTTATCAACACGCTGCCCAAGGACAGAACCCACAACAATCACTAACATCACACATGATTTCAAAAGGTAAACTCCAATCAAGTGGTTGAACAATAGGAGCAGTAGTCAAAGCTTTCTTCAAAGTTTCAAAAGCTTCCTTACAATCATCATCAAAAACAAAAGGTACATCTTTTTGAAGAAGATTAGTAAGGGGCTTTGAAATTTTGGAGAAATCTTTAATAAACCTCATATAGAAACCAGCATGACCAAGGATACTATGAATACCTTTGATATCTCTAGGGCAAGGCATCTTCTCAATTGCTTCAATTTATGCTCTGTCAACTTCAATGCCTCTTTCAGAGATCTTGTGTCCCAGAATAATCCCTTCATTAACCATAAAATGGTATTTCTCCCAATTAAGAACAAGGTTGATTTCTTCACATCTCTGCAAAACTTTATCAAGGTTGTGCAAACAGTTATCAAAAGAAGTTCCATAGACGAAAAAATCGTCCATGAAAACCTCCACAATTTCTTCACAAAAACTATGAAAGATAGCAGACATACATCTCTGAAAGATAGTAGGAGCATTACATTAACCAAAAGGCATACGCCTATAAGCATAAGTGCCATAAGGACAAGTGAAAGTGGGTTTCTCTTGGTCTTGCGCTTTCACATCAATTTGAGAGAACCTAGAATAACCATCAAGAAAACAAAAGTGAGTCTTCTTGGACAACCTCTCAAGCATTTGATCAATAAAGGGCAAAGGATAATGATCTTTCTTAGTAACTTTATTAACCTTTCTAAAATCAATGCACATCCTATACCCAACCACTACTCTTTGGGATATAAGCTCATTATTTTCATTAGGCACCACGGTAATTCCCCCTTTCTTTGAAACACAATGAACAGGGCTAACCCATTGACTATCAGCAATAAGGTAAATAATACCAGCATCAAGGAGTTTTAATACCTCATTTCTTACCACATACTTCATCTTAGGATTTAGACGGCGTTGGTGCTCAATAACTGGTTTTGCATCAGGTTCTATATTAATAGCACACTAACATATAGTAGGAGAAATTCCTTTTAAATCATCAAGAGTATAACCCATAGCTCCTCGGTGTTTCTTCAGTATTTCCAATAACCTTTATTCTTCCTTTCCTGAAAGTTTAGAACTAATAATAACATGATATACTTTCTTATCATCAATATAAGCATATTTAAGATCATCAGGTAAAGGTTTTAATTCGAAAACAGGGTCCCCTTTAGGTGGTAGTGTGGTACCCAAATCTTCCACAGGTATATTATGCTTAAGTTGCTCAGGTTGCCGAAGAAAAACCTCGTTAATCTCATTTCTTTCCTTCATGAAGACATCGTTCTCATGATCTTCCATAAACTACTGCAAGGCATTGTTAGGAGCAAGAGAAATAGCAGAAAGTTGTTCAACCCTGAAATCCTCATTAGGCAGTTCATTTTCATAAGGAGTTTTAGCAAATTTGGAAAAATTGAACTCATAAGACTCTCCATCAAACTTAGTCAAAACTTTTTCCTTCCTACAATCTATAATAGCCCCACAAGTATTCAAGAAGGGTCTACCAAAGATAATAGGATAGGTTTTACTAGCTTCTTTACCAAGTACTAGAAAATCAGCAGGATATTTAATCTTAAGATAAAGAACCTCCACATTTCTTACAATGCCAATGGGACAGACTGTCTCTCTATTAGCAAGGTGAATAACCACATCGATGTCCTCAAGTTCACAAGGACTAATTTCATGCATAATTTCCCTGTAAAGATCATAAGGAATAGCATTAGAACTAGCACCAATATCACATAAACCATAATAGCAATGATCACCAATTTTAACAGAAATCACAGGGACACTAGCTTTTCTAGCTTTTCTAGGATGAGAAATAACATTAGAAGCGTGATCACAGAAGACAATGTGCGCATCCTCTATATTTCTAGTGACAAGATCTTTTACAATAGCTACCACAGGCTCAATATTAATTTGCTCATAGGGCTCCACAGTTTTCTTTGCACTTTTGCTAACCAGATTAGCTATGATAGAATGTTCCTTTACCTTAGCAGGAAAAGGGATTTTCTCAACATAAGTTTCAGGCAAAATAGGATCAACAGTACAAACCTCTATGCTAGTAGGAACATGAGTAATAATGTCTTTATAAGGAGCATGGTACTTGTCCCACTCTTTTTTGGGAATTTCAATATAAGAGGCAAAGGCCTTATAACATTTTGCAAGAACTTGAGGATCAAGACCATACTCAGTACTAATATCACGGAAGTCATCAGTTCCTATAAAGGATTTTATGCATTCATAATCATAGTCTATACCTGACTTTCTTCCTTTGTCATTCTCCCAAGCTTCAGTGTTCTCTTGAATACGGTTTAGGAGATCCCATTTAGCTTCTTCCTTCATACGTGTGAATGATCCAGCACAAGAAGCATCTAGTAAATCTTTATCATGAAGAGAAAGTGTAGCATAAAATTTATTGATAATAATATTGTTAGGGAGTTCATAAATAGGACATTTAAGCATTAGTAACTTCAATCTCCCCCAAGATTGAGTTGTACTCTCTCCATCACGAGGCCAAAAGTTATATATCAGATTTCTATCCTTATGAATCTCACTGTGAGGATAGAATTTAGAATAAAAGAGAGATGCCATTTCCTCCCATTCCATGGATTGTCCATTCTTCGGCAGCTTATACCATTCTTCAGCTCTCCCTTTCAAGGATATAGAGAGTAACTTCTCCTTCACCTGTTTAGTTGTGATACCTGCACACTGAAACAACCCGCATAATTCTTGTATAAAAAGCAAGTGATCACCAGGATGAACAGTTCCATCCCCTAAATAATAATTATCCATAACACGATCAACAATACTTGTAGGCATCTTAAAAGAATCTATCTCAACAGGTGATGGTTCATCTACTACCCTAACAGTTGTAGTAGTTTTCCCAAACAGAAAACCAAGTGGGTTATCCATTTTGGAAACAAAGTAACAAACATAAACAAAAAGCAATACTCATAGTAGAAGCTTCCCTTACCAGTTCCACTCTTCAATAGCGCTTCACTCCCCGGCAACGGCGCCAGAAAATAGTCTTGATGACCCACAAGTATAGGGGGTGTATTGTAGTACTTTTGATAAATAGGAGTGTCGATCCCAACGAGAGCAGAAGGTGTTGACTAGTGGTATGTAGCATCAAATCTTTGTAAATACCTAGCAAACGGATTTTTAGGGGTTTTCTGATAAAGCAAAGAAACAAAGTGCAAGTAATAAAGACAACGAACAAACGCAGCAAGTGGCCCAATCCTTTCTTAGCAAAGGACAAGCCGGTGGAAATACTTATAAGGACCAAACGTTCTCGAGGAAACATGGGAATTCTGTCAAGTGCTTTCACTTCAAATAGCTGAGTAGTCTTCTTTGGTGTTGTAAGTGTTGTGTGGGTGAACCTGTGCTAATGTACCGACCTTACTTGGACTAATACATACTTGTGATTAAACCCCCTACAAGAATCCACAACTACAGGAAAGCAATTAAGATATAAACCTAACCACAACCTTAAACTCTGAGATCCTACGCTCCCTTGTGCAATGGTGTCCTAACGGGGGTTCAGGTTTCTGTCACTCCGGCAACCCCACGATTAGTATCCAAATACACAATGCGTTCCCCTAGGCCCATAAATGGTGAAGTATCATGTATTCGACGTTCACATTACACCACTAGAAGAATAGCACCACAACTTAAATACTAAACCATTGAATAATAACTCAACACAAATCCACTACTAACAACATGACTTCTCCTATGTTCACAAGAACTAAACGAACTACTCACAAGACATCATATGGATCAAGATCAAAGATGATATGGTGATGGATAACAATCTGAACATAAACAATAATCCAATGGTTCCACTCACAAGCATCAACTACAATAGTAATCAACACCGGGAAAGTTTCCCCTATGAACTAATGCAAGATCCATAACAATTGTTACAATGGGATGGAGTGGTGATGATGGTGCTGGTGGATATGATGGTGTGGATGATGATGATGATGATCCCGATGAAGCCTAGATTGATGACGGTGTTGGTGGCGATGATCTCCCCTCTCCGGGAAGGAATTTCCCCGGTAGAAATCTGTCTGCCGAAGACCTCTTTCTCTCTCGGTGTTTTCCGCCTCGCAGAGGCGGCGGAAATCTTTCTATGGTCGCTCCCCTGGTATTAGGGTTTCGAGAGGAAGATATAGGCGATAGGGCGGAGTTGGAGGCCAGCTAGGTGGGCCACACCTACCCTAGGCGCGGACCAGGGGGACCCGTGCCTAGGGGGGTGTCGCCCCCCTGTGGCCCAGCTACGCCTCCCCTTCTGGCTTCCTTTATCTTCTGGGAAAATATAATTTTCCAATATTTTCTGGTAGTTTTCTGATCTTCACGAAATTGCATCAAAACACCTCTTTTTCCATCAGAAACCTGACTCCGGCAGTTCGTCCTCCAAGAATCATCCAACATGCCAAAACAGAGGAAAAGACATAAGTAATACCTCATAATAAGAAATATATCAATGAATATAGGCAAGTTATGATATAGAATGGTGATGCAAATTGGACGTGTCACCCAGCAGGAATTCTTCGAAATAGACTTTCGCCGATTTATAAATTAAAAACACATGTGAGATCGCTGCTGGGCTAGACAACACAACACCCAAAGGAAGACACAACACGATACACGATGTTGGGGCATCAGGACACACATGCCCGAAGTAAAAACAAGGAAAAACAAAAAAAAGGAATGGAGATGGAGGCGGATCGACTAGATGATGAAGACCGCAACCACTACGCCCTCTGAAGAATTCTCACCCTGCTCCTAGCCCCGACTCGTCAAGCACCAAGCAGTACCCTCAAGAGGGAAAGCGACCGCTCCTGCCCGGGCCAGAGATTGGCCCTAGGGTTTCCCTCGGCACATAGAGGGGGGTGGATGAAGGATAGCCACGATGCCCTTCAGGAAGGGAGGTGCCACCCACGGGCGATACCGTGTCGGTGTCGGTCGCCCCGACAAGGATTTCTCCCGAAGACCCTATCCACAAGCCTTGGACGAGCCGTAGCACAGGAGACCCGCGAGGACGAGGCCTCGCCACCACCAAACTTGCCTCCCATGAGCACACGCCACGCCAGTCCCCACTCCACCATCATCATCTCACCGAGATTACTGTCGCGAGTTCTACAAGATGAGGCACACGAAGCTCGAGGCAGGGCTAGCAGAGCCGCATCCGTGCGAGAGGGAACTGCCTCCACCACCAAGGGCGGTAGTTGACCGGACGCGGCCACATGCCCACCAGTCCCTGTTAGATCCGGCCGGGTCCAATGGACCCGTAAAGCCCCCACGGGGGCACACCAGTCCCAAGAGAGTCCGACCGGGCCCAGATGGGCCCTAAAGCCCGAAGACACGCTGCAATCGGTCGGACGAGGACACTGTTGGACCTACCCAAATCTACAGAGCCACCATCCACAGAGCAAGCATGGAGGTGGTAAAACCCGCCTGCCCCCGACCTAGATGGAGCCCTAAGGGCCCAGATCTGGGCCAAGAAAGCCCAGCCAGAGCCGCCCGCCATCGCCAGCCGCGGGAAGCCAGCCGCGCTGCCTCGCCGCTAGCAACCGCGCCGCCGCGTTGTCCTCGCACGGTCGCCGCTGAACCTCCGCCGCCTAGAGTACATCGCCATCAGAGGAGGGGGCGGCCTGACCTCGACCCTGGCTCCTCAGTGCAGCGAGAGAAGAACCGCCGGCGCCATCTAGGCCACGCCCGATGGGCCCTACCGACAGCGGCGATGTGAGAGAGGTGGAGAGGGGGAGCCTAGTGGAGAAGCTCGACGGGGTCGACCCCGTCTCCCTCGGGAGGGGGAAGAGGAGTCGGGGACGGAGGCCTAAGGGCCCAGATATGTGCCAAGAAAGCCTAGCCAGAGCCGCCCGCCAACGCTCGCCTCCAGCCGCGCTGCCCCACCGCCAGCAACCGCGCCGCCGTGTCGTCCTCGCCTGGCCGCCTCCGAACCCCCGCCGTCCAGATTACATCGCCACCGGAGGAGGGGCGACCCCGACCCTGCCTCCTCAGTGCGGGGGGAGAAGAACCGTTGCCGTCGGTGCCATCTGGGCCACGCCCGGCGGGCCCTGCCAACGGCGGCAACAATAGAGAGGTGGAGAGGGTGGAGCCTAGTGGTGAAGCTCGATGGGGTCGACCCCGTCGCCCTCGGGGGGCGAGAGGGGTCTGGGACGGGGGGGGCTAAGGGCCTAGATCTGGGCTAAGAAAGCCCAACCAGAACAGCCGAACCTTCACCGCACAGAGTACACCGCCACCGGAGGAGGGAGGAGCCCGACCCCGCCTCCTCAATGCGAACAGGAATTGCAATCAGGTTCCAAGGCGGCTCGACAGCGTCTGCACGGTCGTGGCCGGGGGCTAGACTCACAAACCGCAATCGATCGATCGAGTGCGAACAGTTCTGATTGCTTCTCGAACAAAGTTTCGAGCGAGCAAGCAGCGATCAAGGGCATCTATCTATCTATCTATCTATCTATCTATCTATCTACAAAGAAAAAGTTTCGAGAAGGAAGACTTGAAGATCGAGATGGGGAACCTGAAGCTTTCTGACGATGGCATGTTGAGACTTGTCTTTTTTGTGGTGATGGCGCTGAGCCAGGCCATTCTACTGATCGGGATCGCGCGGTATCAAGCAGCCGGCAACGACGGAGCTTTCCTGATCGGCTGCGTGATTATCTATGCTTATCTCGGGGAATTACTGTTTAGGTACAACAAGAGCCGCTGTGTTCCTCCGTTGAAGATCGAGATGGGGATCCTCAAGGCATCGGCCTGCCGCCGCATTGGTCTTTCTAATGATGCCATCTTGAGGGCTCTCCTTTTCGCGCTGCTGGCGCTCATCCAGGTCATCCTAATGATGGGAATCGCGCGGTATCAACCAGCAGCCGCCGCCGGAGCTTTCCCAATCGGCTACGTGTCTATCTATGCTTATATCGCAGATGTCCTATTTAGGTACAGCAAGAGCCGTATCGTTCCTATTGTGAAGGAGAAATTCATGTAATAATTAGTTTTTCAGTTAAACTTGTTCACGATGATGTGTGTGTCCATGAAATTCATGTAATAATTAATAAGTTGCCAGGGTTTATTACCTATATAGGCTTGCCACTTTTCTTTTCCCCCTTCTCCAAACAAAAAAAAGTGTCGTCCATGCCTTGGATGCACGTTCGTATAGTTTCCTCAAATTCGAATCGTCGTATGGCGGTTGTTCATCTCTTTTCCCGGTCGGCACCGCCATGGTGGCGCTGGAGGACGATGGACGACGGTTCGGCGAGGCATAAGTTTCTCCAAATATGGAATTATAACTTTACTTGCATAGTTTTTTATACAAGTTTCCCTAGCACGCATATTTATCTCATGTGACCATATATATGTGTAATCTCTATAAACAGATTGTCTTGCCGACCGCTTTGCTCGATAGAATGATGGCCCACACCGCGTTCTTGTTCCCAACCTCTTCCGCGGCAGCTGCTATGTCGCGTGGGTCGATTTCGGTGGTGGCGAGGTTGCGGTAGAGCCTTGGCGTTCAATTTTGGCCAGAGTGGGAGGCATCGGTGGTGTCGGCGACAAGTTTCAGCGTGAAGGTGTGAGGCTCGGCAGGAGAAAGTGGCAAGGGGGTTCTCTGTACCGGTTGCCTCCAAGTATAAATCAGAGAGTGGGAGGAGTTTTTATGAAGGGCTATTAAAATTTTACTCTAACGGTTTTAAGAATTCGGCTAGGTATGGTTTAGAGGAGCAAACCGGAATTTTTACTCCTTACCCATTTTTAAGGGTTTGGTTGTTAGAAATAATGGGCTAAATTATTAGACCTATGTGTGATTTTAGATTTTTCCTAAATCTCAAAGCCCATATGTGTGCAGCCCATATGTAATTTGGCCTAAGTTGGTGGCAACTCATATGTGCGTCGTAAGAGTAGTGGGGACTAAAGTTTAGTCTCATATGAAAAGTTAAACGAGAGTTGCACCACCTTATAAGGTGTAGTGTTGCACCATTTTGTAAGTGAGTGACAATAAGAGAGCTATATGCGTGTTGCGGGAATCTTGCCGAGCCGAACGTGCGCGACGTGGGCTTGGTCCACACCGTGCGCGACGTGGGCTTTTCCAAGACCCTCTATATAAATGCCTATGCAGCTTTCACAATATACAACGTCGAACCAATCTAGGGTTTTGTCAGCCTCTCTATAACAAGTCGCATTTGTGATCTTGAATGGGAGAGGGCGAATTAGGTGGGAAGCGCTCTGCATGACTGCTCGAGTTTTTCATCACGGGTCGTCTTCCATCTTAGTCGAGTGGTGCTGCATATCGTCGTCTTCGCCATCGTCTAATTCGACCGGTCTTCCCCGAGGTTACCGTTGCGATTACATCTGCAAGCGAATAGTACGTGTGATGTGGTGATGTTTGGTTATTGATCATATTCTGCGAGTAGATGTTTAGCTACTACTTATTTCTGTTCATCTTGTTGTTTAGTACATCTAGTATATTCGAGTTACATGAGATAGTAGCTGGTTTTGTCATTTTTAATATTCTGGAATTAATCATGAAAATTGTGTCTAATTTTCCAACAATCCAAAAAACCTAATTGTAGGCAATGTCCTGAATTATCAATGGTTGCTTTTACCAATGCACTAAGGCCGGATAAGTTTATCGGTGTGCACTTTAAGAGATGGCGGTACCCGGTTGAGCTTTGGCTGACCACGATGAAAATGTTCCATATTAGTAAAGGCAAACCTGAAGGAACTATGTATGACGAGGATCAGAAAAAGTTCGAGGACACCAGTATTGTCTTTGTGGGATGCATTCTGAGCATTCTTGCTGACCGTCTGTGTGATGTATTTACGCACATAAAAGATGCTGGGAATATGCCTAGAGGCAATCATGTATGATGATATTTCTCATTGTATTCATAAAGATATTAAGTTGTCCTTGTATAAATATCTGATGTGTATCATTGAATATGTGATTCAATTGTGGAACTATACATTCATGTTGTTTTTACTAAATGTCCTTGGTCATTAAGGTTGTGCTGGACACAAAACTTAGACAAATGTGAAAGTCGGCTGATGACTCGGTTCCACTTGTCATAGGCATGGAGATTTTATTCCGACTTACACAGATTCGGCTAAAGAGTTTAGCAAGTCAGATTGACTCATATTGAGGTACAACGAACAAGTTGTCATTTATATATCTCAATCAAAGTAATCCTTAGACATGGAGTTGTTGAACAATCTGAGTTGAGGATCACCGTCTTAGGTTCTGTCAAACGTTGATCCGTAATTGGGCAGTTATAAAGGCAGAGTTCGGATCGACTGAGAATCAAGCTGCGTGATGTGAATAACCAAGATGAGATTTTTCCCCTCCAGTTGGAAAGATATTCTCCGGGGCCTCTCGGATGATATGATTCGGAAAACATGGCCATGCATGACTCGCTTAAGTATTAACCGAGGCGATCAACTAAGAGTTAGTCAGATGAATCACTTATCTCGGATCGAGAATAGAGTTAGACTACTTAAGGGATGACAAATATTCGCCTATAGTCTGATAAGGTATATCGTAAGGCAAAAGGGACTCGGACATAAGTCGCATTGGAAAGGCAAGTCATTATGACTCTTTCATACTTGGGAGTCGGCACGTTCTGCTAGGATCCGCTACCGACTGATCAGTTGAGAGTCGGACTCCAATCCTGTCCAAGTTACCATGAGCCTGCGGGGTCACACACTTAAGAGCGAGAGTAAGTTCGGATTGGATCTGAACGGGAAATCTTGTTGGGTTACACCGGAGCCGGATTTGGACTGAGTCAGTGAGTCGGACACACATTGACTAATATTATATGGGATTTAGAGAATGGGCCATGAGTGAGTGGATCCCACGTTCACTCCCTATATATGGTGGGGCGCAGAAACCTAGGAAGTTTGATCGGACAGGTCATTCCATGAGTTGGAAACTCCACAACAGTCCTACCGCTGTAACAAACCCAAGCAGTTCACCGCCGGTGCTCCTCCTCGTACGTGTGGATACCAGCAGAGGTGTTGTACGATCAGCACCACGACAATTTTTGATTGGATCGAGATCACAAGGACTGCACTGTATCAACTGACACGCTTCATTAGTAATTCGCAACTGCGCGTCTAGTGGTAATCTTCATGGCCTTCTACCTTAGCTAGATCTTGGGATCACCATGTTAGAGGCAAAAGTTTTGTTTTATATCTACTTGGCCCAACAAAAGATGGGAAGGAGCTCTGGGACGCACTAGACGCAAAGTTTGGTTTTGTAGATGCTGTAAGTGAACTGTACATCATAGAGAGCTTTCATGATTTTAAGATGACTAAGGACCTTCCTGTGGTTCAACAAGCTCATGAGATACGGTGCATTGCCAAAGAGCTCGAACTTCATAAGTGTGCCTTACCCGAAAAGTTTATGACAGGTTGCATTATTGCTAAGTTGTCCCCTTCATGGAGAAACTTTGCCACAACTCTCAAACACAAGAGACATGAGATATCAGTTGAAAATCTGATAGCGTCCCTTGATGTTGAGGAGAAGGCTCGGGCAAAGGAGACTACTAAGAAAGGAGAGGGTCATGCTACTGTCAACTATGTGCAGAAAGACAAATCCTTAGACAAGAACAAAGGGAACTTCAAGCCACCCTTTAACAAGCATGTAAAAACTACAAACTTCAAGAAGAAGAAGCCGAACAAGGACAGGAGTGATCTGACTCGTTTCACTTGTGGAGAGCCTGGCCACTTTTCCAAGGACTGCCTAGATCGCGCAGACCTCGGAGGGAAAAAGGCCAGGACAGTCAACGTCGTGACTGCTGGCAATACTGATGGATATGGTAATTTATACTGTTATTTCAGTATTTCAATCACCATGTTGGTGGATTGATACGGGTGCTAATGTTCATGTGTGTGCTGACATCTCTATGTTCACTTCTTATCAGGTCGCTCGAGATTCATCCGTCCTAATGGGAAATGGATCACATGCTTCTGTTCATGGTGTTGGCATGGTGGATCTAAAGTTTACTTCTGGAAAGATCGTGTAGCCGAGGAACGTGCATCATGTCCCTACTATGAACAAGAATCTCATTAGTGACTTCCTTCTATGTAGAGATGGATTTAAGATTGTTTGAGAGTCTAATAAAGTCGTTGTTTTGAAACATAGACAATTTATTGGTAAAGGTTATGAGATCGGAGGCTTGTTTTGGTTTTCACTATCAGAGTTTTGTAATAAATCCATGAATCATATTTTTGGCGGTGTTAATGATGATACCAGTGTTTGGCATTCTCATTTATGTCGCATTAATTTTGGTTTGATGTCTCGTATGTCCAGTATGAGTTTAATTCCAAATTTCACTATTGCCAAAGGTTCTAAGTGTCATAGTTGTGTGCAATCAAAGCAGCCTCGAAAGCCTCACAAGGTTGTCGAGGAGAGAAACTTGGCACCTCCAGAACTCATACATTCTGATCTATGCGATATGAACGGTGTGTTGACAAAAGGTGGAAAGAGATATTTCATGATGTTACAGATGATGCTACTAAATTTTTCTATGTTTACTTGTTGCAAACTAAAGATGAGGCTTTAGACCACTTTAAAATTTATAAGGCCGAAGTTGAAAATCAACTAGAGAGAAAGATCAAGCATCTTTGGTTGGATCGTGCTGGTGAGTATTTTCCCAAAATATTTCATGAATTCTGTGAGGAACACGACATTATTCATGAGAGGAAGCATCCCTACTCGCCCCAATAAAACGGGGTTACCGAGAGGAAAAACCGCACGCTAACTGACTTGGTGAATTCCTTATTAGCTAGTGCTGGTTTATCAAAGGCATGGTGGGGGAAGGCTTTGTTGACTTCATGTCATGTCCTAAATAGAGTTCCTAACAAGAATAAATAAAAGACCCCTTATGAGAAGTGGGCTGGGAGAAAACCATCACTTTTGTATTTCCGTACTTGGGGGTGTTTGGCGAAGGTCAACATACCTATTCCCAAGAAACGCAACCTCGGACCTAAGACATTAAATTGTATCTTTCTAGGATATGCTCCATTGAGTGTAGGCTATAGATTTCTAGTAGTTAAATCTGAGGTACCTGATATGCATGTTGATACTACAATGGAATCTCGTGATGCAAAATTCTTTGAGAATATGTTTCCTATGAAATATATGCATAGAATTGGTAGAATTTCTTCCGAAATACTTCATGAATCTAGTGCATCTATTGAGAATTCTGAACAACCACATGAGTAAGTCCTTGAGAAGGATGATGATGAACCTCTCACGAGGAGTAAGACATAGAGGATTGCAAAATCCTTTGGTAATGATTTCATCATGTACCTTGTGGATGATACTGTCAGATCCATTGCTGAGGCATACACATCTCCTGATGCAGATGATTGAAAGAAGCTGTCCAAAATGTGATGGACTCGATTCTTTCTAATGGAACTTGGAAATTATTAGAATGATCCTATGGTTTTAAACCCGTGGGCTGTAAGTGGGTGTTCAAGAAGAAGCTAAGGCCTAATGGTACTATTGATAAGTACAAGGCACGACTTGTAGCAAAAGGCTACACACATAAAGAAGGCGAGGATTACTTTTACACCTACTCACCTATCGCTAGACTGACCATCATTCGAGTACTACTTTCCCTAGATGCCTCTTATGGTCTTCTCGTTCATCAAATGGATGTGAAGACAGCTTCTATTAATGGAAAGTTCATCAAATGGACGTGAAGACAGCTTCTATTAATGGAAAGTTGGAAGAGGAGATCTATATGGATCAACCGGATGGGTTTGTGGTAAAAGGTGAAGAGACAAAGGTGCGCAAGTTGTTGAAATCCTTATATGGCCTAAAACAAGCACCTAAGGAATGGCATGAGAAGTTTGACAGAATTCTACTTTCTGCTGGTTTTGTCATTAATGAGGTTGATAGGTGTGTTTACTATCGCCATGGTGGGGGCGATAGTGTTATATTATGTTTGTACATGGATGACATTCTGATCTTTGGAAAAAACATGAAAGTGATAAATGAAGTCAAGTCTTTCTTTTCAAAGAGTTTTGATATGAAATATCTGGGAGAGGCTGATGTGATTCTGAACAAGAATGGGATTACTTTAAGAACAAGAATGGGATTACTTTAACGCAATCTCATTATGTTTAGAAGGTCTTGAGCCGATTTGGATTTATTGATGGCAAGACTTCTCCAACACCTTATGATCCCAGTTTGACATTACGAATGAATAAGAAGGAACCAACAGATCAATTGAAATATTCACAAATTTTTGGTTCTCTGATACGTCGGAAACGTATCTATAATGTTTGATGCTCCATGCTTGTTTAGTATCTACTTTGCTTTGCTTTGTCCATACTTTGAGGTGTTTTTATATATTTTCTGTAACTAACCTATTAACAAGTTGCCACAGTGCCAATTGCCTGTTTTCTTCCGTTTTTGGTTCCGGAAAGGCAGAAAATCAATATTCTCGGAATTGGACAGGACAAAAGCCAAAGTCAATATTTTACCATGGGGGACACGAAGCCAGAAGACGAGATGGAGAGGCACCACAGGGCATCCAGACCCCCCTATGCGTGGGTAGGCCCACCCCGCGCCTGGATAGGGTGTGGCCCCCCCTGGTGGCCCTCCTGGCTCACCCCTTTGCCTATAATAAGCCCCCGATGCAGAAACCCTAGGCACCCGATCAAAACTCCACGAAACCTTTTGTAGCCACCGCAACCATCGTCCCTAGATCGGGGGGATCTAAAGTTCTTCCCGGCACCCTGCCGGAGGGGAGATCATGCCGGAGGCCTTCTTCTTTGGTATGAAGTGTGAGTAGTTCCACCTTGGACTATGGGTCCATGTAGTAGCTAGATGGTGGTATCTCCTCCTTGTGCTTTCATGTATAGATCTTGTGAGCTCCGTTCATGATCAAGATCTAATCTATTTGTAATCATGCATGTTGTGTATGCGGGGATCCCCTGGATATTGAGATTACTATGTCAAACTGATTAATGGTTTTGTCTATTTGATTCTATCATGTTTGTGTTGTTTGTGATCTTGCATGCTCTCCATTGTTAGTAGCTATCTTGGCCAAGTAGTTGCTAGTGACTCCAAGAGGGGGTATTTATGCTCGATAGTGGGTTCATGCCTCTAGTTTCCAAGGGAAGTGACATAAATCTCTTCGGTTGTAGATGTGTTGTTGCCACTAGGGAGAAAACAACGGTCTCTTGTTCATGGAACAAGTGGATTCTTTACCTTACACACTTTGCTTAAAGCAGTTGTCTGTTGCTTGCAACTTAATACTGGAGGGGGTTCAGATGATAACCTGAAGGTGGATTTATAGTCAGAGATGTATTTGAATGGCGGTCTATGTATATTGTTGTATTGCCCAATCGAATCTCATAGGATCTTTTTGTCTAGTATTGCATTGTTATGCCTTTCTCAGATCCTGTCAATTGCCCTGCTGTAATTTGTTTACCCTTCATGCCATGTTGTTTATCTAAGGAGAGCACCTCTAGTGAACTATGGACCTCGGTCCAATCTTTACCATTGATACATATTCCACTGTTACTTGTTTACTTGCTGCAAACCATCACCTTCCACACCATACGTTTAATCCTTTGTTACAGCAAACCGGTGAGCTTGACAACATCACTGATTCGTTGGGGGCAAAGTCTTGAGTTTGTGTTGTGCAGGTTTCCACGTTGCTTGCAACACCTTTGAGACGATTCCTTCCTCCTACTGGTTCGATAACCTCGGTTTCTTACTGAGGGAAAACTTGTTGTTTTGCTCATCACACCTTGCTCTTGGGGTTTCCAACGAAGTGTCCCACAACAGTATTGGGCGCCATCATCAAACTTTTCTGGCGCCGTTGCCGGGGAGGCTAAGGACTTCTTCACAAGGGGAGTCCTCGTAAACCTTTCTCTTTACTTTGTTTTTAGTTTGCTTAGTTTCTTTTGTTTGGTTTTGTTTGCCTCTTTTTATCAAAAACTCAAAAAAAAAGTTTAGTTTTGTTTTCTTTCTCTTATCAAAAACACAAAAAAATAGTTCCTGCTCTAGCTGCTGCTGCTATTTTAGGCTTGCTCCACTTTGCCAAAATGAACTCTGCTAAGAACACCAAGTTGTGTGAGTTCACTAGCATAAACAACAATGATTTCCTTAGCACTCCTATTGCTCCACCTGCTCCTGATGCTACCTTTTATGAAATTAAGCCTTCTTTGTTGAATCTTGCGATGAGAGAGCAATTTTCTGGTGCTAGTTCTGATGCTGCTGCTGCCCATCTCAAAACTTTGTTGAACTTTGTGAGATGCAAAAGTATAAGGATGTAGATGGAGATATTATTAAGCTCAAGTTGTTTCCTTTCTCCTTGAGGGGGAAAGCTAAAGAGTGGTTGCTATCCTTGCCTAGAAATAGTATTGATTCTTGAACTAAGTGCAAAGATTCTTTTATTGAAAAGTACTATCCTCCTACTAAGATTATATCTATGAGAAGTGACATTATGAAATTTAAACAACTTGATAATGAACATGTTGCTCAAGCTTGGGAAAGAATGAAGTCTTTGGTTAAGAATTGTCCCACTCATGGCCTCACTGCTTGGATGATTATCCAGACTTTTTATGCAGGTTTGAACTTCTCTTCAAGAAACCTGTTGGATTGAGCTGCTGGAGGTACCTTTATGGGCATCACTTTGGGTGCTGCAACAAAACTTCTTGATAATATGATGGTTAATTACTCTGAATGGCACACTAAGAGAGCTCCACATGGTAAGAAGGTAAATTCTGTTGAAGAAACCTCTTCTTTGAGTGATAAGATTGATGTTATTATGGCTATGCTTGTTAATGGGAAAGCTCCTTTATATCCAAACAATGTTCCCTTAGCCATTTTGGTTGCTCAAGAAGAGCAAGTTGATGTGAACTTCATTAGAAACAACAATTTCAACAACAATGCCTATAGGAATAATTTTGGTGGTAACAACAATTATAGGCCTTATCCTCCTAATAATGGCAATTCCTATGGAAACTCCTACAACAATGCTAGAATTGCCCCCTTTGAACTTTAAGTCATGCTCAAAGACTTTATTAGTAAACAAACTGCTTTCAACAAGACTGTGGAGGAAAAACTTTTAATTGTTGAGAAAAATATTTCCTCTTTGTCTGAAGCATAGTCCTCCTTGATTAATAAAATGCCTACTAAACCTGAAACCATGGAAAATACCTTTGCTACTGCTCATGCCATACAAGTTACTATTGATGAAAATGTTAGACTGTTAGCCCAACTGCATGCTAAGTGGGAAAGGGAAGCTGAAATTGATAGAAACAATAGTGTGTGCACCACACTAGAATGGATACCACTAAACCACAAGAAGTCCCTATTCCTCCTCCTACAATGCCTAAGCCTAATGAGTCTACTACAAGTGATGCTAAGCTTGATTTTGATATAGATGGTTGCAATATTTCTGAAGTGATTCTGTTCTTGCAAAAACTTGCTAGAAGTCCTGATGCTAGCGATATGCATGTTGCTTTCACCAAACACATTACATATGCTCTTGTTAAGATTAAGGAAGAGAAGTTAAAACACAAAGCTTATATTCCTAGGAAAGTAGAAGATAGTTGGGAACCCATTATTAATATGCAAGTGAATGACTCTGATCTCAAAGCTTCATGTGATCTTGGTTCTAGTGTCTCTATTATGCCTAGGAAGATTTATGAAATGCTTGATTTACCACCTTTAAAAGATTGTTATTTGGATGTTACACTTGATGATAATGCTAATAAGAAACTAATGGGGAGTATTAATGATGTTCTCATCATGGTTAACAATGTTTATGACCCTATTGATTTCTATGTTTTGGATGTTGAATACAATGCTTCTTGTCCTATTACTTTGGGAAGACCTTTTCTTAGAACTGTTGGTGCCATCATTGATATGAAAGAAGGCACCATTAAATATCAATTTCCATTCAAGAAAGGTATTGAACACTTCCCTATGAGGAGAGATAAGTTGCTTTTTGCTCCTCCTTTAAAAGCAAGGTTTGATGTTAATAATTCCTCATTTGAAAATACTTGATTTCTTGCTTCTTGTGCCTAACTTAAAGGCGTTAAAGAAAAGTACTTGTTGGGAGATAACACAAGAGTTTCCTTGAATCTTGGAAGTTATTACTTCAGTAATGACCTCTCCTTATCCTTTTTGTTTGCTTTTTGTGCCAAGAATGACCTCTAATGAGAGGGAAGTAAGATTTGGGGAGTTGCTATCCCGAAACAGATTTCTGTCCTCCACCATAAAAATTCACGAGGAGTCTCTGAAAGTATTATTAAGATGAAAATTTACGAATAAATCCCCCAATATGTTAGCTAACTTTAGTTAGTTCAACACTTTTTGATTTGAGCAACAGAAGATTTTCGAAAAAATCAGTTTCTACCTGCTGGTCTGTTTTGACACATTTCTGCCATTATTTGCATTTGCTTCTTATTGATTCCTTTTTTAGTTCTATTTTGGGGAATTGAGCATTTTGAAGGAGTTGATGCAGTAGCTTATGTTTTTAGTGAAAAGTTTTGCTGTTCCAAAGCTAAACCCAAAGGTCTATTATCTTTTGAATATACTAATGTTGCTAATGAAGATTGTATGAAGTTTTGTATGAAGAAAAAATTTCAGGTGTAGAGAGAGAATGATGTAATGATATGAAGAATGGACAAAAGCTCAAGCTTGGGGATTCCACCCCGGTGTTACCCCAAGAAATATCCAAGAGGTACAAGCGTCAAAGCTTGGGGATGCCCAAGGCATCCCCTTTGGGCATCCCCTTCTTCATTAATAAAAAGCTTAGGTCTGTCTAGACACTTCGTTTTTATTGTTTCATGCAGTGTTATGTTCTTATTGGAGCGTCTTAGTTTTTGTTTGCTTTGCTTAGTTTGTTTAGTTTTCTTGAATAAAGTAGTTTATACCCCCATTCTCGCTGTGTTGTTTCAAATATGTTGATTGGTTGAAAGGAGTAGAAAGTTCTTGCTTGAAAGTGCAAGAGGAGCTTGCATTGACTGTGACTTAGACTTTAGCATGACATGCTAAGTGTTGTTTTGACCTTATGCTTAGTGATTATTGTTGTAGCATGTATTGTTCCAAACAATTGGTATTGCTTAGTGTGTCTTGAAAGAATCATGCGTTGTTTTAGCATACAAAAGCATAGTATTGTGGTATTCTCCTTTGATGCTTTGTTTGGGTTGACTTGGCACATGATCACACCATGTTATGACTATGAACAAGTCACCATAGCCTCTATGATCATTTAGTACTTGACTTGTAGTACTACTCTATGCTTTGATTAGTAATGTTTTGTCGCTCTGCATGATTATGGCTATTATTGCTCTCTTAGTTGGTTGCTCCCAGTATTTTGCTAGCCTCCACTTGTATGAGTAAGCTCTACTCATGCTTCCAACTCCCAAGAAACCAAGTTGTTCCAAAGTGTCCACTATAAACTCCTATGCATGGTGTGTTACACCATTCCAAGTATATTCTTGATTTCAGCTATCTTTCAATTAAAAAGTATTTTGTTATGTGAAAACTTAGTGATTAAATCCCTCACGAACTTGATGGCACACATGCATTATATTCTTTGCCTCTAATAAACTTGAACCATTGTGTCATCTAAGTTGTATATGCTTGCACTTATACCTTGGAATTAGCAGAACCGTGCTGTCACGGGGAACGTTTTCAACATTGCACTTGTACTTTGTACACAGTTGATATCATGCTCTTTTGTCTATGGATGTCACCGGTGTGAAATAAAGAGGGAGCTTGTAAGTCCATGGAGTTATGTATTTTGTGTTAGAGAAACGTCTGGGCCACTAGCCTAAGCCATACCTAATCATGGTGAAAACTTGCAGCATCACCATAATGAGCATTCTGTGAAGCATCCTCAATAAAAAGCTATGCACATAGTAAATAAAAAGATCGCTGAGATGCTCATTTTCTGCTTGTCTTGTCATTTTGGTTATGGGATAGCCCTTGTACCATGTGCAAGGGGTACCCCGTTGGCGGTTCTCTATGATACGCATGTACTTACTATGACAAGAACTTACAGGTGACTGAAGTTGAGTAGCGTGAGGTGTGGCCCTCGTATTCAAGGGACTTGAGATTGCCAACTTATACTTTGTATGGCATATACTCCATCTTTGTTCACTTAAACCTTAATCACTCCAAGATGCTTATGATAGGGGCAATGAGGGCTGAAAGCTAACAAGTACCATAATTTTTGGAAGCTCTTTTTGAAACTTGAAATCCTTACTTCCCTTTATGAAGGGCCTTTCTTTCACCATTATTTGAGTCTCCATCTTCTACCTTTATGCACCATTAAGAGAGCATAGTTGTCATTCTGTGTGCAATGTCCCAAAACTTATTGATTGATGCATATTGTGATATTACTTGTTCTTGTGCTCTTTGTACCTAGTCACCCTTATGAACTTTGAAGGTGTCCTATGCATCTATTTGCTACTCTATGAGGGACAAGTTGAATGCCACTGTGCCATGTTTTCTATATGTGAAACAAACAAACATTTTTCAATGCATGTTATTCATGATCTTTGTTTGTAGCCTTTCATGCTGCATGCATAGTTACTATGTCTTATTGTTAGAAATCCATCTTTCATGCACATATTTAGAGTTCTTTGATTCCAGCTTTCAATGCTTGAAAATGGTTTGATCTTGGTTTTGACGGTGCGTGTCACCTCAAAAATTATTATTTTATCACTTACCTACTCGAGGACGAGCAGGAGTTAAGCTTGGGGATGCTTGAGACGTCGGAAACGTATCTATAATTTTTGATGCACCATGCTTGTTTAGTATCTACTTTGCTTTGCTTTGTCTATAATTTGAGGTGTTTTATATTTTTTATGGAACTAACCTATTAACAAGTTGCACAGTGCCAGTTGCCTGTTTTCTTCTGTTTTTGGTTCCAGAAAGGCAGAAAATCAATATTCTCGTAATTGGACGGGACAAAACCAAAGTCAATATTTTACCGTGGGGGACATGAAGCCAGAAGACGAGACGGAGAGGCACCATAGGGTGGCCAGACCCCCCAATGCGTGGGTGGTCCCACCCCGTGCCTGGGTAGGGTGTGGACCTCCTGGTGGCCCTCCTAGCTCGCCCCTTCGCCTATAAGAAGCCCCCGATGCAGAAACCCTAGGCACCCAATCAAAACTCCACGAAACCTTCTATAGCTATCGCCACCATCGTCCCTAGATCGGGGGACCTGAAGTTCTTCTCGGCACCATGCCGGAGGGGAGATCATCCCGGAGGCCTTCTTCTCTGGTATGAAGCGTGAGTAGTTCCACTTTAGACTACGGGTCCATGTAGTAGCTAGATGGTTGTATCTCCTCCTTGTTCTTTCATGTATAGATCTTGTGAGATCCGTTCATGATCAAGATCTAATCTATTTGTAATCATGCATGTTGCGTTTTTCGGGATCCGATGGATATTGAGATTACTATGTCAGATTGATTAATGGTTTTGTCTATTTGATTCTATCATGTCTGTGTTGTTTGTGATCTTGCATGCTCTCCGTTGTTAGTAGCTATCTTGGCCAAGTAGTTGCTAGTGACTCCAAGAGGGGGTATTTATGCTCAATAGTGGGTTCATGCCTCTAGTTTCCAAGGGAAGTGACAGAAATATCTTTGGTTGTAGATGTGCTGTTGCTACTAGGGAGAAAACAACGGTCCCTTGTTCATGGAACAAGTGGATTGTTTACCTTACACACTTTGCTTAAAGCAGTTGTCTGTTGCTTGCAACTTAATACTGGAGGGGGTTCGGATGATAACCTGAAGGTGAATTTATAGTCATAGATGTAGTTGAATGGTGGTCTATGTATATTGTTGTATTTCCCAATCGAATCTCATAGGATCTTTTTGTCTAGTATTGCATTGTTATGTCTTTCTCAGTTCCTGTCAATTGCCCTGCTGTAATTTGTTTACCCTTCATGCCATGTTGTTTATCTAAGGAGAGCACCTCTAGTGAACTATGGACCCCGGTCCAATCTTTACCATTGATACATCTTCCACTGTTACTTGTTTACTTGCTGCAAACCATCACCTTCCATACCATATGTTTAATCCTTTGTTACAGCAAACCGGGTGAGCTTGATAACCTCACTGATTCGTTGGAGAAAAGTCTTGAGTTTGTGTTGTGCAGGTTTCCACATTGCTTGCAACACCTTTGAGACGTTTCCTTCCTCCTACTGGTTCGATAACCTCGGTTTCTTACTGAGGGAAAACTTGTTGTTGTACTCATCACACCTTGCTCTTGGGGTTTCCAACGAAGCGTCCCACGACAGTACTGGGCTCCATCATCATTCTCTCATTTACTTATAAAGCGCTACAAGACCCGATATCTCTTTTGTTGTGGTAAAGTTGAGTAGGTTCATGTATAACCCGAGTATTGATCATTGGCATGCACTTGAAAGGGTCATGCGCTATCTATATGGTATAATGATCTATGATATTTACTATTCAGGGCACACTGCTATGCTTGAAGGATATAGTGATTCGAACTGGATCTCTAACATTGATGAACTCTACGCCATGAGCGGGTATGTGTTTACCATTGGAGGTGGCACAGTGTCATGGAGGTATCGTAAATAAACCATATTGACGAGATCAACTATGGAAGCAGAGCTTACTACTTTAGATACAACCACTGTTGAGTCAGAATGGCTACGTGAGCTCTTGATGGACTTGCCAGTGGTTGAAAAACCTGTGCCAAAAATCCTTTTGAATTGTGACAACCAAACTATTATTATTAAAGTGAACAATTCTAAGGATAACGCGAAGTCATCAAGACACGTGAAGAGACATTTGAAATCTGTGAGGAAATTGAGAAACTCTGGAGTAATAACTATTACATATACAAGCAGATAAAAACCCGGCAGATCCTTTTACAAAGGGACTATCACGAAATGTGATAGGAAATGCATCGAGGGAGATGGGTTTGAGATCCATGGATGTCACACTATAGTGATAACCCAACCTATATGATTGGAGATCCCGTGAATTAGGATATGTGAAAAAAGCTAGTGGTTTGACTGAGGAGAGTATTTTGTATCCATCTCTATGTGAATATGCATAACTCTCATAATCTGTAAGACGGGTTGGCAACATGCCTTAATATGTTTCTGTTGGATTTAACTAGCAAAGATACCGTCCTACATGGAATTTTTGAAAAAACACACCTATATGAGTTGACTGTAAACATCGCATTCTATGAGACTTGGATGATATCTAGTAAACTCATGAAGAGACCAGGGAGTATGAAGCATATGCTACAACCCACAGGGTAGGTTACTGACATCCAGGTACTAGTTATGATTTTGAGTGAAATCTATTGGCACCAAACTTGCAATTCAAGGTTTGTCCATTATTCAAGTTATTGATAGACGTAGCTCAAGATTCTAGGCGGAAGTTCAACTTAACAGTCTGTGCTAAAACACCGGTATATAAACAAGTAGCACGGATTTGGCAAATCTTCAAATGGGCATTTGAGATCTGGTGGGGGATTGTTAGAAATAATGGGATAAATAATTAGAACCACGTATGATTTTAGGTTTTCCCTAAATCTCAAAGCTCATGTGCGTGGAATCCCGTATGTGATTTGAATCAAGTTAGTGGCATCTAACATGTGTGGCAAGAGTAGTGGGAGCTAAAGTTTAGTCTCGCATGAGAAGTTGAAGGAGAGTTGCAAAGGTGAAGTGTTGCACCACTTTATAAATGAGTGACAATAAGAGAGCTACACGCGCGCTCCTCCTCCGACGATGCCGCCGCTCGCACGCACGCCTGACCGCCCGTCTCTTCATGTCATGTCACGACGTGTGACGTGGATTGCGGGAATCTCGTCGAGCCGAGCTTTATTTTGCTGCTCAGAAAAATGTGTGCGGTTAGACAAACGTGTCAACAGTTAGTGGATTCGGGTTGCTCCCGGATCGTGGGATATCTGTAACCGGCCCAAATATGGGCTTGGTCCACACCGTGTCCTGTACGGGATTTTCCGAGCCGCTCTATATAAATGCCTATGCGGCTTCCACAACGTACAACACCGAACCGGTCTAGGGTTTTGTCAGCCTCTCTACTTGCACCGCCACCATAGTCTACTCCATCCCGCTTGCTGGCGTGCACTGGCGGACGGGAGAGCAGGTCTCTGGAACCACTCGACTTTGTGATCTTGTACGGAAGAGGGCGCATTAGGTTTTTGGAAAGCGCTCTGCGTGACTGCTCGAGTTGTTCATCATAGGTCATCTTCCATCTAAGTTGGGCGATGCTGCCTATCATCGTCTTTTCCGCCGTCTGCTTCGATCAGTCTTCCCCAAGGTTACTGTTGCGACTACATCTACAAGCGAACGATGCGTACGACGTTCTGCTGTTTGATTATTCATCATGTTCTGTGAGTACATGTTTAGCTGCTACTTGTTTTCGTTCATCTTGTTGTTTAGTACATCTAGTATATTCGAGTTACATGAGCTAGTAGTTGGTTTTATCATGTTTAATATTCTAAAAAATTTCAATATTGGCTAGATGCATGCTCCAAGCTTATTACGGTAACAGGCCGAGCCGAGATCGCTCTTTGTTCTAGTATAACTATATATAAAGGCCCGCGGTGTTTGCGGCTCCTCATAACCCACCTTCAAATTTACTGTTCATATAAACAGTACTGTGCGTGAATAGTGCCTTTTAGTGTATATGCCGTTAGATTTTGATCCAACGGCTGTCTGCTACAACACCTACCGCCTACTGTAGTAATTTTTGCCACCCAAAGATAATTTTTCGGCGCACTTCCGCGCCACCATTTTTTACGTTAGTTTATTTCCGCCTATTGCAATGTTTTAACTCTCTTTTAATTTTGGGTCATTTTCATTTTTTTTATTTTTCCATTTTCCGACATAATTACAACGCGTCTTCTTAACCGTAATTAAGGGTAATCTTTCACGCACTTGCTCGCCGTCATTTTCGACGGTAGTTTGCCTACGCCTATGGCAATATTTTTAGCTCTTTTTAACTTCAGATTATTTTCATTTTTTTATTTCTCCGTTTCTCGACGTAATTACAACGCGCACGTAATTGACGGTAATCTTTGGCGCACTTGCCCGCCGTTCATTTTTTCCGATGGTAGTTAGCCTACGTCTATGGAAATACTTTTTAGCTTATTTAACTTCGGCCCATTTTCAATTTTTTTCTCTTAATTACGACGCGCCTTCTCCAACGCAATTTTCCAACGGTGGTTCCGACACAACTTTCCCGTCATATCTTTTCACTAAAAGTTATGCTATGGTAATTCTTCCACGCACTTTCCCACTGTTATTTTCCGACAATGGTTAGACTACGTCTATGGTAATATTTTTCCAGCTAATTTTTTAACTATTCGATGGTAATTTTTAGACAAACCTTTCCGGTCGTAATTTTCTGACGATAGTAGCCTACTTCGAGGGCCCCATTACTACCCGGCGGTAATTTCTAGATATACCTTTCGGACTGTAATTTGCTGATAATAGTAGCGTATTTCTAGGTAGTATTTGTTTAGCTCATTCTTTCTTTATTTCCTACCATAATTCGAGAGTGATCTTGCATCGGCACGCTCTGAGGGTAATTGGTTGAATGCTCGGTCTGTCTCTTCGATCTCAACCATAATTTCTTGATGGTAATTGTTTCAGAAAAATTATTCAGCAAGTTTTAGGTTAATATATTTTATCCGTATTTTCTAATGGTACACAAAATATTCGTTACCAGATGAGTTAACGACACGGCCGCGGCGGGTCGCCGCCGCCCGAGTTGCCGAGTAAGGTTGAAAAGAGTCAAGCCGAGCCAAGCCCTACTTCCCAATGACGTCGCCGAGTGTTTTTACTACAAAAGTAATAGATCAACGTCGAATTTACTACAGTATACAGAGAGTACATGTCAGTAAATGATCAAACTGCCTAACGTTAACTTGGGCTTCGGACGAGGCTTTACCAGGCCAGCAGGAATTCCGATCAGGTTCCAGATCGGCCCGACAGGCCAGCACAAGCACAACGCGCGGTCGTGTGGGTTCCGTTCCGTGGCCGAGATGGAGTCGAGGTAAAATCAGTCCGTGTTTAGCTTAGCCTTGCACCCCCTTCTCCACCTATAAATAGTCCGCCATATCTGGTAGCTTGACTCGCAAAACGCAATCGACCGAGTAGTACGACAGTTTCCCCATCGCTTCTCAATCAATCAATCGATCAAAAGTTTGGAGGAGAGTTTCAGAGAAGGACGTGATGGGGAACCTGATGAAGGACATGAAGACCCGGGGCAACGATCTTTATCATCGCCATGAGGATGCGATCTTGAGGGTTATCTTTTTCGGGGTGATGCTGCTGTCCCAGGTCATTCTAATGGCCGGAGTCGCGCGGTATCAGGCAGCCGGCGGCACAAGTTTCCCGATCTGCTACGTGTTTATCTATCCTTTTATCGCAGACTTACTATTTAGGTACACCAAGACCCTTGATCCTCCTGCCAAGGAAGATTGATGTAATTAGTACTCTTTTATGTTAGAACTTGTTCACGATGATGTATATATATATGTCTCTGTACTCTTTACTTCGAGGAAATTGTTTTACCCTTGTGGTTGATTATATGATTTCTTTTATGAGAGAAAGTTCTTTGGATGCTTCCTTTTACAATGACAATCGCGATGCTTACTAGTATTTCGATGATTCTCCATTTGCTTATTAGAGCAACTCCAACGAAAATTGTAAAACCTATGCGCGAAAAATAACCGTCAAAGTAGCGCGCGCGGCTGTTTTCCACCTCCAGCAGGCGCAATAATTTTGGACGCGCGAAAAAAAATTCAGGAGCGCGTCAGATTGTCCCTGCGCGCGCCCCAAATTTGTTGCCGGCTGCTAGCGCGCTATCTCTCTCGCTCGCGCGCGAATGCCCAACCGCCGACCTGAAACTCCCCCGCGCCCACGCCGTCATTCCTACCCCGTGTCCGCGTGCACGCCGCCACCGTGACCTTCCGGCAATGGAGCCGTCCTCACCGCAGTACTCTATTCCCGGCACCGCCCCTGCCGCAAACCCTAACCCTACCTTTGTCGCCGCCGTCGTGAGCTCCAGAGCGCACCATCTCCTCTTCATACCAGCGCGCCCAAACTTGACTGGCACCGCCCTGCCTCCGCCGGCCGAAAATCCGGCCAAGAAGGTGGCCACGTGCCAGCGGCGTGTGCACAGGCGTCAGCGCAAGCTCATCGGCCGCCGCCACCACCAAGCGCACGCCAATTTCTCAATGATTTGACAACAAGGTAAAAAAACTTATCTTTTCGATGCATAGATGCATGTGTTAGTTGATTCTAGTGTTGGCATACATTTTAGTGTTGATGATGAGACATTCATGGCACACATGAATGTGGATGTTGGCTCATCTTTCGCCGCCAAGCAAGAAAATGAAGGAAATGGCGAAGAAGAAGAAGACGAAGAGTACATGGTGGATGAGCATGGTGAAGGTTTGATTGAGCCGCCGGTTGGTAGGATGGTCAAATACACCGCCGAGGAGGATAGGTTGCTTTGTCGAGCATGGTTGGCAGTTGCCATGAATTCGCTGGTTGGCACCGATCAATGCAAGGTTGGAGTACAACGAAGATAAAAAGTTGTCAAGGACTATAGAGGCCAAGGATGAGACGCGGCGGGTGGCTTTGGAGGAGAGGATTACGACCGTCGAGGAGAGAAAGTTGGCTTTGAAGGAGAAGAAAGTGGCCGCTGCTGAACAAGCGCACCTATTGGAGGAAGAGAGGATCCTCTTTACCATTGACACATCCAACATAGAAAGCAAAGAGAGTATATAAACCTTGCTCGTGATGAAGTGTTGGCCAAAAGGCGGATGATGACAAGCTACTTAAAGGCCCAAAGTGAAGAAATGAATGCATTTGGAGGCATGGGTGACTTTGGATGCTATGGAGGCATGGGAGCGACACCGGGTTCATTTGGAGACATGGAAGCAACACCGGGAGCTTTTCGAGGCTATGGAGGCATGGGTGGCATGGGGCTCGGAAGCATGGGAGGCATGAGAACACCACCGGGGACATTCATGGCCTCCTTGGTGAATCCATTACCTTCTATCAATTTCATCGTGTGCCAACACCACCCACACCACTGTCCAAGACTTCAAAGGAGAAGAAGCGCAAAATGAAAATGGAAATGACAATGACTATGATAATGTTGACAAATGATGTGTCAACATGTGTGTTCAAGTCAAATTTGGTTGTGTGAAATTATCATTTGCATTTGAATTATGTCCTAATTTTATGTTGAACTTGGTTGTGTAAAATTGGTGATTGTTGAGCCATTTCTTGTTCTATTTATTTTGATTTGTTTGATCTTGTTGATGCATTTATGCGCTGTGAAAGTTGTTTGCGCCGGCACCGCACGCTGCATTTTGTCATGTCCGCTGGGAGAGCTTTTTTTATCTATTTTTGCGCGCCGTTTTTAGCGCTTTCGTCGGAGGAGTTGCACAGCGCGCACGCTAAAACTGGATCGCGCGCTGCATAGCAATTTTCACGCGCGGGATTTTCGAGCTTCGGTTGAAGTTGATCTTAGTTCGTCGCTCTCTTCCTCCCTCCTCATCCTAGCAGTCCGAGTGCCTCAAGACACATAACACCCTGCCTACCTGATCTAACTCAAATCCAAACCGAATTGGCAAATACCCGAGATATTTTGCTTCTAATAATTGTTAACATAAGAAAAACACGAGTTCGATTTGTATAGAACAACGACTTTATTTCCTTCCACCAGAATCATAGATTTAGAGAGAATCACCAACAACCTTTTTCATACAACAGACGTTACGTGTGTTAGCATTAACCTTGATTCTTTTACCCACAAAAGGAAAAGACTACGCAAAGACTTGGTGGCCTTTTTTTTCTATCGGAATTGCCTCACGTACTTTGTATCTGATTTTCGTCCAATATTTCCTCCACACGAGACGCCCCCACGCCCCTCCCAAGGCGTCGAGTTCAATCGCAGAGGCCGTCGTCGCTAGCATATCTCTGACTTGCTGTCTTACACATCAGCCTGTCAGGGAGCTCACCATAGTGAAATTGGTAGCAACGGTTGCTAGCCTACTCGAAGCCGGTTCATCCGGATCTATCGAAGGGTATAAGCGCATCTCTACTCGTTGCGCTTTCAAAGATCAAAATTCGGAACTAAAAATTGTCGGATGTAACTTTTGGTTTGGGAATGGCCGAATTCCCACTCGTGTTTCCAGGTGACGTTTCTAGATAGGTGATTTTTCGGCAAATTTGGCGATATTTCATCATAATTTGGCTCAAATTCACACAAACGTAATTTTGATCACATAGTTCGGCGTGAGACGGTGACGAGCTTAGCGGCAGCGGCTAGTTTGGCGACGAGACGGTGATGAGCTTGGCGACGGCAGTGAGTTTGGCGACAAGACGACGATGAGCTTGGCAACGGCGGCGAGTTTGGTGAATATAGATGGTGACAATCCGCGCCGGCCAAGCCCGCTCCCAGCTCCGCCCGCCGGGCCAGCTGGCCAAGCCCACGCCGAGCTCTGCCGTCAAGGCCCTCACGCCGAGTTCCGCCGACCAAGCCTGCGTGTGAGGATGGGAGAGACAAGGTGGGTGTGTGGGAGGAGAGAGAACACTTTCCTCACTGACGTGTGGGCCACACGGCGAGGTTTTCTCATCCGGCGTTTTCAAGCGATTCCTAGTGCCCGGATGAAAAAAAGCCTAAATCTGAACAAAATTGGAACGCAAGTGAGACGAAATTCGTCCATCCGAATATAAAAGCCGCCAAAAATTATTCTCTTAGGAACGCTAGTGGAGATGCTTTTAAGGCATAGTGGAAGAAACCCAGAAGAGGTGGTCCGATCCCAAATTGCAGCACGAACCCAAACCCAAACCCAAACCACATGCTGGAACCTATTCTTCGTCCGTTACTTAGGCCCACCCATTAGGAAGACTCACTGCCATGTCGTATGGTACAGGTGGTATCAGACATAAAATCGCCATATATATAGCAACACTCTTTTTCTTTACACATCTACAACTCTTTGATAGACCAAGCCCTCTTGCCATTTTGGCTACTCCCTCCTATACATAATAAATAACTTTTACTAAATCACCGGGACTTATTATGGATGGGAGGAACTATCATAATGTACCTTTCGATAGCACATGGTCCTCCTGCCCATTGAGCCTAGAAGTTCGAATTGACGGGGATCGATTTCCACTACTGTTGGTGTTCGTTCTATCCAAGAAAAGCAGCGCCGCTCTCCAGCGAGGAACACCACTTGCCATGAATCTAGCCAAAGCTTATGGCACTTGATTTTGATGGGTTCGTCGCATAGAAAACAAAAAACCGAAAGCAGGATAACATTCCCACAAACAAACACGATACATGTTCCTCCTCGACGGTCGATAAGACGATCAGCGCCACAAACGGGAAACGCTTCCGCGATCAATCACACGTCCAACGTGACGACGACCTCCGTCCCTTGCTCCAGTTGGGCAGCGGAAGCAGTGGATCCACGGGGACTCCAGCAGCACTACGAACATGGTGGTGCTGATGGTAGGTCTTGCGAAGGGCTTCACATAAACATTGTACTCGTGATAGTGGAACAACTAACAAGGGGGGAATGCCAACCAAAGAGCATATGAGAGATATGAAATGGTGTGTTGAGAGGGGGTCTCCACCTCCTCCTTTTATAGGAGAGGGGTGCTGCGCCCAAAGGGCATGGACCAGCCTCTAGTGGTGCCCCCACCTCTCCCCTCTTCATGGTAGTAGTGGAGTCTCCATTCACACAAATCAAAGTGTCACCATAATTCCAATTAATCTCCACTTAAAAACCAAAGGTCTCCATTAAAACACTTTTAATTCACTTGATTTAATGTCACTCAAATTAATGAACACTTAATTTAATGAGTATTTCATTTAATGAACACATTAACAATTTATTCCCTTGCAATGTTTCAATACACCAAAACTAGGTAGTTTTGTCAAAATAGTTTCTGCTCTGTCCAGTATTTTATCCCGTGTTACGTATCCACTCAAATGCGTCGACGAGACTTAAGTGTGTTACCCTATGGTTTTTGAAATAAGTGGGCATGATCGAGACTCTCTTCAATCAATAATCATCAAAGTGACCTGGAGATCCATAACGACTCCCACTTACTCAACGATGAACTAGTGATCGTGTGAAAAAAATTCATAGTAACCAATTCCTTTAGTCTTGCGATATTTTTCTTGTCCGAGATCCGATTATTTCCTATAATCCATACCTAGTTCGATCTCGTTACCAACAAGTACTCTTTTACTTGTTTCCATGATATAATATTCCTTTGATTAAATCACTTGCTTGCAAATTGTTAACGATGTGATATCATCGAGAGGCCCAGAGTATATCTCTCCGTCATCGGGATGGATAAATCTCACTCTTGATCCACGAGCCTCAACTAACACTTTCTAAGATCTCAACAGGCCTAAGAACGTCGTCGGAGCTTGGGTTCTTGCCTGGAGGTGGAGGTGGCGGTGAAGCCCCCGGGATGACCTCTTCCGTCTGAGCCCCATGTGTCGCCTGGTTTGGAGCAACGATGTCGATGAGATCGGCCAAGCGCTTGCGCCATTTATCTTTCCCGGACTCGGCAAGTGGGTGCTGAAGGAGCTCATGTACCGTGAGCTTGGCGGCCTCCGGCGTGGGAGGGTCGACCTCGTCGCGCGAGGACGCGGTGCGAGAGAGCGACTTGTTGCTGCACATGGAGATCTAACACTCTCGCGACGGGCGGAAGGAGGATCCCTGCTCATCCTCCGTCCACGGGGTTTGCTCTGTGGCGGTGCGTCGAGGTACATGCTTTGAGCCTTACTCACCGCGTGGCGGAGGGCACGCTCGGCCCGAGTCTCGTTGCGAGCCGACATGCCAACGAGGTTGCAGAAGACCTTGGGAACACGCCTCAACCCCCTAACTGGCATGCAAAATGTCAGAGACGTGCCCTGTGAAGGAACGAGGGTTCCAACGAGCCCTGAGTTCGTGAGGGGACTGAACACACATTCGGATCTTCTCGGTGATGATGGCTGCGATGGAGCTCGCACACGACAGAGGTTCAGGACCCTGGTGAGGAGGTTAAGTCCCTACTACTAATTTGTTGTATTGATCGCGGTGCTTCACGAGGATACAATGGTGGATGTAAAATTAGGGTTTCAGATCATTGGGATTGATCCCCCTCTAAGGTAGGGGTGGCCCCCCTTTTATAGTGGCACATCTTTGGGCGGGAAGGGTCACCACATTGCTGCCCAAGGGAGGATGGGTCTACAAGGCTACTTTACATGGACTGGGTCTAGGACCTTCTACATTGTTGATCTTCCATAAATCTAGGGTTGTCGGTGACGTCTCCTCATTACACGACGCCGCCCACTACCCCTTGCACAAAGCAGTAAAGAGAGGACTCCGCTGACACCGAGGTCACCATCCTACTTTAACACCGAAGAGGCCAGACAATGCCTCCTCTTTACCAAGGCAGTCTGCGTATCCCGCGCGGTCGTGGGAATGCCTGTTGAGATTGCTGTCTTCCCTTTGTAGAAAGATTACAAACGTACCTCGGGGGAGGGAATCCTATGCTCTCTTGGAGGAAGGTCATCTTCCCTAGCGGGCTCTCCTCTAGAGGCTACTCAGGCATAGCTCCCTGGGAACAACCCTCGCGGGGGTTCACTCCCCTTCATCCTCACGCACCCGATTAGGGGCGCAGGTCGTGGGAGCAGCCTCACGAGGCTTCTGTCCCCCATCCGCGGGCCCAGAGACCAGTGGGTCCAGGTACCCCCAGTGCCAGTGACCCGACAATGTCCGCACCGGAAAATTAGCCGGAGCGCCGCCGTTTCTAGCCTCCCTTTTTCCCGACCGCGGAGAAGCAGGCACCACCCAGAAGCTCAAGATCAAGAGGTCGTGAGCGTGGGCAGCTCGAGGCACCACCCACAAGCTACTCGGTCCATTGCTTGGCCGACAGAAGGTACCCATTTCCATCCCATCTATTTTCTTGCTATGGATGAAAGGATCGTATGGGCACCTAAAGGGGGGTGAATAGGTGCTACTTCAAATTTTACTCTTTTTCAAATTAGGGTTTGACAAGAAAGGTAAATTCTCTAGAATATGCAACTATGGTGAATTTACCTATATGTCAAGCAAGCACAAACTAACACAACACTAAGCAAGAACAAGTAAGTAAAGTGCGGTAAAGGATAGAAGTAACCAAGGGAGTGGACGCGGAGACACAAGGATTTGTTTCCCGTAGTTCCTTCCTTTTGAAGGGAAGTACGTCTACGTTTGGAGAGGGGGTGGTTTCAAACCACCAACGCCACGAGAGGCCTCCCTTGTTCTCCGATGAACCTCACCCCAAGGGGCTCGATTCACTTCCACTATATCGGCAACCTTCGAGGTGGAAGCCGGCACCTTTACAATAAGTTCGGGGCACACATCCACAACTGAATTGGAGGCTCCCAAATACAAGCAAGCTGTCAAGACAAATCAAAGACAAGCTTGTAAGAACCAAATCAAAGTTAGGGTTTCCAAAGAAACACTAGAGCTTGGGGGCCCTCAAGTGAATGAGGGGGAAATGAAGATCTCTCTTGGTGAAGATGTGAATCAAGGCCTCCTCCTTCGATTCTCCAAAGATCAATGACTTTGGATGGTTGGATGAAGAGATCTTGTGGATTTGGTGGCTCTAATGGTGTTGGTGTTCTTGAGCAGCTCGAGCAACTGGAGGAAGAAGATAAGGGTCCCTATTTATATACAGCCCCCTCCACGAACCGTTTTCTGACCGTTGTAGAAAAGTCAGACCGGAGACTCCGGTCTATAGACCGGAGACTCCGGTCTACACCGGAGACTCCGGCCAATCTCCGGACCAGTCTCCGGACTGACCATCTGACTGGCCCAGCCCATTTCTTCACCAGCAACACCGGAGACTCCGGACTTCCAACACCGGAGACTCCGGTCCGACCAAAGTCTCCGGATAATCTCCGGACCAGTCTCCGGACTGACCATCTGACTGACCCAGCGCATTTCTTCACCAGCAACACCGGAGACTCCGGACATTCAACACCGGAGATTCCGGTCTGACCAAAGTCCAGAGACTCCAGCCAATCTCTAGACCAGTCTCCGGACATGCCATCTGAATGACCCAGCCAAGTCCTGGGAGTCATCACCGGAGCCAGTACCGGAAACTCCGGACCACACCGAAGACTCCGGTCTTGGCAGACCGGAGACTCCGGTCTGGAGTTTCCAGAACAGTGGCAAATGTATGTGGTCTTTTCCCAAGAGTGTGTGTGATGTTTATCTATGATAATACCAACCTGTGGACAATAACAAACTGTAAAATGATCTACTTGTTATTAACGAACACCAAAAGTGATTATGATAATAAATGTCCTTTCAATCTCCCCCTTTTTGGTGTTCGATGACAACAAGTGATTTGCATAGAATAACATATAAATATGGCTCCCCCTGACTATGTGCAACAAGATAATGAACTAAATCATGTAAAGAAAATAATACCAACGATAGCACACATAGATCTCACATGAGTTACAATAGATGTTGCACACCAGCACATAGTCATAGACACTCGTAAGAACAGTAGATAACACACAAAAAGTTCAAGTTCGAATATCCAAATAACAAAAAGAAGGCAAATATCGACAGATAGACGCAAATCCCGAGTCCCATGCAAAGCGGATGAGAATGTCTTCTCCCCCTTTGGCATCGAAACGCCGAAAAGGGAAAAGACCTATACTAACGCCCCAATGACTCAGTAGTCATCGTCATCCTCGTCGTCCTCGGCAGCCTCAACCTCATCCTGGTCATCCTCGTCCTGGTCATCCTCATCCTGGTCATAGTCATCATCATCATCATCCTCAGGGATAGCAGGCCCTTTGCCGTGAGGGCGAGAGGAGGAAGTACCCTGGTATCCAAACCCAGAGGTGACCTCAGCAAACGTCTACCAGTCCACCAGACTATCCTGTTGGGCATTCCATGCCCCAAATGAGAGAGTGTGATCAGACTCTGTGGACTGCTGGGCGCCATGATCATCATTGTATTCATCTTCACCTTCCTCAGTATCAGCAGCACCCTGGTCCTTGATCTCTTTGAGGAGCTTATCCATGCGGCGGTTGCTTTGGTAAGATGCATGCTGCTGCTTGCGAATGTCAACGTTCATGCAGCAAAGAGTCCTCTCCCAGAAACTGGCCTTCTTGACTTTCTCATGCACAGTCTCTAGTCATGGAAGGCATAGGGACATTTGAGGCATTCTTCCTCCGAACTCTGGGGGGGGGGGGGAGGGAGCCCTCTCCGTCTCAGTGTCCTCATCATCATTTCCATAGCGGCGCCTTGGAGCTGGCCCCATGTGCCCCTTCTGCTGCAGAGAGACCAGAGTGTGCGCCGTGAGGTGTGGTGGAACGGCATTGGGAGAATCATGCTGCTGCGAGTTGATTAGTCTCATAATCAAGGGTGCATATGGAGGAGATTTCTTGAATAGAATTACATGGAACATCTCCTCGAAGATGAAGTCCATCACATCAATGGGTGCAACCTCAGCATCTGGTCCAGCATTGAAGGTCCGGTGAGTATGGTACAGGAGGTTGACAAGTCCTCCCCTGAGAGCATCATCATTTCCAGCACTTGGAGCAATAGTGTGACGGAAAATCCTCAGCATAAGGTTGTAGAGAGGCTTGAGTCCCTTGGAGGCCCCCACAACACCATCATCATACAAAGGTGCCAGTTTTTGCTTGTTCTCACCCAATGATGCGGAGTGCATGCGCAGCCCCACAGGAGTAGATATGCCGTGGAAAGTCTCAAAGATGACATTGGAAAAGTCATGGAAAGTAGCTGTGCAGCGAGTAGAGCCAGTCATCCATACCATAGTCCTAGCAAGATCAGTCCCAAACACCACAGTGGCATAGAACTGCTGAACGAGGTGCACACTGTAGTCTTCATGCAGCTCCATCAAGTTGTAGAGACCCAGCTTCTCACAGATCCACAGGGCATCACTAAAATACGGGCTCTGGCGCATTTGCTCAATGTTCATGAACTTCTGAGGGCAAACTGGTGATTTGGTGAGTACACCATACACATCCTTCATGAACACACTCTGCTCTTTCCTCCAGAAACGAGGGTCATCACTGGTACGAGGTAGTGCATAGAAATTTGTCTTCCTCAGCTCACGGAACTCCACTTTAGACATCTTGTTTAGGGACTGGAGGTTGTCATACTTGGCTCTCTTTGCACGTTCCTCCCGTTCAGCCCTTTCTTGATCCCTCTGCATGTAAGCTGCATCACGTGCCCGCTGTTTCCGGTTGGATGGAGGCACGATAAACTAACCCTGAGCTTCATCATAGCGAGGATTGCCCCTTTGGGACTTGGCCTTGGTACGACGAGGGCGACTAGAACCATCACCTGTGAACAGCAGTGAGGGAGATAGCATGGAGATGAGTATATATGTCCCAAAGATGCAGTACAGGAGCTTTGATGCATTTCTGGACTACTTTGATTCACCCAGCACCGGAGTCTCCGCACCAGACACCGGAGTCTCCGGTTCAGACCGGAGTCTCCGGTCAGGAGGCTCGGGTATGTGATGGGGAGATGCTGGTGAGGGTAAATCTAGTAGATCGGGCAATGCCACAAGGCTAAAGTACTAGAGTGCAAGCAAACAAGTGATTCCTATGGACAAATCCGCAACAATCCTCAAAAACGCATCTAGGGATGAACCCTAGGAGGAAAAAGGAGAGGAGAGGTACCAGATCTGTCCATGGGATCGATTCCTTCGGTGGGAATGACCCAATGGTGGAGAGGAGGAGGAGGTTGGCCGGCTGCACGGCGGATCCCGGGGGCTTCTTGACCTCCGGGAGGATTTTTGGAGGAGGGGGCGACGGGTTTGGAGGTAGGGGGCGGGGTGAAGAAAGAGGAACTGCTGTTCCAGTTCACCCCGTGCCCCTTCTTTAAGTGACAGATACCGTCCAGACCGGAGACTCCGGTCTACACCGGAGACTCCGGCCTACACCGGAGACTTCAGTGTTTGTACACCGGAGACTCCGGCCCTCCTCGACCAAAAATTCCAGGAAAGGTGTTTGGGGACATATATGGGAGATAGATGGTTTTTAGGATAGGAAAAGGGTTTGGGTTGAGACATCAAACTGTGAAGAACCAATAAGAGCCATGGAAGTTCGAAAATAATCAGAAAAGCTCCAAGTGACGAAAATTAATCAAATGACGAACATGAGTAAGTGCCAACCTCTCAAATAAGAGAGGCGGTGGCCTTGGCCACCATATTTGAGTAAACTTGGCTTGGCACCACGAATATATATCTTGGGTCCATTACCAACACTCATCATTAAGCTCACATATCACTGAATGATATTAAGAGGAATGATTTTGATTGCTTTGGGCATCATGGGGGGAGGGATGGTCCAATTAATTAGGACCGCACTCCCCCTATATCCATGCCTACACCTAGACCAAATCTGAGATGAAACATAGGTGAGAGTGCAATAACATCAAGTCAAGCTCCTTGAATCCACGATATTTAGTTCATTCCTCAAGTATCAAAATCTTGCTTCATCAAGTGGCTTCGTGAAGATATCGGCAAGTTGATCTTTGGTTGATACATAGGATAGATCAATATCACCTCTAGCAACATGATCTCTAATGAAGTGATGTCGAATCTCAATATGCTTTGTCCTTGTGTGATCCACCGGGTTGTATGCAATCTTGATGGCACTTTCATTGTCACATAGAAGAGGCACTTTGTCACAAAGGACACTGTATTCCTTTAAAGTTTGCCTCATCCATAGCAATTGGGTGCAAGCACTAGCAGCAGCAACATACTCGGCTTCGGCGGTGGAGAGTGATATACAGTTTTGCTTCTTAGAAGACCAACATACCAAGGACCTACCAAGGAATTGACAAGCCCCGGATGTTGATTTTCTATCATCCTTGTCTCCCGCCCAATCCGAGTCCGTGTATCCACAAAGAGCGAATGTTGAGCCTTGAGGGTACCAAAGACCATAAAATGGGGTATGAACTAAATAACGAAAGATTCTCTTGACCGCCATTAAATGGCTTTCCTTAGGAGCAGCTTGATATCTTGCACACACACCTACACTCAACACAATATCGGGTCTATATGCACAAAGGTAAAGCAAAGAACCAATCATAGACCGGTATACCTTTTGATCCACATCTTTACCATTAGGATTTTGTTCTAGATGAGTCTTTGTAGCCATGGGAGTAGGAGCTCCATTCAAATCTTGCATTTTGAATCTCTTGAGCATATCTTGAGTATACTTGGCTTGGTTGAAGAATGTTCCTCCTCTAACTTGCTTGATCTCAAAGCCAAGAAATACCTTCAACTCCCCCATCAATGACATTCGGAACCTACTAGTCATAAGCTTTGAGAATTCATCATTAAAAGCTTTGATATCATCAACATATATTTGGCATACAAAAAGCTCCCCATTGACCCTCTTAGTAAAAAGAGTGGGATCGATTTTCCCAACCTCAAAACCACGGTCAAACAATAACTCTCTAAGGTGCGCATACCACGTGCGTGGGGCTTGCTTGAGCCCATAGAGCGCCTTATCAAGTTTGTAGACATGGTTTGGGAAGTTGGGGTCCTCAAATCCTGGGGGTTGCTTGACATATACCAATTCATTTAAAGGACCATAAAGGAATGCACTTTCTACATCCATTTGTGGCAACTTAAAGTTATGATGTGCCGCATAAGCAAGAAGGATACGGATGGACTCAAGGCGAGCCACGGGTGCATAAGTCTCTCCATAATCAATTCCTTAAATTTGAGAATACCCTTGTGCAACCAATCTTGCCTTGTTCCTTACTATAATTCCATGCTCATCTTGCTTGTTCTTGAATATCCACTTTGTTCCAATAACATTGCGGCAATCCTTTGGCTTCTCAACCAACTTCCAAACTTTGTTTCTCTCAAAATTGTTGAGCTCTTTGTGCATAGCTTCTACCCAATCCGAATCTTCAAGAGCTTCCCACACTTCCTTTGGTTCAATCATGGAGATGTGTGCTTGGTGTTCACTGAACCTCTTCAATTGTGCTCTTGTGGAAATTCCTTTCCTAAGGTCTCCAACAACATTTTGGAGACAGTGGTCTCTTATTTCCAACATTCTTTCTTTTCTAGCTTCGCGACGAGCGTGGATCTCCTCATTGTTTCTTGGAGGACCCTCTTCATCATTTTGATCCTTGTCTTGACCATCAACTTGACCTTGATCATCATTGGATTCATCCTCTACGCTGGGAGGCACGGATTGACCTTGGTCTTGATCAAGTGCTCTTCTAGCCTCAATTTGAGCACGTCTCAAAACAGCTTGGATGGATCTTCCTTGGCTAATTGACTTTGCACCACTTGGCACCCCATCGAATGGACCAAGCTCCCTTTGACTAGAGTTCACACATTGACCACTTTGTTGAGGGTCCACATCTTGTCTTTGGCTTGAGTCAATGTCCTCTTCGGTAGATGGAACATGTCGAGGTTGTGAAGATGAGGGCTCCACTTGAGTGGAGCATAGTTCTTCTCGATCCGCCATAAGGGGTTCCTCAACGGGGCGGATATAACCCACACCCATTCTTCCTATGGCATCCTGAGGCATTTCATCATCTGCATCACAAGCATCAACACGCCCCCCTTGGGGACCATCATATTCTTCGAAGGTCACACTACAAGATTCTATGACGGCTCGGGAGAGCTTGTCATAGATTCTATAAGTGTGAGATTTGAGACCATAGCCAACAAAAATACCCTCTAATGCTTTAGACTAGAATTTAGACAAACGAACACCTTTGATGAGATAGAAACACTTACAACCGAACACCCGGAAATAAGATATGTTGGGCTTGTTACCAGTAAGTATCTCATATGGAGTCTTGTTGATTTTCTTGCGGAGGTAGAGCCGGTTTGAAGCATGGCAAGCGGTGGAGATGGCTTCGGCCCAGAAGTTGTATGGAGATTTAAACTCCGCCAGCATGGTCCTAGCCATCTCAATAAGAGTCCGGTTCTTCCTTTCGGCCACACCATTTTGTTGAGGGGTGTATGCAGCGGAATATTGATGTTTAATCCCCTCATCACTAAGAAAATCATTCAAGGTGTAGTTCTTGAACTCGGTGCCGTTGTCACTTCTTATAACCAATACGGGAACATTGTGTTGCCGTTGAACCAAGTTGATGAAGTCAATAAAAGTCTTTTGAGTTTCACTCTTCAACTTGAAGAAATAAACCCAAGAGTATCTTGAAAAGTCGTCAACAATCACCAAACAATATTTCTTCCCTCCAAGACTGGCATGAGATGGAGGACCAAATAGGTCCACATGAAGGAGTTCCAAGATCTTGTTAGACTTGATTTGGATCGTGGGCTTGTGTGGAGCGTCATGCATCTTCCCTAGAACACATGCCCTGCAAACACGATCTTTGGCAAAGGAAACATTTTCTTTTAGTCCAACAATATGACCCTCTTTATGGAGACTTTGCAACGTTCTCATATTGACATGGGCTAGTCGGCGGTGCCATAGACAACCCACATCGGCCTTCCCGTATAAGCACATCGGACCTGTAGTGGCTTGCCCCAAAAATTCCACCACATACAAGTCATTTTCGACGTACCCAACGAAAGCGACCTTGAGAGACTTGCTCCACATGAGGACCACAATATCATTATCAATAAAGACGGCAAAGCCCATCTTTCCAAGAGCACGGACAGAAAGTAAATTGTATCCAAGGGTTTCAACAAGCATGACGTTCACGAGGGTAATGTCGTGAGCCACCACTACCTTGCCGAAACCCATTACCGTAGATTTTGACTTGTCGGCATATGTGACGGTGATTTGATCTTCATTTGATACCAAGTCCTTGACAATATACGAGCTTCCGGTCATATGACTTGTGCAACCACTATCGATCACCCATTTTGACCCTCCGGAAGCATAAGTCTACAAAAGATCAAGCTAGTTTTTAGGTACCCATTTCTCAATGGGTCCTCTTATGTTAGCAACAAGGGTCTTGGGAACCCAAATAGACCAAGCAATATAACCATCATAAGGACCAACATATTGTGCATACACATCACCATAATAATCTCGCATTAGAACATAGTGAGGGTTAGCACTTCCCGCAAAATCATCATGAGACATAGTTTTACCACTTGTGGTCTTACTTTCCACAATGGTCTTGTTGGACTCTTGTGCGGGTTTGTCCTTCTTCTTCTTATTGTTCTTCTTCTTATTTGTTTTAGAAACAAAACCAATGCCCCCTTTATCACCACTACGCCTTTGCTTGCTCAAAAGATCATCAATAGACTTGTTGCCTTGTGGAAATGTGGCCTTAGCAAGCTCTCCCTTCAACCTAGCATTCTCTTCAAGAATAGTTGTGCTACTAGATAGAATGAAGTTACTAGGTGAAGGAATATTGGCCAATTGAGTTTGAAGCATTTCATGGGACTTTGTGAGAGACAAGAGTTCACTCTCCAAGGCTTTGTGGGCCTTGTTAAGCAAGCTAAAGTCCTCGACAAGTTTTTCATGAACCACACCAAACTCAACCTTCTCCTTTTTAGCTCTTTTGTATTTAGCAATAGCATGATCACGCTCTTTGATGAGTTTGTTAACAATAATGTCATTGGCCTCATCAAGCCCTTCAAGTTTTAATTCAAGTGACAACCTAGTTTCTTGTTCTTCTTCTAGAGCATTGTTTAGGGCCTCTAGCTCAATCATATGTTCATGCCCAAGTTTACATCTTACATCTAGAAGCTCTTGAGTATGTGATAGTTGATCTAAGATGTTTCCAAAATGTAGCTTAGCATCACCTTCTAGGTTAGTCATAAACTCATCAAAGGCAATTAATTCCTTTTTAACATCAAGTGACATCTCATCATCAATTTCATCATTATCTAAGTGAGTAGAGCGGGATGATGAAGATACCTCCGTTCCTCTTTCCATAAGGCAAGTGGCGTTCTTGGTGGAGGAGTTCTCATTTGGAGAATCGAAGAGTGAGAATGTCGGAGTAGATGTGGTGGCAAGAGCAGCCACACCATGAGAAGTTTCCTCTTCGTCATCTTCATCATCTTCATTGTCGGAGGAGTACTCTTCATGAGTGATCAAGACAATTTCTCCCGGCTTCTTGTTGATGGGATTCCTTTTGATGAAGGGTTTCTTGTAAGGTTCCTTGACAGTCTTCTTCATCACAAGCTTACCACCATTATCTTCTCTCTTCTCATAGGGGTAGCTTGCCACAAAGTGATATCGGTCACCACAATTGAAGCAAGTTCTCAACCTAGTGGTGTTCTCTCTTTTCCCATTTGGATTGCTTCTTCGTTGCATTTCCATCTTGGCCTTGGCGGGGTTCTTCCAAAAGTTCTTTGCATAGAAAGCCATATATTGACTATTAGAAATCTTGACTTCATCGGGATGGTCCAAGGAGAGGCCTTCATCACTATCATCTTCATCTTCAAGGTCCACAGCTTTGGCCTTCAAAGCAACATTGACCACATTGCTCATACCGAGAGCACGAGCACGGGCATCTTTGGCATTCTTGGCGGCGACCTTGAAAGCGGCCATCTCTTGCATAACTTCATTTGAGGTCATGAGATGATAGTTGTGTCTTCCCTGTAAGCTCTTCAAGTCGGTGGGCTCAAAAGGCATGAGTGCACTCACATATTTCCTTTTTATCCAAGCATCATCCACATGTGAGGCACCCACATTTCTAAAAGCGGTGGCGGTGGTCTTGAGCCTTCGATACATGTCTTCGTGGTCTTCACCTTATTTCATGTAGAAACCTTCGGCTTCATTGCTTAGAGCATCATATCTGTTCCTCCTCATACTCTCATTTCCAACAAACAACACAGTGAGAGCATCCCAAGCTTCCTTGGCAATACTAAAGTGTTCAATGTGTGGGTAATCCTTTGTTACCAATCCTTGTTGAATCATATGCAAAGCAGTGGCATTGAGTTGACTATTGACAGCCTCTCTTCTTGTCAAGTTGTTTGGATCCCCAATAAAGAGTCCATGCTCGATGATGTTCCATAGTTCAATGCAAGAGCTGCGCATATGAGTCCTCATTAGTGATTGCCATTGAGCAAAAGTAGCAGACTCTTCTAGCTTAGGTGGGTCACCTCTATTATACACATGAGGGTGAGGGATGGGAGGATCGGGGGAGTACCAAGAATCACGGTGCTCACCCTTCCCCCATCAAGTCGTGTGGAGGAGTTAGCATTGTCAAGTTTGTCCCCTACCACCATACCTTCGGGGGATACCGGAGTATTCCCTTTAGGTAAGGATGGTAGTTCCTCTTGAGGAGATGGGGGTGATGAGCCATCTTTGTCTTTAAGAAGTTGCTCAAGCATCTTCTTGACTTTGTTGACCAAGGAAGAGCTCAAACTTGTTTCCAAGTTCCTGAGATCTTCCATGGTCACCGGGGTTGACTCACTACCACCATCCCCATCTTGGCTACCCATATTCTCTTAGGCGGTAAAGCCCGAATAAAGAGTCGAGGCTCTGATACCAATTGAAAGGATCGTATGGGCACCTAGAGGGGGGGTGAATAGGTGCTACTTCAAATTTTACTCTTTTTCAAATTAGGGTTTGACAAGAAAGGTAAATTCTCTAGAATATGCAACTATGGTGAATTTACCTATATGTCAAGCAAGCACAAACTAACACAACACTAAGCAAGAACAAGTAAGTAAAGTGCGGTAAAGGATAGAAGTAACCAAGGGAGTGGACGCGGAGACACAAGGATTTGTTTCCCGTAGTTCCTTCCTTTTGAAGGGAAGTACGTCTATGTTTGGAGAGGGGGTGGTTTCAAACCACCAACGCCACGAGAGGCCTCCCTTGTTCTCCGATGAACCTCACCCCAAGGGGCTCGATTCACCTTCCACTATATCGGCAACCTTCGAGGTGGAAGCCGGCACCTTTACAATAAGTTCGGGGCACATATCCACAACTGAATTGGAGGCTCCCAAATACAAGCAAGATGTCAAGACAAATCAAAGACAAGCTTGTAAGAACCAAATCAAAGTTAGGGTTGTTGGAGATATGCCCTAGAGGCAATAATAAATGTAGTTATTATTATATCTTTGTGTTTATGATGAATGTTTACATTCATGCTATAATAGTATTAACAAGGAAACATTAATACTTGTGTGATTTGTAAACTTAAATTGAAGTCCCTAGTATAAGACTCTATACATCACTAGCTTGTTGGTTGATAAATGATTGTGGTTTCCCTATCATGGAAATTGAGATGTTATCGACAACAAGATCATATCGTTAGGAGAATGATATGGTAGACCTACTCCTATAGATAAGCGTAGCATAAAGATCAAGTCATTTTAATAGTTCAATTGCTATATGCTTTCTGATACATAGTAATCTAATTCCTTCGACCATGAGATCATGCATATCACCTTTACCGGATGGATGCTTTGATGACATCAAACACCACACCGTAACTGGGTGGCTATAAAGGTGGCATTGAGTATTCGGAAAGTATTGGTTGAAACACATGGATCAAGAGTGGAATTTGTCCATCCATATGACGGATAGATATACTCTGGGCCCTCTCGGTGAAATGTCATCCAATTAGCTTGCAAGCATGTGACTGGCTCATAAGGGATCACATATCACGGGAACGAGAAAAGAGTACTTATCGGTAACGAGGTTGAACTAGGTATGTAGAGATACCGACGATCATAACCTCGGATAAGTAAACTATCGTGAGACAAAGGGAAATTGATATCGTATGTAAGTGGTTCATTCGATCGCAAAGTAATCGTAGAAATATGTGGGAGCCATATGAATTTCCAGATTCCTCTATTGGTTATTGTTCGGAGAAGTGTCTCGATCATGTCCGCATAATTCACGAACCGTAGGGAGACACACTTAAGGATTCGACGTTGTTTGAGTAGTTATGGAATGGTGAGAAAGAGACCGAATGTTGTTCAGAGTCTCGAATGGGATTCGGGATATCACGAGGAGATCCGGAATGGTCCAGAGAATAAGATTCATATAAGGAAAGTCATGTTTCGGAGATGGAGAATGGTTCCGGTGTTTTCATCGGGAATGTTCTAGAAGGTTCCGGAATGTCCGGCACTCCGGGGGGGAAGGGTACATGAATGTGTTATATCAAGTTGATATGATTGCATCATGTACTCGGTGTCATCGCTGTTCAAAATAGAGGGTTTATTCAAATCCTAGTTTGAAAAGTCAAACGGCTAGTTTGAAAGTCAAACGGCAAGTTTTGGAAAGAGGAGGAGGAGTGGGAAACCGAGTTGGGGAGGGTTTCCCTCCTCCAACCGGCGGCGCACCACCCAAGCCGAGTTGGGGAGGGGCTCCCCTCCCTCCCCTTGGCCGGCCGGCCCCTCCACCTATATAAGGAGGGGCAGGGCTCCCTCCTAGAGACACACAAGTCCCTTGCCCCGAAAACCCTAACCCTAGCCGCCGCCGCCCTCTAAGCCGCCGCCGCCTAGGGATCTCCTTGCCGTCGACTTGGGCACCACCAAGCCCTAGTCGCCGGCTCTAGCACCTCTTCCTCGGCGTGTCTAAACCCTAGATCGTCGAGGGATTTCTCATAGCCCACCATACTCGCTCCGGCTTAAGGCGAAGCCCTGCGAGATCTCCCCTCTACTTCCGGTACCACGCCGTTGTGCTGCCGGAATTGCGAGGAGAGTGCTACAACCTCCGCTGCCTGCTGGAACAAGGGAGAGGAAGGTCTTCGTCGAGTACCGAACGTGTGACCGACTGCGGGAGCGCTGCCGGAACGCAGCGCCGGAAGGATCGTCTACGCGATCTTGAGATCGGGAAGAGTGCGACTACATCACCCACGAGAATCCGCTCTCGTTAAACACTTTGGAATCTTCGAGGGTGAGTTATTCCATCGACTCGTTGCTACAATCTAGTAGATAGATCTTGGCTTGTTTGTTTGTATGCGATAGAAATTTTTTGTTTTCCATGCTACGAAATGTAGGGGTTCGTAGCATGGAAAACAAAAATTTTCTATCGCATACCAACAAACAAGCCAAGATCTATCTACTAGATTGTAGCAACGAGTCGATGGAATAACTTACCCTCGAAGATTCCAAAGTGTTTAACGAGAGCGGATTATCGTGGGTGATGTAGTCGTACTCTTCCCGATCTCAAGATCGTGTAGACGATCCTTTCGGCCCTGCGTTCCGGCAGCGCTCCCGTAGTCGGTCACACGTTCGGTACTCGACGAAGACCTTCCTCTCCCTTGTTCCAGCAGGCAGCGGAGGTTGTAGCACTCTCCTCGCGATTCCGGCAGCACAACGGCGTGGTACCGGAAGTAGAGGGGAGATCCCGCAGGGCTTCGCCTTAAGCCGGAGCGAGTATGGTGGAGTATGAGAGAGTACTATTAGTGGTCTAGGGATTAGACACACCAATTAGAAGGCTCTAAACCGAAGGCTAGGGCAATTAGAAGCTCTAAACCAAAACGGCTCTAAACCGGAGATTAGAGGATAGGAACTTGTGTGTCTAGAGGAGGAGGCCCTGCCCCTCCTTTTATGGGTGGAGGGTGCGGCCAAGGGGAGGGGAGTCCCTCCCCAAGTCGGCCTTGGTTGGCGCGCCGGCTTGGAGGGACTCCTCCCCCAAGTCGGTCCCAACCACCTCTTGCTTGTTTCCCACAGTTTCTTGTTTTAGCCGTTTGACTTTCAAACTGGACATTTGACTTTTCTATTTTAGGATTCAATTTAATCCTTTATTTGGAACAGCAAGAACACTTAGTACATGATGCAATCATTCCAATATGCAATGACACATTCATGTACCCCTCCCCCCCCCCCGAGTGCCGGACATTCCGGAACCTTCTAGAACATTCCCGATGAAAACACCGGAATCATTTCCGAACTCCGAAACGGGACTTTCCTTATATGAATCTTATTCTCCGAACCATTCCGGATCACCTCGTGATATCCCGGATCCCATCCGAGACTCCGAACAACATTCGGTCTCTTTCTCATAATACCATAACTACTCAAACAACGTCGAATCCTTAAGTGTGTCTCCCTACGGTTCGTGAATTATGCGGACATGATCGAGACACTTCTCCGAACAATAACCAATAGAGGAATCTGGAAATTCATATGGCTCCCACATATTTCTACGATTACTTTGCGATCGAATGAAACACTTACATACGATACCAATTTCCATTTGTCTCACGATAGTTTACTTATCCGAGGTTATGATCGTCGGTATCTCTGCATACCTAGTTCAACCTCGTTACCGATAAGTACTCTTTTCTCGTTCCCGTGATATGTGATCCCTTGTGAGCCAGTCACATGCTTGCAAGCTAATTGGATGACATTCCACCGAGAGGGCCCAGAGTATATCTATCCGTCATATGGATGGACAAATCCCACTCTTGATCCATGTGTCTCAACCAATACTTTCTGAACACTCAATGCCACCTTTATAGCCACCCAGTTACGGTGTGGTGTTTGATGTCATCAAAGCATCCATCCGGTAAAGGTGATATGCATGATCTCATGGTCGAAGGAATTAGGTTACTATGTATTAGAAAGCATATAGCAATTGAACTATTGAAATGACTTGATCTTTATGCTACGCTTATCTATAGGAGTATGTCCACCATATCATTCTCCTAACGATATGATCTTGTTGTTGATAACATCTCTATGTCCATGATAGGGAAACCACAATCATGTATCAACCAACAAGCTAGTGAAGTATAGAGGCTATACTAGGGACTTCAAATTAAGTTTACAAATCACACAAGTATCGATGTTTCCTTGTTAAAACTATTATAGCATGAATGTAAACATTTATCATAAACACAAAGATATAATAATAACTACATTTATTATTGCCTCTAGGGCATATCTCCAACAGTCTCCCACTTGCACTAGAGTCATCTAATCTAGATTACATGGTAATATACCGAACACCCATGGCAGTTTGGTGTTGGTCATGTTTTGCCCTCGGGAGAGGTTTAGTCAACGGATCCGCCACATTCAGATCTGTGTGTACTTTTCAAATCTTTATATCCCCATCCTGGATATGTTCTCGAATAGCGTGAAAACGTAGCTTGATGTGCTTCAGCTTTTTGTGTGACCTTGGTTCTTGCACATTGGCTATGGCGCCCATGTTATCACAGTAGATAGACATTGGGTCCAGCGCACTAGGAACCACACCCAGCTCTGTAATGAACTCTTTCATCCATATCGCTTCTTGTGAAGCCTCCGAAGCAGCCATGTATTCCGATTCAGTTGAAGATCTCGCCACAACGCTTTGCTTTGCACTCCTCCAGCTAACTGCTGCACCATTCAAAATAAATACGTATCCGGATTGTGATTTAGAATCATCCGGATCGGTGTTCCAACTAGCATCGGTGTAACCATTAACAACGAGTTGTTCATCACCTCCATAAGAAAGAACCATATCCTTAGTTCTTCTCAAGTACTTAAGGATGTTTTTGACCGCTGTCCAATGATCCACTCCTGGATCACTTTGATATCTGCTAGTTAAACTAACAACATATGCAATGTCGGGTCTAGTACATAGAATGGCATACATTAGAGATCCTATGGCTGAGGCATAGGGAGTCTTACTCATCCTTTCTCTATCTTCTGCCGATGTCGGACTTTGAGTTTTACTCAAGGTCGTATTGGGCAACATGGGCAAGAACCCTTTCTTGCTTTCTTCCATTCCAAACCTCTTTAGAACTTTGTCCAAATATGTACTCTGTGACAATGATATTTGGCGTTTCGATCTATCTCTATAAATCTTTATGCCTAATATGTAAGCTGCTTCGCCAAGATCCTTCATTGAAAAACTATTATTCAAATATTCTTTAACACTATTAAGAAGGTCTACATCATTCCCAATCAACAATATGTCATCCACATATAGTATTAAGAATGCTACAGAGCTCCCACTCACTTTCTTGTAAATACAAGCTTCTCCATAAGTTTGTATAAAACCAAAACTTTTGATTACCTTATCAAAACGTTGATTCCAACTTCGGGATGCTTGCTTCAATCCATAGATGGATCGTTGAAGTTTGCACACCTTGTTAGCATCTTTAGGATCGACAAAACCTTTGGGTTGCATCATATACAACTCTTCATCAATGTCTCCATTGAGGAATGCTGTTTTGACATCCATCTGCCATATCTCATAATCATAATATGCAGCGATTGCTAACATAATCCTCACAGACTTTAGCTTCGCTACTGGTGAGAAAGTCTCATCGTAGTCAACTCCTTGAATTTGTCAAAACCCTTTTGCGACAAGTCGAGCTTTATAGACAGTAACATTACCATCAGCATCTGTTTTCTTCTTGAAAATCCATTTGTTCTCGACAGCCTTCCGGCCATCCGGTAAGTCCACCAAAGTCCATACTTGGTTTTCGTACATGGATCCAATCTCGGATTTCATGGCTTCTTGCCATTTATTGGAATCTGGGCTCATCATCGCTTCCTCATATGTCTCGGGGTCATCGGTGTTGTCCACCAACATGACATTCATAACGGAATCATACCAATCTGGAGTGGTACGAGTTCTCGTTGACCTCCGAGGCTCTGTAGTAACTTCAACCGAAGTTTCATGATCACCATCATTAGCTTCCTCTCTTATTGGTGCAGGCACCACAGGAACTTCTTCCGGTGCTACGCTACTCGCAATTTTGAGAGAAGGTTCGACAACCTCGTCGAGTTCTACTTTCCTTCCAGTCACTTCTTTCGAGAGAAATTCCTTCTCTAGAAAGGATCCATTCTTGGCAACGAAGATTTTGCCTTCGGATCTATGATAGAAGGTATACCCAATAGTTTCCTTCGGGTATCCTATGAAGACGCATTTTTCCGCTTTGGGTTCAAGCTTGTCCGGCTGTAACTTCTTTACATAGGCTTCGCATCCCCAAACTTTAAGGAACGACAATTTAGGTTTCTTCCCAAACCATAATTCATACGGTGTCGTTTCAACGGATTTAGATGGTGCCCTATTTAAAGTGAATGCGGCTGTTTCTAATGCATAACCCCAAAATGATAGTGGTAAATCTGTAAGTGACATCATAGAACGAACCATATCTAAGAGAGTTCGATTACGACGTTCGGACACACCATTACGTTGTGGTGTTCCCGGCGGTGTCAATTGTGAAAGTATTCCGCATTTCTTCAAATGCTCGCCAAACTCGTAACTTAGATATTCACCTCCACGATCAGAACGTAGAAATTTAATCTTCTTGTTACGTTGATTCTCTACCTCACTTTGAAACTCCTTAAACTTCTCGAAAGTTTCGGACTTATGTTTCATGAAATAGATATACCCATATCTACTCAAGTCATCCGTGAAGGTAAGAACATAACGATAACCACCGCGCGATGCTACACTCATTGGACCACACACATCGGTATGTATGATTTCCAATAAGTCCGTAGCTCGCTCCATCATACCAGAAAATGGAGTCTTAGTCATTTTACCCATCAGACATGCTTCGCATCTTTCAAGTGATTCAAAATCAAGTGATTCAAGAAGTCCATCAGAATGGAGTTTCTTCATACGTTTCACTCCAATGTGACCAAGACGACAGTGCCACATATAGGTCGAATTATCGCTTGATTTCAAACGTTTAGCCTCAATGTTGTTGATATGTGTATTTCCACTATCGAGATTCATTAAGAATAGACCATCTATCAAAGGTGCATGTGCATAAAACATATTACTCATATAAATCGAACAACCATTATTCTCGGACTTAAACAAGTAACCGTCTCGCAATAAACAAGATCCCGATATAATGTTCATGCTCAACACAGGCACCAAATAACAATTATTTAAGTATAAAACTAATCCCGATGGTAGATTAAGGGGTAGCGTGCCGACCGCGATCACATCAACCTTTGACCCATTTCCCACGCGCGTCGTCACCTCGTTCTTCGCTAGCTTCCGTTTATTCTGCAGCACCTGTTTCGAGTTACAAATATGAGCAACCGAACCAGTATCAAATACCCAGGCACTACTACGAGTACTAGTGAGATACACATCAATAACATGTATATCAGATATACCTTTCTTCTTGATGTTGCCGTTCTTCAAATCCGCCAAGTACTTTGGGCAATTCCGCTTCCAGTGACCTTCTCCCTTGCAGTAAAAGCACTCAGTATCAGGCTTAGGTCCAGCCTTGGTCTTCTTCGTCGGCGTGGTAACTTTCTTACCGCCCTTCTTGAAGTGTCCCTTTTGCTTAGACTTGCCTTTCTTGAATTTGGTGGTCTTATTGACCAACAACACTTGGTGCTCTTTCTTGATCTCCACTTCTGCAGATTTCAACATGGCAAAGAGTTCTGGCAATGTCTTATTCATGTTCTGCATGTTGTAGTTCATCACAAAGTTCTTGTAACTTGGTGGTAGTGATTGGAGGACACGATAAACCCCCAAAGCATTAGGAATCACTATTCCCAAGCTTTGAAGTTTGTTTGCGTGCCCAGACATCTTAAGCACATGCTCACTGACGGAGCTGCCCTCTTCCATCTTGCAGTTAAAGAACTTTTCAGAAGCCTCATAGCTTTCAATTGCCGCATGAGTATCAAAAATAAATTTGAGATCCTCGACAATATCATATGGGTATGAATCCTCAAACCTTTTCTGAAGCTCCAATTCCAAACCATACAAGATAGCACACTGAACTATGGAGTACTGATTCTTCCAAGCGAGGTAAACATTCTTTACTTCATCGGGATCATCATCTGCAGGTGGGTCACCCAGCGGTGCATCCAGCACATAGGTCAAATTACCAGCTGTGAGGACAATCCTCAAATTGCGGAACCAATCCGCGAAGTTGCTTCCATTGTTTTTCAACTTTTCTTTCTCTAGGAACGCATTAAAATTGATGGTAGGGGCTGCCATTGATCTACAACATATTTGCAATAGTTTAGACTAAGTTTATGATAAATTGAGTTCAAATTAATTAATAAAGTTAATCTAGGTGAACTCCCACTCAAAACAATATCCCTCACATTGTTTTAGTGATCACACGAACCAAATTCACTACATCAACACCGATCATCACGAGAGTTGATATAGTTTCAATGGCGAACAATCATCATGTTCATCATATCTACTATATGATTCATGCTTTACCTTTCGGTGATCCGTGTTCCGAGACCATGTCTGTACATGCTAGGCTCGTCAAGATCAAACCTTAGTTTCCGCATGAGCAAATCTGGCTTGCTCACGTTGTATACACTTGCGGAATCTAACACACCCGATCATCACGTGGTGCTTCGAAACAACAAGCTTTAGCAACGGTGCTAACTAAGGTGAACACTTTATGACTTGAAATTCATGTGCATGAGGGATCATCTTATAATGCTACCGTCGTCTACTAAGCAATACAAGATGCATAAAGGATTAACATCACATGCAATTCAATATATATGTGATATGATATGGCCTTTCTTCTTCGTGCTTCCGATCTCCATCTTCAAGCAAGAACATGATCTCCATCATCACCGGCATTGCATCAAGGTCAATGACGCCTTTCCATGGTTGTCGTCCACCGGCTTCAACTATTACAACTACTTTGAATAGACACGCGGGTCTTAACATAAATTAAAGACAACCATATGGCTCCTGCCGGTTGCCAACTTACAATAAGGAACATTGCATACATCAAATATAATCACAATCATGGCCATATCACATCACTACACACCCCTGCAAAACAAAGTTAGACGCCTCTACTTTCTTTGCATATTTTACGTGGTTTGGGGCTTTCAATAAGTGTCGTTCTAACTTATGAACAAGAACCACAACATTGATACTAGTATTGTTAATCACCCGTTGTAAATTGGATCTTAACTATGCTAGGAGAAACAGGCACCCGCAAAGCCACTTATGCAATACAAGTTGCATGTCAAGCGTGGAGCAAGTCTCATGAACGATGTCATGTAAGGTTAGCCCGGGCCGCTTCATCCCAACATACCGCAAGATGCAAAGTACACAAGAAGCAATCGACAATAAAAGCATCAACGCCACAATGACTATTGTGTTCTACTCGTGCAACAGATCTACATATAGACACGGCTCTGATACCACTGTAGGGGTTCGTAGCATGGAAAACAAAAATTTTCTATCGCATACAAACAAACAAGCCAAGATCTATCTACTAGATTGTAGCAACGAGTCGATGGAATAACTTACCCTCGAAGATTCCAAAGTGTTTAATGAGAGCGGATTCTCGTGGGTGATGTAGTCGTACTCTTCCCGATCTCAAGATCGTGTAGACGATCCTTCCGGCGCTGTGTTCCGGCAGCGCTCCCGCAGTCGGTCACACATTCGGTACTCGACGAAGACCTTCCTCTCCCTTGTTCCAGCAGGCAGCGGAGGTTGTAGCACTCTCCTCGCGATTCCGGCAGCACAACGGCGTGGTACCGGAAGTAGAGGGGAGATCCCGCAGGGCTTCGCCTTAAGCCGGAGCGAGTATGGTGGAGTATGCGAGAGTACTATTAGTGGTCTAGGGATTAGACACACCAATTAGAAGGCTCTAAACCGAAGGCTAGGGCAATTAGAAGGTCTAAACCAAAACGGCTCTAAACCGGAGATTAGAGGATAGGAACTTGTGTGTCTAGAGGAGGAGGCCCTGCCCCTCCTTTTATGGGTGGAGGGTGCGACCAAGGGGAGGGGAGTCCCTCCCCAAGTCGGCCTTGGTTGGCGCGCTGGCTTGGAGGGGCTCCTCCCCCAAGTCGGTCCCAACCACCTCTTGCTTGTTTCCCATAGTTTCTTGTTTTAGCCGTTTGACTTTCAAACTGGACATTTGACTTTTCTATTTTAGGATTCAATTTAATCCTTTATTTGGAGAAGCAAGAACACTTAGTACATGATGCAATCATTCCAATATGCAATGACACATTCATGTACCCCTCCCCCGCGGAGTGCCGGACATTCCGGAACCTTCTAGAACATTCCCGATGAAAACACCGGAATCATTTCCGAACTCCGAAACGGGACTTTCCTTATATGAATCTTATTCTCCGGACCATTCCGGATCACCTCGTGATATCCCGGATCCCATCCGAGACTTCGAACAACATTCGGTCTCTTTCTCATAATACCATAACTACTCAAACAACGTCGAATCCTTAAGTGTATCTCCCTACGGTTCGTGAATTATGCGGACATGATCGAGACACTTCTCCGAACAATAACCAATAGAGGAATCTGGAAATTCATATGGCTCCCACATATTTCTACGATTACTTTGCGATCGAATGAACCACTTACATACGATACCAATTTCCCTTTGTCTCACGATAGTTTACTTATCCGAGGTTATGATCGTCGGTATCTCTGCATACCTAGTTCAACCTCGTTACCGATAAGTACTCTTTTCTCGTTCCCGTGATATGTGATCCCTTGTGAGCCAGTCACATGCTTGCAAGCTAATTGGATGACATTCCACCGAGTGGGCCCAGAGTATATCTATCCGTCATATGGATGGATAAATCCCACTCTTGATCCATGTGTCTCAACCAATACTTTCCGAACACTCAATGCCACCTTTATAGCCACCCAGTTACGGTGTGGTGTTTTATGTCATCAAAGCATCCATCCGGTAAAGGTGATATGCATGATCTCATGGTCGAAGGAATTAGGTTACTATGTATCAGAAAGCATATAGCAATTGAACTATTGAAATGACTTGATCTTTATGCTACGCTTATCTATAGGAGTATGTCCACCATATCATTCTCCTAACGATATGATCTTGTTGTTGATAACATCTCTATGTCCATGATAGGGAAACCACAATCATCTATCAACCAACAAGCTAGTGAAGTATAGAGGCTATACTAGGGACTTCAAATTAAGTTTACAAATCACACAAGTATCAATGTTTCCTTGTTAATACTATTATAGCATGAATGTAAACATTTATCATAAACACAAAGATATAATAATAACTACATTTATTATTGCCTCTAGGGCATATCTCCAACAGTCTCCCACTTGCACTAGAGTCATCTAATCTAGATTACATGGTAATATACCTAACACCCATGGCCGTTTGGTGTTGGTCATGTTTTGCCCTCGGGAGAGGTTTAGTCAACGGATCCGCCACATTCAGATCTGTGTGTACTTTTCAAATCTTTATATCCCCATCCTGGATATGTTCTCGAATAGCGTGAAAACGTAGCTTGATGTGCTTCAGCTTTTTGTGTGACCTTGGTTCTTGCGCATTGGCTATGGCGCCCATGTTATCACCGTAGATAGACATTGGGTCCAGCGCACTAGGAACCACACCCAGCTCTGTAATGAACTCTTTCATCCATATCGCTTCTTGTGAAGCCTCCGAAGCAGCCATGTATTCCGATTCAGTTGAAGATCTCGCCACAATGCTTTGCTTTGCACTCCTCCAGCTAACTGCTGCACCATTCAAAATAAATACGTATCCGGATTGTGATTTAGAATCATCCGGATCGGTGTTCCAACTAGCATCGGTGTAACCATTAAAAACGAGATGTTCATCACCTCCATAAGAAAGAACCATATCCTTAGTTCTTCTCAAGTACTTAAGGATGTTTTTGACCGCTGTCCAATGATCCACTCCTGGATCACTTTGATATCTGCTAGTTAAACTAACAGCATATGCAATGTCGGGTCTAGTACATAGAATGGCATACATTAGAGATCCTATGGCTGAGGCATAGGGAGTCTTACTCATCCTTTCTCTATCTTCTGCCGATGTCGGACTTTGAGTTTTACTCAAGGTCGTATTGGGCAACATGGCCAAGAACCCTTTCTTGCTATCTTCCATTCCAAACCTCTTTAGAACTTTGTCCAAATATGTACTTTGTGACAATGATATTTGGCGTTTCGATCTATCTCTATAAATCTTTATGCCTAATATGTAAGCTGCTTCGCCAAGATCCTTCATTGAAAAAATATTATTCAAATATTCCTTGACACTATTAAGAAGGTCTACATCATTCCCAATCAACAATATGTCATCTACATATAGTATTAAGAATGCTACAGAGCTCCCACTCACTTTCTTGTAAATACAAGCTTCTCCATAAGTTTGTATAAAACCAAAACTTTTGATTACCTTATCAAAACGTTGATTCCAACTTCGGGATGCTTGCTTCAATCCATAGATGGACCATTGAAGTTTGCATACCTTGTTAGCATCTTTAGGATCGACAAAACCTTTGGGTTGCATCATATACAACTCTTCATCAATGTCTCCATTGAGGAATGATGTTTTGACATCCATCTGCCATATCTCATAATCATAATATGCAGCGATTGCTAACATAATCCTCACAGACTTTAGCTTCGCTACTGGTGAGAAAGTCTCATTGTAGTCAACTCCTTGAATTTGTCGAAACCCTTTTGCGACAAGTCGAGCTTTATAGATAGTAACATTACCATCAGCATTTGTTTTCTTCTTGAAAATCCATTTGTTCTCGACAGCCTTCCGGCCATCCGGTAAGTCCACCAAAGTTCATACTTGGTTTTCATACATGGATCCAATCTCGGATTTCATGGCTTCTTGCCATTTATTGGAATCTGGGCTCATCATCGCTTCCTCATATGTCTCGGGGTCATCGGTGTTGTCCACCAACATGACATTCATAACGGAATCATACCAATCTGGAGTGGTACGAGTTCTCGTTGACCTCCGAGGCTCTGTAGTAACTTCAACCGAAGTTTCATGATCACCATCATTAGCTTCCTCTCTTATTGGTGCAGGAACCACAGGAACTTCTTCCGGTGCTGCGCTACTCGCAATTTCGAGAGAAGGTTCGACAACCTCGTCGAGTTCTACTTTCCTTCCAGTCACTTCTTTCGAGAGAAATTCCTTCTCTAGAAAGGATCCATTCTTGGCAACAAAGATTTTGCCTTCGGATCTATGATAGAAGGTATACCCAATAGTTTCCTTCGGGTATCCTATGAAGACGCATTTTTCCGCTTTGGGTTCAATCTTGTCCGGCTGTAACTTCTTTACATAGGCTTCGCATGCCCAAACTTTAAGGAACGACAATTTAGGTTTCTTCCCAAACCATAATTCATACGGTGTCGTTTCAACGGATTTAGATGGTGCCCTATTTAAAGTGAATGCGGCTGTTTCTAATGCATAACCCCAAAATGATAGCGGTAAATCTGTAAGTGACATCATAGAACGAACCATATCTAAGAGAGTTCGATTACGACGTTCGGACACACCATTACGTTGCGGTGTTCCCGGCGGTGTCAATTGTGAAAGTATTCCGCATTTCTTCAAATGCTCGCCAAACTCGTAACTTAGATATTCACCTCCATGATCAGAACGTAGAAATTTAATCTTCTTGTTACGTTGATTCTCTACCTCACTTTGAAACTCCTTAAACTTCTCGAAAGTTTCGGACTTATGTTTCATGAAATAGATATACCCATATCTACTCAAGTCATCCGTGAAGGTAAGAACATAACGATAAACGATAACCACCGCGCGATGCTACACTCATTGGAGCACACACATCGGTATGTATGATTTCCAATAAGTCCGTAGCTCGCTCCATCATACCAGAAAATGGAGTCTTAGTCATTTTACCCATCAGACATGCTTCGCATCTTTCAAGTGATTCAAAATCAAGTGATTCAAGAAGTCCATCGGAATGGAGTTTCTTCATACGTTTCACTCCAATGTGACCAAGACGACAGTGCCACATATAGGTCGAATTATCGCTTGATTTCAAACGTTTAGCCTCAATGTTGTTGATATGTGTATTTCCAATATCGAGATTCATTAAGAATAGACCATCTATCAAAGGTGCATGTGCATAAAACATATTACTCATATAAATCGAACAACCATTATTCTCGGACTTAAACAAGTAACCGTCTCGCAATAAACAAGATCCCGATATAATGTTCATACTCAACGCAGGCACCAAATAACAATTATTTAAGTATAAAACTAATCCCGAAGGTAGATTAAGGGGTAGCGTGCCGACCGCGATCACGTCAACCTTTGATCCATTTCCCACGCGCATCGTCACCTCGTTCTTTGCTAGCTTCCGTTTATTCTGCAGCACCTGTTTCGAGTTACAAATATGAGCAACCGAACCAGTATCAAATACCCAGGCACTACTACGAGTACTAGTGAGATACACATCAATAACATGTATATCAGATATACCTTTCTTCTTGATGTTGCCGTTCTTCAAATCCGCCAAGTACTTTGGGCAATTCCGCTTCCAGTGACCTTCTCCCTTGCAGTAAAAGCACTCAGTATCAGGCTTAGGTCCAGCCTTGGTCTTCTTCGTCAGCGTGGTAACTTTATTACCACCCTTCTTGAAGTGTCCCTTTTGCTTAGACTTGCCTTTCTTGAATTTGGTGGTCTTATTGACCAACAACACTTGGTGCTCTTTCTTGATCTCCACTTCTGCAGATTTCAACATGGCAAAGAGTTCTGGCAATGTCTTATTCATGTTCTGCATGTTGTAGTTCATCACAAAGTTCTTGTAACTTGGTGGTAGTGATTGGAGGACACGATAAATCCCCAAAGCATTTGGAATCACTATACCCAAGCTTTGAAGTTTGTTTGCGTGCCCAGACATCTTCAGCACATGCTCACTGACGGAGCTGCCCTCTTCCATCTTGTAGTTAAAGAACTTTTCAGAAGCCTCATAGCTTTCAATTGCCGCATGAGTCTCAAAAATCAATTTGAGATCCTCGACAATATCATATGGGTCTGAATCCTCAAACCTTTTCTGAAGCTCCGATTCCAAACCATACAAGATAGCACACTGAACTATGGAGTACTGATTCTTCCGAGCGAGGTAAACATTCTTTATTTCATCGGGAGCATCATCTGCAGGTGGGTCACCCAGCGGTGCATCCAGCACATAGGTCAAATTACCAGCTGTGAGGACAATCCTCAAATTGCGGAACCAATCCGCGAATTTGCTTCCATTGTTTTTCAACTTTTCTTTCTCTAGGAACGCATTAAAATTGATGGTAGGGGCTGCCATTGATCTACAACATATTTGCAATAGTTTAGACTAAGTTTATGATAAATTGAGTTCAAATTAATTAATAAAGTTAATCTAGGTGAACTCCCACTCAAAACAATATCCCTCACATTGTTTTAGTGATCACACGAACCAAATCCACTACATCAACACCGATCATCATGAGAGTTGATATAGTTTCAATGGCGAACAATCATCATGTTCATCATATCTACTATATGATTCATGCTTTACCTTTCGGTGATCCGTGTTCCGAGACCATGTCTGTATATGCTAGGCTCGTCAAGATCAAACCTTAGTTTCCGCATGAGCAAATCTGGCTTGGTCACGTTGTATACACTTGCGGAATCTAACACACCCGATCATCACGTGGTGCTTCGAAACAACAAGCTTTAGCAACGGTGCTAACTAAGGGTGAACACTTTATGACTTGAAATTCATGTGCATGAGGGATCATCTTATAATGCTACCGTCGTCTACTAAGAAATACAAGATGCATAAAGGATTAACATCACATGCAATTCAATATATATGTGATATGATATGGCCTTTCTTCTTCGTGCTTCCGATCTCCATCTTCAAGCAAGAACATGATCTCCATCATCACCGGCATTGCATCAAGGTCAATGACGCCTTTCCATGGTTGTCGTCCACCGGCTTCAACTATTACAACTACTTTGAATAGACACGCGGGTCTTAACATAAATTAAAGACAACCATATGGCTCCTGCCGGTTGCCAACTTACAATAAGGAACATTGCATACATCAAATATAATCACAATCATGGCCATATCACATCACTGCACACCCCTGCAAAACAAAGTTAGACGCCTCTACTTTCTTTGCATATTTTACGTGGTTTGGGGCTTTCAATAAGTGTCATTCTAACTTACGAACAAGAACCACAACATTGATACTAGTATTGTTAATCACCCGTTGTAAATTGGATCTTAACTATGCTAGGAGAAACATGCACCCGCAAAGCACTTATGCAATACAAGTTGCATGTCAAGCGTGGAGCAAGTCTCATGAACGATGTCATGTAAGGTTAGCCCGGGCCGCTTCATCCCAACATACCGCAAGATGCAAAGTACACAAGAAGCAATCGACAATAAAAGCATCAACGCCCACAATGACTATTGTGTTCTACTCGTGCAACAGATCTACATATAGACACGGCTCTGATACCACTGTAGGGGTTCGTAGCATGGAAAACAAAAATTTTCTATCGCATACAAACAAACAAGCCAAGATCTATCTACTAGATTGTAGCAACGAGTCGATGGAATAACTTATCCTCGAAGATTCCAAAGTGTTTAACGAGAGCGGATTCTCGTGGGTGATGTAGTCGTACTCTTCCCGATCTCAAGATCGTGTAGACGATCCTTCCGGCGCTGCGTTCCGGCAGCGCTCCCGCAGTCGGTCACAAGTTCGGTACTCGACGAAGACCTTCCTCTCCCTTGTTCCAGCAGGCAGCGGAGGTTGTAGCACTCTCCTCGCGATTCCGGCAGCACAACGGCGTGGTACCGGAAGTAGAGGGGAGATCCTGCAGGGCTTCGCCTTAAGCCGGAGCGAGTATGGTGGAGTATGAGAGAGTACTATTAGTGGTCTAGGGATTAGACACACCAATTAGAAGGCTCTAAACCGAAGGCTAGGGCAATTAGAAGCTCTAAACCAAAACGGCTCTAAACCGGAGATTAGAGGATAGGAACTTGTGTGTCTAGAGGAGGAGGCCCTGCCCCTCCTTTTATGGGTGGAGGGTGCGACCAAGGGGAGGGGAGTCCCTCCCCAAGTCGGCCTTGGTTGGCGCGCCGGCTTGGAGGGACTCCTCCCCCAAGTCGGTCCCAACCACCTCTTGCTTGTTTCCCACAGTTTCTTGTTTTAGCCGTTTGACTTTCAAACTGGACATTTGACTTTTCTATTTTAGGATTCAATTTAATCCTTTATTTGGAACAGCAAGAACACTTAATACATGATGCAATCATTCCAATATGCAATGACACATTCATGTACCCCTACCCCCCGGAGTGCCGGACATTCCGGAACCTTCTAGAACATTCCCGATGAAAACACCGGAATCATTTCCGAACTCCGAAACGGGACTTTCCTTATATGAATCTTATTCTCCGGACCATTCCGGATCACCTCGTGATATCCCGGATCCCATCCGAGACTCCGAACAACATTCGGTCTCTTTCTCATAATACCATAACTACTCAAACAACGTCGAATCCTTAAGTGTGTCTCCCTACGGTTCGTGAATTATGCGGACATGATCGAGACACTTCTCCGAACAATAACCAATAGAGGAATCTGGAAATTCATATGGCTCCCACATATTTCTACGATTACTTTGCGATCGAATGAACCACTTACATACGATACCAATTTCCCTTTGTCTCACGATAGTTTACTTATCCGAGGTTATGATCGTCGGTATCTCTGCATACCTAGTTCAACCTCGTTACCGATAAGTACTCTTTTCTTGTTCCCGTGATATATGATCCCTTGTGAGCCAGTCACATGCTTGCAAGCTAATTGGATGACATTCCACCGAGAGGGCCCAGAGTATATCTATCCGTCATATGGATGGACAAATCCCACTCTTGATCCATGTGTCTCAACCAATACTTTCCGAACACTCAATTCCACCTTTATAGCCACCCAGTTACGGTGTGGTGTTTGATGTCATCAAAGCATCCATCCGGTAAAGGTGATATGCATGATCTCATGGTCGAAGGAATTAGGTTACTATGTATCAGAAAGCATATAGCAATTGAACTATTGAAATGACTTGATCTTTATGCTACGCTTATCTATAGGAGTATGTCCACCATATCATTCTCCTAACGATATGATCTTGTTGTTGATAACATCTCTATGTCCATGATAGGGAAACCACAATCATCTATCAACCAACAAGCTAGTGAAGTATAGAGGCTATACTAGGGACTTCAAATTAAGTTTACAAATCACACAAGTATCAATGTTTCCTTGTTAATACTATTATAGCATGAATGTAAACATTTATCATAAACACAAAGATATAATAATAACTACATTTATTATTGCCTCTAGGGCATATCTCCAACACTACAGTGGTATCAGAGCCGTGTCTATATGTAGATCTGTTGCACGAGTAGAACACAATGGTCATTGTGGGCGTTGATGCTTTTGTTGTCGATTGCTTCTTGTGTACTTTGCATCTTGCAGTATGTTGGGATGAAGCGGCCCGGGCTAACCTTACATGACATCGTTCATGAGACTTGCTCCACGCTTGACATGCAACTTGTATTGCATAAGTGGCTTTGCGGGTGCCTGTTTCTCCTAGCATAGTTAAGATCCAATTTACAACGGGTGACTAACAATACTAATATCAATGTTGTGGTTCATGTTCGTAAGTTAGAACGACACTTATTGAAAGCCCCAAACCACGTAAAACATGCAAAGAAAGTAGAGGCGTCTAACTTTGTTTTGCAGGGGTGTGCTGTGATGTGATATGGCCATGATTGTGATTATATTTGATGTATGCAATGTTCCTTATTGTAAGTTGGCAACCGGCAGGAGCCATATGGTTGTCTTTAATTTATGTTAAGACCCGCGTGTATATTCAAAGTAGTTGTAATAGTTGAAGCCGGTGGACGACAACCATGGAGAAGCGTCATTGACCTTGATGCAATGCCGGTGATGATGGAGATCATGTTCGTGGTAGAAGATGGAGATCGGAAGCACAATGAAGAAAGGCCATATCATATCACATATTATGAATTGCATGTGATGTTAATCCTTTATGCATCTTGTATTGCTTAGTAGACGACGGTAGCATTATAAGATGATCCCTCGTGCACATGAATTTCAAGTCATAAAGTGTTCACCCTCAGTTAGCACCGTTGCTAAAGCTTGTTGTTTCGAAGCACCACGTGATGATCGGGTGTGTTAGATTCCGCAAGTGTATACAACGTGAGCAAGCCAGATTTGCTCATGCGGAAACTAAGGTTTGATCTTGACGAGCCTAGCATGTACAGACATGGTCTCGGAACACGGATCACCGAAAGGTAAAGCATGGATCATATAGTAGATATGATGAACATGTCGATTGTTCGCCATTGAAACAATATCAACTCTCGTGATGATCGGTGTTGATGTAGTGGATTTGGTTCGTGTGATCACTAAAACAATGTGAGGGATATTTTTTTGAGTGGGAGTTCACCTAGATTAATTTTATTATTAATTTGAACTCAATTTGTCATAAACTTAGTCTAAACTATTGCAAATATGTTGTAGATCAATGGCAGCCCCTACCATCAATTTTAATGCGTTCCTAGAGAAAGAAAAGTTGAAAAACAATGGAAGCAACTTCGCGGATTGGTTCCGCAATTTGAGGATTGTCCTCACAGCTGGTAATTTGACCTATGTGCTGGATGCACCGCTGGGTGACTCACCTGCAGCTGATGCTGCCGATGAAGTAAAGAACGTTTACCTCACTCGGAAGACTCAGTACTCCACAGTTCAGTGTGCTATCTTGTATGGTTTAGAATCGGAGCTTCAGAAAAGGTTTGAGAATTCAGACCCATATGATATTGTCGAGGATCTCAAATTGATCTTTGAGACTCATGCGGAAATTGAAAGCTATGAGGCTTCTGAAAAGTTCTTTAACTGCAAGATGGAAGAGGGCAGCTCTATCAGTGAGCATGTGCTTAAGATGTCTGGTCACGCAAACAAACTTCAAAGCTTGGGTATTGTGATTCCTAATGCTTTGGGGATTTACCGTGTCCTCCAATCACTACCACCAAGTTACAAGAACTTTGTGATGAACTACAACATGCAAAACATGAACAAGACGTTGCCAGAACTCTTTGCCATGTTGAAATCTGCAGAAGTGGAGATTAAGAAAGAGCACCAAGTGTTGTTGGTCAATAAGACCACCAAATTCAAGAAAGGCAAGTCTAAGCAGAAGGGACACTTCAAGAAGGGTGGTAAGAAAGTTACCACGCCGACGAAGAAGACCAAGGCTGGACCTAAGCCTGATACTGAGTGCTTTTACTGCAAGGGAGAAGGTCACTGGAAGCGGAATTGCCCAAAGTACTTGGCGGATTCAAAGAACGGCAACATCAAGAAGAAAGGTATATCTGATATACATGTTATTGATGTGTATCTCACTAGTACTCGTAGTAGTGCCTGGGTATTTGATACTGGTTCGGTTGCTCATATTTGCAACTCGAAACAGGTGCTGCAGAATAAACGGAAGCTAGCGAAGAACGAGGTGACGATGCGCGTGGGAAACGGATCAAAGGTTGATGTGATCGCGGTCGGCACGCTACCCCTTCATCTACCATCGGGATTAGTTTTATACTTAAATAATTGTTATTTGGTGCCTGCGTTAGCATGAACATTATATCAGGATCTTGTTTATTGCGAGACGGTTACTTGTTTAAGTCCGAGAATAAGGGTCCGTTTGGTAACACAGTTTTTTCTCAGTATTTGGAAGATACTATAGTTTATTACAATACCATAGTTTGCAATACTTTAACCTGTTTGGATACAATAAAATACCATAGTTATGAAACCGTGGTATAGCAAAAACTATGTTATTTTTGCCTTACTAAAGAAAGAGGTCTAGACCTCTTTTTTCCTGAATACTCTGGTTTTGTGAAAACTGAAGTTTCTCATTGCCAGGCGTAGCAATACCATGGTCTTGGAATACTTTGGTTTTACAAAAATTAAGCAGCCAAACAGAGCCTAATGGTTGTTCGATTTATATGAGTAATATGTTTTATGCACATGCACCTTTGATAGATGGTCTATTCTTATTGAATCTCGATAGTGGAAATACACATATTAATAACATTGAGGCTAAACGTTTGAAATCGAGCGATAACTCGACCTATATGTGGCACTGTCGTCTTGGTCACATTGGAGTGAAGCGTATGAAGAAATTCCATTCCGATGGACTTCTTGAATCACTTGATTTCGAATCACTTGATAGATGCGAAGCATGTCTGATGGGTAAAATGACTAAGACTCCATTTTCTGGTATGATGGAGCGAGCTACAGACTTATTGGAAATCATACATACCGATGTGTGTGGTCCAATGAGTGTAGCATCGCGTGGTGGTTACCGTTATGTTCTTACCTTCACGGATGACTTGAGTAGATATGGGTATATCTATTTCATGAAACATAAGTCCGAAACTTTCGAGAAGTTTAAGGAATTTCAAAGTGAGGTAGAGAATCAACGTAACAAGAAGATTAAATTTCTACGTTCTGATCGTGGAGGTGAATATCTAAGTTACGAGTTTGGCGAGCATTTGAAGAAATGCGGAGTACTTTCACAGTTGACACCGCCGGGAACACCACAGCGTAATGGTGTGTCCGAACGTCGTAATCGAACTCTCTTAGATATGGTTCGTTCTATGATGTCACTTACAGATTTACCGCTATCATTTTGGGGTTATGCATTAGAAACAACCGCATTCACTTTAAATAGGTCACCGTCTAAATCCGTTGAAACGACACCGTATGAATTATGGTTTGGGAAGAAACCTAGATTGTCGTTCCTTAAAGTTTGGGGATGCGAAGCCTATGTAAAGAAGTTACAGCCGGATAAGCTTTAACCCAAAGCGGAAAAATGCGTCTTCATAGGATACCCGAAGGAAACTATTGGGTATACCTTCTATCATAGATCCGAAGGCAAAATCTTCGTTGCCAAGAATGGATCCTTTCTAGAGAAGGAATTTCTCTCGAAAGAAGTGACTGGAAGGAAAGTAGAACTCGACGAGGTTGTCGAACCTTCTCTCGAAATTGCGAGTAGCGCAGCACCGGAAGAAGTTCCTGTGGTGCCTGCACCAATAAGAGAGGAAGCTAATGATGATGATCATGAAACTTCTGTTGAAGTTGCTACAGAGCCTCGCAGGTCAACAAGAACTCGTACCACTCCAGATTGGTATGATCCCGTTATGAGTGTCATGTTGGTGGACAACACCAATGACCCTGAGACATATGAGGAAGCGATGATGAACCCAGATTCCAATAAATGGAAAGAAGCCATGAAATCCGAGATTGGATCCATGTACGAAAACCAAGTGTGGACTTTGGTGGACTTACCGGATGGCCGGAAGGCTGTCGAGAACAAATGGATTTTCAAGAAGAAAACAGATGCTGATGGTAATGTTACTATCTATAAAGCTCGACTTGTCGCAAAAGGGTTTCGACAAATTCAAGGAGTTGACTACAATGAGACTTTCTCACCAGTAGCGAAGCTAAAGTCTGTGAGGATTATGTTAGCAATCGCTGCATATTATGATTATGAGATATGGCAGATGGATGTCAAAACATCATTCCTCAATGGAGACATTGATGAAGAGTTGTATATGATGCAACCCAAAGGTTTTGTCGATCCTAAAGATGCTAACAAGGTATGCAAACTTCAATGGTCCATCTATGGATTGAAGCAAGCATCCCGAAGTTGGAATCAACGTTTTGATAAGGTAATCAAAAGTTTTGGTTTTATACAAACTTATGGAGAAGCTTGTATTTACAAGAAAGTGAGTGGGAGCTCTGTAGCATTCTTAATACTATATGTAGATGACATATTGTTGATTGGGAATGATGTAGACCTTCTTAATAGTGTCAAGGAATATTTGAATAATATTTTTTCAATGAAGGATCTTGGCGAAGCAGCTTACATATTAGGCATAAAGATTTATAGAGATAGATCGAAACGCCAAATATCATTGTCACAAAGTACATATTTGGACAAAGTTCTAAAGAGGTTTGGAATGGAAGATAGCAAGAAAGGGTTCTTGCCCATGTTGCCCAATACGACCTTGAGTAAAACTCAAAGTCCGACATCGGCAGAAGATAGAGAAAGGATGAGTAAGACTCCCTATGCCTCAGCCATAGGATCTCTGATGTATGCCATGCTATGTACTAGACCCGATATTGCATATGCTGTTAGTTTAACTAGCAGATATCAAAGTGATCCAGGAGTGGATCATTGGACAGCAGTCAAAAACATCCTTAAGTACTTGAGAAGAACTAAGGGTATGGTTCTTTCTTATGGAGGTGATGAACAACTCGTTGTTAATGGTTACACCGATGCTAGTTGGAACACCGATCCGGATGATTCTAAATCACAATCTAGATACGTATTTATTTTGAATGGTGCAGCAGTTAGCTGGAGGAGTGCAAAGCAAAGCGTTGTGGCGAGATCTTCAACTGAATCGGAATACATGGCTGTTTCGGAGGCTTCACAAGAAGCGATATGGATGAAAGAGTTCATTACAGAGCTGGGTGTGGTTCCTAGTGCGCTGGACCCAATGTCTATCTACGGTGATAACATGGGCGCCATAGCCAATGCGCAAGAACCAAGGTCACACAAGAAGCTGAAGCATATCAAGCTACGTTTTCACGCTATTCGAGAACATATCCAAGATGGGGATATAAAGATTTGCAAAGTACACATAGATCTGAATGTGGCGGATCCGTTGACTAAACCTCTCCCGAGGGCAAAACATGACCAGCACCAAACTGCCATGGGTGTTCGGTATATTACCATGTAATCTAGATTAGATGACTCTAGTGCAAGTGGGAGACAGTTGGAGATATGCCCTAGAGGCAATAATAAATGTAGTTATTATTATATCTTTGTGTTTATGATGAATGTTTACATTCATGCTATAATAGTATTAACAAGGAAACATTAATACTTGTGTGATTTGTAAACTTAAATTGAAGTCCCTAGTATAAGCCTCTATACATCACTAGCTTGTTGGTTGATAAATGATTGTGGTTTCCCTATCATGGACATTGAGATGTTATCGACAACAAGATCATATCGTTAGGAGAATGATATGGTGGACATACTCCTATAGATAAGCGTAGTATAAAGATCAAGTCATTTTAATAGTTCAATTGCTATATGCTTTCTGATACATAGTAATCTAATTCCTTCGACCATGAGATCATGCATATCACCTTTACCGGATGGATGCTTTGATGACATCAAACACCACAACGTAACTGGGTGGCTATAAAGGTGGCATTGAGTATTCGGAAAGTATTGGTTGAAACACATGGATCAAGAGTGGGATTTGTCCATCCATATGACGGATAGATATACTCTGGGCCCTCTCGGTGAAATGTCATCCAATTAGCTTGCAAGCATGTGACTGGCTCACAAGGGATCACATATCACGGGAACGAGAAAAGAGTACTTATCGGTAACGAGGTTGAACTAGGTATGCAGAGATACCGACGATCATAACCTCGGATAAGTAAACTATCGCGAGACAAAGGGAAATTGATATCGTATGTAAGTAGTTCATTCGATCGCAAAGTAATCGTAGAAATATGTGGGAGCCATATGAATTTCCAGATTCATCTATTGGTTATTGTTCGGAGAAGTGTCTCGATCATGTCCGCATAATTCACGAACCGTAGGGAGACACACTTAAGGATTCGACGTTGTTTGAGTAGTTATGGAATGATGAGAAAGAGACTGAATGTTGTTCGTAGTCTCGAATGGGGTTCGGGATATCACGAGGAGATCCGTAATGGTCCGGAGAATAAGATTCATATAAGGAAAGTCCTGTTTCGGAGATGGAGAATGGTACCGGTGTTTTCATCGGGAATGTTCTAGAAGGTTCCGGAATGTCCGGCACTCCGGGGGGGAAGGGTACATGAATGTGTTATATCAAGTTGATATGATTGCATCATGTACTCGGTGTCATCGCTGTTCAAAATAGAGGGTTTATTCAAATCCTAGTTTGAAAATTCAAACGGCTAGTTTGAAAGTCAAACGGCAAGTTTTGGAAAGAGGAGGAGGAGTGGGAAACCGAGTTGGGGAGGGTTTCCCTCCTCCAACCGGCGGCGCACCACCCAAGCCGAGTTGGGGAGGGACTCCCCTCCCTCCCCTTGGCCGGCCGGCCCCTCCACCTATATAAGGAGGGGAAGGGCTCCCTCCTAGAGACACATAAGTCCCTTGCCCCGAAAACCCTAACCCTAGCCGCCGCCGCCCTCGAAGCCGCCGCCGCCTAGGGATCTCCTTGCCGTCGACTTGGGCACCACCAAGCCCTAGTCACCGGCTCTAGCACCTCTTCCTCGGCGTGTCTAAATCCTAGATCGTCGAGGGATTTCTCATAGCCCACCATACTCGCTCCGGCTTAAGGCGAAGCCCTGCGAGATCTCCCCTCTACTTCCGGTACCACGCCGTTGTGCTACCGGAATTGCGAGGAGAGTGCTACAACCTCCGCTGCCTGCTGGAACAAGGGAGAGGAAGGTCTTCGTCGAGTACCGAACGTGTGACCGACTGCGGGAGCGCTGCCGGAACGCAGCGCCGGAAGGATCGTCTACGCGATCTTGAGATAGGGAAGAGTACGACTACATCACCCACGAGAATCCGCTCTCGTTAAACACTTTGGAATCTTCGAGGGTGAGTTATTCCATCGACTCGTTGCTACAATCTAGTAGATAGATCTTGGCTTGTTTGTTTGTATGCGGTAGAAATTTTTTGTTTTCCATGCTACGAAACCCTACAAGGGTTTCCAAAGAAACACTAGAGCTTGGGGGCCCTCAAGTGAATGAGGGGGAAATGAAGATCTCTCTTGGTGAAGATGTGAATCAAGGCCTCCTCCTTCGATTCTCCAAAGATCAATGACTTTGGATGGTTGGATGAAGAGATCTTGTGGATTTGGTGGCTCTAATGGTGTTGGTGTTCTTGAGCAGCTCGAGCAACTGGAGGAAGAAGATAATGGTCCCTATTTATAGACAGCCCCCTCCACGAACCGTTTTCTGACCGTTGTAGAAAATTCAGACCGGAGACTCCGGTCTACACCGGAGACTCCGGCCAATCTCCGGACCAGTCTCCGGACTGGTCATCTGACTGACCCAGCCCATTTCTTCACCAGCAACACCGGAGACTCCGGACTTCCAACACCGGAGACTGCGGTCCGACCAAAGTCTCCGGATAATCTCCGGACCAGTCTCCGGACTGACCATCTGACTGACCCAGCGCATTTCTTCACCAGCAACACCGGAGACTCCGGACATTCAACACCGGAGATTACGGTCTGACCAAAGTCCGGAGACTCCGGCCAATCTCCGGACCAGTCTCCGGACAGGCCATCTGAATGACCCAGCTAAGTCCTGGGAGTCACCACCGGAGCCAGTACCGGAAACTCCGGACCACACCGGAGACTCCGGTCTTGGCAGACCGGAGACTCCGGTCTGGAGTTTCCAGAACAGTGGCAAATATATGTGGTCTTTTCCCAAGAGTGTGTGTGATGTTTATCTATGATAATACCAACCTGTGGACAATAACAAACTGTAAAATGATCTACTTGTTGTTAACGAACACCAAAAGTGATTATGACAATAAATGTCCTTTCAATGGACGACGACAAGGTGATCATGTTCTTCTACACGGAGTTCGTTGATACACTGTACGACGATGACATTGATTTGTTGCTCGCGGTTCGGTGTTTATCCATGACAACGAGCAAAGAGCCATTCCAAGGTTAAGAGGATCCATTTTGGGACATGAAACCATGGACCGTGATTGGATTGCCACTCACACCCAGCTCTACAATGAATACTTAACCCGGAGGGTACCCTATACACTGCCGCTCAATTCTAGCGTCGCTTCCGTATGCACAGGCATGTGCTCAACCATATAGTAGAGGGTTGTGAAGCATATGATAGTTATTTCATACAAAAGAGAGATGCAATGGGCAAGCTAGGCTTGTCTGCCATTCAGAAATGCACGGCTGCGGTTAGGATACTTGCATACAGAGTAGCCAGATGAGAACCTCCACATGGTAGAGCCAGGAAGGTGGGACTTCCGCGGGCCTTTGGTAGATCTAGAGCATGCACCACAAGAGTTTGAAGCCTATCTACGGATGCACCGGAGACTCGTGTCAAACAAACTCATGAACAACTTTAAGACAGTTTGGTTAGGCACATATGGGCACACAAGGGTCATGAATTTGCCTAAATTTGTGCATGTGTTCAAGTTGTCATAAATATACTTTCAATTTAATTTATGCACTATTTATTTGTAATATTTAGTAACTTTGTGTGCAAGCAATACATGTATCATCTATATCGACAAAAAAAGGCCAAAATCAGGACAAAGGACAACATTTGGGGCTCTCCGTTGGGTGGTGTGGGCGTACACGGGGAGACGGATGTCCACGGGTCGCCAAATCATTGTCCGTGTAGACAAATCTGGACCGATTATGGGTGTCCGTGTTAGAGATGCTCTAATCCCACTAATATTATTCGGGTGTGTGCGGAGTTTTGCGGGACGCCCACCCAACAGTCCCACTTGCAGTTGAATAGATGTGGCACTCTCTAGTGGAAAACCATAAGTCCATATAATGGAACCTTCTCCTAAGTATGTATACAAATGTTCTTGTGGCAGACCAACCTGTGGTTGGGTGGCTAGAAGGGTGGTTGTATCCCCAGCCCACCTGAGTTCAAACCTCAGGTTTGACACTGTGTGTTGTATAAAAAGCGGAATATTCTTTCAGTGGGAAGCGACGTTCTCGTCGATAGCGAGACGCCCAGGGTGACTTCGTCAATCTCAAGACTCGATCCGCCAGCTCAGTCTCTCGGAGGTGCTCATAGGGGTAGGGTGTGCGTGTGTGCGTTCATAGGGGTGGGTGCATGTACGTGTTGTGAGTGTCTACGATTGAACTGTGTTTTTAAAAAAATGTTATTGTTTCAAAAAACTGTTCAAATCAGATAAATGTTTTGATTAAAAACGATCAAAATAGATAGATGTTCACATGAAAAAAATTCTAAAAAAATAGGAGGTCATTGAAACAAACAAAAAACAAGAAATAACGTTGAACACTATATTGTCTAGGGATACTCAGATAGATGCAAATAAATCACTCTAGGACGTTGCTTGGTTTAGGAGAACCAAAAAAACTGCACATAGGCACGCACGTCGCTAATTTTCCTACAGTACTACTTTTCGGTGGATCGTTGCCTACAGACACCGTGGCCGTGTCGGTTTCCGTGGCCGAGATGGACTGGAGTAGTTAGTCTGGCGTTGCACCCTCCCCTTCTCCACCTATATATAGTGCGCGGCTTGACTCGCAAGACGCAGTCGATCCAACAGTTTCGATCGCTTCTAGCAAAACGCAAGATCAAAGTTTCGAGGGAGGAGGCGGACATCTACAGTGCAAAAAAAAGTTTCGACTTTCGAGAAGGACATGATGAAGATCGAGATGGGGAACCTGAAGGCGGCGGCCGGCCGGGGCATCGACCTCTACCTACGCCGGGAGGATGCGATCCTGCGGGTTCTCTTTTTTGTGCTGATGCTGCTGGCCCAGGTCCTCCTGATGATCGGAACCGCGCGGCATCAGGCAGCCGGCGGCAGCGGTTTCCCGCTCGGCTACCTGTTCATCTACGCTTGGATCGCGGACATACTGTTCAGGTACAACAAGTCGCGTGCTCACGCCGGAGCTTTCCCGATCAGCTACGCGTCTATCAAGGCTTACGTAGTATCTAAGTACAGCAAGATCCGTGTTCCTTTCGTGAAGGAGAAATTGATGTAATTAGTTTTTTTCTGTTATAAAATTTGTTCACGATGATGTATTTGTAGTCGATGATGTATTTGTAGTCTTTACCTTGAGAAAAATTGTTTTGCCCTTCTGCTTAATTACATATATGATTTCGTTCATTCACTGAGAGAAGGTTCTTTGGATGCTTCTTTTTTACAATGATAATCGATGCTTACTACTCTCTACGATCCAAATTAGTTGACTCACATTTGTCTAGATTCAAATATATTAGTAATAAAATATGTCTAAATACATTCGAATCTAGATAAGTTTGAATCAACTAATAGTACTATCTCCGATCCTAAATAAGTATCGTCATTTTAAACTACAGTTAGTTCAAAACCGTGACTCTTATTTAGGATCGGAGAGAAAAGAGTAGTATATTTCCATAATTCTCTATCCCTGTTCGTCTCCCTCGTCTTCCTAGCAGTCGAGTGCCTCGAGCCACACAACAACCTGCCCACCTCTAACTCAAATCCAAGACGAATTGGTAAATACCTGAGATATTTTGCTTCTGTTCGATAATAAGAAAAACACGAGTACGATTTGTACAACAAATTTATTTCCTTTCACCAGAATCACAGATAATATAATTCAGAGAATCACTAACTACCCTTTTCATACAACAGATGTTACGTGTGCTAGCATTAACCTTAATTTTTTAACAGAATTGCTAATTCTCAGGCGCTTGAGAATTAACTAAGTCTTAATTATCTAATACACCGTCGGATTTTTCTGCTTTATAATCTGCGCAAACTGTGCGTTGGCTATTTTGTCTGCGCTATACCCGCGGTGTTGTCTGGGCTCTGTCCTCGCGCGAGAGAGCTTTGCTTTTGCTTGCTTTGGCGGTGCTTCCTTCCTTGTGTGTGGGTTGTCACTATATGTCCGTGAGTTTTTTTTTTTTTTTGTAGTTGTTTCTTTTTTGTCGGCAGTTATTTTGGTTTTTCTTTTCTTCAGGTGAAATTTAGATTATCTTAAGTGTGTGAGTTGGTGGTTGAATCGAGCTTCAATTGAGTTTAAGTTTTTATTTTTCTTTTCTTTTGTTGGTTTGTATTTTTTTATTTTCTCTCGAAATTTTATAGTTGTCCTTGTTTTACTGCTAGGACGACATAAGATTGCAATTTTTTTATAGATTGATCTAACTTATATTAGTAACATTTATTCCCTCTGCTTTTTATAATATAAGATGTTTTTAGCTTTTTAAATGTGTAGATTCGATGTGAATCTACACACTAAAAGGGGTCTAAACACACTTTTTCAGAAGCAAATTGCCACTTCATTGTACCGAGCCTCTTTTCCCTTTTTCTAGCCCCGTCGAGGTCCAGTTGTCTGAGCCCCCGGCAAGGGAGGCCAGTTGTGACTTGCTTGTAAGTGAGCTCCCGGCGAGGGGGGGGGGGGGGGGGGGGTTGCAACTTGCTTGTAATTGAGCCTCCGCTGAGAGCCAATTGAAACTTGATTGCAACTAAGGGACCCCATCGGCGAGCCAGTTGCAGCTTTCTTGTAACTGAGGTCCGCCGGGGGCAGTTGCAACATGCTTGTAACTGAGCTCCGTCGGGGGAGCCCCGTCGAGGTCCAGTTTGTCTGAGCCCATGGCATTTGTGACTTGCTTGTAACTGAGCTCCTGGCGAGGGGGTGGGAATTTGCAACTTGCTTGTAATTGAGCTCTCGCCGAGGGCTAGCTGAAACTTGATTGCAATCGAAGGACCCCGTCGGCGGGGCCAGTTGCAACTTTCTTGTAACTGAGCTCATGTGAGGGGGGCATTTGCAACTTGCTTGTAATTGAGCCCCTGCCGAGGGCCAGTTGAGGGATCCCGTCGGTTGGCCAGTTGTAACTTGTTTGTAACTGAGCTCCGTCAGGGCCAAGTTGCAACATGCTTGTAACTGAGCTCCATTGGGGGAGCCCTCTCGAGGTCCAGTTGTCTAAGCCCCTGGAAGTGGAGACCATTTACGACTTGCTTGTAACTGAGCTCCCGGCGAGTGGGGGCATTTGCAACTTGCTTGTAATTGAGCCCTCATTGAGGGCCAGTTGAAAATTGATTGCAACTGAGGGACCCCGTCGGCGGGCCAGTTACAACTTTCTTGTAACTGAGGTCCGCCGAGGGGCCAGTTGCAACATGCTTGTAACTGATCTCCGACGGAGGAGCCTCATCAAGGTCCAGTTTGTTTGAGCCTCTGTGTAACAGTTGTAGCTCTACACGACACGGGAACATGGGAGATGGAGTACTAAGTGATGACCCACAAGTGTAGGGGATCGCAACAGTCTTCGCGGGTAGTATTACCCAATTTATTAATTCGACACAAGGGGAGCAAGCCTTAACAACTGAGTTGTCAGTTCAGCTGCACCTGGAAATAGTTCTTGCTCACAAAAGTTTATCAGTAGCAACAGTTTGGTAGTAGTAACAGCAAAGCAACAGCAACAGTGAAACAGGAGCAATAGTAACAGTAACGGTAACAGTAGGATTCGAGTGCGGTAGGCATAGGGATGGATGGACGGGCGTTGCATGGACGAGTCTAAACATGTAACTTCAAGATCTAAGGCATTGCAGATAAATAATAACAAGCATCCAAGTACTAAACAATCCTAGGCATGTGCTCCATATATAGTCATACGTTCTCGCAATGAGAACTTGCACAACATCTTCTGTCCAGCCAGCCCGTGGCAGCGAGGCCTCTAGGAAACTACTGACAATTAAGGTGCTCGTTTTAATAGAGCACCGGAGCAAAGCATTAACACTCCGTGAATACATGTGATGATCCTCACACCATAGCCATCCCCTACGGTTGTCCCAATTATTGTCACTTTGGGGCCTTTGGATCCGGACAATGATATGTGTACACAACTTGCAGATAAGATCACAAACAATACTATCATAATGATTCAATAATAAGTTCAGATCTGAGATCATGGCACTCGGACCCTAGTGACAGGCATTAAGCATAACAAGTTGCAACAAAGTAAAATAGCACAAGAGATACTAGGAACTATGCTCTACAATCATATTCGATTACATGATAGAACTCATCCAATCCCTACCATCCCCAAGCCTATAACGGGGGATTACTCACTCATGGATGAGGGAAACATCGGTGGTTGATGGAGATGTGTTGGTGATGACGATGGCGATGATCCTCTCCAAATTCCCCGTACCGACAGGGTGCCAGAACGGAGTTTCTGGATCCGAATCTTGGTTTCTGGTGGCGGCAGCGGCGGAGCGGAACTCTTTCTGGAAAACTATCAAACCCCCCTTGGTTTTTAGGTTGAAAGGCAACTTATAGGCGCAGAGGGAGGCCGAGGGGCTGCCTGGGGAGGCTGCACCCCCTCCAAGCGCGGCCAGTGGTAGGCCCGCGCCTGGGGTGGGTCTGGTCCCCCCCAGGCCCCCTCTCCGTCTCTCCTTCTAGCTCCGTGGATCTTCTGGTGAAATATAGTTTTTGGCATATTTTCCGGGATTTTTCCTGATAGTTGATTTTCTGCACAAAAACAAGACACCAAGGTAACTCTGCTGAAAACAGCGTCAGTCCGTGTTAGTTGTATCCAAATCACACAGGTTTAGAGGAGAAACAATAGCAAAGTGTTCGAGAAAGTAGATACGTTTTGGACGTATCAACTCCCCCCAAGATTAGCTTATTGCTTGTCATCAAGCAATTCAGTTGAAAACTGAGTGCGATAAAAGAACTTTCATGAACACATTGCTTCATATGATGTAAATATTCTCAGCATAGGAGTAGATGCTTAGACAATTCATAGTAAGAAGCATGCAACTAAGTCTACTCAATAGTCATTGCAAGCTATGAAGAGAGAAACCAACTCAAGAATAATAAGTAGCATGAAATATAAACATAAACAACATTGCAATGCTCATAATAAGGTATGATAGAGTGGTATCTCGCTTGCCTTTATTTGAAGAGCACTAAATGCCAAGGCACCTCTGAAGTTCACATGAAGACTAAAGATAAAGATATCAGAGATACAAGCATCAAAGTCATGACATAATTAACCAAGTTTTGAGACAAACACAAGAATGACAACTATGATCTCAAGAAGGTGATCATAGAATAAGTGGTGACTCAACAAGGTTGTGAAAACGGTTTTGAAAGGTTTGAAAGGCTTCCAAATGCTGAAAGAAAGGTACTCATTAGCTTTGAGATCTCATTGCCCCTATCATAAGCATCTTTATGTGGTTAAGGTGAAAGTGAGGTCCACTCTTAATTATATGCTTGACAAACCATAGACTGGAAATCCCAAGTCCCTTGAGCACGAGGGCCACTCCGCATACTACTCAACTTTGGGTCCAGGCAAGTTCTTATCATTGTAAGTATTTGCATATCATCGAGAACCACCAACGGGGTACCCCTTGCATATGGTACAGAGCTTTCCCATAACCAAAATGACAAGGCAAGCAGACAATGAGCATCTCAGTAATCTTTTTATTTACTATATGCATAGTTTTTTTATTGAGGATGCTTCATAGATGACTCACTACGGTGTTGCTGCAAATTTCCACCATGATTAGGCATGGCTTAGGCTAGCGGACCAGGCGTTTTTCTAACACAGAATACAAACTCCATGGACTCACAAGTCCCCCTTTCATTTCGCATCGTTGACATCCGCAAACAAAAGAGCAAAGTATCAACTAGATATAAATATATCTAAAAGGTGTTGAAAACGTTCCCCGTGACAGCATGGTTCTGCTGACTCCCGGCATATAATTTGCAAGCATATAACTTTCATGGACTAGTCACAATGGTTCAGGATTATTAAGTGCAAGGAATAAAGTGTGGCATCAAGTTCGTGAGAGCTTTACTAACTAACTTTATCAAAACAGACAAACGTTTTATTTTAGAAAAAACACGGCATATAGAATATGCATTGAAGTAGAAAATCATGCTAATAGGTAGGTATGGTGGACTCAGCTGGCAATATTGGTTTTGGGGAGTTGGAATCACAGGTAGAGCACATACTCAGTGCAAGTGAAGGCTAGCAATAGAGAGGGAGCGACAAACGAGAGAGCAATAGCTGTCATAATCATGCTTGCAACAAAACAGGACTAATTATGGCATGAAAGTGATACAAGAACTCTGAGGCAAAATAAATCATCGAGGATTATTGACTATTGATTAGTCATGTTCATGTGTGAGCATGTTCCAAGTCGATTCATATGAACAGTCATAGAAGGATACCACAATATCATACCAAAGTATGAATAAAACAATGCAAGCAAACATTCATATGACATGCTACAAACTATTAGCAAGCTAGAGCTAATCATAGACAAGCAAGAACTACTAAGCATCCATAATGACGTACACCTTACACAAACAGGCTAAGCATGCTCACAATGATGAGTATATGTACAAAAATGAAACAAATAGAGTACGTTGCCAGCCTCTTACCAATCCTCGAGTTGTCTTAATCTTCATTATTGCTCTTCACTTGTGTGACTTGAATGATAACATGAAACCAAAATCCACTGAGAGCGGCTGAACCCTGCAAAGAACTCACAAAACCAAAGAAGAACAACAAATATTTTTGGTGTTTTCGTTTTTTTAGAAACAAGCAAACAAAGAAAAACCAAAGAAGAAGCAAACAAAGCAAAGCAAAAGAAACCAACAAAGCAAAATCTTTTTGGATTTTTCTTTTCTTTTGAGGCAAACCAAAGCAAAGAAACAAACCAAGAGAAACCACGAAAATATTTTTGGTATTTTTGTGTTTTTGAGAAAGAAGCAACAAGAACCAAAAATAAAGCGAAAACAATGGATATACAAAGAACCGACCGAACATGATATATATATAAGTGTGATGTTGGTATACCTCCCCCCAAGCTTAGGCTTTTGGCCTAAGTGGGGATCAATAGCGCGGGTAGTAACCTCATGCTGGTGGGTCATCATAGGAATGATCATAGTCAGGCGCCTGTGATGAAGAAGAAGACGCGCCACAATCAAATGAGGGCTGCTGGTATGAAGACTCTCCCAAGTTGGAGGGCTGAACCGAATTGTCTTCGTCATCCTCTTCAACATTCTCTTCTTGCTAGGAGAGTTCCCCACATATGTGTCAACCTCCTCCTCTGTAAGCGACCATCCTTGCATGTTATCAAAATTAAACAAAGCAGGTGCAGGCAAATAAACTATTTTCTCAGTCCTACCCTTTCTCCGTCCTTGCTGAGCAAAAGACAATTCATACGGTAGACTTCTTATGTTATCCCCCAAAGAAACAAAACCATGTTGAACCATGGATTCAATATCAAGCCTCTCTATAGGGAACCGATAATCTAAAAAGTGAGGCTCTAAACCATGGAAATCTAGCAACCTAGAAGCAATGAGACCTCCACAAATTCCGCCCTTCTCACGGTTAGTGGTGAGACAGTGAGCTATCAGAGCACCCAGGCTATAAGATCTATTCCTATTCAGGGAAGCTGCAATAAAAGCTAGATCAAAATAAGATAACTTTCTAGCAATCTTTCTAGCAAGAACACACTTGGTAATGAAATAGGCAAAGTATCTAATAGCTGGGAGCTGAATGTTTCGAATTTTACCACTTCCCTTTGAGAAGTCGAAACCTTGGCAAATCTTAGTATATAGATCAATAAGTGACTTGGGCCTTTCCTTGATCTTCTCACAAGATCCCCACAGAGGTACTCTAATTGCTGCACAGAAATCAGCAAAAGGCAAGTCGACGGATATATTATATATTTCGTAATGGACCATGAGATTAGAAGTAGACCAAGTGAATCGGAAGTCCTGCACAAAATCCATGGTTAGCTTAATATATTGGAATGGTTCACCTTCAACAAAGTGTTCCAACCCTGCATTTGTAACCATAGTTTGAAAATCTTGGAAGATCCCCGCAGCTCTCACAAATTCATGGCATGGGTATATGGAAGGAAAAACTGCCTCCTCACGATGAATCTTCATTGGATCATGCACCATCAAGTCATATTGGTTCAGTGGATAAGTACTCATCTTCCTTGCTGAAAATTTTAGACAACCATCAAACCAAGTGATTTCTAAGTTGATAAATGATGAGCAACTACTATAGGAACTTTCTAGAGGACTACACATGCATCAAAATAAAGTTTCTAAGCATAGAACAAGCATGCAATCTCAAACAACGTGACACCTATAGCAGCAAAATACTCAAAATACAATCTACCAATCACAAATCGAATTGGACAAGTGGAGGAGGCACATACCAAGGAGCAATCACTCCAAAAATCAGCACTTGAGATGGTCTGAACAAGGAGATCGAAAATCGCGAGAAAGAACAACAAGAACTCAATCTTGAGCAATTTTTTCGGTGTTTTTTGGGAGAGAGAAAGAAGGTGGCTTTGAGGAGGCAACCTGGAGGGGCCCAGGTGGGCCAGACCCCCCTAGGTGCCACCCATAGGTAGGCCGTGACTACCCTAGGTGTGGTGGCCTGGGGTGGCCCCCTGGGTCATCTCAGGTACCTCTCTGCCCCTTTTTCGAGGAAAAATTTATTTTGAATTTTCTGGGATTTTTTGGGAAACTTTATTTTTGGCCAATTTTCAGGGTATGAAAATTGATTTTCTCGCAGAAACAATTTTTTCGAGAAGAAGAAAAAGCAAACCAAAAGCCAAACTACAGGAGCTCTAAGGAACTCAAACAAACAAACAACTATCAAAACTAAAGCTAAAGCAAAGACTAGGAAGGAGAAAGGTAAAAGAAAGAAAGAATAACCACAGTAAAAACATTATTTTGTTCATTAAAATCCTTTTGTTAACAAGGTTGATCAAGTCTTGTTACCAAAACAATCCTAAATGAAGCAAAACTTTGTATTTCACCAAGTGATTATGTTACCTCAAGATTGATAGCAATGGTCCCAATCATAATAGTTTCAAAATTTTCTTGTCGAATGGGACAATATATTTCTCCAACCTTGATGCCTTCAATATTTTCAATGGAATTCAGGCAATAGCTTTTGGCAACCTTCTTGGGGAAATAGACAGTGTGCTCTTTGTCATTAATATTGAATGTTACTTTTCCTTGATTACAATTAATGACAGCACCTGCAGTATTAAGAAAAGGTCTCCCAAGAATAATAGACATATTATCATCTTTAGGCATTTCAAGCACAACAAAATCAGTTAAGACCATGCAATTATGAGCTACTTGAATAGGAACATCCTCACATATACCAACAGGAATAGTAGTTGACTTATCAGCCATTTGCAGAGATATATCAGTTGGTATCAACTTCTCTAGCTGGAGTCTCTTGTAGAGAGAAAAAGGCATAACACTAACTCCAGCTCCCAAATCACATAAAGCAGTTCTAACATAATTATTCTTAATAGAGCAAGGAATAGTTGGTATACCTGGATCACCAAGTTTATTTGGAACCTTACCATTGAAGGAGTAATTAGCAAGCAAAGTAGAAATCTCCTCATTAGGAATCTTCCTTTTATTAGAGACAATATCCTTCATATACTTTGAATAAGGAGGCAACTTAATAGCATCAGTCAAAGGAATTTGCAAGAATAAAGGTTTCATCCACTCACAAAACTTGTTGTAGTGTTCTTCCTCCTTTGACTTGTGTTTCTTACCTGGAAAAGGCATAGGTTTCTACACCCAAGGTTATCTCTCTTTACCATGTTTATTAGCAATAAAATCTTCCTTTGTGTACCTAGTGTTATTAGTGTGTTTATCAGGTTCTTCCTCAATTTCTCTCTCAGGAGCATCATTTTTATCATTAGCACTCTCAGTTTTAGCATCAGAGACATATATACTATTAGGATCTACAACAGGTTCAAGTGGTTCCTCAACTATCTTATGTTTCTTTTTCTTTCTCTTACGAGTACTACCACTATATTCAACTTGTTGGGAATCCTGTTCTATTCTTTTAGGGTGTCCTTCAGGATATAAAGGATCTTGAGTAGTTATACCACTCCTAGTTTTAATTCCATAAGCATGTTTATCTCCTGAAGCATTAACTAGCATTATATTTTGTACCTTAGCAAGTTGATCAAGTTGGGTTTGAACCATTTGAAAGTGTTTACAAAGCATTTTAATGTCATTATAAGTTCTTTCCACAATATCTTTCAACTCATTGATAGCTCTAGAGTTTTCCAATAAATGATTCTGAACTTTTTTATCAAAATTACCTTGCTTAACAATAAAAATGTCAAGTTCCTCTAAGCATTGATCAGGAAGCTTACTATAGGGAATATCACCTTCATCAAAGTGTTGGAGAGAGTGTACCTCAATAGTAGATGAGTGGGGAATTGGCTTACATAATTCTTCTATAGGAGGTAGATTCTTCACATCTTCAGCTCTAATACCTTTCTCTTTAAGAAACTTCTTAGCTTCCTTCATCACTTCATCATTTAATGCAATAATTCCTCTCTTCTTTGGTGTTGGTGTTGGAATTGGTTCAAGAACATCTGGTTCAGGAGTAATAGGCTCAGGTGTATTCAGCTCAGTTGAAGTCCAATCATCATAATTCTTGCTTATCTTAGCCATTAATTCTTCTGCATCTATAGGAGTTCTTTTCCTGAAAACACAATCAGCAAAGCTATCTAGGTAGGTCCTAGAATCATCAGTTAGTCCATCATAATAAATATAAAGCAACTCATTCTTAGGTAATGGACATCCAGGATATGCATGAATCAAGGCACAGAACCTTGTCCATGACTCAGGCAATTTCTCTTCTTCTCCCTGTTTAAAATCAAAAAGTCTCTACAAAGCAGCATGTCTAGCACTGGGAGGAAAATATTTATGGAAGAAAGAAGCAATCAAGCAATCAGAGCTATCAATGGAACCAGGAGGTAATCTATCAAACCAAGCCCTAGCTTCTCCTTTTAGTGAAAAGGGAAGATCTTAGCAACAAAGTACTTGCGCATCTTAAAATCATCAGAGAATAAAGCACTCATGGTAGAAAGCTCATTCATATGAGCCACAGCATTCTCATTTTCAGTCCCACAGAAAGGTTCTTTCTCAACAATATCTAAATAAGATAAATCAAGAGAGAAATCATAATCGTTTTCTTTAATGTCTATGGGAGAAGTGGCAAACTTAGGATCAGAGGACATCTTAGGCATAATAGTACGTCTAGCAAGGAGACTCTTAATAGCACTAGTACCATGTGTGTTTCGACACTCTTCAACAAATTCATCAGTGAGCTCAATGTAACCATCATTAATATCATAACTCTCACTAGCAGGTGAGCTAACAGGTGTAACAGTGTCTTCACTAGGAGTTTCGGTATTTCCTAGACTAGCCATAGTAGCATCTAGAAAAGGACCTAATGAACCACTCGCATCAAGCACAGTAAAAGTAACATCATGAGTATCAAAAGCAGTTTCAGATTCAGCAGTAGTAGCAGTGTGTAGCATGAGCATGTGGTGGTGGTGTGACAAGCTTACTTATAACAGACAGTGAATCAAGAGCAGCAGAGGTTTTTAGGACTGTACCTCTTCTTGTAGTGGATGGTAAAATAGGGAACTTTCCATCACGATTCTTCCCCATGCTGAAAGGAGTAGCAGTGAACAATAATAGATCCAAGTGAACTTACAAATAAAGCTATGTTCCCCGGCAACGGTGCCAGAAATTTGTCTTGATGACCCACAAGTGTAGGGGATCGCAACAGTCTTCGTGGGTAGTATTACCCAATTTATTGATTCGACACAAGGGGAGCCAAAGAATCCTTGCAAGCCTTACTAAATGAGTTGTCAGTTCAGCTGCACCTGAAAATTGTTCTTGCTCACAGAAGTTTATCAGTAGCAACAGTTTGGTAGTAGTAATAGCAAAGCAACAGCAGCAGTAACAGCAACAGTGAAACAGGAGCAATAGTAACAGTAAGTAACATTAGGATTTGAGTGCGGTAGGCATAGGGATGGATGGACGGGCGTTGCATGGACGAGTCTAAATATGTAACTTCAAGATCTAGGGCATTGCAGATAAATAATAACAAGCATCCAAGTACTAAACAATCCTAGGCATGTGCTCCATATATAGTCATACGTGCTCGCAATGAGAACTTGCACAACATCTTCTGTCCAGCCAGCCCGTGGCAGCGGGGCCTCTAGGGAACTACTGACAATTAAGGTTCTCCTTTTAATAGACCACCGGAGCAAAGAATTAACACTCCGTGAATACATGTGATCCTCACACCACAACCACCCCCTCCGGTTGTCCCAATTATTGTCACTTTGGGGCCTTTGTATCCGGACAATGATATGTGTACAAAACTTGCAGATAAGATCACAAACAATACTATCATAATGATTCAATAATAAGTTCAGATCTGAGATCATGGCACTCAGGCCCTAGTGACAAGAATTAAGCATAACAAGTTGCAACAAAGTCAAATAGCACAAGAGATACTAGGCACTATGCCCTAACAATCATATTCGATTACATGATAGAACTCATCCAATCCCTACCATCCCCAAGCCTACAGCGGGGATTACTCACTCATGGATGAGGGAAACATCGGTGGTTGATGGAGATGCGTTGGTGATGACGATGGCGATGATCCTCTCCAAATTCCCCATCTCGGCAGGGTGCCATAACGGAGTTTCTGGATCCGAATCTTGGTTTCTGGTGGCGGCGGCAGAGCGGAACTCTTTCCGGAAAACTATCGAACCCCCCTCGGTTTTTATGTCGCATAGGGAGGCCGAGGGGCTGCCTAGGGAGGCTGCACCCCCTCCAGGCACGACCAGTGGTGGGCCCGCGCCTGGGGTGGGTCTGGGCCCCCTAGGCCCCCTCTCCATCTCTCCTTCTGGCTCCGTGGATCTTCTGGTGAAACATAGTTTTGGCATATTTTCCGAGATTTTTCCTGATAGTTGATTTTCTGCACAAAAACAAGACATCAAGGTAATTGTGCTGAAAACAGCGTCAGTTCGTGTTAGTTGTATCCAAATCACACAAGTTTAGAGGAGAAACAATAGCAAAGTGTTCGAGAAAGTAGATACGTTTTGGACGTATCACTCTAAGTTTAGTTGTTGTTGTGCCAGCGGGCCTTGTGACCATGGGTCCACATGTAAGAGTTGAGTTGGGGATAATTAAGTAGTATAAAGACCAGGAGATATTATCTGTATCAATAAGAAAAAGAATGAATGAAACTATCGTCTGCTACCTTCTCTCTCTGCATTCCTGTTCTGAATCCTCTTCCTTCCCTTGTATCTTCTGGATCTTGATTTGGTGTTGCATCTCACGTCCTGATTCGTTAGTGGCCAAGGGATAGTTACAGTGGTATCAGAGGTTAGTCGTTCCTCGGAGCAATCGATCTATAGCTGTAAAATCCCCGAACTGGATTGTGAATTTGGTGGAGAAGTTGCGATTTCGGTCCAATTTCTCCCTGAAATCCTATAAGTCCCGTTTCTGGTTTGCTGGATTGAGCGTTCCTCACGACGGCGCCTCCAAAGCCTTCCGTGCAGACCCTAGTGGTGTTGGCGACGATGGGCAAAGCGACAACGTAAACTAACGAGTCGCTGGCAGCGATCCAGACGAGCTTGGCGCTCGTGCAGACCCAGATGGGCTCCCTCGACGCCCGCATGGGGCTCCTCGACACCACGTACCAGCAGGTGGCGGGGCAGATCGATCTCAACTCTAGGGCGGTGGGAGACCACACCCGAATCATGGACGCCATTGAGCGGTCCCAGGAGTCCCTCTCGCAGCAGATGGCAGCGACAGCGGAGGCGGTGAGCCGACTGGGCAGCTCCAAGGCACCGTCCATGGTCGACACGGACGACCCAGGAGGGGATGCTGTGGGGGTCCGTCGAGAACTTCTACACACAGTACATGCGAGCGGCTGGAGAGGAGTGCCGCCAGGAGGCGGGACGGTGCCAGGGTCTTCATCAGCTTTATGCCCTTCAAACTCGGGTACTCGAGAGGGGGTATTCGGCGGTGATGGTGGTCGTGTGCAGGGATGTCCCACAGATGAACACAATGGCGGCGGTAGACAGGCTCCTTTCAAGACATCGTTCCCCAAGTTCGACGGCTCGCATCCGAGAATTTGGCGTGACAAGTGCTTGGATTACTTCAAAGTTTGCAACACTTCGCCAGCCATGTGGCTCACGGCAGCGAATCTGCACTTGGAGGGGAACGCAGCCCACTGGTATCAAGCTTACAATTTCCTCAATGAGGTACAAAACTGGCCTTAGTTTATCAATGCAGTAGAAGCCAAGTTTGGAGTAGACTATCATAGGCAATTCATGACTGCATTAATTCAGTTGAAGCAAAAGGGAACTGTCAGTGAGTACTGCAATGAGTTTCAGGAGCTCATGTTTAAGTTGTGTGGACATAAACCTTATTATGATGAACCAATGTTCGTTGGTCATTTTCTCCAAGGATTAAAATATGAGATTAGAGTTCCTGTTGCTTCTCAACTGCCTGACACTGTCGACAGAGCTATTTTGCTGGCACATGTACAAGAGGATTTGCGTACTCATCATAAACCATGGGTAGGCAAGCAGTTGGCTAATACAAAAACTGATACAGTTAGGAACACAGCTAAGTTTGGGCAGAGTGACTTGTGGAAAGAGAGACAACTCAAATAATATAGGCGCTCCAATGGGTTGTGTTATCGCTGTGGGGACAAATATGATCCTACACATGTATGTGCAATCAAAACTCAAGCAACTGTGCATGCTCTCACTGTGGAAGACCATGCTGCCCAACTTTCTCCTGAAGTTTTGAATCTCTTGGAATTACAAGACATTGCTAAAGCTAAGGAATTGTCTCTGTCTCTAAATGCTTTGTCAGGTGCATCTGATGGCGATACTGTCCGCATTAGGGCATTGGTGCAGAACCAGGTGATGTTGTTACTTGTGGACACTGGGAGTAGTCACAGTTTTCTAAGTTCTGCCTTTGTGGAAAGATTGCAATGCAAAACCATTCCTATTCCTGTTGTAACTGTTAAAGTCGCAAATGACGAAGTAATGCACTGTGACAAAATGATTAGGCAATTTGAGTGGTGGACACATGGGGAAACCTTTGCTACTGATATGCGCATCTTGCCACTTGGTGCATATGATGCAATTCTTGGTATGGATTGGCTCAAAGGTCAAGGGGACATGAACTATAATTGGGCAAACAAAACACTGAAATTCATGCAGAGAGGCAAGGAATTTGTGTTACAGGGGGTGCAATCTCCAAAAAATTCTGCTCTAGTTGAGGTGCCAATCGACCAAGTGATTAAATGGAGTAAAGGAAATGATGTGTGGGCCCTAGCAGTGCTTGAACATCAATCGGAGTTGTAGCAACTCACTATTCCTGAAGATATTCAGTCAGTTTTAACTGAATTTTCTTCTGTCTTCGATGAACCAAAGACACTACCACCCAGCAGAGTGTATGATCATGCAATTTCCCTCAAGCCCGGTGCTACACCGTTCAATGCACGACCATATCGCTATTCTCCCTTACACAAGAATGAAATTGAAAAGCAAGTCGCTGCCATGCTGGACGCTGGGGTGATCATGCAATCATGAGCCCGTTTGCATCTTCGGTTCTTTTGGTTCAGAAGAAAGATGGTTCATGGCCGTTCTGTGTCGATTATTGTCGGCTCAATGCCTTGACCATCCGCAACACGTTTCCAATGCCGGTAATCGATGAACTGCTGGATGAACTCGCCGGTGCTCAGTTCGTCTCCAAACTTGATCTCTGTGTCGGCTACCACCAAATACGCATGCGCACGGGCGATGAGGAGAAGATGACATTCAAAACCCACCATGGACACTATCAATTTCGAGTCATGCCGTTTGGATTATCCAACGCGCCAGCCACATTTCAGTGTGTAATGAATAAGGTGCTCAAGCCTTGTCTTCGGAAGTTCGTGCTTGTGTTCATGTACGACATCCTAGTGTATAGTCCGTCGTTGAAAGAGCATGTTGTTCATCTCTCCGCAGTGCTGCAACTGCTGCAAGACAATCTGTTGTATGTGAAGCGATCCAAGTGTTCTTTCGCACAAACAACACTAGAATATCTCTGTCATATCATATCCAAGGAGGGTGTCACAACAGATCCTCAGAAAATAACAGCTATGCTTGCGTGGTCTCTTCCAACAACAGTGACAGAGCTACGAGGATTTCTCGGGCTCACGGGCTACTACCGGAAGTTTGTGTGTGCGTATGGCATTATTTCTAAGCCTCTGACAAACTTACTGAAGAAGAAAGAGTTCACTTGGACAGAGGAGACATAGCAAGCCTTTCTTAAGCTCAAAGCTGCTATGTCGTCCACGCCTGTCCTCCATCTTCCTGATTTTGGTAAGAAATTTGTTATTGAGACAGACGTGTGTGATACTGGAGTGGGCGCAGTATTAATGCAAGATAGCCATCTAGTTGCATTTCTCAGCAAGGCATTGAGTCAGCAACATTGCACACTCTCAATATATGAAAAAGAGTTCATTGCCTTGATCATGGCTATTGAGCGCTGGCGTCAATACCTGATGTGGGGTGAATCCATTATACGCATAGACCACCAGAGCCTTACTTTTCTAGATGATCAAATACTGCAATCCGTGATGCAGCGCAAAGCAATGACACGGCTCATGGGACTTCAATTCAAAATTGTTTATAAGAAAGGCAGTGAAAATATGGCGACAGATTCCCTCTCGCGTGTGGCTCAGGGGCTCTCCATCAACGCACTGTTTGAAGCTCGACCAGCCTGGATACAGGAAGTGGTGAATACTTATGCCACTGATGCCGACGCACAACAAAAGCTACAGAGTATTGTTGTCCTTAGTCCATATGAGCAAGGTTATGAGTTGTGTAATGGCCTAATCAGATTCAAGGGCAGAGTCTGGGTTGCCAACAACTCTGCTTTGCAAACTAAATTGATCAATGCTTCTCACGCAAGTCCAATTGGAGGACACTCAGGTATTCTTCCCACATACCTCAGACTTAAGAAGCTATTTGCATGGTCTGGTATAAAAACATATGTGGATAATTTTTTTAAGCAGTGTAGTACTTGTAAACAAGCAAAACATGATCACTCCCAACCTGCTGGACTTCTACAGCCTTTACCTATTCCCAAGGGCATTTGGAGAGAACTTTCTATGGATTTCATAGAGGGCATGCCTCTCTCCAATGGGGCAAATGTCATTATGGTCGTGGTGGACCGTCTGTCCAAATATGCGCACTTTATCCCTCTGAAGCACCCCTTTTCGGTACCTACAGTGGCTCAGGCATTTTTGGATTTTGTGGTGAAATTGCATTGTGTACCCATGTCCATTGTATCAGATAGAGATAAGATTTTTACAAGCCAGTTATGGAAAGAATTATTCAAGACATTGGGTACTAAATTACACTTATCTACTACATACCATCCACAAACGGATGGTCAAACAGAATGAGTAAATCAGTGCTTGGAAATGTTCCTAAGATGTGATGTTCATGATGAGCCAAAGAGTTGGAGGAAATGGTTGCCCTTAGCTAAGCTGTGGTGTAATTATACATATCATTCTAGCCTGGGTTGCTCTCCTTTCAAAGCATTGTATGGGACTGAGCCCAACTTCATGGCTATTCCACCTGCTGACCCAACAGCAGTAACTGATGCGGCAGTCATGCTTCAGGAGCATCAGGAACAACTAACACGACTGAAAACACATTTGGCGGCAGCCAAAAATCGCATGAAAATGCAGGCGGACAAGAAGCGCACAGAGAAGACATTTCAGGTGATCGAGCAAGTTATTCTCAAGCTCCAGCCTTATGCACAATCTTCTCTGGTGAATCGTCCCTGTCCCAAATTAGCGTTCAAGTTCTATGGGTCTTTTCGTATTTTGGAGAAGATTGGCCTTGTCGCCTATAAATTGGACTTACCAGAGAGAACTGCAATTCATCCGGTATTCCATGTCTCTTAGTAGAAAGAATTCACGCCAAATTTCACTCAAGTCTTCGCAGAATTGCCACCATTGCCTACTCTGGACATAGGAGACACTGAGCCTGAAGACATTCTGGATCGACGTCTCGTGAAGAAGGGGAATGCTGCGATCCCTCAAGTTCGGGTCAAATGGTGTGGCATTCCGGCAGCAGCCGCAACTTGGGAGGATCTCGAAGTACTTAAGCATCGATTTCCATTGGCGATTGCTTGGGGACAAGCAAGTTCTCCAGGAGGGGAAGATGTAACAGCTGTGGCTGTACACGACACAGGAATAGGGAGATGGCATACTAAGTTTAGCTGTTGTTGTGCCAGCGGACCTTGTGACCATGGGTCCACATGTAAGCGTTGAGTTGGGGATAAGTAAGTAGTATAAAGACCAGGAGAGATTAGTTGTATCGATAAGAAAAAGAATGAATGGAACTATCATCTGCTACCTTCTCTCTCTACATTCCTGTTCTGAATCCTCTTCCTTCCCTTGTATCTTCTGGAACTTGATTTGGTGCTGCATCTCACGTCCTGATTCGTCAGTGGCCAAGGGATAGTTACACTCTGTCAGTTCCGACTTGCTTGTAACTGAGCTCCTGGCGAGGGGGTGGGAATTTGCAACTTGCTTGTAAATAAGCCCCCGCCGAGGGCCAGTTGAAACTTGATTGCAATCGAAGGACCCCGTCGGCGGGGCCAGTTGCAACTTGCTTGTAACTGAGCTCCTATGATGGGGGCATTTGCAACTTGCTTCTAATTGAGCCTCTGCCGAGGGCCAGTTGAGGGACCGCGTCGGTTGGCCAGTTGTAACTTGCTTGTAACTGAGCTCCATCGGGGCCAAGTTGCAACATGCTTGTAACTGAGCTCCATTGGGGGAGCCCTGTCGAGGTCCAGTTGACTGAGCCCCTGGAAATGGAGGCCATTTACGACTTGCTTGTAACTGAGCTCCCGGCGAGGGGGGGGGGCATTTGCAACTTGCTTATAATTGAGCCCTCGTTGAGGGCCAGTTGAAACTTGATTGCAACTGAGGGACCCCGTCGGCGGGCCAGTTACAACTTCCTTGTAACTGAGGTTTGCCGAGGGGCCAGTTGCAACATGCTTGTAACTGAGCTCCGCCGGGGGAGCCTCATCAAGGTCCAGTTTGTCTGAGCCTCTCTCAGTTGCGACTTGCTCATAACTGAGCTCCTGACGAGGGTGTGGGCATTTGCAACTTGCTTGTAATTAAGCCCCCGCCGAGGGCCAGTTGAAACTTGATTGCAATTGAGGGACCCCGTCGGCAGGGCTAGTTGCAACTTGCTTGTAACTGAACTCCCGGCGAGAGGGGGCATTTGCAACTTGCTTTGGAATTGATCCCTCGTTGAGGACCAGTTGAAACTTGATTTCAATCGAGGGACCCCATCGGCGGGCCAGTTGCAACATGCTTTTAACTGAGCTCGGTCAGGTGGCAGTTGCAATATGCTTTTAACTAGGCTCTGCCAGGGGAGCCCTATCGAGGGCCAGTTTTTCTAAGTCCCTGGCGAGGGAGGCCAGTTGCGACTTTCTTGTAACTGACCTCCCATGAGGAGGGCATTTGCAACTTGCTTGTAATTGATCCCCTGCCGAGGGCCAGCTGAGGGACCCCGTCGGTGGGCGAGTTGCAACTTCTTGCAACTGAGTTCAATCGGGGCCAAGTTGCAACATGCTTGTAACTAAGCTCCATTGGGGGAGCCCTGTCGAGGTCAAGTTGTCTGAGCCCCTGGAAATGGAGGCCATTTGTGACTTGCTTGTAACTAAGCTCCCGGCAAGGGGGGCATTTGCAACTTGCTTGTAATTGAGCCATCGCTGAGGGCCAATTGAAACTTGATTGCAACTAAGGGACCCCGTCGGCGGGCCAGTTACAACTTTCTTGTAACTGAGGTCCACCGAGGGGCTAGTTGCAACATGCTTGTAACTGAGCTCCGTCGGGGGAGCCTCGTCAAGGTCTAGTTTGTCTGAGCTTCTGCCAATTGCGACTTGCTTGTAAATGAGCTCCTGGCGAGGGGTGGGAATTTGCCACTTGCTTGTAATTAAGCTCTTGCCGAGGGCCAGTTGAAACTTGATTGCAATTGAGGGACCCCGTCAACTAGGCTAGTTGCAACTTGCTTGTAACTAAGCTCCCGACGAGGGGGGCAACTTGCTTTGGAATTGAGACCTCGTTGAGGACCAGTTGAAACTTGATTTCAATCGAGGGACCTTATCGGCGGGCCAGTTGCAACATGCTTGTAATTGAGCTCCGTCAGGGGCCAGTTGCAATATGTTTGTAACTGGGCTCCGCCAGGGGAGGGGAGCCCTGTCAAGGGCCAGTTTGTCTAAGCCCCTGGCGAGGGGGGCAGTTGCGACTTGCTTGTAACTGAGCTCCCACGAGGGGGAATTTGTAACTTGCTTGTAATTGAGCCCCTGGCGAGGGCCAGTTGAGGGACCCCATCGGCGGGCTAGTTGCAACTTGCTTGTATGTGAGGTCCGTCGGGGCCAAGTTGCAACAAGCTTGTAACTGAGCTCCATTAGGGGAGCCCTGTTGAGGTCCAATTGTCTAAGCCCCTGGAAATGGAGGCCATTTGCAACTTACTTGTAACTGAGCTCCCAGCGAGGGGGGAATTTGCAACTTGCTTGTAATTGAGCCCTCGCTGAGGGGTAGTTGAAACTTCATTGCAACCGAGGGTCCTTGTCGGCGGGCCATTTACAACTTTCTTGTAACTAGGTTCGCCGGGGGGCCAGTTGCAACATTCTTATACCTGAGCTCCACAGGGGTTGCCCCATCGAGGTCCAATTTGCGTGAGCCCCTGGCAGTTGCGACTTGCTTGTAACTGACCTCCTGGCGAGGGGTGGGCATTTGAAACTTGCTTGTAATTGAGCCCCCGTCGAGGGCCAGTTGAAACTTGATTGCAATCGAGGGACCCCATCGGCGGGGGTCAGTTACAACTTGCTTATAACTGAATACCCGACGAGGGGAGGCATTTGCAACTTGCTTTGGAATTGATCCCTCGCTAAGGACCAGTTGAAACTTGATTTCAATCGAGGGACCCCGTCGGCGGGCCAGTTGCAACATGGTTGTAACTGAGCTCCGCCAGGGGCCAGTTGCAATATGCTTGTAACTGGGCTCCGCCAGGGGCCAGTTGCAATATGCTTGTAACTGGGCTCCGCCAGGGGAGCCTGTTGAGGTCCAGTTTGTCTAAGCCCCTAGCGAGGGAGGCCAGTTGTGACTTGCTTGTAACTGAGCTCCCGCGAGAGGGTCATTTGCAACTTTCTTGTAATTGAGCCCCTGTCGAGGGCCAATTGAGGGACCCCGTCGGCAGGCTAGTTGCAACTTGCTTGGAACTGACCTCTGTCGGGGCCCAGTTGCAACATGCTTGTAAGTAAGCTCCGCTGGAGAGCCCCGTCGAGGTCCAGTTTGTCTGAGCCCCTGGAAGTTGCGACTTGCTTGTAACTGAGCTCCTGGCGAGGGTTGGGTATTTTCAACTTGCTTGTAATTGGGCCCCCATCGAGGGCCAGTTGAAACTTGATTGCAATCGAGAAACCCGTGGTCGGGAGCCAGTTGCAACTTACTTATAACTAAGGTCCCAGTGAGGGGACACATTTGTAACTTGCTTTGGAATTGAGCCCCTGTTGAGGGCCAGTTGAAACTTTATTTCAAGCGGGGGACCCCGTCGGCGGGCCAGTTGCAACATGCTTGTAACTGGGCTCTGTCGGGGGAGCCCTGTCGAGGTCCAGTTTATCTGAGCCCCTGGTGAGGGAGGCCAGTTGCGACATAATTGTAACTGAGCTCCCGCAAGGAGGCATTTGCAACTTGCTTATAATATAGCCCCTGTTGAGGGCCAGTTGAGGGACCTTGTCGACGGTCTAGTTGCAACTTGCTTGTAACTGAGCTCCGCCAGGGCCCAGTTGCAACATGCTTGTAACTGAGCTCTACCGGAAGAGCCCTGTCGAGGTCCAGTTGTCTGAGCCCCTATAAATGGAGGTCAGTTGCGACTTGTTTGTACCTGAGCTCCCGGTGAGGGGGAGGGCATTTTGCAACTTGCTTATAATTGAGCCCCCGCTGAGGGCCGAAAAGTACACCGTGAACGAAAAGGCCCAGTAGACCAAATGAAAAATTAAAATGGGCCAAGCGGTGGCAACATTCACGTAAAAAAACAATAGCATGCAACGATCTCAAACAATATATCCAAAATATTTAATCGCTCTTAATTAAGATAGCTGACGTCAGGCGACTGAGATTTAGCTAAACCTCAAGTCGCCTGAGATGTAGGCATTGCCCATTTTTAAGTGTATTTGTATGTTGCACATGGCTTAGCCTTTTCCTTTTCACTAGACTACGCAGAGCCCTCGTGGCCTTTTTTTCTTTCGGAATCGCCTCACGTACCATAATTTGCATCCGATTTTTGTCCGATAATCTCCCCACGCGAGACGCCCCCACGCCCTAAAAAAAAAGAGAGACGCCCCCACGCCCCACCCAAGACGGCGACTTAAATCGTAGAGGCCGCCGTCGCTAGCATATCTCCGACTTACTACCTCACACATCAGCCCAGCCTTTTTTTACCTCACTCACACATCAGACCTGCTCGAAGCCCCTTTGATGGAAAGCCTTATACCATGAAGATCCGAGGGAGGATTCCAATGACTCTTCGGCATCGAAACCGTATGAGGCTAACTACCAGAATCGCCCCATGGCCACTCTCCGCTTTATTTTGTCATTGTGGAGATTGGCCCTCCTAGAGGACCATATATTCACAATCCATTCTCTTATTTTACTTTTTTATCTAAGATTTCCATTACCATTTTCTTGATGCACCACCACATCACATGGTCAGTCACTTGGAAAGTGTATCCTAGACTATAAAAATTCATCTATATTGCTAAATGGAGTCCTTTAAGTGTAAACATGGAGTTGGACAAGGAGACCCACTATGTGCACTTCTTTTTGTAGCTCAAGAAAAACTATTACAAGTAGTAATCATCAAAGAGTCTTAAGAAGGCATATTAAATTTACCAATACCTTGTGGCGAATAATAATACTGTGCAAAATTTTGACTGATACTACGTTCTTTGAAATATGAGATTTGAGTTGAGGATATGATAAACGTGTTGTCCTGTTTGTTGTGAGTTCCGGGATGTAGTTACCAAAACAAATTTGCTTTAATTTTCAATGCAAGAACAATAGATATGGTGTCCTTCTAGTTATCGTTTCGTGGATGCATAAATTAGTTTGTCTCTTTTTTTTTGGAAATGGACGCATGCATTAACACATAATATTTAATGTTTACACCCGGCCTCTGCATAACTAAGATACAGACTGCCAAACGAACATAAATCCATAGCACAAAAAGTAGACAAGAATTACAAAAAGCACTATCGAAAAAATTGTATTCAATCTAAGGAAAATCAATCCTCAAATCACGCGTCCATCCATGTCGGGAAAAAATATCTCTCGCCGTGTCCTCCAATCGCGTACATCCCTCCACAAATAAGTCGTGAAACTCCATGCATTGAAGAGTAATCCATGATCGGAGAATAGTCGTGGCTCGATAAATTACCTACAGAGGAGAAGACACAATGTTATTAAAAATCTTATCATTTCTACAAAGCCATAGCGATCATATAATGGCAAGCGCTCTCACCCTAAACAAAGTTCTGTACTTATCCACTATTCCATGCAACCAATTACCAAAAACATTGGTTACTGAACGTGGAGGAGATAAACCAGAAGCTATTTGGATGAATGGCCATATAGAGCGAGCAAATTTGCAATGAAAGAATAAATGACGAATTGTCTCATTGTGATGACAAAAAACACATTGTGCACTTTCATGCCAATTCCTCTTTGCAAGATCATCTTTTGTGAGAATTACACCTTTACATAGATACCATGCAAATATCTTCGTCTTGAGGGGTATTTTAATTTTCCAAATTTTACTATTATCATCAACCGGGATATCAGGTTGGACCAATGCTCTATATAGTGAGCCAACAGAAAATTTACCACTTTTTAGTAATTTCCATTTGAACACGTCAACACCATCCGACAATTGTATCATGGATAATCATAATAATAAATTATTCCAAGATACCAGTCGAGGACCAATGAGACTTCTTCTGAAAGACATATTAGGAGGGTTGTCTTCCATCACTGTGGAAATTGTATCCCCTTTGTATCTAACAATCGAATATAGAGCTGGATATTGTTCGCGAAGAGTAGTTTGGCCAAGCCACTTATCTTCCCAAAACCTAATCTGTGATCTATCCTTAATCTCAAAAGCACCAAAATGAGAAATGTTTTTTGGTGGCCATAAGGCCCGCCCAAAAGTGTGAATCACCAGGTTTCCAAATCACTTGAGACACAGCTTTGGACCCCACCTATTTCCTCCATAACATGGTTTGCCAAACGCCATCTTCTGTAAGTAGTTTAAAAAGGTACTTGTCCAGAAGTGTGGTGTTTTTGACTTGCAAATCATGTATTCCTAGTCCACCATACTCCTTCGGACGACAAACCACATTCCATCTGGCCAGTTGATACTTATTTTTCTCACTATCTCCTTGCCAAAAGAATCTTGAACGGAAATAATCCACTTTGTTCAAGACATCTTTTGGTAACTGGAAAAACGAGATCATATATAGTACCATGTTAGTAAGTACTGAATTTACGAGTACTAGTCTTCCACCAAGGGATAGCAATTTGACTTTCCAACTATTAAGATGCTTTTGTAGCCTTTCCTCAATAAGTTTCCATTCAGCAATTGTGAGACGTCGATAATGAATCGGTATTCCCAAATAGTTAATTGGAAATTGCCTCTAACCACAGCCGAAAAGTTCAGCCTATAGGTGGGCCTCGTTTTGGGCCTCGCCAAAACAATACAAATCACTCTTATGGAAGTTAATTTTAAGTCCAGATAGTTGCTCGAATGCTGATAAAATTAATTTCAGATTCTTAGCCTTCTCTAGATCATGTTCCATAAATAGGATTGTGTCATCAGCGTATTGAAGAATAGAGATTCCACCATCAATAAGATGTGGAACTAATCCTTCAAATTAACCATCAGCCTTCGCTCTCTCAATAAGGATTGCTAACATATCAGCCACTATATTAAATAGTAAAGGCGATAATGGATCCCCTTGTCTCGATCCTTTCTTGGTCTGGAAATATTTGTCAGTATCTTCATTTACTTTAATGGCAACACTAATCCCAGACACAAAGGACTGAATGAGACCACACCACTCCTCAAAAAAACCTTTCATACGGAGTGTTTGCTAGAGGAAAGACCAATTAACTTTGTCATATGCTTTCTCAAAGTCAATCTTGAACAGTACAACATTTAATTTTTATAAGTGTAGTTCATGAATTGTTTCATGCAGAATTACAACACCATCTAGGATGTTTCTTCCTTTCATGAACGCCGTTTGATATGGTCTAACAATATGGTCAGCCACTGAGTTTAGTCTAATCGTGGCAACTTTAGTAAAAATCTTAAAGCTAACATTAAGCAAGCAGATTGGGCTATACTGTTGTATACGTTCTGCATTGTTAACCTTAGGCAGTAAAATTATGTTGCCAAAGTTTAGTCTAAAGAGATCCAACTGACTGACTTGTAAAAACCCAAACAAATTCATCAGGTCCTCCTTGATAACGTCCTAGAATTTTTGATAAAATTCCGCTGGGAAACCATCAGGCCCTGGTGCTTTGTTATGTTCCATTTAAAAAACAGCTTTCTTAACCTCTTCCTCTGTATATGAGGCAGTTAGAAAGCTGTTTTCTTCAACATAAACCTGGGGGATATCGGCTGTTTGGGACTCATCCAGAGCCAAAGAATTTTCCACTGCATCCCCAAACAAGGATTTATAATAAGTTGTAATATATGACTTCAGTTGCTCCTGTCCCTCAATCATACCTTCATCCTGGATCAGAGAGTGAATAAGTTTCTTCTTATGATTGTCATTGGCAATAGCATGGAAGTACCTTGTATTCACATCTCCTTCTAGAATGAATTTTGCTTTAGCGCGTTGGTACCATTTGAGTTCCTCTTCACGCAGAAGTCGGGCTATCTCTGCATTCGATTGGCTTTTAAGCTCAATTTCTTATGCAGTTAACGGCCTAACCTCCGCGGAAGCCTCCAAGTCATGAATAATAGATGTTAGGCGTATTTTTTTTTGTTCTTTAGGATCCCAGATGTGTGCCTGGCCGAGCCACAAAGGAACTTGCGTAGAGCACGCATTTTGTTATTCCATCGTAGGATAGGCATTTGGCCATCAACTGGTTTTTCCCAAATAGCCTTAACCACCTCGTAAAAACCATCACGGGTCATCCATCCGAGTTGAAATTTAAACTCATTCATAGACTTCCGTGGTGGTGATCCAAAAGATAAAAGTAAAGGAGCATGATCCGACAAAGCCTCAATATGCTCTAGAGCACGAATAGTTACCATAGGGAATTTATGTTCCCAGTCGGTATCCATAAGCACTCTATCTAGTTTTTCGTATGTTGGCTCCAGAAGTCTATTAGTACAGGTAAATTGCCTTCCTAACATTGTAACCTCTCTTAAGTCTAGACTGTCAATGACAGCGTTGAACAAAAAATGCCAATGTTCATCGAACCGGCCCCAACTTTTTCGTGAGGGAATCTAAGCAAATTAAAATCCCCTCCTATGAGAATAGGGTATGAATTGTCCTTTGCCAGATTCACAAGCTCTCGTAGAAAGTCAGCCTTATAAACATCCTTGGCGGCCCCATAAACGACGACTAAAGACCATGCGAAATTGTCAGCCTTATTACGGATATGGAGTTTTATAAAAAAATCTCCCACCAAATTAGCTAAAACTTCCATAGTCTCATCTCGAACGCCTAACAGGATCCCCCCAGATCGACCACGCGGCGGACATGATATCCACGTAAAGTTCACTCCACCATAAAGGCGATTGAGTAGGGCTTGTGAAAAATCTCGTCTGCTAGTCTCAGAAATACCCAGAAAATCCAACTTATGTTCTCTCACACAATCAGATGTTTAGCCAAGTCCCGAAGACCTCTGCTATTTGAAAACATTCTATTCATTGAGAAACTATGGGAGATTTGGATACACGGGATCTCTTGCGTGAACGCGTGCTCTTTGATTTTCGACCTGAAGCTTTTAGCTCATACATAGAGGCAAGCCCAGTCTCATCAAAGTCCACCTCCGACACCTCCCCAACTAAGTGAGAAAGGAGTTGACCATCTACTGTGGCATGCAACTCCTCCTCCTCGGTTAGTGAAGCATCAGGAACAACAACAACCTTAGGAGTAACCGTTAGACGGTCAACCTCCATGTGTCGCAAAACATTAGAAAAAAAACATCCCGTACAGAACTACCCAAACTAATGCCGACATTGGCTAGTTTAGAAGAAATAACATGAGTAGAAAAAGATAAAAAGGATTTCGAAGAACTCGTTATACCTGGTGAATCTAAGTTCTTCTCAGCCTTACGACGCATGGCCTTGAGCATGGAATCCTCATCAGTAGCCGACGCCCCAGAGGCATCCACTCCATGATGCGAGCTCCGTCTGAATGGAGTACCACTCCCCTGCAGAGCAACCGGTGTAGCAACACCATGAGTAGAAACCCGCTTTGGAGACAGAGGTAGCCCTGACCCCTCCTGGGTCTGGCCACCCCCGTCATCCGACGAGATCTCATGACCCTCCAAGGGAGGCCACCCTTCCCGATGCAGCTCTAGGTCCTCCCTGACCAGAGCCACGCAGTCCTCCCTGACCAAAGCCACGCGGCCATCCACAACGTCGCGGTCGGCCAACCCCTCATGGGTTAGATCCACAACATCATCAATCTCGACCAGATCCCGAACGACGTGGTCAGCCGACCCCTCCTGGGTCAGCTTCCACGAGCACTCCAATGGAACAACCTCCTCAAGGACCATCCTAGTAGAAACAACCGAAATGGATCTACCCCATAACATGCGTCCTGGATCCCGCCGACGAAGCTGAGCGAGCCCGCTGAACAGCCACAGAAGCAGAGTGAAGAGCCACTTGTCAACACCCGGATTTTTAATCCCAGATGCCTGTTGTGCCATACATCGCAATCCCATGATTACCATTTTTGCGAGACATAACAGAGTTGGATAGCACAGTATCTCATCCATTACAAACCATACATAAGGTCTTACACAAATAAGGATCTCATGATCCAGTCTTAATACAACACAAGCAGCGGAATACGTAATAATAACGGTAGCGTAGGCGAAGCTCCATCTTCGGGGTCACAGGCAATGCTGACGATGGGAGATGATCCTAGTTGTCGTAACCTTCCTGGGGTCCATCCTCCAGGTACTCCTCTTCACAGTCTGGCCATGGGAATAGCCAGGGACAAAGCCATGAGTACTCTTTAAGTACTCGCAAACTAATACTAACAAGTGGAAGGGGTTTTGTAATAGGACACTAGGCTCTAGGGTTGTTTTGCAAAAAGCCAGATTTACCTCTACTAAAATCAGAAGCAAAGTATGCTAGTTAAAGCTTTATAACCCTAAGTGGGAACTTGTATTTCATGTCACAACCCTGTTGTGGTCAAGTCAAAGTCTCAATTCATTTCACAAGTCATTTTGAAAACCTCTGACGGGGGAACAATATGGCCACTCCAACTGTCCATAACCGCGGACGCGGCTATTCGAATAGTTTGACACTCTGCAGAGATTGTACACTTTCACCACAACATTCGATACATTCGTCAGGAACAAATCCTGAATTCACCATACTCATTATGCGGATAATCAATCCTAACCTTTCAATTACACGCCCTAGTATAAGCACCTCTCATATGAGTTTGGCCTCCCAATCATGACCAACTATCATCTTGGGTACTGCACAGGTGGACAATCTTCACAAGGTAGCCTCAGCTCAGACCTTGGCCGTGAGGGAACTAATACTAAGGTATATAAGTTTCCAGTCAAGCCCTACCCAATTCTCGGGTATTGTGGTTGTACGGTAAAATTGGAATGGTATCGCATCCAGACAACCATCAGTTTTATAAAGGGATAAGGCTCATGCCTTATCATTTTCATCACCGTAAATCATCTGATGTTCGGAAACACATGTCCAAAACATCTCAATAGAATGATCCATCATTCCAAGGTTTTCATAACCATTTTCACCAAGTATTTCCATCTAATGTTGATCAAGTTTTATGCTTAGCACTAGAATCTACAAGTGGGGGTAAGTACTAATGAGGGGTGGTAAACTAGTGGAGTTTAAATAAGTTCAATCTCATGCCTTAGGATGACATAAAGATTATCTAGCTTAGGCCAAGTTTTATGCTCTTTATGCAACCTTCAATTATCTCTCTAGAATCTACCATTCACTTAAGTAAGATCTAAGTACTAGCTTTGATAAATAAATAAAATATAAAGCTTGTAAGTAAAACTAGGATTGGTTTATCAAGTGGTTATGATCATATATGCTTAAGGCATATAGTTGGCATGGTAACCAGCAAGTATTTGCTTGCATGGGTATAGTCTTTTGCAGGTGTTAGCTTGCCAGGTTAATAGCTTGCAAGTATTGGCTTGCACATTCAACTAGTAGTATTAGGCTTGCATCAGTATCAGTATAAGCTTGCCTTGTGTAGAGCAGTGGTTGCAGTTCTCCTTGGCTTCTTCTTCGTAGTATCCTCCTTCCTCCTCGTATCCTTGGTCGGTACTAGCGTCTATAAATAAATACGAGGTACACAATCACCAAACAATACTTAACTACTTTCAATCATCACACAAAGGGGTTCTATAGATGATCTAGCATCATCACTAACATTACAAGACTAAGGCACTTGACTTAATGATTTTTGTTTTAGAAAGTAATTTCTACTCATTGAAAAACTACTTAAGATTTAATATTCTCCAAACCAAACATGGGATCATGTTGACACATGTCATCATCACATATTTTAGTCCATGGGAATGTGATTTAAAGTGGTGTCATAATTTAATAAGGTTTAACCTTTTATTTTATTTAAATAAAGTGACTAGAAATGCCTATGTGGCATCCTTTTATTACTTGGTCATTATTTCTGTAAGTAAACCTATATATTTTTATATATTCTGAAAGGTATGGTTAAATGTGATTTTTGAGAGTTGGAATCAACTCAAAAGCTATCATGGTTTAAATTTGAAAAATGTTTGAATGCAGAAAAGCTTCTGCCTTGTTATTTTTACCAAGGATGATCTACAGATCCAAATGAATTGAATCCAACGGGCTTGGATTCAGCATTTCCAGACCTTTCTAACAAAATAGGTTTCATTCAATTTGGTTCACTGAATTGATCTGGGTTGATTTTTGAATATAGGTGCACAAGTGTGTTTGAAATGAAATGGAAAAGGTTAATTTCAAATGACTGGGCTGCGCGGGAAACGATACTGGGCCGGTATGTACTAAGCACAGCGCTTACGTGGGCTGGTTAAGTCGTTGTCCCCATGCGTCAGTGAGACGAGGGGGTGCGAAGCGGTATGGGGCGATGTGAGCCGTGGGATCTTGTTCTAATCTAACGGCTGAGGGTCATCATCGACGTTGGGCAACGCCGGCGAGACAGAAACCTAACACGGCAGGTGGGGGTCGTCGGGGGCTCACCGGGGTTTAGGCGAGGGTCAGCGAGACGGTCGAACGACGAAGTCGACGACAGCGAACCTCCTGGTACCGGCAGCTTCTCCTGGGGCGGCTCCAATCGCTGGCTCCCTTCTTCTTCAGAGGCGGCGGGCTCCGGTGAAATTCCGGCAAAGTGCTGCTTGCCTTGCTTCGGGAACGGGGTGGAACGATCAGTAAGGAGAGGGGAGTGAGATGGTGTGCTCAATTCGGCTGGGGGTGGCCTCTATTTATAGTCGCGACGACGAGACTGAACGACATGGGCAGGCGACGGTGGCGACATGGCTACGGGCTGCTAGAGGCATGGCCGGCGGTGGTGATCACTTGGTAGTCTCCTGGCGATGCTCTACGGCTTTAATGCGCATGTAGGGGCGGTGGCAAATGGTCTGGAATGTGCGATGCTCTGCACAATCGAGGCGGCGTCTTCGACGGCGAGCGGTGGCTGTGAGGCATGGGGCGGCAAACGGGGATGTCTGGCGGTCTCCTGGGTCGGTGGTGATCGTGTATGCACGCGGCGAGGGCGGCGCACGGTCTGTGGGCTTTGGTCGAGGGTGGCGCTCTGGCGCATGCTCGGCATGGTTGACAGAGGCACGGGCGCGGCGTTCCTGGGTGCTCTGGTCGATGTCTTCGAGGCAGGGCTGGTCGATAGGGGGCGGTGAGGCATGGGTGATCTTCCAGACAAGGTTGGAACGGCTAGTTTTTCTCCTAGCTTGCTGTCTACACTGGGGTGGCATGGTGAGCTTCGGCTGTTCACCATTGATGGCATTGCCAAGCTTACAGTGGGGCTAGTGCTTGGTTTAGTTAGCTAGATGATCTACTGAGGTTGATGTGAGCTAGAGAGGGAACAAGTTAGGCAAGAATCACTGCTCACAATAGTGTTTGGATTTTGTTTGATTTGTATCTGCAAGGTGTTTGATGAAATGGCCGCAAGAATTCAAGTTTTGAATTTTGAAAAGATTTTTGGTGTATGTGCTAGGTTGGTGCTGGTGAGTCTGCAGATGCTTGGGTTTTGAAAGTTGAGCTTGTTTGAGTGGTTTTTGAAAAAGTGGGATCTTCCCATATGATAAAGATTCAATTTTGAATTGTCATTTAAACTATGCATTTGAAAGTTTCTGTTAAGTTCTGAAAGTTTGGGGCAGCCAAAGTAGGCATGGGAGTTAAATTGGCCAAAGTGACCATTAACTCATTTTGTTTGTTTTGATTTATTTGTCTTTGGGAAAAGTGTGGGAATTGTTTAGATGATGTTTATTTCACCTAAGAAACATTTTACAAGCAAAGAAACACATAAACAAGGCAATTCAAAAGAATTCAAAATGGGATGCATACACACATGCATGCTTTCATATTTTTATTTAGAAAAGTTTTTGTTAACCCTAATTTTTATGATTAGAGTTTGACGATCCAAGTTTAGTATTTTTGGGATGTTACACTCTTGTAGATGAGCCGGAGAAACACGAGTCGCTGACGAAGAATCCACGAAGGGGGAATCCATAGGTAGTGCATCCAGAAGTTCATGTCCACGAGGAGTAACCGGATTAGCATTAAAAGGAGTGACAGCAAACACCCTCTGCATCCCCTGACTAGAAGATGAAGGTGCCGAGGTAACCTGCACAGGAGCGGCAGAGGAAGAACCAGAAGCCGTCACCTGAGTGTCAGTAGCTGTAACAGAAATATCCATAGCATCCTCCACAGGCTTCCCATTAACATCATCATCTGCGTCATCATCCCCTTTCCTCCACAAGTAAGGAACAAACTCAGGTTCCGGGATATAACTATCTGGCTCCAACCTGAAGCGAAACTCATAGGACCTATGCTTAACCACAACATCCGACGTAATAAAGTGACCCAAAGAATCATGTCGCTTCAGGAAAACCTTAGTATCAAACATGTCCACAAGAATACGAACTATCCCGCGCCTCCACAAACTGAACAAATCAACATCTAGGGTATTCCCCATGAGACACCAACAGCCCACAGACCAGAAAAAGAGCGTAGACAATGAGGAACCCCTTCAACATGCAACCAAACCCGCTGTAGCTCGAACTTGTGAGGCACCTCCTGCGTCCTGTAAGCAGAGAAAGACAACTGAGACATACAGAGAGGCACTGGCATCTGGATCCCATCAACCTTGTCCAGGTCCTCAAGGGATGGGAAGCTCACTAAGAATGCATCATCTCCATATGGCAAAGACTCCCACTTCCACTGGTCACGCACTGTGCACCTTCTGGCTATCTGACGCTCAACAACATCTGTCGAAACCATCTGTCCAGAGACACGCACGAGAGAAATAGGGGTCTGACTAGGCAACAAATGATCGCGAGCCGCTGCATCAGGAATCTGAGTAAATAGTGTAAGCTCATTGCCTATACCAGCCATATAAGGAGTCAGACGCGTCTGCTTAAGCACCAGACATCTTAAAGTGGGATGGGCAGAGTTGTCACAAATATAGCAATAGTGCACGACTTTGCAGTCCTTAGACGCATGAGTATTGACATCACACTTTCAGCATCTAACAAACTTCTGACTTTTCTTATTACCAACAGTAACTGCTGGTGCACCATTTGTTACATGTGTAGTCGCAACAACTGATGCACCATTTATTACCGTGATGACCCTGCAAAGCGTATGGATACTGAGCTTGTTCACCCTGAGCCGGGAAAGGAGAAACAAACTAACCAGGGACCTGTGGCCGAGGGACCCCATACTGACCAGTACCCTCCTGTTGAAACTGCTGATCCACCTACTGCTTCTTCTTCTTCTTCCGCTTCGGAACAGGAGTAGCAGCAGCCCCAAGTCCCACCGCGAACTGCTGCCCCGACGAAGGACCTCCAAGCGTCGGCGAAACAACTGCCATCCCCTGCATACCATGCGGGACAGCAGTGTTCCCCGCCGACGGACCCCGGTAAGGCGGTTGTAGGGGTTGCTGAACAAATTGCGGAGCCTGAGAGTTGAAGTAAACCGCTGGCGGCTGAAACTGACTTGTAGGCTGCGGCGGCATCCCCGGATAGTACGCCCCGGTTGGTGGCATCCCTGGCTGTCCGGAAAAGGGCGGCGGGCCTTAGTTCAACGTAGGGGCAGCCCGAAACGGAGGAACGGCCGCCGGCTGCATGGCATGTGACCCAGGAGCACGAGCTGGGGAAGGTGCGGCGGCGCGAGCAGGCACCATGGCAGGAGCAGAAGCACCCGCGGCAGTAGCATGGTTAGGGGGACTGCCCCCTAGGGTTTGGAGTTGCCATAGGCGCAGCAGCAACAACCACTTCTAGGAAAGAGTGGCCTGGCGACATAAGGGAGGCCTTCCCTGGAAGCGTCGTTCCTAGCGACGGAGCCCCTGGCGTTGGCGAAACAGAGGAGCACGAAGACGGGTGGGCCGATGGCAAAACGATCGAGATCGAAGACGGGTGTGGTACGGGCAACGCACAGGTATGCAGCGAGTATGACCGAGAAACAGATTCCAAATTGACCGGTAAGGATTCAACCTTCTTACGATAGCTGTCCACGTAAAAACTGGTGCACGTACGATTGGGTGAGGCCTCACACCAACCGCGTCAGCTTCCACGTCTCCTGGTCACTTGAAATCCGGATCAGGAGAACTGCCCGCCTGCACGCGATCGAACGCCGGCACCGTGAACTCAGCCAACACCGACGGGGCAGAGGCTCTCCTCGCCGGCAACGGACCCTTCCACGGCCGGAAATTAATCCCTCGACGCAGCACGATCCCAGAAGGCGAAGCAGCTGCCCCGCGTCGGCCCTCCAACGGCGAAGATGACCTTCTTCTCGACAGACCAGCCACACACGGTGACTCCCTCATCGACAGACCAGAACCACGAGCCGGAGGAGGAGATGCCGATCCCCTCTCCCAAAAGCGGGACGCCTGGGTTGGAAAGCCAATATCCTCCCAGAAAGCTTGACGTAACTCCTCGTCAGATTTTCACCGCCGGCGTTGGACCGTTGTCCATCCGAGCTCGCCGGAGGGATCATCTAACCTCTCGAGGGCCTCCCTAGCAGCAACTCCATCCTCCCGGTTCGAACCAGATTCAGAGCTAAGGCAGAAGAAACGAGAGCCCGATCCAGACGCCGCTGGTGGCTCGATCCCACCCGGCGCCAGCTGTCAGGCGCCTCCCGCGGAGGCGCTTCATCCAGTGGCCGCTCGAGGAGGGACTTGGATGCAGTTTAGAAGAGCGCTGAACCGGTGGAGAAGCTGTGAAAGGGCGTTAAGAAAAGCAGAGCGGGAAGCTAAGAAAGTCAAGGAGCAGGTAGCAACTGCCAATCAGATAGCTGGTGTTGAGAGAGCCTTGGAGAAGATGTACTAGATGATAGAAAAACTCCCTTGGGTCACTGGCCATTCTGTGATCCAGCTCTTCACTTGTGCTAGTTGCAGACAACTACTAGATTGCTATAAGATCTACCAGTGCCAGCACAGAAAGACCAAAACTAACAAAACCAGCAGTGTCAGATATCCAGAAACTTAGCGTGTGCTGTATATAATGTTGATTTGTTATCCTAGCTAGGTTGATGGAAGTTTCAGATCATGCAAACGCTGGCGGCTAATTTCCCCCCAAAAAAAAACCCTGATATTTTCCTGACACAACCCCAGTCCACTCTTCCGCTCGATTCCCTGTGCCGCTCGCTCCTCCCCTTCCACTCCCACGCCGATGCAGCATCCACATCCGCCTCCATCACGAACCCTAGCGGCGCAGGGAGTAAAAATCTTTTCTTGCCGCCTCCGGAGGAGTTGAGCGGTGGCGCTGGTGGCAGTGGAGAAGCTGAAGGAGGAACTCAAGTGGCTTGAGGAGTATCGGTTGCTCCAGTACGCTCCCTGATGAGGGCATCAAGTTCAAAGGTTGTTTTTCTGGAAGAAAATTTGGGTTCCTTTCTTAATTCTTTGGCAGTCTGATTGGGGAATTAAGTTTACCAGCAAGCTCTTACATTATTCCTTGGCAGTTTGGACACAACGGAACCAGCAGTAATTGTGGTGATCGATCTCAAGTACTCATCTTTCTAGCGAATCAGATTAGTTTCTAGACCACTACTCACACATCACATTAACCAACAATTTCAACCAATATTTAATTGGAAAATTGAATCATGTGCCGGTGATCGGTTTTGCAAGCCGCTGCTCACGCTTAATTTGATCTCATCATGGTGTCATGCAGGTCATATATATCAGCAAGTTACCACAGCAACCTATTCTCCAGCCGTGCTATGGTAAGGTGTTATATGGCGTGACCAGCTAGGATATGATCCATGCAACACGATTTACATTGTGCCAGCATGCGCAACCATCACAATGGCATGAGCAGGGCTGTGCGGCGACCGTGCAGGGACGAGGCAGTCGGGCCGTGGGACGAAATTCCTTAGTCTCAATATAAGTTTTTCCTATATGTAGTCCTGCCAGCTGGTGCATCTGTGATTTAAGGAATATGGCGCATATATATGTAACATTAATATGCTTATTTGTGTTGATCTCTTAGAGTTGATGTATCTAGGTTCAGTTATATAGTTGATACATCTCATTCTCAGAAAAAATAATTAAGCTCATTTTGAAGAAGTGTCATGTAGAACTATCACCTGAGGAGATGCACATTTGAAGGCAAAGTTGCCGCATTGGTTACATTTGACTCGAGAAAGGTTTCTTCCAAGTTCTACGAATATTTACACCCACCTTGTCTCTTTCCCCGCAATGTATTATTTATTAGCTTCTAAATTTTATCTGATATTGTATCAGCCGAACCAAGTGATATATAGGCTTATACTGAGTTCTTTATGTTTTGCTGAGAAAATAAAATAAAAAACCACCACAATTAAGGCTAGGATTTCAAAAGACCACAAAAATATTAAAAAAAATCAGATAGCACAGTTTTTGGGGCCAGAGGTTTCAGAAAGCATTGATCCGCCTCTGACTTGGGTCTAATGACAAAACTGATAGGTGGGACCGTACCCGGTTATCAGGCTGACGTGGCGTCGTTTTTACAAGAAACACCTCCACCCGACGTTGAGCTCCAACTGGTTGACTGCCGGTGGCAGGGCGGCGAGGGACACCAGGCGCTCCATCTTGGCCGCGGAGAAATTGCTGACGCTGATGGACCGCGCGAGGCTGAGGCGGTGGCACTCCTCCATGCCCCGCCACATGCTCTCCATGTCGAACTCCACCTCCGCAACGGCGGCGCCGACGGTCGGCTTCGTGCCGTACAAGGAGGTCGTGTCGATGTGGCAGTAGCCGAGGCGGACGGCGTGGAGGATGGTGTTGGCCAGGTCCGGCGGCGCGCGGCAGGAGCCCGTGCCGAAGCCCAGCACCGGTATGGCGTGCCCCGTGCTCAGGGTCACGCACGGGATGGAGGCGGCGCCGGTGTCGTCGTCGGGTCCTGGAAGGAGGCGCCGCCGACACCGCGGGAATCCGTGCTTGTCTCCCACCTCACGGCGGCCGCCTGCTTGCCCTCTTCCTCGAGCCGCGACACGCGGTCGCACAGCTCGGCCATGTAGGCAGCGGCGTTGGCGTCCGCTCGCCTTCAAGCTGTTGCAGCCACGTGCTACTGGTTGTCGCCGTGCGCGCCACACATCTCGTCCGTGCCCCGTGCCCCGTGCCCCGTGCCCCTCTCCGCTTCGGCCTACCCCACGCGCCGCCGACCTCCACCCGGCCTGGAGGCCGCTCCGGCCATCACCGTGGCCGTCCGAGCCCGGCCACCCGCCCGGCTCCGTGCCGCCAGTCCGCTCTGGCCTCCGGCCTTCGGCTGTCCTCGCCGCTCTGCTCAGATGTATGAACTAATTAAAAAAAGAAAAGAGAAATAAAAAAGATTTTTTATGAGAAGGAGTTGAAAAAAGAGAAAAAGGACGTATGATTAGAATTTATAATGTCTGGAGGTGTTTCTTGTAAAAACGACGCCACGTTAGCCTGATAACAGGGTTCCACCTGTCAGTTTCGTCACTAGACTGGAGTCAGAGGCGGATCAGTGTTTTTTTGAAACCTCTCGCCCCCAAAACGGTGCTATCTGAAGTTTTTTAAATTTTTGGTGGTCTTTTGAAACCCTAGCCCCAATTGTAATGGTTTTTTGTAATTTTCTCTGTTTTGCTGAAATCTTACACTGAGTGTTTACGTTAGCTAGATGATGGTGCTTCAGTTATAGCATTCTCGCATGTTCACATAATTCTTTGGTTTCCAAGATACAGGGATTGCTTCTTTAGTGCAAGTCCAGGAGCTCAGCAATTCTGGAGTACATTGGGGATGAATTCTTTTGACATTTAGCTGATACAGGGACTGCTTCTTCAGTTAGACATTTAGTGACAAACCAGAGCATGAGGTTGCAAGAACATGGCTCTGCCCTTCCCAAATGGTAACCCCTCTTCTCTCTTCTGAATGTACATTTCTGAGTTTCCTTCTTAACTAGCATCTCAGGAGAAGGTCAGTAAAAGTGTTTATCTCGTCAGTAAAGACCATATGCATTGTGGCCCCGTCATCCTGAGCTTGCAGTTAGAATAGCTACTCCTGGTGTATTACATGTTAGAGTTGCAAATTGCCATCCCTCTTAACAGGTAAGAGTAGCTACTCCTCAAAAATAAGTTCATGTAAATTACAGGAACTAGTTAGTGAGAAGTTAAACATGATTATATTTTGATGGATCTTGAAATGGCTGACATTTGTGGAGCACGCTGTTGTGTAGAAAACTGGTTTTTAACGGCATCTAGCATGCATCCATGGTGTCATCAGGATGATGATGTGATAATGTGGGCCTGATCTAGAGAAGAACATGGCATTCTTTTCTTGTTTCGCAACATCAGAGCACAGCTTGTCACATATGGAACAAAATCTTCCATAATATTCATAGTCCATAGCCAACCTCCACATCACCGCACACTATAAAGTAAATACTCCCTTCACTCCAACATCTTGTAACTTGCTTCTTGCTAATTTTATATGAGTATATAGTTTTAGTTATCAGACATGTATGCATCACTTTCTTTCCACTTGTTATGTAGTTCCATTTTCTTTCTTGGTACTCAAAGCTATAAGCTATAATGTACTCCCTCCGTTTCAAAATATAAGATGTTTTAGATTTGTGAAGAAAATACATCTAGACTTCTTTTAGTGTCTAGATTCACTCTAAAAGTGAGTGAACCTACATACCAGAAGAAGTCTAGATACATTTGCTTCACAAAGCTAAAACATCTTATATTTTGAAACGTGAGGAAGTATACTGGGGAGTAAATTCACACTACAAGGCTTACTATTTAGGCAAGTAAGATGACCATTATACTACACTACGCTGGTACAAAGATCTAATGACAGTCTCACATTTGATGCAGGTAAGCAAAGCCCTGTATACTGAAACTTTAGCAACACAAAAGAATAAGAACCATTCAAGCCGAGAGAAGGCTTTGATGTTGGTAAATATCTTCTTTTAATGCACATTTTCTTGCTGAACTTGCATTTTGTGGTTTGGCTTACGGCTTACCGCAGAGGCAAAACTATCCAATGCATCATCTGGTAGTTTTGCCTCTGAAAATTGTGTTATCGAAACCAATGTAGCGATGTAAACTATCCACTGATAGTACACATGCATGAATAGGGATGCAAGTGGCCCGTCCGGCGGACGGGTCGGACGTCCGTCAGCGTCTAGCACAAGCACACATACGAGTATACGCAGGGTACATGCAGGACGTAGTATACGCTACGGCAATACGGACATTGCAGTGACGCTGGCGGACGTCCACTTGCATGCCTATGCATGATGTACGTGTTAGGTACCACGCGTTGCCGGTGACTTTAGTCCCACCTTGTTAGCGGGAGGAGGCTACGACCAGCTTATAAGGGAGAGTTTCCCTCCTCCTTTCAGTCCGGGTTTTTGGGATGGAGTGAGCTCTCCGCTGAATGTTGGGACGTGTGCGTGGCCGTGGGCCAGGAAACGTCCAAACGCAACACGAGTGTGTGGAGCTGAGTCCGGGACGCTGACAGTACGGTCTCTGCACCTGGAGTACCAAAGTATCATGCATGTATTGTCTACAAAAATTATCAGGGCGAGCTGCGGCGCGGGCGACGGCGCCATGCCCGGGAGCCTGCGGGTGTCCACCGACGTGCTAGGTGCAGAGGAGCACGACGACTTGCTGGGGTGAAGAAGAACGTCGAGTTGCCGGGAGCTCAGGGCGCTTCGCAGGGGCGGCGGCGCCGTGCCCGGGAGCCCACGGGTGTCTGCGTCGGCGGTGGTGCAGTGCAGCACAGGTGGAGCGCGTTGCCCTCGGTGGTGGCGGCGGAACAACGCAGGTGGCCTTATCTGGGCGCGCGAGGAGGACTCCGATGAGCGCCGGCTGGCCTTGGCTGGGCCGGCAAGGAGAGCAGCGCTGCTGGCCTTGGCTGGGTCAGCAAGGCGCGCTGCTGGGATCGATCGCGAGCGGCGAACCGTTGGATTAATCTTGGTCAATAAATTTTATATAATATGTCACAAAAATTATATTATTGGTTTAATATTTAAAAATAATTTTTAATGGTATATTTTTGTGACATATATTGCATAGTTTGTTGATCAAATTTTTTCTTAAACTACGATTCGTGTCTAATAAACTAGACCGGAGAGAAATTGATAGCCAAAGATCTTCAAAATTAGTAATATATCCATTTGCATGTGCCACTGATATAACATACCTGACACGAATTTGGAAGTATGAAAACCTAACGGGTAGATACCGAAGGCGCTATTATAGAATATTTTACCATATGCTGGCTCGTTTGCGCTATCCGAAGCGTCAAATGGCGTGTCCCAATTGAATCGCGTGCTATATGTGGTGCCACGCGTGCCACCAACCGCCACACGACAGCACCCAGAAATTTCCCCTTTCCATCGACACTTCCACTCCCACTCCCTCGCGCGCCCCGCTCGCTCCCCTCCCCTTCTGGCGTCGGCATGCCGCCTCACCACCGCAGGGCATTTGGTTTCCGGGGCGTGCACCCGCGCCCCAACGGCGTTCTACGCTGAGATCTGCGCCGCCGGCTTCCGGCTCGTCCACGGCACGTACAACTCGCCGGAGGAGGCCGCACGCGGCGCGACATGAACTTCCTCGAGACCAAGTCACTGACAGAAGCCGAGTTCCTCGCGCTCGCGCCGGTACTCGTCACCAAGGAGCAATGCCGCCACCACTGGCGGACGCAACGGCGCCTCCTCCTCGCAGAGCACGACGAGGCGGCCATGGATGAGTTGAGGTGCCTCTTCGAGCAGGACGTCCAAGCCGAGCATGAGTTCTACGCCGCCAAGAGGGCAGAGAGAAGGGTCTATTAGTGAGGAGGTCCTCATGGTGGGCACCAATTGTCATCGTGTTGTCGACAAGTACGTCTGGAGGAGGTCCTCACGGCAAGGAGACAAATAGGGCATGATGCAGGTGGAGGTCCGAGACGGTGACACTTGGTTTACCCAAGTTCAGTTCTTAGTGCGTGGTCGAAACTATATCCTGCTATCAATCAGTATAAGGAAATAAGCCGAGAGATGGGTAAGAATGAGCGTACCCTAAGGGATGCCCATAGTTCGTCTTATATAGACATCTGGAGTAGGGTTTACATAGATGATCACATCCGTCTATGCTATAGGTTACAAGATGAACGACTAATACTGAGTCTTGGAGTCCAAATCTTCTAGTGTCTAGGACAGTGTCGGCAGTGCTCCTGGGCCTTCCTGTAGACGAATGGATATCCGTCTCTGCTCGTCTACTAGGCCGCCCTATGAGCCTCCTACTCTACCACCTATGGGCCACCCTGGTATCCAGAGTCTTGATACCTGGTACACCCAAAAAGTATATCCCAACATCATGTCCAAGGATATATCCTATGAACCTTGGTATGACACTCTTGAATAGTTGAATGTCACAAAGAACAAGAGCCGCCGCGAGCAATATTTCTTTGTCATCATCATCGGAAGAGTCATCTGAGGACGTGTGAAAGCACTCAATGAAGATGGACTTTTCAAATTCATCTGCCATCATTTACGATAAAACATTGAAAGGACAATCACCAACTATGCGCAAAGAAAGTCATCCAAGAAAGTTTGCGATTATATTACCTAAAATGGTGGTTCAAGCAAATGATCCAACATGTTCTGGGCGTAGGAATACCAGCCGAGGTTGAAGCGCCTGAGGTTCTAGGTGACGAGGGCGAGGTAGAGCTCTAGGCGGTGTCTCACATCGTTGAAAGAAAGGTGAATCAATGGTGGTTGGAGGCGGAGTAGGCAAGATCAATGGAGAGGTGGCATTTGCGGAGAAGGCGAGATCACGTGGATGGGGACCAACAATAGGGCCAAAAAGTTGGGATTGGCGACGATGGTTCATTGTGGTTATTTTTCCGGTATTAGCGCAAGGGGGGCGACAAGAGAGCGGCGGTGGCGGTGGCGGTGGCGAACGGCCGCCTTCACGGTCGGGGAGGTCGAGGTGGAGCTATAGAGAAGGGGGATTGCATGTGAGAGGCTGACAAAGGGATCCATACGGACTAAAGAGGACCGCGGACATGGTCCACCGGCCTCCAAACCCATCCCATATCTGTGCCGAGATGGGAGCTACTGTGTTGTCTGCTGACGGCATAAAGTTGTAGGGCTAGTTTGAGATTTTGTTGTGTAGCATATCTGCAACATTTTATTTACTTCCTCGGATCCATATTACTTGTCATTGAAATAGATGTATCTAGCACTAAAATATGTCTAGATATATTCATTTTAATGACAAGTAATACCTATGGATCAGAGAGAGTATTAAATTTCATAAAAACGGGGCGAAAGCTTGTTTCAAGGAGAGTATTAATTTTCATGTGAGGTAATATTTTGGGAAAGAATCTCAACATCAGTCACATAATAACCCTTTGAGAGTTGAGTAATGTTTTCGAGATTTTTTATCGGAGGATAGAGATAAGTATTTTTTTTTTGAAATCTCCAAAAATAGAGATAAGTATTTTAGTTCCTGGCAAAAAAAAAGATAAGTACATTTTAGTTGCATAATTCCTAGGAAGTAGCCCGGCGGTCACTTTGCTTCATCTTATGAGCATAACGGTCAAATCTGTGACAGCGCGGCTAAGGAGCAGTGCCGACGTGGTATGCTGACTGAGCTGCTTTCTTGCGAAAAAGGACGTCGTGATTAGTTTTTAGGCAGACACACTTTTACAACTCGTGCGTTCCCCACGGGCGTGAGCGCCGGTACATCGGCCGCCGGCCGCCTCGCTGCTCGCCGGCAACAAGGCCTGCCTCCTTGCCCTTGGAAAGCTTGACCAGGACACAACTTCCGGACCCTGAATTAAGACCACCTCTCGTCCGTTATCTCTCCCTCCCATTTCCTCGCCGCTCACCGGCAAGGATGCCACACTCGTCGACCAGCTCGTTGCTGCTTGTCAGGCGGCCAAGCTCAACGTTCAGCTGGGCGAGGTACGTACGAGGAGTCAGTCGGCGGAGCGGCATTCAACACGTCAGAGTGCCGCGGACTGGGTCGGGGGCGACGCGGAGCACGCGCGAGCGCGGCCACGGCGGCCGGCCCTGGAGGCGCGACGGCTATCACGTCGGTCGGTGGCGCGTTCATGGCGCAGGACCAACTGGCGGCGGTTGATCTGGCCCGGGCGCGTGCGTGGGTGCGCGTGGTAGCCGCGGGCAGGGTATGCCGTTCGTGTCGCGGACGCTGGAGGTCCAGAGCTTGGCGCTGCAGAAGCGGCAGGCGAGATCTTCTAAGAGGACACGCAGAGCGCGTGCTGGTGCGCGTGCACGCCGAGATGGACGCCTCCTTTCCTTTTATCTGCCCGTTCCAGCACATCTTTGCCGCTACCTGAGCTCTTTTCCGCTGGCTCTGCAATTCTGCATCGTTCCTGAGCGCGTGTGTGGCCTCCGAGTGCTATGGATGGTCATCACCTGCCACCCATCGCCATCGCCGTAGTGTCCTTGGGCGGCCTGAAGCACGGGCGCAGGCTGAACTGAACGTTACCTGGAATGTCAAAGCTATGTGTAGGCCACGCGAACAGAGGTGATGGCGCGGTACAGAGGCAGAAGAGACGAAAAACTTCCCAGGACGGAGTCGCGGGGGCGGTCCATCTTCCCAACGTTGCCCTTGGACAGCTGCATCACGGACATTGCAAACGCAGGCAGAGCCAACAGATACCGGTCGGATCTGCCAGGGAGGAATGCAGCGCTCGATCTAGGTGGCCAAGTAGTATTCAAGAGCTAGCAGACGAAACGTGGAATCCCAGAATGCCAGAATGGCACCCAACTGCGTGGCGCGGATGAGACGGTGTGGCGTTGTACTCGGGATGGAACCTTCTCTGTCAGCTCGGCCTACGGGCTGTTCTTCATTGCCCAACACGGAGTTTGCTTGTGCCAAACCAATCTGGAAATCACCGGCCCCATATATCTGTGCTGCATATTCTTCAATTAAGCGCTGCTTAACTGCAGATAACCTAGCACATATGTAGAGGCTGGCCACACAATCCTACATACTCCCTCTGCTCCGCCTGTCCGCCAGTCAGCCAGTGAAGATTGCACGCACCATTTTGTGCACTGTTATTTCTCTCATCAGGTTTGGTGCCGAGAGTTCGTTCTTGGTCTGGTGCCGCCTTCACCGTCCCTGGCGGCGCCGTGTTCCGAAGAAGCACCGGACATTGGTGGCTCCAAGCCAGGAAAAGGGCACCGACGAACTTGCGTCGTGACTTCGACACCGTGACCATCCTTGTGCAGTACTGGAGGATCTGGAAAGAAAGAAATGCCCGCATCTTTCAGCAGGAGAGCGGCACCATCGATCGCGTGTTCGAGCTCATCATGGAAGACATCAGCGCATGGCGAGCTGCTGGATGCATTGCAGAGTTCTAGGTTTTCTTATTCTTCCCGGGGTTTTGTCTGTCCTTAGTGGGCAGTCCCCATGTGTACCTGAAGCTGTGTGCTTGCTTTTACTTTTAAGTTAGTCTTCGGCTACCTCAGACGGCACTCGCCATGACTGGCTCTCTTGTAAAACCCTTTTCTTCTCTATCGTATGAGGTTCGGCCTTGGGCCCTTCGAGATATTGATAGTTAGGTGCACGGCAGTTCGAAACGACGACCGTGGGCTGTTTTTCTTTGGCGCGAGCCCATTTCTTCGAAACGGCACGGCCCATTTAAGAAACTTGGTCAGACGGCGTCCAGCCAGAATCTTGGCCCGGTATGGAAAGGTAGTTTCGGACAAACAGAGGCTTGCCCAGGAATAGTCGGAACCCAGTTTTCAAAAAAAAAAAAAGGAATAGTCGGAACCGGCGTCCATTGCGGTCGTGGGCGAGATGGACTCGGCGTCGATCGATATCCATTGCCGTCTCGGCTTCCAAACCGCATCTATAAACTGGTCCACCCTACGAGGGGGTCTTGTATACCCAAAAACACAGCCGATCGAACACGTTCGCTTGCTTCCCTATACCCTCAAGTCAACAAAGTTTCGAGGAGAGGCGGCGGAGAAGGAGGAGGGAGATGCGGACCGCGGCGGCGGAGAAGCTGAAGGCGGCGGCGCGCCGGGGCATCGACGCGTGCCTGCGCTCGCAGGACGCGATCGCGACGGTTCTGTTCTTCGCGGGGATGCTGGGCATGCAGCTCCACACTACGGTGCTGATGGCCGCCCAAAGTCGAGCCAAGACCGGAGCTTTCCCGACCTCCGTCGTGTTCCTCTATGTTTTAATGGCCGCCCTGCTGTTTGCCTACAACGAGAAGCCTCGTGGCCCTCGCGTTCATCTGAAAACGATGTAGTACTACCTAGTTTTATGCTGATTCTTTTTTTTTTCATGGTAATTTAGGTCTCTTTTGTAGTTTAAGGTGTATTTGTAATCTCACTTTTGTTTTATAATGGGTTCATTCAGGTGCGAATGTGGTTACGCGTACTCCTACTTCTGTACTTTCCTACCGAGATAGTATAGGTTTGTCAACGACTCTGCTTCGTTCCTCTTCTTCCCCCAAGCAGCTTGAGTGCCCCTAGCCGGGCATGCATGAATCTGCCCATCTCTAAACACCAAGCTGAAAACGAACGACATGATATGCTCCGGCTGGTCTTTGCTCTGATTCCAATTCGTTGCATAGTTTTAGTCGGTCTATTTGAGTCCAGCTGCTTTTTATGTATAGGAGTGTTTTGCTTGTTCTTTTTAAGTAGGGAGTGTCTAGATCTCAGGCGCCTGACATCATTCTACTATTTGTGCTAGTTACAACCTAGTTGCAACTTATATAATTTGTACTAATTCTCAGTTACAACTTATTAAAATCTCAGTTACAACCTAGTTGCAACTCATGTGAAAGTCTTATATTGCACGAATCGCGAGATAAATCTAATGGCGAGAGAGGTGACTGAGAAGTTCTCAGGCGCCTGAGAACTAGCAAATCCCTTAAGTATTGATCAGGTCATTACCAGAACCTAGGTCTCCTCAATGTGAAGTGGTTGGTATTTATTTATTTATTTTGCGGGTAAAAGGGGTTGAGATTTTTTTTGAATTGAGAATATACCAAAGATCTGGGACGCCAATATCATGTGTTTGTTTGCCTGCTGCTCCATGTAACCGGGTTGCCGTTTGTCGTGGAGTTGATCATCTACTCAACACTTGTTGCTAGGATTTCCGGTTTATGGTAAATTACTCTCTTCCGTACAAATTAATTGATTTAGATTTATCTAGGAGTAAATGATACAGTGAGTCACTCAACTTGTCTTGTATATACATTTAAGTCACACATCTTAAAAACCGAACTAACCGGTCACATACTTGCAATCGTGTGCACCTGTTGTCACAAACATGCCTGCTGGCCGGTTTTTTGACAAAAACCGGTGACGTGTCCAACATGTGAATGTAAAAGCAGACAGACTTTTGCAAAAACCACCCTACATTTCTGTCTTGTTACATAAGATTCAATCACCATGTAGTTCACCCCTATTTTTTGTTTGCGAATATGATTCCCGTACTGTTTTGTATGTGGGGCCTATTTGTCATGGACGAAGTATTCAAAATAATTGAACCGTGTGGGATTCAAATTGTTGATCTGCATGCGCGACAAGCATAACCTAGCCACTACACCAAACAGCCTTGCTCTTATATTACTTCAGGAGAATACGTATATAACAGATGAATATATTAGTGAAAAGCATTTTTTCTTTTTGCAACCCTACACGTACCAATAGATTCATTCTATTGATCTTTTTAAAACGAATTACAAGAATTGGGCCTATTTGTTTTCTTTATAGACGCAACACACACACACATGTATTTGCGCTATATGGTTTTCTATAAAATATTCATATAGTTATATAGTTATATAAATATTCGTAAATTCACTTTAGAGGACGGGCTCACTCGAGCCCCTTTTTGAATTTTTCAAAAACTATCAAATATTTCCAAAAAATGTACCTACGTGTAGCCACTAACATGAAATACATGTATGCAAATATTATTACGAGTGCAGAAAAAAGATAAATATCATAAAATTTGGAAAATCGGAGGCCCATTTAAAATTACACTGTTTACTGTTTACGTTTAGATATGATATCTTCACTTTTTTACCGACGATAGAATACAAAATATTTTCACATGAGTTTTCATATACTTGTATTGTAAATCATATTGACAAAAAAAATATAGAGAACTCTTTTTGCAAAAGTCTATCTGCTCTTACCCTCACGTGTTGAGCATGTGACCGGTTTTTGTCAAAAAACAGCTAATAGAACGGTTTGTGATCACGAGTGCACATGATTGCAAGTTGTGTGACCAGTTAGTTTTGTTTCTAAGATGTATGACTTAAGTGCACATGCATGACAAGTTCAGTGACCCACAATGTCATTTACTCATTTATCTAGTATATTTATATATGTTTTATTGCTAGATACATTCATACCTAAACAAATCCAAATCAATATATTTGGATCAGTTACCCGCAAAAAAAAAAATTGGATCAGAGGAAATACTACTTCCTCCATCATAAAATAGATGTCTTAGATTTGTTAAAATTTGGATGAAACTATATACTAAATAGTGTCTAGATTTATTCAAATTTCGACAAATCTAAGACATCTATTTTAGGATGGAGGAAGTAAATTTGTTCAACATTGTAGAACATTTTTGCAAACTAATTTATTTTGTTAAAACGTTCTAAGTTATGGAACAGAGGTAGTAGATCGGATCTCCTATTTATCCATTGCTGCCGGTGCTGCTCATCGCCTTGAAAGATCGAGCCGTGTTACCGTTTCCGTGGAGTTGATCATCTACTCGAAAGAGATCTCCGTGGCAGACCATAGAGCAGCTCCCGTCGCCGCGTTATGGCAGGGCAACTCACCGTGTTGCCGCCCACGTATGACCGCTAGCCTCAGAGAAAGTGTCTTTGGCTCCTCCCATTATTTAAAGAAAATCAAAAATAATCATATCTACAAGCTTTTAAAAAATCTGAAAATAAATTCTTAAAATGGTCAATGTTGTATTCCATAAAAATGAAAAATCGTAAGCTCAAATTATTTATATTATGGGCTATACAAAAATGACAAAAAGTTAGAGATTTGAAAAGAGAATACCTAGGTCCGCATGTTTGTTATTTTTATGTACCTCATAATATAAAGTATTTAAAATTGAAATTTTACATGTTTGTGGGATACAACGTTGGCTACATTCTAATAATTTTAAAGATTTTTTGAACACTGATGCCTATGTGCACCAAATCTCTCCTCTAGTGAGTTAAACGGTTTCTTTTCCGATATACATCCAACGCGCAGCCACCCCATACCTCTCAGCCGTCATATACTCTCTTGATCTAGCCACAACATCTCCACCTCCTCTATAGATCGGTTCCCCCCTCCTCCGACCGGTCTTGCCGGCGTCGGGAGGGGTGGGGAACCCGACCTATGGGTGGAGTTTTTAATTAAAGTAGTGTTTTCGAAGATTAGATTAGTGTTTTGATTGTCATCTTCTTGACCTATGTGTTAATGGAGATGTTACCGTCTATAATAATTGATCTTCGGCCTTTCTTTCGACGGCGAGATCTCTTTCCTGGCGTCAATGGTGGCATTGAAAGATTAAGATTCTATAAATATAGGCTTTCAGATCTTCCTTCCTCGGATCGATTTTAGACTTTTTCTCATGGTTGTCGCGAGGAGAATTATCCTCGCAATATTTGTCCCGGCTGCTACGTCATTGACAACGGTGATTCGTACTCTCGGTTCGCCAGCGACATCGATCAGGCTTTTTGGTTATTTTTTCCTGGAGTACCTGTGTTGAATCTCTTGCCGATGTTGATTGATTACCCTAATGGTTGCGCGCGTGCACGTAGCCTTGGCACTGCGGCTCAAAAAATTATGGGAAAATCTTTATTGGATGCAGGTTATGGTTTTATATTTGTCGTGTTTGGCTGCCTTCAAAAAAATTTTCAAGATTACTCCCTCCGTCCGCAAATAAGTGTACTTCTAGTCTTATCCGAAGCCAAAGTTAGTAAAATTTGACTAACTTTATAGAAAAATGTAGCAATAATTATGACACTAAATTGGTACCTCTAGATATGTTTTCAAATCTAATTTTATAATAAATAAATTAGATGTAATATATATTGCTATATTTATCTATAAAGTTGGTCAACTTTATGAAAGTTTGACTTAAGCAAAAGCTAAAAGTACACTTATTTACAGACGAAGGGAGTATGTCTTGAAAGTAGACAGAGATTGAAGGCCTTAAAGATTTGCTAGTTTACTTTAGACTTTATTTTATCAGCTTATATATATCTCTACCGTTACTATTTGCTACTATAAATATAACGTTGTATTAATTGTAAAAAAACATTTTCTTTTCAGAGAAGTATGGGAGCTGGTGTCTCAGGGGGTATATGTTCCCGCGTGAGCCTACCGACGCCATGTATACCATCACAAATGTGTAGTAGTAGTCGTTAACACAGCGGGTACTCCGATCCATTTAAGGACCCGAGTTCAGTTTACAATCTGAAACCCTAGGGATCGATAGTTTTCGGTGGCTTGAATTTGTCTAGGTTCGTATATATATCTAAATACATTTTAATGTATAGATATATGCGAATATAGACAAACCTAAATCACTTATTTTAGTATGATGGGAGTATTCAAACATCTCAGTGGATCAAACATGACTATTTTCTGGTGGCGCTCATTCCAAATATCCTAGTATTAAATGAGCCTAAATGGAGAACTCTTGTTTGCTGGACATGCAAAGAAGATAAATAATGATCGCTCGCATGTTGCTCTATAATACATCGGCACTCAGGAGGTGACCGTAGTTATATATAGGTGACAAGCATGTACCCAAATATGAATGTCATTTTTCCTTGGCTTTGAAAAAGCAGTAGGTGAGATCAAATACTTACGATCTTCTGACAACAACGAACATCAGTGCATGGAGGTAGGCTAGACATAACAAGTGCTGACTCTAAGTACTCCAGTACTGATGGGGGCTGTGTTGTTCCTTACAAACAACAACCAGCTACATCCATCAATGACTAATCCATCAATGCACAAGCACAACTAAGATATCAATGACCCAGAGTAATCATAGTACGGAGTGCGACCACAATTGTTCCCTCGTGACTATCTCATCCATCCTCCTCCACCTCGGCCGGCGGAAACATGTGTGATATCTTGCCCGAAATGTTCACTACGTTATTTTAGTTGCCTAATTTAGTTGCCTGAAACATGTATTGACATCCGCTTGGCTACACAGTGGAAAAATATACACACAAAATACAACAAATGCATTTTTGCTAGGGTTACATGTTCAAACAATGAACCCACGATTACCCCACTATTTTCTTTGCATGGGAAAGGCCTCCTAGATAGGGGTCTAAAGACTTCCTTCTAGGTTGATACGTGACATGCTGTGTTGCTATCACCACTAGGAAGAAGAAACTCGGCCACCGCCGAGTCAAGAGAGGTCTTTGTGGCCTCGGATAGTGCTGGCGACCTCCCCGGAGCTTGGATTCTCCGGAAAGCACAGTTTCGAGAGGGTACAAAAACCCATGCCTTCCATCTTCCTGAGGAGCACCAGGAGCAGAGGACCAAGGGGATGTGTCGCTGTTTGTCTCACCGTCGCCGCGACAACGAGAACAAGACCGTGTCCCCCTCATAGGATAGCTCCCGCGCTCCACCCTCGTTGTCCCCTCCATAGGGGACCAACTCGAGGTTATTGTCGATGTGGAGGAAGCTACGCCCCTTGACCACTCCCCCTCGCCACTGCGGTCGGCAGGGAGCAGCTCCAGAACACCACCACCTCGCTCGACGGAGCGCCTCCCACCCTTGCCACCATGGCCGGCCAGGGGAGACATCACCGCATGCAGCACAAGAACACCGAGGACGACAACTTTATTGGCGGGGATGGTGGCCCTTCCCTTCGCCGCTAGCTCCGACCATAGGTGCACCATGACGAGGAGGAAAATCCCTAAATCCCATCGGATCTGGCTGCCGAAATCCGTGGGTCGTCTCCAACTACCGAATATATAGCCCCCAATACCACAGAAAGACACTACTGCTACCTAGCCTACTTACTCCGTCACCACCCCTTCGCCATCTCCGATCGGCAACGCCGGCAGAGATAGATTGGGGGTTGCCCGACTTCACTGGAAGTCCACTCAGAAGAGGAGGATTACCCCATCGAACCTATCACTGAAACACCTTCGGGCCAGGCGCGCTGCCTACCGGGCGCCGTTGGCGCCTCTGGTTGCTGGTTTGCATGGTGACGGTGGCTGCCTCCACCTCCGTATGTTTGGACCTGGGCAGGGTTATGGCCGCCGCTTGGTTATTCTTCGGAACTCTTAGTACCATTTCATTCTTATTCGTAATCGGATACTATTTTGTTTTCTTCTTAAATTGTATCTTTGAATTGTAATATTTGTATTCTTGACTCATGGAGTCATTGTTGTATATATATATGTTTCTCGTGGGTTCTGTTGTAATCTACTGTGATGTAACTATTTGTAATAAAATTTACCCACATAAAAGTGTTTGGTGGGCATCTTTAAATCGTTTTTATGTGGATTTTGTCAAAAAATGCTAATATCTGCATAGGCCCAATTCAGAGGCGTTACAAGGTTTTGGGGTAGCAGATTTGGTGATCACACAATATTCTTTAATCCTCGCAAATACTCTTCCCAAAAAATAATACTCTACTTATGTAGGAAAGTTTTTATTCTACTCCCCCCATTTTAAAATATAAAATGTTTTAGTTTTGTAAAGAAAATGTATCTAGACTATTTTTAATATGTAGGTTTACTCAGTTTTAGAATGAATGTACATACTAAAAGAAATCTATATATATTTACTTCACAAACCTAAAACATCTTATATTTTAAAACGGAGGGAGTAGACAAAAACAAACGAATTTTGTGTGGATATCCTGAGATTTTTTTTGCTAAACAGACTATAGAATTTCGCGTGAATCGAAATAATCCACTCCGATCTCCGCGGATACACTAAGGCTGGTCATAATAGGGGTAACTTCACTAGTAACTAAGAGTCCAACTCAGCATTTTTTCTTATGTGGCAATGAGTTAATGAGAAAAGAGATAGATAGAGTAACTAACTATGTTACTGTACACTAGTAGAAAACATGACTTTCGTCTAGAGCTCTCCGAAGCATTAGTACCGGGTGTGTTAAAAACCGGGACTAATATGCACATTAATCCCGGTTCTAACAGTTAGGATGCAGACAACCTTTAGTCCCGGTTCGAACGGGACCTTTAGTCCCTTTGGTCTCGGTTGGAGACATAAACCGGGACTAAAGATAGATCTTTAGTTCCGGTTTAAGACATCAACCAGGACTAAAAAACTTTGGCGGGTTCTGCCGCGGCAGAAAAATGGGCAAAAATCCTGTCACGGCAGGATATTTCTGCCCACCGCACCCCCTCCCCCCCACCCCGAGATCGCCTTTTCTAGTTTCAAAAATATGCCACAAAATTATAGAAAAATTCTAAAAATAAAATCCTTCGGACTGTAGTTATATTAAGTGATTTAGTTGTTACGAAAATTAACAAACATGAATTTCGATATATTTTGCCAAAAACTGTCATGAAAACTTCAAACGGCTATAACTTTTGCGTACAATGTCGGAAAAAAGTACGACCTATCAAAATGTGCGGAAAAAAAATTTGGAGTTCGATTTCGACGGCCTTAGGCCGTTTGGGATTTTTTTAGATTTAAAAATAAGTTATCTTAAAAAAGAATTAGAATTTTTTTATGCCATATTTGGATTCCTCACATTTTTCTGATAATAATTGATATATTATTTATCGAATTTCATTTTACGAATTTAAAGATATTATTTATGCCATATTAATTGAATAAATGACAAAAATGAATAAAATATTATTTTATTTAGTTTTTTACTTTCATTGGATTAAAATATTATTATTAGCTATTTATTATTTTTTACTTAAATAGTTGTTTGTAGTTTTAAAACATAATGACGTGTGACATATTGATATGAGCTAATATGATTGATATGCTAGTGTTGACAATAAGGTATTAATGGGCTTCACGCAAGGTCATCCGGATGGAACAGAGAAGTTAAGCGTGCTGGGGGTGGAGTAGTGCTAGGATGGGTGATCGACCGAAAAGTTTGACCGCGGTCTCGGGAGGGCCTTTAGTCCCGGTTTGTGGCACAACTGGAGACCTTTAGTCCTGATTTCGTATCCCGGTTGCAAAACCGGGATTGTTGGCCCATTCTCTACTAATGGTAACATCACACATATCAAAATAAAGTGAGTCTAAAACCTAATTAATATGACATTGCATGATATCGCACTTAAGTTATTTTATACTATAAAGATAGTAACTTAGATCAGTAAGATATGCACTATGACGAGCCTGACGAATACGAGAGAGATAGGTGGGTCTACTCTTCCAGACAAAGTGACGAACGATCTTCAGATGGGGAACCATCCGGCGGCGGCGCAAATATATTCACGGCCTTGGCCAATTCCGATCTAGCTTGGGCTTCCTGGTGGCGGTTAATGCATCCAGGTGCGCGTGTCGGAGCCGGCGTCCAGGTGCGCTCGTGGCCTAGACGGACTCGGCTCGGCGTCGATCCTAGTAATATCCCCCGCCGTTTCGGCTTCCAAACCGATTGCAGACCCTTGTGTATCCATAAGTAGTCCACGATAGGCCGGCGCCTCTGGACTCGCAAAACACACAATCGACGATCGACCAAGGCCGTTTCCTTTGATCTGTTTTCTGCATCGACGAAGTTCCGAGGAGGCGAGCGAGGTTCCGACGAACGAGGAGCGAGAGAACGAGATGTGGACGTGGGCGGCGAACCTGAAGGCGGCGGCGCGCCAGAGCATCATCGATCCATACCTACACCAGGAGGACGCTGGCTTGAGGGCTTTCGTTATTCTAGGGACCGCGGCCATGGTCGCCCTTTTAAGGATGGGAATCAAGCTACATCGGGAGAAGGATGGAGCTGTCCCAGGCTACTACGCCTTCTACTATGTTTATATCCCGATCGTATTAGCTGTGTACTTCATCAAGACCCGCGCCCCTCGTATCAACTGAGACGCTAGCTCTAGCTGCGTTTCATGTGGAGAAGGAGCTCTAGCCGCGTTTCATGAGAAAAAGGACGTACTCCCTATTACTATTAGGTTAGTGAAGCTAGGAGTAGTGAGTTTTCTGTCACAGCTTCTTCACGATCGTGTTCGTGTCTTTGTACTCTTTTATTATTTGACGAAAATAGTGTTACCATTGTGCTTTAGTACATGAGTTCATTCGGATCTGTTTCTCTTTTTTTTGTATATACAATGTCAATCGATGTATACTCATGTCAATGCTTCCTTACTCGGTTATCGGTTTCATCAACGTCCCTTCCTCTCTCTCCACCCTAGCATTTGAGTGACAAGTCTAAACTCCAAGAGGAGACTACAAATAATCTACACTTCTGCTTCTCTTTGAAATTAAAGAGAGAACACAAATATCAGTTGTATAACATCACAACCTTTTTCTTACAAGAAACTAAACCTCCTGGCGACGAGTCTCGCTCCGTCAAAAGTTAACCTTTATATGAATTCAGATAACATCTCAACACTTTTAGATAAACCTTTTTTTTTCAAAACACAACTGCCTCTTCTTTAAGATAGATAGAAAACAAAACATTTACAGAGAGGTTACAACACGGCAACCTCGCACAACATTTGAATCACTCCCAATTTTGGATCACAGTAGTACACATACTAAAAAGCTATGTGGGCAACCTAATGTAAGTGACCCGGGGGCGTTGAACGGGATCTCAACGCATCTTGCTCCGAATTGCGAATGATTTCATCCCACCATGAGTCGATGGAGTCGAATGCATGGTGTTGATGAGGGATCGTATCCTCGGACCAACTGTGAATGGATAGTCTTTGTAGGTGGGTCGCTGCTTCTCGATTGGAGAGCCAAATTTTGTTATAGTTGCGACAAGAAGATAATGAAGAACGAAAAGAAAATCATAGCAAGGGGACACAAATTTAACGTGAAAAAACCTCTCCAACAAAGAGAGGAAAAAATCACGGGCGCCAGCCAGCAAAACTTCACTATATCGGGGAGTGTTTACAAACGCCAGGAATTTCACAGATGCAACTCATCCCAACCGACGGCTTACAAGAGGTTTATATAGCGGTGGAAACCTAGGTATTCTACTCGGCCCAAGCCTCCGGCGACAGGACTCGCTTCACTCGTCAGAAGTTGGCCTATACTTTATAAAATTTGAATCAACATATAACAAAGTTGACATATAGGGTCGTGCAGCCAAACCTTAGGCCCAATTCTTTTGGGCTCCGGCTTGTGCAGAAACCGTTGTGGCTTGAGCTGCCGAGAAAAAGCCATGAAAATATGCTCCTAAGAAATTGTAACCCAGTTCTTTTCGGCATCCTGCGTTGCAGCTTGTTGTTTGAGTTGTATGTTGAAATGTCTTAACACCCCTAGACTAAATTAACCAAAATCAGTAGCAGAGCACGATCCAGACACCCAAGTTCAGCAATGTTTTCTTTCCAACAAAGAGTAATAATTCTAAGGGAAGAAACATAGTAGGCTTGCCCGTCCTTGCTGCATCGGCATACCGTGGGGATTCATTGCCCTATCTTCTCAACGACGGCAGGAGCTAGCAGATTGGACAATGATGTACTGCAGGGAATCAACAAGCGGAGAAAAATGGGAGCAGACGGTCGGAGGGGGCTGTGCCGCTGGACGGCTGCAGCATATCGAGCCCCAGCCGGCAAGCTCGAGCTCGGCTCGATCCGGACTGACGAGCCATTGGATGGCCGAGGGATTTACCTACGCCATGGATTGGAACCTTGGACGGAAATGGGTCTTTTTCTCGACGTCATGGGGTGACAGGGGGCGGCGGCCGGAGTGTTTCGTGGCGGCACAGGAGGAAGAGGAACCCTAGCTCGGGATTGTTTCTGGGAGAGAGAGAGGACCTCCTGGTAACGGTTCGGGAACCTATGCTGCAGCATGGTGGCAATTTCTTGTAAATACCATGTGAAATAGGGGCAAAGTGGAATAATGATTCATTCGAGCTCGGGAAGCTGCGAGAAGCTAGGGCACCGTGGTTCCCCACACTGTGAAGGAATCACATAAGCCGGCTGCCACCCACAACGGCTTAAATTCGAGTTCTTGTTAGCTCAGGCTTATTTTCACCTCTAAGTTGTTTAGAAGCTCCGAAAGAACCGGGCCTTATAGTGAAGGTCGGCAGTGTCGATGCACTTGCGCACGACCAACCATGAGAAAAGCTTGGAATTAGAGCATCTCCACTCGTTGGAGGCCCCCAGGCCGATTTTCGGATAAAAATTTGGTCCAATCTGGACCTGTTTTGTCCTAGGGTCAAAAGATTCCCAGCCGTGTGCACCCAGGTGGTTGGTGGGTGAGGGGAAAAGGAGGATAGATGGTCGGTGGGTGGAGGGTGGGGGGGGGAGGAGGAGAGTGGGCCGATGGGGGAGAAAAGGAGAAGAGAGAGGTTGATAACTACACTCGTAGCCCCTAGGAGAACCTCGGCGGGCTATGGGTGGTCTGAGTTTGCCGGATGGAAAATAGGCCAAATCCGAACAAAATCAAGGTCTTGGGGGTGTGGTTTGGCCCTTTTTTGCCATCCGGATGAAAAAAAGGTGGTTTTGAGGGTCTTCCCGCAGGTATGAGTGGAGATGCTCTTAGGTTCAGCGTACCTGCTTAGTCCTTCCATATTATTTTTCTTGTCTGAAACTTTGGAAGGATCCCACAAAGGAAGGCCGAGGCCGTGGAGTACACCCCATCCTTGGTCCGCACCGAGCGGATAGTGTCGTGCTGGCGATTGTCCAACTCTGTCTTGTGCAGAATATTTGCGAGATCAAAAAACTAGGCCAGCCGAATACTACTTTTTATAGTTAACGGTACGTGTCGGTGTCCTATCCATCGTCTAGTTTTTCTTTGAGATTGGTGCGCTAGTCCGCTCTTTTCCTGGACACGACATGGCCAAGACGTGACTAAGTGAAATTGAATTGAAACCGGACTAGAACTTAACTGAAATATTGAAACATTTGTGAAGCAGTTTGTGAATATTACAAAATGTTTAATAAGTTTCAGTCAAGTTTTACAAGTTTCAAAAATTTGGTCAGCACATAGGTGACCTCATTGCTGACGTGGCACTCTGGTGCATACCATTTACTATAGAAAATCCCTGTTCCGGTGCCAGCTGACTAACTATTTCATTCAGGTCAGGTCTTCTGGAAGCCACACACTCTACAGCTCTGCTCTTTCCACTGCCATATTGCTCTGCTCTTCCCCTTCCTTCTCCTCTATCTCTGCCCGGCCACCGTTGTCGGGCAGCACCGCATCCTGAACTGGGAGCTGGCTCTGATCCTACCTGGTTGCAGTGTCCTTCATCGGGGGTTTGACGGGTTGCCGGCAGGCCTCCTGCTGGGGCTGGTTTTACTCTTGGAATCCGTGGCGAGGAGCATCATGAAAATCCTCTGCCACTCGGCAGTTCGCCGCCACCACACATCTTTCTATGAGAATCCCCATTACCATCGCGCCGATCCCCGTCTTGCCCTGGTGATGCTCTTGCGATCCGCAGTCAGAGTCCGTATCCTCGTTTCCCATGCCACTAACTACAACCTAGAGCAGCGAGGGCGTATGTTCCCGCTCGTGTCTTGCGGCGTGCAGCAACCAGCAAACATGGCTAGTGTCACCACAATATGTACTCTAATCCTTCTATGGTAGTTAACTTAGCCAGGTTGTCCTATCTCCAATTCTCCAATGAAATTAACTTGCCTGCAGCCGATCCGATTTATCGTAGTCATATACTCAAATTTAGAATTGATTTGATGGATTAAACATTTTTGAAATTATAGAATTGCTAAAGAATGAATATGAGCAAACACATTGTTTTTTAATACAACTTTGTACATTTTTGAAATTATAGAATTGCTAAAGAATGTGTTGGAAATATAAGCAATAATCCATATGATTTAATCCGAATAATAAACTGATAAAACATGATCATACAAACGGTACTAAAACCAATTATGCAGATCAACAAAGTAGATGAACAGATTACATCTATAGAAGATAAACCTATCACATCTACAACAAACGCTAGAACAGAGAACTCTAGCATAATCCGAAAAAGACAGTTGAGTATCACGTACAGAGTAGGCTGAATAGCAGCCGCAACGGTTGCAGCAGCGTCGCCCATGTTGAGGTTGTCGAAGAGGTCGCTAACGTCCGGGAAGAAGTCGTCGTCAGGGAACTCGTCGTCGGACGACGTCGTGGTTGCCAGTAGTCGCGCTTGAGCGCTCCCCAAAAACCTGATCGCCCCTCACCCGTACAGGTTCACGAAAGGCGGGGTTCCGGAGGCCTACTGTCCCGATCTGCAGTGCACGCCGCAAGCCGGGATGGGGAAGACGAAAACGGCGGCGCAAGGTTCTGGAGGGTAGGCGGCGTGTGGATTGATTCCGTGTTGATTATGTTTAGCCCCGGACGCTTATATAGTGCAGGTTAGGAGGATCGTGGGCTCAGCCCACGTCCATAAAAACTGGAAACGGCTGTAATTAACGCGTCCGTTAATGACTCTTAATCAGTTTTCCCAACAAGCAAAATAAAGCTCGGCTCGGCGAGATTCCCGCAACCCGCAACCCGCGGCGCGCGCGCGTCGTGACGAGGCGAGGCGGGCGGCGTCGGAGGAGGAGTGCGCGAGGGCTACTCTTCTGGTCACACCTTAGTGAGTGGTGCAACACTCTACTATATAAGGTGGTCCAACTCCCCTTCAACTAGCAATGTGGGACTAAACTTTAGCACCACTAGCACACAGCCATATGCTGACATGCATAAGTGGGACAAAGAGAATTTCAGAATTTGTCTAATAGACCAATAGCCCAATATACACCAAATTCCAACAATCCCCCATAAAGTCTAATTGGCACATCACAACACTTTTCTTCCAGAACATTGTTTTATATACCGGTGTATAGTGGATACTGTTAAGTTGAACTTCCACGTTAAACTTTATGGTACGCTAGCTAGCAACTTGAATAGTGGACTATGCCTTGAACTACAAGTTTTCTGCGCGCTAGTTTCACACAAAATCTAGACCGGTACAGGGCTACCGTCGGCTTTCCCGCGGTTTGGAGCTTATGCGTCATACTCCAGGGCCTTTCATGAGTTTACTAGAGAGCACCCAACTCTCACGGACTGCGACGTTTGACAGTCAGACTCATATAGGTGTGTTCCTCAAGAAATGTTCTGCAGGACAACATCTCCGCTTATAAAAATCCACTTGGAACACATTAAGATAAATATCAACCTGCCATGCAGATTAAGAAAGTATTGCATCTTTATGGAGATGTAAATATAATATGGGAATACTCTCCTCTCAGCTGACCAACAGCTTGTCTTACATCTCTAATTCACGGGATCTCCGATCACATAGAGTGGGTTGCCACTGGGATCAACTCATAGCGTGGGTCTCAAACCCATCTCCCTCGATGCATTATCTATCACATTACGTGGTAGTCCCTTTGTGAAAGGATCTGCCAGGTTCTTAGATGTTTGGATATAATCCAACGCAATAACTCCGGAGTTTCTCAGTTTCCTGACAGATTTCAATCTCCTCTTCACATGCCTTGATGACTTCATATTATCCTTAGAGCTGTTTACTTTGACGATCACGGTTTGATTATCACAGTTCATTGGGATGGCGGGTATTGGTTTTTCAACCACAGGTAAGTCCATCAAGAGCTCACGAAGCCACTCTGCTTCAACATGAAGGGTTTCGCGGCATAGTAAATCAAAATTTTCTACGGAGCGAACAGAGGGAAAGCCAAGATCTAATCTAGGAGATGCAAACAACGAGAGAGATTGGATTAGATCTTCATACCCTTGAAGATTCGCACAATGGAACGTTCGTCGGAACGTGGGTGATGTAGTCGTACTCGCTTCTCCTCCTCGCGATCCGATCCGATCTAGCACCAAAAGTGGCGGTGCCTCCGTGAGATGCACACGTGCAGCACCTCGACGTCTCCTCCTTCCTCGGACCAGCAAGTATGGTGGAGAGATAGATTGGATCTACAACACGACGGCGTGGTGTATATGGTGGAGAATTTCTGCAGCAGGGCTTCGCCTACAAGCAGTCGGGAGGGAGAGAGGAAGGGCAGCAGGGCGGCTAGGGTTGGAGGGGAAGGTGTGGGGGGTTGGTGCGCCCCCACCCCTCTTTATATAGAGGGGGGGCGCAGCCCTAGCCCCTCCCCCAAGCCCAAAGGATAAGGAGTGGGGGGCATGGACTCTCCCCTCTTCTAGAAACCCTATCTCTAGTTTAAACGATTTAAACTCTCTAGGATCGGCTGGGCCCTATGGGGCCTTGTGCCCCTGGCCCAATGCGGCCAGGACACTCCCTCATAGGCCCATGCCCCCTCCCGGAAGGTGGGGCCACGTTGGTCCCCTTCCGGAAGGTTCTAGAAGCTTCCGGTACAATACCGATTAACCCGGAACAATTCCGAACTCCAAAAACTGCACTGCCTTATATGAATCTTATTCTCCGGACCATTCCAGAACCTCTCATGATATCCCGGATCCCATCCGAGACTCCGAACAAAAATTCATAAACCAATTATCCAATCTATCCTAGCGTCAAGACACGTTAAGTGTGTGACCCTGCGGGTTCGAGAATATGCAGACATGATCTTCTATCAATAATCAACAGCGGGGTCTGGGCACCCATATTGACTCCCACACATTCATCGATGATCATATCGGATGAACCACGATGCCAGGATTCAATCAATCCCATATATATATTCCCTTCGTCTCGCGATATTTTACTTGCCCGAGATTCGATCGTCGGTACCGTCATACCTAGTTCAATCTCGTTCACAGCAAGTACTTTACTCGTTCCGTAATCCGATATAACTTTGTGATTAACTCCTTAACCACATGCTTGCAAGCGGTGTTGATATCGATTACCGAGTGGGCCCGAAGTATATCTCTCCGACTTGGGAGGGACAAATTCCATCTCGATACATACAACCCAACAGATACTTTCCGATCACCTGAGAGACACCTTTATGATCACCCTCTCATAGGATGACGTTTGATGACCTCAAAGCTTTCTTCCGATACCAGGGAGTTGTATTATCTCATGGTCTAAGGAATACAATATTTGACATAAGAAAAGCTTCGCAAAGACGAACACGATGACACGATCTAATTGCTTTGCTTAGTTTGGGTCTGTCCATCATATCATTCTCCAATGAAATGATCTCATTATCAATTGACAACTCATGTCTATGGTTAGGAAACCTTAACCATCATTGATCAATGAGCTAGTCCTTAGAGGCGTACCAGGGACACGGTGTTGTTCACAAACCACACAAGTATTAATGTTTCCGCTTAATACAATTCTAGCATGGAATATAAACTTTATCATGAACAAGAATTATAATAATAACATCTTTATTATTGCCTTTATGGCATAATTCCAACAGTCTCCCACTTGCACTAGAGTCAATAATCTAGTTTACATTTGGAAACAATCTCACACCCATGGCACTGAGGTGCTGATCATGTTTTACACGTGGAAGAGGTTTAGTCAATGGATCTGCGACATTTAGATCTGTATGTACTTTGCTAATCTTCAGATCTCCATCTGCAATATAATCTCGGATTATATGAAACTTGCGGTTGATATGCTTGGTCTTTGGATGATATCTTGGTTCCTTAGCGAGTGCTATGGCGCCAGTGTTGTCACACAATATCTCCAGTGGGTCCAATGCACTTGGAAACACGCCAAGCTCAGTGATGAAGTTTCTGATCCAAACTCCTTCACTTGACGCTTCTGCAGCAGCCATGTATTCCGCTTCCACTGTAGATCCCGCGATCACGCTTTGCTTGCAGCTTCTCCAGCTCACAGCTCCTCCATTCAAAATATAAACATATCCTGTCTGAGATTTGGAATCATCCTTGTCGGTGTCAAAACTAGCGTCGACGTAGCCTTTTACGACAAGCTGTTCATCACCCCCATAGACTAAGAACATTTCTTTAGTCGTATTTAGGTACTTTAGGATGTTCTTCACGGCTGTCCAGTGTTCCACTCCAGGATCACTTTGATATCTGCTCGTCAAACTAAGAGCATTGGACACATCCGGTCTAGTACACAGCATGTCATACATGATAGAACCTATGGCCGAGGCATAAGGCACTTTGCTCATAGCTTCCCTATCATTTACCGTAGCTGGACACTGAGCCTTGCTCAATATCTTACCTGACAACATAGGCACTGAACCTTTCTTTTCCTTATCCATTCTGAACCTTTTCAGAACTTTGTCTAGGTATGTACTCTGGCTTAAAGCTATCAGGCGTCTTTGTCTATCTCTATAGATCTTGATGCCCAATATATAAGCAGCTTCACCTAGGTCTTTCATTGAAAAACACTTGTTCAAATAACTCTTCACATCGTTAAGCATGTTGATGTCATTTCCGATAATCAATATGTCATCCACATATAGTACCAGAAACGTCACCGAGCTCCCACTCACTTTCTTGTAGATGCAAGCTTCGTAGCAATTTGGAACAAATCCAAAACTCTTGATCACTTGATCAAAACGAAGGTTCCAACTCCGAGATGCTTGCTTCAGTCCATAAATGGAACGCTGAAGTTTGCATACTTTATCAACATCCTTAGGATCGACAAAACCTTCGGGTTGCATCATATACAACTCTTCATCAATGTTGCCATTGAGGAAAGCAGTCTTGACATCCATCTGCCATATTTCATAATCATGAAACGCAGCAATTGCTAATAAAATCCGAATGGACTTAAACATCGCTACGGGAGATAAAGTCTCATCGTAGTCAACACCTTGAACTTGTCGAAAACCTTTCGCAACAAGCCGTGCTTTATAGACGGTAACATTACCATCCGCGTCCGTTTTCTTCTTGAAGATCCATTTGCACTCAACGGCCTTTCGGTCGCTAGGAGGGTCCACCAAAGTCCATACTTGGTTTTCGCTCATGGATCCCAATTCGGATTTCATGGCTTCTAGCCATTTCTCAGAGTCTGGGCTCATCATCGCTTCCTCATAGTTCGTAGGTTCACTGTCTTCTACTAACAAGACAGTCTTACCGTACCACTCAGGAGGGGCACGCGACCTTGTCGACCTGCGACGTTCAGTAGCAGCATCGCCCGAAGCTTCATGATCCTTGTCATTAGCTTCCTCTATTGTTGGTGCAAGCGGCACTGGAACAATTTCAGGTGCTGCGCTACTCTCCAATTCAAGAGAAGGTTCAATAACCTCGTCAAGCTCTACTTTCCTCCCACTCACTTCTTTCGAGAGAAACTCCTTCTCAAGAAAGGAACCGTTCTTTGCGACAAACACTTTGCCTTCGGTTCTGTGATAGAAGGTATACCCAATAGTTTCCTTAGGGTATCCTATGAAGACGCATTTCTCCGCTTTGGGTTCGAGCTTGTCCGGCATCAACTTCTTGACGTAAGCTTCGCATCCCCAAACTTTAAGAAACGACAACTTAGGTTTAGCACCAAACCACAGTTCATACGGTGTTGTCTCAACGGATTTAGATGGAGCCCTATTTAAAGTGAATGCAGCGGTTTCTAATGCATAACCCCAAAATGATAACGGCAAATCAGTAAGAGACATCATTGATCAGACCGTATCTAATAGGGTTCGATTCCGGCGTTCAGACACACCATTGCGCTGTGGTGTTCCGGGTGGCGTGAGTTGTGAAACGATTCCACTTGCTTTAAGATGCGTGAGAAAATCATAACTCAAATATTCACCTCCACGATCGGATCGTAGAAACTTAATCTTTCTGTTACGATGGTTCTCCACTTCATTCTGAAATTCCTTGAACTTTTCAAATGTTTCAGATTTATGTTTCATTAAATAGATATACCCATATCTACTTAAGTCATCGGTAAAAGTGAGGAAATAGCGATATCCACCGCGCGTCGAAACACTCATCGGTCCGCATACATCGGTATGTATGATTTCCAACAAGTCCGTTGCTCGCTCCATCATACCGGAGAACGGGGTTTTGATCATCTTGCCCATGAGGCATGGTTCGCATGTGTCAAATGATTCAAAATCAAGAGACTCCAAAATTCCATCAGAATGGAGTTTCTTCATGCGCTTTACACCAATATGACCTAGACGACAGTGCCATAAATAAGTAGTGTTATCACTATCTACTTTGCATCTCTTAGCCTCAATGTTATGGATGTGTGTTTCATCCCTTTCGAGATTTAGAAGAAATAAACCATTTACAAGAGGTGCATGACCATAAAAGATGTTACTCATATAAATAGAACAACCATTATTCTCCGATTTAAATGAATAACCGTCTTGCAATAAACACGATCCAGAAATAATGTTCATGCTCAATGCAGGCACATAATAACACTTATTAAGGTTTAAAACTAATCCCAAAGGTAAAACTAAGGAGAGCGTGCCGACGGCCATCACATCAACTCTTGATCCGTTGCCAACGCGCATCGTCACCTCATCCCTCGCAAGCCGCCGTCTAATCCGTAGCTCCTGTTTCGAGTTACAAATATTAGCAACTGAACCGGTATCAAATACCCAGGCACTACAACGAGGGCTAGTAAGGAAAACATCAATAACATGTATATCAAATATACCTTTGATGGTGCCAGCCTTCTTGTCCGCTAAGTACTTCAGACAGTTGCGCTTCCAGTGACCCTTGTCCTTGCAATAGAAGCACTCAGTGTCCGGTTTAGGACCAGACTTGAGCTTCTTCTCAGTAGGAGCATTGCGCTTGCCGCCGCCCTTCTTGAAGGGCTTCCTTGCACCCTTACCTTTCTTGAAGGTGGGGGGCTGGTTGACCATCAACACATGATTATTCTTTTTGATGTTCACCTCCGCCACTTTCATCTTAGCGAAGAGCTCAGTGATCATATCAGTGGAACCAATCTGATTGTGATCAACTACAAAACTTTTGTAGCTAGGAGTGTCAATCTTGAGCTCCTCTGGAATCTTGCAGTCCAGTTGCTCAAGGCGTTGAGTGTAGCCCGACATCTTAATGGCGTGCTCACTAACGGAACTCCCTTCCTCCATCTTGCAGTTAAAGAACTTCTCAGAGATCTCATATCTCTCAGAACGGGCCTGAGTCTGAAACATAGTTTTCAGCTCCTCAAGAATCTCAAAGGGCCCGGGATACTCTTCAAAACGATTTTGAAGATCCGATTCCATAGCATACAACATGGCGATCTTAATCAAATCATAATCATCCTTGCGCGACTGATAAACAGCTTTTTCATCAGCCGACGCATCTATAGCAGGGGCGTCACCTAGCGCTTTCTCAAGGACATAGTCCTTTTGTCCGCCAGCGAGAATGATTCTCAGAATGCGGAACCATTTGGTGAAGTTAGACCCATTGTTTCTAAGCTTTTCTATCTCATCAAAAACGTTGAAGTTGAAGTTGGACTTGGCCATGGGATCTACAGTATTTGCAAGTACAATTTAGACTATGTTCATGATAAATAGTTCAACTTAATCAAATTACTAGATGAAATCCCACTAAATTCAACATCCCTCAAGTTGTTTAGTGAACACGATCCAAATTCACCACACCTAATCCGATCATCACGAGAATAGATGTGGTTTCAATGGTGGACAACAAAGTGTCGATCATATCATTCATATGACTCATGCTTAACCTTTCGGTTCTTGTGTTCCGAGGCCATGTCTGTACATGCTAGGCTCGTCAAGCTAGACCCAAGTATTTCCGCGTGTGCAAAACTGGCTTGCACCCGTTGTATGTGAGCGTAGAGTCTATAGCACCCGATCATCACGTGATGCTTGGACACGACGAACTTTCGCAACGGTGCATACTTGGGGAGAACACAGTTTTTATCTTGATCTTTAAGTGAGGAATCATCTTATAATGCTACCGTCGCGATCTAAGCATAATAAGATACATAAAGGATAAACATCACATGCATATAACTTTATGTGACATGGTGAAAGAACATGTTGGGCCCCCATGTGTGGTTTTGGTAATTAATGACAATCTTTAAGGACTAATGTGTGTATTAAGTTGGACTTGTAGGAATTGTCCATTGGCATTGCTTGGAGCATGTGTTGACTTCAAGATAGATGAAATGAGAAGAATATGTGGTGTGCAAGCTCAAAATGCGCCATCTATAGAAGATCTCATGTTTGATGCTTGCCATCCTCGGTGATCATGGATCGATGATGAGGAATCAAGAAAGGTGTCCATCTTGAGAAGGACAAGATCGTCTACATCGATCTCAAGTGGATTGCTCAAGGCAAAGGTATAATATTGATAGGTTTTCCCTTTTGCCGGTCTCATGTTTGTTGGGAGACCGGGTTTAGGATAGATAACCGTACTATCAAGAGGGGCTCTCGAATGAGTAACTCGGTCACATCATTCGGAGAGAGATCAAACCTTTTCATACTTGCATAATCATATTTGATTGTTATTTGGTCTTATCCATGTGAGGATATAGAGCTTGTGGTAATCTCCATAACAAGCTCTAGTCCATCAAAAACGGATTTCCCTTTTATATCTTATTGCGTTTTGATCTTGGAGGTTTTACCGGTTTGTATTTTAGAGATAGGTAAAACCTTCCATTATTTGGTTCTTACTCATTTGAGGATTTAGAGCTCGTGTTAATCTCCATGACAAGCTCTCGTTCATCGGAAATGGATTTCATATGCATTTTCTATTACGTTTTTGATGTTGGAGGTTTTATCGGTTCATCTTTTTGATAGAGGTTAAACCTTTCGTCATTTGGATCTATCCTACCTTGCTGTAATATAATGTTTCTTTGCATTATCTTTTAGAGTTTGTTGTCCTCTTCGAAACGAGCCCAAGATCATCAAAATCGGAGTCCGGATGCAAAAGTTATGGCCGTTTTCGTTCAGGGATGACCGGTAGTACCGGAGGTCCGGTAGTACCGCCCCGTAGTACCGGTCGGTACTGAAAAAGGTGCGTTTGGTGACCTGGGATCCCCAGGGATTGTTCGGTAGTACCGGGAATGTCCGGTAGTACCGGGATTCGCGTTTTTTTTTGGCTTCAACGGTTGGATTTTCGGGGAACCTATTTAAGGGGCCTTCTTCCCCAATGGTTCCCTAACCATTCTTGCAAGTTTTCCCCTCCATTGTTGACCTTCTTGAGCTTGCTTTCTCTCAATCCCTCCAATGATTCTTGCATATTCTTGAGGGATTTTAAAGAGGAGATCTAGATCTACAATCCCACCAATCAATCTCTCCTCTAAGTGATTGGAACATATTGGGATCTAGATCTTGGAGTCTTTTGTGGATTTCCTCCATTGTTCTTCCTCTCTTATTCCTCCATAAGCTTTTGTAGCTTTGGTGGAATTTGGGAGAGAGAGATTTGATCACCTTTGTGGTGTTCTTGCCATTTGCATTTGGTGCATCGGTTTGAGTTCTCTTTGGAGGATTTGATTTGAGTTACTCATTGGAGCTTGTCCCTCTTGGGTTCTTGGAACCCTAGACGGTTTGTGGCCTTGGTGGCATTGTGGCCTTGGTGGCATTTGTTGGGAGCCTCCAATTAAGTTGTGGAGTTGTGCCCCAACCTTGTGAGAGGTTCCGGTTGCCACCGACAAGTGCACCGATAGAGGAAGCGTGGATCGATCCCATTGGGGTGAGATTCACCGGAGAATAAGGGAGGCCTTTTGTGGCGTTGGTGGTTTGATACCACCCCCTCTCCAAACGGGACGTACTCCATGTTGGGAGGAACTCGGTAAAATATCGGTGTCCCCGCGTGCCTCGGTTATCTCTATACCCGAGCTCTTTACTTATGCACTCTACATTGTGATAGCCTTCGTGCTTGAAGTACTATATATCTTGCTATCACTTTGTTGCTTGTATTGCTTAGCATAAGTTTTTGGTGCACATAGGTGAACCTTAGTTGTTCTAGGTTGTGCTTAACAAATTAAACACTAGTTTTATTCCGCCTTTGTTGAGCCACTCTAGGAAAAGTTTTAATCGCCTATTCATCCCCCCCCCTTCTAGGCGACATCCGTATCCTTTCAATTGGTATCAGAGCCCGGTCTCTCATTTTAGGCTTCACCGCCTTGAGAGTAAAGATGTCGGCTAGAGGATTAGTGCACAATGACATGCTCACATTCGATGGCACAAATTATGATATATGGAAAAATCGCATGCTCATTCATTTTAGGGACATGGACCCAAATTTGGAGCGTATTGTAGATATAGGTTTTTCTCCTCCTATGGATTTCAAAAATCTATCTTGTGAGGATGAGAAAAACTTATATCTCGATGATCAAGCTTCTAATGTGCTTGTTAATGCTTTGAGCTATGTAGTTACCTCTTCAATCATTCCTTTTTGGAGCGCTCATGAGTTATGGACAAAACTTCAAGATAAATATAGCAAGTCCAACATTATTGAGGATGATTGTGTTGCTTCCACTTCCGGTCGAGACGAGTTCTCATCCTCTACCACTTCACCAACATATGATTTTTCACAAGAGGAAAATGAAGATTCTATGGGCCAATACAAGGTCTTGAAGAGAGCTACAAATGCAATCTCATCATCACCTTCCTCCAGTTCTCACATGTGCCTTATGGCTAAGGGAACAAAGGTAATCTCTTTGGATCCCATTGTATCTCATGATGATGATGATGAGGTTGAGAATGATAATGATGATTATCGAGGTAAGTATGATATTACCTCTATTAATAAAATGGGTGAGGTTGTCTATAGTGCTCTCTACAAAAATAAAATTGCTTCTTCCAACCTTCTTGAAATCTTGAATTATGCTATAGAAGGCAATGATCTTATTGAGGAGCAAGAAAACATAATTGATGAAAAGTTTGCACTTGATCATAAGTATGCTAATGAAATTTCTCAACTAAATGACTCCCTTGAAGAAGAACAAACCACCAAAGAATCTCTTGAGGAGACTTTCACTCTAGAATTATCTAGAGTAAAAGAATACCATGATAGAGAACTTGTGGTGGCAAACTCCTTCAAAAGTAAAAATGACGAGACTCAAGTTGCTTATGCTAAACTCCTTGAGGATTTTGAGCACCTCAAAAATGGCTCTAGGGTCATAAAGGGTGAGCTCATCAAACTCACCGAGTCACATGAGCAGCTTAAAGCCTCATATTCAAAAGAGCTTGCCAAGTTGGCCTCACCTCTCGCTAATAATGATGATGATTGTGCTACTAACTCTTTCTTGTGAAGCATCTATTTTGGAGGAGAATGTTGAGCTAAAGGCTCAACTTGCGTTGCTAACTAGCAACTATGGGAAATTAGAAGAAAGTCATGTTAAGCTCTCAAGCTCGCATGAGGATCTTCTAGTCTCCCATGGTAGGCTAAAGTTAGTTCATGAGGTCATCATGTCAAAGGTAACATATAGTGGGCCTCATGTGGACATTAGCACTACATCTAATCCAAATGTTATATTGCCATGTGCTATGTGGCATCCCGCAAAACCACTACTAGAAAATCGCGTTGAATTTGTGCATTGCATCGACATCATCATGCATTGTTTGCTTAAAACTATTTTTCGCAAAGTCTGTTTTGTTTTCTAAAACGCCCCGTCTTGTTTTCAAATTCAAACCCCGGGTCTCCGGATTATTTTGTTGTCTGCTGTCGGTGCAAACGGTGCATTTAAAACAAATCAAATATTAAATTATTTTTAGTAGGGGCAGTCGAACGGGCCAATTCGACCCGAACGACCATCCCCAGTCCAACTATCGGTCCAACCAACCAGTCCCACCTAATTCCTAAACCCACCCAACCTAGTCTACCCACCCCTTTGGCCACCTCACCCCGGCCAACCCCGTCGTGCCACCTCACCTTTTTCCCCTTCCCCACCCAACCAGCAACTGCCACCTGTCCAACCCCCTCACCCCCACTCCTCTCCACCTCCCCACTCAACCCACCCAACACACACCCAGGCCCACACTCACGCACACACCGACGCACGCCTGCCCCGCGTCCGGTCCCACCCGACCCCGCGGTCCCACCTGCCACCGGCCCCGCCACTCCCTCTCTCACCTTTCCCCCCACGCGCACGTCTTCCCCCGCAGCCTCCCTCTCCCTCCCCTCTGCAACCGACCTCGCCGCCGAGCCCTCCCCGCTGCCGACGCGCGCTATCGCTCTCCTCCCTCTCTCTCCTTGCATCGCTGCTCCCGCACCTCTCCCACCTGCCCCTTCTCCCCCTCGACGGCGAGTCCGCCCTCCGGCCGCCTCTGTTTTCCCCCGTCCTCCGCCGTCGCCCTCTCCTAGGCCTCGCCCGCCGCCGCGTCCGCCCTCGCGCCTTCCAGCACCTCGCCGCCTTCCCCTCTCTCCGCCTCCTGCAGCCCCGCCTGCGCCTCTCTGGCCGGAACCCGGCCCCCGCCCGCCTGCACCTCGCCGGCCGCGCCCGCGCCGGCCTCCTCCTTCCGTCGCTCCCCGGGCCCCGCCGCCAGCGTCCACCGGTACCGCCGCCCCGAGGCCGCCCGTCCTCGACCCCGCCTCCCTGGCTCGCCCCACCGCCGGCCGCGCCGACGTCGCCCGCGCCTCTGCGTCTCCTCAGGTCGCCCCCGCCGCTCGCCGGCCAAGCTCCGCGCCCTCCTTCTCCTCGAGCCGTCCTCCTCCGGCCCCGCTCGCCCTCGCGCCGCCGCACCTCGCTCTGCCCCGCGGCCTCTCCGGCGCCCCCGCCCCGAGCCCCAGCGCCGCAGTCCGCCGCCTCCCCTCCGGCGCCCAGACCGCGCGCCCCTGCGCCCTCCCGAAGCCCCCTGCATCCCGCCAAGCCTCTGCAGGTGCCCAGTTTTGGGCTTGTTCCCATCGGCAGTCGACAAGTGCAAGCTTGCTTCGTGTCCCTTGTGGAACAGTGCGTGGGCATGTGCTGTGTTGTTCCTACTAGCACAGTGACTCACACGGCCTGTTTATTCAACATGTTTCGCTGCCTCGTCTGTGTTTCGCCGATGTGGCTTTCGGGTGGCTAGATCTTTGGAAGATGTGTACAAATCCAAGATCGGCATGGAGCAACGTAGACAACCACCCAAGGTCTCCAACTTGGATCAACAAGATCTGCCACAAGGAGCCGAAGGTCGCGGAACGACAAGACCCTTCTCGCACCGATACCGAACTCGGCGTCGCTCCAAGATCTCCCGAGAAGCCATGTACCATGTGCCGACGGCTAACCAAGCTCGTCCGCGAGACTGTTGTCGTCAAGGACTCGCAACCCTCGGTACATCAAGGTCTCCCTCACGGAATCGGAGACCGGACCCTCGACACGCCAAGATCTACCCTCGGACGCCAAGACCCGAACCGGGAGGACGCAAAGATCGCCACGAGAACGACAAGCACTTCACCCCGAAGCCAAGACCGACCCGACTTGGGGACCCGACAAGATCGGCACGACAACAAGAACGACACCGACCCGGAGCGAGTCCGATGCGCCCCGACGCCGAACCAAGACCTCCTTCCGGAACGCCAGATCTACCCCGTTATCTGAGGGCGATCCCGGAGTCCGAACCCCGCTTCCGTCGAACCCTGAGACCGACCCCGAACCCCGGAACCCCAAGACCGTCGAGACCCCTCAATGTGTGACCCTTACCCGAGAACCCTATTTTATAATTTGCCAACTATATGAATTGTTGCATATTTAATCATTCATCTCGCATACACATTCATGTGGTTTGGGGGCCTTATGTCGATTCACCTAATAATTAAATATGGGGCCCATATGCGGGCAAATCTAGCCTTATATTGGCCTCATTTAAACTTGTGTAGCGAACCGGTGATATATTCTGCCTTGTTAAACTACATCTAAATTGCGGGGTAGCTAAACAACATGAACCTATTAATTAATGTCGGGACCCCGGTTCCGCTTAATATGACCTAATTGCATCGCATCTTGCCATGTCATACATCATACATGCATCATGCCGATCTTCTGCCGTGTATTAAATATTGCATCCGGTGTTTATTCTAGTGTTTTGCTTCTTCGCGGATAAGTCCGTTGAGTTGATGTGAGCTTCGCCCCGATCTTCGGTTGAACCCTTCGGCAATGCTTTTCAGGCGAGCATCTCCCCCTTTCTACCTATCTTACTTTTATAGTATTTATTTCCTCCTGTTGATCTATTGCTACCGGTGTTGCGATGCTCTAGTTTCCGTACCCGTGATATCCCCTTGTAGCCATATATTGCCTTGGCCACATCCTATTACCTGTTGTTTGGTAGATAGTTGGACTTGCGCGTCGTAGTCGCTTGCTCAAGTGCTGTTGCGTGTCGTCAAGTGCCACAGTTGTTGGAGTATTGCCACATGTTGGATGTTGGAGATGATCTCGGCTTTACTTTTCGTTCACTTTAATTCCTGTTTAACAACTAAAATTGAAGTAAGTAAGCAGAGGCATCGGTGGGTGATAGATAACATTTGGTTTCCGAACGCCCACTTGTGTCCCGTAGGACCCCGAGTACTTGATACTTGTTCCTTGTTTTATCGCACTATCCACATATGGGGAATTATGGGCCCCCCTTAGCCAGAGCTTGATTCTGTCTTATTTCTTGGGGCCACAAACTAGTTTGAGGTTTTATTTACGATCATGTACTTATGCCATGCCTTACTGCTTTAATTAAATTGTGCGACAGATAGCACCTGTACTGTTTAGGATCGGGACACGATTCCGCGGTGTCGACAAGCCCAATTTTGGGTTCCCAGTCGTTCACAGCCGTCTACCCAAACCTTGAGTCCGTCTCGGAGCTTGCTTACTTCGTTGCGGTTCTACTCAATGGGGTGGCCCCCTGAAATATTTCTGAATCTTGTGATTGCTCTGCCGTGAAGACCTCGTTGGGTTTTGATTTGGTTTTTCCGAGGTTGATCGTGTGTGTGTTGTTATTTGTGCACCCCGGCCGGGTTAAAACTTTCTGAAAGCCGTGTCCGCGGTTATGGACGACTTGGAGCACAGTATCTCGACCATAGACAAGCATAACTAAAGTTTATTGCTATAAATTTGATTTTATAATGACTAGTAATCAGCTTCACTATAATGGAATGGCTAATTAATACTGCCCACAATTGCTTGTTTGGAGTGTCGCTTGCGACCATTGTACCTGACTAGTAAGTATTGCAACTACAACGGAATGGCTGAATAAAAGTACCAACAACTGCTGGGTTTTGGGTTTATCTCATGCTATCTGTATCTGATTAGTAATTGTTGCAACTACAACGGAATGGTTAACTAAAACGGCCCTCTGCTTATTTTATCAGGACGATTATCTATACCTGACTAGTAATTGCTGCAATGATAACTGAATAAATAGAACTGCCAACTGTGTGAGTTCCTCGGTTGACTTCCTCGTTTGGTTTCGAGGGGGAAACCCCAGGATGGGTTTGTTTGATTGTAGTATCAGGTTGGATCCGGATAGGTCCTTCTTACCCCTCTCTGATTGCCGCCAGTTGTATCGAGTCTCTATAGGTTGTTTAGTGCATGCTGCCGCTGCCGCTCAGTCCACCATACCTATGTAGGCGAGGACCGCCGAATTCTAGTCTCGCCGTGTACTGGCCTCAGTACTGACGCTCCTCTTTTTCCCTTTGCCCTTTGTCGGCACCCCTTTTGTTAAGCAGGTTTTGAGATCGACGTCGTTAGCAGGGTTACCCTTCCGGCTTGGCCTGGGCAGGGTTATGGACGCCATTGGTTATTCTTCAGGGCTCTTAGCCCCATTTGCATCTTGTCCGTAGTTGGACGCTCTATTGTTTTCAAGGTGATTTGGATCTTTGTATATTATATCTATATTCTTGACTCTTTGAGTCGTTGTTGTATATATCTGTTCTGTGGGTCCCATCGAGGACTGTTGTGTAATGTTATTACTTCGTTTTCCACCCGCACGAAAGTGCCTGGTGGGCACCTTTGAATCGTTTCTATGCGGGTTTGGCGGGTTTCGCTAAAACTTGCATAGGGTCGATTCTGAGGGTGTTACAGAGTGGTATCAGAGCTCAGCAGTTACGATACCCCACAAGTCCAGCCTGTAGGATAACCTAGCTAACGGCCGAAGTAGAGTGTCAAAACTATTTTTGCAAAATCGGTTGGATAGTTCTGATTAGGTCTGATTTTACTCCTTACCCCTCTGCTGTTCTCCTCTTACCTCTACGTGTTTTGAATCCGCTCTCGTCTCTTTCTTCGAGTCCAGGAATTCTCGTGGTTGGGTTTCCGTCGTACCTTCAGGGTTTCTCTTCCTTCTTTGATAACGGTGTTGCTTCATCTGGTCTTCATGCCATCCGGGGAATCCTTCGTCTGTGGTACCATTCTTTGTTCCTTGTTTGTGCCTTCCGGTGTTTTTCCGACGCGACGACATCATCTACGCCAGATCCGATGCAGAGTCTGCATCACTCCTTTGCTTCCGAACCTCGCTTGTCGAGATCTTCAGTCTGACTCCGAGAACAGTTGCACGCTTTTCCACTGATTGTGCGGAGTAATAGTTTGGGTGCGTGACGGATTGGCCCCCATGCCGACTACCCCTTCTATTCGCTTTTGTACATTGAAGTGGATGAGAATGCATCGGTTCCCCTTTCCATCGGAGCTAGAGGTGGCTTTGTTTGTTGATACCTCTATCTTCGACCTTTTGTTCCGGAGTGTTCTCTCGACGATCACGGACAACGACCTCTTGTTAGTGGTGTCGCGAGGATCTACACGAAGCGAGAAGACGCAGATCGCCGACCTTCCTTCCGGTACCATGAGGCGGATCTCGAGGGCGAGATCCATTGTTAGTGGTGTCGAATTGTGCCATCCCGCAAAACCACTACTAGAAAATCGCGTTGAATTTGTGCATTGCATCGACATCATCATGTATTGTTTGCTTAAAACTATTTTTCGCAAAGTCTGTTTTGTTTTCTAAAACGCCCCGTCTTGTTTTCAAATTCAAACCCCGGGTCTCCGGATTATTTTGTTGTCTGCTGTCGGTGCAAACGGTGCATTTAAAACAAATCAAATATTAAATTATTTTTAGTGGGGGCAGTCGAACGAGCCAATTCGACCCGAACGACCACCCCCAGTCCAACTATCGGTCCAACCAACCAGTCCCACCTAATTCCTAAACCCACCCAACCTAGTCTACCCACCCCTTTGGCCACCTCACCCCGGCCAACCCCGTCGTGCCACCTCACCTTTTTCCCCTTCCCCACCCAACCAGCAACTGCCACCTGTCCAACCCCCTCACCCCCACTCCTCTCCACCTCCCCACTCAACCCACCCAACACACACCCAGGCCCACACTCACGCACACACCGACGCACGCCTGCCCCGCGTCCGGTCCCACCCGACCCCGCGGTCCCACCTGCCACCGGCCCCGCCACTCCCTCTCTCACCTTTCCCCCCACGCGCACGTCTTCCCCCGCAGCCTACCTCTCCCTCCCCTCTGCAACCGACCTCGCCGCCGAGCCCTCCCCGCCGCCGACGCGCGCTACCGCTCTCCTCCCTCTCTCTCCTCGCATCGCTGCTCCCGCACCTCTCCCACCTGCCCCTTCTCCCCCTCGCCGGCGAGTCCGCCCTCCGGCCGCCTCTGTTTTCCCCCGTCCTCCGCCGTCGCCCTCTCCTAGGCCTCGCCCGCCGCCGCGTCCGCCCTCGCGCCTTCCAGCACCTCGCCGCCTTCCCCTCTCTCCGCCTCCTGCAGCCCCGCCTGCGCCTCTCTGGCCGGAGCCCGGCCCCCGCCCGCCTGCGCCTCGCCGGCCGCGCCCGCGCCGGCCTCCTCCTTCCGTCGCTCCTCGGGCCCCGCCGCCAGCGTCCACCGGTACCGCCGCCCCGAGGCCGCCCGTCCTCGACCCCGCCTCCCTGGCTCGCCCCACCGCCGGCCGCGCCGACGTCGCCCGCGCCTCTGCGTCTCCTCAGGTCGCCCCCGCCGCTCGCCAGCCAAGCTCCGCGCCCTCCTTCTCCTCGATCCGTCCTCCTCCGGCCCCGCTCGCCCTCGCGCCGCCGCACCTCGCTCTGCCCCGCGGCCTCTCCGGCGCCCCCGCCCCGAGCCCTAGCGCCGCAGTCCGCCGCCTCCCCTCCGGCGCCCAGACCGCGCGCCCCTGCGCCCTCCCGAAGCCCCCTGCATCCCGCCAAGCCTCTGCAGGTGCCCAGTTTTGGGCTTGTTCCCATCGGCAGTCGACAAGTGCAAGCTTGCTTCGTGTCCCTTGTGGAACAGTGCGTGGGCATGTGCTGTGTTGTTCCTACTAGCACAGTGACTCACACAGCCTGTTTATTCAACATGTTTCCCTGCCTCGTCTGTGTTTCGCCGATGTGGCTTTCGGGTGGCTAGATCTTTGGAAGATGTGTACAAATCCAAGATCGGCATGGAGCAACGTAGACGACCACCCAAGGTCTCCAACTTGGATCAACAAGATCTGCCACAAGGAGCCGAAGGTCGCGGAACGACAAGACCCTTCTCGCACCGATACCGAACCCGGCGTCGCTCCAAGATCTCCGAGAAGCCATGTACCATGTGCCGACGGCTAACCAAGCTCGTCCGCGAGACTGTTGTCGTCAAGGACTCGCAACCCTCGGTACATCAAGGTCTCCCTCACGGAATCGGAGACCGGACCCTCGACACGCCAAGATCTACCCTCGGACGCCAAGACCCGAACCGGGAGGACGCAAAGATCGCCACGAGAACGACAAGCACTTCACCCCGAAGCCAAGACCGACCCGACTTGGGGACCCGACAAGATCGGCACGACAACAAGAACGACACCGACCCGGAGCGAGTCCGATGCGCCCCGACGCCGAACCAAGACCTCCTTCCGGAACGCCAGATCTACCCCGTTATCTGAGGACGATCCCGGAGTCCGAACCCCGCTTCCGTCAAACCCTGAGACCGACCCCGAACCCCGGAACCCCAAGACCGTCGAGACCCCTCAATGTGTGACCCTTACCCGAGAACCCTATTTTATAATTTGCCAACTATATGAATTGTTGCATATTTAATCATTCATCTCGCATACACATTCATGTGGTTTGGGGGCCTTATGTCGATTCACCTAATAATTAAATATGGGGCCCATATGCGGGCAAATCTAGCCTTATATTGGCCTCATTTAAACTTGTGTAGCGAACCGGTGATATATTCTGCCTTGTTAAACTACATCTAAATTGCGGGGTAGCTAAACAACATGAACCTATTAATTAATGTCGGGACCCCGGTTCCGCTTAATATGACCTAATTGCATCGCATCTTGCCATGTCATACATCATACATGCATCATGCCGATCTTCTGCCGTGTATTAAATATTGCATCCGGTGTTTATTCTAGTGTTTTGCTTCTTCGCGGATAAGGTCGTTGAGTTGATGTGAGCTTCGCCCCGATCTTCGGTTGAACCCTTCGGCAATGCTTTTCAGGCGAGCATCTCCCCCTTTCTACCTATCTTACTTTTATAGTATTTATTTCCTCCTGTTGATCTATTGCTACCGGTGTTGCGATGCTCTAGTTTCCGTACCCGTGATATCCCCTTGTAGCCATATATTGCCTTGGACACATCCTATTACCTGTTGTTTGGTAGATAGTTGGACTTGCGCGTCGTAGTCGCTTGCTCAAGTGCTGTTGCGTGTCGTCAAGTGCCACAGTTGTTGGAGTATTGCCACATGTTGGATGTTGGAGATGATCTCGGCTTTACTTTTCGTTCACTTTAATTCTTGTTTAACAACTAAAATTGAAGTAAGTAAGCAGAGGCATCGGTGGGTGATAGATAACATTTGGTTTCCGAACGCCCACTTGTGTCCCGTAGGACCCCGAGTACTTGATACCTGTTCCTTGTTTTATCGCACTATCCACATATGGGGAATTATGGGCCCCCCTTAGCTAGAGCTTGATTCCGTCTTATTTCTTGGGGCCACAAACTAGTTTGAGGTTTTATTTACGATCCTATACTTATGCCATGCCTTACTGCTTTAATTAAATTGTGCGACAGATAGCACCTGTACTGTTTAGGATCGGGACACGATTCCGCGGTGTCGACAAGCCCAGTTTTGGGTTCCCAGTCGTTCACAGCCGTCTACCCAAACCTTGAGTCCGTCTCGGAGCTTGCTTACTTCGTTGCGGTTCTACTCAATGGGGTGGCCCCCTGAAATATTTCTGAATCTTGTGATTGCTCTGCCGTGAAGACCTCGTTGGGTTTTGATTTGGTTTTTCCGAGGTTGATCGTGTGTGTGTTGCTATTTGTGCACCCCGGCCGGGTTAAAACTTTCTGAAAGCCGTGTCCACGGTTATGGACGACTTGGAGCACAGTATCTCGACCATAGACAAGCATAACTAAAGTTTATTGCTATAAATTTGATTTTATAATGACTAGTAATCAGCTTCACTATAATGGAATGGCTAATTAATACTGCCCACAATTGCTTGTTTGGAGTGTCGCTTGCGACCATTGTACCTGACTAGTAAGTATTGCAACTACAACGGAATGACTGAATAAAAGTACCAACAACTGCTGGGTTTTGGGTTTATCTCATGCTATCTGTATCTGATTAGTAATTGTTGCAACTAAAACGGAATGGTTAACTAAAACGGCCCACTGCTTATTTTATCAGGACGATTATCTATACCTGACTAGTAATTGCTGCAACGATAACTGAATAAATAGAACTGCCAACTGTGTGAGTTCCTCGGTTGACTTCCTCGTTTGGTTTCGAGGGGGAAACCCCAGGATGGGTTTGTTTGATTGTAGTATCAGGTTGGATCCGGATAGGTCCTTCTTACCCCTCTCTGATTGCCGCCAGTTGTATCGAGTCTCTATAGGTTGTTTAGTGAATGCTGTCGCTGCCGCTCAGTCCACCATACCTATGTAGGCGAGGACCGCCGAATTCTAGTCTCGCCGTGTACTGGCCTCAGTACTGACGCTCCTCTTTTCCCTTTGCCCTTTGTCGGCACCCCTTTTGTTAAGCAGGTTTTGAGATCGACGTCGTTAGCAGGGTTACCCTTCCGGCTTGGCTGGGCAGGGTTATGGACGCCATTGGTTATTCTTCAGGGCTCTTAGCCCCATTTGCATCTTGTCCGTAGCTGGACGCTCTATCGTTTTCAAGGTGATTTGGATCTTTGTATATTATATCTGTATTCTTGACTCTTTGAGTCATTGTTGTATATATCTGTTCTGTGGGTCCCATCGAGGACTGTTGTGTAATGTTATTACTTCGTTTTCCACCCGCACGAAAGTGCCTGGTGGGCACCTTTGAATCGTTTCTATGCGGGTTTGGCGGGTTTCGCTAAAACTTGCATAGGGTCGATTCTGAGGGTGTTACATGCTAGTCCTTGTAGTTCATCCTCTCACAACCATGATATATCTTGTGATGAATTACATTTCGTGCCTTGTTGCTCTAACAATGTAGCATCTACTTCCTCTAGTGTTTTTGTTGAAACTAACCATGTAGAGGAAATCAAAAGGCTCAAGGCTCAAGTCACTTCTTTGAAGAATGACTTGAAAAAGGGTCATCAAGGGAAGGTCACACTCAACAAAATCTTGAGTATGCAAAAATCCCCCAATGACAAGAGTGGGCTTGGATTCAAATCTAATGTCAAGAACAAGTCCACTATCAAGTTGAAGCACAAGGACAACAAGAAGAATGGCCAAGATCAAGTAAAGAATCCGGCCAACATTGTTTGCTTCAAGTGCAAGGAAGAAGGGCACCATGTTAGATCTTGCCCATTGAAGAAAAAGCCTCTTAGTGTGAAGCAACAAGGGAAGCGGCCTCAAGCTCCACCTCAAGTCATTAATGGGCCTCTTCCTAAGAGGACTACTCGAGCTCTTCCTCGAGTTGTGGCTTCTCCTAAGAAGAAAGATGGCAAGAGTAGAACTTGCTACATATGCCGTGAAAAGGGGCATATTTCTTCCTCATGCACTCTCGGTATCTCCTCATCCAACCCTATCATTATTGATGATGCTTATTCTCTTTGGAAGGATGAGGTTGGCAATGTGTTTGCCAAATTTGTTGGTGCTCAATGTGGTGTCAAGAAAAGAACCATTTGGGTTGCCAAACCTATTGTGACTAACCTCTTAGGACCCAACTTGGTTGGGGACCAACAAACCAAAACTTGATCAATAGGTGTGTTTTGGAGGGCATTGGAGTCTTGGCTACATTATGAAGAATTGAGGGATCTTCATCAATTATTATTGTCAAGCCAAGCCATTTTGATTATGTTGATTATATTATATTTCCAATGTTCCTCCTTGCGGTAACATATGCTAAACTCTTTACATTGAAATTTACTCGCCCCTTTGTGCATGTGTTGGTTTTGTATCTTCCATGTTTTTGTACATGTTGTGCTATCCACTTAATTATCTTGAAATCAAGATTATTTGTGTATGATTAGGTGGCACATCATGTATGTGTGTTTCTTGTGTTTGAGCCTTGCTTGGTTATATTTGGTATCCTATTTGGCTCTTGTGAGAAATTAATGGATTATCCTATTTTGGGGGAGTGTTATGCTTAGGCATTCCACAATCCTAAAAATGTGTGTACATGAGGATTACCACCTAGTATTTATATTGGATTCTTGTCTAGTCTCAATGTGGTATAATTCTCATGAGAAATTTAAGTTTTATAATGTCCATTAATTATCTCTATTTGTATCCTTTTGCCTCGTGTTGTTTTTATGGTAGTATCACATTATGGGGGAGTCTTATGCTTAGTGCATATTACAATCCTAGAAAATGTGAATATTCGAGGTTATGTCACTTAGAATTGATATTGATAATTATCTAGCGCCTAAGTGACACTTTGGCTCATACAAGTTCTTATTTGCATGAATGGCTTTATTGATCTTATTTTGGATCTTGTATATGAGAGTGTTTCTTGGTATGCGTTTCCTCATATTTAGATATATATATCCTCATGGAAACCATTTGCTTCAAGTTACTCTATTCACTAGTGATTGTGTGACTTGGGGAAGCTACCAAGAATCTTGTTCGAAGTATCATGCTCAATTTCTTATATTTAGTTATATGCTTCTTGTTGTGACTATGATCTTGGATATCCATGCAAGCTACCTTGGGAAAATTATTCTATTTCTTGTCCTTGGACAATGAGTACCCAACTTATGGTAGAATTTATTGATCATATTCACTTTGTCCCTTGCTTAATTTTATCCTATATTTGGCCAAGAAAATGTTTTGTGTTGTCTCCCAAGCCTTCCTTGCTTCTTGTGGATCTTCTTATTTTATTGATATCCTCTTGTGTTTTACTTATTATAGGTACTAGTGATGATCCCATTTGTGTGCATTTTGCATTTAAAAGGAAAATCCTACAAAATGCACTATCCATGGGGGAGCTATCATATATTATTTAGAACACTCATATTTATGCTTCTTTGTTTTGATCCATATCGTGTTTTATGTGCTTGGAACCTCAATCTTTTCATTTTGGTACTTGTGCCATCATGTGAAGTTTGGGGAGTTTGGTTTATTGTTGGAACCTTGCTCTTTTTGGGAGTTGGTTTTGTCTCATTCCTTGTTTCTTGATTTGACCATTTTAGAATGAGATAAATCCTTGAGCATTTTTATTTCTATCTATCTTTTGCTCCTTGGATTATGCCTAGTTCATTTGTTGAAATTGTGATCTTTCATGTGTTGAATTGGTTCGTTGATACAATTTGGACATCGTTTGTCATGTCACACTCTTGTGTGTGCAATCTCGATTTACTTGGTGTTTTGTTCAAATTGCATCTCCTTTTTGGTTCTTGAAAGCTTCATGCATGCATATTTACTATATGATTATATTTTGGCATGCTTGCTTTCTTTGATCCAATATATAGGGGAAACTCCACCAATTCCCATCGGCTAAGTTGTGCATGAAATTCAATTTCATATCAATGTGCACATAATTATGTGGAGTCTCTCCTATGTATTGTAGTTTCTCTAACTACTTTGGACCCAATAAGTTTGGGGACCATTTTGTACTTAATTGTGTTTTAGGTACATTGGAGATATATTGGATGCTTGTCTTTCAATTTTGAAGAAGTGGTGCGTACATGAAAAGTTGAGTCAAGCTATAGGATGATCAACGAATTCATATATTCTACATCCTACCAATTATATCTTGGTAACAAGTATCTCTTTCTCATGCTCATATATCTTGATTCCAACCGTTTGTCGGTTGCCTTCTAGCATGAATTCATGTATTTTTAATTGTTGTAGTTCTAGCCATGGCTTTAAGAGAACTCTCTATTGTAAATGTGTATAAGTTGAGATGAGTACATATAGTTGGGACTATACAAAATCATGCATATGATCCTCCAATCCCAAATATATCAATCTAGCAATTTTATTGCCTATCATCTCCTCAACTTCTCTCATATGCAATAGTGAGATTTTGCTAGTCTATTTTCTCTTATGATACTTGTTGCCTTTCTTCATATATTTCAACTTTCAACTTTTCCCTTGGTGATAGTTGTAATATATGTAGTGTGTTTGTGTTTGAAGTCCATTATGTACAATAAGATATATGTGAGCCTTTGGCCATGCTTTGAAGCAAAAATCTTATTGATATATGTTATGACTTCATTTTTGCCTTTCATGTGCTTTCTTGTATAATCTTCTTGATGTGTGCATTTTTCTTCTTTGGAATATGTCTTTGTGATATTTTCCACTTAGATACATATACACATATGAGAAGATAATTTTAGTTGATTTTTAATCCTTGGAGACCACCTTTCTATTCCTTTTGATTCTTCGGTGGCTTCCAAATTTATTTTCCTATGAGTGCTTGTTCCTCTTGTTTGCATCTTCGGACACTCATATTTGTTCTTTCATGCCTTGTATTGTTAAATGAATTTGGATGAGTGAGGAGTCCATGACTATGCACCTCGTTCCCAAATGCAATTATCATAATTGGTGCATTCTCTTTGGGGAGCTCATCTAATTCATTTAATAATACTCATTTGCATTCTTTCACATTTGTTGTGTTTTAAATGCTTATGGGGGAGCAAGGATTCCATATTTGTGCATTATGTATTCCAATACATTTATTTTGAATTGTGCACAAACCTTGGGGAGCTTCTCTATTTGTTATTTAAAACACTCTTTTGCTCATATCATAATATCTTGTTGTTTCCATTTGGACTCATTTGTTGTTTTCAAATTGGTTTGTCGGACCTTGTAGTTGCTTGCATCATTTGACTTTATTTTTGCAATCTTCGGATCCTCGATATAGTTCTACTCCCTCCCAAGTATTCATCATTGGATATCTGCGAAGACACACCTTTGGAGGAATTATTACTATATTTGCCTTCTAGAACTTGTCACCCATTTCGGCAATTGATGCCAATGGGGGAGAAGTTTTAGAGGGTTTAAGGGAAGTTGTTTTATACATTGAGTTTGTTCTTGTGCATTTGCTTCTCATGCTCTTGCATCTTTGTTGTTGCTTAGCATGTGGTATATATAGAGGAAACTCCACCAATGATAATGATTGACAATATATGCAATGAAATTCAAGTTCATCACACATGCATAGATTGTGGGGGAGTTTGCTCTATATATGATGGTGGTACCAATATCACATACTTTTGTAGTATTTGATATTGGTATTACCATTTTATTCATTAAAATTCCTTATATAAACCCTCTTAAGGGGATTGTCATCAATTACCAAAATGGGGGAGATTGAAAGAACATGTTGGGCCCCCATGTGTGGTTTTGGTAATTAATGACAATCTTTATGGACTAATGTGTGTATTAATTTGGACTTGTAGGAATTGTCCATTGGCATTGCTTGGAGCATGTGTTGACTTCAAGATAGATGAAATGAGAAGAAGATGTGTTGTGCAAGCTCAAAATGCGCCATCTATAGAAGATCTCATGTTTGATGCTTGCCATCCTCGGTGATCATGGATCGATGACGAGGAATCAAGAAAGGTGTCCATCTTGAAAAGGACAAGATCGTCTACATCGATCTCAAGTGGATTGCTCAAGGCAAAGGTATAATATTGATAGGTTTTCCCTTTTGCCGGTCTCATGTTTGTTGGGAGACCGGGTTTAGGATAGATAACCGTACTATCAAGAGGGGCTCTCAAATGAGTAACTCGGTCACATCGTTCGGAGAGAGATCAAACCTTTGCATACTTGCATCATCATATTTGGTTGTTATTTGGTCTTATCCATGTGAGGATATAGAGCTTGTGGTAATCTCCATAACAAGCTCTAGTCCATCAAAAACGGATTTCCCTTTTATATCTTATTGCGTTTTGATCTTGGAGGTTTTACCGGTTTGTATTTTAGAGATAGGTAAAACCTTCCATTATTTGGTTCTTACTCATTTGAGGATTTAGAGCTTGTGTTAATCTCCATGACAAGCTCTCGTTCATCGAAAACGGATTTCATATGCATTTTCTATTACGTTTTTGATGTTGGAGGTTTTATCGGTTCATCTTTTTGATAGAGGTTAAACCTTTCGTCATTTGGATCTATCCTACCTTGCTGGACTATAATTTTTATTTGCATTATCTTTTAGAGTTTGTTGTCCTCTTCGAAACGAGCCCAAGATCATCAAAATCGGAGTCCGGATGCAAAAGTTATGGCCGTTTTCGTTCAGGGATGACCGGTAGTACCGGAGGTCCGGTAGTACCGCCCCGTAGTACCGGTCGGTACTGAATAAGGTGCGTTTGGCGACCTGGGATCCCCAGGGATTGTCCGGTAGTACCGGGAATGTCCGGTAGTACCGGGATTCGCGTTTTTTTGGCTTCAACGGTTGGATTTTCGGGGAACCTATTTAAGGGGCCTTCTTCCCCAATGGTTCCCTAACCATTCTTGCAAGTTTTCCCCTCCATTGTTGACCTTCTTGAGCTTGCTTTCTCTCAATCCCTCCAATGATTCTTGCATATTCTTGAGGGATTTGAAAGAGGAGATCTAGATCTACAATCCCACCAATCAATCTCTCCTCTAAGTGATTGGAACATATTGGGATCTAGATCTTGGAGTCTTTTGTGGATTTCCTCCATTGTTCTTCCTCTCTTATTCCTCCATAAGCTTTTGTAGCTTTGGTGGAATTTGGGAGAGAGAGATTTGAGTACCTTTGTGGTGTTCTTGCCATTTGCATTTGGTGCATCGGTTTGAGTTCTCTTTGGAGGATTTGATTTGAGTTACTCATTGGAGCTTGTCCCTCTTGGGTTCTTGGAACCCTAGACGGTTTGTGGCCTTGGTGGCATTGTGGCCTTGGTGGCATTTGTTGGGAGCCTCCAATTAAGTTGTGGAGTTGTGCCCCAACCTTGTGAGAGGTTCCGGTTGCCACCGACAAGTGCACCGATAGTGGAAGCGTGGATCGATCCCATTGGGGTGAGATTCACCGGAGAATAAGGGAGGCCTTTTGTGGCGTTGGTGGTTTGATACCACCCCTCTCCAAACGGGACGTACTCCATGTTGGGAGGAACTCGGTAAAATATCGGTGTCCCCGCGTGCCTCGGTTATCTCTATACCCGAGCTCTTTACTTATGCACTCTACATTGTGATAGCCTTCGTGCTTGAAGTACTATATATCTTGCTATCACTTTGTTGCTTGTATTGCTTAGCATAAGTTTTTGGTGCACATAGGTGAACCTTAGTTGTTCTAGGTTGTGCTTAACAAAGTAAACACTAGTTTTATTCCATCTTTGTTGAGCCACTCTAGGAAAAGTTTTAATCGCCTATTCACCCCCCCTCTAGGCGACATCCGTATCCTTTCACATGGTATAGCCAATCTTCGCGCAATAATCTCCATCTTGTGCGTTCCGGCATGATCTCCATCACTCCACCATGATTGCCTCCACCACGAATAGCAACTACAACTATTGCTAACTACTTATCGATAAAGTGAAACTATTACATGGCGTATAAGAAGTTGACACACAGGTCATACACAATTATAAAGACAACCATATGGCTCCTGGCGGTTGTGTACTCATCGACATGCAAGTCGTGAAACATTACAAAACATGATCATCGCATACAATATACACATCACATCTTGGGCCATACCATATCACAGAAAACACTCCCTGCAAAAACAAGTTAGACGCCTCTACTTTGTTGTTGCATGTTTTACGTGGCTTATGGGAGTAGATGCTAAGAACGATTCTTACCTACGAAAAGCCACACCGGTGATATTATGGTTGCCAAACTCCGATGTTAATCCCATGACAACTATAGTGAGAGAAACTGACATCCACCAGCCGCATGTGTGGAACAAGCCACACGTCAAGTGCGGAGCCGGTCTCGCGAACGACGTCGCGTAAGGTTGGCATGGACCGCTTCAATCTCACTATCCCGCGTCATAAGAAGAACACAAACAAGAGGCTTGCAACAGAAAACATCAACGCCCGCAACAACCATGTTGCGTTCTACTCGTGAAACACATCTACGCATAGATCTAGCTCTAATACCACTGAAGGGTTTCACGGCATAGTAAATCAAAATTTTCTACGGAGCGAACAGAGGGAAAGCCAAGATCTAATCTAGGAGATGCAAACAACGAGAGAGATTGGATTAGATCTTCATACCCTTGAAGATTCGCACAGCGGAACGTTCGTCGGAACGTGGGTGATGTAGTCGTACTCGCTTCTCCTCCTCGCGATCCGATCCGATCTAGCACCACAAGTGGCGGTGCCTCCGTGAGATGCACACGTGCAGCACCTCGACGTCTCCTCCTTCCTCGGACCAGCAAGTATGGTGGAGAGATAGATTGGATCTACAACACGACGGCGTGGTGTATATGGTGGAGAATTTCTGCAGCAGGGCTTCGCCTACAAGCAGTCGGGAGGGAGAGAGGAAGGGCAGCAGGGCGGCTAGGGTTGGAGGGGAAGGTGTGGGGGGTTGGTGCGCCCCCACCCCTCTTTATATAGAGGGGGGGCGCAGCCCTAGCCCCTCCCCCAAGCCCAAAGGATAAGGAGTGGGGGGCATGGACTCTCCCCTCTTCTAGAAACCCTATCTCTAGTTTAAACGATTTAAACTCTCTAGGATCGGCTGGGCCCTATGGGGCCTTGTGCCCCTGGCCCAATGCGGCCAGGACACTCCCTCATAGGCCCATGCCCCCTCCCGGAAGGTGGGGCCACGTTGGTCCCCTTCCGGAAGGTTCTAGAAGCTTCCGGTACAATACCGATTAACCCGGAACAATTCCGAACTCCAAAAACTGCACTGCCTTATATGAATCTTATTCTCCGGACCATTCCGGAACCTCTCGTGATATCCCGGATCCCATCCGAGACTCCGAACAAAAATTCATAAACCAATTATCCAATCTATCCTAGCGTCAAGACACGTTAAGTGTGTGACCCTGCGGGTTCGAGAATATGCAGACATGATCTTCTATCAATAATCAATAGCGGGGTCTGGGCACCCATATTGACTCCCACACATTCATCGATGATCATATCGGATGAACCACGATGCCAGGATTAAATCAATCCCATATATATATTCCCTTCGTCTCGCGATATTTTACTTGCCCGAGATTCGATCGTCGGTACCGTCATACCTAGTTCAATCTCGTTCACAGCAAGTACTTTACTCGTTCCGTAATCCGATATCACTTTGTGATTAACTCCTTAACCACATGCTTGCAAGCGGTGTTGATATCGATTACCGAGTGGGCCCGAAGTATATCTCTCCGACTTGGGAGGGACAAATTCCATCTCGATACATACAACCCAACAGATACTTTCCGATCACCTGAGAGACACCTTTATGATCACCCTCTCATAGGATGACGTTTGATGACCTCAAAGCTTTCTTCCGATACCAGGGAGTTGTATTATCTCATGGTCTAAGGAATACAATATTTGACATAAGAAAATCTTCGCAAAGACGAACACGATGACACGATCTAATTGCTTTGCTTAGTTTGGGTCTGTCCATCATATCATTCTCCAATGAAATGATCTCATTATCAATTGACAACTCATGTCTATGGTTAGGAAACCTTAACCATCATTGATCAATGAGCTAGTCCTCAGAGGCGTACCAGGGACACGGTGTTGTTCACAAACCACACAAGTATTAATGTTTCCGCTTAATACAATTCTAGCATGGAATATAAACTTTATCATGAACAAGAATTATAATAATAGCATCTTTATTATTGCCTCTAGGGCATAATTCCAACACAACAGTGGTTGTGTCTAATGCTGTGAGTTCTGCTTCCATTATTGACCTCGTTAAGATGGTATGCTTGCAAGACTTTCAGGAAACAGCGCCACCGCCAAGTGTAAACAAATAACCACTTGTGGCCTTAATCTCATCAGCATCAGATATCTAGTTTGAATCACTATAACCCTCAAGTACCCGAGGATACCCAGTATAGTGAATACCATAACTCGCAGTGCCTTTCAAATAGCGCAAAACTCTTTCAAGAGCATGCCAATGATCATCTTCGGGATTTGACACAAATCGACTCAGTTTGCTTACATCAAAGGAGATGTCAGGTCTAGTGGCGCTGGCTAAATACATGAGCGAGCCAATAGTTTGAGAATATCTCAATTGATCTTTAGCAGTCCTTCGATTCTTTCGAAGTAGCACGCTCGGATCATAAGGCGTTGGAGAAGAATTGCAATCGCTATACCCGAAGCGACTCAATATCTTTTCCACATAGTGAGACTGAAGCAATGTAATCCCACCATTGTCATCCTTTAGTAGCTTGATGTTTAAGATTACATTAGCCACTCCCAAGTCCTTCATCTCAAAGAAGCGAGATAGGAACTCTTTGACCTCCTCGATAACAGCGAGGTTGGTCCCGGATATCAATATGTCATCAACATAGAGACACATAATTACTCCCTCGCCCTCACCATGGCGATAGTACACACATTTGTCAGCTTCGTTTACAACAAAGCCTTCAGCAGTTAAAGTTCTTTCAAACTTCTCGTTCCACTGCTTAGGAGCTTGCTTAAGACCATATAAAGACTTCACTAACTTACACACCTTTCCTTCTTGACCATCTACTACAAATCCGTCAGGTTGCTCCATATAAATTTCCTCATCTAGCTCTCCATTTAGAAAAGCTGTCTTAACGTCCATTTGATGAACGAGAAGACCAAGTGAGTCAGCCAAGGAAAGTAGTACCCGAATAGTGGTCAATCTGGCTACAGGTGAATATGTATCGAATAAGTCTTCACTTTCCTTTTGGGTATAACCCTTAGCCACAAGACGTGCCTTGTACTTTTCAATAGTACCATCAGGTCTAAGCTTTTTCTTGAACACCCATTTACATCCTACAGGTTTACACCCATAAGGACGATCAGTGATTTCCCAAGTACCATTAGCTAAGATGGAGTCCATCTCGCTTCGGACAGCTTCCTTCCAGTAGTCAGCATCTTGAGATGCATAAGCTTCTGAAATGGAAGTGGGAGTATCATCCACAAGGTACACAATGAAATCATCACCAAATGACTTTGCAGTCCTTTGTCTCTTGCTCCTTTTGGGAGCTTCATTGTCATCCTCCACAGGATCATCGGAGTGTTCTATCGGCATAGTGGGTTCAGGAATTATAGAAAATTCCTGACTAGATGAACTAGTCATCTCCTGATTTGATGAGCTAGACATACCTTTCATAGGAAAGATGTCCTCAAAGAAAGTCGCATCATTTGACTCCATAATTGTACCAACATGCATGTCGGATATCTCAGATTTTACTATCAAAAATCTATAGCCAATGCTATGAAAAGCATATCCCAGAAAAACACAATTAACGGTTTTTGGTCCAAGCTTTCGCTTCTTGGGTATTGGAATATTGACTTTCGCCAAACAACCCCAAGTTCGTAAGTAAGAGAGTTTAAGCCTTTTATTTTTCCCATTCCTCAAATGGAGTCATGGTTTTATCCTTTATAGGAACACGGTTTAGGACATGACACGCGGTCATTAGCGCCTCCCCCCATCATTCCTTGGAAAGACCCGATGTATCTAACGTGGCGTTAACCAAATCAGTTAGAGTGCGGTTCTTTCTTTCGGCCACCCCATTTGACTGAGGTGAGTAGGGAGGCGTCCTCTCATGTATAATACCGTGTTGCATACAGAATAAATCAAATTTATTTGAAAAGTACTCTCCACCACGATCCGACCTTAGCCGCTTGATTTTAAGATCAAGTTGGTTTTCTGCCTCAGCTTTATAGATTTTGAAGTAGTTCAAAGCTTCATCTTTAGATTTCAAAAGATAAACATAGCAGTATCTAGTGGAGTCATCAATCAACGCCATAAAGTATCTTTTTCCACCTTTTGTCAACACACCATTCATCCCACAAAGATCTGAATGTATAAGTTCTAGCGGTGCTAAGTTTCTCGGTTCCGCAGTCGTGTGAGACTTGCGGGGTTGCTTTGCTTGCACACAAACTTGGCACTTAGAACCTTTGACAGTGGTAAATTTCGGAATTAAACTCATATTGGCTAGCCGCGTCATGCAACCAAAGTTAATGTGACAGAGTCGTGAATGCCAAACATTGAACTCATTATCATTGCAAACATGATTAATAACTTTAGTACATGAGTCTAACAAAGACAAGCGGAACAGACCTTCGCACTCATAACCCTTTCCAACAAATTGTATATACTTAGAAATTATAACTTTATTGGACTCAAAAACCAACTTAAAGCCATCTCGACATAAAAGCGATCCGCTGATGAGATTCTTATTGATGGAGGGAACGTGCTGCACATTCTTCAGCTGTACGGTCTTCCCCAAAGTAAACTTCAGATTTACCGTACCAACACCATGAACAGAAGCACGTGAGCCGTTTCCCATCAGCACGGAAGAGGTCCTTGAGACCTGATAAGAGGAAAACATGGAAATATCAGAACATACATGTGTATTAGCACCCGTGTCTATCCACCAATTAGGAGAATGACATAATGAAAGGATAGTAGGTAAAATACCGTACCCAGCATCCTTCATCTCAGTATCGCTAATAACAACATTAGCGGCCTTGCCGCTGTTTCCATGTTGACGCTTGTCAAAGCGATTAGGGCAGCTAGGAGCCCAATGATCAGGATCACCACAGACGTGGCAAGAGCCTTTCCTCTTATCATTTTTCTTCTTGAAGTTGGTTGAGTGTGTGGCCTTGTTCTTGCCATCAAACTTTCCCTTTCCTTCAGTTTTGTTCTTATTCTTAAACTTGTGGGATTGGAAGTTTTTCCTCTGCACTAAATTGGCGGTAGAACCTCCCTCAAGTCCTCGAGCAGTTTTGTCCTTTGCTCTCGCATTCTCTTCCACATGAAGAGACCCAATGATCTGTAACAGAAAACTCTTGTCTCTTATGTTTCAGAGAAGTAGCAAAGTTCCTCCACGAAGGACGAAGCTTGGCAATAATGCCACCAGCCACAAATTTGTCCGGTAAGAAACACTTGAACTGCTCAAGTTCTTTGACAAGTGATTGTATCTCATGAGCTTGCTCAACGACGGAGCGCTCATCAACCATCTTGTAATCATAGAATTGCTCCATGACATACAGCTCAGTGCCAGCGTCCGAGACCCCAAACTTGGCCTCGAGCGCTTCCCACGCGTCCCTGCCATTATCAAATAACATATATGGGTCAACAATGTTGTCCCCAAGAACACTGAACAAAGCCGCCATAAACATGGTATCGGCTTTCTTAAAGTTCGCTTCCTGCTCAGCAGAAAGATCTTCTTCAGGCTTGCCAAGAGTGACGCTATAGCAGTTTAGGTTTTCAAACCAGAGAACTGCTCTCTTGCGCCATCTCTTATAGTGCATGCCATCAAAAGGAGGCGGCCTAGTAGCCGCGACTACATCAGTGGAATTCAGTTGCCTATAATCAGGTTTTTGGATTGTTGAAAATATAAGCAATAATCCATATGATTTAATCCGAATAATAAACTGATAAAACATGATCATACAAACGGTACTAAAACCAATTATGCAGATCAACAAAGTAGATGAACAGATTATATCTATAGAAGATAAACCTATCACATCTACAGCAAACGCTAGAACAGAGAACTCTAGCATAATCCGAAAAAGACAGTTGAGTATCACGTACAGAGTAGGCTGAATAGCAGCCGCAGCGTCGCCCATGTTGAGGTTGTCGAAGAGGTCGCTGACGTCCAGAAAGAAGTCGTCGTCAGGGAACTCGTCGTCGGACGACGTCGTGGTTGCCAGTAGTCGCGCTTGAGCGCTCCCCAAAAACCTGATCGCCCCTCACCCGTACAGGTTCACGAGAGGCAGGGTTATGGAGGCCTACTGTCCCGATCTGCGGTGCACGCCGCAAGCCGGGATAGGGAAGACGAAAACGGCGGCACAAGGTTCTGGAGGGTAGGCGGCGTGTGTGGATTGATTCCGTGTTGATTAGGTTTCGGCGAGATTCCCGCAACCCGCGGCGCGCGCGTCGTAGCGAGGCGATATAAACCAATGCTTCCATAGATTCGATCGTGGTTTATTTACAATTATAACTTCCACACCTATTCATTTGTCATTTGGGAGAATTTCCCATATAACAATGAGTTATTGGAAGGATGGGAGATGTTTCCCAAGCCAAATCAAAAAAGAGAGGTCAAAGATACCATAACAATGTGTATCAGACTGCTTGTTTCCTTGTAGTTGGATCTCCCACTTTTTGGAATGTTCCAAACTCGAGGCGAGGCGAGGCGAGGCGAGGCGAGGGCGAGGCGAGGGCGAGGGCGAGGCGAGGGCGAGGGCGAGGCGAGGTGAGGCGAGGCGGGCGGCGTCGGAGGAGGAGTGCGTGAGGGCTACTATTCTTGTCACACCTTAGTGAGTGGTGCAACACTCTACTATATAAGGTGGTCCAACTCCCCTTCAACTAGCAATGTGGGACTAAACTTTAGTACCACTAGCACAGCCATATGCTGACATGCATAAGTGGGCCAAAGAGAATTTCAGAATTTGTCTAATGGGCCAATAGCCCTATATACACCAAATTCCAACAGAATGAATATGAGCAAACACATTGTTTTTTAATAAGTACAACTTTGTATCCTTATCCAATGACGGGTGTGGTGAGAGGGAAAATTCAAGAAGCGGTGTTGAATGTGGCTGAAGAGCAAATTCTTGAACATTTGAAGATATGTAGGCTTACTTTATGCAAATCTATACTTAATTGTGAATTCTAGTATATTGTAAGACCATAAGTGCCTAAATTCTAAACTAGTATGATGACCGTCATTGCTTGGCCGATGGAAATGCTGGCCCAGCCTCGCGCGCCTAGTACTCTTCGGCGTCAGCGATGAAGTGACCCGATCGATGCGATGTAGCGACTCAGGCGACGAGCCAAAGCTAGATCTATTAGTACTCCCTCTGTTTTAAAATATAAGATGTTTTAGTTTTGTGAAGCAAATATATTTAGACTTCTTATAGTATATAGGTTCATTTAAGTTTGATATAAATCTACGTACTAAAACAAGCCTAGATATATTTTCTTAACAAATCTAAAACATCTTATATTTTAAAACGGAGGGAGTAGTATACTAGCATTGTCTAGCAACACACAGGCGCGCGCGACCTAGAGACGGATTTGATGACAACAGGACTATGCGGCGAAGTGATTACACGACGTCGTGGCGATGTATCATGCTGATTTTGTTAGCCTAGCTAAGCTCAAAACTAGTACTTAATTTAGTTAAGCAAATAACTCTGAACCTGCTATCACGTTTCAGATTCAGTGAGCTCGTGCCTAGCTGTTTGAGGACGCGGTTTCTGCGATCCCTCCGGGATCACTTTGGCGCACACTTCGGTCGGGTGATGGCAGGACCCAATTGTGAGGCGATGCCCACGATCACCGCTATGAATACAAGGAAAGAAACCGAGAAAAGGCAGTAAGTTTAACACTGCCCAAAAACTCTGTCTCTTGCCTGTTCTTACTTTCGTCAGAGAAATTCAGAGAGAGGAAGAGAGGGATCGCAACGACAGATTTACTATATATTGCTCACAGCCACGGTGCTAAGCACGTTTTGCACCTGCACGACGTCGTGCGCCGGCACCGGCCGGTGGTACGAAGCGCGACCACGAGCGGGTACAGCTCGACAGCGGAGGAAAGCACGCGGACCGCGCCTCATGCCGCCGCCACGCAGATGAACTGGCACTCTGGCCGGCGCTGCCTCTCCTTGAGCACCTTCTTCCAGACCACCAGCTACAACTAGCGACGTGGTGCGCGGCATTCGCGGCCACGACGGGGGCAGGGCAGGCCCATAGGGTGAGACAGAGGGGGCTCGCCCTAGGGCCCCACAAGTAGGGGCCATAATAAGGCCTAATAGTTTAGAGTAGATTTAAGAAAATACATATGGTCCAAGGTACAGCCTATCATGTCTCTACCAAAATTAATAATTTCTTTCGATCCCATGGCATCAAAAAAAATCATAGCTTGATAGAGTTATATGATTGTGTTATTAGTCTCCACTAATAAATACTGACAACCTTGGAAGAGCACATGAGTGCAATCCTAATGTGCTTTTTCAAGGTTGTAAGTATTTATTACTTGAGACTAATAGCGTAATCATGTAGCTCTACCATGTTGCAAACAGCTCTCCTCCGATTTCCAATAATTATACTTGTGCCCATCATATGTTTGAGAGGCCATATATTTCATATTATTATTGATTTAGTGTTAACTATGTTTATACTCTTCTACTCATTTTCGCACATGCATATGTTACTCCGTGTGGGATGTGGGGTGATTAATTCTAAAGGTACATATTTTTATAGACGTGCATATAATGAGTAATTGGTAAAAAATAAGTATCATGAAATATAGTTTTCTCGATCAATAGAATAAGTTGTTTTGGATGCCTTCACCGAGATTCCAAAGACCATGGATGTGTAAAATATAGGAATTATTCAATTTGTTATTGCATAACAGTAATATTACTCTGGTGAATACTAATATTTTTTAATACCTTTTGTGTGAACAAGTGGTGGACATTGATGAACATTGTTGATGATTATGCTTAAACCTCAAATAATCTTTAAAATTTAGCATAAATATTAGCAAAAACTATATTTTAAAGATTTTTCTAGAGTAGGGGGCAATTGCCCCCCCCCCCCTTTGACCCTAGGAAAATTCGCCACAGTGAACAAGGGAAACCTTCGCTTCGTACCGCCGGCCGGTGCCGGCACGCGACGTCGTGCAGGTGCAAAATGTGCTTAGCACCGTGGTTGTGAGCAATATATAGTAAATATGTCGTTGCGATCCCTCTCTTCCTCTCTCTGAATTTCTCTGACGAAAGTAAGAACGGGCAAGAGACAGAGTTTTTGGGCAGTGTAAAACTTACTGCCTTTTCTCGGTTTCTTTCCTTGTATTCATAGCGGTGATCGTGGGCATCGCCTCACCATTGGGTCCTGCCATCACCTGACCGAAGTGTGCGCCAAAGTGATCCCGGAGGGATCGCAGAAACCGCGTCCTCAAACAGCTAGGCACGAGCTCACTGAATCTGAACCGTGATAGCAGGTTCAGAGTTATTTGCTTAACTAAATTAAGTACTAGCTTTGAGCTTAGCTAGGCTAACAAAATCAGCATGATACATCGCCACGACGTCGTGTAATCACTTCTCCGCATAGTCCTGTTGTCATCAAATCCGTCTCTAGGTCGCGCGCGCCTGTGTGTGTTGCTAGACAATGCTAGTATACTACTCCCTCCGTTTTAAAATATAAGATGTTTTAGATTTGTTAAGAAAATATATCTAGGCTTGTTTTAGTACGTAGATTTATATCAAACTTAAATGAATCTACATACTATAAGAAGTCTAAATATATTTGCTTCACAAAACTAAAACATCTTATATTTTAAAACAGAGGGAGTACTAATAGATCTAGCTTTGGCTTGTCGCCTGAGTCGCTACATCGCATCGATCGGGTCACTTCATCGCTGATGCCGGAGAGTACTAGGCGCGCGAGGCTGGGCCAGCATTTCCATCGGCGAGACGATGACGGTCATCATACTAGTTTAGAATTTAGGCACTTATGGTCTTACAATATACTAGAATTCACAATTAAGTATAGATTTGCATAAAGTAAGCCTACATATCTTCAAATGTTCAAGAATTTGCTCTTCAGCCACATTCAATACCGCTTCTTGAATTTTCCCTCCCACCACACCCGTCATTGGATAAGGATACAAAGTTGTACTTATTAAAAAACAATGCGTTTGCTCATATTCATTCTGTTGGAATTTGGTGTATATTGGGCTATTGGCCCATTAGGCAATTCTGAAATTCTCTTTGGCCCACTTATGCATGTCAGCATATGGCTGTGGTAGTGGTGCTAAAGTTTAGTCCCACATTGCTAGTTGAAGGGGAGTTGGACCACCTTATATAGTAGAGTATTGCACCACTCACTAAGGTGTGACAAGAAGAGTAGCCCCCGCGCACTCCTCCTCCGACGCCGCCTCGCCTCGAGTTTGGAACATTCCAAAAAGTGGGTGATCCAACTACAAGGAAACAGGCAGTCTGATACACATTGTTATGGTATCTTTGACCTCTCTTTTTTGATTTGGCTTGGGAAACATCTCCCATCCTTAGTGGGATGTGGGGTGATTAATTCTAAAGGTACATATTTATATAGACGTGCATATAATGAGTAATTGGTAAAAAATAAGTATCATGAAATATACTTTTCTCGATCAATAGAATAAGTTGTTTTGGATGCCTTCACCGAGATTCCAAAGACCATGGATGTGTAAAATATAGGAATTATTCAATTTGTTATTGCATAACAGTAATATTACTCTGGTGAATACTAATATTTTTTAATACCTTTTGTGTGAACAAGTGGTGGAGGTTGATAAACATTGTTGATGATTATGCTTAAACCTCAAATAATCTTTAAAATTTAGCATAAATATTAGCAAAAACTATATTTTAAAGATTTTGAGTAGGGGGCAACTGCCCCCCCCCCCCTTTGACCCTAGGAAAATTCGCCACAGTGAACAAGGGAACCTTCGCGTCATATTGTCCTAAGGCCCCTAAAATCAATGGACCAGCCCTGGGCAGGGGTGCCAAGGGCGGAGCTAGAGTCCGTTGCGCACGCCGTGCTGCCCAAGCTCATGGCGGAGTTCATCGAGCTCGCGGCGTTCAAGGCATGCCAGAGGAGGCGGGTCGTGGTGACGCGCGTCTTGCACATTGCCGAGGGCGGCTGACAAGGAAATCGCCAACGCGTGTGTCTGCTCTTCACCGACGACGAATAGACAGACCTCGGTCTCAGCTGGTCGGACATAGCGCATTCCTCCCTCCTTCTTGTCCTTCTACAAGGTGCGCTAGCTAATTTTTAGGAGAATTCCAAACTAGCACGTTTGCCCGTGCATTGCTACGAGACTGGATTTTCTAGCGCGCATGCTAAATTGCGTGCATGTTTCCACCATTGATCAACTACTTTAGGATTCATGTTCCATGGTTTCGTAAGTTCCATTATTTTTTATCAATCTGAGTCAAATTGAATTGCAATAATATAGACTGAAACATTTCACTTGAAATAACGTGCATCCTAGAATCTCCTTTCTGGCATTGCTACGGATTGACTTTTGTTAGAAATATTTTGACGTCCTTCGTTTTTCCAAAGTGGACCTGTAAAAAGCATCTTGGTTAACCAAAGTGTCTCCTCAGAGTCTCCACACGTCTCCAACTTTCTTCCTTCCACAGACCCACAACCAAAGCGTCTCCTCCGACACTTCAGCCCTTCCAAATCTCTTCCTTCTAAGACTCAACGCCAGTGACGACCATGGCATCAGAGCACGGGGACAGGAGCAGATCGGAGCTGCTGAGTCCGAGAGCGAGAAGCAGTTGTTGAGAGAGACTCAAGGGCTTTCCACACTTCAGCAGAGGTGTCAAGACCAATGACATGAGACAGAATATCCGGTGACGGAGAGTTTAATATGTACCTTAGGATCTGCTGATGATCGGGTAATTCAGACGGCGTACTCGGTGTTTTCGATTTTTACCTTCTTGCCATTGGTATCCTAAACTTCGATCTCCTCCACCGGTGCTGACTCAAGTCCTTTTAGCAAGTTCAGAACACGAGCACCACGAAGCGCAGGGATGACTAGTGCTTTTCAGGTCAGGGAGTTCTCACGCGTAAGGAGCTGGACAGGGGGTGCATCGAGAGTAGCAGCCAACGCGGTGACAGATGATGAAGAGGACGTCATTGCGGCGGCAGCAAAAAAGGGATGTGGCGGCCGCAGGGGTTTTCGGTATTTTTTGTGGTATTGATTTGTGGGCCCAGCAGTAGATCACTGTATCGATTTTGGCTTTGTATCTAGGGTTTTTGGTTTTGGTTTTGTGTGTAGAGGTTTTGGCTGGGGCGACAGAGATGTTCCGCGGCGGCGAAGTTTTTGGTTTTGGTTTTTATGGAGGGTTTTGTTGTTGCGGTAGCCAGACTACGACGATGGCAAGGTTTCTGACAGCAGCGGCCCCAGGGGGACTACGGCGGCGGCGGCGAGTTTTTTTCGAGGTAGCTATGGAAGAGCCAGCACGATACCATGTCAATTTCTTAGGATGCAACGAAGCTTGGAGATTGCATCGGTCGCGTGTTGATTTATATCCGAGGCATAACCACTCAGTTTCAGAATACAAAGGGAGGAGACGTATACTCCACTTGGTATACCCCTATTATCGCTAACAAAAGCTACCTAGGAAGACGTCATGTTCATCGAGGCCACCTTCCTGGCCTTCAAGCCATGAAGTCTTGATTCAAGCTCAAGCGGCGGGCATTGTCAGGAGCCTATCATGTTCTGATATGAACTGACGATGTGGCCACTGCTGAAGGGCACAACTGGGTCGTTGGATGCATCATCAAAGGCGCCGGTTCAACTTACCATTTTAAGCAAAGATTAGCGCCAAGTCTCGTTTACTATTAATTAATGAACCGTTTAATGCCTAAGTGCGGTTACTGTAATAATGCTAGTACTATAAATTACCTTATCTTTCTTAGTTCCTACCTAGTTTTATCTGCTTAGATCTGTTGCTTCTGTGTAGTTCTTGCCCAAACTATTCCAAATCTCCAATTCCCCTAGGGAAGTCCTTGACAGAAACGCGGCGATACCAGGAGGAAGGAAGGTGGCTGGCACGGGCGCGGACGAGGGCACGGTGGCCGGCAGAGTAGGTGTCGAAGCAGGAAGCGGAAATAGGGAATTGCTCGGGTTAGTCAACGAGAGAGACAACACATCAAACTATAATATGCTACTCCCTAGTTCCTTCGCACTCATATTAGTTGACTCAGCTTTGTCTAGATTCATATCTAGACAAAGCTGAGTCAACTAATATGGATTGGAGGGAGTACTAAGATTTTAGAGGGACATACAGTTTTAGTCCTACATCTTGCAACCTGAGAGCAGTTTAGTCCCACAATTGACAAAAGTGAGCAAAACTAGTCTCACAACTTACAATCTGAGCGCCGTTTAGTCCAATTTAATCAAATTTTAACGAGTTTGACCAAATTTGTCCATGTTTGCATTGTCTGAGCTGTAGTTAAAAAACCGAACTGATACAATCTAAATAAACCAAAAATCGTAGACCTCAATCAGCGTTGTTAAAAATTTATTCGCGAAGATGGGGGTTCGTATCCTGCACCTAGAACCGAGCAGGCATGACCAGCTAAGCACTTCACGGTTTATGGAAAAACAAGTGACAAATGTTATTTGTACTCTCTCTGTTTCAAAATATAAGATGTTTTAGGTTTGTGAAGAAAATAAATTTAGACTTCTTTTAATATGTAGATTCATCCCAAAGTTGAGTGAACATACCTACTAAAATAAGTCTAGATTCATCTTCTTTACAAACCTAAAACATCTTATATTTTGAAACGGAGGGAGTACATACTACTTACAGCAGTATTACAATTTTTTTTGCAGGTATTAAAAATTAAATAAATACAAAAATTAACGGGCTTGCTAGCATGCAGCTAGGACTAGATTACGTTTTGGAGGCAAATTGCTGATCGTTATCTCAATTGTTATGTCAGACGATCGTCAATTTTTTTATGCCAAAATGTGATTTTAAAATACTTTGCATATACAATTATTTACTTATTGCATCATTTATAAGTAAAAATTATAATACTTCAAAAATTAAAAACCAGACAATGAACCTGTGGTCCGACTGGTAAAAATGTAACCCAACAGCCTCACAGGTTCAATCGCCGGTCTGGTTTTTAAACTATGGTTTGAACGCGTGACTTGCATAAAAGGCTGTCATGAACCCGCTTGCTAACCCTCATCTCCAATCTGGCTAACCCCATATGTCTTTACGCATGTTGAATGCAGAACGGCGGCATGACAACGGTCCTCGCCGTGCTTGCGGTAGTGCATTGCCAGCGGGATCAAGCGTGAAACGACGACACAGAAGATTATGTGGTTGTTCTTGCACGACTGATATACATTTTAACCGTGTCTGGTTATTTAAGATATAAAGTGTTATATTTTTACATATTAGTGATGCAATAAGTAAATAATTGTCTCTGCAAGATATTTTAAAATTATTGGTTGACCTAAATTTTTTACGATCGTTTGGCATAATAATTAAGACAATAGGCTGCAATTTTCCTTCCAAAACATAATGTAGTAATAGCTGCGTGCCAGCAAGCCCGTTAGTTTTTGTATTTGTTTAATTCTAATACTACTACATATATCCTGAGGCAGCCGCAAGGCGATCGACGACTAGCTAAACCCATCTGGGGCTCCGTCCCCTTGCCGGCGACATCACCGGTTCGCTCTACCTTCGATGGCCTCAGGGTCTTGGAGGTGTGGCATTACCATGGCCTCTCGCTGGCGGAAGGGTTTTTGTTTTTTAGCCTTTTTCAGTGTCCTTTTCAGGATATTGAGGCGGCGACTGCGTCCTAAACTTAGAATAAGGTTCTTTCCCGCCATATCCTCGCTCCACTGATGCGCCTAGCGCATGCGGAGAGGGCTTGGAGTCGTGTGTCCGTCGGATCTCTTGGGATCCGATCATTTTTCATATTCGTCGGTATGGTTTGAGGTCAGTCTCTTTTGATCTATGATTGTTATCTTCAACGATGGTTGCTGCTCTAGTACGCTGGTTCTATGGGGCCTTAGCACGACGACTTTCCGTCTGGCTACTATAAAAAGCTCAACTATGACAAGCTTTGTCCGGCTCCAGTGATGGAGGGGCGAGGACGGCGACACACTTTTGGCTTGTGCTAGTGTCTATAGTTGTCGCTAGGTGGTCCAATGAGCTATTTGTAATTTCTATTACTTTTATGGCTCTTTGTACTACTGTCAATGATTATTAATAGATCGGTGAAATTTCAAAAGAAAATATAATACTACTGTGAACAGTATGTACAAATAACATTTCTCACTTCACCCTTTGTAAAGTGTGAAGTGCTTAGCTGGTTGTGGCGAGATCATGTATAGCCTGCTCGTTCTAGGAGCAGGGTTCGAACCCTGCCTCTGCCGAATAACTTACGGTCCAGACAGCACAAACGTGGAAAAATTTGGTCAAACTTGTTAAAACTTGATTAAATTGGACTAAACTGTTCTCATATTGCAAGTTGTGAAACTAGTTTTGCTCAGTTTGCAAGTTGTGGGACTAAACTGCTCTTAGGTTGCAAGTTGTGGGACTAAAAGCGTATATGCCTCAAGATTTTACTTCTCATAATTCAATCAATTATCTATGGGAACTGCCGGTTGCGTTGGGTAAACATGGAGGCGGTTTTCAAAAAAAAGGTCGCCACGAGTTCAAACGGACCGGAGGGAGTGGGACAAAGATATAAACATAGTGGAACTGACAGTAGATGGGAAGGAAAGAGTACAAAACCACGTGCATCGTCATGAAGAATTTTAACATATGCATTCCCCTTTCACTAAAATAAAATAAAATAAAAACTCTGCGGACATCCTTTTTCACACATAAAACGGCTGGAGCGGTATCAGTTCATATGAGGGGCATGGTACTTGTAGTACAGAAGCGGTAGGACAAAGAGAGAAACATATATAGTAGAAGGCGTAGTAGATTTGGTACAACTCCATCGTCTTCTTGATGCATGGCGACCCCCGGCCCATCTTGAAAAGGGTCTGCATCACCTAATTCCTAAAAAAAAAAAATACTCCCTCCGTTCCAAAATAGATGTATCAAATTTGTCAAATTTTAAATAAATCTAGACACTTTTTAGTACTTCCTCTGACCCATATTAATTGATTTGGATTTGTCAAAATTTGGATAAATCTGGACACTATTTAGTATATAGGTTCATCCAAAATTTGACAAATCCAAGTCAATTAATATGAGCCGGAGGGAGTATATAGATTCTTCCAAAATTTGAAAAATCTAAGACATCTATTCTTGGACGGAGGGAGTAGAACCTTCAAGATGGGATCCTCCCATACAGACCAATTCCCCGGCCGCCAACGCGCCGCTGCCCTCACCGTCTCGGTCCACATCTCCTTCGTTCTAGCTCCGCCTCGAAACGTTTTTCTTTTGATGATGATGCTCTCTTCGAAACTTCGACTAGGAACGAAACAGCCATTGCCGTAGGGTGTCAAGTGGGATCCCATCAAATTCCCACTTCTAGTTTATTTGTTAAAATCTAGTTTAAATTTTGAGACAAAAATTATACGAGATTTTAGCAAATGAACTAAAAGTGGGATTTTGATGGGATCCCATTTAACACCCTACATTGCCGATCGATTGTGGTCTGCGAGTCCAAGCATCGACGTATGCCAGACTAACTCAGATGAGGGAGGAGAAGACGTGGACGAACTAATAAGCAAACAGGGATAATAGAGAATTGTCGAAATACTAGTAGTGTCGATTGTCATTGTAAAAAGAAGCATCCGAAGAACTTCTTCTCGTGAATGAACATATACTCCCTCCGTCTAGAATAGCTGACTTGAGTTTGTCTAGATTTGAATGCATCTAAAGTTCTAGACACATTTTATATAGATACGTTCGAATCTAGACAAAACTCAGATCAGTTATTCTTGGACGGAGGGAGTAGTTAAGAAGGGTGAAACAATATTTCTCAAAGTAAAAAGTACAAACACATATTCATCATCGTGAACAAGTTTTAACAGAAAAAACTAGTTACATCAATTTCTCCTTCACGAGAGGAACACACGGGTGTTGTTGTACCTAGATACTATGTCTGCGATATAAGCTTTGATAGACACGTAGCTGATTGGGAAAGCTCCTGTTTACCCCTTGTGATCTAGCAACTCGAAAGAAGGCGAACAACCTTGCAATACAACTTGTACAAGGCGACAATCATAATAATATATAAGTACATCCAAGGTTCAGATTTGCTTTCAAACCAAAACACTAGCAGCTGCAGTCGTTTACGCAATCGTCTTTGCAAGGAAACAAGATGATAACGGATAACCGTTATCTAGGAGGGAAAAGCTATATACTTCTGAATTTTGCAGAGCTATCGCAGCAGACTAGCACGGTTACCCTACAAGCCGACAAGCAGCTTCATGCTAGCCGTGTCAATCTGATTCATGTCACTCCATGGCATATCATATGGATGCACTTTCCGGTGCCTCCTCCTCCAACTCCAGCACTAGTAGTATACTCCCTCCGTTTCAAAATATAAGATGTTTTAGCTTTGTGAAGCAAATGTATCTAGACTATTTTTAGTATATATGTTCGTTTGAGTTTGGAGTGAATCTATACACTAAAATAAGTCTAGATACATTTTCTTCATAAACCTAAAATGTCTTATATTTTGAAACGGAGGGAGTATGATTTATTTACTATGGATCTCTCATAACCACGCCCTCCACTTGTCAAGTGAATTGGTGTATGGATAATCCTATTATGTCTCCTCCTTTCCCCTCGACTGAGTTGTTCCCTTTGTATCATGTTGTGGTCTCCCTTCTCTTCTTCCATTTATAAAGAAGTGAGCCTGCAGCGTCTTTAATTCTTGCCAGTGTTGTACTGCTGCAGTAAACACGAAGGGTTCATGCACTAGGTTGGCTATTGGTGCACTGAATAAGTTAAGAAAATAATTTATTTTCATGAAAGAAGAAATTGTTTGGTAACAAAAAAAATCATCACAAAACACAACAAGTAGTGAAGAAACTAGTGATCATTTAAAATGCAACCTACCAATAAATTTTTATAATAAGTTCTCAAAACATATTTTAGAAGACCAATTCTTTTGCACATTTAAGAACCATGTTGCACGATGTGAATGTGCAACAATATACAACCGGCCGGCTTTTGTTTGGAAAAAAGCTAAAAACAATGGAACAATACATTTAAATGACTAAAATAATGTATATGTACAATATAAATACAAGGTGTGTACTTTCAAGATTTTCAATTAGTGGAAATTAAAAGTGCAACCGTGGAAGGAAAAAAATAAACAACTCATTTCACACACAAAAAAGAATTAACTACATAGGGGAGAGGGAAATTGATTAACAGAGCAACAAAGAACAGTCCTAAAGAAAAATATAATCCCTCTTTCCCACAATTGGAACAGCACACTAGTCTCCAACAAACCCGTCAAGAAAGTATTATCATGGTATAACATCTGTAGGTGTACCTAGGAGCGGGGCTACTTAGGGGAAGGGATAATTTTATATTATTTTTGTACAGGAGAACCATCCATTGTTTGATAAAATTTTCCCTGGATCAATTAGTTTAAAAAAATTGAGCTTGCTTATCTTAACATGTTATCATATGACAAATAAATATTTAAGAGAAAACCTCTTCAATGCATTGTCTCTTGAGTGTGTTTCTATATTCAATTATTTGGGGAGGCTTCCATGCTTGAGATTGGACTAGAATTTTTTTTCTTCCTATGACACCATGCAAGAGTCATATCTTAACTAAGAAGTGACCCTAGATCACTTGGTTAGGGAAGTGGATGTTTAATCCAGCCACCCAGGTTCAAGTCCTCGTGGATGCAAATTTGGGTTCTTAAAATTTCAAAAACAAAATCTCTATAGACGTTTCTCCTACCGCATTTCCTTTATAAAAAAAGTTGTACATTCACTAAGATATAACACCAACCTCTCACATCATTACGTATAGTGCCACATAACCATTTTGACTAAGAAACCACACTAAGAGTCTAGCATACTTAGGGAAGGTGATATATGTAATTTAATTAAGATACAACTATTTTATTTCACACCAAAGGGACCCTATCCACAAGGATGCACCATTGTGGCCTTCTACTATTAACTAGGTTTTTATTTGCGGGACAATGAGGTTAAGATATACTACCCTCCGATTTCAAAGCTTAAGGCTTTTTTTCTAAAAGTTAAGTTTGACCAAGTTCTTAGAAAAAAGTATTAACATTTATAATACAAAATCCATACACTCTGATACATTATGAAACATATTTTCACATGGTATCTATATATTATCATAGTTCTTGATAGTTTTCATGAAAATTTGATCAAACTTTCCGTATCTTGACTTAAAAAAAATTAAGCCTAAAGCTTTGAGACGAAGATAGTATGTTCCTTGTACCCTTTTTCTTTTTCGCCTAGGGCAAAAGATTCCTAGCCGTGTACACCCCAGGTAGTTGGTCGGGGATAAAAGGAGGAGAGAGAAGGAAAAAAGGAGGAGAGAGAGGGAGAAAAGGAGAAGAGTGGGATGGTGGGCAGAAAAGGAGGAGAGAGAGGCTGATAGTGGGACAAAATTGGCGAAAAGACTACATCCAGATCCCCCAGGAGAACGTTGGCAGGCTATGGGTGGTCTAGGTTTGCTAGATGGAAAATAGGCCAAATTCGGATGAAATCGAGGTCTTGGGGGTGTGGTTTAGCCGCGTTTCACCATCTGAATGAAAAAGGGTGGTTCCGAGGCCTTCCTAGGGGCGTGAGTGGAGATGCTCTTAGGTTCATCTTACCTGCTTAGACCTTCCATATTTTCTTGTTTGAAACTTTGGAAGGGATACCACAAAGGTGTGCATAGGATGGTGGTGCACAAGGGAGGGGGATGGGGTGGATAGGGCGGTGGAGCGGCGAGGGAGGGAGGAGCTAGGTGGCGAGCTCGACGGCGAGGCCAGTGCTCGTGAGGTGGAGGAGAGCGAGGTTGGGGAGGCGTGGGCCGGTAGGAGGTAGGTGGGGCAGAGGTGGGAGGAAGGTGGTCCAGTAGGACGCGCAACACGATTTTTGATACTATGCGATTTAGCCGGCACCACAAGTTGCCTCCCTGTGGCCTGGGGTGGCCAAGGGACGTCGGATAACCAATTTATGTGCCCCAGATGAAAAACTAAATTGGAGGAGACTGTTGGGAGCCGTTTTGCATCGACGCCTCTATTTTGTGGTTTTAATGGTTTTAGGCCTGAAGGAGGGACGAGTGGAGACCTATAAACATATGTCAGAAGGGGGCACATGCGACGCCAGATAAAGGAGAGGACGTTTCTAAACCACGATCGACACCGAGCCAGAACGGGACTAGTGACTCCGGTCCATCTCGGCCATGGAACCGACACGTACGAGCGCGCCGTGCAAACGCTGACTGAGGCTGAAACCACCGACCATCTCATGTTTACCCCTTGTGATCTAGCAACTCAAAAGCAAGGAAAGCTTAATTTTTCTGTTTCTGCAAAATCATGACTCAAGTGTCTGCTAAGAAGATGTGCAATACAACACAAGAGACTTTGGCAAACAACTTGTACAAGGCGACAAACATAACAAGCACCCCATGGTTCAGATTTTCAAACCGAAAACACAGGATTCACATGTTTTAGGTCTCTAGCAGCTGCAGTCGTCTACATGATCGTCTTTCAAGGAAACGGGATGGTAATGGTTAGCCGTTAGATGGGAGGAAAAACTACGTACTTCTGAATTTTGCAGAGCTATCACACGCTTCGCAGCAGACTAGCACGGTTACCCTAAAAGCCGACAAGCAGCTTCAAGCTAGCCTGCTAGCCGTTTGTTGAGAATCATGTCCGATGTGCAGTCTGATCTACAGCTTCAGGAGAATTCTCGACTTGTAGTTGATGTGATTCATCTCACTCCATGCCATATCGTATGGATGCACTTTCCGGCGCCTCCCCCTCCAACTCCAGCACTAGTATATGATTTACTATTTACTATGGATCTCTCATCACCACGCCCTCCACCTGTCAAGTGAGTTGGTGTATGGGTAGTCCTATTGGCAGGGCCCCGTACGGGGGTCGCGTTGGCTGATGACTTTTGGCCTAGTGGGGCCAGAGTCACAGCTGACGAGAATGGGGAGCTCACCCTCCCATTCCTTCCAGAGGAAGTCGAGCGGGCGGTGAAGGCCATGAGGACCAACTCCGCCCCGGGCCCCGATGGTCTCCCGGTCTCCTTCTTCCAGACTTTCTGGAGGGAGCTTCAACCGGTCATCATGCCCATGTTTCAGGAGTTCTACACCGGCACTCTGGTGATGGGGCGTCTGAATTTGGGCGTGATCACCCTGATCCCCAAAGTGCTGGGGGCCTCGGACGTTCGCCACTTCAGACCCATCACGGTCCTCAATGTCACCCAACGGATCCTCGCAAAAGTTTGCGCCTCTCGCCTCGCCCCGGTCATGGAGCGCCTCACCCACCAGTATCAATTTGCCTTTCTCAAAGGCCGGTTTATACATGATGGGATACTGGCCCTCCATGAGGTTATACACGAGATTAAGTCCCGACGATTGAAGGGCATCTTCTTGAAGCTGGACTTCCAGAAGGCCTATGATCGTCTGGACTGGCGGTTCCTTCGTCAGGTCCTCATTAGGCGAGGATTTGACGACCGCCTGATCACCTGGATAATGCAGTTCGTCATGACCGGGAGCAACGCGATTAACATCAACGGCGAGATCGGACCTTACTTCCGCCCCTCATGCGGTGTCCGCCAGGGGGACCCCCTGTCCCCCCTCCTCTTCAACGCTGCGGTCGATGCTCTCGCGGAAATGCTTGAGAAAGCGAAGGCGGCCGGCCACATATCCGGTGTGGTAGGCCACCTTATCCCCGGAGGGGGCATCACCCAGCTCCAATACGCTGATGACACGTTGATCTTGATTGGAGGCTCGGCCCTGGACATTGCAAACCTCAAGTTCCTCCTCCTATGCTTTCAGGAGATGTCTGGCCTCCGTATCAACTTCGATAAAAGCGAGATCATTGCACTAGGGTTCCCCCTGGACGAGCAGCAGAGGATAGCTGACAACTTCAATTGTCGGCTAGCCTCCTTCCCCATCACCTACCTGGGGATGCCGATCCGCGACACCAGGATCCTTATCAGGGACCTGGAACCGCTCGCGGAGAGGGTGCGCTCAAGGTCCGAACCCTGGCGTGGGAGATTTACCTCTAAAGGTAGCAAGACCGTCCTGATCGAATCATGTCTGTCTAGTCTGCCCATGTATATGATGGGCATGTACCTCCTCCCCGAGGGGGTGCATGGGGCCTTTGACAAGGAGCTGTCGAGGTTCTTCTGGCAAGACTCCTTGGGTCGCCAGAAATACCACATGGTCAAATGGGAAGACATTTGCGCCCCCAAGGATGTTGGGGGCATAGGTATCCTTGCTTCCCGTCAGTTCAACAAGGCCCTCATGCTCAGATGGGTCTGGCGCATCCTGCGGGATGATGGTGGCCTTTGGCTCAAACTCATCAAGGCCAAATACCTTCGGGGCCGGCCCCTTCTGGCCTGTGATCGTCACGAGGGGTCCCAGTTCTGGCACTCCATTCAGGAGGTCAAGGGTGAGATCAGGCATGGCCTCGCTGTCTCCATCGGGAATGGGGAGGGGACCCTGTTCTGGCTGGATCCCTGGCTTAGGGGGCGCCCGCTGCAGCAGGATTTTCCGGGCTTATTCGCCATCTGTTCCGACCCAGCGCTCCGTGTTTCCTCCGCGGCACTAGGAGGTACATGGAACATCTCGTTCCGCCGTACCTTCGGCCCGGAGGAAACGGAAGCTTGGAGGGAACTCAGGGCGGAGCTCCCGGCCTCCTTGGCCAGCGAACCCGATAGTGTTCTGTGGACCCTCACTCCGTCTGGTTCCTTCTCGGTGGGCTCGGCCTATCGGGCCCTCTTTGGCCAGGCGCCTATTCCCTGGACCAAGCACCTCTGGAAAGCCCCTCTCCCGCTGAAGACTAAAATCTTTGTGTGGCAACTTTTACGCGATAGGCTCCCCTCGGGAGTTGAGGTGACCAAGCGACATGGGCCGGGGGATGGGTTATGCCCATTATGTGGGGTCCCTGAAACGGGCACCCACATATTGTTCAGTTGTCCCGCGGCCCGGTTTCTGTGGAATTTCATCCGCGAGGCGTTGGGCCCGGATTGGCTGGCCCATGACCTCGGGGAATTCCTAGAAACCCGAGCTAACCAAGCCGGGAGGGATCGCCGCCTTTTCTGGCTTGTGTTTGCGGCTATGTCATGGTCCCTCTGGAATATTCGGAATAAGATGGTCATTGAGAAGATCCTCCCTCGGCGTGCGTCTGACTCTGTTTTCCACTTTCTGGCTTCCCTGCAGCTCTGGTACCCGTTGTGTAGACAGCGGGACAAGGTGAGGTTGGACTCGACTCTGCGCCGGCTCTTGGAGGCGGCTCTGCGGCTCCCCCGTAGCTCGTCGTAGTGTCGTCGGCGTCCTTGATCTCGGCGCTTCGTTTTCTTTCTTTGGACTCTGTCCTAGTTGGGCCGTCTTGTGCTGTGGCCCCAGCATGTGTTATGTGTGTGGATCTGTACTGTGTTGTTTGGCTGTGGACAGTTGCTTTATTTATAAAGCGGGGCGAAAGCCTATTTCGAGATATTCTGGCTCCTCCTTTCCCCTCGACTGAGTTGGCCCCTTTATATCATGTTGTGATCTCCCTTCTCTTCTTCCATTTATAAAGAAGTGAGCGCAACGTCTTTAATTCCAGCCAGTGCCGGACTGCTGCAGTAAACACGAAGGGATCAAGGTTGGAAATTGGTGCACCGAATGAGCTAAAAAAAATTGATTTTTATATGAAAGGAGAAATTGTTTGGTGGGTATTCAATGCTTCAAGACGTCGAAATGATCCATATAATAATCGAGAAGTATAAGAACCTCATTTTGGGTGAAGAGGTTATGGAGAAATATTTAACTGGACTTGATGTCAGAAGGTGAACTCAATCAAAACTAGACACTATCCTTGTACAGTTATACCAGTCGCGACTTAACAACTCTATTAAAATATGGGCCGGCCTACTGCCGGACAATCACTTTGGCTCCCGTACTCCATGTGTGGACCTTTTTTGAATTTTTCAAAAGGCATCAAATATTTTCGAAAATGTGTATTCGTGTAGCCACCAACACAAAATACAAGTCTGTAAAATTTCAATGAAAACTTTTAAAAGTTGGAAGGAAAAAAAGAAACAACTCATTAAAAAAACTGATTAACTACATAGGGGAGAAGGAAATGGATTAAAAGAGCAACAAAGAACTGTCCTAAAGAAAATTATACTCCATCTTCCCCATAATTGGAATAATAGACTAGTCTCCAACAAATCCTTCGAAAGAATTATCATGGTATAACATCTGTAGGTGTATTGGACTACTTAAGGAAAGAGAGATTTCAATATTATTTTATACAGTAGAACCATCCATTGTTTAATAAAATTTTCATTGGCTTAATTAGTCAAAACAAAATTGATCTTGAGTATCTTAGCATGTTATCATACAAAAAAAATATTTAAGAGACAATTTCTTCAATGCATTGCCTCTTGAATGTAGATTCTATATTTAATGATTTCGGGGCTCTTGTGCTTGAGATTGGACTAGATTTTTTTTCTACCTATGGCTCCGTGCAAGAGTTGTATTTTAACTAAAAAGTGAGCCTAGATCACTTGGTTAGGAAAGTGGATAGACAATTCAGCCACTCAGGTTCAAGTCTAGATTTGAGTTCTTATTATTTCAAAAACAAAATCGTTGTAGGGACTTCTCCTACCCTATTCCTTTCAAAAAGAGAGTTGCATCTTAACTAAGATTCAACACCAGCCTCTCACATCATTAACTATAGTGCCACTTCTGAATTTTGCAGAGCTATCGCGAGAGACTACCACAGTTACCCTACAAGCCGACAAGCTTCAAGCTAGACGTTTGTTGAGAAGCATGCCCGATGTGCAGTCTGATCTACAACTTGAGAATAATTATCGACTTGCAGTCCATATGATTCATGGCACTCCATGATATGGATGCACTTCCCGGTGCCTCCCCCTCCAACTCTGGCACTAGTATATGATTTATTTTGTTTTGATGCATCTCCTCCGCATTAACAAGCGACCTTCAGATTAACTTGTACATATACTGTATGGTATATATACATATACTATGGATCTCTCATCACCACGCCCTCCATCTGACAAGTGAGTTGGTGTATGGATAGTCCTATTATGGCTCCTCTTTTCCCCTCGACTGAGTTGGCCCCTTTGTATCATGTTGTGATCTCTCTTCTCTTCTTCCATTTATAAAGAAGTGAGTGCATCGTCTTTAATTCCAGCCAGTGTTGAACTGCTGCAGTAAAACGAAGGGGTCAGACACAAAGGTTGGAAATTGGTGCACCGAATGAGTTAAGAAAATAATTGATTTTTATGAAACAATAAATAGTTTGGTGGTTATTCAATGCTTCGAGACGTCGAAATGATCCATATAATAATCGAGAAGTGTAAAGAACCTCATTTTGGGTGAAGAGATTATGGAGAAATATTTAACTGGACCTAATGTACAGAAGGTGAACTCAATCGAAACTAGACACTGCCCTTGTACAGTTATACCAGCCGCGACTTAACAACTCTATTAACATATGGGCATACTGCCGGAAAATCACTTTGGCTCCCGTACTCCATGTGTGGACCTTTTTTGAATTTTTCAAAAGGCATCAAATATTTTCGAAAATGTGTATTCGTGTAGCCACCAACACAAAATACAAGTCTGCAAAAATTCAATGAAAACTTTTAAAAGTTAGAAGAAAAAAACAACTCATTAAAAAAATGATTAACTACATATGGGAGAAGGAAATGGATTAAAAGAGCAACAAAGATCTATCCTAAAGAAAATTATACTCCATCTTCCCCATAATTGGAATAATAGACTAGTCTCCAACAAATCCTTCGGAAGAATTATCATGGTATAACATCTGTAGGTGTACTGGACTACTTAGGGAAAGAGAGATTTCAATATTATTTTATATCAGTAGAACCATCCATTGTTTGATAAAATTTTCATTGGCTTAATTAGTCAAAACAAAATTAATCTTGAGTATCTTAGCATGTTATCATACAAAAATATATATTTAAGAGACAATCTCTTCAATACATTGTCTCTTGAATGTAGATTCTATATTTAATGATTTCGAGGCTCTCATGCTTGAGATTGGACTAGAATTTTTTCTACCTATGGCTCCGTGCAAGAGTTGTATTTTAACTAAGAAGTGAACCTAGATCACTTGGTTAGTAAAGTGGATAGACAATCCAGCCACTCATGTTCAAGTCCATATTTGAGTTCTTATTATTTCAAAAACAAAATCGTTGTAGGGGCTTCTCCTACCCCATTCCTTTCAAAAATAGAATTGCATCCTAACTAAGATACAACACCAGCCTCTCACATCATTAACTATAGTGCCACTTCTGAATTTTGCAGAGCTATCGCAGGAGACTACTGCTATATGTTGATCCAAATTCTACAAAGTATAGGCCAACTTCTGACGAGTGGAGCGAGGCCCGTCGCCGGAGGCTTGGCCGAGTGTAACGATACGGATCGTCGAAGACCAAGGTTTCCACCGATATATAAATCTCTTGTAAGCCGTCGGTTGGAATAGTTGCATCTGTGAAATCCCCGGCGTTTGTAAACACTCCCCGATATAGTGAAGTTTCGCTGGCTGGCGCTCGTGGTTTTTTCCTCTCTTTGTTGGAGATGTTTTTCCACGTTAAATATGTGCTCCCTTGTTGTGATTTCGTTATCATTCTTGTCGCAATTATAACAACTACCACAGTTACCCTACAAGCCGACAAGCTTCAAGCTAGACGCTTGTTGAGAAGCATGCCCGATGTGCAGTCTGATCTACAACTTGAGAATAATTATCGACTTGCAGTCCATATGATTCATGGCACTCCATGATATGGATGCACTTCCCGGTGCCTCCCCCTCCAACTCTGGCACTAGTATATGATTTATTTTGTTTCGGTGCATATCCTCCGCATTAGCAAGCGATCTTCAGATTAACTTGTGCATATACTGTATGGCATATATACTATGGATCTCTCATCACCATGTCCTCCACCTGTCAAGTGAGTTGGTGTATGGATAGTCCTATTCTGGCTCCTCCTTCCCCCTCGATTGGGTTGGCCCCTTTGTATCATGTTGTGATCTCCCTTCTCTTCTTCCATTTATAAAGAAGTGACCGCAGGGTCTTTAATTCCAGCCAGTGCGGCACTGCTGCAGTGACACGAAGGGATCAGACACAAGGATGGAAATTGGCACATGAAATGAGTTGAGAAAATAATTTATGAAATAAGAAATTGTTTGGTGCTTATTAAATGCTTCAAGACGTCGAAATGATCCATATAATAATCGAGAAGTATAAGAACCTAAATTGGATGTGACTTGTTTTGGGCTTATGAACTGGCTTATAGGTTTCTCACATCATAAGCCTAAAAAAGTGTCTGCTTCTAGATAGTTTCTTCCCATCGCTGATTTGGCTTATAGTGTAAAATTTGCGGGCTAGAGAAGCAACCGGAGGGTAGCTTCCCGAGCTTATCAACAGTGAAATCTAATCGGTACCCTCGTACCCCGAGTGAAGAGATTATGGTGAAATTTTTAACTGGACTTGATGTATAAAAGATGAACTCAATCAAAACTGGACACTGCCCTTATACAGTTATACCAGTCACAACTTAAAACTCTATTAAAATATGGGACCTACTTCTCCCTAGTTGACATCAAATATTTTACATTCCAATCGAGAAACACAACAAAAAAGGGGAAATGTAAAAAAATAAAAACTTACCGGTAACAAAAAAATCATCAAAAAATACAAACAGTGAAGAAACCAGTGATCATTTAAAATGCCACCTACGAATATCTTTTTAATAAGTTCTCAAAACATATTTTAGAAGAGCAATTCTTTTGCACATTTAAGAACCATGTTGCATGATGTGAATGTGCAACAATATACAACCAGGCTTTTATTTAGAAAAAAGCTAAAAACGTAAGTAAATGATAAAATAATGTAGTTGTACACTATAAATACAAGGTCTGTACTTTCAAGATTTTTAGTTAGTGTCAATTAAAAGTGCAACGTGGAAAGAAAAAAAAACTCATTTCACAAAAAATAATTAACTACATAGAGGAGAGGGAAATTGATTAAAAGAGCAACAAAGAACAGTCCTAAAGAAAAATTTAATCCATCTTTCCCACAATTTGAATAGTAGACTATTATCATGGTATAACATCTATAGGTGTACCTGGGAGCGGGGCTACTTAGGGGAAGGGAGATTTCTATATTATTTTTATATAGTAGAACCATCCATTAGTTGATAAATTTTTTATTGGCTTAATTAGTAAAAACAAAATTGAGCTTGCCTATCTTAGAATGTTATCATATGATAAATAAATATTCAAGAGACAACCTCTTGATGGCGCCTAAGAGCGCTTCGTCGGGAAACCCCAAGAGCAAGGTGTGAAGAGCACAATAGTAGGTCTTTCCTTAGTAAGAAACCGAGGTTATCGAACCAGTAGGAGGAAAGAAACGTCTCAAAGGTGTTGCAAGCAACTTGGAGACCTGCACAACACAAATCCAAGACTTTTCCCCAACGAACAGTAAGGTTTTCAATCTCACCGGTTGCTGTAACAAATAATTAACTGTATGGTGTGGAAGGTAATAGTGGTTTGCAGAAAGTAAACAGTAACAGTGGAAGATGTATCAATGGTAAAGATCGGACCAGGGTTCATAGTTCACTAGACGTGTTCTCCTTAGATAAACAAACATGGCATCCTGAGTAAACAAATTACAGCAGGGCAATTGACAGGACTGAGCAAGGTATAACAATGCAATACTAGACAACATGATCATATAAGATTAAATTGGGCAATACAACAAGATACATAGACCGTAATCCAACTGCATCTATGACTAGAAGTCCACCTTTGGGTTATCATCCGAACCCCATCCAGTATTAAGTTACAAGCAACAGACAACTGTTTTAAGCAAAGTGTGTAAGGTAAACAATCCACTTGTTCCATGAACAAGAGACCGTTGTTTTCTCCCTAGTGGAAACACCACATCTACAACCTTAGAGATTTCTGTCACTTCCCTTAGATTAAATAGAGGCATGAACCCACTATCGAGCATAAATACCTCCTCTTGGATTCACTAGCAACTACTTGGCCAAGATAGCTACTAAGAACATAGAGCATGCAAGATCACAAACAACACAGACATGATAGAATCAATAAGACAAAATCATTAATCAATCTGACATAATAATCTCAATATTCATCGGATCCCCACAAACACAACATGCATGATTACAAATAGATGAGATCTTGATTATGAACGGAGCTCACAAGATCTAGACATGAAAGCACAAAGGAGGAGATACAACCATCTAGCTACTACATGGACCCGTAGTACAAGGTGGAACTACTCACGCTTCATACCGGAGGCTGGCATGATGAAGAAGAAGGCCTCCGGGATGATCTCCCCTCCGGCAGGGTGCCGGGAAGAGCTTCAGACCCCCCTGATCTAGGAACGATGGTGGCGGCGGCTATAAACGGTTTCGTGGAATATTAATCAGGTACTTAGGGTTTAGGCATCGGGGGCTTCTTCTAGGCGAAGAGGGAGGTCGAGGGGGTGCCCGAGGCGGCTGCACCCCCTAGGCGCGGTGTGGGCCCACCCGTGCGACCAGGGGGTGTGGCACCCTCGAGGCCCTCCTCTGTCTCATCTTCTGGCTCCGTGTTCTTCACCGTAAAATATTGACTTTGGCTTTTGTCCCGTCCAATTTCGAGAATATTAATTTTTTGCCTTTCTGGAACCAAAAACAGAAGAAAACATGCAACTAACACGGTGGCATCTTGTTAATAGGTTAGTACCAGAAAACATATAAAAACACCTCAAAGTGTAGACAAAGCAAAATATATACTAAACAAACATGAAACATAAAAAATTATAGATACGTTTCCGACGTATCACCTCTCTAATTCATTGTCTCTTGAATGCGATTTCTATATTTAATTATTTGGGGGCTTCCATGTTTGAAATTGGACTAGAATTTTTTTCTGCCTATGGATCCATGCAAGAGTTGTATCTTAACTAAGAAGTGATCCTAGATCACTTGGTTAGGAAAGTGGATGTTCAACCTAGCCACCCAGGTTTAAGTTCTCACGAACACATATCTAGGCTCTTAATATTTAAAAACAAAATCTCTGTAGAGGATTCCCCTACCACATTCTTTTTTTAAGTTATATCTTCATTAAGATAAAACGCCAACCTCTCACATCATTACTTATAGTGCCACATAAACATTTTGACTATGAAACCGCACTAAGAGACTAGCATTGTGAAATAACTTAGGGAAGGTGATCTATGTAATTTAATTAAGATACAACTATTTATTTCACACTAGAGGGACCTTATCCACAAGGATGCACCATTGTGACCTACTATTAACTATTTTTTATTTTCGGGACAATGGAGTTAAGATATATGTTCTTTGAACACTTTTTAAAACACCGAACACGACGTATATTGGACACACCGATAACATATCTACTTAAGACCAGAGTTGCGGTGTTTTATGATTAACGAAGTTGCCTACACTTCACCATCCAGAGGAGCACTATCTTACACCAAATGAACGCACACTATACATCAGATATAAGAGTATGTGGTAGGATAGAAGCATAAACCACCTTCCTAACCATCAAACAAATGATTGATTCTCACACGGTTCTAAATCGTCATTGATCTGGTAAACTTCTCTAATAGTATTATTGTTTGGCAACCAATAAACAACACATTATGTTTTTTTTCCAATAATGGGCAATTTATTGTAACATCTCGGCCTCTTCGGACAAGTGGTTGTTACTCCTGGCAGCTCAATAAGATCTCTAGACTAGTCCCACAGACAAACACTAGTCTTTTCTGCGCACTTTGTCCTCACTCGTGTGCATCCGATACCCACTTTCCGGTCGGTCACCCATCCTCAATTTTTTCTAGGTAAGCAAGCTTAACTGGAGGTTCTTTTTGAATGAGATTCCGAAATTTTTTGCAACTTGTTGGTATGAGTATGTTATCAATCCTATTAAGTCACGCGGAAGGGTCTCGCATACACCCACCCTTAGAAGATCGACGTCCTCATCGATCAACCACAAGCCAGGAACGTCCCTCTTGGCATACGTCTGTGCCCTAGTGTCGGCACATGTGCCATGATGTGTCCACTCCGGACCACATGCTCCATATGCTTCACATGTCCGCCACTGATCCGCACACGCCCATGTAATCGCAAGGATCGGCTCTAATACCACTTGTAACACCCAGGCCTCTCCGGACCAGTGATTGTCACTCCTAGCAGGTCAATAGGACCTCTAGACTAGCCCCACAGACCAACACTAGTCTTTTTTACGCACTTTTTCCTTACTCTTCGCACCCAGTACTCACTTTCCGGTCGGTCACCCATCCTCAAATTGCTCTAGACCAAGCACGCTTAACCTGAAGGTTTTTTGAATGAGATTCCGGATAAGAAGTTGCAACTTGTTGGTATTGGTATGCTATCAATCCTATTAAGCCATACGCCAGAGTCTTGTTGGAGATATGCCCAAGAGGCAATAATAAAGTGGGTTATTATCATATCTTCATACTTATGATAAATGTTTACATGCCATGCTATAATTGTATTAACATGAAACATTAATACTTGTGTGATTTGTAAACATAAAAGAGTCCCTAGTAAAGCCTCTTGTTAAACTAGCTTGTTGGTTAATATATGATCATGGTTTCCTGATCATGAACATAGAGATGTTATTGACAAAAGGGTCATATCATTAGGAGAATGATGTGATGGACATACTCCTATAGATAAGCGTAGCATAAAGATCAAGTCATTTTAATAGTTCAATTGCTATATGCTTTCTGATACATAGTAACCTAATTCCTTCGACCATGAGATCATGCATATCACCTTTACCGGATGGATGCTTTGATGACATCAAACACCACACCGTAACTGGGTGGCTATAAAGGTGGCATTGAGTGTTCGGAAAGTATTGGTTGAGACACATGGATCAAGAGTGGGATTTGTCCATCCATATGACAGATAGATATACTCTGGGCCCTCTCGGTGAAATGTCATCCAATTATCTTGCAAGCATGTGACTGGCTCACAAGGGATCACATATCACGGGAACGAGAAAAGAGTACTTATCGGTAACGAGGTTGAACTAGGTATGCAGAGATACCGACGATCAAAACCTCGGATAAATAAACTATCGTGAGACAAAGGGAAATTGGTATCGTATGTAAGTGGTTCATTCGATCGCAAAGTAATCGTAGAAATATGTGGGAGCCATATGAATTTCCAGATTCCTCTATTGGTTATTGTTCGGAGAAGTGTCTCGATCATGCCCGCATAATTCACGAACCGTAGGGAGACACACTTAAGGATTCAGCGTTGTTTGAGTAGTTATGGAATGATGAGAAAGAGACCGAATGTTGTTCGGAGTCTCGGATGGGATCCGGGATATCACGAGGATATCCGGAATGGTCCGGAGAATAAGATTCATATAAGGAAAGTCCTATTTCGGAGATGGAGAATGGTTCCGGTGTTTTTCATCGGGAATGTTCTAGAAGGTTTCGGAATGTCCGGCACTCCGGAGGGGAAGGGGTACATGAATGTGTCATTACAAGTTGGAATGATTGCATCATGTACTAGGTGTCATCGCTGTCCAAAATAAAGGGTTTATTCAAATCCTAGTTTGAAAAGTCAAACGGCTAGTTTGAAAAGTCAAACGACAGTTTTTGGAAAGAGGAGGAGAGGTGGAAACCGAGTTGGGGAGGAGTTCGCTCCTCCAACCGGCGGCCCACCTCCAAGACGAGTTGGGGAGGGACTCCCCTCCCCTTGGCCTCACCTCCCACCTATAAAGGGAGGGGCAGGGCTGCCCCTCCTGGCACACAAGTTGCCTCACTCTAAACCTAAACCCTAGCCACAGCCTAGGGATTTCTCCCAAGCCGCCGAGTTAGAGCTTCTAATTGCCCTAGCCGCTGGTTTAGCCCCTTCTAATTGGTGTGTCTAAACCCTAGATCACCAAGGCTCTCTCATAGTCCACCATACTCGCTCCGGCTTAAGGCGAAGCCCTGCGAGATCTCCCCTCTACTTCCGGTACCACGCCGTTGTGCTGCCGGAATCGCGAGGAGAGTGCTACAACCTCCGCTGCCTGCTGGAACAAGGGAGAGGAAGGTCTTCGTCGAGTACCGAACGTGTGACCGACTGCGGGAGCGCTGCCGGAACGCAGCGCCGGAAGGATCGTCTACGCGATCTTGAGATCGGCAAGTGTACGACTACATCACCCACGAGAATCTGCTCTCGTTAACCGCTTTGGAATCTTCGAGGGTGAGTTCCTCTATCAACTCGTTGCTACAATCTAGTAGATAGATCTTGGCTTGTTTGTTTGTATGCGATAGAATTTTTTTGTTTTCCATGCTACGAACCCCTACAGTGGTATCAGAGCCGTGTCTATATGTAGATCTGTTGCACGAGTAGAACACAATGGTCATTGTGGGCGTTGATGCTTTTGTTGTCGATTACTTCTTGTGTACTTTGCATCTTGCGGGATGGTGGGATGAAGCGGCCCGGGTTAACCTTACATGACATCGTTCATGAGACTTGCTCCACGCTTGACATGCAACTTGTATTGCATAAGTGGCTTTGCGGGTGCCTGTTTCTCCCAACATAGTTAAGATTCAATTTACAACGGGTGATTGACAATACTAGTATCAATGTTGTGGTTCTTTTTCGTAAGTTAGAGCGACACTTATTGAAAGCCCCAAACCACGTAAAATATGCAAAGAAAATTAGAGGCGTCTAACTTTGTTTTGCAGGGGTGTGCTGTGATGTGATATGACCATGATTGTGATTATATTTGATGTATGCAATGTTCCTTATTGTAAGTTGGCAACCGGCAGGAGCCATATGGTTGTCTTTAAATTCTATTAAGACCCGCGTGTCTATTCAAAGTAGTTGTAATAGTTGAAGCTGGTGGACCTCAACCATGGAGCAGCGTCATTGACCTTGATGCAATGCCGGTGATGATGGAGATCATGTTCGTGCTAGAAGATGGAGATCGGAAGCACAATGAAGAAAGGCCATATCATATCACATATTATGAATTGCATGTGATGTTAATCCTTTATGCATCTTGTATTGCTTAGTAGACGACGGTAGCATTATAAGATGATCCCTCATGCACATGAATTTCAAGTCATAAAGTGTTCACCCTCAGTTAGCACTGTTGCTAAAGCTTGTTGTTTTGAAGCACCACGTGATGATCGGGTGTGTTAGATTCTGCAAGTGTATACAACGTGAGCAAGCCAGATTTGCTCATGCGGAAACTAAGGTTTGATCTTCACGAGCCTAGCATGTACAGACATGGTCTCGGAACACGGATCACCGAAAGGTAAAGCATGAGTCATATAGTAGATATGATGAACATGTTGATTGTTCGCCATTGAAGCTACATCAACTCTCGTGATGATCGGTTTTGATGTGGTGGATTTGGTTCGTGTGATCACTAAAACAATGTGAGGGATATTGTTTTGAGTGGGAGTTCAACGGCAATATGATTAAAAGTTGAACACTATTTATCATAAATTAAATCAAAGTGAATTTTCATAATTGTTGTAGTTATTGGCATACGTTTACCACCTTGCGCTTAGTTTTAATTGAGATGATAGAACTATAGAATTCTAGTTAGTTGCTTTACGAACTGGTATCGTATTGTTTTGAAGTGTTAATCTAAAGTTTAAAAGTCCTATTGCAAACTTTCAGTAAGTTCCGGTCACTCCGTGAAGTTTAATAATTGGTATTAAATCAAGAGTGACAATTCCAAGTGTTAGTGTATGAGTATCATGTTTGTCTCCATGATTCTTGATATTCAAAGGATTATCTTAATATCAAGGTTATCTAGGATCTGAAAGAGTTGTTTCAGAAACCATGATGTGTGGAAGATATTGTGATATCTGAAAACGAAGTTTTGGTTGCAACATGACAGAGTATAATATGGCAAAAGTCATGTTCTCATATTTGATGAGAATTTGCAAAGGGTTGGAGACTCTAGTTGTCCTAATCCACCAAAAGGTTTTGGATAGCAACATTATACTCACGATTCATCTTTATAAGCTAAAAGTAGCTTGATCATGGATAATTCCATGATAAGGGTGAATATTTGATGTAGGTAAAATATTTACTACACCAAGAGATTACTAAAGAAAGGAATTTGGAAGAACACCAAACATTTGATGATGGTGATCTACTTCAAAGTGCAAGTCCAAATACATTGGTATTTAACTATACACGCTTTGGACTATGTGTCATATGTATGACTCCACTATTGATGTTGATAGATTCTTTCAAACAGAAAAGGAAATACTGAAAGAGAATCTCATAAGTATATGACAGAAAAGAAAAGACAAGAATTGTTCAGTTTAAGTATATAGATGATATACATGTTATGGCTATATTCTTTGCTTATTAAACAATGTGGTTCTTAAGTATTTGATACTGAATTTGTTGGTGTGAATCGTCATACGAAACAACACAATTCATGAACTACAATGGTCTAAGTAACTAGCAAAAGAATATGTGATGATATTCATCGAGAACAAATAAAGGGTTATTGTGTTGCTCGTTAAACATCAAAGCTTGCCTTCAAAGATTTGTTTTATCAGGTATTATGAGAACAAAAGGGTTGTTCAAATAATTGCCGTAATCCATAAAAGATGGATTCGCAAATCTCGTTGGAGAAATCACATCCATAAAACTAGTGCTAAAGATGTCAAAAGATAAATTGATTGAAAGATCACTTAGGAAGTGACATCGCCGTTTAAATTATATTTGAAAGAAAACATGAAGAAACTCCATGTGGATGGAATTTTGGAGTCTTTTGATTTTGATCACATGACACTTGTGAAACTTCCCTAGAGATAATTAAAACTTCGTTCATAGGCCAAAAGGGAACGAATGACTAGCCTATTGGAACTTGTACATATTGTTGTACGGAGTCCATTATGTGTAGTCAAGAGCGATGGATTTCAACTTCATATGCTTTCTCCGAAAATTTGAGTGAATATATGAATATTTACTTAATAAGGATGAAGTATGAAACATTTGAAAAGTTCAAAGACTTTCAAGATGAAGTGCAAGATCATTGTAACAAGAATATAAATAGTTTATGATAAAATCATAAAGGAAGATATTTGAGTTACAAGTTTAGCATCATACCTAAGATTTAAGGAATCGTTCCGTGGATGCATGTACCGAAACACCATAAGAGTATGGAGCATTCGAGATATGTAATTAAACCTTGTTTGACATGGTGAGATCAAAGGTGTAATTCATAAATTGCCATTATATTTTAAAGATTAAAAGCTTGAGAGACTACCGTTTTTCCACTGAAAAGAGCTTCATCATAATCCGTTGAAATGACACCATATAAAGTTATGGTTTGGGATAAAACCCAAGTTGTCCTTTCTTAAAACATTGGTATGCTTTGCATAAGAAAGATGTTTGCAACCAAAGTCGGATGAACCTCTCTTTGTATGTTATTTCGAATAACTGTTAAGTATTCCTCCATAACACCAGAGACAAAAGTGTTTGTCGCTTAGAACGTCAAGTTTCTTTGAGAAGGAATTTTTCGTGAAAAGTAAAGTGGGAGGACAATAGAACTTTGATAAGGTTAAAAGAACCTTAGCTATATGTGCAGAGTTACGCAGCGCCGAAAAGTGTTCCGGAGGCAGCAACAATGCTCATGGCTCACGTGCCTCAAAGGTTGTGGTCACGGAGATCTAAGTTCCTATTGAAACAAGTAGGTTGGGTAAACAATCAAAGACCAAGATTTGAGGGTTGAATCATTATTTGAGAATAATGAACCGGCTACATGCAAAGAAGCGATGATGGGCCCTGACTCCGTCAAATGGCTTGAAGCCATAAAATCCGTGATAGTTCCATACATGAGAAATCAAGTTTTGAACTTGAAGGACCCTCGAGAAATGTGTAAGACCTTACAGTTGTGTTTGGATCTATAAAGAAATAGACATGAATATGGTCTACATGTTGGGAAAGAGTTCACAACAATGTTCAAGGGTTGACTATGACAAGATTTGATCTTTCATAGCGATATTTAGTCTAGACAGATTAATGTAGCAACCACGACATATAATTTTGTTATGTGTTGGATAAACAAAACAAATTCTTCTAATAGAAGGGTTACCTAGGATGTGTGCATGACACGGTCCAAAGGGTTTTGTTAGTTCAAAGGATGCTAAATGCATATGCAAACTTCAATGGTTGAAGTAAGCATTACGGAGTTGGAATCTTCACTATGATGAAACTGTTAAAGGAGTTTAAATTCGTCGGAGATAATGAAGATGCTTGCATTTGCAAGAAATTAAGTGGGAGCGCTAAGACATGTTTCTAATACATTATGTGGAAGACATATTGTTGATTGGAAATGATGTATCTTTTATTAACACAAGATAATAATTTCATCTCGATGAAAGGCTTAGGCAAAACCCAAATATTTAGCATCAATAGACGCTAATATGGTTGTGCCGAAAGTACATAGATGATGTATTGAATGAGTTCAATATAGAAACTACAAGAAAGGTTCTTGTCGCACAGAAAGGATTGAATGAGTTCAATATTGATGATATATTCAAGTGTATTGACACTTGGTAAGTGAAACAAAGATTCAAGTATAGATTGATACTTGATGTATGAAATCACAAAGAGTATTTATATCAATTATGCTGTGATATGTACAAATCCAGATATGTCCTGTGCGCTAAATGATGTGAGCATATACCAGAATGATTCATATGATGATCATTGGACAATAGTAAGGATATTCTTATGATCTTTTGGAAGAACTAAGAATATATTGTTTGTAGAAGTGACAAATAGATGGTTAGTTCATTGTAAAAGTACTACATTGATACTAGTTTTGTCACAAAGTACAAATTAAGTTTATCTCAATCTAAACTAAGGGTGGCACAATATAATGGAAAGTAAGTTCCATAATGGATTTGGATGAGTTCCAAAGTTAAGACATTGTGACAGATACTACAACAAAAGGCTAAGTATATGACTGCTATTATAGCAGCTAAAGAGGGCATTTGGGTCAAGTAGTTTGTTATCAAACTAGGTGTAGTTCATAGCGGGATAATACTATGAAGATATATTGTACGACAATATTATCAACATGTTTTAACCCCAAAGAACTAAAGGTCTCACCAAAGGACCAAATTTATACAAAGCCATCTCATTAGAGAACGAGTGATGCGTAGAGACGCAAATACATGCAATTACACACGGACCTTGAAGTGTCAGATCCGGAGATCAGTTGACCACTAGCGAACGTGTACTTACAACACCAGAAAGCCATAGGTGTTGAATACACAAAGGTTTGAAACTAGATTATTGACTCTAGTGCAAGTGGGAGACTGTTGGAGATATGCCCAAGAGGCAATAATAAAGTGGGTTATTATCATATCTTCATACTTATGATAAATGTTTACATGCCATGCTATAATTGTATTAACAGGAAACATTAATACTTGTGTGATTTGTAAACATAAAAGAGTCCCTAGTAAAGCCTCTTGTTAAACTAGCTTGTTGGTTAATATATGATCATGGTTTCCTGATCATGAACATAGATATGTTATTGACAACAGGGTCATATCATTAGGAGAATGATGTGATGGACATACTCCTATAGATAAGCGTAGCATAAAGATCAAGTCATTTTAATAGTTCAATTGCTATATGTTTTCTGATACATAGTAACCTAATTCCTTCGACCATGAGATCATGCATATCACCTTTACCGGATGGATGCTTTGATGACATCAAACACCACACCGTAACTGGGTGGCTATAAAGGTGGCATTGAGTGTTCGGAAAGTATTGGTTGAGACACATGGATCAAGAGTGGGATTTGTCCATCCATATGACGGATAGATATACTCTGGGCCCTCTCGGTGAAATGTCATCCAATTATCTTGCAAGCATGTGACTGGCTCACAAGGGATCACATATCACGGGAACGAGAAAAGAGTACTTATCGGTAACGAGGTTGAACTAGGTATGCAGAGATACCGACGATCAAAACCTCGGATAAATAAACTATCGTGAGACAAAGGGAAATTGGTATCGTATGTAAGTGGTTCATTCGATCGCAAAGTAATCGTAGAAATATGTGGGAGCCATATGAATTTCCAGATTCCTCTATTGGTTATTGTTCGGAGAAGTGTCTCGATCATGCCCGCATAATTCACGAACCGTAGGGAGACACACTTAAGGATTCGGCGTTGTTTGAGTAGTTATGGAATGATGAGAAAGAGACCGAATGTTGTTCGGAGTCTCGGATGGGATCCGGGATATCACGAGGATATCCGGAATGGTCCGGAGAATAAGATTCATATAAGGAAAGTCCTATTTCGGAGATGGAGAATGGTTCCGGTGTTTTTCATCAGGAATGTTCTAGAAGGTTTTGGAATGTCCGGCACTCCGGAGGGGAAGGGGTACATGAATGTGTCATTACAAGTTGTAATGATTGCATCATGTACTAGGTGTCATCGCTGTCCAAAATAAAGGGTTTATTCAAATCCTAGTTTGAAAAGTCAAACGGCTAGTTTGAAAAGTCAAACGACAGTGTTTGGAAAGAGGAGGAGAGGTGGAAACCGAGTTGGGGAGGAGTTCGCTCCTCCAACCGGCGGCCCACCTCCAAGCCGAGTTGGGGAGGGACTCCCCTCCCCTTGGCCTCACCTCCCACCTATAAAGGGAGGGGCAGGGCTGCCCCTCCTGGCACACAAGTTGCCTCACTCTAAACCTAAACCCTAGCCACAGCCTAGGGATTTCTCCCAAGCCGCCGAGTTAGAGCTTCTAATTGCCCTAGCCGCTGGTTTAGCCCCTTCTAATTGGTGTGTCTAAACCCTAGATCACCAAGGCTCTCTCATAGTCCACCATACTCGCTCCGGCTTAAGGCGAAGCCCTGCGAGATCTCCCCTCTACTTCCGGTACCACGCCGTCGTGCTGCCGGAATCGCGAGGAGAGTGCTACAACCTCCGCTGCCTGCTGGAACAAGGGAGAGGAAGGTCTTCGTCGAGTACCGAACGTGTGACCGACTGCGGGAGCGCTGCCGGAACGCAGCGCCGGAAGGATCGTCTACGCGATCTTGAGATCGGCAAGTGTACGACTACATCACCCACGAGAATCTGCTCTCGTTAACCGCTTTGGAATCTTCGAGGGTGAGTTCCTCTATCAACTCGTTGCTACAATCTAGTAGATAGATCTTGGCTTGTTTGTTTGTATGCGATAGATTTTTTTTGTTTTCCATGCTACGAACCCCTACAAGTCTCACATTTATTACTTAAAATGTTTAAGCATTTCACCCGATCTCTACATATCTAAGATGCACGCAACCGTAACATGTTGAACATGGAGAAGTAAGAGGCAACATGTAATCAACCAGAAACTTCATAACACCTAAGATAATGGAGGACAAATCCATTTTGGATAAAAATATCCATCACCATGTCCTCCAACCATGTAGACACCTTCATATACAGGTCGCGGTTCTCCACGTGTTATAGAGACGTCCATAAATGAGTATAATGTTGCACCGGTAGATAACCTACATATCCAAAATGACCAAATAACAACAAGCGTTCCTATTCTAATAAGAATTCTAAACCTAGGATCAATACCATGTAGTTAGTTGTCAAAAATATTGACAACACGGTATTATGCACTCGCATTACAATAAACATTTCCCGGGTTCAAATTTCAAAGTGAATGCCAAAAGAAAGTAGAAACAAAGGAAATAAACATATGTGAATCATAATGGAACATAGTCACGATCTTTCAAAATGCACTTCCTCATATTTGTTGTGATTAGTCTGAGTGCTAACTTAGACGTGAATGCCACCTCTTACTTGACACCTTGACACTGCTGGAAAATTTCTTGAACGAAGACATTGTGATACATGACACCTCCCTTAAAGAAGTTGCCCTCGAATCCCAACCTTTGATGAAATATTCAAGGTGAAATATAAAGAACACATTATTACATGTGAAAAGTTTGTGAATAGACATAATAATGTGTGTGATGTGAGGGACATGACACACATCCTTTTGAAGGGTTGTGACGAGAAGAATGGATTGACGAACACCATGCATGATGTGCATGCCAGATCCATACCATGCATGATGTGCATGCCGGATCCATTGGTGGCATGCACTTGATCCTTCCCTGGTGATACTCCTTGAAATGAACTTGTCCAACATGTTGGTGAGGCTTGTAGCTCTGGTATTGGCGTACCAACAGGAATCAACTGAAAAGGATGGTGTGTGTACTTCATTAGACTCCGCCACCTACCACACCAAACCAAGATTTCCAGCATACCAGTACCGAGGAAATGGTGATGGAAGCATTGGAAGCAGCGAGAGGCAGCATGACGGGCAAAACTAAAATGTGTATTGTGTGTAACATCTGTGCATATTGCCATAGTTGAGCACATCTTGGAGTCAAGGTGTTTGTATTATCTTAGATTCATGCCACTCTATACATCTGAAAACCGATGCATTTCTCGGTGCCTCCTCCTCCCAACTCCAATACTTTACATATTGACCAGAATATTGCTGGTGATGATGTCCTTGGCATGAATAAATACCTTCAAAATTCAAACATATGGTATATATACTAAAATATAAATAATCCAGACCCTCGACCTATCAAGTGAGCTGGTGTATGTGTATTTGTGTTATGTATCCTCCTTTGCCCCAAGCTGAGTTTTGGTCCCTTGGGATCATGTTGCGACGATTTATTAGCATAAATCCACCACATTTGTAGCCAAATTAATCAAATGGTACCACTTTTTGTTTTCAGGACAAAAAGACACCAGAAATTTGTAATTTTTTGGCAAAAAGTAAAACACTGACACAAAAACTGTTAGGCTAGACCCACTTTTCAGGGCCGAGTTAGTAAAATATGATCAATTTTTGTAGGTTGACTGAGTCCCACTTGTCAAACTACATTAAAAATCCAAAATATCCCAAAAAATAGTATAGTAGTATTGAGCATGTGATTGCACATGGAATTGCACATAGCATGCGATTGGTAAAAGTAGTACATGAATTGTAGCGTAGCAATTTTGAACTTTATATGTAATATTTTTTGTTTCATTTTTTCATGTTAACTTGTAACTCAAAATTGTAGGTGTTTGCGTCTTAGCACATATGTGTGCAATTGCACATGGATGTGTAATTCCCTACACATGCGCATTTTAAATTTTGTATATAATCTCTTTTTCTATTTGTTTCTTCATGTTAACTTGTAGTTGGTTCTGTAGTTTTTTATTTTGTAAGCTTGTTATCGGGATTCTAATTGCTAATATAAAATTCAAATCCCATAACACAAACAGAGGAGGGACACGAGGAGGGATAGGATCAGAGATATCGATCGATCAAGAATAAATGAGATTCTTGGTCGGTCGATAGCTAGGCGCAGCCATGTAATTTGGTGACAATGTTTAGCCGAATTAATTATTTTGTGTTCCACGATTTACCCTGGATTTGTTTTAGTGTGTCAAGTTATAACTCATTTAACCCTTTGCCCCTGTTTTTAACATGGTCCACATGTCACGCTAATGTGTACATCAACAAGAACACCACTCCCGCGATTGCTATGGTGGCATCATACATACCTAACGTTCTACTATTAATTTGTATGAGTGTCATATGTGTAGACATGCTAGATCATCGTAATATCTGTATAGTGTGCTGCATATGATTATTTTGATCAGTGTGTATGTTACACTCTTTATCGAGATTAAATATATTAGAAAATTGCACACCAACTCTATACGACCATAGCAGTAGACTTAACAACTCTGCTTAGGACCTCTTTGATAGGAAGGACTTGCAAATAAATTTTTGGAGGATTCAAATCCTTAGGAAGTTTTCCTATGGTGGATTTTGATTTGTAGGATTGAACCATATATGAATTTTTTCTAATGAATCCTTTGTACTAGTTTTCATAGAAAATGTAACATTCACTCAACCACCTTTTCAGAATCCTTTGTTTTCCTACACTGGAATAAAAAAATTATATTCATTCAGAATTCTGTAGGATTGGAGTGGGTAAGGCATTCCAGCCATACGTTCTTCTACTCCTACGTTTCAAATCACGTGAGCCAAAGATACCCTAAAGTAGGGTCGTACTGCTTCCTAGTGGACTAGAATTATCTTTCATTCTAGTTGAGTAGAGTTTTTCCACATTTCAGTCAAAAAACACACATAAAAACTAGTTTTTTTTTTGCGGGGACATAAAAACTAGCTGTAAGAAAATAAATTAGCGCATCGCAAACCGACAACTTCATCCCAAAATATAAATGTGGCAAAAAATAAAAACGAAAACATACTCTCCAACAAAAAGAATCATTCACACATTTCAAAAACACAAGTTGCACATTTTGCAAATGTGAAACAAGTGTATATTTACAGTACAACCGACCAAATACTGTTTATAGAAGTTCTAAAAAAAGAATTTAGAATCAAAAACTAGCCATGAAAACAAATTATAGTAGCGCAAAAAACTTATTTTGCACATTTAAGTACCACATTACACATTGCTAAAACACTACTAATTGCACAAAATGCGCAACTGGGATATATCTAAAGTGCAACGACAATTTTATTTTGAAAAACCAAACAATATCAGTAAAAGAACCAAAAAAATGTTCAGTTTTAATCAGACATACGAGAGTATAACCAGTAACACCTTGCTAACCATCCAAACGAGTGGTTGATTCTCTCACAGTTCCGAATCACCATCCATAAACATCTTCCAAGTTTAGAATTTCGCAGATAGGACTAGTGTATGCACACGCCTTCCATAAACACCTTCCAAGTTCAGAGAATTCGTACCAATGTCGAACAAGAGGAAGCAAAAATAGGAAAGAAACAGATGAGACCGCGTAAACAGCACAGAAGCAACAGGGCTGTACGCGCACAAGTTCACCATAGTTTCCGCGATTGCTCCAACGGCTAACTTAGCCTCAGTACCACGCCGTCTCGCCCCGTGTTTCCCCACTTCGACCTTCCTCTTTCGTAGATCTCCCTGCCCCCGTTAAGTCATCGCGCCCACTGGGAAATCGAACGCGCGGCGCAGAAGAACGGGGGAAGCAAAAAACTTAACCCTACTTCCCCCTTCGCCACCGGTCCCCTTTCGATGGAGGACGGGGCCCATGTCGCCGGCGACTCCACGGAGGCGTCCTCCTCGGCCTCGTCTACCGGCTCGGCCTCCCGCCTCTCCGGGAAGCAGAAGGGGATTCACCTGCGGCCGCCGCGGCCGCGGCGACGCCGGCCGTTGTCCGTCAGGGGAGGAGGGGCCGGCGGCGGTAGCGCAAGCACAAGCAGCAAAGGAGCCACCGGTGACGGCGTGCAGGACCTCGCGCTGCCCCTCGGGATGTCCTTCGCGGCGGTTCTCGCCCAGGTCAGCGTTTCCCCTGCTTCTTGGCTTCGTGCTTATCTTTCTTGGTTGGTAGGCGCGGCGGCCCAAAGATTCGATTTTTACGCCCCCTCGCGAGGAATTACCGATTACTGCCTTGTTTAAATGTTCTAAACAGGTTGCGAAACTACTATTGTCAGTTAATTTTCTTCTTCGTGGACTCGACGCTCTTGCGATCAATTAAACAACAAAGTCTAAATTGGCAGCTTTGATGAAGTTCACAGGAGTTCCTATGTCTTCTCGCATGTACTACTGGCCGTAGTTCTTTTTTGTTTTGGTAGACGAGCAGAAACGTTTGATATTGTTGGGGGGAAAACAATGCTCTGTTCTGGTCACAGTTTATTGAAATGATTATTGTGTTGTGGGAAACGTGTGTAGATCATGAAATTTCGAAAAAAATGCCCATTTTGGACCACCACTCAGAGAAATTGTGGTAGAATGGATCACCAGAAGATTAAATGGGTGATAGTGTTGCTGTGAGGATATCTCAACACAGCACATTATTCTGTTTTTAGTGTGGTTTGTCAGTGCCTAGTTATATTTTGGCAGTCACTGTTCAATTTTTTCTTCCCAAACACACATTTAAATATGTGTGATTGTATATTACAAGAAGAACACCAAATAGGGCGCAGAACGAAGCCAAAAAACAGGGCAAAATCTCCCCCAAACAAAGCCGCAAAGGCAAGCTAAAAACTGGCAAACAAATAACAAAATCCCTAATCTAGGAAGCTACAGGTGTCTGGTGGGACCAACTGACGAAGTTCTTTCCTTCTGGAGTACATTTTGTAAGATGTTTTCTTCCAGAGGATGCTGCTCCTACTAAACACAAAAAAATTGCTCAGGGCGTTGATTATTGTTAGTGTGGTCCAGTGCAAAAGTTATTTATTTATTCTGCTATTGTGGTTCATGTCTTGCTTAAGGAAAGAAACAGAACAAGTTGTTAGGGTGTCCCTCAGGGCATAAAAAATCCAAATGTAATAGTAGTTCCCTTTTAGGACTAGAAATAGCATGTGATTTCCATGTTTTGATAACAAATACCCAGTTTTACATTGCTCTTTCTCAGCTGGCTAGAAATGTTTGACATTTGAATGTACCTTCTGAATTGTCAAAATAACTACCTAGGGACTCGCTAGTTTTGAATGTTTATCCTTCAGAATAATGCTATTTGACTTGGTGCTTTCAGTGTTTAAGGCTTAGTTAGCGGTTGCTGAACTGTACTTATTTATAACCTGTTGTGAAAGAATAGCCACAATAAAAGATTTTTTTTGGCTAGCCAAACAGTAGGCAAAAGTTGGCAGGACAAGTGGGATTATCATAATCTACCACAATGCCAAATGCAGCCTAAGAGTGATTTTTATCTGCATAATTCTGATTGTTTTGGAAATTGGAGCATGAGCATCTTAGTTAGTGTTGCTGACATGTACAGATTTTTCGATAAAGTGCTGATATGTACAGATATGAACATCTCAGGATTTCTTAGTTGATAGAGTTCGCTCACATATTTGTTATGATATGCATAGATATAAACATCTCAATATTTCCTAATTGATAGAGTTCTATCACATATTTGTTATTTATTATGGTCTGTTAGGAGTAAGTGTATTACACAACTATTCAACCAAAGTTAATTAGTTACCGAAATGAGCAAGTGAAATTTCCTACGAGTTGGAATACCAGAAATCAGCTGCTAATTCTCGTGTGTGTGTTCTCATAATCATGGACTTGGCTTGTCATTTCTAATCTTCTTATTCAGTATTTAACCCTTAAAGAAATTTACTAGTTACAGTACTCAGTCCTGACTGCTGAATAACAATGACACATCTTTCCCTGCTGTAGGTTCTGAATAAAAGCAGCGGTTCTGGAAGCGGATTACAACCTGATTACCTTTCAAAGGTGTGTACTCCATCTCTCTAGTCTTTCTACTCTTTTCCCAAGTGATTGCTTCAGATTAGAAATTAACAACGGATTCTGGAACACTGAATCTTGATGCAGATGTGTACATCAGCGGTGAAGGAGTCTTTAACAAATGTATGACTGGCTCAACTTGTTCCTAGCTCTGCTTCGACTGGTTTGGTATACATCTGACATAAATTTTCTGTAGATATATGGAGACAGATTTGATAGTTTCATGGGAAACTTCGAGAAATCATTTGGCAGTACACTGAGGACCCTTCATTTACTCAATGAGGCACCTGTCTATGAGCAAGATATCCCTCAATGTTCTCACGGTGATGGTAATCCTGTGGCTGAGACCAAATTGAGTGGTGCTGATTCAGAAGGCCCGATACATGTTGTCCAGCAGAACCCACTCTTGAATTCCATGGATAAGCAGATTATTCTTCATGCTGGTGTCAATCAACAACTGGTTCAGCTACCTCGTAGCAGATCTAGCCCAGAGTGTGATCAGGACATCCTTAATGTATTTGAGAGATCTCTGAATGAGCAAGTTCGTTCAAATGAGCTCAAAGAACTTGAAATAGGGCTTAATATGAGAAGGTTACAGCTAAAGCAATCTCATTTAGCTCTCAGCTCCTACTCACACATGCTAGAGAAGATCAAGATCTCTATGGGATTTCAGAAAGCTGCTTTCAGAGAGGAGAAATTGAAGACTCAAATGGAGGACACAAGACATGCAGAACTCCTCCAGAGGCTTATAGATATGCTTCTTACAGCAGTGGTTTTTATGTCTGCCTGTTTCGGATATGGAACATATATTTATTCTTATCAGCGGATAACCGCTGTTACGAATGCATGTGCAGCCGCTTCAAGGGTATGTGTTATTGTCTTTAATAATATATTTTATACTGGGAATTTTTTGAGTAAAAATAAGCTCATTTGCTTTTGTTTTGACTTGTTTTGCAGGAGTCCAAATCTTGGTGGATGCCAAATTCTGTATCAGCTTTCAACTCAGGATTGCAGTTTTTCAGATGTCATGTAATTGCAGCAACAAGGATATTTTTTGGCATCTTGATGATTCTATTGATTGCTTGGTTGATATTCCAGCGTTCTGCAATGACTGGACCCAACATGCCGATAACATTCAATCTTGTGTTATTGGGAGGTGTTTGTGGTTTTGTTGGAAGGTTCTGCGTTGACACACTGGGTGGGGATGGAAATGTTTGGCTCATCTTCTGGGAGATCCTTTGTGCCATCCATTTACTTGGAAACAGTTATCCATCTCTTCTGCATCGTGGTCTTTACGGTCCTATTTCTGTGACACACAGACCAAAGGCTGTCGGTTTGCCATATTGGGTTCGCCGGTACATGTTTTACGCTGCGCTGTCCGTGATCCTTCCATGCTTGGCTGGTTTGTTGCCATTTGCATCTGTATCAGACTGGATGGAACATGCAGTTGAGTCTATAAAGTCTAGATTCACTGGAAACGAGATTGAGACTTGAAGAGATTAAGATGAGGTCATTCCCTGGAGAAGTTCTGTCAGGCGGAACAACAACAAGGCACCTGTGCTCTGAAGATGAAGCTTGCCCCACTGTTGTCCAAGATGAAGCATGTCACTTGGATAGGGGTTGATAGTAGGCCTGCAGGCGGATGTGTGCCAGCGTTCCTGCGCTTGTCCGCCTCTGTTTCCTGTAGCGTATACTGCCTGGATGCTGGTGGATGTCCACCCTCTCCGCCGGACAGTCCACTTGCATCCTGAGTTGGTAGAGTAAGAATATCAGCTGTGTGTTTGCCTCACTCAGCCGCTGTTACTATTTTGTGTTTAAGGTTGAAACATCTGATGAACCGGGTTTTGGCAGTTGTTCTTTTGTCACAACAGTTGTCAAGAGTGAGGTGCTTCATTTTGCCCATGTAATTTCTCTCTGCTGGGAATGCTCAATATATCATGTAGGTAGGAGTTACCTATTTCTGGCCCTTGGTGCATCCATTGTTTCCTTTATTTGTCTCCACCATGCTGTGATGTTTGTTGTATTTTTATTTTGTTGGTCGGCTGCTGTCATATCCAGTCCTTATAATTCACTTGGTTGACCAGTTGTAAATTGTCACAATTCATTTTGTACATAAGTAGTAAACTGTAATGTTAACAAAGCTTTATGCATTCATTGCATTCCAGTCCTTGGGAATCTCTTGTAAATAGTTGTGTTTTTTTTTTGAAGTAGTAAATAGTTGTGTTAATTTCAATCCTGTCTCTGATGTTTATAAATATGGACAAATTTTATAGCAGTGATCTACATAATGCCAGGATATGTCAACTAAAAGAGCCTGCAACCGGGCTACGTTCCCATTTTGCAGCATTGCTGTGCACCAAAAACGTGTACCCTACTTACTGAAGATGTTCTTGAAAGAAAATAAAAAGTTCCTGAAGATGTTCTCAAAACAAAACAGAAGTTCCTGTTGCCAATGATAGTCACCATGGTGCAGTCGCCATCTGCTGCATAGCTTGGGCATACTTCTTCGAGCTTGACTCCATCTCTTCCATCTCGACGTCCAAAGCCCTCATAGCTTCCTTTACAGTTGCCATCTTCGACTTGAGGGTTCTCATCTTCTCCTCGGCACGGTCCTTCTCGAGCTTGACCTCTTCATATCCCTCACACTCCACTGACGATTGATCTGTCGATGACTTAGCAGTGATGCCAAGGAAGTCGTTGACACTTTTGCGTAGGAAACCGACGTCCATTCCTAGGAGCTCGAAGGACTCCAGGATCTTCTTCCACGCCGCAAGGTCCTCGCGAGAAGCAGAAGCACTGACGCCCTTGGCAATGTTGGTAGTCTCCATGATCACTCCCACAACCAGTGTAGGGGGTATATTCTTGAGCAGATTCCTGTGGAGCAATACCTTCCGGTCGCAGCAGAGCTCGTAGTATGTCCCACGCAGACAGTCGGGGAATAATTCAGGGTTGATGAGCAAACCATCGATGAGGATGTTGAAGTTCTTGAAACTCGGCACGCCATCGAAGATTTGGATGGCTGGATTTGGAGATCTCATGCCGTCGACATCGCCTACCGCTTCTTCACTGGCTACCTTGTTGGCAACATCGTCTGGTGCTGAGCTGCTGGATCCAGTAACCTCTGAACCCTCCTTAGACTTGACATCATCATCAGTTGTTGTGGAATCATTCTCTCTTCTTATATACACCTGGAAACAATAGACAAATGTTAATCATATCACTAGTGAATTCATGGTAGTGCTCCTGCCGTGCATTTGAAAAGAAAAAAAAACTACCAAGGAGGTCTCGCCTTAAATATTGTCGGCATCACGAGCTCAAAGACCACGGTGTCACCGACCTTCAGACTATGATTTGTCGCAAACCCTCTCCACCCGCCACTGAGACCGTAACTGCCACTTAGGTAGTTTGCATAATCCCTCCGCCCATCCTCATCTTCTAATGTCATTCTAGCATCATACTTTGGAAGATACGTTCTGCAGAAGTCATTCGAGAGATGCTGGGAAAAAACACAAAAGTCAAAAAACAATGCAGAATAACCGAAATAAGAAGCTAAATTAGCTGTTAATAAAAGGCTGTGTGCATTAAATCGATGCAGAGGCCAGGGTTATACTCCCCTTTTCAAAAGAAAAACCTAGTAAACATAGACTTACCAGCCAAAAAACCCTAAGAACATTCGATGGCACCATACGCTTGGTGAAGGTTGGATATTCTCCTGGAAAATTATCCTGTGCTCCTGAAGTTCTTTTGAAAGCAGGGTGACGTCTGGCCTGAACCCTATAATATTTTAAAGATTCAGGTGTGCTTAATTCAGACAAACTTGAGAGATTTTAACAGTCTACTCACGAAAAAAAGGACAAGAGTTGAAGTACCTTGCATGTTTCTTTCGGCCATCCGCATCGGGTACCTGTCAAGTCAGAACCTATCCATAATTAGTCTATTGCTCCAATAAGAAAAAAGTTGACAAGAAAATGAATGTAATATTGGAACATGCCGATTTTTTCCCCATCTTGCTCTTAGCAGATTTGGAACCTGCTAGCCTCCCTCTCTTCCCCTATAATGCAGGCAATCAAATCAGAACAACGTATTCGTAGTTAGTCTATTTCAATGCTAAGTGTGACATATTACCTCTGTTCCAAACTAAAGTTTTGCTACCTAGTTTAGCCTACTAAAACATCTTATATTTAGGAACAGAGGTAGTACATGCTGATCTGCTTACACTCAGTTATGCTATGATATTTTCCATATTTGCAAAAATATAATTGAGCACAATATGGGCACGTGTTTCCTTCACGTTTGACTATTTCGTTTAGGACCTTACCATTGGCACAAAATTATCATCCTTGCTATCCTTGGCAAACTTGGAGCCTGCCGGACACCTTCTCTTCCTCTTTAACACAAACAATCAGAGCAGACCAAAGAATTTAATAGTTTATATATTTAAATATGTGGTTGAAAATTCGAGAATATTCTATGTAGGACCCTTACTGTCAGGTTGAAATCATCATCTTCGTCCTTCTCGCCCTCACTATCAGTACTGGTGCTGTAAGCCAACGCCGGTTTCCGCCCCATCTTGCTGTTAGCAAATTTGGATCCTGCTGGCCTCCCTCTCTTCCTCTGTATAATGCATGCAATAAGACCAGAGAAAATTGTTTATAGTTAGTCTATTCCAATGCTAAGTGTGACATACATATTGATCTAACTCGATTATGGTAGTATATCTCTCATTTTCCAAAAGAAAAAAAAAACAGGCATGATATATGGACATGTAATTTCATTCAAGTTCGATATATTTCGTGTAGGACCTTACCGTCGGAACAAGATTATCATCCTTGTCGCTCTTGGCAGATTTAAAACCTGCTGGCCACATTTTCTTCCTCTGTAACATGACCGATCAAAGCAGTGTAACGAATTTAGTTATATATTTGGCTGGAGATAGCATATAATCTGAGTTGTGGATGAGCCAAGATCTCTGAAGCACTATGAGTTCATAAATAAAAACTGGAAGCTCTGGTTATTTGTTCTAATTTCCCCTGACAAAACATGTTTACAAAAAAAGTATAAACACAAAGGTGTAATTAGGAAGAGTATCATCTCACTTTGTAAGTTTTAGTTCTCTGTGCTCTATGTTTAAAACGACCGGCAGGCCACTTTATTGGCCCACTCTCCATGCTCTCTGGCCTCACAACCTGCAATAATGAAACAAGATCAATGTATGCTTTATAAAATTATGACCGAGATGGAAAGGAATAACTATTGTATCAATGAGAAGATATCGTTTCTTCTATCGGTAGGTAGTGGTGCCCTGAATGGAGATATGTCTCTGCTCTATTTAATTTATGTACGAACTAAAGCAATTGAACACCTAATTTCAAAGGAACATAATCGACCTTGCTGTCTGGATGATTGGAGCCATCAACTCCTGTTGACTGTTGACAGTCACCAATAGCGATCCCCTCATCCTGTGATCGCATTTTTTTTATTCTTGTGTCAGAAGTTAAAATTTATAACAAGAACAAAAGGCAAACATATGCATAGTCTAATAACATGGAGAGTGCATGTATACTAGTTTCTACGGTGCTAATGTGCACTACAGGGAACAATGCAAACCTATAACTTTTAGCTTGTCGGGCAGTATGACACGCAAGTTTGACTGGTGATTCAGAAAAAAGAGAGCGATGAAGCTAAAGAAATTGCAGAACAAAAGACTACTGAAGGTGGCCTCATGACAATCTCAGTAGATACTTCCAGTAAAACATCTACACGTAAAGTGAGATAGTCTCACTTGGTTGACAGAAATTTCTAAGACACGAGTCCTCAAGGACGCAAATTTAGTTTCTTGTTTCTACTGTATGGGTCTACCTCACGTTTTTCCTGTAAAAAGAATGGTTTCACAGCACATTTCAATAATTTGTCAGAATTGATGAGCTCAGGAGTTCATGGGCCGACCTACATATGAGAAGTTGCATTCGATACTCTGGAGAACAGAGATGCCTTAAACTCAGTAATGTGAGATCAGATGGTTCAAGCAAGACAGTACTACTGCATAAACATCAGCACTAGGAAAACTATGAAAATTCTGTTTCTCAAGAATCCCCTCTCCTTCTTGTGCAAGAATCCCCTAGTTAAAAACAAAATCTATCGAACAAAACAAGATAATCACAGAAAAAACTAGTACAATGTTCCTTTAACCTAATGCTAGAGAGGAGAAGCAGATGCAGAATAACAATAAATAAAACAAAGGAATCAAAGGTGCGGAGATGATACATGTGCATGCGCGGGAGTTGGAACAGCGGAACTTGCATCGATCGCCATGACTGGACTCTGGAAGAAGGAACCCTGCCTCTGAAAACGGGAGGAAGAGGAGAAGGAGGAGGAGGAGAAAGAGGGGTAGGGTATATAAGTACTACTAACAGAGCTTAGACGGCCGTTTGATTAGCAGAGTGATTTACTGCTAAAAAGTGCAAATTGCGAAATGGAAAATATTAAAAATTAGTTAGGACTTTCCAAAAGAGCTAACAATCAGAGGATTCTTGGAGACAAAAAAACAGGTCATATTAAATCAGTGGATTCTTTTCATTTATTCTTGGCTGGTTTATTGCCTATCAGACTCACTCGGCGTGATGCGCGGGTGGGCGTGCGTGCGTACGTGCGTACGTGCGCATGTATTTTGTGGCGAATTCACTGGAAGTGGCGTTGAGAATTGATAGATTTGCATGTGGGCATCACCCATATCAGCAGGGGGAACAGAACCATTTAGTCTAGTAGTAGTAACTTAACTCTGCAACGCCAGCACGTTCCAACCAATATTCATAAACGTGGGTAGTAGTTCAAACCATTAAATATTTGTTTTGTGTTTGATGAGAAAGACTAGTAAATCTTCTAGCCAATTTTTTGATATAAAGCTTTTTCTGGGGATATTTTGATATAAAGCTGCCAAAGAGCCCCAAGCTCAAGAAAAATATAAAATCTTTGCACGAGACTTTCATCTTGATTTTCAGACAATCTTTTTTATTTATTTTCAGACAACCTACATCAAATAAATGAATGGTTGGAAGTATTTTGAATTTTCTAGGATTAAATCGTACATGAAGCTTTTCTATGGATTCATGTCCGTTGTACTTTTAAGAGGACGTATTTATCAGCTGCTTCTTGAAGGCATTTCTTTGACGGATCATTCACATATCTTGTTCCCATGATGATTTTTTTTCTATGCCATGACGTGAATCATGGTTCCATATGCGTTATTCTTAATTTTATTGATTTATTCAAATATGTATTATTTCAGTATCCTAATATCAAACATTTAGTATGTCATTTGCATACAATACTGGGTCATATTTGGTATCTTTCATGGGAAAAAACATTGGGTGGGTTCTACCTTCCATTATGTTTCAAATTTATTTTCAAGTGTTTTTGGCAACCGGATCAAACACCTCATTTGTCCTTTCTACACGTTGTTTGATCAGTATGCGGAACTACCGGGTATATAGTAAGCTTCAAATGTGTCTGCTTGTTTTGAAGTATAACGATAACAATCTCTTTTTCTATATTAGATTACCTTTTAAAGCCAAACTTACTGGTGCATGTCAAAATGTAACAATTATTTTGTATTCCACCCTATAATAATTTTTGGGAAAAATTGGAAATAATTGAAGAAAACTTTAAGGGCATAAGATCAACTCCAACAGTTGTCCTATTTCTCCCCTATGTATTCATGTAGGTGACCGCCCAATAAGATTCCTCCTCTATTTTTTTTTTTCATCTCCAGCAGTTCCTCTATATCCCCTGCCTATATAGAGTTCAATATTTCACAACTAGCTTCATAACAACAGCCAACAACGGATTGGGGACGTTTCTGGAGTCCCAATATAGAGGGGAGAAGCGTTGGGGACACCAATATAGAGCTACTACTTGACTTGCATAAGGATTACTAGAGGAGGTCACCTACGGCCATTGGGTGCCACAGACCAAGCTAGCCGACTAGGGCCCACATGCCTCCATCACATCACCTACGACACTAATTTCATTATGATGAATCATGGCATGACTCAAGCTCACTCGTGGCTAATGGAATCATATAAATTGATATCCTAGTAATGCCATGCATGATGATTGGTGATTTAGAAACGAAAGAAATGAAGTCATTCCTCTTATTTTAGCTAAGAGGACGATCTCTTATTGAGAAATAAATGATATTTTATTGTCCATTATACGAGAAATCTTCTATTAATCAAAATTTCTCTAATTTACATTTAATGGCCATATAAACTTTAGAAACCACGTGCATTAATTGAAAAATATAACATTAATAGACAATCCTTTGTAGTATAACAATTTTTTCATAAGAAAGGATTTGCGGCACCCAAGCTCCAGTGCTCCCTATGTTTGATTTTTTTTTGGAATTTATACATTTGAGTTTCAAAAAATCACAAAATTTATTGCATGATTGCGTGCACATGCCATGAATATTATTGTGAATTTTTGGTACAAATTGAGTTGTATTTTGAGCTATAGAAATAAAAATGGCTGTATATAGGACTATAAAACTCATTTATGGAAATTTATCTTTTTTGTGTATCCCAAAGTACAATGTACATGAATTTTCTACCATGCCTTCAAAATATTTATTTATATGTGATATTTGTTTTCAGATTTTTAGTCCTAGAAATGTGTCTTTGAATTTTTCAAATATCAGGAGCAATGGAGCTCCGGTGCTCCCGCCACTTCCTGTTTTTTCAGTCCTTTTCTCTTTATTTTAGATTATTTAGAAAACATAGAAAAATTGATAAACCTGGAATAAATAAGACAAGATCAGCTTATAAGATTGTTCGTACACACCCTTAGCGAAATAATGGGAGTAATATAGTTTTAAAGCTGCTAACAATAGTATTATTGGAGTGGATTAAACTAGAAAATATCAACTAGTAGCTACAAGTAGCTCTTTATTCTTTTTTAAATCTTGTTTTGCATTATATAGAAGACAAACACTTCTATATATGTTTTGCATTAATTCAAATTTGCGTTTGATGTTTGTATTCTAGCCTTTACAACTTTATTACTTTGACTAGGAAACATGTCCGTGCGTTGCAACGGGATAAAAACTATATTGCGAAGGTACAAAATAAGTTCCGTCAGCATGACAGAGCCACTTGGCACGATAATGAAGTGCTACTATATGTTACATTATATCCGTGATTCGTCCTTCATAGGAGTGCTAGTATACCGTAAAGAGACCAATGTATTGAAGTTTTCTCAAGCATTTCCTATTGGACAGAAAGGTTTGTATAATTAATTATAAAGATGCACAAGGCAGAGTATATCCTCAAAACGTGGTACTCCGCCAGTGTACATCTATGCGAAGATGCAACCAACAGACTAAATGTCAATCTCCCATTTAATGGAAAAACTCAAGTACAAAGATGTAATAATAGTTTCTCATTCCACTGAACTGACGTAATTTAACCATTAATATAAGATATTCAATCCTCCGGATAACAATAACATCTGTAGAGTGTTCTTGTTGCATACAGGAGAATGACACATAACCTTACAAAAATCAATCGATGTCTGGTCTTGATGATCTACAGGAATCAAGAGCATGTGCTTGCATATAGGGCACATCCGTCTCTCTCGAGGCTGAGCTCCAAGCATGTGTCACGGAAGGTATATGGGACCATCGACTCAATTGCGTGCTAACAATCTTTTTATATCTCTTCCATAGAGGTACAAGTATTATAAACTAAAGCTGGAGCAATACTAACTCCAGGAAACCTATTTCTTTAGGATTTAATCAGAAAAGGAGATTACCTAAATAAAAATTCCTTAAATATTAAGACAACGACAATACCATCTAGGAAGTAATGGAGGAATAAGGAGAATCAGTGGAGTACGATCATTTGAATTTTACTAAAACATAGGTCAAGAGTTTTCTCCTAGTATGCTAGTGGCATATACATATTTTATTAGAATATATAGCTATGTATATCTAGCTATTATCTCAATAAATAAAAAATTCATCAAGCAGACTATTATATAGTAATCATTAACATATGCCACTGCATTTTTATTTTTATTTGCAGGGAATGTTGCACTTATCAACTCAGTATCAACAACCACATACCTCCTAAAAGTTCAGAACTTCAAACAGAAAAACTTTTGAGCTGCAAGCATTGGTGACCAATTTTTTGAAGAGCAGATTGTGTTTTATGAGCCCTATATCACTCCCAATCTAGTTAATCAATCAACTTAATAATACATGGAGAAAATATACAATAAGATTTAATCATTCCAATTTCAATCACACTCACTCGGGAGGAAGTTTAGTCATAATCTCAGGCATTAATCATCTAGCGTCATTCCAGTAGGCCTATGTTAATGTGCAAGAATTGTTAGAAAAAGGGAATATTGACCTGCAACTCAATATAAAGGAGATATCTTAGACCACACTACATCAGAAAATGGTTACGCTATCAGTCTTAAGTTGTTTGTTAAGAAGTTGCTGCCTCCAAGATCAATAACCTTGATTTTACATCAGTTGTAGCTATTCAAAAGGATATGTTTTTATCTTTAGGTCACACTGAACTGTATTTAAAAGATGCAATACACCAAAGTTTCTACGGAATGTCGAGTAAGGCCTGAAAACCAAGAGAAAGTCTTATGTCAACAACGATTTGTTTACGATCATTATGCATACTGTACCGGTGTTATCAGTAATTGGGTGGTTAGAACAATGTCTATAGTTTAGTTTAAAGGATTGTCTTATCCAATTTTGTTGGTCCTTAACTAATTGTAGAGGATTAGGGAACCAAAGCTGTAAATTAAGAGAGTGGAGACAAGAATTGTACTGCAAGGAAACAAACATGAGATGAGATGAATGAACCAATCAGAAAAATTCAGGCACCTATTTTTTATGTTGGAGACAAGGATAATAATTTGCTGATTGCATAGGAAATGCTCTAGAATTGCCACATATATCAGTGCATGACTAACAACTCTAAAGAATTAACAGCTAGCAAATAAACCACATCTAGAAATATGAAACACTTCTTACATGGAAACATTATAGATAAAAATATTAAAGCATGTAAAGCTTATTCCAGTCTAAGATGCCAAAAAAGTATGAAACCTAATGTCTTGTATAAAGCACCCCTTGAAGTGTACATATAATCAATCGAATAGTGGAACAGGTACTTTGCAATGTGATGTAGAGATTTAGAACAAGAAAATGGGGAAAGACTGGAGAGTCCGAATGTTGTGCAAAGAGCTCACCGAGTTTTAGAAATTAAGCATGGGATCAAAAGAATTAGACACGCACGCTTTGCTCACCAAGGAAGAAGCTGCCCTACCTTGCTAGAGGACGCCACGGTGTGGTCGAAGGGGTGGCAACACGGTGGTCAAAATAAATGGAAGCAATACGTGAGGTGGCGTCGCGGTCCTGGAAGAGGGAGACGACAACAACAACCTAGAAGGGAGATAACGCGGTTCTAGATGGTCAAAATAAATGGAAACAATGTTGTTCCAATGCTGAAAAAATGGATACATGAAAAATCATATGAATGATGAGAAATACAATTTTCTACATATGAAGTAGCTTCAGACTTTTCACTTCAAGATCAAGACAGAATTATACAGAGAACTTTCAAAAAGAACCTGCTTGTCTCATTTACCCATGTCACAAAGATATCTATTTTATTAACATGTTTTCATCAAGAATAGTGTTCCTCAGAAAATTGTCCTAAAAAGAACAGAAGTATATAAACAATAGGTCGCATACATTACTTATCCATCTAAAGAAAATGGTTGTATTTCTATTGTATAAAATCAAGCACTAATAGCTCATGTTTAAGGACATGTAAGCAGAATAAGAAATAGTTTACTAAAAGGGAGTCCAAAACTGAATTGCAAGAGTGAGCTACCTGATAGTATGATATAAGCGGTCATTCTGTTTCTTGAATTAAAGCAAGACATAAGTTGAGAATTACCCGAGAGACATGATGTGTAATGGCATGATACAATATAGATCCACGTCAACGCTTGGCTTGTGCTGAACCATTAAATACACACATCTTGAATTTGAAATAATTAGAGTGTCAATGGGAATGAGCCAAAGTAATCAGACCAAATGTAAAATGGCTCATGCCTCGAAATTATCAGATGTTCCATCTTAGTTGCCCTTATCAAGAAGAATATTGAATCTGAAATATCAGGAGCTCCTTCAAAGCAATACAACTTCATCATGCACACTTGCTCTTGGTATGATGCCTTCAAATCCTTACTAAAATCTGGGAAGAGAAATCAAAGAACATAGTGATTGTTCTCTATGTTGTAATCAACCTGTACTTACTCGAAATTAGTATTAATCAACAACACATGTTAACTGCGTACTCGGCATTGCGACATTAAACAAGGCAACTAGCTCGCTCTCTGGGCACATTAGGGAATACTTCCTATCATGCCTCACATCAGGATAAAACATGACAAGAAAAATTGGAGAGGCCATAATCTTAATAACAAGAGTAATGTAATAATCTCCTAGACGACCCACCTTCTCTGCTTGACGAGGGGATCTTCCCATCGAAGCTCTTGTGGACGAAGTCGGTGATCTCCTTGACGATGTTGGTGCACATAGTAGCTCGTATATCTCCTCGTGCTTGTAGACGGGGGCGACCTTGTTATCATCCGCCATGACGCTATCTACCATCTGTGTCCTCCAATAGTCCTCCGCCGCCCGACACCTCGGAGAGAGGCGACGAGGGAGGGGAGATGATGATGGGGTCTCCGAGCGGCAGCGGTGCCAACCTGCGAGGGAGGACCGGAGACTGCACGACATTTCCTGATTCAAACACTTTGACCACAGGTTGATTATGCAAGTAAGGAGCTAAACGCATCTGCTGCTAGGAAACAGAACGACAACATTCTATGACAGGCAGCGTTCCGTCATGAGATTTTTCTGAACAACAAATTACCAAAAAGGAAAAAAATATGTGTGAGGCAGATCAGTTTTACCTTTGAAGTCGATGCCGAGGGAGTTAAAATAGCACGCAGCCCAGCGCAAAGGTAATGCCAAAGGCATGTCGTGGAGCTCCCCCGCCATCATACTCCAGCCTACGCACCAACTCCTCAAACGCCTTTGCCATCAATACCATCTCTATCCCCTTACGCGTCGCACATCGACTTGTCCGGCATGCCGTTTCCAACTTTAGACAAGACCATCTGGTGGCCTAGAATGAACGAATACTTATGGTTACAATCTTATTATATACCTTCATATGCTCGCTTACCAGATTTTACGTGTGATCTAAGTTACGCTAACACTTCCTCAAAATTCACTAAACTATTTTTTTCAAGAACGTATGAACCAAAATTAGAACATACAAGCATATGTATAAATCAATAGCTGAAACAGATCTGGTGTATCAAGAGTTCACAATAGTTTACGATGGTTTTAAATTTCGAAACTGAGAACGGTATGAATCATGGTTGTAAGAAAGTGAAAAAAAGACTGGTTCATGGTGACCCTGAACATTGGGTGTGCAATGACCAGTGAAACAATTGACCCGATTTTCTCACCTGATATGGGTGAACCCAATGTGTTTATCTGCAACAGAAGTACATATAGATCAATATGAGATTCACACACTCCATAGAAGATTCAAGAAAGATGAAAACAAATTCAATCAAGATACATATACATGTTGTGATCTGTAACCAAACTTCATACCAGATCCGGCTAACAACTCTATGCACCATCAATGTAACTAATCTAAGTACAGATCTAGCAAATCGATACAAAAGAAGTCGTGAATAGAAAAAACAATGGTATAAACCGGCCTGAATCACACAAGATTCCCAAGAGACATAGAAGAAACATGGAAGAAGAAGTAAAAAAGATAGGGGGTCGTATCTAGTCCATACAGGCCCAGATTCCTGGACCTCCATGGCGACGTGGGAGTGGAGCTCTTGGCGACCGGTGGTCCGGCCTCGACCTCGTCTTGGCCCTGGCTCGACATGGATGGCCGTAGCTTCTAGACTCAGGCGACCTGCTCCAGCTCGCGTAGGGCCTCGAGGCGGGAGACGATGTAGTAGAGGCTGACCGGTGTGTTGCTCATGTCCTCGACCGCCACCAGAGGGCACAATTCTCCTTGACGGCAGGGCACTGGAGGAGAAGGTGGGGTGGGAAGCCGACCGTGATTGAGGAGGGAGATGACAAAGCGGAGCTGAGAGGGATAGTCGGGGTGTCTATTGGATCTGGACCGACTTTCATTTCCCTCTCCGATTTTGTGATATGATCTGGTTTTCTGCAGGTGGTAGTTGGTGGCTGAGGACGACGTAAGAAAACCGGTGGAATGGGAAGTTGGACGAAAGAAAACCGACGGAGTGCATCGGTGACAGAAAACGGAACAGGCTCCTCTTTTTTAGATAGTAGAGAAAGGCGACGCCGAGGGAGTTAAAAGAGCACGCAGCCGAGCGCAAAGGTAATGCCAAAGGCATGTCGTGGAGATCCCCGCCATCATACTCCAGCCCACGCACCAGCTCCTCAAACGCCTCCGCCATCAATACCATCTCTATCCCCTTCCACATCGCACATCGACTTGTCCGGCATGTCGTTTCCAACTTTAGACAAGACCATCTGGTGGCCTAGAATGAACCAATACTTATGGTTACAATCTTATTACATAACTTTATATGCTCGCTTACCAGATTTTACGTGTGATCTAAGTTACGCTAACACTTCCTCAAAATTCACTAAACCATTTTTTTTCGAGAACGTATGAACCAAAATTAGAACATACAAGCATATGTATAAATCAATAGCTGAAACAGATCTGGTGTATCAAGAGTTCACAATAGTCTACGATGGTTTTAAATTGCGAAACTGAGAACAGTATGAATCATGGTTGTAAGAAAGTGAAAAAAAGACTGGTTCATGGTGACCCTGAACATTGGGTGTGCAATGACAAGTGAAACAATTGACCCGATTTTCTCACCTGATATGGGTGAACCCAATGTGTTGATCTGCAACAGAAGTACATATAGATCAATATGAGATTCAACACTCCATAGAAGATTCAAGAAAGATGAAAACAAATTCAATCAAGATACATATACATGTTTTGATCTGTAACCAAATTTCATACCAGATCCGGCTAACAACTCTATGCACCACCAATGTAACTAATCTAAGTACAAATCTAGCAGATCGATACAAAAGAAGTCGTGGATAGAAAAAACAATGGTATAAACCGGCCTGAATCACACAGGATTCCCAAGAGACATAGAAGAAACATGGAAGAAGAAGTAAAAAAGATAGGGGGTCGTATCTAGTCCATACAGGCCCAGATTCCTGGACCTCTGTCAACACCCGGATTTTTCAATCCTAGATGCCTGTTATGCCATACATCGCAATCCCAGGATTACCATTTTTGCGAGACATAACAGAATTGGATACCATAGTACTTCATCTATTACAAACGATACGTAAGTTCTTACACAAATAGGGATCTCATGATCCAGTTCTTAATACAACATCAAGCAGCGGAATACGTAATAATAACGGTAGCGTAGGCGAAGCTCCATCTTCGGGGTCACAGGCAATGCTGACGATGGGAGATGATCCTAGTTGTCGTAACCTTCCTGGGGTCCATCTTCGACGTACTCCTCTTCATAGTCTGGCCATGGGAATAGCCAGGGACAAAGCCATGAGTACTCTTTAAGTACTCGCAAACTAATACTAACAATAAAGAGGTTTTTGGATAATAGGACACTAGGCTCTAAGGTTGTTTTGCAAAAAGCCAGGTTTATCTCTACTAAGTTCCAAAGCTAGTCACAGTTTTATAACTCCTAAGTGGGATCTTGTAATTCAGGTCACAACTCTGTTGTGGTCAAGTCAAAGTCTCCATTCATTTCACAAGTCATTTTGAAAAGGTCTGACGGGGGAACAGTATGGCCACTCCAACTGTCCATAACCGCGGACGCGGCTATTCGAATAGTTTGACACTCTGCAGAGATTGTACACTTTCACCACAACATTCGATACATCCGTCAGGAACAAATCCTGAATTCACCATACTCAGTATGCGGATAATCAATCCTAACCTTTCAATTACACGCCCTAGTATAAGCACCTCCCCTGTGAGTTTGGCCTCCCAACCATGACCACTGTCATCTTGGGTACTGCACAGGTGGACAATCTTCACAAGGTAGCCTCAGATCAGACCTTGGCCGTGAGGGAACTAATACTAAGGAATATAAGTTTCCAGTCAAGCCCTACCCAATATTCGGGTATTGTGGTTGTACGATAAAATTGGAATGGTATCGCATCCAGACAACCATCAGTTTTATAAAGGGCTAAGGCTCATGCCTCAAAATTTTTATCACCAGAATCATCAAGTGTTTGGAAACACATGTCCAAAACATTTCAATAGAATGATCCATCATTCCAAAGTTTTCATAACCATTTCTCCACCAAGTATTCCCATCTAAAGTTGATCAAGTTTTATGCTTAGCACTAGCATCTACAGGTGGGGGTAGTACTAATGAGGGGTGGTAACTAGTGGAGTTCTACTAGGTCCAACCTTATATCTTAGGCTGATATCAAGGTTTCTAGCTTAGGCCAAATTTTATGCTCTTTATGCAACCTTCAGCACAACTGTCTAGTATCTACCAAACTCTTAGGTAGACTCTAAGTAAGCTTTGATAAAGAAATAAAGTAAGATGCTTGCACATAAAACTAGGATTTGGTTTATCAAGGGGGTATGATCATATATGCTTAAGGCATATAGTAGTCATATCACAAGTATGGGTTTGTGGCAACAGTAGGGTATCTGGCAAGGGATAGCTTGCATAGGTCAACTTGATTAGTAAGGCTTGCTAAAGTAGAGTGTCTTGTAAGTTTTAGCTTGCATCAATGTCAATATAAGCTTGCCTTGTGCAGAGCAGTGGTTGAAGTTCTCCTCGGCTTCTTCTTCGTAGTATCCTCCTTCCTACTCGTAGTATCCTTGGTCGGTACTAGCGTCTATGAATAAATACGAGGTACACAATCACCAAACAATACTTAACTACTTGCAATCATCACACACAAGGGTCCTATAGATGATCTAGCATCATCTCTAATCTTACAAAGTTAAGGCTTGGTTTAAATCTTTTTATTTTTAGAAAAGTAATTTCTACTCATTGAAAAACTACTTAAGATTTAATATTCTCCAAACCCAACATGGGATCATGTTGACACATGTCATCACCACATATTGTAGTCCATGGGAATGTGATTTAAAGTGGTGTCACAATTTAATAAGGTTTTACCCTTTTATTTTAATTAATTAAAGTGTCTAGAAATGTTTATGAAGCATTCTTTTATTCCTTGAACATTATTTCTGCAAGTAAACCTATATATTTTTATATATTCTGAAAGGTATGGTTAAATGTGATTTTTGAGAGTTGGAATCAACTCAAAAGCTTTTATGGTTTAAATTTGAAAAATGTTGGAATGCAGAAAAGCTTTTGCCTTGTTATTTTTACTATGGGTGATCTACAGATCCAAATGACTTGAATCCAACGGGATTGGATTAAGCATTCACAGACCTTTCCAAAAAAATTGGTTTCATTCAAAATGGTGCACTGAATCGATCTAGGTTGATTTTTGAAGTTGAGTGCTGAAGTGTGTTTGAAATGAAATAGAAAAGTTTTAATTTGAATTGCTGGGCTGCGCGGGAAATTCTAACGGGCCGGCCTGCTAAGCGCAGTGCTCCCGCGGGCTGCTTAAGTGGTTGTCCCCACTCGTCAGTGACACGGGGCTGGGCGAAGCGGAATGGGGCAACGTGGATCGTTCGATCTAGTTCTAATCCAACGGCTGGGAGTCATCGTCGACGCGTGACAACTCCGGCGAGAACGAAACCTAGCGTGGCCTGTGAGGGCCGCTGGGGGCTCACCGAGGTACTGGCGAGGGTCGGCGAGGCGGGCGAATGACAAAGTCGACGACGGCGAACCTCCTGGTACCGGTGGCTTCTCCTGGGGCGGCTCCAATCGCTGGCTCCTTTCTTCTCCGGCAACGGCAGGCTCCAGTGAAATTCCGGCGAGGTGGTGCTCGCCTTGCTCTGAGAATGGTGTGGCACGGTCAGTGGAGAGAGGGGAGTGAGATGGTGTGAAGAAATCGTGCGGGGGTGGCCTCTATTTATAGTCGAGCGAGGGGACCGTCGGGGCGCACGGTGAGCTCGTCGGGGGCGACGTTACAGGCGGTTAAAGGCATGGGAAAGGTTAGGGGATGGTGCTGTGTCTCCTGGCGATGCTCAACGACATGGTCGCGAGGCATGGGGTGGTGTGGTTTGGTCTGGAACGGGCGGTGCTCTGCGTGGCAGAGGCGGCGTCTTCGACGGCGGGCGGTGGCTGTATGGCACGGGGCGGCAAACGGGGATGTCTGGCGGTCTCCTGGGTCGGTGGTGATCATGTGTGCATGCGGTGAGGGCGACGCGCGGTCTGTGGACGCTGTTCGTGGGTGGCGCTCTGGCGCACGCTCGGCATGTTCTGGGCGCGGCTTGTGCGCGTGGTCCAGGGCTTGGCAACGCTCGCGGATGGGACAGTGAGTGGCGGTGGACGGTGGGCTGCCTCCCAGACAAGGTTGGCACGGCTAGTTCTTCCTCTAGCCTGCTGTCGACTATGGGGTGGCATTGAGGTGCTCGGATGTTCACCATTAATGGCAATGGCAAGCTCACAGGGGTGCTAGTGTTGGGCTAATCTTTCTAGATGATCTACTGAGTTGTGTGTGAGCTAACTAGGGAACAAGTTAGGCTCAAAACACTGCACACTATAGTGTTTGATGTTTTGTTTGATTTGTGTCTGCAACCTGTTTGATGAAATGGCCGCATGAAATCAAGTTTTGAATTTTGAAATGATTTTTGGTGGGTTTGCTAGATTGGTGCTGGTGAGTCTGCAAATGCTTGGGTTTTGAAAGTTGAGCTTGTTTGAGTGGTTTTTGAAAAAGTGGGATCTTCCCATATGAAGAAGATTCAATTTTGAATTGTCATTTAAACTATGCAATTGAAAGTTTCTGGATGATCACAAAGTGGGCCTTGATACTTTGTTATGAGTACATTCAAGGGGTGCAAAGATCCAGAAAAGTTTCTGTTAGGTTCTGAAAGTTTGAGACAGCCAATGTAGGCATGGGAGTTAAATTGGCCAAAATGACCATTCATTTCATATATGTATTTTGATTTACTTGTCTTTAGGAAAAGTGTGGGAAATGTTTTAGATGGTGTTTGTTTCATCTAAGAAACATTTTACAAGCAATGAAACAAACAAACAAGGTGGGTTTAAAAGAATTCAAAAATCCATGCATACACATATGCATGCATTCATGATTTCATTTAGAAAAGTTTTTTGTTAACCCTAATCTTGATGATTAGTGTTTGATGATCTAAGTTTGGTATTTTTGGGATGTTACAAACCTTCCCCCCTTAAACAAAATCTCGTCCCGAGATTTGAAAAAGGACGAAAAGATTACCTAGGATTTGAAGAGATCTGGAAACTCCGTCCTGATGTGATCTTCGCGCTCCCAGGTAGCTTCCTCTTTTGTGTGGTTGCTCCACTGAATCTTGAGAAACTTGATGCTTCGGGTTCTGGTAGTTCAAAAGGCTTCTTCCAATATACGGATGGGTACTTCGGGATAGGTTAGGTCATCGTTGATCTCTATGGTCCGGTGATCGATATTCTTGAACACTTCGGTCTTCTCGGGGACTTCGAGACACTTGCGGAGTAACGAAATATGGAATACATTGTGCACAGATGACATCTCTTCTGGTAGCTCCAGTTGATACGATACTTCTCCTCGACGATTGAAAATTTTGAAAGGTCCGATATATTTAGGGGCTAACTTTCCTTTGAGTTGGAAATGCTGCATTCCCTTTAATGGCGACACTTTTAGATAAACAAAATCTCCGATGTTGAAGGCGAGGTCTCTACGTCTCTTGTCGGCGTAACTCTTCTGTCGGGATTGGGCTGTCTTGAGGTGCTCACGAATCTTGTGAACCTTCTCTTCTGCTTCTCGTAGGATGTCGGGTCCGAAGATCTGAATCTCTCCTACTTCCGACCAGTTCAAAGGGGTGCGGCACTTTCTTCCGTACATGAATTCAAATGGGGCCATTTGCAAACTGGCTTGGTAACTGTTGTTGTATGAAAATTCTGCAAACGGCAGACAGTCTTCCCACTTGGATCCATATTCTAGCACACATGGTCTAAGCATATCTTCGAGTATTTGGTTTACTCGCTCCGTTTGTCCATCGGTCTGAGGGTGATACGCGGTACTGAAATCTAGGCGGGTTCCTAAACCTTCTTGGACTTTCTTCTAGAATCTCGAGGTAAACTGAGTTCCTCGATCCGATACTATGTTCTTGGGGACTCCGTGCAAACTAACGATCCTAGCGATGTACAACTCGGCTAGCTTCGAACTCTGATAGGTGGTTTTGACGGGCAAGAAATGGGCGACTTTGGACAATCTGTCCACTATGACCCAAATAGAGTCATTTCCCCTACTAGAAGTAGGTAGTCCAGTGATAAAGTCCATTCCTACAGAATCCCATTTCCATTCCGGAATTTGCAAAGGTTGCAACAATCCAACGGGTCTTTGATGTCCTGCCTTGACTCGCTGGCATATATCACATTTGGCGATATAGCTTCCAATTTCTCTCTTCATCTTATGCCACCAAAATTGCTCTTTCAAATCTTGATACATCTTAGTTCCTCCAGGATGGATAGAATAAAGAGTATCATGAGCTTCTTTCAAGATAACTTCTTTTAACTCAGAATCTGATGGTACACAAAGGCGTCCTTTGTACCACACAACTCCTTCTTCGTCCTCGGTGAATCCGGGTACTTTGCCCGTACCGATACGACGCTTGATTCCGTCGATACTGGCATTTCCCTTCTGCGCCTCTTTAATCTGACTGATCAAAGTGGGCTGAAGTTCTATGCTAGCCAAAAATCCTTCACTTACTAATTCTATTCGAAAATCTTCCATCTCTTTGTGCAGACTTGGTTGCTCCTTCAAAATCATGGAGTTCAAGCGGCACGGCAATCTGCTAAGGGCATCGGCCACCACGTTGGCTTTACCAGGGTGATAGTGAATGTCCAGGTCGTAATCCTTGATTAGCTCAATCCATCTTCTCTGCCTCATATTCAACTCCTTCTGAGTGAATATATACTTTAGGCTCTTGTGATCCGAGTAAATCTCACAACGGTTTCCCATCAGGTAATGTCTCCATGTCTTCAGGGCTAGAACTACGGCTGCGAGTTCGAGGTCATGGGTTGGGTAATTTTTTTCATGTTGCTTCAATTGTCGCGATAGATAAGATATAACTTTGCCTTCTTGCATTAGCACACATCCAAGACCAATCTTGGATGCGTCACAATACACATCGAAGGGCTTCGTGATATCCGTCATGATCAAAATTGGGGCTGAAATCAATCTCCTCTTGAGTTCTTGAAAACTCGCTTCACACTTGTCTGTCCATTCAAACTTCTTGTCCTCCTTCAGCAATTGGGTCATGGGTCTGGCGATACTAGAGAATCCTTCTACAAATTTGCGGTAATATCCCGCCAATCCGAGAAAAGCACGAACTTGGGTTTGAGTGGTTGGGGCTTGCCAATCTTCTACATCTTTCACTTTGGCAGGGTCAACGGCAATTCCTCAGGCTGATACAATGTGACCGAGGAATCCTACTTCCTGTAACCAGAATTCACATTTGCTAAACTTTGCATAAAGCTGATGCTCTCTAAGGGTTCCAAGAATGGTCCTTAGGTGTAGCTCATGTTCTTCTTCTGATTTGGAATAAATCAGAATGTCATCGATGAAAACAACGACAAACTTATCCAGGAAGTACATAAAAATCTTATTCATGAGGTTCATGAAATAAGCGGGGGCATTGGTTAATCCAAAATACATGACTGTATACTCATACAATCCATATCTGGTGGTAAAGACAGTCTTTGGGATATCCTCTGCATGAATTTTGAGTTGATGATAGCCAGTCCTAAGATCAATCTTAGAAAACACCTGGGCACCGGTCAACTGATCAAACAAATCTTCTATCTTGGGCAAGGGGTACTTGTTCTTGATGGTGACATCATTCAACTTCCGATAATCCGTACACAAACGGTTACCTCCATCCTTTTTGTCCACAAATAAGACAGGTGATCTCCATGGGGACGCACTCGGTTGAATCAATCCGATTTCTAACATGGAATCCAGTTGCTTCTTCAGTTCTTCTAGTTCTGACGGGTTCATACTATAGGGTCTCTGGGCTATGGGTCCTGTTCCGAGGATTAGTTCGATGATAAATTCGATATCCTGATCTGGGGGCATACCGGGCAAAACATCTGGAAATATATCGGGGTATTCGCAGGCTATCCGAACTTGGTCAATGGTAGGTTGGGCTATACTCTTGTTACACTTGAATTGGCGAGGTAAGGTTTCACATATATGCTCGACTGATATCCCGGTGGTACTGGTCATGGTGATGGCTTTCTTGGCACAGTCAATCAATCCTTTATGTTTGGACTTCCAATCCTTTCCTAGTACTACTTCCAAACCTTTAGTTCCGAGTACTATTAGATTAGCATAAAAATCTATGCCATGGATTCGGATAGGGACGGCCTTGCAAATTTGCCTAGCCTTGGTGGTTGATCCGGGAATTTGTACAATCATCACATGCTTCAATTTGGTTGGTTGAATTTTACTAGTGCAGGCAAATTCTTCGGTGACAAATGAATGCGATGCACCAGAATCAAACAACACTCTTGCAAGTACTGAATTAACAGAAAACATACCCAGCACGACGTCTGGCGCTTCCTGAGCTTCTTCAGCATGCATGAGAAAAAGACGGCCATTGCGGTTGAGTGAATTTCCTGGGGAAAATCTTCTCCCTGGCTGGACACGACGCTGTTGCTGAGCTGGGACATTGGTATTAGGGGCTGTAGCGTTCTTCTTGTTGGGGCACTCGTTGGAATAGTGGCCTTTATTTCCACAGTCATAACAGGTCACTTGTGACTTGTCCTTGGCTGCAACAGGCACAACATTGCTTCCAGTCCTCGGGGCAGTGTTGGGGTTGGCGGTAGCATTGTTGGTGTTGAACTTGGGTGGGGCACGGGTGAAATTGCTAGAGTTGCCGGGGTTGTTGTGATTTCCTCCGGGTCTAGGGTTTCCACGGTTGGGATAGGTCGGACGGGTCATAGGGGGTCTGTTGGTTCTTGGGGCAAATCCTGGAGATGGGTTGGGGCGATACTTTGGGGTCTGATGGGTTCCTAGTTGATGCATCATGCGACGCTTGCGGTTCTCATTGGCCTAGTTGATCTTTCCTTCCATCTAGATAGCAGAGTCGACAAGGGCTTCAATATCAACAAAGGGGATATTGACTAACACTATCTGCATCTCGTCATGCAGACCATTCGGAATCTTTCTTTCTTCTTGGCTTCGGTGTCTATCTCGTCCGGGGCATACCTAGCTAATGACAAAAATTTGTCACGGTATTCCACTATAGTCATCCTTCCTTGCTTCAACTCCCTGAACTGGTCTCTCATTCTCTTGATCAAACCTGGTGGCACATGGGTTCTGCTAAACTTGACCTTGAATTCCTCCCAGGTCATCATCTGGCCTCCGGTCATTGCACGCACACTGTTCCACCATGCCCTGGCATCTCCGGCTAGATAATGGGTGGCGAACAGGACTTTCTCGTTGGCTTCCACTCCTGCTACTTCTAAGTTATTTTCCATGGTTTGCAGCCAATCATCGGCGTCTAGGGGTTCTTCTGACTTGGTGAAAACGGGTGGGTTGGTATTCTGGAAATTCTTGAGCTTAGATCCATGGTTGTCCTGATTTCCGTGGCCTTGGTTGTTGTGGGCTAGCTGGGCTATCTGTTGCAGAGTGGCTAGGTTGGCTTGACGTTCCGCTCTTTCAGCTTCGCGGTCAGAAGTCAACATTTGCAGGATCTGCAACATCGGGTCCGGGGCTGAACCACTTCCTCCACGTGGCATCTGAAGATTGATATAGATCATAAGAGGGAAATTTCTAAGGTTTTGGGTTTTTGAAAAGTTTTTAGAGTTTGACTCAGGTTTTTCTAGCAACTTGCTTTTTCATTCATTCACTCATAGCACACAGTACAACACACACTACAACAAGGAAAAACAAATGGTTTTAAGAACCATTCTGGAAACTACGATACAGTGGGACCGACTACTCCTCACTACGCTAGTGCTCAGTGCTACTACTCCTCGGAGTTTGTGGCTTCATCATCTTCAGCATCATCGATGAAGGCGAAATCATCCTCATCGGTGAAGAAGTCCATGGCCTGATCCTCCAGAAAATCATCGTCATCGCTGAGATAGGAGTAAGGGTCTCCACGAAGATCCTCTCCGGCATTCTCCCTTTCCTCTAACTGCATGTCTCTCTCATGGATGGTCTCTTCCAGAGAGGAGATGCGATGGCGAAGACGGGCAATAATGCGCTCCTTCTTGTCAAGCTGACGGCGACGAGACTTGCGATCCTTTGCTAGCATGGCGATGGTCTGATCCTTCGTCTTGATGATGGCAGACTTGTGGTTGCAATAGTCACGGCAGTTGTCCAACTCCTGCTGATGATCATACATCATGAAGCTAAGGTGGTCCAATTGAGTCTTCAGCTCGGGGTGGTATGGGGCTTCCAGTGGTTGGCCATTTGCATCACGCCTTGGGCAAAACTCAAAGCGAGTACCCTTGATCTGATTGATGCTCTGCCCACACAGACGGGAAAGAGCTTCCTACATTGCTCTGGCAAGTCCATCGAGCCAGTTGTTTTCCCTCAAGGTAAACTGAATTCCCTCCGCAGTGGGAGGTTCAATCTTTCCTCGGAGACTTGAAACAATTAGCCACTGCAGGTCTTCTCCTCCTTGATCATTGAGCTGAGCTCCGAAGAACTCGGGGTGCGGACGCTCCAGAATTTCCGAAAGCTGATCCAGATCCCTTTCAAAGATAAGGTCTCCTCCATTCCCAAGTTGGTAAAACTTGCTGTACTTCACGTCCATCTATAAGAATAGAGGATGAGTAGATTAGAAGAGTGATCAAGTGTGTCAAAATTTTATGTATTTTGCAAGAGTTTTTGAGGAACATGAATTTTTATGAAAGAATTAAAGAGGTAAGAATGAGAATAAGTTTTCGTAATTTTTTTTTATTCTTTGGTTTTGAAACTAAGTTTTTGGGTCAACGTCCAATCTAACTAGGGTCTCCTATGGTCAGGATGGCTCTGATACCAACTTGTCAACACCCGGATTTTTCAATCCTAGATGCCTGTTATGCCATACATCGCAATACCAGGATTACCATTTTTGCGAGACATAACAGAATTGGATACCATAGTACTTCATCCATTACAAAAGATACGTAAGTTCTTACACAAATAGGGATCTCATGATCCAGTTCTTAATACAACATCAAGCAGCGGAATACGTAATAATAACGGTAGCGTAGGCAAAGCTCCATCTTCGGGGTCACAGGAAATGCTGACGATGGGAGATGATCCTAGTTGTCGTAACCTTCCTGGGGTCCATCTTCGAGGTACTCCTCTTCATAGTCTGGCCATGGGAATAGCCAGGGACAAAGCCATGAGTACTCTTTAAGTACTCGCAAACTAATACTAACAAGAAAGAGGTTTTCGGATAATAGGACACTAGGCTCTAAGGTTGTTTTGCAAAAATCCAGGTTTATCTCTACTAAGTTCCAAAGCTAGTCACAGTTTTATAACTCCTAAGTGGGATCTTGTAATTCAGGTCACAACTCTGTTGTGGTCAAGTCAAAGTCTCCATTCATTTCACAAGTCATTTTGAAAAGGTCTGACGGGGGAACAGTATGGCCACTCCAACTGTCCATAACCGCGGACGCGGCTATTCGAATAGTTTGACACTCTGCAGAGATTGTACACTTTTACCACAACATTCGATACATCCGTCAGGAACAAATCCTGAATTCACCATACTCAGTATGCGGATAATCAATCCTAACCTTTCAATTACACGCCCTAGTATAAGCACCTCTCCTGTGAGTTTGGCCTCCCAACCATGACCACTGTCATCTTGGGTATTGCACAGGTGGACAATCTTCACAAGGTAGCCTCAGCTCAGACCTTGGCCGTGAGGGAACTAATACTAAGGAATATAAGTTTCCAGTCAAGCCCTACCCAATATTCGGGTATTGTGGTTGTACGATAAAATTGGAATGGTATCGCATCCAGACAACCATCAGTTTTATAAAGGGCTAAGGCTCATGCCTCAACATTTTTATCACCAGAATCATCAAGTGTTTGGAAACACATGTCCAAAACATTTCAATAGAATGATCCATCATTCCAAAGTTTTCATAACCATTTCTCCACCAAGTATTCACATCTAAAGTTGATCAAGTTTTATGCTTAGCACTAGCATCTACAGGTGGGGGTAGTACTAATGAGGGGTGGTAACTAGTGGAGTTCTACTAGGTCCAACCTTATATCTTAGGCTGATATCAAGGTTTCTAGCTTAGGCCAAATTTTATGCTCTTTATGCAACCTTCAGCACAACTGTCTAGTATCTACCAAACTCTTAGGTAGACTCTAAGTAAGCTTTGATAAAGAAATAAAGTAAGATGCTTGCACATAAAACTAGGATTTGGTTTATCAAGGGGGTATGATCATATATGCTTAAGGCATATAGTAGTCATATCACAAGTATGGGTTTGTGGCAACAGTAGGGTATCTGGCAAGGGTTAGCTTGCATAGGTCAACTTGATTAGTAAGGCTTGCTAAAGTAGAGTGTCTTGCAAGTTTTAGCTTGCATCAATATCAATATAAGCTTGCCTTGTGCAGAGCAGTGGTTGAGTTTCTCCTCGGCTTCTTCTTCGTAGTATCCTCCTTCCTACTCGTAGTATCCTTGGTCGGTACTAGCGTCTATGAATAAATACGAGGTACACAATCACCAAACAATACTTAACTACTTGCAATCATCACACACAAGGGTCCTATAGATGATCTAGCATCATCTCTAATCTTACAAAGTTAAGGCTTGGTTTAAATCTTTTTATTTTTAGAAAAGTAATTTCTACTCATTGAAAAACTACTTAAGATTTAATATTCTCCAAACCCAACATGGGATCATGTTGACACATGTCATCACCACATATTGTAGTCCATGGGAATGTGATTTAAAGTGGTGCCACAATTTAATAAGGTTTTACCCTTTTATTTTAATTAATTAAAGTGGCTAGAAATGCTTATGAAGCATTCTTTTATTCCTTGAACATTATTTCTGCAAGTAAACCTATATATTTTTATATATTCTGAAAGGTATGGTTAAATGTGATTTTTGAGAGTTGGAATCAACTCAAAAGCTTTTATGGTTTAAATTTGAAAAATGTTGGAATGCAGAAAAGCTTCTGCCTTGTTATTTTTACTATGGGTGATCTACAGATCCAAATGACTTGAATCCAACGGGCTTGGATTAAGCATTCACAGACCTTTCCAACAAAATTAGTTTCATTCAAAATGGTGCACTTAATCGATCTGGGTTGATTTTTGAAGTTGAGTGCTGAAGTGTGTTTGAAATGAAATAGAAAAGTTTAAATTTGAATTGCTGGGCTGCGCGGGAAATTCTAACGGGCCGGCCTGCTAAGCGCAGTGCTCCCGCGGGCTGCTTAAGTGGGTGTCCCCACCTGTCAGTGACACGGGGCTAGGCGAAGCGGTATGGGGCAACGTGGATTGTTCGATCTAGTTCTAATCCAACGGCTGGGAGTCATCGTCGACGCGAGACAACTCCGGCGAGAACGAAACCTAGTGCGGCGAGTGAGGGTCGCTGGTGGCTCACCGGGGTACTGGCGAGGGTCGGCGAGGCGGGCGAACGACGAAGTCGACAACGGCGAACCTCCTGGTACCGGTGGATTCTCCTGGGACGGCTCCAATCGCTGGCTCCTTTCTTCTCCGGCAGCGGCAGGCTCCAGTGAAATTCCGGCGAGGTGGTGCTCGCCTTGCTCTGAGAATGGTGTGGCACGGTCAGTGGGGAGAGGGGAGTGAGATGGTGTGAAGAAATCGTGCGGGGGTGGCCTCTATTTATAGTCGAGCGAGGGGACCGTCGGGGCGCACGGTGAGCTCGTCGGGGGCGACGTTACATGCGGCTAAAGGCATGGGCAAGGGTAGGGGACGGTGCTGTGTCTCCTGGCGATGCTCAACGACATGGTCGCGAGGCATGAGGCGGTGTGGTTTGGTCTGGAACGGACGGTGCTCTGCGCGGCAGAGGCGGCTTCTTCGACGGCGGACGGTGGCTATATGGCACGGGGCGGCAAACGGGGATGTCTGGCGGTCTCCTGGGTCGGTGGTGATCATGTGTGCACGCGGTGAGGGCGGCGCGCGGTCTGTGGACGCTGGTCGCGGGTGGCGCTCTGGCGCACACTCGTCAGGGTCTGGGCGCGGCTTGTGCGCGTGGTCCAGGGCTTGGCAACGCTCGCGGCTGGGACAGTGAGTGGCGGTGGACGGTGGGCTGCCTCCCAGACAAGGTTGGCACGGCTAGTTCTTACTCTAGCCTGCTGTCGACTATGGGGTGGCATTGAGGTGCTCGGCTGTTCACCATTAATGGCAATGGCAAGCTCACATGGGTGCTAGTGTTGGGCTAATCTTTCTAGATGATCTACTGAGTTGTGTGTGAGCTAACTAGGGAACAAGGTAGGCTCAAAACACCGCACACTATAGTGTTTGATGTTTTGTTTGATTTGTGTCTGCAACCTGTTTGATAAAATGGCCGCATGAAATCAAGTTTTGAATTTTGAAATGATTTTTGGTGGGTTTGCTAGATTGGTGCTGGTGAGTCTGCAGATGCTTGGGTTTTGAAAGTTGAGCTTGTTTGAGTGGTTTTTGAAAAAGTGGGATCTTCCCATATGAAGAAGATTCAATTTTGAATTCTCATTTAAACTATGGAATTGAAAGTTTCTGGATGATCACAAAGTGGGCCTTGATACTTTGTTATGAGTACATTGAAGGGGTGCAAAGATCCAGAAAAGTTTCTGTTAGGTTCTGAAAGTTTGAGACAACAAAAGTAGGCATGGGAGTTAAATTGGCCAAAATGACCATTCATTTCATATATGTGTTTTGATTTACTTGTTTTTAGGAAAAGTGTGGAAAATGTTTTAGATGATGTTTATTTTATCTAAGAAACATTTTACAAGCAATGAAACAAACAAACAAACAAGGTGGGTTTAAAAAAATTCAAAAATCCATGCATACACATATGCATGCATTCATGATTTTATTTAGAAAAGTTTTTTGTTAACCCTAATCTTGATGATTAGTGTTTGATGATCTAAGTTTGGTATTTTTGGGATGTTACAACCTCCATGGCGACGTGGGAGTGGAGCTCTTGGCGACCGGTGGTCCGACCTCGACCTCGTCTTGGCCCTGGCTCGACATGGATGGCCGTAGCTTCTAGACTCAGGCGACCTGCTCCAGCTCGCGTAGGGCCTCGAGGCGGGAGACGATGTAGTAGAGGCCGACCGGTGTGTTGCTCCTGTCCTCGACCGCCACCAGAGGGCACAAATCTCCTTGACGGCAGGGCACTGGAGGATAAAGTGGGGTGGGGAGCCGACCGTGATTGAGGAGGGAGATGACAAAGCGGAGCTGAGAGGGATAGTCGGGGTGTCTATTAGATCTGGACCGATTTTTATTTCCCTCTCCGGTTTTGTGATATGATCTGGTTTTCTGCAAGTGGTAGTTAGTGGCTGAGGACGACGTAAGAAAACCGGTGGAATGGAAAGTTGGACGAAAGAAAACTGACGGAGTGCATCAGTGACAGAAAACAGAACAGGCTCCTCTTTTTTAGACAGTAAAGATAGAGATAGCAGCAGCCGTTAACGGAAGCGCCGAGAGCCTGAGAAGGAGCAGAGACATTCTTCAGTTCAGCGGTACATCAACAGTGGACTGCAGAGCTCGGTCAGGTTCCACATCCACTGTTCCTGCCGAAAGCTTCCCGGCCATGGCAGTGGCCGCCTCACCATCTCTCAGCCTCCCCCCACCCGCGCAGCGCGCCGTACCGAAGCCGCCCCGCCGCACGCCGCCGCGAGACGTGGTCTCGTGGACGTCCGCCATCGCGCGCCCGGCGCGGGAGGGCGACCTGCCGGCGACGGCCGCGGCACTCTCAGCCATGCTCTCCTCCCCCGCCGCGCCTCCGCCCAACGACGTCACGCTCCTCACCGTCCTCTCCGCCTGTGCCGGCGCCCTCTCCTCCCCGCTCGCCCGGCCCCTCGCGCTCTCCCTCCACGCCCTCGTCATCAAGCTATTCCCCAGCCACCTCCTCCTCTGCACCTGCCTGGCACGCTTCTACCTCGCGTCCCGCCTCCCCCACCTCTCCCTCCAGCTGTTCGGATCCATGCCCGAAAGATCCGTCGTCACCTACAACACCATGGTCACTGGCCTCATGCGCAACGGCCTCGTCGCTGCCGCGCGCGAGGTGTTCGACGGAATGCCGGCACCGGACAAGGTCTCCTGGACGGCGCTGATCGACGGGTGCGTCAAGAACGGGCACCACGAAGAGGCGATCGACTGCTTCCATGCCATGCTGCTGAACGGTGTCGAGCCAGACTACGTCACATTGATAGCAGTCATCTCTGCTTGCGCTGAGGTCGGTGCTCTCGGGCTTGGCATGTGGGTTCATCTGTTCGTCATCAGGGAGAGGCTGGAGCAGAATGTCCGCGTCGCCAACTCGCTGATCGGCATGTACGCACGGTGCGGAGAGGTGGAGTTCGCGCGGCAGGTGTTTGGGAAGATGAGGAAACGGACGGTGGTCTCTTGGAACTCGATGATCGTCGGGTTGGCTGCCAATGGACGGTGCACTGACGCACTCGAGCATTTCGAGGCAATGCGGCGGGCAGGGTTCAAGCCGGACGCGGTGACATTCACCGGCGTGCTCACGGCCTGCAGCCATGTCGGGCTTACCGACCAGGGGCTTAGGTACTATGACGCCATGAAGGAAGAGTACAACATCGCCCCGAGGATGGAGCACTATGGATGCGTGGTGGACTTGCTCGGTCGGGCTGGGCGCCTGGACGAAGCGATGCAGGTGGTGACGACCATGCCGATGCGGCCAAACGAGGTGGTGCTCGGAGCTCTGCTTGCAGGGTGCCGGATGCACGGGGACGTGGGCATGGCTGAGCAGTTGATGCAGTACCTCCTCGAGCAGGACCCCGGTGGCGACTCCAACTACGTGCTGCTGTCAAACATCTATGCTGCCGACGGGAAATGGGGCGGCGCGGGCAAGGTCAGGAGCCTGATGAAAGCCCGGGGAGTGAAGAAGACGCCAGGATACAGTGCCGTGGAGATCGCCGGCGATGTGCATGAGTTTGTCTGCGGAGATCGGTCGCATCCTCAGGCCGGGGAGGTGTTTGAGATGCTTGGCCTGCTCGGCCATGAGATGGCAGGGTGTGGAGCTGTGAATGAGCATTGAAGCGGCTGACTGGATGAACGAGACTCAGAGCTGCAAGAATTCTATAGGCTGGAGACCTCGAGCATTTGGAATGGCTAATGTCGATAAGATGAAAAGCACCAACTTTAGATCAGAAATTTTGTGTGTTGATATGTTCTTTTAGGAACAGTGACTCCCATTGTATGTACTATATCTCGAGAAAATGTATCCAACATGTACAGTGATACAGTATAGATGATGAGATGAATCTTTTCATTTTGACATCTTTCATCTCATTATTTGCAAATCTTGTAGAAATGATGAGATGAATCTTACAGTAATATATGTTGGATACATTTTCTCATGAGATGAATACAGTACAAACATGTACGGCTTGTCTCAAATCCACATGCACCTTCTAGACCCTCTCCAGTAGTGGTTCAGTTTCAACTTACATCAAACACAATATGGGAAATACAGCCAAATTATATCGGCAACAGAAAGTGAATTGCACAGGTATGGAGCCACGGCCAGGAAAGTATGACTCTGGTCTCTAGAACCACTTCACAGTCCACACATTAATACCTCCACTATCCATCTTTGATTTCGCAATTATGACACAAAACTGCTATTTCCAGTATGTTCACTATGTCAAATAACGAACACAAACACTTGTGGCAGGTACTTGGACATAAGAAGAAAATGATAGACCAAGAGAAATGAGGCGAGTCAAGTACAACATTCTGGGAAAATGCCATTAATCATCCATTTAAACGATTTCCCTTGTTTTCCTTCAAGCACATTACAGACAATGATGAATCACACTGGAGCTCGTAATTCTGCCCAAATTGCATTCATAATGTTAGCCAATTCATGGTATGTACATAGTGCCACAGGTTTCCACCCACACGATCATATGGGCATGGAGACAACACGCCAAACGAGCCCCAAAACAATCAGATCCTACAAGCCAACAAGGTATCTCTTTGTAAGGTATGTCTGAGTGGACATATCTTATCTGTACTGCAGAGTAACCTTTCAACTGAACGTCTCTATATCTTCCCCAGGTTGGAAGGATTCCAGTGTTCAGACCTCTCACCAACGGTGAACATGGGACTGTGAGCAAGGAACACTTTCGGGATGCGGTGTCATCCTCATTCTTCAGCATCACCCACAGCTTTCCACAGGTAAAATTAGAATCTACAGCATGCAATGAATGACAACTCATTATGTTTGCAAATACAGTCAACTCAATCGTTGAGTTAGAGGAGATAGAACCACCACTATTTCTTAACTTGAAAAGAAAACGTGGAAGACTTACCAGCTTATGTACAAGCAAATTTGTTAGCAACACAACCAGACACCTTAATGTTGCAATGGTCTCTTTACAAAAGGGTGCTCCAACAGCTCAGCAGCAGATGGCCGGTCCTTTGGATTTGCTTGGACACATCTCGTGATGAAATCCCGTGCATCCTCTGATAATGTATCGGGGATTTTTGGTGGTATTCCTCTACCGATTTTGAGCAAAGCATGTGTCTACACAGTAGAAGATTGTATCACAGACAGTAATAATACACACCTCCAGTTCGAGAAAATCACAAGAGGCGAATACAGGGAATCGGTCTGGTGTATCATCAAAATAGACATGAACAATATTACGCAGGTTTTGTCGGGGCATGCTATGCACTATGCTTTATGATACTTGCAGATACAGATGCCATGTAGTTTGTAGTGTAGATTTTAGAGAATATTACCCTGGGGCAATAGCCATCAATCTTTCCGTTTTTAACTTAATGTAGTATGCAGTCAGTCCCTGATGTCAGCACATTTAAATTTCATTTCTTGCAGTATTTATTATTTAATGTTTACACGATGTTCCAGCAAACAAAGTTGACAGAGGCACGCACCCATTCCATGTCTGGGTAAGGTACTTTGCCAGTCAGCATCTCCAAAACCGTGCAACCAAGACTCCATATATCTGCTGGAGGCCCATGAGGCTTAGCCTTAGCAACCTGAATGAGAACAGACCATCACAAAACGTACAAATTTGGTACAGAAAAAAGATAAGTACTGTGTGAAATGCAAAACATTGTTTGCAATTTGCAATTCCAAATAAATCCCGTAACGTTACGTGACAAAAGAAGTATTCTTCAAACAATTGATGCTCAAAATGTAACAGTACAAAGTCTTGCCGTCTTTAATCTGCAGTGCTTAATCTTCAAACCATTTGCACTGTTAGGATTTTTAAACTCCCCATCAAGTATGGTTTGCAAATTTCAAGTTACCAAGCTACCTACACAGATATTCGTTAAGGTTGCACTTCCAAGATATTTGTAACCCGTTCACTACTTGGACCATAGACTTGTATTATGGATCGTTTAGGCCATAAGGATATAGAATACATATCAACACAAATATATTAAAAACTTGTGAAACGAACAACATGTGCAAATTGTACCCACACTCTGGATAAGTATTAACAAGATGCCTTTGTTTCAAAAACAAAGCAAGAACAAGATGTTGTAGAAATGCACCATAGCACAAGTGCATAAACTAACCTCAGGGGCCATCCAGTAAACAGTTCCCTTGCTAGATCTTGCCTGGCTCAGAATTGACATCTGCGACGTGGCAGAGTTAGTACAACATGGAGTACAGTGATAATACAAAGGATGATTGGTAGAGCAAGTACCTCCTTCGCAAGCCCAAAATCTGCCAGTTTAACCAATCCATTTGAGTCAACTAGGAGATTTGCACATTTGATGTCTCTGGTAATGTAGAGAATGAACATCAATAGCCAGCAGAAACATAATACAGATAAGTAAATACCCAATAACTGAAGAAGTCTAATGTAGAGTTCTGGTTACTCACCTGTGCAGCACATTTCGCTGATGTAAATAGTTCAAACCATGCAAAATCTGCCTTGTGTATGCTGAGACTTGTGAATCTTGTAAACAATATTTTTGATATAAAGCTGCCAAAGAGCCTTGAGTCACAAGTTCAAGAAAAATATAGAATTTTCCATCTTCCTGCGAGCCCACCAGAAAGTAAACATATCGAATCAGCACTTCATGTCAGGCAAGTATAATTTACTCAGAGAAATCATGCAAAGAAAATGCAGCATGAAATCCAGCCGAGAAATCTCTACCTTGGCCAAATCTCAAAGTATGCAATTCCCAGAAGGATAACAACAACAATTAGTTAAAAGTGAATACTGGTACTAATTACTCCCCCATTTCTAAATGTAACGCATATTTTGACTATCCAAGTGCAAGCATTGACTGTAAAGTATTATGTTAGTGGTTACAAAACTACAATCATAAGAAAATGTTTTTAAGATGATCCAGCAATATCAATTTTCGGAACATAAGTACATGACACTCATATTACTGGATCAATTCTTGGTCAAAGTTTGAATTTGGGAGTCAGAATGCGCCTTACATTTAGGAACTGAGGGGGTGTTACTCTGTAATTTATTTGCAAGGCATAAGTATTTAGAGGAGTACCTTGTCTGTTCCGTAATACTGAACTATATTGTCATGTTCCAAACGACTCAAGAGAGATACCTCCTGGAAACAAACGATTCACAAGTAGTCTCAGCGGACCATGAGAGAAACGAATATTTGATTAAGTGTTGACTATAACAAGGGTAGAGTAATAACAAACATAATTTCAAACCAGTGTAACCAACATAAGTTGCTCAAGCATGCCATAATCCACAACTCACATGCTCAAGCTGAACGATGCGCTGTTTTGCATTGATTCCTTGGTCAACTAATGACACTTCCTTGACAGCAAAGAAAAACCCATCACTGCAAAAGCAATGTTACAACCAGTCAGTGAAGCATTTTGTTGCAGAGCATGAGGACATGCTTTCTACTTCTACACCAAATGCTCAACAGCTGAAGTGTACATTCTCATGACATGACGTGGTTGGTATCTACCCATCCATGTATTATAACAGAGTTGTGCAGAGGTTCACTTGACTAATTCAATTCCTTCATATGAAGGGTAAAAATAGTGTTAGAATTTTCATAAAGGTTGCAACAAAAATTATTTGGTTCATTCAACATCTGATAGCAGTGGCGGAGCTCGACGAAGATTGCTGAGGGGGAAACCATATTTGGTAAGGCCAACAGAACAAGTTCTGCTTAATTTTAACTAGATTTTAGAATTTAAGCCTAATAAAAAAAGAGTATCCTTAAAAAAAAAATTGGAGTAGGAGGGCGCCCCCCTTGGCCCTAGGGAAGCACCCCTACTGTCTCTAACCAGCTGCAATAGATCAAACCAATATGGGAAGTTTTAGTGGGTGCCCCTAAATCAAGACAAAAGTGTAGCGCATACAGCCAATTATGGAATATATACATTCTGATTTCTCTCCATGGACCAAAACAGGCATTGTTCGTACCATGTTATATTGTCTAGTACTACACAACGAGGCTTTACCAAATATCAAATTTGACAAATCAACATCTACAAATACAACTGATGGCCTCGTAGACTAGTTAAAATTAAGCAGGCGCATGATGAAAACTAACATGACAAAAATGAAATGTGTAATCTTCACCAAAGTAGACACAGCAAATGATGGAAACTTACTCGCTGATCGCCTCGTAGACTGACCCAAACGATCCGCTGCCGATATGCCCTCCCTTGATCCAGGATGTGATGGTCCTCCTGAACCGCCTATTTGGCGACGGCGAGACCAAATGCTCGATGTCAGCTGAAGTGGACTCTGCAACGACGAGAGCCAGGGCACCACCGCCACCAGCAGTAGTCTTCCTCGTCGCCTCCACAGTCACCTCCCTTGTCCTCCCCTGTCGTAATGTTTCTACTTTGGCCGATTTGTGGGTCTCATTCTGTTCGCCTGCATTCTCCGGCTCAGAGGCAGAGGCAGCCTCTCGTGTAGCAGAGGTTTCCACTAGTATCTCCTGCTGGACGAATTTGCTTTTTGATTCGGTCCCTAATTCTTGGTATGTTGGTGCGGAGACCTGTGTAATCTCCGATTGGACCAATTCGGTGGCTAACACAGCTTCCTCCGTTTCTCCGGCTGTGTGTAGCCTAGTCGGCACGACGACGTCGCGTCCAGAAGTTTCTGGAATCTCCGAGGGTGAGAAGGAGGAGGAGGAGGAAGGTTCGTCTCCCGCTCTAGGGGACTCGTCCAGCGAGGCCCGGCGTCGGGTGGCGCTGGGGAGGTGGGACATGGCGGCGGCGTAGACGGCGGGCGGGATGGCGAAGTCCTCGGGGCCGGAGAGGCCGAGCTTGCGGAAGAGCTCGGCGACCTCCTCGGCGCCGCCCCGGCCGCCGCGGATGCGGAAGCTGGTCTGCGACGCGAACCCGCCGCCCCCGACGGCGGCGTAGGCCACGAAGTCGTCGTCTCCGGCGTCGGCGCCACCGTCGGCGGAGTAGGAGGAGTTCCTCATGGCGTTGGTGCGCGCCAGCTGCCGCGGGCGCGGGCGCCGCGGCGTGCCCATGGCAGCGGTGGGTGCTCCGGCGGCGGGTGGTACTGGAAAGTGGAACCGGTAGGCTTGCGTGGAGGAAGCGAGCGCAGCCGAGCAAGGGAAATGGAGGGGAGGAAGCGAGAGACCGAGACGCGTCCGCGCGTGAGTGGGGGTTTGACCTGAGATTGGGGGTTGCGAAGTGCGACGGCGACCGCAGCCCCGCTGACCTGGCGCGGTTTTTGTCGGGGAGGGCCGGGGTCGCTGTGCCTGCGCGCGTGGCAGATATAACGGCGACTCGCCGAGAGGGTTGGACTTGGCTGGCAGCGCGGTGCCGGCGCGGCGATGCGATTGGCGGCGGCGGTGGGTGGAGAGCAGAGCACAGCTGACCATGGCCATTCGGTCAGCGAAGGCAGGTGGTGCACAAATATGATACCGAACCGGAAGCGTCCGTGCTAACCTGACGGTCAAAGACGGATGTTTCGTTCCAGACAAAAATTACTCGACGACGCATAAGTTCGCTTGGCGCGCAATGAGCCAAGCGGGAACGTTACATCGTTCAAGAGTTTATCAAACAAAAATCCAGGAAATTCATCGATCCAATTACAAGAAAATTTAAGCGAAAAACACTTCTCAGCTAAAACATGAGCTACTTGGTTTGTTTTCGTCGGACAATAACAAAAAAAAAAGCCTATTGACAAGAAATGAAGTTAATTAATTTTTTGAATCACCGACGACTCAGGCTCATTGTCGAATCTAAATTTTTTGCAAATCCAAAAGTTTAATACTACCTTCCTACAAGTGTGTCCCTGGCCAAATGATTGATACTACACCCCTGGGCCAAAACTTCTTGTTTCGGAGGGGGAATTCTTTCGTTTCACTTCCTTACTTCTGCTACCAGCAGGAAACGTTGAACGGTTACTTAGAGAATCCCTCGACGACGCATGATGTTTTATTACGGACAAAATTACTCGGCGACGCATGATGTTCGCTTGGCGCAAAATGCTTCCTTGGCGACCACGTCCCTCTCCTTCCTCGACGACGGCCTACATGACGTCGGCGAGGCATGAGCCAAGCGGGAACGTTACACCGTTCACGAGTTTATCAATAAAAAATCTAGGAAATTTATCGACCCAATTACAAGAAACTTTAAGCAAAAAATACTTCTTATCTAAAACATGAGCCACTTTGTTTGTTTTCCTCGGACAATAACAAAAAAAAAACTATTGATAGCACCGTATCGGTGCAAATTGCAAACAATGCCACTGATTCGCTCCACCAAGCCTCCTCTCTAGAACATGCTTCAATTATTTCAATTGAATCTGGTTCTGCTTGTATATTTACTGCATCCCATCCTATCTGCGAGCTCAAGATCGTCCTTCATGGTCATCATATCCGCCATTGATGTTGAAGCCACGTGAGCCAAAAACTTGGGGACATGTTTGTCTTTTTTAAGAGAAATAGCAGGACTTTGTTTTTTTATAAGTTCAGGAGTTGAGATTTGGTGCACATGAGCACCGGCGATCCTATTTTAAAAACAAAAATCACATTTTTGAGTTTTAAAAAATTATGAAAATAAATCGAGGTAGAACCAGTGATATATATGAAAAACTTGCAAAATATCAATTAAAAATAATGTCTAATTTGAGCTACACAAAAATAACAAATTTGTAAATCTAAGTATAGTGGTTTTAAATTAAAAAAATCCTAACTTTATGATGTGGACATCCCTACTATTGATACAACCGTTGTACCTACAGCAACACACATACAAGGACCCATCACAAGATCTCGTGCCAAACAACTTAACTATTAGGTACTTTCGTTTCTTGGAACTATTCCTTACATACATGAGAATATGATGTTGCCTAAATCAGATACATTTCTTACTCTTAGGAATGATGGACCAAGCATGGATGAGAGGGACAAGCATTGGAGCATGGCCATGCATGGAGATGGCAGCAAGCATGTGATGATCCAAGAGAAGGCCACGGATGAAGATTTCAGAACTTTGAGGCCACCATAATGAAGAAAGAAGGGTTGGACGAAATATTCAAGATCAATACTTTACGAATTCGTCCATAGCATAATATGGTGCCGCGACACCTTTATTTTGGGCCAGGCCCATGTAATTTTCGCAGGATTTTAATTAGCCACTTTTTAGAGTCCGTATTTGAGGGGAAAAGGACTTTTAGGTTTGGATTCGGCCACCACTTCCATGGCTGGCCGAAACCCCACCTTTTCGCCCTTAAATACGCCCCATAGCCGAACCTCTAGACTCGGATTTTGTTTAGACATTAAGTTAGCCATAGTCGCAACTTCGCCAAGGCTCGAGCGTCGCAGAGGCCTCTTGTACTTCGCACCTATTCAGGATCCCACCTCTTTCAATAAAGCTTTCCTCTTAATCCGCAATATCTTGATTGCAATATTGGTTCTTACTTGTTCTCGATTTCAGGTAGGAATTAAGACCCTCGCTGGTCAGGTTGATCGTGTTCACGCAGGATCGGTAACCTCGAGGAGATTGGCCTAGCGATTGCATTAGCGCTCGTGCTCGCACGTGTAGTCGGATCGTCAAGCCCGAACTCCACCAAATCGATTATCGCCATCTCATCGAAAGATCGGACACCTTTGCCCTATCAAGTGGTATCAGATTTCAGGTTGCTCGGTGAGATTTTACTGTTTTTCGTAGATTAGATCTGTTTTTACCTATAACCCACGAAAAAGCCAAACACACAGTTAGAATTTAGATCCATCTCATAACCAATCTACGCCTCGCATTATCTTTTCAGTTTTTGCATTGTTGAATTTGTGTCTACATCGTCGCGTCGAGTTGCTGGTCTTAGTGTCTCGTCCCTTAGAGTTTCGAGTTCTAATCATACTAGTCACCGCCACACTCGCCGATCACCACCACCATATTCCGCCGCCATATACCCTGCCACCATAAACCCTAAAACTCCGCCACCGTCTTCCTACCGCGACACGGATCCGATCACCTTTCCTGCCGCGGCACGAGTCCGAGTTGAGTCATTATTTCCTAGTTATTTCTTTTGACTTTCCTTCTTTGTTGTTTCCGTGTTCAGCTAAAGTCCGTGTCGAGCTAAGCGTCCGGCCGTAAGTCCAGAAGGAGAGCAAAAAAAAAAGTCTGGAACCGCCTCCGAAAAAAATTTCTGGCTATACTGGTTTTCGGCTTTGGGGATCACTTTTCTCCATCGGCCGTTATAGCGATATTTTTTTGGCGCATGCGCGCTTTTCGGAGCAAAATAAAAAATTTTGAAAAAAAAATTTGGGGGCTAACCTCTTTTTAGACCCCGTAGATCAGTTCTAGACACTCGCCATCCTAGTAATTTTCTGCATCTCGGATCGTTTTTCAGGGTGCTATATCATCATATAGTGCTTGTTGTGTCGCGTCGTGACATCGTTGGTGATCTAGGCTCGCGTCTCTAGTACGGTCTAGCCTAGGACCAGCACAGTACCGTCGTTGAGCATTCTTTCAACTTTTGCATTGCTGTTTTGATAATTGCTAACCCCTTTGCTAAGCCTTCTCAGAGCTCCACAGATACTCTCCACGTGCGGTGTTTCGACTCCTGGTAATCGCTTGGTTCAATCTCTGGACCCACTGATCCTCGTGGTTGCACATTGCCTTTTCCTGCTGTTTGGTAAGAACTTGTAAGAGCTTCGTATATTGCTTGACGGATTACGCGTGACTTCCACCATATTCCTGTAGTATATACCTGTGCTTTTTAAGGACTAACCATGACAGATACTTCGCGGAACCCTGCCACCATGACGAACGAAGAACTACATGCCCACTTCTCCACGCTCTTGGTCAGTCGCGCTGAAGACGTGGATACGCGCCTAGGGGAGTTTGACACCAAGCTCACCAACGTCGTGGACAAGATCGATGGACTCGAGAAATCCTTCAACGCCAAGCTTGACGTTCGGTTCAAGGAGCTTTTGAACCGATTGCCCGCACCCGCACCGGCACCCACACATGGCGCACGGCGCATCCCGATCACGGATCGGACTGCTGGTTCGGCTGCCGCCGCACCCCCGGCGGCTCCTGCTGCGACTGACGTTTCTCAGACTTCCGCCGCGGCTGCTGCTGCGACATTGGGGACAGACGACGGATACTACTACGACCCCGACGACGACGATCTGTTTGACGAGGAGGTTGAACAACCTCCACAGGTACCTGCTGGTCGTCCCCGACATTACTACCGCAACGCTCTCCCACCGGTACGTAATGATGATGATCATGTTGCAAAGCTTAAATTAAATATTCCATCTTTTGAGGGTAAATATAATCCTGATGCATATCTTACATGGGAGATGGAAGTAGAACAACGTTTTGCATGCTTAAAATATCCTGAGAATATGCGTGTTAGTGCTGCTACATGTGAATTTACTAAATTTGCTTCCCTTTGATGGTCTGAGTATTGTCGTTTAAATCCTACTACTATTCCTAGTACTTGGACTGCTTTAAAAACTGCTATGCGTGTTCGTTTTGTACCTCCCACTTATCAACGTGATTTACTAAAGAATCTGACACGCTTAGAGCAAGGGAAAAATTCTATAGAAGAGTATTATCAGGAATTGCAAACGGGGGTGGTTAGGTGTGGTCTTGTTGAATCTAATAAACAAATGCTTGCACGTTTCTTTGGTGGATTAAACAAGGACATTCAACACATATTAGATTATAAGGAATATAATTCTATCACTCGTTTGTTTCATCTTGCTTGCAAAGCTGAACGTGAAGTGCAGGATCGCCAAACACCATGGAGGAGGACTAATAATTCTGCAGGTCGCACATCCACTTGGACATCCCGACAATCAGCGCCTCCTCGTGATTCGCCTCCAGCTACTACCACATCCAAGGCCACCACAAGATTTCCAGCTGCTCCTCCACCATCATCCAATGCTCCTGCTCGTAGTGCATCTTCTATGGCTTCCACGGGTAAGACAAAGGATATACAATGCCGCAAGTGCTGGGGTTTTGGTCATATTGAGAGACAGTGCACAACACAACGTGTGATGATGGTGCGAGAAGATGGTGAAGACGATTCAGCGAGTGACTTCGATGAAGATACACTAGCCCTTATTTCTGCTCGAGATGGAGACAATTCTGATGATGATGAAGAGCCAGAGGTAATGGGAGCTGAAGCTGCTGATCAATACAAGAGTTTAATTACACAACGTGTGTTGAGTGTGCAATTGAGCAAATCTGAGCAAGATCAACGCCACAACCTGTTCCAAACACGTGGTGTTGTCAAGGAAAGAGCTATACGGATCATCATTGATGGAGGGAGTTGTAATAATCTGGCCAGTGTTGACATGGTAGAGAAGCTTGCGCTTCCAACAAGACAACGCCCACATTCATACTACATCCAATGGTTTGAGAGTTCTCGCAAGATCAAGGTAACAAGAACGGTACGCGTGCATTTTACTATTGGTACATATTCTGATTTTGTTGATTGTGATGTTGTACCTATGCAAGCTTGTTCTTTGTTACTTGGTAGACCATGGCAATTTGATAGAGAATCTGTTCATAATGGCAAAACTAATCACTATTCTCTTATGCATGATGGAAAGAAAATTGGTCTAAAACCTATGACTCCCGAACAGATTTTAAAAGATGATCTTGCTAGAGCTAGTAGAGCTAAAACTGAGGAGAAAAATAAAAGTGAGAATCATATTGTTGCTGCAGATTTTATACCACCAAAGAACACTAAATCTGATTCTACACATGCTACTGAAATTCGTTTGAAGAGTCCATGTATGCTTGCAAATAAAATTGATATTGCTGAACTAGATGTAAACAATACTCAATGTTATGCAATTGTCTGCAAAGAGGTTTTGTTTTCATTTGAGGATATGCCTCCTTCTTTGCCACCCGCTGTTGCTAACCTTTTGCAGGAATATGAGGACGTCTTTCCCGCTGAGTTGCCACCAGGACTACCTCCTATTAGAGGAATTGAGCATCAAATTGATCTAATTCCTGGTGCCACGTTGCCCAACCGCGCGCCATATAGAACCAATCCAGAGGAGACAAAGGAGATACAACGCCAAATTCAGGAACTACTCGACAGAGATCATATTCGTGAGTCCCTTAGCCCTTGTGCTGTTCCTATTATTTTGGTACCTAAGAAAGATGGTTCTTCGCGCATGTGTACTGATTGTAGAGCTATCAATAATATTACTATTCGATATCGTCATCCTATTCCACGTTTAGATGACATGCTTGATGAATTGAGTGGCTCTACCATGTTTTCTAAAGTTGATTTGCGTAGTGGTTACCACCAGATTCGTATGAAATTAGGAGATGAATGGAAAACAGCATTTAAAACTAAGTTCGGTTTATATGAGTGGTTAGTGATGCCGTTTGGTTTAACTAATGCACCTAGCACTTTCATGAGATTAATGAACGAAGTTTTACGTGCTTTCATTGGACGTTTTGTGGTAGTCTACTTTGATGATATTCTGATTTATAGCAAATCTTTAGAGGAACATTTGGACCATTTACGTGCTGTTTTCAATGCTTTACGTGATGCACGTTTGTTTGGTAACCTTGAGAAGTGCACCTTTTGCACCAATCGAGTTGCGTTTCTTGGCTATGTTGTTACATCACAGGGTATTGAAGTGGATCCAGCCAAGATTGAAGCTATTGAGAATTGGCCGCAGCCCAAGACGGTCACACAAGTGAGGAGTTTTCTTGGCCTCGCTGGTTTTTATAGGCGCTTTGTCAAAGACTTTGGATCAATTGCCGCGCCACTGAATGAGCTTACCAAGAAGGATGTGCCCTTTGTTTGGGGCGATGCACAACAACAGGCCTTCGTCATATTGAAAGATAAGCTAACACATGCTCCCTTACTCCAACTTCCTGATTTTACTAAGACTTTTGAGCTTGAATGTGATGCTAGTGGAATTGGTTTGGGAGGGGTGTTATTACAAGAGGGAAAACCTGTTGCATATTTTAGTGAGAAATTGAGTGGGGCTAGTCTGAACTATTCTACTTATGATAAAGAATTATATGCGTTGGTTCGGATATTAGAAACTTGGCAACATTATCTATGGCCTAAGGAATTTGTTATTCATTCTGATCATAAATCTTTGAAGCATATTCGTAGTCAAGCTAAGTTGAATCGTCGTCATGCAAAGTGGGTTGAATTTATTGAGTCTTTTCCTTATGTTATCAAACACAAAAAGGGTAAAGATAATATTATTGTTGATGCTTTGTCACGCCGTTATGCTTTGTTATCTCAACTTGACTTCAAAATATTTGGATTGGAAACTATTAAGAAACAATATGTGCATGATGCTGAATTTAAAGATGTGCTGCAGAATTGTAGAGATGGTAGAACTTGAAACAAGTTCGTCTTCAATGATGGATTTGTGTTCCGTGCTAACAAACTATGCATTCCAGATAGCTCTGTTCGTCTTTTGTTGTTACAGGAGGCGCATGGAGGAGGATTGATGGGACACTTTGGTGTCAAGAAGACGGAGGATGTTCTTGCTGCACACTTCTTTTGGCCACGTATGCGTCGAGATGTTGAGAGATTTGTGGCACGCTGCACTACTTGTCAAAAAGCTAAGTCTCGCCTTAATCCACATGGTTTATATATGCCTCTTCCTGTTCCTAGTGTTCCTTGGGAGGATATTTCTATGGACTTTGTTTTGGGATTGCCACGAACACAGAAGGGGAGGGATAGTATTTTTGTTGTTGTGGATCGGTTTTCTAAGATGACACACTTTATTCCTTGTCATAAAACGGATGATGCTGCGCATATTGCTGATTTGTTCTTTCGTGAAATTGTTCGTTTGCATGGTGTGCCAAATACTATTGTCTCTGATCGTGATACTAAATTTCTTAGCCACTTTTGGAGATGTTTATGGGCTAAGTTGGGGACTAAATTGCTGTTTAGTACTACATGTCATCCCCAAACTGATGGTCAAACTGAAGTAGTAAATAGAACTTTGTCTACTATGTTACGGGCTGTTTTAAAGAAGAACTTAAAATTGTGGAAAGAGTGTTTACCTCATATAGAATTTGCTTATAATCGTTCATTGCATTCTACCACAAAGATGTGCCCATTTGAGATTGTGTATGGTTTTGTTCCTCGTGCACCTATTGATTTATTGCATTTACCTTCTTCGGTGCAACATAATTTGGATGCTACACAACGCGTTGAAATGATATTAAACTTGCATAAGACTACTAAAGATAACATTGAACACATGAATGCTAAGTATAAACTTGCTGGGGATAAAGGGAGAAAACATGTTGTGTTTCATGTTGGCGATCTTGTTTGGTTACATTTGCGTAAAGATCGTTTTCCTGATTTACGCAAGTCTAAGTTAATGCCACGTGCTGCTGGTCCCTTTAAGGTGTTAGAGAAAATCAATGATAATGCATATAAACTTGAGTTGCCTGCAGACTTTGGTACGGTTAGTCCTACATTTAACATTGCAGATTTAAAGCCTTACTTTGGTGAGGAAGATGAGATTGCGTCGAGAACGACTTCAATTCAAGAAGGGGAGCATGATGTGGACATCCCTACTATTGATACAACCGTTATACCTACAGCAACACACATACAAGGACCCATCACAAGATCTCGTGCCAAACAACTTAACTATCAGGTACTTTCGTTTCTTGGAACTATTCCTTACATACATGAGAATATGATGCTGCCTAAATCAGATACATTTCTTACTCTTAGGAATGATGGACCAAGCATGGATGAGAGGGACAAGCATTGGAGCATGGCCATGCATGGAGATGGCAGCAAGCATGTGATGATCCAAGAGAAGGCCACGGATGAAGATTTCAGAACTTTGAGGCCACCATAATGAAGAAAGAATGCTTGGACGAAATATTCAAGATCAATACTTTACGAATTCGTCCATAGCATAATATGGTGCTGCGACACCTTTATTTTGGGCCAGGCCCATGTAATTTTCGCAGGATTTTAATTAGCCACTTTTTAGAGTCCGTATTTGAGGGGAAAAGGACTTTTAGGGTTGGATTCGGCCACCACTTCTATGGCTGGCCGAAACCCCACCTTTTCGCCCTTAAATACGCCCCATAGCCGAACCTCTAGACTCGGATGTTGTTTAGACATTAAGTTAGCCATAGTCGCAACTTCGCCAAGACTCGAGCGTCGCAGAGGCCTCTTGTACTTCGCACCTATTCAGGATCCCACATCTTTCAATAAAGCTTTCCTCTTAATCCGCAATATCTTGATTGCAATATTGGTTCTTACTTGTTCTCGATTTCAGGTAGGAATTAAGACCCTCGCTGGTCAGGCTGATCGTGTTCACGCAGGATCGGTAACCTCCAGGAGATTGGCCTAGCGATTGCATTGGCGCTCGTGCTCGCACGTGTAGTCGGATCGTCAAGCCCGAACTCCACCAAATCGATTATCGCCATCTCATCGAAAGATCGGACACCTTTGCCCTATCACTTTATCATTTCTGCGTAGCTTAGAATACAAAACATTTTGAATTGAGATTGTGCACGTTTATGGGAGACATCATTAGGTACTTTTAAGATTTTATTTCATAATTTTTAAAACATGTAAATATAGTTTTACACTTTCTTAGATTTGTTTTTATTGATTAATTCATTTAGTAGATTTCTCATATTTCCAACGGATACGACTCTGCTGCGGGACATGAGGTGCGGAAGTGCACACGGTGTGACGGCAACTCCTACGGTGGCGGGAGTTCCATTAGACGGTTTTACCTGGCTTTAAAAAAAAATTCTAGGTCTGCGATTGTATACTGCCAAGTCTCTTTTGTCGGCATTCATCGCTTGGTGTGGCAGGTTTCAGGGGCGTAATGCTACAGTTGCAAGCTGTAAATCCCGGAATTTTCCTACGGAATGACGTGGAAGAAAATCAGTGGGTTACCATCCTGAAATCATGGGATGCATGAGGATTTGAACCAACCAACAGCATGCACATAATATGGTGAGTTCATTACCGTATGAGATCCTGAAAGTATAGCATTATTTGGTTTCAGAGCCCCCTATCCTTCCATTTTTGGGCAGAAGCTTTTGTTGTTCTAGGAGGTGAAGAAACTAGTGGTGCCAAAGAACTTGGACCTGTGGCTTTCCCCGAAACTGTTGGAGCTACACATGTGGGCATTAGGTTCTGGCCTAGCCAGAGACCACTGCTTCTCCGAACTATTGCTCTCTAGTCAGGGCCTCGCTAGAGTTATTTTAGTAGGTTGCCCAAAGGTTCGCAAAAATGCACATAGATTATTTTCCTGTGTCTCTCATTCCCAACATGTACACCAAAGTCCAAACTAACTTATGTAGAGGCCTTATTGTTTTGCTCTCAGCCATGCCAACAACACAAGGGAATTGCATGCTTGGGTTTACCTTCTAACTACATGTAGGTTTGGGACATGCTTTGTCTACACCTAAGTATCCATCTGATAGAAGCCACATACCTATATATAGAGATGAGAAGAATGCACACAAATGTGAATGTATTTTGTCCCTTTTTTGAATGAGAGAGGAGTAGGTGAGCCACACCATGATCTTTGTTACCAGCTAACTGGAGCAAGTAGGTGAACCAGTACTAGGGATCTTACAAAATAAATAGGCATTAAGTGGTCTCTAACAAGTACAAGTTTTCATGGTAGCAACAGCCAAGAGGCAAGAGTTACATTCACTTGCACCCCAACGTTGTTCTAGTGTTGGCAACGAGAGGAACACAAGCCACTATTTCTTTTTCCCCGGGTCCTGCATCAATCGATGCAACAACCTCTTTCATTGCATAGTTTAAAAATTCAAAGTTTACAATTCGTGGGTCACTCATGATTGCTACACAAAATGAGCCGATGAAAGATTAAAAGCAATTAGTACTTAAGCAACATCAATCCTATTAGAACATCTCTGACTAGCCTGGGTGTAGATAGTCCGCAACCATCTCCACGCGGCTGCATCTAAAACCCAAAGTTGTCAATTTCCCATCCAAGACAGGAGATAAGACCACACATAGATCAAATGTGAAGCTTTGTGAATAACATGCAAGTAACATTTCCGATCTTGTTAAACGCTAGTTGATTCCAACAATTCCAATTCATGATAATTTTAAGTTTAGCCATGCCATGCTACAAATTACCGAAAAAAATCGTAATATTAGTTGGTGTTGGAAGATTGAAAGTAAATTCATTGAGTTTTCAAACAAGAAAAGTAAAGGGACAAAACGTAAATGGTGTATAGATTCCATTTGTTACGACCATTCCATTTCGCTTGGCTAAATTATCTTGGGTTAATTAGATAGATGTTAGTTCTAGGATTGGTTGGGTCGTGGACTGGGAGCGAAGCGAGGAGAAGAAATGCAGCCTGGCTGTTCTGCACCAGCTCGTAAAGTACACTTTCTAAACTGATTCTGGCAGATTCGGTAAAAAAAAGGCGACTCTTGTGGGCCCCACGGTATGTACCTATGCACGATGGTGTATATTAGTTCCTATGTCTATTTCAGTAGCTATAATGACATCTAAGGAATATACATAGTGGAGTTTTTCAAAAGACAAAAAATATAGTGATGTTCTTCAAATAGCTGGAAATTGCAGAAACTATCCAATATAACCCGATTATCATTAGATAGGAGTACTTTTCGTGCCATTGATTATATTGTTGTGTCGATGCCGAAACCACCACAATTTGGGTTAACTGTTCCAGTGGCCGGACCTTGTCACATTTTGACTAGCGTGTTGAGAACCACCTCGGTTCATTTGTGTACACCATCTTAGCATCATAGTAAGATTTTTATACCCTCGTCGTTCAATTGGGTTATTATGTCTTTCGAACGGCCTCGTGACAACCTGCTGCCACCGCTTTTGAAGCTCGCGGCCGGCCATCTTCCGGTGCTCCACCAAGTTACCCGGACAGCAACCGTTGGTGACACAACGGTTCCCCTAGAGTCTCTGGTTTCCTTTGTTTGTCTCCCAGACACATCCTTCCTATATCCAACGGGTGCGACAACTGTTATAATCACGATAAGAAGATAACGAAGAACGAAAAGAAAAACATAGCAAAGGGATACAGATTTAACGTGAAAAAACCTCTCCAACAAAGAAAGAAAAAACCCACGGGCACATCGAAACTTTACTATAATGGGGAGTGTTTACACAACGCCGGGGGTTTCACAGATGCAACTTATCCCAGCCAATGGCTTATAAGAGGTATATATAGTGGTGGAAACCTAGGTCTTCAGACTTCACTACGCTTCGGCCCAAGCCTCCGGTGATGGGTCTCGCTCCGCTTGTTAGAAAGTCTCCTTAATAAATATGGATCATACTTCAACAAGAACAACTCTATGGTTTCTCTCTCTGTTTGTGTGTAAAGAACTAGAAGATGTCCCTTCAAATTATGAGAATGCTATCAAGGGATAACGTGTTATTGCGTCAGCATTTGGGACCCAATTGCACTAAACCTCCCATCTCAGCTATTTGGTGCCAGCTTCTAGGTGTACGCCCGGACGGGAGCCGTGCGACACCACCGAGCGTGAGTATGGACCGGGGCCCTCGTGTCTCAAAACCGAGAAAGTGTGGAGATAATCCATTTTGAAGAGTTTTTTCGAATCATGCAGGGGAATAGCATGTAACATTAGGGTCTGCTTGGAATGTTGTTTTCTAACCAAAACCCTCGGATTACACCGAGCTCCCCTGCTTAGCATGTTCACAAAATTAAAACGAGCGGACTAAAAAACGACAATCCAAGTGTGAACTTAAGCAAGAGGTAGAGCCTAGGAACGGTTAGAAAACAGACAGAAATCACATCTGATGAAGAACGACCGGAAAGTAAAACCAACTTAAACTCTACCACCCAAGTACGACAAAGGGAGTAGGGAGTGGATATAACAGATCAAGCCCTATGTTCCGAAGTGATATCATAAAATGCTTTAAAATTGATGGTGATGTTTGTGACACATCAAAAGATTGCTGCACTGCTGCAGATCGGCCTAGGAGTAAGTTGATGATCGGCACAGAACGAAGTGAAGAGGATGTAATGCACTGAAATAGTTTTGCACTGCTTCTGTTCTAAAATACAGAAAGTATATTATCTTATATGTACAACGTTCTGAAATTTTGACCAGTAATGCATGCAGAAGTATGTGGATTAGGCGTGTGAGGAAAATATTGTTGTAGCATTTGTGTAGCTAAATTCTCCATATTAAAAATTACTCTGTCACAAAGAGACGGCGGTTTCTTTATCTTTAGTGGAGGCTTTAGTTTCCAAATAAATTTCTTGTGGAAACAATGACCATGTTTTATGATGCCATAAGAGTCACAGTAATTCATCTACCCAAAACACGCATTGACACCCGCTAGGCGCTACTCTCCTGAGAGAATGATATTGGGCAGATCGACAAGCTTGTCCACAAGGATCAACGGCAAGAAAGAAACTATTTCCCGAGGCCACTCATTCCAAATTAGTTAGCTCTAGTCTAAACCATATGTCCTACGACGACACTTCTAGTTTCTCCCACGCGCAAAAAGAATCTGCTCGATCAATCGCGGCAGTCTAAATGTTCTCTCTTTCTGGATGGAGCTGAACAATACATTTTATAGGCGAGCAGAAATGATTTTTAGTGGTGAAGGACAGTGTATCAATTGCTTTGTTTCTTTATCTTTGAGTGAGGTGTAAGCCGCCCTCTGCGTCCAAATATAATCTTCTGAGTATGAGCAAGGGCATCCACTATGTAGTTCACAAGGCTATCCACAAGCCAAAAAGTAATCCATAAGACTATCTATATACATAGTGGAGGTTCACTTTAGGAGATTTTCCTTAAGGATGACCTACAAGCTTATGGGTTGTCTACAAGCAATAAACAATTATTTTACTCTCTCCTCTCTCTTGCTTGTATGTACTTTTAACAGACATGTGGGTCCCAGCTTATGGTGAACTTGATCTTATACATTGTAGTCATTTCCATAAGCTGTGTGGGTCCCATCTTATAGCAAATGTTCACCTTATACATAGATGATGCCCTAAGTGAGACATCACAACTAGCTACCTATGTTTCACATGCATATATAGGTGTTTCTGGCTCATTTTAAATAGGTGGTTGATCAGGCAAAAAGGTGACCAAAGCCTAGCTAGGTAGATGTTTTGTTACCTTGTTATAGCTCTCATGTGGAACGTGCTCATATTTAAATATACTCCCTCCATTCACGATTAGATAGCGTTCTTGGTTTTTTCAAATTCAAAATTTGTAAAGTTTGACCAAATATTTAGAAAAAATATTATGATCCACGATGTAAATTTTGTAGCATTAGAATCATTGTAAAACATATTTTTATATTATATGCATTTGTTATTATGAATGTTGATATTTTTTCTTATATCTTTGGTCAAACTTGACAAAATTTGACTTTGACCAAAGCTTGAAGGAGAACTAAATAAAATAGAGGGAGTACATGTAAATGTCTTCTGCATAGCGTGAAATGGAGAAATTTAAGTGCCTCTATCAGGTTATACTCCATACCCAATGATGAATTATGGGTGAAATAAATGCAATAAGAATACAACTTCCAAGTAAGGTAGAAAAAAGATCGCTGCCCGCAACTCGAAAGGGAAAGTGAGAGTTGCATCTTGTTGGCACACACCACCTTCTTTACCACCTGCCCCACGCAAAGATAAAGATCCTACATAATGATCACCTGTAGGCCTTGTTCGTTTAACCCACCTCCCTAGTGGATTGGAGTGTTTTGAAGAGGATTGGAGTGGATTTTAACTTATATGATATTTAATCCCTTTCAATCCATGCCAATCCCGTTGAAACCTCGGGTAACCGAACAAGGCCTTAAGGAGGTACCATCGACTAGTGGATCAGTGATTCCATTATTTTAACATATGTTATCCAAATGAGTGGGAAAACACAAAGATACTATTTCCCCGTTTCCTAGCATGTACTCCAAACCAGCTTTTGTAATCTTATTGTTTTCTCCCGTGCAAGCACAATCCACAAGGGATATGCTTGCTCGGGTTGACCGCCTAACTATATGTAGATGTGCTCCATGCTTTGTCCACACCAAATTTTTCAGCTGATAGACCTACATATAGATTAGAACGTATTTTATTTGTCCCCTCTTTGTTTGAAAGAAGAGTATGTCAGCCACAACATGATCTTGCGCTAGCAACTACCAAATAAGTGAAACATCAATACAAGGATATAGCAATTTTACTTGCAGAACAAATAGACATGAAGTGGGATCTAATAAGTACAACTCAAGTATTCATGCTAGTAAAGCAAGAACACAAAAAACCTCCCGGGCCGCTCGCACGTGGCAACTCTGGAGGACCCCCTCGAAATCCTAACCCCCCACCTCCGGCCTATCTCCCCGTCCGTTGCCGCCACGGCGCCAGCGGTGGTGGCCACGCCCCTACTGCCCAATGGGGTTGGTCATAGTGGAAGGAATGATAAAAGCCCTTTTAATAATATGTAAGTCTTAAATCAAGGTTCACGGACTGGCTTGATTGAAAGGATTGTGTGACCTAGGAGTATCGATATAATGGATCAAGCTAAATATCACCTTTGTCAGTTGAGAAAATAATCATAACATGCATAAAATCAAGTTCTTCAATGCATGTCCTTGTTCTCATAGAATAGCATAGTCATCATATAGATTACCAAAACTGAATTATGGATTCTGGTATGAATCTGCATGTTCTAGTAATTCAGTTTTAGGTACCAATCTATTTGAGGGCACCAAATGTAGAAGACACAACTTGGATCCTAACACAAAACAAAGCGGGAGGATTTCATGTGATACTTGGAAGCATCGATTGCATGCATTGTGGATGAAAGAATTATTCATTCGCTTGGCAAGGGTTCTACAAAGGTCAGACTAGAGAGTGCAGTGTTTACTAGAAGCAGTGGCGGATTATGACATATGGATTTGGCATACTTTCTTTGACACGACGGGATATCACATTGACATCAATGTGCTATAGCGCTCTCAGGTGTTTGAAAAACTTGTTGAATGTCATGCTCCAGAGATAATATATGAGATCTATGGCCACCCAAACACTAAAGGGTACTATCTAGATGATGACATCTATTTAAAATGGCTGACATTTTTTAAGACAATCTCCATCCTTTTACTGAGAAAAATCTGCGTTTGCTTCGTACCAGGAGAGTTGTAGAAAGGAAGTCGAGCGAGTATTCGGTGTGTTGAAAGCTCATTTTGCTATTGCTCGGTACCCTGCTCTTACCTAGTGGACATCTTAGATGTGGGTGGTCGTGAATTGTTGTGTTATCATGCACAACATGGTCAAGAGTGAGCGCGACACTCTAATGGTTGATGATCATCAGGGCCCTCCTGCAGAAGTTGATCACTACGACCCTTTTGCATAAGTTGATCACCAGGTGCCGCCCGAGTTTGCTGATTTTGTTTCCACGCATCAATAGATCCGTGAAGGACATGTTTATCTCCTAGTGTAAAATGATCTAGTGGAGCATTTGTGGGTGCTTAAAGCAAACACTTCTAATAGAGTTTGTCCCGAGCTATTGCTGGACATCCTATTGGAGGTGCCGGTGGAGATTCTCTCGTTCCCAGGGGCGGAGCAACAGTATAATTTTGGGGTCAATTGACCCCATCGACTTTGGCATAGTCTCTTGTATATATAGACCAGTACACCAAAATGACCCCGTTGAAAGCTGATTTTGAACCCAGCTAATTAGAATACAACCACGTGTGTGCACGTCCAGGCCCAATTCACTGCTTTTGGAAGCCCATAGAAATATCGATACGCGTGTGTCGATGACCTATGGAGCGTATCGCTCACACGTTCCGGACTGGATCTTGGTCGCGTATGTTCCTGCTTTCGTGATTGGGGCTTCACCCGTCCGCGCCGCGGTGCCGACGGCTGCCGCTACCTTTTTCTGCTCGATCGCCGCCTCGCCGGCACTGGGCACTGCCTCCCTTTGACGATCCATCGACTCACCACTCCCAGATCGCTCAGAAAAGCAACAATCTCTTCTGCAAAATCAGTAAGTATCATTAAAACTGGTCGGTGCATCTAACAGAAACTTGATTTCGATTATTCTTGTTTTTCAATTCTGGAACTATCTTACGGTTTCTTATTTGTTGATCTTTTAATTGCTTGAAGGTCTCGGTAGGTATCGATTTATTAATCAGACATTGATCACGTGGATTAGAGAATCCAATTTAGGCTCAATCGCCCCAACAATCTAGCACAATGCCAGGTAATCAAACAAGCACATTATACTATAATTTATAACATGTACTTCCTCCGTCCAGAAATAAGTGACTTGTATTTGTCTAAATTCGTATATATCTAGACATGTTTTAGTATATAGATACATTCGAATCTAGACAAATACAAGTCACTTATTTCTGGACGGATGTCTAGATACATCCGAATCTAGACAAATGTAAAACACTTATTTCGATATAGAGCGATTATAACTCATACGTATTATTTGTTTAATTTTCTCTTACTAATTTTGCAGGCAGTAGAAAATTTATGGAGAGTTTCTTGAATTTAAAAAGGAAATCGCCACCATGCACAACCAATGATCCTGATCATGAAGGTCCATCCGACGCTAGTCGTAGTACACGTCCCTGCCCATTGCCGGTTCCTCCGACTGCAAGAGAGGTAACACTTAATTTGAATGAGCTTCCATATGACTCGGCAGATAGAAAGAGGATAACGGAATATATAGGGCCAAAGCTACAAGATGAGATAAGACGGAAATATTTGGTTAGAGGTCCGTTTAGGCCACAACCTGGTTTTAAGTATCCATAGAGAAGCATAGGAGATCTCCAACGCCGGTTTAGTCGTAAATGGTATGGAAAATATGACTGGCTAGAGTACAGTGTGAAGAAGGATGCTGCATTTTGCTTATATTGCTACTTATTTAGAGATTGTATTGAAGGCCAGGGGGAATGATGCATTTGTAGTGGAGGATTTTAATTATTTGGAACAAGGGTGAACGACCGAAAGTCCATGTGGACAAATCTCCTAATACTCCCTCCGTTTCAAAATATAAGATGTTTTAGGTTTATGCAGAAAATGAATCTAGACATGTTTTAGTGTGTAGATTCATCCCAAAGTTGAGTGAACCTACATACTAAAACAAGTCTAGATTCATCTTCTTCACAAACCTAAAACATCTTATATTTTAAAACGGAGGGAGTAGTTTTCATAACACGGCAGTCAAAAGATGTAATGATTTGCTAAAACATGACCAGTTAGTTGTTGTTGCTCTAGACAAACAAAGTAAAGTCACTCAAGAGGATTATATGATCCAGTTGAATAATTCCATAACCGCTGCCCGGTACTTACTACATCAAGGTTTAGCATTTCGTGGCCACGATGAATCTAAAGAGTCTAAGAACAAAGGAAATTCGAGAGTTGGCACGTTGTGCGATACAAAAAAAATTATATTTATTTGTGTTGAATGTTGACCCCGGCGATTTTTTTCTGGCTTCCTCTTTCGCCCCGCTTTATAAATAAAGCAACTGTCCACAACCAAACATCACAGTACAGATCCACACACACAACACATGCTGGGGCCACAGCACAAGACGGCCCAACTAGGACAGAGTCCAAAGAAAAAACAAGAACCAACGATACACCGAGATCGTGGACGCCGAAGACACTATGTCGAGCTATGGGGGAGCCGCTGAGCCGCCTCCAAGAGCCGGCGCAGAGTCGCGTCCAACCTCACCTTGTCCCGCTGTCTACACAACGGGTACCAAAGCTGCAGGGAAGCCAGAAAGTGGAAAACAGAGTCAGACGCACGCCGAAGGAGAACCTTCTCAATAACCATCTTATTCCGAATATTCCAGAGGGACCACGACATGGCCGCAAACACAAGCAAGAAAAGGCGACGATCCCTCCCAGCTTGGTTAGCTCGGGTTTCTAGGAATTCCCCGAGGTCATGGGCCAGCCAATCCGGGCCCAACGCCTCGCGGATGAAATTCCACAGAAACCGGGCTGCGGGACAGCTGAACAATATGTGGGTGCCCGTTTCAGGGACCCCACATAATGGACATAACCCATCCCCCGGCCCATGTCGCTTGGTCACCTCAACTCCCGAGGGGAGCCTATCGCGTAAAAGTTGCCACACAAAGATTTTAGTCTTCAGCGGGAGAGGGGCTTTCCAGAGGTGCTTGGTCCAGGGAATAGGCGCCTGGCCAAAGAGGGCCCGATTGGCCGAGCCAACCGAGAAGGAACCAGACGGAGTGAGGGTCCACAGAACACTATCGGGTTCGCTGGCCAAGGAGGCCGGGAGCTCCGCCCTGAGTTCCCTCCAAGCTTCCGTTTCCTCCGGGCCGAAGGTACGGCGGAACGAGATGTTCCATGTACCTCCAAGTGCCGCGGAGGAAACACGGAGCGCTGGGTCGGAACAGATGGCGAATAAGCCCGGAAAACCCTCCTGCAACGGGCGCCCCCTGAGCCAGGGATCCAGCCAGAACAGGGTCCCCTCCCCATTCCCAATGGAAACGGCGAGGCCATGCCTGATCTCACCCTTGACCTCCTGAATGGAGTGCCAGAACTGGGACCCCTCATGACGATCACAGGCCAGAAGGGGCCGGCCCCGCAGGTATTTGGCCTTGATGAGTTTGAGCCATAGGCCACCATCATCCCGCAGGATGCGCCAGACCCATCTGAGCATGAGGGCCTTGTTGAACTGACGGGAAGCAAGGATACCTATGCCCCCAACATCCTTGGGGGCGCAAATGTCTGCCCATTTGACCATGTGGTATTTCTGGCGACCCAAGGAGTCTTGCCAGAAGAACCTCGACAGCTCCTTGTCAAAGGTCCCATGCACCCCCTCGGGGAGGAGGTACATGCCCATCATGTACATGGGCAGGCTAGACAGACATGAGTCGATCAGGACGGTCTTGCTACCTTTAGAGGTAAATCTCCCACGCCAAGGTTCGGACCTTGAGCACACCCTCTCCGCGAGCGGTTCCAGGTCCCTGATAAGGATCATGGTGTCGCGGATCGGCATCCCCAGGTAGGTGATGGGGAAGGAGGCTAGCCGACAATTGAAGTTGTCAGCTATCCTCTGCTGCTCGTCCAGGGGGAACCCTAGTGCAATGATCTCGCTTTTATCGAAGTTGATACGGAGGCCAGACATCTCCTGAAAGCATAGGAGGAGGAACTTGAGGTTTGCAATGTCCAGGGCCGAGCCTTCAATCATGATCAACGTGTCATCAGCGTATTGGAGCTGGGTGATGCCCTCCCCCGGGGATAAGGTGGCCTACCACACCGGATATGTGGCCGGCCGCCTTCGCTTTCTCAAGCATTTCCATGAGAGCATCGACCGCAGCGTTGAAGAGGAGGGGGGACAGGGGGTCCCCCTGGCGGACACCACATGAGGGGCGGAAGTAAGGTCCGATCTCTCCATTGATGTTAATCGCGTTGCTCCCGGTCATGACGAACTGCATTATCCAGGTGATCAGGCGGTAGTCAAATCCTCGCCTGATGAGGACCTGACGAAGGAACCGCCAGTCCAGACGATCATAGGCCTTCTGGAAGTCCAGCTTCAAGAGGATGCCCTTCAATCGTCGGGACTTGATCTCGTGTATAACCTCATGGAGGGCCAGTATCCCATCATGTATAAATCTGCCTTTGAGAAAGGCAAATTGATACTGGTGGGTGAGGCGCTCCATGACCGGGGCGAGGCGAGAGGCGCAAACTTTTGCGAGGATCCGTTGGATGACATTGAGAACCGTGATGGGTCTGAATTGGCGAACGTCCGAGGCCCCCAGCACTTTGGGGATCAGAGTGATCACGCCCAAATTCAGACGCCCCATCACCAGAGTGCCGGTGTAGAATTCCTGAAACATGGTTATGATGACCGGTTGGAGCTCCCTCCAGAAAGTCTGGAAGAAGGAGACCGGGAGACCATCGGGGCCCGGGGCGGAGTTGGTCCTCATGGCCTTCACCGCCCGCTCAACTTCCTCTGGTAGGAATGGGAGGGTGAGCTCCCCATTCTCGTCAGCTGTGACTCTGGCCCCACTAGGCCAAAAGTCATCCGCCAACGCGACCCCCGTAAGGGGCCCTGCCAAGAAGAGCTCCTTATAGAAGGAGTAAATATGGGCGGATAGCGCCCCCGGCTCCTCCAGGAGTAGATCCCCGTCCCAGAGGCAGGGGATCGAGCATTTCCTGCGGCGACCATTAGCCACCGCGTGGAAGTACGCGGTGTTTGCATCTCCTTGGAGGAGCCAGTTCTGGCGGCTACGCTGTCGCCAAAACAAATCCTCCCCCTTGTAAATCTCGACGAGCGAAGTCTCTAAGGCATAACGGTGGGACCACTCATCCGCTGAGAGGCCCACCGAGTCTGCCGCCAGGTCCAGCAGACGGATCTCCTCCAGTAACGACGCCTTCTGGAGACGCGTCGCTGCACCCAAGTTGCCCCCCCCAGCCCTTCATGAACTGACGGGCCATCTTAGCGCAATGATGCCAGACGTCCACCGCATGAAAGCGTCGGGGCGGGGTAGCCGCCGCCGCCAACCACTTGGCCTTTACCGCGTCCACAAAACCTGGCTGTTGAAGCCAGAAGTTCTCGAAGTGGAAGCGGTTCAGTCGTGGTGGTGAACTCCCCCCAGTCGAGAGCAGAAGCGGAACATGGTCTGAGCCAACCCTGGTAATGGCGCGGAGAGAGCAGAGAGGGAAGGCGACTTCCCAGTCCACGGAGACCAACACGCGGTCCAAGACGCTCCTGACAGGGTCAACCCTGTTGTTCGTCCACGTGAAGCGGGCTCCCACCCTCGTGATCTCTCTAAGGGCGAGATTAGCGATACAATCGTTGAACATCCGCATGCGCGGGACATCCACGTTGTGGGAGCTCTTATCCGCGTGGGAACGGATCAGGTTGAAGTCGCCCGCCACAACCACCGGTGTGGAGCACCGTTCAACCTTAGCCTTTAGTTCCTCCAGGAAGGCTGGGGAGCGGCTATGGTCCACGGGGCCATAGACTATGACGACCTCCCACCGGAGGTTGGAGCGTCTATGGGTGAGCGCCATGCTCACAAAGAATTCCCCGCGGTCCATATCCTCCACCTCGAAGGTATCCTCCTTGGCGCCAAGGAGGATGCCTCCAGAGTGACCCACAGCCGGAAGCCAGTTCCAAGCGAACTTGTGCCGCGACAAGCCCTGGAGCTCCGAGATCTGGAAGTCATGTTTGATGGTCTCCTGGAAACCTACGATGTCCACATTCTCCTGGCGCATGTAGTCTTTAATCTGGCGTCTCCGGCCGTCATTCCCAAACCCCCGGATGTTCCAGATGAGTGAGATGATGGCGGGCCAACTCATTGGACCACCTACTCGGGTTTGGTCCCCTTCAGGGGGACAGATCGAGTTTTTCGGGACGACGAGGGCAGAGAACTCTGTCTCGGCGGCCTCCCTAGAGACCCCCCAGCTAGGGGGGTCTCCTGGGCGACGGCCGAAGGGCGCTGCTGAGGAGAACCCACCATCTCAGATCCAGGATCAGATGTCCCAGTTCCAGACGGTGTCGAGGTTTCCCCCTGCTGGCGTGCCGCACGTGCACGCGCAGCGTGTGGCATCCCGCAAAACCACTACTAGAAAATCGCGTTGTTTTTGTGCATTCATCGTCATCATCATGCATTGTTTGCCTGCATTATTTTGAAAAGCCTAGTTTTGATTTGTACAAACACCCCTCTTATTTTCAAACACAAAACCCCGAGCGTATCGGATATTTTGTTTCCCCTAAAAACTAATTGCAAAATGGTCTTGTTTTAAATTGGAGAGGACCAAACAAACACAAATATTAAATCAGCCCTACCCTAAATCTTTTTCCCACCCAAATCCTATCTACCCACCAACCAAATCGTGACACCTCACCCTCTCGCCTTTTTCCTACCCACCCTGCCACCTCACCAATCCCTCTCCTCTTCCCACCTCTCTCTCTTTTCTCACCCAAGCCCTTCTACCCCTCTCTCTCCCCCTCTCTCTGACCCTCTGGACCCACCCTGGCCCGCCGACAGCTCCACCTCCCCTGGCCCGCGCGCGGGGCCCACTCCCCCACCAACCACGCCAGCCACGCGCCCCCACCTGGCCCCGCAGCACACCCCTGGCCACTCCCCTCACCCCACGCACGCACCCCGCGGGTCCCACCCCGTCCCCAACGCGCGGCCTCTCTCTCTCCCGCACCCCTTCTTCCTCCCCACGCTCCCCACCCCGCATCGCCGCCGGCGACCTCCGCCGTGCCCAGGCCCTCCCGCTCCGACCACCCTGCCCCGCAGCTCCCTCTTCCCCCTCGCGCTCGCCCTGCCGGCCACCGCTCCACCCTCCGCCCTTCCGTCCTCCGTCTCCTGCGTCCGCCTCCACCTGCGCGCCGCCGCCCCGCGCGTCGCCTCCCGCGCCGCCACGGCAGCCGCCACCTCGCCAGCGACCGCGTCCCCCAACCTCATCCGCGACGCCTCCCCGCGCCGTTGCCCGCAGCGCTGAGGTTCCTCCGCCGCCGCCCGTCGCTCCCTCGCCTCCCCGAGCCCAGCGGCCACCGTCTCCCCGGCCCCGGCCGCTGCCTCCCGCCGTCCGCCGAGCCCCGCTCCCGCGGCGCCTCGCCCGCCGCCGGCGCGCTCCGGCCTCGCCGGCCTCCCCCCCGCCAGGACGCCGCCGCTCGCCCCAGCCTCCCCCGCCACCGGCCAGGTCCTCCGCGACCCCCCTCTCCTCCGAGCTCGTCGCCGCCCCGCGTGCCTGCCCCGAGCCCGCCTCCTGCAGCCGTCCGCGCGGCCCCGCCAACGCCTCGCCGTCTCCCCAGGGCCACACCCACCCGTCGTCGACCCCGCGCCGCGACCCTCCACCCCGAGCCCTGCCTGGCACCGCCGGCCCCGCCTCGTCTGTCTCCAGCCGTGCCCGTGTGTGCGAGTGAGGAACACCAAGTTATGCCAGAGCCACGCCTCCCACAAAATACGGACGGACAAGTACTTTGTCATGGTACGTCAAGAATCCCGGACACGGATGCCAAGATCATCAGCGTGAGATCGAGACCCCGAACCCGAAGACCGATTCCGGACCCGATACCGCCAAGACCCCGACCTCGAAACGATAAGATCGCCGTCATGGAACCGAACGCCGGGACGCCGATGCGAAATACGCCAAGGCCTACGTCACGGATCCGAAGGCCCCGATCTCGAGGATCCGCAGCCCGAGTCATGATCGCCTTCCCGGAACCGAAGACCACCGAGGCCGTCCCAATCCCGGCATCGACAACCGTCACTGAACATCTTCGACATGGAACGCCAAGTCAGCAACCCCGACCAGACCAGCCACCGTTGGACCCCAAGATCTACACCTCGGATTCGATGCCTCAGAGCCGCTCCCGAAGACCGATCACGGTTCCGGTGGCCGAGACCCTGAACTCGGAGGTCCTCTCCACGCAACGCCAAGTACTTCTTCCCGGACGCCAAGATCGCCTGCACGGACCCGAAGACCGATCCCTCGGAACGCCAAGACCAACCCGATTCACGGACCCGACAAGAGCTTCGCGACGGCAAGATCGACCACTAGGACCCCAAGTTCTCCATCATGTATCTGACTCCCGTCGGACCCCGAACCCTGAGACCGACCCCGAACCCCGGAACCCCAAGATCGTCGAGCCCCCTCTAATGTGTGAACCCTTTCCTCGAACCCTATTTCATAATATAATAACAACTTGTTGCATATTGAATTGTCATACTCGCATGCTTATCTGTGGTTGGGGGCCTTATGCCGATTCACCTCTATTTAAATATGGGGCCCATATGCGGGCAAATCTAGCCTTATATTGGCCTCATTTAAACATGTGTAGCGAACCGGTTCCACCTGTTGTCTTGCTAAACAACATTTAATATGCGGGGTAGCTAAATAACATGAACCACCTCATTAATTGTCGGGACCCCGGTTCCGCTTAATTTGACCTAATTGCATCGCACCCTGCCATGCCATGCATCATACATGCATCATGCCGATCTTCTGCCGTTGTATTAAATAGTGCATCCGGTGTTTCTTCTAGTGTTTTGCTTCTTCGCGGATAAGGCCGTTGAGTTGATGCGAGTGTCGACCCGATCTTCGGTTGAACCTTCGACAATGTTTTCAGGCGAGCATCTCCCCCTTTCTACCTATCTTACTTTTATAGTATTTATTCCCTCCTGTTGATCTATTGCTATCTGTGTTGCGATGCTTTAGTTTCCGTTCCCGTGATATCCCTTGCAGCCCTATATTGCCTCGGACACATCCTATTACCTATTGTTTGGTAGATAGTTGGACTTGCGCGTCGTAGTCGCTTGCTCAAGTGCTGTGGCGTGTCGTCAAGTGCCACAGTTGTTGATGTATTGTCGCATGTTGTTGTTGGATATGATCATGGCTTTACTTATTATGCACTTTAATTCCTGTTTAACAACTAAAATTGAAGTAAGTAAGCAGAGGCATCGGTGGGTGATAGATAACATTTGGTTTCCGAACGCCCACTTGTGTCCCGTAGGACCCCGAGTACTTGATACCTGTTCCTTGTTTTATCGCGCTATCCACATATGGGGAGTATGGGCCCCCCTTAGCCAGAACTTGATTCCGTCTTATTTCTTGGGGCCACAAACTAGTTTGAGGTTTTATTTACGATCCTGTACTTATGCCATGCTTTACTGCTTTATTTACGATTGTGCGAGGAGCACACTGTACTGTTTAGGAATTGTGACACGTTTTCGCGGTATCGACAAGCCCAGCCACACTTTCGGGTTCCCAGTCGTTTACAGCCGGCCCCACAAACCTTAAGTCCGCCTCGAAGTCAGCTAACTTCGTTGCGGGTTCTACTTTAAGGGGTGGCCCCCTGAAATATTTCTGAATCTTGTGATTGCTCTGTCGTGAAGACCTCGTTGGGTTTTGATTTGGTTTTTCCGAGGTTGATCGTGTGTGTGTTGCTATTTGTGCACCCCGGCCGGGTTAAAACTTTCTGAAAGCCGTGTCCGCGGTTATGGACGACTTGGAGCACAGTATCTCGACCATAGACAAGCATAACTAAAGTTTACTGCTATAAATTTGACTTTATAATGACTAGTAATCAGTTTCACTATAACGGAATGGCTAAATAATACTGCCCACAATTGTTTGTTTGGAGTGTCGCTTGCGACCAATGTATCTGACTAGTAAGTATGGCAACTACAACGGAATGGCTGAATAAAAGTACCAACAACTGCTGGGTTTTTGGTTTATCTCATGTCAACTGTATATGACTAGTAAGTGTTGCCACTATCACGGAATGGTTAACTAAAAGTATCCACTGCTTACTTTATCAGGACGATTATTTAAACCTGACTAGTAAAGTGTCGCAACTATAACTGAATAAGTAAAACTGCCAACTGTGTGAGTTCCTCGGTTGACTTCCTCGATCGGTGTCGAGGGGGAAACGCCAGGATGGGTTGTTTGATGGTAGCATCAGGTTGGATCCGAATAGGTCTTTCTTATCCCTCTCTGATATCCGCCAGTTGTAGCGAGTCTCTATAGGTTGTTTAGTGCATGCTGCCGCTGCCGCCTCAGTCCACCATACCTATGTAGGCGAGGACCGCCGAATTCTAGCCTCGCCGTGTACTGGCCTCAGTACTGACGCTCCTCTTTTTCCTTTGCCCTTTGTCGGCACCCCTTTTGTTTAAGCAGGTTGTGAGATCGACGTCGTTAGCAGGGTTACCCTTCCGGCTTGGCCTGGGCAGGGTTATGGACGCCATTGGATATTCTTCAGGGCTCTTAGCCCCATTTGCATCTTGTCCGTAGTCGGACGCTCTATCATTCTCAAGGTGATTTGGATCTTTGTATATCATATCTGTATTCTTGACTCTTTGAGTCGTTGTATATATATCTGTTCTGTGGGTCCCATCGAGGACTATTGTGTAATGTTATTACTTCGTTTTCCACCCGCACGAAAGTGCCTGGTGGGCACCTTTGAATCGTTTCTATGCGGGTTTGGCGAATTTTGCTCAAACTTGCATAGGTCCGATTCTGAGGGTGTTACAGAGTGGTATCAGAGCTCAGCAGTTGCGATACCCCACAAGTCCAGCCTGTAGGATAACCTAGCTAACGGCCGAAGTAGAGTGTCAAAACCATTTTGCAAAATCGGTTGGATAGTTCTGATTAGGTCTGATTTTACTCCTTACCCCTCTGCTATTCTCCTCTTATCTCGACGTGTTTTGAATCTGCTCTCTTATCTTTTCTTCAAGTCCAGGAATTCTCGAGGGTTGGGTTTCCATCGTACCTTCAGGGTTTCGCTTCCTCCTTTGGTAACGGTGTTCTACCGTCCGGTGTTCAAGCTGCCTGATGAATCCGTCTACGGTGTTACCATCCTTTGTTCCTTGTTTGTGCCTTCCGGTGTTTTCTGACGCGACGACATCACCTACGCCAGATCCGATGCAGAGTCTGCATCACTCCTTGCTTTCCGAACCTTGCTTGTCGAGATCTTCAGTCTGAATCCGAGAATGGTTGCACTCTTTCCTATTGATTGTGCAGAGTAATAGTTTGGGTGCGTGATGGATTGGCCCCCATGCCGACTACCCTTTCTATTCGCTTTTGTACATTGCAGTGGATGAGAATGCATCGGTTCCCCTTTCTCCGGAAGTTCGAGGTGGCTTTATTGGTTGATTCCTCTACCTTCGACCTCTTGTTCCCGGAGTGCTCTCTCTGCGATCACGGACAACGACCTCTTGTTAGTGGTGTCGCGAGGATCTACACAAAGCGAGAAGACGGAGAACGCCGACCTTCCTTCCGGTACCATGAGGCGGATCTCGAGGGCGAGATCCATTGTTAGTGGTGTCGAATTGTGGCATCCCGCAAAACCACTACTAGAAAATCGCGTTGTTTTTGTGCATTCATCGTCATCATCATGCATTGTTTGCCTGCATTATTTTGAAAAGCCTAGTTTTGATTTGTACAAACACCCCTATTATTTTCAAACACAAAACCCCGAGCGTATCGGATATTTTGTTTCCCCTAAAAACTAATTGCAAAATGGTCTTGTTTTAAATTGGAGAGGACCAAACAAACACAAATATTAAATCAGCCCTACCCTAAATCTTTTTCCCACCCAAATCCTATCTACCCACCAACCAAATCGTGACACCTCACCCTCTCGCCTTTTTCCTACCCACCCTGCCACCTCACCAATCCCTCTCCTCTTCCCACCTCTCTCTCTTTTCTCACCCAAGCCCTTCTACCCCTCTCTCTCCCCCTCTCTCTGACCCTCTGGACCCACCCTGGCCCGCCGACAGCTCCACCTCCCCTGGCCCGCGCGCGGGGCCCACTCCCCCACCAACCACGCCAGCCACGCGCCCCCACCTGGCCCCGCAGCACACCCCTGGCCACTCCCCTCACCCCACGCACGCACCCCGCGGGTCCCACCCCGTCCCCAACGCGCGGCCTCTCTCTCTCCCGCACCCCTTCTTCCTCCCCACGCTCCCCACCCCGCATCGCCGCCGGCGACCTCCGCCGTGCCCAGGCCCTCCCGCTCCGACCACCCCGCCCCGCAGCTCCCTCTTCCCCCTCGCGCTCGCCCTGCCGGCCACCGCTCCACCCTCCGCCCTTCCGTCCTCCGTCTCTCCTGCGTCCGCCTCCACCTGCGCGCCGCCGCCCCGCGTGTCGCCTCCCGCGCCGCCGCGGCAGCCGCCACCTCGCCAGCGACCGCGTCCCCCAACCTCATCCGCGACGCCTCCCCGCGCCGTTGCCCGCAGCGCTGAGGTTCCTCCGCCGCCGCCTGTCGCTCCCTCGCCTCCCCGAGCCCAGCGGCCACCGTCTCCCCGGCCCCGGCCGCTGCCTCCCGCCGGCCGCCGAGCCCCGCTCCCGCGGCGCCTCGCCCGCCGCCGGCGCGCTCCGGCCTCGCCGGCCTCCCCCCCCGCCAGGACGCCGCCGCCCGCCCCAGCCTCCCCCGCCACCGGCCAGGTCCTCCGCGACCCCCCTCTCCTCCGAGCTCGTCGCCGCCCCGCGTGCCTGCCCCGAGCCCGCCTCCTGCAGTCGTCCGCGCGGCCCCGCCAACGCCTCGCCGTCTCCCCAGGGCCACACCCACCCGTCGTCGACCCCGCGCTGCGACCCTCCACCTCGAGCCCTGCCTGGCACCGCCGGCCCCGCCTCGTCTGTCTCCAGCCGTGCCCGTGTGTGCGAGTGAGGAACACCAAGTTATGCCAGATCCACGCCTCCCACAAAATACGGACGGACAAGTACTTCGTCATGGTACGTCAAGAATCCCGGACACGGATGCCAAGATCATCGGCCTGAGATCGAGACCCCGAACCCGAAGACCGATTACGGACCCGATACCGCCAAGACCCCGACCTCGAAACGATAAGATCGCCGTCATGGAACCGAACGCCGGGACGCCGATGCGAAATACGCCAAGGCCTACGTCACGGATCCGAAGGCCCCGATCTCGAGGATCCACAGCCCGAGTCATGATCGCCTTCCCGGAACCGAAGACCACCGAGGCCGTCCCAATCCCGGCATCGACAACCGTCACTGAACATCTTCGACATGGAACGCCAAGTCAGCAACCCCGACCAGACCAGCCACCGTTGGACCCCAAGATCTACACCTCGGATTCGATGCCTCAGAGCCGCTCCCGAAGACCGATCACGGTTCCGGTGGCCGAGACCCTGAACTCGGAGGTCCTCTCCACGCAACGCCAAGTACTTCTTCCCGGACGCCAAGATCGCCTGCACGGACCCGAAGACCGATCCCTCGGAACGCCAAGACCAACCCGATTCACGGACCCGACAAGAGCTTCGCGACGGCAAGATCGACCACTGGGACCCCAAGTTCTCCATCATGTATCTGACTCCCGTCGGACCCCGAACCCTGAGACCGACCCCGAACCCCGGAACCCCAAGATCGTCGAGCCCCCTCTAATGTGTGAACCCTTTCCTCGAACCCTATTTCATAATATAATAACAACTTGTTGCATATTGAATTGTCATACTCGCATGCTTATCTGTGGTTGGGGGCCTTATGCCGATTCACCTCTATTTAAATATGGGGCCCATATGCGGGCAAATCTAGCCTTATATTGGCCTCATTTAAACATGTGTAGCGAACCGGTTCCACCTGTTGTCTTGCTAAACAACATTTAATATGCGGGGTAGCTAAATAACATGAACCACCTCATTAATTGTAGGGACCCCGGTTCCGCTTAATTTGACCTAATTGCATCGCACCCTGCCATGCCATGCATCATACATGCATCATGCCGATCTTCTGCCGTTGTATTAAATAGTGCATCCGGTGTTTCTTCTAGTGTTTTGCTTCTTCGCGGATAAGGCCGTTGAGTTGATGCGAGTGTCGACCCGATCTTCGGTTGAACCTTCGACAATGTTTTCAGGCGAGCATCTCCCCCTTTCTACCTATCTTACTTTTATAGTATTTATTCCCTCCTGTTGATCTATTGCTATCTGTGTTGCGATGCTTTAGTTTCCGTTCCCGTGATATCCCTTGCAGCCCTATATTGCCTCGGACACATCCTATTACCTATTGTTTGGTAGATAGTTGGACTTGCGCGTCGTAGTCGCTTGCTCAAGTGCTGTGGCGTGTCGTCAAGTGCCACAGTTGTTGATGTATTGTCGCATGTTGTTGTTGGATATGATCATGGCTTTACTTATTATGCACTTTAATTCCTGTTTAACAACTAAAATTGAAGTAAGTAAGCAGAGGCATCGGTGGGTGATAGATAACATTTGGTTTCCGAACGCCCACTTGTGTCCCGTAGGACCCCGAGTACTTGATACCTGTTCCTTGTTTTATCGCGCTATCCACATATGGGGAGTATGGGCCCCCCTTAGCCAGAACTTGATTCCGTCTTATTTCTTGGGGCCACAAACTAGTTTGAGGTTTTATTTACGATCCTGTACTTATGCCATGCTTTACTGCTTTATTTACGATTGTGCGAGGAGCACACTGTACTGTTTAGGAATTGTGACACGTTTTCGCGGTATCGACAAGCCCAGCCACACTTTCGGGTTCCCAGTCGTTTACAGCCGGCCCCACAAACCTTAAGTCCGCCTCGAAGTCAGCTAACTTCGTTGCGGGTTCTACTTTAAGGGGTGGCCCCCTGAAATATTTCTGAATCTTGTGATTGCTCTGTCGTGAAGACCTCGTTGGGTTTTGATTTGGTTTTTCCGAGGTTGATCGTGTGTGTGTTGCTATTTGTGCACCCGGCCGGGTTAAAACTTTCTGAAAGCCGTGTCCGCGGTTATGGACGACTTGGAGCACAGTATCTCGACCATAGACAAGCATAACTAAAGTTTACTGCTATAAATTTGACTTTATAATGACTAGTAATCAGTTTCACTATAACGGAATGGCTAAATAATACTGCCCACAATTGTTTGTTTGGAGTGTCGCTTGCGACCAATGTATCTGACTAGTAAGTATGGCAACTACAACGGAATGGCTGAATAAAAGTACCAACAACTGCTGGGTTTTTGGGTTTATCTCATGTCAACTGTATATGACTAGTAAGTGTTGCCACTATCACGGAATGGTTAACTAAAAGTATCCACTGCTTACTTTATCAGGACGATTATTTAAACCTGACTAGTAAAGTGTCGCAACTATAACTGAATAAGTAAAACTGCCAACTGTGTGAGTTCCTCGGTTGACTTCCTCGATCGGTGTCGAGGGGGAAACGCCAGGATGGGTTGTTTGATGGTAGCATCAGGTTGGATCCGAATAGGTCTTTCTTATCCCTCTCTGATATCCACCAGTTGTAGCGAGTCTCTATAGGTTGTTTAGTGCATGCTGCCGCTGCCGCCTCAGTCCACCATACCTATGTAGGCGAGCACCGCCGAATTCTAGCCTCGCCGTGTACTGGCCTCAGTACTGACGCTCCTCTTTTTCCTTTGCCCTTTGTCGGCACCCCTTTTGTTTAAGCAGGTTGTGAGATCGACGTCGTTAGCAGGGTTACCCTTCCGGCTTGGCCTGGGCAGGGTTATGGACGCCATTGGATATTCTTCAGGGCTCTTAGCCCCATTTGCATCTTGTCCGTAGTCGGACGCTCTATCATTCTCAAGGTGATTTGGATCTTTGTATATCATATCTGTATTCTTGACTCTTTGAGTCGTTGTATATATATCTGTTCTGTGGGTCCCATCGAGGACTATTGTGTAATGTTATTACTTCGTTTTCCACCCGCACGAAAGTGCCTGGTGGGCACCTTTGAATCGTTTCTATGCGGGTTTGGCGAATTTTGCTCAAACTTGCATAGGTCCGATTCTGAGGGTGTTACAGAGTGGTATCAGAGCTCAGCAGTTGCGATACCCCACAAGTCCAGCCTGTAGGATAACCTAGCTAACGGCCGAAGTAGAGTGTCAAAACCATTTTGCAAAATCGGTTGGATAGTTCTGATTAGGTCTGATTTTACTCCTTACCCCTCTGCTATTCTCCTCTTATCTCGACGTGTTTTGAATCTGCTCTCTTATCTTTTCTTCAAGTCCAGGAATTCTCGAGGGTTGGGTTTCCGTCGTACCTTCAGGGTTTCGCTTCCTCCTTTGGTAACGGTGTTCTACCGTCCGGTGTTCAAGCTGCCTGATGAATCCGTCTACGGTGTTACCATCCTTTGTTCCTTGTTTGTGCCTTCCGGTGTTTTCTGACGCGACGACATCACCTACGCCAGATCCGATGCAGAGTCTACATCACTCCTTGCTTTCCGAACCTCGCTTGTCGAGATCTTCAGTCTGAATCCGAGAATGGTTGCACTCTTTCCTACTGATTGTGCAGAGTAATAGTTTGGGTGCGTGATGGATTGGCCCCCATGCCGACTACCCTTTCTATTCGCTTTTGTACATTGCAGTGGATGAGAATGCATCGGTTCCCCTTTCTCCGGAAGTTCGAGGTGGCTTTATTGGTTGATACCTCTACCTTCGACCTCTTGTTCCCGGAGTGCTCTCTCTGCGATCACGGACAACGACCTCTTGTTAGTGGTGTCGCGAGGATCTACACAAAGCGAGAAGACGGAGAACGCCGACCTTCCTTCCGGTACCATGAGGCGGATCTCGAGGGCGAGATCCATTGTTAGTGGTGTCGAATTGTGGCATCCCGCAAAACCACTACTAGAAAATCGCGTTGTTTTTGTGCATTCATCGTCATCATCATGCATTGTTTGCCTGCATTATTTTGAAAAGCCTAGTTTTGATTTGTACAAACACCCCTATTATTTTCAAACACAAAACCCCGAGCGTATCGGATATTTTGTTTCCCCTAAAAACTAATTGCAAAATGGTCTTGTTTTAAATTGGAGAGGACCAAACAAACACAAATATTAAATCAGCCCTACCCTAAATCTTTTTCCCACCCAAATCCTATCTACCCACCAACCAAATCGTGACACCTCACCCTCTCGCCTTTTTCCTACCCACCCTGCCACCTCACCAATCCCTCTCCTCTTCCCACCTCTCTCTCTTTTCTCACCCAAGCCCTTCTACCCTCTCTCTCCCCCTCTCTCTGACCCTCTGGACCCACCCTGGCCCGCCGACAGCTCCACCTCCCCTGGCCCGCGCGCGGGGCCCACTCCCCCACCAACCACGCCAGCCACGCGCCCCCACCTGGCCCCGCAGCAACCCCTGGCCACTCCCCTCACCCCACGCACGCACCCCGCGGGTCCCACCCCGTCCCCAACGCGCGGCCTCTCTCTCTCCCGCACCCCTTCTTCCTCCCCACGCTCCCCACCCCGCATCGCCGCCGGCGACCTCCGCCGTGCCCAGGCCCTCCCGCTCCGACCACCCCGCCCCGCAGCTCCCTCTTCCCCCTCGCGCTCGCCCTGCCGGCCACCGCTCCACCCTCCGCCCTTCCGTCCTCCGTCTCTCCTGCGTCCGCCTCCACCTGCGCGCCGCCGCCCCGCGCGTAGCCTCCCGCGCCGCCGCGGCAGCCGCCACCTCGCCAGCGACCGCGTCCCCCAACCTCATCCGCGACGCCTCCCCGCGCCGTTGCCCGCAGCGCTGAGGTTCCTCCGCCGCCGCCTGTCGCTCCCTCGCCTCCCCGAGCCCAGCGGCCACCGTCTCCCCGGCCCCGGCCGCTGCCTCCCGCCGTCCGCCGAGCCCCGCTCCCGCGGCGCCTCGCCCGCCGCCGGCGCGCTCCGGCCTCGCCGGCCTCCCCCCCGCCAGGATGCCGCCGCTCGCCCCAGCCTCCCCCGCCACCGGCCAGGTCCTCCGCGACCCCCCTCTCCTCCGAGCTCGTCGCCGCCCCGCGTGCCTGCCCCGAGCCCGCCTCCTGCAGCCGTCCGCGCGGCCCCGCCAACGCCTCGCCGTCTCCCCAGGGCCACACCACCCGTCGTCGACCCCGCGCTGCGACCCTCCACCTCGAGCCCTGCCTGGCACCGCCGGCCCCGCCTCGTCTGTCTCCAGCCGTGCCCGTGTGTGCGAGTGAGGAACACCAAGTTATGCCAGATCCACGCCTCCCACAAAATACGGACGGACAAGTACTTCGTCATGGTACGTCAAGAATCCCGGACACGGATGCCAAGATCATCGGCCTGAGATCGAGACCCCGAACCCGAAGACCGATTACGGACCCGATACCGCCAAGACCCCGACCTCGAAACGATAAGATCGCCGTCATGGAACCGAACGCCGGGACGCCGATGCGAAATACGCCAAGGCCTACGTCACGGATCCGAAGGCCCCGATCTCGAGGATCCACAGCCCGAGTCATGATCGCCTTCCCGGAACCGAAGACCACCGAGGCCGTCCCAATCCCGGCATCGACAACCGTCACTGAACATCTTCGACATGGAACGCCAAGTCAGCAACCCCGACCAGACCAGCCACCGTTGGACCCCAAGATCTACACCTCGGATTCGATGCCTCAGAGCCGCTCCCGAAGACCGATCACGGTTCCGGTGGCCGAGACCCTGAACTCGGAGGTCCTCTCCACGCAACGCCAAGTACTTCTTCCCGGACGCCAAGATCGCCTGCACGGACCCGAAGACCGATCCCTCGGAACGCCAAGACCAACCCGATTCACGGACCCGACAAGAGCTTCGCGACGGCAAGATCGACCACTGGGACCCCAAGTTCTCCATCATGTATCTGACTCCCGTCGGACCCCGAACCCTGAGACCGACCCCGAACCCCGGAACCCCAAGATCGTCGAGCCCCCTCTAATGTGTGAACCCTTTCCTCGAACCCTATTTCATAATATAATAACAACTTGTTGCATATTGAATTGTCATACTCGCATGCTTATCTGTGGTTGGGGGCCTTATGCCGATTCACCTCTATTTAAATATGGGGCCCATATGCGGGCAAATCTAGCCTTATATTGGCCTCATTTAAACATGTGTAGCGAACCGGTTCCACCTGTTGTCTTGCTAAACAACATTTAATATGCGGGGTAGCTAAATAACATGAACCACCTCATTAATTGTCGGGACCCCGGTTCCGCTTAATTTGACCTAATTGCATCGCACCCTGCCATGCCATGCATCATACATGCATCATGCCGATCTTCTGCCGTTGTATTAAATAGTGCATCCGGTGTTTCTTCTAGTGTTTTGCTTCTTCGCGGATAAGGCCGTTGAGTTGATGCGAGTGTCGACCCGATCTTCGGTTGAACCTTCGACAATGTTTTCAGGCGAGCATCTCCCCCTTTCTACCTATCTTACTTTTATAGTATTTATTCCCTCCTGTTGATCTATTGCTATCTGTGTTGCGATGCTTTAGTTTCCGTTCCCGTGATATCCCTTGCAGCCCTATATTGCCTCGGACACATCCTATTACCTATTGTTTGGTAGATAGTTGGACTTGCGCGTCGTAGTCGCTTGCTCAAGTGCTGTGGCGTGTCGTCAAGTGCCACAGTTGTTGATGTATTGTCGCATGTTGTTGTTGGATATGATCATGGCTTTACTTATTATGCACTTTAATTCCTGTTTAACAACTAAAATTGAAGTAAGTAAGCAGAGGCATCGGTGGGTGATAGATAACATTTGGTTTCCGAACGCCCACTTGTGTCCCGTAGGACCCCGAGTACTTGATACCTGTTCCTTGTTTTATCGCGCTATCCACATATGGGGAGTATGGGCCCCCCTTAGCCAGAACTTGATTCCGTCTTATTTCTTGGGGCCACAAACTAGTTTGAGGTTTTATTTACGATCCTGTACTTATGCCATGCTTTACTGCTTTATTTACGATTGTGCGAGGAGCACACTGTACTGTTTAGGAATTGTGACACGTTTTCGCGGTATCGACAAGCCCAGCCACACTTTCGGGTTCCCAGTCGTTTACAGCCGGCCCCACAAACCTTAAGTCCGCCTCGAAGTCAGCTAACTTCGTTGCGGGTTCTACTTTAAGGGGTGGCCCCCTGAAATATTTCTGAATCTTGTGATTGCTCTGTCGTGAAGACCTCGTTGGGTTTTGATTTGGTTTTTCCGAGGTTGATCGTGTGTGTGTTGCTATTTGTGCACCCCGGCCGGGTTAAAACTTTCTGAAAGCCGTGTCCGCGGTTATGGACGACTTGGAGCACAGTATCTCGACCATAGACAAGCATAACTAAAGTTTACTGCTATAAATTTGACTTTATAATGACTAGTAATCAGTTTCACTATAACGGAATGGCTAAATAATACTGCCCACAATTGTTTGTTTGGAGTGTCGCTTGCGACCAATGTATCTGACTAGTAAGTATGGCAACTACAACGGAATGGCTGAATAAAAGTACCAACAACTGCTGGGTTTTTGGGTTTATCTCATGTCAACTGTATATGACTAGTAAGTGTTGCCACTATCACGGAATGGTTAACTAAAAGTATCCACTGCTTACTTTATCAGGACGATTATTTAAACCTGACTAGTAAAGTGTCGCAACTATAACTGAATAAGTAAAACTGCCAACTGTGTGAGTTCCTCGGTTGACTTCCTCGATCGGTGTCGAGGGGGAAACGCCAGGATGGGTTGTTTGATGGTAGCATCAGGTTGGATCCGAATAGGTCTTTCTTATCCCTCTCTGATATCCGCCAGTTGTAGCGAGTCTCTATAGGTTGTTTAGTGCATGCTGCCGCTGCCGCCTCAGTCCACCATACCTATGTAGGCGAGGACCGCCGAATTCTAGCCTCGCCGTGTACTGGCCTCAGTACTGACGCTCCTCTTTTTCCTTTGCCCTTTGTCGGCACCCCTTTTGTTTAAGCAGGTTGTGAGATCGACGTCGTTAGCAGGGTTACCCTTCCGGCTTGGCCTGGGCAGGGTTATGGACGCCATTGGATATTCTTCAGGGCTCTTAGCCCCATTTGCATCTTGTCCGTAGTCGGACGCTCTATCATTCTCAAGGTGATTTGGATCTTTGTATATCATATCTGTATTCTTGACTCCTTGAGTCGCTGTTATATATATCTGTTCTGTGGGTCCTATCGAGGACTGTTGTGTAATGTTATTACTTCGTTTTCCACCCGCACGAAAGTGCCTGGTGGGCACCTTTGAATCGTTTCTATGCAGGTTTGGCGAATTTTGCTCAAACTTGCATAGGTCCGATTCTGAGGGTGTTACACAGCGGCTAGGGACCCCTCGTAAATCTCCCTAGCTCTAATCGCCTCAATCTGCGCGAGCTTCGGTCCACGCTCCCCGCGGAAGACGACGCCACTGTCCGCGGCCACTTGTGCGAGATGCTCGAGAGAGAAGTCATCTAATACCGAGATGCTCGAGAGAGAAGTCATCTAATACCGCGGACACTTTTTTTCTGGCTTCGCCCCTGCTCATTCCTGTCATGAAGCTCGAGGAGGTGGACGAACAAGTAGCGCCCAAGCACTTCCTGTCTGTAGCTTTGCCTGACACCGTTGGGAGCTACACATGTGGGCAGCAGGTCTCGGCCCAGCCAGAGGCTACCCCTCCTCCGAACTATGCCTCGCCAGCAAGGGCCTTACTAGAGCTATTTTATTAGGTTACCCCGAAGTTCATGAAAATACAAGGAGATTGTTTTCCCGTGTCTCTCATTCCCACCATGTAGTCCAAACCAGCTTCTCTTGAGGCCTTATTGTTTTTCTGACATGCAAGTGCTTGCTCGTGTTGATTTTCTAACTATATGTAGGTTTGCGCCATGCTTTGTCTGCCCCTAAATATATATCCTGGTGATGGAAGTCACATGGCTATATGAGAGGAAATGTACATGTATGAGAGCGTGTTTAATTTGGCCCCTTTTTGTTTAAAAAAGAGTAAATTCCAGTTTTTACCCCCTAATTTCACATTTATGACAGTATTTACCCCATTTAACAAATTTTTCTCCCATTTACCCCATTTAGTAAATTTAGTACCAGATTTTACTCCCTTCAAACTTTCACATATTATATCAAGTACAATACGTGTCAACATGACTAGCTGACTTGCTACATCGAGGACCAGCATACATGTGCATGAGCAAATCAGTCGCCAAGTGCTCCCACGATCCACACCTATATATCATCACGTCACCGTCTTGGCGACGTGCGAAAGACGGTCGAGGATGTGTAATCTGCTAGCCTTGCTCCAGCACCGGCGCATGTGGATATCTATGTGTCGCACCATCTCCGCCACCAGCAATGGCTCCGACTGTGCCAGTCGGCTCAGAGTGATACAGTGCAAACGGTAAAGCGTCGCTATGTCCTGTTGCGCTTGCGCTGGACCGAGACACTTGAGGTATTGCATGTGCGTCAAAAGCAGCAGACCTCCGGATACATGCATATGAATGCCAGGTGAACCAGGATGGCCATCTCTAGCTCACTTCATGTGCACGTGTGTAGACGCATGGCAGCCTGTGAGTGGGTATTGTTGACGACGTACACATGATTACTCGCTTAGTTTTGTCCTAGAAAAGCCGATGATGAGTTTCCCATCGTGGAGTCATCTTCCTGGCGTCATTGGTGGCCTTGTACCAGCCCAACAATGTCGAAGACTGCGATTGAGATCATGCCTCATTGAACGGGTAAATTTCAAGGGGTAAGAGCTGGCACAAGTTTCCCTAAATGGGGTAAATGGAAGTATTTTTTGTTAAATGGGGTAAATATTGTCAAAATTGTGAAAATAGGGGGTAAAAAATGGAATTAACTCTTTAAAAAAGGAGTATGTGAGCCACAACATAATGTTCTATTAGTAACTACCGTGGGAGCAAGTAGGTGAAAAACATTACGAGCGATCTTACAGGCAATAAAAAAGGTACAACTCAAGTTTTCATGGTAGCATGATCCAAGAAGCAGGTGTTGCATGCACTTTCACGACGGTGTTGTTCTAGTGTTCTTCATCTTTCTTGCCTAACAAACAAAGGTGTAATAAAACACTAATAACATATTGGTTGTGCTTCTGTATCAACACGAGGAAGACAAGTTGTTTACTAGTACATTGTTTGTCCTCCTCGAGCTTCAAAAGTTGTTTCCCAACATGTCAGGCCAGGCCTTCTTGCTGCATTTTTTTCTGGCATGTTAAGAACCACCTCGATTATTCATCTTGACTAGTACAACATCTTAGCATCATAGTGAGCATTTACCTCACCATCTTTCAGTTTGTTTAATCTATCCATTGAACGGCCTCGCTCAGTCGAGCTTCTCCCATTGCCTCTGAAGCTCAGCGCCGGTCAGCTTACGGTGCTCCACCGATGTCTTTTTTTAGGAATCTACAGCGGGATTAAAAGCCAGCCTGAACTATTTTCTCAACAAAGTATTACAAAGTCAAAATATAAAGCCATCCAAAGGCAACCAGAACAAATAGAAAGCAAACCATTAGCAAAAAACAAGATGGACGCTACACTCCTAAGAAACAAACTATTCCCAAGGAAAACTCATTCCAAAGTTCTAGTTCGAACCGCATATCCTAGTGCGGCAGTTCTAGTTTCTCTCATGCACAAAAAAACTTGCTCGATCAGGTGTAATAACAATCCAAATATTAATTAGGCATGCAGAAGTATGTTGATTAGGCATGTGAGAAAAATGTTATTGTAGTATTTGTTTAGCTAGTTTTTCATTAGTATGAAATTACTAAGAATTACAACTTTACAAACAAACGATACGAACTTTTTGATCTTTAGTTTTTTTTTCCAAAATGGGGACGTGCCTCGGCCTCTATATCAATCAATACATGCAGCCTGTTTTATGAGTTAACAAATATATTTCTTGCTGAAATGATGACCATTGTTCGGCATATCAGGACACAAAGTAATTCAGGTATCCAAAACATGCATTGCTATCCCCTAGGCGCTAGGTTGCTGGAAAACGATGTCGCACAAATCAACTGTCTTTCCCAGACGGACCAACAGTAAGAAAGAAACTATTTCCTGAGGCCACTCATTCCAAAGTTAGCGCTAATCCAAACCATATATCCTAGGACGACCAAGCCTTGACGACGAAACAAACTTGCTCCCATCCGCAAAGAAACTTGCTCGACCAATGGTGACAATCTAAATGTTCTCTCTTTTTGGATGGACCTAAATAGTGTAGTAGGAGTACATTTTATAGCTGAGCAGAAATCATTCGCACTGGTGAAGACTCTGTGTCAATTGCGTTGTTTCTTTGTCATTGAGTGAGGTGAGCTAATCTCTAACGAGTAGTACTATAAGGCTGGTCCTAGTGGTAGTATCATACTACTAGTATCATGCATATGATACTAGTGTATGATACTATGTCTCTAGTGCATTGTATCATATAGTAGTATCATAGTAGTGGTATATTTAATGATTTGTAAAATCTCTATGTAAAATGTGTGTACAAGATTTACTTGTCATTATGATTTCTAGTTTTACGTGCTATGATACGGTATCTACCTATGTTACACTAACTACCTCTCTCTTCATTAATTATGGCGCCACATCAGATTTTTGCCAAGTTGGCATGCATGATACACCTTATGATACTAGCACTAGGACCAGACTAATGCACCCATGTATTGTTTTTCTGAACCTTTACTGCGTAGGGAGCCCCAGCAGCCTCACTTTATTATATAAGGAAACAAATGTACAAGGATATTTACAGCTTATTGACAAAGAAAACTACTGTAGTCAATTGGGGTAATCTCGGATCATTATCCAATCTGATTGCCTTCAAGTGGTGGAGACTCTACAAGAGGGCTACTGCTCATCTACGGCTGCGGCCGCGGTGTTTGAAGACATTTATGTGCAAGCTTCTACTTTTTCTAATTCTGAATTTAGTTTTTCTAATGGGGAGGCTAATGCCGTTGTAGATTGTTTAGCGAGAGAGACGTGATCACTACCATCTATTTGGGTAGATGAACCGCCGAGTTTTACTGATTTTTTGTTAATTGACGATGTAACTATTATTGGATCAATAAAGCTCGCAACAGGACAGAGTCCTAGCTGTTTCTCTAAAAAAAACTATTGTAGTCAAGCCATGATGACAGTATAGGAATGTGGCATCCCGCAAAACCACTATTAGAAAATCGCGTTGAATTTGGGCATTGCATCGTCATCATCATGCATTGTTTGCATAAAACTATTTTCGCAAAGCCCGATTTATTTTCCAAACGCCCCATCTTAATTCAAATGCAAAGCCCGGTCTCCGGATTATTTTTGTTTGAGTGCTATCGGTTTGCAAACGGTGTTAACAAAACAAATAAAAATTATATTATTTTTAGTGGGGGCAGTCGAAAGAGCCAGATCGACCCGAACGATCGCCCCAGGATTTAAATCGGTCCACCTGGACACCCCAACAAATCCTAAACCTACCAACTAATCTACCCACACCCTGCCTGCCACCTCACCCGGACCAATCCTGGAACGCCACCTCACCCTCTCTCCCCCTCTACCCAACCACGAGCTGCCACTTGGCCTCTCCCTCCACTCACCCCTCCCTCCACTCACCCTGCCCCCACCAACCAACACCCGCACGCACGCACTCACACGCAGGCACGCAGCACCCCTGGCCCCACCCGCACGCACGGCACGCCCCGCTCCCTCTTCCTTCTCCCTCCTCTCCCCGCGCGCGCAGCAGCCTCCTTCACCGTCGCCGCCTGGCCCCGCCGGCTCCGCCTCGCTCTTCCCCCCTCTCTCTCCGGCCTCGCCGCCCTCCTCGCAGCCCCGCCGCTCACCCTCGCGCCGCCTGCTCCTCCCGCCGGCCACGTTCCCCCGCGCGCGCGCCACCTCGCCGGTGCGTCGCCCCACCCCTCAAGCTTCCCCGGCCCCGCCGGCGAGCTCCGCCCCGCCGGCGAGCTCCGCCCCGCCGCCTCCCGCCGCTCACCCTCTCGCCGCCAGCGACCGCTCCACCGCCCTCGCCCGTCCCCGCAGGAGCTCCGCCCTCGCCCGTCCCCGCAGGAGCTCCGCCCCGCCTCGCCCCAGCAGAGCCGCGTCCCCGACCGCGCCGCCCCGCGCCGCCAGCGAGCTTCCTCGGCGCGCCGCCGGCCCCGTCGCTTCCCCCTCTGCCGGCGCGGCCCCGCCCCACTCGAGTCCGGCCGCCGCGCAAGCCGGGCCCCACCGGCCGAGTTTTCGCCGCCAACCACCGCGCCGGCCTGCGCCTCTGGCCGCCTGCGCCTCCTCTGCTCGGCCGCGTCCTCCGCTGTCCGCCGGCGGTGTCCGTGAGGCAGCCGCTCGCGCGCAGCAAGGCCTCGGCCTCCATCTACGCCGACCCGCGCGTCCTATCCGTTCCTCGGCCGCAGGCGCCACCCATAGTGGCCACCTCGCTCATCTCCAGGCAGCGTCGTGCTTCCCGTGCTCGCTGCCTCGCGATGTGGGCCTTCCCAATGCGTGCCCCATGTGCTACTGTTGTTGTATGTGTGGTGTTGGTCTATGTAACGGGAGGGTGCTTTGTGTTGATATTGTTGCGGCTCGGGTACAACAAGGTCGCCAAGATCTTCGGTGTGGAGACCCCCGTACCGGCACCGACAATATCTTCTCGAAGCGGGAACAACAAGAACCCTCTCGGAACCCGAAGACCGCGGAACCCCAAGACCTTCGACATGGAACCGAAGGCCGAGCCTCGACACGGCAAGGTCGCCACGAGGACGCTCCCGAACGCTAGTACCGACTCGTTGGCGTGGGGCCCGACGAGACCCTCGCAACGGCAAGCTCAACCCCATGGAACCCGACAAGATCTGCATGCGACAAGAACAACCCCGACCCGGAAGAATCCGACGCGCCCGACACCGACCCAAGTCCTGCCGCCCGGACGCGACAAGATCTACCCCCCGATATCCGAGAACGACCCCGGAGTCCGAGAATGTTCCCGTCGAGGCCGAACCCGTCGAACCCTGGACCCTGAGACCAACCCCGAACCCCGGAACCCCAAGATCGTCGAGACCCCTCAATGTGTGACCCTTTTCCTCGATACCCTATTTTTATAAATGATATCAACTTGTTGCATTAAATCATTCATCTCGCATGCATATCTGTGGTTTGGGGGCCTTATGCCGATTCACCTAATAATTAAATATGGGGCCCATATGCGGGCAAATCTAGTCTCATATTGGCCTCATTTAAACTTGTGTAGCGAACCGGTACTATCTTTTGTCTTGATAATGCAACATTAAAATTGCGGGGTAGCTAAACAACATGAACCACCTAAATAATTGACGGGACCCCGGTTCCGCTTAATATGACCTAATTGCATCGCATCTTTACCATGCCATACATCATACATGCATCATGCCGATCTTCTGCTGTAGTATTAAATATTGCATCCGGTGTTTCTTCTAGTGTTTCGCTTCTTCGCGGATAAGGCCGTTGAGTTGATGTGAGTTTCGCCCCGATCTTCGGTTGAACCTTTGACAATGTTTCAGGCGAGCATCTCCCCCTTTCTACCTATCTTACTTTTATAGTATTTATTCCCTCCTATTGATCTATTGCTATCTGTGTTGCGATGCTCTAGTTTTCGTATCCGTGATATCCCTTGTAGCCATATAATGCCTTGGACACATCCTATTACCGGTTGTTTGATAGATAGTTGGACTTGCGTGTCGTAGTCGCTTGCTCAAGTGCTGTTGTGTGGCATCCCGCAAAACCACTACTAGAAAATCGCGTTGAATTTGTGCATTGCATCGTCATCATCATGCATTGTTTGCCAAAACTATTTTCGCAACACCCGTTTTGTTTTCTAAAACGCCCCATTTTAATTCAAACGCAAAACCCCGGGCCTCCGGATTATTTTGTTGTCGGCTATGTTTTGCAAAACGATGCGTTTTAGAATTAAATAAAATTATTATATTGTTTTGCGGGGCAGTCGAACGGGCCGGATAGACCCGAACGACCACCCCATTTTTTTTAAACGGTCCACCCTGCCAACCCTACCTAAATCCTAAACCTACCCAATTATCTACCCACACCCCCTGGCCACCTCACCCCCTCCAATCCTGGAGCGCCACATCAGCACACCCCTCCCCCTAGCCAACCAGAACCTGACACTTGGCCACCCCCCCTCTTTTCTCTCTCTCTCCTTCCCCCACTCAAACCTCTCTCTCACATGCACTCACCCAGCTCACCCACCCCACACACGCACTGCACACGCCGGCCTGGCCTGGGCCCACACCGGCCCCGCACAGCAGCTGTCCCCCTGGGACCAAATCCCAACCCCCCACGCCACCTGTGCCACCCCGACCCCACGCGCAACCCCCTCCTTCCCCTACCTCTCTCCCCTCCGCTCCCCTGCCCGCGTGACCACCAGCAAGCCGCCCGCTCGCCGCAGCGCCCCCAGCAGCCGCCGCCGCCTGCGGGCTCCGTCTCCCGCTCCCGACGTCCGCCGCGTTCCCAGGCGTCGCCGGCGAGCCGCCGCCGCGCGAGCCGCCGCCTCCGGCCGGTCCCGCACCGCACACCTGCGCCGCCCCGCCTCCCGCATCCACCCCGCCGGCCTCGCCTCCGCGCGCCGCCGGAGCTCCTCTGCCCCGCCGGCGTCCCCAGCTTCCCCCCCCGCTCAAGCATCGCCCCAGCGAGCCCCGCCGCTCCTCTCCGCAGCGGCCGCGCCCGCCGCGTCGCTCGAGGCTCCTCTAAGCCCCGCCGCGCCCGGTTCCGCTCCGCCCCGACCCCGGCCTGCGCACCTAACCTCCGTCGCGCCTCCGCCCCTCTGGCCGGCCCTCCGCCTCCCTGGCGTCCTCGCCGCCGCCGCAGGGCCCAGCGGCACGCCAGCGCGCCCGCATCTTCCCCGCCGTCCCCGACGTCGCCGCGCGCCCGTCCGCCGCCGTCGTCGGCTCGCCCCGCGCCGCCTCCGCCGTTAGTGCGCGCCGGCCCAGCTCGAGCCACCGTCGCCAGCGCCTCCGCTCGCCTGAGCGCCCCCGTGCCTCGCCGGCGTCCGCTCCGGCCATCCTCTGCCGCGCAGGTCCCCGCCAAGCTCGCCATCCTCCCCGGCCGCGACCCGGCCCCACCTCGCCTGGCCCGCCACCATCGACCTGTGGGCCCGCTGCCCCGTGTGTGTGTATGTGTCTGCTCGTGTATGTGTGCCATGGGAGTATGATGACGTTCCCTATGACCATCCTGAGGCACCCCAAGCTCGCCAACGACCCTAGGCGCCGAGCCCCATGACCGACAAGCGCGCCCCAAAAACGACAATCACTACACCGCGGGATACCGAGGATTCCAACATGGGACCGGAAACCGAACCTCGACACGTCAAGTTCTCCCTCCCGGACCCCGAAGGCCGGACCCGACCCGACAAGTTCTTCTGCTCGGATCCGAGAACCCCGAGACGCTGGACTCTCGAGTTCTCCCTCACGAACGCCAAGATCTTCACCCGACACCGAGACCCCGGTGCGACAAGTGCTTCATCCCGAACAACAAGAACTACCCCATATTCGAGAACGCTTCCGTCGAGACCGAACCCGCCGGACCCTGGACCCTGTCGAACCCCGAACCCCGGAAACCCCAAGATTGTCGAGACCCCTTAATGTGTGAACCCTCTCCCGCAAACCCTATTTTATAATTGAAATACAACTTGTCGCATAATACTTGCCTTGCATGCACACATTCATGTGGTTTGGGGGCCTTATGCCGATTCACCTAATAATCCAATATGGGGCCCATATGCGGGCAAATCTAGTCGCATATTGGCCTCATCTAAATCTGTGTAGCGAACCGGTGCTATCTTTTGCCTTGTTAAACAACATTTAATATGCGGGGTAGCTAAATAACATGAACCACCTAACTATTTGTCGGGACCCCGGTTCCGCTTAATATGACCTAATTGCATCGCATCATTGCCATGCCATACATCATACATGCATCATGCCGATCTTCTGCCGTTGTATTAAATCTTGCATCCGGTGTTTCTTCTAGTGTTTTTTTTGCTTCTTCTCGGATAAGGCCGTTGAGTTGATGTGAGCTTCGCCCCGATCTTCGGTTGAACCTTCGACAATGTTTTCAGGCGAGCATCTCCCCCCTTTCTACCTATCTTCCTTTTATAGTATTTATTCCCTCCTGTTGATCTATTGCTATCTGTGTTGCGATGCTTTAGTTTCCGTACCTGTGATATACCGTGCAGCCCTATATTGACTCGGACACATCCTATTACCTGTGGTTTGGTAGATAGTTGGACTTGCGCGTCGTAGTCGCTGGCTCAAGTGATGTTGCGTGTTGTCAAATGCCACAGCTGTTGATGTATTGCCGCATGTTGTTGTTGGAGCTGATCATAGTTTTACTTATTGTTCACTTTAATTCCTGTTTAACAACTAAAATTGAAATAAGCAGAGGCATCGGTGGGTGATAGAAAATATTTGGTTTCCGAACGCCCACTTGTGTCCCGTAAGACCCCGAGTACTTGATACATGTTCCTTGATTTATCGCGCTATCCACATCCGGGAGGTATATGGGACCCCCCTGAGCCAGAGCTTGATTCATTCTTATTTCTTGGGGCCACAAACTAGTTTGGGGCTTTATTACTATCCTGTACTTATGCCATGTTTTACTGCTTTATTTACGATTGTGCGAGGTACTGCACACTGTACTTTTTAGGATCGGGACACGATTCCGCGGTGTCGACAAGCCCCGTTTGGGGTTCCCGGTCGTTCACAGCCGTATTACCCAGACCTTGAGTCCGTCTCGGAGTCAGCTGGCTTCGTTGCGGGTCTACTCAATGGGGTGGCCCCCTGAAATATTTCTGAATCCTGTGATTGCTTTGTCGTGAAGGCCTCGTTGGGTTTTGATTTGGTTTTTCCGAGGTTGATCGAGTGTGTGTTGCTATTGGTGCACCCCGGCCGGGTAAAACTTTCTGAAAGCCGTGTCCGCGGATATGGACGACTTGGAGCACAGTATCTCGATCATAGACAAGCATAACTAAAGTTTACTGCTATAAATTTGACTTTATAATGACTAGTAATCAACTTCACTATAATGGAATGGCTAATTAATACTGCCCACAATTGCTTGTTTGGAGTGTCGCTTGCGACCATTGTACCTGAATAGTAAGTACGGCAACTACAACGGAATGGTTGAATAAAAGTACCAACAACTGCTGGGTTTTGGGATTATATCATGCTACCTGTATCTGATTAGTAATTGCTGCAACTACAACGGAATGATTAACTAAAAGTGTCCACTGCTTATTTTATCAGGATGATTATCTATACTTGACTAGTAATTGTTGCAACGATAACCGAATAAATAAAACTGCCAACTGTGTGAGTTCCTCGGTTGACTTCCTCGGTCGGTGTCGAGGGGGAAACACCAGGATGGGTTTGATTGGTGGTAGTTATCAGGTTGGCTCCGAATAGGTTTTTCTTACCCCTCTCTGATTGCCGCCAGTTATATCGAGTCTCTATAGGCTGTTTAGTGCATGCTGCCGCTGCCGCTTCAGTCCACCATACCTATGTAGGCGAGGACCGCCGAATTCTAGCCTCGTCGTGTACTGGCCTCAGTACTGACGCTCCTTCTTTTTCCTTTGCCCTTTGTCGGCACCCCCTTTTGTTTAAGCAGGTTTTGAGATCGACGCCGTTAGCAGGGTTACCCTTCCGGCTTGGCCTGGGCAGGGTTATGGACGCCATTGATTATTCTTCAGGGCTCTTAGCCCCATTTGCATCTTGTCCGTAGTCGGACGCTGTGTCATTTTCAAGGTGATTTGGATCTTTGTATATTATATTTGTATTTTTGACTCTTTGAGTCGCTGCTATATATATCTATTCTGTGGGTCCCATCGAGGACTGTTGTGTAATGTTATTACTTCGTTTTCCACCCGCACGAAAGTGCCTGGTGGGCACCTTTGAATCGTTTCTATGCGGGTTTGGCGAACTTTGCTCAAACTTGCATAGGTCCGATTCTGAGGGTGTTACATGTTGCGTGTCGCCAAGTGCCACAGTTGTTGGAGTATTGTCGCATGTTGTTGTTGGAGATGATCCTGGTTTTACTTATCGTTCACTTTAAATTCCTGTTTAACAACTAAAATTGAAGTAAGCAGAGGCATCGGTGGGTGATAGATAACTTTTGGTTTCCGAACGCCCACTTGTGTCCCGTAGGACCCCGAGTACTTGATACCTGTTCCTTGATTTATCGCGCTATCCACATATGGGGAGTATGGGCCCCCCTTAGCCAGAGCTTGATTCCGTCTTATTTCTTGGGGCCACAAACTAGTTTGAGGTTTTATTTACGATCCTGTACTTATGCCATGCTACTGCTTTATTTACGTTTGTGCGAGGAGCACACTGTACTGTTTAGGAGTTGTGACCCGTTTACGTGGTATCGACAGTCCCCGTTTGGGGATCTGCTGTCGTTTACCGCCGGCCCCACAAACCTCGAGTCCGTCTCGGAGCTAGCTTACTTCGTTGCGGGTGTACTCCAAGGGGTGGCCCCCTGAAATATTTCTGAATCTTGTGATTGCTCTGTCGTGAAGACCTCGTTGGGTTTTGATTTAGTTTTTCCGAGGTTGATCGTATGTGTGTTGCTATTTGTGCACCCCGGCCGGGTTAAAACTTTCTGAAAGTCGTGTCCGCGGTTATGGACGACTTGGAGCACAGTATCTCGACCATAGACAAGCATAACTAAAGTTTATTGCTACAAATTTGACTTTATAATGACTAGTAATCAGCTTCACTATAATGGAATGGCTAAATAATACTGCCCACAACTGCTTGCTTGGATTGTCGCTTGCGACCATTGTACCTGACTAGTAAGTATGGCAACTACAACGGAATGGCTGAATAAAAGTACCAACAACTGCTGGGTTTTGGGTTATCTCATGCTATCTGAATCTGATTCGTAAGTGTTGTAACTATCACGGAATGGTTAACTAAAAGTGCCCACTGCCTACTTTATCAGGACGATTATTTAAACCTGACTAGTAAAGTGCCGCAACTATAACTGAATAAGTAAAATTGCCAACTGTGTGAGTTCCTCGGTTGACTTCCTCGTTTGGTATCGAGGGGGAACGCCAGGGTGGGTTTGTTGATGGTAGTATCAGGTTGGTTCCGAATAGGTCTTTCTTACCCCTCTCTGATTGCCGCCAGTTGTATCGAGTCTCTATAGGGTGTTTAGTGCATGCTGCCGCTCAGTCCACCATACCTATGTAGGCGAGGACCGCCGAATTCTAGCCTCGCCGTGTACTGGCCTTAGTACTGACGCTCCTCTTTTTCCTTTGCCCTTTGTCGGCACCCCTTTTGTTTAAGCAGGTTTTGAGATCGACGTCGTTAGCAGGGTTACCCTTCCGGCTTGGCCTGGGCAGGGTTATGGACGCCATTGGTTATTCTTCAGGGCTCTTAGCCCCATTTGCATCTTGTCCGTAGTCGGACGCTCCATCTTTTCAAGGTGATTTGGATCTTTGTATCGTATATCTGTATTCTTGACTCCTTGAGTCGCTGTTATATATATCTGTTCTGTGGGTCCCATCGAGGACTGTTGTGTAATGTTATTACTTCGTTTTCCACCCGCACGAAAGTGCCTGGTGGGCACCTTCGAATCGTTTCTATGCGGGTTTGGCGGGTTTCGCTAAAACTTGCATAGGTCCGATTCTGAGGGTGTTACAGAGTGGTATCAGAGCCCAGCAGTTACGATACCCCACAAGTCCAGCCTGTAGGATAACCTAGCTAACGGCCGAAGTAGAGTGTCAAAACTATTTTTGCAAAAATCGGTTGGATAGTTCTGATTAGGTCTAATTTTACTCCTTACCCCTCTGCTATTCTCCTCTTACCTCTACGCGTTTTGATTCCGCTCTCATCCCTTTCTTCGAGTCCAGGAATTCTCGTGGTTGGGTTTTCGTCGTACCTTCAGGGTTTCGTTTTCTTCCTTTTGTAACGGAGGTGCTACGATCATCAATCTGCAACTTGTCTGTTGTACCCTTCATCCAATTTTTTTGTTCTTGAGCTCTTGATCCATATGTGTTCCTTGCTGGATATCCGTGTCGTTGAAAAACACATGAGAAGGACGAGCATTGGTGAAGTTGGAGTATACCTTGAGCATGTGTTGTTCATGCCAATGGAACCATCGCGGAACCTAATCATTGTGTCCTTCATACGATTCCTGTTGTCTCCTCCGGTGTTTCCCGATGTGATGACATCATCTACGCCAGATCCGATGCAGAGTCTGCATCACTCCCTTGTTTCCGAACCTCGCTTGTCGAGATCTTCAGTCTAATTCCGAGAGTTGGTTGCCTAATCCGTCTATTCGCGTGCAGAGTAATGGTTTGAGTGCGGGATGGAGTAGATACCCTACCACTGCTCTTATCATTCGCTCTTGTGCATCGAATCAGTGGATCCAGCGATTTTACTCCGTCCACGGAAGCTAGAGGTGGCTTTATTTGTGGATACCTCTACCTTCGACCTTTTGTCCCCGGAGTGTTCTCTCGACGATCACGGACAACAACCCTTGTTAGTGGTGTCGTGAGGATCTACACGAAGCGAGAAGACGCAGTTCGCCGACCTTCCTTCCGGTACCATGAGGCGGATCTCGAGGGCGAGATCCATTGTTAGTGGTGTCGAATTGTGGCATCCCGCAAAACCACTACTAGAAAATCGCGTTGAATTTGGGCATTGCATCGTCATCATCATGCATTGTTTGCATAAAACTATTTTCGCAAAGCCCGATTTATTTTCCAAACGCCCCATCTTAATTCAAATGCAAAGCCCGGTCTCCGGATTATTTTTGTTTGAGTGCTATCGGTTTGCAAACGGTGTTAACAAAACAAATAAAAATTATATTATTTTTAGTGGGGGCAGTCGAAAGGGCCAGATCGACCCGAACGACCGCTCCAGGATTTAAATCGGTCCACCTGGACACCCCAACAAAGCCTAAACCTACCAACTAATCTACCCACACCCTGCCTGCCACCTCACCCGGACCAATCCTGGAACGCCACCTCACCCTCTCTCCCCCTCTACCCAACCACGAGCTGCCACTTGGCCTCTCCCTCCACTCACCCCTCCCTCCACTCACCCTGCCCCCACCAACCAACACCCGCACGCACGCACTCACACGCAGGCACGCAGCACCCCTGGCCCCACCCGCACGCACGGCACGCCCCGCTCCCTCTTCCTTCTCCCTCCTCTCCCCGCGCGCGCAGCAGCCTCCTTCACCGTCGCCGCCTGGCCCCGCCGGCTCCGCCTCGCTCTTCCCCCCTCTCTCTCCGGCCTCGCCGCCCTCCTCGCAGCCCCGCCGCTCACCCTCGCGCCGCCTGCTCCTCCCGCCGGCCACGTTCCCCCGCGCGCGCGCCACCTCGCCGGTGCGTCGCCCCGCCCCTCAAGCTTCCCCGGCCCCGCCGGCGAGCTCCGCCCCGCCGCCTCCCGCCGCTCACCCTCTCGCCGCCAGCGACCGCTCCACCGCCCTCGCCCGTCCCCGCAGGAGCTCCGCCCTCGCCCGTCCCCGCAGGAGCTCCGCCCCGCCTCGCCCCAGCAGAGCCGCGTCCCCGACCGCGCCGCCCCGCGCCGCCAGCGAGCTTCCTCGGCGCGCCGCCGGCCCCGTCGCTTCCCCCTCTGCCGGCGCGGCCCCGCCCCGCTCGAGTCCGGCCGCCGCGCAAGCCAGGCCCCACCGGCCGAGTTTCTGCCGCCAACCACCGCGCCGGCCTGCGCCTCTGGCCGCCTGCGCCTCCTCTGCTCGGCCGCGTCCTCCGCTGTCCGCCGGCGGTGTCCGTGAGGCAGCCGCTCGCGCGCAGCAAGGCCTCGGCCTCCATCTACGCCGACCCGCGCGTCCTATCCGTTCCTCGGCCGCAGGCGCCACCCATAGTGGCCACCTCGCTCATCTCCAGGCAGCGTCGTGCTTCCCGTGCTCGCTGCCTCACGATGTGGGCCTTCCCAATGCGTGCCCCATGTGCTACTGTTGTTGTATGTGTGGTGTTGGTCTATGTAACGGGAGGGTGCTTTGTGTTGATATTGTTGCGGCTCGGGTACAACAAGGTCGCCAAGATCTTCGGTGTGGAGACCCCCGTACCGGCACCGACAATATCTTCTCGAAGCGGGAACAACAAGAACCCTCTCGGAACCCGAAGACCGCGGAACCCCAAGACCTTCGACATGGAACCGAAGGCCGAGCCTCGACACGGCAAGGTCGCCACGAGGACGCTCCCGAACGCTAGTACCGACTCGTTGGCGTGGGGCCCGACGAGACCCTCGCAACGGCAAGCTCGACCCCATGGAACCCGACAAGATCTGCATGCGACAAGAACAACCCCGACCCGGAAGAATCCGACGCGCCCGACACCGACCCAAGTCCTGCCGCCCGGGCGCGACAAGATCTACCCCCCGATATCCGAGAACGACCCCGGAGTCCGAGAATGTTCCCGTCGAGGCCGAACCCGTCGAACCCTGGACCCTGAGACCAACCCCGAACCCCGGAACCCCAAGATCGTCGAGACCCCTCAATGTGTGACCCTTTTCCTCGATACCCTATTTTTATAAATGATATCAACTTGTTGCATTAAATCATTCATCTCGCATGCATATCTGTGGTTTGGGGGCCTTATGCCGATTCACCTAATAATTAAATATGGGGCCCATATGCGGGCAAATCTAGTCTCATATTGGCCTCATTTAAACTTGTGTAGCGAACCGGTACTATCTTTTGTCTTGATAATGCAACATTAAAATTGCGGGGTAGCTAAACAACATGAACCACCTAAATAATTGTCGGGACCCCAGTTCCGCTTAATATGACCTAATTGCATCGCATCTTTACCATGCCATACATCATACATGCATCATGCCGATCTTCTGCTGTAGTATTAAATATTGCATCCGGTGTTTCTTCTAGTGTTTCGCTTCTTCGCGGATAAGGCCGTTGAGTTGATGTGAGTTTCGCCCCGATCTTCGGTTGAACCTTCGACAATGTTTCAGGCGAGCATCTCCCCCTTTCTACCTATCTTACTTTTATAGTATTTATTCCCTCCTATTGATCTATTGCTATCTGTGTTGCGATGCTCTAGTTTTCGTATCCGTGATATCCCTTGTAGCCATATAATGCCTTGGACACATCCTATTACCGGTTGTTTGATAGATAGTTGGACTTGCGTGTCGTAGTCGCTTGCTCAAGTGCTGTTGCGTGTCGCCAAGTGCCACAGTTGTTGGAGTATTGTCGCATGTTGTTGTTGGAGATGATCCTGGTTTTACTTATCGTTCACTTTAAATTCCTGTTTAACAACTAAAATTGAAGTAAGCAGAGGCATCGGTGGGTGATAGATAACTTTTGGTTTCCGAACGCCCACCTGTGTCCCGTAGGACCCCGAGTACTTGATACCTGTTCCTTGATTTATCGTGCTATCCACATATGGGGAGTATGGGCCCCCCTTAGCCAGAGCTTGATTCCGTCTTATTTCTTGGGGCCACAAACTAGTTTGAGGTTTTATTTACGATCCTGTACTTATGCCATGCTACTGCTTTATTTACGTTTGTGCGAGGAGCACACTGTACTGTTTAGGAGTTGTGACCCGTTTACGTGGTATCGACAGTCCCCGTTTGGGGATCTGCTGTCGTTTACCGCCGGCCCCACAAACCTCGGGTCCGTCTCGGAGCTAGCTTACTTCGTTGCGGGTGTACTCCAAGGGGTGGCCCCCTGAAATATTTCTGAATCTTGTGATTGCTCTGTCGTGAAGACCTCGTTGGGTTTTGATTTGGTTTTTCCGAGGTTGATCGTGTGTGTGTTGCTATTTGTGCACCCCGGCCGGGTTAAAACTTTCTGAAAGCCGTGTCCGCGGTTATGGACGACTTGGAGCACAGTATATCGACCATAGACAAGCATAACTAAAGTTTATTGCTACAAATTTGACTTTATAATGACTAGTAATCAGCTTCACTATAATGGAATGGCTAAATAATACTGCCCACAACTGCTTGTTTGGATTGTCGCTTGCGACCATTGTACCTGACTAGTAAGTATGGCAACTACAACGGAATGGCTGAATAAAAGTACCAACAACTGCTGGGTTTTGGGTTATCTCATGCTATCTGAATCTGATTCGTAAGTGTTGTAACTATCACGGAATGGTTAACTAAAAGTTCCCACTGCCTACTTTATCAGGACGATTATTTAAACCTGACTAGTAAAGTGCCGCAACTATAACGGAATAAGTAAAACTGCCAACTGTGTGAGTTCCTCGGTTGACTTCCTCGTTTGGTATCGAGGGGGAACGCCAGGGTGAGTTTGTTGATGGTAGTATCAGGTTGGTTCCGAATAGGTCTTTCTTACCCCTCTCTGATTGCCGCCAGTTGTATCGAGTCTCTATAGGGTGTTTAGTGCATGCTGCCGCTGCCGCTCAGTCCACCATACCTATGTAGGCGAGGACCGCCGAATTCTAGCCTCGCCGTGTACTGGCCTCAGTACTGACGCTCCTCTTTTTCCTTTGCCCTTTGTCGGCACCCCTTTTGTTTAAGCAGGTTTTGAGATCGACGTCGTTAGCAGGGTTACCCTTCCGGCTTGGCCTGGGCAGGGTTATGGACGCCATTGGTTATTCTTCAGGGCTCTTAGCCCCATTTGCATCTTGTCCGTAGTCGGACGCTCCATCTTTTCAAGGTGATTTGGATCTTTGTATCGTATATCTGTATTCTTGACTCCTTGAGTCGCTGTTATATATATCTGTTCTGTGGGTCCCATCGAGGACTGTTGTGTAATGTTATTACTTCGTTTTCCACCCGCACGAAAGTGCCTGGTGGGTACCTTTGAATCGTTTCTATGCGGGTTTGGCGGGTTTCGCTAAAACTTGCATAGGTCCGATTCTGAGGGTGTTACAAGGAAGAACTTAACTTTCATCCCATAGGCAAGGTGATCTCCTGAAAAAAGCAAGCCTAAGGTAGGTCTAATGACTAATGTCCATAAAGATCCAACCATTTCTCTACCTACTTCCATATGCCTCAACAAGCTACAATAACAATCTCTGTAAATCATGGTCTGTGAAGGACGTTTTTTTTTGCTGCTAGAAGTGATTCAGTGGTGCATCCATGACAGCATGACTCCATGAGATCCGCAAATAATTTCATATCCTTGTACTTAAAACACATCTTGAAACCTAGTGATTTTTACCTCTAGTGTACTAGTGGTTGTCGTGGTATTGCACGGCAGATGCTACTGGGGGTAGCTTACGTAGGGGGAGCAAGGCGACGTAGGAGAATCCGGGAGCGAGATTGGCACACGATGTACCCAGGTTCACGTCCCCTCGGTGGAGGATCGCTACGTCCTGCTATCAATCCAGTATATGATCATAGATTGGTTTACAATGGAGTCGCCGGAGGCGGTGGGGGAGACTAGATCTAATATGACGTACCCCTTGGGGGTGCCCTTGGTGGCTTTATATATGCAGCCAGTTAGGGTTTACAAGTGATTTAGTGGGCTTTCTATTGGAGTCGCCGCCTTGGGCCTCCAGTCGGCGCCAGTCGTCTGGGTCCAGCACGCGCCACTCGCCGTATTGGGCGAGTCGGCCCGCTCTGGGCTTGGCTTCAGTCGGCTCGATCCAGCTGGCAAATCCGCTTCGTGGGTATACCCCAATTGTATTCCCCCATCAGTGGTTTTACTTGGAAAATATTAAGTGATCTCTGACAAGTACAACTCATTTTTTTATGCTAGCAAAATCCAAGTAGTGTATGCTTGCAGGGCAGTGTTGTTCTAGTGTTCTTCACCTTTAATTTCTTGCCTAAGGAAGACATTTTTAATAAACAAATACACAACTAGACATTTCTAATTAAAATTAACTACTCCGCTGAGTGCGAGGGCCACCGGAGAAGCTACCTCTGTGCAGTTTCCGGTACATGGAAAAGGGAATCCAAAGGGGCAGACTCAAGTCATTATACTTTTTTCAAGTCATTATACTAGAAATTCAGAATTCAGTTCTAGTATTGCTGTATTAGTGGCCAACTATATAACCACATGGTGAATATGGCTGCTGTATTAGGACAAGGACGTGGATTGAAGAAGTTGAATTTATGCATGTTATGAACTTATGATTAGTTTCTCAATTGACGGCAGTAAAGGTTAGCTTGATATCCCTCATTTCAACCGTGCAGTGGTCCTACGTGACACAGGCGCTTCGGTCAAGCCAGTCCACGCAACCTTAATTCTAGACTTACAGATATAAACAAACCTTGCTACTCCTAGTTTTCAGTTAAAAAGTAAGAACAAATCGTGAGTTGGAGTTTATTTCGACAGCATCATGAGTTGGGTCTCGTCACTTCAAAACATTGAGGCAGTTGTACACACCACTAATTGAGAAAAAAATATCAGCGAAATATTATAAGAACGTGTTTGGTTGGTGTTTTTGTAACGTAACCTGATTACACTGCTAACTGATACCGCTAAAACATGTTTGGTTCAGAAACTCCGTAAATGATTACTACGGAAACAGATCCCACCCCCGTACAAACTTGTTACCACCTCCGGAAACAAATCGTGTTACCGTCTGCATCGCTGCGTCTCGATCCAATCTCACCTCTCGTCCCCTCTTCCTGCTCCTCCTCCCGCCGCCGGCGACACAGGCACCAGCGAGGCAGGCGGCGGCACCAGCGACCCGTCCCTCGACATCCTCTACTTGATCTGTAGCAGCGTCACGCGAGGGCAAGAAAGGTGCGGCGGCGACACGGCAAGAGCAGCGCCGGCACGGGGGACATGTTCGTCCATCGATTCCCAAGCTTGAGGTACGTACTGCCCTTCTCAGATCCCTTCTCCTCCTCTTTCGGCTATCCTGGAGGTCTCCCTCCAAATCTTTGTTTAGATTAGGGTTTTTTCTTGTGTTCAATGATGCCCACGAGAGCGGACACCTTCAGCTGCCATGCGTTGTCGCCCTTGTTCAGCCACTCCGCGATCGCCGCCGATGTGTTCCCCTGGTACCCACCGGCACCGATATCTTGGCTAGCTAGCTAGATCCTGGAGGTGTTGTGCGTGTGTAGCTATGGCCAGGTCGTCTCTTTTCTCTTCGTCTATATACAGAGATCGAGTGTGCATATATCCTTGCGCATGCGTCTTGTAAGCTGGCTTGAATATTCAGCAGAATTGGTTAGGCCATGTTCTCGTAAACAGCTGATTCTTTTGCTGGTGGACAGCTGAAGAAATACACCATCGCATCCATGGTTAGATGAATAATTGACCACCGCAAATGCGCATGATTCTCATGGCTGTATACTAGTTTTGTTGGAATTATTTAAAATCCAAATTTGTTACGTTGGCATACTTTTGTTTTACCATGTCATGCAGGTCTCCCTCTAGAAGTTTGTTTAGATTAGGTCCACCAATTTCGAATCTGAAGGTTGCTCACTTTGTATCGTGCTGCACTATTCTTGTGCTCACTTTGTACCAGTGACTGTCGGGTCACTAATTAACTTGCTGCACTAGCTATTCCAGTATGGTTGAAAAATTCAGCAGTGTGTTTATCTTTGTCCACTAGCTATTCCAGTATGGTTGAAAAATTCACTAGCTATTCGGGTCACTAATTAATTTGCTGTACTAGCTATCAATCTTTGTCCATTGTGTTGTGGCAGTAGCTTATTTGATTTATTGTTGTCATGCCTTATGAAGCTTGTAAGTTATAGCTTGTGCAATGCCAACATGATATACATGATAGTTGAGTGATAGCTTGTGCTTATTTGATTTATTGTCAGGAAGTTTGCTGTGTATACATGATGTTATGGCTCATGTAAACTGAGCATGTCACTAACATGGTGTTTTATGATCAAGAACACTCTTGATCTGGTCGTTTTGTTACTGCCTCTGCCTCTGGTCGCTTTATATCACTATGTTCCTGCAAACACCGGCTTGATATTTTTGGCCGTACCAGATCCCACTAGTTTCCATTGCCAATGCTTGATTAAAAGGCTTGATATTTTTTTGCAAACCTGTTACTGCAAAGAATATTTTTAACAAGGAAGATCCATCTGATGTTCTTTGATTAACAACTTCTGTGTGTAAGTTCTAGCATTCACAATGCTGATATTTTTCCATTCCACTTTTCATTTTCAGTGTTATGGCTCGTCTCCCTTTAAAGACGAGATATCGACGAAGGAATGTAGCAACTAGAAATCTCATGACTAGATAGTAGATGTATGTGCCACGGCCAACCTGAAATGTTCCAGGTCTTGTTGCTCCTGTTCTTTCATCTCAAACACGTCCACCAAACTATTTTGGAAAAAAGGAATGATATTGTGTGTGTGCGTGTGTTCGTGTGCGTCTTGGTTACCTACAAATCTGTTATTTTCTAATTCCAGTGTTGATACCTCCCACAATCTGATACCATTTCTGTTTATGATAAAGCTTCATCACATGGTTTTGGTCTGCTGATGATATCTTAATGTTGACAAGCTTAGATTTTTCATGATCATGAGTTTTGAACTTGTTATTCTCAAGCTTATACATGTGCTTTTATTAATTGGCAGAGATGGGAAGGAGATGTTTACAAGGAAAGCTTATTTGGAAGACTATGGAGCATGCCATTAAAATAATTAGTAGTGCAATAAAATTCTAAACTTGTGTTTATGGCTCTGCTCTTCCACCTATGAAGTGCTTTTAAATTATTAGGATCATGTTATTATCCAGTGTCAAAAAGTGCTTTTAAATTACTAGGATCATGTTATTATCCAGTGTCAAAATTTGTTAATTTGTGGCATTAGATGGTTGAATGCTCAGAGATATCTGCAGCATGGTTCAGTTTGTAGTTCAGAGTTTAAATTTGTTGTCTGTTCTGATTATAGGTGGCATTTTTAAACCTACCTGTTTTGTTCAATGTGATACTAACTGAACGCTCTCAACCAAACATTGGAAAGGAATCTATTTACGTTACGCACACGAACCAAACAAATCTGTGATTTTCCCATTCCGGAGGTATTACCGCCTGTAACCTCATACCAGTCACAGTTACGTTACCAGAGATGAAACAAACACGTCCTAAGTTGTTTCCTCCAGCACAAGTGCAAAACTCGCGCCAACCACCACCTCCAGCAACGAGTGTAGATGGCAGCCAGTGCAAGTGCAAACATTTAAGAACGCATTAAAGTTTCAAATGTGGAGGTGTTTGTATTTAGACAGAGGGAGTGCACAACTTTGGTTCAATACCGATGATCATCATCTTATCCCTAGACAGATCTGCAGTAGTGCACCTTACTCTTTGGGTGCCGGCCGTGACACCTCCATCAGCTCGGAAGCACTTTAGACGCTGTGAGGATTCTCGTTGCGCCTCCTCCTTTAGGCCTTGTTTACTTCTAATGTATTCTAATCCCTTAGAGGTTTGGGGATGGGAGGGGATCTGGTGAATCCCTCCATTTCACCCAATCCTCATATTTCCCATTATTTCCTCACATTTCCCCTCATTTCCCAATCCCTGGCATGTTTACTTTGAATTCTGGGGATTAGAGGGAATGTGAGAGAATTGAGATCAGGTGATAAAAAGAATAACTTTACACCTATAACATGTTAATTGACAAGTCACTCAAGTAAAATTCGAATCTTTGCAAGGAGCGTTAACATCTCTTCATAGACTTCATGAATACAAGTTTAAATATGTGCTCTCGACAGACCGAAGCTCAAACAATTGCCTAATTATTTCCATAATAATATTTTGCATGCCCATTCCAAATATAGTTGATGCGATCATTTCCTTGTCCAGCTCCGCCAGATGCTTTCATCGACACCCTATTATATCACCAAAAAAATAAATGGTTCAGCACTAACAAAATAAACAGGAAACATCATCTTTGCTAGCAGGTTATATAACAAAAACAAGGAAGAACAGTATATGTGAATAGAAATTGCTAGCAGGTTGCATACTAAAAGTAAATGGGGGAGAACAGATTATAGAAGAAAAGTACATCTAGTTCTCTGGAATTTAGATATCACAGTCTCAATACACGATTTCCTGGGCATGCAAACATGAAGCATTGAGCAGATATAGTTTTTCTTCCCATGTTATCTATATAGATACGTACTAGCACATATCTACTAATCAACTCACTTGACATCATGGTCTGTTTCCGGAATAGACTACTAACTAATAACTCATGCATTAGATCTTTTTTTTCTCACACCAACTATAAATACACAAACTAAAGTCCTAGCAAGTTATCAAGTAGACATTAAGCACAATCTACACATAGATAACACCAGACTAGACTCTAGCTAGCTCTCTTGTCTCAAGAAGTTTGTCCAGCTAGCACACAACAAAGTTTGCCCAGCTAGATCAGAGACATACTACAGACTACAAAATGAAGAGAAAAATCTGGAGCTAGCTATCTTTGCCAGCATTAGCAAATTATTACACAACAGTGAGAGAAACAAACATAAGTGATGTAGTATAAACTGCCACAAGTCCCTAGCTGAATAGAACACCCAAACTACAAGTATGGATCACTAGCTTTATTCATGAATGATTAATATAGAGAGTTCTCAAGTGTCGAAATAGGAGGTTCACATGAAAAGGTAGAGATATAGAACTTCATGTGCTGAGTAGTCAACATCACAACAAAAAAGTAAAGTAATGTAAAATTAAATTTCATTTGATGCCAGAACACATAGAGAACACCAGGCCGACTCTAGCTAGCTCTCTTGTCTCAAGAAATCAGCTTAATATAATCCAATGCAATGATTTCTTGGTAATATACAATGTTGAACAGATTAGACACAACACCATCTTGGTACGAGTATGGGGCAGCAACAAGCATACTAATATACAACACCATCTTGGTACAGTGAACACACATCAATTGGAGCCATACAAGCATTTGTCAAATATCTAATTAGCGTTCAGCAGTAGTCAATTTGTAATTCTATATTGGATAATATTGGTACAGTGAGTATTAATCAAATTAGACAAGTAGGTAGGCATATGTACGAGATACTTGCAATTGTTCAGTTACCTTAAGAAAGAAAAGTTCATTTACCACGGAAGCCATGTGTAATGTACTAATGGTGTTGCCCAGTGCCTTACTCATGGCAACTTTATTTCTCTCCCAACAATGTAACGATAGAGCTACTTTTAAGTTCCATCTTTCTTAGTCATATGTAGTGACCTTGGATCAATAAAGATCCTAAGTCCCTGTGATTAACGTGCTAGTCCTTGGATCATTAGCTAGCACTCACAGTCGATGAATATCATGTAAAACACAAAGTCTTTATTACACGGAGAATCCAGAGTATAAATTTATTACAAATATCCTTAGCATTAAGCTAGCTCAAATAACAGCGGAAACATAAAAGCAGCTTGAGTCCATCAACGTCCCAGGCTTGTCGGGTGTAGACTCGCGATCCCTACGCACCTTTCAATCTTCGGTTTCTGCACATAAGACGTGCAGCCAACAAGTTGGGTCAATACTTTAAATGTATTGGCAAATTACACCAAGGAGAGAAAAGACTATCTCTACATGCAAGGCTAGTTTAGGCTGTAGAGTTCATTTGCTCAAAGCTAGTTTTCTTAAGTAAAGAGAAGAAGAGAAGATTTTCCCTACTTTGCAAACATTTGCTTAGATAAAATAGGGTCGAATGGCACACGAGGATATTACTCACCAAGTGTCCAAACAACCAAACACTTGGATATTACTCACCAAGTGACACTTGGATATTACGCACCAAGTTCCCAAAATCCCACCCATTGGCGATATTACTCACGCCATGAGGTTTCAAACCTTTGTTTAGAAAAGAGAGAGGAAGATCCTTCAGAGGCTCCATCATTCAGATGCTCAATATTGTTCTGTTACCGTGAACACGGCTGATCGATCAGATTGCAATACTCTCGAGAGTTTGTGCGCTTTACCCACAATTCACGATCAAGTCCTTTTACAGACAAGACCATGGCGAGGCTTTCCCTTATTAGCCCCTCTACCTTCTGGATCCAACCGTGCGAAGAACCTCCAAATGTTGGTACCCAGGTGAGGTTTCCCACTAAGTACTAGGCCAAGACAGAGCCCATATGTATTGTGGTTGCACTGGAAGCTTCTGAATTCTAAAACATGGCAGACTTCTTTGATTCCTGGGCGGCCGTCCTCCACCAAAATCTCACTCGTTGACCCGACAACCATTCCTCCCAGAAGAAAACTTTGTTTTATTTTGAAGTGGATTTGAGAAGAAAAGTTTGCTCTAGAAAGCCTTTATACTTAGAAAAATTCTTTGTCTTTCGAACCCCCCAACGGTACTTTGTATATGTAGCATAGCAAGCAATACTTAGCAAAAACAGGGGTAACCTATTAGGAGGGGAAATCCTAAGTATAGAGCTACTCATGGCATACTACAAAATCATCGCACTTGCAAAATAATACTAAGGAAAAATTCTACTAGAACATCCTATACATGCATACTATAGAATTTTGAAAATCACATGCATAGAATCAAAACTAGGACAAAAATTATGAATAAGTGGTGTAACTTGCCTTGATCCGAGCAGCACTCTACACAATAGCACTCCTTAGCGCACTCCGAACAATGTAACGAATCACAAACATAGATCCGATCACAACTTGCACAAAATATGCCACAGAGATAACATGCATGCATGCACATGGTATTTATGCAAGATTGGTTTTCTAAATTGACCAAGGTATTATAACTGGATTGCAATTGTGTTAATTTTTAGTATTGATTACCCATAGGTTTAAATTAATTTGAGTCAATAATCTAATTCATAGGCTTAATAGGAGATCCAACCCTCTAATTAGCCCCGAATCAAAACTAATGCTCTTAAGCAAGGTTCTATAATTTTGTTCGGTAGGTGTTGCGAAAAGAAAGTCATCACAACAAGAATCAAATAAATCGGAATTTTAATTATTTTTCCATAGATTAAACACTCTAATATAGAGTTAAATTCTACACCAAAAACCCTTCTGTAACTTGAAATTTATTGCAGATCTGTGTTCTACATAAATTTATGAATCCAACGGTATATTATATGCTAAATTTGGCCAAGTAATTATTTTTCTATGAATTTCGCAAGTTTTAACATAAATCTGCCAATTAGACCTAGTCCTAATTCGAGAACTTGCCAAGTGGCAGAACCCGATTGGGCCAGCTAGGCAGGGCGGTGGTGACGCAGCGCGTTAGTGGGCTGGCAGACGTGGCGGCCACGCGGCGCAACGCTATTGGCGCATACCCCTTCGTCCACCCCCTTCTAATCTGGGCCGTAGCCAGCAGATCCAACGGACAGGGAGGAGGGTGGACTTACCGTGGCGACGTCGATGGCGAGACGGCGGCGGCGCTGTCGGGCGTGGTAGTCGGCGGTGGTACGGTGGCTCTTCGGAGCAGCGAAGAGGACGACGGTGCGCGGCTACTCCTTACGGTCTTGCGTGCGAGATCGGCTTCGGCCTTCTCTTCCTCGTCTAGCCGCACGGCTCCGCCGGTTCCCGCGAGCTCCGGCGATACGTCAGCGAGAAATCCCCGACGCTGTGCTGCACAAGGGAAGGAAAGAAGAGGTCGGGGTGAGGCGGTGTTACACGGGGAAGACGATTAACAACGAAAGAGGATTCGGAGTGGCGTGAAACATTGGATCCTCAACCTTCCCGAGCGCGACGACGGCGAGGGAGAGCGGCAACGGTTTCGGCAAGGCTTGAGCTAGGGTTTCTTGAGGGGGAAACAACGAGAGGGGGTCGGGATTTTATATGCTGCCTGGGGAAGTCCTGGATGGACACGGAGACGGGGGAAAGGCGTGGCCGGCGGGGACTCTGCTCAGGATTTCGTCGGGAGGGGAAAGGAGAGAGATGGCAGGTGGGGTCCGGGTGTCGGCGGGAGCGGCAGCGCGGGCTGGCGCTGGGCTGTGCTGGCGGCTGGTAGCGCTAGGCGACGCGCGCGCGTTAGTGGGCTGGCATAGCCAGCCCAGTAGGTTAGACAGGTTTTTTTTGTACTCTTCTTTTTTTCCATTTCTGTTTTACTAATTTCCTAATAACTTTTGCAAAACAAGTCCAAAAGTGATGAAACCAACTTCTAAATTTCTGTAAAAAGAAGGTGGTCATCATAGGACCGTAGATTAATATTTTTACAAAAAAATTGGAGGGGTCAAGCATGATTGCACCATTATTGCTCACATAGGGAAAATCTTCATTAGGGTTTTGGTAGGTTTTGTTGTTAGGGTTTTGTTGCAACTTCATTTGTAGGATCCAATGATGCAAGGATGATGCATGCTTCTAATAACACCCTAATATAAAATCTGGGATGTTACATCATATGAGCATGTTGAGTGCTGTCGGATAATCTTTGAACATGTGTACAAGTAAAAGATCATACATCTGCATCTATTTACCACCACAAGCGCACAAGGAACAAATCACTACTACCAGATTCAGCACAAGCAAAACCTGCAGCAATTTATTATGTGACTAACAACTGGGTATATATTACACACTGCAGCCATATATATATGCTAAGAATAGATGCAGCCATGGACCGAAATAGATGCAGGTTCATAATCAAAGGTACGTTTTATCCCCTGCGCTTGCATTTCCTCTACTATTGTGTAATGTTCCTTTGGGCTAACAAATCCTAAAAACCCTCTGAACAAGCAAAACTGGTGTAAATATACCCTTGGATGAGTTTAACAACTGTTTAGCTAGCACGTGGGCTTCTTATAACCGCACTGCAGTCGATGTTACCACGTTGGTGCAGAGTTTTGACCATCGCAATGGTTATCCTGCTATATAAACACGGAGGAAAAGGGAGGGTATCCCATTTTATATGTGGGGTTCTTATCAAGCCTGTCCTTTTCAGTGGTGACATAGTGCTATATTCTTCGATATTTGCTCTGGTTTTCTCAGTTCATAGAGAACATAGTAAATGGACACCAATAGTTCTAGCGGTCAAACAGTCTCATTTGTTTTTATGTCTATGATATAGTCATTAGAGAATAAATCATCACAACACTTTGGCTGCAGTTAAGAACAGAAATTTGAGAAGACACAAGAAGATTGGTATGAGTACCACTTACGAATTTGGGGAAGGAAACTCTCCCCATGATCATGAATTTACATTTGTAAGTTTTGAGGAAATTGCGCTGGCAACACATAATTTCTCTGAAGAATGTATGATTGGACAGGCAGGCTTTGGTAAAGTTTACAAGGTAGCTCGACCATTCATCCATCTCCTATTTTTTCCTTCCAAAATTAGTAGAATTAATATGTTCTTATGACAAAACTGAATCTGTGTTTTCTCTTATAATTTCCTAGGGAGTGTTAGGTAGCCAAGAAGTAGCCATTAAGAGGCTAAGTAGTGATTCTCACCAAGGAACAAAGGAATTTAGGAATGAAGTAATCCTCGTGTATAGTCAGTCTGATCGGACCTGCGTGCTAACATGGATAGGACCTGCGTGCCATGACAATTTAGATCCGGAGGCCCATTTTCTGCCCCCAACGACAAATAGGGGAGCAAGAGGAAGAAAACCAAAGAACAAAGAAGTGCCATGGAAGCCATCTCTCTCGCGTCCGGCGGGAGGTGGACGGCGGCTGCGACCGAGAAACCCTAGGGAGTGTAGAGAGGGGAAGAGGCGGGGGAGCGACTCACCGGTGAGAAGGGCTTGCCGCAGCCGTAGCCGCAGGAGGTGTCCGTCGGCGGCGTCCCCCTGTAGCCCTTTGCGTCATCGCCTCTGGTCCGTGCCGCCGCCTCCGTCCTCGACGCGAACGATCTGTGGCTTATTTCCTTGACGATACACGAGGGTGGGCTTGCATGCTAGAATACACGAGTTGGAAGCGATTCGGGGTGGAATTTCAGGGATGGGCCGGGATAATACTCGGAATTAAGTAAACGGGCTGTCCGGGATATTTCGGGATCATGGGATGGGCCGAGAAAATCCCCTCCAAATCCTGCAAATCCCTGAGAAGTAAACGGGGCCTTAGATACAATAGGGGCCGGCACCTTAAACCCATATGCTCATGCTCAGCATCGCTCAGGAGGCACTGGAAGACTGAGAGGATGACCTACTAGTCGATGCACTGAAAATTAGATGTGTCACATAATGCAACAATGCATTTTGCTAGTGGGACAAGTTGAATAAGGATCCTAAAAGGTTAAATTGTAGCCCATAAAACTCAGACAGATAGAGAAACATTTCCTGATGGCACTCATTTCAAGTTATAGTCCAAATCAACAGAAATGGAAGCTTCTAATTTCTCTCGGGGGAAATCAAGAGAAACTTGCTGCATTGATCAGATGCGACAAACTAATTCTTACTTGCAGACTGAGGTAGCTAGTACGTTTTATATGGAGGAAAATTCATGTGGAATGATTACATGTGCTTATTTTTACTTATTTTTCTCTTTTTCTTGTAGGGATTTCCCAATTTTTCTCGTAGTTAGGTGTAGGCCAGGGCGCTCAGTCACAATCTTGTGACAACAAGGGTCAATACAAGCAAGTACTCCCTCCTTCCAAAATATAAGATATTTTAGTCTTTTTTAACACACATGTATCTTTTATTTGACACTGTAATCCGCTCTTTATTAATAAGATAAAAACAAGTTACAAGATACGAACGAAGCGACCTTACAGAACAGAAAAGATAGGATAAAACTATGCAAAATACCAGCGCCCATCCTTCTCCTTCGGCACCATCGAAGAGATCACCAAAGGGGCGAAAGACAGATCACCACAACACCCGAACTTGACGCGGCCCCATCGCTGATCAGCAGCTTTTTAGACCTACAAAGTAGCTTGCCAAAGGCAAAACCATTGTCGTTAAACGAATCAGACCGGGGCAACATGTCCCCGGACACGCGACCAAACTCCATAACTGACACCCCCACATGACTACAACGTCGGGAGAGGAAATCAGAACTGCCAGCTTCCATCCACAAACCCAGAATAGGATAAACCATCTTCAATCAGACACATACGCAGACGGCCGTCTGCGCGTACTCCTGGACAACACATCCTCCCTGCTCCACCATGACGTCGGAGCAAACACCGTAGTAACGGGGGACAAAGCAGAAGGAGGGACACACCTTATAGGGTCGCCACCTCCGCCTCGATGACACCATCCAAAAAATCTTATCCCGCCAATCCGAGGAATCGGCACGCACACAATGCCATCAACTCCAAGACGCCGCCATGAGGGACGTCATCGGTGTGGGAGTGAAGTTGAGGCAGATTTATTCGCCTGGGCGCCGCTCCCACCACCCCAACGACGCTCCACGACCTGCAAAACCAAACCCTAACTACAGAGCGGAGAGACCGGATCCCCCTCCTCCTGCCACCGAAGCAGCAGGAAGAGGGAGAGGGGACTAGCAAGAACGCCGGTGGAGATCAGGTGGTAGAAACGTCGACTCACTGGAGCCTGGCGGCTAGGTCAGGGGCGAAAGATTTCTGGTGGAGATCGATTTCCGTCGAGATAACACATATGTATCTAGACATTTTTTAATGTATAGGCTCAATCATTTTTCTCCAAACATATGTACTAAAAGACGTCTAGATACGTGGGTTAAAGAAAAAAACAGCTTATATATCTTTTTAAAAAGAGGGAGCAATAGAGAACTACAACTAGTCTCTAGAGGTGTCTATCCGGCCAAGAAGTGAAACTCCTATTGCATCGCACCGGCCTCCTCCTAACCCTCCTTCTGGTGGCAACGCTGCATCGCCCGGGGGATTCCACCGCCGCCCCTCTCCCGGCCTCGCCACCCTCCTCTGCTCCTCTCTGCCGCTGCCAGAGGGGTCGCCGGGCAAATCCCCGTGGCGGTGGCGGCAGGGCCTCAGCTGGGCGTGATCTTGAGTGAAGGACGGCAGCACTCCTATATTTTCTCGGGTCGTGGTGGCTCGTGACAACGCCGTCCGGTGCGGCCAGGCGGTGGGGAAGTTCTGGCGTTGCGTGGTGGTTCTAGACCCGCAGGATCCGGACCCGACACTGGGTTTCCAGCATGGTGCGTGTTGCTGGCAGCCCCAGACTAGCCACTGGTTGCCAAGGGCGGCAAGGGGGTGCCGTACAGTTTGTGGGCGGTCCAAACTGCCGGCACTGGTTGGGGGCATCTGGTGTGGGCCTTTTTTGGTCTCCACCCCTCAACTCGGTTAGAGGCAGGGTTGGGAGCCGCCGGTGGAGATGCTCTCGCTACTATAACCAAGCTAGGAATGACCTACTTCTCACCAAATTGATGCAGAGTAGTCTCTTATGGTGCAACGATTCAATTAAGAAAATTGATGAAAATCAGCTATTTTGGTGGAAACACACGATTATAATGTTACTTCAGTTTTTTTTCCGCATGACAGTTGGATCTTTTATGTGCAATTCTCAAATGTCAGAATTGTACTGATTTGCTTTAGGACGCAGCAGGTGTCTTAAGAAGCTTATACACAAGTTGAGCAGATTCAGGGCATATTGCAACAGCTGTGTCCACGGAGAATTATTTATGAAGCTATAGGCATGTGCCAAGGAGGCTGTCCAGCATGCTACGCACAAGGCCTCACCAAATCAACACGTAATGATGTCCTTGTTTATTCGGGGATCATCCAAAGCTACAGTCAGTAAGCCCTCAGCCGCCGCGTGGTCGATCTGTGAATCCTGTTAGGCGGCTGAGATAAGACTATGAAAGTTTTAACTAGTTCGGTAGGGGATTTTTTTTATAAAACTCTATATCCGTAATAAGGCTGACAATTTCACATGGTCTTTAGTCGCTGTATATGGGACCGTCCAGGATATTTATAAAGCTGACTTTTTACGCGAGCTTGTGAATTTGGCAAAGGACAATCCATATCCTATTTTTATAGGAGGAGATTTTAATTTGCTTAGATTCCCTCACAAGAAAAGTCAGGACCGGTTTGATGAACATTGGCCTTTTCTGTTCAATGTTGTTATAGACAGTCTGGACTTAAGAGAGGTTACAATGTTAAAAAGGAAATTTATATGGGCTAATAGTCTTCCGGAGCCAACATACGAAAAACTAGATAGAATGCTTATGATACTGGCTGGAAACATAAATTCCCTATGCTAACTGTTCGTGCTCTAGAGCGTATTGAGACTTTGTCGGATCATACTCCTTTACTTTTATATTTTGGACCACCGTCATGGAAATCTACGAATGAGTTTAAGTTTGAACTCGGATGGATGATCCGTGATGGTTTTTACGAGATGGTTAAGGCTATTTGGGAGAAATCGGTCGGTGGCCAAACACCTATCGTACGATGGAATAACAAAATGCGTGCTTTACGCAAGTTTCTTCGTGGTTGGGCCAGGCACACACCTAGGATCTTGAAAAACGAAAAACTACGCCTAACATCTATAATTGATGACTTAGAGGCTTCCGCGGAGGTCGAGCCGTTAACTATACAAAAAATTGAGCTTAAAAGCCAATCGAATGCAGAAATAGCCCGACTTCTGCGTGAGAAGGAACTCAAATGGTACCAACGCTCTAAAGTAACGCTCTAAAGTAAAATTCATTATGAAAGGAGATGTGAATATAAGGTCTTTCCATGTTGTTGCCAATGGCAAGCATAAAAAGAAACTTATTCACTCTCTGATTTAGGAAGAAGGTATGATTGAGGGACAAGAGCAACTGAAGTCATATATCACATCTTATTATAAATCCTTGTTTGGGGCCCAGCGGAAAATTCATTCTCTCTGGATGAGTCCCAAACTACCGATATTCCCCAGGTTTCTAATGAAGAAAACAGCTTTCTAATCGCCTCATATACCGAGGAAGAGGTCAAGAAAGCGGTTTTTCAAATGGAACATAACAAAACGCCAGGGCCTGATGGCTTCCCAGAGGAATTTTACCAAAATTTCTGGGACGTTATCAAGGAGGATCTGATGAATTTATTTGGATTTTTACAAGTTGGTCAATTGAATCTCTTTAGACTAAAATTTGGCAATATAATTTTACTGCCTAAGGTTAATAATGTAGAACGTATACAACAGTATCGTCCAATCTGCTTACTTAACGTTAGCTTTAAGATTTTTACTAAAGTTGCCATGATTAGACTAAACTCAGTTGTTGACAATGTTGTTAGTCCGTCTCAAACTGCGTTCATGCAAGGAAGAAATATCATAGATGGTGTTCTAATTCTGCATGAAACAATCCATAAACTACACTCAAAAAATTAAATGGTGTACTGTTTAAGATTGACTTTGAAAAGGCATACGACAAAGTTAATTGATCTTTCCTCCAGTAAACACTCCGCATGAAAGATTTTTCTAAGAAGTGGCACGATCTTATTCAGTCGTTTGTGTCTGGGGGTAGTGTTGCCATTAAAGTAAATGAAGATACTGACAAATACTTCTAGACCAAAAAAGTACTGAGACAAGGGGATCTATTATCGTCTTTACTATTTAATATAATGGCTGATATGTTGGCTATCCTTATTGAGAGAGCAGAGACTGATGGTCAAATTGAAGGATTAGTTCCACATCTTTTTAATGGTGGACTATCTATTCTTCAATACGCTGATGACACAATTATTTTTATGGAACATGATCTGGAGAAGGCTAAGAATCTGAAATTAATTTTATTAGCATTCGAGCAGTTATCTGGGCTTAAAATAAACTTTCATAAGAGTGTTTTGTACTATTTTGGCGAGACCCAAAACGAGGCCCACCTATATGCTAAACTTTTCGGCTGTAGTCAGGGGCATTTTCCAATCAACTATTTGGGAATACCAATTCATTATCGGCGTCTCACAATTGCTGAATGAAAACTTGTTGAGGAAATATTATAAAAACGTCTTAATAGTTGGAAAGGTAAATTGTTATCCCTTGGTGGAAGACTAGTACTCATAAATTCAGTACTTACTAACATGGTATTGTATATGATATCATTTTTCCAATTATCAAAAGGGATCTTGAACAAAGTGGATTATTTGTTCAAGATTCTTTTGGCAAGGGGATAGTGAGAAAAAGAAGTATCGACTGACCAAATGGAATGTGGTTTGCCGCCCGAAGGAGTTTGGTAGACTGGACATACACGATTTGCAAGTAAAAAACACCGCGCTTCTGGGCAAATAGCTTTTTAAACTACTTACAGAAGATGGTGTTTGGCAAACCATGTTATGGAGGAAATATGTGGGGTACAAAGCTGTGTCTCAGGTGGTTTGGAAACCCGGTGATTCACATTTTTGGGCGGGTCTTATGGCCACCAAAAAACATTTCTTTCGTTTTGGTGCTTTCGAGATTAATGATGGATCACATATTAGGTTTTCAGAAGATAAGTGGCTTGGCCAAACTACTCTTCGCGAATATTCATCTCTATATTCGATTGTTAGACACAAAGGGGATACAATTTCCACAGTGATGGAAGACTATCCTCCTAATGTATCTTTCAGAAGAAGTCTCATTGGGTCTCGACTGGTATCTTGGAACAATCTACTATTACGATTATCCACGATACAATTGTCGGACGGTGTTGACGTGTTCAAATGGAAATTACTAGAAAGTGTCAATTTTCTATTGGCTCACTATATAGAGCTTTGGTCCAATCTGATATCCCGATCGATGATAATAGTAAAATTTGGAAAATAAAAATACCCCTGAAGACGAAGGTATTTGCATGGTATCTACGGAAAGGGGTAATTCTAACAAAAGATAATCTTGCAAAGAGGAATTGGCATAGAAGTACACAATGTGTTTTTTGTCATCAAGATGAGACAATTCGTCGGTTATTCTTCCAATGCAAATTTGCTCGCTTTATATGGTCATTCATCCGAATAGCTTCTGGTTTATCTCCTCCACGTTCTGTAACCAATGTTTTTGGTAATTGGTTGCATGGAATTGTTGATAAGTACAGAACTTTGTTTAGGGTGGGAGCGCTTGCCATTATATGGTCGTTATGGCTTTGTAGAAATGACAAGATTTTTAATAACATTGTGTCTTCTCCTCTATAGGCTATCTATCGAGTGACGGCTATCCTTCGATCATGGACTATTCTCCAACACATGGAGTTTCGTGACTTATTTGTGAAGGAATGTACACGATTGGAGGACATGGCGAGGGATATTTTCTCCCGACATGGATGGCCGCGTGATTTGAGGATTGATCTACCTTAGATTCAAGAAATTATCTCGATAGTGCCTTTTTTTAAGGCTTGTCTAATTTTTCCACTAGTTCTGTCATTCGTATGGCTATGTGCATCTTGGTTATGCAAAGGCCGGGTGTAAACATTAAACAGTTTATGTTTATAAATGCGCCTATTTTTTTTAAAAAAAGTAAGCCCTCAGCTTAAACTGCGAGCGTTGTACGTTGCCAGTTTTTCGTCGAATCATATCTCTATTTTTACGAGGAAATTATATGAAACAAACGACAGACCCATGTGTGGTGTATGTATGAAATAGTCGTACACGCCCACAAGTTTTGTCATAGTGTCATCTGCATGTTTCCAGTAAAACCTAGCCAGCAGATCAAATGCAGGAGATCGCTTCCGTTTGTTTCCTTTATGAAAGTTCCGAAAATGATCAGGTTGACATTTGGGTGATGCAGTTACAACCGCTTTTGCTGCCAAGCTAGCTTGTTTTCGATCTCTAAGGACACCTGATTCTTGTAACTATAACACCAAAAGTCGCATTCCTATTCTCCGTTTGTTTCAGTTTGTTTCGAGACTGGATTGTTCTATGTAAGTATGAGTTAGCTACAGGTACGTGCATCGATGTGTTTGTAGATCGAACACCTTTAGTTCTATGGTAGGACAACGAGTAAGTGAGTAAGTTCAGGGGAGTAAATATTGGGAGACGGCTTGAAGAGATTCAGACAGATGGGGTTCTATGCTGCCGTAACTTTCAGGTCTCTCTGCTTACATGCTTTTCAGATATCCCAGAAACTTTGGTGTCACAGGATAGGTGCATTTCACGAGGTAAATAGGATAAAATCAGACTATCATTCTTGAGATTAAAAGATCCGACCGGGAACACATTATGTACTTTATGTATTCATCAATTCGAGCATGAGCGACATCTTTTGGTCATCTTTTTACTCATATGTAGTCATCATTGATTTATAGTACTTCCTCCGACCCATATTACTTGACTTGGATTTGTCAAAATTTGGATGAACCTATATTCTAAATAGTATTCAGATTCATCCAAATCTAGACAAATTTGAGTCAAACTAATATGAGTCGGAGGGAGTAAGTAAATATGCATGTTCTCTGCACGATTAGCCTGATAAAATACATGATAAATTAACTTCACCCTGATATGGTGAGCCTGTACATATAATCCTAAATACTAGCAAAAAAATTCATACGTCCTGGATTTTTGCCAGGTTTAATCACTATCTAAGCGAGAAAAGGAAATGTAGTTTAAGCTCTGATCACATCACATTGCTAACAAAATCTCAAGCACTTATAACAAGGCAAAAACACATAATACCGGACTTTTTCACACTTCCAACAGCAAACAAGAACTACTTCAGAAACTGGCTGGCAGAACATCCCCCAAAGAACCTATAAATGCACCAAGCGTTGTTCGCAGCGCTTCCAATAGCAGCTGGCCTCTATTAGTCACCCTTTCTTCCAGCAGACAGCTAAGTGTTCATGACGATGCACGACGTTCCGTGAACATCGAGCTGTCTCCTGAAACATGGTTCCATGATCGATCAGAAGCCACAACCCAAGCATCTCAGGGAACCTAAAGAGACTGTTTCCTGATGCCACCTATTCTCTAATAGAGAGGGGCAGTGCTTTCTCGTTTCTCATGTCTAGGTGCAGGTTGCACCGTGTTCTCTTCAAGCTGAAGTAGTTAGCTGTATGATGTCGCCATAGCTATATATAGGTGGAAGAGTCTACATATACATGAATGTTTTCACCTTGGCTTTGAAAGAAGAGTAGGTGAGTTCAAATATACAGGTGGAAGATTCTGCATATATATGAATGTTTTCACCTTGCTCTGAACTCTGAAGCAACACGGGTACGAGAGCATGTAGGCGAGATGCTACAAGTGATTTCTGAGTAGTAGTACTACGTTGATTTCTTGAGTGCGCGCTTTCACGAGTGTGTAGAACGACGACAAAACCAAAAGGGACATGTGTTGTTTCCCTTACATAATTTTGGGACGATGTTTTCTTATTGTTGTCTTCTTGAAGAAGTTTCCTTTTGGAAAATCTCTTTTGTCTGGGAATCGTCTTTGATGGTGGTTAGAGTGTTATTGATATGAGTGATTGATCATCTTGGGCAGGACCTTTTTCTCTTTTTTTTTTCGGTTATGTGTATCCTTGATGTCTTCAGTCATCTTGTTGACGCATCGGATGTAATTGATATCTTCGCAATATAAATATATTCACTTTATAAAAACTAAAAGCAGTTAATAGATAATTAAAACATTCATGCACGTCTCAAATAAAGAGAATCTTTTAAGTACTTCCTCCGGTCCAAATTAACTATTACATATTTACGAAAAAATGTTTTCTAAAATCTGTCTATGTTCAATGAACCCGTGAAAACTATTTTGTATCAGAGGTAGTACTTAGAATAGTACCGAAATTAACAAACAACCACAATCATCCATATGGACTAGAGAGAACTTCTACAAATGTTCGGCGATAAAATCAACTGTGTGCTTCAATCAGCAAAACCGTCGTACACAAATCGGGCATAAAAAATTCATGTGCACATCATTTCCTTGGACGGAATTATTTGGTCCATCCATCAAGGTATATTTGCTAAGATCATCATGATGTTTGTGGATCAACACGTTGTGTTTCACCTTTTCTCTTTTTCAGAAAGGGGAAAGCCCCAATCGATGCCTATAGCTATATATAGAGCCTTATTTAGGTTCAAAGTGTTTATAGCTCAAAGGTCGGACAAAGTGGATACTGAATCAACCAGTCGGAGAATAAGTAATATGAAATATCTTTGCATCAACATGTAATTATATTGTTGGACTGTTATCCACACTTGTTGAACAAATCTCATGCAACCGTTTCTAAATGGATGCACCCAAAGTCCATGGTCCTCCCCTTCTCCGCTGGCTGTATAATGGCATCCTTTTCGTTTTATTCTCCTCTTTTTCGGGTTTTATTGGGAATTTTCTTCTTTTTATTTCCCTTCGAGTGAGGTGTAGGCCACAGTGCAAATACAATCTCATGGCAGCTGGGATCAATACGAGCAGGTAGGTGAGAACTATAACTAGTAATCTCTACAATACATCATGATGGACAAACATTTGTAAACTACATTTATTGGCATACATTATGAGTTTGAAAACATCAGTTGGACAAGTACAAAAGGCGTTTTCTCCGGAGAGCACATGATCCCACAAAAGAGAACCATGTACCAGTTGCATTTGTCTTAGTATACAAACCCTAAAGTAGAAGGAGGCTCGTGCATTATAAATCTTCAGAAATAGAACATAGTTCTCCTTTTCAAGCATTTCGATAACTTCTACAATTGCCTTGATCTCCAGCTACATTGATCCGAACAATACAAGGCTAGGGACAACCTACTTCCTACCAAATTTTTGTCGAGTATAGTTCCTTGGTGGAAAACAGAGTAAAGCAAATTAGTGTTTTTGAAGATTTTGCAAGATGTGAAATACTATAGTCGGTTCACTTTTTGCATGATATATAACTAGACCTCTGTTGTTCTTAGCTTTTAAATGTCAGGACGACACTCATTTGCTTTGGACATCAATGGTAGTACTTTTAATGAAATATAACTGACCAGGAGGATTTTAAATTGTTATGCGGGGGCGTGTGTAACTCTAGGATTGAGATAGATCCCGTGTCTTGTCTTGTACTCCAAGATGATCCTTCTACGCTTATATATGTCGCCAATGAGGCTCAATATACATCCAACATATTCTGCAAATCCCTCTCTATCGTTTATATGGTATCAGACTAAACCGTCCCTAAACCTAGCCGCCGCCACACGCTTCCGCCGCACCGCCCCCGGGAGGATCGATCTCAATTATCTCCCCAAGGGCCGCGTGATCCACAGCAGGGCTCGTCCGCTAATCCATGATCAGCTACCCCGTTGAGTCTTCTTTTCCAATCTATAGATCGGTTACGTTTTTCTCTCCGCCGGTCGCTTGGCCGGTTTATCGGATTGAGTAGCCCACCGACGTCGTCATCGATGCGTCTCTACTCCGACAACGACATCGACCTGCACCAGCCATCTTCATCAAACCGTGTGGCACGGATGCACGGGCTGCACATGGGACACACCTACGTGCGTCGCAACAGGTTGTTCTGGTCCGTGCGGTCACCATCCCCTGTCCGTTTTATCGTCATCGTCCGAGACTTCACCGACAATGCTGCCATTGACTCCGATCTACGCGTCGTTCATGTCATGACACAGGCGCCCCATTGGTTTGATCGACCGATCCCGCGTCCATCTACGCCAAGCACGTCCCCAAGCTCCTATCATCAAGCTACGATCAGCCGCTGTGTCGCCCTTTCGGGCCGGAGCGCCGCCGCTTTGGTCCTCGCCTGGCAATTGAGAGGCCGGGTGTAATACTTAAACCTTTTAAGTAATAAGGAGTCGTTTATCGAAAGAACAAATATATTTCTTGCTAAAATAATGACCATCGTTCGGCATATCAGGACACAAAGTAATTCAGGTATCCAAAACATGCATTGCTATCCGCTAGGAGCTACGCTCCTGTGAAACGATGTCGCACAAATTCCTAGGACGACCAAGCCCCGACGATGAAACTTCTAGTTTCTCCCATGCGCAAGCAAACTTTCTCGATCAATTGTGACGATCTAATTATCTAAATGTTCTCTCTTTCTGGATGGAGCTAAATAGTGTAGTACATTTTATAGCTAAGCAGAAATCAGTCGCACTGGTGAAGCCCGTGTGTCACTTTCTTTGTTTCTTTATCATTGAGTGAGGTGAGCAAGTCTCTCACGAGTAGTACTATAATGCACCCTTGTATTTTTTTAACCTTTACTATATATAAGGAAACATATGTACAAGGATATTTATAACTTATTAAGGCTTTGTCTTTACACCGTGAGGGATTCCATGATATGGTAAAATCGGTATGAGAAATACATGTTGGTTGTACCTCAATACAAATGTGGAAATAATAAAATGTGTGTGACACGTAAATACCTTGCTGGTTGGGCACGACATATAACAAGTATCTTTAAATTAGAAAAACAGTGACTTTCGTCGGTAATTGAGGACCTCGAAGCTATAGCAGAAGTTTGACCTCTTACTGACCATGAAATTGAGCTCAAGAGCCAATCAAATGGAGAGATAGCACAAATTCTACGTGGGGAGGAGCTCAAATGGCACTAACGTTCTAAATCTCAATTCATACTGGAAAGAGATTCGAATACAAGATACTTTCATAGTGTTGCCAATGACATTTGCATAAAAAGAAACTTATTCACTCTCTAGTTCAGGATAAAGGAACGATTGAGGGACATGAGCAACTGAAGTTGTATATTAAAAATTACTACAAAGGTTTGTTCAGGGCTCCTGAAGAAGATAATTTCTCAATGGATGAGTCTCGAATAGACGATATACCCCAAGTTTCCAAGGAGGAAAACAACTTACTCACTTCCCCTTTACTCTCAGGAGGAAGTGAAAAAGGCTGTTTTCCAAATGGAACACAACAAAGCTCCTTGTCCAGATGGTTTCCGAGCAGAGTTCTACCAGAATTTTTGGGATGTCATTAAATCGAACCTTCTAGATTTGTTCAGTTCTTTGCATGCTAGACAACTAGAACTATTTCGCCTAAATTTCGGTGAGATTATTTTATTACCTAGGTTAATGATGCAAAAATGATCCAACAATAGTGGCATATTTGTCTTCTTAACGTTAGTTTTAAAAAATTTCACCAAGTAGTAACAATCAGGCTGAACACAGCAGCTGATCCCATGTGGTCAGTGCTTCTCAGACTACATTCATGCAAGGCTGGAACATTCTGGATGGGGTGGTTATCCTTCATGAAATAGTACACGAACTACATAAGAAAAAGTTGAATGGGGTTATTGTCAAAATAGATTTTGAGAAGGCCAGTATGACAAAGTCAGGTGGTCTTTCCTCCAACAGACTCTCAGAATAGAAGGTTTTTCTACAAAGTGGCGTGTGATACGCCAATTTGCTTCACCATTCTATATCATAATTTACCTCTATTCATTGATATTTGTCTTATTATGAGGTATTACTTATGGATTTTTCATCTGTTTATGCATGTTGGATGATTCTTGGAGGATGGACTGCCGAAGTCTGGATTCTGATGGAAAAATACTAGAAAAAATATGGAAACATATTATTTCTCCAGAAGAATGAGGGAGCCAGAAGGAGGGACGAAGAAGGGCCTCAGGGGTCCCACACCCCCTAGGCGTGGGCCCACCTAACCCCGCGCCTAGGGAAGGTGTGGCCCACCTGCCCGGCCTCCGACTCTGCCCCTTCGCCTATATCTTCCCTATGGAACCCTAAGCCTCGGGAAGCGACCACAGATAGATTTCCGCCGCCTCTGGGGGCGGAAAACACCGAGAGAGAAAGATCTCTTCGACAGATAGATTTCTGCCGGGGGAATTCCTTCTCAGAGAGGGGAGACCGTTGCCATCAACACCGTCGTCAAGATAGGCTTCATCGGGATCATCATCATCCACACCATCATCTCCACCAGCACCATCATCACCACTCCGTCCCGCTGTAACAATTGTGTTGGATATTCCTTTAGTTCATTAGGGGAAGCTTTCCCGGTGTTGATTACTATTGTAGTTGATGCTTGTGAGTGGAACCATTGGATTATTGTTTATGTTCAAATTGTTATCCATTACCATATCATATTTGATCTTGATCCATATAATGTCTTGTGAGTAGTTCGTTTAGTTCTTGAGGACATGGGAGAAGTCATGTTGTTAGTAGTGAATCTATGATGAGTTATTATTCAATGGTTTAGTATTTAAGTTGTGGTGCTATTCTTCTAGTGGTGTCATGTGAACATCGACTACATGACACTTTACCATTTATGGGCCTAGGGGGATGCATTGTGTATTTGGATACTAATTGTGGGGTTGCCGGAGTGACAGAAACCTGAACCCCTGTTAGGACACCTTTGCACAAGGGAGCGTAGGATCTCAGAGTTTAAGGCTATAGTTAGATTTATATCTTAATTACTTTCCTATAGTTACGGATGTTTGTAGGGGGTTTAATCACAAGTATGTAATAGTCCAAGTACGGTCGGTACATTAGCATAGGTTCATCCACACAACACTTACAACACCAGAGAAGAGTACTCAACTATTTGAAGCGAAAGCACTTGACAGAATTCCCATGTGTCCTCGAGAATGTTTGGTCCTTATAAGTATTTCCACCGGCTTGTCCTTTGCTAAGAAAGAATTGGCCACTTGCTCTGTTTGTCCGTTACCTTTGTTACTTGCTCCTTGTTTTGTTGCCTTGTCAGAAAACCACTAAAAATACGTTTGCTAAGTATTTACAGGGGTTTCCTGCTCCATACCACTGTTCAGCACTTTCTGCTCCTCATTGGGATCGACACTCTTCTTTATCGAAAGTACTATGATACACCCCCTATACTTGTGGGTCATCAAGACTATTTTCTGGCGCCGTTGCCGGGGAGGGAAGCGCTATTGAAGAGTGGAACTGTTAAGGGGAAATTTTACTGTGAGTATTGATTTTGTTACTGCTTGTTTCTTTGTTTCCAATATGGATAACCCACTTGGTTTTCTGTTTGGGAAAACTACTACCACTGCTAGGGTAGTAGATGAACCACCACCTGTTGAGATAGATCCTTTTAAGATACTACAAGTATTGTTAATCGTGTTATGGATAATTATTATTTTGGCGATGGAACTGTTCATCCCAGTGATCACTTGCTTTTTATCCACAAATTATGCAGGTTGTTTAAGTGTGCAGGTATCACAACTGAACATGTGAAGAAGAAGTTACTCTCCATATCCTTGAAAGGGAGAGCTGAAGAATGGTATAAGCTGCTAAAGAATGGTATAAGCTGCTGAAGAATGGACGATCCATGGAATAGGAGGAGATGGCATCTCTCTTCTACTATAAATTTTATCCTCCCAATGAGATTCATAAGGATAGAAATCTTATATATAACTTTTGGCCTCTTGATGGATGATGGCGCCCACCACTTGTCGTGGGACGCTTCGTTGGAAACCCCAAGAGCAAGGTATGAAGCAGCACAGCAGCAAGTTTCCCTCAGTAAGAAACCGAGGTTATCAAACCAGTAGGAGGAAGGAAACGTCACACAGGTGTTGCAAACAATGTAGAGACCTGCACAACACAAACTCAAGACTTTGCCCCAACGAATCAGTGAGGTTGTCAAGCTCACCGGTTTGCTGTAACAAAGGACTAAACGTATGGTGTGGAAGGTAATGGTTTGCAGCAAGTAAACATGTAACAATGGAAGATGTATCAATGGTAAAGATTGGACCGGGGTCCATAGTTCACTAGAGGTTCTCTCCTTATATAAACAACATGGCATGAAGGGTAAACAAATTACAGCGGGGCAATTGACAGGAACTGAGCAAGGCATAACAATGCAATTACTAGATAGAAAGATCATATGAGGTTGATTGGGAAATACAACAATATACATAGACCGTCATCCAACTGCATCTATGACTAGAAGTCCACCTTCAAGTTATCATCCGAACCCCGTCCAGTATTAAGTTGCAAGTTATAGACAACTGCTTTAAGCAAAGTGTGTAAGGTAAACAGTCCACATGTTCCATGAACAAGAGACCGTTGTTTTCTCCCTAGTAGCAACAACACATCTACAACCGAAGAGATTATTGTCACTTCCCTTGGAAACTAGAGGCATGAACCCACTATCGAGCATAAATACCCCCTCTTGGAGTCACTAGAAATTACTTGGCCAAGATAACCACTAGCAACGGAGAGCATGCAAGATCACAAACAACACATACATGATATAATCGTAAAGATAAAACCATTAATCAAACCAACATAATAATCTCAATATCCATCAGATCCCCGCAAACACAACATGCATGATTACAAATAGGTTAGATCTTGATCATGAACGGAGCTCACAAGATCTATACATGAAAGCACAAAGGAGGAGATACAACCATCTAGCTACTACATGGACCCATAGTCCAAGGTGGAACTACTCACGAATCATACCGGAGAGAAGGCCTCTAGGATGATCTCCCCTCCGGCAGGGTGCCGGGAAGAGCTTTAGATCCCCCCGATCTAGGGACAGTGGTGACGGCGGCTACAGACAGTTTCGTGGATTTCTGATCGGGTACTCAGAGTTTCTGCATTGGGGGCTTCTTATTGGCGAAGGGGCAAGACCGGGAGGCGGCCAGGGCCACCAAACCCTAGCCAGGCGCGGGCCCACCTGCCCCCATGCCTAGGGTGGGTCTGGCTCCCCTGGCCGGCCCCTCTGGCTCTCCTCTGGACTTCTTGTTCCCCATGGAAAGTAATTTACTTTGACATTTGTCCCGTCCAATTCCGAGAATATTTCTTTACTAACTTTTCTAAAACCAAAAACAACAGAAAACAGGCATCTGGCACTATTGCAACTTGTTAATAGGTTAGTACCAAAAAACATGTAAAAAGCACCTCAAAGTGTGGACAAGTAAAGCAAAGTAGATACTAAACAAGCATGGGTCATCAAAAATTATAGATACGTTTCCAACGTATCAGCATCCCCAAGCTTAACTCCTACTCGTCCTTGAGTAGGTAAGTGATAAACAGAATAATTTTGAGGTGACATGCACCCTCACAATAAAGATCCAACAATTTGCAAACATTGAAAGCTAGGATCAAAGAACTCTAAACATGTTCATGAAAGATGAAGTTCTAATAATAGGACATAGTAACTATGCATGCAACATGGCAAGCTACAAACAAAGATCATGAATAACATGCATTGAAAAATGTTTGTTTGTTTCACATGCAGAAAACATAGCATAGTGGCAATCAGCTTGTACCTCATAGAGTAGAAATATAATGCATAGGACACCTGCAAAGTTCACAAGGGTGACTAGAAACAAATAGCACAAGAACAAGTAATGTCACAATATGCATCAATTAATAAGCTTCGGAACACTGCACACAGAATGACAACTATGCTCTCTTAATGGTGCCTAAAGGTAGAAGGTGGAGACTCAATAATGGTGGAAGAAAGGCCTTTTTGTAAAGGAAGCAGGGATTACAAGTTTCAAAAAGATCTTCCAAAAATTATGGTACTTGTTAGCTTTCAGCCCTCATTGTCCCTATCATAAGCATCTTGAAGTGGTTAAGGTTAAAGTGGCAAAGCTGGAGTATATGCTTGACGAAGTATAAGCTAGCAATCTCATGCCCCTTGAATACGAGGGCCACACCTCATGCATACTCAACTTTGGGTCCAGGTAAGTTCTTGTTACTGTAAGTATTTGCATATCATTGAGAACCTCCAACGGGGTACCCCTTGCACATGGTACAGAAGCTTTCCCATAACCAAAATGACAAGGCAAGCAGACAATGAGCATCTCAGCAATTCTTCTTATGTACCATGGGAATATGGTGCTTTTTTCTCTCTTTCCTCTTTTCTCAATGTGTCTCTTTTTTTATAAGAAGAATGCTTCATAGATGTCACTATGGTGATGCTGAAAGTTTCCACCATGATTAGGCATGACTTAGGCTAGCGGCCCAGGCGTTTCTCTAACACAGGATACAAACACCATGGACTTACAAGTTCCTTATTTATTTCACACCAGTGACATCCATAGACAAAAGAACATGATATCAACTGAGTACAACAAGGTACAAGTGCAATGTTGAAAACGTTCCCCGTGAAAGCATGGTTGTGCTAATTCTAACTTATAAGTGCAAGCATATACAACAAAGTTGTCACAATGGTTTAAGTTTATTAGGGGCAAAGAATAAAGTGTGCCATCAAGTTCGTGAGGGATTTAATCACTAAGTTTTCACATAACAAAATAGTTTTTAATTGGAATATAGATGAAAACAAGAATATACTTTGGAATGGTGTAACACACCATGCATAGGAGTTTATAGTGGACACTTTGGAATAACTTGGTTTCTTGGGAGTTGGAAGCATGAGTAGAACTTACTCATACAAGTGGAGGCTAGCAAAAGACTGGGAGCAACCAACTAAGAGAGCAATAATGGCCATATTCATGCAATGCAACAAAGCAAACTAATCAAAGCAAAGAGTGGTACTACGAGTCAAGGACAAAATGATCATAGAGGCTAATGGTGACTTGTCATAGTCATAACATGGTGTGAGCATGTGCCAAGTCAACCCAAGCAAAACATCAAAGGAGAATACCATAATACTATGCTTTTGCATGCTAAAACAACGCATAATTTCTTCAAGACATACTAAGCAATCCCAATTGTTTGGAACAAGACATGCTACAGCAATAATCACTAAGCATAATGTGAAAACAACACCTAGAATGTCATGCTAAAGTCTAAGTCACAGTCAATGCAAGCTCCTCTTGCACTTCAAGCAAGAACTTACTACTCCTTTCCAAACACCAAGCAAACTTATTTGCAAAACAACACAGCGACAACGGGGGTCCAAACTACTTTACTCAAGCAAACTAAACAAACTAAGCAAAGAAAAAGAAAACTAAGACGCTCCAAGAACAACACAATTGTGCATAAAACAATAAAAACGAAGTGTCTAGACAGACCTGAGCTTTTTATTGATGAAGAAGGGGATGCCTTGGGCATCCCCAAGCTTTGACGCTTGTACCTCTTGGATATTTCTTGGGGTGACACCATGGTGGCATCCCCAAGCTTGATCTTTTGTCCATTCTTCATCTCATTGCATCACTCTCTCTCTCTACACCTGAAATTTTTCCTTCATACAAAACTTCACACAATCTTCATTAGCAACATTAGTGTATTCAAAAGATATTAGATCCCTGGCAAAGCTTTGGAACAGCAAGGCTTTTCACTAAAAACATAAGCTACTGTAGTAAATCCTTCAAAAAGCTCAATTTACCTGAAGAGAACTCAAAAAGGAATCAATAAGAAGCAAATGCAAATAATGGCAGAAATCTGTCAAAAAAGACCAGCAGGTAGAAACAAATTTTTTGAACATCTTTTGTTGCTCAAATCAAAAAGTGTTGAACTAACGAACGTTAACTAACATACTGGGGGATTTATTCGTAAATTTTGAGCTCAATCCGAGTTACAGAGCCTCCTCACAAATTTTTTTGGTGGAGGACAGAAATCTGTTTCGGGACAACAACTCCCCAAATCTTATTTCCCTCTCATTAGAGGTCATTCTTGGCACAAAAAGCAAACAAAAAGGATAAGGCGAGGTTATTACAGAAGTAATAACTTCCAAGACTCAAGGAAACTCTTGGGTTATTTCCCAACAAGTACTTTTCTTTAACGCCTTTAAGTTAGGCACAAGAAGCAAGAAGAATCAAATATTTTTAAATGAGGAAGCATTAACATCAAACCTTGCTTTCAAAGGAGGAGCAAAAAGCAACTTCTCTCTTCTCATTGGGAAGTTTTTAATACCTTTCTTGAATGGAAAATGATATTTGATGGTGCCTTCTTTCATATCAGTGATGGCACCAACTGTTCTAAGAAAAGGCTTTCCCAAAGTAATAGGACAAGAAGCATTGTATTCAACATCCAAAACATAGAAATCAACAGGGACATAAGCATTGTTAACCATAATGAGAACATCATTAATATTCCCCATGAGTTTATTCTTAGCATTATCATTGAGTGGGACATTCAAATAACAATCTTCTAATGGTGGGAAATCAAGCATTTCATAAATATTCCTAGGCATAATAGAGACACTAGAACCAAGATCACATGAAGCTTTGAGATCAAAGTCATTCACTTGCATATTAATAATGGGTTCCCAACTATCTTCTACTTTCCTAGGAATAGAAGCTTTGTGTTTTAACTTCTCTTCCTTAATCTTAACAAGAGCATCTGTAATATGTTTGGTAAAGGCAACATGCATATCACTAGCATCGGGACTTCTAGAAAGCTTTTGCAGGAACAAAATCACTTCAGAAATATTGCAACCATAAATATCAAAGTCAAACTTAGCATCACTAGTGGTAGGCATAGTAGTAGGAGGAATAGGGGCTACTTGTGGTTTAGTCGTGATAGTGCACACACTATTGTTTCTATCAATTTCAGCTTCCCTTTCCCACCTAGCATGAAGTTGAGCTAACAGCCTAACATTTTCATCAATAGTAACTTGTATGGCATGAGCAGTAGCAAAGGTTCAGGTTTAGCAGCCATTTTATTAACCAAGGAAGTTTGAGCTTTCAGACAAAGAGGATATATTTTTCTCAGCACAAATTTTTGACTGTAAACTAGGAATTTCTCTATTCAGATTCTCAAGCTGATGACTAATATTTTTCAAAATGATAGATTGCTCCTCCATAGTTTTAGTGAAAATCTTGTTTTGCTCATATTGCATTTGCATAAAGTTTTTAGTGGATCTCTCAAATTCTAGAATCCTCTCTTCACTAGGCATTCCAGATCTATTCTGATAAGTATTTCCACTAGGAGGATAAGGCCTATAATTGTTGTTGCTACCAAAATTATTCCTATAGGCATTGTTGTTGAAATTGTTGTTTCTAATGAAGTTCACAGCAACTTGCTCTTCTTGAGCAACCAAAGAGGCTAAGGGAACACTATTAGGATCTAGAGGAGCTTTCCCATTAACAAGCATAGCCATAATAACATCAATATTTTCACTCAAAGAGGAGGTTTCCTCAACAGAATTTACCTTCTTACCATGTGGAGCTCTCTCAATATGCCATTCAGAGTAGTTAACCATCATATTATCAAGGAGCCTTGTTGTAGCTCCCAAGGTGAGTCCCATAAAAGTACCTACAACAGCAGAATCCATCAGGTTTTCTTGAGGAGAAGTTCAAACCTGCATAAAAAGTTTAGATAATCATCCAAGCAGTGAGTCCATGAGTAGGGCAATTTTTAACCAAAGATTTCATTCTTTCCCAAGAAGGAGCAACATGTTCACTATCAAGATGTTTAAATTTCATAATGTCACTTCTCATAGCAATAATCTTAGAAGGAGGATAGTACTTTCCAATAAAAGCATCTTTGCACTTAGTCCAAGAATCAATACTATTTTTAGGAAAAGATAGCAACCATTCCTTAGCTTTTCCCCTCAAGGAGAAAGGAAAAAGCCTGAGCTTAATAATATCTCCATCTACATCCTTATACTTTTGCATCTCACAAATTTCAACAAAGCTATTAAGATGGGCAGCAGGATCATCAGAACCAGCACCAGAAAATTGCTCTCTCATCACAAGATTCAACAAAGCAGGCTTAATTTCATAAAAGGTAGCATCAGGAGCAGGTGGAGCAATAGGTGTGCTTAGGAAATCATTGTTGTTGGTGCTAGTGAAATCACACAACTTGGTGTTCTCAGCAGAGTTCATTTTGGCAAAGGTGGGCAAGCCAAAAACAGGAACAGCAGCTAGAGCAGGAACTAATTTTTTTTGTGTTTTTGAATAAGGCAAGCAAACCAAGCTAGACTAATTTTTTGGGGTTTTTTGAAAATAGGCAAACAAAACCAAGCAAAATAAACAAAGCAAACTAAAAACAAAGTAAAGATAAAGGAAGTGAAGGACTCCCCTAGTGAAGACGTCCTTAGCCTCCCCGGCAACAGCGCCAGAAAATAGCTTGATGGCGCCCACCACTTGTCGTGGGACGCTTCGTTGGAAACCCCAAGAGAAAGGTATGAAGCAGCACATCAGCAAGTTTCCCTCAGTAAGAAACCGAGGTTATAGAACCAGTAGGAGGAAGGAAACGTCACACATGTGTTGCAAGCAACACAGAGACCTGTACAACACAAACTCAAGACTTTGCCCCAACGAATCAGTGAGGTTGTCAAGCTCACCGGTTTGCCGTAATAAAAGATTAAACGTATGGTGTGGAAGGTAATGGTTTGCAGCAAGTAAACAGGTAACAATGGAAGATGTATCAATGGTAAAGATTGGACCGGGGTCTATAGTTCACTAGAGGTGCTCTTCTTAGATAAACAACATGGCATGAAGGGTAAACAAATTATAGCGGAGCAATTGATAGGAACTGAGCAAGGCATAACAATGCAATTACTAGCTAGAAAGATCATATGAGGTTGATTGGGAAATACAACAATATACATAGACCGTCATCCAACTGCATCTATGACTAGAAGTCCACCTTCAAGTTATCATCCGAACCCCCTCCAGTATTAAGTTGCAAGTTATAGACAACTGCTTTAAGCAAAGTGTGTAAGGCAAGTTATAGACAACTGCTTTAAGCAAAGTGTGTAAGGTAAACAGTCCACATGTTTCATGAACAAGAGACCGTTGTTTTATCCCTAGTAGCAACAGCACATCTACAACCGAAGAGATTATTGTCACTTCCCTTGGAAACTAGAGGCATGAACCCACTATAGAGCATAAATACCCCCTCTTGGAGTCACTAGAAATTACTTGGCCAAGATAACCACTAGCAACGGAGAGCATGCAAGATCACAAACAACACATACATGATATAATCGTAAAGATAAAACCATTAATCAAACCAACATAATAATCTCAATATCCATCAGATCCCCGCAAACACAACATGCATGATTACAAATAGGTTAGATCTTGATCATGAACGGATCTCACAAGATCTATACATGAAAGCACAAAGGAGGAGATACAACCATCTAGCTACTACATGGACCCATAGTCCAAGGTGGAACTACTCACGAATCATACTGGAGAGAAGGCCTCTAGGATGATCTCCCCTCCGGCAGGGTGCCGGGAAGAGCTTTAGATCCCCCCGATCTAGGGACAGTGGTGACGGCGGCTACAGACAGTTTCGTGGATTTCTGATCGGGTACTCAGAGTTTCTGCATCGGGGGCTTCTTATAGGCGAAGGGGCAAGACCGGGAGGCGGCCAGGGCCACCAAACCCTAGACAGGCACGGGACCACCTTCCCCCGTGCCTGGAGTGTTTCTGCCCCCCCTGGCCGGCCCCTCCGGTCTCCATTGGACTTCTTGTTCCCCACGGAAAGTAATTGACTTTAACGTTTGTCCCGTCCAATTCCGAGAATATTTCTTTACTAACTTTTCTGAAACCAAAAACAGCAGAAAACATGCATCTGGCACTGTTGCGACTTGTTAATAGGTTAGTACCAGAAAACATGTAAAAAGCACCTCAAAGTATGGACAAGTAAAGCAAAGTAGATACTAAACAAGCATGCGGCATAAAAAATTATAGATATGTTTCCAACGTATCAATGGAGAGAGTACATCTCAAGCTTGGGGGAGATTGAAGTTACTAATGCTTAAGTGTCCTATTCATGAACTCCCTAACAATATTATTATCATTAAATTTTATGCTAGGCTTCCTCTTCATGATAAAGATTTACTAGATGCTTCTTGTGCTGGATCATTCACACGTATGAAGGAAGAAGCTAAATGGGATCTCTTAGACCGTATTCAAGATAACACCGAAGCTTGGGAGAATGACAAAGGAAGAAAGTCAGGTATAAACTATGATTATGAATGCATTAAATCTTTTATGGAAACTGATGACTTCCGTGATATTAGTAATGAGGTTGGTCTTGATCCCCAAGTGCTTGAAAAATGTTTTAAGTCCTTTGCCTATTATATTGAGATTCCCAAGAAAGAGTGGGACAAATACCATGCTCCTTATAAAGACATTGTTACCCATGTTCCTGCCAGCGTAGAGGTTTGTACTGTTGATCCTATTTTTCCTGAACTTTATGTTGATAAAACTCCTTTTCCTTCCAAGGTAAGGGAGCATTCTATTATGGCTAATGTGGTTAGCAAAAGCGCAAATATAACTGTAGGGTCCGATGAGCTTATTGATATTGAACCTGTGGTAGCTATTGTGAAAGATCTTGTCACTAGAAATATAGAGGATGAGCATATTGTCTTCTGTGAAGACGCTACTAATATTGTTTCTCATCCTAAGAAAGTTAGAAAAGCTAGTGTTCATGTGCTTTCTGTTAGAATTGGTAGTCATAGCTATTATGGTTTATGTGATATTGGTGCTAGTTCTAGCGCTATTCCTTATGAGCTTTACAGGGAAATTATGCATGAGATTGGTCCTTGTGAGCTTGAGGAAATTGATGTGGTTATTCACCTTGCTAATAGAGAGCAAGTTTGCCCCATTGGCATTGTAAGAGATGTGGAGGTCCTATGTGGTAAGATTAAATATCCTGCTGATTTTCTAGTACTTGGTAAAGAAGCTAGTAAAACCTATCCTATTATCTTTGGTAGACCCTTTCTGAATACTTGTGGGGCTATCATAGATTGTAGGAAGGAAAAAGTTTTGACTAATTTTGCTGGAGAGTCTTATGAGTTTAATTTTTCCAAATTTGCCAAAACTCCTTTTGAAAATAAACTGCCTGATGAGGATTTCAGGGTTGAACAACTTTCTGCTATTTCTCTTGCTCCTAACAATGCCTTGCAGCAAAGTGATGTCTTCCTGAAGGAAAGAAATGAGATTGACGAGGCTTTCCTTCGTCAGCCTGAGTTACTTAAGCATAATCTACCTGTGGAAGATTTGGGTACCACAATACCACCTAAAGGCGATCCTGTTTTCGAATTAAAACCTTTACCTGATGATCTTAAATATGCTTATCTTGATGATAAGAAAATATATCCTGTTATTATTAGTTCTAAACTTTCAGGAAAGGAAGAAGAAAGGTTATTAGAGATATTGACGATTTAAAGGGGATTTCTCCTACTATATGTCAGCATGCTATTAATATAGAGCCTGATGCAAAACCAGTTGTTGAGCACCAATGCCGTCTAAATCCTAAGATGAAGGACATGGTAAGAAATGAGGTATTAAAACTCCTTGATGCTGGTATTATTTATCCTATTGCTGATAGTAAATGGGTTAGCCCTGTTCATTGTGTTCCCAAGAAAGGGGGAATAACTGTTGTGCCTAATGAGGATAATGAGATTATACCCCAAAGAGTAGTGGTTGGGTATAGAATGTGCATTGATTTTAGAAAGATTAAAAAGTTACTAAGAAAGATCACTATCGCTTGATGCAGAGGCTGTGTGCATCGCTTGATGCAGAGGTCGTGGCGATGCTCCCATTTCGAAAAAAACTAAGAAAGATCACTATCCTTTGCCCTTTATTGATCAAATGCTTGAGAGGTTGTCCAAAAAGACTCACTTTTGCTTTCTTGATGGTTATTCTGGGTTTCCTCAAATTGCTGTGAACGCACAGGACCAAGATAAAACTACTTTCACTTGTCCTTATGGTACTTATGCTTATATGTGTATGCCTTTTGGTTTATGTAATGCTCCTGCTACCTTTCAGAGATGTATGTCTGCTACTTTCATGGTTTTTGTGAGGAAATTGTGGAGGTTTTCATGGACGATTTTTCCGTCTATGGAACTTATTTTGAGAACTGTTTGCACAACCTTGATAAATTTTTGCAGAGATGTGAAGAAACCAACCTTGTTCTTAATTGGGAGAAATGCCATTTCATGGTTAATGAAGGGATTGTTCTTGGACACAAGATCTCTGAAAGAGGCATTGAAGTTGACATAGCCAAAATTGAAGCAATTGAGAAGATGCATTGTCCTAGGGATATCAAAGGTATTCGTAGTATCCTTGGTCATGCTGGTTTCTATAGGAGGTTTATTAAAGATTTCTCCAAAATTTCAAAGCCCCTTACTAATATTATTCAAAAAGATGTACCTTTTGTTTTTGATGATGATTGTAAGGAAGCTTTTGAAACTTTGAAGAAAGCTTTGACAACTGCTCCTATTGTCCAACCACCTGATTGGAGTTTACCTTTGAAATTGTGCGTGATGCTAGTGATTTTGCTGTGGGTGTTGTCCTTGGACAACGTGTTGATAAGAAGTTGAATGTTATTCATTATGCTAGCAAGACTCTTGATGCTGCTCAAAGGAATTATGCTACTACTGAAAAATAGTTCTTAGCTGTAATCTTTGCTTGTGATAAGTTTAGACCTTATATTGTTGATTCTAAGGTTACTATTCATACTAATCATGCTGCTATTAAGTACCTTATGACAAAGAAGGACGCTAAGCCTAGGCTTATAAGGTAGGTGTTGCTTTTCCAAGAGTTTGATCTGCATATTATGGATAGGAAAGGTGCTGATAATCTTGTTGCTCATAGTTTATCTCGTCTAGAAAACATTTCTTTTGACACATTGCCTGTTAATGATAGTTTTCCAAATGAGCAGTTAGATGCAATAAGGGTAAGTCCACATGAAAGTCCTCGGTATGATGATTATGCTAACTTTATTGTTTCCAAGTATTTGCCTCCAACCTTTACAGCTCAGCAAAGAAGGAAATTCTTTTATGATCTAAGGCATTACTTTTGGGATGACCCACACTTATATAAAGACGGAGTAGATGGGATTATGCAAAGATGTGTTCCAGAATTTGAACAATAAGAGGTATTGAGAAAATGTCATGGCAGTGCTTATGGAGGACATCATGCTGGGGATATGACCGCACAAAAGGTTTTACAATCTGGATTTTATTGGCCCACCCTTTTTAAAGATGCAAGGAAGTTTGTCTTATCATGTGATGAATGCCAACGAGTAGGTAACATCTCTAGACGCAATTAAATGCCTATGAATTATTCTCTTGTTATTGAACCTTTTGATTGTTGGGGATTTGACTTTATGAGGCCTTTTCCTCCTTCAAACGGGTATACTCATATTATTGTTGTTGACTATGTTACAAAGTGGGTAGAATCCATACCTACAAACAGTGATGATGGTAAGACTTCTTTGAAAATTCTCAAAGATGTCATTTTTCTTAGGTTTAGTGTGCCTAGATATCTCATGACTGATGGAGGCTCTCATTTTATTCATGGGGTTTTTAGAAAAACTCTCGCTAAGTATGATGTAAACCACAGAATTGCTTCATCTTATCACCCCCAAACGAGTGGGCAAGTAGAACTTTCCAATAGGGAAATTAAATCTATCTTGTATAAGACTGTCAATAGATCTAGGAAAAATTGGGTTAAAAAGTTGAATTAAAATTGGAAAAATTGGGCTTATAGAACTGCTTATAAAAAATCCTATGGGGATGTCTCCTTACAAAATGGTCTATGGGAAAGCTTGTCACTTGCCTTTAGAATTACAACACAAAGCTTATTAGGCAGTGAAAGAGTTGAATAGAGATTTTAGACTTGCTGGTGAGAAAATACTGCTCGATTTAAGTAATCTAGATGAGTGGAGAGGGGAAAATTATGAAAAAGCTAGGCTCTTTAAGGAAAAAGTAAAAAGATGGCATGATAGGAGAATTCTCAAAAGGGAGTTCCATGTTGGTGAGAAAGTTCTTTTGTATAGGTCTCGTCTTAGATTTTTTGCAGGGAAACTTCTCTCCAAATGGGAAGGACGTTTTATTATCAAGGAAGTGTACCGTTCAGGTTCCATCAAAATTTCTTCTCTGAAGGATGACACAACATAGGTGGTTAATGGTCAAAGACTAAAACATTATATTTCTGGAGATTCTTATAATGAAGATGTGGATGTTATTTAAATGGTGACTCCAGAAGAATTTATCAGAAGCCAAACACCAGAAACTGCAGAGTTTGTCCTTGAATAGGTAAAAGTGGTGAAAACATAAGGTTCGTGAAACTCCAATCTTTTCCATGTCCGTCTCCGCCTCGTTTCCATGTCAAAACCTTCCTTATGCATTGAAACTTCGTAATATCTAACCCCCCGGATCTCCCGAGGTTCGTGCATTGTATTCTCGTTGTGTTTTCGTTTCAATCTGTTTCGGTTATGAAATCTTCTCAAGTTTAGAGCGCCATGGCCTCCACCAACGACAAAGGCAAGAAGCCCGTGGAGATAGAGTTGTAAGAACAAACCGCTGCAGGAACAAGGGGAAGGAAACCTACTTTTGTAGGAGCAATTAACACTATGAATGCTTTTTCTTGTCACATGCAGGGAATTGTAGCCTTTGGTCCAGACTTCAGATACTGCCCCGAGGCAGCGGAAGCCTATCGAACCACTGATGAGTTTTGTGAAAGATACCGTGCTTTGAGGATAAAGGTGGATGAACTTCAAGAGGAGAACAACAAGCTTCATAAGATGCTGGAGGGTTTTCTTATTCTAAACAAGGGGGCAACACCACACCAAAGGAGTAATTCGTCATTAGGTTTGGCATCCCCTTGGCTTGTTCCAAGCTTGGAGGAGTGCCGCGGTATCACCACCATTATCTTTTATCTTTTACCTTTTTAGTGGATTCATATCTGTGGTAGAGGGATTATCTTATAGTTTGGTTTGCATGTGGAAGTATCTCTCCTTTAGTTGATTATCTATGTATCCCTTGGTGTGAGTGCCTTTATTGAACATTAATGAGAAGTCTCATCTTTTAATTTTTGCACTTCTTATTTTAGTTTGCAATCTCTATTATATGATGGATCTTGTTGATCAGTATTGGAACCACTTTGGGATCATCAAGTGGATCTAAATTGGTTTTGGCAAACCGAGTTCTGATCAGTAGCATTACTATGAAGGATTAATTGGATCTATGCCACTCCAATTTCCATAACTTGGAGAAATGCCATTACAAAAAATGAAGTTGGAGATATGCCACTCCAACTTTCTCATACCTCTATGTATGCCATTATCTACACATAAAAGAGAAAAACGGTTCATAAATACATGTATTTCATTGTGTACATCAGTATTTACCATACTGCCCCTGTTTGAACTTTTGGCAGCATTTTGGCCTTTTCAAGACGCCAAAAAATTCAAAAAATTCAAATTTTCGCTGAAATTTGAACTGCTCGGAAAAATATGAAAAAATTACAGAAAATCAAAAATGGTAATATTAGTCTACTTTTTTAATTTCAGTCATTTCTTGGGAGCATTTTGGCCTTTTCAAGACGCCAAAAAATTCAAAAAATTCAAATTTTCGCTGAAATTTGAACTGCTCGGAAAAAATGAAAAAATTACAGAAAATAAAAAACGGTAATATTAGTCTACTGTTTTAATTTCAGTCATTTCTTGGCAGTTTTGGATCGCTAAACTGACATTTTAATGCCTGTACAGGAACTTGACAAATTTTGGCCGAAAATTTGAACTTTTTAAAAAAATCTGAAAAAATTACAGAACATCAAGAACACTAATATGAGTATACTTTTCTAATATGAGCCATTTCTGAGCACATATGGTCCCTTAAAATGATGTGAAAATATCTGTCTAGAAACTTTGACACAAAAATTCGGCAGCATTTCCTTAGAATTTATCATACATTAACAATGACAATAGTTCACATAATAGGTTCATAAGCATGACTGAATAACCAGGTTCACAAGTACGTTTCAGTAGAGGTCCATGGCAAATAGTTCACACAACTAGTACCAAAAGCACCAAAAGCAATTTAAAGGACATAAGTTCACAACCGAATCAATCGTTAACCACCAAGCCAATAAAGAAGGCTTCTCTTTGCACCAGATGTAGGCTGCACTGCTGGAGGTGGATGTGGAGGTAAAACAGGCACAAATAGAACATTTTTCTTGGCCTTTCCCCCTTTAGACACGGTTTTTTTTCATCGGGTTGTTTTTCTTGTTCTTCTGTTGTGCAGTAGGTTTCCTAGCCTTTTCTTATGATGTAGCTTTCTTTACGGGAGTTCTCTTCTTGGCCTTTTCTTGTGTTGTAGCTATTTCACAAGTGTCTTCTTCTTAGAATGTATGTTGGGCTTTTGTGGAGTTGTTCTAGCCCTTTTCCTGCATTGGAAACAAACAAATTCAGATTGAGTAATAAAGACTAGGTTAAGTGCAGCATTTTACCTTACAAGGTTGATAAGTATTTCATCATCTGATGCATCACCATCCATTGTAGGAGTTGTTTCATCATATTTCTTCCTGCAACAAGAACAAGATAGACCAGTCTTATGTATAAGTTTTGAAAAGAGGATTTCGAAACAGAATTAACTACTGAATCACCTTTTTGTTGTCGGTGTAGATGGGTCTGGTACACCATCATGTATGTAATCATCTATAGCCACATACTTAGGATCAGGAACTTTGCATGTCTTTTCCATAAGCCCAGGTTCCTTGCATCTCTTACACTTGACTATTTTCCTTCCAGGTTCTAGCCATCCTCTTATCCTTTGAACTCTTGGCCTACCAGCCACTGCTTTCTGTAAAGGAGGGTGCACCTTGAATCCCAAATCCACATGTGTCCACTATGACTTGTCTGTCATTGTAGGAATTCTCCCAGCATATGCTGCCTTGAACTTCTCCACTGAATAGTAATCATCCACATATGTCTGAATCTCAGCACCATAAATGCTACAAATGAAAGCAAGTGCATGCATGCATGGCTTTCCAGAAACTTGCCAAACTCTACAAGTACATGTGCGATTTTGTAAGTTGACAATGTGCCTTTTGATAAATTTGAGATCCAGCAAAGTAACCTCTGCCTCATATTAGTGGTCCAAAGAATCTTGTTTCGGCCAATTGTTTTGCTAAGATCATTTAGATGCTTCATGGCATGAGGAAGAATTCTGCTATTTAGTTTTTCACTTATCATTCTTATAACACAAAACTTTTCTGTGACAAGCTCCCGAATTCTATAAAAAAGGTTGCAAACATTGAGCCCTTTGAAGTCTTTAATTTTCTTGTTGAAACTCTCAGATATGTTGTTTGTCAAATAGTCAACCTTGTTGTCCTCACCAAAACCACATCTATACCACAACCTATGGTGATACATATCTCGATATTCAATAGCTGCTGGATTTGCTCCTTTAATTATGTTCACATGATGCCTAAACTTACGATCTGAGAAAGTCCTTGTTGTTGGGTACAAATTATCTGTGTACACTTTACCATGGAATTTCTTCATGAAATTTGAATACAAATGCCTCATGCACTCTCGGTTTTCACACTCGGGGAACACAAGATCAATGGCAGTTTCTAATCCTTTGCATGCATCACTAGAAATGACAAGTCCAGGTGGGGAAGCTATAGCTCTATGCAATTGTTTCATGAATCATTCCCAATTGTCATTAGTTTCAGAATCAAAAACGACAAAGGCTACGTAATATAACCAGTTGTGTCCATCTACAGCAGTTGCTGATGCTAGCTGCCCCTTAAATTTCCCATTCAGTGTCGTTGAGTCGACACCAACATAAGGCCTACAACCAGCTAAGAAACCATCAATGCAAGGCTTAAATGCAACAAACATTCTGTTGAAGTGGTATCTATTTCCATTTTTCAGTAGCTCTATCTCTATAATGCTCCCTGGGCTTTTTTGTTCTATCTCAGCTTTCCAATTAAAAAGCAATGGAAAACTATCTTCATAACTATCATGAATTTGATAGAGAGATACTTCCATACCATACCAAGCCTTGTTGTACTCCAGTTTGATTTTGTACTCATCTTGCAGCTTTGCTCTAGTGGCTTTTGCACCAACCCCGGGATTTTTCTTCACCCAGTCCCCAATCCTATCAGCAATCCATCTCTGCGAAGCCATTGTGCAATTTGCCAGCTTCGTAGTTGGACAATTGTGCTCAAATGGAAGTGTTTTTATCTGTGAATGAGAAAAAACTGCATAAGTATGGTGCAGCAAAGAAACCTTGCAAATAAATAATAAACATGTAAACAACCCATACCATGACTGTTTTACCATCCTGGAGTACCAATGCATGGATGCGCCATTTACATGTCACATGTGCGCACCGAGCAATAAATCTAGTGGAGTCGGTTTTAATTTTTGCCAACTTAAACCCAACAATAATAGCTCGCTGCCTTACAACTTTTCTACAAGCCACAATGTCAGGAAAAAGAGCCCCAACTCTTATGTCTGGGTTCTCGGGGTCATGCACCACACTATAACCAGCAGGGTCAATGTCATCCACTTCTTCCTCTTCATGTTGCGCAATCATATCAGCATAATTATCTCCCCCCTGTATATCGCCGCCCTCCTCATCACATGTTGCTGAGACATCCACATGGACATCATATAAGTACTCATCATCTACCCCGGCATACTCCTCAACTATGTCAAATGGGTCAGTTTCTATAACAGCGGCAGATGGCGCCACTTATGCAGATTGCATTAATGGAGAGGTTGAATTAGATGCTGCAGCCTTACTAGGAGTTAGAGGGCATCCTTGGAAACTCACCAGCAACACGTCATTATCAGGAATTGTAGGCTCAGGCACATAGTCATCATTGTCAATCATAGGCACAATATTTTCAGAACAAGAGTTATCAAGCACAACAATAGCAAGTGCAAGCTTCCTCTCTGCTCTGTACATGTCAAACATTAATTGAAATTGGTCATTTTCAGTTAGTCTAACATCTTGCGCCATGATCACGTGAAAATACCAAACAACCATACTCTGATCCCTACCAACTCTAATCTCTATACTTAATCCATCCATGAGCACATCCATGGTGAAATCATTGGAGTTTATATTCCATCTAATTGTTTTCCCCTTCACATAAGATTTCCTACCGTTCGTTCCTTCAGCACAAACCCTTGAACAACAAGGTCTATGCTAAAAGTATTTGTCAATTCGAGCCTACAAATTCATGACAAATTGCAACAAACAGAGAGTCAATTCAAGCCTACAACTATCTGTACATTCAAGAACAGACAACATAGACAGAGAGATAAGTGAGATACTCACTCGTATGGTGACTCCAGGGTCGGTGACTCCATGGACGGGCAGTCTGTCGTCGGCTTCATCCTGCTGCATCGCCCTCCTTTGGACGCGTCGACCATGCCACATCGCCTCCTACAGCATCTGCTGCCGCTTGCCTCCTCCAGGAACCTCCCCCTAGCCGCCGCTCGCCTCCCTCTAGCCACCGCTGCTCGCCTCTAGCACCGCCGCCACTCGCCTCCCTATAGCCGCCGCCGCTCGCCTCTACTGCTGCCGCCAGCTAGTTAGGGTTAGAGGCGCGCAGCTGTGTTAATTTGGGGGAGAGCATAGTATCACGAGCAGGGATATGGGTTGACCGGGAGAACTAAAAAAACTATTCAGATAACCAAGACCATATATGTTCTTGTATTAGATATAATGGCATACCTAGAGGTATGGGAAAGTTGGAGTGGCATATCTCCAACTTCATTTTTTGTAATGGCATTTCTCCAAGTTATGGAAATTGGAGTGGAATAGATCCAATTAACCCACTATGAAAGAGAAAAAGAAAGAAAAAAAGGCTTACAGCTATTTTGTATCATTTGTTTTCTTTCTTGTTGGCTCATAAGCTTAGTATTCTTTATTTAAGATCTTTTGTGTCTTCAAGTAATATTGCATGTTTGGCTTTATTACTTGTATGTTTGCTTGTTTCTTTCAACTCTCTTGCTTGCTACCCAACCTTGCTAGCCAAAAACCTGTTTTGAGAAGGCATACTTCTCATTTTTCCAAATCCCTTTGAACCAAAAATTTTGCCATTTGTGTCCACCATATCTACCTAGTAGCTTTTGCTATTCCAAGAAAATTCTCAAGCTTCATCTACCTTTCGAATTAAAAAGTATTTTGTTATGTGAAAACTAGTTAGTAAAGCTCTCACGAACTTGATATCACACCTTATTTACTTGCCCCTAATAGACTTGAACCATTGTGAGCATCGAAGTTGTATATGCTTGCATCTATACGTTGTAATTAGCAGAACCGTGTTGTCACGCGGAACGTTTTTAACATTGCACTTGTACTCTGTACATAGATGATATCGTGCTCTTTTGTCTATGGATGTCAACGGTGTGAAATAAAGAGGGAACTTGTAAGTCCATGGAGTTTGTATCCTGTGTTAGAGAAACGCCTAGCCATGATTAATCATGGTGGAAACTTGCAGCATCACCATAGTGAGTCATCTATGAAGCATCCTCAATAAAAAGCTATGCACATAGTAAATAAAAAGATCGCTGAGATGCTCATTGTTTACTTGCCTTGTCATTTTGGTTATGGGAAAGCTCCTGACCATGTGCAAGGGGTACCCCGTTGGCGGTTCTCAATGATATGCAAGTACTTACAATGACAAGAATTTACCTGTGACCAAAGTTGAGTAGCATGAGGAGTGGCCCTCATATTCAAGGGACATGAGATTGCGAACTTATATTTCGTCAAGCATATACTCCATCTTTTTCCACTTTAACCTTAATCATCTCAAGATGCTTATGATAGGGGCAATGAGGGCTCAAAGCTAGTAAGTACCATAATCTTTTGGAAGCTCTTTATGACTTGTAATCCCTGCTACCCTCTATGAAGGGACCTTTCTCCTAGTTACCAGTTGAGTCAGTAAACCTACTTCCTCTCTATCTCCAGCAAGAATTTGAGTTGTTGTGTTTCAAGCATTCATATGGTGATTTATTCAATCATGTTCTTTATCTTCCTTGTTTGCACAAAACTCTTATCTATTGAGTATTACTTTGAAAGCCTTCACTTGTGAAAAAGCCTTTTTGAGCAAAGAGTGTTCCTGTTTTGAAACTTCTACAAAAATCTTTTGTGAAACTATTTACCAGTTGTTCTCTGGCCAAGAACAAGTTTTCCAATTCCAATTATGATTTATCTTTGTGCATCTCTATTGTGACTGTTGTACTTGGTTGCAAGCTAAGTTATATAATGGTGAGTTGCTTTCTTCTATGAGTTGTGCAATGGTAAGTGTGATGCTTCTTGTTCGTATTCTTTTATCGACACTCCATAAACCTGTGGACATGTTTACTGAGCTCAGTTTTCGTTTGGGGACAAGCGAAGTCTAAGCTTGGGGGAGTTGATACGCCCAATTTGCATCACCATTCTATATCATAATTTACCTCTATTCATTGATATTTGTCTTATTATGAGGTATTACTTACGGCTTTTTCATCTGTTTATGCATGTTGGATGATTCTTGGTGGATGGACTACCGGAGTCTGGATTCTGATGGAAAAGAAGGCGTATCGGTGAAATTTCGCAAAGATCAGAAAAATACCAGAAAAATATGGAAACATATTATTTGTCTAGAAGAATGAGGGAGCCAGAAGGAGGGACGACGAAGGGACTTAGGGGGCCCACACCCCCTAGGCGCGGGCCCACCTGACCCCGCGCCTAGGGCAGGTGTGGCCCACCTGCCCGGCCTCCGAATCCTCCCCTTCGCCTATATATTCCCTAGGAATCCTAAGCCTCGAGGAGCGACCATAGATAGATTTCCGCCGCCTCTGGGGGGCGGAAAACACCGAGAGAGAAAGATCTCTCCGACAGACAGATTTCTGCCGGGGGAATTCCTTCCCGGAGAGGGGAGACCGTCACCATCAACACCTTCGTCAAGCTAGGCTTCATCGAGATCATCATCATCATCATCCACACCATCATCTCCACCAGCACCATCATCACCACTCCGTCCCGCTGTAACAATTGTGTTGGATATTGCTTTAGTTTATTAGAGGAAACTTTCCCGGTGTTGATTACTATTGTAGTTGATGCTTGTGAGTGGAACCATTGGATTATTGTTTATGTTCAGATTGTTATCCATTACCATATCATCTTTGATCTTGATCCATATGGTGTCTTGTGAGTAGTTCCTTTAGTTCTTGAGGACATGGGAGAAGTCATGTTGTTAGTAGTAAATCTATGATGAGTTATTATTCAATGGTTTAGTATTTAAGTTGTGGTGCTATTCTTCTAGTGGTGTCATGTGAACGTCGACTACATGACACTTCACCATTTATGGGCCTAGGGGGATGCATTGTGTATTTGGCTAATAATTATGGGGTTGCCGGAGTGACAGAAACCTGAACCCCCGTTAGGACACCTTTTGCACAAGGGAGCGTAGGATCTCAGAGTTTAAGGTTGTGGTTAGATTTATATCTTAATTACTTTCCTGTAGTTACGGATGTTTGCAGGGGGTTTAATCACAAGTATGTATTAGTACAAGTACGGTCGGTACATTAGCACAGGTTCACCCACACAACACTTACAACACCAGAGAAGAGTACTCAGCTATTTGAAGCGAAAGCACTTGACAGAATTTCCATGTGTCCTCGAGAACGTTTGGTCCTTATAAGTATTTCCACCGGCTTGTACTTTTCTAAGAAAGGATTGGGCCACTTTCTCCGTTTGTTCGTTACCTTTGTTACTTGCTCCTTGTTTTGTTGCCTTGTAAAAAACCACTAAAAATCCATTTTCTAAGTATTCACTGGGATTTTCTGCTCCATACCACTATTCAGCACCTTTTGCTCCTCGTTGGGATCGACACTCCTATTTATCGAAAGTACTACGATACACCCCCTATACTTGTGGGTCATCAGCGTGCTTTAATTCATAGCTATGTGTCTGATGGTAGTGTATCCATTAAAGTCAATGATAACATTGGAAAATACTTACAGATAAAGAAAGGGCTAAGACAAGGTGACCCATTATCACCAATGCTATTCAATATAGTGGCTGATATGCTAGTCATCATGATTGACCGTTCAAAGTATGATGGCCAAATTGAAGGTGTGATTGCTCATATGGTTGATGGTGGATTGTCTATCCTACAATATGCTAATGATACAATTCTGTTTATGGAACATGACGCCAAAAAGCGATAAATCTAAAGTTAATTCTTTAAGCGTTCGAGTAACCTTCGGGTCTAAAAATTAATTTCCATAAGAGTGAATTATTTTGCTTCAAAGAGGCTCAAGATGATGCCAATCAGTATGCTGAGCTATTTGGCTGCGGACAAGGCCAGTTTCCAATTAGATATTTAGGCATACCGATTCATTATCAAATGCTGAATGGAAACTTATTGAGTACAGGTTAAAATTAAGATTAAGCATTTGAAAAGGTAAATTATTATCCTTGGTGGGACGATTGGTTCTCATTACCTTAGTACTAAGTAATATGGTACTATTTATGATATCCTTCTTTCAACTGCCAAAAAGAGTTTTAAAACGATTGGATTACTTCGGCAAGGTGACAGTGAGAAAAAGAAATATTGACTTGGCAAAATGGAGTATAGTTTTTCATCCCAAAGACTAGGATGGGCTAGGTATTCATGATCCCGAGGTCAAGAATTCAGCCCTCCTTAGTAAATGGCTCTTCAATTTACTTACAGAAGATGGGATATGGCAAACTCTCCTTAAATGAAAATATGTTAGCTCGAATGCTTTATCTCAGGTATATTGGAAACTTGGTTATTCACATTACTGGGTTGGTTTAATGGTTACGAAGAAATATTTCTTCCTCTTTGGATCTTTTTCAATGAAGGGTGGATCAGAAATACGTTTCTGGGAAGACATGTGGCTAGACAATGCTACACTCCAGGATTTCATGTGATGCTTGGAAGCATTGATTGCATGTATTGGGGATGGAAGAATTATCCATTCGCTTGTCAAGGGTTGTATGAAGGTCATACATGAGAGTGCGGTGTTTACTTAAAGTTGTGGCAGATTATGACATATGGATTGAGCACACTTTCTTTGACATGAGCAGGGGCGGATTCCGGCCTGGTGCTACCGGTGCCGTGGCACCGGCCAGACGGCTGCACTACAAAGAGCAATGCTAATTTTCAAGATTAAAAATATAAAAAATATATATAATTAGCACCATTAAGCCTGTTTAGCACCAGGCTTGAGCTCTATCCAGCTCCGCCCCTGACATGACGGGTATCACATTGACGTGAATGTGCTATAGAGCTCTCAGGTGTTTGAAAGACTTATTGAATGCCATGCTCCGAAGATAATATTTGATAATCAATGGCCACCCATATATCAAAGTGCACCACCTAGATGATGACATATGTCTAAAACGGCCAACTTTTTAAAGAGAATCTCCAGCCTTTTATTGAGAAAAATCTTGGTTTGCTCCGTGCCAAGAGAGTTGTAGGAAGAATGTTGAGTGGGTATTTGGTGTGCTGCAAGCTCATTTTTCTAGTGTTTGGTACCTTACTCTTGCGTAGTGGACATCTAAGATGCGGGAGGTCGTGAATTATTGCGTTATCATGCACAACATGATCGAGAGTGAGTGTGTGGTTCCACTGGCCTTGCATAAGTTGCTCACTATAGCCCTTTTGCAAAAGTTGATCACCAAGTGCAAACCAAGTTTGTTTATTTTCTTTCCATGCATCAGTAGATCCATGACCGTGACGAGCACATTCATCTCCTAGTGCAAAATGATCTAGTGAAGCATTTGTGGGTGCTCAAAGCAAACGCTCCTAACGGAGTTTGTCTCGAGCTGCTGCTGGACATACTGTTGCGCAGGTGGATACTCTTTCATATCATGGCATGTCATGTTTGGAAACAACTTTTGAAACTCGAAAAGGTGGACAAACAAGTGGTTCCCAAGCATTCCAAGGTTGTAGCTTCACCGGCAACCATTGTGAGCTACAAATGTGGGCATCAGTTGTCAGCCCCGCAAGAGGCTACCGCTCCTCACAGCTATACCTCGCCATCGTGGGACTCACTAGAGTTATTTTAGTAGGTTACCTAAAAGTTCATGGAAATGTAAGGATATTATTTTCCCATGTCTCTCATTCCCACCATGTAGTCCAAACGGGCCTTATTGTTTTTCTGCCATGCATTTTGTAACTATAGGTTTGTGCCATGCTTTGTCTTCCCCTAAATATCCGGTGATGGAAGTCACATGCCTATATATAGATGAGAGGAAATGTACATGTATGATAGCGTGTTTAATTTGGCCCCTTTTTGTTTAAAAAAGGAGTATGTGAGCCACAACATAATGTTCTTTTAGTAACTACCGTGGGAGCAAGTAGGTGAAAAAATTAAGAACGACCTTACATGCAAAATAAATAGGTACAGTTCAAGTTTTCATAGTAGAATGAGCCAAGAAGCAGGTGTTGCATGCACTTTCACGCCAGTGTTGTTCTAGTGTTCTCTTCACCTTCTTTGCCTAACAAAGATAGGTGTAATAAAATACTAATAACATATCGGTTGTGCCTCCATATCAACACGAGGAAGACAAGTTGTTTACTACATTGTTTGTCCACCTCCTCGAGCTTCAAAAGTTGATTACCAACATGTCAGGCCAGACCTTGCTGCATTTTTTCTGGCATGTTAAGAACCACCACGATTCATCCTGACTAGTACAACATCATAGTGAGCATTTACCGTACCATCTTTCAGTTTGGTTATTCTGTCCCTTGAACGGCCTCGCTCATTCTAGCTGCTCCCTTTGCTTCTGAAGCTCACCGCCGGTCAGCTTACGGTGCTCCACTGATGTCTTCTTTCTTTGAGGAATCTACAGCGGGACTAAAAGCCACCCTGAAATATTTTGTCAACAAAGTATTACAAAGTCAAAATACAAAGCCATCCAAAGGCAACCAGAACAAATAGAAAGCAAACCATTAGCAAAAAAAACAAGGTGGACACTACATTCCTAAGAAACAAACTATTTCCCGATGCCACTTATTCCAAAGTTCTAGTTCGAACCATATATCCTAGGGGCGGCACTTCTGGTTTCTCTCATGCACATTTTTTTTTGCTCAATTAGGTGTAATAACTGTTATAATCGTGACAAGTAAATAACAAAGAACGAAAAAGAAATCATAGCAAGATGACACATATTTAACATGAAAAAACTTCTCCAACAAAGAAAGAAAAAACTACAGGCATCCTCCAGCAAAACTTTATTATAATGAAGAGTGTTTATACAACGCCGGGGATCTATCTATTATATACTAAAAGCAATATATGAATGTTTTTCGAGGCACCAGGTTAAGCCACATCATCCAAATTTATTTTGATAGTTGGATCTACTAATATAGGGCTAGGATCTAACAAAAGATTGTTAAATTGCGTAACCGTGTAGTTCTGTCGGTCACGTCTCATATCTACACCTCTACATGATTATGTACTTTTGGCACGCGGTTCATTTTTTTTCCTTTGCAACATGGACTCCCGTAATTAAGTGAATCGTTCTCCTTAGAAATAGCCCACGAGTCCATCTAGAAATAAAACGTACACGCCAGCCGAGTCCTCTTGAAAGTAAAAGAGTAGAGTCCAGAGTATTGGACATGGACACGCCTCTATTTGATTTTCAGTTGGTAGTTGAGTCCAGGCTGAGTATTAACGTGAAGTCGGATGTGCAAACATATCCAGTTCTAGGTACTCCTTAAATGATACGTGCATCTCAAATATTTAAGATGTGCACGCGGAGCGGAAGGGTGATATGTTTGTACGTGACAGCTGAATAGTTAATGGTAGGATCAATGTGCATATGAAGGCATAATATATATGTTCAGAAACTGCAATGGCGTGTAACAAAGGATAAAAAGTTTTGAAAACAATTTCATAATATATTCTGCTCAATTCACATGCACTTTTTTTAGTACTACCGAGGCACTCTGATGATAGGATCGGATGTGCATAAGGATGGCAATTTACCCATGGGTATGGATATCCGCGGGATCGTACCCGCGTGGGTAGGGTATGGACATACTTTTATACCCATGGGTAATACTCATACATTGTCCGTTAAGTCATGGGTACGGGCACGGGTATAAGGTTGTGCCCGTGGGTATACCTATACCCTGCCTATTTAGACTGACTTGTAAAACTTATCTGTAGAGTTTCAACCTATGAGTAACCTAGGGGCAAGTATGAGATTGCGATTTCTAAACTTTGATAATTGTCATGCATTCGTCTACCTAATATTGAGTAGAGGTGCTTTTTCTTCAAATATGATATTGATTAATGTAAAATTGTGAATAACCTGTGTACTATTGGATCTACCCGCCGGGTACCCAATGGTACGGGTACCCATAGAGTATGGGCATGGGTAAAATTTATAGCCGCGGGTACGGATATGGGTAATTTTTTCTACCCATTGACTATAGGTATGATATTGCCCTACCCTGCTCATACTCTGCCCATTGCCATCCTTAGATGTGCATACGAACTTTAGCCAAGAAACATAATTAGTACCTATTTATTCCGATTGAAAAGCACTTTCTAATGATGCTAATTTTATACTAATAATTTTTATATATTAATAGTAATTTTTGGTAAAAGAAAAAAGACGGAAAACAATGACGTCTTATTCATTGAAATGTAGTATTTTTTGGACAATCAATACCAGGGTATATTCATAATAGCAAATAGTACATGGTAGAGATACACAAGCTGACTTTATCGATTACAAAAGAAAGTCTAAAAAAAGCTAGCAAATCTTTGAAGTCTTAAATCTATTTCTTCTTGCAAGACATAATCTTGACTTTTCTGAAGGCAGCCGAAGACCGACATATAGTAATTATGTTTCCTCACTATTTTTTTGAGGGAATATTTTTTCCTTACTATAGTTGTTTAGTAGGTTTCACAAAGCTACTTTGAAAAATATCTACCTCAATTTAGATGCACTTCCTATTGTTCTCTATCTTTACTGGTAAACGAAAAATAATCTCTATCTCTGAGTCAGAAAATTGAACTTATATTACATTAACATTTAAATTGTTTAAAAGTTTCCATGTTGGTAAACTATAATTATTATATACTATTATTTTCCTAAAAACATATTTAGATATTATATTATAGTTTTATCACAAGTAATTAACTTCCAATTTGTGTGTTGAAAAACCGTTAAAAACAACATATATTGACTAAAAATAACGAAAAAACAATTTTAATATCTTTGATTAAACTAAAAGCTAGAAGGTTCAAAAAAATCAATGAGTGTAGTAACAAACGTCCAAACCCGCATAGCTAGACTAATCTCCCGAATTTGAAAAGAGGTCGATTTGCACACCACAAGGTGTGGGACCTTGATATCGTCCAATGCACTCTGGAAATGGAAACACCGTTGAAGTTCAGGTTACCAAAGTGATGCTCTATCACTGAATTATAGAGGAAAAAAGCACGAAGAGATGATTAAATTGTACAGCAGGTCCTATATGCAAAACTGTGACAAAGAGCCTACGAAAATTATGGAGTCAGTGAACTTTATTTTGCACAATACCATCTCGGCCATTTGGACATATGTGGTAAGAAGAAAATATGAATCCTAGAAATTAGATATCTAAATTTCTAGAGGTTTGGTCCTCATTCATGGAAGATGAGGGAAGCGAACATGGAACAATAGTCGACTATATACATAACCGCTTTGATTTATGAGAGACAAGTTTTAAGTCCCCCACAAAGATAATTTCAAAAGATATATCTGATTATATATTTTTCTTGAATTAAGACTCTATCCAGCATCCTCGACACTTTCGATTTTTCTTTTTCTTAGAAGAAAAACTAATATTATCTATTCATCTAACATAGTCTATAAATCTTCGGATCTATAAATGTTAAACTACAAATGTTTAAATAGTAAAATATATGGCTATTAAGTTAATTAGCCTATTTTTATTGTATTTGGAAAAAATAGATATTCAAGTCTGCCGAAAGAAGAGTGATCATTAGGTGACTATAAAACGTACAATATTACAAATGGTCCTATTGTATTTTAAAAGCATAACTTTTGCGATGTGGCTCTCGATATGTACTATTTGCTATCATAAAATAAGAATATCCAGGCAAATATGAATTTTTTTCTCTTCACTTTGAATGTATTAGAAATTATGCCCTCGCAATTGTGCTAGTTATATACTAAAAGCAATATAAGAGTGTTTTTCAAGGCATCAGGTTGATCCACATCATCAGAATTATTTTGGATAGTTGGATCTAGAATTTATGGTTAAGATTTATAGAGAAATTAATAGTTATGTAATCGTGTGGTCTGGTTGACACGGTCCATGTTTGATATATATGTACCAAATATGTTAACGAAACTACCATACCAAAACCAAGTTGAGACGTGCTAACCAACGGCAGGTGTACACGACTCATGTGTATCAAAGACTCGCGGGTTGAACAGCCGGCTATAGATGGGCATGACAAAATTACTAGGAGACCGTTTCAGATATCAATGACATCACCGGTGATATCACCAAGTGCTATGGTTTGTATTTTCAGCTTTCAACAGACATTTTTTAGAAACACAGTACAAACGCATACGCTCATAATGCGTACATACACTCATCCCTATGAACACACGCACGCACACCCTACTCCTATGAGCACCTCCAGGAGACTGAGCCGGCGGGTCTTGAGATTAACGAAGTCACCGCAGGCGCCTCGCTACCGACGGGAACGTCGCCTCCCACTGAAAGAATATTCCGCCTGGATGAGACACCAAAACGTCAAACCTGGGATTTAAACTCTCGTGGGCTGAGGGTACCACTGTGCTCTAAACCATCCAACCACGGGTCACACCCTACTCCTATGAGCACCTCTGAGAGACTAAGCCGCCGGGTCTTAAGATTGACGAAGTCACCGCAGGCACCTCGCTATCGACGAGAACATCGCCTCCCACTGAAAGAATATTCCGCCTGGATGAGATACCAAAGCGTCAAACCTGAGATTTTTTTGACATGGAACAAACATGACAATTGTTCCTGTAATAAATGAACAAATGCGAGCAAGTAGATCAACCAAAAATTCTTGCAATTAGAGGTACATGCTTTCCTAAAATGAAAATAATAGAAGAAAATCGTCTACAGTTTTGGAAAAAGGGACCAAAAAGTTACATGGTTTTCATATTTATTGCAAAGAGTAAAATAATTTACTCTTTGAATCAGTGGCGGCGCTAGGTGTATTCACCTGTCTTTATATGAATATCCAAAATTCTGAAACGACCCATTAAGACCAGTATTACACAACGTTTTAGCCCACTACTCCCTCTGTTTCAAAATATAAGATGTTTTAGGTTTGTGAAGAAAATATATCTAGACTTTTTTTAGTGTCTAGATTCACTCTAAATCTCAGTTAACCTAGTGAACCTACATATTAAAAGTAATCTAGATACATTTGCTTCACAAAACTAAAATAGCATCCCAGCCCACTATGAATACCCATAAATACCCACACTACCAATCCTGGCGCCGCCACTGACTGGAATATGACAGTCTCAAGGGAAAATATGGTAGCCAATTTTACTTTATCATTTACTAAAACTACAGGTAACCACAGACACCAAAAAAATACACCCATGACTAAGATAAGTCATGTTTGCATTGAGTTGGCTCAGCGAGCTGACTATGAGGCCGACTTCAATTAGTTCACAGTAACCCTACAATTTTGAAAAATTAATAGTGTACGTGTTTTTTTCATTTATTGATCAACAAAAAGTAATAATGTGGAGTCATCTCCTAATTGTCTACACACATGTACCTCAAATTATAAGGGTTGGAGGGAGTGCGTTGATTCGGAGGCAGGGCTCCATGGAGGACTTTTTCTATTTTTTTAAAATTGACATTTTTTTTATTTTTAAAGTAATAATGGTTACTTCTACATCCGTGCAAAAAAGCGATTTGTTTATTCTAGACTGTATAAACATGAGAAATTTCTAGATAAGAGGTAGCGAACAGTACAAATTTGAAAACATTCAGATTTGTCAAGATTTTTCATTTTTATTTAGGCAAAAATACAAACTATTTTGCATCGATATTTGCATGTCCGTAGAATACGTCATAATGAACGTTTAGGATTTCTTTTAGGATTTTTTGGAAAAATCAAAATATCGATTTGTAAAAATATAAAATCACCATCGAACCAGGCATGTCCAAAGCGGTTTTTGGGGTAGGAGACCCCTATTAAGTTATAAACCTTTGTATATTTAGATACACGCACGAGATCAAACTACCACAATCTATCTACACATAATTAGACTATATCATCACTATTCATGGAGCGTTAAGATTGACAAGGATACCAATTGAGTCGCTATAGAGAAGAAACATCAACTCATATTTAGAGGAGTTCAACACAACACAATTTTACTTTCAACTCACGTATAGGAAAATGGCAATCAATTAGATCATCCGTCAGGCTTTACAAGGACCGCATGGAAAAGAGTATCGATTAGGTCATCAATCCGGCTACATACATGGACATTACATGGAAAAAATATGTTGATCATGCTAAAACAAATGACTACGTGTACAATAATAAGAGCACCCTTGACAACAATGGTGCTTCTCAGAGTATAAACCATACTATAGAGATAATATTTTAATTTATGAAATGGCTGATAAACTTCCCTTTTTAACATAACAAGACATCACTTATTATCTTAATTAAAAGAATATTAATACAAGCTTCCAAAGTAGTACATAATAGATTTTTTACAGCTATGTTTTTATAAGTAATTAAATAGAGGCAACTGTCATGAGGAAAATGAAGGTGTCTAGGCGGATGTTCGAAACTATTGGGAGAGTGCACAGTCCAAAATAATATGGAAAAATTGAGTACAATAGATTCTCGCAAGTGAAGGATAATAAAAGCATGTGCTTTATGTTCATTGATACATTAATATAATGTAGCTTTATAAGATATAAAATAACTAATTAATCTTACTAACTATATATAAATTTCATCATGTAAGGAATTATTATTTACACATCAACGTATAGGTTTTTATTGACTCTAAATCGTCCATTAATTGGTGAGCATAAGATATAACGGTACACTGAAGTAACATAAACTAAAAGTACATCCTAGATTAGAATATAAATTGAATTGTATGTAATGATCTAATATCTCAACATAAAAAATGCACATATAAAACTTTGATACACACTTCTTTGTGGTAACATTAACAATTCTCCCGGAATTTACAGATGATTAATGTTGTGTCCCATATAATTAATACTCCGTATTTTATTTAGCATAATATTTACGGTAATTATAGAACCATGTTAGTTTTAATCACAATGTATAAATTTCTATTGAAACCAGAAAAAATAGAAATATTAAGATGTTTCCCTCGCATTTGCGAGGGCCACCGTGCTAGTTTTTATAGATGCAACTTATCCCAGCCAGCGGCTTACAAGAGGTATATATAGCGGTGGAAACCAAGGTTTTCAATGATACATACCATGGGAAAGTTAGCCTCCTTAATGAATTTGATCATAGTTTAACTATAACAATCCAAAAAATAATTAGGCATGCAGAAGTATGTTGATTAGGAATGTGAGAAAAATATTATTGTATTTGTTTAGCTAGATTTTCATTAGTAAGAAATTGCTAAGAGTTACAACTGTTCAAAGAAACGCTAAGAATTTTTTGATCTTTAGTGGAGCTTTGAGTTAACAAATATATTTCTTGCTAAAATGATGACCATCTCGTTCGGAATATCAGGAGACGAAGTAATTCAGATACTTTCCTCTGATCCAAACGAGTGAAATTGTATTTGTCTAGATTGGTATATATATCGGAGGGAGTATCCAAAACATGCATTGCGATCCTGAGAAACAATGTCACACAAATTAACCGTCTTGCCCACACGTCTCAATAGCAAGAAGGAAACGATTTCCTGGGGCCACTCATTCCAAAGTTAGCGCTAGTCCAAACCATATATCCTAGCTAGGACGACCAAGCCTTGATGACGAAACAAACTTGCTTCCATCCGCAAAGAAACTTGCTCGACCAATGGTGACAATCTAAATGTTCTCTCTTTTTGGATGGACCTAAACAGTGTAGTAGGAGTACATTTTATAGGTGACGAGTAGTACTATAATGCACCCATGTACCCAGCATCCTCACTTTATTATATAAGGAAACACATGTACAAGGATATTTGCAGCTTTTGACAAAGAAAACCATACTGTAGTCAAGCCACGATGACAGTACATGAACAACTGAACTTTTCGTCCCATACATAAGCAAGGTGATCTCCTAAAAAAGCAAGCCTTCTAGCCTCTGAAGGTAGATCTAACTTTTTTTCGAAAAGGGGAAACGTGCACCGGCCTCTGCACACAACCTCTATTTATTATTAATTCATCAAAGCTAGGTTGGTAAAATCCATACGAAGATCACACAAGCCAAAGCCGCTAATGCAACACCACTGAGCATGACGATAGTAGTCTATCGCTAGCTCCACGATGAGACCTAGAAAACACCCAACTGTCCCAATGGAGGCCACACGCCCAGATCCGCCCATCATATCCGCGTAGCTATGCCAGTACACTTGCTCCAGATGTTGCTGCCTCCTCTATCTTTCGCTGACCCATCTTCAGAGTGTAGGTCTAATGACTAATGTCCTTAAAGATCCAACTATTTCTCTAACTAGCAAGGTGGCCCTCGCAAATGCGAGGGCATGGTCTTTATCTCTTTGAATCTATTCATGAAAAATATTTATATTTATAGAACCATTCATGAAAAATATTTATATTTATAGAACCAAAAATATAGAATTGTAAATAACATGTGTGGGAAAGATATTGAATCATTTTAGTTTGCAACGATTAGCTATTATGAAATTTATGAAATGTATCAGGCCACACATTTTACACTCACGTAGAACATAGCTGCCGCTATATTGATACATGGGTTGTTATATTCATGCTTATTTTTGTTATTCAATCTAGGTTTTTTACGCTATCACTAACATCGTATTTTTTGTGTCATGTAACAATATCTACACCAAGTTGGTGGGGGCATAGTTACATTTAATTATTGAAGATAAAAAAGGTGTCTTGGGTAGTACATAGTTTAAGAATTTCAATCTTTCACCAATTTAATCCATTTACTCTCATAAAAATGACATTTCATTAGTCCACCGCACCATCCCAGATTCTCCCAATAAGATATTAATACACCTCCATAGCATCATTATATTACCTAATAATTTAGGTCAATTGTTCAAATCACATGATAAAAAACATGAGATTATTTTCCTCTCACTACCATATTTTTTGTTAAAACATGTGTCCCTAGTTAACCATTTTTTGGCAACCTTATTGTCTACAATCTCCCAGCCGCCATTTTTTCCTTTTGTGAAGCATCTCTCAGTCACTATCATCATAGCTTACTCTTTCTTATCTTGCTCATGTTGAGCATCTTATTCCGCTTGCCTTGTAAGGAATGCATAATTTCCATTGGCAGACACGATTCTTGTTGTACTTTTGTTATACTAATGGGCCTTTCCTGCTGTTTTTTCATAAAAATATCAGCGAACATTTATTATAAATTCGTATGAAGGTATCTTGGGCACAACATAGTTTTAGCATTTCAATTTGTCACCAATTTAATTTCTTACATCCTATATAAATAATATTTTGTTAGACCATTGCACCAACAAACTCTTCCCAATCGGACATTAATACTTCTAGGTCAGTTGTTTCATTCACAGGGTTAAGTACTTGCCATTATTTTCCACTCACGGCCTATTTTGTTAAACATTTGTCCCTAGCTAACCTATTTTTGCCAATATTATTTTCCTTCAAGCTCTCGGTCATTACCTTTTCCTTCTATGAAGCATCTCTTGGTTACTATAATCATAGTTTATTCTTTCTTATCGTGCTCATGTTGAGTTTGTTATTTCGCTTTCCTTTTACGACACGCACAATTAATTTTATTTTTCGACAATGACATGCACAATTTATTTAGCAAACACAGTTTTAGTTTTATACTAATGAGGCATACCTGTAGTTTTTCATGAAAGAAAAATATCAGCTCATGTTTATCAGAATATTGCATTCACTCTCCTTTTGTCAATCTGACATGGCTTGCGTTATGTGATTATACCCATGTTATTTTACTATGACCTATAATTGTTAGCGTCTCGAAAACAACATAGTACAAGAATGGCAGGTTGCTTCTAAACTCCATTGTTCTATTGACACCATTATTTTTCTTCCCACTTTGATACACTGCAAGCGCAAATATTGATCACGTTTGACTGTTTATAGTCTAACCGGATGTCATATGCATGCATTGAGCCAAGGTTATGCATATATTTCCATTCTTCCCATATATAGTTATGGTCTTACCCTGCTCATGTGTACACCTACGGAAGAGATAAAAACTAATGTATGTTTATTCTGATGGACATATAGTTAGATAATGCATATATATAGTGCACAATTATTATTTGTTTAACGGACCGCCGGACTGGCTTGTGCGTACATGTCACCTTTTTATAGTGTATAAGTTTTTTTTAAATGGACTGGTTTATTGCTACATGATTTCTTACCTGCAAGAAATTGTTTCCCATGTTACCACGGGAGGTCCACAGCTCCAAAAAAAAATCTGGTGAGTTCACGCTCTGAACGGATAAACTATAGTACATGTGCCGTGTTAAACTATGGACATATATATTAGACACGGACTCCACAATAAAGTTATATTTTTTTTTTGCTAAATCCTAACCGTTAATTACAAATCTAACAATCTAAATAATTTAGATGATGTGGATTAACGTGACGTCTCGAAAAACACCCTTATATTACTATTAGTATATAATAGATTCCATATGCCTCAATAAGTTAGAATAACAATCTCCATAAAGCATGGTTCTATGTGTCAGAAATATAATATATTGCATATAGCTCCTTCCACCAGTTCGGACTTTTGGAATAATTAGCTAGTGCATTAATTTAATATGGTATCAGAGCTAGAGATTTTGAGTTCAAATCTTGGCAAACACAGTATAAAAATAATATCCGGGGACACCTTAAACCCACGTACTAGGCCTGTGAAGAAAAAGCCCACCGCCTTGATGTGAGACTGAGTGTTAGAAATATAATATATTGCATATAGCTCTTTTCATCAGTTTAGATTTTTGGAATAGTTGGCTAATACATCAATTTAATACTATGAAGGACATTTTTTGTTACTAGAAGCGAATGAGTAGTGCATCCATGACTTCATGAGATCCGCAAATAATTTCATATCCTTGCACTAAAAACACAGCTTGAAACCTAGTGATTTTACTTGGAAAATAAATAGACATTAAGCGATATCTAACAAGTACAACTCAAGTTTTCAAGCTAGCAAGATCCAAGTGGTGTATGCACTTGCAGGGTGTTGTTCTAGCGTTTCTCGCCCTTCTTGCCTAATGAAGACATTTTTAATAAATTATTACGACTCAACTAGAAGTATGTTTTTTGCTTCTAGAAGTGATTGAGTAGTGCATCCATGACTCCATGAGATCCGCAAATAATTTCATATCCTTGCACTGAAAGCACAACTTGAAACCTAGTGATTTTTATTTCTAGAGCACTAGTGATTTTACTTGGAAAATAAATAGACATTAAGCGATATCTAACAAGTACTACTCAAGTTTTCATGCTATCAAGATCCATGTGGTGTATGCACTTGCAGGGCGTTGTTCTAGTGTTCCTCACCCTTCTTGCCTAACGAAGACATTTCTAATAAATTATTACGACTCAACTAGACATTTATAATTAATAAACTATTTCGCAGAGTGTGACGGCCACCATGGAGGAGCTAACCTCTGTGCAGTTCCGGTATATTGAAAAGGGAACCCAAACGTGCACACTCAAGTCATTACACCAGAATCTAGAATTCAGTTCTAATATTATTATATTGGTGGCAAACTATAAGCACATGATGAATATAGCTACTGTATTAGGACAAGGACATGCATTGAAGAAGTTGAATTTATACATGTTATGAACTTATGATTAGTTTCTCAATTGACAGAGGTAATGTTTAGCTTCATCCATCATTTCTAGAACTTCATAGGAAGAACATGGATGGGGTTTTGTTTAAAATCGACTTTGAAAAGGCATATGATAAAGTCAAGTGGCATTTTCTTCAACAAATGTTGCGTATGAAGGGATTTGCACAAGAGTGGTGCAAACTAATAGAATAATCCGTTCTGGGAGGGAGCGTTGGAATCCGGGTCAACGATGATATTAGACATTACTTTCAAACTCGTAAGGGTCTAAGACAAGGTGATCCATTATCCCAATGCTATTTAATATTGTAGTAGATATGCTAGCCATCCTAATTGCACAGGCAAAAGAAGATGGACAAGTTGGTGGACTCATTCCTCATCTAGTTAATGGGGGTGTCTCAATCCTACAATACTATATTATTTATGGAACACGATCTACATAAGGCCGTCAACATGAAATTAATATTATGTATCTTTGAGCAACTTTAGGGGTTAAAAATAAATTTTCATAAAATCGAGATCTTCTATTTTGGCAAAGAAAAAGACGAAGAAATTCAGTAGAAACAAATTTTTGGATGTGAGGCTGGTTCTTTGCCTTTTGATATCTAGGTGTGCCAATTCATCATAGAAAACTCAAATACTCAGATTGGTATCCGGAAGAAACTCGATGTGAAGGGAAGTTGGGTTTCTGGAAGGGCAAGTTATTATCATATGGTGATCGCTTAGTCCTAATCAATTCCGTGTTAACAAGTTTACATATGTTTATGCTATCGTTTCCATTGTTCAAAAAATCGTCCGATATGCCGATTTATCGTTCGATTTATCTCTTATCACTAGGTGACCGATAAGCCAATTAATCAATTTATCACCCGATAAATTGATTTATCGCCCGATAAATCGTCTGATACACCTAAAAATCACTAATTTTGGCCTGACTGAGAAGTTAACGATAAACGATATCCTCAACATTTTGTTTCTAGAAATTCCAAAGGGGGTAAGAAAACATTTAGACTTTTACAGGTCTCGCTTTTTCTGACAGAGTGATGAAAATAAACAAAAATGTAGATTAAAAAATGGAATATTATTTGTAGGCCTAAATATCAAGGAGGGCTAGGCATTGAGGTCCTAGAAATTAAAAACAAATGTTTAATAAGCAAATGACTTTATAAATTATTATCCGAAGAAGGAGTTTAGCAAGAGTTGTTACATAATAAATATTTAAGTAAAAAAACTTTGTCGAAAGTCCAAGAAAAACCGACTGATTAGAGGTCATTTCAAAGTTGGAGATGGGTCAAGAATTAGGTTTTGGGAGGATACATGGCTGGGTGACACACCCTTAGAACAACAATACCCGTATTTGTACAATATTGTGCAGAGAAAGCATATGACAGTTGCACAAATTCTAGCTCGATCACCTCTAAATATTGGTTTTAAAAGGGTACTTAGTGGTAATAAGTGGAATAGTTGGTTACACTTATGCCAACGATTAATGATGGTGCAACTTTCTGAGGATCAAGACAAATTCGTTTGGAACTTGACATAGTCTTGGGGTTTCATAGTTAAGTCCATGTACGAAGACCTTATAAATGATCATACGGTTTTTCTTTGGAAATATCTTTGGAAATTAAAACTCCCATTAAAAATCAAAAAATTTATGTGGTTCTTAAATAACAAGGTGTTACTCACAAATGACAATCTGATTAAAAGGAATTGGGTTGGGTGTACTAAGTGATGTTTCTGTGGGTCACAGAAACCATAGAGCATTTATTCATATCTTGCCCTTTTGCTCGCGTTTTGTGACGCATTGTTCATTTTGCTTATGATTTACCACCTCCGACTAATATTACAAATACGGAAATTGGTTGAACGATATGGATAAACCATCTAAGGCTAGAGTTCGCATTGGTGTCTCAGCCTTATGTTGGTCTATCTGGAGATGCAAAAATGATATAATAAATCAAAATCTTTTAATATTTTGCAGGTTATCCATATGGTAGCACATTGGGTATAGCTTTGGGCACTCCTGTCGCTGCAAGACCAGCGGGATATCATGGCTACTGGGTGCAGCCATCTCCTGATGGTCGATGGGCATGTTTTCAGTCAATCTAGATGGTTGCATTTTAGTAGACTGGAAAACGATGTTCAGTCACTTTTTAATTATCTTTAGATGGTTGATCTATGTCTCAACTTTGAGTAATCCTTGACTTGTAATCGTGGCTAGATTTGGTTCTTTTAATGAAAATATGTGTGCATCAACCGATGCAGAGGCTAGGATTCCTTCCCCTTTTCGAAAAAAGGTGACACTGGCGCTTCGGTCAAGCCAGCCCGCGCGACCTTAATTCTAGACTTACAAACTGAAAAAACTTCCTACTATTCCCTCCGTTTCAAAATATAAGATGCTTTAGCTTTGTGAAGCAAATGTATCTAGACTATTTTTAGTATATATGTTCACTCAAGTTTGTAGTGAAACTACACACTAAAACAAGTCTAGATACATTTTCTTCATAAACTTAAACTATTTTATATTTTGAAAGGAGGGAGTAGTTTTCAGGTCAAAAAGTAAGGACAAATGGCGAGTTGGAGTTTATTCTGACAGCATCATGAGATGGTTCTCGTCACCTAAAAACCTTGAGCGAGGTTTGCACCACACTGATTGAGAAAAAAGTTAGAGAAATATTAAATTTTGCATGTTATTTCCTCCAGCACAAGTACACAACTCACGCCAGCCAACCACCTCCTCCTGCAACGAGCATAGATGGCAGCCAGTGCAAATGCAAACAATTAAGAACGCATTGAACACGTACAACTCTTATCCTACTACAAGAGTGTATCTTAGCACAATCTCCAATTCTATTTTAATTACAATTTGTACTTATAATATGTGTAAGAATTAGTACAAGCATATATCAAATGTAAGTGTTCTCCAAGGAAAATACAATAACATTCTTCTCAGATGCCTAACCCACATACTTTTGCACAAATTAAAGACCGAGAGGATGTTCTACTAGGCGATGCATTGAAAATTAGATGTGTCACATAATGCAACAATGCATTTTGCTACTGGGACAAACTGACCAAGGATCCTTAAAGTTTAAATTGTAGCCCATAAAGCTCAGACAGATTGATAAACATTTCGTGATGCAACTCATTTCAAGTTATAGTCCAAATCAACGGAAATGGAAGCTTCTAATTTCTCTCGAAGGAAATGAAGAGAAACTTGCAAGATTGATCAGATGTGACAAACTAATTTTTACTTGTGTAGTGCAGACGGAGGAAACTAGTATGTTTTATATGGAGGAAAATTCATGTGGAAGGATTATATGTGCTCATTTCCCCCTTTTTTCTCCTTTTGTTGTAGGATTTTCCGACTTTTCTCATAGTTAGGTGTAGGCCAGGGCTCAGACACAATCTTTTGGCAACAATGATTAATACAAGAAAGTACTCCTCCCGTTGCAAAATATAAGATGTTTTAGCCTTTTTATATAACACATGTACCAAATTTATGCAATAAAAGACGTATAAATAGCGTGTGTTTCAGAAAAAAGCTAGAATATCTTATAGTTTTGAAACAGAGGGAGTAGTTGAGAACTAAAAGAAGTCTCTAGAATACACTCATGCTCAACAAGCATCTATTACATTGATCAACTTAAAATATGAATTGTAAAACATCAGTTCAATAGTACAGAAGACGTTTTTGCTAGAGAGGATAAGATCGCTCAAAGAAAAATCCCTCTGTTAAATGCATGAGGTTCAGTATGCACACCTAGAGAAGAAGGAGGCTTAGAAAATTCAGATTTTCTAGTTCTCATGCGCTTGAGAACTGGCTAAATCTCAGTCACCTCTCTCACTATTGGATCTGCCTATGTTCACGCAGTACAAAATTTTGTCGCGCAGTATATATAATTGTTGTTCACACAATTTTTTTGTTCATGAAGTTAAAAATTGTTCACATGACACAAATGCTCGGATGACATCAACTTCTGAGATTTAGTTAAATCTTAGTCGACTACAAACGCAACATAACTCTTATTTTGAAACAAAATAAATGCATAGGTTCTCCAATCACCTTGACATTCCTTCAGTACATCTGGTCACTACTATAACCAAGCTAGGAACTACCTACTTCTTACCAAATTGATGCGGAGTAATCCCTTATGGTGCAAAGACTTATTTAAGAAAATTGATGAAAATCAACTATTTAGGTGGAAACACTCGATATAATGTTACTTCAGGGTTTTTTCGCATGGCAGTTGGATCTTTCATGTGCTTAGATCTCAAATGTCAGAATTGTACTCATTTGATTTGGGATGCAACGAGTGTGTTAATGCAATCAAGTGGATTTGAGTGATATTTTTAGGCTACTTTTGTCTGAAGAAGCTTATACACAAGTTCAGCAGATTCAGGGCATATTGCAACAGCTGTGTCCACGCTCCACGGGCAATTATTTATGAAGCTATAGGCATGTGCCAAGGAGACTGGCCAGCCTGCTACACACAAGGCCTCACCAAATCAACATGTAATGATGTCCTTGTTTATTCGCGGATCATCCAAAGCTACAGTATGTAAACCCTCAGCTCAAACTGCGAGCGTTGTACGTTGCCAGTTTTTCGTCGGATCATATCTCCATTTTACGAGGAAACTAGTAGTTTTCGAATTATGAAACACACAATAGACACAGGTGTGCTCTATGTATGATACAGTCAGTTGGTGTGCTTTCCATCTTAATTGCGCGGGCAAAGGACGATGGTCAAGTTGGTGGGCTTATTCCACATCTTGTTGATGGAGGGGTCTCAATTCTACAATAAGCGGATGATACTATTCTATTTATGGAACAAGATCTACATAAGACGGTGAACATGAAATTAATACGTGTCTTAATGTGTTCCATCTGTGAGATAGCATCATACACCTCCTTTTCAGTAAAGGGAGTTGTAAGAATACTATTCTCATCAGTCGTGAGTTGCGGTATATCATCATTAACATCCTCCATCATCGTAATATTTGTTGAGTGTGGAGCCCCAAAATTTTTTTTGTAGTACTCTGTGTAGGGGTTCGTAGCATGGAAAACAAAAATTTTCTATCGCATACAAACAAACAAGACAAGATCTATCTACTAGATTGTAGCAACGAGTCGATGGAATAACTTACCCTTGAAGATTCCAAAGCGGTTAACGAGAGCAGATTCTCGTGGGTGATGTAGTCGTACTCTTTCCGATCTCAAGATCGCGTAGACGATCCTTCCGGCGCTGCGTTCCGGCAGCGCTCCCGCAGTCGGTCACACGTTCGGTACTCGACGAAGACCTTCCTCTCCCTTGTTCCAGCAGGCAGCGGAGGTTGTAGCACTCTCCTCGCGATTCCGGCAGCACAACGGCGTGGTACCGGAAGTAGAGGGGAGATCCCGCAGGGCTTCGCCTTAAGCCGGAGCGAGTATGGTGGAGTATGAGAGAGTACTATTAGTGGTCTAGGGATTAGACACACCAATTAGAAGGCTCTAAACCGAAGGCTAGGGCAATTAGAAGCTCTAAACCAAAACGGCTCTAAACCGGAGATTAGAGGATAGGAACTTGTGTGTCTAGAGGAGGAGGCCCTGCCCCTCCTTTTATGGGTGGAGGGTGCGGCCAAGGGGAGGGGAGTCCCTCCCCAAGTCGGCCTTGGTTGGCGCGCCGGCTTGGAGGGACTCCTCCCCCAAGTCGGTCCCAAACACCTCTTGCTTGTTTCCCACAGTTTCTTGTTTTAGCCGTTTGACTTTTAAACTGGACATTTGACTTTTCTGTTTTAGGATTCAATTTAATCCTTTATTTGGAACAGCAAGAACACTTAGTACATGATGCAATCATTCCAATATGTAATGACACATTCATGTACCCCTCCCCCCCCCCCCCCGGAGTGCCGGACAATCCGGAACCTTCTAGAACATTCCTGATGAAAACACCGGAATCATTCCCGAACTCCAAAACGGGACTTTCCTTATATGAATCTTATTCTTCGGACCAATCCGGATCACCTCGTGATATCCTGGATCCCATCCGAGACTCCGAACAACATTCGGTCTCTTTCTCATAATACCATAACTACTCAAACAACGTCGAATCCTTAAGTGTGTCTCCCTACGGTTCGTGAATTATGCGGACATGATCGAGACACTTCTCCGAACAATAACCAATAGAGGAATCTGGAAATTCATATGGCTCCCACATATTTCTACGATTACTTTGCGATCGAATGAACCACTTACATACGATACCAATTTCCCTTTGTCTCACGATAGTTTACTTATCTGAGGTTATGATCGTCGGTATCTCTGCATACCTAGTTCAACCTCGTTACCGATAAGTACTCTTTTCTCGTTCCCGTGATATGTGATCCCTTGTGAGCCAGTCACATGCTTGCAAGCTAATTGGATGACATTCCACCGAGAGGGCCCAGAGTATATCTATCCATCATATGGATGGACAAATCCCACTCTTGATCCATGTGTCTCAACCAATACTTTCCGAACACTCAATGCCACCTTTATAGCCACCCAGTTACGGTGTGGTGTTTGATGTCATCAAAGCATCCATCCGGTAAAGGTGATATGCATGATCTCATGGTCGAAGGAATTAGGTTACTATGTATCAGAAAGCATATAGCAATTGAACTATTGAAATGACTTGATCTTTATGCTACGCTTATCTATAGGAGTATGTCCATCACATCATTCTTCTAATGATATGATCCTGTTGTTAATAACATCTCTATGTTCATGATCAGGAAACCATGATCATATATTAACCAACAAGCTAGTTTAACAAGAGGCTTTACTAGGGACTCTTATTTTAGCTTACAAATCACACAAGTATTAATGTTTCCGGTTAATACAATTATAGCATGGTATGTAAACATTTATCATAAGTGTGAAGATATGATAATAACCACTTTATTATTGCCTCTTGGGCATATCTCCAACAGTCTCCCACTTGCACTAGAGTCAATAATCTAGTTTCAAACCTTTGTGTATTCAACACCTATGGCTTTCCGGTGTTGTATGTACACGATTGCTAGTGGTCAACTGATCTCCGGATCTGACACTTCCAGGTCCGTGTGTAATTGCATGTCTTTGCGTCTCTACGCATCACTCATTCTCTAATGAGATGGCTTTGTATAAATTTGGTCTTTCAGTGTGACCTTTAGCTCTTTGGGGTTAAAACATGTTGATAATATTGTCGCACAATAGATCTTCATAGTATTATCCCACTGTGAACTACACCTAGTTTGATAACAAACTACTTGACACAAATGCCCTCTTTTGCTGCTAAAATAGCAGTCATATACTTAGCCTTTTGTTGTAGTATCTGTCACAATGTCTTAACTTTGGAACTCATCCAAATCCATTATGGAACTAACTTTCCATTATATTGTGCCACCTTTAGTTTTAGATTGAGATAAACTTAATTTGTACTTTGTGACAAAACTAGTATCAATGTAGTACTTTTACAATGAACTAACCATCTATTTGTCACTTCTACAAATATTATACTCTTAGTTCTTCCAAAAGATCATAAGAATATCCTTACTATTGTCCAATGATCATCTTACAAATCATTCTGGTATATGCTCACAACATTTAGAGCATAGGACATATCTGGATTTGTACATATCACAGTATGATTGATATAAATACTCTTAGTGATTTCATACATCAAGTATCAATCTATACTTGATTATTTGTTTCACTTTACCAAATGTCAATACACTTGAATATATCATCAACATTGAACTCATTCAATCCTTTCTGTGCGATAAGAACCTCTCTTGTAGTTTCTATATTGAACTCATTCAATATCTTGTCTATGTACTTCTGGCACAACCATATTAGCGTCTATTGATGCCAAATATTTGGGTTTTGCCTAAGTCTTTCATCGGGATGAAATTCTTAATATGTGTTAATAAAAGATACATTATTTCCAATCAACAATATGTCTTCCACATAACGTATTAGAAACATGTCTTAGCGCTCCCACTTAATTTCTTGCAAATGCAAGCATCTTCATCGTCTCTAATGAACTTTTAAACTCCTTTAACAGTTTCATCACAGTGAAGATTCCAACTCCGCGATGCTCACTTTAACCATTGAAGTTTTGCATATGCTTTTAGCATCCTTTGAATTAACAAAACCCTATGGACTGGGGTATGCACATGTCCTAGGTAACGATTCTATTAGAAGAACTTGTTTTGTTTATTCAACTACCATATAACAAATTATATGTAGTGGTTGCTACATTAATCCGTTTAGACTAAATATCACTATGAAAGATCCAATCATGTCATAGTCAACCTTTGAACATTGTTGTGAACTCTTTCCCAACATGTCGACTATTTCATAGATGTAAAACATCCATGTCTATTTCTTTATAGATCCAAACACGACTGTAAAGTCTTACACCTTTCTCGAGGGTCCTTCAAGTTCAAAACTTGATTTTTCATGTATGGAACTATCACGGATTTTGTGGCTTCAAGCCATTTGACGGAGTCAGGGCTCATCATCGTTTCTTTGCATGTAGTCGGTTCATTATTCTCAAATAATGATTCAACCCTCAAATCTTGGTATTTGATTGTTTACCCGACCTACTTGTTTCAATAGGAACTTAGATCTCCATGACCACAACCTTTGAGCCACGTGAGCCATGAGCATTATTGCTGCCTCCGGAACACTTTTCGGTGCTGCGCAACTCTGCACATATAGCTAAGGTTCTTTTAACCTTATCAAAGTTCTATTGTCCTCCCACTTAACTTTTCACGAAAAATTCCTTCTAAAAGAAACTTGATGTTCTAAGTGACAAACACTTTTTTTTCCGGTGTTATGGAGGAATACTTAACAAAGACAGGTTCATCCGACTTTGGTTGCAAAGATCTTTCTTATGCATAGCATACCAATGTTTAAGAAAGGACAACTTGGGTTTTATCCCAAACCATAACATATGGTGTCATTTCAACGGATTATGATGGAGCTCTTTTCAGTGGAAAAACGGTAATCTCTAAAGCTTTTAATCTTTAAAATATAATGGCAGTTTTATGAATTATACCTTTTGATTTTACCATGTCAAACAAGGTTTAATTACATATCTCGAACGCTCCATACTCTTATGGTGTTTCGGGAAAATGCAAATCCACGGAACGATTCCATAAATCTTAGGTATTATGCTAAACTTTGTAACTCAAATATCTTCCTTTATGATCTTATCATAAACTATTTATATTCTTGTTACAATGATTTTGCACTTCATCTTGAAAGTCTTTGAACTTTTCAAATGTTTCATACTTCATCCTTATTAAGTAAATATTCATATATTCACTCAAATTTTCGGAGAAAGCATATGAAGTTGAAATCCATCGCTTTTGACTACACATGATGGACTTCGTACAACAATATGTACAAGTTCCAATAAGCTAGTCATTCGTTCCCTTTTGGCCTATGAACGAAGTTTTAATTATCTCTAGGAAAGTTTCACAAGCGTCATTTGATCAAAAATCGGAAGACTCCAAAATTCCATCCACATGGAGTTTCTTCATGTTTTCTTTCCAATATAATTTAAACGGCGATGTCACTTCCTAAGTGATCTTTCAATCAATTTGTCTTTCGACATTTTTAGCACTAGTTTTATGGATGTGATTTCTCCAACGAGATTTGTGAATCATCCATCTAATATGGATTACGGCAATTATTTGAACAACCCTTTTGTTCTCATAATACCTGATAAAACAAATCTTTGAAGGCAAGCTTTGATGTTTAACACAATAACCCTTTATTTGTTCTCGATGAACATCATCACATATTCTTTTGCTAGTTACTTAGGCCATTGTAGTTCATGAATTGTGTTGTTTCGTATGACAATTCACACCAACAAATTCAGTATCAAATACTTAAGAACCACATTGTTTAATAAGCAAAGAATATAGCCATAACATGTATATCATCTATATACTTAAACTGAACAATTCTAGTCTTTTATTTTCTGCCATATATTTATGAGATTCTCTTTCAGTATTTCCTTTTCTGTTTGAAAGAATCTATCAATATCAATAGTGGAGTCATACATATGACACATAATCCAAAGCGTGTATAATTAAATACCAATGTCTTTGGATTTGCACTTTGAAGTAGATCACCATCATCAAATGTTTGGTGTTCTTTCAAATTCCTTTCTTTAGTAATCTCTTGGTGTAGTAAACATTTTACCTACATCAAATATTCACCCTTTATCATGTAATTATCCATGATCAAGCTACTTTTAGCTTATATAGATGAATCGTGAGTATAATGTTGCTATCCAAAATCTTTTGGTGGATTAGGACAACTAGTGTCTCCAACCCTTTGCAAATTCTCATCAAATATGAGAACATGACTTTTGTCATATTATACTCTATCATGTTGTAACCAAAACTTCGTTTCAGATATCACAATATCTTCCACACATCATGGTTTCTAAAACAACTCTTTCAGATCCTTAGATAACCTTGATATTAGGAGAATCCTTTGAATATCAAGAATCATGTAGACAAACATGATACTTATATACTAATATTGGAATTGTTACTCTTGATTTTAATACCAATTATTAAACTTCATGGAGTAACCGGAACTTACTGAAAGTTTGCAATAGGACTTTTAAACTTTAGATTAACACTTCAAAAACAATACGATACCAGTTCGTAAAGTAACTAACCAGAATTATATAGTTCTATCATCTCAATTATAACTAAGCGTAAGGTGATAAACGGATGCCAATGACTACAACAACTATGCAAATTCACTTTGATTTAGTTTATGATAAATTGAGTTCTAATTAATAATTAAATTAATCTAGGTGAACTCCCACTCAAAATAATATCCCTCACATTGTTTTAGTGATCACACGAACCAAATCCACCACATCAAAACCGATCATCACGAGAGTTGATATAGCTTCAATGGCGAACAATCAACATGTTCATCATATCTCCTATATGACTCATGCTTTACCTTTCGGTGATCCGTGTTCCTGAGGCCATGTCTGTACATGCTAGGCTCGTCAAGATCAAACCTTAGCTTCCGCATGAGCAAATCTGGCTTGCCCACGTTGTATACACTTGCGGAATCTAACACACCCGATCATCACGTGGTGCTTCGAAACAACAAGCTTTAGCAACGGTGCTAACTAAGGGTGAACACTTTATGACTTGAAATTCATGTGCATGAGGGATCATCTTATAATGCTACCGTTGTCTACTAAGCAATACAAGATGCATAAAGGATTAACATCACATTGAATTCATAATATGTGATATGATATGGCCTTTCTTCTTTGTGCTTCCGATCTCCATCTTCTAGCACGAACATGATCTCCATCATCACCGGCATTGCATCAAGGTCAATGACGCTTCTCCATGGTTGTCGTCCACCGGCTTCAACTATTACAACTACTTTGAATAGACACGCGGGTCTTAACAGAAATTAAAGACAACCATATGGCTCCTGCCGGTTGCCGACTTACAATAAGGAACATTGCATACATCATATATAATCACAATCATGGCCATATCACATCACTGCACACCCCTGCAAAACAAAGTTAAACGCCTCTACTTTCTTTGCATATTTTACGTGGTTTGGGGCTTTCAATAAGTGTCGTTCTAACTTACGAACAAGAACCACAACATTGATACTAGTATTGTTAATCACCCGTTGTAAATTGGATCTTAACTATGCTAGGAGAAACAGGCACCCGCAAAGCCACTTATGCAATACAAGTTGCATGTCAAGCGTGGAGCAAGTATCATGAACGATGACATGTAAGGTTAGCCCGGGCCGCTTCATCCCAACATACCGCAAGATGCAAAGTACACAAGAAGCAATCGACAATAAAAGCATCAACGCCCACAATGACCATTGTGTTCTAGTCGTGCAACAGATCTACATATAGACACGGCTCTGATACCACTGTAGGGGTTCGTAGCATGGAAAACAAAAAAATTCTATCGCATACAAACAAACAAGCCAAGATCTATCTACTAGATTGTAGCAACGAGTCGATGGAATAACTTACCCTTGAAGATTCCAAAGCGGTTAACGAGAGCAGATTCTCGTGGGTGATGTAGTCGTACTCTTTCCGATCTCAAGATCGCGTAGACGATCCTTCCGGCGCTGCGTTCCGGCAGCGCTCCCGCAGTCGGTCACACGTTCGGTACTCGACGAAGACCTTCCTCTCCCTTGTTCCAGCAGGCAGCGGAGGTTGTAGCACTCTCCTCGCGATTCCGGCAGCACAACGACGTGGTACCGGAAGTAGAGGGGAGATCCCGCAGGGCTTCGCCTTAAGCCGGAGCGAGTATGGTGGAGTATGAGAGAGTACTATTAGTGGTCTAGGGATTAGACACACCAATTAGAAGGCTCTAAACCGAAGGCTAGGGCAATTAGAAGCTCTAAACCAAAACGGCTCTAAACCGGAGATTAGAGGATAGGAACTTGTGTGTCTAGAGGAGGAGGCCCTGCCCCTCCTTTTATGGGTGGAGGGTGCGGCCAAGGGGAGGGGAGTCCCTCCCCAAGTCGGCCTTGGTTGGAGCGCCGGCTTGGAGGGACTCCTCCCCCAAGTCGGTCCCAAACACCTCTTGCTTGTTTCCCACAGTTTCTTGTTTTAGCCGTTTGACTTTCAAACTGGACATTTGACTTTTCTGTTTTAGGATTCAATTTAATCCTTTATTTGGAACAGCAAGAACACTTAGTACATGATGCAATCATTCCAATATGTAATGACACATTCATGTACCCCTCCCCCCCCGGAGTGCCGGACAATCCGGAACCTTCTAGAACATTCCCGATGAAAACACCGGAATCATTCCCGAACTCCGAAACGGGACTTTCCTTATATGAATATTATTCTCCGGACCAATCCGGATCACCTCGTGATATCCCGGATCCCATCCGAGACTCCGAAGAACATTCGGTCTCTTTCTCATAATACCATAACTACTCAAACAACGTCGAATCCTTAAGTGTGTCTCCCTACGGTTCGTGAATTATGCGGACATGATCGAGACACTTCTCCGAACAATAACCAATAGAGGAATCTGGAAATTCATATGGCTCCCACATATTTCTACGATTACTTTGCGATCGAATGAACCACTTACATACGATACCAATTTCCCTTTGTCTCACGATAGTTTACTTATCCGAGGTTATGATCGTCGGTATCTCTGCATACCTAGTTCAACCTCGTTACCGATAAGTACTCTTTTCTCGTTCCCGTGATATGTGATCCCTTGTGAGCCAGTCACATGCTTGCAAGCTAATTGGATGACATTCCACCGAGAGGGCCCAGAGTATATCTATCCGTCATATGGATGGACAAATCCCACTCTTGATCCATGTGTCTCAACCAATACTTTCCGAACACTCAATGCCACCTTTATAGCCACCCAGTTACGGTGTGGTGTTTGATGTCATCAAAGCATCCATCCGGTAAAGGTGATATGCATGATCTCATGGTCGAAGGAATTAGGTTACTATGTATCAGAAAGCATATAGCAATTGAACTATTGAAATGACTTGATCTTTATGCTACGCTTATCTATAGGAGTATGTCCATCACATCATTCTTCTAATGATATGATCCTGTTGTTAATAACATCTCTATGTTCATGATCAGGAAACCATGATCATATATTAACCAACAAGCTAGTTTAACAAGAGGCTTTACTAGGGACTCTTATTTTAGTTTACAAATCACACAAGTATTAATGTTTCCGGTTAATACAATTATAGCATGGTATGTAAACATTTATCATAAGTGTGAAGATATGATAATAACCACTTTATTATTGCCTCTTGGGCATATCTCCAACACTCTGTAATATAAAATTTTAGATTCTCTTCTCCCACAATTGTCCCTTCATCCTGTTCTAGTTGAAAAATCTTTTTCTTTCTGTGCTTACCATTTGCAATCAAATGAAAGTACTTTGTATTATTCCCAAAGGGATAAGGAAACGTTTAGATTTCTACAGATCTCGCTTTTTTGGCAAAATGATGAGAATAAAAGAAAATATAGATTAACGAAATGGATTATAATTTGTAGACCAAAAGATCAGGGTGGTCTCGGTATCGAGGTTCTTGACATAAAAAATAAATGTTTACTGAGTAAATGGCCTTTTAAACTTTTGTCCGAGGAAGGAGTGTGGCAAGAATTGCTTTATAATAAATATTTAAGCCAAAAAACTTTGTCTGAAGTCCAAGCAAAACCAACCGATTTTCTCCTTTTTGGAAAGGACTTATGAGAGTAAAGAATGAGGTCTTCGCTAGAGGTCATTTCAAAGTTGGAGATAGTTCGAGTATTAGGTTTTGGGAGGATACATGGTTGGGTAACACCCCGCTAACACAACAATATCTATCATTATATAATATTGTGCAACAGAAAAATGTGAGTGTTGCTCAAGTTTTAGCTCACGTACCTCTAAACATTGGGTTCAGGAGGGTACTTAGCGGTAATAAGTGGAATGCTTGGCTGCATTTATGCCAAAGTCTAATGATGGTCCAACTGTCGGAGGATGAGGATAAGTTTGTATGGGACTTGACTTCATCCGGGGTGTTTACAGTTAAATTCATTTATGAAGACCTTATGAATGATCATATGGTTTTTCTTCGGCAATATCTTTGGAAGTTAAAAATCCCACTCAAGATCAAGATTTTTATGTGGTTTCTTAATAATAAGGTGCTTCTCACAAAGGATAACCTGGTTAAAAGAAATTGGGTAGGGTGTACTAAGTGTTGTTTCTGTGGGGCACAGGAAACCATAGAATATTTATTTATATCTTGCCCTTTTGCTCTCCTTTTGTGGTGCATTACTCATTTTCCTTATGATCTACCCCCTCATACTAATATCACAAATATGTTTGGAATTGGTTGAATGGTGTTGATAAATCATCTAAGGCTCGAATTCGAAGTGGTGTTTTAGCCTTATGTTGGTCTATTTGGAGATGCAGAAATGATATTATCTTTAACAAAACAAAAACTTTTTTATCTTTTGCAGGTTATCCATATGGTGGCACACTGGGTGCAGCTTTGAACGCTCCTATCGCCGCAAGACCAGCGGGATATCATGGCTACTGGGTGCAGGCGTCTCCTGATGGTCGTTGGGCACATTTTCGGCCAGTCTGGATGGCTGCGTTTTAGTCGACTGGAGCATAATGTCTAGTCATCTATTTAGTCTTTTCCGCTGGTTGATTCATGTGTCGACTTTGTGTGATCCATGAATTGTAATCGTGGTGTGAATTGTCGAATTTGGATACCGAACTTTTAATAAAAGTTTGTGTGCATCAACCGATACAGAGGCCGGGGTTTACCCCTTTTCGAAAAAAAAGTATGATACAGTCATACATGCCCACAATTTGACATAGTGTCATCTGCATGTTTCGAGTGAAACCTAGCCAGCAGATCAAATGCAGGAGACTGTTTCCGTTTGTTTCCTTTCTGAAAGTTCCAAAAATGATCAAGGTTGGTGTTTGGATGATGCAGTTACAACCGCTTTTGCTGCAAAGCTAGCTTGTTTGCCATCTCTAAGGACATTTGATTCTTGTAACAAATAACTTGACAGCTTGTGTTAAGTCACCAAAATTCGCATTCCGATTCTCCATTTGTTTCAGATTGTTTCGAGACTGGATTGTTCTTTCAAAGTTTGAATTAGCTACAAGTGCGTGCATTGATGTGTTTGTAGATCGAACACCTTTAGGCCTTGTTTACTTCTAGAGTATTTGAGGGGATGAGAAATGATTATTTCGTAACTCAGAATTTTCCTAATAGGTCGTTTACTAGGCCGGGTTTGGAGGGGATAATCCCGGAATATCCCCACAAATCCCCTCCACGGGAACGTGCCAGGACGCCGACAGTGATTTCAATACCGGTGGTGATATGTTGGGACCGTCGGCACTGCTTCAGAACGGACGGCCAGAAAAAATCATCAGCACAAGTCCACCGTCGGCCTAGATGGCTCTGTGCAGACGGTCACCGTCAGCATTGTCATGCGCTCATGGTTTTATGGGCTACGCTGACAGAACCGTCAGCGTTGGAGCTTCTTCCTGTAGTGAGTACTACGTTGTTTCTTGAGTGTGCGCTTTCACGGGCATGTAGACGACAAAACGAAAAGGTACATGTGTTGTTTCCCTTACATAATTTTTGCGACGATGTTTTCTTATTGTTGTCTTCTTGAAGGCGTTTTCTTTTAAAAAACCTTTTTATATGGGAATTGCCTTTGATGGTGGTTAGAGTGTTGTTGCCGTGGGTGATTGATCATCGTGGCAGGGTCTCTTTTCTCTTCTTTTTTTTTCGGTTGTGGCATACTTGATGTCTTCAGGCATCTTGTTAATGCATTGAATGTTAATTGGTATCTTCACGATATGAATATATTCATATAAATAATTAAAATATTCATGAGCATCTCAAATAAATAGAATCTTGTAAGTACTTCCTCCGACCCAAATTAACTATTACAGATTTACGAAAAAATGTTGTCTAAAATCTATCTATGTTCAATGAACATGTGACAACTAATTTGTATCTGAGGTAAGTACTTAGAATAGTACCGAAATTAACAAATGACATTAATCATCCATATGGACTAGAGAGAACTGCTACAAATGTTCGACGATAAAATCAACAGTGTGTTTTGATTGTTTTACTATCTGACGTTACAGTGAAACTATCGTACAACATTGACGCAAAAATTGATATGCACATCATTTCCGTGGACTAAATTATTTGGTCCATCGAGAAAGTTGTATTTGCTAACATCATCATGATGTCCGTGGATCAACACATTGTGTTTCACTTTTTCTCTTTGTCGGAAAAGGGAAAGCCCCAATCGATGCCTATAGCTATATATAGAGCATTATTTAGGTTCAAAGTGTGTATAGCTCAAGGGTGGGACAAAGTCCATATTGAATCAACCAGCGGAAAATAAGTAATATGAAATATCTTTGCATCAACATGTTATTATATCCACACTTGTTGAATTAATCTCATGCAACCCTTTCCAAATGGATGCACCCAAAGTCCATGGTCCTCCGCTTCTCCACTGGCTGTATAATGGCATCCTTTTGTTTGTTTTTTGGGTTTTTTCTCCTTTTTATTTCCTTTTGAGTGAGGTGTAGGCCATGGTGCGAATACAATCTCCGGGCAGCAAGGATCAATACGAGCAGGTAGGTGAGAACCATAACTAGTAATCTCTACAATACATCATGGTGGACAAACATGTGTCAACTACATTGATTGACATACATTATGAGTTTCAAAACATCAGTTGGACAAGTACAGAAGGCATTTGCTTCGGAGAGGACATGATCTCACAAAGGAGAACCATCTATCAGCTGTGTTTGTCTTAGTATACAAACCCTAAAGTAGAAGGAGGCTCTCAGGCATTATAAATCTTAAGAAATAGAACATAGTTCTCCTTTTCAAACATTTCGATAACTTCTACAGTTACCTTGATCTCCCGCTACATGCATCCGAACAATACAACGCTAGGAACAACCTACTTCTTACCAAATTTTTGCCGAGTAGTTCCTTGGTGAAAAGGCATAGTAAAGAAAATTAGTGTTTTTAAGGATTGTGCAAGATGTGAAATACTATAGTCGGTTCACTTTTTGCATGATATATAAATGGACCTCTACTGTTCTTAGCTTTTAAATGTCAGAACGATACTCATTTTCTTTGGACATCAATAGTATTCTTAATGAAATATAACCGACTAGGAGGATTTTAAATGGTTATATTATGAGGAGGCTGTGTGTAACTCTCATGTTTATATCATCATGATGTGATTTTGATTTAACAAAAAAACCTTTATCAAAAAAATTACCGGAAGATTTTAGTGACATTTTCCATTTAGCATGCTAAAGAAGCTCATACATAACTTCAGCAGATTCAAGGCACATTGCAAAAATGATTTATCGAGTTAACTTGGAAGTCACTTGGCTTTTAACCTAGCAAGATTACATGATACTTATAGGTACCATTATATACATGTGGCTTTGCACTTGCATCAAAAATCATGTTTTTAGAGAAATTGTCTTGTGTTTTATTTGTGCTTGTGGATACACTAAACATCTAGAGATATGCTTCAGAGGAACATAATATTCTCGCCATCCCCTATGCATGTGTTATCGTGTACTATCAGTGACATTTTTTTGTCAATTTGGTAAGTCCTTTTGGTACTATCTCTTCACTTCCATGGTAACATTCATGCAAATCTAAAGAGCCTCAAGCAAGCTTCGAAGGTGCCATTCTCTATTTAGATATCATGATGACATGTTGGTAGATTGGAGGATCCAGGTGCGCGAGAATGACCTAATTTTCACGAACATCCTGCTTAATCTCCACGTATGGAAAGAAGATTTTCAAAATAGAGTTGGTTTCAGTTTCTTATAGATTAAACAATATATTTTATTCAGGAACCTGTAACTGGCTAGCTACCTCTACGTAGCTGTATGTTCCCACTTGGGTTTTCTATTTCTCCTTTTGTACATACCCTATTATATTTACAGAATTTGCAGCAGGTCACTCACCTACTGTTTTCCGTAAAAAGATGATTTTCAGAACAAAACTTGACCCATTATTGATCGGAGCAGCTAGCATTATCGATCTATTAACCACGTCGATATAACAATAAATAACTATGATAATCTGAAACGTTGTAATAAAAGACTGCATCTACTTATGCAGAGGCCAGAGTTTCATCCCCATTTTGAAAAAATGAGGTTTTCAGCTGATATTAATACAGGCAAAGCCCTTTGTTCTTCGTATTATACTACACATTTGGTTTTGGTAATTTTGACATGCACAGTCCTAATTAAGTTAGAGTGTATCAATATGTTCTCTATGTACGGAACACCTTCAGAAATAATACTCGCGGTTTTCAACTGAAAGAGGCAAGTCACAAATTATTTTGCAAAGCAAAGTACTTCCAATGATCCCAGCAGGCCATACACATCTGGTTATAGTGGTTGCAAAAGACAATATGTATGATAATTGTTCAAGAAAGTGCTACATGAACAAAAACGGCAAAACCTATACACAAATACAGGTGCCAAGCTACAAATTCTTTAACAAAACATAACTTCAAAGTTACAGTCAATAACAGAAATTAATTAGATATAATATAAGATAGAGATGATATACAAATCACGCAACATAACTTCAAAGTTACGGTCGATAACAGAATACAATCAGATAATTACACGAATAGTTGAACATCTTACATTGATAACTAAAACTAAAGACAGTTAAACAAGCCAAAATGGACACATCAAATGTTTGGTTGGCCTTTGAGCTTTGCCCTACCCTCCTCGTTGAAGCACCACATCAGTGATCTAGATGGGAAGTTTCAAACACCCACCCTTGTTCTGCGATATCACGCTTGTTCTCAACAAGAAAGGGACCAAGCAACAGTAATCTCCACACGAGAGTCACCAACATAAAAAAAATCCTGACTTACGTTGCATGGTTTAGGTGTGAAGGAGACATGACCTTGTGCAGCGACATCACCGGATACTGAGTAGGCTTCCATCAAGTTGTACAGAAACAACACGCCGGTCCAAATCAACATAACCATCTGAACCCTCAGACATTACTGGAGAATATGAATTAAGGAGCACAACTTCACCAGATGGGGCATTAGTTGTATGAGTGGCTTTACCATCGACGAGCTCACAAGAACAAGATGCCGTCGAGCAAGCGAGTCGATTTCCATACTTAAAAAGCCGTGACCCCTGTTTGAGAACACGTACACTGCAGACAGTGGCCTGGACTGTCTCCACAACTCGCTCTAAGCATAACTCTATCTTGCCCCCCCTTCCGCTTAGTATTAGGATCTTCGTTTGGCAGCTGCTTCGCGACAGGCTCCCCTCGGGGGTCGAGGTGGCCAAGCGTCACGGCCCGGGCACGGGCCTATGTCCCCTATGTGGGACTCCAGAGACTTGTGCCCATATTTTGTTCTCCTGCTCGGCGGCGCGCGCACTTTGGTCCTTCGTCCAGGAGGCGCTGGGACCTGCGTGGCAGGCGCAGGAGCTCGGGGAGTTCCTGCAAACCCAGGCAAACAGGGCCGGGGGAGGGCGCCGCCTCTTCTGGCTCGTGTTTGCGGGCATCTCCTGGACCTTGTGGAATGTGCGTAACAAGATGGTGATCGAGAAGATCTTCCCTTCCCGTGTGACTGACCAAGTTTTCTCCTTTCTTGGCTTCCTTCAGCAGTGGTCTCCCCTGGTGCGGCAGCGTGACCGGTCAGCCTTCGACGACTCTCTTCGGACCTTGAGGACAGCGGCGCTCCCCCTCTCGGCTCCGGACTCGACCCCTTCGGTGGCTTGAGGGCCCCCCCAGTCTTGTAGTCGTACCGTTTTGTTTTATGTTTGGGCTCTTCTGTGCTGTGGCCCCAGCTGTCTGACCTTCCTCTTTCTTTCTTGCTTGGCCTCGGCCTGCTTGGATGCTTGTTCGAACCTTGGTTGTGGATGTTGCTTTATTTATAAAGCGGGGCGAAAGCCTATTTCGAGAAGCAGTTCTCAAAGCATATCATATTTACACCAGGACCACGTCCAGCGTAATGGTACGCCCCACTGATCAATGTTCTATCTTGAGACAGTGCTCCAAACTGAACTTTCAGTTGAATTCCAAAGTCAACAGAATCCATGAACACAATTGCACGAGACGGACCAATCAATCACAAAAAGGGATCCTGCAAGCATCATCAATCGCCTCATTTACTATTAACTACTCCCTCCGTTTTAAAGTATAAGATATTTTAGGTTTGTGAAGAAAACGAATCTAGACTTTTTTTAGTGTGTAGATTCACCCTTAAGTTGAATGAACCTATATACTAAAACAAGTCTAGATACATTTGCTTCATAAACCTAAAACATCTTATATTTTGAAATGGAGGGAGTAATCAACAAGAGATATGATCCAGGGATGCAAAGATACCGTACTTACGTCTTGCTTGATTTTTTGACTCCTCCTCCTATTGCGACAGAAGAGAAGGTTGCGATTGTGATCGACAGCATCCCGGGAAGCAACCACACCGCGTACACAACAACGGCCTTTTGAAGCCACCTTTAATTTTTGTGAGTTTGATGGAGAAAATCTTCAATGTAGCCTCCATGATACCATTCTCTAAGCTGTTGCGTCGAGGTGTCAAGTGCGTGTGCATGGAACTCACTTGCGCTGTGCAGCACCAAATTGCCGTGCTCCACCGTTGCATGAACCTCCTAAACTGCATGCTTTTTTTCTTTTAGCGACTAGGAGCACCGTCTTTTTTTTTTCTTCGAAAAATCCACCTATCCTTTAATTATATATCATCAATAAAAGTACAAAGAGTTCTAAAAAAATACTAATAGGTCCATAGACAACCTAGCAACGACTACACATACTAGCGCGAGCCAAAGACGTGCCCTCGTCCTCGTCCCTCCATCACCGAAACCGGATAAAACTTATCGTAGAAGAGCTTGTTGTAGTAGACAGACGAAAGGTCGTCGTGCTAAGAATGCTGCCTTTTAAACTAAAAGAGGAAAATGATCTAAAAAAACTAGAAAAGGAAAAAACAAAACGGAAGCCACTGTACAGGAGGCATGTTTGTATTAAGGTGGAACATGCCAAAAACTACACAAATGAAAAAAAACCTTAAAACTTAACAGGCTCAGCTGGAATAGTTGGCACGAAGACGCACGAGCGTGCTCTCGCTGAAGAATGTCCTCTGTGGTAGAGATGGATACGACCTCAACATAAGTTAGACGTTGTCCCGTGAATATCATGTGGTTTCTTTCTTTCCAGGAATTCCATCAAACATAGATAAGGCGACCACTAAGACGTTGTTGCTCTTTTTTTGGCTTTCCCTTTATTAAGTCGTCCCACCATTCTAAAATGGAGGGGAAGTTGTGCCCTGACTCCCCAATTCATCATTGTACCAACTTTGAGTGGTCTTTCAGACCGCCATAGTGAAGGGGCATTCCTTGCAAAGGTGACCGGCCGTTTTTGGATCGTTTCGACAAAGCATGCATGTAGGGTCATGGGGCCACCACCGATGGCTAACATATCCACCATGGGCAATTTTCTGTGAATGGCCCAGAAGGAGAAAAGTTTGCACTTCGGCTCATGCTTCCAGATCTTCTGGGCCTTGACAACTAGGGAAGCAGCCAAAGAATTGCGCAAGATACATAGAGCTAGCGATGTATGATCCTTATGCACTACTAGGAAAACAGCTACCCGTGCTGCACCAAATTTGGTCATCCGTAGCGCACTACCGGTGCGCCACAAGGCCCGTGCTAGCGCACTATGTGGTGCGTCACGGCTAAAAGCCGTTAGCATGGCGCACCACCTGATGTGCCATGGGTAGAGGTATACGGTGCGCCACGGGTATGAATTTCAAATTTCAAAAAAAAGAGGGATCTGGATTTGGATCGCGTCGCTGTTGTGGCCATAGCCTACCACCGCAAGGAGGTGCGGGAGACCGTGGCCACAACCTACCACGGAGGAGGGCACGGTCGTAGGTGGGAAAAGGAGGTGTCGGAGGTGGTCGGAGGTCACCGTAGTAGGTTGTCGGAGGTGGAGAAAGTCGCTGACGAGGTTTAATCTCATCAATGCCCATTGTTATGGACTTGGGTTTTGGAGAAGATGGGGATGCTGGAGATCGTGGCACGGTTAACAGACAAGCAACCAGGGGACACGAGATTTACCCAGGTTCAGGCCCCCGGAGGGAAAACCCTACTCCTGCTTGTCTGCTCTTGATTACGGCGGAACTGAAGGTTACATGGTGCGCAGATTCGATCTGGCGTGGAGGTGAGTGCGAAAGTATGAGTCGACAGATCTAGGACGTGCCCTCCTGGCCTTTATATAGACTTAGGCAGGTCCCGAGCATAGTCCTAGTCGGTTACAAGTTCTAGGGTTTTACCCCTTTGAATTTCCTATCTGCGCTAGTCTTGCTCTCCAAGGATCCGAAGGCGTCATGGGTCTTGGCCACCCGAAAATCGTCATGGGCCAGCGTATATCTGCTGTGGGCCTTCCTTGGGCTGGACCAGGTATGCTGAAGTCACGTACCCGTAGGGTATAACCTTGTCAGTAGCCCCCGAGTGATCAGTCGAATCATAGATTCGGCTGAGGACTCTTCCACCTTTCGGGTGCAACTATGTATAAACAATGTATGTGTGTAGGGATTTGTTGATACGTGTGCCTGACTAACCCGACGGATCAGGGTCAGTTAACTGTCTTAGGACGAAACAACACGATCTTCCTCAGGTTCGAGTCCCTCAACCCGGACCTAGAACATATGCTGACGTAATTCGAATCAGGCCGCAGAGGACTTACAGGAGTGGAATTCCGCTGATTTTAATTAATGTACCCAACGCGTCCGTCGGGATTTTTCATCACGCCTGTTGACATGGATTTGTACTAGCAGAGCGCAGTCATGTGCGTTGCCAGGCCGTCAGATGATGTCTGCAGGTCTTATCTTTGCGTCGGAGACGCAGCATCCGAACATTTTTCACCGCGGAGGTGTTTCAGGTGGCCAAGGAGATTATCGCTCACTCAGTTTTGTTGGGGCAGAGATGCCAAAAAGTTTTGCGTGCTGATCCGAAAGATCATAGTCGAAGAATTCATAGGGTGCGCGACCAACGCTCCCTATGGGAGTAGCCCCCGAGTGTCTGTTCGAGTCGTAGACTCGAGCAGAGACTTTAGTTCATTCATTGTTCAGTTGTTAAGTCCGTAAGACTCAAAAAATTTCGGATGCTTAAATCCATCCTCCCTATGGGAGTAGCCCCCGAGTCCGTAATGGAGTCGTAGACTCGACGTAGGACTCGAAGAAAATGCTTTGTCGTTATTCATCTTCCGGGTGCGCGGCCAGCGCTCCTGATAGGAGTAGCCCCCGAGTATTTAGTCGAATCGAAGATCCGAGTGAGTACTCTTAGCGCTTAGATGTGGAGCCGAAGAATCGTAATTGGTGCTAGTATAGCTTTTGATGACATCAGTGCTGACGATCGATGACCTCAAGCGTCTGCTACGCCAGAGATGACTTGACTGGACGAACATGGGTCCTACTTGCTGACTTTGAATTGACCGGTCACGCGGGGCGTGGAGATAATTACGGCGTCTCCTTGATTTCCGCGCGTAGTGGACGGCGTGGTAACAACGGTTCGTTGTGGTGTTGACACATGTACGGCCAGATCTGCCGTTGGTGTTAGGTCTTCTGGATGAACGGCTGCCATGCGTCGTCTTCGCTGTTATAATCATTGAGGGGAACCGTGGTTTGTTTTCACCGCACCAGTTCTTGTGTTTCACTGCCTCCTTGCGCTCGAGCGATTCTTGCTTCGCGCTAGGATTTCCTTCCATATTTTCGTTGTCCTTTGTACGTTTTCACCGCCGGGGCCGCCGTAGCGTGATGGGGAAACCAAAGAAGTCTTCATCTGCGGTTGGGACCAGCGCCGCCGGAGGAAAGAAGGGCACCGCCGCTGCTCGTGTCACCGATGGTGGCTGGCGACGGTCAGAAACGCGGGAGAGCGATCTCCGCAAGCTGCGCGAGCGGGGCTTGATCCCGGAGGACAGGGAGGCCGTTAAACTCTCTTGTAATGAGGTAATCCCCCGTCCCCCATCTGGGTACCGGGTTATGTTTCTCGCCTTCGTTTTGCGTGGGTTTTCGTATCCAGTCCATGACTTCCTTCGTGGACTGCTCTTCTTCTATGGGGTTCAGCTGCATCATCTGTCTCCCAATTCTCTTCTCCACATTGCTTGTTTTATCACTTTTTGCGAGTGCTGGCTTGGCATTGAGCCGCACTTTGGCCTCTTCCGGAAGCTTTATTCCGTGAAGAGGCAATCTGGTTCTGATGGTGTGTATCCCATTGGGGGTTTCATCATCTCTCTTAGTCCCAATCTGCTCTTCTTTTCCTTTTCCATGTCCGAATCTGTCCAGTACTGGCGGAGGCGATGGTTTTATATCCGCAACTCCGTTGTGCCCGGGCAAGATTTTGGTCTTGTTCCCTTTGACCCCTCCCAAATGATTGAGAAGAAGAGGTCTTGGAAAAACCAAATCTTAGACGGTGAGGTGGCGGAGATAGAGGCCCTGTACCGTCGGGTGGAGGATCTCCAACTGATTCCTAAGAAGGAGGTGAACGGTGTGGACATCATCCGAACTTTTCTTGAGCGTCGGGTGCAGCCTCTCCAAGCGAGGGCGCACCAATGTTTCTTTATTTTGGGCGTCGTGATCCAACGAGGGTTTCGAGTGAGAAAATCTCCGAGGGGGATCTTGACAGGGCCCTTCGCGCGCTGCTGAAGTTCAAGGCCGGAGAAGAAATCCCGAGGAAGTCGCTGACTCCTCCCTTTTCTTCGACGTTGGTCATACCGAAGGTGTAGATTTGTGCACGTAGTGCTCCCCCTTTTTTTCGGCTGTGTATTTGTTTCCTTTGTTTGTTAACAAAGTTCTTTTTCATCTTGCAGAGCTTCAAGGTGTCGGGCATGGTACCACCATTGCCCGAAAGGTATCCGAATGTCCCGGATAATGAAGTGGTTGATTCCGTGTCCGAGCTACCATCAGCGCGATCTCCAGCGGAGGATGCCGACGAGTCGAGTGAGGATCATACGCGCAAGCGATCACGGAGCTCCAGCGAGTCTTCGGATGCCTCGACTCCTCCGACGCCCAGAAACCCTCTGGGCCTTGAGCGTCATGATGATGGTCATGGAGGCTCTTCCTCTCCTATTCCTGCCATTCCTGTGCGGGCTGTAGCGTCGCACCCGCCAGCAAAGCGGAAGAAGGAAGAAAAGAAGGAGGAGAAGAAGGAAGAGAAGAAAGAGGAGAAGAGGGCCCGAAGGGCTTCTCCTATCTTCGACCTGAGCGCATTGGGCTCGTAAGTTTTCTTTTTATATTGTTGTCCTTGTTCCTTCGTGATTTTTGCACTTGTGCTGATTGGTTTGTATGCAGGCAATCCTCCCATGATTCCTCCAGTGATGGTGAGCGGGAGATGATGGGGGAGTCGAAAATTGCGTCTCCTCCACCTCAAACGGTGGCGACTTCGGGTGACGCGCCTCCGGATCCTCCGTTGTAGGAGGTGCAGGTGGTTGCGCCTCAGAATTTCGCAGGCGGTCCTTCGGGGTCGTCATCAGAGCGTGTAAGTTTTTTCTGCCTCATGGGGGGAGCCCCCGAGTGTCTTCGTGTGCGAATCTTGTTTTTACTCCTTTGTGTTGGGAGTAGCCCCCAAGCCCTTACTGAATTTCTTTTTCTGCAGCCTTCTGTGCAAGAGGCCAAGCGGCTTGTGCAAGATCACCTGGTGCTGGAGGCGAACCTTCGGCAGCTTCAAGGTATCTATCTGACTTTTCTCTTATGTATCCTGGTTTAGTTCTTTGACACTTGTTTATTTTGAATGCAGAGGAGCATAACAGGTCTCTCCGTGAGGTTGACTCTCTCAAGAAGAGCCTTGGTCAATCGGAGCAGAAGGCCGGAGCCGCCGTTGGTGCAAAAGAACGCCTTGAGCTAGAGCTGACTAAGGCAGCCGAAGCGAAAGAGCGTCTGTAGCAGGAAGCCGCAGATCGTGAGGAGAAGCTGACCACGGTTGCGGCTGTTCGCGAAAAAGAGGTGGCGGCGAAGCTCATGGCTGCTGCCAAGGCTATTTCGGGTGAGTACTAGTTTTGTACTTTTTCTTTTCCTTCGGGTCTTCCTTTATGTCGCTTTTCGTCATGTCTTTCTTCTTTTGTCTCAGATGCCGCAGGCATCGAGTTCGACCGCGGTGCTCTGGAGCACGGGAGTGCTCTAGATGATGCCACTGTGGCGGTCGAAGACCGCTGCAGCACCGTCGTCAACTCCCTTGCCAAGGCGAAAGAGGTCCTTGGTCGCTTCTACAAGGAGCTTGTCCCGAAGGGCGCAGCCCTCGACGATGTGGATGTTCTGTCGGAGGCTCTGTCAGCCAAAGCGCCTGCGGCGTATAAACGCAAGCAGAAGGGCATTGGCGCGTCCGTCGGGCTGGCGATGGCCATGGCGGCTGGAGCGGAGCTAGATCTGCCCCAGATCACTTCTCGAATGCCGACGGCTGCGGATGGATCCGAGGTAGCTTTTTCTGCCTATTCTGCTCGCTGCAGGCGATATGGGCCCAAGCTCATTGATTTGCTATCTGAGTATGCACTGCGGCAGCAGGGTGGGGCCAAAGCTAGGCAGTCTGGCTCCGAAGCGACTCAGGCTCCTGCATCTTAGGCGTAGTAAATGTAGGCTAGTTTGTAGTTTGTTTTGGTTGTAAATATCTTGAAGAACACCATCCTTGTGCCACGTAGTGGCTTTATATATTCAATGAATTTCTCTGAGTTGTGTTCCATCCTTGGCTGAATGTTTGTGTTCCTTTCTTTTGCTGCCGCTCTGGGTTCCTTCGGGTGCTGACCCTGTTGACGCCCCATCCGCAACGCCGTTGCGCCCATCCTTGGATGATTCCTCGCAGCTTACTTTCCTTCGGGATCATGTGCGCAGTCTGGAGAGGGAGTTTCTCGGGCTACACGGTCATGCCGACGTTTGGAAGTCCAAGGCGGATCGTGGCGCAGCCAGAGAGGAGTACTTGATGGCGGAGTTGGTCCGTCTGTCCGAGCAACTGGAATGTAAGTTGTTCTTTGGTCGAGCTGTAGCTCTGGTCTTCGGGTGAGCTTGTTGGCCTTACTCTTATTTTGTCCGATTGCTGCAGGTGCAAATCTTGCTCCGAGGGAAGAAAAAGAGCGTGTCGCTGTTCGGGTCAATTGTTTGACTCAACAGGACATGGAGGCCGGCGGCTTCTTCTGGATGGATCGTGATCGCACCATAGCCCTGGCGACGGTGCAGGATCGTGTTCATCAAGTTTCGCGGGTGCTCCGCCAAGTACAGACGTCGCTTTCCTCGGTGTTGCACGTCATGTTCCCTTTGGATGCTGCGCCAATGAACCTTGCGGGCCTTCTGTTGAAATTTCGGAACGTAAGCAATGTCAAGGAGTTGGTGCGGCAACAGCTTGTCGCAGGAGTGAAGGTTGCGTTGTCTCTTGTGAGGCTGCACCGGCCTGATGTGGAATTGGCTGCCGTGGCTGCTGGGCCACCTCTTCGCCCTGATGGTAGTGAGTGGGACATGCGTCCGCATTACGCGGCGGTGAGGCAGTATGCCGAACAGATTGTAGATTTGTTTGAGTAGCGTGCCCAAGTTATTCTTCAACATAGGTAGTACCTGTAAAAAGAGAGAGATGTAAAATTTGTATATTTCGGCTGGGCGTGTTATGCCCTTTGTTGTAAAGGTTTGTTTGTATGTGAGCATGCAGTGCTTTAATTGGATACGTGTCCTTTTCGTTTGCCTGACGTTGTCAGCTACTCAGGTGTACACGTTTTGGCCCTCAGTCGATGAAATCGTGAGGTACGGGGAGCCCCCGAGTGCGTTTGTAGCATATAGTATAGTTGCAGAAGATAGTGAAACGAAGTTTTGGGATGAGACACTTAGCTTTATTTATATGTAATGGGGGAGATACATTGTTCGGCTGAGTAGCCTTGGCTGGAAGCCTTATTGAAAGTAAAAGAAGGGGGTAGGTTGCTACGGATAGAACCGTCGCAGGTGCGAGATATTCCATGGGTTGGAGTATGCGACTCTAGACTCCACGTGCTTGAGGCGATAGGCACCACCTGGGATGACTTCGGTGATGACGTAGGGTCCTTCCCATGGCGACTCGAATTTATTCGGTCGCTTTTGCTTGAGTAGCAAGACGAGGTCTCCTTCGACGAAGGACCTTGGGCGCAGCCGGCGGCTGTGGTAGTTGCGGAGACTCTGCTGGTACACCGCTGATCGAGCTGCTGCTATATCCCGTGCTTCGTCGAGTGTATCGACGGCGTCTTCGAGTGCAGCCGTGGATTCAGCTTCACTGTAGGCGACGACCCGTGGGGCCTGGTGGCGTACTTCGGCTGGTAGCACGGCTTCGGCTCCGTGTACCATGAAGAACGGTGTGTAGACGGTGGAGCTGTTTGGCGTAGTTCGTAAGCTCCATAGGACGGAGGGTAGCTCCTTCGTCCAATTTCCAGCTTTGTGTTCGAGTGAGCTCATGAGGCGCTTCTTGATGCCGGCTCCGATTAGGCCGTTGGCCTTCTCCACTTGTCCGTTCGTTTGCGGGTGTGCCACTGAGGCATATGTGATGTTGATCCCAAGGCCTTCGCAGAAGTCCTGGAATTCTTCGGAGATGAAGTTCGATCCGTTGTCGGTAATGATGCTGTGTGGTACGCCGAACCTGTAGACAATGGACTCGAAGAACTTGATAGCAGTTTTTCCTTTCTGGTTGGTGACCGGCATGGCCTCGATCCACTTGGTGAATTTGTCGACTGCAACCAGGAGGAAGACGTGTCCTCCTTTCGAGGATTTTGGCAATTTGCCGATCATGTCGAGGACCCATTGAGCGAAAGGCCAAGCTATAGGTATGGGCCTGAGCTCGGACCCGGGTGCGTGCGGTTTGTCGGCGAACCGTTGGCATCCGTTGCATCTTTGGACGATGTCCTTTGCGTCGCTCATGGCCGTTGGCCAGTAGAATCCTGCTCGTAGAGCTTTGGCGACAAGGGAGCGGCTGCCTGCATGGTGGCCGCAGATGCCTTCGTGGATGTCTTGGAGTATGGCCTTGCCGTCGTCAATGGTGACGCACCGTTGAAGTACGCCCGTGATGCTCCGCTTGTACAGCTCGTCGTTGATGATGGTGAAGGCTTTTGACCGGCGAGATATGCGCCGGGCGTCTGTTGGGCTGTCGGGCAATTCTCCGGTTATCAAGAACTGGAGGTATGGTCGTGTCTAGGATTCTTCGACTGCCATGACCTGCATTAGGTTGACCATGGCTACCTTTGTGTCCAGTTTCTCGGGTCCTTCGTGTCCTTCGGGTAGCGCAGCTCCCGAGTGCTCTGATTCTTTGGGTGATCCCTTGGGGAATTTACGCTTGATGGATGGCACGCAGATTTGTTCGAGGAACACACCTGGTGGCACCTTTGCGCAGGTGGAGCCGATGTTGGCGAGTCTATCGGCTTCCTCGTTGCTCTCTCTTCCAACGTGCCGAAGTTCACAGCCGTCGAATTCTCCTTCGAGTGCGTTGTAGAGCGCGCGGTACGCGATCATGTTTTCGGCGTGTGCGTAACACTCGTTCATCGTCTGCTGGACGATGAGGTTGGAGTCACCGTAGATGACCAGGCGCGTTGTGCCGCATATCTTTGCCATCCTCATGCCATGGATGAGGGCTTCGTATTCGGCTTTGTTGTTGGAGGCTCTGAATTTCATCCGAAGAGCGTACTTCATCTTGTCACCTTGCGGAGAGGTCAGTATGACCCCTGCCCCTGCTCCGGCTTCGCGCTTGGAGCCGTCGAAATGCATTGTCCAAGATTGCGACATGTCTGGGGTGTCTGGCAGCTGCAGCTCCATCCAGTGTACCAGGAAGTCCGGAAGGACTTGAGATTTGATTGCGTGTCGCTTCTCGTAGACGATGTCCAAGGGTGATAGTTCGATGCCCCACAGGGCCACCCGTCCTGTGGCCTCTGGATTATTCAGGATGCTGTTCAGGGATGCTTCGTTGACGACCATCACCTGGTCCTCCTGGAAGTAATGGCTCAGCCGTCGAGCCGTCATGAACACGCCGTAGGCTAGCTTCTGGTAGTGAGGGTACCTCTGCTTTGTTGGTGTCAGTACCTCGCTGAGGTAGTAAATTGGGCGCTGGACCCCGTAGGTCTTGCCTTCTTCGGGTCGTTCGACCAAGAGTACGGTGCTTACCACCTGGTGTGTGGCTGCTATGTACAGCAGCAGGGGTTCGCGCTCCTTTGGCGTGACCAAAACGGGCGAGGTGGAGAGGAGCCGCTTGAGGCTTTCGAATGCATCGTTGGCTTCTGGTGTCCACTCGAACTTGTCTGCTTTACGCAGCAGCTGGTAGAATGGTAGGGCCTTTTTGCCCATACGGCTGATGAACCTACTTAACGCCGCTACTCGTCCCGCGAGCTGCTGGACGCCTTTGAGGTTTTTCGGCTTCTCCATTGTCATGATGGCTTTGATTTTCTTCGGGTTTGCCTCGATCCCTCGTTGAGAGATGAAGTACCCGAGGAGCTGACCTGATGGTACGCCGAAGGCGCACTTTTCGGGATTGAGCTTGATCCCGTAGCGATCGAGGTTGTCGAACGTCTCGTGGAGATCGTCGATAAGTGTCCTTGCCTCTCTGGTTTTTATTACTATGTCGTTGACATAAACTTGGACGTTGCGACCAATCTGGTCCTTGAGGCAGGCCTGCATGCATCGCTGGTACGTGGCACCCGCGTTCTTTAGCCCGAAGGGCATTGTGTTGTAACAGAATACTCTGAACGGTGTGATAAACGCCGTTTTCTCCTGATCTTCGATCTTGAGCCGAATCTGGTTATAGCCTGAGTAGGCATCAAGGAAGGAGAGTTTCTCGCAACCTGCAGTCGAATCGATGATCTGGTCGATCCGTGGAAGAGGGAAGTGGTCCTCTGGGCAATGCTTATTTAGTGACGTGAAGTCCACACACATCCGCAGGATGTCCGTGTCCTTCTTCGGGACCATCACCGTGTTTGCAAGCCACTCGCTTTCTTTGATTTCCCTGATGAAGTCTGCGGCGAGCAGTCTATTGATTTCCTTGCCGATAGCTTCGGCTCGTGGCTCCGACAGTCTTCGGATGGACTGCTTGACTGGCTTGGTGTCTGGAAAGACATTGAGTGCGTGCTCGGCGAATTCCCTGGGAACTCCTGGCATGTTCGCAGGACACCAGGAGAAGATTTCCCAGCGCTCACGGAGGAATTCGACGAGCGCGCCTTCCTATGCGGTGCTGAGGTCATTGGCGATCAAGGCCGTCTTTTTTTTGAGGGTAATAACAGTAGGAAAGACTCCTACTGCCTCATTTTCATTAATAATGGGTCAGAATCTGTAAGGTTCCATATTTACACAGAGACAGAGGATGGGGGAGAGACTCTAAAAAGTCAGAAAAGATAAATCTAGGAGTACAAGAAGGTTTACAAACTATGAATAATGCTCTTGATAAGTGGATGTATCTCCTCTTTAGTCCTATGAATCAGTAGTGACAGATCAGCAGCAAATCTTGATTTCCAAGCCTGAACTGATGGTTGTATGTTATTAAACCAGAGATTGTTTCTCTCTTTCCAGATGTTCCAAGAGCCCAGCAAGGTGATTTCCATAAACAGCTTTTTATTCCAGCTCTTTTTTCCTTGCTCAATGATCTGGAGCCTAGAGTTATTCATAGCCCAAGAGATGTTAATTGAACTCCAGCAATCTTGGCTAAATGGGCAATGAAAAAACAAGTGTTCAATTGTTTCCTCAGTATTGTGATTACACATAAAACAATCATATCCAGTCCCCAATGCATAATGTCTTCTTCTTAACATGTTTCTTGTATTCAATCTGTCAGACAGAATTAACCACCCAAAGAACTTCACTTTTGCTGTGCACTTCGATTTCCACAGCCATTTAAAGGATATGTGTGGATTTATATTTCTGAAATTGTATTGATAATATTTGCTGGAAGTGAATTCTTTGTCCCCCCAAACATAGCTCCAAGTGTCATGTGAATGTTCTCTTAGTTCAATTTCTCTACAGCTATTCTGAATGTCCCTCAATTCAGCTAATGCTTCAGGTGATAAAGGGAGATAAAAGAGTTGTGTCAAACTATCAGCTGTAAGAAACTCCTGTACAGAGATATCTTCCTTCCTAGCATAAGAGTAAATGGTTGGGTGACTCTCTTCTAAGATGGTTACAGACCATTGATCCTTCCAAAACAGTGTGGTAGCCCCATTACCAATAGAGCTTTTAGCTATTCCTTTGAATAAATGTGAAAGCCTAGAAACATCTCTCCACCAGAAAGAGCCACAGGGTCCAGAAGCATGGGGAACAATGTTGTTGTAATATGCATTCCATACTAGGGAGACCCAAGGTGTGTCATCCTTATTATAGAACTTATGCAGGAATTTAAGCAACAGACCTTCATTCTGAATTTTAAGGTTGAGAATGCCAACACCTCCTCTACATTTGGGCCTACAAATCATATCCCAAGCAGCTAAAGAATTACATTTTCCCCCACTTCAGTTTTCTTGTTCCATAAACAGTGTCTCTGAATTTTTTCTATATGCCCCACAATCTTCTCTGGCAGTTTGATTACACACATTGTGAAAGTTGCAATTGAAGCCAGTAAAGAATTAATCACAGTAACTCTCCCACTATAAGACATCATCATGAATGAGGCAGAAACCTTTCTTTCAACTCTGTCAATCAGTGGCATAAGATCATAAGCAGTGGGTTTAGTGGTGCCAAGAGGAAGCCCCAAATAAGTTAAAGGCATTTTGGCAATTGCACATCCCAATATATCTGCAATTTCCTGAGATAAGTTACCAGCCAGATTTATTGGTATTAGGTGTGACTTATGAAAATTAATTTGTAAACCAGTAGAAATAGCATAATTCTGAAGAATCCCTTTCATTATCTGTATTTGATCTTTGTCTGCTTGCATTATAATCAAAGTGTCATCTGCATATTGAACACAGGAAAATCCTGTCTAAAATCAGGGGAGAAAGGGGCCTTGAGTATGTTGTCTCTGAATGCCTTATTGATTGCAGATTGTAGTAAATCAGCAGCAAGCACAAAAATAAGGGGGGACAGAGGGTCTCCTTGTCTAACTCCTCTTTTGCAATGAAATTGCATCCCAGGTACTCCATTGAGCAAAACAGCAGACATTCCAGTACCAAAAATAGTTTCAATCCATTTCAACCACTTATCATCAAAACCCATATGTTTCATAATTTTCATCATAGCCATATGATCAATGGTATCAAAAGCTTTGGCAAAGTCCAACTTGAGTAAAATAATCTCTTTCTTAGAAGCTTCACATTGATATAAAAATTCAAATGCCCAAGCAAGGCAATCCTGAATGTTTCTTCCTTTTAAAAAACCATATTGATTTCTATGGATAATCTTTAATATAACCTTCTGTAGCCTATTAGCCAAGATCTTTGTTATAAGCTTCAGAACACAATTAAGCAGAGTTATTGGCCTGAAATCATTGATAGATTCAGGTGATCCTATCTTTGGAATGAGTGTAATATGACCCATATTTATACTTTCTAGATTCAGATCTCCTTCATAGAATTGGGAACATAAAGAATAGATATATTCCTTGATGATGTGCCAACATGTTTTGAGGAAGAGACCATTAAAACCATCTGGACCTGGGGCTTTATCACTTGGCATCTCCTTCACCACCTTGTCAATTTCCTCTCTAGTAAATGGTAAGGATAAAACCTCAAGGCCCTCAGTAGGAGTAATCAGATGTTGAAGATTAAAAAGCATCTCAGGCTGTGTAGATGTGCCCAGTCTTTCTTTATAGGCTTGATAAATAGCATTTTCTTTATCAGCATGCTCAGTAACAAAAGAACCATCTGAGAGTTTAAGTGAGGCAATATTATTCTTTCTATATCTTTCAGTAGCAAAATTATGAAAGAATTTTGTGTTTTCATCTCCAAACTTTGTCCATCTAACTGTGCATCTTTTCTTCCAATAAGCATTCTGGTATTGTAAAAGTCTTACAAGGTGAGCTTTTAAAATTCTCCTGAAATTTGCTTCCTGACAGAATAAAGGCCTTTTGTCCTCCAAATTATCAAGTTCAGAGAGGACTTTATTGGCATTTTCAATACAAGTGGACAACTTTGAGATTGATTTGCTCCAAAATTTCAAGTCATATCTCAGCTTTTTTAGCTTTGCATTAAGATTTGCAGCACTGTTGGATTTGTGAGTTGGCTTACTCCAGCATTTTGCAACCACATCCAGAAATCCAGGATGAGCAACCCAAAAGTTTTCAAATCGAAAAATCCTACTACCAGGGATCTTAATCTGAATAGAAACAACACAGGGAGTGTGATCAGAAGTTGGTTTGCCTTGTGTGGAAACAACTGTGTTAGGAAAACTAGTTGTCCAGTGAATGGAGGTGAAAAACCAATCAAGTTGCTCTAACAGAGGGTCTTGTTGCATGTTACTCCAAGTATATTTTCTTCCTTTAATTGGCAATTCAGTGAGATGTTGCTCTCTAATGAAATCATTAAAGATGAGCATGTCATTAACATTCCCCCCAAGTTTATTCCTATTTGCAGGAGACCTAATAAAATTAAAGTCCCCCATTAGGATCCAATCTTCATCATCAGGAATGTGCACCTCAAACATCCACTCAATAAATTTTTCCCTCAATTCGCCATTACAAGGGCCACAAATATTAATTAATGTCCAAGACTGGCCAGAATGTAAGGAAGTGCAATGAACATAGAGAGAAAACTTTTCACAATGCATGACCATTCCAGAGAATATTGTACTATTCCATATAATAATGAGGCCACCAGAAGCCCCCATAGAAGGCACAAAGACAAACTCATCAAAATTTGTTGGGCAACAAGATTTAATAAACTGCAGATCAAAATCCTCCTTCTTTGTTTCTTGCAGGCAAATAACTGAACATCCACTAACTTTAATCGCATTCATTAAGGCTAATTGTTTTTCACTAGCATTAAGCCCTCTGATATTCCATCAAAAATAATCCATTGTTTAGGTAGTGACATTATTACAACTCAAAAGTAAAGAGACCAAAGTAAGAAATAGACAGGCACTAGGCACTGTCAGCATTTTCCTTCTCCTGCCAGCCTTCCATAAGCTTCATAGGAGTGAGATCTTTCTGAGGTATCCCACAAAGATATATTCCAATAGAATGGAGTACTGGGATTGGTGTTGCAAGGAGAGTTCTATCAGAGATCATGCCACCCTGACCAGGATTTATCTGAGCAAGTTCATCAGTGACTTCAACAGCCTTAACCTCAGGAATCTTCCTTTGCTTCACTTTAGATTTAGTGGTCTTGGAGTCACAGATAATTTTAGGCTTAAATCCCCTGTATCTAGTAGACCTTGAGCTTCTTCTAACTTGATTAGTAGAGATAGGTGTCCCAAAGTAAACCACATCAGTATCATCCAACTCATGAATCTTCCTTTTGACACCAGCTTGAGTAAAATCAGGAGACCCCAAAGTTCTGTTATAGATCATTTCCTGCTTCTTCCTTGAATGAAGCAATGACTCCCATTCATCCACCAACTCAAACTGCAGAAACTTTGGCATAGGAAGAGTGAAAGAAAGGAGCTTGGCATTATCCAGAGCAAAGTTAGGGAAGCAAAACTCCTTAAAAGCAGAATTAGCAAAGTTCCTTGTCATCCAGATTTCAAAGCTGACATCCAAAAGATGGTCATCAACCAGAGCAAAGTTGATAGATAAAGTGGTGTCAACCTGCATCAAGTCTGAGCTAGAGGAATTTCCATCAGAAGCATCACAAATACTCTCATGCCAAGCTTGCATAGGACTGTCCTGAACATTGGTGGAGGGGGGTGGCACACCATCCTGAAAAGAGACCCCCTATGCAGCTAGGATCTGCTGAAAATTGATCAAAGGAGGGTTGGGAGCAACTACAGCATCCTCCACAACAGGTGCAACAATATTTTCAACTTGTGCAACATTATTATCAAAAAGTGCAGCAATGACTTGAGCAGGGACAAAATGTCCAGGTTGATGAAACAGAGCAGCATGGTTAATTCCTCTAGCATTTCCTCCTTGAGCATGTCCCCCTCCAGGCATCTGATTCTGTAAATTCCAATTGTTAAGTTGCTGCTGGTAAAGCTGTTCAGTAGAAAAACCTTCACCATGCATGGGATGAGGATTGCCATCATCAGGTTCAGGGTCTTCAGGAGGTGGCAGAATTTCAGGCAGATGAGCATTCCAGTCAGCACACCTGAGCAAGATAACAGGGACAGTCCAGGAGTGCCTAGCCCCCCCAAGCTGATGAATAACCAAACTTTTGGGCACAAACTTAGGATGAACAATCCACACCTTGACCAACACAGATTTATCATCCCCTCTTGGGTTATGCCACATGGATAACAGCCCAAACTCTTGAACAACACTATGAATATAATGGCTAGTCTGATAGTCAAGGGGAAAAGCTAAAAATTGTATCCAAGTTTCCCTTCCAAAAGCAGTAAGCCGCATGTTCCTGGCTTCATTGTGTTTCACAAATGTAACAGTGGTAATCTCATCAATCTCAAAGGTAGTTCCAACTGTAGCATCCACAATCAGGGTTTCTGTCATAGTAAAAATGCCAAGTCCTAATGGATGATCATCAAAGCGACTGACAAACAACTGTGACTCATTGAGGAGATTCATCACCTGAATCCTATAGTCTTCTCTAAGCTGAATCTGAATAAATCTGTTGGTCTCAGCAATTACCTTTCTGTCATGCTGCAGAGGAGCCTCAGCAGGAACCACCATGTGAGACCTTACCAAGCGATCAGCTGGCCCTGGATCAATAGTCAAGCCATTTGGAAGAAAAGCTAGTGGATTCACAGGAAAGTTGGCCATTGTCGAGGTGGAGAGAGAAACTTCAGCGGTCGGCGGAGAAGGAGATGAAGCGGCAGGAGAGAGAGGGGGTGAAACTCCAGGTGAAAAAACCGTCTGCTTCTTAACTACCCAGATATTCCGACCAGGAATATCGGCCTGATTGTTTAATGCAGTTTTCTTTTTTTTGCCAAACTCTTCGTATCTTCTTTGGGCAGCTCCTGGCCCAATGGCCCAATAAATGACAATTCCGACACCGCCAGCCCAAGACACATTTACTCGCCAGGTGCCCAGAAATTAAACATTTAACACACCATTGGCTACGCATAGAGAGGCATTTCAAACATTTGTGACCCAGAGAGAAAATACATTTACAACTTTTCTGGCAAGAATCCACAAGATGATCATGATCTCCACAATTTGAGCAGCGTCCCAGAAATTCAAAAACCATAGCTTTGGTAGGGACAAATTTTAAGTCCAAAGCATGCATGATGTCCTGATCAGAATATAGAGCTTGCCTCATATCTTCAATCTTCTCTAACGTGACAGAAGGCAGTTGCATGCAAAATTGACGTACAAACGTTGAACCAGTAAAAACTTCCTTATGATCACGTTCATGATCCACCAAAATAGGATCAGGGAAACTTCCAAAAAATAGATGTCTAGCCAGATCAGATCCATCCGAAGAAAACCCAGGAGATCCTTGTTGATGAAACCCAAATTTTGCCAATTCATGTGATGAATCCGAATGAAGATCTTGTGTAGCACTTTCCTTTAGGAAGTCCAAACTTGGCTTAAAACGAACATGATTAGATGGAGAATTCCTCACATGATTAACAAAGGGCAAATCAGAGCACAAGTGATCATTTGTGAAGCCAGAGATCTGAGGATGAAAACCTCGAAACAAACTGAAATGGCACACAAAATCAGGCCAGACTCTATCTCTCAAACTATAGATGAAGTGCCCCACTTTATTTGAAGCAACAGAGAAACGAAATCTTCGATCACTTAATTGAAAAACCCTGAATCTAGCCGCAACTCCACCAATGCAACATTGAAGAGCAAGACTCACAGATTCAACATTCAGAGGAAAAGAGGCCGAGGAGAAGGACACCACCAAGAAGAACTCATTGGCAGCCGAGGAAGGGAGAAAATGCACCGTAGATCCAAAGCGTCGACGCACCTGATTAGCCAATGCCTGGCCAGGAGAGAAATCCCAGTGGAGTAGAGTTTCCATTGCCGTGGAGAGGGAGAAAACCTTAGATCGTCAAGGCCGCCTTTGAGGCATCCGTCGGATGGACCTGTACTTTTTTGGTGTTGACGGTGGAGTCGAAGGACATGTCAGGTGCGTTCTGCCTTGTGAGTGGGAGTAGCCCGTTGTCTGTCACCTCACGGAGCCTTACAAGCTCGTCTTGCATGCCGAAAGAGTGGGAGATTTTGTTGAAATCCCTGTCGCATTGGTCCGATCGGGTGAAGCTCCCATGGACTGTGATGACACCCCTTGGTCCTGGCATCTTGAGTAGTAGGTATGCGTAGTGTGGGACGGCCAGGAACCTTGCGAATGGTACACGTCCCAGGATGGCGTGGTATTGTGACGGCCAATCCACCACTTCGAATTCGAGTCGCTCCTGCCGAAAGTTGTCGGGCTTTCCGAAGATGACGTCGAGTCCTATTTTGCCCAGGGGGAATATGCCCTTTCCTGGTACAATGACGTGGAACGTTGTGTCTGATTGTTCCAGGCTGCATTGCGGGATCCGCATAGCTGCCAGGGTGCTTGCGAACATTAGGTTGATGCCGCTGCCACCGTCCATGAAGACGCGACTCATCTCAAAGCCTCCAATCTGCGCCTCTAGCACCAGGGCAGCATGACCTGGGCAAGAGATCTGGCAAGGGCGATCCGCGCGAGTGAACGTGATGCAGGACTCCGATCCGCTGAGGTACTCAGGGATTGCAGGTGGAGTTGCCACGGCCAAGTTGATTTGTTGGGTGATTTTCTTCTGCACCCTGTTTGTGGGGCGTCCCTTCTGGATCATATTTCGTGCTCCCTTTGGTGGGGGGTATACGACCCCGGCGTTGATTTGCGCTGGTGCGACTGGTTGGTTTGGGCCTCCAATAGGTGGCGGAGGAGGAGCTCCGTGTGCTATTTCTCCTTGCGCGGGTGCGTTTCCGAACGCAGGTATTGGGACTTGTTGCCTCATCTGCGCCATGCTTTCGCTGAGTTTCTGGAACTCGCGGCAGTCCTTGAGCATGTGACTGGCTTTCTTTTTGCCATCTTGCTTGTCGATGTAGAAGTGGATGGTGCATGGACCCGAAAGTTTTTTGAATGCTGAGGGTCCGTTGTCGCGATCGCAGCGTTGCCACGATTGTGATGATCGTCCGCTGTCTCGGAGATTTCCTCCGTGGTAACCTCCGCTGTTGCGGCTGTTGTCGTTGCGGCGGTCGGCGTAGCCAGCCGCGACCATGTCGGGTCCGTCGCGGTCTTCGTAGACACGCGATCTCCTCTTACTGCGGCGTTCTCACCTTCGGCCGTAGTTGTCCTCTTCATCTGATTGCGCTCGCTGGATGCAATCTTCGCCGTCTGCCCAACTGTTGGCAATTTCCATGAGGTGGTCGAGTGTCTTGGGCTTGACACGCCCAAGTTCTTCCTTGAAATCTTGGCGCTTGACGCCATCTCTGAAGGCGTCGATGGCCCTCTCCTCGGAGATATGCGCTGCGGAGTTCTTGGTGGTAGACCAGCGTAATATGTACGAGCGAATAGATTCCCCCGTTCTCTGAGTGCAGGCTCGCAACTCTTCGATTGAGGCGGGCCTCTTGCTGGTGCCCTTGAAATTTCGGATGAAGTTGTAAGCTAGCTCCTCCCAACTTCAGATGGATCCTGCTGATAGGCTGCTGGGCCAGACCCGCGCCGCGCCTGTCAGCTGCAGCTGGAGGCATTGCATGGCGGTTTCTTTGTTGCCGCCGTGCAGCTTGACGGATGACAGATGATCGCTGAGCCAAGATTTTGGATCTTGCGTGCCGTTGAACTTTGGAGTATCCGAAGGAAGCTTGAAATTGCGTGGCATCTTTGTTCGCCGAACAGATCTGCTGAAGCATCGAGCTCCATAGAGTTCTCCTTCATCTTCATCCATCCCGGACTCGGACAAGCATGCGCGTTTGGCTCGCGCTTTGTCGATCTTGCGCTGTGTAAGCGCGTCTCTGGCGTCGTAGTCGCGTTTATGGCGATGCAAGCTCTTCTTCCTTCGAGGAAGGTCGTGCTCCTCTTCCTCTTCGGATGAAGGGGTGGGGCTACGGCCGCGCCTGACCGGAGCTTTCTTTTTCGGCTCCGCAGGAGCATCTTCGTGGAGCGCAGCTCCGACGAGTCCGAGTCCGGTGAGTGCGGACTTATGCATGGCTCTTTTCGGGTCCCCCTCCGGAGGTTGGTGGGCCGCGAGATATGCGGTGGCTGCCAGGATCGCAGCTTGTGGTGTCTTCGGGATGATGTTGCCGTCGGCATCCATATCCATGAACGACGTGTGGAGAGTTCGGGTCACATCACGACGTTCCTTGGGATCCATGTTCTCCACCCGCGAGCGATGCTTGTTTCCTTGATTTCCATTTGTGCTAGAGCCGAGTGCCATGGCGGAGAGCGCAGCTCGTCACGCGCTGGACTCGAAGGCTGCTTGCTTGCGTTTATCGAGCGTCTCCTACATCTTGACTTGCTTCTTGTGCTCCTCGATGAGGAGGTAGTGGTACGCCATCAGTAGGTCGCGTGGTGCATCCACAGGCAGGACTATGTCGCCTGCGACGGCACGACATGCCTGCACCCATCCTTCTTTGCTAAGTTGGATGACGTGGCCGTTGTTCTCCCCTTCGGGTGGGAGGGATTGGCTTCTTCTGTTCCCGCCATTTCCGTCCTGCGGGTTGGGGTTCGTGTTGGGCGGCGGGTTGGGCGTTTGTTGAACCTGTATGACCACGGCGCATAGGTAGCGCTCGTAGATCGGTTCGCTGCTGCCGCAGCTTTTAGGTCCGGAACCGTAGGTCCCTTCATCCGAAGGTGGATCGCACAGATCGGAGTTGCAGCTGCTGCTGCTGTAGAACTCATCTGTTGATGGTGACGTGCGTAGCACGGGGTGTGGAGCCCACGAGGCGGGCCTGATTGATGGCACGGGCACCCGCTCAGGAAGGCGGAGGGTGCCAGTTTGTCCCACCTGGAAGCAGAAGCTCCCGAACAAAATCTCGAGTCCGTCGCCTACGGGCTCGAAATATTTCATGGTGGCCGGCGAGTGGGCGGTGAAGTCGAAGATCCCGAAGAGGCGGTGGTTCTCCGTCGCCGCGGAGTTGTAGATCGATCGGGTTGGGACCGTCACGATCGCACAATCAGCAGCCCCAATTCCCACAGACGGCGCCAATTGACGAGGTTTAATCTCATCAATGCCCATTGTTATGGACTTGGGTTTTGAAGAAGATGGGGATGTTGGAGATCGTGGCACGGTTAACAGACAAGCAACCAGGGGACACGAGATTTACCCAGGTTCAGGCCCTCGGAGGGAAAACCCTACTCCTGCTTGTCTGCTCTTGATTACGGCGGAACCGAAGGTTACAGGGTGCGCAGATTCGATCTGGCGTGGAGGTGCGTGCGAAAGTATGAGTCGACAGATCTAGGACGTGCCCTCCTGCCCTTTATATAGACTTAGGCAGGTCCCGGGCATAGTCCTAGTCGGTTACAAGTTCTAGGGTTTTACCCCTTTGAATTTCCTATCTGCGCTAGTCTTGCTCTCCAAGGATCCGAAGGCGTCATGGGCCTTGGCCACCCGAAAATCGTCATGGACCAGCGTATATCTGCTGTGGGCCTTCCTTGGGCTGGACCAGGTATGCTGAAGTCACGTACCCATAGGGTATAACCTTGTCCGTCGCGGAAGGAGGTGGTCGGAGGAGGGCGCGGTCGAAGGAGGTCATGTCCGGAGGTGGTTGGAGGAGGGTGCGTCTGGAGGTGGTTGGATCAAGGCGCCGTCGAAGGTGGGTGCAGCTGTAGAGAGGAGGCCGAAGAAGGAGGAGAAGGGAGGAGAAGGAGAGGAGAAAGAGAAGTGTGGAAGTGGAGGAATAGGATAAGGGGAAGAGGAAGATAAGGAGGGGTAGGTGTCCGGTGTGATGATTCAAATTTGAATCCATCCTACACTTACTCATGGCGCACTACATGGTGGTGCGCCACGGGTAAGTGGCCTCTTTTTTTATGCAGGAAAAAATGTTTTTTTAGCGTAAATTTTTATCCTTTTTGAATTTAGAATCTAAAAAATCGCTAAAAAAAACCTTGCGAGCGGATGTGAAATTTCGTGCTCGTCATTTTGATATATTAAATTTTTTTTATATCGAATGCAAAAGTTATGGCCGTTTTACTGTGGCATAACCTTTTTACAGGAAAAGTCGAAACATGTTTGTTATTCCTAAAAACTAGACCACATTATCTCCCTATATCTGAAAGGATTTTATTTTTTCAAGTGTTTATCATTTTTTAGAAAATTTAAAATATGATCCATATGGAATTGGGGGTGGAGTTGGTACATACCACTTACTCGTAGGACACCATGTAGTGGTGCGCCACGGATAGGAAACATATCCCTGGCGCATCACTATGTGGTGCCCTACAGGAAAGTGTCCTATGACCACCTATGCTCTGGCCGTAGCACACTTGTGGCATGTGTGCCACGGGTACGTGACTTACCCGTGGGGAACTTTCCAGCCGTGCGCCACGGCTATTTACCCGTGGGGCACTGTCTATCATATGCGCCACAGAAATATGGATTACCTATAGTTGTTTTTCTAGTAGTGATGAATTCAGAGCCCAGGCGATGGAGACCGAATGTTGTGGGGTTAGCATGATATCTTAGGATGTCCCAGACCTCTAAGTAATGGGACAGTTGGATAGGAGTGTTGAGCCTAGCAATAGAGTGGATCTAGTTATTATGCCTTATATCTTTTGCGACAAAGAGATTTTTTCCGGAAGTGATCTTGTATAGGTTGGACGCCCAAAATCAGAGAGGGTCGCGATAGCACCAGTTGTCATGCTAGAAGGAGGTGGTTTCCCCATCACCACGCCATATCTGTGGCATCGTAAGGCAGTTTTGACCTAGCCCGGTTGTGATGTGGGTCTTTCCGTTGCAGCCATGGCCATATAAGCCTGAGAGCTCGTCCAGTGCGCTCGGGATTGGGGATGCTGAGGCCGCCCAAATTCTTGGGTCTGCGAACAGTTTTTCAGTTGACCAACGCATGACCTCCAGCAGAAGATTATGTAGAAAATACAAGACATATGAAGAAAAAGCGGGATTTTTGGATAAAAATTAAACATGTGCTTGGCTAAGGACCCGGGTATCCGAATTTTGATCCAGGGGGATGAAGAGCACAGTGCTGTGCCTAAAGACCGTGGACAGTTTCCATGCACCATCCTCCTCCTTCTCCTCGTCATCGGTAGGCTGAAAGAGAAAAGGTAAGGGTGAACTCGTGTCCTTGTTTTGGTTGATAGTTACAACTTGTCATGACAATTAATTGTTCTCACGCAAAGGAATTCACCAGTACGAGTGCGTGTAGGTTTATACTTCCTTCGTGTAGAAATATAAGATGTTTTAGGTTTGTAAAGCAAATGAACCTATACACTAAAAAATGTCTAGATATATTTGAACCTACACACTAAAATATGTCTAGATACATTTGCTTCATCCTAAAATATCTTATATTTCTAAACAGAGGGATTATATTCTACTGCTACGCGTTGAGTGATTATGAGATTAATTAGAAGCTGCTCTCAGATGCTTGTGTTGAGGTTGAGGTTTTGGCCTGTGAGGAGAGACCTCGTAATGGAGGCTATGTGTGGTCTGGTCCCGTATAGACTTTTTTTAGCGGGAGCAGAAGTGTTCCCCGACCGCATGCTGGTGATTTTTTTTGTCTTTTTTTTTTCAAAACAGGGAACAATGAAACAGAAGAACAAGGAGATTAGGAGAAAATGGTATCCAAGTTTCCGAGAGGCTGCCACGTCGTTCCATCCTACTATCGAGGCGTGTAGCATGCGGCTCCTACGTTGTCGGACGGGAGCACAGAGTCCACGACGTCGTCCAGCTAAACTGCTAACTGAAACTAGCTAGGAAAGAGCTGACTGAAAAACCAGCTATCTAACTCAAAACTAACAGCTAGTCTTCTCTTTGTCTAACTGAACTGACTGAACCTTCTTCTATAGCCGATATTGACCAACACTGTAGTCGAGTTGTTATCATTGATATGGTTCCATGAGCTCCGATACATGCCAAAAAATCTCAGTCGACCCAAAGAGATATTTTCCTGACGCCGCTCATTCTCAATAACGATTTACTCCAACTAGACGAGTCTATGTAGAGAAATATTTCCTTTTGCCACGGAAACAAGGGCCACGGTTGCCCGTGTGGGAAGTCTAAGTGAATGCAGGTTGTACCGTGATTCCTTCACACTCATGTAGCTAGCTCACTGAGGCCTCCATAGAGTACTCTTCTTATATAGTGAGAAAAAAGTGCACAAATACGAATGCTCTTTGTCCTTGGCTTTTAAATAAGAGTGGGAGAGCTCCGATATGATTTTGTGACAACGAGTAATAGAGAGACACTAATAAATAGGAGTACTTTATCTAAATGCTCCATTCCCGTGCCTCGTCAACTTGGATTATTATCTAAGTAACTTGAATGCATTGACACTAGAAGCATTCATGGACATCTCAAATCAAAGGAACTTTTAATAGAATAGTAAACATGCCCGTGCGTTGCAACGGGAGAAAAACAAACGAAGGCGTGACGGCCAGCTTGAGGCTTCCACCTGGTCCTCCGTGGTTGGGGGTGCTGCCCACTGCCTCCTCTTGCCACCGCTTTAGCCCAACCACCTCTATATCGCGCTAGGAGAGCTATATGCTCCTATCGGCACCTCGTCCCATTCTAAGAAGGTTTTTGTCTTACTCGAGACAATCTATATTCTAGATCTAATGATAGAAATGCATAAATATTATTTTAAATATACCAAGAAGAAAAAAATGGAGGAAGCCAATCGATGCATACCTATACCTATGTGGGCTTTGCTTATTGCTTAGTCCTATAGATCACAATAGCCACCAGGTAATGATCTTAACAAATCAACAATATCCGGTGGATCGGTTTTGAAGGGCATGCGACAATGATGGTCATGAGAAGTGTGACAATGTTAGAGCATGGATTCAACCAATTTGGCATCGATGAGAGAAAAATAATTTTGTAGTTGCTTTATAGTCCTCACGCACGCTTGAGAGAGGCTAGCAAACAATGCGTTTCTATTGTTTCTGTCGCCGACTTAATCGATCCACTATTCTTTCTCAATTGTGGCGGCAGGGACCAGGGGAAGCGGCATATACAGATCAATTTTGTAACCGTTATTTTGTTTCCGTTCGAGGCGAAGCATATAAAAGGAAAGGAAAGCGATCATCGCGAAGTATCACCAATTGGCTATGCAGTTCGGGAGGACAATTTCCATCATTGTCATCGCGAGGCTAATGAGATAGCTGATATTCTAGCTAAAATGTCATTTAGTTCGAGATCCTCGGCTGTTTGGTGTAATAGTGTATTTGACTTTATTGCATCTGTTAACGACGCTGCTATTATTTTTCCCTTTCAAAAAAACACATCCAAGTCGTGTATCTGTGTATGGTGTCATAGCTTTTTTTTAGCTGATGATATGGTGTCATAGTTAGCATGCAACACGGATTGTTGGCGGCCCGCCTTTCTTCGCAGCTATTTTTATTTTACAGGACGACGGATAAAACAAAAGGAGAAACTTCAAGCATAGCCCAGTTAGCTTAGCCTGCCCAGCTAGAGAGGCCCAGCTAGAGCAAGGCATCGCTCAAGAGCCCCTGTGCCCTAACTCTGCTTGCTCGACCCCGCCACCAGGATCGAGACCGCATGTCTCGCACGCCTTCCTCTTTTTACTCAATCTCTCGCTCCCTTCCTCTTTCTGCCGGCCCTCTCTGTTCCCGAGCTCATCAAATCTGTCTCCGTCCAGCCTCCACCAAACCGAGCAGCCCTACTGCTAGACTGTCTCCCTCCTGGCGGCTTGAGCCCGGTCCGGCAGCTGCAGCTTGTGCCGCGCTTGCTGCTGTCCTGCGGTACATGGTCCGTAGCCAGGTCTAGTGGAGAGGCCCAGCTAGAGCAAGGCATCGCTCTGTTGGAATTATGCCCTAGAGGCAATAATAAAGATGTTATTATTATAATTCTTGTTCATGATAAAGTTTATGTTCCATGCTAGAATTGTATTAAGCGGAAACTTTAATACTTGTGTGGTTTGTAAACAACACCGTGTCCCTAGTACGCCTCTATGGACTAGCTCATTGATCAATGATGGTTAAGGTTTCCTAACCATAGACATGAGTTGTCAATTGATAATGAGATCATATCATTGGGAGAATGATATGGTGGATAGACCCAAACAAAGCAGAGCAATTAGATCGTGTCATCGTGTTCGTCTTTGCGAAGCTTTTCCTATGTCAAATATTGTATTCCTTAGACCATGAGATAATGCAACTCCCTGGTATCGGAAGAAAGCTTTGAGGTCATCAAACGTCATCCTATGAGAGGGTGATCATAAAGGTGTCTCTCAGGTGATCGGAAAGTATCTGTTGGGTTGTATGTATCGAGATGGAATTTGTCCCTCCCAAGTCGGAGAGATATACTTCGGGCCCACTCGGTAATCGATATCAACACCTCTTGCAAGCATGTGGTTAAGGAGTTAATCACAAAGTGATATCGGATTACGGAACGAGTAAAGTACTTGCTGTGAACGAGATTGAACTAGGTATGACGGTACCGACGATCGAATCTCGGGCAAGTAAAATATCGCGAGACGAAGGGAATATATATATGGGATTGATTGAATCCTGGCATCGTGGTTCATCCGATATGATCATCGATGAATGTGTGGGAGTCAATATGGGTGCCCAGACCCCGCTGTTGATTATTGATAGAAGATCATGTCTGCATATTCTCGAACCCGCAGGGTCACACACTTAACGTATCTCGACGCTAGGATAGATTGGATAATTGGTTTATGAATTTTTGTTCGGAGTCTCGGATGGGATCCGGGATATCACGAGAGGTTCCGGAATGGTCCGGAGAATAAGATTCATATAAGGCAGTGCAGTTTTTGGAGTTCGGAATTGTTCCGGGTTAATCGGTATTGTACCAGAAGCTTCTAGAACCTTCCGGAAGGGGACCAACGTGGCCCCACCTTCCGGGAGGGGGCATGGGCCTATGAGGGAGTGTCCTGGCCGCATTGGGCCAGGGGCACAAGGCCCCATAGGGCCCAGCCGATTCTAGAGAGATTTGACTCGTTTAAATCTCGGGATAGAATTTCTAGATAAGGGAGAGTTAAAATCGTTTAAACTAGAGATAGGATTTCTAGATAAGGGAGAGTTTAAATTGTTTAAACTAGAGATAGGCTTGGAGGAGGGGCAAGGGCTGGCCGCCCCCCCTCTATATATAGAGGGGTGGTGCGCCCCTTCCCCACACACACACCTTCCTCCATGCCCTAGCAGCCTTGCTACCTTCCTCTCTCCCTCCCGACTGTTTGTAGGCGAAGCCCTGCAGCAGAAATTCTCCACCATATACACCACGCCGTCGTGCTGTAGATCCAATCTATCTCTCCACCATACTCGCTGGTCCGAGGAAGGAGGAGACGTCAAGGTGCTGCACGTGTGCATCTCACGGAGGCACCGCCACTTGTGGTGCTAGATCGGATCGGATCGCGAGGAGGAGAAGCGAGTACGACTACATCACCCACGTTCCGACGAACGTTCCGCTGTGCGAATCCTCAAGGGTATGAAGATCTAATCCAATCTCTCTCGTTGTTTGCATCTCCTAGATTAGATCTTGGCTTTCCCTCTGTTCGCTCCGTAGAAATTTTTGATTTACTATGCCGCGAAACCCTTCAGTGGTATCAGAGCTAGATCTATGCGTAGATGTGTTTCACGAGTAGAACGCAACATGGTTGTTGCGGGCGTTGATGTTTTCTGTTGCAAGCCTCTTGTTTGTGTTCTTCTTATGACGCGGGATAGTGAGATTGAAGCGGTCCAGGCCAACCTTACGCGACGTCGTTCGCGAGACCGGCTCCGCACTTGACGTGTGGCTTGTTCCACACATGTGGCTGGTGGATGTCAGTTTCTCTCACTATAGTTGTCATGGGATTAACACCGGAGTTTGGCAACCATAATATCACCGTTGTGAATTTCCGTAGGTAAGAATCGTTCTTAGCATCTACTCCCATAAAGCCACGTAAAACATGCAACAACAAAGTAGAGGCGTCTAACTTGTTTTTGCAGGGAGTGTTTTCTGTGATATGGTATGGCCCAAGATGTGATGTGTATATTGTATGCGATGATCATGTTTTGTAATGTTTCACGACTTGCATGTCGATGAGTACACAACCGGCAGGAGCCATATGGTTGTCTTTATAATTGTGTATGACCTGCGAGTCAACTTCTTATACGCCATGTAATAGCTTTACTTTATCGCTAAGTAGTTAGCAATAGTTGTAGTTGCTATTCGTGGTGGAGGCAATCATGGTGGAGTGATGGAGATCCTGTCGGAACGCACAAGATGGAGATCATTGCGCAAAGATTGGCTATACCATGTCACATAAAGTTATATGCATGTGATGTTTATCCTTTTATGTATCTTATCATGCTTAGATCGCGACGGTAGCATTATAAGATGATTCCTCACTTAAAGATCAAGATAAAAACTGTGTTCTCCCCAAGTATGCACCGTTGCGAAAGTTCGTCGTGTCCAAGCATCACGTGATGATCGGGTGCTATAGACTCTACGCTCACATACAACGGGTGCAAGCCAGTTTTGCACACGCGGAAATACTTGGGTCTAGCTTGACGAGCCTAGCATGTACAGACATGGCCTCGGAACACAAGAACCGAAAGGTTAAGCATGAGTCATATGAATGATATGATCGACACTTTGTTGTCCACCATTGAAACCACATCTCTTCTCGTGATGATCGGATTAGGTGTGGTGAATTTGGATCGTGTTCACTAAACAACTTGAGGGATGTTGAATTTAGTGGGAGTTCATCTAGTAATTTGATTAAGTTGAACTATTTATCATGAACATAGTCTAAATTGTACTTGCAAATACTGTAGATCACATGGCCAAGTCCAATTTCAACTTCAACGTTTTTGCTGAGAAAGAAAAGCTTAGAAACAATGGGTCTAACTTCACCAATTGGTTCCGCAATCTAAGAATCATTCTGTCTGGCGGACAAAAGGACTATGTCCTTGGGAAAGCATTAGGTGACCCCCCTGCTGCAACTGCGCCGGCTGATGAGAAAGCTGTCTATCAGTCGCGCAAAGATGATTATGGTGTGATTAAGAGCACCATGTTGTTTGCTATGGAACCGGAACTTCAAAATCGTTTTGAAACCTATCCCGGGCCCTTTGAGATTCTCGAGGAGCTGAAAACCATGTTTCAGACTCAAGCCCGTTCTGAGAAATATGAGATCTCTGAGAAGTTCTTTAACTGCAAGATGGAGGAAGGGAGTTCCGTTAGTGAGCACGCCATAAAGATGTCGGGCTACACTCAACGCCTTGAGAAACTGGAATGCACGATTCCAAAGGAGCTCAAGATTGATAGGGTTCTGCAATCACTCCCTCCCAGCTACAAAAGTTTTGTAGTGACTCATAATCAGATTGGTTCCACTGATACGATCACCGAGCTCTTCGCAAAGCTGAAGGCTGCGGAAGTGGACATCATGAAGGATAATCATGTGTTGATGGTCAATAAGCCCTCCTTTAAGAAAGGTAAGGGAGCAAATAAGCCCTTCAAGAAGGGCGGCGGCAAGCGCAATGCCCCTGCTGAGAAGAAGCTCAGGTCTGGTCCCAAGCCGGACACTGAGTGCTTCTATTGCAAGGACAAGGGTCACTGGAAGCGCAACTGTCCGAAGTACTTAGCGGACAAGAAGGCTGGCACCATCAAAGGTATATTTGATATACATGTTATTGATGTTTTCCTTACTAGCCCTCGTTGTAGTTCCTGGGTATTTGATACCGGTTCAGTTGCTAATATTTGTAACTCGAAACAGGAGCTACGGAATAGACGGCGGCTTGCGAGAGATGAGGTGACGATGCGCGTTGGCAACGGATCAAGAGTTGATGTGATGGCCGTCGGCACGCTCTCCTTAGTTTTACCTTCGGGATTAGTTTTAAACCTTAATAAATGTTAGTATGTGCCTGCGTTGAGCATGAACATCATTTCCGGATCGTGTTTATTGCAAGACGGTTATTCATTTAAATCGGAGAATAATGGTTGTTCTATTTATATGAGTAACATCTTTTATGGTCATGCACCTCTTGTGAATGGTTTATTTCTTCTAAATCTCGAAAGGGATGAAACACATCCATAACATTGAGGCTAAGAGATGCAATGTAGATAGTGATAATACTACTTATTTGTGGCACTGTCGTCTAGGTCATATTGGAGTAAAGCGCATGAAGAAACTCCATTCTGATGGACTTTTGGAGTCTCTTGATTTTGAATCATTTGACACATGCGAACCATGCCTCATGGGAAAGATGATCAAAACCCCGTTCTCCGGTATGATGGAGCGAGCAACGGACTTGTTGGAAATCATACATACCGATGTATGCGGACCGATGAGTGTTTCGACGCACGGTGGATATCGCTATTTCCTCACTTTTACCGATGACTTAAGTAGATATGGGTATATCTATTTAATGAAACATAAATCTGAAACGCACTACTAGGAAAACGGCTATAGGTAATCAGCACATCCGTGGCTCACATGGTTGAAGTGCCCCACGGCTAAAACAGGCGTGGCTCACCTGTGGGCAGTGCCCTACTAATAACTAGAACATCCGTGGCGCACATGACCATAGTGCGCCACAGATATGTGTGGGCCAGGGCCCTGTTGGCCACACGCCAAACTTCTATAGCGCACTACAGCCATGTGCGCCACGGTTGTTAGGGTCATCTGTGGCGCACGTGTGCATGGTGCGCTACAACTGAGCGCATGCCCACCTCTGCTCTGAAACGGCCACAAACTTCTGTGGCGCACTCCGCCTAGTGCGCCACAGGGACTAGGAGCATCTGTGGCGCACTCCCCCTAGTGCGCCACAGATGTTTGTACTCCCTGTGGCGCACTGGGGCCGTGTGCGCCACGGATGTGTCGATTTTTTTAGGGCAGCACTTTATGTGCACATGTGTGACCACATCCACCACCCCACACTTCACTTTCCCCTTCTTCTTCCTCCTTAGATCTAGTCGGGATCTTCTCCTTCCCACCTCAATTTCTCCACACATTCACCATTTTTAGCATGTAAAACTTGCTTTGGATGTTACATAAGTAATAGAGGAGGTCTCCGGTCTCTCATCTATCCGTCTCCGGTCGACGCGCGCACCTCTCCTTTCCATCTTTCTCGCGATCGGTCTCTCATCTCGGTAAGTTGTCCATGTAAGGATGTGTTCATGTGTATATGGATGATGCATGTGCTCATATGTATGTAGATGATCGATGCTCATGATGTGTGTATGTGTGGAGAGGATCGATGGTCATATGTGTGTGTATATGGAGAGTATCGATGATGCTCATGCATGTGTGTATGGAGAGGATAATGAACCGTGGGTACTGGCTACCAAAGTGGACCAATGTTTTTTCATTACCGACCCGACAAAGCCTAGCCGTGTTGTCGTGAGGAGAGGAAAAAGGAACATCATCGGAATGGATGGAGTCGCCAATGAGCAAGACTTCGACCAGTACGGCGATCCAAAGATTGAAGATGACGACGACTACGATGCAGCAACATACATCACAAGAAGAAAAAGGACAACCCTACCCAAAAAAGGTAGCCCGTTCGAAAGAAGAAACATTAAAGTGCCGGGGCTAAATTATTCAACCGTGACAAAGAAGGGAAAAAAGATTGTAAAACGCTAGCTCAAAAAATATTGTAAACGCGTGGTCGAAAAAGATTGTAATATTCATGGACAAATTATTATGAAATTTAGTTATACTTTAAATCATATTTTTGGGCATTTTTGGAATATTATTACTTTTGGGCATTTTTAGAATATTTAAAAGTATTTTAAAATCAAAATAAAACTTCTATGGCATATATCACCACTTTTGGGCATTTTTGGAATATTTAAAAGTATTTTAAAAACAAAACAAAATTTGTATGGCATGTATCACCACTTTTGGAACATTTTAAAGTATTTTTTGGAACATTTTAAAGTATTTTTAAAGTAAAAATAAAAAAGTGGAGCACCAGGATTCGAACCTGGGTGCTCATCGTTTAGACTAAAGCTAAGGGCAGAACCAGTGGGGTAAGACAGTACTAGTGTTAACTAGTGGGACGACCAAGTACTTATCTGATAGTCCAACCCACACACGCGTAGCGCACCCTGGCTAAGTGCGCTACGGTTAACCGTAGCGCACTTAGCCAGGGTGCGCTACGCGTGTGTGGGTTGGACTAGTCAACTGCGCGTGTGAGCCAGCCCTCCCATCGTCGCCCTCATCAGACACATCGTCGCCCTCATCAGACCATCCCCATCCCCATCCCCGCATCGAGGCGCCGCCGCCGCCACGCCAGGAGGAGGCCGCCGCCGCCACGCCAGGAGGAGGCCGCCGCCGCCACGCCAGGAGGAGGCCGCCACGCCACGCCAGGAGGAGGAGGCCGCCACGCAACGCCAGGAGGAGGAGGCCGCCGCCGCCACGCCAGGAGGAGGCCGCCACGCCACGCATCCGCCAGCCCTCGTCGTCGTCATCTCCTCCTCTCTCCTCGAGCAATCTCAGAGGTGAGCTCTGCCCCTCCCCCCTATCCTTCTCCCCCTCTCTCTCCTCAGAGGGTTAGGGTTAGACAAAAATGTGCTGGAAATGGACTGGATAGGGTTAGGCTTGAAATATGGCATGTACCACAAAAGAGCTCACACACGAATTCCAAGCTCAGGACCCTTGTCTATTGAGACCAGATGCCAAACTTGCATAGAGAAGTCACAATTGGCAAACAAGTGCACGCTTACTTCCAGCTGCTATTGGCACAAGGAGCAAATGGGGTTGTGTGGTATTCCCCTAATCATCAGCTTGACCGCTGTCAAGCATTTACCCATAGTTGCTAACCAAGCAAAAACCCTGACACTTGAGAAGCGTGTCAGAGTCCCACACACGCCTCGTGTACCCTGTTCGAATCCGGCCTTTGAACTGAACTTGGTATGCAAATGCCACTGAGAATTTACCATCTGCAGTCCCAAGCCAAGTAATTGAGTCTGGCACTACTGGGTTAGGTAAACCTCTTTCATTTTTCCCAAATCTCTGTTAATTGGGCAATAGTGGGCATAGTGAGGTTTTTCTTGAGGTGGCAGATCCAACAGTCGTTCTCAAGAGCTTGCTTCATCGAGAGTTTGTGCATGGTGCGGTGGAGGAATAGATCAGGAGCCAGTACTCTGAGGGCTGATTTCTCTGTTAATTTGGTTCTCAGTAATATAAACTTTAGCATCTGTTCTCAGTAATATAAACTTTAGCATCTGTTCTCAGTAATTTGGACCTAATTTTATCTAGGATTCTAGTAATGTTCATATCTAGCTGTGCTCTGATTGCAGAAATAAATTGATAGTTAAACCAACTAGTGCTCAGTAATATAAACTTCTCCTATGTGCATCCATTGTTTCAGCTTTTATTTGACTAAGATAGCTTTTGTACATTTTTTACTTAATAGAATGGCCTGCAGTATTTTCTTATTAATAAAATTAGAATGGACTGGATGCTATCGTCCAAGAGCCAGGTCCTTTGATGCAGATGATGCTGTGAATTGCGACGATAAATGTAGCTTGTAGATAGCTGATTCAGTTATAGGTAACTGATTCAGTTATAGTTATAAATCCACTTTCAGAGTTATAGGTAACCGATTCAGTTATAGTTATAAATCCTGATCCTTGATGTATCAGCATATATCATGGGTTTATATTTTTAGCTATGGTCTTGGGCTTATTGTAGCACAGATTGTGGGCTTATATTTTTAGCTATGGTCTTGGGCTTATTGTAGCACAGATTGTGGGCATCCATTGTGGTTAGAACAATGACATTGCTTCATTGGAATCATACAATAAGTGGCATGCTTATGTAAGATCATTCTCATTTTTACCTTTACTTATTCACAAGATTTATTTTAATTGGGTTGTCATTGTTGCTTAAAGAGATAGCTTCTGTCATATGGCTATGCTTAAATTGATAACAAAAGTTTATATGGTTGTGGCACTGTGCTGGGACTGGATGGATGTGGTTGTGAAATGGTTTGGAAGGAAAAATAGAGTAGTGTTGGTTTTGCTACTATCTGTGCTGGGACAATAGCACCTTGAAATTGTGCTTGTGCTTGTATATGAAGCACTTTATTATGTGTGTATGCAGGTTCTTGTATGAAACGAGTCCCGATTTTTGCCGGAATGTTGATTAACTTCCGTTTTGGCAGAAATCGGGCACTCCTAGTTTAAGAAAATTAGAAAAGGTCATGCCGGATTTTTCCGTGCATTTAACCAATTATTTGTTTTTTATTAGTGCAAAGATCTGTGACAACGACGAGGCTGGATGTTCTAAGCGCATCAGCGCTGAAGGAGAACTCAGACCTCTGAATAAACAATTGACATTCTGGGAGGCGGCCCAGCGTCTAGAAGACGATGAAGAATACCATCCTTCAGAGAGCGAGGATGATGAGATGGAAGACGCGGAGGAAGAATTTGCGGAAGCTCGCCAGTTCGGAACTGCAGAGTGTGCATGACGGCGTGCTGACGATAGAGAGACGCCTTCTATCGGAGAAAGATCCCTCGCACCCGGTATTCGTGGTTAAGGTGCCACCAGGCTTGGGCTTCGTCGACACTGCCCCCGCGGATCTGTTCTTCTGCGGTTCGAGGACATCTTCAATATGTTCCACCTATACCCGCTGCACTATACCATGGTCCGTCTCTTTTCTCTCAGCCTGGCCACGCAGATCATTAGAGAGAACACACCGGGCATCGCTATAGTGGACCCCTACTACATGCGTGACGGCTGCTTGGGTTCCCCCGCCGAACGACGTATCGTGGCCTCGTACCTAAAAAGAATCCTCGTGGCGAACAAGACAAAGGAATACATTCTCGTGCCTTACTTTCCCGAGTAAGTCGTTATTTAGTCGCCACCGTCGATTGGCTTTATTAGATCATCATCATTCTTTTTTCAACACATTCCATTTGAATTTTTTGCGCAGAGATGAACACTGCACGCTCATCTCCTTATCGCCGAAGCATTCCCACGCCACGTATTTCGACTCGGGGAGTCTAGAAAAGAAGAAAAACTACGACAAGATCAAGGAAGTTCTGGATGATGCTCTCACTGGCTTTGCCTCGACGGAAGGCACCAGCTTCGTGCATAAGAAGGTCAAGTTCGGCAGGCACGTCTTCAACCACGTAACAGAGTTCCCCTGCGTGAAGCAGCCGGAAAACAGTAAGAAGGAAGCCTATTACGCACTCCATCACATGAGGGCGTTCCTACTTGACCAGCAGAATTCTACGCTGCCAGATCATCTCAAACAGTGGGCCGAAGCAAAGGCCAAGATCAATGATTCGGATATTAGACAAGAGATGTATCGCATCCAGCAGCAGTTTGGGGCAATCATCTTTCGTGATGTCATGACTTCGGGGGGGATCTTCTACAGAGGAAATATCCCGAATAACCGTGACATAGAAGATCGCCTAGAGATGCAGGGTGACTATAGGAAGTTCATGACGAGGCAGGGCGTCCTCCCGTTCCCTAAGCCGAGCCAGAAGGCTTGATGTTGTTGGCCTAGTTGTAGTTGCAAACTATAGATGACCTTTGTGTGTGTGTGGACGACAAGTGTACTTATCTTATTAGGTTTATGAATCACCGCTTACTTATTTTGCTTATTATTATTATATATCAATCAATGCTTGGTTTTTTTGCTTACTCTTTGGTTTTTTTGCTTACTCTTTGGTTCTCGGACGACAAGTGTGAGTTATTTTTGTCTTTTTCGAGAATATGCCGATGATTGAAACGTCGTGGCAGAATATATATGTGAATGTGCTATGACGGGATTGTTAGCCTTGTGATATGCACAAGTCCAGGAATTGTGCATCCTACTTGGCTAGCAGTCCCGTCATAAGCAATTCCTGTGTCCAACGACCTAGCTAGTTATATATGAGGCATGTTTTTCGAGTTATTTTTGTCTTTTTCGAGAATATGCCGATGATTGAAATGTCGTGGCACAATATATATGTGAATGTGCTATGACGGGATTGTCAGCCTTGTGATATGCACAAGTTCAGGAATTGTGCATCCTACTTGGCTGACAGTCCCGTCATAAGCAATTCCTGTGTCCAACGACCTAGCTAGTTATATATGAGGCATGCTTTTCGAGTTATTTTTGTCTTTTTCGAGAATATGCCGATGATTGAAATGTCGTGGCACAATATATATGTGAATGTGCTATGACGGGATTGTTAGCCTTGTGTAACACCCTCAGAATCGGACCTATGCAAGTTTGAGCAAAATTCGCCAAACCCGCATAGAAACGATTCAAAGGTGCCCACCAGGCACTTTCGTGCGGGTGGAAAACGAAGTAATAACATTACACAACAGTCCTCGATGGGACCCACAGAACAGATATATATATATAACAGGGACTCCATGAGTCAAGAATACAGATATAATATACAAAGATCCAAATCACCTCGAAAACGATAGAGCGTCCGACTACGGACAAGATGCAAATGGGGCTAAGAGCCCAGAAGAATAACCAATGGCGTCCATAACCCTGCCCAGGCCAAGCCGGAAGGGTAACCCTGCTAACGGCGTCGACATCAAAAACCTGCTTAAACAAAAGGGGTGCCGACAAAGGGCAAAGGAAAAGAAGGAGCGTCAGTACTGAGGCCAGTACACGGCGAGGCTAGAATTCGGCGGTCCTCACCTACATAGGTATGGTGGACTGAAGCGGCAGCGGCAGCATGCACTAAACAGCCTATAGAGACTCGATATAACTGGCGGCAATCAGAGAGGGGTAAGAAAAACCTATTCGGAACCAACCTGATAACTACCACCAATCAAACCCATCCTGGTGTTTCCCCCTCGACACCGACCGAGGAAGTCAACCGAGGAACTCACACAGTTGGCAGTTTTATTTATTCGGTTATCGTTGCAACAATTACTAGTCAAGTATAGATAATCATCCTGATAAAATAAGCAGTGGACACTTTTAGTTAATCATTCCGTTGTACTTGCAGCAATTACTAATCAGATACAGGTAGCATGATATAATCCCAAAACCCAGCAGTTGTTGGTACTTTTATTCAACCATTCCGTTGTAGTTGCCGTACTTACTAGTCAGGTACAATGGTCGCAAGCGACACTCCAAACAAGCAATTGTGGGCAGTATTAATTAGCCATTCCGTTATAGTGAAGCTGATTACTAGTCATTATAAGTCATATTTATCGCAATAAACTTTAGTTATGCTTGTCTATGATCGAGATACTGTGCTCCAAGTCGTCCATATCCGCGGACACGGCTTTCAGAAAGTTTTACCCGGCCGGGGTGCACCAATAGCAACACACACTCGATCAACCTCGGAAAAACCAAATCAAATCCCAACGAGGCCTTCACGACAAAGCAATCACAGGATTCAGAAATATTTCAGGGGGCCACCCCTTAAGTAGATCCCGCAACGGAGTAAGCAAGCTCCGAGACAGCCTCAAGGTCTGCGACAATGGCTGTAAACGACTGGGAACCCGAAAGTGTGGCTGGGCTTGTCGATACCGCGTAAACATTCCGCTTCCAAAACAGTACAGTGTGCAGTACCTCGCACAATCGTAATTAAAGCAGTAGCATGGCATAAGTACAGGATAGTAAAAACACCTCAAACTAGTTTGTGGCCCCAAGAAATAAGACTGAATCAAGCTCTGGCTCAGGGGGGTCCCATATACCTCCCGGATGTGGATAGCGCGATAAATCAAGGAACATGTATCAAGTACTCGGGGTCTTACGGGACACAAGTGGGCGTTCGGAAACCAAATATTATCTATCACCCACCGATGCCTCTGCTTATTTCAATTTTAGTTGTTAAAAAGAAATTAAAGTGACGATAAGTAAAACTAGGATCATCTCCAACATCAACATGCGGCCAAGCATCAGCAACTGTGGCATATGACGACACACATCAGCACTTGAGCAAGCAACTACGACCCGCAAGTCCAACTATCTACCAAACAACAGGTAATAGGATGTGTCCAAGGCAATATAGGGCTGCACGGTATATCACAGGTACGGAAAACTAAAGCATCGCAACACAGATAGCAATAGATCAACAGGAGGGAATAAATACTATAAAAGTAAGATAGGTAGAAACGGGGAGATGCTCGCCTGAAAACATTGTCGAAGGGTTCAACCGAAGATCGGGGCGAAGCTCACATCAACTCAACGGCCTTATCCGCGAAGAACCAAATCACTAGAAGAAACACCGGATGCAATATTTAATAAAACGGCAGAAGATCGGCATGATGCATGCATGATGGATGACATGACAAAGGTGCGATGCATTTAGGTCATATTAAGCGGAACCAGGGTCCCGACAATTAATTAGGTGGTTCATGTTATTTATCTATCCCGCAATTTAAATGTTATATAGCAAGACAATAGATGGCAACGGTTCGCTACAAATGTTTAAATGAGGCCAATATGAGACTAGATTTGCCCGCATATGGGCCCCATATTTAATTATTAGGTGAATCGGCATAAGGCCCCCAAACCACATGAATGTATGCATGCAAGACAATTTAATATGCGACAAGGTTATATTTAGCATTTATAAAATAGGGCTCGGAAAAGGGGTCACACATTGAGGGGTCTCGACGATCTTGGGGTTCTGGGGTTCAGGGTCCAGGGTCCAGATCTGGGGTTCAGGGTTCGACGGATCGTTCTCGGCGGAAGCGTTCTCTCGTTCTCGGTGACGGGGTAGATCTTGCGTTCCGGGAAGAAGTACTTGGCGATCTTTGGCTCCACCCAGGTCGGGGCCGATCTTGTCGTCGCGAAGGTCTTGTCGGGCCAGCGTATTGGGTCGGTCTTGGCGTCCGGGAAGCAATACTTGTCGCACCTGTGATCTTCGGGTGTTATGGCGACGATCTTGTCGTTTCGATGTCGGGGCCTCGAATTACGGGGCGAAGTACTCGTCGTTCCTTAGCGGTCTTGGCGGCTCGGAGGGGGTTTTGAGGAATCGGTACGGTCTTCGGATTCCGTGAGGGAGGTCAGGGCGTCGGTGCGGTCGATCTTGTCGACTCCACGGTTTCAGCTGTCGGTGTCGGACTTGATTTCAAGGAGGTCCGGGCGCGCCGGGATCGGTCTTCGAAGTCCGTGAACGGGCATCGGATCCGCATCTATGTAGAAGATCTTGGTGTGTCGCGTGTTTTCGGTCTTGCGTCTCCGGTGGCGTTGCGAACCTTCGACCAACACACAACGTTGCATCTCCTGACGGAACAGCGACCTACGGGAGCAGAAGGAGCGGGCCCGGGGAGGCTTGGCGACGGCTGCACGGGGCGATGGCGACGGGGACACGGGCCGGCTCGGGCCCGGGGCGCTTGAGGACGACCGGCGCATGCTGTAGCGGGAGGTAGGCAGCAGGGGCCGGCGAGGCAGGGCCCGCCGGAGGCCACGACGGCGAGGTGGCCCGGCGAGGTCGCGGACGGTTGCGATGGGGCAGCGGCGAAGGGAGCGGTCGGGGTTGGACGACGGCGGGCGGAGCTCGGCCGCGGCCGCGGCTGAGGGGAGCGGCCCAGGCAGTTGCAGCGGTGGCGACGGCGGAGAGGCGCGTGGTGGCGCGGCGGCGTCGGGGCGACCGGAGGCGGCCAGGGGAGCGACGGACGGCGAGGGGCGGCGACGCCAGGGAGGCGAGCTGCGGTTGAGAGCGTGCGCGCGGGGACGAGGAGGTTCCGGGCGGCGGCGGACGGCGAGCTCGAGGGCGGGGCCGCGGGATGCGCGGGGGCGCGCCGCGCGTCGAGGCGGCCGGGGCGGTGGACGGCGAGGGGCAGACGACGAGCTCGGGAAGCTCCGGCGAGGTGGGGACCTGGGGCGAGCGAGCGCCGAGGGTGGCGGGGAAGGAGACGGCTCCGGCGACCTGGCGGTGGGTGCGCGCGGGGGTCTTCGGGCGGGGCCGGCGACGGGCTAGCGCGGAGAGGCGGTGAGGGGCGCGGAGGTGGGGCCAACGCCGGCGGCGAGGTCTGCCGGGGAGGTGCTCGCCTGAGCCCGGCGGCGCTGGGGGGCTGCAGCGCGCGCAGAGAGGAGAGGCTGCACGCGTGCGCGAGGTAGGGGACGGGGTGGGCGCGCGGTAGGTGGGAGACAGGGTGGGTCCCAGGGGCGCGTGGGGGGTGAGGCTGGCGGAGGCGTGTGTGTGCGAGCGTGGGGTGGCCTTGGCGGGGTCAGGTGGGGTGGGGTCGGGCGGCAACGGGTGTGCGAGAGAGAGGGGTAGCTGTGGCTGGGGTGGAAGGTGAGAGAGAGAGGAGGGGTGAGTGGAGGGAGGTGGCCAAGTGGCAGCCTGGGAGTGGTTCAGAGAGAGGGAGGAGGTGAGGTGGCGCGCTGCCATTGGGTGGGGTGAGGTGGAGGGAAAGGTTGGGTAGTTTTCCGGGTAGCCTTAGGATTTAGGAGTTGGACCGATCTGGTTTTTCTGGGGTGGTCGTTCGGGCTAAATCGGCCCGTTCGACTGCCCCTACTGAAAATAATTTAATATTTTATTTATTTTCAATTATCTTTTGTAACTAGTTTTAGACAACCAAAATATCCGGAACAACCGGGGTTTGGCGTTTGAATAAAAGTCGGGGCGTTTTAGAAAACGAAAACGGGCTTAGCGAAATAGTTTTGGCAAACAATGCATGATGATGACGATGCAATGCACAAATTCAACGCGATTTTCTAGTAGTGGTTTTTGCGGGATGCCACAATTCGACACCACTAACAATGGATCTCGCCCTCGAGATCCGCCTCATGGTACCGGAAGGAAGGTCGGCGATCTGAATCTTCTCGCTTCATGTAGATCCTCGCGACACCACTAACAATGGTTCCTTCTTCATCTTGAAACCGGCGACACCACCAACAAAGGGTCGTTGCTCCTGATCGTCGAGGGAACACTCCGGAACAAAAAGGTCGAAGGTAGAGGTATCAACAAATAAAGCCACCCCTAACTTCCGATGGATGGAGTAAAACTGCTGGATCCACTGATTCGATGTACAAGAGCGAATGATAAGAGTAGTGGTATGGTAGCTACTCCATCCCGCACTCAAACCATTACTCTGCACACGAATAGGCGGATTATGCAACCAACTCTCGGAATCAGACTGAAGATCTCGACAAGCGAGGTTCGGAACAACGGAGTGATGCAGACTCTGCATCGGATCTTGCTCGTCGCGTCGGAAAACACCGGAAGGCACAAACAAAAAACAAAGGACGACACCACAGACGAAGGATTCCTCGGGTAGCATGAAGACCAGATGTAGCAACACCGTTATCGAAGAAGGAAGCGAAACCCTAAAGGTACGACGGAAACCCAACCACGAGAATTCCTGGACTCGAAGAAAGAGACGAGAGCGGATTCAAAACACGTAGGGGTAAGAGGGGAACAGCAGAGGGGTAAGGAGTAAAATCAGACCTAATCAGAACTATCCAACCGATTTTGCAAAATAGTTTTGACACTCTACTTCGGCCGTTAGCTAGGTTATCCTACAGGCTGGACTTGTGGGGTATCGCAACTGCTGAGCTCTGATACCACTCTGTAACACCCTCAGAATCGGACCTATGCAAGTTTGAGCAAAATTCGCCAAACCCGCATAGAAACGATTCAAAGGTGCCCACCAGGCACTTTCGTGCGGGTGGAAAACGAAGTAATAACATTACACAACAGTCCTCGATGGGACCCACAGAACAGATATATATATAACAGGGACTCCATGAGTCAAGAATACAGATATAATATACAAAGATCCAAATCACCTCGAAAACGATAGAGCGTCCGACTACGGACAAGATGCAAATGGGGCTAAGAGCCCAGAAGAATAACCAATGGCGTCCATAACCCTGCCCAGGCCAAGCCGGAAGGGTAACCCTGCTAACGGCATCGACATCAAAAACCTGCTTAAACAAAAGGGGTGCCGACAAAGGGCAAAGGAAAAGAAGGAGCGTCAGTACTGAGGCCAGTACACGGCGAGGCTAGAATTCGGCGGTCCTCGCCTACATAGGTATGGTGGACTGAAGCGGCAGCGGCAGCATGCACTAAACAGCCTATAGAGACTCGATATAACTGGCGGCAATCAGAGAGGGGTAAGAAAAACCTATTCGGAACCAACCTGATAACTACCACCAATCAAACCCATCCTGGTGTTTCCCCCTCGACACCGACCGAGGAAGTCAACCGAGGAACTCACACAGTTGGCAGTTTTATTTATTCGGTTATCGTTGCAACAATTACTAGTCAAGTATAGATAATCATCCTGATAAAATAAGCAGTGGACACTTTTAGTTAATCATTCCGTTGTAGTTGCAGCAATTACTAATCAGATACAGGTAGCATGATATAATCCCAAAACCCAGCAGTTGTTGGTACTTTTATTCAACCATTCCGTTGTAGTTGCCGTACTTACTAGTCAGGTACAATGGTCGCAAGCGACACTCCAAACAAGCAATTGTGGGCAGTATTAATTAGCCATTCCGTTATAGTGAAGCTGATTACTAGTCATTATAAGTCATATTTATCGCAATAAACTTTAGTTATGCTTGTCTATGATCGAGATACTGTGCTCCAAGTCGTCCATATCCGCGGACACGGCTTTCAGAAAGTTTTACCCGGCCGGGGTGCACCAATAGCAACACACACTCGATCAACCTCGGAAAAACCAAATCAAAACCCAACGAGGCCTTCACGACAAAGCAATCACAGGATTCAGAAATATTTCAGGGGGCCACCCCTTAAGTAGATCCCGCAACGGAGTAAGCAAGCTCCGAGACGGCCTCAAGGTCTGCGACAATGGCTGTAAACGACTGGGAACCCGAAAGTGTGGCTGGGCTTGTCGATACCGCGTAAACATTCTGCTTCCAAAACAGTACAGTGTGCAGTACCTCGCACAATCGTAATTAAAGCAGTAGCATGGCATAAGTACAGGATAGTAAAAACACCTCAAACTAGTTTGTGGCCCCAAGAAATAAGACTGAATCAAGCTCTGGCTCAGGGGGGTCCCATATACCTCCCGGATGTGGATAGCGCGATAAATCAAGGAACATGTATCAAGTACTCGGGGTCTTACGGGACACAAGTGGGCGTTCGGAAACCAAATATTATCTATCACCCACCGATGCCTCTGCTTATTTCAATTTTAGTTGTTAAAAAGAAATTAAAGTGACGATAAGTAAAACTAGGATCATCTCCAACATCAACATGCGGCCAAGCATCAGCAACTGTGGCATATGACGACACACATCAGCACTTGAGCAAGCAACTACGACCCGCAAGTCCAACTATCTACCAAACAACAGGTAATAGGATGTGTCCAAGGCAATATAGGGCTGCACGGTATATCACAGGTACGGAAAACTAAAGCATCGCAACACAGATATCAATAGATCAACAGGAGGGAATAAATACTATAAAAGTAAGATAGGTAGAAAGGGGGAGATGCTCGCCTGAAAACATTGTCGAAGGGTTCAACCGAAGATCGGGGCGAAGCTCACATCAACTCAACGGCCTTATCCGCGAAGAACCAAATCACTAGAAGAAACACCGGATGCAATATTTAATAAAACGGCAGAAGATCGGCATGATGCATGCATGATGGATGACATGACAAAGGTGCGATGCATTTAGGTCATATTAAGCGGAACCAGGGTCCCGACAATTAATTAGGTGGTTCATGTTATTTATCTATCCCGCAATTTAAATGTTATATAGCAAGACAATAGATGGCAACGGTTCGCTACAAATGTTTAAATGAGGCCAATATGAGACTAGATTTGCCCGCATATGGGCCCCATATTTAATTATTAGGTGAATCGGCATAAGGCCCCCAAACCACATGAATGTATGCATGCAAGACAATTTAATATGCGACAAGGTTATATTTAGCATTTATAAAATAGGGCTCGGAAAAGGGGTCACACATTGAGGGGTCTCGACGATCTTGGGGTTCTGGGGTTCAGGGTCCAGGGTCCAGATCTGGGGTTCAGGGTTCGACGGATCGTTCTCGGCGGAAGCGTTCTCTCGTTCTCGGTGACGGGGTAGATCTTGCGTTCCGGGAAGAAGTACTTGGCGATCTTTGGCTCCACCCAGGTCGGGGCCGATCTTGTCGTCGCGAAGGTCTTGTCGGGCCAGCGTATTGGGTCGGTCTTGGCGTCCGGGAAGCAATACTTGTCGCACCTGTGATCTTCGGGTGTTATGGCGACGATCTTGTCGTTTCGATGTCGGGGCCTCGAATTACGGGGCGAAGTACTCGTCGTTCCTTAGCGGTCTTGGCGGCTCGGAGGGGGTTTTGAGGAATCGGTACGGTCTTCGGATTCCGTGAGGGAGGTCAGGGCGTCGGTGCGGTCGATCTTGTCGACTCCACGGTTTCAGCTGTCGGTGTCGGACTTGATTTCAAGGAGGTCCGGGCGCGCCGGGATCGGTCTTCGAAGTCCGTGAACGGGCATCGGATCCGCATCTATGTAGAAGATCTTGGTGTGTCGCGTGTTTTCGGTCTTGCGTCTCCGGTGGCGTTGCGAACCTTCGACCAACACACAACGTTGCATCTCCTGCCGAAACAGCGACCTACGGGAGCAGAAGGAGCGGGCCCGGGGAGGCTTGGCGACGGCTGCACGGGGCGATGGCGACGGGGACACGGGCCGGCTCGGGCCCGGGGCGCTTGAGGACGACCGGCGCACGCTGTAGCGGGAGGTAGGCAGCAGGGGCCGGCGAGGCAGGGCCCGCCGGAGGCCACGACGGCGAGGTGGCCCGGCGAGGTCGCGGACGGTTGCGATGGGGCATCGGCGAAGGGAGCGGTCGGGGTTGGACGACGGCGGGCGGAGCTCGGCCGCGGCCGCGGCTGAGGGGAGCGGCCCAGGCAGTTGCAGCGGTGGCGACGGCGGAGAGGCGCGTGGTGGCGCGGCGGCGTCGGGGCGACCGGAGGCGGCCAGGGGAGCGACGGACGGCGAGGGGCGGCGACGCCGGGGAGGCGAGCTGCGGTTGAGAGCGTGCGCGCGGGGACGAGGAGGTTCCGGGCGGCGGCGGACGGCGAGCTCGAGGGCGGGGCCGTGGGATGCGCGGGGGCGCGCCGCGCGTCGAGGCGGCCGGGGCGGTGGACGGCGAGGGGCAGACGACGAGCTCGGGAAGCTCCGGCGAGGTGGGGACCTGGGGCGAGCGAGCGCCGAGGGTGGCGGGGAAGGAGACGGCTCCGGCGACCTGGCGGTGGGTGTGCGCGGGGGTCGTCGGGCGGGGCCGGCGACGGGCTAGCGCGGAGAGGCGGTGAGGGGCGCGGAGGTGGGGCCAACGCCGGCGACGAGGTCTGCCGGGGAGGTGCTCGCCTGAGCCCGGCGGCGCTGGGGGGCTGCAGCGCGCGCAGAGAGGAGAGGCTGCACGCGTGCGCGAGGTAGGGGACGGGGTGGGCGCGCGGTAGGTGGGAGACAGGGTGGGTTCCAGGGGCGCGTGGGGGGTGAGGCTGGCGGAGGCGTGTGTGTGCGAGCGTGGGGTGGCCTTGGCGGGGTCAGGTGGGGTGGGGTCGGGCGGCAGCGGGTGTGAGAGAGAGAGGGGTAGCTGTGGCTGGGGTGGAAGGTGAGAGAGAGAGGAGGGGTGAGTGGAGGGAGGTGGCCAAGTGGCAGCCTGGGAGTGGTTCAGAGAGAGGGAGGAGGTGAGGTGGCGCGCTGCCATTGGGTGGGGTGAGGTGGAGGGAAAGGTTGGGTAGTTTTCCGGGTAGCCTTAGGATTTAGGAGTTGGACCGATCTGGTTTTTCTGGGGTGGTCGTTCGGGCTAAATCGGCCCGTTCGACTGCCCCTACTGAAAATAATTTAATATTTTATTTATTTTCAATTATCTTTTGTAACTAGTTTTAGACAACCAAAATATCCGGAACAACCGGGGTTTGGCGTTTGAATAAAAGTCGGGGCGTTTTAGAAAACGAAAACGGGCTTAGCGAAATAGTTTTGGCAAACAATGCATGATGATGACGATGCAATGCACAAATTCAACGCGATTTTCTAGTAGTGGTTTTTGCGGGATGCCACACCTTGTGATATGCACAAGTCCAGGAATTGTGCATCCTACTTGGCTAACAGTCCCGTCATAAGCAATTCCTGTGTCCAACGACCTAGCTAGTTATATATGAGGCATGCTTTTCGAGTTTGCTCTTTTTGATTTAAGAGTACTTTCTATAAGTGTATCTTCATATGCGACTTTAATTATACATGTTTTTTCAATCACCGTTTAGTTATTATTGTCAACTTGTAGATGACGTGGTACGTCGTGTACAAGGGACGGGTTCCCGGAGTCTATGATGATTGGGAAGACTGCCGGAGACAGGTGCACCATTTCAGCGGCAATAGCTACAAAGGGTACAACACTATGGCGGAGGCGGAAGATAGATACACGCGCTATCTAGCGGGAGTTAGGACAAGGAACCGGATGAAGACCTACACCTTCGTCGCGGCGGTGATCATGCTTATCTTCTTTGGTTATTTATCCCGCGTTTGTGTCTAGCTAGCTAGTTTAGATGTCTAGGCGAGCTTCCGAGCTCTAACTTGTTCGATCGACACATGTATTCGCATGTCACCAACTACTACTTTGTAACATGATCAAAACAATGTAACTTGGACTATGTATTCATGTATGAGACTTATCTATATGTATTTGTTTCAATCTTGTTTTTCATATCGAGTATTTATATATATAATTGTATATCTTGTATCTGTGTGTGTATATCTGCTGTAATATTGTATATAATCTGTATTGCATATAATCTGGCTTGGAAATTAAAAAAAAAACAAAAAATACATCTGTGGCGCACATGTTCTACCTTCTGTGGCGCACTACCCCTAAAGCGCACCATGGTTGTTTAGTGGCGCACTGGGTAGTGCGCCACAGAAGATCCAAGGGGTAGCGCACCACGCCAAACTTCTGTGGCGCACTAGGGGGTGCGCTACGCCTATCTCTACACAACCGTGGCGCACTAGGCAGTGCGCCACGGCTGAGAGATAGCCGTAGCGCAAGGCCCGTGGCGCACTACTGGTGCGCCACGGATGGGCCTTTCAGGTGCGCCACAAACGACCATTTTCCTAGTAGTGACGTTTGAAAAGTTCAAAGAATTTCAGAATGAAGTGGAGAACCATCATAACAGAAAGATTAAGTTTCTACGATCCGATCGTGGGGGCGAATATTTGAGTTATGATTTTCTCACGCATCTTAAAGCAAGCGGAATTGTTTCGCAACTCACGCCACCCGGAACACCACAGCGCAATGGTGTTTCTGAACGCCGGAATCGAACCCTATTAGATATGGTCCGATCAATGATGTCTCTTACTGATTTGCCGTTATCATTTTGGGGTTATGCATTAGAAACCGCTGCATTCACTTTAAATAGGGCTCCATCTAAATCCGTTGAGACGACACCGTATGAACTGTGGTTTGGTGCTAAACCTAAGTTGTCGTTTCTTAAAGTTTGGGGATGCGAAGCTTACGTCAAGAAGTTGATGCCGGACAAGCTCGAACCCAAAGCGGAGAAATGTGTCTTCATAGGATACCCTAAGGAAACTATTGGGTATACCTTCTATCACAGAACCGAAGGCAAAGTGTTTGTCGCAAAGAACGGTTCCTTTCTTGAGAAGGAGTTTCTCTTGAAAGAAGTGAGTGGGAGGAAAGTAGAGCTTGACGAGGTTATTGAACCTTCTCTTGAATTGGAGAGTAGCGCAGCACCTGCAATTGTTCCAGTGCCGCCTGCACCAACAATAGAGGAAGCTAATGACAAGGATCATGAAGCTTCGGACGATGCTGCTACTGAACGTCGCAGGTCGACAAGGTCGCGTGCCCCTCCTGAGTGGTACGACAACCCTGTCTTGACTGTCTTGTTGGTAGAAGACAGTGAACCTACGAACTATGAGGAAGCGATGATGAGCCCAGACTCTGAGAAATGGCTGGAAGCCATGAAATCCGAATTGGGATCCATGAGCGAAAACCAATTATGGACTTTGGTGGATCCTCCTAGCGACCGAAAGGCCGTTGAGTGCAAATGGATTTTCAAGAAGAAAACGGACGCGGATGGTAATGTTACCGTCTATAAAGCACGGCTTGTCGCAAAAGGTTTTCGACAAGTTCAAGGTGTTGACTACGATGAGACTTTCTCTCCCGTAGCGATGTTTAAGTCCATTCGGATTTTATTAGCAATTGCTGCGTTTCATGATTATGAAATATGGCAGATGGATGTCAAGACTGCTTTCCTCAATGGCAACATTGATGAAGAGTTGTATATGATGCAACCCGAAGGTTTTGTCGATCCTAAGGATGCTAGTAAAGTATGCAAACTTCAGCGTTCCATTTATGGGCTGAAGCAAGCATCTCGGAGTTGGAACCTTCGTTTTGATCAAGTGATCAAGAGCTTTGGATTTGTTCCAAATTGCTACGAAGCTTGCATCTATAAGAAAGTGAGTGGGAGCTCGGTGACGTTTTTGGTACTGTATGTGGATGACATATTGATTATCGGAAATGACATCAACATGCTTAACGATGTGAAGAGTTATTTGAACAAGTGTTTTTCAATGAAAGACCTAGGTGAAGCTGCTTATATATTGGGCATCAAGATCTATAGAGATAGACAAAGACGCCTGATAGCTTTAAGCCAGAGTACATACCTAGACAAAGTTCTGAAAAGGTTCAGAATGGATAAGGCAAAGAAAGGTTCAGTGCCTATGTTGTCAGGTAAGATATTGAGCAAGGCTCAGTGTCCAGCTATGGTAAATGATAGGGAAGCTATGAGCAAAGTGCCTTATGCCTCGGCCATAGGTTCCATCATGTATGCCATGCTGTGTACTAGACCGGATGTGTCCAATGCTCTTAGTTTGACGAGCAGATATCAAAGTGATCCAGGAGTGGAACACTGGACAGCCGTGAAGAACATCCTAAAGTACCTAAGAAATGTTCTTAGTCTATGGGGGTGATGAACAGCTTGTCGTAAAAGGTTACGTCGATGCTAGTTTCGACACCGACAAGGATGATTCTAAATCTCAGACAGGATACGTTTATATTTTGAATGGAGGAGCTGTGAGCTGGAGAAGCTGCAAGCAAAGCGTGATCGCGGGATCTACAGTAGAAGCAGAATACATGGCTGCTGCAGAAGCGTCAAGTGAAGGAGTTTGGATCAGAAACTTCATCACTGAGCTTGGCGTGGTTCCAAGTGCATTGGACCCACTGGAGATATTGTGTGACAACACTGGCGCCATAGCACTCGCTAAGGAACCAAGATATCATCCAAAGACCAAGCATATCAACCGCAAGTTTCATATAACCCGAGATTATATAGCAGATGGAGATCTGAAGATTAGCAAATTACATACGGATCTGAATGTTGCAGATCCATTGACTAAACCTCTTCCACGTGTAAAACATGATCGACACCTCAGTGCCATGGGTGTGAGATTGTTGCCAAATGTAAACTAGATTATTGACTCTAGTGCAAGTGGGAGACTGTTGGAATTATGCCCTAGAGGCAATAATAAAGATGTTATTATTATAATTCTTGTTCATGATAAAGTTTATGTTCCATGCTAGAATTGTATTAAGCGGAAACTTTAATACTTGTGTGGTTTGTAAACAACACCGTGTCCCTAGTACGCCTCTATGGACTAGCTCATTGATCAATGATGGTTAAGGTTTCCTAACCATAGACATGAGTTATCAATTGATAATGAGATCATATCATTGGGAGAATGATATGGTGGATAGACCCAAACAAAGCAGAGCAATTAGATCGTGTCATCGTGTTCGTCTTTGCGAAGCTTTTCCTATGTCAAATATTGTATTCCTTAGACCATGAGATAATGCAACTCCCTGGTATCGGAAGAAAGCTTTGAGGTCATCAAACGTCATCCTATGAGAGGGTGATCATAAAGGTGTCTCTCAGGTGATCGGAAAGTATCTGTTGGGTTGTATGTATCGAGATGGAATTTGTCCCTCCCAAGTCGGAGAGATATACTTCGGGCCCACTCGGTAATCGATATCAACACCGCTTGCAAGCATGTGGTTAAGGAGTTAATCACAAAGTGATATCGGATTACGGAACGAGTAAAGTACTTGCTGTGAACGAGATTGAACTAGGTATGACGGTACCGACGATCGAATCTCGGGCAAGTAAAATATCGCGAGACGAAGGGAATATATATATGGGATTGATTGAATCCTGGCATCGTGGTTCATCCGATATGATCATCGATGAATGTGTGGGAGTCAATATGGGTGCCCAGACCCCGCTGTTGATTATTGATAGAAGATCATGTCTGCATATTCTCGAACCCGCAGGGTCACACACTTAACGTATCTCGACGCTAGGATAGATTGGATAATTGGTTTATGAATTTTTGTTCGGAGTCTCGGATGGGATCCGGGATATCACGAGAGGTTCCGGAATGGTCCGGAGAATAAGATTCATATAAGGCAGTGCAGTTTTTGGAGTTCGGAATTGTTCCGGGTTAATCGGTATTGTACCGGAAGCTTCTAGAACCTTCCGGAAGGGGACCAACGTGGACCCACCTTCCGGGAGGGGTCATGGGCCTATGAGGGAGTGTCCTGGCCCCATTGGGCCAGGGGCACAAGGCCCCATAGGGCCCAGCCGATTCTAGAGAGATTTGACTCGTTTAAATCTCGGGATAGAATTTCTAGATAAGGGAGAGTTTAGGATTTCTAGATAAGGGAGAGTTTAAATTGTTTAAACTAGAGATAGGCTTGGAGGAGGGGCAAGGGCTGGCCGCCCCCCCTCTATATATAGAGGGGTGGTGCGCCCCTTCCCCACACACACACCTTCCTCCAAGCCCTAGCAGCCTTGCTACCTTCCTCTCTCCCTCCCGACTGTTTGTAGGCGAAGCCCTGCAGCAGAAATTCTCCACCATATACACCACGCCGTCGTGCTGTAGATTCAATCTATCTCTCCACCATACTCGCTGGTCCGAGGAAGGAGGAGACGTCGAGGTGCTGCACGTGTGCATCTCACGGAGGCACCGCCACTTGTGGTGCTAGATCGGATCAGATCGCGAGGAGGAGAAGCGAGTACGACTACATCACCCACGTTCCGACGAACGTTCCGCTGTGCGAATATTCAAGGGTATGAAGATCTAATCCAATCTCTCTCGTTGTTTGCATCTCCTAGATTAGATCTTGGCTTTCCCTCTGTTCGCTCCGTAGAAAATTTTGATTTACTATGCCGCGAAACCCTTCACGCTCAAGAGCCCCTGTGGCCTAACTCTGCTTGATCGACCCTGCCACCAGGATCGAGACCGCGTGTCTCGCACGCCTTCCTCTTTTTTACTCAATCTCTCGCTCCCTTCCTCTTTCTGCCGACCCTCTCTCTTCCCGAGCTCGTCAAATCTGTCTCCGTCCAGCCTCCACCAGACCGAGTAGCCCTACTGCTAGACCGTCTCCCTCCTGGCGGCTTGAGCCCGGTCCGGCTGCTGCAGCTTGTGCCACGCCTGCTGCTGTCCTGCGGTACATGGTCCGTAGCCAGGTCTAGTGGAGAGGCCCAGCTAGAGCAAGGCATCGCTCAAGAGCCCCTGTGGCCTAACTCTGCTTGATCGACCCTGCCACCAGGATCGAGACCGCGTGTCTCGCACGCCTTCCTCTTTTTTACTCAATCTCTCGCTCCCTTCCTCTTTCTGCCGACCCTCTCTCTTCCCGAGCTCGTCAAATCTGTCTCCGTCCAGCCTCCACCAGACCGAGTAGCCCTACTGCTAGACCGTCTCCCTCCTGGCGGCTTGAGCCCGGTCCGGCAGCTGCAGCTTGTGCCGCGCCTGCTGCTGTCCTACGGTACATGGTCCGCAGCCAGGTCTAGTGGCCCGATATTTTACTTATAGATGCAGTTCCGTCAGCGATGCGGTCACTGGGAACGAAAACATTGGTGTAGTGCTCAGATCATTATGAGAACCCGAGGACGAACGTGAGAAAGAGAATGAATTCTATCTGTAGAAAAACGAACGGTTTTTCACTTACCGATGGCATTGGTAGGTAATTTGTTTTTTAGTCAAAGGGTAAAGTCGTCCAAAAAGTGTAGGTACTACAAGAAACACTTCTTCCTTTATTATTAGGTATAGATTAAAATTGAAATTATGTTTATCGTGCATTTACTCCATTCCCGTCCACCGCCAACAGTGTTTGTTAAAATCCAGTCTTGCACTGCTATTTTACCCATCCAACACTATTGAGCTCTGGTGGTGGTGCCCGTTGGACACCAATAAACTCCTATCCGTCCTCTATCGTCATCTGATCGCTTTATCTCCACCTTTAGAGTCGAAAGGTGTGCGAGTATCCATGTGTTAGGACTTAGGACCAACCAGTATGAGGGTAGATTTCCCAAAAACAATATTCGAAAGGAAGACTTGGCTCCAACCTCTGCATCCACGGATGCATACGGATTTTATTATTTTATTAAAATTCATGTCTTACAAATATTATATCATGGGTCGCACAGGGTTGATACATGGATCAACCATCTATAAAAGAAGGAAAACCTAAAATAAATCTGGACTAACATGTCAACCTAAAATCAAAATGCCAGCTGCACTGGCGATATAAGTCCCGTGTAACCTCCTTCAAACGGGTGCACCCAAACACCATATCCTTGTGATTTTCCATAGATTGTAGGAAAGACCAGATACGGATCTAATGAGTATCCAACAAGATAACCTGCATAAAAGAGAATTGTTTGACATTGTTAAAAATATAATCATTGCGATCATTCCAAATAACCCAAAGTAAAGCACGAACACCCACTCCGGTGTGGGATTTTTCATGCTTTGTCACTCCAATATACCAATTTCCAAAAAGATTTGTTATGGTTGTAGGGAGAGTGATATTAAAGGCTATGTGTACGATGCGCCAGACAACTTTAGCTAGCGGGCAAGAAATGAATAAATGTTGAATGGTTTCTTCTTGATCATAAAAATAACATTTTTTACAGCCTTGTAAGTTTCTTTTTGTAAGATTATCTTTAGTCAATAGAACTTTACGGGCATACATAAAGTCTATATACATTGATTTGACCGTAAACGTCCCCAATGTCGTTAACTTCCAAACAAAAGCATCCGACTGATTAGTAAGGCGAATTCCTATTAATCTGCTCGAAAGGTGCAGCCACGTTTCTCCCCTCATACCTGTCAAAGCCCGTCTAAAACCTATGTTTAGAGACGTTTGTGATATAACATTTGTAACCAAAACTTGTTTTCTTTGCACTATGTTGTAGAGAGAAGAATAATGTTGGGAGAGAGGCGTGTTTCCTAGCACGTATCCTCCCAAAACCGTGCTATTTCTCCATTACCCACTTCAAAAGACCCACCGTCAAAAAATCATGTTTTAATTTCATGAGACCTTTCCAGAAAGGTGGGCTCGTTGGTTTTGACTTTCTTGTCAAAGAGTGAGTGTGCAGGTATTTGTTTTGGATAAGTTCATGGCATACCCCTTGTTCGGTCATGAGCTTAAATAACCATGTACTTAACAAGCATTTGTTCTTTACTTCCAGAACCTCGACACCTAGACCCCCTTTATCTTTTGGTCTACATATGATGTTCCACTTAGTAGTCTATACTTTCTTTTGTGGCCATCACTTTGCCAGAAAAACCTCAATCTAGTCTTTTCCATTCCCCTTTCGGGAAATTTCCCAATTGAGATAGCATGTGTTTTCCCATGTAAGTACCCTGTATGGATCTATTATGTAGCTTCGAAGATAAACAGGAAAACAGTACAATCTGTTTTGCGGTCCATCTAGGTTACAATCGCGACTAATTGATTGTACACAAAATACAACAAATATTGCATGATGCTACTCGTTCCCAAGTTTTGGTCGAGAAACCGCTGAAGTATAAGTGCATTGCCTTCCTTTTCTCATAAGCTTGAGATTTTGGATGAACTGGTTTGGCGCATGCAGTTCTACAGAAACCATTGCTCCTACGCAGATATCAAAGTTTTGTTCGTGTGCACTACACTCCCCAAACAAGAAAAAAAAAGCTTACCCACCCGATTATGGAGACCAGCATATATATCTAAATTTGGATATACCTAATTCATTGGTTCATGGATCGATTGATCACAGGATGCGCTCACGCATGATTGGATTAGATTCATAAATAATCATGGGAAACTCTATTTGAAGGAGATGGTCGATCAGGAAGAAAGGTAATTTGAGGCTGGGCACGGTAGAGCTAGAGAGGAAGGCCAGCTATAGCTACATGCGGTGCCTGGCCAAATCAACAGGTAATGCTGATGACCATCACAAGCTTGTTGGGCCAACATTCACATGCGCGGGAGCCATACTTACTGTCGAAAATCTACCGGCTGTCAATCGTGTGGGGTTGAGGTAGTACTTGGAAACAAGCTTTATAAATAAAGCCAAATCCATACAGAGTACAGCCTTCAAAAAAACTTTTAGCTAATAATGGCCCCTCTATAATCGCGCCAGCTGCTGTGGCGTTTCTGCAAGTGTATGACGCCGCTTGGCTGGCTTTTCTTCCGACGAGGCCCAAATTAGAATGGTGATTTTTTGCTACTACCTGATGTGTTCGTCCACATTCATGCTCGGGTTCGCATGCTAATGGATTTAGACGGTGACGTGAAGCCCTCGTGGACGACAGGACGAGCTCGTCGATGTGGAATTCACGAGTACAAGTGTGTGTATGTGTGTCTCGTTCTGCATATTGAGTGATTAGGAGACTGCGAGCTGCTTTGAGATGCGCGTTCAGGTCGAGGTTTAGGCACATGAGGAGAGCTATGCGTCGTGAGGGATGCTGTGTGTCAAGGTCCTATATACTCCCTTCGTTTGAAAATATAAGATGTTTTAGATTTGTGGAGTAAATATATCTAGACACCTTTTAATATATAAATTTATTTGAACCTACACACTAAAAGGTGTCTAGATGTATCGGCTTCACTAACCTAAAACATCTTATATTTCCAAACGAAGAGAGCAAAATTGCTTTCGGCAGAAACCGAGTGTTCATCAAGAGCACGAACGTTATCTTACTGAACCGTACTTGACGAATCAGAAGAACAAGACACGGTCATTGGTTTGTGCAGCGTGAAGTTTTGCCGTTTTCGTCTTTTCTTTCTCCATTTATTCCTAGAAGAACAAGGACAAGCTCGGCCAAGAACAGGATGGCAACGTCTCAAATTCGAGAAGTATACCATGATGTTTGGATGGGATCACAAAGACCCTGTCCTTGTCCACCTAAAACGCTCACTAATACGAGCTAGGAATGACCTGGCTGTATCTAACTAAAAACCAACAGCTAGTCTACTCTCTGTCAAACTGAAGTAGCTCAACCTTCTTCAGTAACAGAGATTGAGCAAAACTGTAGTCGAGTAGTTATCAGGGAACTTGTTCCATGAGTTCAAATACATGCCAAAAAATCTCAGTCGACCCAAAGAGATATTTTCCTGGTGCCACTCATTCTCAATAATGATTTACTGCAACTAGACGACTCTATGTAGAGAAAGATTTCTTTTTACCATGGAAACAAGGGCCACGGTTGCTCGTGTGGGAAGTCTAAGTGAATGCACGTTGCACCGTGATTCCTTCAGTCTCAGGTAGCTAGCTCATTGAGGCCTCCATAGAGTACTCTTCTTATATAGGTGAGAGAAAAAAGTGCACAAATAGGAATGATTTTTGTCCTTGGCTTTTAAATAAGAGTGGGAGAGCTGCGATATGATTTTCTGATAACAACGAGTACTAGAAGCATTCAGACAAGACAGTAATGAGTACTATATCTAAGAAGTAGTTCTAGTAATAATCCATTCCTTTCGAAAACTCGACAAGCATCGACGCATTCAAGTAAATAGCTAATCCAGAGTCAGGGACCTACAATGAAAATTGTGTTGTTCTTCTTTACATAAGGAACAAGTTGCATTTCTGGACATCTCAAATCAAGGGAAGTTTTAAGAGGATAGAAATTATGTTTCTCGGGTATTTACTTCATGGGCTTTGCTACACATACTAGCGCGAGCCGAAGGCGTGTCGTCGTCCTCGCCCCTCCATCACCGGAGCTAGATAAAACTTTTCGTTGAAAATCTTGTTATAGTAGGCAGACAGAAGGTTATCATGCTAAGAACACCAGAGCGCTGCCTTTTAAACTAGAAGAGGAAAATGATCTAATAAAAACTAGAAGAGGAAAACAAAAACGGGAGCGACTGTACAAGAGGCATGTTTGTATTAAGGTGGAACATGCCAAAAACCACACAAATTAATGAGAAAAAACTTAAAAACTAAACAGGCTCGGTTGGAATAGTTGGCACGAAGACGCATGAGCACGCTCTCGCTGAAGAATGTCCTTTGTGGTAGAGATGGATGTACCTCAACATAAGTTAGACGTTGTCATGTGAATATCATGCAGTTTCTTTCTTTTTGGACATTCCATCAAACATAGAGAAGGCGGCCACTGAGGCGTTGTTACTCTTTTTTTTTTGGCTTTCCCTCAATTGAGTCGTCCCACCATTCTGAAATGGATAGGAAGTTGTGGCCGTGGCTCCCCAATTCATCATTGTCCCAACTTTCAGTGGTGTTTCAGATCGCCATAGTGAAGGCATTCCTTGCAAAGGTGAACAGCCGTTTCTGGACCGTTTCGACAAAGCATATGCATGTAGGGTCATGGGGCCACCCCCGATGGCTAACATATTCACAATGAGTACTTTTCTGTGAAGGGACCACCAGGAGAAAAGTTTGCACTTCAGCTCAGCATGAGCGTTCCAGATCTTCAGCTTTGACCTAGCCTGGTTGTGATGGAGGTCTTTCCATTGCAGCCATGTCCATCTAAGCATGAGGGCTCGTCCAGTGCACTCGAGATTGGGGATGTTGAGGCCGCCCAAATTCTTGGGTCTGCAGATAGTTTTCCAGTTGACGAACGCATGGCCGTCCGCAGAAGATTATGTACAAAATACAAGACACATGAAGCAAAAGCGGGATTTTTTAGACAAAAATTGAACACATGTTTGGCTGAGGACCCGGGTATCTGAAATTTTGATCCAGGAGTACGAAGAGCACGGTGCTATGTCTAAAGACCGTGGACAATTTCCATGCACCATCCTCCTCCTCTTCGCCGTCATCAGCAGGCTAAAAGAGAAAAAGTAAGGGTGAACTCGTGTCCTTGTTTTGGTTGATAACTACAACTTTTCATGACAATTAATTGTTCTCACGCAAAGGAATTCACGAGTACGAGTGCGCGTAGGTTTGTATATTCTACTCCTACACATTGAGTGATTATGATTAATTAGAAGCTGCTCTAAGATGCTTGCGTTGAGGTTGAGGTTTTGGCCTCTGAGGAGAGACCTCATAATGGAGGCTATGTGTCATGTGTGGTCTGGTCCCATATAGAATTTTTTTAGCGGCAGCAGAAGTGTTCCTCAACATCACGCAGGTCATCTAGTTTTTCATGTTTTTTTTCGAAACGGGGAGCACAGTCTTCTTGTTGCTTGTACTTTCAAGACCTGAGGGAACCGAAGAACAAGGAGACTAGGAGAGAATGGCATTGCGTTGTTGTGCTGCTTTTACGCTTTGTTTCTCCATTTATTCTGAGAGGCTGCCACGATGATCACGGCATCGCTCCGTCATACTACCGAGGTAGTTAGCTAGGAAAGAGCTGACTGGATAACCAGCTAGCTATCTAACTAAAAACTAACTGTCTACTCTCTGTCTAACTAAACTAACTCAACCTTCTTCGGTAGCAGAGATTGACCAACACGACTAGTTGCCTCAGCTGAAATCTCTGCCAAAATGTCTCAGTCGACCCAAAGAGATTTTTTCCTGGTGCCGCTCATTCTCAATAATGATTTACTGCAACTATACGAGTCTATGTAGAGCAAGATTTCCTTTTGCCATGGAAACAAGGGCTACGGTTGCTCGTGTGGGAAGTCTAAGTGAATGCAGGTTGCACCGTGATTCGATCCTTCACACTCATGTAGCTAGCTCATTGAGGCCTCCATAGAGTACTCTTCTTATATAAGGTGAGAAAACAGTGCATAATATGAAAGCTCTTTGTCCTTGGCTTTTAAATAAGTGTAGGAGCCGCTCACATATGATTTTCTGACAACAACGAGTACTAGAGCATTTAGATAAGACACTAATAAGTACTATATCTAAGAAGTAGTCCTAGTAATAATCTATTTCTTTTGGAAAACTCGACAAGCATCGATGCATTCAAGTAATTAGCTACACACCTACAAGGAAAATTGTGTTGTTCTTCTTTACATAAGGAACGAGTTGCATTTGTGGACATCTCAAATCAAGGGAAGTTTTAAGAGAATTAAGATAGAAATTATGTTTGTCGGGTAATTACTTCATGGGCTTTGCTAATTCTCAGTCAATTGAGAATAAAGTTAGAGCTTTATGTGTCCTGTGAGTTATAAGTGGGGTTGCAACTAGGATTTTTCTTACTTTATTCTAGTCCCAATTGCCAAAATATGCTAAGATCCAGTCATGCACCACTATTTTACCCATCCAACACTACTGAGCTCAAAATGGTGGTGGTGGCCCTTGGAGACCAATGAACTCCTTTCCTTCCTCTAACCTCATCTCGCCGCTTTAGCTCCACCGTCAGAGTCGAAAGGTGCGTGAGTATCTGTCCGTTAGGACCAACCAGTTTAAGGGTAGACTTCCCATTTGAGATAACATGTGTACATTTACCGGGTAAGTACCCTGCACGGATTCATTGTGTAGCTTCGATGATAACGAGCTAGAAATTACAAACTGTTTTGCGGTCCGTCTAGACTATAATCGGGAAATACAACAAACGTATTTCGCTCCAAGGAAAAGTCTTTTTGCCCATGTTTCCCAGAAATCTCTAAAGGCCAAAGTAAAATATTTCATGATGCTACTCGTTCCCAAGTTTTGGTCGAAACTGCTAAACTAAGTGCATTGATCTGCTTTTCTCATGAGCCTGAGATTTTGGATTAACTGGTTTGGCGCATGAAGTTCTACAGAAACCATTGATCCTACAAAGATATCAACGTTTTCTACAGAAACCACTTATCATGCATAACGGACGAATTCTTCATTAGATGTATCGTCTTGTTCAACTAGGAGGTAGGATTAACGAGAGGGAAAATCAGGAAAATACTGGGAGAGTTCAGGTTCGCGCTGGCGGCAACGTGAACCGACCAGGCGACCGCCCGCCACAGGCCACAGCAGTCCAATTTGGAGTAGTTTCAGAAATAATACTCATGGCTCATGGGGAACTCTATTTGAAGGAGGTAGTCAATCAGGAAGGAAAGGTAATTTGAGGTTAGGCAAGGTAGAGCTAGGGAGGAAGGCCTGCTATATCTAATCCCTAGCTACGTGCGGTGATCATCACAAGCTTGTCGGGCTAGTACCATTCATATGCATGGCAGCCAAACTTACTGCCGAAAATCTAGGAGCGGTCAATCAATCGTGTGAGGCTGGGGAGTACTACGAAAACTCCTTTTGAAAAGTGTTTGGCATTTCGGGGATGGAGTTACACACCGCTTTTGCTGCCAAGCTAGCTAGCTTGCCGTCTCTAGGGACACTCTGATTCTTGTAGCTCGAACTTGTGTCAAGTCAGTGAAGTCCCATTCCTATTCTCCCTTCTTTTCGATCGAGACTGAAACGCTCTGTGGAAATTTGAGCTAGCTAGCTACATATATACTCCTACCGATACAAGAACAAGACCTATAATTTTGGGGCAGGGTACGCAGTATAGCTGCAGTAAACAAGACATTCTTGAAATAGGCTTTCGTTCAGTTTTATAAATAAAACAACCATTCATACAGAGTTTTAAGTGTTTCACAGACACACGCACGCACGCACGCACGCACAGAGAGAAAGCAGAAAGCTGGGAAGACATCACAAACACCCCACACCACACGGATACAACGAAGCTATGAAAACGACCAACAAGCAGGGGTCCCACCAGCCGAACTGGCTCAGGATCGGGTGTGTGGCGAAGCTATGCAGCGTGCCTCCTCGACCAGATGACGGAGGATGGCATCAAGCTTCTCCTGGTCCTGGCGCCTACCACTGCTGCAAAAACACGAGAAATTTAAAGATCGAGTCAGTGGCACGACGTACGAACACTTTTTCTATTACCATTTTATTATGGACCGTCCATAGGGTCCATGTCAGCGCCGCAAAAACGAACCAAAAGAGACATCGACCCTTATTAGGTCCGTTTGCGTGGGACTCTAGGAATTGTCCAAGATCATGGGCATCCCAATCGAGGCCTAGGGCTTCTCGGACAAAGTTCCATAGAAATCGGGCCACATGATAGGTGAACGTTATGTGTGCTCCTGTTTCTGGGATCAAGCATAATGGACATAACCCGTCGCCCGGCCCCTGACGCAGCGACACCTCTATCTCCGAAGGAAGGCGATCGCGAAGACATTAGCTAGCCAAATTTTTGAAGAGGTATTGCTTGTCCATGATTTGGCTCCAACCTTCCCATCACCCAGTACGGCTCCAACCTTGGCGCGGACATGGGCTTGATCTCTGGCGTCCCCCCTGCTGCGCTTCTGTCCTCTGATGAGGAGTCTTCGGGGAGTGTGGGGATGGTGGTCTGTTCCCCCCAGTCCCCCCGCTCCCCTGGGGTGGTCTGCTACTCCCTCGCCCTGGATACTCTGGCCCCCACGTTGGCTGCCGCCGAAGAGGTGGCCCTCAAGCTCCCTAGGCACAAGACCCCCAGGCCTCCCCCTCTGCCGCCGTCCCGCCACAGTGTCCGCCTTGCTGGGGCGAGGGTGGGCCTCTCTGGTCCGGAGCCGACAGTGGCCGAGCGGGCCGCTATTCGTGTCGCGGCTCGTGATGAGATCTCAGGTACTTCCCCTGCCCCCTATTCGTCCTTCTGATCATGGCCCATCTGGTATTCCTGGTTCTTCGTTCTGTGTCTTGTATGAGGTATCACTGGCTCACCTGGGAGAGGTGGCTGATGATTGTGGTATCGTATTCCATGGTGAGAAGGGCCCCCGGGTTGAGCAGATGGCCGCCATTAAGGCACGGGAGGGGTACGCGGGTGCGATCGCTGCTGCCCGAGCTCGTGATGCTCGGGAGCGTGAACGCGCCCAGATCCTGGCCGTGGCTGGATCCTCTGGACCTGGCCCCAGCAAGGATCCCCCTCCTGCGCCCGATGAGAGGGAGGTGACTCTGGAGACTACCCCGAGGGGTAGGTCTCGGGGTAGACCTCCCAAGGCTGCCGCTTCCCGTTCCCGATCCAGTCATGCCCATTCAGTCCCCGCTCAGGGGACCCCCGAGGCTTGAGGTCCCCTATGGATCTCAGCCGGGCTTTTCGGGTGTTCATTTGGAACATCCGGGGGTTCGGGCACGAGGGTCGTCGCCGTCAGATCAAAGAGTATATTCGCTTGGAAGCGCCGGATATTGTCGGCCTTCAGGAGACGATCCGCCAGGACTTCTCTATTGCTGATCTTGAGGGCCTTTCTCGTCACAAGTTCTGCTGGTCATGGATTCCGGCTAGTGGCCACTCCGGGGGCATCCTCCTTGGGGTCAAGGAGGACACCTTTGAGGTGGATGATATGGACCGCGGGGACTTCTTTTTGAGCATGTCCCTCACCCATAGACAATCTCGTTTCAAATGGGAAATGATCATTGTCTATGGCCCCGCGGACCATAGGAGGTCGCCGAGTTCCTGCTCGAGCTGAAGCTGAAAGTGGAGTGGGCTGAGATCCCGGTGGTCGTTGCCGGGGATTTCAACCTGATTCGCGCGACGGAGGACAAGAGCTCGGCACACGTGGACCTCCCTAGGATGCGTATGTTTAATGACTGCATCGCGGATCTTGCTCTGCGCGAGATTGCACGGGTGGGAGTTAGATATACGTGGACCAATAAACAGCTAGCCCCGATTCGCAGCGTCCTCGACCGTGCCTTTGTTTCCGTTGACTGGGAAGTGATGTTTCCGCTGTGCTCTCTGAGAGCCGTCACTAGGATTGGCTCCGACCATACCCCCCCCTCCTTCTTTCCTCGGGAGAGGGATGCCCACCTAGACTGAACCGCTTCCATTTTGAGTCCTTCTGGCTCTAGAAGCAAGGATTCGTGGAGGCAGTTCGGGCCAGGTGGCTTCTGACGGCCGCCTCCCCCCCCCCCCCCCCCCCCCCCCCCCCGTGTGCACTCTGCGGTGGATATCTGGCATCATTGCACTAAGATATCCCGCCAGTTCATGCGCGGTTGGGGGGCCAACCTGGGGGCGGAGCTCAGGTCCCAGAAGGAGTCCATCTTGCGGGAAATTCAGGCTTTAGATCGGGAGGCTGACCTTCGTGGCCTGTCGGCGGAGGCCTGGTCCCATAGGTATGCCCTGGAGACCTCCATTATGGAGATCTACAAGGGCGAGGAGGCATTCTGGCGCCAGCGGAGTCGCCAGAACTGGACTGTCCAGGGGGAGTCGAACACAGCCTACTTCCATGCCATTGCCAATGGGCGGAGGAGGAAGTGCTCGATCCCTTGCCTCTGGGAGGGGGGGCGCTGTTGGAATCTCCACAGGCGCTTTCCTCCCATATTTATAGATTCTACAAATCCATCTTCTCGGCGGCGGCCCCCTCGGGCATTTCGCTTGCGCCGGCCTTCTGGACAGGTGGGGCGCTGGTCACCCCGTCTGAGAACGTGGACCTCACACGGCCGTTTCTCGCGGACGAGGTATCGGCGGCCCTAAAGTCTATGAAGACGGGATCGGCGCCAGGCCCCGATGGCCTGCCGGTGAGCTTTTTGCAGACGTTCTGGGCCCAACTCTAACCGGTGATCATGCAGATGTTCCAGGAGTTTTATACAGGGACTCTGGTGATGGCGCGTCTAAACTTTGGTGTGATTACTTTGATCCCCAAGGTAGTGGGGGCCACAGACATATGCTAATTCCGCCCCATCACAGTGATCAATGTTATTCAGCGCCTCTTTGCGAAGGTCTGTGCTATTCGGCTGGCCCCGGTTCTAGAGAGACTCACGCACCCCCTCCAGTTCGCATTCCTAAAGGGGAGCCTCATTCATGATGATGTCCTTTCCCTCCATGAGATTATTCATGAGGTCAAGGCACGCCATCAGAGAGGGGTGTTCCTCAAGTTGGACTTCCAGAAATCCTATGACTGGTTGGACTGGGCTTTCCTGCGACTTGTCCTGGAGAGGAGGGGGTTCGATGATCGCATGATCTGCTGGATTATGCAGTTTGTGATGAGTGGTAGGATGACGATCAATATCAATGGTGAGATTGGACCCTACTTTACCCCATCCTGTGGGGTGAGGCAAGGGGATCCGATCTCCCCCCTCCTCTTTAACTCCGCGGTGGATGCCCTTGCAGAGATTTTGGATAGAGCCAAAATCGCTGGACACATTACTGGTGTGGTAGGGAATCTGATCCCGGGAGGGGGTATTTCTCATCTGCAGTACGCGGATGACACTATGATCATGGTGCAGGGCTCGGACCTAGACATCAGGAATTTGAAATTCCTGCTGCTCTGCTTCGAGGCCATGTCAGGGCTCAAGATCAACTTCGACAAGAGCGAGGTCATGGTCCTAGGGTTCAATGACGTCGACCGGCAGCGTATAGCCGACAACCTCAACTGCAACCTGGCGGAGTTCCCCATTACCTACCTGGGGTTCCCCATGCGAGAGTCACGGGTGTTGATCAAGGATCTTTCCCCCTGGTCACGCGAGTGCGCTCGAGAGCCGAGCCTTGGCGAGCGCGGCTCACGTCGAAGGGGAGCAAAACGGTTCTGATCAACTCCTGTCTTTCGAGTCTTCCCATGTATCAGATGGGTCTTTACCTGCTCCCCGAGGGAGTCCATGCCGACTTTGCTAAGGAGCTGTCGAGATTCTTCTGGGAGGCTAGAGATGGTCACCAAAAATACCATATGGTGAAGTGGGCGGACGTTTGCGCCCCCAAATGCTTTGGGGGCATAGGTATCCTGGACTCCCGGCGCTTCAACGTGGCCCTGATGCTGAAGTGGGTGCATCCTGAGGGACGACGGGGGGCTTTGGTTGTAACTTATCAAGGCCAAATACCTCCGCGGCCAGCCCCTCTTGGCTTGCAAGAGGCGGGAGGGGTCGCAGTTCTGGAGATCTATCCAGGACATTAAGCATTACATTGGCCGAGGCATCTCCTTCGTGGCTGGGGATGGCCAGGGGGTCCGCTTTTGGCTTGACCCCTGGCTGCTCCCGGTGCCGTTGGGGATCCGGTTCCCCGCTCTCTTTGCCATCTCGGCCTCCCCATCCTCGCTTGTCGCGGAAAATTTCCGGGATGGTATCTGGAACCCCCTGTTCCTTCAACGAGGTGGAGGCTGCCGAGCTCCAGTCCCTGATGGGGGCCTTGCCCGCCGCTCTCTCTGAGGGGAAGGATGTGGCCTCCTGGCTGCTCCTCCCCTCGGGTGAGTTCTCGGTGAGCTCGGCCTATAAGGCCCTATTCCAGGGCCCTCAAAGGCCGTGGTAGGCCCCCCTTTGGGAAGCTCCTCTGCCCCTTAGCATCCGCATCTTCGTTTGGCAACTTCTCCGGGACAGGTTGCCCTCGGGGATGGAAGTCTCCAAGCGTAACGGCCCCGGTGACGGCCGGTGCCCCCTATGTGGGACACCGGATTCGTGCACCCATATCATGTTCTCTTGCTCGGCGGCACGGTTCTTATGGAATTTTGTTCGGGAGGCTCTGGGTCCGACTTGGCAGGCGCAGGAACTGGGGGAGTTCCTGCAGGCCCAGGCAAACCGGACCGGAGGAGGACGCCGCCTTTTCTGGCTCCTCTTCGCAGCACTATCCTGGACGCCGTGGAATGTGCGCAACATGATGGTGATCGAACGGATTTCCCCACTCGGGCGTCTGACTTTGTTTTTTCTTTGCTTGCCTTTCTCCAGCAGTGGTCCCCCTTGGTGCGTTCGTGTGACCGCCCCGCGTTCGAGTCTTCGCTCCGAGCGTTGCGCGCTGCGGCGCTCCCCTTCGCGGCGCCGTCGTCTGCATCCCTCGCGCCCTCCCCGACGTCCTGATGGACGCCGTCTCCCCTGGTCTCCCACCTTTTTTGTTTTTTCTTTGGGCTCTGATGTGCTGTGGCCCCAGCGTGGGTGCGACCTTTTCCTTTTCTTTGGCCTCGGCCGCGTTGGTTGTATGTCTGAATTTGTACTTGGATTGTGCTTTATCTATAAAGTGGGGCGCGAGCCTGATTCGAGAGTATAGCACGATACTGAGGCAGTCGATCAGGTAGAAAGGGTAGGGCAGGGTTAGATGGGACGCTGCCAATGACAATAGCTCTCATGTGGCACGTGCGAGAGAGGCAAGCTACTAGGTGGGGCCTGGACAAATAAACAGGCAATTATGGTGACCATCACAAGCTCTTTTTTTTTACATGAAACAGCGCTTTATTGATTAAAACATATCAATACACATGGATCCCCGGATAAACTCCGGAACCGAATGGAAAACACAACTAGAAAAAATAGTCTCACACGATCTAGCTAGCAGATGCGCTGCCTCATTTAGAGATCTCTTCACATGGATGAAAGAAGCCGACGTGAAGTTCCTGGCCATGGCCTTGATGCCATCAACCACAGTACCCACAGATGATCTGTCCAACTCAGACGAATTGAGCCGCTGAACGAGAGAAAGACAGTCCGTGAGAAATATAGCTTTGTCAACACCTTCATCCTGAGCAAATCTGACCGCTCGACGAAGAGCTAAGGCTTCAGCGAATTCAGGGGATGCCAGGCCAGGAAGTTCTTGCCGACACGCCGCGACAAAGCCCCCGTCATGAGACCGAATAAGAACCCCTGCCCCCATCTTACCATCAGCTTGAAAAATTGTTGCATCGGCGTTGATAATAAAGGAACCCGGTGGCGGTGGAATCCGTTGAGGAGCAGTGACATTGGAATCACACCTTTGGACCGAATCCTGCTTGAGGGAATGCACTCTAATCAAGTCAATATAAGCAAAAATCTTTCCACATGTGCGAAGCGGATTAGGAATTTCCTCTGCGTTCCTGACATTGTTCCGAGCCTCCCAGATGTGCCAAAAACAAACAGCAAGGGTCGTAGCTTGTAGACCACTAGAACGCTCTAGGAAGTCAAAAATCCATTGCCGGCGAGAGACAAAATTCTTACGGTCGAGCCGTTGTAATTTTTTGCTTCACTTCCCTCCACACTGTAGCCGCAAACTGACAGGTTAACAGTGCATGTTCAATACTCTCCTCCCGTCCACAGAAAATACACAAACCTGATGCAGGAACTTGCCTCTTGTTCAGCTGAACACCGCTCGGCAGGCAATTGTGAGCAAAACGCCATATATGTATTTTCATTTTGCCTGGCGCCTTAATACTCCAAATAGCCTTCCATTGTTTCTCACTTGTCGCCAAGTCAGAGCACATTCCCGTGTCTGTCTTGCTCTGAGAAAGGTAAAACTTGGATGATCGGGCAAGATTGTACGCCGACCGCATAGTATAAGTACCATGGCGAGTATACGGCCAACAGACAAAGTCCCCTATGCCTTGCTGGGAGATAGGAATTTGTAGAATCTGCATTGCCATGGACGAGCTGAAGAAAGCCCGGACATTCTCCTCATTCCACGTGCCCCTCTCCTCATCCATGAGACAATGAACTGTTGCCGAAACTGGGATCGGCGAGGTAGGACGGATCATTCCAGGGGGGAGTCCAGGCACCCAGTTGTCCCCTAGAATTTTGACGGTCTTCCCATCACCTATACCCCAACGCACTCCTTGGTATAATAGCTCTCGTCCATGCAAGATGCTCCTCCATGTATAGGAGGCCGATCGAGGTTTTAGTGCATGCCAAAAATCTGAATCCGGGAAATACCTGCCCTTGAGTACACGGGCGCAAAGGGAATCAGGCACGGTGAGCAGCCGCCACCCTTGCTTGGCCAACATGGCCTGATTAAAGAGAGCGAGGTCGCGGAACCCCATACCCCCAAGTGCCTTTGGTGTCGACAACCATGCCCAGGACCTCCAATGCATCCTCTTCTTCCCATTTTCCACACCCCACCATCTATTAGCAACTATAGCTCTAATATTCTCACAAATGGTAAGGGGTAACTCGAAACAACTCATGACAAAGGTAGGAATAGCTTGGATCACCGCCTTTATCAACGTCTCATTTCCAGCTCGAGACAAAGGCCTATCTGATAAACCCATGATGTACTTCCATATCTTGTCAACAAGGAACTTGAAGGTGGCTGTGGGGGATCGTCCAACCGAAGTGGGCATCCCAAGATAGAAATCATTAAGCACTTCACTTTGCACCTCCAAGCGATCTTTCACCCTCGTTTTCACTTGATCCAAGCAATGAGAACCAAAGAAAATAGATGACTTTTCAAGATTAATTTTCTGGCCAGACCCATCACAATAAATCTTGAGTGTATTTTTAAGAGCATCCACACTCCTATCATCACTTCTTGCAAAGAAGATGCTGTCATCGGCAAACAATAGATGGGATATAGGGGGACCAAGTCGACCATTGCGAATTCCATAGAGCTCACCTCGGTCCTCCTTTTGTTGCAACATACATGACAAACCTTCCGTGCAGAGAAGAAACAAATATGGACTAATTGGATCTCCTTGACGAATACCTCTAGATGGAACAACCGGTGCGGTTAGGTCGACATTAACACGGACCGCATACCGCACACAAGTGACGCACCGCATCACTGATTGAATCCAAGAAGGGGCAAAACCGAGCTTACAAAGGCAACCATATAGATAATTCCACTCCACCCTGTCATAGGCCTTCATCATATCTATCTTTAGCGCAAAGAAAGGCCGCTTGGAATACTGGTTACGAATAGTATGCAAGCATTCAAAGTCAATCAAAGCATTATCAGTGATCAGCCTCCCAGGAACAAAGGCACTCTGTTGTTCTGAGATGATTGACGGTAAGATCACCTTAAGCCTGTTCGCCAACACCTTGGAGGCAGTTTTGTAGAGGACATTGCACAAGCTAATTGGTCGGAAATTTTTCAAATGCTTGGGCTTGGCAACCTTGGGAATCAACACAATGATTGAGTCACAAAGACCCTCCGGAATTTCACCTCCACACAGAAAACCCCTCACTGCATTGCAAATTTCAGTCTTGAAAAAATCCCAATGAGTTTGGTAGAACAGGGCCGGAAAACCATCCGGCCCTGGAGCCTTAGTAGGCCCCATTTGGAAAAGGGCAGCCTCTATTTCTTCATCCGAATATGCCTTACACAAATCAGCATTCATCTCGGGAGTCACCTTAACAGGTATTGTATCGAGAACTACATCCCCTGAGGCACAATGTTCAGAAGAAAAAAGTTTTTCATAATACTCATGAACCATAACTTTGATCTCTCCTTGTGCCTCACACTTCGAGCCATCCTCTCGAAACAGCACCGAAATCTTATTCGTGCGCTTGCGAGCCGATGCCCTCGCATGGAAGAAGGAAGTGTTGCGGTCCCCCTCCCGAAGCCACTCAACACGTGATTGTTGACGCGCCATTAACTCTTCGCATTCAAACAACTCGCACAGTTTGCGCTCAACATCATGCTCCTCCTTCACACTAGCATCCGACATAGGCTGTCCCCTAATATAAACTAGTTGTTGCTCTAGTTTCCGAATATTTTTCTGAACTGAACCGAAAGTAGTTCGACTCCAATCCTTCAGCATCGGAGCCATACAATTAAGATTGGACCATGTCGAGCGGAGGGACTGGGAATCCCCCGTGCTAGTAGCCCACGCTGATTCCACCACTTCCTTATAATCAGGTGCACGCTGCCACATCGCCTCATACCGAAAATTATATGGAAAAGGGTGAATTAAACTCCTTCGTGACTCCTTACAAAGTGTGATCATGATCGCATAGTGATCCGAAGAAGAAGTAATCACATTCTCAACCGTGCAGTCTTCAAAGAGCTGAGAAAAATCTTCATTCGCCACTCCACGATCGAGGCGAACTTTAATGTGAGTCTCAACATCCTGCCGGTTAGACCAAGTATACTTTGGTCCCTCAAAACCAAGATCTGATAGACCACAATCTTGCAAACATTCTTGGAACGCCAAAATCTGAGATTCAGTCCTGTCACGAGGCCCCATGTGTTCATCTTGAGATAGAACTTCATTGAAATCACCACAACAAAGCCAAGGACCGTTCCAATTTGTTCGCATAGACCGGAGAAGATCCCAAAACTCATGTCTACTGTCCCGTTTGGGCTCCCCATAGACAAAGGTTGTACGCCAGGTCACTCCCCCCTCCGGTTTGATATGAGCATCAATACACCGGTTATTGAAGCCTTTGATAGAGACCGAGACCGACGACAACCAAAACAGGTCCAAGCCTCCGCTAAGGCCAACACTACTGACAGCAAAGCAACCAGAGTATCCAAGCGACCACATGAAACTCCGAACTCTAGACTCCCTCATCTTCGTTTCGGATAAGAAGAGAAGGTTGGGACGATGAGTCTTCACCAGCCAGCAAAGCTCGCCAACTGTCGCGTCCGTCCCTAGCCCACGACAGTTCCAGCACAAAAGTATCATTGCGTGTGACGGGCCTGCTCAACAGCGCCCGCCTGATCCGCCGATCCATTGTCACCATTCTTTCTCAACTTTTTGTTTGAGTCTGAACTCACACCAACATCGGTCGTCCCAACTGAATCCTCCTGTACAGGAACACTTTGCCGTATCACCAATGCAAGCGGGCACACTGTATCCACATCTGGGACATGCGTCTTAGGTAGGTAGACTTGCTTACGTTTCTGTCCAACAGACAGACCACCTTCCTCATGGACGGGGTCTTTTCCTTTGCCTTGACACTTCCCGGTCTTGGCAGAGTTGTCACGGGCACGAGGCTGCCTCTTCTTCTCTGGAGATGAGACCTCCATGGCATCTCCATGCTTCTTATTCGGACTCGCAGACCCGCCCTTTGCAGCTGAATGGCCCGCCCTCTCGTTAGTAGCCTGTGTATCTGATTGGCCATAGCCGTTCGGCACAGAACCACTAGAAGACTTCGCCCCTTGAGCCTTTTTCTTTCGCTCATCCGGGGCACACAACCGGTCTGCCGAGTATGGCAGCCTCCCTTCTGCATCTCGTTCTCCTGGATTCTTGCATTCGGTGGAGGAGTGACCAACTATCCCACACGAGAAACAGTAATGGGGCAGGTTTTCATACTGGACCTCAAACCAATCCGTCGCATTCCGACGCGGAGAGAAGACCGTGACGCCCCGCAGAAGCGGCTTGTTCACATCTACCTCCACCCGAACGCGCATGAAGCTACCCCAGCACCTCCCTGTGCCATCACAATCCACAACAGGGACACAACCATCGGTACCAAGTGGTCTAGCAATCACCGCACCCACTTTCTTGTGCATGTACCCAAAAGGTAAATTGATGATCCTAGCCCATATTTTCAAACCATTGAATACCATGTCTCTAGGTTGTTGATCAATGTCGAAATCCTTGAGCAACACCGCATGTTTACCAACGACCCAAGGGGGGCCATCCACAACACGGTCTTTGTCCGCCTTCGTTCCAAACTCAGCCACGAACAAGTTATCACCGGCCGGATTCAGAATCAGGCCACGCGTGTTCCCCCACGCTGGCCTCAACGCCGCCGCGATCGTACTGATGTGCAGTATATTCGGAGACAATACCTTGCCAACAAGCGCCCATGGTGAGTGAACCAGGACGTCGTCGACCCCATCATCCAGTACCACCGCCTCAGCTTCAGCCGCAGTCAAGCGGAGACGGCCCATCATCTCCGAGACATGTTCATCGGATCCGGCCGTCGCCGCCGCCGCAGAAGAGGGAGCCATCTTCTCGCTCCCCATCGATCCACTCGCTCCCGTGTTGGGAGCCCCCACCACCGTTTTGCCCCTGCCTCGCCCTTCCGACGAGCCCGTCATAGTCGATCCACCCCGATCCCGCTGCTAGACCAAGGGCGGGCAGCAATCAAAGAGAGCCCCTTGATCGGCCCGAGTTAGCGCAGAGATGAAGCGGGGGATCTTCTAGGGCACACCAGGAGGTTGGGAAGGCACGATAAAGAGCTCGCACTCGCAAGGGCACCATCACAAGCTCTGTCGGGCTACCATGCATGCATAGTGGTGGCCAAACTTTCTATCGCAAAGCTACGGGTGGTCAATCCTGTAAGATTGACTGGGAACATATATACTGCTTGCATGTCCGTGATTGCATACTCTCTAAATAAGTGTACTTTCAGAATTATTTTAAGTTAAATATTTTAAAACTTGACCAACTTTATTGTATATAGTAGCAACCTATACGACATCAAATTGATATATTATGAAACCACTTCAAAACGGATCTGGTGATATTATTTTGGTATCATAAATGTGGCTATGTTTTTTAAAATAATTGATTAAACTTTAAAAGATTCGAGACAATGGTAGAAGTATACTTATTTGCGGACGGAGGGAGTATTTCTCCTTATACGAAATTACACATGCATACACATTTACTGTACACCTCAGGACTGGGTGTAGTACATCCATGTCTCCAGAGCAATGACAAAAAGGGTAACTTTATGAGGTAATTTTGAGTTTGGAATTATCGAGGACATTTGCATGTCTGTGTGTGAGCTATATTTGCACCCATACCTCTAGAGGCTGTAGTGTCATGTGCATGTCTCAACCCAGAGTACCAATACAAATGCAGCCAAGCATTCCCTCAAAAGCGGTTGACATTTCGGGGATGCAGTTACACACCGCTTTTGCTGCCGAGCTAGCTAGCTTGCCGTCTCTAGGGGACACCCTGATTCTTGTAGCTCGAGCTAGCTTGTGTTTAAGTCAGGGAAAGTCCCTTTCCTATTCTCCCTTCTTTTCGATCGAGACTGAAAAGTTCTATAGAAGTTTGAGCTAGCTAGCTACATATATACTCCTGCCGGTAGAAGTATGTGTACAAGAACAAGACCTGTAGTTTTGGGGCAGGGTATGCAGTGCAGCTGCAGTGAACACCCCAGCTGTGGATCAGGGATTCAGAGAGAGAGAGAGAGAGAGAGAGAGAGAGAGAGAGAGAGAGAGAGAGAGAGAGAGAGAGAGAGAGGCAAAGAATCAGCCAAACATTCTCTTGAATGTGCTCAACAAATTTGTTTTTTCTAAGTCATAATTCACACTTTATAACCAAAAGAATCATGTGATCGATTTCATCATGGAGATGTTCAACAGATGTCCAAAACACTTATTACTTGTTAATATTTAGTACATGAAGTTCCTACAACACGTGCAGTCAAACTACTCTTCACTGTTTTTTACAAGAAATTAATTTATGAAAAAAGTGGCGAAATGAGGGTCAAATTGTGAAGAAAAAAACCATCCATGCTGTCATGCATGCCAATATTAATGCGGAATTTGTGTCGCTCTTCACCTTTCTTGCCTGAACATGTTGTACTTCCCCTTCTGAAAATAAATATATGACACATTTTGATTGGTTAACAGAAGAGTTAAGCAATAATTACTTTTATACCATGTAGTGATGTTATTACACAAATCACATATCTAGCGAGTAAATCCTGGTCCAAGTTTTCTCTGGGTCAATCAAAATAAGCTCCACGTTTTAAAACAGTGGGAGTAGTATCAAAAGTGTCACTACAAGGGTTATGCACTTATACTTGACAATCTAAGTCTTTTAACTGAAGCAAGTAATTTGTGATGGTAATTATCAATTAATAATTGCTCCTTTCTCACTGCTCGATCTCACCTAGTTTGTTAGACAAGATAGTTGGCTAGTTGCTCATGTTGTCACACCTATTTGATATATATTTTTAATATCACGCAAAATAACGGATATTATAGGTATATAATTAAGTGGAAATATACCTTAATCATATGAAAATTTCAATGTTTATGGGGTCATTTTGCATTTCTCTGCAGGGACCCAAATTTTTGGAGGTGGACCCTTGCACCACGACATCCATATGCCCTTAGTGCCGATCAAACGTATCACCCTATTGAAGCTGACCGGCTACTTATGCCTTCCACTGATCGAAGTAATGAGCATGACACCATGAACTGGCCACAGTATTCCTCCGACGAGTGTGGCAATGATGAAATGTTGTCTTTGTCGAGGATAACCACAATGTTAAGCTTTATATCACTCCGGCGAGCGGGGAGACACAACGAGCAAGCTATGGACATGAACGAGTGGGACTATAGACGAGACCGGTAACCTTCAGCGTCAAGGATGATAAGAAGGCGACACAAACTAGCCGGACCACATAAAGTGTGGACTTTTGGTTGGTTTGAACGGATAGGTCTGGATTAGGAATATACCCTCTTTTGTGCCACCCGTTATCCACATAAACATTGGTCTTCGGTTTGATGAGATATGACATTTTCTCAAAGTGTCCGAGGTTTATTTCGGAACAAATCATAGGTTTTACAATGAGAAGTAAACTCTCTTAGACCTCGTTCCTTTAAATCCGATGGGATTGGTGTGGATTGCGGCTCTGTTCTTGCTGCAACCAATAAATACGTGTACTTCATTTAAGTCTCGATGGAATCTGTACCAACTCATCTCATTCAATTCCCCAGGACCTGGAAAAATTGTCTCACCACCTGACGTCTGGATTATTTTCATGCCAAAAACAGAGGAGCGATAGTCGATTGTGCAGCATGCAGTTTCGTTTTTGGAATAGAGTGGAACTTTGGGATCAACCAATTCCATGCGAGACTCACTTCCAGGCATGGATTCGTTCCATTTCAACCGAACGAGGCCTCAGGCATTTAGACATGAGGTATGGTGTGGACTTTTTTCTTCCGGCAGTGAGAAAAGTTCAATGTGGAGTCCAAGGAGACTACATGTTGCACCAATACTTTTGGCACATGCAGGACACGACCTTCCCGATGCTACTTGTTCCTCCTGTTGCCAACCCATCCTACGCACATTTTCTTACTCCCTCCGGCCCATATTAATTGACTTTGATTTGTCAAATTTTGGATGCACCTATATACTAAATAGTGTTTAGATTCATCTAAATTTTGACAAATCCAAGTCAATTAATATGGGTTGGAGGGAGTATCTAGATGTGCAAGCGCTTGCTCTGAGACGGCCAAATGTGCTCTGCTCGCTGATAGAGGTAACCATAGTATGTTATATAGGTGAGAAAATATTGTGTGCAGAGATGAGAAGAGAACCCGTGTTATTAATTTTACCCTTTTAACTCCGACACTACAGAAATGGATGGATACGCCAACGACCAAACGTCGGGGCCACGGCCACCCCCAAGCAGCCGTCGGCGTAGAATTGCTCTCGGCGTAGCTATTTTTCCTTTTACCTCATTAAACTTTAAAAAATCATAACTAAATCATTATAATTCAGAAAAATACAAATAATATATAAAAATTTGCAGAAAAATAAGATCTATCTATCTATACTCAAATATTACACATTTTTAAAAAATAAGTGAAACATAAAATATTATATATAGTTTAAAACGGGCATAAGGAATTCAAAAACGATCCAAACAATGTGAAACCTTTACGTTGTATCATATTATGTGACATAGTTATAAGGAAAAATATCAAACTTGGTATATTTATTATGTCTAAAAAACCTTTACAAAATGACCTATCTCATTCGAGGTTTCTTGACTTTCGGGTCAAATGACGAATGTTATGGCTAGAATTAAGGCATAGTTTGTGATAATGTATTCATATTGTGCAACATGTGCATCATGAGATGAAGAACAATGGTGAAGGAGGAAGTTTTCATTTTCTTCGCACCAAAAAGGCATTTTCCATTTTTCGAGTGCAAAAAACGAACCGTTTTGTGAAGCAACCATCAAACGGCTAATTCAAAATGCTACCTCCACATTTTCACCTTACATGGACAATGTCGTAACAGGGGGATCGCAAACCTTTCCGTCTATCCCTGGTGAAAAAGACAAATTCCTGCTGAATCGGTAGGAAGTGGGTCAGATATAAACTATAGGTACATCATCTGATGCTTATGATTTTTTATAAAAATTATTTTTAGGTTCACAATATGCTATTTCATCAGAGATCCACTTCAAGTTTATCGAGGATCAGCCCCGAGCTAAGAATCTTTATGCCCGCGGTTCGACAAAGTTTGACGATAGTTTAAAACAGGCATACGAAATTGAAAAACGATCCAAACAATGTGAAACCTTCGTGTGGTGTCATATTATGTGACATAGTTATAAGGAAAAATATCAAACTTGGTATATTGATTGTGTCTAAAAATATCAAACTCATGAGTGGGTTGTAGGCAGACTGCTCAGATACTATCATTAGAGTACTAGCAAGTAGGTGAGATGTGCATTTGTTTTGGCTTCTGGATTTTTTAATAATTAAATATAAATAATATTTCGATTTTTAGATTAAAAACACGTATGCAAATGTTGATTTCTATACATATCTATAAAGTTGCATTAATAAAGAATTTTAGCATTCTCTGCTACCTTAAAAAGTGTGGATAGCAAGCAGTATATCAATTATAGATCAACATATGTCAGCTCAAAAATGAGGCGTGTATGACACTGTTCGTCAGCCTCTTCTACCATCCATCGGACATGTTAATGATCTGATGCCATCCAATGGCCAAGGCTTTGCGTCGGACAAACATTGTACGAAAGAACGTCGGAAGCATAGCTCTCGTATCACTTTGTACTACTAGTACAAGAGCTTTGGTTTGGGAAAGGGTAAACTATGCCGGGGCAGTAAACACCTAATTGTGAGATCAAAGATCCAATGAGATATGCGGTGTTGTTGTATATTTGGTGATGTGATTGTGAGCATGTTTGCTTACATGCTCTCTAAAGATATTCCAAACAATGTTTCAGTTACACTTCACGAGGCAGAATGGAATGAAATCAGAATAGAATTCTAAGAGATATTAGATGAACCGAGAAAATGATCAACAATTTAAGTAGAATGTGTTCTTTCGAAGGAGAAATCACATGAACTCCGCATCGACTGATAGACACCCATTCATTACTATGAAAAACCATTTGTCACGCGGAAGTTTTTATGTATCACTAACACTATTAGATCTATATCCATAGTTGTTAAAAATAGCTTGTGCTACCCTCCCCAAAGTGGCTGCAACAAAATTCAAGAAAACACCGTACCTCCACACCGAGAGTCCACGAGCTTTATTTTCTACCATATTTTAATGGTGTCATTATATGTTGTTACTACAAACTACATCCTTCTTATATCTTGATCTATTCGACATGCGTGTCTATGATGGTCTCATCACAGGTGGAGGTGGACACATCAGCTACGACGATGTTAGTGTAATGGACAAGGCATGCTAATGTTGGAGTTGTGATCACCAATATATCTGAAAGCCGTGGATGGTTTCCATGCGCCATCCTCCTCTTTGTCATCAGCAGGCCACAACTGGCAAAGGCTATGGCATAAGCAAATACTAACAATGAGCTCGTCTCCTTGGTTGGGTCGATACTCCTCGAAACAGGCTTTCTTCCCGCTATGTTAATTGGTATTTCCTTCAGCAAACACTCCGCATGAAAGGTTTTTCTGAGGAGTGGCGCACTCTTATTCAGTCGTTCGTGTCTGGAGGTAGTGTTTCCATTAAAGTAAATGAAGATACTGGCAAATACTTCCAGACAAAAAAAGGACTGAGACAAGGAGATCCATTATCGCCTTTACTATTTAATATAGTGGCTGATATGTTGGCTATCCTTATTAAGAGAGCAAAGTCTGATGGTCAAATTGAAGGATTAGTTCCACATCTTATTGATGGTGGACTCTCTATTCTTCAATACACCGATGATACAATGCTCTTTATGGAACATGATCTGGAGAAGGCTAAGAATCTAAAATTAATTTTATCAGCATTCGGGCAGTTATCTGAACTTAAAATTAACTTCCATAAGAGTCATTTGTATTGTTTTGGCGAGGCCCAAAACGAGGCCCACCTATATGCCAAACTTTTCGGCTGTGGCCAGGGACAATTTCCAATCAACTATTTGGGAATACCGATTCATTATCGGCGCCTCACAATAGCTAAATAAAAACTCGTTTAGGAAAGGCTACAAAAACGTCTTAATAGTTGGAAAGGCAAATTGTTATCCCTTGGTGGAAGACTAGTGCTCATAAATTCACTACTTACTAATAAGGTACTATATATGATCTCGTTTTTCCAATTACGAAAAGGTGTCTTGAAGAAAGTGGATTATTATCGCTCAAGATTCTTTTGGCAAGGGGATAGTGAGAAAAAGAAGTATCGATTGGCCAGATGAAATGTGGTTTGTCGTTCGAAGGAGTATGGTGGACTAGGCATACACGACGTGCAAGTCAAAAACACTGCGCTTCTAGGCAAATGACTTTTTAAACTACTTACAGAAGATGGTGTGTGGCAAACCTTGTTATGGAGGAAATATGTGGGGTCCAAAGCGGTGTCTCAAGTGGTTTGGAAACCCGGTGATTCACACTTTTGGACGGGCCTTATGGCCACCAAAAAACATTTCTTTCGTTTTGGTGCTTTCGAGATTAAGGATGGATCACATGTTAGGTTTTGGAAAGATAAGTGGCTTGGCCAAACTACTCTTCGCGAACAATACCCAGCTCTATATTCAATTGTTAGACACAAAGGGGATACAATTTCCACAGTGATGGAAGACAACCCTCCTAATGTGTCTTTCAGAAGAAGTCCTATTGGTCCTCGACTGGTATCTTGGAATAATCTATTATTATGATTATCCAATATACAATTGTCGGATGGTGTTGACGTGTTCAAATAAAAATTACTAGAAAGTGGTAAATTTTATGTTGGCTCACTATATAAAGCTTTGGTCCAACCTAATATCCCGATCGATGATAATAGTAAAATTTAGAAATTGAAAATACCCCTTAACACGAAGATATTTGCATGGTATCTACGTATGGGTGTAATTCTAACAAAAGATAATCTTGCAAAGGGGAATTGGCATGGAAGTACACAATGGGTTTTTTGTCATCACGATGAGACAATTAGGCATTTATTATTCCATTGCAAATTTGCTCGCTCTATATAGTCATTCATCCAAATAGCTTCTGGTTTATCTCCTCCACGTTCAGTAACCAATGTTTTTGGTAATTGGTTGCATGGAATAGCTGATAAGTACAGAACTTTATTTAGGGTGGGAGCGCTTGCCATTATATGGTCGCTATGGCTTTGTAGAAATGACAAGATTTTTAATAAAATTGTGTCTTCTCCTATGCAGGTTACCTTTCGAGCCACGGCTATCCTTTGATCATGGACTATTCTCCAACGCATGGAGTTTCGTGACTTATTTATGGAGGGATGTATGCGACTGAAGGACACGGCGAGGGATATTTTCTGCTGACATGGAAGGCCGCGTGAGTTGAGATTGATCTATCTAAGATTGGAGACATTTTTTCATAGTGATTTTTTTGTAATGCCTATCTTTTTTTATTTCCTAGTTCTATTGTTCGTGTGGCTATGTGCATCTTAGTTATGCAGAGGCCGTGTGTAAACATTTAACATTTGATAGTAATAAATGCGCCTATTTTCAAAAAAAAATTAATATAGTAACCAACCAATACAATTGTGATATCATAGCTTGGGGCTAACATCACAAATTCAGCATAAAAGAAACAACAAAAAAAACAAAGAGAAAACAATGCCAACAACGAGGGTTTGATGAAAAAAAGAAATTACTCACCACCGATGGACCCTTCGAAGAATTGCCACCACGCTTCAACCACTCTGAAGCGTTACGAACCAAGCAACACCTCCAAGAAAGAAAGCAACGACGACGACGACAACGCTCTTCTCGAACCATTCCAAGGGTTACCCCGGAATGATTTCTAAGGTTTCCATGGTACGCTACGGGGGTGTGGAAAAGGAAACTCGATGCCCTTCAGAAAGGATGGCGACACCCGTAGGCGTCACCGCATTGGTGCCACGCTAGCAAGGATTTATCCCGACCCCTAAAAAAAACTAGACCCCTGGACGCTCCTTAGCGCTGCACCAAACTTGCCACCCAACAGCACATGCCACCACGATCTTGCAATTATCACCCTCGTATCACCGTGGCCCAAGTTGCGAGACCGATAAACTGAAAAGAAGATAGTCCGACGAGGTCAACGAAGCAGAGGCACGCGGGGGGTGGGGAGGGGGGGGGGGGGGGGGGGCAACCGTCACCGCCGGAAGACGGTAGCCGGCCGGATCCAGCAGCAGGGCAGACCAATTTTCCGGTAGTGCTAGACCAAGTAGCTAACTTACAACTCAGGTTAATTAATTGTTTTCATGCGATGGAATTCACGATTGCAGGTGCGTGCACGTTTGTACCTTCGTTCTTCATTGAGTGATTAGGAGATTGTGAGCTGCTTTGAGATGCACGTCCATGTAACAATCCAAATTTTTCTACACTAAAGCGAATTTGAAAACAAATTTGGAAAGGCAAATTCGAACAAATTGGAATCAAACAAATTAGACAAAAAAAAGAGAGAAGAAAACAAAGGAGGAACACGATGAACAGACGGACGAACCCTAGCTGCCGTCGATTCCCTATCGCCGGCCAGCCACGCCGCCCCTGGACCCACCGCCGCTATAGCCGACGCAAGCATCAGCATCGCGCGTTGCCCACCCGCGGAACTGCTCGCCGTCGCCATACCTTGCACTGCTTCGCCGTCACCCCTGCCGTACGCACTCGCCATGCCGCTGTCGCCGCCCAGCCGCTCGCTTCTTGCCACCTCGGCAGGCTCCTGGCGCTCGTCCTACACGTCGCCCGCATCGCGGCGCTTCCAGAGAACCCCGGCGAGGCCGGATAAGCTCGCCGCCACCACGCGTCACCGCCCTGGGCTCTGCCCTCTCCTATAAAGCCTCCCAACCTTCTACAAATTTCGATTTCTCTATGGGAATCGATCCCTCCTATCCTCCCAACCGCCACCGTCTCATCAATTTCAACCATCACCGCCGCCAAGCCCGCCTCCAGCTCCGCCAACCACCGCCAGTGAGCCCCTCTCCTTCTTCCTCTACTCCCGTGGCTTCTTTTTCTTTTTTTTTCCTGGCGACACCGAAGCGATATGCCGCTTCAGACTGCCTCTTGGGCCACGCCCAGGTCCAGTGCTGGGCTGGCTGCCCTTCCCAGCCCAAGCAGAGAAAAAAAGCTAAGCCTTTTTATTTTTCCATTTGTTTTCTGTTTTCAATTTAGTAGTGATTTTAAAACAAGTTATTTTACAGAACTTCTTTGGCAAAAAGATTCAAAATATAGAGGGTTATATTAAACCTCATAAACCTTTGTTTGCAAACAAATTTACCAAGAGCCTTTAAAAAATTATTTTATTAGACTCTCAAAACTCAAAAACTTTATGTATATGTGACAAAATAAAGGCCCATTTTATTTATATTTCAACCTAAATTTACAAATACAAATAATAAAATTGGGCAAATGTCTCTGAACATTTTAGGACCCATTGGTGAAGCCTCCGAGGATTTTGACACAGGAGTGCACCATCTTGGAGTCGAGGATCTTCCGGGAGACCTTTCTTTAGGCAAGTCACCTCTCTCACCGATGAAATTTTGGTGATAAATGATTTTAGAATATTGAAGCTATGTGCAATAATAGAACCCCTGAACCATTAATATTTGATGTTATTCCTTGAGACCAACCCTAGTGGAAACCCTGGACTTGCTTGATGGATTATGCATGATTGTTTGTATGATTGCTTGGAGGTCATATTGTTGGAATCATGCCCTAGAGGCAATAATAAAGATGTTATTATTATAATTCTTGTTCATGATAAAGTTTATATTCCATGCTAGAATTGTATTAAGCGGAAACTTTAATACTTGTGTGGTTTGTGAACAACACCGTGTCCCTAGTACGCCTCTATGGACTAGCTCATTGATTAATGATGGTTAAGGTTTCCTAACTATAGACATGAGTTGTCAATTGATAATGAGATCATATCATTGGGAGAATGATATGATGGACAGACCCAAACTAAGCGAAGCAATTGGATCGTGTCATCGTGTTCATCTTTACGAAGCTTTTCCTATGTCAAATATTGTATTCCTTAGACCATGAGATAATACAACTCCCTGGTATCGGAAGAAAGCTTTGAGGTCATCAAACGTCATCCTATGAGAGGGTGATCATAAAGGTGTCTCTCAGGTGATCGGAAAGTATCTGTTGGGTTGTATGTATCGAGATGGGATTTGTCCCTCCCAAGTCGGAGAGATATACTTCGGGCCCACTCGGTAATCGATATCAACACCGCTTGCAAGCATGTGGTTAAGGAGTTAATCACAAAGTGATATCGGATTACGGAACGAGTAAAGTACTTGCTGTGAACGAGATTGAACTTGGTATGACGGTACGGACGATCAAATCTCGGGCAAGTAAAATATCGCGAGACGAAGGGAATATATATATGGGATTGATTGAATCCTAGCATCGTGGTTCATCCGATATGATCATCGATGAATGTGTAGGACTCAATATGGGTTTCCAGACCCCGCTGTTGATTATTGATAGAAGATCATGTCTGCATGTTCTCGAACCCGAAGGGTCACACACTTAACGTGTCTCGACGCTAGGATAGATTGGATAATTGGTTTATGAGTTTTTGTTCGGAGTCTCGGATGGGATCCGGGATATCACGAGAGGTTCCGGAATGGTCCGGAGAATAAGATTCATATAAGGCAGTGCAGTTTTTGGAGTTCGGAATTGTTTCGGGTTAATCGGTATTGTACCGGAAGCTTCTAGAACCTTCCAGAGGGGGACCAACGTGGCCCCACCTGCCGGGAGGGGGCATGGGCCTATGAGGGAGTGCCCTGGCCGCATTGGGCTAGGGGCACAAGGGGAAACCCTAGTTTGGAGCTTCTAGAAGGAGGGGTTCCTTGCCCCCCACTCCTCCCTCCTTTGGCCGCCGGCCTAGGGCTTGGGGGAGGGGTTAGGGCTAGAGCCCACCCCTCTATATATAGAGGGCTGGGCCGCACCACCCCCCCCCCCCACACACACCTTCCCCTCAACCCTAGTCGCCCTGCTGCCCTCCTCTCTCTCTCCCTCCCGACTGCGTGTAGGCGAAGCCCTGCTGCAGAAACTCTCCACCAATTGCACCGCGTCGTCGCGTTGTAGATCTAATCCATCTCTCCACCATACTTGCTGGACCAAGGAAGGAGGAGACGTCGAGGTGCTGCACGTGTGCATCTCACGGAGGCATCGCCACTTGTGGTGCTAGATCGGATCGGATCGCGAGGAGGAGAAGCGAGTACGACTACATCACCCACGTTCCGACGAACGTTCCGCTGTGCGAATATTCAAGGGTATGAAGATCTAATACAATCTCTCTCGTTGTTTGCATCTCCTAGATTAGATCTTGGCTTCTCTCTGTTCGCATCCATAGAAAATTTTGATTTACTATGCCGCGAAACCCTTCAGTGGTATCAGAGCTAGATCTATGCGTAGATGTGTTTCACGAGTAGAACGCAACATGGTTGTTGCGGGCGCTGATGTTTTCTGTTGCAAGCCTCTTGTTTGTGTTCTTCTTATGACGCGGGATAGTGAGATTGAAGCGGTCCAGACCAACCTTACGCGACGTCGTTCGTGAGACCGGCTCCGCACTTGACGTGTGGCTTGTTCCACACATGCGGCTGGTGGATGTCAGGTTCTCTCACTATAGTTGTCATGGGATTTACACCGGAGTTTGGCAACCATAATATCACCGTTGTGGATTTCCGTAGGTAAGAATCGTTCTTAGCATGCTACTCCCATAAGCCACGTAAAACATGCAACAACAAAGTAGAGGCGTCTAACTTGTTTTTGCAGGGAGTGTTTTCTGTGATATGGTATGGCCCAAGATGTGATGTGTATATTGTATGTGATGATCATGTTTTGTAATGTTTCACGACTTGCATGTCGATGAGTACACAACCGGCAGGAGCCATATGGTTGTCTTTATAATTGTGTATGACCTGTGTGTCAACTTCTTATACACCATGTAATAGTTTCACTTTATCGCTAAGTAGTTAGCAATAGTTGTATTTGCTATTCGTAGTGGAGGCAATGATGGTGGAGTGATGGAGATCATGCCGGCACGCACAAGATGGAGATCATTGCGCGAAGATTGGCTATACCATGTCACATAAAGTTATATGCATGTGATGTTTATCATTTTATGTATCTTATTATGCTTAGATCGCGACGGTAGAATTATAAGATGATTCCTCACTTAAGGATCAAGATAAAACTGTGTTTTCCCCATGTATGCACCGTTGCGAAAGTTCGTCGTGTCCAAGCATCACGTGATGATCGGGTGCTATTCACATACAACGGGTGCAAGCCAGTTTTTGCACACGCGGAAATACTTGGGTTTGACTTGACGAGCCTAGCATGTACAGACATGGCCTCGGAACACATGAACCGAAAGGTTAAGCATGAGTCATATGAATGATATGATCGACACTTCGTTGTCCACCATTGAAACCACATCTCTTCTCGTGATGATCGGGTTAGGTGTGGTGAATTTGGATCATGTTCACTAAACAACTTGAGGGATGTTGAATTTAGTGGGAGTTCATCTAGTAATTTGATTAAGTTGAACTATTTATCATGAACATAGTCTAAATTGTACTTGCAAATACTGTAGATCAAATGGCTAAGTCCAACTTTAACTTCAACGTTTTTGCTGAGAAGGAAAAGCTTAGAAACAATGGGTCTAACTTCACCAATCGGTTCCGCAATCTGAGAATCATTCTCTCTGGCGGTCAAAAGGACTATGTCCTTGAGAATGCGTTAGGTGACGCCCCTGCTGCTACTGCGCCGGCTGATGAGAAAGCTGTCTATCAGTCGTGCAAATATGATTATGGTGTGATTAAGAGCACCATGTTGTTTGCTATGGAATCGGACCTTCAAAATCGTTTTGAAGACTATCCCGGGCCCTTTGAGATTCTCGAGGAGTTGAAAACCATGTTTCAGACTCAGGCCCGTTCTGAGAGATATGAGATCTCTGAGAAGTTCTTTAACTGCAAGATGGAGGAAGGGAGTTCCGTTAGTGAGCACGCCATTAAGATGTCGGGCTACACTCAACACCTTGAGCAACTGGACTGCAAGATTCCAGAGGAGCTCAAGATTGAAAGGGTTCTGCAATCACTCCCTCCCAGCTACAAAAGTTTTGTAGTGACTCACAATCAGATTGGTTCCACTGATACGATCACCGAGCTCTTCACTAAGCTGAAGGCTGCGGAGGTGGACATCAAAAAGGATAATCATGTGTTGATGGTCAACAAGCCCCCCACCTTCAAGAAAGGTAAGGGTGCAAAGAAGCCCTTCAAGAAAGGCAGCGGCAAGCGCGTTGCCCCTGCTGAGAAGAAGCTCAGGTCTGGTCCTAAGCTGGACACTGAGTGCTTCTATTGCAAGGACAAGGGTCACTGGAAGCGCAACTGTCCGAAGTACTTAGCGGACAAGAAGGCTGGCACCATCAAAGGTATATTTGATATACATGTTATTGATGTTTTCCTTACTAGCCCTCGTTGTAGTGCCTGGGTATTTGATACTGGTTCAGTTGCTAATATTTGTAACTCAAAACAGGAGCTACGGAATAGACGGCGGCTTGCGAGGGATGAGGTGACGATGCGCGTTGGCAACGGATCAAGAGTTGATGTGATGGCCGTCGGCACGCTCTCCTTAGTTTTACCTTCGGGATTAGTTTTAAACCTTAATAAGTGTTATTATGTGCCTGCGTTGAGCATGAACATTATTTTTGGATCTTGTTTCTTGCAAGACGGTTATTCATTTAAATCGGAGAATAATGGTTGTTCTATTTATATGAGTAACATCTTTTATGGTCACGCACCTATTGTGAATGGTTTATTTCTTCTAAATCTCGAAAGGGATGAAACACACATCCATAACATTGAGGCTAAGAGATGCAAAGTATATAGTGATAATACTACTTATTTGTGGCACTGTCGTCTAGGTCATATTGGAGTAAAGCGCATGAAGAAACTCCATTCTGATGGACTTTTGGAGTCTCTTGATTTTGAATCATTTGACACATGCGAACCATGCCTCATGGGCAAGATGATCAAAACCCCGTTCTCCGGTATGATGGAGCGAGCAACGGACTTGTTGGAAATCATACATACCGATGTATGCGGACCGATGAGTGTTTCGACGTGCGGTGGATATCGCTATTTTTTCACTTTTACCGATGACTTAAGTAGATATGGGTATATCTATTTAATGAAACATAAATCTGAAACATTTGAAAAGTTCAAGGAATTTCAGAGTGAAGTGGAGAACCATCGTAACAGAAAGATTAAGTTTCTACGATCCGATCGTGGAGGTGAATATTTGAGTTATGATTTTCTCACGCATCTTAAAGAAATCGGAATCGTTTCACAACTCACGCCACCCGGAACACCACAGCGAAATGGTGTGTCTGAACGCCGGAATCGAACCCTATTAGATATGGTCCGATCGATGATGTCTCTTACTGATTTGCCGTTATCATTTTGGGGTTATGCATTAGAAACCGCTGCATTCACTTTAAATAGGGCACCATCTAAATCCGTTGAGACGACACCGTATGAACTGTGGTTTGGTGCTAAACCTAAGTTGTCGTTTCTTAAAGTTTGGGGATGCGAAGCTTACGTCAAGAAATTGATGCCGGACAAGCTCGAACCCAAAGAGGAGAAATGTGTCTTCATAGGATACCCTAAGGAAACTATTGGGTATACCTTCTATCACAGAACTGAAGGCAAAGTGTTTGTCGCAAAGAACGGTTCCTTTCTTGAGAATGAGTTTCTCTCGAAAGAAGTGAGTGGGAGGAAAGTAGAGCTAGACGAGGTTGTTGAACCTTCTCTTGAGTTGGAGAGTAGTGCAGCACCTGAAATTGTTCCAGTGCCGCCTGCACCAACAATAGAGGAAGCTAATGACAAGGATCATGAAGCTTCGGACGATGTTGCTACCGAACGTCGCAGGTCGACAAGGTCACGTGCCCCTCCTGAGTGGTACGGCAACCCTGTCTTGACTGTCTTGTTGGTAGAAGACAGTGAACCTACGAACTATGAGGAAGCGATGATGAGCCCAGACTCTGAGAAATGGCTAGAAGCCATGAAATCCGAATTGGGATCCATGAGCAAAAACCAAGTATGGACTTTGGTGGACCCTCCTAGCGACCGAAAGGCCGTTGAGTGCAAATGGATCTTCAAGAAGAAAACGGAAGCGGATGGTAATGTTACCGTCTATAAGGCACGGCTTGTCGCGAAAGGTTTTCGGCAAGTTCAAGGTGTTGACTACAATGAGACTTTCTCTCCCGTAGCGATGTTTAAGTCCATTCGGATTTTATTAGCAATTTCTGCGTTTCATGATTATGAAATATGGCAGATGGATGTCAAGACTGCGTTCATCAATGGCAACATTGATGAAGAGTTGTATATGATGCAACCCGAAGGTTTTGTCGATCCTAAGGATGCTGATAAAGTATGCAAACTTCAGCGTTCCATTTATGGACTGGAGCAAGCATCTCGGAGTTGGAACCTTCGCTTTGATCAAGTGATCAAGAGCTTTGGATTTGTTCCAAATTGCTACGAAGCTTGTATCTACAAGAAAGTGAGTGGGAGCTCGGTGACATTTCTGGTACTATATGTGGATGACATATTGATTATTGGAAATGACATTAACATGCTTAACGATGTGAAGAGTTATTTGAACAAGTGTTTTTCAATGAAAGAATTAGGTGAAGCTGCTTATATATTGGGCATCAAATCCTATAGAGATAGACAAAGACGCCTGATAGCTTTAAGCCAGAGTACATACCTAGACAAAGTTCTGAAAAGGTTTAGAATGGATAAGGCAAAGAAAGGTTCAGTGCCTATGTTGTCAGGTAAGATATTGAGCAAGGCTCAGTGTCCAGTTACGGTAAACGATAGGGAAGCTATGAGCAAAGTGCCTTATGCCTCGGCCATAGGTTCTATCATGTATGCCATGCTGTGTAGTAGACCGGATGTGTCCAATGCTCTTAGTTTGACGAGCAGATATCAAAGTGATCCAGGAGTGGAACACTGGACAGCCGTGAAGAACATCCTAAAGTACCTAAATAGGACTAAAGGAATGTTCTTAATCTATGGGGGTGATGAACAGCTCGTCGTAAAAGGTTACGTCGATGCTAGTTTCGACACCGACAAGGATGATTCTAAATCTCAGACAGGATACGTTTATATTTTGAATGGAGGAGCTGTGAGCTGGAGAAGCTGCAAGCAAAGCGTGATCGCAGGATCTACAGTAGAAGCGGAATACATGGCTGCTGCAGAAGCGTCAAGTGAAGGAGTTTGGATCAGAAACTTCATCACTGAGCTTGGTGTGGTTCCAAGTGCATTGGACCCACTGGAGATATTGTGTGACAATACTGGCGCCATAGCACTCGCTAAGGAACCAAGATATCATCCAAAGACCAAGCATATCAACCGCAAGTTTCATATAATCCGAGATTATATAGCAGATGGAGATCTGAAGATTAGCAAAGTACATATAGATCTGAATGTCGCAGATCCATTGACTAAACCTCTTCCACGTGTAAAACATGATCAGCACCTTAGTGCCATGGGTGTGAGATTGTTGCCAAATGTAAACTAGATTATTGACTCTAGTGCAAGTGGGAGACTGTTGGAATTATTCCCTAGAGGCAATAATAAAGATGTTATTATTATAATTCTTGTTCATGATAAAGTTTATATTCCATGCTAGAATTGTATTAAGCCGAAACTTTAATACTTGTGTGGTTTGTGAACAACACCGTGTCCCTAGTACGCCTCTATGGACTAGCTCATTGATTAATGATGGTTAAGGTTTCCTAACCATAGACATGAGTTGTCAATTGATAATGAGATCATATCATTGGGAGAATGATATGATGGACAGACCCAAACTAAGAGAAGCAATTAGATCGTGTCATCGTATTCATCTTTGCGAAGCTTTTCCTATGTCAAATATTGTATTCCTTAGACCACGCGATAATACAACTCCCTGGTATCGGAAGAAAGCTTTGAGGTCATCAAACGTCATCCTATGAGAGGGTGATCATAAAGGTGTCTCTCAGGTGATCGGAAAGTATCTGTTGGGTTGTATGTATCGAGATGGGATTTGTCCCTCCCAAGTCGGAGAGATATACTTCGGGCCCACTCGGTAATCGATATCAACACCGCTTGCAAGCATGTGGTTAAGGAGTTAATCACAAAGTGATATCGGATTACGGAACGAGTAAAGTACTTGCTGTGAACGAGATTGAACTAGGTATGACGGTACCGACGATCAAATCTCGGGCAAGTAAAATATCGCGAGACGAAGGGAATATATATATGGGATTGATTGAATCCTGGCATCGTGGTTCATCCGATATGATCATCGATGAATGTGTAGGAGTCAATATGGGTTTCTAGACCCCGCTGTTGATTATTGATAGAAGATCATGTCTGCATGTTCTCGAACCCGAAGGGTCACACACTTAACGTGTCTCGACGCTATGATAGATTGGATAATCGGTTTATGAGTTTTTGTTCGGAGTCTCGGATGGGATCTGGGATATCCCGAGAGGTTCCAGAATGGTCCGGAGAATAAGATTCATATAAGGCAGTGCAGTTTTTGGAGTTCGGAATTGTTTCGGGTTAATCGGTATTGTACCGGAAGCTTCTAGAACCTTCCGGAGGGGGACCAACGTGGCCCCACCTGCTGGGAGGGGGCATGGGCCTATGAGGGAGTGCCCTGGCCGCATTGGGCCAGGGGCACAAGGTCCCATAGGGCCCAGCCGGCCAAACAAGGGGAAACCCTAGTTTGGAGCTTCTAGAAGGGGGGGGGGTTCCTTGCCCCCCACTCCTCCCTCCTTTGGCCGCCGGCCTAGGGCTTGGGGGAGAGGTTAGGGCTGGCGCCCACCCCTCTTTATATAGAGGGCTGGGGCACACCACCCCCCCACACCTTCCCCTCAACCCTAGTCGCCCTGCTGCCCTCCTCTCTCTCTCCCTCCCGACTGCGTGTAGGCGAAGCCCTACTACAGAAACTCTCCACCAATTGCACCGCGCCGTCGCGTTGTAGATCAAATCCATCTCTCCACCATACTTGCTGGACCAAGGAAGGAGGAGACGTCGAGGTGCTGCACGTGTGCATCTCACAGAGGCATCGCCACTTGTGGTGCTAGATCGGATTGGATCGCGAGGAGGAGAAGCGAGTACGACTACATCACCCACGTTCCGACGAACGTTCCGCTGTGCGAATCTTCAAGGGTATGAAGATCTAATCCAATCTCTCTCGTTGTTTGCATCTCCTAGATTAGATCTTGGCTTCCCTCTGTTCGCATCCGTAGAAAATTTTGATTTACTATGCCACGAAACCCTTCACATATTTACCTTAAAAATCTTGGTATAAAAAGGACTCATCACCTGGGTGAGAGCCTTGATTTTGGATTATGTGCCCTAGTATGTGGGCGTGGTTGATGAGTAAACATGTGGTACATCCCTGACACAAAACAATAAAACACACCACATAAATTTTATGAACCCCCTACTCTATTCCAATGGATTTTCTACATTGTAGATGACCCTGGTATGGGTGATCAACGGGGAGACACTCGGAGTCGGGATGCTATAGTATATTATCGATTTCCGTGGCCCTGGCATACTCCCGGTGGGATTCGAGTGATGAGACCTTCCCGGGTAGAATTTTCAAAAGATAGAGTAGATAAAAACTTAGCTTTCGATTAAAGGTTCCGATGCTAATGATAGCAATATCGCAAACCCTAGTGGTTTGGGCCACTATGGCTTAGCACAGAACCATTGGAGGCACACACTTACATATCTAAAATCCATGATAAAGAATGAAATAAAAATAAATATATATACCGAAGAAAATGAATGATACCAAGCATGATCACTTGGTGGAGTTAAGTATGCCACGGGTGGACGATGTTCTCCCCTCCGTTTGGCAAAGTGGTTAAAATGATACCACTATGGGTTTGACCACAAGGAAAACTTATGGGACTTTCCTGGTTAATTAATCTTGAATAAAACTTTAAATTGGAAACCATCTTGTGACTTGCTGAGTACTTTAGTACTCACCCTTGCTATATAAACATTTTCCAGAAACACCCGAAGATATCGCGGAGGTTGATCCTGATGTCTTCCTTCGCGGAGAAGATTTCGAGTTCTAGGTCATTCCTACGCTCGAGGGCTGATCCTAGAAATGTAGCCATGTGTGTAAAATCAATGAAGTTTTTATGCGTTAGTCTTAGTTTAATGATTTTAAGACAAAGAGAACCTCGTTTAATATTGGATTGTAAGAAAACTATTGTGATATTATCTACCCATGTAATATTATTTCTATGAGTTTGTATGCGATGGCTGTTATTTGTAATCACTCGGAATTTCACAAAATTTTGCCTTCGGCGAATTCGTGGAATTTCCAGTCACGATCCCGAATTTTTGGGGCGTGACAGAGTGGTATCAGAGCTAGCCTTGACCGTAGGAAAGACCCCCGGTTTTGGAAAAATGGTACATGTTTGCAAAAAACGATTGAGAAAAAGAAATTTTCTAAAGCCTTTATCCAGCTCTTAAAATCTTTTGTTTTTGATATAAAATTTGTATGATAAATTTTGTGTAAAAAAACAAATCTTTTTTGCGCTTAAAAAAGTTATTTCACATATTGTAGGCATGGTGTACTATTTTTATACCTCTCCCGAGACGCTTGGGGGATGGGCCCAACTCTTGTGGAGGATGTTGGGATATCTTTTTATACCGAGGCAGGACCTCCCGCATTTTCATGCAAAAGCTATTTTTGTGCATGGGATACTTCAGTATTGGACCGGATGGGTTAACGTAAAATTTGATGGTACCGAGACCACTTATGTTGGATAAAGGGATATGGAGGAGGATGCAATTCAGGACGCATCCAGAAGGGCTATATTGAACCTGCGACATAAGTACGACGACACATTTGATGAGTCCATCTATCGACTCATACCCCAGGATTTGAATGATGGAAACAACATGGGAGTGCCTTTTCCACCATTCGTGAATGACGGGTCGGAGATAGAGGTAGTGAGAGAAATAGCCTTTGCAGCAGGGAAATATGGGAAGATTCGAAAGGAATATCAAGAAGCCCAAGGTGAGATAGTCCAGTTGCGAGGCGAAAATATAGAGCTTCGCCAGAATATACTTGACTTGGAGACAAAACTTAAGGAGGCTATAAGTGCTCAACAGAAGATGGCCAGTCCAAGTGCAAGGCGATTAAGGGCTTGTCAAGGGGATCAATCACATGGACCGGGAGCGAAGAAGATCAAGACCATATGGACCAAGAAATATCTTGAACGCTTCAAGAGTGCTCCGCAAGTGAGGCCGGAAGAAATAGAGGCACCACCAAGTCAGGAGGATGAAGAGGAAGAGGAACCGACAGAACGTGAGTTCTATACCAGCAGCAACCCTCCGTCAGATGACGAATAGACACTTCAAGAAAGGCGCTAGTATAATCTAGGTTTGTGTTTTAAAATGGGTGTGCCATGTTTTGATGATGTGTGCAATATATGCATGTATGTGTGATTAAGTACGAGGTACGAGTAGCCAGTAGGCTATATAAACCGCTTAGTGTTTCTGTAAATTAAATAAATAAAACTAACGTTTTTAATATTTTCCTACTCTTGTATATCCCAAACACGTGTATATTCTCTAACAAAAGTTTTCCTTTCAAATAAAACAATTGCAAGTCACCAACATGGATGACCACAACTTACAAACAACCCGAGACAATGGAGACAATGGTAGTAATGGAGAGCAGGCAAGTCTAGCAGCAATTATGCTAGCCATGGATAGAGGCAGACGACAAACCGAAGAGAACCAGATGAGGATGATGGAAACACATGCCCAGATGTTGGAAAGAATAGCAACAAAATTGGCAGAACAAAAAGGAAGTTCAGAGGCAAAGAAGGAGTCAAGAAAACCAAGGTGGGGAGATTTCTAGAATACAAACCCACCAATCTTCTCTGGTTCAAAAGAACCACTAGATGCCGATGACTGGCTCAGAGATGTTGAACGACGACTACAAACCATAGGATGTGAGGACCGGGAAAAGTTTTTTTTGCATCACACCAACTACAGGGATCCGCCGCAACATGGTGGATAAATTTCCGGGAAGCCAGTCAGAACCCAGAAGAAATAACATCGCAAGAATTTGTGGAAGGATTCAAGAAGAAACATATTCCTTCAGAGATAATGTTGATGAAACGTCGGGAATTTTTGGATTTGAAGCAAGGAAATCAAACTCTGAAGGAGTATTTGGGCAAGTTCAATTATTTGGCAACGTACGCGGCTGATGACGTGAGCACTGAGACAAAGAAGATGGAACAATTTGAGCAGGGTCTGCAAGACTCGTTGAAGTACCACATCTCGTCTCAAGTATTTCCCAATTACCAGGCTATGGTAAATAGTCTTCTAAAGACTGACAAAGTGAGGTCAAGCATGGTGGAGGATCGAAAGAGAAAGGCACAGAATTTCAACACCCCAATGGATGCCATCCGATCTAGGACTTGGGTGACACCAAGTTCGACAGAGCAGCGAAAAACATTGGCCATAAAGAGGGATGACCAAAGAGGAGGAAATGTTGACAGAATTGTTAACTGCTTTAGGTGCGAAGGAAGACATTCAATAGGAAGTTGTCCACAACGAAAAATAGTGTGCTATCACTGTGAGGATCCTACTCATTTGCGGAATGCGTGCCCAAGGAGGAATTTATCAGTGGAAGTAGCGAGGGCCCAATTCCAACAACAACAAAGCATGAGGCCACAAAATATGGCCAATAAAGGGAAAGGATTCTTGCAAGCAGGAAAAGCCATGACTGGACAAAATTCTCAAGGGGTGAACAAGGGAGGAATGAACCAAAGGCCTAATCAAGGACGGGTGAATTATGTGTCTACCGAAGAGGCCACAGAGGCTACCGACGTGATTACTGGTATGTTTTCAGTAATGTCTAAGCCAGCCTTAATTTTATTTGATCCCGGAGCTACACATTCCTTTATTTAAATAAGCTTCACATTAGAAAATGAGATGCCCTCCTTCCCCTTAGAGAAACCTTATGTGGTTGAATCACCCGGAGCAAAGATGAAAGCTCAAACAAAGACCAATGAGGTAGAAATAGACATCCATGGAGAAAAATTTAAAGCAAACCTCATACACTTGCAACTAAGAGATTTGGATGTCATATTAGGAATGGACTGGTTATATAAATATAAGGCAAAGGTTGATTGTGAGGAGAAATTGGTTTATGTCACTAGTCCGAATAATCTAACACTGAGAATAAAGTCATAAAATTCCTTTCTGAGGAAGTAGAAGAAGAGGGTATGTAGTATGGTAGCAGAAGGAGTAATGCAGATTCCGGTGGTTAAAGAATTTGTAGACGTGTTCCCAGAGGAATTACCTGGGGAGCCACCAGATAGAGAGGTGGAATTTAAAATAGAACTTAAACCCGGAATAGAACCAATTACAAAGCAACCATACCACATGTCAAGAAAAGATCTAGTAGAGTTGAAGAAGCAAATTGACGAGTTATTAGACAAGAACTTTATACAGCCAAGCATCTCATCATGGGCAGCACCGGTATTATTTGCAAAAAAGAAGGATGGTAGCTCGAGACTATGTGTAGACTACCGGGGACTAAACACAGTCACCATCAAAAATAAATACCCTTTGCCTAGGATTGATGACCTTTTTGACCAGTTAAGGAATGCCAAAATATTTTCAAAGATAGACCTAAGGTCTGGATATCATCAGCTGAAAATTCGCCCGGAGGATAGACCAAAGACTACTTTCACTACCAGATATGGATTATATGAATTCACGGTAGTACCTTTTGGATTAACCAATGCACCAGCCTTTTTCATGAATCTCATGAATAAGGTGATGATGGACTTTTTGGACAAATTTGTAGTAGTCTTTGTCGATGATATCCTAGTATACTCAAGTAGCCCTGAAGAACATGAGAAACACTTGAGACAAGTTTTGACAAGGCTAAGAGAACATAAGTTGTTCGCAAAGTTTTCAAAATGCGAATTCTGGATGAAAGAAATTTCTTTCCTGGGTCACATTATATCAGAAGAAGGAGTTAAAATGGATCCAGAAAAGGTGAAAGCCATATTGGAATGGAAGGCCCCAACAAATGTGAAAGAAGTTCGAAGTTTCTTAGGATTGGTAGGATATTATAGGAGTTTTATTGGAGGATTTTCAAGGATTTGTCGGCCACTAACCCAATTACTGAAAAATATAAGGAATACGAATGGACAAATAAATGTGAAATCGCATTTCAGGAGTTAAAGAATAGGTGAACCACTGCACCAGTTCTGGTTTTACCAGACTTGGACAAAGAATTCCAAATATATTGTGACGCATCAAGACAAGGGCTAGGATGTGTACTGATGCAAGATGGAAAGGTCATATCATATGCGTCAAGACAACTCCGACCACATGAGGAAAATTATCCAACACATGACTTAGAACTTGCAGCAGTAGTTCATGCATTGAAAATATGGAGACACTACTTGCTAGGGAATAAGTGTGAAGTATTTTCGGATCATAAAAGTCTGAAATATATCTTCACGCAGCCCGACTTAAATCTTCGACAACGAAGGTGGTTAGAATTGATAAAAGACTATGAATTAGAATTTCAATACAAACCCGGTAAGGCCAATGTGGTGGCAGATGCATTGAGCCGAAAAGTATATCATAGCATAATAACTGTGTGGCATGATCAGCTAGAGTTATGGAAGGAGCTCTGGAAGTTGAATTTAGAATTAGTTGAAGAAGGATCAGTGAAGACCCTGCAAGTTCAAACCACACTAGATGAACAAATTAAGCAAGCCCAAGAGAAAGATGAAGAGATACAAGGGCTTAAGGAAAAGATGCTGAAAAATGAGGCGCCAGACTTTTCGGTAAATGAGCAAGGAGTACTGTATTTTCGGAACCGTCTGTGTGTACCAAACAAAAAGGAGTTAAGGAACTTAATCCTGCAGGAAGCACATGCTTCGCAATTCTCCATACACCCAGGAGGTACGAAGATGTACCAAGACTTGAGAAAGAGGTATTGGTGGAGAAATATGAAATGAGAGATTGGTGAATATGTTACACTCTGTGACATATGTCAACGGGTGAAAGCAGGCCACCAAAAACCGGTTGGATTATTACAACCTCTACCCATTCCAGATTGGAAGTGGGAGGAGATCGGTATGGATTTTATTACGGGTTTACCCAAAACCAGAAATGGATATGATGCTATATGGGTCATCGTCGATAGGTTGACAAAAGTAGCCCACTTTATACCCATAAAGCAAACATATGGAAAGAATAATCTTGTAGAGTTATATTTAACCAATATTGTAGTATTGCACGGAGTACCTAAGAAGATTTGCTCCAATAGAGGGCCGCAATTTACTTCTCACTTTTGGAAAAAGTTACATGAAGCCATGGGGACGGATTTGGATTTCAGTACAGCATACCACCCACAAACCAACGGACAAACTGAGAGAGTAAATCAAATCCTAGAGGACATGTTGCGGTCATGTGCGCTAGTTTATGGAGCTGCATGGGACACATGTTTACCATTTGCAGAATTCTCATACAGTAATAGCTACCAAGCTAGTATTGGGAGATCATCATTTGAAGCCCTGTATGGAAGAAGTTGTAGAACACCATTAAATTGGACTGAGGTAGGAGAAAAGAAACTTCTTGGACCACAAATAGTTCAAGATGCAGAGGCTCAAGTGAGGATTATTAGAGAGAAGCTGCAAGCAGCTCAAACCAGATATAAGCAATATGCCGACAAACACCGACTTGATCTTAGCTTCCAAGAAGGGGATTATGTATATTTAAGGGTCACTCCTTTCAAGTCAATCCAGCGGTTTCACACAAAAGGTAAGTTGGCACCCAGATTTGTGGGACCGTTCAAAATTACAAAACGAGTAGGGGAAATTGCCTACCAACTGGAGCTAAGCCCGAAACTAAAGAGAATACACAATGTGTTTCATATATCGCAACTCAGGAAGTGCTTAGAGCCGCCGGAAAAGAAGGTGTCCCTGGACGAGATCGAACCCCAAGAGGATCTGACGTACACTGAGGAACCAGTTAAAATCCTTGAAACCAAAGAGCGACAATTAATAACACAGAACATCAAGTTCTGTAAGGTGCAATGGAGTAATCACACAGAAGGAGAAGCTACATGGGAAAAGGAGTCAGAGATCCGACAAAAATATCCGCACCTGTTTCCCGAGGAGGAGTGAATCTCGGGGATGAGATTCTTTTTAAGGGGGGAAGGTTGTAACAATCCAAATTTTTCTACACTAAAGCGAATTTGAAAACAAATTTGGAAAGGCAAATTCGAAAAAATTGGAATCAAACAAATTAGACAAAAAAAAGAGAAGAAAAAAAAGGAGGAACATGACGAACAGGCGGACGAACCCTAGCTGCCATCGATTCCCCATCGCCGGCCAGCCACGCCGCCCACTGGACCCACCGCCGCTGTAGCCGACGCAAGCATCAGCACCGCACGTTGCCCGCCCGCGGAACTGCTCGCCACCTCGGCGGGCTCCTGGCGCTCGTCCTACATGTCGCCCGCATCGCGGCGCTTCCAGAGAACCCCGGCGAGGCCGGATAAGCTCGCCGCCACCACGCGTCACCGCCCTGGGCTCTGCCCTCTCCTATAAAGCCTCCCAACCTTCTCCAAATTTCGATTTCTCTATGGGAATCGATCCCTCCTATCCTCCCAGCCGCCACCGTCTCATCAATTTCAACCATCACCGCCGCCAAGCCCGCCTCCAGCTCCGCCAACCACCGCCGGTGATCCCCTCTCCTTCTTCCTCTACTCCCGTGGCTTCTTTTTCTTTTTTTCCTGGCGACACCGAAGCGATATGCCGCTTCGGACTGCCTCTTGGGCCACGCCTAGGCCCATTGCTGGGTTGGCTGCCCTTCCCATCCCAAGCAGAGAAAAAAAGCTAAGCCTTTTTATTTTTCCATTTGTTTTCTGTTTTCAATTTAGTAATGATTTTAAAACAAGTTATTTTATAGAACTTCTTTGGCAAAAAGATTCAAAATATAGAGGGTTATATTAAACCTCATAAACCTTTGTTTGCAAACAAATTTACCAAGAGCCTTTAAAAAATTTATTTTATTAGACTCTCAAAACTCAAAACCTTTATGTATATGTGACAAAATAAAGGCCCATTTTATTTATATTTCAACCTAAATTTACAAATACAAATAATAACCTTGGGCAAATGTCTCTGAACATTTTAGGACCCATTGGTGAAGCCTCGGAGGATTTTGACATAGGAGTGCACCATCTTGGAGTCGAGGATCTTCCGGGAGACCTTTCTTTAGGCAAGTCACCTCTCTCACCGATGAAATTTTGGTGATAAATGATTTTAGAATATTGAAGCTATGTGCAATAATAGAACCCCTGAACCATTAATATTTGATGTTATTCCTCGAGACCAACCCTAGTGGAAACCCTGGACTTGCTTGATGGATGATGCATGATTGTTTGTATGATTGCTTGGAGGTCATATTTACCTTAAAAATCTTGGTATAAAAAGGACTCATCACCTGGGTGAGAGCCTTGATTTAGGATTATGTGCCCTAGTGTGGACGTGGTTGATGAGTAAACATGTGGTACATCCCTGACACAAAACAATAAAACACACCACATAAATTGTATGAACCCCGTACTCTATTCCAATGGATTTTCTACATTGTAGATGACCCTGGTATGGGTGATCAACGGGGAGACACTCGGAGTCGGGATGCTATAGTATGTTATCCATTTCCGTGGCCCTGACATACTTCCGGTGGGATTCGAGTGACAAGACCTTCCCGGGTAGAATTTTCAAAAGATAGAGTAGATAAAAACTTAGCTTTCGATTAAAGGTCCCGATGCTAATGATAGCAATATCGCAAACCCTAGTGGTTTGGTCCACTATGGCTTAGCACAGAACCATTGGAGGCACACACTTACATATCTAAAATCCATGATAAAGAATGAAAGAAAAATAAATATATATACCGAAGAAAATGAATGATACCAAGCATGATCACTTGGTGGAGTTAAGTATGCCACGGGTGGACGATGTTCTCCCCTCCGTTTGGCAAAGTGGTTAAAATGATACCACTATGGGTTTGACCACAAGGAAACGTTATGGGACTTTCCTGGTTAATTAATCTTGAATAAAACTTTAAATTGGAAACCATATTGTGACTTGCTGAGTACTTTAGTACTCACTCTTGCTATATAAACATTTTTCAGAAACACCCGAAGATATCGCGGAGGTTGATCCTGATGTCTTCCTTCGCGGAGAAGATTTCGAGTTCTAGGTCATTCCTACGCTCGAGGGCTGATCCTATAAATGTAGCCATGTGTGTAAAATCAATAAAGTTTATATGCGTTAGTCATGGTTTAATGATTTTAAGACAAAGAGAACCTCGTTTAATGTTGGATTGTAAGAAAACTATTTTGATATTATCTACCCATGTAATATTATTCCTATGAGTTTATATGTCGATGGCTGTGTTTTGTAATCACTCGGAATTTCGCGAAATTTTGCCTTCGGCGAATTCGTGGAATTTCCAGTCACGGTCCCGAATTTTTGGGGCATGACAGTCCAGGTCGAGGTTTAGGCTAAATTAGGCATATGAGAGGCCTCTTAAGAAGGGCTATGCATCCTGGTCCTATAATTGTTTCGGCACAAACAGAAATGTTTCTCAAGAGGGCTTTGTGCATCTTTGGATGCAGAGACCGGGGTATAACCCCATTTCAAAAAAAAAGTTCCTCAAGAGCACGCACGTCCTCTTTCTATATGTAGTTTCTGGACCTGCCAAAACTGAAGAAGACGTACAATCATATTGAATCCAGTGACGAGACATGGGATGCGGGATTTGAACCTTCCGCGCACGTCCGCCTCCTGCTCGCCGGTGCCCCGCGCCGTCGGCTGGTAAAGGGCGCCGCGCCTCCCCCCTCCGTCCTCCCGGGCCGTGCCCTCCGCGCCTGATGGCGCCCCCGCGATCTCCGGCGTCGACGGCCTTGTCGGCCTCTCCCCGGGCGAAAGCTACTCCCTTTCATGCGCAGTTGGACGACGGTGGCTGCAGGGGAAGCGTGCCGACGTGCCAGACGATGGGGAAGGGAGCGGAGGAGGCCTCGCGGGGCCAGGCGGTAGGGGCGCGAAGACCTGCGTGGCCGGCGCTGGGCCGACGTTGGCGACGAGGTGGCTGAAGAAGAGGCAGCTGCGGCCAAGGTGGCGCGACGGTGCTCCCCCCGGCTTCGCCCACCCTGGAGGAATTCCTGCTGCTCGCCCGCCCTGCCCTGCCCACCAGGCGACCGCGAGGCTACGCCGCCCTCCTCCCCCAGCTCCGGCGGGCAGCTCGGCGCCGCCGCTGACACGGGGCAAGCACTCGTAGCAGGGTCATCTGCCGCGAAGGGAGGGGCCGGATCTAGCGTGGTGAGGGGGCCACCAGTGGGATTCTCGCTGGAGGTGCCCGCCTCGCCGGCGCCGGAGACGGACTCTTCCCTCCCGGCGGCGCCCTTGCCCTCGGGTGGCTTGGCGTTGTGTCGGCCTCTGCGCAGGCCCCTGGTGGGCTGTGGCCCGGTGCTCGGCCCATTCCCAATCCGGGCGTGGCGGGGCCAGGACTTCCAGCTGGGGGAGCAGCAGCCCAGTGCGAGGGGCCCAATTCGGCCCACCCGGGTTGGCACCCTCCCTACTGCCTCGCGAGCGGTCGCTAGGGCAGGCCCGTCAGGGCCTGGGCGTGGTCGCATCGTGCGACGGTTCCGCCCAGTGCCTCCTCTCCATCCCCGACGCCCGCCCGCCACCACCCCTCTTCCCCGTCCTCCCCGACGCTCGTGACCGCCTGCCCTGCCCCGGGCCCCGCCGGCGCGATGACCAACGCCGAGGCGGTCTCCCGCAAGCGTACGCGCAGCCCAACCCCGTCGGACGCCCGCTGCCGCTCCCCATGCGTTGTTCCTCGCCGGCTCGCCAGGCACGGGCGGCGCCCTACCGACCACCGAGGCGTCGCTCGCCTGGCCGCCCGCGGTCCCCTCGCCCCCCTACCAGCCCCAGGGACGCGCCTGATCTCTTCCCATGGGCACCAGCTGGCGCTGGAGGGCTCGGGTGCTACAGGGGCACTGGTGAGCGCAGGGCCTCTTCGCCGGAGGGCCGCCGTGCCGAACAGCGGCTCCGGGAGGAGCTGCTGCAAGGGCCTGGGCAGCGCAGAGCTTCTACCAACGCTCCGCCAGAGTGGCGCCGGGACAGGAAGGCACCGAGGCCGCGCTCCCCTCGCCGCGACAAGTCCCCATTGACGACCGAACCTGCAAAGAAAAAAAGAAGAAGAAGAAGAAGGCCCCCTCGGCCCCTGGGACGAGCTCACTACCCCTCGATGCCCCCTCCCTCGTCGGGCCTCCCAGTAGTTGGAGTACCTCGCGCACTCCATCGCCGGGGGGTTCTACTACATCGATATCGGGGGGGGTGCCGATGACGGTTCCCAGGAACCTGGCGGTGGTCACTGTGGTCGCGGGTCAGGAGCTCCCAGCTTCGGTGGTGATCTCTGCGGAGCTGATCCAGGAGGAGCTTCGTCAGATGATGCCGGGGCACACCTAGAGTGCCCGAGAGATCTCACTGTCCCAGTTTTCCGTTCCCTTCCCATCGGCTGAGATTCTCTCCATCAGTGCCTGCAGCACCTCGCTCACCCTCCCGATCAGCAAGGTGCAGATCTCCATCGCTCCTTCGACCGCTCACCCTGCGATGACCTCGACTCTCTCGGCGGTGTGGGTCCGGATCCTCGGCTTCCCGGAGGAGGCGAGGGTGCGGACTGTGCCCATCCTCGAGCTCGTCTAGCAGGCGGTGGGAAAGCTGATGAGGATGGACGAGGCGTCCCACGCGGGGCCTGGCCCGATTCGCATGCAGGTGCTCTGCCCGGACCCGGCTCTCCTCCCAGGACCCCTCCCTGCCTTCTACTTCGGCACCGAGGGGAGGATCCTGACGGTGGAGCTGGATGAGGACCAGGCCGCCGACGGTCCCCGTCCCGTCCCCACGGACCCCCCTTCCGACGGCCGCTCCCCTAGCGGGGGGAGCTCGTCGGGCGAGGACTCCGAGGATGACGACTTGGGAGGGGAGTCCCGGACCCCGGTGTCGTCCCCTGTGGCGCCCCGTCCGACTGGCACGTCCTCGACTGCTCTGTCTGCGTCGCTCCAGGTGCCCCTGGGGCAGCCCTCTCCGCGCCCGCTCGACCTCCAGATCGCACAGTACGGCTCCAACTTCAGCATGGCCGAGGGGTTCACTGGGCACATGGCCATGGACTCTTCCCTTGTGGAGACCGTGGAGGTGGCACAGGCGACCGCGCTGGGTGAGACGGACAGAGACTCCAGGAGTGTGGGGATGGTGGTAGCCGCACCATCATCGCCTCGCTCGCCGGGGGTCCTCTGCTACGTGTTGTCCCCGGGCTCCACCCCGTCCTCACCCAGGGGATCGCCAGCTTTGGTCCCCGCGACTCATGCCCTCCGCACGGACGAGCCTGCGGCGGTCTTCCCCACCACCCCTGTCGCGGGCACCAAGGCCCGCCAGACCCGTCCCCCTCGCCCGGTGCCTCCACCGTCGCGCCACAGTGCGCGACCGGCTCGAGTCCGGGCTGAGAGCCCGGGGGTGGTGCCTACGGTGTCCCAGCTGGCTTCCCAGAGGATGGAAGCCCGCAACCTTGACTCAGGTACTGTCCATAAACCCCCGAACCCCTGCCCATCCTCCTCCAGTCCCCCTCCTGCATCAGGTTCCAGGTTCTCGGTTCTAGACGACTTCCCTCTGGATCACCTTGCTATTGTGGCTGCCGACAGCGGTGTGGTCTTCCGTGGGGAGCGGGGAACAAAGCTTGATCAGATTGCGGCGATTCGAGCTAAGGAGATTTATGAGGGGTCCCTCGCCGCGGCTCATGCACGTGATGCATGGGAGCAGGGGGAAACCTCGACAACACCAGGAACTGGGACACATGATCCCGGATCCAGGCTCGTTGGTTCTCCTCAGCAGCACCCTTCGGCCGCCTCCCGAGAGAGCCCCTTAGATGGGGGCTCTCTAGGAAGGCTGCCGAGATCGAGCTCGAAGCCCCCGCCATCCGACAAGACACGACCTATCGCCCGTAAGGGGACCAAATCCAAGAATGTTATCCAATGAATTGTCCATCCATCATCACGCTGATCTGGAACATTCGGGGGTTTGGCAATGATGGTCGGAAACGCCAAATAAAGGACTACATGCGGCAGGAAAACGTTGACATCGTAGGCTTCCAGGAGACGATAAAACAAGACTTCCAGCTCTTGGAACTTTAGGGGTTATCGCGCCACAAGTTTGCTTGGAACTGGCTCCCGGCTTCAGTTCACTCCGGAGGCATCCTCCTCGGCGTTAAGGAGGATACCGTTGAGGTGGACGATATGGACCGCGGGGAATTAATCGCGAGCATGTCCCTCACCCATAGACGATCCAACCTCCGCTGGGAGGTTATCATCATCTACGGCCCTGCGGACCATAGCCGGTCCCCAGCCTTCCTGGCTGAACTTAGGGACAAGGTCGAGCGCTGCACCACCTCGGTGGTGGTGGCAGGGAGACTTTAACCTGATTCGCTCCCCTGATGAGAAGAGCTCAGGCAACATGGGCGTACCACGCATGAGGATGCTCGCTCTTAGAGAGATTGCACGAGTGGGAGCCTGCTTCACTTGATCTAACAACAGGGCCGACCCTGTCAGGAGTGTTCTCGACCGTGTCCTGGTCTCGGCATATTGGGAGGTAGCATTCCCTCTTTGCTCTCTTCGCGCCATCACCAGAGTTGGCTCGGATCACGTCCCTCTGCTTCTCTCCACTGGGGAGCGCCTCGCCATGGCAGAACCGCTTCCACTTCGAGAACTTCTGGCTTAACCAGCCAGGGTTTGTGGAAGCGGTCCAGTCTAGATGGTTGTTGGCGGCTGCGTCCCCCCTAGGAGATTTAATGCGGTGGACGTCTGGCACCACTGCGCTAAGATTGCCCGCCAATTCATGAGGGGTTGGGGGGCTAATCTGGGTGCAACGCAGAGACTCCAGAAGGGAGCTCTGCTGGAGGAGATCCAGGCCCTTGACCGGCTGGCAGACTCGGTGGGCCTCTCAGCGGACGAGTGGTCCCATCGTTATGCCCTTGAGACCTCCCTAGTTGATATTTTCAAGGGGGAGGAACTGTTCTGGAGGCAACGCAGCCGCCAAAACTGGCTCCTTCAGGGAGACGCGAACACTGCCTATTTCCATGCGGTGGCCAACGGTCGCCGTAGGAAATGCTCTATTCCATGCTTATGGGACAACGAGCTCGTCATCGAGGAGGCAGACGCGCTTTCCTCCCATATCTACGCGTTCTATAAGTCGCTCTTCTCCGCGGGACCCCACACGGAGGTCGCGTTGGCAGCTGACTTCTGGCCGCCTAGGGCCAGGGTCACTGCCAACGATAATGTGGAGCTCACCCTCCCATTCTTGCCGGAGGAGGTTGGCGGGCGGTGAAGGCCCTGAAGGCCAACTCCGCCCCGGGCCCCAACGGCCTCCCGGTAGCTTTCTTCCAGACCTTCTGGAGGGAACTCCAACAGGTCGTCATGCCTATGTTCCAGGAGTTCTACACGGGGACCCTGGTGAAGGGAAGGCTGAATCTCGGCGTGATAACCTTGATCCCGAAAGTTAGAGGGGCCTCGGATATTCGCCAATTCAGACCCATTATGGTCCTCAACGTCATCCAACGCATCTTCGCGAAAGTCTGCGCTTCTCGCCTTGCCCCAGTCATGGAATGCCTAACCCATCAATATCAATTTGCCTTCCTCAAAGGCAGATTCATACATGATGGGATCCTCTCCCTTCATGAGGTTATCCACGAGATCAAGTCCAGGAAGTTGAAAGGCATCTTCTTGAAGCTTGACTTCCATAAGTCCTATGACCGACTGGACTGGCAGTTTCTTCGTCAGGTCCTCACTAGATGAGGATTCAATGATCGCCTAATCACCTGGATTATGCAGTTCGTCATGACTGGGAGCACGGCGATTAACATCAATGGAGTGATTGGGCCATACTTCCACCCCTCCTGCGGTGTTAGACAGGGGGACCCCCTGTCCCCCCTGCTCTTCAACGCGGTCGTGGATGCCCTCGCGGAGATGCTTGATAGAGCTAAGGCAGCTGGCCACATCACCGGTGTGGTCGGCCACCTCATCCCGGGGGGAGGGCTCACCCAACTCCAGTATGGAGACGACACGATGATCATGATAGAAGGCTCATCTCTCGATATTGCGAACCTCAAGTTCCTCCTCCTTTGCTTTCAGGAGATGTCGGGCCTATGCATTAACTTCTACAAGAGTGAGGTTATCGCGCTGGGGTTCTCGCCAGAGGAGTAGCAGAGGATAGCTGACAACTTCAATTGTCGGCTCTCCTCCTTCCCCATCACTTATCTAGGGATGCCGGTCCGCGACACCAGGATCCTTATCAGGGACCTGGATCCACTTGTGGACAGGGTGCGCTCAAGGTCCGAACCCTGGTGTGGTAGATTCACATCTAAGGGTAGCAAGACCATCTTAATTGACTCTTGCTTATCCAGTCTTCCCATGTATATGATGGGTCTGTACCTCCTTCCTGAAGGGGTCCACGGGGCTTTTGATAAGGAGCTCTACCGGTTCTTCTGGCAAGACCCTGTGGGTCGCCAGAAGTACCACATGGTCAAATGGGCTGACATTTGCGCCCCCAAGGATTTTGGGGGGCATAGGTATCATCGCTTCTCGCCAATTCAATAAGGCCCTATTGCTTCGATGGGTGTGGCGGATCCTTAGGGATGATGGGGGTCTCTGGCTCAAGTTCATTAAGGCCAAGTACCTGCGGGGGCGGCCCCTCCTGGACTGCGATCGCAGGGAAGGCTCCCAGTTCTGGCACTCCATCCAGGAGATCAAGTCTGAAATACGGCTTGGGGCCACGATCTCAATTGGGAATGGAGAGGGCACCATGTTCTGGCTGGACTCCTGGCTACGGGCGCGCCCCCTACGGGAGGCGTACCGGAGCCTCTTCGCCATATGTTCTGAGCCCTCGCTTCGCGTATCCGCTGCGGCCCTAGAAGGGACATGGAACATCTTGTTCCGACGTACCTTTGGCCCAGAGGAAACCGAAGCGTGGCGGGAACTTAGGGAGGAACTCCCGCCCTCACTGACGGATGAGCCCGACAGTGTAACTTGGAGCCTCTCCCCATCCGGGGCCTTCTCGGTTGGCTCCGCCTACCGGGCCCTCTTCGGTCGCGAGTCCATCTCTTGGACAAAGCCCCTCTGGAAAGCCCCTCTCCCGCTAAAGACTAAAAATTTTGTGTGGCAGCTGTTACGTGATAGGCTCCCCTCAGGGGTGGAGGTGTCCAAGTGACATGGGCCGGGGGACGGGATTTTCCCATTATGTGGGATCCCGGAGACGGGTGCCCACATAATGTTCACCTGTTCTGCGGCTCGGTTTCTCTGGAGCTTTATCAGGGATGCGTTGGGCCCGGACTGGTAGGCCCATGATCTCGGTGAGTTCCTAGAAACCCAGGCGAACCGGGAAGGAAAGAGCCGCCGCCTTTTCTGGCTTGTGTTTGCTACGATGTCCTAGGCCCTCTGGAACATCCGGAATAAGATGGTTATTGAGAAGATTCTTCCGCGGCGCGCTTCTGACTCGGTTTTTCACTTCATGGCCTCTCTGCAGCTCTGATACCCGTTGTGTAGACAACGGGACAAGGCGAGGCTGGAGGCGACTCTTCGGTGGCTCTTGGAGGTGGCCCGGCGGCTCCCCCCTAGTCCGGCTTTGCTCTGTCTTTTTCGGTGTGCCCTCGTCTAGCGAGGTGGCGTTGTTTCCTTTCTGTTTGGGCCGTCTTGTGCTGTGGCCCCAGCATTTATGTTGTGGATGTTCTTGAAACTTGTGACTTGTTGTGGACGGTTGCTTTATATATAAAGCGGTGCGAAAAACTATTTCGAGAAAACTGAAGAAAAAGGAGATGGTGGTTTTGTGCAGCTTTTATCTCCATTTATTTGGATAGATTCTCGCGATGATGACTCTAGTACTCGATTCTGCCATCACCCGATCAAGGCATGTACCATGACGTTCCTACGGGCTTGTTTGATTCATAGGATAGGAAAAGTATAGGAATAGGAAAACCATAGGATTGATATGTCATGCCAATGTGAATCCTATAGGAAGAGGGATCTTGTTTGATGTGGCAAAGGAATTTTTCTATGAGGTGTGACCTAATGTTGTTTTCCTATAGGAATTGCACTATAAGATTCCTATAGGATTAATTCCTATAGGATATGTTCCTATGAATCAAACACTAACATAGGAAAAATTCCCATAGGATTCAAATCCTACATAATTCCTATGCAATTCCTATAAATCAAACAAGCCCTACGTTCCCGGACGGGAGAACTCAGGCTGCGTCTTCATCCAAGTAAAATGCTAACTCAAATGAGCTACTCCTTCCGTCCAGCAATAAGGGAGTGCATAGAAAAGAAATGGCTGAATAACTAACTATCTAACTGAAAGCTAACCGATAGTTTACTCTCTGTCAAACTGAACTAGTTGAACTAGTTGAACCTTGGTCTAGACAAGAGATTGACCAACACTGTAGTCGAGCTCTTACCAAGGATTTCGTTCTATGAGTTCAAATCGCTGCCAAAACATCTCGGTCGACCCAGAGAGATTTTTTCCTGGTGCCGCTCATTCTTAATATTTCCAGCAACTAGACGAGTCTATGTAGAGAAAGATCTCTTTTTACTGATAGAAAAAAGGGCAACCGTTGCTCGTGTGGAAAGTTGCACCGTGTGATCCCTTCACACTCAAGCACTTAACTAATTGAGGCCTCTATAGTTACATATATATAGAGTACTAATTGAGAAACCTGTTTCCAAATATGCATGTTTTTTCCCCTTGGCTTTTAAATAAGAGTAGGAGCACTCTGATATGATCTTCTGACAAATACGAGTACAAGAGCATCTAGACGATACACTAACAGGTACTATATCTAATAAGTAGTAGTAGTCCATTACTTTTGGAAAACTCTACTAGCATCGACCGCGCTCAAATTATTAGCTAAACCGGCCTCTGCAAAAATCGTGTTGTTCTTCTTTAAACTAGCATGGTGGCCCTCGCAAATGCGAGGGCATCGTATTTCGATTTTTTTGAAATTTTCTATTTAATTTACATATTGTTATCAAATATTGCCAAAAGCATCCTAAGTGCTATGCTAATAAATGTGAGTGTAACGGTTTAATCATCTGACATGGTACTCTTATCTCACGTAGATTTTAGTCATATTTTATTTTGATAGTGTATGGGGATTAGTATTATCTAAGAAGACACTTCAAATATGGACCCTGTAGAGTTCATTATTACAGGTGGGCGACTCTTACAAGTTTTAAACTTATGATGTTAGTCTAATTTTTGCATATATTAGTTTTTGTAAATTCATCACCAAAGTCATGAAGAACTTATAATAAAAAAAATACAGGTGTTGATTTCGAGGGACGTTGACAACGATTTCGTCTCTATCAACAATTTTTGTTTGCCTCTGTTCTATTTTATTTATCTAAGATATTTATAGTAGATCTATAAATCATTACAATAATAAGAGGTTTGGAGGGAGCGCTTTAGAAAAATATTTTTACAAATGCTCCATATGTTTCAATATTTATAGTATAGTTAGTAATATAGTTCAATCTTTTGTGTTTTTGTGTACTCATTCGCATTTGCGTACATGTGCTTTCCATTCCACATCCCTGTAGCTCCTTCAATGCATACACTTTTGTAAGGAGACTATCAGATACTATTGATCAATTTTTTTTGTAGCGGGTGTGATCAAAATTTGAAGATACTTTTCGTCTCAATATCTGGTACGCATCAATATTTCATACAAACTCTTTTTACTAACATGTAGTAGGAAGTAGTTATCAGATTTGTTTATTTTGTAGAAACTGTTGATCGAAGTTTGATGATGCCGTGTCAATATCTGACATGCGAGCATATTTTGTACGAACACCTTTTTAAACAGCATCTCACACGCACTCCATGCAAATCCCAAGAAAAAACTTGATGTAACTTGTACTGACAGTCCAAATATTTTAAATGTTGTGGACTAACCTGGCATGTTGTCAGAGTTGAACCTTTGCAAAGGAAAATACAGAACAGAACAAAGAGTGTCTCTGAAAACTTTCATAGAGTCCGTATCGTGCACACGCAAGGGAGAGGTTTTTTTTTTTTGAAGAAACCAAGGGAGAGTTTTTTTTTTTGAAGAAACCAAGGGAGAGTTTTTTTTAGGAAGGCAAGAGAGAGGATATTAGTAGTACTCTATTTATTGGACTCCCTTTTTGTTGGACTGTGACGTGACGTGATAAAAACTGGGGCTAGCCAAACTTGGTATCACGTAACATTATTTAGTTAATAAATCTTAACTACAGATTTTAAATCTAGTGATCAACGTGGTGTCTCGAAAAACAACCTTATATTGCTTTTAGTATATAATAGATAAGGAATCAGTTTTTTTCAAAGTGGGGTGCTTGGCCCCAGCCTCTGCATAAAGTGAAGCACATAGTCTTTCTATTATAGAGTTTTAGTATGCAAATTATTACAATCATGGTTCAGGTAAGGTTCAAGTATCAACCATGAAAAAAAAAATGAAAAGCAACAAGAAGCTATCTATTTTGAAGTCTACTAGTATGCCACCACCCAGCAGCATGAAAAAAGAAGTCCTCCACGACCATGAGCAGACAATTACATAAGGAATCAGTTGTAGCAATGAATAAAGCATCCACGGACTTCTCAAATCAAGGGAACTTTAGTCAGAATTAAGATAGAAATTATGTTTCTCGAGCATTTACTTCATTCCAGTTCACCGCCAACAAAAAATGTTGAATATTCACTAGTGCAATGTTGTTTTAACCGTCCAACTAGTGAGCTCCAGATGGTAGTGGTGGCCATTACAGATCAATAAACTCAGTCCCTTCATCTATCCGCATCTCGCTGCTTTAGCTACACCTTCAGATTCGAAGGGTGTGTTTGGTAGCCTAGGCAACAACAGGATTTGGGCCATGTTATGCATCATGTTTGTTAACCTGTATGAGGAATAGTTGTGTAGGTTGGGCTCTTCTCTCCACTCCGTTTGGTTGCCTGCACATCTGCATTTTGGCCCGTCCTATGCAACATATGTTGTTTGGTTGCGCACATAAGGCCTCTTATGGTCACCTTTGTCCAAAACATTGTGAGCTTACCATGTCCTACAACATATCATACACAAGATCCTAGTACAAGATCAACTTGACGATCACCGGAAGGAGAATGACGATGATGAAATCTTTGAGTCTATCATGTTTGATAGGATGGTGTTCTCTGTCTGCAACAATCTGCACATGTTGCTCTTCCTCGGTTACAAACTCCACCTGTCGTTTTCCCCCCGGCAACAATGTCTACTTGTTTTCTCCACGGTTGTTGTTCTCATGAGCCAAGTAGCAATTGTTGTTCTAATGGTCCATGAAGTAATCCTCATCCCCTCCTCCCTAGTCCATAGTGTCAAATCCTTCATAGATGTTGTTGGAGCAACGGTTCACTTGATCTTGGCACTTACTATTCGGTGTACACTATTGGACACCTCCCTATGTGCACCACATAGTAGTTTGTGTACGAGTCACAAGAGTAATATATTAATGTAGAACATGTCAAGATCATCATAAGCATCTAACGGTCATAACTGACATCACAACTTCATACTAACAGGTGCATACATGATCATTATCAAAAGAGGATCACAAGTTCATCCTTCTACTATGGTGTTTACCTACCACCACATCAAAAGTCGGTGTCATACCACCGCTAGTTCGCCATCACATGAGGGGTTAGTATAGACCACCTCATGAAAATATACAAGTCATAAAAAGTATTTAGGACCTAGTTACAACAAAAATGTATATCATAAGTAGCATCAGTTCATCATCGACACCATCACCATCATGCATGCCACCTCTGGGTATGAAGCAACCGAAGCTCTAGTTGTAGTACTAGGCCAGGAAGGTCCATTGTAGGATCCTAAGAGGCTATTGCATGCTGACGGAGATGGTGCCTTGGGCCTTCTTGTCCACGAGGTGGCCAAGAGTCGCCATGAGATACTCCTCAGTGAAGCCAACAATGTCCATGACAACCCGATACAGTTCGGGGTGCATATCAATGGCATTCTTGTCCCTAATAGCATGTGCAACATCCTTGACAGCGTCGGTCATGATGGCAAAGGTTTGGATCCCGTCGTCAGCTTAGACACCCTTCTTCATATTTCCATTAGCAGTAGCTTCCCGAGCATAGAAAGACTTGTCAGGGACATCAAGGAACATGGTGTCATACTCTTGTGTGTTAGCGTCTTCAGCTTTAGGAGTATCAAGGGGTTCACCTAACCCCATGGAAAACCTGATGGTTGCAAGACCGTATAAGAAGATTGTATGCATCTAGTAGACATAGTTATGGATGGGCTTGTTCAGGAATTCAGTGTCCTTCTTGTGACTGGATGAGTGTAAGAGAGTGTGCTAGTTGTGAATGGCAGTTCTCATGCAAGAGAGTGGGTTAGTAAGGCAGTTATATGTGTGCTAGCCTGCATATGCCCCTGTTAGTGCTCCTAGGACAGAAGTGTAACACCCTCAGAATCGGCCCTATGCAAGTTTTAGCGAAACCCGCCAAACCCGCATAGAAACGATTCAAAGGTGCCCACCAGGCACTTTCGTGCGGGTGGAAAACGAAGTAATAACATTACACAACAGTCCTCGATGGAACCCACAGAACAGATATATACAACAGCGACTCAAAGAGTCAAGAATACAGATATACAATACAAAGATCCAAATCACCTTGAAAACGATAGAGCGTTCAGCTACGGACAAGATGCAAAGTGAGCTAAGAGCCCTGAAGAATAACCAATGGCGTCCATAACCCTGCCCAGGCCAAGCCGGAAGGGTAACCCTGCTAACGACGTCGATCCCAAAACCTTCTTAAACAAAAGGGGTGCCGACAAGGGGCAAAGGAAAAAGAGGAGCGTCAGTACTGAGGCCAGTACACGGCGAGGCTAGAATTCGGCGGTCCTCGCCTACATAGGTATGGTGGACTGAGCGGCAGCGACAGCATGCACTAAACAACCTGTAGAGACTCGATACAATTGGCGGCTATCAGAGAGGGGTAAGAAAGACCTATTCGGAACCAACCTGATGCTACTATCAAACAAACCCATCCTGGTGTTTCCCCCTCGAGACCAAACGAGGAAGTCAACCGAGGAACTCACAGAGTTGGCAGTTTTATTTATTCCGCTATCGTTGCAGTAATTACTAGTCAGGTATAGATAATCATTCTGATAAAAATAAGCAGTGGGCCGTTTTAGTTAAGCATTCTGTTGTAGTTGCAACACTTACTAGTCAAATACAATTAGCATGAGATAACCCAAACCCAGCAGTTGTTGGTACTTTTATTTAGCCATTCCGTTGTGGTGAAGCTGTTTACTAGTCATATCGGATACAAGTCAATTTATAACAATAAACTTTAGTTATAGTTGTCTATGATCGAGACCTGTGCTCCAAGTCGTCCATAACCGCGGACACGGCTTCTCGAAAAGATTTAACCCTGCAGGGGTGCACCAAAGTATCCACAAGCACTTCGACCCTTTTTGCCAGATCAGTTAACATACACCCATCGGTATGTCGGCGGGGCCTAAGTCACGACGTTTCCAGACCCAAAGCAAGCACGGGGGGCCACCCCACTAAGTACACACGCAACGAAGTCGGCCGGTCTCCGAGACGGACTCAGGGTTTGCGACAGTGGCTGTAAACGACAGCAAATCCCAAAACTGGGACTGTCGATACCGCGAAAACACTCCGCTTCCAAAACAGTACAGCGTGCTCCTCACACAATCGTAAATAAAGCAGTAAAGCATGGCATAGGTACATGATAGTAAATAAAACCTCAAACTAGTTGTGGCCCCCAGTACAATACTTTGAAATCAGGTACTAATCGATGGGGGGCCCATATCTCCCCACCTGTGGTTAGCGCGCTCGATCTCGGAACAGGTGTCAAGAACTCGGGGTCCTACGGGACACAGGTGGGCGGTCGGAAACCAGATATTATCTATCACCCACCGGTGCCTCTGCTTACCTACTTCAATTTTAGTTGTTAAACAATAATTAAAGTGAACAATAATTAAAGCCATGATCATCTCCAACAATAAACTTGCGGCAATACTCCAACAACTGTGGTACTGGACGACACGCAACAACACTTGAGCAAGCGACTACGACACGCAAGTCCAACTATCTACCAAACAACAGGTAATAGGATGTGTCCAAGGCAATATAGGGCTGCAAGGGGATATCACGGGTACGGAAACTAGAGCATCGCAACACAGATAGCAATAGATCAACAGGAGGGAATAAATACTATAAAGTAAGATAGGTAGAAAGAGGGAGATGCTCGCCTGAAAACATTGCCGAAGGTTCATCCGAAGATCGGGGCGAAGCTCACATCCACTCAACGGCCTTATCCGCGAAGAACCAAAACACTAGAATCAACACCGGATGCACTAATTAATACAACGACAGAAGATCGGGCATGATGCATGCATGATGTATGGCATGGCCAAGATGCGATGCAATTAGGCCATATTAAGCGGAACCGGGGTCCCTACATTTAATTATACGGTTCGAGTTATTTATCTACCCCGCAAATTAAATGTTGTTTTATCATGGCAAACGATAGCACCGGTTCGCTACACAAATTTAAATGAGGCCAATATAAGTCTAGATTTGTCCGCATATGGGCCCATATTTAATTATTAGGTGAATCGACATAAGGCCCCCAAACCAAATGATATGATGCGAGCATGACAATTTAATATGCAACAAGTTTGATATATAGCATTTATAAAATAGGGGCTCGGAAAAGGGGTCACACATTAGGGTTCGACGATCTTGGGGTTCCGGGGTTCGGGGTTGGTCTCAGGGTTCGACGGGTTCGGTCTCGGCGGGATCGTTCCCGGGCAACGGGGTAGATCTTGTCGTATCCGGGAGGAAGTACTTGGACTGGCGTCGAGGCCGCATCGGATTCTTCCGGGTCAGTGTCGTTCTTATCGTCGCGAAGATCTTGTCGGTACCGCGTACCGGTCGGTCTTGGCGGTCGGGATGCAGAACTTGGTGTCCGGGACGGAGTACTTGTCGCACCGGGGTCTCGGTGTCCTCGGATCCGATTGGCGATCTTGGCGTCCGGCGGGATGGGCTTTCGGGTTCTCGAGGTCCGAGAACAGGTCTTCGGGGATCGGTCTTCGCGTTCCGTGTCGAATATCTTAGAATGTGACGCCATCGCCTACGGGTTTCGACGTCTAGGCGGATGGCGAACTTGGCGAGACGGTCTCAATTGAAGGCGAACATCTACACCATATCCATGTCACCACTCCACTTCAACATGTACCGATGACTGAGTACCAACGACGGACAACGAGCCGTACGCGCTGGGACGGAACAGAAGCTCCGGCGTGCAGAAGGAGAAGGCGGCGTCGTCCAGCGCGGCTCGAGGACACGCAAGCCGGGGAGCGGCGACTGCTGCTGGCAGAGGGAGCACGCCGAGGGGGACTGCGGCCGGCGAGCGAGGCACTGAGAGGGGCCGGCGGCGAACGGCGGGGTCGGCAGGCGGTTGCGGGCTGGAGATGGAGGAGGCCGACGGAGAGGGGCGAAGGAGGAGGAAGGGCGCCGGGCGCGTGACGGTGGGCGGCGGTGGCAGACGCACGGGCGGAGGCGGCGGCGACGAGCTCGGGGTCGGGGTCGGTGGCGAGGGCGAGGTGGGGCCGGCGGGGAGCTCGCGGAAGGGAGAGGCTCCAGCGGGCGATGGCGGCCGACGCGGGGTTCCGCGGCCGGAGGAGGGCCGGAGGGGAGGCCGCGGGGAGGTGAGGTGAGGCGGTGGCGAGCGCTGAGGAGGGTCGCCGGTGAGGTGGTCGACGACCTCGCAGACGGGGAGGAGCGGAGGGTTCGGCCGGCGCCAGGGAGGACGCGGGCGAGCGATGGCGAGGCGGCTGGGTCGAGGGAGCCGGCGGCGGGGTCGGAAGGCGCTGGCGCAGAGGCGGCCAGACGCGGCGCCGGGGTCGGCGGCGAGGCGGCCCGCCGGAGGAAGAACGGGCGGCGGTGGGTGGAGAGGAGGGGGCGAAGAAGGAGGGGGACGGCCGCGGGTTGGCGAGCGGAGGGGGCGCCGGCGGCGAGAGGGCTCGGGGAGGGGAGGCGCGGAGGGGAAGGAGGGTGTCGGTGGCGAGCAGAGGAAGGAGAGGGAGGAGACGACGCGAGCGGGGTCAGCGCGTGGGGAACGCGGGGCGCGGGTGTGGTGGGTCCCGCGGGTGGGGCCGGGACTGGGTCGGGGTGGGGAGAGAGGTGAGGGGTCCGGCTGGCAGGTGGGACCGGGGTAGAGAGAGTGGGTTGGGGAGTGGACCGGGTCTAGGGGGAGGTTGGGGCCACGGGGGGGAGTGGGTCGGCTGGGGGAGGTTTTGACCAGGGGAGGCAGGTGGGGAGGGAGTGGGGCTGGCAAGGGGTGGGGCCAGCGGTTGAGGTGGAAAGGAGTGGGGGTGAGAGAGGGGATTTCTGGTGAGGTGGCAGCGTGTGATAGGGTTAGGGGTGAGGGTTGGTGAGGTGGCGGCATAGGATAGGTTGGGGTGAGGTGGAGGTAGGGTGGGTAGACTAGGGTTGAGTAGTTTTAGGATTTTAGGCGGACCGATTTATACCGGGGGTGGTCGACTGGGTCGATTCGGCCCGTTCGACTGCCCCCACTAAAATAATTAAATAATTTTTATTTTTTTCTAACCGACTTTTGCAAACCGATAGCAAACAAAACAAAATAATCCGGTGGCCCGGGTTTTGCGTTTGAATAAAGACGGGGCGTTTAGAAAACAAATTAGGTTTTCCGAAAATAGTTTTATGCAAGCAAATGCAAGATGATGACGATGCTCAAATGCAATGTGGCATGATGACATGAGCATGCGGTCATGATGATGCAATGCACAAAAACAACGCGATTTTCTAGTAGTGGTTTTGCGGGATGCCACAATTCGACACCACTAACAATGGATCTCGCCCTCGAGATCCGCCTCATGGTACCGGAAGGAAGGCCGACGATCTGATCCTTCGCACTTCGTGTAGATCCTCGCGACACCACTAACAAGAGGTCATTGATCCTGTTCGCCAAGAGAACACCCCGGATAAACAACGAACGAAGTTAAAGGTAAGGCCACCTCTAACTATCATGGAAGGAGTAAGAGTTGCATCGGTCCACCATTCAACATACAAAAGCGAATGATAGGAGTAGTGGTATGGTCGCGACTCCATCCCGCACTCCAAGCATTACTATGTACTCGAATAACAGACTATGCAACCAACTCTCAGAGTTCAGACTGAAGATCTCGACAAGCGAGGTTCGGAAACAAAGGAGTGATGCAGACTCTGCATCGGATCTAGCGTAGATGATGTCGTCGCGTCGGAAAACACCGGAAGGCACGAGAGGGAACAAAGAATGGTACCACAGTAGGCGGATTCCTCAGACAGCAGGAACACCGGATGGTAGAACACCGTTATCAAAGGAGGAAGCGAAACCCTGAAGGTACGACGAAACCCAACCACGAGAAATCCTGGACTCGAAGAGAGAGAAAAGAGCGGATTCAAAACACGCAGAGGTGAGAGGAGAGCAGCAGAGGGGTAAGGAGTAAAATCAGACCTAATCAGAACTATCCAACCGATTTTCCAAAAATAGTTTTGACACTCTACTTCGGCCGTTAGCTAGGTTATCCTACAGGCTGGACTTGTGGGGTATCGCAACTGCTGAGCTCTGATACCACTCTGTAACACCCTCAGAATCGGCCCTATGCAAGTTTTAGCGAAACCCGCCAAACCCGCATAGAAACGATTCAAAGGTGCCCACCAGGCACTTTCATGCGGATGGAAAACGAAGTAATAACATTACACAACAGTCCTCGATGGAACCCACAGAACAGATATATACAACAGCAACTCAAAGAGTCAAGAATACAGATATACAATACAAAGATCCAAATCACCTTGAAAATGATAGAGCGTCCAGCTACGGACAAGATGCAAAGTGAGCTAAGAGCCCTGAAGAATAACCAATGGCGTCCATAACCCTGCCCAGGCCAAGCCGGAAGGGTAACCCTGCTAACGACGTCGATCCCAAAACCTGCTTAAACAAAAGGAGTGCCGACAAGGGGCAAAGGAAAAAGAGGAGCGTCAGTACTGAGGCCAGTACACGGCGAGGCTAGAATTCGGCGGTCCTCGCCTACATAGGTATGGTGGACTGAGCGGCAGCGGCAGCATGCACTAAACAACCTGTAGAGACTCGATACAACTGGCGGCTATCAGAGAGGGGTAAGAAAGACCTATTCGGAACCAACCTGATGCTACTATCAAACAAACACATCCTGGTGTTTCCCCCTCGAGACCAAACGAGGAAGTCAACCGAGGAACTCACACAGTTGGCAGTTTTATTTATTCCGTTATCGTTGCAGTAATTACTAGTCAGGTATAGATAATCATCCTGATAAAAATAAGCAGTGGGCCGTTTTAGTTAACCATTCCGTTGTAGTTGCAACACTTACTAGTCAAATACAATTAGCATGAGATAACCCAAACCCAGCAGTTGTTGGTACTTTTATTTAGCCATTCCGTTGTGGTGAAGCTGTTTACTAGTCATATCGGATACAAGTCAATTTATAACAGTAAACTTTAGTTATAGTTTTCTATGATCGAGACCTGTGCTCCAAGTCGTCAATAACCGCGGACACGGCTTCTCGAAAATATTAAACCCTGCAGGGGTGCACCAAAGTATCCACAAGCACTTCGACCATTTTTGCCAGATCAGTTAACATACACCCATCGGTATGTCGGCGGGGCCTAAGTCACGACGTTTCCAGACCCAAAACAAGCACGGGGGGGCCACCCCACTAAGTACACCCGCAACGAAGTCGGCCGGTCTCCGAGACGGACTCAGGGTTTGCGACAATGGCTGTAAACGACAGCAAATCCCAAAACTGGGACTGTCGATACCGCGAAAACACTCCGCTTCCAAAACAGTACAGCGTGCTCCTCACACAATCGTAAATAAAGCAGTAAAGCATGGCATAGGTACAGGATAGTAAATAAAACCTCAAACTAGTTGTGGCCCCCAGTACAATACTTTGAAATCAGGTACTAATCGATGGGTGCCCCATATCTCCCCACCTGTGGTTAGCGCGCTCGATCTCGGAACAGCTGTCAAGAACTCGGGGTCCTATGGGACACAAGTGGGCGGTCGGAAACCAGATATTATCTATCACCCACCGGTGCCTCTGCTTACCTACTTCAATTTTAGTTGTTAAACAATAATTAAAGTGAACAATAATTAAAGCCATGATCATCTCCAACAATAAACTTGCGGCAATACTCCAACAACTGTGGTACTGGACGACACGCAACAACACTTGAGCAAGCGACTACGACACGCAAGTCCAACTATCTACCAAACAACAGGTAATAGGATGTGTCCAAGGCAATATAGGGCTGCAAGGGGATATCACGGGTACGGAAACTAGAGCATCGCAATACAGATAGCAATAGATCAACAGGAGGGAATAAATACTATAAAGTAAGATAGGTAGAAAGGGGGAGATGCTCGCCTGAAAACATTGCCGAAGGTTCATCCGAAGATCGGGGCGAAGCTCACATCCACTCAACGGCCTTATCCGCGAAGAACCAAAACACTAGAATCAACACCGGATGCACTAATTAATACAACGACAGAAGATCGGGCATGATGCATGCATGATGTATGGCATGGCCAAGATGCGATGCAATTAGGCCATATTAAGCGGAACCGGGGTCCCGACATTTAATTATACGGTTCAAGTTATTTATCTACCCCGCAAATTAAATGTTGTTTTAGCATGGCAAACGATAGCACCGGTTCGCTACACAAATTTAAATGAGGCCAATATAAGTCTAGATTTGTCCGCATATGGGCCCATATTTAATTATTAGGTGAATCGGCATAAGGCCCCCAAACCAAATGATATGATGCGAGCATGACAATTTAATATGCAACAAGTTTGATATATAGCATTTATAAAATAGGGGCTCGGAAAAGGGGTCACACATTAGGGTTCGACGATCTTGGGGTTCCGGGGTTCGGGGTTGGTCTCAGGGTTCGACGGGTTCGGTCTCGGCGGGATCGTTCCCGGGCAACGGGGTAGATCTTGTCGTATCCGGGAGGAAGTACTTGGACTGGCGTCGAGGCCGCATCGGATTCTTCCGGGTCGGTGTCGTTCTTATCGTCGCGAAGATCTTGTCGGTACCGCGTACCGGTCGGTCTTGGCGGTCGGGATGCAGAACTTGGTGTCCGGGACGGAGTACTTGTCGCACCGGGGTCTCGGTGTCCTCGGATCCGATTGGCGATCTTGGCGTCCGGCGGGATGGGCTTTCGGGTTCTCGACGTCCGAGAACAGGTCTTCGGGGATCGGTCTTCGCGTTCCGTGTCGAAGATCTTAGAATGTGACGCCATCGCCTGCGGGTTTCGACGTCTAGGCGGATGGCGAACTTGGCGAGACGGTCTCAATTGAAGGCGAACATCTACACCATATCCATGTCACCACTCCACTTCAACATGTACCGATGACTGAGTACCAACGACGGACAACGAGCCGTATGCGCTGGGACGGAACAGAAGCTCCGGCGTGCAGAAGGAGAAGGCGGCGTCGTCCAGCGCGGCTCGAGGACACGCAAGCCGGGGAGGCGGCGACTGCTGCTGGCAGAGGGAGCACGACGAGGGGGACTGCGGCCGGCGAGCGAGGCACTGAGAGGGGCCGGCGGCGAACGGCGGGGTCGGCAGGCGGTTGCGGGCTGGAGATGGAGGAGGCCGACGGAGAGGGGCGAAGGAGGAGGAAGGGCGCCGGGCGCGTGACGGTGGGCAGCGGTGGCGGACGCACGGGCGGCGGCGGCGACGAGCTCGGGGTCGAGGTCGGTGGCGAGGGCGAGGTGGGGCCGGCGGGGAGCTCGCGGAAGGGAGAGGCTCCAGCGGGCGATGGCGGCCGACGCGGGGTTCCGCGGCCGGAGGAGGGCCGGAGGGGAGGCCGCGGGGAGGTGAGGTGAGGCGGTGGCGAGCGCTGAGGAGGGTCGCCGGCGAGGTGGTCGACGGCCTCGCAGACGGGGAGGAGCGGAGGGTTCGGCCGGCGCCAGGGAGGACGCGGGCGAGCGATGGCGAGGCGGCCGGGTCGAGGGAGCCGGCGGCGGGGTCGGAAGGCGCTGGCGCAGAGGCGGCCAGAAGCGGCGCCGGGGTCGGAGGCGAGGCGGCCCTCCATAGGAAGAACGGGCGGCGGTGGGTGGAGAGGAGGGGGCGAAGAAGGAGGGGGACGGCCGCGGGTTGGCGAGCGGAGGGGGCGCCGGCGGCGAGAGGGCTCGGGGAGGGGAGGCGCGGAGGGGAAGGAGGGTGTCGGTGGCGAGCAGAGGAAGGAGAGGGAGGAGACGACGCGAGCGGGGTCAGCGCGTGGGGAACGCGGGGCGCGGGTGTGGTGGGTCCCGCAGGTGGGGCCGGGACTGGGTCGGGGTGGGGAGAGAGGTGAGGGGTCCGGCTGGCAGGTGGGACCGGGGTAGAGAGAGTGGGTTGGGGAGTGGACCGGGTCCAGGGGGAGGTGGAGGCCACGGGGGGGAGTGGGTCGGCTGGGGGAGGTTTTGACCAGGGGAGGCAGGTGGGGAGGGAGTGGGGCTGGCAAGGGGTGGGGCCAGCGGGTGAGGTGGAGAGGAGTGGGGGTGAGAGAGGGGATTTCTGGTGAGGTGGCAGCGTGTGATAGGGTTAAGGGTGAGGGTTGGTGAGGTGGCGGCATAGGATAGGTTGGGGTGAGGTGGAGGTAGGGTGGGTAGACTAGGGTTGAGTAGTTTTAGGATTTTAGGCGGACCGATTTATACCGGGGGTGGTCGACTTGGTCGATTCGGCCCGTTCGACTGCCCCCACTAAAATAATTAAATAATTTTATTTTTTTCAAACCGACTTTTGCAAACCGATAGCAAACAAAACAAAATAATCCGGTGGCCCGGGTTTTGCGTTTGAATAAAGACGGGGCGTTTAGAAAACAAATTAGGTTTTCCGAAAATAGTTTTATGCAAGCAAATGCAAGATGATGACGATGCTCAAATGCAATGTGGCATGATGACATGAGCATGCGGTCATGATGATGCAATGCACAAAAACAACGCGATTTTCTAGTAGTGGTTTTACGGGATGCCACAAGAAGAATCTTGAATGTGTCCTCACACCATTGTGCGCCCCTAAGGTCTCTCAGCTTGCTTATCTGCATCTAACGCACCATACACTTCCTCAAGTGGTTGATGTACACGTGATTTCCTAAAACCTCGGTGTCGTAGTGCTTGAATAGATCTTTGGCGCAAGCATTCAGATGGATCTCCTTGAATCCATTTTCAGTTCGGATGTCGCTCTTCACAATCTCACACATCTTGTTAAGAACGAAGTTGTACATGTAGAGGAGACATTTCATGGTCCCCTTCATTTGTGCCTTCTTCTGCATGTGAAGATATCTAGCAACAAAAAGATGATCTATAACAAGTGGTGTGCAATATTTAGCTCAAGACACAATTTTTATTTTGTAATACAAATCAAGCTAGAAACTATAGATCAAGGCTATGCATCAACCTAAAAACTACACAAGAGATCTACGAACCCTAGCAACATTGCAGATCTAAGAACACTAGGTGGAGGTCTGGTCACTTACCATCATCACAGGAGGTAGACGACAAAGCTGACCGCTGTAGGAACAAGATGAAGTAGCCTTCATGCTACCGCCACTATTGATGATGTCGCCGCCGAAGACCGGAGATGAGGGGGCTTCTTACTGACGCGGATCAACTTGGGAATGGAGCTCGATGCGGGTAGGGGGGGGGGGGGGATGACAGGTTGAGATTCGGCGGTGAATGGGGAGGGTATAAATACGAGAGGGTTTGGGTGGGAGATGAGGGAATCTCTCCTTTCCCTTTTTCGCTGCAGCGTAAAAATTCCTGCTAGCGCCATTTGTTGATCGCGCTCGTGTGGGGAGCACTGCTTTTTACATCAGGTGAGTGCATGATGAGCTTGGCTCCCTAGAAACGTCCAAATCGAGCATTGCAGTTGGCGCTAGCTAGAGGCTGCTTTAATGTTCACGTCGGTGCAATCCAAAGTCACATGCGGACGTCCAAACAGCTCGTTTCCATCGTGCCAAGGATAGAGTAGGCCTCAAGTATGTTACCAAACGTGCCTGAAAGTTGTGTGAGTATCCATGTGTTAGGACCAAACAGTATGATGGTAGATTTTCCAATTGAATAAACATGTGTATTTACCAAACGTGCCCGAAAGTTGTGTGAGTATCCATGTGTTAGGACCAAACAGTATGAGGGTAGATTTTCCAATTGAGGGTAGATTTTCCAATTGAATAAACATGTGTATAATACTACTAAGTACCCTGTACGGATTCATTGTGTAGCTTCAATGATAACCAGCAAGGAATTATAATTTTTTTTATGGTTCAACAAGGATACAATCGTGACTAATAGACTGTAAAAAAAATAGGACAAAGTCATACTTACTTTGTTTTAAAATATAAGATGTTTTAGATTTGTGAAGGTAATACATCTAGACACTATTTAGTGTGTAGGATCAGAGAGGTTTATTCCGAATCTATACACTAAAAGATGTCTAGATACATTGCTTTCATAAAGGTTTATGTATCAACCTTATGTGATCCGTGATCATGACTCTGTAATACACTGAATGTTGAAATAAATGGCTGTGTGCATCAATTGATGCAGAGGCCGGGGTTTATGCTCCTTTTTGGAAAAAAAAAGATACATTGCTTTCACAAATCTAAAACATCTTATATTATAAAACGGAGGGAGTATTTCTCTTCGGGAATAGGTCGGTTTGCCCATGTTGTCCAGAAGTCTCTCAAGGACAAAACAAAACATTTCATGATGCTACTCTCGTTCCAATGTTTTGTCCGAAACTGCTTAAGTATAATTGTATTGCCCTCGTTTTCCCATAAGCTCGAGATTTTGGGTGAACTGGTTTGGTGAATGCAGTTCTACAGAAACCATCAAAGTTTTGTAGTACTCCCTCCGATCCATATTACTTGTCACTAAAATGAATGTATCTAGACATGTTTTAGTGCTAGATACATCCATTTCAACGACAAGTAATATGGATCGGAGGGAGTATAAAAATTTGTACTACAAAATTACGCATTTATACTACAAAATTACGCATGCATATTAAGTTTTGTAGTATACAAATCGGGAGTATTTATGAATTCTCCAGGACCTGTGCATGTTACATCCATTCCTCTCCCAGCCGTAGCGTCATGCGAATGTTTATGGACTGTGGTGAAGCCTACAAATAAAAACACCTGCCAGGCCATGAGGTTCCAAGCAGACACTCTCAAGACCCCTGGTGAACTCCTTTCGAAAAGTGGTTGACAATTTGGGGATGCAGTTACACACCGCTTTTGATGCCGAGCTAGCTAGCTTGCCGTCTCTAGGGGACACCCTGATTCTTGTAGCTCGCGAGCTTGTGTCAAGTCAGGGAAAGTCCCTTTCCTATTCTCCGTTCTTTTCGATCGAGAATGAAAAGTTCTGTGGAAGTTTGAGCTAGCTAGCTACTACATACTCCTACCGGTAGAAGTATGTGTACAAGAACAAGACCTGTAGTTTTGGGGCAGGGTATGATGCAGTGCAGCTGCAGTAAACACCCAGCTGTGGATCAGAGATTCAGAGAGATGGGCCGGGCTGTATATTTGGGGATGTAGTAATGAGCTCTCTCTCTGCTTACATGCTTTCCACAGATACTACTTTACAGCCCACGCAGCACTTAACTGCACTGAGTTGGCGCACTTCACGAGGCAAAATGGACTGAAATCAGATTAGTACGAAGAGAGAGAGAGTGAGAGTGAGAGAGAGCACCGTTGAATATAAATACAGTATATTGTCTAACCATTTTCATTAGATCGGTCTTTTAAGATAATTGGTTAGTGCATAAATCTTTTATGGTATTAAAGTGGTTAGCCTCACGGTGCTGATCCTAGTTTCTTCCACCACTTCCGCAACGCGCCGCTCCTGGAGAGATGACTCCTCGGGAACACGGCACCCGGTTTTGATCAAAGATCAAATCGGTTCTTTAGATCAATTCCAGTTCTTAGTTTAGATTCAGTTTCCAAATTCTCAATTGATACTATTTAGTCTTAAAATAGATGTCTCAGATTTGTCAAAATTTGAATAAATCTAGACACTATTTAGTATATAGGTTCATCCAAATTTTAACAAATCTTAGACATCTATTTTGGGATAGAGGGAGTACAATTAGCTACAAAATAAATTTCTACAAATCTACGTGACTCAAATTCCGGTGAAAAAAAGCAGCTCAAATTAGTGCTCAAGGCGGCGACTACACGAGGCTCGAGCTCCATGGTATCGGCCGACTTGATCCGCCGGCTTCACGTGCGACGCGGCTTCCCGGCGGATTTCTCCATCGCGTATGAACATTGCGCATGCACTCATGCATCAACGTACGAGTGCAGCAGCTACACATCCACTCAAGCCGCATGCCACCAGGAGACAAAGAATCAATCCACTAGATTTGAGGTTGTGCAGGATCAGCACGGAAGACTCCAAGCCTAACGACGGACAGTTGGGCACCTCTACGCCCTGCGATTTAAAATACTCCCTCCGTTTGAAAATATAAGATGTTTTAGGTTTGTGAATAAGATGTATCTAGACACCTTTTAGTGTCTAGATTGATTTGAACCTATACACTAAAAGATATCTAGATATATCTTTTTCACAAAGCTAAAACATCTTATATTTCTAAACGGAGGGAGTACACGACATCTGCTCGCCCGGCCAGCCGAGATTCGATCTAAAATACACGACATCTGGAGGACCCAGATCCCAATATCCTTCAAGCCGAGTCGATCAGCATCCCGCACGCCTGCACGCGCAACTACATCGACACCATGATCTGCAATGACGCGACTACATCGGCACCAAGATTTGCACTGTACTGAGCTGCACTACATCGACCTGAACATCTACGCCATCGAGCTGTATGACTACGCCAGGCTATAAGAGAAATCTTCGTCGAGCATATCGACGGAGAAGCGATATCAACATCATCCACACGTCAGGCCGGTGTGGAACATTACTACGCCGACTTCTCCGACATCAAGGCTTCGACATCATCGCCGCCACAAGGGACGCCTTTGAGCGACGATCATCGCCAACACATCATCGCCAAGGTCTACATCTACGTGGTCTTCATCAACATCTTCGTCGACACATCGCCGCCGCCGATTACCCGTCCACGTGATGGACATACAACTACGATGCCCGCTGACAGTATAACTGCAAGGCACGACGACGGCATCGCCATGTCCACGACCCCGACGACTGCATTAACAAACATGCATCACAATTGTGAAGCCCCTACGACATCGCATACGATTCTGGCAAAACCGTGTGTGCTTGGTGGCTTCCTCCAGTCCTGACAAAACTGGTGGTCTCACCTATGACCGCGTCCGCGAGATATGCCCCGACGGTATCTTTACAAGGTGCAAAACGTCTACAACTGCAGCTTCGTCAATAACAACAAAACCGCACAATTTTTTGCGCATCCGGCAATGGCGGCCACACAACATACGACGACTATGACATCGACCACACCCACCTTGACCACGGCTACATCATGATCGGCTACCTCGACATCGACATCAAGAACAACGTCTACAGCAACTCAAGAACTCCAGTCAACAGCGTTCGCGTCGTCACTTGCGTCCATGCCACTCCCGCTGTGACCGCGAGAGGGAAGAGAGGCACTAGAAGGGGACGCAGTCACCGCCCCTAGGTACTAGCCATGATCATGTCCATGCAGGTGATGATGACAAGGAGGAGAATACGACGAAAGCCAAATCTAGTCGCAAGTGTCCGCTTTACTCCCGCTCCGACTGAGGGGATATTAGAATACATATACAACTAGAGACAGAATCATGGGAAATACATATGAGCATAGTAAGTAATGAGAAAATATATATTTGAAAAATCTAAGACCAAATCAACTTGTAATTTAAAACTAGTGTGATCAAAAATCATTTTAAGTAAACTCCGCCAATTTGTTGTGTTGATGGCAAAGGTGAAACCTTGTATTAGTGTATTCTTTTCATGGCAATCCAATATATTGCTATATCTACTTTTATAGTGACATCATTGCACTCTCTAATGACCAACTAAGAACTCCACTTCTATGTACATCTTGTACCTCATCTCTCTTCTTCAATTGACATAGACCATGTTACATGTTTATTACATCATGGGAAATACACATGAGAACAATAAGTCATAGGTAGAGACATTTGTGTTAATGTTAGACCCAAAGAAAGTTATACATTCAAATTAGTGTGATCCCAAATATTTTTAAAATTATTTTACCTAAAACTCTACCGATCTTTTATGTGAATGGAGAAGGTGAAATCTTGCATTATCTAGTTAGATCAACACTCAAGGCTAAAATTTATATTGTCAAATAAATAGGGTTCAGTTAAGAAATGATCCTACGATACTTTGACCATTCCGTTGCAACACAAAATATTTTTATAAATAATGTAAAACAAAAATAATGTTTCCTCATTAAATATATTGATTGGCTCAATAGTATGGATTTTAAATTAATGACCATATGTGTCGTTTGTGCATGCTATTAAATTGGCATGGACATATGAATATACGTTCATATAATTAAAACAAAAAATAATGTATCCTAGTTAAATATATAGGTCAACTGAATATATTATGGATTTAATTATACATGCAGTTGATGTTTTACCTCTCGGTTCCTTTATTTGTTCTAAAAAAATACGCAAAATCTCATGTTGTTAGAAGTATGTGACCGTATGGATCAGACGCTTGATATAGGAAGAATATACATGTTCAAGAGTTTGTATTCTCACAGGAGTTTGTAAAGATGGTACTTTTCTTATATGAAACTTTTACATTTTTACCATTGTGAACATAGGATGCATGGCCAAATGAATTGTCCATGAAGGATAATTGGCAAGTGCAAAAATTTCTAGATTGACATGATATTTTTGTGGCTACTTTCTGTTGGAGTAATCATTGCCTTGAGTATGAACTAGATGCTTAATATAATTAAACTATGTGTTTATGAGTTGGTATTCTCATTGAAGCTCAGATAATATTTTTCTTATAATAGTGTGAAAATTTAATGTTCTCCATGAAGGATGCATCGTCCATGAAGGATGCATCGTCCATGAAGGAGCTAAATGCCTCTTTGACTCCATAATTCCTTTCACATCAAGCCTCATCTCTGCCATTTTTGTTTTTATGTTTATTGAAAAGAACAATTTCGATCTCCGCCCAGTTGACATTACCTCGATAAAGTCTGCCAGAGATGAAGGGGAGATTAAACAATCTCTTAAGTTAGTTTGGGTATGTTACACTCTCATTTATTTTTTACTCTGGACAATTTTGCTATCATATTGGTGGTTGGACAGTCTGATGTCTTGCAAGGAGTGTGGTTCTAGAACCATTGTGTGTCCTGCCTCTTAGGGTCCTACTCTCTATATTCAATATGCTATATTATTTGCAAAACTTGTGGTGTTAATTTAGTATTTACAAATTATGTTTTTTAATTTTACATATACTTAGTGATATGGTATGCGTGCCTAAAGCAGTCTACTTTAGAGCCTCTTATATACTTTTGTTAAGCAAGGCTGACACCAGTTTCCACATTTCTATACACGCATGTCCAAACATGCCTAAGCTAAACATAAACTATATATATCGATCACCATTTTGATTTTTTTTATGGTATAACATACGGGTCCGGTTAGGCACACAATTTTCAATTTCATATCTGCTAGTTTAGATTTTGTTTGTCATACGTGTACATATTGAGTACAAAGAAAAACTTATATCCAATAACCAAATATGTTGTATTTGTTGGTAGAGACACGTTCGATTCTACGACCCCAAGTGTGCTCAATTAATTATAGTTTATACTAAAGTTTTGTATTTTGAACTTATTTGTAGCATGCATAGTATGATAATATTTTACATAGCTAACCACATAACAAAGTTGTTGAATATTAGTTATTTGTTATAATTTTATATTATAGATAGTAGAAAATCACTTTTGATTCTTTGCCCAAAAAACATGTTTTCAGCTATCAAAAAAGTTTGAAAATAATCCATACGTATCTCCACATTCAATTTACACATGCAAAGTTTCACGAAAAAATAATATTGTTTGTGGGTTGTGTAAAAAGACAAAGAAAATGCCTCGTGGGAAGTTGTTTTAGCACCATTTTTTGCCTTTTACACTGGTTTACGTGGAACTACTTTGTGCACATATAGCTCGTGGAGGGGAACACATGAATTTTTTCCCATAATTTATTAGCATTTTAGAATGCATTTAAAGTACATTTTAAATAAATGGAGCATATGCTCTTGGGTTCCAAACGGCCTTCTCATGAAAAATATATTTTCATTGCACTATATTTTAGAAATACTTTTGTAATATTACTTAGCTCATAAATATTTCTTCGAGAATTCCATAAACTATATATTATTATACATATTTATGGTAGAGATATCTAAATCATATGGTTTAAAAATATCTTATTTGATGTTTTAGTCCATGAGTAGGTAAGCATACTTGTAGAAACTTCGAAAGCATAAATTGAATTTTCACTCGATTTATTATTTGTTTTTTCGTGGTCAACTGTGTCTTGCGAGTAATTATGGATTATAATATAAGTTGACAAAGTCTATATGCTATATACTACATGGTATTGAAATATAAATGCTAATAGTTATCACCGGCTAATAAGTTTATACTCCATGTGCTCCTATATATAAGGTATATTTGTTTATGAGTAAAATTACAGAGTATAGGATGTATTTCTTTGTACCACGTGCTTGGAAAGAGTTTTAAGGGATTTCTTTACATTTCATTATCTCATGCAGATTCCTCTATTTTTTTCATGTCAATTAGCCAAGGTTAATCCCGCCAAAAATTTGGTGTAATTTTTTGTTTGACATGTGTTTTTCAATTTCCGTGGAAAATTACATCACTAGCGGGAACAGCCCCATTGGTCCCGGTTGGTAAGGGCATTAGTCCCGATTACCCAACTAGGACGGGGCAATCGGGACTAAAGCCCCAACCTTTAGTCCCGGTTTCCCCACCAACCGGGACAAAAGGGGTACACGTGGCCGCGGCAGAGGGCGAAGGGGGTGGAGCAACCTTCCCGGTTCGTAACACGAACCGGGACAAATAACCTTCTGCCACAGCAGAGATTTGACACATTTCTCTGCCGCAGCAGAGAATTCATTTTGACAATTTTTGTTGCCGCGACAGCATTTTGGCCACTTTTTGTGCCGCGCGGCAGAGAATTCATTTATGTTGTTTTATTGTTTATTTAGTGTTTTGCACTCATCAATAAAGGAACCATTATATTACACAAGATCATCATGACAATATTACATTCGATACATGGATCGAGTTCATGCACTACATACAAAAGTTGCTCTTTGTACAATCCCTATTGTTTATACACAGCCGAATAGTATTTCCCTTTTTGGTTTAGGACTTCTGCATCCAAGAATCCCGCCAATTCCTTCTGAATTGCTCGTACGTGATCCTTTGGCAGAAGACCGTCCCGTAGACGTTCGATCTGATTTAAAAAGGAGTCAGCTTATATGAATGAAACTAAACATAATTTGATTGTAATTAAAAACTATAGAAATTGTTTACGTATGTGGAGTTGCTCTAAATTTCTGCCCTTCTCATCGCACGTCTGCCGGATGAACTCGCAAACATAGTATCCATATAGATTGTTACTTGTCCCTGCGTCAGGCACTTTACGAGAACATAGTTCAATCAAAATAATAATCAAGCATGATAATAACGGTATCAAAACTAGAATCAAAGAGATGCGCGGATATAGCTAGTGGTGCTTACATCTAGTGCTTGAAATGTAAGCTCCGCTTTCCAAACACCCCTAGCCTTGTTGGTGAACCATTACCAAGCACTGCCCGGCGAAGAAAACGAATAAAAAAGGTTATTAATTACTTGATATCATAAAATTCACGAACGTTGCTGATATAGTGTCGTAATGATTAGAATTACCGCTGGAGAAGCATTTGCATGTCCTTCCACTGCTCAAGGGGTTTATGTTTTGAGTCCATGACTAGTACACGCCCTTTGTCAAGTTGAATGATTAACAGAATATAGTGGAAGCTGCGAATGCATAACTAATCAATTATATACTTAACATCGAGTAAGCGAAATAGAAAGTGTATACAAGACAATAACACTCACTCGAAGTTGTAAGGAAATAGTATTTCCCTTCTGGTTTCTTGAAACCTTAACGCGTGTACTATATTATCCTCCGCATCCTGGGGGCTTGTTTTGAGATTAGCTTGATGAACCCAATATGGGTCAATGAAGCCAATGCCATATATTTGTCCTCTGCTGCATTCGAGAATCTTCATTCTGTATATTACAGTATGATTATATACATGCAATAAACAAGGTGAGATAGTTGGAGACTAAATTAATTACAGAATTAGTACTTACAGACAATACGCACTGATGATCGATTTGTCCAAGGTGTCTTGATTGAATAATTGAAATTAGTTCATCAAATTCAATAGATATCATGTCATCTATTTCTTTCCCATAATGCTTTTTTGTAACCTTCAGTACTATCCAGTTAGCCCTGGCCTTTGTGGCATGCATGTACGAGTTATGCAATCTTCGCATTTTTGTTGAAAGATTATTTACCTCCTCAGGTTGACGAGAGGTTTGCCGTACTGGTATTTGTATGCTACTTCACTCACGGGGAAGCACTCTAACTGGGATAAGTACTGGGCAATACTCATACCTTGAGCAGCGGCAGCTTCTCCGTATTGTGCAACTACCTCTGGATCATACTGCTCTTCGGCCCCATATTTGCTCGACCCCACATTGGTATGGGAAATCACCTTGAGAGGGGCGCAAGACTGTTTTGCTTGTTCTTCGAGCTGGGCAACAGATTTCTCGCTTGCATCAGTACTGCTCTTCGAGGCTTGTTGTGTCGCATGTGACTTGAGAATAGAACGCTCATAGTCTGATGATAGCTTTGGCTCGGGTTGATGAAGAGTCTTTACCATTTTTCAACACTCTGCCTTTTTCTTCTTTGGTGCCGGGGAACTCTGGCTCTTTCGGCCGCCTCAGATTAGCGAAAAACGCTGTCGTTTTTGCATCAACGATCGCCGTAGTCTCCTCTTCAGTACAGTCATAAGCTCTCTTGGGAGGAACCTTTGGTACTTTTGGAAGAGACTCTTGTTTACGTTTCGGCGATCGCTTACCACGAAGCAGAGTAGCGGTACGCCTACGCTTTTTATCCTGAGGCACCGGCGATGGCTCCTGCGTCGATGGCTGCGCCGGAGATTGGTGAGGCGACAGAGCCGGGTGAGGCGACGAAGACGGCTGCCGCGGCGGCGACGACCTCGCTGTAGACGGGTGAGGCGGCGGCGAAGATGGCCTTGGCGTGTGATTTTGAAGCACGATACATTCCTTTGGCCATAGAATGGTAATGTTTGTTGCGTCTCCCAGTTCAGTCACATCCCCTTCACCTGCGGGATAGTCAAGATTCAAAACTTCAAAGGTGGTCATGATTTCATCCACCCCGACAATAGCATAGCCCTCTGGAACCGGACGACAGTGGTAAGTTGGTGTGGGTCCAATTGGTAAGGAATAGCCGACCGCCACCTTCATTGATATGTTCACAACTTTGACATGTAGATCGCAGTGTGTCATCTGTGTGATATCATCCACTGCGTAGCCAACAGGAGCCATCGTCGGTGCACCATCGTCATCGTCATTGTCATCACCCGGGACCTCGGTGGAAGCCACACTGCTTTTTCGATTATTCGATAGGCCGGTAGCATCGAATGCAGTGTGCTGCTGAGATGGGCTGGTAGTACTTTGATCTTTAAGTGCATTAATTTCATCTTGTTGTTGCTTTATTCGTTCTTCAATTATACGCATTCGCTCTTTCTGAATATCTGCTTCAACTTCCGCCTTGTCCTTTCTCCTCTGACGGCTTCTATCAGGATATTTCTTCCTCTCTTTGGGAAACCCAGTCCTCCATGGTTTGGAGCCTATTGTGCCTCGTGTTCATCCATCATGTTCCTTATTTCCAAGGGCGAGTGTGAGCTCATCATTCTCTCTATCGGGAATGAAGTCCCCATCTTTAACAGCCTTTACTGCTTTTATCATCTTCTCGATTGCAAGGGGTCTTCTTTATGTCGTATGTTATATATACACTTCCCTTCCGAGTCCAACTTGCCCCCATGCCCGTAAAACCAATTCCTTGCACGTTCGATCCAATCGTCTGTCTCTGGAATGATCTTTTTAGCACGCAGTTCCTGCTCAAGTTTCTCCCACTTAGGAATGCCAGCCCTTTAGCCACCTTTCCCCATAGTATGGTGATACTTCTTGCTAGCAGCATTCAGCTTATTCGTTGCAGATATTTTCTTAGCTTTTGTTGATGTCTTGTAATTCACAAACTCAGCCCAGAATGGTTTTATCTTCTCAAACTGAATCTTCTTGAAATCCGGAGTCTTCTCTTTCACGACATACTCAAGGTGCAATCTTTTCTTCCAGTTGGTGAAACACTGTCCCATCCTTTTCAAAGCCCACTCCCTAACCTTAGCCTCCATGGCTCTCCCATGTTCTAAGGCGTCCTCAACTAGATCCTCCGCATTTGGATCCAGCTCTATCTTCGGTAGTTTGAAATTAATCATGAGCCTATTCCATAGTAAATCTTTGGCCTTGTTAGGGACAAATAAACATGTTCCCTCTTCTTCCGCATCAGCAGGCCTATTCCAATTTCGAATGGTGATCGAGATTAAGTCCCTAACGATTACTATGCATTGTGCCACAAATTTGTTTGCGACAACTTCGGGAGCCATCGGTTTGCCGTCTTCAGTGACATCTTCGATCCTGAACCTCTCATGGTCTCCCAACTTTTTGGTTGGGCCTCGCCTGCTATTTTCAGTAGATTTCTTCGATCCGGAGGGCTAAAAGAAGAAAGATCGTCGTTACTATTTCTATGTAGATTGCAGATGACTAATTAATGAATTAATTATATTACATGCACCTCGCCGGAGCGGTCGTCTTCTAGATCACAAAAGGCATCGCCTTCTCCCTCGCGGAAGGCATCACCTTCAACCTCAAACAAGTCGTCTCTTCCGGCAAAAAGAGGATCACCCTCACTGGAGTTGTTCAGAAACATCGATACATCTAAATTTTCTTCCCCGCAGATCACACCTTGGATCAACTCTTCCTTCTCTTCGTCTCTGTCGTGTGGGTCCATATTTTCTGCATAGGTGGAGAAACAGATAAGTCAAAGCGGCTAAGGGAGAATGTTAGGTACGGTGTTGAGAGATATAAACCCTAATTCAGAGAAACCCTAATATATACATACACAATAATAAAAATGAATTTACAACATCAGAAACCCTAATTCGGAGAAACCCTCGGGCTCGGATCCTATCGCGAAGAACCAATACCGGAAAGAAAGGCGGCAATCAATACATGGCATACTACAATGCGCAATCAATATGTACATCAGCACCGGGGGTAGTTTTTCATCGGGTCTGGGGCTACCCACGGTGACTAACCAGTGGGGCCAAAGACTAATAATACCTAACTAATTAATAAACCTAATAATACCTAACTAATAATAAACCTAATAATCTAAACTAATAAACCTAATAAACCTAATATGCTAGGGGCAGTGGATCAGGTAATATAAGCTCAAAGGGAGTAATGCAACAGATAGGACACTCTATCTATCGATAAAAGACCACCGTAGAATTTTATGCATCATGGCAATAATTGAAATGCTTTCGAAATCATAGGATTATATCATGGTAGGGCTATGCTTGCCTTTACCTGTTGATAGCCCAAAGCAGAGCTTCACGATCCTTGTACTTGACTTGATTACAGTTGGTCAAGTATTTGTCTTCGAGCTTCGACGGTGTTGATCTCTGGCTTCGATCTCGATCTCGATATCGTATTCTACCGGGAAGAACCAAACACCGGAAAGAAAGTGAAACAATGAACACATGGCATCTATGCAATGCTCAAGCAAGTATGATGATATGACAAGTTGAATTGCATTGAAATGTAACCCTAAAGCATGCTCGACAATTAATCAGGGTTCCGAGGGGTGAAAACCCTAACTCGGAGAAACTCCGGAATCACCTGTGAGGGGTTACTATGTTCTTCTAATTAAACTTGTTATGAAAGTTGTTGAACAAAGCATGATTATAGCTTAAATAGATAGTTCTCACTTTTCTGAACATTTTGATATATTGAACATATTTTTCTAAGTTATAATGAATTACTTATTGAATTTACAAGATTATTACATTTTCTGGAATTGTTTAATCAATTTAAATGGAATTATTGCATCACTGTGACATCAGAACAGGGGTGAGGTCATTTGTCACCGGGGCAGAAGCTACCCCCAGCCACTGACGACTGGGCCCCATGTTATATTGCCTCATGCTGAGGTCAGCATGACATCAGCAATGGGGATCCTCGGGTGGGTGACGCCAGTGTCGATTGCGGGCACGCGAGCGAGCAAGACTGCGCTCGTTCGATGCGGCTCATCGAGGGGCACCACAAATTGGCGATGCTGGACCATTTGGTCGAGGGACTCGCCGGCGGCGAGCACAACTGCAGCGGCGGTGTGAGGCGTACGACGCGGGCTCGATACAAAGAGCAAGAAGGAGAACGGTGGGGGTGCCTGAGCACCAGCAGCGGGTCGGGAAGGCTCGACGTGGTCCGAGGGCAGCCGAATCTACGCCGGCGAGCATGAACTATGGCGGCGAAGTGCGACGCTCGATGCAGGCTCGAAACAGAGCGAGAGGGCGGACGGGAGAGGGTCCAGGAGGAAGGAGAGCTCACCACAGGACAGGACGGAGGCGGCCGGGGCGGCGGCGAGCTCGGGCAGCCTGCCGGCGTCGGGGGCGGTTCCTGTGCGCGCGTCGGTGAGAAGCAGAGAAGCGAGATGGGGAAGAAGAAGAGGCGAACCAGTTATAACCAAAGGACCTTTTGTCCCGGTTGGTGGCTCCAACCAGGACTAAAGGGTCATACGTCCTGGTTGGAGCCACCAACCAGGACGTATACTCCACTTTTTTCAGCAGACCAAGGGTTGGCGCGCGCAGGGTCTTTAGTCCCGGTTGGTGGCTCCAACCCGGACATATGACCCTGTTTTCAAAAAAATTCAGGAATTTTCTCTCTGTTCCCGCCTTATTTTTTATTTCGAGGTTTAAATTTGTAATGTTTCTTAAATGATAATTACTTGGAATTTAGAAAAACTTTAAACATAAAAAGTGTTTGAATTTGAATAACTAATTCAAAACCATTTTCTGTTTTTAAAAATAATTAATGTAACCATTTAAACTATGAACCATTTAAAATTAAAAATGAATTAACTTATTTTTTTGAATATTAATTTGGAATTTAGAAAAACTTTAAACATAAAAAGTGTTTGCATTTGAATAAATAATTCAAAACCATTTTCTATTTTTAAAAAATAATTATTGTAACCATTTAAACTATGAACCATTTAAAATTAAAAATGAATTAACTTATATTTTTTTAATATTAATTTGGAATTTAGAAAAACTTTAAACATAAAAAGTGTTTGGATTTGAATAATTAATTCAAAACCATTTTCTATTTTAAAAAAATAATTAATGTATCCATTTAAAATAAAAAATGAATTAACTTATATTTTTTGAATATTAATTTGGAATTTAGAAAAACTTTAAACATAAAAAGTGTTTGGATTTGAATAAGTAATTCAAAACCATTTTATGTTGTAAAAAAAATTTAATGTAACCATTTAAAATATGAACCATTTACAATTAAAAATGAATTAACTTATATTTTTTGAATATTAATTTGGAATTTAGAAAAACTTTAAACATAAAAAGTGTTTGGATTTGAATAACTAATTCAAAGTCATTTTCTGTTTTTAATTTGGATTTGAATTAACTTATATTTTTTATATATTAATGGGCGGGAAAAAAGGACGGGAAATAATGGGCGGAAAGAAAATTTTATTAGGATAGAACTGAATTAAAGTACATAACGCAACTAACACAAAGTTACATAGAAGAATTGAAAATTAAGATACATGGCCAGATTAAGCCACAATCGGCCGAACTTGTTTTGCAATGTTGGAGTGATTCAGTTATGCTCCTGCCTACACCTGTAATACTCGCCACTGTAGTCGTCGTACTCGCCGCGGCCATCGTCGCTGTCGTTGTCGGGTCGCTGTAGTTGAACCTTGAAGGCTGAGTACGAGTGGGCTAGACTTGAGGGTAGCGCAGGCGGGGGCTAGAGTCGGCAGCCGTGTCGTAGGCCATGACGCTCTGGAGAGTCCTGTCGCGCCACCACAGCCGACGGCCGGTCTCGTTGAAGTTCGGAGGAGGTGGGTCGTCCTCCTCATGCCTAGCGAGCGCCCTCTCACGCCGATCCATGAAGAAGGCTTCCCAAGTCGGGAAATAGTCGGGATGCCATCTGGGATTCCTCCGCTGCTCCGGTGTGAGATCGAAGTAGTAGTGGTTCGTGATGGCCATCCGACGCCACACCTAGAGGGACGGGAGGAACCGGCATGCCTCCGGCGCTCAGCATCCAGCCGACGGGGACACAGTAGCCCGGCGAGCAAGGGTAGTTCGAGGCGCAAAGCGCCTCCGCCTCCCTGGGAGTTAGTGCTACGGTGGAAGTCATGGGAAAGAGTGATGAGGTTGCAGATATGAGTCTAGAGATGTGCAATGACAATGGAGGCCAACCCTACATATATATATAGTGAGAAATGGCAGGAAGATAACTGGAGGGAAGAACTGGCGGGAAAAAATGGCGGAAAGAAAAATGGCGGGAAGAAATGGCGGGAAGAAAAATGGCTCATTTAGAACTTGCATTGGATCTCTGAAGAAACCACATATTGCGAGTCTAAAAATGATTTTTTCAAAAAATCACGGGCGATAGATCATGTACCTGTAGTATAAACCGGACCCACTTCCTACCGATTCGGCAGACATTTGTCCTTTTTACCCGGGATGGACGAAAAGGTTTGAGATGTCCCGATTGGGAGATAGTCCATGTAAGGTGCTCTAGTATTTTAGGAAAATGGGACGGTAGCATTCTGAAATAGCATTTTGGTGGTTACTTCACAAAACGACCCGTTTTTTGCGCTCGGAAAATGGAAAAGGGCTTTTCCGTGCGACAAAAAGGAAAACTTCCTCCTACAACATTGTTCTCCATACCAATGTCCACATGCATGCATAATATGGGCACAGCATCACAAACTATGCCGTGATTCGGCACATAACATCGGTCATTTGGACCGAAAGCCATGAAACCTCGAACATGATAGGTCATTTTGTGAAGGTTTTTTCGAGACATGATCAATATACCAAGTCTGGTATTTTTTTATTTCAACTATGTCACATAATATGACACCACACGAAGGATTTTCATTGTTCGGATTTTCAATATACTAAAGGTTCATCTTTAGTCCCGGTTGGAGGGATTTCGGCAGGCTGGGCCAGGCAGCACTAATGATAGGGGTGAGTGTCGACATTATGTCGTGCGGCGTGTACCTTGTCCCGGATGGTGTCACCAACCGGGACTAAAGATGAACCTTTAGTCCCGGTTGGAGACACCAACCGGGACAAAACACGAGTCAGCACTAATAATAGGGGTGAGTGTCGACATTATGTTGTAAGTGCCGACACTATGTCGAGCTGCTTGTACTATAAATAGGCATCCTTGTGAGTCCAGTCCTCCAGCCAGATTGAGGTATCTCCAATATTGTTTTCGAGAGCAGAGACACCACTACGACCAGTTTCAGGGAGATGCCGCCGGATCCCAGTCCTACGGCATCTCCAAGAAACTGGTTATAGAGGCACTCCCTAATATGTGAAATTAGTTAGCTCCCCGGTGTATTGATCTAGTTAGAGAAGTTACAAGCTTCAAGATGGTTTTCGAGAGCAGGGACACCACTACGACCAGTTTCAGGAAGATGCCGCCGGATCCCAGTCCTCCAGCATCTCCAAGAAACTGGTCATAGAGGCACTCACTAATATGTGACCGCGCGCGTTTGGAGATCAGATCTTAATGGTAAGTACGAATCGGGACAACTTCTTCATAGTCCCGGTCCAGCCACAAAACGGGACTAACACTCAAGACATTTATTAATATTAAAAACTGAGACTACAAAACCGGGACTAAAGCCCCCCCTATATATAGTCCCGGTCAAGCAACAAACTGCGAAAGATATCCTTCGGTCAAGCCACAAACCGCGAAATACATGAACTAGAGTTACATAATATGAGCATGAACTTCTTGGCATATGTCCTTCCTTATGATCGCTTCAGACGTAACCATGGAGCATCTTCTTTACTTAACGGAATGCTTGGGTCAGTTTTCACTGGAAAGGCGGAATTTCATCAAACTTATTATAATCTTCTGACATGTTTGTCTTGTCCTCGATTCCCATGATGTTTCTTTTCCCTGAAAGAACTATGTGACACTTTGGCTCATCATATGATGTATTCGTTTGCATATTTTTTCTTTTTTCGGTCTGGAGGACATGTCCTTCACATAGAAAACCTGAGACACATCATTGGCTAGGACGAATGGTTCATCTCTATAACCAAGATTGTTGAGATCCACTATTGTCATTCGTACAACTAGTCTATCTTTACCCCTTCCCCATTCAGGTTGACCCATTTGCAGCGAAACAAAGGGACCTTAAAAGAGACTCCATAGTCTAGTTCCCATATCTCCTCTATGTAACCATAGTATGTGTCCTTTTGTCCATTCTCGTCTATTGCATCAAAGCGGACACCACTATTTTGGTTGGTGCTCTTTTTATCTTGGGCGATCGTGTAGAATGTATTCCCATTTATTCCGTACCCTTGTAAATTCAATACAGTAGAAGATGGTGACGCGGCTAACAAGTATAGCTGATCTCCAACAGTGGTGTCATTCAAGAGATGTGTCCACATCCAACCACCGAAATACTTCATGTGTTCATCTGTAATCCATGATTCAGGCTTCCCTGGGTTTTTGGAGCGTACAATATTCTTGTGTTCCTCGATATACGGAGCTGCCAAGGTGGAATTATGTAGAACTGTGTAGTGTGCTTTAGTGAAAGAATCTCCGTCCCTACATATCATTGCTTTCTTTCCCAGTGTGCCTTTTCCACTTAGTCTTCCCCCATGCCGCGAGTCAGAAACACCAATCGGCTTAAGGTCAGGAATAAAGTCAACACAAAACTCAATGACCTCCTCTGTTCCATATCCCTTGGAGATGCTTCCTTCTGGTCTAGCACGGTTATGAACATATTTCTTTGACTCCCATGAACCTCTCAAAGGGGAACGTATTGTGCAAAAATACCAGACCGAGAATGGCAATCTCTTCCACTAGGTGAACCAGGAGATGCGTCATCATATTGAAGAAGGATGGTGGGAACACCAACTCAAAACTAACAAGACATTGTACCACATCCTTCTGTAACCTTGGAAGAATATCTGGATTGATTACCTTCTGAGATATTGCATTGAGGAATGCACACAGCTTTACAATGGGTACTCGAACATTTTCCGGTAGAAGACCCCTCAATGCAATCGGAAGCAACTGCGTCATAATCACGTGACAGTCATGAGACTTCAGGTTTTGGAACTTTTTCTCTGCCATATTTATTATCCCCTTTATATTAGATGAGAAGCCAGACGGCACCTTGATACTGTAAAGGACTTCAAAAAAGATTTCCTTCTCTGCTTTGGTAAGAGCATAGCTGGCACTACTTAAGTGACGCCCTTTATCCGTCTTGTTCTGTGTATGCATGTTCTTTGGGCCTTTCATAAATTGTTGGTCCTCCCGTGCTTCTGGTGTATCTTTTGTCTTCCCATACACGCCTAGGAATCCTAGCAGGTTCACGCAAAGATTCTTCGTCACGTGCATCATGTCGATTGAAGAGCGGACACGCAGGACTTTCCAATATGGCAGCTCCCAAAATATAGATTTCTTCTTCCACATGGGTGCGTGTCCTATAGCGACGTCGTTCGGAACTGATTGGCCGCCGGGACCCTTTCCAAAGATTACTTCTATGTCCTTGACCATACCAAATACATCATCACCAGGAGGGATTTCAGGCTTCTTCCGGTGATCTTCCTCACCTTTGAAATGGTTGCCTTACTTTCTTACAGGATGATTGGTCGGAAGAAATCGTCGATTCGCCAGGTACACAACCTTCTTGCATTTATGCAAATATGTACCTTCATTCTTATCTAAACAGTGTGTGCATGCCTTATATCCCTTGTTTGTCTGTCCTGAAAGGTTACTAAGAGCAGGTCAATCATTGATGGTTACGAAAAGCAACCCTCGTAGATCAAATGACTCCTGTTTGTTCTCATCCCACGCACGTACACCTGGTTTGCCCCACAGCTGTAAGAGTTCTTCAACTAATGGCCTAAGGTACACATCAATGTCGTTGCCCGGTTGCTTCGGGCCTTGGATAAGCACTGGCATCATAATGAACTTACGTTTCATGCACAACCAAGGAGGCAGGTTGTAGATACATAGATTCACGGGCCAGGTGCTGTGACTGCAGCTCTGCTCCCCAAAAGGATTCATGCCATCCGTACTTAAACCAAACCATATGTTCCTTGCGTCACCTGCAAAGTCTGGAAAGTCTCTATCGATTTTTCTCCACTATGACCCATCAGCAGGGTGTCTCAACTTCCCGTCTTTCTTACGGTCTTCTTTGTGCCATCGCAACAACCTGGCATGCTCTTTGTTTCTGAACATGCGTTTCAACCTTGGTATTATAGGAGCATACCACATAACCTTAGCAGGAACCCTCTTCCGGAGGGGCTCTCCCTCAACATCACCAGGGTAATCTCGTCTGATCTTATACCGCAATGCATTGCATACCGGGCATTTATCTAAATTCTCATACTCCTTACCGCGGTAGAGGATGTAGTCATTAATGCATGCATGTATCTTTTGCACATCTAATCCTAGAGGACAGAGAGTCTTCTTTGCTTCGTAGGTACTCTCGGGAAGTTCGTTATGTTTTGGAAACTTCGGCTTCATTATTTTCAGCATCTTTTCAAATGAGGAGTTAGTTAGACCACACTCTGCCTTCCATCGCAACAATTCCAGTGTGGTACCGAGCTTTGTGCTGCCATCTTTACAATTTGGGTACAACAATTTTTTGTGATCTTCTAACATGCCCCCTAACTTCAACTTCTCATTTTCTGTTTCACAGTCTCGCTTTGCATCAGAAATGACCCTACCAAGTTCATCAGCCGGCTCATCTGATGCCCGTTCTTCACCTCCTTCCTCTCCATTGTCTTCCATTGCAGTATCACTGTATTCAGGAAACATATGATGATAGTTGTTATCGTCATCTTCTTCTTCACCATCTTCCATCATAACCCCTCTTTTCCCGTGCTTGGTCCAGCAATTATAGTTGGGCATGAAACCTTTCATAATCAGGTGGTCGCGAATGATTTTTGAGGAAGAGTACTCCTTGTTGTTCTGACATTGAACACATGGACAACGTATAAAACCATTCTCTTTGTTTGCCGTAGCCACATCGATAAATTTTTCCACGCCTTTCATATACCCGGGTACACGCCGGTCACCGTACATCCATTCCCGACCGTTCATCTGCATCATATAAGTAAGTTTATCAAAAACATGACATCATAAATAGTGAAATGACCAATTCACATCGACACATGCATTGTATCAATGACAGAGAAAAGTTAAGATTGCTAACCTCGATCGAGGGAAATAAAGAGGAGAGAAAGCTCAAGTGCGTCTCGGACACCTTTTATATTTTTGTTCTATGAGAAATTGAACGGGATCATTCACTCAAATATTTCATCAAACACCTTGAATGCATGCATAGGCGAAAAAACTAGCACACCCCTCAGACCTTCCACAAAGAAAAAACAGAGTGGGGGCAGAGGGCTGGGACGTTGCATTTATAGAAGGCGGGAGCATACGTAACACAAACCGGAACTAAAGGTGTGTGCCACGCCACGTGGCTGACGCCCAACCTTTGGTCCCGGTTTGTGTTATAAACCAGGACGTATGCCCCCCTACCAACCGGAACGCATGCCTCCGGGCCCCGTGCCCGCTCGAACCGGGACACGTGCCAGCATTAGTCCCGGTTCGTGACGGAACCGTGACTAATGCTGTTAGGAGGCATGAACGGATAGCCTTTTTTCTACTAGTGCATCTTGAAACCGAGGGAGTAATAGATTATATATAGTAACACTTTGGCATACATACGGTATGATTGTTTTGGTACGCTCACATGTAATGCACTTGATATCTTGTGTTGTAAACAAGTGCTCATGGAAATTTCTCATATAAAAATAGGTGAACACAATTAACCATCTAAATATAGTTTATAATTTTTTATTCAACTTCTATGACTGATTAGATTGTTTTGTTCCTACATATATATGTGGTACACCCAATTAATCTATATGGATCTGCTCCTACAAATTAGGTATATTATTTTTTAGATATATAATGGCATTTTTGAATTTTCCTCTCTTCTACCCAGGGTTGCCAAAGACATTCCGCACCCTGCGCTGGGGATAGAGCCAGAGGAAGAAGGTGGTGTACGTGGTGGTGTGCGCAGTCGACGACGCATTCTGTACATGTGGGAATTCAAAGCCCTGGACCGGACCCTGCCACCTTTCCGCCCCGGCTCTGAGCCACGAGAGAGAGAGAGAGAGAGAGAGAGAGAGAGAGAGAGGATGGGATGCCAGAAGCAGCGAGCAGTGCACGCAATAGAAGCCCAACTGGCCGGAGCAGCTGAGAAACATAAAGCCAGGGCCGGCCCTGCTGGCTAGCGACGCAGTTAATACTCGGCGTCCTGCTGGGTCATTCCTCCATAAATTGCCACCAGTGCCCCGTCGTCCTCCTCGCCATCCCCACCACCCTCCCCTTGCCCTCTTCAAGAAAACTCCCGTACCCTTCTTCTTCTTCTTATTCTTCTTCCCAACATGCCTTGCAAGCCCATGCCTTGCTCCTCCCTCCAGTTATCTATCTATCTAGCCTCTCTTCCGCCATGGTTTGGTGCCTAGAGCTTAGGTCGTGGCCATGGTGGTTTGTGGGGTATGTTGGCTGGCTCGATGCACGCGTCCTCGCCGGTCGCCGGCCGGCCGGCGGGTGGAGGCGTACGTCGGACCAGGCTTCATTCCTTCCAAACCTCGAAGCATCCAGACACATTGCTTAATTACTAGCTTGAGGCGTATTGTTCTGCGGCATGATGCCTGGATTAGGTTAAGGGGTATGTTGTCTGGCCCGGTGCCCCCGGTCGGTCGATCTCCTCGGCGCGACTCTCCCTTCACCGGGAGATGTAGTACGCCCGTTGATCGGGGACGTCGGACCAGGCTTCATTCCCTTTAACCATGCCGGCATTTTTAGAAGTTAGACACCGGCCTGTTCGATTAAGCTAAGGGATTTGTTATCTAGCTCGAGGCCCCCGGTCGAGATCGATCACATCTTGGACCCTCCCTTCCCCGCGGGAGACGTTCGTTGATCGTCCACGGGGGGCACTCGGTCCAGATTTCAATCCCCTTAACCATGTAGCATTCAGTGTTCCTCGGCACCGTCGTCAAGAAGTATTTACAGTTGCTAACTGATTACAGGGGTTAATGAGTTGAAATGGTGTATATATGCAGATCTCATATTTCTTTTGCCTTTCTCCCGGCTGTCCCGTTCCTCCTCATTCTCTAGCAAGGGTGCAGCCTGCGTGCAGGTCTACATGCTGCATTCCGTTGCCTGGAGACACGCCATGCTTGCTAATTAAATGCAACAGTTAATTAGTTGAAATTGTGTTCTTCGTAGATGCCATTATACAGTTTGCAACGTTCTCTCCGTTACTCCTCATGCTCTAGTCTAGCTAGATGCAAGCATGCTGTGCAGGTTTACCCTGTATTTTCTGTGCGTATGATATATAATCTTCTTCTCGTCGTTTCCTTCCATGGTTTCGTGAGTTCTTTAGCCGGCAGGCGACGTAGCGAGAAGAAGAGAAGCATGAGAGACGAGCGTGGAGTGGACCAGCCAGCGTCTTACAACTTTCGCATTAGGCATGATTATGCAATCATTTCGAGACCAGCGTCTTACAACTTTCGCATTAGGCATGATTATGCAATCATTTCGAGAGGCTAGATACTACTAGATAAGGCGAGGAAGCGAATGATGCGGCCATAATTGCATCCTGCCCGCCCGCCCGCCCGCCCGGGCAAGACGGGCATTGGGCTTGCAGCCTCGATGGGCGCCCGGCCGGTGACAAACTTCTCCCGTCTTTCCCCGTGTCTCTTCCGGCACCAGTGCCCTGCTGCTCATCCAGGACAGGTCCTCGCTTGAGTGCGACAGCAGAGAAAAGAGGGAGGAGAGAGAGAGAGAGGCCCCTGGCCCGGCCCGTCCAGACAGATGCATGCATGCATGCATGGACCTCCTCCTCCTCCTTAAATGCCCTAACTAGCTCGCACTGTGCGTGTTCAGGCAGGCAGAGGCATGGCGCCATAGCCTTTTGATCTCCTCTGTGTGTGTTTGTATGCACGGATACGGATGGATCCACTCGCGCCTGTCGCGCGCCCGCTACGTACTCATCCCCGTTCCGTGCCTAGCTAGCGCAACGGACTGTATCCTGCAGTGCATCCTGCGCTCCACTTTCTCCGGTCGCGCGGGAGCTTTTTAGTTTTCAACTGTAGCTGCCCTGTGCGTGTGTGTGCGCGCACTGCTAGTGGCCAGTAGGATCTTTTAGGTTATACATACAGTACTGTAGGGAAGAGGAGGTACGTTGCACTACCTCCCTGCGTAGACTTAAATTAATGTCCTGCAAACTGCGGCAGTGGGCCACCCGTCTCAGTGATGGAGCACATCACGGGGCCCGCCCAGGATGTCAGCCAAAAATCGTTTTGTTGTAATGTTTTCTTGATTTCTGCTGGCTCTCTCTATAAATGCATGGGAGTGTACGTACGTGTACATGGGCGTACGTGCACATGCTCCGTAGGCTTCTTCCAGCAACATCTGCTTGCTGCAGCGCACTGCATTACTCACTGGGTATCTCGCAGTAGTATCTATCTCCCGGCCGGAGGACCGGGGGCGAACGTTTGCTTGCACGTTTCACCTAATTGGTGCAGTGTTGCTGGTTGGTGTGACGGCTTGACCGGCTGAAAGAACGGGATCCACAAAACCCGTGTGTCTTGCACCAGCATATGCCTGCACTGACGCACCCCAACCATGCATGCAGCTGTAGATGCATCATGCTTCTCTCGCGGTGAATTTTGCAATGGTAAAGTTTCTAAAAAGGTGGTCATCAAGATCAATAATGTTTGTTCGTGTCGCCTCGTTCCGTGGATGTTGAACGAAGAGGTCGGGCAGGCAGGCTGACAGAAAGACTAGCGTACTACACCGTACAGTGCAAGTGGAAGTAGCTAGCTAAGGTCTAGCTGCTTGGAGTGGAGGTCGCTGTGTACTTCCGCACGTACTACGTACATGTGCCGTGCTTTGCGTACGTCACTGATTTCAATACCAGTACGTACGGCTGGCTTTTCCTTCTTCAATTCACGGAATGGTAGGGGCACTTTCGATCAAGTACGCGCTTCAAAGTTCCTCTAGAGTCTAGACTAGTCGTCGATCGTATCTCCGAGCGAGGGCAGTGCGAGTGCCTACCTAAGTTAGCGTAGATACCCTCAAAAAAAGTTAGCGTAGATAATTCAGGGCGCTTCAAAGTCTACCTAGATTGCACTAGTACCCCCAGCAAAAAAAAAGCAAGATTGTACTAATACAGTATTACTTAGGCTAGTCTTAGTGGAAGCATCATAACTAGTATCATGCATGCCATGTTGGCAAAAATATGATACTCCCTCCGTCTCGGTTTGGAGGACGTTTTTAGAGAGATTGTTGGAACCTAGGTGGGTGTTGATTGAGGCCAGATTTGTGCCAAAAATATGCGCTCATTAATTATTCGGCGCCCTATTAAATGTAATTACTCAATAAAAACGAGGAGTTTAGGCGTATGCATTGGTGGAGTTGCATTCAAGAATTAATTCATTGGCTGCATGGAGTAGAAAATGAGGAGAAAAAATAGCGCATTAATTATGTAATTAAGTCTAACGCGCCTAGGAGTAGATGAGTTTTGGAAACACATGACTTTTGCAAGACGCCCCCTCCAAACCGTGACGGGGGGAGTATGGCACAACAATTAATGAAGAATGAGGGGGTTAGAGTATCATAGATAGATACCGTATCATAGCACGTAAAACTAGAAATCCTAATACATATAAATCTTATACACAATTTTACATTAAGATCCTATAAATTATTAAATATAGTGTCATATAATACCATGCACTATAAAGATAATATCATACACTAGTATCATATACTCCCTCCTTAACGGTTTGCAGGGCACCTAATTAAATTTGGGTTTTTCCAAAACTACAATGTTCCTAGGCGCATAAGCATTAATTGTTGATTAATGTGGCAGCTTTTCTTCCAACTTTTTATGCATGCAACAGTCTACCACCACTGCATGCGTTTTAACCGCTTACTAATAGGCCTAATTTTCAGCCAATACGTTCACGCCTAGGTCGCCGTGAGATTTTTATAGAGGGCCGTGCAAACCGTGAAGGGAGAAATACATGATACTAGTAGTATGATATTCCATTAGGACCAGCCTTAGCTATTGAGACAAGTAGCATTAGGATTTGGAGCGCTTGCATTCTGTCTGAATTTTGAAGTTTCAAATTCCTCCAAGTTATAAGTTGGAAGGTTTTATTTTTGTTTGCTCTAGTGTCGATCTGCCCCTCAACCATTGCCGCCACCGGCTCCTTCCGCCTCGCATATGGAACAGCAACAGCTACACAGCCAGTTCCTCTCGCCGTCGAGGCCCGGTGGCTCGACGTTGTGCGTGCGCGCCGCAGTACACTGACTATACTATAGTAGAGTGAGGGGATGGATACTGTGTGGTGTGGATGGGAGTGGTCACGAGCAAAGCGGCGTAGCATGCACATCACCAAACAGTGTCCTAGCTAGACATGCACGCAGACGCAGGCCAGTCCGGCGTGATTTGATGGGGATTCTGGCGCTCCGACGCGACGCACGGCCTCGTCTCCATGCATGCGACGCGACGCACCCGTGCCAGCCCATACCTTGTCCCCCCTCCTGGCCCTGTCCAAACCTCCAACAGTAGCATTCAGATCTTTTTTTAACAAATACTAACAAAACAATATGCAGCACAGTGTGCTCTTTTTTTTTACAGTTGCAGAAGCGGCGTGTGCTGTCAACTGGAGGACGTACGTACAACGCAGAGAAACAAGTAGGTCTAGCTAGCTGCATCGGAAGGGACAGAAGCACTTTCTGAACTGGGAAGTTCGATCATTTCCATTTTAACTGAACGGCAGAAACTAACAAGATGTTTTTCCTTGCCTTTTAAGCGACCTTCCAACATGTCATCTACGAGAACCATTTTTTGTTACGCAGGCAGTTAGTTTACACTTTTACTGCTCCAGTAATTAATGTGGTCACCATCCTGTGCATGCACCATGCAGAGAGATTGGACATCAACGAGCCGTAGAACTACCGGTACGGACGCATGTGGTCTGCGGAGCATCTCTTCAACGTCCTGGCGTCCTCAGGTCAACTGCCGGTACGGACCCCGTCGCTGCCGGGCGTTGGCGTGCCATGCATCCGCACGTACGTACGGCTGCTGCTGCCATAGCTAGTGAATTGAATACGCGTCCATCGAGGTCGAAAACATGTTGTATAATTTCAGCTGCAGGGCCGGCCGGTCACGTACGTCCTGGAATCCCTGCGACCCGGCCGCTCCCTCGCGTCTGGTCTTGTCGCCACAGCGTACAGCGCAGCTAGGCGGTTGCCGAGGCATCTGGGATACCGTCTCCTGCACCCCCTCTCGCGGTACCGGAGGACCGGCGCTGACGACGATGCGTGCTCCAGCGGGCCTGCACCTGCAACCATGCGATGCTAGCCTACGGGGTCAAACGTTCGGGGCTGCGACCGTGCGTCGACACGATCGAGTACCCCGTGCAAGTGCAAATACAATAGATACTTCTCATTTTACAAGGCATAGTTCGGAGGGAAATTTTTGTTGAGCATTTCTGATGAAGCCCGATAGTTTTCATTGGAATCTTTGTGTTTCTGGAGTATTCTCCGTAAAAACCCATGTATGTTAATATGATGAATGATTGGTATAGCTTTCATAAAAAATACTCCCTCCATCTTAAAATAGATGTCTTAAATTTGTATAATTTGGATAAACATATATACTTAATAATGTCTAGATTTATCTAAATTTTAACATATATGAGACATCTATTTTGAGACGACGGAGAAAGTATATTTGTAAACTGAGGTACCACTAAAGATATGAACCTTCCTATTCGTTCTATGTAAGGGCAGTACTAACAAAGGACTGTCTATTGAAACCTTGTTGGAATGAGAACAGTAGGTGTTGTTTGTGACAATACACCATTTTTTTAATTTTCTTGTCCGATGGCACATGTATTATGGCGCATAGTATTCATTGCATTTAATATGCTCCCTCCAACCAGTGTTTCAAATTTACTCTAAAATTGGTTGGAAGGGCTAAGGAAGAAACTTAAAGTAAAAATTATGAGAATTTGGGGTTATGTTTTGCTATTTGGTATTACTGCAATGATATTTTTTCAAACGAGTTTCTAATTTCTGGCAAGTTAAGTATCCATATATGTCTACCCACTGGATTCGCACGTGCTCGTGTAGGTCAAAGTATCTTCAGTTGCCAGCCTAATAAAAGGGCTAGCAATGCATAATACTTAATGTAATCTTATTGGGGCTTTATCACTGGCGGAGCTACATGCATGTCAGAGGGGGCCACCGCCCCCCCCCCCCCCCCCCCCCCCCCCTCCAGATTTTTAAAAATCATTGAAGAAATTTTTTTGGTGGACCTAGAAAAGAAAAAGTAGTGTCATTTGTCCTTCCAAATATCTATAATTTCGTTTTGGCCTTCCCTGGTATTCTTGGCTAGCTCCGCCACTGGGCTTTATGTTTGCTCTTGGGTGCTTAATCTAGTTGCGGTGAATTAATACTTGCAGTAATGATCGACTATGTGCTTCCGTCGGTGTTGAGACTGGGGGTTGCCTTCCTTTTGGAATTTTAAGTAAAAAGTGGGTTTAGTTAGACAAGAAAATTCGGTACGAGTCCATGAAAATACATATATCACTTGACTACTAATTAGCTGATAACTCAGTGATACTATGAAGTATTCTGAAGCTTCTAGCATGCATACTCTCATAGATTAAGACCATGTGTCATATCTCACCGTCTTACTCTCATATTTGTTGTCAGAGGATCACATTCATTCAATTATGCTCGCCTACTCCTCATTCAAATATAGGAGGTGAAAATATTTTCATATTTTGCATATTTATTCTCACCTATATATAACTATGGAAACCTCAAATGCTAGACACAATTGGGTAAGAGATGAAGCAGTGCAATCTTTATCTAGTTAGAAAGTTATACCCAATCAAGCATTTATCTAGATTTCCAATCCGAGAGAAGCAGCAAAAACACTTTATACATACTCTGGTTTAGAGCAAAATAAGCAGAAAGTAGTCTAGTTCGGCGTGTTTGGACGGCGGTGCGTTTCTTCTCCCTAATGCTATCCATGATCAACTCCTCACATGAGCCAGTCTCTTTTCCTGCATTTTGTGCAATACCTTCTTGCTGGGGAATATCTAAGTTTTTGCTAGTCGCCGGTGCTAGGTGCTATAGAAAACGGAGCAGGGTCCTGCTTTTCATATCGATTGTGGAATAGTTTGAGTGCCGCACTCGAATCTGTACTAACGTGGTACTAGCACTCAGACTTCTACTCTTCGCCTCCGGCTATTCTGTTCTGTTCTTTTGGCTCGGCGGAGCTGAGATGGGGTTCCATTATACACCGTAGAAAATGCATAGACAGTCCACACAGCAAACTGAGGCCCTGCGTGCACTGTACGTACCCGCGTGCGGACAATACGTAGCCACACCCTAGTTAGAGTTTGTGAGCCGTGTAATAGGCTACCATTTCGTGTGGTTCGGCAGAGTTTGTAATAAGCCGTCGACACCTAGCTGCATCTTTACGCCTATCCAATTTTTTGGCCAATTCCCCTTTCGTACTACCAAAAGATGAGATTTTTGCCGAATCCGAGTTTGTTGCTCCAACCATTGCAAAACTAATATGCTCCAACCATTATAAAACTAATACCAACTTTGTTTAGTACTTTAGGTGCTTCTCTAGCGTATAATGTCAATCTTGTAGCGGACTATTAATTGGCTGACCACATCAAACGCAAACATGAAAGTGTTGCCCATTCTTTTTCCAAGATCATAATTGTGAGTTTTTTTACTCGGGCCGCAGCCAGCATGAACACTTCATACCATTATAATTTTTTTACAACGTTAGTGGTTACAAGTTTCAGAGGACAGGAAGATTTTTTCCCATACGACTCACACGAGCCGGGTTCCATTATCAACGGATAACAGAACAGGAGGAGAGGCGCATTCAGGGCGGCTCAAAGGAGACACACCAGGCTACTAGAAAGTTCTTAGTACAAGAAGAGTTACACTGGTGAGCACACCTTTTACGCACTAACATGGTGGGTTCGTCGACATGATTGAACACTGGGGTGTTGTGTCTTTTCCATATATTCAGAAGAGGTTGGTGGTGCAGATAGTTGTCTTTGCAAAATTCTTGGGGTGTTGGTTCCGGAGTGTAGTAAGAGAGATCGGTATAGAAGAAGCACCAAGACATGGTAGCGAGTTCCAAACTACACGGGCTCATAAACACCATAACGGCAGATCATCAATATCTTCGCCATCCGGTTATGAACGGGAAAGACGGATGAGTCGCAAAGATTTGTATCGGAAGCGCCTCTCGTTGGTGGGTATCCAGGAACGAAGCGCAAGGCAATTGAAGATCCGATAGTTGTTGGGTGCACCATTTTTCCAGACAGCGTCAACAGGGTAAAAGACCTGCAAACACAGAAAGGAATTGACATAGAGACTCCTATTCGTAAGGGTTTTGTTAGTATACCGAGATAAGCGAGCGCGAGCTCGTTTTCAGAGACATGAATAGAGAAGTACTTCCTCCGTTTCAAAATATAAGATGTTTTAGGTTTGTGAAGAAAATATATCTAGACTTCTTCTAGTGTGTAGATTCACTTCAAACCTGAGTGAACCTACATACTAAAAATAGTGTAAATACATTTGCTTCATAAAGCTAAAATATTTTATATTTTGAAACGGAAGGAGTACATGACATCATCACGTAGCAAAGCTAGTTCAAAGGCAGCAGCGGTGGAGAGCTGCGCGCGCCCTGAAATTAGTAGGGAAAACCGTGCTGAGAGCAGCAGGAACATACATGCATGTTCGATCGGGTGGAGTGAGAAAGAAGGACGGGCGGGAAGCGTTCAACTAGGATAGATGCGCCTTTTTGATGGTTGTGAGTTGTGACTTAGAGAGGCCTTTTGGTCGGATTAGAAAAACCAATTGTTATCACCGTCCAGGCCTTTTAATTACTTGCAAGTACTACATGGCCCCTTCTCAGGCCAAACTGATTCCCCTAGGAGTCGACACAAGTTATAATTGCCTTGCAAACGAAAACAGCGAGTTGTCCCATAAGAGCAGGGTATCCTCGAAGTTTTTTTTTGGAAATGGGTGCATATATTAACGAAAACGTTTAATGTTTACACCTGGCCTCTGCATAACTAGGATACACACAGCCACACAAACGACAGAGCTAGAGGACAAAGAGTAGGCAAACATTACAAAAAGCGGGTAATGAAAAAAGTCCAAAAGCTAAGACAGATCAATCCTCAAGTCACGCGGCCGTCCATGTCGGGAGAAAATATCCCTCGCCGTATCCTCCAATCGCGTACATCCCTTCACAAATAAGTCGCGAAACTCTGTACGTTGGAGAGTAGTCCATGATCGAAGAAGAGCCGTTGCTCTGTAAATAACCTGCAGAGGTGAAGAAATAATGTTATTAAATGTCATTTTTACCCAGCTATAGCGACCATATAATGGCAAGCTCTCCCACCCTAAATAAAATTCTGTACTTATCAACAATTCCATGCAACCAATTACCAAAAACATTGGTTACTGAACTTCGAGGAGATAAACCAGAAGCTATTTGGATGAATGACCATATAGAACGAGCAAATTTACACTGGAAGAATAAATGACGAATTGTCTCATTGTGATGACAAAAAACGCACTGTGAACTTCCCTGCCAATTCCTCTTTGCAAGATTATCTTTTGTTAGAATTACACCTTTACGTAAATACCATGCAAAAAATTTCGTCTTAAGAGGTATTTTTATTTTCCAAATCTTACTATTGTCATCGACCGGGATATCCGATTGGACCAAAGCTCTATAAAATGATCTAATAGAAAATTTAGCACTTTCTAGTAATTTCCATTTGAACACGTCCACACTATCCGACAGTTGTATCTTGGATAATCTTAAAAGAAGATTGTTCCAAGATACAAGTCTAGGACCAATGAGGGTTCTTCTGAAAGACATATTAGGAGGATTATTCTCCAACACAGTGGCAATGGTATCTCCTTTGTGTCTAACAATAGAATATAGAGCTGGATATTGTTCACGAAGAGTAGTTTGGCCAAGCCACTTATCTTTCTAAAACCTAATCTGTGATCCATCTTTAATCTCAAAAGCACCAAAATGAAATAAATGTTTTTTGGTGGCCATGAGCCCTGCCCAAAAGTGTGAATCCCCGGGTTTCCAAACCACCTGAGACACTGCTTTAGACCCCACATATTTCCTCCATAACATGGTTTGCCACACGCCATCTTCAGTGAGTAGTTTAAAAAGCCATTTGCCCAGGAGCGCGGTGTTTTTGACTTGCAAATCATGTATGCCTAGTACACCAAACTCTTTCGGACGGCAAACCACATTCCATCTGGCTAACAGATACTTCTTTTTCTCACTATCCCCTTGCCAAAAAAATCTTGATCGGAAATAATCCAATTTGTTCAAGATACCTTTTGGTAATGGAAAAAACGAGATCATATACAATACCATGTTAGTAATTACTGAATTTATGAGTACTAGTCTTCCACCAAGGGATAACAATTTGCCCTTCCAACTATTCAGACGCTTTTGTAGCATTTCCTCAACAAGTTTCCATTCATCTATCGTGAGCCGCCAATAATGAATCGGTATTCCCAGATAGTTGATTGGAAACTGCTCCTGACCACAGCCGAAAAGTTCAGCATAAAGATGGGCCTCTTGTTGGGCCTCGCCAAAACAATATAAATCACTCTTATGTAAGTTAATTTTAAGTTCAGATAGCAGTTCGAATGCTGATAAGATTAATTTCAGATTCTTAGCTTTTTTCAGATCGTGTTCCATAAAAAGAATCGTATCGTCAGCGTATTGAAGAATAGAAAGACCATCATCAATAAGATGTGGAACTAATTCTTCAATCTGACCATTAGCCTTTGTTCTCTCAATAAGGATAGCCAACATATCAGCCACTATATTAAATAGTAAAGGCGATAATGGATCACCTTGTCTCAGTCCTTTCTTTGTCTAGAAGTATTTGCCATTATCCTCATTTACTTTAATGGCAACACTACCCCTAGACACAAATAATTGAATAAGAGCACGCCACTCCTCAGAAAAACCTTTCATGCAGAGTGTTTGCTGAAGAAAAGACCAATTAACTTTATCATATGCCTTCTCAAAATCAATCTTGAATAGTACACCATTTAATTTTTTTGAGTGTAGTTCATGGATTGTTTCATGCAGAATTACTACACCATCAAGGATGTTTCTTCCTTGCATGAATGCAGTTTGAGAAGGGCTAACAACGTGATCAGCAACTGAGTTAAGTCTAATCGTGGCAACTTTAGTAAAAATCTTAAAGCTAACGTTAATAAAGCAGATTGGGCGATATTGTTGTATACGTTCTGCATTGTTAACCTTAGGCAATAAAATTATGTTACCAAAATTTAGACGAAAAATATCCAACTGGCCGACTTGTAGGAATTCAAACAAATTCATCAGGTCGTCCTTGATAACGTCCCAGAATTTTTGATAAAACTCCGCTGGGAAGCCATCGGGCCCTGGCGCTTTATTATGTTCCATTTGGAAAACTGCTGTCTTGACTTCTTCCTCGGTATACAAGGCAGTCAGAAAGCTGTTCTCCTCCTTAGAAACCTGGGGAATGTCGGCCAGTTGAGACTCATCCAGAGAGAAAGAATTTTCCACTGGTGCCCCAAACAAGGATTTATAATATGCTATAATATATGACTTTAGTTGCTCATGTCCCTCAATCATACATTCATCCTGGATCAAGGAGTGAATAAGTTTCTTCTTATGCTTGCCATTGGCAACAACATGGAAGTATCTAGTATTCGCATCTCCTTTCAGAATAAAATTTGCCTTAGAGCGTTGGTACCATTTGAGTTCCTCTTCACGTAGAAGTCGGGCTATCTCTGCATTCGATTGGCTTTTAATCTCAATTTCTTGTGCATTTAACGGCCTGACCTCCGCGGAAGCCTCTAAGTCATCAATAATAGAAGTTAGGCGTATTTTTTCGTTTTTGAGAATTCCAGCCGTATTCCTAGCCCAACCACGAAAGAACTTGCGCAAAACACGCATCTTGTTATTCCATCGTAGGATAGGCGTTTGGCCACCAACCGGTTTCATCCAAATAGCCTTAACCATCTCGTAGAAACCATCACGGATCATCCATCCGAGTTCAAATTTAAACTTATTCATGGACTTCCGTGGTGGCGATCCAAAAGACAAAAGTAAAGGAGCATGATCCGATAAAGCCTCGATACGCTCTAGAGCGCGAACAGTAACCATAGGGAACTTATGCTCCCAGTCGGTATCCATAAGCACTCTATCTAGTTTCTCGTATGTTGGCTCCGGAAGGCTATTAGTCCAGGTAAATTGTCTTTCTAACATTGTAACCTCCTTTAAGTTCAGGCTGTCAATAACAACATTGAACAAAAATGGCCAATGTTCATCAAACCTACCCCGACTTTTCTCGTGAGGGAATCTCAACAAATTAAAATCCCCACCTATAAGAATAGGGTAAGGATTGTCCTTTGCCAGATTCACAAGCTCACGTAAAAAATCTGCCTTATAAACATCCTAGGCCGCCCCATAAACAACGACTAGAGACCATGTGAAATTGTTAGCCTTGTTACGGATATGGAGTTTTATAAAAAAATCTCCCGCCTAACTAGCTAAAACTTCCATGGTCTCATCTCGAACGCCTAACAGGAGACCCCCAAACGGACACATACAACACACACACATATACATATACCCTTGGAACAAGAAGAAGCATCACTAAATTACCTACATACCTCACAACGTGGAACCACAATACTTGCCAGGTTTTGATTTTGCAGGCGCAAAATCTCTCGCAGGAAGCTTCACACATGAAGGATGCATATCTAAGCAACACTTGATTACAAGATCTACTTTACTATGAGCGCGCCGAGGAAACAGCTGTTAGAACAGGTGCGCGCACAACACTGACAACGGACGGACATGTAATTACTAATGCCTGTGGCGGTGGAACGCCCGGCGGACGAGGCGGAATCTATCGGCATGACCATATGAGCCGAGGTCGCCAGCCAGCAGAGAGCTAGCCAAGGCTGGCTAGCAATCCTTCTTGCAAAAGCACTTGCGGGCGAAGCTCGCCTGTCCTGCCGTAGGAGAACTTCTCCGTATTGCACACATTGGCGCTAGGGCTGCAAGAGGCAACCTATAGTGTAATTTTTATTTAAGATAAATACATGTTTGACTTTTGAAATATCTATATTCGGCTTTGCAGGATGCCTGCTTTGCAAGCTTAGTTGACGCAGTTGCTACTGCTCAGGAAAGCACCCTTGAAATTGTGGCATCGACTTACTCTAGGTATGCTGCTCATGCAAGGAGCAACCGTGGGAAGCCCCCTTTGCAAGCCTAGTTGGCACAATTGCGGTTGTTAGGGAGTATTGCAAAACTTACTTCTTCATACCACGTGTAATGTTGCAGCGACTTACTCTTGTATTTGTTGTTGTTGTCTTTTTTTTGTGCAAAATTTGTTGTTGTTGTTGGATGTTCATATTTGTGGTCACCTACTCCTATTTCAAAAATAAGAGGGGGTACAATATGCTTTTACTTTTGCATATTTCTTTTCACCTATATATATATCCATGGTGACCTCCAATAGCTAGATACAATTTGGTAAGATGAGGCACATTGCAATCTTACGTCTAGTTAGAGAACATTACCCTGAGCGCGTTTGATTGGTTCCATAGCGAGAGAAGCACCAAATGACCCTCTACATAGGCTGGTTTAGAATAAGATACTATTAGGAATGAGCGGCGCCAGGAAAGAACCTCTTTGGGTGTGTTCGAAGCCTGTTGCAGATCCGCTCTCTCTTTTAATCCATGACGGACTCATCACATAAGAGAGAAATCACTGCAGCACTTTGAGCGGTGCCTTCTTGTCATGCAGTTATTGGGGACCAGAAAGGTTTTCACTAGTCGTGGGCGGTGGGTGCCATCGAGAACGAAGTTCGATGCTAGTTTTCTCAAGAATTCTGTAAAAGTCTCTATGTCGCACTCGAATATGCATCGCTGTAAAATCTAGTAGAAGCCCTTGACTCTTACTTAGCTAACCACATCTGGCGCAACCATGAGAGTATTGGACATGTACTACTTTATGTCATGTAGCAACTTTTAATGTGGTTTTCTTCCGTTAAGATTACTCGTAACCAGTTTGAATATAATATACTGTACTTTTCTTTTTAAGGGCAGAATATCTTACGAGTACTTGTGACTTAGAGAGGCGTTTCGGTCAGGTTAAGCAGGCCAGATGCTACCGTGGCCCTTGGCAGTCCACACTCTGCACACCGATCACCTGATGCTCGGCAACATACTACTAGTAGTATGATACTACCACTAGGACCAGCCTTACTCTTTTAGAGAAAAAAAGCACGGAAGAAAAGCTGACAGCTCTCAGCGACACATGGGTCCGACACACTTTGTGGTCCCACTGGTCATTGATCCAAACCGCAAAGCAACTGAGTGGTGGCCATGGGAAAGATTTTCCTGACATCTCTCTGCATTCCAACATTTCCCTCTTCCCTGTTTTTGGCACGGATTCCTATGACGAGCTGGAAAAGAAAACACAATCTTCTGATCCTCCCGCCATTATCCACCGATCACCGACGCGTCAGCCTTCCTGTTTCGCCCACTGACAACTAGGCCACACCCCATCGATCGCCGCACTCTCATGCGCAGCTCAGAGCTCGCATACTACACGCAGAATCCGAGGTTGTAGATAGGGTTTTGGAAGAAATCCTCGTCGGCTTGCCTGACACTGACGTGGTGGCGCACTCAGGTGGCATCCGTCCTATAGGACCATTGTGGTTACCCTATCCACTTTCTCTGTGTGTCAGTGTTCTGTCTGGATAGCAACGTCGTCGCTTTCTTTTTGAAGGTGTTGCCTGTTGCTTGACTACTCGGTGCCAGGAGCATGGTGGTACTACTCGGAGGCCACAACAGTTGTGGGTCATCTTCGTTTAGTTGATCCGCCTCTATCTCTATTTTCTTTTTTTTCTTTGGCGTGTGTTTGCTGTTGCATCAGCATTGTCTTTCTTTTCGAGACTATCGTGGTTGTATGGTGTGTTTGCTATATTAGTATAGCAGGGCGAAAGCCTATTTCGGACGAGAACCGTATAGACTAGTATATACTAGTTACTTTAAAACATGTTTGAATTTTGATATATCTATAATTGGCTTTGCGGGATGCCCGCTTTGCAAGCTTAGTTGACACAGTTGGTGTTGCTCATGGAAGCACCCTTGAAATTGTGGCATCGATTACTCTAGGTATGCTTCTCAAGGAAGGAGCAACTGTTGGATGCCCCCTTTGCAAGCCTAGTTGGCGCACTTGCTGCTACTTAGAGAGTATTGTAAAACTTACTTTTTCATAGTACGCGTAATGTCTCAGTGACTTACTCTCGTATTTGATGTTGTCAGATGTTTATATTTATGGTCACCTACTCTTTGAAAAATAGGAGGGTATAATATGCTCTTACTTTTGCATATTTCTTCTCACCTATATATATCCATGGTGACCTCCAATAGCTAGATACAATTTAGTAAGATGAGGCACATTGCAATCTTACATCTAGTTAGAACACTACCCCTAGGCGAGCGTCTCCCTGGTTCCATAACGAGAGAAGCACCAAATGACCCTCTACATAGGCTGGTTTAGGATAAGATATTAGGAATGAGCGGCACCAGGAAAGAGCCTCTTTGGATGTGTTCGAAGCCTGTTGCAGATTATCCTTTTCCATTAATTCATGACCAACTCATCACATAAGAGAGATGTGTGTGCAGCACTTTTTCAACATCTCTTGGATGGCAAGTGACGAAGATTCATGCTTGGAATCTAGACTGGAGTTGGTCCTTTCCCTTGGCCTTGACGTTTTGTGCTATTTTTGGTGGGTGCATCAACATCGATAACACCGGATAGATCTCCTCCCTTTGCACTTTCCGCATAGAGCTCCCCGAACGCGGTTTGGGCCCCTCGAGACCAAGCCGAGAATGCGATGGACCCAGCCCGGGTCAAAACCTTTACGGAGAAGCACTTTCCGAAGAAAACCCCAGTTAACCCGTCGAAGGCCTTCTCGAAGTGGAGTCTTTACTATTAAATTACGGTACTGATGGTCTGCTACGTCTTTTATATTTGGACGAGTTTGCCCCTATAGCCTGAACATATTACATACATTGCCACCGCTAACTGAGAAAATCGGTTTAAAATAACCAAATAACGATCGCTTACCTGGATCGATCAAAACGGCCCAGAAGAAAAAAGATCTCCATCTGTTTCCTTACCCATACCGCACGAAAGAAGAAATCAAAGCCTCTACATCCCTATCTTTATTGTCAGAGACCCAACTCCTGCAAACTAACTCACGTATAGGTCAAGTAGAAAAAAGGCTCCGCTCTGTTCTCAGCACGCAAACTCCTGTATTGTATGTTCCTGCTGGCGAGGCGGCGACCTGGACGTCCTGCTACAGTTCAAGTCATGTACTGTAGCCTGTAGTGCTTTCTGCCTCCGAGGAGGTACACGCCTCACTTGCCTCATAGAGGTGCTTGCGTCGGCTCTTAATTACCTGACAAAAACAATGCTATCAAGCTTTAAGCTTGTAGATCGGCCTTAGAGGTCCTACAGGAAATTATGAACCTGGCGGAAAATGAACTGTTGTTGGCAGCTGCTCTGCTATGGAATTGCTGGACAGAACGTAATGGGCGAACAAAGACCATCTGTTGATCAATTCCAATTCCAATTCTCAGTACGTCGTCACGTTTATGAGTGGAACCAATACCTGAAGAAACAGGCTTGTTTAACCACTGCGACTCACAACCATTGGGTGAGACCACCACCAAGTTTTGTCAAAGTTAATGTGGATGCTGCATTTAAAGATACATTCAGTTTGCTGCTGCTGGTCCGGTTAAGCATGCTTCTGATGCCCTACAGACTGAGGCTATTGGCGTTGTCAAATGCTCTTCGGATTGTAGAACTAGTCGGAGTTGGGCGAGCTGTGTTTGAAACAGATTCTAGCAATCTTCAAAGAGCAATGTCATCGTCAGACTATGATCTAGCAACAGTTGGTACCCTCATCTCTGATATGAAATACAGGTTGAGAACCTGTTTTATTGAGGCTACTCTTGTTTTCGCTCCTCGCAGTTGTAACAGGCCAGCTCATGAGCTAGCTGATTTGGGTGTAGAGGTAGTTTACCGAGACAATATGTTGTTGACGACAAGCTACCCTATTTCGGTAACCCGTTTGGTGACCGTTGATATGGTCGTGTCTTAATAGAATACAAGTGTTCCATGTCAAAAAAAAAAACAAGCTATCATAAAATTAATAGTGTACTTACTTTTTCTGTCTAAAAATAAGTGATTTGTATTTGTCCAGATTCGTATGTATCTATATACTTAAACACGACTAGATACGTACGAATGTAGACAAATCCAATTAACTTATTTATAAACAGAGGGAGTACCGTTTTTTATGGGTTAATAGAGTACTACTGAATTCCTAGAGAAATGTCGTTGTAATATCCTCTTGTAGTTGTTGCGGTGAAAAGATCATAATGTGAGTGAGTTAAAAAGGCCTTCGGTGAGGCTAAACGAGCCACTTGTTCAAAAGGACGAGCATGCTTCTTCAAAAGAGGGGACGAGCCTAGCTTCTTGTGAGCCCACTTTCACTATGTGTTCCATATTGTAAGAAAATAAAGCTCGGTTTAAACCTTGATCACGTAGAGATTCGGCAGTTGAATCCTGTTGTCGAATTTCTTTGCCGTTTGTCCTCTAAAGTATTGAATCCCGGTCTAAAACTTGACTAAATTAAACCCCAAACCTTTTGACTAAGTTAACCAACGCCACGTGTGCAAATATTTACAACAAAACCCCTAAATAATTATATATTGTAGTCTAGTGGTCCGAGAAATCGGCGCTACCGTGTGCTTCTCGACCAAACCGAGTGATTGCTTTTTTAATATACATACATGTCTTGGTTCGAGCTTAAAAGTTGTAATTGCCTTGCAAACGAAAACATTGAGTTATCCGATAAGAGCAGTTATCCTCGAAGACGATTACTGAGAGTAAATCGCAACAGTCGTCCTAATTTTTTTCGGTAGCTTTAGTTTAACTAGCACAAATGTCCGTGCATTGCTACGAGTTGAAACAAAATTTCTGAGTTTTCTAGATGATAAAACATGTTACCACCAATAATGGATCATTGATTAAGCTTCGCGTGAGCACATCCTGCACCCTCTTCAAGTTTGCATCCGTATATAAATATAAATTAAAAAATTGTTTTAAATTTTGATTTAGGTTTTATAAAACCTTCTTCCCTTTATAAATTTTTTATTAAAACCAAAAGAATTATGTTCAAATTACAAAACTTCCCAAATTTTCAAACTTGTTTGATCTTTTTTTTTCTCCAACCATTTCTTTTGCAACTGGTTGATTCTTACATATGTTAGTTCATTTATTTGATTGCGGCTCATTAGCATGGCTTAAAACGTTGTACTTTACCTCAAAAGGTTAATAGGTGCACCATGTTTATAAATATACACATGCATTGATCCAAACAAAACTATGATTTTGACTATGAAACTTGCACTATGGACAAATGTACACAAAAATGTATCAGTTGATCGCAGTGAAAAAATTCCAAATAATTTTTAAAAAATCTCATGCAGTATAACCGATGAATATGATGAACAAAGAGTAAAAATGCTGAAAGACAAAGCTAGAGGAGTGAATCTAGAGACAACATACAGTGAGAAGGCCCAGCCATGTACTAAAGTTTAGACGGCATACAGTGCAGAATTTTAGATGAGAAATTTTTCTAGATGAGAATCTGGTTTTTGTCTTCATCTCCTCCCATCTGCATCCTGCAAAAGCGACCAGTTGCCATAAGTTTTCCGTCAGACATCCTACATCAGACGCTACAATAAACAAACATCCGTTTGGTCAGCTGAGGTCCACTCGATCGATCTCCTTCAGCAAATACTGAAGTTCACTCGTCGATCTCCTTCAGCACCGAGCGACACGCAAAATCCATCAGATCTCTTGCAGGCTTTAGTTATCCTGGTCCATCCACACAATCCCGTACCTCCTTGCATGACACCGTGCCAGCGCGCACCCTGAGACGCCGTCCAGCCATGCCTGCATACTTGGCGGCCTCTTGCGTGATGTCTGCTCCTGCCACATGGCTCTCTCCGCGCGAGCTCAGCGTCGCCAGCCTCCTGTCCAACCCCGCCGCTGTGTCGTCTCTCTCTCTCTCTCTCTCTCTCTCTCTCTCTCTCTCTCTCTCTCTCTCGCCAGGAAGCCCGTCCGCGTAGAAGGTCCTCGTCGGTCCACGCATGTCTCTGCGCACGTCCTGGCTCTCTGTGAACTCTGATCATGTCTCATTAGATCAGTAGTTCGACAGCATCTGGAAAGGTTTTGGAGCAAGCGTCCATGACGAAGCGCTTACGGCCGACGACGCCCTTGACCAAGCGTCCATCCGATCTGACCAAAACTTGCAGCCTTTCTAGAGCGACGGGCCCTGGCTGTTGGGTGTTGGGGCGACTGAGGCGCCGACGACCATGACATGCGAGCGCGGCCGGGCCGGTTGGCTCGACAGCCTTTCCTCTAAGCAGTATTGCCGATCGATCTAGAGAGAACAACTCGATCGAATCGGCCGCCTAGGGTTTTCACGCTGCAAGGGATACAAGTTAATCGAGAGGTCCCATGCTGAGGTTGAATTTATATTGCTAGGGTGCGCCGACTTGCGAGCCACGCCTTTCGATTACCCTAGGAAAAAAAAAGAGCCGTTTGACTTGGGGGTGGCAAAGTTGTAATAGGTGGTTTAGTGGGAGGGTAAATAGGTCTAAAAAAGTGTTGGACCGGAAGAAACACTTCGTCTTTTATTATTATAGGAAACGTGCCCGCGCGTTGCGACGGGATGATCAACTAAACATGTGAAGATTTATGGAATTTGCACCATACCTTGAGATTCTAGTTAGCGAAACCTAGTCCATGGTGTTCATGATCGCAATGGCTCTCTTGTATCATCGGTGAGGAGGAGCTAGGGATAAACAGTGGGCACCTCCTATGAGGGTGTCGCGAGCGTGAACGGTGACACTCTAAGATCATGATGAGCTCTATTCTAAACCGCCCTCCTGGATGGCGGATGGCAGGGCACCCTGATAGATGTCGTACATAAATTGGTTCAGAAAGAATAAAAGTAGTCTAACCTGAACCAGCAATGCAAACTAACATGAGTTTAGTACTAGGCATATACAACTAATAAAGAAATCGCTGGCCATAAACACACCTTGAGAGTCAAAATCGAAGAGATCAAGACGCACTCTCATAAAAAATAAGCTTTGGTGATTTGATCAGTCGGCTTTCAGGATAACACTGCAAATGAGGTACATCATGAACATCATAAATTCTGAACTTTAAGTAGTCTAACCTGAACCAGCAATGCAAACTAACATGAGTTTAGTACTGGGCATATACAACTAATAAAGAAATCGCTGGCCGTAAACACACCTTGAGAGTCAAAATCGAAGAGATCAAGACGCACTCTCATAAAAAATAAGCTTTGGTGATTTGATCGGTCGGCTTTCAGGATAACACTGCAAATGAGGTACATCATGAACATCATAAATTCTGAACTTTAAGTAGTCTAACCTGAACCAGCAATGCAAACTAACATGAGTTTAGTACTGGGCATATACAACTAATAAAGAAATCGCTGGCCGTAAACACACCTTGAGAGTCAAAATCGAAGAGATCAAGACGCACTCTCATAAAAAATAAGCTTTGGTGATTTGATCAGTCGGCTTTCAGGATAACACTGCAAATGAGGTACATCATGAACATCATAAATTCTGAACTTTAAGTAGTCTAACCTGAACCAGCAATGCAAACTAACATGAGTTTAGTACTGGGCATATACAACTAATAAAGAAATCGCTGGCCGTAAACACACCTTGAGAGTCAAAATCGAAGAGATCAAGACGCACTCTCATAAAAAATAAGCTTTGGTGATTTGATCAGTCGGCTTTCAGGATAACACTGCAAATGAGGTACATCATGAACATCATAAATTCTGAACTTTAAGTAGTCTAACCTGAACCAGCAATGCAAACTAACATGAGTTTAGTACTGGGCATATACAACTAATAAAGAAATCGCTGGCCGTAAACACACCTTGAGAGTCAAAATCGAAGAGATCAAGACGCACTCTCATAAAAAATAAGCTTTGGTGATTTGATCAGTCGGCTTTCAGGATAACACTGCAAATGAGGTACATCATGAACATCATAAATTCTGAACTTTAAGTAGTCTAACCTGAACCAGCAATGCAAACTAACATGAGTTTAGTACTGGGCATATACAACTAATAAAGAAATCGCTGGCCGTAAACACACCTTGAGAGTCAAAATCGAAGAGATCAAGACGCACTCTCATAAAAAATAAGCTTTGGTGATTTGATCAGTCGGCTTTCAGGATAACACTGCAAATGAGGTACATCATGAACATCATAAATTCTGAACTTTAAGTAGTCTAACCTGAACCAGCAATGCAAACTAACATGAGTTTAGTACTGGGCATATACAACTAATAAAGAAATCGCTGGCCGTAAACACACCTTGAGAGTCAAAATCGAAGAGATCAAGACGCACTTTTATAAAAAATAAGCTTTGGTGATTTGATCGGTCGGCTTTCACTTTCAGGATAACACTGCAAATGAGGTACATCATGAACATCATAAATTCTGAACTTTAAGTTGTCTAACCTGAACCAGCAATGCAAACTAACATGAATTTAGTACTGGGCATATACAACTAATAAAGAAATCGCTGGCCGTAAACACACCTTGAGAGTCAAAATCGAAGAGATCAAGACGCACTTTTATAAAAAATAAGCTTTGGTGATTTGATCGGTCGGCTTTCACTTTCAGGATAACACTGCAAATGAGGTACATCATAAACATCATAAATTCTGAACTTTATCAAGGCCACCCAAACCAAAAGCGGAGCACATAATTTCAGGATCACATGAGGTACTGCTTCCAATACTCACAGCTGACCAACATATCAAAAGCAAGGTAGTCAACCAACGTGCCTGGGCCTTAGCTTCGTCAAATGAAAATGTGCCAAGAACTACCGTAGAGAATGAAACCAGGATCATGCCCACCCCTCAAATAATAATCCTGGATCATGTCCGTACACAGGTCCTAATTTTTTTCCGATGATTTCCAGCTTATAGAATGCTTGGACATGCGGGTTAAATAAAGGGTCCTCACCCATCGGCCTTTGCTGCTCCTGTTCCTGTCGAGACGCCAAACATGGACAGAGAATCGATCCTCCTCGGACAAGGCAGCTCGGTGCCCCTGCTGCCTGAATATGCCCCGGTGAGTGAGTGTCGGCCTGAATAATTAAGTTAGCTAACTTAATGTAAGTAGCAAACTGTGCACCTCTGCATAGTGCATATTCCCTGCGTACTGCTCTCGTCGTCCATTACCCAGTACACACGGTTAGGCGTGCGCAGGATCGTCTACCCCGATCAACACCGTCATCTCTAACTTGCCGGAATTGGCTTCGGGAAGAACGACTTCTTCATCAAGCTCATGCGTAGTTGCATCATGCAGGAGGTCGTGGACCGCAGGCGCCGAAGTGGTCGACGTCGGGGAGGCGACGGAGTGAGAACTCGATCCAGTGCATGGTGCATCCTCCGACACCAGGTGGAAGGTTGGATGGAGAATCATGCCCACCGACCACGAGCTGGCTGCCGACCATCTTCACCATGAAACGACCATTGCAGATGAAGAAGACGACGATCTGAGGCGGCCGGTTTAGGCGGCGAAACGACGAAGGAAAGCCGGGGAGACGGATACAACGCCGGCAGACACTCCGAGAGGAGCCACCGGCGCTGATGGAGAGGATGTGCTTGACGCGGTCAAGCAGCTGTCGTCGGGAAGGGGCATCGCTCGTCTTGCCTCGTGCGATGGCGACGGATGAAATCGGGCTCTTCATAAATTCGATTCTGTGATCGCCGCCTAGCAAGCGATAGTTGACAGGTTGCGGGAGGTGGTGGAGGGCGAGTTCTTTTAGGTGCGTTTGTGTGTTTCCTTTTATCACGCAATCGTGCTATCGTGTTGGTTGTCGTGCTGATTTAAAGTTGTATCAGATCATAGAGATAAAGGACACAGAGAGGCATCAGAACATAATTTGGAAGCCCAACGCTATATCTCTACACAGGACTCTCGGTTTGACGTGTATACGGAAAAAAAAACGAAGGCAGAGAGACGAAAAAAAACTATCAAAATTGCCGAAGTATATATATATACATAACCCGTGGCACATGTGGGTAATACGTGGTTTGGTGGGAGGGCAAACCCGTCTAAAAAAGTGTTGAACCGGGAGAAACACTTCGTGCTTTATTATTAGGTATATAGATATAGATATAGATATAGATATAGATACAAATACAGATACTAAATCTTTAAAATTGCATGTCTAGGTTCTAAATTTTTGTACTCCCTCAGACCCATATTAGTTGACTTCAAAATGGATGTATCTATCACAAAAACTTGTCTAGATACATCTAAATTGGAGTCTAATATGGGTCCGAGGGAGTAAATGATTCACCTAAAGTCCTAAACTGGTCTACTCGACGTTGACCACTGCCACATTGACGATGGTGCCCGGTCGGCATACTGACCACCATGTATATTTGCAAATAGCCCCTAGGTGTTATTTCTTCCAACCAACCGTCCATGTGTTTGCATACCAAATCAGCACAACCAAGTCGGACCGCAACATCCATGGCCCGCGCGGCTCTTCGTCTCCGCTGTTCTAGAATAGATGCCCTCCGCGAGCTTTTGCCTCTGCCATTCTTTAATTTCCACGCCGTCGTTCCGCTGGTGGACGGACACCTGCAGGCTGGCCTCGGCCAATACGTGTGCCGGTACGAGCCCATGGAGTAGTACCTCCTGGCGTCCAGGCTGCTGCTATCGCTGCTCGTGTCGTCTGCCACAATGCCACCGATGGTGTTGGCAGGCCCGCCGCCCGGGACATGTTCTTGAACTTGACGAGGCGCATCGGAAACACAACGTCCTCCTGCCGCCTCCAGTCCTCATCGAGGAGGGTGTCCGCTCAACGGCAGCAGCTGAACAGCCACCGCTGGCATGACACGCGGGGCACGACCTCATGTACTCATGTGCGCTACCCTAAACCGTCGGTGGCTTCCCCTGCTTCACGTGTAGGACGAGGTGGATGGGCGCACATGCACGGGCCCTAAGCATGCAGCTCGCGTGACGGCGAGCTCACCTCCCCGTGTGGCTGGCGTGCTCTAGCTCCAGCGGTAATCTCATGTGAGACTGCACAAGCGAGGTGCTCGACATAATGTCCAGGAGAAGAAGTCCGATGTGGGGGCTTTTCACAAATATACACGTTTGGCCGGTGTCACTCGTGGGCCCTATAGTCGACGTGGTTGTTGTCAAAGCGCCACGTAGACTGGTCAAAGCGGTCTAGGGAAAATAGGACACCGGGTGAATCACTTTAGAACCTAAATGTGCAATTTTAAAATTGAGAACTAAACTGATGAAACCCCAAAAATATTAGGACAGCTGGTGCGGTTTTCTCTTACCGATTCACAACCAAACCATCACACACAACACACACGTATACATATACCCATGGAACAAGCAGAAGCATCTTGTTGTTCTCAGATGTTCATATTTATGGTCACTTGCTCCTCTTTCAAAAATAAGAGGGGGATATAATATCCTCTTACTTTTGCATATTTCTTCTCACCTATATATATCCATGGTGACCTCCAATAGCTAGAAACAATTTGGTAAGATGAGACACATTGCAATCTTACATCTAGTTAGAACACTACCCCTGAGCGAGCATCTCCCCTGTTCCATAGCGGGAATGAGCGGCGTCAGGAAAGAGCCTTTTTTGGATGTGTCCGAGCCAGTTGCAAACCGGCCTTTTCCTTTAATCCATGACAAACACATCACATAAGAGAGAGATCTGAGAAGCACTCTGAGCGGTGCCTTCTTCTCATGCAGTTATTAGGCACCAGATAAGTTTTCACTAGTCGTGGGAGGTGGGTGCCATCAAGAACATAGTTGGATCCTATTTTGCTCAAGAACTATCTAGCAGTCTCTATGTCGCACTCAAATGTGTACCATAGTAAAACCTGGTAGAAGTTGTTGACTAATAATTTGCTAACCACATTGAGTGCAACCATAAGAGTATTGGACATGGAATACTTAATGTCATGAAGCAACTTTTAATACTATCCTTTTCTCCTGTTAAGATTACTCATAACAGTTTTGAATATCATAAACTCTAGTTTTCTTTTTGAGGGCAGAATATCGTACCAGTACTTGTGACTTAGGGTGTGTTCGGTGTAAGAACCGGAAGGGATGGAAAGGAATGGTTCCATTCTGAAGTCATGGAACGGTTTTGACCCCTTGTTTGGTTCGAAAAAATCGAGGAACGAAATGGTTCCGTTTTCAATTTGGTTGGGATAAAATCCGTGGAATGGAATGGCTAGATTCTACCCTTAATTGATTTTTCCCTTCAAACTACAGCAACTAAACAGAGAAGGACACCACATGTTCTTCCTCACTTTGGAAAATCGGAGAGGAAAGAGGCCAATTTTCGGTGTCGTTGTGCCTAATTCCTGGCGCCGCCCCTGCGAGGCTGCGAGCTGGCGCTGGATTCCTGCCTGCAACCAGTCGCCGCCTCGCCCGTAATCACCGCCTCTTCTTGCCTGCAACCAGCAACCGCCGCCGCATTGAGGGAGAGGGGGAGAGAAGGGAGAACCGATGGAGAGGGAGACATGAGGGAGCGCCGCCGGTCGGGAGATAGGAGGGAGCTCCGCCGGAGATGGAGAGAGGAGGGAGTGTCGTCGGTCGGGGAGAGGAAAGACACGAGGTGGGCGATGGGTTAGAATCATATTAGACTTTTTTGGGGAGAGAGAGAGAGAGTATTTCACTGATGATTAGAGCTCGTTCCGCCAGATTCCACCGAATTGGTCGGACGATTTGGTTCCGTATATCGGTGGAATATTCCGTTCCAAGGAACTACTTGGTTTCGTTCCTTCTATTCAACCGAACATAGGAACTGGTGCTAGGTGCGGAACCCATTCCGTTCCTCCAAATTCCAGAACTGAACACACCCTTAGAGAGGCGCTTCGGTCAGGTTAAGCGGGCGAGATTCTACCATGGTCCCTTGGCGGTCCAAACTAGTCTACTGATGCTTGGCAACATCCCACAATACGTTTCTCAGGGGGAAAGCCCATATCCTAAGGGCATTTCCAATGGAGGTCCGCATTTCAGACACCTAAACTTACTGTTTTTCTCCGTTTGCGGGTCGGGGAGGACAGACCCCGGGACGTTGTCCACGCCGGCCTATCTAGTGCCCCCCATTTGTTCGGAAAATTTTAATGACATTTTCGATTACAAGTTCAGCGCACTGTGTCCCGCGTAAAACAACAAACATATAGATTGAGCGATCATGCATCTCGATCATCGATCATCTTCCTCTTCTCTCAAACCAATCCCGCTGCATGGGATCCATGTCGGTAAGGTCCACGGTCATGATCCGGTTTTCTTCGCCGAGTATGGAGAGCTCAAGTTTCTTTGGCTTGAGATATAGCTTTCTTGCCCTTGACCGAGCATTGATCTCTTCTATCTCAAGATGCTTGCTTTGCATTGCATAGAAGTTCTTATCCGCGTCCTTCCTTTTCTTCCACTAGCATGGTGGCCCTCGCAAATGCGATAGCATCATCTTATTGTGTACAAAATAGATACATTCATGATTTATAAATTTTCCTATAATGGATAGAATGATGGGCCCCCGAAGCACCCGCAAGATATATGATCTCTTGTGTTAAATATATCTCTTATTTTTTAATGTTCTAAACTAAAAGGTTCAATCCGTAAGATGAACGGCCTACCTATATCTGTTATGGTTCTACTTGCAATAAATAACAAACATTGTTAAATCACAATTTTTTACAATCTGGTATTGCTAGCTACAAACCTTGTTTAAATATTAACTATCCTTGATACCAATCATACATATAAGGATGCGGTAAATTTAGATACTAAATTTTTTAACCACTTTTCAACCATTTAAGGAAAGAAATGTGCTACTAACTATGAGATGCTGATTTTCTTGAATGATAAATATTTGGAACGGACTCCTCATGATTTAAGACACACTTATTGTGTAAGCGAGGAAACACCATGCAGTATGACATGTGAACTCTAAATTGCTGACATTGTTGATACTATATCCGGAAACAACTTTCAATGTGACTATAAAATGACCGATTGACCAGCCCATGTTTATATGATTATCACTATTATGATTATTTTAGTACAAAGTAAACTAAATAAAATGAATGCACTACAATCATATATAATTTTTTACTCAAACAACAAATCAAGTATTACAAAGTTGTATTTGTGTTTATATTAATAATATTTTATTTTCAGTATGATAATTACAATTAGTCTTAAAGCTTCACTTGAATGCAAAAATCTAGTACTTTCACTAATGGGGTGTGTATGCACCAATGCTAATTTAAATGATAGTGTACGATTGATTTTTATTTTAATCTTTAATGTTTACTATCTCATAATTCACCAATAATTGTTTATTTCTCTACCATATTCTACTAATAACTCACAACAACTCGCAAGCCCTGGAATTAACCCAAAGCTACTCGTGATGGACTATTTTGATTATAAATGACACAATTGCTAGAAATAATTGATTGTATAACTCACAATTCATACTTTAATTTCATGCATCGATATGATGTCACACTTGACTCAAAATGATCTATTGTCTCTGTATATATTATCAGCTCGCTAAGTATTCCACTGTTTTAATAAGCATGGGCTCAGCGTATATAAAATCAATGTCATGTGCGCCTTAAAAACACAATTGTTATACTCACTCTGTTCCAAATTAACGTGCACCGATTTGTCTAGGTTCGCTTATTGTATCTACATAATCGTGTCTAGATACATATGTATCTGGACAAATCTGGATCACTCAACTTGGGATAGAGTGAGTACATACTTTCATGAATGCTCATGTGTAAGAGGAGTACCGAGGAGTCATAACAATATCCTCTATTTTTTTTGCAATCGGAGAATACTTTCTATTCTAGGTTTAGCCTGCGATTATTTCTTCATTTCCGATTTTTTTATGAAAGACATGTACATGTAGTACTTGTGTCCGTCTATGTCGATCCGGTCTAGAACTTCCTTGGTAAGAAAACATACGACCGGTCCATTAGGAAAAGACATCTATTATTTGACATAAAAAAACACGCCTTTGCTTTCGTATAGAACGTGGACTCTTTCTCACTCATGAAAGAGACGTGGACTCTTCCTATTTTCTTTTTAATTCAACATGGACTCTATCTATTTACTGTCTTATTTAACGTGCACTCTTTGTACCACAATATTAATATCTAATTAGTATATGGCCAGATTGCTTAATTATTGGAGTCCACGTGACATGTGCACTTATCAACATATATTGTGTCAAACATGTTACGTAACTAATAATCTTCTGATAAATCTTGTCGTAAATTTTAGATCTAACCATCACGGTAATTTAGACGATGTGGACTAAAGTAGCGCCTCGAAAGATACCCTTATTTGCTTTTATAGTATATAATAGATAGATTTCCTCTCTTATCTCTTGTCCGAGGACACATACTTCTAGGCTATCAACTTTTTCAACATCTCCTGGATGGCAAGTGACGAAGATTCATGCTTGGCATCTAGTTGGTCCTTCCCCTTAGACTTAGATTTTTGCCGCCACTTTTGATGGGCGCATCAACGTCGATGACTCCGGATAGAGCTCATCCCTTTGCACTTCCTACACAACAAGTTTGATGTTTGAATGGTACAAAATAAGGTTGCGGGGAGCAGACGTGCACGGTCCGCAGGGTTTTGCTGCTGCACGACCAACTGGTGTCGCATTCATATTAAGGCCAACACTAACGGGAAGGACTTCGATCGCCGGCGAGGGTGGCGTTGTGTCGTGCCCGCCAGCCCGCACTAGGCCGTGTCGCTATGAGATGGTTCGTTCGCGGATAAGTTGGAGCTCGTCACGGCCCGATCTGCTCTTTTATCATGAGAAGTATGGTGGCCTGCGCGGCGAGGGCATCGGCGTTTGCCTTGGCCTGAATGACCGTGGCATGCCCTTTCCTCGGAGGATTGGGCAGCTGTAAGGCGACTCTTGTCCATGTCTCTCTGGTCGGCCCTCTTCCTTGTCCTCCTCCTTCCGCTGCTCCTCCATGAGCTCATTCTTAACCTTGCCGACATCAGTAGGTTTCGTGGGAGCTGCAGATCCTAGTGGCGGTGGAGTAGCAGCTGCTACCGAGTGGTGGCCACGGGAAAGCCCTTTCTGGCCAGGGACGGAGACAAGGGGGGACGAGGGGGGCTTAGCCACACCCATGGTTGTAATTTTCCAAAGGAAAACAGTCACTAGAACTGTCATTTCTGAGAAATTTAGTCAACTCTGCCCCCCTTATGTCCATTTTGCTCCCCTAGGTGAGAAGCTGGCTCCGTCCCTGTTCCTGGCATCTCTCTGCTACATTTCCCTCTTCCCCTAGTTTTGGCACAGATTCACGAGCTTCCAAAAGCAAACAAAATCAAATCTTATGATCCTCCCGCCATTACCCATAGAGCACTGACACGTCAGCCTCCCTGTTTCTCCCACTAACAACGACGCCATGCCCCCATCGATCTCTCCACTCTGTTGCATAGCTCACAGCTCACATAATAAGCTCAGAGTCACACATTACACAGTTCACTTCAGTCTTGTGCGCTCCATGGCCAGCATCTCTCGTGAACGATGTAGTTGTGCAGCTTCGTGGTAGCGGTCGTGATGCTCGCCGCGATCGTGACATCGGAGACAAATACAACGCCGTGATCATGCATCCATTCGAAGACCATGTGACTAAGACGAGCTAGCCGATGGAAGTGGAACGTACTACCCATTTATAATTTAGTCACTACAGTTTTGTTTCTCCCGTATATATGTTTTCGCCCTTGGCTGCTCAAGTTTTGTTCCTCGCATAGATGTGATCTACTCCCTCTGTTTTAAAATATAAAATGGTTTAGCTTTGTGAAGCAAATGTATCTAGACTACTTTCGGTATATAGGTTCACTCATATTTAGAGTGAATCTACACACTAAAACTAGTCTAGATACATTCTCTTCACTGACCTAAAACGTCTTATATTTTGAAACGGAGGGAGTAGATGTTTCTCGAGAGCTATAGTATCTAAAATGTCAGCTTGGTCATCCGTTTCACTTAAACCGGAATTTTGTTCCTACTATCACTACGGGACGCGCGCGCTACGCCGAGGGCAAAAGGCCGTCGGCGTAGGCCAAAATACCCTCGGCGTATGGTACGCCGAGGCAGCCCTCGGCGTAGGTCCTCGGCGGAGCACACTCAAGCCGTCGGCGTATGCTACGCCGAGGGCTTTGCCGTCGGTGTAGCCTGTCGGCCGGTTGCAAAAACAAATTTTTTTTGAAAAAAAATAATTTTTTTTATTTTTTTTCTCAATTTTTTTATTCTTTGAATTGTTTCACTTGTTAATCTCCTACTTTGAACATTTTTAACACTAATTATACTTAATATTTGATTAAATTCCAGGCTTAGTCAAACTTCCCCGCGGGTCATCCATCCTAATACTACTCCAGCTTTAACACGCTTAACTTTTTCGTTCCTTTAAAATCTGTTTCCGCAAAGTAATTCATACATTGGTGTCAATACTATGATATCAATCCTATTAACTCTTATATCATCATGTCACATGTTTGTATTTTTTGAAATTACAAACAATTATTTAAGTAAATATTAATGAATAAATAAAAATATTATTGAATTCAAATAAAAATATAATAATTTTATTTTTTTGTATTTTTCTATTTAATATAGAATAATTAATATATTTAAATCTGTAAATCGATATTCAACAAATAATATGTCTAAATTGATCAGAAAAATGAGAGCAATCCAAATATGATATCCATATCAACTAATCACAAACCCTCCATTTTTGAATTAGCTATTTGGTGGTTGCTTTAGAAAATCCCCTTTTGTGCTCGGATAATGAAAAATGCCTTTTTGGTGCGATGAAAAGGAAAACTTGTATTGAATCTTTGATAAAATAGCATATTGTGAACCTAAAAAATATTTTTGTAAAAAAAAACATGAGCATCGGATCATGTACCTGTAGTTCATATCTGACCCACTTCCTACCGATTCGGCAGGAATTTGTCTTTTTCACCAAAGGTGGACGGAAAGGTTTCGGATCCCCCTTGAAATGGATCGTATGGGCACCTAGAGGGGGGTGAATAGGTGCTAACCAATTTTTAATACTTTTTCAATTTTAGGCTTGACACAAAGTAAATTCTCTAGATATGCAACTACGAGAATTTCCCTATATGTAACCCTAACTACTAAGCGCGTAAAAGAGGAGCGAGGAAACCGAAGTGGAGCACGCGGAGACACAGGGATTTGTTTTACCGCAGTTCCTTCCTTGTTAAGGGAAGTACATCTGCGTTGGAGGGGTGGGCGGTTCTAAGACCACCACGCCACAATAGGCCTCACCCTATTCTCCGATGGATCTCGCCACGAGAGGCCTGATCCACCTTCTCCACTATTGGATCCCTTCGAGGCGGGAACCGGTGCCTTCTACAACACTATCGGGGCACACACCCACAACCGAATTGGGGGCTCCCGGGATGACAACAAGCTGTCACAAAAACAAGGTTTATCAATATAAACAAAAACGAGGATCTAGATCTTTGCAAGAAATACTAGATCGGAGGTTCTCCAAATGAATGGAGAGGAGATGAAGCGCTTGATTGCTGATGATGAAGATCGAGTTCTCCTCCTTCGATTCCCCAAGGGATGGGGCCTTTGGATGGATCTAGGTGGAGCACTCTTGTATGAAGTTTTGAGATCTGATCTGTTCTTTTTCGAGATGAATCAAGAGTTCTGGCAGGAGGGGGATTGCTGGCTTAAATACCCCCTCCCCAGATCTGGCCGTTGCACAACTTTGGGGGCGGATTATCCGCCCCCCACTTGGGGCGGATTATCCGCCCCCTGGGAAAACTCCGCCCCAAGGGCGGATTCTCCGGGGGAAACTCCGCCCCCTCTCTGGGGCTTGCGCCTTGGAGAAACTTGGAGAAGATCTTGGGGGGCGGATAATCCGGCCCCCCTGAGGGGCGGATTATCCGGCGAGGCCGGAAAGTCCGGCCAAAACTCCGCCCCCTCTCTGGGGCTTGCGCCTTGGCGAAGAGCAGGAGGGGCGGATTATCCGCCCCCCTGTGGAGCGGATTATCCGGCCTGGCCGGAAAGTCCGGCAAATATTCCGCCCCCCCTTCTGGGGCTTGCGCTTGCTTGGGCAGAGGGAGGGGCGGATTATCCGCCCCTGGTGGGGCCGGATTATCCGCCCCCAAAGGCAGAGTTCTGAGCTGCAACACTTCAACACACATTAAAAGATCCTTGGTATTGTTATCTAACACACAAAACACTAGGGATTAAGAAATGTTCTTTCAATCTCCCCCTTTTTGGTGTTAGATGACAATACTAGGATTTGCAATGAAACCGGCAAGTGCCACCTTAGATAATGAAAGACGCTCCCCCTAGATGTGTGCATATTTAAGATTTGCATTTGAATACAAATACACACACTAGGTAGAACACTACTTTAAGGTTTGGAGAAAAAATGTCATACCACCGGAATATATAGCCAAGGCATACATAGATAATCCCATGAATCCATATGTCATCAAATATGCTCCATAATTCCAGAATTCCATGGGGTCCATGATAGATAAATCTAGAAATCCATGAATACCAAACATAGTACCAAACAGTGGAGTACGACATAGTCTTACACAAACAATCACAAATAGCAAACACGTTCACGCTAGAAAAGGCACAAGCAAGCAAATGAAAAACGACTAAAATCGAAGAGCTTGTGCCCGACCCTTGCAAATCCACGAGACCTAATAGAACTACTTCTCCCCCTTTGGCATCGAAACGCCAAAAAGGAAGAAGAGCGATGCTAACGTCCCTGGAGAGAATCAAACTGAGAAGGTACTACGCACCCAAATTTGCAAGAATCAAATCAACCAAAAGCCAAATTTGAGTGTGTTTTCCATAAGAACAAGAGGTATGCAAGAAAATCCAACGAGACCCATGAAAAACCAACTCTTCTCGAGGAAGAGGGCGGTGGCCGAAGCCACCATGTTGGAGCGCATGGCATGACACCGCGAAGATGTATCTTGAGTTCAAAACCAATGCTCATCGATGACCCACATATCACAAATTGATATTCAGGGAAATGATTTTACTTGCTTTCGGCATTATGGGGGGAGGGTTGGCCCAATCAATTAGGACCACACTCCCCCTATGTCTATGCCCGCATCTAAACCAAATACATGAATAAGAGCAAGTGAGTGTGCAAGAATAGTCAAGCCAAGCTCCTTGAATCTATGATATTTAGCTCATTCCGCAAATAACAAAATCTTGCTTCATCGAGGGGCTTCGTGAAAATATCAGCAAGTTGGTTCTTAGTGCTCACAAAGGATAGAGCAATATCTCCACGAGCAACATGATCCCGAATAAAGTGGTTGCGAATCTCTATATGTTTTGTTCTTGTATGCTGCACAGGATTGTAAGCAATTTTGATAGCACTTTCATTGTCGCATAAAAGAGGCACTTTGTCACAATTGACACCATATTCCTTTAAAGTTTGCCTCATCCATAACAATTGAGTACAAGCACTTGCAGCAGCAACATATTCAGCTTCGGCGGTTGAGAGTGAAATACAATTCTGTTTCTTTGATGACCAACACACTAGAGACCTGCCCAAGAATTGGCATGCACCAGAGGTTGATTTCCTATCATCTTTGTCACCAGCCCAATCTGAATCGGTGTAACCACACAGAGAGAAACTTGAACCCTTGGGATACCATAACCCAAAATTTGGGGAATGAACCAAATATCGGAAGATTCGCTTGACCGCCACTAAGTGGCTTTCTTTAGGAGCGGCTTGGTACCTTGCACACACTCCTACACTTAACACGATATCGGGCCTAGATGCGCAGAGGTAAAGGAGAGAGCCGATCATGGATCGGTATACCTTTTGATCCGCATCTTTACCCTTGGGATTGAGCTCAAGATGACACTTCGTTTGCATTGGGGTAGCAACGCCATTGAGATCCGTCATCTTGAACCTTTTGAGCATGTCTTGGATGTACTTAGCTTGATTAATAAAGGTTCCCTCTCTAAGTTGTTTTATTTCAAATCCGAGAAAAAACCTTAGCTCACCCATCATGGACATCTCAAACCTGTCAGTCATAAGCTTTGAAAATTCATCGTTAAAAGCTTGGTTAGTAGAGCCAAAAATAATGTCATCTACATAAAGTTGGCATACAAAAAGCTCCCTATTGACCTTCTTAGTAAAAAGAGTGGGATCGATTTGCCCAACTTCGAATCCACGGTCTAGCAAAAGCTCTTTAAGGTGCTCATACCATGCACGTGGGGCTTGTTTAAGGCCATAGAGCGCCTTATCGAGTTTGTAGACATGGTTCGGAAATTTGGGGTCCTCAAACCCCGGGGGCTGCTTGACGTATACTAACTCATGTAGAGGACCATTAAGGAAAGCGCTCTTAACATCCATTTGTTGTAATTTAAAATTATGATGGGCTGCATATGCAAGAAGGATACGGATGGACTCAAGGTGAGCTACAGGAGCGTAGGTCTCGCCAAAATCAATTCCTTCTACTTGAGAGAATCCTTGATCCACGAGTCGTGCTTTATTCCTCACAACAATGCCATTTTCATCCTGTTTGTTCTTGAAGATCCACTTGGTGCCGATAACATTGCGGCAATCCTTTGGCTTTTCTACGAGCTTCCAAAATTTGTTGCGTTCGAAGTTGTTTAATTCTTCATGCATTGCAACAACCCAATAGGGGTCTTCAAGAGCATCAAAAACCTTCTTTGGTTCAACCATGGAAATGTGAGCTTGATGATCACAGAAGCTAGCAAGCTCTCTTCGAGTGGATACCCTTCGTCGTAGATCACCAACTACCTTGTCAAGAGTGTGACCTCTTAGTTCAAGGTTGCGATCAACACGAGCCTTGCGACGAGCCTCAATATCCTTATTGTTTCTCAGAGGAGTGGATTCAATTGTTGTATCCTTGTCTTGATTACTGCATTGCCCTTGATCTTGGTCACCGGTACTGCCAGAAGATTGTTGCTGAACATTTTCTTTAGGCCCGGATAATCCGCCCCTTGGAGGGGCCGGACTATCCGGCCTGGGAGATGAAGTACCAGAACCATCTTCCTGAGAAAGCCTGCTGGAGTTGGAGATCCATGGCCGGATAATCCGTCCCTGGGGGCCGGAGAATCCGGCCTGGGAGCATCAGAGATGTTGATTTCTCCTTCGGATCCCCTGGTACGAGTTGGAGTGCCAGGGGCGGATTGTCCGCCCCTTGGAGGGGGCGGATAATCCGGCCTGGGACTACCATCTTGTCCAGGAGACTGATGATCTTCAGCAGGTTGCGGTGTTGGTGCGGAGTTTTCTCCAACAGTAGGAGCTTGTTGATCTTGTGAAGATGAGGGCTCCACTTGAGTGGAGCATTGTCCTTCCCGATCCGCCACAAGGGGTTCCTCAATGGGGCGGAAAAATCCCACGCCCATTCTTCTTATGGCATCTTGGGGTATTTCAACATCTGCATCACAAACATCAACTTGCCCTACAAAGGAGCCGTTATTTTCATCGAACTCCACACTACAAGATTCTACAACAATCCCAGTGATCTTGTTGTAGACTCTATAAGTGTGGGATTCGGCACCGTATCCAACAAATATACCCTCTAAAGCCTTGGATTCAAATTTTGACAAACGGACACCTTTAATAAGAAAGAAACACTTACACCCGAATACCCTGAAGTATGAGATGTTGGGTTTGTTGCCGGTAAGTATTTCATATGGGGTCTTGTCCAAGATCTTCCAAAGGTAAAGCCGGTTTGATGAGTGACAAGCAGTGGATATGGCTTCAGCCCAAAAATTATAAGGAGACTTAAATTCAGCTAGCATAGATCTTGCCATATCCATCAAAGTCCGGTTCTTCCTCTCGGCTACACCATTTTGTTGAGGGGTGTACGCAGCGGAATATTGGTGTCTAATCCCCTATTCGCTAAGAAACTCATTTAAAGTGTAGTTCTTGAATTCTGTGCCGTTGTCACTTCTAATTGCCAAGATGGGAACATTGTGTTGACGTTGAACTTCATTGGCAAAGTCGATGACAGTTTGTTGAGTCTCACTTTTCAGCTTGAAGAAATATACCCATGTATATCTTGAGTAATCATCAACGATGACCAAGCAATATTTCTTCCCACCAAGACTTGCATGAGAAGGAGGTCCAAATAAATCCACATGGAGTAATTCCAAGATCCTCTTTGATGACACAATAGTCTTCCTCTTGTGGGGAGAATCATGCATTTTTCCTTCAACACAGGCCCTGCAAACACGATCTTTGGCAAAAGAGACATTGTCTTTTAGTCCAAGAATGTGGCCACCCTTTTGGAGACTTTGCAAAGTTCTCATGTTGACATGGGCTAAACGGCGATGCCATAGCCAGCCCACATCGGCCTTTCCGAATAGACACATCGGACCCGAAGTGGTTTTCCCCGAGAAGTCCACCACATACAGGTCATTTTCGACGTATCCAACGAAAGCGACCTTTAGAGACTTGCTCCATAAGAGTACCACCAAATCATCATCGATAAAAACAGCAAAACCCATCTTGCCAAGAGCACGAACAGAAAGAAGATTGTAGCCAAGGGTCTCAACAAGCATGACGTCCACGAGAGAGATATCGTGGGCAACCACAACCTTGCCAAGACCCAATACCTGAGATTTAGACTTATCACCATAGGAGACTGTGATATTATCAAGATTTGGACGCATCTCCGTGATGATCTCCTTGCTTCCGGTCATATGACTAGTGCAGCCACTATCCAGCACCCATTTCGACCCACCGGAAGCATAGCCCTGCAAGAAAATTACTTCTTGGTTTTAGGTACCCATTTTTCAATGGGTCCTTTCATGTTAGTAACAAGGGTCTTTGGGACCCAAATAGACCAAGCAATATATTTATCAAAAGGACCAACATAATAAGCATAAACATCGCCATAATCATCACAAAAGAGTTCATAATTCGAATAGTGAGACCCTGCAAAACCAATATTATTAGTCTTGTCTTTTGTGACAACCTTCTCAGCAGTGCTTGTCTTTAATTGCACATTCTTGGTCTTGTTCTTCTTGGTTTTCTTCTTCTTGGACTTGGTGACATACCCAAGTCCCTCTTTACCATGATTTGACCTTTGCTTGTCAAGGACTTCATCAAGCACACCTTTGTCCTTTGTAGTGATGTCCTTGATCACTCCTTTTTCCACATTAGCATTTTTCTTGTTACTATATGTTGAGTTGGACGAGGTAGGAGTATCATATTCGGCCAATCGACTTTGAAGCTGATCATGTGACTCATTGAGGATAGAGAACTCGTTTTTCAACGCCTTGTGAGCATTGTCAAGTTTCTCCAATTCCTCGGAGAGTCTATCATGAGCAGCCCCAAAGTCAATCCTTTCCTTCCTTAACTTCTTTGCCTTGGTGACCGCATTGTCACGTTCCTTAACGAGTTTAGTCACAATTTCTTCATGTGACTCTTCCATAGACTCAAGCCTCTCTTCAAGAGAGACCCGAGCTTCTTCTTCTTCTTCAAGAGCATTTTTTAGGGATGCAATTTCCATTGCATCCTCCCTTTCAATTCTGCCCTTTTCTTCGAGGAGTGCTTCGTTTTGGGCCAACTGATCCATAAGATCCTCAAAACGAACTTTGTGCTCACCTTGCAAGTTAGTATAGAAATAATCCAAGGCAATAATCTCTTCTTTAACCTTAAGACTAGAAGGATCATCCATGTCTATCATAGCCTTGGGAAAGGAAGAGTTAGAAGAAGTTACCTCGGAGCTTCTTGCCATGAGACAAGTAGGATTCTTGTTGATGATGTTTTCGTTTGGAGAGTCGAAGAGTGATGTTGATGTAGATGTGGTGGCTATAGCAGCCACCTCTTGAGAGCTATCGTCCTCGTCCTCATCTTCACTCCCCGATGAATATTCTTCTTGAGCTACTAGAACAATCTTTGGTTGCTTCTTGAAAGGAGCATTTTTCTTTACAAACTGTTTCTTACGTGGAGCTTTTGATTTGTCCTTGAAAATGAGTCTTCCTCCATTATCCTCTCTACTTTGATATGGACACTCAGCTAAGAAGTGCAACCGGTCACCACAATTAAAGCATGTTCTCAGCTTGGGACCATTTTCTTTTCTTCCATAGGCTCCACTTTTGCGATCTAGTTCAGCTTTAGCCTTGGCTGGATCTTTCCAAAAGTTTCTTGCATAAAGAGCCAAGTATTGTCCGTGGATCCTTTTTATATCTTCGGGACAGTCCAGGCCTTCTACCGCATATTCATCATGATCAATCACACTAGTCTTCAAAGCCATGTTGACCCCCTTTTGCATCCCCATAGCTCGAGCACGAGCATCTTCGGCATTCTTGGCAGCCACTTTGAATGCGGCCATTTCTTGCATTACCTCATTGGATGACATGAGGTGATAATTATGCCTACCTTGGAGACTTTTCAAATATGTGGGCTCAAATGGCATAAGAGCACTGACATACTTGCGCTTGATCCAAGCATCATCAACATGAGCTGCGCCGTGGTTTCTGAAGGTAGTAGCTATTGCCTTGAGCCTCCTATACATGTCCTCGTGGTCTTCTCCATCCAGCATATAAAATCCTTCAGCTTCATTGCTCAAGGCATCATATCTATTCCTTCTCATACTTTCATTTCCGATGAAGAGCTCGGTAAGAGCATCCCAAGCTTCTTTAGCTGTGCTAAGATGCTGAATGTGTGGCATGTCTTTATCACCCACACCAAGCTGTATCATGTGTAGAGCTGTAGCATTGAGTTGGCTATCGACCACTTCTCTCCTTGTGAGATTGTTAGGATTTCCAACGTGAAGACCATTTTTGATGATCTTCCACAACTCTATGGAGGAACTGCACACATGAGATTTCATCAAAAATTTCCATTGAGAGAAAGTAGAAGCTGATAGTTTGGGTGGATCACCCCTATTATGTATGTGTGGGTGAGGAATAGGCGGATCAGGGGAATACACATGAGAAACCTCATTGTATCCATCCTTACCGCTATCCTTTTTCGAGGAGGAGCTCTTACTAGTATCATCACCTACCACTTCGTTATCTTTGGAAACAGTTTTACCTGTTTCCTTGGATTGTGGAGTGGTATCCTCAGAGTTAGATGGAGGTGATGCTGCGGATGTGGAGAGACGCATTATCAATTGACGCATCTCTTCCATCTTAGCCTCCATTGAACTCACCAAGGTTGTTTCCAACGTCTTGAGATCGTTCATGGTGACTACCTCTGGAGCATCACTCCCATCTCCCTTGGAACCCATACTTCTATTAGGCGGTTAAGCCCGAAATAAGAGCCGAGGCTCTGATACCAATTGAAATGGATCGTATGGGCACCTAGAGGGGGGGGGTGAATAGGTGCTAACCAATTTTTAATACTTTTTCAATTTTAGGCTTGACACAAAGTAAATTCTCTAGATATGCAACTACGAGAATTTCCCTATATGTAACCCTAACTACTAAGCGCGTAAAAGAGGAGCGAGGAAACCGAAGTGGAGCACGCGGAGACACAGGGATTTGTTTTACCGCAGTTCCTTCCTTGTTAAGGGAAGTACATCTGCTTTGGAGGGGTGGGCGGTTCTAAGACCACCACGCCACAATAGGCCTCACCCTATTCTCCGACGGATCTCGCCACGAGAGGCCTGATCCACCTTCTCCACTATTGGATCCCTTCGAGGCGGGAACCGGTGCCTTTTACAACACTATCGGGGCACACACCCACAACCGAATTGGGGGCTCCCGGGATGACAACAAGCTGTCACAAAAACAAGGTTTATCAATATAAACAAAAACGAGGATCTAGATCTTTGCAAGAAATACTAGATCGGAGGTTCTCCAAATGAATGGAGAGGAGATGAAGCGCTTGATTGCTGATGATGAAGATCGAGTTCTCCTCCTTCGATTCCCCAAGGGATGGGGCCTTTGGATGGATCTAGGTGGAGCACTCTTGTATGAAGTTTTGAGATCTGATCTGTTCTTTTTCGAGATGAATCAAGAGTTCTGGCAGGAGGGAGATTGCTGGCTTAAATACCCCCTCCCCAGATCCGGCCGTTGCACAACTTTGGGGGCGGATTATCCGCCCCCCACTTGGGGCGGATTATCCGCCCCCTGGGAAAACTCCGCCCCAAGGGCGGATTCTCCGGGGGAAACTCCGCCCCCTCTCTGGGGCTTGCGCCTTGGAGAAACTTGGAGAAGATCTTGGGGGGCGGATAATCCGGCCCCCCTGAGGGGCGGATTATCCGGCGAGGCCGGAAAGTCCGGCCAAAACTCCGCCCCCTCTCTGGGGCTTGCGCCTTGGCGAAGAGCAGGAGGGGCGGATTATCCGCCCCCCTGTGGAGCGGATTATCCGGCCTGGCCGGAAAGTCCGGCAAATATTCCGCCCCCCCTTCTGGGGCTTGCGCTTGCTTGGGCAGAGGGAGGGGCGGATTATCCGCCCCTGGTGGGGCCGGATTATCCGCCCCCAAAGGCAGAGTTCTGAGCTGCAACACTTCAACACACATTAAAAGATCCTTGGTATTGTTATCTAACACACAAAACACTAGGGATTAAGAAATGTTCTTTCACCCCTGTTGGGACATTGTCCATATAAGGTGGTATAGTATTTTTGTATAATATGGTGGTAGTATTTTGAATTAGCCATTTGGTAGTAGCTTCACAAAACCGTCCGTTTTTTATGCTCGGAAAATAGAAAATGGCTTTTTAGTGCGACGTAAAGGAAAACTTTCTCCTGCAACATTGTTCGCCATCCCATGATGCATGTATATAAATAATATGGGCACATTATCACAAACTATGCCTTGATTCTAGCCATAACATTGGTCATTTGACCCGAAAGCCAAGAAACCTCAAATGAGATAGGTCATTTTGTGAAGGTTTTTTTGAGACATAATCAATATATCAAGTTTGCTATTTTTCTTTACTAGCAAAAATGCCCGTGCGTTGTACCGGGATTAAAGATTTTTTTATCTTGCCTCATGACATCTGTCTCGAGTTGAATGTTTTTATTATCGATCTTGATATGGACATTTTTCTTATCTTGGTCGAACCTATTCACACCGCTCAAGAAGCTATGCCGCAACTTAAAAATTATTTTTCACCATCTATATTAAACATGATTTATAGATTTTTAGATAAATCATATTTTAAAATATAGTATCCTAACACTCGTGTCGATTTGATTCTTCTGACTTTAGAAAGCCCGCTCAACTTATGGCTCACGGACCACAGTACATAAGTGAAATTGCATGGCTTAGTGCCCATATCCACAACCACAAAAAGAGAACGTTTCGGCGAGAACTGTGAACTCAATCTAGGGAAAAAAATAAGACGTCTTATTTTAAAATAAAAAGGAAGTAAAGCCTCCAACGTCGGCCAGACCTGGACGGCCCACCCAAAGCCCAGTTCACCACCGACCAGGCCAACCCTAGCTTAGCCCATCCTACTGCCCAGCAGCTACACATTTTCCCCCGTTCCCTTTCGAGTAGCGCCTCCAGGGAGCCATCGGTCCGCCTCTTCCTCGCCAAATCCACGGCCGCCCGCCCCGGTTGTCGAACTGCTCCGATTCCCCAACATCGGTGGCCATGCTTTTCTCTAGCCTCGCCGCCATGGGTCGAGCGATTCAAAGTCAGCCAAGAGAGCTCTCCTCGCAGGCGGAGCTCCGGCCTCAAAGACGCCGCCTCGCCTCCCGTTGAAACCCTCTGAAGACCGTGGCCCTCATGCTCCCTCGAGCTCTTCTTCCCCATTTTAATTTTATAGCTCATATCGAAGGGCAGCCATCCTCTTCTTCCGTTGATCCCGTTTTAATTTTATAGCTCACATCGAAGGCAGCCATCACACCAACATTGGGGATTTAATTCTTTCAAGTTATTAGCTCACTGATATTCAATGGAGCTTGCAAACATTATAAACCAGTAGATTTCGGTCCATGGATTCGAGGTGGGACTAAATCTGAGTAGTATATGTCAGATTATTAAAATTTGGATCTCTGGGCCATGGGATCGGCCTGTTTTGTAAGGGTCGCGGTCGGATCGGCCTGTTTTGTAAGGGCCGCGGTCGAGCGCCACGGGAGGGCTCATGCTCATGCGCGTGTTAGGAGCTGAGAAAGACGAAGACTTGGTATTCTGACTTAGCCGGTGGCAGTCTTTGTAATTAATCCCTAACTGGTAGGAGTAAAGTTGTTTAAAAAAATGTTGGACTGGGAGAAACACTTCGTGCTTTATTATTAGGTATACATAACTATGTCACATAATATGACACCACGCGAAGGTTTCGCATTGTTTCGATCGTTTTTGAATTTTTTATGCCCGTTTTAAACTATCGTCAAACTTTGTCGAACGACAGACATAAAGATTCTTAGCTCGGGGCTTGAGCCTCGCTAAACTTTCATTAGATCTTTGATAAAATAGCATATTGTGAACCTAAAAATGATTTTTGTAAAAAAACATGAGCATTGGATCATGTACATGTAGTTCATATCTGACCCACTTCCTGCCGATTCGACAGGAATTTGTCTTTTTCACCAAAGGTGGACGGAAAGGTTTCGGATCCCCCTGTTGGGACATTGTCTATATAAGGTGGTATATTATTTTTGTAAAATATGATGGTAGTATTTTGAATTAGCCATTTGGTGGTTGCTTCACAAAATCGTCCGTTTTTTAGGCTCGGAAAATAGAAAATGGCTTTTTGGTGCGACGTAAAGGAAAACTTCCTCCTGCAACATTGTTCGCCATCCCATGATGCATGTGTATGAATAATATGGGCACATTATCACAAACTATGCCTTGATTCTAGCCATAACATTGGTCATTTGACCCGAAAGCCAAGAAACCTCGAATGAGATAGGTCATTTTGTGAAGGTTTTTTTGAGACATAATCAATATATCAAGTTTTCTATTTTTCCTTATAACTATGTCACATAATATGACACCACGCGAAAGTTTCGCATTGTTTCGATCGTTTTTGAATTTTTATGTCCGTTTTAAACTATCGTCAAATTTTATCGAACGGCGGACATAAAGATTCTTAGCTCGGGGCCGAGCCTCGCTAAAATTTCATTGGATCTTTGATAAAATAGCATATTGTGAACCTAAAAATGATTTTTGTAAAAAAACATGAGCATCGGATCATGTACCTGTAGTTCATATCTGACCCACTTCCTACCGATTCGGCAGGAATTTGTCTTTTTCACCAAAGGTAGACGGAAAGGTTTCGGATCCCCTTGTTGGGACATTGTCCATATAAGGTGGTATAGTATTTTTGTAAAATGTGGTGGTAGTATTTTGAATTAGCCATTTGGTGGTTGCTTCACAAAATCGTCCATTTTTTATGCTCGGAAAATAGAAAATGGTTTTTTGATGCGACAAAAAGGAAAACTTCCTCCTGCAACATTATTCTCCATCCCATGATGCATGTGTATTCATAATATGGGCATATTATCACAAACTATGCGTTGATTCTAGCCGTAATATTGGTCATTTGACCCGAAAGCCAAGAAACCTCGAATGAGATAGGTCATTTTGTGAAGGGTTTTTTGAGACATAATCAATATATCAAGTTTGCTATGTTTCCTTATACTATGTCACATAATATGACACCACACGAAGTTTTCGCATTGTTTCGATCGTTTTTGAATTTTTTTATGCCTGTTTTAAACTATCGTCAAACTTTGTCGAACGGCGGACATAAAGATTCTTAGCTCGGGGCCGAGCCTCGCTAAACTTGCATTGGATCATTGATAAAATAGCATATTTTAAACCTAAAAATAATTTTTGTAAAAAAACATGAGCATCGGATCATGTACTTGTAGTTCATATCTGACCCAGTTCCTATCGATTCGGCAGGAATTTGTCTTTTTCACCAAAGGTGGACGGAAAGGTTTCGGATCCCCCTATTGGTACATTGTCCGTATAAGGTGATATAGTATTTTTGTAAAATGTGGTGGTAGTATTTTGAATTATCCATTTGGTGGTTGCTTCACAAAACCGTCCGTTTTTTATGCTTGGAAAATGGGAAATGGCTTTTTGGTGCGACGAAAAGGAAAACTTCCTCCTGCAACATTGTTCGCCATCCCATGATGTATGTGTATGCACAATATGGACACATTATCACAAATTATGCCTTAATTCTAGCCGTAACATTAGTCATTTGACCCGAAAGCCAAGAAACCTCGAATGAGATAGGTTATTTTGTAAAGGTTTCTTTGAGACATAATCAATATACCAAGTTTGATATTTTTCCTTCTAACTATGTCACATAATATAACACCACGCGAAGGTTTCGCATTGTTTCGATCGTTTTTGAATTTTTTATGCATGTTTTAAACTATATATAATGTTTTATATTTTACTTAATTTTTATTTATAAATGTGTAATATTTGAGTGTAGATAGATAGGTCTTATTTTTCTGCAAATTTTGATATATTATTTGTATTTTTCCAAATTAGAATGATTTAGTTATGATTTTTCAAAGTTTAATGAGATAAAATAAAAAATAGCTACGCCAAGGGCAGCCGTCGGCGTAGCATAGAATATGCCGAGGGCAATTTTACGCCGACGACTGCTTGGCAAGGCTGGCCTGGACGATGGCTACGCCGACAGCCCCGACGTTTGGCCGTCGGCGTAGCTTCCCATTCCTGTAGTGTATAGACACGATGTGTTACTTGGTCGCTGAAATTGTGTTCCTTATATAAATGTAATTCTTTCCTGGTGCTACATTTTTTTCCAAATAGTTGAAATTATTTTTCCCCCGTACACATGATGTCTTTTCCTTAGCCGTTGAAGTTTTGTTCCTTGCATAGATGTGATGCATTCCTCGTGAGATACAGTTCTTATCCAAACTGTAGATGTGATTGTTTGTTCCACTTAATATGAATTACACACATGACTTGTTGCTCGGCCATTAAAGTTTTGATCCTCGTGTTCATGCAATTTGTTCTTGGGTGCTACAGCTCTTGTCCCAATTACTGCAGTTATGAATCTGTTCTAGTTAGTCAAAATATGTGTTCCTCATGTACATGATATCTGTTTCTACATGCTACACCACTTCAATTGTGCCACCAACTAGCGGCCAACGCTACCTATCCCACCTCTATGAACTTCAATGTTTTTCATAAATACTTGATATATCCATTATGTTTTAGAGAGAAGGAATATCTTGCCCCGGTTCCATTCATTAAAATGAAACCATTAGCTCTACATAGTACTTGCTCAATCGCTTCTTTTATTGTGTGATTCCATTGAGCACACCTACCTCGCCTTCAATGAGGCTAAAAAAACAAGGTCCTCAACTCCTCATGTGTGTCCCTATATTTCTCACGTATATAACAATGTTCACATATATGTACTTGGATAGTCACAGCCAACACCCAAGCAAGCTGTTTCCAATGTTTGCATGTTCAAAGCACAACGAACATTCTAATGCATGTAGGATTGTGTGGACCAAACCTTGCGAATGGTGGGTGTCAGAATTCGGTCTTTTCCAACTAGCTGGGCAACATGGTCAATCCTCCTGTTTTGTACAGTCTATGTATGACTTCTCGTAGTAGCAAGATGCAGCGGGTGAATATTACGCCATATTTTTTGCTCAACTCTGGGAGGATAAACATCTACCTGTGTCTGATTCAGCTCATGATGCATGAAAGATCTCGATCTGTTAGCCGTTGTGTAATATCACAACACTTTCATTTGGCTTTTCCGATTAAACTTTGGCAGTCTACATATATAATTCACGGTGGTAATCATGTAATACACAAATAATCTAGATTCTACCTACAGAACTGAAAATCCACCGAGTATAAAATATGTATTACTAATAGGAGTACTTTGATTAGTTCACAAAAAAATACTTGCTCTTTTTTTAATATTAGAAATAGAGTAAATTCCAGTTTTTACCCTCCACTTTTCTTTTATGACACTAATTACCCTATTTAACAATTTTTCACCCAAGTTATCCCATTTAGTGAAAGTTTTGCCCACGTTTACCCCTTTTAAAGTTTTTATAGTGTTTCAACATGTGAGTCTAGGCTGTTAGGGCGGCACATCCTAGTTCCCTGTTTGATTTTATGCATGAACATGGCTGATTGTACAAGCCGAATCAATTTAGTTTTTGGTTGAGCCGCGCATACATCATTCTTACAGATTTATGAACACATGTATACCTCTAATCAGCAATAAATTCGTCCGTACATATAGATCACGTCTAGCTGGAGTGCATGTATCCATGGATCCAAAGAACTATGTGTGTGGTGAGTGGTGAGACCAGAACAAATTCATTGGATCGGTTTATGCACAACTAATATACACAAGAGATAAAAAAATCTAGTAGAAAATTAAACTAAATCCACGTGAGAAAATATTAGTTCATGCACAACTAATATATGCGTCTAGAGGGCATTCTATTTTTCATGTTGGTCATCGCCTCTGGATCCGAGGCTCAGTCAACGAAGAGGCGCGTTCGTAGGCCTTTTCTTTGGTGAAATTCGTTAGGAGGGATAAAATTTAGCAAAACTTACACTAAATGGGGTAATTAAGATGAAAATATGCTAAATGGGGTAATTAGTGTAAAAATGATAAACTAGGGGGTAAAAACTGGAATTTACTCTTAGAAATATATCGATGACAAGCAAATTTTGCACTCAACACGTTTATGCCCTGTATAAATGGAGCTAGAGTAGAACGAATACCTTCTTCTATGTGCCCTTCATCCATACCATATCTCGTACTCTCTCAGTATGCAGTGATTTTAATTTAGCGTGGTTTTGTCAGGAGTTTTTTCATCAAAAGGGAGCATCCTCGTGGCTTTGGTTAGTACTACTTGTCAAAAGGGAAATAGATTCGTAACCGTGAGAGGGTCGACTGTCAAATCTTACCATATTTGTTTCATAGTAGTTACTTTTGCTCGCAGCAACAACAAAAAACATGAAAGCATAGAAAATTTGGTAAGACGAGCACATGTCTGCATGCATAGCACTTTGGTGTACAAGCATAACTCAACTTGTTCCATAGTGCAATGCGGCCCGAGCAGTTGCATAGAAGCATAGAAACATTGGTAAGACGAGCAAGTGTTAGTATGCTTAATAATTAGCACTACGGTGTACTCCCTCCGTTTTAAAATATAAGATGCTTTAGGTTTGTGAAGAAAATATATCTAGACTTCTTTTAGTGTCTAGATTTATTTCAAACATGAGTGAAGCTACGTACTAAAAAAAGTCTAGATACATTTGCTTCACAAAGCTAAAACATCTTATATTTTGAAACAGAGAGAGTAAAAGCATAACTCCACTTGTTCCATAGTGCACATCCACCCGAGCAGTTTCATTGGACCAACCGCGAATCTGTACAATCCCATTGCTCTCAATGTTTAAAAATATAAATAAATGATTAATGAAGATAGTTATTTCAAATTATGCATATTATCATTAATGTAAACAATCATCTAATTAGAAAGTGCGTTCATGTTTTAGTTATTTGTTTCCAAAGAGGGTGTGAAAGAGAATGGACGTTTATAGATCCGAATTTTACATGTAGTGTCATGACCATAAACAAAAGTATCGGCTGGCTAAATGGAGTATTATTTGGCAGCCCAACGACCAGGGAGAGTTGGGGCCGAGAAGAATGATATAAAAACAAATGGTTGTTTAACCTTTTGAAGTAAGATATGGTTTGACAAGAGCTTCTCTAGAATAAATATCTTTATGCTAAAACATCACGCAAGTGACTTTAAGACCCACAAACTCTCCTTTTTTTTTGGAACTGTCTCGTGAACGTTAACCAATATTTCTTCAATATAGTTTTTTTTTATGTTGGTATTGGTTCCAATGCATGTTTTTTGGGAAGACACACTTGGCTGATGATGAAACCCTTAAGCACCAATATACTCTTTTTGTATATTAACATTTGTCATAGGAGACAAGTTATACTTGGTTATGGCGCAACTCCTCTAAATATTGCCTTCAGAAGAGCCTTAATTAGAGACACATGAATAGCTAGTTACACATAGTTCAAAGGGAGATTTTAGTCGAGCTTCTCTGGTGAGCCTGATAGTTTTAATTGGAAGCTTTCTGTTTCTGGAGTCTTTTCTATAAAATTCATGTATGTTAATATCATGAATGATGGGCATAACTTTCATATGAAATATTTCTGGAACCTAAGGTACCACTAAAGATATATATCATCTTGTTCTTTTATGTAAGGGAAATAATAACAAAGGACAATCTATTGAAACATTGTTCGAATGAGAATAGAAGTTGTTGTTTTTGTGAAGTACATGAAACAATGCAACATATTTTATTTTTGGGTCTGATGGCAAATGTACTACGGCGCATAGTATTTATTGCATTTAATATTCTCCCTCCAACTATTGTTTCAAATTTACTCGAAAACTGGTTCGGAGGGCTAAGCAAGAAACTTAAAGTACAAATTCCGATGAGAATTTGAGGTTACATTTGGCTATTTGGAATTACTGTAATGATAATGTCTTGAACAACAAATGAGTTTCTAATTTCTTGCAGGTTAAATATCGATATATCAATCCACTGGTTTCATACGTGGTCCTTAGTTCAACGTGTAGTTCGGAGTATATTCAATTCTTCTGTTGGTAGCCTAATAAAAGGGTTAGCAATGCATACTGCTATTAGGGCTTTAGTTGCTCTTGGGCGCGTAATCTTGTTGCGGTGAATCTATACATGCAATGATGACTGACTATGTGCTTTAGTCGGTGTTGAGACTAGGGGTTGCCTTCCTTTTGAAAAAAAAACGTGTTTTCTTTATTTGAACCGGGTTTAGTTAAACAAGCAAAATCGGCACGAGCCCATAAAAATACACCTATCACTTAACTACTAATTAGCTGATAACTCAGTGATACTATGCCTCACCGTCTTATGCTCATATTTTTTGGTTAGCAGAGGATCACATTCATGCAATTATGCTCACCTACTCCTCACTCAAATATAGGAGGTGAAAATATGTTCTTATTTTGCATACTTATTCTCACCTATATATAACCATGGCAACCTCAAAGGCTAGATATATATAATTGGGTAAGATGAGGCACAATGCAATCTTACAACTAGTTAGAAAGTTACACCCAAGCAAGAATTTATCTGGATTTCAAATGCCATAGAAGCAGCAAAAACACTTTCTATGTACTTTATTTGGTTTAGAACAAAATAATTGTGAATGAGCGACATCAGAAAATAGTCTCGTTCTACGCCTTTGGATGACGGTGCTCTGTCTCCAGCTGATAGAATCCATGATCAACTTGTCACATAAGCAAGTCATTTTTTATGCATTTTGTGCAATACCTTCCTATCGTGGACTATCTATGTTTCCGCTAGTCGGCGGTGGTAAGTGCCATAGAAAATGTAGCTGGGTCGTGCTTTTCACTTCAATTCTGGAATAGTCAGTGTGTCGCACTCGAATCTACCCTAACATGGTACGGGGAGTTTAGATTCGACTATTAATTAGCTAACCACATCAAATGTAAACATGAAAATTTGCTCGTTACTGTCGCAAGATTATACTTGTGAGTTTCTTTGAATATTTACAGGGATAGAACAATCCTTTTTGGTACTACTAGTGAGTTAGACAGACCAATTCTTAGCACCGTCCAGCCCTCTTACTTGCAAGAACTACATGGCCCCTTGTCTTTTATTTTTGTTGAGCGGAACATGGCCCCTTGTCAGGCCACACTGATTCACTAGGCTTGGCAGCAGCCCACGCTACGTTCCACAGAAAAAAAGGCCCATAGCCAAAAAAAAAAAAACTACGGCAGTCTTGCTGCCGAACACCTCGTTCCACCGGCCCGCCGCGGGTCACCACCGTCTCTACCCCGTTGCTCTTTTTGAGAAAAAAAAAGGAACGGAAGCAAAGCTGTTAGCTCTCACTGACATATGGGTCCAACACACTTTACGGCCCCACCGGTCATTCAGCGAAACCGCAAAGCTACCGAGTGGTGGCCACCGGAAAGCCCTTCCTTCCTGCTGTCTCTCTGCGCTGCGGCCTTTCCCTCCTCCCTGGTTTTGGCACAGATTCCGAGGACGAGCTGCCAAAAGCAAACAAACTCGCCTGATCCTCCCGCCATTACCCACCCAGCACCGACGCCCACTGACATGCGGCCCATACGCCATCGATCACTCCACCGTCCTGCGCAGCTTACACATTCTACAACTACGCGCAGAGTCACGCGCTGCACAGTTCACTTCAGTCTCGCGCGCCTCCACGGCCAGCATCTCTCGTGAACGATGGACTTGTCCGGCTTCCTGGCAGCGGCCGCGATGCTCGCCACGATCCTAGCATCATCGCCGTCGGAGGCGAAGACGACGATCGAGCCGTGCTCGGGGTCCGACTCCTGCCCGGCGCTGCTCGGCTACACGCTCTACGCCGACATGAAGGTGTCCGAGGTGGCCGCGCTCTTCGCCACCGACCCGTCCGCGCTCCTCGCCGCCAACGCGCTCGACTTCGCGGCGCCGGGCGCCGCGCACCGCATCCTGCCCGCGGGCCTCTTCCTCCGCGTGCCCACCCGCTGCGCCTGCGCCGACGGCGTCCGCAAGTCCGTCGCCGTCCGCTACGCCGCGCGCCCCGCCGACACGCTCGCCACGCTCGCCGACGTCGTCTTCGCGGGCCTCGCGTCCGCCGACCAGATCCGCGGCGCCAACGGCCTCGCCGACGCCGACCCGGACGCGCCTCTCGACGCCGGCCAGCGGATCGTCGTGCCGCTCCCCTGCGTCTGCTTCAACTCCTCCGACAGCAACCTCCCCGCCGTGTACCTCTCCTACGTCGTGCAGGTCGGGGACACCGTGCCCGCCATCGCTGCCGGGTACGAGACCACCGTCACGGATGTCATGAACGTCAATGCCATGGGGAGCCCCGTTGCAGCGCCGGGCGACATCCTCGCGATCCCATTACCAGGTATGGATTATGATCAAATTGATCATGCGTCAACGTTCTTTCTTGAAACGAATGTCCGTGATCTCAGTTTACAAGGTCGTCATGCTGCATTGATCTCCCTGCTCTACCGTTGCGTAAATGCTTATGTTTATACTTGGTATTGGAACAGAATGTAGTATGAAATGAGCTCAGTTTTCTGAATATGAGAGCCCTGTGCACACGGTAATTCTGTAATGATGTCATTGCTGTATACATTAAGCAGAGCAAGGTTTGTAGTTGGTACTTTCAGTTCCTATTACTGATTGAGAAATGCATGCATTCAGGTTTGCAGTTAGTACTTTGATATATGATATACTGATCCATTGCATAAGTTGTTGATATGTTCTTATTGGTCGATTGATTTGGAGGTCACATTGTAACTTTTGCTGCATTATATCTTGCTGTTTTTAAATTTAGCAGCTTACCATTTGTTTAGAGTCACTTCAGTAAGCAAGCATAAGTAACTAGCACATTGTTCAAAATGATGAAGTGTTCAGCTTCCTTTTCAATCAGCTTTGTGGTTCAAAGTGTATCTATGAAGATACAGTAAGCAAATTATTAGGCAGCGTACTCAATTATTCAAGGTGGATCTCTGTTTTTGTCTGCTTAACTTTGGTCGATGAAAATAATTTGTTTGGCACCACACCGGTCTGAACTTCTTTTTTCTAGAATCAGCATTTGCCTGACTTTTTTGTGTAATGGATGTTATTTTTTGATGTCCAGCTTGTGCATCCTCATTTACGAAATCTGCTTCAGACCATGGATTGCTTGTTGCAAATGGGACTTATGCACTTACGGCTGGCAACTGCGTGCAGTGTAGTTGTGGGCCTGGAAATCTCAAGTAAAATTCAACTATACACATGTTCTGTTCACAAAGCAGTGTTAGTGCTGAAATTTATTCTGTATCATAATCCCTGGATTCTGTTCTGTACCAGTTTATATTGCACGCCAGCGGCATTGTCAGGATCTTGCCCGAGCACGCAGTGCAGCAACAGCAATGTGTTGCTTGGCAATGCGAGCACCCACGCCACAAGCGCAGGCTGCAATGTTTCTTCTTGCAGCTATGGAGGTTTTGTCAATGGAACTATTGAAACTCTGTAAGCACCATGTTGCGCAATGCTTGCAGTTTCTCCCTGATTTCTAGTGTCAGTATTCTTACATATTACTTTTCCTTTGCAGGTTAACCACTGGCCTTCAACCCAAGTGTCCAGGTAACTATTGTTGCTGTAATCCTCACTCTGTAGATTCAGACCCAGGGCTGTGACTTTGCACAAATTATTTTTCAAATGTAGGAGCTCCGTACTCCTAATTTCATTTGATACACTACGCACAAACTTTAAGCATTATTTAAGGGTTTTCAGTTTGGCAAAGCTTGCATTTTTCATTCTTAACCTGAACACTTCATCCAAGTGACACTCCTTTAAAAGCATCCACTGCAATGCGCAATCTGTACCACTGGAACATATCATTACATACAAAAGAGCAAGTGTTGCAACTGCACATCTCCGGAATTTGTGTTCAAAAGTGCAATCTGTATCAGCAGTAGACATACAAAGGAGCAAATGTTGCATCTAAATCCGTAATTTCTGTTTGCAAACTGCCCCTGATTACACGCAGTTGCATTGTTGAAGTAACCGACATCTTGTTTTCTGATTGAATTCAGTAAAGTTTCAACTCTGAATAAAGTTCAGTTTACTAAACAGTACAAAACACAGGAAACAACACACCTTTTGTCCATTCAACTATGTTGCATGACCTTAAATTTTATCTCATTTGATCGGCATAGCGATTTTTACTTAGATATACCTCCTGTTTTGTTTCTGACAGTTTATCCCCACACAGGACCCCATCAAGTCCCTCTGCTCACAGACCCACCGACGACGGTGAACCGCGACTACTCGACGTCCCTCCCTCCGCTATCCGCACCCGCACCCGCAGAAGCAGGCGGCGACATGCCGGAACCACCGCCGAGCTCGTCGGTGCAAGGAGGCTCCTTCACGCTCCCCAGAGGAGCTTCTACGGCCGATGGCCCCGCCGGAAGCGTCTCGGATGCACCACCCCTGATGAACAATCCGCGGCAAATCCTATCCGGCTTCATCTTGTGTCTGATTCTCCACTTCCACTTGTGAATTTCACCATGTCCAGATTTTTGTTTTTCAGTTGCGTTATGTTTATCCGTTGTAACTACGAACTGGTATCGGTAGCCTCGTTTTGGGCAGGCAAGTGGAGAGTATCATAGTGGCCATGTTTTTGCACCTCCTCGTTCTCCCTAGCTAGGGACATCATGATCACCTGTGAGTGACTTTGTCTCATGAGATCTCCCCGTTGTTGTTGTTTTTTTGTAATGCAAGCAGCATCTAGCGAGATATCTTCGAAAACTTTTGCGCTGATCACCGGATAATCATCACTCCCCATATGCATGGGCATGCTCCTTTACCTGATGCCATCTTTGTCCGGCGCGGCTTCAGAAAAGAAAATCTTCAGTGTATGTACTGATGGCGCCACTACGCGCAAAACAGCTCGAGAAAAGAAAATCTTCAGTGTGGGTTTGCTTTCTTGTCCTCTCTCTTTTCATCTTATTCTTCGCCTTCTCTTTGACGGTTTGACTGGCTAATTTTTTTTAAATAATATATTTTTTTTATTCAATTTCACAAATAATACACAAAACAGGCAAATTACAAATCTGTTGGTCGGTCGGCCGTTCAACAGACGAAACACTGCCTTCGTCCGTTCAACGGATGACACGCTGCATTCGTCCGTTCAACGGACGACACACCTTGCAAACCCAGCAGAGTGTGTCGTCCGTTCAACGGACGAAGGCAGCGTGTCGTCCGTTGAACGGACGAAGGCAGTGTGAACGGACGAAACGAGTCTGTCGTCTGTCGAACGGCCGACCGAACAACAGATTTGCAATTTGTCCGTTTTGTGTATTATTTGTGCAATTCAATAAAAAAAATATTATTTAAAAAAAATTAGCGTTTGACTGCACCTTTTAATTGGGACCAAATAAATAAATCATCCGTCCCCCCCTGTCATGTTCAGAAGATCGGTGGATGCTTTAACATGGATGTCGCTTTCAGCTGAGCACATTTTCATCATGAAAGTACATGTGTACCAATTTGTTGTACTGGTGGTGGCTGGTGTGTCACATTGTGACATGCATATTTGCTGGCCGAATTAAGCCGGACAAAAAAAAGCAAGTATAGTTCACACCCCAACCATACAAATGGCTTATTTCAATGCGATTTAAGCTGTCCCGCATCAGCTTTTGCAGCGTCCTTATCGTGGGTCGTCTACCCCGTTTGTCGGTCAGCCGACAGCCGCTTTTTTTCAGGGGACTACTTCTGCCCCTCCGATACATGGGGGCCACAATGATAATCAGGCGGCGGTGGTTCCGTCGCAACCCCCGCAACAATTTTCTGTGGGAGCGGGCGTTGCGGCTTCTACTGTTCCTAAGAGAAAGAAGAATAAAAAACAGTCACAGCAGCCACAAGCTAGTGGGATTCAGCAACAGGTTATGCAAGCACAGTCGGATTAGCAGCTTCATCTTCAGCAACAGGGTTTCCAGCAGTATGGGGTTCCACAGATGCAGGTGCCTGGGTGTTTTATACCTCCTTTTCCGCAGCAGTTCAATCCGCAGGAGCATCAGCTGAGTCAGCCACCGGTTGTCACTGCACCATTTTCTGAGGGTACGGCAGTGGCTGATGTCGGTAAGAAGAATAAAAAATTTGTTCGTTGTTGGAAGTGTGCGGTTAATACTCATGCGACCAAGGATTGTAAGGTCATTCATTATTGCTATATTTGTGATTCCGTTGCACATCCCACATTGAGGTGCCCGGTGCTGAAGCAGCCACGCTTGACTCCGTATATGGCGGGTATTGGCAGTGACCAGACGTTGTTCACTCAGATTCCGGATGCAGTGACTCAGGATCATCTTGAGCGCAGTCAGACTCCGATTGCTCTGGTACGTGTTTCTGGACCGATGGTTTCAGCAGAGGTTGTTCAGAGGCAGATCGCCAGGCGATGTCAGGTGCATGTTCAGTGGAAGTGGGAGGCGGTGCCTCATGGTGATTCTGCCTTCTTAGTGAGCTTCCCGACGTTTGAGGATTTGGACAGGGTCGATGGAATCCTGATGACAGTTCCACTTAGTACCGCTCAGCTGACCTTCTCGGTATACAGGATGGAGGAGGTGCCGCATAAGCTTGAGATGCAGCAGGTTTGGTTACATGTGGAGGGGGTACCCCATATTCTGCGATCCTTTCAGGGCTTGTGGGCAGTTGGAGGACTCGTGGGGAACACTCTTGATGTCGATTTATTCAGTCTGCGGAAGTGGGGGTAGTCCGTATACTCGTGGAGATGTTTGACACGAAGATCTTTCTCAAGGAGAAGGACGCCCTTGGTCACTTTATTGTGTCAGATGCTGTGGTTAAACACAAGGTATTTGAGTTTCTTTTCCGGATTGAACCTGAGGGTTATCTTCCGGAACCAGAGTTTGTTCCTTTCTTGTGGAGAAAAGGAGATGATGACGCGGATGATGATGCCAATGGGAAACAGTTTGAGGATGCGATGGATACTTCAGAGGCTTCTGCTGCCACTCAGGGAGGGGGGAGGTACTGGATCTTCCTCGGATGTGCAGGGTACTTCCGGGCCTGCATCTTCCAGTCAGGGGGTGCAGAGGGCATTTGCTGTCACCCCCTTTAATGCTAATCCGGTGACTCCGCGGGGACGACAACTACTGGATGCTCTTACTTCGGATTCCCCTCTTCGTGGGAAGGGTTCTACTTCAGCACCTCGCGTTTCACCGGCTCAGTTACAGGAGGCTCTTCGTTCTGCTTCCATCCCGGTCTTGCGAGCTTGCTCTGCACCTGCGAGGTCCAGAACGCATATTTTGGGCAGATCTATTCCTGTTTCCACTCCTTACTTGAGGAGGTTGTTCCTTCGGTGTGTTTGCGGAAGCTGGCCCAGGAGGGGTCGGCTGACCGCGACGCTTGTCACCAGCTTCAGGATATGGCTTCGCTTGGTCCGACCCAGGTGGGGTTGGATCCTCGGGACGTCTCGCCTCCGTTGGTGGGGCAGGTGACCTCGGTGGTCGATGGGGACGACCGGACCCAGGAGGGGTCTGGGGTGCCTCGATCTCCAGGGGACGCTTCGCTTGTGCAGGGGAGTGGTACTACATTCAGGCGGAGCATGCGTCATGGAGTCGATGCCTCTGGGGCGTCCGCAACTGATGAGGACTCCATGCTCAAGGCCATGCGGCGTAAGGCGGAGAGGAACTTGGATTCGCCAGGTATAAAGAGTAATTCCAAGTTTTTTTTGTCATTTTCTACTTCTGTTATTTCTTCTAAACTAGCCAACGTTGGCATTAGTTTGGGTAGCTCTGTACAGGATGTATCTTTTTCTTCTAATGTTTTGAGACACATGGAGGTTGACCGTCTAACGGTTACTCCTAAGGTCAGTGCTTTTCCTGATGCTTCACTAACTGAGGAGGAGGAGTTGCATGCCACGGTAGATGGTCAACTCCTCTCTCACTTAGTCGGTGAAGTGTCGGAAGTGGACTTTGATGAGACTGGGCTTGCTTCTATGTATGAGCTGAAAGCTTCTGGTCGAAAATCGAAGAGCCAGCGGCTGCGTAAGAGATCCCGTGTATCCAAATCTCCTATATTTCTCAATGAATGGAATGTTTTCAAATAGCAGAGGTCTTCGGGACTTGGCTAAACATTTATTCTTTGCTGACTGTGTGAGGGATTATAATTTGGATTTTCTGGGTATTTCTGAGACTGGTAGACGGGATTTTTCGCAAACTCTACTCAATCGCCTTTCTGGTGGAGTGGACTTTACGTGGATATCACGTCCGCCGCGTGGTCGATCCGGAGGATCCTGTTAGGCGTGCGAGATGAGACTATGGAAGTTTTAGCTAGTTCGGTGGGAGATTTTTTATAAAAATCCATATCCGTAACAAGGCTGACAACTTCACATGGTCTTTAGTCGCCGTATACGGGGCCGCTCAGGATGTTTATAAGACTGACTTTTTACGTGAGCTTGTGAATTTGTCAAAGGACAATCCTTATCCTATTCTTATAGGAGGGGATTTTAATTTGCTCAGATTTCCTCATGAGAAAAGTCGGGGCCGGTTCGATGAACATTGGCCTTTTCTGTTCAATGCTGTCATTGACAGTCTGAATTTGAGAGAGGTTACAATGTTAGGAAGGCAATTCACATGGGCTAATAATAGTCTTCCGGAGCCAACATACGAAAAACTAGATAGAGTGCTTATGGATACTGATTGGGAACAAAATTTCCCTATGGTAACTGTTCGGGCTCTAGAGCGTATTGAGGCTTTATCGGATCATGCCCCTTTACATCTTTCTTTTGGATTACCGCCACGGAAGTCTACGAATGAGTTTAAATTTGAACTCGGTTGGATGATCCGTGATGGTTTTTATGAGATGGTTAAGGCTATTTGGGAGAAACCGGTACATGGCCAAACGCCTATCTTACGATGGAATAACAAAATGCGTACTTTACGCAAGTTCCTTCGGGGTTGGGCCAGGCATACAGCGGGTATCCTAAAAAAGGAAAAATTACGCCTAACACTTATAATAGATGACTTAGAGGCTTCCGCGGAGGTAAGGCCATTAACTGCACAAGAAATTGAGCTTAAAAGCCAATCGAATGCAGAGATAGCCCGACTTCTTCGCGAAGAGGAACTCAAATGGTACCAACGCTCTAAAGCTAAATTCATTCTGGAAGGAGATGCGAATACTAGATACTTCCATGCAGTTGCCAATAGCAGGCATAAGAAGAAACTTATTCACTCTCTGATTCAGGACGAAGGTATGATTGAGGGACAAGAACATCTGAAGTCATATATTACTACGTATTATAAATCCTCATTTGGGGCCCCAGTGGAGAATTATTTCTCTCTGGATGAGTCCCAAATGTCCGATATTCCCCAGGTTTCGGATGAAGAAAATAGTTTTCTATCTGCCTCATATTCCGAGGAAGAGGTCAAGAAAGCGGTTTTCCAAATGGAACATAACAAAGCACCAGGTCCTGATGGATTCCCAGCGGAATTTTACCAAAAATTCTGGGACATTATCAAGGAGGACCTGATGAATTTGTTTGGGTTTTTACAGGTTGGACAATTGGATCTCTTTAGACTCAACTTTGGTAACATAATTTTACTGCCTAAGGTTAATAATGTAGAACGTATACAACATTACCGTCCAATCTGCTTGCTTAACGTTAGCTTTAAAATTTTCACTAAAGTTGCTACAATTCGACTAAATTCGGTTGCTGACAATGTTGTTAGCCCGTCTCAAACTGTGTTCATGGAAGGAAGAAATATCCTAGATGGAGTTGTGATTCTGCATGAAACAATTCATGAACTATACTCAAAGAAATTAAATGGTGTACTGTTCAAGATCGACTTTGAGAAGGCTTATGACAAAGTTAACTGGTCTTTCCTCCAGCAAACACTCCGTATGAAAGGTTTTTCTGAGGAGTGGCGTGCTCTGATTCAGTCTTTTGTGTCTGGGGGTAGTGTTGCCATTAAAGTAAATGATGATACTGGCAAATACTTTCAGACCAAGAAAGGACTGAGACAAGGGGATCCATTATCGCCTTTACTATTTAACATAGTGGCTGATATGTTGGCTATCCTTATTGAGAGAGCAAAGGCTGACGGCCAAATTGAAGGTGTAGTTCCACATCTCGTTGATGGTGGACTTTCTATTCTTCAATATGCTGATGATATAATTCTTTTTATGGAACATGATCTAGAGAAAGCTAAGAATCTGAAATTAATATTATCAGCATTCGAGCTCTTCTCTGGGCTTAAAATAAATTTCCATAAAAGCGATTTGTATTGTTTTGGCGAGGCCCAAAACGAGGCCCACCTATATGCTGAACTTTTCGGCTGTGGTCTGGGTCAGTTTCCAAACAATTATTTGGAAATACCGATTCATTATCGGCGTCTCACAATTGTTGAATGGAAGCTTGTTGAGGAAAGGATACAAAAACGTCTTAATAGTTGGAAAGGAAAATTTTTATCCCTTGGGGGAAGACTAGTACTTTTAAATTCAGTTCTTACTAATATGGTACTGTATATGATCTCGTTTTTCCAAATGCCAAAAGGGGTTTTGAACAAAGTGGATTATTTCCATTCAAGATTCTTTTGGCACGGGGATAATGAGAAAAAGAAATATCGTCTGGCCAGATGGAATGTGGTTTGCCGGCCGAAGGAGTTTGGTGGACTAGGCATACACGATTTGCAAGTCAAAAACACCGCGCTTCTGGGCAAATGGCTTTTTAAACTACTTACTGAGGAAGGCGTTTGGCAAACCATGTTATGGAGGAAATATGTGGGCTCCAAAGTTGTGTCTCAAGTGGTATCGAAACCCAGAGATTCACATTTTTGGGCAGGTCTTATGGCCACCGAGAAACATTTCTTTCGTTTTGGTGCTTTCGAGATTAAGGATGGATCACAAATTAGGTTTTGGGAAGATAAATGGCTAGGCCAATCTACTCTTTGCGAACAGTACCCAGCTCTATATTCAATTGTTAGACATAAAGGGGAGACAATCTCCACAGTGATGGAGGGTTATCCTCCTAATGTGTCTTTCAGAAGAAGTCTTATCGGTCCTAGACTATTATCTTGAAACAATCTACTATTACGGTTATCCAGGATTCAATTGTCGGACGGTGTTGACGTGTTCAAATGGAAATTACTGGAAAGTGGTAAATTTTCTGTTGGCTCACTATATAAAGCTTTGGTCCAACCTGATTTCCTAGTCGATGATAATAGTAAAATTTGGAAAATAAAAATACCCCTTAAGACGAAGATATTTGCATGGTATCTACGGAAAGGGGTAATTCTAACAAAGTATAATCTTGTAAAGAGGAATTGGCATGGAAGTACACAATGTGTTTTTTGTCATCAAGATGAGATAATTCGACACTTATTCTTTCACTGCAAATTTGCTCGTTCTATATGGTCATTCATCCAAATATCTTCTGGCTTATCTCCCCCACGTTCAGTAACCAATGTTTTTGGTAATTGGTTGCATGGAATTGTTGATAAGTACAGAACCTTGTTTAGGGTGGGAGCACTTGCCATTATATGGTCGCTATGGCTTTGTAGAAATGACAAGATTTTTAATAACATTGTGTCTTCCCCTCTGCAGGTTATTTATCGAGCCACGGCTATCCTTCGATCATGGAATATTCTCCAACGCATGGAGTTTCGCGACGTATTTCTGGACGGATGTACGCGATTGGAGGACACGGCGAGGAATATTTTCTCCCGACATAGATGGCCGCGTGAGCTGAGGATTGATCTATCTTAGTTTCCAGACTTTAATTTAGTGCCTTTTTATAATATTTTTTTAATTTTTGTCTTAGTCTGTCATTCGTGTGGCTGTGTGCATCTTAGTTATGCAGAGGCCGGGTATAAGAATCAAACATTTGGTTAATAAATGCACCCATTTCCAAAAAAAAATACAACTGAACCAATCCATAGGAACAAGAGCCGAGCGTAGGACCACTCGATCACCGTATCCGGGAAAAGTGATGCTATTGCTCTTTGTGTTTGGATGCCCATCGCCAAGCAACTCGCATTTTTTATTTTTGCCTCGTTTCTAAATAAAAAACTCATCATTTTTTTAAGGAACATGATATGGATCTCCCGGACGATGGGGGTTCCCATCGTCCTCCTCCCCCCAAAATCGCCCCAAATTTTATTTTTGCTGCAAAACGGCCCGTTTTTGCTACATATGTCCCCGCTTTTGCTTTCGAAGCAAAAAAAATGGTTCGTTTTAGAAATAGAACGTCTCGCCGGAGACCTCGCCGGAGATCATGCAGCAAAAAAATTGTGCTAATGCAGCAAAACCGATTTCGTCGGGAACTTTTTTTGCTGCATGGTCTCCAACGAGGGTCATCAACGAGTTGTTCCCGACGATGTCTCCGGCGAAGACGGTTTTGCTGCATTAGCATAATTTTTTTGCTGCATGGTCTCCGGCGAGGTCTCCGGTGAGGTCTCCGGCAAGACGTTCTATTTCTATAACGGACCGTTTTTTTTTGCTTCGGAAGCAAAAGCGGGGACATATGCAGCAAACGCGGGATGTTTTGCAGCAAATGGACATGTGTCAGCACGGGAAGCAGGACGATGGGAGCTCTCCCATCGTCCGGGGGACGCCTAGCAGTTTTCTTTTTTAACGGTAAGAGGGGTCTAGACTCTAGAGAGACCCGGATGCTACACTAAAATAATATTGCTGAAGTATATTTTACCGGAAGGACCTCAGGAGTATAGAAAATTACAATTTGGTCATTTGGAAATTGCACCGAAGACCCTGAAACTAGAATGGGAAATGCAAGCAATTATAGGGCTTCGTCTAGCTCCCTCTCCACTGCTTCCACGGCGCAACCAAGCACTGCCAACCGCTCCGCCATCAGGGACTAGGCCACTTGGGATGGAATAGCGGGAGCGCGCCGCCTTGGATAAAGAAGACCTCCTACTCAGCATCATGGCCTGGAGAAAGAAGACCCATCGTCGGCTATGCGGCAGCCAGGGAGGGAGCAGCGACCCTACATGTAAGAAATTCGGTACCGAACGACGCCAGGTCGTCGACGGTGACAAAGAGGAACTACCGAGCACGAGGAGTTGTTGCCCTTCAGCTAAGGTAATCAACCATAAGGATGCCAACGATATGTTGCTCCAAGCAGATGCAACATCAACATCTCCTCCCGTGCAACCTCCAGATCCACTGCAGAGGAAACTACAACTTCCCCTTTCCTCGCCTCCACGGCCAGATGAAGAACATCTCGAAGGTGACGTATCAGGAGCTGCCCCACCATGAACCTACTTTAGAGGGTAGCGTTGCAGCTTGTGTCCTCCCCTCGCTACCAAGGTCGGGCATTGGATACCCAGGTTGTGGCAGCCAAACACGATCTTATTTAGGGGAATGGTGGTTCTCCCTTCCACCTCATGCTCTGATTATAGGAGCATTGAGACAAGAAGAAGAAAACCTAGAAGATGTCAAATCTAATCGCCAAGATCTAGGACCTCGTTCCGTACTACGGCCATAATTAAGGCCCACTACCTGCAAACTGCCATACACGCTACATTTATTTACCCCGGCGTCGCTTAATGTCCAGCTCCAGCCGACTATTTCAGCGGAGAGACATCGCAACGGCTTAATTGATGGCGGACTCTCAAGGAACTATATCTGCTTGAGAGGGGACAGAGGGAAAGTGCCCTAGCATCTTGCATTTTAAGAGCATTGATCTCACATACCGATCATCAAAGCCAGGTTGCAACAAGTGGCCGTTTTGTTAAGGAACTGGTACGTGACATGAGAGAGGCGGCTGGGAGCATAAACCCGTCTTAGGGACTTGGAGGCATGGCGGACCACGACCCCTCGTTGGCGCGAGGTTTACTTTATTTTTAGACTATTTTTGTGTCTTATTCGAGATGGTGAGGCGGTGTCTCTATCCTGAAGTCAAAATATGTTCCTTCCCTTCCTATCCTTGCTCCGTTGGTACGTCTAGTGCTGGTGGAGGGCGCGTGGAGTCATGTGTCTGACGGATCTCGTGGGATTCGGGTTTTTTGTGTTCATCGGTGGTTTTAGGTCAGTCTCTTCCGATTTACGATTATCATCATTGGTGAGGGTTGCAGCTCTAGTTCGTTGGTTCTTTGGAACCTTAGCATGACGACTTCCCATTTTTCTATTACAACAAGTTCTACTACGATAAATTTTGCCTGGCTTGGGTGATGAAGGGCGAAGACGGCGGCACGCCTTCGGCTCGCGCTAGTGTGCGTAGTCGTCACTAGGTGGTTTAAGAATCTAATTGTAACTTTTATTACTTCTTGCACTCCTTGTACTACTGATGATTATTAATAAATTGACGGAATTTTTGAAAAAAAAGTGGCCGTTTGATTCTAGAAACACGACCAGTCGATCGGTGCTACGTGAGGGGAATAAATGAAAACCTGCAGGGGCACGCCAGAAATATCCAATGGCGCGTGCCGGATTTTCCATGGAATAATGCTGCAATGTTTATCCCCCACTTAATTAGTCGATCGATTCCTTGTAAAAGAGAGGATGATATTGATAAGCATGCTTTGTTAGAGAGCGGTCTTGGCTTATCTCCTTAAGATGCCGCCCCCAACACGTGGTCGTTATCCTGATCTAGTAACGGTTCTGAATTGGGATGGTCAACAGTTTTTCCACTTTCTGCTTTATGCTCTACTCTACAAGTACTCCCTCTATTTTAAATTATAAGATGTTTTAGTTCTGTAAAAGGAGTGTATCTAATCTTTTTTCATGTGTAGGTTTATTTCAAACCTACACATGAAAAAAGATTAGATACACTCCTTTTACAGAACTAAAACATCTTATAAGAAAAACATATCATCACTGTTCACGTGTTACACGGGGGAGAGCTACGAAAAAATCGTCTCCGGCTCATGTCCTGCTGATATATATCCTGCACCGTACGAACGTGACGTGTCTTGGACCGGACTCTTGCCGTTTGGTTCGTACCGCATCACCGTGTGCTTCGTCCATCGACCATGGTCCCTCGCCCGACAAATCTCTGATTTGTGCCGTCAATCCATCATCAATCTCTGATGTGATCTCGGACCAATCTCCCGTCATCATACTCCCTCCATTCACAAATAACTACACTTCTACTCCCTTCGATCCATAATACTTGTCATTAAAATGGATCTATCTAGACATGTTTTAGTGCTGGATATATCCATTCTAACAAGTAATATGGATCGAGGGAGTAGCTTTTCTGCTTAGTCAAAATTTTAAAATTTGGTCAGCCTTTTAGACAGATGTATCAACATGTGTATTACTACACCAAATCGTTATATTATGAAAGTATATTTAAAAATGGACCTACTGGTAATAAGTAACGTCATAAATATTGGTATATTTTCCAATAAAATAGGTTAAAGTTTATTAAATTTGACCTAACACGAACTTTAGAAGTATAGACGTACGGAGGAAGTACGATAGAAAAATTGAGCATCAGAAGAAAACTGGTTCACGTGGCCTCTAATTTCGAAAGGGATCACTGTGCATCGCCACCACATTGTCGTGTTTTGTAGCAATCTGGTCGGCTTCGGTGTCTATCTAAACGCGCGTGGTCTAGTCAGTCACTTGACACGAAGACAGGCGGACAGTACATGTCATATTTCGTTTCGTCTAAGCATTCCACCTAGGGCTGCCTAGCTCTAGCAGCTAGTACAGCGAGTGCGGCACTTATACTCCACCCGTTTCAAAATCTCAAAATGTAAGTCGACTAAGCTTTAGTCAAAAACTAACATATTTATATGTAAAAATATAAACATCTACAATATTAAATCAATATCGATAGATTCACCATAAAGTATAGTTTCTTCATATGTTCATTCGATATTTTTAGATATTTATTATATTTTTTTATATAAACTTAATCAAACTTAGAAGATGTTGACTTTGAACTAAACTAGCATGGGGGCCCTCGCAAATGCGAGGGAATCACCAACCATCATCTTTAGTGTGTCTAAATCGATTGAAAATATTAGTACATTCACAAATTCTATTGAAAATAATAAATTATATAGCCAACATCTATGTATGCTAAATATATGTTATGCATAGAAGAAATCTTTAATGTTTTTAAATTTTAGGTGAAATTTTGTTAAGGTAATTCAAAAACACCACATTAATGAATATATGTAAAGTTTTTGGTTGAGATTAAATTTGAATGTTAATTAAAGTTTGGACCATGAGCTAGCTGGTAGTTTTATGTGATGTTAAATAAGTATGTGAGGCTAACCTCCATATTATCAAATAATTAGGGTTCACTTCAGAAATGCTCCTACGATGTTTAAATGATTTTACTACAAGAAAAATGTATTTTTAATATAAGAAAAAACAAAAGGAATGTGCCCTCAATAATAGATAGTTCGACAAAAATTAAGAATTTTAATTCTAACTTCACATGATCTTTTTATCTCCTATTCCTTCATTTGTTGAAATAATATGTCACTCTCGTGTTTTGAAATACATATTCTTTTAGATATGGTCATATGGATGGTCTATAATATACAACTTCGACCATTATTTATATTATTAAATAAATAAGCTAGTACTACATTTTATCCCAAATTTATAAGTCTTGCTTTCTTTGGCATGTTTCTTCAATATATGTTACATATATCAACAATATAGCATATCATTTATTTCTAATGGATATAGAGTTTTGTTTAACAATTTTTTAACTATGTCAATGAAAACACAACTACTCTTATATTCAATCAGTGTGCTCTCATGCTTAGTTTTATTTGTCATGCAATGTAACTTGCCTACAAGGTCAATGAAGGCATAGTTTGGGCATCTTAGTCGATTGTCCTTTCTTCTATGTGATTGTAAGTTTTAGTGAACTGTGGTGAATATTATATTTGGCATCACTATGATTTAGATCCTACTCTGTGAATTCAATGTCTCATATTCATTTTCCAAACAACCGAGGTTAATTTAACATCTACAAATATGTTTTCAAGTATGTATTATTTAGTGATTTATTTTTTGAGAGAATATATTTGTTGATATTGGTATATATGCATGTAAAAAAAGCAACCACCAAATGGTAATTCAAAATACCACCGTCACATTTTTCAAAAATACTAGACCACCTTACATGGATAATATCATAACAAGGGATCTTAAACATTACCGTCTATCCCTGGTGAAAAAAGACAAATTCCTGCCGAATCGGCAGGAAGTGGGTCAGATATGAACTAAAGGTGCATGATCGAATGCTCATGATTTTGTATAAAAATAATTTTTAGGTTCAAAATATGTTGTTTCATCATAGATCCACTTCAAGTTTAGCGAGTCTCAGCCCCGAGCTAAAAATCTGTATGCCCGCCCTTCGACAAAGTTTAACGATAGTTTAAAACGGGCATTATAAATTCAAAAACGATCCAAACAACGTGAAATCTTCGTGTGGTGTCATATTATGTGACATAGTTAGAAGGAAAAATATCAAACTTGGTATATTGATTATGTCTAAAAAAATCTTCACAAAATGACTTATCTCGTTCGAGGTTTCTTGGTTTTTGGGTCAAATGACCAATGTTATGGCTAGAACGAAGGCATAGTTTGTGATAATGTGTCCATATTATGCATAAGTGTGCATCATGGGATGGCGAACAATGTTTCAGGAGGAAGTTTTCCTTTTCGTCACACAAAAAAGCCGTTTTTTATTTTCCGAGTGTAAAAAACGGACGGTTTTGTGACAACCACCAAATGGCTAATTCAAAATACTACCATCATATTTTTCAAAAATACTAGACCACCTTACATGAATAATGTCATAACAGGGGGTCTCAAACATTTCCGTCTATCCCTGGTGAAAAAGATAAATTCCTGCCGAATTGACAGGAATTGGGTCAGATATGAACTGCAGGTACATGATCGGATGCTCACGATTTTTTACAAAAATCATTTTTAGGTTCAAAATATGTTGTTTCATTATAGATTCACTTCAAATTTAGCGAGTCTCATCCCCAAGCTAAGAATTTTTATGCGTGCCGTTTTAAACGGCCAAATGAAATTATGATAAGAATCACAGCATAGTTTGTGATAAGTTCATATTAATATCATATTTGGATTCCTCTCATATTTATAATCAATTTAAACATATTATTTGCCAAATTCCGTTTTACAGATTTAAAGATATTAATTTTTCCATATTAAATAAAAAATATAAAATCATTATATTTTTATTTGAATTCAATAATATTTTTACTTATTCATTATTGTTTACTTAAATAATTGCTTGTAATTTCAAAAAATACAACCATGTGACATGATGATATAAGAGTTAATAGGAATGATATCATAATATTGACAACTATGTGTAAATTGCTTTACGGAAAGAGATTTTGAAGAAACGAGAAAGTTAAGCATGGTAGAGCTGGTGTAGTGCTAGGATGGGTGACCAATTGGGAACTTTGACTAAGACTGCAATTTAATCCATTATTAAATAAATAGTATTAAAATGATTAAAGCGAGAGATTAAAGAGTCAAACAATTCAAAGATTTTTTTTAAAAAAATTACTTTCAAAAAAAAAAAAAAGCTATGCCAATGGCCTGGCCGTCGGCGTAGCTCCAGCTGGACCGTTATCAAAGACGGCCGTTGACTGACACGAGGGGCCCGCTGGAAAACGCTATGCCGAGGGGGGAGGGTTGTGCCAACGGCCACGGAGTTGTGCCGACGAGAACGTACGCCGAGGGGGCTACGCCGACGACCACTGTCGACATAGTCTGTGCCGACGGTAATTTGGCGTTGTGCCGACAAATCTTTCCTGTAGTGAGTGCTGGTGTGATGTGCGTGTATAACATGTTTTTCAGCACATATGCATTGGGTCTTTTTCAAGAAAGTGAAGTGGAGGCATTCGAATAATCAAGAAAGAGGGAGCGAGATGTGAAGGTGTACTACTGAGATCTCAGGGTTGATCAGGGCTCAGACCGACCGATACTGCCTGCCTGCCTCTTTCTTCTTCACCTTCTTCCATCAAACTCGACGTTCAACGACCCACCCTGATGGAACGACACGACATGAATCTACCAGCAGAAAGAAACGCGGCACCAAAAATAAATTTCCCCAAGTACCCCATATATATATGCTCCATAATTAATTGGAATACATGCGCACTTGACACTAATGAGCATGGGCGACAGTTGGATTAGATATTCCTTTGCGAACTCGATCATCTTTGCGAAGTTTACAGAAGAGAGGTAATTGATCAAACCAAGTTTGTACAGTATCCATGTATATGGCCGGCTATGGTGACTGTGAATCCAACTGTTAATTGTAGTATTCCCTCCGGCCCATATTAATTGACTTAAATTTGTCTAAATTTATTTAAAATTTGATAAATTAAAGTCAATTAATAAAGATCGGAGGGAGTAGGAGTACATCTGTACGTGTATATACATTCTGTGCAAAACTCAGAAGAAAAATAAGGCCAAAATCATCAGCTCTATCCCAGACTAAAGACCACCTACTAGCCTCTCCTCCCCATATTTCCCCTCTCCATTGGAGCTCACAGTCGCCATGCGCGCGAAGGTCAGGCTCGATCGATCACGACGTGACTTTCGCACGGGTGCACGGGGCCAGGTGGCCGGCGTGCACGCGGTGGCTGGACGAGGACGGGTGCGTGTCCCGCTCGACGAGCGCGCGCAGGCGGAGGAACTCGTCGACGGAGCAGGGCAGGCGAAGGGGTCCCGACGAGTGGTAGCCGTACGTGTCCCGCGCCGCCTCCAGCAGCCGGCGGAAGAGCGGGTGGTAGAGGTATGCGATGGGGATGACGAACCGCCGCTGGTCCTCGTCGCCGACCCGCACCGCCAGCCACCCCTTCCTCACCTTCCCCCTCGCCCTGCATCGCCGGCGGTCCAGCTTCTGCCGAGCTCTCGCCGTTGCTGGCTGCTGATGCTGCGCTTTCGCACCGGGAGTTGCTACCCGAGCTACGGTGGAGTTTTTTTTAGGGTTATTACGCTGGAGTTGTGTCTGTGGTGCGATGTGGTTTCGTGGCAGCTGCGGTGGTTTTTATAGGATTTGGCTCCTGCGTGCGCCGTGCACTCGACTGCCGCTTCTTAGGTACGAAGTACGTGGTACGAATTCCGGTATTCAGAAATCTAATTGTGCTTACAGGTGTAAAAAAATCCTTTGTTTGATAATAAACGTAAAAAATAAGAAAAAACACATGCATGTACATTTGAACATTTTATGTCCGTCCGTAAGTTTTCAGAAAAGATGTACGTACTACATTTTTTGTGTCGCGTATAAAAATAGAAAATAATTCCAAAGCTCTAACGTGCTATCCACTGGACATTTTGTCTATTTGAGACATGTCGTGTAAAATGTTCCCTTTTTTTCCTGAAAACTTGTGTGCAAACATCAAATATATGTACGTATATGTGAATAATTATTTCAAAAACATTTAGCATTTCCAATTTTCTTTTTTATGCATTTTATCTAATAGATTCATGTGCACATGTGAGCCAAACACCACCATCCAATTGGCTCACAAGTGCCTATGAACCTATTGTTTGAAAACAAATTTCAGAATATCCAAAAGTTGAAAACATTATCCGCACATACATTTAGAAAAAAATTCAAAAAAGAAAAAAAGTTTGTCCATTCAAAAAACAAATTTGCGAAATCCTTTTCAGAACAAAGGAAGTATATCTTTGTTTCTCTATCTCTTTAATTCCTTCTTCCTACCTTCTCTTTGACGGTTCCGCAGCACCTTTTAATTGTGACCAAATAAATCCTCCATCCTCACTGTCCGGTCTAGCAGATCGGGTGGATGCTTTAACATTCACCATGGAAGTGCAAGTGCAAGTGTACCAATGTGTACTTGTGGTACTGGTGTGTCACATTGTGACCTGCACATTTGCGTGGCCGAATTAAGCCGAAAAAAAATACATATATAGTGCTCTTTAAACAAGTGGCTCTTTGACCGAAAAACACGACGGATCAATCGATCGATCGATCGGTCGGTGCTACGTGATCAGAATAAAAACAGGAGTCACGCCAGGAACATCCAACGGAGCATGCCGGATTTTCCACATTTTCCACAGAATAATTCTGCTACTAAGATTTCTCCCCACTTAATTAGTGGATCGATTCCGTGTAGTAAAAGAGAAGGTGATAAGCACGCTTGGCTAGGGAGTAATCTTGGCTTATCGAGGGATGGCCGTGCTGAGCGGGGCGGCGCGCTGTTGTGGGGCGCGGAGGGCTGCAAGGCGGAACGGTGCAGGTGGCGCGTCCTGGGCTGCTGCGGCGGCGGCTCCGCGCGAATCTGGCGGGCGGTGGTGGGTGGTTCGGGGCTGCTCGGCGGCCTCTGCTTGGGGGTGGCGGCAGGGCCCGGCGGCTCGGCCCTTGGTCATGGTGGCGGCGTTGTGGTGTCGGTGGTGGCCGGCAGGGAGGTGCCCGGCTGGCTAGTCCCCTTCCAGCTCCTGCTGGCCCAGATCTGGGCCCTCTTGGACCCAATCAGGGTTTGGGGCGGGCCTAGCGCGGGACGGCTTCTCTCTGGAGGTGGTGGGGGCGGGTCTAGGGTGTATACGAGGGCGGCGACGGCTGCGGTGGCTTTGCTGCAGCGTTGTTGCGGGGTCTTTACAGGCCTTTCGAGGCCCGGCCGGGGCGAGTGCCTGGTGTGCCCCTGCGGCCGCGTCCGAACGGTAACCGCCATTGGCGGTGGAGGTCGAGCTCCTCCGCGCGGCCGTGCCGTTACCACCAACCTAGGTCGGCCAACCCTATCACTTCCGCCTCGTAGGTCATGCAAAGAACCCGTCTTAGTGGGTGCGAGTCTATGGATGCCGGGGCAGCGGCCTCAGAAGGTGGTCTGCAAGGTGTCCCTTCGGTGGAGGTGGCTTCGGAAGGTGACTTGTGTTCTTCGGCAGGCGGCGTTCCGGCGATGTTCTAGATGGCGGTAGGGCGAGGACGCTGCTGCTTGGTGGCGCTGGTGGCCGATAAGAGCTTGGCCGGTGGCTCTGAACCCTAGGTTGGGTTTCGGCGGGGTAGCTCTCTTTCTGGTAGCTTCCATGGTTGGTTGGGTATGCTTCGAGACAGGGGGAGCGACGATGCCAATGCGTCTGCTACAGCGTGGCAGCGGGGGCTTCACGGGCCCGAGCTGGGCTCGGTCGGGCCTTGTTGGCCTGGTATGCTCCTGTTTGCCCCAATATTCTATCTACTCTAGTCTTGTTCTCCAAGGATCCGTAGGCGTCATGGGCCCTGGCCACCCGAAAGTCTTCATGGGCTGGCGCATGTTTCTCGTGGGCCTTTCTTGGGCTGGACTAGGTATGCTAAGATCGTGTACCCGTAGGGTATAACCATGTCAGAGGTCGCTCCCTCCCACGTGGCAGCAGCACCGCTGTCCCTTGTCTTCGATGGGTCCCTCGCGCGCGGCCAACCTCGTGGTGTTTGCCATGGAGAGACTCCCATGAAGACGGCGAGACCGTTTTGGCATGTTGGTGGTCGGCTAGTTGGTGGAGTGTCAGGATTGGCTCGGGTTTGGGTTTTGGGGTGTTGGGAGAAATCCTTGCCGACTAGGCTGGCTCCGGCGTGGCGACAAGTTTTGTGGCTATTTAAGATACGAGAAGAGTGATCTTGGTTGATCGCCTTAAGATGCCGCCCCTCAGACGCGCGTGGTTGTGAATTGCGATCCCTCACTCTAGAAGGCGATCAGCAGTTCCCCTACTTTCTCCTTTCTGCTCCACCCTACGACAAGCAGGCTGCAGGCACTACCGGAAACGCCTGGTATGCCGAGGGCTTATTGCCGTCGGCGTAGCCAGGAAAACCCTCGGCGTAAGCTACGGCGACGGCTGCCGTAGGCGTACCGTCCTCGGCGGACCTCTCCCTTGGCGGAGCAGGCGCGACCGTCGGCGTATGACAAGACCGTCGGCGTAGGTCAACGCCGACGGCCTGACGGCGCCCGTCGGCATAGAGGCCGTCGGCGAACGTCGGCAGCGCCGTCACACGGCCAGTTAACGGCGCGTCGGCTACGCCGACGGCCTCCCCCTCGGCGTACTCTCGCCACGTGGAGGCAGGCGGGCGGCCTGGCGCAGCCGCTACGCCGAAGGCCTCCCCCTCGGCGTACGCTCGCCACGTGGAGGCAGCGGAGCGGCCTGGCGCAGCGCCTACGCCGACGGCCTCCCCCTCGGCGTACATATGCCACGTGGAGGCAGCGGAGCGGCCTGGCAGCAGCGGGATGGCCCTACGCCGACGGCCTTGGCCGTGACCATTTGGTCGCGCGTACCTTCTACATCGAGGGCAAGGCCGTCGGCGTAGGACCAGCCCCAGTTTTTTTTCTGCAATGCAATGCTCACCTTTATTTCAGCACATGCTCATATCAAACCCTCACGGCTCACAGCAATGCTCACCTTTATTTCACACATGCTCATATCAAACATTGCTCATATCACACATTGTTCATATCACACGTGCTCATATTAAACATTGTTCATATCACACATGGTCATATCACACATTGTTTATACATCATCCATACATCGTTCATACATCATCACACATGCCTACAACTCTGGAGGAGAGGGGGTGTACCCGAGATCTCCCCTGGTGAAAAGTGGCGACCTCTGCCGAGGGTTGCGTCCTGTAGAAGCAGCAGAAGAGCCACCTGGCGAGGGAGTAAAAGTGTGAAGCTCGGGAGAACCACCTGCAGAGTGGCCAGGAGATGGACCATCGTCATGAAGCAGTGTGATCTGACGCCCATCCGGCGAGGCGTGGCCAAAGTGCCGGTTCCCAGAAGCTCCCGTTCCCTACATGTTGCCTACATGTTAGCAACTTGCGAGGAAAAGTAAAGCGATAACCAGTGGGTTAGCAAAGAACTTACCGGTGTCGATGCGTAGTAGGTCCTAGCGAAGCTTTCCTTCGATTGCCAAAAAGGCATCGGACCTGGCATGGGAGGCACGGGCCCTAAATCTCTATTCTGGCCAGTTTGAATATTCACCATCATGGCCTGCAAGATAGTTTACAAGTCAGGCCGTAGTACAACAAACGGGGGGAAGTGGGACTTGTATCTTTTGCAAAAAATAAAGGTTCGGACTTACATTTACGTATTGCATGTAGATCGCATTCGCCTCCTGATGCTGCCGAAAGGCCACCTGATATTCCTCATAAGCGGCATCGTAGGCCGCGTCTAACTCAGGCTACAATTTCAAATACAAGGAATCTCGTCAGCGGTTAGCCATGCAGGAACAAAAGTCATAAAGATGATGAAAACGAGAAAAACTTACATTCTCGGCGGAGCGACGAGGCTGGCCACGAGGCGGGATAGGGGGGCCGTCGGCGGGGTAGGTAGCCTTGAGACGGCTGAAGCTCGTGCTGAGGGTAGGCTTGACCTTCTTATTCAGAATCTTGAGGCGTCCATGCTGCAATCCGTGCCCCGACAGGACCAACGACTCCTCGTCGATCTCCGCGTGAATGGGGTCATCCACATGGGGGTGACGAGCCTTCACCATCGTGCTATAGTTTCCCAAGTCGTTCTGGGCAGTGCCGAAGTACACGGGCAACGAGGGTTGAGGCTCCGAGTAATTGGGCTTCTTTCGCCGCATCATCTCATAGACGGCGACGTCATGAATCACCTCCCCGGGTTGTGCCTCGGCCACCTGTATCGCGAAAAGAAAATATTATGCATATGAAGTACAAACATAACCAGAAATGCACGCAGGTCGTTCCATGTATATACGTACCACCTTCCCCTTGAAGCGGTCAAAGTTGCGGTTTCCCGCGTAGTGCGTTCCACCATCGCCTCGGTTATCCGCGTTCTGCCTCGACAAGGCTGCAAACTCCTCGTCTTCTCTGAGCCACCTCGTCCTAACCAGCTCCTCCCATGCGAGTCGATGCGGCTCGGCCCAATCGGGGATAACCTGAAAATGCAATACTCAACTCCAGACAATGCAATGGCAACTTAGAAGCAATGTAGAATCTCATTGACATTTTACTCACCGACATGTACTCTTCTGGCGTCATCGAGTACTCAGTATTAGGGTTCCTACCGACAATGTCTTCCTTCCTGACCCTCACGCCCCTGTCAGCCCAGAAGTGGCTAGCGGCCGTGACCTTCTAGTTGTACCACACCTGGGGGGTCAACTTCACACAAGCCCCAAGCAAAGTCCTCTGCGCCTTCTCCTGGTCCTCCTCGGCCACACGGTAAAAGCACTTCAATCATGCATAAGAGTCATGAGTTAGCACGGTGGGGTCATCAAGTATGAACATAACTCGAGAAATATGCCTTACCCAAAACTTGGTGATGACAGCATCAGCAGCTGTCGGAAAGCCCGGGACATGGGTAGTCTGGTAGTCCGCCCAAGTGGTAGCTAGATTCCTGTCACCCTCGTGGGTAATGTGATAGCCCGGCCAGAACTTCCTAATCAGAGCTCCAACAAGGCTGTTAGGAAGGCGAGGCTTCGTCCCCGGAGGAAATGTCCAATTGCTGCACAATAATAAACGTTAGTACACAATAATTATTTATGACCAACATGAAATAAAATGTTTTAAATTGCCAAATTAGTACACTTACTCAAGGCCATCTGGAATAATAAGGGCTTTCGCCTCCTGAGTCCTAGGCTCAAACTTCTCGTCAGGGACTCCCGATTCCCCACGATTCCGCAATTTTTTCGGCCCCACCAACTCGCGGCTAGTGTCCGCCTCCGTATCGGTCCCCGCCTCCCTCTCGGTCCTCGCCTCCCTCTCAGACTCTGCCTCCCTCTCGGACTCTGCCTCCCTCTCGGCCCTGAAAGGCTGCTCTGTCAGGAACAACTCAGGAGCCACGTCGCCAGAAGCAGAGGGTGGTGGGTCAAAGTCCACGCCTCCTCCCGTGGCACCTCGTCCTCGTCCTCCTCGACCTCGGCCTCGACCCCGTCCTCCGCCAGCAGGAGAAAGATCGGGGTAACGCGGATTGGGATTTGGCTGTCTCCCACTCCGTGTAGCACTTTTCTTGCGCTGCTTCAGCGCATTAAGCAAGGACGAACTGGTTGCCTTGCCGCTGCTCATATTGTTCAATCACCTGCATTAAGTAAGAGAAAACATTTAAGCACAAAGACATAATAAAATGTATACACAAAGAATAAAGGCATAATGCAATTAAGAAAACATTTAAGCACAAAGACAAAATAAAATGCATTAAAAATAAATACTCACTATCATTTTCATTCTCATTCTCATTCTCATTCTCATTCTCACTATCACTATCTTTTGAGTAGAAATCTGGATTCTCATCGAAGGGTGTAGGCTCATCATCGTTGTCATTCTCGGTATGGAGCTTCTCGAGCATACTTATGTCATGTAGATTCACCACTGACTCACCCCGAGTTTCTACATCATTCCCAAGGTCCTCAAGATCAACCGGTTCTAAATCAAAGTGTCCGAAGTCCTCTTGCTCTTGATAGAAAATTCCCTCGTACGTTAAAGGGTTAATGTTGTTGTAATCGTCCTCGGAGGGAATCGGTAGGTTACCATGTGGCGATACCTGGAACACGACTTCCCAGCCCTGGAGTTCTGCTTTCTGGCATGGGTAGGGCAAATAATAAACTTGGTTGGCTTGGTGAGCAACAACAAAGACGTCGGCTCCGCTATAGGTGGTTGAAGGCCTAACTTCAACTAACCCAATGGAAGGGGTACTTCTCAGTCCACCCCTTGGGTCAAACCAGTGGCACTTGAACACAACAAGATTGAGTTCGACATTCGTACGATTGAAGGTCAGCTCGTATACATTCTCTATCCTTCCGTAGTAATCAAGGGAATCGGCTCCTTTGGTGAACACCCCAGTATTTACCGTTTTTGCATTCGGTCGCCCTTTCTGGTGCGTCTCTGTATGGAAGCGAAACCCATTCACATCATACTTCTCATACTTCATGACGACACTGTTACAACCTTGGGAAACACATTTCAGCTCATCTGACATCTCAACGTTGGGATCAGCTCCCTACAGGTACAAGAGGAATTTGTTGCGTTCAGTAGTTACGTGGAATAAGAGCGACAAGTCACATATTGCAAGGTAAGAGGGACAGGTTAGAAATTACTTTTTCCATAAACCAGGACACAAAGTTTTTTTATTTCCGGGAGCACCCTCTTTCAGTAGAGTGTCCAACTCCATGGGAGAGGGATCAGTCGGTCCCGGCCACTGTTCATCCGTGAAATCGCTAAGTAGGAGAAAATAAGCATTAGACGGAGACCGAGTTACTAGCTGCATAGAGAAATAGGGTTTTCACCATTTTACCTAATGAAATCGACCACTTCCTTCATGTTCATAAGCACATAGAGCATTATGCAATCCTTCTCTTCCTTTGGCAACCTATATTTTAGTCCTTTACCGGCCTTGCCACCGGGAAATTGGAATAGTTCGAGATTGGGGTCATTCTTGGGCAGGTCGACATTGTAACGAGAGACCGGGTTATGCATAGTGGGAACATCATCGGGCCAGTAGGTTGTCGTGGCGTCTGCCATCTCCCAAAGGCATGTTGCTTCAGCTATGCATGCTTCAATCTTGGCTTTGTTTCCAGTTATCTTTCGAATATACTTAAACTCTCTCTCAATACAAAATTGCCAACAAAATTGCACCGGCCCCCCCAATAGTGCCTCATTCGCGAGGTGCACAATGAGATGTGCCATCGGAGTAAAGAAGCCTGGCGGAAAGATCATCTCCAAATTTCATAGCAACTCCGGCACCTGAACTTGCAGCTTCTCAATCACCAGAGGACATATCTGCTTAGCACAGAGGGTGCGGAAGAAATGGCTCAACTCCGCAAGCACTCGCCATACTTTTTCGGGGAGATACCCTCGAACCATCACCGGCATCAGCCGCTGAATCCATATATGATAGTCGTGACTCTTGAGCCCGTTGACTTGTCCCGTCAAAAGATTGACAACCTTACTTATATTCGAACAATAACCGTCAGGAAACATCACGACGTATTTGAGCCACCTAAATGATTCCTTCTTTTGGACATTATCAAGGCAGTAGTAGGCATGCGGCTTGAACCAATTCTTTCGACGGACAGTAGGAGGCTGCATGTGTAATCTCTTCCTATCACAAAGCTTCTCAACATCAACTCTAGCCTTGACATTATCCTTTGACTTCCCAGGAATGTTCAGGACTGTGTGAAAAAGGGACTCCCCGACATTCTTTTCGGTGTGCATCACATCGATGTTATGGGGAAGTTCGAGGTCCTTGTAATACACGAGATTCGTTAAGGCTGCCACGTGAGTCCAATTATGCGTTACACCATATCCCGCAAATTGATGGCCAGTTCCCGGCGCCGCGGGAACGAGAGCACGTACTTCATGCACAACTTTGCCCTTCTTGAAGTTCTTTCTATCTTCTCTGAACGAATGATTTCTTTTGAGGTACTGTCGATTCGTGTCAAACGCAACATATTTGCGACCCGACTTTAGCCAAAGGAACTCAAGTCGGTGCATGCACACTAGGCATGGCCACTTACCAGCTGTACACCATCCACACGTTAGGGCGTACCCGGGCATGTCATGCATAGTATATTTTAACCAAACTTTCATCAAAAAGTTTCTCTTTGATGCTCGATCGTATGTCAACGTCCCGTGTATCCAAGAGTGGTTCAAATCATCCACAATCGGCTGCATGTAGACACTCAAGTTCTTCCCCGGATACTCAGATCCTGGAATTATCAGCGACAAAAACATGGTCTTCCGTTGCATTAATACTCCGGGAGGGAGATTGAGCGGAATAACATACACCGGCCAGCAGCTGTACGAGGCCGTCGACATACCATATGGGTTGAAGCCATCTGTTGCTATCGCAATTCTAACATTCTGAGCCTCTTCTGCCCACTGGGGGTATTTGTCATCGAAGTTCTTCCATGCCTTACCATCAGATGGATGTCCCATCTTCTTCCGTCCGTGCCCGTCCTCGTATCTTTTCCCCTTCTTGTGCCACGTCATCTGTTTGACAGTCTCCTCGCTCAAGTAAAGCCGCTGGATTCTTTTTATGAATGGGAGATACCGAAGTATCTTCTTAGCGACCTTCGACTGCCTCACCTGACCATCCTTCCCCTTTATCTCTTCATATCTAGAGGCCTTACAAATGGAGCAGTACTTGTCACCCTCAAACTGTTTCCAAAACAAAAGGCAGCCTTTTGGACAACAATCTATCTTTTCATAATCCATGTTGAGCTCCTTCATGAGTTTCTTCGTTTCGTGAAAGGTTTTGGGCAGACAATGCCCTTCGGGCAACATGTTACCACATGTTCTCAGATTAGCTTCAAAGTGAGAACGGGTGGCGGAGTACTGGCACTTGTCGGCTAGACACTGAGAGATGGCATCGAGCTGAGAAATCTTTGCACCCTCGTACAGAGGCCTCTTAGCCGCGGCCATCATATCAAGGAAGGCCTTCGCGGTTGGCTCCGGTTCCTCCGGTTCTGGTGATTCCTCCCGTGGAGGTGGCGAATTCGGCTGGTCGGCATCGATAAGATCATCTAGCATGTTTCTAATCCCATCGTGCTCATTGCCATTGAGCCGCTAACGCATCACCTCACCTCTGTCACGTTCGTACCGAGCAAAGTCGACTTGCGTGACATAGTTAGACATGTACCCATATTGCAGAAGGTGTTTGTACATGTCATCCTTTCCCTGACGATGACGCTTAGTGCAATGAGCGTAGGGACAAAGTGCCCGAACAATTGCCTTCGAACCACGCGCTAACTCATTCACTAACAAATGAGTGTTCCGTACCCAATCGTCTGTTTTATTAGTCGCACTAATACGGCCACTGTACATCCACCCATTATCAGCCATCCTCTTCTGCTTTGTTGGGAGACAAACAACAAATATAACATTTTATATCAAACAGGAGATTAAATGCTTCATATTTTTACGCATTCATCAACCTACATGTCCAATAGGAAAAGAGGGTCCTAACCAGCCGCCGGATCCGTAGATTGGGTAAGTTCTCCCTGGTTCTACCCCGATCCAAGCAGAATTTTGGCAACACCTCCCCGCTGCTCTCCCGATACACGTCTCGACAAAAAGCCAAGAGGATGTGCATCCGGAGAACAACGAGGAGGCGCCACCGAAATCCTGTCTCGAATCGAGGTAGAGCCAGGGAGAACCAAACCCAACTACGAGTCCGCCGACTGCCCGATAAAAGCCATAAGCGTTACGGTGCAAAATATGCGAGACCACTAATGCATATTAAGTCGCGTAACGCTTACGGTCGGGATGACGCCTAGGTGACGCGATAGACTTGGTGATCTAGACACAAAAATAAAACCTAGGTACAAGAGAGGCGAACAGATTCTCACCCTCGGCGGTAGAGGAAGTAGTCGATCAACCGAGTGTCGAGGTCGGCGACGGAACTCGGAGACGGGATCGAGGTGTCACCTACACCATCTCCCGCAACGACAGTCAGTCCACCAAGGATGGTCACTCCCGAAACACTACAAAGTCTGTACATTGACATAAAGAGAACACCTTAGTAAACATGCAACACACTCATGGCCCTAGTGTGGCTTCTCTCTTCAACGGCCATATGACCAAGCTAGCTTGCCACTAACCAACGGCTTAATCCTAGCAACTCGTGCATGCATATCACTGAACAAATGATATAAACTACTAATAGATGCAACTAATAAATTCTAACAATATTAACAACAAGATTTAATCTAACAAAATTAAATATTTGCTTCTAGAGGGGAGTGGAGGAGGTACCTGCAGAGGGGGCCGAGCTCGAGGAGGAGGGGGAGAGCTTGGGGAGGAGGGGGAGAGCTCGGGGAGGAGGGGGCCGAGCTCGGGGAGGAGGAAGGGAGGAGGGAGGAAGGCCAGGGAGGAGGGGGAGAGCTTGGGGAGGAGGGGGCAAGGTCAGGGAGGAGGGGAGAGCTTGGGGAGGAGGGGGAGAGCTCGGGGAGGAGGGGGAGAGCTCGGGGAGGAGGGGGCCGAGCTCGGGGAGGAGGAAGGGAGGAGGGAGGAAGGTTAGGGAGGAGGGGGCCGAGCTCGGGGAGGAGGAAGGGAGGAGGGAAGAAGGCGGCTGGCGGCGGGGAGGAGGGAGGGAGGCAGCGGTGGGGGAGGGAGGCGGCGGTGGGGCTCCGGGACCGGCTCGGGGAGGAGGAGGGAGGAGGCGACTGGCGGCGGGGAGGAGAGAGGGAGGCGGCGGCAGGGGAGGGACGGGGTCGGGGGAGGAAGGAGGCGGTGGAGTTCGGGGGAGGGAGGCGGCGGGGGGGGAGGCGGCGCTAGGGGAGGGAGGAGGCGGTGGAGCTCGGGGACCGGCTCGGGGAGGAGGAGGGAGGAAGGCGACTGGCGGCGGGGAGGAGAGAGGGAGGCGGCGGCGGGGGAGGGCCGGGGTCGGGGGAGGGTGGAGGCGGTGGAGCTCGGGGGAGGGAGGAGGCGCAGCTGCTGGCGGCGGGGTCGGGCGCGGGCAGAGCGGTTGGTGAGAGGAGGAGGGGTCGGGAGCGGGCGCGTAGGAGCCAAAGTAGGATAGGGCTACGCCGACGGCCAGACATACGCCGAGGGCAGCCGTCGGCGTAGCTAGGGTTTTTTTTAACTTTTTTTTAAAGAAGGGTCTTTTGTTTAATATCAAATTTTACAACATACTTTATTTAGTGTCTACTATTATAGAGTAAACTATATATTATTAATATATAATTTTTTATTTCGTCTTGTACTCGTTTTCCAAGCAAACCCTAGATGTGGGCTAAACGGGGAGATTCCCCCCTTATTTCGCCTAGACGTTCCTCTGACAGGGGTAGCCCGGCGTAGCTCTCTCTTGTTTTGTGTTTGTTTAGGTCATAGGGTGATGTCAAACCATGTTGGTTCACAAGTTGGGGCACTATCCTACCCGGTTTCACCTCGATGGGGAGATTCCACCCTTATACGGGTACGGAACCTTCGCCTCTAGGTTAGAGCGCATGCATGCGAGGGGGGACACATGCAAGCACCTATATATACCAACCTCTCACCACACCCACACACACACATATGCTAGGGGCACATGCAAGTTTTCATCTCATTCCAATGTTCTCGTGGTCTTCCTCCGGCGAAACCCTGATCTCTGTGCACACTCGGATCGTCTACCCCCCTAGACGTTCCTCTGACAGGGGTAGCCCGACCTAGCTCTCTCTTGTTTTGTGTTTGTTTAGGTCATAGAGTGATGTCAAACCATGTTGGTTCACAAGTTGGGGCACTATCCTACCCGGTTTCACCTCGACGGGGAGATTCCACCCTCATACGGGTACGGAACCTCCGCCTCTAGGTTAGAGCGCATGCACGCGAGGCGGGACACATGCAAGCACCTATATATACCAACCTCTCACCACACCCACACACACATATTCTAGGGGCACATGCAAGTTTTCATCTCATTCCAATGTTCTCGTGGTCTTCCTCCGGCGAAACCCTGATCTCTGTGCACACTCGGATCGTCTACCCTCCTAGAAGTTCCTCTGACAGGGGTAGCCCGGCGTAGCTCTCTCTTGTTTTGTGTTTGTTTAGGTCATAGGGTGATGTCAAACCATGTTGGTTCACAAGTTGGGGCACTATCCTACCCGGTTTCACCTCGACGGGGAGATTCCACCCTCATACGGGTACGGAACCTTCGCCTCTAGGTTAGAGCGCATGCATGCGAGGGGGGACACATGCAAGCACCTATATATACCAACCTCTCACCACACCCACACACACACATATGCTAGGGGCACATGCAAGTTTTCATATCATTCCAATGTTCTCGTGGTCTTCCTCCGGCGAAACCCTGATCTCTGCACACTCGGATCGTCTACCCCCCTAGACGTTCCTCTGACAGGGGTAGCCCGACCTAGCTCTCTCTTGTTTTGTGTTTTTTTAGGTCATAGAGTGATGTCAAACCATGTTGGTTCACAAGTTGGGGCACTATCCTACCCGGTTTCACCTCGACGGGGAGATTCCACCCTCATACGGGTACGGAACCTCCGCCTCTAGGTTAGAGCGCATGCACGCGAGGCGGGACACATGCAAGCACCTATATATACCAACCTCTCACCCACCACACACACATATTCTAGGGGCACATGCAAGTTTTCATCTCATTCCAATGTTCTCGTGGTCTTCCTCCGGCGAAACCCTGATCTCTGTGCACACTCGGATCGTCTACCCTCCTAGAAGTTCCTCTGACAGGGGTAGCCCGGCGTAGCTCTCTCTTGTTTTGTGTTTGTTTAGGTCATAGGGTGATGTCAAACCATGTTGGTTCACAAGTTGGGGCACTATCCTACCCGGTTTCACCTCGACGGGGAGATTCCACCCTCATACGGGTACGGAACCTTCGCCTCTAGGTTAGAGCGCATGCATGCGAGGGGGGACACATGCAAGCACCTATATATACCAACCTCTCACCACACCCACACACACATATGCTAGGGGCACATGCAAGTTTTCATCTCATTCCAATGTTCTCGTGGTCTTCCTCCGGCGAAACCCTGATCTCTGTGCACACTCGGATCGTCTACCCCCCTAGACGTTCCTCTGACAGGGGTAGCCTGGCGTAGCTCTCTCTTGTTTTGTGTTTGTTTAGGTCATAGGGTGATGTCAAACCATGTTGGTTCACAAGTTGGGGCACTATCCTACCCGGTTTCACCTCGACGGGGAGATTCCACCCTCATACGGGTACGGAACCTCCGCCTCTAGGTTAGAGCGCATGCACGCGAGGGGGGACACATGCAAGCACCTATATATACCAACCTCTCACCACACCCACACACATATGCTAGGGGCACATGCAAGTTTTCATCTCATTCCAATGTTCTCGTGGTCTTCCTCCGGCGAAACCCTGATCTCTGTGCACACTCGGATCGTCTACCCCCCTAGACGTTCCTCTGACAGGGGTAGCCCGGCGTAGCTCTCTCTTATTTTGTGTTTGTTTAGGTCATAGGGTGATGTCAAACCATGTTGGTTCACAAGTTGGGGCACTATCCTACCCGGTTTCACCTCGACGGGGAGATTCCACCCTCATACGGGTACGGAACCTTCGCCTCTAGGTTAGAGCGCATGCATGCGAGGAGGGACACATGCAAGCACCTATATATACCAACCTCTCACCACACCCACACACACATATGCTAGGGGCACATGCAAGTTTTCATCTCATTCCAATGTTCTCGTGGTCTTCCTCCGGCGAAACCCTGATCTCTGTGCACACTCGGATCGTCTACCCCCCTAGACGTTCCTCTGACAGGGGTAGCCCGGCGTAGCTCTCTCTTGTTTTGTGTTAGTTTAGGTCATAGGGTGATGTCAAACCATGTTGGTTCACAAGTTGGGGCACTATCCTACCCGGTTTCACCTCGACGGGGAGATTCCACCCTCATACGGGTCCGGAACCTTCGCCTCTAGGTTAGAGCGCATGCATGCGAGGGGGGACACATGCAAGCACCTATATATACCAACCTCTCACCACACCCACACACACATATGCTAGGGGCACATGCAAGTTTTCATCTCATTCCAATGTTCTCGTGGTCTTCCTCCGGCGAAACCCTGATCTCTGTGCACACTCGGATCGTCTACCCCCCTAGATGTTCCTCTGACAGGGGTAGCCCGGCGTAGCTCTCTCTTGTTTTGTGTTTGTTTAGGTCATAGGGTGATGTCAAACCATGTTGGTTCACAAGTTGGGGCACTATCCTACCCGGTTTCACCTCGACGGGGAGATTCCACCCTCATACGGGTACGGAACCTCCGCCTCTAGGTTAGAGCGCATGCACGCGAGGGGGGACACATGCAAGCACTTCATGTGGTCGTGGTGAGTGCTATTGAGAACCACATGCGATAATAACACTTACAAACATATAGAAATTTCTCGGGGTGTAAGAAGATTCGCAACGACATTTTATGTGGACGTGTAGACTGCTATTTAGAGGGTACGAAATTATCCAATTAATAAAAAATATATAAATAATTGATGCAAATACAAAATATATGAAAAATAGAGAAGGCTACGCCGAGGGTGACCGTCGGCGTACGTTGCTGGTAAGCCGAGGGTGGCCGTCGGCGTATGCTATGCCGAGGGTCGCCGTCGGCCTAACCGACGACACCGTTAGCGCGCCGTCCGTGCTACCCGGCATGTGCCACGCGTCCGCTTACTATGCCGAGGGCCGCCACTACGCCGAGGGTGACCGTCGGTGTAGTGTATACTACGCCGACGGCTTGGCTATGCCGAGGGCTGGCCAGTTGGGCTGGCCTGGCGCGGTGCTACGCCGACGACCCCGATGTTTAGCCGTCGACGTAGCTAACGGCCGTCGGCGCATCTGGCCATTCCTGTAGTGAGGTATATGTACGTATCGGTACTCTTCACGTGTTACACGGTGGAGAGATATGGAAAAGATCGTTTCCCGCTCATATCCTTTCATGGAACGAGTCTTCGACCGGACTCTTGCAGTTCGTTCGTACCGCATCACCGTGTACGTGCTTCATCCATCGACCATGGTCCCCAGCCTGACAAATCTTTGATGTGTGTGCCGTCAATCCATCATGACCCCTCGTTCGCAAAAAAAAAAAAAATCCATCATGATACCTGACCATTATTCTCCCGCGATAGAAAATTAAGCATAAGAAAAACTCGTTCACACGTGGCTTCCCTTTAATTTCAAAAGGGGTCACTGTGCATCGCCACCACATTGTCACTTGACACGACGACAGGCGGATAATTTTTTTCTTAACAAATGAGAGAGTTATATATTGATTAACGGACCCTGAGGAAGCAAAATGTGCTTGAACTACCTCAATTGTTTCTAGGACATGCTCTTTTTCCTTGAGGCCATCTTGTTCCTTTAGAAAAGAAATCTTCTTGTGATTGTATGCCTTTGCGGAGGCTTTACAGGCCCGCTCGGTCCGGCCGGATCCGACTAGGACTGGTATGCCTTGCGGCCGCGTTCGGTCGACTACCGCGCTTTGACAGTGGAGGTTGTTCTCTCACGCGCGGTCGTGGCTCTGTTGTCCCCGGCTTGGGCTTTCCTTCGCCTCCTTGCAGAGCTCGTGACGGCGGTTTCGGGGAGACGAATTTGGAGGCTTCACAACCGTAGTGGCGCATGCTCGTGGGCGGTAAGTTTGGTGGTGGCGAGGCCTCGTCCTCGCGGTACTCCTGTGCAACGAATCGCTCGAGGGTTGTGGATAGGGTCTTCGGGAGAAATCCTTATCGGGTTGCTTGACACTGACGCGGTGCCGCCCGCGGGTGACATCTTCCCTTCCTGAAGGGCGTCGTGGATAACCTTATTTCACTTTCCTCTTTGTGCCGGGGGAAACCCTAGGGCCAGTCTCTGGTCCGGGCAACAGCGGTCCCTTTTCCTCTTGAGGGTGTTGCTTGGTGCTTGGCGAGTCGGGGCTAGGAGCTTGGTGGGCATTCTTTGGTGGACGCAGCGGTTGCGGTCTTCCTCGTCTAGTCGATCCGTGTCTCGTGTTGTGTCTTTGTTTTTTGGCGTTGTGCTGTTTGGACTAACAGCAAACTCACGTGTGTGCTTTATTTATAAAACGAAGCGAAAGCTTGTTTCGAGAAAAAAAAAACTATACTGATTGCGGCACTACGCATAAAGCAATTCGAGTCTTGTACAGTATGTCTTTGTTTTCCCGTCTCTTTTCTTCTTCCTCACCTTCTCTTTGACCGTTCGACTGCACCTTTTAATTGGGACCAAATTAAATAAATCCTCCATCCTCCTTGTCCTGTACTCCTGTCAGGCAGATCGGGTGGATGCTCTAACATAAGCTTTCAGCCGAGCACATTTCCGTCATGCAAGTGCAAGTGTACTAATTTGTGCTTGTGGTTAGAGGTTACTGGTGTGTCACATTGTGACCAGCACATTTGCGCGGCAGAATTAAGCCGGACAAAGAAAAAGCAAATACACCCGGCCAAATCCATCCATAGGAAGTGTAGGTCCACGACAACGCCCGATCACCATATCTAGCACAAGTGATATGCCATTGCTCTTTCCGTCGAGATACCCATCTCCGATCCAATTCTCCATACATCTCGCATTTTAAGAACATTGGCGTCGCTCGTCACCGCAGGTTGCAACAAGTGGCTCTTTGATTGAAAAAGTCGACTCGATCGTCGTTGGCATAGCTTTCATAGCTACTTGTAGGAATAAAAACTAGATGTCCATTGGCGCGTGCAGGATTTTCCACATAATAATTCTGCTTCGTACTGCCGCTAAGATTTCTCCCCACTTAATTAGTGGATCGATTCTTAGTAAAAGAGAAGGTGATAAGCACGCTTTAGTAGAGAGTGGTCTTGGCTTATCTCCTTAAGATGCCCCCCCCCCCCCCCCCCCCCCCCCCCCCCACACACACACACACACACACACACACACGTGGTCGTTATCTTGATATTGTCATGGTTGTGAATTACGCTGTCTTCTCAAAGAAAGAATTTGCACTCTGAATTTTCTCCCACTTCTGCTCTACCCTAGGAGAAGCAGGCTACGCTAGGTATCAGTACGACTGTTCACGTGTTACACGGGGCAGAGATACGAAAAAATATCGTTTAGCTCCTGTGTCCTGTTGATAGCTTGTCATGGAACGACAGCTGCAGTACCGGCCGCACCGTACGGATCGGACGTGTGTCTTGGACCGGGACTCATCACCGTGTGCGTGCTTCATCCATCGACCATGCATGGCCCCTCGCGTGACAAATATGTCATGTGTGCCGTCAATCCATCATACATGATCCCGGACCAATCTCCGTCATACAGTAGAAAATTAAGCATCAGAGAAAACTAGCTCTCATATTTTTTTGGCCACTAATTTCGAAAGGGCTCACTGTGAATCGCAACCACATTGTCGTGTCCTGTAGCAATCCGGTCGGCTTCGGCATCTATCTAATACGCGCGGCCTAGTCAGTCACTTGACACCACGACAGGCGGATAGTACGTGACTTTTTTTTTTGAAACACGGGCAAAAAGATTTGTCTTTTTCAATTAATTAAGAAGGGAGAGTACAAAGCAAATAAAAATATAGAAATACACAAAGTGACTACTCTCGCGGTAACACATGCGTAGCATCCGCAAGCACCTATAAATTTACCTCTAGCTTAATCTTGTCTAAAAGGATCAGTGGTGGAGCATGCTTAGTTCCCATGACACAAGAAGGGTTAGCGAAGCCATGTCCTTGCGCTTCGCCATGATCGACCACCAAGAGTGAATAGATTGTGTTGGCCATGCGTCAAGATCAATGAAGTGGAGGCCAAGCCAAGTCTTGACGGAGGCCCAAAGCCTAATGGTGTAGACAATGAACAAAGAGGTGATCCACCAACTCCGGCTCACTTTTGCATAGGGAGCAAACCCCACAGTTTGGTCATCCTCTTCTCTCAAGTCGGTCAGAGGTCCAAAGCCTATTTTGAATGGCAAGCCATACGAAGAACTAAACCTTGGGGGAGCCCAAATTTTCCAAACCGAAGAGCTTATGGGAGCGCTAGTGGTCTCAAAAAACGGGGTCTTGTAAGCGGAGTTGGTTGAGTATAGACCATTCTTGTATCCGCATCTTCGTGTGGCAGCTTCTGCGGGACCGGCTACCCTCGGGGACGGAGGTGGCCAAGCGTAGCGGCCCGGGCGATGGTTTGTGTCCCCTATGCGGGACCCTGGAGACCTGTGCCCATATTATGTTCTCTTGTTCGGCGGCCCAGGCTCTTTGGTGCTTTGTCAGAGAGGCGCTAGGGCCTGCCTGGGGCGCGCAGGAACTTGGGGAGTTCCTGCAGTCCCAGGCGTACAGGGCCAGAGGAGGCCGCCGTCTCTTCTGGCTCGTGTTTGCGGCCATCTCGTGGTCTTTGTGGAACGTGCGGAATAAGATGGTGATTGAGAAGGTATATCCTTCACGCGTGTCTGACCCTGTGTTCTCCTTTCTTGCCTTTCTACAGCAGTGGTCTCCCCTGGTGAGGCAGCGTGATCGGGCGGCTTTCGACAGCTCGTTGCGGGCCCTGAGGACGGCAGCGATCCCCCTAGCTGCTCCGACTTCCCCGGCCCAGGCGTCCTGAGCTCTCCCCCTTACTCGTTGCGGTTTTTTGTTTCTGTTTGGGCGTGTTTGTGCTGTGGCCCCAGCGGTGATGTGTGCACTTATTTTCCTTTTTCGTTTGGCCTTGGCCGTGGTGGATGCTTGCTGAACTCTGTATCTAAATGTTGCTTTATTTATAAAGCGGGGCAAAAGCCTGATTCGAGAGATTCCAAACAATATCGTCCTCCACCTCATGCCGAAGGTTCACTTGCCTAATAAAAGTCCAAAAGGGAGATGAATTTCCGGCTATGATCCATAGACAAGGAGGCATGTATGTTGATCTTAGAGATCCATCTATCATTGTGCAAGGCTTGCTTGATATTTCACTTCTTTCTAGTCAAAATATTATGTATGAGTGGGGTGATGTTAATAGGCTTTTTGCCATCAAGCCAAGGGGCCTCCCAAAAGGGAGTTTTCTTACCATTGCCCAAGGTAATCTTTCTAGAGGCATAGAAAAGATACATGTTCACCTTGTTACAAGGATTCTCCAAGCCCGATTCTTGATGGGTCCTTCTACTGAAGCCCGAGGCCACCAAGGTTTTTTGGTCTACAAACCGTGTCTCAATTCACCTTGCGATTTCATCTAAGCATTGCATCTAGGGCTGCCTAGCTAGCTTTAGCACCTAGTATAGCGAGTAGTGCAGCACTAGGACTCGTACCGTACGATCCGTACGGAAAATAAATTCTACGAGATCCGGTCTATTATCCTACAGGATAGACCCATCTCATGGGAAATTTATCTAATTATAACAGCCAAAAAAGTAGAAAACTGCTAAAAAATGGACACATATCAGAGGGGGGTGTCTATCAATAGACGTGGTCTCATAAGATTTAGCCATATCTGTTGCGTCTAATCAAGCAGCCACCAGATTCACGAACCTGAGCTGACGAGATTTGTAGCACAAATTCAGTATCTTTACCAGTTCAGTAGTACTAGTAGTGAATATTCTTCGGTAGATGTACATCTAAGTGCCGCTAGCAACTTAGCAAGTGCGCGCTTCCTGTGAAGAGATTACGACGATCCGTCCAATGACGACTCGTTACGCTGTCGTGGGCCCCGAAATTCCGTGTGCTTTCTACTCCCTCCGTTTCAAAATATAAGATGTTTTAGGTTTGTGAAAAAAATGTATCTAGACTTGTTTTAGTGTGTAGATATATTCTAAACATGAGTAAACCTATATATTAAAAATAGTCTAGATATATTTGCTTCACAAAGTTAAAACATCCTATATTTTGAAACGGAGGGAGTAGTCGGGTAGTCACTTCCTGCACCCGTATTAAAATTTAAATCTTTGTCTGTTCATCTCAAGCGTACACTTCTTCGTGATGTCTTGGAGGCGCTTTGAAATTCTAAATACTCTCTCCGACCCATATTAATTGACTTAGATTTGTCATATTTTGGATGAACCTATATACTCCCTCTATCCCAGTTTATAAGACTTACACGTATACCTAGGTCATCCGCATGAGCTATATAATATGAATTATATAATACAAAAATTATACCGTTAGAAAATATAACATTTGAAGTTTCTAATAATATAATTTTTATCATATGTACCTCATGCTAAGTTGGTTAATTTACCAATCTAGAAATACGTGTAAGTCTTATAAACCGAGACGGAGGAAGTACTAAATGGTGTCTAGATTCATCCAAATTTTGACAAATCCAAATCAACTAATATAGATCGGAGGGAGTATCATAATCCATAAGCCTGCAATTCGCTACGTGATCGTCGTTTGTTTACTCTCGAAAGTAGCAGAAATGGACGTGCTAGCTGCAAGTTGTAGCGCGGTGCGGCCTATTGTACTAGTAAGTTGCTTGTGTGACCATCACTTAGAAGAACAACTACTCCCTCTGATTTATAGGGGTTGCTGATTTAGTATAATTTTATATTATTTTTAAACACTATTTAGTATAATAGTTCATCTAAATTTCAATAAATCTAAGACATCTATTTTGGGACGAAGAAAGTAATTTTATTTCTTTTAACATTTTTAAGTTTGTTTTTTATTTTTATATTAAGTTTAATTGCACATGAGAGCGAAAACGTCGCCCTATCTATGGGAGAGTAAGGGCCTCGTTTGGCGGCAGGCAAGTGAAATTATTATCCCCCAAAAAAATGTTTTAGTAGCTCCTCGTTTTTTTCTATGAGTATCATGACCATGTGACTTTATCATGAGATCTCCCAGTTGTTTTTGTGTAATGCAAAATCATCTAGGAAGATATCCATGCGGCCTTTCCATCACTGTCTAGCGGATAATAATTTTTTGTTAACAAATGAGAGAGTTATATATTGATTAACGGACCCTGAGGAAGCAAGATGTGCTTGGACTATCTCAATTGTTTCTAGGGCATGCTCTTTTTCCTGAGGCCATCTTGTTCCTTTATAAAAGAAATCTTCAGTGTATGTACTGATTGCGGCACTACGCACAAAGCAACTCGAGTCTTGTAGTATGTCTTTGTTTTCCCCGTCTCTTTTCTTCTCCCTCACCTTCTCTCTTACGGTTCGACTGCACCTTCTAATTGGGACCAAATAAATCCTCCATCCTCCTTCCTGTCTAGCAGACCGGGTGGATGCTTTAACATGGAAGGAGCTTTCATATGAGCACATTTTCATAATGGAAGTGCAAGTGTACAAATTTGTACTTGTAGTTACAGGCTAATCGTGTGTCACATTGTGACCTGCACATTTACGTGGCCGAATTAAGGCGGACAAAAAAAAAGCATATACACCCAACCAAATCCAACCATAGGAATAGGAGCATAGGAAGTGTAGGTACACAACCACGCCCGATCATCGTATCTAGTAGTAGAAGTGAAATGCCATTGCTCTTTCCGTTGAGATGCCCATCTCCAATTCTCCATACATCCCGCATTTCCAGAGCATCGGTACGGTGTCGCCCACCGCCTCAGGTTGCAACAAGTGGCTCTTTGACTGAAAAACTCGACCGACCGATCGATCGGTGCTACTTGTAGGAATAAAAGCATAAAAGCTGGGGGCGTGCCAGGAATGTCCAACGCCGCGTGCCGAATTTTCCACGGAATAATTGTGCTTCATACTGCCGCTAAGATTTTCCCCACTTATGCTTTGTTCGGTTCATCCACTCCCCTAATGGATTGGGGTGGTTTGGAAGGGATTAGAGGTGATTTTGACTTAGATGGAATTTAATCCCCCTCAATCCCTGCCAATCCCACTGAATTCTAATGAAACCGAACAAGCCCTTAATTAGTGGATCGATTCTTAGTACTAAAAGAGAAGGTGATAAGCACGCTTTGGTAGAGAGTGGTCTTGGCTTATCTCCTTAAGATGCCGACCCCATACCCGATCGTTATATTGATATGTTCATGGTTGTGAATTTACGATGTTTCAAAAAAAAAAAAAAACTGCACATCCTCCCTCCCGACAAATCTATGCTCCGTATCAGTACTGTTCACGTGTTGTATCAATACTGTTGACGTGTTACACGGGGGAGAGATACGAGAAAGATCGTTTCCAGATCCTGTCATGGAACGACAGCGCGGCAGTAAACTCCACCTGATTTGTACTGGCCGCACCGTACGGACGTGACGTGTCTTGGTCTGGACTTTTGCAGTCGTTTGGTTCGTACCGCATCACCGTCTACGTGCTTCATCCATCGACCATGGTCCCCCGCCTGACAAATCTTACTAGATGTGTGCCGTCAATCCATCATGCATGATCCCGGACCATTATTCTTCCGTCATACAGTAGAAAATTAAGCATCAGAAAAAACTCGTTCACACGTGGTCTCTAATCTCTAATCTCAAAAAGGGGTCACTGTGCATTGCCACCACATTGCGGTGTTCCATGAGCTCGATAATCGGCTAACGGGAGCATATTAATCTGTTTTTGGATTGCTCTTTGGGTTGCAAAGTATGCAACCAATTAGCAGCTACTCCAATCTTTTTGGGGAAAAATCTAGACAGGTAATCAAACGTAGTGACAACATGGCCCAAATGCAGTTTTTGCGGGAACGTGCCCACCAGGGCCTAGCCGCAATGAGCCCAAAATTAATGTTGGATGTCAAACACGTCCCAGGTGTATATATTGTGTCACTATGTACCATCAGGCTCAGGAGGTGGATCCCTGCTGGGTCCAAGCTGGGAAGCCCCAGACTCGAGAGCAAGGATCAGGGATCGTTCCCGCTCTTGTGCATCACGTGCGCGAGCTGTGGCAATAGATCCCTCGTACCCCTCCTTTGTCTTAACGGCCGCGATCTGAGAAACACGGGGGACCTTTTCACCGTCCACAGTCTGATGCCACCTCTCCTATGTGGGCCAATGGGACTGAAGCAAGCACTTAGAGCCTGGAACCAGACGGAATGTAGGAACCTGCATGATCGAGGCGAGGGAGGGGAGACGGTGTAGTACCTAGAAGCTCATCGCGAGCCGTCACGCGCAGCGTGGCCTTCTCCGCCACCGCCGGCTCGGGGCCCGTCAGGGCTGACCTGTACCCTGCAAGGTGAATGTTGTGGCGCGAGGGGGCGGAAGAGGCTAACGAGGAGCCCTGGGACGGCGCACTTGCCGCCACGGGGGTGTCGGTGCCCACTAGGGAAGACAACAGGGACCCAGGGTCAGGCGTGTCTGGCGCCAAGGTGTAGCACACCACGCCCGGAGAACCACCCTCACCGCCGAAGTCCTCCTCCAAGGCTCCCTGACCCGTCCCCGTTTCATCATCAGCAAGAGGGGGGAAGGCGTGGGGGAGCTCGGTGGACCAACCAACTCGCCGAGCTCAACAGCAGGTCCCCGCGCCGCCTGCCAAAGAAGAAGCTGGAATCGAGACCGGAAACACAGTGGGGTCCGGGCACATGAGCTTCAGCCGGGTCGCCCCCAGTCCCAGTAGGAAGAATGTGTCAACCTCCAGAAACTTGCCCACCGCCTGAGATATGAGGGCCACTATCTCCGTAGTCCTGGCCTCCGTCGGGACCCCCTAGAGATGGACCCACACCTCAGAGAGCGTGGCAGTAGACTCCTGATCGACAGAGGAGGGCTTGATCTAGACCTTCAACTTGTTGATGGGGATGGTGAAGGAAGAGCCGCGTGCACACATGCGCAGGATCGCCAACGACGGGAAGGAGACCGCAAACTCAGAGGCCAAGATGCGCCAAACCGGCCAATCACGGTCTCTCTCTTTTATTCTTCTTCACCTTCTCTATGAACCTTTTAATTAGGACCAAATAAATCATTCATCCTCCTTGTCCTGTCTAGTAGATAGGGTGGAAACTTTGACATGGAGCTTTCAGCTGAGCACATTTTGATCATGCAAGTGAATTTGTGCTTGTGGTTAGAGGTTACTGGTGTGTCACATTGTGGCCTACATATCTGCGTGGCCCAATTATGCCGGACAAAAATAAAAACAGATACACCCAACCAAATCCATCCATAGGAATAGGAGCGCATAGGAAGTGTAGGACCACAACAACGCCCGATCACCGTATCTAGCAGAAGTGAAATGCCATTGCTCTTTCCTTTGAGGCCATCTCCAATTCTCCATACATCTCGCATTTTAAGAGCATCGGTACGGTGTCGTCAATCACCGCAGGTTGCAACAAGTAGGGGCGGACCCAAGTGTAGCTCACTGGGGGCCTAGGCCCCCACTCAAAATTTTAAATTCCTTTAGTATTTATTCATATATGAGAGAAATTTCTTCTGATTTTACAAATTAATGGAAGAAATGCCCCCAGTCACTTCATTTGCTCCCACTCGAGATTTTCTCTCCGCCCCGGGCAACAAGTGGCTCTTTGGCTGAAAAAACGTGACTGATCAATCGATCGATCGATCGGTCGATCGGTGGTGCTACGTGATCGAAATAAAAACCCGGAGGCACGCTAGGAATGTCCAACGGCGCGTGCCAGATTTTCCACAGAATAATTCTGTTAGGGACTCGTGCTAAGATTTCCACCACTTAATTAGTGCATCGATTCTGAGCAGTAAAAAGACTAGTAAGAGAGGATGATAAGCACGCTTTGGTAGGGAGTGGTCTTGGCTTATCTCCTTAAGATGCCGTCCCACACACACACACACGTACACGAGGTCGTTATCCCGATCTGCTAATAATGGGTGTGAATTGCGATCAGTTCCCCCACTTTCTGCTTTCTGCTCTACCCTACGATTAAGCAGGCTGCACGTATCAGTACTGTTCACGTGTTACACGGGGGAGAGATAGGAAAAAGATCGTTTCCAGCTCCTGTCATTGAACGACAGCTACAGTAGACTTCACCCTGATTTGTACCGCACTGTACGGACGTGTCTTGGACCGGACTCTTGCAGTCGTTTGGTTCGTACCGCATCACCGTCTACGTGCTTCATCCATCGACCATGGTCCCCCGCCTGACAAATCTTACTAGATGTGTGCCGTCAATAATCCATCATGCATGATCCCGGACCATTATATATTCTCCCGTCATCATACAGTAGAAAAATAAGCATGAGAAAAACCTCGTTCACACGTGGCCTCCCTTTATATAATTTCAAAAAGGGATCCTGATTCACTGTGCCTCGCCACCACATTGTCGTGTCGTGTCCCGTAGCAGTCCGATCGGCTGCTTCGGCATTGTCACTTACTAGTAGTAGACACGACGACTGGCGGATAGTATGTCGTTTACGTCTACGCATTGCACCTGCGGCTGCCTAGGACTCGCGTACCGTGTGATGCGTACGGCCCCATATCTCAATCAAAGCAGACACCAGCCAGCTTCACGAACTTCCAGTGACAGCTGACGAGATTTGGATTGCAGCACAAATTCAGTATCTTCACCGCCAGTACAGTAGTACTAGTAGTTTTTTTTTTTTTTTTTTTTTGAACGGACAGTAGCAGTAGTAGTAGTAGTAGTAGTAGTAGTAGTAGTAGTAGTAGTAGTAGTAGTAGTAGTAGTAGTAGTAGTAGTAGTAGTAGTAGTAGTAGTAGTAGTAGTAGTGAATATTCCTAAGTAGAGTGTACATCTAGTGCAAAGTGCTGCTTGCAACTTAGCAGGTGCGCGCTTCCGCCGACGAGATTACGACGACGATCCCTGCAATGGCGACTCGTTGCGCCGCCGGGGGCGGCTCCGAAATTCCGAGCAGCTCCACTCCGGCCGCACACACCGACTAAAACAAGCTTCGTAGCAGCTCGTGCGTGCGGTCGTCGTCTCAATCTGTCGATCGCCGTTTTCCGGCCCGACCACTTCGTGCGCCCGCATTAATAAAATTCAAAACATTGTCTGTTCATCTCAAGCGTACACTTCTTCGTGACGTCGATCTTGGGGGCGCTTATTTGAACTTCTAAATATCATAATCCATAAGCCTGCAATTCGCTGCAGGAACAGGATCGACATTTGTTTACTCTCGAAAAAACAGCACAAATTTACGTGCTAGCTGCAAGTTGTAGCGCGCGGTGCGGCCTATTGTACTAGTAGTTGCTAGTGTGACGATCACTCTGTACAAAGCCAACATCCGCCTTACCAAAAAGGTTGGCGGGTGCATGTAATGCCCCACTATGTACAAAGCAATTCGAGTCATATGTGTTTTTCCTCTCACTTTTCTTTGCTTGATTTTACCTTTTAATTAGGGGGAAATAAATACCCCCACCTTCCCGCAATACACATTCTGAAATTCTCTTTAGCTTGTTTATTATACATGGTAGCTTAGCTCATGTCTATGCTAGTGAAACTAATGTTTAGCCACATTTTGCTAGTTAAGTGAGATTCCACGGAACAGGTTGGCAGCCGAGAAAAACTGCCTCCCGGGTCGCTCGCGCGGGCGACTCCGGAGGCGACCCCAAACCCTAGAAAAGCCACCGCTCCCCTGGCCGCCGCCGCCGCTGGCACCGGCGGTGGTGGCGATGCCCAGCTGCCAAAGGCGGTTGGGGGTCTGTGTGCGTACCCTGGCGAAGCCCTTCGCGCGGAAAGGTGACATCGTGCGGGTCGCGCTAGTGCGAGGCGGCGCGGAGTCTGAGTGGTGGATGGCGGCGCAGTGCTACGAGGCCGGCGACTGCGCGACGCCTAGCGGTTGCGCGACGCACTGGCGGCGCTTCTGCTGGCGGCGACCCTCGGGCCTGATCTAGGCCTGACCTAGGCCGGGCGGGCTGCTACCATGGCGTGTCTGGCTGCGCTGGTGGCGGTGCCCCTCGAGCTGCTGGTACCCCTGCTGCAATCCCCCTCCTCCCACCCCCTCCCGTCCGCCGCTGTGGAGGACGCCAAGCAGGCGATCATGCGAGGAGTAGCCCCATGGGCGAGGGCTGCTCTGCTATGACCCCGGTGGATCCCAGCGGTGGAAGCTGCGGGCTAGGTCCAGCAGCGGCCATTGCCTGCGGCGGCGTGGTGTAGGTGGCTACCGCCTGCCCGACAAGCTCCCGGCGATGACTGATGGCGCTGCTCTGGTCGGTGCCTCCTCCTGCGACAACAAGTTCCTAGGCTCTCCCCCTGTGTGAAGATCTTTGCCAGCGGCCTGCAACGCCACCTCCGGTCTGCCCCTGCATCGACGGTCTTCGGAGGTCCCCGTTCTTGGGTTAGGGAGAAATCCCCGTGCGGCGATGGCCTACGCTGTCAACGGCGACGCCCGAGGGTGTCGTTACCTCCTTGGAGGCGTTGGCATGACCCTGATTAGACTTCATCCTTGAGCAACGGGGGAAACCCCAGGGCCGGCCTGTCGGACCGGGCAGCGAAGACGCCTCAACGGTGTTCCCCTCATAAGGGCACTTCTTTGCCTGCTAGTGGAGTACCTGATGCGGCAGCTAGAGGTTGATGATGCATCGCTTTGGCGTAATGTTCCTCACAGGGCCCGGACAAATGGTGCACAACATCTGCCAGAGCCAGCACTTCCCCAACGATTCCCCACCAGTTCCAGCCGAGCCGTTCCTTGCACCTGCCGATCCTCTAGGCCACATGGTGCGTGGTACGTTGGCCTGGGTAGTCCTAGGGCTGAACCGTCCCTGGAGGCGTCTAGCAATGGCGGTGACACTGCCCTGCTGCTGCGAGCCTCGGTGCCTCGCCATTCATGGCTGGAGGCAAGGCTAGGCGAGCCCTGACCTCGTTTCGGTCTGTAGTTGAGGGCACCTCCTTGTCAAGTTGTGGTCACTTGGTGAGGACGGTCGTGCGTGTGTGTGTCCCTCCTTCTGGAGGTTGTACCCTCGATGTCTTATATATGTTCAATGAAATGAAATGCAAATTCTTTTGCGTTTTCTCGAGAAAAAAGTGAGACTTCCACATCCTTATATATTAGGATGTTCTTGTAGGGGTTCATAGCATGGAAAACAAAAAAATTCTACCGCATGCAAACAAACAAGCCAAGATCTATCTACTAGATTGTAGCAACGAGTCGATAGAGGAACTCACCCTCGAAGATTCCAAAGTGGTTAACGAGAGTAGATTCTCATGGGTGATGTAGTCGTACTCTTGCCGATCTCAAGATCGCGTAGACGATTCTTCCGGCGCTGTGTTCCGGCAGCGCTTCCGCAGTTGGTCACACGTTCGGTACTCGATGAAGATCTTCCTCTCCCTTGTTCCAGCAGGCAGCGGAAGTTGTAGCACTCTCCTCGCGATTCCGGCAGCACGACGGCGTGGTGTTGGAAGTATAGAGGAGATCTCGCAGGGCTTCGCCTTAAGCCGAAGCGAGTATGATGGAGACGTGGAGTATGAGAGAGGCCTTGGTGATCTAGGGTTTAGAGGGCACCAAGGGGAGGGCTTGGCCGGAGGCTAGGGTTTGGGGAAACCCCAACTTGCCGAGTTGGAGGTGCCCTAGGCGGCGGCACAAGGAGGTGGTGGCGCCGGCGACTTGGGGCTAGGGTTTTGTGTGTCAGGGTAGGGGGCAGCCCTACCCCTCCTTATATAGGTGGAGAGTGGCGGCTTGGGAGGAGGGAGTTGAAAGAACATTTTTATAATCCCTAGTGTTTTGTGTGTTAGATAACAATATCAAGGATTATTTAATGTGTGTTGAAGTGTTGCAGCTCTCTTTGAGAAAAAGGGAAAAGGATTCTGCCTTTGGGGGTGGATAATCCGCCCCCACCAGGGGCGGATAATCGCCCCTCCCTCTTCCCAAGCAGGCGCAAGCCCCATAAGGGGGGCGGAGTTTTGGCCAGATTTTCCGGCCCCGCCGGATAATCCGCCCCTCAGGGGGGCCGGATAGTCCGCCCCCCATACTCATCGCCAAGGCACAAGCCCCAGAGAGGGGGCGGAGTGTTGGCCGCCCTCCCCCCAAGATCTTCACCAAGTTTTGCAGGCGCCAGCCCTAGAGAGGGGGCGAAGTTTCCCCCGGAGTATCCGCCCTAGGGGCGGAGTTTTCCCAGGGGGCGGATAATCCGCCCCAAGTGTGGGTGGATAATCTGCCCCCAAAGTTGTGCAACGGCCAGATCTGGGGAGGGGTATTTAAGCCAGCCTTCCCCCTCCTGCCAAAACTCTTGATTCATTCGAAAAAGACGAGATCTGATCTGCAACCTTCATCCAAGAGAGCTCCACCTAGATCCACCCAAAGGCCCCGTCCCTTGGGGAATCGAAGGAGGAGAACTCGATCTTCATCATCAGCAATTGTGGCATCCCGTAAAACCACTACTAGAAAATCGCGTTGTTTTTGTGCATTGCATCATCATGACCGCATGCTCATGTCATCATGCCACATTGCATTTGAGCATCGTCATCATCTTGCATTTGCTTGCATAAAATTATTTTCGAAAAACCTATTTTTGTTTTCTAAACGCCCCGTCTTTGTTCAACACGCAAACCCGGGTCTCCGGATTATTTTGTTTTGTTTGCTATCGGTTTGCAAAACTCTGTTTGAAACAAATAAAATTATTAAATTATTTTAATGGGGGCAGCCAAACCGGGACGATCCGACCCAGTCGGCCACCCCCAGTTCAGAACGGTCCACCCAAAATCCTAAAACTACCAGTCCTATTCTACCCACCCCTCCTCCACCTCACCCGGACCAATCCCTGGCTGCCACCTCACCCTCTCCCTCCCCTCTAACCAATCCCATGCCGCCACCTGCCCAACCCCTCTCTCTCCACTCACCCCACCGCCTGGCCACACACACAAGACCCCACAGCCCCCAACCCGCTGCCACCCGGGCCCCACCCCGGCCCCACTCTCCACTCACCCTCCCACCGACACCCCCCCCGGCCCCACCAGCCCCGCGCCTGGCCCCCCTTCTCCTCTCTCCCCAGGTCTCGCTCCTCTCCCTCCCAGGACGCGCGCCGCCCGACCCGCCTCTCCCCTTCCTCTCCGGCCTCCTCCGGCGACCGAGCTCTCCGCCCCGTCTTCCTCTCCGGCAGCCGCCCCGCCCCTCGAGCCTCCCCAGGTCCCGCCTCGCCTCCGGCCCGCGCACTTTGTCGGAGCCGCCGCTGGCTCGCCGTCGCCATCCTCCCTCCGCGAGCGCCCGTCGCCAGAAGCTCCCTCCTCTCCGGCCGTCGCCTCCCCGTTCTCCTCCACCGCCGTAGACGCCACCTCGACCGCTCGCGCCCTCCTCGGTCCCTCGCCCGCGACCGGCCGCTCCCCCGCCTCGCCTCCAGCCTCCCTCCCCAGGCGCCGCCGCCGGCCGGCCCTGCATCTTCCTCCTCGCCGCCCTTGGCCGCGTCCTCGAGCGCCGCTCCGAGCACCGCGGGGCCCGGCCCGACCCTCTTCTGCAGCAGCTCCTGCGAGCCCCGCAAGCCGCAGGCGCTCGCCGCGCCCCTCCTCTACGCCTCGTCAGCTTGCCTCACCGCCAAGCTCCTCGCCGGCCCGCCTCTCTGGCCGCATGGCTCTGCTCCATGCGCTTCCCGACGCGTTCCAAGTGCGAGTCCAAGATCTGCCGCGATGCATGGTCTCCACAAAATGAAAGGATGCGACACCCTCTTCGTTGACAAGTTCTGCTACTAACCCGATCGTGGACGTTGGCAAGGTCCCCCGGAGAAAGAACATGGTGTCGCCCAAGGGACCATACCGAACCCGGCACCACTCAAAGAACCACCAACAAGATCTTCGACCCAGGACATTCCACCCGCTTCACAAAACGCCAAGATCTCCCAGTGCCGAGACCACGAGTCCTCCTTCATGGAACCGAAGCCATACCTGAAGACCCAGATCTGGATTCAAAGTTCGATCCCCCGGCACGACAAGATCTTCCCTCGGACGCCATGACCTCCTTCAAGAATCCGATGGCCGAGACCCTGAAGACCGATCTAGAGCGCCAAGGCCTTCGCATGGAGTCGGCAAGATCATCCGGAAACACCAAGATCAACTGCGCGGCCCCGACAAGTTCGACACCGTCCAGGGCGAGACCGATGCGCCCCGACGCCACGCCAAGTTCGTCTACCCGGAACGCCAAGTACTCACTCGAGAACGCCGAGTACTTCATCCCGGACACCGAGACCCTCGACGACAAGTTCTCCTTCCCGGAAGCATTGACGCTCGTGCGACAAGACCTACCTCCGTTATCCGAGAACGATCCCGTCGAACCCTGAGACCGAACCCCGAACCCCCCGGAACCCCAAGTTCGTCGAGACCCCCCTAATGTGTGAACCCCTTTCCGAAACCCTATTTTATAATATAATACAACTTGTCGCATATTAATTGTTCATCTCGCATGCATCTTGTGTGGTTTGGGGGCCTTATGCCGATTCACCATATAATTAAATATGGGGCCCATATGCGGGCAAATCTAGCCTTATATTGGCCTCATTTAAATTTGTGCATCGAACCGGTGCCATCTCTTGCCCTGTTAATACAACATTTAATTTGCGGGGTAGTTAAATAACTTGAACCATTTAATTAATTGTCGGGACCCCCGGTTCCACTTAATATGGCCTAATTGCATTGCACCTTCACCATGCCATGCATCATGCATGCATCCTTTTGCCGTAGTATTAAATATTGCACCGGGTGTTTATTCTAGTGTTTTGCTTCTTCGGGGATAAGACCGTTGAGTTGATGTGAGCTTCGCCCCGATCTTCGGACGAACCTTCGGCAATGTTTTCAGGCGAGCACCTCCCCCTTTCTACCTATCTTACTTTTATAGTATTTATTCCCTCCTGTTGATCTATTGCTATCTGTGTTGCGATGCTCTAGTTTTCGTACCCGTGATATCCTTTGCAGCCTTATATTGCCTTGGACACCTCCTATTACCTGTTGTTTGGTAGATAGTTGGACTTGCGCGTCGTAGTCGCTTGCTCAAGTGCTGTGCGTGTCGTCAAGTACCACAGTTGTTGGAGTATTGCCGCATGTTGATGTTGGAGATGATCATGGCTTTACTTATCGTTCACTTTAATTACTGTTTAACAACTAAAATTGAAGTAAGTAAGCAGATGCACAGGTGGGCAATAGATGTTATTTGGTTGTTAACCGTCCACTTGTGTCCCGTAGGACCCCGAGTACTTGATACCTGTTCCTTGATTATTCGCGCTATCCACATCCGGGAGGATTATGGGACCCCCCTGAGCCAGAGCTTGATTCATTCTTATTTCTTGGGGCCACAAACTAGTTTGAGGTTTTATTTACGCTCCTGTACTTATGCCATGCTTTACTGCTTTATTTACGATTGTGCGAGGAGCACACTGTACTGTTTAGGTAAGCGGAATGTTTTCGCGGTATCGACAATCCCAGTTTTGGGTTCCCAGTCGTTTACAACCATTGTCGCAAACCTTGAGTCCGTCTCGGAGTCAGCTAGCTTCGTTGCGGGTCTACTCAATGGGGTGGCCCCCTGAAATATTTCTGAATCCTGTGATTGCTTTGTCGTGAAGGCCTCGTTGGGTTTTGATTTGGTTTTTCCGAGGTTGATCGAGTGTGTGTTGCTATTTGTGCACGCCGGCCGGGTAAAACTTTCTGAAAGCCGTGTCCGCGGTTATGGACGACTTGGAGCACAGTATCTCGATCATAGACAACTATAACTAAAGTAGTGCTATAAATTTGACTCTATAATGACTAGTAATCAGCTTCACTATAATGGAATGGCTAAATAAAACTGCCAACAATTGCTTGCTGGGTTGTCGTTTGTGACCATTGTACCTGACTAGTAAATATTGCAACTACAACGGAATGGCTAAATAAAAGTACCAACAACTGCTGGGTTTTTGGGTTATCTCATGCTATTTGTATTTGATTAGTAAGTGTTGCAACTATAACGGAATGGTTAACTAAAATTGCCCACTGCTTATTATATCAGGATGACTATCTATACCTGACTAGTAATTGCTGCAACGATAACTGAATAAATAAAACTGCCAACGGTGTGAGTTCCTCGGTTGACTTCCTCGTTTGGTCTCGAGGGGGAAACACCAGGATGGGTTTGTTTGATGGTAGCATTAGGTTGGTTCCGAATAGGTCTTTCTTACCCCTCTCTGATAGCCGACAGTTGTATCGAGTCTCTATAGGTTGTATAGTGCATGCTGCCGCTGCCGCTTCAGTCCACCATACCTATGTAGGCGAGGACCGCCGAATTCTAGCCTCGCCGTGTACTGGCCTCAGTACTGACGCTCCTCTTTTTCCTTTGCCCTTGTCGGCACCCCTTTTGTTTAAGCAGGTTTTGAGATCGACGTCGTTAGCAGGGTTACCCTTCCGGCTTGGCCTGGGCAGGGTTATGGACGCCATTGGTTATTCTTCAGGGCTCTTAGCCCCATTTGCATCTTGTCCGTAGCTGGACGCTCTATCGTTTTCAAGGTGATTTGGATCTTTGTTTTGTATATCTGTATTCTTGACTCGTTGAGTCGCTGTTGTATATATATCTGCTCTGTGGGTCCCGTCGAGGAATGTTGTGTAATGTTATTACTTCGTTTTCCACCCGCACGAAAGTGCCTGGTGGGCACCTTTGAATCGTTTCTATGCGGGTTTGGCGGGAAGCGCTGAAACTTGCATAGGGCCGATTCTGAGGGTGTTACAGAGTGGTATCAGAGCTCAGCAGTTGCAATACCCCACAAGTCCAGCCTGTAGGATAACCTAGCTAACGGCCGAAGTAGAGTGTCAAAACTATTTTTGAAAAATCGGTTGGATAGTTCTGATTAGGTCTGATTTTACTCCTTACCCCTCTGCTGCTCTCCTCTCATCTCTGCGTGTTTTGAATCCGCTCTCTTCTCTCTCTTCGAGTCCAGGTTTTCTCGTGGTTGGGTCCCGTCGTACCTTCAGGGTTTTGCCTCCCCCTTTGATCACGGTGTTCTACCATACGGACTTCATGCTATCTGAGTGATCCTTTATCTGTGGTATCATTCTTTGTTCCTTGTTTGTGCCTTCCGGTGTTTTCAGACGCGACGACATCATCTACGTCAGATCCGATGCAGAGTCTGCATCACTCCTTTGTTTCCGAACCTTGCTTGTCGAGATCTTCAGTCTAATTCCGAGAGTTGGTTGCATAATCCGCCTATTCGTGTGCAGAGTAATGGTTTGGGTGCGCGATGGACTGATCACCATCCGACTACTCTTATCATTCGCTCTTGTACATCGAATCAGTGGATCCAGCAGTTTTACTCCGTCCATGGAAGTTAGAGGTGGCTTTATTTGTGGATACCTCTACCTTCGACCTTTTGTTCTCGGAGTGTTCTCTCGACGATCACGGACAACGACCTCTTGTTAGTGGTGTCGCGAGGATCTACACGAAGCGAGAAGACGCAGATCGCCGACCTTCCTTCCAATAACATGAGGCGGATCTCGAGGGCGAGATCCATTGTTAGTGGTGTCGAATTGTGGCATCCCGTAAAACCACTACTAGAAAATCGCGTTGTTTTTGTGCATTGCATCATCATGACCGCATGCTCATGTCATCATGCCACATTGCATTTGAGCATCGTCATCATCTTGCATTTGCTTGCATAAAACTATTTTCGAAAAACCTATTTTTGTTTTCTAAACGCCCCGTCTTTGTTCAACACGCAAACCCGGGTCTCCGGATTATTTTGTTTTGTTTGCTATCGGTTTGCAAAAGTCTGTTTGAAACAAATAAAATTATTAAATTATTTTAATGGGGGCAGCCAAACCGGGTCGATCCGACCCAGTCGGCCACCCCCAGTTCAGAACGGTCCACCCCAAATCCTTAAACTACCAGTCCTATTCTACCCACCCCTCCTCCCCCTCACCCGGACCAATCCCTGGCTGCCACCTCACCCTCTCCCTCCCCTCTAACCAATCCCATGCCGCCACCTGCCCAACCCCTCTCTCTCCACTCACCCCACCGCCTGGCCACACACACAACACCCCACAGCCCCCAACCCGCTGCCACCCAGGCCCCACCCCGGCCCCACTCTCCACTCACCCTCCCACCGACACCCCCCCGGCCCCACCAGCCCCGCGCCTGGCCCCCCTTCTCCTCTCTCCCCAGGTCCCGCTCCTCTCCCTCCCAGGACGCGCGCCGCCCGACCCACCTCTCCCCTTCCTCTCCGGCCTCCTCCGGCGACCGCGCTCTCCGCCCCGTCTTCCTCTCCGGCAGCCGTCCCGCCCCTCGAGCCTCCCCAGGCCCCGCCTCGCCTCCGGCCCGCGCGCTCTGCCGGAGCCGCCGCTGGCTCGCCGTCGCCATCCTCCCTCCGCGAGCGCCCACCGCCAGAAGCTCCCTCCTCTCCGGCCATCGCATCCCCGTTCTCCTCCGCCGCCGTCGACGCCACCTCGACCGCTCCCGCCCTCCTCGGTCCCTTGCCCGCGACCGGCCGTTCCCCCGCCTCGCCTCCGGCCTCCCTCCCCAGGCGCCGCCGCCGGCCGGCCCTGCATCTTCCTCCTCGCCGCCCTTGGCCGCGTCGTCGAGCGCCGCTCCGAGCACCTCTTCCTCCGCCGCCGTCGAGGCCGCCACCGCCTCCAGCTCGTGGCCCCCCCCGTCGACCTCGCCGTCCCTGGCAGCACGCGTCCGCCTCCGCTGCGCCTCTCTACACCACCGCGGGGCCCGGCCCGGCCCTCTTCTGCAGCAGCTCCTGCGAGCCCCGCAAGCCGCAGGCGCTCGCCGCGCCCCTCCTCTGCGCCTCGTCAGCTCGCCTCACCGCCAAGCTCCTCGCCGGCCCGCCTCTCTTGCCGCACGGCTCTGCTCCATGCGCTTCCCGACGCGTACCAAGTGCGAGTCCAAGATCTGCCGCGATGCATGGTCTCCACAAAATGCAAGGATGCGACACCCTCTTCGTTGACAAGTTCTGCTACTAACCCGATCGTGGACGTTGGCAAGGTCCCCCGGAGAAAGAACATGGTGTCGCCCAAGGGACCATACCGAACCCGGCACCACTCAAAGAACCACCAACAAGATCTTCGACCCAGGACATTCCACCCGCTTCACAAAACGCCAAGATCTCCCAGTGCCGAGACCACGAGTCCTCCTTCATGGAACCGAAGCCATACCTGAAGACCCAGATCTGGATTCAAAGTTCGAACCCCCGGCACGACAAGATCTTCCCTCGGACGCCATGACCTCCTTCAAGGATCCGATGGCCGAGACCCTGAAGACCGATCTAGAGCGCCAAGGCCTTCGCATGGAGTCGGCAAGATCATCCGGAAACACCAAGATCAACTGCGCGGCCCCGACAAGTTCGACACCGTCCAAGGCGAGACCGATGCGCCCCAACGCCACGCCAAGTTCGTCTACCCGGAACGCCAAGTACTCACTCGAGAACGCCGAGTACTTCACCCCGGACACCGAGACCCTCGACGACAAGTTCTCCTTCCCGGAAGCATTGACGCTCGTGCGACAAGACCTACCTCCGTTATCCGAGAACGATCCCGTCGAACCCTGAGACCGAACCCCGAACCCCCCGGAACCCCAAGTTCGTCGAGACCCCCCTAATGTGTGAACCCCTTTCCGAAACCCTATTTTATAATATAATACAACTTGTCGCATATTAATTGTTCATCTCGCATGCATCTTGTGTGGTTTGGGGGCCTTATGCCGATTCACCATATAACTAAATATGGGGCCCATATGCGGGCAAATCTAGCCTTATATTGGCCTCATTTAAATTTGTGCATCGAACCGGTACCATCTCTTGCCCTGTTAATACAACATTTAATTTGCGGGGTAGTTAAATAACTTGAACCATTTAATTAATTGTCGGGACCCCCGGTTCCACTTAATATGGCCTAATTGCATTGCACCTTCACCATGCCATGCATCATGCATGCATCATGCCCGATCTTTTGCCGTAGTATTAAATATTGCACCCGGTGTTTATTCTAGTGTTTTGCTTCTTCGCGGATAAGACCGTTGAGTTGATGTGAGCTTCGCCCCGATCTTCGGACGAAACTTCGGCAATGTTTTCAGGCGAGCACCTCCCCCTTTCTACCTATCTTACTTTTATAGTATTTATTCCCTCCTGTTGATCTATTGCTATCTGTGTTGCGATGCTCTAGTTTCCGTACCCGTGATATCCTTTGCAGCCTTATATTGCCTTGGACACCTCCTATTACCTGTTGTTTGGTAGATAGTTGGACTTGCGCGTCGTAGTCGCTTGCTCAAGTGCTGTGCGTGTCGTCAAGTACCACAGTTGTTGGAGTATTGCCGCATGTTGATGTTGGAGATGATCATGGCTTTACTTATCGTTCACTTTAATTACTGTTTAACAACTAAAATTGAAGTAAGTAAGCAGATGCACAGGTGGGCAATAGATGTTATTTGGTTGTTAACCGTCCACTTGTGTCCCGTTGGACCCCGAGTACTTGATACCTGTTCCTTGATTATTCGCGCTATCCACATCCGGGAGGATTATGGGACCCTCCTGAGACAGAGCTTGATTCATTCTTATTTCTTGGGGCCACAAAATAGTTTGAGGTTTTATTTACGCTCCTGTACTTATGCCATGCTTTACTGCTTTATTTACGATTGTGCGAGGAGCACACTGTACTGTTTAGGTAAGCGGAATGTTTTCGCGGTATCGACAATCCCAGTTTTGGGTTCCCAGTCGTTTACAGCCATTGTCGCAAACCTTGAGTCCGTCTCGGAGTCAGCTAGCTTCGTTGCGGGTCTACTCAATGGGGTGGCCCCCTGAAATATTTCTGAATCCTGTGATTGCTTTGTCGTGAAGGCATCGTTGGGTTTTGATTTGGTTTTTCCGAGGTTGATCGAGTGTGTGTTGCTATTTGTGCACCCCGGCCGGGTAAAACTTTCTGAAAGCCGTGTCCGCGGTTATGGACGACTTGGAGCACAGTATCTCGATCATAGACAACTATAAATAAAGTAGTGCTATAAATTTGACTCTATAATGACTAGTAATCAGCTTCACTATAATGGAATGGCTAAATAAAACTGCCAACAATTGCTTGCTAGGTTGTCGTTTGCGACCATTGTACCTGACTAGTAAATATTGCAACTACAACGGAATGGCTAAATAAAAGTACCAACACCTGCTGGGTGTTTGGGTTATCTCATGCTATTTGTATCTGATTAGTAAGTGTTGCAACTATAACGGAATGGTTAACTAAAATTGCCCACTGCTTATTATATCAGGATGACTATCTATACCTGACTAGTAATTGCTGCAACGATAACTGAATAAATAAAACTGCCAACGGTGTGAGTTCCTCGGTTGACTTCCTAGTTTGGTCTCGAGGGGGAAACACCAGGATGGGTTTGTTTGATGGTAGCATTAGGTTGGTTCCGAATAGGTCTTTCTTACCCCTCTCTGATAGCCGACAGTTGTATCGAGTCTCTATAGGTTGTATAGTGCATGCTGCCGCTGCCGCTTCAGTCCACCATACCTATGTAGGCGAGGACCGCCGAATTCTAGCCTCGCCGTGTACTGGCCTCAGTACTGACGCTCCTATTTTTCCTTTGCCCTTGTCGGCACCCCTTTTGTTTAAGCAGGTTTTGAGATCGACGTCGTTAGCAGGGTTACCCTTCCGGCTTGGCCTGGGCAGGGTTATGGACGCCATTGGTTATTCTTCAGGGCTCTTAGCCCCATTTGCATCTTGTCCGTAGCTGGACGCTCTATCATTTTCAAGGTGATTTGGATCTTTGTTCTGTATATCTGTATTCTTGACTCGTTGAGTCGCTGTTGTATATATATCTGCTCTGTGGGTCCCGTCGAGGACTGTTGTGTAATGTTATTACTTCGTTTTCCACCCGCACGAAAGTGCCTGGTGGGCACCTTTGAATCGTTTCTATGCGGGTTTGGCGGGAAGCGCTGAAACTTGCATAGGGCCGATTCTGAGGTGTTACAGCAATCAAGCGCTTCATCTCCTCTCCATTCATTTGGAGAACCACCGATCTAGTATTTCTTGCAAATACCTAGATCCTTGTTTTTGTTTATATTGATAAACCTTGTTCTTGTGGCAGCTTGTTGTCATCTCAGGAGCTCCCAATTCGGTTGTGGGTGTGTACCCCGATAGTGTTGTAAAAAGGCACCGGTTCCCGCCTCAAAGGGATCCAATAGTGGAGAAGGTGGATCAGGCCTCTTGTGGCGAGATCCATCGGAGAATAGGGTGAGGCCTATTGTGGCGTGGTGGTCTTACAACCGCCCACCCCTCCAACGCATATGTACTTCCCTTAACAAGGAAGGAACTGCGGTAAAACAAATCCCTGTGTCTCCGCGTGCTCCACTACGGTTTCCTCGCTCCTCTTTTTACGTGCTTAGTAGTTAGGATTGCATATAGGGAAATTCTCGTAGTTGCATATCTAGAGAATTTACTTTGTGTCAAGCCTAAAATTGAAAAAGTATTAAAAATTGGTTAGCACCTATTCACCCCCCCCTCTAGGTGCCCATACGATCCATTTCAATTGGTATCAGAGCCTCGGCTCTTATTTCGGGCTTAACCGCCTAAGAGAAGTATGGGTTCCAAGGTAGATGGGAGTGATGCTCCGGAGGTAGTCACCATGAACGATCTCAAGACGTTTGAAACAACCTTGGTGAATTCAATGGAGGCTAAGATGGAAGAGATGCGTCAATTGATAATGCGTCTCTCCACATCCGCAGCATCACCTCCATCTAACTCTGAGGATACCACTCTGCAATCCAAGGAAACGGGTAAAACTGTTTCTAAAGATAACGAAGTGGTTGGTGATGACACTAGCAAGAGCTCCTCCTCGAAAAAGGATAGTGGTAAGGATGGATACAATGAGGTTTCTCATGTGTATTCCCCAGATCCACCTATTGCTCACCCACATATACATAATAGGGGTGATCCACCCAAACTTTCTGCATCTACTTTTACTCAATGGCAATTTTTGATGAAATCTCATGTGTGCAGTTCCTCCATAGATTTGTGGAAGATCATCGAAAATGGTCTTCATGTTGGAAACCCCAACAATCTCACAAGAAGAGAAGTGGTCGATAGCAAACTCAACGCTACAGCTCTACACATGATACAACTTGGTGTGGTTGACAAAGATATGCCACACATTCAGCATCTTAGTACAGCGAAGGAAGCTTGGGATGCTCTCACCAAGCTCTTCATCGGAAATGAAAGTATGAAAAGGAATAGATATGATGCATTGAGCAACGAAGCTGAAGGATTCTATATGTTGGATGGAGAAGACCATGAAGACAGGTATAGGAGTCTTAAGGCTATAGCCACAAATTTCAGAAATCATGGTGCCGCTCATGTTGATGATGCATGGATCAAGCACAAGTATGTCAGTGCTCTTATGCCGTTTGAGCCCACAGATTTGAAAAGTCTCCAAGGTAGGCATAACTATCACCTCATGACATCCAATGAGGTAATGCAAGAAATGTCCGCCTTCAAAGTGGCTGCCAAGAATGCCGAAGATGCTCGTGCTCGAGCTATGGGGATACAAAAAGGGGTCAACGTGGCCTTGAAGACTAGTGTGATTGATCATGATGAATATGCTCTAGAAGGTCTGGACTGTCCTGAGGATATAAAAAGGATTCATGGACAATACTTGGCTCTTTATGCTAGAAACTTCTGGAAAGATCCAGCCAAGGCTAAAGCTGAACTGGAACGCAAGAGTGGAGCATATGGAAGAAAAGAAAATGGTCCCAAGGTGAGAACATGTTTCAACTGTGGTGACCGGCTGCACTTCGTAGCTGAGTGTCCATATCAAAGTACGTAAGATAATGGAGGAAGACTCATTTTCAAGGACAAGTCAAAGGCTCCACGCAAGAAACAATTTGTAAAGAAGAATACTCCTTTCAAGAAGCAACCAAAGATTGTTCTAGTGGCTCAAGAAGAATATTCATCGGGAAGTGAAGATGAGGACGAGGACGATAGCTCTCAAGAGGTGGCTGCTATAGCCACCACATCTACATCAACTTCTCTCTTCGACTCTCCGAACGAAAACATCATCAACAAGAATGCTACTTGTCATGGCAAGGAGCTCTGAGGTAACTTCTTCTAACTCTTCTTTTCCTAAGGCTATGATTGACATGGATGATCCTACTAGCCTTAAGGTTAAAGAAGAGATTATTGCTTTGGATTATTTCTATACTAACTTGCAAGGTGAGCACAAAGTTCGTTTTGAAGCTCTTATGGATCAGCTAGCCTAAAACGAAGCTCTCCTTGAAGAAAAGGGCAGAATTGAAAGGGAGGATGCAATTCTTAAAAAATGCTCTTGAAGAAGAGGAAGAGGCTCGGGTATCTCTTGAAGAGAGGCTTGAGTCTATTGAAGAGTCACATGATGAAATTGTGGCTAAACTTGTTAAGGAACATGACAATGTTGTCACCAAAGCAAAAAAGTTAAAGAAGGAAAAGATTGACTTTGGGGCTGCTCATGATAGACTCTCCGAGGAATTGGTGAAACTTGACAATGCTCACAAGTCGTTGAAAAACGAGTTCTCTATTCTCAATGAGTCACATGATCAGCTTCAAAGTCGATTGGCCAAATATGATACTCCTAGCTCATCCAACTCAACATATAGTAACAAGGAAAATGCTAGTGTGGAAAAATAAGTGATCAAGGACATCACTCCCAAGGATAAAGGTGTGATTGATGAAGTCCTTGGCAAACAAAGGTCAAATCATGGTAAAGAGGGACTCGGGTATGTCACCAAGTCCAAGAAGAAGAAAACCAAGAAGAACAAGACCAAGAATGTGCAATCGAAGATAAGCACCGCTGAGAAGAATATCACAAAAGACAAGACTAACAATATTGGTTTTGCAGGGTATCACAATCCGAATTATGAACTCTTTTGTGATGTCTATGGCGATGTTTACGCTTATTATGTCGGTCCCGTTGATGAATATATTGCTTGGTCTATTTGGGTCCCAAAGACCCTTGTTACTAACATGAAAGGACCCATTGAAAAATGGGTACATAAACCAAGAATTTTCTTGCAGGGCTATGCTTCCGGTGGGTCGAAATGGGTGCTGGATAGTGGCTGCACTAGTAATATGACCGGAAGTAAGGAGATCATCACGGAGATGCGTCCAAATCATGATAATATCACAGTCTCCTATGGTGATAAGTCTAAATCTCAGGTATTGGGTCTTGGCAAGGTTGTGGTTGCCCACGATATCTCTCTCGTGGACGTCATGCTTGTTGAGACCCTCGATTACAACCTTCTTTCTGTTCGTGCCCTTGGCAAGATGGATTTTGCTGTTTTTATCGATGATGATTTGGTGGTACTCTTGTGGAGCAAGTCTCTAAAGGTTGATTTCGTTGGATACATCGAAAATGACCTGTATGTGGTGGACTTCTCAGGGAAAACCACTTCGGGTCCGATGTGTCTATTTGGAAAGGCCGACGTGGGCTGGCTATGGCATCGCCGTTTATCCCATGTCAACATGAGAACTTTGCAAAGTCTCCAGAAGGGTGGCCACATCCTTGGACTAAAAGACAATGTCTCTTTTGCCAAAGATCGTGTTTGCAGGGCTTGTGTAGAAGGAAAAATGCATGACTCTCCCCACAAGAGGAAGACTATTGTGTCATCAAAGAGGATCTTGGAATTACTTCATGTGGATTTATTTGGTCCTCCTTCTCATGCAAGTCTTGGTGGGAAGAAATATTGCTTGGTCATTGTCGATGATTACTCAAGATACATATGGGTCTATTTTTTCAAGCTGAAAAGTGAGACTCAACAAACTGTCATTGACTTTGCCAATGAAGTCCAACGTCAACACAATGTTCCTATCTTGGCAATAAGAAGTGAAAACGGCTTCGAATTCAAGAACTACACTTTGAATGAGTTTCTGAGCGAAGAGGGATTAGACATCAATATTCCGCTGCGTACACCCCTCAACAAAATGGTGTAGCCGAGAGGAAGAACCGGACTTTGATGGACATGGCAAGATCAATGTTGGCTGAATTCAAGTCTCCTTATAATTTTTGGGCTGAAGCCATATCCACTGCTTGTCACTCATCAAACCGGCTCTACCTCCAAAAGATTTTGGACAAGACTCCATATGAAATTCTTACTGGTAACAAGCCCAACATCTCATACTTCAAGGTATTCGGGTGTAAGTGTTTCTTTCTTATTAAAGGTGCCCGTTTGTCAAAATTTGAGTCCAAGGCTTTATTTGTTGGTTACGGTGCCGAATCCCACACTTATAGAGTCTACAACAAGCTCACTGGGATTGTTGTAGAATCTTGTAGTGTGGAGTTCGATGAAAATAACGGCTCCTTTGTAGGGAAAGTTGATGTTTGTGATGCAGATGTTGAAATACCCCAAGATGCCATAAGAAGAATGGGCGTGGGATTTTTCCGTCCCATTGAGGAACCCCTTGTGGCGGATCGGGAAGGACAATGCTCCACACATGTGGAGCCCTCATCTACACAAGATCAACAAGCTCCTACTGTTGGAGAAATTCCTACACCAACACCACAATCTGATGAAGATCATATGTCCCCTGGACAAGTTGGTAGTCCCAGGCTGGACTATCCGCCCCCTACAAGGGGCGGACAATCTGCCCCTGGCACTCCAACTCGTTCCAGAGGATCCGGAGGAGAAGCCAACAACTCTGAAGCTCCCAGGCCGGATTCTCCGGCCCCCGAAGGCGGATTATCCGGCCCTAGGTCTCCAACTCTTGTCAGACACTCTCAGGAAGAAGGCTCTGGTACTTCACCTCCCAGGCCGGATAATCCGGCCCCTCCAAGGGGCGGATTATCCGGCCCTGAAGAACAAACTCAGCAGCAATCTTCTGGTGTTAACGCAGACCAAGATCAGGGGCAAGGCAGTAATCAAGACAAGGATACAAATACTGATTCAAATCCTTCTAGAAACAATAAGGACATTGAGGCTCGTCGCAAGGCTCGTGCTGATCGGAACCTTGAACTAAGGGGTCACACTCTTGACAAGGTTGTTGGTGATCTACGACGAAGGGTATCCACTAGAAGAGAACTTGCAAGCTTCTGTGATCATCAAGCTCACATTTCCATGGTTGAACCGAAGAAGGTTTTTGATGCTCTTGAAGACCCCGATTGGGTGGTTGCAATGCATGAAGAATTAAATAACTTCGAACGCAACAAAGTTTGGAAGCTCGTAGAGAAACCAAAGGATTGCCGCAATGTTATCGGCACCAAGTGGACCTTCAAGAACAAACAAGATGAAAATGGCATTGTTGTGAGAAATAAAGCACGACTCGTGGCTCAAGGATTCTCTCAAGTGGAAGGAATTGACTTTGGCGAGACCTATGCTCCTGTGGCTCGTCTTGAGTCCATCTGTATCCTTCTTGCATATGTAGCCCATCATAATTTTAAATTACAACAAATGGATGTTAAGAGCGCTTTCCTTAATGATCCTCTACATGAGTTAGTATACTTCAAGCAGCCCCCGGGGTTTGAGGACCCCAAATTTCCGAACCATGTCTACAAACTCGATAAGGCGCTCTATGGCCTTAAACAAGCCCCACGTGCGTGGTATGAGCACCTTAATGAGCTTTTGCTAGACTGTTGATTCGAAGTTGGGAAAATCGATCCCACTCATTTTACTAAGAAGGTTAATGGGGAGCTTTTTGTATGCCAACTTTATGTAGATGAAATTATTTTTTGCTCTACTAACCAAGCTTTTAACAATGAATTTTCAAAGCTTATGGCTGACAGGTTTGACATGTCCATGATGGGTGAGCTGAGGTTCTTTCTTGGATTTGAGATCAAACAACTTAGAGAGGGAACCTTTATTAATCAAGCTAAGTACATCCAAGACATGCTCAAAAGGTTCTGGATGACGGATCTCAATGGCGTTGCTACCCCAATGCAAACAAAGTGTCATCTTGAGCTCAATCCCAAGGGTAAAGATGTGGATCAAAAGGTATACTGATCCATGATCGGCTCTCTCCTTTACCTTTGCACATCTAGGCCCAATATTGTGTTAAGTGTAGGAGTGTGTGCAAGGTACCAAGCCGCTCCTAAAGAAAGCCACTTAGTGGCGGTCAAGCGAATCTTCCGATATTTGGTTCATTCCCCAAATTTTGGGTTATGGTATCCCAAGGGTTCAAGTTTCTCTCTATGCGGTTACACTGATTCAGATTGGGCTGGTGACAAAGATGATAGGAAATCAACCTCTGGTGCATGTCAATTCTTGGGCAGGTCTCTAGTGTGTTGGTCATCAAAGAAACAGAATTGTATTTCACTCTCAACCGTCGAAGCTGAATATGTTGCTGCTGCAAGTGCTTGTACACAATTGTTATGGATGAGGCAAACTTTAAAGGAATATGGTGTCAATTGTGACAAGGTGCCTCTATTATGCGACAATGAAAGTGCTATCAAAATTGCTTACAATCCCGTGCAGCATACAAGAACAAAACATATAGAGATTCGCAACCACTTTATTCGGGATCATGTTGCTCGTGGTGATATTGCCCTATCCTTTGTGAGCACGAAGAACCAACTTGCTGATATTTTCACGAAGCCTCTTGATGAAGCAAGATTTTATTATTTGAGGAATGAGCTAAATATCATAGATTCAAGGAGCTTGGCTTGACTACCCTTGCACACTCACTTGCTCTTATTCATGTATTTGGTTTAGATGCGGGCATAGACATAGGGGGAGTGTGGTCCTAATTTATTGAGGGGGCCGGATTATCCGCCCCCCCCCAAGATCTTCACCAAGTTTTGCAGGCGCCAGCCCCAGAGAGGGGGCGGAGTTTCCCCCGAAGTATCCACCCTAGGGGCGGATAATCCGCCCCCAAAGTTGTGCAACAGCCAGATCTGGGGAGGGGGTATTTAAGCCAGCCTTCCCCCTCCTGCCAGAACTCTTGATTCATTCGAAAAAGACGAGATCTGATCTGCAACCTTCATCCAAGAGAGCTCCACCTAGATCCACCCAAAGGCCCCGTCCCTTGGGGAATCGAAGGAGGAGAACTCGATCTTCATCATCAGCAATCAAGCTCTTCATCTCCTCTCCATTCATTTGGAGAACCACCGATCTAGTATTTCTTGCAAATACCAAGATCCTTGTTTTTGTTTATATTGATAAACCTTGTTCTTGTGGCAGCTTGTTGTCATCTCGGGAGCTCCCAATTTGGTTGTGGGTGTGTGCCCCGATAGTGTTGTAAAAAGGCACCGGTTCCCGCCTCGAAGGGATCCAATAGTGGAGAAGGTGGATCAGGCCTCTTGTGGCGAGATCCATCGGAGAATAGGGTGAGGCCTATTGTGGCGTGGTGGTCTTAGAACCGCTTACCCCTCCAACGCAGATGTACTTCCCTTAACAAGGAAGGAACTGCGGTAAAACAAATCCCCGTGTCTCCGCGTGCTCCACTACGGTTTCCTCGCTCCTCTTTTTACGTGCTTAGTAGTTAGGGTTGCATATAGGGAAATTCTCGTAGTTGCATATCTAGAGAATTTACTTTGTGTCAAGCCTAAAATTGAAAAAGTATTAAAAATTGGTTAGCACCTATTCACCCCCCTCTAGGTGCCCATACGATCCATTTCAGGAGTCCTCCTCCAACTCGCCCTCCTTGGCCGGCGGGTGAAGGGAGTGGGACTTCCTCCCCAAGTAGGTTTCCTACTCCCCCTCCACCAAACAAACTTGGCGTTTGACTTTTCAAATTAGCGTTTGACTTTCAAACTTGGATTTGATTTCTCTCTCCATATTGTCCAGCCAAGTGACCTAGTACATGATGCAACCATTCCACATTGTCATGACACATTCATGTACCCTTCCCCTCCGGAGTGCCAGACCTTCCGGAGCCTTCTAGAACATTCCTGGTGAAAACACCGGAATCATTCCCCAACTCCGAAACAAGACTTTCCTTATATGAATCTTATTCTCCGGACCATTCCGGATCTCCTCGTGATATCCCGGATCCCATCCGAGACTCCGTACAACATTCGGTCTCTTACTCATCATTCCATAACTACTCAACAACATCGAATCCTTACGTGTGTCTCCCTACGGTTCGTGAATTATGCGAACATGATCGAGACACTTCTCCGATCAATAACCAATAGAGGAATCTGGAAATTCATATGGCTCCCACATATTTCTACGATTACTTTGCGATCGAATGAACCACTCACATACGATACCAATTTCCCTTTGTCTCACGATAATTTACTTATCCGAGGTTTTGATCGTCGGAATCTCTGCATACCTAGTTCAACCTCATTACCGATAAGTACTATTTTCTCGTTCCCGTGGTGTGTGATCCCTTGTGAGCCAGTCACATGCTTGCAAGCTAATTGATGACATTCCACCGAGAGGGCCCAGAGTATATCTATCCGTCATATGGATGGACAAATCCCACTCTTGATCCATGTGTCTCAACCCATACTTTCCGGACACTCAATGCCATATTTATAGCCACCCAGTTACGGTGTGGTGTTTGATGTCATCAAAGCATCCTTCCGGTGATGGTGATTAGCATGATCTCATGGTTGAAGGAATTAGGTTACTATGCATCAGAAAGCTTATAGCAGTTGAACTATTAAAATGACTTGATCTTTATGCTACGCTTATCTATAGGAGTATGTCCATCATACCATTCTCCTAATGATATGATCTTGTTGTTAACAACATCTCAATGTTTATGATCAGAAAACCATGATCATATATTAACCAACAAGCTAGTATTATAAAGAAGCTTTACTAGAGACTCTAATTTAGTTTACAAATCACACAAGTATTAATATTTTCGGTTAATACTGTTATAGCATGAGTGTAAATATTTATCATAAACACAAAGATATAATAATAACTACATTTATTATTGCCTCTAGGGCATATCTCCAATAGTTCTATCACTCATTAAGGTGTAACAAAAAGAGGCTCTCGCGCATTCCTCCTCCGACGCCGCCCGCCTCGCCTCGACATGACACGTGGGTTGCGGGAATGAGCCGACCGAGCACATATATTTATGTAATGTTGTTCATGTCTTGCTTCTTGGGAAAATTATTTAGTTACGATTCATTAATGGGCGCGTTAAACCGTTTGTCTTTAGATTTTCTGGATCATGGCCTGTTACCGACTCAGACGTGGGATACGCCCCACAATCTTCATGACTTGCACTACATAAACTCATACGAGAATCCTAATCGGTACGAATCACATGCACCTATTTACAGAACCTTATGCCGCCGCCTTCCTCTTCCCATCCCGGTTTACGGCATGCACCGCAGATAAAGACAGTAGGCCTTTGAAACCACGTCTCTCGTAAACGTGTATGGATGAGGGGTGATCGGGTTTTTTCGGGAGCGCGACTACTGTTAACCACGATATCGTCCAGCGACGACTTCTTCACGGACATCAACAAAATCGCCGATGACCTCAACAAGGGCGACAACACGAACGATGATGTTGTTGCCACTGCCGGCGCTGCTGCTCAGGTTGTATTGTACGTGATCCTGAACTTTCTCTTTCAATTATGGTAGAGTTTTTTTTTCTAGTATTTGGAGTAGATGAGACCGGTTTACCATATTTAGATGCAATCTATCCGTGTTGCATGATCCAATTAATTGCTATTTGTATGACCATGTTTTATAAATTATTTATTCAGAATAAATCATATGGATATTTGCTCATATAATCAACAATACGTACCCCAGTTTTGCGGTGTAATTTCGGATGCACATCGCCAAACATCTCGCAATTTAGGAGCACCAATCTCACTTCTTCGCCCATCATGCATCTATATAAGCCAGATTGCAACAAGTGCCGTTTGAGTATGGAAACACGATCGATGGATCGAACGGTGCCGCCCGCGCGCGTAATCGGAATAATATATGAAAACCAGGTTCACGCTGAAAATATCCAACGGCGCGTGCCGGATTTTCAACGGAATAATATGCTCTGCTACGTACGTACCGGTGTGTTATCCCCCACTCAATTAGTCCGATCGATTCCGTGTAGAGAGTGCGGTCTTGGCTTATCGCCTTAAGATGCCGTGGCAATGGTCGCACCAGAACTTTTTTTTTTCTGCTCCAGTACTCTACAAGGCTACACGTTCGTACAATCGTACCAGCACACTGTGCACGTGATACACGGGGAGAGATACAAAAAAAATCGTTTTCGACATGAAACGACAACTGCAGTGGACAAAAATCACTGTTTTAACCTAATTGACGTTTGATCTCACAAATTGACCTACTTCTTCGAATATATCCTGATCTGACCTGTTTTCATGGCGCTTTGCCAGAAGGCGCCATGGTCAGCAGCACGGTGCCCTCCCAAAAAACGACATGCCACCATGACGCTCCCTAAGAAAACGCCATGGCCCCGTCCGACGTGGCGGCCGCCGTGGCACAGGCGGGCCCGTTTTAATGTTTGGCGCTTTCCGCGGGGACGCCATGCTACTAGGCATGACGCTTTTGCGGAAAGCGCCATGGTCCTATACCTAGAAAACGGCTCGGGCGCCCTCCCCCCACCCCTCCCAGCGCCATACCCCCCTGCGCCAAACCCTCCCAGCAGACAGACGGCGGCGGCGGCTCCCCCCCTAATCCCCCTCAAATCCACATGCTCCCCCCTCTTATCTGAACTGATTTCTGGTGGAATTTCTTCCTCTCCCCCCACTTGAGGTATTCCCCTTCAATTTTGCTTGTTTTATTGGTTGAAATCATCACATGGTCCTCTTCCTCCTAACCCTAGTTCTTGTGAAATGATGCATGTATTTTGTGCAATGTGTAATTTGTTTGAAGAAACTAGTGTGGTAGAATGATAGTTTGTTAAAGTTAGTTATTTAAATCATTGAAATTGCTTAGTTAGGGTTAGTAGTTTATATTTGACATGTACATATGGGCATATGAATACAAAGATATGTAAAGGTGTGTAGATGATATGAAATGCTTAGTTAGGGTTAGTAGCTTAGTTGAATAGTGTGTTAATATTGTGATTTCTGTAGATGATATGGAACGAATGTATTAATATATGGACTATTGTTGGAATATATGGAAATTGTTGGGCTATTGTTGATATGGAATGCATGGTATATGTCATGAATGTACTCATATATGTATTCATATATGCATATTGTGGTGTATGGTGTATTCACTTGGATTTTTGCAACCGCTTGTAAGATGGAAGGACAATCTATTTTGCATGGGCATTATGATCAAAGGCACCGTGGACGGTACATCGCGGAGAATAAGCATGTCTTCAAGTGGTTGCACCTAAGGTCTAAGGAGGTGCATAGCAAGAAGATGCCATATGATGAGCGCTACACTCCATATGTTGAGCGGACTGGACTTCTCCTTTTCATCCAGCTTGTCTCGCGTTCGACGCCGCATATGAACCCTTGTTTGATCACAACGCTTGTTGATAGATGGAGACCGGAGACACACAGTTTCCACCTCCCTTGTGGTGAGATGACGGTCACTCTGCAGGACGTCTCCATGATTTTTGCGCTTCCCATCAAAGGACAGCCCGTGTGTATGAGCTCAGATTCGGGTAAGTGGCGTGAAGTGATGATTGGCTTAATTGGTAAGGCGCCAACGCAAGAGAAGATGTCTGCCGGTGCTACTTACAAATGGATACAACAAAATTTCAGCAAGTGCCCCGAGGACGCCGATGAGGAGGTGATCCAGATGTATGCCCGTGCATACTTATGGTATGCCGTTAGTAGGACACTTTTCTCAGATGGCACTGGAAGGAATGCTTCATTCATGTGGCTCACTCTATTTGCGGAATGGGGCTATATGCACAGCTGGGGTTCGGCGGCACTTGCTTACTTGTATCGACAGGTAATAAACCATATATATTGCATGGTAGTAGTATATATGCTTGATCGACCGGATACTTATGTATGCTTGTTGTATGTGCAGCTGGACGAGGCGTGTTGTAGAACTGGAAAAGGAGCAAGTATTGGTGGACCTATGGTGCTACTGACCATATGGTCCTGGTTGCGCATACCAGTTGGTCGACCCATTCCGATGAAGGAAAAACCGTGGGATGATCATGGCAATAGCCGTCTCCGCGCTCCTACATGGGCGTACTTGTGGGATAATACTGAAGTATTCCACGGTAAATCCGAGGAATGCTACTTGCGTTACACTAACCAAATCGACTTGCTAACCCCGGAGAAGGTAATAATTTGATTGTTCTCAAGAACTCATCTTTTCCACCATATATACTTCGAGTCGACATGCTAATATTGTGTTCCTCGCTTAGGTGGAATGGGAGCCATACGTAACTAGAGGGAATGTGGGTACGGGTGTTTGGTTCCAGGCGGACTTGAATCACAAATGTATGCAAGAAGCACATCTTTGGAGGATTCGTGCCCCGTTGATTTGTGTCTACGCTGTTGAGTTCCACCTTCCACAATGGGTGATGAGGCAATTTGGATTATTTCAGGAGACCCCGCCGCCATACAAGGACACTAGCATAGCTCTTCACGGGTGAGTGATCATTATACATCCAGTATCAAATTTTCTTGGGCGTCTCATGATACTTGCTAAGTCGATGAATTTGATTGTAGATTGGACAAGATCAAGCAGAAGAGGGAAAAGGATTGGGCTGCATATCATCACAAGTATGTTCAGAAGTTCTATGCAAGGATTGAGGAGATCGAAAACCCGAATGCGGTCTCTCATCCGGAGGCGCCGCATGATGCTGCAGCGTTCAATCGGTACCTTGTGTGGCTTGGGAAGGTGTCTCGCTTGTACCTGCAGTCGGCTTCGTTTGCATCTCATGACATAGTGGAGGATCCTTATCCTGCTTTTGACGATCTGAGCCAGCTAGAGTACAACAGACTTGTCCGAGGCGGCAGGGGTGCAAATTCAGCGGGGGTTGTCCGCTTTGTGGTAAGCATTGTCCAGGGGAGTAAGTATATGCGATTATAGCAACATAAAATTGACTTTTTGTTCTTTTGCTAGCACGAGGAGATCTCGAAACACGTGGACGGGGCCGAGGAAGCACTTAAACATCCTCCTGGAAAGGATTCTGAGTCAGCCCTTCGAGCATTTGTGGAGGTATGTGTTCATATCGTTCCTAGTTCTATTGTATTTTTATGGGTGTTGAAATGCTCTAACATATTCGTCAATGTCATAGCGTACCAAGCGTTGGGGCCGTGGATTAGATGTCTTGCTTGGTTGCCGCACCGTCGATGCCGCATCGCCAGTTAGGTCTTCCAGCCTAGAAGATGATGCACAAGATGAACAGGAGGAAGAGGGCGAGTACGAGGAGGAGGAAGCTGGCCATGATGAGGATGAGGAGGAAGATGGTGAGGACGAGGATGAACAGGAGGAGATAGGCATGTCTCAATTACACGACGCCCCGCAGTCTAGTCAACGGTCGCGGGTGAGGAGGAGGAGGCTACCGAGGAATCCATACACGCCAAGTGAATGGGAGAACAAGCGTCGGGCACATGTTTCACGCCGTGAGGAGGAGGATGAGGGGGAAGACTCCGATCCTCCACGGAGGGTTAGGAGGCAGGAGGGACGGAGCAAGGCGAATGAGGATTGAGTGGCCAAAAGGGGGAAAGGGAGAAAGTGAACTCGTATCTTGAACTAGTGCTTATGGTCATTATGAACTTGTAAGTTAAACTTGTTGTTTGGTGTCGTCGTTTTGAACTTGTTGGTGTGTTGATGTGCTAAAAAACTGGATGCTTGTTTATGTTTGAATCTGTTGTTGTGAGGAAAACTTGATCTGTTGATGTTGATGTTTGTATCTGTTGAATGTGCTAAAAACTGAATGTTGATGTTTGGATATGTAAAAAACTGAATGTTGATGTTTGGTGTGTTGATGTGCTAAAAACTGAATATGCTAAAAAACATGGCGTTTTTTAAAAAAGCGCCATGCAACTGAGCATGGCGCCCTCCAGGAAAACGCCATGCTTCCTAGGATGGCGCTTTTGTCTAGGGCGCCATGCTCCTGACTTAGCCGTTTTTCTGGTCCAGTTTTTATTCGAGCGCGCGCGGTCACTGTGTCCCAGGGCGCCAGAGCTTGCTCAAAGCGCCATGGTAGCATGGCGCCCACCGGGAAAACGCCATGCTTCCTAGGATGGCGCTTTTGGCTAGGGCGCTATGCTCCTGACTTAGCCGTTTTTCTGGTCCAGTTTTTCTTCGAGCGCGCGCGGTCACTGTGTCCCAGGGTGCCAGAGCTTGCTCAAAGCGCCATGGTAGCATGGCGCCCTCCAGGAAAACGCCATGGTAGCATGGCGCCCTCCTGGAGGGCGCCATGCTTTCTAGGATGGCGCTTTTGGTGAGGGCGCCATGCGCCTGCATTCACATAAGTTGGATCTAGTTTCTATGCTAGTGGCAACATTCCAGAAATTTTACAGTACACAAGAAACATTATAGGCAAGTGAAGTGAATGTTTACGAAATACATGGCGTTGTGCCCTTAAGAGGTTTTACATATGACAAATTCGGCATGACAATGTTCAAGATAAATTCCACATAGTGGAGTCCATAACATAGATCATAGCATGGTGACAACTCTACTATGTCGCGCTAGGCTCCTTCCCCTTCGCCTTCCTTTTCCTCTCTTCCTCTGCCTCTTCCTTTTCCCTCAAGTCGCGTGCTAGCTGGACAACAGAGTTGAACTGCGCCTCGAATTGGCGTCTACTCTCCTCTTTCTTCTTGATATCCTCTTCCTCCATTATGAGGCTAGCCTTTTCAGACACCAACTCAAACCAACGATGATTCCTCAAGCTCTTCAAGTACATGTCTCTTTCATGTTTTGCTTCTTTTTCCTTCCTCTCACGTTCTTTCTTTGCTTTCTTGATGCTTGCCTCACGCAATCTCCTGTTGAAATCTTCTTCCCAACGACGTTCTTCTTCAGCCTCCCTCCTTTCCTCTTCCCTTTTCTTGATCAACTGAGCTACTTCATCTTCCCTCTCCTTCACCCTCCTCAAAGCCTCCGCCCACACTTTGGAGTAGCTCATACCGTTCCCATCATTGTTCTCCTTGGTTGGTTGGGTCGACATACCTATAACAAGAATGCAACCTAATAGTTAGTAAATAGAAATACACTTAAATGCACAATAAAAATTATTAAAATCATCAAGAAAACACATACGGAAATTCTCCTCGAAGATACGTAAACATACTACCGCCACGACCTCTACCGCCGCCACGACCTCTACCACCATCACCACCTCCTTGGCTTGTGTTTGTACCACCATCACCACCTCCTTGGCTTGTGTTTGTACCACCATCAACACCTCCTTGGCCTGTGCTGCCAATAGGGGTGTTGGCCTCCTTTGATTTTCTCCTTTTGCTACATGATGTTTTATTATGGCCCTCAGCATTGCATTCTCCACAACGGGTTTTGTCACGAGGCTCCGCGAAATACTCGCTCCCCCATTCCCGTCGGTATCCACCAGCCCAATCGTCCATGTCACCTCGGAAACGTTTGGTTTGTCTTCTTCCCCGACCAACAACCTTCGTTGACGGATCAGGCCAAAGTTCGACACCATGATATTCTGGCCACTGAGATTGGTCAAGGTAAGGCTGAAATCTACCCGCCCATGTGTTCTTCACCGCTTGGATGGAATGCTCATCCAACCTAACCGTATCCGGGTGATTAAGACCCACCATTCGTTCAGATGTCGCCTTCATCACGTGTGAGCAAGGGAGATGGTACAATGTCGGCCTCTCGCATGAGCAATAACCATTGCGTAGCCACACCTTATAGGACAGTCCCCCATGTTGCACACCTTCCCTTGTGCTGCCTCCATGCTCATTCATTTGGTAAATCAATTCTTGGTTGTCGAAACATTCAACCGTTTGTGTATCCCCTTTCTTTGATTGATATTCCAGCCAATTATCAACCAATGGTGGGTACTCATACTTCTTTTTTTTCTTGTTATCCCCAGCGATTTGCTTATCCGTTTCATCACTATACTTTAGAAAGTATTCATTCAACTTCTGAAATGTGTACTCCGCTATAGCAGTCACAGGCAATTGACGTACACCTTTAAGTACTTTATTGAAGCATTCAGCCATGTTACTGGTGGAATCACCGTATCTCTTGCCGCCATAATCATAAGACCTTGCCCACTTTGTCCGTTCATTAAGATGCCTTCTGAGAAACTCTTTCCCACCATCATCTGTGAGACAATACAATCTATCATATAGTTTTTGAAAATGCCGAGCGGTGAAGGCAAGACAACAATCTTGTAGATCGTCGGCACGTTCCTTGTTGCCACAAGCTCTATAGAAGTTGGACACAAAATGCCTCATGCACCATCGATATTGGATACGAGCACACCCAGGAATGTCCTTCTCGACTGCATTTAGTATTCCTTGATGGCGATCCGAGATGATGCAAACCTCTCTATCAGGTTCTATAACCTTGGTCCTCAATATATGGAAAAACCACTCCCAGTTGTCGTTGTTCTCCACCGAAACCAAGGCAAAAGCCAAAGGTAAAACCCGGTTGTTTGCCACGTGGCATATGGCAGTTAATAGTGTGCCCTTGAACTTGCCGGTCAAAAATGTGCCATCCACGGACATAACAGGCCGACAATGTTTGAATCCCCTGATGCATGGTTCAAATGTCCAAAATGCAAGGCCAAATACCCGGACAGTGGCACCATTGTACAACCTAGTCACCGACCCAAGAGGCTCCACCACATAATACATTCCTGGGTTCCTTGCGGCCATTGCTCCCAACAACCTAGGGAGGCGGTTGTATGCTTCTTCCCAATCACCATACATCTTAAATGCGGCTTGTTTGGCCTTCCACGCCTTACCATACTTCACTTTATAACCGAATACTTCTTTAACCAAATCTATGACACCCTTAATAGTATATGTTGGGAGAGACCTTATGTTATTTGCAACTCTATACGCGATGAAATCAGAGGTCAGCTGCCGATGGTCCTCCTTCACAACTTTGGCATCCTTGATAAACTTGTCATCACACATATGAATGGACTGACAACTTACAATGATCCATTGTGGCCCGCCCCTCAGTGGTCGTACGCGAACAACCCATGGACATCCTTGCTTCTCACACTTGACTGTGTAACGCACCTTAGTGTCCGAGTGAGCCACCTTGTACGGTCGGTGGTACTTCACCGCGTAGTCCTTGATCCACATCTGAAATTCCAACAAGCTATCAAACTTCACCCCGGGATTTATCCCGTATTTTTTCGGCTTCAGGTCCTTTTTAGAAGGTGCTCGTGCCTCGAGCACTCGACTAATTCCACCGTCCACTTGGGCCTCATCCGCAAGACTAACATCACGGAACAATGAAGGTCGATGATCTCGACCTACTACTTTTTTGTGAGCTTCGGCGAATTTAACCGTTAGACCATCCTCATCCACATCTTCATCCGGTCCTTCATCCTCGGAGTCCGATGCATGACACCTCAAATAAGGGAGATCATGGTCCATGTCCTCCTCATGGCAATTTGCCTCCACATCTCCTACTTCATTGTCACGAAGCCCATACTCAACCTCATCACCCTCAAAGTCATCATCCTCCATTTGAGGTGCTTCATAGTTGTCATTGCGAAAAGGGCTCATGGAAGGTTGCCTCGTTGTTGTATCATCGTAGGTTGGCTCTACACGAACCGGGCTCAATGGAGGTTGGCTCATTGTTGTGTCATAAACATGTGGCTCACCTCGAGCCGGGCTCATGGAAACATGCCGGTTCAAGTCAATGTGCAACCGATCCGCAACCTTTCTTGTGGCAAATATTTCGAGAGACTTATCTTCAGATTCCGCCACCATCTCCTTATACGCACTCCAATTCAACTCGGAGTTGATAGGCATTATCTTCAATCTATTGTGATGGCCAAACCCGGCGTTATACCTTCCAACCAACTCATACACATCACTAGGTTCCATCCATTTCAAATCATTCCTCACTCTTTCCACAACCTCGGCATATGTAGGACTTGTGCTAAACACCATGACTACCTCCTCCGGGTCACACTCGGTATTGCCTTTCAAGAATGCGGCCTTGTCCACATGATGAACATTAACGATTCTTGCCATCTAAAAAACAATGACACCAACCATTACGCATCAAAGACAACTATATTACCACCACCAACCGTAGCTACCAACTAAAACAAGTCATGCCACTTATACAAATCCTAGCCATAAACTACCAATCTAATAACTAGAAGCAACAACATCAAGCCAAGATATAGCTAGGGTTAGGGTTCTACATTCTTTACCAACATAGAACCAAATTTCACAAATCTATTTGGACAAAACCAAGGGGTTAGGGGGAGATTACCTCTTGAAGCAAGGGGAAGTCCAAATCCACGGAGAAAAGCAACCGATTCGAAGGGATTCGAGTAGGGGAAGAACTTGGGGCGAGAGAGAGAGAGAGGAGAGGTGGGAGAAATGAAGAGGTATGGTCTGGGAGGGCGTCCGAGCCGTTTTCTAGGTATAGGACCATGGCGCTTTCCGCAAAAGCGTCATGCCTAGTAGCATGGCGCCCCGCGGAAAGCGCCAAACATTAAAACGGGCCCGCCTGTGCCACGGCGGACGGGGCCATGGCGTTTTCTTAGGAAGCGTCATGGTGGCATGGCGCTTTTTGGGAGGGCGCCGTGCTGCTGACCATGAAAACAGGTCAGATCAGGATATCTTCGAAAAAGTAGGTCAATTTGTGAGATCAAACGTTAATTAGGTCAAAACAGTGTAGTAAACTTCACCTCGCCGTGCGTGTCCTCGGCCGGACTCCTGCAATTGGGTGTACGTGCTTCATCCATCGACCATGGTCCCTCGCGTGACAAATCGCATGCATGTACGTACCGTCAACTCTCGCTCAAGCTTGCTGCTGCCCAATCTAGCTCCTGTCACAGAAAAAGCGCCGGAACAATCACTGTGCATCGGTAGGCTACGTAAGCCACTACATCGTGTCCCGTAGCAGTCGCTCGATCCATCGGCTTCGAACGGCCTCTTGACTCGACGACGCAGGAGGAGGAAGATCCACACAACAATATTTCGCTTCGTCTAGGGTGGTGAGCTACCTAGCTAGTACAGCGAGAGTAGCACCAGGAGGAGTCCATGACTCGTACCGTACGTACGTCCCGTCATATAGCTTGCGTCTAATCCCAAAGCAGCCAGCCCAACTCTGGCTACAATCTTCCATCCACTGACAGCAGCTGACGAGGTTTGTAGGACAAGTTCAGTCAAGTTCCAATCTCTTCACCGGTCAGTTGTAGCTAGCTAGCAGTACCGAATATTCTTCAGAGAAGATGGACCAATACTCGTAGGCGCTCGTCAGTGCGCGCATCATGTGTTGGGATTACGACGAGCCGTCTAACGGCAACTCGTACGTTACGCCGCCGGGGCACCCAAATTCCGATCGACCTCCACTCCGGCCGGCTCGGCACCCGACTAAACAACTCGTCACGTACGTACGTACGTACTCAAATGGACGTGCTTCTTCTGCCATGGGTGCAACTTGTGCTACTGGTTGCGATAGTGTGACGATCACCTAAAGAACCGCCTACTTGGCCTGTGATGATACGTAAGGGCCATTTTAGCTGCTGTTCCGCAAGATAGCTAGCGAATCGGTTAACGTAACCATATACTCCAGAGCAGCTCGGTGTATATATATGTTCGCAATTTTCATACCTGACGAAAATTAAGTTCCGTCTGATAATAGCCTGAACTGAACTTGCATGCATGTCAAACAATTTAAAATTAACGGAGGCAAAACTTTCAGACTTTTCAGCAATTATTGTTCAGAATTATCCCGTTGAATTGGCCGAATTTTATGTGATGGTTCTATGGAAAAGAAATTCCTGCACTCACCAAAATTACTGAAATTTCGGAGATATCACTCGGTTTTGATCCCTTCACCTTCTCTTTGACGGTTCGACTGCATCTTTTAATTGGGACCAAATAAATCCTCCATCCTCCCTGTCATGTCTAGCAGATCGAGCGGGTGGATGCTTTAACATGGAGCTTTCGGATGAGCACATTTTCGGAGATAGCACTCAGTTTTGATCCCTTTTTTTTTTCCAATAAAGGGATTTCAAGTTTTGATCCCTTGGCATTAAAATAATCTCAATAGGAAATGGTGAGTGACTCGTCCATTAAGTTCTTCTAATTCCGTTCCATTTAGTTTGGTAAAACATTCTAAATTATAGTATGTATCTACTGTAAAGATACATACTATAATTTATCTTCTGTAAATTATTGTGCTGACATGCCTTTACCACCCAAGTTGTTTATATTCATCTAATATATGGTGGTGGGGGTGCGTACGTGGTCCTGTGATGTGCGTGTATAGCATGTTTTTCAGTACATCCTTCGGGCCTTTTCAAGAAAGTGAAGTAGAGGTTTTCGAATAATCAAGAAAGAGAGAGCAGGATATGGAAGGTGGTGCACTGAGGTGTGAGCTCTGAGGATCGTTCATGGCTCAGACCCAGTGGCGGAGCCTAGTTGAAACAAAACCGGGCTATGGCCCACCAGCTTAGTAGATTTTCTGCCTATATAGTGGTAAATTTAGCTCAATAACAATCTATTTTTGTCTCCTTTAAACCTGCTGGCCTGCTACCGCTCAGACCAATGCTGCCTACCCCTTTCCTCTTCACCTCCTCCCATCAAACTCTATTTAGGATACGTACTGGGAGACGTATCGGTTTCATAGAAGAAAGGCCAAGAGGTCAGATTTTTTACAACACGTCGTGGCACAGACGCCTCGAGCGCAAGAAATCCCACACTGCCGCATGGACAGCACACACACACACACTAGCTAACTACTCGCGGCACCTCCACTTGTCCACCGGGCTCAGGCAGTCTCGAAATAGTCGCGCGGTTCTCCACAACTCAGCCTCCCTGGAGATCTTCTGAATGACCAATGCGGAGGAGGGGGCGGCTCCCTCGAAAACGATGTCGTTTCGGTGACGCCACAACGTCCAGCAGACCAAGGAGATACCTGTCCAAAGATCGCGCTCGCGGCCCTTGCCACCACGCCTACTCTGCAGCCAAGCGACAAGCTCTGTATCATGATCGGGCATCCATCGATCTATGCCCCACCAACTAAGGAAGGTTCTCCACACTTCTCGCGCGAGGACACATCCCATGAGGAGATGGTCGATGGTCTCTCCACACTGGTCGCAGAAAGGGCACGTCATCGGGTGCTGCAGGCCGCGGCGTCGCAACCTGTCGGCGGTCCAGCACCTGTTACGCACCGCCAACCAAAGCGAGATCTTGCAGCTGGAGGGGGCTCGTGAGCGCCAGATCTGCAGTGCCCCTGCCATCGAGGTCCGACCAGCAAACAGGGATTCGTAGCAAGACTTGGCAGAGTAGCAGCCGGAGGGGTCCCATCTCCACTTGAAAACATCCTGAGTCCCTTCCATTAGGGTGATCTCTTCCAGCCGGTCAGCGATCTCAAGGAGCTCTCTAATGGCCGCCGCACTGAGGTCGGGAGGGACGTCATGCAGCCAGGCCCCACCCAGGCCCTCTCTCACCCGGCGAGTCATGATCGCGCTTGCTGGGACAACCGCCATTAGGTTTGGCGCAATGTCCCTGATCCGTCCACCTGGCAGCGACTTGTCTGACCAGAAGAGAGTATTGACTCCATCCCCGAGCACAGAGGCCGTCGCGGCGTCGAATAGCTGCTCTGCGAGGACCGGAACCCGAATGTCAAGGCCCTGCCACGGCTTGTCCACGTCCACTCGTCTCAACCACAGCCACCTAGCCCTGAGCGCGACATTCATGAGCCGCAAGTTGGGGATGCCAAGCCCTCCCAGCTCCTTGGGCATGCACATCCTGTCCCAAGCAACCAAACAGTGTCCGCCATGGACATCCTTACTCCCTTTTCAGAGGAATCCACGAATGATCTTCTCAATGACGATGATGGTCTCTATAGGTATATCCAGGGACATCATGGCAAAGATAGAGATAGCTGACAATGTAGTCTTTACAAACTCAAACTCTTCCTCCCCTCAAACTCAACGTTGAACGACCCACCTGGCCTGATCAAACGACACGACATGAATCTACCAGCAGAAAGAAACGCGGCACCAGAAAGAAATTCCCCAAGTACCCATCATGATTTAGTGGAATAATAGTACGGAGTACTATATGATGGTCTGTCCTGACATACAGCAAAACCTGTTTAACATTAATTAGCACCGCGGAATTGTGTATTGTTCCATTCTGAAGGGCAAACTCGATCGAGAGGGAATTAAGAAAATCAAGCTTATATACTACTAGTATTGCCTGATTCGAGGAGGAGCTTATATATAATTATATATACTAGTAGTATTATGTACTTCCTCTGTTTGAGATTATAAGTCCCACACGGATAACTAGGTTGCCAATTTAAACAATAAAATATAAATAGTATAGCATAAAAATTATACCATTAAAAACTTTAGAGGTTATATTTTCTAATGGTATAACTTTTGTGATATATAAGTTATATTTTGTTGGTCAAATTAACAATCTAAGTATGCGCATAGGACCTATAATCCCGAACAGAGGGAGTACTTCCAGCCATGGAGAGTTGAATCATAGTAGTATCCAACTGTTAATTATACATATGTCTGTCTGTTAATTAATCTTGGACTAGTATATATACATGCTGAATTGCTGTGCAAAATTCAGAAGAAAAATAAGGCCAGAGTCATAAGACTAAAGATCACCTCTATTAGCCTCTCCCCTCAATATTGTTGGAATTTGGTGTATATTGGGTTGTTGGTCTATTAGACAAATTCTAAAATTCTATTTGGTCCACTTGTATATGGCAGCATATGGATGTGCTAGTCGTGCTAAAGTTTAGTCTTATATTGTTAGTTGAAGGGGAGTTGGACCATCTTATATAATAGAGTGTTGCACCACTCACTAAGGTGTGACAAGGAGAGAAACCCTCGCGCACTCCTCCTCCGACGCCGCCCGCCTTGTCACGACGCGCGCCGCGGGTTGCGGGAATCTCGGGTTGCGGGAATCTCGCCCAGCCGAGCTTTCTAATTTTTATAGACGTGGGTTGTTACCGACGTCTGCGCTAAACCTAATCGGTACTCAATACACACACGCGCCCACCTCCAGAACCTTGCGTCGCCGCCTTCGTCTTCCCCATCCCGGCTTGCGGCGTGCACCGCAGATCGGGACAGTAGGCCTCCGGAACCCTGCCTCTCGTGAACCTATACGGGTGAGGGGCGATCAGGTTTTTGGGGAGCGCTCAAGCGGGACTACTGGCAACCACGACGTCGTCCGACGACGAGTTTCCGAACGACGACTTCTTTCCGGACGTCAGAGACCTCTTCGGCAACCTCAACATGGGCGACAGCTCTGTTGCTGCTACCGCTGCGGCTACTGCCGCAACTGCATCGTATGTGATCTCAATCTCTCTCTCTTTCGGATTATGCTAGAGTTTCTAGTTCTAGCATTTGGCGTAGATGTGATAGGTTTGTCTTCTATAGATGTAATCTGTTCATCTACTTTGTTGATCTGCATGATTGGTTTTTACTACTGTTTGTATGATCATGCTTTATCAATTTATTATTCGGATTAAATCATATGGATTATTGCTTATATTTCCAACAATTCAAAAACCTGATTATAGGCAACTGAATTCCACTAGTGTAGCCGTGGCTACTAGGCCGTCTCCTTTTGATGGCATGCACTATAAGTGATGGCGCAAGAGAGCAGTTCTCTGGTTTAAAAACCTAAACTGCTATAGCGCCACTCTTGGCAAGCCTGAAGGAGATCTTTCTGCTGAGCAGGAAGCGACCTTTAAGAAAGCCAATACCATGTTTATGGCGGCTTTGTTCAGTGTTTTTGGAGACAATATTGTTGACCCGTGTATATCATTTGATAATGGCAAGGACACGTGGGAAGCATTCGAGGCAAATTTGGGGTCTCGGACGCTGGCACTAAGTTATATGTCATGGAGCATATCTATGACTACAAGATGGTTGATGAGCGTTCCGCACAAAGTTAAAGTAGAACCAGATGGACACGCGCGCTTCGCCGCGCTATCTGCATGGCGTTGTCACGTAGTGTGACTATTACGGTACACTAACCGACGTTTTATTTTATGACACCGCTGGGTGCATGTGTTTCTAGTGTCATTGTCCATGAGACACTCAAGCCCTTCTTTAGTAGTCGGGCCTTCTTGATCTCTTCCTACTTCTCACCGTCGACGATCAGCTAGCCGTCCGGAGAATAACATACGACTTATTTAACACTAATTTGTTATTTATTTATTGACGGATGTCAAACTATTTGAGTTCAGTACAACACACAAGACATGAGTTCTTTTGGGTACCGGCGGAATCATATCATGTTGACATTGAGGAGACATTCGATTTAACTGCACCCAGGTCTTCAAGACTTCATGAACTATATGAGATTTAATAACCGTTTTAGATTTTGTCACGGTACCTGAATTTTTTCCAACTTGACCATGTGTTAGACCTTCTCTCCTACCTCCCGCGTGGTCGGGCGTCTGGCGGTGTCTTCAATAGAGGTGACCGTGCAACACCTAGGAGACCCTTCCGGAGGTTTGTCATGCGAACCCGCGCCAATTTTCCCTTCTTCTAGCCAGGCACCACCGTAGATGTCGGCCGCTTGGGCATGACATTCCTTGGCTTAAAGGCGGATGGTGGACGATGGCATGCGCATTCGTCGGCCGTGGAGGAGCAAACATATATCCGCAGACGATGATGGCGTTAGGGTTGGGTGCATCGAGGGGGTGGTCGTGTTGCGAGCGGCGACGAAACTGCTCCATCGGCAGACGTGGGGGCGGAGGATAAGGTGGGTTGGGGGAGTGGCGGAATAGTTGTCCATGGGTGATTTTTCCCTGGCGTCCGTTGAGGCGGGATGCGGGAGGTCACGCACGGAAGTTTTAGTTTGGCGGTTCGGCAGCGCTAGCTGGCACACCAAATTTGCAGCAGAGGATTAGACTTTTGATGTGCTTGCCCAAAATTGTTTTGTGCATGACTTATTTTTCGTGGAGCATAATTTTTGCTCCCGCGCTAAATAATAGTGGTTGTTTGTGCACCGATGGATTTTTATGTATGCTAAAGATGCTTTAACCATGTTCGTTAGTTTTTCTCATGCAGGTCTTGGATAATTTCTTATTTTCTTTAAGCTAGCCCATATTTAATATTTTTCTTTTTGGGTATACAAGCCATAGACACATAGCCTTTGAGTCCACAAGCCATAGACACATACTCTCACATAGCCTCAAAATGCTTCCTTTTCACCAAGCTTAAGTCTATAATATATATATTTGGAAAACCGATGATCTGTACGCGCTGAAATGCCTTTACCTCCGAAGTTGTATATATTCATCTAATATATGGTGGTGGGGGTGCGTGGTCCTGTGATGTGCGTGTGTAGCATGTTTTTCAGCACATCCATTTGCTCTTTTAAAAAAAGTGAAGTAGAGGAGTTCGAATAATCAAGAAAGAGAGAGGAGGATATGGAAGGTGGTGCACTGAGGTGTGAGGTCTGAGGATCGATCCTGGCTCAGACCAATGCTGCCTACACCTTTCCTCTTCACCTCCTCCACTGAAACTCAACGTTGAACGACAACGAACCACCTAGCCTGATCGAACGACACGACATGAGTCTACCGGCAGAAAGAAACGCGGCACCAGAGAGAAATTCCCAAAGGACCCCATCATGATTAATTGGAACATACTGTCCTGTCTACAATTAATTAGCACCCCTGAATTATATATACTCCTTCCGTTCCGGTTAAGGATGGCAATGATCAAGGTATAGGCAGGGTAGAGCAATACCATACTTATACCCGTATAGTCAATGGACATAAAAGCTTACCCATACCCGTACTCGCGGATATAAAACTTTACTCATACCTATATCCGGCGGTTATCCGTAATCATTGGGTACTCGGTGGGTATATCCAATAGTATACAAGTTATTTAAAATTTTACTTTCATCAATAGCATATTTAAAGAAAATACAATAATCTCTACTTACTAATAGTAGACGAGTACATGAAAGTATAAAATTAAAGTTTAGAAGTTGCAATCTCATACTCGTCCCTAGACTTTTCGGCCGTATAGGTTAAAACTCTATAAGTAAGTTTAACATGTCAATTTAAATAAACTGGGTATGGATATCCATGAATACAAGTTTATACCCATGCTCGTACCCATAATTTGACAGACCAGGTATGAGTATTATCCATACCCAATTGCCATCCTTAGTCCCGGTTTAAAGGACACAAGTGCGAACTCGATCTTGTTCAATTTATTAGCCTAGAAGTTCGCAAACGAGAGGGAATTAAGAAAATCAAGCTTTACTCGCGGCTGTGGAGACTTGAATCCAAGTATCCAACTGTTAATTACACATCGCTACTAGCTAGAATCAGGCGGGAGGTGTCTGCGGTGCGGTGTGGTTGGTGGCAGTTGCATGCGGTGGTTTTTATAGGATTTGGCTTCTGTGCGAGGGAGAGATGATTAGCCGCCGGCCAGTGCGCCGTGCACTCTTCTTCCGCTGTAGTACGAGTGCACGTACGTACGTCCCATGCTACGGAATCTGGCATCGCTCTGTCTCTCGGCCTTCCGTGCTTGCTCATTGTACAACTCGTGGCAACTTCGTGCCTGACTGAGACACGATGGTACGCAGGAATAAACAGGCTAAGGTGTCAACGTCCTAGCCGTACTGCCACTCCTGTAAAAGATCGTCACAAGTGCGTCAATTCTCCAGCAGATAGGGCGCCCAGGCCCAGATCCTATCGTGACCATCCGAATGCTTCAAGATTGGTGACGACTTTTTTGTAAAAAAAGACACTGAACTTTGTCCAATTCTTACAGGGAAGTCCTGCAAGGTCACAACCATGGTTGTGCTGATGTACTGTGTTTATCAAGTTCCTGCCCGGATTTATGAAGTCATTCATGAATTTACAAAAAGATCTACTAGAATAGTGCTTCTAAAGTACAAAGTATTTCCATAGGATTTTCGGTTAGAAAATTTTGCCCCCGGTGAAAAGTTCTTTGCATTATTCATATGAATCGGCTACATGTTTACCGTCTGGGCGGAGAAGATACCATCTGGGCGCCCTATCTACTGCATATCGTCATCGAGCAGACATTAGTTATTTGCGGTGAGGTGAAGAGTGCGGTGCCATTTGGATGGACAGATCGCCTTGGCCCACGGAGAAGGGTGTACCGTGAACACACGGGTGTGCGGCATGGCCCACAATGGCGGAGTGGCCGTGGAATTGTGGTGGAATGATTTTGAGTTCATCTGGGAGCTTTGGTCCCACTTGCATCCCACAATGTTGATGTCTGGGATACCCCACAAGAGCATGGTGCTAGGGTTAGAGCATATACAGTAGTCCCCGTAAACACCCGAAACCCGCATAATAACTGCTAATGATGTTGATCATGCAACTTCAGTTGAAGTTACTACGAAACCTCGCAGGCAACAAGAACTCGCACCACTCCTGATTGGTATGATCCCGTTATGAGTGTCATGTTGGTGGGCAATACCGATGACCCTGCGACATATGAGGAAGCGATGATGAGCCTAGATTCCAATAAAATGGCAAGAAGCCATGAAATCCGAGATTGGATCCATATACGAAAACCAAGTATGGACTTTGGTGGACTTACCGGATGGCCGGAAGGCTGTCGAGAATAAATGGATTTTCAAGAAGAAAACATATGCTGATGGTAATGTTACTGTCTATAAAGCTAGACTTGTCGCAAAAGGGTTTCGACAAATTCAAGGAATTGACTACGATGAGACTTTCTCACCGGTAGTGAAGCTAAAGTCTATAAGGATTTTGTTAGCAATCGCTGCATATTATGATTATGAGATATGGCAGATGGATGTCAAAATGGCGTTTCTCAATGGAGACATTGATGAAGAGTTGTATATGTTACAACCCAAAGGTTTTATTGATCCTAAAGATGCTAACAAGGTATGCAAACTTCAACGGTCTATTTATGGATTGAAGCAAGCATCCCGGAGTTGGAATCAACATTTTGATAAGGTAATCAAAAGCTTTGGTTTTATACGAACTTATGGAGAAGCTTGTATTTACAAGAAAGTGAGTGGGAGCTCTGTAGCATTCTTAATACTATATGTAGATGACATATTGTTGATTGTGAATGATGTAGACCTTCTTAATAGTGTCAAGGATTATTTGAATAATAGTTTTTCAATGAAAGATCTTCGCGAAGCAGCTTACATATTAGGCATAAAGATTTATAGAGATAGACCAAGACGCCTAATATCATTGTCACAAAGTATATATTTGGACAAAGTTCTAAAGAGGTTTGGAATGGAAGATAGCAAGAAAGGGTTCTTGCCCATGTTGCCCAATACGACCTTGAGTAAAACTCAAAGTCCTGCAACGGCAGAAGATAGAGAAAGAATGAGTAAGACTCCCTATGCCTCAGCCATAGGATCTCTTATGTATGCCATGCTATGTACTAGACCCGACATTGCATAAGTTGTTAGTTTGGCTAGCAGATATCAAAGTGATCCAGGAGTGGATCATTGGATAGCGGTCAAAAACATCTTTAAGTACTTGAGAAGAACTAAGGATATGGTTCTTTCTTATGGAGGTGATGAACACCTCGTTGTTAATGGTTACATCGATGCTAGTTGGAACACCGATCCGGATGATTCTAAATCTCAATCTGGATATGTATTTACTTTGAATGGTGCAGCAGTTAGCTGGAGGAGTGCAAATAAAAGCGTTGTGGCGAGATCTGTTGGAGATATGCCCTAGAGGCAATAATAAATGTAGTTATTATTATATCTTTGTGTTTATGATAAATGTTTACATTCATGCTATAATAGTATTAACAAGGAAACATTGATACTTGTGTGATTTGTAAACTTAATTTGAAGTCCCTAGTATAGCCTCTATACATCACTAGCTTGTTGGTTGATAAATGATTGTGGTTTCCCTATCATGAACATTGAGATGTTATCAACAACAAGATCATATCGTTAGGAGAATGATATGGTGGGCATACTCCTATAGATAAGTGTAGCATAAAGATCAAGTCATTTTAATAGTTCAATTGCTATATGCTTTCTGATACATAGTAACCTAATTCCTTCGACCATGAGATCATGCATATCACCTTTACCGGATGGATGCTTTGATGACATCAAACACCATACCGTAACTGGGTGGCTATAAAGGTGGCATTGAGTGTTCGGAAAGTATTGGTTGAGACAAATGGATCAAGAGTGGGATTTGTCCATCCATATGACGGATAGATATACTCTGGGCCCTCTCGGTGGAATGTCATCCAATTAGCTTGCAAGCATGTGGCTGGCTCACAAGGGATCACATATCACGGGAACGAGAAAAGAGTACTTATCGGTAACGAGGTTGAACTAGGTATGCAGAGATACCGACGATCATAACCTCGAATAAGTAAACTATCGTGAGACAAAGGGAAATTGGTATCGTATGTAAGTGGTTCATTCGATCGCAAAGTAATCGTAGAAATATGTGGGAGCCATATGAATTTCCAGATTCCTCTATTGGTTATTGTTCGGAGAAGTGTCTCGATCATGTCCGCATAATTCACGAACCGTAGGGAGACACACTTAAGGATTCGACGTTGTTTGAGTAGTTATGGAATGAATGAGAAAGAGACCGAATATTGTTCGGAGTCTCGGATGGGATCCGGGATATCACGAGGAGATCCGGAATGGTCCGGAGAATAAGATTCATATAAGGAAAGTCCCGTTTCGGAGTTGGGGAATGATTCCGGTGTTTTCATCGGGAATGTTCTAGAAGGTTCCGGAATGTCCGGCACTCCGGAGGGGAAGGGGTACATGAATGTGTTGTATCAAGATGGTATGATTGCATCATGTACTAAGTCAAACGGCTAATTTGAGGCTAATTGAATCCTAGTTTGAAAAGTCAAACGACTAATTTGAAAAGTCAAACGGCTAAATTTGGAAAGAGGAAAAGAGGAGGAAGTGGGAAACCGAGTTGGGGAGGGAATCCCTCCTCCAACCGGCGGCGCCCCCTCCAAGCTGAGTTGGGGAGGGACTTCCCTCCCTCCCCTTGGCCGCCGTCCCCTCCACCTATATAAGGAGGGGCAGGGCTCCCTCCTAGCACACACAAGTACCTCTCCTCTAACCCTAGCTTGGCGCCTACCACCATAGCCGCCGCCCCCCCTAGGGTTTTGCCCTAGCCGCCGACTTGGGGGTCCCCGGAACCCTAGCCGCCGGCTCTAGCCTCTCCTCCTTGGTGTGTCTAAACCCTAGATCGCCGAGGAGCTCTCTCATACTCCACCATACTCGCTTCGGCTTAAGGCGAAGCCCTACGAGATCTCCCCTCTACTTCCGGTACCACGCCGTTGTGCTGCCGGAATCACGAGGAGAGTGCTACAACCTCCGCTGCCTGCTGGAACAAGGGAGAGGAAGGTCTTCGTCGAGTACCGAACGTGTGACCGATTGCGGGAGCGCTGCCGGAACGCAGCGCCGGAAGGATCGTCTACGCGATCTTGAGATCGGGAAGAGTACGACTACATCACCCACGAGAATCCGCTCTCGTTAAACACTTTGGAATCTTCGAGGGTAAGTTATTCCATCGACTCGTTGCTACAATCTAGTAGATAGATCTTGGCTTGTTTGTTTGTATGCGATAGAAAATTTTTGTTTTCCATGCTACGACACCCTACAGTGGTATCAGAGCCATGTCTATATGTAGATCTGTTGCACGAGTAGAACACAATGGTCATTGTGGGTGTTGATGCTTTTATTGTCGATTGCTTCTTGTGTACTTTGCATCTTGCGGTATGTTGGGATGAAGCGGCCCGGGCTAACCTTACATGACATCGTTCATGAGACTTGCTCCACGCTTGACATGCAACTTGTATTGCATAAGTGGCTTTGCGGGTGCCTGTTTCTCCTAGCATAGTTAAGATCCAATTTACAACGGGTGATTAACAATACTAGTATCAATGTTGTGGTTCATGTTCGTAAGTTAGAACGACACTTACTGAAAGCCCCAAACCACGTAAAACATGCAAAGAAAGTAGAGGCGTCTAACTTTGTTTTGCAGGGGTGTGCAGTGATGTGATATGGCCATGATTGTGATTATATTTGATGTATGCAATGTTCCTTATTGTAAGTTGGCAACCGGCAGGAGCCATATGGTTGTCTTTAATTTATGTTAAGACCCGCGTGTCTATTCAAAGTAGTTGTAATAGTTGAAGCCGGTGAACGACAACCATGGAGAGGCGTCATTGACCTTGATGCAATGCCGGTGATGATGGAGATCATGTTCGTGCTAGAAGATGGAGATCGGAAGCACAAAGAAGAAAGGCCATATCATATCACATATTATGAATTGCATGTGATGTTAATCCTTTATGCATCTTGTATTGCTTAGTAGACGACGGTAGCATTATAAGATGATCCCTCATGCACATGAATTTCAAGTCATAAAGTGTTCACCCTTAGTTAGCACCGTTGCTAAAGCTTGTTGTTTCGAAGCACCACGTGATGATCGGGTGTGTTAGGTTCCGCAAGTGTATACAACGTGAGCAAGCCAGATTTGCTCATGCGGAAACTAAGGTTTGATCTTGACGAGCCTAGCATGTACAGACATGGTCTGGAACACGGATCACCGAAAGGTAAAGCATGAATCATATAGTAGATATGATGAACATGACGATTGTTCGTCATTGAAACTATATCAACTCTCGTGATGATCGGTGTTGATGTGGTGGATTTGGTTCGTGTGATCACTAAAACAATGTGAGGGATATTATTTTGAGTGGGAGTTCACCTAGATTAACTTTATTATTAATTTGAACTCAATTTGTCATAAACTTAGTCTAAACTATTGCAAATATTTTGTAGATCAATGGCAACCCCTACCATCAATTTTAATGCGTTCCTAGAGAAAGAAAAGTTGAAAAACAATGGAAGCAACTTCGCGGATTGGTTCCGCAATTTGAGGATTGTCCTCACAGCTGGTAAGTTGACCTATGTGCTGGATGCACCGCTGGGTGACCCACCTGCATCTGATGCTTCCGATGAAGTAAAGAATGTTTACCTCGCTCGGAAGAATCAGTACTCCATAGTTCAGTGTGCTATCTTGTATGGTTTGGAATCGGAGCTTCAGAAAAGGTTTGAGAATTCAGACCCATATGATATTGTCGAGGATCTCAAATTGATCTTTGAGACTCATGCGGCAATTGAAAGTTATGAGGCTTCTGAAAAGTTCTTTAACTGCAAGATGGAAGAGGGCAGCTCCGTCAGTAGCATGTGCGTAAGATGTCTGGGCACGCAAACAAACTTCAAATCTTGGGTATAGTGATTCCTAATGCTTTGGGGATTTACCGTGTCCTCCAATCACTACCACCAAGTTACAAGAACTTTGTGATGAACTACAACATGCAGAACATGAACAAGCAGTTGCCAGAACTGTTTGCTATGTTGAAGTCTGTAGAAGTGGAGGTCAAGAAAGAGCACCAAGTGTTGTTGGTCAATAAGACCACCAAATTCAAGAAAGGCAGGTCTAAGCAGAAGGGACACTTCAAGAAGGGTGGTAAGAAAGTTACCACGCCGGCGAAGAAGACCAAGGCTGGACCTAAGCCTGATACTGAGTGCTTTAACTGCAAGGGAGAAGGTTACAGGAAGCGGAATTGCCCAAAGTACTTGGCGGATTTGAAGAACGGCAACATCAAGAAGAAAGGTATATCTGATATACATGTTATTGATGTGTATCTCACTAGTACTCGTAGTAGTGCCTGGGTATTTGATACTGGTTCGGTTGCTCATATTTGTAACTCGAAACAGGTGCTGCATAATAAACGGAAGCTAGCGAAGAACGAGGTGACGATACGCGTGGGAAACGGATCAAAGGTTGATGTGATCGCGGTCGGCACGCTACCCCTTCATCTACCATCGGGATTAGTTTTATACTTAAATAATTGTTATTTGGTGCCTGCGTTGAGCATGAACATTATATCGGGATCTTGTTTATTGCGAGACGGTTACTTGTTTAAGTCCGAGAATAATGGTTGTTCGATTTATATGAGTAATATGTTTTATGCACATGAACCTTTGATAGATGGTCTATTCTTATTGAATCTCGATAGTGGAAATACACATATCAACAACATTGAGGCTAAACAGTTGAAATCAAGCGATAACTCGACCTATATGTGGCACTGTCGTCTTGGTCACATTGGAGTGAAGCGTATGAAGAAACTCCATTCCGATGGACTTCTTGAATCACTTGATTTTGAATCACTTGATAGATGCGAAGCATGTCTAATGGGTAAAATGACTAAGACTCCATTTTCTGGTATGATGGAGCGAGCTACGGACCTATTGGAAATCATACATACCGATGTGTGTGGTCCAATGAGTGTAGCATCGCGCGGTGGTTGTCGTTATGTTCTTACCTTCACGGATGACTTGAGTAGATATGGATATATCTATTTCATGAAACATAAGTCCGAAACTTTCGAGAAGTTTAAGGAGTTTCAAAGTGAGGTAGCGAATCAACGTAACAAGAAGATTAAATTTCTGCGTTCTGATCGTGGAGGTGAATATCTAAGTTACGAGTTTGGCGAGCATTTGAAGAAATGCGGAATACTTTCACAGTTGACACCGCCGGGAACACCACAGCGTAATGGTGTGTCCGAACGTCGTAATCGAACTCTCTTAGATATGGTTCGTTCTATGATGTCACTTACAGATTTACCACTATCATTTTGGGGTTATGCATTAGAAACAGCCGCATTCACTTTAAATAGGGCACCGTCTAAATCCGTTGAAACGACACCGTATGAATTATGGTTTGGGAAGAAACCTAAATTGTCGTTCCTTAAAGTTTGGGGATGCGAAGCCTATGTAAAGAAGTTACAACCGGACAAGCTTGAACCCAAAGCGGAAAAATGCGTCTTCATAGGATACCCGAAGGAAACTATTGGGTATACCTTCTATCACAGATCCGAAGGCAAAATCTTCGTTGCTAAGAATGGATCCTTTCTAGAGAAGGTATTTCTCTCGAAAGAAGTGACTGGAAGGAAAGTAGAACTCGACGAGGTTGTCGAACCTTCTCTCAAAATTGCGAGTAGCGCAGCACCGGAAGAAGTTCCTGTGGTGCCTGCACCAATTAGAGAGGAAGCTAATGATGATGATCATGAAACTTCGGTTGAAGTTGCTACAGATCCTCGGAGGTCAACGAGAACTCGTACCATTCCAGATTGGTATGATCCCGTTATGAGTGTCATGTTGGTGGATAACACTGATGACCCCGAGACATATGAGGAAGCGATGATGAGCCCAGATTCCAATAAATGGCAAGAAGCCATGAAATCCGAGATTGGATCCATGTACGAAAACCAAGTATGGACTTTGGTGGACTTACCAGATGGCCGGAAGGCTGTCGAGAACAAATGGATTTTCAAGAAGAAAACAGATGTTGATGGTAATGTTACCGTCTATAAAGCTTGACTTGTCGCAAAAGGGTTTCGACAAATTCAAGGAGTTGACTACGATGAGACTTTCTCACCAGTAGCGAAGCTAAAGTCTGTGAGGATTATGTTAGCAATCGCTGCATATTATGATTATGAGATATGGCAGATGGATGTCAAAACAACATTCCTCAATGGAGACATTGATGAAGAGTTGTATATGATGCAACCCAAAGGTTTTGTCGATCCTAAAGATGCTAACAAGGTATGCAAACTTCAACGGTCCATCTATGGATTGAAGCAAGCATCCCGAAGTTGGAATCAATGTTTTGATAAGGTGATCAAAAGTTTTGGTTTTATACAAACTTATGGAGAAGCTTGTATTTACAAGAAAGTGAGTGGGAGCTCTGTAGCATTCTTAATACTATATGTGGATGACATATTATTGATTGGGAATGATGTAGACCTTCTTAATAGTGTCAAGGAATATTTGAATAATAGTTTTTCAATGAAGGATCTTGGCGAAGCAGCTTACATATTAGGCATAAAGATTTACAGAGATAGATCGAAACGCCAAATATCATTGTCACAGAGTACATATTTGGACAAAGTTCTAAAGAGGTTTGGAATGGAAGATAGCAAGAAAGGGTTCTTGCCCATGTTGCCCAATACGACCTTGAGTAAATCTCAAAGTCCGACATCGGCAGAAGATAGAGAAAGGATGAGTAAGACTCCCTATGCCTCAGCCATAGGATCTCTAATGTATGACATGCTATGTACTAGACCCGACATTGCATATGCTGTTAGTTTAACTAGTAGATATCAAAGTGATCCAGGAGTGGATCATTGGACAGCGGTCAAAAACATCCTTAAGTACTTGAGAAGAACTAAGGATATGGTTCTTTCTTATGGAGGTGATGAACAGCTCGTTGTTAATGGTTACACCGATGCTAGTTGGAACACCGATCCGGATGATTCTAAATCACAATCTGGATACGTATTTATTTTGAATGGTGCAGCAGTTAGCTGGAGGAGTGCAAAGCAAAGCGTTGTGGCGAGATCTTCAACTGAATCGGAATACATGGCTGCTTCGGAGGCTTCACAAGAAGCGATATGGATGAAAGAGTTCATTACAGAGCTGGGTGTGGTTCCTAGTGCGCTGGACCCAATGTCTATCTACTGTGATAACATGAGCGCCATAGCCAATGCGCAAGAACCAAGGTCACACAAGAAGCTGAAGCACGTCAAGCTACGTTTTCACGCTATTCGAGAACATATCCAAGATGGGGATATAAATATTTGCAAAGTACACACAGATCTGAATGTGGCGGATCCGTTGACTAAACCTCTCCCGAGGGCAAAACATGACCAGCACCAAACTGCCATGGGTGTTCGGTATATTACCATGTAATCTAGATTAGATGACTCTAGTGCAAGTGGGAGACTGTTGGAGATATGCCCTAGAGGCAATAATAAATGTAGTTATTATTATATCTTTGTGTTTATGATAAATGTTTACATTCATGCTATAATAGTATTAACAAGGAAACATTGATACTTGTGTGATTTGTAAACTTAATTTGAAGTCCCTAGTATAGCCTCTATACATCACTAGCTTGTTGGTTGATAAATGATTATGGTTTCCCTATCATGAACATTGAGATGTTATCAACAACAAGATCATATCGTTAGGAGAATGATATGGTGGACATACTCCTATAGATAAGCGTAGAATAAAGATCAAGTCATTTTAATAGTTCAATTGCTATATGCTTTCTGATACATAGTAACCTAATTCCTTCGACCATGCACTACTAGAAATCCCCTTATTTCCGACGGTAAAACTTAATAGCCGACGGCCTGTCGGCTATTGTGGTAATAACCGACGGTTTCTTCCATGGCCGACGGTTATCGAAAACCCCTCGGGTATGACTACCAATAACCGACGGTATTGTCCATTACCCGAGGGTAGAAACTAACTCTCGGCTATTTGACCCCATAACCGACTGTTAGTACTTATACCCGACGGTCGTCCTTTCACTGTCAGGTATTACCTTTCATAGCCTATGATCGTATTGCAATTGTCGCCTATGTCCTACAAATGGCCGACAGTCAGTTCTAGTAGATGAGTGTCTTAGATAACGCTCGGCTATATACTGCAATATCCGATGGCAATAGGAAAACCGACGGTGACATTAACACTCGGTGATATGTTTCGATGGTCGTCTTGGTAAGCATGTGGAGTTCGGTGATTGTAGCCAAGATATATTTACCTAATGTAACTAAGGGTTCGAGAAAGGACGAGAGAAAATAAGAGAACGCTGATGTGAATTCACCATATGACATCAAATGTTGGTAGTGGGGCTACTGCACATTTATAGCATGTCAAACAAGAAAAAAAAACTCAAGCTCGTTGTTGGGATTAAAGCAACCTTAACCATATTAGCCGGATGCGGAAGCTATTAATACAATAAAATAATAATTCATATGACAAATTTGAAAGGGAACTATTTTTTTGTGAATAAGATGAAATTTTCTTTAGACTTATCCATATCAAAATTGATTGACGAAGATGGACAACCAACAAGCAATCCAACAATATAGATGATTTGTTTGTGGCATTGGAGGTGCGGGGAGCAAATCCTATATACCAGGTTAACGATTGAAGGACTGTACTAGTGGGGATAAATTTTGTCACCGATATCTTAAAAATATTTTGTTGTTTCTTGGAGCGTCAAAAAACTAATCCCGCGCGTTGCGCCCAGTCGCCCATGCATTAAGTTCGAAATTGCCACGATCTCGCGATCGTGTTCCGGAAAAATCTCGTTTGTTGCTTCATAACCGATCTGCCTCTCGATCTCTATCACAAATTCCCCGGCCTAGATCCCTCTACGCATCACGACAGATCTCTTCTCTCGAGTCCACGTCTCCTCCCGTCACCCCTGCCGCCGGCCGTCATTACGACTCCCTCTCTGCATCGCGTCGGCCCCACTTCCTCCTTCAGCAGCTCACCAGATCGGAGCCCTCGCCTAATACTAGATCATGTTGCCGCCGACTTCGATCTAGTACCTCCGATGACCATGGCACCCTCGCCCGCATCAACAAGATCACCAAGGCCGCGGAGGACCTCTGGCGGTGAAGACCAACGAGGTCGTCTTCGTGCGCGCGTGCAAGTTGTTCATCCTCGAGCTTCCACATCGTGGTAGAAGTCCGATATAGCCGTCGTCGTCACGCGTGCAGTGTTCCACTTCATCGTCGATATCCTGCTGCAAGACGATGCCAAGGACCCCGAGGCCGTGGTCACCATAGGGATGCCCCACCCCGCTGCCAGCATGTCCCCCATCGACGGCATATGATGCTAAATCGTCCCGCTACAGTAACATCTATGCTTTAGTGTTTCTAAATTAAGACCGTGCCCTTGTTTTCTTGCTGCAATGTTTGTTTCTTCACTGCATAAAAACTTAATGATGTTTTAATCTTTTGAGGGGCCTGATTCAACTCGAGGATTTGCGCCAGGTTATGGTTAATGAGGAAAAATGTATGATGTTGATGCATGACTAACTTCTAACATAATTATCTTCTGGCATTCTCTGATAATTTTTATTCATCTTTATTTGCAGTAAAACGAATCATGTATGCCCCCTATGATTATAATATCAGTTGTGGCTTTTAGGTTGGAACTCAAATAGCACCATTGTTAGCCAGATCTTTGTGTATTTTTTAGTTTTAGTGGCATGTTTAATTAGCATGGTGATTGCTTAGATATATTCTTCTTCTTTTGGTAAACGGATTTATTATTGTGCTTTCCGTTCAGTTTTGCAGCTTGTATGTTGATTTTACCCGTAGGACACAATGCAGTAGCCACGGTTAGTAAGCAAATACTAGTATGACCCAGAACCTTATTTCAACCATGCCCAGCCATGAGGGCTTGTTTAGATTGTTTAATGTATGTTTGGCTAATTTAACCTGCTACACAGGTTGCACTAGATTTTCTCTTTTGAATTCAGTTAGCTATATGTGCTAAGCGGCAAATATTCTGAATATAAACTAGTGCATGCTTGTTCAAGATTTGATAATAAAATGTCATTCAATGCAGGTTCTTTAGGTGCTAATAAATTAATTATTTGGAGATATAGTCAGCATTGAAAGGCAACAATAAGCAATGTAAATGGACCGAGCTTGCACATCCAGAATGGGCATTTTTTGGAGGTGCTAGTACATAAGCATCTGTTATATCTTTTTAGCCATTTTCAATTTATGTACTATTGTGTAATTGGCCTCTTGTATTGTGTATGTTGTGCAAACTCTTGCAGCCACTGCAGTTGCTAGAAGGTTTTGCTGGTATTATTATTCTAATTAAGTGCTAGCACAATTAGAGTGGTTAATTACAATGCAGCAAGTAGACTGATATGACTTGCATTATTGGACATTATGTGCCTGCATGATTAGAAGAGCAGGAAAGTAAACTGTGTAACAATAGCACTTGATGTACACTTGCATGAGTTCCTAGTTCCATTACGAATACACTATTAGTATTGTATCTTCCTACGTAGATTCTAGAACAATAGAGTTTGGTCTCTATAGCTCATTTTAATTTTTCAAGTGCATGAAATTATTTCTCATCTCTCTTACAACTAGTCTTATCATTTCTTAGGGAATGGGGAGCAATACTGGAAGAAGTCCCAATCATGAGAATCATAATGATATTGATGATGATGAGAATGACACCTATGGCAAGGAGATTATCTCTATGGCGATGATTATATTGATGGATATGGCTATGAGAGTTACCATTCCAATGCGTCGACAGTGATGATGGTGAGGATCGGTGATGAGTCTAATGTTCTTCAAGTCAATGTACAAAGTGACGTTTGGACAATATAACTTACGCAAAATGCTTAGACCATTATACTTTAGTTACTATTGTGTGTTGCACTTCCTGTATGGATCATACTTTCTGAGGCTATGCAAATATAGTATATGTTCTTCATGTGGTTGTGTAATTATCAGATTTTTTTTGACATGTCAATTTCTGAAATTGTGCTGCCTGAATCCCATTTTCTTGTTCTGCAATACTTTTTGGTGAAAGTCAGTCGTGTGACTAAGGCCCCCGGTGTAAAGAATGTATTGGGTATAAAATATGTTGAGCGAACTTTAGACCATCGATTAAATTTACAAATTCACGGGGTATGTTGACCTCATAGCTATACTAACCGAGGGTCAGAATAATGCCGACGGACAAATATACAGTCGAGTATTACAAGACCGACTGGACATCACAAACGGTCGGAAAATAAATCTCCGACCAGACACTGTCGGCTATAAGCGTCGTCGAGCTATAGAGAGGTGGCTCGTGTGCAAAACATGCCCGACAGGTAACTGTCGCTTTTTTACCGTAGGGCGAGATATTACTCGAGGGTACCGTCGGCTATTAAGGTAATGGCCGACCGAGCAAGGCCGACGGGATATTTCCGACGGTGAACTGTCGGGTATACATGTATCCGACGGTGAACTAACATTTCCGACGGTAATTTGACCCTCGGATAAAATGTAATATCTAGTAGTGATGAGATCATGCATATCACCTTTACCGGATGGATGCTTTGATGACATCAAACACCACACCGTAACTGGGTGGCTATAAAGGTGGCATTGAGTGTTCGGAAAGTATTGGTTGAGACACATGGATCAAGAGTGAGATTTGTCCATCCATATGACGGATAGATATACTCTGGGCCCTCTCGGTGGAATATCATCCAATTATCTTGCAAGCATGTGACTGGCTCACAAGGTATCACATATCACGGGAACGAGAAAAGAGTACTTATCGGTAACGAGGTTGAACTAGGTTTGCAGAGATACCGACGATCATAACCTCGGATAAGTAAACTATCGTGAGACAAAGGGAAATTGGTATCGTATGTAAGTGGTTCATTCGATCGCAAAGTAATCGTAGAAATATGTGGGAGCCATATGAATTTCCAGATTCCTCTATTGGTTATTGTTCGGAGAAGTGTCTCGATCATGTCCGCATAATTCACGAACCGTAGGAAGACACACTTAAGGATTCGACGTTGTTTCAGTAGTTATGGAATGAATGAGAAAGAGACCGAATGTTGTTCGGAGTATCGGATGGGATCTGGGATATCACGAGGAGATCCGGAATGGTCCGGAGAATAAGATTCATATAAGGAAAGTCCCGTTTCGGAGTTGGGGAATGATTCCGGTGTTTTCATCGGGAATGTTCTAGAAGGTTCAAGAATGTCCGGCACTCCAGAGGGGAAGGGGTACATGAATGTGTTGTATCAAGATGGTATGATTGCATCATGTACTAAGTCCCCTCGCTGTTACAAATAAAGGATTAAATTGAATCCTAGTTTGAAAAGTCAAACGGCTAATTTGAAAAGTCAAACGGCTAAATTTGGAAAGAGGAAAAGAGGAGGAAGTGGGAAACCGAGTTGGGGAGGGAATCCCTCCTCCAACCGGCGGCGCCCCTCCAAGCCGAGTTGGGGAGGGACTCCCCTCCCTCCCCTTGGCCGCCGGCCCCTCCACCTATATAAGGAGGGGCAGGGCTCCCTCCTAGCACACACAAGTACCTCTCCTCTAACCCTAGCTTGGCGCCTACCACCATAGCCGCCGCCGCCCCCTAGGGTTTTGCCCTAGCCGCCGACTTGGGGGTCCCAGGAACCCTAGCCGCCGGCTCTAGCCTCTCCTCCTTGGTGTGTCTAAACCCTAGATCGCCGAGGAGCTCTCTCATACTCCACCATACTCGCTCCTGCTTAAGGCGAAGCCCTGCGAGATCTCCCCTCTACTTCCGGTACCACGCTGTTGTGCTGCCGGAATCACGAGGAGAGTGCTACAACCTCCGCTGCCTGCTGGAACAAGGGAGAGGAAGGTCTTCGTCGAGTACCGAACGTGTGACCGACTGCGGGAGCGCTGCCGGAACGCAGCGCCGGAAGGATCGTCTACGCGATCTTGAGATCGGGAAGAGTACGACTACATCACCCACGAGAATCCGCTCTCGTTAAACACTTTGGAATCTTCGAGGGTAAGTTATTCCATCGACTCGTTGCTACAATCTAGTAGATAGATCTTGGCTTGTTTGTTTGTATGCGATAGAATTTTTTTGTTTTCCATGCTACGAAACCCTACAAGATCTTCAACTGAATCGGAATACATAGCTGCTTCGGAGGCTTCATAAGAGGCGATATGGATGAAGGAGTTCATTATAGAGCTCGGTGTGGTTCCAAGTGCGCTGGACCCAATGTCTATCTATTGTGATAACATGGGCGCCATAGCAAATGCGCAAGAACCAAGGTCACACAAGAAGCTGAAGCATATCAAGCTGCTTTTTCACGCTATTCGAGAGAATGTACAAGATGATGACATAAATATTTGCAAAGTACACACAAATATGAATGTGGCAGATCCGTTGACTAAACCTCTCCTGAGGGCAAAACATGACCAGCATCAAACCGTCATGGGTGTTCGGTATATTACCATGTAATCTAGATTAGTTGACTCTAGTGCAAGTGGGAGACTGTTGGAGATGTGCCCTACAGGCAATAATAAAAGTGGTTATTATTATATCTTTGTATTTATGATAAATGTTTACATTCATGCTATAATAGTATTAACCTGAAACATTAATACTTGTGTGATTTGTAACCTAAATTAGAGTCCCTAGTGAAGCCTCTTTGTAATACTAGCTTGTTGGTTGATAGATGATCGTGGTTTCCCGATCATGAACATTGAGATGTTATGAACAACAAAATCATATCATTAGGAGAATGGTACGATGGACATACTCCTATAGATAAGCGTAGCATTAAGATCAAGTCATTTCAATAGTCCATTTGCTATAAGCTTTCTGATACATAGTAACCTAATTCCTTCGACCATGAGATCATGCTAATCACCATCACCGGAAGGATGCTTTGATGACATTAAACACCACACCGTAGCTGGGTGGCTATAAAGGTGGCATTGAGTGTTTGGAAAGTATGTGTTGAGGCACATGGATCAAGAGTGCGATTTGTCCATCCATATGACGGATAGATTACTCTGGGCCCTCTCGGTGGAATGTCATCCAATTAGCTTGCAAGCATGTGACTGGATCATGAGGTATCACATATCATGGGAACGAGAAAAGAGTACTTATCGGTAACGAGGTTGAACTAGGTATGTAGAGATACCGACGATCAGTCCTCGGATAAGTAAACTATCGCGAGATAAAGGGAAATTGGTATCGTATGTAAGTGGTTCATTCGATCACAAAGTAATCGTTGAAATATGTGGGAGCCATATGAATTTCCAGATTCCTCTATTGGTTATTGATTGGACAAGTGTCCCAGTCATGTCCGCATAATTCACAAACCGTAGGGAGACACACTTAAGGATTTGATGTTGTTTAGTAGATATGGAATGTAAGTAGGGAAACCGAATGTTGTTCGGAGTCTCGGATGGGATCCGGGATATCACGAGGAGATTCAGAATGGTCCGGAGAATAAGATTTATATAAGGAAAGTCCGATTCCGGAGTTCGGGAATGATTTCGATGTTTTCATCGAAGAGGTTCTAGAAGGGTCTAGAAGATTCACCGGACCGAAAGGGGAATGGTTCATGAATGTGTCATGGTTAAGTGGAATGATTGGATCATGTCCTAGGTCACTTGGTTGGGCATTTGCGAGAAAGAAATAAAGCTCTAAATTGAAAGTCAAAAGGCAGGTTTGAAAAGTCAAACTGGAACAATGGTTTCCTAGTGGAAGAAGGAAAGAGTCCTTCTTTCTCTCCAACTTGGGTTTGGGGAAGGATTCAAACTCCCCTCTCCCAAGCTGCCCTCCCTCTCATAAATAGAGGGGACGGGCTGCCCCAAAGCACCACAACCAGCCCTCCCCACCTCCAAGCCACGTCGTCGTCGCCCTAGCGCCGCCGCCGCCACTTGTCACCGCCGCCGTGCCGCCGCCTCGTGTCGTCGACCTAGCCGCCGCTAACTCCACCTCCTCCTCTCCGGCCTTCTAAACCTAGATCACCGGAAACCCTAGACCCACCATAACCTGCACCGGCTTAGGCGAAGCACTGCGGGATCTTTCCTCTACTTTCGACACCACGCCGTCGTGCTGCCGGAATCGCGAGGAGAGACTACAACCTCTGCTGCCTGCTGGAACAGGGGAGAAGAAGGTCTTCATCAAGTACCGAACGTGTGACCGACTGCAAAAGCGCTGCCGGAACGCAGCGCCGGAAGGATCGTCTATGTGATCTTGAGATCGGCAAGTGTACGACTTCATCAACCACGAGAATCTGCTCTCGTTAACTGCTTTGGAATCTTCGAGGGTGAGTACTCTAATCCACTCGTTTCTACAATCTAGTAGATAGATCTTGGCTTGTTTGTGTGCATGCGGTAGAATTTTTTTTGTTTTCCATGCTACGAACCCCTACAATAAATACTAGAGGGGGAGAGAGATCCTTCACGAGGAGGTGTGAGTGAGAGAGAGGGAGGGGGATCCTTTTATAGGAAGAGGGGGCACCCAAGGGGGTGGCCGGCGCATGGGGGCTGCCCCCTTTCCCTCCCTCCATTGATGTGGGTGGACACTCCACTCATAAAAATGCCTTTCAATTTCCCCCACTCAAATACCCACTCAAATTCCCATTAAATTTCCACCAAATTTAATGCAAAATCTCATTAAATAAAACTCATTTTATTTATTCAGAATTTTGTCAATTACTTTAATGACAAACATTCACATATAACACCTTGCTAGTATTTCATTTCACATGGAAAAACACTTTCTGCAATTTCATCCGAAATCCCGTTTCAGTATCTAGTGAAATAAATTCCTGCGCTTGTTATTCTTTCCGGCATGAAACTTTTGCTCCAAATGGTGTCGGTGTCCCTTAAGTGTGTCACCCTACGATTCGCGAATAATGCGGACATGATCAAGACTCCAGTCGGATCAATAATCAGAAGCAGGACCTGGAGATCCATACTGACTCCCACACATTTAACGATGACTTTCTTGTGTCGCGAAAACCTTTTACGCTAGTATCTTAATCCTTTTGTTTCGCGATATATTACATGTTCGATATTCGATCATCGGTATCTCTATACCTAGTTTGATCTCGTTACTGACATGTACTCTTTTCTCGTTCCCGTGATATAACATTCTAGTGATCATATCACTTGCTTGCAAGCTAATCAATGTGATATCACCGAGAGGGCCCAGAGCATATCTATCCATCATCGGGATGAACAAATTTCACTCTCGATCCATGGGCCTCAACATAACACTTTAGTAGTATTGTGTCCATCTTTATAATCACCCTGTTATGGTGTGACGTTTGATATTATTAAGATACTCTTCCGGTGTTAGTGATTGATATGATCTCATGGTCTAAGGATTAGGATCACTTCGTATGATGTTATAGTAATATAAACTCAATGACTTTGATCGTAATGTTATACTTCGGATGAATGTTTATCACACCATTCCAATAATGTTGTGACCTTGTTATTAACAACATCCAATATCCATGATCAGAAAACCTTGATCATCTTGTTAATCAATGAGCTAGTTTATGAGAGAGGCATAACTAGGAACTTTCTATTTGTTTATTAAACACACATGTATTAACGTTTCCGTATTAATACAATTATAGCATGTAAAATAAACATCTATCACATACTTGGAATATACATAATAACCACTTTATTATTGCCTCTCAGGGCATATTTCCTTCATTGGCGGGTGGGGCGAGCGAGGCAGGAGGTGAGGGGGCGGGGCGAGTGAGGGTAGGTGGCGCCGACGACAGGCTCTGCGGGGAGGGAGTCTGGGGTTGGTGGGGATCGACGCTCGCGGGCAGGGCAGCGCGTACGATCGTGGGAGGAAGGCGACAAAGGCGCAGGCCAGGCTCAGGATCGGGGAGGCGCGCTCTGGTAAGGGGCGGTGCACCGAGGCGGTGGTGGCGCTCGGCTCTACGAGATGGCGAAAGGCCCCCGAGCGGCAGAGATCGCTGCGGGACAACTAAATAGCACCAGTGCGTGGATACAGTGGGACGCCAACGGTAGATAACACCAGCGGACAACTAATTTAGTGCGCCGACGGTATGCTTTTTTCTATAGGTCTTTTCATAGTAGTGCCCTATCCAGCTGCCAAAGAATTAGAACGGAGCTTTCAAGGTGAGCACATTTTCATCATCCAAATTCAAGTGCAAGTATTTGCGTGGCCGAATTAAGCCGGACAACAAAAGGAACATGCAATGCACATACCAACAAACAATTCTACATGACATCTCAAAAGGAAAATAAATTCCAGAGGAATAGGAGCGATAGGACCACTACAGCGTCACCGTATCTAGCAGAAGTGAAATGCCATTGCTCTTTCTGTTTCACATACCCATCTCCAAACATCTTGCATTTCACGAGCATCTCACGTTTGCGACAAGTGACTGCTGGCTTCGGCCAGGCAATCGAAACGCCCTTTCAATTCTTCAAAAGGACTGGATCCTGTGCTGAAATTTGCTGTTGAGGAATAATGGTCCATGGTCTCTCCGAATCGGAATAAAAATCCAGGACACGCGCCCGCGCCAAGAATATCCAAATGTGCCAAGCTCTTTCCACAGAATAATGCTGCACTGTTTTCAGATGTCTCGCCACTTGGTCCATCCATTTAAAGAGTGATAAGCACGCTTAGGGAGATTTGGCTTATCGCCTTAAGATGCTGCCTACCACACCTGGTTGTCGCCATCCTGATCTGGTAATGGTTGCAATCTCTCCCTCCAGAAGGTGATCAACATTTCTCGCCTCTTGTTTTTTCTGCTCTACTTTAGGATCGAATTTTCTGTCAATTTTCACAACATGGGTACTCTTGAATTTGAAGTCGTGTACTATTTAAAAATTATGTTATTATTTTCTGTGAAAATTCCACTAATCTATACATACTCAACAACAGTACAAAGAGTGCCAAAAATAATAAAAATTACAAACTATTCTTTGGACCATCCAGCGTCGACTACAGACACTAGCGTGACACTAGCATGAGTCGAAGGCGTGTCGCCGTCCTCAGCCTCCATCATCGGTGCCGACCAAAACTTGTTGCAGTAGAGCTTATTGCAGACAGACAAAAATCATCGTGCTAAGGCCCCAAATAATAAGCGCAGCATAGCAGTAACCATCGCTAATGATGTTAACCATAGATAGATTGACATAAAATCACACCAACGAACACAAAGACCGACATGATCCCAGGAGATCTGCCCGACACAGACTCCACACGCTCTTTGTTGGCGCTATACCACCATCGAAGCATGCATAGGGTGGGAAGGGCCTTATTTCGATTTCAGGATGTAGCTGTAAGTCTCACCATCCCGAAGAAGACGCTGAAAAATAATCTGAGGAGAAAAACAGAGATCCTCCCGCGAACAACAGGCCGTGTAATCCGACATAGCAGCGGAGGCAGGATTGCTACACCACTACACGGACGTATCGGTATCGTGTTACTGCTCAACACGATTGCGCATTGCACTTTGGCCGTGCTCGGCCTGACGGGTACGTACCGCACACGCGTGTCCTCCACCGGGTGTCTCTTGCTACAGTTTCGTACCGTTTCCTCCATCATCGACCCCTCGCATGACAAATCTCATGCGCTAGGATTCGTACCGTACGAGTGCGCTCCCGTGTCTAGATCTCGTCCAATCACGAGGCAGCCCAGCAAGCTTTACGTACGAGCTACCTAAAAAAGTTTTGCTCTGCTCCAATAGTATGTCCTCATATCGTTTTAAAAAATTGGAGGCACTTTGAACTTCTGAAAAATATAATAATGCATACCTGTTGGTATATGCTATGGGATCGTCAGTTTGTGTACTCAGGAACAAATGGACGTCAGCCTGTCCTAGCTTCAACTTGCGGCGTGGTACGGCCTTTTGTACTACCAGTTGACAGACAGTGCGACCATCACTTAATTAGACAGTGCGACGTGTACGGGAGAGTCGGCGAAGGCGTCCTGCGCGTGACTTATATTATAAAAGTTGAGAAATCAGTCGGCGGCTCCTAATTCCTAGCTAGGGCTACCCAATTAATTAACGAAAGCTTGTAAGCTTTCCCAAGCTCGGTAGACTCACTGAGCAATTCTTACAAGAAAATTGCACTTCATGAAAAATCCACTTGCATATCCAATATTTTTAAAATTTTCATACAAAAAGTATTGGACAACACACACCGCAATATCTACTTTTATTACTCCAATCGTATGATACGATGGGAGCACTTTGAGGTTTGGAAAATTACAGTAAATCATTAGCTTTCGTATATACAATTCAGTATCTCGTTTGTTTGTTTACTCCGGAAAGCAGCACAACTACGTACACAAATGGACGTTCCTGTGCAAGCTGCAACTTGCAGCGTCGTATGGCCTTTTGTAATGGTTGATAGTGTCTATGCAAAAAAAAAAAGTTGATAGTGTGATCTCTTAATATAAAGAATAGTTATACTACTTTGTCTACGGAAAAGTTTGCAACTGCATCCTGCGTCGCCTACGTGGAACTTAGTATATAAAAACCATAGCTAAGGCTACTGAATTAATTAACACAGGCTTATAACTACTTCTAATTAAGCTAAATATATGCATTCTTGGCAGTAAATTGCATTATAAGCAATTCCTTTTATAAAATACTCTAGCATCTCAATTAGGGGTATAATAAAATTTTGAAAACAAAAATATGTCAGATCTCACAAGAGTATCTAAAATTTTAAAAATACTTAGAATACTTTTCACTGGCAAACGACCTTTGTCCAAATTTGAATTTGTGTGTACTTAGTTTGGACATAGTCCAAAATAGCTCATCGCCTAGCAAAATCCCATAGAAATTTGGAGTCTGTGTGTCAAACGAGAATATCGGGGTGCATGATTGCACAACAAAATTACCATTTCTTTTTAAAAAATAACTATTTGCAAGCATGATTGGGTATTTAGTACCAACAGTGGTAGAATTTCGTTTCACTTATATATACGGTGTCCTATATAATCTAAATTCAAATTCTCTACACCTAATCCAAAAAAAAATGCTAGATGATAATAACATTTTTTGGTACCAACTGAATTTTGTACAATTTCATGGAAATATCGACCGGGGAGTATTTCTATGTCAGTCAACTGAGCTATAGTCATGTCCATTAAGATATGTACTCTACTATGTTATTTCGTTGTGTGCGCATAGTAGTTAAAGAAGAGTTCGGCAAACTGATGATCTGTAGGTTTGAAAAGCCATGTAGCACTGAAACTGTAGTCATCCAATATGGTGGGGGTGCATGGTGTGTGATATTCGTGTATAGCATGTTTCGGCCTGTCCTGCCTTTCCAAGAAAGCGAAGAATCAAGAGAGAAACAAAGAAAGAAAGAGAGGAAAAGATATGGACGATCGATGCACTAGGAGTGAGGATGAGGTCTAAAGACCAATGCTGCTGCCTGTCCCCCTCTCGGACCCGGTGCTGATTGCTGAACCCACGCTGAACGACACGATCGACATGAATCTACCAGCAGAAAGAAACGCGGCATCGAAAATTCCTCAAGAGGACCCCCATCGTCCATGATTTGGAGTATATGATGCTGTCCTGCTGCAACTCGATGGACATGGGGTAGCGAAAGGGCGAATTAAGCTGTATTTCTGTATCGTCCTCGATAGGCGTAAGCTAGGCTACAAACCCTGATCTTGTTTCATCGCCGGCCTGTTTGATAATCATTCTGGACTCGATTTTGATGTTTCAAAAGAGAGGGAAATTGAGTAAATCAAGTCTGTCAGTCTGTCTGTATGCAAGGCCGGCTATACGGCGACTGTGAAGCCAACTGTTAATTATACATCGGTAGTAATAAATCTAGTATACATGATGTGCAAAAATCAGAAGAAAATTAGAAGGCCAAAACCGAAACCAAAACCATAAGCAGTATCGCAGACTAATCACCTACTGTCTCTCCTCTCTCTCGCTGTCTCTGTACACGCATGTATCTGTATCGTCTAGGGCCGACGGGCGTACTCCTCCGCCGCGCGCGCTCCGGTGCTCAATTGCTCATAGTAGTCGCCATGCTCACAGCCGACCGATCAGGAGTCAGGACATGACTTTGGCGCGGGTGCACGGGGCCAAGTGCACGCGGTGCGAAGACGAGGAGTGCACCGCCGACGTGTCCCGCTCGACGAGCGCGCGGAGGCGGACGAACTCGTCGACGGAGCAGGGCAGGCGCAGGGGTCCCGACGAGTGGTAGCCGTACGCGTCCCGCGCCGCCTCCAGCAGGCGGCGGAAGAGCGGGTGGTAGAGGTAGGCGATGGGGATGACGAACCGCCGGAACCCCGCGCCGTGCTGCTGCTGCTCGTCGCCGACCAGCACCGCCAGCCACCCCTTCTTCACCTTCCCCTTCTTCTCCTCGCCCTGCATCGCCCTCGCCGGCGGTCCAGCTGCAGCCGAGCTGTCGCCGTCGCTCGCTGCTGCTTGCTGATGCTGCGGTCGCGCCGGTGCCACAGAGTTGCTAGCTAGCTAGAACCAAGAGGGATGGTGTGTGTGTTGTGTGGTTCGTAGCAGCTGCGCTGGGTTTTATAGGACTTGAGCTTTGGAGCCGCCAGTGCGCCGCGCACTCGTGCAGCTGTACGTACGTCGTCCTCTGCTACGGAACCCGGCATCGCCCTGTCCTTCTGGCTTCCGTGTTGGGCTGAGAGACTTCCTGAGACAAACCATACTACTGTATAAGCTCTGTTCGTCGCTGACACGTCGGCCCGTGGGAATAATCGGGGTACGGTGTCAGCGATCTGGCCGTACCGCCACACACCAGCGACCGGTCGTCGCGTGTGCGTCAGGCCTCAGTTGCGGTGAGGGGTGGTAGGCGGCACGGTGCGATTTGGACGGGCGGATGGCCATGGAGGAGGGTGCTAGGCATGGCCCACGACGGCTGGGTGGGCCGTGGCATCGTGGTGGAATTGTCCAAAGGAAGACACAACACGATACACGATGCTGGGGCAACAACACACACACGCCCGACATGCCCAAAAGAAAAAAAATGAAGACCAGGACGAGTTGACTAGATGAAGATGACCCGTAGTCGCTGCGCCCTCCAACTTTTTCCACCACACTCCAAGTGCACCAAAACGCCGAGTCCCTAGCAGCCCCTTCCCGAGAGAAGCACCGTCGACACGGTATTGTTGCCTGGACCAAGGTCCAAGGGTTTCCCCCGGCACTAGGGGCAGAGGATTCCCTCAATGCCCCCAGGAGGGAATGGTGCCACCCGGCGACGGCACCGCATCAGGGTCGGACAAGCCAACAGGGATTTCTCCCGACCTCCGCCCACACAGAACCCTAGCACAATAGAGCACCACTACCCAGCTTCGCCACCAACCAGCATGCGCCACCACGACCTTGGACTCACCAACACCGTCGCTTCGTGTACACTAGCACGTGGCCTGCAAGACATAGACACATGACAACGCCGGAACGAGAACAGCAGCACCGCAACCCGTGGGAGGAACCCACCCCCACTGCCGGGAGGCAGTCAAAGACCGGACAGAGTAGCCCGGGCACACCAGGCCCAGATAGGCCCGGGATTGCTCCAGCTTGGCTCAACATCAGATTGTTTTGACTTGTTACTTTCTTCTGCTAGGATGTTTCATCTAGTTCCCGTTGGGGTAATCCTCCCTATGGATTTGGTTCCAATTTTTTCTCTCTCTTTGAAGACAATCGTCTAGTTCCTGTTGGGGTAATCCTCCCTATGAAAGAGAAACAAGCCATGCTCAACAATACTTGGGTCTCAAAGATTAAGGGCATGTTTGATTCAAAGGATTTGTATAGGAAATTTGTAGGATTAAATCCTATAGGAAATTTTTCTATGGTGGTTGTTTGATTTGTAGGATTGATTCCTATAGGAAACTTTCCTAGGAAATCCTTTGCACTAGATTGCATAGGAAATCTAACATCCACCCAAAGCTCTTTCTTAAAATCTTTTGATGGAATCAAACAAACTTTGTTGCATGTGGGTTCCTATAGGATTGAAGTGGACATGACATTGCAATCCTATGGTTTTCCTATTCCTTTGTTTTTCCTATCCTATGTGAAAGGATACGGATGTCGCCTAGAGGAGGGGTGAATAGGCGATTAAAACTTTTCCTAGAGTGGCTCAACAAAGGCGGAATAAAATTAGTGTTTACTTTGTTAAGCACAACCTAGAACAACTAAGGTTCACCTATGTGCACCAACATATTATGCTAAGCAATACAAGCAACAAAGTGATAGCAAGATATATATTACTTCAAACACGAAGGCTATCACAATGTAAAGTGCATAAGTAAAGAGCTCGGGTATAGAGATAACCGAGGCACGCGGGGACACCGATATTTTACCGAGTTCTTCCCAACATGGAGTACGTCTCGTTTGGCGAGGGGGTGATATCAAACCACCAACGCCATAAAAGGCCTCCCTTATTCTCCGGTGAATCTCACCCCAATGGGATCGATCCACGCTTTCACTATCGGTGCACTTGTCGGTGGCAACCGGAACCTCTCACAAGGTTGGGGCACAACTCCACAACTTAATTAGAGGCTCCCAACAAACGCCACAAAAGGCCTCAACAAATGCCACCAAGGCCACAAAACCGTCTAGGGTTCCAAGAACCCAAGAGGGACAAGCTCCAATGAGCAATTCAAACCAAATCCTCCGGGGAGAACTCAAACCGATGCACCAAATGTAAATGATAAGAACACCACAAAGATGCTCAAATCCCTCACTCTCAAATTCCAACAAAGCTACTAAAGCTATTGGGGAAACAAGAGAGCAGGAATCAAAGAGAGACACAAAATCCCCTAAAATCTAGATTCCCAAAGATACACTCACAAAGGTATGTTTTGGTTTGGTCAAAACGTAGATCTAGATCTCCTCCAACAACCTCTCAAATATATGCAAGAACCAATGGACGGGTGTGTAGAAATCAAGCTTAAAGAGTAAAACAAATGGGGGCAAGCTTGGACAAAAAAAAGAGAAAGAAGTAATCCTAAAAGAAAATGGACAAAAGACTTATATAGGGCTAGCCAAAATATGGCCGTTATGTATTTTTTTCTAGACGGTCCGGTAGTATCCGGTAGTACCAGATTACTACCGGACCCAAACAACAAATCGCAGGCCAGGCGAGCGAGCGAGCAGAGAAGAAAAAGCAGTAGCCAGGCAGCCAGCAGGCGGGGCCACGCATGCGCGCATGCGAGAGGACCAGCGGCAGCACGCAGCAGCAGGCGGGCCCTGCGCGCAGGCGCGCGCGCGAGGCAAGCAGCAAGCGCAGCAGCGGCAGCCGCATGCAGCTATGCGGCAGCACAGCGTCGCAGCAGCGTGCCAGTGCGGGCCCAGCAGCGCATGCGGCCAGGAGCGCGCGAGCGCAAGCAGCGAGCGCGCGAAGCGAGGCGGCGGCATGCGGGGTCAAAGTGGGGCCGGTGTGCGCGAGGAGTAGATCGAGGCTGAGACTGGATCTGAAAATGTAAACGAATCTGGACCGGCCGGTACTACCGGCCCAACCGGGCGGTACTACCGGGCCGGCCGATAGTATCGGGAAAAGGTACCTAGTCAAATAGAGAGAAAACAGGCTATTTTTAGGCCCGGGCGGTGGTACCGGCCAGTCCGGGCGGTACTACCGCTTGGTCCAGAAAACAGACAAACATGCAAATATTCAAACGGCAATAACTTTTGACTGAAAGCATCGATTGAACCGATTCAAATTGCGTTGGATAGGGACGACAACAGCTTCCCAATAAAAAGTGAAAATATTGATTATCACCAAGTGAGAAAGTATCAAGTAGAATAATGTGATATACCTCACTTGGTGAGAAACCGAAAAGTCGCATAAATCAAAATCGCAACAAGATATATATGGGAGATCCGATTTTGATGAACAAGAGCTTGTTATGGAGATTACCACAAGCTCTATATCCTCACATGGATAAGACAAAATAACAACCAAATACGATGATGCAAGTATGCAAAGGTTTGAACTCTCTCCAAACGATGTGACCGAATTACTCATACGAGAGCCCCTCTTGATAGTACAGTTATCTATCCTAAACTCGGTCTCACACACACAACGTGAGACCAGCAAAAGGGAAAATCTATCAAGATAATACCTTTGCCTTGAGCATGCCACTTGAGCTTGATGTAGACGGTCTTGCCCTTCTCAAGATGAAACGCCTTTCTTAATTCCTCATCATCGACCTCGCATATTGAGCTTGCCCAACATATCTTTTTTGCATTTCATCGACCTTGAAGCCAACACATGCTACAAGCGATGTCAATGGACAAATCCTACAAGTATAACTTAATGCACACATTAGTCCATAAAAATTGTCATTAATTACCAAAACCACACATGGGGCCCAACATATTCTTTCACTATGAATCAAACAAGCCCTAAGATGGACGCAACCTCCACCATCGCGCATATCCATCAATAGTTCAATGCATTCCACTATAGAGTGAGCTTAATGTCATTCATCTTAGAGCATCTCCACTTGTTGGGCGAACCCAGGCCTCGAAAACCGGATCTTTTTTCGGTCGGACGAAACAAGTTTTCTGCATTGGTACGCCGAGTTTTTCACTCGTGTACCCAGGCCGAGTTCCCACGTTCGGCTAAATTTCATTAAAGATGGGCGAATATAAGTGGATTATATCGAATTTAAACTAAATTAGTACATAATAAACTAAAAAACATTAAAAAGGCCGTCGCCGTGGCCTTCGCCGGCGCCGTCGCCGTTCTACATGCCGAAGTTGTTGTAGAACGCCGTGTAGCCGAGATCGGCCCTGCCATCATCCTCGCTGTCGTCGTCGTCGATCGACGGCAGGTGCTAGCGGGAGCTCCCCTGTCCTGGGTCGCCACACCTCCACGGCTGGTAGGAAGGGACGTCATCCTCGTCGTCGTCGAGGACGTAGAGCGAGGCACCCTGGTAGGCGACCTCGTACTCGAACAACGCCCGTCTCCGGGCCGCCTGCTCCTCGGCCTGCTGCTGCAAGCGGCGGACGCGCTGCCGCTCCGTCTCTTCCCAGTCCGCCCTGGATCATTCCAGGATGTCCGGCGAGGAGGGCTCCATCGACGGCGGTTGTGGCGCCGAGTCGCGGAGAAACTGCTCCAGCGCCATCCTCAAGGCGCTGTCTTCCGGCGACGCCGAGCCTTCTGTCTTCCGGCGGCGAAGGCACAAGTGGCCAGTTGGCGACGCCGTCGCGCGAGCGTGTCTGCGGCGGCGAGTTCACAGGCGAGCCCGCCTCGCGCTTGACTGGGCGCAGCCCCGTCGAAGGCCCAGTCGGCATGCGCAGCGGCGTCGTGCCCGAGGAGTGGGAGGCCGAGGCGGAGGAGGAGGATCTCATGCTGGCCATCTTCCTCAGCATCCAGTTCGCAGGAGGACGCTGCCCCGACCTAGACGTCAGCGTGGGTGTGCGCGGGAAGCCGAGGCGCGACGTGTTCCCGGCGTTGATGTGCTCCAGCATCGCCTTCGGAGGGTTCCACGTGTCCGGCGGCGCCATATAGCCGGCCTTCGGAGGGTTGATGTGCTTCCATCCCGGAGGGTTCCGCGTGTCCGGCGGCGCCATATAGCCGGCCTCATAAAGCAGGCGCGCCTCCCACGCCTGGAGGGTGCGCCGGTTGAAGCCATTCGCCATCGCACCGTCGCCGGGGTATCTCTCGGCCATGTCTGGGGGAGGGGAGCTGTGAGAGAGTGTTCGCCGGAGTTTGGGCTGATGGGATGGGGGAGCTGTGAGAGAGTGTGAAGAACTCCGGCGAGGAGTACGGCTTATATAGGCCGAGGTGGGCGGAGAGGGCGGGAGGGGTGTAGCGGGAAGGGCGGGAAAAGGGGAAACAGCGGGAAGTTAGTGCCCGCCGGTCCATCGCAGGAGCCGAGGCGGCGGCGGTGGCCCTGACAATTCGGCGACGCGTGGCAGACGCGACGGGCAGTTAATGTCCGGCGGTCGCCGCGTGGTTCCGAGGATGACGATGACTTGGCTTTCGTCGCTGACTCGGCAGGTCCACGCGTCTCTTCGTTTTTTTCGCCGAGATCGCTGCGTCCGGTGTTCCCAGGGCGTACCCGGGAACCTGGGTTAGGACTAGGTAGTTCCGACCAAAATTGGCCCAAATCCGGCCAAAAACAGGTTCCTAGGTACGCGACTGGGCCGATTTTCGGCGTCTGGACCTAAATTCAGCGTCCGGGTCGGCATCCTAGGTAGGCGAGTGGAGATACTCTTAGGGAGGACATGGATTTGGAGCCTCGCCTCAATTGGTGAATACCCAACTCTACAATCAGTCTACAATGCTCAAATATTTTCTTTGGGACGGCTCTCACAAGCATTAACAATATGGTTCGAGAAGGTTGGGCTACTCCAAAAGTTTTTCTTGGCTTGGTTGACAATCCAACACAGGCTTTGGAAGGCGGGCTGTTTTTATAAGGCCTTGTTTGGTACTAGAGTATTTGTGGGGATTAGAGGGGATAATCCCCACTAAACCCCAAATCCCCACTTACTTTAAATAGTATGTTTGGTTCTAGAGTATTTGACTGATTTAATCCCCCCTAATCCCTACTAATCCCCAAGTTCTAGTGTATTTTTCTCCAAATCCAATACACTACTCCTACCTAGTGGATTGGTGGGGATTGGGATTTTGTGGGGATTAGAGAGGTTTGGGTGTAGATGAGGGTTTCACCCAATCCCCTTGGGGATTATCCCCTCTAATCCCTACTAAGACACTAGTACCAAACAAGGCCTAAGGGAGGATGGGACAATTGTGGAAAGGGCTAGGTCACGCACATGACCCTAAGGCAGATCAGACCACTCCCATTGAGGGACATGGTGTCCACCTCCACTAATTTACCAAAAGCCTAGGAGATGTGCTACATGATCGGTAGCATCCGAAGACCCGTCTTGTCAGGAAAGCCGAGGATCCAAACCCACGGTGTGGAGAGGGTGGAGGTTATCGAGGGGTGTGCAGTCGAAGGCTCGATGGAGAACTGCACCTTGTTGAACGGCGGAGTGAAGGTGGAGCTGCAGGCGCTAAGATGAAGGATCTCTGCCGAAGGGAACGCCACCGCAAGCTGGGTGGCAGAGATATCCCGAACACTCTAGGAGTGTCCCGACATCATTTGTGAGACCTCACCATGGATCTGTGAGAGATCCTATCCAGGGAGAAACGTGGCCACTTCAAGGTTCTCGGGGACCGTTATCTTCACTCCACCGATGTCGATGTAGTAGAATCCCTTGGTATTTGAGTGTGCGATGTACTCCAACTACTTCGAGGAATGGACGGGAGGGGCACCCCCGCGTCTCAACACTCCCTCGATGCTCGCAGAGACGACGTTCTTATTTTGCTTCTTCTTCTTCTTCTTCTTCTTCTTGTTTGTGAGCGCCGAGATCTCAAGTGGGTATGGCCATAGCCATAGCGCCATGATCTTTGCCTATCCTAGCCATCTTGCTCTCGTGGGCGAGGGCATTGCAGCACATGGGCTATGTTGGAGGCGGCCTCGCGCCATGGAGGCCGCCCACGGGTGTCCCCATGACGCTGCTCCTACATATGGTGGGCACGGGCAGGGGGAGAAACCGCAAGGTCCGTGTCAAATGAAAGTTGGCCGCCCCTGTTGTGTGTTGTAAGAGGGGACACTGCAGGGACCGGTGTCCTGGTGGCCGATAGGGCACACCCCTGCTATCTCCATCGCGAACAGGAGCATGGGAGAGCGCGAGTAGCCGGGGATGATGTGCGCCGCGCGGGGGATGGAGGAGGGCTTCTGGAGCGCTTCCGCGACACGGCCTCCATGTATGACATCCGGGGCAACGCCGGTGGCAGGTTGGTCGGGGCAGCGGGGTGGGGGGAGGGGGTGCATGAATAAAAGGTAGTATCTACGTGAATAACTCCAATAAATTGTTTGTTCTTCCAGCTTTATCTACTTAACACAAGGAAGTAGCTAGTTGTTCCTCATGTGACACATAGGGATGGATCTAGGATTCAAGCATAGAATATCTAGTACTCTTCTAGTTTAGATAGGTACATTCCTAGGATGTATGTTCCGTGCGGTATTCATGGTTGTCTCTTTTCATGGCCATAGTGCCAATCAATGAGTAGGCTGTCATTTCAGGTTGAAGGGTTGCTTAGTTGCTTATCTACATGTACTCCATGTACTTCTCGGCTTGCAAAAAAAGCTAGTGGTAAAAAATAATATATTCTGTCGATCTCGCCTACTGTATATTAAACCACACCACGGTTACGTACGATTGCGATACTTCTGAAACTTCGTGTTGCACCGCGGCAAGGTACCATATCGCTGCAAACAAAATTGTTTATGATATCCTGAACAAAGAACTTACTTTAACACAGATGCACTTACTTTTGGTATATGAAACAAATACTCTCGCGCACTCATCTAGTCTAGAGGAAAACGACTGAAGTTGATCACTTCTAATTAACTAACCTGATAACGCTCGTTCGTAGTGCAATAAGGATAAACTACCACAAACACATCCCAATCTCAGTTCCAGTGACAGGGTTCTACCCACATTTCTGTCGGCAAATGATTAGTTACTACGCGTTGTGTTTACAGAGTTTACCTTTGCCTTTTCTCTTTGTGGCGCCACTTTCTCTCTTCCCATCCAAAGGGGTCTCGAAGACGCCTCGATACACGGCCGTTGTGTCCTCGAACAGCCAAACCAGACAGACATCCAGCACGTACGGCCAACGCGAGGGCCATGCCAGCCGCGCGCACTAGCTACCGGAGCATCGCATTGGCACCGATCAGTCAGATCATCCGACGGCATAATCCCCCCACCACCAGCTGCCGACCCGAATGCTTTTGCCGCGCGAACGTGATTCCACGCTCCAGCGCGACGCATAACCAAGGCGCGGGGCCTCGCGCAGGCAGCTGGGGCGCTGGCATTGGGCATGGCATGCATCGTGCACGGACGCGGTATGCGTGCTTGCGCGCCCGTCACGGTCACCCATGCCCAAGCTAGAGCTAGAGAGTGACAGGCATGGAGATCTCCCGACGCGTTCGACTCCGCAGCAGGAGTATCTACCAATCATCGATGGGCGCGCGCTAGCTGCTTCGCGTCCTAGCCGGTAGTGCGCGCTCGGAGCGCTCTACTTCCTTCTTGTCGGATCGGACAGTTCGGGTGGTGGAGACGCTCGCCGGTAGTGCGCGGTCGGAGCGCGGGGCAGTGCCGTGCGCCGGGGGCATATGCATGCCGGCATGGACATGGCCTCTGTCTGGATGGTGCGGCGCGCGCGCGTCGGCCAAGGCATGTACGGTTGGTGAGGGGCATGCAGCGGGGCCCCATGCATCTTCTGTGCGTGGGGCGCGTCACCGCGCATCCATCCAGCCCCGGCGCCAACTCTCATGATCGATGGAGGCCCGACCGGTTCTTGGTGACCAGCTAGCTGTGCAAAGTTTGTACGGCACGCACGTACTTCTCCACTCCACTGTCTCTATTTTACTGAAGCCCGTGCCTATGGGATAACTTTGAGTTTTGTTTATCAAGTGACCGGCCGGCACCACTCGCACGCTGCTTTGGTACTCGTTTCGCTCTCTCGACAGAGGAAAAAGGGACCGATCGAGCTGGAACAAGTGCCAAACGACGTCATTGTACGATTTTGAGTAATTGGCCGGGGGCGCGCGCGCACTTATATTAGTAGCATCCAGTCCACTTCTCTTCCCCATCCAAGCTGTCTAATTAAGCACTAAGCAGCGTCGTCATCCAAGAGACACCACGATCGACTCGCCTCGTCTGAGCAGGAGGAAATAAAATCGATGGAACTTGTTGCGTGTATAGGCCTGCGGATGACCAGATAAGATGCAAGTGACGTACTACGTACATGCGTGCAGGTATGCGATACTTTGATCGTTCCATGCTATCTGCGTAGCCAGTAGAAAACAGGAGCGGTAGTTAATAAGTTCAGTGCGCCAGCGAAATCTGGAGCTGGCTCGATCGCGTGGTGGGGGCGTCGCGTCGGTCGCCTCACTAGCTAGCTTGCAAGCGAAAGAATGCATGACACCCACAGGTTTGCGCTGCTGCCCTGCTCCGCACGGCTCCCGTCCCATCTTTCTCTCGATTGCCTGACACTGAACAAACCGTACGTGTGGATCCGGGTCATCATGTACTGAACCTGCGACAAGCGACACCGACGACATGTCCCGGTCTTTCCATCATGTCACCGTGTCGTGGATCCACAGCCAAGGACGGGGCGGACCTGTCGGTCGGGTACATCCTGGGAATCACAGGAACAGATGTACGTTCACACTATCCATCCATCTATCTAGCTAGCTAGACGACCCATGGGCCATGGCCTCGATGATCAGGTGCAGGCATCACAAGATCGGCCTATTTTTGGAGCACGAAGCAAGCAGTTGAATTACCGTGTTCCAAAGGAAACCAGGACGCATGCATGAGTGGTTGCTCTCGGATATGCATGGGCGCTCGGTCAAAAGCCACAAGCCCACAACAATGCATCGATATACTATATCATGTTCCAGAACAAGCCACCATGCATAGTCCGTATCATCATCATTATCATCCATATTCGATCGGCCGTAGCAAATATTCCTTCCGAAAGCTTAGGCGCTCGCCGTTGGTGGCCGTCACTGTTCACTGGTCCCCGGGATGAGATGAGATGAGATGCCCATCGAGCTAAAGAAGATCGTTACAGAGATACATACACCGGTGAAAACGAGGCTTTTTGTTAATCCTAGAAAAGGGCTTTAACACCGGTTCGTGCCACGAACCGGTGTTGACCCTGCAACGGTGGCCGGCGCAGCCCCCTTTAACACCGGTTCGTGCCTTGAATGTTAAAGAGGGGGGAGGGGCTATATAAGACACGGCAGCCCACACCCCACTCTTTTATTTTTTTTCACTATCTCATTTTGGAGCCTAGCAAGAGGGTGTGAAGAGTACTAGTTTGTGTTTTTTTCATATGCACAAGAGGTGTTCGGTGAAATGCCCGAGAGCTCAAAATAAGTTTTCTCGTTGCTCTTTCCTTCTCGGTCAAGGTCGGCAATTATCCTTTCATGTGTCATTGATGTACAATATATATAAATGGTCATCTCCCTATTAATTTTTGATATATACTACATATTAATGCAGATGAACCGGCAATGGATGTACGGTGACCGCCGCACTTCCGAGTACATTACGGGCCTCCAAAATTTCATCGTTGTGGCTAATGCAAACCGTGGTCACAATGGTTTTATGTGTTGTCCGTGTGTTCACTGTCAGAACAAGAAAGACTACTCAAATACCAGAACCATTCACGCCCACCTGCTTCGATCCGGTTTCATGTCCAGCTATAATTGTTGGACCAAGCATGAAGAAAAAGGGGTTGTGATGGAAGACAACGAAGAAGAAGACGATGATGACAACTATCATAATATGTATCCTGAATATGATGATACTGCAACGGGGGTAGATAATAAAGATCAAGAGGCAGCAGATGGGCCCGCTGATGACGATCTTGGTCGGGTCATTACTGATGCAAAGGAAGAATGTGAAACTGAAAAGGAGAAGGAGAAGCTGGAGCAGATGTTAAAGGATCACAAAACATTGTTGTATTCAACTTGCGAAGATGGCCACAAAAACCTAGGTACCACACTGGATTTGCTGCAATGGAAGGCAGAGAACGGTGTGACTGACAGCGCATTTTCAAAGTTGTTGGTAAAAATGAAGAATCTTCTTCCAACAAATAATGAGTTGCCCGACAGTACATACCAAGCAAAGAAGGTTGTCTGCCCTCTAGGATTAGACGTGCAGAAGATACATGCCTGCATTAATGACTGCATCCTCTACCGCGGTGAGAAGTACGAGAATTTGGATGCATGCCCGGTATGCACTGCACTGCGGTATAAGATCAGACGAGACGATCCTGGCGATGTTGAGGACGAGGCCCCTAGGAAGAAGGTTCCTGCCAAGGTTATGTGGTATGCTCCTATAATATCACGGTTAAAAAGTCTCTTCAGAAATAAAGAGCATGCCAATTGTTGTGATGGCACATGGAAGACCGTAAGAAAGACGCGATGTTGAGACACCCCGCTGATGGGTCACAGTGGAGAAAAGTCGAGCGATAGTATCCGGACTTCGCACGTGACGTAAGGAACTTAAGGTTTGGTCTAAGTACAGACGGCATGAATCCTTTTGCTGAGCAAATCTGCAGTCACAGCACCTGGCCTGTGACTCTATGTATCTATAACCTTCCTCCTTGGTTGTGTATGAAGAGGAAGTTCATTATGATGACAGTGCTCATCCAAGGCCCGAGGCAACCCGGCAACGACATTGATGTGTACCTAAGGCCATTAGTTGAAGAACTTTTACAGCTGTGGGCCAAACCAGGTGTACGTATGTGGGATGAGCACAAAGGGGAGCCATTTGACCTACGAGCATTGCTTTTCGTAACCATCAATGATTGGCCTGCTCTTAGTAACATTTCAGGACAGACAAACAAGATACAATGCATGCACACACTGTTTAGATGAGACTGAAAATGTACCTAGGGTAGACAAACAAGGGATAAATGTAAGAAGGTTGTGTACCTAGGGTATCGCCGATTTCTTCCGAACCTGCATCCAGTAAGAAAGAAAGGCAAGCATTTCAAATGTCTGGCAGAACCCCGGAGGAAGCCTGTCCTCCGTACCGGTGAGGAGGTATTTGGTATGGCCAAGGACCTAGAAGTAATATTTGGAAAAGGTCCTAGCAGTCTATCTGTTCCGAATGACGATGCCGAACACGCGCCCATGTGGAAGAAGCAATCTATATTTTGGGACCTACCCTATTAGAAAGTCTTAGAGGTCCGCTCTTCAATCGACGTGATGCACGTGACGAAGAATGTTTGCGTGAACCTGCTAGGATTTCTAGGAGTGTATGGGAAGACAAAAGATACACCGGAAGCACGGCAGGACCAGCAACGTCTGAAAGCCCCTGAAGAGCCTATGCATCCTGAGAACGAGAAGGGTAAACGATGCCACTTAACTCCTGCCAGCTACGCTCTTACCAAAGCAGAGAAGGAAATCTTTTTTGAATGTTTGAGCAGTATCAAGGTCCCGTCTGGCTTCTCGTCGAATATAAAGGGAATAATAAATATGGCAGAGAAAAAAATTCCAAAACCTGAAGTCTCATGACTGCCATGTAATTATGACACAATTGCTTCCAATTGCATTGAGGGGACTTCTACCTGAAAATGTTCGAGTACCCATTGTGAAGCTATGTGCATTCCTCAATGCAATATCTGAGAAGGTAATCGATCCAGAAAGCCTACCAGGGTTACAAACAGATGTGGCCCAATGTCTTGTCAGCTTTGAGTTGGTGTTCCCACCATCCTTCTTCAATATTATGACGCATCTCCTGGTTCACCTAGTAGAAGAGATTGCCATTCTCGGTCCTGTATTTCTACACAATATGTTCCCCTTTGAGAGGTACATGAGAGTCTTAAAGAAATATGTTCATAACTGTGCTAGGCCAGAAGGAAGCATCTCCAAGGGCTATGTAACAGAGGAGGTCATTGAGTTCTGTGTTGATTTTATTCCTGACCTTAAGGCGATTGGTGTTCCAGAATCACGACATGAGGGGAGACTGCGTGGAAAAGGCACCCTAGGATGTAAAACAATGATATGTAGGGACGGGGATTCTCTCAATCAAGCACACTACACGGTTTTACAAAGATCTATCTTGGTTGCCCCGTATATCAATGAACACAAGAATTTAATACGCCTCAAACACCCGGGACAGTCTGATGAATGGATTATAAGTGAACACATGGCGAGTTTTGGTGGTTGGCTGCAAATACTTCTCACGAATAACACCACTGTTGGGGATTAGTTGTACTTGTTGGCCAGGACACCATCTTCGACTGTATGTACTTTCCAAGGGTACGAGATAAATGGGAATACATTTTACACGATAGGCCAAGATAAAAAGAGCACCAACCAAAATAGTGGTGTCCGCTTCGATGCAGCAGAAGACAATGGGCAGAAGACCACGTATTATGGGTTCATAGAGGAGATATGGGAACTTGACTATGGACCTAATTTTAAGGTCCCCTTGTTTCGATGCAAATGGGTCAAGCTAACAGGAGGAGGGGTTGAGGTAGACAAGAAGTACGGAATGACAAGGGTGGATCTCAACAATCTTATGAAAGTAGACAATAACTTAGACGAACCATTCGTCTTAGCCAATGATGTGGCTCAGGTTTTCTATGTGAAGGACATGTCCTCCAGACCAAAAAAAAAGAAAAAAATATGCAAACGAATACATCATATGATGAGCCAAAGCGTCACATAGTTCTTTTAGGGAAAAGAAACATCGTGGGAATCGAGGACAAGACATACATGTCAGAAGATTATAATAAGTTTGATGAAATTCCGCCCTTCACAGTGAAAACTGACCCAAACATTCTGTTAAGTAAAGAAGATGCTCCATTGTTACGTTTGAAGCGATCATAAGGAAGGACATATGCCAAAAAGTTCATGCTCATATTATGTAACTCTAGTTCATGTCTTTCGCGGTTTGTGGCTTGACCGAAGGATATCTTTCACGGTTTGTGGATTGATCGGGACTATATATAGGGGGGACCGGTTTTGTAGTCTCAGTTTTTAATATTAATAAATGTCTTGAGTGTTAGTCTTGTTTTGTGGATGGAACGGGACTATGAGCGAGAAGAAGTTGTCCGAATTCGTACTTACCATTAAGATCTGATCTCCAAACGCGCGCGGTCACATATTAGGGAGTGCCTCTATGACCAGTTTCTTGGAGATGCCGGAGGACTGGGCTCCGTCGGCATCTCCCTGAAACTGGCCGTAGTGGTGTCCCTGCTCTCGAAAACCATCTTGCAGCTTGTAACTTCTCTAACTAGATCAATACACCTGGGAGCTAAATAATTTCACATATTAGGGAGTGCCTCTATGACCAGTTTCTCGGAGATGCCGGAGGACTGGGCTCCGTCGGCATCTCCCTGAAACTGGCCGTAGTGGTGTCGCTGCTCTCGAAAACCATCTTGGAGATGCCTCAAACTGGCTGGATGACTGGACTCACAAGGATGCCTATTTATAGTACAAGCAGCTCGGCATAGTGTCGACACTTATGAAATAATATCGACACTCACCCCTATTATTAGTGCTGACTCGTGTTTTGTCCCGGTTGGTGTCTCCAACCGGGACTAAAGGTTCATCTTCCTTTAGTCCCGTTTGGTGACACCATCCGGGACAAGGTACACGCCGCACGACATAATGTCGACACTCACCCCTATCATTAGTGCTGCCTGGCCCAGCCTGAAATCCCTCCAACCGTCCCATTTTTAGAACAATGTCATATTTCTTCTGTTAACAGTATATGTATTAAATGAGCCATTTTTCTTCCTTCTATTTCTTCCCTCCATTTTTCTTCCCGCCATTTTTCTTCCCGCCATTTTTTCCTGCCAGTTCTTCCCGCCAGTTCTTCCCTCCAGTTCTTCCCACCAGTTCACTATATATATATGTAGGGTTGGCCTCCATTGTCATTGCACATCTCTAGACTCATATCTGCAACCTCATCACTCTTTCCCATGGCTTCCACCGTAGCACTAACCCCCAGGGAGGCGGAGGCGCTTTGCGCCTCGAACTATCCCTGCCCGCCGGGCTACTATGTCCCCATCGGCTGGATTCTGAGCGCCGGAGGCATGCCGGTTCCTCCTGTCCCTCTAGGTGTGGCGCGTCGGATGGCCATCACGAACCACTACTACTTCGAGCTCACGCCGGAGCAGCGGAGGAATCCCAGATGGCATCCCGACTATTTCCCTACTTGGGAAGCCTTCTTCGTAGATCGGCGTGAGAGGGCGCTCGCCAGGCACGAGGAGGACGGCCCACCTCCTTCTAACTTCAACGAGGCCGGCCGTCGGATATGGTGGCGCGGTCGGACTCTCCAGAGCGTCATGTCCTATGACATTGTCGCCGACTCTAACCCCCGTCTGCGCTACCCTCAAGTCCAGCCCACACGTACTCAGCCTTCAAGGTTCAATTACGGCGACCCCGACGACGACAGCGATGACGGCGGCGGTGAGTACGACGACTACAGTGGCGTTTATTACAGGTGTAGGCAGGAGCATGACTGAATCACTCCAACATTCCGAAACAAGTTCGGCCGATTGTTACTTAATCTGGCCATGTATCTTAATTTTCAGTTCTTTTATGTATCTTAATTTTCAGTCGTGCTTTATGTAACTTACTATTAGTTGCATTCTGTATTTTAATTCCAGTTCTATCTCCTTCACAAAATGACCTATCTCATTCGAGGTTTCTTGGCTTTCGCGTCAAATGACCAATGTTATGGCTAGAATAAAGGCATAGTTTGTAATAATATGGCCATATTGTGCATACATGTGCATCATGGCATGGCAAACAATGTTGCAAGAGGAAGTTTTCCTTTTTATCGCACCAAAAAGGCATTTTCCATTTTCCGAGCATAAAAACGGACGGTTTTGTGAAGCAACCACCAAATGGCTAATTCAAAAAACCACCAACACATTTTACAAAAATACTAGACCACCTTATATGGATAATGTACCAACAGGGGGATCTGAAACCTTTCCGTCCACCTCTGGTGAAAAAGACAAATTCCTGCCGAATCGGCAGGAAGTGGGTCAGATATGAACTACAGGTACATGATACGATGCTCATGATTTTTTACAAAAATCATTTTTAGGTTCACAATATGCTATTTTATCAAAAATCCAATGCAAGTTGAGCGAGGCTTGGCCCCGAGCTAAGAATCTTCATGCCCGTTGTTCGACAAAGTTTGACGATAGTTTAAAACGGGGATAAAAAAATAAAAAAAGATCGAAACAGTGCGAAACCTTCGCGTGGTGTTATATTATGTGACATAGTTAGAAGGAAAAATCTCAAACTTGGTATATTGATTATGTCTCAAAAAAACCTTCACAAAATGACCTATCTCATTCGAGGTTTCTTAGCTTTCGCGTCAAATGACCAATGTTATGGCTAGAATAAAGGCATAGTTTGTGATAATATGGCCATATTGTGCATACATGTGCATCATGGCACGGCAAACAATGTTGCAAGAGGAAGTTTTTATTTTTATCGCATCAAAAAGGCATTTTCCATTTTTCGAGCATAAAAAACGGACGGTATTGTCAAGCAACCACCAAATGGCTAATTTAAAAAACCACCAACACATTTTACAAAAATACTAGACCACCTTATATGGAAATGTACCAATAGGGGAATCTGAAACCTTTCCGTCCACCTCTGGAGAAAAAGACAAATTCCTGTCGAATCGGTAGGAAGTGAGTCAGATATGAACTACATGTACATGATACGATGCTCATGATTTTTTACAAAAATCATTTTTAGGTTCACAATATGCTATTTTATCAAAAATCCAATGCAAGTTGAGCGAGGCTTGGTCAGATTCAAGTGTATACAAAATATGCGGCATTTAAATATCCAATCAATTCAAAAATGTTAATACAAAAGATGCGGCATTAAAATATGATTTGCTCTAATAAAATAGGGTTAGATTCCTTTTTATATGCTTAATATTTCTTATGTTCAAAGTTTTAGGATTTGACAATTTATTTTTGTTTGAATTGAATAATCAAAATTTATATGTAAGTGTTTTAATCATTTTGAAAAATTTCATCTAAAGTAAATATAAAATGTTTTTACATGAATGGATAGATATTATTTTTCTGAAAATTATGATATATTATTCATATTTTTTTGAGTTGAAATGAAAAAGATATGAATTTTCTAAATTCATATCCTATTTTTTGAATTAAAAATGCCCCTTTAATGCATGAAATAAATGCCCCCCTTTAACACCGGTTCCAGCCACGAACCGGTGTTAAAGGGGGGGCGCATTTATTTCGTTTCGTGCGTGCACCCCCCCACCCTTAACACCGGTTCGTGGCTGGAACCGGTGTTAAAGGGGGGGTGCGCGCGCGAAACGGATTCCCCCCCTTTAACACCGGTTCGTGGCTGGAACCGGTGTTAAAGGGGGGTATTAAATGCGCGCCTTCCCCTTCCTTCTTCCCCCCAGAGCCAGATCGAACCCGCCGCGTAGAGAAAAACAGAGAGCAGAGACGCCGGCGCCGTCGCCGCCCTCGCGTCGGCCGCCACCGCCAACTCGATCGGAGCCGCCGTCGCCCTCGCGCGCGCCAACATCGCCACCTCCACCGCGCGCGCGCCACCGAAGCCGACGACGACGCCGGCGCCTACAAGAAGCCCACCGTCATGCTCGTGGTGAGCTAGCGGACCTCCTGGTCCCCTCTGTTTCCTCCCTTTTGCGTTGCTGTCCCGATGAGCTCGCGGTGGCGGTGGAGCTCGCGGTGGCGCCGACCGGCAGTTTTCAGTGGCGGCGACGCGCGCGGTCCTTGGTGTCTAGGCGGCGGGCGACGCCAGAGCAGTGGGGGATGGCCCAGGCCCAGGCGCGGTACGGGGACGGCCTCCCCTCTCGGCTGTGAGGGCGGCCTAGGTGGGGTGCGAGCTCCGGTGGTGGCCATATGGGGTGCGAGCTCGCGCGGTATGCCAGCGATGTCGGGGTGTATGCATGGTCCTTCTCGGGTTGCAGGTGTGTCCGCTGGAAACGACGGCACGGCGTCCCTCTCTTCGGCGATGCGATGTGTCGTTGGTCGTCGGAGTGGTGGCTAGAGTTCGCGGATGTCGGTGGTGGCCTTAGAAGGTGGACTGCGCGGGCAGCTCTTTGGCGAGCGTCGTGGCTTCTCCCCTCGGTCTGGGGCCTAACTTGGGGACAACGGGCGGCAGAAGACGGGGAAAACCCTTTACCATAGGTCTATACAGCTGCCGATGCTGCTACCTTCTTCGTCACAGGGCTCCGGGTGAAAACACTTTACCATAGGTCTCGTTGGTCGTTACCCTCTTGGGGGCGTCGTTGTGGAGCTCTGACTCATCCTGATCTTGGCTCATTGACTTCGGTGGCAAGTTTAGGTTCTCCGCGGTTTTTCTTGCTTATTTTGATCTTCTTTATAAAAGGGATATCCCCTCCACATTGTATCTGTTCTGCCAAGTTGTTTGTCGTCGCTGCCGTCGCTTCGGTGACCATACTGAGGCGGCGCCGCCACTATAATGCTTGCCTCGGCCTCCTCTTTCGAACAACGCCCATTTTAGGTAGGCCGTATCACGCTACCTCGCGCGCCCTAGGTCGCTCTCCAACGCCGCCAGCCTCCGGTCAGCCACTGTAGCTCATATGCATCCGAGATTTCTCCGAATTAGGGTTTGGACCCCTCGGAACTCGTTTAAAATGATCAATCATCCTTAGGGTTTTAATTTCATTTGTGTATTTATTTGAGTATTTTTGTATGAATAATATGTATATTTGTGTATGAATCCAAGTCCACTTGAGTGTTTACACTCTTACTCTAGATAATATTATTGTTTCAGAAACTATGGATCCACTTAGTAGAAACCTTGAAGAAGAAGAAATAATGGAGAACATTATTGATGAGGACACCTCACAATATCTGAACTTGGAGGCACATGATGACAGCTCAAGTAGTCATGGAGAAGATAAAGACTCCGGTGAACGCAATTTAGTGATTACAAAGTCCGGCGAGGTATATGCATTGATTAAGCCTCTGCTGACTTCCACCAACAATCTTCTTCTACATGTATTAATTAATGCTTCTTTCTTCTTTTAGCCCTCTGGATCGACCAGCCAGCAACCATCTTCTTCTACGAAAAAGAGCAAGCGAGGCGCGAGCCATCGGTTGAAAGATCGTGCAAAGTTCACGATCGAAGCAGTCCGTGTTGATGGCAGGCCGATGGAGCCCAAGAAGGCCGCAGACAAATTTGTACGTCAGGTTGGAGTTCTTGTTAGGGACCAAATCCCAATCATAATTGAATATTGGAATAAGCCAAAGAAGGGCGACGGTACCTTTGTCGATGAAAGATCCAAAGAAACGCTTTAAAATTCGTTGTTGGTAAATTTCACCCTTCTGCTAGAGGAGGATGAAAACAACCCGGTTATAAAGGAAAAGGTCAAAGAGTGGACTCTAAAGAAGATGGCTGACGCTTTCCGCAACTGGAAGACAAAATTGAACAAATTTGTCAAAGCTCGCGAGACTCCAAATTTCGAAGACGAATATTATGCGAAGATAAGACCTCACTGGCCCGAATTTGTGGCATATAAGGAAGGTGCTATAGCTAAAAAAAGGTCAGAAACCAATACGCTAAATGCCCAGAAGAAGGAATATCACCAGAGGACGGGGTCAGGTGGCTACATATCTCAGAGGCCTAAGTGGGAGGAAGTTGAGAAGGCCCTGCGCGCTAGAGGGATCACACCCCAGACATATGGGTGGGACCTACGTGCAAAGACTTGGTTCTACGGAATCGGGGCAAGGTTGGACCCAGAAACAGGATTGTGTATCTTCTCAACCCTCCTTGCGAAACCCGTCACTGAACTCATCACGACATACGAGGAAACAGCCGCCAGGACCTTCCATCCCGACAGAGAGAATGACCAGCTCACACGCGCCATCAGTAAAAAAGAACACCCTGGACATGCACGAGGCACAGGGGGTATGACGTGGAAGGATGGGTTTGCCGAGTGGAGCGAGTCTTACAGATGGCGCGGTAGAAAAGAAAAAGAGCGTACAGAGCGGATGACACAGATAGAACATGCACTTGTGGTGCTGCAGGCGCAAGTGAATGCACAACAGATCCATCAAGCTACCGGCCCATCTCAGCGGCACGAAGAGCCTGCATTGGAAGCTGCCGGCGGCCCAGACTCTACGCGGAAAAGCAGCGTGTCTTCCACGGAGAACGTGCAGCCCACGCTTAAAATGATGGGTCCTCGATACCCCGTGGATGAGATCACGGAGAGCGAACACGTTGAGCTGCATGTGAGATTAATGGGCTTATCCATTAAGGTGGCTGTTGGCTATGCCTTACCTCCTGTAGCTGGTGGAACTTACCACTGCCGACCGATTCCAGATGGCTATGCTATTGTCGGGGTGGATGAGGTTGTGAAGGAATATGAGGAAGCACAGCTTGACCATGCTACAGGTGAAGGGGAAACTCAACTCAAATTTGCAGTGAAAACAACCATTCTTTGGAAGAAGGAACACATCGTGCTAGGTCTGTGGGTGAATGATCAGAAGAACTAAAATTATCCATTTTCTTTGCCGGACAGGGTTTGGAAAAGGTTCACGGGCAGGGCCGTGGGTGAATGGTCAGAAGAAATAAAATTTGTAGACCAAAATATAAGTAATACTAGCTAGCTAGGTGTGCGTATCTCTTTAATTCTGCTTCTAATTCCATTATATCATGCTTTATTGATTATTATTTTGATTGAACTCTATATTCTCGTAAAGTGCGCGCATCGGGGACCCGGCAATAACTTATGTGGATACTATGTTTGCGAGTTCATTCGCAACACGATATGCGCGACGGGCCAAGACGCACTAGAACAACTTAGAGTAAGTAAACAAAGTTCACAACATTATTTTATTACCATCAATTGTGTTGAGTTTTATTCTTATATATATATCAACCCCATTCTTCATATATATTCAGATCGAACGGATGCGGGACCAACTTCTACCATTTGACCGCATACGAGCCATTCAAGAGGAATTGGCGGGGTTCATACTTGATGAGGTCGACCGGACGAGCATGATACGCCGAACACGGTAGTGCAAGTTGAGCGAGGGGCCGGCCGGGTCGTACGTGCCGCCAACCCAAAGCCGAAGGGAGAGGCTCCCGTGGGCCGGGCGGCAAGTGCCCAAGATCGGCGAATCGCCTGCCAAATCCGCCGGAAAAAGATAGCCGATCGGACGCGTCTGGAAAAAACATGCCTGCTGGAAAAGCCTCTCGTTATCGCGGCGTGACCGCGACGTACGGACTGCAGTGGCAGCGCGATGACCGTTCCGCGCGCGCGTGCCTTTTCCCCGTCGTCGTACGGAAGACGACATTGGATATATATGGATGGATGGTCTAGTGTTGTGCGTCTAGGCCTGTAGCGGTGGCTTTCGGTCGGGCTGGGCACGCTTTGCTTTGCACGGTCGCCCGCCGGCCTCGCCGACCTGTGTCGTGCATGGAAGCTTCTACGCCTGGTGCGCTTCCTTCTTTTCCGGGCTGATGATGAGTATGTACGTGGCTGGCCAGGGACGAACGAGCGTCTGTCAAGCCTATGTGCATGCAGTCAGAGATACGCATGGTGCACTTCTTTCGACGAGGAAAGGAGGTCGCGATTCGTGATAGTGTGACTCCGTTTTCCCTTTTCTGCATACCCTGGTTATATTAAGAGAGCAGCCACGCAAAAAATAAGAGTGCAAGTGTGCAACCATTATCTTCGCAATATACATATCCACTCCATTTCGAGATAAATAAGCGACATCTAAGCCCCGTTTGGCATCAAAGAAGTTCTGAAGTATTCAGAGAATACTTTGGCTTACGAAATACTACTGAAATATTAAATGTTTAAAGCGTTTGGTTCCAATAAATATTGTACTTTTATATAGAACATAAATATTCTAAAAAAAACGGTGGTTTCTTTGAATTATTGGAGAAAGAGGTCCAACATTCTTATTACAATATTGTGATTTTATTTTCAATATTTTTATACTTTTATATATTTTATACAAAGAAAATATTCAAATTTATATACTGGATCAACTATGAAAAGTTAAACACACCTTTTTTCTTGTCTACATCAGTGAAAGAACTTGACCGGGATTAACAAAGGGCTAAGAACATCAATCATGCTTACATAAGGGCATCTCTACCGGGGCGATCCAAACGGTCTACGTGTGTCCAAAACTGTCCGCGCGGACGCGCGGCGCCCAGCGGGGCGACCCACCCGGCGAAACGCGTTCGGCCTGATCTATCCATGTATCTAATCTGGGGCTCGGTTGCATCGGCCGGATACGTGCGGACAACGCGGACATCGTTCCCGCGCATGCTACTGGCCCACCCGCCAGCCACCTTGACCCACGACATCGATTTCAGACGAGGTCAGCGGCACCGATTCAGACGCTGGCGGAAGGCTGACTGGCGGCAGCCTGCGCCATCAATGGCGACGCGACGACACGCTGAATGATAGGACGACACGCTCTCCACCGCCGCTGCAGGCGCCGTCCGACGCCTGCCCTACTGACTGTACACTTCAATGCTACTCTTCGGCCTCCGCACCGGCATCCGATGCCGGCCCTTCTTAACCGGCCACCCGCGACCATCTTCTTCCACACAGAACAGTATCCCTCTTCTCATTTCCATTTTTATTCTTCACCGCTTGTACCTAGCCATGGCCGGCGATGCTAGGTCGAGGGGAGGCCGTGGCGGCCGTGGACGCCGAGGGAGGCGTGGAGAACGCGGCTAACTCACCGCGCCACTACGCTCTCCCTCAACGCCGTCGTCGCCCGAAGATTTCGACCCAGTCACCCAGTTTGCCGTGGCCATCCACCACGGCATTGCCGCGTGACAGGTTGCTTCTGTCTCGCGGGTTCGTGAAGCTGATCGGCGACGACCCGCCCCCGCTCTCCATGCTGCAGGCAAACGGCTTTAGGACAGGCAGGTACCCAGTCGACCTGTAGTTCGACCACCTCGGCTAGATGTACATCGGCAACGGCTGGGAGCGCTTCGCCCGCTCGCACCAGATCGAAGCGGGCAACATCGTCGTCTTCAAGTACGACGGCGAAGGAAAATTATAGGCTGAATCATCCTATTGTTTCATCCGAGGAAAAGATGATTCATGCATGGGATTGACAAAATCACACGGGTCGGGGTTGCATCGAAGTGATGGAATTGATAGAACTCTATTTTTTCTTACTTTTTTAATCCATTCGTCACCTTTTAAGATATTTTTCTCAATAAAAAACTTATAATATATTGTCCTACAATCATAAATTATCTATGTTACCACTTGACCTTTATATTTTGTGTTAGTTAAAATTCGTACTATCCAAAGCTGAAATTCTGGATCCGTCGCTGGTGGGGCGTCGCGTCGGTCGCGTCACGACGAGGGAGTACCATTTTTTTTTTGGAGAGAAGACGAGCGAGTACTCGCTGCTACTAGCTTGCAAGCGAAAGAATGCCACCCACAGGTTTGTGCTGCCCTGCGGAGCACGGCTCCCGTCCCATCTTTCTCGATTACCTGACATTGAACAAACCGTGTGGATCCAGGCCATGTACTCAACCTGCGACAAGCGACCGACGACATGTCTCGGTCTTTCCATCATGTCACAGTGTCGTGGATCTACAGCCAAGGACGGGGTCGGAGGGTGTCAGGTGGGATCCCACCAAAGTCTCACCTTTAGTTCATTTGTCAAAATCTAGTTTAAATTTTGAGAAAAAAATTATACTAAATTTTTGACAAATGAACTAGAAATGGGATTTTGGTAGGATCTCACTTAACACCCTAGGATCGGGTACATCCTCGGAATCACATGAACAGATGTACGTTCACACTAGACTATATCCATCTAGCTGGCTAGACCACTCATGGCCTCGATCATCAGATGCAGGCATGACAAGATCTGCCTATTTTTGGAGCACGAAGCAAGCAGTCGAATTCTTGCAGCGAAGAATAATTAGTACCGTTTTCCGAAGAAAACTCGTGAGTGGTTGCTCTCGAAGATGGGCGCTGCGTGGCCGCGAATGATGAGTGTTGGTGATGTGTGAGGTAGGCAGGGCCGAATGAACTGATCGGCACGCGACGAGGCAATCCCGCCGGCTGCTTTCGGGGCGAGAGCGACGGAGCCACGATCCATGCATACATATCATGTTCGAGAACAAGCCACCATTCATTCATCATAAGGAGCAAATATTCCTTCAGAAAGCTTCGGCGCTCGGCATTTGTGGATGTCACTGTTCACTGGTCCCAGAGATGAGATGAGATGATCATCGAGCTAAAGAGGAGATCCATACAGAGATAGATACAACACGACTCTGCAGCATGCTCGCCGGCCGGTTGACCGGACGAGCGGACGTGGCCCGTGGCCGAGATGATACGCCGAACACAGTAGTGCAAGTTGAGGGGCCGGTCGGGTCGTACGTGCCGCCAACCCAAAGCCGAAGGGAGAGGCTCCCGTCACTATGTCATGTTCGGGATTCCAAGGCATTTTCATAATGGCATTTTCTAAACTGCCTTTAAATATTCTTTTTAAGGCATTTTATGTGTGATGCCTTAAAATATTGGACAATGCAAGACAAAAAAATAGAGTGCCTATAATAGTTCATCTTTGAAGGCAAAAAAGAAAGTGCCTCTACTAGTTCATTTTTTATGGCATTTTCACAACTTGTAGGGAAAAACATTATGTGACAATTCTATGAAAGTGCCACTAAAGGTTAACATTTAGAGGCAATATCAAGAATGCCTCTAAATGTTAACCTACTGTGGCATTTTTATCTTATGTAGGCAAAAACTTTATGAGGCAATCCAACTAAAATGCCTTTAAAGATTTACTTTTAGAGGCAGTATCAATAATGCCTCTAAAGCTAAATCTTTAGTGGCACTTTCATCACATGTAGACAAAAACTTTCTGAGACAGTCCAACTAAAGTGTCTCTAATGATTAATATCTACGGGCATTCTCGAAAATGTCTCTACAGGTTAATTTTTAGAGGCATTTTGTAAGAACCTTTGACCAAACATATATACTACAACATTAGTATTTTGGTGTCACTGGAACTTGTCCGCATCAGAAAAGACCGAACATTCAAATGGATTGTGTGTAGAAAATGAATTGCCTATACCTAAGACATGGCGTTCTCGTTTTGGACTGACCTAGGCTGTGGCTGTTTTCATGGCCGTCACAGACAGTGCAAGTTGGGGCCGGTCGGGTCGTACGTGCCGCCAACCCAAAGCCGAAGGGAGAGGCTCCGTGGGCCGGGCGGCAAGTGCCCAAGATCGGCGAATCGCCTGCCAAATCCGCCGGAAAAAGATAGCCGGACGCGTCTGGAAAAGCCTCTCGCGGCGTGACCGCGACGTACGGACAGTGGCAGCGCTTCTGTCGAGCTGCCATTTTCCCCGTCGTCGTACGGAGGACCGTGGCTTTCGGTCGAGCTGGGCACGCTTTGCTTCGCACGGCCGCCGGCCTCGCCGACCTGTCATGCATGGAAGCTTCTACGCCTGGTGCGCTTCTTTCTTTCCCGGGCTGATAAGTAGCTACGTGGCTGGCCAGGGCCGAACGAGCGTCTGTCAAGACTATGTGCATGCAGTCAGAGATATGGGCGCAAGAAACCGCGATTTTTCCACCAGAAAGAAGATTGTGATTCGCGATAGTGCAGTGTGACTCTATTTTAGGCCCCTTTTGACATCAAATAAAATTGAAGTATTCACTTCTTCGGTTTACGAAAATAATGAAATATTAAATACTTCAAGATGTTTGGTCGCAATAAAAATTGTGGTTTTAAAATTGATGTATTCTAAAGAAACTATGGGGTCTTTTGAAGTATAGGAGAAAGAGGTCCGGCCTCTTGTTCTAAAACTAAGAAAGGGGAAAAGGTGAAGTACTGGTTAGATAGACACTAAAATAGCACGGTATTGATATACTTTGGTTCAGAATAAACCGGGGGTGTGTTAGTCTTTCTGTCTTTTACCAATGTTGGTAGGTATAGGTCATGGGTACAAACCCACATTTGGCATTTATATTCCTTTTATCTTGCACACTCTTTGGGTAGTTCACGGGTGGGGCGGAGAGGGGGGGTATGGCCCAAGCTCCGCCACTAGATATTATTACTCGTTTATCTTTGCACACTCTCTACTAACCGTGATTGGCGTGGTACTTTTCCGTCAGTAGATTTGTTGTTCGGCGAGGCGCACGCTCCATAGAATGTGCGTGAGCGAGGAGCAAGCGTTGTTGGTACTACACGTAGACCGAGGACAAGGTGGGTAGAGGTGGAGGGACCGATATGTGAAACTTAAATCCTCCCACTTTTTGGAAAATGAATAAAAGGGGTGCTTAATTCTCAATGGACTGAGAAATAACTTTATTCACAGTTACATGACATCATCTAATCTCGGTTGCTACTCATGTGCAACTATTTGGTCTACTATGAATCATGACGCAATTCAACGGTCCAATGTGCTTTTCTCAGTTTCAACCTATGTTTACTAGGAAATCTAGACTGCAACCAATAAGACGGTATTTACAAAGTGCCGTCTAAACTATAGATATTATTAGAGGCGATATGGAAAATTGAATGCACTAGAGCGCCGCAGTTCCAGGGAGGCCACCAGCTAGTGTCGATAGACATATGGACTCGATCCTCCGGACGCTCCGGTGCTCACAGTCGCCATGCATGCGCGCGCAGGCCGGCGGAGCTCGTCGCCTTGACCGATCACGATGTGACCTTAGCTCGGGCGCACTGTGGGCCGAAGGAGTAGTGCTGCTGTTGGCCGGCGTGCACGCGGTGCGACGAGGACGAGTGCGCCGCCGACGTGTCCCGCTCGACGAGCGCGCGCAGGCGGAGGAACTCGTCGACGGAGCAGGGAAGACGCAGGGGACCGGACGAGTCGTAGCCGTACGCAGGGGTCCAGATGCAGCTGCGCTCTCGCCGTCGCTGCTGCCGGTATGAAGTTCCAAAGAGCCAAGAGCCAAAGATGCTAGAGGATTGTGTGGTGCGACGTGGTGGCACTGAGCGGTGTTTTTTACAGAACTCTGGGATCAAGTTGGGAGGTGCGTCGCGCTCTCGTGTGGCGCCCCTGTACGAACGTCCTATATGCTACAGACGATGCCGCGCCCGTCCTTGATCACCCTGTCCTTTGGTGGGCTTTCTTGTTGGGCAGTCATTCGTAGGCCCCCTTCTTTTCAGCTTTTTTTGTCAAAGAAGTAACCCTCGACCAGTTTTTTTCAGAATTTCATCTGCCAAAATCGTTTATATTTTTAAATTGACAGTAATACTACTAGTTAAGATGTTTGAACGAATTTTTGAAGATTAGATTCTGGGAGAAGCTGGCCAAGAAACTGAAAAAAAGGGGGCCATAGGGTAGCAAGTAGAATCCCACCAAAACCATATTTCTAATTCATTTATAAAAATATAGTGTAATTTTTTAAACAAGATTTTGGTAAATAAACTAAAATTAAGACTTTAGTGGGATTCCAATTAACACCCTAGTCATTCGGTACAGACAGATCGCAGAAGCTACAGTATGGCTTTGCGCATCACTGACAGGTGGGTCCATGGGAATAATCGGGGTACGGCGTCAGGGTCATTGCCGTGTGCGTCAGGCCGCAGTTGCGGTGAGGAGGACGGTGGAGCCGTGCAAGTGGCCTCAGTCGTACGTGTGTTGTCCTTTGGCCATGCCAACTGCGGTGTGGTGGAATTGTTTTGTACTATACGTACTTTACTTACCTAGTTACGTGACCGCTGCCCCACGAGTGGTCGGGCTCTAGACTGCTTAGCATCGGATTGTTCATTCTTGTATCGTTGCTGTTTGTCGGAGTACAGCTCGGGGGGACCCGGGGACTGTTCTAAATTATTACTCTCTCCGATCCATATTATTTGTCACTAAAATGGACATATCTATATATATTTTAGTGCTAGATACATCCATTTTAATGATAAGTACTATCTCTATCCCAGTTTATAAGACTTACACGTGTACCTAAGTCGTCCGCATGAGCTATATAATATGAATTATATAATATAAAAAATTTATCATTAAAAAATATAACATTTGAAGTTTATAATAGTATAGTTTTTATTTTATGTACCTCATGCTAAGTTGGTTAATTTATCGATCTAGAAATACTCGTAGGTCTTATAAACCGAGACGGAGGGAGTAATATGGATCCAGGGGGGGGGGGGGGGGGGGGGAGTATTTGTGTAGGGACACTTCCAGCTGTGTCTGTAGCTGCGCTGAGGTACTCGATCGGTATGAGAATAGAGCGATCACGACATGAACATATCGATGTAGGCTTTTCCAGAAGTGTTTGAGTTTTCTTTTTCGCGGGAGATTTGGCATGCGATTCGCCGGATCCGGGGCGCTGCCCGCCGAGCCCATGGGAGCCTCTCCATCTCCATCCATTGGGCTTTTTGCCTGCTGGGTTGGCGGCACGCACGTACGAGTACGACCCGGCCAACCGGCCGGCCCCAACCTTTTTGCGTCGTAGTACGTGTTCGTTTGGCATATCATCTTCAATTAGCTCCATCATCGGCATCTATATCTCTGGGACCAACGGCGATCGCCCGACCTTTTGGAAGGAATATTTGCATGCCGCTACCGGTGATGAAAGATGACCCATCGACGATATGGACGAAGATGGTGGTGACTTTCCGTAGCTCCCGTGGCTCCGTCGCTAGCTCTCAGCGAGCACGGTCCCGGTTCGACCCGTTTCGAGACGATCTACGGCAATGCTACGCCGACACTGTTTGATCATTCATTCGTTCGTTCCATCGCGGCCGCACACGCCAACACCGTTCTACGTAAGTAAAAGAGAGTAACAACGACGTTAGTGCCTAATAAGCTATGTGTGAGGCCATGAGCAAGCAGTGTTTTTGAAACGGGGGTTTCTGCTTCCCGGTGATTCCGATGGCGTACGTACGCAATGATGATATCAGACCGGTCGGTAGTGTTCTTGGCCAAGAGATCGACGACGGCGACACGTCGGAGTCCCATCATCCCTTGTCGCAGGTTCGGCACTAGCTTGATTGGCCGGAGCGACGCGGTTTGTTCAATCGGTTAATCGGGACGAGACGGATGGGACGGGAGCCGTGCTCCGCCGGGCAGAAGCGCAAACCTGTGGCGGCATGCATGCATTAATCTTTCGCACGCAAAGCTACAGTATACTACTCCATTTTTACGTGGTGTTCTAGCTAGCCAGCCAGCCCATGGCCGTCTTCAGAAATTTGAGGCCACGGTGCGAATTGCGAAATAGGGCCCTAAATTTGGATCCTTAATAAATGGCCAAGTTCCAGCCTAAATCGAATCTGGTCACTGATGTAGCAAGAGTGATGATGAATGGCAACGATACATACACCATGACTACTTTCAACAGCCTCATCGGCTTGATGAACGGCAGAGAAGAAAGTGAGATCAGATCATATCTCATAATCACGCGCAGTGAAGCCCATATTTCGGCAATGAGTCTCCTCCAATTTTCCTACGTACTATATATGTCTAAGAACTAATTTCGACGAGAAGGGACAACGAGATGGGTTACCTGATGATTAGATGAGGTACCGACGCCGACATGCAGAGGTGCCGCGCCACAGCCGCGCGGATGAATCGCATCGAGGTCGTGCAAGCAGGTGAATCGACATGGCCAGGCATGCATCAATCTGAACCGGACTTCCTCTTTCCGATTAAGAATTTACTAATGCTAGATTGGTGGATTTGGGGGCCTCATTTTTTCGGAGGCTCTGTTCCGTCGCTCAGTTGGAACACCCTCATCGACGGGCCCAGCCCCAGGCCACTTTTCACCCAGCGAGAGAGCGAAACAAGTACTAGCAAAGCGGGTGTGGTGCCGGTCGCTTCATAGCAAACTCAAAGTTATCTCGGCACGCGCTAACTAAAGGCTCAATCATCAAAGCACGTAACTTCAATTTTTCAGCATGCGAAAGCACGCGTAACTTTTTCTTTTTTGCAGAAAGCACGACGTAATGTTTTTGAGAACCACGCCCAACCCCCAAAAAAAAAACGTCGAGAAGCTTCTTTTAAAAATGGAAGCCTTCGTTATCCCATCATCCTCTGTGTCGGAATTCGTATAACCATTTGTAGTATTAGCGCTAGCAAATCCTAATCAAAATATAGTGAGCCTGTGCAGAAATTAAAACTGGCCTAACCGTACACACTGAAAGATCTTTGTACTAGTGCGGTTGGTGCTGTGGCTAGAGATTACCAAGGACACTTTGTCGCAGCTGCTACCAAATATCTTTCCTATGTAGCATCTGCTTCAATGGCGGAAGCATTGGCGATGAAAGAAGGGCTCCTTCTAGCGATTAGACTTGGCTGTAATTCGGTGGTGGCGGAGGCTGACTCAAGTGAGACTATTAGTGCGTGCACCGGCGAAGATACATGGTGGATGGAATCAGCTGCGATTTATGCAGACTGCGTGGACGCTGCAACTAATATTGGTAGTGTTATTTTTAAGCATTGTTTGAGGGAAGCAAACACACCTGCTCATGAGCTAAGCTAGATTTTCTTTTCTTAATAAGGATTCTTGTATTTGGGACGATGATCCCCCTAGTTTTTTGCTTAATAGTCTCATAAACGATGTAACGATTGTCGATGATTAATAAAGCTCACAGCAGGACGGGAGTCCCGCTGTTTCCCTCAAAAAAAAAAACTGGCCTAACCGAACAAATTGGCCAGCTATACTCTAGTCCATTTTTCTTCACAAGTAAAATCCAAATTTTAGATTTAATACAAAATTTTGAACTAGCCCAAACAGGCCAAACTAGTTAAACCGGGTTTGTACAGGCTCAGTGACGGATAGTCTACCACGCCGATGAGTCCACACCGGCAGTCCGGGACCGGGTGAATTGCGCTGGGTGGTGGAATCACCTAACCCGACAATTCGGCTGGGCTGGCTGGTTGTGGTCGGGGGATGATGCCGTCCGCCGGAGATGCTTGAATGTATTTTCTAAAAAATCTAAAAATATGTCAGGTTATTGACACGATATAAATATAGCTTGTCACAAAAAAAATCGAAGTCTAAACTTGATACACAACATCAAAATAGAAAATTAATTTGTTGTAGCATAGAGATAATGGGCCAAATTCAAAGCTCAACATTCATTTTGCATTATTCATTGTCAGATTTATCTATTTTTTCTTGATCTGTGTTATAACTTTCGAGTTAAAAATGTGTAGCATGTTAGATATGAGTACTATCTATGCAAAGGTTTGTTTTCAGATTTTTTGAAAAAAAATTGAGTCTGTCAATTGAAGTTAGGTGCATCCACTAGTAGAAAAAAGCTTATTAGTGGCGTTCGAAAAAGGTGGTTAGTGATGTTCAACCCGCATGCTCTCACGCCACTGGTAACTGTTAGTGGTGGCGTGTGAACGTCATCGGTATGAAGTTAGTGGTGGCATTTGTGAGACCCTGATGCATGGCTTAATAGGATTGATAGTATACTCATATCAACAAGTTTCGACTTCTTTTCTGAAAGCTCATCTGAAAAGAACTCTAAGGTTAAGCGTGCTTGGCCTAGAGCAATTTGAGGATGGATGACTGACCGGAAAATGGATGCCGGGTGCGCACGAGTGAGAACAAAGTGCGCATTGGTCTATGGGGTTAGTCTAGAGATCCTATTAAGCTGTCAAGAGTGATAGCCGCCGGTCCGAAGAGGTCAGGGTGTTACAGCATTCCACAATCCCTTAAATCTTTAGAGGTGCAAAAAAGGTAGGCCCGTAGGCCCAGCCCACTCATAGTGGGCTCTCAACCCTAGATCTGGCTAGTGCTATCTCGGTTCACCGACGGGAGGCGCATGGGAGGCGGACGGCGAATGTTGCTCGTTCGTTGGGAGGCAACTTTAAGCCACGTTCTCGTGTTGACCGACGAGAGACAAGGAGGAGGCGGCTGGGGAACCGGGGGAGTTTGACATGCTAGGTGAGGTGTCGCGGCTAAGAGGTCATACTAGTTGTCGGAAGATGAGGAGGAGGCGGTGGGAATCGATGATGTGCGTCGGCGGTAGCCAAGGGGTCGTGCTAGCGGGCAGGAGAGGTGGTGGAGGCGGCGAAGAAACGCGCCGGAGATGGGAGGGTTTCGCAGAGGCGTGGCCACCAAAGTGACAAGAAACAAAGGGGCGTGTGTCAAGGGCAAGGTGCGGGGCGATGCTACGAACATATGGGCGCGAGGGAGAGGAGGCCCTAGCGGCTCTAGCAGGAGAGAAAGAGGGGAGAGAAAGATGAGGTGTCAGATACATGCAACGTGCCCAAGATAAAGGGTAGACAGTGTGACCGGGTGTGAGGGGGCTTGGGTTTAGGCCGAGTTACTAGTGGCATGTGCAAATAAAGTGCCACTAGTAATTTGGGTCCAATCGATCCTCTAAAAGGATCTTCTATGGCTACATATAGCCACATCAAATCCTTAACCTAATCTTTTATGGCTGAGACATCTAAATCAATCATATCCAAAATATGTGGTGGCGTTTAAATTATAGTAACACCACTAGTAGTATAGCGAGTGATGGCGTTGGATATATTTGAACATCACCACTATGTTTGTCATGGTTGGCCCTATGAGTCTGGCATAGTGATGGGACTTCTCGTGAACACCACTAGTATGAATTAGTGGTGGTTTCAGACGTCTTTAGTATTTTTTCCTAGCCAGAGTTATGACATGCTACTACTAAAATAACTGCTATAAGGATTTTTTTTCTACTGGATTTCTTTGTTTCACTGGATACTTTCGCATTCGATGTCTGGTTCTGATCCCTTTGGCCGCTAGCGGCCATGGTCCGTGGATATGATCTGACTGGTTTGCCTGTTCGACCTCATAAATGGTCGAGTTTGTTTTTCGCCTTCTATGAACACGGTGTGTCCTGCTTCTGCAACCAGATCGGTGGGAAGAGGGAAAGTGCATGCATGGTTAAAAAAAGAAGTATAGGATCATGATACTTCTGGGTTTTAGTTTGAGAAATGCGCACTATATATCATTCTCTGCCACAACCTGACATCAAGAGCTCTTTTTTTTTGAAATAGGGATAAAACTCCGGCCCCTGCATGTCGGAATAAAAGCATCAAAAAACATCTATCCTTTTTTTCCTTTTTTGCGAGTAAGCATCTATCCATTTTGACTCATATTAATGTACCGCCAGCCAGCATGGTTGTACTCAGTGGCGAACCTTTGAGAGAAATTAAGGGGATGTTGTTGGAGATATGCCCTAGAGGAAATAATAAAAGTGATTATTATTATATCTTTGTGTTTATGATAAATGTTTACATTCATGCTATAATAGTATTAACCGGAAACATTAATACTTGTGTGATTTGTAAACTAAATTAGAGTCCCTAGTAAAGCCTCTTTATAATACTAGCTTGTTGGTTAATGGATGATCGTGGTTTCTCGATCATGAACATTGAGATGTTATTAACAACTAGATCATATCATTAGGAGAATGGTATGATGGACATACTCCTATAGATAAGCGTAGCATAAAGATCAAGTCATTTCAATAGTTTGTTTGCTATAAGCTTTCTGATACATAGTAACCTAATTCCTTCGACCATGCGATCATGCTAATCACCATCACCGGAAGGATGCTTTGATGACATCAAACACCACACCGTAAACGGGTGGCTATAAAGGTGGCATTGAGTGTTCGGAAAGTATGTGTTGAGGCACATGGATCAAGAGTGGGATTTGTCCATCCATATGATGGATAGATATACTTTGGGCCCTCTCGGTGGAATTTCATCCAATTAGCTTGCAAGCATGTGACTGGCTCACAAGGGATCATATATCACGGGAACAAGAAAAGAGTACTTATCGGTAACGAGGTTGAACTAGGTATGCAGAGATACCGACGATCAAACCTCGGATAAGTAAACTATAGCGAGACAAAGGGAAATTGGTATCGTATGTAAGTGGTTCATTCGATCGCAAAGTAATCGTATAAATATGTGGGAGCCATATGAATTTCCAAATTCCTCTATTGGTTATTGATCGGAGAAGTGTCTCGGTCATGTCCGCATAATTCACGAACCGTAGGAAGACACACTTAAGGATTCGATGTTGTTTAGTAGATATGGAATGTAAGTAGGGAAACCAAATGTTGTTCGGAGTCTCGGATGGGATCCGGGATATCACGAGGAGATCCGGAATGGTCCGGAGAATAAGATTCATATAAGGAAAGTCCGATTTCGGAGTTCGGGAATGATTTCGATGTTTTCATCAGAGAAGGTTCACTGGACCGGAAGGGGAATGGTCCGTAAATGTGTCATGGTTAAGTGGAATGATTGGATCATGTCCTAGGTCTCTTTGGTTGGGCATTTGCGAGAGAGAAATAAAGCTCTAAATTGAAATTCAAAAGGGAGGTTTGAAAAGTCAAACTGGAACAATAGTTTCCTAGTGGAGGAAGGAAAGAGTCCTTCCTTCTATCCAACTTGGGTTTGGGTATGGATTCAAACTCCCCTCTCCCAAGCTATCCTCCCTCTCATAAATAGAGGGGAAGGGCTGCCCCAAAGCACACAGAACCAGCCCTCCCCACCCGTGCGTCGTCGCTGCCGCCCAAGCCACCGCACGCCACCGCCGGCGGCCCGTCGCCATCGCCCTAGCCGCCGCCGACACCTCCTCCTCTCCGGCCTTCTAAAACAAGATCACCGGAAACCCTAGATCCACCATAAATCGCATCGGCATAGGCGAAGCCCTGCCGGATCTTCCCTCTACTTCCGACACCACGCCGTCATGCTGCCGGAATCGCGAGGGGAGAACTACAACCTCCGCTGCCTGCTAGAAAAAGAGAGAGGAAGGTCTTCATCAAGTATCGAACGTGTGACCGACTACGGAAGCACTGCCGGAACGCAGCGCCGGAAGGATCGTCTACACGATCTTGAGATCGGCAAGTATACGACTACATCACCCACGAGAATCTGCTCTCGTTAACCACTTTGGAATCTTCGAGGGTTAGTACTCTAATCGACTCGTTGCTTCAATCTAGTAGATAGATCTTGGCTTGTTTGTGTGCATGCGGTAGAATTTTTTTTGTTTTCCATTCTATGAACCCCTACAGTGGTATCAGAGTTGTGTCTATATGTAGATCTGTTGCACGAGTAGAACACAATGGTCATTGTGGGTGTTGATCCTTTTGTTGTCGATTGCTTCTTGTGTACTTTACATCTTGCGGGATGGTGGGATGAACCCGGGCTAACCTTACATGACATCGTTCATGAGACTTGCTCCACGCTTAACATGCAACTTGTATTGCATAAGTGGCTTTGCGGGTGCCTGTTTCTCCCAACATAGTGAAGATTCAATTTGCAACGGGTAATTGACAATACTAGTATCAACGCTGTGGTTCTTGTTCATAATTTAGAAATCCCCAAACCACATAAAATATGCAAAGAAATTAGAGGTGTCTAACTTTGTTTTGCAGGGTGTGTTGTGATGTGATATGGCCATGATTGTGTTTATATATGATGTATGGAATGTTCCTTATTGTAAGTCGGCAACCGGCAGGAGCCATATGGTTGTATTTTAATTCCGTTAAGACATGTGTGTCTATTATTCAAAGTAGTTGTAATAGTTGATGCTGGTGGACGACAACCATGAAGCGGCACCATTGACCTTGACGCCATGCCGGTGATGATGGAGATCATGTTCGTGCTTGAAGATGGAGATCGGAAGCACAAGAATAAAGGCCATATCATATCACATATTTTGAATTGCATGTGATGTTAACACTTTAATGCATATTGTATTGCTTAGTTTGTGACGGTAGTATTATAAGATGATCCCTCTCACAAAAATTCAAGTTATAAAGTGTTCATCCTTAGTAAGCACCGTTGCTAAAGCTCGTTGTTCGAAGTACCATGTGATGATCGGGTGTGTTAGATTCTGCGAGTGTATACAACGGGAGCAAGCCAGATTTGCTCATGTGGAAGCTAAGGTTTGATCTTGACGAGCCTAGCATGTACAGACATGGTCTCGGAACACGGATCACCGAAAGGTAAAGCATGAGTCATATAGTAGATATGATGAACATGTTGATTGTTCGCCATTGAAGCTACATCAACTCTCGTGATGATCGGTTTTGATGTGGTGGATTTGGTTCGTGTGATCACTAAAACAATGTGAGGGATATTGTTTTGAGTGGGAGTTCGCCTAGATTAATTTAACTATTAATTAGAACTCAATTTGTCATAAACTTAGTCTAAACTATTGCAAATATATTGTAGATCAATGGCGGCCCCTACCATCAATTTTAATGTGTTCCTAGAGAAAGAAAAGTTGAAAAACAATGGAGGCAACTTCGCGGATTGGTTCCACAACTTGAGGATTGTCCTCAATGCTGGTAATTTGACCTATGTGCTGGATGCACCGCTGGGTAACCCACCTGCAGCTGATGCTATCGATGAGGTAAAGAATGTTTTCCTCGTTCGGAAGAATCAGTACTCCATAGTTCAGTGTGTTATCTTATATGGTTTGGAATCAGAGCTTCAGAAAAGGTTTGAGAACCATGACCCACATGATATTGTCCGTGAACTCAAAATGATATTTGAGGCTCACGCGGCAGTTGAGAGTTATGAGGCTTGTGAAAAGTTCATTAACTGAAAGATGGAAGAGGGCAGCTCCGTCAGTGAGCACGTGCTTAAGATGTCTGGGCACGCAAGCAAGCTTCAAAGCTTGGGAATAGTGATTTCTAATGCTTTGGGAATTCACCGTGTCCTCCAATAACTACCACCAAGTTACAAGAACTTTGTGATGAACTACAATATGCAAAACATGGACAAGTCGTTGCCAGAACTCTTCTCCATGTTGAAATCTGCAGAAGTGGAGATCAAGAAAGAGCACCAAGTGTTGTTGGTCAATAAGATCACCAAATTCAAGAAACAAGGCAAGTCTAAGAAAAAGGAAAACTTCAAGAAGGGCGGTAAGAAAGTTACCGCGCCGGCGAAGAAGACCAAGGCTGGGTCTAAGCCTGATACTGAGTGCTTTTACTGCAAGGGAGAAGGTCACTGGAAGCGGAATTGCCCAAAGTACTTGGCGGATTTGAAGAACGGCAACATAAAAAATAAAGGTATATCCGATATACATGTTATTGATGTGTATCTCACTATTACTCGTAGTAGTGTCTGGGTATTTGATACTGGTTCGGTTGCTCATATTTGTAACTCGAAACAGGTGCTGCAGAATAGACGGAAACTAGCGAAGAACGAGGTTACGATGCGCGTTGGAAATGGATCAAAGGTTGATGTGATCGCGGTCGGCACGCTACCTCTTCATCTACCATCGGGATTAGTTTTATACTTAAATAATTGTTAATTGGTGTTTGCGTTGAGCATGAACATTATATCTGGATCATGTTTATTGCGAGATGGTTACTTGTTTAAGTCTGAGAATAATGGTTGTTCGATTTATATGAGTAATATGTTTTATGCACATTCACCTTTGATAGATGGTCTATTCTTATTGAATCTCGATTGTAGAAATACACACATTAATAACATTGAAGCTAAACGTTTGAAATTGAGCGATAACTCGACCTATATGCCGCACTATTGTCTTGGTCATATTGGAGTGAAGAGTATGAAAAAACTCCATTCCGATGGACTTCTTGAATCACTTGATTTCGAATCACTTGAAAGATGTGAAGCATGTCTGATGGGTAAAATGACTAAGACTCCATTTTTTTGTATGATGGAGCGAGCTACGGACTTATTGGAAATCATACATACCGATGTGTGTGTCCCAATGAGTATAGCATCGCGTGGTGGTTATCATTATGTTCTTACCTTCACGGATGACTTGAGTAGATATGGGTATATCTATTTCATGAAACATAAGTCCGAAACTTTCGAGAAGTTTAAGGAATTTCAAAGTGAAGTAGAGAATCAACGTAACAAGAAGATTAAACTTTTATGATCTGATCGTGGAGGAGAATATGTAAGTTACGAGTTTGGCGGGAATTTGAAGAAATGCGGAATACTTTCACAATTGACACCACCGGGAACACCACAACATAATGGTGTGTCCGAGCGTCATAATCGAACTCTCTTAGATATGTTCGTTCTATGATGTCACTTACAGATTTACCGCTATTATTTTGGGGTTATGCATTAGAAACAGCCGCATTCACTTTAAATAGGGCACCATCTAAATCCGTTGAAACGACACCGTATGAATTATGGTTTGGGAAGAAACCTAAATTGTCGTTCCTTAAAGTTTGGGGTTGCAAAGCTTATGTAAAGAAGTTCCAGCCCGATAAGCTTGAATCCAAAGCGGAAAAATGCGTCTTCATAGGATACCCGAAGGAAACTATTGGGTATACCTTCTATCATAGATCCGAGGGCAAAATCTTCGTTGCCAAGAATGGATACTTTCTAGAGAAGGAGTTTCTCTCGAAAGAAGTGACTGAAAGGAAAGTAGAACTCGACGAGGTTGTTGAACCTTCTCTCGAACTTGAGAGTAGCGCAGCACCGGAAGTGGTTCCTGTGGCGCCTACACCAATAAGAGAGGAAGCTAATGATGTTGATCATGAAACTTCGGTTGAAGTAACTACGGAACCTCGCAGGTCAACGAGAAATCGTACCACTCCTGATTGGTATGATCCCATTATGAGTGTCATGTTGGTGGACAACACCGATAATCCTGCGACATATGAGGAAGCGATGATGAGCCTAGATTCTAATAAATGGCAAGAATCCATGAAATCCGAGATTGGATCCATGTACGAAAACCAAGTATGGACTTTGGTGGACTTACCGGATGGCCGGAAGGCTGTCGAGAACAAATGGATTTTCAAGAAGAAAACAGATGCTGATGGTAATGTTACTGTCTATAAAGCTCGACTTGTCGCAAAAGGGTTTTGACAAATTCAAGGAGTTGACTACGATGAGACTTTCTCACCAGTAGCGAAGCTAAAGTCCGAGAGGATTTTATTAGCAGTCGCTGCATATTATGATTATGAGATATGGCAGATGGATGTCAAAATGGCGTTCCTCAATGGAGACATTGATAAAGAGTTGTATATGGTACAATCCAAAGGTTTTGTTGATCCTAAAGATGCTAACAAGGTATGCAAACTTCAACGGTCCATTTATGGATTGAAGCAAGCATCCCGGAGTTGGAATCAACATTTTGATAAGGTGATCAAAAGTTTTGGTTTTATACAAACTTATGGTAAAGCTTGTATTTACGAGAAAGTGAGTGGGATATCTGTAGCATTCTTAATACTATATGTAGATGACATATTGTTGATTAGGAATGATGTAGACCTTCTTAATAGTGTAAAGGATTATTTGAATAATAGTTTTTCAATGAAAGATCTTGGCGAAGGATCTTACATATTAGGCATAAAGATTTATAGAGATAGATCGAGACGCCTAATATCATTGTCACAGAGTACATATTTGGACAAAGTTCTAAAGAGGTTTGGAATGGAAGATAGCAAGAAAGGGTTCTTGCCCATGTTGCCCAATACGACCTTGAGTAAAACTCAAAGTCCTGCAACGATAGAAGATAGAGAAAGGATGAGTAAAACTCCCTATGCCTCAGCCATAGGATCTCTTATGTATGCCATGCTAAGTACTAGACCCGACATTGCATATGCTGTTAGTTTGACTAGCAGATATCAAAGTGATCCAGGAGTGGATCATTGGACAATGGTCAAAAACATTCTTAAATACTTGAGAACAACTAAGGATATGGTTCTTTCTTATGGAGGTGATGAACAACTCGTTGTTAATGGTTACACCGATGCTAGTTGGAACACCGATCCGGATGATTCTAAATCTCAATCTGGACACTTATTTACTTTGAATGGTGCAGCAGTTAGCTGGAGGAGTGCAAAGCAAAGCATTGTGGCGAGATCTTCAACTGAATCGGAATACATAGCTGCTTCGGAGGCTTCACAAGATGCGATATGGATGAAGGAGTTCATTATAGAGCTCGGTGTGCTTCCAAGTGCACTGGACCCAATGTCTATCTATTGTGATAACATGGGCGCCATAGCCAATGCACAAGAACCAGGGTCACTCGAGAAGCTGAAGCACATCAAGCTACGTTTTCACGCTATTCGAGTGCATGTACAAGATGGTGACATAAAGATTTGCAAAGTACACACATATCTGAATATGGCGGATCCGTTGACTAAACCTCTCCCGAGGGCAAAACATGACCAGCACCAAACCGCCATGGGTGTTCGGTATATTACCATGTAATCTAGATTAGTTGACTCTAGTGCAAGTGGGAGACTGTTGGAGATATGCCCTAGAGGCAATAATAGAAGTGGTTATTATTATATCTTTGTGTTTATGATAAATTTTTACATTCATGCTATAATAGTATTAACCAGAAACATTAATACTTGTGTGATTTGTAAACTAAATTAGAGTTCCTAGTAAAGCCTCTTTATAATATTAGCTTGTTGGTTAATGGATGATCGTGGTTTCTCGATCATGAACATTGAGATGTTATTAACAACAAGATCATATCATTAGGAGAATGGTATGATGGACATACTCCTATAGATAAGCGTAGCATAAAGATCAAGTCATTCCAATAGTTCGTTTGCTATAAGCTTTCAGATATATAGTAACCTAATTCCTTCGACCATGAGATCATGCTAATCACCATCACCGGAAGGATGCTTTGATGACATCAAACACCACACCGTAACTAGGTGTCTATTAAGTTGGCATTGAATGTTCGGAAAGTATGTGTTGAGGCACATGTATTAAGAGTGGGATTTGTCCATCCATATGACGGATAGATATACTCTGGGCCCTCTCGGTGGAATTTCATCCAATTAGCTTGCAAGCATGTGACTGGCTCACAAGGGATCATATATCACGGGAACGAGAAAAGAGTACTTATCGGTAACGAGGTTGAACTAGGTATGCAGAGATACCGACGATCTAACCTCGGATAAGTAAACTATCGCGAGACAAAGGGAAATTGGTATCGTATGTAAGTGGTTCATTCGATCGCAAAGTAATCGTAGAAATATTTGGGGGCCATATGAATTTCCAGATTCCTCTATTGGTTATTGATCGGAGAAGTGTCTCGGTCATGTCCGCATAATTCACGAACCGTAGGGAGACACACTTAAGGATTTGATGTTGTTTAGTAGATATGGAATGTAAGTAGGGAAACCGAATGTTGTTCGGATTCTTGGATGGGATCGGGGATATCACTAGGAGATCCGGAATGGCCCGAAGAATAAGATTCATATAAGGAAAGCCCGATTCCGGAGTTCGGGAATGATTTCGATGTTTTCATCGGAGAAGGTTTACCGGACCGGAAGGGGAATGGTCCATGAATGTGTCATGGTTAAGTGGAATGATTGGATCATGTCCTAGGTCACTTTGGTTGGGCATTTGCGAGAGAGAAATAAAGCTCTAAATTGAAAGTCAAAAGGGAGGTTTAAAAAGTCAAACTGGAACAATAGTTTCATAGTGGAAGAAGGAAAGAGTCCTTCCTTATATCCAACTTGGGTTTGGATATGGATTCAAACTCCCCTCTCCCAAGCTGCCCTCCCTTTCATAAATAGAGGGAGAGGGCTGCCCCAAAGCACACAGAACCAGCCCTCCCTACCCGTGAGCCGCCGCCGCCCTGCGCCACCGCCGGCCCATCGCCTTCGCCCTAGCCACCGCCGACACCTCCTCCTCCTCCTCTCCGGCCTTCTAAACCTAGATCGCCGGAAACCCTAGATCCACCATAACTCGCCGGCTTAGGCGAAGCCCTGCGGGATCTTCCATCTACTTCCGACACCACATCGTCGTGCTGCCGGAATCACGAGGGGAGAACTGCAACCTCTGCTGCCTGCTGGAACAAGGGAGAGGAAGGTCTTCATCAAGTACTGAACGTGTGACCGATTGCGGAAGCGCTGCCGAAACGCAGCGCCGGAAGGATCGTCTATGCGATCTTGAGATCGGCAAGTATACGACTACATCACCCACGAGAACCTTCTCTCGTTAACCGCTTTGGAATCTTCGAGGGTGAGTACTCTAATCGACTCATTGCTTCAATCTAGTAGATAGATCTTGGCTTATTTGTGTGCATGCGGTAGAATTTTTTTGTTTTCCATGCTACGAACCCCTACAGATGCAAGATGCTAATTAAACCCATTTAATTGCTATAACTATTGCTAACCATCATTAGTTTAGTCTTAACAGCCTACTAGTTGGAGAATTTGCAAAAATGTTGGGGTTGGGGTTGGGGGTGGGGGTGGAGAGGGCATGGCCCAGTTTGGCCTCCATGAAGGCATGCCACTACTCCCTCCGTTCAGAAATATAAGAACTTTTAGCTCTGTGAAACGAACATATTTAGATGCTTTTAGTGTATAGGTTCACTCCGAATCTATACACAAAAGTAGTCTAAATATAATTATTTCACAAAGCTAAAACGTCTTATAATTCTAGACGGAGGGAGTAGATCCAAAGTCCACATGCACTAAGCGTAACTATTAGGTTAAAAGGATCGGTATCCAACATATCGGTGTGGTTAATTAGGAGGGATAGCTTCTCCATGTGTAAGAATATATCTTGTTTGCCAAAAGTAGGCACTCTTTTTTATAAAGTAAGCTTATTGTCTAGGATATCATAAATAATTTGCAGCAATATTAACTTAAGAGTGGAAGTGAAACTTGTCGCAACGCAATGCAAAGTTGAAGGAGTATAACTGCATGTGGCTTTGGTGGATTTACAGTAGGCAAGATAGACACGGTAAATATTCTTCATTATCTTGCAAAGCTAGTTGATGTGAAGGTTTTCCTAATCTGTTTTTATCTCAGCAAACTTTTAAGCTTTCGATGAACATCAAACCTTCATCCATCATCTAAACCTCACTTGATGTATGGAGTAACTTAGAAAATAAAAGATTTACTGATATTTCTCTAAAATCACAGATGTTTGAAAGAGTGTTTTTTTTTTGCATAGTAGTATGCAAATAGAAGTGAGGCTTTCAAATATTCCAAACAAATGAAAATTGGCAAAATTAAATAGTGTTTACTATATCTTGTGTTTTAATGGACATGTAATGCTTTGCTCGTCCATAAAAAAGGAATACGCATACAACTACGTGTACACCCAAAAAAAATCGGTGGATATACAATACTCATTTCATTCAGAAATATAAGACACGACTAAGTTTATAAATATACGGAGTGAGTATACACTATATAGTATTGTGATTTTCTTTTCAATCTTTTTATATTTTTAAATATTTTAGATATATATTACAAAGAAAATATTCAAATTTATATACTGGATCAGCTATGCAAAATTAAACACTCCTTCCGTCTTGTCTACATCAGTGGCAGAACTTGACCGGGATTAAAGAGGGGGCTAAGAACATCAATCATGCTTACCTTAAGGAATTTTGAATCCTAGGTTTTGAAAATGTACAAAGATCATGTCGAAATTTATTGCAGTCTCTTGATGATCTAACTCTAAATCACCAAATAGAATGAAACATCAATCACTTTTCCTTGTAAAAATAGAAGTTCAAAATTTCCCCACTTTTCATATGCACGCAAATGCAAATGCACAAATTCCTAACTCTACCATTTCGTGTCCTAATTCCTCGGGGTGTTACAGTATATACCCTCCATGAGCACATTCTCCACTGCCCAATCAAGAATGTCGTAGAGTTGACTGTATTTGACATGCACGGACCTGAAGGATGTCTCTACTTCATCATTGGAGTCGGAGTTCCCACACTGGATCTTGTTGCTGAGATGGCTGCTAGGGAGGCGCTCCTCCAATTCCATAGATTATGGCCATAGATGAAGTAGCGAGTCGGGCTCTACCTTCCCTATAAAGAAAGTTTTAATACACCAGGAGGATCTTAGGATCCCACTCTCGAGGAGACTGCATTAATTTTGAGAACGTCATTCATGCTTAAACTTATAGTGATCCTTAAGATTTTATCCTAATAATTATACGATTCTAAAGAATTTTCTTAAGTAGGGGGCCATGGGCCCCCTTGGTCCTAGAGGAGCTCTTATACTATCGTACATGTAGCAAGCCTGCAATATGAAAAGAGGCCCATGCATGAGAATTGAGAAATACAACAATGCAACCTATTCGTAAGTTTGCTTCCTTAAAATACCGAAGGTAGATATGTATTTGAAGTGTTTTATGAGAGAGTGATCATTTCGTGGTTGACTTGAAATTAGCTGATTCCATTCAGAACACAGAGCCTTTCGATTTATAATAGGAGTAGAATCAAATTCAACTTAACAATACACTTATTTCTAAGTCATCTAAAAATAATAGCAAAATAGGAGTTTTAGTTTCTATTCCCTCGGTCCCATAATATAAAATGATATTACAACCAATAAATCTCTGGCTCCTGAGCTCCGGCGCTCCCATCATTTTAAAAATTGAAAAATCATATTTACAAGTTTCCGAAAGATATGGAAATAAATTCTAGGTATAGTCAATGTTGTATCCTACAAGCATGCAAATCGCAACCCGGAAGTCTTTATATTATGGGCTACACAGAAATGACAAAGTCTCATAAATTTGGAGATTTGAAAATATACATACTTATGTCTGTCATTTTTATGTAGCTCATAATACAAACTATTGAAATTGCTATTTTACACGTTTGTAGGATACATTGTTGGCTACATCGTATATTTTTACAAATTTTGGAACTTAGAAATATGATTTTAATTTTTTTTTAAAGAAAACGAGATCACCTGTGCCCATGTGTACCAAATCCACTCATAACATTTTATATTATGGGACAAAGGAACTACCATTTAATTGCCTCACCCACAATCAGAGATACCGGCGTGCAGAGATAGGGGATCAAGAAAGTGCGATTTTTCCCATCTACGACAAAAAAGAACGTGGTTCTTGATTTTGGTATTCTTTGGTTCTCCCTCTCGTGAATCTACAGGTTTTACTGTCTTTTTCCAACGCGACCATCGGCTGCGTAGGAGTTTCAGTAAGGACAGGAAAAATGTGGTGTTTCGGAAGCATGTGAATGCCTTTCTTTGTTGCCGCAAGCAAACGTCTGAAATAAGCACACGATGCGAAACCCGTTACTGTTTGTGCTACAAAATGACTTGCACAGATGCCAAATGAGCATGTTGCCTAGTGCTCGAAGCAAAGGTTGCTTGTTCTCACTCACCCGGGTCGAATCAGGAGACACCTACTAGTCCCTCCGTTTCAAAATATAAGATGTTTTAGTTTTGTGAAGCAAGTGTATCTAGACTACTTTTAGTATATAGGTTCACTCATGTTTAGAGTGAATCTATACACTAAAACAAGTCTAGATATATTTTCTTCACAAACCTAAAACATCTTATATTTTAAAACGGATGGAGTACATGTGAATTACCGGAAGAAACAAAAATCAAGTATACCAGAACACAAATATTTGAGGCACAAGCAGAGTTGCCATCTGAGCTCTGAAGTCTGAACACAAATATATGACGCATCACACAAGCAGCGGAGCCAAATGCAACAGCAGAAGCATACCAGTGCTAGAAGTAGCATACGACTTAAACCCATGCTAATAATCATCCCTTAGCATACACAAGATACTTTGAAACAGATTCAGCACCGGTCGCCATGTTAATGCTTTCCATGAGTAAGACGATATGATACCGCCAGACCCATCAGAAAATACCACTTTACAAGACACAGCAGGAAGGAGCTATCAGGTTTCAGGCAACAAATTCCATTACAAACTGCACATGATGCTTTTTACACTGCCAGTGTAGCTTGCAACACCAAAGAAAACAATTGACCACAGTTACAAATCTGGACGGCAAGCAGGAAACAACCTGTCTCAGACCAAAACATCTGGATCCGGCATACCAGTTAAAAATCTGACAAACATGCCAGACTTGCTAACTCCCTAGTTAACTTACCCTTGACAGCATAAATCAAGTTAACCCTAAGAACATATCCAAAATCTACTGGTTTAATCCTATCATCCAGTACCAACAAACAAAGAAAACAATACTCTTGATTGGTGCTAATACCAAGTTCTCACTGGTAACTGGCTGCTGAACAGTAGTAGCTGATCCAGTCTATTCAACTGCTTTCACTGTCTCCATCCCTACAAATAACATGAATCAGACCTTGTTAGATATTGGGTCTTCCCAATCATAGGATGGAACGTCACCCCTGCAGTCATCCCAAGTTCCCTTCTTTTCTTCTACAACCAAAAAGCAATGGTAATTCTCACTATTTTTTTTGCATAACTACACTATGCATTTGTAAGGGTAGGAATGTACAAAGAAAATTTACAAAATCTGTACTCTAAACGACAATTCTATATACACAGGTGAGAGGCATCTCTGTATAACCCCCGGAGGGTGAAATGCACCTATGTTTGCATTGATCCAAATGACCAGGCATTCTAGTCATGATCCCACACCAAACATTTGCACAATAGCTCAGTTTGCATCATTCTACAGCTTGGCTCCGATAGTATCGTTTGCTGCCAGTAATCCTTGCGACAAAAACACAGGCCAGCACTGCTTGATGCTCCAGATGAGAAAACTAAGCATGCAAACATTTTGCTGGTTTCCATGAGAGAAATTAACCATCTTGATCTCAACTGTTCCTATCCACCAGGCTCTTGTGGTTCATGGGTTTGTGTATTTCGTTTCCATGGTTTCTCTTTAGAAAGAGAATCACGAGGAACATATACATATCCTTTTGGAAGGCGTTGGTTCTGTGTAGATGCTTGATCAGATGTCATAACAAGCTCCTTTTGAAAGGTTTCTGTCTGCTGCAAAATCATGTGTAGTGCATTAGCATGGTGTCAGAAATAATCGACTAACTGAAAAGAAGAGTACAAACCTTCTTATCTTTTATTTTCTGTTTTCCATCTTCCAATTTCTGTAGCGCACTCACTGATCTTTGTGGAAGTTGCTTGCCAGCAAGTGGTCCCCTCTCACTCAACTTCCGTTTGAAAGATATCAGTGTCCTGGAGCTGTCAGCTGTGTTTCCCTCAGCATCTCCATTATTAAGAGAAAACCTGACGGTATTCTTCCCAGAAATACTGCTATCCACCGTGACATCGTCAGATCTTTGCACGGTTCCACTGTATGATCTATTATTAACAGAAGTAGTGGCAGATTCTGAACTAGCTCCAGGTGTAAGGTAGGAGAAAACAACAGTATCCTTTGTTTTCGCGAGTATGTCATGGTCACACAAAACTGTCTCTCTCTGGCAAAATAAATAACACAGTAAATAAGACTATAGCAATGAATAAAAAATCATCATGACAATCTATTATCAACAAAAGATCCAAAATATTTGAGTACGCTTTATAGTGATGAATGAAAACAAAACTGGAAGGATATTCATAAGTGTGAACATTTACATGCACAAAACCTAATATGACAATAGGCACTGAAGCCATGACCGAGGGTGAATGTGACTGGACTTTCCTTTCCCAGTAAGTACTTAGTTACCAGGCTGGCTGACTATGCCAAATATAATCCAATCTGATCACCTTAATTCAACGAACTTCTAACAATTAAAGTTTAGATTTTAAAACCAGTAGAAATGGAGTAAACGACCACCAAAATATAATCAATTTAATTCAACTAATCCTACTGCTAACGATTAAAGGTCGGATCTAAAACACACACAACACCGCACCCCCTTTTCCCCGCCACCAACCAACCATACGCATGACTGCAGAACTGAAAGGTAGCACAGGCCGCATGTCCGTCAAAATCTCGTAGGGTCGAGCAGCTGGGTACATGTTTGAAATAAATTGGAAACAGCATATATGATAATATTTTACTAAAAATTAGAAGAAAAAAGAATCAGTTCAGGAGAAAAGATGAGTCAATTGATTTGGCGAAGAGTGAGAAATAGCACGAGAAGAGGGCAGAGGGGAAGGCAGAAGGCGTCGCGGTGCTAAGAGAGGGAGAGACGAAAGAGACAAGGTTCTTGGGCCGATCCAGGCTTCTGCTTTTTCAGTTAGCTCCTTTTCGGAAGTGACAAATCATGAATCCAAATCGGAGTAAGATATATACAGCATATTTTCTTACTACGTAGATCATCAAACACTTGAAGGATTGCATAGTTATGTGCACAGAAGATCCAGACTAACTAAAAAGGGAAAAAAGAGCATACTGTACAGACAACCCTGATTTTCGTAACTGAAAATTCACAAATCACGGATCTGAATCGTTGATTTAGCAAATTGCGAATATGGTAACTATGGTTGGAACGACTATAGAGATGACGAATGAGACCTTGGGCAAATCAGTAAAAGCTCTTTTCCACAGACAGCTGCAGCTTGAGATATAGCTCCCACTTAGTCTGCTTCTCCTCTCAAGGGTGCAAGCACTGCATGGAGCAGGCGCCAAACGCGTCAAACTGGTCGAGCTTGTGGAAACTAATGGAGACTGTGCCGATGTTCGTTCAGTTCAGGAGGGGACCTGGCATGGTCATGTGGTAGGATGCAGGAGGTGCATTGCAGGCTCACTTGGGGATGGCTACGAGCGGCCAGTGTACAAGACGCCGATCCGGTAAGGTGCTGGACCAGAGGCGGACAACAGGTGTGGCGGGTGATGCCAGAGCAGAAGAATGGGAAGACACGGGTCCACCAGAGGAGGTGTATTTCCAGGGCATTGTGGCACAAAAAAGGGCAGAGTAAGTCCCCGCTCTGGTGACTTCAGTAGGGACTGAAATGACCTTGCGACGGATGTAGCAGCCGTTGCTGCAAAACCGTTCATGAGACTGGCATCTTGGGGAACCGAGGTGGTTGCTGTGGATGTAGCGGGGGTGGCAACGGATGGGGTGGCAACGCATTTGGTGGTGGTGGCTGCGGAAGTGGCGGTGCTTTTGTTGGAGGACCGTGAGATCCTTCTTCAGAACAGCGTGGTTTGTTGACAAGGCCTCAATCCGGTTCCTAACGTGGAATAAAGGCTCTGAGACTTGGAGAACTTCTGCTTAATTCATTGCTTGATTCGAAGAGTTGCACAATGGCTCTTCAATAAGTGGCTCACTTTCGCGCAAGACGCAAACTCTCTATTTTCCTCAGTGAACTAATCTTGCCTAATATGATAACTCCCTCCGTAACTTATATCCGTCTCCTAACGTTATGTGATTCCTGCCTATTAAGACATGCTAAATATGGCGCGGAACAATATCGTTCAATAAATTCCAACACAACACCACCATCGAAGAGAACACCAGACGTATAAGGTTGCAAACTTTTTGATAAAAGTACAACAACAAAATCTAATAAGACACATGTTATCTCATAACTTAGTATTGAGGTATTATTTCCAACTATTCTTGTAAAGAAAAAAGAAAGGATTCATCATCCATACAAAAAAAATAGATATAGCTTCAAGATGCACTTCAATTTTCAAGGCACCAAACGAGAAGTAGAATTGACGGCCGGACATACCTTCACCTTCTCTCTCTTAATTACCCTCTCACACAAGAGGCGTAACTTTTCCAACTCAACCTGCAAATGATATGATAATGCCTCAATTGTCATTTAACCAATGTTCGCTGAAAAGGAACGACATTCCCTAGACACATCTTGTATCATAACATAGATGTCTCAAGAAGGCTAGTGCATCAATTTGGATGAATCATGTAGAACACAAAACACAGGTGGTTAGCTACAAGTCCAGGGTGCAGCACCATAAATTGAGCTAGCAGGTGCGTCTCACCGCCTAATATGTTTCAGTTATCTTTCAAAAGCACTCTGATAAGAGAGAAACAATGAGAAGGGTTGGTGGGGGGTGCTTCCGTGCTTGACATGAAGCACCAACCGCTTCTAGTAGGGTTGATTATTCACAGCTTAGCTGCAATTACTACATAGAAAATAATGGAAGATCAAAACAATAATATAGTTCCTGTGTCCAGCTCATTAGTATGTTCCAGTAATAGAACGGTACGCTGATATGATGTTACGAAGTTCTATCAAGCAGATACAATCAATCCGCAACAAAATCCTCTCTGAAAGAAGCTTTTACTTTGTTCTTAATTGATAGAGTAGTCTTTTAGTGTTCATCTAAATGCAGTTGAGAAACAATAAATATGTGTCAGGTAAACTAACCCTCGTCCTTTTCAAGCTATTGAGTTCCTCAGGTCCATACTGCCAGGCGTCAGTCTGCGTGAATTTCAAAGAGCAAAATAAGATATTGAAAATAGCTGTACCGGGCGCAGGATTGCTATAAATAACAGATATGCCCCTGGTGGTTCATGTTCACAGGAAAAAATATGCATAAACAATCAAAGAATATGCCAGCAAGCCTGCAAATTGGATACATAATTATACTAACCCTTGCACAAGCACATTGTTTGACCTCACTATGGTAACACCATGTTTAAGCTATCAATTCGCTATTCATGTGCTGCAAGGGACCAAGTTCACTCCCTATTTCTTATTTATAGTGATATATGGTTAATAATTAACTAGTCGTATGTGCAAAAGAAAGAAATGATTTCTCCAAAATAATCTTGATGCTGCACATACCTCTTTCTGCTCGGTGCTGTGTTTGCCACAGTATGCTTTGTGTTGCAATGTAGTCCCAAATCCTTTAATGTTCATGTAGAAACCAGCATCTCTAGCACAAGAAGGATGAAAAGTGGTCTGGCAGTCCTCACTATTGCACTGCACAGAAGAGAGAGAAACTTATCAAAACTAAGTATCTGGCCTTCATCATGTTCTAACTTACACAAACAGGCACAGGTGATACCTTGAGGCACACACCAACTTTGTTGATGCAGACACAACAAGTTTCTTTCTCCTTTACAAGGGTTTCCTGATAGATGCATTAAATAGCCAAATATTAAGATGGTGCAGTATAACATGATATGAGAACACTGACAAATAACAACAGCTTCTAATTATATACACTAAAATCAAAGAGGAGGTTCTATTTATTTCTGAAAATGAACAAACAGATTTTGACTATATGAACAAGAAAACAACAGAGGAAGTTCAATCTACTCTTGAAAATGAAAAGTAGAAAGAACTGCAATGCTGTACAGAGAAGAGTACCATTCCGTTCACTGGATTATCTTGCCCTCTCATGTACTTGGTCTCCAACAACCACTAAGAAAATATTAGAAAAAAAGTTAAACTCATTCTCATATGAAAACAGAAGGTGAAAAAGATTTAAGTACCTCGGCACAGAAGGCATGAATCCACTGTTCATCTATAGTCTTTCTAAAAGCACCAGACGTTCCATGGCACAGAGCACATCGTACCAGGGATATGTCTTTGTCATTGCAGTCAGATTGATCACTAGAGCTAACAGCTTCTGATGAAATATCTTCGCAGAGTTCACATTTCCATGGGCCAGTAGATATCCCTAGATTTCTATAGCAATCTATGTGGACAGCAGCCTGTTGAACAGGTCAAAGTTAATAACATAATGGAGCATAATACCTCAAAACTCAACAGAATCCAAAGCACCTTGCATCTGGAGCAGACAAATATTCTGTTCAACACAGATTCACTCCGCAGGCAGACATCACAGTAGAGTGCATTTTCTTTTGAGAAAATTGGCATACGGAAAGTGCCGAAGTTAGTAACTGGTGAAACTTTGCTGTTGGATGGTTTTGATGGATCCTTGGGCCGTGGCAGTGAAGGAGTCCGCTGGGCAGCTCTTGAAGATCCAGCGCCAAATTTTGGAGAACTCTACAAGGTCACAGGAAATAAGATACATATCCTCTCAACAGAAATCATTTGTTAATTGACCAATAAAAATACAGCAAGAAACCTCTTGAATAGCAGGCACTACATCATCATTTGCATCTTTTCTCACAGTGGGGTTACGTGAGGAGGCTGCAACAGCAGCTGAAGCTGCAGCTAGTACAGCCTGAGCTTCTTTATGTCTCTTCTCCTTTCTGCCACGTTTCTTAGCTTCTCTAACGTCACGAAGAAAATGATTGACAAGGATGAAGTCCCATTTTCTTTTACTGAAAACATCCAACTCTCGAGAAAGATTCTGAACAACCTTTACTATTAAATCTTCTGCATGAGTCAAACTTAATGATTCAGAAAAATAAACACAACAGCTTCATTATATAGGGACAGGTTTCTTTGACAGTGTTGACATGAAGGCCATTGACGTAAGATGAGCAACACAGGAATGGACAAGGTTTAATTAATCTGAAAAATCGCTAGCAGAAGAGTAAGGGATACATAAACCGAGGAAAACTTACCATATCTATGCTTCAGAACCATAGCATTGTCAAGCAGCCTAGCTTGTAAAAACACCATTTCTCCTTCTACTTCATCATCAGGTGAATGATCAAGAATTTCCAAAGATTTTGCCTTAGAAATTTGATCTGCCACATCAATTTCTGTTGTTTCCATAAGTTCTATTGACGAATCCGCAGGCCTTTTCTCATCGGAAGAACATAACTGTCCTTCTAGTAACATTTGACCCAAGAAAACAGATTCAGTTAAAGCATGACAAGTAAATTTTCATTAAGAAAAATAAAGGTGACAACAATACAGATTGAAACTAGGTACTAATTTTTTGGATAAAGTATTAATAAATTACCAGAGTGATACTGTGCCTGCTTATTCTGCTTAAAAGTACGGTCCCAAAGATAAGCAATCTTATCCTTGATAAATGGATGGATGTAAGAATGAGAATCATCAAAGCTGCATGAAGCAAATAAAGGGGTCAACAACAACCCGGCGAAAATAGGAGGACCTTTGTTCATGCAAAAAAATTGGTTTGAAACTAAATAAAGATGGGTAAATATCCAGAGCAGAAATAGGCCAAAACACAATTAGCTGGACAATTTACCTGAAAAAGGGTTGTCCACTAACGTGATCCATATTACAATCACGATGATTGCATACACCATTTTCATCTGAATTCGACCCATGTTTAGCATTATCACCCCAAGAAGAGGTTTTATCCAATGAAGATACACACTCCTCCACTTCCGAGCCAAATTCAGCCTCTGTCAAGTCATTATTTTTCCTTCCAAGTGATGTAGCTGTTCATAACATACTGTAAGAAACTAGAAAAATGCCACACATTTACGTGAATAATTCTGTAATAAATAATTGTTAGCTAAAACATACTCCACATCTACTAAAAGAAAATATTGTAATGTATGTATGGCAATCCTTTCTGTGTGAATAAGAGTTAAGTCTTCCATCTAGGTCCATAAAAATAAGCAATATTTAAGAATTTCTATACAAAATTCCTTTCTAGCGAGTCGAGTTCTGCTGATTTGAGGATTTCTATAGCTTCGATTTATGCTTCATTTCACCTTTCTTATTACAAATAATGATACGGAAGAATGGCATCAGAAGAAATGGTAACTTTTAGTTGGTATAGCTATTTTTTTCTTGAACCAGGAAAATTGCAACAGATTGTAGCACCTGCATGGCAAGTAATAACAGGGAAGAACTGATTTTGTCCAATAGAAAACAAATAAAGACACCAAACATAGCCTTAAACACCCACATATATAAATGTAGAACAGCACTGTCATGACCATTGCAGCATTGCAAGGAATAATTGTACTGACCTTGTACGTTGTAACCCAGTTAACAACTTACGAGTAGTGAACTAGTAAAATCTAATATAATTCAAAAGTATACCAAAAAGAGAATGAGAAATGCATACTTCAAAATGTTCAACCATCAAAACGCCTTTTGCTTAGAAAACAAGGATACCAGGCAAGGGAAGCTTGCTACTTTCAAAAGTTGGCAGCCACTTCACTACAATACAAGCAGGCAAGCTAGAACAGAGCATTCAGAGCTGGTGCAGCACTATAGAGAAAATGTTGTGAAGTTCTTTTGAGGCTGGCATATCAGACCGGGTCACACCATAAATAAGGATGTCTAACTGGTAGGTTTTGTTGAAATGGTGTGTTGCGATTTTCTCATTTGGTTTGTTGAATGAACAATTAACCAAAAGAAAACTGAGGTTCCAATGGCCAATACAAAAGATCACAGAAGGATAAGACAGCAAACAATAAAAATGCTCTCTAGAGTATATAGATCATGCAGAAGGCAGTGAGAACTCTGGAGTAGTGGCTCAAAAGATTTTTACCTTCAAGTTGATTTAGTATCTCCATGGAAGTACCAAATACTTTATTGCCAGAGATGCTGTTTGGTATCTGTCACAAGGATGGGAATCAAAACTGCATCCATAATTAAAGATTGTTTCCTTAAGACCATAAATAATGATAGCACAGCGACCTATTAAACGAAGGTAACCTGGAGCTCACAACCATAGCAGAACAGGGAGACACAAACAATGATGACAGAACAAAATCTAAAGGTTATCTGTTAGCTATCATCTCAGTTGAACTATTTGCAGTACAAATTAAGAAGACACCTAAAGCTGATGCAGCAGGAAGAGACAGAGGAAAGCTAAAGATTCCATCCACTTACTAGCAAGTGGCAAAATTGTGGGGAATTTGTACATTTAAGGGCCAATCCATTTGTGAAAGCTAATAGAATATTCGTCTACCATTTTACTGCTGAATTTCGGATAATATACTTTTCATTTAGCACAAAGTAGGTCCCTGCAATCGTACACAATCGGTCACAGCAAACAGCATACATATATATAACCTTAGGCCTTGACACCTGACCTTGTGGAGTCTGGAAGAAATCCCATCAGAGCTACTAAGGACATCTCTTCCCTCAACAGATTCTCTTATTCCCATTTACTATACTTTGTCCAACAACCTAAAGCTAGCAAGAATGTAGATATGCATGCAGAAACATAGTCAATGAAGGTGCTTGCTAAATTATGACGCCAGCCGCCAGTTATTCAGGAAAAAAATCAGAGAAAATATCTACACGCTGATATTTAATGCTTCAAACCAGTTCAGAGGTAACAAACAAGCAAAGCTTCACGGAATACTGAAAAGTGTGTATCGCATACCAATTTTTCATGCACTTCCTTTGAAGTATCCTCGCTTTCGACTGGGGACAGATTTCTAGTAGATTCTTTCGCAAAATCATCAGTAGGGAAATACTCTTGATTAGCACTTCCTTTAGCAATATTCTTTTTTCCATTTTCCATAGTAGGTCCAGTTGCACATATTGCCTTCTCTTCTTTCAGAATTTTGGCATTAGATCTTGGTGGTGGGAGTTTCGGTATGGTAGAAACCGACATCTCAACTGCTGCTTCTTTGTCCACAGGGACGAATGAACTCTTCACATTGACACTATTTGTACCCTCAGACCCATCTAATTTGTCCTCATGTACCACCTCTGAGCTCCCTTTAAGAGGGATTGCTTCAACAGCTGGTATATGTGCAGACTTTTGAAGCCACCTGATGATTTTCAACTTCAAACCATGGGAAAAGGTCGTAGTTTCACCCTGAAAATCAGAGAATTAGCAAAACTAGCTCGGAAATCAATTAGTAATGCTAGACATAAGCTATGTCCAAGAGTACCACGAGAGCAGCTTCCAACGACGCTGAAGAAATACCCACTTCCGATGCTATATCATTCACAGTAACATCCCCTCTGTCAATTAGCTGCAAATACAGTAGACATTAAAGTTTTTTCTTGACAAAGGTTAAGCAGCAAATGCCTGAGTAACAACTTGATTCTCAATCAGCAGCAGTTACCTTTTTGAGCACCATAGCAACATCACCAGAGTTTCTCACAAGATTACCAACTGAGGGATGATCAGTATCCATTTCCATACTTCGGGTTGCTTGAGTACCTAAACTTCTAACAGTATGGGGCAAAGCACCATGCTCCATCGTCTCCACTTTGATAAGGTTACCAGGGTTAAAGCTACTGGTTTCATAGTTCATGGATCTATCCTTGTTCTTGCGTGTGAATCTCAGTTTTGGGATCTTTCCGATGCCAAGTTTTGCATCATTTGGCCTCAATTCTCTAGGACTCTGCCCAGATGCATTATTACTTTTCTCCAGAGTGTTGGCATACCTAACTGAAGAATGCTTTGAGCAAAACGCTCTCAGCTCGACCTGCAAAACAAACATGAAAAATGAACAACAAGAACTTACATAAGGGTGTGGCAACAGCTTGAAGATAATGATCTCACATTAGGATTTCCAGATTTTCCCCATATCTCCATTTGGTGCTTGCTATCTCGTGCACATATAGGATGGAAGGCAGCCCGGCATGACCCTGAAAATCATGTGGAGCTTAGCATTAATAACCAATAAAAGTGGGGGAAACTCTGCACAATAGATATTAGCTGAAAACTAATATTTTTATCATGGCTATATATAACATAGGTGGCACTAGTTATAACTGGCACAAAATTTGAGGAAAAATGACAAAGATAACTGAACATGTTCCTTTTCATATAATATATTGTATCACATATGAACAGCTTTTAGGACACACTTTTAGTATATAATTCAATGCTTAATCTATCTTGAGCGTCCATTTTAAACGAAATATATCAAACAGAGCTCAGGCCATCGCAATATCGTACAGAAGGTTAATTTTGTGTGGCCATAAGAAAGTAACACAGAAAACACTGTCTGTTACTTAGGCAAGTAAGTCAATCAACACAAGATGATAACAAGTACCACAGGAAAATAATGGTCAATCGCATAGCCAAGGAAATCAATCAACATAAAAATAGGATTCCTTTTGTGTGGTCATGAGAAAAAAACACAGAAAACAATGTAAATTACTTAGGGAGCCACTGAGGTCAAGGGAAACCTTACTAAAAGGCTGCATCTACTCGAGCATCATGGGTTACTCAGGTAAGCAAGTCGATCAAAACACAAGACAATAACAAGGTATCATAGGGCACCACTGACGTCAAGGAAAATCTTACTCTAAAAGACTGCATCTACTCGAGCGCTACAGCCCATGTACTGAAAGCAAAGCGGGAGTTTTGAGAAGTAGCACCCGAGTGAACATAACATCTCATTGCAAAACACAGCAGTCATGCATAACGCACCATTTTAGGTGATGAAGGTGGCATTCAGACCTAACGACTTAACTAAGAAGTTACTACTTACTACAGAAAAAATTTCACTCCACATAGGAGAAAGGATAGCAATACACTGAAGATATACAAACCGAATCAAGTATTACGACGCCTATCGCTAGACCGCCATTCATATTGGGTAACCAAATCCCATATAACCATCTTCACGTGGCTCCACCTAATATCCCAAGAATCCTGGCCCTTCTGGCCTTTTGTAACTCGTATAATAGCAAACCTAGAAGGACAAACTGGGTCCAGTGGTAGGCTATTCGAGCGTAGAAACAAGGCAAACCCAAAATTCACAAGAAACAACAAAAAATATGCAGTGCATCCCTACAGTCTAACATAAGACAAAGCTCACTAGTGCTGTCTCAAGACAGTAGCAACATGCCATACACACATTACAAGAGAAATGAATATGTATGTACTCCCTCCATTCCATAACTGAACTAAAACCATGGCAAGAATTCTGGAAAGGAGGGAGTATTTTAGGAGGGAGTATTTTATAATGTCAATCAACACGTAATTTAAAATCCACACATATGAATTGAATTTAAACCTGGTTCCAAGATTTGTCATTGCATTACTCTTGGCAGGTAACTATTCACAAATTTTAACTCAAAGTGTATGATATTCCAAACTCAAAAATAAGGTGGGTAAAATATCACCCAATGAAAACACAATATCATAGACATTTCACAATAGAATGTAGAAAAATGAGATCTTAAGCCAGATTAAACTTGATTTCACAAACATGGAAGGATATAAATGATTTGCCATACAGCCAAAAACTCAATTTAACTATTGTAGACTTATTTGTCTTGCATGGAAAAATGCTACTCTATTAAATTCCATATGGTACATAATAGCTACATGCGTTGTCGACCAAATGCCACCATGTTGTTCCACAAAATACACCACATGTTGCAATGTAAAGCACTAACTTCGTACACCACCCATTACAATGTGTTCTACTATGTGGAGTAGCTATGGAAGCCGTCCATGCGGAAGAGGGATTGTTTCCTATGGAAAGTTGCTGCTAGAAAAGAGTTATACTGCCCACTATTTCAGCAAGCATTTTGTGCTACAACCTGGTACAGAAGCATGCGGATACAAACAGAATTCTACACCTAACTTTGAGCAATTAGCTCTTAAGGCACACCTGAATGTATTACATGACTTTTTGTTAGAATATGAGGATAATATCTGTTGGATATATCTTCCATTATAGAAGTAAAACTTGAATTCAAAAAAATAAAAGGCAAAGCTTAATACCAAAACTGAGGTGGGTTGTGTTGTTTGTTCAAAAAAGGTAGGCTTGTTGCCTATTAGTTCCAAAAAGGAAAAAATAGGCCCGGTGGAAAAAAAAGAAAAATAGGTAGGAAGAATTACCTATTTTGATTTATAAATTTTGCAGGAAATTAATATATATTGCTAAATATAATGATATAACATAGGACTGCAGTTCTCAAGCAATACAGTCTGCATTACAATGATCTAGTAACCTTAAGAATTATGTTCAGTGAACCCAAGCTCAAATTGTGATAACTGAGACAAGTAGAAGTACATACCATGGCTACATCGAATGCACACGCCACGCTTAACCTTGCATATAGTGCACACCATTTTCATTGGATTCTCTTGTACACCACCAACATTAGTAACAGGCTCCATTGAGTCCATGTCCTCCACAAGAACCTCTGGTCTCCAAAGACTACAAAACAAGTGCAGAAATTGCAGATTGCCTCCATCTGCAGTTCGATTAGGCTCCACTTTTGCAGGTTTTAGAGCCCCTTTCCCCTTTGAGCATAGCACACAAGGCATTGACAGGGTGCTGCTTGCAATCTTCTTTGATAACAGCCCTGCCGACTCCACATACTTGCACCAAGCGCACAGCCACTGGCCCTCTGGCATGACATGCAAACCATAACACTTCTGGTGCATGGAAACCTTGCAGCTGCTACAGCGAAGCATCCTATTAGACACCATGTCACTCTCTCCCAAACAGCAAACATCGCACATCGACCCAGCTTGAGCTCCCAAGCGTGGAAGAAGCACAAGCTGCTCTAGCCCAGCATCCACACCTAAGAGCTTCCTCTTCTTGTTTGGCCGCTCGGTAGTGAGCACAACTCGCTGCCTTGCTCCTAGCAGCCAATTGAGCGATGTTCCTGCCTCCTCAGATACAGGTGACACGGTGCCACCGCTGCTACTACCTTGCTCCACTTCCAATGGCCACTCCTCCCGCTGCGCAACCGCCTCATGCATACGCTGTTCTATGCTCTGGTCGCTGCGGTCTCTGGTACAGACCAGCTGCTGCACGACCACGTCATGTATGCCCTGCTCAACGCTTATGTTGCTGACAAAATCCACGCTCTGCCCACTGCGTTCCTTGTTACTGACGACCTCTTCGCCGCCCACACCCAAATACGAGCTGGTTTCAGCGACAGCCACATCATACGTCTCCGCTACAAGCTCCTCGCTGCTGCTGCCAGGAAATGGTATGACGACACATGAATCGAGCTCCCCGTAGCTGAAGGGGAACTTTGGCATTAGCATCTCAATATCATTCAGGGTCACCGGCCGGAAATACGCCTCAAAGTGCTCCCAGGCGCCCTTCTTCCCGGAGGGCGCCACGGGGAGCTTGGGCGGATGCTCCTCGGCGGCGGCGTCCGGAGGCTCGAGCTTCTTGTGCTTCTTCCGCCTGTCGCTGGGCCCTGCCCAGCTAACGAGCCGCGCGGGCAGCGTGGGCACCCTGGACGCCGTCTCCTCCTCGAACGGCGTCCGCAGGGACAGCGCCTTCCTGGCCTGCGCGTACGGGTCGAACCCGAGGCCGAGGGCCGCCCCCTCCGGCGCGCCCTCGGCGCCGGCCATGCCCCCGGCGCTCATGACGCCTCGGCAGGGGAGGGGCGCATCGCCGCCGGGGTCCGCGGAGGAGACGCCCACCTCGGGGGGAGGCCTACGGCGAGGGGCGAGGGCCGCGGGCGGGGCGGGGCGGGGCGGAGCTAGGGTTAGGGTTTCGTTCCGACCCGGAGTTCAGTCCGTCTTGTGTGCCCCTGTGCTCGAATGTTTTTTTTCCTCCGGCCCGGTTTCTTCGCCTAGGTTTCGGATCCGATGGGAGGGAGAAGAGAAAGGGGGGAAGGAGGGGCCAGGCGTAGTATGCGTCTCGCTCTCACCGCGTCGGGACACGGGGTTCGGTTTTGTATAAACCAAAAAATACACGTAGCCTCCGCGCCTAGCGTTTCGTGTAAGAAAAGCGAGGCAAAAGTGTAAACGGAACGAGCAAAAACTGGGAAACTTCTTTGGGCCAGCTAGTGCCATTACAAGCTTCCAACTTTTGCCAATTCACCCGTTAGGATGCAACAAGAAAAAAAAATACAATCGTACCATTGAGCAAATTTGGAAACAAATTGAATGGCAAATCGCCGGATCACAAGTTGATGATCTGAAAATTGGGGATCTGGTCAATTTTTGCAAACATATAAACTATGCGAAAGAACACCACCAGAGAACACGAGGAAAAATAATGCATTTGCATTGTTGAGAGTGGAAATTAGCGGTTGTTAAGAGGTTGGTAGGGGAATATGGTATCGAAATGTTCACATCTCACGAGCTCTCACTTAGAGCATTTCTAACAGTACCCTTAAACCTGTAACCCTCAAAAGCAGTTTGAGGGCCGAGAAAATGCAAAGTTGAAGACCCAAAACAGCCGATGCACATCAGTGCCCTCAAACCAACCCTCAAAACAGAATCTGTGCCCCGACCTTCAAACCTTCAAAACCGGATTTTGTCAAAAATGACAGCAACATACAATATTTGCAAATGGATATTAGAAAAACACAATCATGAAACACACGTATCATGAAACAAACTTGCAGTTGATTATAAATGATGCATGGTTCATAATTTTACATCACATAATCAACATCTTGTCCTTGCAAAAGATCATCATCACCATCACAATGGTGACTCAAGCGAAGTTGTCCACACCTTCGTCGCCACCACCACTCATCGGAGACTCACCTCGGAGAGTAGACGACGCACCACCACCACCACGCAGTAGCCTCTTCCTCTCCGCGATGTCCGCCTTGGTCTCCTTCCACCATGACAATTGGTCTTCATCCATGTCCTTTTTAAACATCATGATGTGCTCCTTCTCCTAGGTCATGATCTCTTTCCATGCCTTTGCTTCCTTGAGCTTGATCATCCTCTCCTCCAATTCGGCCTTCCGGTTGGCATCTTCCCGCCTAGCTTCCATCTGTGCAAGCTTCACCTCTTTCTTTCTCTCGGTGATAATGAGCTTTGTCTCCAATGCCTTCAATGTCAAAGTCTCCTTTGCCTTGATCATTTGATCAAGCTTGTCCTCCCACCGTGATGCATCCGCTTCCAACTTCAACCTTTCCTTGGCCTTCTTGGATCCCTCGGGCTTGCCACGGTTCCTTCCTTCATCCTCTCTATCTTCCATATTCCGATTTCTTAGGTGCGGATTCTTGATCCCTTACTTTCCACTTGTCAAGATCCTTAAGCAATGCCCAGCAATGCTTGAAGGGAAAATGTTTTCCCTTGGAACCGGCCATGTCCTTGTACCGCAAGTTGGCATATGTCTCCTACAATATGCATAACATGATCACAATCGGAAGCATAGCATGATCACAACCAAGTGCATAATGTAAAAATAGGCATGAACCAAAGATCGAGGTTGAGTATACTCACATAGTCAGTCTCAACGGTGCCACTTGGTGGAGCGTTAATCACTTGGTCCATAGCCGCACTCCAACGAGTACAAGGGAGCTTTATCACCTCCCATCATCCTTGAAGTGACCAGTAAGAACGATGGACCAAGTTTTCGGTCTTGGGCTTGAGCTTGCAATACTTGTCCTCGATCTGTTGCCAATAGCGTTTCCCGGTTTCATCCGTGCCATGAAACGCATCCATCCCAATTTCAGACCAAGCACGAACCAAAAGAACATCTTCAACATCGGTGTAGTTCGACGAGCGGAGGATGGGCCGGTGAACACCCCCTTCCTCTTGAGTGGTTTCAAACGCCGCCTCATTGATCTCGGTCACCTCTTCCTCCTCCTCCTCTTACTCCTCAACATCAAATTTGAACGAATCAAGGGGAGGAGCCCCAATGTTCACCTCGGCATCTTGGAGCAGTCCCATGTAAGAAGCAGTTGGGGCCGACATTTCATCGAGCACCTCATTGGCGTTTGGCAGCGGAGGGGCGGAGAAGGACGAAGGAGTGGCCTTCTTTCGGCTGGCCGGCTTCTTCACCACCGGCGGCGCGCCCAGGGCGTTCCTCTTTGCTCCGGCGTACTTTGGCCCCAAGGAGGGAACCTTCTTGGCCCTCTTTTGGGCGGGTGTGGGGGTGACAGAGGCGGTGACTGCGGGAGAGACAACTGCGGCGGTTGTGGGGGCAACGAATGCGGCGGAGGAGCCTTTGAGGACGTGCTCCCGCCTCCTCTTCACTCCGACGTGCGTGGAGGCCACCATACCGGCCACCACGGTGTCGCTCGGGGTTGGGGCGGCTACGCGAGGGCGCTCGAGGCGGGGACGGCCGCGGGACTCGGCGGCGAAGTGGGGGCGCTCGGGGCGGGGGCTGGCGGGACCTCCATGGTCGGCGGCGAGGCGGGCAAGGGCCTTTGGCGGCATAGGGAAGGAGGAGGGCTCGAGCGGTTGAGGGATTTTTCCCTCCCGCGTCGATTTGTTGACCAGAATGAAGGGCCCTGGGTTTTTGCCTCTCAACCTAGGTTTCTACAGGTTGGAATGGAAAATGAGGGTTGGGCCTTCAATAATTTTTGAGGGTTTAAGGATTTGAGTGCTCTGTTCTGTGCCAACTTTCTGCCTCGGTCTACAAAAAAGCAGTTAATTTGAGGGTTTGACCAGTTTGAGGGCTCTATTAGAGATTCTCTTACACTAGTTATGATCCATTGATTTAGAAAGCCCCATCGCCATGCCTACCCAAACCCTAGTGTTGTCATGGGATTCATGGACAAGGCATGGGGATTTGGGGGCTAAATCACCTCTGGTTGTGGAGAACAAATCAATTAAGATGTGTGAGGGGTGTGGATAAAAAGAAGATTCACATCGATGAGGCAGGAGAGACGGATGGCCTTTCACGACGATGGCACTTGTCGTAGAAGGAATAGAAATTCGGGGATGATGGAGCGAATGTGGTCGTCGCAAAGAGGAAAATTCAGACTAGCGAGAAGTGAGGGATAAATGTACTTCATTAGATGAGACGTTCATCATAGAACATATTGGTTTCATCGTAATCGGAGTTTCTAAACTCAACTTCTTGTGTTTTGGGTTTCAGAGGTTTTACCAGTTCGTCACTTTTAGAGAGGTTAAACCTTTCGTCATTTGGTTTTATCTTCCCTTGTTGTACTATGATGTTTCTATGCACAATATTGTAGGGCTTGTTCTCTTTGAAATGAGCCCAACATCATTGAAATCGGAGTTTGTAAAAAGTTATTGAAGTTTTGTACCATGATGTCTATTTGTTCCATGGGTAGTAGTACCGGCCAAGTTTCGGTATACTACCTCAGAAATTATGTTTCCTTGTAGCAGGTCATGTTTTTTATTCACCGGTAGTACCGGTAATGCGTGAATCTGACCCAAACGGGCAGATTACTCTTGCCCTAATTAAGGGGTTCTTCTTCCCCAATGTTTTCCCGTCTTTTGAGCTTATTTTTTCCCACTATTCTTGACCTTCTAGAACTTGCATAATCCCTCTCCCTCCCATGATTCTTGCATCTTTTTTAGGGGAAATACCGAGGATATCTAGATCTGCAATTCTACCAAATCATATCTCTTCTTAGTGAAGGGAATCTTGAGATCTAGATCTTGGAGAAATTTGGTGTTCTTATCTTGTGTTCTTCCTCTCTTATTCCCCCATAGCTTTTATAACTTTGGTGGAATTTGGGAGTGATGGACTTTCCATTGCATTAGGTGAATCGGTTTGAGTTCTCTACGGAGAATCAATTGGTGAAATCAAGTGAGGCTGTTACTCTTTGGGTTTTTGGAACCCTAGACGTTTGTGGCTTTGATGGTGTTTTTTGGGGTCTCCAATTAAGTTGTGAAGATTGTCTCAAACTTGTGGCCTTTTGTGGCATTATCTTGGGAGCCTTAAATTGAGTCTTGGAGATTACCCCAAACTTGTACAGGTTTGGAGATCATCCTCAACTGTCCCATAGTGGATAGTGTTCCCACATTTATGGTGTGCATACGAGAGAATAAGACGAGCCTTTTGTGGTGTTGGTGAGTGGTGTGCCCTTACATATTAGGGCGAGTCCTTGTGTGATTGATAGCCCTCGTCGACGTGGGAGTCTCTTCTTCTTTGTTCCCTGGCAACAGAGCTAGAAAACTTGTTGTCTGACAAAGAGGACTTCGTTGGAAACCCCAAGAGCAAGGTGTGATGAGCACAGCAGCAAGTCTTCCCTTAGTAAGAAACTGAGGTTATCGAACCAGAAGGAGGAAGGAAACGTCACACAGGTGTTGCTAGCAACGCGGAGACCCGCACAACACAAACTCAAGACTTTCCCCCAACGAATCAATGAGGTTGTCAAGCTCACCGGTTTGCTGTAACAAAGGATTAAACGTATGGTGTGGAAGGTAATGGTTTGCAGGAAGTAAACAAGTAACAGTGGAAGATGTATCAATGGTAATTATTGGACCGGGGTCCATAGTTCACTAGAGGTGCTATCCTTAGATAAACAACATGGCATGAAGGGTAAACAAATTACAACATGGCAATTGACAGGAACTGAGCAAGGCATAATAATGCAATTACTATTCAGAAATATCCTATGAGATTCGATTGGGCAATACAACAATATACATAGACAGCCATCCAACTACATCTATGACTAGAAGTCCACCTTCAGGTTATCATCCGATCCCCCTCCAGTATTAAGTTGCAAGCAATAGACAACTGCTTTAAGCAAAGTGTGTAAGGTAAATAATCCACATGTTCCATGAACAAGAGACCGTTATTTTCTCCCTAGTAGCAACATCACATCTACAACCGAAGAGATTATTGTCACTTCCCTTGGAAACTAGAGGCATGAACCCACTATCGAGCATAAATACTCTCTCTTGGAGTCACTAGCAACTACTTGGACAATATAGCTACTAACAACGCAGAGCATGCAAGATCACAAACAACACAGACATGATAGAATCATAAAGACAAAACCATTAATCAAACCAACATAATAATCTCAATATCCATCGGATCCCCGCAAACACAACATGCATGATTACAAATAGATTAGGTCTTGATCATGAGCGGAGCTCACAAGATCTATACATGAAAGCACAAAGGAGGAGATACAACCATCTAGCTACTACATGGAACCATAGTCCAAGGTGGAACTACTCATGCATCATACCGGAGAGAAGGCCTCCGGGGTGATCTCCCCTCTAGCAGGGTGCCGGGAAGAACTTTAGATCCCCCCGATCTAGGGACGATGGTGGCGGCGGCTACAGACGGTTTCATGGAGATTTGATCGAGTGCTTAGGGTTTCTGCATCGGGGGCTTCTTATAGGCGAAGGGGAGGCCGAGGAGGCGGCTAGAGGGGCCACACCCCTCCCAGGCGCGAGCCCACCCCTGGCCGCGCCTAGGGGGTCTGGCTGCCCTGGCCCGCTTCTCCGTCTCCCCTCTGGACTTCTTGTTCCCCACGGAAAGTAATTGACTTTCACGTTTTTCCCGTCCAATTTCGAGAATATTTCTTTACTAACTTTTCTTGAACCAAAAACAACAGAAAACAGGCAACTGACACTGTGGCAACTTGTTAATAGGTTAGTACCAGAAAACATGTAAAAAGCACCTCAAAGTGTAGATAAAGCAAAGCAAAGTAGATACTAAACAAGCATGAAGCATCAAAAATTATAGATACGTTTCCGACGTATCAGTGATACTGTGTGTGGATCGACCCAACACACCTCAAGGTGATCGACTTGTGTCGTTCGGGGAGCATTACGCCACAGTACCTCTCCTACTGAGATTACCTTCTTTGGAAGTGAACTTCGGATAAATTATTCATCTTCGTGTGCCTCGGTTATCTTTATGCCCGAGCTCTTTACTTATATACTTTATATTGTGATAGACTTCATGTTTAAAGTAATATATCTTACTATCACCTTGTTGCTTATCTTACTTAGCATAAGTTGTTGATGCACTTAGTTGAACCTGGTGGATTTAGGTTGTATACCTAATAAATTAAACGATGGTTTTATTCCATATTTATTAGAGTCAAAACCATAATAGTTTTAAAACGTCTATTCACCCCTCTAGGCGACATAAGTATCCTTTCAGTACCGAAGACTATCTCCCATAGACGCACTAAATTGTCGCGTGCTAAAAAAATTTTTGGACACGGGTTTAGTTATTTTAGCGTGCGCTACAAGCAGTGATGTGCCGGGCGCTGTAAAATACAACGCACGCACGGTAGCACAAACATCAAACACACACAAATATAGAACAACAAATATCAAACACACACAAAATAAATCAATAGTAAATAGTTCATTATTATTAAAACACAAAAATAGTTCCTCAATACAACTAATAGTTTGTCAACGATCCAACAAATATACCCTCAACAGTATAACAAATAAGTTATCAACTATACAACAAACATACAAATAATAAGAAACTGATGATTTTGGCAGCCATTCCATGACCACCACTCCTTGACGAGATATTTTTTAAGATCATCATGCACATTGGTATGTTAAATCGAATGATACGAGGCAATAAAGTGAGCCACCCTATCATCTCTCCTATGCACTCGCTGGAGGGAATATGACCTGGAGGCAAATAATAAATGGTTATTATTGTCATATCTCAATTAGTTTGTAATGGTTTCATATTATGCTATAACTATATAAAGTGGAAACATTGCTACAGGTGTGATATGAAACAGAAGTTCCTAATAGCCTCTATTTATACTAGTTCATTGGGCAATCGATGATCAAGGTTTCATGATCACGGGTGATAGTGCCAATTGACAACGAGATCATATCGTTGGTGAATGATGTGATGGAAATTACCCAAATATTGCGACACGGTCAAGTCACGAGGTTCATTGCAGTAGTCAGAAACATAGTCTCCTTCTCCTTAGACCGTGAGATCATATTAATCACTGTCTCCCGCAGCTGCTTTAACTTTATCAAATGTCACTCCGTAAAATGGTGATTATAAAGGTGTATGTTGGGTATTCCAGAGGTACAATTGAGGCCTATGGATCAAGACTGGGATTTGTTCATCCAGTGACGGTAAGATGCATAAGGCCGACGTGGTGAAATTACATCCATAATGTTGCAACATGTGACTAGGTCATGGGGATGTAATATCGCTGTAACAAATGAAACAATACTTGTCGGTAACGATATTGAACAAGGTATGTGATACCAAACGATCGGATCTCAGACAAGTCGTATAAAAAAACAAAGGGAATTAGACTCGACATTTACGGTTTAAATGACATCGTCATTGTGGAATGTACAGGGGTCAATATGGGCATCCCGATCTTGTTGTTGATCATTGATAGAGATAATGTATGTGCCATTCCCAAGCCGTGGGGAGATACGCTTAAGGGTATGATGAGATAGAGATCATTTGTAAGTTAGAATCACAGTAGAGAAAGAGAAAGGCGGAATTGTTCTGGGGAGAGATCCAAATTTGTTCGAAGAAAAAAGAAAGGAAAGGACCGGAAGGAGTTTCAGATAAATGGTTGTTGGGTCGCGCCACCACATCCCACAAGGGTGAGCGGAAACTAGGCACCGCGGGGGTGTAGAGGACAGCTGCCACCGCTTGGCTCAGCTCATGCTCAAGGGCGTGTGCGCCGTGCGGGGCTGGCGGGCCAAGGTGGCCACCGGCCCACCCCGCCACCCGGGAAGAGGCGCTGGGCGCCGCGCGAACCAGGCCACCGCGGAGTGGCCGGCCCAGCCGGGCACAGCGTCGATGGCCACTGTGTTGGGCACCAGCAGGCCACGCACGTGCGCCGAGCGGCCCACCCGGGCAACGCCTGCCCAGTTGTGGCTATTGGGCTGGGCATTGTTGGCACAACCGGCTGTTTGTTCTTTCTCCTTTATTTTATTTTGTTCTTTATGTTGGAGATATGCCCTAGAGGCAATAATAAATGTAGTTATTATTATATATTTGTGTTTATGATAAATATTTACATTCATGATATAATAGTATTAACCGGAAACATTAATACTTGTATGATTTGTAAACTAAATTAGAGTCCCTAGTAAAGCCTTTTCATAATACTAGCTTGTTGGTTAATAGATGATTGTGGTTTCTCTATCATGATCATTGAGATGTTGTTAACAACAATATCATATCATTAGGAGAATGATATGATGGACATACTCCTATAGATAAGCGTAGCATAAAGATCAAGTCATTTTAATAGTTCAATTGCTATAAGCTTTCTGATACATAGTAACCTAATTCCTTCGACCATGAGATCATGCTAATCACCATCACCGGAAGTATACTTTGATGACATCAAACACCACACCGTAACTGGGTGGCTATAAAGATGGCATTGAGTATTCGGAAAGTATGGGTTGAGACACATGGATCAAGAGTGAGATTTGTCCATCCATATGACGGATAGATATACTCTGGGCCCTCTCGGTGGAATGTCATCCAATTAGCTTGCAAGCATGTTGCTAGCTCACAAGGGATCACATACCACGGGAACGAGAAAAGAGTACTTATCGGTAACGAGGTTGAACTAGGTATGCAGAGATACCGACGATCAAAACCTCGGATAAGTAAACTATCGTGAGACAAAGGGAAATTGGTATCGTATGTGAGTGGTTCATTCGATCACAAAGTAATCGTAGAAATATGTGGGAGCCATATGAATTTCCAGATTCCTCTATTGGTTATTGATCGGAGAAGTGTCTCGGTCATGTCCACGTAATTCATGAACCGTAGGGAGACACACTTAAGGATTCGATGTTGTTGAGTAGTTATGGAATGATGAGTAAGAGACCAAATGTCGTTCGGAGTCTCGGATGGGATCCGGGATATCACGAGGAGATCCGGAATGGTCCGGAGAATAAGATTCATATAAGGAAAGTCCTGTTTCGGAGTTCGGGAATGATTTCGGTGTTTTCACCAGGAATGTTCTAGAAGGGTCCGGAAGGTCCGACACTTCGGAGGGGAAGGGTACATGAATGTGTCATGACAATGTGCAATGGTTGCATCATGTACTAGGTCACTTGGCTGGACAATATGGAGAGAGAAATCAAATCCAAGTTTGAAAGTCAAACACCAATTTGAAAAGTCAAACGCCAAGTATGCTCGGCGGAGGGAGAGTAGGAAACCTACTTGGGGAGGAAGTCCCACTCCCTCCACCCACCGGCCAAGGAGGAGGAGTTGGAGGAGGACTCCCTCCTCCCAAGCTGCCACACTCCACCTATATAAGGAGGGGTAGGGCTGCCCCCTACCCACACACCTCAAACCCTAGCCCCAAGTCGTCGGCGCCACCACCTCCTTGTGCTACCGCCGCCTAGGGCACCTCCAACTCGGCGAGTTGGGGTTTACCCAAACCCTAGCCGCCGGCCAAGCCCTCCCCTTGGTGCCCTCTAAACCCTAGACCACCAAGGCCTCTCTCTCATACTCCAACATACTCGCTCCGGCTTAAGACGAAGCCCTGCGAGATCTCCCCTCTACTTCCAACACCACGCCGTCGTGCTGCTGGAATCGCGAGGAGAGTGCTACAACCTCCGTTGCCTGCTGGAACAAGGGATAGGAAGTGTAACTACCTCGGTGAATTACGCTCCTAGATACAAGCCTGGATGAGCGGAAGTGGTTGAAATAGTACGGTGGGGCCCCAAAAGCCGCTCACGGGTAGACCTTTCGGCCGTCCCAACCACTTCCAATTCATCGGGACCTGTACGGGCGGCGTAATCGGCAGGCGAAGGGATCAACTACATACACAAATGGTTATGTATGCAAGCCACCATACAAAAGTACATCAGAGCCATTCCATCTAGAAAGAAAGGAAATATAGCAACGCCATACGGCAAGATTCAAATGACCTAGATAGATATAATATTTTAGGATAATTCCTCATACATCACACATCAGAGTATCAAGCGGAAGCGGCAAAACAAGTCCGAGTACGGATAAGAAGCAAATCGGCATAAGATGCCACAGAACTAAGCACATCCCGCCCACAGATCTCACGGATCCCCGTTCCCGGAATCTCTACACCGAACGATCGTTGCCCACATCATCAGCCTCTTCCACCCAATATCCGTCCTGCGAGGGTACCTGTTCATCTGAACCAATAATTTATCGTGTGAGACCCTAAGGGTACTCAGCAAGTCTTTATGCCTCTAAAGGGGACACAACCTGGGGTGACGCAATTGCAGCGAAAGATAAACCCTAACAGTTCTATAGATAAACGCTAACCATCCGCCTAACCAAAGATAGACGGATGTCCGTGAATTAATGACAACAGTTATAACAGTAATTTTATCAGATCCATCCTCCTCCTCGCTTACCGACGAGGAAGCGGACGAACAACCCCCCCATCCGTTGGCAATTTTATTAACCATTCCATGAGTGTTGCACTATTTACTAGTCATTTACTTAGTCAGATTAAAGCGGTACTTTAGTTATGCTTGTCTATGATCGAGAAACTGTGCTCCAAGTCGTCCATAACCGCGGACACGGCTTTCAGAAAGTTTTACCCTGCAGGGGTGCACAAATAGCAACACACACTCGATCAACCTCGGAAAAACCAAATCAAAACCCAACGAGGCCTTCACGACAAAGCAATCACAGGATTCAGAAATATTTCAGGGGGCCACCCCTTGGAGTACACCCGCAACGAAGTTAGCTGACTCCGAGACGGACCCGAGGTCTGCGACAATGGCTGTAAACGACTGGGAACCCAAAACTGGGATTGTCGATACCGTGAAAACATTCCGCTTACCTAAACAGTACAGTGTCCTCCTCGCACAATCGTAAATAAACAGTAGCATGGCATAAGTACAGGATAGTAAATAAAACCTCAAACTAGTTTGTGGCCCCAAGAAATAAGACTGAATCAAGCTCTGGCTCAGGGGGGTCCCATAAGCCTCCCGGATGTGGATAGCGCGAATAATCTTGGAACAGGAATCAAGTACTCGGGGTCTTACGGGACACAAGTGAGCAGGAAAAACCAAATAGCAGATATTGCTCACCGGTGCCACTTTCATTAGTTGTCCCATTACTACTCAGGTTAAGTTGTTTAGGTACCTCGTTATCCATCAGACACTCACATACCCTACACATGCTGTTCTACGACTCGCATGGCTCAAACAACTCCTGTAGTAATGGCTCATGGGATGGAGGTACAAGCTTGGTGGGGTTTAAAAGTAAAGGCTATGCAATACTTGGGATTCAGTTTAATGCAATCGCGACTCAATGATGCAAGAATAAGATAGAGGCAATAGGTACTGTATGTATGCAAGCATGTGGTAGTGCTTGCCTGGCAACTCAGTTGAAGCGAGAGACGGATCTGGGTAGTGCTCCTGGTTCTCTTGATATATCCCCTGCTCAGTGTCTATTCGAAGAAGAACCAAACAAACAAGGGCCAACATAAATAAAGTGCACAAGCATATGAATAAAATGCGACAAGCAAAACAATCATGCCATGATGAATGATGCACAAGTTGCATGGCAATAATGTAGCATGGCATGGGTGAGGTGTAGAATACAAGAAATAACATTTTTATTGGGTTTTGGTCCCCTTTTATTGTCATATTAGTTGTTGTATAATATATATTTATATGATTCATGCTGCAATTGAAATCATGGATAGCATAAACAGAAAGGTCTCGTCGAGCTGATCATTTTAGCCATATCATTTGTCGAATTCGGAGTTATAAAACAAAAGTTATTAATTTATTAAGGTCCAGGGGCATTTTGTCGTAATTTAATTCAACTTGAAATTTAAAGTGTCCAAATAATATTTTGAATGGCATATTTGAATCCCTCACATTTTTCTGATTCCAAAACATATATTATTTGTATTATTTGGAATTATGAATTTAATTTTATTTTTAGGTCAAAATTAGTCAAATTAGGTCAAAGTCAAAGTTTGACTATTTTAAATTAGTTTTGAAAATATTTGAATAAATATTTGAATTAACATTCAAAAACAAAACATTTTTCACATAAGGTTTGAATTCAAATTCGAATTATTTAAATAGTTATGAATTTTTTGATATTAATCATTTGCTGAAATTTTTAATTGATTAAAGAAATGGCTGAGAACTTTCCTTACTCGGTCCTAGGTTACCCAAGCCGCTGACCAGTGGGGCCACAGGCGGCGCGGCCCACTGCGCGAGTGGACGCCACGGGGGCGTGCCACGTGGGCAGCATCGGGACCGCGGGTTGAGGAGGATGTTAGCTGGGGGGTTTTGTGTAAAACGTCAAGAGGCTGACGGTGGGGTCTGGTGGGACTGCGGGTTGAGCTGCCAGAAGAAGGAGGGGCCTAAATAGAAAAGCGTCCAGGGGGGTCGGTTAAGACTAACGAACTGAACTTTGATCCGGCCAAGAACTATGAGTTGAGGCAAACTTGCGTCGAAGATGGCGAGCAAACCACCGGGATTTTTGGGATGCCGCAAAAACCAATGTTGAAGAAGGGACAAAGGCCTACGACTCTCGTGTTCGGAGTTTTTCCAACGGAGGACTACAGCGGACGGGATCTGGCGGGGAACAGGGGTACCGGGAGGCGCGCGAGACTGACGGACGAACTCATCCACACCGAACAGCGGCGACAGGAGGATGGCGCCACTTCGGAGGAGGATGGCGAAGGATACAACGCGATTTAGGAGATGATGTGAAAACTAAAAACGCAGAGGAAAAGTAGGGCTATGACTTTCATGTTGGGGATTTTTGCGAAGGAGGGCTGTAGCAGGCGGGGCGAGGTGAAGAACAGGGGGTACGCTCGGGCTGTTGCTGAACTGACGAGCGGCTTCGTTGGCAGGGTTCAGCTATCGCGCGTGCTGACAGCAACGGCTACCGATGGTTGGGGACGCCGGCCTGGTGATGATCTTCGACCGAGGCGAGACTACGGTGCACCACAACAGCGGAGGAGGAGGGGAAAAGGAAAAGGGGGCTCACCTGGACCGATTCCCAGAGGAATCAAGGACTGGGGAGGTCGGAGTGGAGGACGGCGACGGCTGCGCTGCTCCGGTACTTGGTCAGGAAGAAGGGGAAGCAGAGCTCCTGGGCGTACAGCTCCTCTCGAGGTACCCCCATAGCGGCGTGGACGAAGGAGAGCGACCCCCGGCTTCAGCGGGGCTCACCGGCGACCATGGCGACGGGGCGGCGACTGCTCGTCTTGCTGCTGCACGCGGGAGGGCGGAGGACAGGGAACAGGGGATGGCGGCGGAGAGGAGGGGAAGAGGGAGGCTAGGGTTGCAGGGGGCCTCCGTGGCTTGGGGATAAGAAGGGGCGGATGGATGACGCGGCTGACGGAGGTCGATGCCCACCTGCTCGCTCCGCTGCTTTCCGTCTGCTGCCGAGGGTGAGCGGCCGAACGGCGTCAGGGCAGGAAGAAGAACAGGAGCGAGTGACGGCGTCGAAGCGGTATTGGGCCAGGGGGGTGGGCTAGCTGCTGCTGCTCTTGATCGGCTGAGGCGACTGGGCCAAAGTGGCTGCTACCAGGTATGGTTTTTCCCCTTTTATTTATTTTGTCTTTTAGTCATTTGTTTGTTATTTTTATTCTATTTCAATTTTCAAACCAGTTTATAATTTCAAAAATTCTTTTGAACCCTTTTACCAGGAGGTTTTGAATAGGGGCTTGACTAAGAGGGGAGGCAAGGGCAAAAGAGATGGAGGATAAGGAGATGCCACATTCATGGCTTATGAATGAGCCAAGTGGGGTATTTACAAGATTAAGAAGATATGGGGTTTTTGCAGTTAGAAGAAAACATGTGTAAAATTAGGGGAACTTCACATGGAACCAAGGCTTGAAGAAAACAAAACAGAGGGAAAGAGATGAGGTGGTTCTTGCATGGCCCATGCAAATGCATTAAAGGCTAGGTCTTATCCTGTGAAAACAAAACAATACCCCATGGCATTTATTTATTTGCATCCTTCAAAGTTGGAGTAAGGGCCAAGCAAAGGATTGGTATTGGATCCACCCGACCCACATGAGCTAGGTAAACTCAATAAATGCCAGCTCATATCAATTGGATGGTGGAATTATATGGTGGTGAAGACAAGGTGGTGGAGTCAATAAGAGATATGCCCCCAACTCAACTTGGGCATTTAACAATATATCAAGAACCAAATACAATATCAAGAGACAAATACAAATATTAATGCATATGAGATAAGAACCAAAACAAAAGGGTTTTTGTATGATGCTCAAATGCAAGGTGGCATGATGACATGAACATGACATGATGATGATGCAACAATTATATGTAGGAAGTGGCCCTTTTATTACTAGATCAAGTAGCATTACAGGTGTTAGACAACTGGGATGCTACAACTCTCCCCCACTAACAGGAATCTCGCCCCGAGATTCTAGGAAGAAGAAGAAGACACAAAGAGGGTAGGATAGTTAGCACGGAGTTCATCTTCACGCTCCCAAGTGGCTTCATCAACACAATGGTGTGACCACTGCACCTTGCAGAACTTGATGGACTTGTTGCGAGTCCTTCTTTCTGCGGTCTCAAGGATTTTGGTGGGGTGTTCTTGATAAGACAGGTCTTCTTTGAGATCGATTAGCTCATGATCCACGGTCCTGCCGGGATCTTTATAGCACTTCTTGAGCTGAGAGATGTGGAAAACATCATGAACCTTGAGTTTTTCCGGGAGCTCCAGGGCATAAGCAACATCTCCTCTCCTTCCACGAATCTTGAATGGACCGATGTATCTAGGAGCCAGCTTTCCTTTGATACCAAAGCGGTGTGTGCCTCTCATGGGAGTGACACGGAGGTACACGAGATCACCAGGGGAATACACCATGTCCGTGTGCTTCCTGTCATAATTGCTCTTTTGACGACTTTGAGCAATCTTCAGGTTCTCAAGAATGATATGCACCTTCTCCTCCGCTTGAGTTACAATGTCAGGGCCAAACCAGATTCTTTCTCCTGCACCTGACCACCCAATCGGAGTTCTGCACTTGCGACCATAGAGAGCCTCAAATGGTGCCATCTTCAGACTCTTCTGGAAGCTGTTGTTGTAAGAGAATTCAGCATAAGGAAGACATTCCTCCCACTTCATGCCAAAAGAGATAACGCAAGCACGAAGCATATCCTCCAGAATCTGATTGATCCTTTCAACTTGTCCTTGCGACTGAGGGTGGTAAGCAGTGCTGAAGTTCAACTTTGTTCCCAAGGCATTTTGGAAACTCTCCCAGAACTTGGAAGTGAAGATGCTACCACGGTCTGAACTGATCTCAAGCGGAACCCCATACAGAGAGACAATTTTGTTGATATAGAGCTCAGCCAACTGAATTCCAGAAATTGTTTCCTTGACGGGGAAGAAATGAGCCACTTTAGAAAGCCTGTCGATGACAACAAAGATTGCATTGTTGCCCTTCTGCGACCTTGGAAAGCCAGTGATGAAGTCCATCTCTACTTTCTCCCATTTCCATTCCGGGGGTTTCAACGGCTGTAGAAGACCGAAAGGTTTCTGATGGACAGCTTTCACTCTGTGGCAGACATCACACTCCGAGACATACTTGACACAATATCATTTCAAACCAGGCCACCAATATTGTGTTTTCAAGTCCATGTACATCTTTGTGTTGCCAGGGTGGATAGATAGAACAGAATCGTGCGCCTCCTTGAGAACTTGCTCTCTCAAACCCGGGTAGTTCGGAACAAACATCCGGTGTTCAAAGAAAAGCGTGCCTTGATCATCGACGTGGAAGGACTCATACTTCGGGAGCTGAAGTTTGGAGATGATCTTTCTGGTGTGCGGATCACCAAGCTGACGAGAGCGAATCTTTTCTTCCAAGAGAGGAGTAGCCAGAAGGTTCAGGAGATGCCCTTGTTCCACAATTTCCAGGTTGAGCTGACGGAATTCCTCGCACAAGAGAGGCTGCTGCTCTTCCATCATGAGGTTGTTGACATAAGCTTTGCGGCTGAGAGCATCGGCCATGACATTAGCTTTGCCCGGAGTGTAGTTGATGGTCAAATCAAAATCATTGATTGCTTCAATCCATCTCCTCTGCCGAAGGTTGAGATCAGGCTGAGTGAAGATATACTTCAAACTTTTGTGGTCAGAAAAGATCTCACAATGGTTGCCAAGCAAGTAGTGCCTCCATAGCTTCAAAGCAAAGACAACTGCTGCTAGCTCGAGGTCATGTGTGGGATAGTTGATCTCATGTGTCTTCAACTGTCGAGAGACATAAGCAACAACTTGTTTCTCTTGCATAAGGACCGCACCCAATCCTTGCAAAGAGGCGTCACAGAATATCTGGAAAGGCTTAGATGTATCCGGAGGAACCAAGACTGGTGTGGAAGTGAGCTTCTCTTTGAGTGTCTCAAAGCTTGCTTGACAGGCAGGAGTCCAAAGATATTTCTTGCCTTTCTTGAGGAGATCGGTAAGAGGCTTCGCTATCTTCGAGAAGTTTTGAACGAAGCGACGGCAATAACTAGCCAAACCAAGAAAACTCCGCACTTCTTTGACATTAACAGGAGGAAGCCATTCAACAATTGTCTTCACAGTTTCCGGGTTGACTACAATGCCCTTGGCAGAGATAACGTGACCAAGATAGGTTACTTCAGGCAGCCAAAACTCACACTTTGAGAACTTTGCATACAAGCGGTTCTCACGAAGCTTGTTTAGGACACAACGAAGGTGTTCTTCATGCTCTTCCTTGGACTTATAATAGACCAGGATGTCATCCAGATAGACCACAACGAACTTATCAAGGTACTTGTTATGGGGTAACCCTGGGGTTGGCCCGATCTTTCACGAATCCCACGAGAAACAGGGGGGGATAGAGGTGGTCGGTGGATGAAATCGAGGAAAGCGATGGAAGCCACGAACGCACACACACCAAAACACGATACACGCCTACTCCTCACGCCGGTGGCAACCGGTCCAACATAATCCCTAGGATCGGTGTTGGGCGAAGCTCGCTCTCCACGCCAACAACGGGGGACGAGGTGCTTGGTGAGACCTTGACAACTTGGGGGCGAGACACCGAGAACCCAAGGCCTTGTACAACTTGAACGCACTTAAGCAAGATTCAAGAGGGGGGTGGATAATCCGGTGCTCCTTGGTAGGAGCATGAGACCAATAGATATAAGTCCTCAAAGGGTTTCCTTAATATCTATTATTATCCAAGTCTAAGCGTTTACAATAGAGGGTGGGGGCTATATATAGTCCAGCCACAAAACAGGGGTAGTTTCGGAATGAAAAGATAGATGATAGGTTGGGTTACAAGGCACAGGGCCGAACTTAGGCGATCAGGGTCAGGCAGGGCCGGTAGTACCGGTCTGGCAACCGGTAGTACCGGTGGTATCCGGTAGTACCGCTTCCGGAGCGGTAGTACCGCTTGAGGGCCTGGAGCTTCCGTCGGAGGCGTCAGTGGCGAGCGGTAGTAGGGGGCGGTAGTACCGGCCACCGGTAGTACCGGTTGCAGGACCGGTAGTACCGCTAGCTTCTGGGGCGAGGAGCAGTGCTTCCTGTGGCGAGCGGTAGGGCGAGGCGGTAGGACCGCTTGGAGCGGTAGTACCGGTTGTACCAACCGGTAGTACCGCTTGAGTCTGGCAGCAACTGGTGGCTTCTTCGTACCTGATGATGCACAGAGTTTGCGTGTGAAGTAGCAAGCCATCCAAGGGGGTGTCGAAGTCACACAAGGAGAGGAGCGAGTTCACCTTAGTTTGAAGGAGTTTGGCTCGGGCGCGAGTCATGGGTCCACTTGGGTAGCTCGTGGGAGTAGATGTAGTCGCGGTCGGAGGACGGGCTGCATCAGCTCCCCCCCCTTGGGAAAGAGTCGTCCTCGACTCTTCAACCGTCACAACTTCCTCTTCGCCATGGTAGGGTGAGAGGTCCTTGACATTGAATGTCGAGCTCACAAGATACTTCGAAGTCGGTATATCGATCACATAGGCGTTGTTGTTTATCCTCTTTAGCACCTTGAATGGTCCATCGCCTCGTGGCTTTAGCTTGGAGTAGCGTTCCTTGGGGAAGCGGTCTTTACTCAAGTGTATCCATACAAGGTCGCCCTCCTCAAAGATCATCTCTTTCTTGCCCTTGTTTAGCTTTGATGCTTGGCGAAGGGCTTGTTGCTCGATAGTAGCTCGTGTGTCTTCATGGAGTTTCATCATTACTTGGGCACGCTTGACAACGTCCATATTGGCACGTTCATGAAGTGGAAGTGGAAGGATATCGAGCGCGGTGAGAGGCTCGAATCCATAGACGATCATGAACGGGCTCCTCATGGTGGTGGAGTGCTTGGCGCGGTTGTAGGCGAACTCGGCGTGTGGAATGCATTCCTCCCAGTCTTTAAGGTTCTTCTTTATCAAGACCCGGAGAAGTGTGCCAAGACTTCGATTGACTACCTCAGTTTGTCCATCGGTTTGAGGATGCGAGGCGGACGAGAAAAGGAGCTTGATGCCGAGCTTGGCCATGAGGGTCTTCCAGAAGTAGCTCATGAATTTTACGTCACGGTCGGAGACGATTGTTCGTGGCACGCCGTGTAGCCGAATTATTTCCCTGAAAAACAAATTTGCGACATGTGAAGCATCATCGGTCTTATGGCATGGAATGAAATGTGCCATTTTGGAAAAGCGATCCACGACTACAAATATGGAATCGTGACCATGTTTAGATCTAGGCAAGCCTAATACAAAGTCCATGCTAATGTCCGACCAAGGTGCATGAGGAATAGGCAATGGCATATAAAGACCAAAGGGGTTGGACTTAGACTTAGCTTGGATACAAGTAGTGCATCGTTGAACGTGGCGCTCCACGTCGCGCTTCATCTTTGGCCAAAAGTAGTGAGTGGAGAGCATGTCATATGTCTTGTCACGGCCAAAGTGACCCATAAGGCCTCCACCATGGGACTCTTGAAGAAGCAAAAGTTGGAGAGAGGATTTCGGAATGCAAAGCTTGTTTTGTTTGAAAAGAAAACCCTTGTGCAAATAGAAATCGTCAATCCCTTTGTCTATTGAACATTGTGCAAATATTGGTCCAAAGAAAGAATCGGACGCGTACAAAGATTTGATGTCCTCAAGACCCAAAACATTGACTTCGAGTCGTGTAAGAAGGCTTGTGGTTTTGCGAGACAAGGCGTCCGCCACCACGTTTTCTTTGCCCTTCTTGTATTTTACAATGTAAGGAAAAGACTCCATAAACTCAACCCACTTTGCGTGCCTTTTACTCAAGTTGGCTTGGCCCTTAAGGTACTTCAACGACTCATGGTCGGAATGGATTATAAATTCTTTGGGCCAAAGATAGTGTTGCCACACTTGAAGAACACGAACCAAGGCAAAAAGTTCTTTGTCATAAATGGGATAATTGAGACGTGCGCCATCAAGTTTCTCACTATGGTAAGCAATAGGACGCCCATTTTGCATAAGGACGCCACCAATGCCAATACCACTAGCATCACATTCAATCTCAAAGGTTTTTGTGAAATCCGGCAATGCCAGAAGTGGTGCTTCGGTGAGCCTCTTTTTGAGCTCATCAAAAGCCTTTTGTTGTGCTTTTCCCCAAACGAACGTTACATTCTTCTTGGTCAATTCGTTGAGGGGGCAAGCAATTGTGGAAAAATCTTTCACAAAGCGACGGTAAAAGCCAGCCAACCCATGAAAACTACGAAGTTCACTAACATTTGTAGGGGTGGGCCAATCTCGTATGTCCTTGACTTTTGAGACATCAACTTCAATGCCATTAGAAGACACAACAAAACCAAGGAAAATCAGCTTGTCTCTTGCAAAAGTGCACTTGGGGAGGTTAGCATAAAGCTTTTCATGACGAAGGATTTGTAAGACCTCCTTAACATGAGTAACATGCTCCTCTAGTGACTTGCTATAGACAAGAATGTCATCAAAATAAACAACTACACTCTTTCCAATGAGTGACCGCAAAATATGGTTCATTAGGCGCATGAAGGTAGACGGGGCATTGGATAAGCCAAAAGGCATAACCAACCATTCATATAGACCAAGCTTGGTCTTGAAGGCGGTTTTCCACTCATCACCTTCAGCCATGCGAATTTGATGGTAGCCACTACGAAGATCAATTTTCGAAAATATAGTGGCTCCACATAACTCATCAAGCATGTCATCAAGACGCGGTATAGGATGTCGATAACGCACGGTGATAGCATTGATTGGACGGCAGTCCATGCATAACCGCAACGTATCATCCGTTTTCGGGACTAGGATCACGGGAACCGCGCTTGGGCTAGTGCTTACTTGGATCAAACCTTTGGAGACTAGTTGGTTGATTTGACGCTCGATCTCCTTTGTCTCTTCCGGGTTTGTGCGATACGCAGCGCGGTTTGGTAGTGGTGCGCCGGGTATGAGGTCAATGCGGTGCTCGATTCCACGAAGAGGAGGAAGGCCATGAGGCAGCTCTTCGGGAAATACATCTTGGAATTCCTGCAAAACAGCCATCAAAGAAGGAGGAATATTTGTCAAGTCATTAGTTCCTTGCGCTAGTCCCTTGCATACGAGGACGTAGTGCAAGATGGATGGGTTGTTCCTCACTTCTCTCATCTCACTTTTGGTGGCAAGAAGAACACTCTTAGTTTTTCCGCTCGAGTTTGGCTTGTAGCTCTCACTCACTATGGTGTGGTTCTCTCGCTCACCACTCTTCTCACACGGTGGTTTTGCGTATTGCGCCCGCGCTAAAGCCTTTGCATTGTCCGCAATTATTTGGCTAGGAGTCATTGGTTGCAACACACAAGTTTTATCAAGCCATTTGAAGGTGTAGGTGTTTGAGTGACCATTATGCAAAGCACACTTGTCATATTGCCACGGCCTTCCGAGCAACATGTGACAAACCGTCATTGGAACCACGTCACATTCCACCATGTCCTTGTAGTGTCCAATGGAGAACGTCACCGAGACGGTGTGCTTGATCTTGACGGAGCCTTGATCACTTAGCCATTGGATATGGTAGGGGTGTCTATGTGGGTGAAGGGTGAGGTTAAGTTTCTCACAGAATTCCGTGCTTGCGAGGTTGTGGCAACTTCCTCCATCGATGACAACTTTGATGGACTTCCCATTGATGCCGGCACGAGTTTGGAAGATGTTCGAGCGTTGGTCTTCATTTTCATTGGCTTGGGTAGTCAAGACCCTTGTGACCACAAGCGATGGACTTGCGTCATGCTCACACACAAGAAGTTCTTGGTCCTCTTCCAAGTGTTGCCTTGCCCTGGCTTCCTTGACCCTTGCATCAAACTCTTCTTCACTCAAGTATTCTTCATCGCCGTTGTCATGGATGAACAAAACTTTTGTGTTTCCACATGCATTGGACTTGTGCCCTTTGCCTCCACACTTGTAGCATTCACCATTGAATGGTTGATCATCGCGTGTTTGTTTGCCACTTGGGGGCTGTTTTCCTTGGGGAATAGTTGGCTTGAAGGGAAGCTTGGTTGTACTTGGGGAGCTTCCACTTGGTGTCGTTGGAGTAGTGGTTGGAGCTTGCTTGTATGTGAAGTACGTCTTTGGCTTGTTGAATTTGATGTCCTCTTGCACTTGACGTTCAGCCTTTGATGCAATGTGCACAAGCTCAACCATGTTGTTGTACCTTTGGAACTCTGTGATGCGCTTGATAGGATGGTTCAAGCCATTGAGGAAGCGTGCCATTGTTTGCTCATCTCGCTCCTCAATGTTGGCACGGATCATGTTGAGCTCCATTTGCTTGAAATACTCTTCCACGGTCTTTGTTCCTTGACTAAGCGTTTGAAGCTTGTTGAAGAGGTCACGCGTGTAGTGCGAAGGAACAAAGCGGGATCTCATATGGGCCTTCATGTCTTGCCAAGTTGCAATTGGAGGCTCTTCTTTTGCTTCGCGAGCGAGTTGGACTTGTTCCCACCAAAGGTTGGCATACTCATCAAACTCAAGGGATGCCATGGCCATCATCTTCTCATTGCTATAGTTGTGCATGCGGAAGATCTTGTCGACCTTGAGTTCCCAAGAGAGATATTCTTCGGGCTCATTGGAACCGGTGAACTTTGGCATGGTGAATTTGAGCTTGCCGAAAGTTTCTTCTCCATTGCGGTTCCGGTTGCGGCGGTTGCCATGATTTTGGCGGTCATCATCATCATCATCCGAGCTCTCATGTCTTGCTTGGTGATTGTTTCGTTGCTCTTGCGGTTGTTGAGGTGCCTCGTTTGGTGGTGGAACTTGTTGTGGACGACGAGCTTGGGGAGCTTGCTCGTTTTGTTGTCGCGATTGAGGACGAGGAGGAGGTTGATGGTCCTCACGACGAGCTTGGGGAGCTTGCTCTTGTTCTTGTCGTGGGTGATGTCGAGGAGCATTGTCGTGCGCCCTGTGGCGAGGAGGACGTCGAGCCACATGCGCGATGGGCCGCTCTTCTTCTTCTTGGTGTAGAGGAGTCTCGTCACGATCATCATGTTGGCGACGTGGACGTTCCGGTCGATGATGACGCCTTGGAGAATCTTCGAGTGCTTCTCGCCGACGATGATCTTGATCGTCCTCTTCGGATGCTTCACTTGTTGTTGAAGGAGTGTGTCGACGTCGATGGCCTTGGTGGTCCATGCGCGGTTGCTCGTGTTGAATCACAAGTGCCCTTGGTTGTGGCCGAGTCGCTTCGCGCCTTGGAGGTCTGGCGGAGAGGTCACCATCGTAGCTTGACGTTGCGGCGTGACGCGGAGATGGTACCGCTTGCGAAGAGCTCATAGATTGAAGAACGGGTCCAGTCCTGTGCCTCGAAGCGTGACGGCGAGGTGCACTTGATTCACTTGGGGAGTGCCGAGATGAGCTTGATTCGCGCGAGCGTGTCCGTGCGAGTCCATCAATAATGTGTTGAAGCTTCTCATCCGTTGAGGCGAGTGCACGACCAAGAGCTTCATTTTGATGTCCGAGGTTGTGTTGCATGGCATGCATTTGTCCACGGACTTCTTCGAAGCGGTTGTCGATGTTTTTGAATTCCACACAGGCCTCGCTAAATTGTTCATCTTGGCGCCGCTCAAGAGCGTCACAACGATAGTTGAATTCTCCTCGGACCTTCCAATGGTCCCATCTTGTCATGAATTGGTTATCATCCTCCGGAGGTGGTGGTGGTTGGGATGGCTCTCCATGCCTGTCCATAATGCAAAGCCAACAAGGTTGTATATGGAGAGAACGGGTGTGGAGAGTTAGCCTTTTACCTCACCTTGGAGATTATATCAAACCAATTGCCACACAAATGAGTGAAAAGGCATGCAAAGTAAAATGGCAAGAAACTCTCAAAGGCTTTTGGTGGAAGGGTAGGATTGTGGAAAAACCAAACGAAACGATCCAAGCAAAAGGTTATTGTCCTACGTGGTAAAGAACCAAAGATCAAAAGCAAAAGGATACGATCTACAAAAACACGGAAAACACACACGTGGAGAAAAATGGGGTTAGCACGACTATGAAAATGAGCACAAAAGGTCCTAACGAAGACTACGCTCGGTTGTCGTGCCAACACAAGGAGAGACCACAACTCGTTTGCCAAAAGAGTGTAAGCAATAGATTTGTGCACTTGCCTCGGTGCGCTCTTTCTTTTCTCTTGATGGCTTACAAGCTTGGTATACTCTTTGTATTGGGAGACTATGTATCTTACTATTCTATCTTTTTCTTAGTACTCATCTTTTTTTTTTTTTGAATCTTTTTCTCCCTTGCTATGCTACTATGTTAGCTTTTGTATTTGGCCTCACACTCTCACTTTTCCGAAGGCAAGGGCACAATGCTTAGACAAACACAAAATGAGTTGCTCTCATAGGATAGGTACACACAAAGGAAGATATGGGGCTGTCAAGGTGGTGCAAGTTATACCTTTGGTATCGTTGACGACTTGCAACCGAGTGTGGGTGGAAATGTTCGAGTGTCGTGGTGTCGTTGAGCGCGGAATGACTTTGATGCGGAAGCTGTTGTGAACAAATGGCGACAAACACGCGAAACCCGAACAAGCGAGGTGGAAAAGGTCAGCGAACGAAAACGAGGCGGCAACGGGCGAGGAAAAACAGCCAGGGTCCAGCGGTAGTACCGCTTGTGACAAACGGTAGTACCGGTGAGCGGTAGTACCGCTAGTACGACCGGTAGTACCGGTTGCTTGCGGTAGTACCGCTTGCTCGGCCGGTAGTACCGCTTGGCACAGAACTGGAACGCGATGATCTTTCCAAGAACCTCAAATTCGTGGGAAAACTGACCGAAAGGTTGGCCTAGAAACAACAGGGGCTATAGATCGACTCCCAAAGCAACAGATCTATGGACCAAAACCACGAAAAACTCACCAAATCCAGAGATCGATCCGAAGGCAAATTGGGGCTCTTTTTGGTAGGATTTTCGATTTTAAGGCGGATAAAAGAAAAATTGGGGGGAAATTCGTGATCAACCGTGCTCTTGATACCAATATGTTATGGGGTAACCCTGGGGTTGGCCCGATCTTTCACGAATCCCACGAGAAACGGGGGGGATAGAGGTGGTCGGTGGATGAAATCGAGGAAAGCGATGGAAGCCACGAACGCACACACACCAAAACACGATACACGCCTACTCCTCACGCTGGTGGCAACCGGTCCAACATAATCCCTAGGATCGGTGTTGGGCGAAGCTCGCTCTCCACGCCAACAACGGGGGACGAGGTGCTTGGTGAGACCTTGACAACTTGGGGGCGAGACACCGAGAACCCAAGGCCTTGTACAACTTGAACACACTTAAGCAAGATTCAAGAGGGGGGTGGATAATCCGGTGCTCCTTGGTAGGAGCATGAGACCAATAGATATAAGTCCTCAAAGGGTTTCCTTAATATCTATTATTATCCAAGTCTAAGCGTTTACAATAGAGGGTGGGGGCTATATATAGTCCAGCCACAAAACAGGGGTAGTTTCGGAATGAAAAGATAGATGATAGGTTGGGTTACAAGGCACAGGGCCGAACTTAGGCGATCAGGGTCAGGCAGGGCCGGTAGTACCGGTCTGGCAACCGGTAGTACCGGTGGTATCCGGTAGTACCGCTTCCGGAGCGGTAGTACCGCTTGAGGGCCTGGAGCTTCTGTCGGAGGCGTCAGTGGCGAGCGGTAGTAGGGGGCGGTAGTACCGGCCACCGGTAGTACCGGTTGCAGGACCGGTAGTACCGCTAGCTTCTGGGGCGAGGAGCAGTGCTTCCTGTGGCGAGCGGTAGGGCGAGGCGGTAGGACCGCTTGGAGCGGTAGTACCGGTTGTACCAACCGGTAGTACCGCTTGAGTCTGGCAGCAACTGGTGGCTTCTTCGTACCTGATGATGCACAGAGTTTGCGTGTGAAGTAGCAAGCCATCCAAGGGGGTGTCGAAGTCACACAAGGAGAGGAGCGAGTTCACCTTAGTTTGAAGGAGTTTGGCTCGGGCGCGAGTCATGGGTCCACTTGGGTAGCTCGTGGGAGTAGATGTAGTCGCGGTCGGAGGACGGGCTGCATCAGTACTCCATGAAAACCGAGTTCATCAGCCTCGAGAAGGTAGCAGGTGCGTTGGTGAGGCCGAAAGACATGACCGTGTACTCATACAGGCCATAGCGGGTGGTGAAAGCTGTTTTAGGCACATCTTCCTTGCGAATCTTGATTTGGTGATAACCACTCCTCAAGTCCAGCTTAGAGAATACCACAGCTCCAGCTAGCTGATCAAAGAGATCATTAATCCGCGGAAGGAGATATTTGTTCTTGATGGTTTTAGCATTGAGAGCCCGATAGTCAACACAAAGTCTATCAGTCCTGTCACGCTTCTTCACAAAGATTGTTGGGCTACCCCAAGAAGAAGTACTGTGTTGAATGAAACCCAACTTCTCTTGTTCATCAAGCTGTCGTTTGAGTTCAGCCAACTCAGAAGGACCCATTTTATAAGGCCGCTTGGAGATAGGAGCCGTTCCAGGTTCAAGCTCAATTACAAACTCAACCTCACGATCCGGAGGCATACCCGGCAACTCTTCAGGAAAGACATCTGGGAACTCACAGACCACCGGTACACTCTGAATATCTTCCATAGCATCATCATTCAGAGCCGCCAAAGAGAAAAGCTGAACAGCAGGAGTCAGACTTGGAGAAAAGACTATATGGCCTTCAGGAATCTTCAGCGAAACCGAGCGTTCAGCACAATCAATCACAGCTGCATTTGCTGTTAACCAATCCATGCCCAAGATGACATCAATGTCAGAATTGCCCAAAACAATTAAGGAAGCTGAGAACGAAGAGCCACCAATCTCAATTTGATTGCCATGGCTGATTTTAGATGCTACCATATTTGCTCCAGGAGAAAGGACCATTACCCGCTTGAGAAGAGGATCCGCCGCTAACCCATTCTCACTTGCAAACTTGATAGAAACAAACGAATGCGATGCACCAGAATCAAACAAAACTCGTGCAGGGACTGAGTTAACGGAAAGCATACCCATCACAACTCCAGGTGCATGCTCAGCTTGAGCGGCGTTGACACAGTTGGCACGAGCAACCGTAGACCCGGGCTTGGTGTTGTTGTTGAGAGCCCGAGGTGGTGGTGCACGAACCAGAGGAGAGCTTGCCGCAGATCTTGGAGGGGGTGGAGGAAGAGCTCTGTTCTTCAGCGGACAGTTCCAGTTCAGATGTCCAGGATCTCCACATGTGAAACAAGCACCAGGTGGACGTGGAGCAATGTGGCCAGGGACTCCGCCAGGCGCTCCAGGGTAGTGGTGGTTGTAGCCCCTGGGAGCAGCAGTGATGAAGTTTGATGGCCTTGACGCGTAGCTTGAAGGTCTTGGTGAAGCCGGGAGCGACGGTGGGGTGTTAGGAACCCAGACACGCCGCTTAGAAGGAGCTGACATAGCTGAAGAGCTTGGTGCGTCCCGGTTGTGTTTCTTTGACTCCTCAAACACTTGCCTACTGGCTTCCTCCTGCAAAGCTGTATGCTGAAGTTCCAGGAAAGATGTCGGCCTTGCATGTGTGATTGCATATTTGATCGATGCATTGAGCCCTTACCTGAACCTCTTTTGTTTCTTCTTGTCATCTGAGATCTCATCACCACCATAACGAGAGAGTTTCATGAAGTTCCTGATGTAGGTGTTGACATTATCATTTCCCTGCTTGAGGTTGAGAAAGATTTCCTTCATCCTTTCCATGACAATCTCTGACAAGAATTGCTCTTTGAAAGCTCCAGAGAACTGTTCCAAAGTGGGCTGAAAACCAGTGCAGCTTGCCTTCAGATAATTCTCCCACCAGAGAGCTGCATCTCCCTTCAAAAGGTGAGTAGCACACTTTACCCATTCTTGCTCAGGCACATCAGCAGTCTCCAGCAACCTTGACATCTCACGCAACCAATCATCAGCATCAAGTGGTTGATCAGAAACATCAAATTGGCGTGGGTTGAACTTCAGAAAGCTTTTGATGTCACCCCGCTTGGGAGGTGGAGGGAGTGGAGCAAACTCATTTCTCCTGACACTTTCTTCCAAGCGCTGCTGGTTCTGCTGCATTGCTGCCAAGGCATTGGCTATGTTTGACAACGCGGCCCCAAGTTCCGGTGGTATGTCCTCATCAGAACGGCGTGGTGGAGCCATCCTGAGATTGATATAAAACACAAGTCAGTACTATAATGGAGAATGATAATAATCCAAAATAGTACCAAGATGGAATTAACCAAGATTAAAGGATACAAATTACTAAGATGATATTAAAATATCAACAAAGTTCAAAGCACCTAGAAGATATTAAGCATATCGCACACGACTGAAAAGGAGTGTGGTACACAAATATATCAAAGAAATTTTTTCCACAAATTTCGGCATTAAAATACCAATAGATGCGCAAAATTACTTAACGAATCAAGATTAGTGACTCTACCAATTCAATATACAAAAGCGAATGATAAGAGTAGTGGTATGGTCACGACTCCATCCCGCACTCAAATCATTACTCCGCACATGAATAAGTGGAACACGTATCCTAACCCCTTCTTCTCACGACGAACCTAAAGATTGGTAACTACGGAAACGAACACCCCAAACAAGATAACGTCGGATAACAAAGAGTAAGACAGATTGCGTCGGTAAACAACGAATCAGATAGATCGCGTCGGTTTGCAAAAGCCTGTCGGTATGGAATGTTCCAACAGTTGATAACCAAAAGGCCGATTAGATAACAACTAGGATGCAACAGATAGACAAGGAATTACACACACACACACAACCTATGGTACTATGGAAACCCAGAACACGTGAATCCTAGTTTGAACTTTAAGAAGAGGATTGAAAACGTTACACTTCCTTACCAGAAAAGGGTGGGTGGGTGGGTAAGAAGAAAAGTGGAAGCAGTCCTACTCTCGCGTTTTGTTTTTCCCTAGTATACATAACTACCAAAATATTTGCTAGACTGACAACGACCGTTTGGCTGAGACCCTGAAGGTCGGGATGGATCTGATACCAATTGTAACTACCTCGGTGAATTACGCTCCTAGATACAAGCCTGGATGAGCGGAAGTTGTTGAAATAGTACGGTGGGGCCCCAAAAGCCGCTCACGGGTAGACCTTTCGGCCGTCTCAACCACTTCCAATTCATCGGGACCTGTACAGGCGGCGTAATCGGCAGGCGAAGGGATCAACTACATACACAAATGGGTATGTATGCAAGCCACCATACAAAAGTACATCAGAGCCATTCCATCTAGAAAGAAAGGAGATATAGCAACGCCATACGACAAGATTCAAATGACCTAGATAGATATAATATTTTAGGATAATTCCTCATACATCACACATCAGAGTATCAAGCGGAAGCGGCAAAACAAGTCCGAGTACGGATAAGAAGCAAATCGGCATAAGATGCCACAGAACTAAGCACATCCCGCCCACAGATCTCACGGATCCCCGTTCCCGGAATCTCTACACCGAACGATCGTTGCCCACATCATCAGCCTCTTCCATCCAGTATCCATCCTGCGAGGGTACCTGTTCATCTGAACCAATAATTTATCGTGTGAGACCCTAAGGGTACTCAGAAAGTCTTTATGCCTCTAAAGGGGACACAACCTGGGGCGACGCAATTGCAGCGAAAGATAAACCCTAACAGTTCTATAGATAAACGCTAACCATCCGCCTAACCAAAGATAGACGGATGTCCGTGAATTAATGACAACAGTTATAACAGTAATTTTATCAGATCCATCCTCCTCCTCGCTTACCGACGAGGAAGCGGACGAACAACCCCCCCATCCGTTGGCAATTTTATTAACCATTCCATGAGTGTTGCACTATTTACTAGTCATTTACTTAGTCAGATTAAAGCGGTACTTTAGTTATGCTTGTCTATGATCGAGAAACTGTGCTCCAAGTCGTCCATAACCGCGGACACGGCTTTCAGAAAGTTTTACCCTGCAGGGGTGCACAAATAGCAACACACACTCGATCAACCTCGAAAAAACTAAATCAAACCCAACGAGGCCTTCACGACAAAGCAATCACAGGATTCAGAAATATTTCAGGGGGCCACCCCTTGGAGTACACCCGCAACGAAGTTAGCTGACTCCGAGACGGACCCGAGGTTTGCGACAATGGCTGTAAACGACTGGGAACCCAAAACTGGGATTGTCGATACCGCGAAAACATTCCTCTTACCTAAACAGTACAGTGTGCTCCTCGCACAATCGTAAATAAACAATAGCATGGCATAAGTACAGGATAGTAAATAAAACCTCAAACTAGTTTGTGGCCCCAAGAAATAAGACTGAATCAAGCTCTGGCTCAGGGGGGTCCCATAATCCTCCCGGATGTGGATAGCGCGAATAATCTTGGAACAGGAATCAAGTACTCGGGGTCTTACGGGACACAAGTGAGCAGGAAAAACCAAATAGCAGATATTGCTCACCGGTGCCACTTTCATTAGTTGTCCCATTACTACTCAGGTTAAGTTGTTTAGGTACCTCGTTATCCATCAGACACTCACATACCCTACACATGCTGTTCTACGACTCGCATGGCTCAAACAACTCCTGTAGTAATGGCTCATGGGATGGAGGTACAAGCTTGGTGGGGTTTAAAAGTAAAGGCTATGCAATACTTGGGATTCAGTTTAATGCAATCGCGACTCAATGATGCAAGAATAATATAGAGGCAATAGGTACTGTATGTATGCAAGCATGTGGTAGTACTTGCCTGGCAACTCAGTTGAAGCGAGAGACGGATCTGGGTAGTGCTCCTGGTTCTCTTGATATATCCCCTGCTCAGTGTCTATTCGAAGAAGAACCAAACAAACAAGGGCCAACATAAATAAAGTGCACAAGCATATGAATAAAATGCGACAAGAAAAACAAGCATGCCATGATGAATGATGCACAAGTTGCATGGCAATAATGTAGCATGGCATGGGTGAGGTGTAGAATACAAGAAATAACATTTTTATTGGGTTTTGGTCCCCTTTTATTGTCATATTAGTTGCTGTATAATATATATTTATATGATTCATGCTGCAATTGAAGTCATGGATAGCATAAACAGAAAGGTCTCGTCGAGCTGATCATTTTAGCCATATCATTTGTCGAATTCGGAGTTATAAAACAAAAGTTATTAATTTATTAAGGTCCAGGGGCATTTTGTCGTAATTTAATTCAACTTGAAATTTAAAGTGTCCAAATAATATTTTGAATGGCATATTTGAATCCCTCACATTTTTCTGATTCCAAAACATATATTATTTGTATTATTTGGAATTATGAATTTAATTTTATTTTTAGGTCAAAATTAGTCAAATTAGGTCAAAGTCAAAGTTTGACTATTTTAAATTAGTTTTGAAAATATTTGAATTAACATTCAAAAACAAAACATTTTTCATATAAGGTTTGAATTCAAATTCGAATTATTTAAATAGTTATGAATTTATTTGATATTAATCATTTGCTGAAATTTTTAATTGATTAAAGAAATGGCTGAGAACTTTTCTTACTCGGTCTGAGGTTACCCAAGCCGCTGACCAGTGGGGCCACAGGCGGCGCGGCCCACTGCGCGAGTGGACGCCACGGGGGCGTGCCACGTGGGCAGCATCGGGACCGCGGTTTGAGGAGGATGTTAGCTGGGGGGTTTTGTGTAAAACGTCAAGAGGCTGACGGTGGGGTCTGGTGGGACTGCGGGTTGAGCTGCCAGAAGAAGGAGGGGCCTAAATAGAAAAGCGTCCAGGGGGGGTCGGTTAAGACTGACGAACTGAACTTTGATCCGGCCAAGAACTGTGAGCTGAGGCAAACTTGCGTCGAAGATGGCGAGCAAACCACCGGGATTTTTGGGATGCCGCAAAAACCAATGTTGAAGAAGGGACAAAGGCCTACGACTCTCGTGTTCGGAGTTTTTCCAACGGAGGACTACAGCGGACGGGATCTGGCGGGGAACAGGGGTACCGGGAGGCGCGCGAGACTGACGGACGAACTCATCCACACCGAACAGCGGCGACAGGAGGATGGCGCCACTTCGGAGGAGGATGGCGAAGGATACAACATGATTTAGGAGATGATGTAAAAACTAAAAACGCAGAGGAAAAGTAGGGCTATGACTTTCATGTTGGGGATTTTTGCGAAGGAGGGCTGTAGCAGGCGGGGCGAGGTGAAGAACAGAGGGTACGCTCGGGCTGTTGCTGAACTGACGAGCGGCTTCGTTGGCAGGGTTCAGCTATCGCGTGCGCTGACAGCAACGGCTACCGATGGTTGGGGACGCCGGCCTGGTGATGATCTTCGACCGAGGCGAGGCTACGGTGCACCACAGCAGCGGAGGAGGAGGGGAAAAGGAAAAGGGGGCTCACCTGGACCGATTCCCAGAGGAATCGAGGACTGGGGAGGTCGGAGTGGAGGACGGCGACGGCTGCGCTGCTCCGGTACTTGGTCAGGAAGAAGGGGAAGCAGAGCTCCTGGGCGTACAGCTCCTCTCGAGGTACCCCCACAGCGGCGTGGACGAAGGAGAGCGACCCCCGGCTTCAGCGGGGCTCACCGGCGACCATGGCGACGGGGCGGCGACTGCTCGGCTTGCTGCTGCACGCGGGATGGCGGAGGACAGGGAACAGGGGATGGCGGCGGAGAGGAGGGGAAGAGGGAGGATAGGGTTGTAGGGGGCCTCCGTGGCTTGGGGATAAGAAGGGGCGGATGGATGACGCGGCTGACGGAGGTCGACGCCCACCTGCTCGCTCCGCTGCTTTCCGTCTGCTGCCGAGGGTGAGCGGCCGAACGGCGTCAGGGCAGGAAGAAGAACAGGAGCGAGCGACGGCGTCGAAGCGGTATTGGGCCAGGGGGGTGGGCTGGCTGCTGCTGCTCTCGATCGGCTGAGGCGACTGGGCCAAAGTGGCTGCTACCAGGTATGGTTTTTCCCCTTTTATTTATTTTGTCTTTTAGTCATTTGTTTGTTATTTTTATTCTATTTCAATTTTCAAACCAGTTTATAATTTCAAAAATTCTTTTGAACCCTTTTACCAGGAGGTTTTGAATAGGGGGCTTGACTAAGAGGGGAGGCAAGGGCAAAAGAGATGGAGGATAAGGAGATGCCACATTCATGGCTTATGAATGAGCCAAGTGGGATATTTACAAGATTAAGAAGATATGGGGTTTTTGCAGTTAGAAGAAAACATGTGTAAAATTAGGGGAACTTCACATGGAACCAAGGCTTAAAGAAAACAAAACAGAGGGAAAGAGATGAGGTGGTTCTTGCATGGCCCATGCAAATGCATTAAAGGCTAGGTCTTATCCTGTGAAAACAAAACAATACCCCATGGCATTTATTTATTTGCATCCTCCAAAGTTGGAGTAAGGGCCAAGCAAAGTATTGGTATTGGATCCACCCGACCCACATGAGCTAGGTAAACTCAATAAATGCCAGCTCATATCAATTGGATGGTGGAATTATATGGTGGTGAAGACAAGGTGGTGGAGTCAATAAGAGATATGCCCCCAACTCAACTTGGGCATTTAACAATATATCAAGAACCAAATACAATATCAAGAGACAAATACAAATATTAATGCATATGAGATAAGAACCAAAACAAAAGGGTTTTTGTATGATGCTCAAATGCAAGGTGGCATGATGACATGAACATGACATGATGATGATGCAACAATTATATGTAGGAAGTGGCCCTTTTATTACTAGATCAAGTAGCATTACAGGTGTTAGACAACTGGGATGCTACAGGAAGGTCTTCATCGAGTACCGAATGTGTGACCGACTGCGGAAGCGCTGTCGGAACGCAGCGCCAGAAGGATTGTCTACGCTATCTTGAGATCGACAAGTGTACGACTACATCACCCACGAGAATCTGCTCTCGTTAACCGCTTTGGAATCTTCAAGGGTGAGTTCCTCTATCGACTCGTTGCTACAATCTAGTAGATAGATCTTGGCTTGTTTGTGTGCATGTGGTAGAAATTTTTTGTTTTCCGTGCTACGAACCCCTTCAGTGGTATCAGAGCCGTGTCTATATGTAGATCTGTTGCACGAGTAGAACATAATGGTCATTTTGGGCGGTGGTGCTTTTATTATCAATTGCTTTTTGTGTACTTTACCTCTTGCGGTATGATGGGATGAAGCGGCCCGGTCTAACCTTACATGACATCGTTCATGAGACTTGCTCCACGCTCAACATGCAACTTGTATTGCATAAGTGGCTTTGCGGGTGCCTGTCTCTCCCATCATAGTATAGATCCAATTTACAATGGGCACTTGATAGTTCAAACATCAACGTTGTGGTTCTTGTTCGTAAGTTAGAACGACACTTATTGAAAGCCCCAAACCACGTAAAATATACAAAGAAAATTAGAGGCATCTAACTTTGTTTTGCAGGGGTGTGCTGTGATGTGATATGGCCATGATTGTGATTGTATTTGATGTATGCAATGTTCCTTATTGTAAGTTGGCAACCGGCAGGAGCCATATGGTTGTCTTTAAATTCCGTTAAGACCCGCATGTCTATTCAAAGTAGTTGTAATAGTTGAAGCTGGTGGACGACAACCATGAAACGACGCCATTGACCTTGACGCTATACCGGTGATGATGGAGATCATGTTTGTGCTTGAAGATGGAGATCGGAAGCACAAGAAGAAAGGCCATGTCATATCACATACTATGAATTGCATGTGATGTTAATCCTTTATGCATCTTGTATTGCTTAGTTAACGACGGTAACATTATAAGATGATCCCTCAAGCACACTAATTTCAAGTTTTAAAGTGTTCATCCTTAGTAAGCATCATTGCTAAAGCTCGTTGTTTCGAAGCACCACGTGATTATCGGGTGTGTTAGATTCTGCGAGTGTATACAAAGTGAGCAAGCCAGATTTGCTCATGCGGAAGCTAAGGTTTGATCTTGACGAGCCTAGCATGTACAGACATGGTCTCGGAACACGGATTACCGAAAGGTAAAGCATGAGTCATATAGTAGATATGATGAACATGTTGATTGTTCGCCATTGAAGCTACATCAACTCTCGTGATGATCGGTTTTGATGTGGTGGATTTGGTTCGTGTGATCACTAAAACAATGTGAGGGATATTGTTTTGAGTGGGAGTTCACCTAGATTAATTTAACTATTAATTAGAACTCAATTTGTCATAAACTTAGTCTAAACTATTGCAAATATGTTGTAGATCAATGGCGGCCCCTACCATCAATTTTAATTTGTTCCTAGAGAAAGAAAAGTTGCAAAACAATGGAAGCAACTTCGCGGATTGGTTCCGCAATTTGAGGATTGTCCTCAATGCTGGTAATTTGACCTATGTGCTGGATGCACCGCTGGGTGACCCGCCTGCAGCTATTGCTATCGATGAAGTAAAGAATGTTTACCTCACTCGGAAGAATCAGTACTTCATAGTTTAGTGTGCTATCTTGTATTGTTTGGAATCGGAGCTTCAGAAAAGGTTTGAGAACCATGACCCACATGATATTGTCCGTGAACTCAAAATGATATTTGAGGCTCACGCGGCAGTTGAGAGTTATGAGGCTTCTGAAAAGTTCTTTAACTGCAAGATGGAAGAGAGCAGGTCCATTAGTGAGCATGTGCTTAAGATGTCTAGGCACGCAAACAAACTCCAAAGTTTGGGTAAAGTGATTCCTAATTCTTTGGGGATTCACCGTGTCCTCCAATCACTACCACCAAGTTACAAGAACTTTGTGATGAACTACAATATGCAAAACATGGGCAAGACGTTGCTAGAACTCTTCTCCATGTTGAAATCTGCAGAAGTGGAGATCAAGAAAGAGCACCAAGTGTTTTTGGTCATTAAGACCACCAAATTCAAGAAAGGAAAGTCTAAGCAAAAGGGAAACTTCAAGAAGGGCGGTAAGAAAGTTGCTGCGCCGGCGAAGAAGATAAAGGCTGGGCCTAAGCCTGATACTGAGTGCTTTTACTGCAAGGGAGAAGGTCACTGGAAGCGGAATTGCCCAAAGTACTTGGCGGATTTGAAGAACGGCAACATCAAGAAGAAAGGTATATCCGATATACATGTTATTGATGTGTATCTCACTAGTACTCGTAGTAGTGCCTGGGTATTTGATACCGGTTCTGTTGCTCATATTTGTAACTCGAAACGGGTACTGCAGAATAAACAGAAGCTAGCGAAGAACGAGGTGACGATGCGCGTTGGAAATGGATCAAAGGTTGATGTGATCGCGGTCGGCACGCTACCTCTTCATCTACCACTGGGATTAGTTTTATACTTAAATAATTGTTATTTGGTGCCTGCGTTGAGCATGAAATTATATCTGGATCATGTTTATTGCGAGACGGTTACTTGTTTAAGTCCGAGAATAATGGTTGTTCGATTTATATGAGTAATATGTTTTATGCACATGCACCTTTGATAGATGCTCTATTCTTATTGAATCTCGATTGTAGTAATATACACATAAATAACATTGAGGCTAAACGTTTGAAATTGAGCGATAACACGACATATATGTGGCATTGTCGTCTTGGTCACATTGGAGTGAAGCATATGAAGAAACTCCATTCCGATGGACTTCTTGAATCACTTGAAAGATGCGAAGCATGTCTGATGGGTAAAATTACTAAGACTCCATTTTCTGGTATTATGGAGCGAGCTACGGACTTATTGGAAATCATACATACCGATGTGTGTGGACCAATGAGTGTAGCATCACGCGGTGGTTATCGTTATCTTCTTACCTTCACGGATGACTTGAGTAGATATGGGTATATCTATTTCATGAAACATAAGTCCGAAACTTTCGAGAAGTTTAAGGAATTTCAAAGTGAGGTAGAGAATCAACATAACAAGAAGATTAAATTTCTACAATCTGATCGTGGAGGTGAATATCTAAGTTACGAGTTTGGCGAGCATTTGAAGAAATGCGGAATACTTTCACAATTGACACCGCCGGAAACACCACAGCGTAATGGTGTGTCCAAACGTCGTAATCGAACTCTCTTAGATATGGTTCGTTCTATGATGTCACTTACAGATTTACCGCTATCGTTTTGGGGTTATGCATTAGAAACAGCCGCATTCACTTTAAATAGGGCACCATCTAAATCCGGTGAAACGACACCGTATGAATTATGGTTTGGGAAGAAACCTAAATTGTCGTTCCTTAAAGTTTGGGGCTGCGAAGCTTATGTAAAGAAGTTACAACCGGACAAGCTTGAACCCAAAGCGGAAAAATGTGTCTTCATAGGATAGCCGAAGGAAACTATTGGGTATACCTTCTATCATAGATCCGAGGGCAAAATCTTCGTTGCTAAGAATGGATCCTTTCTCGAGAAGGAATTTCTCTCGAAAGAAGTGACTGGAAGGAAAGTAGAACTCGACGAGGTTGTTGAACCTTCTCTCGAACTTGTGAGTAGCACAACACCGAAAGTAGTTCCTGTGGCGCCTACACCAATAAGAGAGGAAGCTAATGATGATGATCATGAAACTTCGGTTGAACTTGCTATAGAGCCTCGCAGGTCAACGAGAACTCGTACCACTCCTGATTGGTATGATCCCATTATGAGTGTCATGTTGGTGGACAACACTGATGACCCTGCGACATATGAGGAAGCAATGATGAGCCCAGATTCCAATAAATGGCAATAAGCCATGAAATCCGAGATTGGATCCATGTACGAAAACCAAGTATGGACTTTGGTGGACTTACTGGATGGCCGGAAGGCTGTCGAGAAAAAATGGATTTTCAAGAAGAAAACAGATGCTGATGGTAATGTTACTGTCTATAAAGCTCGACTTGTCGCAAAAGGGTTTCGACAAATTCAAGGAGTTGACTACGATGAGACTTTCTCACTGGTAGCGAAGCTAAAGTCTGTGAGGATTATGTTAGCAATCACTGCATATTACGATTATGAGATATGGCAGATGGATGTCAAAACAGCATTCCTCAATGGAGACATTGATGAAGAGTTGTATATGATGCAACCCAAAGGTTTTGTCGATCCTAAAGATGCTAACAAGGTATGCAAACTTCAACGGTCCATATATGGATTGAAGCAAGCATCCCGAAGTTGGAATCAACGTTTTGATAAGGTAATCAAAAGTATTGGTTTTATACAAACTTATGGAGAAGCTTGTATTTACAAGAAAGTGAGTGGGAGCTCTATAGCATTCTTAATACTATATGTAGATGACATATTGTTGATTGGGAATGATGTAGACCTTCTTAATAGTGTCAAGGGTTATTTGAATAATAGTTTTTCAATGAAAGATCTTGACGAAGCAACGTACATATTAGGCATAAATATTTATAGAGATAGATCGAGACGCCTAATATCATTGTCACAAAGTACATATTTGGACAAAGTTCTAAAGAGGTTTGGAATGGATGATAGCAAGAAAGGGTTCTTGCCCATGTTTCCCAATACGACCTTGAGTAAAACTCAAAGTCCTGCAACGGCAGAAGATAGAGAAAGGATGAGTAAGACTCCCTATGCCTCAGCCATAGGATCTCTAATGTATGCCATGCTATGTACTAGACCCGACATTGCATATGTTGTTAGTTTGACTAGCAGATATCAAAGTGATCCAGGAGTGGATCATTGGACGACGGTCAAAAACATTCTTAAGTACTTGAGAAGAACTAAGGATATGGTTCTTTCTTATGGAGGTGATGAACAACTCGTTGTTAATGTTTACACCGATGCTAGTTGGAACACCGATCCGGATGATTCTAAATCTCAATCTGGATACATATCTACTTTGAATGGTGCAGCAGTTAGCTGGAGAAGTGCAGAGCAAAGCGTTGTGCCGAGATCTTCAACTGAATCGGGATACACAGCTGCTTCGGAGGATTCACAAGAAGCGATATGGATGAAGGAGTTCATTACAGAGCTCGGTGTGGTTCCAAGTGCGCTGGACCCAATGTCTATCTACTGTGATAACATGGGCGCCATAGCCAATGCGTAAGAACCAAGGTCACACAAGAAGCTGAAGCACATCAAGCTACGTTTTCACGCTATTCGAGAACATGTCCGAGATGGTGACATAAATATTTGCAAAGTACACACAGATCTGAATGTGGCGGATCCGTTGACTAAACCTCTCCCGAGGGCAAAACATGACCAACACCAAACTGCCATGGGTGTTCGGTATATTACCATGTAATCTAGATTAGTTGACTCTAGTGCAAGTGGGAGACTGTTGGAGATATGCCCTAGAGGCAATAATAAATGTAGTTATTATTATATTTTGTGTTTATGATAAATGTTTACATTCATGCTATAATAGTATTAACCGGAAACATTAATACTTGTGTGATTTGTAAACTAAATTAGAGTCCCTAGTAAAGCCTCTTCATAATACTAGCTTGTTGGTTAATAGATGATTGTGGTTTCCCTATCATGAACATTGAGATGTTGTTAACAATAAGATCATATCATTAGGAGAATGTTATGATGGACATACTCCTATAGATAAGCGTAGCATAAAGATCAAGTCATTTTAATAGTTCAATTGCTATAAGCTTTCTGATACATAGTAACCTAATTCCTTCAACCATAAGATCATGCTAACCACCATCATCGGAAGGATACTTTGATGACATCAAACACCACACCGTAACTGGGTGGCTATAAATATGGCATTGAGTGTTCGGAAAGTATGGGTTGAGACACATGGATCAAGAGTGGGATTTGTCCATCCATATGACGGATAGATATACTCTGGGCCCTCTCGGTGGAATGTCATCCAATTAGCTTGCAAGCATGTGGCTGGCTCACAAGGGATCACATACCACGGGAACGAGAAAAAAGTACTTATCGGTAACGAGGTTGAACTAGGTATGCAGAGATACCGACGATCAAAACCTCGGATAAGTAAACTATCGTGAGACAAAGGGAAATTGGTGTCATATGTGAGTGGTTCATTCAATCGCAAAGTAATCGTAGAAATATGTGGGAGCCATATGAATTTCTAGATTCCTCTATTGGTTATTGATCGGAGAAGTGTCTCGGTCATCTCCACGTAATTCACGAACCGTAGGGAGACACACTTAAGGATTCAATGTTGTTGAGTAGTTATGGAATGATGAGTAAGAGACCGAATGTCGTTCGGAGTCTCAGATGGGATCCGGTATATCACGAGGAGATCCGGAATGGTCCGGAGAATAAGATTCATATAAGGAAAGTCCTGTTTCGGAGTTCGGGAATGATTCCGGTGTTTTCACCAGGAATGTTCTAGAAGGGTCCGGAAGGTCCGGCACTCCGGAGGGGAAGGGTACATGAATGTGTCATGACAATGTGGAATGGTTGCATCATGTACTAGGTCACTTGGATGGACAATATGGAGAGATAAATCAAATCCATGTTTGAAAGTCAAACGCCAAGTTTGCTTGGTGGAGGGAGAGTAGGAAACCTACTTGGGGAGGAAGTCCCACTCCCTCCACCCGCCGGCCAAGGAGGAGGAGTTGGAGGAGGATCCCTCCTCCCAAGCCGCCACCCTCCACCTATATAAGGAGGGGTAGGGCTACCCCCTACCCACACACCTCAAACCCTAGCCCCAAGTCGTCGGCGCCACCACCTCCTTGTAGTACCGAACGTGTGACCGACTGCGGAAGCGCTGCCGGAACGCAGCGCCGGAAGGATCGTCTACGCGATCTTGAGATCGGCAAGTGTACGACTACATCACCCACGAGAATCTGCTCTCGTTAACTGCTTTGGAATCTTCGAGGGGGAGTTCCTCTATCGACTCGTTGCTACAATCTAGTAGATAGATCTTGGCTTGTTTGTGTGCATGCGATAGAATTTTTTTGTTTTCCATGCTACGAACCCCTTCACTTTAGTCCCATATAGCTAACCCAAAGGGGAGGGCACACCTCCATACGCCTACATAAAGGGGTGTCCATGGGTGGGATTATACACACCAAGAAAAGACATTTGGTTGCCTTTCTCTCTCTCTCTCTCCCTTATGACCGTGGCCCCCATGTATGGGTTGTGGGAACAAGGATTCACCGTGGAGCGCAATTCCGCTACGGGGATTCCAAACCGGATATCTACTTCCACACTACCGGCAGGGATTGGGGAGCCAGAGGTCATCATCGTACAATGTATGTGTATGAAACCACGAGGGGCCACACTTGGGGCACCTTGTGCATGACTACTTCAACCATGTTTCCATCAGAATGTTTATCGCTTTCGGACTACTAGGGTATGTATCTGGAATCTTTGGTCGTTACTGCATTACTAATAAATAGATCTTGGGCAGTCAGGGCGATCTGACGTAGGAAAATTTTGTTTTCTTCACTGGAACCCCAACACTCGCACGAGTTGTCCCATAAAGCCCTAGTAGGAGTAGTCTAAATCTTTCCCACGATCATCCTCATGATCATGTGATCATATAATCATTCATGATATACCGAAGGATTTTTTATCCCAAAATCTAGCCCGTCCTCTCAAGATAGCAAATTTGGCTTGCAAAGTCTTAAATGCTCTCTCCACATATTTCCTAGCCGCCGCTTGTGCATTATGTAAGCCAAGATTTTTCTTACCTTATGATTTGTGTATCGTCTTTACAAATGTTTGCTACCTTGGTAGATGTCATGGGCAATGATTTCACCAAACACCTTGCATGCGCCGACTAGCTTGACCGATGTCGAGCCCTAAGAGGCTAAGACGCACCGTATCAATGCTAACTGTAGCTCAAATCGACACATCTGGGGTACAGCTACGGTGGGGAACAGAGGGAGCACAACGATGGAGTGGGATACGATTTACCGCGATCACGGCTCCTAGACGGCCATGCGAACAAGGGGAAGGGAAGGACGTTGGGTAGCGGCGGTAGAGGGGATTCAGCGGGACCGTGTTGACGAAGGAGGGTGGGGCAAATGGATGGGCAACGACGTGAGTGTGTGATACCTTCGATCCGGATTCACGGGTATAGTATAATAGCTTTTACCCTAAAAGACCTAGGTTTAATTGAACCTTGGAAAGCAATGTTAATATGAAATAAAAAGGACACGTCTATAAGACTTTGTTTCTTTGTTTTACGTTAGTTTACCGGACCAATCTAGTTTACTTTTTATCATGGGTTGAATCAATTGATGGAGATGGCCAGGGGTGAAGATCCACATACAGTTGCATATCATATGGGATAAAAGATAATAATAAGCATAGTCACGTGTAATTGTTGAATGGAGATATTCTCTCGCGGGCAACACATCCTAATATACTAAAGCCCCCGTGATGCAGTGGGCATAGAAATAGTCTTTTAATCCAACCGAGTGAACACCAAAACAACGGGCTACAAATGATTATTAAGTGTAAAACACAAATTAAAGCATTAAGTGGTGATGTTGTTGTGATCCCGAATGGGTCGCTAAGCTAAGACCGTACTACCCTTTCTGTCACTGGGGTTCCTATGAGATCACCGCTAGCAAAGTATCTTACCTCAAGCCTTTATTAATCTATGGGATCTTGGGTACCTACAAGTCCATAGATCAAGACAAGAAACAAATAAACAAAATATACAAATCTCAATTGCAAACAAAACACAATACCCCCATGAATTAGATGCGCATAATTGCTGCGAGGTTTCTCCCCAACCCGCAAACCGTGCGGACTACTCACTCATAACGAATATATCTATGATAGAAAATATTGTGCAAAATACTGAGATTGAAATCAAATATTCTTACAATGATCGCTGAATCACAAGGAGATCTAAAGTACAAAGCAATGGATATGGATAATGGAGGGGATGGATGATGGAAGTGATGAAGAATAGATGAACTATGGCGTGGATCTCCTTTGGTGGTGTTGTGATGAAATCTGAGAATGGCGGCTATCTAGGCGGCGGCTAGAGCCTCAAAATATATAGGCGTCTTCACAAAAGTTCTAGGGTTTGATGAGATGAAGCCGTCGGCACCCCGTACGGGCGGGTCATACGGGCGGGCTCCGCCCGTACCATAGGTCGTTACGCGTACTAACGCCTGGAATTTTCTCTCCAATTACTTGGTCGTGTGGACTTTCTAAAATTCCTTCATTATGACTCCTGATTTCACATTAAAAAGCATGATTTCCTGCACAACACAATTCAAAGCAAGGTTTTGCATATCTTTCAATTATTAGTCATTAGTGGTAAGGATTGAGAGTTTCTTGCCAATTTCTTGAACAAAAACAATGTTTAAACGCGGTAGAAGATGACCATTTTTGGAGCCATAAACTTCCCCAAAGCTCAAACTTTGATCGCCCTCGAGCAAGAAGAAACAGAAGAACTATAAGGAATTCACATTTTAAACTTGAAACAAGGAGAATAAGAATTCACTTACGGTTGGTAGTCATATGTGCTTAGCACTTCATTCATTTGCGAGGCTTATCAAAGTTAGAGAGATGACAAAAATACTATATAAGCTTCGGTAAGTCAAGACAATCAAAGTAAAGTTTAATATAAGTATAAATAACTAGAAGTGTAGCAATCAATCCAATTATTCTAGTTAGCTCTCAGCTTGCCAGTAACATTAGGATGTTTAAATAGTATAATTAATGAAGAGAGTTTCATGTCCTAAGTAGTATAATAGTGAAGTGTCTTATTTACACCCACATCAATAAATCAAGTCTATCAAAAACACTTTTAACCCAATCATTGTCTTTCAATAAAAAATCGTAGAGTAGTAACGAGACCATGCCAAGGACTTGTTATGTGGATCTTCATACATATCTATTTTTTACTTTCAAGGATCGCTGGCTGTTTATTTTGCAATTGCTTGCATAATCTTTGAGAGTACTAATACTTTTGTCCATATATTGACATGTATGCCACTCATGTTATAAACTCATAACCGAAACCCAGGGTTATACCATAGATCGTTGAAAAGCTAGTGGAGTTGTTGGCATCCCAAAGGTGTGCACTAGAAACATAAAAACCCTTTTTTGTATACTAGTACCGCGGTTTGATCCATAAGGTTAGCTTGGCATACGTCACAATTATCAAACAACTCTTTTCATGAGTGTCGTCAAGACTATCAAGATATCTATGGGGTTAAGTATCTTCAAGGGTATACTCTCAAGACAATCATTCATCAAACAAGTCATAAAATTCAGACTTTTCCTTAATGTATCTGTTTGGCAATATTATTTCCAAGGCAAGACTCGATTAGCTAAATGAACTAGAGCGAGAGCTTCAATAAATAATCATCATACTAATAAAAAGCTCTACTCTAATCATATTAAATTACTCCCACTGGCATTGATGGGGGAATACCAATCGGGGTATACCCACGAAGCGGATTCGCCAGCCGGATCAAGCCGACTGGAACCTAGCCCTGAGCGGGTCGACTCGCCCAATACGGCGACCTAGCCCTGAGCGGGTCGACTCGCATACGGCGACTGGCGTATACTGGATCCAAACGAGTGGCGCCGACTGGAGGCCCAAGACAGCGACTTCAATACAAAGCCCATTAGTGCACTTGTAAACCCTAGGTGGTTGCATATATAAAGCCACCAGGGGCACCCCCACGGGTATCTTCTTCCATATTAGATTAGATCTAGTCTCTCCCTCCGCCTACGGCGGCTCCCTTGTAAACGAATCTATGATCATATATTGGATTGATAGCAGGACGTAGCGATCCTCCATCGAGGGGACGTGAACCTGGGTACATCGTGTGCCAATCTCGCTCCCGGATTCTCCTACGTCGCCTTGCTCCCTCTATGTAAGCTACCCCCAGTAGCATCTGCCGTGCAATACCACGACAGTTGGCGCCCACCGTGAGGCAAGCGGCGCTTGGAGGGTGATAATCCGGGCGGGATCCCTAACCGCCAGCTCGCATCAAGCTGGTTCTGGCTGATCGTCGTCCAGCGCGCGGCGTGCTGATAAAGTTCTTCATATTTATACGCCTGATCGGTTGCGTACATGAGCTGAGTTTTCAGTCCATTATTCTCTCTCATCGATTACTTTGCAAAATTTCCTATTTAATTCTAATCTAATCTGTACATAACCGATCGTGTTTGGCTTACGATCGAATCTAGCACAGCTCAAGGTGTACATGTACTGCATCAAGTACAGACTGATCTCGAGTCGGCCACACGTGCAAGCGGCAACAATCCAAAGAAGAGAAAAACGATTTTTCTAATCAATTATCGGTGAAATCCTTTCTTTGGCTTTAATTATTAATATATATGAAGTACTTTGGATCTTGTGCAAGCAGAGCAATTAGATTATTAGATCAATCGCCGTAGTGAAGCATGTATAGATCGGTTACAAAATAGCTAGTGCTTACCTACTTTATCATCTTGTTTGCATGATCAGGATTTACCCTCATGAGATCATATAATTAGACATGAATACTAATTCCTCGCTTTATTTTATTTCTGCACGAGGAGCAACTTGATCAACACCAGCTAACACCCTGGCGGCCACACGCGCTTCCGTGGTCTCGACCAAAGGATCGAACGACTGCCCTACCGCAAACTCCTTAGAATATTCACCATCACGTTTGTCTACAATTTCGCCAGCGACGACTTAGCTATGGCTAATAATTTTCTCTTAACTCAAGTTTATTTTAATTATTATATTTTGTCATATCTATTAATCAATGGTCTTGTCTCCACAAGTACGAGGAAAACCAAGTCGCAATGTGCAGTTCACCGAGCGCCGCACCAATCGATTGTGGTTCCACGATCACGGCTCGCCCTCCGTTGACTCGCCGTCCTCATGGACACTCCATGCTCGGGAACTCGGCCTCCGCGGACTCGCCATCGCGGATTCGCCATGCTCGGGGACTCGCCGCCCTCGCGGATTCCCCGTGCTCGGGAACTCGTCACGGCGGACTCGCCCTCGCGTACTCGACACTCTCGGGGACTCGCCCTCGCGTACTCGACACGCTCGGGGACTCGCCCTCGCGGACTCGCCCCTCGCGACCTCGTCCATCGCCGACTCTCCATTCTACCGGCTAAACACCGCGTCGACTTCGCCATAGCGCGACCCCCCTTCCGCCGCGTCGACTCCGTATCCGCCGCGTCGACTTTGCCATAGCGCGACCCCCGTCCGCCGCGTCGACTCCGTATCCGCCGCGTCGACTTCGCCATAGCATGATCTTCGTCCGCCGCGTCGACCCCGTGTCCGCAGCGTCGACATCGCCATAGCGCGACCTCCGTCCGCCGCGTCGACCCCGTGTCCCCCGCATCGACATCGCCATAGCGCTAACTCCGTCCGCCGTGTCAATTCCGTGTCCGCTGCGTCGACTTCACCATAGCGCGACCTCCGTCCACCGCATCGACCCCGTGTCCGCCGCGTCGACCCTTTCCGGCTACGTCGAATGCGTACGCCGCGCCTGCTAAGGGACCTTCATCGTCCGAGTCGCCAGAGAGGGTCGCATGCCACGCTGCGTGGACTCACCACTGGGCTTCTCTTCCCTCCGGGAAAATCAATTTGTCTTTGTCAACCTTTGAAAGAGCGACCCGCAATGGCCAAGACAAATGGCAGTGCTACGCAAACAGCACCATGTCCTCCTCAACCTTAGACAGTGCGACTCGCACGACCAAGTACTGCGGACGAGGACTCGCAACCCGAGCCTCGGATCGTCCAGGAAGAACGCCAAGTTGAGAGCCATCTTTGGAGTCGCCATGCGACTGGCCCCCGGGCCAAGACGAGAGACTCGCTAACAAAACAGCGCAATCAACATCATCGCGGACTCGCAATCATCGCGGACTCGTCACACTCGGGGACTCTCCCCTCACGGACTCGCAATCATCGCGGACTCGCCACACTCGGTGACTCTCCCCTCGCGGACTCGCAATCATCGCGGACTTGCCACACTCGGGGACTCTCCCCTCGTGGACTCGCAATCATCGCAGACTTGCCACACTCAGGGACTCTCCCCTCGCGGACTCACAATCATCGCGGACTCGCCACGCTCGGGGACTCTCCCCTCGCGGACTCGGCCGCGCTCGGGGGCTCGGCGCTCGCCGGTCGCTCGACCTCGTCACTCGCCATGCTCGACAACAACCACTACTATTTTCAGAATATGCATCTTTAAAGAGCCTCAAGTCGCCTCTACAAGCCAACTAGAGCCTTGGGGACTACTCCTAGGCATGCTGCATGTACGCGTGGTTCCATGACCGCGGTTCGCCCTCGTCGACTCGCCACCGCGGACTCTCCACTCGCGTACTCTCCACGCTCGGGGACTCGCTGCCGCGGACACTTGCCCTCGTCGACTCATCATGGCGGACTCGCCCTCGTGTCCTCAACACGCTCGGGGACTCGCCGCCGCGGACTCACCCTCGCGTACTGAACACGCTCGGGGACTCGCCAACGCGGACTCGTCCTCGCGTACTGAACGCGCTCGGGGACTCGCCACCGCGGACTCTCCATGCTCGGGGACTCTCCACCGCGGACTCGCCCTCGTGTACTCGACACGCTCGGGGACTCTCCACCGCCGACTTGCCCTTGCGTACTCAACGCGCTCGGGGACTCGCCCTCACGTACTCAACACGCTCGGGGACTCGCCCTCACGTACTCAACGCGCTCGGAGACTCGGTGTGCTACAGACAGCGCCACTCGTCGGTCGCCCAACCTCGCCACTCGGAGCGCTCGGGAACTCGGCACTCTTCGGTCGCTCGACCTCGCCACTCGCCATGCTCGGGGCTCGGCACGCTCCACGTTCAGGGACTCGCCGCAACTGGCAGCTTCACCGACACCCTGCGTATTTCGCCAACTGGCCATCACCGACTGGCTCACGCCGACCGCCTCCCGCTTCACGGCTCTTTTCTCTGTTCAGGAGCTCGTCGCTGATTCGCTACGACCCATCGTCAAGACTCTCCGCACCCTTCCTCAAGCCCACATCGAATCGACAACGCGCTCGGGGACTACTGATGGGGGAATACCAATCGGGGTATACCCACGAAGCGGATTCGCCAGCTAGATCAAGCCGACTGGAAACTAGCCCTGAGCGGGTCGACTCGCCCAATACGGCGACCTAGCCCTGAGCGGGTCGACTCGCCCAATACGGCGACTGGCGCATACTGGATCCAGACGAGTGGCGCCGACTGGAGGCCCAAGATGGCGACTTCAATACAAAGCCCATTAGTGCACTTGTAAACCCTAGGTGGTTGCATATATAAAGCCACCAGGGGCACCCCCACGGGGTATCTTCTTCCACATTAGATTAGATCTAGTCTCTCCCTCCGCCTACGGCGGCTCCCTTGTAAACCAATCTATGATCATATACTGGATTGATAGCAGGACGTAGCGATCCTCCACCGAGGGGACGTGAACCTAGGTACATCGTGTGCCAATCTCGCTCCCAGATTCTCCTACGTCGCCTTGCTCCCTCTACGTAAGCTACCCCCAGTAGCATCTGCTGTGCAATACCACGAGAAGCATGGCATCTTAGCAAATCAACCAACTAGGATAAACAACTCAAACTTCAAAAATGGGAGACATAGGACATACCTCTCATAAGTGACACCTTGATTCTCTTTCTTATAGGGATGTGTTCCTTCAAAACTCAAACACGATTACTCTAATAATAATATTAAAGCAAAGAGGCAAAGTGGAAATCCATATTTATGAAATAAAGGATGAACGGAAAAATATTTTTGTATTTTTGAGGATAGGGATTAAAGAATATAAAAGAACTTGCGACCAAGCAAGGGACTAAGAAAAGAAAAACAAATGATAAACAAAAGCAAATAAAAGGCAAAGTGTTGGAACAAGACAACACGAGTGTTTCAAAGCTCCCAATGAGCTGGAGTACAACCTTATTATTACACAAATAAATTTGACGGGGGAACACATCCCCAAGCTCAGGCTTTTGCAAGCCCTTTTGTTTCTCATTGTGTGGTGGTGGTGGTGGTGGTGGAAAGTCTCCCATGTTCCATTGGCCGCTCCAATCATGGAACTGGGTGGCGAGGTTTGCAATAGCATCTCAAAGGTTGATGGAGAGGTTGTTTATGTTTTGAATATTTCCTTTGAGTGTATAGATATCTTCATAGGTGGTGTAGTATTTTGGTGGTTGCACATCTTGTTCGGGTCCCTCTTGTTCTACTTCTTCATCTTCTCTTCATCTTTCTCCCATGGGTATTTCTTGATGAGGTATATCTACCTCAACCCGCGTGTCAAAACGCAAACGTTCATCCTCGACAGGGAATAGACCATTAGGCATAGGAGTTGGGATCAAGTGATCCGCTCCAGGTATATCAAGAAAGTATCTACCATGAGTTCTAAAAACCATACCACATGCTCTTAGAGTTGGCAGACCGAGACGGTGACTTCCTGTCAACGGTTGGATGTTACCTAGGTTGATGTGAAGTGTGCATGCAAGAACGGTTACAACTTCTCCTTTGCATATGGGTCCTCGAGATTGGAGAGCCTGATGCTTAAGGTAAAACACAACAAGGGCGCCCAGATTTGGCATTAGGTTACAATTAATAATAGCAGCCTTTGCAAGGATCATCATATCCTCCTCATTAACTCTAGTAAACTCATCATGTGCGTGCAAGCAATAACATAAAAACTAACGAATAACAGGCTGATCAATTTGTTTCTCCTTGGGTGTGTTTCCATGAATTCTTATTAAATTAAAGTACTCCCAAAGATGCAGGATTTAAAATAAAAGTAATGGAGGGTATATCGGTGTTGTTGTTGGCAAACCCAAAAAAATTGAGCCCGTTGGTTGGTTGTTAAGGTGTACTCACGGTTTATAAGACAGAAGTTGATGCGATTAACTCCTGGCTTTTGTGTTGGAGATATGCCCTAGAGGCAATAATAAATGTAGTTATTATTATATCTTTGTGTTTATGATAAATGTTTACATTCATGCTATAATAGTATTAACAAGGAAACATTGATACTTGTGTGATTTGTAAACTTAATTTGAAGTCCCTAGTATAGCCTCTATACTTCACTAGCTTGTTGGTTGATAGATGATTGTGGTTTCCCTATCATGAACATTGAGATGTTATCAACAACAAGATCATATCGTTAGGAGAATGATATGGTGGACATACTCCTATAGATAAGCGTAGCATAAAGATCAAGTCATTTCAATAGTTCAATTGCTATATGCTTTCTGATACATAGTAACCTAATTCCTTCGACCATGAGATCATGCATATCACCTTTACCGGATGGATGCTTTGATGAAATCAAACACCACACCGTAACTGGGTGGCTATAAAGGTGGCATTGAGTGTTCGGAAAGTTTTGGTTGAGATACATGGATCAAGAGTGGGATTTGTTCATCCATATGACGGATAGATATACTCTGGGCCCTCTCGGTGGAATGTCATCCAATTAGCTTGCAAGCATGTGACTGGCTCACAAGGGATCACATATCACGGGAACGAGAAAAGAGTACTTATCGGTAACGAGGTTGAACTAGGTATGCAGAGATACCGACGATCATAACCTCGGATAAGTAAACTATCGTGAGACAAAGGGAAATTGGTATCGTATGTAAGTGGTTCATTCGATCGCAAAGTAATCGTAGAAGTATGTGGGAGCCATATGAATTTCCAGATTCCTCTATTGGTTATTGTTCGGAGAAGCGTCTCGATCATGTCCGCATAATTCACGAACCGTAGGGAGACACACTTAAGGATTCGACGTTGTTTGAGTAGTTATGGTATTATGAGAAAGAGACCGAATGTTGTCCGAAGTCTCGGATGGGATCCGGGATATCACGAGGTGATCCTGAATGGTCCGGAGAATAAGATTCATATAAGGAAAGTCCCGTTTCGGAGTTCGGAAATGATTCCGGTGTTTTCATCGGGAATGTTCTAGAAGGTTCCGGAATGTTCGGCACTCCGGGGGGGGGGGGGGAAGGGGTACATGAATGTGTCATTGCATATTGGAATGATTGCATCATGTACTAAGTGTTCTTGCTGTTCCAAATAAAGGATTAAATTGAATCCTAAAACAGAAAAGTCAAATGGCCAGTTTGAAAGTCAAACGGCTAAAACAAGAAACTGTGGGAAACAAGCAAGAGGAGGCAAAACCGACTTGGGGGAGGAGTCCCTCCTCTCCAAGCCGGCGCGCCACCCAAGGCCGACTTGGGGAGGGACTCCCTCCCCTTGGCCGGCGCCCTCCACCCATAAAAGGAGGGGCAGGGCCTCCTCCTCTAGACACACAAGTTTCCTAGCCTCTAATCTAAATCCTAGCCCTAGACTCCGGTTTAGAGCTGTTTTGGTTTAGAGCTTCTAATTGCCCTAGCCCTCGGATTAGAGCCTTCTAATTGGTGTGTATAAACCCTAGACCACTAATAGTTCTCTCTCATACTCCACCATACTCGCTCCGGCTTAAGGCGAAGCCCTGCGGGATCTCCCCTCTACTTCCGGTACCACGCCGTTGTGCTGCCGGAATCGCGAGGAGAGTGCTACAACCTCCGCTGCCTGCTGGAACAAGGGAGAGGAAGGTCTTCGTCGAGTACCGAACGTGTGACCGACTGCGGGAGCGCTGCCGAAACGCAGCGCCGGAAGGATCATCTACGCGATCTTGAGATCGGGAAGAGTACGACTACATCACCCACGAGAATCCGCTCTCGTTAAATACTTTGGAATCTTCGAGGGTAAGTTATTCCATCGACTCGTTGCTACAATCTAGTAGATAGATCTTGGCTTGTTTGTTTGTATGCGATAGAGATTTTTTGTTTTCCATGCTACGAATCCCTACAGTGGTATCAGAGCCGTGTCTATATGTAGTTCTGTTGCACGAGTAGAACACAATGGTCATTGTGGGCGTTGATGCTTTTATTGTCGATTGCTTCTTGTGTACTTTGCATCTTGCGGTATGTTGGGATGAAGCGGCCCGGGCTAACCTTACATGACATCGTTCATGAGACTTGCTCCACGCTTAACATGCAACTTGTATTGCATAAGTGGCTTTGCGGGTGCCTGTTTCTCCTAGCATAGTTAAGATCCAATTTACAACGGGTGATTAACAATACTAGTATCAATGTTGTGGTTCTTGTTCGTAAGTTAGAACGACACTTACTGAAATCCCCAAACCACGTAAAATATGCAAAGAAAGTAGAGGCGTCTAACTTTGTTTTGCAGGGGTGTGCAGTGATGTGATATGGCCATGATTGTGATTATATTTGATGTATGCAATGTTCCTTATTGTAAGTTGGCAACCGGCAGGAGCCATGTGGTTGTCTTTAATTTATGTTAAGACCCGCGTGTCTATTCAAAGTAGTTGTAATAGTTGAAGCCGGTGGACGACAACCATGGAGAGGCGTCATTGACCTTGATGCAATGCCGGTGATGATGGAGATCATGTTCTTGCTTGAAGATGGAGATCGGAAGCACGAAGAAGAAAGGCCATATCATATCACATATATATTGAATTGCATGTGATGTTAATCCTTTATGCATCTTGTATTGCTTAGTAGACGACGGTAGCATTATAAGATGATCCCTCATGCACATGAATTTCAAGTCATAAAGTGTTCACCCTTAGTTAGCACCGTTGCTAAAGCTTGTTGTTTCGAAGCACCACGTGATGATCGGGTGTGTTAGATTCCACAAGTGTATACAACGTGAGCAAGCCAGATTTGCTCATGCAGAAACTAAGGTTTGATCTTGACGAGCCTAGCATGTACAGACATGGTCTCGGAACACGGATCACCGAAAGGTAAAGCATGAATCATATAGTAGATATGATGAACATGATGATTGTTCGCCATTGAAACTATATCAACTCTCGTGATGATCGGTGTTGATGTAGTGGATTTGGTTCGTGTGATCACTAAAACAATGTGAGGGATATTGTTTTGAGTGGGAGTTCACCTAGATTAACTTTATTAATTAAATTGAACTCAATTTTTCATAAACTTAGTCTAAAATATTGCAAATATGTTGTAGATCAATGGCAGCCCCTACCATCAATTTTAATGCGTTCCTAGAGAAAGAAAAGTTGAAAAACAATGGAAGCAACTTCATGGATTGGTTCCGCAATTTGAGGATTGTCCTCACAGCTGGTAATTTGACCTATGTGCTGGATGCACCGCTGGGTGACCCACCTGCAGATGATTCTCCCGATGAAGTAAAGAATGTTTACCTCGCTCGGAAGAATCAGTACTCCATAGTTCAGTGTGATATCTTGTATGGTTTGGAATCGGAGCTTCAGAAAAGGTTTGAGGATTCAGACCCATATGATATTGTCGAGGATCTCAAATTGATTTTTGAGACTCATGCGTCAATTGAAAGCTATGAGGCTTCTGAAAAGTTCTTTAACTGCAAGATGGAAGAGGGCAGCTCCGTCAGTGAGCATGTGCTTAAGATGTGTGGGCACGCAAACAAACTTCAAAGCTTGGGTATGGTGATTCCTAATGCTTTGGGGATTTACCGTGTCCTCCAATCACTACCACCAAGTTACAAGAACTTTGTGATGAACTACAACATGCAGAACATGAATAAGACGTTCCTAGAACTCTTTGCCATGTTGAAATATGCAGAAGTGGAGATCAAGAAAGAGCACCAAGTGTTGTTGGTCAATAAGACCACCAAATTCAAGAAAGGCAAGTCTAAGCAAAAGGGACACTTCAAGAAGGGTGGTAAGAAAGTTACCATGCCAGCGAAGAAGACCAAGGCTGGACCTAAGCCTGATACTGAGTGCTTTTACTGCAAGGGAGAAGGTCACTGGAAGCGGAATTGCCCAAAGTACTTGGCGGATTTGAAGAACGGCAACATCAAGAAGAAAGGTATATCTGATATACATGTTATTGATGTGTATCTCACTAGTACTCGTAGTAGTGCCTGGGTATTTGATACTGGTTCGGTTGCTTATATTTGTAACTCGAAACAGGTGCTGCAGAATAAACGGAAGCTAGCGAAGAACGAGGTGACGATGCGCGTGGGAAATGGATCAAAGGTTGATGTGATCGTGGTCGGCACGCTACCCCTTCATCTACCATCGGGATTAGTTTTATACTTAAATAATTGTTATTTGGTGCCTGCGTTGAGCATGAACATTATATCGGGATCTTGTTTATTGCGAGACGGTTACTTGTTTAAGTCCGAGAATAATGGTTGTTCGATTTATATGAGTAATATGTTTTATGCACATGCACCTTTGATAGATGGTCTATTCTTATTGAATCTCGATAGTGGAAATACACATATCAACAACATTGAGGCTAAACGTTTGAAATCAAGCGATAATTCGACCTATATGTGGCACTGTCGTCTTGGTCACATTGGAGTGAAACGTATGAAGAAACTCCATTCCGATGGACTTCTTGAATCACTTGATTTTGAATCACTTGAAAGATGCGAAGCATGTCTGATGGGTAAAATGACTAAGACTCCATTTTCTGGTATGATGGAGCGAGCTACGGACTTATTGGAAATTATACATACCGATGTGTGTGGTCCAATGAGTGTAGCATCGCGCGGTGGTTATCGTTATGTTCTTACCTTCACGGATGACTTGAGTAGATATGGGTATATCTATTTCATGAAACATAAGTCCGAAACTTTCGAGAAGTTTAACGAGTTTCAAAGTGAGGTAGAAAATCAACGTAACAAGAAGATTAAATTTCTACGTTCTGATCGTGGAGGTGAATATCTAAGTTACGAGTTTGGCAAGCATTTGAAGAAATGCGGAATACTTTCACAATTGACACCGCCGGGAACACCACAGCGTAATGGTGTGTCCGAACGTCGTAATCGAACTCTCTTAGATATGGTTCGTTATATGATGTCACTTACAGATTTACCGCTATCGTTTTGGGGTTATGCATTAGAAACAGCCGCATTCACTTTAAATAGGGCACCATCTAAATCCGTTGAAACGACACCGTATGAATTATGGTTTGGGAAGAAACCTAAATTGTCGTTCCTTAAAGTTTGGGGATGCGAAGCCTATGTAAAGAAGTTACAGCCGGACAAGCTTGAACCCAAAGCGGAAAAATGCGTCTTCATAGGATACCCGAAGGAAACTATTGGGTATACCTTCTATCATAGATCCGAAGGCAAAATCTTCGTTGCCAAGAATGGATCCTTTCTAGAGAAGGAATTTCTCTCGAAAGAAGTGACTCGAAGGAAAGTAGAACTCGACGAGGTTATCGAACCTTCTCTCGAAATTGCGAGTAGCGCAGCACCGGAAGAAGTTCCCGTGGTGCCTGCAACAATAAGAGAGGAAGCTAATGATGATGATCATGAAACTTCGGTTGAAGTTGCTATAGAGCCTCAGAGGTCAACGAGAACTCATACCACTCCAGATTGGTATGATTCCGTTATGAATGTCATGTTGGTGGACAACACCGATGACCCCGAGACATATGAGGAAGCGATGATGAGCCCAGATTCCAATAAATGGCAAGAAGCCTTGAAATCCGAGATTGGATCCATGTACGAAAACCAAGTATGGACTTTGGTGGACTTACCGGATGGCCGGAAGGCTGTCGAGAACAAATGGATTTTCAAGAAGAAAACAGATGCTGATGGTAATGTTACTGTCTATAAAGCTCGACTTGTCGCAAAAGGGTTTCGACAAATTCAAGGAGTTGACTAAGATGAGACTTTCTCACCGGTAGCGAAGCTAAAGTCTGTGAGGATTATGTTAGCGATCGCTGCATATTATGATTATGAGATATGGCAGATGGATGTCAAAACAACATTCCTCAATGGAGACATTGATGAAGAGTTGTATATGATGCAACCCAAAGGTTTTGTCGATCCTAAAGATGCTAACAAGGTATGCAAACTTCAACGATCCATCTATGGATTGAAGCAAGCATCCCAAAGTTGGAATCAACGTTTTGATAAGGTAATCAAAAGTTTTGGTTTTATACAAACTTATGGAGAAGCTTGTATTTACAAGAAAGTGAGTGGGAGCTCTGTAGCATTCCTAATACTGTATGTGGATGACATATTATTGATTGGGAATGATGTAGACCTTCTTAATAGTGTCAAAGAATATTTGAATAATAGTTTTTCAATGAAGGATCTTGACGAAGCAGCTTACATATTAGGCATAAAGATTTATAGAGATAGATCGAAACGCCAAATATCATTGTCACAGAGTACATATTTGGACAAAGTTCTAAAGCGGTTTGGAATGGAAGATAGCAAGAAAGGGTTCTTGCCCATGTTGCCCAATACGACCTTGAGTAAAACTCAAAGTCCGACATCGGCAGAAGATAGAGAAAGGATGAGTAAGACTCCCTATGCCTCAGCCATAGGATCTCTAATGTATGCCATGCTATGTACTAGACCCGACATTGCATATGTTGTTAGTTTAACTAGCAGATATCAAAGTGATCCAGGAGTGGATCATTGGACGGCGGTCAAAAACATTCTTAAGTACTTGAGAAGAACTAAGGATATGGTTCTTTCTTATAGAGGTGATGAACAGGTCGTTGTTAACGGTTACACCGATGCTAGTTGGAACACCGATCCGGATGATTCTAAATCACAATCCGGATACGTATTTATTTTGAATGGTGCAGCAGTTAGCTGGAGGAGTGCAAAGCAAAGCATTGTGGCGAGGTCTTCAACTGAATCGGAATACATGGCTGCTTCGGAGGCTTCACAAGAAGCGATATGGATGAAAGAGTTCATTACAGAGCTGGGTGTGGTTCCTAGTGCGCTGGACCCAATGTCTATCTACTGTGATAACATGGGCGCCATAGCCAATGCGCAAGAACCAAGGTCACACAAGAAGCTGAAGCACATCAAGCTACGTTTTCACGCTATTCGAGAACATATCCAGGATGGGGATATAAAGATTTGCAAAGTACACACAGATCTGAATGTGGCGGATCCGTTGACTAAACCTCTCCCGAGGGCAAAACATGACCAACACCAAACTGCCATGGGTGTTCGGTATATTACCATGTAATCTAGATTAGATGACTCTAGTGTAAGTGGGAGACTGTTGGAGATATGCCCTAGAGGCAATAATAAATGTAGTTATTATTATATCTTTGTGTTTATGATAAATGTTTACATTCATGCTATAATAGTATTAACAAGGAAACATTGATACTTGTGTGATTTGTAAACTTATTTTGAAGTCCCTAGTATAGCCTCTATACTTCACTAGCTTGTTGGTTGATAGATGATTGTGGTTTCCCTATCATGAACATTGAGATGTTATCAACAACAAGATCATATCGTTAGGAGAATGATATGGTGGACATACTCCTATAGATAAGCGTAGCATAAAGATCAAGTCATTTCAATAGTTCAATTGTTATATGCTTTCTGATACATAGTAACCTAATTCCTTCGACCATGAGATCATGCATATCACCTTTACCGGATGGATGCTTTGATGACATCAAACACCACACCGTAACTGGGTGGCTATAAAGGTGGCATTGAGTGTTCGGAAAGTTTTGGTTGAGACACATGGATCAAGAGTGGGATTTGTTCATCCATATGACGGATAGATATACTCTGGGCCCTCTCGGTGGAATGTCATCCAATTAGCTTGCAAGCATGTGACTGGCTCACAAGGGATCACATATCACGGGAACGAGAAAAGTGTACTTATCGGTAACGAGGTTGAACTAGGTATGCAGAGATACCGACGATCATAACCTCGGATAAGTAAACTATCGTGAGACAAAGGGAAATTGGTATCGTATGTAAGTGGTTCATTCGATCGCAAAGTAATCGTAGAAGTATGTGGGAGCCATATGAATTTCCAGATTCCTCTATTGGTTATTGTTCGGAGAAGTGTCTCGATCATGTCCGCATAATTCACGAACCGTAGGGAGACACACTTAAGGATTCGACGTTGTTTGACTAGTTATGGTATTATGAGAAAGAGACCGAATGTTGTTCGGAGTCTCGGATGGGATCCGGGATATCACGAGGTGATCCGGAATGGTCCGGAGAATAAGATTCATATAAGGAAAGTCCCGTTTCGGAGTTCGGAAATGATTCCGGTGTTTTCATCGGGAATGCTCTAGAAGGTTCCGGAATGCCCGGCACTCCGGGGGGGGGGGGGGAAGGGGTACATGAATGTGTCATTGCATATTGGAATGATTGCATCATGTACTAAGTGTTCTTGCTATTCCAAATAAAGGATTAAATTGAATCCTAAAACAGAAAAGTCAAATGGCCAGTTTGAAAGTCAAACGGCTAAAACAAGAAACTGTGGGAAACAAGCAAGAGGAGGCAAAACCGACTTGGGGGAGGAGTCCCTCCTCTCCAAGCCGGCGCGCCACCCAAGGCCTACTTGGGGAGGGACTCGCTCCCCTTGGCCGGCGCCCTCCACCCATAAAAGGAGGGGCAGGGCCTCCTCCTCTAGACACACAAGTTTCCTAGCCTCTAATCTAAATCCTAGCCCTAGACTCCGGTTTAGAGCTGTTTTGGTTTAGAGCTTCTAATTGCCCTAGCCCTCGGATTAGAGCCTTCTAATTGGTGTGTCTAAACCCTAGACCACTAATAGTTCTCTCTCATACTCCACCATACTCGCTCCGGCTTAAGGCGAAGCCCTGCGGGATCTCCCCTCTACTTCCGGTACCACGCCGTTGTGCTGCCGGAATCGCGAGGAGAGTGCTACAACCTCCGCTGCCTGCTGGAACAAGGGAGAGGAAGGTCTTCGTCGAGTACCGAACGTGTGACCGACTGCGGGAGCGCTGCCGGAACGCAGCGCCGGAAGGATCATCTACGCGATCTTGAGATCGGGAAGAGTACGACTACATCACCCACGAGAATCCGCTCTCGTTAAATACTTTGGAATCTTCGAGGGTAAGTTATTCCATTGACTCGTTGCTACAATCTAGTAGATAGATCTTGGCTTGTTTGTTTGTATGCGATAGAATTTTTTTGTTTTCCATGCTACGAATCCCTACATTTTGTTCCTCGGAACAATAATAAGGGCCCACTGTATGCGTCAAGGTGCTGAGGAACTCAAGTGTCAAGCGGAAGTACATGACGACATCCTGAAAGACAAAGTCATACAAACCAACATTGTTGCAAAGGAAATCAAAATTAGCACAAATGCAAGTTGGTTCAGGATATTGGGACACACCCACTTGGTGGAATTGATTTCTCGGAGCTTGAGACGGTTGAAACGGTTCAGCTGGAACTCCTCGGTGAACTCAATACCAAGTGACCCGGGGGTCAACGTATCAACGGGTGGTGCGAAAGACTTAGCGGCCATCACACGTGTACGGCTCCTCGTGTTCATCTAAAACAAAAATAAAGTAGATAAAGGTTTCTAATAAAATATTTTAGTCCAATAGAAACATAGCATATATGATCCTCTACACTAGTTACAAAAGAAACTCCTCTAAAACAATACTAAGCATGCTCAATATCAAGATTAAATCAAGAATAAGACCTAGGTCTAGATTGACAATTATGAAAATCGAGTGAAGCTTTTGTACAAATAAGTGGAGGACCAGAGGAGAATCATACCTTAGATCGATTGAGTGCGAGGAATCTAAGAAATATTGAGTAAATTTGAAGATCCAATGGAGGTGGTTTGGAGTTTGGAGGAAGAAGAAAGAGAAAGATTTGTTTTGGGGGATTTAGGTTACCTCCTCAGGGTGATTATGGCGGTTGTGTATGTGGTATGGCCGTAGCCCGCCCGTACCGGGTGACATACCTTGGCGATGACGATTCTCCTCGGGTGATGCACTCACTATGGGCGCACGGTACGGTCGCTCGCGCCCGTACTGCTGGTTGTTATCCATATGGTACCTTTGCTTGAAATCTGATGGTTCGCTCGAGGGTACGGTACGGGTGCACGGTACGGGTACGTCGAACCGTACCGGTGGTCGTTATAAGCATTGTTTCCTGCGGCAAAAATCAGAATTTGTATCTTCTTATGCTTCGAGGTGGTACAGACGCACGATACGGTCCTTCCTGGCCGTACCACTGGTCGTTAGATGGCCAATGAGCTACAAAACTCAAAGAATTGGATTAGTATCTATGTGTGTATTTGCACATCTTATAAAAAGACAAAATAATAGCAAATATACTACATAAAAAATCAGCAATACCTCTTAGCCCATGCGTTAGTAAAATAAAAATCAAGGATTACCTTATTTCTTCTCCTCTCTTCAAAGGTCTTCTTGAACATTCTATATTAAAAACAAACAAAACAAAGCAAAAATAAAAACAAAACTAATACAAAAGTAAAAAACTTTATTTCACATGGGTTACCTTCCATGAAGTGCCTCTAGCTTCGGTCAATTATCTTGACCCCAATGGCAATCATTTAGGTTTAGGAAGTGGAGCCCACTCCAAAATAGTTGGATTTTAAAGTAATTATACCATCGTCATCATTAGGCTTGGCCTTATTTTTCCTAGGGAAGTGGACTATAAAAGGCCCTATTCTCACATTTCCCTCATGTAAATTAATTAGATCTTTGATAGTTCTTAGAAATGGCCTACCTAAAATTATAGGTGCTATGGGATCTTTAGGCATGTCTATAATAACAAGATCAATAAGAGCAGGACTATCTTTAATTTCAACAACTATATTTTATCTTATCCCAATAGCTTGTTTATAAGTTGAATCCACTAGATGGAGTCTCAGTTCAGTAGTGAAAAAATGGCCTAGGTTTAATTTATTAAATAGACTTTTGGAAATTATTGAGACGCTTGCACAAAGATAACAAAGTGCGGGTATCTCATTAAATCTCAACTTAACTTTAATAGTAGGCTTAAATATATCATCTAGCTTAGCAGGAAGCCTATCAGCTAGTCTCTTATACCCCATCTCTAACTCTCGGACTTTAGATGCTACTTGTTATATTAATTGTTGGTACATAGCATCATTATCTTGTTTTATACCTGGATTCTTCATGGTGATCATCTTTAGTAGATCTTCCACGGTATATCCCGGTGTTGGCGTGTTGCTGTCATCTAACTCTTTAGGTTTTTCTTCATTGGTTACTACCTCATCATCTTGAGGTCTTCTACCGGATTTGGCTCGAGCTTTCCAGCAAACTTTGCTAGTATGATAGCTTGGCTCTCAGCTACCTTGCCCGGATAAGCCTCCACGGTCTCTGTCCTTTTATATAGAGCATGCACATCATTTATAATTGCAACAACCTGGTTAGATATTTTTCCTGTATAAAGAGGCTCCCTCCCCCCTATATAAAGAGCCCCCCTCTCACCCTTGGAGGAACACATAAAAACAGCAAATCCCATGAGTTGGGAACCCCTCCTCCTCTCCAATCTCTTTATCTGTAGTTGTCTCCACGCGTTGGCACGACCCAGGGTTGTTTGCGCAAGATTCAATGCATCTGCAGCACGCCGTTGCGCTGCAAGGATTCCATAGCTGGAGATCTAACTTCTGCACGTACTCCCGGCGGGATCGGGGAGACGAAGGTTCTCGTCGTACATCGTACATGTACGAAGCCACGAGGTACGACACTTGAGCACTTTGGATGTCGTGTGCTAAACTGTTGCACGGTGTTGGAGCAAGGGGTGACCTGCGAGGAGCTTCGCGACCTTGACGTCGACTACAAGCACGACTACTTCAACCATGTTCCTGTCGGAATGTTAACCGCTTTCGGACTACAAGAGTATGTATCCGAAACCGGACTTGTTATGTGGATCTCCATACCTATCTCTTTTTACTTTCAAGGATCGTTGGCTGTTTCTTTTGCAATTGCTTGCACAATATTTGAGAGTACTAATACTTTTGTTCATGTATTTACACATATGCCATTCATGTTATAAACTCATAACCGAAATCCGGGGTTATACCATAGATCTTTCAAAAGCTAGTGGAGTCGTTGCCATCCCAAAGGTGTGCACTAGAAACATTAAAAACCTTTTTATATACTAGTACCGCGGTTTGATCCACAAGGTTAGCTTTGGCATACATCAATTATCAAACAACTCCTTTCATGAGTGTCGTAAAGACTATCAAAATATCTATGGGGTTAAGTATCTTCAAGGGTATACTCTCAAGACAATCATTCATCAAACAAGTCATGAAATTCAGACATTTCCTTATTGTATCTGTTTGGCAATATTATTTCCAAGGCAATACTCGATTAGCTAAATGAACTAGAGCAAGAGCTTCAACAACTAATCATCATACTAATATAAAGCTCTACTCTAACCATATTAAATTGCTCCCACTAGCATGGCATCTTAACAAATCAACCAACTAGGATAAACAACTCAAACTTCAAAAGTGGAAGACATAGGACATACCTCTCATAAGTGACTCCTTGATTCTCTTTCTTATAGGGATGTGTTCCTTCAAAACTCAAACACGATTACTCTAATAATAATATTAAAGCAAACAGGCAAAGTGGAAATCCATATTTACGAAATAAAGGAAGAACGGAAAAATATTTATGTATTTTTGAGGATTGGGATTAAAGAATAGAAAAGAACTTGCAACCAAGCAAGGGACTAAGAAAAGAAAAATAAACGATAAACAAAAGCAAACTAAAAAGCAAAGTGTTGGAACAAGACAACACGAGTGTTTCAAAGCTCCCAATGAGCTGGAGTACAACCTTATTATTACACAAATAAATTTTACGGGGGAACACATCCCCAAGATCAGGATTTTTCAAGCCCTTTTGTTGCTCATTGTGTGGTGGTGGTGGAAATTCTCCCATGTTCCATTGGCTGCTCCAATCATGGAACTGGGTGGCGAGGTTTGCAGTAGCATCTTAAAGGTTGATGGAGAGGTTGTTTATGTTTTGAATATTTCCTTTGAGTGCATAGATATCTTCATATCTGGTGTAGTATTTTGGTGGTTGCACATATTGTTCGGGTCCCTCTTGTTCTACTTATTCATCTTCTCTTCATCTTTCTCCCATGGGTATTTCTTGATGGGGTATATCTACCTCAACCCGCGTGTCAAAACGCAAACGTCCATCCTCGACAGAGAATAGACCATTAGGCAAAAGAGTTGGGATCAAGTGATCTGCTCCAGGTATATCAAGAAAGTATCTACCATGAGTTCTAAAAACCATACCACATGCTCTTAGAGTGGGCAGACCGAGACATTGACTTCCTGTCAACGGTTGGATGTTACCTATGTTGATGTGAAGTGTGCGTGCAAGAACGGTTACAACTTCTCCTTTGCATATGGGTCCTCGAGATTGGAGAGCCTAATTCTTAAGGTAAAACACAACAAGGGCGCCCAGATTTGGCATTAGGTTACAATTAATAATAGCAGCCTTTGCAAGGATCATCATATCCTCCTCATTAACTCTAGTAAACTCATCATGTGCGTGCAAGCAATAACATAAAAACTAACGAATAACAGGCTGATCAATTTGTTTCTCCTTGGGTGTGTTTCCATGATTTCTCATTAAATTAAAGTACTCCCAAGATGCATGATTTAAAATAAAAGTAATGGAGGGTCTATCAGTGGTGTTGTTGGCAAACCCAAAAAATTGAGCCCATTGGTTGGGTGTTAAGGTGTACTCACAGTTTATAAGACGGAAATTGATGCGATTAACTCCTGGCTTTTGTTCCTCGGAACAATAATAAGGGCCCACTGTATGTGTCAAGGTGCTGAGGAACTCAAGTGTCAAGCGGAGGTACATGGCGACATCCTGAAAGACAAAGTCATACAAACCAACATTGTTGCAAAGGAAATCAAAATTAGTACAAATGCAAGTTGGTTCAGGATATAGGGACACACCCACTTGGTGGAATTGATTTCTCGGAGCTTGAGACGGTTGAAACGGTTCAGCTGGAACTCCTCGGTGAACTCGATACCAAGTGACTTAGGGGTCAACGTATCAACGGGTGGTGCGAAAGACTTAGCAGCCATCACATGTGTACGGCTCCTCGTATTCATCTAAAACAAAAATAAAGTAGATAAAGGTTGCTAATAAAATATTTTAGTCCAATAGAAACATAGCATATATGATCCTCTACACTAGTTACAAAAGAAACTCCTCTAAAACAATACTAAGCATGCTCAATATCAAGATTAAATCAAGAATAAGAACTAGGTCTTGATTGACAATTATGAAAATTGAGTGAAGCTTTTGTACAAATAAGTGGAGGACCAGAGGAGAATCATACCTTAAATCGATTGAGTGCGAGGAATCTAAGAAAGATTAAGTAAATTTGAAGATTCAATGGAGGTGGTTTGGAGTTTGGAGGAAGAAGAAAGAGAAATATTTGTTTTGGGGGATTTAGGTTACCTCCTCAGGGTGATTATAGCGGTTATGTATGTGGTACGGCCATAGCCCGCCCGTACCGGGTGACATACCTTGGCGGTGACAATTCCCCTCCGGCGATGCACTCGCTATGGGCGCACGGTACGGTCGCTCGCACCCGTACTGCTGGTTGTTATCCATATGGTACCTTTGCATGAAATCTGATGGTTCGCTCAAGGGTTGCTATAAGCATTGTTTCCTGCGGCAAAAATCAGAATTTCTATATTCTTATGCTTCGAGGTGGTACGGGCGCACGATACGGTCCTTCCTGGCCGTACCATTGGTCGTTAGACGTCCAGTGAGCTACAAAACTCAAATAATGGGATTAATATCTCTGTGTGTCTTTGCACATCTTATCAAAAGACAAAATAATAGCAAATATGCTACATAAAAAATCAGCAATGCCTCTTAGCCCATGCGTTAGTAAAATAAAAATCAAGGATTACCTTATTTCTTCTCCTCTCTTCAAAGGTCTTCCTGAACATTCTATATTAAAAACAAACAAAACAAAACAAAAAGAAAAAGGAAACTAACAAGACTGATACAAAAGTAAAAACTTTATTTCACATGGGTTGTCTTCCATGAAGTGCCTCTAGTTTCGGTCAATTAGCTTGACCCCAATGGCAGTCATTTAGGTTTAAGAAGTGGAGCCCACTCCAAAATAGTTGGTTGTTAAAGTAATTATACCATCCTTATCATTAGGCCTGGTCTTATTTTTCCTAGGGAAGTGGAGTATAAAAGGCCCTATTCTCATATTCCCCTCATCTAAATTAATTAGAGCTTTGATAGTTCTTAGAAATGGCCTACCTAAAATTATAGGTGCTATGGGATCTTTAGGCATGTCTACAATAACAAGATCAATAAGAGCAGGACTATCTATAATTTCATCAACTATATTTTATTTTATCCCGATAGCTTGTTTATAAGTTGAATCCACTAGATGAAGTCTCAATTCAGTAGTGACAAATGGCCTAGGTTTAATTTATTAAATAGACTTTTGGAAATTATTGAGACGCTTGCACAAAGATAACAAAGTGCGGGTATCTCATTAACTCCCAACTTAACTTTAATAGTAGGCTTAAATATATCATCTAGCTTAGCAGGAAGCCTATCAGCTAGTCTCTTATACTCCATCTCTAACTCTCACTTTAGATGCTACATGTTATATTAATTGTTGGTACATAGCATCATTATCTTGTTTTATACCTGGATTCTTCATGGTGATCATCTTTAGTAGATCTTCCACGGTATATCCCGGCGTTGGCGTGTTGTTGTAATCTAACTCTTTAGGTTTTTCTTCATTGGTTACTACCCTCATCATCTTGAGGTCTTCTACCGGATTTGGCTCGGGCTTTCCAGCAAACTTTGCTAGTATGATAGCTTGGCTCTCAGCTACCTTGCCCGGATAAGCCTCCACGGTCTCTGTCCTTTTATATAGAGCATGCACATCATTTATAATTGCAACAACCTGGTTAGATATTTTTCCTGTATAAAGAGGCCCCCTTCCCCTATATAAAGAGTCCCCCTCTCCCCCTTGGAGGAACACATAAAAACAGCTAATCCCATGAGTTGGGAACCCCTCCTCCTCTCCAATCTCTTTATATCTAGTTGTCTCCACACATTGGCACGGCCCAAGGGGTTATTTGTGCAAGATACGATGCATTTGCAGCACACCGTTACGTTGAAAGGATTCCATAGACGGAGATTTAAGTTCTGGACGTACTCCCGGCGGGATCTGGGAGACGGAGGTTCTCGGCGTACACCGTACGTGTACGAAGCCATGAGCTACGACACTTGGGCACTTTGGATGTCGTGTGCTAAACTTTTGCACGGTCTTGGAGCAAGGGGTGACCTACGAGGAGCTTCGCGACCTTGAGGTCGGATACAAGCACGACTACTTCAACCATGTTCCTCTCGGAATGTTAACCGCTTTCAGACTATTAGGGTATGTATCCGAAATCTCTCGGTCGTTACTGCATTACTAGTAGATAGATCTTGGGTATCAGGGAAATTCGTCGTAGTAAAATTTCGATTTTCTACACTGGAACCCTATAGTGGTATCAGATCCGTTCTCTGTGTAGTAGTGTTGTATGGCCAGTACACACATATGTTGTACGGGCATTGATGCTATAGTTGTTACCCTCTCACGTGTACTTGTTTATATCGCGAGATTGTTTGATGTGAAGCGTCCCGGACCGACCTTATGCGTACTCTTATGAGAGACTGGCTCCACACTCAACATACAGCTTGTTCCGTATAAGTGGCTAGCGGGTGACTGTCTCTCTTACAATAGTTAATATAGCATTTACAATGGAGGACCCCGAAAGGGGTGTAGTAGAGACAATTGTATGGATCCATGTTGTAGTTGGAAAGTTCTTAGATTAAAAACGGTTCTATTGCGAAAGCTCTAACAACCACATAAAACTTGTAATAGATAAAGTAGAGGCGTCTAACTTTATTTTGTAGGAGGGGCATGTGATTTGATATGGTCATGGTCATTACGGAGGTAAAGTAGTTTACTTTTATGTTACTAAGTTGTGTAGTAATAGTCATTGTTCCGATGGACGATCTACTGGTGGCATCGTGGACTTGGCGATAAAACTGGTGGCACGATGGAGATCATGCTGGAGCGCTCGATGGAGATCAAGGCGCAAGAAGGATCATATCATATCACAAATATGCATATGATGTTGATACCTGCTTTGCATCTTATTGTGTGCTAGTATTAAATACTCAATGGTAGGATAGATAAGATGATCTCTATTAAAACCATTATTGAATTAGTGAGCCTAATATGTGCAGACATGGCCTCAAAATTCCAATGATAGCGTTCCTCTTGTGTGTGCACCACCAAGAAAGTTCTTCGGTATGAGGCATGTCATGTTAATCGGGTGTCAGACATACCTACGTTTACATATAATGGGTTCAATAGTTGTACTTCAATACACACAAGTTTGAATTGGCGAGCCTATCATGTCGGACATGGGACTCAGAACACAAGAGATCGAAAGATCGAGCATGAATCACATGGAGATGTGATTGACATTGGAGAATGTCTAACTTTGAAGCTATGTTGCCGGCCGTGTCAATCGGGGTTGCATAGTGAATTGGGATCGTGTGATCGCTTAAGTTGTCTAGGGGATGACTATTTTAGTGGGAGCTCAATTATGAATTGAACTCATTATTATGAACTAAGTCTAGATGTCTATTTGCAAATATCTTAATAGATCAAGGCATGTCTCATTAAGGTCCTTTGTGACCCTGAGAAATTTCTTGCTTGATATGGAACTTAGCAGAAGGTCCAACTTTATAGATTAATACCCACGCCCGAGAGATATCCTCGTAATAAGATGATCTTCTATTCTTGATACAATAACCATTAGGAGATAGTTTGATGACTCCACAAAGTTTATGCTTTCTCTATAAATCATGCAAAAGGAGCCATTCTCCATTCGATTGAGAATTGGGATGCAATTTTTTATTCTACAAATCAGGCACATAATCTATGAGCCGTTGGATGAGGTTTCTGCATGACATATCCCTACTCTCACGTTGGTCGATTACAAGAACAAAATCACTCGTCAAAGCACCTCTAGCCGTGAGCCTCAATCAATATCTGGAAACAACGTCGGATCGACCGCTTGGGGAGCATCGACACGAGCTTCGACCTTTTTTGGCATGCCTCTCCCCTAGTTGCACACAAAGGCATCTCGCTATGGTTTTTCAAACATGATTTTTTAGCAAATTCTAATGAAAACATAAATAATTTAAACACATAGTTCAAATCCTGACCACATTACAAACATAGTTTGAACACATAAAAATATAATTTCAACAATAATCTGTACAAATAAAATAAAATAATGTTCACTCTTGCTGAGGCAACAACCCCTCTCATTCGAGACTCCATGAATGCTCAATCAGATCATTTTGCAGATTGTAACGGGTGATTTCGTCATGAATCTTTGTATGCATGGCGATGTAGTTCACCCAATCTGTCATACAATTGGTGAACAACATGTGCAAAAGGACCCCGTCACTCATATAGACGTCTATGCTAGATGTTCACGCTCACTCTCGATGTTCACATTGTGTATGATCATGCATACATTTATCACCTCCCACATATAATGTTGAGACCAAGTAAGAGCATGTTACCGAACAATAGAAAATCGAGTTTGGAGCGCACCAAATGCTCGCTCGACATTTTTACTGCAAATCTCCTGACGCAAAGCAAAAGTGATACTTTGCCGGACCGAGAGGGTCGAAAATTGTCGTCACAAATATCATCCACTTTGGATAAATGCCATCAATGAGGTAGTAACCTTTGTTGTATGGGTGACCATTGATCTCATAGTTGCACTCTAGAGCATGACATGTTTTGCAAACACAGGAGAGCGCTATAGCATATTGATGTCATTGTAAGATCCCGCTATGCCAAAGAAAGCATGCCAAATTCAAAAGTCTGCCACTTCTTCAAGTATCAAACTGCAATATCCATGATGCTCTTTTTACAAACCTTGGTAAGCGAAGGGACAATTCTTTTATGATCAATGCATGCAATCAATGCTCCCAAGCATGTCGGGAAATCCTCTCACTTCATTCTATGCCATGATCTTAGCAGCCTATGCTTCATTTGGCCCTCTCAAATAGTCATCCCCAAACACTCTGATCAGTGCATTGCAGGATCGACACATGGCTTAAGTGGCTTTGGACTCAAACATGCGCAAGCGTCTTTTGAATCTCTAGGAGCTCTATGTGCAAGCATTGTCATGGCACCCATGCATTTATGGACAGAGGAGAAACCTACCATTCCCACTACATCTTTCTTCAGCTTGAATAGGATCGTAGGCCCTCACTGTAGGGGGTCGTAGCACGGAAAACAAAAAAAATCTACCGCATAAACACATACAAGCCAAGATCTATCTACTAGATTGTAGCAACGAGTCGATTAGAGTACTCACCCTCGAAGATTCCAAAGCGGTTAACGAGAGCATATTCTCGTGGGTGATGTAGTCGTTCACTTGCCAATCTCAAGATCGCGTAGACGATCCTTTCGGCGCCGCGTCCTGGCAGCTCTCCCGCAGTCGGTCACACGTTCGGTACTCGATGAAGACCGTCCTCTCCCTTGTTCAGGCAGCGGAGGTTGTAGTTCTCTCCTCGCGATTTTGGGAGGACGACGGCGTGGTGCCAGAGTTAGAGGGGAAATCCCGCAGGGCTTTGCCTTAAGCCGGAGCGGGTTATGATGGAGTAGTAGGGTTCCCCGGAGTCTAGGGTTTAGAAGCCGGAGAGGATAAGGTGGGGCCGGTGGCGGCTAGTGCGGCGGCGGCTTGGGGGGCTTGGGCTTGAGGTGGCCTTGGGGGGCACTCAGAGGGATAGGTAGCTAGGGAGGGGAGTTTGAAACCTTCCCTAACTCCCTCTCCTCCTTGGCGCGTGATGGAGGGAGAGGAGGTATCCTCTCCTCCCTCCACCAGGAAACATTGTCCCAATTTGACTTTTCAAACTTGCCTTTTGACTTTCAATTTTGGAGTTTAATTTCTTTATTTTAAACGCCCAGCCAAGTGACCTAGGACTTGATGCAATCATTCCACTTAGTCATGACACATTCATGTACCATTCCCCTTCCGGTCCGGTGAACCTTCTAGACCCTTCTAGATCATTCCGGTGAAAACATCGGAATCATTCCCAAACTCCAGAATCGGACTTTCCATATATGAATCTTATTCCCTGGACCATTCCGGATCTCCTCGTGATATCCCTGAAGGGTTTCGCAGCATAGTAAATCAAAAAAATTCTACGGATGCGGACGGGAAAGCCAAGATCTAATCTATGAGATGCAAACAATGAGGGGGATTAGATGATATCTTCATACCCTTGAAGACTCGCACAACGGAACGTTCGTCGGAACGTGGGTGATGTAGTCGTACTCGCTTATCCTCCTCGCGATCCGATCCGATTTAACACCGCAAGTGGTGATGCCTACGAGAGATGCACACGTGCAGCACCTCGACGTCTCCTCCTTCCTCGGTCCAGCAAGTATGGTGGAGAGACGGATTGGATCTACAACACGACGGCGCGATGCAAGTGGTGGAGAGTTTCTGCAGCTAGTCCATAGAGGCATACTAGGGACACGGTGTTGTTCATAAACCACGCAAGTATTAAAGTTTCCGCTTAATACAATTCTAGCATGGAATATAAACTTTATCATGAACAAGAATAATAATAATAACATCTTTATTATTGCCTCTAGGGCATAATTCCAACAGTCTCCCACTTGCACTAGAGTCAATAATCTAGTTTACATCTGGCAATAATCTAACACCCATGGCACTAAGGTGCTGATCATGTTTTGCACGTGGAAGAGGTTTAGTCAATGGACCTGCGACATTCAGATCTGTATGTACTTTGATAATCTTCAGATCTCCATCTGCTATATAATCTCGGATTATATGAAACTTGCGGTTGATATGCTTGGTCTTTGGACAATATCTTGGTTCCTTAGCGAGTGCTATGGCGCCAGTGTTGTCACACAATATCTCCAGTGGGTCCAATGCACTTGGAACCACACCAAGCTCAGTGATGAAGTTCCTGATCCAAACTCCTTCACTTGACGCTTCTGCAGCAGCCATGTATTCCGCTTCTACTGTAGATCCCGTGATCACGCTTTGCTTGCAGCTTCTCCAGCTCACAGCTCCTCCATTCAAAATATAAACGTATCTTGTCTGAGATTTAGAATCATCCTTGTCGGTGTCGAAACTAGCGTCGACGTAACCTTTTACTACGAGCTGTTCATCACCTCCATAGACTAAGAACATTTATTTAGTCCTATTTAGGTACTTTAGGATGTTCTTCACGACTGTCCAGTGTTCCACTCCTGGATCACTTTGGTATCTGCTCGTCAAACTAAGAGCATTGGACACATCCGGTCTAGTACACAGCATGGCATACATGATAAAACCTATGGCCGAGGCATAAGGCACTTTGCTCATAGCTTCTCTATCATTTACCGTAGCTGGAGACTGAGCCTTGCTCAATATCTTACCTGACAACATAGGCACTGAACCTTTCTTTGCCTTATCCATTCTGAACCTTTTCAGAACTTTGTCTAGGTATGTACTCTGGCTTAAAGCTATCAGGTGTCTTTGTCTATCTCTATAGATTTTGATGCCCAATATATAAGCAGCTTCACCTAGGTCTTTCATTGAAAAACACTTGTTCAAATAACTCTTCACATTGTTAAGCATGTTAATGTCATTTCAAATAATCAATATGTCATCCACATATAGTACCAGAAATGTCACCGAACTCCCACTCACTTTCTTGTAGATACAAGCTTCGTAGCAATTTGGAACAAATCCAAAGCTCTTGATCACTTGATCAAAATGAAGGTTCCAACTCCGAGATGCTTGCTTTAGTCCATAAATGGAACGTTGAAGTTTGCACACTTTATCAGCATCCTTAGGATCGACAAAACCTTCGGGTTGCATCATATACAACTCTTCATCAATGTTGCCATTGAGGAACACAGTCTTGACATCCATCTGCCATATTTCATAATCATGAAACGCAGCAATTGCTAATAAAATCCGAATGGACTTAAACATCGCTACAGGAGAGAAAGTCTCATCGTAGTCAACACCTTGAACTTGTCAAAAACCTTTTGCGACAAGTCGTGCTTTATAGACGATAATATTACCATCCGCGTCCATTTTCTTCTTGAAGATCAATTTGCACTCAACGGCCTTTCGGTCGCTAGGAGGGTCTACCAAAGTCCATACTTGGTTTTCGCTCATGGATCCCAATTCGGATTTCATGGCCTCTAGCCATTTCTCAGAGTATGGGCTCATCATCGCTTCCTCATAGTTCGTAGGTTCACTGTATTCTACCAACAAGACAGTCAAGACAGGGTTGCCGTACCACTCAGGAGGGGCACGCGACCTTGTCGACCTGCAACGTTTAGTAGCAGCATCGTTCGAAGCTTCATGATCCTTGTCATTAGCTTCCTATATTGTTGGTGCAGGCGGCACTGGAACAATTTCAGGTGCTGCACTACTCTCCAACTCAAGAGAAGGTTCAACAACCTCGTCTAGCTCTACTTTCCTCCCACTCACTTCTTTCGAGAGAAACTCCTTCTCAAGAAAGGAACCATTCTTTGCGACAAACACTTTGCCTTCGGTTCTGTGATAGAAGGTATACCCAATAGTTTCCTTAGGGTATCCTATGAAGACGCATTTCTCCGCTTTGGGTTCGAGCTTGTCTGGCATCAACTTCTTGACGTAAGCTTCGCATCCCCAGACTTTAATAAACGACAACTTAGGTTTATCACCAAACCATAGTTCATACGGTGTCGTCTCAACGGATTTAGATGGTGCCCTATTTAAAGTGAATGCAGCGGTTTCTAATGCATAACCCCAAAATGATAACGACAAATCAGTAAGAGACATCATTGATCAGACCATATCTAATAGAATTCGATTCCGATGTTCAGACACACCATTGCGTTGTGGTGTTCCGGGTGGCGTGAGTTGCGAAACGATTTCGCTTGCTTTAAGATGCGTGAGAAAATCATAACTCAAATATTCACCTCCACGATCGGATCATAGAAACTTAATCTTTCTGTTATGATGGTTCTCCACTTCATTCTGAAATTCCTTGAACTTTTCAAATGTTTCAGATTTATGTTTCATTAAATAGATATACCCATATCTACTTAAGTCATCGGTAAAAGTGAGAAAATAGCGATATCCACCGTGCGTCGAAACACTCATCGGTCCGCATACATCGGTATGTATGATTTCCAACAAGTCCGTTGCTCGCTCCATCATACCGGAGAACGGGGTTTTGATCATCTTGCCCATGAGGCATGGTTCGCATGTGTCAAATGATTCAAAATCAAGAGACTCAAAAAGTCCATCAGAATGGAGTTTCTTCATGCGCTTTACACCAATATGACCTAGACGACAGTGCCACAAATAAGTAGTATTATCACTATCTACATTGCATCTCTTAGCCTCAATGTTATGAATGTGTGTTTCATCCCTTTCGAGATTCAGAAGAAATAAACCATTCACAGAAGGTGATGACCATAAAAGATGTTACTCATATAAATAGAACAACCATTATTCTTAGATTTAAATGAATAACCGTCTTGCAATAAACACGATCCAGATATGATGTTCATGCTCAACGCAGGCACATAATAACATTTATTGAGGTTTAAAACTAATCTCGAAGGTAAAACTAAGGAGAGCGTGCCGACGGCCATCACATCAACTCTTGATTCGTTGCCAACGCGCATCGTCACCTCATCCCTCGCAAGCCGCCGTCTATTTCGTAGCTCCTGTTTCGAGTTACAAATATTAGCAACTGAACTAGTATCAAATACCTAGGCACTACAACGAGGGCTAGTAAGGAAAACATCAATAACATGTATATCAAATACACCTTTGATGGTGCGAGCCTTCTTGTCCGCTAAGTACTTCGAACAGTTGCGCTTCCAGTGACCCTTGTCCTTGCAATAGAAGCACTTAGTGTCCGGCTTGGGTCCAGACTTGAGCTTCTTCTCAGCAGGGGCAACGCGCTTGCCGCCGCCTTTCTTGAAGGGCTTCTTTGCACCCTTACCTTTCTTAAAGGTGGGGGGCTTGTTGACCATCAACACATGATTATCCTTTTTGATGTCCACCTCCGCAGCCTTCAGCTTTGCGAAGAGCTCGGTGATCGTATCAGTGGAACCAATCTGATTATGAGTCACTACAAAACTTTTGTAGTTGGGAGGGAGTGATTGCAGAACCCTGTCAATCTTGAGCTCCTCTGGAATCTTGCAGTCCAGTTGCTCAAGGCGTTGAGTGTAGCCCGACATCTTTATGGCGTGCTCACTAACAGAACTCCCTTCCTCCATCTTGCAGTTAAAGAATTTCTCAGAGATCTCATATCTCTCAGAACGGGCCTGAGTCTGGAACATAGTTTTCAGTTCCTCGAGAATCTCAAAGGGCCCGGGATAGTCTTCAAAACGATTTTGAAGGTCCGATTCCATAGCAAACAACATGGTGCCCTTAATCACACCATAATCATCTTTGCGCGACTGATAAACAACTTTCTCATCAGCCGGCGCATCTACAGCAGGGGCGTCACCTAGCGCATTCTCAAGGACATAGTCCTTTTGACCGCCAGAGAGAATGATTCTCAGATTGCGGAACCAGTTGGTGAAGTTAGACCCATTGTTTCTAAGCTTTTCCTTCTTAGCAAAAATGTTGAAGTTGAAGTTGGACTTGCCATTTGATCTACAATATTTGCAAGTACAAATTTAGACTATGTTCATGATAACTAGTTCAACTTTAATCAAATTACTAGATAAACTCCCACTAAATTCAACATCCCTCAAGTTGTTTAGTGAACATGATCCAAATTCACCACACCTAATCCGATCTTCACGAGAAGATATGTGGTTTCAATGGTGGACAACGAAGTGTCGATCATATCATTCATATGACTCATGCTTAACCTTTCGGTTCTTCTGTTTCGAGGCCATGTCTGTACATGCTAGGCTCGTCAAGTCAGACCCAAGTATTTCCGCGTGTGCAAAACTGGCTTGCACCCGTTGTATGTGAACGTAGAGTCTATAGCACCCGATCATCATGTGATGCTTGGACACGACGAACTTTCGCAACGGTGCATACATGGGGAGAACATAGTTTTATCTTGATCTTTAAGTGAGGAATCATCTTATAATGCTACCGTCGCGATCTAAGCATAATAAGATACATAAAAGGATAAACATCACATGCATATAACTTTATGTGACATGGTATAGCCAATATTCGCGCAATGATCTCCATCTTGTGCATGCCGACACGATCTCCATCACTCCACCATGATTGCCTCCACCACGAATAGCAACTACAACTATTGCTAACTACTTAGCGATAAAGTAAAGCTATTACATGGCGTATAAGAAGTTGACACACAGGTCATACACAATTATAAAGACAACCATATGGCTCATGCCGGTTGTGTACTCATCGACATGCAAGTCATGAAACATTACAAAACATGATCATTGCATACAACATACACATCACATCTTGGGCCATACCATATCACAGAAAACACTCCCTGCAAAAACAAGTTAGACGCCTCTACTTTGTTGTTGCATGTTTTACGTGGCTTATGGGAGTAGCAAGCTAAGAACGATTCTTACCTACGGAAAGCCACAACGGTGATATTATGGTTGCCAAACTCCGGTGTAAATCCCATGACAACTATAGTGAGATAAACTGACATCCACCAGCCGCATTTGTGGAACAAGCCACACGTCAAGTGCGGAGCCGGTCTCGCGAACGACGTCGCGTAAGGTTGGCCTGGACCGCTTCAATCTCACTATCCCGCGTCATAAGAAGAACACAAACAAAAGGCTTGCAACATAAAACATCAACGCCCGCAACAACCATGTTGCGTTCTACTCGTGAAACACATCTACGGATAGATCTAGCTCTGATACCACTGAAGGGTTTCGCAGCATAGTAAATCAAAAAATTTCTACGGATGCGAACGGGAAAGCCAAGATCTAATCTAGGAGATGCAAACAACGAGGGGGATTAGATGAGATCTTCATACCCTTGAAGATTCGCACAGCGGAACGTTCGTCGGAACGTGGGTGATGTTGTCGTACTCGCTTCTCCTCCTCGCGATCCGATCCGATCTAACACCGCAAGTGGCGATGCCTCCGAGAGATGCACACGTGCAGCACCTCGATGTCTCCTCTTCCTCGGTCCAGCAAGTATGGTGGAGAGACGGATTGGATCTACAACGCGACGGCGCGGTGCAAGTGGTGGAGAGTTTCTGCAGCAGGGCTTCGCCTACACGCAGTCGGGAGGGAGAGAGAGAGGAGGGCATCAGGGCGGCTAGGGCTTGAGGAGGAGGTGTAGGAGGGGGTGCTACCCCATCCCTCATTATATAGAGGGGTGGGCAAGCAGCCCTTGCCCCTCCCCCAAGCCCTAGGGCCGGCGGCCAAGGGGGAAGGAGTGGGGGGCAAGTTTCCCCCTTCTAGAAGCTCCCCTAGGGTTTCCCCTAGGTTTGGCCGGCTGGTCCCTATGGGGCCTTGTGCCCCTGTCCCAATGCGGCCAGGGCACTCCCTCATAGGCCCATGCCCCCTCCCGGCAGGTGGGTCCACGTTGGTCCCCCTCCGGAAGGTTCTAGAAGCTTCCGGTACAATACCGATTAACCCGAAACAATTCCGAACTCCAAAAACTGCATTGCCTTATATGAATCTTATTCTTCGGACCATTCTAGAACCTCTCGTGATGTCTCGGATCCCATCTGAGACTCCGAACAAAAACTCATAAACCAATTATCCAATCTATCCTAGCGTCAAGACACGTTAAGTGTGTGACCCTTCGGGTTCGAGAACATGCAGACATGATCTTCTATCAATAATCAACATCGGGGTCTGGAAACCCATATTGACTCCCACACATTCATCGATGATCATATCGGATGAACCACGATGCCAGGATTCAATCAATCCCATATATATATATATTCCCTTCTTCTCGCGATATTTTACTTGCCCGATATTTGATCGTCGGTACCGTCATACCTAGTTCAATCTCGTTCACAGCAAGTACTTTACTCGTTCCGTAATCCGATATCACTTTGTGATTAACTCCTTAACCACATGCTTGCAAGCGGCGTTGATATCGATTACCGAGTGGGCCCGAAGTATATCTCTCCGACTTGGGAGGGACAAATCCCATCTCGATACATACAACCCAACAGGTACTTTCCGATCACCTAAGAGACACCTTTATGATCACCCTCTCATAGGATGACGTTTGATGACCTCAAAGCTTTGTTCCGATACCAGGGAGTTGTATTATCTCATGGTCTAAGGAATACAATATTTGACATAAGAAAAGCTTCGCAAAGATGAACACGATGACACGATCTAATTGCTCCGCTTAGTTTGGGTCTGTCCATCATATCATTCTCCCAATGATATGATCTCATTATTAATCGACAACTCATGTCTATGGTTAGGAAACCTTAACCATCATTAAACAATGAGCTAGTCCATAGAGGCATACTAGGGACACAGTGTTGTTCATAAACCACGCAAGTATTAAAGTTTCCGCTTAATACAATTCTAGCATGGAATATAAACTTTATCATGAACAAGAATTATAATAATAACATCTTTATTATTGCCTCTAGGGCATAATTCCAACAATCCCAGATACCATCCGAGACTCCGAACAACATTCGGTCTTCTTACTCACATTCCATATCTACTAAACAACATCGAATCCTTAAGTGTGTCTCCCTACGGTTCGTGAACTATGCAGACATGATCGAGACTCTTCTCCGATCAATAACCATTAGAGGAATCTGGAAATTCATATGATTCCCACATATTTCTAGGATTACTTTGCAATCGAATGAACCATTTACATACGATACAAATTTCCCTTTGTCTCACGATATTTTACTTATCTGAGGTTTGATCGTCGGTATCTCTGCTTACCTAGTTCAACCTCATTACTGATAAGTACTCTTTACTCGTTCCTGTGATATGTGATCCCTTGTGAGCCAGTCACATGCTTGCAAGCTAATTGGATGATATTCCACCGAGAGGGCCTAGAGTATATCTATCCGTCATATGGATGGACAAATCCCACTCTTGATCCATGTGCCTCAACACATACTTTTCAAAAACTCAATGCCACCTTTATAACCACCCAGTTATGAAGTGGTGTTTGATGTCATCAAAACATCCATCCGGTGATGGTGATTAGCATGATCTCATGGTAGAAGGAATTAGGTTGCTATGTATCTAAAAGATTATAGCAATTGAACTATTGAAATGACTTGATCTTTATGCTACACTTATCTATATGAGTATGTCCATCACACCATTCTCCTAATGATATGATCTTGTTGTTAATAACATCTGAATGTTCATGATCAGGAAACCATGATCATCTATCAACCAACAAGTTAGTATTATAAACAGGTTTTACTAGGGACTCTAACAAGTTTACAGATCACACAAGTATTAATGTTTCCGGTTAATACAATTATAGCATGATTGTAAACATTTATCATAAACACAAAGATATAATAATAACTACTTTTATTACTGCCTCTAGGGCATATCTCCAACAGTCTCGCACTTGCACTAGAGTCAACTAATCTAGATTATATGGTAATATACAGAACACCCATGGCGGTTTGGTGTTGGTCATGTTTTGCCCTCGGGAGAGGTTTAGTCAACGGATCTGCCACATTCAGATCTGTGTGTACTTTGCAAATCGTTATGTCACCATATTGGACATGCTCTCGAATAGCGTGAAAACGTAGCTTGATGTGCTTTAGCTTCTTGTGTGACCTTGGTTCTTGTGCATTGGCTATGGCGCCCATGTTATCACAATAGATAGACATTGGGTCCAGCGCACTAGAAACCACACCGAGCTCTGTAATGAACTCCTTCATCCATATCGCTTCTTGTGAAGCCTCCAAAGCAGCTACGTATTTCGATTTAGTTGAAGATCTCGCCACAACACTTTGCTTTGCACTCCTCTAGCTCACTGTTGCACCATTCAAAGTAAATACTTATCTAGATTGAGATTTAGAATCATCCGGATCGGTGTTCCAACTAGCATCGGTGTAACCATTAACAACGAGATGTTCATCACCTCCATAAGAAAGAACCATATCCTTAGTTATTCTCAAGTACCCAAGGATGTTTTTGACCACTGTCCAATGATCCACCCCTGGATCACTTTGATATCTGCTAGTTAAACTAATAGCATATGCAATATAGGGTCTAGTAGATAGCATGGCATACATGATAGATCCTATGGCTGAGGCATAGGGAGTCTTACTCATTCTTTCTCTATCTTCTGTCGTAGCAGGACTTTGAGTTTTACTCAAGGTTGTATTGGGCAACATGGGCAAGAACCCTTTCTTGCTATCTTCCATTCCAAACCTATTTAGAACTTTGTCCAAATATGTACTCTGTGACTATGATAGTAGGCGTCTCGATCTATCTCTATAAATCTTTATGCATAATATGTAAGCTTCAACAAGTTCCTTCATTGAAAAACTATTATTCAAATAATCTTTGACACTTTTAAGAAGATCTATATCATTCCCAATCAACAATATGTCATCCACATATAGTACCAGGAATGTTACAGAGCTCCCACTCACTTTCTTCTAAATACAAGCTTCTCCATAAGTTTGTCTAAAACCAAAGCTTTTGATTACCTTATAAAAACGTTGATTCCAACTTCGGGATGCTTGCTTCAATCCATAAATGGATCGTGGAAGTTTGCATACCTTGTTAGCATCCTTAGGATCGACAAAAACTTTGGGTTGTACCATATACAACTCTTCATTAATGTCTCCATTGAGGAACGTAGTTTTGACATCCATCTGCCATATCTCATAGTCATAATATGCAGTGATTTCTAACAAAATCCCCATAGACTTTAGCTTCGCTACCGGTGAGAAAGTCTCATCGTAGTCAACTCCTTGAATTTGTCGAAACCCTTTTGCGACAAGTCGAGCTTTATAGATGGTTACATTACCATCAACATCTGTTTTCTTCTTGAAAATCCATTTGTTCTCGACAGCCTTCCGGCCATTCGGTAAGTCCACCAAAGTCCATAATTGGTTTTCATACATGGATCCAATCTCGGATTTCATGGCTTCTTGCCATTTATTGGAATCTGGGCTCATCATTGCTTCCTCATATGTCGCAAGGTCGTCGGTGTCATTGACCAACATGACACTCATAACGGGATCATACCAATCGGGAGTGGTACGAGTCCTTGTCGACATGCGAGGTTCCGTAGTAACTTCAACCAAAGCTTCATGATCTTTATCATTAGCTTCCTCTCCTATTGGTGTAGGCACCATAGGAACTTCTTCCGGTGTTGTGCTACTCTAAAATCCAAGAGAAGGTTCGACAACCTCGTCGAGTTCTACTTTCCTTCCAGTCACTTCTTTCGAGAGAAACTCCTTCTCTAGAAAGGATCCATTCTTGGCAATGAAGATTTTGCATTCGGATCTATGCTAGACGGTATATCCAATAGTTTCCTTCGGGTATCCTATGATGATGCATTTTTCCGCTTTGGGTTCAAGCTTGTCGGGCTGTAACTTCTTTACATAAGCTTCGCAACCCCAAACTTTAAGGAATGACAATTTAGGTTTCTTCCCAAACCATAATTCATATGGTGTCATTTCATCGGATTTAGATGGTGCCCTGTTTAAAGTGAATGCGGTTGTTTCTAATGCATAATCCTAAAACAAGAAAGGTAAATCTATAAGTGACATCATAGAATGAACCATATCTAAGAGAGTTCAGTTACGATGTTCGAACACACCATTACGTTGTGGTGTTCCCGACGGTGTCAATTGTGAAAGTATTCCGCATTTCTTCAAATGCTCTCCAAAATCATAACTTAGATATTCACCTCCACGATCAGATCATAGAAATCTAATGTTCTTGTTACGTTGATTCTCCACTTCACTTTTGTAAGGTTCCCAACCTTTAATAAGGTAGAGATCCCTGTGTTTACAATGCTAGTCCCTGGATCAATAGCTAGCATCCACAGTTAAGATGTAATATCAAGAAACAAAGGTTATAATACAACTTTATAACCAGGAATAAAATAATTTATTACATCTTACATAGCTCATTTGGCTATCTCATTACAATGCAGCAGAATATAACAATAGCATGGGGTCCTTCATCTTCAAAGTGCCACAGGCAGACATGTTGGTTGTAGACTTGTAATCCTATTCATTAAACTTCACTAATATCAAACAAACCTGCAATATAACAAGTTGCAGCCACAAGGGTCAATACATTTGAATTGTATTGGCAAGTGATACTATGGTAGTATAGTGGAGTCTATCATCTATATGCATTTGGCTAGGTGGAGCTTAGGCTTGCTTTGCTCAAAATTGATTTTCCTTATCATTTGAAAACACTAAGTTTTTGTTTGACAAAATCACCCAAGGCATCTCCCAATAGAAATTGGTGATCCTTCAACCCCTGTTCAACCGCAAGTTTTTACTTAGAAATTGGGATGATGAGATTCTTGATAGCTTCCATGTCTTGATGCTCAAATTGTCCTTTGCCAGGGACATGGCTAAGTACTTAGATTTTACACTCTGCAGAGGTTGTGCACTTTCCCCACAAGACTTGGTTTCACCAAGACAAGATCTTTCAGAAGCCTTCCCTTAGACCAGAATGGACGCGCTCCAACCTATCATTCCCCTACCACCAACTGTCCATTTGGCTAAGTTATTGCAACCTATATGATCCAGGCAGAGCCCATAATGCCAAGTGGTTGCACTTGAAGCTTCTCAACATTTGACATCTCAAATCTCTTTGTTCCTGGGTGGCCATCCACAAGTGAGATACACAAGGTTCACCAGTCCCCTGGCCTTGTGTAACCACTCAACATAAACCATTCCTTCCATTCCACCCAGGTGATTCATTCACTTAGTTGTTTTATTAAACAAAACTCAAGTTCTCAGACTTAGAAATTTTCCATAGCATGAATATATGTTCCACCCTTGTTTTCTACTAGCTAAGCTAAGCATGATAGTAGTAGGAATCTTAACTTAGGAATTTCTACTAAGGTTTCATCTACTAGGATTTCCCATAACATGGTTTATACTTAGCAAAAATTCCATGCAAGTCTTACTTAGAAATATCACTAATGCATAGTGAAAATAATGGGACAAAAGTATGAAGCATCACTTGCCTTTTTAGTAGAGAATATATATTCACTCCTTGATCTTGCAAATGTAACACTCTTCAAAGTTCACTACAATTCAATCAAGCAAGCACATATTCAAACTAGCATTCAAACAATTCACCACATAAAATAATAAAACAAAGCAATGCATGCAAGCATGCAAAAGATTGTTTTATTGATAAAGTGGTTTCTAATAAGGCTATAAACATTTTAAAACACCTATTGATCATTTATAAAAGTGGCAAAACCATTTAGAAACAAGTTAGTGAAAATGGACCATTTAAATCATTTTTTTACTAGAAATGCTTTTATTTAAGGAATAATTTCTTAGTGTCATAAAATATATTTTTAAATCCAAAAATTAGTTTTTATGGTCAGTAGATTCAAAACAAACCATTTGCAAAAGATTTTAGTCAAAAATAATTTCTAGAATAAGATCGTACGTGCAGATCTAACATACCGTTTCAGTTAAGTCAATCTATCATATCGCTTGGATCTAGATCAGACGGCTCACAGTGCATTGCCAAGAACTGGCGGCGCTGACTCGAGCAAATATTTGGATAGATAATAGTGATTATGCCAAGAATAATTATGGAATTAACTTATAATGAAAATACTCAAATACTCATATTAATTGTTTTAATATATGTAAAGTTGGTCAAAGTCTTAGAGAGTGGTGCTATTGGACATAGGATTTCAATATCTTTCAGCGCAAAGGTAATCAAATGAATTGGGTCCATAGACTTTTTTTTATGACAAAATACTCTATATCTCACATTTGAAAATCGAATATTTTATGCTTGTCAAAACTCGAAACTAAGGGTCATTGGGTTCTATATTTTCTAAGGATTTCAGAGATATAAAGTTTGCTAAAATCGGATCATTAGAACATAAGTTACGAATTTTCAAAGTTTTAATAGGAGCTAGTACAATCGACAAACCGATCGATCACATGACAGTACGTGCGTGAAAAAAAAATGAAGACACGTGGTTCAGGTTACTGAGCTACCAGGGATCTTTAGGAAAAAAAATTGGACACAAAGTTCAGGTAAAGTGGTTTACAGTTGATCTTCTAAAACTAATCGAAATTAGCAGCGTGTTCATCACGTACCGGTAGTGGTTCACCTCGACGAACTAGGCGGTGGCGAGTGGCGACCCGACGTTGGACAGTGTCGACGATGGAAACGTCTCCAGACTTGGTAAGGAGGCAAAAGTCGTGCATGCCTTCCTGGCGGAGACGAAGGCGTTCCTGGAGGTGTCCAGTGAAGCTCATAGCGGAGGCGGCGAGCGGATGGGGCGATGTTAGGCGGCGCGACCAACAATGACGAGAAGATGCACATGCATGTCTAGGAGGTAGGCGATAGTGAGAGTACTCCACGGATAAAAGGAATCGAGCTAGAAATTTACGTAAGCGACGTACCAGTCCGATGAACTTCGATGGCGTCGCGGCCAACAGCGACAACATGATGCACCACCATGTCCTGGAGGTATCCCTTGGAGTGTAGAGTCTACTGGTATGAGACTTGTACGATATGATCACCGAGGGCGACGACATCTAGCGATGAACTCGAATTTGTGGCTGAAGTGGGGGTGGTCAGTATGATCTATATATTGCTCATATGGAGAAAGTGTGAGAACTAAAATGAGGGAGGAGAACTAGGAATACACGATGGACGTGTCTTTGGCATTAGTACGGACTGAGGAGGGAGATCAGAAGAGGGATGCCACCCGTTGGTATTTGGGGCGTCGGTTTGGTTTGGCTAATTAAGACAATTAAGTGGAGAAATATTTTCCTGAACGGATTCTTCATCAAAACTGAAATAACTTTCATGTTTATATCGTGCCGTTTCATGGCCTTGAATGCCATCTATGAGGAGGAGAAGAAGTGGTCATGGTCAGTACAAGTTTACGTTGCTGGAGGTTGAAGACGACTCAGCGATGGCTTCAGTAAGTTGGGCCGGAATATTCAGCCCAGGTTGAAAAAAAAAAATTGGACCATGAGCTGTTCTGGGCTGGCTGGGTTAGTTTGGCTTTTTTTTTTCTTGATCAACGTTTCTTTTTTTCTATTTTCTTTTCTAACTTTTAACTTGTGTCCTCAATTTAATTCAAAATTTTATCAAATTTTTTTCAGAAAATTTTATATAAAATATAAGTTGATATTTTACTCTAATTAGAGTATTTGTAATACATTTTTTTATAAAATATAATTCATTTAGAAATTAAGCGTGACACGTAGGCCTATACGGTAGATTTTCTTAATTCTTTCTTATTTCATATCTTTTGATTTAGAGCTCCAAAAATGGTCAAACAAGTTTGTAAAGTTTTATAAAATAATAATTTATTATTATATAGCATTTAAGTATACTTTTATTTCGTTCAATTATGAATTTCGTCCTTGGCTTAAATTTACTTTGAAGTATGTCTTATTTCTTTTTCTTCCTGTCTTATATAAATCATATCTATTGATCTACGTTCAAACAAATTTATATGGTTGTATTTAGTTTTTTATTATTATTATGTATCATTTTAGAATACTTTGGTTCCATTTAAACACGGATTTTTCTAGCGTAAATTTACTTTGGGGATATTTTCTTATTTTTTTTTCTTATATTGTTCACGACTTTTTATCTAGGGACCCAAATAAGATGAAATCAATTCCTAATATTTTTCTAATATCGTTACTTACCATTATATCACTTAGGAATGACTTTCTAAAAAATAATTATATGGAACATAGCCATAGATATGATTTGAAATTGATGTGGTGATTTTCTTATTAGGCTTTAGGTTTTGGGTATGTTCCTTTTCCTTTAAAATGCAAGTTCTTAATGATGGTGATGCATGACGCATTTGAATTATTATTTTTTGAAAACTTGTTTGTCACTTTCTCATTCAAAATTATTTTTTTGTTCAAGAAGGGTTTTGATGTTTCCATTTAGAAGCAAAAAGTTTTTTTTCGCCCTAAATTTCAATAATTAATTCTTTTGTTTATTTATTTTTCACATTTCAAAATTTGGAAAATTTTGGGATGTGACAACTTTGAAATTCCTTAAACTTCTCAAAAGTTTCGGACTTATGTTTCATAAAATAGATACACCCATATCTACTCAAGTCATCCGTGAAAGTAAGAACATAACGATAACCATCGCGCGATGCCACATACATCAGTATGTATGATTTCCAACAAGTCTGTAGCTCGCTCCATCATACCAAAAAATGGAGTCGTAGTCATTTTTCCCATCAGACATGCTTCGCATCTTTCAAGTGATTCAAGAAGTCCATCAGAATGGAGTTTCTTCATACGTTTCACTCCCATATGACCAAGACAACAGTGCCACATATAGGTTGAGTTATCACTTAATTTCAAATGTTTACCTTCAATATTATTAACATGTGTATTACTACAATCGAGATTCATTAAAAATAGACCATCTATCAAGGGTGCATGTGCATAAAACATATTACTCATATAAATCAAACAACCATTATTCTCGGATTTAGACAAGTAACCGTCTCGCAATAAACATGATTCAGATATGATGTTCATGCTCAACGCAGGCACCAAATAAAAATTATTTAAGTATAAAACTAATCCCGATGGTAGATGAAGAGGTAGCGTGCCGACCACGATCACATCAACCTTTGATCCATTTCCAACGCGCGTCGTCACCTTGTTCTTTGCTAGTTTCTGTCTATTCTACATCACTTGTTTCAAGTTACAAATATGAGAAACCGAACCAGTATCAAATACACAGGCACTACTACGACTACTAGTAAAATACGCATCAATAACATGTATATCAGATATGCCTATATTCTTGATGTTGCCGTTCTTCAGATCCGCCAAGTACTTGGGGCAATTCTGCTTCTGGTGATCTTCTCCCTTGCAGTAAAAGCACCCAGTATCAGGCTTAGGCCCAGCCTTGATGTTCTTCGCTGGCACGGTAGCTTTCTTACTGCTCTTCTTGAAGTTTCCTTTTTTCTTAGGCTTGCCTTGCTTCTTGAAATTGGTGGTCTTATTGACCATCAACACTTGGGCTCTTACTTGATCTCCACTTCCATAGACTTCAACATAGAGAAGAGTTCTGGCAAAATCTTATCCATGCGTTGCATGTTGTAGTTCATCACAAAGTTCTTGTAACTTGGTGGTAGTGATTGGAGGACACGATGAATCCCCAACACATTAGGAATTATTATGCCCAAGCTTTGGAACTTATTAGCGTGTCTAGACATATTAAGCACATGCTCACTGACGGAGCTGCCCTCCTCCATCTTGTAGTTAAAGAACTTTTCAGAAGCTTCATAACTCTCAACTGCCGCGTGAGCCTCAAATATCATTTTGAGTTCACGGACAATATCATGTGGGTCAAAGTTCTCAAACCTCTTTTGAATCTCTGATTTCAAACAATACAAGATAGCACACTGAACCATGGAGTACTGATTCTTCCGAGTACAAAAAGCATTTTTCTCATCATCGGTAGCATCTTCTGCAGGTGGGTCACCTAGCGGTGCATCTAACACATAGGTCAATTGACCAGCATTGAGGACAATCCTCAAATTGCGGAACCAATCCGCGAAGTTGCTTCCATTGTTTTTCAACTCTGTGGACTCTGTTGTAAACTATTGTGATGTAACTACATGTTAACAAATCCCACCCACACGTAAGTGTCTGGTGGGCATCTTTGAATCGTTTTTATGCGGGTTTTGGCGGGAAATGCTAAGATCTGCATAGACCCGATTCAGGGACGTTACACCATATCACATCACAACACACCCCTGTAAAACAAAGTTAAATGCCTCTAATTTTCTTTGCATATTTTACGTGGTTTAGGGCTTTCAATAAGTACCGTTCTATATTACGAATAAGAACCACAACGTTGATGCTTGAAATACCAAGTGCTCGTTGTAAATTGAATCTTTACTATGATGGGAGAGAAAAACACCCGCAAAGCCACTTATGCAATACAAGTTGCATGTTGAGAGCGGAGAAAGTCTCATGAACGATGTCATGTAAGGTTAGCCCGGGCCGCTTCATCCCACCATACCGCAAAATGCAAAGTACACAAGAAGCAATTTATAATAAGAGCATCACCGCCCACAATGACCATTGTGTTCTACTCGTGCAATAGATCTACATATAGACCTGACTCTGATACCACTGTAGGGGGTCATAGCATGGAAACCAAAAAAATTCTACCGCATGAACACACACAAGCCAAGATCTATCTACTAGATTGTAGCAACCACTACAACAGATGTGATAATATATGACGCACATTCTATGACGATGCAGTAAAAACGTCAGGGATTCATCTAAACTGTGACGTTTTTTCATAAAATATGATGTTTTTTTACTATATCGTCATAGAATGAGCGTCATAGATAATCACATTCGTTGTAACGAGTCGATTAGAGTACTCACGCTCAAAGATTCCAAAGCGGTTAACGAGAGTAGATTCTCGTGGGTGATGTAGCCGTTCACTTGCCGATCTCAAGATCGCGTAGATGATCCTTCTAGCGCCGCGTTCTGGCAGCGCTCCCGCAGTCGGTCACATGTTTGGTACTCGATGAAGACCTTCCTCTCCCTTGTTCCAGCAGGCAGTGGAGGTTGTAGTTCTCTCCTCGCGATTCCGACAGCACGACAGCGTGGTGTCGGAGTTAGAGGGGAAATCCCACAGAGCTTCGCCTTAAGCCGGAGCGGGTTATGGTGGAGTAGTAGGGAGGTGGGGCCGGCGGCGGCTAGGGCGGTGACGACGATGCGGCGAAGCCGTGGCTAGCGGCGGCTTGGGGGGCTTGGCTTTGAGGTGGTCTTGGGGGGCACTCCCTTCCCTATATTTATAAGAGTGAGAGGTAGCTAGGGAGGGGAGTTTGAAACCTTCCCTAACTCCCTCTACTCCTTGGCGCGTGGTGGAGGGAGAGGAGGTTTCCTCTCCTCCCTCCACTAGGAAACATTGTCCCAGTTTGACTTTTCAAACTTGCCTTTTGACTTTCAATTTTGGAGTTTAATTTCTTACTTTTAAGCGCCCATACAAGTGACCTAGGACATGATGCAATCATTCCACTTAGTCATGACACATTCATGTACCCTTCTCCTTCCGGTCCGATGAACCTTCTAGACCCTTTTAGATCATTCCGGTGAAAACACCGGAATCATTCCCGAACTCCAGAATCAGACTTTCCTTATATGAATCTTATTCCCCGTATCATTCCGGATCTCCTCGTGATATACCAGACCCCATCCGATACTCCAAACAATATTCAGTCTTCTTACTCACATTTCATATCTACTAAATAACATTGAATTCTTAAGCGTGTCTCCCTACGGTTCGTGAATTATGCAGACATGACCGAGACTCTTCTCCGATCAATAACCATTCGAGGAATATGGAAATTCATATGGTTCCCACATATTTCTACGATTACTTTGCAATCGAATGAACCATTTATATACGATACCGATTTCCCTTTGTCTCACGATATTTTACTTGTCCGAGGTTTGATCGTCGGTATCTCTGCATACCTAGTTCAACCTCGTTACCAATAAGTACTCTTTACTCGTTCCTGTGATATGTGATCCCTTGTGAGCCAGTCACATTCTTGCAAGCTAACTGTATGATATTCCACCGAGAGGGCCCAGAGTATATCTATCTGTCATATGGATGGACAAATCCCACTCTTGATCCATGTGCCTCAACACATACTTTCCGAACACTCAATGCCACCTTTATAACCACCCAGTTACGAAGTGGTGTTTGATGTCATCAAAACATCCATCCGGTGATGGTGATTAGCATGATCTCATGGTAGAAGGAATTAGGTTGCTATGTATCTAAAAGATTATAGCAATTGAACTATTGAAATGACTTGATCTTTATGCTACACTTATCTATATGAGTATGTCCATCACACCATTCTCCTAATGATATGATCTTGTTGTTAATAACATCTGAATGTTCATGATCAGGAAACCATGATCATCTATCAACCAACAAGTTAGTATTATAAACAGGTTTTACTAGGGACTCTAACAAGTTTACAGATCACACAAGTATTAATGTTTCCGGTTAATACAATTATAGCATGAATGTAAACATTTATCATAAACACAAAGATATAATAATAACTACTTTTATTACTGCCTCTAGGGCATATCTCCAACAGTCTCGCACTTGCACTAGAGTCAACTAATCTAGATTATATGGTAATATACAGAACACCCATGGCGGTTTGGTGCTGGTCATGTTTTGCCCTCGGGAGAGGTTTAGTCAACGGATCTGCCACATTCAGATCTGTGTGTACTTTGCAAATCGTTATGTCACCATATTGGACATGCTCTCGAATAGCGTGAAAACGTAGCTTGATGTGCTTTAGCTTCTTGTGTGACCTTGGTTCTTGTGCATTGGCTATGGCGCCCATGTTATCACAATAGATAGACATTGGGTCCAGCGCACTAGAAACCACACCGAGCTCTGTAATGAACTCCTTCATCCATATCGCTTCTTGTGAAGCCTCCAAAGCAGCTACGTATTCCGATTTAGTTGAAGATCTCGCCACAACACTTTGCTTTGCACTCCTCTAGCTCACTGTTGCACCATTCAAAGTAAATACTTATCTAGATTGAGATTTAGAATCATCCGGATCGGTGTTCCAACTAGCATCGGTGTAACCATTAACAACGAGATGTTCATCACCTCCATAAGAAAGAACCATATCCTTAGTTATTCTCAAGTACCCAAGGATGTTTTTGACCACTGTCCAATGATCCACCCCTGGATCACTTTGATATCTGCTAGTTAAACTAATAGCATATGCAATATAGGGTCTAGTAGATAGCATGGCATACATGATAGATCCTATGGCTGAGGCATAGGGAGTCTTACTCATTCTTTCTCTATCTTCTGTCGTAGAAGGACTTTGAGTTTTACTCAAGGTTGTATTGGGCAACATGGGCAAGAACCCTTTCTTGCTATCTTCCATTCCAAACCTATTTAGAACTTTGTCCAAATATGTACTCTGTGACTATGATAGTAGGCGTCTCGATCTATCTCTATAAATCTTTATGCATAATATGTAAGCTTCAACAAGTTCCTTCATTGAAAAACTATTATTCAAATAATCTTTGACACTTTTAAGAAGATCTATATCATTCCCAATCAACAATATGTCATCCACATATAGTACCAGGAATGTTACAGAGCTCCCACTCACTTTCTTCTAAATACAAGCTTCTCCATAAGTTTGTCTAAAACCAAAGCTTTTGATTACCTTATAAAAACGTTGATTCCAACTTCGGGATGCTTGCTTCAATCCATAAATGGATCGTGGAAGTTTGCATACCTTGTTAGCATCCTTAGGATCGACAAAAACTTTGGGTTGTACCATATACAACTCTTCATTAATGTCTCCATTGAGGAACGTAGTTTTGACATCCATCTGCCATATCTCATAGTCATAATATGCAGTGATTTCTAACAAAATCCCCATAGACTTTAGCTTCGCTACCGGTGAGAAAGTCTCATCGTAGTCAACTCCTTGAATTTGTCGAAACCCTTTTGCGACAAGTCGAGCTTTATAGATGGTTACATTACCATCAACATCTGTTTTCTTCTTGAAAATCCATTTGTTCTCGACAGCCTTCCGGCCATTCGGTAAGTCCACCAAAGTCCATAATTGGTTTTCATACATGGATCCAATCTCGGATTTCATGGCTTCTTGCCATTTATTGGAATCTGGGCTCATCATTGCTTCCTCATATGTCGCAAGGTCGTCGGTGTCATTGACCAACATGACACTCATAACGGGATCATACCAATCGGGAGTGGTACGAGTCCTTGTCGACATGCGAGGTTCCGTAGTAACTTCAACCAAAGCTTCATGATCTTTATCATTAGCTTCCTCTCCTATTGGTGTAGGCACCATAGGAACTTCTTCCGGTGTTGTGCTACTCTCAAATCCAAGAGAAGGTTCGATAACCTCGTCGAGTTCTACTTTCCTTTCAGTCACTTCTTTCGAGAGAAACTCCTTCTCTAGAAAGGATCCATTCTTGGCAATGAAGATTTTGCATTCGGATCTATGATGGACGGTATATCCAATAGTTTCCTTCGGGTATCCTATGATGATGCATTTTTCCGCTTTGGGTTCAAGCTTGTCGGGCTGTAACTTCTTTACATAAGCTTCGCAACCCCAAACTTTAAGGAATGACAATTTAGGTTTCTTTCCAAACCATAATTCATATGGTGTCATTTCATCGGATTTAGATGGTGCCCTGTTTAAAGTGAATGCGGTTGTTTCTAATGCATAATCCTAAAACAAGAAAGGTAAATCTATAAGTGACATCATAGAATGAACCATATCTAAGAGAGTTCAGTTACGATGTTCGAACACACCATTACGTTGTGGTGTTCCCGACGGTGTCAATTGTGAAAGTATTCCGCATTTCTTCAAATGCTCTCCAAGCTAACTGTATGACATTTCGCCGAGAGGGCCCAGAGTATATCTATCCGTCATATGGATGGACAAATCCCACTCTTGATCCATGTGCCTCAACACATACTTTCCGAACACTCAATGCCACCTTTATAACCACCCAGTTACGAAGTGGTGTTTGATGTCATCAAAACATCCATCCGGTGATGGTGATTAGCATGATCTCATGGTCGAAGGAATTAGGTTACTATGTATCTGAAAGCTTATAGCAATTAAACTATTGAAATGACTTGATCTTTATGCTACGCTTATTTATAGGAGTATATCCATCACACCATTCTCCTAATGATATGATCTTGTTGTTAATAACATCTGAATGTTCATGATCAGGAAACCATGATCATCTATCAACCAACAAGCTAGTATTATAAAGAGGCTTTACTAGGGACTCTAACAAGTTTACAAATCACACAAGTATTAATGTTTTCGGTTAATACAATTATAGCATGAATGTAAACATTTATCATAAACACAAAGATATAATAATAACTACTTTTATTACTGCCTCTAGGGCATATCTCCAACACTCACACCTTGCACCAGTTATTCATCATATAACGTTGGAAAAAATCCTTTCCGGTATACATTGCATTATCGACAAACTAGTCGGTGTATAGCATGACATGCCCCTCCATCTTCCGCCTCAACTTGCTCTTCTGTCTCCTAATCGACGAGTCCCTACATTTGGGAGCAGCATGCTTCAGCTCGTCAACTTGCAACCGCATGACACAAGCAAGGATTTCCAGTGCTCCTCTTCGTCGGCGACGGCATTGGCATCGGCCTCCTCCTCCATAAACACTTGGATCATCATGTCGTCGTCGCTGTCCATAATCTATACATCATAGAAGAATCAATCAATCACCTTCTCAACGCCGATGATGGCAAAAATTACCTCGTCGTCCCTTGCAAAGAAGCCTACCGAGGCAAAGGGATGAACACCTTGTGCATGAGGCAGGCAAGCAGGGTCGCCTCGAGCGCCTAGAAGACCCAACGGATGCCGGAGGAAACCTGTCAACGCTAGGCAACTTGGCCGTAGGTAGGTGGGCTTCAGCGATGACCTATCGGCGTCGAACGGTCGGCCACAGTGGTGGCAATTTGTCAGGGCTGGGAGACTGGAAGGGAGGCACGCCAGCGGGTGGGAGAAGAAAGTGAACAATGTGTCGCTGGCAGGGTTGGCCCACGCGACACTCACCTTGTGTTCGACGCGTCGAGCTCCTGTGATGCGGGAACGGATTGAACGCGTCGGACAACCTATTGTGTTGTGCTTGACAAAACAGTCCCTTGAAGACGACGCAATTTCATATCAAACGCGCCCATAAGGGCTTAGGGAGTAGGCCGTGCTCACGAGTTCGCTGGAGATGCTCTTGCTCTTCTGCAGGTTGTCGTTGCCTAGTTTTTTTTTGAAAGGAATGCGGTAGGAAAAACCCCTACAGTGAGTTTATTTTTTAAAATAATAAGAACCCAAATCTGCATCCACGAGAACTTAAATCAGAGTGGCTGGACTGTACATCTACTTTCCTAACCAAATGAGCTAGGCTCACTTCTTTGCCGTTGCCTAGTTGGTCTGCGGCTTCCTCCTCCTCCTTCTCTTGTAGCGCCGCAGATTTCTTCTAGACAAATTAAAATGTACTTTTAAATTAGTCATCTTTCAGTCCATTTTGTCTAGTAGCTGCAAACCATTTCACTATGTGACAAGACCAATTCATTTCACTTTTTTCGCGCTGTGTCTTCCAACAACAATGATCAGTGCGAGATAGTAGGATTTTTTTCTTGAGAAACCAAACCGACACGTACGCCAAAGCCGGCACCCGCTCTGCCACTGGTCTCGCCACTCCACTCGCCAGCCCGGTCTGGGTCTGCCGAGCGCCCGGTCTGGACAACCTCACGAGGCCACGACGCGCACGCCAAAGAAAAGCCCGCACCCGCGCCCCGCCGATGCCATCCAAGCGCCCGTCCCCGAGCGCCATGGAAGACGACCGCCCGACCGCCTTCCCCTCCCCCTCCCACCCCGGCCTGAAGAGGCGCTCGTCCCGCCCCAGGTTCCGCCTGGACGACCGCCGCCAGGAACTCAGCCCCAGCCCCCGCGACTCCCCCACCCGCAGGAGCGACCGCAAGCGCAGGCGCCGCGCGTCCCCGGAATACGCCGCGGTGACCGCGCCCCCCGAGCGCCGGACCCGCGCGCTCCAGGATTCGGCCTCGCCCTCCGCGGCGCGCAGGCCCCGCGCGTTCCAGGAGGCCGCCGCGCTGGCCGTGCTCGCCGCGGGCGCGCCCCGCGCGGCCCTCGGTTCCAGATCTTACGGCGCCGTCCAGAGGCAGTGGAACGACGCCGACGAGCTCGCCCTCCTCACGGGTGCCGCCGCCTTCCGCGTGCGCAACGGACACGTCCCGCGCCTCCCGGACATGGGCGCGCTCTTCGACTACCTCAGGGGCTCCCTCTCCCCGCACCTCGACCAGGCCAAGGTCTACTACAAGCTCAAGCGGCTCAAGAGCAAGTTCGAGCACGCGGCGCCGTCCGCCGCCGCTAGCCAGCACGAGCTCCGCGTGCGCGACCTCTGCGGCAAGGTCTGGGGAGCCCGCCACGGCCTGTCTGACGAGGATGACTCGCCGGTGGAAGAAGAGGCCAGGGAGCGCCGCGCTGTCCCGGACGCGGCAGCCATGTTCCCGGTAGCAACCGAGGTGCTCGACGCGTACTGGAAGAACAATGGTCTAGCGCTGTCCGGGGTGTCCCTGGAGAAGGGGCTGTCACTGATAGGAACACAGGACGCGAGATCGATCGAAGCCAGGTGGAGGCGGCAGCTTGATGCAGAAGTGCACTCGCAGATGAGGCGCCACGATCTGGCTAAGGACGTCTACGGCTTGCTCCTTGACGCCATTAAGGGCCTCGGCCCCTAAGCTCGGGTATGACTGTCATGTCGAATCTGATCTGCAGCCCTGCAGGGAAGCTATGCTATTTGCTTCACTAGTTTAATTTCTTGCTGGGTAATCAGTTTACAGTCTCCGGGCATTCTGTTGTTTAGTGTCTGTAATGGTCAATCACAGTTAATTTGTTCAGTCAAGTTGCTTGGATAACTGGTTATTGGAATATTTTGTCAAAAATCATAACACTGTTGTGCGGAATGACTTCATTTCACAATATTAGCACATCAACTGTTACTTACGGCAAGCGTGAATATACTGTAAAACTCTGCAGTTATGCTCCCCTTCAGTGTGAAGAAAGTAACATCTAATCGGAAAATTTCTGCAATCATTCTCCCCTTCATAGCTCAGATCTCTGATTCAAATACAGATGCAGTCTTGCTTGGGTACAAGTGCCCGACAGCAGATTTAGGTATACCCAAGACATTACATACTACTCCGTATAAGATATATACAACTGAGGCAAAAACACTTTATGTTGAACTGCGATTCTCCTACGCGATGATATAGTACAATCTATGTGGTGCTGTCTGGAATTCTTGGTCCATGCAAAGTCGTAGCAGAATCTTCAATCTCTACATGGGTAGTGTTGGTTTCATATTCCTGAGAGCGCCTGAATCATCTCGAGGCCTCGCTTGAAATTTATCCTGAATATCTACACTACATAGTCATGGTTATAGGACTGTCATCTCTTTTGTGACCGGGCTGCAGGGTTTTCAGTAAAGTTTATGACATCCTAGTGAGCTTTCTTGCATTATCAGAGCTGCTGAGCTCTCATCACCACTTGAATTTACAATCTCGTCCTAGTCTTTGGTCAGTGATGAGCTTAGTGGAACTTTCGTCTTCTAGCTGAGCGCTTATGCTGCTTGGCATGTGTAGGTCCTTGTTTCAACTCCATTTGGAGCAGTATTTCCTCTTCTCATAAAACCACGATCCTTGATTTTTGCTACCCTCGTTATTTACTAAAGATTTCATCAGTTCTCGTTGACATTGGGGGAGATAATACATCTAGCCATTAGAGCTTAGTACTATATTGTCAAGTTCATCAGTTCAATGCCGGTTGCTGTAGGTTGTCCATGCCTGCCACACAACTCTTAGAAAGAATCTGAGCAAATTTTGTGTGAGATATCTTCTTCCTTTCTTTGCATCCACTCATGTTGTCCCAACACTTCTGCAGGAAGAGGCTGATGAGGTGTGTCAAACCAGCTAAGCGCGCTGCCGTTCTTATAGGCTGATCTAGTAGATCTGTACGGAGTTGCTGACTGCCAAGAAGTAATGATCACCATCGACATGCTGTAGCTGTACAATCGCCATGACTGTGTCTTGCGTCTAGTGACTATCACTTTAGGTTCACAGGTGTTACTTTTGCGCCTTCTTCAGATTTAGATCATGAAAATGATTCAGATGCTCAACCGATTTGTAAATTGCTTTAACTTCTGTATCTGTGATGTTAGCTCTGCATTTTTTTTCAATTGTAAGAATTCAGTATTTTAATATTATTTGCTTGATGGTGTGGTAAAGATAATTTGATTGATGTGTGCCACTGAATCCCCGGTTCCCTGACCTGACATTACATGGTTGCTTATTTCCCATGCGCCATCGGTATTCAGAAGTTAGGCACTCCATGAGTGTTTTGCCGACCAGCAGGAACTGTAGTGCAGCTTGTTGCTGTAGTATTTTACATCCGTCTTGTTATTCTCTACCTGGAATTATATCACTCTTGGGTTTTTTCTGCTCTAAGTTCCAATGAGTTGATGGTGCAGATTGCAACCTAATTCAGCGAAGAAGCCTGGTGATGAAATCGTACAAGCAGCAGCAGCAATAAGTAACAATACAACATTACAGAGGATGATACACGACATTACATACTTGCATAAACATTCTCAGCTGGAGAATCTCCCTGTTATTGGTCTCAATAACTTGACTGGCTTGGGATGTTGCTGCTACTCTGGTGACTACTGACTAGTGAGTGTATGCTGCCCATCCTCTACTTGCAGTTTTAGCTCGGCACCTTTTATTTTCTCACACATTGCATGTTTTCTTCCTTCGAAATGCATTCTTGCAAACTACACCCTGAATCAATATGAAACTATATATGTCAAAAGATTCAATATTTTTTGCCAATTTACCTCATGTTTATCTCTAGAGGCAGGTCCTTGTCTTGCGATGGAACAGAACAGGCACCGATACATGAGATCAGTTCCGAAGGACTCTGTAGAGCTGAGCTCCCAGTGCGGCCAGCGTGAGGGGTTTCTGGATCAGACCGTTTATCCCCGACCGACGGCACATCTCGCGGATGTTGTCGTCGACGCTCACAGCGAGAGCTGCGACTATGAGAAGCCAGCACCTGTTCCTGAGCGCCCTGATCCGGAGGGCTACCTCAAATGCATCCATGTCGAGGTCCAAAAGGAGGATCTGGAAAGAAGAATAGGCGCTTCCCAGTAAGGCCAGGCAGTGGGCGCCCGACGACACCGATGTGACCTGGCAGCCGAGCTTCTCGAGGAGCTTCTGCGTCACCCCCTGGCTCATGCCATCGCCGTCCGCGAGCAGAATCCTCAGGCCGTCGAGGCGAGGAACTGAAGTCGGCGTCCTGCGGCACACGCCCGACTGCTGCAGCTGGAACTGCAGAAAGAGGGTGATCGTTTCTCCATCCGGTGCCGACCGCATGCTGCCATTCATCATCTGAAGAAATGAGGGAATTCAGGTCATGTGCAAATTAACAACCGTTAGATTCAGAATTCCTTCTGAATATTACCGAGTTACAAACCTGCACAATCTTCCTGCACATACTGATCTCAGAGCTGACCCGTCTATCGGCAGATCGGCTGCACCCAACTGATCTTTCTATCGCAGCCTGAAACTTGACACATACGCTACATCCTGGAGACAGATTTGGTTGCGCCGGGATGCAATCCTCTTGGCCCGCAATGCAAGTACTGACGGAGAACAAGAGACGCCCTGCGGCGCTCCGTTGCTGCTGGCTAAGCAGAGCACCCACCATTTGCAGTAGGAGATGAAAGACTCGCGTCTCGTCGCCGACGACCCACTCAGGCAAGGAGTTCTCCAGCTGGCAAGAGAAGCCGACTCCCCCGCAACCGGCCAGACACCCCGCGACGCTCATCGCCTCCCTGATCAGCGAGTGGAGGCCGAATGGCCTGCGATCCACCGTCAACGTCTCCGTGGCGACGTCGTTCATCAGTGCCAATGAGAGGGTGCTTGTCCTGGCAATGGCATTGGCCAGAAGCCTCTGCTCGGGGCGCATGTTCTCCACCTGCGACACCATGGAGAGCAGCCCGAATATGGAGTACATCGGCTTCCGCATGCCGTGGCACATGGCGCTCTGGATGTTGTTGATGCCATTGGTCGCCATCATCGCCTCATGCTTGGCGTGAAGCAGGGCCCTGTGCTGCTCGGCGAGCTTGTCGCGCATGGCCTGCCACTCCTCCAGGACCGCCGCGTGGGAGAGCGCCACGGCGACCTGATCGGCGACCACCAGCACAACCTCCAGGTCCTGGCTGCCCCATTCTCTGCTACAACGGTAAGGTTCCAGCTTGTTACGAAGAACCAACACCAAGATGGCATATGAGCTTGCCACCGGTGCCTTTCTTCCGTCGAAATTGGAGACCTTGAGCATGGGAATCCGTATGGCAGCCACGGCTCCCGGTGGCTGGAGGCCGCCGCTGCTCGCCGTGGCGAGCGCCGAGCCTGGCCTGAGCACCTTGGCTGCCTCGCTTGCCATTACGTCGACCACGTCGGGGTCATCAGCGGAGATAGGAGGCTGAGATCCCAGCACGACGCTGACGGGGCCCTTGCCTCGGAGGCTGAGCTGGTGCACCAGGTGTAGAGCGGCGCCCCCGGCGTCGTGGCCGGGCATCCAGACGGCGCAGCTGTGGAGGGAGAGGGCGTCGGCGAGGTGGAGCATGGTGGTGTGGAGGATGGTGTGCGCGTCCAGCGGCGGCGAGCTCCGGATGTGGTGGGTGAGCATGCGGACGACGCGGGAGGTGGCCTCGACGCGGCGGCGGACGATGCCGAGGTCGCGGTCGAGCTGGCGCGCCTTGGCGCGGAGGAGGGCCTCCCGGAGCTTGGCGCGGATGAGGCGGGGGATGAAGGTGACGAGGGAGACCGCGGTGGCGAAGGAGACGAGGGCCGCGAGGAGCTTGGCGGCGGTGGAGGCGAGCAGGAGGCCGGAGGAGTGCGGGTGGGCGTGGGAGAAGACGGCGAGCAGGTGGATCGCGCCGCCGAGCACGGCGAAGGAGGCGAGCTGCAGCAGGAGCCACTTGAGCGGGGCGAGGTCGGCGCAGGAGTAGGCGAAGTAGAGGAGCTCGAGCGGGATGGAGAGGTAGGAGGCGGCGATGAGGAAGTCGCTCACCCTCTGGCACTGCAGCATCGCCTGCACCGCGCTGTCCTCCCGGCCGTCGCACGCGCCGCCGCAGTAGTACCGCTGCAGCACCCCCGCCGCTGAGAAGTGCCGTGTCATTCTGAGCTAGCTGAGCTGAACTGAGCAGTCAACCGAGTGCAGTGTGAAGAAGTGTGCATGCGCGCAATGATTCTGTCGGAGGATCCAAAAACGGCGGAGAGAAAGAGAGAGGTGGAGGATTCCGGTGCGGTGGAGAGCCGGGAGCAGGACACGTGTCTACCGGTTACCGAACGCAGCTAGCTATGCCCATGCAGCGGCCGGCCATGCTACCATACCATGCAACTCACACAACCCTGACTATCTAAACAGCCCAAACCCGGCCCAGCCCAGCCCGGCCCAGAGGCATGGCTTCCGCCGATAAAAAAACAGAGGCCAGAGGTATGGCGATGAGATGGAACAAACAAACTTCTGAGAAAGATAAGGCTCAGCCACGTTATCCCAGCTCCATTTTTCAAGCTTCCCAGGACAAAAGAACATTCGGTTTGGTTTCCTTCTGAAAGACTTGCTCGGAAATCCTTTATTCACTCCACCAGATTATTCCTGTTACAACGCAGCAGGTTCCCAAAAGAGTTTCCCCAGATGAAAGAAGCAATGCATATACCACATAAAAACAGCACGCTGAAAGAATGTGTTGGCATCTCATGAGACCTAAGGCCTTAGGCTAGTGAGAGCTCTCCAGCAGGAATCTTCCTCTTCACCAATTTCTCCCATGATTCATTGGTTTCTTCAATGACCTTCAGCGCATACGCCTAGTTGTGGCAGAGAAGGATATACCATCAGAATGCAAAAATATCTGCTGCGTTTCAGGATAACTGAAGAAGATAGGATCAAACTTACCTTGCTTGTGGGCTTGTTGCCGAGGCCAAATCTGTTGGCAGGCTTACCGTCTGGTATCTTGTAGTCTCTGAACCAGTCTCTGATTGCAGTCAATGTTCCCTAAACAGGTGCCGCACCGTGTAGGTCAGAACAAATGTAAAATAAGTAAAAAATAATTGGAATTTGTTTTTAATGCTAACTGGGGAACTGGTCTGAAGTATGTACTTGCAGAAGCTATGATAAATTGCAAATTTTCAAGACAAAACTATTGCAGACAGGAAAAGGCTTCATGGGAATCCGCTAGTGGTTGCTACAGAAAAACATGTCGGGGGCCTAGGGTTGATTAATTATAACAGATTACCATATCTTTTTTTTTCAATGACATGAATGCAAACTTAATTTGCTGCAAAGGATTTGCTTCTAAACTACTTAGCCGAGATCAAAACTGGAAACAGAAAACAGTGCTCATGTGACACGGATGCACATATCCTACTTTTAATCAAGGAGATAGGCAGCAGATACCAAAAGAGAACAAGAACAAGGACATCAGTCATACCGGAAAATGCTCCTCGACATCATCTACATCATTCACAAGAGATGCTTTGGGATCATCCAAAGAAATGGCCACGATTTTCCAGTCAAGCTCTCCCTCGTCAATCATTGCCAAAGCTGCCAATGGTTTCACCCTAAGTACATCGCCGATATTAGCTCGTCTTTCACCAATCTCAACAACATCGACTGATAGAAAAGAGTAAAGAGAAAATCTTATTAGAGTGGCTACAGCTAATATAAAACCATGTATATCAAAGATAATAAATAGAAAAATTAACTACCAGGATCATTGTCTCCAAGTGCTCCTTCAACGTCAGCATTTGCAGCAGTTGGGTCCTCCCATGTTTGGGGAAGTAACCCATAGTTCCAGTTGATGTTGTACCTGATGTAAGCGATAATATCAGGAATATCTTCACAAATCTACAACAGGGCTACTAGCAGTGTAAACTAAATGTCTCAATTGCCTCTCCAAGAGCGCAAGTTTCACAGTTGAAGCTTATACCAAACTAAAAGATCGGTAAGAAAAATAATCACTTCAAAAGGACTGAAAAACAAGGAAAAATAGCAGCTTAAGATCTCTTTTCTCAACAAAAGTGATCAAGTATGGTAAGTATTCAAGAACAGCACTCTTTACTTGAATCAGTTCAACCTGAGAACACAGTAACTGCCATTATCTTTACCCCTGCCCCCCACGTCGCCCTCCCCTGCCAGGCAAAGTCCGCGCACATTTGGCGGCGGCGGCCCAGGCGGCTTCCCCTCAGAGCGCGGGGGCTTGATGAGGATGAAGGCGGAGCACCCCTCTAGGCCTAGGGTTTCGCAGCAGCAGGTCCCAGACCCAGAGGGTCAGGCCTCTGGACCTGGAGCTGCGAGCGGCAGCCCTGTGGGGGCGTGGTGGTGACTGCTCAGCTGAGCTCCAGCAGATCCTGGCAGTGGAGGCTGCAGGCTGGCGTGTTGGCAGTATGGTGAAGGTAGTAGGTCCCTGCGACGACGCTGCCAGCCCTGCTCGTCATGTTCCCTTCTTGGAGGCGCTGCTTGGATTGCACGCGGAGTCGCTGATGCGACAGCTGGAGATGTTGGCCTCCCTAGTCTCACTGGCAAGGCTTGCTGGCGATACGTTGCTCTGGCGTGGGCTGCTGCACAGGGCGTGCAGCTCAAAGTATGCTGGAGCCAGCACTTCCAGATGATAGCTTCACTAGTTCAGTCCAGGTCCTACCATCAGCTCGCCGACTCTCCTAGGCACATGGGTGGGGGTACGTTGGACCGGGCAGCCCTGGAGATGTTGTCATCTTTGGAGGCGTTTGGTAACGGTTGTGACGTGGCCTTGAGAATCTGAGCACCGCCACCTCGCCATTCATGGCTAGAGGCTGGGCAAGGGGAGGCCTTTTGTTGTTGCGGTCTGTAGTTGGTGGCACCTCCTCACCGGGTTGTGTCGTTTTGTGAGGACGGTCGTGTGTGTGTGTGTGTCCCTCCTGCTTGGAGGTTGTACCTGTACCTCTAAACTCTTCATGTTCAATGAAATGGAACTCAAAATCTTTTGTGTTTTCTTCTTGAGAAAAAAATCAGTTCAAGCTAGCTACTGTCAGTTGGTTTTGGTAGCAAAAAATAACTATGGAGTTAACACACCATCCAAATGTAGAGATTTTTCGAGAGCAGACTCAATTCGATTTCATATAAACCTGAACAGTAAATCCACATGAGATCTGCTACTCTGAGATGGGCATATGAGGACAGGGAACCAAACTAGACTTAAAAGTGATCCCACTGCCAAGCATGGGAGAATATAAAACCTTGAAGAAATCCCTAATATAAAGCATATGATAGCCACTACAACCTTTCTAGCATTGAAGTAAAGCTCGCAGAATGCGACTACTGTGTCCTATCATTTCCCCACTATGGCACACGAAAAGCATGAAAAGAACTACCATTATCCCAGATTTTTTTCCAAAGCCACATTTTTATAGTAGAAAAACATAAATGTAAATTTTCCTACAAGAACCATAAAGGTGCAATACTTATTGTGCCAACAGGGATGTCATCCTACCTCTCTCTATAACCCACTCAGTATTTTTGTAGGCTTAAGGTTCCAGAATAAAAAAACGAAATAAAATCCCTGGTAGTACAGCAGGAAAACAATTGTTACTGATATAAAATCTACTCCATTCTTTCTTATGTGAGAGAAAATATTGGAAAATGGTAAATCAATTGCATTCTCTTCCTGCCAATGAACCTGTAGCCCTCTACTATTTTTTCGATTAAGCGGTGAAAAGGGACATGAGGGATTGAAATGTATATAGAGTTTTGGCTCTCGATAGAACTGCATGGAAATCAGCAATCTATGTGCTGGAATCTTAACTTACCTTCTTGTACTTTGTTTACATTTTTCTCTCTTCCACTTTTTGGTTTCAATATGTTTCTGTTGGGTTTCATATCTAGCCTAGCCCAACTTGCTGGGACATAAGGCGTTGTTGTTATTGTTGTTGAAAAAGGGCATTAAGCTCCAAAATTTTATCATGACATTGAAGTTGAGAACAACCATCTAAGTTTCATCATGATGGAATTGGAGTTCAGAACGACCATCTGGCCTCTACTAATTAATTAATTACAGTCAATTGGTTCACTATTGTACCATCAACTTAGGTAGTATATATATGATTCAAATTTTAATATGTAAACGCAATTTTTTCAGGAACTACGGCATTTGGGTTCGAATTTGCATCGGTTGGGAGTCCTTACGGGTAGTAACGGAGGTTGCCCTTCTTGGTGTCCTGCTTGATGGGCGTAAAGGCCTCGTCGGTGGCGACCTCCATCTTAGCGCTGCTCTCCTTGGGGATCTCCACGATGAAGTGGAACACCCCGTCCCCTGCGCGGAGCGGCACGTCGTGCCACGGGGAAATCTTGCGGCCGCCGCCGTCGACGAGGAAGACGCGGTAGTCGAGCGTCTCAGGCTGGCCCTGGTCCTTGGGCTTGAGCTCGGTGGGCCTGAGGAGCGCGGTGGTGGTGAGCCCCGGGCGCTGGAAGCGGACGGCGGTGCGGAGGCGGCAGCTGCTGCGCAGGAGGCCGGCGCCCGCAAGACGCGTGAAGCGGGTCGCCGCCGTCGCGGACGCCGTGACCGCCGTCGCCATTCGCGGTGGCCCTGGGGGTGGGTGGGAGAGATAGAGGAGGATGCGGCGGCGGCGGCGGTCACTGCAGACTGGAAAGTGGAGCTGAGGATGACGAGGCGACGAATTTTGCGGCTTTCGTGGTGGCTACTGGCTATGCTAGGTGGACCCTCGTGCAGACAGATCTCGAGAATGTTTTCATGGGCCACGTGCTGGGCTTAGTCGTAGGGAACGTATAGGCCCATCTCTATGTCGGGTTGAGAAATTGGGGTCCTGTCCAATGCATGGTTCTGTGGGAAGATCCATTTTCTCAAAGAAAATCCATGTCAAATTGGCTCTTCGGACTAAAAATCCCAAATAGAGAGAGTATATCCGATCCACTATAAATTTATATAAAACTAACGACACTTATTAAAATTATAGATTAGAGTGAGTAATAAAAAGTAATTTGTATTTTCGTCTTTTGAAAAACTTCATAGAATCAAGCACGTGCACACACGGACATACCCAAATTGGCAATTAAAGTCGAAGTTGTAGAGTTTCAAGATCAGCTGAATCAATGTGGACGGGTTATTACAGACAAAAACTTCGTGATCATCTATCACTAAGACTATAAGAGTAATGTATGTTAATTGAATAAACAAGACATCAATCCTAGGTTTAATCCTTGGTAGTAAGAATTTTGAACAAGGTGTATTTGTGCGAACACCGAAACAACACACATGAATTTAAAAGGCTTGAAGAGAATGAATATCTAAAGATAGAATGCAAACTTACGCGAAAATAGATATAATGCAAATGTATTGGACTTCTCCAAGGAAAATTAGAGACCCAATTGGAACAAAGACAATCGGAGAATTTTTTGAGAATATAATTTCTATGGTATGTCAGGTAGAAAGGAGACTCCTTTGCAGTTATGAAGGACAATTTTTCATATATTTGCGTCTACAATTTCTGAGTTTTTACCATATGAAAACCAAATGAAACTCATGGAATTTTTTATGGTTTTTGTCTCGTAGAAATCCTAGATAGATGGCATCTCAATTTTCTTGTGTTTAGGATGGATGACATGAGCCCACACATAGGAAGCTGCCACACACTCAAATAATGAATGGTGAATAGATTCATCCATTGTTTGGTTCACCATAGTTTGTTGCCTCAAACACTGAATTTTGTGGCTTTAGTGGTGGCTGATGGATATACTAGGTGGACCCTTGTGCAGATAGATATCGAGAATGTTTTCATGGGCCACATGCTGGGCTTGTTCGTAGGGAAGGTATAGGCCCATCTAGATATCGGACTGAGAAATTGGGCTTCCTGTCCAATGCATGGTTCTGTTGGAAATCCATCTTCTAAAAGGAAAAAAGGTAATAAAAAGTAACTCATATTGTCATCTTTTGAGAAACTACATAGAATCAAGCACGCTCACATACCCACATTGGTAATTAAAGTTGGATTTGTAGTGCTTCAAGGTCGGCTAACTCAACATGGACGGCTCATTACAGACAAAAACTTCATGATCATCTATCGCTAAGACTATGAGAGTAATCCACGTTAATCAAATAAACAAGACATCAACCCTAGGTTTAATCCTTGGTGGTAAGAATTTTGTACAAGGTGCCTTTGTGTGCACATGAAACAGCACAGTGAATTTATAAGGATAGAAGAGAGTGAGTGGATATCTAAAGATAGAATGCAAATTTCTGAAAAAAAGATAGAATGCAAATGCATTGGACTTCTCCAAGGAAAAATAAAGACCCAATGGAACAAAAAAATTGGGAAATTTTGAGAATATAATTTCTATGGTATGTCAAGGAGGAATGAAGATTCCTTTGCAATTTTGAAGGATAGCAAACATGAGGTCTCACCTCATGTTTTCATATCTTTGTGTCTATAATTCCTGAGATTTTACCATATGACAACCACACGACACTTATGAATTTTTTTACGGTTTTCGTCCTCGTAGGATACATGACATCTCAATTCTTGCATTCACGATGCATGACATGGGCCCACACATAGGAAGCTGCCACACACTCAAAGAACGAATGATGAATAGATTCATCATTGTTCTGAATCTTTGGAAGAAATGTCTAGTCCAATCTTGTTTCGTGTTGTCATTAGTTGCAACGCCATTGTGCCAAATTCCAGCAAGAACAACATGACAAGACTTCCGAACATATGTTTGATCCTGATTTGTGAAGACGACACCATGAAGCAGGAACCAGGAAGGAGATAGCACAGTCCCGTGTTGAGGGAACAGGAAAGAAATAAGGGCAGTGGGGTGCACAATGACATTTTTTGCGTAGGAAAGTCTAATAGTATATGATGTGATCTTTATTCAATTGAGTTAGGCATCAGTTATTATATACTTATGAATCAGGAGAGATGCTGCGCGCACTTCTTCCCCCTGTATGTGCATGCCAGGTTCAGTTTCCATTTGCAGGAACATGCTCCGTGACTCCGTTCAGAAAAGGTGAGGAAATTCTGCTTGGCTACAATTGCTCCTGGCCGAAAGAATGTTTGGCCAAGTGCATCAAACTCTGTGTGGGTTGGCTAATTGACTCGGGAGGAAACGAGCAACACCCTTCTCTAGAAAAAGCCAATCGTTGTGTTACATGTTTCTTTTAGCGTAACAACAATGATCACTGATAAAGTAAAACAGGAAAGGAGTTACATTTTACTTGTGTTTTACTTCCTCTGTTCCATAGTATAAGATGTTTTAGTTTTTTTTAAATGCATTTATCTAGACGCTTTTTTTTTTCCAAATGTAGTGTTAATTTTGTGATTGTGAACTAATTCATGAGTTTCACCGGACGAAGCGGAATGCCGCTTGCATCCCTAACCATAGCCAATGTTTCAAGAAAAAAACAGTGTTACCTTCGCACCTTGTTGATCTAAAAAAACCGTAGTCAATGTCACAAAAGAATCACTACCAAAAACACGACTAACCCTGTGAGCCTTCGTATTTTCCTACCGGCCCTGCATCAACTCAAAAAAAAAAAAAATTGGTTAGTCATGTTACTGGAAGTGAATGTGAAAAGTCAAACATGCAAGTAGTATAAGTTAGACGAAGGGAAATACTCCCTCGGTCCTAAAAAGAATGTTGCAACTTTTTTTAAATCCGAATGTTTCTATATCATAAATAGTATCTAGATATATTTAAATTTAGATAAATGTGCATCATTTCAGAACGAAGGGAGTATAATATTGTACTAGGAGTAAGAAACATTAATTTGACTTTCAGCTGGATCGTTCAGCGTATTAAACGTGCAAGCAAATGAATTTCATACGAGTACAAGCGAAAGCCTGCCAAACTCCCGTCCACCTGTCTGCTATGAACTGATAACGGATAAGTAGCTGAGCAAAGCCACAACGGATAGGATTCATTCCAACAAAAGATTATTGTTTCCTTCCTCCAAAAGGAAAAGAAAAGATGATATGCCAGAGATCCGCGCTCGCATGATAGGCCGGAAGCGGCCCCGGGAACTCCAGCCACGGAAAGTTTAGGCTGACAGCGCTTGCATGCATCCCGGCCGGATCGATCAAAAAGCCTCGAATCATTGCCGCTAATGACGTCGTTGCTCGTCGACGGCCCTGGGCCGCTCGCTTGCTGCTCTCCATGCGAGCACTGCCTGGGTCTGGGATTTAATATTCGGTGATTGATATCCCCGTGTGAGTGTCACCATCCTCTGAGGATGGGAATGACAGGGTTTGCATTAGCGTTTTGTTAAATCTAAAGCTTGAGCCAGAAGCGTCTGGGTCTGGGATCAATCATTCTGAGATCGATGGACGTCTCTGTTGCATGCTGCCGTCGACGGCCGGCCATGACGGTGCTGTGCTAATCCAGTGATGATCGACCCGTGTATCGTACTCCCCCCGTTTTAAAATATAAGATGTTTAGGTTTGTGAAAAAAATGAATCTAGATTTTTTTTAGTGTGTAGATTCATTCCAAAGTTGAGTGAACCTACATACTAAAACAAATCTAGATTCATCTTCTTCACAAGCCTAAACATCTTATATTTTGAAACGGAGGGAGTACTTACGTACGCGGGGAGGATTAGAAGTAGAAGCTACGCATATTACTACGACTTTGCTTAATTGGCGGGACGACCGGTAGTGGTGGTGGCGGTGGCAGGGAGCAACGCGGATTGGAGGTGAGTTGGCCATTGGAACGGCTAAACTAAACTAGGCGCTCTGAGCCAATTGGCCAACGGTTCTCCCGGATGACATTGACCGGAGAGGAACGAAAAGCGTGCGTGCGGTGGGTGCGAGTGATTCATGAATGGGCAAATCAGATGGGATGGAACGCGGGACGGTGTACCACGAGCTGGATTGCCTGCCTACCTACCGGTGCCGGCGCATACCACCGTGCCTGCCTTCTTCCAAGATACGTCCATCTCTGTTTTCCCTTTAATTTTCAGGCGACGTACGCGACGCCGACAGGGTCCAAAAGGAAAGCCAAATGGTACTATGTGGCAGCCTGCCACAGACAAGATCACCACTTGCTGTCCGTTTCATCCATGGATCAAACGCACAGTCCGATGTGGATGAGTGTCAGACTACCTAGCTACAAATAGTTGTGATCTCTAGGCCAGATTGCGGGAAGTTTCATGAGCTTTTGCCCCTTTGCCCGGGCACTTTTCTTTCATGTGATTGTGAACAGCACCGACGAACGGATGTGTGTGTGGGTGTACCTTTTGTTTGTTGGTTAAGCTAGGTGCAGTGCTGCACACTGTATAATATTGGGTATACGAGTACGAGTCCCTCTTGGCATGCGCTTATCTAGCCCTGCCATGGAACGGGGACGGCAGAAAGAGAGCAAGAACCGAAGCCGCGAGAGAGGGGTATACGTGTGGCTAGCTAGTGGAGAGGCCACTCCACCGTTAAGTACCTTCGTGTCAAACCACACTCAGCCATGCCTCATTTGTGTATGTAGCGGTCAGACCCGTGCCACCAAACCGGAGCCGGTTCCCCGGTATGACGAGAAAATTACAAAAAACCACCACATTACAGGCTAGGGTTTTAAAAAACAACCACTTCACGTTAGGGTTTCAAAAAACCATCACTTCAGAACTAACATGTAACAAAAAACACTAATTTAGTTTTAGTTTTCCGTGGACAGCGAAACTGACGAGTGGGGCCTGTTGCCGGGCTGACGTGCCACATGCTTTTTGCAAAAAAGTCCTTGTAATAAACTCTAATTTTGTTGAAAAGAGGTAACGGTGACAACCTCTATTATTATTTTTTTCTTATCGTTTTATTTTTTCTCTTTTCTTATTTTCTCTACCGCAAGCCGCGTTGACCAATCTAATTGGAGCCGGTCTGAGGAGAAAGAGAGCAGCCGTGGCCGGCAGTACCGGCGAGTCCTTGCGTGCGCTCGTTGCAGGCTGTCTTCGCGTAGGGCCTAACATCTTCACCGTTCCTGGGTGTCGCTAACCGCCAAGAGAATCGAGCAAAGCTGGTCTGCGCCGTCGTTGTCGTCACCATCTTCCTCCGCTCCGGTCAAGCTCCGCCGCACATCAATTCGTCCCCTCCACCCCGTTTGAGTCTTCTCCGACGATCCATGGAGCTGCACAGAGTCCACCTGTTCCTTCCAAAGCCCTTCCCGTGGAGCGGTGCGTCCACGAGATCCTGCTTCAGTCGCCCTCGCTATTGTCGTTGACCGTGTCGACGATGCCGATCCCCTCGGCCCTCCGATGGGAACGCCTCCGCAACCCCAGCGAGCCTCCGATGCTCCCACACCGCTCCTTTCTCTTCCTCCTTCGCGTCGTCCCGTGCCTTGTTTGTCGCCGCCGCCATGGAGGCGCCGTTCTTCTCCGATTCCGGCCGTGTTCGTCACGGAGGAGCAGGGCGTTTCTGTCAGGGAGGAGCAGGGTGCGCCGGTCAGGAAGGAGCTAGGGGAGACTAGCCTGCGTGGCAGGGCGGAGTGGAAGGGGGCGAGTTCGCCGGGTTCGCGAGCTGCGGCGGCGATCCATCCCCACTGTCCCGTTGTACGGTGGTGCTTTTAGAAAGAAGAGAGTATTTTATCTGATATTAAGTGGGTCCCTCCCTCACAATTTTTTTTGACAAAAAAACCCAAAACTAAAAACAATCTAACCTTTGTCACCCTGGACTGTTTTCATCGTGCCATGTCATCCTGACAGGAGCGGCCCACCGGTCAGTTTTGTCATTAGACCAGGCTTAAACCGGTATCAGTGCTATCTATCACGAACTCACTCTGAAGTGGTGGTTTTTTGAAACCCTAACGTGAAGTGGTTGTTTTTTGAAACCCTAGCCTGTAATGTGGTGGTTTTTTTGTAATTTTCTCCCGGTATGACCAAGGCGAGGTGACCATGTATGCAGCGCGCGGGATGATGACCTGGATCCGGCAAGACTAACTACTCTCACTTTCCCCTTCCCCTCCTCACCGTCTGCTTTGAGAGTCGTGCGCTGGCAGCAGGCTCACTCATGCGCCCTTCTCGTCGGAATAGCCGGCTGGCGGTGGTTGCGGAGGGATGCTGGAGTAGCAGTAAGGTGTAGTTTGTATAGCCTCATGCCGGTAGTGGGCGCTATGCCCAGCAGAGCTCAGGATCCTGGCGACCTGATCCTTAGGGCTTTAGGGTTCTTCTTCGTCGAGCGGTTGTTCCTCTGGTCGGAGCGCTGCAGAGAGGGAGGAGGCGCTGCTTCTTCGAATAAAGCAAGTGTCGCAGGCGACCTGTCGATGCGAGACTCACCTTTTCCTGGCCGGCTGTGGAGGCGAGGGGGAAAGGCGATGTGTTGTAGGGTGTAGTGTGGCGGATCCACTCCTCGCCGGCATAGGTGGCAAGGGGGAGTATGGAGGTGCGACACACTCTACATCTATAACCGGGGGGGGGGGGGGGGGGGTCCCCTTTCGGGTCCTATCAATTAAAAAAAATCACACTATATAATCAATGCCATCCAAGAATGTGAAAAGTCAAACATGTAGTATATTCTAGCTAGACTTATGGATATACTCCCTCCGTCCCAATTTGCCTATAACTTTTAATCAAAATAACAAAATTAAAGTTTGACCAATAATATTGAAAAAATATCAAAATCTACCGTATCAAACTTATATTATGAGGATCACGATGAAACATACTTTCATGTTGTATGCACTAGATATTGTGAAGATTAATATATCTCTTTAGAAATGGTCAAACTCTACAAAGTTTGACTTTGACTAAAAATTATATGTAACATGTTTTAGGACGGAGAGAGTAAATGGATCGTTCAGCATATCATCAACAATTGTCCATATATCCAATTTAAATGGAAAAGGAAATTAGTTGCAGCCAAGCAAGAAGCATGCCAAACACTTCTCTCCCCCTGTCATAAACCAATGGATAAGGTAGCTGGGAATGCCATTTTCATTCCAACACAAGATTATGTTTCCTTACTGCAAAAGGAAAAGAAAGGCAGACGATATCCCAGTCCCAGACCCAGAGATCCGCGCTCGCATGATAGGCCGGAAGCGGTCACCGGAACTCCAGCGGTCCAGCCACGGAAAGTTTAGGCTGACAGCGCTTGCATGCATCCCGGCCGGATCGATCAAAAGCCTCGAATCATTGCCGCTAATGACGTCGTCGATGGCCCTGGGCCGCTTGCTTGCTGCTCTGCATGCGAGCACTGCAGCTCGGGATTGAATATTCGGCGATTGATATCCCCGTGTGAGTGTCACCATCTTCTAATGACAGGGTTAGCACTATCGTTTTGTTAATCTAAACCTTGAGATTCGTCTTCCTCTAGGTGATTTGGGGCTCGAGTAGCATGGTGGGCAAACTTCAGCGGACGCATCGACTGCAGGTCATCTTCGTTTGTCGATTTGTCGTGATCATTCTCGAAATAGTCTTTCATCCCGCTATTAATATGGCAATACGCCGATACAAGAGTTCGAGCCAAAGGAAATGCTAGGACAGACAACACAAACATGCCCAAACAAAAAGTAATGAAGACAATGACAAATCGATGAAACGATGATGACCCGCAACCGCTATGTGACTTTTGCACACCACGCTTCAAGCACCCTAAAGCGCCAAGTACCAAGTAGCACATTCAATAAGGAAAGCATTATCGACACGGCGATGCTGCTCGGACTAGACTAGTCCTAAGGTTTCCCCCGACACTGCGAGTAAAGTGGACAGAGGATTCCTGTGACGCCCTCTAGGAAGAAATGATGCCACTCGAAGGCGGCACCGCATCACGGTCGGACGAGCCGGTAGGGATTTCTCCCGATCCCCGACCACAAAAAATACTTGACATAAACGAAGCACCACCACCCAGCTTCGCCGCCGACCTGCACGCACCACCACGACCTTGAAGTCACCATTCTCGTCTCTTCGAGAACACTAGTGTGTGTCCTGTAAGACGGAGGCACACGACAACGCCTGGACGAGGGATAACAACCTCGCAGCCACACAGGAGGAGGGAAGGGGGCTCACCTCCAATGCTGAAAGGCGACCGTCAACCAGATAGAGCAACATGGGCACGCCAGACCCACATAGGCCCCGGTATCCCTGCTGCAATAGGCAAGCCGCAACGCCTTCATCCCCAATCCTAGCCTAGTCACTGATGCCACCTCCAGAGAGCTCTGTAGACGCAGCACCCCGGCCTGCCCAAGCCCATTTAAGGCCCTCCCGAGCCCATCAGGGGCCCGAGATGCCGAGATCTTGGTCGGGGCGAAAGGCAGCGATGCAACAAATCCATGGTGCCTTGCCGCCACGCGGCGTGATCGCTAGCCCCACCCAGATGAATCGGACCAGAGCATCCCGAGGACCACTACTAGGGAGTAGAAGGGCACTGGCCCGACCCATGGTGCGGGAGAAGCAGACTGCCGCAGCCGGCGTCGCCCAGACTTCGCCCATCGACCAGTGCTGGTGACGACAACAGAGGTAGGTGTCGAAGGTGGCCGGAGGAAGGGGAAGGCCTCGTTGCCTTGGGGGGGGGGGGGGGGGGGGCGAAGGAGGCGGGGTGGTTTTTTCTATTAGTTTCTTTGTACCTTACTTTTCTGTTGGGTGTGTGTTTGTGTTGTTGTCCTAGTTTTTTCCTTTTCCAAACTCTTGTGCGTGGCGTGGGTGATTTATTTATAAAGCGACACGGAAGTCTCTTTCAAGAATATAAAGCTTAAGCCAGAATTGGTTGGGATTAATCATTCTGATCTATCTATGTGTCTGGTTGCTGCCTTCGATCGTTTGTTGCTAATCCAATGATGGACCGATCCGTGTATTGTACGTACGTGAGCGTAGGAGGAGGAGAAGCTACGCATATTGCTTCGAGTTTTTCTTAGGGTCCGTTCGGCAACACTCTGGCTCCCAGCTCCACGGCCGGAGCGTGCGGAGCGGTGCCGAACGGCCCAGCTCCGAAGATCAGGAATCGTAGAGCGGAGCGGCGTGTAGTGCAAAAAAGCAGAGCGACGCATTCCTCGCTCCTCGTTTAAGGCAAAGCCGGATTTGGTAGAAATTACAAAAACTGCCACCGTTGAGTGTCCATCCAATCGGTACGCTTTCTATTTCTCTTGTCTCCTGTTCATCGTCCCCAACAGCCGATGTCATGCATGTAAAAAAACAGCTGAAGTCAATCTCAAAAAATTAAAACAGCTAAGGTCGTGCACAACTACTTCATGCCAAGCTATCAGACAATTCACGCGCCGCCGCCGTCGAATCTTGATCTCCACCGTCCGGATTCTCGTCGCCTGGCCCGAATCGAGAACGAGCACCCCGCCACCGCCAGGACATTATCGCCGTCACCAGGACCTCATTGTCGACGCAGGAGCTCCCAGCGGCCGCGTATCAACCTGCACCGCAAGAAGTTGCTCGATTCCAGATCGATCCCGAGTTCCCGACCCTGAACCCGACCATGTCTTCTGTAAAAAAAACGGACAGAAAAAGTACACTCTGGCTTGTTTCACCACAAACGGGCTCCATCTAGCTGTAGCGGGCCGGCAGCCCATGCTCGCACGGAGTGGAGCTTTCCGAACGCTTCTCGCTCCCTCGCTCGATTAGGAGAGCGGAAATTGCTGGAAGCGGAGTGGAGCAAAGGAATTGCATGGAGCGGAGGGTTACCGAACGGGCCTTTAATTGGCGGGACGACCGGTAGTGGCGGTGGCGGTATGATGTTGTACGAGGGAGCAACTCGGATTGGAGGCGAGTTGGCCATTGGAACGGCTAAATTAAACTAGGCGCTCTGAGCCAATTGGCCAACGGTTCTGTTTTTCCCACATAGCCTTTCTCCCGGATGACATTGACCAGAAAGGAACGAAAAGCGTACATTGCGAGTGAGTGCGTGTGATTCATGCATGCATGGGCAAATCAGGTGGAACGGAACGGTGTACCACGAACTGGATCGCCCGCCTACCGGTGCCGGTGAATACCACAGTGCCTGCCTTCTTCCAAGATACGTCCATCTCTGTTTTCCCTTTAATTGGCGACGCGACGCCGACAGGGACGAGAAGAAAAGCGAAATGGTACTATGTGGGTGCTGGCAGCCTGCACCACAGACAAGATCACCACTTGCTGTCCAGTTTCATGGATCAAACACACGGCCTGATGTGGCGGAGAGTCAGACTACCTAGAAATAGTCGTGAGGCCAGATTGCGGGAAGTTTCATGAGATTTTGCCCCTTTGCTCGATCGGGCACTTTTCTTTCATGTGATTGTGAACAGCACCGAGGAACGGATATATATGTGGGTGTGTGCCTTTTATTTGTTGTTTCTGATGGTGCGGTGCTGCACACTGTATAATATTGGGCGTACGTGTACGAGTCCCTCTTGGCATGTGCTTATTATCTAGCCTGCCATGGAAATGGAACGGGGACGGCAGAAAGAGAGCGAAGAACCCAAGCCGCGAGAGAGGGTATCATACGTACGTGGCTAGTGGAGAGTCCACTCCAGTCCTGTTAAGTACCTTCGTGTCAAACCACACTCAGCCATGCATGCCTCATTTGTATAGGTACGTAGCGATCAGATCCGTACCACCAAACCGGAGGCGGTTCCCCGGTACGACCACGGCCATCGAGGTGACCATGCGTGTGCAGCCGGAAGGAGGTTTGATAACTTTCCAGGGAAACATGAGTTGGAAGGATCGAGTTGAAGCTGCGGCGGAGGTTTGCCCTTCGGCACCCACAATATTTTTATTGTCAAAAAAATCTGACATAAAGATAAATTTGACTGTGGTATAAAATATAGCAACAATCTACAATGTAGTGGTTTCAAATATTTATAACGTGGGTCTCACCATCGAGCTAAAGCAACACACAAAACAAATATAGAACTACCTCACATTATATATAGGGAACTAGTTTTAAAAGCCAAAACGCAAATTAGTATGGATTGGAGGGAGTAGTAGAAACTTCATGATCATCTATCGCTAACTCCAGGTTTAATCCTTGGTAGTAAGAAGCTTGTACGAGGTGCCTTTGTGTGCACAGGAAATAACATATATGAATTTCAAAGGATTGAAGAGAGTGAGTATCCGCAAAAAAAAAAGATAGAATCCAAATGCATTGGACTTTTCCAAGCAAAAATAAAGACCCAATTGGAACAAGAAAAGTCAGGGAAATTTTCTAGAGTATAATTTTATGGTAAGTCTGAGAGGAAGGAAGGCTCCTTTGTAGTTTTACAACAAACATGAGGTCTCACCTCATGTCTCATGTTTTCATATCTTTCTGTCTACAAATTCCTGAGTTTTTACCATATATGACAACCAAACAAAACTTATGAATTTTTTCTACAGTTTTTGTCCTCGTAGAAATCCTGGATCCATGACATTTCAATTCTTGCGTTTAAGATCGATGACATGAGCCCACACATAGGAAGCTGCCACACACTCAAAGAACAAATGATGAATAGATCCATTCATGGTTCCAAATCTTTGGAAGAAATTCCTAGTCCAATCTTGTTCCGTGTTGTCTTTAGTTGGAACACCAGTGTGCCAAATGAGCCGTAACAAAATTGGTAAGGATACAACAACCACCATACTCGACTGATGTTTGGTTCTCATAGTGCTGCCAATCTGTGTGTGTGTGGATATAAAATGCAAATGTAATGTAATTTTAGTATCCCTGCCTAATTTTCCATGAGGAATTCTTCTTACTTTGCAGACAGTATGTTGATCACAATTCCGGCAAGAACAACATGCATGAAAAGACCTCCGAACATATGCTTGATCCTGATTCCTGAGGACGACACCATGAAGTAGGCAACCAGGAAGCAGATAGCACAGTCCCGTGTTGCGGGAACAGGAAAGAATTAGGAGCAGCGGGGTACACAGAGATCATTACTTCAATTGAGTTAGGCATGGATATAAGTACTCCCTCCGACCCATATTAGTTGACTTCAATTTGAATGTATCTAGACATGTTTTTATGATAGATACATTCAAATTGGAGTCTACTAATATGGGTCGGAGGAGTATATGAAATCTGGAGAGATGCTGCACGCACGTACTTCTTCTGGTATGCTCGCCCTGCATCTGCATAGCAGGTTCAGTTTCCATTTGCACGGATATGCTCCATGACTCGGTTCAGAAAAGGTGAGAAAAATCTACTTGGCTACCATTGCTCCCGGCCGAAAGAATGTTTGGCCAAGTGCATCAACCTCTATGTGGGTTGGCTAATTGACTCGGGAGGAAACGAGTAACACGCTTGTCTAGAAAAAGCTAATCTTTGAGTTACATTTTTTTTATGTCAGATTGAACAAACTGAAGCACACACAAATAACAACGATCACTGATAAAAAAGAAATTCAGTTACATTTTACTTCTCTTTTACACCATAGTAGTATAAAACTAGGGTCTCCTTGGGGGCCTTATTGATCTTGGAAACAAACATAGTCAATATCATAGAAGAATGTGAAAAGTCAAACATTAAATACTCTGGCTAGACAGAGCGATACATAGCAAATCAATAGGGGTAAGAAATACTCACTCCATTCCAAAATATAAGATGTTCTAGGCTTCTTTGAAACACATGTATCTAGATGTTTTTTAGTGTGAATGTTTACTCGTTTTAGCCTTTTCTAAAACACATGTATCTGTTAAAATAACTTTACCACGGATCTAGTCTAGATCTGACAGTAGCACTATACATTACCTTTATAGATCGAGAACATAGAGGGAGAGAGAGAGAAGGAACCGAGATGGACTCTACCTGCTCCCTGGCTAGACAAACACGAGCCAGAGGGAATCCCCGAGCTGGTGCCGGAGCTGGAACCTCCGTCGTTGGCCATGGGTGAAAGGGGGTGAGTGTGGCTAGGGTAGCGGCGGTGGAGCTTCCCATCGGCGCAGCGCTAGCCTAGATCGGATTGGCTTGTAGGTGGGGCGGCTAGGGCACGGCTAACCTCGTAGGTCGTGATGCCGGCTTCCCACCACTTTATATAGCGCTGGCGACAGGGGCCCACCGTCCTAGATAAGGATGGGCGCCCCCGATCAGGGCGCAGTTAGGGGGCGTGCTGGGCCGTTGGGCCCAGTCACGTTGAGATCTATCCAACATTCTCCCCCTAGATCTCGACTTTACTTTTAACCTTGTTCTTTACTTATTTCATCACAGAATAAGACATAGAGCATGTTTCATCGTCTCAGCTCAGTTGCCGATAGAATCAGACATCCACTATATACCTTCATGTTCTGAAACAAATCCTGTTACTTTTGGGCCTCTATAGTCCAGGAATCATAGGCTTCCCGTTAAACCCATGCCGGCTATGTGTTCCTTGAACACATTGGGTGGTAAGCCTTTCGTTAGCGGATCCGCAAGCATATCCTTTGTCCTTATATGCTCGAGACTTATAGTTTGATCCTGGACTTTGTCCTTCACAACATAATACTTTATATCTATAGACTTTGAAGCATTACTCGACTTGTTGTTGTGAGCATAGAATACTGCGAGCTCGTTGTCACAGTACATCTTTAGTGGCCTGCTGATGCAGTCAACCACTTTCAAGTCGGGTAAGAATTTCTTTAACCATAACGCCTGTCCCATGGCCTCATAACATGCTATAAATTCTGCATACATCGTAGATGATGCAACTATTGACTGTTTGGCGCTTCTCCACGAAATAGCACCTCCCGCGAGAGTAAAGACATACCCTATCGTGGACTTTCGGTCGTCTTTATCTCCCGCAAAATCTGCATCTGAATACCCTTTTATCTCTAGGGAATCAGATCTTTTGTATGTCAGCATGAGGCCTTTTGTGCCTTGCACATAACGCAAAGCTTTCTTTACCATCTTCCAGTGCTCTATGCCTTGATTCTCTTGATATCTACCGAGTACCCCGGTGATAAATGCTAAGTCAGGGCGAGTGCACACTTGTGCATACTGTAAGCTTCCAACAGCCGAAGCATATGGTACTGACTTCATTTGATCGATCTCATATTGATTCTTTGGACATTGGGATTTCCCAAAACTATCGCCCTTGACTATGGGAGCAGGTGTTGAATTACTCGCATGCATATTGTATTTCTTTAAAATCTTTTCACAATACGCTTTCTGCGACAGTCCTAACACTCCATTCTTTCTGTCTCGGTGAATTTCTATGCCCAAAACATAAGAAGCTTCACGAAGGTCTTTCATGTCAAAGTTTGATGACAAGAATTTCTTTGTTTCTAGTAGTAGACTAACATCACTGCTAGCAAGCAGAATGTCATCCACATATAGAATTAGGAAAATATATTTCCCACTTTTGAACTTTGCATAAATGCAATTGTCCTCAACATTTTCTTTGAATCCAAATCTTTTAATGGTATCATTAAACTTTAAATACCACTGCCTAGAGGCTTGCTTTAACCCATAAATGGATTTCTTTAAGCGGCATCCCATTTGTTCCTTCCCCTCCATGAAAAAACCCTTGGGTTGTTTCATGTAAACATTTTCTTCTAAATCTCCATTTAGAAATGCCGTCTTGACATCCATTTGATGTAACTCTAAATTAAAATGTGCAACTAGTGCCATGATGATTCTGAAGGAGTCCTTACATGAGACCGGAGAAAAAGTCTCATTGTAATCTACGCCTTCTCTTTGCGTAAAGCCTTTTGCCACGAGTCTAGCTTTGTACTTTTCTACATTCCCATTGGAGTCATACTTTGTTTTGTAGACCCACTTGCATCCTACTGTTTTGGCTCCTTTGGGAATTTCCTCTAAGTCCCAAACATTGTTGGAACTCATCGATTTCATTTCATCTTCCATTGCCTCCACCCACTTGGCCGAGTGAGGGCTACTCAGGGCTTCTTCATATGAGGTAGGATCGCCCTCCATATGAACTACATTGTAAACTTTGTAGATTTCTTTGGAAATGGCTGGTCTTCGTTCTCTTTTAGACCGTCTGAGTTTATCAGACTCTTGCTCATTTCTTGCCTCGGGTTCAGGCACATTTACACTAGGTGACTGTTCTGGCTCCCTTTCGTGCTCAACAGTGGGTTCAGGTGGCTCCTGATGGACAGGTTCCGAACTTTCGCCCATTGTTGTCACGTGTGGAGTCACAACAGGTGCCGGCACCACAACCTCAGGGGTTGTAAATGGTGGCACAACAGGTAGCGAGAAAAATGGCTCCTGAATCATCGGATTAGGTGCATGCACCCTCTTCTCCTCAAGATCAATTTTCCTAGCTACCGTGCTCCCCCTCATCAATTCGTCCTCCAAGAAGACCGCATGTCTCGTTTCTACAAACTTTGTGTATCTGTCGGGACAGTAGAAACGATAGCCTTTGGACTTATCTGGATAGCCAATAAAATGGCAAGATACTGTTTTGGGGTCTAACTTTGCAATGTTTGGATTGAAAACTTTTGCCTCAGCTGGGCTCCCCCAGACCCTCAAGTGGTGCAGAGAGGGGACTCTGCCTGTCCACAATTCATACGGTGTTTTGGGCACCGACTTACTTGGTACTCTGTTGAGAATGTGAATGGCGGTTTTAAGCGCCTCCATCCACAATCCCAATGGGAGGGTGGAATAGCTCATCATGCTGCGCACCATATCCATAAGGGTACGGTTGCGCCTTTCAGCTACTCCGTTTTGCTGAGGTTCGCCCGACATTGAATACTGGGCGACTATTCCATTTTCTTGCAGGAACCGTGCAAAGGGTCCTGGTACTTGACCATATGGACTATGCCGACCATAGTACTCCCCCCACGATCGGACCGAACTATTTTGATTCTTTTATCGTGCTGATTTTCTACTTCAGCTTTGAAAATTTTAAATTTATCCAACGCTTCAGATCTTTCTTTGATTGGATAAATATAACCATACCGGGAGTGATCATCCGTGAATGTTATGAATGAATCATAGCCATCCACACTTTTCACCGGAAACGGTCCACAAATATCCGTGTGTATTATTTGTAGTGTAGCTATGCTTCGGTTTGCACCCTTTTTAATCTGTTTGACATACTTTCCTTTAATGCAATCTATGCATTGTTCTATGTCGGAGAACTCTAACGGAGGAAGAATGTCATTTTTAACGAGGTTTTCTATTCTTCCCCTCGAAATATGGCCTAGTCTGTAGTGCCATAGTTTCGATGAGTCAAGAGTTCGCTTTCTTTTCTTTTGTTCTTTGTTCGACAAGGAAACTTTTTCATTCACATCACACACAGAAAGAACTTTCTCATGCAGGGATAACAAATATAACTTATCAAATAATGTATCAACTCCCACACATTTGTCTTTCAACCAAATGGCACACTTGCCATTTCCAAAATAACATTCGTAAGAATCTTTATCCAAACAGGAAACACTTATTAAATTCCTATGTAATGAAGGAACGAAAAGCACATCTTTGAGCAAAAGCAAAGAGCCATCAGCCAGCTCCAGAGGGACGTCACCAATGGCCTCCACTTCTGCTTCTATTCCATTCGCCACTTCAATGTGTCTTTCTCTTCTTGGCGTGGTCCTTGTCGAATGGAACCCCTGTAAAGAGTTGGCAACATGAACAGTTGCTCCAGAATCAATCCACCAAGTGGATCTAGTAAACTTTTCATACAAAGATTCATTAACAAAAGAAACAATATCTTTACCATTTTTGGCCATGATGTACTTTAGCCAAATCGGGCAGTATTTCTTGTAGTGGCCCGGCTTTTTACAGTGATGGCACTGATCCTTCTCCCCAGGGGTGGACTGGTGATGCTGGTATTGGTGCTGCATTGGACCCTTGCCATGGGGCTTGGAGGGTGAGCCACCATGGTTGCCGCCTGTGAAGCCTCTCTTCCTGTTGTCCTTCACGAAGTTCAGAGAACCGCCGTGAAGGGCTTTCAGCCTTTCCTCTTCTTGGGAGCACATCCCAATGGTCTTTTCTATGTCCCACTTTTCAGGGGACATATTATAGTTTATCACAAAGTTTTCAAAAGGCTGTGGAAGTGAGGCCATCACAAGGTGCACCAAGAGTGCTGGCTTTAACTCGAGGTCCTCATCCATTGGCTTGAGCTTTGCTGCCATGTTTGACATCCTCAAGATGTGCTCTCTTATTCCGTGGGGTCCTCCCGTATACTTTTCAGTAACCAGCTGCTTTAACAGCTGGGTCGCATACATCTTTGAAGAGCCAATAAACTGGCTCTTTATCTTGGCGAGATACTCGTCCACGGTAGCACACTCTCCAATTGAGCCCACGATTGCGTTCTCAATTGTGTTCTTTACGAAGGCCAGACACTTCTTGTTGGCGTTCACCCATTTCTGGTTATCAATAGAGTAGGCCAGCTCCAATGGAGCATGGTTCCTCTTCCTTTTCTCAAAGTAAGCACTTTCCTCAGCGGCTCCCCTGACCGGGTCAGCTGGCTTGACTGGTTGCTTGGTGTCAACCACCCAATCCACTTCGGCGCATACGAACGCCAAGTCAACTTTCTTCCTCCATTCGGAGTAGTTGTCCCCCCTTAGGAGCAGGATGTCCTTCAAACATGCCATGAGGTTGAGACCTCCTGAAAATCACAAAAGATGTGAGATCACCAAGTAAAACAACTGTATGCGTTAATTCAACGTTGGTATAAATTAAGCATGCAATCGTTTCGTGCTATTTAAAATTACATCACCGTTGGGCAGAAATAAATTTAAATGCACCTTTAATACTTAATAAGGAAAAGATTATGGTCATGATTATTAATAACGTTGGTCAATTAATAGCATGAGGCATAATCACTTTAATCATATCTTTATGTCAAGATTTAATCAACTTTTATTGCATTGTTGCAATTTTAACCATACATTTACAATGTAAAAGAACTATTTGCAGCGGAAACTTTCATTAAAAAACTAATACTTTGCAGAAAAAATTCTGCCTTTGTAATGTTCTCTAGTCACAATATCCTTAAAAGTAAAAAGACTAGAGAAGACTATGCAAAATTTGCTTAAAACTAAGCAAAAAACATTAAAAAACAATTCTGTAAAATAAAAAACAGAAAACTTTAAAGGAAAATGCCCTGGTGGGCCGAAACAGAGGCCAGCGCTTAGTGGCCCGAAACGGCCTGGCTGTGCCTGCGCCTGGCTGCCGCCCACGCGCGTCTGGCAGCCAGCGCACGCGGCCCAATCGCGGCGGCCCACGGCGCCGCAGCTGCCTCGGCCTGCCTGGCCCGGCGAGCAGCCCAGCTGGCCTGGCCCCGCCCGCGCGCGCACAATCTGAGCCGTCGAAGCCCCGGACCCTAGATCCTACGGTGGGGAGCGCTGTGCGGGGGTATAAAAACCCCCATAGCCGCCGACCCCCACAAACCCTAAGCCTCTTCCCCCCAGCCCCGTCCAGCTCCCGCGTGGCCACCGCGGCGGCGCCGCGTCCTGCGTTCGTCGACCGTGGCGGCTCCGCGGCCCTCGGGTCGGCGACCCCGCGTCGGCGGCGCGTGCACCGCCTGTCCCTGCCCCTTGTGTGCGTCCACCGCGGCACCGCGCGTGCACCCCGCGGCTAACTCGGTGGCTCCGCCGCGTGAGGTTGAGGCGAGGCGGCCGCGTGCACCGCGTGCCCCTCCCTCTCCCTCTCAGCACCGGCGGCGCGAGCCCCTCGCGAGGGCCGAGGTGAGGCGGCGGCGCATCGCGCGCCCCTCCCTCTCCTCTCTGCTGTGGCGGCTGCGCCCGAGCTCCGAGACGAGGAGGCCGAGCCCCTCCGAGGCGAGGAGGCCGAGCCACTGTCCCGTGCGCCCGCCTCTCGGCGAGCCCCTCCCTCAAGCTTGCTCCGGTGAGCCATGGCCCCCTCTCCCTCCTTGCCGGCGGTGCGTCCACCCGAGGGTGGGCGCACCACCGTCAAGAGGGGAGGCGGTGGAGCCTTCTGCTCCCTTTTTTTTTGCTACTTGGTCCATAATGAAAAACTGCGGCGGCGCCCCCCACCTTGCTCCTTGCTGATGTGTGCATCAACCCGAGGGTGGGTGCACCATCGTCAAGTGGCCTAGGTGTGGGGCGGAGACTTTTCCCGGTGATGGCCGGAGTGGACCCTCCTTTTTTTTATTGTCTTTTCTTTGGAGATCTATGGGGTGCGTTCGGAAACTTTTTGGGGCTTTAGATCTTGGGTTTTGCTTTGCCCCGAAGGATGTGTTCTTCTTCTAGATGTCTCCATAATGGATGCCCATCTAGATCGAGAGGAACGGCGCGGCCAGATGGCAGGCGCACTTTGGATCTAATTCTTTCTTTTGAACCTTTTTACTTTCTACAATAAGCACTGTAAAATCTAGCAACTAAAACATGGCTCTGATACCAATGTCAAAATGACTTTACCACGGATCTAGTCTAGATCTGACAGTAGCACTATACATTACCTTTATAGATCGAGAACATAGAGGGAGAGAGAGAGAGAAGGAACCGAGATGGACTCTACCTGCTCCCTGGCTAGACAAACACGAGCCAGAGGGAATCCCCGAGCTGGTGTCGGAGCTGGAACCTCCGTCGTTGGCCATGGGTGAAAGGGGGTGAGTGTGGCTAGGGTAGCGGCGGTGGAGCTTCCCGTCGGCGCAGCGCTAGCCTAGATCGGATTGGCTTGTAGGTGAGGCGGCTAGGGCACGGCTAACCTCGTAGGTCGTGCTGCCGGCTCCCCACCACTTTATATAGCGCTGGCGACAGGGGCCCACCGTCCTAGATAAGGATGGGCGCCCCCGATCAGGGCGCAGTTAGGGGCGTGCTGGGCCGTTGGGCCCAGTCACGTTGAGATCTATCCAACAGTATCTAAACGTCTTTTTAGTGTGAACATTTACTCATTTTGCTTCGATCGTTTAAATTAAAAGATGTGAAGATACATGTTAGAAAAAGGCTAAAACATTTTATATTTTCTTGAACAAAGGGGGTATTTGGCTTTCAACCGGACCGTTCAGCATATTATCAACAATTCTTGATCTAACCTTTGGTAGTCGGTGTTTTCGGCGTGTCCGATGGATTCTTTGTGCTCACTATGTTTCTGTGGAGTGTGTCCAGGCGGTGACGATGACCGGCGGCCGGTGATCTTTGCAGAACACTCGATCAGCGCAAGACCAGCATATTTCTCTCGGGAGGCTTGTTGCAGAGTCGGAACTGACTGCCTTTGATGTGTGTGGCCGACTGTTGGCATGGGCCGACATGGGTTCCGACGTCGCTTGAAGCGAGGCTTCATTTGGGTCGTCCAAGGTGAAGTCGGAGTCGTTGGCTCGCGGAGGAGTGATGAAGATGACGCTAGGTGGCAACCTCGACGGTGACCTTTCTTGTTCGTGGTGTGTGTGCGCTCTGTGTGGGTAACCAGGTCGGCCGATGGTGATGGTGCCCAATGTGATCGTGTTCCATGACGATATTGGTTCATTGGTATCGGTTTTGGCCGATTTTCCGTAATGAACTGGTTAATCCTCTCATGCTTTTTAAAATAAAATAAGACAAATTGCTCGTTTTGTTAAAAAAAAAACCTTCTCTCCACCTGCCATGAACTAGCGGATAAGGAACTGAGCAAGCCACAGCGGATAGGATTCGTTCCAACAAAAGATTAATGTTTCCTTCGTGCAAAAGAAAAAGAAAATAGGACGATATCCCAGAGATCCGCGCTCGCATGATAGGCCGGAACTCCAGCCACGGATAGTTTAGGCTGGCTGACAGCGCATGCATATGCATCCAGCATCCCTGCCGGATCGATCAAAAGCCTCAAATCATTGCCGCTAATGACGTCGTCGTCGATGGCCGCTGCTTGCTGCTCTGCATGCGAGCACTGCTCGGGATTGAATATTCGATGATTGATGATATCCCCGGCCGTGTCACCATCTTCTAATATAATATATGACGGGGTTAGCATTACCATTTTGTTAATCTAATAAAGCTTGAGCCAGAAGCTGCTGGGATTAATCATTCTGACCGATCGATCGATGTCTCTGGTTGCTGTCGTCGTCTGTTGCTAATCCAATGATCCACCGATCCGTGTATTGTACTTGTACGTACGTGTGTAGGGGGAGGAGGAAGGAGATGCTAGGCATATTCTACGACTTGGACTTGCTTGGTGGGACGACTGGTAGTGGCGGTGGCGGTGGTGGTGTGTTCTTCTAGCAGGGAGCAACGCGGATTGGACGCGAGTTGGCCATTGGAATGGCTAAAACTACTCGTTGAGCCAATTGGCGAACAGTTCTGTTTTTCCCACATAGCCTTTCTCCCGGACGACATTGACCAGAGAGGAACGAAAAGCGTACATGCGGTGGGTACGAGTGAGTGCGTGTGGTTCATGCATGGGCAAATCAGATGGAATGGAACACAGGACGGTGTACCACGGCTGGATCGTCACATCAGTCCGGCCGTAAGGTTAGTCCGTAAGCAATTCATCCGTAAGTCTAGCATTATTGTGGCTGGATTAATTGTCTGCCTACCTACCGGTGCCGGTGTATACCACCGTGCCTGCCTTCTTCGAAGATACGTCCATCTCTGTTTTCCCTTTAATTTTCAGGCGACGCGACGCCAACAGGGCCCAAAAGGAAAGCCAAATGCTTCTCCTGGATCCTGACAGCCTGCCAGAGACAAGATCACCACTTGCTGTCCGTTTCATGAGCTTTCGCCCTTAAGATCACCACTTGCTGTCCTGGATCTTGCACACGGTCCGATGTGGCGGAGAGTCAGACTACCTACAAATAGTCGTTATCTCTAGGCTAGATTGCGGCAGTTTCATGAGCTTTCGCCCTTAAGAAAGGGCACTTCTCTTCCAAGTGTACAACACCGAGGAACGGATATGTGTGTGTGTGTGTTGTGGTGGTGGTGAGGGTACCTTTTGTTGGTTAAGGTGTAGTGCAGTGCTGCACAGTGTATAATATTGGGTGTACGAGTACGAGTCCCTCTTGGCATGTGCTTATCTAGGCTGCCATGGAACGGGGACGGCAGAAAGAGAGCAAGAACCGAAGCCGCGCGAGAGAGAGAGAGGGTATAGTAGATAGTGGAGAGTCCACTCCGCTGCTAAGTACCTTCGTGTCAAACCACACTCAGCCATGCATGCCTCATTTGTATAGGTACGTAGCGATCAGATCCGTACCACCAAACCGGAGGCGGTTCCCCGGTACGACCATGCGTGCAGCCGGAAGGAGGTCGGATAACTTTCCAGGGATGCATGAGTTGGAAGGATCGAGCTGAAGCTGCGGCAGAAAGCAAACTGCTGGAGTGTTTTCTGTGGGGGGGAGGAGATCGATTCGATGGATGGACGGATGCGGGGATTGTGTGTATCCTCACAGGAGCGCACCATGGCGCACTAGGTAGCTAAGCGCGAGGTGGCATGGCAGCCGGACGTCGTACGCACGCCCTGATTAATTGCCTCCATTAGCATTAATTATAAGGTGGACGCCCCTCTCGCGCCTCTCGTCGGTGCCAAGAAAATAAAAATGGAAAGAGACTCTCGGCACTAATAATCGATCATATCTTGGTTTGGTTAGAGGAGAGGAGCAAGACGAGAAGATATGCTTGAGAGGGTGGGAGATGATCGAAGGGAGCTGTCGAAAGAAAGGAGGAGCGGAACGGGGAGACCGGGTGGGCTAGAAATGTGCCTTTTCTCTGACCTGAATTAGCCACGCTGGAACAACTTGTGAAATGGTGTGTTTTTTTCCTCCACCTCTGCCTTCTTATTAAGAAGATTGAAAATTCACCACTTAATAATAAGGAGAATCGGCCAAAACCTAATAAACACTAGAAGAATAGGCGAGCTTCGCCTCGCCGTCTACATGACATCCTGGCACGCATGATCAATACGTAAAGCTGCGGGCATTTCACATATATGTTACAGCCGGGTATAATGTCATTTGTTCTCCTATAGACCCATCTCACGTACACACCTGCAGCTACAGACCCATCTCACCTCTAAAAAGTAGCAAGGTCCGCATGTTAGTGACCAGGCCCGGCCCTGGGGCGACGCGAGCGGGGCGGCCGCCCCGGGCCCAAGAAATCGAGGGGCCCGAAAATTGAACCTAGCTAAAGCGCATGCAGCGGCGAATCGGAAGGATCTAACGTGCCGACGCCATTAGAGCATGTTAGAAGTTTTCTCTGGTATGTTTCAGGAAGGACGAAGCGTTGTCTTGATTTTCCACTAGGCCGGAACTTGGGCCTTGATCATTTTTATTTGATTAGGCGTTCTTTTCGGTTCAGTTAGCAACAAAGTGATTTAAGTCGGGTAGGAGCCGACCCTCAAAAAAAAGTCGGGTAGGAGCCGTCCGTTAAAATAGAAGTGAGGTGTGGGAGTGGAGCTGTATAGTTAGGTACGTCAACGAAACTCTCTTAACAAAAAGAAATGTAGGCAAGCAAGAAGTTGTGTGCGTTATCTTTATATAAAAAGTTATGTGCACCTCACAAGGAAGATCAATTTGAGTGTTTTAAGTAATCAATTTGAGAAATGCAAAATTTAAGGCTACCTTGTTTATGCAAGAGAAGAGAGGGTTAGATAAAGAAAAACGGATCCATCTAATGTGCCGTCCAAACATATTTGGACATGAGTGACTCATCATCGGCTCTGCGCGGCCATGCTAAGCTATGAGAAGCCAAGCCACAGAGAGAAGACAGAATGACGCCCATGATCACCTCGATGACGTGATTCTAAACAGAGTTAATGTCATAGTCGGTAAGATTGATACTGACATATCATCATCTTCGACTTAGAATCTAAAAATATCAGAATAAATTTTAGGAGAGTATATACACCTATAAGTTACTATTGTGATGCTTCCAGGGCCCCAATTTATGGGTTCGCCCCGGGTTCTTGAATTCTCAGAACCGGCCCTGTCAGTGACACATTGTTGATAGATGGCCTCACAATGCTTGCATGTGACCAAACTTAAGTTTATAGATAATGTGAATACACCCTTGACACACTTAGAGCATCTCTAGCAGATACCGCAAAAGTGGTCAACACCACAAATTTTGTAAATTTTTGCGCTTTTGGTCGAAAAAATGGAAATAACAGATATCGCAAAAATGGTCAAAATCGTAATTTTTTTTGCAGTTTCCCGCCTAACTACTTTGTGTACCGAATTATCCAGTTTCCGAGTCTATTTTTCAGGTAAACCGCAAACCAGTCAACGCTCAACTGGGCGTAAATTTTAGCACCAACCGCTCTCGCCGTCGATAGTGCTACTGGCGGAAGTCTCGATTCCGGTGCCAATCTTCTATTTCTAGCTAGTAGGTTTAATTCCCATATCTATATCTATTATCGGTTGCTGGCCGCCATGGTCGCTGCCAGAGTAGCTAGCATCGGCTCGCCGGCCGGCCGGCCAGAACCGGATCCGCACACATCAAGTAGAGCAGCAACCCAGGAATGCGGCAGCTCGCAGGCCGGCCGCATGCACACAGGGGCAGTGACGTGCGCGAGGGATGGGCACGTGCGCGAGAGACCTGCACGCCTGCGAGAAAGACGACCCTATGAAGAAGAATGTAGAATATTTACGGAATATTCTGTTTTGCGGTATAGATATACGAAATCTGTTTTGTTGGGACATTTATTTTTACTGCAAAACAGGTTTGCGGTTTACTGCAAACGATTTTTGCGGTTCCAAGTTTTTTTGTATCTGCTAAAGATGCTCTTAGTCAAACCCCAACCACGGTCTCCATTTCTGACACCTAAAATGTCCCATCAGGTTGTTTTCCGCTGACCCGCGAACATGTCAAAGGACCATGTCCGTCAGGACAGGCTACTATACCTAACGGCCTCCACATTTGTCCGTGGCTGAGCAAATTCTGTCTATTTTTTCTAATTTTTCTCAATTCACAAACATAAACAGTCCTAATTTAATAAAAACGATAACAATTTACCAACTGTGACCCTGACATACACCAAAGTTTCAAAAGCATGAGACACATGCTTCATCAAACACACAAGTAGAAGTGATCGAGTGGATCACACATATCGATTCTTTTTCTCTAACCATGCCCGTTGAATTGGATCCATGTCGTCGATCATGGGGGGCCATCATGATCTTGGCCTCCTCGGTGAGTAGCGCGATCTTCAATTCCTTAGAAACTAGAAAAGGAGTGCAAAAAATTGGATATGGATACTCATGCTTCTTGTCCACCACCTTTGCACCATCATGCTTGTTCGCATCCACTTGGGGTGAGCTACCGCTGCCCCCTCTGCTCCCTTCCAACGGTCGACCACCATCCCTTCCACATCTGACACGGCCCTGCCTCGTTGCACAGCTGTGTGTGCGTGTCCTAACACCAATACTTAGTAGACAATTTTGAAAGGTAGGCTAGGATGAGGTGAGGTCATGGGGCCAAGAAATAGCGTGCGTGCGTGAGAGGTGAGGGGGTAATTAAGGGAGAGGGGAAGAGGGAGAGAGACACGAACATACACACTTTGGTTCCTACAGGAGGAGATGAGTGTACACGTAGAGGATTTTGGGTGTGAAGCTCACACATAATCTCAAACATAATGTTGAAGGTGGAGATAAGCCTATGACTCCAACATGCTTGTGATAAAACTACATTATATACTCGTAAATGAAATCTACTCTTCAATGTTAACGATATTAGATATTCTGGTTTAGGTAAAGTGTATACCCGGTATGGAGTAGTACTCCAACCGGTTTCCTTCCATCATACGTTTTCCTTGTACTAATTCTTGTAAACTCAATCTCGGTGGTTATGCCCCGACTATATCAACATGCAACCAACACAGAGACTAATGTGTTGTTCAATCTAAAAACTAATATGGTATCAGAGCCAAGAGGTCTCAAGTTCAAGACCCTGCTCACGCAGTTTACAAAAAAAGATTCTACGGCCTGCATCGAACCCACGCTAAGAACTAAAATAGCCTAGACGTGCGGGGGAGTGTTAAAAATATTATACACGCCTATCTCTTTCCATCAGTTCAGACTTTTGGTTCAGATGGCTAATGTATCCACTGTTCCTTTGGAACAAGTCTTTTCTAATGTATGGGGACCAGCACCTGCCTCTGTTGGCAAACATTCTTATTATGTAAGCTTTATTGATGACTATAGTAAATTTACATGAATATATTTGCTTTAAAATCGTTCTGAGGTTTATCAAGTTTTTCTTAACTTTCAGCAACTTGTTGAGAGGAAATTTGATAGAAAAATCATTACCATGCAAACTAATTGGGGCGGTGAATATAAAAAACTCCATAGTTTCTTTCAAAAGATAGGCATTACTCATCATGTTTCTTGCCCACATGCACATCAACAGAATGGTTCACCAGAACATTCAAACATCGTCACATTATTGAAGTTGGTCTTGCGCTTCTTGCAAATGCATCTATGCCACTCAAGTTTTGGGATGAAGCTTTTCTTACTGTCACTTTCCTTATTAACTTACTTCCTAGTAAGGTGATAAATTCCGAGACACCTGTTGAGCGTCTTCTTCATACAAAGCCTAACTATGCGTCTCTTCGAGTTTTTGGTTGTGCTTGTTGGCCTAATCTTCGTCCCTATAATAAAATAAAACTTGCGTTTCGTTCTGCCAAGTGTGTGTTTCTAGGCTATAGCCCTCGTCACAAAGGTGTTAAATGCCTTGACAAAAATTGGTCGTGTCTATATCTCTAGAGATGTAGTTTTTGATGAGAATGTCTTTCCTTTTGCTAGTCTTCATCCAAATGTTGGGCATCGCCTTAAAAAAGACATTCCCTTATTACCTACAAACAATGGGGAGATACACATTGATGATCATATGAATTTGCATGCTATACCAAATGTCACTAATGAATAGGTCACTGTAGATCGTATTGTGGTTGCAGATAATACAGAGGCACAAGATGAAACTAGAGGAAATTTGAGTTCAATGGTGCAAAAAAAAGTACAAACAGTGAAGAAACAGAAACATATGACGCTGGACCAGGAAACAATGCTGATTCTGTGTTGGATCATGTGCCCACTGATCCCGAGGGGGATTTTTCTTGTACTGAAACACGCACTGCCTCAACGAATCACGTGCTCTCCCGCCCTATTTGTTGGAGATATGCCCAAGAGGCAATAATAAAGTGGTTATTATCATATCTTCATGCTTATGATAAATGTTTACATACCATGCTATAATTGTATTAACCGGAAACATTAATACTTGTGTGATTTATAAACATAAAAGAGTCCCTAGTAAAGCCTCTTGTTAAACTAGCTGTTGGCTAATAGATGATCATGGTTTCCTGATCATGAACATTGAGATGTTGTTAACAACAAGATCATATCATTAGGAGAATGGTATGATGGACATACTCCTATAGATAAGCGTAGCATAAAGATCAAAGTCATTTTAATAGTTCAATTGCTATAAGCTTTCTGATACATAGTAACCTAATTCCTTCGACCATGAGATCATGCTAATCACCATCACCGGAAGGATGCTTTGATGACATCAAACACCACACTGTAACTGGGTGGCTATAAAGATGGCATTGAGTGTTCGGAAAGTATGGGTTGAGACACATGGATCAAGAGTGGGATTTTTCCATCCATATGACGGATAGATATACTCTGGGCCCTCTCGGTGGAATTTCATCCAATTAGCTTGCAAGCATGTGACTGGATCACAAGGGATCACATACCACGGGAACGAGAAAAGAGTACTTATCGGTAACGAGGTTGAACTAGGTATGCAGAGATACCGACGATCAAAACCTCGGATAAGTAAACTATCGTGAGACAAAGGGAAATTGGTATCGTATGTAAGTGGTTCATTCGATCACAAAGTAATCGTAGAAATATGTGGGAGCCATATGAATTTCCAGATTCCTCTATTGGTTATTGATCGGAGAAGTGTCTCGGTCATGTCTGCATAATTCACGAACCGTAGGGAGACACACTTAAGGATTCAATGTTGTTAAGTAGTTATGGAATGATGAGTAAGAGACCGAATGTTGTTCGGAGTCTCGGATGGGATCCGGGATATCACGAGGAGATCCGGAATGGTCCGTAGAATAAGATTCATATAAGGAAAGTCCTATTTCGGAATTCGGAAATGATTCCGGTGTTTTCACCAGGAATGTTCTAGAAGGGTCTGGAAGGTCCGGCACTCCGGAGGGGAAGGGTACATGAATGTGTCATGACAATGTAGAATGGTTGCATCATGTACTAGGTCACTTGTCTGTGCAATATGGAGAGAGAAATCAAATCCAAGTTTGAAAGTCAAACGCCAATTTGAAAAGTCAAATCCGAAGTTTGCTTGGTGGAGGGAGAGTAGGAAACCTACTTGGGGAGGAAGCCCCACTCCCTCCACCCGCCGGCCATGAGGAGGAGTTGGAGGAGGACTCCCTCCTCCCAAACCTCCCCCTCCCGCCTATATAAGGAGGGGTAGGGCGCCCCCTACCTCTCACACACAAAAACCCTAGCCCTTGGCGCCACCACCTCCAAGTGTTGTCGTCGCCTAGGTCTCCTCTTCTAGCCGACTTGGGTCAAACCCTAGCTTTCCCTAGCCACCGTCCAAGCCCACCCCTTGGTGCCTCTAAACCCTAGATCGCCAAGGCCCTCTCTCATACTCCACCATACTCGCTCCGGCTTAAGGCGAAGCCCTGCGAGATCTCCCCTCTACTTCCGACACCACGCCGTCGTGCTGCGGGAATCACGAGGAGAGTGCTACAACCTCCACTGCCTGCTGGAACAAGGGAGAGGAAGGTCTTCATCGAGTACCGAACGTGTGACCGACTGCGGAAGCGCTGCCGGAACGCAGCGCTGGAAGGATCGTCTGCGCGATCTTGAGATCGGAAGTGTACGACTACATCATCCACGAAAATCTTCTCTCGTTAACCGCTTTGGATCTTCGAGGGTTAGTACTCTATCGACTCGTTGCTGCAATCTAGTAGATAGATCTTGGCTTGTGTGTGTTCATGCGATAGAATTTTTTTGTTTTCCATGCTACGAACCCCTACAGTGGTATCAGAGCCGTGTCTATATGTAGATCTGTTGCACGAGTAGAACACAATGGTCATTATGGGCGGTGGTGCTTTTATTATCAATTGATTTTTGTGTACTTTGCATCTTGCGGTATGATGGGATGAAGAGGCCTGGGCTAACCTTACATGACATCGTTCATGAGACTTGCTCCACGCTCAACATGCAACTTGTATTGCATAAGTGGCTTTGCGGGTGTCTGTCTCTCCCATCATATTATAGATTCAATTTACAACGGGCACTTGATAGTTCAAACATCAACGTTGTGGTTCTTGTTCGTAAGTTAGAACAACACTTATTGAAAGCCCCAAGCCACGTAAAACATGCAAAGAAAATTAGAGGCGTCTAACTTTGTTTTGCAGGGGTGTGCTGTGATGTGATATGGATATGATTGTGATTATATATGATGTATGCAATGTTCCTTATTGTAAGTTGGCAACCGGCAGGCGCCATATGGTTGTCTTTTAATTCCGTTAAGACCTGCGTGTCTATTCAAAGTAGTTGTAATAGTCGATGCTGGTGGATGACAACCATGAAACGGCGCCATTGACCTTGACGCCACACCGGTGATGATGGAGATCATGTTCGTGCTTGAAGATGGAGATCGGAAGCACAAGAAGAAAGGCCATATCATATCACATATTATGAATTGCATGTGATGTTAATCCTTTTATGCATCTTGTATTGCTTAGTTTATGACGGTAGCATTATAAGATGATCCCTCAAGCACACAATTTCAAGTTTTAAAGTGTTCATCCTTAGTAAGCACCGTTGCTAAAGCTCGTTGTTTCGAAGCATCACGTGATGATCGGGTGTGTTAGATTCTGCGAGTGTATACAACGCGAGCAAGCCAGATTTTCTCATGCGGAAGCTAAGGTTTGATCTTGACGAGCCTAGCATGTACAAACATGGTCTCGGAACACGGATCACCGAAAGGTAAAGCATGAGTCATATAGTAGATATGATGAACATGTTGATTGTTCGCCATTGAAGCTACATCAACTCTCGTGATGATCGGTTTTGATGTGGTGGATTTGGTCCGTGTGATCACTAAAACAATGCGAGGGATATTGTTTTGAGTGGGAGTTCAACAGCAATATGATTAAAAGTTGAACACTTTTTATCATAAATTAAATCGAAGTGAATTTGCATAGTTGTTGTAGTCATTGGCATCCGTTTACCACCTTGTGATTAGTTATAATTGAGATGATAGAACTATAGAATTCTGGTTAGTTACTTTACGAACTGGTATCGTATTGTTTTGAAGTGTTAATCTAAAGTTTAAAAGTCCCATTGCAAACTTTCAGTAAGTTTCGATTACTCCGTGAAGTTTAATAGTTGGTATTAAATCAAGAGTAACAATTCCAGTGTTAGTATATAAGTATCATGTTTGTCTCCATGATTCTTGATATTCAAAAGATAGTTTCAATATCAAGGTAATCTAGGAGTTGAAAGAGTTATTTCAGAAACCATCATGTATGGAAGATATTGTGATATCTGAAATGATGTTTTGGTTACAACATGATAGAGTATAATATGGCAAAGTTTGTGTTCTCATATTTGATGAGAATTTACAAAAGTTTGGAGACACTAGTTGTCCTAATCCTCTAAAAGTATTGCAGAGCAACATTATACTCACGATTCACCATAATAAGCTAAAGTAGCTTGATCATGAATAATTCCATGATAAGGGTGAATATTTGATGTAGGTAAAATGTTTACTACACCAAGAGATTACTAAATAAAGGAATTTAAAAGAACACCAAACATTTGATGATGGTGATCTACTTCAAAGTGCAAGTCCAAAGACATTGGTATTTAACTATACACGCTTTGGACTATGTGTCATGTGTATGGCTCCACTATTGATGTTGATAGATTCTTTCAAACAGAAAAGGAAATACTGAAAGAGAATCTCATAAATATATGGAAGAAAATAAAAGACTAGAATTGTTCAGCTTAGGTATATATGTAGGGGTTCGTAGCATGGAAAACAAAAAAATTCTATCGCATACAAACAAACAAGCCAAGATCTATCTACTAGATTGTAGCAACGAGTCGATGGAATAACTCACCCTCGAAGATTCCAAAGTGTTTAACGAGATCGGATTCTCGTGGGTGATGTAGTCGTACTCTTTCCGATCTCAAGATCGTGTAGACGATCCTTCCGGCGCTGCGTTCCGGCAGCGCTCCCGCAGTCGGTCACACGTTCGGTACTCGACGAAGACCTTCCTCTCCCTTGTTCCAGCAGGCAATGGAGGTTGTAGCACTCTCCTCGCGATTCCGACAGCACGACAACGTGATACCGGAACTAGAGGGGAGATCTCGCAGGGCTTCGCCTTAAGCCGGAGCGAGTATGGTGGACTATGAGAGAGCCTCGGTGATCTAGGGTTTAGACACACCAAGGAGGAGGCAAGGCCGGCGGATAGGGTTTTCCCTAGGCGGCGGCTTGCCCTAGGCGGCAGCGGAAGAAGGAGGTGGCGGCGCCGGTGGCTAGGAGCTAGGGTTTGCGGGGAGTGTGTTGTGTCTTGGAGGGGCAGCCCTGCCCCTCCTTATATAAGTGGAGGGCGCGCGCCAGGGGAGGGGAGTCCCTCCCCAACTCGGTCTCCAAGTGGGCCGGCGGTGGAGGGAGAGTAACTCCTCCCCAAGTAGGTTTCCTACTCTCCCTCCACCAAACAAAATAGCCGTTTGACTTTTCAAATTGGCGTTTGACTTTTCAAACTAGGATTTTATTTATCCCTTTATTTTGCTCTGCGATGACACCTAGTACATGATGCAACCATTCCAACTTGTTATGACACATTCATGTACCCTTCCCCTCCAGAGTGCCGGACATTCCGGAACCTTCTAGAACATTTCCGATGAAAACACCGGAACCATTCTCCAACCCCGAAACAGGACTTTCCTTATATGAATCTTATTCTCCGGACCATTCCGGATCTCCTCGTGATATCCCGGATCCCATACGAGACTCCGAACAACATTCGGTATCTTACTCATCATTCCATAACTACTCAACAACGTCGAATCCTTAAGTGTGTCTCCCTACCGTTCGTGAATTATGCGGACATGATCGAGACACTTCTCCGATCAATAACCAATAGAGGAATCTGGAAATTCATATGGCTCCCACATATTTCAACGATTACTTTGCGATCGAATGAACCACTTACATACGATACCAATTTCCTTTTGTCTCACGATAGTTTACTTATCCGTGGTTTTGATCGTCGGTATCTTTGCATACCTAGTTCATCCTCGTTACTGATAAGTACTCTTTTATCGTTCCTGTGATATGTGATCCCTTGTGAGCCAGTCACATGCTTGCAAGCCAATTGGATGACATTCCACCGAGAGGGCCTAGAGTATATCTATCCTTCATATGGATGGACAAATCCCACTCTTGATCCATGTGTCTCAACCAATACTTTCCGTACACTCAATGCCACCATTATAGCCATCCAGTTACGGTGTGGTGTTTGATGTCATCAAAGCATCCTTCCGGTGAAGGTGATATGCATGATCTCATGGTTGAAGGAATTAGGTTACTATGTATCAGAAAGCATATAGCAATTGAACTATTAAAATGACTTGATCTTTATGCTACGCTTATCTATAGGAGTATGTCCATCATATCATTCTCCTAACGATATGATCTTGTTGTTAATAACATCTCAATGTTCATGATAGGGAAACCACAATCATTTATTAACCAACAAACTAGTATTATATAGAGGCTTTACTAGGGACTTCAATTTAAGTTTACAAATCACACAAGTATTAATGTTTCCTTGTTAATAGTATGATAGCATGAATGTAAACATTTATCATAAACACAAAGATATAATAATAACTAAATTTATTATTGCCTCTAGGGCATATCTCCAACAGTCTCCCACTTGCACTAGAGTCAACTAATCTAGATTACATGGTAATATACCGAACACCCATGGTAGTTTGGTGTTGGTCATGTTTTGCCCTCGGGAGAGGTTTAGTCAACGGATCCGCCACATTCAGATCTCTGTGTACTTTGCAAATCTTTATGTCACCATCTTGGACATGTTCTCGAATAGCGTGGAAACGTAGCTTGATGTGCTTCAGCTTCTTGTGTGACCTTGGTTCTTGCGCATTGGCTATGGCGCCCATGTTATCACAGTAGATAGACATTGGGTCCAGCGCACTTGGAACCACACCGAGCTCTGTAATGAACTCTTTCATCCATATCGCTTCTTGTGAAGCCTCCGAAGCATCCATGTATTCGATTCAGTTGAAGATCTCGCCACAACGCTTTGCTTTGCACTCCTCCAGCTAGCTGCTGCACCATTCAAAGTAAATACGTATCCAGATTGTGATTTAGAATCATCCGGATCGGTGTTCCAACTAGCATCGGTGTAACCATTAACAACGAGATGTTCATCACCTCCATAAGAAAGAACCATATCCTTAGTTCTTCTCAAGTACTTAAGGATGTTTTTGACCGCTGTCAAATGATCCACTCCTGGATCACTTTGATATCTGCTAGTCAAACTAACAGCATATGCAATGTCGGGTCTAGTACATAGCATGGCATACATTAGAGATCCTATGGCTGAGGCATAGGGAGTCTTACTCATCCTCTCTCTATCTTCTGCCGTTGTCGGACTTTGAGTTTTACTCAACGTCGTATTGGGCAACATGGGCAAGAACCCTTTCTTGCTATCTTCCATTCCAAACCTCTTTAGAACTTTGTCCAAATATGTACTTTGTGACAATGATATTAGGCGTCTCGATCTATCTCTATAAATCTTTATGCCTAATATGTAAGCTGCTTCGCCAAGATCTTTCATTGAAAAATTATTATTCAAATATTCCTTGACACTATTTAGAAGGTCTACATCATTCCCAATCAACAATATGTCATCTACATATAGTATTAAGAATGCTACAGAGCTCCCATTCACTTTATTGTAAATACAAGCTTCTCCATAAGTTTGTATAAAACCAAAACTTTTGATCACCTTATCAAAAAGTTGATTCCAACTTCGGGATGCTTGCTTCAATCCATAGATGGACCGTTGAAGTTTGCATACCTTGTTAGCATCTTTAGGATCGACAAAACCTTTGGGTTGCAACATATAAAACTCTTCATCAATGTCTCCATTGAGGAATGCTGTTTTGACATCCATCTGCCATATCTCATAATCATAATATGCAGCGATTGCTAACATAATCCTCACAGACTTTAGCTTCGCTACTGGTGAGAAAGTATCATCGTATTCAACTCCTTGAATTTGTCGAAACCCTTTTGCGACAAGTCGAGCTTTATAGACAGTAACATTACCATCAGCATCTGTTTTCTTCTTGAAAATCCATTTGTTCTCGACAGCCTTCCGGCCATCCGGTAAGTCCACCAAAGTCCATACTTGGTTTTCGTACATGGATCCAATCTCGGATTTCATGGCTTCTTGCCATTTATTGGAATCTGGGCTCATCATCGCTTCCTCATACGTCGCAGGGTCATCGGTGTTGTCCACCAACATGACACTCATAACGGGATCATACCAATCAGGAGTGGTACGAGTTCTCGTTGACCTACGAGGTTCTGTAGCAACTACAACCGAAGTTTCATGATCATCATCATTAGCTTCCTCTCTTATTGGTGCAGGCACCACAGGAACTTCTTCCGGTGCTGCGCTACTCGCAAGTTCGAGAGAAGGTTCGACAACCTCGTCGAGTTCTACTTTCCTTCCAGTCACTTCTTTCGAGAGAAATTCCTTCTCTAGAAAGGATCCATTCTTGGCAACGAAGATTTTGCCTTCGGATCTATGATATAAGGTATACCCAATAGTTTCCTTTGGGTATTCTATGAAGACGCATTTTTCCGCTTTGGGTTCAAGCTTGTCCGGTTGTAACTTCTTTACATAGGCTACGCAACCCCAAACTTTAAGGAATGACAATTTAGGTTTCTTCCCAAACCATAATTCATACGGTGTCGTTTCAACGGATTTAGATGGTGCCCTATTTAAAGTGAATGCGGCTGTTTCTAATGCATAACCCCAAAATGATAGCGGTAATCTGTAAGTGGCATCATAGAACGAACCATATCTAAGAGAGTTCGATTACGACGTTCGGACACACCATTACGCTGTGGTGTTCCCGGCGGTGCCAATTGTGAAAGTATCCCGCATTTCTTCAAATGCTCGCCAAACTCATAACTTAGATATTCACCTCCACGATTAGAACGTAGAAATTTAATCTTCTTGTTACGTTGATTCTCAACCTCACTTTGAAATTCCTTAAACTTCTCGAAAGTTTCGGACTTATGTTTCATGAAATAGATATACCCATATATACTCAAGTCATCCATGAAGGTAAGAACATAACGATAACCACCGCGCGATGCTACACTCATTGGACCACACACATCGGTATGTATGATTTCCAATAAGTCCGTAGCTCGCTCCATCATACCAGAAAATGGAGTCTTAGTCATTTTACCCATCAGACATGCTTAGCATCTTTCAAGTGATTCAAAATCAAGTGATTCAAGAAGTCCATCGGAATGGAGTTTCTTCATACGCTTCACTCCAATGTGACCAAGACGACAGTGTCACATATAGGTCGAGTTATCGCTCAATTTCAAACGTTTAGCTTCAATGTTATTAATATGTGTATTTCCACTATCGAGATTCAATAAGAATAGACCATCTATCAAAGGTGCATGTGCATAAAACATATCACTCATATAAATCGAACAACCATTATTCTCGGATTTAAACAAGTAACCTTCTCGCAATAAACAAGATCCCGATATAATGTTCATGCTTAACGCAGGCACCAAATAACAATTATTTAAGTATAAAACTAATCCCGATGGTAGATGAAGAGGTAGCGTGCCGACCGCGATCACATCAACCTTTGATCCGTTTCCCACGCGCATCGTCACCTTGTTCTTTGCTAGCTTCCGTTTATTCTGCAGCACCTGTTTCGAGTTACAAATATGAGCAACCGAACCAGTATCAAATACCCAGGAACTACTACGAGTACTAGTGAGATACACATCAATAACATGTATATCGGATATACCTTTCTTCTTGATGTTGCCGTTCTTAAAATCCGCCAGGTACTTTGGGCAATTTCGCTTCCAGTGACCTTCTCCCTTACTGTAAAAGCACTCTGTATCAGGCTTAGGTCCAGCCTTGGTCTTCTTCGTCGGTGCGGTAACTTTCTTACCATCCTTCTTGAAGTGTCCCTTTTGCTTAGACTTGCCTTTCTTGAATATGGTGGTCTTATTGACCATCAACACTTGGTGCTCTTTCTTGATCTCCACTTCTGCAGATTTTAACATGGAGAAGAGTTCTGGCAACTGTAGGGGTTCGTAGCATGGAAAACAAAAATTTTCTATCGCATACAAACAAACAAGCCAAGATCTATCTACTAGATTGTAGCAACGAGTCGATGGAATAACTTACCCTCGAAGATTCCAAAGCGTTTAACGAGAGCGGATTCTCGTGGGTGATGTAGTCGTACTCTTCCCGATCTCAAGATCGTGTAGACGATCCTTCCGGCGCTGCGTTCCGGCAGCGCTCCCGCAGTCGGTCACACGTTCGGTACTCGACGAAGACCTTCCTCTCCCTTGTTCCAGCAGGCAGCGGAGGTTGTAGCACTCTCCTCACGATTCCGGCAGCACAACGGTGTGATACCGGAAGTAGAGGGGAAATCCCGCAGGGCTTCGCCTTAAGCCGGTGCGAGTATGGTGGAGTATGAGAGAGGATATTAGTGTTCTAGTAATTAGACACACCAATTAGAAGGCTCTAAACCAATTAGAAGGCTCTAAACCGAAGGCTAAAGCAATTAGAAGCTCTAAACCCAAACGGCTCTAAACCGGAGGTAGAAGAAAGGAACTTGTGTGTCCTAGGAGGGGAGCCCTGCCCCTCCTTATATAGATGGGAGGGGCCGGCGGCCAAGGGGAGGAGTCCCTCCCCAAGTCGGCCTTGGGAGGCGCGCCGGCCAAGGGGACTCCTCCCCCAAGTCGGCCTCCACCAATCCTCCTTCTCCTCTTTCCGAAAACTGGCAGTTTGACTTTTCAAACTAGCCGTTTGACTTTTCAAACTAGGATTTGAATTAACCCTTTATTTCGGACAGCGATGACACTTAGTACATGATGCAATCATACCAACTTTGATATAACACATTCATGTACCCTCCCCCCCGGAGTGCCGGACATTCCGGAACCTTCTAGAACATTCCCGATGAAAACACCGGAATCATTCCGCAACTCCGAAACGGGACTTTCCTTATATGAATCTTATTCTCCGGACCATTCCGGATCACCTCGTGATATCCCGGATCCCATCCGAGACTTCGAACAACATTCGGTCTCTTTCTCATAATACCATAACTACTCAAACAACGTCGAATCCTTAAGTGTGTCTCCCTACGGTTCGTGAATTATGCGGACATGATCGAGACACTTCTCCGAACACTAACCAATAGAGGTATCTGGAAATTCATATGGCTCCCACATATTTCTACGATTACTTTGCAATCGAATGAACCACTTACATACGATACCAATTTCCCTTTGTCTCACGATATGTTACTTATCCGAGGTTATGATCGTCGGTATCTCTGCATACCTAGTTCAACCTCGTTACTGACAAGTACTCTTTTCTCGTTCCCGTGATATGTGATCCCTTGTGACCAAGTCACATGCTTGCAAGCTAATTGGATGACATTCCACCGAGAGGGCCCAGAGTATATCTATCCGTCATGTGGATGGACAAATCCCATTCTTGATCCATGTGTCTCAACCAAAACTTTCCGAACACTCAATGCCACCTTTATAACCACCCAGTTACGGTGTGGTGTTTGATGTCATCAAAGCATCCATCCGGTAAAGGTGATATGCATGATCTCATGGTCGAAGGAATTAGGTTACTATGTATCAGAAAGCATATAGCAATTGAACTATTGAAATGACTTGATCTTTATGCTACGCTTATCTATAGGAGTATGTCCACCATATCATTCTCCTAACGATATGATCTTGTTGTTGATAACATCTCAATGTCCATGATAGGGAAACCACAATCATTAATCAACCAACAAGCTAGTGAAGTATAGAGGCTATACTAGGGACTTCAAATTAAGTTTACAAATCACACAAGTATCAATGTTTCCTTGTTAATACTATTATAGCATGAATGTAAACATTTATCATAAAAACAAAGATATAATAATAACTACATTTATTATTGCCTCTAGGGCATATCTCCAACAGTCTCCCACTTGAACTAGAGTCATCTAATCTAGATTACATGGTAATATACCGAACACCCATGGCAGTTTGGTGTTGGTCATGTTTTGCCCTCGGGAGAGGTTTAGTCAACGGATCCGCCACATTCAGATCTGTGTGTACTTTGCAAATCTTTATATCCCCATCCTGGATATGTTCTCGAATAGCGTGGAAACGTAGCTTGATGTGCTTCAGCTTCTTGTGTGACCTTGGTTCTTGCGCATTGGCTATGGCGCCCATGTTATCACAGTAGATAGACATTGGGTCCAGCGCACTAGGAACCACACCCAGCTCTGTAATGAACTCTTTCATCCATATCGCTTCTTGTGAAGCCTCAGAAGCAGCCATGTATTCCGATTCAGTTGAAGATCTCGCCACAACGCTTTGCTTTGCACTCCTCCAGCTAACTGCTGCACCATTCAAAACAAATACGTATCCGGATTGTGATTTAGAATCATCCGGATCGGTGTTCCAACTAGCATCGGTGTAACCATTAACAATGAGCTGTTCATCACCTCCATAAGAAAGAACCATATCCTTAGTTCTTCTCAAGTACTTAAGGATGTTTTTGACCGCTGTCCAATGATCCACTCCTGGATCACTTTGATATCTGCTAGTTAAACTAACAACATATGCAATGTTGGGTCTAGTACATAGCATGGCATACATCAGAGATCCTATGGCTGAGGCATAGGGAGTCTTACTCATCCTTTCTCTATCTTCTGCCGATGTCGGACTTTGAGTTTTACTCAAGGTCGTATTGGGCAACATGGGCAAGAACCCTTTCTTGCTTTCTTCCATTCCAAACCTCTTTAGAACTTTGTCCAAATATGTACTCTGTGACAATGATATTTGGCGTCTCGATCTATCTCTATAAATCTTTATGCCTAATATGTAAGCTGCTTCGCCAAGATCTTTCATTGAAAAATTATTATTCAAATATTCCTTGACACTATTTAGAAGGTCTACATCATTCCCAATCAACAATATGTCATCTACATATAGTATTAAGAATGCTACAGAGCTCCCATTCACTTTATTGTAAATACAAGCTTCTCCATAAGTTTGTATAAAACCAAAACTTTTGATCACCTTATCAAAAAGTTGATTCCAACTTCGGGATGCTTGCTTCAATCCATAGATGGACCGTTGAAGTTTGCATACCTTGTTAGCATCTTTAGGATCGACAAAACCTTTGGGTTGCAACATATAAAACTCTTCATCAATGTCTCCATTGAGGAACGCTGTTTTGACATCCATCTGCCATATCTCATAATCATAATATGCAGCGATTGCTAACATAATCCTCACAGACTTTAGCTTCGCTACCGGTGAGAAAGTCTCATCGTAGTCAACTCCTTGAATTTGTCGAAACCCTTTTGCGACAAGTCGAGCTTTATAGACAGTAACATTACCATCAGCATCTGTTTTCTTCTTGAAAATCCATTTGTTCTCGACAGCCTTCCGGCCATCCGGTAAGTCCACCAAAGTCCATACTTGGTTTTCGTACATGGATCCAATCTCGGATTTCATGGCTTCTTGCCATTTATTGGAATCTGGGCTCATCATCGCTTCCTCATATGTCTCGGGGTCATCGGTGTTGTCCACCAACATGACATTCATAACGGAATCATACCAATCTGGAGTGGTACGAGTTCTCGTTGACCTCCGAGGCTCTGTAGCAACTTCAACCGAAGTTTCATGATCACCATCATTAGCTTCCTCTCTTATTGGTGCAGGCACCACAGGAACTTCTTCCGGTGCTGCGCTACTCGCAATTTCGAGAGAAGGTTCGACAACCTCGTCGAGTTCTACTTTCCTTCCAGTCACTTCTTTCGACAGAAATTCCTTCTCTAGAAAGGATCCATTCTTGGCAACGAAGATTTTGCCTTCGGATCTATGATAGAAGGTATACCCAATAGTTTCCTTCGGGTATCCTATGAAGACGCATTTTTCCTCTTTGGGTTCAAGCTTGTCCGGCTATAACTTCTTTACATAGGCTTCGCATCCCCAAACTTTAAGGAACGACAATTTAGGTTTCTTCCCAAACCATAATTCATACGGTGTCGTTTCAACGGATTTAGATGGTGCCCTATTTAAAGTGAATGCGGCTGTTTCTAATGCATAACCCCAAAATGATAGCGGTAAATCTGTAAGTGACATCATAGAACGAACCATATCTAAGAGAGTTCGATTACGACGTTCGGACACACCATTACGCTGTGGTGTTCCCGGCGGTGTCAATTGTGAAAGTATTCCGCATTTCTTCAAATGCTCGCCAAACTCGTAACTTAGATATTCACCTCCACGATCAGAACGTAGAAATTTAATCTTCTTGTTACGTTGATTCTCTACCTCACTTTGAAACTCCTTAAACTTCTCGAAAGTTTCGGACTTATGTTTCATGAAATAGATATACCCATATCTACTCAAGTCATCCGTGAAGGTAAGAACATAACGATAACCACCGCGCGATGCTACACTCATTGGACCACACACATCGGTATGTATGATTTCCAATAAGTCCGTAGCTCGCTCCATCATACCAGAAAATGGAGTCTTAGTCATTTTACCCATCAGACATACTCGCATCTTTCAAGTGATTCAAAATCAAGTGATTCAAGAAGTCCATCGGAATGGAGTTTCTTCATACGTTTCACTCCAATGTGACCAAGACGACAGTGCCCCATATAGGTCGAATTATCGCTTGATTTCAAACGTTTAGCCTCAATGTTGTTGATATGTGTATTTCCACTATCGAGATTCAATAAGAATAGACCATCTATCAAAGGTGCATGTGCATAAAACATATTACTCATATAAATCGAACAACCATTATTCTCGGATTTAAACAAGTAACCGTCTCGCAATAAACAAGATCCCGATATAATGTTCATGCTCAACGCAGGCACCAAATAACAATTATTTAAGTATAAAACTAATCCCGATGGTAGATGAAGGGGTAGCGTGCCGACCGCGATCACATCAACCTTTGATCCGTTTCCCACGCGCATCGTCACCTCGTTCTTCGCTAGCTTCCGTTTATTCTGTAGCACCTGTTTCGAGTTACAAATATGAGCAACCGAACCAGTATCAAATACCCAGGCACTACTACGAGTACTAGTGAGATACACATCAATAACATGTATATCAGATATACCTTTCTTCTTGATGTTGCTGTTCTTCAAATCCGCCAAGTACTTTGGGCAATTCCGCTTCCAGTGACCTTCTCCCTTGCAGTAAAAGCACTCAGTATCAGGCTTAGGTCCAACCTTGGTCTTCTTCGTCGGCGTGGTAACTTTCTTACCACCCTTCTTGAAGTGTCCCTTTTGCTTAGACTTGCCTTTCTTGAATTTTGTGGTCTTATTGACCAACAACACTTGGTGCTCTTTCTTGATCTCCACTTCTGCAGATTTCAACATGGCAAAGAGTTCTGGCAACGTCTTGTTCATGTTCTGCATGTTGTAGTTCATCACAAAGTTCTTGTAACTTGGCGGTAGTGATTGGAGGACACGGTAAATCCCCAAAGCATTAGGAATCACTATACCCAAGCTTTGAAGTTTGTTTGCGTGCCCAGACATCTTAAGCACATGCTCACTGACGGAGCTGCCCTCTTCCATCTTGCAGTTAAAGAACTTTTCAGAAGCCTCATAGCTTTCAATTGCCGCATGAGTCTCAAAAATCAATTTGAGATCCTCGACAATATCATATGGGTCTGAATCCTCAAACCTTTTCTGAAGCTCCGATTCCAAACCATACAAGATAGCACACTGAACTATGGAGTACTGATTCTTCCGAGCGAGGTAAACATTCTTTACTTCATCGGGAGCATCAGCTGCAGGTGGGTCACCCAGCGGTGCATCCAGCACATAGGTCAAATTACCAGCTGTGAGGACAATCCTCAAATTGCGGAACCAATCCGCGAAGTTGCTTCCATTGTTTTTCAACTTTTCTTTCTCTAGGAACGCATTAAAATTGATGGTAGGGGCTGCCATTGATCTACAACATATTTGCAATAGTTTAGACTAAGTTTATGACAAATTGAGTTCAAATTAATTAATGTAATTAAACTAGGTGAACTCCCACTCAAAACAATATCCCTCACATTGTTTTAGTGATCACACGAACCAAATCCACTACATCAACACCGATCATCACGAGAGTTGATATAGTTTCAATGGCGAACAATCATCATGTTCATCATATCTACTATATGATTCATGCTTTACCTTTCGGTGATCCGTGTTCCGAGACCATGTCTGTACATGCTAGGCTCGTCAAGATCAAACCTTAGTTTCCGCATGAGCAAATCTGGCTTGCTCACGTTGTATACACTTGCGGAATCTAACACACCCGATCATCACGTGGTGCTTCGAAACAACAAGCTTTAGCAACGGTGCTAACTAAGGGTGAACACTTTATGACTTGAAATTCATGTGCATGAGGGATCATCTTATAATGCTACCGCCGTCTACTAAGCAATACAAGATGCATAAAGGATTAACATCACATGCAATTCAATATATATGTGATATGATATGGCCTTTCTTCTTTGTGCTTCCGATCTCCATCTTCAAGCACGAACATGATCTCCATCATCACCGACATTGCATCAAGGTCAATGACGCTACTCCATGGTTGTCGTCCACCGGCTTCAACTATTACAACTACTTTGAATAGACACGCGGGTCTTAACATAAATTAAAGACAACCATATGGCTCCTGCCGGTTGCCGACTTACAATAAGGAACATTGCATACATCAAATATAATCACAATCATGGCCATATCACATCACTTCACACCCCTGCAAAACAAAGTTAGACGCCTCTACTTTCTTTGCATATTTTACGTGGTTTGGGGCTTTCAATAAGTGTCGTTCTAACTTACGAACAAGAACCACAACATTGATACTAGTATTGTTAATCACCCGTTGTAAATTGGATCTTAACTATGCTAGGAGAAACAGGCACCCGCAAAGCCACTTATGCAATACAAGTTGCATGTCAAGCGTGGAGCAAGTCTCATGAACGATGTCATGTAAGGTTAGCCCGGGCCGCCTCATCCCAACATACCGCAAGATGCAAAGTACACAAGAAGCAATCGACAATAAAAGCATCAACGCCCACAATGAACATTGTGTTCTACTCGTGCAACAGATCTACATATAGACACGGCTCTGATACCACTGAAGGGGTTCGTAGCATGGAAAACAAAAATTTTCTATCGCATACAAACAAACAAGCCAAGATCTATCTACTAGATTGTAGCAACGAGTCGATGGAATAACTTACCCTCGAAGATTCCAAAGCGTTTAACGAGAGCGGATTCTCGTGGGTGATGTAGTCGTACTCTTCCCGATCTCAAGATCGTGTAGACGATCCTTCCGGCGCTGCGTTCCGGCAGCGCTCCCGCAGTCGGTCACACGTTCGGTACTCGACGAAGACCTTCCTCTCCCTTGTTCCAGCAGGCAGCGGAGGTTGTAGCACTCTCCTCGCGATTCCGGCAGCACAACGGCGTGATACCGGAAGTAGAGGGGAAATCCCGCAGGGCTTCGCCTTAAGCCGGTGCGAGTATGGTGGAGTATGAGAGAGGCTATTAGTGTTCTAGTAATTAGACACACCAATTAGAAGGCTCTAAACCAATTAGAAGGCTCTAAACCGAAGGCTAAAGCAATTAGAAGCTCTAAACCCAAACGGCTCTAAACCGGAGGTAGAAGATAGGAACTTGTGTGTCCTAGGAGGGGAGCCCTGCCCCTCCTTTGTGGCATCCCGCAAAACCACTACTAGAAAATCGCGTTAAATTTGTGCATTGCATCGTCATCATCATGAATTGTTTGTCAAAAACTAATTTCGAAAACCTATTTTTGTTTTCCAAACGCCTCGTCTTTGTTCAACACGCAAACCCCGGGCCTCCGGATTATTTCTGTTTGTCTACTATCGGTTTGCAGACGGTGTTATTAAAACAAATAAAACTTATATTATTTTTAGTGGGGCAGTCGAACGGGCCGAATGACCCGAACGACCGCCCCAGGATTTAAAACGGTCCACCCATAAACCCATTTACACCCATCCTAATTCTACCTACCCCCCAGCCACATCACTCCCTCCAATAGCCTCTCGCCACCTCAGCTCCCCTCTCCCCTCTATCCAATCCCCACCTGCCACTTGGCCACCTCCTCTTCCCGCTCTCTCTCCTCTCTCTCCCTGGACCCACTCAACCCACCCAGCCACCGAGCCAGCCCTCTCTCCTCCCCCTAGTGGCCCACCCCGCCAGCCGGCCCCACCCCCTGGCACCACCGACGCCCCCTCGTCCCCAACCTTCCTCTCCTCCCTCCCCCAGGACCCGCCGCTCGTCTCCGCCAAGCGTCCTCCGCCCCCGCCCCGAGAACCTCCGCGAGCAGGCCCCGCCGCCAGGCTCGGCCGCCTCTCCGCCCCTCCGCATCTATCTCTGCGTCGCCGGCCGCGCCGCAACCGAGCACCCCTTCTGCCGTACCTCCGTCGCCCCGAGCCGCCTCCACTCGCTGGCCTCGCCCGCCGTTCTCCGCGCGCGCCCGGCCGCAGCTCCTCCGGCCCCTCCTCCGCTCCCTGGTGCTCGCTGCCCCGCCCACCGCCGCATCCGCTCCGCCGCTCCCCGCCCGCGAGCAGAGCCGACGCGCCGGCCCTAGCTCGTCGCCGCCGCCGGCCCTAGCTCATCGCCGCCGCCGCCCGTGCGTTCGCCTCCGTCTCGCCCTCTAACTCCCCGAACGGCGCGGCCCCGCTCCACCCTCTGCGCCGGTTTTCCCTCCCCCGCATCGTCCGTGGTGCCCCGCCGCCGGAGCGAGCATCTTCCCTGGCGCTCGCCGTCGTCTGCGCGAGCCCGACCGACGCCGTCCAGCTTCCTCGCCGCCTGCCCGCCTCTGGTCCCCGGCGCCACGCGCGTCCCTGGCCGCGTCGCCTTGGCCTAGGCGCTCGCCCGTGTCGCTGCCGGTTGACCCTGCCTCCATCGGCAGGTCACCTTTTCCTGCTGCAGCGTCGCATCGTCCAGTGTCCCTGGGGCCCATCTTACCTTGGTCCGCCCCGAGCGACCTGAGCCCTTGCAGTTTTGACAACGCCTCTGCTTCATGTGCGTCTCTGGCCATGTTGGTCCTGCAAGGCAATGTCGCTCACAGTATCCGGACCTCCGGCAAGATCTACGGTACCACACGGACGATCGAGATGGCACTCCAAGATCTTCACCCCGATCGCCACGACCGATCTGATTCGAGGAACCGACAATACCGGCTTGATGCCGATGATTCCGAAGGAGGTACATGGAGCCACCCGAGAAAGCAACGCCGTAGACTCGCGGTATCCGGAGGACGACAATAGACCGGAGTATCAAGATCTTCTCCTGGAGCAACGAGGTCTTCATACCGGAACGCCAAGACTAGCTGCCGAAGATCACGGACCCAGAGAATCCCCGCACGACGAGCTCTCCTGCCGGATCAGGAGACCGAACCCGGGCGCGCCAAGTTCTTCAACCCGAGACCCCGGATGCAACAAGACCTTCTTCCAGATGCCACATCGAGAACCCGAACGCCAAGATCGCCGATGCGAATACGCCAAGTTCGTCTACCTCGGAAATCGTGCGACAAGGTCTACTTCACGGATCCGAAGACCCCGGTAACCGACCCACTCAAGTTCGCCGTCGACGACAAGATCAACACCGACCAGGGCGGACCCGATGCGCCCCGACGCCAACCAAGTCCTGCTCCCCGGATGCGACAAGTGCTTCATCCCGAACGCCATGACCGTCGACATGACCCGAAGACCACGGATGCGCCAAGATCTACCCCGTTACCAAGAACGATCCCGTCGAAACCGAACCCCGTCGAACCCTGGACCCTGAGACCGACCCCGAACCCCGGAACCCCAAGTCCATCGAGACCCCTCAATGTGTGAACCACCTTCCGAGAACCCTATTTTATAAATGTTCAACTATATGAATTGTTGCATATTTAATTGACATCTCGCATGCATATTTGAGTGGTTTGGGGGCCTTATGCCGATTCACCTAATAATTAAATATGGGGCCCATATGCGGGCAAATCTAGCCTTATATTGGCCTCATTTAAATTTGTGTAGCGAACCGGTGCTGTCTTTTGTCATGCTAAAACAACATGTAATTTGCGGGGTAGATAAACAACTTGAACCATTTAATTAATTGTCAGGACCCCGGTTCCACTTAATATTGCCTTATTGCATCGCATCTTTGCCATGCCATACATCATACATGCATCATGCCGATCTTCTGCCGTTGTATTAAATATTGCATCCGGTGTTCCTTCTAGTGATTTGCTTCTTCGCCGATAAGGCCGTTGAGTTGATGTGAGCTTCGCCCCGATCTGCGGTTGAACCTTCGACAATGTTTTCAGGCGAGCATCTCCCCCTTTCTACCTATCTTAATTTTGTAGTATTTATTCCCTCCTGTTGATCTATTGCTATCTTTGTTCCGATGCTTTAGTTTCCGTACCTGTGATATACCGTGCAGCCCTATATTGCCTTGGACACATCCTATTACCTGTCGTTTGGTAGATAGTTGGACTTGCGCGTCGTAGTCACTTGCTCAAGTGCTGTTGCGTGTCGTTCAGTGCCACAGTTGTTGATGTATTGCCGCATGTTGATGATGGAGATGATCTTAGTTTTACTTATCGTTCACTTTAATTCCTGTTTAACAACTAAAAATTGAAGTAAGCAGAGGCATCGGTGGGTGATAGAGAATATTTGGATTCCGAACGCCCACTTGTGTCCCGTAGGACCCCGAGTACTTGATACCTGTTCCTTGATTTATCGCACTATCCACATATGGGGAATTATGGGCCCCCATAGCCAGAGCTTGATTCCGTCTTATTTCTTGGGGCCACAAACTAGTTTGAGGTTTTATTTACTATCCTGTACTTATGCCATGCTACTGTTTATTTACGATTGTGCGAGGAGCACACTGTACTGTTTAGGTAAGCGGAATGTTTTCGCGGTATCGACAAGCCCAGACACACTTTCGGGTTCCCAGTCGTTTACAGCCATTGTCGCAAACCTTGAGTCCGTCTCGGAGCTTGCTTACTTCGTTGCGGTTCTACTCAATGGGGTGGCCCCCTGAAATATTTCTGAATCTTGTGATTGCTCTGTCGTGAAGACCTCGTTGGGTTTTGATTTGGTTTTTCCGAGGTTGATCGTGTGTGTGTTGCTATTTGTGCACCCCGGCCGGGTTAAAACTTTCTGAAAGCCGTGTCCGCGGTTATGGACGACTTGGAGCACAGTATCTCGACCATAGACAAGCATAACTAAAGTCTACTGCTATAAATTTGACTTTATAATGACTAGTAATCAGCTTCACTATAATGGAATGGCTAATTAATACTGCCCACAATTGCTTGTTTGGAGTGTCGCTTGCGACCATTGTACCTGACTAGTAAGTATTGCAACTACAACGGAATGGCTGAATAAAAGTACCAACAACTGCTGGGTTTTGGGTTATCTCATGCTATTTGTATCTGACTAGTAAGTGTTGCAACTATCACGGAATGGTTAACTAAAAGTGCCCACTGCTTATTTTATCAGGATGATTATCTATACCTGACTAGTAATTGCTGCAACGATAACTGAATGAATAAAAATGCCAACGGTGTGAGTTCCTCGGTTGACTTCCTCGTTTGGTCTCGAGGGGGAATGCCAGGACGGGATTGTTTGGTGTTAGTATCAGGTTGGTTCCGAATAGGTCATTCTTATCCCTCTCTGATAACCGCCAGTTGTATCGAGTCTCTATAGGTTGTTTAGTGCATGCTGCCGCTGCCGCTCAGTCCACCATACCTATGTAGGCGAGGACCGCCGAATTCTAGTCTCGCCGTGTACTGGCCTCAGTACTGACGCTCCTCTTTTTCCTTTGCCCTTTTGTCGGCACCCCTTTTGTTTAAGCAGGTTTGAGTTCGACGCCGTTGGCAGGGTTACCCTTCCGGCTTGGCCTGGGCAGGGTTATGGACGCCATTGGTTATTCTTCAGGGCTCTTAGCCCCATTTGCATCTTGTCCATAGCTGGACGCTATATCGTTTCAAGGTGATTTGGATCTTTGTATATAATGTCTGTATTCTTGACTCTTTGAGTCGCTGTTATATATATCTGTTCTGTGGGTCCCATCGAGGACTGTTGTGTAATGTTATTACTTCGTTTTCCACCCGCACGAAAGTGCCTGGTGGGCACCTTTGAATCGTTTCTATGTGGGTTTGGCGGGTTTCGCTAAAACTTGCATAGGGCCGATTCTGAGGGTGTTACAGAGTGGTATCAGAGCCCAGCAGTTGCGATACCCCACAAGTCCAGCCTGTAGGATAACCTAGCTAACGGCCGAAGTAGAGTGTCAAAACTATTTTGCAAAAACTGTTGGATAGTTCTGATTAGGTCTGATTTTACTCCTTACCCCTCTGCTATTCTCCTCTTATCCGTACGTGTTTTGAATCCGCTCTCTTCTTTCTCTTCGAGTCCAGGAATTCTCGTGGTTGGTTTTCCGTCGTACCTTTAGGGTTTCGCTTCCTCCTTTGGTAACGGTGTTCTACCATCCGGTGTTCATGCTGCTTGAGGAATCCGTCTGCTGTGGTGTCATTCTACGTTCCTTGTTTGTGCCTTCCGGTGTTTCCGACGCGACGACATCCTCTACGCCAGGTCCGATGCAGAGTCTGCATCACTCCTTTGTTTCCGAACCTCGCTTGCCGAGATCTTCAGTCTGATTCCGAGAATGGTTGCATGTTTTTCCACTGATTGTGCGGAGTAATATTTTGGGTGCGTGATGGATTGGCCCCCATGCCGACTACCCTTTCTATTCGCTTTTGTACATTGAAGTGGATGAGAATGCATCGGTTCCCTCTTTCCATCGAAGCTAGAGGTGGCTTTATTTGTTGATACCTCTACCTTCGACCTTTTGATCCGGAGTGTTCTCTCGACGATCACGGACAACGACCTCTTGTTAGTGGTGTCGCGAGGATCTACACGATGCGAGAAGACACAGATCACCGACCTTCTTTCCGGTACCATGAGGCGGATCTCGAGGGCGAGATCCATTGTTAGTGGTGTCGAATTGTGGCATCCCGCAAAACCACTACTAGAAAATCGCGTTAAATTTGTGCATTGCATCGTCATCATCATGAATTGTTTGTCAAAAACTAATTTCGAAAACCTATTTTTGTTTTCCAAACGCCTCGTCTTTGTTCAACACGCAAACCCCGGGCCTCCGGATTATTTCTGTTTGTCTACTATCGGTTTGCAGACGGTGTTATTAAAACAAATAAAACTTATATTATTTTTAGTGGGGCAGTCGAACGGGCCGAATGACCCGAACGACCGCCCCAGGATTTAAAACGGTCCACCCATAAACCCATTTACACCCATCCTAATTCTACCCACCCCCCAGCCACATCACTCCCTCCAATAGCCTCTCGCCACCTCAGCTCCCCTCTCCCCTCTACCCAATCCCCACCTGCCACTTGGCCACCTCCTCTTCCCCCTCTCTCTCCTCTCTCTCCCTGGACCCACTCAACCCACCCAGCCACCGAGCCAGCCCTCTCTCCTCCCCCTAGTGGCCCACCCCTCCAGCCGGCCCCACCCCCTGGCGCCACCGACGCCCCCTCGTCCCCAACCTTCCTCTCCTCCCTCCCCTAGGCCCCGCCGCTCGTCTCCGCCAAGCGTCCTCCGCCCCCGCCCCGAGAACCTCCGCGAGCAGGCCCCGCCGCCAGGCTCGGCCGCCTCTCCGCCCCTCCGCATCTATCTCCGCGTCGCCGGCCGCGCCGCAGCCGAGCACCCCTTCTGCCGTACCTCCGTCGCCCCGAGCCGCCTCCACTCGCTGGCCTCGCCCGCTGTTCGCCGCGCGCGCCCGGACGCAGCTCCTCCGGCCCCTCCTCCGCTCCCCGGCGCTGGCTGCCCCGCCCACCGCCGCATCCGCTCCGCCGCTCCCCGCCCGCGAGCAGAGCCGACGCGCCGGCCCTAGCTCGTCGCCGCCGCCGGCCCTAGCTCGTCGCCGCCGCCGCCCGTGCGTTCGCCTCCGTCTCGCCCTCTATCTCCTCGAACGGCGCGGCCCCGCTCCACCCTCTGCGCCGGTTTTCCCTCCCCCGCATCGTCCGTGGTGCCCCGCCGCCGGAGCGAGCATCTTCCCTGGCGCTCGCCGTCGTCTGCGCGAGCCCGACCGACGCCGTCCAGCTTCCTCGCCGCCTGCCCGCCTCTGGTCCCCGGCGCCACGCGCGTCCCTGGCCGCGTCGCCTTGGCCTAGGCGCTCGCCCGTGTCGCCGCCGGTTGACCCTGCCTCCATCAGCAGGTCACCTTTTCCTGCTGCAGCGTCGCATCGTCCAGTGTCCCTGGGGCCCAGCTTACCTTGGTCCGCCCCGAGCGACCTGAGCCCTTGCAGTTTTGACAACGCCTCTGCTTCATGTGCGTCTCTGGCCATGTTGGTCCTGCAAGGCAATGTCGCTCACAGTATCCGGACCTCCGGCAAGATCTACGGTACCACACGGACGATCGAGATGGCACTCCAAGATCTTCACCCCGATCGCCACGACCGATCTGATTCGAGGAACCGACAAGACCGGCTTGATGCCGATGATTCCGAAGGAGGTACATGGAGCCACCCGAGAAAGCAACGCCGTAGACTCGCGGTATCCGGAGGACGACAATAGACCGGAGTATCAAGATCTTCTCCTGGAGCAACGAGGTCTTCATCCCGGAACGCCAAGACTAGCTGCCGAAGATCACGGACCCAGAGAATCCCCGGACGACGAGCTCTCCTGCCGGATCAGGAGACCGAACCCGGGCGCGGCAAGTTCTTCAACCCGAGACCCCGGATGCAACAAGACCTTCTTCCAGATGCCACATCGAGAACCCGAACGCCAAGATCGTCGATGCGAATACGCCAAGTTCGTCTACCTCGGAAATCGTGCGACCAGGTCTACTTCACGGATCCGAAGACCCCGGTAACCGACCCGCTCAAGTTCGCCGTCGACGACAAGATCAACACCGACCAGGGCGGACCCGATGCGTCCCGACGCCAACCAAGTCCTGCTCCCCGGATGCGACAAGTGCTTCATCCCGAACGCCATGACCGTCGACATGACCCGAAGACCACGGATGCGCCAAGATCTACCCCGTTACCAAGAACGATCCCGTCGAAACCGAACCCGGTCGAACCCTGGACCCTGAGACCGACCCCGAACCCCGGAACCCCAAGTCCGTCGAGACCCCTCAATGTGTGAACCACCTTCCGAGAACCCTATTTTATAAATGTTCAACTATATGAATTGTTGCATATTTAATTGACATCTCGCATACATATTTGAGTGGTTTGGGGGCCTTATGCCGATTCACCTAATAATTAAATATGGGGCCCATATGCGGGCAAATCTAGCCTTATATTGGCCTCATTTAAATTTGTGTAGCGAACCGGTGCTGTCTTTTGTCATGCTAAAACAACATGTAATTTGCGGGGTAGATAAACAACTTGAACCATTTAATTAATTGTCGGGACCCCGGTTCCACTTAATATTGCCTTATTGCATCGCATCTTTGCCATGCCATACATCATACATGCATCATGCCGATCTTCTGCCGTTGTATTAAATATTGCATCCGGTGTTCCTTCTAGTGATTTGCTTCTTCGCGGATAAGGCCGTTGAGTTGATGTGAGCTTCGCCCCGATCTGCGGTTGAACCTTCGGCAATGTTTCCAGGCGAGCATCTCCCCCTTTCTACCTATCTTACTTTTGTAGTATTTATTCCCTCCTGTTGATCTATTGCTATCTGTGTTGCGATGCTTTAGTTTCCGTACCTGTGATATACCGTGCATCCCTATATTGCCTTGGACACATCCTATTACCTGTCGTTTGGTAGATAGTTGGACTTGCGTGTCGTAGTCGCTTGCTCAAGTGCTGTTGCGTGTCGTTCAGTGCCACAGTTGTTGATGTATTGCCGCATGTTGATGATGGAGATTATCATAGTTTTACTTATCGTTCACTTTAATTCCTGTTTAACAACTAAAAATTGAAGTAAGCAGAGGCATCGGTGGGTGATAGAGAATATTTGGATTCCGAACGCCCACTTGTGTCCCGTAGGACCCCGAGTACTTGATACCTGTTCCTTGATTTATCGCACTATCCACATATGGGGAATTATGGGCCCCCCTTAGCCAGAGCTTGATTCCGTCTTATTTCTTGGGGCCACAAACTAGTTTGAGGTTTTATTTACTATCCTGTACTTATGCCATGCTACTGTTTATTTACGATTGTGCGAGGAGCACACTGTACTGTTTAGGTAAGCGGAATGTTTTCGCGGTATCGACAAGCCCAGCCACACTTTCGGGTTTCCAGTCGTTTATAGCCATTGTCGCAAACCTTGAGTCCGTCTCAGAGCTTGCTTACTTCGTTGCGGTTCTACTCAATGGGGTGGCCCCCTGAAATATTTCTGAATCTTGTGATTGCTCTGTCGTGAAGACCTCGTTGGGTTTTGATTTGGTTTTTCCGAGGTTGATCGTGTGTGTGTTGCTATTTGTGCACCCCGGCCGGGTTAAAACTTTCTGAAAGCCGTGTCCGCGGTTATGGACGACTTGGAGCACAGTATCTCGACCATAGACAAGCATAACTAAAGTCTACTGCTATAAATTTGACTTTATAATGACTAGTAATCAGCTTCACTATAATGGAATGGCTAATTAATACTGCCCACAATTGCTTGTTTGGAGTGTCGCTTGCGACCATTGTACCTGACTAGTAAGTATTGCAACTACAACGGAATGGCTGAATAAAAGTACCAACAACTGCTGGGTTTTGGGTTATCTCATGCTATTTGTATCTGACTAGTAAGTGTTGCAACTATCACGGAATGGTTAACTAAAAGTGCCCACTGCTTATTTTATCAGGATGATTATCTATACCTGACTAGTAATTGCTGCAACGATAACTGAATGAATAAAAATGCCAACGGTGTGAGTTCCTCGGTTGACTTCCTCGTTTGGTCTCGAGGGGGAATGCCAGGACGGGATTGTTTGGTGTTAGTATCAGGTTGGTTCCGAATAGGTCATTCTTATCCCTCTCTGATAACCGCCAGTTGTATCGAGTCTCTATAGGTTGTTTAGTGCATGCTGCCGCTGCCGCTCAGTCCACCATACCTATGTAGGCGAGGACCGCCGAATTCTAGTCTCGCCGTGTACTGGCCTCAGTACTGACGCTCCTCTTTTTCCTTTGCCCTTTTGTCGGCACCCCTTTTGTTTAAGAAGGTTTGAGTTCGACGCCGTTGGCAGGGTTACCCTTCCGGCTTGGCCTGGGCAGGGTTATGGACGCCATTGGTTATTCTTCAGGGCTCTTAGCCCCATTTGCATCTTGTCCGTAGCTGGACGCTATATCGTTTCAAGGTGATTTGGATCTTTGTATATAATGTCTGTATTCTTGACTCTTTGAGTCGCTGTTATATATATCTGTTCTGTGGGTCCCATCGAGGACTGTTGTGTAATGTTATTACTTCGTTTTCCACCCGCACGAAAGTGCCTGGTGGGCACCTTTGAATCGTTTCTATGTGGGTTTGGCGGGTTTCGCTAAAACTTGCATAGGGCCGATTCTGAGGGTGTTACATCCTTATATAGATGGGAGGGGCCGGCGGCCAAGGGGAGGAGTCCCTCCCCAAGTCGGCCTTGGGAGGCGCGCCGGCCAAGGGGACTCCTCCCCCAAGTCGGCCTCCACCAATCCTCCTTCTCCTCTTTCCGAAAACTGGCAGTTTGACTTTTCAAACTAGCCGTTTGACTTTTCAAACTAGGATTTGAATTAACCCTTTATTTCGGACAGCGATGACACTTAGTACATGATGCAATCATACCAACTTTGATATAACACATTCATGTACCCTCCCCCCCGGAGTGCCGGACATTCCGGAACCTTCTAGAACATTCCCGATGAAAACACCGGAATCATTCCGCAACTCCGAAACGGGACTTTCCTTATATGAATCTTATTCTCCGGACCATTTCGGATCACCTCGTGATATCCCGGATCCCATCCGAGACTCCGAACAACATTCGGTCTCTTTCTCATAATACCATAACTACTCAAACAACGTCGAATCCTTAAGTGTGTCTCCCTACGGTTCGTGAATTATGCAGACATGATCGAGACACTTCTCCGAACAATAACCAATAGAGGAATCTGGAAATTCATATGGCTCCCACATATTTCTACGATTACTTTGCGATCGAATGAACCACTTACATACGATACCAATTTCCCTTTGTCTCACGATATGTTACTTATCCGAGGTTATGATCGTCGGTATCTCTGCATACCTAGTTCAACCTCGTTACTGACAAGTACTCTTTTCTCGTTCCCGTGATATGTGATCCCTTGTGACCAAGTCACATGCTTGCAAGCTAATTGGATGACATTCCACCGAGAGGGCCCAGAGTATATCTATCCGTCATGTGGATGGACAAATCCCATTCTTGATCCATGTGTCTCAACCAAAACTTTCCGAACACTCAATGCCACCTTTATAACCACCCAGTTACGGTGTGGTGTTTGATGTCATCAAAGCATCCATCCGGTAAAGGTGATATGCATGATCTCATGGTCGAAGGAATTAGGTTACTATGTATCAGAAAGCATATAGCAATTAAACTATTGAAATGACTTGATCTTTATGCTACGCTTATCTATAGGAGTATGTCCACCATATGATTCTCCTAACGATATGATCTTGTTGTTGATAACAGCTCAATGTTCATGATAGGGAAACCACAATCATTAATCAACCAACAAGCTAGTGAAGTATAGAGGCTATACTAGGGACTTCAAATTAAGTTTACAAATCACACAAGTATCAATGTTTCCTTGTTAATACTATTATAGCATGAATGTAAACATTTATCATAAACACAAAGATATAATAATAACTACATTTATTATTGCCTCTAGGGCATATCTCCAACAGCAACTGCTTGTTCATGCTTTGCATATTGTAGTTCATCACAAAGTTCTTGTAACTTGGTGGTAGTGATTGGAGGGCACGGTAAATCCCCAAAGCATTAGGAATCACTATACCCAAGCTTTGGAGTTTGTTTGCATGCCCAGACATCTTAAGAACATGCTCACTGACGGAGCTGCCCTCTTCCATCTTGCAGTTAAAGAACTTTTCAGAAGCCTCATAGATCTCAACTGCCGCGTGAGTCTCAAAGATCAATTTGAGTTCACGGACAATATCATGTGGGTCTGAATTCTCAAACCTTTTCTGAAGCTCCGATTCTAAACCATACAAGATAGCACACTGAATTGTGGAGTACTGATTCTTCCGAGCGAGGTAAACGTTCTTTACTTCATCGGTAGCAGTAGCTGCAGGCGGGTCACCCAGCGGTGCATCCAGCACATAGGTCAAATTACCGGCATTGAGGACAATCCTCAAATTGCGGAACCAATCCGCGAAATTGCTTCCATTGTTTTTCAACTTTTCTTTCTCTAGGAACGCATTAAAATTGATGGTGGGGGCCGCCATTGATCTACAACATATTTGCAATAGTTTAGACTAAGTTTATGACAAATTGAGTTCTAATTAATAGTTAAATTAATCTAGGTGAACTCTCACTCAAAACAATATCCCTCATATTTTTTTAGTGATCACACGAACCAAATCCACCACATCAACACCGATCATCACGAGAGTTGATGTAGCTTCAATGGCGAACAATCGACATGTTCATCATATCTACTATATGATTCATGTTTTACCTTTCGGTGATCCGTATTCCGAGACCATGTCTGTACATGCTAGGCTCGTCAAGATCAAACCTTAGCTTCCACATGAGCAAATCTGGCTTGCTCACGTTGTATACACTTGCAGAATCTAACACACCCGATTATCACGTGATGCTTCGAAACAACAAGCTTTAGCAACGGTGCTCACTAAGGATGAACACTTTAGACTTGAAATTTATGTGCATGAGGGATCATCTTATAATGCTACCGTCGTTAACTAAGCAATACAAGATGCATAAAGGATTAACATCACATGCAATTCATAATATGTGATATGATATGGCCTTTCTTCTTTGTGCTTCCGAGCTCCATCTTCAAGCACGAACATGATCTCCATCATCACCGGCATTGCATCAAGGTCAATGACACTGCTCCATGGTTGTCGTCCACCGGCTTCAACTATGACAACTACTTTGAATAGACACACGGTTCTTAACATAAACTAAAGACAACCATATGGCTCCTGTCGGTTGCCAACTTACAATAAGGAACATTGCATACATCAAATATAATCACAATCATTGCCATATCACATCACAGCACACCCCTGCAAAAAAAAGTTAGATGCCTCTAATTTCTTTGCATGTTTTACGTGGTTTGGGGCTTTCAATAAGTGTCGATCTAACTTATGAACAAGAACCACAACGTTGATGTTTGAAATATCAAGTGCCCGTTGTAAATTGGATCTATACTATAATGGGAGAGACAGACACCCGCAAAGCCACTTATGCAATACAAGTTGCATGTTGAGCGTGGAGCAAGTCTCATGAACGATGTCATGTAAGGTTAGCCCGGGCCGCTTCATCCCATCCTACCGCAAGATGCAAAGTACATAAGAAGCAATTGATAATAAAAACACCACCGCCCACAATGACCATTGTGTTCTACTCGTGCAACAGATCTACATATAGACACGACTCTGATACCACTGTAGGGGTTCGTAGCATGGAAAACAAAAAATTTCTATTGCATACAAACAAACAAGCCAAGATCTATCTACTAGATTGTAGCAACGAGTCGATGGAATAACTCACCCTTGAAGATTCCAAAGTGTTTAGCGAGATCGGATTCTCGTGGGTGATGTAGTCGTACTCTTTCCGATCTCAAGATCGCGTAGACGATCCTTCCGGCGCTGCATTCCGGCAGCGCTCCCGCAATCGGTCACACGTTCGGTACTCGACGAAGACCTTCCTCTCCCTTGTTCCAGCAGGCAGTGGAGGTTGTAGCACTCTCCTCGCGATTCCGGCAGCACGACGGCGTGGTACCAGAAGTAGAGGGGAGATCTCGCAGGGCTTCGCCTTAAGACGGAGCGAGTATGGTGGACTATGAGAGAGCCTCGGTGATCTAGGGTTTAGACACACTAAGGAGGAGTCAAGGCCGGCGGCTAGGGTTTGCCCTAGGCGGCGGCAACAGCAGGAGGTGGCGGCGCCGGCGGCTAGGAGCTAGGGTTTGCGGGGTGTGTGTTGTGTCTTGGAGGGGCAGCCCTGCCCCTCCTTATATAGGTGCAGGGGCACGCTAGGGGAGGGGAGTCCCTCCCCAACTCGGTCTCCAAGTGGGCCGGCGGTGGAGGCAGAGGAACTCCTCCCCAAGTAGGTTTCCTACTCTCCCTCCACCAAACAAAATAGTCGTTTGACTTTTCAAATTGGCGTTTGACTTTTCAAACTAGGATTTGATTTATCCCTTTATTTTGCTCAGCCATGACACCTAGTACATGATGCAACCATTCCAACTTGTTATGACACATTCATGTACCCTTCCCCTCCGGAGTGCCGGACATTCCGGAACCTTCTAGAACATTCCCGATGAAAACACCGGAACCATTCTCCAACCCCGAAACAGGACTTTCCTTATATGAATCTTATTCTCCGGACCATTCCGGATCTCCTCGTGATATCCCGGATCCCATCCGAGACTCCGAACAACATTCGGTCTCTTACTCATCATTCCATAACTACTCAACAACGTCGAATCCTTCAGTGTGTCTCCCTACGGTTCGTGAATTATGCGGACATGATCGAGACACTTCTCCGATCAATAACCAATAGAGGAATCTGGAAATTCATATGGCTCCCACATATTTCTACGATTACTTTGCGATCGAATGAACCACTTACATACGATACCAATTTCCCTTTTTCTCACGATAGTTTACTTATCCGAGGTTTTGATCGTCGGTATCTCTGCATACCTAGTTCATCCTCGTTACTGATAAGTACTCTTTTCTCATTCCCGTTTATGTGATCCCTTGTGAGCCAGTCACATGCTTGCAAGCCAATTGGATGACATTCCACCGAGAGGGCCCAGAGTATATCTATCCGTCATATGGATGGACAAATCCCACTCTTGATCCATGTGTCTCAACCGATACTTTCCGAACACTCAATGTCACCTTTATAGCCACCCAGTTACGGTGTGGTGTTTGATGTCATCAAAGCATCCTTACGGTGAAGGTGATATGCATGATCTCATGGTTGAAGGAATTAGGTTACTATGTATCAAAAAGCATATAGCAATTGAACTATTAAAATGACTTGATCTTTATGCTACGCTTATCTATAGGAGTATGTCCATCATATCATTCTCCTAACGATATGATTTTGTTGTTAATAACATCTCAATGTTCATGATAGGGAAACCACAATCATTTATTAACCAACAAGCTAGTATTATATAGAGGCTTTACTAGGGACTTCAATTTAAGTTTACAAATCACACAAGTATTAATGTTTCCTTGTTAATAGTATTATAGCATGAATGTAAACATTTATCATAAACACAAAGATATAATAATAACTACATTTATTATTGCCTCTAGGGCATATCTCCAACAATATAGAGGATATACGTGTTATGGCTGTATTCTTTGCTTGTTAAATAATGTTTTTCTTAAGTATTGGATACTGAATTTGTTGGTATGAATCGTCATACAAAACAACATAATTCATGAACTACAATGGCCTAATTAACTAGCAAAAGAATATGTGATGATGTTCATCGAGAACAAATAAAAGGTCATTGTGTTGCTCGTTAATCATCAAAGCTGGCCTTCAAGATTTGTTTTATCAGGTATTATGAGAACAAAAGGGTTGTTCAAATAATTGCCGTAATCCATAAAAGATGGATGATTTACAAATCTCATTGGATAAATCACATCCATAAAACTAGTGCTAAAAATGTCGAAAGACAAATTGATTAAAAGATCACTTAGGAAGTGGCATCATCGTTAAAATTATATTGGAAAGAAAACATGAAGAAACTCCATGTGGATGGAATTTTGGAGTCTTTTGATTTTTGATCAAATGATGCTTGTGAAACTTTCCTAGAGATAATTAAAACTTCGTTCATAGGCCAAAAGGGAACGAATGACTAGCTTATTGGAATTTGTACATATTGTTGTATAAAGTCCATTATGTGTAGTCAAGAGCGATGAATTTCAATTTCATATGCTTTCTCCAAAAATTTGAGTGAATATATGAATATTTACTTAATAAGGATGAAGTATGAAACATTTGAAAGGTTCAAAGATTTTCAAGATGAAGTACAAAATCATTGTAACAAGAATATAAATAGTTTATGATAAGATCATAAAGGAAGATATTTGAGTTACAAATTTAGCATAATACCTAAGATTTAAGGAATCGTTCCGTGGATTTGCATTTCCCGAAACACCATAAGAGTATGGAGCGTTCGAGATATGTAAATAAACCTTGTTTGACATGGTAAGATCAAAGGTGTAACTCATAAAACTGCCATTATATTTTAAAGATTAAAAGCTTTAGAGACTACCGTTTTTCCACTGAAAAGAGCTCCATCATAATCCGTTGAAACGACACCATATAAAGTTATGGTTTGGGATAAAACCCAAGTTGTCCTTTCTTAAACATTGGTATGCTATGCAAACTACTAGAGAAAAGCCTATCCGTGGCGCACCAAAAAGCCTATCCGAGGCGCATATCACATGTGCCTCTAGCTTCAAGCCTCGGGTATTTCTTATGCGAGGCGCATCTGATATGCGCCTCCTATACTTCACATATGGGAGGCGCATATCGATATGCGCCTCGCATATGTGAAGTATAGGAGGTGCATATCATATGCGCCTCGCATATGTTTCAGAATGCGCCTCGGATATTTATAGTATATGCGCCTCCTATAGTATCCTATATGCGCCTCCGGTAATATTTTCGAAATTCAAGTTTTACAGACCACTATAAATAATAATATACAGATATTCAAATATACAATATAGTCCAGAATACAGTATAAAGAGCACAGAATTTTTCAGAAACTTGCAATTTGCCAAAGCATAATAGAACCAACATGAATACAATACATTACACATCAATCATGACATACAAGTTCATACATCAAGTGTTTGTGCCACAAGTTCACACCTCCGAGTACAAGTTCACAATCACATTACACCTCCGAGTACAAGTTCACAATCACATTACACCTCCGAGTACAAGTTCACAATCACATTACACCTCCGAGTACAAGTTCACAATCACATTACAACTCCAACGACGTATCTCTACCTAGATGAAGTAGAACACATAACCTACCATTTCCAGTGTCGATGTTCAAATCACTGGGTTCAGGTTCAGTAGGATGGGTGTTACGAGGCACTATACCAGGATCTCTACCAGAGGTAAGAAGCAGCAGAGTCAAATCCTGGAAAACATAAGGAACAGGCTTCAAACAAGTGTGAACTCTACAAAAGTGCATATTCATATGAACTGAGGATAAAACAAATGCATCAGTTTTACCCCTTTAAATCAATCATGATGTTCCTCTTTATGAATATATAGTAGTAATGACAAACATTTCTCTTTTTTTTTCTTATAGTATACTGTTTTTACTTCTACTACAAGGATCCACTAAAGAGGTCAAGTGACAGAGCAGTCTTTGAAAGATTACACCAAAGCATTCCACAGGTATGCCCAGAAACATTTAACAGAATGGTTACTTTGAGCTCAATTAATCCAGTATGTAAACTAATCCAGTAGTATCAATCAACCTTGATCTGAGCTGAACAATTATTTGACTAGATAGAATTTTTTTGCAGATCATCTATATCCAGAGAATTTAGTTGTATATTAAGACTAATTCTACTGCACTTTTTTCTTGGATAATCAGATCATGCCTTCCAATATTTCAACGATTTGAGCCTACTTTCATTCTATCAAGAACATTTAAAACCCTTAATTGTACTGTTAACATGGCACAAGGCACAAGGCACATGGTGAGGCTCTCCCAATCACCATTAGCGAGAAACAGGAAGGCCATCCATGTGAACACTGTTTTAGGTTTTCAACAGCTACTTGAGGAACAATTGCCAGAATTTCAGAAAACATGGAACACGGAGCTGGGGTGGAGATGAATGAATCAAGGAGGTACTCTGAAAAATACTCATCATCAAATATGTAACGTGTAACAGTACAACCTTGCATTTTTTAGGCACTCTTATCTGTGTATTCATGGGTGGTCACTTCTGACAGATTTGTGCAAAACTTTATCAATAAGATGGACCAACCAAACTAAGGTGTGATAGTTGGGATCCCCCTGTATATAATAATTTTCTTTCGGTCGACTAAATAATTACTTCTGTGTACAATCTTTGATGAGCATTCAAGGGAGCCGATGAGATCGGCTTCGAAGAGAGCTTTGACGTCATCATACTTCGCCTTGTGCTCCTCAGGCAGCTCATCGTACGTGACCGGTCTGTTGTCCATCGCAGCGTCGGATGTTGATGTAGACGTTGTTAAAAGTCCCACCGGGCGTGCCAGAATGTGTTGCCTACCAAAACCCACCGGCGAGCAGCGACGGGCAACACGAAGAGCCGGGAGGCTCCCAGAACTGCTGGTGGGCCCTGGTCCCTCGGGCAACGACCCGCAAAAGTCCGGCACACGTCCTGGCTTGGTTCGAGGGCGTGCCACCTGACCTATACCTGGTCAGGAAGGTGAAGGATTGCTTCGATTGGTTTCCTGCATGGTAAACAAGTATACATAAAATTCGAGCCATGACCGGCTCCCAGGTTTCCCTGTAAATCGGCTCTTAGAACCGATCAACCCATGGTTCTGCATTAGATCTATGATAACATGGGGTTTTGCTTCATCAATACAAATCAAATTCGATCTACGACAGTTTAACGTTTTCACTACATGACTGGAACATCCTACACGTAATTGAGCCTGGTGGATACGAAAGATGATGGAAAACTAACCCTAGAGAAGGCCTAAAAACCGACGTAAATTCAATTCCCGGAACAACTCCTCTTGGATTAGCAAACCATATCTTACATATTACTGGATCGTTCAACCCGTTTGCAAGGCCTGATCATGTAGATATCAAACTAAACCTTGGGGAACAAGGCACAACTATAACAAATCAAATCGATTTAAATAAAGATCAAGCAAGATGCCACCCTTGTACCCGGGAAAAGGTGCAAAGGCGGCGAGATAACTAGAGGCAGCATAACTAAACAATCATAACAAAGAGGTACCAATGCTAGCCTACACAAATCTATGATAATAGTATTACTCGCCATCAACAAGGCTTCAGTACGAGTAACACCAGATAACGCATAAGTAGATACTGCCTAGATCGCAAGATGCGATCTAGGCAGCATGGCACTTACCCGAGAAAAAACCCTAGAAACAAGGGGTGGCGATGCGCCGAGATTGTGTTTGTTGTGAACGTGATTGTCCTCCTTTTCTCGATAACCTTAGGTATATATTTATAGTCCGGAGACTTTCTGTCTTTGGAATAACTCTACAACTCTATCTCTTACCTAAATCTAAACGGAATCTATTACAATATAAGATACACGGGCAATTTAGCCCAAATCAACGCACGAGGCCGATGCAACAACACGTTGCATATACGTATCTTCTAAGCCCATCTTGATCACGGCCCAACTCCTCCTTTGGCCAAAATATGGCGATAACACATGCCCCCCTGGTTTTGGCAATAATAATTCCAAAACCACTCTGTTATTTCCTTCTCCTCTCCCCCTTTTTTTGTATCGGGTTGCGCGTTGACAGAATGCGTTGCAGAACAGGATCGTCACGCCACCCCCTCATCATGATGCCTTGTCTTCTCCACTTCCCCGCAGCGCATGATTTGACAACTTCGGCAGTGCATTCTGGGAAACCGCTATAGCATTGAACCGCTTCATACTATTCCCCTTATTTAAATTCACCTAAGCAGTTTGCAGTCCCCATCTTCCTCCAGTAGCCAAAAAAACCCTTCTTCCTCCTTCGCCGAAAAAACCCTCTTTCTCCGCCATGGCTTCCTCCGCTTCATCTGGCCTGTCCTCCCAAGCCTCCAACTCAATGAGCGACCGAGAGCCGACGCCAGAACACCCGCCGATGGTGGCGTACAACACTCTCGCCCCACAATGGTGGGACGAGAGGGATTGGGACTTCGCCGCTTGGTCGGAGGACGACGCGTCCTTGACTGACGGCGAGGAGGACCTACAGTTCCTCGCCGATGGGGAACTGGAGGCGGACAGCACCGATGACGCCATGTCCTGGGACGGCGTCGACTCCTCCGACGAGGAGGAGGAAGAGGAGGACACCTCCTCCGAGGAGTACCAGCCGGTGAAGTACTTCCGCGCCGGGTCCAGCGAGGACACCGAAGACGATGACGAGGACGAGGAGGCCCCCGCGGGCATCTGGATCAGCAGCAGCGAAGACGACGCCGACAGCAGTGCTGAGGACAGCGAACAGGACGGCGGCGACGACAGCGACGACGACCTCGGCCTCTAGATTAGGAACCAGTAGTAGTAGTAGTAAGCTCCCTTTTGTAGTCAATCAGCCTCTTGTAAGCAATCAACTTTTGAATGAATGAAAATCTGTTTCTCGAAGATTGCTTTTTTCGTCCCAATTTTGCCGATAGCCAAAATAGGTCGATTCTCCAGAAGCCGATAACGCTGTATCGGCTTTTACCATACTGCACTCATTCCGTTAACTTAGTCAAAGCTCAAAGAGCCGATGGACATCGACTTTCCAAAAACGTTGACAAGGTCAAAACTTGGTCGCATATTTAGGCAAACCTAAACGGCTGCTTTTCAGTTTCAAACGGTAACCTGCGACCTTCTTCAAAAAGGGCGACCTAGATCTTCAATCGCCCACTGACCAGATCGAGCTCACAGCGACAAGAACCCTCGATCCCCAACTACATAGATCCATCTCCGCCGGTGAACTAGATGGCGGAATCGTCCAACACCAACCTAGAGGTCTCCGGTCTGAAGGTACGCCTACTCCTCGCAGTCTGAACACGATGCTATACTTAATGGCGAACACCTGAATTAATGCCTTATTCCACCATTAAATTTTCTAGGTTTCAGACATTCTGCTGCCGCATCCTTCTCTCCCAAACTCTCTCTGTCTTGGCCCTCGCACAGAATCTAGCCCTGCTCATCTGATTTCTTGCGAAGCAAATAGAATCCCCTTCGTAAGCCAAGACCTAGATCTAAACTCTTGGGCCGACTGTCTACGAGCCTGGCCTAATCCCCCTGAACACTGGGTCTCTTGGTTCAGTAGAGTAGCTAGAGCTTACCAATCCCAATGGGAAACCACAGGAATAGCCGATGCCTTGCATTTATCATTGTCTCCTCTTGAGAAACATGAGAACCTTCTGAAAACCATCGGCTACTTCTGGTCTGACGCTCTAAACTGCTTTATGTTCGGTCATGGCCCTATGTCACCAACCCTGTTAGACGTGGTGATGATCACTGGCCTGGATGTCACATCACCCAGCCCCTCTGCTTTTAAACTGACCAAAGTCCCCTACAAACTGTCTTCTAAAACAGACTGCACAAACTGGGGTGCCTACCTCCAACGCCATATGAAAACAAAGGGCCCTGTCTCAGAGAAAGAACATACAGCCTTTCTCAACTTCTGGCTGGAGCATTTCATATTCTGTGTCCCTTCCCTTGCTCCAACCAATAACTATCTCTCCCTAGCCCACGAACTGGCCAAAGGTACTCAACTTGGCATCGGCAAACTGTTCCTTGGAGAGGTCTATCGATATCTCCAGTTGATGTCTGTCAAGCTGTTCTCAGGCATAGCAGTCAAAACAGGTGGTCCTTGGTGGTTCATTCAGCTATGGGATCAGCCTTACTTTCAAAATCACATCCCAAACTTCCCCCTTCTGGCAAGTTGTACCTTTCCAGATGTCAAAGGGAAGCAGATCCGATGCACTAGTTATGGCCAAGCTTTGTATAGGCTGCCAGGCAGCAAACTATCCCCTCAGGAAGCAGCCAAGTGGTTCAGCACTTTCTTTCAAGGCCTGGACAATCCTACCTTCTTCCCTTACATGGAAGAATCTGAACATTTCGAAAATCCACTCTCCTTCAGGCTAGATAACTTTGCCGATGACACCAGCACTCGGCAACTCTTTTCCATTGTGATCCGTCCCTGTTTCCTTCCAGTTGGTATGAGTACATCCAACAGAATCATCAAACCTGGGTATGAATTCTACCAGCCGGTCATAGTGGCCCGGCAATTTGGCCTTGGACAAGTATCTCCCCATCTCTTTCTCCATCATCTTACGGAGTGCAGAGCCGACCTGCCTGATCCTCTTACCAGTCAGAGGTGTTACTCCTTCTTTGATGCTCTGACCATCCCTATTCCGAATGACCTCACCTTCGCTTCATCAACTGATGGCTTCGAGGACTGGTGGTCGATGTGGAAAACCCACGCTTTCAGGAAAGCTCTGGGACCGTTGCTGAAACAACTTGATGCCGATTATGACATCCGCGCGGAACAGGTACCACTACTTGTAAATTTTCCTAATGCAGCTCATAAATGACTCTTCTACTAACCCAATTTCTCCCTTTGCAGCAACAAGATGGCCCTGAACCTACACATAGTGATGGCTCCCCCTTTGAGTTCTTTCCGCCAGCTCCTGTGGTTCTTTTCTGCAAAAACTCGCCGCCTTTGAAAAAGGTCATGATGCAGAAACAGCCGATAACACGTCAATCGGCTTCTAAGAAGCAAGGCACTTCAACATCAGCTGCCCCTCGAGTTCCAACTAAGACAAGAACGATGACGAGGAATGTAGCTGCCAGGAAGACCTTGAGACACCGGAGCCCTTCTCCAGAAAGCTCGCATGTAGGCTGATCCATGTCTTGGTCGATTCTTCTCATTCTTTCATTCTTGCAGACGTGCTCGTGCCTAACAGCCTTCCTTCTTTTGTAGGCTTCCGTCGAAGACACATCCCACGAGGACACACAGCCCAATGAGGGAGAATCGAGCCCAACGGACTCTGAGAGGACCATCACACCGAGCCAGCCAGATGTGCCACCATTGGCTTCCAGAAAAAGGTCGGTTCCTGAACCCGCTGCCCCCCGAGCGCCAGTCGAGGCGGGGCCAGCTGTGGGTCCCAAAAGAGCTCGTAAAGGACCGCAAGCTTCTTCATCGAGCCAAGAGGTTTCGAAAATCATCATCCTTTATGCTCTTACCACTTACTTCCTTTTGTCTGCCGATTCATCATCATTGACATCGGCTAATCACCTTTATGCAGAGAACCGATGCTTCTAGTGGGAAGGCAGGGGCCGCGCCGACGCCTTTAGCCAAACCAGACCTGGCAATCCCCGAAAATGCAGATGAAATGGCTACCACTTTGGCAACGCCCCCAGCAACCACACACAAGCCGATCGCCTCGTCGTCTGCTATCCCCTCGGTCTTAGGAGAGGTATGTTAACTTCTGTCGGCTTATTCCTCCCTGTTGGACGCACACTGATGCCTTTTCGGGCTGCCAGGGTTGTGACATTTCAGGCTTGCTGACCTTTGATCCTGACTCCATCGATCCAACTCCCTCTGTCGCCACCGATGAACCACAAGCCAGGGATGTTCTACCTCAATTCCAACGACTTAGAGCCTTACCGTCTTCCCCGATCGAGGAGCTGATCGAGGTTTCTGAAGAGGTGAAGGGCGTTCTTGCCGAAATCAAGGACCAACTCCCAGTAGCATTGCAGGTGAAGCTTTGGCCCGTCGTAACTCTGTCCTTCTACGGGTCAAGGGTGAAGCTAGCTTGTGAAAGGATCAACCTGCGCCGTGCCCAACTTCCGCTGAAGGCGAATATTGCCGACAGATGTCAGCAGCTCAATGAGAAAAAGGTGTCCCTTGATGCCAAAACTGACACCTCTGTCAGTACCGCCGAGCTCGCATCTTTGAAAAAGGAGCTGGAAGATCTTGAAGAAAAGGTCCGGGCTACAAAACAGCTCATTCGTGACAAGGAAGCCTCCATCGCCCGCTCCCAAGATGAAGCAGAGAGCCTCAAAGCTGAACTGAAGACCGATCTGGCAGAAATACGTGCCCTGAACAAGCAGTTAGTGATGGGCAAGGATGAAGATGACGAAGCCGAGATCGCCGAGGTGGACCGTGTCCGTGCTGACGCCCTCCAAGCCTTCGAGGCATTTCTTCAGTAGCTCGTTTGTGTAAACTGGCATCTGCTTGTAATAGTTTTGAACCTCTAAAGTCGATGACTGTGCATCGGCTGTATACTTCTATTGGCCGATTTCATGTATCGGCCCCCATATCTCACTGTCCATCATCCCACGTGCTTGGGAAATAATAATAAATTTTTTTTATTGGCCGATTTCGTGTATCGGCTCCCATATCTCACTGTCCATCATCCCACATGCTTGGGAAATATTTCTTTGAGATGCTGACCGTTGACAGCCACTGGGAATTTCACGCCATCTAGCTCCTCCAGCATGTACGCGTTCCCTCTTAAAACTTGATCGACCCTGTATGGCCCGTGCCAATTTGGAGACCATTTACCATATGCTGCATCCTTAGTCCCTAATGGCAACACCGCTTCCCATACCAGATCGCCAACGTGGAACTCCTTAGGTCTCACCTTCTTGTTGTATGCACGAGCTACTTTGGCCTTGTTCTCTTTGATTTTCTCAAGCGACCACAGCCTAAGCTCAGTCAAATCTTCAACGCTGTCACTCATCAGGGCCGCATATTCTTCAGTCGTTAGATCGTTTTGAAAAGTGATACGTCTCGATCCAGCCGTAATTTCCTAAGGCAATACGGCTTCTTGTCCATATACCAGATGGTACGGCGAGGTTTTTATCGCTCCATGACATGACATGCGGTAAGCCCATAAAGCCTCTGACAAAACCTCGTGCCAACGCCTAGGGTGCTCATCGATTTTCCTCTTGATCAGCTTGATAAGGATCTGGTTGGACGCTTCAGCTTGCCCATTTGCTTGAGCATAGTATGGAGATGATCGAATCAGCTTAATCCCTGTGTCCTCACAGAACTTTCTGAACTCGTGAGAAGTGAAGACCGAACCTCCATTGGTCGTGATAGTCTGGGGAATCCCAAACCTATGAATGACGTGTTCTTTCACAAAATCGACAACATCCTTTGAACTTACTGACTTCATAGGGACGGCTTCCACCCACTTGGTAAAATAATCCGTGATGGCCAAAATCCACATGTGGCCTTTGCTTGACGGAGGATTGATCTTGCCGATCATATCCATGCCCCAACCTCGGAATGGCCAAGGCTTGATGATGGGGTTCATTGCTGACGCAGGTACCATCTGAATTTTTCCAAATCTTTGACATGCTTGACACCCTTTGTAGTACTTAAAACAGTCCTCAAGCATGGTAGGCCAGTAAAACCCTGATCGCCTGATCAACCACTTCATCTTGTGAGCCGATTGGTGAGTTCCACAGGCGCCTTCGTGTACCTCGTGTAGGAGCCGATTGGCCTCGGCTGTCCCTAGACATTTGAGCAATAACCCCTCTAGGGTCCTGTAAAACATGCCGTCCCCAATGAGCACATACTTCATGGCCTTGTATCTTATCCGTTTAGGTGCCCCCCGAGCCGAATCCTTCAAGTAATTGAAGATATCGGCTCTCCAGTCGTCTGCGTCCAGGAATTGCACCTGAACATCGGCTCCCTCTGCCACGTCCTTGTAGCCTGAAGCCATTTGTGCAAGATCATTTGCCTCGGTATTCTGCGATCGCGGGATCGAGGTGAAGTTTATGTATCGGAACTGTGCCATCAGCTCACGGCATTGCATCCATAATGGGAAGAGCGACTCGCTCTCACACTTGTATTCCTCCGTGAGTTGAGAAATCACCAGCTTGGAGTCTCCAAAAATTTCCACTGCTTCCGCTCCAGCTTCGATGAGCAACTCCATTCCCTTGCGTATCGCCTCATACTCAGCGACGTTGTTGGTGCGAGGGGCAGATAACCTGATAGAGAAGGAAAATGTTGCCCCCCGGGGTGACACGAGTAGCATGCCGATGCCGCACCCATCGTCACAAACCGATCCGTCGAAGAACATAGCCCACGCTCGTATAGACAGTGCTGCTATATTGGTGTTGATCCTTTCAGCGATAAGGTCGGCCAATGCCTGCCCCTTAACTGCTTTCGCGGGTTGATACCGGATGTCAAACTCCGATAATGCAAACATCCATTTGCCCAGTCGGCCTTTCAACATAGGAGCCGACAGCATGTGCTTTATGACGTCTGATTTGCAGATGATGACAATCTCAGCTGATAGCAAAATGTGGCGCAGCTTGGTGCAGGTGAAAAACAGGCAGAGGCACAACTTGTCGATCTCAGGGTACCTTGTCTCTGCATCCAGCATCCTTCTGCTGATGTAAAATACCACTCGCTCCAGCCCATCATAAACTTGCACCACCACTGAGGCGATGGACGTGTCCGCTACTGAAAAGTAAATGTAGAATGGCCTGTCCGGCTGGGGTGGAACTAAAACTGGCGGCTTCGTTAAATATTCTTTGATTTCGTCGAAGGCTCGTTGTTGTTCTGTTCCCCAGCGGAACTCCTCGTCAGATTTAATTTTTACCAGTCCCATGAACAGCTCTATCTTTCCTGACAAATTGGAGATGAATCTTCTGACGAAGTTGATCTTGCCGATGAGAGACTGTAGCTCTTTCTTCGTGGTAGGTGGCTTCATTGTTCGCACGGCCTCTTGACTTTTCAGGCCGATCTCAATCCCGCGTTCATGGACCAAGAAACCCAAGAACTGACCGGCCGTTACACCGAAGGCACACTTCTTTGGATTCATCCGTAGGCCGAATTTTCTTGTTCGGTCCAGGACGCGCTGTAGATCGCCCAAGTGTCCTTCTACTGAGGCAGACTTGACCACTACGTCATCGATATAAATTTCCACCAGCTTGCCGATCAGATCATGGAAAATGTAGTTCATGGCTCTTTGGTACGTGGCACCGGCATTCTTCAGTCCAAACGTCATGACAACGTATTCAAACAACCCCACCGAGCCTGGTACTCTGAACGCAGTCTTGTGTATGTCTTCTGGAGCCTTAAAAATTTGGTTGTAACCGGCATTACCATCCATGAAGCTCAAGATCTTATGGCCAGCCGCTGCGTTGATTAACGTCTCTGCCACCGGCATTGGATACTCATCCTTTGGGGTAGCTCTATTGAGGTCCCGAAAATCTATGGCGACACGCCAACGGCCATCCTTTTTCTCTACAGGTACGATACTAGAAATCCACTCAGCATACCGGCATGGCCTGATTAAATTGGCTGTCAACATTTTCTCGACCTCTTTCTTGACTTCTGCCAAAATTTCGGCCTTCATCTGACGTGCTCGCTGCTGGAACGGCCGAAATCCTTTTTTAAGCGGGAGTCGATGCTCAATGATGCTCCTGTCTAATCCAGGCATCTCTGTATAGTCCCAGGCGAAGCAATCTGGATATTTTTTCAACAGGGCTATCATCGGACCCCGTAGACTCGGATCTAATTTTTTGCTGATAAATGTTGGTCGTGGCTTATCCCCAGGACCAATGTCGATTTCTTCTAGTTCATCAGCAGATGTAAATCCATACCCTAGCTTTCCGTCACCTGCCAAATCGACGCTAAGCACAGGGCAAACAGTAGGTGAGGTTAACAAAAATAATTTGGGCCGATTGCCTGAATCGGCCCCCTTTTTGATTGCATTAGTCAAGGACGGTTTACACCTTATGGTTTTACAATGGCTGGGAATCTCCCTGCTACGACTGCATGATCTGCTCGTCGTAAGATTGCTGCTTTTTGTTTTTTGTGGCCGATCGCAGGGATCGGACGTACCACGTACCATCGTGGACTTTGCTACTCCGTCAGGACGGTGGATAAGACCAGCCTCACCCCGTTTTTTGTAGCCTCAATGCGTTCACAGCCGTCTAGACTGATTCCAGAGATCGGCTCTTGGTCTTCTGCTTCCCAGACGTTCATGCCAGCAATGGAGACCTCGACAGAATCGTCTGCATGAATGACCTCCACCTCATCTCCATCCCACTGTATTAGGCACTGGTGCATCGTGGATGGGATGTAGCAGTTAGCATGAATCCAATCTCTCCCTAACAAGACAGCGTAGGTGCTTTTGCTGTCCACGACGAAGAATGGCGTAGGGATGGTTTTTCTGCCCACGGTCAGGTCCACGTTCAGTACGCCTTGCGTTTCTGAAGCCTGGCCGTTGAAGTCGCTTAAAGTGACGTTGGTTTTGATCAGATCTGCAGTGGAGCGTCCCAAACGCCGTAGCATGGAGTATGGCATTATGTTGACTGCCGCTCCGGTGTCTACTAACATCTTGCTGACAGGTTGCCCATTGATGTAACCTCATAGGTACAGGGCTTTCAGATGTTTGTAACCCTTCTCACGTGGCTTCTCAAAGATAACTGGCCGTGGGCCGCAGTCGAACTGTGCCACTGGTAGCTCGTTGGTTCTTGGCGCGCAGAACTCTGACGGAAGTATGAATACCATGTTTGTGCCAGCCGATGTCTTTGCATCGGCTTTTACCGGTTTGGGGCGCCACTCTTTCCTTTTCGGGTGATCTTCCGTTTCTAAGGTCTGCCTAATCTTAACGGCCAGATCGGGCCATGCTTTCTTTAGAGCGTGGAGATACTGCGCTTCGGCTTCCTCCAAGTTACGCAGCCGCTGCACTCTACGCTTCTGGGTGTGTCTGAGTCCGTCGGGACACCACCTTGGACGGTGATACCTGTCTTTCTCTTTGTCATCCATTGGCTCCTTGAGACCTTGTGGTCGAGACGACTCCCTGCGTCGGCTCTGAGGTGGGAGAGGCCCTAGGCGCTTAAACACTGACACTGGCTCCGTGTCCTCCTTCTGCTGTCCGCATTACGGGCAGTTATCGATCGTAGGCAATCGGCTCATTCCCGCATCCCAGCAATACTTGAAGAACGGACAATCCCAATGTTTGTCTGCGCCTTCCTTTTCTTTTGACGGTCCCCTAGCGAGGTGCCCATATCCTTCATCTTCTCCGTCGCGCCGGCGACGTTGGTCATACTGACGCTCATACTTGTTAAGGAGATGCGTGGAATGTGGTTTCTGATATCGCACACTTTTCACTTGTTCCTCAGTTAAGTACCGCCTGTCGTCGTAGCTGGGCCGGTCGCGTGGACCAGCCTCCTCTCTTACTCTGCCGCGAGAGCGACCGCCTTCCTCCCTGTACGTGCCATGGTGGTACCCTGGTCCTGCCATGTTGACATCGAACGAGAAATCCAACTGGCGCCTCGTGGAGTGGCTGTGTTCTACCATGTTGACGCCGGGGAACGGGTTGGTGTCTACTTTCATGGCGAATTGCCCCAGGATGAGACGGCCCTGCTCTATCGCCGTTTGGATCTGGCGACGTAGCTCTTTGCAGTCATTGGTGGTGTGGGTGAACGAGTGATGCCACTTGCAGTATGGTCTTCCGTTCATCTCTTGAGCCGTAGGGATTTTGTGGCCTTCGGGTAACTTCAGCTGCTTTTCTTTCAGCAGTAAATCGAATATTTGCTCAGCTTTGCTCACATCAAAGTCGAACCCTTTTGCAGGCCCTTGCTGTTTCACCCATTTGCAGGATACGGGATCTGCCCCCCGAGCCCATTCAGCCACGGCCACCTCCTGGTCTTGCGTGGGGTCTTCTTCTTCTGTATCGACCAGGCCTATCGGACATTTGAACTTGTCCTGGTACAACTCAGGGTGGCGCTGCTCATACATCGTCAGCTTCTGGGCCATGTGCGCCAACGAGTTGTACTCTACTTGGAAAGCCAGATCTTTGATGGGTGCTGCGAGACCCAACGCTGCCAGCTCGACTGCTTCCTTCTCAGTTAACCGAGCTGAGTAACATCGGTTCTTGACAGTCCTGAAGCGCTGGATGTACTCGGCTACCGTTTCTCCCCGCTTTTGCCGCACCTGTGCCAGGTCTGCAATGCCAGCCTCGGTAGCTTCTGAATGGTACTGAATGTGGAACTGCTCTTCCAGTTGCTTCCAGGTCTGGATCGAATCAGGTGGCAGCGAGGTGTACCACCCAAAAGCTGGCCCTGTCAAAGATTGCGCAAAGAACCTTACGCGCAACTGATCTGATGCTGATATCATGCCTAACTGTGCCAGGTATCGGCTCACGTGCTCGATCGAGCTCGACCCTTCTGACCCGCTAAATCTCGAGAACTCAGGGAGCCGATACTTGGGTGGCAGCGGGATCAGGTCAAACTCGTTGGGGTACGGCTTTGAATAGCCGATTGTCCTTCTCTTCGGCACGAAGCCGAACTGGTCTCTCAAGATGGTACGGATTTGTTCCGTTGTTTGGGCTGCAGGGGCTAGATTCTCATGAATCGTTCCAGTGGCATACTTGGCTAGCCACGCCTGTTTGTCGGCGTCCATCCCAGAGATTCCTGCTCCAGAAACACCTGCTCCCGAAGCCCCTGCTCCAGAAACTCCTGCCCCAGCAATCCCTGCGGTTGCAATCTGGTTCGTGCGCGTCAAGCTGTTGCAGTCTGGCACGTAGGTGCACACGTATCCATGTGGGATTTCTTTATATGGTTCACACAGGAATTGGCAATCGCCAGGGTCGCCTCTGACCTTGTAGACGACGTACGCCGGTGCCCCTGGTGGCTCCGGAGCTGCAAGTGTGAATGGCAGCGGTGGCCTGGCCTGGAGCGGTCTTTCTCCCTGGTGAGTCCCCAGAGTAGGCCCCGACGGAGAGTACTGATGTTTCATGATCTCCTGAACTACGCGAACTGCGATCCGCTCGAAAGCGTTTACCAAGCTCTCAGAATGGCGGTGAAGAGAATGAGCCACCATGTAGTTGACTTCCTGGCGCAGAGCTCTGGTGCGCTCCTCTGAAGGAACAGACAGATCCACCTCATCAAGAGCACCCTCGGGTGAGAACCCTTTCCACCTGATGCCATGCTTACGAGTCCTCTCAAAAGAGCCGATGAGATCGGCTTCGAAGAGAGCTTTGACGTCATCATACTTCGCCTTGTGCTCCTCAGGCAGCTCATCGTACGTGACCGGTCTGTTGTCCATCGCAGCGTCGGATGTTGATGTAGACGTTGTTAAAAGTCCCACCGGGCGTGCCAGAATGTGTTGCCTACCAAAACCCACCGGCGAGCAGCGACGGGCAACACGAAGAGCCGGGAGGCTCCCAGAACTGCTGGTGGGCCCTGGTCCCTCGGGCAACGGCCCGCAAAAGTCCGGCACACGTCCTGGCTTGGTTCGAGGGCGTGCCACCTGACCTATACCTGGTCAGGAAGGTGAAGGATTGCTTCGATTGGTTTCCTGCATGGTAAACAAGTATACGTAAAATTCGAGCCATGACCGGCTCCCAGGTTTCCCTGTAAATCGGCTCTTAGAACCGATCAACCCATGGTTCTGCATTAGATCTATGATAACATGGGGTTTTGCTTCATCAATACAAATCAAATTCGATCTACGACAGTTTAACGTTTTCACTACATGACTGGAACATCCTACATGTAATTGAGCCTGGTGGATACGAAAGATGATGGAAAACTAACCCTAGAGAAGGCCTAAAAACCGACGTAAAGTCAATTCCCGGAACAACTCCTCTTGGATTAGCAAACCATATCTTACATATTACTGGATCGTTCAACCCGTTTGCAAGGCCTGATCATGTAGATATCAAACTAAACCTTGGGGAACAAGGCACAACTATAACAAATCAAATCGATTTAAATAAAGATCAAGCAAGATGCCACCCTTGTACCCGGGAAAAGGTGCAAAGGCGGCGAGATAACTAGAGGCAGCATAACTAAACAATCATAACAAAGAGGTACCAATGCTAGCCTACACAAATCTATGATAATAGTATTACTCGCCATCAACAAGGCTTCAGTACGAGTAACACCAGATAACGCATAAGTAGATACTGCCTAGATCGCAAGATGCGATCTAGGCAGCATGGCACTTACCCGAGAAAAAACCCTAGAAACAAGGGGTGGCGATGCGCCGAGATTGTGTTTGTTGTGAACGTGATTGTCCTCCTTTTCTCGATAACCTTAGGTACATATTTATAGTCCGGAGACTTTCTGTCTTTGGAATAACTCTACAACTCTATCTCTTACCTAAATCTAAACAGAATCTATTACAATATAAGATACACGGGCAATTTAGCCCAAATCAACGCACGAGGCCGATGCAACAACACGTTGCATATACGTATCTTCTAAGCCCATCTTGATCACGGCCCAACTCCTCCTTTGGCCAAAATATGGCGATAACACAACCATAACTGAAATCCCCCAGTGATCAGGGAAGTCGTTGATTAGATGGCTAGACACAAATATACAGAATACCAACACTAGTGCAAGAATGAGGAATATAGTGAGAAAAAGTGATCTCACATCAGGTCCAAATATGAACCTCCCTTGCAAGAGAAACTCCTGAAAGAACAATCAAAGCTCTCATCAACAAAGATCAATTGATGAAAGTGAAAATGACAATTGCAAAGGCAGAAGCAGTTAACTCAAAGTAGCATGTCATCAATGAAATATGATATGGTTTGCACAACACATTAAAGTTAACCATGCATGACCAGTTCAGATGTCCTGTAGACAGAACCATCAAGAGTTTTCTTTTTCCAAACGCCAACACTACAAGATACTACAGTTTTACAGTTAACTCTGCATGGACTCCATCATAAAAGACAAAAAAAAACTATTGGAGTACAGAAACATTGATCTGTGAATGGACCAGCAGGAGGGGGCTGCATCCATTATAACTTCACAGCTAAGCAGCCTGATGAGAGTCATCTTTCTGCTGATGCCGGCAGTACCAAGATTTTCTTCTCCGAGGTCGACCCCAGGTTTCGGAATGAGAGTGATGTGCTGTTGTGTTGTATAGTTGGGGAAAATGACGCAGGTAATACAAATGTCGGCAGTTTTCCCGATTCCTCATTATCCTCACATGTTCCCTTGTTTTCTCGGGAGCTTTGCATCAGGTTCAATTTTGTTAGTCTCGTACAGTGTTATTTTTGTCACAGTCCCACATTGTGCTTGTGTTAATATATCCGGCTAACTCTTTCTTTTCCAGGCGGGCACTGCTATGGCTGCCAAGACTACAAGCCTGTTTTTCATCCAAGTAGCCAAGCATACGGCGGTGGTAGAACTACCTTTATTGAGTTTCCTCGCTCAGACGGAGATAGCACTGATAGCGACTAGCTATAGTATGAAACACTAGATATAAGCAGCGCTGCCTAGATAGTGTGGCTAATGTTCATTGTCACGTTGATACATTGAACGACTCAAGCTAGGGTGCAGATGAACAATTTAACATGGCTAGGTGCTGCTCGGTACTTTATTGCACACAGGGGAAGAGGGATAGGGGGAAGGGGAAGGGCTGGGAACGGGCAGGCTCTAAATTAAGCGGAATTCCAGCGTCAACGCGGTAAGACGCGGCAGGGCGCACGTCCCGGAGCCGCGCCGGCGGCAGAGGGGGGCAGCGGGACGACGGATCCCACGGCCGTACGTGTGGGCCAGATCAGGCACGAGGGACGTAACCGAATCGTGGCGGCGGAGGCAGAGCAGGAGCAGATAGGAGGAGGAGTTGGAGGAGGGAGGGAGACTTACACGTGTGGAGGCACTCGGAGACGGTGGTGGCGTGGCGGAGGAGGCGGTTGCAGAGGTGGCACGTCATGCACGCGGCGAGCAGCTCCCGCTTGACCATGACCTGCAGCTCCCTGCTGGCCCCGCTGCCGGCCCGCCGCCGGCCCGCCGCCCTCTCTTCCTGCCCCTGCCCATCTGCTCCTCCTCTTCCTCCCCCCTCATGTCGTCCCCAGCCTCCTCCTCCTCTCGTTCCTTGACCTCCTCTGCCGATGCCGCGGGCGCCTCTTCCTCGGTACTGGCTTCCTTCATCTCCGCATCCGCATTGGCCTCTTCCGTAGGAGGCTTGGGGGCCTCCTGCGGGGGTTGGGGCGATGGTTGGGCGTCGTCTTCTTCCTCCTGCTCCTGCGACGGCGCAAGTGGTGGGCGGGATTGGAGGCGGGAGGTGGCTGGGCTGTGGCAGCGCAAGTGGTGGGGCTTGGGAGGCCAGAGAGAGACACGGGGCTGGGTGGCCGGCGGCGGGATGGAGAAAGGGGATCGAAGGAGGAGGATGGTACTTAATTTTATCCGTGGGAAAGGACGTGTCGTGAGATAGCTTCGATCTGTGAGATGGGGGAAAGGTCGTGTACTAGCTGTGTGTTTTGATCTATACCGGATTATGCGAGGCGCATATCGCAAAGTGCGCCTCGTATAATATTACGCGAGGCGCATCTGGGCTAAATGCGCCTCGTATAATATGCAATCCTAGACAAATAGGGCAGTGCGTAAGTTTCTGTCAACAAACACACAACAGCCTAGTGGTAACATGCCTTGTCCTATTTCACTGGCCACCCAGGTTCGAATCCTAATGTTAACAATTTTTTGGAAATTTATTTTAAAGGCCATTTTTCATGTAAAAGAATTGTCCAAACACAATATGAACTATAAAATATACTACAAATATTTTAAATATTCAAATATTGCTAAAACAACAAAAGTGAGTATTCTCAATGTATGTGTCTTGTCGATACATAATATTCTCAATGCAATATTATTATAACACACACATAATGAAAATTAATAATGTTTTAGGAGGAGAAAGAAGTGACACAAGTGAGTGGGGTGGTAGTTGCCTCATGTGCAAAAAGCTGGAAAAAAGTGGTGCCAGCTTATGCGAGGCGCATATTGCACAATATGCGCCTCCTATAATTCAAACTATAGGAGGCGCACATAGCAATATGCGTCTCGCATATGCGGCCACCTACCAGCGCCCGGGCCCGCATGAGTTACTTGAGGCGCATATGGCCATATGCGCCTCGCATATTGTCAAATATAGGAGGCGCATATAGCCATATACGCCTCGCATATTCGTGCACCTACCAACACGCGGGCCCACACAGAATATGCGAGGCGCATTCTGGCCATATGCGCCTCGCGTATTATCAAATATAGGAGGCGCATATAGCCATATGCGCCTCGCATATTCGTGCACCTACCAACACGCGGGCCCACACAGAATATGCAAGGCGCATTCTGTCCATATGCGCCTCGCCTATCTGATATATAGGAGGCGCATATGACTAGAATGCGCCTCGCATAATATGGGGCTGCTAGATTTTGTCCGTACAGGGATTATAGGAGGCGCATTCTTATCATATGCGCCTCGCCTATTTTTATACTAGAGGCGCATATCGCAAAGTGCGCCTCGCCTATTTTTATAGGAGGCGCATATGCTAAATGTGCCTCGCATAAGCATGTCTCCTATAGCCTTTTCTCTAGTAGTGGCATAAGAAAGATGTTTGCAACCAAAGTCGGATGAACCTGTTTTTGTATGTTATTCTGAATAACTGTTAAGTATTCCTCCATAAAATCGGAGACAAAAGTGTTTATCGCTTAGAACGTCAAGTTTCTTTGAGATAAGTGGGAGGACAATAGAACTTTGATAAGGTTAAAAGAACCTTAGCTATATGTGCAAAGTGGCGCAGCGCCAAAAAGTGTTCCGGAGGCAACAACAATGCTCATGGCTCACGTACCTGAAAGGTTGTGGTTACGGAGGTCAAAGTTTCTATTGAACCAAGTAGGTCGGGTAAACAATCAAATACCAAGATTTGAGGGTTGAATCATTATTTGAGAATAATGAATGGACTACATACAAAGAAGTAATGATGAGCCCTAACTCCGCAAATAGCTTGAAGCCATAAAATCCGTGATAGTTCCATACACGAGAAATCAAGCTTTGAACTTGAAGGACCCTCGAGAAAGGTGTAAGACCTTACAGTAGTGTTTGGATCTATAAAGAAATAGACATGGATGTTTCACATCTATGAAATAGTCGACATGTTGAGAAAGAGTTCACAACAATGTTCAAAGGTTGTATATGACAAGATTTGTTCTTTCATAGCGATATTTAGTCTAGACGGATTAATGTAGCAACCACTACATATAATTTTGTTATGTGGTAGTTGAATAAATAAAACAAGTTCTTCTAATAGAATTGTTACCTAGGGCATGTGCATAACACGGTCCATAGGGTTTTGTTAATTCAAAGGATGCTAAAAACGTATGCAAACTACAATGGTTGAAGTGAGCATCGTGGATTTGGAATCTTCATAATGATAAAATTGTTAAAAGAGTTTAAATTCATCAAGAGACGATGAAGATGATTGCATTAGCAAGAAATTAAGTGGGAGCGCTAATACGTATTTCTAATACATTATGTGGAAGACATATTGTTGATTGGAAATGATGTATCTTTTATTAACACATATTAAGAATTTCATCACGATGAAAGACTTAGGCAAAACCCAAATATTTGGCATCAATATACGCTAATATGGTTGTGCCAAAGTACATAGATGATGTATTGAATAAGTTCAATATTAATGATATATTCAAATGTGTTGACACTTGGTAAGTGAAACAAAGATTCTAGTATAGATTGATACTTGATGTTTGAAATCACAAAGAATATTTATATCAATCATACTGTGATATGTACAAATCCAGATATGTCCCATGCTCTAAATGTTGTGAGCATATACCAGAATGATTCATAAGATGATCATTGGACGATAGTATGGATATTCTTATGATCTTTGGAAGAACTAAGAATATATTATTTTGTAGAAGTGACAAATAGATGATTAGTTCATTGTAAAAGTACTACATTGATACTAGTTTTGTCATAAAGTACAAATTAAGTTTATCTCAATCTAAACTAAGGGTGGCACAATATAATGGAAAGTAAGTTCCATAATGGATTTGGATGAGTTCCAAAGTTAAGACATTATGACAGATACTACAACAAAAGGCTAAGTATATGACTGCTTTAATAGCAGCAAAAGAGGGCATTTGTGTCAAGTAGTTTGTTATCAAACTAGGTGTAGTTCACAGCAGGGATAATACTATGAAAATATATTGTACGATAATATTATCAATATGTTTTAACCCCAAAGAAATAAAGGTCTCACCAAAGGACCAAATTTATACTAAGCCATCTCATTAGAGAATGAGTGATGCGTAGAGACGCAAAGACATGCAATTACACACGGACCTGGAAGTGTCAGATCCAGAGATCAGTTGACCACTAGCAATCGTGTACAAACAACACCAGGAAGCCATAGGTGTTGAATACACAAAGGTTTGAAACTAGACTATTGACTCTAGTGCAAGTGGGAGACTGTTGGAGATATGCCCAAGAGGCAATAATAAAGTGGTTATTATCATATCTTCATGCTTATGATAAATATTTACATACCATGCTATAATTGTATTAACCGGAAACATTAATACTTGTGTGATTTGTAAACATAAAAGAGTCCCTAGTAAAGCCTCTTGTTAAACTAGCTTGTTGGCTAATAGATGATCATGGTTTCCTGATCATGAACATTGAGATGTTGTTAACAACAAGATCATATCATTAGGAGAATGGTATGATGGACATACTCCTATAGATAAGCGTAGCATAAAGATCAAAGTCATTTTAATAGTTCAATTGCTATAAGCTTTCTCCTAATTCCTTCGACCATGAGATCATGCTAATCACCATCACCGGAAGGATGCTTTGATGACATCAAACACCACACTGTAAATGGGTGGCTATAAAGATGGCATTGAGTGTTTGGAAAGTATGGGTTGAGACACATGGATCAAGAGTGGGATTTTTCCATCCATATGACGGATAGATATACTCTGGGCCCTCTCGGTGGAATGTCATCCAATTAGCTTGCAAGCATGTGACTGGATCATAAGGGATCACATACCACGGGAATGAGAAAAGAGTACTTATCGATAACGAGGTTGAACTAGGTATGCAGAGATACCGACGATCAAAACCTCAGATAAGTAAACTATCGTGAGACAAAGGGAAATTGGTATCGTATGTAAGTGGTTCATTCGATCGCAAAGTAGTCGTAGAAATATGTGGGAGCCATATGAATTTCTAGATTCCTCTATTGGTTATTGATCGGAGAAGTGTCTCGGTCATGTCTACATAATTCACGAACCGTAGGGAGACACACTTAAGGATTCGATGTTGTTAAGTAGTTATGGAATGATGAGTAAGAGACCGAATGTTGTTCGGAGTCTTGGATGGGATCCGGGATATCACGAGGAGATCCGGAATGGTCCGTAGAATAAGATTCATATAAGGAAAGTCCTATTTCGGAGTTCGAAAATGATTCCGGTGCTTTCACCAGGAATGTTCTAGAAGGGTCTGGAAGGTCCGGCACTCCGGAGGGGAAGGGTACATGATTGTGTCATGGCAATGTGGAATGGTTGCATCATGTACTAGGTCACTTGGCTGTGCAATATGGAGAGAGAAATCAAATCCAAGTTTGAAAGTCAAACGCCAATTTGAAAAGTCAAATCGAAGTTTGCTTGGTGGAGGGAGAGTAGGAAACCTACTTGGGGAGAAAGTCCCACTCCCTCCACCCGCCGGCCATGAGGAGGAGTTGGAGGAGGACTCCTTCCTCGCAAACCGCCCCCTCTCACCTATATAAGGAGGGGTAGGGCGCCCCTACCTCTCACACACAAAAACCCTAGCCCTTGGCGCCACCACCTCCAAGTGTTGCCGCCGCCTAGGTCTCCTCTTCTTGCCGACTTGGGGCAAACCCTAGCTTTCCCTAGCCGCCGGCCAAGCCCACCCCTTGGTGCCTCTAAACCCTAGATCGCCAAGGCCCTCTCTCATACTCCACCATACTCGCTCCGGCTTAAGGCGAAGCCCTGCGAGATCTCCCCTCTACTTCCGACACCACGCCGTCGTGCTGCCGGAATCACGAGGAGAGTGCTACAACTTCCGCTGCCTGCTGGAACAAGGGAGAGGAAGATCTTCATTGAGTACCAAACGTGTGACCGACTGCGGAAGCGCTGCCGGAACGCAGTGCCAGAAGGATCGTCTACGCGATCTTGAGATCGGAAGTGTACGACTACACCATCCACGAGAATCTGCTCTCGTTAACCGCTTTGGATCTTCGAGGGTTAGTACTCTATCGACTCGTTGCTGCAATCTAGTAGATAGATCTTGGCTTGTGTGTATTCATGCGATAGAATTTTTTTGTTTTCCATGCTACGAACCCCTACACTATTCCCAGCTCGTCACAACTCTCAACGCCTATCAATTCTCCTCTGCTTCGGTCCCCACCTGGAGGCAGCTCTCCTTGGTCCCGGTTCCCATCCGGTGGCAGTATCGCATGCAGCCCTGCATGCAGCGACATGCAGGTGAGGCGGCCGATGCAACACCATGCATATGCTGGTATGAACAACGACAGTGACAGCTCTAACAGGGAACAATATGCTGCATAAATCATTACTGATACTGCTGATAGTGATACACCTGATAGTCCAGGATCTTCTGCGCTGTCTCCTGTGCAAGCGCCTGTGATGGAACCTCGAACACGTCTTCAAAAAGCTATTAGAAATCCTAAATAATACACTGGACACTATTCGCTATGGTTTATTTACTTCTACATGAGAACCATTGAAAGGGCATGTATGCCCCCATGTGTGGTTTTGGTAATTAATGACAATCTCTATGGACTAATGTGTAAATTGAGTTTCACTTGTAGGTTTGTCCATTGGCATTGCTTGGTCCATGTGTTGGTCTCAAGGTTGGTAGATGAAGAAATGTCCAAGGGCTTTGTGCCCATTGGAATCATGAAGTAAGAAGGAGCTTGAAGGTTGATCAAGACATGTGCAAAGAGTTGCATCAAGATGGATCAACCTCAAGTAGGGATGAAGAAGGGCGAGCTCAAGATGCGCCATCTCTAGAAGATCTCATGCTTGAATCTTTCCATCCTCGTGCTCATGGAATGATGAAGTCAAGTTCAAAGAAGAGGTTTCCCCATGAAGTAAGGGGGAGCAATTTGCAAGTCTTCATCTTCATCAAGCAAGAGCATCCAAGAAAGGTGTTCCCACTATAGAAGAACAAGACGGTCTACATCAAGTTCAAGTGGGATGCTCAAGGCAAAGGTATGTTATTGATAGGGCTTTTCTTTTGCCGGTCTCGTATTGTTAGTTGGGAGACCGGGTTTAGGATAGATAGCCGTACTATCAAGAGGGGCTCTCAAGCGGTTGTCTCGTTTGCATCGTTCGGAGAAAGCTCAAACCTTTGCATTCATAGCATCATATTTCTTGGTTGTTATTTGGTTCTTGTCCATGAGAGGATCTAGAGCTTGTGGTCATCATCTTAACAAGCTCTAGTTCATCATCTAAGGATTTCACTTGCATATCTTATTGCGGTTTTTTATCTTGCGAGTTTTTTGGCTCCATACCTTGGGGGATACTTCACATATATGTCCATGGTATTTTCTCCCAAGGTAATACCCAATATTTCGAACATCTAAGGATTCTATTCGTCGTTATCTTTCCAACAAAATTGGTTTCATCTTGTTTGGAGTTCGGATGCAAAAGTTATTGCGTTTCTGGTTTTCTGGTTTCTGGAAATTCCCTCACCGGAAGTTCCGCTAGGGCATCTTTGCCGCCGAAAGTTCCGGTGGAAGTTCCGGGTCTTCTTCCGCTCACGTTCAGTAACCTTCTGTTTTGAATGTGCTATTTGACGGAACTTCAGTCGGAATTTCCACCGGAAGTTCCGCTCCCACCGAAAGTTCTGGCCAGGGACCGGAAGTTCCGCTCGGGCCTTGTTGCCGCCGAAAGTTCCGGTTGAATTTTCGGCTCTTGTTCCGCTCACGATTCAGTAACCTTCTGTGTTGGTTTTTCCTATTGGCGGAACTTCTGTCGAAACTTCCACCGGAAGTTTCGCTCCCACCGGAAGTTCCGGTGAACCTGCGGAAGTTCCGACCAGGACTCGTTTTTTCAGTTTTTCGCTCAGCAGTTTTTGACTATTGGCTATGTGCCACCGGAAGTTCTGGCCTCCCACCGGAAGTTCTGGCCAGGAGTCACGAATGCCCATAACGGGCAGATCTGGGAGCCCTTTAAAAGGGGCTCCTCTTCCCCTTCATGGGTACTAGCTTTTCTTCTTGGTTCTTGGATTTCTCTCTCTCCTCCATTGTTAAACTTGAAGAAGCTTTCCCTTCCTATGATTCTTGCATATTTTTGAGGGATTTGAGAGAGGATATCTAGATCTACAATCCCCCCAAGCCAAATCCCTTCTTTGTGAAGGAATCATTGGGATCTAGATCTTGGAGAGTTTTTGTATTCTCCTCTTGTGTTCTTTGTAACATCCCAGCATAAAGGACCTAACGAAGGGTAGATTTAGGAATATGAATTGTTGCATGCATTCATTTGAGAAAATGTGAGTAAAATTTTCGCCAAATAAAAACCTTGAGTGATCAATGTTTCTTTCTTACTTTGAGAGTAGGTTTAGTCTTAAAGGAGGATTGCCATAAACTTTGATATGCTCTCAAAGGAATTGTGTGTGTTTTGAAATGAGTTTGGATTTGTAAAACTTAAGTGTTTTATAATTTAAATGATTTTGATATAATATTTGAATCTTAAATTAATTAAGAGAAAAGTATTATAACTTAGATCTTATCTAAAAACAATATTGTATATAAAATTCATTTTATATACATAAACAAATTACAAAGAATGAACTTACTGAAGTTATTCCAAACTTCACAATTTACCAAAAAGAATAAAGAAAAAGAATATTCTTTATTAATAAATATATAATCTTTATTACAAATGAACCAAATAAAGATTAAAAGAATTATAAAATAAAAATTACAAAAGATTAAGAAAATTACATTTATATATCTACTAACTATCCTATATCTAAAACTACACTAAATCTTCATCTTCATCTTTGTACCTGCAAAACAAAGATTAAATAAAAAACAAAATAGGATTAGTGTTAGTATATTTCTCTCAGATATGTCAGGGAGGTGCACTTGACAAACTCATCATTGAGAAATGTTAAAAAGGGGCAAGTTTCACCAATATGAAAGATTTCATCTTTCATAAATTAAAAGCCAGAATGTAAATAACAGCCAAAAAGGGACCAATTCACCAGCCAGGTAAAAGTAGTTTGGTAATAGTAAGTTCAAACTTTCTGAACTTATCCACATGTGCATAGCAGGCACACAAGATGGACACACACAAGCATGCAGATGGTGTGCTGTCGACCACACAAGCACAGCCGGCATCACAAAACTACATCACAGCCGTGGAGAAGCATCTGAGTGCATCACTCCACTACACAACACACTAGCACAGCCAGGGTGAACAACAGCCAAACCAAGAACAACATCCAAACCCAACCACCCAGATCAACCCAAACATCACCAGGATGGTGACATAAGGAGGGGAATGGATCTGGTGGACATCAAGGTCAAGCCCAGGATCTAGGAGGAGCAGGCCATCTCAAGAGAAAGCTCAGGAGCTCAGCAAAAGCAGATCAAGATCCAGATCAAGATCAAGATCATCATTAATCTACTACATCCACATAAAAATCTGTGGTGAGCCTCATAAAACCATCACATGATTTCATCATAGATCTAAATAAAAGCATGTGTTGTTTTATGAGATAATCTCTCAATAATCACCCAAGAGGAGTGCATCTATCCTAGAGATTCCATGTATAAGGATACGAAATCAAGCTCAACCACAAACACTAAACCCTCAGACCAGCATCACTGGGTTCAGTGTTATTTTTACAACTTAGATCATTTTCATTTGATCTTAACAGATCAGGGCACATCTCTCAGAGAGAGAGTAGCACCTCTAAACCAATAAGTTTCAAACAAACTATTGCCCAACTAACTAGGAATTATATCCTAGAGCCCCAGACCAACATCATAGGCAGGAAAGTTAATAAAAGCTTCCATATCATCTTATCAGTTTTAATCACAAGCATAATCAAGCTAAGCCCAGAAATAAAAACCAAATCACTTGTGTGCCATAATACAATGGTATCACAAGTGTAGGGGTTCGTAGCATGGAAAACAAAAATTTTCTATCGCATACAAACAAACAAGCCAAGATCTATCTACTAGATTGTAGCAACGAGTCGATGGAATAACTTACCCTCGAAGATTCCAAAGCGGTTAACGAGAGCATATTCTCGTGGATGATGTAGTCGTACTCTTTCCGATCTCAAGATCGCGCAGACGATCCTTCCGGCGCTGCGTTCCGGCAGCGCTCCCGCAGTCGGTCACACGTTCGGTACTCGACGAAGACCTTCCTCTCCCTTGTTCCAGCAGGCAGCGGAGGTTGTAGCACTCTCCTCGCGATTCCGGCAGCATGACGGCGTGGTACCGGAAGTAGAGGGGAGATCTCGCAGGGCTTCGCCTTAAGCCGGAGCGAGTATGGTGGACTATGAGAGAGCTTTAGTGGTCTAGGGTTTAGACACACCAATTATAAGGCTCTAAACCGAAGGCTAGGGCAATTAGAAGCTCTAAACCAAAACGGCTCTAAACCGGAGGCTGTGGCTAGGGTTTAGATTTAGAGGATAGGAACTTGTGTGTCTAGGAGGGGAGCCCTGCCCCTCCTTTTATAGGTGGAGGGAGGCGCGCCTGGGGAGGGGAGTCCCTCCCCAACTCGGCCTCAAGGAGGGCCGGCGGTGGGAGGAGGAACTCCTCCCCCAAGTCGGCTTCAAACTTCCTTATCCTCTTTCCCACTTCCCAAAATAGCCGTTTGACTTTCAAACTAGCCGTTTGACTTTTCAAACTAGGATTTGATTAAATCCTCTATTTGGTACAGCAATGACACTTAGTACATGATGCAATCATACCAACTTGATATAACACATTCATGTACCCTTCCCCCCCGTAGTGCCGGACATTCCGGAACCTTCTAGAACATTCCCGATGGAAACATCGGAATCATTCCCCAACTCCGAAACGGGACTTTCCTTATATGAATCTTATTCTCCGGACCATTCCGAGACTCCGAACAACATTCGGTCTCTTACTCATCATTCCAAAACTACTCAACAACATCGAATCCTTAAGTGTGTCTCCCCACGGTTCATGAATTATGCGGACATGATCGAGACACTTCTCCGAACAATAACCAATAGAGGAATCTGGAAATTCATATGGCTCCCACATATTTCTACGATTACTTTGCGATCGAATGAACCACTTACATACGATACCAATTTCCCTTTGTCTCACGATAGTTTACTTATCCGAGGTTTTGATCGTCGGTATCTCTGCATACCTAGTTCAACCTCGTTACCGATAAGTACTCTTTTCTCGTTCCTGTGATATGTGATACCTTGTGAGCCAGTCACATGCTTGCAAGCTAATTGGATGACATTACACCGAGAGGGCCCAAAGTATATCTATCCGTCATATGGATGGACAAATCCCACTCTTGATCCATGTGTTTCAACCAATACTTTCCGAACACTCAATGCCACCTTTATAGCCACCCAGTTACGGTGTGGTGTTTGATGTCATCAAAGCATCCATCCGGCAAAGGTGATATGCATGATCTCATGGTCGAAGGAATTAGGTTACTATGTATCAGAAAGCATATAGCAATTGAACTATTTAAAATGACTTGATCTTTATGCTACGCTTATCTATAGGAGTATGTCCATCACATCATTCTCCTAATGATATGACCCTGTTGTTAATAACATCTCTATGTTCATGATCAGGAAACCATGATCATATATTAACCAACAAGCTAGTTTAACAAGAGGCTTTACTAGGGAATCTTTTATGTTTACAAATCACACAAGTATTAATGTTTCCTGTTAATACAATTATAGCATGGTATGTAAACATTTATCATAAGTATGAAGATATGATAATAACCCACTTTATTATTGCCTCTTGGGCATATCTCCAACAACAAGTACAAGTTCTTAATGATCTAAAACCAATCTTTACTTAGCTTCCACAGATAAAAAGGGATAACCACTACATATCATTTTCCTGAAGCCAAGTGCCAGGAATCAACATTAAAATGAATCTATACATCCACAGAAAATTATTACATGTAATGATTTGATTCAGAGTGTATAATCTCAAACAATCCCACATTATAATTGCAGTAAGCAACTACTGAGAGAAATCTATTGTCAGTACAAGTATTCTGACAATAGAGAAACTTCTCAGACCAACAACATAATCCAATCAAGGATTTCATTGAAACACTAGCATGGATCATGGTGGATTACCCTAGAATTAATCTGACAGGCAACTAGTATCATCAAAGCCACTATCAATCATTAACCACAACAGACAATCATTTTCCATTATCAGTTATGAACAATACTAGATCTAAAGCATCATAGATATGATCAACAGGGGGTTATGAACCCTAATTAGAGCAAGAACTCTAATCCAGAGATGAACTCAACCAGCACATAGTCACTCGGCATGAAAGCCACTAGATACACAGAGAGAATCATGGCAGTAGCATGGAAAAACACCATAGAGACAACTTACCCGAGGTCCTCGCTGATGAATCAAAGAGGAAGCAGAGGGGCCGACGAACCGCGGCGGCACAGGGAGCACCTAGAGGGGCACTGCAACCTGCACCTGCCATGGCGGCGGCCGCAGCAGCACACGAGACCAGCACACCACCGCAGGCGGGATCGCGGCGGCGGCGACAGCATCTTTTCCGAACCCTAGGATTCGGGAATGGGGTGGAACTGACCACGGGGAAGCCTGGAGTCAAATCCAAGTGGATAGAACGAACGAGCGTCATTGACAACCCCAACTCGCACCACGGCGGCGGCCAGAACGGCCGACGACGGCAGGAATCGAGGGTGGCGGCATCGCCGGCCACATGGTCGAGTTAGAGGAGGAGGGGATAAGGTCGAGGGAGAGAAGGGAGGCAGAGTGGGCTGGGTGGTCCAAAACCCTTCGGGGTGATCTTTTGACCCTGCCCTGTTGGGCCACCCTAGCCCAATAAGCCCAAGGGGCCAGCCCAAGTTGCTTAATAAATCTTTTTATCAATTAGAAAAGACCAAAATGCCCCTGACCTCAATAAAATTATAGAAAATAAAATAAAAGTCCAAAAATTATAAATAAAATATTTTAGGATTCACAATAATCCACTCTATTCAAATAAAATAAAATATAAAGTTTTGAACACTTAAACTTTTATAAGAATTTTGTAAATTATATATTCCTTATGGATTTTTACAAAATTATTGAAAAGTGATAAAAATAAATAAAAATCACTTTCATTATTTATTAATATTATAGTATTTTCGAAAAATACTAAATAAATATTTAATAATACATTTTAAAGTATAATTAATAATTCCTACAAGAATTATTAAATCAATAAAATTCAAATAAAAAGGGAAATAAAATAAAATAATTCAATATATGCAATAAATATAAAAAGCTAATATTTATAAATTCTTTATGAAAAGGCATCTTATATAGGGAAAATGCATATAGAATTAAAGAATGCATTACATTACTTGCATAATCATTTTGCTTCTTTAAATATTGTCCTTACTGGACAATAATGATGTTTTTGTAGAACTAGAGTCTCAAGGTCCAGTGCAAGCATCAGACTTCACTACCTTGCCATCACAAGGCAAGTTCATCACTTGCTCATGTCCTTTGAAAAGTCTTTATCAAAGTATTTGCAAATTCTGTGTTATCATATATGCTATAAAAGAAAGAAAATATTATTTTCATAAAAAAAGAAATCATAGATATCATCCTAAGTGGTGATATAATGGAGCAATAGAACTTAGAGTTCTAATTGCAACAATGATGATCAAATAGGGATTTAATAACCCCTGACATCAGTGATTCTAGCGTTGTATATTATGCGTTAGCCATGAGATTTGGAATGGGATAGAGAAGTCAGCTGTATCTTCTTCCTCTCGCATGAAGCTGGATGTGCAGGTCGTGGATGTTATCCTTGTAGCGTACATATTAATTGGTAATTCGTAGAGGATATGCAGCATATGGGTGGGAACCCTCATCGTCCCACGATAGTTCTGGCATCTAACGGTTTGTACAAACCATTGTCGTAATTCATTATGTGGGCATGGTGTACACCAAGGAGGCATGCGGGGTCGCGAAGGGGGCAGTGATTGGCTTGGACCAACTACTGGGCCCCACATCATGGAATTTTGGATGGGAAAGTACGCCCGGTTGTGCAACAAGGAGTTGATCTCTCATGGGTAAAGTAATGCACCTCTGCAGAGTGTAAGAACTGTAACTTGTTACTACCTGTTCTGGGAAGGAGCTACGAACGCGGAAGGAAAGGAACTCCATGAAAGTTCTGGTCAACCCGGGAAGGCTGATTGTCATAGTTTTTCGGAATAAAATCAACCTTTGAAGAAATATTTACAAAAACTGCATAGTGCCAAGGATTTATAATCCGAGGTGGTAGTTAGAGCATCAAACTTCCCACCTTGCATATAATGAACTTGTTGGGTAACGCTGTTACTCATCCTTTCCTTTGATCCCTTGCTTAGACTCTGAGGATCCCGAAGACGTGCCAATGTATGCAGCCGAATGCCAAGAAGACGTGTGAAAGGATACGGATGTTGCCTAGAGGGGGGTGAATAGGCGATTAAAACTTTTCCTAGAGTGGCTCAACAAAGGCGGAATAAAACTAGTGTTTACTTTGTTAAGAACAACTTAGAACAACTAAGGTTCACCTATGTGCACCAAAAACTTATGCTAAGCAATACAAGCAACAAAGTGATAGCAAGATATATATTACTCCAGCACGAAGGCTATCACAATGTAAAGTGCATAAGTAAAGAGCTCGGGTATAGAGATAACCGAGGCACGCGGGGACAACGATATTTTACCGAGTTCCTCCCAACATGGAGTACGTCTCGTTTAGAGAGGGGGTGGTATCAAACTACCAACGCCACAAAAGGCCTCCCTTATTCTCTGGTGAATCTCACCCCAATGGGATCGATCCACGCTTCCACTATCGGTGCACTTGTCGGTGGCAACCAGAACCTCTCACAAGGTTGGGGCACTTCTCCATAACTTAATTGGAGGCTCCCAACAAACGCCACCAAGTCCACAATGCCACAAAGGCCACAACCTGCAACACCAACAAACCGTCTTGGGTTCCAAGAACCCAAGAGTAAAAAGCTTCTCAACTTTCACTCACCAAATCCTCCGGGGAGAACTCAAACCGATGCACCAAATGCAATGGCAAGAACACAAGTAGTGCTCAAATCCTTCTCTCCCAAATTCCACCAAAGCTACAAAAGCTTGTGGGGGAATAAGAGAGGAAGAACAATGGAGGAAATCCACAAAAGACTCCAAGACCTAGATCCCAAGATGTTCCCCTCACTTAGAGGAGAGATGGATTGGTGGGATTGTAGATCTAGATCTCCTCTTTCAAATCCCTAAAGTATATGCAAGAATCAAGGGAGGGATTGAAGGGGGGAGAAAGCTCAAGAGGGTCAAGAATGGAGGAGAAAGCCTGTCAAACTCGAGCCCTTTTGCATTGGGGAAGAAGGGCCCCCTTTTATAGGCCCACAGATTTCTGACCGTTTTCTGCCCGTTGGGGAAAAGTCAGACCGGAGACTCCGGTCTACACCGGAGATTCCGGCCCAACCACCAGACCAGCCTCCGGACCGCCCATCTGAATGACCTGGGCCGTCCAAGACCCAACAAGACCGGAGACTCCAATCATCCAACACCGGAGACTCCGGACTGAGGAAACACCGGAGACTCCGGGGTAGCCTCCGGACCTGGCTCCAGACCCCCATACAGTATGTCCCAGCCCTGATTCTGAAGTCACCACCGGAGACTCCGGTCCACACAGACCGGAGACTCCGGTCAGGACCAAATAAGAGGCAAACTTCAAATGGCGATATCTAGAGTTTGGAAACTCTGATTGACCCGAAACCAATTCTGTTGGAGAGAGGACAACAAGGGATATCCAACAAAAAGTGGAAATATTGGATACCACCAAGAGAGAACATTTCATGTATTATAATGTGAGATACCTCTCTTGGTGAGAAACCGTAAAACGTCAAAGATAAAAAACGCAATATGATATAAAAGGGAAATCCGTTTTTGAGGAACTATAGCTTGTTATGAATATTACCACAAGCTCTAGAACCTCACATGGATAAGATCCAACCAAGAAAGGATGATGCTAAGTATGCAAAGGTTTGAGCTCTCTTTGAAAGACATGATCGAGTTACTCACTTGAGAGCCCCTCTTGATAGTATGGTTGTCTATCCTATTGTAACATCCCTAAAATCATGATTTCAAAGATTGCATATCATTCATGCATGCATATAGAATTGAGATCAACTTAAAACTCATTTCAAGAAAACAGAAGCATATAGTGCTATCATTTTATGTGAGCAAACTTAAATCAAATGCCCATCCTCATTTGAGAGCTTAGTGTTTTAAAAAAACCAAGTTTGTTTGCTTCCTTGTTGATTGGTTTGAGTGTAGAGTTTGAACAAAGTTATACAAAATAAAAATGGTTTCAAAACCATTTTCAATCTTTTGCAAACCAAGTGCTAAGCCACTGTTATTTTGTCTTTCCAAAAATGACCAAGCCAACTCAAAGTGACCACATGGTTTTATGCCTTGAAATATGACTGTTGCACACTACAAAAGTTCCTGAAAAGATTTGAATCAATTTGAGTTTGAATTTATTTGAAAACCATTCCAGGAAATTGAATTAGAAATAGAAAAGGAATAAAGAAACCGAAAAGGGCCGGCGCCAGGGATTGATCCCATCAACAGAAGCAGCCCATTTAGCCCACCCGGCTCCCTCCTCTCCCTCGCACACGCGCAGACGCACCCACGGAGACACTGACGCTCGGACCCCACTTCCCCTCTGTTCTATTCGCTGACAAGCGGGCCCTCTCCACGTCACTCTTTCTTCCCCAAATCGCGCCCGCAGACCACGTCGCTGCTGCCGTTGATGCCGGTAATGGCGCGGCGTAATTAGCCTTGATGTCGCGAGCGTTTCCTGTCGCGCTTCAGCCGAGATATTCCGGTAAGACCCCGTCGCCCCTTGCTGCCTAAACTTGCCAGTACGATCTCCGCGACCATGCGCATCTCCTAACCCCTCTAGTGCATGCTAGGAACATCCAGAGCCTCGGCAACGTCGGCGACCACACGAGACAGACGACCCCATCAACTCCGATGACCAATTGCGGTAAGCTCCGAGCGCCCCTTGCCCCCTCTTGCATACAAGGTTGTTCGCCACCGTCTTGCGCATCTCCTAATCCATCTAGTTCGTGCTAGGGCGACGCGAAACCTCGGCAACAACCTCGACAGCAACCACCCGATGCCGTACGCAACTCCGACGAGCTCCCCCAGCCTCTACAGCGCGCCCCTTGACCAGCCGATACCACCTTGAGCATCAGCAGCCCTCTGCGATTCCGGTAAGCCCCTCCTCCCTCTCGCGCGCGACCTAGAACGTCAGCTCCGCCACTGACAGACGCGCCGCCGCCTGTCGCCGCCGCTAGCGCCGCCACTAGATGGTCAGGCTGCTCAGAAGCGTTGGATCCAGATCGTGCGGATAGGATAGAACGCGAGCGAAGCGGTAAGATTAGATCTGAGCCGCGCGTTTAAGTTAGATCCAGCGGCTCAGAAGCGTGATCCGACGCGAAACGGTACGCGCCAATGAGAGCGTGACGCGTGGCTAGGGTTTGTTTAAAAACAGAATTTGAAATCAGATTTATATCCAAATTTGATTTAGCTATAACTTTTGATTTCCACGTTAGATTTTGGCAAATTTTATACCGTTGGAATCAGGAGAACAAGTCCTTTCTGTTTATGCAATGTGTTTAGTGTTTAGCTTCTGTTAAAATGATTTTAATTGCAGAAACTTGTTTAGGACTATTTTGAGTGTATGAATTGTTTAGGAAATTGTTTTAGTGTCAAATAAACTTGGTTTAGCAAGTTTTTGATTTGTTTGTGATTCAGTACTATGCACTTGCTTGGTTGAGTTTCAAAAATCATCACTTAGCATCTTGCATGCATGCATATATATTTTTGCTTGTATATGACTTGTATGTGATTGGCTATATTCTTTGTGTAGACTTTGGTGCTAGTGATTGTGATTGTGATTGTGAAGAGTGCTACTCTCCCAACTACCAAGGCAAGTGGTACTTCATGAATATGTCTATCCCTATATTTTTATACAAGCATTAGAAATATTTTGCTAAGTCTTGCATGTTACTATTTTTTGCCAAATGCCATGTTGGGAAATCCTAAGTAGTTGTAGAATTGCTAGGAAATTTCTAAGTTAAGTTACTATCTATGCCATGCTTAGCCTAGCTAGTAGCAAACAAGGGTTGGTGAAATATACATGCTATGATGAAAATATTTCTAAGTCTTTGGACTTATGTTTTTCTTAATAAAACAACTAAGTCAATGAATCACCTGGGTGGAAAGGGACTTGATTGGTGGTTTTTGGTTGAGTGGTTACACAAGGCCCATGGCTATGGTTTACCTTGTGTATCTCACTTGTGAAAAGCCACCCAGGAACAAAGGGATTTTAGAGGCCAAGTGTTGAGAAGCTTCTAGTGCAGCCACTTGGCAATATGGGCTCTGCCTGGATCACATAAGTTGCTAGAACCTAGCCATTTGGACAGTTGGTGGTAGTGGGAATGATAGGTTGGAGCGCGTCCATTTGGTCTAAGGAAAGGCTTCTGAAAGGTCCTGTCTTGGGAAACCAAGTCTGGTGGGGAAAGTGCACAACCTCTGCAGATGGAAAAATCTAAGTACTTAGCCAAGTCCATGGCAATGGACAACTTGAGCATCAAGACATGGAAGCCATCAAGAATCTCATCACTCCAACTTCTAAGTAAAAACTTGTGGGTGAACAAGGGTGAAGGACCTCAATGTCTATTGATGGTTTCTTGGGAAAAGTTTTGACAAAGAAAAACTTAGTGATTTCAACTAATAGGAAAAACCTATTTTGAGCAAAGCAAGCCAAGCTACACTTAGCCAAAATGCATATAGTAATATAGTCCACCTAAATTTTACTAAGGTATCACTTGCCAATACTATTCCAAAGTATTGACCCACTGTGGCTGTAACTTGTGATGTTGCAGGTTACTCTGATGAGGATTAGGTTTCATGAGTCTACACTCAACATGTTTGCCTGTGGCACATGAGGATGAAGACTTATATTTATTTACTTATTCAAACTCTTGTATTAGGCCTGTGGCCTTGAGTTGTAAAGACTATGTTATCTCTGGAATGGATGTAATAAATGACCTTTGTATCTGTGTACTTCATCTTAAACTGTGGATGCTAACAATGATCCAGGGACTAGCATTGAAATCACAGGGATCCTTTTCCTTTACAAAGAAGGGATCTTACAGATGGTATCAGAGCACTGTGTTGCCTGTAGGATTATGACCCTAGGATTGGAAACCACTAAGGAAATTTTTTCAACTTGTACACTTGTCTATTCTTCTCGTAAACTTTTCTAATCTTCTCTCTCATCTCTTTTTGTAGATGAACTCCATCAACGAAGCCGTAAGGAAAGGACCACTCATGACAATGACTTTGGAGTGTGAGACAGAATTTCCCAAGGCTCTCAAGGACCTCATGGTTGCATTAGAGATACAAGGTGCAGCTGTGTACAAAGGTTTTCCAGTGATGGATGAAGGAGTGGAATACTGGTGGGTGCAACTTCACTTGTATAAAAACAAGGAAGACAACCATCAGGAAAAAGGATTCTGCATGTTCACCAATTCAGTGGTGCACCCTACATTCTTTGAATCAGCAAGGGATGCAGCTTGGAAGACCATCAAAGAACTTGGTGATAGAGTCAAGTGCAGAATGCTCAACCTCCAAAATGAACTAAGGAAAGAGAAGGAACATACCCATGAGTTGGAAGCTACGAACCAAACCTTAAGAGGAGATATTATAGACTTAGTGATGGAATCATGTGAGCAAGATAGGCTGATTGCTTCTAGAAACATTGTGTTAGCCAACAGATCCAATGAGATAGGATTGTAAACGTACTTCGTTAGTTGGACCACCACTTATCACCCTATTTTCCAAAATGTTGCTTTAAAATAAGATTGAACCTTGGTTGATGTAATGGTTTCATGTATGCATGACTTGTGTGTTTTGCTTTCCAAGGATATGTATGTGATGTTTTGACTTTTGTTTTATCTTGAATTGTGTTGTTCTAACTTTTCTATCTTATAAATAGATGCCTATTACCATAAGCACTGTTGAGGAGTTCCAGGTTACCCGCTTTGGTCCTCGTATCGTTGAGCTTACCACTTTGCTCAATCTCCCTCTTCCCACCATCATGGTGCATCCCCTCACCAAGTTTGAGAGGAAGGATCTCTGGGGCTTCAAGGTGAACCAGCCCGGACGCCAGAAAGAGCCTACTACGGAGGCCATCGTCTTCAAGCTTATGCACGATGACAGGGAAAGAGGCCTTGAGGTAGTGATGCAGGATCTGATAGGACGTCTGCTAGGGCGACACTCCCGACAGGTTAGAGGCACCCACTTCCACGTCTTCGGAAGACATGATGAGGATGGAGAGTCCATCGACTTCAAGGGACGCAGCAGAGCCGATACGCCTGTACCTCCAGGACTTAGAGTCTCTCATTAGGCACGTGGACACGGACAGGACCAATGTCATGTTCAGCAACGATGAGCTCCAGGTGCAGCTTCGCGAGAAGGACAAGCTCTTCGCGCAGCAAGACGAGATAGTCAAGGAAATGGAGGCGAAGTTCGAGACCCAGGACAGGAAGTTCAAGAGTCAGGAGAAGCGTGTCCAGGATAGGAACAAGAAGATCCGGGACATGACTGAAGAACTGCAGTCCAAGGACTTCGAGCTAGAGCAGCAGCAGTCGGTGATCGAGAGGCTTCGTTCCTAGAAGAGGGCTCTCAAGGCCAAGATAGAGTCTTTGACCACTAGCATTGAGGAGAACAAGACCGCGATGGAGAACGCAGGTCTTACCTTTGTCGAGGAGGAGATTGATGCCGATGAGTAGACTTGACTACTCGTTTATCTTTTATCATACTTGTTATTTGAGAACTTGTTATTGGACCATCCGACATGTGGATGGCTTGCTACTTGTGTGTTTTACCTTGTGAACTTGTTATCTTCTTGTTGAACTTTTATCTTGTGTTGCATGCTTGTGTTTTCTTATGTGATGTAATGTGCATGAAAGCATCTATGGGGTATCTCATTCTTATCTCTATTTGAACAAACCACAGATGCCTCCCCGTCGTGCAAACCCTAACCCCAACAACAACAACAACAACAACAACATCACTCCTGAAATGCAGCAAATGATGACTGCTCAAACACAACTGATGCAGATGATGACAACATTCATCCAGAACCAAAACAACAACAACAACAACAACAACAACAAAAACAACAACAACAACAATAATAACAACAACAACAACCCTCCGGGCTTTGATATGCTCACCAGGTTCTTGAGATTGAGGCCAGCAAAGTTCTCAGGAACGACTGACCCCATGGTGGCCAATGATTGGCTACGCTCAGTAAACAAGGACTTGGTAACCGTGGGTTGCACGGATGCTGAAAAGGTCAGATTTGCAGCACATCTGCTGGAAGGGCCAGCCGCCACTTGGTGGGACAACTTCGAGATCACCACTCCCATAGATGAAGTGACATGGGCTATCTTTGAGGATGGCATTCGCACTGCTCATATCTCATCAGGAGTGATGAGTCTGAAAAAGAAAGAGTTCCACAATCTGAAGCAGCGCCACCGCAGCGTGGCTGAATACATTGAGGAGTTCAACAATCTGGCGCGTTATGCACCGGATGAAGTTGACACAGATGCCAAGAGAAAGGAAAAAATTCTTGAAGGCTTGAATGATGAGCTGAATCTGCAATTGGCTGTGGCATATGTTCCCACTTATCAGTCGCTCTGTGACAAAGCTGCAATATTGGAGAACAAAATGAAGCAAGTCGAGAGTAGAAAGAGAAAGCACTCCGACAAGCACAGCTCGGGATCGTCTCACAAATGATCTCACTATGATGACAGCGGAAGCTCAGGTTCCCACAAGCATGGGAAATTCAACAAGCACCACAACCACAACCGTCATGACAACAAGCATCACCGTAGTTATGACAATGACAAGTACAAGAACCACAAGAGTGGACATAAGAACCACCATAGTGGTAATGGAAGTGGAAGTGGAAGTCAGCCTGTTAAGAGAGACATCGGTCGGGTTGAATGCTTCAAATGCAAGAAGATGGGGCATTATGCAAATGAGTGCCCTGAAAAGAAAGTTGAAGGACCTATCAAGCCCAATCCTTTCCAGAAAGGACAGGTGAACCACATCAGTGTGGAAGAAGTCTATGAGGAGCCTGATGCTGTTGCTGGTAAGTTCAGACTCAATTCTATTCCAGCATTTGTTCTTTTTGATACTGGAGCATCGCATTCATTCATATCAAAAGCATTTGTTGATAGAAATGGGTTTCCAACTGAAAACATTGGGTGTCCAATAAAAGTTAGTTCTCCGGGTGGAGATATGATAGTAAGTCTTGGATGCCGGGATCTAGTAATAGAGTTTGGCAAACATAAATTTCCAGTGAGTCTGATAATCCTAGATTCCCAAGGACTGGATGTAATATTGGGAATGGATTGGATGGCTAAGTATGAAGGAGTACTAGATTGTGCCAATCGTACTGTTGCACTCACAACCCCGGAAAGAAAAAGAATTAAATTCAAGTCCAACTTTGAATCCAAAGGAAGTAAGCTAAATTCTCTTAAGAGGGTTAGCATGGACAGTGTGCCAATTGTGAGTGAGTATCCGATGTGTTTCCGAAAGAATTGTCGGGAATGCCACCTGATAGAGATGTGGAGTTTCTGATAGATTTGGTACCATGGTCTGGACCAATAGCAAAGAGACCGTATAAAATGTCAGTTGATGAACTGAAAGAACTCAAGAAGCAACTTGGAGAACAGTTGCAGAAAGGATTTATTCAACCAAGTTCTTCATCTTGGGGAGCCCTAGTCTTGTTTGTGGAGAAGAAAGATAGAAGTCAAAGGTTATGCATAGATTACCGTTCACTCAACGAGGTAACTATCAAGAACAAATATCCTTTGCCTAGAATCAATGACTTGTTTGATCAGCTATAAGGAGCATGTGTGTTCTCAAAGATTGATCTCCGGTCAGGCTATTTTCAACTCAAGATAAGAGAACAAGACATACCTAAAACAGCGTTCACCACAAGGTATGGATTGTATGAGTATACCGTAATGCATTTTGGCTTGACCAATGCTCCAGCATACTTCATGAATATGATGAACAAGGTGTTCATGGAATTTCTTGACAAGTTTGTTGTCGTTTTCATCGATGACATCTTAGTCTACTCCAAGAGCAAAGAAGAACATGAAGGACACTTGCGTTTGATACTTGAGAAGTTACGGGAGCATAAACTTTATGCCAAATTCAGCAAGTGTGAGTTCTGGTTGGAGGAAGTTGGTTTTCTTGGTCATGTTATGACGAAGGATGGTGTAGCAGTTGATCCTGCTAAGGTTTCAGCTGTGACTAAATGGGAATCTCCCAAATCAGTGAAAGAAGTTCGTAGTTTCCTTGGCTTAGCAGGTTACTACAGAAGGTTCATTGAGAATTTCTCTAAGGTAGCTAAGCCCATGACTGAATTGTTAAAGAAAGACAAGAAGTTTGCTTGGTCTGAAGGTTGTGAACTCAGCTTTCAGGAATTGAAGAAGAGACTTGTGACAACACCAGTTTTGTGTCTGCCAGACTTGGAAAAAGATTTCCAAGTATATTGTGATGCATCTCATCAAGGTTTGGGTGCAGTACTTATGCAAGACGGTAAAGTTGTGGCTTATGCCTCGAGACAACTCAAAACTCATGAAGTAAACTATCCTACTCATGATTTAGAGTTAGCCTCTGTTTTCCATGCACTCAAAACACGGAGACACTATCTTTTGGGAAAGCGATGTGAAGTGTTCACAGATCACAAAAGTTTGAAGTACATCTTCACTCAGAAGGAAATTAATATGAGACAAAGGAGATGGCTAGAACTTATCAAGGACTATGACTTAAGTTTGCAATACCACCCCGGTAAAGCAAATGTTGTAGCAGATGCTCTAAGCCGTAAGGTTTTTGTGAATGGCCTTACCAAAGGAGAATTGCCTGATGATCTGTGTACTCAATTTAGACAACTCAGATTGGAGATTGTGCCTGAGGGACATCTCATGACTTTGGATGTTCAACCCACTTTGTTGGACAAGATCAAAGAAGCCCAGAAGATTGATAAAGAAATCGAAGAGATTAAAGAAAAGATTGGCAAAGGAAAAGCCAAAGGGTTCCATGAAGACGAATAGGGTACTTTATGGCATGGGAAACGTATCTGTGTTCCATAAGATCCGGAACTGCGGAAACTAATTTTGCAAGAAGCACATAACTCTCCGTATTCCATTCATCCGGGTAACACCAAAATGTACATGGACATGAAAGAAAGATTTTGGTGGAATAATCTCAAGAAGGACATCGCCGAACATATTGCTTTGTGTGATGTGTGTAGTAGAGTGAAAGCGGAGCATCAGAAACCAGCAGGTTTGCTTCAACCACTACCTATTCCTGATTGGAAGTGGGACAAGATTGGTATGGATTTCATTACCGGATTACCAAGGACTCGGTCAGGATACGATTCTATCTGGGTAGTAGTGGATCGCCTAACTAAAGTGGCTCATTTCATACCCATGAAGACAACCTATACAAGTTCTAAGTTAGCCAAAATCTACATGAGTAGAATTGTATGTCTACATGGAGTGCCCAAGAGTATTGTGTCTGATAGGGGAACTCAATTCACTTCCCATTTTTGGAGACAGTTACATGAGTCATTGGGAACGAGGTTGGAATTCAGTACTGCTTTTCATCCTCAAACCGATGGACAAACAGAAAGGACTAATCAGATTCTTGAAGACATGTTGAGGGCATGTGCCCTAGACAATGGAGCCAGTTGGGATGAAAGTCTGCCTTACGCAGAATTTTTTTATAATAACAGTTATCAAGCCAGCATTGAGATGGCACCGTTTGAGTTTCTCTACGGAAGAAAGTGTACCACCCAATTGTTATGGAATGGTGTGGGAGAAAGAAGTTTATTTGGGCCAGATCTTATCAAAGAAGCCGAAGAGAAGGTCAAATTGGTTAAGGACAGGTTGAAGATAGCACAGTCCCGACAGAAAAGCTACGCAGATCCTAAGCGTAGAGAAGTCACCTACGAAGTCGGTGATAGAGCTTATCTTAGAGTGTCACCACTTCATGGAGTGAAAAGGTTCGGAGTCAAAGGAAAATTGGCACCAAGATATGTTGGGCCGTTCAAGATTCTGAGTCGCAAAGGAGAAGTTGCCTATGAAATAGAACTCCCAGAATCTTTGTCAGCTGTCCATAGTGTGTTTCATGTGAGTCAGCTTAAGAAATGTCATCCAGAAATGGAAGCAACTTCTTTGAAGGAACTATACCTTGGGAAGAAGTTCAACTAGAAAGTGATCTCACTTATGAAGAGAAACCTATCAAGATTCTTGAGACTGCAGAAAGAGTCACAAGGACTAAGACTATCAAGTTCTGCAAAGTGCAGTGGAATCATCATTCCAAAGAGGAAGCAACATGGGAAAGAGAAGATGATCTTCGGAAAGACCACCCTCACCTATTTGCTAGCCAATCCGAATCTCGAGGGCGAGATTCATCTTAAGGGGGTTAGATTTGTAACATCCCTAAAATCATGATTTCAAAGATTGCATATCATTCATGCATGCATATAGAATTGAGATCAACTTCAAACTCATTTCAAGAAAACAGAAGCATATAGTGCTATCATTTTATGTGAGCAAACTTGAATCAAATGCCCATGCTCATTTGAGAGCTTAGTGTTTTAAAAAAACCAAGTTTGTTTGCTTCCTTGTTGATTGGTTTGAGTGTAGAGTTTGAACAAAGTTATACAAAATAAAAATGGTTTCAAAACCATTTTCAATCTTTTGCAAACCAAGTGCTAAGCCACTGTCATTTTGTCTTTCCAAAAATGACCAAGCCAACTCAAAGTGACCACATGGTTTTATGCCTTGAAATGTGACTGTTGCACACTACAAAAGTTCCTGAAAAGATTTGAATCAATTTGAGTTTGAATTTATTTGAAAACCATTCCAGGAAATTGAATTAGAAATAGAAAAGGAATAAAGAAAATGAAAAGGGCCGGCGCCAGGGATTGAGCCCATCAACAGAAGCAGCCCATTTAGCCCACCCGGCTCCCTCCTCTCCCTCGCGCACGCGCAGACGCACCCACGGAGACACTGACGCTCGGACCCCACTTCCCCTCTGTTCTATTCGCTGACAAGTGGGCCCTCTCCACGTCACTCTTTCTTCCCCAAATCGCGCCCGCAGACCACGTCGCCGCTGCCGTTGATGCCGGTAATGGCGCGGCGTAATTAGCCTTGATGCCGCGAGCGTTTCCTGTCGCGCTTCAGCCTATTTAAACCACACCCCGCGGTCATTTTCCCCCACGCTACACTCTCTTCTCGCCACCAAGCTGCCCTTAATTCGCATTGCACTGCCGCAGCTCCGACGATCTCCGACGAGATATTCCGTGACCATGCGCATCTCCTGACCCCTCTAGTGCATGCTAGGAACATCCAGAGCCTCGGCAACGTCGGCGACCACACGAGACAAACGACCCCATCAACTCTGGTGACCAATTGCGGTAAGCTCCGAGCGCCCCTTGCCCCCTCTTGCATATAACGTTGTTCGCCACCGTCTTGCGCATCTCCTAATCCATCTGGTTCATGCTAGGGCGACGCGAAACCTCGGCAACAACCTCGACAGCAACCACCTGACGCCGTACGCAACTCCGACGAGCTCCCCCAGCCTCTACAGCGCGCCCCTTGACCAGCCGACACCACCTTGAGCATCAGCAACCCTCTGCGATTCAGGTAAGCCCCTCCTCCCTCTCGCGCACGACCTAGAACGTCAGCTCCGCCACTGACAGACGCGCCGCCGCCTGTCGCCGCCACTAGCGTCGCCACTAGATGGTCAGGCTGCTCAGAAGCGTTGGATCCAGATCGTGCGGATAGGATAGAACGCGAGCGAAGCGGTAAGATTAGATCTGAGCCACGCGTTTAAGTTAGATCCAGCGGCTCAGAAGCGTGATCCGACGCGAAATGGTTCGCGCCAATGAGAGCGTGACGCGTGGCTAGGGTTTGTTTAAAAACAGAATTTGAAATCAGATTTATATCCAAATTTGATTTAGCTATAACTTTTGATTTCCACGTTAGATTTTGGCAAATTTTATACCGTTGGAATCAAGAGAACAAGCCCTTTCTGTTTATGCAATGTGTTTAGTGTTTAGCTTCTGTTAAAATGATTTTAATTGCAGAAACTTGTTTAGGACTATTTTGAGTGTATGAATTGTTTAGGAAATTGTTTTAGTGTCAAATAAACTTGGTTTAGCAAGTTTTTGATTTGTTTGTGATTCAGTACTATGCACTTGCTTGGTTGAGTTTCAAAAATCATCACTTAGCATCTTGCATGCATGCATATATATTTTTGCTTGTATATGACTTGTATGTGATTGGCTATATTCTTTGTGTAGACTTTGGTGCTAGTGATTGTGATTGTGATTGTGAAGAGTGCTACTCTCCCAACTACCAAGGCAAGTGGTACTTCATGAATATGTCTATCCCTATATTTTTATACAAGCATTAGAAATATTTTGCTAAGTCTTGCATGTTACTATTTTTTGCCAAATGCCATGTTGGGAAATCCTAAGTAGTTGTAGAATTGCTAGGAAATTTCTAAGTTAAGTTACTATCTATGCCATGCTTAGCCTAGCTAGTAGCAAACAAGGGTTGGTGAAATATACATGCTATGATGAAAATATTTCTAAGTCTTTGGACTTATGTTTTTCTTAATAAAACAACTAAGTCAATGAATCACCTGGGTGGAAAGGGACTTGATTGGTGGTTTTTGGTTGAGTGGTTACACAAGGCCCATGGCTATGGTTTACCTTGTGTATCTCACTTGTGAAAAGCCACCCAGGAACAAAGGGATTTTAGAGGCCAAGTGTTGAGAAGCTTCTAGTGCAGCCACTTGGCAATATGGGCTCTGCCTGGATCACATAAGTTGCTAGAACTTAGCCATTTGGACAGTTGGTGGTAGTGGGAATGATAGGTTGGAGCGCGTCCATTTGGTCTAAGGAAAGGCTTCTGAAAGGTCCTGTCTTGGGAAACCAAGTCTGGTGGGGAAAGTGCACAACCTCTGCAGATGGAAAAATCTAAGTACTTAGCCAAGTCCATGGCAATGGACAACTTGAGCATCAAGACATGGAAGCCATCAAGAATCTCATCACTCCAACTTCTAAGTAAAAACTTGTGGGTGAACAAGGGTGAAGGACCTCAATGTCTATTGATGGTTTCTTGGGAAAAGTTTTGACAAAGAAAAACTTAGTGATTTCAACTAATAGGAAAAACCTATTTTGAGCAAAGCAAGCCAAGCTACACTTAGCCAAAATGCATATAGTAATATAGTCCACCTAAATTTTACTAAGGTATCACTTGCCAATACTATTCCAAAGTATTGACCCACTGTGGCTGTAACTTGTGATGTTGCAGGTTACTCTGATGAGGATTAGGTGTCATGAGTCTACACTCAACATGTTTGCCTGTGGGACATGAAGATGAAGACTTATATTTATTTACTTATTCAAACTCTTGTATTAGGCATGTGGCCTTGAGTTGTAAAGACTATGTTATCTCTGGAATGGATGTAATAAATGACCTTTGTATCTGTGTACTTCATCTTAAACTGTGGATGCTAGCAATGATCCAGGGACTAGCATTGCAATCACAGGGATCCTTTTCCTTTACAAAGGAGGGATCTTACACCTATAAACCGGTCTCCCCAACTAACACCACGAGACCGGTAAGAAAGAAACCCTATCAATATCATACCTTTGCCTTGCGCATATTCCACTTGATCTTGATGTATACGATCTTGTCTTTCTCAAGATGGAACACCTTTCTTGATTGCTCTTGCACGCACTCTCTTGATGAAGACTTGCAAGTTGCTCCCCCATACGACATGGGGAAACCTTTACTTTGACCTTGTCTTCATCGATCCATGATCACTGAGGATGGCAAGCTTCAAGCATGATATATTCTAGATATGGCACATCTTTAGCTTGCACAACATTACTTCTAACACCCTTTGGATTATGTCTTGAAGATACATATGGTGAACTCTATCTTGTTCTTCAAGACACCCTTGCAAAAGGATCAACTCTCACATGACCAATCTGTGGATCACTCTTTGAACACCTTGGTCAGCACTTGATCCTATTCACTTTCTTCTTCTCCAAACCTTGAAGCCAACATAAGGTTCAAGCATTGCTTATGGAAAATTCCTACAAGTACAACTTGATACAAGCATTAGTCCATAGAGATTGTCATTAATTACCAAAACCACACATGGGGGCCCACATGTTCTTTCAACGTGTTCTACGAGGAACCTGATCTATCCGGAGGAGTTGAAGGCGTGGACTACGAGATCCGCTACGGTGTCGATGAGAACGAGTCCACTTATATGTCTATTAGTAGTAACTAACGGAGACGAGCAGCATAAACTCTATAGAATAAGCTGTTGAGCCCCATTCCTAGTCGGAGTTGTTACTTTTAAATTTCACCTGAACATCTTATATTTTGGTTTGTAAGTTGGATCTTTTGGAAGTCTTGAACTTCCGGTATTTTAATAATTATAATGTGTGTATTTTTGTAATATGGACCCGCAATGTTTCTGTTGTACCACTCTGAGGGATGTGATATTTACGGAACGGTGTTATGTGAATGTCATGTCAACGACTATAGTGTACTACACATGCAGTGTTATGCTGGGTCATCGCATTGTTCCTCCCTTATTCCCCCAATAGCTTTTGTAGCTTTGTTGTAATTTGGGAGAGAAGTACTTGCCCTTGCATTTGGTGCATAGGTTTGAGTTCTCCTCGGAGATTCGGCGAGTTCAAGCTTGTGAGCTTGTGAGCTTGTTTCTCTTGGGTTCCTTGGAACCCTAGACGGTTGTGTGGTTGGATTGTTGACCTTTTGTGGTCTTGTAGCCTTTTGTGGCGTTGTTGGCCTTTTGTGGCATTGTAGACAGTTGTGGCTTTGTTGTTGGGAGCCTCCAATTGAGTTGTGGAGTTAGCCCCAATCTTGTACGGGTTCGGTGACCGTTCTCAAGCGTCCCATAGTGGAGAGAGTGCCCGCCTTTTGTGGTGCGCACTCCGGATAATAGGGTGAGCCTTTTGTGGCGTCGGTGAGTTGCGTGCTTCCGTATCTGGGGTGAGGCCTTGTGTGGCCTTGGGTGAGCATCGAGCTATCACACCTCTAGGTGAGCCATTTGTGGAGTTCGGAAAGCATTGCGCCATCGCACCTCTCCAACGGAGACGTAGCTTCTTTGGAAGTGAACTTCGGAAAACAAATCTTCGTCTCCGCGTCCATCGGTTATCTCTCATCCGAGCCCTTTACTTATGCACTTTACATTGTGATAGCCATCGTGCTTGAAGTATTTATACCTTGCTATCACCTTGTTGCTTGCATTGCTTAGCATAGGTTGTTTGTGCACCTAGGTGAACTTAGTGGCTAGGTTTTGTGCTCAATAAATTAAACGTTAGTTTTATTCCGCATTTACTTGAGCCTAAGCCGTAATAATTCTAAAAGCCTTTTCACCCCCCTCTAGGCGACTTCCTTTGTACTTTCAACCATGCTCACTCTCAGAAGCTCTTTCAGATGATCGTTATCATAAAGCTATGACAAAAGAATATCAGGCTCTTATAGAGAATAAAACCTGGAGGCTTGTTCCTCCAAACTCTACCAAGAATCTTATTGACTGTAAATGGGTATATCGTGTCAAGAAAAATGCAGATGGTATAATTAATAGGTACAAGGCCTGTCTGGTTGCAAAAAGTTTTAAACAAAGATATGGCATTGATTATGAAGATACGTTCAGTCATGTTTTTAAGGCGGCCACTATGAGACTTGTTCTATCAGTAGCTGTCTCCAGAGGCTGGAGTTTGAGACAGCTAGATGTCAAGAACGCGTTTCTACATGGCGTTCTTGAAGAAGAGGTCTATATAAAACAACCACCAGGTTTTGAAGATTCCAAAGCTCCACACTTTATATGCAAACTTTACAAAGCTCTCTATGGTCTCAAACAAGCCCCTCGTGCGTGTTATTTCAAACTAAGTTCAAAATTACAAGCACTTGGTTTTTTTCCCTCTATAGCTGATACCTCATTTTTTCTTTACAAAAAGTCAGGTGTTATGATGTTTGTTCTCATCTATGTTGATGATATTATAGTCACTAGCTCTTCTGATCAAGCCATCTCTATTATGCTCCGTGATCTTAAGGATGAGTTTGCTCTTAAGGACTTGGGAGACCTACATGTCTTTTTGGGCATTGAGGTGAAAAAGGTGAATGGTGGTTTACTTCTTACACAGGAAAAATATGCTACTGATCTGCTCGCAAAGGTTGGTATGAGACAGTGTATGTCATGTCCTACTCCTGTATCTTCTACTGAGAAATTGTCTCTTTGTGAGGGAACACCTCTTGATCCTGATGACATGACAGAATACATGAGCATTGTTGGTGCTCTGCAGTATTTAACATTAATACGACCTGATATTTCTTTCTCTATGAACAAAGTTTGTCAGTTCTTACATGCTCCAACAACTTCTCATTGGACAACTGCCAAAACAATTTTGAGATATATTCAGGATACACTGGAGACTGGTCTTACTTTTTAGAGATCCTCGTCTACTTTGCTTAGTGCTTACTCTGATGCAGATTGGAAAGGTTGTCTTGATGATAGAAGGTCCACGGGAGGTTTTGCCATTTTCTTTGGACCAAATATAATCTCTTGGAGTGCTAGAAAACAAGCTACAGTCTCAAGGTCAAGTACTGAAGATGAATATAAGTCCCTAGCCAATGCTACAGCTGAGTTAATATGGGTTGAAGCGTTGCTTGGTGAACTTGGTGTTACACTAAGGGAAAAACCATGTTTATGGTGTGATAATCTTGGAGCAACATATATGTCTGCTAATCCTGTGTTTCATGCCAGGACAAAACACATTTTGTCACAGAAAGAGTTGCCAGCAAAATGTTAGATATCCGGTTTATTTCTAGCAAAGATCAAATTGCAGATGAGTTCATAAAGACATTGCCAATGAGAGATCTTCATGAATTCAGGCATAATCTCAACCTCTCAGAAGGTTTGATTAAAACGATATTAGATATTCTGATTTAGATAAAGTGTACACCCGGTATGGAGTAGTATTCCAACCGGTTTCTTTCCATCATACGTTTTCCTTATAGGGTATTCTTGTAAACTCAATCTCGGTGGTTATGTCCCAACTATATTAACACGCAACCAACACAGAGACCAATGTGTTGTTTAATCTAAAAACTAATATTAAAAACAAGTGCAAGCTAGCGTTGTTTCTCTTTCTTAGATGCGGGTGCTTTATCGGTTATTAACACCGTCTGATCAATGAAATAAGACCAACTCGCCGACCATTACACATATATTACCACAATTTTATAGCAAAGGGAAGATATATATGATTCTAATCTCTTTTTTTGGAAGAATATCTTGATTTACAGTTAGGCTAAAGCAGGAGAATAGCATCCACTTAAGCGGCGTAGTATCGATGCAACATCTTATCAGCTGATTAGATCATTGACAGTTTATGCATGCATGCACACGCATGCCATGAACATCGACGGTTGTCGTTACAAGGTGGAGCGATGGAGCGCTCTCTCCAGTACGTGGTGCCGCCGCCACTGATGCCGAAGCCAGACCTCCTCGCCTGGTCCAGGGAGGACTAGGAGCACGAGGAGTCCATCGGAGTTCGGCACCAGCAGAAGGAGGCCGAACGCCAGGCCAGGGCCCAGCTTGAGCTCGCCGCTCGTCGTTCTCGATGACGATGCCGACCTGTCGCCCCAGCCGTGGCGGTACGACGACGCCGGCCAGGGCAGCTCGCGCCCCCGCAGCCGCCGAGCGACGATGATAACGGCAAGGCGTATCCAACTACACGGTGTTTTACCGTAACTTCTGCATATAAGCGGCGTCCGACGGCATCGGCCTTTTCTTTAGTTTCTATAGCCTAATGATGTCAAAATTAGGGTGTTTGGCCGAATTTGATGTAATATGTACGAACTCATCCACTATTAAATAAAATCGCCTATATTCGTCTAAAATGTATCGAATTTGAGTGAAATTTTTGGTCAAACCCGGAAACTCGGTCTGAAAACGCGACTGAATAATTGGACGTTTGAGGCAGAAAGTGACGTTTCAGGCCAACCGTTATATCCGTGTCCGACTATTTAGTTTCGGATTTCACCGGGAACACCGAACAAGTGGAGGTTGATGTGGTGCTTTAGCAGTTAACACACCATCTGATCAATGAAATAAGACCAACTCGCCAACCATTACACATATACTCGGAACGACCACCGCCGGGGCCGAAGGAGCTTGGGAGGCAGTGCTGCCGTGGGGGGACACGCCGGCGGGTGTAGGCAGTTGGAGGAGGGCGGCGGCGAACACAGGTTGTTGGGAGGGAGCGGCTGTCCCTCACGCGCGTGCATGAGGTGGGGAAGGGCGGCGGCTGATGCTCAGGAGGTTGGAAGGGGCGGCGTGGCATTCCGGTGACGCGCAGGTGGTTGGTGTGGGTGGCGGGCCGGTGCGGGGATCTACCGACGACGCGCAAGATCTAGGGGAAGGCGGAGGCCGACGCGCGAGAGGTACATACGACAGCGGTTGAGGTTCGTGGATTCGAGAGGACTCTTACCGGTCAAAGCAACGGAGAGAACCACGGAGAGGAGAGAGCCACGAAAAACACTCCCCACGCCCGCCTAGAAAAAGCACAGGAAAGACAAATCGACCGAACGTACACGGGCACTGACAAATGGGACCCACAGACCACGGCCCACCGGTCGGTCAGCAGTAAAGAAATGCACCGCACACCCAAAAACCGACGAAGCCAACGCGCGGCCAGCAGGCAAGATCGGCAAAACACCAAACTCCCCGCAGGTGGCCTCAAAACGCTCACACAACACCACGCTTAAGCTTTTAGTTAATTACCACGATTTTATAGCAAAAGAAAGATATATATGATTCTAGTCTCTTTATTTGTAAGAATATCTTGATTTACAATTAGGCTAAAGCAGGAGAATAGCATCCACTTAAGCGGCGCTAAGTATCGATGCTACATCTTATCAGCTGATTAGCTCACTGACAGTTTATGCATGCATGCACACGCATCTCATGAACATCGACGAATGTCGTTACAATAGCACTACTAGCTTGCCCCTCTTCGAAACAGCTCTTCGAAACAGGCTTTCGTCCAGCTATATAAATATAGCAATCGTTTGAGACCGCTGCTGGGGCAGACACATCACAACGTCCAAAAGAAAAACAAAGAAAACAAAGAAGAAAAGGAAGAGAAAACAAAGCCGACAACAGTGGCTCGATGAAAAGGGGATGACCCGCAATCACTGTGCCCTCCAAAGAATTTCCACCACGCACCTAGCATTCCGAAGTATCGCGTATCAAGCAACACCTCCAAAAAGGAAAACGACGCTACTGCCCGAACTAGACCTAGGGTTTTCCCCGATACGCTACGGGAAGTGGGAAAGAGATACACCCGACGCCCTTCAGGAAGGACGGCAACACCCGCAGGCGTTACCACGTCGGTGTCAAGACGACAAGGATTTCTCCCGACCCCTCAAAAAACACCCTCCCAGACGCTACGAATTTCTCCACCCAGCTCGCCATCCACTATCACACGCCACCACAGTCTTGCAGTCACCACCATCATCGCACCATGACCCACGATGTGAGGCTGGTACGACCGAAAAGAAGCAACTTCGGCGCGGGTTGACAAAACAATGACACGTGGGAGGGAACAACCTCCACCGCCGAAGGGCGATAGCCGACCAGATGTAGCAGTAAGGATAAACCAGGCCCTCTCTGGCCCGGCCGAGCCCAAAAGGTCTCGTGAAGCCTCGCCGCCACACTGCAGCAAGGGTATCACCATCGCCGTCAACCCAAACACTAGTCGCTACTCCTCAGTCCACCGCCACCGTAGACCCCTGCCGCCAAATAGCAGCGCCATCTCCACCGTGGTCACCCGGACCTGCCGGTCTAAGGTACAACACGCCGCTCGAGGAAGGACGTACACCGGTGCTAGGACGACTCAAACGAGGAAGCCATCCCTAGGTCTAGACCCACCTAGTTTAGACCCGCCGAGGAGCTGGAAGCAACGAAAACACGCCATGGTGGGGGGAGGGGACGCCGACGGTCACCCGATCTGGGCCCGCCTGGCCTGGATCTGGTGTCCTAGCCACAACTAGGAGGCGGGCCGAGGCCACACCCCCGCATCACCAACCTCCTACAGGCCTAGATCAAACCCGAATGGGCCCAGATCTGGACCACGCCGCCCTGGCCGCCACACTGCTCCCTGCCTCCTCCAACCTGCTTCCCAGTGCCACCAAGCACCCAACGACGTTCCTCGCCCCGACCGGCCACACCACCAACCCATCACCACGCCGCCCCTCCACCCAGCGTTGCAGAGGGAGCCGCCCATGGCCCGCGCCGCCCTCGGCCCTCGCCGCCCAGGCCTGCAACCGCCAGCCCAGGACACGTACGCCACCTCGCCGCCCGACGCGCGCCATGGAGCCCGACGCCAGCCCCATGCTCTGTCCCAGAAAGACGGCCCCGCGAGCACCCGCACCAAGAGCGAGGCCGAGAGAGCCCCGCCGCCGTCGACGCCGGCCGGGTTTCGCCCAGGCGCGCCCTCCTGGCGGCGGCGAGGGAGGGAGAGGGGGAGAGGGGGCGGCGGCGCGGCAAGCTAGGGTTCCCCCCTGTCGCCGCGTGGGGGCGATGAGGGAGGACGAACCGTTTCGCTCTACTAGCTTGCCCTTGCTAGCTAGAGCCTAGAGGCAAAGTGAAAAAAAAGGCTATGTCCAATTAGTTAACACAGCCCCCACAGAGCTTGACTCTGACGGCGTCATTCATGTCCTCCTCAGGTGGCCGGAAAGATATGCGAAACCCTCAGCCATAGGTCGTACGTGCTCCCTGCATTTTCCCCGGCAAAAACTAAAGTAGTAGTAGACAGAGAAAAAAGAATGAGAGGGAGAGGGGGCTAATTTCTTTTTTTCTCCTTTCCCCGGAAGTGGAATATTAAACTGGGAATGGAACATATAGCTAAGCGAGCACTGGAACGCGCACAACAGGCCGGACAGGACAGGGGGCTGATGCAGGCGCATCCATGACTCGGATCCACCCATGGCTACAGTAGCACTTTTGCATCGATCCAACTCCTGCACCCTCTCCTCCGTACTGTTTCCGAAGCGGCGGTGGAGCGAGCGGCTATATAAACGGCACGGTCTCGGTGTGTGAGCTCATCGCCTCATTCCATCACAGCAGCCATTGCCTGCGTTCTAGATTCATAGAGAGCTCGAGCTAGCTAGCTAGCTGCAGGAGGGAGACGACTCTGAAGTGAGAGGAAGCTACTAGCGAGTGAGATCAAGAGAGGAGGATATGGGTATGGGGTGGAAGGCTCTGAACAGCGTGAAGCCGTACCTGGCGATGGTGCTGCTGCAGGTGGGGTTCGCCGGGATGTACATCGTCGCCGTGTCGTCCCTCAAGGCCGGCATGAGCCACTTCGTCCTCGTCGTCTACCGGAACATCGTCGCCACCGTCGTCATGACGCCCTTCGCCCTCTACTTCGAGAGGTACACGCTTCGTCTATCTCGCACACACGCACATCGTGTGCTCCCTCGCATGCATCTATCATGCCAATGGGAAACAGTGAGTGTGCAACTGCACATGCTTGCATGATACCGTTGCCAATTCCTCCGATCCTTGGAACAAACATCAGCTGGTAGGATCAAACGCATACACACACACATGACAGATCCATGCCCTTACCAGTAATCACACTTTAGCGCATAAGCCAGTAGAGGATTTGATCTTAATTAGCTTGTAGGACATGTTTCAGCTGAGTTAGCCAAGGCCTATATATGATTCTGACAGACATCTTCCCATAATATCGTATTAGCACTCTCCTCTCTTAATTAGTTAGACAAGATACCAAGGGATGAACATAGTACGTTACATACACTAATATATGAACTAGACAAGAACGGGGAAAACGACGGCGACTTGCCGATCGTGCTCATGCATGCATATGCTCCCCACGACGATCGACCAAACAGATCACACACATCATGGCTTTGTTTCAGTTCTTTCAGTTTTTGTCTCACTTAGATGGTGCAAGCTGCACAACCCAGCACTCGCGGATCCTAATCCAGGAAAAGCAAAGCACGTCTTGATTCCTTATTCAGTTTTGTACCGGCAAGCTGGCTTTCTCGGCTTTCGTTGTCACGAGTTAAATCAGATACCTATATGGAGATCCATGAGAATATCAGAGTGGCGTATGTACCCAAGTTGAAAATGACACATATGATCTGGGCGGGCTAGCAACCGGTTAACCAGCCTGTACGTGCGGTGTGTGTGTGTTCACGTACGTGTAAACGCACTTGGACGACCTCCACTAGGCAGTGTGCCCTGATTGGCCACCGGTGGGAGACCTACCACCGGTTAGTTAGAGCTAGCTGACATTACATGTCAGCTGGTGCTGACTGAGATCCGTCAATTAACTCGTAGTCCAATAATTTTGTACAGTTCATTTTGATTTTTTTACCAAGATCACTCGATTCATGGAAGATGACTAACGTGCCATTTGTACATCTGCTCCAACTTGACATGTACAGGGGGCTGAGGCCGAAGATGACCGTCAGAATCTTCATCAAAATCCTGGGGCTCGCGTTCCTCGAGTACGTCCGGTTCCGTAAATTCGTGATGGCCAGTAGGCAGAAATTAAAACTCTACTAGCTACTTTGCTAACACGTGTGCATGTGTGAATCTCTGGACCTGCAGGCCCGTGCTTGACCAGAACCTCTACTTCACGGGCGCGAAGCTGACGTCGGCCGGGTTCGCATCGGCGCTGATCAACATCCTGCCCGCCGTGACCTTCGTGCTGGCCCTGGTCCTCCGGATGGAGAAGGTGCGGCTGCGCAGCCTCCACAGCCAGGCCAAGATCGCCGGCACGGTGCTGACGGTGGCGGGGGCGGTGCTGATGGTCCTGTACCACGGCCCCGCCGTGCAGTTCCCGTGGACCAAGGGCCAGCACCACGCCACGGGCGGCGCCGACGACGCGCAGGGCGGCGCCGGGTGGCTGAAGGGCACCATCATGGTCATGGTGGCCTGCCTCGCGTGGGCCTGCTTCTTCGTGCTCCAGTCCAGCACCCTCAGGGAGTACCCGGCGGAGCTGACCCTCACCGTGCTCATCTGCGGCGTCGGGTCGCTCATGAGCGGCTCCGTCGCGCTCGTCGCCGAGCGCGCGAACACCCACGCCTGGGTCATCGGCTTCGACACCCGCCTCTTCACCGTCGTCTACGCCGTGAGTGCCGTCCCGTGCATTATTTTTGCAGTTTATTTGTTGGTTCACTGGCATGGATCGTCGGTGGCTGACACGTGTGCGTTCTTCAGGGTATCGTGTGCTCGGGCATAGCCTACTACGTGCAGGGCATCGTGTCGAGGCAGAGGGGCCCGGTGTTCGTGACGGCCTTCAACCCGCTCTGCATGATCATCACCGCCGTCATGGGCTCCATCATCCTCAAGGAGGAGATCACTCGTGGAAGGTATACTACCAAATTGCATACCCTATACCCTATACATACATAAAACGGATGTGTGTGTACAATTGCGACCACATTATGTATATGCACATTATATTTAGACCAACGAGGCTAAATCAGTACATGAATCATTTTCTTTGTTCACTTTCAGTGTGATTGGTGCGGCGATCATCGTGGTAGGGCTCTACTTCCTCATCTGGGGCAAGAGCAAGGACGACGTCAGCCAAGCCTCCGGCGGCGGCAGCAAGGGCGCCGGCGATCTGCCCTTGACCAACGGCCACGGCAGCGGCAAGCACGAGCTCAGCAACGGTAACGGCGGCCACGTGTTCGACGTCGAGACGCCGACAGCCAATGGACACTACTAGTCCCCATTGGCCGTAAGCAGCTACTAATAGTACTACACGTCCATGGTCCATGTCCATCGATCCATGGACCAGTATGTATTCGTAGCTATTTTCCTGGTTGTGCATCTTCGAGCATCGATCGACCATGCGATCGACCACGGAGACGATTTTCCTGCACCATTTTCCTTCTTTGTAAGCTTCATGTCCTAATCAAGCTCCTCGTGAGAGAGTGAGTGAATGTCCTGATGATTAGCAAGTGTAACGGATGAGACCCGTGACGTACGACGTGCGTGTCCAGCCGAATCGCCCTGCTTGCCTAATTTAATCAGATCTGCTTTGCCTTAACCAGTGAATCCAAATGTGCTCCTACTTTTACTTGTGGCTATAGCTGCTAGTTCATTGTTGTCACTAATTTTTGTTTGCTTGTGTCGGCATGGAATGCATCCAAATGCGCTTTAGCTTTGAGGGACGTATGCATGCGGACGTATGCATCCCATGATCTGCTCCTTGCTTTTTTTCCGATATGCTGCTTGTCTCTCTAGTTAGCCCGGGTGACTGTCTACTGGATCCATGACACTGCTAGTAGTCTATCTTCTCTTCTCTTCTTTTCTCTTGAACCGTGGTTTAGCCCGGATGGTTTGGTGGTGTTGATGCCTGCTCTTCGTGTGTTTCGACTATTGGCGTTCGCTCTCTCGCAGTACACTCCTAAAATTTTCTACTTCCTATAATCCAAATAAGTGTCGGAGAGTTTGTACAAACTTTATAGTACTAAATTACCGTACTTATTATGGATCGAAGGTAGTATTGAATTGCTTGATGAAGCGTTGTCGAAACCCTAAGTCGCATTGTTCTTCTTCTGTCACTCTTAAAAGCAGAGAGCTCTGTCGCCGGAACGTGACCGCTGGAAGAGAAAGAGAAATTCTAGTAGTACCAACCAGTGCAAGTAGTTCTTGCACGACGGGCCTTCCTCCTAGTTAGTCCTTATCCCAAACGAACAGTCAACCTCTGTCAACTCCTATACCTCATATAAATCTCGCAACTTGGAGATGAGTGCCAAGCGCATCATGCATGCATGACAAGGAAGTGCTGTGGTAGTGCTGTGTGCCGGTGTTGCGCGTACACGCAGATGCATGAATGGGACTGAAAGCGCGATGGAGAATCACAGACGTCCCATCTGCGAGAGGTCGACCAATCAATCGCTCGAAAGTAAGCAGCACATATATGCCCGCATCGATCCCCCAGGATCGTCGGAGCTGCCTACCTTCTTCTTTTGTGTCACAGTCAGGTACAGTACAATACAATGTAATAGTGTTGCAAGCGGCAACTCGCATAAATCCCACACTTAAAAAAAAAATGTTTTGTCCAAAATGATAAAAAGGAAAATTATGAAATTGTCCGTAAACCAACATGCCTAAAATAGCATATGTCATAAGAAAACGATCTTCTACTGAGCCCACTAGTAGATGTGATATCATTCTGAGACACAGTGGGTCTATGGGACGCGGCAGGCGACGCCTTACCCTCGCGCCTGGGGCGATGAGGTCGCCGGTAGCGAGTGCTTCTCCGGCGGCGTCTTTGGGATCGAGGTTTCACTGCCTGGGCTCGGACAATGGATCAGATGGGGAGGAGTCCAGGGCTGCGCGGGAGGCCCTAGATGCCCTAGAAGACCCGTCGGGAGAGCTCGGGTGGACATCGGTCTGCCGACGACGGAGGAAGTCCGACGAGGAGCTCCGGCAGGCCTTCTGGGAGGACATTGGTTTCCCGACGCCGGCCTCAAGGTTCTGGGAGAGAGGCTCGCCATCGTCGCCGCCACGGAGCTCTCCGGTTCCCTGCCGTTCCGCCTCACCGCCGGTGTGTCGCAGGGGGTCTTGCGCATATCCCATGGGGATCCTACTGCGCCGGGGTCCTGTGGTTCGACCATGGAGGGGTCCGCTGCCGCCGCACAGAGAGTCGGCGCCGCCGGCGCTGGGGACTTTCTTTGATGCCGCTAAGTTTCGCGAGTCTCCTGGGCGTCGGGATCCGCCTCTCCCGCGGGGCGATGCAACTGCTGCGGAGGTTGCGCGGGTGGACCAGGTTGTTACGGGAGTCGCGTGGGTGGACCAGGCTGTTACGGAAGTCGTGCGGACGGGCCAGGCTGGTGGTCCCACCGGGTACGACTCGGTTCCTATTTGCTCCTGGACGTATATCACGGAACGTCTTCGTCGAGCGTGGTATCGGGATCAGTATACGCCGCTGCCTTCTGCCAAGCCGCCACCCTCCCAGCCTGGACTTTTTGGTTGCCAATTCTCGTCAACACCGGTCTGTGCTCTTCCGCAGCTGCCAAGCAGGTCCTTTGTTGAGGTTGTGTCTCCGGCGGCCATGTCAGGGAGGGGCCAAGGTGCTAACCCTAGGGGACCGCCTCCAGCGCATGTGCCTCGCGGAAATCCGGCGCCCCATGCCGGGCCTCCTGCTGCAGCGACGCCTTCAGGACCTGCGTCGTCTGCGGGGCAGCCTGTTGCGGCGAATTCTGCGGTGCCGGTCGCGGCCCCTTCTGCGCATGTTGTGGCACCTGTCGTGTCAAGATCGTACCAGCAGGCGTCGGGACCTCCGCTCTTTCCGCCGGGGGTTCAGTTTAGGCCACCCACGGCCTACTACAACTCGATCCAGGCTACCCCGTCTCGGCCTCGGCAACCGCTGTTTCGTGGACTGGTACCTATGTTCGCTGGTCATCAGCCCGCGTCTCTCATGCAGGGGGCAGCGCCGGGTCCTTTGTTCCAAGGTGGGATGTACGCCGGAAATCAGTCGGGTGGGGCTCCGTCGCAGCCTGCGTCGCCGTTTGCCATGGGAGTGGACGCTGTGGTGCCTGTTGTTCCGAAGAGGAATAAAAATAAGAAGAAGCCACCATCACGGGGGCACAGCCGGTCATTCATGCCCAGCCTGATCAGTAGCTTCATCTTCAACGGCAGGGGTTCCGGCAGTATGGGGTTCCGCAATTGCAGATACCTAGGTCTTATACCGCTCCTTTCACTTAGCAGTACAATCCGCAGGATCATCAGCTGATCCAACCGCCAGTAGTCACTTCACAGGGTCCGGAGGTACCATCTGGGGATATTGTTGGCAAGAAGAATATTTTTTTTTGTTGTTGTTGGAAATACGCGGTTAATACACATGCTACTAAGGATTGTAAGGCGGTCCACTATTGTTACATTTGTGATTGTGTCACCCACCCCACCTTGAGATGCCCGGTGCTGAAGCAGCCGTGCATGACTCCGTATATGGCTGGTATTGGCAGTGAGAGACTCTGTTTACTCAGATTTCGGATGCGGTGACTCGTGATCATCTGGCGCACAGTCAGTCCCCTATTGCTCTGGTGCGAGTGACTAGTCCGATGGTTTCTGCGGATGTCGTTCAGCGGCAGATTGCTAGGAGGTGTCAGGTGCATGTCCAGTGGAAGTGGGAGGCGTTGCCATATGGAGAGTCTGCTTTCTTAGTGAGCTTCCCGTCGTTTGAGGATTTGGACATGGTTGATGGAATCCTTATGACTGTACTTCTTAGTACCGCTCAGCTCACTTTCTCGGTTTAGAAGATGGAGGAGGTGCCACACAAGTTTGAGATGCAGCAGGTTTGGCTACATGTCGAGGGGGTACCACACATTTTACGCTCTTTCCAGGGTTTGTGGGCTGTTGGAGGTCTCATGGGGAACACCCTTGATGTGGATTTATTCAGTCTGAGGAGGCGAGGGGTGGTTCGCATTCTTGTGGAGATGTTTGATACGAAAGTTTTTCTGAAGTTGCAGGATTCTCTTGGCCACTATATTGTGTCGGATGCTGTGGTCAAGCATAAGGTGTTTGAGTTTCGTTTCCGGATTGAACCTGGGGGTTATATTCCGGAACCAGAGTTTGTCCCTTTCTTGTGGAGGAAAGGGGATGATGACGCGAATGATGATGCCAGTGGGAAGCCTTTGGAGGATGCTATGGATACTTCTGATTCTGCTACTGCCACTCAGGGGGTGGGTTCTGATTCGTCCTCCGCCGTGCAGGGTTCCTCCGCGCCTGCTTCTTCTAGTCAGGGGGTGCAGAGGGTCATTGTTGTCACTCCTTTCAATGCTTATCCGGTTACTCAGCGGGGACGAGAGCTTCTAGACGCTCTTCCTTTAGATTCCCCTCTTTGTGGGAAGGGTTCTACTTCGTCGACTCGTGTTTCTTCGGCTCAGCTGCAGGAGGCTCTTCGTTATGCTACTGCGCCTGTTATGCGGTCTACCTCAGCTTCGCCGGCGAGATCCAGGACACATATTTTGAGTAGATCCATTCCTGTTGTGGATTCTCGGCCGGTACTTATGGAGGTTGTCCCTTTGGAGTCTTCGCGGAAGCTGACCCAGGAGGGGTTGGCTACCCACGACATTCGTGACCTGGTTGAGGATGAGGAGGTCGGGAGGTTGACCCAGGAGGGATCGGCCGACCGCGTTCTGGTGGACGACTGCGTGTCTCTAGTCAGGGAGGACCTAGAGATGCATCCGGACGGGTGACCAACTTTGGTGGGTCTTGAGGCTTCGTTGGTCGATGGGGGTGACCGGACCCACTAGGGGTCTGGGTTGCCTCGGTCTCCATCTCGGGCTTCTTCTCCGGGTACTGCTTCATCGGTTGCGGTGCAGGGGGTGGTACTCCCTTCAGGCGGAGCGCGCGCCATGGAGTCGATGCCTCTGGGGCGTCGGCTACGGATGGGGACTCCATGGTCAAGGCCATGCGTCGTAAGGCGGATAAGAACTTAGATTCGCCAGGTATCATGAGTTCTTCGAAATCCTTTTTGTCTTTTTCTACTCCTGTTATTTCTTCTAAACTAGCCAATGTTGGCATTAGTTTGGGGAGCTCTGTACAGGATGTACTTTTTTCTTCTAATGTTTTGTGACACATGGAGGTTGACTGTCTAACGGTTACTCCTAAGGTCGGCGTTGTTCCTGATGCTTCACTAACCGAGGAGGAGGAGTTGCATGCCACAGTAGATGGTCAACTCCTTTCTCACTTAGTTGGTGAAGTGTTGGAGGTGGACTTTGATGAGACCGGGCTTGCCTCTGTGTATGAGTTAAAAGCTTCTGGTCGGAAATCAAAGGGCCAGCGGTCGCGCAGGAGATCCCGTGTATCCAAATATCCTATAGTTTCTCAATGAATGGAATGTTTTCAAATAGCAGAGGTCTTTGTGACTTGGCTAAACATTTCTCTTTGCTGATTGTGTGAGAGATCATAATTTGGATTTTCTGGGTATCTCTGAGACTGGCAGACGTGATTTTTCACAAGCCCTGCTCAATCTCCTTTCTGGTGGAGCGGACTTTACGTGGATATCACATCCGCCGCGTGGTCATTCGGGGGGTCTCCTGTTAGGCGTTTGAGATGAGATCATGGAAGTTTTAGCTAGTTCGGTGAGAGATTTGTTCATAAAACTCCATATCCCGTAACAAGGCTGACAATTTCACATGGTCTCTAGTCGTTGTTTATGGGGCGTCCCAGGATGTTTATAAGGCGGATTTTTTACGTGAGCTTGTGAATCTGGCAAAGGACAATCCTTACCCTATTCTTATAGGAGGGGATTTTAATTTGCTGAGATTCCCTCATGAGAAAAGTCGGGGTAGGTTCGATGAACATTGGCCATTTTTGTTCAATGCTGTTATTGACAGCCTGGACTTAAAGGAGGTTACAATGTTAGGAAGAAAATTTACCTGGGCTAATAGCCTTCCGGAGCCAACATACGAGAAACTAGATAGAGTGCTTATGGATACTGACTGGGAGCATAAGTTCCCTATGGTTACTGTTCGCGCTCTAGAGCGTATCGAGGCTTTATCGGATCATGCTCCTTTACTTTTGTCTTTTAGATCGCCACCATGGAAGTCCATGAATGAGTTTAAATTTGAACTCGGATGGATGATCCGTGATGGTTTCTATGAGATGGTTAAGGTTATTTGGGTGAAACCAGTTGGTGGCCAAACGCCTATCTTACGATGGAATAACAAGATGCGTGTTTTACACAAGTTCCTTCGTGGTTGGGCTAGGAATACAGCTGGAATTCTCAAAAATGAAAAAATACGCCTAACTTCTATTATTGATGACTTAGAGGCTTCCGCAGAGGTTAGGCCGTTAACTGCACAAGAAATTGAGCTTAAAAGCCAATCGAATGCAGAGATAGCCCGACTTCTACGTGAAGAGGAACTCAAATGGTACCAACGCTCCAAGGCGAAGTTTATTCTGGAAGGAGATGCGAATACTAGATACTTCCATACTGTTGCCAATGACAAGCATAAGAAAAAACTTATTCACTCTTTGATCTAGGATGAAGGTATGATTGAGGGACAGGAGCAACTAAAGTCATATATTACAACATATTATAAATCCTTGTTTGGGGCACCAGTGGAAAATTCTTTCTCTCTGGATGAGTCTCAAACGGCCGACATTCCCCAGGTTTCTGAGGAGGATAACAGCTTTCTGACTGCTTCGTATACCGAGGAAGAAGTCAAGATAGCGGTTTTCCAAATGGAACATAATAAAGCGCCAGGTCCCGATGGCTTCCCAGCGGAGTTTTATCAAAAATTCTAGGATGTTATCAAGGACGACGTGATGAATTTGTTTGAATTCCTACAAGTCGTCCAGTTGGATCTTTTTCGTCTAAATTTTGGTAACATAATTTTATTGTCTAAGGTTAACAATACAGAACGTATACAACAGTATCGCCCAATCTTCTTGCTTAACGTTAGCTTTAAGATTTTTACTAAAGTTGCCACGATTAGACTTAACTCAGTTGATGATCATGTTGTTAGCCCTTCTCAAACTGCATTCATGCAAGGAAGAAACATCCTTGATGGTGTAGTAATTCTGCATGAAACAATCCATGAACTACACTCAAAAAAATTAAATGGAGTACTGTTCAAGATTGATTTTGAGAAGGCATATGATAAAGTTAATTGGTCTTTTCTTCAGAAAACACTCCGCATGAAAGGTTTTTCTGGGGAGTGGCGTGCTCTTATTCAGTCATTTGTGTCTGGGGTAGTGTTGCCATTAAAGTAAATGAGGATACTGGCAAATACTTCCAGACAAAGAAAGGACCGAGACAAGGTGATCCATTATCGCCTTTACTATTTAATATAGTGGCTGATATGTTGGCTATCCTTATTGAGAGAGCAAAGGCTGATGGTCAAATTGAAGGATTAGTTACACATCTTATTGATGGTGGTCTTTCTATTCTTCAATACGTTGACGATACAATTCTTTTTATGGAACACGATCTGAAAAAGGCTAAGAATTTGAAATTAATCTTATCAGCATTCGAACTGCTATCTGGACTTAAAATTAACTTTCATAAGAGTGATTTGTATTATTTTGGCGAGGCCCAACAAGAGGCCCATATTTATGCTGAACTTTTCGGCTGTGGTCAGGGGCAGTTTCCAATCAACTATCTGGGAATACCGATTCATTATCGGCGGCTTACGATAGCTGAATGGAAACTTGTTGAGGAAAGGCTACAAAAGCGTCTGAATAGTTGGAAGGGCAAATTGTTATCCCTTGGTGGAAGACTAGTACTCATAAATTCAGTAATTACTAACATGGTACTGTATATGATCTCGTTTTTTCCATTACCAAAAGGTATCTTGAACATATTGGATTATTTCCGATCAAGATTTTTTTGGCAAGGGGATAGTGAGAAAAAGAAGTATCGATTGGCCAGATGGAATGTGGTTTGCCGCCCGAAGGAGTTTGGTGGACTAGGCATACATGATTTGCAAGTCAAAAACATTGCGCTCCTGGGCAAATGGCTTTTTAAACTACTTACTAAAGATGGTGTTTGGCAAACCATGTTATGGAGGAAATATGTGGGGTCTAAAGCAATGTTTCAAGTGGTTTGGAAACCCGGGGATTCACACTTTTGGGCAGGGCTCATGGCCACCAAAAAACATTTCTTTCATTTTGGTGCTTTCGAGATTAAGGATGGATCACAGATTAGGTTTTAGGAAGATAAGTGGCTTGGCCAAACTACTCTTTGCGAACAATATCTAGCTTTATATTCTATTGTTAGACATAAAGGAGATACTATTGCCACTGTGTTGGAGAATAATCCTTCTAATGTGTCTTTCAGAAGAACCCTCATTGGTCCTAGACTTGTATCTTGGAACAATCTTCTTTTAATATTATCCACGATACAATTGTCAAATGGTGTGGACGTGTTCAAATGGAAATTACTAGAAAGTGGTAAATTTTCTGTTGGATCACTTTACAGAGCTTTGTTCTAACCGGATATCCCGGTCGATGATAATAGTAAGATTTGGAAAATGAAAATACCTCTTAAGACGATTTTTTTGCATGGTATTTACGTAAAGGTGTAATTCTAACAAAAGATAATCTTGCAAAGAGGAATTGGCAGGGAAGTTGACAGTGCGTTTTTTGTCATCACAATGAGATAATTCGCCATTTATTCTTCCAGTGTAAATTTGCTCGTTCTATATGGTCATTCATCCAAATAGCTTCTGGTTTATCTCCTCCAAGTTCAGTAACCAATGTTTTTGGTAATTGGTTGCATGGAATTGTTGATAAGTACAGAATTTTATTTAGGGTGGGAGCGCTTGCCATTATATGGTCGCTATGACTGGGTAGAAATGACAAGATTTTTAATAACATTATGTCTTCACCTATGCAGGTTATTTACAGAGCAACGACTTTTCTCGATCATGGACTATTGTCCAACGTACGGATTTCACGACTTATTTGTGGAGGGATGTACGCGATTGGAGGATACGGTGAGGAATATTTTCTCCCGACATGGATGGCCGCGTGACTTGAGGATTGATCTGTCTTAGATTTTGGACTTTTTTTCATTACCCGCTTTTTGTAATGTTTTCCTACTCTTTTTCCTCTATCTCTGTCATTTGTGTGGCTATGTGCATCCTAGTTATGCAGAGGCCGGGTGTAAACATTAAACGTTTTCGTTAATATATGCACCCATTTCCAAAAAAAAATGTCATAAGAAAACTCATACATTGAATCCACATATAAGACAACTTAGAGTTGCGGTATAAGCAGTATAGTCACTTGCATGCAAAGGGAAGGTGCCATCAACACATGAACCCTAGGACACTATAAATACGAGTCAAAACCCAACCCCAGAGATCACAATCCTCAGAGCAGAGCTCGTAAGAATCACACTCAGACCAGGGGTTGAGTGAAAGGACACAACAGAAACTACACATTCTTAGTGAGTGAGAGGGATATCGAAAGGAGAAATGATCAAGAATGGGAACATGAAAATAAAGAACTTCACCAGATCTTCATCAAGCAAGCTTTGGATCTACAAAGTTTGTTATCTAGGTACTATAGAGTTCAAGTAGATGTAAATAGGGATCATCTGGATCTAGAGAGAGAGGAAATAATTACTAGCACTGCCACAAACAGACTAGTACATGTGCATCTTCCCAAAGGAAGAACACCGCCAGATGTCAAGGCAATCAGGAGCACTAGACACATACATATTAAGTAAATAAATTACCTAAATAAAATAAAGAGAACAAAACCCTATTGTTATCACCTACCCTCACTTCCCTAGGCATTAAACAAGATGATTTGCTTAAGGAAGAGAAGGTAGGCAATAATGAGCATATTTTTTGCTTGAGCCAACATTACTGCAAGATTAAACTTAATAGATGTCTTAAAAAACACACATATAGTTAACAACTGAACCAAAGTTCAGGAAGAAGTGAACAAGTACACACTATAACACTAATGATCATACACTGTAAAGTATGCATCTCTATCATTATAACACTGACAGATAAGTTCACTAAACAACTAAGAAAGACATTTAAACATATGGAAATATAGCTAAACTTCAATAGGATGCTTGAGCTGTGGATTTTAACTACATGAGTATCCAAATCAACCACAAGTAGGAATTAACACTAAGTACTTGAACTTATGAACAAATCATCAGTGATAGAACAACAACAGTTAACTAATAGTTTAGAGCCAATAAATTTAGTTAAGGATTTCTCACACATAAACCAAAAAATTAACCAACCACATGAGTACCAAAGACACTGCAAAGTACCTAGAACATGCTGGAATGTTCTAGATATTTATAGAACAATCCCTAGAACCAAAATCGATAGAGGAAGAGCCTAAACCTAGAAATTTAGGAGAGACAGGAGAGAGAGAGAGAGAGAGAGAGAGAGAGGACTAACCTTTCGCCGAATAGTAGCCGAGCTCACCGGTGGCCATAGAGGAGGAAGAAGGGAACTGTAGCGATGGCGGCATAGGGAGCACCCATGGGTGGGCGACTCGGCCTGCACTAGGCCATGCTAGCGTAGGGGTGACGTTCTTTACGTACTCTAGCATCATCTCGATGACAAGGAAGTGTTGGAGTAGCACCTAGACACGGAGGCTCCATCCCACCAAAAACCCTAGAGTAGGGTTAGGGTTGGGAGAGGCCGCGAGAGAGCGAGAGAGGATAAACTAAGCGATGGAAGTGTAGAGCGGAGCAAGGGAGGCGATTGAGATCCATGGCATCAATGGAGGTGGCCAAAATCAGTCGACATAGTAGCAACAACATGTAGTCGCTAGGGCGTGCAGATGATAGAGAGAGAGGGGAAGATTAAACTGGTTTGGTTTAAATGAACCGTTTTGACTGGTTTTGACCCTTTATGTTTGACTAGTCGGACTAGTGGAAAAGGCTAATTTTACAATTACTCTAAAATGTTAATTAACCAAAACTAATGAAAAAACAATTTAGAAAAATAAAATAAAAATAACTCCAAATAGAGAAAGATACAAGGATTCCAAATCCTATTTTTCTGGAATTGCTAAAAATACTTTTTTGTGAATAAAAATTCCAATTTGTTTATTTGATTTAAAGAAATACCCTTAAAGAGTAAAAATACTCTAAAACCCTTTAAGCACAAATAATATTTCTTAAAATATTGGAATATTATTGCGCACTTGAAAACAAACATTTTGAATTATTCAACATATTGTTTTTAATATATATGAAAATTATAAATTGAATTTGATATAATTATATGATTATTCTAAAGTGAAATTAAAATAAAACCCTAAAAGGAGAAAATACAACTAAAGACAAAGAAATGCAAATCAAGAGAAAACCTAACACAACTGCGGTGACCCAGCACACCACTTCAAGTTGTAGTGCACAAGTCGTTGACATAATATGCATGAAGTACCATTTCATAAATATTACCTCGGAGTGGTATAATAGAAATATTGCATGTTCATATTATCATTCAGAAGATTACAAAATATGTGATATCCTCTTTGGTCTAGACAAGATTTATATTTGAATTTGAAATGCAAACAAGCTACTTTCTTTGGCAATGGCATTACTTTATTTAGTACCACTGGATCTCAATAACTTATTTATGTAACTCTAGGCTGCTTGGCTCATTTAGGCTATCCTATAAACTATGCTTTAGTTTCGGGTCTTTATACTCTATATTCTATACAATAATATATTCCTTTAATGCCTCCCGAAAGATATTGTTCCTCGTAGTAGATCTCTCCTTTGTTGTTAGTTTGGTCCGGTTCCTCTGTCTCGTAACTCTCAAAGTCTAGCAAGGGTTTAAGAATATAATTTGAGTATGAGCGTACTTAGCAAATTCTATAATTTGTGTCTGGTGTAATCATTATCTAGGTTCCTTGGGTTTTTGAAAATAGTTTTATAGAAAAGGTAAGTTTTAATTTAGAAAATTTATGTCTGTCGATCTTAACGGGTCGTTAGAACTTTATTAAGTTCCTTTCCACGATGTGTTCTCAATCCATTCCTCAGATAGGGAGTAACATGTCACATTTAATACACTATTTATTGGTGCGCTACTTTTCCCCCAAATGCCATTTGCCTTATTGCACTTTTCACACTTCCTTAGGTGTGAGGTCGGTTCCCAAGTTTCTCCAACTCATGTCGATCTTTACCGAATTTAGTAACACGTCTGTTGCATTAAACCTGGTCAATGACCACTGTTTGAATTGTTGTACAACTAAGATACTAAAGTCATCATCTTGCAACAAAAGATGGGAACGCCACCGGCTTCCACCCACTTCCATTCCTCTCCAAGAATACAACACGACTTAGTCATCTGAAGGTATAAAAACTAAGAAGCAAATTCTGCCTCTCTCGACCTATTTCAAGATCTGTGGCCAGGGTGGTACATACGATGCCTTGGAATGATTAACTGTAGTTGTTGTTTAGGTCCTATGTTATTTGCCCGGTATAATGGAATCTTTACCACATGATTTACCCTCTTATATTCCACCATGCTTTCATTTCCCAATAGTTTATAATTCAAGGAAACAAAATTTTGTTTTTCTCCCTCCTTTGTGAAGCTTTTTAAAATTAGTTATAGATATATAGGTTTGAAAGATTTTGACTTGCAATTCTCATGAAAATGTTGACTTCACATTTTACTATGCAAGGATTGAACTTGCCTGGTAACGGTGATGTAATGTAGTTCAAAGGTTCTACTTGACCATTGACCTCAAGTTCTAGAAATAACAATCATTGTCCAATAAAGACAATGTTTCGATAAAAGGCAATTGATGCTCTCAATAGATGAATGCAATTGTTTAAGTATTGTGATTTCATTTCTCTTGATTTGGAACGCTTTGATTTTTAGGTGAAGTTCTGTTGGGGATATGCTATATGGGTATCCTCATAGCATGTCACCTATCCGGATAACCCGGGTGGCCCATAGTTGGTAGCATGGCCTATGGCCTGCTGGGCGGCCCAGTTAGATGAATCCAGAAGGGAGGCCCATGCCGGATAAAGGAAGGCTATGGTTGGAGCCACCGACGTACCCGGAGCCTTGGAGTGCAAGATACACAAGACTAGTAATAGACGGTGTAGGACTCTGTAACCTGTCCGGCTAGGCTTTTCTCTGTAACCCTAGGACCTGGCGACTATATAAGTCGGGTCTATGGGAGCCTTTAGGGCACGATATCAGACGGTAACTTACAATCTCAGACAACCTCGCACAGCGAACCTATATCTATAACTCGGCGTACTGCCCTTATAGTGATTTATAGCAGGAATAGGATTCTGCCACCGTTGTGGGACCTGAACCTGGGTAAGCTGTGTTAACTCGTACCCGTCAACCGTCCGCCTTCCCCCACGTCTCTAAACACGCACTGTGAGGACCCCTCCATGGCGTACTCGTCGGCAATACCACGATAGTTGGCGCCCACCGTGGGGCAAGAGGCGCTTCAGGCTCTTTAGCGGGCGAGGACCAAGATCTTCGCAGGAATCAGCGAAACCGTAGCCATCGGTCGCGTTCTCTTCTCTGGCAACGTTCCCATCGTCCCTCCCGACGAGTTCTGGATCCCGGTGAAGACGAACCCTACGTGGTGTTCGATCGTTCCTATCGGAGACATCCACCACTTCATCGGTGAAACCGACTCGGGCACTAGTTCCCTGGGAGTCGGAGGAGCATTAAGGCCCACACGGACCGCCTACGGCAGGATACGTTCGCGGAAGGATCGATGTCGGATCTCTCTTCGGAGTTTGCCGTCAAAGATCGGAAAAATCCAAGGCCCACCCAAACCACCCCTGTGCATGATATAAAGGTGGAAGATTGCTCCAAATCCGCAGGCTTCGCCCGTGCGTCTGGACAGCAGAGATCCAAGTTCGTCGGAGTGGTTACCATCTTTGATCTGGCGCGCTGCATTCAGAGAGAAGGCAAAAAACCCCGCGATTACCTGGCCAGGTGGCTCCGTATGCGAGCCGATCTGGCCCACTACCCCGATGATAACGCTTTGTATCACTACGTGGAAGGACTGGACCGTGGCACGCTTCTCCGACATTCTTTAAGACGGCAGTAGGCAACAGGACGCCTTACCCTTGAAGATATGGTGAGCACCGTCAACAACTACGCGGAAGCTGACGCAGCAGCCCAGAAAGCGCTTGCGCTCATCGACGAAGAACCTTCGATTCAACCACCGCCACCATCGCCTCCGGCCGCCATCGTCGCAGCTGCACCGCCACCTGCATTCATCGTTGCTGTTGTTGCACCTCCACCGCCCGTCATCGAGGGAGTCCTGGCACCCTCCGACTCTGTCATTGACGCGCTTTATGTTGACTTCAGTGCAGATTTAGAGGAGATAGATTTTAGTCCAGAAGATCTATACTCCGCTATGCAGGAGATGGAGGAGGAGTACACGCGCGAAGAGCAAGCCAACAATGTCGTCACGTCTAGAGGGGTGTTCGTCACCATTGGGACGACGATGGATAAAGATCAACCCGGACGAGCTCCGCCTACAGCGCTGGAAAAGGGGAAGGGGCCACTTATTGCTGCTGACGATGATCGCGCAAAGGTCATGCCTCCTCCGCCTAACCCAGTGCAGCAGCCGCAGGAACTCGGCATCGGCTCGAGCAACAACAACACCGCAAACTTGCCGCCTCCAGCATCTACGTCTGCAGCAGCCCAAGTTACTCTAGCTGATAGAGTAATGTACGGCAGTCTCCTCGTCGAGCCACTGGCCGTTGCTCATATCCGGAACGTGACCCAGCTTGACAATAAGCGCCAGCAGCTGCTGGAGGAAGCACAGGCCATCGCAGAGCAAGGCACTAAGCTAGATCGAGATCTGGTCAACGCGCAGAAGTCCATAGAGAAAGCTAGAGCAATGGAGGCCGAGTACAAGACTTTGCTGCAGCAGAAGGCCAAGAAAGCTCCAGCTCACGTCATCAACGATCCTGGTGTACGGCGCAACCTAGGATGGGATCCCTCGAAGCCGGCACAAGCCAAGCCATACATTAACAGTGAAGGCAAGCAGGTGATGCCCACCCCACTCCTGAACCTCGCCGTCACCAAGACCCTTCTGGAGCAGGATAGATCGCCCGAGGCAGTTGAACAGGTCTATGACCTAGTGGCCAAGGCGGTGAAGCAGCAGGAAAAGGCCACCTCTCAGAGGCTTGAGTCCGACCCAGCGCTTTGCCAGTCAAGCCAGTATAAGCCGCCAAGGGACAGATCTCCTCTTGATGTCGGGTCCCAGACGGGTTCATCAGGACGAAGACAGAGGGATGCACGCAACAGGAAGGATGCCATCCCCATATCCTCCGACCATGGAGAAAAGGCCCGACCTCGTCGCCCATCGCCACCGCCCCGGTCCCCCCGACATCGTGAAGATTACAAGGCTCACCATCATACAGATATGCCCCCACCAAAGCAGTGCGACATCGTCATCCGCGACAACACGGAGCAAACCCGTCATGACGGAGAGCACAACCAAGGACACAGGAGCAGGTCACACCATGACCCTCTGCGTCCGACAAGCAACCATGACTGGCGTGAGGCGTCGCAGGAGGGTAACAGCAGGAAGGCTAACCCACCGCCACCTCCACCTCCATCACCACCAAGCAGTCACCATGGCGGAGGGGACCCGCGTCGTTCACGTAGCACGTCCCCTGTTGACAAGAAGAAGAAAAACCTGGAGCCGTACGATGCACGTTCGCGGATCGATAAGATCCACGAGGCCCGAGAAGGACCATACCTGGGACCACGTTGCTTTGGACCTGCAAGACGGTCCGCAACTTACCCCAAAGGTTTCCTGATTGACAAGACCATCAAGCCCTATGAAGGCACCGCCAAGCCAACCACATGTTGCTGGACTACGGCAACGCCAACGTCGCCGTCAAGTACCTCCCATTAATGTTGGCGGGCACGACCCATCAATGGATCGATGATTTGCCGGAGAAATCTATCTACAACTTCTTGGACATGCAAGAAGCATTCACCAAGAACTTTGAGGGTACATACAAACGTCCCTGCACTGTGGGCGATCTACAGCGGTGCGTGCAAGAGAAAGACGAGACATCTCGTGCCTACCTCTCCCGCTGGCTAGACATGAAGAATTCCTGCGCAGGAGTGCACGCTCAGACCGCCATGGCCGCCTTCATCAATGGGTTGGAAAGGGGCACGTTGCTCCGACATAAGCTAAAGCGCTTGCAGGACAATCACCATCTCGACTTGAACCAAATGATTCAGTTGTCTAGTGAGTTCGCAGCTGCCAACGATGATGCTCATGGCTCCTTGCCGGCAACAGCTGTTCCAACTCAAGATCGGAGGAACAACAGTACAAAGCGGAAAACAGCTCTAGAATAAAAGCAATCTACCGACATGGTTGCTATGACTTTTGCAGGACGAGGCGATGGTGGACAACGTGGTCGAGGAAGAGGAGCTGGTCGTGGGCAGCAACGAGGAAGTGAAACTACCTCGGCGCCGCTCCGCATTCCCCAAACCTACGAGGAGTACCGCGATATGTCGTGCCTCGTACACCTCGACGTTAACGGCAAGGCCACCCATCCCAATCGACACTGCAAATTCGTCAACAACCTCAAGGAAGACCCGGAGTCCGGCTACAAGCAAAGTCGGAAGAACAGACCGCGAGGCAAGGGCAAGGGGAAGAAGAAGGAGGAGGAGTCCAAGGATTCAAGTGACATGGACGAGGACGTTGACCCCAAGCACGCCGCCAAGAGCGACGACAAGGGCAATAACCCCTTCACAAAGAAGGCTCCAGTCTACTACACTTTCCTTGGCACCCCCACCGTCCGACAACAGAAGACCTCTCTGAGGATCCTGATGGCTACTCTCCCCCAGTTCCCCAGCACCTGCGCTGGTCGAAGGTTCCAATCACTTGGGACAGGACGGACCACCTAGACCTTATACCTACGGAGAACCAGTACGCCATGGTCATCAACCCCTTGATTGACGACGTGGAGTTCACCAAGTGTATGGTGGATAGTGGAAGCAGCATCAACATCATGTACCTGGATACACTGCAGAAGATGAACTTCACGGAGGCAAACCTAAGGCGGACCAATACCATCTTCCATGGCGTAGTTCCCGGTCAGGAGGCTCGGTCCCTTGGGTGCATTACACTTTAGGTTGCCTTTGGCGATGTTAACAATTACCGCCAAGAGCGCATGACCTTTGAGGTGGTCCCCTTCAAGAGCGTGTACCACGTCATATTTGGCCGCGACATATTCCACACGTTCATGGCCAAGCCAAGCTTCGTCTACAACAAACTGAAGATACCCGGACCAAACGGTGTCATCACCGTATCCGGAAGCTTTATCAAGGCAAGGGACTGCGAGATCATTGAAGCAGTCGTTGCAGAAGTTGTCCTCTATAGCGAAGAATTCAAAGAGATCCAGAGCAAGGTCGATGATGTTGGAATTATGCCCTAGAGGCAATAATAAAGATGTTATTATTATAATTCTTGTTCATGATAAAGTTTATATTCCATGCTAGAATTGTATTAAGCGGAAACATTAATACTTGTGTGGTTTGTGAACAACACCGTGTCCCTGGTACGCCTCTAAGGACTAGCTCATTGATCAATGATGGTTAAGGTTTCCTAACCATAGACATGAGTTGTCAATTGATAATGAGATCATATCATTGGGAGAATGATATGATGGACAGACCCAAACTAAGCGAAGCAATTAGATCGTATCATCGTGTTCATCTTTGCGAAGCTTTTCCTATGTCAAATATTGTATTCCTTAGACCATGAGATAATACAACTCCCTGGTATCGGAAGAAAGCTTTGAGGTCATCAAACGTCATCCTATGAGAGGGTGATCATAAAGGTGTCTCTCAGGTGATCGGAAAGTATCTGTTGGGTTGTATGTATCGAGATGGAATTTGTCCCTCCCAAGTCGGAGAGATATACTTCGGGCCCACTCGATAATCGATATCAACACCGCTTGCAAGCATGTGGTTAAGGAGTTAATCACAAAGTGATATTGGATTACGGAACGAGTAAAGTACTTGCTGTGAACGAGATTGAACTAGGTATGACGGTACCGACGATCGAATCTCGGGCAAGTAAAATATCGCGAGACGAAGGGAATATATATATGGGATTGTTTGAATCCTGACATCGTGGTTCATCCGATATGATCATCGATGAATGTGTGGGAGTCAATATGGGTGCCCAGACCCCGCTGTTGATTATTGATAGAAGATCATGTCTGCATATTCTCGAACCCGCAGGGTCACACACTTAACGTGTCTTGACGCTAGGATAGATTGGAAAATTGGTTTATGAATTTTTGTTCGGAGTCTCGGATGGGATCCGGGACATCACGAGAGGTTCCGGAATGGTCCGGAGAATAAGATTCATATAAGGCAGTGCAGTTTTGGAGTTCGGAATTGTTCCGGGTTAATCGGTATTGTACCGGAAGCTTCTAGAACCTTCCAGAAGGGGACCAACGTGGCCCCACCTTCCAGGAGGGGCATGGGCCTATGAGGGAGTGTCCTGGCCGCATTGGTCCAGGGGCACAAGGCCCCATAGGGCCCAGCCGATCCTAGAGAGTTTAAATCGTTTATACTAGAGATAGGGTTTCTAGAAGAGGGGAGAGTCCATGCCCCCCACTCCTTATCCTTTGGGCTTGGGGGAGGGGCTAGGGCTGCCCCCCTCTATATAAAGAGGGGTGGGGGCGCACCAACCCCCTACACCTCTCCTCCAAACCCTAGCCGCCTTGCTAGCTTTCCTCTCTCCCTCCCGACTGTTTGTAGGCGAAGCCCTGCTGCAGAAATTCTCTACCATATACACCACGCCGTCGTGTTGTAGATCCAATCTATCTCTCCACCATACTTGCTGGTCCGAGGAAGGAGGAGACATCGAGGTGCTGCACGTGTGCATCTCACGGAGGCACCGCCACTTGTGGTGCTAGATCGGATCGGGTCGCGAGGAGGAGAAGCGAGTACGACTACATCACCCACTTTCCGACGAACGTTCCGCTGTGCGAATCTTCAAGGGTATGAAGATCTAATCCAATCTCTCTCGTTGATTGCATCTCCTAGATTAGTTCTTGGCTTTCCCTCTGTTCGCATCCGTAGAAAATTTTGATTTACTATGCCGCGAATCCCTTCAGTGGTATCAGAGCTAGATCTATGCGTAGATGTGTTTCACGAGTAGAACACAACATGGTTGTTGCGGGGGTTGATGTTTTCTGTTGCAAGCCTCTTGTTTGTGTTCTTCTTATGACGCGGGATAGTGAGATTGAAGCGGTCCAGGCCAACCTTACGCGACGTCGTTCGCGAGACCGGCTCCGCACTTGACGTGTGGCTTGTTCCACACATGCGACTGGTGGATGTCAGTTTCTCTCACTATAGTTGTCATGGGATTAACACCGGAGTTTGGCAACCATAATATCACCGTTGTGGCTTTCCGTAGGTAAGAATCGTTCTTAGCATCTACTCCCATAAGCCACGTAAAACATGCAACAACAAAGTAGAGGCGTCTAACTTGTTTTTGCAGGGAGTGTTTTCTGTGATATGGTTTGGCCCAAGATGTGATGTGTATATTGTATGCGATGATCATGTTTTGTAATGTTTCATGACTTGCATGTCGATGAGTACACAACCGGCAGGAGCCATATGGTTGTCTTTATAATTGTGTATGACCTGCGAGTCAACTTCTTATACGCCATGTAATAGCTTTACTTTATCGCTAAGTAGTTAGCAATAGTTGTAGTTGCTATTCGTGGTGGAGGCAATCATGGTGGAGTGATGGAGATCATGCCGGAACGCACAAGATGGAGATCATTGCGCGAGGATTGGCTATACCATGTCACATAAAGTTATATGCATGTGATGTTTATCCCTTTATGTATCTTATTATGCTTAGATCGCGACGGTAGCATTATAAGATGATTCCTCACTTAAAGATCAAGATAAAAACTGTGTTCTCCCCAAGTATGCACCGTTGCGAAAGTTCGTCGTGTCCAAGCATCACGTGATGATCGGGTGCTATAGACTCTACGGTCACATACAACGGGTGCAAGCCAGTTTTGCACACGCAGAAATACTTGGGTCTAGCTTGACGAGCCTAGCATGTACAGACATGGCCTCGGAACACAAGAACCGAAAGGTTAAGCATGAGTCATATGAGTGATATGATCGACACTTTGTTGTCCACCATTGAAACCACATCTCTTCTCGTGATGATCGGATTAGGTGTGGTGAATTTGGATCGTGTTCACTAAACAACTTGAGGGATGTTGAATTTAGTGGGAGTTCATCTAGTAATTTGATTAAATTGAACTATTTATCATGAACATAGTCTAAATTGTACTTGCAAATACTGTAGATCACATGGCCAAGTCCAACTTCAACTTCAACGTTTTTGCTGAGAAGGAAAAGCTTAGAAACAATGGGTCTAACTTCACCAATTGGTTCCGCAATCTAAGAATCATTATGTCTGGCGGACAAAAGGACTATGTCCTTGGGAAAGCGTTAGGTGACCCCCCTGCTGCAACTGCGCCGGCTGATGAGAAAGCTGTCTATCAGTCGCGCAAAGATGAATATGGTGTGATTAAGAGCACCATGTTGTTTGCTATGGAACCGGAGCTTCAAAATCGTTTTGAAGAGTATCCCGGGCCCTTCGAGATTCTCGAGGAGCTGAAAACCATGTTTCAGACTCAGGCCCGTTCTGAGAGATATGAGATCTCCGAGAAGTTCTTTAACTGCAAGATGGAGGAAGGGAGTTCCGTTAGTGAGCACGCCATAAAGATGTCGGGCTACACTCAACGTCTTGAGCAACTGGAATGCACGATTCCAGAGGATCTCAAGATTGACAGGGTTCTGCAATCACTCCCTCCCAGCTACAAAAGTTTTGTAGTGACTCATAATCAGATTGGTTCCACTGATACGATCACCGAGCTCTTCGCAAAGCTGAAGGCTGCATAGGTGGACATCAAGAAGGATAATCATGTGTTGATGGTCAACAAGCCCTCCTTTAAGAAAGGTAAGGGAGCAAAGAAACCCTTCAAGAAGGGCGGCGGCAAGCGCAATGCCCCTGCTGAGAAGAAGCTCAAGTCTGGTCCTAAGCCCGACACTGAGTGCTTCTATTGCAAGGACAAGGGTCACTGGAAGCGCAAGTGTCCGAAGTACTTAGCGGACAAGAAGGCTGGCACCATCAAAGGTATATTTGATATACATGTTATTGATGTTTTCCTTACTAGCCCTCGTTGTAGTGCCTGGGTATTTGATACCGGTTCAGTTGCTAATATTTGTAACTCGAAACAGGAGCTACGGAATAGACGGCGGCTTGCGAGGGATGAGGTGACGATGCGCGTTGGCAACGGATCAAGAGTTGATGTGATGGCCGTCGGCACGCTCTCCTTAGTTTTACCTTCGGGATTAGTTTTAAACCTTAATAAGTGTTATTATGTGCCTGCGTTGAGCATGAACATTATTTCTGGATCGTGTTTATTGCAAGACGGTTATTCATTTAAATCGGAGAATAATGGTTGTTCTATTTATATGAGTAACATCTTTTATGGTCATGCACCTGTTGTGAATGGTTTATTTCTTCTAAATCTCGAAAGGGATGAAACACACATCCATAACATTGAGGCTAAGAGATGCAAAGTAGATAGTGATAATACTACTTATTTGTGGCACTGTCGTCTAGGTCATATTGGTGTAAAGCGCATGAAGAAACTCCATTTTGATGGACTTTTGGAGTCTCTTGATTTTGAATCATTTGACACATGCGAACCATGCCTCATGGGCAAGATGATCAAAACCCCGTTCTCCGGTATGATGGAGCGAGCAACGGACTTGTTGGAAATCATACATACCGATGTATGCGGACCGATGAGTGTTTCGACGCGCGGTGGATATCGTTATTTCCTCACTTTTACCGATGACTTAAGTAGATATGGGTATATCTATTTAATGAAACATAAATCTGAAACATTTGAAAAGTTCAAGGAATTTCAGAATGAAGTGGAGAACCATCGTAACAGAAAGATTAAGTTTCTATGATCCGATCGTGGAGGTGAATATTTGAGTTATGATTTTCTCACGCATCTTAAAGCAAGTGGAATCGTTTCACAACTCACGCCACCCGGAACACCACAGCGCAATGGTGTGTCTGAACGCCGGAATCGAACCCTATTAGATATGGTCTGATCAATGATGTCTCTTACTGATTTGCCGTTATCATTTTGGGGTTATGCATTAGAAACCGCTGCATTCACTTTAAATAGGGCTCCATCTAAATCCGTTGAGACGACACCATATGAACTGTGGTTTGGTGCTAAACCTAAGTTGTCGTTTCTTAAAGTTTGGGGATGCGAAACTTACGTCAAGAAGTTGATGCCGGACAAGCTCGAACCCAAAGCGGAGAAATGCGTCTTCATATGATACCCTAAGGAAACTATTGGGTATACCTTCTATCACAGAACCGAAGGCAAAGTGTTTGTCGCAAAGAACGGTTCCTTTCTTGAGAAGGAGTTTCTCTCGAAAGAAGTGAGTGGGGGGAAAGTAGAGCTAGACGAGGTTATTGAACCTTCTCTTGAATTGGAGAGTAGCGCAGCACCTGAAATTGTTCCAGTGCCGCCTGCACCAACAATAGAGGAAGCTAATGACAAGGATCATGAAGCTTCGGACGATGCTGCTACTGAACGTCGCAGGTCGACAAGGTCGCGTGCCCCTCCTGAGTGGTACGGCAACCCTGTCTTGACTGTCTTGTTGGTAGAAGACAGTGAACCTACGAACTATGAGGAAGCGATGATGAGCCCAGACTCTGAGAAATGGCTAGAAGCCATGAAATCCGAATTGGGATCCATGAGCGAAAACCAAGTATGGACTTTGGTGGATCCTCCTAGCGACCGAAAGGCCGTTGAGTGCAAATGGATATTTAAGAAGAAAACGGACGCGGATGGTAATGTTACCGTCTATAAAGCACGGCTTGTCGCAAAAGGTTTTCGACAAGTTCAAGGTGTTGACTACGATGAGACTTTCTCTCCCGTAGCGATGTTTAAGTCCATTCGGATTTTATTAGCAATTGATGCGTTTCATGATTATGAAATATGGCAGATGGATGTCAAGACTGCTTTCCTCAATGGGAACATTGATGAAGAGTTGTATATGATGCAACCCGAAGGTTTTGTCGATCCTAAGGATGCTAGTAAAGTATGCAAACTTCAGCGTTCCATTTATGGACTGAAGCAAGCATCTCGGAGTTGGAACCTTCGTTTTGATCAAGTGATCAAGAGTTTTGGATTTGTTCCAAATTGCTACGAAGCTTGTATCTACAAGAAAGTGAGTGGGAGCTCGGTGACGTTTCTGGTACTGTATGTGGATGACATATTGATTATTGGAAATGACATCAACATGCTTAACGATGTGAAGAGTTATTTGAACAAGTGTTTTTCAATGAAAGACCTAGGTGAAGCTGCTTATATATTGGGCATCAAAATCTATAGAGATAGACAAAGACGCCTGATAGCTTTAAGCCAGAGTACATACCTAGACAAAGTTCTGAAAAGGTTCAGAATGGATAAGGCAAAGAAAGGTTCAGTGCCTATGTTGTCAGGTAAGATATTGAGCAAGGCTCAATGTCCGGCTACGGTAAATGATAGGGAAGCTATGAGCAAAGTGCCTTATGCCTCGGCCATAGGTTCCATCATGTATGCCATGCCTGTGTACTAGACCGGATGTGTCCAATGCTCTTAGTTTGACGAGCAGATATCAAAGTGATCCAGGAGTGGAACACTGGACAGCCGTGAAGAACATCCTAAAGTACCTAAATAGAACTAAAGAAATGTTCTTAGTCTATGGGGGTGATGAACAGCTTGTCGTAAAAGGTTACGTCGATGCTAGTTTCGACACCGACAAGGATGATTCCAAATCTCAGACAGGATACGTTTATATTTTGAATGGAGGAGCTGTGAGCTGGAGAAGCTGCAAGCAAAGCGTGATCGCGGGATCTACAGTGGAAGCGGAATACATGGCTGCTGCAGAAGCGTCAAGTGAAGGAGTTTGGATCAGAAACTTCATCACTGAGCTTGGCGTGGTTCCAAGTGCATTGGACCCACTGGAGATATTGTGTGACAACACTGGCGCCATAACACTCGCTAAGGAACCAAGATATCATCCAAAGACCAAGCATATCAACCGCAAGTTTCATATAATCCGAGATTATATAGCAAATGGAGATCTGAAGATTAGCAAAGTACATACGGATCTGAATGTCGCAGATCCATTGACTAAACCTCTTCCACGTGTAAAACATGATCAACACCTCAGTGCCATGGGTGTGAGATTGTTGCCAGATGTAAACTAGATTATTGACTCTAGTGCAAGTGGGAGACTGTTGGAATTATGCCCTAGAGGCAATAATAAAGATGTTATTATTATAATTCTTGTTCATGATAAAGTTTATATTCCATGCTAGAATTGTATTAAGCGGAAACATTAATACTCGTGTGGTTTGTGAACAACACCGTGTCCCTGTTACGCCTCTAAGGACTAGCTCATTGATCAATGATGGTTAAGGTTTCCTAACCATAGACATGAGTTGTCAATTGATAATGAGATCATATCATTGGGAGAATGATATGATGGACAGACCCAAACTAAGCGAAGCAATTAGATCGTATCATCGTGTTCATCTTTGTGAAGCTTTTCCTATGTCAAATATTGTATTCCTTAGACCATGAGATAATACAACTCCCTGGTATCGGAAGAAAGCTTTGAGGTCATCAAACGTCATCCTATGAGAGGGTGATCATAAAGGTGTCTCTCAGGTGATCGGAAAGTATCAGTTGGGTTGTATGTATCGAGACGGAATTTGTCCCTCCCAAGTCGGAGAGATATACTTTGGGCCCACTCGGTAATCGATATCAACACCGCTTGCAAGCATGTGGTTAAGGAGTTAATCACAAAGTGATATCGGATTACGGAACGAGTAAAGTACTTGCTGTGAACGAGATTGAACTAGGTATGACGGTACCGACGATCGAATCTCGGGCAAGTAAAATATCGCGAGACGAAGGGAATATATATGGGATTTATTGAATCCTGGCATCGTGGTTCATCCGATATGATCATCGATGAATGTGTGGGAGTCAATATGGGTTTCCAGACCCCGCTGTTGATTATTGATAGAAGATCATGTCTGCATATTCTCGAACCCGCAGGGTCACACACTTAACGTGTATTGACGCTAGGATAGATTGGATAATTGGTTTATGAATTTTTGTTTGGAGTCTCGGATGGGATCTGGGACATTGGGCCGCATTGGGCCAGGGGCACAAGGCCCCATAGGGCCCAGCCGATCCTAGAGAGTTTAAATCGTTTAAACTAGAGATAGGGTTTCTAGAAGAGGGTAGAGTCCATGCCCCCCTCTCCTTATCCTTTGGGCTTGGGGGAGGGGCTAGGGCTGCGCCCCCCCTCTATATAAAGAGGGGTGGGGGCACACCAACCCCCTACACCTCTCCTCCAAACCCTAGCCGCCTTGCTAGCTTTCCTCTCTCCCTCCCGACTGTTTGTAGGCGAAGCCCTGCTGCAGAAATTCTCCACCATATACACCACGCCGTCGTGTTGTAGATCCAATCTATCTCTCCACCATACTTGCTGGTCCGAGGAAGGAGGAGACATCGAGGTGCTGCATGTGTGCATCTCATGGAGGCACCGCCACTTTTGGTGCTAGATCGGATCGGATCGCGAGGAGGAGAAGCGAGTACGACTACATCACCCACGTTCCGACGAACGTTCCGCTGTGCGAATCTTCAAGGGTATGAAGATCTAATCCAATCTCTCTCGTTGATTTCATCTCCTAGATTAGATCTTGGCTTTCCCTCTGTTCGCATCCGTAGAAAATTTTGATTTACTATGCCGCGAATCCCTTCAGATGACTCAGAGATGCCCGCGTCGAAGAAGCAGATCTCCGACTCCGCTCCTGCGTTCAAGGCCGCCATCGAGACCAAGCCGGCGGAACTTGTGGTAGGCGACGCCTCCAAGGTCACCGCCATTGGGACAAACCTGGATCCTAAATAGGAAAGCGCGCTCGTCGAGTTCCTCCGTGAGAATAGGGACATCTTTGCCTGGCAACCTGCCGACATGAAAGGTGTACCTAGGGAACTTGCCGAGCATAGCCTAAACATTGATCCAAAATCCAAACCAGTGAAACAACCACTCCGACGCTTGGGAGATGAGAAGAGACGCGCCATTGGCAAAGATATAGCTAGGTTACTTAAGGCTAGATTTATCCGAGAATTCCTTCACACCCAATGGGTGGCAAATCCTGTACTTGTCCCCAAAAAGGGAACCAATGAATTAAGAATGTGCGTTGATTACACCGGCTTCAACAAAGCATGTCCCAAAGATCCGTTTGCTTTGCCTCGCATTGACCAAGTCATTGACTCGACGGCTGGCTCGGAACTTTTGTGTTTTCTCGATGCATACTCAGGATACCACCAGATCAAGATGAGGAAGTCGGACCAATTGGCCACGCCGTTCACTACTCCATACGGCATGTTTTGCTATGTTATGATGCCCTTTGGGCTGAAAAACGCAGGTGCTATGTACCAGCGGACAATGCAACATTGCCTTCACGACAAAATTGGTCGGAACGTTCACGCCTATGTGGAAGATATAGCGGTGATGTCCAAAAAGTCAAACGACTTAATCTCCGACTTAAAAGAAACCTTTGATAATCTCCGGAAATACAACAAGATGCTTAACCCTAAGAAATGCGTCTTCGGGGTTCCAGCCGGCAAATTGTTGGGTTTCATCGTTTCCCATCGCGGAATCGAGGTCAACCCGAAGAAAATCAAGGCCATCTTAAACATAAACCATCCGACATGCCTAAAGGACATTCAACGACTAACAGGTTGTGTTGCAACAGTTAGTCGGTTCGTCAGCCGACTTGTAGAGAAGGCTCTGCCGCTGTACAAGTTGCTGAAGAAGGCGGACAAATTCACATGGACGGACGAAGCAGATGCAGCATTGAAGCAGCTCAAGGAGATTCTTTCCTCAGCGCCTATCCTTGCAGCACCCGAGCCTGGAGAACCCCTGTTAATCTACATGGCGGCAACCAACCGGGTAATCATCATCGTCGTCGTGGTAGAGCGGAAGGAACCAGGCTATGAGCACGGAGTTCAACGACCAGTTTACTATGTGAGCGAGGTCTTGACGCAGTCCAACCAGCATTACCCGCACTACCAGAAGATAGCTTATGGAGTATTCCTTGCTTCTCGGAAGCTGAGGCATTACTTTCAGGAGCACCCAATCATAGTGGTGAGCAAGACCCCACTGTCCGACATTATCAAAAACAGCGATGCTACGGGAAGGGTCGCGAAGTGGGGCATTGAACTTGCCGCCTTCGAGATCACCTACAAGAGACGCGACGCTATCAAGTCACAAACCTTGGCGGATTTTGTTGCAGATTGGACGGAGATGCCAGATGCTACTCCGTTGTCAGAACCAGAGTACTGGGTGATGCACTTTGACGGCTCAAAGCTACTCAACGGATCAGGGGCTGTTGTATTGCTACAGTCACCAACAGGAGACAAGCTACACTACGTTCTGCAGATCCACTTCGAGGCTACAAACAACATGGCGGATGAAGCACTCATTCACGGACTACGTGTAGCCAAGGATATTGGCATCAAGCGCATAGTTTGCTGTGGAGATTCCGACTTGGTTGCCCAGCAGGTGGCTGGCACCTGGAATGCGCGGAACCCTATGATGGCGGCATATCGAGATGAAGTGGACGAGATAGCCAAGAGCTTCTTGGGCTACGAAGTCAAGTATGTGCCTAGGGAGCAAAATGAGGCGGATGATCTGCTATCTAAGCTTGGATCAAGGCGCAAGAAAATTCCACCAGGAGTTTTCCTAGAGCACCTGCACACACCATCTGTGAAGGGAGCCGACATCGACAACCCAGACAGAGTTGATTCTTTCGTCAACATAGTGACCAAGGTCCCTTCGGCTTGGACAAAACCGTTCATGGCATATCTCGAGCACGAAACTTTGCCCGACGACGAAGTCGAAAGACGGCAAATAGTACGACGAGCAAAGGGTTATACCATAATCAATGGGCAACTCTACAAAGGAGCACTACTGGTGTATACCTAAAGTGTGTTTCCCAGCTAGAAGGCATGGAAATCCTATGCGAAATCCATCTCGGAGATTGCGGGCATCACGCCGCTCCTCGATCATTGGTCGCGAAAGCCTTCCGACAAGGATTCTACTGGATGACCGCGAAGGCGGACGCCGGCAAGATGGTTGAGACATGCATGGGATGCCAGTATTATGCCCGACAACCACATGTTCCTGCTGAAGAATTGCGAACAATACCAATAACTTGGCCGTTTGCAGTCTAGGGGATAGACATGGTGGGACTGTTACAGACGGCACCTTGTGGGTTTACGCATCTGCTTGTAGCAGTTGATAAATTCACTAAATGGATAGAAGCTAAACCCATTAGAAATCTTGATGGGGTAACTGCCCTCAGGTTTGTCCGGTATCTAGTGGTGAGATTTGGTCTCCCACATAGCATTATCACCGACAACGGCAGCAATTTATCACTCGGAGAAGTGGAGGCTTATTGTTGGGAGAAAGGCATCTAACTTGACATTGCATCTGTGGCACACCCACAGTCCAATGGTCAGGTTGAGCGAGCCAATGGATTAATTCTGCAGGGAATCAAGCCACGTCTTGAGGCACCGCTACATAGAGCAGTTGGAGCCTGGGCGGAAGAATTGCCATCTGTGCTGTGGAGTTTACGAACTACACCCAACAGATCCACCGGCTACACCCCTTACTTGATGGTATATGGAGCAGAAGCCATCCTACCTTCCGACATCCTCCACGATGCACCAAGATTTGCCGCCTACGACAAAGATGACGCTGAAAAATCCAGACGCCTAGATGTGGACCTTCTCGAGGAGGAGCGCTTTTTGGCATTCCAAAGATCCGCCATCTACCAGCAGAAGCTACACAGCTACCATAGTCGCCACGTTCGGCACCGCTCGTTTAAAGAGGGGGATTTGGTTCTCCGACTTAAGCAGAAGAAGTCACACAAATTATTCCCGCCATGGGAAGGACCGTTCATCATAAGCAAGGCGCTACTCAATGGGTCTTACTACCTTGTTGACAATCGTGAACTGAAGGATAGACCCAACAAGGATCATAAGCGTAACGAACGTGACCCGGATGATGACTACCCGGAGGTTGATCGGCCATGGAACATAGCACATCTACGTCCTTTTTACACTTAGCATTTTTTATCTAATTGTGTACCTCTTATATGATCAATGAAATAAAGCTCTTTGGTTCACTCATATTTCTGAGTCTTTTACCTCCTTTAGTGTTCATTTTTGGATCATGTAAAACCTTTATGCACAAGCTTTGCGATTGCACTTGTGAAAATTCCGCCTACGGGCGTTAGCTTAAGTTTTCTGGTCTACACGTTCTTTGTTGTTTTTATGTGGAGTCTAGATTAGTGACTTTTGGCACTTATTGTCGGCGATTTTGTGCTTAGGTTATTGACGGTGCCATTGGGCATCATCACCTGAGCGTATGGTTCCGACAACGAGTCTTCCGACTCACGAGAAGTCAAGCATAAGAACCAAAGTAATGGATAAGCCAGCACTTGCTTAAAACAATATATACATGTTGGAAACTAGTTCTTGAGCAGCAGGAAATAACAACCATTGGTTTCCGTCTTAAGTTACATAAACAAGTTTTTTCTACATATGCACCAAAGGTGAAACAAATATTACAAAGTTGTTCTTCATTCATTTGGCGTAGGTGACTTGGAAGCAGCATCATCACCAGCCGGAGATCCACCCTCGAAGTCGGCACTGTGGTGGGACTCAGAGGAACCTTGGTTGCCGCTGTCGATGGTGTTCATTGGCACAAAGAAGTTGACGTCTACCAACTCGGCAACTCTGGTGTCATAGCCCGCGAGCTACGACAAGATGGATTCATGGTTAATCTCTTTGCCATCATCTTCTACGTCGGGAATGCCAGAGGTCACCGTGTCGATGTCGGCATCTTCATAGTGTGCCTTCACCATTGACAGCGCCATCCTTGCGCCAGCCCGTGCACATGAAGCTTTCCAGCTTGTGATACGCTCGGGGGCTCGGCGCAGAATCTCCGAGTACTTTACCACGGAGTCCGATGCCTTGATGTTTATCTGGAGAGGCTTGGCGATATCCTTGGCTTGCGTGATGGCAGTGTTGATAAAGTTGCCGGCAAGAACCATGCATTCCTTGGCTGGAGGAGGCGATTGGGTTAAACCCATAGGAGCTGCAAATTCCGACAAGGAGCGCATGAGTTCAACAATTCAAAGTAGCCAAACTACAGAAATCCAAGACGAAGAAAACTTACTAAAGATCATGGCCTCAGCTTGCTAGAGGGTGTCCGCCAAGGATTCTTTCTCTTGTTGGAGGAGCTTATACACCTCGCTATGGCGTTGATTTTGCTCATCGGCAGCTTGCTTCTGATCTTTTAAGATCGCAATCTCCTACTTCAAGCGATTGATTTCCTCGGTGGCGGAGTCCTGCAGGGCCTTCATCGACTCCTCATGCATTTTCAGCATGTCCTTCCTCTCCTGCTTAAGAATTTTGTTCTTGCTATCCAGCTCTTGAATGTGCTTGGATTGCTCGACAATATTCTTGGCCTTGGCGATGGTTTCTGTAAGTCGGAGAAAGCAAAGTACACAGTGAGTACTCGGAGAATATGGGCACAAAACCAAGTCGGAATGCGAAAAAGAAAACAGATGCTTGCTCTTGGTGATATGTTCCTTCAAGAAGGCAGATTTACCATTTTTAGCTTCCAGGTCTGTGCGCATCTTCTGGTACTTGTCATTGTCCATGCCCCTCCGAGCACTCTCGTTCTGTGGAAAAAAGGTCAAAGTTAAAATGTTGTTTGGTCTACTTGGAGCATCTAGCCGAAAATTTTCCACCTAGACGCTCGGGGGCTACAGCGAGAGTTTTGGACTTAGTAATATGCTTAGCTTTTCTTTAAAGCATCTAGTCGGAACTAATTCAGTTCTCGATTAGAGGCTTGGGGGCTACAGTATAAAGTTTTTAACTCGGATATATGCTTAGCCTTTCTTTAAGCATCTAGTCGGAACTAATTCAGTTACAACTAGAAGCTTGGGGGCTACAGTATGGAAATTTATAAACACTGCGTATGCTACTCTTAAAGAATCTAGTTAGAATATTTCATTCCACCTACATGCTTGGGGTCTACAGTGAGAGTTTTTCTAACTTAGTCACTCTTAGAGCATATAGATGCAAAAACCTATGGTTTTTCTGTCTACATCCTCGGGGGCTACAGTGGGATACTCATATGAAATGCAAAAGGCAAATAAAACTTACAAGTGCGATGATATTGAGGTTTGTAGCACTCTTGGGCAGCAGCTTGCCAAAGGATTCGTTGTTTCCTTGCAAGATTTCTGCTTGTCGGCGGAGCTCCTCTAGACCGCACGTCGGAGATGTCGGTGCCGCACCAGGGACCAAAGAGTGCTACCCGGTGTAAGTACCGGATATACTATATTTGGATAGGCTATGGTTTTCTTGGGTGCGGGGGCGCCTCCAACGACAGAGGTACCTGCTTCCACCATCGCCTTACCGCCACCGATGGCATCCTTAGCCGGAGCTTAAGCCATTTGGTGGGCGGCACTCTCCTGCGTCGCCTGCTTGCTGACGACAGCAACCTCGGTAGAGGCACCTGAGTCCACTTCCATGGCGGAAGGGCCAGATGCCTCCTTAGCTTGTGAGCCTATCGGGGCAGATGAAGGCTTGACGGAGGGAGTGGTAGGGGCGATGGCGGGAGATGTGTCGCGATGCAGCATGTCGTTGATGGTTCTAGAAGCCCCCAATTTTGAGGTCTTCTTGAGGCTGGTCGTGGCTTTCTTCCTGAAACGTGCAACATGCATAAGTACAGGAGCAAGACAGATAAATAGACAATGTCGGAGGAAGAGAAGCTTACACAAGTGGGGGTGCTTTGGCAAATGGGATACCGGTAACTTTTCTCTTTTCCACCTCCAGGGCGACGGTAGTCTTCTTGGAGGCTCCACCCTCCGTCTTCTTCTTCTTGCCTCCGTCGGCAGCGTCAGAGGTGGAGCTCTTCCGCTTTCACGCCAACGGAGCATCATCGTCGGACACGACCGTGACTTCCTTCATCTTTTGATCATAGATTTGAGGAGCCATGCTGTCCTCATCTATGTCGCTAAGCTGTTAAGTGAGAAGTCACCATGTTAGATGAGATGCCATTTGCAAGACGGAACAACTGGAGTATATATCATACACGGAAAATAAATACCTACCTTTGGGCACTTGCCATCTACTACGAACATGTCATAGGTGATGGTGAAGTCACGCTTCTTGTCCTTCACCTTGACGATGTCCTTAAGGCGGAGCTTGACGGAGTCGCTCGAAAAGTTGTCCACGGACATGCGGAGGCTATCCCTTCTATCGTTGGTATACTCATGCATGAGCTTCGCGCGGTGCTACAGAGGTTGGATTCGCCTGATGAACCAGCACATGGCTAGGTCCAAGCCGGTAAAACCCGTCTCTACGAACCACTCTATCCGCCTTATGGCGCGGGAAGCATCGAGGTCGGAGGGAAGGGAGGCCTGGGATCTCCATGACGAGGCTTCAGCGGCGGCTCCGTCAACGAAGTCCAGGTACGTTACTTGTCGGCCAGACAGAGGAATGTCTGGGCCGTAGAAGTACGTTTGTTGCCAATTTTTGCAGGACTCGTGGCCAACGATGTCGGGGAACCGCCGGCCAGGTCGAATCTTGAAGCTTATGGTGTCGTAGTTCCTAAGTTCTTCCTTACTATCTCCGGCTTCACGTTTGACGGTGAAGAAGTACACGAAGAGGTCTAGCCTAGGCTTTATCCCTAAATAACCCTCGCAGAGCGCCGTGTAGTTGCTAAGCGCTAAGATACTGTTGGGAGAAAGATTCTGGGCTGGACTCTATAGTGGTTTAAGACGGAGAGGAAGAAGTTGGAGATGGGCAGGGAGACGCCGTGTACCAGTTGGGCTTTGAGGTACACCTTTTCTCTGGCTTGGGGAGAAGGTGTCACCTCGCCGGCCGGTGCCGCCCGCCAGGAGAGCCCCTCCGTCGCAGGGAGGTAGCCCTCAGCGATCAGCTCTTCGATATCACGGTTGGTGATATCTGAGCCTCGCAAGTCGCCCTTGTGCGAATCTAGCTCCTCCTCCAACGGCTCCAGCGCTGCCAGATTGTGGTCGCCGCCGGTGGACTCAATCACCGCCGAGGCGGGGATGACCAAGCCCTCTGGAGGCACGACAATGGAGCTCGCCGGCTTCGCCACGGCTTCTCTCGACGTTTCCATGGAAGGGGAGGTGCTGCTGCTAGCCATGGAGAGAGGTTGGATGTGACTGGTGCGGATTGAGGCTGGGGTTTTTCGCGAGTTTGGCGCGGAGAGCTCGAGGAGGCACGCGCTGGAGGAAGAAGATGATGCGAGGAGATAATGAGGTAAAAAGTAGAAATTCCACCACGGTTACTATTTATCATCTCCAGCGTCAAGATTCGTGCAGCTTGATCGGACGGTTGCCGCATAGACGACGTGTTTGCAAACGTGTGCGGAAATTTCGCCACGTCTCCAACCGTCGCCGCCAACGGTTCGTATCGCTCACGCGGGAAAATTGGACATGATTGCGTTCTCTGCATGTGTGAGTTACGACGCGTAGCTGACCTAAGCCTACGTCGTCCTAGCTGACATAGGCAGATGAGCCATCACATCAGAAGGTTCTGGCATGGACGGATCTAGTCCGGCTATGGAAGAGTACGATGGAAGATTCAGCATTTCTCCGACTTACGTGTTGAAGACGGAGAAAACCTTGCAGAGTTCTTTGGGAGGACCACAAGATATTGCTTGACGATTTGCCGACATTCATCTAGACGGAGAATTCCACACGAAGAGGCAAGACGGCGTAAGATCTCGGAGTTCTCCGGGGGCTACTGTTGGGGATATGCTATATGGGTATCCTCATAGCATGTCACCTATCCGGATAACCCGGGTGGCCCACAGTTGGTAGCATAGCCTATGGCCTGCTGGGCGGCCCAGTTAGATGGATCCAGAAGGGAGGCCCATGCCGGATAAAGGAATGCTACGGTTGGATTCACCGACGTACCCGGAGCCTTGGAGTGCAAGATACACAAGACTAGTAATAGACGGTGTAGGACTCTGTAACCTGTCCGGCTAGGACTTTTCCCTGTAACCCTAGGACCAGGCGACTATATAAGTCGGGCCTATGGGATCCTTTAGGGCACGATCTCAGACGATAACTTACAATCTCAGACAACCTCACACAGCAAACCTATCTCTGTAACTCGACGTATTGCCCTTATAGTGATTTATAGCAGGAGTAGGATTCCGCCACCGTTGTGGGATCTGAACCTGGGTAAGTTGTGTTACCTCGTACTCGTCAACCGTCCGCCTTCCCCCACGTCTCTAAACATGCACTGTGAGGACCCCTCCATGGCGTACTCGTCGGCAATACCACGACAAGTTCCCCTTTTAGGGTTTTATTGAATGTCACTTTAGAATTTTTATATGTGAATTTCTCTTTGGATATTCATATAATACAATAAAATTACTTTGCACAATTCAGAGTGTGTGTTTTTAGTTGAAAATAAGATTCCAATAGTTTAGGGAATATTATTTAGGGTTAAATATTTTTAGAGTATTCTTACTCTATTAAAAGCATTGCTTTTCATTCCAATAATCAACTTGGAAGTTTTGGTTATAAAACTATTTATAATAATTTTTAAAAAATAGGATTTGAGTTTATTATATTTTCCCTTTTTGGAACTCTTCTTATTTTAATTTTCTAAAATTCCTAATAGTATTTTTGTTAGCATGCCCTTTTGGAAAAAAAATTGAAATGGCCATTTTCCCTGGTCCCACTAGTCAAACCAAAATGGTCAGAATGAGTGAATCGGTCTGGTCGAACCAAACCAGCCCCCGATGAGCTCGGCTCCCATTTGGCCAAAGGTAAGTGGCTCTCTCCTCTCTCTACCTCTCTCTCTATCGTCTTCAATTTCTACCACTGGCTCATCTATATTTTAATGTTTGCTTGTTCTGGTAATGGCTATTCTAGAGTTCCTAGAATGTTCTAGAGGTTTCTAGTAAGTTCTAGGGTGTTAATTGATTTGCTATGGCTCAACTTGGTCCCTGGTTTATAGTGTTGTTCTCTGTTTATCTCTGAATAGAGGTGTTCTTGACACTTTCTTCAGTTAACAGTTGATGCATGTAAAATGCATACATGAACTTTTTAGTTTCTTGTCACTTATTCCATCATATTTCAACATATTGGAATGTTATCTAGGATTATAAACATGTATTGCATTAATTTATGGGTATTAACCAATGATCCCTTTTATTTGGTTTATAACTGTGTAGGTTAGAAACCCCTGTTTTCGTATTTTTATGTTTCAGGGTCCAATACAGAGTCAAATTGGGCTAGGATTTTTCCAAAGCATTTTTATAGAAGGATAAGACCCTAGGCTTTGAAGCAGCAGAGGGGAGTGATTGCTATGAAAATAGACATCTTTCTCCGCATTTGAATCGCATTTTAAGTCAAATAGTTGACCAAGAATCTCTCTAGCCTTGCTACTAATGTCTAATTATTGTAAAGATGTGCAATCCTTGTTTTAAATTGTCTTGTGCAGCAAATCACACTTTTAAGGAGAAATCAGGAGCATTTATTGAAGATTATGAGTTTGCCTACTCAGCCAAGCAAACCAGGGTCAAAAAGGGACCTCCAAAAGGTTTAACGACCTGCCCTATGGGAAAGGCCCGCTCATATGGTCCGCCCGTACCGGGTGGCAGCGGCTCTATGATTTCAAACGCTGCAACTTTCGTGAAGGCACCTATAAATTTCATGACTCTCGGTGACGTGTAGAGAGACGTCATTTTCAGATTGCATCACAACACCATTGAAGGAGATCCACCGCAATAGTTCATCCTCTCCACCCTTCATCCGCTCCATAGCCATAATCTTGTACTTGAGATCTCCTTGTGAATTGGCGATCATTGTAAGAATATTTGATTTTAATTAAATATTTTGCACAATGTTTTCTATCCTTGATCTTATTGTTATGAGTGAGTAGTCCTCGCGGGTTGTGGGTTGGGGTTAAACTTCACAATGATTATGTGCATATAATACATGGAAATATTGTATGGTGATTGAATAGAGATATATATCTTTGTATCTTTGTCTCTTGTCTCGATCCATGGATTTGTAGGTACCTAGGATCCCAGGGATTGATAAAGGATCTAGGTGAGATGCGTGGTGAATGGCGACTTCACGCAAAACCCAGTGACATCAAGGGGAGTACGGTCTTCATTTAGGAATCCACTTGGGAGTATAAACAACAACATCATCATTCTTAAGGCTTTGATCTGTATTTTGCTTAATAATTGTGTGGTTATGTGTCTCAGATGCTATCTAGTTTAATCCTAGGTACTAATCCATGCATATATAGGATTAATATTATTAATTGCTTCACTTATCACTAATGTTCTACTTACTTTAAGTGGTGTTTTGCTATATGTACTATAAGGATGACAATTTAATCTATGGATCCGAGTATCCACGGATATCCGACCCGGCGGGTAAGGATATGGAGGCCTAATTACATCCACGGATTTTATAGGGTGGATATCCGTTAATTAATAGAGAGGTAATGGATAGTGATTTTGCTCCATGGATATCCAACAGATACCCGACTGACACGTGGAACCCACATGTCAGTGATATTGTTGTTTTACATGTGCAATATTTATTCAATAAAAGGCCCCAACTTCCAAGCCGTAGGTCCAAATGCCTGTTGGAGATATGCCCAAGAGGCAATAATAAAGTGGGTTATTATCATATCTTCATACTTATGATAAATGTTTACATACCATGCTATAATTGTATTAACAGGAAACATTAATACTTGTGTGATTTGTAAACATAAAAAAGTCCCTCGTAAAGCCTCTTGTTAAACTAGCTTGTTGGTTAATATATGATCATGGTTTCCTGAACATGAACATAGAGATGTTATTAACAACAGGGTCATATCATTAGGAGAATGATGTGATGGACATACTCCTATAGATAAGCGTAGCATAAAGATCAAGTCATTTTAATAGTTCAATTGCTATATGCTTTCTGATACATAGTAACCTAATTCCTTCGACCATGATATCATGCATATCACCTTTACCGGATGGATGCTTTGATGACATCAAACACCATACCTTAATTGGGTGGCTATAAAGGTGGCATTGAGTGTTCGGAAAGTATTGGTTGAGACACATGGATCAAGAATGGGAATTGTCCATCCATATGACGGATAGATATACTCTGGGCCCTCTCGGTGTAATGTCATCCAATTAGCTTGCAAGCATGTGACTGGCTCACAAGGGATCACATATCACGGGAACGAGAAAAGAGTACTTATAGGTAACGAGGTTGAACTAGGTATGCAGAGATACCGACGATCAAAACCTCGGATAAGTAAACTATCGTGAGACAAAGGGAAATTGGTATCGTATGTAAGTGGTTCATTCGATCGCAAAGTAATCGTAGAAATATGTGGGAGCCATATGAATTTCCAGATTCCTCTATTGGTTATTGTTCGGAGAAGTGTCTCGATCATGTCCGCATAATTCATGAACCGTAGGGAGACACACTTAAGGATTCGACGTTGTTTGAGTAGTTATCGAATGATGAGTAAGAGACCGAATGTTGTTCGGAGTCTCGGATGGAATCCGGGATATCACGAGGAGATCCGGAATGGTCCGGAGAATAAGATTCATATAAGGAAAGTCCTGTTTCGGAGTTGGAGAATGGTTCCGGTGTTTTCATCGGGAATGTTCTAGAAGGTTCCGGAATGTCCGGCACTCCGGAGGGTAAAGGGTACATGAATGTGTTATATCAAGTTGATATGATTGCGCCATGTACTAGGTGTCATCGCTGTACCAAAATAGAGGGTTTATTCAAATCCTAGTTTGAAAAGTCAAACGACTAGTTTGAAAGTCAAACGGCTAGTTTTGGGAAAGAGGAGAAGGAGGTTTGAAACCGACTTGGGGGAGGAGTTCCTCCTCCCACCGCCGGCCCACCTTGGGTCCGAGTTGGGAAGGGACTCCCCTCCCCAGGCGCGCCTCCCTCCACCTATAAGAGGAGGGGCATGTAGGGGTTCGTAGCATGGAAAACAAAATTTTTCTATCGCATACAAACAAACAAGCCAAGATCTATCTACTAGATTGTAGCAACGAGTCAATGGAATAACTTACCCTCGAAGATTCCAAAGCGGTTAACGAGAGCAGATTCTCGTGGGTGATGTAGTCGTACTCTTTCCGATCTCAAGATCGCGTAGACGATCCTTCCGGCGCCACGTTCTGGCAGCGCTCCCGCAGTCGGTCACACGTTCGGTACTCGACGAAGACCTTCCTCTCCCTTGTTCCAGCAGGCAGCGGAGGTTGTAGCACTCTCCTCGAGATTCCGGCAGCACAACGGCGTGGTACCGGAAGTAGAGGGGAGATCCCGCAGGGCTTCGCCTTAAGCCGGAGCGAGTATGGTGGAGTATGAGAGAGATCTATTAGTGGTCTAGTGTTTAGACGCACCAATTAGAAGGCTCTAAACCGAAGGCTAGGGCAATTAGAAGCTCTAAACCAAAACGGCTCTAAACCGGAGATTAGAGGATAGGAACTTGTGTGTCTAGAGGAGGAGGCCCTGCCCCTCCTTTTATAGGTGGGAGGGGCGGCCAAGGGGAGGGGATTCCCTCCCCAAGTCGGCCTTGGTTGGCGCTCCGGCTTGGAGGGACTCCTCCCCCAAGTCGGTTCCAACCACCTCTTGCTTGTTTCCCACAGTTTCTTGTTTTAGCCGTTTGACTTTCAAACTGGACATTTGACTTTTCTGTTTTAGGATTTAATTTAATCCTTTATTTGGAACAGCAAGAACACTTAGTACATGATGCAATCATTCCAATATGTAATGGCACATTCATGTACCCCTCCCCCCCCCCGGAGTGTCGGACAATCTGGAACCTTCTAGAACATTCCCGATGAAAACACCGGAACCATTCCTGAACTCCGAAACGGGACTTTCCTTATATTAATCTTATTCTCCGGACCATTCCGAATCACCTCGTGATATCCCGGATCCCATCCGAGACTCCTAACAACATTCGGTCTCTTTCTCATAATACCATAACTACTCAAAACAACGTCGAATCCTTAAGTGTGTCTCCCTACGGTTCGTGAATTATGCGGACATGATCGAGACACTTCTCCGAACAATAACCAATAGAGGAATCTGGAAATTCATATGGCTCCCACATATTTCTACGATTACTTTGCGATCGAATGAACCACTTACATACGATACCAATTTCCCTTTGTCTCACGATAGTTTACTTATCCGAGGTTTTGATCGTCGGTATCTCTGCATACCTAGTTCAACCTCGTTACCGATAAGTACTCTTTTCTCGTTCCCGTGATATGTGATCCCTTGTGAGCCAGTCACATGCTTGCAAGCTAATTGGATGACATTACACCGAGAGGGCCCAGAGTATATCTATCCGTCATATGGATGGACAAATCCCACTCTTGATCCATGTGTTTCAACCAATACTTTCCGAACACTCAATGCCACCTTTATAACCACCCAGTTACGGTGTGGTGTTTGATGTCATCAAAGCATCCATCCGGTAAAGGTGATATGCATGATCTCATGGTCGAAGGAATTAGGTTACTATGTATCAGAAAGCATATAGCAATTGAACTATTGAAATGACTTGATCTTTATGCTACGCTTATCTATAGGTGTATGTCCATCACATCATTCTCCTAATGATATGAACCTGTTGTTAATAACATCTCTATGTTCATGATCAGGAAACCATGATCATATATTAACCAACAAACTAGTTTAACAAGAGGCTTTACTAGGGACTCTTATTTTAGTTTACAAATCACACAAGTATTAATGTTTCCGGTTAATACAATTATAGCATGGTATGTAAACATTTATCATAAGTGTGAAGATATGATAATAACCACTTTATTATTGCCTCTTGGGCATATCTCCAACAGTCTCCCACTTGCACTAGAGTCAATAATCTAGTTTCAAACCTTTGTGTATTCAACACCTATGGCCTTCCGGTGTTGTATGTACACGATTGCTAGTGGTCAACTGATCTCCGGATCTGACACTTCCAGGTCCGTGTGTAATTGCATGTCTTTGCGTCTCTACGCATCACTCATTCTCTAATGAGATGGCTTTGTATAAATTTGGTCTTTCGGTGTGACTTTTAGTTCTTTGGGGTTAAACATATGTTGACAATATTGTCGTACAATATATCTTCATAGTATTATCCCATTGTGAACTACACCTAGTTTGATAACAAACTACTTGACACAAATGCCCTCTTTTGCTGCTATAATAGCAGTCATATACTTAGCCTTTTGTTGTAGTATCTGTCACAATGTCTTAACTTTGGAACTCATCCAAAACCATTATGGAACTCACTTTCCATTATATTGTGCCACCCTTAGTTTAGATTGAGATAAACTTAATTTGCACTTTGTGACAAAACTAGTATCAATGTAGTACTTTTACAATGAACTAACCATCTATTTGTCACTTCTACAAATAATATACTCTTAGTTCTTCCAAAAGATCATAAGAATATCCTTACTATTGTCCAATGATCATCTTACGAATCATTCTGGTATATGCTCATAACATTTAGAGCATAGGACATATCTGGATTTGTACACATCACAGCATGATTGATATAAATACTCTTTGTGATCTCATACATCAAGTATCAACCTATACTTGAATCTTTGTTTCACTTACCAAATGTCAATACACTTGAATATATCATCAATATTGAACTTATTCAATCCTTTCTGTGCGACAAGAACCTTTCTTGTAGTTTCTATATTGAACTCATTCAATATCTCGTCTATGTACTTCTGGCACAACCATATTAGCGTCTATTGATGCCAAATATTTGGGTTTTGCCTAAGTCTTTCATCAGGATGAAATTCTTAATATGTTTTAATAAAAGATACATTATTTCCAATTAACAATATGTCTTCCACATAATGTATTAGAAACATGTCTTAGCGCTCCCACTTAATTTCTTGCAAATGCAAGCATCTTCATTGTCTCTAATGAACTTTTAAACTCCTTTAACAGTTTCATCATAGTGAAGATTCCAACTCCGCAATGCTCACTTCAACCATTGAAGTTTGCATATGCTTTTAGCATCCTTTGAATTAACAAAACCCTATGGACCGTGTTATGCACATGTCCTAGGTAACAATTCTATTAGAAGAACTTGTTTTGTTTATTCAACTACCATATAACAAATTATATGTAGTGGTTGCTACATTAATCCGTCTAGACTAAATATCACTATGAAAGATCAAATCTTGTCATAGTCAACCTTTGAACATTGTTGTGAACTCTTTCCCAACATGTCGACTATTTCATAGATGTGAAACATCCATGTCTATTTCTTTATAGATCCAAACACAAATGTAAGGTCTTACACCTTTCTTGAGGGTCCTTCAAGTTCAAAACTTGATTTCTCGTGTATGGAACTATCACGGATTTTTATGGCTTCAAGCCATTTGACGGATTCAGGGCCCATCATCGCTTCTTTGCATGCAGTCGGTTCATTATTCTCAAATAATGATTCAACCCTCAAATCTTGGTATTTGATTGTTTACCTGACCTACTTATTTCAATAGGAACTTAGATCTCCGTGACCACAACCTTTGAGGCACGTGAGCCATGAGCATTGTTGCTAACTCCGGAACATTTTTCGGTGCTGCGCAACTTTGCACATATAGCTAAGGTTCTTTTAAACTTATCAAAGTTCTATTGTCCTCCCACTTAACTTTTCACGAAAAATTCCTTCTCAAAGAAACTTAACGTTCTAAGCAACAAACACTTTTGTCTCCGGTGTTTATGGAGGAATACTTAACAGTTATTCGAAATAACATACAAAGACAGGTTCATCCGACTTTGGTTGCAAACATCTTTCTTATGCATAGCATACCAATATTTAAGAAAGGACAACTTGGGTTTTATCCCAAACCATAACCTTATATGGTGTCATTTCAACGGATTATGATGAAGCTCTTTTCAGTGGAAAAACGGTAGTCTCTAAAGCTTTTAATCTTTAAAATACAATGGCAGTTTTATGAATTACACCTTCGATCTTACCATGTCAAACAAGGTTTAATTACATATCTCGAACACTCCATACCCTTATGGTGTTTCGGGAAATGCAAATCCACGAAACAATTCCTTAAATCTTAGGTATTATGCTAAACTCTGTAACTCAAATATCTTCCTTTATGATCTTTATCATAAACTATTTATATTCTTGTTACAATGATTTTGCACTTCATCTTGAAAGTCTTTGAACTTTTCAAATGTTTCATACTTCATCCTTATTAAGTAAATATTCATATATTCACTCAAATTTTCGGAGAAAGCATATGAAGTTGAAATCCATCGCTCTTGACTACACATAATGGACTTCGTACAACAATATGTACAAGTTCAAATAAGCTAGTCATTCGTTCCCTTTTGGCCTATGAACGAAGTTTTAATTATCTCTAGGAAAGTTTCACAAGTGTCATTTGATCAAAATCAAAAGACTCCAAAATTCCATCCACATGGAGTTTCTTCATGTTTTCTTTCAATATAATTTAAACGGCGATGTCACTTCCTAAATGATCTTTCAATCAATTCGTCTTTCGACATCTTTAGCACTAGTTTTATGGATGTGATTTCTTCAACGAGATTTGCGAATCCATCTTTTATGGATTACGGCAATTATTTGAACAATCCTTTTGTTCTCATAATACCTGATGAAACAAATCTTTGAAGGCAAGCTTTGATGTTTAACGAGCAACACAATAACGCTTTATTTGTTCTCGATGAACATCATCACATATTCTTTTGCTAGTTACTTAGGCCATTGTAGTTCATGAATTGTGTTGTTTTGTATGACGATTCACACCAACAAATTCAGTATCAAATACTTAAGAACCACATTGTTTAATAAGCAAAGAATATAGCCATAACATGTATATCATCTATATACTTAAGCTGAACAATTCTAGTCTTTTCCTTTCTGCCATATATTTATTAGATTCTCTTTCAGTATTTCATTTTCTGTTTGAAAGAATCTATCAACATCAATAGTGGAGTCATACATATGACACATAGTCCAAAATGTGTATAGTTAAATACCAATGTCTTTGGACTTGCACTTTGAAGTAGATCACCATCATCAAATGTTTGGTGTTCTTTCAAATTCCTTTGTTTAGCAATCTCTTGGTGTAGTAAACATTTTACCTACATCAATTATTCATCCTTATCATGGAATCGTCCATGATCAAGCTACTTTTAGCTTATAACGATGAATTACGAGTATAATGTTGCTATCCAAAACCTTTTGGAGGATTAGGACAACAAGTGTCTCCAACCTTTTGCAAATTCTCATCAAATATGAGAACATGACTTTTGCCATATTATACTCTATCATGTTGCAACCAAAACTTCGTTTCAGATATCACAATATCTTCCACACATCATGGTTTCTGAAATAACTCTTTCAGATCCTAGATAACCTTGATATTAAGACAATCCTTTGAATATCAAGAATCATGGAGACAAACATGATACTTATACACTAACACTTGGAATTGTCACTATTGTTTTAATACCAATTATTAAACTTCATGGAGTAACCGGAACTTACTGAAAGTTTGCAATAGGACTTTTAAACTTTAGATTAACACTTCAAAACAATACGATACCAGTTCGTAAAGTAACTAACCAGAATTCTATAGTTCTATCATCTCAATTATAACTAAGCGCAAGGTGGTAAACAGATGCCAATGACTACAACAACTATGCAAATTCACTTTGATTTAGTTTATGATAAATTGAGTTCTAATTAATAATTAAATTAATCTAGGTGAACTCCCACTCAAAACAATATCCCTCACATTGTTTTAGTGATCACACGAACCAAATCCACCACATCAAAACCGATCATCACGAGAGTTGATGCAACTTCAATGGCGAACAATCAACATGTTCATCATATCTACTGTATGACTCATGCTTTACCTTTCGATGATCCGTGTTCCGAGACCATGTCTGTACATGCTAGGCTCATCAAGATCAAACCTTAGCTTCCGCATGAGCAAATCTGGCTTGCCCATGTTGTATACACTTGCGGAATCTAACACACCCGATCATCACGTGGTGCTTCGAAACAACAAGCTTTAGCAACGGTGCTAACTAAGGGTGAACACTTTATGACTTGAAATTCATGTGCATGAGGGATCATCTTATAATGCTACCGTCGTCTACTAAGCAATACAAGATGCATAAAGGATTAACATCACATGCAATTCATAATATGTGATATGATATGGCCTTTCTTCTTGTGCTTCCGATCTCCATCTTCAAGCACGAACATGATCTCCATCATCACCGGCATTGCATCAAGGTCAATGACGCCTCTCCATGGTTGTCGTCCACCGGCTTCAACTATTACAACTACTTTGAATAGACACGCGGGTCTTAACATAAATTAAAGACAACCATATGGCTCCTGCCGGTTGCCAACTTACAATAAGGAACATTGCATACATCAAATATAATCACAATCATGGCCATATCACATCACTGCACACCCCTGCAAAACAAAGTTAGACGCCTCTACTTTCTTTGCATATTTTACGTGGTTTGGGGATTTCAATAAGTGTCGTTCTAACTTATGAACAAGAACCACAACATTGATACTAGTATTGTTAATCACCCGTTGTAAATTGGATCTTAACTATGCTAGGAGAAACAAGCACCCGCCAAGCCACTTATGCAATACAAGTTGCATGTCAAGCGTGGAGCAAGTCTCATGAACGATGTCATGTAAGGTTAGCCCGGGCCGCTTCATCCCAACATACCGCAAGATTCAAAGTACACAAGAAGCAATCGACAATAAAAGCATCAACGCCCACAATGACCATTGTGTTCTACTCGTGCAACAGATCTACATATAGACACGGCTCTGATACCACTGTAGAGGTTCGTAGCATGGAAAACAAAAAATTTCTATCGAATACAAACAAACAAGCCAAGATCTATCTACTAGATTGTAGCAACAAGTCAATGGAATAACTTACCCTCGAAGATTCCAAAGCGGTTAACGAGAGCAGATTCTCGTGGGTGATGTAGTCGTACTCTTTCCGATCTCAAGATCGCGTAGACGATCCTTCCGGCGCCACGTTCTGGCAGCGCTCCCGCAGTCGGTCACACGTTCGGTACTCGACGAAGACCTTCCTCTCCCTTGTTCCAGCAGGCAGCGGAGGTTGTAGCACTCTCCTCGAGATTCCGGCAGCACAACGGCGTGGTACCGGAAGTAGAGGGGAGATCCCGCAGGGCTTCGCCTTAAGCCGGAGCGAGTATGGTGGAGTATGAGAGAGAGCTATTAGTGGTCTAGTGTTTAGACGCACCAATTAGAAGGCTCTAAACCGAAGGCTAGGGCAATTAGAAGCTCTAAACCAAAACGGCTCTAAACCGGAGATTAGAGGATAGGAACTTGTGTGTCTAGAGGAGGAGGCCCTGCCCCTCCTTTTATAGGTGGGAGGGGCGGCCAAGGGGAGGGGAGTCCCTCCCCAAGTCGGCCTTGGTTGGCGCGCCGGCTTGGAGGGACTCCTCCCCCAAGTCGGTTCCAACCACCTCTTGCTTGTTTCCCATAGTTTCTTGTTTTAGCCGTTTGACTTTCAAACTGGACATTTGACTTTTCTGTTTTAGGATTCAATTTAATCCTTTATTTGGAACAGCAAGAAGACTTAGTACATGATGCAATCATTCCAATATGTAATGACACATTCATGTACCCCTCCCCCCCCGGAGTGCCGGACAATCCGGAACCTTCTAGAACATTCCCGATGAAAACACCGGAACCATTCCCGAACTCCGAAACGGGACTTTCCTTATATTAATCTTATTCTCCGGACCATTCCGAATCACCTCGTGATATCCCGGATCCCATCCGAGACTCCGAACAACATTCGGTCTCTTTCTCATAATACCATAACTACTCAAAACAACGTCGAATCCTTAAGTGTGTCTCCCTACGGTTCGTGAATTATGCGGACATGATCGAGACACTTCTCCGAACAATAACCAATAGAGGAATCTGGAAATTCATATGGCTCCCACATATTTCTACGATTACTTTGCGATCGAATGAACCACTTACATACGATACCAATTTCCCTTTGTCTCACGATAGTTTACTTATCCGAGGTTTTGATCGTCGGTATCTCTGCATACCTAGTTCAACCTCGTTACCGATAAGTACTCTTTTCTCGTTCCCGTGATATGTGATCCCTTGTGAGCCATTCACATGCTTGCAAGCTAATTGGATGACATTACACCGAGAGGGCCCAGAGTATATCTATCCGTCATATGGATGGACAAATCCCACTCTTGATCCATGTGTTTCAACCAATACTTTCCGAACACTCAATGCCACCTTTATAACCACCCAGTTACGGTGTGGTGTTTGATGTCATCAAAGCATCCATCCGATAAAGGTGATATGCATGATCTCATGGTCAAAGGAATTAGGTTACTATGTATCAGAAAGCATATAGCAATTGAACTATTGAAATGACTTGATCTTTATGCTACGCTTATCTATAGGAGTATGTCCATCACATCATTCTCCTAATGATATGACCCTATTGTTAATAACATCTCTATGTTCATGATCAGGAAACCATGATCATATATTAACCAACAAACTAGTTTAACAAGAGGCTTTACTAGGGACTCTTATTTTAGTTTACAAATCACACAAGTATTAATGTTTCCGGTTAATACAATTATAGCATGGTATGTAAACATTTATCATAAGTGTGAAGATATGATAATAACCACTTTATTATTGCCTCTTGGGCATATCTCCAACAGGGCAGGGCTCCCCTCCTAGACACACAAGTTGCCTCCCTCTAAACCTAAAACCCTAGCCACAGCCTAGGGATTTCTCCCAAGCCGCCGAGTTAGAGCTTCTAATTGCCCTAGCCGCTGGTTTAGCCCCTTCTAATTGGTGTGTCTAAACCCTAGATCACCAAGGCTCTCTCATAGTCCAACATACTCGCTCCGGCTTAAGGCGAAGCCCTGCGAGATCTCCCCTCTACTTTCGGTACCACGCCGTCGTGCTGCCGGAATCGCGAGGAGTGTGCTACAACCTCCGCTGCCTGCTGGAACAAGGGAGAGGAAGGTCTTCGTCGAGTACCGAACGTGTGACCGACTGCGGGAGCGCTGCCGGAACGCAGCGCCAGAAGGATCGTCTACGCGATCTTGAGATCGGCAAGAGTACGACTACATCACCCACGAGAATCTGCTCTCGTTAACCACTTTGGAATCTTCGAGGGTGAGTTCCTCTATCGACTCGTTGCTACAATCTAGTAGATAGATCTTGGCTTGTTTGTTTGCATGCGGTAGAAAAAATTTGTTTTCCATGCTACGAACCCCATCAGTGGTATCAGAGCCGTGTCTATATGTAGATCTGTTGCACGAGTAGAACACAATGGTCATTATGGGCGTTGATGCTTTTGTTGTCGATTGCTTCTTGTGTACTTTGCATCTTGCGGGATGGTGGGATGAAGTGGCCCGGGCTAACCTTACATGACATCGTTCATGAGACTTGCTCCACGCTTGACATGCAACTTGTATTGCATAAGTGGCTTTGCGGGTGCCTGTTTCTCCCAACATAGTTAAGATTCAATTTACAACGGGTGATTGACAATACTAGTATCAATGTTGTGGTTCTTGTTCGTAAGTTAGAGCGACACTTATTGAAAGCCCGAAACCACGTAAAATATGCAAATAAAATTAGAGGCGTCTAACTTTGTTTTGCAGGGGTGTGCTGTGATGTGATATGGCCATGATTGTGATTATATTTGATGTATGCAATGTTCCTTATTGTAAGTTGGCAACCGGCAGGAGCCATATGGTTGTCTTTAAATTCTGTTAAGACCCGCGTGTCTATTCAAAGTAGTTGTAATAGTTGAAGTTGGTGGATGACAACCATGGAGTAGCGTCATTGACCTTGATGCAATGCCGGTGATGATGGAGATCATGTTCGTGCTTGAAGATGGAGATCGGAAGCACAAGAAGAAAGGCCATATCATATCACATATTATGAATTGCATGTGATGTTAATCCTTTTATGCATCTTGTATTGCTTAGTTCACGACGGTAGCATTATAAGATGATCCCTCAAGCACACAATTTCAAGTTTTAAAGTGTTCATCCTTAGTAAGCACCGTTGCTAAAGCTCGTTGTTTCGAAGCACCACGTGATGATCGGGTGTGTTAGATTCTGCGAGTGTATACAACGTGAGCAAGCTAGATTTTCTCATGCAGAAGCTAAGGTTTGATCTTGACGAGCCTAGCATGTACATACATGGTCTCGGAACACGGTTCACCAAAAGGTAAAGCATGAGTCATATAGTAGATATGATGAACATGTTGATTGTTCGCCAATGAAGCTACATCAACTCTCGTGATGATCGGTTTTGATGTGGTGGATTTGGTTCATGTGATCACTAAAACAATGTGAGGGATATTGTTTTGAGTGGGAGTTCAACGGCAATATGATTAAAAGTTGAACACTATTTATCATAAATTAAATCAAAGTGAATTTGCATAGATGTTGTAGTCATTGGCATCCGTTTACCACCTTGCGCTTAGTTATAATTGAGATGATAGAACTATAGAATTCTGGTTAGTTACTTTATGAACTGGTATCGTATTGTTTTGAAGTGTTAATCTAAAGTTTAAAAGTCCTATTGCAAACTTTCAGTAAAGTTCCGGTTACTCCATGAAGTTTAATAATTGGTATTAAAACAAGAGTGAGAATTCCAAGTATTAGTGTATAAGTATCATGTTTGTCTCCATGATTCTTGATATTCAAAGGATTGTCTTAATATCAAGGTTATCTAGGATTTGAAAGAGTTGTTTCAGAAACCATGATGTGTGGAAGATATTGTGATATCTGAAACGAAGTTTTGTGTAACACCCTCAGAATCGGCCCTATGCAAGTTTCAGCGCTTCCCGCCAAACCCGCATAGAAACGATTCAAAGGTGCCCACCAGGCACTTGCGTGCGGGTGGAAAACGAAGTAATAACATTACACAACAGTCCTCGATGGGACCCACAGCACAGATATATATACAACACGACTCCATGAGTCAAGAATACAGATATACAGAACGAAGATCCAAATCACCTTGAAAACGATAGAGCTCCCAGCTACGGACAAGATGCAAATGGGGCTAAGAGCCCTGAAGAATAACCAATGGCGTCCATAACCCTGCCCAGGCCAAGCCGGAAGGGTAACCCTGCTAACGACGTCGATCTCAAAACCTGCTAAAAACAAAAGGGGTGCCGACAAAGGGCAAAGGAAAAGAGAGAGCGGTCAGTACTGAGGCCAGTACACGGCGAGGCTAGAATTCGGCGGTCCTCGCCTACATAGGTATGGTGGACTGAAGCGGCAGCGGCAGCATGCACTAAACAACCTATAGAGACTCGATATAACTGTCGGCCATCAGAATGGGATAAGAAAGACCTATCCGGAACCAACCTGATTCTAACACCAAACAAACCCATCCTGGTGTTTCCCCCTCGAGACCAAACGAGGAAGTCAACCGAGGAACTCACACCGTTGGCAGTTTTATTTATTCAGTTATCGTTGCAGCAATTACTAGTCAGGTATAGATAATCATCCTGATATAATAAGCAGTGGGCACTTTTAGTTAACCATTCCGTTGTAGTTGCGACACTTACTAGTCAAATACAATTAGCATGATATATCCCAAACCCCAGCAGTTGTTGGTACTTTTATTTAGCCATTCCGTTGTAGTTGCAATACTTACTAGTCAGATACAATGGTCGCAAGCGACAGCCCAAACAAGCAATTGTTGGCAGTTTTATTTAGCCATTCCATTATAGTGAAGCTGATTACTAGTCATTATAAATTCAAATTTATAGCACTACTTTAGTTATAGTTGTCTATGATCGAGATACTATGCTCCAAGTCGTCCATAACCGCGGACACGGCTTTCAGAAAGTTTTACCCTGCAGGGGTGCACAAATAGCAACACACACTCGATCAACCTCGGAAAAACCAAATCAAAACCCAACGAGGCCTTCACGACAAAGCAATCACAGGATTCAGAAATATTTCCGGGGGCCACCCCGTTGAGTACACCCGCAACGAAGCTAGCTGACTCCGAGACGGACTCAAGGTTTGCGTGAATGGCTGTAAACGACTGGGAACCCAAAACTGGGCTTGTCGATACCGCGAAAACACTCCGCTTTCCTAAACAGTATAGTGTGCAGTACCTCGCATAATTTTAAATAAAGCAGTAAAGCATGGCATAAGTACAGGATAGTAAATAAAACCTCAAACTAGTTTGTGGCCCCAAGAAATAAGAATGAATCAAGCTCTGGCTCAGGGGGGTCCCATAATCCTCCCGGATGTGGATAGCGCGAATATTCAAGGAACAGGTATCAAGTACTCGGGGTCCTACGGGACACAAGTGGACGGTTAACAACCAAATAAGATCTATTGCCCACCTGTGCCTCTGCATTTACCTACTTCAATTTTAGTTGTTAAACAGTAATTAAAGTCTTGATCATCTCCAACAATAAACACACGGCAATATTCCAACAACTGTGGTACTTGACGACACGCAACAGCACTTGAGCAAGCGACTACGACGCGCAGGTCCCACTATCTACCAATCAACAGGTAATAGGATGTGTCCAAGGCAATATAAAGCTGCAAGGAATATCACGGGTACGAAAACTAGAGCATCGCAACACAGATAGCAATAGATCAACAGGAGGGAATAAATGCTATAAAAGTAAGATAGGTAGAAAGGGGGAGATGCTCGCCTGAAAACATTGCCGAAGGTTTAACCGAAGAATGGGGCGAAGCTCACATCAACTCAACGGCCTTATCCGCGAAGAACCAAAACACTAGAATAAACACCGGATGCAATATTTAATACTACGGCAAAATATCGGGCATGATGCCTGTATGATGTATGACATGGCAAGGATGCGATGCAATTAGGCCATATTAAGCGGAACCGGGGTCCCGACAGTTAATTAAATGGTTTGTGTTATTTAACTACCCCGCAATTTAAATGTTGTATTATCAAGACAAAAGATAGCACCGGTTCGCTACACAAATTTAAATGGGACCAGTATACGACTAGATTTGCCCGCATATGGGCCCCATATTTAATTATAAGGTGAATCGGCATAATGCCCCCAAACCACACAAATATGCATGTCGTGGGAATGGTCACGGCAGATGCTGCAATCGGCAGCGAGTAGTAGAACGAGGGGCAAGGGCGGCCAGCCATCTGCGGTGCGAGATGAGGGCAAAGACACAGTGTTTTACCCAGGTTCGGCCCCCGGAGGGTAAAGACCTACTCCTGCTAGATTGTATTGTGGAGGTGTTACAAAGGGCGAGCTCGGCGGCTAGGCGGCGAGTCGCTTGGGTGTATGAGAGAACGTGTCTCTCCTCACCCCTTAGGGAGGTTTATATAGGCTCACCTCCCCTAGGGTTTACATATCTCAACCGATTCGGTTACAGCTTCGGTAATCGTTTAACCTAGTCCGACTGGGCCTATCTACTCGCCTGGGCCTTCAGCTTCCAGTCGCTTGGTACCTTGCCGGGCTTTGATCCACTCGCCGTTCTGCAGGCCCACTCGCCAGCCCTCGGGCCAGTCGGAAACGTCCTGCTGAGTATACCCCAGTAGGCGTATCCCCATCAGTAGTCCCCGAGGCCGTCGTCGATTGGGCGTAAGTGGCTGCTGGCAGTCGGAGTATACGGCTTCAAAGTAGGCATCTAGTCGAATCGTCGGCGGGCTCCTGTATGAAGAAGAAAATCCGGTGAACCGAGTCGCGTCTTGGGCGAGTCGAGCCGGCGGAACGCGGTCGTGGCGATTGACCTAGCGAGCCGAGTGGCTGGAGTTGGACCGTCAGGTGTGGTCAAACTAGCCGTTGGGGTAATCCAACGGTAACTTTCGGCGTAATCATCGCGCGGTAACGGCCCCCTGATTTGGCGGGTAACTCCTGCTATATAAGAGGAATGGCAGGCAATCGTAGAGCCAACTGCCCACCACTTCTTCCGAGTGCGCGCATTTTCTTTCCTTCGCTCCGCGATCCAATCGACCCGAAATCCTCCGAACTCCAACCAACCTCTCGGCTATGGCCCTTCTCACCGAACCATGGGGCAGGTCCAAGTGCACGAGGGCGCAGCTGGCCTCCTTCGAGGAGGCTGGAATCCTGCGAGCCGGCTGTTGGCGTATCCCCGCAGCCGGAGAAACGACCCCAAACCCGCGAGAGAGGGAATTCGTCTGTTTCATCAGTCATCTCGAGCGGGGGCTAGGGTTTCCCACGTCTTTGTTCTTCCGGCGTTTTTGCGCCTACTACGGGATCCAGCCTTCAGATCTGGGTCCCCACAGCATTGAGCAGCTCGCCATCTTCGTGGCGTTCTGCGAGTGCTACTTGGGCTGCCGGCCCTACTTTCCCTTGTGGCAAGATCTGTTCCATGGACGGATCAGCCGCGAGGAGGCAGGCGGCCCAATGCTAGCCGCGGGCGGCCTGACGTTCCAGCTCAAGTCCAAAGCTTCTTTCTTCGATCTGATGCTACCCGCCAAAGCAGCGAGCGACTGGAAGAAGTCATGGTTCTACGTGACCGAGGCGACCCCGGAGGACGAGGCGGCGATCCCGCGGTACTCGGCCAATCGTTCCGAGCCGCGCCATCTCCAGGTCGGCAAGCTCCCCGACGACCAGCGGATGGTCATTGACGAGATGCTCCAGGCCATCCGTGGTCTGAAGAAGAAGGGCCTTCATACGATAAACTTGTACAATTGCTGGCTTGGGCGACGGCTCGTTCCGCTCGCCCAACGCGACCACTACATGTATCAGTACACGGGCCGAGGAGACTCGACGAAAGCCTGCCTCGACGAGTGGAAGCTGGAGGACTATCTCCCAGCGTTGAAGAAGATCACCCAGGCGGTGTACGTGGATGCACAGGCCGGGGTCGCCCCCTACACCGCGAAGCGTCCGGCTCCAACGGTAATTTCTTTACCTTGCTCGCAGTCGCAGCGTATGCAATCGCGGTAATTCTGATTCTGTTTTGTATTCATCGCAGCTATTCCAAGTGGTGGAAGGGTGGCTCCCACCTTCTGATGATGAAAGCCCGGGGCAATCCGCCCAGGATACAGGCGAATCGCCACCCGCGAAGGGCAACGAGGACGACGAGGACGAGTCCGAAGAGGAAATCGCCCCGCTGGTCCGAAAAACCCGCGGGCAACGTCAGCGCGAAATCGAAGCGAGCAGGAGCCTCGAGCGTCGCGATGACGATGACGAGCTCCCAGAAACCACCTCGCGCCGCCAGGCCACTCCTTCGAAGAAGAAGAAGAAAGAAAAGGAAACAAGGGCCCCCCCGAAGAGGAAAACGAAGCCGCCGAGGATGGCCTCGCCGCCGCACTCGACGAGCAGCTCCGATGCTCACAGCTCGGCTGGTGACGGCGCGGCCCCAGCGACAACCGCGCTAGACGCGCCGACTGTGGAAGTGCCGTTGGCCTCGATGCCCCCGCCATTCGCGCCAGTCTCTAGGCCGGTGAAGGCTCCAGGTGCGGCGACTTCGCCTCGCAAGGAGGTTCCGATTGGGGCGGCTTCGCCCCGCAAGGAGGCTCCGGCTGTAGCGGCTCCAATTCGCGAGGAAGCCCCTGCCGAGGGTATCCCAGAGGCGCCAGCCGCGGCCTCAACGACGAAGAAGCCGTCCGTGTCTTGGGCACGCGACGTCCTGGAACTAGGGCTCAGTCGCCAACTGGGCCCCGAACTGGAAAAACCGGCCGGCCTTCGCACAGGGCTACGCTTCATCCCAGTCGCCAAGTGAGTGCGTTCGGCCTTCCCTATTTTCCATAACTATTTCGATTGTCTTTATTGATTCGACTGATGTGCAGGACCGGAGTGAAAAGGATGGGCCATCCGACCGTGGCCCAGGTACCCTCCACCGCTAGCGAGGAGGATCCTTCCCGTAAGAGGAAAGCGGACGAGGTCGTCGCCTCAGCGGATGGCAGTAAGAAGGCCAAGGGCGACGACATCGTCATCGTCTCTGATGACACGGCGGTCGCGCCGGCCGGCCCCGCGGTGGAGGCAGCCGCGTCTACGAAGGAGGGCGTTTCCTTGCCTGGAACGGCGGAGGCGACTTCCTTTGGAGCGGGTGCCTCTATCGCTACCTTCCCCCGCTTCGTGACCAAGGCGGCCGCGGCGAGCGGGGCTGCGCCCCCGAGCCTCGCTCCGGGGACCGCCGATGCTGAAGTCGACCAGCGTCGTGGGCACACGCCAGCGTTACTCGCGTCCGTGGACGCGATGCAACTTCATGGCATGCTTGGCGCAGCCATCCAGGTATATCCAGTCCCCGAGGATCAAGTCGGTGCTTTGCAGCGGCTTGATTCTTATAATTTTCTCGTCTTTTATTTTCGTATCCAGTTCCCGAGTGCGCGCGCGCTAAATTTTAGCGGGGTGGGCACTTGGGAATTTCTTGATCGCCAGTCCCCGAGTGCGCACTCGCTAAATTTCAGCGGGTGGGCACTTAGGAAGTTCTTGATCGCCAGTCCCCGAGTGCGCACTCGCTAAATTTCAGCGGGTGGGCACTTAGGAAGTTCGTTTTTACTGACTTTTTTGGTGATATGCAGGGTCTGCAGCTTGAGTCGGCGGACCGATTGGCCGCGCAACAGCGTGCTGAGAAGGAGCTGGCCACCATCCAGGAGGCAAACAAAGAGCTCCAGGTTGTTGCTGCGAAGGCAGAGGAAGCTCGCCAGGAGCTTGTCCCTGCTGGTGAGTTGGAGGCGGCGCGATCTGCTCTGGGCGCTGCTGAGCAGCGGGTCACCGACCTCGAGCGCGAACTGCGGGAGGCGAGAGAAGAAGAGAGCTCGGTGGACGGGCGAGCTAAGGCCGCCATTGCGGCCGCGGAGGAGGATCGCAAGGTGTCGGAAGTCCTTATTGCTGGGCTTCAGGACGACCACACGTCGCTTCAGTGCTTCATCACGGGACTCGCCCGCCCGTTGCTTGGTGAGTGCATCTTCCCTTTCTGTTAGTTGTGGTTTTTGTGGTGTCCGTCGCACTCATCATTGTCTCCTTCTCGCAGGTCGCGTCATTGGTAGCCAAGAAGAAGCGAGCTCGCTCGACGCGAAGCAGTGCGTAAGCATGCTCGTCGACTCGGCGACGCTGTCGGCGACGTGCATCCGCGCCTATCTTCAAGAAATGTCGCCCACGGAGGTTATTCCCAGCGACCTCGTTAAGGTGTGGGAATATTTGGAGAAGGCGCCCGCGGTCGTTGAGTTCATGACGCGGTCGGCGTTTCGGCGTGGTGCGTCGACGGCACTGAGTCTTGGACTCGCCCACTTCCCCGAGGATTTCGACCTTGACGATGTGACGAGTGGGTATCCATCGTCGACTGGCGCGGTGGATCTGTCCGAGGTTCTCAAGTTGCAGGAGAGTGCCGCCACGTACTCGGAGCGTGTCTGGGCGATGGGCGACCTCCTGCCCTACCAGGAAACGGTCATCGCGCCGAACGACCCCGAGCCACCGCATCGTGACTTCAAGGTCGAGCAGCCTTTTCGCGCGGCGATGGCGGGTGAACTGACGACGTATCCATCAAACCCGTACACCGCGTTCATCCGTAATCGCCGGGATGCTGGCGAGTCGTCATCGAAGCCTGCAGAGTAGGGTAGTTTTGCCTTGAAGTGTTAGCAGCAGTTCTGCCACACGGGCATATTTTGTAACATAAGACAATGCAATATGCGATTGAATGGGACGTCGTTTCTATGTTACTATTTGTTTGTGTGATTTGGATTGATTTTTGGACGAGTCCCCGAGCGCGTCCGCCCTTTTGTGGGGTTTACCTCGTACATGATGTGTGTTGTTATCATGTGTTTTGTTGATTTGGTCGACTCGCCCGAGCTCGGAGAGCCAGTCGCAAGGCGACTCCCTTGAGTGCTCTGTACTTTACCATTTTCCCGTACGCGAACGGGGTCGGGTGGCCGAGTCCCCGAGCGTGGTACTTGGTAGTTCTAGGCGCGACTCGAGGGTGGTTGAGGACTTAGCGCGTTGGTGTGAGCGCGTCACTCCTGCCTGGCCCGTGGGGTCAGTCGCGTGGCGAGTCCCGGGCATGCTCTCTTACTTGGCGTTTTCCCTGACCGATCGCGACGAACTGGTATTCAGTCCCTGAGCGTGGTACTTAGCCGTTCGAGTCGCTATGCCGAGGATGCGGAGGACCAAGGTCGCTGTGAGAAGCGAGGGCAGTTGTCTTGGTTCGTGAAACCAGTCGAGCTAGGCGACTCCAATGGGGCTCCGGGTTGGCGTTTTTCGTGGACGATGCAAGACCTGAAGTGATTCAGTGCTCTTACACCGCACTACTTAGCCGTGCCGATCGCTGTACCAAAGGTTGACTTCTGCATTTTAGCGTACCGCTGTTATTACGAGTGCGAGTGGCACAAGTCATGGAGAGTAGGCGCAATTTGCGGTAACCATTTCTTTTATTTCATAGCGACTGGAGGGTACATGTGTGGGGTTCTAGGAGTAGAACTTCCGGAGGAGGTTTACATTCCATGGTCGCTTGACGTCGAGTTCGCCGTCCCCGCGGACGTCGATGAGGTAGTAGGCGTCGTTGCCGAGTACGCGCCCGATAGAGAACGGGCCCTCCCACGGAGGGGAGAGCTTGTGCATGCACTTCTTGTCCTGGATGAGGCGTAACACCAGGTCGCCTTCCTGGAAGGTGCGGGTTTTCACCCGTCGGCTGTGGTAGCGGCGGAGTCCTTGCTGGTAAATGGCGGTGCGTGACCGAGCGAGGTCGCGTGCTTCGTCGAGCTGGTCGAGCCCATCTTGGCGGGCCAGCTCGTTTGCGGCCTCCGTGTAATGGACGACCCGCGGCGAGTCGTGTTCGAGGTCGGTGGGCATGACTGCTTCGGCGCCGTAGACCATGAAGAAGGGAGTGAATCCCGTCGATCTGTTAACTGAGGTGCGGATTCCCCAGATGACGGAGGGCAACTCTTCGACCCAGCATCCAGCGGTGCGCTCGAGTGGTACTTGGAGTCGCGGCTTCAGGCCGTGGAGGATGCTTTGGTTGGCTCGTTCCGCCTGGCCGTTGGATTCCGGGTGGGCGACTGACGCGAGATCGAGCCGGATGTGGTGCTCTTCGCAAAATTCGGCCATTGCTCCCTTGGCGAAGTTTGTGCTGTTGTCCGTGATAATACTGTTTGGGAACCCGTAGCGATATATGAGCTCGCGTAGGAATTTTAGTGGCGGTCTTCCCGTCGCATTTCCGGACTGGCTTGGCCTCCACCCACTTGGTGAATTTGTCGACGGCGACTAGCAGGTGGGTGTAGCCAGAGGGGGCTTTCTTGAAGGGGCCTACCATGTCCATGCCCCATACGGCGAATGGCCAAGTGATGGGGATCGTTTTGAGCACTGAGCTCGGTACGCGCGTCTGATTGGCGTACTTCTGGCACCCGGCGCATCGCTGGACGATGTCGACAGCGTCGGCGTGTGCGGTGGGCCAGTAGAAGCCGTGTCGCATAGCCTTGGCGACCAGGGAGCGAGCGGCGGCGTGGTGGCCGCAGTCACCTGAGTGAATGTCGTGGAGGATTTTGCGTCCTTCAGCCGGTTGGACGCAACGTTGGAACACGCCGGTGACACTGCGCTTGTGTAGCTCGCTGTCGATGATGGTGTAAGACTTGCATCGGCGAGCGATCATTCGAGCGTTTGTCTCGTCTGCTGGCAGGGTGCCGGCTTCCAGGTAGGCGATGTAGGGCTTGGTCCAGTCATCTGGCTCGGTGATGAGTGCGACCAAGGCTGCCTCTGGTTGGAGTGGGACTCCGATGTCGATCTCCCTCGGGGGAGAGACTGATGGTTTGGAGATTGTGTCGTGGAACACGCCGGCGGGTGGTGCGAGTCGAGCCGACCCGATGCGAGAGAGGGCGTCGGCCTCCTCGTTTTTTCGCCTGTCGATCCACTCGACAGAGTAGCCGGTGAAGTGGCCGCCCAACTTGTCCACCTCTTGGCGGTATGCCGCCATGGTAGGGGAGATGGCGTCGCAGGTGCCGGCGACCTGCCCCGCGACGAGGTCGGAATCTCCGTAGCATCGAAGGCGATTGACGTTCATCTCCTTGGCGGCTCGCATGCCGTGTAGTAGGGCCTCGTATTCAGCCATGTTGTTGGTGCAGGGCGTGAATTCGAGGCGGAGGATGTAACGGAGCTTGTCGCCCTTTGGTGAAGTCAACACTATCCCTGCTCCTGCACCGTCCGCGTTCTTGGAGCCGTCGAAGTGCAGGCTCCAGTAATGGAGGTACGGCAGCTTCTCTGGCTGCTGGGCCTCCTCCCAGTCGGCGATGAAGTCTGCCAGTGCCTGTGACTTAATCGCTCTTCGTGGCTCGTATTTAATGTTGTGGGTGCCGATCTCGACGGCCCACTTGGCGACCCGTCCGGTCGCCTCGCGATTGCGGATGATGTCTTGCAGTGGCGCTGAGGAGACGACCGTGACCGGGTGCTCCTGGAAGTAGTGCGGCAGGCGCCGCTGAGCCCTGAAGACCGCGTATACTAACTTTTGGTACTGTGGGTACCGCTGGCGCGATTCGGGGAGGACCTCGCTGATATAGTACACCGGCCGCTGAACCGGGCGCTCCTTTCCTTCCTCTGGTCGTTCGACGACCATCACAGCGCTGACGACGCGCTCGGACGCCGCGACGTAAACCAGCATAGGTTCTTTGTCGGCGGGGGCGGCGAGTAGTGGTGCGGCGAGTAGCACCTTTTTGAGGTCGCGGAGCGCGTCGTCCGCCTCCTTGTCCCACTGGAAGGTGGGGTTCTTGCGCATCAGGCGTTATAGGGGCATCGCCTTTTCGCCCAGGCGGGGGATGAAGCGACTGAGAGCCGCTACTCGCCCGGCCAGCTTCTGGACGTCACGCAGGCACTCGGGTTTGCCGAGCCGGGCGATCGTGTCGATCTTTGTTGGGTTCGCCTCGATCCCTCCTTTGGAGACGACGTACCCCAGTAATTGTCCGGCAGGTACGCCGAAGGTGCACTTGCCTGGGTTGAGCTTTATCTTGTACCTTCGCAGATTGGCGAAGGTTTCCGCCAGGTCGGCGAGTAGGTCGCCTTGGCGAGCGGATTTCACGACCACGTCGTCGATGTAGACGTGGATGTTGCGGCCAATTTGGCTCGCGAGGCATTCTTGCATGCACCGCTGGTAGGTTGCCCCGGCGTTCTTGAGGCCGAAGGTCATGGCGGTGTAGCAGAAGGCTCCGAATGGCGTGATGAACGCTGTCTTCTCCTCGTCTTCGACAGCCATTTTGATCTGGTTCTACCCAGAGTAGGCGTCGAGGAAACATAGCGACTCCGAACCCGCGGTTGAATCGATTATCTGATCGATCCGCGGGAGAACGAACTGCTCCTTTGGGCAGGCGCTGTTCAGGTTTGTGTAGTCGATACACATTCTCCAGGTCCCGTTTTTCTTCTCTACCAGGACTGGGTTTGCCAGCCACTTGGAGTATTTGATTGGCCGGATGAAGCCGGCAGCGAGTAAGCGCTGCACTTCCTCGGCGATTGCGCGACGGCGTTCTTCATTGAAGGGCCGTAGCGACTGCTTGACAGGTCGCGCTTTGGGGTCGGCGTTTAATTTGTGCTCAGCGAGTTCCCTAGGGACACCGGGAATGTCAGAGGGTTTCCATGCGAAGATGTCCCTATTCTCACGAAGGAACTCGATGAGCGCGCCTTCCTATGCTGGGCTCATGCCTGTCCCGATCGTCACCGTCTGGCTGGAGTCGCCTGGGACCAGCTCGACGGTGCGAGTGTGCGTCGTGGCCTCAAAGGTTGAGGTGTTTGTGCCCTCTGAGTTGGGCTTCTTGAGTATTGTGGGATCGTCATTGTTGATCCCGCTCGCGTATTTGGCGAGCTCGTCGGTGTGATTAGTCTCTGCCGCGATGACGGCGTCGGCGAGTTCGGCTCCTTTGGCCTCGCATTCGGCGGCCATGTCGGGGTCGCCGTTGATGGTGATGACGCCGCATGGCCCGGGGAGCTTCATCGCGTTGTACGCGTAGTGGGGCGCTGCCATGAATTTAGCGAACGCCTGGCGCCCCAGGACGCAGTGGTAAGGGCTATCGAAGGGCACCAGCTCGAAGACGATCCGCTCGGTGCGGAAATTTGCCGGACTACCGAAAGTGACTGGCAGCGTGACTTTGCCGATCGGATACGCCTTCCGACCGGGGACGATGCCGTGGAACGTGGTGTGGGTTGTCTCGATCATCGACTGCGGGAGCCGCAGTCGCCTGAAGGTGTCGAGGTAGAGGATGTTGATGGAGCTGCCGCCATCCATCAGTGTCTTGGGGAGCCAGTAGTCGCCAACCTTGGGCTTGACCACCAGGGCGACTCGTCCTGGGTACTCGATGCGTGGCGAGTGGTCTTGCCGGCTCCAGGTGATGGGCTGTTCCGACCAGTTTAGGAACTGGGGGACATCTGTTTGGGCCACCGCATTGACGGCGACGGCGCGGGCGATGACCTTCTTCTCGCGCTTCGTGTTGAAGCCTGTGAAGGTGTGGAGCGAGCCGGCTACTTTGCCGAATTTTCCGCCATTTGGCGGGTCGTTGTCGGTGTCCTCCCGCGCGTGCCGTGCCTTCTCGATTTCCCTGAGGGTGTGGCAGTCGGCGGTGGTGTGCGTTGCGGGCTTCCCTTCCCTGCTATGGAACGCACATGGTTGGTTAAGGAGGGCCGCAGGGTCGAACCTTGGCTTGTTCTTGTAATTGCCGCCATCGCGTCGTTGCCCTCCGTCGCGGCGGTAGCTCTTGGGCTCGCGCTGTGCGTGCCCAGCGTTAGCGACGAAGTCGACTCGCCCGTCGCTGCGGCGCTTGCCAGGGAGGCGGGTGCCGCTGTAGCGTAGGTCGGTTCGGCGTCCGATGTCGTTGCCGCCCGTGCGGCGTTGCCCTCCTGACTCGTCGTCGGTTTCCTGGGTTGGATCCTCCTCGGCGTACCGTTTGGCGATCTCGAGGAGGTCGGGGATGTTGTCGAGTGTGCGGGAGTGTCGCTTGAGCTTGGCGACTAGAGGCTCGTAGCGGCACGAGGTCTTGAAGCAATGGATCGCGGTGTCCGGGTGGATGCCGACCGCGTTGTACCAGAGCTCTTGCCACCGTTGGACCCAGTTGCGGGTCGACTCACGGGGTCCCTGGACGCATCGTTCCAGGTCCTCAATGGTGGTGGCGCGGGTGTAGGAGCACTCGAAGTGCCTGACGAAGGCGTCGCGCATTTCTTCCCAGGAGTCGATACTGTCCTGGGGGAGAGTGTTGATCCACTGCCTGCAGGTCCCCTCCATCATCAGTGGGAGGTAACGGGCGGCGAGTAGGTCAGTGTGACCCGCGATCCCCATTGCCATGAGGTATGTGTCGAGCCAGACTGCGGGGTCGTACGAGGAGTCGTATTTTTCTATCTCCTTTGGCGCCTTGAAGTTTGGCAGGTACTTCTCGCCTCGGATCATTGGTCCGAAGCACTTAGGCCCAAGTTGACTGAGCGACCCCATAGGCTCGCCATCGCGGCGATTAGTTAGGGTGTGCCGCAATTCGTCGGGCTGGCGTGCGCGCCAGCTTTGGTTGTTGATGATGTGAGTGCGGGCGTCGATGGGTTGTCCGTTAGCGGCGACGAAGTTGGTCGCCGGCCTGGGATCGTTGGCGGAGAGTGCTGCGTTCGCGGGTCGGTGTTGGAGCTGCAGTGGCTCTGGTGGTGGGCAATTGAGGGTGTTTGCCGCCGCTGGGCGGCCGCTGGAGGCCGCTCTGCTTCCCGAGGAACGCGAGTATACTCGACCTTGCGAGTCGGCGCCCGCTTTTTGCTGCTCCACGGCCTTCGCAAGCAGGGCCTTGACGTACTGGATCTGTAAGGCGCCGTCGCCAGTGGCCGTGATGCTATCGGCTGCTGCTCGGCCTGCCACGAGGCTGTCCATTAGGGTGGAGAATAGTGGGAGGTCGTTTGCGTCTCGCTCCCGTGAGGAGACAACTATCCGCGGTTGGTCCCTGGGAGGGGTGCGGTTGGGTGGTGGTGGGGCACCCATCGCCGTCGATCCTGGCGGGGGCCGGGCGCTTCCTCCTGGTGGCGCGTTCTCGCAGATCGCGCGCTCGGCTATGCGGGCCGGGTCGTTTTCGTCGTCGAAGTTCAGGGCACGCCCTTGAACGGTGGGGTTCAAACAACTCCTGCGCCGTCACCTGCTCGAGGCGAAATTTTTCGCGCTCGGCCTGCTCCTTGCGTACCGCCTCCGCCAGTTTCAAGCGGAGTTCCTCGACCTCCGTTGCCGTGGCGTTAGGAGGGATTGGGGTGGAGAAAGGATCCTCCGGTGGATCGGTGCCGGTGGCCATGTAAGCCGCGGCGTGACGATTGGCACCATCGCGGAGGTCGGCGGAGTTCTCCGACCCGGAGTCGAATTCGAAGATCCCGAGGATGGAGGGGTCCTCGAAGTCTCCCGCGTTGGAGACCTGGGCGATGGAGCCCGCGGATGAGGCCGCAGTGATGGATCCGGCGAGTGACGCCGGGGTCGTCGGTGAGGGCCGCATCTTCTGCGGCCGCTGAATTCCCGGCCACGTTGCTGTGGGCCGAGTTGTACTCGGAGGCAAGGCGGTGGATCGTGCGAACCTGGCTCTCGGAGAGCCGATCGCGTGGCGGCGACTCGCGGATGCGAGCCGAGTCCTCCGAGACGATGACGTCGGTGAGGCCGACGAAGAGGCTGATCGTGCCGATTGGCAGGATCACGCTGTGCGTGACGGGTCGCGCCGCCGGGACGTAGCTACTCGGCAAGATCTGGAGCATCTCGCCGATCGCTATCATGCGGCCGGTGGCGACCGTCTCGTTGATGGGCAGATTGGATCTCGCCGCAGAACACTGGCCAGACCGGCCAGGCCCCACGGTGGGCGCCACTGTCGTGGGAATGGTCACGGCAGATGCTGCAATCGGCAGCGAGTAGTAGAACGAGGGGCAAGGGCGGCCAGCCATCTGCGGTGCGAGATGAGGGCAAAGACACAGGGTTTTACCCAGGTTCGGCCCCCCGGAGGGTAAAGACCTACTCCTGCTAGATTGTATTGTGGAGGTGTTACAAAGGGCGAGCTCGGCGGCTAGGCGGCGAGTCGCTTGGGTGTATGAGAGAACGTGTCTCTACTCACCCCTTAGGGAGGTTTATATAGGCTCACCTCCCCTAGGGTTTACATATCTCAACCGATTCGGTTACAGCTTCGGTAATCGTTTAACCTAGTCCGACTGGGCCTATCTACTCGCCTGGGCCTTCAGCTTCCAGTCGCTTGGTACCTTGCTGGGCTTTGATCCACTCGCCGTTCTGCAGGCCCACTCGCCAGCCCTCAGGCCAGTCGGAAACGTCCTGCTGAGTATACCCCAGTAGGCGTATACCCATCAATGCATGCATGAACAATTTAGTATGCAACAAGTTTATATTATAATTATAAAATAGGGCTCGAGAAAGGGGTCACACATCAGGGGTCGGAGGTCTTGGGTTTCCGGGGTTCGGGGTTCGGTCTCAGGGTTCAGGGTTCGACGGGATCGGTCTTCGAAGGGATCGTTCTCGGATAACGGAGTAGATCTTGTCGCATCCGAGAAGAAGGACTTGGTTGGCGTCGGGGGCGCATCAGACTCGTCCTGATCGTTGTCGTTCTTGTCGTCGTGAAGACCTTGTCGGGTCCGTGGTTCGGGTCAGACTTGACGTCCGGGGTGAAGTGCTTGACGTCCTTCGGTTCCATGTCGACGGCCTTGGTGTCCTCGATGGAGAACTCGGTGTATCCGTGACGTGGTTCTTGGCGGTTATCGGGTTCGGTCTTCGGTTCCATGACGGAGATCTTGAGGGTCCATGCCGGCACACTCTGCGCCTTCAGATCCGAAGATCGGGTCTCATGTCCGTGTAAGAGTGCTTGATGGTCCGAGAGGGAGTTCTTGTTCGTGATTCTTCGAGCACCTTCGGGGTACGGGGATTTTGATGGCGTCGAAGGGATCTAGTCCGAGGTCCTGGAATGTGAGCGTAGTTCTTGGGCACTGCTTTGTTACAACAACACACAGGCACCAACAGATACATGCGCAGACACCAGCGTGCGTCACCTGGCCTCCGTGGAACTGCGAGCGAGGCAGCGGACAAAGGAGATTCCCGGCGAGGTTGTCTTGCAGCCGGGCAGGAGGCAGGGCCTGCGGGGCCGACGACCACGGGCGGCCTAGCGAGGTCAGGGCAGCGAAGCCGGAAGGCGTGGGAGTCGACCGGTGCGACGCGGTGCCAAGGACGACGACGAGACCCCCATGGCGCGGGGCCTGGGCGGCGGAGGAGGAAGGGGCCCCGGGGAGAAGCTCTGGTGGAGGGGGCCAGCGATGCTGAGGAGGAAGGAGGCTGCGTGAGGTGCTTGCAGGGCGGTGCCGGCGAGGAGACTGGCGGAGGAGAAGGGCGGCACGAGGCGCCGCGACGAGCTCGGGGTGGAGGCCGCGGCTCAGGGAGGCGGAGGTTCTGGCGGGGCGGGAAGCTCGGCTGGCACGGCGGCCGCGCGAGGTTGACGAAGGCGGCGCCGCTCGCTGGTGACGGGGAGGCGGTGGAGAGAGGCAGCCCGCGGCGGCGGTTGCGGAGCGAGGAGGCCGTGGCGGCGGGGTTGGTGGTGACGGAGAGGACCGGGCCCGGCCGGAGCGGAGGTGGCGACCGCCGGGCACGGCGACGGCGGGGTCACGCGGCGGCGCCGGCTCCGGGGCGACGGCCAGAGGGGGTGGAGGCGAGGGGGAACCGCCGCGGCGGCGGCTGGCTCGCGGAGGGAGGCGCGGTGACGGGGGACCCGGGCCTTGCTCGGCGAGGCGGAGCCCTGGGGCAGCGGCCGGCGAGCAGGGCCAGAGGCGACGAGGGGGTCGTCGGCGGCGGTTGCTGCGGTCGACGGGGCCGGCGCGAGGAGAGAGGCCATGGGTGGCGGAGCACAGGGAGCCGGGCGGCAGCCGGCGCTCGCGCACGGTCCCCCAGCGGCGGCGGTTGCCCAGGGAGGAAGAGGAGGGCGGCGAGCGCGGGTTGGGGACGGTTTGCAGAGGGCGAGCGGAGCGGAGCAGGGGGGCACGCATGGGGTCGAGAGAGAGAGAGAGGAGCGTGGGGGAGACAGCGGCAGACGCGGGATGGGGAGGTGGGACCGGGACGGCAGGCGTGCGTTGTGTGGGCGGTGTGTGGGGCTGGGGTGGGGTGTTGCGTCGGGCCAGGGAGGGAGTGGGGCCAGGGGGAAGAGAGAGAGAGGGGGGTTGGCCAGGTGGCGTTGGGGGCCCCGCCCAGGTGGGCCTGGTCGGTTGGGGGGAAGTGGGGAGTGGGGCCAGAAGGGTGAAGTGGACTGCTGGGATTGGATGGGGGAAGATGAGAGATGAGGTGGCGAGCCGTGGTTGGCCAGGGTGATGTGGCTGGAGGGTGGGTAGACTAGGATTGGGTAGGAATAGAATTAGACAGGCTGGTCTGATTTTGTACTGGGGGTGGTCGACTGGGTCGGATCGGCCCGTTCGACTGCCCCCTAAAAATAATATAGATTTTTATTTAATTTAAAATAACTTTTGTAATTAGTTTTTAGACAAATAAAAGACCTGGAAAAGCCCGGCGCTTTAATTTGAAATTGAGACGGGGAACATTTAGAAAACCAAACTAGGTTTTCAGAAAATAGGTTTCGACAAACAAATGCATGATGACATGATGATGCCCAAATGCAATGTGGCATGATGACATGAGCATGCGGTTATGATGATGCAATGCACAAAAACAACGCGATTTTCTAGTAGGGGTTTTGCGGGATGCCACATTTTGGTTGCAACATGACAGAGTATAATATGGCAAAAGTCATGTTCTCATATTTGATGAGAATTTGCAAAGGGTTGGAGACACTAGTTGTCCTAATCCACCAAAAGGTTTTGGATAGCAACATTATACTCACGATTCATCTTTATAAGCTAAAAGTAGCTTGATCATGGATAATTCCATGATAAGGGTGAATATTTGATGTAGGTAAAATATTTACTACACCAAGAGATTACTAAAGAAAGGAATTTGGAAGAACAACAAACATTTGATGATGGTGATCTACTTCAAAGTGCAAGTCCAAAGACATTGGTATTTAATTATACACGCTTTGGATTATGTGTCATATGTATGACTCCACTATTGATGTTGATAGATTCTTTCAAACAGAAAAGGAAATACTGAAAGAGAATCTCATAAATATATGGCAGAAAAGAAAAGACTAGAATTATTCAGTTTAAGTATATACATGATATACATGTTATGGCTATATTCTTTGCTTATTAAACAATGTGGTTCTTAAGTATTTGATACTGAATTTGTTGGTGTGAATCGTCATACGAAACAACACAATTCATGAACTACAATGGCCTAAGTAACTAGCAAAAGAATATGTGATGATGTTCATCGAGAACAAATAAAGGGTTATTGTGTTGCTCGTTAAACATCAAAGTTTGCCTTCAAGATTTGTTTTATCAGGTATTATGAGAACAAAAGGGTTGTTCAAATAATTGCCGTAATCCATAAAAGATGGATGATTCACAAATCTCGTTGGAGAAAACACATCCATAAAACTAGTGCTAAAAATGTCGAAAGACAAATTGATTGATAGATCACTTAGGAAGTGACATCGTCGTTTAAATTATATTTGAAAGAAAACATGAAGAAACTCCATGTGGATGGAATTTTGGAGTCTTTTGATTTTGATCACATGACACTTGTGAAACTTTCCTAGAGATAATTAAAACTTCGTTCATAGCCAAAAGGGAACGAATGACTAGCCTATTGGAACTTGTACATATTGTTGTACGAAGTCCATTATGTGTAGTCAAGAGCGATGGATTTCAACTTCATATGCTTTCTCCGAAAATTTAAGTGAATATATGAATATTTACTTAATAAGGATGAAGTATGAAACATTTGAAAAGTTCAAAGACTTTCAAGATGAAGTGCAAGATCATTGTAACAAGAATATAAATAGTTTATGATAAAATCATAAAGGAAGATATTTGAGTTACAAGTTTAGCATAATACCTAAGATTTAAGGAATCGTTCCGTGGATTTGCATGTCCCGAAACACCATAAGAGTATAGAGCATTCGAGATATGTAATTAAACCTTGTTTGACATGGTGAGATCAAAGGTGTAATTCATAAAATGCCATTATATTTTAAAGATTAAAAGCTTGAGAGACTACCGTTTTTCCACTGAAAAGAGCTTCATCATAATCCGTTGAAATGACACCATATAAAGTTATGGTTTGGGATAAAACCCAAGTTGTACTTTCTTAAAACATTGGTATGCTTTGCATAAGAAAGATGTTTGCAACCAAAGTCGGATGAACCTGTCTTTGTATGTTATTTCGAATAACTGTTAAGTATTCCTCCATAACACCAGAGACAAAAGTGTTTGTCGCTTAGAATGTCAAGTTTCCTTGAGAAGGAATTTTTTGTGAAAAGTAAAGTGGGAGGACAATAGAACTTTGATAAGGTTAAAAGAACCTTAGCTATATGTGCAGAGTTGCGCAACGCCGAAAAGTGTTCCGGAGGAAGCAACAATGCTCATGGCTCACGTGCCTCAAAGGTTGTGGTCACGGAGATCTAAGTTCCTATTGAAACAAGTAGGTCGGGTAAACAATCAAATACCAAGATTTGAGGGTTGAATCATTATTTGAGAATAATGAACTGACTACATGCAAAGAAGCGATGATGGGCCCTGACTCCGTCAAATGGCTTGAAGCCATAAAATCCGTGTTAGTTCCATACATGAGAAATCAAGTTTTGAACTTGAAGGACCCTCGAGAAAGGTGTAAGACCTTACAGTTGTGTTTGGATCTATAAAGAAATAGACATGAATATGGTCGACATGTTGGGAAAGAGTTCACAACAATGTTCAAGGGTTGACTATGACAAGATTTGATCTTTCATAGCGATATTTAGTCTAGACGGATTAATGTAGCAACCACGACATATAATTTTATTATGTGTTGGATAAACAAAACAAATTCTTCTAATAGAAGGGTTACCTAGGATGTGTGCATGACACGGTCCAAAGGGTTTTGTTAGTTCAAAGGATGCTAAATGCATATGCAAACTTCAATGGTTGAAGTAAGCATTAGGGAGTTGGAATCTTCACTATGATGAAACTGTTAAAGGAGTTTAAATTCGTCGGAGATAATGAAGATGCTTGCATTTGCAAGAAATTAAGTGGGAGCGCTAAGACATGTTTCTAATACATTATATGGAAGACATATTGTTGATTGGAAATGATGTATCTTTTATTAACACAAGATAAGAATTTCATCTCGATGAAAGGCTTAGGCAAAACCCAAATATTTAGCATCAATAGACGCTAATATGGTTGTGCCGAAAGTACATAGATGATGTATTGAATGAGTTCAATATAGAAACTACAAGAAAGGTTCTTGTCGCACAGAAAGGATTGAATGAGTTCAATATTGATGATATATTCAAGTGTATTGACACTTGGTAAGTGAAACAAAGATTCAAGTATAGATTGATACTTGATGTATGAAATCACAAAGAGTATTTATATCAATTATGCTGTGATATGTACAAATCCAGATATGTCCTATGCTCTAAATGATGTGAGCATATACCAGAATGATTCATAAGATGATCATTGGACAATAGTAAGGATATTCTTATGATCTTTTGGAAGAACTAAGAATATATTGTTTGTAGAAGTGACAAATAGATGGTTAGTTCATTGTAAAAGTACTACATTGATACTAGTTTTGTCACAAAGTGCAAATTAAGTTTATCTCAATCTAAACTAAGGGTGGCACAATATAATGGAAAGTGAGTTCCATAATGGTTTTAGATGAGTTCCAAAGTTAAGACATTGTGACAGATACTACAACAAAAGGCTAAGTATATGACTGCTATTATAGCAGCAAAAGAGGGCATTTGTGTCAAGTAGTTTGTTATCAAACTAGGTGTAGTTCACAATGGGATAATACTATGAAGATATATTGTACGACAATATTGTCAACATATGTTTAACCCCAAAGAACTAAAAGTCACACCGAAAGACCAAATTTATACAAAGCCATCTCATTAGAGAATGAGTGATGCGTAGAGACGCAAAGACATGCAATTACACAAGGACCTGGAAGTGTCAGATCCGGAGATCAGTTGACCACTAGCAATCGTGTACATACAACACCGGAAGGCCATAGGTGTTGAATACACAAAGGTTTGAAACTAGATTATTGACTCTAGTGCAAGTGGGAGACTGTTGGAGATATGCCCAAGAGGCAATAATAAAGTGGGTTATTATCATATCTTCATACTTATGATAAATGTTTACATACCATGCTATAATTGTATTAACAGGAAACATTAATACTTGTGTGATTTGTAAACATAAATGAGTCCCTAGTAAAGCCTCTTGTTAAACTAGCTTGTTGGTTACTATATGATCATGGTTTCCTGATCATGAACATAGAGATGTTATTAACAACAGGTTCATATCATTAGGAGAATGATGTGATGGACATACTCCTATAGATAAGCGTAGCATAAAGATCAAGTCATTTTAATAGTTCAATTGCTATATGCTTTCTGATACATAGTAACCTAATTCCTTCGACCATGAGATCATGCATATCACCTTTACCGGATGGATGCTTTGATGACATCAAACACCATACCGTAACTGGGTGGCTATAAAGGTGGCATTGAGTGTTCGGAAAGTATTGGTTGAGACACATGGATCAAGAATGGGATTTGTCCATCCATATGACGGATAGATATACTCTGGGCCCTCTCGGTGTAATGTCATCCAATTAGCTTGCAAGCATGTGACTGGCTCACAAGGGATCACATATCATGGGAACGAGAAAAGAGTACTTATCGGTAACGAGGTTGAACTAGGTATGCAGAGATACCGACGATCCAAACCTCGGATAAGTAAACTATCGTGAGACAAAGGGAAATTGGTATCGTATGTAAGTGGTTCATTCGATCGCACAGTAATCGTAGAAATATGTGGGAGCCATATGAATTTCCAGATTCCTCTATTGGTTATTATTCGGAGAAGTGTCTCGATCATGTCCGCATAATTCACGAACCGTAGGGAGACACACTTAAGGATTCGACGTTGTTTGAGTAGTTATGGAATGATGAGTAAGAGACCGAATGTTGTTCGGAGTCTCGGATGGAATCCGGGATATCACGAGGAGATCCGGAATGGTCCGGAGAATAAGATTCATATAAGGAAAGTCCTGTTTCGGAGTTGGAGAATGGTTCCGGTGTTTTCATCGGGAATGTTCTAGAAGGTTCCGGAATGTTCGGCACTCCGGAGGGGAAACGGTACATGAATGTGTTATATCAAGTTGATATGATTGCATTATGTACTAGGTGTCATCGCTGTACCAAAATAGAGGGTTTATTCAAATCCTAGTTTGAAAAGTCAAACGACTAGTTTGAAAGTCAAACAGCTAGTTTTGGGAAAGAGGAGAAGGAGGTTTGAAACCGACTTGGGGGAGGAGTTCCTCCTCCCACCGCCGGCCCACCTTGGGTCCGAGTTGGGAAGGGACTCCCCTCCCCAGGCGCGCCTCCCTCCACCTATAAGAGGAGGGGCAGGGCTCCCCTCCTAGACACACAAGTTGCCTCCCTCTAAACCTAAAACCCTAGACACAGCCTAGGGATTTCTCCCAAGCCGCCGAGTTAGAGCTTCTAATTGCCCTAGCCGCTGGTTTAGCCCCTTCTAATTGGTGTGTCTAAACCCTAGATCACCAAGGCTCTCTCATAGTCCACCATACTCGCTCCGGCTTAAGGCGAAGCCCTGCGAGATCTCCCCTCTACTTCCGGTACCACGCCGCCGTGCTGCCGGAATCGCGAGGAGAGTGCTACAACCTCCGCTGCCTGCTGGAACAAGGGATAGGAAGGTCTTCGTCGAGTACCGAACGTGTGACCGACTGCGGGAGCGCTGCCGGAACGCAGCGCCGGAAGGATCGTCTACGCGATCTTGAGATCGGCAAGAGTACGACTACATCACCCACGAGAATCTGCTCTCGTTAACCGTTTTGGAATCTTCGAGGGTGAGTTCCTCTATCGACTCGTTGCTACAATCTAGTAGATAGATCTTGGCTTGTTTGTTTGCATGCGGTAGAAAATTTTTGTTTTCCATGCTACGAACCCCATCAATGCCCAACTAAGCAGGCCATGGATATCTCGTGGGTTTGGATCTGGGGCGACATCCATCCCCATGGATATCTTCATGGGCGGGCAAGAGTGAGGCTCATGGATTTGGATTTGGATTTGGTTTTGGTATATATATCCAAACCCACTCCATCGCCATCCTTAATGTACTACTTGTTTAATTGTATAAGCTTAGTGTTATTTTGTACTCGTAGTCGACTTGGCTACTAAAGTAGTCAAAATCCACAACTCAAATATTATCTTTATACTTAACTATATTTCTTTAGTAGTCTTTGCTAGCTAATTACTAGTTTTGTCTATTATTGACACACTTATAAAAGCTTGGGATTTAATATTTGTATCCATTAGGATTTAGGTAATTAAGTAATCTTGTCTTCCCTAAACCTTTGATTCAGTGTTACTATAAGTGTGTTGATTACTCCTTAGTGATTCCGTCTTCTCTTCCTTGCAGTAACTTGCTTGGCTAATGAGCTATAGTGTACTGCCTACATTTTCTTTCTTAGGCACATCTTCACTAATGCTAGAGAAAGTGAGGGTAGCTTGTAAATTATGGTTCTAGGTCTTAGGTAATTTATATACTATTTCACATGACTATGCCATTGTAACTTGATTGACATGGCATCTGTGGTGTTCTCCATTAATGGAGATGCACATGTGTTGGCCCTAGTTACCCTAGGTGCTACTACTTCTACTCTCCCTCTCTACTATGATCTACTCTAGTCTCTAAAGTTTGGCTACAACCTTTGGAGATCCCAAAATATGATTGGTTAAGATCTATTGCAGTTCTTTCCTTTCCAATCTCTTGTTCTTGCTTGAGACCTTTTCTCAGATCCATCTCTATTACTAGTGAGTGTGGTTTCTGGTTTTGCTCCTCTCTCTCAACCTCTCATTTGAGAGTACTTATTATGAGATTTGCTTTGAGGATTGTTATCTCAAGAGGTGGGTCTAGGGTCCTATTTATAGTTTTATAGGGTTCATGTGAGATTGACACCTTGCTATTTGCATGCAGTGTGACTAAGCTTCTTATATCGCCTCTCTAGTTTGTTTTATAATGTATTCAGTGTATTAATTAATTGTGGTTGTATGCCTAATAAGGCATGTAGTTTAATTAAGGGCTAGTTTAGTACTCCCTCCGATCCATATTAATCGTCACTGGATTGGATGTATCTAGAACTAAAACATGTCTAGATACATCTATTTCTACGACAAGTAATATGGATCGGAGGGAGTAATTTTATTGGCCAAGTTTGTATTTTGACAAGTGGTTTTCTTAATATTGTTCTTGTGTATTTGTGAAGTAAAACTTCATGTTGTTTCCTGGTGGCTTATTACTTCATGATCTGTGATCTGTAAGTATTCGCTATCATGTTCTTGGGTTCTTTAAAAGAATCCATTAAGTTGAGGTGTATTCTTTATTGTCTACGTACTTGCGATGTCACTTGTCTTATAGTTTCAATTCCTACTAGGATTTTCATCTACTACTATCTATTGTTATGGGATATCAATCATGATCATTTCCAGTGAACAACACCATCTTAAACCATGCCTTGCCTTCTACTACTTATTGTCAAACTACTGTTGGTTGTTGTTGCTTTCTAATGCTTTGTTGTTTCTAATCCAGTGCACTAGAGTGACCTTTCTTTCCTTATTTGCACTGATCCTTGTTCATAACCCTCAACAATGTTCAGTACTAGTTCCTATACATTTTCCTTGGATTCTAAAACAAATGGAGTCACCTAATTGTGGATCCAACATTCCTAACCATCAACAAATGGTTTTGTGTTTCATGTTTGTGTTGCAGGTCAAGATAGGCTAGAAGGTAAAGAAGAGAAACAAATAAGATGAGAAGAACTATCTAGTGTAGTTTATGTCATTTTTTTTGTAGTACTTTGTAGTAGGACATGCTTACTACCTGTAATTTCTTTTGTAAGATCACTTGTATTCACTTTGTAACCATTTGATTATCAATGAAAATCAAATTTTGGTTATTGTCAACTGTTCATTGTATTTTTGTGAATTTTCTATATTTACTTATGAATATTTGAATTCAATTTTAAATTATTCAACCTCAATTTTAAACTCAAATAGTGAATTCCAATTCTCTTTACAATCTTATTTGTGTATGTAAGTGTGTTTGAGTCTTGGACTCAAATTTAATGTGTTTGAAACATTTTGAATCCTAAGTTTTCAAAATATGAAGTCCTTTGAAATTTGAATTCAAACTAGAGTTGACTCTAGATAATTTCAATCCTCCATGTCTTCTTAAAACAGAAGTTTTAAAATTTTCACACTTTCACAAATGCATGCATGCAAAATTTCACATTTTACAAAACAGTCATAAAGCGTTCCTATTCTTTGGGTCATTACAACAACATATTAAGATATTGCATTCATATAATTACATTAGAACATCAATTGATTTTTACCGAAACATTTTCTTTATCGGACAATGGTTGCTATTTCCAAAACCCGAGGTCAGGGATCAAGTAGAACCTTCGAACTGCATTATATCGCGGTTATCAATCAAGTTCGATCTTGCACATCCTTATATTTTTTATATAAAATGCTTTTAAAAAGTATCACAATGGAAAAACAAAACAAATTATTGTTTTATGAATGAAATGAATCACGAATTGATGGGCAATGAAATCATGGTTGGAATACATGATGCGAAATTATGTGGTGGAGATTTCATTGTATCAGAGAAGTCTCGCTAGGATATAAAGAACAACTCCAGACAGTTATTCCAAACCAACGTATAAACCACGCTGACCATAGTTCTTGAAATGGGACGAGCGAGTCAGAAGTTTCTTCTTCGTTCGGTACACCTTCGGATGACTAGGTCGGGTTGTTCCTAGGGGGGATAGCAGCAGGTGGGATCCCATAATGTTCCCATCTTGTGTTGCAAGATGATGACTCTAATATCTTAGCCAGGATAGCATTTAAATAGCGGTCATTGACCGGGTTTAATGTCACGTGTAGGTTACGGTATTCGGTATAGCTCGATATGAATTGGATAATCTTGGTAACAATCATCAGACCTAAGGAAGTGTGATAAATGCAATAAGCCTAGGAACATTTGTGGGAAAAGTAGTGCCCACCTCTTGAGAGTGTAAAATGTGACATGTTATTTCCTATCTAAGGAATGAATTGCGAACGCAGCGTGGAAAAAAAGTAATAAATTTCTAACAACCCTGAAAACGGACATACATAGTTTTTCTAAACTAAAACTTATCGTTTCTAAAAAACCATTTTCGACACCAAGGAACCTGGATGATTGATCCATGGTTCATACACCCAATTAGAATTTGCCGAGTATGCTCGTACTCAATTTTATATTCTTAAACCCTTGTTAGACTTTGAGAGTTACAACACTGAGGACCACGATGATACCAAAGACGAAGGGGAGATCTACTACGAGGAGCCGGATCTTTTAGGAGACATTGAAGGAATAGATTATGGTATAGAATATGAAATAGAGTATGAAGACCGCAAAACAGAAGCATAAATGAACCGAGGACTTATATAAATAAGTTGCCGAGATCCCATGGTACTAAGTATAGTGGTGCCATTGATAGATAAACTGGTTAGTTTGCATTCAAATTCAAATATGAATCATCACTAGCCCAAATAAGATATCAAATCTTTTGTATACTTTTGATTGATATTGATACACATGTAATGTTGAGGACCCGTAATGTTTTTGTTGTACCACTCTGAGAGATGTAATTTTACGAAATGGTATGTTTCATGAGTATTATGTCAACGAATTGCGCACTACAACACGCAGCGGTATGATGGGTCATCGCAAAGGAGCGAATAACACCTAGCTAGAAAATTTATGTTTTAGGAGGGTCTAAAAGGATTTGTAAGAATCAAATTTGAACTGGTTAAATTAATGAGAAAATAAGGATATCAATGGATATGATCGACATAGGACATACCATGAAACTAGAGGTGTTCTAGAATAGCTAAAGTGTTAGCAAAACAACAAATAATCCAAGGTGGTTGCCCATTCTCGGAAGCACGAGTTTCTCTGAGGTGGTTGCTCTCAAATTATAATCCAGACGGTTGCTCTTTCTCAGTCGATGGGAGTAATACCAAAATTGGTTGCTCTCAAAGTATAATCCAAGGTGGTTTCTCATTCTCGGAAGCACGAGTTTCTCCGAGGTGGTTGCTCTCAAAGTATAATCCAGGTGGTTGCTCTTTCTCAGTCGATGGGAGTAATACCAAAATAATCCAAGGTGGTTGCGCTCTTTTTCACACGCAATACAAATGGATGGAGTTAACTGATCCGTGTGAAGATCTCATTTTATAACAAAACGACCAAGACTGAGAGACCGATTGGCAAGGTCCTTGTATTTTTCTGACCGCATCCATACTCAAATTGGCACTGAAATCGGTGTGAATCAATTATCATATTACGCCTTCACAATCAGTGAGGAGGACGATCCATATGTTTGAAAGACTTGACTTGTGAAGTCTATTTCTTTCATCAGTTCCATGCATGTTCAATCCTCTACAAGAAGAGGCCCAAAGTAGGATGAAACAGGCATCCTTCCTTGAGTCAAAATTACATACAGAGCCGCACATCTGATTTTCACACCCAAACCAAGATCCATAGCTCCACCAAAAGAGTGACGATCGAGGGCTCCATGGATCCTCGAGGCCAGCAAGATGCTATGAACATGACGAGGGCGCTGGAGGCCTTGTCTCCCTACCTCAACAACCCACGGCAGACGGTCGTCCGGATACAAGTTTACATGGCTTTGGTAGCCGCGATGCTGTTTCTGCAGCTCATACTTGGCTCCTGCCGCCGGCGCTCCGGCCACTGGTCCGTCCAAGGTCCCCTGTGGCTATCCTACACGCTCTCCTTCCCTCTGATTACCTACACCATCGGTCAGATGGTGTCCTCGCCGGTGAAGAATGCACTATACCCTCTCTGGGCCATTCTCATCTTCTCCGCCGTGGGGTGCACCAACTCCATCACGGCTTATGGCCTTGAAGACAACAAGCAGTGGAAACGGTACATCTTTGAGTTGGTTCAGTATTATGCTTATATAGGTGTTATATTCCGGCTGCTTAATCAGGCTTCTCGCGAAACTTACTACAATATCGGTAAAACAGCACAAGCATACCTAGCCCAACAGCCTGTTGCTATTACTATTCTATTCCTAGCTGCCGTGGTATTTACGACCAATTTCGCCAGGGTAATCGCTGGTTGGATGGTCACAAACTCTACTCCCAGCGCACGGCTAGCCAGATACATGAGACTTCTTGTAGCCAAACACACAAGAAATCATGTTAATAACTCGGAAAATGCTCCCGAGCCCACCAATCCAAAAACCATGGAAGGATACAAATACCTTGTCCGACCAATCCACAAACATGATGTGATCCCGGCTGAAGGTGGTAGAGGTACCATCACTATCGATGAAATCTGGAAAATGGAATTAGATGACAGTTTGCTCAACACCACTGGCGGTGGCTCACACATGAAAGATGTATGCCTTTCATTTGCTTTGTCTCACTTGCTCAAGCGCCGCTTCTTTGATATGGATTGTGTGGAAGCTGCTCTTTCTCAGACGCGCAAGTTTGTCCTTGATGGTTTGCTGTCAGAGGAGGATGCTGTCAACAATTACAACAGAGCATTTCATGTGATCGAGGTAGAATTGGGTTTCCTCTATGATTTATTCTTCACCAAGTATGCAGCTCTCTTCCACATGGAGATTTCTTTCCTTCTTATGGTTCTTTTCAAGTTAATTTCCATGGCTATCTGCTGGATGTTTCTGCTTCAAGAGGCCCCTATCATCAAGACACCCGATCCAGTGATCGAAGTTGGCACAACGACTGTCGATGTTACCATCACAGTCATCATCATGGGCTCTCTCTGCTTTATTGAAGTACTCCAGGCCACACTCTATCTCACATCCGATTGGGCCACAATTTCACTTGCTTGCAGTCGTGGGCGAACAATCAAAACCCAGAAAATCATCCAGTCCATTATTTGGTTTGTTAGAAGATTTAACTTGTCCAGATACTGGAAAAGTATGATAGCCGGGCGCAAGTTTGACAAGTTCCTTGACAAGCTTAACTTGTTTGGATATTGGCAAAAAAAGATGGGTCAGACATGTGTAATTGAAAGTTGCTTGCGTGTGGATCCCTATTCTGTAAAGCCCCCCATGGATTTCAACTACAATGGTGATCTCTTGATGAAGCTTTTTCTAAATTCACCACGCAACTTTCAAGGGCTCATTCATTCACTGGTATTCTCAAGGAAAACGTCCATAGTGGTTTCTGATCTGGTCAAGAGAGAGATTGCTTCTTGCTTGAAGAGATATAGGGATGGTGGTCCTTTAACTAATGGGGAGGCTGCATTGAGGCGTCACGGCGCCTTTCAAAACCTCTCCTGGACACTGAACTCCCGCAATCAGATACAGATAATGCTTATTTGGCACATTGCAACTGAGTACTGCAATATTGCATCTTCGGATGAGGCAAAGGAGAGTCAAAGCGGTCCAGTGAAGGAAGAAAGCTGGCAGAAAGTTGCGATCACCTTATCCAAATATTGTGCATACTTGATGTCCTTCGCTCCAGATTTGCTTCAGGAGAATACCACAGATACACTATACCATTTCAACACTGCTTTATTTCGAGCAAAGAGAAGTCTTGGTGAAAGGAAACCAAGTAAGAAAGTATTTCTGGACATAATCGAGGAATCTGAAAATAAAAAGAAAGATACCGTGATCAACATTTCCAGGGGAAACAATAGCAACGGTACCAACATCGATGACTTCATCAGAGGCTTGAAGCTAGGGACGAAGCTGGAGAACATGGAAGACGACCGCCGTTGGCAGCTGCTGGCAGAATTCTGGGCCGAGACCATCATCTACATCGCTCCATCGGACAAGGCCACAGCACACATGGAGCATCTTGCGCAAGGAGGGGAGTTCCTAACTCATGTCTGGGCTCTCCTCACTCACGCGGGCATCCTGAAGCGTGACTAGGAGCACAGTCCTGAAATAATTCTGTAATGCTGGTTTCTGCATTCTCCTCCTAGGCTAAGCCACTAGATGTGTGTTTTTCTAATTCCGTTTGGTTTGATGTTTAATGTGTTTGAAGATGTCCGCTATGTTGATCAGTCAATAATATATATGTTATACCGTAAATATCCTTGTTTAATTGCGCTTTCGGAAAAAACAAAAGAAAGAAACATCATTCTCTCTCCTGAATGGAACGATAGCAGGTCAATCTAGCAGCATCCTAAAACGAGAAGGAGATCAATTGATTTGTGAAGTTGGTTGGTCACAAAAAGTTCTCTTGGCAACATGTTCACTAAAAAATAAGAACCGCCAAAATTTGAAGAATACAATACGATTATTCACATGTCGGATGCTAGGGTACTACAACCCTCACGTCCAACTCTAATTAAATCATACTAGTGGGACAAGGAATCCGCCCCGAATGGTACGCCGCTTGCAACCCTGGTAACTATGAGTTGGTCTCCTCAATGGCTCAGTCTCGCGAGAAATAGGAACAGATGACGGTGTGGCGGCGAAATCCGCTAGCTGTACATAAAAAAACTGGTCCGGCCTGAAAAAGCCCAATAGGTTGGGCTTTTTTGACCCGCGAGCCAGGCCTGGGCTGTAGATCTGGGCCCGGTGGAAGTTTGGGCCAGGCTTGGGCCAAGAAAAAGACGATTTTAACAAAGGCCCGGCCCGACAGCCCGGTGATATTTATGCGGCTTAGGCTGGGTCTGGGTTGGAATTTTAGGCCCGATAGCTGCGCCGGGTTGTGCTTGGGCCTGGGTTTTCTATGTCGGGCTTTTTTCGACTCGGCCCGAAGCCTGGCCCGGAACATCTGTGGCGGCTTGCAAGAGCGTCGTCAAAGAAAACGGTACTCCCCCAACACACGCCGGAGAGACTCAGATGCTCATGCATTAGTTACCCCAAACCATGATGAGTTCAATTGATCGGCTCGCAATACATGAGTTCACCTTACGTCTACCATGGATGGGAGAATCGACTCTACTACCATTTATTCAGAAGGTTACTCTCAGTCGATATATACCACGTCCCATGTACAAGTTGGTCGGCGATATGTGCGACAAGCGATGTTCATGAATTGGCCCGCCTTAATGGACTTAGCAAAAATTCTACAAGCACGTGGGTCAGCTCATAATACTGTTCCGAAGTTTTGACGACTCATGGCCGAAAGAAACTAAACATCTCGGGATTGGTCTTGTTGTGCAAAGGATAGCACCAATGGCTTCGCTACGTCAGTTTTTTAGGAAGTACTAGCAGAATATCGCCATATTTTTGAAATACTCAATGAGAAGCTTAGAGAAAAATCCGAAGTCTTCAAGAAGAAGCTTGAAGAGGAAAAGTTACAGACATATGCAAAGCTCGAGAGAGACCTTCAAAATATCAAGTATGTGTCGCTGAGGCAAGAAGATAAAGCTCTGCAAGCCTGTTGAATACTGTATATTTGGTTTACTTCGAGGAGACCTTTAAAATATCTCGACATCACTCCAACCGGTAGCATCGGGGAGCAGGTAGCTTGGTTGTCTTGTCGATCTCTGGATCCGGCGAGATTCGTGTCTGGTGGTCAGCGATCGGAACTCTCGCGGGTGGTGATCGTATTGTTGTTGTAATTGTGTTTGGTGTCTTACAGTTGGGCACAGATGATGGCAGACGGCGATGTTCTTCTTCTTTGCATCGAATAAAGTTAACAGCATCGAGATCTGGTGACCACGAGGAAGATTCCTAGTAGACGTGCCACAAAATCTCAGTCTTGTCACTTGCGATGGCCTGGATCATCGGCTCGAAAAGCATTATCATATGCGAAGGTTCTCTCCGGATGGCGGTTGTTTGCCTCTTTTTTCCGCGCTGCCATGGTGGCGGCGGAGAGCGATGGTGGATGACGTTCCGACAGGGCATAAGTTTCTTCAAGAGTGAAACTGTAATTGTTTTACTTGTGGGGTACTTTGTGAAAGAGTGTATCTAAACTGAAGGCCTCCGCTCCGCTTTATATAATAAAGCAAACACGAGTTCCACAAGTTTGCAAGCGATTACAACGAAAAACAACACAGTTCCACAGATAGCCTACTCAATATTAAAAAACAGGTGGAAGGTTCACACGCGCAGAAAAATCCCCACACACCCACCCACATTTAAGCTCCTAGCCTTGCATATAAGCTTCGAAGTGCCGCCAAAACCACCTCCGGTGCTTGTCTGTCCAACCACTTACTCAACAGTCTTCGGCTCTGCAAGGATATTACCATTTGGAATATGAAATCAACCGGTTTGTTAATGAAGGAGTTTTCAATAGTCATCTTATTGCGAATATTCCAAAGTGTCCAGGCTATTGCAGAAAAGAAGATCCACACTATTCTACGAACCTATCCCATCAGTTTTGTGCAATCTCTATGAAATCACCAGCGGTTCCAAGAGCAAGAAAGTAATTCACGAATACATGTCCATATAAATTTTGCCAAATGACATTGGAAGAAAATGTGGTTGGCATCCTCCATCTCCCCTCATAGCGTACATATTCCGTACGAAGGTCCCCTTCTAATCCAAACTTGTTCATGGTAGGCCAGTTAACTAAATGGTATTTCCTAAATTCCCCCACACCCTCCCAATAAAACCGACATCTAGTCTTGTCCATGGATTTGTGGGTGCCATCGTACAGCATGTGCAAACACATCACAAAGATGGGTGGGCTAGATAGGCAGGAGTTGGTGAGGATAAGTCTAGACGCCACCACCAAGAATTTCCCCTGCCAAGGATCCACCCTATGCCATACCTTCTTGGTTAAGAATTCCTAGTCTTTAAGCGAGAGGCGCTTGTCTGAGACGGGTAAACCCAGATACTTGATTGGGAAGTTAGTCATTTTAGAGTTGAGGAAATTAGCAATCCTAATTCTCTCCTCATCATTGATCCCAGGACAATGACTTCACTCTTGTTGAAATTTATTTTTAGTCCCCACATGTCCTCAAAGCATAGCAGGATAAACTTGGTATTGGCAATGGTTAGAGTGTCGGGCTCAAACATCACCATAGTATCATCAGCGTATTGTAAGTGAGGGGATAAGGTGGGGTATCATCCATTTTATGTGCCTAGCCTTTCTTGCCTTCTCTAAGATCATGGCAAGGGAATCATCCATGAAGTCAAAGAGGAGAGGGAATAGAGGATCTCCCTTCCTCACCCCTCGCTCATTCTTGAAGTAGGTCCCCACTTTTCCGTTAATATTGGTAGCCGTGTGTACTCCCGAGACAAGCTGCATAACCATCCCAAGTTCAAACCCTTTTAATTTAAGCACCGATCGCAGAAAGTCCCAATTGAATCAATCATATGCTTTCTGAAAATCTAACTTTAAGAACACACCCTTGTCTTCTCTCATCTTGACTTCATGGATTATTTCTTGCAGTGCCAGCACAATTCGTGTAGGCCCCTGCCTTTGATAAAAGTTGTTTGGCGCCACTTAATAGTTCTACCCGCAATAGGAGATAAGCGCATTGCGTAAGCCTTTGCCATGAATTTAAAAATCACATTAATTAGAGCGACGGGCCTAAACAACTTAATGGATTCCGCCCCAACTACCTTAGATATAAGCGTTAGGATACCATAGTTCGTTCTAGGGCATCCAATGTTCTTTCTGCAGCTCCATGTTTGAATTTCTCGACTAAACTTTTTTTAGAAACATAGAGTATAACATGAATGCGCATACACGCGCACACATCGACCACCATTCATCCGAGTCATGGAGACACATATGGCGTCAAACGGCATTTGACTCGTGATGGGCTTAGAAATCTCAGCCCTCTATAAAACAAAGGAAAACAGAGGAATTTTAGAGGACTGGATTCCTATAGAAAAACATTTAATGTATCATTTGATACAAAGGAATATGAATCTTTAATTTCGATGAAATTCCTATGGAATAAGGTATTCCATGAGAATTTTGAAGGAACATGAGGTCTCATATCATGCTATTATCTCTTTGTGTCAATTTCTATGTTTTTTATGTGACATTGAAACGGTAATTTGGAAGTTTTTTTAGAAAACTAGAAAATATGACACCTCAATTCCCAGGCTTTAATTTTAGCGTATCAAATGGTCGATAAAGCCTTTTACAATTCAGGTTTCTTAGCGTTATATCCTAACTATTATTTTTTTAGCTAAGATACAACACTTGCATGCAGTCATAGTAATTTTCTTTTGGTTAGTTCAATCACATGTTGCATGAGCCTAAAATCATTTAAATGCAACATCCTTAAGAAACAACACTTGATAGACAATGCATTGAGGTATTTGTCTCTTAATTTTTAATTTCTTCTACAAAAACATGCTAAGATACTATAAATGTGAAAGACCAAATGCATTGTCTCTTATAGCCCGCTATACTAGCTATATTTTAAGAGGTTATATCCCATGCATTGTTTTTTAAGAATGTCTATCTAAATTTGATGATTTTGGTTTAATGCATTGGGCTAGAATTGTTTTTTGTCCGCGACTCCGTACAAGAGTTAAGATACATCCTCGATCTCTTTTAAAAACTAAAAGGATCGTATGGGCACCTAGAGGGGGTGAATAGTTGCTACTTCAAATTTTCTTCTTTTTCAAATTAGGGTTTGACAAGAAAGATCGTATGGGCACCTAGATGAGCCACCAACGCCACGAGAGGCCTTCCTTGTTCTCCGATGAACCTCACCCCAAGGGGTTCGATTCACCTTCCACTATATCGGCAACCTTCGAGGTGGAAGTCGGCACCTTTACAACGAGTTCGGGGCACACATCCACAACTTAATTGGAGGCTCTCAAATATAAGCAAGCTTTAAAAACAATCAAAGATAAGCTTGTAAGAACCAAATCAAAGCTAGGGTTTTCCAAAGAAACACTAGAGCATGGGGGCCCTCAAGTGAATGAGGGGGAAATGAAGATCTCTCTTGGTGAAGCTGTAGATCAAGGCCTCCTCCTTCGATTCTCCAAAGATCAATGACTTTGGATGGTTCGATGAAGAGATCTTGTTGATTTGGTGGCTCAAATGGGGGTAGTGTTCTTGAGTGGGTCGAGCAGCTGGAGGAAGGGGATAAGGTCCCCTATTTATAAGCAGCCCCCTCCACTGAACCGTTTTCTGACCGTTGGAGAAAAGTCAGAACGGAGACTCCGATATACACCGGAGATTCTGGTCCATCTCCGGACCAGCCTCCGGACCAGCATACTGACTGACCAAGCCCAGCTGCAAGCCAAGTGGGTCGGAGACTCCGGTCCAGATGCACCGGAGACTCCGGTCTGAGGCACACACCGGAGACTCCGTAGTAATCTCCGGACCTTGACCCGGACCCCCTATCATACTGTCCCAGCTAGAATTCTGTAGCCCCCTTCGGGGATACCTGCGGAAACTCCGGTCCACACCGGAGACTCCGGTCCAGCCAGACCGAAGACTCCGGTCTGGAATTTCTAGAATCATGTCAATCTTGCAGGAATCTTTCCATAGTGTAAGGGCCTTTTCGCTTAGCATTATATCAACCTGTAGACAATATCATACTATAAAAATGATCTACTTGTTGTTAACAAACACCAAAAGTGATTATGACAGTAAATGTCCTTTCAATCTCCCCCTTTTTGGTGTTCGATGACAACAAGAGATTTTGCATGGAATAAGTTGTATTAAGCCCCCCCCCTGACTATGTGCATTAATGTAAACAAGTAAATCTTGCAAGATAGATGGTACATAGATAAATCACATAGTTCTCACATGAGATACAATAATAGGTGCACAACCACATAGTCACACACAAATAGAAAATAGTCTTGTAAGCACATAATAAGGCAAATAAAACACAAAGTTCGAGATAGCAAATGAACATCAAATCCAACCCAAACCCATGCAAATCAATGACAATGTCTTCTCCCCCTTTGGCATCGAAATGTCGAAAAGGGAAAAGACCTAAGCTAGCGCCCCAACAACTCAGTAGTCCTCGTCATCCTCATCATCGTCCATGTCCTGATCCTCATCACCCTCATCATAGTCATCATCATCAGGAGCTGCAGGTCCTTTGCCATGAGGGCGAGAAGAGGAGGTACCCTGGTACCCATATCCAGAGGTGACATCTGAAAAAGTCTTCCAGTCCACCAAGTTGTCTTGTTGGGCATTCCATGCCCCAAAAGAAAGAGTGTGATCTGACTCAGTGGACTGCTGAGCACCGTGCTCATCATTGTACTCACCCTCTCCTTCCTCATCATCCTATTCTCCCTGATCCTTATTTTCCTTGAGGAGCTTCTCAATGCGTCGGTTGCTTTGGTAGGAGACATGATGTTGCTTACGGATCTCAACATTCATGCAACATAGGGTCCTATCCCAGAAAGTGGCCTTCTTGACCTTCTCATGTACATAATCACGAGTCATGGTAGGCATGGGTTGGAGGCATTCTTCCTTCGAGCCCTAGGAGGAGATGGGGCCCTCTCAAACTCAGTGATCTCCTCATCCTCATTGTCATAGGAACGCCTAGGAGGAGGCCCCTTGCGCCCCTTCTGCTGCAGAGATACCAGAGTGTGCTCGGTAAGGTTGGGAGCCAAGCCAAGTGGGGAATCATGCTCCTTGGATTTGATGAGCCTCATAACCAATAGTGCATATGGAGGAGACTTCTTGTACAGAATGGCATGGAACATCTCCTCAAAAATGAAATCCATCACATCAATAGGATTGGCATCTACCTCAGGGCCAGCATTGTAAATCCCGTGGGTATGGTAGAGTAGGTTGACCAGCCCACATCTAATAGCATCATCATTCCCAGCACTTGGTGATATGGTATGACGAAATATCCTCAACATCAGATTGTAGAGGGGCTTGAGTCCCTTGGACCCCCCAACACCCTCGCTGTCATACAAAGGTGCAAGCTTCATCTTGTTCTCCCTAAGAGCCGTTGAGTGCATGCGCAACCCAACAGGAGTGGATACGCCATGGAAGGTCTCGAAGATGACATTGGCAAAGTCATATAAAGTAGTCGAGCGGCGGGTGGTGCCAGTCATCCAAGTCATGGTCCTGTCTTGGTCAGATCCAAACACAACAGTGGCATAGAACTGCTGCACAAGTGTGATGTTGCAGTCTTCACGAAGCTCCATCAAGTTGAACAGCCCCAACTTCTCACAAATCCATAGTGCATCAAAGAAGTAGGGGATGAGCCTCATCTGCTCAACACTCATAAACTTCTGGGGGCACACAGGTGACTTCTTGAGCACACCGTAAACATCCTTCATGAACACAGCCTGCTCCTTCCTCGAAAAGCGTGGATCCTCGCTAGTACGTGGCAAGTCATAGAAATCAGTCTTCTGCAGCTCACAGCACTCACTCTTTGACATGTGGGCCAAAGACTGAACATTGTCATATTTTGCCTTCTTGGCACGGTTCTCTTGCTCAGTACTTTCCTGCTCCCTCCTCATATATGTTGCATCACGGGCCTGCTATCTTCTGTTGGACGGGGGCACGATAAACTAACCCTCGGACTCATCATAGCAAGGATCGGCCCTCTTTGACTTGGCCTTGGTGCGAGGAGGAGGACGAGAACCACCACCTATGAATAGCAGTGAGGGAGATAGCATGGAGGTAAGCATATATGTCCCAAGGATGCAGCACAAGAGCTTTGATGCATTACAGAACCTATTTGAGTCACCCCACACCAGAGTCTCCACAGCTCAGACCAGAGTCTCCGGCCCTGGGGGCGTAATCTCTGGTCGGGAGGCTCAGGCATGAGCTGGGAGGCTGCTGGAGGGGGTGAATCTAATAGATCGGGCAATGCAACAAGGCTAAAGTACCAGAGTGCACGCATACGAGTGATTCCAATGGACAAAACAGCACCAATCCTCAAAAACACATCTAGAAATGAACCCTAGGAGAAAAAGAGGAGGAGAGGTACCAGATCTGTCCATGGGATCGATTCCACCAGTGGGAATGACCTAATGGAGGAGATGAGGAGGTTGGCCAGGGGCACGGTGGATCCCGGGGGCTTCTTGACCTCCGGGGAGGAGTTTTGGAGGAGGGGCGACTGGTATGAGAGTGGGGAACGGGGGTGGATGAATGAAACTGTTGTTTCAGTTCACCCCGTCCCCTCCCTTTAAGTGGGAGAAACCATCTGGACTGGAGACTTTGGTCTACACCGGAGACTCCGACCTCCACCGGAGACTCCGGTGCAAGCGCATCAGAGACTCCGGTCCTCCTCGACCAAAAACTCCAGGTTTTGTGTTTGGGGACATATATGAGATATAGAGTGTTTTAAGACAAGGTATAGGCTTGGATTAAGATGTCACACTGTGAAAAATCAATAAGATCCATAGAAATCCACTAAAATCTTCAAGAAAGCTCCAAATAGACACGAACCAAGAACCAACTCTTCACTAAGAAGAGGGCGGTGGCCGAGTCCACCATGTAAGAGTTTGTGGCATGACACCGCGAAGAATCATCCTTGGGTTCATAACCACTACTCAAGCTCACATATCATAAAATGATATTAAGAGAATTGACTTTCTTGATTTTGGAATTATGGGGGGAGGGATAGTCCAATGTATTAGGACCGCACTCCCCCTATGTCCATGCCTGCACCTAAACCAAATAAGGATCAAGACATATGTGAGTATGCAAGATGGTCAAGTCAAGCTCCTTGAATCTATGATATTTAGTTCATTCCTCAAATAACAAAACCTTGCTTCATCAAGTGGCTTCGTGAATATGTCGGCAAGTTGGTCTTTGGTTGACACATATGATAGCTCAATATCACCTCGAGCAACATGATCCCTAATGAAGTGATGACGAATCTCAATATGCTTTGTCCTTGTGTGATCCACCAGGTTGTGTGGCAATCTTGATAGCACTTTCATTGTCACATAGAAGAGGCACTTTGTCACAATGGATACCGTATTCCTTTAAACTTTGCCTCATCCATAGCAATTGAGTGCAAGCACTAGCAGCTGCCACATACTCGGCTTCGACGGTGGAGAGAGATATACAATTTTGCTTCTTAGAAGACCAACATACCAAGGACCTACCAAGGAATTGGCAAGCCCCGGATGTTGATTTTCTATCATCCTTATCACCAGCCCAATCTGAATCTCTGTATCCACAAAGAGCAAATGTTGACCCTCGAGGATACCAAAGACCATAATGTGGGGTATGAACCAAATATCGAAAGATTCTCTTGACCGCCATCAAATGGCTTTCTTTAGGAGCCGCTTGATATCTTGCACACACACCTACACTCAACACAATATCGGGTCTAGATGCACAAAGGTAAAGTAAAGAACCAATCATGGACTCGTATACCTTTTGATCCACATCTTTACCATTTGGATTTAGTTCTAGATGAGTCTTTGTAGCCATGGGGGTAGGAGCACCATTCAAATCTTTCATGTTGAATCTTTTGAGCATATCTTGAGTGTACTTGGATTGATTGAAGAATGTTCCTCCTCTTACTTGCTTGATCTCAAAACCAAGAAATACTCTCAACTCCCCCATCATAGACATCCGGAACCTATTAGTCATAAGATTTGAGAATTCATCATTAAAAGCTTTGTTAGATGAGCCAAAGATAATATCATCAACATATATTTGGCATACAAAAAGCTCCCCATTAACCTTCTTAGTGAAAAGAGTGTGATCAATTTTCTCAACCTCAAACCCACGGTCAAACAATAACTCTCTAAGGTGCTCATACCATGTGTGTGGGGCTTGTTTGAGCCCATAGAGCGCCTTATCAAGTTTGTAGACATGGATTGGGAAGTTGGGATCCTAAAATCCTGGGGGTTGCTTTACATATACCAACTCATTCAATGGAACATTAAGGAATGCACTTTCTACATCCATTTGTTTCAACTTAAAGTTATGATGTGCCGCATAAGCAAGAATGATACGGATGGACTCAAGGTGAGCCACGGGTGCATATGTCTCTCCATAATCAATTCCTTCAATTTGAGAGAACCCTTGTGCAATCAACCTTGCCTTGTTTCTTACTACAATTCCATGCTCATCTTGCTTGTTCTTGAATATCCATTTGGTGCCTATAACATTGCGGCAATCCTTTGGCTTCTCAACTAACTTCCATACTTTGTTTCTCTCAAAGTTGTTGAGCTCTTTGTGCATTGCTTCCAACCAATCCGAATCTTCAAGGGCTTCCCACACTTTCTTTGGTTCAATCATGGAGATGTGTGCTTGGTGTTCACTAAACCTCTTCAATTGTGCTCTTGTGGAAATTCCTCTCCTAAGATCTCCAACCACATTCTCTGAGAGTGATCTCTTAATTCCAACATCCTATCCATTCTAGCTTCGTGACAAGTATGGATCTCCTTGTTGTTTCTTGGGGGACCTTTTCATAATTTTGGTCCTCATCTTGACCATCAACTTGACCTTGATCATCATCTAAATCATTCTCTTCATTAAGAGGGAAAGATAGACCTTGGTCTTGATCAGGCACACTACTAGAATTGAATTGAGCTTGTCTCAAGGCAGTTTGTATGCATCTTCCTTGTGTAATTGACTTGGCAGCACTTGACATTCTGGAGAATGATGACTCGAGCTCCTCCTCACTAGAGGTGTCACCTTGATTAACATGTTGAGGGGTCCACAGCTTGTCTTTGGCTTGGGTCATTGTCCTCCTCGATGGATGGAGCTTGTTGTTATTGTTGTTGTGAAGATGAGGGCTCCACTTGAGTAGAGCATAGTTCTTCTCGATCCGCCATAAGGGGTTCCTTAACGGGGCGGATATACCCCACAGCCATTCTTCTTATGGCATCCTGAGGCATTTCATCATTTGCATCACAAGCATCAACACGCCCCCCTTGGGGACCATCATATTCTTCAAAGGTCACACTACAAGATTCTATGACGGCTCTGGAGAGCTTATCATAGATTCTATAAGTGTGAGATTCGAGTCCATAGCCAACAAAAATACCCCCTAATGCTTTGGAATCGAATTTGTACAAACGAACACCTTTTATGAGATAGAAACACTTACAACCGAACACCCGGAAATAAGATATGTTGGGCTTGTTACCGGTAAGTATTTAATATGGAGTATTGTTCACTTCCTTGCGAAGGTTGACATGGTTATACCCCGCGGGTACACAACATTGGCATACCTAGTCCAGCCCAAGGAAGGCCCACGACAAGATACGCGGCCTGCGGAGATTTCAGGTGGCCCAAGCCCATGACGCCTTCGGATCCTTGGAGAACAAGACTAGAGTAGATAGAATTTCAAAGGGGTAAACCCTAATATGTAACCGACTCAACCTACGCCCGGGACCTGCCTATCTATATAAAGTCTAGGAGGGCACGACGAGGAGGGCCTCAAATCACCTCATACACACCTCACGCCAGATCGCATCTGTGCACCCCTGTAACCTTTGGTTCCGCCATAATCAAGAGCAGACAAGCAGGAGTAGGGTTTTCCCTCCGAGGGCCTGAACCTGGGTAAACCTCGTGTCCCCGTGTTGCTTGTTTGCTAACCGTTCCGCGATCTCCAGCATCTCCATCTTCTCCAAAACCCAAGTCCATAACAATGGGCATTGACGAGTCGAAACCTCGTCAATTGGCGCCGTCTGTGGGAACTTGGGGCGCTGATTGTGCGATTGTGACGGTCCCATCCGGAGCGATCTAAAACTCATCGACGATGGAGAGTCATCTCCTCTTCGGCACCTTCGACTTCATCGCCCACTCGCCAGCCACCATGAGGGATTTCGAGCCCGTAGGCGATGGGCTCGAGATTCTGTTCGGGAGCTTCTGCTTCCAGGCGGGGAAGACCGGCACCCTCCGCCTAACAAAGCGAGTGCCACCGCCATCCATCAGGCCCGCTTCTTGGGTCCCAGCCATCGGCGTGTTATGCACGTCAACGCTGACAGATGAGTCATATGACAGCAGCAACTGCAACTCAGATATGTGCGGCCCTCCCTCAGACAAAGGAACCTACGGTTCCAGATCCGAAAGTTGCGGCAGCAACGACCCAATCCGCGGGCATTACCAATGCGCTGTGGTCATTCAGGGTGAATCGAAACTACCACCAGGTACGAGTGCACCCAATCCGCCACCCAATCCATCGCCCAACCCACAGGCTGGGAAGGGAGGAAACGGGGGAAATCCATCCCTCCAGCCCAATGAAGGAGACGCTAACGCCTACCAGAAGATCAACCTCAACGAGGACAATTGGCGCCAGGCACGCGAATCCTTGGAATGCTTCACGGGACCTGTTGATGGCATACCACCTCCTCCTCATCGACGAGCATAACCGGCAGGTGAAGCTGATGGAGGATCTAGACAAACGCAAGAAGGCGTCTTCGGAGTCTAGTGCGTGACGAGCTGCGCTCTCTGCCACTGTCGGCTCCAGCTCGCATGGAAACAACGCCAACAAGCATCGCTCTCGCACGGAGCACATGGACCCCGCCGCACGCCGTGACATCACGAGGACCCTCAACACGTCCTTCATGTCAATGGACGTGAATGACAACGTCATACCGAAGACGCCACAGGCTGCGATCATGGCAGCCACCACGTACCTCGCGTCCCATCCACCTCCGATGGGTGACCCTAAGAGCGCCATGCACAAGTCCGCGCTAGCCGGACTCGGACTTGTCGGAGCTGTGCTCCACGACGAGGCTCCTACGGAGCCAAAGAAAAAAGCTGCGGTCAAGCTCACCCGTAGCCCTACACCCTCATCTGATGAGGATAAGCACGATCTGCCTCGACGTCGCAAGAGCCCAAGGCGTCGCAGCAGCGACTACGACGCTCGAAGTGATCTCGCCCAGCGCAAGGTCGACAAGGCACGCGTCAAACATGCATGTTCAACCGAATCCGACGAGGATGACGACGGAGAGTTGTGCGGAGCCAGATGTTTTAGCAGATCCGTTTGGCGAACAAGGATGCCAAAAAATTTCAAGATTCCTTCGGACACTCCGAAGTTCGGCGGTAGGCAAGACCCGAAGGCCTGTCTCAGTGACCACCTTTCATCCGTCAAACTACACGGTGGTAACAGGAACACCGCCCTACAATGCATTTAGCTGCAGCTGACAGGCGTAGCTCGAATCTGGCTCAACAGCCTATCCTCAGGCTCCATTCGAAGCTGGGAGGAGCTGGCGTACAGTTTCATCCGAAACTTCAAGGGCGCCAGCAAGAGGCCAGCATCGATTGAGGAACTGCGGGCCTGCACTCAACGTACTGGCGAATCCATTCGCTCGCACATCCTACGTTGGTCCCACATCAAGAACTCCGCCACGCACATCTCCGAAGAAAGGACGATCGATTCCTTCAAGGACGGTGTCAAGCGCCCGGACTTCAAGGAAGAACTTGGGCGCGTCAAGCCCAAGACGCTCGACCACCTCATGGACATCGCCAACAGGTGGGCAGTGGGCTCAAAGGGCATGAGTGCACTCACATATTTCCTTTTTATCCAAGCATCACCCACATGTGAGGCACCCACATTCCTAAAAGCGGTGGCAGTGGACTTGAGCCTACGATACATGTCTTCATGATCTTCACCTTCCTTCATATAGAAGCCTTCGGCTTCATTGCTTAGTGCATCATATCGGTTCCTTCTCATGCTCTCATTCCCAACATACAACTCTGTGAGAGCATCCCAAGCTTCATTGGCGGTGTTGAGGTGCTCAATGTGTGGATAATCTTTTGTACCCAATCCTTGTTGTATCATGTGCAAGGCGGTGGCATTGAGTTGACTATTGACAACTTCTCATCTTGTCAAGTTGTTGGGATCCCCAGTATAGAGTCCTTGTTCAATGATGTTCCATAACTCAATACAAGAGCTGCGCACATGAGATTTCATTAGAGATTGCCATTGAGCAAAAGTAGATGCATCTAGCTTTGGTGGGTCACCTCTATTGTTTATATGAGGGTGAGGAATTGGAGGGTAGGGAGAGTACCATCCATGAGAGTCATGGTGCTCTCCCTTCCCACCATCCCTTTTTGTGGAGGAATTAGCGTTGTCTTGATTACCCCCCACCACCATACCCTTGGGTGATGCCGGGGCATTCACCTTAGGTAATACTGATGGAGGTTCCTCTTGAGGAGAAGGGGATGATGAGCCACCTTTATCTTTAACAAGTTGCTCAAGTATTTTGTGCAATTGTTTGATCTCGTTGGCCATGGTGGAGCTCAATCTTGTTTCCAAGTTATTGAGATCATCCATGGTCACCGAGGTAGGCTCACCACCACCTTCCCCATTGTTGCTACCCATATACTCTTAGGCGGTAAAGCCCGAATAAATAGCCGAGGCTCTGATACCAATAGGTGCTACTTCAAAATTTCTTCTTTTTCAAATTAGGGTTTGACAATAAAGGTAAATTCTCTAGATTATGCAACTAAGGTGAATTTACCTATATGTCAAACAAGCACTAACTAGCACAACACTAAGCAAGAACAAGTAAGTAAAGTGCAGTAAAGGATAGAAGTAACCAAAGTGGTGAACACAGAGACACAAGGATTTGTTTCTCGTAGTTCCTTCCTTTTGAGGGGAAGTACATCTACGTTTGGAGAGGGGGTGCTTTCAAACCACAAACGCCACGAGAGGCATCCCTTGTTCTCCGATGAACCTCACCCCAAGGGGTTAGATTCACCTTCCACTATTCGGCAACCTTCGAGGTGGAAGCCGGCACCTTTACAACGAGTTCGGGGCACACATCCACAACTTAATTGGAGGCTCCCAAATACAAGCAAGCTGCCAAAACAATCAAAGACAAGCTTGTAAGAACCAAATGAAAGCTAGGGTTTCCAAAGAAACACTAGAGCATGGGGCCCTCAAGTGAATGAGGGGGAAATGAAGATCTCTCTTGGTGAAGCTGTAGATCAAGGCCTCCTCTTCGATTCTCCAAAGATCAATGACTTTGGATGGTTGGATGAAGAGATCTTGTTGATTTGGTGGCTCAAATGGGGGTAGTATTCTTGAGTGGGTCGAGCAGCTGGATGAAGGGGATAAGGTCCCCTATTTATAAGCAGCCCCCTCCATTGAACCGTTTTCTGACCGTTGGAGAAAATTCAGACCGGAGACTTTGGCCTGCACACCGGAGACTCTGGTCTACACCGGAGATTCCGGTCCATCTCCGAACCAGCCTCTGGACCAACATACTGATTGACCAAGCCCAGCTACGAGCCAAGTGGGCCGAAGACTCTGGTCCAGATGCACCGGAGACTCCGGTTTGAGGCTCACACCGGAGACTCCGTAGTAGTCTCCAGACCTTGCCCCGGACCCCCTATCAGACTGTCCCAGCCAGAATTCTGTAGCCCCCTCCGGGGATACCTGTGGAAACTCCGGTCCACATCAGAGACTCCGGTCCACATCAGAGACTCCGGTCCAGCCAGACCGGAGACTCCGGTCTAGAATTTCCAGAATCATGTCAATCTTGCAAGAATGTTTCCATAGTGTAAGGGTCCTTTTCACTTAGGATTGTATCAACCTGTAGACAATAGCATACTATAAAAATTTACTTGTTGTTAACGAACACCAAAAATAATTATGACAGTAAATGTCCTTTCAAAAATGCCTTGCTTATGACACCGTGTCAACATACTAGCATTGTGAAAACCCTAACATCAATGTCCGAGCCCACTTGCCACGTAGCCACCACACAATAAAAACGAGATTACTTCACATGAACAGATGAACCACTTTGCTAAGTAGATAATTTTAGAAAGGAAAATGATACGATGCCCCGAGGAATCACATCCTCCTATCGTTTGGGTCATGTGACGAGCGGTATATCCCACCTTATCTCTTACTCGGTGTTGCTCGTTCCCTTTTCCTTATCCTTTCCCATCGCCGAAATCAATCCCACAGAAATTGTCGCCGCCTAGCTCCTCACGCGTCCCCCTATCGCCGGAGATGGAGGTCACCAGGGGAGAGAGCTCGCACATGCCTCCATATCCTCGAAGAGTGCTCGCACCTGCCTCAACTGTCGCCGCTCTTCTAGCTACATACGAACCCGACGCGACGGCCACCCGTCTCACTCTGCACCGACCGCCTCCGTCTTGGGCATCGACAACCGTCCTCCTTCTTCGTCGTTGACGACCATATGACGACGGGTCTCCATCTTCGTCTCCGACGTCAACGACCACTATGGTCGGCCTCCATCTTTGTCTCCGGTGTCGATGACCGAGACGGCCAACCTCAATCTCTGGCGATGGCGTCGACGATCGCAACGGTGGTCCTCCATCTCCTCTCCCGCGTTGTCGAAGCCAGTGATGCTACCGAAGCCAGTCAGTAGTACTTACATAGGCTAATAATGAGCGGGTTTCAAATTTTCTAGGATTTTTGCTACATACTTATAATTATTTTGCTACATATTTGTTTATATTCTACTACATTGATGTTTCTAAAATGCTACCATGTTTGTTTTTAGCCACTGCGGGGAAAATGCATAAATAGATGCTACAATAGCATAATTATTTTGCTACAACGGTAATATGGTTTTTTGTTATAATAGATTAAATTTTGTTGCTACGAGATCTCCAACGAGAGTCTCTGGCGATGTCTTGGGCGTGTCAGATTTGTGGCATAATTTTGCCCTACAATCGTTTTTATGATTTTGCTACAATAGGAAAAAGTGTTTGCTACGAGGTTTCGGCAAGGTTCCCAAGGAAAGTCTAGCGAATTCGGTTTGCTATGGTAGCAAATCCTTTTTTTTAAATACTCTGGCGATGTCTTTTTTGCTACAAATACCTTTTTTGCTGTATTTATTTTCTAATTTTTCTACAATTGCGCAAAGTTTCTGCTACGATGCCTGCGACGAGGTCTCCCGTCAGAAGTCTTCGGCCAAAACAGTTTTGCTACATTGGAACAAACTTTTTGCTACAAAGTATCCGGTGAGATCTGGGACGAAACACCGACGATGTCTCGAACGAGATATGTCTTTTTATTTTTTGTCTCGTGCACGAACCGTTTTTTGCTACGTGATATTTTATAAAAAAACAAACTTTTATAACACAATGAGTATTAGAAACCATTTTTGGTGACACGTGTGGCATGGGACCCGGGGGATATGGAGCAATTATGCCCGGGGACGCCTACCCACGCCGTCTCTCCCCTCGCACTACCGCAGGCGTGCACTCTGCAGCTCCCTCCCTCACCCCCGCAAGGCGGAGATCCCCACGTCGGCGGAGATGGCGCCCTTGGCGGCGTTAGCGCTCGCGGCGGCTCTTGCGCTTGCCTTCGCATCTCTCCGTGCTGAGGCGGTGTGGCTCGATTTGCCGCCGACGGGGACCAAGTGCGTGTCGGAGGAGATCCAGGCGAACGTGGTGGTGCTCGCCGACTACTCCCTCATGTACGAGTCTCACCCCTCCTCCCACCCTACCCTCGCCGTCAAGGTAATTTATCCTTAATCCTACTCCTGGTTCTACTGTGCAACGGATGATTTAGTTTCTTCTGGATCGATAATTTGAGCGAGTTTTGTTGATTATGCGGCCGTATAGAAGGAGTATGTTTTTGCTGGGGCCCGTGGCTGCCGCAGAACGCGGATTTACGGTTGATTTGTGCTCGAGTGAGTGGGCAGCAATGTCGTCGTCGTGCTGTTGCACCTGTGCTTCAGTCTGTCAGGATTTTATTTTGCATCGTGCGATGTGACGAAAGCAGAGTGTTAGTTGTTGAATATCTTGCTGTTGCTTTTATCTAGATTTGTAGTATGACTCATGCTGCTGACGCAGACGCTGCGGTGCTCGGTGATGAACGCTAGATTTATCTGGTTTATTGAACCCTGTCGAATCCTTCTGTCATGCTCATGGTGTCTTCCTTCCAGGATGCCACTCGTGACAGCATATATGCTACTAGGTGATTCATCTTACAGGATTCCACATTTCCTTTAATACTGACATCTTTATTAAAAATCCCCTGGGTGTGAAGTAAATGGGGATGGTAGGAACTGCACTGTTGCAATGGAAATGTGAAAGCAGAATAAACCAGGGGACAGTCTTAATATGTAAGCTTGCAAATAAGTAGATAACTGATGATACTTTATGTGAACATATCTACTCCATGTAACTTTATTTATATGAAGACAATCTTTATTCCATGATCAGATCCATTTTGCTCAATCGTGCCGTTCCCCAAACTATCAACTAATGTAATCAGATAATTTACCCACCTTTTCGGTTTTGTGATTGGCACATTTGCTTAGATATGTTATTGCTACATGTTGAACAGTGTTTATAGCTATTTTGCAGCTTAGGAATGAGTGATACAGCTTTTTATTAGCAATCTTTGCCAGAATTTGAGTTTGGTCATTTACAGTAGAATAGTGGAGGAAATAATGCTAGTCCAATCCTCAAATGTCAAGCTTAGCAATTTGCTTGTTCGCCGTATTGTAATATGAATTATGCCACCATTTTGTTGTTACAATTCTGTAAATGCCTGTGCTTTCTGCAGGTTACTTCACCATATGGAAACACCTTACATGAAAGTGGAAACGCTACAGTTGGTCAATTTGCATTCACAACCTCAGAAGCTGGAAACTATCTTGCCTGCTTCTGGATAGATAGTGCAGAGAAAGGATCAGGAGTATCTGTAAATCTTGATTGGAAAATTGGGATTGCAACGAAGGACTGGGATTCTATTGCTAAGAAGGAAAAACTTGAGGTGGGGCTATGAATTTCAAAACCATTGACCAGTCAAGTTTCACTGAGCTCAAGTCATTGCTTCTTGTTTCTGATTACATGTGATTGAATATGCTCTGTGCAGGGCGTAGAACTAGAACTTAGGAAGCTGGAGTTTACAGTAGAGGCCATTCATCAGAGAATGATATCTCTCAAAGCAAGGTAAGTCGTCTATTCTACTTCCACATTTGACATCAAGCTGGCAAAATACCATCTGTTACTGGAACTGGAGACTTGCAACTTTCTAAAACTTGGTACATAATAATTGTCTCTGGAAAATAGTTCACTGGGTCACATAGTCCAGATAGTTATGCGGTCATCAAGTCTCGATCCCAAACTTATGGCACCACTGTTGGTGAAACTTCTGATCTGCTGCCCACAGAGGACCTAGTTTAGTTATATTCAAAGATCTGTTGTGACTTGATTCGTTCACCTGTTTACTTCTGTATGATCTGTGACAAGGAGAACATTTAACATTAACACTTGTCCTACTACAATATTTCAAATTAGCAGTACATCCAGTGAATCGCTTTAATCTTTCCGTGCAGGGAAGCGGAGATGCGAGAAGTGAGCGAGAAAACAAATGGAAGAGTTGCTTGGTTCAGTATTTTGTCGCTGGGCGTCTGCATCATTGTTTCAGTGTTGCAGCTGTGGCACCTCCAAGGGTACTTCGTGAAAAAGAAGCTTATCTAGATTGCTCATTTGGTGTTGCGCTGTAACTCGGAATATGTTGTTTCATCTTGGAGAAAAGGATATGTTTGGCATGGTCAGTTTGAACTTTGGAGAAAAGTGAGAGACTTCACCAGTACTAATGAGCAAGTTGTACTGTATATGTAGTCTAACCATGATTCGGTTTAGATATGCTTTGCATTGTGGTTGGAGAATATCTAGACTACTTGTGTTCTTGTTACCTTCGATCTGGTCTTTGTACCATCCATATCTCCTCTCGATAATGACGAGTCGGAAACAGTTTTGTACTCCTGTAGTAACATGGCCGTGTCTCAGGGAGTCTGTATCAACCGGTGATGCTGTAAGCATTTGTCTGAATAAATCAGATTACTAGCCTCGTAAGCACCGGCCAAATAACAAGGAAGCATCTTAATCTTGTTTTGTTATTATTCCCGTGACATGTGATAGTACGTCTACGGCAAACCTTGCCCTGTTTTCTAACTTCCGTTGTCTCTTTACGTTTTGTTTTTTCTAACTAACTTTGCTTTCAGACAGAAAAGTATCGCACAAAACAATGAGTGCAAAGTATACACAAACGAAAAAGCAAAGCTGATCTAGTTGAGAGCAAAATCGTCAAGATCGAGAGAACAAGGGGATCGCTCGTGTTCACACTTCACAATCCGGGACATTGAAATTTGCATAATCAATGTATGCCGAGTTCCGTCCATTTATTTTTATCCCCTAAGAGTTGCTGGGATTGATTCCTCAAAAAAAAAGTTGCTGAGATTTGTCAAGCCAAGTGTGGTTTAGTTTACCCATGGTACTGACAGCGTTGTTTTGCCACGGTTACTAGCAGCTACTAGCTAGTGCTAATCCTAATCAAATGTACTGTCAAAAAGGGGTTACTGAATATAGTTATAAAAAAATTCTAATGCAATCAAAAGTCAAAACAGCCGGCCTATGTCGTGACTACCCTTTCTTCCCATCCGCCATTCCTAATACCCACCCACAATAATCTGATGCTAATATTACTATTGCAACCCTGTTCACGTCACCGTTGCGGCAACGGCGAGCACCGGCGCCAGCCAGAGCCAGCTTTGCAGCTGCCCCCGGACGCAACGCAGCCGCAGTCGCCTCCAGTCCTGGCGATCTTCACAGTATAGCTTCAGAGCCAGAGAGACCTGCGCCAGATGCGATCGCCATGGGCAAGGCCAAGGCAGGTGACGCTGCTGGAGCCCGCCCTGGTTCAGCAGCCAGCCAGGAATCCACGCTTCGCCTTTGCCGATGCGCCGACACGATCGGCAAATCTCTCAGCGCCAGTTGCATCGTTGCGCTGTTCCTGGGCATCGGCGTCTTCCTCTCGGCCTTGTTCCTGCTCCTTCATCTTCGGCCATCCGGGAGCATCCCTGACGATCCTGGCACCCTCATCGGTAAGACAAGACAGCTTCTTCAACATGATATTTCAGCAATAATCTGTTATATCAGTTATCCAACCATATACGGTAGTTCCCATGGTTCCATGTTGATAAGTTCCATAGTGAATTTGTCATGGATCTAGATAGTAAAATATGAAAAACTCGTTCAATAATCAATCATAGCCAACAGTCAACTACTGAAGTTCCCATCCCTTTGATGATAAAACATCCACTTCTCCAGGCGGAATTCAGGCTAGTTTCATCTTGTTGAAGCCGCCTGCACAGCTAGCTTCACATGTCACCATGCTAGAACAAGAGATATATCATCAAATAGGAGTCCCCAATACTGAGGTAATGGTACTACAGTAGTACAATTACTACCCCCAGTTCAAGCACTTGAGGCATACTGAATATTGGCTGAGATTTCTGCAGGTTTCCGTTATCATGCAGACATTGAGTAAGAACGTCACTTATGTAGAATTTGGCATTCTTCCTGACACGACGGACTCCTCCATAAGTGCCCAATCTATGCAAATACTGAGACAAAACTTGGTACGGCTTACACTCCAGCAGCTGAATTTATCACTGACAACATCAGTTTTCGGAGATCCGTTCTGCGTAGAGGTGCTGGGGTTCCCGGGAGGGATCACCATGGAAGTCGAACACCCACAACAGAATTCTACTGTAGACCCTGCACAGCCTATTTTCAGCGTGACACTTGAGATAAGCATACGCCAGATAAGGGGATTGATTGAGGAGATGAAGAAGAGTTTTGGACAAATGTTGGAGCAGGTAACATAAAAGGCATACCCTTCTACATCTATCTAATGTGCATATTTTGTCAAGTCATGAATATATTTTTTCTAAAAGACCTTGATGTAAAGTGACCACATGATATCTATGCAGGACATATATGTAGATCTAACAAACAAGAATGGCTCCACGATTGACCCACCAGCTACAGTGCAAGTTTTCCTTTCCCCAAATGATCGCAGCATTTATCAAGATCCTCCGAGGCTGAAACAACTTGCTGAAATCATCATAGAATCAAATTCAAGGAACCTGGGCCTAAACACATCAGTTTTCGGTAGAATTAAGGATCTCAAGTTGGCTCCGTGTCTACAAGGCTTAGTTCCATCACTTGCTCCTAGCTCATCTCCAACGCCAATACCATCCCCTTCCATGCCTTCATATTCACAACCAACTATACCCAACATTTGTGAATATTGTCCATGCCCAAGTTGGCTGACAATTCAAGATACAACCATTCCACATCGCAAGTTAATGCGACTTCCTCCCATGGCAATCTCTCTTCAACTACCAACACTGCTTCATAGCGGGAACATGCCTAGGAGCAAGAAAAATGGCAATGCAGTGGCAGCACCAATTTCCACTGCGCCATCATTCGATCCGTAATAAGGTAAGTTCCTTTCGGATTCATCAGTGTACACACCTTAAATTCTTTCGATCTTTTTATGAGACTAATATGTATCTTGTCTTGCCAATAATAAGAATATACCAATACATCTCTTACCTTATCAGTGTTAGTTATAAAGAATGCATTTACCTCTGCTTTAAAAAAACATAAAATTAGAAGGACTGTATGACAAAAAGTTGAGGAATTCAGATACATTTTTGTTGGTGTATACTTGTCTGATATTTTTCTATGTTGAATTTTCTCCAGGTAGTAATAGTCAAACTTTCAAGTTCCAGGAACTCTACGAAACCATGCCACCTCAGGCATCAGAATTTGCATGTTAGGACTGTTTTGTAGCTCATATGGCAGTGCAAGGAATCATTTACATTCGCTGGTTGCAGCAAGGTTAGGATGTGGCGATTCCATGCTTAAACTAACGTCCTCATAGTCACAGTCAAGTGTAAATACAAAATGATGTTCACAAGAAAGGTGGATAAACCCCAAGGTCCATGTGTACTAGCAGTAGCAGGTTACAGCTACAAAGGTGGCGGGCCACCATATGTTCCTATGGATATGTTATTAGTTGTTTACCCATCTCGGTAGTAAATTTTGCACCATCCACCAGGCAGCTCGTGCATTTGTGTATGATGTACATTGTTTATCGCCAAGAGCACCTTCAATATAGGCTTACTGGTCTGCATCTTGCTGATGCATCGAATGTTCCCTAAATGCTTCTGGTGACAAGGCAAAGGGTTTGAATTTCTCTATGAGAGAAAACTCAGTACTGCAAGCTTTCGCGTCTGTTTTTTCTTGTGCCATTGCTGATTACTGAGGATTAACATGTATATCTTCTCAAGAACCATGACAAGTATTTGTGTCTATATGAATTATACTTTAAATCCATACATAATCCCAACTATAGAAAATAATAGGTTACATTGTTACAACCAAAGAAAAACACCAGTAAAAAGCTGGCCATTGAATTTTTTTGAGAAAGTATATCCTTACTGATCAAACACACTAGATACTTTCTTTTGTATTAGCTCCACACTTAGCCGGGGAGATAGTCTGGGTAGAATTTCCTGTAATATGAGTTATTTAGTCACTAGATGTTCCAAGCAATGAAGACTAGAATAGTAAAAAAGATGAGGCGTAGCTCTCACAAAATAATGCATCATCAGAATAATGGAAATATCAGATACCAACAAGGAATTGGAAATGGTCTTTGTTTTTTTTATTTTATGATTTTGTTGCCAGTGATCTTCTTAAGGTGTGTGCAGGTCAAGGTACACATGTGTGGTAAATCAGTACCAAGTTTGTACCAGCGAGGCATAACCTTCATCTTCCCACACATTTTTGTTAACTTAGAATATTTCATAATATGACTACTCCCAGGCTTGCATTGCATAGTCATGTTACCAGAAGGAACAGCAGCAAAAAATACACAAAAACATTGACAAAAGTTAACGGTGAGCAAATCAAATAGATACCTCGGTGCCGTCCGGAAGCACCTTGGCCAGCACCGGGATCTCGTACTGGTACAGCCGCTCCCACTCTGGATCCGTCGTGATGTCCCTCTCCTGATCGAAGCCCCAAACCCAAAGGGTAAGCATCCATCACAGGAAGAGAAAACAAAGGCACATTAGTTATGAATTGGTTCTGGCTTGCTTGCCTGGAGCTCGAGGGACGCGAGGGAATATGGGGTGCCGGCGAGCAGGACGGCGGCGTGGAGCTTCTCCTTGAGTCCGTCGCAGAGGCAGCACCCGGGCTTCGTGTAGAGCACCAGCCTCCGCGGCGCTGGCGGCGAACTCGACGCCTCCCCGGCCGCCGCGGCGCAGAGGAGGCGGGACGCGGATGGTTGGCCACGCGGCGCGAGGCGGACGGCGGCCGCGCGTGGGAGGAGCGATAGTGCCGCCGCCATGACGGTTATGGGGCTTGACTGCTCTGCTCGGCGGTTCTTTTCGTCGCTGGCTGGAGAGGGAGGCGGGTCCAGGGGCTAGCCGCAGCGCTCCCCAGATGAGGCGCACGGCGGCACCGGCCGCGGCAGCGCGTGACCGGACTCCGGAGACCGGTGCATGGCCCATGGGCCGAACGAACGCAGCATTGTAGATAGTCATAATGGGCCTTGGGCCCGGGCGAGCGTCATACACTGAGATGAGATTCATCCGGAAAGAAATTGGTAGAGGCGACCCGACAGAGAGCAGCCCACCCAGTTCACGATGAGATATTTTCAAACTGGGCCGGACATTTCTCAAAATTTCTGAGCTTATTTTGAGGTAAAAAAAATACCTGCAGTGAGAACTGGATTACAGTACATTCAGAGACGTGCCAATGGGGCAATTGGAGTCACTATATCCTAAATACTGTTCTGCACGGTGACTAGGGTGGCAAAGTGGCACCCGATCCAACCCGTTTCGTTAAAATTGGTTATGCTAGTTGTAGTTTTTTTTTAGTAAATTAGTCTAAACTAAAGTAATTATACTTTCGTGGGCTTATAGGGTTGCCGCTTGCAACCCTAATGGGCTGGCGACTGCATTACACTTCTGTAGCTGCAACAGAATAGCGCCACAAAAGGATTCATGCAAGATTTCTTTTTTTCAAGAAGAGGAAATACCGAATCGAATGCGCAGAGCCATTTTTATTGCAGCGTTATTATTCGAAGTAAGGATTCATACATGATAGAGTGAAATCCACTTTTTACCCTCTAGTTGTGCATTTGTGACACTAATTATCCCATTTAGTGGAACTAAAACTGAAATATTTCATTTAAGAGCCTTTGAACACATTTTTATCCTAATTTAGCACTTTGCTTGTTTTTGTGACATAGAGCTGCATGTTACGCCTGGGTGACGTGGTAAAATGTGTAAAGATCAGAGGGCATGATCGACAATCATGTTCAAACTTTTTGTATCCATATTTTCAATCCCTCGTAATTGTCTTGATATATTTAAACTCCGGTCAACACCTTACACCTTGCCCAATAGACACACGTAAGAAAATGAAGGTTCAAAACTTCTAAAAGGGCTAATCCAGACAAATATTCACTCGACGGGTAATTAGTGTCACAAATATATAACTGGGGGTAAAAAGTGGAATTCACTTTACATATATGATGTATTGTACTCTCCTTCATCCTAAAATGGATATAAAAAAAAATAGATTTTCATGTATCTAAATGCTTTTTAGTGTATAGATACATACAAATTTGTCAAATCTAAGACATCTTTTTTACAACGGAGTGAGTATTTACAACCTTTTTACGAAGTATTAGTTTACCATGGTGATCTGCGGCTCTGCACTGGACAAAACTATCAACTCTGCATTACTTTCCTTGGATTTTTCAGTGTCTACATAGGAGATACTCCGTTCTAAACTATAAGATGGTTTATACTCCCTCCATTTTAAAATATAAGATGTTTTAGCTTTGTAAAACAAATGTATCTATACTTCTTTTAGTATGAAGGTTCACTCAGGTTTGGAATGAATATACACACTAAAAGAAGTCTAGATTCATTTTCTTCACAAATCTAAAACATCTTATATTTTAAAACGGAGGAGTACTTTTTAGAAATACATGTATCTATACGTCTTTTAGCATATAGGTTCACTAATATGTTTCAGAAAATGATCTTATGTTTGGACGTGTTATCACTAGTCAGTACCCTGTTTCAGAAATGATCTTGTATTTGATTGTTATATCAGGTATTACGCTCCTTCAAAATATAGCTGAAAATACAGAGTAGCGTTTCTCACATCACTTGATGACAACGAGAAGAGAGCGATCCAAATTAATATTATTCCATCATGGTTCATGAAAGTGAAAGAGATCTGCTACAGATATTAGAGGATTACCTAAGCATGACCAGGTCGCCAACAGTCAGTATCTTGTGTTCATGTCTGAACATTGATCTAGACATAGTGCTTCAGATGTCCTCTTGTATTAATTCGCAGCCGAAAATGAGAACACTGTGTACAAACGCGTTTTGCTAAGCAGATACGCCTAGTAGATTACTGTAAACAAGATGCCACATTATCTTGGCATGTCCCTTTTAACCCTATCGTTTTCAAATAAATAAATACAAATAAATACCTTTCCTGTGTCTCCTATGCCAATGCTAGTCGAGCATCTGGACATTTTTAGCGCCACGCGTCATTGCATAACAGCCTGTCATGCAATGTCCACCAATTCCCAAACACTGTCAGCGAAAACGACTGATGCTGACCGAGAAAAGGAATCGAGATAGTTTTTCAAACCGGTGGCTTTTCTTTTCCGAATCGAAACACTTTCTGCAGAATCTGGTGTAAAAGCATGGGATCGGCGATGAAAGCTACTGAAACTGAAAGGCCAATGCTGTAAACATAACATAAAAGCTAGCTGGCTGTATGGCAAGCACATGGTGAAATTGTGTCGATTCCTTGTCTCATGCAGAAAGATGGCCGATGATGAAAAACAACACTGACTTTATGTTATCAGGATGCAGAAGGTGTGTGAGGTGAAGTGATCTTAGAATATGTTTTCTTTGGTCCTGAATCGTAGACTAGAAGTCCTTTTTACCATGATGCGAATATGGATTTATAGTAGTAATCGCTATGATTTGATTCTATACGGAACAGACTATATAATCATTTTCCAGCTTGACAGGTCGTATCAGACAACCCTGGGAGCTCAAATGACCCAAAAAATAACAGCTATGCTGGTCCTCAGATTCTGTTGTGTTATATATTGATCTAAATTCTATAAAGTATAGGCCAACTTCTGACGAGTGAAGCGAGACCCGTCGCCGAAGGCTTGAGCCGGACATATCTTTGAAGATCTAGGTTTCCACCGCTATATAAACTTCTTCTAAGCCGCCGGTTGGGATAAGTTGCATCTGTGAAAATTCTCGGCGTTGTGTAAACACTTCCCGATATAGTGAAGTTTCGCTGGCCGACGTCCGTAGTTTTTTCCTCTCTTTGTTGGAGAGGTTTTGTTGATTCTAATCTAGCCTTGGTAGATGCACTATGAGGTAGGACTTGTAGATCTGAGAGGGAGAGAGAGAGAGAGAGAGAGAGAGAGAGAGAGAAGGGTACTACCTGCGCCCTGGCTCGACAAGCATGAGCCAGAGGGGATGCCAGAGCTTGTGCCGGAGCTGGAGCCGACGTCGTTAGCCATAGGAAAAGGGGCGACGGCGTGGGTGTGCGGTGGTGGCGGTGCTTCCCGTCGGCTCGCGCTAACCCTAGATCGGTAGGGGTGTAGGTGGGGTGATGGCACAGTGGTGAACCTCGTACCGTGTGCTGTCATCCCCCCACCACTTTATATAGCGCGGCGACAGGGGCCCACCAACCAGATAGGGTTGGGCGCCCCCGACCAGGGCGCGGTTAGGGGTGTGACGGGCCGTGGGCCCTGTCACGTTGAGATCAATCTAACATTCTCCCCCTTGATCTCGACTTTACTTTTAACTTTGTACTTTACTCGTTTCATCACAGATTGATACATAGAGCATGTTTCATCGCCTCAGCTCAATTGCCGATAAAATTAGACAGCCAATATATACCTTCCTGTTTTGAAACAAATCCTGTTACTTTTGGGCCTCTGTAGTCCAGGAATCATAGGCTTTCCATTAAACCCATGCCGGCTATGTGTTCCTTGAACACATTGGGTGGTAAGCCTTTCATTAGCGGATCCGCAAGCATATCCTTTGTCCTTATATGCTCGAGTCTTATAGTTTGATCCTGAACTTTGTCTTTCACAACATAGTACTTTATATCTATAGACTTTGTAGCATTACTCGACTTGTTGTGAGCATAGAATACTGCGGGCTCGTTGTCACAGTACATCTTTAGTGGTCTGCTGATGCAGTCAACCACTTTCAAGTCGGGTAAAAATTTCTTTAACCATAACGCCTGTCCCATGGCCTCATAACATGCTATAAATTCTGCATACATCGTAGATGATGCAACTATCGACTATTTGGCGCTTCTCCACAAAATAGCACCTCCTGCGAGAGTAAAGACATATCCTGTCGTGGACTTTCTGTCGTCTTTATCTCCCGCAAAATCCGCATCTGAATACCCCTTTATCTCTAGGGAATCAGATCTTTTGTATGTTAGAATGAGGCCTTTTGTGCCTTGCACATAACGCAAAGCTTTCTTTACCATCTTCCAGTGCTCTATGCCTGGATTCTCTTGATATCTACCGAGTACCCCGGTGATAAAGGCTAAGTCAGGGCGAGTGCATACTGTAAGCTTCCAACAGACGAAGCATATGGTACTGAGTTCATTTGATCGATCTCATATTGATTCTTTGGACATTGGGATTTCCCAAAACTGTCGCCCTTGACTATGGGAGCAGGTGTTGCATTACTCGCATGCATATTGTATTTCTTTAAAATATTTTCACAATATGTTTTCTGCGACAGTCCTAACACTCCATTCTTTCTATCTCGGTGAATTTCTATGCCCAAAACATAAGAAGCTTCACCAAGGTCTTTCATGTCAAAATTTGATGACAAGAACTACTTTGTCTCTAGTAGTAGACTAACATCACTGCTAGCAAGCAAGATGTCATCCACATACAGAATTAGGAAAATATATTTCCCACTTTTGAACTTTGCATAAATGCAGTTGTCCTTAATATTCTCTTTGAATCCAAATCTTTTAATTGCATCATTGAACTTTAAATACCACTGCCTAGAGGCTTGCTTTAACACATACATGGATTTATTTAGGAGGAATCCCATATGTTCCTTCCCCTCCATGAAAAAACCCTTGGGTTGTTTCATGTAAACATTTTCTTCTAAATCTCCATTTAGAAATGTCGTCTTAACATCCATTTGATGTAACTCTAAATCAAAATGTGCAACTAGTGCCATGATGATTCTGAAGGAGTCCTTACATGAGACCAGATAAAAAGTCTCATTGTAATCTACGCCTTCTCTTTGCGTAAAGCCTTTTGCCACAAGTCTAGCTTTGTACTTTTCTACATTCCCATTGGAGTCATACTTTGTTTTGTAGACCCATTTGCATCCTACTGTTTTGGCTCCTTTAGGAATTTCCTATAAGTCCCAAACATTGTTGGAACTCATTGATTTCATTTCATCTTCCATTGCCTCGGCCCACTTGGCTGAGTGAGGGCTACTCATGGATTCTTCATATGAGGTAGGATCGCCCTCCATATGAACTATGTTGTAGACTTTGGAAATGGCTGGTCTTCGTTCTCTTTTAGACCTTCTGAGTTCATCAGACTCATGCTCATTTCTTGCCTCGGGTTCAGGCACATTTACAGTATGTGGCTGTTCTGGCTCCCTTTCGTGCTCAACAGTGGATTCAGATGGCTCCAGATGGACAGGTTCCGAACTTTCGCCCATTGTTGTCACGTGTGGAGTCACAACAGGTACCGGCACCACAACCTTAGGGGTTGTAGATGGTGGCACAACAGGTAGCGAGAAAAATGGCTCCTGAGTCATCGGATTAGGTGCATGCACCCTCTTCTCCTCAAGATCAATTTCACGAGCTACCGTGGTCCCCCTCATCAACTCGTCCTCCTAGAAGATTGCATGTCTCGTTTCTACAAACTTTGTATATCTGTCAGGACAGTAGAAACGATAGCCTTTTGACTTATCTGGATAGCCAATGAAGTGGCAAGATACTGTTTTGCGGTCTAACTTTGCAATGTTTTGATTGAAAACTTTTGCCTCAGCTGGGCTCCCCTAGACCCTCAAGTGGTGCAGAGAGGGGACTCTGTCTGTCCACAATTCATACAGCGTTTTGGACATCGACTTACTTGGTACTCTGTTGAGAATGTGAATGGAGGTTTTAAGCGCCTCCATCCACAATCCCAATGGGAGTGTGGAATAGCTCATCATGTTGCGCACCATATCCATAAGGGTACAGTTACGCCTTTCAGCTACTCCGTTTTGCTGAGGTTCGCCTGGCATAGAATACTGGGCGACTATTCCATTTTCCTGCAGGAACCTTGCGAAGGGTCCTGGTACTTGACCATATGGAGTATGCCGACCGTAGTACTCCCCCCATGGTCAGACCGAATTATCTTAATTCTTTTATCATGCTGATTTTCTACTTCAGCTTTGAAAATTTTAAATTTATCCAATGCTTCGGATCTTTCTTTAATTGGATAAATATAACCACACCGGGAGTGATCATCCGTGAATGTTATGAATGAATCATAGCCATCCACACTTTTCACCGGAAACGGTCCACAAATATCAGTGTGGATTGTTTCTAGTGTAGCTATACTTCGGTTTGCACCATTTTTAATTTGTTTGACATACTTTCCTTTAATGCAATCTATGCATTGTTCTATGTCTGAGAACTCTAACGGAGGAAGAATGTCATTTTTAACAAGGCTTTCTATTCTTCCCCTCAAAATATGGCCTAATATGAAGTGCCATAACTTCGATGAGTCAAGAGTTCGCTTTCTTTTCTTTTGTTCTTTGTTCAACAAGGGAACTTGTTCATTCACATCACACACAGGAAATACTTTCTCATGCAAAGATAATAAATAAAGCTTGTCATGTAGTGTAGCAACACCCACACAAGTATCTTTCAACCAAATGGCACATTTGCCATGTCCAAAATAGCACTCGTACAAATCTTTGTCCAAGCACGACACACTTATTAAATTTCTATAAATGGAAGGAACAAATAAAGCATCCTTAAGCAAAAGAGAAAAGCCACCGGCTAGCTCCAGAGGAATGTCACCAACAGCCTCCACTTCTGCTTCAATACCATTCGCCACTTCAATGAGTCTTTCTCTTTTTGGCAAAATCCTTGTCGAATGGACCCCCTGTAAAGAGTTGGCAACATGAACAGTTGCACCAGAGTCAATCCACCAAGTAGATTTAGAAAACTTTTCATACACAGATTCATTAACAAAAGAGACTATATCTTTACCGTTTTTGGACATTATGGACTTTAACCATATTGGGCAATCCTTTTTGTAGTGGCCAAACTTTTTACAATGGTGGCACTGGTCTTTGTCCCCAGGGGTAGACTACTGGTACTGATGCTGGTGCTGTTGTGGGCCCTTGCCATGTGGCTTGGAAGGTGAGCCACCATGGTTACTGTTGGTGAAGTTCCTCTTCCTATTGTCCTTCACGTAGTTCAAGGAACCACTGTGAATGGACTTTAGCCTTTCTTCCTCTTGAGAACACATCCCTATGGTCTTTTCGATGTCCCACTTTTCAGGGGACATGTTATAGTTGATGACGAAGTTCTCGAACTGTTGGGGAAGAGAGGCCATGACAAGATGCACCAGAAGAGCAGGCTTGAGCTCGAGGTACGCATCCATGGGCTTCAACTTAGCCGCCATGTTGGACATCCTCAAGATGTGCTCTCTAATGCCATGTGGCCCTCCCGTATACTTTTCTGTCACCAGCTGTTTGAGCAGCTGGGTTGCATACATCTTTGAAGAGCCAGTAAACTAGCTCTTTATCTTTCCAAGGTACTCGCCAATAGAGGCACACTCTTCAATTGAGCCCACTATTGCGTTCTTAATTGTGTTCTTGACAAAAGCGAAGCATTTTTTATTTGCGTTCACCCACTTTTGATTGTCTATTGAGTAGGCCAGCTCCAAAGGAGCATGGTCTCTCTTTTCTCTTTTCAAATGCAGCACTTTCCTCAGCATCGCCCCTCACTGGGTCGTCAGGCTTAGCTGGTTGTTTAGTGTCAACCACCCAATCCACCTCGGCGCAGACAAACATCAGATCAACCTTTTTCCTCCATTCGGAGTAGTTATCCCTCCTGAGCAGTGGGATGTCCTTCAGGCAGCTCATGAGGTTGAGACCTCCTGAAAACCATAAAAGATGTGAGATAACCAAAACAACTGTATGCATTAATCCAACGTTGGTATAAATTAAGCATGCAATTGTTTGTGCCATTTAAAGTTACATCACCGTTGGGTAAAATAAAGTTATATGCACCATTAATACTCAATGAAAAAGACCATGATCATGTTTATTAATAACGTTGGTCAATTAATAACATGGGACACAATCATCTTTAATCACTTTGTCACATCCTTTAAAACAAAAAATTAACACACTTTTATTGCATTCTAGCAATTTAAAAAACAACTATTTGCAGCGAAAACAATTATGATAACTTTCATAAGACTCTGGAACTTTAAGGAAAATTTCTGCCTTTCATGCATTCTCTAGACAAAAACTTGTTGAAATAATATGACTAGAGAAAACTGTGTTAAAATTTGCTTAAAAAATAAGCAAAAAAACAATAAAACCAGCTAAAATAAAACTGTTCTGTAAAAAACTATTACCCAGCGCGGCCCAGCGGCTACCTACCGCACGCGCGCTCACCAGACCCCAGCCGCTCAACCAGTGGCGGCCCGCGACGGCCCACAGGGGCCTCGCTTCCGCGCGACCCGACGCCGCCCGCGCGCTGCAGACGCTCCACAGTTGTGGCCCAAAAGGAGCCCGCCAGGCCCGCTAACGCCCACGTCCACCCGCGCCGCGCGATCTCGGCCGTCCGACGCCTGCCGCCCTAGATCCTACGGTTGCGCGGCGGATTCGCGGGATCAAAACCCCCAGGGCGCCGCCCCCCTCTCTAACCCTAAACATCCCCCCACTCCCCTTGTGAGCCCCCCTGCCCGCTCCACCCTCTCTGGCGGCGCACGCGCGAGCAGGCGAGGCGAGGTGGCCGCCCCTCCGGTGAGCCCCTCCCTCTACCTGTTTCTCTCACGTTGCGGCTTGGGAGCCCGCCAGTGGAGGCGAGGTGAGGTGGCCACCCCGCGCGCCGACGGTGCCGACGGCGGCACGCCCCTTCCTCTGCCCCACTCTCTGAGCCGTTTGGTGTGAGGAGAGGCGGCGCCGCCCGGCACCGCCGGCGGTCCCCTCCCTCAACCCGGCGAGCGAGCTCCTCCCCCCCCCCTTTTCTTGCCCCATTCTCCACCTTCTCCTCACCCTCCAGCGACGACGAGTGAGAGAGGGAGAAGGCCCGGCGTCCCCCTGCCCCCTTTGGCAGCGGTGTGTCCACCCTAGGGTGGGCACACCACCGTCAAACGGCGCAGAGGAGACGCCCTCTGCCGGCGCGCTGCGGCGGCCCTTTTTTTGAAGTTTTCTTTTGGGGATTTTGGGGTGTTCCTTTGGATATGGGGAGGATTTTGACTTAGCTTTTGCATGCGGGATCTGGGGATCTTTCTCTTTGGGGATTCTTTTGGGGATTAGATCTAGGGCTTTGCTTTGCCCCCGAAGGGGGGTTTGTTCTTCTTCTAGATGTCTCCACTAGGGATGCCCATCTAGATCGAGAGGAACGGAGCGGCCATAGGGCAGGCGCACTTTGGGGAGTTTGGATCTAGGGTTTTCTTTTCTTTTGCACTTTCTATTTCTACCGAAAGAACTAGAGCTAGAAACCTTGCTCTGATACCATTGTTGATTCTAATCTAGCCTTGGTAGATGCACTATGAGGTAGGACTTGTAGATCTGAGAGGGAGAGAGAGAAGGGTACTACCTGCGCCCTGGCTCGACAAGCATGAGCCAGAGGGGATGTCGGAGCTTGTGCCGGAGCTGGAGCCGCCGTCGTTAGACATAGGAAAAGGGGCGACGACGTGGGTGTGCGGTGGTGGCGGTGCTTCCCGTCGGCTCGCGCTAAACCTAGATCGGTAGGGGTGTAGGTGGGGTGATGGCACAGTGGCGAGCCTCGTACCGTGTGCTGCCAGCCCCCACCACTTTATATAGCGCGGCGACAGGAGCCCACCAACCAGATAGGGTTGGGCGCCCCCGATCAGGGCGCGGTTAGGGGCGTGACGGACCGTTGGGCCCTGTCATGTTGAGATCAATCTAACAGATTTTCCATGTTAAATATGTCCTCTTTGCTGTGTTTTGATTTCGATCTTCGTTATTTGCTTGTCGCAATTATAACATCTTGTACCTATACTATTGACTGGATGTATGTTGTATTCACCTGCAGACAAGAGACAAGCGTGGTTTCATCATTATTTACAGCTTACACTGTAGTCGATCGGGGCATGCGTAATGGTGCATGTGCTACCAGCTACTTAGTTATCTACTAATTGTGATTCAGTTATTAGAGTAGTAATGGATGCAATCTTACTTTCACTATCTGTCTTGAGATCGCAGAATATGTGCTGTCCTGTCCATCAGCTGTTAGGCACCAGCATCAGAGATTAATTCACGTGGGCAAGTGCGGCATAGCGCAAAGATGCAGGTAACATATCTTTGTTTTTACTTATACGTCGATGAGATCTCGTAAAGGAGTATTTTGGTCCGTCCTAAATAATGCTGTCGACTCTGAAACGACTTTCTAAGAAGATGATGATGGATAACAATAAGCACTGGCTAAACCTACTGTCTGAATGGGGAGTTAGTAAGGGATCAGATAAAATAAAAGGAGACCAACTTTTACCAAAAGATGTCAAAAGAAAGACAACATTTAATTAACATCTTACTACTTTCTGAAGCCTGACCACATCTTACAAGGGAATTAGCCAGGTAAACATGTCCCCTCTCCAGTCAAGCACGGATAGAAAAACACAAGATCACCCAAAACCAAAGACAGAACCCCATCACAGGAATAATAACCAGCCAGGCGAGGAAGCTTCTCCCCTTCTTCCCCCGCCCATCCCACTGTCCCCCGCTCCAAATGCATTCCAGCTCCTCGCCTCGAGGCAGGCCGCGAGATTAAACCATTCCCGCTGTCTATTTCTCCTGCTCCCTTTGACGATCACTCCAAAAGCGACTGCATCATCGTGCATTTATGCGAGAGAATTTCTTGTGCGAGCTAGCTAGGCTGTGAAACCGCGTGTGTCGTCTGTCGTGGGGGCCTTTTCCGAGCGGCACGTACAGGCAGCTAAGCTCCTTTGTTCCCTTGCGCGCGCTTATTTATTCATTGTCTCGATCCATTTTTTGCTGACATCTCCCTCCGCGAGACTTGGTCTTCTCGGGACAACTGTATGATGATCCTGAGAGGTGGACGGGTGCTGCGTACATGCATCATCGAAGATAAGATCTGAAAGCTACCTGGCGATGCCGATGGACGATGAGGTGACCGATCGTTCGGTCGATCGATCGAGCAGGATTCAATGCAGCATATCTGATTAGGGCGATGTTAATTAATTGATTAAATAATGTCTGAGAAATGTGGGCTAGGCAGGCTAGCTAGCTGTTCTTGGTCGCTTTTGACCGTCCTGGATTTCGGGTTGTCCACCGGCCGATTTACTGAAGAAGTGAAGGGAGGAGACCGCCTGTCCCCCTATTATCCTCTGCTGTATCTGTGACGTGCTGCTGAATGGGATGTGATAAACTAAGCCAAGACCGGTCGTGATCAGGTTGTTGCGTGAGAACATAACAGAACATAACAGCATCTTCAATCGCCTATCCAGCAGGCCGATCAGAACGTCGAATTTTAGTCCGGACACCGAAAACTGGCTCAGTCGCGTACCAAGGACCTATTTTTGACCGGATTTCGGACACTTTTGGTCCGAACTACCCAGGCCGAACCTAGGTTTTCAGGTACGCCCTGGGAACGGCGGACTCAGCGATATCGGCGAAAAAAAACGGCGCGTGGACCCGCCGAGTCAGTGACGGAAGTCGAGTCGTCGTCATCCCCGGAACCACGCGGCGACTGCCGAGCAATAACTGCCCGTCACGTCGGCCACGCATCACCGATTTATGGCGCCATCGTTGCCGCCTCGGCTCCCGTGACGGACCGGCGGTCACTAACTTCACGCTGTTTTCACTTTTCCCGCCCTCGCCTCCCGCCCTCGCCGCGCACCTCGGCCTTTATAAGCCGTACTCCTCGCCGAAGATCTTCGCATTCTCTCGCAGCTTCCCCCACCCACAAGCCCAACTCCGGCGAGCTCTCACCTTTCCCCCTTCTCTGACCATGGGCGAACGCTACCCCGGCGACGGCGCTGCGACGAACGGCTTCGGCCGGCGCACCCTCCAAACTTGGGAGGCGCGCATGCTGTACGAGGCGGGGTACATGGCGCCGCCGGACACGCGGATGCCGCCGGGGTGGACGCTGAGCGCCAGCGGCATCCCAATCCCGTCGGGGCCGACGCCGGAGGAGTTGCCGTACGATGTACAAGAGTACATCGCCGGCATGGACAACCCCGCCGAAGTGGTGAGCGCCGACGTCCTCGTCTACTGGGCGCACTTCTTCGAGGAGCGGCGCCAACAGGAGCTCGCCCGCCACGAGGGTCCGTCGAGCGAGTCCCCGCCGACGCGCAAGAACTCGGTGAGGCGCCGGCGTTGGTGGAGCGCACCGGGGCGGACGCTCGCCGCCGTGAGAGCACATCAACCGCGGGAACACGCCGCGGCTCTGCTTCCCGCGCAACCCGACGCCGGCGGCCAAGACGGGTCGGCGTGCTCCTCCGGCGAACTGGGCGCCGAGGAGGATGGCGAGCATGAGCTCGTCCTCCTCCGCTTCGGCGTCGCACTCATCCGGCAGCGCGCCGCTGCGCACGCCGACGGCGGTGAAGCGCGAAGCTGTCTCGCCGGTGCGCTCACCGCCGCGGACACGCGCGCGCGCGGTATCGTCATCGGCGAGCCGTCTGCGCCCATGCCGCCAACAGGCCACCTGCGCCTACGCCGCCCCAAGACAGAAGGGTCGGCGCCGGCCGAGGACGCCACCCTGAAGATGGCGCTGGAGCAGTCGCTCCGCGAAGCGCCGCCGCTGTCGCCGACGCTGCCGCTCGTCGAGCCCTCCTCGTCGGACATCCTGAAATGGTCCAGGAGGGACTGGGAGAAGGCGGAGCATCAGCGCATCCTCGGCCTGCAGGAGCAGGCCGCACGGCGTCGGGTGCTGGCTGGGCGTCAGCTCGCCTACCAGGGCGCCCCGCTATACGTCGACGACGAGGATGCGTGCCCCTCCTACCAGCCATGGAGGTGCGGCGACCCTGACCAGGGCAGCTCCCGCCAGAACAAGCCGCCGAGCGACGACGACGACGGCGGCGAGGATGACGGCCGGGCCGACCCGGACTACACGTCATTCTACGACAACTTCGGCATGTAGGACGACGAAGGCACCGACGGCGGCCTTTTTAAGTTTAGTTATGTACTAGATTCGTTTAATTTTGATGTAATCCGCCTATGTTTCGCCCAACCTAATGAAAATCGCCTTAGTTTGATGAATTTTAGCCGAACTTGGGGACTCGGCCTGGGTACGTGAATGGGAGAATGAGCGTACCCAGACCGAAAACAAGTTCAATCCGACCGAAAAACGGACCAAATTTCGCCCTGTGTTCAGCCAACGAGTGGAGATGCTCTAAGCATGTCCAGAGTTTCCTCTTTTTCTCTTTTTTTTTTACTTCTTGTGAAGAAGAGTTTCTGAACTGGTGTTGAAAAGGTGCGCTCGCTGATATGTATGTCGACGGCTGCTAGCTCGTCGGCAGGTGGGCTTTTCGTGCAAGCTGCACGAACAATGGACGATGCGGCAGCTACACGAACCCTATGGCTAGCGTTTCGGTTAGTGTCACTGGGATCCATGAGCGTCAGAGGATCTTGTGAACGCGGTGTAGCTTAGCTCGTGGGAGCTCCCTGCCTCCCTCCAGCTAGCTCGTGGGAGCTCCCTGCTGACGGTACAATGAAATGTACTATACTTACAGTTTTTTTTTAACATTTTTTTCCTAGTAAGAAAGGAGAATGACACAGCTCTGTACACTTTGACCAGCTATAGCTCCTGGCTTCCTGCACGTAATAAGTACTGGCCGGCGCCGTCCTTGACCAACACATGGGACCCAGCCCCCGGCTAATTATGTTCAAAAAAAAGCCCCCGGTTAATCCTCTTTTCTTTTCGATAAATAAAAGGAGCATAGCCCCCAACTTCCGTATTTCCATGGAAACTCATAGCCCGGTTAATCCTCCACACAAGAGTTACTACTGCTAACCTTTTCTGGAAAACAATGGCTGGTAACAGAACACCATCTCGTACGCACGGACTAGTAGTGAGATGGCTATAGGCGCAAGGCTATCCGCGGCGCGCTCCTAAAGGTCGCACGTTACACTAGTAGAGATTGCTATATTTATTTTTTTGCAAAGTAAACATTGTATTACTTCTTTTTGCGAACTAAACATTGTATTACTTAGTCACTAGGATTACAATTGTCCATACAGAGTTTGGGTATCACACCAGGGGTTGATCTTAACCAGACCGCAGTTTTTGTTTCTAATCGACCCATTTTGGCAAGAGCATCGCTAACCAAGTTCTGCTCCCACCTAATACCCATTACCCTAAACTCAATCATCTCGTGGAGCAATGTCAAGGTCTCCCTAATAATAAACGTGAATGACGAGGGTTCGACTCGCCAATGTCCATTGTTACGAGTTTTGGTTTTAGAGAAGAGTGGAACGCTGGAGATCGGGAACGACTAACAAACAAGCAATGCGGGACACGAGATTTACCTAGGTTCGGGCCTCCAGAGGGAAACCTTACTCCTGCTTGTCTGTTCGTGATTGATGGCGAAGCCGAAAGTTAGAGGGGTGCGCATATGAGATCTGGCGGGTGAGTATGCTAAGGTTCTGGTGCCCTCCTCGTCGTACCCTCATGGCCTTTATATGGGGAGGCCAGGTCTCGGGGTAGGTCGAGTCGCTTACAGAATAGGGTTTTATCATTTTAATTTTCTATCTAAAACTAGTCATATTCTCCAAGGAGTCGTATTCTTCATGGGCCTAGGCCACCCGAATCCCTCATGGGCTTTTTCATCACATGTGTATCGTTACATGCGCTTCTACTGGGCCAGACCAGATAGGCTAACATTAGGCACCCTTAGGGCATATCCATGTCAGTGAATGACGATATCTCCTCCTCCTTGCTCAGCAACATCGCCACAAGCTCGCAGCAATCAGACACAATAATGCATGGAACGTTTGACCATGTAGGAGTTCGTAGCATGGAAAACAAAAAATTCTACCGCATGCACACAAACAAGTCAAGATCTATCTACTAGATTGTAGCAACGAGTCGATTAGAGTACTCACCCTCGAAGATTCCAAAGCGGTTAACGAGAGCAGATTCTCGTGGGTGATGTAGTCGTACACTTGCCGATCTCAAGATCGCGTAGACGAACCTTCCGACGCTGCGTTCCGGCAGCGCTTCCGCAGTCGGTCACACGTACGGTACTCGATAAAGACCTTCCTCTCCTTGTTCCAAATCTGGCCAACGGGCCGGCCCGGCACGTGCCAAACGGGGCGGCACGCGGCACGGCCCGTCGTGACCCGCCAAGCCACGTGTCGTGCCGGGCCAGCACGCGTGCCCCGCCTGGCGACCCGAGCCCGGCCCCGGCTCTTCATGGGCCGGCCCATGGCACGTGAGGCACATGGGCATGTTGGCCTTTTTTCGCTGGCCCGTATATTTAACATATAAAAGGGCGTGCATCTCCCATAGAACATATAAGTTTTCTTGGCGTGTTGGTTGAGGGACTGGTCCTGGAGGGTCAGGTCGCGAGTTCGACCCCCCGGTGGACAACTTTTTGCCTAATATTTGTATATACTCACCGCATGCGAGCTTGACAGACCGTGACGGGCCGGCTCGCGTGCCTGAGGCCGCGGCACGGGGAAAGGCCCTGTCTTCTCACGGGCCGGCACGGGCCCGACACGTCGCGGGCCGGACCGGGCTAGTGTCGGGATTTCCTCGTGGGCTCACGGGCTGGCCCGCCAAAAGGCGGCCCGTTGGTCAGGTTTGCCTTGTTCCAGCAGGCATCGGAGGTTGTAGCTCTCTCCTCGCGATTTCGGCAGCACGACGACCTGGTGTCGAAAGTAGAGGGGAGATCCCGCAGGGCTTCACCTAAGCCGGAGCGAGTATGGTGTAGAGGGAGCCCCGGTGATCTAGGGTTTAGAGGGCTGAGGTTTAGAGGTTGCTAGCAACTAGAGTTTAGCTAGTCGGTAGCGGTTTAGAGGAGATCTAGATTGGTCGCTACTAGAGAGGGGGCGGCGGCCAGCCTAGGGTTTCTTGGGCGCCTAGGGAAAGGGGGATACCTTGGGGTGCGCCCCCACCCCTCCTTATATAGGTGGGGGGCGTCCAAGGGTGTTATCAACCCAGGTGGAAACCCTCCCTAACTCGGAAACCATGTTGGGATTTGACTTTTTCAAACTGCCTTTTTGACTTTCAAATTATAGTTTGATTTCTCTCTTCCAAGTGTCCAGCCAAGTGACCTAGGACATGATGCAACCATTACACTTTGTCATGACACATCCATGTACCCTTCCCCTTCTGGATCGGTGAACCTTCTAGACCCTTCTAGAATATTCCGGTGAAAACACCAGAATCATTCCCGAACTCCGAAATTGGACTTCCCTTATATGGATCTTATTCTCCGGACCATTCCAGATCTCCTCATGATATCCTGGATCCCATCCGAGACTCCAAACAACATTCGGTCTCTTTACTCACATTCCATATCTACTAAACAACATCGAATCCTTAAGTGTGTCTCCCTATGGTTCGTGAATTATGCAGACACGATCGAGACTCTTCTCCGATCAATAACCAATAGAGGAATCTGGAAATTCATATGGCTCCCACATATTTCTACGATTACTTTGTGATCAAATGAACCATTTACATACGGATGGACAAATCTCACTCTTGATCCATTTACATACAGATGTTGGAGATATGCCCAAGAGGCAATAATAAAGTGGGTTATTATCATATCTTCATACTTATGATAAATGTTTACATACCATGCTATAATTGTATTAACAGGAAACATTAATACTTGTGTGATTTGTAAACATAAAAGAGTCCCTAGTAAAGCCTCTTGTTAAACTAGCTTGTTGGTTAATATATGATCATGGTTTCCTGATCATGAACATAGAGATGTTATTAACAACAGGGTCATATCATTAGGAGAATGATGTGATGGACATACTCCTATAGATAAGCGTAGCATAAAGATCAAGTCATTTTAAATAGTTCAATTGCTATATGCTTTCTGATACATAGTAACCTAATTCCTTCGACCATGAGATCATGCATATCACCTTTGCCGGATGGATGCTTTGATGACAGCAAACACCACACCGTAACTGGGTGGTTATAAAGGTGGCATTGAGTGTTCGGAAAGTATTGGTTGAAACACATGGATCAAGAGTGGGATTTGTCCATCCATATGACGGATAGATATACTCTGGGCCCTCTCGGTGTAATGTCATCCAATTAGCTTGCAAGCATGTGACTGGGTCACAAGGGATCACATATCACGGGAACGAGAAAAGAGTACTTATCGGTAACGAGGTTGAACTAGGTATGCAGAGATACCGACGATCATAACCTCGGATAAGTAAACTATCGTGAGACAAAGGGAAACTGGTATCGTATGTAAGTGGTTCATTCGATCGCAAAGTAATCGTAGAAATATGTGGGAGCCATATGAATTTCCAGATTCCTCTATTGGTTATTGTTCGGAGAAGTGTCTCGATCATGTCCGCATAATTCACGAACCGTAGGGAGACACACTTAAGGATTCGACGTTGTTTGAGTAGTTATGGTATTATGAGAAAGAGACCGAATGTTGTTCGGAGTCTCGGATGGGATCCGGGATATCACGAGGTGATCCAGAATGGTCCGGAGAATAAGATTCATATAAGGAAAGTCCCGTTTCGGAGTTCGGGAATGATTCCGGTGTTTTCATCGAGAATGTTCTAGAAGGTTCCGGATTGTCCGGCACTCCGGGGGGGGGAGGGGTACATGAATGTGTCATTACATATTGGAATGATTGCATCATGTACTAAGTGTTCTTGTTGTCCCAAATAAAGGATTAAATTGAATCCTAAAACAGAAAAGTCAAATGTCCAGTTTGAAAGTCAAACGGCTAAAACAAGAAACTGTGGGAAACAAGCAAGAGGAGTTGGAAACCAACTTGGAGGAGGAGTTCCTCTCCTCCAAGCCGGCGGCCAGCCCTAGGCCGAGTTGGGGAGGGACTCCCTCCCTCCCTGGCGCGCCAAGCCCCCTCCCATCTATATAAGGAGGGGCAGGGCTCCCCTCCTAGCACACACAAGTTCCTATCTTCTACCTCCGGTTTAGAGCCGTTTCGGTTTAGAGCCTTCTAATTGGTGTGTCTAATTACTAGACCACTAATAGCCTCTCTCATACTCCACCATACTCGCACCGGCTTAAGGCGAAGCCCTGCGGGATCTCCCCTCTACTTCCGGTACCATGCCGTTGTGCTGCCGGAATCGCGAGGAGAGTGCTACAACCTCCGCTGCCTGCTGGAACAAGGGAGAGGAAGGTCTTCGTCGAGTACCGAACGTGTGACCGACTGCGGGAGCGCTGCCGGAACGCAGCACCGGAAGGATCGTCTACGCGATCTTGAGATCGGAAAGAGTAAGACTACATCACCCACGAGAATCTGCTCTCGTTAACCGCTTTGGAATCTTCGAGGGTAAGTTATTCCATCGACTCGTTGCTACAATCTAGTAGATAGATCTTGGCTTGTTTGTTTGTATGCGATAGAAAAATTTTGTTTGCCATGCTACGAACCCCTTCAGTGGTATCAGTGCCGTGTCTATATATAGATCTGTTGCACGAGTAGAACACAATGGTCATTGTGGGCGTTGATGCTTTTATTGTCGATTGCTTCTTGTGTACTTTGCATCTTGCGGTATGTTGGGATGAAGCGGCCCAGGCTAACCTTACATGACATCGTTCATGAGACTTGCTCCACGCTTGACATGCAACTTGTATTGCATAAGTGGCTTTGCGGGTGCCTGTTTCTCCTAGCATAGTTAAGATCCAATTTACAACGGGTGATTAACAATACTATTATCAATGTTGTGGTTCTTGTTCGTAAGTTAGAACGACACTTATTGAAAACCCCAAACCACGTAAAATATGCAAAGAAAGTAGAGGCGTCTAACTTTGTTTTGCAGGGGTGTGCAGTGATGTGATATGGCCATGATTGTGATTATATATGATGTATGCAATGTTCCTTATTGTAAGTTGGCAACCGGCAGGAGCCATATGGTTGTCTTTAATTTATGTTAAGACCCGAGTGTCTATTCAAAGTAGTTGTAATAGTTGAAGCTGGTGGACGACAACCACGGAGCAGCATCATTGACCTTGATGCAATGCCGGTGATGATGGAGATCATGTTCGTGCTTGAAGATGGAGATCGGAAGCACAAAGAAGAAAGGCCATATCATATCACATATTATGAATTGCATGTGATGTTAATCCTTTTATGCATCTTGTATTGCTTAGTAGACGACGGTAGCATTATAAGATGATCCCTCATGCACATGAATTTCAAGTCATAAAGTGTTCACCCTTAGTTAGCACCGTTGCTAAAGCTTGTTGTTTCGAAGCATCACGTGATGATCGGGTGTGTTAGATTCTGCAAGTGTATACAACGTGAGCAAGCCAGATTTGCTCATGCAGAAGCTAAGGTTGATCTTGACGAGCCTAGCATGTACAAACATGGTCTCGGAACACGGATCACCGAAAGGTAAAGCATGAGTCATATAGTAGATATGATGAACATGTTGATTGTTCGCCATTGAAGCTACGTCAACTCTCGTGATGATCGGTTTTGATGTGGTGGATTTGGTTCGTGTGATCACTAAAACAATGTGAGGGATATTGTTTTGAGTGGGAGTTCATCTAGATTAATTTAATTATTAATTAGAACTCAATTTATCATAAACTGAATCAAAGTGAATTTGCATAGTTGTTGTAGTCATTGGCATCTGTTTACCACCTTGCGCTTAGTTATAATTGAGATGATAGAACTATAGAATTCTGGTTAGTTACTTTACGAACTGGTATCGTATTGTTTTGAAGTGTTAATCTAAAGTTTAAAAGTCCTATTGCAAACTTTCAGTAAGTTCCGGTTACTCCATGAAGTTTAATAATTGGTATTAAAACAAGAGTAACAGTTCCAAGTGTTAGTGTATAAGTATCATGTGTGTCTCCATGATTCTTGATATTCAAAGGATTCTCTTAATATCAAGGTTATCTAGGATCTGAAAGAGTTGTTTCAGAAACCATGATGTGTGGAAGATATTGTGATATCTGAAACGAAGTTTTGGTTGCAACATGATAGAGTATAATATGGCAAAAGTCATGTTCTCATATTTGATGAGAATTTGCAAAAGGTTGGAGACACTAGTTGTCCTAATCCACCAAAAGGTTTTGGATAGCAACATTATACTCGCGATTCACCATTATAAGCTAAAGGTAGCTTGATCATGGACGATTCCATGATAAGGATGAATAATTGATGTAGGTAAAATGTTTACTACACCAAGAGATTGCTAAAGAAAGGAATTTGAAAGAACACCAAACATTTGATGATGGTGATCTACTTCAAAGTGCAAGTCCAAAGACATTGGTATTTAACTATACACGCTTTGGACTATGTGTCATATGTATGACTCCACTATTGATGTTGATAGATTCTTTCAAACAGAAAAGGAAATACTGAAAGAGAATCTCATAAATATATGGCAGAAAAGAAAAGACTAGAATTGTTCAGTTTAAGTATATAGATGATATACATGTTATGGCTATATTCTTTGCTTATTAAACAATGTGGTTCTTAAGTATTTGATACTGAATTTGTTGGTATGAATCGTCATACAAAACAACAGAATTCATGAACTACAGTGGCCTAAGTAATTAGCAAAAGAACATGTGATGATGTTCATCGAGAACAAATAAAGGGTTATTGTGTTGCTCGTTAAACATCAAATCTTGCCTTCAAGATTTGTTTTATCAGGTGTTATGAGAACAAAAGGGTTGTTCAAATAATTGTCGTAATCCATAAAAGATGGATGATTCACAAATCTCGTTGGAAAAATCACATCCATAAAGCTAATGCTAAAGATGTCGAAGGACAAATTGATTGAAAGATCACTTCGGAAGTGACATCGCCGTTTAAATTATATTGGAAAGAAAACATGAAGAAACTCCATATGTATGGAATTTTGGAGTCTTTTGATTTTGATCAAATGACGCTTGTGAAACTTTCCTAGAGATAATTAAAACTTCGTTCATAGGCCAAAAGGGAACGAAAGACTAGCTTATTGGAATTTGTACATATTGTTGTACGAAGTCCATTATGTGTAGTCAAGAGCGATGGATTTCAACTTCATATGCTTTCTCCGAAAATTTGAGTGAATATATGAATATTTACTTAATAAGGATGAAGTATGAAACATTTGAAAAGTTCAAAGACTTTCAAGATGAAGTGCAAAATCATTGTAACAAGAATATAAACAATTTATGATAAAGATCATAAAGGAAGATATTTGAGTTACAGAGTTTAGCATAATCCATTTACATACAGATGTTGGAGATATGCCCAAGAGGCAATAATAAAGTGGGTTATTATCATATCTTCATACTTTGATAAATGTTTACATACCATGCTATAATTGTATTAACAGGAAACATTAATACTTGTGTGATTTGTAAACATAAAAGAGTCCCTAGTAAAGCCTCTTGTTAAACTAGCTTGTTGGTTAATATATGATCATGGTTTCCTGATCATGAACATAGAGATGTTATTAATAACAGGGTCATATCATTAGGAGAATGATGTGATGGACATACTCCTATAGATAAGCATAGCATAAAGATCAAGTCATTTTAAATAGTTCAATTGCTATATGCTTTCTGATACATAGTAACCTAATTCCTTCGACCATGAGATCATGCATATCACCTTTGCCGGATGGATGCTTTGATGACAGCAAACACCACACCGTAACTGGGTGGTTATAAAGGTGGCATTGAGTGTTCGGAAAGTATTGGCTGAAACACATGGATCAAGAGTGGGATTTGTCCATCCATATGACGGATAGATATACTCTGGGCCCTCTCGGTGTAATGTCATCCAATTAGCTTGCAAGCATGTGACTGGGTCACAAGGGATCACATATCACGGGAACGAGAAAAGAGTACTTATCGGTAACGAGGTTGAACTAGGTATGCAGAGATACCGACGATCATAACCTCGGATAAGTAAACTATCGTGAGACAAAGGGAAATTGGTATCGTATGTAAGTGGTTCATTCGATCGCAAAGTAATCGTAGAAATATGTGGGAGCCATATGAATTTCCAGATTCCTCTATTGGTTATTGTTCGGAGAAGTGTCTCGATCATGTCCGCATAATTCACGAACCGTAGGGAGACACACTTAAGGATTCGACATTGTTTGAGTAGTTATGGTATTATGAGAAAGAGACCGAATGTTGTTCGGAGTCTCGGATGGGATCCGGGATATCACGAGGTGATCCGAAATGGTTCGGAGAATAAGATTCATATAAGGAAAGTCCCGTTTCGGAGTTCGGGAATGATTCCGGTGTTTTCATCGGGAATGTTCTAGAAGGTTCCGGATTGTCCGGCACTCCGGGGGGGGGAGGGGTACATGAATGTGTCATTACATATTGGAATGATTGCATCATGTACTAAGTGTTCTTGCTGTCCCAAATAAAGGATTAAATTGAATCCTAAAACAGAAAAGTCAAATGTCCAGTTTGAAAGTCAAACGGCTAAAACAAGAAACTGTGGGAAACAAGCAAGAGGAGTTGGAAACCAACTTGGAGGAGGAGTTCCTCTCCTCCAAGCCGGCGGCCAGCCCTAGGCCGAGTTGGGGAGGGACTCCCTCCCTCCCTGGCGCGCCAAGCCCCCTCCCATCTATATAAGGAGGGGCAGGGCTCCCCTCCTAGCACACACAAGTTCCTATCTTCTACCTCCGGTTTAGAGCCGTTTCGGTTTAGAGCCTTCTAATTGGTTTAGAGCCTTCTAATTGGTGTGTCTAATTACTAGACCACTAATAGCCTCTCTCATACTCCACCATACTCGCACCGGCTTAAGGCGAAGCCCTGCGGGATCACATGAACCAAATTCACTACACCAAGTCCGATCATCACGTGACATGATATAGTTTCAAAGGCGAACAATCATCATGTTCATCATATCATCTATATGACTCATGCTTTACCTTTTGGTATTCCGTGTTCCGAGACCATGTCTGTACATGCTAGGCTCATCAAGATCAAACCTTAGCTTATGCATGAGCAAATTTGGCTTGCTCCCATTGTATACACTCGAAGAATCTAACACACCCGATCATCACGTGGTGCTTCGAAACAACGAGCTTTGGCAACGGTGCCTACTAAGGACGAACCCTCTATAACTTGATATTTTATGAGAGGGATCATCTTATAATTCTACCGTCGCGAACTAAGCAATACAATATGCATAAAAAGATTAACATCACATGCAATTCAAAATATGTGATATGATATGGCCTTTCTTCTTGTGCTTCCGATCTCCATCTTCAAGCACGAACATGATCTCCATCATCACCGGCGTGGCGTCAAGGTCAATGACGCCGCTCCATGGTTGTCGTCCACCAGCATCAACTATTACAACTACTTTGAATAATAGACACGCATGTCTAGACGAAATTAAAAGACAACCATATGGATCATGCCGGTTGCCGACTTACAATAAGGAACATTGCATACATCATATATAATCACAATCATGGCCATATCACATCACAGCACACCCCTACAAAACAAAGTTAGATGCCTCTAATTTTCTTTGCATGTTTTACGTGGTTTGGGGCTTTCATCAAGTGTCATTCTAACTTACGAACAAGAACCACAACGTTGATACTAGTATTGTCAATCACCCGTTGTAAATTGAATCTTCACTATGTTGGGAGAAACAGGCACCCGCAAAGTCACTTATGCAATACAATTTGCATGTCAAGCGTGGAGCAATTCTCATGAACGATGTCATGTAAGGTTAGACCAGGCCGCTTCATCCCACCATCCCGCAAGATGCAAAGTACACAAGAAGCAATAGACAACAAAAGCATCAGTGCCCATAATGACCATTGTGTTCTACTCGTGCAACAGATCTACATATAGACACGGCTCTAATACCACTGTAGGGGTTCATAGCATGGAAAACAAAAAAATTCTACCGCATGCACACAAACAAGCCAAGATCTATCTACTAGATTGTAGCAACGAGTCGATTAGAGTACTCACCCTCGAAGATTCCAAAGCGGTTAACGAGAGTAGATTCTCGTGGGTGATGTAGTCGTACACTTGTCGATCTCAAGATCGCGTAGACGAACCTTCCTTTGCTGCGTTTCGGCAGCGCTTCCGCAGTCGGTCACACATACGGTACTCGAAGAAGACCTTCCTCTACCTTGTTCCAGCAGACAGCGGAGGTTGTAGCTCTCTCCTCGTGATTCCGGCAGCACGACGACGTGGTGTCGGAAGTAGAGGGGAGATCCCGCAGGGCTTCGCCTAAGCCGGAGCGAGTATGGTGGAGTAGAGGGAGCCTCGACAATCTAGGGTTTAGTGGGCTGAGGTTTAGAGGTAACTAGCAACTAGAGTTTAGCTAGTCGGTAGCGGTTTAGAGGAGATCTAGATTGGTCGCAACTAGAGAGGGGCGCGACGGCCAACCTAGGGTTTCTTGGGAGCCTAGGGCAAGGGGGATACCTTGGGGTGCGCACCCACCCCTCCTTGTATAGGTGGGGGCGTCCAAGGGTGTTCCCAACCGAGGTGGAAACCCTCCCTAACTCGGAAACCATGTTGGGATTTGACTTTTTCAAACTGCCTTTTTGACTTTCAAATTAGAGTTTGATTTTTCTCTTCTAAGTGTCCAGCCAAGTGACCTAGGACATGATGCAACCATTACACTTTGTCATGACACATCCATGTACCCTTCCCCTTCTGGATCGGTGAACCTTCTAGACCCTTCTAGAACATTTCGGTGAAAACACCGGAATCATTCCTGAACTCCGAAATTGGACTTTACTTATATGAATCCTATTCTCTAGACCATTACAGATCTCCTAGTGATATCCCGGATCCCATCAGAGACTCCGAACAACATTCTATCTCTTTACTCACATTCCATATCTAATAAACAACATCGAATCCTTAAGTGTGTCTCCCTACGGTTCGTGAATTATGCAGACATGATCGAGAATCTTCTCTGATCAGTAACCAATAGAGGAATCTAGAAATTCATATGTCTCCCACATATTTCTATGATTACTTTGCAATCGAATGAACCATTTACATACGGAACCAATTTCCCTTTGTCTCGCTATATTTTACTTATCCCAGGTCTGATCGTCGGTATCTCTGCATAAATAGTTTAACCTCGTTACCGATAAGTATTCTTTCCTCGTTCCCGTGATATGTGATCCCTTGTGATCCATTCACATGCTTGTAAGCTAATTGGATGACATTCCACCGAGAGGGTCCAGAATATATCTATCTGTCATATGGATGGACAAATACCACTTTTGATCCATGTGCCTCAACACATACTTTCCGAACACTCAATGCCACCTTTATAGCCACCCATCCATCCGGTGATGGTGATTAGCATGATCTCATGGTCGAAGGATTTAGGTTACTATGTATTTGAAAGCTTATAGCAACTGAACTATATTAAATGACTTGATCTTTATGCTATGCTTAACTATAGGAGTATGTCCATCACACCATTATCCTAATAATATGATCTCGTTGTTAATAACATCTCAATGTTCATGATTAGGAAACCATGATCATATATTAACCAACAAGCTAGTTTTACAAGAGGCTTTACTAGGGACTCTTTTATGTTTACAAATCACACAAGTATTAATGTTTCTGGTTAATATAATTATAGCATGGTATGTAAACATTTATCATAAGCGTGAAGATATGATAATAACCTCTTTATTATTGCCTCTTGGGCATATCTCTAACAGACCATTGGTGTGCTAACGAACAACTCTCCATACATGCAGCAACCTCAACATATGGCATCACGTGTGCATGAAGCGGCCAGGCAAGCTGAGACTCTTCGTATCAAGAATGGTGGAGTGGATGAGGATGTTGATATCTCTGGGGACTGAGTGGATTCATGTATTTAGGCGAGGAGTATCCTTTAGTGTTTATAGTGCTGGTTTCACAGGAAGAACTGGGTTATCTATGTTTTCGTTGTTGTTGGGGAGGTGCCTGTGGTTACATGCCTCGTCATGTCCTAAAACTTTGATCTCTATCCGGTTTTGGTGCTGCTTTATGCTTTAGTTTATTTTGTACTTTATTCTGGGTTGTAAGTTAAAGACATATGTTCTGTTTTCGTCTTGATAATGGAACCCGGCTTAGTGAAGTCGTATGAAAAAAAACATGCAACAACCTCAGCCTCCAATGGATACGGGCACATAAACAGGTGACGACACGAGAGAATATGATCTCTTCAGTGTCATTGCATAGAATCACATACCCGCGCCCCCGCCTTTGAAAAAGGATCAAAGGAGCCATCAATGTTTAATTTCACCCAACCCGCTGGGGGGAGACCAGCAAAGTTGTTGCTCCTAGTACAACTGCTCTCTCCCGCCTTTATTGCTCACTTCCATCAGCTGAGGAACTGGCATCTTCCCCTTAATATGATCCGCTTGTGGTTGATACTTGATCGACATGATAGATTCCATGTGACATGGGTATGACCTACGTGTACCCAATATTGGCCTATATGGTTTGGCCCAGCGGGAGTCCACTTGATGATCCACACCTGATGATGAAGCCCAGGAAGGATTTGGGTCGCCCAGACCCATAAAAGATGCGACTCCTTGGAGGATACAACTAGCTTAAGGTAGAAACTTTGAAAGAGCAAACCTTAACTTGTAACCGACTCGGCCTTATCCCAAGACCTGGCCTTCCCATATAAAGTCCTGGAGGAAACGACGAGGGGGGCAGAAAAACCCTAGCACACACACACCTGCCAGATTGCATCTGCGCACCATCGCCATCAAGGCACCCCTGTGGTATTTGATTCTTCATCAATCAAGAGAAGACAAGCAGGAGTAGGGTTTTCCCTCTAGGGGCTTGAACCTGGGTAAACTCCGTGTCCCTTATTGCTTGCCTGTTAGCCGAACGACATCTCTAGTGCACCCTCTTCCTTAAACCGTCCATCAAGTATGGGCGTTGACGTGATCACCCTACGTCTGTTGGGGTTCGGCGCAACAAAAAAATCCTACGCAGATAACCCTAATGGAAGGATCTATCTATTAGTAACGCAGTAACATGAGGGGTTTTGGTGTTCATACCTTTGAAGACCAAACACGACTAACATTCCGCGAGAAATGTGGGTGAAGTGGTCGTATCGACGCTGACCTCAAGGTCGTTCTGAAGTCCAACGGCTCCGATGGCTCCGACAACTCCTAGTGCCACAAGTGAAGCACCGCCCGAGTGAGTCACACATGTGCGATGCTTGAAGATGACTCCCGCTTCTGTCCGATCCAGCCAAGATTGCAAAAGTAGATCTCCTGGATCCTGAATCCCGCAGCACGACGGCTCTCCGTGGTGAACAAGTCCTCTTTCGCGCAACCCTACCAATGGGGTCGCGGTCGAGAGAGAGAGAGAGAGAGAGAGAGAGAGAGAGAGAGAGAGAGAGAGAGAGAGAGAGAGAGAGAGAGAGAGAGAGAGAGAGAGAGAGAGAGAGAGGCGACTGGAAGCAATTCCCAAATCTAGGAAGGGTTTTTTTGTGTGATTTAATTGTCTCCTATGCCTCTCAAAATATAGGGGGAAAGGGGACACCCAAACCCCTTGGCTAAGCCATGTTGGACTAAACAAAGGAGGAGAGAGAGGGGAGATGGTGTCCGGCCAGACAAGGGCCCCCCATGGGCCCTGTGTTGGGGCCATGGCCCCCAGGCGGCCACTCCTCCTTTCTCCTCCCTTTTGTCTTTTCTCTCATGGGTCCTTTCCCGCATGGAATTTGGCCCAATAGGGGATTTAATCCTTCTCTTTTATTAAATAAATAAGTGATTAAATCACTATTTAACACTCAGTTACATATTATTTAATCCCCGCGGCTATGGAACACCTTCCATCCCACTCCGGACATCCTTCGGACCTTCTCGAAACCCTTACAGTTTCCCCCTTCTTTTCTTTGGTGATTCCGATGATACCAAATACAATCTCTGAGCTTCGTCAAACCCTTAGTTAAGCGTGCTACCCAATGGTTCGGAAACACTCCAGACATGGTCGAGACCCCTCTTGGACCAATGATCATCAGCGTGACATGGATGCACATAATGGCCACCTGTGCATTCCAGGAAACTTGTCATTGAACCATGAACACTCTGTCCTATTCATTTTTTCTCTATGATACTTGTATTGTCCGAGATGTGATCAACGATATCACCGTGTCGGGTTCAACCTCGTTATCGACAATAGCTCTTATCTTTATATTGAATAGGGATTGAATTGATCCATCAAATCAATGAAGTTCTTATCTTTATATTGATTATTGTTACTGGGCTAGGTAACCCCAACCATTTCCATTGTTTGATTGGATATTATGCAATAGTTATACTATTGTTGATGGCTATTCCATTCACACGTAAACGGATTTCTGACTATACAAATCTTTTAGGTTTGGAATTTGGGACGGATCATATGTGTGATCCTACCTCCACCCATCCCACCCCCTCTCCACCACCACCCCTATCCTTTCTCCGCCACCACATGCTTCTGCCGCCCACGTTGGTCGTCCCTGACCGCGCTTCTGCCAGGAACCATCCCTGAGCTCATCCCTGATCGTCGTCCACTCCTCTTGTGAGGTGAATTGCCACGGTAAATTGTAGATGCTAAAACTTGTGCTATTGTTTATGCTAGTTGTATACCTACATGCTATAGTAATTTTGTAATGTTTTGTTTTAGATATGTATGGGTGAAGTCAATGGAAACAATTGGTTTATTTTACTTGATAGCTGATTTAGGTACATGAATATCCAGTAGAAAAGGGGTACACGAGTCTTGGTGCAAAATTATAGTTGATTTTCGGTGAATTTACTATTAGTTTTAGTTTGTCGCATGACTTTGCGTAGTATATGTGTTTTTTTATTTGATTTTAGTTGGTTGATGATTTTAGGTGAATTTAGCTTTAGTTTTAGTTTGTTAGATGACTTCGTGTAGTACATGGATTTTTTTTAGTTGATTTTAGTGGTAGATGATTTTAGGACATGTTAAAATATAATAATTAGTTTGTGTTTGCTGTTTGTTAGCTTTCACGTGTTTAATATGGTGGATGAGAAGCGTCGTTATCGTGGTATTTACAAGATGGCGACGGAGGTTTCCATGCTCCATCGTGTCAAGCACCACCTTGCCACGTGGAGGGGTCAAGAGACTGCGGCGCACGCCTACGACTGGATGACGATACTACAGACGAGGGCAAGGGTGAGGATCAACTTTCCCATGTATATTGAGCATACGGTGCGCGTCCAGTGACATGTGTGGTTCGTCACGATGGCCTAGGAGAGAGAGAGAGACACAGAGTATCGCCTACTTCCGTTACAAGGCCCGGGTAACGGAATGAATCTAGTGGAGACTGTTGAGAACACGACATGGACAAGGCATCTTCGGTCCCCAAGGTGATGTTTTGTTTTTTGTTTTGAAACGAGGCCAACGATTCTCATGAGACATTTCTCCAAACTTAGTCATGGGAGAAACCATATCGTTCTCCAGTCTTCGTCACTAGACGACCAATCACGTGACGCCGGCGTGCATACGGAGACCCTAGCTACGGGCCGGTCCTAGCTTGGCATGCATAGCCACCACTCCCACGTTCGCGACACGAGGTTCTGCGTCAGGTACCCCGTACGTACGTCCCCGTGCGTGCAGCAGCAGCCTGTACCCCCGACCGAGCTGCTCGAGTCCAACAGCACGCCACTCGGATCGAGGGAGGGCGCCCCAAGTCAAGATCGATCGGCCACGCGGGCAGTGGGAGAGAGCGAGCAGCCCACAGCCAGGCAGCCCATGTAGTACTTTCCAATCTCGAACAGCACGCTTTCTCCTCAACACTTCCCCGGTCGTCGTCGTCATGAGCTAGCTGGTCACGAAGCTCGCGCGCCGTCACGGTTGGCTCGACTCGGAATTCCAGAGATCCTCGTTTCTCTTGTGGGGAAACTCATTAGCACCGTCTCCTTGGCACCAGAAAATCAAACCAGCTCGAAAAGAAAAAAAACACAAGAAACCATCAGACTTGCTGGAATAATACCTGGGTGAGAGCTACCTGTCCGTGGTCGGCTGTCACCGTTCGTCAGCCGCAGAGTCAAAATTAACAGATTTGGTTGACAGAAAAACTACTGCATCGCTTTCGTGCTCTTTTTTTTTCTGGGAAGCAAAGGTTCCGTCTTTTCACTCGCTGACAGTGCAAGCGTACATAGTACACGTGCCGATAATCCGGGATTTGCAATCATGCGACCGGGTCGAACTTTGCAGAGACACTTTTCAATTCTTCATGCCTTCAGATCATGTACGCTGGGTAGCCCGGTACGACACACCTGTCCGCCGTTTGTACTTGCACGGCTGCAACAAGCAACTCGCGTGCATGCATGAGTGGTTAGATTGTGGCGGTAGTGTTCGACTTAATCCTATCCCTGTCGGTTGTCTCGCTATATGGACCTTCGATGATTGTGGTTTTCATAACACTTGCTTTTGGAGCTACAACGCATCTGAGGAAAAAAAAACCAAGATATGACTTGCACGTTACTGCACTTACGTGAGGTTACACAGGAGCCAACCAGCTAAGCTAACCGTCCGTGACAATAAATTTTTTAAACAAGACAAAAGGCTTACCATTTCCACTAATAGAGAAGAGGTTTTAGATAGGTCTTACAAGCCGACTCTTGCAAACAAGCAGCATAAGAAAAAGACATAATATTAGCGCTTTAGCACCCGCAAGGCTACACATTGTCGCCTCATCCTTAATTCTTCCGATGATCAACATGGCCGTAGAGTATTGGTTCCGAAACACATGTTCATTGCGTTCTTTCGAAATATCCCAAAACACCCAACATAGCTAGGGACAGCATAACGCCCTTCTCGAATCCCCCTTCTTATATATAGCAAGTTGCCGCCACTCATTGACACATTGGAAGGCAAGCCAACAACTGGGATGGAGATCCATAAGCGCAAGCCAATTCTTAAGACTTTTAGAAACTCTAACGGTGAACCGGCATTTGAAGGAAAGATGCGTGGCCGGTATGTCTAAATGTGACAATATTATCAGTATGTGCAATGATAATCCCTTATGCCCCTGTTCCAAAATAAGTGAGCTAGATTTGTCTAGATTCAGATACGCCTAGGCGTGTTTTAATGTGCAGATATATCTAAATCTAGATAAATCCAAATTATTTATTTTTAGGACAGATGAATTATCAAAACCGGATGCATCCGGTTCCTACGACACTGCTGGGCGGAAGAGCGTTGGTTGGTTGGCGCGGGACACCACATCTGTACAAGATATGTCCGCACGTAATAACCACACTCACGAACACAAGCGCCAGCCAGCTCTGACAAGGTCACCTATATATACGATGATAATCCTCAAATCCTTCACAAATCATCGTCGATCCAACGGACGGATCTTCTTCGACCGATCCCCGACGTCGTCCTACGCGAAGCTACGTCAGCACGACCCGGCCGTCGCTATCCCGGAACCCGCCCAGAGGAGCTATCCCCGATCGGCTGGGATCGGTGCAGCCCGCCTCGACCGCGATGTATCCGTCCGTCGTGTCAGATCGTAACTGCTCCCCTCGCCGTCAGCTACCTCGACGCGGTTTTGCGGCCGGAGGCCAGTGCAGCTCCAGCTAGCAACCCATATATTCTGATCCCGCGCGTGGCAGCGACGTACGTACGTGCTACTGACCGAATCCGGAAGGAACCTCTCGATCTCGGCCGTACTACGCGCCACCGCCGGCTGGCTGTCCGGTCCGTGCGTGCGTCCAGCGAGCCGCCGTACGTCGCGTGCCCCCACCGTGCGCGACCGGCCGAAGCTGCGCGCGAAGGCGCCTCGCCTCTCGCCTCTCGCCTCCACCAGAAAAGAAAATGTTTCCTGCTGCCCATGTTACCAGCGGCTCGGATTTCTTGCGCGTGGTTTCTCACTACTGTGCACGCACGCCATGCCATGGCCATGGCACCGGCCGGTCGCGGTTGGTACGCTACCTCGCTCGTGCTCACGTACGTACGTGCCCGAGTCGACCGACCGACCGACCGACCGGACGCCGGTCCATGCATGCATGCGCGTGCCAGTGCTTCTCGCGCATGCAGCTTTTTTCGCACCCGAAGTCGCGGCAGCCAGCGCTCGATTTGTACGGGAAGAGACCCAAACATTCGGTCTCGTCTCGTGGTAATTAGTTGCGCGGGGTGCTTTGCGTGTGCATGTGGGCGGCTGGCTACATGTCGAGCTAGAACGGATTGGACGGTGCAGCGCGTATGTATGCGTCTGTAGCGGGGTCCTGTGTGGAGTCAACCCGTCGGCTGTTCACCGTTGAAAGAAGCTAGCACGTACGGCTGCACGAGGGAGGTTAATTAGGGCCAGTTTGGTTCTCGCCTGTAATAACCTGCCATCGCCAAAATTCTTTCTCGAAATAGACTCACGGCCAGCTTTATAAATAAAGCAAGATCCATATAAGATTTCATACAAACCAACGATAAAGGTCCCAAAACACACACACAAGCAACACCCCTCCACATGACAAGGCAAAGCCTAGATCCAGCGAAGGCCAACACACGCACAAATAACAAGATACAACATCCACCAGGGGGAGGTCCCTCAGTGGCCAGACTGAATAGCAAGCCGGCGAGCCGCCGCGATCAGGTGCTCCAACATCTCGTCTAGTCGCTCCCTCTCACGCTGTTGACACAACAGGTACCACACTGCTACAAGAAAGCCAGAAAAATTGAAGATCAAGTCAGAGGCCAGGAGAAGAAAAATACGCTCAATGAGCATCTTATTTCTAATATTCCGTAAAGTCAAAATTTAGCGTGCCAAATATTTGGCGAAGGGTTCTCACGCCCTGAGATGGCCAAATACCACTCCCTCCGTTTTAAAATATAAGATATTTTAGATTTTTGAATCAAATGTATCTAGACTAATTTTAGTACGTAGGTTCACTTCGGTTTGGAGTGAATCTGGACACTAAAATTAGATTTTTTTCACAAACATAAAACATCTTATATTTTGTAAAGAAGGGAGTATTTGACAAGTTACGAGCTCCAAAAGCTCCATAGTATGCAACAGAAAGGTTGGGAGCAAACCAAACAGGAGGCAAAGCATGGGGGCACAAACCAAACAGACTCTAAAACATGCGTGTGCTGGCACGGGTACGGCGGCTTTTACCTCACAAGTCACAATGGCGTGCAGACATTTTATTCGGCTAGAGGGAGGGACATTACAACATACCGTAGGTTTTACATGTGAAAGAGGTCGCACAGCCACATGAATTAAGTAGCATTAGAAGATAGTGAATGCACCATGATCGGTAAGGCAATACGTCATCTAGAGAATAAAATTTGGTTGGGAGCAAACCAAACAAAAGACAAAGTATTTGGAGCACAAACCAACCGGTCTCTAGAACATGTGTGTGCTGGCACGGATATGGAGGCTTTTTATCTCACAATGGAGTGCGGACCAAAATCCCCGCTAGAGGGAAGACTTTACTGTATGATTTTTGCACACGCCGGACTAATGGCCCACGCCGGACGGTTCGAGCCACCTAGAACCATAGGTCCCGGCCCGTTAGTCCTCATTAGTCCCGTTGTGAGACACAAACCGGGATTAAAGGGCTCTGGCTCTGTCGCTCGCTGGGGGCACCCCTTTAGTCCCGGTTTATATCTCCAACCGGGACTAGTGGTCCGGCCCTATATTTACGCACAACCCCCTCCTCCTCTCAACTTTTTTTTCTCGTAGGAGAGAGTGTTGTTGTACTATTTTTTTCTTGTTCATACATATGCACTAGAGGTGTTCGGTGAAATGTCCATTAAAGCGATGTGAGTTTAGGTCACACAAGACAAACATGATATGAGGTGCCCGAGCCACACTTAAGTTTTCTCATCTTTGTTTCCAAGTGTAATAAAAGGTTAGCAACTATTTTCTCGTTTAGGCCGTACGACACTAATTTTAGCATAGTGATTGCGTTTGACATATATTTGTATGATACAGATGAGATAGCCATGGATGTACGGTGACCGACGCTCTGCCGCTTTCAGAGAAGACGTGCGTTCTTTTCGAGTTGTGGCCGAGGAGAACAAGCGGCGGGATGGTTTTATGTGTTGTCCATGTGTTGACTGTAGGAATGAGAAGGCTCACACTTCCGCAAGAGTCATTCAGAGCCACCTGCTTCGGTCTGGTTTTATGTCCGGCTATAATATTTGGACCAAACACGGAGAAAGAGAGGTTGTGATGGAAGACGGCGATGAAGAAGAGAACGATGATGACAACTATGTTTCCTAGAGAAGAAAATTTGGTTGGGAGCAAACCAAACAAGAGACAAAGCATTTGGAGCACAAACCAAACAGTCTATAGAACATGTGTGTGCTGGCACGGATATGGAGTCTTTTTACCTCACAATGGAGTGCGGACCAAAATCCCCGCTAGAGGGAAGACATTACTGCATGATTTTTGCATGTGAAAAAGCTTGCACATAACATTACTCCCTCTGAATTCGTAACAAGTGTCGCTCATTTTGTTACTAAATGAGCGACACTTTGTATGGATCGAGGGAGTAGAAGATGGTGAACGTACTATATTAAGACTAGCCATAGTGCAAAGTAACATAGATTAGTGTCATACACTAAGTCATACACTAGTCTAAGTTATCATCTTTATAATATAAATAGTTTTTGTGGCTAGTTTAAACTTTGTACTAAATAAGCGACACTTTTTATGAATCGAGGGAGTAGAAGATAGTGAACGTACTATATCAGTAAGACTAGCCATAGTGCAAAGTAACATAGACTAGTATCATACACTAGTCTAAGTTGCCATCTTTATAATACATAAGAATAATTATATAATATCATAGATAAATATATTAATTAGCTTGTAGACCCATTTCATTTTAAAATATGTGATATTAAGGTAATATAGCTAGTTACTACCTCTATACCGGTTTGTTGGGCTTACATAGAGTTTTAAAAAAAGTTTAACCATAAAATTGGTCATATAAATTATATATTGCAAAAATTATACCATTAGATTGATATTTAAAAAACCTTTACAATGGTATAGTTTTTGTGACATATGATTCATATTTTGTTCAAATTTGTAGCCAAACATTTTTTTTAAACTCCGTGTAAGCCCAACAAACCGGTATAGAGGGAGTACCACATTCATCTCTCAAGTCAATTAATACCATGTCATCAAAGTGGCTAGTTGGCATTGCATGTAGTTGCGTGTTACTATCTTAGTTACTTTCACCATGACTAGTCTTAGCCAATAGTATGTGTCATCTAGAGAAGAAGAAATTGTTGCACGCCTTGCTATCACTTAACAATTAATGGTTGATTGCTCCTTGAATGGCAGCATGAATAAATTTAAACTATAAAAGTGTGTAATATAATTAACTAGGGGAGACATCATAAAGAAATATAGTGAAGGGGGACGAGTATGATCTGTCACCGGAAGGAATCTTCTATCGTGACATTCATGTGTCTAATCATCTAAATTTCATTTTAGCGGATTTTTCTTATTGCCCAAGTGTTTGTAATAAGCTAGCTCATGCACTAGTAGCACGGGATGCTCCTAGTGAGGAAGTCCGGTCTCTCTGGCTGGAATCACTCCTGAACATTGTTTGTGTCATGGTGACCAACAATTCTCCGGAGTCGGTTGTGTAATGGAATCATGTGTTCTAGTTCAAAACAAACAAATATAGGGCTTGTTTGATTCAAAAGAATTGTGTAGGATTTTTGTAGGATTTGGATCCTTAGGAATTTTTCCTAGATCTGCTGTTTGATTCAAAGGATTACAATCCTTAAAAAATCCTTCAAAAGATTCTTTTGCACTCTATTTTGAAGGAAAATTTCCATCCACTCCAACCTCTTTGTACAGTTCCTTTGATTTTCCTGTGTAATCAAACACTACTTGATCCAAAATCCTATAGGTACATAATCCTATAGGATTCAAGTGGACATGCCACTCCAATCCTATGGTTTTCCTATTCCTATTTTTTGTGAATCCTATGAATCAAACAAGCCCATAGTGTATGTTTTCACTATAAAGAGATAATCTTTGTGAGGAGAAGCGATACTTGTGGATGTATCTATTACCGATAGTTGGATAGTACTATTTATATTTCATTTTTTGTGTGTGGGATGGAGGGGGGAAACGACCTCCCTCATTAGACTAAGAGCATGTGTACCGTGTAGCTATGTCTAAAGAAAAAGAAGGCTAACAAAGCCACTTTCTCCATCCTATAGACATTTTAAGGGTCCCACTCAACAGGAAAGTTGCAGCCTTTACGAACTACTTTTGTAGTTCACTCATACACGGTCAAGTGAGACCATTAGTTGATTTTTTTCTTAAACACTTGCTTCTACTAGACATAGGTATAAGCATTTTTTGGATAGCACCACCCTCTACATCGCGCTAGACTTAAACTTGTAGGGAAAAGTTGCTCTTAGACACCTCATTTTTGTCACGCTGCACACGATCTAAGATCCAACTACTTTACAGAATGAAGTCACCGGTGAACAGCTGGTACCTTCGGATTGAAAATGGACACGCAAGAGTAAGTATTGTAGCATATGTACTGCAGACGTCCCTATGGCAAATGTACTATGGGCGATAAAATGGTAGCACCTCGGCAGTGGCGGAGCTTGGCAGAAACATTAGGAGGGCAAAACACAAAATTTGAGAGTTGGGGGGGGGGGCAAAAGACTAATTTTTCCATATAATCCCTTCCTAAAAAAATCTTCAGGATTTGGCACAAAGCGGGGGGGGGGGGGGGGGGGGGAGGGGGCACCCCCTGACTTGTACTAAGCTCCGCCACTGCACCTCGGTCTTTGTTGCGTTTGTTTGTTTTTTGGATCGCCATTTGTTTTGTATTTGTTCTATTAGTTTTCCTTCTTTTTTCCCCGGTTGAACTTGTTCGAGCTTTCAATATAAGTTGGGTCTCCTCTCGGGGTGTCTTGTTTAAGAAAAAGATAGCAAATAGGATGTAGGTGGTTCTTGTAGCAGTGGACTACTCATGTTTATCAAACCATCAATTCTTAATCCCACGGCTAGAAAAGGAGGCCAAGTCACCCGAATGTTCACGGGTAACTTCACTCCATAAGTTCACTTGATCTCAATCCGATTTTGGCTAATAAATGAAGAGAAAATTACCGAGTGGTGGTGTTGGGCTTTGCATTCACCATGGTTTACAAAGTATACCATGTGAGATTATCAATTAAATTTTAAATTTTATTCTTTTATTTGAAGATACACAACAGGGAAACCCATGACCAACAGATAGAAAAAAAACAAATACTTGTATTGTAGTAAATAAAACGCTCGTGTATGATCCAGTGGGTTTTTAAACTACAAAAATGATCGGGGTGGTTCCCATATTTAATTTACCATCTAGGGCCGTGAGTGAGAATTAGGGCTTATAGACACAAATTGTCAATACCCCCCCCCCTACCAAAGGAGGTGGCGAATAAACTCAGATAAAAAATCAGTGTTCTCAAAGTTTGACCAAGAATATATACAAAATATGAAGATTTGTAGTACAATACCAATATCAATAGACTCATCATAAGATATATTTTCATAATATACTTATGTAATTTTATAGTTGTTAATATTTTCTTTAATTAATATATTTGGTCAAAGTTAGAAAACATTGACCTTCTCAATAAGTTTATACATCACCTATCTGGGACAGATAGGTAATAAGTAGGCCCCAAAAATTTGCTAAGTCTTGTTAGTACTTATTGTATTTTTTTTCCAACAGAAATTAATACCAATTGTACTGAGAACCAAAATCTTTAAGCAACATGCAATGATAGTATAATAGGTTCAACCCACATGGAAGTCATAATGGTATGTGCACTGTCTCAAAGATTTAGATTTTTTAAAATGAATAATACAGATGGAATATTGAAATGACAATATCATAGTTGTCTTTAGTAGCACTTTAACATGATGACCCACCTGTCAAAGTATAATTATTGTTAAAAAATATAGATAGAATAATAATATAGATGGTATAATAGTGTCCTATAAGCAAAGAGGTGAGGTTCATTGGAAGTAAGGCAGAGAGAGGGGGCTTTTTGGCCTTAATGAAGCTCCATCACTACTAGTACATTTTTAGAGGTCAACAGTGTCAAAATATGTTTGTACAATTTAGCTATACTTGATAATGCATACAAAACCATGATTTATAGGGTGGGTGTATGGCTTGGGCCTCCTTTTGCCCTTAACATGGAGCGCACAAAAGTTTTGGCTACCAAGGGAGGCTACTTTTCTCCTTACAAGAATATACCAAAAGTATTTTAAATCAAAACCATTTATTTTTTGATTAATATATAAAGCATACATGCCCCCACGGTAGTAATTCGTCCGGAGAGTGATCATCAGCTCGCTTATCTATAAGGGTCAAAGAGCTGACAACCATGCATCTAGGAATATGTTTGCGATTAAAATTTTAAAATAATTATCTCTTAAACCGTTAATCTGATTGATGATCCGTTTTTATCGTTGGGTTCGTCTCGACGAGTAATTCAAAACAAGATCATATCTTAATATTTTTAACGACATTTTTCCATCACGAGTTGCCAGATTACTGTACTATAGCTATCAGATTGATAGCTAAGAGTTACCAGCCAAATAATATACAGTCACCAGGTAGGCCATAGTAAAGCCGTCGACAGACGGCTACGTTGATGGCTTAGCCATCGGCCTAGTTTTTTTCAGATTTTTTTTCATTTTTTCTCAGTTTCTCTATTCAAATTATTTTACATTTTTTCAATTATTTTGAATTGTTTGTCTCGTTAATCTTACAAGCATATTTTTTAACTCTAAATATACTTAATCTCCGATTAAATTATACTCATGGTCAAACTTTTCAATCGGTCATCCATCCTTACACTACTCTAACCCCAACACGCATAACTTCTCTGTTCCTTTCGGATGAGCTTCCGATAAATAAATTAGACATTGTTGATAATACTATCATATCAATCCTATTAACCCTTAAACATGGTGTTACATGCCTTTTTTTAAATTCAAAAAACTATTTAAGTAAAAAAAATGAATAATTAATAATAATTTTGAACTCAAATAACAATAAAATATCTTTTTACTTTTCTATTTAATATATAATAATTTATATCTTTAAATCCGTAAATCAGAATTCAACAAATAATATGTCTAAATCGATTAGAAAAATGAGAAGAATCTAAACATGGCATCTCTATCATCTTTTTAATCATGTATTGATGACCCACAAGTATAGGGGGTGTATCGTAGTACTTTCGATAAATAGGAGTGTCGATCCCAACAAGGAGCAGAAGGTGTTGAACAGTGGTATGGAGCAGGAAATCCCTATGAATACTTAACAAACGAATTTTTAGTGGTTTTCTGACAAGGCAACAAAACAAGGAGCAATTAACAAGAGGAACGAACAAACGGAGCAAGTGGCCCAATCCTTTCTTAACAAGACAAGCCGGTGGAAATACTTATAAGGACCAAACGTTCTCGAAGACACATGAGAATTCTGTCAAGTGCTTTCGCTTCAAATAGCTGAGTACTCTTCTTTGGTGTTTGTAAGTGTTGTCTGAGTGAACCTGTGCTAACATACTGTCCTTCCTAGGACTAATACATACTTGTGATTAAACCTCTTGTAAACATCCGTAACTATAGGAAAATAATTAAGATATAAATTTAACCACAGCCTTAAACTCTAAGATCCTACACTCCCTTGTACAAAGGTGTCCTAACGGGGGTTCAGGTTTCTGTCACTCTGGCAATCCCACAATTAGTAGCACAATGCATCCCCCTAGGCCCATAAATGGTGAAGTGTCATGTAGTCGACGTTCACATGACACCACTAGAAGAATAGCACCACAATTTAAATACTAAACCATTGAATAATAACTCATCACAAATTCACTACTAACAACATGACTTCTCCCATGTCCTCAAGAACTAGACTAAGTACTCACAAGACATCATATGGATGAAGATCAAAGATGATATGATAATGGATAACAATCTAAACATAAACAATAATCCAATGGTTCCACTCACAAGCATCAACTATAATAGTAATCAACACCGAAAAAGTCCCCCCTAAGAACTAAAGCAATACCCAACACAACTGTTACAGCGGGACGAAGTGGTGATGATGGTGCTGGTGGAGATGATGGTGTGGATGATGATGATCCTGATGAAGCCTAGCTTGATGACGGTGTTGATGGCGACGGTCTCCCCTCTCCGGGAAGGAATTCCCCCGGCAGAAATCTGTCTGCCAGAGAGATCTTTCTCTCTCGGTGTTTTCCGTCCCCCAAAGGCGGCGGAAATCTATCTTTGGTCGCTCCCCTGGTATTAGGGTTCCAAAGGGAAGATATAGGCGAAGGGGCGGAGTCAGAGGCCGGGCAGGTGGGCCACACCTGCCCTAGGCACGGGGTCAGGTGGGCCCGCGCCTAGGGGGTGTGGGCCCCCCGAGGCCCATCTCTGTCCCTCCTTGTGGCTTCCTTCGTCTTCTGGTAAAATAATATGTTTCCATATTTTTCTGGTATATTTCTGATCTTCGCGAAATTGCACAAAAACACCTTCTTTTCCATCAGAATCCAGACTCCGGTAGTCTATCCTCCAAGAATCATCCAACATACATAAACAGATGAAAAAGCCATAAGTAATATCTCATAATAAGACAAACATCAATAAATAGAGGTAAATTATGATATAGAAAGGTGATGCAAATTGTACGTATCATGTATCATGTCTTTTTAAATAAAATTTATTTAATAGTGTTCAAATCATCAAAAATATCAAAATTTCCCTTTTGAATTTGAGGATTCTAAAAAATCCTAGGCTCGGGGCCGAGTCTCGCTAAATTTGCATTGGTTCTCTGGAAAAACATCATATTTGCATTCGTTCTCTGAAGAAACATCATATTGTGAGTCTAAAAGTGAATTTTTCAAAAAATCATGAGCATTAGATCATTTACCTATAGTTCAAATCGGACTCACTTCCTACCGATTCAACATAAATTTTTCTTTTTCACCAGGGGTGGATAGAAATGTTTGAGATATCCGGTTGGGACATTATTCGTGTAAGGTGGTCTAGTATTCTTGAAAAATAGGGTGGTAGCATTTTGAATTATGTCTTTGGTGGTTACTTCTCAAAACTCCTCGTTTTTGGCACTCGGAAAATAGAAAATAGTTTTTTCGTGTGGAAAAAAGGAAATCTTCCACCTGCAACGCTGTTCGCCATCCCATGATACACATGCTTGCATAATATGGGCACACTATCACAAACTATATCGCGATTCTGGCCATAACATTGGTCATTTGGCCCAAAAGTCATGAAACCTCGAACATGATAGCTTATTTTGAGAAGGTTTCTTTTAGATGAAACCAATATACCAAGTTTGGTATTTTTCCTTGCAGTTATGTCACATAATATGTCACCATGTGAATGTTTTACATTGTTCGGACTGTTTTTGAATTTCTTATGCTCGTTTCAAACTATGGTCAAAACGACGGACATGAAGTTTCTTACCTAGGGGATGAGGCTCGCCAAACTTGCATTGGATCTCTCTAGAAACATCATATTGTGAGTTTAAAAATGATTTTGGCAAAAAATTATGAGCATTAGATCATGTAGCTGTAGTTTAAATCGTACCCACTTTCTACCAATTCGGTACATATTTGTCGTTTTCAACAGGGATGGACAGAAATGTTTAAGATAGCCCGGTTGGGACATTGTCCATGTAAGTTGGTGTAGTATTTTTATATAATGGGATGGTGGTATTTTTAATTATTCTTTTGGTGATTTTTCACAAAATGCCCCGTTTTTGGCCCTAGGAAAATGAAAAATGTTTTTTCGTGCGACGAAAAGGAAACCTTCTATTGCAACATTGTTCGGCATCTCATGGTGCACATGCGTGCACGATATGGGCACACTATCACAAACTATGTCGCGATTTTGGCCATAACATTGGTTATTTGGCCCGAAAACCATGAAATCTTGAACGTGATAGCTCATTTTGAGAAGGCTTTTTTGAGATGCAACCAATATACCGAGTGGAATTTTTCCTTGCAACTATGTCACATAATATGAAACCACGCGAATGTTTAAAGATTCTTACCTAGGGGATGCGCCTCGTTAAACTTGTATTGGATCGCTGAAGAAACATTATATTCTAAGTCTAAAAATAATATTTTGCAAAAAATCAGGAGCATTAGACCATGTACCTATAGTTTAAACCAGACCCACTTCCTATCGATTCGGCAGACATTGTCTTTTTCAACAGGGGTGGGCGGAAAGATTTGAGATACCCCGATTAGGACATTGTCCATGTAAGGTGGTCTAGTATTTTTAAAAAATAAGATGGTAGCATTTTGAATTATGTCTTTGGTGGTTGCTTCATATACACCCCTTTTTGGCACTAGGAAAATAGAAAATATGTTATACGTAAAGTATATGTAATATTATTATATTTTATTCAAGAAAAATATGTAATATTTGAGTTTAGTTAGAAAGATTTTTTCTGCAAATACATTATATGTATTTTCTTAAATTATATGTATTTTCTTAAATTAGAATAATTTAGTTATGATTTTTCTAAGATTAATATGATAAAAAGAGAAAATAGACGTAGTTGTGAAATCTAGGCCGACGACTTAGCCGTCGCATCGCCGTCACAACCTAGTCTACGCCGACGGCTATCGTCGGTCTATTCCATGCTACGCCGACAACCAAACCTTAGCCGACGGCCAGTTTACTCGGCTGGCTGCCCTTCTCGAGGCTTACACGGACAGCCTTGACAATTAGCCGTTGGCGTAGAAGCTGCTCTTCAACGTCTTGTTTCTTTCCTGTAGTATTTAGGTAACTTCATGCCAAGACGCTAGAGGCAACCCTGTCGAGGGTTTTGTGCCGATCAGTGTGGAAGAGAGTCACCTAGATGAACGTGCCATACGCATGCCGGTCATGGCATGCATTGAGAAATAGAACCTTCTAGCTGTACGGTACAAATTCCGCGTGATGATTCGTTTCCGAGTAATCATGGATTCGAACAAGATAAGCCACGGCATATGCACACCAACACCTGCAATTATCATAACGAGCATGCTGCAGCTCTTAATTTGAGTGAACTTTAAGCATAAAACGTGTTGTGCTGCCGAGGTGCTGACATGCTGCACACGTACATTCGTAGGAGAGCTAGCACGATCCTTCCTTTGCCCCTCTGTAGGATTCCTCGGTCAGCAGTATTTCCTCTGAATTATTGCAAATGCAGTCCCATGGACAGAAAAACAAATACTACGGAGTACTCTACTAGCGTATATCAGCGTGATGTGGTGGAAATGGTTATAATACAGGACACACGACCGATTTCAGGTGAGACAAAGGAAAGCAGAGGTAGTCACAAATGGTAGCCGGATGCGGCTGGTTCCTATAAATAAGCCACTCTGCACCAGCCACAACAACAACACTCAGCTCGCTCTCACCTACTGCCTGCACTGGTCTCGCACTCTCTCTCGTTCCAGCCATCACCATCGCTCTCTCGCGCGTCGGAAGTTCAGATCGATTAGCATCGCAGAAAGGAGCGTGATTCAGTGAGTGAGTGTGGCCGACCGTAAAAACATGGTGAAGAACGCGCAGCAGCAGCAGCAGCAGGGGGGAATGAGCAACGGCGGCAATGCGGCGGCGTCGGCGTCGGCGGCGAGGCAGAGGCAGCACCAGCAGCAGCAGTACAAGGGGGTGCGGATGCGGAGCTGGGGGTCGTGGGTGTCGGAGATCCGGGCGCCGAACCAGAAGACGCGCATATGGCTGGGCTCCTACTCCACCGCCGAGGCCGCCGCGCGCGCCTACGACGCCGCGCTGCTCTGCCTCAGGGGCTCCGCCGCCGACCTTAACTTCCCCGTCCACCTCCCCTTCGACCTCCCCGCGGCAGCCATGTCGCCCAAGTCCATCCAGCGCTTCGCGGCCGCGGCCGCCTCCAGCCCACTGCAGCCGCAGGCCATGGCCTCCTACTCCGCTTCTTGGCCGGGCGCCGCCCCTCCGCCCTGCGGCTACGGCGGCGCCTCGTTCGGCTCATCCACGGAGGAGGAAGAGGAGGAGAGTGCCGGCGACAACGGCGTCGATCGCAATGACGAGGTCATGGCGCACGACGACGTGGACTACGGCGCGCTGGCGGACATCGACGCCTTCTTCCAGTCCCCCAAGTGCATGGACTACTGCATGGACCCGTGCAGCACCTTCTTCGCGCCGGCAGCGCCCGCCGAGTGGGAGGACGAAGGTGAGATCAGCCTCTGGAGCTTCTCCTCCCTCAACTGATCATCCAGCTCAATTAATTCAAGCTCCGACAACCAAGAGCGAAGTCCGGCCATGGACGCCAGCTAATTCAAGCTTCGACTGGTCAAATCGCCACACTAAGCACTTGAACACTGACAGATTAATTTCTACTACTACTACGCCTACGTGATCAAGAAGGAATTGGTCACGGTAGAATAATCAGCGTGCCCACGATCATGGGCTCGCGAAGAAGTGATGATTATTTCATTCTTATAGTTCAATACCAGTAGTACTACTGGGGTGTACCAGCACGTACTAGGCTAATTATGCATTTGTGGGGGGAGCTCAAATGGAGCTTACATGTTTTAAAGCAGCTTCCCATGGAGCTAACTCCCCTCAATTAGTTACATGCCATACTATCTGTAAAAGTTTTTTCTCCAGGTGTGCAAGCAAATGGATTATGATGTGTACTACTGAGTACTACTGCTCTTCATGTTTTAAGGCCATTTTCTCTTCTTCCATGCAGCTAATAATGAACTGGATGGTGTGCTCAATTTCTGCATGCTATATACGTACTATGGTGTAAAAAATAGTTTTCTGCAACTGCAAGAAATTGATCATGATGTACTTCTTACTTATGTCCAAAGCATTGTCCATTTACTAGCGCATTTGTGGCATCATCACATCATGGGTTCTAGTCCACACGCAGGATTTCTGGGATCCTCGGTCGTGACTGCAGCTAACATCTCAGCGTGGGTCATGTATTTCTGCCTTGTGGAGTTGTGGGCTGTAAGCGCCTTTTTTTTTTTTTGAACTTTCCGTGCGAGTAATGCTACAGGTACAGAATTATTTTTACGGATTCAGTTTACGGACGGACATGGAATCAGCTGGAGTGTTCACGCGCCGGAAATCACGGAGGGATAGGAAATTAAAACCAATCAGTTTTTACCACGTTTGTCCGTAAGATTTATCCGTAAGCTTTTTTTCGTAAGTCTAGCATTTCCGGTGTAGTATTTGCAAACCGGAAATCTAGTGGAGTGTTACGATTATCTCAATATTCTTCTTAAAATATTTGTGAAAAACCTAGTCGCGGTTAACTTCCCCTAATTCCCGCGAGAGTTGAACGGTTAACTGAATCCATGTGATTCTGGTTCGAGCCGAGCTGAGATGCTGCTGTCACTGTCTAGTAGAGTTTCCGGTCAAAAGCAACATATAGATCTCCCTCTCGCTGTCATGTACAACAGCTGGTTATCACACAAGATTTGTAATTTAATCGGACACAGGATGAAGAAAGCAAGGTAAAAGAAAAAGACGATTAATGTTTTTTTGCGGTTTGGGTCCCGACTGGTTCTATGCATGCCCGCGCCCGATCCGCATCGCCCCATAGTAGCCGGTACCACATCAGACATGCCGCCAGTTCTAGGGCCGACTCTCTATATGACCCATGATGGGCGGGTGACAGCGGGACAACGATGTGGCGGCTGAACTAGGATGCCACGCTTGACATGTTGTCACTCTCCGGTCGATGTGCCTTCCATGCCCACGCATGCGCGCCAGAGCAGGGTTCGTGTGGCCTCGATCTGGCAGCGCCCTCGGGGTTTCATGGTCACGATTTTTTTGGTAGTGGGTTAGGGGATTAGGAGAAATCCCTGCTAGTGTCCGGCACCGGCGGCGACCGAGGGCGTCATCCTTGCTTCTTGAAGGGCACTGTGGTTACCCTCTCTCCATGCCCCTTAGAATACCACATGTAACCCTAGAACCGGCTTACTCGTTCGGGCAACAGAATCGTGATTACTTCGCTTATCTCCTCGAAGGCGCTGTCTTTGGTAGTCAAGATCCATGGCCTGAGAAGTGGCGTGGTGGGGTGAGTTCGGACGACGACATGGTGGATGGCTGCCATCTTGCTTTTGCATCGTTTAGCTAATATCTTTGTGCTCTGCGAGTTGTGTCTCTTTATTTTTTTGTTGGGCATGTTTTTTTCTGCTGCCTATCATTTTTCTTGTTAGTAAAATCCTGCATGATTATTGTTTTATTTATAATATAAAGCAGTGTTTTCCTTTTCTTGTTCGTGAAATCTTTTTTTATTTATAAAACAGGACAGAAAACCTACAAAATAGAGCACGAATTTTATAACCCGACAAACCGAACGAGACGGAACACGCCCTCTAGCTCTCGCCTCCAGGCTCCAGCTCCCCCAATTTGGGTTTACCCTACTCTCGTCTCGTGTCTCCGCCGCAGCCGCCCAGCGCCGCCGCGAACCATGGGCTACTCCAAGGACAATCTCCTCGCGCGCCTAGAGGTCAGTACCGCCACACCTCTCTCTCCCCCCTGCCTTCCCCGGCTGCTTCGTCCTTGCGTCGCTCCCCCTGGGCCGCGGAGATCGGCTGGATTTGGGCTTCCTTCTCCCGCCGGTACCCCTGGTTTTAACGCCGACGAGGTGCTTCCGTCGAGAGTGATTCAGTGGGTAACTAGCTGTTCTGTAAAATCCTAGCGCGAGAAGGCGTAGCTACGTCTGAATTTAGTTTTTTCAGCGTTAGAGAAGGAGATAGTAGGGTTTTAAACTCGAAGTGCAGAATTGCCTACATGTATCGCATGACTACATCGATGTATCGCGCCCTCCGAGGGTTTACACATATAATGTTCGCATTTCTAGCCGTACAACTTACAATGTAGCCAGCGCTAAGTTGGCCTCTTGTTTCATGCAGGAGCTTAAGATCGATTTTAAGCGCTACGACCACCCGGTTGTGTTGACGGTTGAGGAACAGGTTTGTGGACCTTGGAGTTCGTACATCGTTCTACAATGGCCTCGGATCTATGTACTTGTATTGCTAACAGAACTTTTGCTATGACAGGCCAAACATGTGGGAAATTTGGGAGGTGCTTTGACTAAGAATCTACTTTTGAAGGTATGTGTCTTGGAACTGATGGACGGTTAATTCGCCGGAGCCCGATAAACGTATGTTCATGTACTGATGCATTAGAGTTGTCGGTTTCAGGACAAGAAGCACCGGTTGTATATTGTTTCTGCACTTGCTGACACCAAGGTTGACATGAAAAGTAGGGGAATTTTACTGATTATTAATGTTTTTAGTGTGGGAATCAGGTCAATTAATTTTGTTTTCTCTAAAATTATTAGTTCTGGGCCAGCGTCTTGGTGTGGGAAAAAATGGTCTACGAATGGCTCCTGAGGATAATTTGCATCAAGTACTTCAGGTCAGTCGTTATTTATGCTGTTTTAGAAACAACTGTTTGATTTTAACTCGGTATGAATGGGATGAACTGAAAATACATAGTGCATATTTTTGGTTCCACGAATGTAAGGTGGCAAGTAGTGTCCAGCTGTCCTGTTAGTTTGTCAGGTTTACCTGTTAAGAATGGCTGATAAAATTTTGTACTCCCCGGTCCAGAAATAAGTGACTTGGATTTATCTAGATTCGCATGTATCTAGACATGTTTTAGTGTATAGATACATGCAAATCTAGAAAAATGCAAGTCACTTATTTTCGGACGGAGGGAGTAGTTAATTCAGAGGGTTTCCTCTTTTATTGTTAAGATTGCCATCCTTACAAAAGGTGCATGTCAAAAGGTTGTTTACTGTTGGAGGTCTTACCTCCTTAGAAAACGAATTTACTTCTCACAATTTATAGTGATGGGTTTAGGAAACAAGAAGTCTTGAAATGACAACATTTATCAAGTAGTACTCCATCCTGCCTGTTTGTTAGCTCATTTATTTACTTTAGATTTTCATGCTCTTTTGACATGTTAATGTGTTCCTTGCTTCTTGACTATGTTCAGGTACCGTTAGGGTGTGTTACTCCGTTTGCGCTATTCAACGAGTCCGCGAGGTACAGTGGCTCCCTGCCCCAGCCATAATCTTTTTTCTACTTTGTGAGCCATATTTTTGACAGACTTGTAAGGATGGTGAGAACTGTCCACTTCCTGCTTCCCTAAACATTAAGTGGTGCATTGTTAAGCCATCATGAGCATGACAGACCTTTCTACTCCATTCCATTTGTTTAGTTCGAAGACGAGAAGTTGTAACAAACCAGCTGAAATGCTTAAAGCCACATGCAAGATTATTTAGAAGTTCTTTTAGTTGAAGTGTTCCGTATTCTCTTTCGTATTGACCTGCATTACTGTCCTATATTATACTCCCTCCGTCCAGGAATAACTGACTTGAGTTTATCTAGATTCGGATGTATCTATATACTCCCTCCGATCCATATTAGTTGACGCAAACTTGTCTAGATTTGGATGAATCTAGACACTATTTAGTATATAGGTTCATCCAAATTTTAACAAATCTAAGTCAAGTAATATGGGTCGGAGGGAGTACTAAAATGCGTCTAGATACATTTGAATCTAGACAAACTCAAGTCAGTTATTTCTGGACGGAGGGAGTATTTGTTTTGTTTGCGTTTCCAAGTACTCTGTTTTTAATGATTTATATACTTTTTGGCAGTGCTGTCTCATTATTACTGGACCAAGGGTTTAAGTCTAAACAGAGCTGCTACTTCCATCCACTGACAAATGATGTGACTATTGGTATGAAATATTCTACTATCACTTCCTTCACTTGTAATGTTTCATTAGTTTCATTCAATAAATAGAATCACATGCTGTTGTGTTACCTCGCCATGATGCTGCACTTGCGCAAAGGTTGCCCATCTGATGTATCTTTGTATGGATGATATTATGCATTTTGGCAAAAATTGAGGGGCACTTAATGCTGAACCTTTGCTTAATTGTTAATTCCTGATTAATTTATCCCAGCTCTCAGTTCAAGCAACCTGGACAAGTTTCTCCTCTCCATTGGGAAGCAACCAGCTTATGTAGACTTGGAGGTAATTGTCGGATCACCAGCCTATCATTTCTTACACACAAATATTTGAGAGGCTAACATGATTGTTTTCATTCAGGCCTCACCAGTGGTAGGTAAGGATAATCCTCCTGACCTAGCAGATCTTGTGCCTTCTGGTGCGATCAGTTTCCCAGAAGAATCAGTTGAGAATGTGACACCGCCACATACTCAAAACAAAACTGTACCCAAAGAGAAAACGTGTCCACCAGGTGAGTCACTGACATGCATCATGTTCTTTATTTTTTTTGCATTGGTCACACATTTTTTGCTTTGTATAACAGTTCTATTGGTAGACAATGCTGTCAGATTCAGTTGTATGGTCCTGTGTTGAATCAAAAAAAGTTATTTGACTCATGTGTTGGCCAATTTGCTATGCATGCCTTCGATTGGTGTGGTTGTTAATGTGTGCAAGCAAAGTTTCTGTAGCATGCACTAAAATACTACTCCCTCCGTCCCAAAATAGATGTCTCAAATTTGTCAAAATTTAGATGAATCTAGACACTATTTAGTATATAGATTCATCCAAAATTTGAAAAACCTAAGACATCTATTCTTGGACGGAGGGAGTATATAATGCCAGGAAACATAAAGGTGCTATGTAGCACCAGTATCATTGCTAGTCATGTTGGGAAATTTGAGCTCTGTCTAAGACCATGACATAAAGATGGAATGAGCCTGCACTTGATATGGTTGTAGAACTAGGGTTGAGAGCTGGGAAGATATTTTTTGTTACTGCCCAGGACATGACCAGCACCCTGTTTGTCATCTACCTTTGTTTGTCCACCAGCAAGAGAATACACTGCCTGTCCCTAGTAAAATTTAGGCATTTACCCAACAGCTCCTTTCTCCATGAAAATAGTCAATTGTGTGGGCATGTGGAGCAATAGATCTGGTACAATCTGGGTAATTTGGTTTACCTGACATGTATGGTCTAATATATCTGGAATATCGTCACACATTTCTTATCAGGATTGAGACAAGCCAACCATAGCACATCAACTAATTTCTAGTATGAATCTGATTTCTGAAGAAACAACTGCCAAGTGGTTGCACGAGATAGGAATACTGAATACTGCACTGGGAAGATACACCATCTTTAGTCACTTATTGTCCTATGATTTTAGGCATTCAATATATTTATAAGCTTTCTGGAGCTTTTCAAGTATCAACTTTCAACAGTAGATATAAAATTTATGTTCTTCAGAAGTGAAGACTAAGCCCAAAGATCAGAACAAGGGGGCATCAAGTTCAGAGAGTAAAATTCCTACTAATGGTGCAAATATCGAGAAATTTGTAACAAATATGTTTGAGATCATCTCCCCATTGCTCCTGTCTCAGGTAATTTAGTGACTTTATTATCATGTTAGTTTTCTTATATGATACCTGCCCCTTGTGTTGATAAGTATTTTCCTGCAGCTAAAAGAAAAACTGAATATTAAGGAGGAAGAGCTTTCTCCAATATTGAATGGCTGTAAAGAAAAAGCTGCCCCAGATCTCGAGAGATTTACGGTTAGTTTCTCTTCTTCTGTTTGTTAGTAGCTAGCATTGCTTAGTAGTGATATTCTTCAATCAAATGATATAAAGTCGAAATCCTGGCTTCTACTAAAAGTAACTGGATTGAGGATGCTACTAATGGTCAGCATAGAGTAGAGAAAATTACATCTCTTGTTAGAGTACATCACATTATGCTTCTTCCATGGGAAATTTCCAATCTTAGCTTGAAAGACTCATATACGTAAGGTAACTCTGTGGGTGGCTGATGAATTAAGCTGATATCTCCTCATGGCATTTGAAGGTTCAAAATGATCTGCTCATTGAAGGAAGCCCCCTATTTCAGATGGAAATTTTTTCTCCTAGTTTCTGAATCATATTATGAAAAATTGTTCAGTACTGCAAGATAAAATTAACTCGCTTTGTTCCACGAAATTTGGTAGTATTATTGTAGTTTAGACTTTGATTAACCTGATCCAAAAATCTAATTTGCCCCTGTTATAAACATGAAGAGGGAGTTTCGATAAAATGCCACATGTGATGTAACGGATGTCTAATGCGAATGTTTTAATGCAGAGTTTGTTCAAAAGTGCAGCATACTCTGCGGGATTTCATGCTGGCTTCGACACTATGCTCAAAAACGGTTTAAGTGAAATGCCCTCCCGGAAATAAAGGGTTAATTTGAGACAAGAGAAAGTGAGTTAATTTAGTCAATGTTGTATGCCACTCGATGTAACATCAAATCATACTATATATACTTGTCTTTTGATATCTGTCTTTGTGTTTTTTTGGGGATTTACTCAATTGCTTTCACACTTGCTGAAAGATCTTAGCGGCAACTCAGCAAAAAATCAGAATCAGAACTCTGCATAACCTCATTGTTTACAGTGTGCGTCGCACAATTACAATTTCAGGCGTTCTTTTCTGCATTGCCCAGTATCGCATGGCTTACATTACGGTGAACTCTATTTCATCTCCAGCTTCTGCATGTCCGTTGCATAGAGCATCCACCATTGCTGTTGAACCGGCAGAATATTTATTTACAGAGGGCGTCACGCTTTACCTGCCATTAATTGCCAACAAAATGTATGTCAGTAAGTATATTTGTGGGGCAGTTCTCTGTTGATCGCTGAATGGCATGGACCTGTTAAGGAAAAAAAAAAGGGTCCATGGTACCTGATGACTTAACTGACCAAACATGTTCATGTTCTCTTGGCATTGTGACTGCACCCAGCTAGAGAAGAAACAGAGAGCGCCACCACGCGTAGAAAGCTGAAAGGAAGTTGCAAAAACAGAAGGAACATCTTAAAGAATCATAATGTCAATCTAAAAAACAAAACAAGCAAAATATGTGCAGAGAAACTCTATATGTTCTTCCACTGAGGATTACTGAGTACATTAGTGGCAAGCAGTAGTATTGGTGATTAGAGTTTTCAGATGGCTCTGCCTCTGCCTCTTGGGTTTATGTCAGACAAAGAAAGAGAAGAAGAAAACGGAAATCGCAACGACAACGAAAGTCTGGAGGGCCGTCAGGTCATTACCGCCGGCGTCGCCTGCGTCTGGCCTGCCGTGCCCATGCCCATGCCCATGCCCTTGCCCGTGCCCGTGGCGGCCGTACTCCCAACCGTCGTCCGGGTCCTCTGTCCCACGTGGTGGCCACATCCACGACAAGGGCCCCCACCTCACCATCGTCGGCGGCTCCCTCTCCCCGTGTGTGTTCCTTGCAGCGCCACCACCCCCGGCTGTATTGCTGCGACGTGCACTGGAGGTGGTGCCAGTGCCTGGCAGCTGGTAGCGGCAGACGGGGCATGAGTTGTGGAGGCGGAGCCAGGGGACGATGCAGTCGGAGTGGTAGACGTGCTTGCACGGCAGCTGCCGCGCGGCCTCCCCGAGCTCGAAGTCCTCCTTGCACACGGGGCACTGCGAGTCGCCGCCGTCGTCCGACATGTGCGCGGAGGTGATCCGCACCGTGGGGAGCGAGTCGATGGCCGACGCCGCCGCGGGCGCGGGCCCGGGCCGGTCGTTCTGGGTGAGCTCCTCGACGAGGCTGTTGAGGTCGCCGCCCATGAAGTAGTCCCCCGGGTCGATGGCAGGGGCCGCGGACGGCCGCCGCGCGACCGGCGCCGGCGGCGGGGAGGGCATACGTCGGCGAGGGGGAGGCGCTGGTGCCGGTGCAGGGACCCGCCGCCCTGGCTCCGGCACCCGCGGAGGCAGCTGGCGGAACGCGCGTCCTGGCAGGGCGGGCGTGCCCCCGACGCCGGTGCCGTGGACGACCCAGCCGCGCGGTTGCCCGTCGTGGTGCGGCGAGGCCAGGTGGTACGGGAAGAAGCCCGGCGGCGGGAGCGCGGGGCGCGGCGGCGGGTCGATCTCGTGGAGGAAGTGGCCGTAGCAGCGCGGGCAGAAGACGTCGGTGGCCGGGTAGGAGATGATGCGGAGCGCCCGGCCGCACTCGTAGCACCAGTACATGCGGCACGTCCGGTGCCGCACGGCGTCGCCGCCGTAGCCGTACCCAGGCATCATCGTCGACGCGCACTTGGGCCAACTCAGACAGACAGACGGACGTACACTTGGCTGATCAGATAGCAAGGTGGAGTGCGCGAGAGTTCTTGGGAAATAAAGAGATTGCGTCCGGTTGCATGGGACGGGAGGTTGGTTTTAAAGAAAGGCAATGCAAAAATGGTGGAAGATTGTGACACGGGCGGGAAAGGATGGCTTTGCGGGGGAGATGAAAGCGATTCTGCGGCGATCGTTTTGGTTTGGCGAGGCTGTACAAGTTGGGCGGGCGTGGGTGACTTGTGCGTGGCGCAAACCTGCTTGGAGGAGGCTGGTTGCTTGCCGGCCAGGAGGAAGAAGAGGGAGCGTATAGTGCGAAGCCAAAGCGAGGAGAGGGGTGGCGGTGGCGGGAAGTAACTGTGGAACCAACGAAGAACGAACGATTGGGGAGGATGAAACACTGATAGCGACCCAGCTTTCCCGTAGTTCTGTATTTGGCGTCCCTGCCTTGAAACGTACTTGCTCTTTTGCTGTAAAAAGTCCACATTCCCCTAGTCTCTATATGGAACATGCTGATTTGTTTCTAAAGATGACAGCGTCCATGACACAGTGATACACACCAGTCGTTTTTCGAACGTGCAATTTTAAAACAACTATGGAATTTTGAATTTCATACCATATGCTTGTATTGTATATGATGTAGAGCTATAACACTCGGACTCGCAGCTAGCATTTTACTTATTTTTTTATATATATGGTCACAACAGACCTGCACTCGCAAAAGAAAAGAGATGGCTTAGGGTTCCACCTTAGCCCGCCACCTCCATCTGTTCTATCTTCATCGCCATCTTCAACCGGAAATCGATGGGTCCTGTCTTCTCGTCCACCTTATCGGGCGGCGATCTCGTTCGTACCGTTGAGGAGGGAAGGAAATTGTCCGGTCGTTGCTCCCCTGGAGTCAATCTCGTTCAGTCTATACGTGTTTCAGATTTGGTGTCAGAAGATTTTGATATTCAAGAGTTTAACGGTGAAGATTTTGGCTCTGGGCGCTGGTCCTTAGGGCATGGTACGAAGACTTCCCGTCTGTTATCAACAACGTCATGCTGCCTTCGGTAGCGGAGCGGTATCAATGGCACATTGACGGCTCACTTTGGGGACGATAGTGGTGTAGTCCAATGATCTCAATGTAATTTTCATTATGTTTGAGATACCTTGTACTTCGAACGTGTACAACATATTTCTAAAAAAAACTTATTATTTTTATTAGAGAATTCATTTCCTTTCATTTGCTATTTATTTAGCTCTATGCGCCCCTGTCAAAGAAAAAAGCTGCATCACGTGGGCTAGAAGGGATTAATAGACAAAAAAGAAAAATGACTATTTTACTAGGCTTTAGGTTCGCTTTGTGGGCTACATCAGATATCCCATAGGGGACCTTTCTGGGCTACCAGCAGTTAGCGCCCCCTGAAGACAGCAGTAGATGGCCCGGTCCATTAGCTTATGCTAGCTAGCATGTACTTTTTTCCTTTCTCTTTATTTTTTATTTTTTTAATTTGGACTAATTTTAAATAAAAACATTTTTTAGATCATGAATAATGTTTAAAAACTTATGAACAATTTTTTTTGAAAATCATGAATCAATTTCAAAAAATCATAAACCAATATTCAAAAACATGATTTTTTTTCAAAATTCATGAGCCAATTTCAAAAAAGTGATGAACCAAATCTAAAGACCATAAACCAATTTAAAAAAACATAATTTTTTCCAAAATACAACGAGCATTTTCCAAAAGAAAAGAAAAAACCAAAAACGAAAACTAAAAGAAAAACAGAAAAAGAAAAAAGAAACAAAAAGGAAACAAAATAGAAAAAGCAAAAGGGAAAAAAAGACAGCAGGCCATGGAAATGAACACCGCCACCTAAGCCACGACGGGAGGCAATTAGCATTTCTGGGTTAAGTTGGCAACGCGAACTCCCTTTAGAAAAAAAGAAAAATGTTGGCACCGCAATGGCTGGATAAAAAAGTCACTTCCAGTATGTCCTTTGATTGGCAAATCCTCAAATAATAAACATTTTTCCTTGTTCGAACAAGATCATGTTATGTGTCAACCAGTGCCATTAAAAAGACGACACTGGAGAACCTCTAGCACATCCCTAAATGTAAAAGCAGTTCTAACAGAGCCTATAAACAGACGATCCGTAGAACTGGTTTACAATCCACGGAAAACGTCTTACCGTTCGAAAACAACTCGTGCAGAATGCAAACGCAAAAATAAATTATAAAAGGCATCTTTTTATGGGGTTCAGAAATATTCTCCATTTCCACTACTTGTCGCGCCACCCGTCGCGTCGCCCCTGCTCAGCCTCGCGCCGTCCGTCCATGGCGCCGCCTGCCGTACCGCCCGGCCATGGTGCCACCCTTCATGCCACTCCTGCTGCGCCACCCGCCGCACCATGGTTGGCCACATCACAGGGAGCACTCCAGGTACCACGAGAGCGGCAAGGGCTCGAGTGGTGGTGTGATGGCTCAGATATGTAGAGCTTATTGGAAACCCCAAGAGGAAGGTAAGATGAGCATAGCAGCAAGTTTTCCTCAGTTATAGAACCAAGGTTATCGAACCATTAGGATAAAGGAAATAACTTCAAGGTGTTGCTAGCAACTTGGAACCTACACAACACAACCACAATACTTTGCCCCAACTTACAGTGAGGTTGTCAATCTCACTGGTTTTGCTGAAAACAAAGGATTAAATGTACAGTGTGGAAGATAGTAATTGCTTGTGGTAACTGTAGAAAGTAAATAGTAAACAGTGGATAAAATATCAATGGAAATGAATGGACCGGGGTCCACAGTTTACTAGAGGTGTTTCTCCATAAGATAAATAGCAATGTTGGGTGAACAAACTATAGTTGGGAAATTGACGGATTGAGAATGCATAAATATGCATGCACATGTCATGATGATTTTTGTGGGATTCGTTCGGGCATTAAAACATAATATATAGACTGTAATCCAACTGAATCTATGACTAATAATCCACCTTAGGTTATCATTCGAACCCCTTTAAGTATTAAGTTGCAAGAAACAAATAATTACATTAAGTAAAGTGTGTAAAGTAAACAATATAATTGCCCTTGGACAAAGGATTGTTGTTTTATCCCTAGTAGCAACAACACATATACAACCTTAGAGATTTCTGTCACTTCCCCAGATTACTAGAGGCATGAACCTACTATCGAGCATAAATACTCCCTCTTAAAGTTACACGCATCTACTTGGCCAAAGCATCTACTAGCAACAGAGAGCATGCAAGATCACAAATAACAAAAACATGATAGAATCAATAATCAATCTTGACGTAGTACTTAATATCCATCGGATCCCAACAAACACAACATGTAGGATTACAAATAGATGATCATGATCATGAACGGAGCTCATAAGATCTAAACATGATAGCACAAAGAAGGGGAAATTACCATCTAGTTACTGTATGGACCCGTAGTCCAAGGATGAACTACTCACACATTACTCCGGAGGCTGGCATGGTGATGAAGAATGCCCTCGGGATGATCTCTCCCCTCCGGCAGGGTGCCGGGAAGAGCTTCGGATACCCCCGATCTAGGGATGGAGATGGCGGAGGCTACAAACTTTTTCGTGGATTTCTGATGGGTTACTTAAGGTTTCTGCCACGAGGTGTTTATATAGGCAAAGGGGCAAGGTCGGTGGACGCCCGAGGGGCCCACTGAAGTGTTTCACGGCATAGTAAATCAAAATTTTCTACGGATGCAAACAGAGGGAAAGCCAAGATCTAATCTAGGAGATGCAAACAATGAGAGAGATTGGATTAGATCTTCATACCCTTGAAGATTCGCACAGCGGAACGTTCGTCGGAACGTGGGTGATGTAGTCGTACTCGCTTCTCCTCCTCGCGATCCGATCCGATCTAGCACCACAAGTGGCGGTGCCTCCGTGAGATGCACACGTGCAGCACCTCGACGTCTCCTCCTTCCTCGGACCAGCAAGTATGGTGGAGAGACGGATTGGATCTACAACACGACGGCGTGGTGTATATGGTGGAGAATTTCTGCAGCAGGACTTCGCCTACAAACAGTCGGGAGGGAGAGAGGAGGGCAGCAGGGCGGCTAGGGTTGGAGGGGAAGGTGTGGGGGTGGTGCGCCTCCAGCCCTCTTTATATAGAGGGGTGGGGCGCAGCCCTAGCCCCTCCCCCAAGCCCAAACCGGCGGCCCCAAAGGAGGAGGAGTGGGGGGCAAGGAAACCCCCCTTCTAGAAACTCTATCTCGAGTTTAAACCTCTCTAGGCCGGCTGGGCCCTATGGGGCCTTGTGCCCCTGGCCCAATGCGGCCAGGGCACTCCCTCATAGGCCCATGCCCCTCCCAGAAGGTGGGGCCACGTTGGTCCCCTTCCGGAAGGTTCTAGAAGCTTCCGGTACAATACCGATTAATCCGGAACAATTCCGAACTCCAAAAACTGCACTGTCTTATATGAATCCTCTCGTGATGTCCCGGATCCCATCCGAGACTCCGAACAAAAACTCATAAACCAATTATCCAATCTATCCTAGCGTCGAGACACGTTAAGTGTGTGTGACCCTGCGGGTTCGAGAATATGCAGATATGATCTTCTATCAATAATCAACAGCGGGGTCTGGAAACCCATATTGACTCCCACACATTCATCGATGATCATATCGGATGAACCACGATGCCAGGATTCAATCAATCCCATATATATATTCCCTTCGTCTCGCGATATTTTACTTGCCCGAGATTCGATCGTCGGTACCGTCATACCTAGTTCAATCTCGTTCACAGCAAGTACTTTACTCGTTCCGTAATCCGATATCACTTTGTGATTAACTCCTTAACCACATGCTTGCAAGCGGTGTTGATATCGATTACTGAGTGGGCCCTAAGTATATCTCTCCGACTTGGGAGGGACAAATCCCATCTCGATACATACAACCCAACAGATACTTTCCGATCACCTGAGAGACACCTTTATGATCACCCTCGCATAGGATGACGTTTGATGACCTCAAAGCTTTCTTCCGATACCATGGAGTTGTATTATCTCATGGTCTAAGGAATACAATATTTGACATAAGAAAAGCTTCGCAAAGACGAACACGATGACACGATCTAATTGCTTCGCTTACTTTGGGTCTGTCCACCATATCATTCCCTAATGATATGATCTCATTATTAATTGACAACTCATGTCCATGGTTAGGAAACCTTAACCATCATTAATCAATGAGCTAGTCCATAGAGGCATACTAGGGACACGGTGTTGTTCACAAACCACACAAGTATTAAAGTTTCCGCTTAATACAATTCTAGCATGGAATATAAACATTATCATGAACAAGAATTATAATAATAACAGCTTTATTATTGCCTCTAGGGCATAATTCCAACAGTCTCCCACTTGCACTAGAGTCAATAATCTAGTTTACATCTGGCAACAATCTCACACCCATGGCACTGAGGTGCTGATCATGTTTTACATGTGGAAGAGGTTTAGTCAATGGATCTGCGACATTCAGATCTGTATGTACTTTGCTAATCTTCAGATCTCCATCTGCTATATAATCTTGGATTATATGAAACTTGCGGTTGATATGCTTGGTCTTTGGATGATATCTTGGTTCCTTAGCGAGTGCTATGGCGCCAGTGTTGTCACACAATATCTCCAGTGGGTCCAATGCACTTGGAACCACGCCAAGCTTAGTGATGAAGTTCCTGATCCAAACTCTTTCACTTGACGCTTCTGCAGCAGCCATGTATTCCGCTTCTACTGTAGATCCCGCGATCACGCTTTGCTTGCAGCTTCTCCAGCTCACAGCTCCTCCATTCAAAATATACATGTATCCTGTCTGAGATTTAGAATCATCCTTGTCGATGTCGAAACTAGCGTCGACGTAACCTTTTACGACGAGCTGTTCATCACCCCCATAGACTAAGAACATTTCTTTAGTCCTATTCAGGTACTTTAGGATGTTCTTCACGGCTGTCCAGTGTTCCACTCCTGGATCACTTTGATATCTGCTCGTCAAACTAAGAGCATTGGACACATCCGGTCTAGTACACAGCATGGCATACATGATAGAACCTATGGCCGAGGCATAAGGCACTTTGCTCATAGCTTCCCTATCATTTACCGCAGCTGGACACTGATCCTTGCTCAATATCTTACCTGACAACATAGGCACTGAACCTTTCTTTGCCTTATCCATTCTGAACCTTTTCAGAACTTTGTCTAGGTATGTACTCTGGCTTAAAGCTATCAGGCGTCTTTGTCTATCTCTATAGATCTTGATGCCCAATATATAAGCAGCTTCACCTAGGTCTTTCATTGAAAAACACTTGTTCAAATAACTCTTCACATCGTTAAGCATGTTAATGTCATTTTCAATAATCAATATGTCATCCACATATAGTATCAGAAACGTCACCGAGCTCCCACTCACTTTCTTGTAGATGCAAGCTTCGTAGCAATTTGGAACAAATCCAAAGCTCTTGATCACTTGATCAAAATGAAGGTTCCAACTCCGAGATGCTTGCTTCAGTCCATAAATGGAACAATGAAGTTTGCATACTTTATCAGCATCCTTAGGATCGACAAAACCTTCGGGTTGCATCATATACAACTCTTCATCAATGTTGCCACTGAGGAAAGCAGTCTTGACATCCATCTGCCATATTTCATAATCATGAAACGCAGCAATTGCTAATAAAATCCGAATGGACTTAAACATCGCTACGGGAGAGAAAGTCTCATCGTAGTCAACACCTTGAACTTGTCGAAAACCTTTCGCGACAAGCCGTGCTTTATAGACGGTAACATTACCATCCGCGTCCGTTTTCTTCTTGAAGATCCATTTGCACTCAACGGCCTTACGGTCGCTAGGAGGGTCCACCAAAGTCCATACTTGGTTTTCGCTCATGGATCCCAATTCGGATTTCATGGCTTCTAGCCATTTCTCAGAGTCTGGGCTCATCATCGCTTCCTCATAGTTCGTAGGTTCACTGTCTTCAACTAACAAGACAGTCAAGACAGGGTTGCCGTACCACTCAGGAGGGGCACGCGACCTTGTCGACCTGCGACGTTCAGTAGCAGCATCGTCCGAAGTTTCATGATCCTTGTCATTAGCTTCCTCTATTGTTGGTGCAGGCGGCACTGGAACAATTTCAGGTGCTGCGCTACTCTCCAATTCAAGAGAAGGTTCAATAACCTCGTCTAGCTCTACTTTTCTCCCACTCACTTCTTTCGAGAGAAACTCCTTCTCAAGAAAGGAACCGTTCTTTGCGACAAACACTTTGCCTTCGGTTCTGTGATAGAAGATATACCCAATAGTTTCCTTAGGGTATCCTATGAAGACCTCCGCTTTGGGTTCGAGCTTGTCCGGCATCAACTTCTTGACGTAAGCTTCGCATCCCCAAACTTTAAGAAACGACAACTTAGGTTTAGCACCAAACCACAGTTCATACGGTGTCGTCTCAACGGATTTAGATGGAGCCCTATTTAAAGTGAATGCAGCGGTTTCTAATGCATAACCCCAAAATGATAACGGCAAATCAATAAGAGACATCATTGATCGGACCATATCTAATAAGGTTCGATTCCGGCGTTCAGACACACCATTGCGCTGTGGTGTTCCGGGTGGCGTGAGTTGTGAAACAATTCCACTTGCTTTAAGATGCGTGAGAAAATCGTAACTCAAATATTCACCTCCACGATCGGGTCATAGAAACTTAATCTTTCTGTTACGATGGTTCTCCACTTCATTCTGAAATTCTTTGAACTTTTCAAACGTTTCAGATTTATGTTTCATTAAATAGATATACCCATATCTACTTAAGTCGTCGGTAAAAGTGAGAAAGTAGCGATATACACCGCGCGTCGAAACACTCATCGGTCTGCATACATCGGTATGTATGATTTCCAACAAGTCCGTTGCTCGCTCCATCATACCGGAGAACGGGGTTTTGATCATCTTGCCCATGAGGCATGGCTCGCATGTGTTAAATAATTCAAAATCAAGAGACTCCAAAAGTCCATCAGAATGGAGTTTCTTCATGCGCTTTACACCAATATGACCTAGACGACAGTGCCACAAATAAGTAGTATTATCACTATCTACTTTGCATCTCTTAGCCTCAATGTTATGGATGTGTGTTTCATCCTTTTCGAGATTTAGAAGAAATAAACCATTCACAATAGGTGCATGACCATAAAAGATGTTACTCATATAAATAGAACAACCATTATTCTCAGATTTAAATGAATAACCGTCTTGCAATAAACAAGATCCAGAAATAATGTTCATGCTCAACGCAGGCACATAATAACATTTATTGAGGTTTAAAACTAATCTCGAAGGTAAAACTAAGGAGAGTGTCCCGATGACCATCACATCAACTCTTGATCCGTTGCCAACGCGCATCGTCACCTCATCCCTCGCAAGCCGCCGTCTATTCCGTAGCTCCTGTTTCGAGTTACAAATATTAGCAACTGAACCGGTATCAAATACCCAGGCACTACAACGAGGGCTAGTAAGGAAAACATCAATAACATGTATATCAAATATACCTTTGATGGTGCCAGCCTTCTTGTCCGCTAAGTACTTCGGACAGTTGCGCTTCCAGTGACCCTTGTCCTTGCAATAGAAGCACTCAGTGTCCGGCTTAGGACCAGACTTGAGCTTCTTCTCAGCAGGGGCATTGCGCTTGCCGCCGCCCTTCTTGAAGGGCTTCTTTGCTCCCTTACCTTTCTTGAAGGTGGGCTTGTTGACCATCAAAACATGATTATCCTTTTTGATGTCCACTTCCGCGGCCTTCAGCTTTGCGAAGAGCTCGGTGATCGTATCAGTGGAACCAATCTGATTGCGAGTCACTAAAAACTTTTGTAGCTGGGAGGGAGTGATTGCAGAACCCTGTCAATCTTGAGCTCCTCTGGAATCGTGCATTCCAGTTGCTCAAGGCGTTGAGTGTAGCCCGTCATCTTAATGGCGTGCTCACTAACGGAACTCCCTTCCTCCATCTTGCAGTTAAAGAACTTCTCAGAGATATCATATCTCTTAGAACGGGCCTGAGTCTGAAACATGGTTTTCAGCTCTTCGAGAATCTCAAAGGGCCCGGGATAGTCTTCAAAACGATTTTGAAGTTCCGGTTCCATAGAAAACAACATGGTGCTCTTAATCACACCATAATCATCTTTGCGCGACTGATAGACAGCTTTCTCATCAGCCGGCGCAGTTGCAGCAGGGGGGTCACCTAACGCTTTCCCAAGGACATAGTCCTTTTGACCGCCAGAGAGAATGATTCTTAGATTGCGGAACCAATTGGTGAAGTTAGACCCATTGTTTCTAAGCTTTTCCTACTCAGCAAAAACGTTGAAGTTGAAGTTGGACTTAGCCATATGATCTACAATATTTGCAAGTACAAATTAGACTATGTTCATGATAAATGGTTCAACTTAATCAAATTACTAGATGAACTCCCACCAAATTCAACATCCCTCAAGTTGTTTAGTGAACACGATCCAAATTCACCACACCTAATCCGATCATCATGAGAAGAGATGTGGTTTCAATGGTGGACAACGAAGTGTCGATCATATCATTCATATGACTCATGCTTAACCTTTCGGTTCTTGTGTTCCGAGGCCATGTCTGTACATGCTAGGCTCGTCAAGTTAGACCCAAGTATTTCCGCGTGTGCAAAACTGGCTTGCACCCGTTGTATGTGAGCGTAGAGTCTATAGCACCCGATCATCACGTGATGCTTGGACACGACGAACTTTCGCAACGGTGCATACTTGGGGAGAACACAGGTTTTATCTTGATCTTTAAGTGAGGAATCATCTTATAATGCTACCGTCATGATCTAAGCATAATAAGATACATAAAAGGATAAACATCACATGCATAAAACTTTATGTGACATGGTACAACCAATCTTCGCGCAATGATCTTCATCTTGTGCGTTCCGGCATGATCTCCATCACTCCACCATGATTGCCTCCACCACGAATAGCAACTACAACTATTGCTAACTACTTAGCGATAAAGTGAAACTATTACATGGCGCATAAGAAGTTGACACACAGGTCATACACAATTATAAAGACAACCATATGGCTCCTGCCGGTTGTGTACTCATCGACATGCAAGTCGTGAAACATTACAAAACATGATCATCGCATACATTATACACATCACATCTTGGGCCATACCATATCACAGAAAACACTCCCTACAAAAACAAGTTAGACGCCTCTACTTTGTTGTTGCATGTTTTACGTGGCTTATGGGAGTAGATGCTAAGAACGATTCTTACCTACGGAAAGCCACAACGGTGATATTATGGTTGCCAAACTCCGGTATTAATCCCATGACAACTATAGTGAGAGAAACTGACATCCACCAGCCGCATGTGTTGAACAAGCCACACGTCAAGTGCGGAGCCGGTCTCGCGAACGACGTCGCGTAAGGTTGGCCTGGACCGCTTCAATATCACTATCCCACGTCATAAGAAGAACACAAACAAGAGGCTTGCAACAGAAAACATCAACGCCCGCAACAACCATGTTGCGTTCTACTCGTAAAACACATCTACGCATAGATCTAGCTCTGATACCACTGAAGGGTTTCGCGGCATAGTAAATCAAAATTTTCTACGGATGCGAACAGAGGGAAAGCCAAGATCTAATCTAGGAGATGCAAACAACGAGAGAGATTGGATTAGATCTTCATATCCTTGAATATTCGCACAACGGAACGTTCGTCGGAACGTGGGTGATGTAGTCGTACTCGCTTCTCCTCCTCGCGATCCGATCCGATCTAGCACCACAAGTTGCGGTGCCTCCGTGAGATGCATACGTGCAGCACCTCGACGTCTCCTCCTTCCTCGGACCAGCAAGTATGGTGGAGAGACGGATTGGATCTACAACACGACGGCCAGTGGCGGAGCTAGAAAAAAAAAGAAGCCTGGGCAAACCTTAAGCTAAGCAACAAAAAGAAAGAAACGACACCGCAATACTTTAACATATGTAGTTAAAATATAATTACTAAACTTATACGCATACATTATCGATAGTTTGGAAGCACACAAACTGAAATTAAATATGATAAATAATAGCTAACTAGACAATATGAGTCGCAAATAAAATTCTAAATATCCAAATGCTTGTTCGAACACCCAAAATGGAACCTGGATGCAAAAAAAGTGAGTAAGAACTAGTAATTCCTAGTATTATAAAGACTTTCGTACATTAGAATGATGCCTCGGCAAAATCCCTTTACGAGTCTTGAAGGCTTGGAATCGTCGAATAATAACCTCATCATCAAGTGATTTAAATATCTCCCGCTCGGTGTAGCATATGATCAAGTGATTGAACCAATCATCATTTATCTTATTTCGCAGCTTAGACTTGATAATCTTCATTGCCGAGAAAGCTCTCTCAACAGATGCAGTTGACACCGGCAATAACAAAGCCAACTCAATGAGCTTGTAAATCAATGGAAATACCAAGTGTTTCTCCGTTTCAACCATTTTTGCATCCAGACTTTCGAGATCATTGCAAGTAGAAAATGAAGCATGATTTCTCAAGTGAAGAACATAAGTCTCAAGTTGATCCCTTAATATTGTACGGTCGGCATTAGAGAAATCCTCACCATAAATTTCAGCGATGCGACAAAGCTTGTCTACATTGAACTTGGAGAAATAATTACTAGGATCAAGACATGAGAAACAAGCAAGCAACTCCTGATTTGAGTCACCAAAGCGATGATCCATCTCAACACATATTTTGTCAATAACCACATAGAATATTTCAGCCCGATAATAATGAAGATTGGTGATGGTCCTTCCCTCTAGCCTCGACCGACCCCGAACCGGTATTTCCTCATCCATATTTGGCACCGGAATACCTTTGGAACTACAGAACTGTTGGACCTCTTCAAAAAGACTATCCCAACCAGTATCTCTCATGGTGGCCAGCCGAAATTTGACATCATTAACTAATTCCATGGCATGCACAATATTTGTATCTTTTTTCTGCAAGAGATGTGAAAGCTCATTTGTAATACCAAACAACTTCAACATAAGCTTCATAACGAGAACAAATTTAAAGCGCTCCATCTTTTTGATGCAACCCGCTGCACTAGTCGGATTACGCCCATTTCCATCCACGGTGGTAAGTACTTTTATCACACGGCCCCACATTTCGTCCAAACGAAGCAAGGTTTTATGATGTGAACCCCATCTAGTATCTCCAGGTCTAGCAAGGCTAGTTTGTTGATTCAAGCCTCTTCCTGTAGATATCTCACCCCTCTCAAGCTTATCCAAAATATCTTTGTGTGTTTCTTCCACCAATACTTCCATCTTCTTGCATGAAGAACTTGTTGTGTTCACAATCAATGACAGATACTCAAAAAAATCATGAATATATGAGGAAGAAGAAGTAGCAACAGAGACGACAACCAGCTGCAGACGATGAGCAAAACAATGCACATAGAAGGCATATGGATTCTGATCTAGAATTTTTCTTTGCAAGCCGTTAAATTCCCCTCTCATATTTGAAGCTCCATCATATCCTTGCCCTCGAAGCCTTGAAATTGGAAGTTTGTAATGATCAAGAATCATAACAAGAGCTGACTTTAGTGCCTGTGATGTAGTATCTTTGACGTGGTATAGACAAAGAAATCGTTCCACAACTTTCCCTTCATTGCTCACATACCTACAAGAAATACAAGATAATTATTACATAAGGGCGATTGCACATAGAATAGGAATTAACTAAAGGAAACAAAAAACAATTGCTAACCTCAACATTACCGCCATTTGTTCTTTCACGGATATGTCACGTGACTCATCAATAAGAACGGAAAATTGTTTATCACCAAGCTCTCCCATAATAACTTCGGTGACTTCTTCCGCACAACACCTTGCAAGATCCTTTTGAATCTCACCGGATGTCATCTGACAGTTTTTCCCACCGCGGTCAAAAGCATCTCTTATTTGCGCATTGCCATCTTTCAACAAATCAATCATCTCAAGAAAGTTCCCTTTGTTCAAAGAAATAGATGATTCATTATGGCCACGAAAAGACAAACCTTGTGCCATGAGATATCTACAACACTCTAGAGAAGATGTCAAGCGGATTTTATATAGTTCTTTTGATTCATCTGTCACTCTAGCCAATTTAGTGGCCACACTTTGGTTCTGATTTTTAAAAGCATCGCAATGGAGCACACAATTGTTGTGAACACTACCCACATCACCAATATGTCCGGGTTAAGCTTTATATGCATGCTTCCAATCTCTAAAACCAGTTTTTGTGAAGACTTCATAACCAAAGTGTCCAGCTCTTTCTGGATTCCTAAAGAGGAAACAATAGAAGCAAAAAGCAGCATCTTTCGACACACTATATTCAATCCAATTGTACTTTTGAAACCAAGATTGAGAAAATGCTCTTTTATCTGTACGCGGAAATTTCACTATTGGTTGGGTAGGTCCTTTCAATATGTATGCCCTCCTCACTTCATCCTGAACATCCGGAGCATAAGAAGAAATTTGTTTTCTGAGAGCTGGGTCACACACAATTTCATCCGGATTAAAAGCTTTTGCACTGACAAGATTGCCGGAGGTGTTTTGCTCTACGTGCGCATCATTCCCTGACCCGACGTTTGGGCTTGCCGCTGCAGGATTCCCATGGCATTGAGGTTGAGGAACCAAAAATCTCCGCATTTTATGAAATTAAAGATCTGATAACAATGATTCAACAACAGGAAAATTAGAAGTGATTTTCCCTGCTAAGATTCGAGGTAGCCAGGTAGGAGACTAAGGGAAGCGTTAAACTGATCTAGTAAAAGAACTAACCTTTTTTTTCAATTCGTCGATTCGATTAAACCTTAGAGGATCAGAAGTTTAGAACTGCCGATCTGCCGCTGCGGCGCCGACGACGAGTAAGTGAACAGGCAGCGCCGCCGGTGCCGGTCGATCAACGTCTTTGCCGGCAGCCTGTACGTGCGTTGCGGCGGCGTCAGTGTCGCTTCCTCGCTGCAGCCGCCAGACGTGTAGACGAACCGACGCGGAGTCGCGGAGATGAATAGACAAACAATACGTACATTGCGTCTTTGCCTCGCTGCAGCCGCCAGTACATCGCTGGGCAGTGGGCTAAACTTGGACTAAACAAGAAAAATATAGGCCACGGTTGGGCTAGCCTGGGCAAAACAGCTAGCTAATCGGTATTTTATGCCTAATTATGTGATGTTTTGAAACCTGCCGTACGGATCCGAGCCCGGGCAGCTGCCCAGGCACGCCGGCCTCAAGCTCCGCCCCTGACGACGGCGTGGTGTATATGGTGGAGAATTTCTGCAGCAGGACTTCGCCTACAAACAGTCGGGAGGGAGAGAGGAGGGAAGCAGGGCGGCTAGGGTTGGAGGGGAAGGTGTGGGGGGTGGTGCGCCCCCAGCCCTCTTTATATAGAGGGGTGGGGCGCAGCCCTAGCCCCTCCCCCAAGCCCAAACCGGCGGCCCCAAAGGAGGAGGAGTGGGGGGCAAGGAAACCCCCCCTTCTAGAAACTCTATCTCGAGTTTAAACCTCTCTAGGCCGGCTGGGCCCTATGGGGCCTTGTTCCCCTGGCCCAATGCGGCCAGGGCACTCCCTCATAGGTCCATGCCCCCTCCCGGAAGGTGGGGCCACATTGGTCCCCTTCCGGAAGGTTCTAGAAGCTTCCGGTACAATACTGATTAATCCGGAACAATTCCGAACTCCAAAAACTGCACAGCCTTATATGAATCTTATTCTCCGGACCACTCCGGAACCTCTCGTGATGTCCCGGATCCCATCCGAGACTCCGAACAAAAACTCATAAACCAATTATCCAATCTATCCTAGCGTCGAGACACGTTAAGTGTGTGACCCTGCGGGTTCGAGAATATGCAGACATGATCTTCTATCAATAATCAACAGCGGGGTCTGGAAACCCATATTGACTCCCACACATTCATCGATGATCATATCGGATGAACCACGATGTCAGGATTCAATCAATCCCATATATATATTCCCTTCGTCTCGCGATATTTTACTTGCCCGAGATTCGATTGTCGGTACCGTCATACCTAGTTCAATCTCGTTCACAGCAAGTACTTTACTCGTTCCGTAATCCGATATCACTTTGTGATTAACTCCTTAACCACATGCTTGCAAGCGGTGTTGATATCGATTACCGAGTGGGCCCGAAGTATATCTCTCCGACTTGGGAGGGACAAATCCCATCTCGATACATACAACCCAACAGATACTTTCCGATCACCTGAGAGACACCTTTTTGATCACCCTCTCATAGGATGACGTTTGATGACCTCAAAGCTTTCTTCCGATACCATGGAGTTGTATTATCTCATGGTCTAAGGAATACAATATTTGACATAAGAAAAGCTTCGCAAAGACGAACACGATGACATGATCTAATTGCTTCGCTTAGTTTGGGTCTGTCCACCATATCATTCCCCAATGATATGATCTCATTATTAATTGACAACTCATGTCCATGGTTAGGAAACCTTAACCATCATTAATCAATGAGCTAGTCCATAGAGGCATACTAGGGACACGGTGTTGTTCACAAACCACACAAGTATTAAAGTTTCCGCTTAATACAATTCTAGCATGGAATATAAACATTATCATGAACAAGAATTATAATAATAACAGCTTTATTATTGCCTCTAGGGCATAATTCCAACACCCACACCATAGGCTGGCGCGCCCTAGGGTGGGCCCACGCCACCCTATGGTGTGTCCGCCTCGTGGATCCTCTTCGTCTCCCCTTCGGTCTCCGTGTCGTGTCGGGTATAATATTGACTTTGGCTTTTGTTCCGTCAAATTCCGAGAATATTTCTTTATTACCTTTTCTGAAACCAAAAATAGCAAAAAACAGGCAACTGGCACTGCAGCATCTTGTCAATAGGCTAGTTCCAAAAAAAATTATAAAAATGCCTCAAAGTTTAGACAAAACATAAGATAGTTGATACAAAACAAGCATGGACCATCAAAAAATATAGATACGTTTAAGACGTATCAAGCAACCCCAAGCTTAACTCTTGTTCGTCCTCGAGTAGGTAAGTGATAAAAAGAATAATTTTTTAGGTGACATGCTATCACAATTGATCAAGGTATTGTAAAGCATTGATAGCTAGGATCAAAGTGCTCTAAACATGAGCATGAGAGAGATATTTCTAACAATAATACAAAGCAACTATGTTGCAACATGAAAGGTAACACAAACAAAAGATCATGAATAATGCTTTAAAGGACGTTTGTTTGTTTCACATATAGAAAACATAGCAAGAGTGGTATTCAGCTTGTCCTTCATGGAATAGCAAAACATAAATGCATAGGACACCTTCAAAGTTCATAAGGGTGACTAGATACAAATAATTTAAGGACAAGCAATATCATGATTATGAATCAATCAACAAGTTTTGGGACAATGCACATTGAACTAAGAATCACAACTATGCTCTCTTAATTGGTGCATAGAGGTAGAAGATGAAGACTCAGCATAGAAGTAAAAAGAATCCTTCATAGAGGGAAGTAGGGATTTCAAGTTTTATAAAGAGCTTCCAAAATTATGGTACTTACTAGCTTTCATCTCTCATTGCCCCTATCATAAGCATCTTGAAGTGATTAAGGTTAATGTGAGGCAAATATGAGTTATATGCTTGACAAATCATAAGTTGAAAATCTCATGCCCCTTGATTACAAGTATCGAAACCTCATGATACTCAACTTTGGTCATAAGCAAGTTCTTGTCATTGTAAGTATATGTGTATCATAGAGGATCGCCAATGGGGTACCCATTGCCCCATGACATAGGAGCTATCTCATATCAAAATGACAAGGCAACAGACAGTGAACATCTCAGCGATATTTTTATTTACTATTTGCATTGTTTTTTATTGAGGATGCTTCATAGAATGCCACTATGGATATGTTGCAAGTTTCCACCATGATTAGGCATGGCTTAGGCTAGCCGCCCAGACGTTTATCTAACACATGTACATACTCCATGGACTTACAAGTTTCCATCTTATTTCACACCGCCAGCATCCATAAAACAAAACAACATGATATCAACTGAATAAATAAGTGCAATGTCGAAAGCGGACCCCATGAAAGCATGGTTTTGCTAACTCCCAACTTATAATTTTCAAGCATACAAGCATCATAATATTGTCACAATGGTTCAAGTTTATTAAGTGCAAGAAATAAAATGTGTCATCAAGTTTGTGAGAGCTTTAATCACTACTTTTCACATAACAAGTTTAATTTGGAAGATAGATAAACACATGAATATACTTGGAATGGTGTAACACACCATGCATATGAGTTTATAGTGGACTCTTTGGAATAACTTGGTTTATTGGGAGTTGGATGCACGAGTAGAGCTCATACTCAGTATAGGTGGAGGCTAGTAAAATACTGGGAACGACCAACTAAGAGAGCAATAATGGCCATAATCATGCAAAGCGACAAAACACTATTAATTAAAGCATAAAGTGATATCACAAGTCAAAAACTAAATGATCATAGAGGCTAAGGTGACTGGTTCATAGTCTTAACATGGTGTAAGCATGCACCAAGTCAACCCAAATAAAGCATCAAAGGAGAATACCACAATATTATGCTTTTGTATGCTAAAACAACGCATGATTCTTTCATGGCACATTAAGCAATCTCAATTGTTTGAAACAAGTCGCTACACCAATAATTACTAATCATATAGTCAAAGCAAAATCTAACATGACATGATAAAGTCCAAGTCACAGTCAAAACAAGCTTACTTTTGTACCACTATAAGCATGGAGCTTCCTACTCTTTTCCAACACCAATCTACTTATTTGAAACAACTCACAAAGATAATTATCAATAAAGATCAGAGAGATTGTCTCACCTAACTACAAAGAAGAACTAAAAAGTTCTAAGCAAAAAGCACAAGAAAACTAAATCTAAACGTAGTGCTAGCAAAAGAGAACACTCACGAACAATAAGGGTGAAAACTAAAGTGTTCTAGACAATGAAGAACTAGGTATGACTTCTCAAAAATAGGTGTGTTGGGGTCCGGACAATTTATTGCAACAAACAAAGCAAAAGAAAACTAAAAACAAAAACAAAGACGATCCAAGAACAACATATAGTGCATAAAGCAATAAAAATGAAGTGTCTTGAAAGAAGACCTGAGATTTTATTGATGAAGAAGGGGATGCCTTGGGCATCCCCAAGATTTGACACTTGTACCTCTTGAATATTTCTTGGGGTAACACGGGTGGCATCCCCAAGCTTGAGCTTTTGTCCATTCTTCATGTCACGACATCATTCTTCTCCTACACTTGAAAAATACCTTCATACAAAACTTCACACAATCTTCATTAGCAACATTAGTGTATTCAAGATAATAAGCCTTTGGGGTTTAGTTTCAACTCAAGTATATCATTCATTAAAACACAAACTACTATAGCAATTCCTTTTAAAATCTCAAGTGATCAAAGAGAACTCAAAAAGAAACCGATTAAGAGGCAAATGCAAATAATGGCAGAAATCTGTCAAAACAGACCAGCAGGTAAAGATCGATTTTTTCGAAAATCTTCTGTTGCTCAAATAGAAAAGTGCAAAACTAACGAAAGTTACATAACAACCCGGGGCATACGCACAAAAAAATTACATATCAATCCGACGTACTGTATTTTTTCACGATTTTTTATAGTGATGCATGGAAATCTGTTTCGGGACAACAACTTTCCCAAATCTTACTTCTCTCTCATTAGAGGTTATTCTTGGAACAAAAACCACACAAAAAGGATAAATGAAAGGTTATTACAGAAGCAATAACTTCCAAGACTCAACAAAGGAAAAACTTACTAAAAAGTAAATTGGCTTATCTCCCAAGAGTGCTTTTCTTTAACTCCTTTTAGCTAGGCATAGAGAGCAAGAATCAAGTATTTTCGAATGAAGAAGCATTAACATCAACTTTCTTACCTCTACCTTTCTTACCTTTACTCTTACCTTTAGGAAACGTATGATTGTTTGGTGGAGAAGCAAAATGCATGGTGCCTTTTCTCACATCTATTGTTGCACCAAGGAGTTTTAGTAGGGATCTTCCAAGTGTAATCTGTCCTTCTCTAGCACATTCAATAACAAGATAATTAGTAGATACCATTTTCCCTAGGATTTTTGTAAACACTCCTTCAGGTATTCCAATGGGTAATATAGTGACATTTTTGGTAAGAGATATTTCTTCTCCCCCCTCAGAAAGTTCCCAAAGATTTAGAGATTCATAAATATCTTTAGGCATAAGACAGAACTCATACATAATATCACAACGAGCATGAAAAGTTTCTTATTTATAGCAACTTTCACTATAGGGAACCATCTTGATGGTTCATAATTTATTGAAACATAATCATGATGCTCTCTAAGCACATTGTAGCGTTCTTTTAAACTAGATGTACTTGTCTCAAGAGTGTTTAATATAGCATAAATGCTTATTAGGGATGGATCAAGTTTACTAGGCAAGTTATATGTTGCAATCAACTTTTTTATAGCATTAAAAGCTTCATCCCCATCACAATGAAGGAAATCTCCTCCTACTACAGCATCCAAAGCATATCTATAACAAAGAGCAAGACCAAAGTAGAAACTGCTAAGAAGCAAGCCTATAGTCATTTTAGGTTCAGTTTTTTCATAAGAATCAGAAATTCTAGACCAAGCTTCTTTGAAACTCTCCTCACTTCCTTGTTTGAAAGTGAAGATCATTTCCTCAGGTGACATAGTGATTGGAGCAACAATAAACATAAATGCAACTTGAAGTAGGAACTATTTTTTTGTGTTTTTTTATAAAAAGAGTAAACCAATAGAAATAGCAACTAAGGTAGGAAGTAATTTTTTTTGTGTTTTTGATAAAAAGAAGCAAATCAAACAAAACTAAAGAAATAAAGCAAAACAAAAACAAAGTAAAGAGATTGGTTGTGAGGGACTCCCCTTGCAAGAATCTTCTTTCTCCCAAAAAAGTTTTTTGATGGGGAGGAAGAGATTGAATCTGTCCTTATCTCCCCAGAAACGGCGCCAGAAAAGTGCTTGATGGCTCAGATATGTAGAGCTCGTTGGGAACCCTAAGAGGAAGGTAAGATGAGCACATCAGGAAGTTTCCCTCAGTTATAGAACCAAGGTTATCAAACCAGTAGGAGAAAGGAAAACTCCCAAGGTGTTGCTAGCAACTTGGAACCTGCACAACACAACCACAATACTTTGCCCCAACTTACAGTGAGGTTGTCAATTTCACTGGTTTTGTTGAAAACAAAGGATTAAACATATAGTGTGGAAGATAGTAATTTCTTGTGGTAATTGCAGAAAGTAAATAGTAAATAGTGGATGAAATATCAATGGAAAGGAATGGACCGGGGTCCACAGTTCACTAGAGGTGTTTATCCATAAGATAAATAGCAATGTTGGGTGAAGAAATTATAGTTGGGCAATTGACAGATTGAGAATGCATAAATATGCGTGTACATGTCATGATGATTTCTATGAGATTCGTTCGGGCATTACAACATAATATATAGACCATAATCCAACTACATCTATGACTAATAATCCACCTTCAGGTTATCATCCGAACCCCTTCCAATATTAAGTTGCAAGCAACGGATAATTGCATTAAGAAAAGTGTGTAAAGTAAACAATACAATTGCCCTTGGACAAAGGATTGTTGTTTTCTCCCTAGTAGCAACAACACATCTACAACCTTAGAGATTTCTATCACTTCCCCAGATTACAAGAGGCATGAACCTACTATCAAGCATAAATACTCCCTCTTGTAGTTACAAGCATCTACTTGGCCAAAGCATCTACTAGTAACGGAGGGCATGCAAGATCACAAATAACAAAGACATGATAGAATCATTAATCAATCTTGACGTATTACTTAATATCCATCGGATCCCAATAAACACAACATGTAGGATTACAAATAGATGATCTTGATCATAAATGGAGCTCACAAGATCTAAACATGATACCACAAAGGAGGAGAAACAATCATCTAGCTACTGTATGTACCTATAGTCCAAGGATGAACTACTCACGCATCACTCCGGAGGCTGTCATGGTGATGAAGAAGGCCTCCGGGATGATCTCTCCCCTCCGACAGGGTGCCGGGAGGATCTTCAGATCCCCCCGGTCTAGGGATGAAGATGGCGGCGACTATGGACTTTTTCGTGGATTTCTGATCGGGTACTTAAGGTTTCAGCCTCGGGGTGTTTATATAGGCTAAGGGGCAAGGTCGGTGGACACCCGAGGGTCTCACACAATAGGTTGGCTCGCCCTAGGGTGGGCCTGTGCCACCCTATGGTGTGGCCGCCTCGTGGCTCCTCTTCGTCTCCCTTCGGTCTCCTTGTCGTGTCGGGTAAAATACTGACTTTGGCTTTTGTTCCGTCCAATTCCGAAAATATTTTTTTACTATATTTTTTGAAACCAAAAACAACAGAAAAGAGGCAACTAGCACTGCGAAATATTGTCAATAGGTTAGTTCCAGAAAATATATAAAAATTTCTCAAAGTGTTGACCAAACATACTATAGTTGATACAAATTAAGCATGGAGCATCAAAAATTATAGATACGTTTAAGACGTATCATGGTGGTGGGGCCATGACATGCCCTGGCTGTCACGCCCCTAAATAAGGAAAGGAACAAATGTGACAGCCGACGTATACTTATGTGATATAATACCTCATAAGCATACAAGACAGAAATAGCAATCAACAAATATAGCACAAGATGAACCATGTTCCATTTATTCATTAGTATTACAGTACATCATAGCTTAAAATTGTAGCATCCATGCTAGCTAGCATACTAGCCAATGCTATCAGGCATGCATTGACCATGCCTCACCATTATTCAAACAACGCAATTTATTTAGGACCAAAGGTACATCTCTGAATCTCCTATGCTAACACCTTGGCCTAGGTGTCTAGTTATTTGCCTCTACTTTGGTTGTGTCCCCATCAATAGGTTCATGGTGCTCACACACTGTGTATACCAAAGAAAAGAAAATGACGATGAGTATGAGACACACTCAGCAAGGAAATAGAGAATATTAATCAAGTACATGTCAGTGAATAAATTCATAATAATTAGGAGGTGAGGAAACAAGCCTCTTTCTACCTCACAGGAGTGTATGCACAGGTAAATGTTTAATTACTAAGCGCAAACCTAAAAATAATGATCTTTGCAGAGTCACACTAATAACTGTCTTAATCGCCACCCTATGGTCATATCCCTCTCCAAGAATCACGACACTGAGTCCCCTACTTGTGTGAGGCATTTCCCATCCCACACCAATACCGGCATGACCGCGTATCATTATTTCGGATGTCGACCATCTTGAGCTAGATATACCACACATACCATGATTACGACAGTGGTCGTTCATAATTAATTCATGGGAAATGTTCGTACACCTCACAAGTCATCACAACCATCGATAAGTGTTGCATGTGTAGCATCTAAGTATTTTGTATTGATCGAGCATCAAGATTAAATATATGTAGAATTTAGTTCAGAATAAACTGATATGCACAGCCTTGTATTGATTGGTTTTCTCCTTGGTCAACTTGGCTCCAACCTGTCCTTGTCCCCAACTTTTCAGATCGTACCAGCTCTACGGAGAAAGAGGAAATATAGGGGCAATTTGCACTGTAGAGTGAGAAGTGAGATGTCTAAACGGTGGCCGAAAGGCTATTTATAGTCTGGTGGGATAGGGGAGAAGCAGACACCTGTAGTGGGAATTTAATACAAGGTGGATTAGATCGGTCGGGTCTGGTTACCTACGATCGGATCACCGCACAGATATTTATCTGGGAGGTTCTAGTCTCAGATATTTGTAGGCATAGGATTATATTTTAGCCTAAATATTTGGAGGTTACGTGGGTACTACTTTCCCTTTTTGTCTTGTTTATTTTTAGCTCAGATTTATATGTACATTTGACGAGTTGAGCAAGAAAATAATATACTTAGCATTTCTTAGTATTTTTTTTAGGTATTACATCCTACCCCCCTTATAAAAATTTTGACCTCGAAATTTTCATACCTTTATTTATCGAAGAGGTAGGGGTAGTATTTCTTTAAGTCTTGCTCTCTTTCCCAAGTGGCTTCATCTTCAGTGTGATTTCTCCATTGGACCTTGACAAACCGAATAATTTGACGTCTTGTCTCGTGGTCTTTAAAATCCAATATATGAATAGGGGTGTTGTTCGTATGTTAAATCTTCTTGTAACTCTAGTAGTTCCAACTCCACTTGTTGGTCTGGTGGTCTGAAGCATTTTTGAAGTAAGGAAACATGAAACACATTATGTACAACTGACAGAGACTCCGGAAGATCTAGTTTGTAAGCGACGTCTCCAACTTGTATGATAATAGGAAAAGGACCAATATACATTGGGCTTAATTTCTTTGTTTGTCCAAAGCGTTTGATCCCTTTCATTGGAGATACTTAAATATACTAATTCTCCTTCCTCGAAATGAAGCTCCATCCTTTTGACGTCCGCATAGCGTTTCTATCTACTTTGTGCAGTCCGGAGTTGCTCACGTATAAGTCTCACTTTTTCTTCTGTTTCTTGGATTAGGTTTGGTCCTAGAATTTTTCTCTCTCTCCAACATCATCCCAACAAATTGGTGCTCAACAACTTCTTCCATATAAATCCTGTTACGCCCAATTTGCATCACCATTCTATATCATAATTTACCTCTATTCATTGATATTTGTCTTATTATGAGGTATTACTTATGGCTTTTCATCTGTTTATGCATGTTGGATGATTCTTGGAGGATGGACTGTCTGAGTCTGGATTCTGATAGAAAAGAAGGCGTTTCGGTGCAATTTTACGAATATCAGAAAAATACCAGAAAAATATGGAAACATATTATTTTACCTGAGGACGAAGGAAGCCAGAAGGAGGAGCGAAGGGGGGCCGTAGGGGGCCCACACACACCCTAGGCGCGGTCCCACCTGAGGTCGCGCCTAGGGCAGGTGTGGCCCACCTGCACGGCCTCCGACTCTCCCCCTTCTCCTATAACTTCCCTTTGGAACCCTAAGCCTCAGGGAGCAACCACAGATAGATTTTCGCCGCCTCTAGGGGCAGAAAACAACGAGAGAGAAAGATCTCTCCGATAGACAGATTTCTGCCGAGGGAATTCCTTCCCGGAGAGGGGAGACCGTCGCCATCAACACCATCATCAAGCTAGGATTCATCGGGATCATCATCATCATCATCCACACCATCATCTCCACCAGCACCATCATCACCACTCTGTCCCGCTATAACAATTGTGTTGGATATTGCTTTAGTTCTTAGGGGAAACTTTCCTGGTGTTAATTACCATTGTAGTTGATGCTTGTGAGTGGAACCATTGGATTATTGTTTATGTTTAGATTGTTATCCATTACCATACCATCTTTGATCTTGATCCATATGATGTCTTGTGAGTAGTTCGTTGTGTTCTTGAGGACATGGGAGAGGTCATGTTGTTAGTAGTGAATCTGCGATGAGTTATTATTCAATGGTTTAGTATTTAAGTTGTGGTGCTATTCTTCTAGTGGTGTCATGTGAACGTCGACTACATGACACTTCACCATTTATGGGCCTAGGGGGATGCATTGTGTAATTGGCTACTAATCATGGGGTTGCCGGAGTGACAGAAACCTGAACCTCCGTTAGGACACCTTTGCACAAGGGAGTGTAGGATCTCAGAGTTTAAGGTTGTGGTTAGATTTATATCTTAATTAATTTTCTATAGTTACGGATGTTTGCAAGTGGTTTAATCACAAGTATGTATTAGTCCTAGGAAGGGAGTATGTTAGCACAGGTTCACCCATATAGCACTTACAAACACAAGAGAAGAGTACTCAGCTATTTGCAGCGAAAGCACTTGACAGAATTCCCATGTGTCCTCGAGAACGTTTGGTCCTTATAAGTATTTCCACCGGCTTGTCCTTTGCTAAGAAAGGATTGGGCCACTTGTTCCATTTGTTCGTTACTTCTATTACTTGCTCTTTGTTTTGTTGCCTTGTCAGAAAACCACTAAAAATCCATTTGCTAAGTATTCACAGGGATTTCCTGCTCCATACCACTATTCAACACCTTCTGCTCCTCGTTGGGATCGACACTCCTATTTATCGAAAGTACTGCGATACACCCCTATACTTGTGGATCATCAAGACTATTTTCTGGCACCGTTGCCGGGGAGTCAAGCGTTATTAAAGAGTGGAACTAGTAAAGGAAACTTTCACTATGAGTATTGCTTTTGTTACTCCTTGTTACTTTGTTTCCAATATGGATAACCCACTTGGTTTTATATTTGGTAAAACTACTACCACTGCTAGGGTAGTAGATGAACCACCTTCTGTTGAGAGAGATCCTTTTAAGATACCTACAAGTATTGTTGACCGTGTTATGGATAATTATTATTTTGGGGATGGAACTGTCCATCCTGGTGATCACTTGCTTTTTATCCATGAATTTTGCGGGTTGTTTAAGTGTGCAGGTATCACAACTGAACAGGTGAAGAAGAAGTTACTCTCCATATCCTTGAAAGGGAGAGCTGAAGAATGGTATAAGCTGATTAAGAATGGACAATCCATGGAATGGGAGGAGATGGCATCTCTCTTTTACTCTGAATTTTATCCTCCTAGTGAAATTCATAAAGATAGAAATCTTATATATAACTTTTGGCCTCTTGATGGAGAAAGTACGGCTCAAGCTTGGGGGAGATTGAAGTTAATAATGCTTAAATGTCCTATTCATGAACTCCCTATTATTCTCAATAACTTTTATGCTAGGCTTTCTCTTCATGATAAAGATTTACTAGATGCTTCTTGTGTTGGATCATTCACACGTATGAAGGAAGAAGCTAAATGGGATCTCTTAGACCGTATTCAAGATAACACTGAAGCTTGGGAGAATGATAAAGGAAGAAAGTCAGGTATCAACTATGATTATGAATGCATTAAATCTTTTATGGGAACTGATAGCTTCCATGATATTAGTAATGAGTTTGGTCTTGGTCCTCAAGTTCTTGCGAAATGTTTTAATGCTTTTGCTTCTTATATTGAGATTCCCAAGAAAGAGTGGGACAAGTACCATGCTCCTTATAAAGACATTGTTACCCATGTTCCTACCGGTGAAGAGGTTTGTACTATTGATCCTATTTTGCCTGAACCTTATGTTGATAAGATCCCTTTTCCCTCAAAGGTAAGGGAACATTCTATTTTAGCTAATGTGGTTAGCAAAGGCGCAAATAAGGCTGTAGGGTCTGATGAGTGTATTGATATTGAGCCTGTGGTAGCTATTGTGAAAGATCTTGTCATTAAAAATATAGAGGATGAGCATGTTGTGTTATGTGAAGACGCTACTAATATTGTTTCTCATCCTAAGTAAGACTAGAAAAGCTAGTGTTCATGTGCTTTCTGTTAAAATTGGTGATCATTGCTACTATGGTTTATGTGATATTGGTGCTAGTTCTAGTGTTATTCCTTATGAGATTTACATGGAAATTATGCATGAGATTGGTCCTTGTGAGCTTGAGGATATTGATGTAGTTATTCACCTTGATAATAATGAAACCATTTTCCCCTTTGGCATTGTAAGAGATGTGGAGGTTCTCTGTGGTAAAATTAAGTATCCTGCTGATTTTCTAGTGCTTAATTCAGCAGCTAGCAAAACTTGTCCTATCATTTTTGGTAGACCTTTCTTGAACACTTGTGGAGCTATTATTGATTGTAGGAAGGAAAAGGTTTTAACTAAGTTTAATGAATATTCTTATGAGTTTAACTTTTCCAAATTTGCTAAAGCTCCTTGTGAAAATAGCTTGCCTAATAAAGATTTTAGGATGGAACAACTTGCTTCTATTGATCCAGTCTATGACCTTGGACCTCTTTTTGATGAATGTAAGTATGCTTATTCTGATGATAAAGTTGTTTCCAGTGATAGCTATATTGTAAACTTTATTCAAAATGCTACTGAAAGTTATTACGAGAGAGGGAAACATGGTTTTATGCATCTCAATGATGTTAAGTTTCCCCGTTTTATTTTGAAAGCTTTAAAGTTGCATCTGTTTTGCCTTCCTATGCTTGTGCCTTTTTTGTTTCAACAATTCATTTTATCATGATACCCCCATGCATAGGAAGTGGGTTAAACTCAAGTGTGTTGGTTATTTGTTTGTTGATGCTCTCTTTCACTTCAAATATATATATCCTATGTGAGCATCCTTGAAAGTTTCAAGCCTAACTTAAAGGCATTAAATAAAAGTACTTGTTGGGAGATAACCCAAGAGTTTTGTCATGTCTTGGAAGTTATTACCTCACTAATAACCGCTCCTTATCCTTTTTGTTTTGGTTTTTGTGTCAAGTTCAACTACTTTTGTGAAGTAGAGGAGTTGTGAAATGTGGTTGTCCTGGGACAGATTTTTGTGCTATATTATAAAAAATAGTGAGGGAGCTCAGTACTTCGGATTGATCTGGATTTTTCTGATCTTGTTCTTCAGGTTGTTACCCAACTTTCATTAGTTCTGCACTTTTTTGATTTGAGCAACATAAGGTCTTTTAAAAATTCAATCTTTACATGTTGTTCTGCTTTGATAGATTTCTGCCATCATTTGCATTTGCCTCTTATAGAAGCTTTTGTTTTGATGGGTTTTCAGTTGAAGTGTGTACCAAGGGTTTATTGTTTTTGCTTGTACTAATGTTGCCATTGAGTTTATGCAAAGGTTTTGTATGAAGGAAATTCTCAGGAGAAAGAGGAAAGGAATCTGCAGAGTTCATCTTTGAATAGGTAAAAGTGGTAAAAACAAAAGGTTCGTGAAACTCCAATCTTTTTATATTTTTTCTTTTTTTAATACATAAGGGAAGTTACGAGACGAAACTGAAGGGGAAACGGAGCCCGGGGTGGACAAACCCACCCCAGGCGCGGGCCCCAGCCTGGCCACGCCTGAGGGGGGTGTCCCCTCCCCGAACTCCGTCTCCATCTCGTTTCCGTCTTAAAACCTTCCTTATGCCTTGAAACTTCGTAATATATAATCCCCCGGATCCCCCGAGGTTTGTGCATCGTGTTTTCGTTTCGATCTGTTTCTGTCAAGAAATCTTCTCAAGTTTAGAGCACCATGGCCTCCGCCGACGACAAAGGAAAGAAGCCCGAAGAAGAAGAACCTCAAGTCCCCAAGGAGGAGGAGATTCCGGTAGGGTATGAAGGTGACATGGAGGAGGACAAGCATCCGGACACCCGCGCTACCATCGCAAGCATTGGTTTGGTGGCACGACCTACCAAGATTAAGAGGACATCACGGATGTCTACAGAAGGGAAATCTCGACGTCATACTTTCTCTCCACAATCATCTCATCCAAGTAACAAGAGACCCTTCCATACACTTATACATGAATATCAGTATCAACATGTGCCCAAAGGGAATTTGCCTTTGGTTTGGGATATGCGTCGTTCTAACAATGCAGAGAAGGATCATGCTAAGGATGAAGAGTGGGGAAAGAATAACAAGAACTAGGATTCTCAGACTGACATGATCATGAACCGTATAGAGCAAAACTCGGAGCTAAGCCGTACTCTTACTTTTGAGTTCGAGGAGTTGAGGAAACTTATTGAAGAGCTTATCAAGAGAACACCACCACCACCAAAGGGGTAATTCATCACCAGGTTTGGCATCCTCTTGGCTTGTTCCAAGCTTGGGAGAGTGTCACCGTATCACCACCATTATCTTTTACCTTTTACCTTCTAGTGGATTCATATCTGTGGTAGAGAAGTTATCTTATAGTTTGGTTTGCATGTGGAAGTATCTCTCCTTTAGTTGATTATCTATGTATCCCTTGGTGTGAGTGCCTTTATTGAATATTAATGAGAGAGTCTCATCTTTTACTTTTTGCACTTCTTATTTTAGTTTGCAATCTCTATTATATGATGGATATTGTTGATAAGTATTGGCACCACTTTGGGAGCATCAAGTGGATCTAAATTGGTTTTGGCAAACCGAGTTATGGTTAGTAGCAACATTTTTTGAGGTTTGAAAGAAAAAAAAGAGAAAGAAAAAAGGCTTACAGGTATTTGGTATCATTTGTTTTCTTTCTTGTTGGCTCATAAACTTAGTATTCTTTATTTAAGATCTTTTGTGTCTTTAAGGAAGATTGCATGTTTGGCTTTATTACTTGTATGTTTGCTTGTTTCTTTCAACTCTCTTGCTTGCTACCCAGCCTTGCTAGCTAAAAACCTGTTTCGAGAAGGCATACTTCTCATGTTTCCAAATCCCTTTAAACCAAACCTTTGCCACCTGTGTCCACCATATATACCTAGTAGCTTTTGATATTCCAAGCAAATTCTCAAGCTTCATCTACCTTCTGAATTAAAAAGTATTTTGTTATGTGAAAACTAGTTAGTAAAGCTCTCACGAACTTGATAGCACACTTTATTTTCCTGTCCCTAATAAACTTGAACCATTGTGGACATCAAAGTTTTATATGCTTGCATCTATACGTTGGAATTATGTAACATCCGAGCATTTAGGAACCAACGAAGGGTAGATTTAGGAATTTGGAATGTTGCATGCATTCATCTGTGAAAATGTGGGTAAAATTTTCGCCAAATAAAAACCTAAAGTGATCAAGGTTTCTTTCATACTTTGAGATTAGGTTTAGTCTTAAAGGATGATTGCTATAGACTTTGATATGATCCTTGAGGAATTATGTGTTTTGGAAAATGAATTTGAATTTTAAAACTTGAGTGTTTGAATTATAATTCAAATGAATTAGGAATAAGGTTTGAATCTTGATTTAATTAAGAGTTAATTATTATAACTCAAACTTTATCCAAAGAAAACAATTAAGAATATGAAAACTTATTTCATATTTTCATTCAATAAATAATTTACAAAAATGTAACTTATTGAAATTATCCACAAACTTCACAATAGCAAATAAATAAAGAATAAGAATATTTCTTCATTGATAATCATATAATCTTTATTACAAAAGAATAAAATGAAGATTACAAAATAATAAAATGAAAATTAGAAAAGAATAAAGAAGATTACATTGACTATCCTATAAAGAAAACCTAAACTAAATTCTTCATCTTCAAATATGTACCTGCAAGACAAACACTAATAAAAGAATAATAATAAAGGTTAGGGTTATAATTGTTTTACTCTCAGACATGTCAGTTAGGTGCACTGAACAAGTTTCATCATTGAGAAATTTATAAAAGGGGCAAGTTTCACCAATATGAAAGAATCTATCTTTCATAAATTCTAAGCCAAAAAGGTCAAATTGACAGCAAGGAGGGGCAAGTTTCACCAGCCAAGTAAAAGTAATTAGATCAAAGTATCTCTCAAGTCCAAAGCATATCCACAAGTGCACAACAAGCACACAGGCAGGACACACACCTAAATTCATGTGGTGTGCTGTCAGCTTCACAGCACAGCTCAAACACACAAAACCATCAGCACAGCCGTGGAGAGGCACTAGTGCATCTCTTCACTGCTCACACACAAGAACAACCAACAGCTAAACCAAGCACAACAGCCAGCAACCAAATCAATCAAAGCTCAAGATCTCATCACCGGGATGGTGACATAAGGAGGGGGAAGGATCAGGTGGACAGCAAGACCAAGTCCAGGAGCTAGGAGGAGCAGGCTAGCTCAAGGTCAAGCTCAGGATCTCAGCAAAACAAGATCAACATCATCACCCAACTCCATAATCATCATTTTTGTGGTGAGTATCATAAAACCCTCACATGATCTAATCATATTATCTAGACAGAAGCATGTGTTGTTTTATGAAACAAACTCTCAGAAAGCACCCAAGTGGGGTGAATCCATCATTGAGATTTTAAAATCTAAAAGCACACACCAAAGTACAAGGATCCAACCAAAACTCAGAACAGCATCATTGATTTGGTTGTCAAGCTATATATTTTAATTCTAGCACAAATATAGCTAAGATTTAATTTCTAGGCACATCCCTAAGATAAGGGTAGCACCTTAGAAGCTAATCTTTTGGATCCATATAATGATCAAGCATACTATCATTTTTTCCAAGCTTTGATTCAAGAAACAATAGCTGGTACCACTACTAGGACTATCCATATGAATCAACTAGATAAAACCTAATCCCTAAGCCTCAGACCAACATCATTGGTCTTAGGGATTTTAGAAAAGAACATTTCTATATATCTTTTAAAGCCAAGCTTGTTTTAAGCTTAAATCAACCCAAACAATGAATAAGAATCAATCTTGTGTGCCATACCAAGATGGTGTCACAAGAACAATTCTACATGAATGAGGATAAACATTCAATCATCACAGATTCAATCAATCTACCAATCATTTTCCTGTCAATACAGGAATCATAATTAGGACATTCCTATGTTAATATTCACTAGCTAAGATCATTGTGATCTCAAACCACATATGCATTCTCAAGCCAACAGCACTAGGACATTGATTACATCACATCATACTCATTACCCTTAATCAAGTAAGGACAAGGATAAGTTATCAAACCCACTGACTCTACCAATCATTGATTTCAGAACAACTATATCATCTGGATCATATGAAATCTAAGCATAAAATCATCCAATAAGCCACCAGAACCATTATAGTTCATCTCAAGCAACAAGCCTCAAGTTAATAATCATTTAGCATGCTTACAGACCATCCACACATGATCTAATTCATCCAGTATATGATCAACCACAGGATAAGAACCCTAAATGAAATAAATCATCTTAATCAGGACAAGACAGTAACCAGAGAGGTCACTGCTAACATCTAGCATAGGATGAGCGAGCATAGAGAGCACTAGGGGAGAGGAACAGAACTCACCAAAGGTCCTCGCTGAAGACTAGAAGAGGAAGCAGAGGTGGCCGACGACCATGGCGGCACGGGGAGCACCCCCAGGGGGGCGCTGCGACCCATACAGCGCCACGACGGCGACCATGACCACGCCTAGTGGCGAGGAGAATCACCACGACGCACGACGGCAGCGGCAGCACCAAGATCCACGCCAACCCCCAAACCCTAGGGTTCGGGACGACATCGATCCGTCGTAGGAGAGTCCCATGCTCATATCCAGTTGGATAGAAAGGATGGGAATATTTGACAACCTCCTACCGCACCACGGCGGTGACCAGAACGGCCCACGATGGTGGGAATCGCTGACGGTGATATCACTAACCACGGGGTCGGGGACAGAAGAGGAGAGGAGTGAGCTCGAGGGTGAGAGGCACCGAGGGAGTGGGCTGAGTTGGGCCAGACCCTTCGGGGTGGCTATTTTGACTATGTCTAATGGGCCACCAGGGCCCAATAATATTAAGCCAGCCCAAAAAACCTTTAAGGCCTGTTTTAATAAATAGGAAAAGACTAAAATACCCCTGAACTTAATTAAATTCTAGAAAGTAAAATAAAAGTCCAAAAATTATCAATAAAATATTTTTGGATTCACAATAATCCACACTATCCAAATAAATTAAGATATAAAATTTTAAGACATTTAAATTTTATTAAGAATTTTGTAATTTATATATTCCTTATGGAATTTTTTTAAAATTATTGAAAGATGATAAAAATAAATAAAAATCACTTTCATTATATATTAATATTGTAGTATTTTTGAAAAATACTAAATAAATATTTAATAACAATTTTTGATATTTAAGTGATAATTCCTAAAAGAATTATTAAATCAATAAAAGTCAAATAAAAGGGAAATAAAATAAAATAATTCAATATATGTTATAAATATTAAAAATTAATATTTATAAATCCTTTATTATCAAAAAGACTTTTTATAATAATGGGGAGAATCCATATCAAGTTAAATGATGCATTACATTACTTGCATAATCATTTTGCTTCTTTAAATATTGTCCTTACCGGGCAATAATGATGTTTTTGTAGACATAGAAGCTCAAGGTCAAGTGCAAGCATCAGACTTCACTACCTTGCCATCACAAGGCAAGTTCATCACTTGCTCATGTCCTTTGAAGAGTCTTTATCAAAGTATTTGCAAATTGTGTGTTATCATATATACTATAAAAGAAAGAAAATATTATTTTCACAAATAAAGAAATCATAGATATCATCCTAAGTGATGATATAATGGAGCAATAGAACTTAGGGTTCTATTTGCAACAATGATGATCAAGTAGGGACTTAATAACCCCTGACATCAGTGATTCTAGCGCCGTATATTACGCGTTAGCCATGAGATTTGGAATGGGACAGAGAAGTCAGTTGTATCTTCTTCCTCTCGCATGAAGCCGGATGTGCAGGTCGTGGCTGTTATCCTCGTAGCATGCATATTAATTGGTAATTCTTAGAGGATATGCAGCATATGGGTGGGAACCCTCATCGTCCCACGATAGTTCTGGCATCTAACGGTTTGTACAAACCATTGCCATAATTCATTATGTGGGCATGATGTACACCAAGGAGGCATGCAAGGTCGCGAAGGGGGCAGTGATTGGCTTGGACCAACTACCGGGCCCCACATCATGGAATTGTGGACGGGAAAGTACGCCTGGTTGTGCAACAAGGAGTTGATCTCTCATGGGTAAAGTAACGCACCTCTACAGAGTGTAAGAATTGTATCTTGTTACTCCCTGTTCTAGGAAGGGGCTACGAACGCGGCAGGAAAGGAAATCCATGAAAGTTCCGGTCAACCTGTGAAGGCTGATTATCATAGATTTCCATAATAAAATCAATCTTTGAAGAAAGATTTACAAAAATTGCATTGTACCAAGGATTTATAACCCGAGGTGGTAGTTAGAGCATCAAACTTCCCACCTTGCATATAATGAACTTGTTGGGTAACGTTGTTACTCATTCTTTCCTTTGATCCCTTGCTTAGACTCTGAGGATCCCGAAGACGTGCCAATGTATGCAGCCGAATGTCAAGAAGATGTGTTCTACGAGGAACCTGATCTGCCCGGAGGTGTTGAAGGAGTGGATTACGAAATCCGCTACGGTGTCGATGATAACTAATCCAACTAAGTATCCCTGGTTAGCAGTAACCAACATAGCCGAGTAGCATGAACTCTATAGAATAAGCTACTGAGCTCAACTCCTAGTCAGAGTTGCTACTTTTAAATTCCGCTGAAACACTTTATATTTTGGTTTGTAAGTTGAATCTTTAGGAAGTCTTGAACTTACGGTATTGTAATAATAATAATGTGTGTATATTTGTAATATGGACCCGCAATGTTTCTGTTGTACCACTCTTAGGGATGTGATATTTACATAATGGTGTTCTGTGGATGTCATGTCAACGACTATAGTGTACTACACATGCAGTGGTATGTTGGGTCACCGCAAATTAGCAGAACTGTGCTATCACGGGGAACGTTTTCAACATAGCATTTGTACCTTGTACATCGTTGATATCGTGCTATTTTGTCTATGGATGTCAACGGTGTGAAATAAGAGGGGAACTTGTGAGTCCATGGAGTTTGTACTTTGTGTTACAGAAACGCCTAGGCCGCTAGCCTAAGCCATGCCTAATCATGGTGGAAACTTGCAGCACCACCATAGTGAGCATTCTGTGAAGGATCCTCAATAAAAAAATATACACATAGTAAATAAAAAGATCGCTGAGATGCTCACTGTCTGCTTGCCTTGTCATTTTGGTTATGGGAAATATCCTGTACCATGTGCAAGGGATACCCCGTTGGCGGCTCTCAATGATATGCAAGTACTTACAATCACAAGAACTTGCCTTGGCCCAAAAGTTGAGTAGCATGAGGAGTGTCCCTCATATTCAAGGGACATGAGATTTTCAACTTATATTTTGTCAAGTATATACTCCATCTTTGTTCACTTTAACCTTAACCATCTCAAGATGCTTATGATAGGGGCAATGAGGGATTAAAGCTAGTAAGTACCATAATCTTTTGCAAGCTCTTTATGACATGTAATCCCTGCTTCCCTCTAAGAAGTGACCTTTCTCCCACTTCCAAGTTTGAGTCACTAAACCTATTTCCTCTCTATCTCCAGCAAGCATTTGAGTTGTTGTGTTTCAAGCATTCATATGGTGATTTATTCAATCACGTTCTTCATCTTCATTGTTTGCACAAAACTCTTATCTATTGAGTATTACTTTGAAAGCCTTCACTTGTGAAAAACCTTTTTGAGCAAAGAGTGCTCCTGTTTTGAAACTTCTACAAAAATCTTGTTGTGAAACTGTTTGCCAAGTGTTCTCTGACCAAGAACAAGTTTGTCAATACCAATTATGATTTATCTTTATGCATCTCTATTGTGACTGTTGTACTTGGTTGCAAGCTAAGTTATATAATGGTGAGTTGCTTTCTTCTGTGAGTTGTGCAATGGTAAGTGTGATGCTTCTTGTTCGTATTCTTTTATCGAAACTTCACTCCATAAACATGTGGACATGTTTACTGAGCTCAGTATTCGCTTGGGAACAAGCGAAGTCTAAGCTTGGGGGAGTTGGTACGCCCAATTTGCATAACCATTCTATATCATAATTTACCTCTATTCATTGATATTTGTCTTATTATGAGGTATTACTTATTGCTTTTCATCTGTTTATGCATGTTGGATGATTCTTGGAGGATGGACTGCCGGGGTCTGGATTCTGATGGAAAAGAAGGTGTTTCGGTGCAATTTCACGAAGATCAGAAAAATACCAGAAAAATATGGAAACATATTATTTTACCTGAGGACGAAGGAAGCCAGAAGGAGGAGCGAAGGGGGTCGCAGGGGGGGCACACCCCCTAGGCGCGGGCCCACCTGAGACCACGCCTAGGGCAGGTGTGGCCCACCTGCCCGGCCTCCGACTCTCTCCCTTCTCCTATAACTTCCCTTCGGAACCCTAAGCCTCAGGGAGTGACCACAGATAGATTTCCACTGCCTCTGGGGGGCAGAAAACACCGAGAGAGAAAGATCTCTCCGATAGACAGATTTCTGCCAGGGGAATTCCTTCCCGGAGAGGGGAGACCGTTGCCATCAACACCATAATCAAGCTAGGCTTCATCGGGATCATCATCATCACCCACACCATCATCTCCACCAGCACCATCATCACCACTCCGTACCACTATAACAATTGTGTTGGATATTGCTTTAGTTCTTAGGGGTAACTTTTCCGGTGTTAATTAATATTGTAGTTGATGCTTGTGAGTGGAACCATTGGATTATTGTTTATGTTTAGATTGTTATACATTACCATACCATCTTTTATCTTGATCCATATGATGTCTTATGAGTAGTTCGTTGTGTTCTTGAGGACATGGGAGAAGTCATGTTGTTAGTAGTGAATCTATGATGAGTTATTATTCAATGGTTTAGTATTTAAGTTGTGGTGCTATTCTTCTAGTGGTGTCATGTGAATGTCGACTACATGACACTTCACCATTTATGGGCCTAGGGGATGCATTGTGTAATTGGCTACTAATCCTGGGGTTGCCGGAGTGACAGAAACCTGAACCCCTGTTAAGACACCTCTGTACAAGGGAGTGTAGGATCTCAGAGTGTAAGGCTGTGGTTAGATTTATATCTTAATTACTTTCCTGTAGTTATGGATGTTTGCATGGGGTTTAATCACAAGTATGTATTAGTCATAGGAAGGGCAGTATGTTAGCACATGTTCACCCACACAACACTTACAAACACCAGAGAAGATTACTCAGCTGTTTGCAGCAAAAGCACTTGACAGAATTCCCATGTGTCCTCGAGAACATTTGGTTCGTATAAGTATTTCCACCGGCTTGTCCTTTGCTAAGAAAGGATTTGGCCACTTGCTATGTTTGTTCGTTACTTCTGTTACTTGCTCTTTGTTTTGTTGCCTTGTCAGAAAACCACTAAAAACCGTTTGCTAAGTATTCACAGGGATTTCCTGCTCCATACCACTGTTCAGCACCTTCTGCTCCTCGTTGGGATCGACACTCCTATTTATCGAAAGTACTGCGATACACCCCCTATACTTGTGGGTTATCAAAGCCTCATAGGAAGCCATTTTAATACTTGATTGGTAGCTGTTATTATATGAAAAATCAGCTAATGGCATATACTCATCCCATGCTCCTTTAAACTCTAGAACACATGCCCTAAGCATTTCTTCTAAAATTTGGTTTACCCACTCGGTTTGTCCATCGCTCTGCGGATGATATGCCGTACTAAAGTCTAGTGTGGTCCCTGGTGCCTTGTGCAAACTTTTCAAAAAAATTGAGACAAAGCAAGGATATCTATCTAATGCAACGCGCAAAGGAACACCGTGAAGGGATACTATTTCCTTGATGTATAATTTGGCCAACTTGTCTAGAAAATAAGTAATCTTCATGGGTATGAAATGTGCAGATTTTTTTAGTCGGTCCACTATCACTCATATGATGTCATGCCCCGATGGTGTCCTGGGTATCCCAACAATAAAATCCATACTAATTTCTTCCCATTTTCAAAGAGGTATAGACAAGGGTTGTAGCAGTCCAATAGGTCTTTGGTGTCCTGCCTTTACGCGTTGACATACGTCACACTCCATTACAAACCTTGCTATCTCCCTTTTCATGTTATTCCACCAGAATGTATTTTTAATGTCTTGATACATTTTAGTGCCACCTGGATGCATGGTGTACAGAGAGGAGTGTGCTTTTTCTAAAATATGACTTTTTAGATCAGAATCATTAGGCACAAAAATTATATTTCTAAAGTGCAATGCCCCATTGGAACCAATATTGAACTCTGATGGTCCTCCTTCACCAATATTCTTCCTTAGCCGCACCAGGTCCTGGTCATCCATTTGCTTTTCCATGATTCTCTTCTCCAAGGTCGATGTGACTTGTAGGGTAGCTAGCATGCTCCCAGGTACATGTACTTTCAATTCTAGTCCAAATCTTTCCATGTGCCGTAGCAAATGTTGTTCTTTGGTGAATAGGGCAGCCTTATTGCAATAGGCTTTTCAGCTCAACGCATCTGTCATAATATTTGCCTTTTCGGGATGATAGTTAATATTAATATCATAATCCTTCAATAGTTCCAACCATCTTCTTTGCCTCATATTCAATTTCTTATGGGTAAATATATATTTCAAACTTTTATGGTCAGTGAATATCTCACAATGCTCTCCATACAAGTAATGCCTCCAAATTTTTAGTCCAAAAGTTACCGCTTATAGCTCCATGTCATGAGTTGGGTAATTTTTCTCATGTGGTTCAGTTGGCGAGAAGCCTACGCAGTGACTTTTCCTCTCTGCATACAACCAAGCCTGAATTTCGAAGCATCACAATAAATGGTGAATTCTTCTTCACTTGCAGGCAAAGTAAGGAGTGGGGCTGAAATTAGACGGTCCTTCAATTCTTAAAAACCTTCTTCACACTTATCTATACATTAAAATTTAGCTCCTTTCTTCGCCAAATAAGTCAAAGGGGCATCAATCTTAGCAAAATTCATTATAAATCTACGGTAGTACCCGACCATCCCAAGAAAACTTCAAATTTCTGTAGTAGTGGAGGGTCTTTGCCATTCGGACATGGCCTGCACCTTGACGGGGTCTACCGATATTCCATCGCCTGAGATTATATGGCCAAGAAAAGGTACTCGATCCATCCAAAAATCACATTTCTTTATTTTGGCATATATTTTATGCTCTCGTAGGGTTTGCAACACAATCCTTAGATGTCTTGAGTGCTCCTCCTTTATCTTGGAATATATAAGGATGTCATCAATAAATACAACTACAAATTGATCCAAATAAGGCTTGAATATTAGGTTCATTAAATCTATAAAAGCTGCGGGTGCATTAGTTAATCCAAACGGCATAAATAAATACTCATAGTGCCCATAGCGCGTGCGGAAAGCGGTCTTAGGAATATCATCTGCCTTTAATTTTAGTTGATGATAACCAGATTGTAAACCAATCTTTGAGAAAACCTTGGATCCTTGTAGTTGGTCGAATAAGTCATCTATCCGAGGAAGAGAATATTGATTCCTAATTGTTACCTTATTTACCTCCTAGTAGTCGACACACAATCTTAAACTCCCATCCTTCGTTTTCTCAAATAAAATTGGAGCTCCCCACGCGGAAACACTTGGACGGATAAATTCTTTTTCCGCAATTCTTCCAATTGTTCTTTTAGCTCTTTTAGCTCTAGGGGTGCCATACTATAAGGTGTCTTATGGATTGGCTTGGTTCCAGGAACTAGTACAATTGCAAACTCAATTTCTCTGTCTGGTGGTAGTCCTGACAGATCTCTTGGGAAAACATCAGGGAACTTATTTATCACTGGAATTTCATCTATATTTATTTCCTTGTTTTCCATCATCGCCATGAATGTTGTAAGTAATTTTCTTCTATTACTATGGTATACAATCTCAGTCTGGCCAAAAGGTCTAAGTGTAACTGATTTTTCATGGCAGCCAATACTTGCTTTATTCTGATATAACCAATCCATCCCAAGTATTACGTCAATATCTTGCATTTCTAATACAATGAGGTCAGCTATGAATTTTCATCCCCCAATCTCGATGGGACATGAGTTGCATATAAATTTCGCACTTCTGCTATCTAAAGGCGTCTCTACGTGAACAATTCCTTCCAACGGATTGCTAGCTATCTTATGTTTACCCATGAATTTGGCAGAAATAAATGAATGAGTGGCAGGAGAGTCAAATAAAATTAAGCCCAAATGAGAGTAGATCCGAAAGTTAACTATCACCACATTGTTGGAGTCCTTTGCATTCTTGTGGGTCATATTAAAGACTCTAGCACTGTTTCCTCCACAGGGCTTCTCTCTGTTGTTTGGATGAGCTCCCGCTGGTTGATTAGGAGTTATGGTCCTTGCATATTGATGTGATCCTTGATTGGTCGTTGAGGAAGGGCCTGGAAGGTACAGTGGCTGAGGTTGATGGGGCAGCTCCATAGGCCTTTGAGCAGGAGGAGCCATATTGTTATTATTTCGCCTATTTGGACACTTGTAACGAGTATGCCCTGGTTTGCCACATGTATAAAACTTCCCCCAACGGTCAGGACATATATTAGGGAAATGATTCCCTTTACATATAGGACACCCCCTTGGTGTGCCCCTTGGTGTGTACCCTGCAGATCGTTCAGGGCGACCATTGGGCCTAAACTCCCATTATTTTGATGATGATTATTATTATTGAACTTAAGCTTCTTTGATGGGTGGTCCACATCAATTATTTATTCTTGATATCCTTTTTTCTAACAGTTGTGCTTTGCTCACAACATCCCTAAATTTATTCAGCTCAAAGGCCTCCATCCGATCGCTTCAATGGTTGGCGTAGTCCATTTTCAAAACGTCGCGCCTTGGAGCTATCCATCTGGACAAACTCGGGAGCAAATCTTGCAAGTCTAGAGAATTCAATCTCATATTCTGTCACGGATTTATTCCCTTGTTTAAGCTCGAGAAACTCCTTTTTCTTCATGCGCTTAACACTTTTGGGAAAACATTTCTTGTAAAAATCCTCCTTGAATAATTACCATGAAATTTCAGTACCCTCGGGGTAGGAATTTTTATGTGCATCCAGCCATTCAAAGGCACTTGACTGTAACATATAGACTGCATATGCGACCCTCTCTTTATTGGTATAGTCCATTGTTACAAATGCTTTTTCCATGGAAGTCATCCAATCTTCAGCTTCTAGTGGATTCGTCGTTCCTGAAAATGAAGGTGGCTTAAGTTTCTGAAATTCCCCAAGTCCACTATGGTGACTATCATTCTTCCTGACCCGCTCTAGAAGATCCATTTGGCGCTCTTGAGGTTCCTACTGCTTGCCCAGTATGTTGGTAAGCAGATTAGGTAGCGCACTCTGGTTTCCTAGTTCTTGTACCATGAGTCTGGCATTGTCGTCATTGGTGTTGTTCATCTCATGGCTCGAACCATTGCTATGATCAGCCATCTATGAAAATAACTCAGATGGATTAGCTAAGACTGTCTGGACATAAAGTAATCACGCCAACGAGAATAACAAGTTATTTAAAAATGTGCACATTGTATGCATGACTTGCTTGCGTAGACAACCAGGGGAAAACTAGGCAAATAGTAAGTCTACCAAACAATAGACAGTGTAGACCAAACGTGCATCTGTAGACTTGCATGCATAGACATGCATGTATGGTTTTAATTCTCATACATTGCATGCATAAAGTACTATTACCACTAGATGAGAGAGAAGGGCTGCAATCTCTAGCTTTTGGTCCCACTAGACACGATCCAAATATCACAGGCTTTCTCTCCACAAGCAAATATTTCAAGATCATCCTTAAGAGATGCACGCATATATATTTTTATTTTCCTCACAACTTCTCAAATCCTCGGGTGTTTGTACCGTCTAGAAATTTAATTAGTTTAGAACCCATGTCAAGTGCAAGAAAATATTTATAAGAGATTTCAGAACATCTAAAAAAAATAGTATTGGATCAAACAATAAGCATCACACTTTTAACTGCATCCATATTAGAGTATTGAGAAAAATGCACATATGACACAACATAATTAATTATTTTATAGCATGCAGTCTACAACTTAGAACTTAGGTCCTTACATCACACAGATGCAGCTAACTTAGTTTCTTACACATCATGCACCATACAGTATACTAGAGGTCATTTCTATTCCCTAGCCCAAGAAAGATGACTGACGCCATCTCCACCAAAGTTCAACACCGTCTTGCAGCCCATAACTGTACCACCCAGGCTACTTCTCTACAAGACTTTATTCTTAGGATACTAGTTCATCGAGAGCTAACAGTACTTCTAGGGTGCTACAGCCACACCCTTTGCTTAGGAGCTGTCGTTGAAGCTCCCATCTCTACCTCTGCCTCCATTTAAGCTGCAGTGTAGCAACAGTGTCCTTCAGAGTGCGAACACGGCGGTAGAACCTGTGAACAAGACGTCTCCAGAAAAGCCACTTCCTTCTCACTAGAGCGAAGCATGTCCATCAGCTCAACACAAAGATGCTTGGTCACCACTAACTTCTGGCTCAGATCTGCCAGATGCTGGCGCTGAAACCCCACCAAAGGATAGTTGATGTCTCTAATCTCCACATGATGCTGAGCAACTAAAGCATAAATAACCATCAGGGAAGGAGCCTGCTCAGCTTCGGGAATGGTTGCTCCAGACGCCTCATAGTACAGAGAAGGAACCCTATTAGCTGGTACCATGTCAACCTGCACCCCTACGATGACTGACCCTTCTGGGGAAGGCCTCCAGCTAACGGTTGGTGCGTCTAGGCCGAGCATCCTTGCAAACTCTTCCAGGAATAGCTTGGCTGGAATCTCAATGTACGAAGTCCTGATTTGACAACACATCTTGAATATTAGTAAGACAAGCAAGCACTAGGGTGGAAGCAATGATGCAAGTAGACAGTACAAGAGTAAAAGCTTAAACAAGCAATACAAAACCCACCGTGCAAACCTAGCAAGGTTGCTACACCCAGAATATTCTACCCTCTATTACTGACCTTCTAGGTTTTATGTGTAATCAACTCTATTGTTTAGTTAATTAAGTTATTACCATGTTAATTATTTGGAACATGGCTCTAATACCACTAAAACTGTCACGTCACCAAATAAGGGAAGGAACAAATGTGACAGTTGTCGTATACTTATATAAGGCAGAAGTAGTAATCAACAAATAAAGCACAAGATAAACCAGATTCCATTTATTTATTAGTATTACAGTACATCATAGCTTACAATTGTAGCATCCATTCTAGCTAGCATACTAGCCAATTCTACCAGGCATGCATCGACCATCCCTCACCATTATTCAAACAACGCAATTTATTTAGGACCAAGGGTACATCTCCTAATCTCCTATCCCAACACCCTGGCCTAGGTGTCTAGTTATTTGCCTCTACTTCGGTTGTATCCCCATCAACAGGTTCATCGTGCTCACACACTGCGCATACCAGAGAAAAGGAAATGACGGTGAGTATGAGACATACTCAGCAAGGAAATAGAGAATATTAATCAAGTACATGTCAGTGAACAAATTCATAATAATTAGGAGGTGAGGAAACAAGCCTCCTGCTACCTCACAGGAGTGTATGCACATGTAAATATTTAATTACTACGCGCAAACCTAGAAATAATGATCTCTGCAGAGTCACACTAATAACCATCATAATCGCCACCCTATGGTCATATCCCTCTCCGAGAATCACGACGCCGAGTCCCCTACTTGTGTGAGGCATTTACCATCCCACGCTAATACCGGCATAACCGCATATCATTATTTCGGGTGTCCACCGTCTTGGGCTAGATATACCACACATACCATGATTACGACGGCGGTCGTTCATAATTAATTTACGGGCAATGTTCGCACACCTCACAAGTCATCACAATCATCGATAAATATTGCATGTGTAGCATCTAAGTATTTTGTACTGATCAAGCATCAAGATTAAATATATATAGAATTTAGTTCAGAAGAAACTGGTATGCACAACCTTGCCTTGGTTGGTTTTCTGCTCGGTCAACTTGGCTCCAACCTGTCCTTGTCCCCAACTTTTTAGATAGTACCAGCTCTATGGAGAAAGAGGAAATCTAGGGGCGATTTGCATTGTGGAGTGATAAGTGAGATGTCTGAGCGGTGGCCGAAAGGCTATTTATAGTATGGTGGGATAAGGGAGAAGCAGACACCTATACTGGGAATTTAAGACATGGTGGATTAGATCGGGCGGGTGTGGTTACCTACGATCAGATCACCGCACAGATATTTATCTAGGAGGTCCTAGTCTCGTATATTTGTAGGCATGGGATTATCTTTTAGACTAAATATTTGGAGGTTATGTGGGTACTATTTTTCCTTTTTGCCTTATTTATTTTTAGCTCAGATTTATGTGGATATTTGACCAGTTGAGCAAGAAAATAATATACTTAGCATTTCTTAGTATTTTTTGGGTATTACACTGGCGATGCCGACGCACATCAGCACGAGGACCTCATCAACCGTGTTGGAGGAAGTGGCGCTGAAGAGCGTGGCGCAGGAGGCCCGACGACGCCTACGACAAAGGAGACAACGAGTTCATCCAGATGTCGCGCCATGGCCGGCCGTCCGCAGCGTGTCCGTCCAATTCGAACCGACGACGGCCTCTTTCGGCGTGTGGTGGATGTTTCCGACGACTCTCGTGGTGGTTTTACGACACGCTTTTTTTTGACGAGGTTTGACTTTTTACAGGGGCCAGCAAAAATAGCCTCCCAACCTGCACATTTAAGACTCTCACAGATGGATTTTCCGTGCCTTGTAAGTCATTTAAGAGTTGACCATGTTTTACAAGTACCATTAGAGCATGCGTTTTCGACCGAAATTGTAACCGCCCTTTTTTTACAGGTTTGACCGCTTTTACAGGCACCGGTAGAGCTGCTCTAAGGGCCAATTGGAAAACAGCCGTGGAAAAGCAGCTGATGGAAGCTACCCTTAAGTGCAAATGTTGTATGGTGTTGATTTGAAATGAATTAGTTGTTTCTGACCTTTTTTGAAAACCACGTTCAGGGTCTGAATTACCTTCGCCAATACTTCTGGCCGTCCCACTGCCTATTTTATTTCCCAGGGGTGATTGTTGACAACGCTTTCCTACTTTCGGTCGTTTTTTCACCTTCTGATTCTAAATCCCATAAACTAAAGCTAAAGCAGAAGCAGAAGCAAATAAACCCTAAAGCTCTTATAATGACCCTTTTTTAGGTTCTAGCAGTGAAAACATCCTGCACAGATTAGTGCAAACACAAGACCTTGATTTTTTTTACCGCACACCGGAATCCCCCATCGATATATACCTAGAATTTGAGAGCAAACCATTAGTTCCCCCACATAGCCGCGAAAATCCCTGGTGTGCTAAATTTTTCCCTTCTACCTTCCGTTGTCACCGCCTCCCTCCATCGATTTCGGCCTCCTACTACACTCTGTCGTCGCTGAGTGCTCCATCATTTGTCACGCACATTCCTCGAATCAGGCTTTTGCCTAGCTATATTAATACAACAACCAATCAATTGAGACCGCTGCTAGGCTAGACAACACAACGCCCAAAAGAAAGAACAAATAAAAATAAGAGAAGATGAAGAAGAAAAGAAGAGAAAACAAGGCCTGATAAGTGCGTGAACACTTCGTTGGGAGACCCCGAGAGGAATTTATGATGAGCATAGAAGCAAGTTTTCCCTCAGTAATAAACCGAGGTTATCGAACCATTAGGAGGAAGGAAACGACTCAAAAGTGTTGCTAGCAACTTGGAGACCTGCACAACACAAACTCAAGACTTTGCGCCAACGAACAGTGAGGTTGTCAATCTCACCGGTTTCCTGTAACAAATGATTAACTATATGGTGTGGAATGTAATGGTGGTTTGTAGCAAGTAAACAGTAATAGTGGAACATGTATCAATGGTAAAGATTAGACCGGGGTCCATAGTTCACTAGAGGTGTTCTCCTTAGATAAACAAACATGGCATGCTGCGTAAACAAATTACAGCAGGGCAATTGACAGGACTGAGCAAGGCATAACAATGTAATACTAGATATTCATGATCCTATGAGATTCAATTGGACAATACAATAAGATACATAGGTCGCCATCAAACTGCATCTATAACTAGAAGTCTGATACGTCCAATTTGCATCACCAATCATAATTTTCCTCTATTCATTGATATATGTCTTATTATGAGGTGTTACTTATGTCTTTTCATCTGTTTTTGCATGTTGGATGATTCTTGGAGGATGAACTGCCGGAGTCAGGATTCTGATGGAAAAAGAGGTGTTTTGATGCAATTTCGCGAAGATAAGAAAAATACCAAAAAATTTTTGGAAAATCATATTTTTCCAGAAGACGAAGGAAGCCAGAAGGGGAGGCGGATTGGGCCACAGGAGGCCCACACCCCCTAGGCACGGGCCCCCTGGGTCGTGCCTAGGGCAGGTGTGGCACACCTGGCCGGCCTCCGACTCTGCCCTCTCGCCTATATATTCTGTTCGGAACCCTAAAACACGGGGAGCAACCACAGAAAGATTTCGCTGCCTCTGTGGGGCGGAAAACACCAAGAGAGAAAGAGCTCTCCGGCAGACAGATTTCTGTCGGGGAAATTCCTTCCCGGAGAGGGGAGATCTTCACCACCAACACCATCGTCAAGCTAGACTTCATCGGGATTATCATCATCATCCACACCATCATCTCCACCAGCACCATCATCACCACTCCATCCCGCTGTAACAATTGTGTTGAATCTTGCATTAGTTCTTAGGGTAAACTTTCCCGGTGTTGATTACTATTGTAGTTCATGCTTGTGAGTGGAACCATTGGATTATTGTTTATGTTCAGATTGTTATCCATCACCATATCATCTTTGATCTTGATCCATATTATGTCTTGTGAGTAGTTCGTTTAGTTCTTGAGGACATGGGAGAAGTCATGTTGTTAGTAGTGGATTTGTGTTGAGTTATTATTCAATGTTTTAGTATTTAAGTTGTGGTGTTATTATTCTAGTGGTGTCATGTGAACGTCGACTACATGATACTTCACCATTTGTGGGCCTAGGGAATGCATTGTGTATTTGGCTACTAATTGTGGGGTTGCCGGAGTGACAGAAACCTGAAGCCCCTTTAGGACACCATTGCATACGGGAGCATAGGATCTTAGAGTTTAAGTTTGTGGTTAGGTTTATATCTTAATTACTTTCCTGTAGTTGCGGATGCTTGCAGTAATCACAAGTATGTATTAGTCCAAGTAAGGTCGGTACATTAGCACAGGTTCACCCACACAATACTTACAACACCAAAGAAGGGTACTCAGCTATTTGAAGCGAAAGCACTTGATAGAATTCCCTTGTGTCCTCGAGAATGTTTGGTCCTTATAAGTATTTACACCGGCTTGTCCTTTGCTAAGAAAGGTTTGGGCCACTTGATGCGTTTGTTCGTTGTCTTTATTACTTGCACTTTGTTTCTTTGCTTTATCAGAAAACCCCTAAAAATCTGTTTTCTAAGTATTTACAGAGAGTTCCTGCTCCATACCACTAGTCAACACCTTCTGCTCCTCGTTGGGATCGACACTCCTATTTATCGAAAGTACTACGATACACCCCCTATAATTGTGGATCATCAAGACTATTTTCTGGCGCCGTTGCCGGGGGGTGAAGTGCTATTGAAGAGTGGAACTGTTAAAGGAAACTTCTACTATGAGTATTGTTTTTTATTTCTGTTTGTTACTTTGTTTCCAATATGGATAACCACTTGGTTTTCTATGTGGGAAAACTACTACTACTGTTAGGGTAGTTGATGAACCCCCACCTGTTGAGATAGATCCTTTTAACATACCTACAAGTATTGTTGATCGTGTTATGGATAATTATTATTTAGGGGATGGAACTGTCCACCCTGGTGATCATTTGCTTTTTATCCATGATTTATGCGGGATGTTTAAGTGTGCAGGTATCACAACTGAACAGGTGAAGAAGAAGTTACTTTCTATATACTTGAAAGGGAGAGCTAAAGAATGGTATAAGCTGCTGAAGAATGGACAATCCATGGAATAGGAGGAAATAGTACCTCTCTTTTGTTCTAAATTCTATCATCCTAGTGGAATTCATAAGGATAGAAATCTGATATATAACTTTTGTCCTCGTGATGGGGAGAGTACAACTCAAGCTTGGGGGAGACTGAAGTTACTAATGCTTAATATTCATGAACTCCCTAACAATATTATTATAAATAACTTTTATGCTAGGCTTTCTCTTCATGATAAATATTTACTAGATGCTTCTTGTGTTGGATCATTCACACGTATGAAGGAAGAAGCTAAATGGGATCTCCTAGACCATATTCAAGAGAACACCGAAGCTTGGGAGAATGACAAAGGAATAAAGTCAGGTATAAACTATGATTATGAATGCATTAAATCTTTTATGGGAACTGATACCTTCCATGATATTAGTAATGAGTTTGGTCTTGACTCCCAACTTATTGTCAATTGTTTTAAGGCCTTTGACTCTTGTATAGAAATTCCTAAAAATAAGTGAAATAAGTACCATGCACCTTATAAAGATGTTACTCATGTTCCTGTTAGAAGCACTGAAGTTTGTACTATTGATCATATTTTGCCTAAACCTTATGTTGAGAAAATACCCTTCCCAGTATTATATGATGATTAGTGCAAATAACAAAGTTACAAAGACAACTGTGGAGCCTAATGAGCAAATAAACAATGAACCTGTGGTAGCTATTGTGAAAGATCTTGTCACTAGAAATATAGAGGATGAGCACATTGTCTTCTGTGAAGACGCTTCTAATATTATCTCTCATCCTAGAAAAGCTAGTGTTCCTGTGATTTCTGTTAGAATTGGTGATTATTGCTACTATGGTTTATGTGATATTGGTGCTAGTTTTAGTGCTATTCCTTATGAGCTTTACAGGGAAATTATGCATGAAATTGGTCCTTGTAAGCTTGAGGATATTGATGTGGTTATTCACCTTGCTAATAAGGAAACCATTTGCCCTATTGGCATTGTAAGAGATGTCGAGGTTCTTTGTGGTAAGATTAAATATCCTGCTGATTTTCTAGTACTTGGTAAAGAAGCTAGTAAAACCTATCCTATTATCTTTGGTAGAACCTTCTTGAATACTTGTGGGGCTATCATATATTGTAGGAAGGAAAAAGTTTTGACTAAGTTTGATGGATAGTCTTATGAGTTTAACTTTTCCAAATTTGCTAAAGCTCCTTGTGAATATAGCTTGCCTAATAAATATTTCAGGATGGAACAACTTGCTTCTATTGATCCAGTTTATGACCTTGGACCTCTTTTTGATGACTGTAAGTATGATCATTCTGATGATAAAGTTGTTGCCAGTGACAGTTATATTTTCAACTTTATTCAAAGTGCTACTGAAAGTTATTATGAGAGAGGGAAACATGGTTTTATGCGTCTCGATAATGTTAAGTTTCCCCGTTTTTATGTTGAAAGCTTTGAAGTTGCATCTGTTTTGTCTTCCTATGCTAATGGCTTTTTGTTTCAACATTTTGTTTTCTCATGATACCCCCATGCATAGGAAGTGGGTTAGACTCAAATGTGTTGGTTATTTGCTTCTTGATGCTCTCTTTCACTTCAAATATTTATCTCCTATGTGAGCATCTTTCAAACTATCAAGTGTAACTTAAAGGCATTAAAGAAAAGTACTTCTTGGGAGATAACCAATAGTTTTGTGTAGTTGTGGAAGTTATTACCTCAATAATAACATCTCCTTATCCTTTTTGTTTTGGTTTTTGTGTCAAGTTCAACTACTTTTGTGAAGTAGAGGAGTTGTGAAAAGTGGCTGTCCTGGGACAGATTTTTGTACTGCATTGGAAAAATTGGTGAAGGATCTTAGTACTTTGGATGGAGCTGTATTTTTGTGTGCTTGTTCTCCAAGTTATTACCCAACTTTCATTAGTTTTGCACTTTTTGATTTGAGGAACATAAGGTTTTCGAAAAAAACAATCTTTACCTGCTGGTCTGTTTTGACAGATTTCTGCCATCATTTGCATTTGCCTCTTATATTGATTCCTTTCAGATTCTTTTGGGTTTTTGGAAAGGAGTTGCTATAGTAGATTTTGTTTTGATGGTTTTTAGTTGAAGTGTGAACCTAAGGGTTAATTGTTTTTTCATACACTAATGTTGCCATTGAAGTTTGTGTATTGCCTTGTGAGAAAAGGATTTTTTGGGAGAAGGAGAAGAGGAGTCTGCAGAGTTTGTATTTGAATAGGTAAAAGTGGTGAAAACAGAAGGTTCGTGAAAGCCTAATCTTTTTATATTTTTGATGTTTTTACTACATACGGAAGGTTACGAGACGAAACATAAGAGGAAACAAAGGCCGGGCGCGGGCCCTAGCTGGCCGCGCCTAGAGGGGGTGTGAGCCCCCGAGCTCCGTCTCCGCCTCGTTTTCTCGTCGTGTTTTCATTTCGATCTGTTTCTGTCACAAAATTTTCTCAAGTTTAGAGCACCATGGTCTCTTCCAACGACAAAGGCAAGAAGCCCGAGAAAGATGATACTCAAAACCCCAAGGAGGAGGATATTTTGGTAGGGGATGAAGAAGACATGGAGAAGGACGAGCATCCGGACACCCGCGCTACCATCGCAAGCATTGGAGTGGTGGAAAACCCTACCAAGTTTAGGAGGACAGCACGGATGTCTACAGGAGGGAAACCTCCACAGCTTATCTTCGTTCCACGGTCACTTCTTCCACGTACCAAGAATCCCTTCCATACTCCTATACATGAGCAACAATACCAACAGGTGCCCCAAGGGAATGCCCTCTGCTTGGGATCTGCCTCATTCTAACCATGTAGGGAAGGAAAATGCTAAGGAGGAAGAGTGGGGAAAGAATAACAAGGATTGGGATTCTCGGTCCGACATGATCATGAACCGCATTGAGCAAAATTCGGAGTTGATTCGTACTCTGACTTTCGAGTTTGAGGATTTGAGGAAACTTATTGAAGAGATTATCAAGAGAACACCACCACCACCGAAGGAGTAATTCATCATCAGGTTTGGCATCCCCTTGGCTTGTTCCAAGCTTGGGGGAGTATCGCGGTATCACATCATTATCTTTTACCATTTTAGTGGATTCATATATTTGGTAGAGAAGTTATCTTATAGGTTGGTTTGCATTGTGGAAGTATCTCTCCTTTAGTTGATTATCTATGTATCCCTTGGTGTGAGCGCCTTTATGGAATATTAATGAGAAGTTTCATCTTTTACTTTTTGCACTTATTATTTTAGTTTGCAATCTCTATTATATGGTTGATCTTGTTGATCAGTATTGGCATCACTTTGGGAGCATCAAGTAGATCTAAATTGGTTTTGGTAAACCGAGCTCTGGTCAGTAGCAACGCTTTTTGAGGTTTGAAAGGAAAATAGAAAAAGCTTACAGGTATTTTGTATCATTTATTTTCTTTCTTGACTGGCTCATAAGCTTAGTATTCTTTATATAAGATCTTTTGTGTCTTCAAGGAAGATTGCATGTTTGGCTTTATCACTTGTAGGTTTGCTTGTTTCCTTCAACTCTTTTGCTTGCTACCCAACCTTGCTAGCCAAAATACCTGTTTTTAGAAGGCATACTTCTCATGCATCCAATCCCTTTGAACCAAAACATGTGCCATTTGTGTCCACCATATCTACTTATTAGTATTATTGCTATTCTAAGCAAATTCTCAAGCTTCATCTATCTTTCGAATTAAAAAGTATTTTGTTATGTGAAAACTAGTTAATAAAGATCTCACAAACTTGATGGCACACCTTATTTTCTTGCCCCTAATAAACTTGAACCATTGTGTCATCGAAGTTGTATATGCTTGCATCTATACGTTGGGATTAGCAGAACCGTGCTGTCACGGGGAACGCTTTCAACGCTATTGGATTCATATCCAGTTGATATCATGCTCTTTTGCTTGGAGATGTCGACGGTGTGAAATAAAAGGGGAGCTTGTAAGTCCATGGAGTACTGTATGTGTGTTAGAGAAATGCCTGGGCCGCTAGCCTAAGCCATGCCTAATCATGGTGGAAACTTGCATCGCCACTATAGTGAGCAATCTGTGAAGCATCCTCAATAAAAATCTATGCAAATAGTAAATAAAAAGATCGATGAGATGCTCACTGTCTGTTTGCCTGTCATTCTGATTATGGGATAGCTCATGTATCATGTGCAAGGGGTACCCCATTGGCGGTTCTTTATGATACACATGTACTTACAATGACAAGAACTTACCGGTAACTAAAGTTGAGTAGCACGAGGAGCGACCCTCGTACTCAAGGGACATGAGATTGCCAACTTATATTTCGTCAAGCATATACTCCATCTTTGTTCACTTTAACCTTAACCACCTCAAGATGCTTATGATAGGGGCAATGAGGACTAAAAGCTAGTAAGTACCATAATCTTTTGGAAGCTCTTTATGAACTTGAAATCCGTGTTTCCCTCTATGAAGGGGCCTTTCTCCTATTTCTAAGTTGAGTCGGTAAACCTACTTCCTCTCTATCTCCAGCAAGCATTTGAGTTGTTGTGTTTCAAGCATTCATATGGTGATTTATTCAATCATGTTCTTTATCTTACTTGTTTGCATAAGACTCTTATCTATTGAGTATTACTTTGAAATCTATCATTGTGAAAAACCTTTTTAACCAAAGAGTGTTCCTGTTGTGAAAACTTCTTCAAAAAGCTTTTTGTGAAACTGTTTGCCAGTTGTTCTCTGACCAAGAACAAAGTTTGCCAATTCCAATTATTATTTATCTTTATGCATCTCTATTGTGACTCCTGTACTTGTTGCAAGCTAAGTTATATAATGGTGAGTTGCTTTCTCCTATGAGTTGTGTAATGGTAAGTGTGATGCTTATTGTCCGTATTCTTTTATCGACACTTCTCCATAAACCTGTGGACATGTTTACCGAGCTCAGTTTTTGCTTGGGGACAAGCGAAGGTCTAAGCTTGGAGGGAGTTGATACGTACAATTTGCATCACCATTTTATATCATAATTTGCCTCTATTCATTGATATATATGTCTTATTATGAGGTGTTACTTATGTCTTTTCATCTGTTTTTGCATGTTGGATGATTCTTGGAGGATGAACTGCCGGAGTCAGGATTCTGATGGAAAAAGAGGTGTTTTGATGCAATTTCGCGAAGATCAAAAAAATACCAGAAAAATATTGGAAAATAATATTTTCCCAGAAGACGAAGGAAGCCAAAAGGGGAGGCAGAGTTGGGCCACAGGGGCCCCACTGTAGCATCCCATTTGTCTAACAATTGTAATGCTACTTGGTCTAGTAATATAATGGCTACTTCCTATCTATAATTGTTGCATCATAATTATATCATGCTCATGTCATCATGCCACCTTGCATTTGAGCATCATATAAAACCCTTTTTATTTGGTTCTTCTCTCATATGCATTGTAAATTGTATTTGCCTCTTGATATTGTATTTGGCTTTTGATATAACGTTATATGCCCAATATGAGTTGAGGGCATCTCTCTTGCAAATCCTTCCATCTCACTAACTTGATAATGCCAATTCTCTTGATGATACCATCTATCTATCTTTTCTTCTACTCTATCTATCTTTCCTCTTTTTTCATTTTGTTGAGCTCTACTTCTTGTAATCTTTGGTCTTTTCTATCCCTACTCTATATTTTCCACCATTTGTATCCTTGTTGGAACCTAGTTCCTATGTTAACCTCTTTTTCTTTCTACTTATTGTATGCATTATATCTTCTGCTATAACCCTATGTCCTCATATTCCATTCCTTTTAGTCACATATACATGCCTCCATGCTTTCATGAGCCATGCCATCTCACCCTATTCTAAACTCTTACATATGCATGCCCAAGCCTCTCACGTGAGTGCATGTACCAGCTACAGCTAACTCCTTGGCACTCCAACTAGCTACAACCATTCCTGTGCATCGGTCAACCTCAACACCAAAGCACCTCCCTTGTCCCTGGTGCCACCAGACCGAGCCAGACCTCCTTGCCTCTCCCTCTCTCGACCATGTTGCCATCGACCTTCCCATGTTCCTCTCCCTCCTTTCTGCTAATCACGTGAGCCCCACTCACGCCAAACTCGTGAACCCTCCGCTTCGCTTCCCTCCTGTCCACACGAGCATGACAGCCCACGCCACGGTCGTACCCTCCCCCCTTTTCCTCCCCAAGACCATGTTCTCCATCTTTTCCTTCTGAACCCTAGATCGATCCAGTCCGAGAACCGGCGGTGGGTGGTGCCAGGAGCCAGGAGCAGTTGTGCGTTGCGGAGGTGCTGCTCCACGTCTTCTTCCTCGACCAGAACAGCGGGAGACGCTGGAATCCCCGGGGCACAGGAAGCCGCGCTCGCTGTCGTGTTCACCAAGGTCGCTCACGCTCGCTGTCATCATCTGCTGCCCTTCGCTGCTCGCCGGACTGGCTCGGCCAAACCCGTGCACGAGGTGAGTTCCGTTCTCCCCTGCCCTGGTTCCCTCGCCCCTTGCATCCCTGGCCTCACCTCCGGCCGCACTCGCTGCAGCACGCGAGCCTTTGCAGGCAGTAGAACTGCAGCTCGACGCCACCTATTCTGCCCTGTTTTCCGGCCACCTTCGTCCCAAAACCGGTGATCACCAACACCCTGGTCTCTTCTCCGTTAACCCATCTTTCCGTTCCAAAAGGAATTACTTCCATCGGACCTCTCGATCTCCCGGAATTGTCCGCCGAAGTCAGCCGGATCTTGCTAGTATACGGCAGTTCGTCCGTCAGTTAACGATCGATATCTCGGCTTCTGTTCATCACCGTTTTCCCCACCGCTGCAGCCAAGATTCGGCTATGACCCCTAGATGAAAGTTGTAGCCCTATCATCCCTCTTCATCTTTCATTTTTGCATCATGGCGAAATTCGTAGTATATCGCTCGCCATATTCGTTGCAAAACCGAGTTAGCTAGCAGCTTCGTCTGACCCAATCTTCAGTTTTATCAGTTAGGCCTTGAACGTTTTACTCAAAGCCCCCTGTCCTTTGCAAAATCACCCACCCAGCCCTGGACTGCCCACGTGTCGCCTCCTCGCTGGACCATGCGTGTGTTGTGGCCCTGCTGCTCCCAGGCCCACCTGTCATCCACTGTGGCTAGGTGAGCCCGCGGTGACAAATGGTTTTTCTGTGCGCGTGTGTCCTAGTCAGCTTTGGCCCACCTGTCTGTGAGTTTGGGTAAGAAAGGCTGAGTGACAAAAGTTTCCATATCCCTTCTCAAACTAATCAATTTTCAGGAATGAAGATAATATAAATTTATTCATAACTTTCAAATGGTTTGGAATTTGAATTCAAACTCTATATGAAATATGTTTTGTTTTTGAATGTTCAAATCTTTAGTCAAATATTTTCAGAACTAATTCAAACTAGTCAAACCTTTGACTTTGACTCCATTTGACTAATTTCGACTTTAAAATAAATTTAAATTCATAATTCCAAATAATACAAATAATATATGTTTTCAAATCAGAAAAATGTGAGGAATTCAAATATGCCATTCAAAATATATTTTGGACACTTTAAATTTCGAGTTGATAAAAATTAGAACAAAATGCCCTTTTCCTTATTTATTTAATAACTTTTGTTTTATAACTCCAAATTTAACAAATGATATGTCTAAAATGATCAGCTCGACGAGACCTTTCTGTTCATGCATTCCATGTTCTGAATTGCAGCATGCATCATAGAAATATTGCAAAACTAGAACTGTTTATGGGAGTAAAACATGCCTAAATACATTAACCAAGTGTTTTATTATTGTTTCTCACCTCCCCCATGCCATGCTACTTTATTGCCATGCAAATTGTGCATCATTCATCATGGCATGATTGTTTATTTGTCGCATTTTATTCATATTCTTGTGCACTTTATTTATGTTGGCCTTGTTTGTTTGGTTCTTTTTCGAATAGACGCTGAGCAGGGGATATATCAAGAAACCCAGGAGCACTACCCAGATCCTTCTCTCGCTTCAACTGAGCTGCCAGGCAAGCACTACCACATGCTTGCATACATATAGTACCTATTGCCTCTATCTTATTCTTGCATCATTGAGTCGCGTTTGCATTAATCTGAAATCCCAAGTATTGCATAGCCTTAACTTTTAAACCCCACCGAAGCTTGTTCCTCCATCCCATGAGCCATTACTATAGGAGTTGTTTGAGCCATGCGAGTCGTAGAATAGCATGTGTAGGGTATGTGAGTGTCTGATGGATAACGAGGTACCTAAACAACTTAACCTGAGTAGTATGGGATAACTAATGAAAGTGGCACCGGTGAGCAATATCTGCTATTTGGTTTTTCATGCTCACTTGTGTCCCGTAGGACCCCGAGTACTTGATTCCTGTTCCTTGAATATTCGCGCTATCCACATCCGGGAGGATTATGGGACCCCCCTGAGCCAGAGCTTGATTCATTCTTATTTCTTGGGGCCACAAACTAGTTTGAGGTTTTATTTACTATCCTGTACTTATGCCATGCTTTACTGCTTTATTTAAATTGTGCGATGTACTGCACCTGTACTATTTAGGGTCGTGACACGTTTTTTCTGTATCGACAAGCCCAGTCACATTTTCGGGTTCCCAGTCGTTTACAGCCGTCCCCACAAACATTGAGTCCGTCTCGGAGCCGGCCAGCTTCGTTGCGGGTATACTTAATGGGGTGGTCCCCTGAAATATTTCTGAATCTTGTGATTGCTTTGTCGTGAAAGCCTCGTTGGGTTTTGATTTGGTTTTTCCAAGGTTGATCGAGTGTGTGTTGCTATTTGTGCACCCCTGCAGGGTAAAACTTTCTGAAAGCCGTGTCCGCGGTTATGGACGACTTGGAGCACAGTTTCTCGATCATAGACAAGTATAACTAAAGTACCGCTTTTAATTTGACTAAGTAACTGACTAGTAAATAGTGCAACACTCATGGAATGGTTAATAAAACTGCCAACGGATGGGGGGTGTTCGTCCGCTTCCTCGTTGGTAAGCGAGGAGGAGGATGGATCTGTTAATATTACTGTTATAACTGTTGTCATTAATTCACGGACATCCGTCTATCTTTGGTTAGGCGGATGGTTAGCGAGTATCTATAGAATTGTTAGGGTTTATCTTTTGCTGCAATTGCGTCACCCCAGGTTGTGTACCCTTTAGAGGCATAAAGACTTGCTGAGTACCCCTAGGGTCTCACACGATAAATTATTTGATTCAGATGAACAGGTACACTCACAAGCTGGATAATGGGTGGAGGAGACGGACGATGTGGGCAACGATCATTCGGTGTAGAGATTCCGGGAACGGGGATCCGTGAGATCTGTGGGCGGGATGTGTTTATTTATGGGGCATCTTATGCCGATTTGCTTCTTATCCGTACTCGGATCTTGTTTGTCGCTTCCGCCTAATACTCTGATGTTTGATGTATGAGGAGATATCCTAAACTATTATATCTATCTAGGACTTTTGGATCTTGCCGTATGGCGTTGCAATATTTCTATTTCTTTTAGATGGAATGGCTCTGATGTACTGTTGTATGGTGGCTTGCATACATACTCATTTGTGTATGTAGTTGATCCCTTCGCCTGCCGATTACGTCGCCCGTTCTTGTCCCGATGTTTGGAAATGGTTAGGACGGCCGAAAGGTCTACCTGTGAGTGGCATTTGGGCCCCACCGTACTATTTTAACCATTTCCGCTCATCCAGGCTTGTAACTAGGAGCGTAATTCACCGAGGTAGTTACACCCACCCCCCCAGGTGCGCCCCCGGGCCACGCCTAGGGCAGGTGTGGCCCACCTGGCCGGCCTTCGACTCCGCCCTCTCGCCTATATCTTCCGTTCGGAATCCTAAAACACGGGGAGCGACCATAGAAATATTCCGCCGCCTCTGCGGGGCGGAAAACACCAAGAGAGAAAGAGCTCTCCGGCAGACAGATTTCTGCCGGGGAAATTCCTTCCCGGAGAGGGGAGATCGTCGCCACCAACACCATCGTCAAGCTATACTTCATCGGGATCATCATCATCCACACCATCATCTCCACCAGCACCATCATCACCACTCCATCCCGCTGTAACAATTGTGTTGAATCTTGCATTAGTTCTTAGGGGGAACTTTCCCAGTGTTGATTACTATTGTAGTTGATGCTTGTGAGTGGAATCATTGGATTATTGTTTATGTTCATACTGTTATCCATCACCATATCATCTTTGTCTTGATCCATATGATGTCTTGTGAATAGTTCGTTTAGTTCTTGAGGACATGGGAGAAGTCATGTTGTTAGTAATGGATTTGTGTTGAGTTATTATCCAATGGTTTAGTATTTAAGTTGTGGTGCTATTCTTCTAGTGGTGTCATGTAAACATCGACTACATGATACTTCACCATTTATGGGCCTAGGGGAGTGCATTGTGTATTTGGATACTAATTGTGGGGTTGCCGGAGTGACAGAAACTTGAACCCCCATTAGGACACCTTTGCATAAGGGAGTGTAGGATCTCAGAGTTTAAGGTTGTGGTTAGTTTTATATCTTAATTACTTTCCTGTAGTTGCGGATGCTTGCAGGGGGTTTAATCACAAGTATGTATTAGTCCAAGTAAGGTCGGTACATTAGCACAGGTTCACCCACACAACACTTACAACACCAAAGAAGGGTACTCAGCTATTTGAAGCGAAAGCACTTGACAGAATTCCCATGTGTCCTCGAGAACGTTTGGTCCTTATAAGTATTTCCACCGGCTTGTCCTTTGCTAAGAAAGGTTTGGGCCACTTGCTGCGTTTGTTCATTGTCTTTATCACTTGCACTTTGTTTCTTTGATTTATCAGAAAACCCCTAAAAATTTGTTTGCTAAGTATTTACAGAGAGTTCCTGCTCCATACCACTAGTCAACACCCTCTGCTCCTCGTTGGGATCGACACTCCTATTTATCGAAAGTACTACGATACACCCCCAATACTTGTGGGTCATCAAGACTATTTTCTGGCGCCGTTGCAGGGGAGTGAAGCGCTATTGAGAGTGGAACTTTTAAAGTAAACTTCTACTATGAGTATTGTTTTTTATTTCTATTTGTTACTTTGTTTCCAATATGGATAACCCACTTGGTTTTCTGTTTGGGAAAACTACTACTACTATTAGGGTAGTAGATGAACCCCCACCTATTGAGATAGATCCTTTTAAGATACCTACAAGTATTGTTGATCGTGTTATGGATAATTATTATTTAGGGGATGGAACTGTCCACCCTGGTGATCATTTGCTTTTATCCATGAATTATGCGGGTTGTTTAAGTGTGCAGGTATCACAACTGAACAAGTGAAGAAGAAGTTACTCTCTATATCCTTGAAAGGGAGAGTTGAAGAATGGTATAAGCTGCTGAAGAATGGACAATCCATGGAATGGGAGGAAATAATACCTCTCTTTTATTCTAAATTCTATCCTCCCAGTGAAATTCATAAGGATAGAAATCTGATATATAACTTTTGGCCTCGTGATGGAGAGAGTACAACTCAAGCTTGGGGGAGATTGAAGTTACTAATGCTTAAATGTCCTATTCATGAACTCCCTAACAATATTATTATCAATAACTTATATGCTAGGATTTCTCTTCATGATAAATATTTACTAGATGCTTCTTGTGTTGGATCATTCACACGTATGAAGGAAGAAGCTAAATGGGATCTCCTAGGCCGTATTCAAGAGAACACTAATGCTTGGGAGAATGACAAAGGAAGAAAGTCAGGTATAAACTATAATTATGAATGCATTAAATGTTTTATGGGAACCGATGACTTCCGTGATAAGTATTTCCACCGGCTTGTCCTTTGATAAGAAAGGTTTGGGGCACTTGCTGCGTTCGTTCGTTGTCTTTATTACTTGCACTTTGTTTCTTTGTTTTATCAGAAAACCCCTAAAAATCCGTTTGCTAAGTATTTACAGAGAGTTCCTGCTCCATACCACTAGTCAACACCTTCCGCTCCTCATTGGGATCGACACTCCTATTTATCAAAAGTACTACGATACACCCCCTATACTTGTGGGTCATCAAAGTCCACCTTTGGGTTATCATCTGAACCCCCTCCAGTATTAAGTTGCAAGCAACAGACAACTGCTTTAAGCAAAGTGTGTAAGGTAAACAATCCAATTGTTCCATGAACAAGAGACCGTTGTTTTCTCCCTAGTGGCGACAACACATCTACAACCTTAGAGATTTCTATCACTTCCCTTAGATTAAATAGAGGCATGAACCCACTATCTAGCATAAATACCCCCTCTTGGAGTCACTAGCAACTACTTGGCCAAGATAGCTACTAACAATGGGAGAGCATGCAAGATCACAAACAACACAAACATGATAGAATCAATAAGACAAAAACCATTAATCAATCTGACATAGTAATCTCATTATCCATCGGATCCCCGCAAACACAACATGCATGATTACAAATAGATGATCTTGATCATGAACGGAGCTCACAAGATCTAAATATGGTAGCACAAAGGATGAGATACAACCATCTAGCTACTACATGGACCCGTAGTCCAAGGTGGAACTACTCACACTTCACACCGGAGGTTGGCATGATGAAGAAGAAGGCCTCCGGGATGATCTCCCCTCCGGCAGGGTGCCGGGAAGAGCTTCAGATCCCACGATCTAGGGACGATGGTGGCGGCAGCTACAGACAATTTTGTGGAATATTCATCAGGTACTTAGGGTTTAGGCATCGGGGGCTTCTTATAGGCGAAGGGGCGAGGCAGGGGGGTGCCAGGGCGACTGCACCCCCCAGGCGTGGGCCCACCTTGGCCGCGCGGCCAGGGGGTGCGGCCCCCTGGTGGCCCTCCTTCATCTCATATTCAGGCTTCGTGTTCCCCACGTAAAATATTGACTTTGGCTTTTGTCCCGTCCAATTCCGAGAATATTGATTTTCTGTCTTTCTTGAACAAAAACAGAAGAAAACATGCAACTGACACTGTGGCATATTGTTAATAGGTTAGTACCAGAAAATATATAAAAAACCCTCAAAGTGTAGACAAAGCAAAGCAAAGTAGGTACTAAACAAGCATGGAACATAAAAAATTATAGATACGTTTTTGACGTATCAAGCATCCCAAGATTAACTCCTGCTTGTCCTCGAGTAGGTAAGTCATAAAAAGAATAATTTTTTAGGTTACATGCACCATCAAAATCAAGATCAAACCATTTGCAAGCATTGAAAGCTGGGATCAAAGAACTCTAAACATGAGTATGAAAGATGGAGTTCTGATAGTAAGACAAAGTAACTATGCATGCAACATGAAAGGCTACAAACAAATATCATGAATAACATGCATTGAAAAACGTTTGTTTGTTTCACATATAGAAAACATAGCATAGTGGCAATCAGCTTGTCCCTCATGGAGTAGAAAATAGATGCATAGGACACCTTCAAAGTTCATAAGAGTGACTAGATACAAATAGCATGAGAACAAGTAATATCAACAATATGAATCAATCAATAAGTTTTTGGACAATGCACATAGAACTAAAAATGGCAACTATGCTCTCTTAACTGGTGCCTAAAGGTAGAACGTGGAGACTCAATATAATAGTGGAAGAAAGGCCCTTCGTATAGGGAAGCAGAGATTTCAAGTTTCAAAAAGAGCTTCCAAAAATTATGGTACTTGTTAGCTTTCAGCTCTCATTGCCCCTATCATAAGCATCTTGAGGTGATTAAGGTTAAAGTGAACAAACTATGGAGTATATGCTTGACAAAGTATAATTTGGCAATCACATGTCCCTTGAATACGAGGGACACTCCTCATTCTACTCAACTTTAGTCACCTGTAAGTTCTTATCATAGTAAGTACATGTATATCATACAGAACCGCCAACGGGGTACCCCTTGCACATGGTACAGGAGCTATCCCATAACCAAAATGACAAGACAAGCAGACAATGAGCATCTCAACAATCTTCTTATTTACCATGGGAACATGGTGCTTTTTTCTCTCTTTCCTCTTTTCAATATGTCTCTCTTTTTTATAAGAAGAATGCTTCATAGATGTCAATATGGTGATGCTGCAAGTTTCCACCATGATTAGGCATGGCTTAGGCTAGCGGCACAGGCGTTTCTCTAATACACATACATAACTCCATGGACTTACAAGCTCCCCTTTTATTTCACACCGACGACATCCATAGACAAAAGAGCATGATATCAACTATGTATAATGTACAAGTGCAATGTTGAAAGCGTTCCCCATGACGACATGGTTCTACTAATTCCAACGTATAAGTGCAAGCATATACAACATAGATGACACAATGGTTCAAGTTTATTAGGGGCAAGAAATATAAAGTGTGCCATCAAGTTTGTGAGAGATTTAATCACTAATTTTTTGTAGGGGTTCGTAGCATGGAAAACAAAAAAATTCTACCGCATGCACACAAACAAGCCAAGATCTATCTACTAGATTATAGCAACAAGTCGATAGAAGCACTCACCCTTGAAGATTCCAAAGCGGTTAACGAGAGCAGATTCTCGTGGGTGATGTAGTCGTACACTTGCCGATCTTAAGATCATGTAGACGATCCTTCCGGCACTGCGTTCCGGCAGCGCTTCCACAGTCGGTCACACGTTAGGTACTCGATGAAGACCTTCCTCTCCCTTGTTCCAGCAGGCAGCGGAGGTTGTAGTTCTCCCCTCGTGATTTCGTCAGCATGACGGCGTGGTGTTGGAAGTAGAGGGAGGATCCCGCAGGGCTTCGCCTAAGCTGGTGCGAGTTATGGTGGATTAGGGTTTCCTGGAGATCTAGGGTTTAGAAGTCCGGGAGGAGGAGGAGGTGTCGGCGGCGGCTAGGGCGGCGGTGGCGCGGCGGCGGCGAGCGGCGGCGACGCTGATGTGGGGAGGGCTTGGCTCTTGTGGTGTTGGGGCAGCCCTCCCCTCTATTTATGAGAAGGGGCAGCCTTGGGAGGGTGGGTTTGAATCCAAACCCAAACCCAAGTTGGATTGAGAGAAGGACTTGTTGCTTCTCCCACTAGGAAACCATTGTTCCAGTTTGACTTTTCAAACTTCCCGTTTGACTTTCAATTTAGAGCTTTAATTATCTCTTGCAAATGCCCACACCAAGTGACCTAGGATATGATCCAATCACTCCATTTACCGATGACACATTCATGGTCCATTCCCCTTCTGGTTCGGTGAACCTTCTAGAACCTCTCTGATGAAAACATCGGAATCTTTCCCAAACTCCGGAATCGGACTTTCCTTATATGAATCTTATTCTCCGGACCATTCCGGATCTCCTCGTGATATCCCGGATCGAATCCGAGACACCTAACAACATTCGCTATCCCTACTAACATTCCATATCTACTAAACAACATTGAATCCTTAAGTGTGTCTCCCTACGGTTCGTGAATTATGCGGACATGATCGAGACACTTCTCCGATCAATAACCAATAGAGGAATCTGGAAATTCATATGGCTACCACATATTTACGATTACTTTGCGATCGAATGAACCACTTACATACGATACCAATTTCCCTTTGTCTCATGATAGTTTACTTATCCGAGGTTTTAATCGTCGGTATCTCTGCATACCTAGTTCAACCTCGTTACTGATAAGTACTCTTTTCTCGTTCCCGTGATATGTGATCCCTTGTGAGCCAGTCACATGCTTGCAAGCTAATTGGATGACATTCCACCGAGAGGGCCCAGAGTATATCTATCCATCATATGGATGGACAAATCCCACTCTTGATCCATGTGCCTCAACCCATACTTCCCGAACACTCAATGCCACCTTTATAGCCACCCAGTTACGGTGTGGTGTTTGATGTCATCAAAGCATCCTTCCGGTGATGGTGATTAACATGATCGTCGAAGGAATTAGGTTACTATGTATCAGAAAGCTTATAGCAAATGAACTATTGAAATGACTTGATCTTAATGCTACGCTTATCTATAGGAGTAAGTCCATCATGCCATTCTCCTAATGATATGATCTTGTTATTAATAACATATCAATGTTCATGATCGAGAAACCACGATCATCTATTAATCAACAAGCTAGTATTACAAAGAGGCTTTACTAGGGACTCTAATTTAGTTTAAAAATCACACAAGTATTAATGTTTCCTGTTTAATACTGTTATAGCATGAATGTAAACATTTATCATAAACACAAAGATATAATAATAACCACTTTTATTATTGCCTCTAGGGCATATCTCCAACAATTTTCACATAACAAAATACTTTTTAATTGGAAGATAGATGAAAACAAGAATATACTTTGAATGGTGTAACACACCATGCATAGGAATTTATAGCGGACACTCTGGAATAACTTGGTTTCTTGGGAGTTGGAAGCATGAGTAGAGCTTACTCATACAAGTGGAGGCTAGCAAAAGACTGGGAGCGACCAACTAAGAGAGCAATAATGTCCATAATCATGCAGAGCGACAAAATATTACTAATAAAAGCATAGAGTGGTACTATAAGTCAAGGACTAAATGATTATAAAGGCTAAGGTGACTGGTTCATAGTCATAACATGGTGTGAGCATGTGCCAAGTCAACCCAAACAAAGCATCAAAGGAGAATACCACAATATTATGATTTTGTATGCTAAAACAACGCATGATTCTTTCAAAGCACACTAAGCAATCCCAATTGTTTGGAATAAGTCATGTTACAGCAGTAATCACTAAGAATAAGGTCAAAACAACATCTAGCATGACATGCTAAAGTCTAAGTCACAGTCAAAGCAAGCTCCTTTTGCACTATTCAAGCAAGAACTTCCTACTCCTTTCCAACACCAATCAACTTATTTGAAACAACACAGCGCGGACGGGGTACAAACTACTTTATTCAAGCAAACTAAACAAACTAAGCAGACCAAACGAAAACTAATACGCTCCAAGAACAACACAACAGTGCACGAAACAATAAAAATGAAGTGTCTAGAAAGACCTGAGCTTTTTATTAATGAAGAAGGGGATGCCTTGGGCATCCCCAAGCTTTGACGCTTGTACCTCTTGAATATTTCTTGGGGTGACTGTTGGAATTATGCCCTAGAGGCAATAATAAAGATGTTATTATTATAATTCTTGTTCATGATAATGTTTATATTCCATGCTAGAATTGTATTAAGCGAAAACTTTAATACCTGTGTGGTTTGTGAACAACACCGTGTCCCTAGTACGCCTCTATGGACTAGCTCATTGATTAATGATGGTTAAGGTTTCCTAACCATAGACATGAGTTTTCGATTAATAATGAGATCATATCATTGGGAGAATGATATGGTGGACAGACCCAAACTAAGCGGAGCAATTAGATCGTGTCATCGTGTTCATCTTTGCGAAGCTTTTCTTATGTTAAATAGTGTATTCCTTAGACCATGAGATAATACAACTCCATGGTATCGGAAGAAAGCTTTGAGGTCATCAAACGTCATCCTATGAGAGGGTGATCATAAAGGTGTCTCTCAGGTGATCGGAAAGTACCTGTTGGGTTGTATGTATCGAGATGGGATTTGTCCCTCCCAAGTCGGAGAGATATACTTTAGGCCCACTCGGTAATCGATATCAACACCGCTTGCAAGCATGTGGTTAAGGAGTTAATCACAAAGTGATATCGGATTACGAAACGAGTAAAGTACTTGCTGTGAACGAGATTGAACTAGGTATGACGGTACCGACGATCAAATCTCGGGCAAGTAAAATATCGCGAGACGAAGGGAATATATATGGGATTGAATGAATCCTGGCATCGTGGTTCATCCGATATGATCATCGATGAATGTGTGGGAGACAATATGGGTTTCCAGACCCCGTTGTTGATTATTGATAGAAGATCATGTCTGCATGTTCTCGAACCCGAAGGGTCACACACTTAACGTGTCTCGACGCTATGATAGATTGGATAATTGGTTTATGAGTTTTTGTTCGGAGTCTCGAATGGGATCCGGGACATCACGAGAGGTTCCGGAATGGTCCGGAGAATAAGATTCATATAAGGCAATGCAGTTTTTGGAGTTCAGAATTGTTTCGGGTTAATCGGTATTGTACCAGAAGCTTCTAGAACCTTCCGGAGGGGGGCCAACGTGGACCCACCTGTCGGGAGGGGGCATGGGACTATGAGGGAGTGCCCTGGCCGCATTGGGCCAGGGGCACAAGGCCCCATAGGGCCCAGCCGGCCAAACCTAGGGGAAACCCTAGGGGAGCTTCTAGAAGGAGGGGGGAAACTTTCCCCCCACTCTTCCCTCCTTGGCCGCCGGCCTAGGCTTGGGGGAGGGGCTAGGGTTGGCGCCCACCCCTCTATATAAGGAGGGCTGGGGGCGCACCACCCCCCCCACACACACACCTCCTCCTCAAGCCCTAGCCGCCCTGCTGCCCTCCTCTCTCTCTCCCTTCCGACTGCACGTAGGCGACGCCCTGCTGCAGAAACTCTCCACCACTTGCACTGCGCCGTCGCGTTGTAGATCCAATCCGTCTCTCCACCATACTTGCTGGACCAAGGAAGGAGGAGACGTCGAGGTGCCGCACGTGTTCATCTCTCGGAGGCATCGCCACTTGCGGTGTTAGATCGGAGCGGATCGCGAGGAGGAGAAGTGAGTACGACTACATCACCCACGTTCTGACAACGTTCCGCTGTGCGAATCTTCAAGGGTATGAATATCTCATCTAATCTCTCTCGTTGTTTGCATCTCCTAGATTAGATCTTGGCTTTCCCGTTCGCATCCATAGAATTTTTTTGATTTACTAGGTAATTGCCCGTGCTTTGCACGGGGACGTAAATATTCTTACGATTCGTGTCAAACATGTAATTTTAGGATTATCCTGATCATTGTCAAGAGCAAAGGCAGACTATTTTACAACATGCACCCTAAGTAAAGTGTAAAATACCTATCGGGCACCCTAAGTATCTCCCCTCTGTTTCTTCCTCCTTGCGTGTGTGTTCCATGTTATCTCACTTCACTTCGGAATGCTTCCTTCATCATTATTGATGAGCTTGTTATAATTTCGACAATTATCTAAATGATAGACAAAACACGATGGAAATAATTTTCGTCCACATTTAGCCTCACCCAAAAACAGGGAGGCGGGAACGGAACAACATACGAAATTATGTATGAAAACAAAATTATAAAATCAATTAAATAGTGATATTTCATGTCCATGTCACCTCCCTGGACCGGCCATGCGGCCATCAATTGATGTATGTGCACACTTGCTCATTCTCCCCCTCTTTGATATTTAGAGCAAATCCAACGACCTTTACAAATTTGAGTCTGCAACTTTGATTGGAGAGCTTCCAACAAAATCAATTTTTATTTCTCTTTGTCATGGACTTTTCTAGTTTGCCATTATCACACGACTCAGATACCATTTACCAATAATTGGTATTGCCATATTTGAGCAAAAAAACATGAGGAATATGGGTACAGAGCTCGGAGTCACTATGCCGCACAAACATTTAAATAATACAAACAAAAGAGCATTATCATCATGCAATGGAAAGACAACTAAGTTTCTAAATATTAAAAGAGGAACGCTCCTATTGAACATTACATAATTACAATGCATGAACATAAGAGTGCAAGGAAAAAAGGGTGCTTACAGAATAGTGACATGTTCTCGCGATGCACCATCAACAAAACCTTGCAATGATTTATAACTGATTTACATAACTGAACAAAGCACTATTAGTATTCTCTCCGTCATGAAATAAATGACTTGGATTTGTCTAGATTGGCATGTATCTAGACGCATTTTAGTGTGTAGATACATGTGAATCTAGACAAATCCAAATCACTTATTTTAGGATGAAGGGAGTACATTTGAAGTAAACATAAAGGAAGATAATAAAATCTGCTCATGGCAGACTACTCTTGCATAAAGAAAGAAAAATCTCAACTGAAATAAAAACATCTTGCAGTGTGCTGAATATTTAACAAACATCAGAGACAAGTCAATAGAACGTCCAAGCATAAAGTGTAAACAATAGAGGAGTTGATATCTCTAGTCGGTATGTAATAAAACATGCTCGTGGCTGCAATCATTGATCATTTTCATCTCATTTTATCCACACCATGCTCAATTGTTCACGCTGACCTGCAAATATAGCACACAGTCGTGGAAGTTCCTAGCGCTGAAGCTTGTAGCATCTTGTGTCCTTTTTGCAGGAACTGAATCAAATGCCGATGTGAAGACATGCTGACAAAATGAACTGACGGGAATACATAGCCAAAATGGATGTGGAGTTACCAAGAAAAGAAGTGGTGATAATGCATAGGCTTCATCTGAAATTTTCTGAACCACCGAGATAACAACCAACAAATAAATATTTAAACACTCATATGTGGGCATATAACAGCAAGGAGACAAATACCTAGGGAATTTCCTGATATACTGGATGTGGAGCTATCAAGAAAAGAAGAGGCGCTAATGCTTAGGTGTCATCTGGAATTTTCTGAACCACCAAGATAACGAGCAAAAAAATATTTAAACAAGCATATGTGGGTATATATGATATTTCTCTAAACAATATTGCAATAAAACATGCTAAGGATTCGATAGTAGCAGCACCAATATGAAACTCTTGCTTTTCGGTGAGCTAGCGCGTGTACATTCTTTCCACACTAAATCATGCACGGAACTGAGAATAATTTTGTTATGCCGAAAACTTCATTATAAGTTGATCTTTGCCACTTCACATCTCATAACTGATCTTAAAAAGTAGTTTATGAATACTAAAAATTAACTAAATAAAACTAAATCATCTAAAACTTGCACAGAGTTTCATCCCCTAAACAACTGTCTTCCATGAACACATTCGCATCACTCAGTAGTCCACTTATTCCATGACCTACTTGCAAAAAAGAACTAAGTCATTTTACCTATGTATAACAACCAGTGTCTAGATTTCCATCCAGATTTAGCGTAGGAGCTAAAACCATGGTGAATTTGTCACCAGTACTCACTGAGTAGATATTGGTAGCAACATCTAATTGCATGCACATGTCAAACTGCTCGTATTTAGTTTCAATGCGATTAACTGCATACCAGCATAGAAAGGAAAACATTTAGTTCAATAAACATTTGCAGCTACAAGGTTGTGTAACAGTGTAAGTATAGCTATGATGTGAGAATTATCAGATCTAAGCATTTGTATAGTGCAGTGTAAAATGGCTAAGCGTAAATTGTTATGCTAACAACACTCTAAGGGCTATACATGTGCGGGGCCGTTTGGCAGAATAAAACGCAGTAAAACATCTTCCCACCAGGATCAGTCTAGATACTAAGGTTGCTGCATTTGAAGTAAACAGGATTAACTTCTTTAGTTCATCTGGAACACTCCCAGAAGTCAGATCCTTACCCCATAATTAGCAAAAAGGACAAATTTGAATTGAGATACAAAAATCAGAGGCGATTCAATAAAACTGACGAACATCAAGTGTTAAATACATTGAAAGTAACAAATCAGGGCAAATCTTGCAGAATAACATATCAGTCCATGAGGCAATTGGCCTACATAACAATTATTCAGTGCAACCGTACCGATATTATCAGTTCATTGGACCAGAAGCCGCAAGGAATTTCCTTCTAGCAGTATTGCATTCTTTGCAAATTTGCAATTCGTCGAAAACATAGAGTGCAGTGCCAAATGTTGAAATACCTGTACTGTGTATCTGTACGTTAGTATCTAGAAGACTGCACTCTGAACGTGGTTCTGTTGTACCTGTAGTCCTAATCCTTAGGAGGAATTGGTCGGCGCACGACATGCGCCTATGTGCGCCTCAGCCTGCATGGCGGCTTCAGCTTGCATATCTGTAGCTGCTCTCGATGAATGGAACACAGATAGTATTCTCCAAACGTTCTCCCAGCATCATGAAATAAGAAACGGAAAAATCAGAAATAGGCAAATAGAAGGCTGATGGTACATACCGATTTGTTGGCTTGTGAGAGTAGTACGGCGCTGCGTTTGATCTCGTGACGAGTCAGGCCGCCTGCAGAATCCCTTCCATCGTGCCTGAGACTCAGCCGCCCGCGCCATCCGCCACAATCCCGATTTCCAGTGCTAGGGAGGAAGAGAAAGAAGGGACTGGCGGAGGGGAGCGCGGATGCGGTGGTGGTCGGAGACAAGGTCGCTGAGGTCGGGGGTGACACAGAGGTGCTCGGCGTGCAGGAAGAAGAGGCCAAGAGCGGTGGTGTGATAGCTCGGAACCAGGCGGTGATGGGCGGCGCCGACGCGCCGTACGACGGTAGTGATGTACGTAGTCGATCGGGAGAGAGAGAGGCGTGGCGATCTGGAAAGAGGGAGGCGTATGCGGGGGCGGCGTGTATGGGACGGGAGGTGCGCGAGGTATCAGCGAGACCAAGGAATTTAATCGCTCGGTGGAAAAACATCACGGGAGAGCACTCGACGAAAACCAATGACGTATCGGTCGACCACGGAACATGATGTTCTTTTTAGATAGTAGAGACTATGCTGCGAAACCCTTCAGTGGTGTCAGAGCTAGATCTATGCGTAGATGTGTTTCACGAGTAGAATGCAACATGGTTGTTACGGGCGTTGATGTTTTCTGTTGCAAGCCTCTTGTTTGTGTTCTTCTTATGACGCGGGATAGTGAGATTGAAGCGGTCGAGGCCAACCTTACGCGACGTCGTTCGTGAGACCGGCTCCGCACTTGACATGTGGCTTGTTCCACACATGCGGCTGGTGGATGCCAGTTTCTCTCACTATAGTTGTCATGGGATTTACACTGGAGTTTGGCAACCATAATATCACTGTTGTGGCTTTCCGTAGATAAGAATCGTTTTTAGCTTGCTACTCCTATAAGCCATGTAAAACATGCAACAACAAAGTAGAGGCGTCTAACTTGTTTTTGCAGGGAGTGTTTTCTGTGATATGGTATGGCCCAAGATGTGATGTGTATATTGTATGCGATGATCATGTTTTGTAATGTTTCACGACTTGCATGTCGATGAGTACACAACCGACAGGAGTCATATGGTTATCTTTATAATTATGTATGACCTGTGTGTCAACTTCTTATACGCCATGTAATAGTTTCACTTTATCGCTAAGTAGTTAGCAATAGTTGTAGTTGCTATTCGTGGTGGAGGCAATCATGGTGGAGTGATGGAGATCATGCCGGCACGCACAAGATGGAGATTATTGCGCGAAGATTGGCTATACCATGTCACATAAAGTTATATGCATGTGATGTTTATCCTTTTATGTATCTTATTATGCTTAGATCGCGACGGTAGCATTATAAGATGATTCCTCACTTAAAGATCAAGATAAAACTGTGTTCTCCCCATGTATGCACCGTTGCGAAAGTTCGTCGTGTCCAAGCATCACGTGATGATCGGGTGCTACAGACTCTACGTTCACATACAACGGGTGCAAGCCAGTTATGCACACGCGTAAATACTTGGGTTTAACTTGATGAGCCTAGCATGTACAGACATGGCCTCGGAACACATGAACCGAAAGGTTAAGCATGAGTCATATGAATGATATGATCGACACTTCGTTGTCCACCATTGAAACCACATCTCTTCTCGTGAAGATCGGATTAGATGTGGTGATTTTGGATCATGTTCACTAAACAACTTGAGGGATGTTGAATTTAGTGGGAGTTCATCTAGTAATTTGATTAAAAGTTGAACTAGTTATCATGAACATAGTCTAATTTGTACTTGCAAATATTGTAGATCAAATGGCTAAGTCCAACTTCAACTTCAACGTTTTTGCTGAGAAGGAAAAGCTTAAAAACAATGGGTCTAACTTCACCAACTGGTTCCGCAATCTGAGAATCATTCTCTCTGGCGGTCAAAAGGACTATGTCCTTGAAAATGCGCTAGGTGACGCCCCTGTTGTAGATGCGCCGGCTGATGAGAAAGCTGTCTATCAGTCTCGCAAAGATGATTATGGTGTGATTAAGAGCACCATGTTGTTTGCTATGGAATCGGACCTTTAAAATCGTTTTGAAGACTATCCCGGACCCTTTGAGATTCTTGAGGAGCTGAAAACTATGTTTCAGACTCAGGCCCGTTCTGAGAGATATGAGATCTCTGAGAAATTCTTTAACTGCAAGATGGAGGAAGGGAGTTCTGTTAGTGAGCACGCCATAAAGATGTCGGGCTACACTCAACGCCTTGAGCAACTGGACTGCAAGATTCCAGAGGAGCTCAAGATTGACAGGGTTCTGCAATCACTCCCTCCCAGCTACAAAAGTTTTGTAGTGACTCATAATCAGATTGGTTCCACTGATACGATCACCGAGCTCTTTGCAAAGCTGAAGGCTGCGGAGGTGAACATCAAAAAGGATAATCATGTGTTGATGGTCAACAAGCCCCCCACCTTCAAGAAAGGTAAGGGTGCAAAGAAGCCCTTCAAGAAAGGCAGCGGCAAGCGCGTTGCCCCTGCTGAGAAGAAGCTCAAGTCTGGACCCAAGCCGGACACTGAGTGCTTCTATGTCAAGGACAAGGGTCACTGGAAGCGCAACTGTCCGAAGTACTTAGCGGACAAGAAGGCTGGCACCACCAAAGGTATATTTGATATACATGTTATTGATGTTTTCCTTACTAGCCCTCGTTGTAGTGCCTGGGTATTTGATACTGGTTCAGTTGCTAATATTTGTAACTCGAAACAGGAGCTACGGAATAGACGGCGGCTTGCGAGGGATGAGGTGACAATGCGCGTTGGCAACGGATCAAGAGTTGATGTGATGGCCGTCGGCACGCTCTCCTTAGTTTTACCTTCGGGATTAGTTTTAAACCTTAATAAGTGTTATTATGTGCCTGCGTTGAGCATGAACATTATTTCTGGATCGTGTTTATTGCAAGACGGTTATTCATTTAAATCGGAGAATAATGGTTGTTCTATTTATATGAGTAACATATTTTATGGTCATGCACCTGTTGTGAATGGTTTATTTCTTCTAAATCTCGAAAGGGATGAAACACACATCCATAACATTAAGGCTAAGAGATGCAAAGTAGATAGTGATAATACTACTTATTTGTGGCACTGTCGTCTAGGTCATATTGGTGTAAAGCGCATGAAGAAACTCCATTCTGATGGACTTTTGGAGTCTCTTGATTTTGAATCATTTGACACATGCGAACCATGCCTCATGGGCAAGATGATCAGAACCCCGTTCTCCGGTATGATGGAGCGAGCAACGGACTTGTTGGAAATCATACATACCGATGTATGCGGACCGATGAGTGTTTTGACGCGTGGTGGATATCGCTATTTTCTCACTTTTACCGATGACTTAAGTAGATATGGGTATATCTATTTAATGAAACATAAATCTGAAATATTTGAAAAGTTCAAGGAATTTCAGAATGAAGTGGAGAACCATCATAACAGAAAGATTAAGTTTCTACGATCCGATCGTGGAGGTGAATATTTGAGTTATGATTTTCTCACGCATCTTAAAGCAAGCGGAATTGTTTCGCAACTCACGCCACCCGGAACACCACAGCGCAATGGTGTGTCTGAACGCCGAAATCGAACCCTATTAGATATGGTCCGATCGATGATGTCTCTTACTGATTTGTCGTTATCATTTTGGGGTTATGCATTAGAAACCGCTGCATTCACTTTAAATAGGGCACCATCTAAATCCGTTGAGACGACACCGTATGAACTGTGGTTTGGTGCTAAACCTAAGTTGTTGTTTCTTAAAGTTTGGGGATGCGAAGCTTACGTCAAGAAGTTGATGCCGGACAAGCTCGAACCCAAAGCGGAGAAATGCGTCTTCATAGGATACCCTAAGGAAACTATTGATTATACCTTCTATCACAGAACCGAAGGCAAAGTGTTTGTCGCAAAGAACGGTTCCTTTCTTGAGAAGGAGTTTCTCTCGAAAGAAGTGAGTGGGAGGAAAGTAGAGATAGACGAGGTTGTTGAACCTTCTCTTGAATTGGAGAGTAGCGCAGCACCTGAAATTGTTCCAGTGCCGCCTGCACCAACAATAGAGGAAGCTAATGACAAGGATCATGAAGCTTCGGACGATGCTGCTACTGAACATCGCAGGTCGACAAGGTCGCGTGCCCCTCCTGAGTGGTACGGCAACCCTGTCTTGACTGTCTTGTTGGTAGAAGACAGTGAACCTACGAACTATGAGGAAGCGATGATGAGCCCAGACTCTGAGAAATGGCTAGAGGCCATGAAATCCGAATTGGGATCCATGAGCGAAAACCAAGTATGGACTTTGGTGGACCCTCCTAGCGACCGAAAGGCCGTTGAGTGCAAATAGATTTTCAAGAAGAAAACGGACACGGATGGTAATGTTACCGTCTATAAAGCACGGCTTGTCGCGAAAGGTTTTCGACAAGTTCAAGGTGTTGACTACGATGAGACTTTCTCTCCCGTAGCGATGTTTAAGTCCATTCGGATTTTATTAGCAATTGCTGCGTTTCATGATTATGAAATATGGCAGATGGATGTCAAGACTGCATTCCTCAATGGAAACATTGATGAAGAGTTGTATATGATGCAACCTGAAGGTTTTGTCGATCCTAAGGATGCTGATAAATTATGCAAACTTCAGCGTTCCATTTATGGACTGAAGCAAGCATCTCGGAGTTGGAACCTTCGTTTTGATCAAGTGATCAAGAGCTTTGGATTTGTTCCAAATTGCTACGAAGCCTGTATCTACAAGAAAGTGAGTGGGAGCTCGGTGACATTTCTGGTACTATATGTGGATGACATATTGATTATTGGAAATGACATTAACATGCTTAACGATGTGAAGAGTTATTTGAACAAGTGTTTTTCAATGAAAGACCTAGGTGAAGCTGCTTATATATTGGGCATCAAAATCTATAGAGATAGACAAAGACGCCTGTTAGCTTTAAGCCAGAGTACATACCTAGACAAAGTTCTGAAAAGGTTCAGAATGGATAAGGCAAAGAAAGGTTCTGTGCCTATGTTGTCAGGTAAGATATTGAGCAAGGCTTAGTGTCCAGCTACGGTAAATGATAGGGAAGCTATGAGCAAAGTGCCTTATGCCTCGGCCATAAGTTCTATCATGTATGCCATGCTGTGTACTAGACCGGATGTGTCCAATGCTCTTAGTTTGATGAGCAGATATCAAAGTGATCCAGGAGTGGAACACCTGATAGCCGTGAAGAACATCCTAAAGTACCTAAATAGGACTAAAGAAATGTTCTTAGTCTATGGAGGTGATGAACAACTCGTCGTAAAAGGTTACGTCGACGCTAGTTTCGACACCGACAAGGATGATTCTAAATCTTAGACAGGATACGTTTATATTTTGAATAGAGGAGCTGTGAGCTGGAGAAGCTGCAAGCAAAGCGTGATCGCGGGATCTACAGTAGAAGCGGAATACATGGCTGCTGCAGAAGCGTCAAGTGAAGGAGTTTGGATCAGGAACTTCATCACTGAGCTTGGCGTGGTTCCAAGTGCATTGGACTCACTGGAGATATTGTGTGACAACACTGGCGCCATAGCACTCGCTAAGGAACCAAGATATCATCCAAAGACCAAGCATATCAACCGCAAGTTTCATATAATCCGAGATTATATAGCAGATGGAGATATGAAGATTAGCAAAGTACATACAGATCTGAATGTCGCAGATCCATTGACTAAACCTCTTCCACGTGCAAAACATGATCAACACCTTAGTGCCATGGGTGTGAAATTGTTGCCAAATGTAAACTAGATTATTGACTCTAGTGCAAGTGGGAGACTGTTGGAATTATGCCCTAGAGGCAATAATAAAGATGTTATTATTATAATTCTTGTTCATGATAATGTTTATATTCCATGCTAGAATTGTATTAAGCGGAAACTTTAATACTTGTGTGGTTTGTGAACAACACCGTGTCCCTAGTACGCCTCTATGGACTAGCTCATTGATCAATGATGGTTAAGGTTTCCTAACCATAGACATGAGTTTTCAATTGATAATGATATCATATCATTGGGAGAATGATATGGTGGACAAACCCAAACTAAGCGGAGCAATTAGATCGTGTCATCATGTTCATCTTTGCGAAGCTTTTCCTATGTCAAATATTGTATTCCTTAGACCATGAGATAATGCAACTCCCTGGTATCGGAAGAAAGCTTTGAGGTCATCAAACGTCATCCTATGAGAGGGTGATCATAAAGGTGTCTCTCAGGTGATCGGAAAGTATCTGTTGGGTTGTATGTATCGAGATGGAATTTGTCCCTCCCAAGTCGGAGAGATATACTTCGGGCCCACTCGGTAATCGATATCAACACCGCTTGCAAGCATGTGGTTAAGGAGTTAATCACAAAGTGATATCGGATTACGGAACGAGTAAAGTACTTGCTGTGAACGAGATTGAACTAGGTATGACGGTACCGACGATCGAATCTTGGGCAAGTAAAATATCGCGAGACGAAGGGAATATATATATGGGATTGATTGAATCCTGGCATCGTGGTTCATCCGATATGATCATCGATGAATGTGTGGGAGTCAATATGGGTGCCCAGACCCCGGTGTTGATTATTGATAGAAGATCATGTTTGCATATTCTCGAACCCGCAGGGTCACACACTTAACGTATCTCGACGCTAGGATAGATTGGATAATTGGTTTATGAATTTTTGTTCGGAGTCTCGGATGGGATCCGGGATATCACAAGAGGTTCCGGAATGGTCCGGAGAATAAGATTCATATAAGGCAGTGCAGTTTTTGGAGTTCGGAATTGTTCCGGGTTAATCGGTATTGTATCGGAAGCTTCTAGAACCTTCCGGAAGGGGACCAACGTGGCCCCACCTTCCGGGAGGGCGCATGGGCCTATGAGGGAGTGTCCTGGCCGCATTAGGCCAGGGGCACAAGGCCCCATAGGGCCCAGCCGATTCTAGAGAGATTTGACTCGTTTAAATCTCGGGATAGAATTTCTAGATAAGGGAGAGTTTAAATCGTTTAAACTAGAGATAGGATTTCTAGATAAGGGAGAGTTTAAATTGTTTAAACTAGAGATAGGCTTGGAGGAGGGGCAAGGGCTGGCCGCCCCCCCTCTATATATAGAGGGGTGGTGCGCCCCCTCCCCCTACACACACCTTCCTCCAAGCCCTAGCAGCCTTGCTACCTTCCTCTCTCCCTCCCGACTGTTTGTAGGCGAAGCCCTGCAGCAGAAATTCTCCACCATATACACCACGCCGTCGTGTTGTTGATCCAATCTATCTCTCCACCATACTCGCTGGTCCGAGGAAGGAGGAGACGTCGAGGTGCTGCACGTGTGCATCTCACGGAGGCACCGCCACTTGTGGTGCTAGATCGGATCGGATCGCGAGGAGGAGAAGCGAGTACGACTACATCACCCACGTTCCGACGAACGTTCCGCTGTGCGAATCTTCAAGGGTATGAAGATCTAATCCAATCTCTCTCGTTGTTTGCATCTCCTAGATTAGATCTTGGCTTTCCCTCTGTTCGCTCCGTAGAAAATTTTGATTTACTATGCCGCGAAACCCTTCAGGTGGAACTACTCATGCTTCATACCGGAGGCTGGCATGATGAAGAAGAAGGCCTCCGGGATGATCTCCCCTCCGACAGGGTGCCGGGAAGAGCTTCAGATCCCCCCGATCTAGGGATGATGGTGGCGACGGGTATAGACGGTTTCGTGGAATATTGATCGGCTACTTAGGGTTTAGGCATCAGGGGCTTCTTATAGGCGAAGGGGCGAGGCAGGGGGGTCGCCAGGGGCGGCTGCACCCCCCAGGCGCGGGCCCACCTTGGTTGCACGACCAGGGGGTGCGGCCCCCTGGTGGCCCTCCTTCGTCTCGTATTCAGGCTTCGTGTTCCCCACGGTAAGATATTGACTTTGGCTTTTGTCCCGTCCAATTCCGAGAATATTGATTTTGTGCCTTTCTGGAACCAAAAAACAAAAGAAAATAGGCAACTGGTACTTTGACATCTTGTTAATAGGTTAGTACCAGAAAACATATAAAAACACCTCAAAGTGTAGACAAAGCAAAGAAAAGTAGATACTAAAAAAGCATGGAACATAAAAAATTATAGATACGTTTCCGACGTATCAAGGCACATAATAGCGGCTCAATGAAAACAAGGTGATCCGCCACCGCTGTGCCCTCCGAAGAATGTCCACTACTATCCTAGCACTCCAAAGCGTCACGTACCAAGAAACACCTCCAAGAAGGAAAGTGACGACAATGATGCTGCTGCCCGAACTGATCCTAGGGTTTCCTCCGATACACGACGAGAGGTGCGGGAAGAGGTACACTCAACGCCCTTCAGGAAGGATGGCAACACCCGTAGGCGTTACCGTGTCTGTGTCTATGACAAGGATTTCTCCCGACCCTTCAAAAAAACCACACTCCCGGACGCTTTGGATTTCTCCACGACTCTCGCCGCCCACCAGCACGCACCACCGCGGTCTAGCAGACACCACCGTCATCTCACCGTGTCCCATGTTGCGAGGCCAGACAGACGGAAAGGAGAGGACATTGATGAGGGTCAACGCTACAGAAGTACGCCGGAGAGAACTGCCTCCATCGTCGGAAGACGGTAACCGACCGGATGCAGCAACAAGGGCAAACCAGGCCCTCCCTAGTCTGGCCGAGCTAGAATGGGCCCGTGAAGCCCCGCCGTCGCACTACAACAAGGGTGCCGCTGACAACATCAACCCTATCACAAGTCCCTACCCCTCCGTCCACCAGTAGATGTGTTGCCACTACAGATCCCGCGCCCATTCCACACTACTAGGAGATGGAATCTCGTAGATTGTGGGTCCACTTTGGCAACGACAGTATCTAAGGTCGCGGGCGCCATGGATGTGGTTGGGAGCCTCGATTCGTCCATGTCGTTGAGCTAGGCAGCATGATTTGGCCCCGCTAGAGCTGAGCAACCACCGCGTTCGGTGAGTACGAGGGAGCCACCCCAATTCGACCACATCGAGCCCTTGCGGTTGTTGGTGACCCGACGGAGGCGCGATAAGATTTGTTCGATTCAGCATGTTCTTCATAGATTTTGTGTACATGATTTCTTTTTGACTTATCGTGCCCGAGCGCGCAGTTTGCCCTCAAAACCATTAATTATTTTAAATTATTTTATTAGAACAATTTATGTAATTTGATTTGAAAAAGTATTGTAATTTGGATTATTATTATGTTGTGTGATGTTTAAAACATTCATAATTTTTGCTATGTTTTCTGTCATATGTTTGTGCAAAATGCTAAAATGTAAAAACATGTTTTACGGTGCTGTTTGGGCTCCCGCAGTACAAATCACAAAACAAGTAATCCGCGTCCTGTATATTGTGTTTTAAATGTCGCGTTTTTACAGGATAAGCTAGAATTGCTCTTAGTGTATTCGCCAAGAAAATTCAATCATGTTGTTGATACCATGACCATATCTAAAAATGATCACACATCATGATACACAAGGTAATGTATCATCAGAGTATTAGGGTTGACATGCCATCGCAACACACAAAACTGAAGAACGGTGTTTTATATTTTGCGGGTAGATAGAAAAAACAAATATAACTCTGCCATGTCTCCCTAGGCATAGCTGGTACCAAGCCCTGGTGAAGGAGGAGGGTTGTGATAGTCTTGGCGAGCCAACGTAAAAACTAGCCATCCCTATGGATATGAAACCCACTAGAAACTTGTTGGGGCGTAACCCTCTTAGCGACGTGCCGCATCGGAACCCGGGTGTGGTGTTAAATGAGTAAGGGCTGGGTCATCACTCTCTTAGTGGCGCGCCACGTCAGAGATGCGTATGCTAGGGTGGATGGGTGGCCACACAAGAAAAGACCAGATCAGGAATGAAGTGATACGCGAGAGGGTAGGGGTGGCGCCAATCGAAGAGAAGCTTGTCCAACACAGATTAAGGTGGTTTGGTCATGTTAAACGGAGGCCACCGGAAGCATCGGTCAACAGTGGGATTCTAAGGGGTTTTGATAATGCAAAGAGGGGTAGAGGACGACCAAAGCTAACATGGGAGGAGGCGGTCAAAAGGGATATGAAGAAGTGCAATGTCCGTAGAGAGTTGGTTTTTGATAGTGCTGCATGGAAATCAGCAATCCATGTGTCCGAACATTGATTACTTCTTTTGTTCTTTGTTCTTGTTCTTGTTCTTTTTTACTTGTCTTTTTTTCACTAGTTCTTGTTTGACTTGCACTTTTTACTGCTTTCTGCTTGACTTGCACTTTTCTCTAGTTTTCGTTTGGGTTCAATATCTAGCCTACCCCAACTTGATTGAGACTAATAAAGGCTTGGTTGTTGTTGTTCTTGTATAGAAAAAAAAATTACTCTAAATAACATATGAGGTTAATAATAAAATGATCACCAAATGCCAGTCAACCCCCTTTTAATTTCTCTGCTAAAACGGGTTTTTTCCTTTTCATAAACGAGTTGACCTACATCCCTATGGCCAGGAAAAAGAAAAAGGGAAACCGACGTGTGCAATTTTATATGCAACTCCTACAATGTTTGTCAGCTATGTGCACAAGATAATGTTTGACAAGAAATTCACGTCTTGAGACGGTCGAAGAACCGTTTGGCCCTGCGCTTTCTGAAGCAGCCCTTGGCCTCAGTTTTGAGGTAGGCAGGTAGCTTTCGTCTCTGGGGTCAGCAACGAACCGTCCCAACAGCCATGCTCGCCGAAAAGCAACACTAGCTTCTTCTGGAAGTTGCTTTCATTTGACTTCTGCTTTTCTGCTATAGTATAACAAACAGTGTGGTGCACTGCACCGTCACAGAAGAACAGATTCGGCGTGGACGGTCGGACCTGGCCTAGGAACGACGCAGAGGCAGTTGGGCTGGCGGCCGGAACAAGGCCGCGCCGGTTGCCCGTTGGAAGATGGAAACAGAATATCCCACCTGCATATTCCGTCACGATTCGAGTCATAACGTCGTTGGCAAAGTCCAAATTCAAATTTGCTTTACCCAAAGAAAGTCTGCATTTACGACGCAAAAAAAAGAAAGTAGTCGTCGCTCGCTCTGGCTACGAATCGGAATTCCGCAAAGTTATTCGTTTTCTTCCAACTCCATCTGAAACACGCGCACCAATCACGCTCCGGACTCCCAGAGCACCAACCACAGCCACAAACTGACCCTGACACCGGGCCCCATACAGCCACGCGGCCCCACGCGCAGCCAGCCCACGCCCAAGCCCAGCCCACGGCGGCGGACACGGGATACCCTAATTAACAAATCGGGACCGCGCCGCGACGCGCCTCCCTTGATATATTCCCCCACATCTCGCCACTTCCCCCTCCTCTTTCCTCGTCGAATCCCACGCGAACGCCAGCGCGAGCTCTCGGAAAGCACCGCCAACGCCCGCCCGCGAATCCCCACCCGGATCTCCCGGCCCGGCGGCGATGGCGCTCTCCGACCTCACCCGCGAGTCGCTCCTCCCGAGCTTCCTCTACTCCGCCTCCCACTTCGGCGCCGCCGCCACCCGCCTCGCTTCCTCCTCCTCCTACCAGGCCCCCGCCGCGGCCCCGGCTCCTCCTGCCTTCGGCCTTGGCGGAGGCGTCGGCGTGGGCGGCGGCAAGCCCTTCTCGATCCGCGCCCCCAGCGAGAAGATCGAGATGTATTCACCGGCCTTCTACGCCGCCTGCACCGCCGGAGGGATCGCCAGCTGCGGGCTCACCCACATGGCCGTCACCCCCCTCGACCTTGTGAAGTGTAACATGCAGGTGAGCCTCTAGATCTATACCCTCCGTGCGTCCGGGGCTCTGCCTCGCAAGGTTTACGCGTAGATCTGGCCGTGTACCGACGGTTCCATGCGGGGGAATATGCGGATTTCGATCTCCGCTTTTTTTACAAAGCATTGCTTGATCTGGATGGATGCGTAAATCTAGCCTGTTTCCGTGCATGTAGTATTTGTGCTTGCTAGGATAATTATGTTCGTCTTGTTTCCCGATATGAATTTTGTCGGTCCAGATGTGCCTGTTGCTCTTTGTTTTGGTCGGCTGGGAGTTGGCGAACTAGTACATGCTAGCACTTGAGTGAATTGCCATTCTACTACGCGCACTTTTCTGCTTTTGCTAGTTTGTTTGATGAGCGTCATGTTATTTTTGTTACTTGGAGTCGATTGATGTGTACTTCCCATCCGAGATGTCTGCTTGTCTTTACAAGTTGTATCGATGAGTGTACAATTGTGTTCCTTTTACTTAATAAGTCTAATAAGCCGAACCATAGTCTGTTGGCTCTGTTTAAGTCCACCAGTAAGTTAAGTTCAAGTCTATAAGCGTGAATGCGTGGCTAAACCTATGATCAGTTCTGTATGTACTTCATGCCTTTTGTTCCTAGAGTGAGTTCGCAGTGATTCGTTTGGATGGTAAATGTCCCCATTGTACACAATTGTCCCTATATCTGTGGAACTGTCCAGTCATTGAAGTTCGATCCTACTGTGTCTATCTACCTATGATTTGTGATGTACTGTGTGAGTTGGTTAGGATTCATAATAATTGTAATTACATGCTAAGTTGCAGTTGATGCCAGGTTTGCTGTATTTTGTACATAACACATTTCAACCAATTGTTTCAGATAAACCCAGAGAAATACAAGAGCATCTCATCTGGCTTCGGTGTCCTGTTAAAGGAGCAAGGAGCTCGGGGATTCTTCAGGGGATGGGTCCCTACCTTGCTTGGTTACAGTGCCCAGGGGGCCTGCAAGTTTGGTTTCTATGAGTTCTTCAAGAAGACCTACTCAGATATGGCTGGCCCTGAGAATGCCATCAAGTACAAGACCCTGATTTACCTTGCAGGGTCAGCTTCTGCTGAGCTGATTGCTGATGTTGCTCTCTGCCCCATGGAAGCCGTGAAGGTTCGTGTGCAGACACAACCTGGATTTGCTCGTGGGTTGAGTGATGGGCTCCCCAAGTTTGTCAAAGCTGAGGGTGTTGCTGGGTAAGTAAATCTACCAACTGTCTTTAAAGCCTCATGATTTGTAACTCGTTTCCTGGTCCTGTTTGCTAAATTTTTTACTGGTTAATTATGGCAGGCTTTACAAGGGGCTTGTTCCTCTCTGGGGTCGCCAGATTCCTTGTAAGTGCTCGTCTTAACTTCCTCTTACATTATATTCTCTGAATATTGATTCTCGGTCCTACAATTGTTGCACAACTGTGGCCTGCTTTGGAACCAATTTGTCTAATACTGGCTTGCCTGTGTCATAAGCTCCGGTTCTTTTAGTTTTGCTGTGATAGTTATTTGTTATGGCTTGTTACATTCTGTTCTCAAATGGCCTTACTGCTCAGAGTGAACTTTTATCACATTAATGGCCAACAATGTATGTATTATTCTTTTTTGTTTTACCCTTTCTGTCTCTGTTTTACCCTTATGATTCACTGCATTCTTTTTTTAAGAAAGATCCAGTGATCAACTCAATAGTTAAGATGGAAGTTTTTTTTTGCTCAAACTCCAAACTTCACCTTCCTCAAAAAAAATCAGGATAATGTTTTTCATTGTCAGGCACGACCTTTGCTGTACCCTTTAAGCCTGTATCAAGTGTAATGTTCTGAACTTGATAACCTTTATCTATTTCAATAGGTTATTGCAGAACATCTAGAACAGCTACTCTATGTTTCAAAATTTGGTTTTTGTATCCTGCTTGTGAACCACACTTGTAAGAGAAAATTCGCATCACTTTGTCTCAATTCAGTACATCCTTCCCTTCCTTTTTGTCATGAACGTTTTGTGTTGTCCTCTCAGTCGCTTGAGGATTTAGTTTGGCTGTTACTCTCACAAGGTTCAGTGAAAGTCTGGATATTCAGTTATCTTGACCGTTTTCTATCTTATTCATACCAATGTTAAGTGATGTAGATCACCAGACAATCATTAAATATTGTTCCTTTGTTCTTCTAGAAACTTCCATTTTTGTCATAATTTCATTGGCAGATGTAGGTAACATGGTATCTAGATAGTATTTGAAGTAACTTTAGGTGGCTGAACATATAATGTGGTATGTCTAAGCAGTGACTCAACATGGTAGTTGTATTAGATGCTTTGATCTTCTGTAATTGTTTAGACGTTATGATGTACTCATTGAATGCTTCCACACTAATTTCAGATACCATGATGAAGTTTGCTTCCTTTGAGACAATTGTTGAGCTTATTTACAAGCACGCTGTTCCTGTTCCAAAGTCGGAGTGCAGCAAGCCTTTCCAGTTGGGTATCAGCTTTGCTGGTGGCTACATTGCCGGTGTTTTCTGTGCCATTGTTTCCCACCCTGCAGACAATCTGGTCTCTTTCCTCAACAATGCCAAGGGTGCTACCATGGGTGACGTAAGCATGTTCACACCTCATCTTGAGAGTTCCTATCCTCTATTTTAATCACTGAATTATTTGCTGACTTCATTTTCTTATTTAATCTTTGCAGGCCGTGAAGCAGATTGGTGTTCTGGGCCTTTTCACCAGAGGATTGCCCCTACGTATCGTCATGATTGGCACACTCACCGGTGCTCAGTGGGGAATCTATGATGCATTTAAGGTCATGGTTGGGCTGTAAGTACCTCATCCTCTATACTGATTCATCACGATATTGGTTAACAGCTTCTGACGGACTAACAATCGGTAATCCATATTTTTCCCAGCCCAACCACTGGTGGTGTTGCACCTGTACCAGCGGCCGAGGAAGTGAAGGCAGTTGCTTGATGTGTTTCGTGACGACGATGATGAATGTATTCCTTGGTGTCATATTGGTGGATGCGAATGTATCAAATACCTGAGTTTAGTACCCCAAATGTTTTATTCTTGTAGCAGATGATTTTGATGAGAGGAACTCATTAAGCAGGGAAAGTAGGTCTTTTTTTGCCGCCCCGGAAAGCTTGATGCTTGACAAAATAAGTATTATTAGGACAGCAAGGCTGTTAGAGGGCATGTTCTGCCATCATCTTCTGTTCTGAGGAATACTCTACTTACATATTGTTGTTTATCTCGATTTTATGCTGAGGTGGTTCTGAAATGGAAATTTTTTTTTGGTTCTATGTCTGCAGAAGTATCCTGAAATGCTAGTGTCATGGATTTTCTTTTCTTGTTTACGAAAATCCTCCATATTGTCAAGTATTAGTTGATTTTCGAGGCTATTATATACTCCTTCAGTTCCACAATATAGCCTTTTTTAGCAAACTAAAACCTGTAAGGTAGTAGCTTTCATGAATTAAGCGGTGATGTTCTTCGTTTGCCTCTATGGATTGCGGTAATGTGGGACAGCAAGGAGAATGAGCTTCATCTTCAGAACACGTCAAATGTTCTTTCAATAACATTTCGTAGAGAAGAATAAAGATAGTTGGTCCCAATAGTTCTGACGGTAGCGTTGCACTTTTTTTTTTGACTTTGTATATAACGGTAACAATACAAGGATGATACCAATACAAGCAAAAAAAAACAAGGAACAAACGATCGGAACCGTCCTCGCCAAGAAAACAAGGAGAAAACAAACGATTGGATAACTGCAAACCGTCCTCACCGCAGCTACTAAGAACCCAAATCCTTCGCCGTCGCCGGAGAAGAAGAAGATCAACATCAGCTGGTCTACACTTTAGCACTGAAGAAATCCCTAGCCATGAGGCATTAAGAGCCGCAATAACCACTAGCCCCATAAGACTATCGAGCCTGCTGCTAAAAAATATCGGCCGAAAAAGCCCTCCAAGCATCTTCAACGCTGGATCCAGGCCCAGCGCCACCCCGCTTATCAAGCGGCCGGATCCTTCACCATCCACCACCCCGCTTATCAAGCGGTCGGATCCTCCACCATCCACCACAAACCAGCAGCAATCCGTACCACCGCACTCCAAGGTCATTAAGACCAGATCGGCGACAAAATAAACACCACACAAAGCCAGAGCACACGCCCGGCGAAAACTAAATCCCACATGCTTCCCGACGCTGCATAGTCAACAAAATAACTATTAGTTTCATTGGGATAGGCATAGTCAACAAGATAACAACAGTGGGGTGGCGCGAGCTGGGGGAAACGACTAACATCCGAGCGTTTTCCTTTCCCTCTGAGATGGTTTCTTCCTTTCCATTAGTCCATTCCCGCACCGAGTCGAGCATGTTCCAGGTTCTCTTTCTTCTCCTCGTCGATGTGGGCGCCGCCGTCATTCATCTAGCCAGGTTCCTGTCGAGCACCTCCCCTGCCACCACCATCTCCGTGGTTTCGCCGATGTAGTGCGGTCGTTAATCTAGTCGGGCTCCCATCGAGCACCTTCCCCATCACCACCGTGTCTTGGCTATCTATTTCTTCGTCAGCTTCTATCGGGAGCCAGAGGTATATTTCTTGCCCGACATCCACAAGGGAGTTCCAGCTCTGTTTCTACCTCAACATCCATCAGTGAGGTCGGTTAGTTTTTCTAAGATTTCTTTTTTTGGTTTTCTAGGGCTTTTGCTGTCTGAATGAGTAGTAATATCAATATTATTTACTCCCTCCATCAAAAGGCTTAAGACCTATAATTTTTTTGAAAAGTCAAGCCATATAAAGTTTGGTCAAACTTTTAGAAAAAACTATCAAGAACTACTCTATTATATAGATACCATGTAAAAATATATTTTATGATGTATGAAAGAGTATAGATTGCGTATTATAAATATTAATATTTTTCTCTAAAAACTTGGTCAAACTTTAGGTAGTTTGACTTTTGAAAAAAGTTATAGTCCTTAAGCCTTGGGACGGAGGTAGTATCATGTAATTCAAACTATGTGTCTAGCATCTGATGTGTAAACCTGATTCTATATGCAGACATGTATCTTTGATGCATATTAGTTCATCTTGTCCACTTGGTACTAATATTTCTCTTTTTTTTGAATGAATTGTTCTTAAACTCTTAAACGTTTCATCTAATCTCAAATACTTGTTCTAGTTGCATAGGGAATTTTTTCATCATTACTTAAATCCTGTTCATATAGTTTCAAAAACATATTTTTTTTGCAGAGTGTTCTATTAGTTTGGTACAAGTCTTTTCTCTGACAACTCTTTCTTCGACTACTCTTTCTTTGACTACCCTTTCTGACAACTCTTTCTTCGACTACCCTTTTGTTTCCACCCTTTCGAAGCTCTGGTTTCTTCAGTTTTCAAACACTTGTTCCTTGTGAGTTTATACCTTGTTCATCTTTTTGTAACATATTTTCCTCTAGAATCGGGCACTTGGTTCTCCAATCTCTGTCACTTGTTCTTCTCATATAAACAACTTGTTCCTATAGTCTCACAGTACTTGTTATATCTAGTTCGAGCCTCAACAAAAAAATTCCTCTAGTTTCCGACACTTGTTCCTTTGAACATGTTCTTTCTTGTATTCTACATCTTTTATTTCTTCATAGGTTGTCCCATCCTTATTGAAGTACTATTCTCAACTCTCAGATACTTGTTCCTTCCAAGGATTGTACTTGGTCCACTCCTCTGAAATATGCATTCCTCTAGAATCAGGAAATTGTTCCTCTTGTCTTTATGACCTATTGCTCACGTTTCAGGAACTTGTTCCACTAGCCGCCAAATGAGCTCTATCTAGTTCCATCCTAATGAAATACGTGTTCTTATATTCTCTCATGGTTCTTCCTTTGAATACTACTTTGTCTTTGCTTTATTCTATTTTCTTTGTTCTTCATAGGTTGTGTGTTGTTCCATTCTTACTTAGCTTTTGTTCGTATAATTTCAGACACTTTTCCTTCAAAGATTGTACTCGTTCAACTCCTCTGTAATACATCTTACTCCAGACCAAATAACTTGTTCCTCTAGTCTTGGGAACTTTGTTCCTGCCATCTCAAGCATGGCTTCCTCCGGAGACTCTAGTTGATTCGCTTCTCTGAAATACTTGCTCTCTAGACTCATGAACTTGTTCCACTTTTCCTTATCGCTTGTTCATCTAGTGTTTGGCACTTGTTCATTTGAATACTAGATTGTTCTTTTCTTTCTTACTTTTTTGTTTCTTCGATTGTGCCTTGTTATTTAACTTGGCATGTTTCCTTTTATGGGGTAATTTCTACATAGTACCATCTTAACAAACATAGATTTGCACACATTGTTGTGTCCTTACTTTTTTTGTAGTTCGTACATGTTGTTCCTCTTACCTGTTGTTTATTGTTCCTTTTTCTCATGAAAAGTATATTATCCTCTTATTATGACCACTTACTCTTCAATTATAACCATAGTAGCCTGTTTTCCATTAATAAACATTGTCTCAGCTTTGTTCTTTAAATATGACATTAATTACTGAATTGTGTATTTCTTCTCAGTCGACTTTTTTGAAATGTTCTCAAAACGTATGCATGCTTCTCTTGTAAAAAATTCTTGAAATGGTTCCCTTACAAATATTGTTTTCATTCGACAATATTGTTTTACATACACGCATATGATGGTTCATGTTATCCCAACATTCCAGTATGATTTAAAAATAGTTGGAGCAATATACTACTCAACCTTCAACTTATAATCTGTTATGTCCGTCATAATGTTTCTCTTATCTACTTTAGGATTTATCTGCTTGTTAGGGGCATTGATAATCTGTATGACTGTATCTACTGCATTTTGTTGTTTTCATGGTTTCATTATGGCTTCAATATTTTAAATTTCAGACCAAACTTCCGTTTAAAGATTATGGATAATGTTACGCTTATTCGGTTGCTCATCCTGTTTAAGTGCAAGTTTAGAAGAGAAAATTCAGCAGAGTTCATTCAAAATACCAGAATCTTTTTTATATTCATATGAATCTTATGCAAATCGGCAGACTAAATTATCTATTGATGCATACAAAAAAGCTATTCTGATCACCGTTCTTGTTGGTGCAGGAACAATACTTGAGATACATCTCTAGGAACAAGATAGGTATGATTTTTTGTATGAATACTTGCATTACCAAGTAATGTTCCCTTTTACATTAACTATTTCAGGTTTCACCATTTTGGTGAGCTGTGCCGAATTTTTGAGTTCAATCCTCAAGACAAAAAAAAGAAGAGAAGATTCAGCTGTTCACCAGTTAACTTTAGTCTCTGTAGATCCCATGCTAAGTTTTTTCATGCAGTTCCAGGCTAAAATTTGTTCCTCTTTGCTCAAGTTATTCTAGGCTAAAGATTCATCTTTGTTGAGTTCTGCACAAATTTGTCAGAAGGATACATAGAATACTTTGTTTTAGGCTAAAGTTTGTTCCTGCAGTTCCAGAATACGTTATGATTCTGGCTTCATTGTTCTGTTCTCCATGCAAACATACAATGGTTTTGAGATTCCTAATTTGATTTCTTTTTTATTCCTTCCACACAACTTTTTTGTTTACAAATTTTACTTCTATTATCTCGTATATTGTTTTGCAGAGGACCTCCCTGCTCTAAAAACGGAAGTTGTTGTACCAGCTTGTCACCAACTACTACAACAGAGATGATAAAAGCAATAGAATCATTAAGTTCATCACAAAACATGTGAGAATAGTTTTACTCCATCAAATAATAGTTACTATTTTGTTCTGTTCCTTATCGCATAACTACTTTGTCCCTACTATACTACATGTTTGTTTAGTGTTTTTTCTCCAAATACCTACATCTGTTCTAGAATCGTTTACAATCATACTATTTTCTTATTCAAGTAGACCTTGTTCATGTGTTCTTTAAAGTTTTATTTTTCCTTCAGTTCTTTTCATCCTCAAGAACATAACATTTTTTTGGACCTCAACCTTTAACAAAATTGCCGTCTTCTTTTTGTGCAGATTTCAACACATTGGTGAGTTGTGCAGATTTTCATAGCAAGTCATACACTACAGTTCAATCCTCATTAAGAAAATAGAGAAGATGACTTCCACCAAAGCTAAAAATGAAGAATGTTCGGTCAAGAAACATTTTGAGTGAATGTTGTTCCTGTACTTGTTCCTTCAGTTCAGTCAAGAAGCATTCACAAAAGCATATTGTTCTTGTACTTTCCTTTAGTTCAGTTTAGTGAAGAAACATTCACCAAAGCATGTTGTTCCGGTACTTGTCCCTGGTTCCAGGATAAAATTTGAAAGCTATTGATTAAAATGTTGTTGAATCAGCTAAATTATGTACTTCTTTAGTATCAGTAATCAGCTAAATTGTTGATTAAAATGTTCCTGTAGTTGTTCTTGTAGTTCTAGGGCATGTGTACAACACATGCAGAGTTGGCAGGAACAAACGAACAATGAATTCACGCAAAGCCAAGCTGACCATACAGACGAATCTGGACATGCCAAATAGGTAATAGTCCCATACCAAAGCTGAGAGAGAAATATACCGATTTAAATACCCCCGTGCGTGAACCAGGGTATGAACAACCTGATCGACCGAAGGACGCCGAAACAAAAGGAGCCCACGCGAAACATACTGAACTGGTCGAACGAAACAAAGGATGCTCATGTTTACTGGGCCCTGCTAAACAAACGGCCGAATGTGATCTTCAGCGAAACGAAAGATTGGCGACGCCCGGGCGCCAAGGAGGACCCGAGCCGGGGGTGGATTCTGCGGCAACGGTTGATCCACTCGTCGGACGAATCAAAGCCAAAATCCGGGCTAAATTTTGACAGAACGAAACTTGATTTTGGTTTGGGAACGGCAAGTTTCGCACTCGCGTTCCCAAGCCGAGTTCCCGCGTTCGGCTAAAATTTATACGAGTTTGGTAAATTCAGGCGGATTTCATTAAGATGGACGAATATAGACAGATTACATTGAATTTAAACTAGATAATAAACTAAAACATTAAAAAGGTCGCTGCCGTAGCCTTCGCCGATGCTGTCGTCGACGCAGTCGCCGCATCTACATGCGGAAGTTGCTATAGAAGGACATGTAGTCGGGATCGGCCCTACCGTCGTCGTCGTCGCTTGACGGCTGTGACGGCCAGGAGCTCCCCTGACTGGCGTCGCCACACCTCCAGGGCTGGTAAGAAGGGCCGTCCTCGTCGTCCTCGCCGAGGATGAAGAGCGGGACGCCCTGGTAGGCGAGCGTGCGCTCGGACCACGCCTGCCTCCGGGCCGTCTGCAGGTGACGAGGTTTAATCTCGTCAATGCCCATTGTTATGGACTTGGGTTTTGGAGAAGATGGGGATGCTGGAGATCGTGGCACGGTTAACAGACAAGCAACCAGGGGACACGAGATTTACCCAGGTTCAGGCCCCCGGAGGGAAAACCCTACTCCTGCTTGTCTGCTCTTTGATTACGGCGGAACCGAAGATTACATGGTGCGTAGATTCGATCTGGCGTGGATGCGTGTGCGGAAGTATGAGTCGAGTTCCTCTAGAACGTGCCCTCCTGGCCTTTATATAGACTTAGGCAGGTCCAGGGCGTAGTCCTAGTAGGTTACAAGTTCTAGGGTTTTACCCCTTTGAATTTCCTATCTCCTCTAGTCTTGCTCTCCAAGGATCCGAAGACGTCATGGGTCTTGGCCACCCGAGAATCTTCATGGGCCAGCGTATGGCTGCCGTGGGCCTTCCTTGGGCTGGACTAGGTATGCTAAAGTTACGTACCCGTAGGGTATAACCATGTCAGTAGCCCCCGAGTGATCAGTCGAATCATAGATTCGGCTGATGACTCTTCCATCCTTCGGGAGCAGCTATATGTTAATAGTATATGTGTGCGGGGATTGTTGATGCGTGTGCCTGACTCACCCGACGGATCAGGGTCAGTTAACTGTCTTAGGACGAAACAACACGATCTTCTTCAGGTTCGGGTCCCTTAACCCGAGCCTGGAACATATGCTGGCGTAATTCAACTCAGGCCGCGGAGGACTTATAGGAGTGGAATTCCAGTGATTTTAATTGGTGTACCCAACGCGTCCGTCGGAATTTTTCATCGTACCTGCTGGTACGGATTCATACTAGCAGAGCGCAGTCAGGTGCGTTGCCAGGCCATCAGATGATATCTGTAGGTCTTATCTTTGCGTCGCAGACGCAGCATCCGAACATTTATCACCTCGGAGGTGCTTCGGGTGGCCAAGGAGATTGTTACTCACTCAGCGTTTTGTTGGGGCATAGTTGCCAAAAAGTTTTTGCGTGCTGATCCGAAAGATCGCAGTCGAAGATTTCATAGGGTGCGCGACCAGCGCTCCCTATGGGAGTAGCCCCCAAGTGTCTGTTCGAGTCGTAGACTCGAACGGAGACTTTTAGTTCAAGCATTGTTTCAATCATTAGGTCCGCAGGACTCGAAAATTTTCGGATGCTTAAATCCATCCTCCCTATGGGAGTAGCCCCCGAGTCCGTAGTGGAGTCGTAGACTCGATGTAGGACTCAGAGAAGTAATTTTGTCCTCATTTGTCTGTCAGGTGCGCGGCCAGCGCTCCTGATAGGAGTAGCCCCCGAGTATTTAGTCGAATCGTAGATTCGAGTGAGTACTCTTAGCTGTGGAGCCGAAGTCGTGCTAGTGTAGTTTTTGATGACGTCAGTGCTTACGATCGATGACCTCAAGCGTCTGCTACGCCAGAGATGACTTGGCGGGACGAAGCGTGGGTCCCACTTGCTGACTTTGAATTGACCGGTCACGCGGGGCGTGGAGATGATTACGGTGCCTCCTCGATTTCCGCGCGTAGTGGACGGCGTGGTAACGACGGTTCGTTATGGTGTTGACACGTGTACGGCCAGATCTACCGTTGGTGTTAGGTCTTCTCGATGGACGGCCAACGTGCATCGTCTTCGCTGTTATAATCCCTGGTGAAATCGTGGTTTGTTTTTCACCGCAACAGTTCATCTGTTCACTGCCTCCTTGTTCTTGAGCGATTCTTGCTGTGCGCTGAACTTTCCTTCCACATTTCCTTCGTTCTTTCTCCGTTGTCATCGTCACCACCGCTGCAGCGCCATGGGGAAAACAAAGAAATCCTCATCTGCGGTTGGGACCAGCGCCGCCGGAGGCAAGAAGAGCACCGCCGCTGCTCGCGTCACCGATGATGGCTGGCGGCGATCAGAGACACGGGAGAGCGATCTCCGCAAACTGCGCGAGCGGGGCCTGATCCCACAGGATACGACGGCCGTGAGACTCCCCGGCAATGAGGTAATCTCCCGTCCCCCATCTAGGTACCGGGTTATGTTTCTCGCCTTCGTCTTGCGTGGGTTTTCGTATCTAGTCCATGACTTCCTTCGTGGACCGCTCTTCTTCTATGGGGTTCAGTTGCATCATCTGTCTCCCAATTCTCTTCTCCACATTGTTTGTTTTATCACCCTTTGCGAGTGCTGGCTGGGCATTGAGCCGCACTTTGGCCTCTTCCGGAAGCTTTATTCCGTGAAGAGGCAGTCTGGTTCGGATGGTGTGTATCCCATTGGGGGTTTCATCATCTCCCTCAGTCCCAATGTGCAATTCTTTTCCTTTTCCATGTCCGAATCTGTCCAGTACTGGCGGAGGAAATGGTTTTACATCCGTGACTCCGTTCTGCCTAGGCAAGATTTTGGTCTCGTTCCTTTTGACCCCTCCCAATTGATTGAGAAGAAAAGATCCTGGAAAAACCAAATCTTAGATGGTGAGGAGGCGGAGATAGAGGCCCTGTACCGTCGGGTGGAGGATCTCCAACTGATTCCTGAGAAGGAGGTGAACGGTGTCGACGTCATCCGGACGTTTCTTGAGCGTCGGGTGCAGCCTCTCCAAGCGAGGGCGCATCCGATGTTTCTTTACTCTGGGCGCCGTGATCCGACGAGGGTTTCGAGTGAGAAAATCTCCGAGGTGGAACTTGACAAGGCTCTTCGCGCGCTGTTGAATTTCAAGGCCGACGAAGAAATCCCGGGGAAGTCACGGACTTCTCCCTTTTCTTCGACGTTGGTCGTACCGAAGGTGTAGATTTGCGCACGTAGTGCTCCCCTTTTGTTTTTGTCAGCTGTGTACTTTTTCCTTTGTTTGCTAACAAAGTTCCTTTTCCTTTTGCAGAGCTTCAAAGTACCGGGCATGGCACCACCGTTGCCCAAAAGGTATCCGAATGCCCCGGATAATGAAGTGGTGGATTCCGTGTCCGAGCTACCGTCAGCGCGATCTCCAGCGGAGGATGCCGACGAGTCGAGTGAGGACCATTCGCGCAAGCGATCACGGAGCTCCATCGAGTCTTCGGATGCCTCAACTCCTCTGACTCCCAGAAATCCTCTGGGCCTTGAGCGTCATGATGATGTTCACGGGGGTTCTTCCTCTCCCCTTCCTGCCATTCCTGTGCGGGCTGTTGCTCCGCACCCGCCAGCAAAGCGGAAGAAGGAAGAAAAGAAGGAGGAGAAGAAGGAAGAAAAGAAGGAAGAGAAGAGGGCCCGAAGGGCTTCTCCTATCTTCGACCTGAGCGCGTTGGGCTCGTAAGTTTTCTTGTTGCCACTGTTGTCCTTTGTTCCTTTGTTATTTTTGCACCTGTGTTGATTGGTTCTTATGCAGGCAATCCTCCGACGGCTCTAGTGATGGAGCGCGCGAGATGATGGGGGAGTCGAACATTGTGTCGCCTCCTCCTCAGACGGTGGCGACTTCTGGTGACGCTGCGCCAGTTCCTCCTATGCAGGAGAGGCTGGTGGTTGCGCCCCAGAATTTCGCAGGCGGGCCTGCGGGTTCGCCTTCGGAGCACGTAAGTTTTCCTGCTTGATGTTACGGGGGGAGCCCCCGAGTGTCTTCGTATGCTGATGTTGTTTATGCTTCTTTGTGTTGGGCGTAGCCCCCAAGTCCTGCTCTTACTATTATTGCCTGTTGCTGCAGCCTTTTGTCCAAGAGGCCAAGCGGCTGGTGGAGGAACGCCTGACGTTGGAGGCGAAACTGCGGCAGCTTCAAGGTATTCGTGTGCCTTGTAGTACTTCTCTTGCTTATCCTGGTCCTGTTCTTTGACACTTGCTTGTTGTAAATGCAGAGGAGCATAACGACTCTCTCCGTGAGGTCGATGCTCTGAAGAAGAGCCTTGGCCAATCGAAGCAGAAGGCCGAAGCTGCCGCTGGTGCGAGAGAGCGCCTTGAGCTGGAGCTGGCGAAGGCAGCCGAAGCGAAAGAGTGTCTGCAGCGGGAGGCCGCAGATCGCGAGGAGCGGCTGGCCACCGTTGCAGCTGCTCGTGAAAAAGGGGTGGCGGATAATCTCATGGCTGCTGCCAAGGCTATTTCGGGTGAGTACAAGCTTTTGGACTTGCTTCTTTTGCTACGGATCTTCTTCTATGCTGACTTTCTTCATATTTTTCTTTGTTGTTGTCTCAGATGCCGCAGGCATTGAGTTCGACCGCGGTGCTCTGGAGCATGGTAGTGCTCTGGATGATGCCACTGTGGCGGTCGAAGACCGCTGCATCACCGTCGTCAACTCCCTTGCCAAGGCGAAGGAGGTCCTTGGTCGCTTCTACCAGGAGCTCTTCCCGAAGGGCGCACCCCTTGAAGATGTGGATGCCCTGGCAGAGGCTCTGTCAGCCGAAGCGCCTGCAGCGTACAAGCGCAAGCAGAAGGGCATCGGCACGTCCGTCGGGCTGGCGATGGCCATGGCGGCTGGGGCGGAGCTGGACCTGCCCCAGATCACTTCTCGAATGCCAACGGCTGCGGATGGATCCGAGGTAGCCTTCGCCGCCTAGTCCGCTCGCTGCAGACGATATGGGCCCAAGTTCATTGACTTGTTTTCTGAGTATGCATTGCGGCAGCAGGGCGAGGCCAAAGCTAGGCAGTCTGGTTCTGAGGCGACTCAATGTCCTGCACCTTAGGCATAGTAGACGTAGGGTAGTTTGTAGTCTTCTTTTTGTTGTAAATATGTGCTGTAGACCATCCTTATGCCACGTAGTGGCTTTATATATTTTAATGAATTCCTCCGAGTTGTGCTCTATCCTTGGCTGAATGTCCGTGTGCCTTCTTTTTTCTGCTGCTATAGGTTCCTTCGGGTGCTGACCCAGTTGACACTGCATCCGAAAGGCCCTTGCGAGCATCATTGGATGATTCCTCGCAGCTCGCTTTTCTTCGAGATCGAGTGTGCAGCTTGGAGAGAGATTTGCTTGGGTTACGCGGTCGCGCTGACGTTTGGAAATCCAAAGCAGACCGTGGTGCAGCCAGAGAGGAGTATTTGATGGTGGAGCTGGGTCGGCTGTCCGAGCAGCTGCAATGTAAGTTGATCTTCTTTCGGGCTGTAGCTCAGTTCTTCGGGTGAGACTGCTGGCCTTACTCTTTGTTTTGTGCGCTTGCCGCAGGTGCCAATCTTGCTCCGAGGGAAGAAAAGGAGCGCATTGCTGTTCGAGTCAATTGCTTGACTCAACAGGACATGGAGGCCGGCGGCTTCTTCTGGATGGATCGTGATCGCGCCGTAGTTCTGGCGACAGTGCAGGATCGTGTCTACCAGGTTTCGCGGGTGCTCCGCCAGGTGCAGATATCACTTTCCTCGGTGCTGCACGTCATGTTTCCGTTGGATGCCGTGCCAACGACCCTTGCAGGTCTGCTGACGAAGTTTCGGAGTGCCAGCAATGTCAAAGAGCTGGTGCGGTAGCAGCTCGTCGCAGGGGTGAAGGCTGCCTTGTCTCTTGTGAGGGTGCACCGCCCTGACGTAGATTTGGCTGCTGTGGCGACTAGGCCACCTCCTCGACCAGATGGTGGCGACTGGAATATGCGTCCGCATTACGCGGCTGTAAGGCAGTATGCCGAACAGATTGTAGATTTGTTTGAGCAGCGTGCTCAGGCTATTCTTCAGAATAGGTAGGACCTGAAAATAAACAGATAGATGTAAAATTTGTATATTGCGGCTGGGCGTGTATGTGCCCTTTGTTGTAAAGGTTTGCTTATTTGTGAGCACACAGTGCTTTGATTGAGTACGTGCCCTTTTCGTTTGCCTGACGTAGTCAGCTACTCAGGTGTACGCGTTTGGTCCTCAGTCGATGAAATCGTGAGGTGGGGGGAGCCCCCAAGTGCGTTTGTATCATGTAATAAAGTTGCGGAAAAATAGTCAACCGAAGGTTGGCGGCGAGACACTTAGCTTTATTTATATCATAATGGAGGAGGTACATGGTTCGGCTGAGTAGCCTTGGCTGAAAGCCTTATTGAAAGTAAAGGGGGTAGGTTGCTACGGGTAGAATCGTCGCAGGTGCGAGACGTTCCACGGGTTGGAGTATGCGACTCCAGACTCCACGTGCTTAAGGCGATAGGCGCCACCTGGGATGACTTCGGTGATGACATAGGGTCTTTCCCATGGTGAATCGAGTTTGTTCGGTCGTTTTTGCTTGAGTCGCAAGACGAGGTCTCCTTCGACGAAGGACCTTGGGCGCAGCCGGCGGCTGTGATAGTTGCGGAGACTCTGCTGATACACCGCTGATCGAGCTGCTGCTATATCCCGTGCTTCGTCGAGTGTGTCGACGACGTCTTCGAGTGCAGTCGTGGACTCGGCTTCGCTGTAAGCGACGACTCGTGGAGCTTGGTGGCGTACTTCGGCTGGTAGCACGGCCTCAGCTCCGTGCACCATGAAGAACGGTGTGTAGCCGGTGGAGCTGTTTGGCGTAGTACGTAAGCTCCACAGGACAGACGGTAGTTCTTTCGTCCAGTTTCCAGCTTTGTGCTCGAGTGAGCTCATGAGGCGCTTCTTGATGCCGGCGCCGATTAGGTCGTTGGCCTTTTACACTTGCCCGTTTGTTTGCGGGTGTGCCACTGAAGCATACATGATATTGATCCCGAGGCCTTCGCAGAAGTCCTGGAATTCTTCGGAGATGAAGTTTGATCCGTTGTCGGTGATGATGCTGTGCGGTACGCCAAACCTGTAGACAATGGATTTGAAGAACTTGACATCGGTTTTTCCCTTCTGGTTGGTGACTGGAATGGCTTCGATCCACTTGGTGAATTTGTCGACTGCGACCAGGAGGAAGACGTGTCCTCCCTTCGAGGATTTTGGCAGTTTGCCGATCATGTCAAGGCCCCATTGGGCAAAAGGCCAGGCTATGGGTATGGGTCGAAGTTCGGACCCAGGTGCGTGCGGTTTGTCGGCGAACCATTGGCACCCGTTGCATCTTCGGACGATGTCCTTCGCGTCGCTCATGGCCGTTGGCCAGTAGAATCCTGCTCGGAGAGCTTTGGCGACGAGGGAGCGGCTACCTGCGTGGTGGCCGCAGGTGCCCTCGTGGATATCTTGCAGTATGGCCTTGCCGTCGTTGATGGTGACGCACGGTTGTAGTACGCCCGTAATTCTACGTTTGTACAGCTCGCCGCTGATGATGGTGAAGGCTTTTGACCGACGAGATACGCGCCGAGCATCTGTCGGGCTGTTAGGCAATTCTCCGTTTGTCAGGAACTGGAGGTATGGACGTGTCCAAGTTTCTTCGACTGCCATGACCTGCATCAGGTTGACCATGGCAACTTCGGTATCCAAGTTTTCGGGTCCTTCATGACCTTCGGGTAGCGTAGCCCCCGAGTGTTCTGCTTCTTCGGGTAATCCCTTGGTGAATTTCCGCTTGATGGACGACACGCAGATCTGTTCGAGGAACACACCTGGTGGTACCTTTGCACAAGTGGAGCCGATGTTGGCGAGTCTATCGGCCTCCTCGTTGCTCTCTCTTCCAACGTGCCGAAGTTCGCAGCCGTCGAATTCTCCTTCAAGTGCGTTGTATAGCGCGCGGTACGCGATCATGTTTTCGGCGTGTGCGTCACACTCATTCATCGTCTGCTGTACGACAAGGTTGGAGTCACCGTAGATGACCAGGCACGTTGCGCCACATATTTTTGCCATCTTCATGCCATGGATGAGGGCTTCGTATTCGGCCTCGTTGTTGGAGGCTCTGAATTTCATCCGAAGAACGTACTTCATCTTGTCACCTTGTGGGGAGGTCAGTATGACTCCTGCCCCTGCTCCGGCTTCACGCTTGGAGCCGTCGAAATGCATTGTCCAGGACTGCGACATGTCTGGGGTGTCAGGCAGCTGCAGCTCCATCCAGTGCACCAAGAAGTCTGGAAGGACTTGAGATTTGATTGCGTGTCGCTTCTCGTAGATGATGTCCAGGGGTGATAGTTCAATGCCCCACAGGGCCACGCGCCCTGTGGCCTCTGGGTTATTCAGGATGCTGTTTAGGGGTGCCTCATTGACGACCATCACCTGATGCTCCTGGAAGTAGTGGCTCAGTCGTCGAGCCGTCATGAACATGCCGTAGGCCAGCTTCTGGTAGTGCGGGTACCACTGTTTTGTTGGAGTGAGAACCTCGCTGAGGTAGTAAATTGGGCGTTGTACCCCGTGGGTCTTGCCCTCTTCGGGTCATTCGACCACGAGTACTGTGCTGACCACCTGGTGTGTGGCTGCTATGTACAACAACAGGGGCTCGCTCTCTTTTGGCGTGACCAAAACTGGCGAGGTGGAGAGGAGCCGCTTGAGGCTTTCGAATGCATCGTTGGCTTCTGGTGTCCACTCGAACTTGTCTGCCTTGCGCAGCAGCTGGTAAAATGGTAGGACCTTCTCGCCCATGCAGCTGATGAACCTGCTTAGTGCCGCTACTCGCCCTGCGAGCTGCTGAACGCCCTTGAGGTTTTTCGGCTTCTCCATTGTCATGATAGCTTTGATTTTCTTCGGGTTCGCTTCGATCCCTCGTTGAGAGATGAAGTACCCGAGCAGCTGACCCGAGGGGACGCCGAAGGCGCACTTTTCTGGATTGAGCTTGATCCTGTAGCGATCAAGGTTGTCGAACGTCTCGCGGAGATCGTCGATAAGTGTTCTTGCCTCTTTGGTTTTTATGACTATGTCGTCGACATAGACTTGGACGTTGCGACCGATCTGGTCCTTGAGGCAGGCCTGCATGCATCGCTGGTACGTGGCACCCGCGTTCTTTAGCCCGAAGGGCATTGTGTTGTAGCAGAATACTCCAAACGGTGTGATGAACGCCGTTTTCTCTTGATCTTCGACCTTGAGTCGAATCTGGTTATAGCCTAAGTAGGCGTCGAGGAAGGAGAGCTTCTCACAACCTGCAGTCGAATCGATGATCTGGTCGATCCGAGGTAGAGGGAAGTGGTCCTTTGGGCAGTGTTTATTTAGTGACGTGAAGTCCACGCACATCCGCAGGATGTCCGTGTCCTTCTTCGGGACCATCACCGTATTTGCCAGCCACTCGCTTTCCTTGATTTCCCGGATGAAGTCTGCTGCGAGTAATCTGTTGATCTCCTTGCCGATAGCTTCGGCTCGTGGCTCCGACAGTCTTCGGATGGACTGCTTGACTAGTTTGGTGTCTGGGAAGACGTTGAGTGCGTGCTCGGCAAATTCCTTGGGAACTCCTGGCATGTCCGCAGGACACCAGGCGAATATTTCCCAGCGCTCACGGAGGAATTCGACGAGCGCGCCTTCCTATGCTGTGCTGAGGTCGTTGGCGATCAGCGCCGTCTTGGAGGCGTCTGTCGGATGGACCTGCACTTTCTTGGTGTTGACGGTGGAGTCGAAGGACATGTCGGGTGCGTTCTGCCTTGTGACTGGGGGTAGCCCGTTGTCCGTCACCTCGCGGAGCCTTACGATCTCTTCTTGCATGCCGAAGGACTAGGAGATTTTGTTGAAATCCCTGTCGCATTGGTCCGATCGGGTGAAGCTTCCGTGGACTGTGATGACGCCCCTTGGTCCTGGCATCTTTAGTAGTAGGTATGCGTAGTGTGGGACGGCCAGGAACCTTGCGAATGCTACACGTCCCAGAATGGCATGGTATTGCGACGGCCAGTCCACCACTTCGAATTCTAGGCGCTGCTGCCGAAAGTTGTCCGGCTTCCCGAAGATGACGTCGAGCCCTATCTTGCCTAGGGGGAAGATGCCCTTCCCTGGGACAATGCCGTGGAACGTTGTGTCTGATTGTTCCAGGCTGCATTGCGGGATCCGCATAGCTGCTAGAGTGCTTACGAACATTAGGTTGATGCTGCTGTCGCCGTCCATGAAGACGCGACTCATCTCGAAGCCTCCGATCTGTGCCTCTAGCACTAGGGTAGCATGACCTGGGCGAGGGATCTGGCAAGGGTGATCCGCGCGAGTGAATGTGATGCAGGACTCCGATCCGCTGAGGTACTCAGGAATTGCAGGCGGAGTTGCCACGGCCAAGTTGATTTGTCGGGTGATTTTCTTCTGCACCCTATTTGTGGGGCGTCCCTTCTGGATCATATTTAGTGCTCCTTTTGATGGGAGGTATGGGACCCCGGCGTTGTTTTGCGCTGGTGCGACTGGTTGATTTGGGCCTCCAATAGGCGGAGGTGGAGGAGCTCCGTGTGCTATTTCACCTGGCGCAGGTGTGTTTCCAAACGCAGGGATTGGAGCTTGTTGCCTCATCTGCATCATGCCTTCGCTGAGTTTCTGGAACTCGCGACAGTCCTTGAGCATGTGGCTAGCTTTCTTTTTGCCGCCTTGCTTGTCGATGTAGAAGTGTATGGTGCATGGACCCGAAAGCTTGTCGAATGCTGAGGGTCCGTTCTCGCGGTCGCGGCGTTGCCACGACTGCGTTGGTCGTCCGTTGTCGCGGAAGTTTCCGCTGCGGTATCCTCCACTGTTGCGGCTGTTGTCATTAGGGCGGTCGGCGTAGCCGGCTGCGACCATGTCGGGTCCGCCACGGTCCTCGTAGACGCGCGGTCTCCTCTTGCTGCGGCGTTCGCGTCTTCGGCCGTAGTCGTCCTCTTCATCTGATTGCGCCCGCTGGATGCAATCTTCGCCGTCTGCCCAACTGTTGGCGATTTCCATGAGGTGGTCGAGTGTCTTGGGCTTTGCACGCCCAAGTTCCTCCTTGAAGTCTGGGCGCTTGACGCCGTCCCTGAAGGCGTCGATGGCCCGCTCTTCAGAGATGTGTGCTGCGGAGTACTTGGTTGTAGACCAGCGTAGTATGTACGAGCGAATAGATTCACCCGTTCTCTGAGTGCAGGCTCGCAACTCTTCGATTGAGGCGGGCCTCTTGATGGTGCCTTTGAAGTTTCGGATGAAGCTGTAAGCGAGCTCCTCCCAGCTTCGGATGGATCCTGATGATAGGCTGCTAAGCCAAACCCGCGCTGCGCCTGTTAGCTGCAGCTGAAGGCATTGCATGGCGGTTTCTTTGTTGCCTCCGTGAATCTTGACGGATGACAGATGGTCACTGAGCCAGGACTTTGGATCTTGCGTGCCGTTGAACTTCGGAGTATCCGAAGGAAGCTTGAAGTTGCGTGGCATCTGCGTTCGCCGAACAGATCTGGTGAAGCATTGAGCTCCGCAGAGTTCTCCTTCGTCTTCATCCATCTCAGATTCGGACGAGCATGCGCGTTTAGCGCGTGCTTTGTCGATCTTGCGTTGTGTAAGCTTGTCTCTGGCGTCGTAGTCGCGTTTATGGTGGTGCGAGCTCTTCTTTCTTCGAGGGAGATCGTGCTCCTCTTCCTCTTCGGGTGAGGGGGTGGGGCTCCGGTCGCGCCCGGCCGGAGCTTTCTTCTTCGGCTCCGCAGGAGCGTCTTCGTGGAGCGCAGCTCCAATTAGTCCTAGTCCGGTGAGTGTGGACCTATGCATGTCCCTTTTCGGGTCCCCCTCCGGAGGTGGGTGAGCCGCGAGGTACGCGGTGGCTGCCATGATCGCAGCTTGTGGAGTCTTCAGGATGATGTTGCCGTCAGCGTCCATATCCATGAACGATGTATGGAGAGTTCGGGTCACGTCACGCCGCTCCTTGGGGTCCATGTTTTCCACCCGAGAGCGGTGCTTGTTTCCCTGATTTCCGTTTGTGCAAGAGCCGGGTCCCATGGCGGAGAGCGCAGCTCGTCGCGCACTGGACTCAGAGGCTGCTTGCTTGCGTTTGTCGAGCGTCTCCTGCATCTTGACTTGCTTCTTGTGCTCCTCGATGAGGAGGTAGTGATATGCCCTCAGCAGATCACGTGGGGAGTCCAGAGGTAGGAATATTTCGCCTGCGACGGCGCGACGTGCTTCGACCCATCCTTCTTTGCTAAGTTGGATGAGGTGGCCTCTGTTTTCCCCGTTTTCGCCGTTTCCACCGTTTTCGCCGTTTCTGTCCTGCGGGTTAGGGTTGGGCGGCGGGTTAGGCGTTTCCTCGTCGGTTTGGATGACCGCGGCGCACAGATAGCGCCTGCAGATTGGTTGGCTGCTGCCGCAGCTTTCGGATCCGGAACCGTAGGTCCCTTCATCCGAAGGTGGATCGCACAGATCGGAGTTGCAGCAGCTGCTGCTGTAGAACTCATCTGTTGATGGTGACGTGCGTAGAACGGGGTGTGGAGCCCATGAAGCGGGCCTGATTGACGGCACGGGCACCCACTCAGGAAGGCGGAGGGTGCCAGTTTGTCCCACCTGGAAGCAGAAGCTCCCGAACAAGATTTCGAGTCCGTCGCCTACGGGCTCGAAATCCTTCATGGTATCCGGCAAGTGGGCGGTGAAGTCGAAAGCGCCGAAGAGGAGGTGATTCTCCATCGCCGCGGAGTTGTAGATCGATCGGGTCGGAACCGTCACGACCGCACAATCAGCAGCCCCGATTCCCACAGACGGCGCCAATTGACGAGGTTTAATCTCGTCAATGCCCATTGTTATGGACTTGGGTTTTGGAGAAGATGGGGATGCTGGAGATCGTGGCACGGTTAACAGACAAGCAACCAGGGGACACGAGATTTACCCAGGTTTAGGCCCCCGGAGGGAAAACCCTACTCCTGCTTGTCTGCTCTTTGATTACGGCGGAACCGAAGATTACAGGGTGCGCAGATTCGATCTGGCGTGGATGCGTGTGCGAAAGTATGAGTCGAGTTCTTCTAGGACGTGCCCTCCTAGCCTTTATATAGACTTAGGCAGGTCCCGGGCGTAGTCCTAGTCGGTTACAAGTTCTAGGGTTTTACCCCTTTGAATTTCCTATCTCCTCTAGTCTTGCTCTCCAAGGATCCGAAGACGTCATGGGTCTTGGCCACCCGAGAATCTTCATGGGCCAGCGTATGTCTGCCGTGGGCCTTCCTTGGGCTGGACTAGGTATGCTGAAGTTACGTACCCGTAGGGTATAACCATGTCAGCAGGCGGTGGACACGTTGCCGCTCCGTCTCCTCCCAGTCCGCCGTGGACCATTCTAGGATGTCCGGCAAGGACGGCTCTACCAACAGCGGCTGCAGTGCCGAGTCGCGGAGTGACTGCTCCATCGCCATCCTTAAGGCGCTATCATCAGGCGGCGCCGAGCCGTCAGCCGGCTCAGGCTTCGGGCGGCGAAGGCGGCCAGTTGGATCCGACAACGTCGTCACGCATGGCTCGCCGATGACGATGTCGCGCGAGCGTGTCCGCGGCGGCGAGCGGACAGGCGAGACCGCCTCGAGCTTGACTAGCGCAGCACCGATGAAGGACTCGTCGGCGTACGGAGCAGCGTGGAGCCCGATGAGTGGGTGGCCGAGGCGGAGGAGGAGCTCAGGCTGGCCATCCTCCTTGGCATCCAGTTCGCCGGACGACGCCGCTCCCCGACCTGGCCGCCGGCATGGATGTGCGCGGGAAGCCAAGACGCGGTGTGTTCCCGGCGTGATGTGCTCCAGCACCGCCGCGAGCGTCCGGCCTGGCGCGCTCCAAAAAAGTCGGCGACCGGCCGTGTTGTTGCGCTTCGGCGACTCGTCGGGCGGCCCCTCGTGGCGGGCGAGCTCCTATGCGCGGTGGTCGGCGAAGAACGTCTCCCAGTAGAGGAGGTTGTCGGGGCTCTCGGCATCGGAGGGATCATCCATGGCCGTGATGAAGGCCTGGATCTCGTCGGACAGTTCGTCTGGCGTCGGCACCGACGGGATAGGGATGCGCCGGCGCTAAACTTCCACCCCGGAGGATTCCGCGTGTCCGACGGTGCAATGTAGCCGGCTTCGTAGAGCATGCGCGCCTCCCAAGGCTGGAGCGTGCACCGGCCGGAGCCGTTCGCCGCGGCACCATCGCCGGGAAAGCGCTCGACCATGGCTAAGTGGGGAAGGAGAGTGCGAGGAACTCCGGCGAGGGGTACGACTTTTATAGGCCGAGATGGGCGGCGAGGGCGGAAGGGGTGTAGCGGCGAGGATGGGAAAAGGGAAACAGCGGGAAGTTAGCCCGCCGGTCCGTCGCGGGAGCCGAGGCAACGGCGGTAGCGCGGCAATTCGGCGACGCGTGGCTGAAGCGACAGACAGTTATTGTTCGGCGCTCGCCGCGTGGTTCCGAGGATAACGACAACTCGGCTTCCGTCGCTGACTCGGCAGGTCCACACGCTGCTTCGTTTTCTTCGCCGAGTTCGCTGTGTCCGACGTTCCCGGGGCGTACCCAAGATCCTGGAACGACCTGGGTAATTCAGACCAAAGTTGGCCTAAATCCGGACGAAAACAGGTTTTTGAATACGCGACTGGGCCAATTTTCGACGTCCAGACCTAAATTCGTCGTCCAGATCGACGTCCTGGATAGTCGAGTGAAGATGCTCGTGAGCAAAACGATGCGGGACTAGGCTGTCTCCTTTTCCTTTTTTCTTTTCTTTTCTCTGACCTGCGGTGGCCATTCTTTGTAAATACAAGCAACCACAAGGGTAGCTCTCGATACTTCTTCGTTTTAAGATAGAGAAGCTTAGGAATCTGTCCAAAGTTAGTTGTCGGCCGATTATGGGTTTGTATACGATTTGCGATTTGCGGTGGAAAAAAGCAGAGCTTGACCCTTCTTTTGGGTTTTACCTGTTGTGGACCGCGAATCTACCCCATAAAAGTCAGCCACATGCTGTCACGGTGTGCGGTGCCTGTAGGGAAAAGTAGCAGCGGCAAGTACATAATCTTTAATGGGACTTGGGCGAGCCAAATCATACACCAACCGAGTTGAAAGATTTCCTTAGATGCATCGATAGACTCGTGACCACCCTGTTCATGAACAACTCCAAGATGACCTAGTTGAGAACATGTGGATTCTTAGAGGAAACCGGTAGTTCTCATGTTCATGCGTTGTGGTGGACAATTTATTTATTTATTATGATCGTTATAATTTAAATTCAATTTTTTTTGGGTAATTTTAATTTAAATTCTTGTGTGAATTATGTTATTGGAATGTTTGAACTGTTTTCTAATTATTTTTTGTGTTAAAAAATTATCTTGCAATATATATGAATCATAAAGTGGTTGCAATGGTCTAACCTGGTACAAGTGCCCTCTGTATCTAGACTACTCCGATAGAAATTAATAAACTTAGATTTATTTAGATATAGATGTATGTAGCACTAAAATATGTCTATCTAGACAAATCTAGATCCATTAATTTAAATCAGAGAAAGTACTCCGTATTACATTTACTGTTACAAAAAGGTTGTTTTGGAGCCAGTGCTCATACTAAAATTCGAGTGGGCTCATACCGAGTCAAGCTGTAAAAAATGATCCATACCTTGTTGTAGCGATCTTTAGTCAATTTAGATTTAGTCAATTTAGAGAAAGATTCAAGCTAAACAAAAAAGTAACATTTTAATATTGGCTTCATATAGAACAAAGAAAATCCCATCCATCGTCATGGAGAAGGAATAAATTAGCCTTCTAGACGTGTCTAATTAAATCTCATTCACAATAGAGGATTAATTAACTTTCTCGATTTAACTAATTGAATCCTATCCAAAATAGAAGGAATAAACCACATCTGCCACATATAAGGTAATAAACTATGCTATTTATTTTTAATATATAACATGCATAATTATACTTTTATCGAGTTGTGTGCTAAATCGAGTGAGCTAGATACCCTTGTACCGAACCGGTACGGGGACAGAGAAGTGATTGGAGGCGGCGCAAACCCGTCTAGGGTACGGTGCTCCTGCCGGCGACGCCGCCTCCGGTGGTCTCGTGGCCTCGGGGGTGTGGCCGACCACGGCCTATCTCCGGTAGGAGGTTTTCTCGCTCTTTATTTAGGTTTTTTTCCAGTGTCTTTCTTGGAATGTTGAGGCGGCGGCTACATCTTGAAGTCAGAATAAAGTCCTCCTCGTCCTATCCTCGCGCCAGTGGTGCATCTAGCACAGCGGAGGGTGCATGCAGTAAATATGGAAGAAGTGCTGGACGCATATGGCTACCCACCGTAAGTGAATTCATGTTCTCGTTGTTTGAAGTTTAAACACTGAATTCCTTATAGTTTTTTTTGTTTCTTCTTACTCGAGAGCGATCAAAGTTTGATCTTTGGGGAAAGTTGATGGCTCCAAAAAGCGTCATCTTTCTAAAAACTAATGCTAAAAATATCACAAGACAAATAATTAAAAGATCATTTACGAAGTGATATCGCCGTTTAAATTATATTGGAAAGAAAACCTGTAGAAACTCCATGTTGATAGAATTTTGGAGTATTTTGATTTTGATCAAATGACACTTGTGAGACTTTCCTGGAGATAGTTGAAATTTCGTTCAAAGGCCTAAGAAAAACGAACGACTAACTTATTAGAATTTATACATATTGATGTATGTAGTCCATTATGTGTAGTCGTGAGCGATAGATTTCAACTTCATATGCTTTCTCCGGAAATTTTAGTGAATATACATATGTATATTTACTTAATAAGGAAGAAGTGTGAAATATTTAAAAATGTTCAAAGACTTTCAAGATGAAGTGGAAAATCATTATAACAAGAAAATAAAGAATTCATGATTTGATCATAAATATTTGAGTTCCAAGTTTAGCAAAACACCTAAGATTTGAGAAATCGTTCCATAGATTTGCATTTCCTGAAACACCATAGGAATATTGAGTGTTCGAGATATGTAATGAAACCTTGTTTGACATGGTAAGATAAAATGTGTTATTTATAAAACTGCCATTATATTTTAAATATTAAAGCTTTAGACACTACCGTGTTTTCACTAAAAAGATCTCCACCGTGATCCGCTGAAATGACACCATATAAGTTATGGTCTGGGATAAAACCCAAGTTATCCTTTCTTAAATTTTGGTATGCTAGGAATAAGTAAGATGTTTACAACCAAAGTTGGATAAGCATGTCTTTGTAGGTTATTTCAAATAACCGTTGGGTATTCCTCCATAACACCGAAGACAAAAGTGTTTGTCGCTTAGAACATCAAGTTTCTTGAGAAAGAATTTTTCGTGAAAAGTTAAGTGGGAGGAAAATAGAACTTTGATAAGGTTATTGAACTTTAGCTATATGTGATGAGTTGCACAGCGCCGGAAAATGTCCCGCAGGCAGCCACAATGCTCATGGCCCACGTGCCTCAAAAGTTGTGGTCACAGAGGTCTAAGTTCCTATTGAACCAAATAGGTCGAGGAAACAATCAAATACTAAGATTTTAGAGTAAATCATTATTGTTTAACAACGATGAATAAACTACATGCAAAAAGGCGATGATGGACCCTGACTCCATCAAATGGCATGAAGCCATAAAATCCGTGATAGTTTCATATACGAGAAATCAAGTTTTTGAACTTGAAAGACCCTCAATAAAGGTGTAAAAACTACCGATCGTATTTGGATCTATAAAGAAAACATACATGGATGTTTCACATCTATGAAGTTATCGACATATTGTAAAATATTTTACAACAATATTCAAGGAGTTGACTATGACAAGATTTGATCTTTCATAGCGATATTTAGCCTGGACGGATTAATGTAGCAACCACTACATATAATTTTGTTATATGGTAGTTGAACAAACAAAACAAAGTTCTTCTAATAGAATGGTTACCTAGGACATGTATATGACATGATCCAAAGGGTTTTTTTAATTCAAAGGATGATAAAAAGGGCATGCAAACTTGAATGGTTGAAGAGATTTGGAATCTTCACCGTGATGAAACTGTTAAAAAGTTTAATTTCATCGGAGACGATGAAGATGCTTGCATTTTAAAGAAATTAAGTGGGAGCGTTGAGACATATTTTTAATACATTATATGGAGAACATCTTGTTGATGGGAAATGATGTATCTTTTATTGACACGGGTTAAGAATTTCATTTTGATGAAAAACTTAGGCAAAACCTGAATATTAGGCATGAATGTCTATATGGATAGATTGTGACGCTAATATGGTTGTGTTAGACGTACATATATAAGATATTGAATGAGTTTAATATGGAAATGACGAGAAAGGTTTTTGTCGCATGGAAAAGGATTGAATCAAGATTCAAGTGTATTGACACTTGGTAAGTGAAAACAAGATTCAAGTTCTTTGACACTTGGTGAGTGAAATCATAAGAATATTTTGATCAATCATACCATGATATGTACACATCCATATATGTCATATGCTCTAAAAGTTATGAACATATACCAGAATGACTCATAAGATGATCATTGGACAATAGTAAGGATATTATTATAATTTTTTGAAAGAATTAAGAATATATTTATGTAGAGGTGACAAACAATTACAAATAGTTCATTGTAAAATGTTATATTGATACTAATTTTGTCACAAGATTAAGTTTATATTAATTTAAACTATGGGTGATACAATATAATGGAAAGAAGATTCCATGATGGATTTGGATGAATTCCAAAGTTAATATATTGTGATGGATACTACTACAAAAGGATAAGTATATAACTGCTATAGTAGCAGCAAAAGAGGGCATTTGTGTCAAGTAGTTTGTTATCAAACTATGGTGTGAGGGCTAACACTACAAAGATATTGGACGACAATAGTATCGACACGATTTAACTCCAAGGAACTAAAGGTCTCACCAAAGGAACAAATTTATACAATGCCATTTTAATGGAGAATGAGTAATGCGTACAAACGCAAAGAAATACAAATACACACAGATCTAAAAGTGTCAGATCCGGAGATTATGTTTAGCACTAGCAAACGCGTATATATAACACCCGAAAGCCATAGGTGTTGAATGTGCAAGTTTTTCAAACTAGATTATTATTGACTCTAGTGCAAGTGGGAGACTGAAGGGAATATGTCCGAGAGGTAATAATAAAGTGGTTATTATCTTATTCCTTGTTTATGATAAATGTTTATTTCCCATGCTATAATTATATTAATTGGAAACGTTAATACATGTGTGTTTAATAAACAAATAAACAGTTCCTAGTTATGCCTCTCATATAAACTAGCTTGTTGATTAACAAGATGATCAAGGTTTCCTGATTATGGACATCGAATATTGTTAATAACGAGGCAACATCATTGGTGGAATGATGTGATGAACATTCATCCAAAGTATATAATACGATCAAAGTCATTATGTTTAAATTACTATAATATCATATAAAGTAACTTTAGTCCTTAGATCATGAGATCATGTCAATCACTAACACCGAAAGAGTAACTTGATAACATCAGACGTCACACCGTAACAAGCTGACTATAAAGGTGGGTTCAGATACTCCGATAATGTTATGTAGAGGCTCATGGATCAAGAGTGAGATTTATCCATGCCGATGACAGAGAGATGTACTCTGGGTCCTCTCGGTGATATCACATTGATATAGCTTGCAAACAAGTGATATGGATCACTAGAATGTTATATCACGGGAACGAGAAAAGAGTACATGTCGGTAACGAGATTAAACTAGGTATGGGAATACCGATGATCGAATCTCGGACATGTAAAATATCGCGAGACAAAAGGATTTAGTTACAATGTTAAAGGTTCATACGATCACAAGAAGTCATCGTTGAATGCGTAGGAGTCAGTACGAATCTTCAGGTCCCGCTACTGATTATTGATCGAAGAGGGGTCTCGATCATGTCTGTATTATTCGTGAACCATATGGAGACACACTTCAGGGATACCGACACCATTTGGAGCAAATGAAATGCCAGAGAAAGAATATCAAAGCGCTAAAATTATTTTAATGGAAACCGGAATTGTTTCGAATGAAATTGCTAAAACTGGTTCTGCATGTGAAATTGAAATATTGCAAGGGGTTTTATGTGAATATTTGTTAATTAATTTAATTAATAACATTCTGAATAAAATATATAAAATAGTTTTATTAAATTAGAGATACATTAATTTTGGTGGAAATTTAATGAAGGTGAGTGGAATTTTGAGTGGAGAAATGGTTTATGTGAGTGGAGTCTTTTTATGTGAGTGGTAGCTCCACCCACATGAATATTGGAAAGGTGGGGGCACCACCATGGCTGCCATGCCATGGGAGGTGGCTGCCCTCCCCTTTCCCTATAAAAAGCCCTCCCCTCCTCCTCTCATCACACACCTCCTCACGAAGGATCCCTCTCTCCCCCTATATAATATTCCCCATGGTATCGGCTTAGTGAGATATATGTTTTTGGTGAATTTTTTTGGAGAAATGATTTGCTGCTTCCGCTGCTTTGCTGGAGTGAGGACTCAGAGGTTGTCGGGGTAACCAGACGTGTGTGCGATCATAGATGCGCTGCTGATTTACGGTGCTGGACTTGCTGGTGCTGGACCGGCTAGACTTTATCATGATCTTGAGATTGACAAGTAAATGACATCATCCACGGGAACCAATCTCGTAATGCTTTGTAGTTCTTTAAGAGTAAGTTCTCTATGGATGTATATCTACCCGTTGCTTGTATCTAGATAGATAGATCTTCGTGCTCAGTTGTTCATGTCGTAGGATTTTTTTTTGTTTTCTATGCTGTGAACTCAACAAGTTCAATATTGCATGTCTCTTGATACTTTACAAAAACTACTTGTCAAAAGTATTATCACCTGTATTATAAACAAAATACCTTTTTATGAATGAAATGAAATGGTGGGCAATGGAATCATGGTTGGTATACGAGTTGAGAAAACTTGTGGTGGAGATTCTATTATACCAAAAAAGTTAGGACTAACAAAAAATGTAGTCAGTCATTTCGAGCGCCATATAGATAACACTAACCATAGATATTTTTATGGGGCGAGCGGGTGAGAAATACCTTCTTACTTTCGTATGTCTTCAGAAACTAGGGAGGGATGTAATTTGGAGAGGAGAGCAGCAAGTGGGAGCCCATAACATCCCCACCTCATGTAGCGGGATAACTACTTGAGTGTCTTTAAAGGAATGGTAATATGCACATTTGCATAGTAATAAATGCACAGTAATAAATGTAGCTTGTCACTCCCATTCGAGGAACTGAACTATGATCGCAGCGGAAAAGTAATTTTATGTACTCCCTCCGATCCAAATTAATTGACTTGAGTTTATCTAGATTCGGATGTATCTAATACTAAAACATGTCTAGATACATCTGAATCTAGACAAATCAAAATTAATTAATTTGGATCGAAGGGAGTAGTTCTAATAACCCATGGAGACTGACTAGCATAGAATTTTCTAAATCTAAAACCTACCTTTTCAACAAACCGTTTTTAAAAATTGCATAAGCCCATGTTTTTTTTGCACGGCTGTATCTAATGCATCAAACACCCAAATAGTTAAAACTTGCTGAGTATACTCGTACGTATCCATACCTTATTAATCCTTGCTTAGATTTTCAACAGACTGAAGACCATACTAGTGAAGACCACGAGGAGGAAGATATCTACATTGAAGCCATAGATTATGAAATAGAATATGGCACAGAAATAGAAGACTTAGAAGCGGAGCCTTAGACATGAAAAATCTAGAATAAGTTAGATAAGCCAAGCATCATAGAACTTTAATAGTAAGTTGTTGATCTCCAACGGTACTATAGATAGTGGTGCCAATGATCCTAATGTTAGTTAGTTTGAATTTGACTTGTTGGGCCGAAAGGAATCTTGAAACTTTTGTACTCTTTTGGATATGAATATGAATAAAGTAGAATGGACCCATAACTTTTTGTTATACCTTCTAGATATATATAATATTGACGAAACAGTGTCTCATAAGTATTATATTAATGACTTGCACACTACGACATATAACGACGTGCTGGGTCACCGCGCCATGAAGCTGATTCTAAATTCAAATAGTGACCCACTTACTTTGTAGGGTGAAACTGGCTGGGTTGCCTCAGACTCGATCCGGCACAACTTTATTGAGTAAACTATGCCTCGTGTCAAAATAGCTAGTGGAACATGGGTGCAGTGGACCTGGTTTAAAAAATAAAATATATGCTACTTTAATGTTTTATAAATAGGAAAATTCACGTATGTACATATTACCTTTTTTGTGAATAATGTACATCTTACCTTGATACTTACTCCTGTAACTTTTGAGAAAAAGACCGTATGTTGTCTAAAAAAAGGAAAATAGAATATTGTACTCCCTCCGTCTCCAATTAGATGTGATTCCATCGAGGCTATCAAGATTTGTCTTTTCCTCTCGATCGACAACGTGTGTGGTAAAACATTTCGCCCCTGACCTAGCCGCCAGGCTCCAGGGAGTCAATGTTCCTACCGCCCGATCTCCACCGGCGTTCTTGCTGGTCCCCTCTCCCTTTGCCTGCTGCTCTGGCGGCGGGAGGGAGGGGGGATCCGGTCTCTCCGCTCTATAGTTAGGGTTTGGTTTTGCAGGCCGTGGAGCGCCGTTGGGGTGGTGGGAGCAGCGTACAGACGAATAAATCTTCCTCAACTTCACTCCCACACCGACGACGTTCCTCGTGGCGGCGTCTCGGAGTTGATGACATCGTGTGTGCCGATTCCTCGGATTGGTGGCATTAGAGTTCTTGGATGGTGTTGTCGAGGCGGAGGCCGCGATCCGATCAGATGTGTCCCTCCTTCTGCTCTGTCCCCGTTACTACGGCGTTTGCTCTGACGTCATGGTGGAGCAAGGAGGATGTGTTGTCCAGGAACGCGCAGACGGTAGTCTGCGTATGTGTCAGATTGAAGATGGTTTATCCTGTGCTGGGTTTGTGGATAGAAGCTGACAGTTTTGATTTCCTCTCCCGATGTTGTAGTCGTGCGGGGGGTGTCAGTTCTGAAGTTTGATCGCATGTTCGGGGACATGTTGCCCGGGCTGATTCTTTCAGCGATAATGGTTTTGCCTTTGGCAAGCTACTTTGAAAGTCTAAAAAGCTGCTGATCAGCGATGGAGCCGTGTCAAGCTCGGGTGTTGTGGCGATCTGTCTTTCGTCTCTTTGGTGGTGCCGAAGGAGGAGGATAGGCGGTGGTATTTTACATAGGTTTATCCTATCTTTTCAGTTCTGTAAGATCGTCTCTTGCGTATCTTGTAACTTGTTTTTATATTATTAATAAAGAGTGGATTACAGTGTCAACAAAAATCTCCAATTAGATGTGAGAGACTTTTTTAAAATTTATGTATCTATACACTACAACGTGTCTAGATATATGTGAATCTAGACAAACCTCCTACGTCTAAATTGAGACGAAGGGAGTATTGTTTTTTTGAACAGTACAAATCTAGTCCCTATTGTTAGATGGAAATTTTATCTTTTTTTTTTTGCAAAAGTTAAATACTTTTGTATTTTAGTATCAAACTTGACATACACATAGCTGCATACATTGTATACACGCATGATTTATGCCGTATTCCTTCAGTATTTTTTTCATTTTATTGTTGAAAAGGCTTCACACCTGGGTTCACCGAATCCACATGGGTACCTCAGTGGGCACAAATAATACTCCCTACAACATGAGGTCGCATCAGCGTATCAGATTCAGCCCCCCTAGTATAATTCTCCCCCGCCACTTGGATCGTTGTTCAGCTGTTCCTTTCCAGCTTTCATCACGACTGAACCACGCTGAACCTGCACGGTCGCGCTAGCGGGCACCGCCGCCGTGGCCGAGAACTCACAGAAACTCTTCTTGGAACGAGCACGTACAGGCGCCAGCAGCATGTGAGGTGGCTTGCGCGTGTGGCCGATCCCTCGGTCGGTGGGATCTGGGCCGGCGCCGCCGCGAGAGGAGAGGCCGCGTACTTGCCTGCATCATGCATGACGAGGCACGACCTTCTTTTTGTCCACGTACGGCCCCTACGCGTTTGCGCACAAGCCAGGCAAACAAAAAATTAGACGCTACTAGTATTGACCTACTATGCTTAAAGTAATAAGTGCTCAGCTCCTGTTAAAATAGTGTATTGACGTGTGAAGTAGATCGGCCGGCATGCCTCTTCTCCAACCGGCAATCATTAAGATCGATTTGATTTATCTCTTCTAGAAAGATGATACTCGAGGAGTCTAGCAGAAGGAGTCGCCCCTTCCTCCCCCTCGCGTCGCCCCCTCCTGGCGACCGAGGGGGCCAAATCCTAAACCCCGCTGCCACCTCCCCCCCTCCATCCTTCTCCCTCCTCGTCGCCCTCGGAGGGCCACCGGCCTAAGTGCGCGGCGCCGGTGATGGGGGCTGCGGGGATCTGGCCTTCCGGCCCCAGTGCGGCGGTAGGGAGGAGAACGCCCAAGCTGGACGGGCCTCGCTCGTATTGACGTCTTCGCGCCTCCGGCCGGCGGTGGCTTCGTGGGAGCTCGGATATGGAGGCGTCGGCCTCTACCGGAGTGGGGCGATCTGGTGGAGAAGATGCTGGCGATGGGATTCCGTTGGAAGACCTAGATCGGCTCGCTTACCCTAATTGTCTGCTCGATCCGTTCTCCGGAAACCGGCCGGCGGTGTGGGGATCGCTGTGCCGGATCTAATAAAGGTGGTGGTCCTTTGGTTTCTTTCGCACGAAGACGAATATCTACTTGATGTCCGCCCTCGTTGATCTGGTCTGGAGAGGCGGGTTCTGGAAGGCTCCGCCGACGAACTCCCATGGGCGTATCATGCCTGGAGATTGCTGGATCGGAAGGTATTCGGCCGTGCGCACCTTGTTTTTCTGGCCGTTTGGTTTCAGCGGGAGCGTTGCGAAGTTCTGTTGTTTGTTTCCACCAAGTGCCATTCTTAGAGCTATGGTGAAGTCAGATGCGGAGAAGGTCAAGAAAACGGAAATATGAGGATAGTGATGGTGATTTTTGTTCTTGTGGCGACGGAGATCTGGCTGCGTGATCTGGGACTCGTTGCAGCGACTGTTGGTGCGGAAAGACAACACATGGGGAGTTCCCAGTCTTATCTTGCAGGGTGAAAATCCAAGGTCTGGCCTTAACTGGTTGTGTCTGACAATGACCTTGTTGAAGGCATTGTTTTGTGAGCAAGGACTTTCTCCAGGGTGAAAACATATGATCTTTGATCGGGCAACGACTGCGCTTGGGCACTGTTTCCTTCTTGAAGACGTTGTTATTGGAGTGGAGGACTACTAGTGTTGTTCTTATGGTGTCGGTGTTATTGCTTTGAGGATTAGTTCTTTGTAGCAGGACTTTTCTTTTTTGTAATTCTTGTATCTTTTTTCTGGGTTGTGTGCATCCGTAGGGCCGCTAGGACATGCGTTGTTGCAGAGGCTGGGTGTAATTGGTATCCCTGTGATATTAATATATACTCTTTTCCAAAAAAATAAAGATGATACTCCCCGTCCCCATCCATATTAATGAACTCAATTTTGTCTACTAGTTTCGTATGTATTTAATTAAATATTTAGATTAGATGCATGTGTATCTACTAGATAAAGTTGAGACCATTAATTTAGATCAAAGAGACTATACTATATTACAAAACATATACGGCATAGTTTCGCCAAAAAAAGTATAGTAACGACTAACGAGTCTACGAATGTGATGATAATTTGTGTTTGGTTTGGGTTAAGGAAACCCAAAAAAATTAGCTTATTTAACCTAGTTTTGCGTTTGTCAACTGAGTTGGTCAGCGTCCTAGATGGTTGGTCAGCGAAATAACATAAACATAGGAAGAAAGGGTCAAAAGTTAGTAAAGGGATAGGAACAATGACAGATACGAAGGATTAGCAATGTTGGAATCCAAGACATTGTCATTTTTTCTCCATAAAAGATATTGTAATGAAAATTTATAATAGGTGGAAATTAGGAAGTAGAACTTTTGTAGGATTGTGGTTCAGAAGACATGCACCATTCGACCACAACTGTATCACGGAAAAACATTTCTTCTAATGTTCCGATATATTCAAGAATTATAGGCTGCAGCATATTAGGCGTCCTCACGCAATAGTTAAAACCATGCATGGAACATCATGGCAACAAATCACTAAGAACAAGGTGCAACATAAATAACAAAAGTATTCAAATATAAGAGGATGTGTTTGCAGCATATGAACTATCACATTTGCAATACAAAAGTAAACCGTTGCATGAGAAAACAAGAGTATTGCAAAGACCAGGTGTGTGTGTGTGCAATTTCAAATATACCACCATGCTCCATGTTCGAACAACACATGCACCATCAACAATCTCAATTAATGTTGATATGCACTCACGTTGTCTCGCAGGGATCCTAGGAGTGGTCTCAATGTCAACGATATGGAAAATCAGAACCATGAACCATCCAACCAAACCTACCATTTATCTTGAGCTCGCCACATGGAGATCATCGAATTTGAGCTCGAACTAAATATCCATCCACATTACGCCATGATTGTAAGCTCACTAACCTCTTCCATCCAGGTGCGGTGGAGAAGAAGAAAATTAAACTCGTGAAAGGGGAGGAAGACAAGCCTTTCTTCTCTGGAAGTGGTTGAGAATCATTGGACTTTATTTTAGATAACCTTGTAATAGTGATTCGTGTTAGTTAGGTGCATCATCTTAATCTTGGTACACATTCAAAACGAAATACAAGTCCTAATTCCTAGATAAAACTAAGGAAATCCGCCATTTATGTAAAGGATTGATGAGGCTCTCATAGCCGTCAGAGAAAACCCCGTGATAAGTGCGATGACCAAGAGCCAAATCTGGAACAACTACTAATGGTGTTGTTGAGAGTGATCATAAATCAAGTGTTCACGTGGAGCATGTTATTGGTTCATGTGATTCATCAGAAAGGAAAGAACGAGCTCTTTACATACGCGTATGGTGTATTGTGTCTGTAATATTGCTCCAAAGTATTATGGGTCCTTCTAACAATTTTACGTCTTCCTAATAATGTGGACACCGGTTGTTGATGTTCTAGCTTTATTGTTTGGATTAGATGTGCTATTTTGTTGTTTGCTTAGGTCACATAAGCATCAATCTTTTGTTACTATCTTAGGCTTATATCAACGTCTAAGTTATCTAGCTACCGGCAAGCATGCCATGCAGATGAAGTGTTTTGGGGTACATGACCTAATCAGTAGTGAATGATCGTCCTATACTTTGAATGTGTTGAAGTGTATAAGTGGATTACACTAGCCCTTTCCATCAGTTTGGACTTTTGGTTGCGTTGGCTAGTGCATGAAGCTTGACATGGTATCAGAGCCTAAGGTCTTGAGTTCGAGTCCTGGCTTTCGCAATTTATCCTAAAATTGTTGTTGACCCCTCTGTGTCCACGTATAGGCCTCTTGAGTCATACGTGAGTTTCGCGCGTCGACGCTTTCTTCCGGTTGCACGTGCTGACTTCTTCCCGTCACACGTGAGAGGGGGTGTTGAAGTGTATAAGTGGATTACACTAGCCCTTTTCATCAGTTCGGACTTTTGGTTGCGTTGGCTAGTGCATGAAGCTTGACAGAATGCATACAACAAATCAACCAAAAAGATATAATGGGTAAATTCCCAGCATATCTATTCCAAGTGACACTATTCAATACCAATCGTGAAATACATTGTTGGTCATGAGTGGACCAGTAAATGAGCAATGTAACAATCAGAGGACAAATCTCTCATAGATATTTTGTGTATTGTAGAATTCTCTAATTGGAACATTGATCATTATCCTTTTTATATACTGACAACTCTAAAATAGACAATCATGAATTCGAGAAACTTCTACTTGCTTTAGTGCTAGATAATGATATTTAATAAACTAAAATACACATGAACACATACATACATTTGTAGTTCACCTTAGTGGCGAAATTTTTTTATGAAGAAAAACAATTTTGTCCTTTTTTCTGTGATCAAGAAGAATGCAATGTACCCAAAGAACTTTTAAGAGATATTGATTCAAAAAGGAAACAACTATAACGTCGGTTATGTTGTAATATAATTTTCAAATTTAGTGCACGTACAATTTCCAACGTTGAAGTTAAAACTACATAATTACAATGGTCATATTTTCATTTTGATTTTGTATTATGTGTGCTTAATTTTAAGATCATATGTAGAGAGAATATGTTATAATTACAAAGGTTAAAAAGTTTAATATAAATAAACTATATTTGTTTACTTCAATCCGCAATGGATCCGCCACAAACTTAAGGACTGAACTATTGTAAGGCCAAAATCCATTTATATATAAATAAACAAAAAATTAGGTAGAAACTGCGTATTGAACAATATTTAATAGAAATGCAATTCTCTGTTAAATATATTTAGGGACCAAACCAGACACACACTAACAATTTATGGTTAAACATTAATCAATTTTTCCGTATTTGCGAGCGATCATTTGTAGTTAAATTTATTGTTGGATCCACCGGTTCCATTCAGATATGTATGTTGTTTAATTTAATAACAACTTTTTAATGAAAAGATTGGAGTATATCATGTGTTGTTAGCAAAAATGATGAGCTAAATTTTGAAGATCACATTTTTTATGTTTGTTCCTCATAAGAGACGATGTAGTCTCGGATTTGCGTTGCTAGGTCAGGTTCTCAGACTCGTTCAAAAAGTTAATTTAATCATTCCTAGTTTTCTAACGCAAGGGAAAAGACGACGGGCCGCAGTGATCACCGTGTGCTAATTTAATCATTCCTAGTTGTAATGGTACTTCAACTCCGGCCCTTCACTAAAATCTGCAAGCTCGATCGGAGTAAACAAGCATCAGAAGGGGCGATGGTGCCGGGTAAATCATCCACTTAAAACCTGCCGCCAATTCCAGGGCCATGTTCAAACTCCACGACAGTTAGCTGCACGCGGAGGCAACAACCGCGCCCTCAGGTCGTCGTCGTTGCGTTGCATTATCTTTTTCGCGCTCCCCGGGATCAGATCCCACCTCGGCCAGGGCCAGCCAATGGCGGCACTCCGAGTCAACTCCTCCCGCCTCCATGCCATCGTCACGTCTTCGGCTCCGGCACCCCCATGACCCGACCGTTTCATCCTGGCTATGGGGATGGGGAGCCCGTCGCCGATGCCTCCACTCCTCCTCCTGCTCATCCTCGGCGCCCGACAAGCCGCCCACGCCTCCACGGTCACCACGGAGCTCATCATTCCTGACTTCTCGGCGTCGTACCTCCTCTTCCTCGACACCCTCGGCGTGTTCCTCCGGTCAAGGAACGGCGCCTTCGTGGCCGCTGTGTACAACCCAGGCGGGCAGAAGGACCGGTACTACCTTGCCGTGCTGCACGGGCCGTCCAAGACCTGCGTCTGGGCGGCCAACCGCGCCGCCCCCATCACCGACACCGCCGCGCTGGTGCGACTCACGTCCGCCGGGCTCTCCACCGAGGACGCCAACGGGACGGCCGTCTGGTCCACGCCGTCCTTCAGCTCCCCGGTCGCCGCGCTCCGGCTCAACGACTCCGGCAACCTCGCGCTCCTCGACGGGGACAACGCCACGCTCTGGCAGTCCTTCGACCGCCCCACGGACTCGCTCGTGTCGTCTCAGAGCCTCCCCGCCGGCGGGTCCCTGGCGTCGGCGCTCTCGGATTCGGACATGAAGGAGGGGGTCTACCGCCTCAACGTCACCACCGCCGACGCCGTGCTGTCGTGGATAGGGTCCCTGTACTGGCGCCTCTCCAACGACGCCATCTCCGTCAAGGATCGCGACGGCACGGTTGCGTCAATGGCCGTGAACGGCACCGGGCTGTATCTTCTCGCGGCTAACGGCGCCATCATCATTCAGGTTCCCATGCCACCGGCCGAGCTTCGAATCGTCCACCTGGGCGTGGACGGGAAGCTGCAGATCTCGAGCTTCGCGTCCGCGAACTCGTCGGCGTCGCCGATGGACAGCGGGATCGTGACACCGAGCAGGGGGTGTGACCTGCCGCTCTCGTGCGGCGCGCTCGGTGTCTGCACGGCCAACGGCAACGCCTCCGCCTGCACGTGCCCGCGCCTCTTTGCGGCGTCGCACGACCACGGCTGTGCGCCGTCCGATGGGTCCACGACGCTGCCCTCCGGCTCCTGCAAAGGCGACGACGGCGGCGCCGGGGGCAGCACGGCGATCTCGTACATCAGCCTTGGCAGTGGCATTGCGTACTACGCTAACAAGTTCTCGCCGCCGGCCGTGTCCGGCTCCAACACGTCGTCGTGCCAGAAACTCTGCACCGGCAACTGCTCCTGCCTCGGCTACTTCTACGACGACTCCTCACGATCTTGCTACCTCGCGCAGCACCAGATTGGGTCTTTCATAAGCACCAACTCCACCAGTGCTGCCGGCACGTCCGGGTACATCAAGGTCCAGAGCTCGCAGTCACCGAGTTCGTCATCCAACAAAACACTCATCGCAATCCTGCTGCCCACCGTCATCGTGTTCGTGCTCATCGTGGTCGTCGGCGCCGTCGTCATCGTTTCGTGGCGCAAGAACGAGCGGCGCGCGGGGAGGCGCCCTTCGGGACCCAGCAGGGACGTGCAACTCAGGCGGCAGGCTCGCTCGCCGGGGTCAGCCTCGGCGCACCTCGTGCGTGACCTGGACAGCGAGGACGACGGAGAAGACGTCTTCATCCCCGGACTTCCCACCAGATTCACGCACAACGAAATCGAGGAGATGACCAACAGCTACCGCACCAAGATCGGCGCCGGCGGGTTCGGCGCTGTGTACAAGGGCGAGCTCCCGGACGGGTCGCTGGTCGCCGTGAAGAGGATCGAGGGCGTCGGGACGCAGGGGAAGCGCGAGTTCTGCACGGAGATCGCGGTGATCGGCAACATCCACCACGTCAACCTCGTTCGCCTCCGCGGATTCTGCACCGAGGGCCACCGCCGCCTACTCGTGTACGAGTACATGAACCGCGGCTCGCTCGACAGGCCCCTTTTCCGGCCCACGGGGCCTCTGCTCGAGTGGAAAGAGCGAATGGACATCGCCGTCGGCGCGGCGAGGGGCCTCGCCTACCTCCACTTCGGCTGCAACCAGAGGATCATCCACTGTGACGTGAAGCCGGAGAACATCCTCCTCGCCGACGGCGGCCAGGTGAAGATCGCCGACTTCGGGCTCGCGAAATTTCTCACGCCGGAGCAGTCCGGGTTGTTCACGACGATGCGGGGCACGCGCGGGTACCTTGCGCCAGAGTGGCTCACCAACACGGCCATCACCGACCGCACCGACGTGTACGGTTTCGGCATGGTGCTCCTGGAGCTGGTGCACGGCCGCAAGAACCGCAGCGAGCACGTGAGCGAAGGCACCGGCGGCGCCGAGGACTCCACCATTAATACCTCGAGCGGCGGCACGGCGGCGAGCTCCTCGCGTAGCTCGAGGAACGACTACTTCCCGCTCGTCGCCCTGGAGGGGCACGAGGCGGGGCGGTACGCGGAGCTGGCCGACGCGCGGCTGGAGGGGCGGGTGGTGGCGAAGGAGGTGGAGAGGATGGTGAAGGTGGCGCTGTGCTGCCTGCACGAGGACCCGCAGATGCGGCCGAGCATGGCGGTGGTGGCCGGCATGCTCGAGGGCACCATGGAGCTCCGGGAGCCGCGCGCGCAGGCGCTCGGGTTCCTCCGGCTGTACGGCCGCGGATTCGCCGGGCCGTCCGACGGGAATATCATCAAGCAGGTGATTGTGGGCGGAGCCGTGGCTGCTGATCGCATTCGATCGGAGGCGACGACGATGAGCGGGTGGCCGTCGTACATGTCGTCGTCGGAGCTGTCCGAGCCGAGATAGCTCGCGTGGCACCATGACTGAATGCTTTTTTTCCTCTTAGTGCTAGGTTGTAATCCAGAGACCACGATTGAATTGGTCGTCTTGGTTGATCCTTGGTAGAAGAGAACAGAGGGATTGATCATTTGTTCTGTGTCCGTGAGCTCTTGATTTTTGTATCTCTGCAGTTTTGTTGTCTTGTGCTCTTCTGGGTGAGATTTTCCTTCAGAGTAAATGTCAGAAGGGAAAGAGGTCTGAAAACACTGAATTCAGTTTTGCTAATCCTTAGTTGTGTCCCTTTTTGTATTATTTTGAATCACCTAAAATTTGACGGTCCCTTAGCCAAAAATTAGATTGAAATATAAAGTTTGAGCAAAGAATAGCTGCAATACTAGCACTTTATAGTCTTTTGGGTAAATTCAATGGTATGAGAGCAAGGGCGATTGAATGTTCAACCAAAAACAATAAAGAATGATCAAAATTATTGAACATTGTAAAATTACACATCTCCTTTGGGAAAGGGTGGTTGTCGCTCATTTCCGGCCATATGAAACAATTGCATCATTACCTCGATTATGTCAAAACAGTTATGTTGTTTCATCTTTAGTTTCTTTATTTCAGAGATTAATTGATCGTTACTTATTTTTATGTTACATTATCACCCGCCCCCTAGTAGGTGGGTAACACCCTATTATATGCTGCTTTGACGGGGAAATATTTCATGCCTTACGGGTCGAGGAACAATATCCGTGTGTATGTGCACGAAGAGGAAATACCGAAACACTAACCGAGATCTTTCGCCTCCCTCCATCAATGGCTAGACATCTTCCTCCTTCCTCATATACTCCATGTTGAAGAGTTATCCTTCGTCCTCACTGGCAACCTCGACGTCACCAGATCTGAAGGTTAGTGAGAGACCAAAGCAGGTTTCCGGACTATCACCTTACAAGTCATCTTCAAAATTGTTGTTGTCTCAGTCATGACAACTTTAGATCTCAAAACTCCTCGGAAAATTTTAGAATTCAAAATGGATGTATTGGAATATCGTCCAAGACACCTAGTAGCTCTTATGTTTGTGCTAGCTAAACTTGATCCATTCGAGATAAATGATGGTTGGATTCATAGCTCCAAAATTCAAAAACTATTAGAACACTAATGCATCAATATTAGTGGTAATGGATGATGTCATTCGGGCACGTAAAAATGGTTATTTTCCAAAGGAAATAATTTGGAAAGTATGTTTTTGTTTTGAATTTTGATTTTGTGAATGGTGTTTTCTACGCTCTTATTAAACAACCGCAAGGAAGAGTGATGTTACCCCAATGGGAGGAGAGGAGTTCCATGTACTCATGAAAATCACCCATGGGAGTCTATTACCCTGGGTTTCCCTTCCCTTATAACAAAACTAACCGTAAGTGAGTAATAAGCATTGCTAACAGGGCTTCACTTATTTGTGAAAATATGTCCTCGTGTTATTATGTTACTGAATCTTAAGGCCCCGTTCGGTTGCTGCATGGAACGAAACCATGCGTGGAACCTGCTTCCAATCTAGGCCCGCATGGATTTATAGATCTGGTTGATCCCAAGCTCCACCCAATCATTTGACTTAATCTTTGTTCCATTATCCCAGATGCCTGGCATCATATGGAAATAATCCAAACGTCAAGTGCCGTGTAATTTTTTCCAGACCCAGGCTAAGGAAATTGAGGCCCTGGATGAGGAAATTAAGCTGAGATGGATTGGTACAAATTTGAACCAAGGCTTAAACGAGGACCACCTATTTAAAGCAAGTACAATAGGGCCTACTCAGCAGGCTATAACATTTGCCACATCATTAAAATCTTACGTGGCAGAGAGAGAAAGAAGGAGAGAGAGTAGAGCAGGCTCTCCACTTGTAGCCCGGCTGTAGGGAAGAAATCGAGGTGAGAGAGCTCCTTTGTATACTAGAACCAATAGCATGCAAGCATTAAATAATTATATCTTTATTAAATTTTACCTAAAAGCCAACCTAATAGCTAGCCTATTGTATAAGTGGGCTTTTTATTGACTACAAGTAACGTGGCATAGTCATATAGCCAGCAGCCGGCTCTCTTATTAACCTTGCTCTTAGTGGATTGGAAAAGTTGAATGGCTGCTGCAGTTGGACCGAAATCCAAGCCAACCCCGCCAGGTTTGGTGTAAACGAACATGGCCTAACAGTGTTTTATTGCTGCATTATCTAACATACAATCTAAATTAATATATTTGTTCTATTCTATTTAGCAACACGAACCACTTACTTTATTGGTACTGCAAAGTTAATATTCAATGTTATATACACAGTTCAAAATTCTATTGTTACAAATACACTCTATGCTAAATTAGAACTCTATTTAATGTCTGGAAGTTATGCAATTTTTATTCATTTCAGCCTAAGACATTTTGCTAACATGAATTAATTCAGTATAAATCTTAAAAAAAACATGAAAGTAATACTCATTTAAGTTGTGAAATTAGATGTACTATTGTGTTTTTATATTGGTTTGTATCTAAGGGCTGTCTCGCTGGTTTGTAGTGCAGGGTGGCCAAACATGTTTTTCTTTGTTGTAATACCTTAGGAATGTGTTCGATTCACCTACACAAATTTGGCATGCCATACTTGTTCTGTCATATGGCCACATGTCATATCTGGCTAAATCATCGCACGCTTGTGGTGGCCAAAATGGCCACCACGGGTTTTGTGGCGGCCACATCATCCAAAGTTAGTTGCGGTGGTGAAGTTAGCCAGAAAACATGCTCATAACTTCTGCTGAGTGTAACAAATGTCCCAAAACAATATGCACATGCAAATGATGAACTTGACAAAAAATTACCTCATTCGTCTGGAGTGGAACTGCCATAAGTGCCTCCGCAGGGAGTCCACGAAAGGAACAAGTCCGAGAAGTTCATGGCGGTCATGTCTATGCCCATTGTCCGTGCTCTGCATAGAATGAAGCCCTATCTGTCATGCAATGCATGTCTTGGCGAAGGGTACCCGACGGCCACATGGAGTGCAGATAGGTCTTCATTCTATTTGGTCGAGGGCACGGCCAACAAAAAAGACATGACAGCCATGGACTCCTCGAGTTTGCTTCTCTTGGAGATCTCGATGGCTTTCTTCTTGGCCTCCAGAGTTGGTGCCTTGAGTACGCATATGACAAATGACATATGTACATATACACATAATATGGGCGAGCGCCGCAGAAGCCGGCCGGCCAACGACGGCTTCAATGGATGGCCGTGCACCTAGCTAGCTAGTACTCCGATGGCCGTGCACGTAGCTAGTACGCCGAGTACTAGCTAATTTTAGCTTGACATCAAACAATGACCAGATACACACAGAAAGGCAATTAATTGTACATGGACGGCGGCCACATACACATACCCACATACAAGGATGGACAGATACACAGATTAGACACAACACAAAGCCACAATGCTCCTCTGAAACCCTAGCTACGCTCTGCAACTGCTTCCATATGAAATGTCACCGTCCCCTGCTTTGAGCTAGTTGAAGGCCGATGGATTGGTGGTGGCGCTGCTCACCTGGACTTCCAGCACCTCCAGCTTCCGCTCCAGGCTGTCCAGCTTTTCGTTCAGAGTCGCCAGCTTGCTCTTCGTCGTCGCTTCTGCATAGGCAGCGAGCACAACAGGTTAGCAAGGCTATCGTCATCCTTAGTAATCCGCACGACTGCTCTAATCTGTTTCCTCCGCACGCGCAATGCATGTATAGTATAGACATGTAGTTGTGCGGCTTCGCTATAGAGTTCAGAGCTAGAAAGTAGGGCCGCTCCGATTCTTCTCACAAATACAGGTTATATGGCTAAAGGATATGATGAGTCGCAAGCGCACAGACACGGTAGTAGTTCAGGCATGACCATATCCACGAACGCAATCTCGGGATAATGTGTGTTTCTACATCTCATTTCATGGTTTCTGCAACCTTCTAATTAAGGTCAGATGCATAATAAGCAAATGGGGCTGCTAGGCTAGGCCTCCAAGATCTGAAAAGAACTTCTGTTTGCAGGGAAACAGAGTGATTGCTTGGACAGTAGCAAAATCATCTCACAGAACTCATTTCTTGAGAGAGCGGAAGCTCAACCCTCGGCCATCCACAAATTTATGCAAATCCATGCACTACAAGGATCAAACCAAAATGTACCAGAATGGACCCCTGATGCTCGTGTTTTTTGAAAAGAGCTGGCATGAAATATAACCATCGCAGTGGTTTCAGATCCCATGTTGCAACCGGCTGGTTTTAGAGTTCAATTTATTTCCAAAGAGCAAAACTACTGAACACTTCAGAGCATTTATCGGCTATCTACGGTTCAAAGAATTACACGATGATGGCCAATTTATGTAAGGAGACTGACAGGAAAAAAAATCGAGGCGAGCAGCACTCCCCAAGGTCCGAAACAATGCATGATTGGCGTGCAGTGGTGCAGTTGGACAGTGCAGATTAATCTATCGTCATCAGACAAGACGCTGCATAGCAAAGATTCAGCTGCTTTGCCATAGCACGACTCTACCCAAGTTGACCCAGCAAGAGCAGATCCAATTCGACCCTACTGCGGTGAACGAACAAGCGAATGCGGAAACGGATTTGGGCATCTGTGTGTGTGTGTGTGGGGGGGGGGGGGGGGGGGGGGGGGGGCAGACCGAATCAGAGGAGGAAGTCGATGAGGCGGCGGACTTGGATACGAACAAAACAGGTTAGCAAGGCTATTGTCATCCTTAGTAATCTGCATGATTCCTCTAATCTGTTTCTTCCGCGCCCGCGATGCATGTGGACATATAGTTGTGCAGTTTCGTTATGTATCGAGCAAAGTTTAAAGCTAGAAAATGACGCCGCTCTGATTCTTCTCACGGGTTATAAATTGTGTTTCCTACAGCTCATTTCATGGTTTCCACTTTTTTCAGGCAATGGTTCTAATCAAGGTCAGATGTATAATAGTAAGCAAATCGGGCTGCTAAGCTAGGCCACCAAAGAAGTCTGAAAAGAACTTCTCTTTGCAGGGAAACGGGGTGTTTGCTTAGACAGTAGCAAAATCTCACAGAAGTCATTTTCTTGAGAGTGGCAGCTCAACCCTCAGGCATTCCATAAATGTTTGCAAATCCGGGGCACTGAGAGGATCAAATAAAATGGCCTCCTGATGCGCTTTTTTTTTTCAAAAGAGCCGCCCCGTGCTGGCGTGCAATGTGCAACCATCGCAACGGTTTCAGATCCCATGCTGCGACCGGCTGGTTGTAGAGTCCGATTAATTAATTCCAAGATAACAAAGCTAGTACCGAACATTTGAGCCGCACAGAGCATTCATCGACTATCTACGGCTCACAGAGCTACATGATGACGGCCAATTTAAGCATCGAAGTGGCAAGGATTCAGCTACTTGGTCAGAGCAGGACTCTACCCAAATCGACCCAGCTAGAGCAGATCTAGCCAATGCGGAAAAGGATTTGGGGATCTGGGTGGGAGGAGTAGAGGAGGGGAACGTACCGAATCGGAGGAGGAAATCGAAGAGGCGGCGGACGTTGAGGGAGATGTTGGAGATGAACTCGCGGTTCTCCCAGTCCGCCTGCACGGCGATGCCCACGTTCACCGCGCTCCCCATCCCGCCGCCCGCGCGCGCCATTTCCACCCTGCTCTGCTGCTGTTGTTGCTTCTGCTCCCTCTTGGTTGGCTCGCTGGCTTCCCCTTCCCCCAACCACTACGAGTCCATGGAGAAGTCGCTGTTCGTTCGCCTTCTACGCTACGGTTCGGTTGGGCTTCTGGGTTGGGTTCGTGGGCCTACTATACTGGGACACGACTCATATATAAACTCTGGTGCATCGATGGGCCTGGAGCCCATTCACGTGCGAATGCTGAAGTTAGAACTGTTTAAACGCCGATCCGGTGTGATACGGCTGTCGATCAGTTGTAGAAACAGGTGAAGCTGAACGTACGCCGCACGCCCGCCGGATCACGTCCTGATCCCCAGGCCCGCACGCACCACGCGTGTTCTGTTTCGGTTGAGAAACAAAAAACCACCTTCGAATCAATCAGTGCGAGAGCCGTGTAAATCCTTCGAATCAATCACCGCTGAAGAGAAGAGGTAGTACAAATCGGCGCGAGACTCGTGCAAATCTCCAGCTCGTTGGTTCGAAGAATCGATGGTGCGTGGGTTGGCCGGAATGGCGGGTGTCGCGCAGAGCGTGCAGGCGTCGTCGGTGGGCGCGCGATCCGATTCCGAGCACGATCAGAACCAGGCCGGCGCCGCGCCTCCGGAGATCCCCGTGATCGACATGTCCTTGTCTTGCTACGGAGCGCGCATGGCGGAGGCGGCGAGGGAGTGGGGGATCTTCCAGGTGGTGAACCACGGCGTGCCGGCCTCGGCCGTGTCCGAGCTGCAGCGCGTCGGCCGCGAGTTCTTCGCGCTGCCGCAGGCAGAAAAGCAACGCTACGCCATGGACCCGGCCTCGGGGAAGACCGAGGGGTACGGCTCCACGATGCAGCGAGGCGGCAACAACAAGACGTGGGCCGACTTCCTCTTCCACAACGTCGCGCCGCCATCGGCAGTCAACCACGCCGTCTGGCCGGAGAACCCGGAAGGGTACCGGGAGGCCAACGAGGCCTACTGCGGCCACATGCGGCGGCTCACTCGGACGCTGTTCGAGGTCCTGTCCGCGGGGCTGGGGCTGGAAGAGGGCGCCATGGCGGAGGCCTTCGGCGGCGACCAGGTGGTTTTCCTGCACAAGATCAACTTCTACCCGCCGTGCCCGCAGCCGGAGCTCGCGCTCGGCGTCGCGCCGCACACGGACCTCAGCGCGCTCACCGTCCTGGTTCCCAACGAGGTGCCGGGGCTCCAGGTGTCCAGGGACGGGCGGTGGAACGACGTCGAGTACATGCCCGGCGCGCTCATCGTACACATCGGCGACCAGATCGAGGCAAGTGCCGCAGTGTTCTTTGGCTCGTGCCGCATCAATTCTTTTACATGTGCGTGAGTCTGTGACAGATTCTGAGCAACGGGAGGTACAAGGCCGTGCTGCACCGGACGACGGTCAGCAAGGAGAAGACGCGGATGTCGTGGCCGGTGTTCGTGGAGCCGCCGACGGAGCTCGTCGTCGGCCCACACCCGCGGCTCATCACCGGCGAGTGCCCGGCCAAATACAAGGCCATGAAGTTCAAGGACTACAAGTACGGCAAGATCAACAAGTTACCGCGGTAGTTAATATCATTAGACTAAGTAGACCGATTAGACCTTTCTGCAATAGTTAGCGTCTCAAGTGGTACTGGTTGTTTTGGAAACTAGTTTCCCGTGCGTGGCTATGGATTCTCAATTTTTTTTAAAAAACAACAAAGTCACATCAAGGTTTTTCAAATTTCTTTATCAGATCTAATTAACAAAATTATGTTATCGTTGGTGAAATAAAATGTACAATGACAGCATGCAAACGACAGTGTGCGAGTAAAAAGTATGAGTTCTTTTACGCAATATCAACAACCTTAGTAATCAGTAGTTATATGATTCTATCTAATGTATGTCACACTGGTTTTTATTTGACGTGTGGAACACCAGAAACTTGGCTTGCAATCTCTGTCCTACTCCCTCGGTTTGGAAATATAAGATGTTTTAGATTTGTAAATGAGATGTATTTAGACACCTTTTAGTGTCTAGATTCGTTTGAACCTATACACTAAAAGATGTCTAGATACGTCTCCTTCACAAACCTAAAACATCTTATATTTCTAAACGGAGGGAGTATATATGAAGGCAAAATGCAAGCTTTGGGTGGATCGGAGCTTCCAAGCGTTATGAGCTAGAAAAATCTTACATAGCACGGAATATTGGACACTGCTAATAACCAGGCCTTGAGTGCTATAATAGACCTATAGTGGTGCAGGCGTAAAAATCCCAGCATCTTCATTAGAGCAACAATCAATCCTTTTTTTGTTTTTTGCGGGTAACAATCAATCCCTTGGTTGGATGCATCTGTATTATATTTTACATAGGTAATTACATGCATCAGCTTAGCCTGCAAGCTAGCACGCATTTTGCACAGCTTTGTGCTCGACGCCGGCGATAGTCCTTTGGCTTGTTGATGCTCTTCTCCACGAACTTTTTGTGTCCTCCAGATCGATCGTCTTCAATGTCCTAGTAATACTACAAGGTTGAGCTAGCTCTATGCAATGATGGTTTGAGGCAAGGTGTAACATCGGAACTGTAATATCTGAACTCTAATACTCGCGGAAGCATGCAAGTTCAGTTTGGCGCATAAGCTAGGAAATCAACCGAATTGCACAAACATCTGCTAGTTAGGCACCACGCGTCAACAAAAAAGCAAACCTATTTTGAAGAAAAAGCAAGAGTAAACTGCTTTCACGAATTATTAGCAAAGCATGATGCACGCCTCAACTCTCGCCGGCCGGCGTGTCTTCTAGGTCGGAGATGAGCCCGTCTAGTCGCACACCTCGTGGAGCAGCGACACCTTGAAACGAGAAAATTACAAAAAACCACCATAATTGGAACTAGGGTTTTAAAAGACCACCAAAAGTTTAAAAAAAAAACAGATAGCACCGGTTTTGGGGCGAGATGTTTCAGAAAGCACTGATCCGTCTTTGACTCGGGTCTAATGACGAAACTAACAGGTGGGACCTGTTTATCAGGCTGACGTGGCGTTATTTTTTACAAGAAACATCTCCAGACGTTATAAATTCTAATCGTACGAGTCCTTTTTCTTTTTTTTTCAAATCCTTCTCATAAAAAATCTGGTTTTTTATTTCTCTCTTCTTTTTTTAGTTAGTTCATATATCTGAGCAGAGCCGTGAGGACGGCCGAAAGCCAGAGGTTGGAGCGGACGGGCGGCGAGGAGCCGGGCGCGTGGTCGGGCGTGTGGCCAGGCCGGGCAAAGGTCGGTGGTGCGTGGGGTAGGCCGGAGCGGAGAGGGGCGCGAGGCACAGGCGAGCTGTATGGCGCCCGCGGCGGCAGCCATTAGCGCTGCGGCAACAGCTTGAAGGCGAGCGGCCGCCAACGCCGCCGCCGCCGCTGCCTACATAGCCGATCTGTGCGACCTCCTGGCGCAACTCGAGGAAGAGGGAAAGCAGGCGGCCGCCGTGAGGTGGGAGACGATCACGACGTCGGCGGCGCCTCCTTCCAGGACCCGACCACGACGCCGACGCCGCCTCCATCCCATGCGTAACCTTGAGCATGGGGCACGCCATGCCGGTGCTAGGCTTCGGCACGGGCTCCTCCCGCGTGCCGTCGGACCTGGCCGACATCATCCTCCACGTCGTTTTTTTTGCTACTGCCACATCGGCACAACCTCCTTCTACGGCATGGAGACGCCCGTCGGCGGCGCCGTTGCGGAGGTGGAGTTTGACATGGAGGGCGTGTGGCGGCGCATGGAGGAGTGCCACCGCCTCAGCCTCGCGTGGTCCATCGGCGTCAGCAACTTCTCCGCGGCCCAGATGGAACGCCTGGTGTCCCTCGCCGCCCTGCCGCTGGCAGTCAACCAGGTGGATCTCAACGTTAGGTGGAGGCAAGAGAATTTATAATGTCTGGAGGTGTTTCTTGTAAAAAACGACGCCATATCAGCCTGATAACCAGGTCCCACCTATCAGTTTTGTCATTAGACCCGACTCAGAGGCGGATCAGTGCTTTCTGAAATCTCTCGCCCCCCAAAACGGTGCTATCTGAATTTTTTTTAAATTTTTGATGGTTTTTTATAATCCTAGCCCTAATTGTGATGATTTTTTTAAAATTTTCTCCCTTGAAACCGGACAAGATGCCAACGGCGAGCGTGTGGAACCTGGCCATGATGACCTCCCTCAAGACCTCGGATTTGGACGACATCCTGTTTCCGTGTAGGCGCGGCCAGCGCCGCTTGAAACTGCACCGACGGTGACCGCGGCGGACACACACATGAGGACGTGACCTTCTCACTCCTTCCCACGCCCATCATCAGGCATCCGGTCTTGTCGTCCTTGTACGTGTCCTAGTTGCTCTGGTAAGACTGATCCCTACTCCCTAGCTGGTTTTGTTGAGGATCTAGTGGTGATGTCAGTGCCAAGACCTGATTCCATGTTGTGCAAGAGGACGATGAAGATCCCTAGGACCATGCGTCGGGCACTCCGATGTGATTGCGAAGCGGATCATGTCCACGTCCACCGGCTTGCGGTGAACAACTGAACATCGACTTGTCGCCAAGCTTTTTTTAATCAACAGGGACTCCCCGTTCCCCATTCCATTGATAACATCAACGAAACCTGAAGTGAAACTCAGGTCCAGAACAAACAAAGAGAGCTACAAAAATAGAGGTCCAAAGCAAAAACAAAACAACTAGGGAAACATAAAGGTTTCTCAAACAGTAGAGAGAACACCAGCTAAAACGAAGAACTACAGAGGGGGAGGGGAAGACAGTAGCTGTCAGCTTGAAAGTCGGCGTTGCCCAAGTCCCCAGCACTGCAACTCTTTTGCTCGCCGGCGACGACAGGTCAGGAGGGGCATTCCCTTCAGCTTTTGTGTCCCTGGTCAGCCACTCATCAGAGCAAATGGCGAGGCCAGAATCTGAGAGAGGTAAGTGCAGAACCTCTCCACCCCTCCAGCATCTCCTCCTTGAATATCAGCCCCCAGGACGTATCCTTGGCCGCCTGGCCTTTCTTTATGAAAACGATACGTCTCCTAGGACGTATCCTTGAAAAAATATCAGCCTCCAGTGCTTTACTGAGGCCAAAATTTTCCTCAGAACCTAATGTAAATTAATCCAAGGAAGACTACTAAAGATAATATCATTCCTAAATTTCCAGAGACACCAAAGAACGGTAGAACAAACTGAGTTTAGAACTGCATGTTTCTTGTTTATAATCCAGTTCTTAGCTACAGACAAATAGTCATTTCCAATAGAAATATTAAAGAAACTGGATATGATATTCCAAACCTATTTTGCAACCAGGCACTGAAAGAAGAGGTGGTTAATAGACTCATCTTCAGTACAAAAAACACAGTCTTTGGGTTTATTTAGGTGTCTATTTTTAAGGTTTATCTCTAGTCATTAACTTGTTATGAGATAACAGCCAAAGGAAGATATGGACCCTAGGGGGGATATGCAACTACCAAACAGAAGGAATAAAAATAGGAGTGACACCCCGAAAATTAATGATAGCATATAGGGAAGTAGTGTAATAAACCCCTTTGCTTTCATATTGCCAGATCAATGCATCAGTATTGGAGTTAAAAGAAATACCATAAGCAATTGCTTCAAGCTCATACCATTGATCCAACAGGGTATTGTTAAAATTCCTCCTAAAAGTGAGCCTAAGGGAAGAACCATCCCAAATTTGTTGAACAGTTTTGTTATATTCATTACAGATGACATAAATTTCAAAAAATTGCACAAACAATGGAGAAGTTCCAAACTAGGTGTCCTCCTAGAACCTAACTTGAGCCCCATCCCCAATTTGTCATCTGTAACTAAATTTGACACTATTAATAGCCCAAAGGACCCCTTTACAGAACTAACAAACCCATGCCTGCTTACTGTAGAAAATGTTAGGATTGCTAGTGTCATATTTAGTTTCAACTATAGATCTCCAGATCTTACCTTCATCACTGGAATATCTTTTAATCCAAGACCCAATAAGGGCCAAGTTGACATTAGCTAAGTCAGGGATTCCCAGTCCCCCAAACTCCTTCTTTTTACATACTAGCTTCCAACTAGCTAAATGAATCTTCCTATGGCCCTCAAAATCATTCCATAGACAATTAGCCATCTGGGAGTTAATGAGGTCTAAAGCCCACTTGGGAAACTTAAAAAAGGAGAGCAGGTAAACAAGAATACTAGCTAAACAAGTTTTAATAAGAATCACTATAGCTGCATAAGAGAGTAATTTCCCCCTCCAACCTGCTATCCTTTTGAGGATTTTGTCAATTAGAGGTTGAATGTCCTCCCTTCTGAGCTTTTCAAAATGCAAAGGGATACCCAAGTATTTAATGGGGAAATGGCCAACAACACACCCCAAAATATTTGAATACAAAGCAATATCAGATTCCTCAAGACCTATGGGAATAAATTCACTTTTGGAGTAGTTGATCTTCATCCCAGAGACTTGCTCAAAGCAGGTTAAAACCCATTTGAGGTTAGTGGCAAAATAAGGGTTATTATCAAAAAATAAAGTGGTGTCATCTACATACTGAAGACAAATGACACCCCCAGGATCCAGATCAGAGCAGAGGCCTTTAATCAAATTAGCATTGTAAGCCTTAATAAGCATCCTAGTTAAGACATCTACTTCTAGATTAAAGAACAAAGGAGAAATAGGGTCCCCTTGCCTAAGCCCTTTTCTAGTGACAAAGAAATTACCAATGGAATTATTAAGCTTGACCCCAATAGACCCACCATGATTAATAGCTCTAATCCAAGAAATGACAGTAGGACTAAAACCTCTCTTAGCTAGGAGGTCAAGAAGGAAATCTAAATCTACTTTATCAAAAGATTTTTCATTATCTAATTTAATCACCAGACCTTGACTTTTATCATGGGAAATAGAATGAATAACTTCATGTGCAGTAACAACACTCTCTAAAATGAATCTCCCTTTGATAAAGGCAGACTGGTTGCAAGAAGTAATGGAGTTCATTAACAAAGCTAAATGATTTGTCAGAACTTTTGTGAAAATCTTAAAGACACAATTGAGCAAGCTAATAGGCCAAATTTTTTTCATGCTACTAGCTTCAGGTTCATTAGGAATGAGGGTCAGAATAGCAAAATTCAGTATATATATATATATATCTGGCTTGCCTTGATGAAAATCTATAAACATGGCCATAAGATCAGTTTTGACAGTCTCCCAAAAGTGTTGATAAAAGATAAAACGTAGACCATCAGGTCCTGGAGCCCCATCTGAATAAGACCCAAACACAGCCTGTTTGACCTCCTCCTCAGAGAAAGGGGCTTCAAGAGCCTGATTTTGAGTTAAAGAAACTTTTTCACTAGGGGAAAAGAAATCATCAGAAAGAGTACAACCAGAAGGCTCCTCTTTTTTGAAGAGATCCTTGTAGAAGGAAGTAGCAATGTGCATCATTTCACTCTCATCATGAAAAGGTCCATCAGGCCCATCTAGAGAGTGCACTTGCATTTTCCTCCTCCTCTGGTTAGAAACAGCATGAAAGTAGGCAGTATTTCTATCTCCTTCTTTAATATACCTATCTCTAGACCTCTGTTTTGCCTTAATTTCTTCTTTTAACCAGAGCATATTCATTTTAGAATATATTTGGTAAGCCTTGTCTGCTCCTCAGCAGAAATCTCTAAGGACTCAAACTTAATGTCAAGCAAATGATATTCCTCCATGAGATCTTTCTTAAGGTTTTTAAGCTTAGATTCAATATTCTTGCTCCAACCTTTAGACCAAGATCTAAATCTCCTAGTTTTCATTTGACATATATCAACTGCATCTTTGCCCCTAGTTGGCTTAGACCAGTTGGCAATGTCAAGATACTTAAAGTCACTTCAAATTAGCCACCACTTTTCAAATTTATAATTGGCAGCTCTGGGTCTGGCATCACACCCAGATTCCCACAGAATAGGGGTATGATCACTACTAGTGGCGGAGCCAGGATTGGAGCAAACCCCGGGCCGAACATTAATCTCGAAAAGATCTACTAAAAACCTCTTGTAATAGCACAAGACAATTTGGTACAAATTGCATAGATGAACATGTCATTTAAACTCAGTTTTTTTTGCTAAAGAGACATCGGGCTTGTTTTCAATTATAGAAGGAGTAAAAGAAAATACAAATATAGTCCAAAGAGAGTACCTTCGGTAGTTGCTAAAATTTAGACATGCTTTGGTTTGAAGAGTTACTAATTGATTGGATGTTGAGACCAATGAATCAGTTCAATTCTAGACGGTCCACAAAACAACCTTCCTGTCCATTACCTAGCTCGGAGGGTAGTACTAGACGAGACACAAATTACCTAGCTCGGAGGGTAGTACTAGATGAGTATAACCTGGAGTAGGAGAAGTAAAGCTGCAGGGATAATAACTTAACCTACTGTTGGTCGGTTAGTTAAAACCCGTAGATAAAAACAAGTGCAAGAGACCAAGCGCTCGAGCGACGACGGCCGCTAGTCGCACTCGGGCGGATAAGTAGCAAATCAATCGAGGAGAGTAGTGGGGGAGGGGGAGAAGCACACGACGGCTGGGACGGGTTTTGGTCGGCCAGCGAGCCTGCGGGAGTGGTGTGGCGGCGCGTGTGTTCCTGCCATTACGAGTGTAGGAAACCAGGAAAGAAGGATTCGAGCCGATCGATGCGTTGCTCGTTTCCTGTCCATTACCTCCTCGTTTCGGTCATATTGGCATGTTGGGCATCATGGGAAGAGAACATGGGCTGCTACATTCCTGACCAAATTAAAAAAATCTATAGGTAACAAGCTGGACCAATTGTTGCGCCCAGGGCCATGGCCCAGGTTGCCCTGGGCGTGGCTCCACCCCTGATCACTACCCAATCTAGGCAGAGCTCTAATAGAGGCAAGAGGAAAATTTTGATCCAGTTCAACATTGCAAAACACTCTGTCAATATTGGACATAATCAAATTCTCCCTATTGCCCCCCCAAGTAAACTTCCTATTACTAAGTTTAACTTCAAGCAAGATCCAAATATCAACCCAAGCATTGAATTTATCACTCCATTTATGATCAACATTACCATTACTCTTATCACACTAAAATCTAACCAGATTGAAGTCCCCACCAATAATAGTGTGACCAGTGTAATCAACAAAAAGGCTATGCAATTTAGAGATAAAATCCTCTTTTTATCCTCATAGCCATAAACAATAATAATCCTAACTATAGTATCTTTGGCCTTCAGCCTAACTACAACTGAAATAGAAAAATTCAGTACTTGCTAGTTGATTACATCAAAAAAATTTAAATCTACTCCTGCCACAATGCCTCCAGCAGAGCCAACAATAGGAAGATCTTTCCAATCAAACATCCTATTGCCTACTAGAGAGTTCAGATAATTACAAGAAATAGATTATTTTTTAGTTTCTTGGAAACCAACATAATGAGCATGAGTTTTAGTGAAAAGATCAATAAGGGCACTCTTCCTACCAGGGGCTTGAATTCCCCTAAGATTTCAAAAAACACAATTCATTTAAAACTAACTTTCTTGGGGTGCTTGCCCCGCCTATGTTTACTAACCAGAGACCAACCTAAAGCATCAGGAAACTCATCCTCATACCTTTTTTATTCTAGAGGATTACTAGGAGAAGAAGGAGAAACAGAGGAAGAAGGTAAAACAATGCTACTATTAACAGAAATAATAGAGGAACATTCCTCAAGACTAGGAATGGCAACACCAAGAGTGTTAGCCATTTGGATAAGATTACTAGTTGCAATGGTATTGAAAGGATTTTGTTGAACAATACCTTTCAGTTTAGAAGAAGCAGTAGTTGTCTTCTCTAGGTTTCTCTTCAGGGTAATCTCTTGTGCTTTCTAAAGCATTATCTTCCCTTCCTTGTCAGAAAACCTGGAACTTTGCCTTGCACCAAAAACAGGGCCCCACTTGCTCCTATTCTCCTGCTCCTTGGGCCTTTTCTCCTTAATCTCATGGCTCAGCAACTCCTCCTGGCTAAGTTCTCTGTCTGGATCCTCATAGAAGAGAGTGTTTTCAGTAGCTAACTCCATATCTTGAATGAGGTTGACACAGTCATCTTCAGTATGAATGCTCTTCATCCAATCCAACACCTTAGTTTTTCTATGGAATCCTCATCAAAAATATGCATAAGTTTGCTGGAGCAGGTAGGCAATGGACTGATAATGCTGAAGCAGTTTGCAACCTCCTAAATTTTGTCAGATAAAGCTGCTTGGGACTTTTGCTTGGAACTCCCTGTCTCTTTGCTTTTCTGCTGGTTAGGGGTAGATGCAGTAGTTTTTCCTCCCCCAATGCTGACATCAGTATCCATTTTATCGGATCCTTTCTTAGATTCTGGAGGCTGGTCCTCAAGCTGGGCATCATGCTCATCAGGGTTATGGGGATGGATGTTGTCAGGATCCTCATCCTCCACATTGACCACACTAGCAGGGCCTTTCACAGCAAAGTGAATTTGAAACAACACTCCACCAACTTCAAAGATTCTAGAGGCTTGTCGACCAAGCTAAACTATCGCCGGCACGCAATTGCGACAGAGGCAAGACCTGCCGTCTTGTCTCTGACTCTCTAGACGCGAGACCTTGAGCTGTCTAGGATGGAGACCTAAGAGCATATCGTTGCATATTTTGGTGCTGTATATGACAAGGATATACCCAACGTGTAGTCGCGGAGGACGGAAACAATTTATGGTCGGACGAAATCTAAAACATTATTTTCACAAAAAAGAAAAAATAAAGCATTATAATCCCTTTGGCATTTTTACTGTACATGACTTAAAAACATGGGCAAAGTACACATTGATAGGCCACATGGAAAAATGGAACAGAAAAAGTTGATTCCCCACTATCGTTACTCCCTATCCTTCACCATTAAAATCTGATATATTTCATTCTAAAAATGCCATGTTCTCCCTCCGGTCCATATTAAGAACTTAACTCTGTAATTTCTATGTATCTAGTAAATCTAGATTAGATACATGCATATTTAGATAAAATTAACTTAATGTGGATCAGGGGGAGTATCATTATCAGCACTCCATGTATGCGTTCTTTCTTTTTTTGGAATTGTATATCTACGTTCTAAACAGAGTACAATGACAGGTTAGAAAAGTAAACACAAATCTAGCCCGGTTCATAAAAAGATGCATGCACGAGTCGACAAATACAAGTTAATCAAAAGATGCGTGCATCAGGTGGAACCAAGTCAGGTTCTTTTTCCTATAAAGCCAGATTTTTTATCAGAGAACCGAGCTAGGTAAGTCGTAGACGATCTAAACACACCAAACCACGAGCGCTCCTCCAACTTGGCTCGTAGAAAGACAGCCCACCTCTTCCCTTCCTGTTCCTTTACAAAATAACGGCCTGAAAAAGTGAAACTGACCGATGTCTAAAATGCTATACTTAATTGTTTGGAAAAAAATCTAGGTAGGACAGCGCCCTGTCTTGCCCAAAGGGGTCCTCCGCCACTGCCTACGGGTATCTTACATTGGTATACCCGGTCCAGCCCAGGGAAGGCCCACGTAAAGACTCGCTGCCCAATAAGATTTCGGGTGGGCCAATACCACTACAAGTTTGACTCCTTTGAGGACAAGTCTAGCTGTAGATAGAATTTCAAAGGGTTCAACCCTAATTTGTAACCGTCTCAACCTATCCCGGGACCTTGTCTATATCTATATAAGGGTCAGGAGGGCACGACGAGAAGGATCTCTCCACCTCATACACACACCTCACACCAGATTGTATCTGCGCACCCCTGTAACCTTTCGGTTCCACCGTAAACAAGAACAGACAAGCAGGAGTAGGTTTTTCCCTTCAGGGGCCTAAACCTGGGTAAACCTCGTGTCCCCGTGTTGCTTGCCTATTAACCGTCTCGCGACTTCCAGCATCCCCATCTTCTCCAAAACCCAAGTCCGTAGCAATGGGCATTCATGAGATCGAACTGTGTCAGTATACGCGCGTTGCAGCACGTTCAAGCGTGCATGACCTCCACCGGAGGCTGCATTTTGCATCTCGAGCAAAGCTGCAGAAAATAGCCTCTAGTAGGAATCTAGAAAATAGTTGAAAATAGAATTAGAACATTCCGATCGAGTTCTTCTGTAGAAAATTAAAACAAACTACTCGTCGTCGGAGGTGGTCTCGGTCCAGAGGTCATCCCACAGCGGGTCCCTCTCGCCAATCGTCGAGTCCAGATTCTCGATCTCCTACTCGGCAAACGACCGACAAAGATGCTGGTCGGCCATTCTCTCCTTCCTTTGTGGGGCGTAGAATTCTTCCTCGTTCCGAAAATCGTCCGGGAACGACTCCGTCCACTGCTATATGATGCGCTCGGCGATGAGCAGCTGGCGCTGCGCCAGGCGGTAATGGTCCTCTTAGGTGATGAGGCGTGGAGGGGGGAGCCAGGAACTCCGCCTCCTCGGGACACAACGTCGAGGAAGTTGAGGTCGCTTCGCAGGCGCTGGAGTCGCCACGCCACCGCGTCATACACGAGCACGGCCAACTCCGCCATGTCGTACGTGCCAAGGGTGTGGCAGAAACCTCTGGAACACAGCTCGGCGTAGAACGTCTCTTTGGGGTGTGCGCGAACGAGGCTAAAGCCCGATGATCCACTACAGTGCGGCGGCATCCCGCCGAGGCGCAACGGCGTGTGGCGAGCTAAGAGAAGGTGGAGCGCGTGGCGAGCGAGGGAGAGGGGCGGGCGCGTGGAGAGGAGAGAATTTTTTAGTGGAAAACCGTGCCCAAGTTTTGGTGCCCATGATAGCGCAATAGCTTGCGCGAGACAACATTTTTAGAGCGTAGGAATATTTGACGCGCCTGCTAAAAGAGCAGGGAAGGTTTTTCGTTCGTTAAACGAGCGGTTTTTATATCACGCCGGTATCTATCTATACCTAATAATAAAGCATGATGTCGGTCCAATACTTTCGAACCGTTTTGCTTTTCCACTCAGATAAAAATAACCCACTGTTACCACCTATAAGTAATCCATGCTACCTACGTCGCGTCGCGGAACGGCCTGTTTAAAGTGTCTCGAGTGTCACCGGCCCCGTCTCCTCTCCAAACGACATAAACCCCACACGGTAACAGACGATATACAATCCAGCGTCCTCCTCTAGAGTTTGTAGCCGCCGGCGTGGTAGAATCAGAGGCTCGGCGTGTGCAAGTGCGTGCGTGCTAGCTTAGGGTCTGATGCGTGCGCGCCAGGGGTTTGATCTTTGATGCATGCATGCAACGAGCGATCAGTGAAATAGCTTGGTAGCTTGTGCGTGCGGCCTCGATTGTGCGGGTTGTGCTTGTGCAACACGGGTCCCTAGGAAGAATTACTAGAGAAGGATGGTCCATTGCGCTACGGGAGCTTTCGACAGCACGTACTGACTGGAGGTGGATCAGTCGACGAAGGGGAGCTTCTCTCTACTGTGGGCCGGCCGGCAAACAAATGCGGTCGAATAATCGACCAGGTCGAGGAGGAGCTGCGCACAGCCTGAGCAGGAAAACGCTTGTAGGCGGCGTTGGGTAGTTGGGTAGCGCAGGTGGTTCTAAGGTGACAAAACGACTGCACAACAAGATGGTCTGCCAGCGGTCCGTGGATCAGGCCACGCTGTAGAACATCATCCTCGGCCAATATCTCCGCTAGCGGTCTGTGGCATCAATGACTATCGCTCACGCCCGTTCTGTCCGCCTTCATGGTGACAGCAATCCGCGACGCCGTCATGGTCGTCCTCATGGTGACGACATGATCTGCGGTGCCGTCCTAGCCGCCCTCATGGTGGAGAAAGATGAGAACAACAAGCGGCACACATCGCACAAGAGTTGTGGCTCAACTAATGTGCCTCCTTTGCTCTGGATGCTCACCAACGTCTTCTCTGTGGTGATCCTGGAGCTAAACTCGTGCCCACTGGTTGAGGCGCAGAGCGAGCAACAACAGTAGGAGCTTCCCCCACGGCGCCATGGCTCTATTGTGCCTGCGTGGCATGCAACTTGCCAGCTTCTCTATTTTGGAGCTTGAGTGCATGGCGCAATTAATTGTGTACCTATTGCGGTCTGAATATTCAGACTTTGGTTATACTCAATGGCAAGCATGGCATCAATATCTTGGCTGGGCGGCAGCCCATCCCTTCCACTACGCCCTTCCCAATCACAACTACGGATTAGTGTGGTATTGAAGGTAATCATGTACACCACAATAAATATGAATGCTTTGTCTGCTGAATAGATCAAATAAAAGGGTCATGGAAATTAATTAGTGAAACTTATCTATATAGTACATCAACTAAAATATTTGAATTGGTAATGATTTAATTTTATATACTTTTTATACATTATATGAGTTATTATTATTTGTGTGTAGATTTTTGTATATTCTATGCGGCAACTGCAAGACACCGGAAGACTATATTGCAAACATATATGGATCCATCGCTTCAGAAGAGTTCGAGGTTCTAGGTCAGCAGACTACCGTGCGTGTCAATGTATGTGTTTTGTCTTCTCAGTTTTTTAGTGTTAGCTTCAGTTCATGGAGGCATGCCCTTTTCTGGTGTATTTAATTATTTTGCGTGGACTTTTTGTCAGATAATGAAAATGTTAGTGGAGAAGTAGATTACGTCCTACCAAGTGCTAGCATATTATAATTTTTCTCCTTTCGTTGCGCAACGCACGGGCATTTTTTCTAGTAGTAAAGTGTTTTTTGAAGATGCCCTAGTTCTCTGTATACCATCCGATGAACACCCACCGATCGTAGGAGCTAGAATGTTTTAGTTTGTAACGGACTCTTCTGGGCTGCAGGACGAACTGATTACAGGCTCCACGTCCAACAAACAAAAGTGATTTCTATTGGACTCCACGCAACCACGCAAGAGGGAAACCGAAACGATCGTGTATTCCTGATATGGCAATTAAGGAAACCGATCACCGATCAGGATTAGGACCTTTTTAGCGGTTGTAGACAGACCAAACCGGAAACAACGGACGAAACAAAACCACTTCAACATAAATTATATACTCTCTTCGGTATAAATTAATGGACTTGGATTTGGCTAGATTCGGATCTATCTAGCATTAAAATATGTCTAAATATATTTGAATTTAGATAAATTCGAGTCAATTAATTTGGATCGGAGAAAGTAGTAGAGATAAACGGCAAATCTACGTTTAGGACGGTCGGTAGATGTTAAAACTCGGCGGACTAACGACAACCATTGGATCCAGAAGGAGCGGTTCAGCCTGGCAGTCCTGTATCGCAACGCCCAACCCCGTTTCCTCATCTCTCGATTCAATCTCTCTCTCTAGTTTTCCCTTGTTCTAAGATCCCAGCCAATTCCAGCGCCGCCATACTCCGCTGCTCACCACGGCGTTGCTCCGGCTCAGTGCCAATGGCGACACAGCGGGCCACGCGTGACTTCGTCGGGCCTTCTGCTGCTCCTCCATGGCCTCCCTCCCGATCTCCTACTGGTCTGATGCGCCTATGGCGTGCTTGTAGACCAGTGGGTCGTCGTCGGTCGTCGTCTCACGCGCAAGCCCCGGCGAGGAGCACCACTGGTTGTCGGCTGGAGGGGAAGATCTGTTGAGCGACCTCCCGGACCAGCTCCTGCTCGTAATCTTCAACCACATCGGTGATGGCAGGGAGCTCGACGGAATAGGCATGCACGGCCGTGTCAAGCAGGAAGCTGCTGGAGTTCGACGAGTTGGACATTCCAGTACTCAAAAAACGTGTGACTACCGAAGGATGAGGTACGATATGCTGAATGGTGATTCACTCTCATGCTATGGCAACAAGTGTATGGGATTATGATCACAAGATAACTACTCAGGCATAATAATTGATTCTCATGCTTGCCATTGCCATAACCGTGAAGCCATGGAGATGGCTAGCTAGATGCCTTATTATGGAATTGCGTATGGATTATATATGTTTAAAATGAGTGCTCATGTACTAGGTGGAGTAATAATAACCTATCGATAGATAGAACTTATTCAACTTTATGGTATACTGTAGCATGAGAGTTAATCTGTTAGACGATGGAATAGGTGATAGAGTGAAATAACTCACTAGTACAAAACTTTGAAATGCCTACTCTTACAGTATTATAATACTCCCTTCGACTCATATTACTTGACTTGAATTTGTCAAAATTTAGATAAACCTATATATTAAATAGTGTAGTGTCTAGATTCATACAAATCTAGACAAATTTGAATCAACTAATATGAGTCTGAGAGAGTAATTGATAGATCAATCCTAGCTATCTAGCTTGCTTGCTACATTATTCTGAGAGGAAAAATAATAGAAACCCTCTGAAATACATGTTCATGAGATGTGTACACTGTGTGTTTATGAAATCAGGTGGTGGCTTAAAGAAGCTTGAGATAGCTGCTTGGTTGATGAGGCTTTGTTACTTTAACTTGCTGTGATTATATCATAATGATTGCTCCGAGCCTTTTCTAGTGTACCTTGTGATATATTTGAGACTATATTCTTTGAAGAAATCTTGTTTTAAGATACTTATTATGAAATTTCTCATATGTTTAGGATATAGCTCTGTATATCAGTAAATTGAAGCTTGCGGTGACACGAAAGCTGTGTGTGCTCTATACATCAGTAAATTGAAGCTTACCGATGAATTTAGGTAAAATTTAGTTTAATGCAATGCGCGGATATAGTTACCTATGTGCTTAGGGTATAATTATTGCCATGGAGTCGATGTAGTTATCCTACCATCTAGAAAACAGTTACCAATACAGTAGTGATAGAGTTAAACATATGTTTAGGTTACAGTTGTCACAACAGAATCGATGTAGTCCCTACCATCTAGCTAATTATGCTAGTGTAGTTTTTAGATGTTCAGGTTATAGTTATCACCACGGAATCGATGCAGTTACCCTGCCATCTACGCAATAGGTACCATCCCAATACCGATAGAGTTACCTAGGTGTTCAAGTTATAGTTATAACAATATAATTAATATAGCTAACTGGTGGATGACTTTGGACACATATGCATGGATAACTGCCGCATAAACTGGTGGATAACTTGTATACATATGCCTGGATAACTGTTGCATAAACTAATGGATAACTTGTATACATATGCCTGGATAACTGCTGCATAAACTAATGGATATCGTGTATACATATGCCTCGATAACTGTTGTATAAACTATTGTATAACTTGATTTTCATACAGTCCATGTGTGATTTCTTATCATTATGCTTTTTTACTTTCTTCCTACTGTCAACAAGTTTTTAGTGTACTTGTCTAATCACACACAACACTGTTGAATATATGTCTAGTGATAATTTGTGGTGTAACTTTTACATATTAGCATGGATAACTATAGTGTTAGCTGGGTGGATAAGTTGTATTCATATTTCTGGATAACTGCAGTGTTAGCTGGTGGATGACTCTGTACACATATGCGTGGATAACTGTCGCATAAATTGGTGGATAAATTTTATACATATGACTGGATAACTGATGCATAAACTGGTGGATAACTTGTATACATATGCCTGAATAACTGCTGCATAAACTAGTAGATAAAGTGTATACATATGTCTAGATAACTGTTGTATAAACTATTGGATAACTTGATTTTCATACATCTGTGATTTCTTATCTTTGATTATGCATTTTCTTACTTTTTTCCTACTGTCAATTTTTTAGTGTACCTGTCTAGTCACACACAACACTGTTGAATATATGTCTAGTGATGATTTGTGGTGTAACTTTTACATATTAGCATGGATAACTATAGTGTTAGCTGAGTGGATAACTTATACTTATATTTCTGGATAACTACAGGGTTAGCTGCTGGATAACTTGTACTCATATACCTGGATAACTGCTGTATAAACTGGTGGATAACTTTATTTTTATACCCCATGTGTGATTTCCTATCTATGATTGTGCTTTTCTACTTTCTTTCTACTGTCAAGTTTTTAATACAGTTTGCTAGTCACACACAACACTGCTGGATATATGTCCAGTGATGATTTATGGGGTAACTTCTACATATAAGCATGGATAACAGTAGCGTTAGCTGATGGATAACTTGTACTCATATTCCTGGATAACTGTTGTGTTAGCTGTTGGATAACTTGTACTCATAGGCCTGAATAACTGCTATATAAATTGGTGGGTAACTTGATGATTATAGCCCCCATGTGTGATTTCCTATCTCTGATTATGTATAAACATCATACCTTCATTCATAACTTGTACAATAGCATCTATGTGTGAAACATCAGAATGTTCCTCCTCTTCTATTTCTTGGTCTAGTTCATGGCACCCCTTCCGCCGCACCCCCACCCCAACTAGGTGGAGCAGAAGCGCCGCATTGCCTCACTAGGGGCGAGGAAGAGAGAAGCGTGCTGCTACACCAACCATAACGAGATGCCGCCGGCCTAACTGCGTTGGTGAAACCTCACTCGCGACGATGAGGAGGCTAGATGCTCACGAAGGAGAGCGTGACGGGCACCCACCCCACCACCGCTAGTCGAGGAGAAGTGTGGGGAGGAGGAATAGGAGGACTATGGCGGGCGTGTGGTGGATCTGGCCGACTTCATCGACAACGACACCGAGCGGGCCGCTACTCCAAGGTTAGAGCTGACATGCGAAGTAGCGGAGCAACACGAGGCGATCATGGCAGTGGCGACGTAGCAGGCCAACAAGAAGGAGCTCACGACACGCTCTATCAAACAGTATATCATCAACATCGCGCCCAACTCCGAGTGAACGCCAACCATGTCGCCGACGCAACTCGCGGGCTCCGGGTTGCAGCTTCTTTTAGGATGATCCAATGTATATATGATCGATTGTACGTAATGATCCGAAGTTTGATCTGACCGTGTTCGTGTTTAATTTCACTGTGAAGACAGCGTTTTCTGAATTTTTAAAAGTCCAGATTCACACTTACACACTACAACCTTGATAATTCACGTGTTATGAGTAGATAACTTTTGGGTCTGAAAAATTTCATCAAAACATATTAACATGTGATCTAGTTTTGAAGATCTCGCCGCGACTAGACTAATAGTGAAAACGGATTGTACATCGGACGAACAATTTGATCTACAATACATTTTCGATTTTCGAATTTGAATTTAGCTGGCTATAATCGGTTTTGTCACGTGCACAGGAGAGGTGGTCCGTACGCTGTTTTAGCTTGCAACGATGGTAATCACGGACGCAACAGCACGTTCCTATCGATGTTTGATCCGCCAGGTTTTAGATTTTGTAGAAACGGTCGTTACGTAGCAGTATCCGAGATAAAACAAAGTTTCTGAAACCTTAGCCCGAATGTTGTATTCCCTCAGTTTAAAAAAGGACGTTGTAGATTTGTTTAAATTTAGAATGCTGAAGAGATGGAACTGCTGACCCGGTGTGGTACGACTGTTGATCAGTTGTAAACAGGTGGTGCCGGAGAGAAACCCGCTGGAGCTCACGGAGCTGAACGTGCGGATCAGCCGCATCCCGTCGCGTCGCGTTTCCCCCCAACTGCACGCCCCTGATCCCTAGGCCCGCACGCCGTGCGTGTTTCTGTTTCTGTTGCGAAACAAGGAGAGCCTTCATCAAAAGTGGTCAGTAGAATCTACACGTACATTCTCTCAAATTAGTTTGTTTTCTCGTTCAATTTGATCAAATTTGTTTTCCTCCTCGAATTAGCCTTTCGTTTCGTTATGTTAATATAACAACCATACGGTACAACTGATGAGATCATTGCTGGAGCCGACATCACAAATGAAGCCCAAAAGAAAAAAAAAAGAAACAAATGCACAACCGCGCCGGATCGACAAACGATGATGACTCGCAACCGCCACGTCCTCTGAAGAAGTCCCGCCGCGTTAATAACATGGTCATATCATTAAGAATGATATGATGAACAGTCACCCAAATTAGATGTAGCAATATGATTATGTCATCAAGTTTAAATTGCTATCATATTCGTAGTAACTCAATATTCTTAGACCATGAGATCACGTCAATCATTTTTATCGAAAGAGTACTTTGATGATATCAAAGGTCATACCATAACAGGGTGATTATAAAGGTGTCGTCCGGTATTTGGAAAGTGTCAGTTGAGGCTCGTGGATAAAGATTGGTATTTGTCCATCCAGATGACGGAAAGATATACTCAGGACTCTCTCGGTGATATCATATTGACATAGCCGTGCAAGCAAGTGATTTGATCACTAGAATATCATATCACAGGAACGAGAAAAAAAGTACTCGTCGGGAATGAGATTAAACAAGGTATATATATGATACCGAGTGATCGAGTCTCGGACAAGTAATCTATCGCGAGACAAAAGCAATTTGATTACAGCGAAAGAGGTTCGGACGATCATGACATTTTCGAGAAACTAGTGGGAGTCATTATGGATGTAACAACCATGTTTGTAATATATGTACTCAGTACTTAAGCATGGCATGCATCTATTTAAATCATCCAAGTAATGCATGTGATCAAGTGTGTTGAATTAAATGCAAACCCTAAACCCTAGATTCTTCCCCTCTCTTTGAAACTATCTTCAAATGGTGTTTAAATTTTGAAAAGTACAAAATAATTGGAGCCCAAAAGGAATAAAAGGGCCACAATGTTTTACATGTTTCACAAAAGCAATTGGTATTTCTGAAATACCCAAAAACATGTTTGAAATTGAAAATACAAAACAGATTTTGAAAACAGAAAAAGGAAAAAGTTTTAGTTAAAAAAAATGAGCAGCAGCCGAACCAGGCCGGCCCAGCTCTTCTTCCTCTCCCCCTGCAACCTTTCCTGCAGCCCAGCAACGGCCCAGATCAGCCCACCCGAGGCCCAGGAGAGGGCCCGTACCTCTTCGACGATGCCGTCGTCGTCTTCCTCTAGACAGGCAGGGAGCTGCCTGTCGTCGGCGGCGCCGTCGATCCCCACCGCCTCCTCCCGACCGTCCGTCGAGTCCCGAGCGAGGATAAGAACGTCGCGGCCACGTCCCCATCGCCCTCAATCACTCTCCCCCTCTCCAGTGACCCCTTACTCCCGTTCCCCTCACGGACCCGAAACCCTAGCTCCGACGACCCCGACGTTCCCGGCCTCCCCGTGCCTCGCCGATGATGCCTTGAGCTCCGCGACACTCTAAGGATCCTTCCCGCCAAAGGAATCGAGGGGGGGGCGTAGTAAATCGTCGCCCTCGACTTGTTCTTCTTCATCACCGACGACCACCGCCGCCATGGATTCCCTCGTCTCCGGCCTCCTCGTGCCACCACGACCACTCCATCACCCTCCTGGTGAGCTAGCAGTCCTAGTGGACCTCTTCAACCTCTTCCTCTCCCTCTGGTTCGACCCCGTACCGTGCCCCGCCGTCCGCCGCCGTCGGGCACCGCCACTACCACGTCTCCGGTGACCATTTAGGGGCGGCGCCGCCATAGTTTGGTTCCTCTCTGTGCGCTGATTCGAACGAGACGTAGCACGCCCCTCCCCGAGCCCTGTAACGCCTCCAGTCGCCACCATCTGGCCTGTTGGCCGGCGAGCCAACGTGGCTCCCGTGTGGCGCCTGAGTGGCCCAGGCCCACCGGTCAGCCTCTCTGGCTAGCTGCAGCCTCGGTGAAAAATAACAACCGCCCCCCTGTCCCACTTTGTCTGCGTGGAGGCTGAGGTGGCCAGAGGCCCACCTGTCTATGTCTGTGGCTAGCCCAGCCTCTGTGTAAAAAGTATTTTCAGCTTTATTTAAATTAATAAAAAGGTTTAATAAGTTCAAAAATTGTTTGAATATTGTAAATTCAATAACTTTTAATCTGTAATTCAGAAAAATACAAATAATATATCAAAATGTTCAGAAAAATGAGTTCTACCTATTTAAGCTATAATCATACATTGATCAACAACTTTAATGACAAGTCTAATTAGAGAACTAAATCATCCCCTCTCATGTGTTTCCGGAGTTTTCCGAATTAGGGTTTTCAACCCACCTCGGAACCCCGTTTAAAATTGCCGAGCATGTTTTAGGCTTTCATTTCAATGCAATTCAACTTCTCATATCATCATCCTTGTTTGAGCATTGCATCGATGCCATGTCTTGATTGTTGCCTTTCTTTCCGGTATTGGTTCTTCGCGATAGGATCCGAATCCGAAGATGAAGTCAACAACACCGAAGATCCGTACCTGTCTACTGACGGACAATGCAAGCGTAGCCTCTCATTCTGAACCTATGTTTCATAAAGTATATTACTTTCTCACTATGATGCATACGATTCCAATGTGGTCTTTTTTCGGTAGCTAGTGTTACCTATCTGCTGTACTATTTCCATTTTGTAACCTTAAACTCCTGATCCACTGCTCCTAGCATACCTAGGTTTGGCATGTGAGCGTTGTAGAGCTTCTGCTACCGACAGCTTAGCCAAGCATAGAAACAACGTCTGATCTATTCTTTGATGAATCAGAGGTGCCAAGGTAGTGATGTAGGAGATGGTGACATCATCGAAGGAGTTAACTAATCATGCTAAGGCTTGTATGGGGGGCCATGTTGGGTGTGGTTTTTGTAGTCCCATGCTCGCCTCCACTAGGAACTGAGTTCTTGCCTTTGGAACCGAGACGAGCGTACAGCCACACGGGGCTTGGGAACCCCTCGACTGACTAACTTGCCTAGTAGATTCCATGAGTCACATAGTTCGGGCTTTCCATTTGGCATACGCATTGAAAAAGTTTTCGAAAGAGGGGGTGAAGGAGGTGCATCATAACAGGTAGGGAAGTGTGGCCACGGTTGCTTGGGATAGATAGCGCCCCTAGTAAACCAACCTCGCCTCACATCTCTAAGTACCGGCTTCGGGATTTGACCCGTTATGGCGGAATCATACTTATTGCGTGACTCATGGTCTCGGCGAAAGCAAGGTAAATGTCATGGTCAACCACCCTCTGCCGGCCCTCCAAGGAAGAGGGCTAATAATATTTGGCATTAAGAGTCGGTTGATACGTGTGGGTAAAGTTGTACACCCCTGCAAGGTATTAATCTTTTCGAAAAGCCGTGCTCACGGTTATGAATGCTTGGTGACCAGATTCTAAGATCATAGATAACTTTAACCATTATAAAATTGATGATCCACATGTGCTTAAGGATTCTTCCTCTGGGTCGAGGGGGTGATCCTAGATAGGAGGTTCTGATGAAGATGGTGGTTATCGAGATGTGATGGACAAGATGAAGAAGTCGTTATATCTTCCCTTTTAAAAGATTCTGAGTAGACGAGCCTCTTCTCTCTCTTGTTTACAAATAAACATTGCTTTCCGCAAAAGAAAACCCAGAGAAAGCCTTTCTAGCCAGAGCATGTAGATACTAGGTTATCTAAGTCTTGCGGAGTATATTCTCGTACTCAGCCTTGCGCCATTGTTGTTTTTCTACAGAGGATCTGGTTGCAACTGAAGGTGGCTTCTACGTTGACATCGACGAGTAGTTGGGGGTCCCAGGTAGCAGCCTGAGGACTATGGGATGGACGTCGCTTTTATTATGGCCTCTTAGGCCTTTTGCTAAGTTGTTGTGTAGAACAACATAATTTGCTTTCGTTGTGTGATGTAATGTTGGGTCTATGACCTCTGGTTTGTAATAACTCTAATATCTTACTCTGTTAAGAGTTTAAACTTATTCTGTTGAATCCATGTGTTCTTCCGAATCTTACTGTGATCTTCCGTGCTTGGGAGTTAAACTTATCTTAGATGGTGATCTGAGGTTAGTTTAACCCTAATCCCCAGAGGTGCTACAGGTTTTGGTATCAGAGCAAGACTGCCTGTAGGAAACCCTTTTATTGGTCGATGTTGAGTCTAGAAGTTGATAAAATTATTTGAAAGATAAAAACTATTTGCAGAAACTCTGACTAGGATTCTTTTTACTCCTTCTGTGGTGTGATTCTGATGCTGAAGTTTTCTCTTACCTTAGTTGGTTTGAAAAGGTTTTCATTCCTTACCTCACATCTTAAAAAATTTAGGATCGTGGTTTTGGGGTTGTTTTTCTAAGAAGTACTTCGTACTTGGTTGCTATTCTCAGAGTTCCAAGATATCCCAGTTTTGTTTGGTGTGTAACATCTTAGCAATCCATTGTTATGGTTTGTAAGTCAGCTGGTTAGTGTATACATTAGTATGCTTTGATACTACCATGATTGATAAGATGATACCTTTATATCAAGTACTCTTTGTTCATCTTTCTGTCGTGTTCCTTTGGATCCCTTGTCTAACCTTCTTTTTGTTCTTTCAGGATGGGTGACACTTCTCGTGCCCGTACCCGTGCTCATGCTCGGGGTGCCGCAAATGAGGGTGAATCCTCCAACCTTCCTCCACCACCGTCCATGGTTCAACTCATGGGCATGTACGAAACCAACCGTGCTGACAACATGAGGCTCCTTGAAAGGATTGAGCGCAACACTGCTCAACGCCAGAACAATCAAGTTGGTATCAAGGACTTCACACGTCTCACTCCGCCAGTTTTTAGCTATTCCACTAAGCCACTTGATGCGGACTACTGGCTTCGCACCATGGAGCGCAAACTTCAGGTTGGTCATGTTGCTCAAGCTGATTGGGTGACTTTTGCTGCTTATCATCTGGAGGGAGCAGCTAATTCCTGGCGGGAAAATTTCTTGGCTATGCAAGAAGCTCAACATGTTGTTACATGGCAAGAGTTCACTGAAGCCTTTCGAGCTTATCATATTCCGGAGGGTCTGATGGATCAAAATAGGGAGGAGTTCCTCAAGCTTAAGCAGGGCACTGGTTCCATGTGTGACTACCAGCGCAACTTCAATCGTCTTGCCTGCTATGCTACTGAAGAGGTCTCCACTGATGTTAAGAAGCAAGCTCTGTTCCGCAAGGGACTGGATCCTGAGGTTCGTCGTGATATCCATCTCATGGACTTTGTTAACTTCCAAGGTCCTGTTAATAAGGCTATGAAAGCCGAGAGTGGAAAAGTGGAGTATGAAGAAACCCATAAGCATCCTCAGGAGGGGTACCACAAGTCTGGTTCTGGTAATAAGAAGCGTCGTGTCTTCGTACCTTACAGTGCAGCGCCACGGGCCCCTTATACTCCAAGGACTTCTGGAAATGCACCTCGTCCGAATGTTACTCCAAACAATGCTGGTGGATCAAGTTATCCTGCTGCTGGTACTGGATCAGGCCTCATATGTTTCAACTGTCGCCAGCCTGACCACTATGCAAGAGATTGTCCTCAAAAGAGTGTTGCTGAGAAGGCACAACCACCAAAGAAGAATGATAAGTATCCAGGTGATGTAAAAGGTCGCATGAACCATATCTCTGCCGAGGAGGCTTAGGAAGATCCAAGCGTCATCATGGGTACGCTTTGTATCAATCAAATTCCAGCTAAAGTTTTGTTTGATTCTGGAGCATCGCATTCATTCCTATCACAAGCTTTTGCTCAAATGCATGGGACAAGTTTTGAGGGGTTATTTGTTCCTCTGCTAGTTTAGTCTCCTGGTTCTAGTTGGCGTTCCACCATGGTTAGTCATGGGAATCTAATTGAAGTTGCATTTAAACTTTTCCCCACTTCTTTGATCGCCCTCAAGTCAACTGATATTGACATCATTTTGGGCATGGACTGGTTGACTCGTTATCAAGCCATCCTCGATTGTACAACCAAGTCTGGGTCGGTCAATAGTTCTCGGTCGATCAGTAGTGCTCGGTCGGTCAGTAGTTCTCGGTCGGTCAATAGTGCTCGGTCGGTCAGTAGTTCTAGGTCGGTCAGTAGTGCTCGGTCGGTCAGTAGTCCTCGGTCGGTCAGTAGTGCTCGGTCGGTCAGTAGTTCTCGGTCGATCAATAGTGCTCGGTCGGTCAGTAGTTCCTGGTCGGTCAGTAGTTCTCGGTCGGTCAGTAGTTCTCGGTCGGTCAGTAGTTCTCGGTCGATCAGTAGTGCTCGGTCGGTCAGTAGTGCTCGGTCGGTCTGTAGTTCTCGGTCGGTCAGTAGTGCTCTGTCGGTCAGTAGTGCTCGGTCTATCAGCAGTTCTCGGTCGATCAGTAGTGCTAGGTCGGTTAGCAGTTCTCGGTCGGTAGTGCTCGGTCAGTAGTTCTCGGTCGGTCAGTAGTGCTCGGTCGGTCAGTAGTTCTAGGTCGGTCAGTAGTGCTGGGTCGGTCAGTAGTCCTCGGTCGGTCAGTAGTGCTCGGTCGTCAGTAGTGCTCGGTCGGTCAGTAGTTCTCGGTCGATCAGTAGTGCTCGGTCGGTCAGTAGTTCTCGGTCGATCAGTAGTTCTCGGTCGATCAGTAGTTCCTGGTCGGTCAGTATTTCCTGGTCGGTCAGTAGTTCTCGGTCGGTCAGTAGTGCTCGGTCGGTCAGTAGTTCTCGGTCGGTCAGTAGTTCTCGATCGATCAGTAGTTCTCGGTCGATCAGTAGTTCTCGGTCGATCAGTAGTGCTCGGTCGGTCAGTAGTTCCCGGTCGATCAGTAGTTCTCGGTCAGTCAGTAGTGCTCGGTCGGTCAGTAGTGCTCGGTCGGTCAGTAGTGCTCGGTCGGTCAGTAGTGCTCTGTCGGTCAGTAGTGCTCGGTCTATCAGCAGTTCTCGGTCGACCAGTAGTGCTAGGTCGGTTAGTAGTTCTCGGTTGATCATTAGTGCTAGGTCGGTTAGTAGTTCTCGGTCTATCAGTAGTTCTCGGTCGATCAGTAGTGCTCGGTCGGTCAGTAGTTCTCGGTCGATCATTTGTGCTCGGTCGGTCAGTAGTTCTCGGTCGATCAGTAGCGCTCGGTCGGTCAGTAGTTCTCGGTCGGTCAGTAGTGCTCGGTCGGTCAGTAGTTCTCGGTCGGTTGGTAGTTCTCGGTCGGTCGGTAGTCCTTGCTGATGAAAACATCCTTAAAACATGAAAATGACGAGTTTTTGGTCGTATCTCTTAAACATGTAACGGGTGTTACGAGTCGTGTAAATCGCCCTAGAACCCCAGATTTGTAGGCAATAGCTCATAAAAACGGCCACAAAACGTGAAAATGCCGAGTGTTTGGTCATAACTCTCAAACATGTATCGGGTGTTACGAGTCGTGTAAATCGTCCTGGAACCCCAAAACTGTAGGCAATACCTCATGAAAACGGCCACAAAACATGAAATCGATGAGTTTTTGATCATGCCACTCAAACATGTATCCGGTATTATAAGCCTTGCAAATCGACCTAGAACACTAAAACTATGGACAATAACTCATGAAAACGGCCCAAAACATGAAAACGCCAAGTTTTTGCTAATAACTCTCAAACATGTATCAGGTCTTATGGGTCGTGCAAATCGTCGTGGAACACCAAAACTGTGGGCAATAGCTCCTGAAAACATCCATAAAACGCGAAAAAGGATTAGTTTTTGGTCATATCTCTCAAACATGTATTATGGGTCATGCAAATCGCCCTAGAACACCAAAATTGTGGGAAATAGCTCATGAAAACGGCCATATAAAATTAAAATGACAAGTTTTTGCTCATAACTCTCAAACTTGTATCGGCTGTTACGAGTCATGCAAATCACTCAAGAACCCCAAATCTGTGGGCAATAGCTCATGAAAACGACCATAAAACGTGAAAACGCCGAGTTTTTGGTCATATACTCAAACATGTATCGGGTCTTATGGGCCATGCAAATCGCCCTGGAACACCAAAACGGTGGGCAATATCTCATGAAAACGACCATATAAAATTAAAATGTCGACTTTTTGGTCATAACGCTCAAACATGTATCGGGTGTTACGAATCGTGTAAATCTTCCTGCAACCCCAAAACTATGGGCAATAGCTCATGAAAACAGCCACAAAGCACGAAAACGATGAGTTTTTGGTCATGTCTCACAAACATGTATCGGGTCTTATGGGTCGTGCAAATAAACCAAGAACACCAAAACTACGGGCAATAGCTCATGAAAAATGGCCATATAGCGCGAAAGGCGGAGTTTTTGGTCATAACTCTCAAACATGTATCATGTCTTACCGGTCATGCAAATCGCCCTGGAACCCCAAAATTGTGGGCAATAGCTCCTGAAAATGTCCATAAAATGTGAAAAGCGACGAGTTTTTGGTCATTTCTCTCAAACATGTGTCGGGTCTAATGGGCCATACAAATCGCCCTAGAACACCAAAACTGTGAACATGGCCATATAAAATTAAAACGACAAGTTTTTGCTCATAAGTATCAACGTGTATCGGGTGTTACAAGTCATGCAAACCACCCTGGAACCCCAAAACTGTGGACAATAGTCATGAAAATGTCCATAAAACACAAAAACGCCAAGTTTTAGGTCATATCTCTCAAACATGTATCAGGTCTTATGGGTCGTGCAAATCGCTCTAGAACACCAAAATTGTGGGTAATAGCTCATGAAAACGCCCATAAAACACGAAAATGCCTAGTTTTTGGTCATAACTCTCAAACATGTATCCTTTTTTTTGTCATGCAAATCCCCATTGAACCCCAAAATTATGGGCAATAGCTAATGAACGACCATAAAACGTGAAAACGCCGAGTTTTTGGTCATAACTCTCAAACATGTATTGGGTGTTACGAGGTGTGTAAATCGCCCTAGAACCCCAAAATAATGGGCAATAGCTCATGAAAATGGCCACAAAACACGAAAATACCGAGTTTTTGGTCGTATATCTCAAACATGTATCGGGTCTTACGGGCCGAGCTAATCGACCTAGAACACCAAAATTGTGGGCAATAGCTCATTAAAACGGCCATAAAACGCAAAATGCAGAGTTTTTGGTCATAACTCTCAAACATGTATCATGTCTTATGGGCCTTGCACATAGCCCTAGAACCCCAAAACTATGGGCAATAGCTCATGAAAGCGTCCATAAAACACGAAAAACAACGAGGTTTTGGTCATATGTCTCAAAGATGTATCGGGTCTTATGGGCCATGCAAATTGCCTTGGAACATCAAAACTGTCGGAAATAGCTCATGAAAAATGGCCATATAAAATTAAAATGACGATCTTTTCTCATTACTCTCAAATGTGTATCGGGTGTTACGAGTCATGCAAATCACCCTAGAACCCCAAAACTGTGGGCAATAGCTCATGAAAACATCCATAAAACGCGAAAATCTTGAGTTTTTGGTCATAACTCGCTCTCAAACATGTATCAGGTCTTATGGGCATGGTAAATCAACCTGGAACACTAAAATGTGGGCAATAGCTCATGAAAACAGCCATAAAACGCGAAAAGCAGAGTTTTTGCTCATAACTTTGAAACATGTATCGTGTCTTACGGGCCATGCAAATCGCCCTGGAACCCCAAAATTGTGGGCAATAGCTCCTGAAAACATCCATAAAAAGCGAAAAGCGACGAGTTTTTAGTCATATCTATCAAACATGTGTCGGGTCTTATGGGCCATACAAATCGCCCTAGAACACCAAAACTATGAGAAATAGCTCATAAAAACGGCCATATAAAATTAAAACGACAAGTTTTTGCTCATAACTCCCAAACGTGTATCGGGTGTTACCAGTCGTGCAAACCACCCTGAAACCCCAAAACTGTGGGCAATAGTTCATGAAAACGTCCATAAAACACAAAAATGCCAAGTTTTTGGTCATATCTCTCAAACATGTATCAAGTCTTATGGGCAGTGCAAATCGCCCTGGAACACCAAAACTATGGGCAATAGCTCATGAAAATGGCCATAAAACCCGAAAATGCCGAGTTTTTGGTCATATCTCTCAAACATGTATTGAATATTATGGGCCATGCAAATCGCCCTAGAACACCAAAACTGTGGGCAATAGCTTATGAAAACGCAATAAAACGCGAAAACGCCGAGTTTTTGGTCATAACTCTCAAACATGTATCCGGTTTTAATGGTCATGCAAATCCCATTGAACCCCAAACCTGTGGGCAATAGCTCATGAAAATTGCCATAAAACATGAAAATGCCGAGTTTTTGGTCATAACTCTCAAACATGTATCGGGTGTTACGAGTCGTGTAAATCGCCCTAGAACCCCAAAACTGTGGGCAATAGCTCATGAAAACGGCCACAACACACGAAAACAATGGTTTTTTTGTCATGCCTCTCAAACATGTATCTGGTATTATGGGTAGTGCAAATCGACCTAGAACCCCAAAACTGTGGGCAGCTCATGAAAACGGCCATAAAACGCGAAAAGGCAGAGTTTTTGGTCATAACTCTCAAACATGAATCGTGTCTTATGGTCCATGCAAATCTCCATGGAACCCCAAAACTGTGGGCAATAGCTCATGAAAACGTCCATAAAACGCGAAAAACGATGAGTTTTTGGTCATATCTCTCAAACATGTATTGGGTCTTATGAGCCATGCAAATCGCCCTAGAACACCAAAACTATGAGAAATAGCTCATGAAAACATCCATATAATGCGAAAACAAATGAGGTTTTGGTCATATCTCTCAAACATGATCGGGTGTTACGAGTCGTGTAAATCGCCCTGGAACCCCAAAATTGTGGGAAATAGTTCATGAAAATGGCCACATAACACGAAAACTATGAGTTTTTGGTCATGTCACTCAAATATGTATCTGGTCATGCCACTCTTGAAAAGATCCGGTAGTAGAGGCGACAATAGGAGAACTAGCAGACGAGGGAGCATAGAAGGAACACGAAGCCAGTCTAACTCCCAAAGCCCCTAAGAAACACGGCAGCAAGGGCTAGCCCCAACTAGAGCATGGGTGCGATGATCCTGAATAGAACAAGAATCGATGTCAAGAATAACACGACAACCAGAGTCAATAAGTTGGCTAGAAGAAAACAGGTTCATGGTAAGGCGAGGAACATGAGAAATATCAGGAACAAAAAAAGAAGAAGTGGAAAGAGTGCCCCGACTAGAGAAAGAAAGAGGAGTACCATCAGCGCTGAGAACACTAAGAGGAGAATCAAGAGAATAGAGGACAGAGTGGAAGAATTAGAAGTCATATGAAAAGAAGCTCCAGAATCCAGAACCCATGGTGACGTACCTGGCTGTGTGGATGGTGGTGGTCTCACAATGCCGGAATAATCAGTCACAGAGCCAGCAGTACCTGTCGAAGAAGTGCCTATAGCAGAGAACATCCTCTTGAGCCGCAGAATGTCCTGGCCAGTGAACTCAACCGTAGAGGAGCCAGAGGAACTAGAAGGAGCACTAGGTCTAGGAGAAGCAGATGTTTTCTATTGACGCATATCTCGCTCCTTCGCATAGCAGCAAGACTCAGAGTGGCCATCCGTGTCACAATAGGTGTAGTGATAGCATGGACGACCCTGTCCACAACCCTGGCCATGACCTTGACCCTGACTCTAGGGAGTGGGTAGAAATGGAGCAGTGGACCGCGAGGGAGTCGGGGTAGCGGGCGATGACGGAGGACCTCGAGCAGCAAGCACAGAAGGAACCTCAAGCAAACCAGCAGCACGCAGGCGAGTCTCCTCAACACGAAGCTTAGACAAAACCTCGGTGATAGGGATGCGACCACGGGCAATGAGGATAGAATGTTGGGGCTCGAACTCCTTGTGGAGCCCAGATAAGAACTCGAAGGCGCGATGAAACTCCAAGTCAGAACACACAATCTCACAACACGGGCAGCTACTGCAAACATCAGTGCAAAGAGAATCCAGCCGACGCCATATAGCAGCACTCTGAGTATAGAATTGGTCAATAGTAGAGTCACCCTGCTTGAGCTCATGTTCCTGGCGAACCACATACAGCTAGAGAACATCCCCGGATGGCTGATAACGCTGATGAAGGTGAGCCCACATGGCAGTAATACTACCAAGACTCATAAGCTCAGATGCAAACTGCGGAAGAACACAAGAAGTGAGAACAGCTGCAACACGAGCATCATCATCTATCCACTGAGTTTGTCGGGCATATATGGCAACAACATCATCCTCCACCTTCTTGGAGGTGTCCTTGATAGCCTGAGGAGCATCTGCAGGAACAGGTGGTGGAGTTGACAGAGTAGGGGCCACAGGAACATTGGGGCACTGCGGACAGGAGGCGGCTAGAGAGGGACGACGCGCGGCGTATGGTAGCTGGACGAGCAGATAATCGAAGAGCACCATGGCGACAGGTAGCAAGCAGAGTGAGCCGCAGTGACATGAAAAAATTGTGGCGGCACCGTGAAAGTTAGCGGACGAGTTGCGCGTTTCTAACTTGCATATTTTCCATTTTAGATTGCAACTTGCATATTTACCATTTTGTGTGTCGCTGACATGTGGTGGTCATGTTGCAAATATGCAAATTTCAAAGAAAAGGTTCATTCTATGGGGCCATCGATTCCAATGAACGATGGGGCCGTCATGTGGGGCAGTCGAAGCCAATGAACGATGGGGTCATGATGTGGGGCTGGAGGGGGGATTTGCATATTTGCCATGTTTTAGATTATAACTTGCATATTTGCCATTTTGTGTGTCGCTAACATGTGGTGGTCATGTTGCAAATATGCAAATTTCAGAGAAAAGGTTCGTTATGTGGGGCCATCAAAGCCAATGATGGGGCTGTCATGTGGGGCGGTCGAAGCCAATGACCAATGGGGCCGTGATGTGGGGCTAGAGGGGTTATTTGCATATTTGCCACGTTTTAGATTGCAACTTCCATATTTGCCATTTTGTGTGTCGCTGACATGTGGTGGTCATGTTGCAAATATGCAAATTTCAAAGAAAAGGTTCGTCCTGTGGGGCCATCGAAGCTAATGAACGATGGGGCCGTCATGTGCACGCGTCGAAGCCAATGACCGATGGGACCGTGATGTGTGGCTGGAGGGGGGTTTGCATATTTGCCACGTTTTAGATTGCAACTTGCATATTTGCCATTTTGTGTGTCGCTGGCATGTCGTGGTCATGTGGCAAATAAGAAAATTTCAAAGAAAAAGTTTGATAGATATGCAAAATTGGCAAATATGAAAAAACCCCGGAGCAGCTACTCCCCCAAACATTGACAGGTGGGGTCGTGAGGTTGGCTCTCTCTGTCATCCTCTCCCAGCCCCCAGCCCCGAGAAGCTCCTATCCCACCGGCGGTCAGAGCAGCCATCGTCGGTGCATCGGTGGCTCCGTCTTACGGTGCGTCGGACGGACTGCCGTGTTGCACCTCAACCACGGCTCCAGCACATGTTTCATCCGCACGCATTGTACGTTGAGGCAGTACCAACCGCAGGTAGGTCCACTGCCCACAACGACCGGGATTTTGTTCCGCCGCCATAGCTCGACGCACGGTCGCAGCAATTGCTAGTAGTGCTTGGTAAGATCTTCACTCCATGGTGGTCATGTGGCAAATATGCAAATTTCAAAGAAAATGTTCATTCTGTGGGGCCATCGAAGCCAATGACTGATGGGGCCATGATGTGGAGCTAGAGGGGGGTTTACATATTCGCCACGTTTTACATTGCAACTTGCATATTTGCCATTTTGTGTGCCGCTGACTTGTGGTGGTCATATTGCAAATATGCAAATTTCAAAGAAAAGGTTCATTTCGTGGGGTCATCAAAGCCAATGAACGATGGGGCCGTCACGTGGGGCGGTCGAAGCCAATAACCAATGGGGACGTGATGTGGGGCTGGAGGGGGGATTTGCATATTTGTCATGTTTTAGATTGCAACTTGCATATTTGCCATTTTGTGTGTCGCTGACATGTGGTGGTCATGTTGCAAATATGCAAATTTCAAAGAAAAGGTTCGTTCTGTGGGGCCATCGATTCTAATGAACCATGGGTCTGTCATGTGGGGCGGTCGAAACCAATGACCGATGGGGCCGTGATGTGGGGCTGGAGAGGGGATTTGCATATTTGCCACGTTTTAGATTGCAACTTACATATTATCCATTTTGTGTGTCGCTGACATGTGGTGGTCATGTTGCAAATATGCAAATTTCAAAGAAAAGGTTCGTTCTGTGGGCCATCGAAGCCAATGATAGGGCCGTCATGTAGGGCGGTCGAAGCCAATGACCGATGGGGCCGTGATGTGGGGATGGAGGGGGATTTGCATATTTACCGCGTTTTAGATTTCAACTTGCATATTTGCCATTTTGTGTGTCGCTGACATGTGGTGGTCATGTTGCAAATATGCAAATTTCAAAGAAAAGGTTCGTCTTGTGGGGCCATCGAAGCCAATGAACGATGGGGCCGTCATATGGGGACGTCGAAGCCAATGACCGATGGGGCCGTGATGTGTGGCTGGAGGGGGGTTTGCATATTTGCAACATTTTAGATTGCAACTTGCATATTTGCCATTTTGTGTGTCGCTGACATGTGGTGGTCATGTGGCAAATAAGAAAATTTCAAAGAAGAAGTTTGGCAGATATGCAAAATTGACAAATATGCAAAAAACCCGGAGCAGCTACTCCCCCAAACATTGACAGGTAGGGTCGTGAGGTCGGATCTCTCTCTCATCCGCTCCCAGCCCCCATCCCTGAGCAGCTCATACCCCACCGGCGGTCAGAGCAGCCATCGTCGGTGCGTCGGGGACTCCGTCCTACGGTGTGTCAGACGGACTGCCGCGTTGCACCTCAACCACGTCTCCAGCACCTGTTTCGTCCACACGCATTGTACGTTGAGGCAGTATCGACCGCAGGCAGGTCCACCGCCCATGACGACCAGGTTTTTTTCCCGCCGCCATAGCTCGACGCACGGTCGCAGCAATTGCTAGTAGTGCTTGGTAAGACCTTCGCTCCTGCTCCGCCCACCCTAATCGATTCGGTTCCCGTAATTTCCTCGATATTGCAGGGTTAATTTAGTCTTCAATATCTGGTCGTAGTGGGTACACCGGCGAGGGTGAGTATTCGATCATGTCGTGACCACGTTCTCCTTCTCCTACCATGTCGGAAGTGCAGGTAGATCCTTCTCTTTGTACTACCGTTGAATTTGAAGTGCCGACATGGCTTGTCGGACTGATATTAATTGGGTTTGTTTTGGGATTGTTATTGTGTACTATGCAGGGCGATGATCCATGGTACATTGCATACCAAGATGAATCAACCCAGTGGTCTAGCCAGAGGATGGATTTGGAGGATATGGTTGCCAATTTCGGTGATGGATTGGCCCGTAAAAACCTGTTGATATTAGAGCTGAAGCGTACTGTCGAGGAAGAAAATAAGAAATCAGAGCTTATTCACAAAGAGAAATTGACACTTGAGGATCATATTGCCGTATCTAATAAAGTGGTAGAAAATCTAAAACATGAACTTCAAGTGAAGGGGGAGGAGAATAGTAGATTCATGTGGGTAGTTTTAGTAGTTGTCCTCCACGTCCTAACAGTTACACTATGGGGTTGTGGTGAAGGTGGCACATGTAATGATTAGTTGAATTGATAGCTAATTTAGATAGTTGAATTGTTATTCGATGGATGGTTGTGAGTTACTGCAAATTTTGTCACTTTGCGGTCCCAAAGTTATCATGAGAATGCATTGCGCGGCCTGAGTTGCTTGCCATTGGATCTAGCTGCCCATAGTTGGCATGCCAAATGCCATGTAGACTTAGGCCTATAATTTATCTGCAAGTTGTAGCATCCATTCCCTGTTCTTCCTGACGCCCCATTCTTCTTATCCAGAGAGGCGATCTGTCAAAGAAAGTACTACTCCCTCTGATCCAATTTAGTTGACTCAAATTCGTCAAGATACAAATGAATCTACTACTAATTTATGTCTAGGTACAATCGAATCTAGACAAATCAAAATCAACTAATACAAGCCCACCGGAGATTGTCAAAGCAAGTACTGCTACTTATGAATCTAGTATCCCATGAATCTAATATTAGCAGTAAAACTTGACTAGATACGTTTCATATCTAGATGAATCCAAGTCAACTAATTTGGGTCGGAGGGAGTATCAAATTTATTCAAATTGGTTCACGAGGGCTTGATTTGCGTCCTCGCGGTGATGTTGCGGATGATGGCTTTAATCGTTGTTGCATCGATGACCATTGTCGGCACCGCCACTGCCTCGGTGTCTTTAATCAGCAACGGATCTTAGGAGGTGAACAGGAGTGAGACGGACAAAGACATAAATTTCAGACGCTTAGATCCTCGCCGCCGCATGCCGTTCCAGTCGCCACGCTTGGATCCGTGCCGCCGCACGCCGTTCCGACCCCCACGCTTAGGTCCACGCCACCACACGCCGTTCCGACCGCCAGGCTTAGAACCGCGCCGCGGCACACCGTTCCAACCCCCACGCTTAGGTCTGCGCCAATGCACGCCGTTCGAACAACCAGGCTTAGGTCGATAGGAGGAGAGGAAGATGCGGCTGGTATACGTGCGACATGGAAAGGGAGGGAGAGACATCCATCTCGTCGAGCTCTCCTCTCCGTACAAGGTAGGTGCACCAATCGGGAGAGAGAGACGACCAGCCTGTCGGGCTCTCCTCTCCGTACAAGGTAGGTGCGCCCATCGGGAGAGAGAGAGACCTTTAGCCCTTCGGATCATGATGTATCCAACAGTGGTTAGCCAAGATCCGTGTGGCATACATCTCGACCAATCCGAGCGTAGCAGCTGTTGTGAGGGTTTGAGTCAGGAGAGAGGGGAAAGTGAGGAAAACTTTAGCAGGAGGGGAAAAGTGAGAAAAAATTTAGAGGGAGGGGAAAACTGAGTAGAGCTAATGAAAACACGGGCACTCAGATAAAAAATGAGTAAGGGAAATTCGAGCTTTTGGCATAAAAAATGGAAAATGTGTTATTTGAACAAAATAATTCGTCTTGGGCGACATTATATTGTTTGCAACTCAAATATACACAAGTGTTCCAAATTTGGCCTCATTTAGACAAAGTATGTTTTGGGATGGGTTATTTTGGAGGTTGATCGAGTAGTAAGCCATGCATCTGCATAGATAGTAGCTCATTTCAACAAGGGTTTAAGAAGTGGTTTAGGGGATAAATCCATTTCTCTTTATTTCCTTTTCCTTTATTATTCATGCTAGTATATAGGCAACATAACAAGACTCCATTTGAAGGTTGCACTATGTTTTGATTTTTTTGAATTAAACTAACCCTAAAACCATTTTTTGAATTTAATCACTTAGAAAAAGAAAAATGTGGCTGATTACAAGTTAATCCAAAATTTCCAATTTCATATGGTAAATCAATCTAAGATACACAAGTGTGCCAAAGTTTGGATCAATTGGTCAATGTTTAAGCCATGAACTAGCTAAACCCCATGTGTTGACCACATGGAGAGGGCAAAACTAAGCAGTGCTAAGCAACTAGGTGCATGACCATAGAAACTTGCAATAACACATACATTATGGGATTATCCAACATACAAACTTGGGAGCGTCACACTAGTTCGAATTAAATACAAACATTAACAGTAGTTAAAATTTATCATGCAAATTCAAATTAATAATTCAAATCCATTTTTTCTTGCTCCTAGTGTTTTTCGCTGGGTTCACCACCTTGCTCCAGGTGATCCTAGCTAGAATATTCTCGGAGTCCACCATTAGCTTCTTCCGTTTTTTCCCTTTGTTCTTTTTCTCTGCATCCAATGAATCAAGTGCTTCAGTCTGTCGTTCAATTGGTTCAATCACGTTTCGATCCGCTGGTTCATATGGTTGAAAAAGCATTGTCCCCATTTCTGCCATATCTGCTGGTGTAATTCCTTTACGCTTGAACTCTTCTACAATATCCTCTTGATCGACTGGTTCAATCTCCCCTACATTTGGTTCAATCTCCTCTTGATCGACTGGTTCAATCTCCCCTACATTTGGTTCAATCTCCTCTGCATATGGTTCAATATCCTCTCGATCGACTCGTTCAATCTCCCCTGCAATTGGTTCAATCTCCTCTCGATCGATTAGTTCAATCTCCCCTGCATTTGGTTCAATCTCCTCTGCATTTGGTTCAATCTCCCCTACATTTGGTTCAATCTCCTCTCGATCCATTGGATCAATCTGCAATGTATCCATTGCTTCATTCTACTCTCGTTCAAACGCTTCATTCTCATCTGCATTTGCTGCTCTCGCCTGATCATCCATTCCATAAGCTGAGTCCACTGCATTTTTACAAAGCCTAGCAATGTGCCCTAGGATCCCACAACATTTGCACTTACATCATCGAGGTGGTGCACCGCCCTCTGCACTAGCTCTTATCCTATTATTCCTTGACCTATCTGCTGGTCTAGTAAAAACTGGAGGGTATAGCTTGAAGACCGGATCCACTTCCATCCATTGGTATTTTCCCAAGAAGGCTGGAAGATTCTGAGCATATGCTGCCCTAAATTTGGCAACGGAGAAATACTCCGACACGTACTGATCAACTTCACCCTCTTCACCTCCTAGAACACCCATGAAAAACAGTGCATGTATGCAGGATTTCCCACGGAGCTGCCATTGCCTGCAATGGCATGTCCTACCAACCAAACCCACTGGATACCTCCATTGCCTATCTTTACTATCAGTGTATGTTACCTCATCCTCCATTCCTCTTCGAATGCATTTCATCTTCATTTTTTTGCCTGGCATGCAAAGCCTTAATCAAAGATGGGAGGATGAGATGGCCAGCATATACTATTGATGCAATTCTTTGACGCAAATCGATCTTTATCATGATCATCTGCCTAATCTTATCAAATATTTTCCATAGCATAAGCCATTTCAATGACTTAAACCTTTGCACTGAAACTCTCTGCAAGGTTACTTGTTACATATTCTACCTTGCAAATTTCATTGAATCGACTTCTTGACCACACCATTCCATGATGTGCATCCAAGTACTCCTTCACCGCATGTTTTGTTTATACAACACTTCCAAATGATATAAATGCTTCCTCAAACTGTATGTATACGAAGCTGGCCATAGGTTTTCAGTATAAACTTTACCCTTGAATTTCTTTGTAAAATTCTGCACTAAGTGTCGCATAAATTTCCTATGCTCCACTCCGGGGAATACTGCTTCTACAACTTTCTCCAAACCTTTGCAAGCGTCTGTGTGGATAGTAAGTCCTGGTGGATGACCTATAAGGTCGTGCAAATTCTCCAGAAACCAAGTCCAACTTTCCTCTGACTCAATCTCCAAAACTCCATAAGTAAGATGGAACATCCAATTGTGGCCATCAACTGAAGTAGCAGGTACTAGATGTCCTTTAAATCTGCCATGAAGACTTGTTGCATCCATGGCCAAATAAGGCCTGGAACCATCCAGAAACCCTTGCCAGCAAGCTTTGAAACAAACAAAAGCCTTTCTAAAGCACTCCTTCTCCATTGTCTTCCCTCTTATTGTGTACTGAACTTTATGCCTATCTATTTGTACAACACTACCTGGACTAGCCATCTCCACTTCAGCTTTGAAGTTGTAAAGCAACTGAAAACTTTCATTCCATGGACCATTGATCCTCTCAAGAGCCATTTCCTTTGAATAGAACATCCTCATGTAGGGTACTGTAATAGTAAACTTTTTAGAAACTTCTTTTGTGAGTATTGTTGCACCAAGTGATGGGTTCGCTCTCATCCAATCCATGATTGCATCTGCCAACCACCTAGTCTTTGCCAGTTTTGTTTTGACCTTTGGTTGCCCCCTTGAGGTGGACAAGAATGTTCGAACCGGTTAATGTTTATCTGAAACATAATTAAAATGTCAGGTATAGCTAACAAACTCTATACAGTGATCTAAAATACACAAGTGGTTATAATACCTGAACCAAAATGCTCCTGAGCATAGTGGATGCATGCATCCTCCACCTACACCTCTTGTATGGCCACTTCACTATGAACCTTGTTGGCTCACTCTTAATTGGTGTGAATGTAATATATAGTAAGGGCATTCCAACAGTCCCGCATCGTTTCAAAATACAGTGCCTTCTGAAATCTTAGGATCGTCCCTGTCCCACTCAATTACTGGCAAGTCCTCACCATCGTACTTGGCTAAAACAAGGCTGTCATTGTTCTCCTCGTTCTCTTTGTCATCAGTATCATCAAATCTGGCACCCTGGGCAATTTCATCCGTGTATTGATCCTCTAGTGCCTATTTATTGAATCTATCTACAAATTCAGGAAACATCAACTCATCCTCATCATCTAGTGGAGGCACTCCCTCGTCAAGCTCTGCATCGTCCTCCACATCGGCCACACGAGCGGTTTGGCTTACACTCGTTGTGCGAACATATGGTACTGCTGTGGACCTACAAGGATCGCTGGGGCGCACACTATTAGCAGAGACAGCAGAGACACATGATGCCCGACCACCTGATGATGCGTGACCACCCGATGGTGATTTAACACTCTTTACCGTGTGCTCAACTTTAGGTTGCACATGGAGACGAATTCGACCAAAACGTTCGGCAGCATTCAAATAAAAAAGCATTACCAGATCATCTTCGCTAGTTAGTGGGATCAATCTTTGCTCGCTAATGTTCAAATATTGCAAATCAACTGAATCGCGCTGCTCCAGGGGATTTTACAATAGATTTTATCTATCAAATCTCTGCGAGTTATGGAGGTTGCAACCACCGCTGGGAAGTAAAATCCAGAGAGATATTGTTCACAACCATGAATTACGCTAGTATCTAGTCTAATCGCCAGCCGAAATGCTAGCACTGGATAATTCCTATTCAAAAAGCAAGGCAGTTAGTTGAGCACCAGAGATTCGTGCTCAAATATTGCCAATAATCAACCCAAAAAATGGAAACGATGCTTACCTAGATGGAATCCATGGGTTAGATCCCTGTGATTCCACCCAATCTTCTCCTTGCTCGACGCGGATAGACGGTGCACCAGCCGACATTGCATACTGTTTCACGAAAGGGGTAGATCTAGCGGGGGCAGGAGCGGAGCCGGAGGTGGAGTAGGCTCCACGGCTAGGGGGGGCGACTCTGGGGCCGAGGACGACCTAAGGTAGGAGGGCATGACGGCAGGGAAGCGGAGGGGCGGTGTGGGAGCTGTTCCAGGATCGGGGGAAGCGAATGCTTTGGGTGAGCGAGAATGGCCGGTCAGACGTGTCTCTAGGCCCCACCCTTCACCACGTATGCATGACCTAAACCACACACGGCCCCACCGGTCAGGCATGTAACAGTCGAGGCCTCATAACGTAACGCTCAACGCCCGACCCGCCCTAACATGGTCCCACCAGTCAGCATGTAACAGTCAAGCCTTTGACCTGACGGCATCCCTCCGTCCGTGCGCCTGCGAGGGTTTCTTAACATGGTGAGGGGAAAAGTGAGGAAAAGTTAAGCGGCTGGGGAAAACTGAGTACAACTAACGAACCAGAGGCACGAAAATAGAAATCCCTAAAAAGAATTGCGAGAGTCATGAGTTAGCATGGTGTGGATCATTAACTATGAACTAAAGTCAAGAAGTATGCCTTACCCAAAACTTGTTGATCACAGCGTCAGAAGATTTCCCTAAGCCCGGGAAATCGGCATCCTCATAGCCCACCTAACGGAGGGCTAGCTTCTTCTTGCCGCCGAGGACCATAGTATTAACCAATGGTAGTTAGATGTACCATGGTGTTTTTATAAATGTTTGGATCCGTTTTCGGTACTTCCTCCACACCTGATTGTTGGGCTAATAGACGTTTAGAAGCTATACCGAATTGCTAGGCTAAATTGTGTATTAATTACCCCCAATGAACTCCCATGTGTGGTTAACTTTCTTCCTAAAAATTATATTTCCTTGTATGAACACGTTTGTATGCAGTGTGGAAACTAATCAAAAGTACTCATATCGCTGCATGATCTCTTTTCTTCCATAGTGCCTTAATTACCGCATGGACCAAGGATAAAATCATAGCTTTTCTCTTCTTTCTCAACATCAATTGGAAATTACCTAGATTCTAGTGTTTTGCTAATTTAGCCCAATAATCCGGTATGGAGGGAGTACCTCGAAATATCTTGACATAGGGTTATGCTACATGTTCAATAAATATTTTAAAACCATAGGCGATCAACGCATTCATCTGGCAGCATTCCTTCGCTCCATTTGATGAAATGTTTCCACTTCAAAGGCCCGCCGCATTGCACATCACGAAGAGGCTATCACGGGAGCTAGCAAGCTAGTATAACCATGGGCCATATGGCTATGCATGTCCCACCACACTCCCATCATTCCATATACCAACTATCACGTAACAACCAGCTAACGAATCAAGCAAGGACTGCTGCTAGCTAGTCATGGATATGGAGGTAGCTTCCAAGCATAAGTTTTCCTTCGCCATGCCCTTGCTTCCGCATGCATCCATTCCAGTTGTGTACCCGATCCTCGCGTCCACGTCTAGTCAAAATCTGTACTCCATTATCACCACCCTGTACCTCTGACAGCCAATGTACATTCTACTCCTAGTTGCTATTTTTTTATCGCTAATGATGATCGTCAATGATACTGGTATATGTTCGGCGATAATTAGTTGCAATTACTAGTTCCTAATTTTTTTCTGGTAGTAATAACTTTTGTGTGTTCGGTAACGGCCGGTTCAAACTGGCTACTCATAGGATTGTGCCCTGTATTCTTTATTAATCCCATATTAGCCCGACAGTCGACACGGGTATAGTTATATTTGATTTATCACGTTACTGCGCAGCTTCTATATATGCCGTTGCCGTGCGTCGACGTACCGGAACAGCAAGTTAGCAACCAGCTCGATCGTGACTCTTCCTTATCTTGGTTCTTGGCTTCGGTTGTGCCGTGGTTAATCATGGCTGCCGCCGGTGGTGACGACGACGGCGGCGGCGCCGGAGGTTTCTGCGACGACACCGACTTCATGGTGCTGCGGCCGGACAAGGGCGGGGTGCGCGACCTCGTCCACCTTCTGTGGTCGCCCAACGTCGCGGAGAACGACGCCGTGGACTGCCCGGCCGGCACGGAGATCGCCGAGGCGCGGCGGCGGTGGGCCGTCTTCGTGTCGCTGGTGGCACAGATGCTCCTGCTGTGGGTCAAGAGGCCGGTGGCGCTGCTGGGGCGGGCGGCGGAGTACTGGATGAACCTCCTCAACGAGAACGGCGGCAGCGTCTTCGTGCTCCTCGTCAACGCTCTGCACGGTACGTACATGTTGCACTTCTGTATCTCGTCACATCGTAGATGTAAGCGTGTCGTAGTAGGTAGTTATCGTGTAAATCGTGAGTTCGTGCTCTTCTTCTTCATCAACAGCGACCGTTCTATGAGAGGACTCGTCCTGTTTCTTGACCTCATTGATTGCATTGATGATGCCTTCGCTTTCAAGTTTTAGCCATTCCCATCATCCACTAAATCTGGTCTGAAATCTGGACATGAACACTTGCTCCCTGCCTCCCTCCTAGCCGTATATATTTCAAACTTGAAGCGATGCAGTATAACAAAGATACTCCATCGTTGATGCTACTGAAATCTACTCGATGCAAATTAAGAAAAGGAGTGACTCAATACTCCAAGTTATTCCTTCGTTTCAAAATATAAGATGTTTTAGTTTTATGATAATAATATATCTAGACCCCTTTTAGTATGTAGGACTGGATTACTAATCTATCTTTGTGTATTAAAATGTGCAACGTAAAAATTAGTAGTACAACAAACACTCTGTCAATGTCTTGGGTGCCGCTGATTATTCGAGGAAACCAAGAACACATATTTTCAGGCACAGACTTGGGCTAGAGGGTGCCTAATTTATCCATAGAATTAAAGTTTGTACTAGAATACTAATGAAAGGTCGTTTTCTATACTTAACACTGGATAGTGAAGAGATTCTTCTGTAACAATCCAGCTAACTGTTCCGAGTGTTGTCGATTGCTTCCTGACAAAGATAAGGACCACAGCTAATTAAATCAGTAGTTTCGAGAGCTACATTTCCCCGATATATCCATTGTCACACCGCGTCAGTTGCGTGTGATAAATCGAGAAGCCAAGTATGGTTTTGATACAACACGAAATTCCAAAAAAGAAGAATATGCTACTGTTCAGTTGCTATACCTCTGTCAGTGATACCTACTCTTGCTGCAGGGAAGGTGAAAATGCCAGACAGAGCATCTCTGAACTACCGGTCCTGCATCGGACTGCTCGACACGAGGATCGACCTCGACAAGAAGATCAAACCCGGAGACAACAACTACCACGCCGCTCTCTCGATCATGGCCGCAAAAATGGCCTACGAGAACGAGCTCGTCATCAGCAGCGTCGTCAGGAACCATTGGCATATGGAATTCCTTGGCTTCTATAACTGCTGGAATGGTAAGAACAATCTTTCAGGCACATGCTATTGCGTCCCGTATCATGTGCACCCTTAACTAATGAACGTCTTGCGCTCTGGTGGAGTGGATCCCCGTCCAGAGTTCGAAGGGGACTACACGACGCAGGCGTTCATGCTGGCGGACGCGCCGGCGCCGGACGCGACGCTGGCTGTGGTGGCCTTCTGTGGCACCAAGCCGTTCGACACGGAGCAGTGGTGCACGGACGTGGACTTCTCCTGGTACGAGGTCCCGGGGGCCGCCGGCTTCCGCGTCCACGGCGGCTTCATGAAGGCGCTCGGCCTGCAGAGACACGGCGATGGATGGCCAAAGGACATCGCCGACCCCACCGGCGCCGGCGGCAACAAGCCGTTCGCCTACTACGCCATCCGCGAGAAGCTGAAAATTTTCCTTGGCGCCAACCCTGGCGCCAGGTTCGCGGTGGCCGGCCACAGCCTGGGCGGCGCGCTGGCGGTGTTGTTCCCAACGGTGCTGGCGCTGCACGGGGAGGAGTCTGTGCTAGGCAGGCTGCAGGGTGTGTACACATTCGGTCAGCCCCGCGTCGGGGACGTGAGGCTGGGTGCGTTCATGGAGAGGCATCTGGAGAACCCGAGTAGGTACTTCAGGTTCGTCTACTGCAACGACATCGTGCCCAGGGTGCCCTACGATGACTCCACATTGCTGTTCAAGCACTTCGGGACATGCCTCTACTTTGACAGCTTCTACAGAGGAAAGGTCCGTCTACTCACCATGTCATTCTATTTTTAATTTGGTTTCTCCCATTTTTATCTAGAATCGATTTTTTTGCACACCTATAATAAGCAAGAAATGCATTTTGTCAAAATAAAAAAGAACCGAAAGTTGCTTCAAGTGGATTTTTGATAGAAATGGTCCATGAGATGCTGTAACAAGATCAAACGTTGAAGGAAAGGAAGGCATGGCTTGGAAGCAAGAATTTCATTTCACTTTTAGAGGAGAGCACCTATTCTCATATGCTTCGTGGAGCCCACCGAGAGTGCAACTGACAGATGCTTTTGTGCCAGGTGACAGGAGAGGAGCCGAACAAGAACTACTTCTCGGTGCTGATGGTTGCGCCCAAGATCCTCAACGCGGTGTGGGAGCTCATCCGGAGCTTCCTCATCGGCTACTTGGAGGGGCCGGAGTACACGGAGGGGTGGCTCATGCGGCTCGCCAGGGTCGTCGCGCTGGTGCTGCCTGGGCTGCCGCCGCATGCGCCGCAGGACTACGTGAATGCAACCAGGCTCGGAACGGCCTCGCTCGGGCCACTGAGATAGCTGACCGTTGTAACTTCAGGAGACACATCAACAGAGAAGACACATAAAAATATATACTCCCCTCAGTCCTAAAATAGATGTCTTAGATTTGTCTAGATAATTGGGAGGAACCTAGACAAATCTAAGACATCTATTTTGGGATGAAGGGAATAGAAAACACATAAAATTGGTGATTCAGATTAACAATAATGTATGCATTTTGGCAGTACACACATATTGCATTCTGGTGGGGTTACACCAAATAAGTATACCCACAAAGCGAAGTTATTCTAATAATTCCTGCAAAAAAGAAATTATTCTAGCAAGTTAGAGTGACCCATTCACTAGTAGAAAACAGGACTCTAGTCCCGGTTTGTAAGGGGCTTTAGTCCCGGATTGCAATCCGGGACTAACGTATCGGGACTAAAGTTTAGGCCTTTCGGTTCTGTTACAAACCGGGACTAGATTGTCTCCACGTGGCCCCGCTGGACGCGCTGGGCTGGAGGATCTTTAGTCCCGAAACTAAAGTTCTTCTGCCGCGGCAGCGTTTTGCGCCAACCTGCTGCCGCGGCAGGAGGTGGGGTTTTAGGGTTTTCTTTTTTGTGTGTTCGATTATTTTTTATTTTGTGTTTTAATTTCAAATAATTGTGTTTTCATATTCATATTATTCTACGCTACTACATGATGTATACATCGATGCATATATAATATAATTTCTCTCACGATTACATACAGACATATAAATATATACATAATCGAGACTAGAGCTCGTCTATTTGATTTATATGATGAAAGAGTAATTGCCCCTATGTGTGGTTTTGGTGATTAATGACAATCCCTATGGACTAATGTTTTCACTGACTTTTATATGAAGGAATATTCCATAGGTCATGCGTGTAGTCTATGTGTTGGACTCAAGTATGGATGCCATGAAGATAAAGATATACCTTGAGTATTGGCATCAAGATCATCGAGTTGAAGAGAAGAATATGATATGATCAATATCTTGAGAGTGTGATCTCAATAGAAGAATTCGAGATATGGCTCTAAGATGGTGTCATGATAGCCTCATTAGTTGAGCTATGATTGACTAAGATTTAGAGCATGTAATCAAATTAAGGTTTCTTTATGTACCTCAAGATATTGAGATGGAGCATGAGAAGATACATGGTTGACCTATATAAAGAGTGAAGAGTGATTTCAAGTTGGTCAACACATGAAGCATAAAGAATGTACCACATGGATCTTGTGGTATGGTAAGCCTTGTCAATTATGCATCATGAACTAACCCATTGTATATGTGCCTTTGCATTTTCTATAAGGGATAGGTATCTTTCCATGGGCATGCTTCAAAAGTGAAGATCTTATATAGCACATGAGAGGATTACATCAAGTGGTGATCGTCATCAAGGTTGAGAAGGGCAAGTTCAAGATAAGCATCTCGAGAAGATAATTTGCTTGAAGCTTGCCGTCCATATTGGTGATAATGGACATGTGAAGAAATGTATTAATGAAGCTATCTAATAATGGTGTATGGGAGAGCAAATTAGGAGCCTTCACGAAGCAACAATGATCAAGTGATGCATTCCGGCTTGGATGGAGATTGAAGTGTTGTAATCAAGATCAAGCGGGATGCGCAAGGCAAAGGTATGGCCTTGCTAGGTTTTCCTTTTACCGGTCTCAAGGTGGTTGTTGGGAGACCAGGTTATAGGATACATAGCCGCACTATTAAGAGGGGCTTTCGGTTGGATAACTTGATCACATCGTCATAGGGAGCTCAATCCTTTGCATACTTTGCATCTTCCTATTTTTTTGCTTCTTGGTGTTTCTCCATTTGAGGTTCTTGAGCTTGTTTCTAGCTCTTCAACAAGCCCAAGTTCATCGAAAACAGAATTCATATGCATCTTCTATGGCGTTTTCGAGTTTGAAGGTTTTATCGGTTCTTCGTGTAGGGAGGCTTATTACCTTTCTTTATTTGGTTCTATCCTTCTTTACTGGACTATGATGTTTCTCTGCACCGTCTTGTAGGGCTTGTTGTCCTTGTCAAAACAAGCCCAAGATCATCGAAATCGGAGTCCAGACGCAAAGGTTATCGCCGTTTTCGTGTGTCCTGTTTTGTTCCGGCGGGACCGGGCCTGTGGCCGGAATTTCCGGCGACCGCCGGAAATTTCTGGCAAATCGCCGAAAAAGGGTCTAGTATGCTGTTTCGGTTTTTGCCGGAACTTCCGGTTTTGACCGGAAATTACGGCGGCTGATCCGCCGGCGCCGGTTTCGCCGTCGGAACGTGTCCGTCCAGCATGTTTTGCCTCCAACGTTCATCCCTTTTGAAGGGGTATAAAAGGGGGGCTTCTTCCCCAAAGTTCTAAGGCTCTTAAGCACGTTTTTTACCTCCATTGTTGAACCCTTTGAGCTTTCTTCCTCTCCCTTCCCTCCTATGATTCTTGCATCTTTTTGAGGGCTTTGGAAGAGGAGATCTAGATCTACAATCCCCACCAATCAAATCCTCCTCTAAGTGAGGGGAACCCATTGGATCTAGATCTTGGAGTCATTTGTTGGTTTCCACCATTGTTCTTCCTCTCTAATTCCTCCCTAGAACTTATTGCTTTGGTGGGATTTGAGAGTGAAGGATTTGAGCATCCTTCGTGTTCTTGCTTTGCATTCTTGCATAAGTGTTGAGCTCTCCATTATGATTTGTTCGAGTGAGAGACCGTGAGCTTGTTACTCTTGGAGGGTGACCTCCTAGTTGGCTTGGAGGTTGGTGTCGCGGTGTTCTCTTCGTGGAAGATTGTGAAGAGACCCGGGCTTCTCCTTCGTGGAGCTTGTGAAGTGGTTGTGGAGCTTGCGATCTCCGGAGTGTAAGAAAAGCTAGCCATAAGGAAAGGGCATATTCCTTCGTGGGATAGACTCGGAGAAGAAGGTGAGACTTTGTGGCGTGTGAGGAATCCTTCGTGGAACCTCACACCTCTCCAACGTGACGTAGCCCCCTTCCCAAAGGTGCTGAACACGGGAATACATCTTCGTCTCCGCGTGCCTCGGTTATCTCTATATCCGAGCTTACTTTCCTTGTGATAGCCATCGAGCTTGAAGTACTTATATCTTGCTTATCACTTGTGGTATATTTATCTTGTGCTATCTTGCTTAGCTTAATTTGTTGTTGGTGCACTTAGTTGAGCCTAGTGTATTTAGGTTTTGTGCTTGTAAAATAAACATTAGTTTAATTCCGCATTCTATCAAGCCAAAACCGTAATAGTTTTGAAATTGCCTATTCACCCTCCTCTAGGCGACATCTCTATCCTTCCAATTGGTATCAGAGCAAGGTCTCTCCTTGTTTAGGCTTCACCGCCTAGAGTGTAAAGATGTCAGCTAATAGTATAGTGCACAATGACACAATTATCTTTGATGGCACAAATTATGCTTTGTGGAGAAATTGCTTGCATTATAATCTTCGGACCTTGTGTCCAAATATTGAGAGATTTCTAGATGTAGGTTTTTCTCCTTCGATGGATCCTCAAAATCTATATTTAGTGGATGAGAAAAATTTACATCTCGAAGCTCAAGTATCTAAGGAGATTATTTTCTCTTTGAGCCCCACAGTTAATTTGTTCTTGACGATTGTAAAGCGCAAGTCGTCTCATGAGAAGTGGACCAAGCTTAAAGAAATATTTGGTGGTTCCATTTCTAATATTGTCGGTGGTTTATACAAGGAGATCTCTTTTCCTTCACATCATGAAGAGCTCCAAGTTGCTTCCACCTCCGGCCGTGATGAGTTCTCATCCTCATCCACTTCACCAACGTGTGGAAAGACACAAGGTAAATATATGGTGAGTCGTGTTGGGAATTGCAATGTTGATACTGTGCTCGCTAATGATGATCCTTCATCTCTATCCCATTGCAATGTTTCTTCTTTGGACTTAAGCACTTCTTGCAACAATAATGCTATATCCCCTTTTGTTGCTAGTCCTTGTATATCATCTAGAAATTATTTTAGTACTAGTGTAGATGATATGCTTGATTTGCCTTGTTCCCATGAACAAAATGCTTCTATTTCCTCTAGTTGTTTATCTAACAATGTAGAGGAAATCAAACATTCTATGGATCAAGACATGATCATGAATGAAGATTCAATAATATCCTCATCTTAATCCTCCCGTGCTCACATGTGACTTATGGCAAGAGGATCAAAGGTATCTCCTACTTTGGATCCCAATATATCTTCTAAAGATAATAGCAATGATAATGATGATAGTGATGATGAAATTGATGAGGATACTAGTGCTCTCTTGCTTGAGTTGACCTTTTTGTGTACCTCTCTTCGTGGTAATAATAAGGCTATTAATTGTCTCAAACACGTTATGTACACCATAACTAAAAAAATGGGAACCATAGAGGAGTTGGATTTCCAACTTGATGATGGGAGTCGGAGATTTAATCTCCTTAAGCAAGAGCTTGCCGAGGATAAGCACACTAATTGTCTCCTCACACAAAAAATTGAATCTTATGAGCTTGAAAAGAAAAATTCCATTAATGATGCTTGTGCTACTAACTCTACTTCTTGTGAAGCATCTACCCTAAAGGAGAACGTTGAGCTGAGGGCTCACCTTGAGTTGCTAACTAGCAAGTATAGGAAATTGGAAGAAAGTCATGAAAAGCTCTCGGGCTCTCATAATGATCTTCTGATCTCCCATGATGGGCTAATGTTAGCTCGTGAGGCAAGTATTATCAAGGTAACATCTTGTGAGCCTCTTTTGGACATTAGCACAACTTCTACTCAAAATGCTATTTTACCATGTGCTAGTCCTAGTAATCCATCTAGCCATACTATTGATAAACCTTGTGTTGGATTACTTGTTTTGACTTGTTTCTCTAACAATGAAGCTTCTACTTCCTCTAGTACTTGTATTTCTACTAACCATGTAGAGGAAATCAAAGAGCTCAAGGCCCAAGTCACTTCCTTGAGGAATGACTTGGAAAAGAGTTATGAAGGTAAATCCACACTCGATAATATTTTGAGTGTGCAAAAATCCCCTAATGATAAATGTGGACTTGGATTCAAATCCAATAACAAGAACAAGTCCAAGAGAAACAATAAGAAGGGCCAAAACCAAGTCAAGAATTCGGCCAAGATTATTTGCTTCAAGTGCAAGGTTGAAGGACATCATGTAAGATCTTGTCCATTGAAGAAAAAGCACTTGAGTGAGAAGTAACAAGGGAAGCGGCCACAGGTACAAGGTCAAGGCCAGGTTGAAGTTAGGCCACTTCCGAAGAAGAATCAAGATAATGCTCCCTAAGCCAAGAAATCAAGGAAGAAGAGAAAGGGGAGCACTTGTTGCTACATATGTCGTGTGAAGGGGCACTTTGCCTCTTCATGTTCAAACGGTACCTTATCTAACCCTATCATTATTGATGATGATTAATCTCTTAGGAAGGATAAGGATGGCAATGTGTTTGCCAAGTTTGTTGGAACTCAAAGTGGTGTCAAGAAAAGAACCATTTGGGTTGCCAAGCCTATTGTGACTAACCTCTTAGGACCCAACTTGGTTGGGGACCAACAAGCTCACACTTGATCAATAGGTGTTTATGGAGGGCATTGGAGACTTGGCTAACTCATGAAGAATTAAGGGATCTTCATATATTATATATTGATCAAGCCAAGTCATTAGGATTATCTTATCTGTATCTTATATCCAATGGCCTCTTCGCGGTAACTTGTACTTAACTCATTTATATTGTAAGTTACTTGACCCTTTACATGTTTTGGTTTTGTACCAAGTATGTGTTTGTATTTGGTGTTCCTCATGCTTGCTTATTTTGTGTATTCAAGTATGTCTAGGTGTTTGGCACATCATTTACCCGTGTGTCTCGTTTTGAGCCTCTAATGCACCTTGATGATATCTTATTTGGCTCTTTTTGAGTGGTTAATGGAACATCCCATTTTGGGGGAGTAATATGCCTTGCGCATCTCTCAAACCTTAAAATGTGTGTATGTGAGTACTACCACTTAGTATTGATATTGCAAGCTTATCTAGTCACTATGTGGTGTGTCATACTCATGAGAAATTCAAATTCTAAATGTCCATTAATTCTCTCTAGTTGAGGTTGATTTGCCTCTTATTAAGAAAAATTGAATATCACATTATGGGGAAGTAATATGCTTCTTTTGCATATCACAATCCTAGGAAATGTGAACATATGAGGTAGTGCCACTTAGAGTTGATATTGTTGATTATCTTGTTTCTAGGTGGCATATTGACTCAAACAAGGTCCTATTTTTGTTAGAAGCTTTTATTGCTCGTATTTTGTCCTTGTTTGAGTAAGAAATTCTTGGTGCGGTCTTCCTCAAATACATATCTCTATATCTTGTTTGGGAGACAATTTGCTTCAAGTTATTCTAATTGTTGCATTGCATGATTGTGTGACTAGTTGAAGCTATCAAGAATCTCTATCTTTGCATAGTGCTTAATCTTTTTATTCCTATCCTATGCTTTTTATTGTGAAGATTTATCTTTAATACCCGTGCAATATACCACCGGAAATCAATTCCAATACACTCATTGTCTTCGACAATTGAGATACTTGTGTGTGGTAGCATTTATGGATCATCTTCACCTTGGATTTCACCTATTATTGACTTATTTTCTTTTCCAAAATTTTGGTGTGGCTCCCACTGTCTTCCTTGGCTTTTGAACATCTGTTTGATGATGTTTTTGATTATTATCAAATGTGTTTTAGTGGAATACAAACCTCTTCTTCTCGGAACCTTGTGCCATTGTGAAAAGTGTTAAGGGTTTGGTTTATTTGTTGAAACCTTGATCTTTTGGGAGTTTGTTATCCCATTCTTTCTTCTCTATTTTATTTGCTTGAATGAGATAAATCTTTGAGTATTTTTGTTTTTATTTCATCTTTTTTCTCAATAGTTTTTGCTTAGTTCATTTGTTGAACTTTGTTGAACAAATCGTGTGTTGATTTGATTCTTTGATATAGTTTGGGCAACAAATGTGTTTGGTCACACCTTGTATGCCTTATTGAATATTTGGGTGATTTGTCCAAATTATATCTTTGTTGGATCTTGAAAGTCTCGCTCATGCATGCTTACTAAATGTATATATCATATCATTTTTTGCTTTCTTTGATCCAATATATAGGGCATACTCCATCAAATCCTTAAATAGCTAAGATGTGCATGAAATTCAAATTTCATCTCTAAATATGCACATATTTTTATGGAGTGTGTCCTATGTGTTGTGGCTAGTCTAACCACTTTGGACCCAATAAGTTTGGGGACCAAGATGTACTTGAATGTTGTTTTAGGTACATTGGAGATGCAATGGATGCTTGTCTCGTCTATAAGGAAAGTGTTGTCACCACATGATAATTGGATCCAAGCTAGGATGATCGAAAAAATCTTATCTACTACATCATACCATTGCTATCTCAGTAACAAGTATCTTATTCATGCATACTATTCTTTCATCCAATCTCTTGTAGGTTGCATCTTGGCATGAATTTATCTGTTTGTAAATGTTGCGGTTCTTGCAAGGATCTTTGAAAGACTTCTTTATCCTTATTGCTAATGTGAGTAATTTGAGATGATGCATATAATGGGGAGTATATAAAATCATGTTCATGATTCACCAATTCCAAATATGCCTTCTAGCAATTTATTGCATATCAATTCCTCAAGGTACTCTCATGTGCAATATTGTTGAAATTGCTTTGAATCCTTCCTTTTGCTACTTGTTGCCTTTCTCAAAGTATCCCAACTAGCATTTGTTCCCTTAGTGTTAGTTGTGATGTTTTTGAGGTTTTTCTTTTTTCTTTGGTGAAGTTCATTGATATACCATAAGAGAAAATAGAGACATGGGCTATATATGCACGTAAGCTTGTCTTAATAATAGTATTTATTTATATCTACTCCTTGTATATTGTTTGTGTTCTAAATAATATAGAGGGAGTGAGGATTCCATTTTTGTGGATATTGTATTCAAATACAATAATTAAAATTTATGCACGAACCTTGGGGAGCTTCCTTATTTCATTTAGAGCACTATTTGTCCATTTGATTTTTTGGACCATTGGTTTGTTTGCTTCATCCGTTGAAGTTTCTTCACCGTTTTATCATTGTAGCAATCTTTGATCCTCAATATAGCTTGATTTCCTCCAAATATTTGTCATTGGATATGTGCATTTGATTTCACTCAAAATATTAGAAATGCACACTTTGGGGAGGAACTCATACTATATTGGACTTCTATCTTTGTCATCCATTTTGGCACTTGTTGTCAATGGGGGAGAAGTTTAGAGGGTTTAAGGAAAATGGTTTTATACTTAAGATTGGTTTGTTCTTAAGTGTTTGCCTTTCATGCATTTCATCTTTATTATGTTTTGCAAGGTTGTATATATAGTGTAAACTCTCCCAAAGTTTATTCTTGACAATGTATGCAATGAAATTAAAGTTTATCACACATGCAAATATTGTGGGGGAGTTTGCTCTATATATGTTGGTTCTACTCACATCACTTACATTAGTTGTAGTTTGTGTAAGTAGAATTGGTTTTGATATGTGCTAGTAGATTTGTGTTACTTGACCATATCAAATGCAACCTCTTGTACACAACTTATTCTCGGATAAGCTGCGTACTTGTTTCTAATATTCATTATATAAACCCTCTTGTTGTGATTGTCATCAATTACCAAAATGGGGGAGATTGAAAGAGTAATTGCCCCTATGTGTGGTTTTGGTGATTAATGACAATCCCTATGGACTAATATTTTCACTGAGTTTTATATGAAGGAATATTCCATAGGTCATGCGTGTAGTCTATGTGTTGGACTCAAGTATGGAAGCCATGAAGATAAAGATATACCTTGAGTATTGGCATCAAGATCATCGAGTTGAAGAGAAGAATATGATATGATCAATATCTTGAGAGAGTGATCTCAATATAAGAATTCGAGATATGGCTCTAAGACGGTGTCATGATAGCCTCATTAGTTGAGCTATGATTGACTAAGATTTAGAGCATGTAATCAAATTAAGGTTTCTTTATGTACCTCAAGATATTGAGATGGAGCATGAGAAGATACATGGTTGACCTATACAAAGAGTGAAGAGTGATTTCAAGTTGGTAAACACATGAAGCATAAAGAATGTACCACATGGATCTTGTGGTATGTTAAGCCTTGTCAATTATGCATCATGAACTAAGACATTATATATGTGCCTTTGCATTTTCTATATGGGATAGGTATCTTTCCATGGGCATGCTTCAAAAGTGGAGATCTTATATAGCACATGAGAGGATAACATCAAGTGGTGATCGTCATCAAGGTTGAGAAGGGCAAGTTCAAGATAAGCATCTCGAGAAGATCATTTGCTTGAAGCTTGACGTCCATATTGGTGATAATGGATATGTGAAGAAATGTATTAATGAAGCTATCCAATAATGGTGTATGGGAGAGCAAATTAGGAGCCTTCACGAAGCAACAATGATCAAGTGATGCATTCCGGCTTGGATGGAGATTGAAGTGTTGTAATCAAGATCAAGCGGGATGCGCAAGGCAAAGGTATGGCCTTGCTAGGTTTTCCTTTTACCGGTCTCAAGGTGTTTGTTGGGAGACCGGGTTATAGGATACATAGCCGCACTATTAAGAGGGGCTTTCGGTTGGGTAACTTGATCACATCGTCATAGGGAGCTCAATCCTTTGCATACTTTGCATCTTCCTATTTTGTTGATTCTTGGTGTTTCTCCATTTGAGGTTCTTGAGCTTGTTACTAGCTCTTCAACAAGCCCAAGTTCATTGAAAACGTAATTCGTATGCATCTTCTATGGCGTTTTCGAGTTTGAAGGTTTTATCGGTTCTTCGTGTAGGGAGGCTTCTTACCTTTCTTTAATTGGTTCTATCCTTCTTTGCTGGACTTGTAGGGTTTCGTAGCATGGAAAACAAAAATTTTCTATCGCATACAAACAAACAAGCCAAGATCTATCTACTAGATAGTAGCAACGAGTCGATGGAATAACTTACCCTCGAAGATTCCAAAGTGTTTAACGAGAGCGGATTCTCGTGGGTGATGTAGTCGTACTCTTCCCGATCTCAAGATCGCGTAGACGATCCTTCCGGCGCTGCGTTCCGGCAGCGCTCCCGCAGTAGGTCACACGTTCGGTACTCGACAAAGACCTTCCTCTCCCTTTTTCCAGCAGGCAGCGGAGGTTGTAGCACTCTCCTCGCGATTCCGGTAGCACAACGGCGTGGTACCGGAAGTAGAGGGGAGATCTCGCAGGGCTTCGCCTTAAGCCGGAGCGAGTATGGTGGAGTATGAGAGAGCTCCTCGGCAATCTAGGTTTTAGACACACCAAGGAGGAGAGGCTAGAGCCGGCGGTTAGGGTTTCGGGGACCCCCAAGTCGGCAGCTAGGGCAAAACCCTAGGGGGCGGCGGCGGCTATGGTGGGCTGCAGCTTCTAGGGTTTGAGGTGAGGGACTTGTGTTTGCTAGGAGGGAGCCCTGCCCCTCCTTATATAGGTGGAGGGGCCGGCGGCCAAGGGTAGGGAGGGGAGTCCCTCCCCAACTCGGCTTGGAGGGGGCGTCGCCGGTTGGAGGAGGGATTCCCTCCCCAACTCGGTTTCGCACTTCCTCCTCTTTTCCTCTTTCCAAATTTAGCCGTTTGACTTTTCAAACTAGGATTTGAATTAATCCTTTATTTGGAACAGCGATGACACTTAGTACATGATGCAATCATTCCAACTAGAAATGACACATTCATGTACCCCTTCCCCTCCGGAGTGCCGGACATTCCGGAACCTTCTAGAACATTCCCGATGAAAACTCCGGAATCATTCCCCAACTCCGAAACGGGACTTTCCTTATATGAATCTTATTCTCCGGACCATTCCGGATCACCTCGTGATATCCCGGATCCCATCCGAGACTCCGAACAACATTCGGTCTCTTTCTCATTCATTCCATAACTACTCAAACAACGTCGAATCCTTAAGTGTGTCTCCCTACGGTTCGTGAATTATGCGGACATGATCGAGACACTTCTCCGAACAATAACCAATAGAGGAATCTGGAAATTCATATGGCTCCCACATATTTCTACGATTACTTTGCGATCGAATGAACCACTTACATACGATACCAATTTCCCTTTGTCTCACGATAGTTTACTTATCCGAGGTTATGATCGTCGGTATCTCTGCATACCTAGTTCAACCTCGTTACTGATAAGTACTCTTTTCTCGTTCCCGTGATATGTGATCCCTTGTGAGCCAGTCACATGCTTGCAAGCTAATTGGATGACATTCCACCGAGAGGGCCCAGAGTATATCTATCCGTCATATGGATGGACAAATCCCACTCTTGATTCATGTGTCTCAACCAATACTTTCCGAACACTCAATGCCACCTTTATAGCCACCCAGTTACGGTGTGGTGTTTGATGTCATCAAAGCATCCATCCGGTAAAGGTGATATGCATGATCTCATGGTCGAAGGAATTAGGTTACTATGTATCAGAAAGCATATAGCAATTGAACTATTAAAATGACTTGATCTTTATGCTACGCTTATCTATAGGAGTATGTCCACCATATCATTCTCCTAACGATATGATCTTGTTGTTGATAACATCTCAATGTTCATGATAGGGAAACCACAATCATTTATCAACCAACAAGCTAGTGATGTATAGAGGCTATACTAGGGACTTCAAATTAAGTTTACAAATCACACAAGTATCAATGTTTCCTTGTTAATACTATTATAGCATGAATGTAAACATTTATCATAAACACAAAGATATAATAATAACTACATTTATTATTGCCTCTAAGGCATATCTCCAACAGTCTCCCACTTGCACTAGAGTCATCTAATCTAGATTACATGATAATATACCGAACACCCATGGCAGTTTGGTGTTGGTCATGGTTTGCCCTCGGGAGAGGTTTAGTCAACGGATCCGCCACATTCAGATCTGTGTGTACTTTGCAAATCTTTATATCCCCATCTTGGATATGTTCTCAAATAGCATGAATACGTAGCTTGATGTGCTTCAGCTTCTTGTGTGACCTTGGTTCTTGCGCATTGGCTATGGCGCCCATGTTATCACAGTAGATAGACATTGGGTCCAGCGCACTAGGAACCACACCCAGCTCTGTAATGAACTCTTTCATCCATATCGCTTCTTGTGAAGCCTCCGAAGCAGCCATGTATTCCGATTCAGTTGAAGATCTCGCCACAACGCTTTGCTTTGCACTCCTCCAGCAAACTGCTGCACCATTCAAAATAAATACGTATCCAGATTATGATTTAGAATCATCCGGATCGGTGTTCCAACTAGCATCGGTGTAACCATTAACAACGAGTTTTTCATCACCTCCATAAGAAAGAACCATATCCTTAGTTCTTCTCAAGTACTTAAGGATGTTTTTGACCGCTGTCCAATGATCCACTCCTGGATCACTTTGATATCTGCTAGTCAAACTAACAGCATATGCAATGTCGGGTCTAGTACATAGCATGGCATACATTAGAGATCCTATGGATGAGGCATAGGGAGTCTTACTCATCCTTTCTCTATCTTCTGCCGATGTCGGACTTTGAGTTTTACTCAAGGTCGTATTGGGCAACATGGGTAAGAACCCTTTCTTGCTATCTTCCATTCCAAATCTCTTTAGAACTTTGTCCAAATATGTACTCTGTGACAATGATATTTGGCGTTTCGATCTATCTCTATAAATCTTTATGCCTGATATGTAAGCTTCTTCGCCAAGATCCTTCATTGAAAAACTATTATTCAAATATTCCTTGACACTATTAAGAAGGTCTACATCATTCCCAATCAATAATATGTCATCCACATATAGTATTAAGAATGCTACAGAGCTCCCACTCACTTTCTTGTAAATACAAGCTTCTCCATAAGTTTGTATAAAACCAAAACTTTTGATCACCTTATCAAAACGTTGATTCCAACTTCGGGATGCTTGCTTCAATCCATAAATGGACCGTTGAAGTTTGCATACCTTGTTAGCATCTTTAGGATCGACAAAACCTTTGGGTTGCATCATATACAACTCTTCATCAATATCTCCATTGAGGAATGTTGTTTTGACATCCATCTGCCATATCTCATAATCATAATATGCAGCGATTGCTAACATAATCCTCACAGACTTTAGCTTCGCTACCGGTGAGAAAGTCTCATCGTAGTCAACTCCTTGAATTTGTCGAAACCCTTTTGCGACAAGTCGAGCTTTATAGACAGTAACATTACCATCAGCATCTGTTTTCTTCTTGAAAATCCATTTGTTCTCGACAGCCTTCTGGCCATCCGGTAAGTCCACCAAAGTCCACACTTGGTTTTCGTACATGGATCCAATCTCGGATTTCATGGCTTCTTGCCATTTATTGGAATCTGGGCTCATCATCGCTTCCTCATATGTCTCGGGGTCATCGGCGTTGTCCACCAACATGACACTCATAACGGGATCATACCAATCTGGAGTGGTACGAGTTCTTGTTGACCTCCGAGGCTCTGTAGCAACTTCAACCGAAGTTTCATGATCATCATCATTAGCTTCCTCTCTAATTGGTGCAGGCACCACAGGAACTTCTTCCGGTGTTGCGCTACTCGCAATTTCGAGAGAAGGTTCGACAACCTCGTCGAGTTCTACTTTCCTTCCAGTCACTTCTTTCGAGAGAAATTCCTTCTCTAGAAAGGATCCATTCTTGGAAACAAAGACTTTGCCTTCGGATCTATGATAGAAGGTATACCCAATAGTTTCCTTTGGGTATCCTATGAAGACGCATTTTTCCGCTTTGGGTTCAAGCTTGTCCGGCTGTAACTTCTTTACATAGGCTTCGCAACCCCAAACTTTTAGGAACGACAATTTGGGTTTCTTTCCAAACCATAATTCATAAGGTGTCGTTTCAACGGATTTAGATGGTGCCCTATTTAAAGTGAATGCGGTTGTTTCTAATGCATAACCCCAAAATGATAGCGGTAAATCTGTAAGTGACATCATAGAACGAACCATATCTAAGAGAGTTCGATTACGACGTTCGGACACACCATTACGCTGTGTGTCAACTGTGAAAGTATTCCGCATTTCTTCAAATGATCGCCAAACTCGTAACTTAGATATTCACCTCCACGATCAGAACGTAGAAATTTAATCTTCTTGTTACGTTGATTATCTACCTCACTTTGAAACTCCTTAAACTTCTCAAAAGTTTCGGACTTATGTTTCATGAAATAGATATACCCATATCTACTCAAATCATCCATGAAGGTAAGAACATAACGATAACCACCGCGGGATGCTACACTCATTGGACCACATACATTGGTATGTATGATTTCCAACAAGTCCGTAGCTCGCTCCATCATACCAGAAAATGGAGTCTTAGTCATTTTACCCATCAGACATGCTTCGCATCTTTCAAGTGATTCGAAATCAAGTGATTCAAGAAGTCCATCGGAATGGAGTTTCTTCATACGCTTCACTCCAATGTGACCAAGACGACAGTGCCACATATAGGTCGAGTTATCGCTTGATTTCAACCGTTTAGCCTCAATGTTATTAATATGTGTATTTCTATCGAGATTCAATAAGAATAGACCATCTATCAAAGGTGCATGTGCATAAAACATATTACTCATATAAATCGAACAACCATTATTCTCGGACTTAAACAAGTAACCGTCTCGCAATAAACAAGATCCCGATATAATGTTCATGCTCAACGCAGACACCAAATAACAATTATTTAAGTATAAAACTAATCCCGATGGTAGATGAAGGGGTAGCGTGCCGACCGCGATCACATCAACCTTTGATCCGTTTCCCACGCGCATCGTCACCTCATTCTTCGCTAGCTTCCGTTTATTCTGCAGCACCTGTTTCGAGTTACAAATATGAGCAACCGAACCAGTATCAAATACCCAGGCACTACTACGAGTACTAGTGAGATACACATCAATAACATGTATATCAGATATACCTTTCTTCTTGATGTTGCCGTTCTTTAAATCCGCCAAGTACTTTGGGCAATTCCGCTTCCAGTGACCTTCTCCCTTGCAGTAAAAGCACTCAGTATCAGGCTTAGGTCTAGCCTTGGTCTTCTTCTCCGGCGTGGTAACTTTCTTACCACCCTTCTTGAAGTGTCCCTTCTGCTTAGACTTGCCTTTCTTGAATTTGGTGGTCTTATTGACCAACAACACTTGGTGCTCTTTCTTGATCTCCACTTCTGCAGACTTTAACATAGCAAACAGTTCTGGCAACTGCTTGTTCATGTTCTGCATGTTGTAGTTCATCACAAAGTTCTTGTAACTTGGTGGTAGTGATTGGAGGACACGGTAAATCCCCAAAGCATTAGGAATCACTATACCCAAGCTTTGAAGTTTGTTTGCGTGCCCAGACATCTTAAGCACATGCTCACTGACGGAGCTGCCCTCTTCCATCTTGCAGTTAAAGAACTTTTCAGAAGCCTCATAACTTTCAATTGCCGCATGAGTCTCAAAGATCAATTTGAGATCCTCGAAAATATCATATGGGTCTGAATTCTCAAACCTTTTCTAAAGCTCCGATTCCAAACCATACAAGATAGCACACTGAACTATGGAGTACTGATTCTTCCGAGCGAGGTAAACATTCTTTACTTCATCGGAAGCATCAGCTGCAGGTGGGTCACCCAGCGGTGCATCCAGCACATAGGTCAAATTACCAGCTGTGAGGACAATCCTCAAATTGCGGAACCAATCCGCGAAGTTGCTTCCATTGTTTTTCAACTTTTCTTTCTCTAGGAACGTATTAAAATTGATGGTAGGGGCTGCCATTGATCTACAACATATTTGCAATAGTTTAGACTAAGTTTATGACAAATTGAGTTCAAATTAATAATAAAGTTAATCTAGGTGAACTCCCACTCAAAACAATATCCCTCACATTGTTTTAGTGATCACACGAACCAAATCCACTACATCAACACCGATCATCACGAGAGTTGATATAGTTTCAATGGCGAACAATCATCATGTTCATCATATCTACTATATGATTCATGCTTTACCTTTCGGTGATCCGTGTTTCGAGACCATGTCTGTACATGCTAGGCTCGTCAAGATCAAACCTTAGTTTCCGCATGAGCAAATCTGGCTTGCTCACGTTGTATACACTTGCGGAATCTAACACTCCCGATCATCACGTGGTGCTTCGAAACAACAAGCTTTAGCAACGGTGCTAACTAAGGGTGAACACTTTATGACTTGAAATTCATGTGCATGAGGGATCATCTTATAATGCTACCGTCGTCTACTAAGCAATACAAGATGCATAAAGGATTAACATCACATGCAATTCATAATATGTGATATGATATGGCCTTTCTTCTTTGTGCTTCCGATCTCCATCTTCTAGCACGAACATGATCTCCATCATCACCGACATTGCATCAAGGTCAATGATGCTTCTCTATGGTTGTCGTCCACCGGCTTCAACTATTACAACTACTTTGAATATACACGCGGGTCTTAACATAAATTAAAGACAACCATATGGCTCCTGCCGGTTGCCAACTTACAATAAGGAACATTGCATACATCAAATATAATCACAATCATGGCCATATCACATCACTGCACACCCCTGCAAAACAAAGTTAGACGCCTCTACTTTCTTTGCATGTTTTACGTGGTTTGGGGCTTTCAATAAGTGTCGTTCTAACTTACGAACATGAACCACAACATTGATACTAGTATTGTTAATCACCCGTTGTAAATTGGATCTTAACTATGCTAGGAGAAACAGGCACCCGCAAAGCCACTTATGCAATACAAGTTGCATGTCAAGCGTGGAGCAAGTCTCATGAACGATGTCATGTAAGGTTAGCCCAGGCCGCTTCATCCCAACATACCGCAAGATGCAAAGTACACAAGAAGCAATCGACAATAAAAGCATCAATGCCCACAATGACCATTGTGTTCTACTCGTGCAACAGATCTACATATATACACGGCTCTGATACCACTGTAGGGTTTCGTAGCATGGAAAACAAAAAATTATATCGCATACAAACAAACAAGCCAAGATCTATCTACTAGATAGTAGCAACGAGTCAATGGAATAACTTACCCTCGAAGATTCCAAAGTGTTTAACGAGAGCGGATTCTCGTGGGTGATGTAGTCGTACTCTTCTCGATCTCAAGATCGCGTAGACGATCCTTCCGGCGCTGCGTTCTGGCAGCGCTCCCGCAGTCGGTCACACGTTCGGTACTCGACGAAGACCTTCCTCTCCCTTGTTCCAGCAGGCAGCGGAGGTTGTAGCACTCTCCTCGCGATTCCGGCAGCACAACGGCGATCTCGCAGGGCTTCGCCTTAAGCCGGAGCGAGTATGGTGGAGTATGAGAGAGCTCCTCGGCGATCTAGGTTTTAGACACACCAAGGAGGAGAGGCTAGAGCCGGCGGTTAGGGTTCCGGGGACCCCCAAGTCGGCGGCTAGGGCAAAACCCTAGGGGGCGGCGGTGGCTATGGTGGGCTGCAGCTTCTAGGGTTTGAGGTGAGGGACTTGTGTTTGCTAGGAGGGAGCCCTGCCCCTCCTTATATAGGTGGAGGGGCCGGTGGCCAAGGGGAGGGAGGGGAGTCCCTCCCCAACTCGGCTTGGAGGGGGCGCCGCCGGTTGGAGGAGGGATTCCCTCCCCAACTCGGTTTCCCACTTCCTCCTCTTTTCCTCTTTCCAAATTTAGCCGTTTGACTTTTCAATTTAGCCGTTTGACTTTTCAAACTAGGATTTGAATTAATCCTTTATTTGGAACAGCGATGACACTTAGTACATGATGCAATCATTCCAACTTGCAATGACACATTCATGTACCCCTTCCCCTCCGGAGTGCCGGACATTCCGGAACCTTCTAGAACATTCCCGATGAAAACACCGGAATCATTCCCCAACTCCGAAACGGGACTTTCCTTATATGAATCTTATTCTCCGGACCATTCCGGATCACCTCGTGATATCCCGGATCCCATCCGAGACTCCGAACAACATTCGGTCTCTTTCTCATTCATTCCATAACTACTCAAACAACGTCGAATCCTTAAGTGTGTCTCCCTACGGTTCGTGAATTATGCGGACATGATCGAGACACTTCTCCGAACAATAACCAATAGAGGAATCTGGAAATTCATATGGCTCCCACATATTTCTACGATTACTTTGCGATTGAATGAACCACTTACATACGATACCAATTTCCCTTTGTCTCACGATAGTTTACTTATCCGAGGTTATGATCGTCGGTATCTCTGCATACCTAGTTCAACCTCGTTACTGATAAGTACTCTTTTCTCGTTCCCGTGATATGTGATCCCTTGTGAGCCAGTCACATGCTTGCAAGCTAATTGGATGACATTCCACCGAGAGGGCCCAGAGTATATATATCCGTCATATGGATGGACAAATCCCACTCTTGATTCATGTGTCTCAACCAATACTTTCCGAACACTCAATGCCACCTTTATAGCCACCCAGTTACGGTGTGGTGTTTGATGTCATCAAAGCATCCATCCGGTAAAGGTGATATGCATGATCTCATGGTCGAAGGAATTAGGTTACTATGTATCAGAAAGCATATAGCAATTGAACTATTAAAATGACTTGATCTTTATGCTACGCTTATCTATAGGAGTATGTCCACCATATCATTCTCCTAACGATATGATCTTGTTGTTGATAACATCTCAATGTTCATGATAGGGAAACCACAATCATTTATCAACCAACAAGCTAGTGATGTATAGAGGCTATACTAGGGACTTCAAATTAAGTTTACAAATCACACAAGTATCAATGTTTCCTTGTTAATACTATTATAGCATGAATGTAAACATTTATCATAAACACAAAGATATAATAATACCTACATTTATTATTGCCTCTAGGGAATATCTCCAATAGGACTATGATGTTTCTCTGCACCATCTTGTAGGGCTTGTTGTCCTCGTCAAAACAAGCCCAAGGTCATCGAAATCGGAGTCCGGACGCAAAAGTTATCGCCGTTTTCGTGTGCCATGTTTTGTTCCGGCGGGACCGGGCCTGTGGCCGGAATTTCCGGCGACCGCCGAAAATTTCCGGCAAATCGCCGAAAAACGGTCCAGTATGCTATTTCGGTTTTTGCGGGAACTTCCGATTTTGACCGGAAATTCCGGCGACTGATCCGGCAGCGCCGGTTTCGCCGCCCGAACATGTCCGTCCAGCATGTTTTGCCTCCAACGGTCATCCCCCTTGAAGGGGTATAAAAGGAGGGCTTCTTCTCCAAAGTTCTAAGGCTCTTGAGCACGTTTTTGACCTCCATTGTTGAACCCTTTGAACTTTCTTCCTCTCCCTTCCCTCCTATGATTCTTGCATCTTTTTGAGGGCTTTGGAATAGGAGATCTAGATCTACAATCCCCACCAATCAAATCCTCCTCTAAGTGAGGGGAACCCATTGGTTCTAGATCTTGGAGTCATTTGTTGGTTTCCACCATTGTTCTTCCTCTCTAATTCCTCCCTAGAACTTGTTGCTTTGGTGGGATTTGAGAGTGAAGGATTTGAGCACCCTTCGTGTTCTTGCTTTGCATTCTCGCATAAGTGTTGAGCTCTCCATTACGATTTGTTCGAGTGAGAGACTGTGAGCTTTTTACTCTTGGAGGGTGACCTCCTAGTTGGCTTGGCGGTTGGTGCCGCGGTGTTCTCTTTGTGGAAGATTGTGAAGAGACATGGACTTCTCCTTCGTGGAGCTTGTGAAGTGGTTGTGGAGCTTGCCATCTCCGGAGTGGAGAAAAAACTAGCCATAAGGAAAGGGCATATTCCTTCGTGGGATAGACTCGGAGAAGAAGGTGAGCCTTTGTGGCGCGTGAGGAATCCTTCGTGGAGCCTCACACCTCTCCAACATGACGTAGCGCCCTTCCCAAAGGTGGTGAACACGGGAATACATCTTCGCCTCCACGTGCCTCGGTTATCTCTATATCCGAGCTTACTTTCCTTGTGATAGCCATCAAGCTTGAAGTACTTATATCTTGCTTATCACTTGTGGTATATTTATCTTGTGCTATCTTGCTTAGCTTAATTTGTTGTTGGTGCACTTAGTTGAGCCTAGTGTATTTATGTTTTGTGCTTGTAAAATAAACATTAGTTTAATTCCGCATTCTATCAAGCCAAAACCGTAATAGTTTTGAAATTGCCTATTCACCCCCCTCTAGGCGACATCTCTATCCTTTCACACGAATATCATTACATTACACGGATATTTTGTGTCTATCCACGATTACACGAAGGTCTATCCATGTTGTACTCTTTTTTTGTGTTTATGACGTCCCTGAGCAAAAATTCCGATAACTCCTCTTGAACTGCTAGTAGGAGTTCATGTGTTAGAAGTTTATTCCGCATCGCATCCAACTATATATAAAGAAGTAGATCATTATGAATGGAACTCAACAAAAATTATGGTATAAAATAAATTGTGAATATATTGTTTACGTACTCGAATAAAGTCTATGCCCTGCTCCATACAGCCACAAATGAACTCACATACGTAATATCCACATAAATTAGTCCCTTATAGTTGCGTCGCACACTTTTCGATCGAGTATAATTCAATCAAATAATAATCAAGCATGATAATTGTATGGAGACTAGAATTGAAGAGATGCGAGGACCTAACTCTCGTACTACTTACTGGGACCATACGAAAAGTCAACTCCTTACGCCATTCACCCTGAATCTTCTTTATGAACCTTTTCCAAACCCTGTCCGGCAAAAAAGAAATGAATGAGTTATTAATTACTTTACATCTCAGAGAATGTACGAAAGAGACAGGTATAGTGTGATAATGATTGAAATTACTTTTGGAGGCAATCAAGTATGTTGCGGTAGTCTTCTATCGGCTTCTTTAACGAGTCCAAGATTTCAACTTTTGCACGGTCAACGTCAATGTTTAGAAGAATCTAGTGGAAGTTGCGCACATTTATATACACTTAACATCGAGTAAACAAAAATTGAATGTGTACAAGACAGTAAGACTCTCACCCATAGTTATAAGGAAATAGTATTTGCATCTTGTAATATTGCTCCATTAAAAACATTAGCAAGTTATCTTCCGTTTCCTCGAGATTATTTATTAGCGTATATCCATTAACTCTGTTTGGGTCAACGAACCTAATGTCGTAGATTGACTTTATTCTATATTCCTGAATCTTCATTCTGTATATATAATAGCATACAAAAGGAGTTATAGTGAGGATAACGACAGGAAATGAATTGAACGAGCTGAGTTAGTGACTTAATTACTTACAGACAATTTCAGCTGAGGAGGGACTTGTCGAGGGTGTCTAGGTTGAATAACTAAAATAGTTCACAAAGTTCAATGGAGATCATGTCTGGACGGAAGTACTCCTCTCCAACTTTACATAGGATAAATTGTCGCCCTTCCTTTGTGACTTTCGAGTACGAGATATGCAATAGTCGCATATGTGTTGACAGATCATCGAATACCTCATCGCTGACCAGAGGCTCCCCATAGACAAATTTTCGTGCTATTGATGTCTTGGTGACATCTCCTCCTCCTAGAATTTCTTCGACGGGCACGTTACACTCTTTGGCTAATTTAATAGCCATTTCCATATCTATTGCACCTTGAGTAGGCTGGGATAATACCTTGAGCGAGGCGATGGATTTTTTTGCCTGTTTGCTGAGTTAGGCAACTTGTTTTGATTTTATCCCGCTTGTAGTACTGCTTGATGACTTCTCTTTTAGTGTCTTCGTAAGACAGCGTGCATAGTCATATTTTCTATTTAACACATGTTGGGGTGGTTGCTCAAGGAATGCCTTGAAGTGCTTCTTGACTTTTGGATCAATTTGCACCTATGGCTCGGGTTGTTTTGGTGCAAAATGGGCCTTCACTTCGGCTTGGGAGATCATCGCGCTTTCCTCATCAGTCTGGTGATAAGCTAACTTGGGAGGAGACGGCGATACTCCTGGGAGGAGATCCTGTCGTTTTCGGCGTCGGCTATCCCTTGACGTAGCGGTGTTATTCTTCCGCTTTCTTCCCTTTGATTCAGTGGGCGGAGGCGCCGGAGATGAAGATGCACTTGCGCTGCGACCCCTCTTCAGGGAGGGGTGGACTATTGTTTCTCGGTGGAGACGGTGGACTCGGAGGTGATGGTGGCCTCGGAGGTGATGGATTGATTCTCGGAGGAGAAGATTGTCTTGGCGCCCAACCTGGAAACACGATGTGCTGTTTTTTCAAAGAATGATCCCACCCTCCACTTCTCCTAGTGTTTTCTCCCCTTCACCTGCAGGGATGTCAAGCTCCAGTGCATAGCCAGGTGGAATCTGACTTCCATGGTAGGTCGCTTCCGGTGGACAAGGTAAATCAAAGCCGAGCGCCACCTTCATAGAAATGTTCTTAACTGTGACACGTAGCTCACAAGCTGTCCTTGCCTCGACTTCATCCACGGGGTAGCAAACCATCATTGCACCGGATGTATCATCTATCACCGGTGCATTATTCTTCATCAGCGGTAGATTATTAGCTTGTACCTCCGTGGAAGCCACGCTACTTCTCCGCTGAGATGGGCCCACCGGACTGTCTAATGCAGGATCTTGCTGTCGGGCCAGTACTCTAAGTTCATTAATCTGCTCCTGCTGCAGCTTGAACATGGCTTGAAATTCCCCGTTTCTTTTTTCAACCGCCTCCAACTGTGCTGCCTCCTCCGCCTTCTTCCGGTTCATTTTTCTCGATCGGCTTCTATAAGTGTCGATGTCCTGGGGAAACCCTGTCTTCCATGGAACAGATGGGCCAAACCCTCGTGTTTGTTTGACTTTTTCAGGATTCCCGAGGGCATATGTCAGCTCATCTCTTTCGGGAACAAACTTTCCATCTTTTCTCTATTGTATCACTTTAATAAGTTCATATTTGGGTTTAGTAGTGGCCTTCTTTGTAACAATAATCTCCTCGGTTTCAGTTTCATACGACCCCCCATGCCCAAGCAACCAATTTTTTGACCTCACAGGCCACTGATTTGTAGCTGGCATGATCCCTTTATCACACATTTCTTTCTTGGTTTTTGCCCACTTAGGCATGGCCGTCTTGTAGCCACCTGTCCCAATAGTATGCTGATATTTCTAGCCTTCCTAGCCTGCTAAGATCCAAGCCCAGATGACTTAGGAAGATTCTAACCGAAGTCCGCCTCAAAACACAAAAGCGATACACCTTGGAGTACAAGACATAACATAAATGTCGAATTAGCCTAAACTTACATTGAACCCTAGGACTGATTCGCTATATAAAGACAGTCTACGGGCGCCCTTAACTAAGGGTAAAACACAACTCATATGTAACTTGTATGCATATCTTGCTATAGTGAATTATAGCAAGAGTAGGGTTGCCTCCACCATAGGGGGCCGAAAATGGTAGCCCCAAATCAGCAATTTCATTCCCGGGCATCCACCACCTTACACCCTATCTCCCGTCTTTGAGCCATTCCCGCTACCATAACATGCTTAAAACCCTTTGGTCTTTCCGATAAAAGCTTCGCATGACCACGTTCCGCCATCACCACAACGACCAAAGTAGTCTGTCGTTGCTTGATGCTGCATCCTGCATGGTCCCAAGTCTTGCTGCAGATGGAAAGTTTCATTAAAATTTGGGACATGGTATCACAAGAATATTAAAATTATGTTTGATTGCATAATAAACATCATAATAGTTAGATAATATTTTTTGAAAAAAAACATCTCGCTAGAGTCAATATGGATAATGTTGCCAACTATTTATTTCAGAGCATACCAAAAAAAACCTTCACTCTCTCATGACAACCAGTAAAACATATCCGTCGTAATTTTCTCAAAACGACGACGACCATCACCGACAAGGTGACCGGCCATTACTATCTATCCTCGTTTCGGTTCCCTCTTTAACCAAAGAAACTACAACAAGAATGATTATTTATACAAAATAATTATACTTATTATTCCACAGGGTAAATCTTAAGTTAATTGTTTTTATCAATACAACTTTAGCATAAAATTGTAAGTAGTATTTATGTATTCTGTACAACAACATAGACCACATACTCTATGGGTACTATTAAAACTCAAATTTTGTTATTATAAAATTGAAATAATTATCATTACAAATAGACCCCCCCCCCAAAAAACTTTACTTGGCTCACTAAACCCCCTAAACTATAACCAATAGTCCATTTAACCCCTTTAACACGGGATTTGACCAACCTTTTGAACCAGGTCAAGGGGATCAAATGGACCATTAGTGATATTTTATGTGGGTTTAATGGGCTAAGTAAATTTTTTTGGGGGTTGGGGGTGGATACGAGCCAAGTTAAAAGTGTGTGTGTGTGTGGGGGGGGGGGGGGGGGTAGGGGGGACATTGTTCAAATACAATTAATGAATTCTATTCATCATCAGGTTTTAAATTGAATCCATTATGTTTAAATTTAGCAAAAGCACAAACAATCAAAAAAAATATTACATTAATATCTAACATTAATATGCCAACATATGTACCATAGTGTTTTTATAAATGTTTGTATCCATTCCAATAGATTTAAGCATCTTTATAGATGGTTCTGGTACATGTCTAACAAATATCTTATTTCTAATTTTGTTTCTCTCATTTTTATCTAGAATCGATTTTTTATTTTTGAAAGAAGAATCGATTTTTTTGCACAACTATAATAAGCAATAAATGCATTTTGTCAAAAAAAAAAAAAAAAGAACTGAAAGTTGCTTCCAAATGGATTGATAGAACAGTCCATGTGACGCTGTAACAGGATTAAACGTTCAAGCCCAGCAAAGCATGTCTTGGAAGCAAGAATTTCGTTGCACTTCTAGAGACCACCTATATATGCTTCCTGGAGCTGACCGAGACTGTAGCTGACAGACGCTTTTGTGTTGCTGAAGCAGGTGACGGGAGATGAGCCGAACAAGAATTACTTCTCGGTGCTGACGGTGGCACCCAAGGTGGTGCACGTAGTGTGGGAGTTCGTCTGGAGCTTCCTCGTCAGCTATGCCGAGGGCGACGGAACGGAATGCCCCGAGGGGTGGCTCATGTGGCTCGCTAGGGTCGTCACGCTAGTCCTGCCTGGTGAACACCACCAGGCTGGGAGCAGCTAGCTCACCAATGTAACTTCTAGTAAAATGGAAGATATTCACGAATAGAGAAAGGGCAGGAGAAGTAGAGAAAATTCATATATATATTTTTTTGCGGGGGAGAAAATTCAAAGATTTGATGGTTCAGATTAGAGATAATGTAATCATCTTGGCAGGTGAAAACTTATATAGTCCACATGAACACGATATACCACCCATCCTATTTGCCACTTGTTTTTCAGTTTTTGTACTTGTACACCGGTGCTTAAAATATTTCAGATAATAAAAGCTTAGCATGAGACCAGGACTGACCAGCACCGCCTCACCACCATGACCCAGGCAGTGTCTCTATTTGCTTGATGCTGCATGGTCGGTCCCAGAACTTTCAGGAATAACCAAGGACCCATGCTAGTTTCAATACTCAAGTAGTTTTCTCGGTGCCATGGCAGGCAAAATGGCTGTTTCAGCATCTCCATACCCTCCAAATGACACAGGCTACGCCGATTCAATTGGCACTCAGATCAAGATCACACAACCTCTACAAATAACTAGAGCAATCAGCACCTCGCCAATAGATAGTGTGCCTGCGGTCTCTTCCCCTAACTGATCTAGTGAGCATTGTTCCGCTTACGGGTTTGCAGAGCCCGACATCGATCACTGAAGTCACTTTTCTTTTCTCGTGATCCTCATCAAAATGCATATCAAATAACATAGCCAGGCACATAACTTGGTGGGTTAATATGTAGTCCTCGTATGAGGATGGCAGGACTCGGAGGATGTGAAGATTCACCTGCAAGTCATAACAGCAGTGTAAGAGACATGCACCAAACATAAGTTGGAAAAGTAGCTCATAGTACAAAGCACAAACCTCAGCTTCCATTGCACGAAGATCATTGTGCCATTTTAAACCTTCGGTCTTTTCAGAAATCAGCTGTAGTCTGAAAAGTGGTGGCCTAAGAGGATATTCCATGCTAATTTTAATCTGCAATTGAAGATCCATAGTGAGAAAGCAAGCACACATGGAGATTATTGCAATAATGCCTATAGGAACAGTCACTGAAGAATTTACCTTGGCTTCCAGCATGACTTTTGGACCATCCATCAAAGTTTTACTCAAGACCATGGTGAACTCCCTGGAAGCATAGTCCTCCCAGGATTTGTCTACAGTTAGACTACCTTGTTCAGTTTCTTGGTCAGCACATGTCAGATCCTCCAACTCGCTGTCACTGTCCATTAAGAAATCAAGATCATCCTCATTTCTACCAAAACTGTGTGAGATGCTTAGCTTAGACGGCGTGGAACTCTTTGATATAAGCGATAAGCCTCTAGAATGGTTTCGAACTTCAGGTGACACCTCCAGGTGCAACATTTCAGAACCACTTGGGGCATGTTCAGCAAGAACCGCAATTGGAAGTTCACCATCCTCCGTGAGACCCTCAGTTTCTTGCCAGTTTGTCACAGATCTTCTCTCTGTATCACTGTCGACACTTCCTGCAGGCTCACTCACCATCAAAGCAGAACAAGCCGACGGCTCAGGAAAAAACCCTGTCAATGACCAACTATGCAGACTACACAATGGGGTGTGTGATGCCCAGGGTGTATTCTGGTGTTCTATTTGAGGCCACTTCAGCTTAGTTAAATAATTAAGTTGCCACCTGTAAATCACAGACTCGAAAACTTCAAAGAGATGCAATCAATCAAGCTAGATATGCATAGGACTCATAAGTATCAACAAAAAGATGGTTGATAAAAACCAGCTTAGGTCAAAGCAGAGGAGAAGCTGTAAATGAGATGTTTCACATTTTTTTCCTATTTCATTAACTCGTGCAGCATGTCTCAGAATGACATGTACGATGAAGCAAAAGCATCATCAGAACAAATTTGTCAGCTAAAATACAATGCAGCCATCTGTAAAGATCTACCATCCAGATTTTGCTATTGACATCCCAAACTGCAAACATTGTAGAGCAGGTGACTCACGTGAGAGCCATTTGGGCAACTTTCCGAGAGCGAATTCTCTGCAAAATAGTCTGTGCACGATTCTGCTGGCGGTATAGTGCAAGCCCAGATGACAAATCAGCACTTCTCGATGCTCTGTTAGCACCATCTCCGAAAGATAGAGGAACTTCTGGCAGGAAATCTATACCAGATAGATGCTGTGCCCACTTGTATGGACGTGACTCCTTTTCACTAAAATTTGGAGTCTCCCCAGCATAAAGCTTTGCCATCTGCATAAAATGTACAAAAAAATTTAGATTATATAGATAAGAACTACAGAGAAGCTGGAATACATACAGCTTTTTTTTAGAAGAATACATACAGCTTTGTTGTTGCCAAAGTGGAATAAAATCAATGGTAACTCAATGATGCCTATGAAGACATGTAGGAAAATTACTAAAGCATGCAACCATGGACCAGATGAGCTTGCTACACAAGATAATTAAGACCAATCATGTGCATATTGATTTATGAAAATCAGCTGCTCTGAAAAACACACCTGATGAGGCAGCTCTAAACCAGTGTCATCTGGAAATAGGTTGCACAGGATATTGCTGTCCATCCCCTCTGAGTCTTCAGGTCCAACACAGACAACATTCAACTTTGCCAAGTATTCAAACCTCAGGGTGATGAGTTTACGACGCTTGGTTCCAGAAACTTCATTATCATATACATGGAGAACAACTTTAAGTGGATGAAGTTGATATGCCAGCGCAGGATTACTAGCTTCCTTCGAAGTCTTCCTGGACCTTGATCTTCTTCTCTGAGCATCTTCTTCGTCATCAATTGCATCATCATCCATCCGATTACTATCATCATTTGATAAAGTGGCTGCTATTGCAGATACATAACATACAGTTCATCAGTAATCTCAAAGTTCAAGCATGGCAACAGTCACACAGGCAATTTGATACTGATTTATGTGCACTGATCTGGTAAAAAACTCAGGCATAAGATGAACATTGAAGCAACCGTCTAATATTAACATGTTATTCTATTTCCATTGGAAACTTATAATAGATTGTGCAGCTTCTAGAAAAGCTTGCTAAATGCTGCTATGCTGCAATACCAAGAAGAAATTGCTCGAACCAAAAATAGATATTCACTAGGAAAACTTGCATTCGGTAATTAAGTGTCACGCATCACCACCACGTTCTTAATGCACAACTTCTGAAAATAGCAAGCTTAAAAGAATTTTGTATAGACTGTAGGATACATCATACATCCAGAGTTCCGACCATGAATCCTTGATCTTGCAAGGATACCACCACTCTTCTATCACGAAATAGAGATGTTCAAAAGTACAATAAAGGAACAATTGCAGGGAGATAGCTACGCAAAAAAATTCACATTAGTTAGATGTGCTACATTCCAAGCAGATGTAACTTACCATTTGCCTCCTTGGCTTGCTGTTGCGCAAAAGTTTGAGCATCTTTGGTGCTTCCGTTTATCTCCACCTCAATATTCTCTCCAAATGCTTCTTTTTGTCCTAACAACTGGGTGTAAGTAATATAAAGAGGAGACGGGAGCAACTCAGCTGCATTATGCTGCTTTAGTTTCTTGGTATGCAGCATACCCAGCTGCTGCTGCACTGGCAATGATGCTTTCTTCAGTGATTTCAAATGCGACGGGAGGCTTGAAAGGAATTTCTTCTGATTTGAAATTGTGCCCAGCAAACTGCTCTTCTGTTGTTCCAGTTTCTCATGACGCTCACATAGCTCTTTACGCTGTGTCAGTATTAAAACATATTTCAGATAACAGAAATCAAATCATGAACAGACCAGCACAATGAACTTTTGACTAGCAAGCACAATGTGATTCAGAATACTAGAGACACATAAGCAATTTTAGCAGGATGAAAATTCTATATGCAGAAATTCATGAACCAAATTATAGTAGCGCAAGAGCCCGCATATAGATTTGCAATGGTGCAGGAATTGACCCAGTGCCAAACCAAATCATATATTGGGTTTGTAGGTTAAACAGAGTTCCTGGTACAATACTGTATTGTAGCTATTAAACAAGTTCACCAAAATATTGAATGCGGCAGCACCCTAGACCAAGTAATAATTGAAAGGTGAGTAACTCCTGCTTTTGTGATATTAAATTAATATTTCAAAGCTATATTGTTTTTGTACCCAGAATGATCATCATTTCTCCTTACAAACCCAATATATGAAGCATGTATGAGCAACACTACCAATTTTATCAACAGCAATGGCTCATACGGGAGTGCAGATTTCAATCTAGTTGACACTTGCAAATGGGGAGAACAGATTTTAGCAATCACCCATTAATCAATTAGGTTGCTAATATTTCCAGTGCAACTGGGATACAGCACTGTATTCTAGGGAGTAGTTATTGACCAATTTTATCAACAGCAATGGCTCATATGGGAGTGCAGATTTCAATCTAGTTGACACTTGCAAATGGGGAGAATAGATTTTAGCAATCACCCATTCATCAATTAGGTTGCTAATATTTCCAGTGCAACTGGGATACAACACTGCATTCTAGGGAGTAGTTATTGAACAAGTTCACCAAAATATTGAGTGTGGCAGCACACAAAACAAAGTAACAATTCAAAGGTGATTTTAGTAACCCCTGCTTTTTGAATTTAACATTTTATGCATCTACGAAACCATGGGCACTGCATTTAGCTGCAACTACTTTAGACGAGCAATTGAACAGAACAAGGAACAATGTATTGATGATTACTAAAGCTCCAATCTGAGGGTGGCAACTGATCACGGTACACAACCTGGACGAGCTCAAAGTTGAGGCGCTTGAGCATGAGGTCGTGGGCAGCATCAGCGGCAAGCGTCTTGTCACGGATGTCAGCTGGCGCGGCGCGGTGGAACTCCTCCTCCGGCACAAGCTCTATCCCCGGATGCTTAGTCTGGAAGTCGAGGCAGGACCTTATAGCCTTGACGTAGTGGTTCTTCTCGTACAGCAGGTTGTGCAGCCTCAGCGTGGTGGAGTCCACGGGCGTCTTGGCCGCCTCCGTCTCGCCCTTCACCTTATCCTCCTCCATCAATATCTCCCTGTTGACCTGCGCAAAACAAAACAAAAATCCAACTCGAGTTGGAGCCACAGATCTAAACTAGGGTTTCTGCGAGGGTTTTGGAGCGGGACGCACCTGGCGGAGCGTGATGAGGAGGAGGGACATCTGCGCGACGAGCTCGTTGAGCTCGGACTTGGGGGCGCCGTCCTTCTTGATGGCGAGTATCCGGGCGGCGACCTCCTCGACGGAGGCGCGGGTCTCGGCGAGGAGGTCGTGAGGCGAGCGGCGCTTCGGTTTGGTGTTAGTGCTGGGCGGACGCGCCGGTGCCTCGACGTCCATGGCTTCCGCCGCCGGCGCCGTTGCCATCGATCCGGCCGGAGACGAGGGAGACGATGCGAAAGGCCGGAAGTGAGAAGTGGGAGTGGTGGCTGACCTATGTTCAGGTAAGATGATCGGGCCGTGTGTCGGGAAATCGAATCCGGCCCAGTTTGCGGAGCGAGAAGTATCCAGGCCCAAATTCGGAGAGGCACCCGACCGACAAAGCTACACGCGGGTTCTTTTTTTTCCACGACGATCGAACGCAGCAAAATCAACGTCTGAAGTTGAATCCGACGGCGGTGGAGGCGGCCGATCGGGCGCACCACTCCGGCCGACCGAAGCGCAGCGCTTGCCCCGAACAGATCCATCTTGCTCCTCTTCCTCTTGTCCCCTCCGTGCCTCACCGGCAGCGAGCGCCACCGTCCACAATTCGCAACTACGGTCGCCGCGGCCGCTCCCACGACTCCGGAGAGCACCAGGCGGCCCCGCGCTGTTGCTTAGAGCGACGCGGAGGCAATAAGGCGGCGCGAGCTCAGGTGGGTGCTGTCTGCGGCCTGAGCGACGAGGGCGGCCGTGCCGAACGTAGGAGGAGCTCCAGTCGGGGGCCTACGCGGATCAGCGCGTGACGGCCGACACAGAGAGTACCTCGCCGCCCGGCGTTGGACTCCGACGAGCAGCGACCGGCAAGTCCCTGCTCCCTCCAGTTTTTCCCCTTCTCTTTTATTCTTCTTCGAATCCTAGTTTATATCGGATCGTTTTATCTAAACCTTAGGTCCGTGAGGTTTAAATTTGACTGAAAAAAGATCAAAGGATAACAAAGTTAAGGGGGGTTATCAAAATCTCCCGAGAAAGAAACCTGCTCCTGGGCTCGAACTCGGAGATCTCCGGCGGCGAGGCGGGGAACAGTAACGGCGCCGTAGAGATGGGGGCGGAAGTTGACGCACTGTACGAGATCGGCCGCCATGCGTCAGGATCCCACGAAATCCCCTGTGTGAGTGTGCAAGTGGAACCCTTCGATTCCATCCAGATTTTGCATTGCCCCGGGGGCTGAAAAAGCTCGCTGCTTATTTTTGCTGTTATGTAATTCTTGCAACCACAGGAAAGAGATGAAACCGCTCAAGCGAGTGGTGGCAGTTCAGGTGAAGGAGGAGGCGTCCTCTCGTATCTCTCCTTCCAAGGTTGGATCATTACCCTTTACCCTCGAATCAATTTCAAATCCTCCAAATATCCATTCAGGAAAGGACCCTGACTACTAGCTTCCCTTGCAAGGCGTAAGCAAGCTCAGGGAGAGGTGGAGTAGGTATAGCACACTCGGGGGGAGCAAGCGGAGGAAGAGGTGTAATGCAGCATCCTTGTTCGTCTCGCGAAATGCAGAGTATGTTGCTGTAGCTGTTGGGAACCGCATTACCATCTTGAGAAAGGGCGATGGCTATTTATCACCCTGCGGCATATATACAAGTCAGTGAACATTCTACTTGTTCCCATATTGTGTTAAATGTGTACTACTAGGTAGTAGTATAATTCATTGGAAAAACTGTACAAGCTCTTACTGCTGCAAGTCCTTGCGTGAAATGTTACACCTGATGCTCATACATTGCATTCTTAAATATTGGTTTACACTGGAAGTTGTTTAAGCTGTCTTTTTTTGTCTTGGCAATATTGTTTCATGATTGTAACTTAATATGGCCCAGTTCTTTTGGCGGCTTCTCCGAGAAGCTGCCCTACCCTCAGCTTTCTGGGGAAGCCAGTTCAAAAAAAATATGAGGCTTCCAAAGTGGTTAAGGCTAAACTAATTTGGAAGCCTTACAAAATTTTGAAACCGGCTTCCCTAGAAAGCTAGGGGTAGGGCGGCTTCTCGGAGAAGCCACCAAAAGAACTGGGCCTAAGAGTGCTATTATGCTTCTTTCAAATCATTTGATTATCATAGGTTAATGCTGCCGTGGCAGTGCATTTTTTAGTTTGTCACTACTTGCTACTTCACATAAAGGGTCTACTGAGGCTCGAAATCGGTGATGAACTTGTTGTTCACGTTAAGTATTCAGGAAGAAAAGCTGCACTCTTATTGAAAGTTTTACAGTCCCTGAATATCTTGTTATATTTGTTCATGTCTAGTACATGTTTAGCAGAAGTTATTATTTTTTAATGTTCTCAAACATCCACTGAAAATTTAAACTTCATAAAGCTTAGGAGCCGTAGCAGTAGATTCTGTTTTTCTATCATTGCCATTGTCCTTTGATTTGCAGTTTTGTTGCATCTTGCAGTACTGTTTCATGTGCATTGGGTTTGGACTAGTTTTCACAGGATTATGATGCATGGAAGTTATCAAAATTGTTATAATGTGATACTTTAACAAGTATTTTCCGATTCCTTCTGGTCAGATAATAATGGAATGGCCTTTTTTACAAATGGGGCCTGGCTGGAGGACCAGGGCATTTTTGGTGTGGTGGATGATTTAAACTCGCTGTATCTGATAAAAGAAAATGGAGATGCATTAACTAGGAGAACAAGCAATCAGTTGAAGCTATCTTCTCCTATCGTTGATATGCTTGCGCAGGATGCTTCAGGTTCACAAAGGTGATTCTCTGTTATTTGCAGTTAAGAGCATTTCCTTTCAAGATGTAATTTGTGATTGTTGCTAATATTTTGGCAATAGCTAATATGATCTTTGTAAATGTGTTAGGGGTTTCTACATTTTTACTACTGATTGCACGGTCCATAAATTCGATTACACTGAAGAACCAGATGCAACTTTATACCAAGTTTCTATAGTGACTAAAGACGCGCCTTCAACTAGGCCTCCTCAGTTACCTAAGAGTTTGCCGTGTGTTGATTATCATCAAGATCATTCATTAGTGGTCCTAGTTGGGGATTCCAGTCTCTCTTCAAGCTCCAATGGCTCTTCCGGTACACCTTTACGATTATCTGTTCTCTACTGCTACATCCATCACTTGATATCTGTTTTGCACTATATAGCATATGTAGGGAAGCTCTGCCTCATGTAGCCATTGTATATTAATATCTCCTGTCTTTATAATAACATTTTCATCCTGGAAGAACATATCATGATTTTTTTCAGTATCGCACAAGTATTCATATAGTGGATTGTAAACACCAAAAGCTACTGCCCATTGTTGCAGTTGTTTCTAGAGGACCCTTGTTTCTAACTTTTTTCTCTGTTATGTTGTAGGAGCATATTTTCTATATATATTGCACTTCGATGGATATCTGGAACTTTGCCTTTCATTCCAGAGCATGCAGTTGAAAGGGTTGTTTTCAGCTCCTACGGATAAAAAAACTCTGGTCTCAGTTCCAAAAGTCAGAATCTCACCTCAGGGCAAGTGTATTGCTACATTAGATTTGAATGGTTCCGTCAACATTTTTGTGCTTGATGGAAATATGCGCTCTGTTTCGCTTCGTCCTCACGGGAGTGGCACTGGAACACACCTGATTGGTGTGAAGGACATCAGTTGGTGGACAGATAGTATTCTCATGGTAGTAAAGGAAGATGGTAGGATTAGCATGTACAGCATTGCTGAGAATATTGTTGTTTCAAAAGACGACCCTGTTTTATCTACACCACTGTTGGAAAAGGCAAAGGCTATTGCAGGATATGCATTTGTTTTGCAATCTAGCAGACAGGTGAATAGTGTTCCTGGGGATCATCAACATGCTGAGATGGAGAAAATATTTTGGAGCCTCGTATCATTCTCCAAAGTTACAGTACTGGAGATGTACTCTGTTCTCATCAGGGAAAATCGACAAAAGGAGGCTTTGGATTTTGCCATGCAGTATAATCTAGATAAGGATGACGTGCTTAAAGCATGCTGGTTGCACGCTGCTGGAGATATTCACGATATACAGTCATACTTGGCGAACATCAAAGACCAAGCATTTGTGTTATCAGAATGTGTGAATAAAGTTGCACCTACAGAAGTTGCTTTGAAAGCCCTATTTTCTTTGGGCCTTCGTATAACAGACCGTTACAACTTTTCGGAGCCAGATAAGAGCAGCGAGGGCTCAGCATGGGATTGTCGTATTATTAGGCTTCGTTTATTGTGGTACAACGACTTGCTGGAGACATTCTTGGGAATTAATATGGGAAGGTGTGTCACATTTTTTACTATTTTCTCTTGCTAAGAAATGGAGTCAGCTCATATAGGAGGTGTTCACAACTATACTCCAGCTGTTGAACCATATTCATCATGCAAAAGTTTACAAATATAACTAATTTAACTTCTTCCATCATACATGCATTGACCATTTTGAGTCTTTATCCAATATTTTTAAAATTTGTCATAGATACTTCTGAATACTTATTTATCCCTCGAGAAATCAATTACGCTTGTCACCCTTTGCAATTCCCAAATTAGCATAAGGGAAAATAAGAGTTAATTAACACTTCAAGTGAATTCGTTGTTATTTTTCAAGTCTAGCTAGTGACTCGAACATCTAAGAGCTTACCTGGTTGATTTGTCCCTACTTCAGTATGTCGATTTCCAACTTCACTGATCACTGCACAGTAGTGTTAGCTCTCATGGAAAAACTCTTCACAAGTTGATTGTACATGGGACTTACGTATTTCTTGTAGCTAAATGTGCTGTTCTTTTTTATTTAGGTTCTCAGCTGGCGAATATAACAAGTTCCGTTTGACGCCCCTTGTTGATACCGCTATTGCTCTAGCTGAAAGTGGCAAAATCGGAGCCCTTAATCTTCTCATGAAGCGTCATCCATATACTATCTCTTCTGACATATTACATGTTCTGTCTGCGATTCCAGAAACTATTGCTGTACAAACTTATAGTCAGTTGCTTCCTGGGAAATATCCTCCTAGTATTGTAATATTAAGAGATGGTGATTGGGTTGAATGCGAACAGATGGCATCATATATAAACACTTCTCCTGGTCAAGTGGGCAAGAGGGGACAGGTCAAAACAGAAATACTTTTAAAGCACTCTACTGGTTTCATGTGGCCATCTGTTGCTGAACTTTCAGAGTGGTACAGGAGTAGAGCTAGGGATATTGACTGCTTAAGCGGACAGCTGGAAAATTGTCTTTCCATGATAGAATTTGCATGTCAAAAGGGAATTGTGGAGCTGCAGCCATTCTTTGATGATATGAAATACCTCTACCGAGTTGTATATTCTGATGAGTTGAATGAGTTTAAAATGAACCTTGCGACCTGGGAAAATTTGCCTGACTATCAGAAGTTCAAAATCATTCTCAAAGGAGCCAAAGGTGAAACAGTTGTTCAGCGACTAGACGATATGGCTATCCCTTTTATGAGTAAGAGGTCGCATGTGATCTCGTCGAGTAATACTGACAAACAAGAAGAATCCTACCTGAGTAAATGGATTAAAGAGGTTGCTGCTGAAAATGAGCTGTCCATTTGCTTGTCTGTCATTGCAAATGGTTGTGGGGAGTCACCAATTCGTGGGCTCTTCAAGGATCTTGATGAGATGATTGAAACAGCTATTCACTGCATTTATGTGTGCTCTGCAACTAACCAGTGGAATACCATGTCATCAATTTTGTCGAAGTTACTCCATAAGACAAAGAGAGAGAAATCTTTAATGGCCAGTGAAGAAGATTTTAATCTGAAAGATGCTAAGCAAGCTCTTGGGACTTCTGTGGTTTCCTATGATGACATACAGCATGTGTGTGCTGATATCTTGTCTGGTCTGGGTCATAATGCACGGGATTCTGATTGCGATGATTCAAGGGCCTACCAGTTTGATAACATAAAATCCCTTGATATGCGAGAGAAGATGCTAAAAGTTGCTGAAGGTCACGTAGAAGTAGGGAGGCTCTTTGCTTATTACCAGGTACTGATATCTCTTCTTCAAAGGAATGTTGCTGCTTAAATCAATCTCCTTGGGGTTCCTTTGGGTATTTATTTTCACATAGGCATGCTCACGATGTTAACTGCTTTGCTAGCACCTCCCAGTACTACGAAGCTCTGGTAGCAGTGTATTCCTTTTTGTACCGTGATTACTTGTTATCAATAGTTTTGACCAACTAGATAGCTGGATGCCTGGATGAGATTAGCTGTTTACATTATTGTTTATTTAATTTAACTCATGTCCTACTTTGGCAGGTACCAAAGCCAACACATTTCTTCCTTACTGCTCACTTAGACGAGAAGAATGTAAAACAACTCATACGCCTGATCCTGTCAAAATTTGGCAGACGTCAACCTGTTCGATCTGACAATGAGTGGGCTAACATGTGGCGTGATTTGAAACTCTTCCAAGAAAAGGCATTTCCTTTTCTTGATTCAGAATATATGCTCGCAGAATTCATTAGAGGGCTTCTAAAAGCTGGTAAATTTTCACTAGCCAGAAACTATCTTGGAGGTACTAGTGCAGTTTCTTTGTCCACAGAAAAGGCTGAGAATCTTGTTATCCAAGCTGCAAGGGAATATTTCTTCTCAGCTTCAACTTTGTCATGCAATGAAGTAAGTTCATGCCACCAAATAGTTTTCATACATTATATTGTTACTTATTAATATTACTAACTTGGATTGTACAATCATTTGCAGATATGGAAGGCTAGGGAATGCCTAAACCTGTTACCAAACAGCAAAAATGTTCAAGTAGAAACTGATATAATTGATGCTTTAACTGTCAGACTTCCTTCTCTAGGGGTGACCATCCTTCCTGTTCAGTTCAGACAGGTAAAGGATCCTATGGAGATCATCCGTATGGTGATTACGAGTCAAACAGGGGCATATCTTCATTTTGAAGAGATTATTGATGTTGCTAAACTTCTAGGATTAAGAAGTGAAGAAGAAATAGCTGCTGTTGAGGAGGCCATTGCTAGAGAAGCAGTGGTAAATGGTGACCTCCACCTAGCCTTTGATCTCTGTCTAAATTTGATTAAAAAGGGTCATGGTCAAGTCTGGGATTTATGTTCTGCAATTGCAAGAGGTCCCCAGCTTGACAATTTGGATACAAGTACCCGGAAAATGCTATTGGGCTTCTCCCTTAGCCATTGTGATGGAGAATCTGTAGGGGAACTACTGAATGCTTGGAAGGAACTTGATGTCCGTGATAAATTTGAACAATTAATGGTATTAACAGGAACAAACCCTCCCAATTTCTTTGTTGATGGCTCTACATATACACCTCTTCCTGTGCAAAGTGTGCAAGATATACTTGACCTGAGAGAAGACATTAGCCATGATAGAGATCATGATCATGTGGCAATTGCTAAAGAAATGCTATCAAAGGTTTGCATGGACTTAACAAATGATGATACATATAGTTGGGAATCTACATTTGCAGAAAATAGGAAACTATTGTCCTTCTCTGCACTGGAATTGCCATGGATTTTAAAGTTATCTAATGGTGAGATGCATGATGGTAATGAACATTCTTCGGAGACAAATCATCCCATCAGGAGATATCGATTTTCAACAAAAACAGAGGCAACAAATAGCATCATATACTGGTTAGGTGTAAATAGCTTTGCTCCCAGTGATGATCTAATCATGTTTCTTGCGAAGTCTGTAATGGAGCCTCCCGTTGATGAAGATGATTATATTCTTTCCTGTTCGATTCTTCTGAATCTCATGGACCCTTTCAACGGAGTGAAAACAATAGAGGAAGAGCTCAAAAACCGAGAATGTTATCAAGAGATTAGTAGTATAATGAATGTAGGAATGACATATAGCTCCCTCAACAGTTCAAAGAAAGAATGTTCTACTCCTGAACAGAGGAGAAATCTCTTGCTTCACAAATTCCATGAGAAGTTTACCTCGATAGATTCAGGTAGGTGCACTGAAAACAACAGTATATCAAGACAATAGCTGAATCATGGCCTCGGTTTATTTTGTGAATACTCATCTAGTCCAGTGTTCTGTTTTTACTTTATGATTTATATGATTTTTACTTTATCTTTACTTTTACTATGATCAGATGAGTTAGACCAGATTGATATGGTGCATGCCACTTACTGGGGAGAGTGGAAATCAAAGTTAGAAGAGGAGAAACGGATGGCTGATCAAGCAAGAGTGCTAAAAAATGTACTGCCTGATATAGACACATCTCGATTCCTATCTGGCGACGCTAACTATATCAAAAAGGTTGTTTTCTCCTTTGTTGACTCTGTGAAGCTGGAGAGAAAACATATACTAAAGGAAGCAGTAAAGATAGCTGAGAACTATGGGTTGCATCGAACTGAGGTCTCTCGCTCTTTCTCCCTCCCTCCGTCCCTCCCTCCTTTTGTTTTAGTTTTCATGTGATGTAAGTCTCTTGTCTCTGAATATTGTAGGTGCTTTTACGATTTCTGGGCTGTGCTCTTGTCTCTGAATATTGGGATAACGACGATATTCTGAATGAAATTTCTGAATTCCGAGAGGATATTGTCAAATCAGCTAAGGGGGTGATTGATATGATATATTCAGATGTCTACCCAGAGATTGATGGGCATAATAAGCAACGCCTCTCCTACATATTTGGCATCCTTTCAGCGTGCCATTCGTATCTTAAGAGGACTAGTGAGATAGAATTGACATACCAAGAACATGTCCACACACATAAGCTTGAGCTGTTTCAGTATTACAAGGTCCTGGAGGAAGAGTGCAAGAAAGTCTGTTTCATTGATCACTTAAACTACAAAAATATTGCTAGCCTGGATAATCTGAACTTTGAGCATTTCAATGAAGAGGTATGCCAGAATATCCATGCCTCGACCGTCAGTGCTCTAGCTGATATGGTACAAGCTCTCGTGAGTATGTATGTTGATGTACAGGCTAAGGGTCTTGTATCACGTCAAGGTGTTTACAAACATTATGTTCTTGGCATGTTGGCATCTTTAGAAGGCCGCAATGAAGCACGATCAAACAGCACAGATTGTGAAAAGTTGCAAGCGTTTCTTTGTGAAATTGAGGTGAACTATGATAGTTGCAAGGAATATATCCAAACTCTTCCTGCCACAGATATCTCATACATCATTGGGAGGTATTGCACGCTATGTTTTCCTTGCAACTTAGCGAGAAGCCACCCACATGAACCTTCATGGAAGAAACCTCTCTGTATGCTGATAACACTTTGGGTTAAACTTCTTGATGACATACCAAGGCAGTCAACTGTTAGCTCGTATGAAAGGACAGGCTACTTGGATCCGAACCGGTTATCTCACTGCATGAGTGCTTTCAGACAGCTATTAATAAATGATGAGATAACAGTGCACCAAGGTTGGGATGCCATCTCCATGTTTGTACAAGCTGGCTTTAATAGAGAAATGATAATTGACACATCACACATTTGCCGAGCTATGATTCTTTCTGGATGTGCTTTCAAAACTGTAGTTGAAGTGTACTATGGAGGACAGGAACATTTGGAAAGTATGGGTGCAGACTCAAGGAATCCTTTGGATCTCTTAGAGCTTTATGGTGCTTCTACAGATGGCTGTTTGTCCGATCTGATCGGAGGCTCTTGTGAGTCTGAGGTATTGCTGCATAAGCTACTGTCTTCATTGAACCAGTCAGCAGGGGAAGATGCCAGCTCTCTTGAAATGATCAGGACTGCTGTCTGGGGAAAGTTGACAACCTTTTCTGAGAACATGCAGCTAGGTAGCCAACTACGTGTCTATGCTCTGCAGCTGATGCAGTGTATTACAGGAAGCAACCTCAAGAGCCTCCCAAATGAGATTGTTTCTCAGGTTGAGCCATGGGAATCATGGTATGAGCCTGGAACAAGTGCTTCCATAGCTGATGAGGGTACGACTCCCTCTAGTAGCATCACGGCAACTCTAGTGGCACTCAGATCTAGTCAGATGATCACTGCAGTTCTGCCAGATGCTAGTATCACGCCCGAAAACTTGTCGAGTCTCGACTCTGCAGTATCTTGCTTCTTACACTTGTCAGAACGTGCTTCTTCTGTTGAGAGTGTTGCTGTTCTGGAAGCAGTGCTAGAGGAGTGGGAGCAGTTGTTCTCTTCCAAAGAAGAATTTGTTGCGCCTCTTGAATCGCCAAAAGAAGCAAGCGACTGGAGTGATGGGTGGGATGATGGCTGGGAGGCCCTACCAGAAGAGCTGGAGAATCCAACGCAAAAGCAAGATGATGCGTCATCATCTGTCCATCCTCTCCACAGTTGTTGGATGGCGATTATAAGAAAACTTGCAGCGTTTGGTGAGCTCCAGAAGATCATTGAACTTCTAGATCATGCATCTTCAAAACATGGCCTGTTGCTAGAGGACGAAGAAGCACGCCGCTTGCTTGACCTTGTATCTGCAGCGAACTGCTTCATGGCTCTCAAAATCATGCTGCTACTCCCATATGAAGCTCCACAGTTGAAGTGCTTGCAAATGGTCGATGCAAAAATTAGGGAAGGAACTGTGTCCACCTCATCAAGTGCTGAGGACCATGAGCTGCTGGCATTGGTTCTGTCATCTGGAGCCCTGCAGAAGATCGCTGCCGAGGACGGACACTCCAAACTTTTCTCTCATATATGCCATCTCGTCGGTCAACTTGCGAGGTCATTCCAGAACGATCTCTGCGCACACTGGGAAGCCGAATCTAACTCATCAGAGGCATCTAAGATAAACCGGTCTTTACTGTTTGGTAAGGTCTTGCTCCCGTGTTTCGTATCTGAACTGGTGCTCAGCGGACAGTATCTATTGGCTGGGTTTGTCGTCTCGAGATGGATGCACATCCCCCCATACCTTGGCCTGATGGATGTTGTCGAGCCCAGCGTGCGACACTACCTGGAAGGCCAGGTTGCTCAAGCTCAGCAGCAGGTGGGGGAGAGCCATGCTTCTCTTGCTGAAAATGAACTGTCGTCTATAAGCCGCACATTGTCCAGTCTAAGATTGAAAATGGTTCCTCTTTTGCAATCGGCGTTGATAGCCCTTCCGAACCGAGAGTCTTAGACTCTGAGTCTGGTTGTACATTATAACTTAACGCTGCTGGTGCAACTCGGTGTAACTGTAACATGGTGAATATTACAGGGTTAAAAAACTAGCAGGGGCAGTATGCTTTGGGAGAGTACTTGCAGTGCATTTCTTGTCCTGCGGAGCTATATATTTTGCCTTGTTTTACTGCGTCAACATCTACACTACACCTTTGTTAGTTAAATATTTTAAACATGATTTTCTTGTACTGGACTCACGCTCAACAGCAACAGCAACCAAGCCTTTTGTCCCAATAAGTTAGGATAGGCTATATATGAAACCCAAATAGAAACTAGATAAAATTAAGTCAAGCGAAAAACAGTGAAAAGTGCGAGTTGAACAAAAACTAGTAAAAAAAGCAAGTAAAAAATAAGAAATAAATCAAGGTTCAGACACATGGATTGCTGATTTCCATGTAACCCTATCAAAAAACAAATCTCTAGTTGCATTATTACATGGCGAATTGGAGAGTGCTGAAGAACTATGGCTGCTGTTAGAGGTTCAGTAAAAATGTACGGTAGGAGTACTACCTTATTCGTTTTTTGTCTGCTCAGTTTAGAACTGTGCTTGCGTGTTTTAGAACAGCAGATTTTTCAAACCCTCGTGAATCTTATCTCTGAATTTGAGATTACTCTCTTTTAGTCCAAATAAAAAATGGTTTGTAACCATGCATTTTTCTTACTCCAAATGCAAAAAAGCTCTGTAACCATTTGTTAAAAATGTGTGTTCCTTTAGAAACATCACGTTGTTCCTCCTGGCGTGACAAAGAAACAACAGTAGGCATTTTCAAATTCTATGAAACCTTATGAAACTCTCTTGTCCTATTGAAACAACATCAAACCTTCATGAAGCCGGGTTTGAAACACCAGAGTTGTGTTCTGAAACAAGTTTGAAATGGCAGTAATGTTTTCTAGTAGCATCTGTGCCCAAAGGCCAATGGACACACTGGGCAGAAAAAGGCGTCCAACGGCGCGCCCTAAAGTTGTTTTCAGCTTGGCGCAACCCAGTGTTTGGCGTGATGAGACCATCCCCGCTCCATAGGGCGTGTGCTCAGCACTCAGGATGCAAAGCATTGGATTTGCGACGAGTGGTGGGCCAACACTGTCAGTGACACAGTTGTTGGTCTTCGTCATTAACTTCCGCCGCCACTGGTGGACAGAGCGAGTAATTGACACGTCAGAGGCCACACTAATTTGTCATGTTGTCTACGTGCAGGCATCTCTCCCCTTGTCGATGTGACGCGCATGGTGTTGTGTGGTGTGGCGGGAAGCGCCTGGCTAATGCTCGCGCAACCCGCTCAGCTTCCGCCGGAGATAAAAAGGCACACACAGCGTCCATCGCCGCACACTATCCTCGCCTCTCTCTCGCAAACCCTAGCCGTCGTTAGAGCACCACACCCACATCGCCATGTCGAGCAGCAGACGCACCGAAGGCGCCACCATGAACGGCGGCGTGCTGCACAATCTCACCTCGACCAGGCATGGGCATTGTACCGAGCACGGTACCCATGCCCGCCGAACTACCACATCCCCTTGTGCAACGCCTATGCTATCATTGTGACCGTTAGTTTAGGTTTTTAGTTAAATTTTGTTTGAACCTTGTAAAATATAACGAAGTTTGAATGATATTTTAAGTTTTTTTTTCAATTTTTTCAACAATCTGGTTGGGACACGCAACTGGGAACATGCGTGCCCCAAATAGGCGGGGCGTGGTGTCGTCCCCAAACGGCCGATCAGACGCTTCCGTCGGACGTCATTTGGGAAACACGACCAGAGATCCCCTAAACAGGGCCGACCCATAGGATGGGGCAGAGGGGCGCTCTCCCTGTTCCCCATGGAGGTAGGGACCTTGACCTAAGACTTGTATATGTACCTATACTTGTCTTCCACTATTGAGACCCAACAAGGTGAAATAATTCTAAAAATATTGATGGCCTAAGTTGTATCCTGCTTAGTCTCTACTCTGACTTATCTTTTCCGAGAAAAAATACTCTAAAATTTTGTATAGAAAAGAGGGAAATGCGGCATCCATTTAAAACTCATAGAGATGCATAATTCCATTTTGATCGCGGGAAACAACATCAACATTGCTCTAGCAAACACTCTAGCATTTCTGAATATTCTTTTCTTGATGCCGGCATTTTTATGGCCTCTCCAAGGCCTCCTTTGATTCATAGGATTGTGAAAGGATTTTTGTAGGATTAGGATCCTATAAAAAAAATCTTACAGCAGTTGTTTGATTCAAAGGGTCATATCCTATAGAAAATAATCTCATAAAAATCTTGTAGTGTAAAGTCCATAGGAAAAAAAGCATGAGGTTGGAGCTCATAGAAAATTCATTTACCACAATAAAAAAAAAATATTCTTCCCATAGGATTTAACTAGTCATGACTTCTCAATCCTATGAGTTTTCTATTCCTACATTTTCCCTATCCCATGAATCAAAAGAGCCCTAAATATGCAGAACAATATCGATCTTCATGTGTCTCTAGAAAGTTGTGAGTATTCATTATTGAATACTAATGAGAAATCACTTAACTATACTCCTTTAATTCTGAAAGCAGCTCTCCTTTAATTCCTAACGTTTGTATTTGTTTAGTATCATTCATGTTATAGATCATTCATGTTATAGAGACTACTTCATCCTCTTATTTATTCAATGCCTAATATGTCTATCCTTCTAGTCATTTTGTGCACATGCATATGAATATGTTACTTCCTTTTGTTCTACTATTAATCTAGAGGTACACAGGGGTGTACCCAGGTTATGGTGGCAGGGTCAGAGTACACCCATCCGTTGAAATTGATTTCTTTGAAACAAGTTGGAACTTTTACAAAAGTTACCGACGCGATTAAAAAGATCCTGCATTACTATTTGGCAATCACCATAGCGAGGGTAAAAAGTAGACGCCGACACCACTCTCTTTGTAGCGAACGTGTTCTGTTCTGTTGTGTTCCTCAATGGCTGTAACGTACGCACATCCTGTTGCATTACATCGGCCACCGCATATATATACGTACGTCCGGGATGCGGTGCAAGCTGGGACGAGCCGAGGAGTGACCGATCAGACTCAGACGGACGGTACCGGAGCAGAGGAACGTGGCGTGCTATGGCGTGAATGCGTCGCGTCACTACTGCCTAGTAGTGGTCCGCTAAGGTGATACTAGTCCACTGTTGATGGTCACCGCACTGCTGCCGCGTGACCCCGCCCCGACCTTGAAAGCGCCGCCGCCGGCCGCCCAACACGCCGCAGCCTGTTTATTATGTCGCCGGAGGCAGTAGTGGTGACAGGTAAGTGCAATGATGCAGCAATTCCCTAGGCTTTTCACTTTAACCCGAGACCATCTGTTACCACGGAAAGCACTTGAAAAGTGGTCTTACCTGGACTAGTGACACAGAGCTTGGCGATTAATATAAGTACTCACTCACGTCAGTTAGAAACGTGTTGTTATCTTGACTAGAGATGTTTGTTGCACCCGATACCTGAGTCGCCGAAAGTTTTGGTAAAAAATGAGGGTGAGCGAGTTTAGCGAGGAGAAAAGCAGCCGGTGACAAAATTATGGTTGCGGGTGGCAGGGCAGAGCACGCGGCTTCCGCACCTGGCTGGCAAGCATGTCCATGGCACTGGTACTCCAGGCATAGGGTGTCAGATGACCCATCAAAATTCCATCTTTAGCTCAATTGTCAAAATCTATTTAAATTTTGAAAAAAAAATATTATATTTTAAAAATAAACTAGAAATAAAATTTTGGTAGGATCCCATTTAACATCCTAGTCAGACACGAGCACCACCTAACGTGTGTACAGCATTTAGGTATAGTTAAGAAAAATGTAGACACAGGTCTAAGGACATCTTCACCGGGTCGACACGGGTCGACACAAATAGGTGATCCAAAACGTCCGTTTTGGTCCGAATGGGTCGGATCGCATGGGGATTTGAGCCGTGGTCCAGCCTATTCGAGGAACCGCGCACAGTGGCCCGACGCAACTTGTCTGTCTCCCCCGCTATCACCGCTTGACGACCTCGGCGGTGGGACGTTAATGGCGACGCGACTAAAGCTAACAGCGTCGGCGGCGGCCGGTGTTTCCCTCAATCGTTGGGTTTCGTTTCCCGCACGCGCCTTCTCGTCCGCGGTCACAAAACTTCCCACGCATGGCCAGCCATTTCCCGCCTTCGCAGCGGTCTATAAAAGACGGTCGCTAGCACGGCGGAGACAACAAGCCTAAGCAAGAGCAAACACTACCAAAAAAGCGCCAACCACCAGCTGTCATGCCTCGCCACAAGATCGCTAACTGGACCACGTCGCTGTCAAGGAGGCGGTGGCTAGGGAGGCCGCATCAGCGACCCTCCACGAGATCCTCCATGAGGCGTCCATGACCATGCTGGAGGAGGTGGCCAGGGAGGCCGCCAAGGTACCTGTGCGTGAGGTTCGCCCCGCCGCTACCATGTGCAGGGCGGCGGAAACGGAGCAGCGCGAGCACGCCACCAACGCGTCGGCGGAGGAGGAGCGCATGGCCAATGCCGCCGAGGCAGCGGCCATGTGGGCTCTCGTCGAAGGGTACGAGACAGAGGTGGAGGAGGACGACGAGGAGGAGGCGTAGGAGGCGGCGATCGCCGCCCCCAGCAGATCACGCGGGCGCTGGGCCTTGGCCCCAACGGGGTTCCGACTGTCACGCCCCAATGGTAGGCCTGGTTGACAACTGCCACATATTTATAATTTTTCAACTATAAACATGTTAGGCTAAAGAAAAATCATTACTACAAAACTAACACAAGGGGACATTTTATTCATCATTTGGTCAGTACAAAAGATTCGGTTACATGCAAAGTTCTTTTATTCATGCCCCTTTCCGTACTACTACCCTACTCCATGCCATCATGTTCAAGAGTACCTACGTCTGCACAAGAAAAGAAAGAAACAAGAGTGAGCATGTAATCATACTCAGCAAGCACACATGTACAAAATTGTGAGATGGCACCGATTCAGTAAACAGGAGTATTGGAGATTCTATAAAGACATAGATATTTATAGATTAAAAATATTTTAAATGAAATAAAAGAAAACTAAATAACTGGTATCACACATGACAGCAAGCTTTTCCGACCCGGGAGTCACGGGGATGAATATTCACGCTTTTACACTCTGCAGAGGGGTACTCTGACGCCAACAGTCCCGACCAGAACCACACAGGCGCTAGTCGAGCAGTGTTCTTTTGCCCGCTAAAACCCGGACACTTTGGCATACTAGTATCGGCCGCTCCTGCGGATCCATCGTCGACACGTTCCAGACAAAGGCCGTCCCTAGCGGAGAACTCAGATAGTCCCATTCCTATACTGTGACTACAATGTTTTTGCTGTCGTGATATCAGAGTTTTGTTAAACAAGAATTTTTAGATAAAAACTAATAGCTAATCATCAATAAAGAAATTAACAGATTTTCTAAATATTCTCTAACTTTTTTCAAAACATGGCCTCTAGCCATTCATGGGTTAAACTAGACTTAAGCCTAACTTGCCACTGCTAAGAGTAGCATAAAATATTTCCTTATCGGATGGAGTATAGGATCAAAGGAAAGAAATTTTCAAACATGAATTAGCAAGCGCTAAGATACATGGAAATGAATAGTACAAATCCTCCTAGCCGTATACATGCATGTACTATCACAGATCATAGACTAGCAATGGAAATAGTACTAAACCAAGTAGCACCGGTGCATGCGTGAGCTAGGAAGTCAAAAAGATAGAACCGGCAAGAATTTATAAGTGAGTTGAATAGATTAGAGCAAGCTTCCTGACATATCCATGCATGTGCCACCATCGACATGCATGAATCATAGAAGCCTAGTACATGTCTATCAAGTCACGTACAGAGTAGACATAGGAAAATAAACTAGGTAGGCTTTTGTAGAGAGAGATGGGACATGTGCTTGCCTTCTCCTACTACCCTCTATAACGAAGAGTTACTATCTTCTCTTCTCACGCCTAAGAATGTGACTAGTGATAGCTGGTACTCTCACGTGATGTGTGACTTCCAGTCCTTTTTACAGGCCACGGAGAGAAAAGATCTGGCCCACCGCTTAAGCATACTCTAGAATATCTACCGCTTTGCCGACTGTTTTTTTATATACTGCTAATTAGAAGCATATTTTCTTAGTGAGACGCGTAGCCTTTTTGTGCTAGAAAGTTTCCACGTACACTCTACATGCATCTGACTCAGCTCATCATTTCTAGAACCAATGCCATATGTTTTCCTACGTACATTTTTAGGTAAAATATCTCACCGATCAAAGGTGCAGCTAGCTTGCTAAATATCTGAATGTATAATACACTCGTTTCAATCTTTTATCTTTTATGCATGCAAGAGTATCCACGAGAAAAGCTACTCGTTGTTGACTTATTTGATCCAAAACATGCCTAATAACTTTACACATTATTTATAAAAAAATTCAAACCAAATAATTATTTTGATTCTTTCATTAAAACAGTCAAATTAACATGGGTGTTACACCGACGAGGGTGGCCCTGGCGGAGAGGTCGCAGGGAAGGGAGGAAGGCCGCGCCCTTCGGGAGGAGCAGGTACGCCACGTCGCTGATGATCGGGTAGCGGAGGTGACAGTGACATGGTTATACCTCACGGATACACAACATCCGCATACCTAGTCCAGCCCGAAGGAAGGCCCCCTGCAAGATATGCGGCCTACGGAGATTCCGGGTGGCCCAGGCCCATGACGCCTTCGAATGCTTGGAGAACAAGACTAGAGTAGATAGAATTTCAAAGGGTAAACCCTAATCTGTAACCGAATCGACCTATGCCCGGGACCTGCCTATCTATATAAAGGCTAGGAGGGCACGGCGAGGAGGGCACAGCGAGGAGGGCACCTCTCACTGCATACACACCTCCACGCCATATTGCATCTGCGCACCCCTATAACTTTCGGTTCCGCCGTAATCAAGAGCAGACAAGCAGGAGTAGGGTTTTCCCTCCGGGGGCCTAAACCTGGGTAAACTTTGTGTCCCCGCATTGCTTGTTTGCTAACCGTTCCACGATCTCAGCATCCCCACCTTCTCCAAGACCCAAGTTCATAACAATGGGCATTGACGAGATTAAACCTCGTCAATTGGCGCCGTCTGTGGGAAACGGGAGCGCTGATTGTGCGATCATGACGGTCCCATACGAAGCGATCTACAACTCCTCAGCGACGGAGAGCCACCTCCTCTTCAGAGCTTTCGACTTCATCGCCCACTCGCCAGCAACCATGAAGGATTTCGAGCCCATAGGCGACGGGCTCGAGATTCTGTTCGGGAGCTTCTGCTTCCAAGTGGGGCAGACCGGACTCTCCGCCTCCTAGAGCAGGTGCCACCACCATCCATCAGGCCCGCTTCATGGGTACCACCCATCGGCGTTCTACGCACGTCGACGCTAACAGATGAGTCCTATGACAGCAGCGGCTGTAACTCAGATCTGTGCGGCCCTCCATCAAACGAAGGAACCTATGGTTTCGGATCCGAAAGCTGCGGCAGCAGCGATCCAATCTGCAGGCGATACCAATGCACCGTGGTCATCCATGGAGAAATGGAAGGGCAGCCAAATTCGACTGAGCCCAACCCACCACCAAATCCACCGCCCAACCCGCAGGCTGGGAATGGAGGAAACGGAGGGCAGCCGCCCCTCCAGCCCAACGAGGGCGACGCTGCCTCCTATCAAAGGATCAACCTCAACAAGGACGGTTGGCGCCAGGAACATGAAGCTGTGGCAGCTAACAAGATCCTACCTATGAATTCTTCACGGGATCTACTGATGGCATACCACCCCCTCCTCATCGGCGAGCACAATAGGCAGGTGAAGCTACAGGAGGATCTCGACAAACGCAAGCAGGCAGCTTCAGAGTCTAGCGTGCGGCGATCTGCGCTCTCCGCCTCTGGTGGCTCCAGCTCGCACGACAATCACGCCAACAAGCATTGCTCTCGCACAGATAACTGTTGGAATTATGCCCTAGAGGCAATAATAAAGATGTTATTATTATAATTCTTGTTCATGATAAAGTTTATGTTCCATGCTAGAATTGTATTAAGCGGAAACTTTAATACTTGTGTGGTTTGTAAACAACACCGTGTCCCTAGTACGCCTCTATGGACTAGCTCATTGATCAATGATGGTTAAGGTTTCCTAACCATAGACATGAGTTGTCAATTGATAATGAGATCATATCATTGGGAGAATGATATGGTGGATAGACCCAAACAAAGCAGAGCAATTAGATCGTGTCATCATGTTCGTCTTTGCGAAGCTTTTCCTATGTCAAATATTGTATTCCTTAGACCATGAGATAATGCAACTCCCTGGTATCGGAAGAAAGCTTTGAGGTCATCAAACGTCATCCTATGAGAGGGTGATCATAAAGGTGTCTCTCAGGTGATCGGAAAGTATCTGTTGGGTTGTATGTATCGAGATGGAATTTGTCCCTCCCAAGTCGGAGAGATATACTTCGGGCCCACTCGGTAATCGATATCAACACCGCTTGCAAGCATGTGGTTAAGGAGTTAATCACAAAGTGATATCGGATTACGGAACGAGTAAAGTACTTGCTGTGAACGAGATTGAACTAGGTATGACGGTACCGACGATCGAATCTCGGGCAAGTAAAATATCGCGAGACGAAGGGAATATGTATATGGGATTGATTGAATCCTGGCATCGTGGTTCATCCGATATGATCATCGATGAATGTGTGGGAGTCAATATGGGTGCCCAGACCCCGCTGTTGATTATTGATAGAAGATCATGTCTGCATATTCTCGAACCCGCAGGGTCACACACTTAACGTATCTTGACGCTAGGATAGATTGGATAATTGGTTTATGAATTTTTGTTCGGAGTCTCGGATGGGATCCGGGATATCACGAGAGGTTCCGGAATGGTCCGTAGAATAAGATTCATATAAGGCAGTGCAGTTTTTGGAGTTCGGAATTGTTCCGGGTTAATCGGTATTGTACCGGAAGCTTCTAGAACCTTCCGGAAGGGGACCAACGTGGCCCCACCTTCCGGGAGGGGGCATGGGCCTATGAGGGAGTGTCCTGGCCGCATTGGGCCAGGGGCACAAGGCCCCATAGGGCCCAGCCGATTCTAGAGAGATTTGACTCGTTTAAATCTCGGGATAGAATTTCTAGATAAGGGAGAGTTTAAATCGTTTAAACTAGAGATAGGATTTCTAGATAAGGGAGAGTTTAAATTGTTTAAACTAGAGATAGGCTTGGAGGAGGGGCAAGGGCTGGCCGCCCCCCCCTCTATATATAGAGGGGTGGTGCACCCCCTCCCCCCACACACACCTTCCTCCAAGCCCTAGCAGCCTTGCTACCTTCCTCTCTCCCTCCCGACTGTTTGTAGGCGAAGCCCTGCAGCAGAAATTCTCCACCATATACACCACGCCGTCGTGTTGTAGATCCAATCTATCTCTCCACCATACTCGCTGGTCCGAGGAAGGAGGAGACGTCGAGGTGCTGCACGTGTGCATCTCACGGAGGCACCGCCACTTGTGGTGCTAGATCGGATCGGATCGCGAGGAGGAGAAGCGAGTACGACTACATCACCCACGTTCCGACGAACGTTCCGCTGTGCGAATCTTCAAGGGTATGAAGATCTAATCCAATCTCTCTCGTTGTTTGCATCTCCTAGATTAGATCTTGGCTTTCCCTCTGTTCGCTCCGTAGAAAATTTTGATTTACTATGCCGCGAAACCCTTCAGTGGTATCAGAGCTAGATCTATGCGTAGATGTGTTTCACGAGTAGAACGCAACATGGTTGTTGCGGGCGTTGATGTTTTCTGTTGCAAGCCTCTTGTTTGTGTTCTTCTTATGACGCGGTATAGTGAGATTGAAGCGGTCCAGGCCAACCTTACGCGACGTCGTTCGCGAGACCGGCTCCGCACTTGACGTGTGGCTTGTTCCACACATGCGGCTGGTGGATGTCAGTTTCTCTCACTATAGTTGTCATGGGATTAACACCAGAGTTTGGCAACCATAATATCACCGTTGTGTCTTTTCGTAGGTAAGAATCGTTCTTAGCATCTACTCCCATAAAGCCACGTAAAACATGCAACAACAAAGTAGAGGCGTCTAACTTGTTTTTGCAGGGAGTGTTTTCTGTGATATGGTATGGCCCAAGATGTGATGTGTATATTGTATGCGATGATCATGTTTTGTAATGTTTCACGACTTGCGTGTCGATGAGTACACAACCGGCAGGAGCCATATGGTTGTCTTTATAATTGTGTATGACCTGCGAGTCAACTTCTTATACGCCATGTAATAGCTTTACTTTATCGCTAAGTAGTTAGCAATAGTTGTAGTTGCTATTCGTGGTAGAGGCAATCATGGTGGAGTGATGGAGATCATGCCGGAACGCACAAGATGGAGATCATTGCGCGAAGATAGGCTATACCATGTCACATAAAGTTATATGCATGTGATGTTTATCCTTTTATGTATCTTATCATGCTTAGATCGCGACGGTAGCATTATAAGATGATTCCTCACTTAAAGATCAAGATAAAAACTGTGTTCTCCCCAAGTATGCACCGTTGCGAAAGTTCGTCGTGTCCAAGCATCACGTGATGATCGGGTGCTATAGACTCTACGCTCACATACAACGGGTGCAAGCCAGTTTTTGCACACGCGGAAATACTTGGGTCTAACTTGACGAGCCTAGCATGTACAGACATGGCCTCGGAACACAAGAACCGTAAGGTTAAGCATGAGTCATATGAATGATATGATCGACACTTCGTTGTCCACCATTGAAACCACATCTCTTCTCGTGATGATCGGATTAGGTGTGGTGAATTTGGATCGTGTTCACTAAACAACTTGAGGGATGTTGAATTTAGTGGGAGTTCATCTAGTAATTTGATTAAGTTGAACTATTTATCATGAACATAGTCTAAATTGTACTTGCAAATACTGTAGATCCAATGGCCAAGTCCAACTTCAACTTCAACGTTTTTGCTGAGAAAGAAAAGCTTAGAAACAATGGGTCTAACTTCACCAACTGGTTCTGCAATCTAAGAATCATTCTGTCTGGCGGACAAAAGGACTGTGTCCTTGGTAAAGCGTTAGGTGACCCCCCTGCTGCAACTGCGCCGGCTGATGAGAAAGCTGTCTATCAGTCGCGCAAAGATGATTATGGTGTGATTAAGAGCACCATGTTGTTTGCTATGGAACCGGAGCTTCAAAATCGTTTTGAAACCTATCCCGGGCCCTTTGAGATTCTCGAGGAGCTGAAAACCATGTTTCAGACTCAAGCCCGTTCTGAGAGATATGAGATCTCTGAGAAGTTCTTTAACTGCAAGATGGAGGAAGGGAGTTCCGTTAGTGAGCACGCCATAAAGATGTCGGGCTACACTCAACGCCTTGAGCAACTGGAATGCACGATTCCAGAGGAGCTCAAGATTGACAGGGTTCTGCAATCACTCCCTCCCAGCTACAAAAGTTTTGTAGTGACTCATAATCAGATTGGTTCCACTGATACGATCACCGAGCTCTTCGCAAAGCTGAAGGCTGCGGAAGTGGACATCAAGAAGGATAATCATGTGTTGATGGTCAACAAGCCCTCCTTTAAGAAAGGTAAGGGAGCAAAGAAGCCCTTCAAGAAGGGCGGCGGCAAGCGCAATGCCCCTGCTGAGAAGAAGCTCAGGTCTGGTCCCAAGCCGGACACTGAGTGCTTCTATTGCAAGGACAAGGGTCACTGGAAGCGCAACTGTCCGAAGTACTTAGCGGACAAGAAGGCTGGCACCATCAAAGGTATATTTGATATACATGTTATTAATGTTTTCCTTACTAGCCCTCGTTGTAGTGCCTGGGTATTTGATACCGGTTCAGTTGCTAATATTTGTAACTCGAAACAGGAGCTACGGAATAGACGGCGGCTTGCGAGGGATGAGGTGACGATGCGCGTTGGCAACGGATCAAGAGTTGATGTGATGGCCGTCGGCACGCTCTCCTTAGTTTTACCTTCGGGATTAGTTTTAAACCTTAATAAATGTTATTATGTGCCTGCGTTGAGCATGAACATCATTTCCGGATCATGTTTATTGCAAGACGGTTATTCATTTAAATCAGAGAATAATGGTTGTTCTATTTATATGAGTAACATCTTTTATGGTCATGCACCTCTTGTGAATGGTTTATTTCTTCTAAATCTCGAAAGGGATGAAACACACATCCATAACATTGAGGCTAAGAGATGCAAAGTAGATAGTGATAATACTACTTATTTGTGGCACTGTCGTCTAGGTCATATTGGAGTAATGCGCATGAAGAAACTCCATTCTGATGGACTTTTGGAGTCTCTTGATTTTGAATCATTTGACACATGCGAACCATGCCTCATGGGCAAGATGATCAAAACCCCGTTCTCCGGTATGATGGAGCGAGCAACGGACTTGTTGGAAATCGTACATACCAATGTATGCGGACCGATGAGTGTTTCGACGCGCGGTGGATATCGCTATTTCCTCACTTTTACCGATGACTTAAGTAGATATGGGTATATCTATTTAATGAAACATAAATCTGAAACGTTTGAAAAGTTCAAAGAATTTCAGAATGAAGTGGAGAACCATCGTAATAGAAAGATTAAGTTTCTACGATCCGATCGTGGGGGCGAATATTTGAGTTATGATTTTCTCAAGCATCTTAAAGCAAGCGAAATTGTTTCGCAACTCACGCCACCCGGAACACCACAGCGCAATGGTGTGTCTGAACGCCGGAATCGAACCCTATTAGATATGGTCCGATCGATGATGTCTCTTTCTGATTTGCCGTTATCATTTTGGGGTTATGCATTAGAAACCGCTGCATTCACTTTAAATAGGGCTCCATCTAAATCCGTTGAGACGACACCGTATGAACTGTGGTTTGGTGCTAAACCTAAGTTGTCGTTTCTTAAAGTTTGGGGATGCGAAGCTTACGTCAAGAAGTTGATGTCGGACAAGCTCGAGCCCAAAGCGGAGAAATGTGCCTTCATAGGATACCCTAAGGAAACTATTGGGTATACCTTCTATCACAGAACTGAAGGCAAAGTGTTTGTCGCAAAGAACGGTTCCTTTCTTGAGAAGGAGTTTCTCTCGAAAGAAGTGAGTGGGAGGAAAGTAGAGCTAGACGAGGTTATTGAACCTTCTCTTGAATTGGAGAGTAGCGCAGCACCTGAAATTGTTCCAGTGCCGCCTGCACCAACAATAGAGGAAGCTAATGACAAGGATCATGAAGCTTCGGACGATGCTGCTACTGAACGTCGCAGGTCGACAAGGTCGCGTGCCCCTCCTGAGTGGTACGGCAACCCTGTCTTGACTGTCTTGTTGGTAGAAGACAGTGAACCTACGAACTATGAGGAAGCGATGATGAGCCCAGACTCTGAGAAATGGCTGGAAGCCATGAAATCCGAATTGGGATCCATGAGCGAAAACCAAGTATGGACTTTGGTGGATCCTCCTAGTGACCGAAAGGCCGTTGAGTGCAAATGGATATTCAAGAAGAAAACGGACGCGGATGGTAATGTTACCGTCTATAAAGCACGGCTTGTCGCAAAAGGTTTTCGACAAGTTCAAGGTGTTGACTACGATGAGACTTTCTCTCCCGTAGCGATGTTTAAGTCCATTCGGATTTTAATAGCAATTGCTGCGTTTCATGATTATGAAATATGGCAGATGGATGTCAAGACTGCTTTCCTCAATGGCAACATTGATGAAGAGTTGTATATGATGCAACCCGAGGGTTTTGTCGATCCTAAGGATGCTAGTAAAGTATGCAAACTTCAGCGTTCCATTTATGGACTGAAGCAAGCATCTCGGAGTTGGAACCTTCGTTTTGATCAAGTGATCAAGAGCTTTGGATTTGTTCCAAATTGCTACGAAGCTTGCATCTACAAGAAAGTGAGTGGGAGCTCGGTGACGTTTCTGGTACTGTATGTGGATGACATATTGATTATCGGAAATGACATCAACATGCTTAACGATGTGAAGAGTTATTTGAACAAGTGTTTTTCAATGAAAGACCTAGGTGAAGCTGCTTATATATTGGGCATCAAGATCTATAGAGATAGACAAAGACGCCTGATAGCTTTAAGCCAAAGTACATACCTAGACAAAGTTCTGAAAAGGTTCAGAATGGATAAGGCAAAGAAAGGTTCAGTGCCTATGTTGTCAGGTAAGATATTGAGCAAGGCTCAGTGTCCAGCTACGGTAAATGATAGGGAAGCTATGAGCAAAGTGCCTTATGCCTCGGCCATAGGTTATATCATGTATGCCATGCTATGTACTAGACCGGATGTGTCCAATGCTCTTAGTTTGACGAGCAGATATCAAAGTGATCCAGGAGTGGAACACTGGACAGCCGTGAAGAACATCCTAAAGTACCTAAATAGAACTAAAGAAATGTTCTTGGTCTATGGGGATGATGAACAGCTTGTCGTAAAAGGTTACGTCGATGCTAGTTTCGACACCGACAAGGATGATTCTAAATCTCAGACAGGATACGTTTATATTTTGAATGGAGGAGCTGTAAGCTGGAGAAGCTGCAAGCAAAGCGTGATCGCGGGATCTACAGTAGAAGCGGAATACATGGCTGCTGCAGAAGCGTCAAGTGAAGGAGTTTGGATCAGAAACTTCATCACTGAGCTTGGCGTGGTTCCAAGTGCATTGGACCCACTGGAGATATTGTGTGACAACACTGGCGCCATAGCACTCGCTAAGGAACCAAGATATCATCCAAAGACCAAGCATATCAACCGCAAGTTTCATATAATCCGAGATTATATAGCAGATGGAGATCTGAAGATTAGCAAAGTACATACGGATCTGAATGTCGCAGATCCATTGACTAAACCTCTTCCACGTGTAAAACATGATCAACACCTCAGTGCCATGGGTGTGAGATTGTTGCCAGATGTAAACTAGATTATTGACTCTAGTGCAAGTGGGAGACTGTTGGAATTATGCCCTAGAGGCAATAATAAAGATGTTATTATTATAATTCTTGTTCATGATAAAGTTTATGTTCCATGCTAGAATTGTATTAAGCGGAAACTTTAATACTTGTGTGGTTTGTAAACAACACCGTGTCCCTAGTACGCCTCTATGGACTAGCTCATTGATCAATGATGGTTAAGGTTTCCTAACCATAGACATGAGTTGTCAATTGATAATGAGATCATATCATTGGGAGAATGATATGGTGGATAGACCCAAACAAAGCAGAGCAATTAGATCGTGTCATCGTGTTCGTCTTTGCGAAGCTTTTCCTATGTCAAATATTGTATTCCTTAGACCATGAGATAATGCAACTCCCTGGTATCGGAAGAAAGCTTTGAGGTCATCAAACGTCATCCTATGAGAGGGTGATCATAAAGGTGTCTCTCAGGTGATCGGAAAGTATCTGTTGGGTTGTATGTATCGAGATGGAATTTGTCCCTCCCAAGTCGGAGAGATATACTTCGGGCCCACTCGGTAATCGATATCAACACCGCTTGTAAGCATGTGGTTAAGGAGTTAATCACAAAGTGATATCGGATTACGAAACGAGTAAAGTACTTGCTGTGAACGAGATTGAACTAGGTATGACGGTACCGACGATCGAACCTCGGGCAAGTAAAATATCGCGAGACGAAGGGAATATATATATGGGATTGATTGAATCCTGGCATCGTGGTTCATCCGATATGATCATCGATGAATGTGTGGGAGTCAATATGGGTGCCCAGACCCCGCTGTTGATTATTGATAGAAGATCATGTCTGCATATTCTCGAACCCGCAGGGTCACACACTTAACGTATCTTGATGCTAGGATAGATTGGATAATTGGTTTATGAATTTTTGTTCGGAGTCTCGGATGGGATCCGGGATATCACGAGAGGTTCTGGAATGGTCCGGAGAATAAGATTCATATAAGGCAGTGCAGTTTTTGGAGTTCGGAATTGTTCCGGGTTAATCGGTATTGTACCGGAAACTTCTAGAACCTTCCGGAAGGGGACCAACGTGGCCCCACCTTCCGGGAGGGGGCATGGGCCTATGAGGGAGTGTCCTGGCCGCATTGGGCCAGGGGCACAAGGCCCCATAGGGCCCAGCCGATTCTAGAGAGATTTGACTCGTTTAAATCTCGGGATAGAATTTCTAGATAAGGGAGAGTTTAAATCGTTTAAACTAGAGATAGGATTTCTAGATAAGGGAGAGTTTAAATTGTTTAAACTAGAGATAGGCTTGGAGGAGGGGCAAGGGCTGGCCGCCCCCCCCCTCTATATCTAGAGGGGTGGTGCGCCCCCTCCCCCCACACACACCTTCCTCCAAGCCCTAGCAGCCTTGCTACCTTCCTCTCTCCCTCCCGACTGTTTGTAGGCGAAGCCCTGCAGCAGAAATTCTCCACCATATACACCACGCCGTCGTGTTGTAGATCCAATCTATCTCTCCACCATACTCGCTGGTTCGAGGAAGGAGGAGACGTCGAGGTGCTGCACGTGTGCATCTCACGGAGGCACCGCCACTTGTGGTGCTAGATCGGATCGGATCGCGAGGAGGAGAAGCGAGTACGACTACATCACCCACATTCCGACGAACGTTCCGCTGTGCGAATCTTCAAGGGTATGAAGATCTAATCCAATCTCTCTTGTTGTTTGCATCTCCTAGATTAGATCTTGGCTTTCCCTCTGTTCGCTCCGTAGAAAATTTTGATTTACTATGCCGCGAAACCCTTCAATAACATGGACCCCGCCGCGCGACGTGAGGTCACCAAAACCCTCAACACGTCCTTCATGGAGATGGACGTCAACGGCAACGTCATACCGAAGACGCCTTAGGCTGCGATCATGGCAGCCACCACGTACCTCGCGTCACATCCACCTCCGGTGGGGTACCCGAAGAGTGCCATGCACAAGTACGCACTAGCCGGACTCAGACTCGTCGGAGCTGCGCTCCACGAAGAAGCTCCTACGGAGCCAAAGAAAAAGGCTACGGTCAGATTCAACCGTAGCCCCACACCCTCATCTGACAAGGAAGAGGACGATCACGATCTACCTCGACGACGCAAGAGCCTAAGACGTCGCAGCCGCGACTACGACGCTCGAAACGACCTTGCCCAGCGCAAGGTCGACAAGGCACGCGCCAAACGCGCGTGCTCAACCGAATCCGAAGAGGATGACGACGGAGAACTGTGTAGAGCACGATACTTCAACAGATCTGTTCGGCGCACGCGGATGCCGAAAAATTTCAAGCTTCCTTCGGATACTCAGAAGTTCGACGGCACGCAGGACCCGAAGGCCTAGCTCAGCGACCACCTCTCATCTGTCAAGTTGCACGGCGAGAACAAAAACACCGCCCTGCAATGTCTTCAGCTGCAGCTGACAGGCGCAGCCCGGATCTGGCTGAGCAGCCTGTCCTCAGGCTCCACCCGAAGCTAGGAGGAGCTGGCGTACAGTTTCATCCTAAATTTTAAGGGCACCAACAAAAGTCCATCCTCGATCGAGGAGCTGCGGGCCTGTACTCAACGTACGGGTGAATCCATTCGCTTGTACATCTTGCGCTGGTCCAACATCAAGAACTCCGCGGCACACATCTCCGAGGAGAGAACGATCGACGCCTTCAAGGATGGCGTCAAGCGCCCGGACTTCAAGGAAGAACTTGGGCACGTCAAGCCCAAGACACTCGACCACCTCATGGACATCGCCAATAGGTGGGAAGATAGCAAGGATTCCCTCCACCGAGCACATTCAGATGAGGAGGACGAATACGGCCGCAGACGCGAACGCCGTAGCAAGCGAATATCGCGCGTCTATGATGATCGCGATGGACCCAACATGGTTGCGGCTGGCTACGCCGAATGCCGCAACGACAACAACCACAGCAACTGAGGATACCGCGGAAGCAATTTCCACGACGGAGGACGCCTAACACAAATGTGGCAGCACCACAGCCGTGACGACAAACCCTTGGCATACGACAAGTTGTCGGGTCCCTGTACCATCCACTTCTACATCGACAAGCAGGATGGCAAAAAGAAGGCCAACCACATGCTCAAGGACTGCCGCGAGTTCCAGAAACTCAGCGAGGGCCTCACCCAAATGCGACGCCAGATCATGAACCTTCGCAGCAATGCGGATCCCACTGTGCAGCCTGAAACAATTCGATACAACGTTCCACGACATAGTCCCAGGGAAGGGCATATATCCCCTGGGAAAGATATGGCTCGACGTCATCTTCGGCAAAGCCCGAAAAATTTCGGTGTGAGCAGCTCGAGTTCGAAGTGGTCGATTGGTCATCACAGTACCACGCCATCCTCCGGCGTGTGGCATTCGCAAGATTCCTAGCAGTACCGCACTACGCATACCTGTTGCTCAAGATGCCAGGGCCTAAGGGCGTCATCACAGTCCAGGGGAGCTTCACCCGATCGGACCACTGCGATAGAGATTTCAACAGAATCTCCCAGTCGTTCGGCATGCAAGAGGAGCTCACGAGGCTCCCAGAGGTGACAGACAATGGGGCACCCCAGTCGTCAGGCAAAACTCACCTGATACGTCATTCGACTCCATAGTCAACACGAAAAAGGTGCAGGTCCACCCAACCGACGCATCCAAGATGGCGCTGATCGTCAACGACCTCAACCCCGCATAGGAAAGCGTGCTCGTCGAATTCCTCTATGAGCGCTAGGAAATCTTCGCCTGGTGTCCTGCGGACATGCCAGGAGTTCCCAGGGAATTTGCCAAGCACGCACTCAATGTGTTCCCGGACGCAAGGCCGGTCAAGCAGTCGATCCGAAGACTATCCGAACCACGAGCAGAAGTAGTTAGAATTGAAGTCAATAGACTCTTGGACGCCAACTTCATCCGAGAAATCAAGGAGAGCGAGTGGCTAGCCAACACTGTGCTAGTCCCAAAGAAAGACACGGACATCCTGCGGATGTGCATGGACTTCACGTCGCTCAACAAGCACTGCCCCAAGGACCACTTCCCTCTTCCTCGGATCGATCAGATCATCGATTCGACTGCAGGATGCGAGAAGCTCTCCTTCCTCGATGCCTACTCAGGCTATAATCAGATTCGGCTGGAGGTCGAAGATCAGGAGAAAACGGCGTTTATCACGCCATTCAGGGTGTTCTGCTACAACACCATTCCCTTCGGGCTGAAGAATGCAGGTGCCATGTACCAGAGGTGCATGCAGGCATGTCTGAAGAACCATATCGGTCGAAACATCCAAGTCTATGTCGACGACATAGTAATCAAGACCAGGGAAGCCAAGACACTGATCGACGATCTTCGCGAGACATTCGACAACCTTGATCACTACAAGATCAAGTTGAATCCATAAAAGTGCGCTTTTGGTGTCCCATCTGGCCAATTACTCGGCTACTTCATCTCCCAACGGGGAATCGAGGCGAATCCAAAGAAAATCCGGGCCATGCTAACCATGGAGAAGCCTAAGAACCTCAAAGGTGTCCAGCAACTCGCTAGGCGCATCGCGGCGCTGAGCAGATTCATCAGCCGCATGGGTGAGAAGGCCCTGCCTTTCTACCAATTTCTACGCAAAGCCGACAAATTTGAGTGGACACCCGAAGCGGACGACGCATTCGAAGACCTGAAGCGGCTACTCTCCACCTCGCATGTTCTGGTCACACCAAAAGAACGCGAGCCTCTACTGCTATACATCGCAGCCACACACCAGGTGGTAAGCACTGTACTCGTGGTCGAGCGACCCGAAGATGGCAAGACCCATGGGGTCCAACATCCAATCTACTACCTCAGTGAGGTACTGATGCCAACAAAATAGAGATACCCTCACTACCAGAAGCTCGCCTACGGCGTGTTCATGACGGCTCGGCAGCTGAGCCACTACTTCTAGGAGCATCAGATAATGGTCGTCAACGAGGCGCCACTGTCCAACATCCCGAACAACCCTGAAGCCACGGGATGCGTAGTCTTGTGGGGCATCGGCTATCCCCTCTAGACATAGTCTACGAGCGGCGTGACGCGATCAAATCTCAGGTCCTCCCTGACTTCCTCGTCCACTGGATGGAGCTCCAGCTACCAGACACACCGGACATGACGCGGTCATGGACGATGCACTTCGACGGCTCTAAGCGTGAGGCTGGAGTAGGAGCTGGCATCATACTGATGTCCCCGCAAGGTGACAAGATGAAATACGTCCTTCGGATGAAATTTCGCGCCTCCAACAACGAGACCAAATACGAGGCCCTCATCCACGGCATGAGGATGGCAAAGATCTGCGGCGCAATGCACCTAGTAATCTACGGTGACTCGAACCTCCTCGTCCAGCAGACGATGAACGAATGCGATGCCCATGCCGCAAACATGATCGCGTATCGCGCGCTCTAAAACTCACTCGAAGGTGACTTTGACAGTTGCGAGCTTCAGCACGTCGGAAGGGAAGCAACGAGGAAGCCGATAGGCTCGCCAACATCGGCTCCACCTGCGCACAAGTGCCACCAGGTGTGTTCCTCGAACAAATTTGCGTGCCATCTATCAAAAGGAAATTCCCCAAGGGATCACCCGAAGAAGCAGAACACTCGGGGGTTGCGCCACCCGAAGGACATGAAGGGCCCGCAAAGCTCGACACAGAGGCCGATCTCGTTAGCCTGATACAGGTCATAGCGATCGAGGAGACATGGACGCAGCCGTACCTTCAGTACCTGCTAAATAAGGAATTGCCTGATGACCCGACAGACGCCTGACACATATCTCGCTGGTCCAAAGCATTCACTCTCCATAATGGCGAGCTGTACAAACGCAACATTTCGGGTGTGCTCCAAAGATGTGTTACCATCGGTGATGGCAAAACCATCCTCCAAGACATCCATGAGGGCATCTGTGGTCATCGTGCGGGCAGTCGCGCCCTCATCACCAAAGCTCTGCGAGCTGGATTTTACTGGCCAACGGCCATGAACGATGCCAAGGACATCGTCCGAAGGTGCAACGGCTGCCAAAGGTTCACAGATAAGCCACACGCTCCAGGATCTGAGCTCAGGACCATATCACTGGCCTGGCCCTTCGCCCAATGGAGCCTCGACATGATCGGCAAACTGCCAAAGTCCTCGCCAGGAGGTCACGTCTTCCTCATGGTCGCAGTCGACAAATTCACCAAGTGGATCGAGGCTATGCCCGTCACCAACCAAAGCGGCAAAACGGCCGTCAAGTTCTTTGAGTCTATAGTCTACAAATTCGGCGTGCTGCACAGCATTATCATGGACAATGGCTCGAACTTCATCTCGAACAAATTTCAGGACTTCTGCGAGGGCCTTGGAATCAACATATCATACGCCTCGGTGGTGCACCCGCGGACCAACGAGCAGGTCAAAAAGGCCAACGGCCTCGTAGGCGGAGGCATCAAGAAACGTCTGCTCAGCCCGCTCGAACGGCTTGCGGGGGCTTGGGCAGAGGAGCTACCCTCCGTCCTCTAGAGCCTACGCACAACGCCAAACAGCGCAACTGGCTTCACACCTTTCTTCATGGTGCACGGAGCCGAAGCCGTACTACCTGCCGAGGTATGCCACAAGGCCCCACAGGTCGTCGCCTATAGCGAAGCCGAATCGACGGACACACTCGAAGATGTCGTCGATACACTCGACGAGGCACGCAACATCGCCACGGCTCGCTCAACGGTCTACCAACAAAACCTCCACAACTACCACAGCCGACGGCTGCGACCAAGGTCCTTCGTCGAAGGAGACCTCGTCCTACGACTCAAGCAAGAGCGGCCAAAAAAGCTCGAGTCACCCTGGAAGGACCCTATGTCGTCACAGAAGTCATCCTAGGCGGCGCCATTTGAGTCCCTTGGACTTATGTTTAGTACTAGACTCGGGTCTAGTAAAATCTTAGCTAGACTCACTTTTCGTAGTGTTTAGACTCTAGCTAGGATACAAAAGATGGTCTTAGCTACCCCTTCTTTAGAGTGTGTTTGCTAGCCTAAATCCCCATTTCTCGCATGCGACGGGAATAAATAAGAGTGATTGCTTACCCACGTGGAAGAGAATCTTTACACCGCACGAGTTTTAAAGTAGCCCTTAGCCTGGTCCTGAAGGAACATCGAGATAGGGCGTTTCCATGGAGCCAACTTCTTCTCGCGCTCGCGGGAGAAGAAGATGCAAGAGTGCCTGCAAGGGAGGGATGGCGAGAGCTTGCCCGCATAAGGGAAATTCCATCGGGAGAAATTGGGGTCACCGCCCACCGATTCGCATAGCCTATTTAGACTGCTCTGCCTTGCCTCCAATGTTCGTGCCACCATCCCTATTTAGATCTTCCCTCCAAATCCTCTTCTTCACCAATGAGCAGGTAAGCGGCGTCTCCTATTCTGATGGATCGAGCTCATCTTTGACAAGTCTTCTTCCTTGGCTATCTCCAATATGTCGTCATCATCGTCCGATGTTCAGATCGTTGTAAGAGACACCTAAACCCTAACTCTCGGAGCTTAGATCTTTTACCATGTTATCGCTCATAGTTCAACTATTCGTGTGTGCTTGCTTCTAGTAGATCTAGACTGTTTGTGTTATATTTTGGCAGTCATTATCCATGTCGTGTTGTGGGGATTGTCATGTGGTGTAGGTAGGATTAGTGTTACAAGTATAGTTTTTTTGCCTTGAACGAAACACAGTGCGTAGCTTTGGTGCCTTAGGAGAAGGTTGCGTCCCCTAAACTGTCGGCGACCTTTGTGTCGCCTCTGCATTATGCGCCAATGCCTGATGTGGTGTGCAAGAACAAGTTGTCCATATCATGGCCAACATCTATGTCCACTTTCGTCTTGAATAGAGGGTCTGCCAGTTGATACAGAAAGATGGTTCAGTTGTTCGGGGATTCAGAGAGGCGGACATGCGATTGATTGCAGACAATGTCTTCAAGTTATATGGTCGGACAATCACTTTGAACCAGGTGTACAATTACATAAAGCACTGGAGAGTTAGGTGGATTCAGTCGATGAGGATCAAATGGCTTGAAAACATATGTTGGGTTGAGCCGACCTATGCTATTATGGTGGACGACAACCATTACTATACGCACATCAAGGTTCGATATATTTGCACTTACATCAATACGTTGAGTAGTTGTAAAGCTCACACATGAACTACACGTTTTGAACTAACTGTGATTCTCATGCAGGCTCATCCAAAGGACATCGAGTTGATCAACAAGCCCATTAAGAACTATGCTCAGATGAATATGATCTACGGTGCTCGTATTCCTGTTGCGCTCATTACTCTGACTATGATACACCATGCTCTTAGCCACCTGATGTATCATAGTGGACATGCGACTAGGTATCTTGCCATGACCCCTAATCGCAAGATGAGCTGGTTCATGGACTTCCTGAACAAGCACTACCTCTGAGCAGTGGACTGTGCTGTTCGAGGAGGTGCTGGTAGCGGTGTTGCTGTGATGTATATTTTGGAGTAGCTAGGCTGATGAACTTTGGTTCTGGTGAACCCTGAACTTTGGTATGTATATTTTGGGAGGTGGTATTTAGTTATAACGCCTCCATTTTGTGGCGAACTTGTGTTGCATCACGGGCAGTTGTTCGTAAACTCGTGGTGCAGCACACACATATTGGTTGATTATGTGGATTCAGTCGTAACCTATGTGTGCTCTGAATTGCAGTTGTCTGAACTTTGTGGTGTGATGTGTTGTTTTCATGGGCAAGCTCACCACACGAGCAAGGAGGTAAGGATATCAGGGAGAATGCAACTAGCCAAACGAGTCCAAAATTGCCGAAAATCAAGAAAACATGCAAGCAAACAACTAGGTCATTGCTTCTAAAATCACAGAGAAACAAAAATGCACTAAACCAAACGAATTGCCCTTTAGACACCACATGTTGCATTGTCGTGTGTAGCTTTCGTGGAGCCATGATCTATAGGTGCAACTAAAATCCCTGAGCAAGCAAACACACCCTTAGAGGAACTCCACTCAGGTGCCCTAAAGCCCCCCTAAAGGGCTATGGGGGTGCCAGCGCTCAATTTTTTTTAAATCGCGCCCGACCCTCCCCCCAGATCTTCTTTCACGCCGGCGCGGTCCATTTAGTTATCCGGCGTCCCCTGGCCAAACCCTACGCACAGGGGGGCAAGCAGGGGCGCCGGATGGAGCTGAAAATGACACGGGCCATCCTTGGCAATGAGAGATAGCTTTGTTCCCGCCCTTTTTGCCGCTTCCCTCCCTTTTCTCGGCTATATGTAGGCGGTCGTCCCTTCCTCTCTCCACCTCCCATCGCCGCCGCCATGGAGAGACCCAAACTCAATTTATATGAGGCCATGATGTTCTCCCACTATAACATCCTCGCACCGCCGCGTGCGGCTTCCATCAGGCTTTGAGCTCAGCTACGTCGGCGTACCTGTGGCACCGCCCTTACATGGCACTGAGTTGGCAATACATATAGAGGAGCGCCACCGCGAGCTACCGGAGCGGAAGAGGGCGATGACCCGGTGCACGCCTAGGAGCGTGTATTGGCCAAAAAGGTTCAAGTAGGAACCGACGAAGGAGCTCGCATTGTGTCGAGCTCACTAGCAGCAGCTCCACCCAGATCTACGCAACCCCAAAGGGAGGGAGCGCTTTTGGGAAGTGCGTGGGCGTATGGTATACACCGCTATCGATGAGGCGTGATGTCTCGGCCAGGGAGCGCTTCTGGGCAGTGCGCGGGCGTACGGTATGCACCGCCATCGATGAGGCGCGCCGCCAAGACGGCGCGCCGTGAAGAATTCATGAGGAGGACGGAGGACGCCGGGATCATCGATCTCGATTCCAACACAAAGGAGGAGGAGGAGGAGGGCGATGCTGTGGACAATGCCGACCGCGAAGACGGTGACAACAACGATAAAAGCGGCATAGTAGATTAACATATAATTGTCGCACATGGAGTTGGCGATGCAGAATCGCCCTTCATTTACGTATGTACTCTCTCCATTTTAAAATATAAGATGTTTTAGCTTTATAAAGGTAATGAATCTAGACCGTGTAGGCTCACTTCAAATCTCTCCAAACCTACATACTAAAAGGATCTAGATACATTAGCTTCACAAAACTAAAACATCTTATATTTTAAAACGGAGGGAGTATGCGATATATATTAAATATATGAAATATTGGAGGGGTGTGACTGGAAACAACCCCCCTCAAATTAAGAAAACAGCCGACGGCTATATAAGCTAAGAATTGCCCGCGCTGAAGCCCATATAAGCTGATACATTGGAGATGCTGTTAGGGCATCTCCACTGGGTCGACCCAACCCGCCCGAGCGTGTCCGAACTCATCTGTGCGGACGCACGGGATGTGTTCGGTGCCGAAGCGACCCGATCCATCCGGATAAACGCGTCCGGCTCGACCCATCCGTGCACCAAATCTAGGAAACAGTTGCATCAGCCCGGACATGCGCGGACGACACGGGTGTCCTGCCCGTTGGCCACTCGGGCCCATATGTAAGTGAAACATTAGTACTTAAGATAGATATTCATTAGATTAAGCCTTGTCAGTTAAAAAAGGCCATTTAAACAAAATAGGGGATGCTACTGCTACTACTGCTGAAGGAGGACGTCACGGCGGCTACTCGTCGCCGTTTCCGCGACCACCATTTCCGTGGCTACCATTGCCGCTGCCGCCGGCCCCATCGATCCCCTTCCTAGCAGACCAGATGACCCACTGTTGGATGCGTTGCGGTGAGCCGGTGACCCAGCATACCACTGCATGATATAGTACACTATAGTCGTTGATATAACACCAATAAAACACCGTTCACTAGTATTACATCCTTCAGAGTAGTACAACAGAAACATAACAGGTCCAAGACATGACTATAGGTTACAACCGAACTCTTTACACAAGATCCATAGAACACTCTAGGTTAAAGAGAGAGAAAGAAACTTCTTATAAAGAAGAATCAGAAATAAATGATTCCAAAACTATCATACTAATACTAATAGGACTAGTATCTTAACTAATAATCTGACATTGCTACTATTGCAATACTCTACAGAAGTAGGTTCTATGGCTAGAGATTCTATTCTTATCTAATCTGCAACTTCGTCTTCACTTGAGTTGATGTATATGTTGACTTTCTTGATTTCATTGAAGAGCTTTAGCTTTTAATGATGATTCCTGGAGCATAACTTGATGTAGACGTCGTCTATACTGGCTTTAGAACCTAGCAAGGGTTAAGAAGATACTTTGAGTACGAGCGTACTCAGCAAGTTCACTAGAAAAGGAGTGTTTGATGCACTAGATCTACAGCCACAGACCATAGGTCGTAGGCAATGCAAGTTTTCGTAAATATTTCTTCAAAGGTTGCTTTTATTCTAAAAAACTATGTCCATCAGCCTTCACGGGTTTACCAGAACTTTCATGGAGTTCCTTTCCCGCCGCGTTCGCGGCTCCTTCCTGGAACAGGGAGTAACAAGTTACAGTTTTTGCACTCTGCAGAGGTGCGTCACTTTACCCATGAGAGATCTTAGCTTTGTTGCACATCCGAATTGCAGGTTCATTCACACTTCCTTGGTGTGAGGCCTAGACTAAGATCCAAGCCAATCACTGCCTTCTCCGCGACCCCGCATGTCTCCTTGGTGTACGCCAACCCACCTATTAAATTACGGCAATGGCAGTACAAACCATCCAGATGCCGGAACTATCATTGGATGTTGAGGGCTCCCACCCATATGCTGCATATCCTCTACGAATTACCATATAATATGCACGCTACGAGTGATAACAGCCACGACCCGCACATCCAGCTCCATGCGAGAGGGAAAAGATACAGCTGACTTCTCTGTCCCATTCCAAATCTCATGGTCAACGCGTAATATACGGCGCAAGAATCACTGGCAACATTGGTTGTTAAGTCCTAGATAATATGTTCCTTTACCACCGGAACTCTTATAGTAGGTTATTACCTCATGGTAAATAACCTACAATCACATTATTATTAAAATAGTGTTTTCTGACCTTTTTCAAATGCAGGTGATGACAACACTGGATTTGCAAAATACTTTACAGAAAATAATCAAAGGACATGAGCAAGTGTGAACTTGCCTTTTGTGATTGCAAGATTATGCACTCACGGTCTTCAAGACAATATAAGATCCAATAGTTGAAATCTGCTTCATTGGTCCGGTAAGGACTAATGTTTAAAGAAGCAAGATGCTTTTATGCATAAGTAATGTAATGCAAGTTGATAAACGCGAATCCCGAGAATAACGTTGTTCTAGGGTTTGGATACTGGAAAGGGTTTCCTTGGAATGTGTTGCCCTTTTAGATTAAGTTTCATATATGTGCTTTTTATTAAGGTTTGTGAGTGTGTGTGAAATAACATGTATCTATATAACAATAAAATACACACATATGGAATGCTACTCAAGGTTGCTTACATCTTAATTGTTTATCTTCAAGTTTTACTTTACAAGTAATGTCACTTATAAAGAATTTAAGTGTTATTGATCCTAAGTACATAAGTAGAATATAAAGTAAGGTGTTTTACTATTAATTGTCATATGTTGATTGATGTGGCAAAAAGAATAACATTTTAAAATGAGAATTATTTTCTAAGGTCTAAACAGAGTAAATGTGATTGATGTTGTTTGTGTTTGAATAGTTTGGACTTGAGATGCTTTATAGCTTAATTATAACAGACCAAAGTTAACTATAAAGTATATAATAAAGTTTTTAGCATTATACTTAAAGCTTTGTAACTATAAGTAACTTTAAGAATGTAGATAGACTTGGGGTTTATTACTTATGATACTTGTATCTTGTTCACTTTATATTGTTTCTTTAAAGTTACTCAAGAATGGCATTACTTCTATTGGAGTAGTGGTTTCTTTACATTATAATTGTATAAAGGAATTTATCTCCCTATAAGAGTGTGGTTAATGTTTGTGAATAAGTAAACAATATTATTTATTACTTATGAACTCACTTATAGTGTTTTGATTTGTTTATAAACTTGTGGTTAATATAAAGAATGGGTTTTATCTCATTACAATTATTCTTGGAGTTTTTAGATTGGATAAGGATCCTTTTATAAAATAATCTACATTAATGGTTGAAAGATAATTTAATAAAATTGATTTAATTTTTTTTGAACCATTTTAACTTCATATTATCAATATTTAAGACTAATATTATTTATTAGACTTAATTAGCTAATTTTTAGAACTATTAGCAATTTTTTATTTACCCTAATGTGAATTATCAATTAAGGAAATAAGTTTATATTTAAGTTATTAAAGTTGTTTAACCTTTTATTTAACTAAAAAGTGGAATATCACATTTTTAACATTTAGGTATTATTTTTGTGATCATTTTGGTATATTACATTTATTTTTGTGATTTATAAATAATAAGATATGATTTTAATAAAGTTTTTTACTTTATAAACACTTAATAAACAATAAATATTTAATTAAGTGAAGTAAAAATGTATGATTATAGTTTTGGAAGGATTGTTTTTATTTTTCTAAGATTTTTAACTGACGATGGGTCTAGGACACGTCAGTGTGACACCTAAGCAGAGAGAGGGACCCACCTAGGTTGACCAGGCTTGGTCACACGGCGGCGGTCAATAGACGCCGGCGACCCTATGGCGGCGGCGCTACGGCGCATGTGGCGATGCTATCCAGCACGAATCAAAAACTCCTAGTCCTAGGCTACCTAAAAACGGCGGCGCGGCGTCCTGGGGAGACCGGAAACCTCACCGGCGTCGACGACAGCGGAATCGGCACGACGACGCTTGGTGACAGGTCAGTACAAAGGACGAGGAAGGCCAGGAGAGGGTTCTATCGAGTCAGGAGCTTACCCTTGTTGCGATAGGAAGCTCGGCGAGGCCGGAGGAAGGCTCTAGCATCAATAATGGTGGCGGCGGTGATCGTCGGGCTCCGAGGAGATGGAGTCACTGGCGTCGATTCCCGATGCCCTTCTTCAATTCTTTGGACCCAGAGGTTCAAGGGAACTAGGCGAGGCTGTGTGTTTGATCAATGAATCATGGGAAAGCTCACAACGGCGGCAATCGACGATGAGCCGGAGTTAGGGTTTTAGTGAGAGAGGAAGAAATCGGGAGGACAGAGAGAGAGCACGCGTGGAATGACCAGGATGAGGATTAGGGCGTCACCGTGTTGTTCTTATCATCGCGAAGGCCCCGGTGGCGGCGTGACGTCAACGACGACATCGGGTGGTTGGCGACTCTCCAGCGAGCTGCTTGTCCAGGGGAGGAAGACGACGGATAGGATTGCCAAAAGGTATGCGGGCTTGGGCCATTGCTGGGCTGCGACGGAGTGAGCAGAGGAGTTTGGCTGTGACCTGCGGGCGACGGATAGAGAGATGAGTAATGGGCCGTGGGCCAGATTTGGTGTTTCCTCTGTTTTTTCCTGGTTTTATTCCTTTTTCATTTTCTGTTTTGTTTTCAGGTTTGTATTTTTATATTTGGTTTGAACTTTTCATTTTGGAATTTTATTTGCTGAATACTTGCAGCAACAATAAAGTTATTAAGAATCAATTTGTGAACTTTTATTATGTGTTGTGTTATTTTCTTTATTTCCTTTATATATATTCTTTTCTATAACATTGTTTTCACTTTTATTTGGAGTAATTAAGTTTTAAAAATGTTTAATAATATTCATAGGGTTTATTTATATGTATTTAATCACATAGTATAGGATAGGATGATTTATAATATTGGATCCCCACTTATTCCATGCTCATATGGGATGAGTGGTTAGAGAAATGAATTAAAGACTTTGTCTAATGATTATAGATAGAATATTTATGAAATGTTGATGAGAAAACTTATTAATAAGTTTAGAGTTCTGAATTGTAATTACTCACCCTAGGGTTTAAGGTACTTACTATACTTATTTTCTTTTGTTGATGTGAATAAAGATTAATGCCTAAACATATTGTCTTTATGTTTGAGATCTTTCGTGATATCATCCCTTTAAAACAGAAAGTTATTTTCTGGAATGTCATATGGAAAAGAATTAATAAATATAACTTCTAAGCACATATAGTTATGATAATTGGAAATGATAAGGATGTGTTTAAGTGTTTTGATATAGGAAATTATTCCTATAAATCACTGTGGAAACAAGATGATAGATCAACCATAGAAAGTGGATATTAGATTTAGGGTTTAGTGCTTAACAAGGATTCCTATATTCCATACTTCATAATTCTGGACTTCTGATTAAGGAATTCCTTTCCTAGATATTCTACTTCTTCCTATCCATCATCATGTGTTAGCATGATGAGCTTTACCTCACAAGAATATTCTTATCCACCTTTTATTCTTCTAACACCTCTTGTAATTCCAATGATCTTGATTCTAAAGTATTTCATAATCATTTTATATATATACTTGGCTATATCAACTACTCTATTGCTGATAATCCCCAATCCAACGAATGGTTACTTCTAACTCCAATCATACTCTTCCTTAATCATCCTTCACTAATATCACTTCATTAGATGTATACATCAAATCCTACTTCACCTCAAGTGCTTAGTATTTCCAAAGAGGAAAATACTAGTTCTTTAATCCAATGTTGCTCTAACATCATTTTAATCATACTATTTTGTCTCTACTTGACTCCAATATCTAACATTCCAACCTCACATTATATTAATGTGACTTATAATGACTAATCTAGGATAATATATCTATACTATGGTTCAATCATGTTTTATCCACCAATGTCACTTATACATGGTATAAGCATTCAATATTGGTGAATAAGGCATGATCATTATAATCCTTTGATCCTTTATGATTCAGGTTTCTAGTTGGCTAAACAAGGCTTCATCAATACAACATTACAATTGTATTATAATTATCTTCGATTTAGCTATATTGGATTTAAGAGATATAATTCATTGACTATACCTGCTTGATCCAATAGGACTACTCCCGGTAACTATCTTTAGACTTCATCCTTGTAATCTTCTTTTTTACCATATTGATTTGATTTCCTCCAATCACTCCCATCCTATAGATAACATCTAAAACTAGCATCACTATTTACCTCTTCTGACTTCTTTCTTTATAAGCCTTAAGTCGATACAATAATAAGTACAAGAGTTGATAGGTCAAGAATTGATAGGTTAAGAATTGGTGAATCAATAGTTGATTTCTCAATATTGATGAACAACAAATATAAGGATAAGATTCAATAGAGATGATAAAGATTGATACGAAAAGAAAGATATATGGTGAACAATCTTAACTTTGGTTTCTTTCCTACTCAATCTCACTAGAGAGTTAAAGTTAGGTATTTCCATGATACTCATGGTATAAGTAGATGAGATTAAGATATAGTTGTTACATTCTTATTATTTGTGTTATATCCTTAACTTGGTACTCATGAGTGATTATAATGAATACTATGATATGATTACTTAAGGATCAAATATGAGCCATTAAGTAACATAGTAAGGTTAACATTTATTACATTTGATCTACCCTTAGATCAAATCTCCCTTTCCCAAAATAAGGTTTTAGCAAAGGTCATATTGAAACTTATCGCAGTCAACTTGATGATCTACTTCAATTCCATCAGGTTAAGAGAAGCTTCAATCACTTTGACAAGTTTTTATTTAAAAGCGCGAAAAATTATTCAGATTTTCTATGCATGAATGCAATGCACACATCCGTGTTCAGCTTATTTCTAAGCTCTAATGCTAGGATGTTACATGCGTTCACGGTGACGATCGCATGCATGGTCGTGAGCCATCGCCTTGCCCGCTACCTTCCTGCGCTCCTCCCCTGCCCGGTTCGCCAGGGCCTTGTCCATATAGGTGGCCCAGTGGTCCCTCGCCTCCTGGTCGGCGAGCTCCTTCATCGAAGCAATGGCAAACGCCTGACGCTGGAGTTTTGTCTCAGCCGCGAGCAACTCCACTGGAGAAGGAGCCGGAGCCGGAATCAGAGCACCATTAGGGCCAAAGCCCATCGCCTACGCGATCTGCACGGGGACGGCGATCGCCACCTCCCCTCCTCCTCCTCCAGATGGTCCACCTCCTCCCCTCCTCCTCGTCATCCTCCGCCACCTCCGTCTCGTCGTCATCGATGAGAGCCCACGCGGCCGTCGCCTCAGCAGCCATAGCCACGCTCTCCTCCTCCGCCGCCGAGTCGGCGACGTGCTTGCGCTGCACCTCCTCCGTGTCGCTGCGCGCTTTGGCGGCCTCCTTGGCCACATCCTCCAGCGTGGTCATGGCCCCCTCGTGGCGGATCTCGTGGAGAGCCGCTGATGCAGCCTCCAAGGCCACCGCCTCCTTGGTGGCGTCGTTGTGTATGTCGCGCACTGCCCATTGGACGGCCACCATGGAGGCCGCCTCCATCACCCGCTCCAGCGCCAAATCGGCGACATGGCCTTCTTTCTCGAAGGCCAACACCTGTGCATCGCTCATGCGTCGGGCCAACAACGTGGCCTCGAGGTGGACCCCCATGTCCGAGAAGCGGGTGCGACACATCTCCTGGATCTTCGTCCAGATGGAGATCTTGTGGCGAGGCATGGCTGCTGGTGGCTGGCGCTTTTTCGGCTGCTAGTTTGCTCTTACTTTTGGCATGTTGTCTTCGCTACGCCGGCGATCGTCTTTTATAGACCACGGCGAAGGCGGGAAACGGCCTGCGAGGCACGGGAAGTTTTCTCGCCGTAGGAAGCGATGCGCGCGCTGGAAATGCCGGCCGCGCGGAAAGCCGTCGACGCTGATAGCCGACGACACGTCATCATTAACATCCCATCAGGAGGGTTTCAAGCAGTGACAACAAGAGGGAGACAAACAGATGGGTCGGGCCGCTGGGCGCGGTCGGCCGAACAAGCCGGACCTCGACCCCAAAGCGACCATGGCCCGACCCAAACGGATAGAAACAACCTGATTATGGCGACCTGATGGGTCGGCCCGGTGGAGATGTCCTTAGCAAGATGCACACGCTCTTAGAGCAACTCCAGCAGTCGCTGTAAAACCGCGCCCGCGCGCTAAAAACCGATTATTTTCTGCGCGAGAGCCTGCGTGGCACGCTCCAACAGCCGCTGTATCTCCCCACACGCGGGAAAAACTTTGCCGCGCGCTCGGCTCCGCACGCTTATTTTGATGCGTCGCTTAGCGCGCACTCGTTAAATGCCGCGCCGCGCGTGAAAGCAACTGCCGAAGCACTTCAACGCGCGCAAAATCCTCTTCCCCTTCCGACCGCTTGCCGACGCGCTCGCGCCACCGCCCCCACCACCGTCATGCCGCCGCACCACGGAAGCTGCGGGTACAGCGGCGTACGCGCGCGTCGTACCGGCAACTTCTACGCCGAGATCCGGACCAACGACGACCACATCGTCCTCAGCACCGTCGATACAGCGCACGAGGCCACACGCGCCTACGGCGCCGTCGCGTGACGGCTCAGGCGCCCACGCTAGTGGATGAACTTCCACGACCCGTGGACGCGTGAGCAGGCCGAGGCGCTCTCGCCGTTGCCTCGCGTCGTGATGGTGGAGAAGCGCCGCCTGCTATCTTTGAGCGCGACGAGTGCCTACGACAAGAGTGGCACGCGTGTTATTTGAAGACGTCGCAGCGCAAGCACAACGTCGAGCGGGCCACGGCCAAGACGGTAGAGAGGTGCTTGTGCTGCAAATTTAGCGATTCACTGTCTGTTGGAGAGGCTCGCGTTGTAAATTTAACGCGCACATTTAGCATCTTTGTCGGAGCAGATTCGCCGCGGTTACGCATTTTTTCGCGCTGTAGTTGCTGTCACTCTCTACCCATTGTTTGTCCTGTGCTCGTGCAGCTCTCCCAGTACACACGTACGCGGACACCTCACGTGACACCCCCACTGGTACGAGGGTCCGGTCGTGCACCACGTCCACGTGGGAGAGGACAGAGGAGGTTTGGGTCACCCGGTACAAGTACGTCGTCTGAACATGGTCGAGTGAAAAGATTCGCGCAAGTCAAAACAGCAGCTCCTGACGCTTGGCGGGTCCCGCGTACGCTGTAGCGCGTGCAGCAGGCTCACGCTGACATGCGGCGCGTAGCCACGAGTTCTCAGACGGTGGGGGCCCAAGCCCAAGCCCAACCCATGGCATGGGTGTCGGTGTGGTCGCAGCTGCGGTGCCGTGCCGCGAATGCGAAACGTGACGGTGCTGGAGACGTTGAACTTGAACCGCTTGCCGTAAATGCTGCAGGGGTTTCCTTAAAAGTTTAAACAAATAGCCGCAGCCCGGCCGGCCGTACATACCTCGTCGCCTGCCCGCGCCACCCCACCCCAGCACGGCCGGCGCGGCACTGGCGCGCATGACGTACCAAAACAAAACCCCACCGAGGAATGTAGGGGTGGGGAGAGAGAGAGAGAGAGAGAGAGAGAGTCGCCGTGACCCGAATCATTTCATCCTCCCTCCCACGCGCCATTTTCAATATCCCCACTCCACTGCCCCACGCCCTGGCGCGCTCGCCTGCCTCTGCCTCCTCCTCGGGGAATGCGACCGCGCGGCCGACCATGCCTCGCCTCGCGCCGGAGCTAGGGTTCCCCGCCGCAATCACCGCCCCCGACCCGGCGACGGCCGAGCGCCGCCACCCTGCCTCCCGCCGGAAGAAGCCGCCGCCGAGGCGAAGGCGCCCCGCGCCGCCACCCACGGTAGAAGAAAACCTCTCCTCCCCTTATCCTGCCCCCGCATTGTCGTTCGTCTCCGGCATGGCACGCGAGTAGGCAGGGCCGGCGGATTATTTTAGTGCGGTGCGCGGCAGGAAGGTCAATACAGTAGTAGATCCGATCCAGGGCACGCGCGCGCGCACATGGGAGCGAGCCTCCGAGGTCACTACTCGAGCTCGGACGCTCCCTCCCCTCCGCCCCAACGGCCGAAGCAAGGAATAAAGCCAGACAAAGGGGCGGAGGAGAGATTCGAAAAAAGCTTGGCGCGGCCGCTTGCTTGCGTGCGTGCCTGCCTGCCTCGTCTGCCTGCACCGTCGCTTTCCTATCATTGCTCTTTTGGTCGCTTTCGCCCTCCTACGGATCGCTCGCACCGCATCCGTAAGCCGGCCGCGCCGCGCTCGCCGTTCGATTTTTTTCGTTTCGACTTTGCTGCGTTCCTGTTGGCGACTGTGCGGTGCCCTGCTCGCTGTGCTGCTGTCCAGGATTTTGGTTTGCTGAGACGCTCCCCCTGTTTGGCGCTTTTCGCAGCCGGCGGTGGGGCCACGTGGCGCGGCCGATCCAGATCCGGGACTCCTCCACCTCCACGGCGGCCACGCATCGCGTGGCACGACCACCGCTACCAGAGGTGGGTGAAGTGAAAAATCCTACTGCCTCCCACGTTCAGCATTCTGGCTCCTTGTGCCGCCGCACTCAGCTAACCCCTTCCACACCAACGCAGGCGAGGAGGACGGCGAAGAGGAGGGGGCTTACGCGGCAGCCTCCGTGGAGGCAGCGGCGGGAGTGGGAGGGGATTCCTTCTCCAGTTCGCTGAGAGGTAAACCCCAGGCTTATGCATAATGCCTTCTGTACTGAATGAAGTGAAGTGATTGCTCACTTCTGGTGGGATTTCTCCTTTTTTGTTCGGCAGAGTGCCAGAAGCAGCTGCAGCTCAGGACGGATAGGGCGGCCCTGGTGCGGCCACCGGCCTCGCATGAGCTCAACGGCGACACATTCGGGGGGATTGAACTGCTCGTTCTCTCGCCGAGGTGCTTGCTTGGGGCCACCGTGGGAGGGATGAGCAAGAGCTCCACCACGTCGTCCAGAAGCAGATCAGGCACGTTTCCGAGCCCCGGGACGCCGAGCTACAACCGACATTGCGCCGGAAACATGCAGTACCCAAAGGGGTGGAGCTCGGAGCGGGTGCCGCAGGGGGCAAGTACCAACAGGAGGTACGGGGGCAGCGGGGTTGTGCTTCCTTTCAACAACGGGAGGAAGCTGCCGTCGAAATGGGAGGATGCCGAGAAGTGGATCCTGAGTCCAGTCTCCTGTGATGGGATTGGGAGGATGTCGGCGCCAGCGCCGCACCATAGACGGCCCAAATCGAAGAGTGGTCCACTTGGGCATCCAGCCGGTATTCCGGGAGCATATACGTCTGTTTCACCGATGATTCCCTGCTTTGATGGTGTTCTGGCCGCGGCTAGTTTCGCGGCTCATTCGCCTTTCTCTGCTGGGGTTCTCATGCCAGACCACGTGCGCAACGGTGACTACAGCAGTGGTAGGGGCAGATGTGGGGATGATGGCAGTAGCAGATCGTATTCGGCCGAGAAGGAGCCGTATATATGGAGATCAGCAAGTACACATGCTTGGACAGAAACGCTTATGGAGGCATCTGCCTTTGCTCATATCTCAGAGGAAGTTGCACAAGTTGTGGGTTAGTTTCTTCTCATCTGTGTCAAAAGAACCTATGCTAGGAAACACATTTTTGCTACCACATTTGATCTGTTCAATTAGATCCCATAAGAGAAGCTACTCATCATATCAATAATGTATGGAAGATCATTAGATAAAGCTCCTGCATGCCAATACACTGAAATTAGATAATTAGCAAAATCTTTATCTCAATCTTACAATCCTTGTGTATCTCAAATCATAGAGCCTTTTTGGTTTACATTAGGTTGGGCATCAAGAAAAAGGCTTTCCTATTGCTATAACTATATATGAATGGTAGGGTGCAAGAAGTCTGTAATTTTCAACTTATAAGTTTCAAATAAATATCAGAAGTAATTTAGAAACCTAAAACAGACCCCTCTTATGCCAATTTTATGTACTTGAATTTTTGCATGCTCAAATAAACTAGCTTCGGGTATATTTTGGCATATACTGCTCAATCCTTGAGCATTGAGAGAAACCAATCTTACTAATTTTGTACCCTGTTACACAGATGATAGCTTACAAGGCCCACAGGGAGAAACTCCTGCGATTTCTAGTCCAATCATAAAGAAAGATGTTGCTACACAAATGAGTCCAGATGATAGTATAATATCGTCCTCCCCAAAAGCAAGGCATTCCTGCTCCAGCTTGCCATCAGGACATGCTATTAGAGAACCAAATAGTCATATCCCTAAAGTTGAAATTAGGGATGTTGAGGTAGATGACCAAGTAACTGTTACCCGGTGGTCCAAGCGACACATAACACGGGGCTGTGATAAGCGATCAACAAATATTGTTGAATGGAGGAAGAAGACTACAGAGGCTCGGGCTCCATCTTTTGATGAAAAAGAAAGAGAAAGCTGCATATCAAAGTAAGTTCTCAATTCATGTTTGCCATTTTATCTACGTGTACACTGATATGCATGGAGGCACGTGCATAGAAGGAAGTACTTTCATTGTCATATTATAACTATTAGTCATATACCATGCATCCTCCTACTATCAGAGTACCCAGCGAAATTTCCACAAATTATTTGCTTTTCTGCAAATGTTTGTTCTGTTTATTAAGAAAAAGTACATCCTACAAGCCTGGCGTGAAGCTAATTTTGCGGTATATCTATCAGTGTACATATTGCATATGTGTATTAAGGGTAACGAATTAAGTGTGGCACGGTTGCAAACCGAGTATAGATCTCTATAGTGAATATTATGCGAACCACTGATGTCTTACTTGTCACATGCTCTTATCGGATTAACTGAATAACAAAGTGACAGTTAACTGTGGGTTGGACAAACTTCACTTGCAAAATTTGAAGTTCCAAGTTCAGCTGGAGTCAAAAGCAAATACTGGGACTGAAATGACAGTCCAAATGTTCTGGGACCTGATTACACTTTACTATTTTCTTTCTACGGCAAACGATGTCACATCTGACGTTGCAAGTTAGTCTGAATGGTTCGAAGGTGTTTTATGATGTCATAGGATCACTTGTTACAGGCTCCCTTCTGGTAAGTATATTTAAGAGGGTTTCCCATCTTTAGAATAGGACATAATTGTGAAGGGCTAATCTTTTCTAAATAGAAAGGTGGCAAATAGTGAGAAGAAATTGGTAACAATGGGTTTCAATCCATTGAAGGACTAGAGGTGCACACAGAATATATAATCTTGGACTTCTGCTTAGAAATTCCTAGAAACCATACTTTTTAGTTGTTAGCTATGCCGTCTAAGTCATGTTCCTTTTTCCCATTGTTCAGAATATTACGATGTTTGTTGTCCTTAGTTACATTCTGCATTAGCTTGCAGTGAAGGACACAAATTGTGAGATATCCTGTTTCTGATACCTAGTTTTTTTTTGTCAAGGTGCAAGAGGGAGGAAGCAAAGATTACCGCTTGGGAAAACCTGCAGAAAGCAAAAGCAGAGGCAGCAATTCGGAAGTTGGAGGTATGGTTTTCTGGTTCTATGTCATCGGCCATGTTTGCATTATTGGTGATGTTTCTTTGCTTTTGCTACACACTTAAATGTTCTGCCTTCTGTAGATGAAGCTTGAAAAGAAAAGGTCGTCTTCAATGGATAGAATTTTGGGAAAACTACGATCTGCTCAAAAGAAAGCACAAGACATGCGTAGTACAGTTTCCGTTAGTGAAGATCAATCTGGTGTCAGTGAAGATCAATGTGCTGTCAGGGCAACCAAGAAGGCATCTTACTTAAGCCGGAGTGCCAAGCCCTTCAGCTGCTGTTTCACCTATCAAGCTTGCTAGTTGTGGTACAGTTGGTGTCCATGATGAATGTAAAAACTTTTTGGTGAGTTACTTTGCTTGTGCATATATCTAAATTTCTGTTTAACGGATGCATATTTGTAAATATTTGTTTGGCCTTGCATTTCTTCTCACTGTAGACATGGTCCTGCAACACTTAAACTGTTCACCTTTTCCTTCCATCCTAAAATGTTATGAACTGTTGGTCCTTAGGAGTGATTTTGACAGTTCCAGTGAGGTGTTGGCCAATGCGGTGGCTATGTGTAGGCCACATCACCAGTTCACCACGACGTGTGTTGCCATGTCACCATTTTCTTTCAGGAAATTCAGTAAGAGTTTTGAAAACAGTAAAGCATGAAAAAAAAAGTAAATATATGATTACGTTAAAAAAATTATATTCCATATTATAGTTTGAATGCCAATTCTCTGTTGCCTGCATATAATTTAATTGTTCCTGCATGTAGTTTGCTGCCTACAAATTTGTGCATTTTGATAAGCAAACAGCCTTGTAGAGATTTAATGAAACTTGTACTAATATATTTGCATCTTCAGAACCTTGCAGGCCATGTCAGCCAACAAACTCAAGTTAGACTGCAAATCGCGGAGCAAAAGACAGATCAGTATCTTGCTGTTGCAGCTGGAGATAGCAGTGGTAGTTAGACCGAGAGCTTTTGCATGGTAAGATGATTGAGTCACTGAAGTGGGGTATTAGAAATCAGTGTCGTTGAGCTAGCAAAGTCTACTCCTGTAGTTGATGATATGGATTTGTATCTTCCTTTAATGCAGCATATATAGAACCGCACCACGTAGATCAGGAAGCTCTGTCTCGAGCTTTTTGCTAGTTTTAGATGCCAGATTTGGTCGGCAGGTTCTCGTTCTGCCTCGTGTGTATCTAGGCATGGAAATCTGTATGTAAATTCAAAGCCTTGGTGCTCTAGTGTTAGATATTGGACCGAAACTTGTGTGAGCTGCACCCTTGAGATTGTGTGCCAACATTTGATATTTTGGATGGACTAATTTCTGAAGGGTATGCAGTGGTTTACATCAATGGCTCCAAATTAAAGGTGGGAAAAGGTTACCAGTTTTGGATTTCATTTCTGAATAGCTTCGACGTGGACGGCTATCCCTCTTGGGTGAGTCCGGGACACGATTGGCATTGCCAACGGGAAACGGTTATGCTTCCATGTGGCGAAGAAAATTCAGGTCCTGTCAACCGACCACAAACTTTTTCCCTAGCATCCATGCTGCCATGTGACGGAGCGTGGAGTTCACTTGGCCAATGGGCTGCTTCCAAGCACATTTATCCATTCGCAACCGTTCTGTTTGTATCCATTATTCCTCTTTTTGCTGCTATATCTCCTGTTACGTCACAGCAATATGTTCCGTGCCCCTCTCATCTGTGTTGCATGTCACTTAGCATAGCCATATCCAATTAACTTACCCCCTTGTCATTTTTACATTCCTTTCACTTCTTACATCCGACAGACTTTTACTTAGAGATCTGAGATCTCCTCGGTCAGGTTTTACTTAAATTCCACATCTCCTTCTAACTATTGTAGTATCGAACTTCCACAACTCATATTTTCTCAACACGTTTAGAATATGGCCAACATGTTTTTTTCTTGGGTAGCAAATTTGTCGAAACATTTCAAATACAATCATGCAGCTGTTTATTATGTATGCAATAAATCCTCGTTAATTGCAGCAAATGGTCGAGAATAACCAACACGCCTATGCATCATAGAAAACAGTTGCAGCTACACAAAAACAATTTACAGCATGACTGCACCATTTGCAATAGAAGACTAGAGTCATCGTGATATAACACACATGTGCTTGCACCAGACTAGACTAGCATTCATTTTGGAAACTGGCCTTACTGACGACAAATCTGGCTCCTCAGAGCCCCGTCACCACAGAATCTAGTGAGCCCAAAGCCATTCCCGATGGCCCGATGTCACTCGTCATATAATTTGGGAGGCATTTGTGTCAAATGTAACACTAATATTTAGATATCTATTTTTTGCCGGAAACTAATATTTAGATATCTAATGGCGCTAACACATGTTCAGAAAGAAGCCAGTACAACTAGACCCGCTGGATGTCGCATGGGACCGCCACATGAAAAAAACTGGTGGGCCAACCTTGTCGGCGAGACATCCCATTCCCCACTGTGATTCGGCTCTCGTGCGGCATAGAGCCTTCTCCTCACCTACCCCTCGCTGCCATGTCGCCTTCGGCGATGCCCCGCCCCGCCCTGCCTAGCTGAATCCACGCCGATAGAAAGGTCCATCGCCACGACCGCATTCCCTCGTTGTTGGCCTTGTTTCGCCTTCTCTCAGCGTCGCCGACAGCTCAACTCCGTTCCTAGCTGCTGCCCACCGCACTCGCGAAGTGTTCAGCATTACCTATTCGGCCATGGACTCCGACGACAAGGAGATGTTCTCCCTGGTGTTGGAGGAAGAGAACGCCGCAGCCGCCGAAGATGAAGAGCATATGCGGATCCTCGACTCTCTATCCAGGCTATACACACAGACTGCAGCACCGAAGCATCGCGGGAATGCAAAGGAAGGCAGCGGATGGAGGGCTATTGCATGCTATACACCGACTACTTCACCGACAACCCGCTGCATGAAGAGGGCGTGTTTCGGCGCCGTTTCAGGATGAGCCCGAAACTCTTCCTCGAGATCGTTTATGCCATCCGGGAGTACGACCCCTACTTCATATGTAAGAAGGACTGCACTGGCATGGTAGGGTTTTCCTCACTACAGAAGTGCACGGTGGTGATGAGGTTGCTTGCATATGGAGCTCCGGGTGACAATGTCGATGGCTATCTCCGCATGGCTGATTCCACCATCATTGATTGTTTGTATATGTTCGGTAGGGTAGTGATTGCAGTGTTTGGGCCACTATACTTGAGATCGCCTATTGCTGAAGACACTGCTTAGATCCTCGCAGTAAATGAAAATAGAGGATTTCTTGGGATGCTTGAAAGCATCGACTGCATGCATTGGCACTGGAAGTACTATCCATTTGCTTGGCAGGGAATTTACAAAGGCAACAAAGGAGGTTGCAATGTTCTACTCGAGGCAGTTGCTAAATGATCTCTGGATTTGACACTTCTTTTTTGGCATGGAAGGATCAAACAACGACATCAATGTCCTCCAGTCCTCTACTATCTCCACCAAGCTTGTTGAGGGTCATACTCTCCCGGTGGACTTTGAGATTAATGGGCACCACTACAACAAAGGATACTATCTTGCAGATGTCATCTATCCAAGATGGTCAAATTTGTGAAGACTATTTCAAGCCCCATGCTCCCCAAGCATGGCTAGTTTGCCAAGGAACGAGAATCTTGCAGGAAGGACATGGAGCAGGCATTTGGCATGCTCCAATTGATATTTGCAGTTGCAGGTTCCCTTCTATGACCTGGTCAAAAGATTAGATGTGGGAAATGATGAAATATTGTGTGACCTTGCACAACATGATCATTGAGGACGAGCATAAGCATCCAGTGAATTTGGTCGAGTAGGAAGGAGTCATACTCTAGATAGGGACCTTTTGCAGAGACTGATCACTAGGTGCCGACATCGTGGGCTATCTTTGTCTCCATGCGTCAGGAGATTCGGGACCCGACAGTGCATCCACAGCTACATGATGATTTGGTCGAGCACATATGGATACATAGAGGAAACTCATAACACCTATGACGAATATGACCTGGCCAAAATATGTTCTGTTCTATTCTATAGCGAACTATGCCGAACTATGCCGTGTTTAATTTTATGTCAAACAATGCTTTGTATTCATATTATGCCAAACTATGCAAATATGAGCTGAATTGGGGCGAAAATGTCGCTAAATTTGCCCAAAAAAGTCTACCTGGGAACCCCACTTGGAAAGGTGAGTGGGAATTATTCGGCCATTCTTAGGCCAAAAGTTTCATCCATCCGACGCTAAATAGCGCTGAATTTTGGCATGGGGACACCGAACGAGTGGAGATGATCTTATGCCGTATAAGGGCATCTCTACCGGACCGACCCATTCGGCCAACCCAAACAGTCTTTTTCTGTCCAGTTGGGTCGGTCCGCGCTCGCTTTTGGATCGGGGTACGGCCAGTCTGGCCGACTGTGCCCAGTGGCGCGGCCAATTTGTTCGCACTGGCATTCGTTGGCGCCATCGCTAGGCAAGGGATGCCAATCAGTTGAAATGTCAAATTGATAAGCTAGAAACACATAGATTGAATATCAAACAACATGGCAAGCGTGTGCCATCACCCTTTGGGCATCGCCAACAAGTGGCCAGTGGATCTAAAATGTGCAAAAGGGGGCAATATCATACACAATGTCCAAAAAATGACAGCTTCTCTGTCCAAAAAGTTGCATCCGTCGTCGCCATTTCCCTTCAGGCATCGCGAGCCCTGATGGTATGCTGCCTCTTCGCGATCGGGGTCGGCGATGCTATCCAGGTCGGTGAGCATGATGGTGTTATTCTTGGCCATGATCTTGGCTTCGACCTGCTTGGTCTTCGCCTCGGCCTCCAACACCCTAGACCTAGCCCCGACCTCCATCGCCTTTTCCTTGGCCTCGATCTCCATTAGCCTAGCCTTGGCATTGGCCTCCTCCACCTCGATAGACCTCGTATGTAGCTCGACAAAGATCTTGGCGGTAGCCTCATTATCTTTGCGCCGCCTCTCCTCCCTCTCGACGATGGCCTCTGATATGTCGTAAACGTATCTATAATTTTTGATGCTGCATGCTTGTTTTATATCATTTGTCTTATGTTTTTGTCTATGCTTTGAGGTATTTTTATACACTTTCCGGAACTAACCTATTGACAAGATGCCACAATGCCAGTTGTCTGTTTTCTGCTGTTTTGGTTTCAGAAAAGTTAAAAATGAATATTCTCGGAATTGGACGGGACAAAAGCCAATCTTCATATTTTCCCGAAACAATACGAAAAATCAAAGCAGAGACGAAGTAGGGCACCAGGGTGGGCACACCCTAGGGTGGCGCGTTCCCACCTAGGCCGCGCCACCAGGGGGTGTGCCCCCCCTGGCTGCCTCCTCGCCTTGCCCCTTCGCCTATAAGAAGCCCCGGGGAGGAAACCCTAGATACATCATACATCCACAAAAAGTTCCACAGTGTCGCCGACACCGAAGGGGAGATTCGGGGGACAAAAGTCTCTGTTCTGGCATCCTGACGGGACGGGGAAGTGCCCTCGGAGCTATTTCCATCGATCTCCACCACCATCTATATCACCCTTGCCGATTCCCATGATGAGGAGGGAGTAGTTCTTCCTCGAGGCTAAGGGATCTACCGGTAGCTATGTGTTCATATCTCTCTCTATGCATGATCATACTGTGATCATGAGCTTTGTAATCGAGTAGATCTACTTTGCTACTCAAGTGCTTTAATAGGTCTCGGCTCTCCCCACGTGTATGAAAGTGATAGCGTGCATACTGTGGTGGCACTTAGGCTAGAGTCTACTTAAATATTCAAGTGCTTCAATAGATCTATGCTCTCCCCACATGTGTGGAAGTGACAGCATGCACGCCGTGGTGGCACTTAGGCTAGAGTTCATAAATACTTATCATGAGTTATATTTGGAGTTGGATGTCTCTATGAAATTGTGGTGTTTGTTGAAACCATCTAGCGCTCAAGGTGACAGTGTGGGGTTATCTAGATGGGGAAGGCGGACTTTGAGAAGTGCTGTTATAGCCCTACCATGGATTAGAGTGTCCAACCGGAGAGTAGTTCAGGGTAGCATCATGAAGAGAATATATTTATTGAGAGTGTTCACTAGTGAAAGTATGATCCCTAGGCCTTGTTTCTAAACATTGAAACACCGTTTTCATCTAGACCTGCTGCATATTTGCTTGCTTCCATCTTTTTTCCTTTAGTCTTTCCTCCCTGTCAGAAGCTCTTTTTTGGCACTGTTACCACTTATAATCATCCATACCACTTGTATTTTACTATCTCTTCACCGAACTAGTGCACCTATACACCTGACAAGTGTATTGGGTGTGTTGAGGACACAAGAGACTTCTTGTATCTTGATTGCAGGGTTGCTTGAGAGGGATACTGATACATTGGAAACGTATCTATAATTTTTGATGCCCCATGCTTGTTTTGTATCTACTTTGCTTTTCTTGTCTACACTTTGAGGTGCTTTTTACATGTTTTCTGGTACTAACCTATTAACAAGTTGCGACAGTGCCAGATGCCTGTTTTCTGTTGTTTTCGGTTTCAGAAAAGTTAGTAAAGAAATATTCTCGGAATTGGACGGGACAAACGTTAAAGTCAATTACTTTCCGTGGGGAACAAGAAGTCCAGAGGAGAGCCGGAGGGGCCGGCCAGGGGTACCAGACCCACCCCAGGCGCGGGGGCATGTGGGCCCACGCCTGGATAGGGTTTGGTGGCCCTGTCCGCCTCCCGGTCTCGCCCCTTCGCCTATAATAAGCCCCCGATGCAGAAAACCTGAGTATCCGATCAGAAATCCACGAAACCGTCTGTAGACGCCGCCATCGTCGTCCCTAGATCGAGGGGATCTGAAGTTCTTCCCGGCACCCTGCCGGAGGGGAGATCATCCCGGGGTCCTTCTCTCCGGTATGATGTGTGAGTAGTTCCACCTTGGACTATGGGTCCATGTAGTAGCTAGATGGTTGTATCTCCTCCTTTGTGCTTTCATGTATAGATCTTGTGAGCTCCGTTCATAATCAAGATATAATCTATTTGTAATCATGCATGTTGTGTTTGCGGGGATCTGATGGATATTGAGATTATCATGTTGGTTTGATTAATGGTTTTATCTTTATGATTCTATCATGTCTTTGTTGTTTGTGATCTTGCATGCTCTCCGTTGCTAGTGGTTATCTTGGCCAAGTAGTTGCTAGTGACTCCAAGAGGGGGTATTTATGCCCGATAGTGGGTTCATGCCTCTAGTTTCCAAGGAAAGTGACAGAAATCTCTTCGGTTGTAGATGTGATGTTGCTACTAGGGAGAAAACAACGGTCTCTTGTTCATGGAACATGTGGACTGTTTACCTTACACACTTTGCTTAAAGCAGTTGTCTGTTGCTTGTGTAGCACCCCGGGTAAAACCACTACTAGAAAATCGCTGTTTTTTTTTGCATCATCATGATACCATCATGCATCTTTTAATCTAAAAACTATTTCTCCAAAAACCTATTTGTTTCTATTTACCTCCCTCTTTATTTCAACTGCAAAATCCGGTCTGTCCAAATATTTTGTTTTGTCTAAATAATCACAAAAATATTTTTTACAACTAAATATATAATAAAAACTATTTTTGCGGGAAGGCAGACCAGTCGGCCAGGCCCAAAGGCCCAGCCAACAGGCCACCTATAACCCACTAAACCAAACCCTAGCTCTAAACCCTAATCCCACTCCCTCACCCTTCCCAGCCGCCAGCCTCCACCCCACTCCCCACACCCGCCGCCACCCTCTGGAAAAAAATGCGCACGCAGCCCACCTCCTCCCGCGCCTGACCCCACTCCCGCTCACATCACGACCACCGACCAGCCCGCTGCTGCCCTCCTCTCTCACCCCACGTATACGCGACGCAAGACCCTGACCCAGGCCGCGTGTTGACCTCCCCCTGGACCCACTCTCGGTCCCGCGCCCCGCGATCCCCGTCGAGACCCGCTCCCCAACCTTGCTCTCCCCTCCGCTCTGCTCGCCGCCGCCAGCGGCCTCGCTCCCTCCCGCCAGCCACCTCCACCCCGCAGGCTGCGACCGCGACCGCGCCCACCTCGTGTTGGGAACCCCCATTCCTGACCCGTTCTTCCGGCCCCTCCCTCGAACTCCTTCTGCATCGCCCGCCGGCAGTGCCTGGCCATCCCCTTCGTCCCCGAGAGCGAGCGCCCCCGCCGCCGCGGGATTCGCTCCTTGCTGGCCCGCATGGCACCGCCGCCGGCCTCTCCTTTGCCTCCTCGAGCCCGCCTCTTCGCCCGCTCGTCCTCTATCCCCGAGCAGATCCCGGCCACCGCCCTCTGCTTCAACCGCCGGCCCTGGCCATGGTGCCCTCTGCGTCCAGCCACCGGCCTCCCAGCCTTCGTTGTTCATAGCAGTGTCACAACCTCACTGTTCGAGCACTGCGCGGCCATGTCGGTTCGACGTCCTCTCCTTGTCGCCCCCTGCGCCTTCGCCTATGCCGCTGCAGCGAGCCCGTCCACCGAGCCACGCGCCATGGTCGTCTTGCCGCCCGTTGCCAGAGCCCGGCCACCATGCCCCTGCTTTGCCGATCTGCGCCTCCTCCACCTTGCCTCTGCCCGTGGCTGCGCCATGTTGGAAGCCACCTCCATCCTGCATGCCCGTATGTTGTTCGACCATGCGACCGATAGGGAGATACCCCTTTGCAACGCATCGGCGTGCCCCACCTGCAGCTCTAGGTGCTCCATCTGTGGTGTTTGTGCGGACCAAGTCTCGGGGCTCTCCGCCTCCATGTGGCCATGGCACAAACAAGTGCACGGACACCTGAAGCCGTTCAAGTTCGCCCCCAATCTTGGAATCGTTACCTCAAGTACTTCGTCTCGGAAAATCCCAAGGCCACCGACAAGAAACCGAAGACCCACGAACCTGTTGGTCATCTACACGAAACGCCGAGTCCCCCTTCACGGACACCAAGTTCTTCGACCCTGGATCCATAGAACGTTCCGCCGAAGCCACGGACCCTCGGGATGACAAGTTCTCCACCCAAGGGCGACAAGACTTTCTTCACGGATTTCAAGTACTCCGACATGGAACACCAAGGTCTACCTCATGGATCCGAAGACCGATCTTCAAACCCTCCGAAGCCGCCAAGATCGCCAGGGAACGACAAGCACTTCACCCCGGACGCCAAGTCCGACCCGACCCGCGGACCCGACAAGGTCTTCACGACGACAAGAACGACATCGACCAGGACGAGTCCGATGCGCCCCCCCGACGCCACACCAAGTCCTTCTTCCCGGAACGCCAAGCTCTTCATCTTGCAACCGACCTTCGAAGACCGATCCCGTCGAACCCTGAACCCTGAGACCCGACCCCGAACCCCTCGGAGCCCAAGATCGCCCGAACCCCCTAATGTGTGACCCTTTCTCTCGAGCCCTATTTTATAAATTGATACCTATATGAATTGTTGCATATCAACTTGTTCATGTTTGCATACATATTTGTGGGTGTTTGGGGACCTTATGTCGATTCACCTAAATTAAATATGGGACCATATGCGGGCAAATCTAGTCTTATATTGGTCCCATTTAAATTTGTGTAGCGAACCGGTGCTATCTTTTGCCATGTTAAGACAACATTTAAATTGCGGGGTATCTAAACAACATGAACCACCTATTTAATTGTCGGGACCCGGTTCCGCTTAATTTTGCCTAATTGCATCGCATCTTTGCCATGACATACATCATACATGCATCATGTCCGATCTTCTGCTGTAGTATTAAATAGTGCATCCGGTGTTTCTTCTAGTGCTTTGCTTCTTCACGGATTAGGCCGATGAGTTGATGCGAGTGTCGACCCGATCTTCGGATGAACCTTCGGCAATGTTTTCAGGCGAGCACCTCCCCCTTTCTACCTATCTTACTTTTATAGTCTTTATTTCCTCCTGTTGATCTATTGCTATCTGTGTTGCGATGCTCTAGTTTCCGTACCCGTGATATCCCTTGCGGCCTTATATTGCCTTGGACACATCCTACTACCTGTTGATTGGTAGATAGTTGGACTTGCGCGTCGTAGTCGCTTGCTCAAGTGATGTTGCGTGTCGTCAAGTACCACAGTTGTTGGAGTGTTGCCGCATGTTTAATGTTGGAGATGATCATGGCTTTAATTATTGTTTAATAACTAAAATTGAAAGTAGGTAAATGCAGAGGTACCGGTGGGTAATAGACAATATTTGGATTTTAACCGCTCACTGGTGTCCCGTAGGACCCCGAGTTCTTGACACCTGTTCCGAGATCGAGCGCGCTAACCACAGGTGGGGTGTGTGGGCACCCCCATCGATTTAGTACCTGATTTCAAGTACTGTACTGGGGGCCACAAAGTAGTTTGGGGATTTATTACTATCCTGTACTTATGCCATGCTTTACTGCTTAATTTAAGATTGTGCGAGGAATGCACCTGTACTGTTTAGGTAAGCGGAGTGTTTTCGCGGTATCGACAAGCCCAGTCACACTTTCGGGTTCCCAGTCGTTTACAGCCACTGACGCAAACCCTGGGTCCGTTCCGGAACCGGCCAACTTCGTCGCGGGTAGCTTAGTGGGGTGGCCCCCCGTGCTTGCTTTGGGTCTGGGAAACGTCGTGTCCGAAACCCCGTCAACATACCGTTGGGTGTATGTTTTGTGATCTTGTACCTACCTGATCCGACAACAAGGGTGTAGGTGCGTGTGGAAACTTTCGTGCACCCCTGCAGGGTTAAATCTTTTCGAGAAGCCGTGTCCGCGGTTATGGACGACTTGGAACACAGTTCTCGATCATAGACAACTATAACTAAAGTTTACTGTTATAATTTGACTTGTATCCGATATGACTAGTAATCAGCTCCACTACAACGGAATGGCTAAATAAAAGTACCAACAACTGCTGGGTTTGGGATATCTCATGATAATTGTATTTGACTAGTAAGTGTCGCAACTACAACAGAATGGTTAACTAAAATTGCCCACTGCTTATTATATCAGGATGATTATCTATACCGGACTAGTAATTGCTGCAACGATAATCGAATAAATAAAACTGCCAACGGTGTGAGTTCCTCGGTTGACTTCCTCGTTTGGTCTCGAGGGGGAAACACCAGGATGGGTATGTTTGGTGGTAGCATCAGGTTGGTTCCGAATAGGTCTTTCTTACCCCTCTCTGATAGCCGCTAGTGGTATCGAGTCTCTATAGGTTGTTTAGTACATGCCGCGCTGCCGCTCAGTCCACCATACCTATGTAGGCGAGGACCGCCGAATTCTAGTCTCGCCGTGTACTGGCCTCAGTACTGACCGCTCTCTCTTTTTCCTTTGCCCTTTGTCGGCACCCCTTTTGTTTAAGCAGGTTTTGAGATCGACGTCGTTAGCAGGGTTACCCTTCCGGCTTGGCCTGGGCAGGGTTATGGACGCCATTGGTTATTCTTCAGGGCTCTTAGCTCAATTTGCATCTTGTCCGTACTCGGACGCTATATCGTTTTAAAGGTGATTTGGATCTTTGTATTGTATATCTGTATTCTTGACTCTTTTAGTCGCTGTTGTATATATATGTGTTTTGTGGGTTCCATCGAGGACTATTGTGTAATGATATTACTTCGTTCTCCACCCGCACGCAAGTGCCTGGTTGTAACACCCTCAGAATCGGCCCTATGCAAGTTTTAGCGAAACCCGCCAAACCCGCATAGAAACGATTCGAAGGTGCCCACCAGGCACTTTCGTGCGGGTGGAAAACGAAGTAATAACATTACACAACAGTCCTCGATGGGACCCACAGAACAAATATATACAGCAGTGACTCAACGAGTCCAGAATACAGATATACAGAACAAAGAACCAAATCACCTTGAAAACGATACAGCGTCCAGCTACAGACAAGATGCAAATGGGGCTAAGAGCCTTGAAGAATAACCAATGGCGTCCATAACCCTGCCTAGGCCAAGCCGGAAGGGTAACCCTGCTAACGGCGTCGCTCTCAAAACCTGATCAAACAAAAGGGGTGCCGGCAAAGGGCATAGGAAAAAGAGGAGCGTCAGTACTGAGGCCAGTACATGGCGAGACTAGAATTCGGCGGTCCTCGCCTACACAGGTATGGTGGACTGAAGCGGCAGCGGCATCATGCACTAAACAACCTATAGAGACTCGATGTCACTGACAGCTATCAGAGAGGGGTAAGAAAGACCTATCCGGAATCAGCCTGATACTAACACCAAACAATCCCATCCTGGTATTCCCCCTCGAGACCAAACGAGGAAGTCAACCGAGGAACTCACACTGTTGGCAGTTTTATTTATTCAGTTATCGTTGCAGTAATTACTAGTTAGGTATAGGTAATCATCCTGATAAAATAAGCAGTGGGCCGTTTTAGTTAACCATTCCGTTGTAGTTGCGACACTTACTAGTCAGATACAATTAGCATGAGATAACCCAAAACCCATCAGTTGTTGGTACTTTTATTTAGCCATTCCGTTGTAGTGAAGCTGATTACTAGTCATATCGGATACAAGTCACTTTATAACAATAAACTTTAGTTATAGTTGTCTATGATCAAGCACTGTGCTCCAAGTCGTCCATAACCGCGGACACGGCTTCTCGAAAAGATTTAACCCTGCAGGGGTGCACCAAAGTATCCACAAGCACTTCGACCCTTTTTGCCAGATCAGTTAACATACACCCATCGGTATGTCGGCGGGGCCTAAGTCACGACGTTCCCAGACCCAAAGCAAGCACGGGGGGCCACCCCACTAAGTACACCCGCAACGAAGTCGACCGGTCTCCGAGACAGACTTAGGGTTTGGGTAGACGGCTGTGAACGACAGCAAATCCCAAAACTGGGACTGTCGACACCGCGAAAACGTGTCCCGATCCTAAACAGTACAGTGTGCTCCTCGCACAATCGTAAATAAAGCAGTAAAGCATGGCATAAGTACAGGATAGTAAATAAAACCTCAAACTAGTTTGTGGCCCCCAGTACAATACTTTGAAATCAGGTAATAATCAATGGGGGGCCCATATCTCCCCACCTGTGGTTAGCGTGCTCGATCTCGGAACAGGTGTCAAGAACTCGGGGTCCTACGGGACACAAGTGGGTGGTCGGAAACCAGATATTATCTATCACCCACCGATGCCTCTGCTTACTTCAATTTTAGTTGTTAAGCAGTAATTAAAGTGAACAATAATTAAAGCCATGGTCTTCTCCAACATTGAACATGCGGCAATTCTCCAAAAACTGTGGTACTTGACGACACGCAACAGCACTTGAGCAAGCGACTACGACGCGCAAGTCCAACTATCTACCAAACAACAGGTAATAGGATGTGTCCAAGGCAATATAGGGCTGCAAGGGATATCACGGGTACGGAAACTAGAGCATCGCAACACAGATAGCAATATATCAACAGGAGGGAATAAATACTATAAAAGTAAGATAGGTAGAAAGGGGGAGATGCTCGCCTGAAAACATTGTCGAAGGGTTCAACCGAAGATCAGGTAGACACTCGCATCAACTCAACGGCCTTATCCGCGAAGAAGCAAAACACTAGAAGAAACACCGGATGCAATATTTAATACTACGACAAAATATCGGGCATGATGCATGTATGATGCATGGCATGGTGAAGGTGCGATGCACTTAGGTCAATATTAAGTGGAATTGGGGTCCCGAAAATTAATTAAATGGTTCCAGTTGTTTAACTACCCCGCAATTTAAATGTTGTTTAACAAGGCAAAATATATCACCGGTTCGCTACACAAATTTAAATGAGGCCAATATAAGGCTAGATTTGCCCGCATATGGGCCCCATATTTATTTAGAGGTGAATCGGCATAAGGCCCCCAAACCAATGACATGCATGCGAGAATGACAATTAATATGCAACAAGTTGTTATTTCATTTATAAAATAGGGCTCGAGAAAAAGGGGTCACACATTAGGGGGCCTCGACGATCTTGGTCCGGGGGTTCGGGGTTCGACAGGGTCCAGAGTTCGACGGGTTCGGACTCGGCGAGATCGTTCTCGGGTAACGGGGTAGATCTTGGCGCATACGCGGTGGTCGGGCCATGTTGCCGGCGGTCATGACGTTCGTGACGGAGTACTTGTCGTACCGGGGTCTCGGCCATCGGATCCTTGAAGGAGGTCATGGCGTCCGAGGGAAGTTCATGTCGTATCCGTGCCGACGACCTTCGCGTTCAGGGGGAGTTCCCGGTGTCCCGAGGAGAAGATCTTGGCGTCCGAGGGTTTCTCCGCGTCCGTGGTGCGTCCGTGATGCAGATCTTGTCGGTTCCCTGTCGGAGGCCTTCGGAGTCGGGGTCTCGGCGAACTTGGCGTGTCGAGGTTCGGTTTCCGGTTCCGGCGCCGTTGAAGGAGGCCTCGGTTCTTGGCGTGGTTCATGGGGTTTGTTTTGGTGGATGTCGATCTTGTTGTCTCCACACCCAACAACTTAGCACCATCTTGGTACTACACAGGGAACCTGCACGGGTGGAGGCGGATGGCATCGGCGACGACGGGGTGGGTCCCGCGGGCAGGTGGGTCCAGGCGGGGCCGGCTGCTGCGCGCGGACGGGGAAGGCGAGGGGCTCGGGAAGGAGTTCTCGGTGCTCCGTGTGGAAGGTCGCGAGGGTTCGGGTGTCTTGGCGAAAAGGTCTCCGAGTCGGGGGTCCCGGTGTCCATGAGGACCATGGCGTTCCTTGACGTAGATCTTGACATCCGATGGTTCCTGTCATTTTTCCTTCGGGTACACCTGCTCTAGACAGTCTTGGGTCGTCGTTAGGCGGACTTGACATCGTACGCCTTCGAAGGTCTTGGCTGAGAAACACGTAGGTAACGTCCTGGTGATGGCCCGGCGACAAGCACTAGCAGCCGGAGGAGGCGGGGCACTCCGGTGGAGGGAAAAAGCAGAGACGAATCCGGGGCGCGGGACCATCGCCGGGGAGCCCCTGGCTTGCACGGGCGGCCGGAGGCAGACGAGGGCGACGGTGACGCTCGCGGTGGCCGGGCGCAGAGCTCGCAGGCGGCCGGAGGAGCGGAGGGCGGCGACCTGGCGACGGCGGAGAGGAGCAGAGGGAGAGGGGCGGCCGGGGCGGTTCGCTGCAACGGTCCAAGGCGGCGGCGGGGTGGAGGCAGATGGTGGGGGGCGCGTCGGAGGCGAGCGGTGGGGCAGGCGCCGGCGCTTGGGGCCACGCGCAGCGGAGGGAGCGGCGGCGCTAGAGCGGGGCCGGCGAGGCGGAGGCCGACGGAGGCGCGGGACCGATGAGGAACGATGGCGTCGAGCGGCGGCCGGTCGCGGCGCTCGCTGGCCGGGAGAGGCGAGGCGGGCCAAGGCGCCGGGACGACGAGGAGGGAAAGGAGGCGAGGCGGACGGCGGGGCTCCTGGCGGCGGAAGGGGACGCGGCCGGAGGCGGGCGCTCGGGGGAAGAGGAGAAGCAGGTGGCCGGCTGGAGGGAGGAGGGTTCTGGCGGAGACGGCGAGGGGAGGGGATCGCGGCGGTGGTTGGGGTCAGACGAGGGGAAGGACGCGGTTGCAGGGCTCGAGAGGAGAGGAGCGGGGGGTTGCGAGGTGGACTCGGTCACAATCGAGCGGTAGCTGGGTGGGGTCCACGCGGGGTGTGGTGGTTGGTCAGGGGAGGGTGGTATCCAGGCGCGTGCCTGGTTGTCGATAGCGGCAGGTGGGGCTCGATCGGTTGTGAGTGGCCAGGGACCGAGGGGGGATCCCGAGGCGGGGAGCGGGGGTGGTGGCGTGAGTGGCTGCGTGCGTGCTCTGCGTGTGTGCTGGGTGTGTGTGTGTGTACCAGGTGAGGGAGTGGGGGTGGGTTTGGTCTAGGTGGCAGATGGGGATTGGGTGAGGGAGAGAGTTGGGGTGAGGTGTCACGAGGGGAGTGGTCGGGGTGAGGTGGAGAGGGGTTGGGTAGGTTAGGTTGGGGTAGAAAAGGGTCTAGGTTGGACCGTTTTAATTCTGGGGGTGGTCGTTCGGGTCGAATCGGCCCGTTCGACTGCCCCCACTAAAAATAATTTAATATTTTATTTGTGTTAAACAGACCGTTTGCAAAACGTAGTTAGTCAAAACAAAATATTCCGGAGACCCGGTTTGCGTTTGAATAAAGACGGGGCGTTTAGAAAACACAAACAGGTTTTGCGAAAATAGTTGTAGGCAAACAATGCATGATGATGACGATGCGATGAACAAATTCAACGTGATTTTCTAGTAGTGGTTTTGCGGGATGTCACACTGGTGGGCACCTTTGAATCGTTTCTATGCGGGTTTGGCGGGTTTCGCTAAAACTTGCATAGGGCCGATTCTGAGGGTGTTACAGCTTGCAACTTAATACTGGAGGGGGTTCGGATGATAACCTGAAGGTGGACTTCTAGTCATAGATGCAGCTGGATGGAGGTCTATGTATATTGTTGTATTGACCAATCAACCTCATAGGATATTTCTGGCTAGTAATTGCATTGTTATGCCTTGCTTAGTTTCCTGTCAATTGCCCCGCTGTAATTTGTTTACCCTTCATTCCTTGTTTATCTAAGGAGAGGGCCTCTAGTGAACTATGGACCCCGGTCCAATCTTTACCATTGATACATCTTCCATTGTTACATGTTTACTTGCTGCAAACCATTACCTTCCACACCATATGTTTAATCCTTTGTTATAGCAAACCAGTGAGCTTGACAACCTCACTGATTCGTTGGGGCAAAGTCTTGAGTTTGTGTTGTGCAGGTCTCCGCGTTGCTAGCAACACCTGTGTGATGTTTCCTTCCTCCTACTGGTTCAATAACCTCGGTTTCTTACTGAGGGAAACTTGCTGATGTGCTGCTTCATACCTTGCTCTTGGGGTTTCCAACAAAGCGTTCCACGAAAAGTACTGGGCGCCATTAGATACCTTTGACCACTTCCTCCCTGAGTTTGATAAACCTTGGGTGATACACTTAAGGGAAACTTGCTGCTGTTCTACAAACCTCTGCACTTGGAGGCCCAACAACTGTCTACAAGAATAGAAGTGCATAGACATCAAGCTATTTTCTGGCGCCGTTGTCGAGGAGGTAAGGTAAAATGTACTCACATCCTCCGGTGTGAGTGCTCGAAGTTATTTCCTTTAGATTCTAAAATTTTGTCTTTTTTTTCTTGTTTTCACTAGTTAGGCTTAATGGAAAACAACAAAAAAATTAGAGAGCTTTATAGTATTTATCTTGAGCTAGGACATGAAGTGTTTGAAGAGAAAATTAAAAAACCTATGGAACTTTATTTGTATGCTAATAGCAATGTTATTATTATGAATTCTTTTAACACCATTATTGCTAATGCTATGGAAAAGTCTAAGCTTGGGGAAGCTAGTTTTTATGAAAATGATCTTTTTAGTTCCACAGCTTTGGAAGATAGCTATTCTATTGCTTATGATAATACCAAACCTCCAATATATGATGATTACAATGATGAATATGATATTTTTTCAGTCCACCTACTATTGAGGATAAAATCAATTATGATTACAATATGCCTCCTATATTTGATGACTATGGTGATGAGAATAATAATGATAGATATTTTGTTGAATTTTCTCCCACTACGATTAATAAGAATGACTATGCTTATATGGAGAGTAATAATCATTTTATTCATGTGTCTCATGATAAGAATGTTTTATGTGATATTTATATTGTTAATTTTATTCATGTTGCTACTGAAAGTTATTATGAGAGAGGTAAACATGGTTTTATGCATCTTAAAAATATTAAGTTTCCCCTCTTTATGTTGAAAATCTTGAAGTTGCACTTGTTTTGCTTTCCTATGCTTGTTTCTTTGTGCTTTCATGACTTGTTTCTTTACAAGATTCCTATGCAGGAAGTGGGTTTGACTTAAATGTGTTTTGAATTTGCTTTTTGATGCTCTCTTTTACTTCAATTCATATTTCTTATGTGAGCACCTTCTCAAACTATCAAGCCTAACTTAAAGGCGGTAAAGAAAAGTACTTCCAGGGAGATAACCCAATAGTTTTCTTCAGTCTTGGAAGTTATTACTTCTGTAATAACCTCTACTTATCCTTTTTGTTTGATTTTTGTGCCAAGAATAACCTCTAATGAGAGAGAAGTAAGATTTGGGGATGTTGCTGTCCCGAAACAGATTTTTGTGCTTCACTATAAAAATTCGTGAAAAATGTCTGTATGTCGGATCGAGCTTTAATTTTCTGAATAAATCCCCCAGGTTGTTATCTAACTTTCGTTAGTTCAACACTTTTTGATCTGAGCAACAGAAGGTCTTCGAAAAAATCGGTTTTTACCCGCAGGTCTGTTTTGACAGATTTCTGCCATTATTTGCATTTGCCTCTTTATCGATTTATTTTGGGGTTCTCTTTGGTAAATTGAGATTTTTGAGGGAATTGCTACAATAGATTATGTTTTTAATGAAAGTTTTTATGTTTTAAAACTAAACCCCAAAGTTTTATTATTTTGAATGCACTAATGTTGCTAATGAAGATTGTGTGAAGTTTTGTATGAAGGAAAAATTTTAGGTGTAAGGGAAGAACGATGTAATGAGATGAAGAATGGAAAAAAGCTCAAGATTAGAGATGCCACCCCGTGTCACCCCAAGAAATATTCAAGAGGTACAAGCGTCAAAGATTGGGGATGCCCAAGGCATCTCCTTCTTCATCAATAAATATCTCAGGTCTTTCTAGACACTTTATTTTTATCTCTTCATGCATTTTGTGTTGTTCTTAGAGCGTCTTTGTTTTTGTTTTTAATTTTCTTTTGCTTGGTTTGCTGCAATAAGTTAGTTAGGTCCCAGCACACTTCTTTTGGAGAGATACACACTCTGTTTTCATAGCCTAGAACACTCTAGTTTTCATTCTTATTGTTTTGTGAGTGTTCCCTTTTGCTAGCACTGTGTTTAGCCTTAGTTTTCTTATAATTTTTGCTTAGGACTTTTCAATTCTTCTTTGTGGATTTATGAGACATGCTCACTGATCTTTATTGATTATTATCTTTGTGGGTTGTTTCAAATAAGTCGATTGGTGTTGGAAAAAGAGTAGAAAGTTTCATGCTTATAGTGGTACAAAAGGGAGCTTGTTTTGACTGTGGCTTAGACTTTATCTTGTCATGCTAGATGTTTTTTTGACCTTATGCTTAGTGATTATTGTTGTAGCATGACTTGTTCCAAACAATTATGATTGCTTAATGTGCCTTGGTAGAATCATGCGTTGTTTTAGCATACACAATCATAGTATTATGGTATTCTCCTTTGATGCTTTGTATGGGTTGACACCATGATATTACTATGAACCAATCAACTTAGCCTCTATGATCATTTAGTTTTTGACTTGTGATACCACTTTATGCTTTGATTGATAATGTTCTATCGCTCCGCATGATTATGGCCATTATTGCTATCTTAGTTGGTCGCTCCCAGTCTTTTGCTAGCCTCCACTTGTATTGAGTGAGCTCTACTCATGTATACAACTCCTAAAAACCAAGTTATTCCAAAGATTACACTATAAATTCCTATGCATGGTGTGTTACACCATTCCAAGTCTATTCTTGTTTTATCTATCTTCCAAATTAAACTTGTTATGTGAAAATTAGTGATTAAAGCTCTCACAAACTTGATGGCACACTTTATTTTTCTTGCCCCTAATAAACTTGAACCATTGTGTCATCTATGTTGTATATGCTTGCACTTATAAGTTGGGATTAGCAGAACCGTACTGCCACGGGGAACGCTTTCAACACCTGTTAATATCTACCCAGTTGATATCATGCTCTTTTGTTTATGGAGGTCTTCTGTGTGAAATGAAAGGAGAGCTTGTAATTCCATGGAGTTATGTATGTGTGTTAGAGAAACGTCTAGGCCGCTAGCCTAAGCCATGCCTAATCATGGTGGAAACTTGCAGCATCACCATAGTGAGCAATCTATGAAGCATTCTTCTTATAAAAAAAGAGAGATAGAAAAAAGAGATTGAGAAAAAGAAAAAAAAGAGATGAGAAAAGAGGAAAGAGAGAAAAAGCACCATTTTCCCATGGTAAATAAAAAGATTGCTGAGATGCTCATTGTCTGCTTGCCTTGTCATTTTGATATGAGATAGCTCCTGTATCATTGGGCAAGGGGTACCCCGTTGGCGGTTCTCTATGATACACATGTACTTACTATGACAAGAACTTACCGGTGATAAAAGTTGAGTAGCATAAGGAGCGGCCCTCGTATTCAAGGGACACGAGATTGCCAACTTATACTTTGTAAAGCATACATTCAGAAAAAGTTCCGCAGCGCCACCGCCACTGAAGGGGAGATTCGGGGGGGACAAAAGTCTCTGTTTCGGCACCCTGCCGGGACGGGGAAGTGCCCACGGAGCCATCTCCATCGATATCCGCCACCATCTCCATCACCGTTGCTGATTCCCATAATGAGGAGGGAGTAGTTCTTCCTCTAGGCTAAGGGCTCTACCGGTAGCTATGTGGTCATCTCTCTCTCTCTCTCTCTATGTGTGATCATATTGTGATCATGAGCTTTGTAATCAAGTAGATCTACTATGATACTCAAGTGCTTTAATAGATCTCGGCTCTCCCCACGTGTATGAAAGTGACAACGTGCATACCATGGTGGCACTTAGGCTAGAGTCTACATAAATACTCAAGTGCTTCAATAGATCTCTTCTCTCCCCACGTGTGTGAAAGTGACAGCGTTCACGCCGTGGTGGCACTTAGGCTAGAGTTCATAAATATTTATCATGAGTATATTTGGAGTTGGATGTCGTTATGAAATTGTGGTGTTTGTTGGAACTATCTAGCGCTCAAGGTGATAGTGTGGGGGTTATCTAGATGGGGAAGGCGGACTTTGAGGAGTGTTGTTATAGCCCTACCATGGATTAGAGTGTCCAACCGAAGAGTAGTTCAGGGTAGTATCATGAAGAGAATATATTTATTGAGAGTGTTCACTAGTGAAAGTATGATCCCTAGGTCTTGTTTCTAAGCATTGAAACACCGTTTGCATCTAGATCTATTACATGTTTGCTTGCTTCCATATTTTTGCCTTTATTCTTTTCCTCCTAGTCAGAAGCTCTTTTCTGGCACCGTTACCACTTATAATCATCCATACCACTTGTATTTCACTATCTCTGCACCGAACTAGTGCACCTATACACCTGACAAGTGTATTGGGTGTGTTGAGGATACAAGAGACTTCTTGTATCTTGATTGCAGGATTGCTTGAGAGGGATACCTTTGACCACTTCCTCCCTAAGTTCGATAAACCTTGGTTGATCCACTTAAGGGAAACTTGCTGCTGTTCTACAAACCTCTGCACTTGGAGGCCCAACAACTGTCTACAAGAATAGAAGTGCATAGACATCAGCCTCTTCCTTCTTTTCCAGGATCTTCTTCAAGGTCTACTGGAACGCCAAGGAACTAGCCTGGCAGGCGATGTTGGCCTTCATGGCCTTGTACTCACTAGGCCGGCGAGCACAACTGGAAGTACAAAGGAAGTCGCCTAGAGGGGGGGGGGGTGAATAGGCTTTTAAAATTATTACGGTTTAGGCTCAAGTAAATACGGAATAAAACTAACATTTAATTTATTGAGCACAAAACCTAGCCACTAAGTTCACCTAGGTGCACCAACAACCTATGCTAAGCAATACAAGCAACAAGGTGATAGCAAGGTATAAATACTTCAAGCACGATGGCTATCACAATGTAAAGTGCATAAGTAAAAGGGTTCGGTTGAGAGATAACCGATGGACGCGGAGATGAAGATTTGTTTCCCGAAGTTCACTTCCAAAGAAGCTACGTCTCCGTTGGAGAGGTGCGCTGGCGCAATGCTCTCCGAACGCCACAAATGGCTCACCTCGAGGTGTGGTGGCTCGATGCACACCCAACGCCACACAAGGCCTCACCCCGGATGCGGAAGCACGCAACTCACCGACGCCACAAAAGGATCACCCTATTCTCCCAAGTGCGCACCACAAAAGGCGGGCACTTGCTCCACTAAGAGACGCTTGAGGGCGGTCACCGAACCCGTACAAGATTGGGGCTAACTCCACAACTCAATTGGAGGCTCCCAACAACAAAGCCACAAAAGGCCAACAATGCCACAAAAGGCCAACAACGCCACAAAAGGCTACAAGACCACAAAAGGTCAACAAGACCACAAAAGGTCAACAACCCAACCACACAACAGTCTAGGGTTCCAAGGAACCCAAGAGAAACAAGCTCACAAGCTTGAACTCGCCGAATCTACGAGGAGAACTCAAACCTATGCACCAAATGCAAGGGCAAGTCCTTCTCCCCCAAATTCCAACAAAGCTACAAAAGCTATTGGGGGAATAAGGGAGGAATAACACAAGAGTAGAACTCAAACCTATGCACCAAATGCAAGGGCAAGTCCTTCTCTCCCAAATTCTAACAAAGCTACAAAAGCTATTGGGGGAATAAGGGAGGAAGAACACAAGAGGGGAACACAAAACTCTCCAAGATCTAGATCCCAATGATTCCTTCACAAAGAAAGGATTTGACTTGGGGGGATTGTAGATCTAGATCTCCTCTCTCAAATCCCTCAAAAAGATGCAAGAATCATAGGAGGGGAAAGGGAGAGGGAAAGCTTCTTCAAGATTGACAATGGAGGAGAGAGAGAAAGCCAAGAACCAAGAAGAAAATCTAGTGACCACGAAGGGGAAGAGGATCCCCTTTTAAAGGGCTCCCAGATCTGCCCGTTATGGGCATTCGCGACACCTGGCCGAAACTTCCGGTGGGAGGCCGGAAGTTCCGGTGGCACCCAGCCAACGGTCGAAAATTGCGGAGCGAGAAACTGAAAAAACGAATCATGGCCGGAACTTCCGGCTCTGGGCGGAAGTTCCGCCCAGCCTGGCTCCAACGGTCATCAGACCGTTGACGCCCGCTCCAAAAGCGCAACCGGAAGTTCCGGTCAAAACAGACCGGAAGTTCCGGTGAACTTCCGATGCAAGTTCCGACAAAGTTCTGGCAAATAGAACGCTTCAAAACAGAAGGTTACTGAGCGTGAGCGGAAGAAGACCCGAAACTTCCACCGGAACTTTCAGCGGCAAAGATGCCCTAGCGGAACTTCCGGTGGGAAGCCGGAACTTCCGGTCAGGGAAATTCCAGAAACCAGAAAACCAGAAACGCAATAACTTTTGCATCCGAACTCCAAACGGGATGAAACCAATTTTGTTGGAAAGATAACAACGAATAGAATCCGCAATAAGATATATCTTAAATATATATGTGATCTATCCCCCAAGGTGTGGAGACGGAAAACTCGCAAGATCAAAAACCGCAATAAGATATGCAAGTGAAATCCTTAGATGATGAGCTAGAGCTTGTTATGATGGTGACCACAAGCTCTAGATCCTCTCATGGACAAGAACCAAATAATAACCAAGAAAGATGATGATATGAATGCAAAGGTTTGAGCTCTCTCCGAACGATGCAAACGAGACACCCGCTTGAGAGCCCCTCTTGATAGTACGGCTATCTATCCTAAACCCGGTCTCCCAACTAACAACACGAGACCGGCAAAAGAGAAGCCCTATCAACATACCTTTGCCTTGAGCGTCCCACTTGAACTTGATGTAGACCGTCTTGTTCTTCTATAGTGGGAACACCTTTCTTGTTTGCTCTTGCTCGCTCTTGCTTGATGAAGACTTGCAAAATGCTCCCCATACTCCATGGGGAAACCTCTTCTTTGAACTTGTCTTCATCATTCCATGAGAACGAGGATGGCAAGCTTCAAGCATGAGATCTTCTAGAGATGGCGCATCTTGAGCTCGCCCTTTTTCATCCCTACTTGAGGTTGATCCATCTTGATGCAACTCTTTGCACATGTCTTGATCAACCTTCAAGCTCCTTCTTTCTTCATGATTCCAATGGGCACAAAGCCCTTGGACATTTCTTTATCTTCCAACCTTGAGACCAACACATGGCCCAAGTGATGCCAATGGACAAGCCTACAAGTGAAACTCAATTTACACATTAGTCCATAGAGATTGTCATTAATTACCAAAACCACACATGGGGGCATACATGCCCTTTCAACAACCTGCAGTCCTGTTGCTTGTAGAGGTGACGTGGCCTTCATCATTGTCATCGTCTAGGTCGACAAAACCGCCCGTCGAAGCATTTCTCTTGCCCTTCTTCTTGTTGTTCATTTCACTCCAAAGGGCATAGCTAGTCTCCTATTTTTTGGTGTCCTTGATCAACGTGCAACAATGGCCCAACGAGAAGGCCTTGTTATCATTCACCGTCTTGAAGTGCTCCATTGCTTTCAAGACCTACACATATGGATGCCAACAATGGCCCAATGCAAATGCAAGACATTGACAAATAGAGGAAGAGGTTTTACCATGTCAACCGGACGCATGCCGCTTATTTTCCTTTTCGTCACCATGTCGTAGGAGCCTTGGAACTTGCTACACTCGGCATGGATGGTGCCCCGCCGCTTGGATAGGAAGAGGGCGTTTTGATCGCTAAAGAAGGCGTTCTTCCCGAATTTCCTATGCTCATGGAAGAACATTCCCACCTTTTCCAATAGGCAAAACCCTTTGCTCGGCGCCGCATAGTGTATCTTGTGAAATCTCCATGCATGCCTTACATAGGAGCTTGTCCTTGGCGGGGGTGTATCCCCCAGTTCGTTGGCTCACCTTCTTGTCGTCGACAATTGAGGCCGCAAGTGAAGCGGCCAACGACGCGGCCGTGACCCCCTCGGCCATGGAAGTGCCATCGTTTCCAAACAATGCCTCGTCCGCAATGTTGCAGGCATCTTGCTGCATCTCCTGCTACGTATCTTGATGGGTCTCTTGCTGGGTCTCGCCGTCGTCGGCATAGCCGCTGCCACCCTCGTTGATCATGTCGTGTAGGACGTCCTCGCCGTCGTTGGCCACGAAATCCTACACCCAAGTTGGCCATCATAAAGCGATAGGAGCAGTACACTGGCAGTGGCGAAGAAATTTGGTGACCATACCGTGTCGTCGGTGGCCCGCTTCCGTCGAACAGGTTGACTGGCGTCGGCATGTTCGCAGCAGGGATCGACCGCTGCTTCGTGGGCGCCTCCGGGATTGCATCCGCGGTGGTTGGAGTGCGGTTCAGGTCAATGGCAGGCTCTCCCGCCTCCGATGATGCCGTGTGGGGAAGGGCGAACATGGAGAGCGGGGCGTTCCTACCTTGGCCTCCAAGTGAGGTCGTGTGTGCGGCCCTGGCGTCCTAGGCTGCGTTGGTGGCCGGACGATAGGGGTGAAAGTGATGGAGCTGGTAGAGGACGTGTTGGGAAGAGTGACGGCCCCACCAAAATAGACGGCGCCGCCAAAAGCGGCGGTCATCGCCTCCTGCTTGATCATGTGGACGACGTGTTTTGCGGCACTCACTGCCATCTTGTTGGCGTCGACCATGTTCTGGTTGGCCTGGAAGCGCTCGCTCTCATCCCGGCGCTCCTTCTCGAGCCTAGCAGCGACAGCTCGAGCTCTCGCCGCTACCCGCCGGTCAGCGCGCTTCCTGACTCAACTTTCCGCTCCGTCGGCCATGTCCTTGGCGATCTTCTTCGCCTGGCCACGCTTCTTGGCGGCGGGAACGCCCAAGAGCAACATCGGCCATGGCGGCGGGATCCATCGCCTTCCCTGCCGCTCCCGCTAGTGAAAATTTGGGAGAGGTTTTTTGGAGGAAGAAGTGGTGTGGTTTTTGTGACACTGATGGGAGGGACCGCCAAAGATAAAAGGAGGATGCGCGAGGACAAGTGCGTAGTTCGGGCCGATCCAACTGAGGCCTAGATTTGGTGCATGGATGGGTCAATCCGCGCGCGTTTGTTCGGATGGGTCGCCGCGCACCTGGCCGCTTATCCGCTCGGACGAGTTCGACACGCAAGGGGCAGGATGGGTCGGTCCCATGGAGATGTCCTAATTGTGTGCGTGTGGTGCGTGTGTTGTGTGCAAGATAGACTCATAGAGACCTTGTCAACCCTACCTAGGATGAACCTAGCAATGCATCCTGTGCCTGCAGGCAAGCCGGCCGGTAAGCGCATGCACCCCGCGGGTTGCGGGATCAGAATTCAGAACAAACAACCGCCCCCTTTACACATGCACATGCTTTCCCTGTGACGAGCGATCGCCGCCGATCGAGCATGGAACATACGTACTTCATCTCATCTCCACCGTAACGGCCTCTCCAATTGTCGGGAAAACGCAACGCCCTCTCGAGTCTTGATCTCGATCGGTTCTTCGATCCATCGATCCTGATCTACAGACTCATTTCGTGGCATGCTGGAGCGAGCTTATTCGTGAAGACGACACACCGGCCAGAAATCCGGAATCGACCCCTGGGAGCTAGGCACGCACGCGACGCAAACGCAAGGCGACACAAGGGTCGGCACGGTACCATACCCCGGCCCGGCCTGCACCACCTGCTGCCTGTTTCGCCTCGCCACGCAATGACCCGTACGTGTGCCTATATAACGCGCGTGCTCCATGCACAATATACCATCGCAGAGATTGCACCCTAATCGGTCGTGCCGTCTAACGTAGCCAGCAGCTCTGGTCTCGCATACACAGCAATAATGGGCATCAGCAACGCGCGGCGGCTGACGCTGATCGTGTCGTGTTTCTCCGTGCTCCAGGCCCTCGCGGCCGGCGCGCGCCTGCCGACCATCCACGCCGGCGCCGCCTTTGCCCCTAGCCCCTGGGAGGGCTTTGCTCCGGCACCGAGCTACAACGAAGCCGCCGCTCCTCCCGCCCCGGCTCCGGGCGCCGGGGAGGAGCTCGAGAAGGGCAGGCCGGCCGGCGGGTTCGTGAGGACGAACGGGACGCGGTTCATGGCGGGCGGGCAGCCGTTCTACTCCAACGGGTTCAACGCGTACTGGCTCATGTACATGGGCTCCAACCCGGCCGACCGGAGCAAGGTGGTCGACACGCTGGACCAGGCGTCCCGCCTCGGCGCCACGCTCGTCAGGACCTGGGCCTTCAACGACGGCGGCAGCAACCGCCCACTGCAGATCACCCCCGGCGTGTACAACGAGGACACCTTCGTGGTACGTGCTACGTACATGCATATGTCACGCTCCGAACGGCAGAGCTCGGCTAGGATAGGCAAGATAGTAGTAGGAGATTAATTACACGCCAAAGATAGCCATGCCGTGACTTGGATACCATTGATTTCGTACCATATATTAACCGCAACGCGTTCAAAAGCGTAGTAATACGGTTTACTCCGAGATTGCCACGAATCATTAGCTGCTAATAAGGTTATCTTCTGGAAAATTAACACCTCGCTTTAGAGAGCAGGCTAATTACACGCCAAAGATAGCCATTCCGTCACTTGAATATCATTGATTTTGTACCATATGTATTAATTGCAACGTTCGAATTGCGTTTAACTAGATGGACAGGAATAATTAGCTGCTACGCTTGATCTTCTTAACCAATTACCACACGTTTTTAATGTTACTTATTGCTCATTAAAAAGGTTCCGTTGTACTGTATCCCAGTGGTAAAAGTTTCCTATGATTGACCTTGTAAACGAAAAGACTTTCCTATGAGTAGAGGATGGATCGGACCTGTTCAAACGGAATTAATTTGCACCAACTCATGATGAACCGTGACATGTACACATGACGTATGTATTACCATACCGGCATTTGGTAACTAATCTTTTTATGTTGTCTGTTTCAACGTACTATTCAGGGACTAGACTTTGTCATCGCAGAAGCCAAGAAACGAGGGGTCTACTTGATCCTGAGCCTGGTGAATAACTGGAGTGACTTTGGCGGGAAGAGACAGTACGTGCAGTGGGCCAGAGACCAGGGCCACTACCTGGGCTCCGACGAGGACTTCTTCACCGACGGCCTCACCCAGCGCTTCTACATGAACCACATCAAGGTCCGACCGTACGTGCACTCACGCGTCTAATCGCGTGCATTTCCCCTAAAAAAAACTGATAGCGTGCACTGCATGTTCAACTGCCGTCACGTTAAGCTCGATCATAATTGACATCTTGTGTACGTGCCAATGCACCGTGTATGACCATACTTTTTTCCCTTGTGTACGTGTCATTAAGTTGTGTGTATATGTGTGGAACAGAGGGTGCTCACGAGAGTCAACAGCTTCACCGGAGTGGCGTACAAGGACGAGCCGACCATCTTCGCATGGGAGCTGATGAACGAGCCTCGCCTCCAGAGCGACCTCACCGGGAAGACTATGCAGGGTTGGGTGACCCTGATGTCCGCCTACGTCAAGTCCATCGACCCCAACCACATGGTGGAGATCGGGCTCGAGGGATTCTACGGCGAGTCCGTGCCCGACCGCAAGAAGTTCAACCCGGGATACACCGTAGGCACCGACTTCATCTCCAACAACCGCATCCCTACCATTGATTTCGCCACTATCCATTCCTACCCCGACCAATGGGTTTCCAGCTCGAGCAACGAGGCGCAGGTGGATTTCATGAAGAAGTGGATGGCGTCCCACATCGAGGACGCCGCAAAAGAACTGCAGAAGCCGTTGCTCGTGTCGGAGTTTGGCTGGTCCGCGCGGTCTAATGGGTATACGGTGGCAACGCGGGACGATTACTTCCGCATGGTGTACGACGCCATCTATGCTTCGGTGCAGGATGGTGGGCCTTGCGCTGGGGGTCTTTTCTGGCAAGTGATGGCACCTGGGATGAACGGATGGACGGATGGCTACGAGGTTGTGCTTGAGAGCAGCCCCACCACCGCCGCCATCATCTCCCAAGAGTGTGCAAAGATCGATGGCTTCACGCCGGTGGCATAATTTGCACCCATTCATTACGACGCACGCCCATTTGGGCGAAGCATCCTTGGAGTAAGCAAGGACTCACAAGTCATTTGGATAGTTGCAGTTATTTACGTCATGATGCTCACAAATAAGGCTAACATATTTATGTATCATACCAAGATATAGTAGCCGCTATTGTAACAAAGTGATTAAAAGGCAAATTAACCAGCTTCTGAAAAGTCATATATGCGTGTGGTAGTGTGTTGCTTTCTTCCTTTTGTACCCTCTTACAAAAAGACCTTGTAAAGAGATGAGGATTCTCAGGCGATTGTCGGCTTACGTCGGCACATGATCTACCAATCGCTTATTATTTCAGGAGCTCGTATGCACTTAGTGCGGCAAACCCTATTCATCGCCCGTTGCGGGATATATCTGAGACACCACACATCCCCCAAGCATATGGGCTGGCCTAGTTCGACTTCCTTTTCCCCTTCTGTTTCTTTCTTCTTCTTTTTTTCTTATTTGATTTCTGTTTTCTTTCCTTTATCTCCTATGTTATATTTTCTGTTTTTATTCACCTTTACCTTTTTTTTGAAAAATGTTGAGATTCGAAAACAATCAAATTTTCAAAATGACTAGATGTAAAATATATTCAGATCTGAAAGCCGTTTAGATTTGAAAAAAATGTTTTGATGTTAAAAATGTTGAGATTTTTTTTACATATTTACATTTATTTTTAGATTTTGAAAATGTTAAATATCATTTTTGAGAATTTTCTAAAAATGTTCAAATAACAAAAAAGAAAAGAGAAAAAAACCTCACCTCTTATTGGGCTGCATTGGTAAGAAAGTTTTTAAAGTTTAAAATATTTGTTACGTGATTTAAAAAATCTTCACATGAAATATATGTTTTTCATCGATATTATTATTATTAAAAGTTGTGCAAATTATTTCTTTCACTATCTTGAATGGTTTTATAGTAAGAACATTTATCTTATTTAAATATTTTTCCAAATATAAACATTTTTTTTGCTTTGAACTCTTTTTCTATATGAACATTTTATCTCATTTAAACGTTGTTTCAATAAATAACATTTATCTTATTTAAATAATTTTTGAATATGAATATTTATGTTATTTGAATGATTTTGTAATAAAAAATTATTTCTCTTCAAGAAGGAAAAAATACTAATATTTTGTCCACAAAGTAAACATTTGTTCAGCATAAAAATACAAAAAAAAGGAAAACAGAAAATAAAAAAATAGAAAACCTGGTGCCTCTAAATGGGCCCGGCCCAACATCATGTCGCTGAGCGGAGAATAGGAATTGCTCCCTGCACCAAAAAAAAAGCCCTGCTGCCTGCTGCAGCCTATATAAGGCGAGCACTCCATGTACAACATATACGCCGCAGACCCGCACTTTCGATCACCACAAAGATTACACCGCCCACGCTATAGTATAGTACTCGTAGCTATTTACTCGTTCGGTCTCGTGTACTTAGACATGGGGATCATCACCGAGAAGCGGCTACTACTGATCGCGTCGTGTTTGGCCTTCCTGGCCCTCGCCGCCGGGGAAGACGACGAGGCCAGGAGGGCCGCCGGCGGGTTCGTGAGGGCCAACGGGACGCGGTTCACGGTGGGCGGCTGGCCGTTCTACTCCAACGGGTTCAACGCGTACTGGCTCATGTACATGGGGTCCGACGCCGCCGATCGGAGCAAGGTGATCGACACGCTGGACCAGGCGTCCCGCCTCGGCGCCACGCTCGTCAGGACCATGGCCTTCAACGACGGCGGCAGCAACCGGCCGCTGCAGATCAGCCCCGGCGTCTACAACGAGGACACGTTCAAGGTACGTCGTACATGCATGTCGCGTTGAGAGGATAGAGAGCAGATTAATAATACACGCCAACCTTGCAAAAAAAAAAGATTAATACACGCCAAAGATAGACATGTCGTCAGTTGAATCTCATTCATTTCGTACGTTCAAATTGTGGAGTAGTACGGTTTAACTAGGTGGGCACGAATAATTAGCTGCTACGCTTATCTTCTTAACACCAACGTCTTAAATGCTATGTATTGCCTATTAATTTTTTGTCTCATTAGTGTTTTCCATTAAAAAGGTTCCATTGTATCCTAGTAGTTGTAAAAAGTTTCCAATGATAGAGATGGACCGGGGCTGTAAAGTGTAAACAGCTCAAACGAAATTAATTTATACCAACTCATGCATGATGAAAAAACAGAACAGTATAGCATTCCATAAATAAAAAATGATACAGGGGCGGACCCAAGTGTAGCTGATTGGGGGTAATGCCTCCACTCAAAATTTTGAATTCTTATACTAGTACTTCTTCTCAAAATAGATGGCTCATTTTTTTCTAAATTTAGATGTATCTAGTACTAAATAGTGTCTAGAATACTGTTTAAAAAAATCCGATATGTTGATAAATCTGCCGATACACCCAAAAATCGCTAATTTTAGGCCGACCGAGAAGTTATCGATAAACGATATCCTCAACATTAGATAGATCTAAATTTAGACAATTTTTCGACATCTATTTTAAGACGAAGGAAGTAGTATTTGTTTATATTTGAAAGAAATTTCTTCAGATTTTATAGTTTATACAAGAAACGCCTCTAGTGAGTTGATTTGCCCCCACTCCTAATTCGTTCCGAGTCTGCCACTGAACAGTGACATACGTATCTGCTTGTGGTAATAACTAACTAATTCTCTAATTTTTTTCTTTATCAATATATTTAGGGACTAGACTTCGTGATCGCGGAAGCGAAGAAACGAGGGATCTACTTGATCCTGAGCTTGGTGAACAATTGGAGCGATTTGGGCGGGAAGAGACAGTACGTGCAGTGGGCTAGAGACCAGGGCCACTACCTGAGCTCCGACGAAGATTTCTTCACCAACGGCCTCATCCAGCGCTTCTACATGAACCACGTCAAGGTCTGTCCATCCGCACATGCACACACACGGACACGTCTAATAATCGCCTCTGTTTCCCTAGGAAAAGTAACACTGCATATTCAGCTGCCATCACGCGCTTGATCATAATTTACATATTATATATATGCCGATGCAACGTATATATGTATTGTACAGTATGCTTTTATACCTATGCATGTGTTACTAACTTGTGTGTGTATGTGAAACAGAGGGTCCTCACTAGGGTCAACAACTTCACAGGGGTGGCGTACAAAGATGAGCCCACCATCTTTGCATGGGAGCTTATGAACGAGCCCCGCCTCCTGAGCGACCTCTCCGGAAAGACTCTGCAGGGCTGGATCACGTTGATGTCCGCCTACGTCAAGTCCATCGACCCCAACCACATGGTGGAGATCGGCCTCGAGGGGTTCTATGGGGAGTCCGTGCCCGACCGCAAGAAGTTCAACCCGGGTTACACAGTCGGCACCGATTTCATTTCCAACAACCGCATACCCACCGTCGATTTCGCCACCATCCACTCCTATCCCGAACAATGGGTTTCGAGGTCGAGCAACGAGACGCGGGTGGAGTTCATGAAGAAGTGGATGGCTTCACACATCGAGGACGCGGCGAAGGAGCTACAGAAGCCACTGCTCGTGTCGGAGTTCGGCCGGTCTGCTCGATCCAACGGCTACACGGTGGCGGCGCGAGATGACTACTTCCGCATGGTGTACGATGCCATCTATGCGTCCGTGCAGGAGGGTGGGCCGAGCGCCGGGGGTCTCTTCTGGCAGGTGATGGCACCCGGGATGGAAGGATGGGCCGATGGTTATGAGGTTGTGCTCGAGCATAGCCCCACCACCGCCACCATCGTCTCCCAAGAGTGTGCAAAGATCCACAACTTCATGTCGGCGGTCTAGCTTGAATACATGCATTCATTCCGGTGACGTTTTGGGGGAAGCATGCGTGGACTTACGAATCTTTCAGATAACTGCAATTATTTACATCAAGATGCTCGCAAATAATAAGGCTAACAAATGTCTCTGTCATAGTACAAAGAAAAGAAGTTACCAATTGTAAGAAAATATTTAAAGGCTAATTAATGAGCTTTTGCAAACTGACATGTCGTGACATACAGTGCATGTTGTTTGCTCTCGGTGTGCATACCACACTAGTATATATCAGCTCATCACACACGTTCTGATTCCATGCTTAAGTTTCACGTCAAATTGTTTCTTCATGTACCGGTAGTGGTATGTATGTTTTTGTTTCAGAACTTGCAATGGCGCATGTAAATGGTTTTGTGCGAGTGTAACACATCCATGCATGTAACACATCTTCTGCATCTCCTTTTTGTTCTGCCTGATGTGTCATTAACACTAGGTATGGATGGTGGAAAACAACAATGCAATTAGATCAGAATACTCACGATGCAAAACAACATTGCATGTAGGTTAAAATATTCCTTTTTGTAATCATGCCATACGTTAAGCTCTTCGCAACGCTCGCCGTCTTCTACCAGTAGTTGAAGTAATGACATTGTCATTTCTCATTTTTTTTCATAAGAAAAATGCTTCATAGATTGCTCACTATGGTGATGCTGTAAGTTTTCACCGTAATTAGGCATGGCTTAAGCTAGCGGCTCAGACGTTTCTCTAACACACATACATAACTTTATGGACTCCTTTTATTTCATATCGATGACATCCATAAACAAAAGAGCATGATATCAATTGGGTATAATGTACAAGTGCAATATTGAAAGCGTTCCCCATGACAGCATGGTTCTGCTAATTCCCAACGTATAAGTGCAAGCATATACAACATAGATGATACAATGGTTCAAGTTTATTAGGGACAAGAAAAATAAAGTGTGCCATCAAATTTGTGAAAGCTTTAATCACTAAGTTTTCACATAACAAAGAGACTTTTTAATTGGAAGGTAGATGAAAAGAAGAATATACTTGAAAAGGTGTAACACGTCATGCATAGGAATTTATAGTGGACACTTTGGAATAACTTGGTTTCTTGGGAGTTTGATGCATGAGTAGAGCTTACTCATACAAGTGGAGGCTAGCAAAAGACTGGGAGCGACCAACTAAGAGAGCAATACTGGCCATAATCATGCAGAGCGACAAAACATTACTAATCAAAGCATAAAGTGGTACTATAAGTTAAGGACTAAATGATCATAAAGGTTATGATGACTTGTTCATAGGCATAACATGGTGTGATCATGTGCCAAGTTAACCCAAACAAAGCATCAAAGGAGAATACCACATTACTATGCTTTTGTATGACAAAACAACGCATGATTCCTTCAAGGAACATTAAGCAATCCTAATTGTTTGGAACAAGTCATGCTACCGCAATAATCACTAAGCATAAGGTCAAAACAACATCTAGCATGACATGCTAAAGTCTAAGTCATAGTTAAAGCAAACTCCTCTTGTACTATTCAAGTAAGAACTTTCCACTCCTCTCCAACACCAATCAACTTATTTGAAACAACACAACGAGAACGGGGGTCCAAACTACTTTATTCAAGCAAACTAAACAAACAAAAACAAAAAACAAAAACTAAGATGCTCCAAGAACAACACAACAATGCATGAAACAATAAAAACGAAGTGTCTAGAAAGACCTGAGATTTTTATTGATGAAGAAGGGGATTCCTTGGACATCCCCAAGCTTTGACGCTTGTACCTCTTGAATATTTCTTGGGGTGACACGGGGTGGCATCCCCAAGCTTGAGCTTTTGTCCATTCTTCATCTCATTACATCATTCTTCCTCTACACCTGCAAAATTTCCTTCATACAAAACTTCACACAATCTTCATTAGCAACAAAATATAATAGACCTTTGGGGTTTAGTTTTAAAACAGCAAAACTTTCACTAAATACACAAGCTATAGTAGCAATTCCCTCAAAAATCTCAATTTCCCCAAAAGGAATCAATAAGAAGCAAATGCAAATAATGGCAGAAATCTGTCAAAACGGACCAGAAGGTAGAAACCGATTTTTTCGAAGACCTTCTATTGATCAAATAAAAAACTATTGAACTAATGAAAGTTATCTAACAACCTGGGAGATTTATTCACAAAATTACAGCTCAATCCTACTTACAGAGATTTTACACGAATTTTTACAGTGGATCACAAAAATATGTTTCGGGACAACAACTCCCCAAATCTTACGTCCCTCTCATTAGAGGTTATTCTTGGCACAAAAAGCAAATAAAAAGGATAAGGAGAGGTCATTACATAGGTAATAACTTCCAAGACTCATGAAAACTTTTGGGTTATCTCCCAATAAGTACTTTTCTTTAACGCCACAAGAAGCAAGGATCAAATATTTTCAAATGAAGAAGCATTAACACCAACTCTCTTGCTCCTACCTTTCTTACCTCTCTTATTATCTTTAGGGAATATATGATTGCTTATTGGAGAATAAAAATACATAATGCCTTTTCCCACATCTACTATTGCTCCAAGGTGTTTCAGCAGGGATCTTCCAAGTGTAATTTGTCCTTTTCCTACACATTCAATAACAAGATAATCAATAGACACCACTTTCCCTGAAATTTTTGTAAACACGCCTTCAACTATTCCAATGGGTAATAAAGTTGTATTATTGGTAAGAGATATTTCTTTTCCTCCTTCAGAAAGTCCCTAAAGATTAATAGACTCATAGATATCTTTAGGCACAAGTCAAAATTCAGAAATGATATCACAACGAGCATCAAAAGTTTCACTATTTATAGAAACTTTTATTATAGGAAACCATCTTGAAGGCTCAGAATTTATTGGAACATAATCATGGTGCTCTCTAAGCATGTTATATCAATCTTTCAAAGCAACTGTACTGGTCTCAAGAGTGTTCAACCTAGTATAAATGTTTATAAAGGAAGAATCAGACTTGCTAGGCATATTATAAATTATAATCAACTTCTTTACAGCATCCAAAGCTTCATACTCAGTACATCGAAAAATATCTTTCCCAGCTCCAACATCCAAAGCATATCTATAACAAAGAGCAAGACCATGGTAGAAACTATTAATAACCAAGCTAAGACACATCTTAGGCTCAGTTTTCCTTTGTAAATCAGAGATTCTAGACCAAGCTTCTTTGAAACTCTCTTCACTTACTTGCTTGAAAGTAAATATCCTTTCCATAGGTGACACATGGATTGGACCAAAACCAGACATGGTAGCAACTAAAGTAGGAACTGATTTTTTTGTGTTTTTGATAAAAGAAAGCAAACCAAACTAAACTAATTTTTTTGGAGTTTTAGATAAAAAAATCGAACAAAACCAAGCAAAAAGAAACTAATCAAAACAAAAACAAAGTAAAGAGAAAGGTTGTGGAGGACTCCCCTTGTGAAGCCGTCCTTAGCCTTCCCGACAACGGTGCTAGAAAAAGCTTGACGATGGCTCAGTTGAGCTTCGTTGGGAGACCCTAAGAGGAAGGTATGATGAGAACAACAGCAAGTTTTCCCTCAGTAAAAAACTAAGGTTATCGAATCAATAGGAGGAAGGAAACGACAAAAAGGTGTTGCTAGCAACTTGATAATCTTCACAACACAAACTCAAGACTTTGCCCCAACGAACAGTGAGGTTGTCAATCTCACCGGTTTTCTGAAAACAAAGGATTAACTGTATGGTGTGGAAGGTAATAGTGGTTTGCAGAAATTAAACAGTAACAGGGGAAGATGTATCAATGGTAAAGATTGGACCGGGGTCCATAGTTCACTAGAGGTGTTCTCCTTAAGATAAACAAACATGGCATGCTGGGTAAACAAATTACAATAGGGCAATTGAAAGGACTGAGCAAGGCATAACAATGTAATACTAGACATTCATGATCCTATGAGATTTTATTAGGCAATATAACAAGATACATAGACCGCCATCCAACTGCATCTATGACTAGTAATCTACCTTCAGGTTATCATCTGAACCCCCTACAATATTAAGTTGCAAGCAACGGATAACTGCTTTAAGCAAAGTGTGTAAGGTAAACAATCCACTTGTTCCATGAACAAGAGACCGTTGTTTTCTCCCTAGTAGCAACAACACGTCTATAACCTTAGAGATTTCTGTCACTTCCCTTAGATTAAATATAGGCATGAACCCACTATCGAGCATAAATACTCCCTCTTGGAGTCACTAGCATCTACCTGGCCAAGATATCTACTAGAAACAGAGAGCATGCAAGATCACAAATAACACAGACATAATAGAATCAATAAGACAAAACCATTAATCAATCTGATATAGTAATCTCAATATCCATCAGATCCCCGCAAACACAACATGCATGATTACAAGATCTTGATCATGAACGAAGCTCACAAGATCTAAACATGGTAGCACAAAGGAGAGAAAACAATATAGCTACTACATGGACACATAGTCCAAGGTGGAACTACTCACGCTTCATACCGGAGGCTGACATGATGATGAAGAAGGCCTCCGGGATGCTCTCCCCTCCGGCAAGGTGCCGGGAAGAGCTTTAGATCCCCCCGATCTAGGGACGATGGTGGCAGCGGCTACGGACTGTTTCGTGGAAGATTGATCGGGTACTTAGGGTTTAGGTATCGGGGGCTTTTTATAGGCGAAGAAGCGAGGCAGGGGGCACCCAGGGTGGATGCATCCCCCAGGCGCAGGCCAGGCCCGGCTGCGCGGCTAGGGGGTGTGGCCCACTGGTGTCTCTTCTCCGTCTCGTCTTCTGGCTCCATGTTCCCCACAGTAAAATATTAACTTTGACTTTTGTCCCGTCCAATTTCGAGAATATTGATTTTCTGCCTTTTCTGGAATAAAAAACAGAAGAAAACAAACAACTGGCTCTATGGCATCTTGTTAATAGGTTAGTACCAGAAAACATATAAAAACACGTCAAAGTATATACAAAACAAAGCAAAATGGATACTAAACAAGCATGAAACATAAAAAAATTATAAATATGTTTACGACGTATCATTCGTTAGTGTGAAATAAAAGGGGAGCTTGTAAGTCCATGGAGTTATGTATGTGTTTTAGAGAAACGCATGAGTCGCTAGTCTAAGCCATGCATAATCATGGTCGGAAACTTTGAGCATCACCATAGTAAGCAATCTATGTAGCTTTCTGCTTATAAAAAAAAGAGACACATTGAAAAGAGGAAAAAGAGAAAAAAAAACACCATTTTCCTATGGCAAATAAGAAGATTGCTAAGATGCTCATTGTCTGCTTACCTTGTCATTTTGATTATGGGATAGCTCCTGTATCATGTGCAAGGGGTATCCCGTTGGCGGTTCTCTATGATACTCTTTGCCTCTTTTCCATCGCCACAAACTATTCCTAGAGATGTTGTCTTTGGGAATTACAGTAATCTTGGGGGTATTCATCACTCATGGACAATAGCTTGTTACATTTTAATTACGGATTTTGCCGACGTAATGCCAGTAGATGAGGACCTGATGCCACTGAATGGGAACGCACACCCCCTGCCTGGCTAATATGCCTAACTGGGTCCTGACGCAGTTTACTGAGCTAGGATGGAATGATGTACCACAAGATGAAGCTCCACAAGCCCTAGTCAGCCAAGGACATGACCAAGGACAGCCTCCTTTTGAGCCGGTTATTGAGGAAAATGTGTAGGGTTAAATTGTGATGGACCCATATGTGGCCTATGGTTCTTCGTTAGTGCAATTTGTGAATGAAGTTGTGGACGATGATATTATGTAGTTTCAGCAGTAGCGAGCGCAGGTCCTGGTTCAGCCGATTCTGCATGCCCAAGAGCAGGAAAACCCAATTCAGGATATGGAGGATTAACCTATGTATTCAATACTTAGTTTCGATACGAGATGCAAAACATCTCAAGAGAATACATGAAACTAAGAAGTGAGTCTTCTAGTCGCGCATTAAACTAAGTAGTAGCCAAAAATAAAAGTAGAGACATAAAACACCAATGCCGATTATAGGAAAGAGTCTCTTATTCTATAGGTTCATCAAAGTGTGGTTGAAGGTTTGTTTTGTCCCACATTTGTTTATCACACCATTACTTTTGTTTATAGATGTGCACAAGATACAACTTGATAATACACTTGCATATTATGTTTCATTGAAAGTATTTGAACCTATGAACTTTACATGATAATGAAGAAGCAAAAGTAACAAACTTCAAAGTCCATGTTTGTTTTTATCGCCTTCATGCTCGAGGACGAGTATAGGTTAAGCTTGGAGATGTTGATGCATGTAAAATGCATACGTGAACTTTGTAGTTTGTTAACATGTTTATCCATATATTTGCATCATATATAATGTTATATACATGTTTTCAATTGATTTTTGGGGATTTACCAATGATCCCCTTTATTTTGGCTATAACCTGACAGGGCAGAAAAACTTTTTTTAGTGTTTTTGACGTTTCGATACCAATACGAAGTCAAATGAACCCGAGCTTTTGAGGATGTCAATATTTATCCACGAGAAGCATCTGGAGCGCAAGAACCTCACCTGGAGGGCCAGGAGGCTCAAAGGAGACTGGGTGGCGCGCCCAGCCCAGGTGGGCACGCCACCTACCCTCTTTTCCTCCTCGGTCGTCCGATCACCTTGATTCTTTCGCCCACGGAGTTCTCTTGACCTAAAAACCCCTATGTAAGGATCCCCCGGGGAGTCCTCGACAAAGATCACACCAAAGACAAAAACACCACCAAACAGAGTCAGATCCAGCGAAGATTGGAGGGGGAAACTCCACCGGAGCCGCCTCGAGAGGGATCTCCACCTTCTCCAACATCTCCAGCATCATCACCATGATGAATAGGGAGTAGTCCACCTCTGTACTATGGGTTTTTGACAGTATCTTGATCTATTTCTCTCTTGTTCTTCATAGATCTAGTACCATATGAGCCGCCCAACGTGATTATGGTCATATATGTAATTCCTATGTGGTGGATCTTTATTCTATGATTTGATATATGAGATTGGAACCTATTTTGTGTAATATATTGGTAGATGCATATCATGTACCCCATTCTTAATTTCTTCTTTTGATCCAACTTGTATGCAAGAACTTGTATGGGGAGAAGTGTGTATTAAATGGAGTATCATGGTAGTAGTTATTGAATTGTGACAACAATATTCAAGATCTACTTTGGTTTTTACCTTTCTTTTGCTGTCTCACTAGGGATAAAGTGAAATCATGTGCTATAATTATCATGTGATAGCGAGATAATCTTGTTAGATCAAGGTAGCATATTTGTATTTCAAACATCATGCTATATTACTTAAAGCTATACTCTGATTTGTTCTTAATTCAAGATTGCATGGAGTTTCCCTTTCTTGAGGAGTATAAGAGAGATTCGTTTCATCTCTATGTTAGAACGTGATGCCCATAAGAATGCTTATCATACATATATAGAAGTTTCATGAATATTTATCATTGATGAATTATTTTATGATCACTACAACTTAAAAAGAGAGTAGACAAGTGAACCCATGAATCCCGGTTCAATTTTAATCATAAGAAACAGCATTCCATTACATTTACTACCTTTTATGCTTTCTGCAATTTATTATTTAAAAAATACAAGAAATACTTTTCCTACTTGCAATCACTCATAAAACCCCCAAAACAACTTTACCATCTTCCATATCATCTAGTTAGCATTACTTTACTTTATATATTTTAGTTTACTCTATATTATATTTCATATTACTAATACGAAACCTTGTGCTTTACAACCACTTGGTGGAGTTGGGGACACAATATATATTATTTTACTTACAGGTTGCTTGAAGAGGAGAAGACGAATAAAACTACCATAACCAATTCCCTGAGAGTTTGATATAAACCCTCGAGTCACCCTTGTGGGGGAAAAAAGCTTGCTACAACACCCTGCACTTGGAGTCCCAATGAAAAGTGGCCACGATTGTTGCCATCAATATCATATATACCTTCATCATCGATGATCTCTCCGGCAATGGGTTCAACCTTGATGTTTCTAAAACATGATATGAACTCATGGAAATCATGTGTGATGCAGGTCCGGATGTTTCCTTGGTAGCTAGGAGGCAGCGACCGTAGCAATACGCCTATTGCAAAGAAATCAGTCATCCAGTAGTCCATGAAATGAACCAGTCTCATATACGCATCATGCATACTCTCCAAGTGACTATCCAAGCAAGTGTGTTCCTCCATATTTATGGAAAGTAAGTATTCAAGTTGCTCGTGCTTTCACATGCACACCTGGTCCACGAACTCCGCCCTCAGCTGATCCACCATCGAATATGGGTCAAGATCAACCATGAGTGGATGCACTTCGTCCACCATCCCGTAGCGCATTATCACTTGAATGAAGGTTGACATCTCATGATGCTAATATTGGTATTCCCGCTGTTGTGGGGTCTCATAGTCCGAGGGATCATCCAAATCCATCGGGTAGCGTATGTAGTTGATCACAGTGTTCTCAATAAGGAGGATATTCAGACGCCAATCAGGTAAGTTGGATCCATCTAGTTTGAGCTTCTCAGCAAATACCCAATAAACAATCTCAAAATAAGCTTTGCGGTGAACCATATTCTACATTTAAAATTGCAAAAGGATTTAGACTAAGTTTATAATTATGTGAGTTCAATAAATCCACTAAAAACTATTATCCCCAAAAAGGTTTTAGTGATAACATGATCCCAATTCTTTACACCGGCCCCGATCGTCACAGTCGGTGATATAGTTGCAAGTGTGGACATTAAAATGTTCATCACATCATTCATGTGACTCGTTCTCGATATTTTGAACATCTCGTGTTCTGAGGCCATGTATGTATATGCTAGACTCGCCAATTCAAACTTACGTGTATAGTTGTGCAATATGGCTTACACCCACTGTATGCGGATGCAGATATATCTGACACCCGATCGTCACGGCGTGTCTCATAACGAAGAACTTTCTTGGTGGTTCACACTAAGGGAGAACACTTTCATTAGTATTATGTCTTAGGAATCATATTTTTAATGCTATCTTCGAGTATCTAATACTAGCACATAACAAGATGCATAAACAATAAACATCAAATGTAAATGCGATGCGATATGGTCCTTCGCGCTGTGATCTCCATCCTGCACCTCCGGGTCCGGCACCAGGGTACCGACGCCTCCGACTTGTAGTCCACCATCATGATGACCGTCACTACCACTTAGCAACAGAAAATAAACTACTTTACCTTGAATATGACCATATCACACCACAACGCCACTGCAAAATAAAGTTAGACAATTCTACTTTATCCTTACATGTTTTACGTGGATGTTAGAGATTTCGCGCAAGAACCGTTCTTACCTACGAACTTCAAACATAATGTTTATTAAACAATTGTCTTTACTACACCCCTCTCGGGGCCCTCCGTTGTAAATGGCATACCAACTAACACGAGAGAGACAGACACTCCCCAAATCCACTTACACTTGTGGACCAGTATTACAAATTAACATGTAATATCGGTTGAGGACAGCTTTATCAAGCATTACTGTGGTATACCCAAGTACACGTGGAAGGGTAACAATCATAAAATCAATGCCCACATGCAATAACTCGTGTGTTCTTACCGTACTAGCAGTACTACACACAGATCTAGATCTGATACCACTATTGAGGTTTAGAGCTAGAAAACAATAATTTTTCCTACACAAACAACCCTAATGTCAGGATCTATCTATTAGTAATGCAATAATGGGAGGGGACTCGGTGTTCATACCTTTTGAGAATGAACGCGGTTAACGTTTCGCGGGAAACGTGGGTGATGTAGTAGTACCAACACCGATCTCAAGGTCGTTCCGAAGTCCAACAGCTCGGGCGGCTCCAAAAATTCTAGGTACCACAAGTGTAGCACCGCCCGAGTGATTCACACACGTACGATGCTTGACGATGACTCCCTCTCCCCCAATCTAGCCAAGATCACAGAAGTAAATCTCTTGGATCTAAACCCCGCAACATGATGACGCTCCGCGGTGAAGAAATCCTCGTTTTCTTAGCCCTATCAATGGGGACGTGGTCACAAGAGAGAGAGAGAGAGAGAGAGAGAGAGAGAGAGAGAGAGAGACAACTAGAAGAAATTCCCAAAGCCGGGAAGCTTTTACTTAATTTCTGATTATTTAATTACATCCTATTCCTCTTCTTATATAAGGGGAAGGGAACTCCAAAGCTTATTTTCTAAGCCATGTGAGACTAAACAAAGGAGATGAGAGGGGGAGGGGGGGTGGCCAGCCGGCCAGGTCTCCCATGGGCCCTGCACGGTTGCCCTGGGCCCAAGCGGCCACCTCCTCCTTCTCCCTTTTGCCTTTCCCTATAGGGAATTTGACCATTTTAATTCATTTTATTTTATTAAATAAATGTAAATAAATAATTAAATCAATATTTAATAACTATTTACATATTATTTATTGTCGTGGCTATGGAAATCCTTCCATCCCATATCGGACATCCTATGGACCTTCCCAAAACCCTTCTGGTTTCTCCCTCTCTTTTCTTCGGTGATTCTGATGATACCAAAACAATCTCCAAGTTTCGTCAAACCCTTAAGCATGATACCCAACGATACAGGAACACTATACATGTTGGAGATATGCCCTAGAGGCAATAATAAATGTGGTTATTATTATATCTTTGTGTTTATGATAAATGTTTACATTCATGCTATAATAGTATTAACAAGGAAACATTAATACTTGTGTGATTTGTAAACCTAATTTGAAGTCCCTAGTAAAGCCTCTATATAATACTAGCTTGTTGGTTAATAGATGATTGTGGTTTACCTATCATGAACATTGAGATGTTATTAACAACAAGATCATATCGTTAGGAGAATGATATGATGGACATACTCCTATAGATAAGCGTAGCATAAAGATCAAGTCATTTCAATAGTTCAATTGCTATATGCTTTCTGATACATAGTACCCTAATTCCTTCGACCATGAGATCATGCATATCACCTTTGCCGGATGGATGCTTTGATGACATCAAACACCACACCGTAACTGGGTGGCTATAAAGGTGGCATTGAGTGTTCGGAAAGTATTGGTTGAAACACATGGATCAAGAGTGGGATTTGTCCATCCATATGACGGATAGATATACTCTGGGCCCTCTCGGTGAAATGTCATCCAATTAGCTTGCAAGCATGTGACTGGCTCAAAAGGGATCACATATCACGGGAACGAGAAAAGAGTACTTATCGGTAACGAGGTTGAACTAGGTATGCAGAGATATCGACGATCATAACCTCGGATAAGTAAACTATCGTGAGACAAAGGGAAATTGGTATCGTATGTAAGTGGTTCATTCGATCGCAAAGTAATCGTAGAAATATGTGGGAGCCATATGAATTTCTAGATTCCTCTATTGGTTATTGTTCGGAGAAGTGTCTCGATCATGTCCGCATAATTCACGAACCGTAGGGAGACACGCTTAAGGATTCGACGTTGTTTGAGTAGTTATGGTATGATGAGAAAGAGACCGGATGTTGTTCGGAGTCTCGGATGAGATCCAGGATATCACGAGGAGATCCAGAATGGTCCGGAGAATAAGATTCATATAAGGAAAGTCCCGTTTCGGAGTTCGGGAATGATTCCGGTGTTTTCATCGGGAATGTTCTAGAAGGTTCCGGAATGTCCGGCACTCCGGAGGGGAAGGGGTACATGAATGTGTCATTGCAAGTTGGAATGATTGCATCATGTACTAAGTGTCATCGCTGTTCCAAATAAAGGATTAATTCAAATCCTAGTTTGAAAAGTCAAATAGCTAAATTGAAAAGTCAAACGGCTAAATTTGGAAAGTGGAAAAGAGGAGGAAAGGGGAAACCGAGTTGGGGAGGAGTTCCCTCCTCCAACCGGCGGCGCCCCTCCAAGCCGAGTTGGGGAGGGACTCCTCTCCCTCCCCCTTGTCCGCCGGCCCCTCCACCTATATAAGGAGGGGCAGGGCTCCCTCCTGGAACACACAAGTACCTCTCCTCCAAACCCTAGCTTGGCGCCACCACCATAGCCGCCGCCGCCCCCTAGGGTTTTGCCCTAGCCGCCGACTTGGGGTGCCCCAAACCCTAGCCGCCGGCTCTAGCATCCCCTCCTTGGTGTGTCTAAACCCTAGAACACCGAGGACTCTCTCATACTCCACCATACTCGCTCCGGCTTGAGGCGAAGCCCTGCGAGATCTCCCCTCTACTTCCGGTACCACGCCGTTGTGCTGCCGGAATCGCGAGGAGAGTGCTACAACCTCCGCTGCCTGCTGGAACAAGGGAGAGGAAGTTCTTCGTCGAGTACCGAACGTGTGACCGACTGCGGGAGCGCTGCCGGAACGCAGTGCCGGAAGGATCGTCTACGCGATCTTGAGATCGGAAAGAGTACGACTACATCACCCACGAGAATCCGCTCTCGTTAAACACTTTGGAATCTTCGAGGGTAAGTTATTCCATCGACTCGTTGCTATAATCTAGTAGATAGATCTTGGCTTGTTTGTTTGTATGCGATAGAAATTTTTTGTTTTCCATGCTACAAAACCCTACAATACATGGTCGAGACCCCTCTCAGACCAATGATCATCAACGGGACCTGGATGCCCATAATGACCCTGCGCATTACACAAAACTTTGTCATTGAACCATCAGTGTTGTGTCATATTCCTTTTGTCTCTACGATACTTGCATTGTCCGAGATTTGATCAACGACATCACCATGTCAGTTTTAACCTCGTTACCGATAATTGCTACTTTACTCTCCTGATAAGTGATATCCCCGTGATCTAGCCACACACTCGCAGCTTATGGATATAACTTATCCGATTGGATCCAGAGTATCTTCCGTCACGCGGATGGACAAATCTCTCTTTTGACGCATACGCTTCAACCTGACCCTTTCAAGTACTCGATCACCCCTTTATGATTACCGTTTTACCGAGTGACGTTTGATGCTCTCAAGGCACTCTCGGGTGAGTTACTATGTTCCCTAATTATAGCAACTTGAACTTTGTGACATGATTGTATTATGATGCTTTGATTTGGTATGTTCACCAACTCATTATCCCAATGAGGTGACTCCATTGTCAACCAGCGTGAAATACCACATGATTATGAAACCTTGATTATCTGTTGACCAATGAACCAGTGACTAGAGATTCACTGGGAACTCTTAGTTATTTACATATCACACATGTATTGATGTTTACTTTCAATACAGTTACAACATGATATACAATCTAAGTATAAACTTCGTGAAATATGATAATAATCCATATTATTATTTGTCTCTAATGCATATTTCCAACAGGTCGCGCTTATCGGAGCCTAGGCCCAGAAGTTCGACGCCCTCCTGGATCCATCCACCGTCGTCAATATGGCGGCCCAGGCCGCCACTCCTCCACATTGCTGCCGCGGGCTGCCGGATTAGAGGGCTGCTCTGCCCCAGCCTCACCATGGCCCTGGAGAGCCGCTGCTGCGGCGCCGCACAGGCTTTGCCCGACGACGCCCCTGGCGGCGGCGGGAGAGGGGATCTAGTGGCGGCGCGGTTGGGAGGGGGTGGGAGCATTCTCTGGGTGGGCGCTTTTGTGACTTTGTAAGTGAACTTATTTTCGTTATGCAATTAATGAAACGGGGAGTAGCCCGAGATTTGTAAAGGTATTCTGAAAAATTAAATAATTCATTTATATTCTTAGAAATACTACTATAGACATGAATGTGAAATAAAGATCAGAAATTTCTCCAGCACAAACTACAAGATGAACTCGGCACATAAGTGAACAGAAAAGGAAATGAGAGTTCAATAACAACTGGTACATATGGTCGACTGGTATGATTCCGACCAGAATCGCAAAGACGTCAATAACAAAGCAACAGATGGAAATAAAAGGTACATGATACATTGGGAATCAAAGAGAGCTAGTAGAGCAGCAGTGTTTTGGAGAGCCGATCTGGTGCGCATCGCATGGTGAGCTAGACGTCAGGTTTAGATCTTCCCACTCACGAGCTCACGGCGGCCTGCATATATATATGGTCGATTAATGGTGGAGCTCAATCAACGTACTAGACAATAATCATGTTTAAGGAGTATAGTGCACGTACCAGGTATATGTCTCGCTGCATTGCTTTGTCGATGGTGGCAAGCAACTCATCTCGGAGACGGATGAGGTCCTTATCCTGCGTCTGGGCGACTATGGCTTGGGCCTGGAGCTTCAGGTTAGTCCAATCCAGCTTCTTCTGCCCGACCAAGCTAAGGGGAGGTGCATTTGGCGGCTTAGTAGAGGATCCCCCTCCTGGAGCTGAAGACCCTTGAGTTAGCAGAACGTGATACTTATGCGACTCGTTGATCAGATCGTCCATCATCGGTGTGAAGAACTGGGTGCCGATCGTGTCAACCGAGCCCATGGTTGTGGCCCTCTGCATCTGTTGGCTCGACACCCAGGAGCACATGTATGCCAACCCCGCGCCACACTTGAGGCGGCTCGCCATCTCCTTCACCTCATTCTGCAGATCATCCAGATCAAGGCCATCGTTCTGGTCGTCGTCCATCATGTCCATGAACTCCGCCCACTTGGTCTCAAGCGTGCTCCCTGCGCGAATCAGCGCATCCGCGGCTTCCTTCTCTCCCTTGGCACCTGCAATGTTCTTCTGCTTCTTGAACTCGGTGTGAAGAGTGGATAGAAAATCCACCACGCTGAACTGGACGATCTGCTCCCGGACCATGCGGGAGTTCTCTTCGGAATCCCCGGCTTGCTTTCCGGTGACCAGAGTTACTGAAGTGCCATCACCATTAATAGGCGAGCCACCGGGAGCATCCTTGTACGTGATATAGAATTGCCCATAAGCCCTGGGGCTTGCTGACGTGTCAGGTTCTACCTGAAATTCCGCGATGAAGTTCTTCACCTCACCAGCGTAGAGCGTGCCAATCTTGATGTAACCAGCCTTATAATTGTTGGCAATGACTGCAGGTTGGGTTATCTCGCTGCTCTCGAAACCACAACCGATCCTCTTCAACTCACTCTTCCAACTGGGGTGGCTCTGGATCGTCACCAACACATCGATGGCGACGACGGAGTTGAGCCCTCCTAAGAAGACGGCGAAGGCGTCGGTGATCTTGCCGAGCTCTTTGTCGTCGATGAAGGAGTAGGTGCCACCTGATTGTTGGGCGACGGAGAGCAGCACATTGGGTTCGTGCGTGCAAATACCGAAGGTGTGCACCGGGTACTTCTTCAGGAGGTCGGGCCGGATAGGGTACATGGCGATTTTCCTGTTGTCCAGCCCATCCGTCAGCAGCATGATTACCGCCAAACGGTTCTTCTCGGTGCGCTCATCTAGGATCTGTGAATCCACCCATCACCCAATTGTTAGCTCTTTTTTCCATGCATGCCAGTGAATAGTTAGCTAGAGCAGATGTAAATAAAGTATTTTAAAGAGGAAAAAGTACATGATTTAATATTTTTTTTGTCTAACTATAATTTGTTTAGGCTCAACGTGAATGTCACAACCACCCCAAGAGTGGTGTGCAGCAATGATTTACGGTTTCGCTCAAAAAAAAAAGCAATGATTTACGGAAATCAACCTTACATGTATAGATTTGACCCAAGCTACCTATATAGTTGAATTATATTAGCCGTTGTAAACTATACAAGCCTATGAGTACCGAACTAATTTTTACTACCTGTATTTCCAAATATAAGATGTTTGGAGAGTTCAAATTAAACTCCCTAAACGTCTTATATTTAAGAACGGAGGGAGTGTAATTTAGTACAAAAATATAAATTTAGTTTATGTTTTTTTCTCTTAGTTGGTTCAGAAAAAATAAACAACTTATATAATTTCTAACTTTTATTTCAGTTTTCTATATATATAGTTACATATGGGAGGCGCTACATATTCTTTTGCGATTCAATCTCAGTTCTTATTACTCTGTCCACCTGGGATGATCGGCTTATATGTTTCCTAATTTATATGATTAGCATGCTATTTATGGGTGTAGTTTGAGAGGAATCGCATGTTGGCCCCCAAAAATAAAATCGAACCATTTACCACTTCTAGTATAGATCTCACTACTTATATATATAGTATATTGTGTTGGAGGTGTACAAGAGGACCCAAACTATGTACTGCTTGTATAATAGAGTCCATTTGATTAGCAGATAAATATCTTATTTCAAAGTTAAATCTAATAGTATTACCTTCACGGCATGCTCCAATGCTGGAGTGAATGCAGTTTCACCCTTAGCCACGAGCTTATCCACCTTATTTTGAGCAACTACCCGTTGGCCAGAGATTCTGAACATGTCGGTGCTCTGCGCAGTCACTACCTTCTCGTTGAATGGAACGATGGCTACTCCATCATCTTCATGCAGATGTTTGATGACAAACTTCATGGCCTTCTTCAATAGATCCATTCTTGAAGTCGTACTCGCTCCAGGAGCCGCTTCCATGTTCATGCTACCACTGACATTAAGCAAAGCAACAAGATCAATCGGAACATGCTGCTTCACTGCTGGTGGGGCCTCAACCCGCACCAGCATTGGAAGGAATTCTCCCTGCCGCCCACTTGGGAGCCTAGGCACTTTGGAGGTGACCGTCCCTTTAACCTTCTCACCAGCATTACTGATGACCTAAACAAGCATGGAAAAAAAAATTAATGGCTTCAAATCCAACACGAATATAAATCCCTAGGCTGAAATATTATGCTCCCTTTTATTAAAAATACTGTGCACTTTATCAATTATCAGACCAAATATAAGTGGAGGCGGGGCCCCAACTAATGCTCTTGGAACTAATAGTGTAAACTTAATTTTACCCCTATTGATACTCTCGAAACTAGTACCCCGCAATGCACGGAAGAAGCATAATCCCTCAAAAATGATATAGCTATATATAAATATAAACTCCTGTTTTTTTATTGTTCGACATGCAGAAATAAATATTGACCATTTACACATATTTTACACTCTAGCCACGGCTACGCGAAGTCGGGAACTCATACCTGCTTCCCCATCTTTCCTTGCTTCGCTTGATGGAGCAGGCCTGTGCGCGGAGAGTATATGAAGAACTAGCTAGTGATGCTGTGCTATGTATATATCCTTCATCAAGGGCTGTATATATAGGTACTAATTTGATACGCACATGCATGCATTTGGATCGAAAGTCGCCATGTTCATCAGATGCAGATGGCAAATTGACTGACCTTGATAACTAGTCATATTCATCTCACTGAGTCATGCAAGTTCACATGCAGAGTTGGAATCATTTGAGCACCTAATTAGTGTCGGAAGTATATACAGTCATTGCCTATCTGTACTTGGCAGCCACTCTAGCATATATGAATTTAAATCCAGACTTGACCCTGAACACTTCTTACAGTAATGCAATTGAGGCCAATGATGAGCGCGACTCCTTGCATTGGATGCTCATGTAATGCTAGTATTGCAATTTAAATCCAGACACTTGACCCTGAACACGTCTTACCAACCAGGCCGCACAAGTTGACCGTAAAGCTAGCTTAACATGGCTTTATTAGCAAAAGATGTGCTTAATTATGGCAAGAACGAGATTATATATTGACCAAGACTACTGGGATAGCATGTGCTTCTTCCCACATCATGTATTCTATCCTTGCTCCCTTATTTGTTCTGAAGTACTAAACGGTAGGTGGAGGAGGAAGCCATCAGAGAACCTTTGGTTGTACTTATGGAAACATTGCCCACATGATGGATGGCATGGTTTCATTCTTAGCTAGCTGCACTACAGGACTGGGAAGCTATGCCGACGGCCAAACGTCGGGGCCGTCGGCGTAGCAATCGTTCAGGCCAGCCCCGCCAAGCAGCCGTCGGCGTAAAATTGTCCTCGGCATATTCTATGCATACGCCGACGGCTGCCCTCGGCGTAGCTATTTTTTATTTTATCTCATTAAACTTTGAAAAATCATAACTAAATCATTCTAATTCGGAAAAATACAAATAATATATCAAAATTTGCAGAAAAATAAGACCTATCTATCTACACTTAAATATTACACATTTATAAATAAAAATTAAGTAAAATATAAAACATTATATATAGTTTAAAACGGGCATAAAAAATTCAAAAACGATCGAAACAATGCGAAACCTTCGCGTGGTGTTATATTATGTGACATAGTTAGAAGGAAAAATATTAAACTTAGTATATTAATTATGTCTCAAAGAAACCTTCACAAAATGAACTATCTCATTCGAGGTTTCTTGGCTTTCGGGTCAAATGACCAATGTTATGGCTAGAATCAAGACATAGTTTGTGATAATGTGCCCATATTGTGCATACACATGTATCATGGGATGGCGAACAATGTTGCAGGAGGAAGTTTTCCTTTTCGTCGCACCAAAAAGCCATTTCCCATTTTTCGAGCATAAAAAACGGACGGTTTTGTGAAGCAACCACCAAATCGCTAATTCAAAATACTACCACCATATTTTACAAAAATACTATACCACCTTATATTGATAATGTCCCAACAGCGGGATCCGAAACCTTTCCGTCCACCTTTGGTGAAAAAGACAAATTTCTGCCGAATCGGTAGGAAGTGGGTCAGATATGAACTACAGGTACATGATCCGATGCTCATGTTTTTTTACAAAAATCATTTTTAGGTTCACAATATGCTATTTTATCAAAGATCCAATGAAAGTTTAGCGAGGCTCGGCCCCGAGCTAAGAATCTTTATGTCCGTCGTTCGACAAAGTTTAACGATAGTTTAAAACGGGCATAAAAAATTGAAAAATGATCGAAACAATGCGAAACCTTCGCGTGGTGTCATATTATGTGACATATTTATAAGGAAAAATAGCAAACTTGATATATTGATTATGTCTCAAAAAACTCTTCACAAAATGACCTATCTCATTCGAGGTTTCTTGGCTTTCGGGTCAAATGACCAATGTTATGGCTAGAATCAAGGCATAGTTTGTGATAATGTGCCCATATTGTGCATACACATGCATCATGGGATGGCGAACAATGTTGCAGGAGGAAGTTTTCCTTTTCGTCGCACCAAAAAGCCATTTCTCATTTTCCGAGCATAAAAAACGGACGGTTTTGTGAAGCAACCACCAAATGGCTAATTCAAAATACTACCACCATATTTTACAAAAATACTATACCACCTTATATGGACAATGTCCCAACAGGGGGATCCGAAACCTTTCCGTCCACCTTTGGTGAAAAAGACAAATTCCTGCCGAATCGGCAGGAAGTGGATCAGATATGAACTACAGGTACATGATCCGATGCTCATGTTTTTTTACAAAAATCATTTTTAGGTTCACAATATGTTATTTTATCAAAGATCTAATGAAAGTTTAGCGAGGCTCGGTCCCGAGCTAAGAATCTTTATGTCCGCCGTTCGACAAAGTTTAACGATAGTTTAAAACGGGCATAAAAAATTGAAAAATGATCGAAACAATGCGAAACCTTCGCGTGGTGTCATATTATGTGACATATTTATAAGGAAAAATAGCAAACTTGATATATTGATTATGTCTCAAAAAACCCTTCACAAAATGACCTATCTCATTTGAGGTTTCTTGGCTTTCGGATCAAATGACCAATGTTATGACTAGAATCAAGGTATAGTTTGTGATAATGTGCCCATATTATGCATACACATGCATCATGGGATGGCGAACAATGTTGCAGGAGGAAGTTTTCCTTTTCGTCGCACCAAAAGGCCATTTTCTATTTTCCGAGTATAAAAAACGGACGGTTTTGTGAAGCAACCACCAAATGGCTAATTCAAAATACTACCACCACATTTTACAAAAATACTATACCACCTTATATTGATAATGTCCCAACAGCGGGATCCGAAACCTTTCCATCCACCTTTGGTGAAAAAGACAAATTTCTGCCGAATCGGTAGGAAGTGGGTCAGATATGAACTACAGGTACATGATCCGATGCTCATGTTTTTTTACAAAAATCATTTTTAGGTTCACAATATGCTATTTTATCAAAGATCCAATGAAAGTTTAGCGAGGCTCGGCCCCGAGCTAAGAATCTTTATGTCCGTCGTTCGACAAAGTTTAACGATAGTTTAAAACGGGCATAAAAAATTGAAAAATGATCGAAAAAATGCGAAACCTTCGCGTGGTGTCATATTATGTGACATATTTATAAGGAAAAATAGCAAACTTGATATATTGATTATGTCTCAAAAAACCCTTCATAAAATGACCTATCTCATTCGAGGTTTCTTGGCTTTCGGGTCAAATGACCAATGTTATGACTAGAATCAAGGTATAGTTTGTGATAATGTGCCCATATTATTCATACACATGCATCATGGGATGGCGAACAATGTTGCAGGAGGAAGTTTTCCTTTTCGTCGCACCAAAAGGCCATTTTCTATTTTCCGAGTATAAAAAACGGACGGTTTTGTGAAGCAACCACCAAATGGCTAATTCAAAATACTACCACCACATTTTACAAAAATACTATACCACCTTATATGGACAATGTCCCAACAGGGGGATCCGAAACCTTTCCGTCCACCTTTGGTGAAAAAGACAAATTCCTGCCGAATCGGTAGGAAGTGGGTCAGATATGAACTACAGGTACATGATCCGATGCTCATGTTTTTTTACGAAAATCATTTTTAGGTTCACAATATGCTATTTTATCAAAGATCCAATGCAAGTTTTCCTTTTCATCGCACCAAAAAGGCATTTTTCATTATCCGAGCGCAAAAAGGGAATTTTCTAAAGCAATCACCAAATAGCTAATTCAAAAACGGAGGGTTTGTGATTAGTTGATATGGATATCATATTTGGATTCCTCTCATTTTTCTGATCAATTTAAACATATTATTTGTTGAATTTCGATTTACAGATTTAAAGATATTAATTATTCTATATTAAATAGAAAAATACAAAAAAAAATAAAATTATTATTTTTTATTTGAATTCAATAATATTTTTACTTATTCATTAATATTTACTTAAATAATTGTTTGTAATTTCAAAAAATACAAACATGTGACATGATGATATAAGAGTTAATAGGATTGATATCATAGTATTGACACCAATGTATGAATTACTTTGCGGAAACGGATTCTGAAGGAACGAGGATGTTAAGCGTGCTGAAGCTGGAGTAGTACTAGGATGGGTGACCTGCTGGGAAGTTTGACTAAGACTGGAATTTAATCAAATAGTAAGTATAATTAGTGTTAAAAATGTTCAAAGTAGGAGATTAACAAGTAAAACAATTCAAAGAATAAAAAAATTGAGAAAAAAAAATAAAAAAAATATTATTTTTCAAAAAAAAAATAAAAAAAATATATTTTTGCAACCAGTCGACAGGCTGTGCCGACGGCCGCTACGCCGACGGCATTTTGATACGCCGACGGCTTGAGTGTGCTCCGCCGAGGGAGATCTTTGCCGAGGAGGCTACGCCGAGGGCAGCCCTCGGCGTACCATACGCCGAGGGCATTTTGGCCTACGCCGACGTAGCGCGCGTGTCCCGTAGTGCTGGAATGAACCAAAGACCCATTCAAAATTCATCTTAGCTACGGAGTAGCTGGAACCACTCCAATCATCATTTTTTTCCCGGAAAACTTGTCGTGGAGGATGACGTACATAGTGTCTCATTTTTCTTGGTTTGATCAATTCTTGCTTTCTTAATGAACGCGGTATGGTCTCTTAGAGCGTGTGCAGCGTGGGATATATCTAAGGAAATTACCAGACTCGAGTGTGCTCCACCATTTAGACACCCCTTGTAGGGTCCATTTGTCTGAAAAGAATATAGTTTTGCATGCCCATCCCTGTGACCTCCTATTCCTTTCCCATGTCACTAGACATCTAGTAGGGGTTGCATAGGGGTCAAACTAACCTTAGACACTGAGTCCAGTACTAGACTCGAGGCCAGCGAAAAAATTCTTAGCACCAGCTCCGCAGCGTTTAGACATATGTCTAAGAGTTCTTAGACACAAGTTTTTACCAACGCTGCACATGCCCTAGAAAAAATTATGCAATACAAAGACGAAATGTGTTGCCGAACTAATTTGGCTGGCATATAACTGTTGATTGAGAAAAAACAAGACATAAGAGGGTACGGAAAGCGATCCCTTCCTTCCCCAACTCCTAGGAAACTGCGACTAGGGTGTCAGCCTCGTGTCGGCGCCGGCGCTGATCTGCCTCGCCTTGTAGTGGCCTTCGGGCCATAGAGTTGTGGTGGATCCTGGTCATTGTCAGCGGGAGGGCTCAGTTTTTTATATTTTGTCCAGTTTAGTTAGGGCTTCTGTCCTACTCAGAAATACGTGGAAGAGACTCCTTGAAGATGAAATAAAGTCCTCCCCGTCTTGTCGCCGTCCCTACGAAGCGTCTAGCATCATCAAAGGGTATGTGTAGGCATGTATCTGGCGATTTTTGCTGGTTTTGGTCGGTGATCCTTCTGATATACGCTTCTCTTCATCAGTGATGGTTGTTGTTCTTATGCGCCGGTCCTTTGGGGGTTTAGGACAAGGAATTTCCGTCTGTCTACTAACAAACTCTACTACGACAAACTTTACTTGGATCTAGAGAGGGAGAGCGAGGACAACAGCGCACCTTCGACTCGCTCGAGTACATGCAGTTGTCGCTAGGTGGTCCAAGGACCTACTTGTATTTTTTATTACTTTTGGTATATTTTGTAGTGCTGTTGAAGTTTATGACTAGATCGGTGGATTTTCGCAAAAAAACTGTTGATTGAACACAATTACCGGCATACATCACCCTAATTGGCTCCTATGTCACCCTCCCTTGAGCCTGGGACTGAAAACGACCCCCGCGTCCCTCTCAAGGGCGACACGGGGGAACCTTCTCTCCACCTCTACCGGCCCCGCTAGTCATGCTTCCTTACCCCCACCCCGCACCGCCACCGGAGGAGGTCGCTCGATGAAGGACGACGGGGAGGAGTTCTCCTCTACCATTTTTTGCCTTGACCTAACATCTCTTTGCCTATGTCCTCCAAGATATTATCCAATTGCTAGTACTGGCCAAGATCTCATCGTTCTCGGTGTGGGCGTGTGGCCCACGATGGGTCGATCGATCATAGAGCACAACGGTTGCGCCGACCGGGAAAATCGGTGGAGGAACCATGCTCTGACCATGAACTGATCAAGGTCTTGGGAAAATTGGGAGAATTAAACGTAATCCGGAAGTTAGGTGCCAGCACAGCAAAAAAAATATTAAGTTAGATTGTGTTTGAAGCAATCTTCAGTACAGCAAGCTAGGTGGCAATGGCAAATCAAACACATTGTGTTCATGGCTAGGCATCTACGAAGAAGTCACCGTAGTAGTTGTTTTCGCTAGGTGAGAGCTGTTAGACATAATGTAAATCTATATGGAGTAGTACTTCAATAGGTCTCTCTCCTTTTTCTTTTATGTTTTGAGTCACACGTTATATTGTAACAAACTCCTTGACATATATTTAACACGTAACCGATGCCAGCTCCACGCATCGTTCTCCCAACAATCACGGCAACCAACATGGTATCGAGAGCTATCCTCTTCCCATCTAGCTCCCGCCGCCGGTGCTGATCTCCACCACCGTCGGCCCTCTTCTTCTCCACAAAACAACCCAAAACCTCCCCTCCTCATAGATCAAGATCCCCTATCTCAATTCCCCAAGTTTTTTTTCTCTACAACAATCTACAACTCCCTCCCTCCCAAAACCCTTCTTCCTGACGACCTCCCCAACACCCTACGACCATGTCGACCTCCAGCAACCCGTCGGCCCTCATTGGTACTCCACCAGCAACAAAGCTCAACCGCGAGAATTTCCTCTCATGGCAGACGCAGGTCATGCCCACACTGCGTGGTGCCCGGGTCCTTGGCTACCTGGATGGCACTGAGAAGGAGCCGCCTCAGACGCAGGTCATGCAGCCTCCCTATGCCCCTACCTTCTTCCCATAACCACTCCTGCAGCCTACCTATCCTACTTACCAGCAGCGCCCGCCACAACCACCTCTTCTGCCTCATGGTCCGCCGAACCACGGACATCAGGATCGCCGCCCCAAAGGAGGGCGTGGCAAGGGGCGCGGTCGACCTGACCATGTTGCCAGCCCATGGCAGCCCGGCATCTACTGTCAAATCTGCAAGAAGGAGGGACACCCCGCCAATGAATGTTGGTGGCGCTATGGAGATGATTGTGATGCCGATACCTCTCATGACAACAAGGGCGCCTATGATGCCTATGGTGTTAACACAAACTGGGTGCTCGACACAGGGGCTACAAACCATGTTGCAGGCCAACTGAACAAGCTTCAGGTCCACGAACCATATCAAGGTCATGATCAAATCCACAATGCTAGTGGACAAGGTATGGAAATTGCTAATATTGATCATTCAGTTTTGCACACCCCAAATTCCTCTCTACAAGTCCGTAATATTCTACATGTCCCTAGTTCTTCCATGAATTTACTTTATGCTCATAAAATCACTCTAGATAACAATGCCTTTATTAAGATTCACCCATTCTTTTTTTGATTAAGGAAAAGACAACAAGGCAAATAATGTTTAAAGGTCCCTGTCATGGTGGTCTCTACCCCCTTGTTCCCGTCTCCTCGGATTATTCCAAGCATGCATTGGTCACCGTCAATCCTTCGTCCTCTACATGGCATTGTCGTCTAGGGCATCCGTCTACTTTTATTGTTCAGCAAGTACTTAGGAAAAACAATCTCCCTTATACCCCAGAAATAAATCCTTACATATGTGATCCATGCCAACATGCTAAGAGTCATCAGTCGCCCTATCATATTTCCACTAGTGTTTCCACTATTCCTCTGGAACAAGTGTTTTCTGATGTTTGGGGTCCAGCTCCTATGTCTTTAGGCAAACATGCATACTATGTAAGTTTCATTGATGATTTCAGTAAATTTACTTGGATATATCTTCTCAAAAATCATTCTGAGGTGTATCAAGTGTTCCTCAATTTCCAGCAATATGTTGAGCGCAAGTTTGATAGGAAAATTATTACTATGCAAACTGATTGGGGGGGGGGGGGGGGGTTGAGTATGAAAAACTTCATGGTTTCTTTCAAAATGTGGGTATTACCCATCATGTTTCTTGTCCTCATACTCATCAACAAAATGGTTCTGCTGAACGCAAACATCGCCATATTGTTGAGGTTGGTCTTACTTTACTTGCCAATACCTCTATGCCACTAAAATATTGGGATGATGCTTTTCTCACAGCCACCTTTCTTATTAACCTTGTTCCCTCAAAGGTTCTCAATTTTGAAACACCCATGGAGAAACTTCTACACACCAAACCAAACTATGAGTCTCTTCGTGTGTTTGATTGTGCTTGCTGGCCTAATCTCCGTCCTTACAACAAAAATAAGCTTTGTTTTCGCTCCAAACGATGTGTTTTTCTTGGATACATCCCACTAAATAAAGGTGTCAAATGTCTAGATGTTTCTACTGGTCGTGTTTACATATCCAGAGATGTTGTGTTCGATGAAAATGTCTTTCCTTTTGCTGAGCTTCATCCCAACGCTGGTCGTCGCCTTCGTGAAGAATTCCTACTACTACCTCCAGAAAATTCCTCCCCGGTATACCCACATAGGGGTGTGCATGCTAATGATCAATATTTTCCAATTGTACCCGTTGTTGATTCATCTCAGGTACATGCACCATAGTCTTCTCCGAGTTCTTCCAAAGAAACTATATCAAATTCTGAGGGCAACAACGATTTTTCTACATCAAATAACGTTCCTGCTGATGCAACCGCTAGCGGACAAACCGGTACCAGATCCGATGTTGATATGTCGCCAGAAGACGCGTCGCTAGAAATCGCGTCACCTGACGCGCAGTCTCCGGAGCAGTCCGTACCTCCCTCCGGGCCCTCCTCTACATCGCTGTCTCCCGCGTCAGGATCCTCCGCATCGCTGCCTCCCGCGTCGTCACGACCGTACCAGGGAGAGCCCGACCTGACACCGTCTTGGTCCCGCTCCAGGCCCACGTCTGGCTCCCCACCTCTCTCTTCACGCCAAGGGGAGCAAGCCACATCGTCGCCCGGGTGGTCCACGCCTGACGCGTCGTCGCCCACGACCCCCACGCCAGGAGCGTTCTCGCCCCAGTCTCCGACACGGGCTGGGGGGAGCAATTATGATGTTGCGTCGATCGAGGCATCCCAAGAGGGCGCGTCCCAGGAGGAATCTGTGCCACCAGGATCTTCTGTGGCAACTAAAGCTGCATCTCCTCCTGCTGCACAACCGTGCACTCGTCTACAAAAAGTTATAAAACAACCTAAAATTCGTACTGATGGCACAATTCGCTGGGCATTGTTGACATCTACAGGAGAACCTGAGAACTTAAAGGAAGCTTTAGTTGATGAAAATTGAAGACATGCTATGCAATAAGAATACGATGCTCTTATGAAAAATCACACGTGGCATCTTGTTCCAGCTGACTCAAAAAGGAATATTATTGATTGCAAATGGGTTTATCGTATCAAGATAAATGCTGATGGTACAATTGACAGATATAAAGCTCGTCTTGTTGCAAAAGGTTTCAAGCAAAGGCATGGAATAGATTATGAGGATACTTTTAGTCCTGTTGTTAAAATTGCTACAATCAGGCTTATTCTATCCATATCTGTTTCAAAAGGTTGGATTTTAAGGCAGCTAGATGTCAAGAACGCGTTCTTATATGGTGTTCTGGAAGAGGAGGTTTACATGAGACAACCGCCTGGTTTTGAGTCTTCCGCTACTCCAAATTTCATTTGAAAACTTGATAAAGCTCTTTATGGACTAAAGCAGGCACCAAGGGCATGGTACTCTCGGCTTAGTGCTAAGCTTCATACTCTTGGTTTTATACCTTCCAAGGGAGATACATCTCTGTTTCTGTTCAATCATTCCGGCATTCAGATTTTTCTGCTTATTTATGTTGATGATATCATTGTTACAAGTTCTTCTGATGCTGCAATAACAACTCTTCTCAAGAATTTGAGTCATGAGTTTGCTCTTAAGGATCTTGGAGATCTTCATTATTTTCTGGGTCTTGAAGTTCACAGACAGCAAAATGGGATACTCTTGAATCAAGAAAAATATGCCACAGATCTTCTGAAACGTATTGGCATGAAGGATTGTACAACATGTCCAACACCTCTATCCACATCTGACACTTTATCCTTGAATGAAGGTGTTCCGCTTGGTCCAGAAGATAACACACATTACAGAGGCATTGTAGGAGCACTTCAGTACTTGACATTGACACGACCTGATTTGTGTTTTTCAGTCAGTAAGGTATGCCAGTTTCTTCATGCTCCAACAACCACTCATTGGACATCGGTCAAAAGGATATTGAGGTATATTCATGGTACACGCACAGTGGGACTTACTTTTTGTCGATCTCCTTCTACACTTCTTAGTGCTTATTCAGATGCTGACTGGGATGGAGATTTGAATGATAGACGCTCTACAGGAGGTTTTGCTATTTTCTTTGGTCCTAACCTTATATCATGGAGTGCCAGGAAACAGCCTACTGTTTCTCGTTCCAGTACTGAGGCTGAGTATAAATCTCTAGCAAATGCTATAGCTGAGCTGATCTGGGTTGAGGCTCTTGTCAGAGAATTGGGTATTACACTTCAGGAAAAACCCATTCTCTGGTGTGATAATCTTGGTGCTACTTTTCTATCAGCAAATCCAGTATTTCATGCTCGGACTAAACTTATTGAGATTGATTTCTATTTTGTTCGAGAACGAGTTGCTCAAAAACAACTTGATGTCAGGTTCATCTCCAGCAAGGATCAGATCGCTGATGGTTTTACTAAACCATTGTGTTCCAAGAAGTTACATAATTTTATGCGTAATCTAAATCTTTCCAAGCTTTAGATTAAGGGGGAGTATTAGACATATTGTAAATCTATATGGAGTAGTACTCCAATAGGTCTCTCTCCTTTTTCTATTATGTTTTGAGTCACACGTTATATTGTAACAAACTCCTTGACATATATTTAACACGTAACCGATACCAGCTCCACGCATCGTTCTCCCAACAATGACGGCAACCAACAAGAGCATCCCAGAGGGCATCGTTCGGGAGGGTTGGTACAGTTCAATAACTCATGTATGGCTTGGCACCTTGTCTTGGCTAGATTGCTCTGTAAAAATGTGGATGTCAGATGTTTGTGTTCGATGAGCTTGGGTTCAAAATATCATGGCAAGTGTCATATTTGTGGTCACCTTTCTGATCGGAGTTTTTAGCCTTTTACCATCGTAGTAACATAAGTGCAAACACATAGTCCCGACTCGTCACTGCAACATGGGCTACAGGTAGTCAATAACCTTGTGTACTATGTCGACGTTGTTAGGGTAGCTCTTTCCCCATTTTTCTTGCCAAATGGGCCAGCCGCCAAGAATTCGGTACTATGCATCATGTACCCGTGTGGACACAAAGTCATGGCGTGTTTTCCTTTCAGCAGTGGGACTTTGTCGAACAACAAGGGGGTCTCATACATGTATGACTCAACCTACCATGTCCCACATGTATAGTACCCAGCCATCATCAAGAGTAGCGGGGGCGAAAAACTACAATGGCATATGCATGAATTACTTGATGTTGCTCAGGTTCAGGGGCTGAATTATGCACATGGCTAACGAAAAGAGGGATGCATGGACGAACTAGTACGTACGGGCAACATGGACCATACAAAGATTATGTCGATCCAACAAAATTGAACCGGTCGGTGTGTGGTATAGATCGCATGTGGTCACAGCATAAACACATTATATCGATCCAACAAAATTTTGAACAATTGCACATGATATGGGAGGTTGAGGTACCTGCAGGAGCATCCTGGAGGATCCATGAGCAGTCGCTATAACCCCTAACGTTGCTACAGACAAACCTTTGGCTGAGATGCACCATTAAGTTATCAGCAAATTTGATCATGTCACTCGTCATAGACTCGCGGTCGTCAAATGTTTAGGAATCTCGCATTTTTCTCTTTCAGCAATATGGTTATGCTGCGGGAAGCCTGATTAGTTGACAAGGAAAAAACAGAGCAGGTTAATAATTGGTGATGGTACGAAGGCAGATGTGTTGCGTTCAAAGTCTTGGACAATTACTAGTATGGGTATTGGCGCTTCAAGTAGGGGACTTGATTTGGGCCAGCATTTGCTGATGGTGGCAGAGCGGTTAGTGTGTGATCTGCAACAGAAAAAATTGGTCATGGGGTATCCCATGATAGATAATCACGTGTCCTACACATATTGGAATTGCAGTCCGAATAGGTGTAGATGTCTAGGTACTATACGTATATGTATTAGACTAGGTTTAGCTACCGAGTCGGTTGTCTAGTCTTGGCATATATATATGCGTGTATCATGGCCTTGTAATTTCACCGGACAACACCGTGGGTTGAGCAATACAAGAGAAAAAACAAGGCTCGACAAGAGCCTTTGGCAATCAAAGTTGTTTTGCGTGTGCGTGCTTGAGTGTACTAGTTAGATTAAAAGAATCGATCGGCTAGCAGCACGTGCATCTCGGCGGAAGTTATCGGATACGTGTGTGTCGACTCGTCGGAATTTCCTCGTCGGTATCGTCGAAAAGTACTCGGCGGCATGGGCTGTGCTAACAATTGGTATCAGAGCCTCGCGGAGGACCTCCTAGTAACGGGAGGTCATGACGGGCAAGGAGCTAGGCGAGTATTCTGGTGCGTCTGCGGGTGCGCCGGTGTCGATGCAGTATCCGCGGTACAACCGCGACAACTACACGGTCTGAGCGGTCCAGATGGAGTGGGCGTTAGAAGGCGCCAGACTCCGGGAGGCTGTTGATCCAGGCGGCGACGAGTTTAAGAAAGACGCGTCGAAGTACCACCTAGACCGACTAGCACTCACGGCCATATGCTCGGTGGTGCCAACGGATCTGATGCAACACCTGATCTCGAAGAAATCTGCAAAGGAGGTGTGGGATACGCGCAAGACGCTAAATCTTGGGCATGAGCGCGTCCGTGAGGCGACCCTGCAAACCTTGCAGAAGTAGTACGAGAATCTGGAGATGGGAGAAGATGAGACGCTAGACGCTTTTGCTTCAAGGGTCGCTACACTGGTCAATGGGATTCGCGTACTTGGCGAGAAGCTGGATGAGATCTCTATTGTGAGGCGTTTCCTCCGCGTGGCGCCGCCGCGTTACTCACCCGTTGTCTCGGCGATCGAGCAATGCGTTGATCTCAAGACTCTCACGATGGATGATCTAGTTGGACGGTTCAAGGCGCACGACGAGCGGATGAAGATCACCTATGGCAACGCGAAAGTGGATGAGCATCTCATGCTTATGGCTCGAGCGTTGTTTGCCAAGGAGAAGAAGGGCGATAAAGCATCCGGCAGCAGGAGTGATAGAGAAGATTCTCGCCCAGCGAAAAAGCATATCGCAGGGGAGGACAAGGACGAGGCTCCGCCGCGGAGGAAGTTTGACATCAAGAAAGTAAGATGTCATAAGTGTGGCGAGCTCGGTCACTTCAAGAAGGATTGCAAGAAATCGTCGAAAGAGAGGGCTCTCATCGCCCAGGAAGGAGATGATGATGGACCGATGATGCTGATGCTCGAAGTAACTGAGCTGAAGGATGAGGAGGATCCTCCATCACCGGGTATGGAGATTGTGGCGCAAGTGGATCACGATCTACCGTGTGTGAATCACGAGCAACGGAGTGCCCCGTTTCCGCGTGAAGCCATGTTTGAGGCAAGTGAAGCTTCAGAATCTGATCATGGCGATCTATGCGTTGGAATTTCACCTGCAACTCTGTCCGGCAATAAGTTCTTCATGCTTGCAGTGGATGATCATAGTAAATACATGTGGATTGTGTTGCTGAAAAGTAAGTATCAAGCACAACAAGCATTCGAGAAGATCAAGGAAGCCGAAGAGTTTAAGGTGGAGGCGAAGATAAGAGCTCTACGCATTGATCAGGAAGGCGAGCTGCATCAAACCGTGTTGACCATGGCACGGAGGATGATGAAGAGTAAAGGTTTGCCAGGAAACTTCTGGGGTGAGGCAGTCAATACGGCTGTGTATTTGCTGAACATGGAGCCAACTGAGAGTGGAGTTGGTATGACTCCGTATGAAGGATGGTACGGACGAAAGCCCTCGATTGATCATCTTCGTACTTTTGGATGTGTGGCGCATAAGGTGAATCAGAGTACTCCAATGATCATGACAGGCTATGAAGGATCGAAGGGATACCGTTTGTGCAATCCTTATACCAATAAGGTGGTTTTCACGGACGATGTAGTCTTTGAGGAAGAGAAATCATGGAATTGGGGCTCCAAGGAACCGGAATATTCATCTTTTCACATCACGTGGGATCTTGAGTATGAAGAAAATATGGATCAACCAAGCTTAACTTTGTCAGCAAATTTGGACCCAGAAGAGATTGAAGGCCTAGGGGGTGCTCCAGACGTGGACACCAGGCCAGAAGCACTAGGGATACTCCCAGAAGGAAAAGTGTCCGAAGAAAAGGCTAGTCCGTGGTCAGAAAAAACAGAGCTAGAAGGTGTTGTGTTTAGCTCATCATCCGCTAATACAGGAGGTGATGATCCACGTGAAGAGCTTGGGGCAAAGGAGTGTCCAGAAGTGCAAGGGCCATGTGCTGTGGTGGTGAGCCAAGAAATTGGCTCAGAAATAGGCATGCAGGATAAGCTGCATGTAGAGCCGTTGGCTCCAGGAGCTCTACGTGGAGGCACACAAGGTTTATAAAATGAAGAAACAAACGCATCGTCGGACGCAGAAGAGTATGTCGTAGAGCCTCCGACTGCATTGGAGATGAGACGACTACGACCGATGCAAGCACGCATGCGAGACGTGCTGGACTATTATCCAAAGAAAGAATTTTGGACGGTAAATTATCTGGTGAAGATGGAGTACGAAAATCAATGTTTGTTCATCATGGAACCGGTGAAGACTGAAGGCACAGTCATGGACGACATCGACAAGGAGGACACAGAAAAGATCAAGGGCACGGACGAGAAGGGTCGACGTGAAGCCATGGAGAAGCCGACAAGAGCAAAGTCTGTGACATGGGTGCCGAGGAAGAGGGCGGCGAAAGCAATGCCGTGGATGACGCCCGCGAGGAGCAGCTGGCGCATTTGGGATCCAGGTCAAAACGAAGTGCATGTCGTGCTTAGGGGGTGATTGTTGGAATTAATCCCGACATTACCGGCACGGCACCGCGCGCTCCGCCGTATTCAAGTCGTTTACGTATAGGTTTCCTAGTAGTTGACCTATGTGTGTCTGGTTGGGTACACATGCATGTAACGGAGTAGGACTAGAATTAGTCACCGAGTTGTTTTGGCTGTAAAGTCGGCAACGTGGTGTCCTAATAGCTAGCATATATATACATGTGATCAGACCCTTGTAAGAGTACCAGATCAGACCGTGTGAGTTGAAGAATCAATACAAGAAAGGAAAGGAACGATACGTCCATGTGGCAATACATCAGCTATTCCTTGTGTGTGCGTGTTGTGTTGCCGGGTCGATTACTAGCTAGCTAAAGCATCGCTAGTTTGTACTTGGCTAATTCTTGTGTTACGTACATGAGACTAGAAGCAACCAAAAGTATCGGCTTGCTAGTCTAGTATACGTACGTGTCTCGCCGGAGCATCTTCATCGTTGGTGTCGTCGGAAAGCAGTCGGTGGTCGGGGTTGTGCTAACATCCCAATGGGGACTGTTTTATAACCTGACTTCGCCTTCTGTGGCCTCTATAGATTGATCTTATAACTTGGACATGATTTGAGTTCCACCTTATATGTTAGCAAAACCACTCTTGCTGGAGCATACTGATCCCGGTGGCCTTAGCTGCAACTGACAGATACCTAGAGGTTAGTGAGAGCTAAGAAAATTAAAATGTATGAATATACAGTTTGGATGTGTTGGCTTACTGAAGTTGATGAGTGTGTCCGAGGTCATGGTGATAAGTCTTCTCATCCAACATCCAGTCTTGGTCGATGACTTCGATCCTTAGAAGTACACCATGATTATTGTTGAATATTCCAACATCAAGGTTGTCGAGAAGGAAAAACTGAATTTGTAAATTAGAAATGTCAGAGAATAGACATTGCACAAAAAGGTGTGTATGCACGTCCCACTAAGGTTATCACATACCATGGCAACCAAACAGATTGGTCGTTGCAACCTGCAATTTTGATGTATTCGTTGTACTTCTCTGATAACATCTAGTAGTGCCTGGATGACATACTCGAACAAATTCAACTGAAGAATTTTCTCCGTGTTATCAAGAGCAACCCAGAAATCAATTGTGGAAATAGTCATATTTATTCAACAGCGCGTGGATATGACCCTTGACGAAAATCCCGAAGGCAATCGGAAAGCAATCTTTCTTGATCATGCTAGAGTTCTCTGCTATTTTCCTCAAGAAGAAAGCTTCAACTACTTTTAGGCTCTATGCTCCGGCCTGCCGAGAGCGTTCTTGATGAATTCAACGGCAACTGGACTAACTGTACCATCCCTAGGCTCTTCACTTCTCGACGCCGTCAGCGACGAAGCTAATCGCGCTTTCTTGTTCTACATGAACTCTATTCTCCATAGCAAAGATCCAATGCGCAGGCGCATGCTTTCCAAATCAACAAGGGTTGCCGTACCCAACAGTCGAAGAAAATGCACCAGAGCTTCAAGTATCACATACCTTCCGACCATGCGCAGCAGGAAATCCATGTTCGGGCGTTGAGTGGTCATGGCAGCGATGCCGGCCCGATGGCGAGGCTATTCCTCTGTTTTCCCCACACGCAACCGAAACCTGGCGGCTGCCTTTTCCTTTGCCCCAGCCGTGCGGTACAGTCGGCCTGACTCATAGCAACGGCGTCATATCTTATGAACCCAGCCCCTTCGTGTATCCCTACATCCATGTGATCTCAGCCCAAGGATACACATCCGGTGCCTCAGATCGAGTTCAAAGAAAATTTGCAATTACATGTCCACTTCTGGACTTATCTACCGTCTTGTATTGCAAAAAACATCCAAACTACGTAATCCCTGAAACGCGACATGTGCTTTGGGATCTAGGCCCAGGGCAACCAGCGCCATGGCCCGGGGTGCAGCAAATTTTTCGGGCTACCATGTAATCAAAACTGGCTTCGGACGCAGCTCATGTATGGCCCAATTCGATGTGGCCTTCTTCGCTCATGCAGTTCGACGCTCCCTGCCTCGTTCAACCGCGACGAAACAACTTCGGCCTCCCGTGGCTCGCGTGCCAGGAACGTAAATCGCACTTAAATGGCATCCGTAAGTCCCGTTTATTCAACTTGTTAGTTCTTTGTTTTTAAAAACACAAATTTTATTAAACTAGAGTACTAATAAACGGTATTACGCGGGATTAAGTGGTGTGCCGCTTACATCCCTACGTGCAGGCCTCCTCACTCGCTTTGTCGCTAGGCCATGAGGAGCGTGTCGGCGCCGCCATGCCCAAGCTAGCAGGTTGCACCCGTTCGCCTCCCTCCCTCCCTTCTCGCAACCCCGTCTTGCCTTGCCTCTCCGCTGCTACCTATCCTTCTGATACGTCGCAAACGTATCTATAATTTTTTATGTTTCATACTTGTTTAGTATCAACTTTGTTATGCTTTGTCTACACGTTGAGGTATTTTTCTATATTTTCTGGGACTAACCTATTAACAAGATGTCACAGTGCCAGTTGACTGTTTTCTGCTATTTTTGGTTTCAGAAAAGCTAGTAAAAAAATATTCTCGGAATTATACGGGATAAAAGACAAAGTCAACATTTCACCGAAGAGAACACAGAGACCGAAGGAAAGCCGACGGGGGGCCACGAGGTGGCCATACCCTAGGACCGTGCCGCCCAGAGGGGGCCCGCGCCGCCCTATGGTGTGAGCCCCTCGGGCGCCTCCCTACCTTGCCTCTTCGTCTATAAAGTCCCCCCGATGTAGAAACCCTAAACAGCCGATCAGATCTCCACGAAACAGTCTGTAGCCGTCACCACCATCGTTCCAAGATCGGGGGGATCCGAAGCTCTTCCCGGCACCCTGCCGGAGGGGAGAGATCATCCCGGAGGCCTTCTTCATCACCATGTCAGCCTCCGGTATGATGTGTCAGTAGTTCACCCTTGAACTATAGGTCCATACAATAGCTAGATGGTTGTTTCTCCTCCTTTGTTCTATCATGTTTAGATCATGTGGGCTCCGGTTATGATCAAGATCATCTATTTTTAATCATACATGTTCTGTTTGCGGGGATCCGATGGATATTGAGATACTATGTCAGATTGATTACTGATTCTATCATGTCTTATTGATTATTGATTCTATCATGTCTTATTGATTATTGATTTTATCATGTCTGTGTTATTTGTGATCTTGCATGCTATTCGTTGCTAGTAGCTATCTTGGCCAAGTAGATGCTTGTGACTCCAAGAGAGAGTATTTCTGCTCGATAGTAGGTTCATGCCTCTAGTAATATGGGCAAATGACAGGAATCTCTCTAAGGTTGTAGATGTGCTATTGCTACTAGGGAAAAACAACAATCTTTTATTCATGGAACAATTGTATTGTTTACTTTACACACATTGCTTAATGCAATTATCCGTTGCTTACAGTTTAATACTGGAAGGGGTTCGGATGATAACCTGAAAGTAGATTATTAGTCATAGATGCTGTTGGATTACGGTCTATGTATATTTTTGTAATTCTCAATCAAATCTCATAGGAATCATGATGTCTAGTATATGCATTGTTATGCTTTCTCAACCTGTCAATTGCCCCGCTGTAATTTATTCACCCAACATGTTATCTATCTTAAGGAGAACACCTCTAGTGAATTGTGGACCCCGGTCCAATCTTTATCACGGATACATCATCTACTGTTACCGTTTACTTTCTATAAGCAACTATTACTTTCCACACCATATGTTTAATCATTTTTTTTCAGCAAACCAGTGAGATTGACAACCTCACTGTATTTGTGTTGTGCAGGATTCCAAGTTGTTAGAAACACCTTGGAGTTGTTTCCTTACTTCTACTGGTTCGATAACCTTGGTTTCATAACTGAGGGAAGACTTGCTGCTATGCTAATCACATCTTGCTCTTGGGGTCTCCTAACGAAGCTCTACAATTGACTGAGTCAACGTCAAGATTTTCTGGCGCCGTTACCAGGGAGTTAAGGACAGCTTCGCAAGGGGAGTCTTTCACAACCACTCTCTTTACTTTGTTTTGCTTAGTTTCTTTTTAATTTATTTTGCTTGCTTCTTTTTATAAAAAATTACAAAAAAATTAGTTTCAATTGGTTTGCCTTTTCTTATCGAAAACACACACAAAATTAGTTCCTGCTTTAGTTGCTACTGCTGTTGGCTTGCTTCACCCTTGCAAAAATGAATACTGCTGAGAACACCAAGTTGTGTGACTTCACTAGCACAAACAACAATGATTTCCTGTGTACACCTATTGCTCCACCTATCCTGATGCTACTTTTTATGAAATTAAACCTGCTTTGCTAAATCTTGTTATGAAAGAGCAATTTTCTGGTGCTAGTTCTGATGATGATGCTGCCCACCTTAATAACTTTGTTGAAATTAGTGAGATGGAAAAATATAAGGATGTAGATGGAGATATTATTAAACTCAAATTGTTTCCTTCCTCTTTGAGAGGAAAAGTTAAAGAATGGTTGCTATCCTTGCCTAGAAATAGTATTGATTCTTGGATTAAATGCAAAGATGCTTTTATTGGAAAATACTATCCTCCTGCTAAGATTATATCTATGAGAAGTGAAATAATAAAATTTAAACAACTTGATAATGAACATGTTGCTCAAGCTTGGGAAAGAATAAAATCTTTGGTAAAAGATTGTCCCAGTCATGGACTGACTGCTTGGATGATTATCCAAACTTTTTATGCAGGACTAAATTTTTCTTCAAGAAATCTGTTGGATTCTGCTGCTGGAGGTACCTTTATGAACATTACTTTGGGTGTTGCAACAAAGATCCTTGATAATATGATGGTTAACTATTTTGAATGGCACACTAAGAGACCTCCACATGGTAAGAAGGTAAATTCTGTTGAAGAAACCTCCTCCTTGAGTGATAAAATTGATGTTATCATGTCTATGCTTGTTAATGGAAAAGCTCATATTGATCCAAATAATGTTCCTTTAGCCTCTTTGGTTGCTCAACAAGAGCAAGTTGATGTGAACTTCATTAGAAATAATAATTTTGGCAATAATGCTTATGGTAATAATAATTATAGGCCATATCCTCCTAATAATGGCAATACTTATTATGGTAGATCTGGAATGCCTAATGAAGATAGGATTCTATAAGTTGAAAGATCCACTAAAAACTTCATGCAAATGCAATATGAGCAAAACAAAATATTCACTAAAACTATGGAAGAACAATCTGCTATTTTGGAAAATATTAGTCATCAACTTGAGAATTTGAATAGGGAAATTCCTAGTTTGCAGTTCAAAATTTTGAATGCTGAGAAAAATATTTCATCTTTGTCTGAAGCACAATCCTCTTTGATTAATAAAATGGCTGCTAAACCCGAAACCATGGACAATACCTTTGTTGCTGCTCATGCTATACAAGTTACAATTGATGAGAACGTTAGATTGTTAGCAAAATTGCATGCTAAGTGGGAAAGAGAAGATGAAATTGCTAGAAACAATAGTATTTGTACTATTACTACCACCAATGCTAATGCTACCAAACCACAAGAAGTCCCCATTCCTGCTGCAACAATGCCTAAACCCAATAAGAATGCTGAAATTTTTTGAACTATGGAAACAATAAGTGTACTACCTGTGATGCTAAGTTTGATTTTGATCTTGATGGCTGCAATATTTCTGAAGTGATTGTGTTCCTACAAAAGCTTGCTAGAATTCCTAATGCTAGTGCTACGAATATGGCTTTCACAAAACACATTACAAATGCTCTCATTAAAATTAAGGAAGAAATATTGAAACACAAAGCTTCTATTCCTATGAAGTTAGAAGATGGTTGGGAACCCATCATTAATATGAAGGTGAATGATTTTGATCTCAAAGCTTTATGTGACCTTGGTTCTAGTGTATCTATTATGCCTAGAAAGATTTATGAAATGCTTGATTTGCCACCTTTAGAAGATTACTATTTAGATGTTCCACTTGATGATAATGCTAAAAAGAAACTTATGAGGAGTGTTAATGATGTTCTTATTATGGTTAACAATGCCTATTTCCCTGTTGATTTCTATGTTTTGGATGTTGAATGAAATGCTTCTTGTCCTATTACTTTGGGAAGACCTTTTCTTAGAACTGTTGGTGCCATTATTGATATGAAAGAAGGCACCATTAAATATCAATTTCCATTCAAGAAATTGTAGGGGTTCGTAGCATGGAAAACAAAAATTTTCTATCGCATACAAACAAACAAGCCAAGATCTATCTACTAGATTGTAGCAACGAGTCGATAGAGGAACTCACCCTCGAAGATTCCAAAGCGGTTAACGAGAGCAGATTCTCGTGGGTGATGTAGTCGTACTCTTTCCGATCTCAAGATCGTGTAGACGATCCTTCCGGCGCCACGTTCCGGCAGCGCTTCCGCAGTCGGTCACACGTTCGGTACTCGACGAAGACCTTCCTCTCCCTTGTTCCAGCAGGCAGCGGAGGTTGTAGCACTCTCCTCGTGTTTCCGGCAGCACAACGGCGTGGTACCGGAAGTAGAGGGGAAATCCCGCAGGGCTTCGCCTTAAGCCGGTGCGAGTATGGTGGATTATGAGAGAGGCTATTTAGAGGCTATTAGTGATCTAGTAATTAGACACACCAATTAGAAGGCTCTAAACCAATTAGAAGGCTCTAAACCGTTGGCTAAAGCAATTAGAAGCTCTAAACCAAAACGGCTATAAACCGGAGGTAGAAGATAGGAACTTGTGTGTGCTAGGAGGGGAGCCCTGCCCCTCCTTATATAGGTGGAGGGGGCCGGCCAAGGGGAGGGAGAGTCCCTCCCCAACTCGGCCTTGAGGTGGTGCGCCGGCCCAAGGAGGAACCCTCCTCCAATTCGGCCTCCACCAAAAACCTCCTTCTCCTCTTTCCGAAAACTGACAGTTTGACTTTTCAAACTAGCCGTTTGACTTTTCAAACTAGGATTTGAATTAACCCTTTATTTCGGACAGCGATGACACTTAGTACATGATGCAATCATACCAACTTGATATGACACACTCATGTACCCCTTCCTCCCCGGAGTGCCGGACAATCCGGAACCTTCTAGAACATTCCCGATGAAAACACTGGAATCATTCCGCAACTCCGAAACGGGACTTTCCTTATATGAATCTTATTCTCCGGACCATTCCGGATCACCTCGTGATATCCCGGATCCCATCCGAGACTCCGAACAACATTCGGTCTCTTTCTCATAATACCATAACTACTCAAACAACGTCGAATCCTTAAGTGTGTCTCCCTACGGTTCGTGAATTATGCGGACATGATCGAGACACTTCTCCGAACAATAACCATTAGAGGAATCTGGAAATTCATATGGCTCCCACATATTTCTACGATTACTTTGCGATCGAATGAACCACTTACATACGATACCAATTTCCCTTTGTCTCACGATACTTTACTTATCCGAGGTTATGATCGTCGGTATCTCTGCATACCTAGTTCAACCTCGTTTCCGATAAGTACTCTTTTCTCGTTCCCGTGATATGTGATCCCTTGTGAGCCAGTCACATGCTTGCAAGCTAATTGGATGACATTACACCGAGAGGGCCCAGAGTATATCTATCCGTCATATGGATGGACAAATCCCACTCTTGATCCATGTGTCTCAACCAATACTTTCCGAACACTCAATGCCACCTTTATAGCCACCCATTTACGGTGTGGTGTTTGATGTCATCAAAGCATCCATCCGGCAAAGGTGATATGCATGATCTCATGGTCGAAGGAATTAGGTTACTATGTATCAGAAAGCATATAGCAATTGAACTATTGAAAATGACTTGATCTTTATGCTACGCTTATCTATAGGAGTATGTCCATCACATCATTCTCCTAATGATATGATCCTGTTGTTAATAACATCTCTATGTTCATGATCAGGAAACCATGATCATATATTAACCAACAAGCTAGTTTAACAAGAGGCTATACTAGGGACTCTTATTTTAGTTTACAAATCACACAAGTATTAATGTTTCTGGTTAATACAATTATAGCATGGTATGTAAACATTTATCATAAGTATGAAGATATGATAATAACCCACTTTATTATTGCCTCTTGGGCATATCTCCAACAGTCTCCCACTTGCACTAGAGTCAATAATCTAGTTTCAAACCTTTGTGTATTCAACACCTATGGCTTTCCGGTGTTGTAAGTACACGTTTGCTAGTGGTCAACTGATCTCCGGATCTGACACTTCCAGGTCCGTGTGTAATTGCATGTCTTTGCGTCTCTACGCATCACTCATTCTCTAATGAGATGGCTTTGTATAAATTTGGTCTTTCGGTGTGACCTTTAGTTCTTTGGGGTTAAAACATGTTGATAATATTGTCGCACAATATATCTTCATAGTATTATCCCTCTGTGAACTACACCTAGTTTGATAACAAACTACTTGACACAAATGCCCTCTTTTGCTGCTATAATAGCAGTCATATACTTAGCCTTTTGTTGTAGTATCTGTCACAATGTATTAACTTTGGAACTCATCCAAATCCATTATGGAACTCACTTTCCATTATATTGTGCCACCCTTAGTTTAGATTGAGATAAACTTAATTTGTACTTTGGTGACAAAACTAGTATCAATGTAGTACTTTTACAATGAACTAACCATCTATTTGTCACTTCTACAAATATTATACTCTTAGTTCTTCCAAAAGATCATAAGAATATCCTTACTATTGTCCAATGATCATCTTACGAATCATTCTGGTATATGCTCACAACATTTAGAGCATAGGACATATCTGGATTTGTACATATCACAGTATGATTGATATAAATACTCTTTGTGATTTCATACATCAAGTATCAATCTATACTTGATTATTTGTTTCACTTTATCAAATGTCAATACACTTGAATATATCATCAACATTGAACTCTTTCAATCCTTTCTGTGCGACAAGAACCTCTCTTATAGTTTCCATATTGAACTCATTCAATATCTTGTCTATGTACTTCTGGCACAACCATATTAGCGTCTATTGATGCCTAATATTCGGGTTTTGTCTAAGTCTTTCATCGAGATGAAATTCTTATCTTGTGTTAATAAAAAGATACATCACTTCCAATCAACAATATGTCTCCCACATAATGTATTAGAAATATGTCTTAGCGCTCCCACTTAATTTCTTGCAAATGCAAGCATCTTCATTGTCTCTGATGAATTTAAACTCTTTTAACAATTTCATCATTGTGAAGATTCCAACTCCGCGATGCTCACTTCAACCATTGAAGTTTGCATATGCTTTTAGCATCCTTTGAATTAACAAAACCCTATGGACCATGTTACGCACATGTCCTAGGTAACGATTCTATTAGAAGAACTTGTTTTGTTTATTCAACTACCATATAACAAATTATATGTAGTGGTTGCTACATTAATCCGTCTAGACTAAATATCACTATGAAAGATCAAATCTTGTCATAGTCAACCTTTGAACATTTTGTGAACTCTTTCCCAACATGTCGACTATTTCATAGATGTAAAACATCCATGTCTATTTCTTTATAGATCCAGACACAACTGTAAGGTCTTACACCTTTCTCGAGGGTCCTTCAAGTTCAAAACTTGATTTCTCGTGTATGGAACTATCACGGATTTTATGGCTTCAAGCCATTTGACGGAGTCAGGGCTCATCATCGCTTCTTTGCATGTAGTACGTTCATTATTCTCAAATAATGATTCAACCCTCAAATCTTGGTATTTGATTGTTTACTTGACCTACTTGTTTCAATAGGAACTTAGATCTCCGTGACCACAACCTTTGAGGCACGTGAGCCATGAGCATTGTAGCTGCCTCCGGAACACTTTTCGGCGTTGCGCAACTCTGCACATATAGCTAAGGTTCTTTCAACCTTATCAAAGTTCTATTGTCCTCCCACTTAACTTTTCACGAAAAATTCCTTCTTAAAGAAACTTGACGTTCTAAGCGACAAACACTTTTGTCTCCGGTGTTATGGAGAAATACTTAACAAAGACAGATTCATCCGACTTTGGTTGCACACATCTTTCTTATGCATAGCATACCAATGTTTAAGAAAGGACTACTTGGGTTTTATCCCAAACCATAACCTTATATGGTGTCATTTCAACGGATTATGATGAAGCTCTTTTCAGTGGAAAAACGGTAATCTCTAAAGCTTTTAATCTTTAAAATACAATGGCAATTTTATGAATTACACCTTTGATCTCACCATGTCAAACAAGGTTTAATTACATATCTCGAATGCTCCATACTCTTATGGTGTTTCGGGAAATGCAAATCCACGGAACGATTCCTTAAATCTTAGGTATTATGCTAAACTCTGTAACTCAAATATCTTCCTTTATGATCTTCATCATAAACTGTTTATATTCTTGTTACAATGATTTTGCACTTCATCTTGAAGGTCTTTGAACTTTTCAAATGTTTCATACTTCATCCTTATTGAGTAAATATTCATATATTCACTCAAATTTTCGGAGAAAGCATATGAAGTTGAAATCCATCGCTCTTGACTACACATAATGGACTTCGTACAACAATATGTACAAATTCCAATAAGCTAGTCTTTCGTTCCCTTTTGGCCTATGAACGAAGTTTTAATTATCTCTAGGAAAGTTTCACAAGCGTCATTTGATCAAAATCAAAAGACTCCAAAATTCCATACATATGGAGTTTCTTCATGTTTTCTTTCCAATATAATTTAAACGGCGATGTCACTTCCTAAGTGATCTTTTCAATCAATTTGTCTTTCGACATCTTTAGCATTAGCTTTATGGATGTGATTTTTCCAACGAGATTTGTGAATCATCCATCTTTTATGGATTACGGCAATTATTTGAACAACCCTTTTGTTCTCATAACACCTGATAAAACAAATCTTGAAGGCAAGCTTTGATGTTTAACGAGCAACACAATAACCCTTTATTTGTTCTCGATGAACATCATCACATATTCTTTTGCTAATTACTTAGGCCACTGTAGTTCATGAATTCTGTTGTTTTGTATGACGATTCATACCAACAAATTCAGTATCAAATACTTAAGAACCACATTGTTTAATAAGCAAAGAATATAGCCATAACATGTATATCATCTATATACTTAAATTGAACAATTCTAATCTTTTATTTTCTGCCATATATTTATGAGATTCTCTTTCAGTATTTCCTTTTCTGTTTGAAAGAATCTATCAATATCAATAGTGGAGTCATACATATGACACATAGTCCAAGCGTGTATAGTTAAATACCAATGTCTTTGGACTTGCACCTTGAAGTAGATCACCATCATCAAATGTTTGGTGTTCTTTCAAATTCCTTTATTTAGTAATCTCTTGGTGTAGTAAACATTTTACCTACATCAAATATTCATCCTTATCATGGAATCGTCCATGATCAAACTACCTTTAGCTTATAACGATGAATTACGAGTATAATGTTGCTATCCAAAACCTTTTGGAGGATTAGGACAACAAGTGTCTACAACCTTTCGCAAATTCTCATCAAATATGAGAACATGACTTTAGCCATATTATACTCTATCATGTTGCAACCAAAACTTCGTTTCAGATATCACAATATCTTCCACACATCATGGTTTCTGAAACAAATCTTTCAGATCCTAGATAACCTTGATATTAAAACAATCCTTTGAATATCAAGAATCATGGAGACAAACATGATACTTATATACTAACATTGGAATTGTTACTCTTGTTTTAATACAAATTATTAAACTTCATCGAGTAACCGGAACTTACTGAAAGTTTGCAATAGGACTTTTAAACTTTAGATTAACACTTCAAAACAATACGATACCAGTTCGTAAAGTAACTAACCAGAATTCTATAGTTCTATCATCTCAATTATAACTAAGCGTAAGGTGGTAAACGGATGCCAATGACTACAACAATTATGCAAATTCACTTTGATTTAGTTTATGATAAATTGAGTTCTAATTAATAATTAAATTAATCTAGGTGAACTCCCACTCAAAACAATATCCCTCACATTGTTTTAGTGATCACACGAACCAAATCCACCACATCAAAACCGATCATCACGAGAGTTGATATAGCTTCAATGGCGAACAATCAACATGTTCATCATATCTACTCTATGACTCATGCTCTACCTTTCGGTAATCCGTGTTCCTGAGGCCATGTCTGTACATGCTAGGCTCGTCAAGATCAAACCTTAGTTTCCGCATGAGCAAATCTGGCTTGATCACGTTGTATACACTTGTAGAATCTAACACACCCGATCATCACGTGGTGCTTCGAAACAACAAGCTTTAGCAACGGTGCTAACTAAGGGTGAACACTTTATGACTTGAAATTCATGTGCATGAGGGATCATCTTATAATGCTACCGTCGTCTACTAAGCAATACAAGATGCATAAAGGATTAACATCACATGCAATTCATAATATGTGATATGATATGGCCTTTCTTCTTGTGCTTCCGATCTCCATCTTCAAGCACGAACATGATCTCCATCATCACCGGCATTGCATCAAGGTCAATGACGCTTCTCCATGGTTGTCGTCCACCGGCTTCAACTATTACAACTACTTTGAATAGACACGCGGGTCTTAATAGAAATTAAAGACAACCATATGGCTCCTGCCGGTTGCCGACTTACAATAAGGAACATTGCATACATCATATATAATCACAATCATGGCCATATCACATCACTGCACACCCCTGCAAAACAAAGTTAGACGCCTCTACTTTCTTTGCATGTTTTACGTGGCTTGGGGCTGTTAATAAGTGTCGTTCTAACTTACGAACATGAACCACAACATTGATACTAGTATTGTTAATCACCCGTTGTAAATTGGATCTTAACTATGCTAGGAGAAACAGGCACCCGCAAAGCCACTTATGCAATACAAGTTGCATGTCAAGCGTGGAGCAAGTCTCATGAACGATGTCATGTAAGGTTAGCCCGAGCCGCTTCATCCCAACATACCGCAAGATGCAAAGTACACAAGAAGCAATCGACAATAAAAGCATCAACGCCCACAATGACCATTGTGTTCTACTCGTGCAACAGATCTACATATAGACACGGCTCTGATACCACTGTAGGGGTTCGTAGCATGGAAAACAAAAATTTTCTATCGCATACAAACAAACAAGCCAAGATCTATCTACTAGATTGTAGCAACGAGTCGATAGAGGAACTCACCCTCGAAGATTCCAAAGCGGTTAACGAGAGCAGATTCTCGTGGGTGATGTAGTCGTACTCTTTCCGATCTCAAGATCGTGTAGACGATCCTTCCGGCGCCACGTTCCGGCAGCGCTTCCGCAGTCGGTCACATGTTCGGTACTCGACGAAGACCTTCCTCTCCCTTGTTCCAGCAGGCAGCGGAGGTTGTAGCACTCTCCTCGTGTTTCCGGCAGCACAACGGCGTGGTACCGGAAGTAGAGGGGAAATCCCGCAGGGCTTCGCCTTAAGCCGGTGCGAGTATGGTGGATTATGAGAGAGGCTATTTAGAGGCTATTAGTGATCTAGTAATTAGACACACCAATTAGAAGGCTCTAAACCAATTAGAAGGCTCTAAACCGTTGGCTAAAGCAATTAGAAGCTCTAAACCAAAACGGCTATAAACCGGAGGTAGAAGATAGGAACTTGTGTGTGCTAGGAGGGGAGCCCTGCCCCTCCTTATATAGGTGGAGGGGGCCGGCCAAGGGGAGGGAGAGTCCCTCCCCAACTCGGCCTTGAGGTGGTGCGCCGGCCCAAGGAGGAACCCTCCTCCAATTCGGCCTCCACCAAAAACCTCCTTCTCCTCTTTCCGAAAACTGACAGTTTGACTTTTCAAACTAGCCGTTTGACTTTTCAAACTAGGATTTGAATTAACCCTTTATTTCGGACAGCGATGACACTTAGTACATGATGCAATCATACCAACTTGATATGACACACTCATGTACCCCTTCCTCCCCGGAGTGCCGGACAATCCGGAACCTTCTAGAACATTCCCGATGAAAACACCGGAATCATTCCGCAACTCCGAAACGGGACTTTCCTTATATGAATATTATTCTCCGGACCATTCCGGATCACCTCGTGATATCCCGGATCCCATCCGAGACTCCGAACAACATTCGGTCTCTTTCTCATAATACCATAACTACTCAAACAACGTCGAATCCTTAAGTGTGTCTCCCTACGGTTCGTGAATTATGCGGACATGATCGAGACACTTCTCCGAACAATAACCATTAGAGGAATCTGGAAATTCATATGGCTCCCACATATTTCTACGATTACTTTGCGATCGAATGAACCACTTACATACGATACCAATTTCCCTTTGTCTCACGATACTTTACTTATCCGAGGTTATGATCGTCGGTATCTCTGCATACCTAGTTCAACCTCGTTTCCGATAAGTACTCTTTTCTCGTTCCCGTGATATGTGATCCCTTGTGAGCCAGTCACATGCTTGCAAGCTAATTGGATGACATTACACCGAGAGGGCCCAGAGTATATCTATCCGTCATATGGATGGACAAATCCCACTCTTGATCCATGTGTCTCAACCAATACTTTCCGAACACTCAATGCCACCTTTATAGCCACCCATTTACGGTGTGGTGTTTGATGTCATCAAAGCATCCATCCGGCAAAGGTGATATGCATGATCTCATGGTCGAAGGAATTAGGTTACTATGTATCAGAAAGCATATAGCAATTGAACTATTGAAAATGACTTGATCTTTATGCTACGCTTATCTATAGGAGTATGTCCATCACATCATTCTCCTAATGATATGATCCTGTTGTTAATAACATCTCTATGTTCATGATCAGGAAACCATGATCATATATTAACCAACAAGCTAGTTTAACAAGAGGCTATACTAGGGACTCTTATTTTAGTTTACAAATCACACAAGTATTAACGTTTCCGGTTAATACAATTATAGCATGGTATGTAAACATTTATCATAAGTATGAAGATATGATAATAACCCACTTTATTATTGCCTCTTGGGCATATCTCCAACAGAAATGTATAGAACACTTACCTATAAGGAGAGATAAGTTAACTTTTGCTCCTCCTTTTAAAGAAAAATTTGATGTTAATGCTTCTTCATTTGAAAATACTTGATTCTTGCTTCTTATGCCTAACTTAAAGGCGTTAAAGAAAAGTACTTGTTGGGAGATAACCCAATAGTTTTATTGAGTCTTGTAAGTTATTACTTCTATAATAACCTCTATTTATCCTCTTTGTTTGAATTTTGTGCCAAGAATAACCTCTAATGAGAGAGAAGTAAGATTTGGGAAAGTTGCTATCCCGAAACATATTTGTGTGCTTCACTGTAAAATTCGTGAAAAATATCTATATGTCGGATTGAGCTGTAATATTCTGAGTAACTGCCCCAGGTTGTTATATAACTTTTGTTAGTTCAACACTTTTCGATTTGAGCAACAGAAGGTCTTCGAAAAAATCAGTTTTTACCTGCTGGTCTGTTTTGACAGATTTATGCCATTATTTGCATTTGCCTCTTATCGATTTCTTTTTTAGTTCTCTTTGGTAAATTGAGTTTTTTAAAGCAATTGCTACAATAGCTTGTGTTTTTAATGCAAGTTTTACTTGTTCTTAAACTAAACCCAAAGGTTTATTATTTTGAATGCACTAATCTTGCTAATGAAGATTGTGTGAAGTTTTGTATGAAGGAAATTTTCAAGTCTAGGGAAAGTATGATATGATGAGATGAAGAGTGGACAAAATATCAAGCTTGGGGATGCCACCCCGTGTCACCCCAAGAAATATTAAAGAGTACAAGCGTCAAATCTTGGGGATGCCTTTCATCAATAAAAATCTTAGGTCTCTTTCTAGACACTTCGTTTTTATTGTTTTATGCACTGTTGTGTTGTTCTCGGAGCATCTTAGTTTTTGTTTTTAATTTTCTTTTATTTAGTTTTCTTGAATAAATTAGTTGGACCCCCGCATTCTCTATGATGTTTTAAATAAGTTGATTGGTGTTGGAAAAGAGTAGAAAGTTTCATGCTTTAGTGGTACAAAAGGGAGCTTGTTTTGGTTGCGGCTTAGAATTTATCATGTCATGCTAGATGTTGCTTTGACCTTATGCTTCGTGATTATTGATGTAGCATGACTTGATCCAAACAATTAAGATTTCTTAATGTGCCTTGAAAGAATCATGCGTTGTTTTAGCATACAAAGGCATAATATTGTGGTATTCTCCTTTGATGCTTTGTTTGGGTTGACTTGGCACATGCTCACACCGTGTTATGACTATGAACCAGTCACCTTAGCCTCTATTATAATTTAGTTTTTGACTTGTAATATCACTTTATGCTTTGATTGATAATGTTTTGTCGCTCTGCATGATTATGGCCATTATTGCTCTCTTAGTTGGTCGCTCCCAGTCTTTTGCTAGCCTCCAATTATACTGAGTAAGCTCTACTCATGCATCCAACTAGCAAAAACCAAGTTATTCCAAAGAGTCCACTATAAATTCCTATGCATGGTGTGTTACATCATTCCAAGTATATTCTTATTTTACCTATCTTCCAAATTAAACTTGTTATGTGAAATTTAGTGATTAAAGCTCTCACAAATTTGATGGCACACTTTATTTCTTGCACCTAAACTTGAACCATTGTGTTATCTATGTTGTATATGCTTGCACTTATAAGTTGGGAATTAGCAGAACCATGCTGTTATGGGGAACGCTTTCAACACCTGTACATATTACCTAGTTGATATCATGATCTTTTGTTTATGGATGCCGGCGGTGTGAAATAAAAGGGGAGCTTGTAAGTTCATGGAGTTATGTATATGTATTAGTGAAACACCTGGTAAGCTAGACTAAGTCATGCCTAATCATGGTGGAAACTTGCAGCATAACCATAGTGAGCAATCCATGAAGCATCTTCAGAAAAAAATAGAAAAAATAGAAAAAGAAAAAATATAGAACCATACCCATGGTAAATAAGAATTGCCTTGTCATTTTGATATGGGATAGCTCCTGTGTCATTGGGCAAAGGGTACTCTGTTGGCGGCTCTCTATGATACACATATACTTAGAATGACAAGAACTTGCTTGTGACTAAAGTTGAGTAGCATGAGGAACGACCTTCGTACTCAAGGGACATGAGATTGCCAGCTTATGATTTGTCAAGCATATACTTCATATTTGTTTCACTTTAACCTTAATCACTTCAAGATGCTTATGATAGGGGCAATGAGAGCTGAAAGCTAATAAGTATCATAATTTTTGGAAGCTCTTTATGAAACTTGAAATCCCTACTTCCCTGTGAAGGTCCTTTCTTTCTACTTTTATATTGAGTCTCCACCTTCTATCTTTATGCACCAATTAAGAGAGCATAGTTGTAATTCTTAGTTTTCTGTGCATTGTCCCCAAACTTATTGATTGATTCATAATGTTGATATTGCTTGTTCTTGAACTATTTGTATCTAGTCACCCTTATGAACTTTGAAGGTGTCCTATGCATTTATGTTTTGCTACTCTATGAGGGACAAGTTGAATACCACTATGCTATGTTTTCTATATGTAAAACAAACAAAAACATCTTTTAATGCATTGTTATTCATGATTTTTGTTTGTATCCTTTCATGTTGCAACATAGCTGCTATGTCTTATTGTTAGAATTTTTTCTTTCATGCTCATGTTTATAGTACTTTGATCCCAGCTTTCAATGCTTTGCAAATAGATTGCTCAAGATTGTGATGGTGCATGTCACCTCAAAAATTATTCTTTTTATCACTTACCTACTCGAGGACGAGTATGAGTTAAGCTTGGGAATGCTTGATATGTCGTAAACGTATCTATAATTTTTTATGTTCCATGCTTGTTTAGTATCAACTTTGCTATGCTTTGTCTACACTTTGAGGTACTTTTATACATTTTCTGGGACTAACCTATTAACAAGATGCCGCAGTGCAAGTTGCATGTTTTCTGTTGTTTTTGGTTTCAGAAAAGCTAGTAAGGAAGTATTCTCGTAATTGGATGGTACAAAAGCCAAAGTCAATATTTCACCGAAGAGAACACAGACACTGAAGGGCTGCCGAAGGGGAGACACGAGGTGGCCACACCCTAAGGCCACGCCGCCCAGGGGGCCATGCCGCCCTATGTTGTGGGCCCCTCAGGCGCCTCCCTTCCTTGCCTCTTCGCCTATAAAGTCCCCCTGATATAGAAACCCTAAACACCCGATCAGATCTCCATGAAACAGTCTATAGCCTCCGCCACCATCGTCCCTAGATCGGGGGATCCGAAGCTCTTCCCGGCACCCTGTCGGAGGGGAGAGATCATCCCGGAGGCCTTCTTCATCACCATGCCAGCCTCCGGTATGATGCGTGAGTAGTTCACCCTTAGACTATGGGTCCATACAGTAGCTAGATGGTTGTTTCTCCTCCTTTGTTCTATCATGTTTAGATCTTGTGAGCTCCGTTCATGATCAAGATCATCTATTTGTAATCATACATGTTGTATTTGCGGGGATCCGATAGATATTGAGATACTATGTCATATTGATTATTGATTCTATCATGTCTTATTGATTATTGATTCTATCATGTCTTATTCATTATTGTTCTATCATGTCTGTTATTTTTAATCTTGCATGCTCTCCATTGCTAGTAGCTATCTTGGCCAAGTAGATGCTTGTGACTCCAGGAGGGAGTATTTATGCTCGATAGTAGGTTCATGCCTCTAGTAATCTGGGCAAATGACAGGAATCTCTCTAAGGTTGTAGATGTGCTATTGCTCTAGGGAGAAACCAACAATCTTTTGTTCATGGAACAATTGTATTGTTTACTTTACACACATTGCTTAATGCAATTATCCGTTGCTTGCAACTTAATACTGTAAGGGGTTTGGATGATAACCTGAAAGTGGATTATTAGTGATAGATGTTGTTATATTATGGTCTATGTATATTGTTGTAATTCTCAAACAAATCTCATAGGAATCATGATGTCTAGTATATGAATTGTTATGCTTTCTCAACCTGTCAATTGCCCCGCTGTAATTTGTTCACCCAACATGTTATCTATCTTAAGGACAACACCTCTAGTGAACTGTGGACCCCGGTTCAATCTTTATCACGGATATATCTGTAGGGTTTCGTAGCATGGAAAACAAAAAATTTCTACCGCATACAAACAAACAAGCCAAGATCTATCTACTAGATTGTAGCAACGAGTCGATGGAATAACTCACCCTCGAAGATTCCAAAGTGTTTAACGAGAGCGGATTCTCGTGGGTGATGTAGTCGTACTCTTCCCGATCTCAAGATCGCGTAGACGATCCTTCCGGCGCTGCGTTCCGGCAGCGCTCCCATAGTCGGGCACACGTTCGGTACTCGACGAAGACCTTCCTCTCCCTTGTTCCAGCAGGCAGCGGAGGTTGTAGCACTCTCCTCTTTATTCCGGCAGCACAACGGCGTGGTACCGGAAGTAGAGGGGAGATCTCGCAGAGCTTCGCCTTAAGCCGGAGCGAGTATGGTGGAGTATGAGAGAGTTCCTCGGCGATCTAGGTTTTAGACACACCAAGGAGAAGGTGCTAGAGCCGGCTGCTAGGGTTTGGGGCACCTCAAGTTGGTGGCTAGGGCAAAAACCCTAGGGGGCGGCGGCGGCTATGGTGGGCAGCAGCTGCTAGGGTTTGAGGAGAGGTACTTGTGTGTGCTAGGAGGGAGCCCTGCCCCTCCTTATATAGGTGGAGGGGCCGGCGGCCAAGGGTAGGGAGGGGAGTCCCTCCCCAACTCGGCTTGGGTGGTGCGCCGCCGGTTGGAGGAGGGATTCCCTCCCCAACTCGGTTTCCCACTTCCTCCTCTTTTCCTCTTTCCAAATTTAGCCGTTTGACTTTTCAATTTAGCTATTTGACTTTTCAAACTAGGATTTGAATTAATCCTTTATTTGGAACAGCGATGACACTTAGTACATGATGCAATCATTCCAACTTGTAATGACACATTCATGTACCCCTTCCCCTCCGGAGTGCCGGACATTCCGGAACATTCTAGAACATTCCCGATGAAAACACCGGAATCATTCCCCAACTCCGAAACGGGACTTTCCTTATATGAATCTTATTCTCCGGACCATTCCGGATCTCCTCGTGATATCCCGGATCCCATCCGAGACTCCGAACAACATTCGGTCTCTTTCTCATCATACCATAACTACTCAAACAACGTTGAATCCTTAAGTGTGTCTCCCTACGGTTCGTGAATTATGCGGACATGATCGAGACACTTCTCCGAACAATAACCAATAGAGGAATCTGGAAATTCATATGGCTCCCACATATTTCTACGATTACTTTTCGATCGAATGAACCACTTACATACGACACCAATTTCCCTTTGTCTCACGATACTTTACTTATCCGAGGTCATGATCGTCGGTATCTCTGCATACCTAGTTCAACCTCGTTACCGATAAGTACTCTTTTCTCGTTCCCGTGATATGTGATCCCTTGTGAGCCAGTCACATGCTTGCAAGCTAATTGGATGACATTTCACCAAGAGGGCCCAGAGTATATCTATCCGTCATATGGATGGACAAATCCCACTCTTGATCCATGTGTCTCAACCAATACTTTCCGAACACTCAATGCCATCTTTATAGCCACCCATTCACGGTGTGGTGTTTGATGTCATCAAAGCATCCATCCGGTAAAGGTGATATGCATGATCTCATGGTCGAAGGAATTAGGTTACTATGTATCAGAAAGCATATAGCAATTGAACTATTGAAATGACTTGATCTTTATGCTACGCTTATCTATAGGAGTATGTCCACCATATCATTCTCCTAATGATATGATCTTGTTGTTAATAACATCTCAATGTTCATGATAGGGAAACCACAATCATCTATTAACCAACAAGCTGGTATTATATAGAGGCTTTACTAGGGACTTCAAATTAAGTTTACAAATCACACAAGTATTAATGTTTCCTTGTTAATACTATTATAGCATGAATGCAAACATTTATCATAAACACAAAGATATAATAATAACTATATTTATTATTGCCTCTAGGGCATATCTCCAACAGTCTCCCACTTGCACTAGAGTCATCTAATCTAGATTACATGGTAATATACCGAACACCCATGGCAGTTTGGTGCTGGTCATTTTTTGCCCTCGGGAGAGGTTTAGTCAACGGATCCGCCACATTCAGATCTGTGTGCACTTTGCAGATCTTTATATCCCCATCTTGGATATGTTCTCGAATAGCGTGAAAACGTATCTTGATATGCTTCAGCTTCTTGTGTGACCTTGGTTCTTGCGCATTGGCTATGGCGCCCATGTTATCACAGTAGATAGACATTGGGTCCAGCGCACTAGGAACCACACCTAGCTCTGTAATGAACTCTTTCATCCATATCGCTTCTTGTGAAGCCTCTGAAGCAGCCATGTATTCCAATTCAGTTGAAGATCTCGCCACAACGCTTTGCTTTGCACTCCTCCAGCTAACTGCTGCACCATTCAAAATAAATACGTATCCAGATTGTGATTTAGAATCATCCGGATCGGTGTTCCAACTAGCATCGGTGTAACCATTAACAACGAGATGTTCATCACCTCCATAAGAAAGAACCATATCCTTAGTTCTTCTCAAGTACTTAAGGATGTTTTTGACCGCTGTCCAATGATCCACTCCTGGATCACTTTGATATCTGCTAGTTAAACTAACAGCATATGCAATGTCGGGTCTAGTACATAGCATGGCATACATTAGAGATCCTATGGCTGAGGCATAGGGAGTCTTACTCATCCTTTCTCTATCTTCTGCCGATGTCGGACTTTGAGTTTTACTCAAGGTCGTATTGGGCAACATGGGCAAGAACCCTTTATTGCTATCTTCCATTCCAAACCTCTTTAGAACTTTGTCCAAATATGTACTCTGTGACAATGATATTTGGCGTTTCGATCTATCTCTATAAATCTTTATGCCTAATATGTAAGCTGCTTCGCCAAGATCCTTCATTGAAAAACTATTATTCAAATATTCCTTGACACTATTAAGAAGGTCTACATCATTCCCAATCAACAATATGTCATCTACATATAGTATTAAGAATGCTACAGAGCTCCCACTCACTTTCTTGTAAATACAAGCTTCTCCATAAGTTTGTACAAAACCAAAACTTTTGATCACCTTATCAAAACGTTGATTCCAACTTCGGGATGCTTGCTTCAATCCATAGATGGACCGTTGAAGCTTGCATACCTTGTTAGCATCTTTAGGATCGACAAAACCTTTGGGTTGCATCATATACAACTCTTCATCAATGTCTCCATTGAGGAATGCTCTTTTGACATCCATCTGCCATATCTCATAATCATAATATGCAGCGATTGCTAACATAATCCTCACAGACTTTAGCTTCGCTACTGGTGAGGAAGTCTCATCGTAGTAAACTCCTTGAATTTGTCGAAACCCTTTTGCGACAAGTTGAGCTTTATAGACGGTAACATTACCAACAGCATCTGTTTTCTTCTTGAAAATCCATTTGTTCTTGACAGCCTTTCGGCCATCCGGTAAGTCCACCAAAGTCCATACTTGGTTTTCGTACATGGATCCAATCTCGGATTTCATGGCTTCTTGCCATCTATTGGAATCTGGGCTCGTCATCGCTTCCTCATATGTCTCAGGGTCATCGGTGTTGTCCACCAACATGACACTCATAACGGGATCATACCAATCTGGAGTGGTACGAGTTCTCGTTGACCTTCGAGGCTCTGTAGCAACTTCAACCGAAGTTTGATGATCATTATCATTAGCTTCCTCTCTAATTGGTGCAGGCACCACAGGAACTTCTTCCGGTGCTGCGCTACTCGCAATTTCGAGAGAAGGTTCGACAACCTCGTCGAGTTCTACTTTCCTTCTAGTCACTTCTTTCGAGAGAAATTCCTTCTCTAGAAAGGACCCATTCTTGGCAACAAAGATCTTGCCTTCGGATCTATGATAGAAGGTATACCCAATAGTTTCCTTCGGGTATCCTATGAAGACGCATTTTTCCGCTTTGGGTTCAAGCTTGTCCGGCTGTAACTTCTTTACATAGGCTTCACATCCCCAAACTTTAAGGAACGACAATCTAGGTTTCTTCCCAAACCATAATTCATATGGTGTCGTTTCAACGGATTTAGACGGTGCCCTATTTAAAGTGAATGCGGCTGTTTCTAATGCATAACCCCAAAATGATAGCGGTAAATCTGTAAGTGACATCACAGAACGAACCATATCTAAGAGAGTTCGATTACGACGTTCGGACACACCATTACGCTGTGGTGTTCCCGGCGGTGTCAGCTGCGAAAGTATTTCGCATTTCTTCAAATGCTCGCCAAACTCGTAACTTAGATATTCACCTCCACGATCAGAACGTAGAAATTTAATCTTCTTGTTACGTTGATTCTCTACCTCACTTTGAAATTCCTTAAACTTCTCGAAAGTTTCGGACTTATGTTTCATGAAATAGATATACCCATATCTACTCAAGTCATCCGTGAAGGTAAGAACATAACGATAACCACCGCGCGATGCTACACTCATTGGACCACACACATCGGTATGTATGATTTCCAATAAGTCTGTAGCTCGCTCCATTATACCAGAAAATGGAGTCTTAGTCATTTTACCCATCAGACATGCTTCGCATCTATCAAGTGATTCGAAATCAAGTGATTCAACAAGTCCATCGGTATGGAGTTTCTTCATACGCTTCACTCCAATGTGACCAAGACGACAGTGCCACATATAGGTCGAGTTATCGCTCGATTTCAAACGTTTAGCCTCAATGTTATTAATATGTGTATTTCCACTATCGAGATTCAATAAGAATAGACCATCTATCAAAGGTGCATGTGCATAAAACATATTACTCATATAAATCGAACAACCATTATTCTCGGATTTAAACAAGTAACCGTCTCGCAATAAACAAGATCCCGATATAATGTTCATGCTCAACACAGGCACCAAATAACAATTATTTAAGTATAAAACTAATCCTGATGGTAGATGAAGGGGTAGCCTGCCGACCGCGATCACTTCAACCTTTGATCCGTTTCCCACGTGCATCGTCACCTCGTTCTTCGCTAGCTTCCGTTTATTCTGCAGCACCTATTTCAAGTTACAAATATGAGCAACCGAACCAGTATCAAATACCCAGGCACTACTACGAGTACTAGTGATATACACATCAATAACATGTATATCAGATATACCTTTCTTCTTGATATTGCCGTTCTTCAAATCCGCCAAGTACTTTGGGCAATTCCGCTTCCAGTGACCTTCTCCCTTGCAGTAAAAGCACTCAGTATCAGGCTTAGGTCCAGCCTTGGTCTTCTTCGTCGGCGTGGCAACTTTCTTACCACCCTTCTTGAAGTGTCCCTTCTGCTTAGACTTGCCTTTCTTGAATTTGGTGGTCTTATTGACCAACAACACTTGGTGCTCTTTCTTGATCTCCACTTCCGCAGATTTCAACATGGCAAAGAGTTCTGGCAACGTCTTGTTCATGTTCTGCATGTTGTAGTTCATCACAAAGTTCTTGTAACTTGGTGGTAGTGATTGGAGGACACGGTAAATCCCCAAAGCATTAGGAATCACAATACCCAAGCTTTGAAGTTTGTTTGCGTGCCCAGACATCTTAAGCACATTCTCACTGACGGAGTTGCCCTCTTCCATCTTGCAGTTAAAGAACTTTTCAGAAGCCTCATAGCTTTCAATTGCCGCATGAGTCTCAAAGATCAATTTGAGATCCTCGACAATATCATATGGGTCTGAATTCTCAAACCTTTTCTGAAGCTCCGATTCTAAACCATACAAGATAGCAAACTGAACAGTGGAGTACTGAGTCTTCCGAGTGAGGTAAACATTCTTTACTTCATCGGGAGCATCAGCTGCAGGTGGGTCACCCAGCGGTGCATCCAGCACATAGGTCAAATCACCAGCTGTGAGGACAATCCTCAAATTGCGGAACCAATCCGCGAAGTTGCTTCCATTGTTTTTCAACTTTTCTTTCTCTAGGAACGCATTAAAATTGATGTTAGGGGCTGCCATTGATCTACAACATATTTGCAATAGTTTAGACTAAGTTTATGACAAATTGAGTTCAAATTAATAATAAAATTAATCTAGGTGAACTCCCACTCAAAACAATATCCCTCACATTGTTTTAGTGATCACACAAACCAAATCCACCACATCAACACCGATCATCACGAGAGTTGATATAGTTTCAATGGCGAACAATCGACATGTTCATCATATCTACTATATGATTCATGCTTTACCTTTCGGTGATCCGTGTTCCGAGACCATGTCTGTACATGCTAGGCTCGTCAAGATCAAACCTTAGTTTCCGCATGAGCAAATCTGGCTTGCTCACATTGTATACACTTGCGGAATCTAACACACCCGATCATCACGTGGTGCTTCGAAACAACAAGCTTTAGCAACGGTGCTAACTAAAGGGTGAACACTTTATGACTTGAAATTCATGTGCATGAGGGATCATCTTATAATGCTACCGTCGTCTACTAAGCAATACAAGATGCATAAAGGATTAACATCACATGCAATTCATAATATGTGATATGATATGGCCTTTCTTCTTTGTGCTTCCGATCTCCATATTCTAGCACGAACATGATCTCCATCATCACCGGCATTGCATCAAGGTCAATGACGCTTCTCCATGGTTGTCGTCCACCGGCTTCAACTATTACAACTACTTTGAATAGACACGCGGGTCTTAACATAAATTAAAGACAACCATATGGCTCCTGCCGGTTGCCAACTTACAATAAGGAACATTGCATACATCAAATATAATCACAATCATGGCCATATCACATCATAGCACACCCCTGCAAAACAAAGTTAGACGCCTCTATTTTCTTTGCATGTTTTACGTGGTTTGGGGCTTTCAATAAGTGTCGTTCTAACATACGAACAAGAACCACAACATTGATACTAGTATTGTTAATCACCCGTTGTAAATTGGATCTTAACTATGCTAGGAGAAACAGGCACCCGCAAAGCCACTTATGCAATACAAGTTGCATGTCAAGCGTGGAGCAAGTCTCATGAACGATGTCATGTAAGGATAGCCCGGGCCGCTTCATCCCAACATACCGCAAGATGCAAAGTACACAAGAAGCAATCGACAATAAAAGCATCAACGCCCACAATGACCATTGTGTTCTACTCGTGCAACAGATCTACATATAGACACGGCTCTGATACCACTATAGGGTTTCGTAGCATGGAAAACAAAAATTTTCTACCGCATACAAACAAACAAGCCAAGATCTATCTACTAGATTGTAGCAACGAGTCGATTGAATAACTCACCCTCGAAGATTCCAAAGTGTTTAACGAGGCGGATTCTCGTGGGTGATGTAGTCGTACTCTTCCCGATCTCAAGATCGTGTAGACGATCCTTCCGGCGCTGCGTTCCGGCAGCGCTCCCGCAGTCGGTCACATGTTCGGTACTCGACGAAGACCTTCCTCTCCCTTGTTCCAGCAGGCAGCGGAGGTTGTAGCACTCTCCTCGCGATTCCGGCAGCACAACAGCGTGGTACCGGAAGTAGAGGGGAGATCTCGCAGAGCTTCGCCTTAAGCCGGAGCGAGTATGGTGGAGTATGAGAGAGCTCCTCGGCGATCTAGGTTTTAGAAACACCAACGAGAAGATGCTAGAGCCGGAGGCTAGGGTTTGGGGCACCCCAAGTCGGCGGCTAGGGCAAAAACCCTAGGGGGCGGCGGCGGCTATGGTGGGCAGCAGCTGCTAGGGTTTGAGGAGAGGTACTTGTGTGTGCTAGGAGGGATCCCTGCCCCTCCTTATATAGGTGGAGGGGCCGGCGGACAAGGGGAGGGAGGGGAGTCCCTCCCCAACTCGGCTTGGGTGGTGCGACGCCGGTTGGAGGAGGGATTCCCTCCCCAACTCGGTTTCCCACTTCCTCCTCTTTTCCTCTTTCCAAATTTAGCCGTTTGACTTTTCAATTTAGCTATTTGACTTTTCAAACTAGGATTTGAATTAATCCTTTATTTGGAACAGCGATGACACTTAGTACATGATGCAATCATTCCAACTTGTAATGACACATTCATGTACCCCTTCCCCTCCGGAGTGCCGGACATTTCGGAGCATTCTAGAACATTCCCGGTGAAAACACGGGAATCATTCCGCAACTCCGAAACGGGACTTTCCTTATATGAATCTTATTCTCCGGACCATTCCGGATCTCCTCGTGATATCCCGGATCCCATCCGAGACTCCGAACAACATTCGGTCTCTTTCTCATCATACCATAACTACTCAAACAGCGTCGAATCCTTAAGTGTGTCTCCCTACGGTTCGTGAATTATGCGGACATGATCGAGACACTTCTCCGAACAATAACCAATAGAGGAATCTGGAAATTCATATGGCTCCCACATATTTCTACGATTACTTTGCGATCGAATGAACCACTTACATACGGCACCAATTTCCCTTTGTCTCACGATACTTTACTTATCTGAGGTCATGATCGTCGGTATCTCTGCATACCTAGTTCAACCTCGTTACCGATAAGTACTCTTTTCTCGTTCCCGTGATATGTGATCCCTTGTGAGCCAGTCACATGCTTGCAAGCTAATTGGATAACATTTCACCGAGAGGGCCCAGAGTATATCTATCCGTCATATGGATGGACAAATCCCACTCTTCATCCATGTGTCTCAACCAATACTTTCCGAACACTCAATGCCATCTTTATAGCCACCCAGTCACGGTGTGGTGTTTGATGTCATCAAAGCATCCATCCGGTAAAGGTGATATGCATGATCTCATGGTCGAAGGAATTAGGTTACTATGTATCAGAAAGCATATAGCAATTGAACTATTGAAATGACTTGATCTTTATGCTACGCTTATCTATATGAGTATGTCCACCATATCATTCTCCTAATGATATGATCTTGTTGTTAATAACATCTCAATGTTCATGATAGGGAAACCACAGTCATCTATTAACCAACAAGCTAGTATTATATAGAGGCTTTACTAGGGACTTCAAATTAAGTTTACAAATCACACAAGTATTAATGTTTCCTTGTTAATACTATTATAGCATGAATGCAAACATTTATCATAAACACAAAGATATAATAATAACTATATTTATTATTGCCTCTAGGGCATATCTCCAACAGTCTCCCACTTGCTGATGTGCTCATCACACCTTGCTTTTGGGGTCTCCCAACGAATTTCTGCAATTGACAGCGATCGTTACCGCCACGCGGCGCCGCCCGCCCGTTGCTGGGCCGTCCTGCTTGGACGTCGCCTCATGTTGTCTGGGCCGCCCTCGTCTGGTCCTCCACCATGCAAATATCGGCCGGCGCCGCCTGATTTGCTGAGGGCCGCATCCTCTAACCCAACCTTTCTCTCTTGGTTGTTGCTGACGACCCGACGTGTTGAACTGCACTGCTTATTGCTCCTGTATCATCAACAGATCCCCTTATTAGGCCTTAGCTGGATGATTTCTTCATTATTCAATTGGATATTTATATTTATTTGTATGAACTAATTAGTTGATTTAACGGTTGTTTGTAATCAATTTCATGTTTTAGGAACAAAACCTTGGTTTCATAACTGAGAGAAGACTTGCTGATGTGCTCATCACACCTTGCTCTTGGGGTCTCCCAACCTTGGTTTCATAACCTTGGACGTCGCCTCATGCTGTCTGGGCCGCCCTCGTCTGGTCCTCCACCATGCGAATATCCGCCGGCGCCGCCTGATTTGCCGAGGGCCGCATCCTCTAACCCAACCTTTCTCTCTTGGTTGTTGCTGACGACCCGACGTGTTGAACTGCACTGCTTATTGCTCCTGTATCATCAACAGATCCCCTTATTAGGCCTTAGCTGGATGATTTCTTCATTATTCAATTGGATATTTATATTTATTTGTATGAACTAATTAGTTGATTTAACGGTTGTTTGTAATCAATTTCATGTTTTAGGAACAAAATATGAAGATATTTTACTGATTCATCTTGCTGAACCAATCAACAAATGTAAATCTTCAAAACGAAATTACAATATTGTTTGTGATATTAAAGAGTTTTCGTGTGATTAATTTTAAAAGTTTTTGCAACTCGTACCAAGTTTTCTACAATCAAACAAAAAAATTATATGCATTACAAGAGTTTTTTTCTAATATGTTTTGCGCTTAATATTTTGGCCAAGGGTTTGCTCCAATCCTGGATCCGTCACTCCTCCCTCCCCTGCATCCAGTCTAGGGCTTATGGCCCTGTATCCCTGGTGCCGACCATGGTCGAGGAGACCACGACCGCCGCCGTTCTCCTCTCAAGTTTCTCGGAACACGACTTTAGGGTCGGGGCCTTCTTCGACATTTGCAACAACCATCTGCTTGCGTAGGGATCCAACGAGCCTCGACTTCATCGCCAGCGACGGCGAGCTGCTGCCAGAGGAGTCGCTGAGGGGCGCCACCGACACGGGAAGGTGGCCAGACGAGTTGTATCCAGGGGTGGATCTAGGCCCAAGGCAACCAGGAGGATAGCCTGGGGCGCAGCCTAAATTCGGCCTACCATCTCTAACAAAAATAATTTGGCCTGGGACGCAGCCCAGGACTGGCCCAACTCGTGCTGGCCCTCCTCTCGCACACCTTCCTCGCGCAGTCACGCTACCCTCGCTGCTGCAGGAGTGCGCCGCCATTCCCACACCGGCAGGCGGCTTGCATCTTGCGACACTTGTCTCCCGGCATCTCCTGCTCCCTGAAACCCGTATCACCCTGCACCCCTTCCTGTGTGCCAACACCGGTCCATCGCTGATCTAGCGTGCTTGGCCGCCGCCTCTGGTTCCTGTGGTCCGGTGGCTCCTTCCCGCCCTCCACCGCGCGTCCGTCAACTGCCTCTGCATCCTCTCACCTTTGCTCGGATGCTCCTCACAAGGACTCAATTGAAATCGGTCGCGACTCCCTTCAGCAAGGTAATTTCATCACTAGATCACTTGGATACGTTGATTAGATAGGTTTGTCTATTTTCAATTGAACTGATTCGTCGATTTAGCAATTATTTGTAACCGACTTCATGTTTAGAATCCCAAGATGAGGATATTTATACATCGATTTGTGGTATTATAAGACATTTTTAATAGTTTTTTTAAAATGCATATTCATCGTTGCAATCGAACCAATTTTTTATGCTATTATAAGACATTTATTTAGTATTTTTTCGCTTAGTTATTATTGGCCCGGGGTTTGGTCCAATCCTAGATCCGCCACTGGTTGTATCTGGTGGAGAATTCGCGGCATGGAGCAACATGTCGCCGTAATCGACTTCATAAAGACATTGTGTACACTGAATAAACAAAACTATTGATAAGATAGGAAATTTCTTGCAAGAGTTGCACCGCTTTCATGATGCACCATCTGCATGCATTTCTTGAATATTCATTTCTTTTCCTTGACCATTTTTGCTGGGGCACTTGCGAACTATCGTGAAATCATACTTTCTTGCACGTCCCGCACATGCACGCGTCCTTGGCCTTAGCTTCTTTGTTCTTCTTTTTCTGCTCTTCCACATTCATCACCTTTCCTCTCCTTATTATTTTGCTTCTCCCCACCGAACAAACATCATTTGGCGGGTGTATATTAACTTGAGTAGGAATGCTGCAAGCAATAAATGCCTCATATTCCTCTTACCTAGTGTGCTTGACTTTTGTAGGAACCTTTTGGCTTAGAGGCTCCTCAATTCTTAACACACTTGATAGTAAAAATTCCATGCCTTCATCAGATTGTTTGGCTGTTTGGATTAGTTCTTCCAACTTGTTGTGAACTGTTGAAATCTTCTTCCTCGTAGCCACACTCAAGGATCAGCAGGCTTCTCTTCTAGAAGATTACCTTGTGATTCATAAAAAAAATCTCTAGAAAAATAGGTAAATGTCAATCATATGATTTGCAAGAAAGTAAGAGTAGTGATGGTTATGGTTTTTTATTGTACATTTTACACCTTTTCTGCCATCTTTCCATGATATAGAAGGTTGGAATCTCTTGTTGATTTTACATCCTCATCACTTGGATAATATGGTGGCATGGAATTCCATGAGACTCAAATAACTTGCACGGACAATTAGCTATCATGTTTAACGTGTCATAGTGGACCTCCCTTATTTTACGAGCTCCGGTTCTGAAGGTCACTATTTTTATTCCCCCATTTTGTGTAATGCTTTGAACACAACAATGGTATCTGGCAGCAATAATTTGTTTCTGAAATTTCTCAAACACCTCATGCATGAATACTTCACTATCTTGTTTCTCAATTTCCCACGGTATCACTGATTGAGGGGTCCTATGGATGCTTGAATTGTCTGCAACCAACTCTTCTTGACGTTGGCATTCTAAAGTTGTGTCAAACCTAAGCCAGAACTCAAGAAGAGTGAGCTTGCGATGAATGAACCAATTAAAAAAATGAATTTACATTTTCCGACCTTGAAGTTGTTTGGAGAATGCATGCAAGTGATATATCGGTAAAGTAGGTTGGTATCCATGACTCTTGAAGGCTAAACCTTTTAGTAAACCTTATCCTCCAAACCAAATTCTGTAATTATGGAATTCCACTCTAATTCAAACTCGGTCGGGGTTTCTGAACACCATACACATGCGTTCATCCTCTTCCAAAATTCAGGTTCTTCTCTTATCACCGGTCCAACCTTCTCTAGAAATTTATCGATTATATGCCACGTGCACAACCTGTGTATTATGTTTGAAAAAACATTACCAATTGCATTCTTCATGCTGCGAGCTTCATCAGTTATGATAAGTCCCGGAGCTTCAGCTCCCATTGCCCTCAAAAAGGTTTGAAACAACCAAACATATGACTCATGTTTCTTGTTTCTCATTTAGTAAGAACGCATCACCAAAAAACACACTTTGTAAGTGATGATTAACCCCTGTAATGGTGTAAATATCATGTTGTACCGGTTAGTCATGTATGTAGAATCAAACGATACCACACGACCAAAGTGTTTGTATTTCTTTCTACTTGTGGCATCTACCCAGAACACATACATCAAATTTCCTTCATCACTCACTTCAAAATCATAGAAAAGGTCGAATTAACTTCCTGCTTTCTAGCTAGCTGGGCAACAAACATTTGGGCATATGAGTTTCTGATTTTATACTTGAGATCACGGTAGTAATTTTGCGAGTCTCTCTTTGCATTGCGCATCCAGCTTTGTCAACCCCACCCTCACTGACCTGGAGGACATTATATGCCTTACATGTGCCAATACTTGCTTTTTTGGCATGTGTATAGTGTATTCTTTGCCCTTTCACTAACTTGACAATTTGATCTGATCAAATGACGCTTATCAGGTGACACAAGACCATGATTGTGGTGCTCAACCCATGATTCTATCTTGTAGGTATCATTACCACACAACTTAACAAAGATATGTGCATCACAACCACATCTCGTGGCCATGTTTTTACGCCTTTTCTTTGATGGATCATCAATCTCTTTATCTTTTTCGGACTTGAATCCTTCCCGATTACACATGTATCGTTTAGTGTGAACTACCTCATTGTCTAACTTCTTCTACTGTCCAACACGAACTCCAAAACTAGATTCATGTGCATAGTACTTGTAGAACTTCTCCACAGCCTCTAGTCCTTCTTCAAATCCTCGTCACATTCAGGTGTAAAAGACGAACACTTCAACATAAAACAATGAATCAGTAAGCATCTTCATGTATAAATAATTGAACTGAATATATCCATGGTAAGTGAAAGCAATTGACTTACAGAGAGGGAAACACTAGCTTTTTTTAAGGGTGTGCTAAATCCTTCCCCGTTCATCTGCATGAGCAAGATATTGGTATATTCCATCTCTGCACAAATAGTTATAGAATAAGCCTTTGAAATAAGAAACAATCCTGTAAAATATTCATAAAGTTTTGTTCCTGTTCATAAAATACTGCAAATTGTGATTCAATCTGCTTATGCTGCTCAGCCTATGTCTCTGGTTGTTGTTGAAGTTAAGCACAGGATTATCCCAGTAGAATAGGGAATTCTAGTCTAACCTTTAAAAAACCACATAGATGATGCTTACGTGTGTTTACGTGTTGTGAGTCCAGGTAGCTAGCTAGTATTTTCTTGTCGCTAGGTAAGCTAGCTTTGGACGTGGAGAAACTTTGCCGAATTTGCATCAGAATGAGATGGAATCAACTTGACATACATACCTCGCCGGGAAAGTACACGGCCACACTGGAAGATCGGTGCGAAGCTGCCAGATCCTGTGTTCGTCGAACTTCCAGCCGTCTGACGGCTTGAACGTCTCTAGCTGTGATCGCCGCCGTGGTGATCGCAGCTGCAATTGATCATGCGCAAGATACAACGTGGGCTTTAGGCGTCTGATGCAGTTGACCGGGGTGCATGTGCAAATTTGCAGGGCCAATTAGTGCGAAACGGAATATAACACCGGAACATCTCTAAACGTCACGATTTGATCGGGCTTATAGCTCCTATGCGACGTCTTTACAAGGAATTGGAAGGAAAGCGACATCGTTGCAAACAATAGCTGGCATGCGACGGTTGTGAGGCGGCAAATAGCTCCCGTGCGACACTTCTACTTAACCTCACGAGACCGTCAACGAATTCAAATCAGCTGAGCACAATAGGACCCACAGCCTCTCCACGTCACGGCGGAACTCACCTGATGTCCACCTCATATCGTGGGACCCACCCTGTGGTCGAAGAGAGCCGTTGGCCCCGATCCGTCCCCGCACCCGAGCACTCCCGCCACCGTTCCAGCATCTCATCCCCTTCCGTTTTCTTCTCCGGCGAGCAAGTGTGGCAACGCCGGCGAGGGATGTCGAGCTCTGCTTCCTCCCACCGCTCATGGCCTCGGTATGGTGCGGTGCCGATGAGGAGGTGCCCCGATTGCCCCCGTACCGCGCCCCTAAAGCGGCTTGTCACATCCACCGACAAGAACGGCAACATTGGCCGGGAATTTGTGAAGTGTGAGAGCAAGCCCGAACCGGGAAAGGTGAGATCTGAGTGTTCCGAGCGCCAATTTCTCGCTTTTTCTTTCGAAATTTCATGTATTTCATCGAATTTGGGATTTAGGGTTCATCTCTGCGATTTCAGGAACTGCCAAAATGTGGGCATTTTGAGTGGCTTGATGAGTACATCGAACGAATTGGGGTGGAGGTAGCATCCCGGGAGCTCGAAAACCCGTCCGTGGTGGAGCAATTGGGATGTGGCAACCCCATTTTCGCTGGTACTACAGTGAATGCGGAAGTGAAGGCCGAGCTGAAGAAGATGAACAAGCAGCTAAGGAAAATCATCGAATTGAAGAAGCAGGACAATCTGATGGCCGTTTTTTTTTTATTTTTGTGTAATTTCTCTCGGATTAGTTTATCTACTCATCGTTAGTCATTAGACAGCGCAGTCAATGTTCGAGTGATGCTTTGCAATGGATGTAATGGTCTATGTCTTTGGCTTGAATAAAATGCAACACAAATTCGGGCTAATTTTGAGCTGCTCTATTTTCGAAATCAGTGTTCCTTCAGTTTCGTCAGTTTCGTCAGTGTTCCTTTTATCAGTGTGCAGGGGGCGCCCGTGTGCAGGGGAGGGGGAGGGGTTGAAAAGTAAAAAAACAATTGACGAAGATTGAAAAAGGCCAGGCACAAATAGAACTTAGCCATGCCAAAATGGACGTATCCAGACCCAATAGTAACTATATGTTGATTGGGCAAAAAAATGGTACTCACGTTACAATCTAAGTACGGACGTGTGGATCTGCAGATACTCGTGTTCAGGTCGCAATCTTTTTTTTGCGAAATTAAATATATAAATGAAGTCCAAGGACATCCATGCCCTTTAACTAACATAACTTGGGCGCTCCTTTAACTTATGTAAATATGTAAATGACTTATTTGAAAATGAACCATGTATTGTATGAACTTGTTTTTGTGTCTTTTGTTTTATCCACTTGTAAATATATAAATATTGCACGAGTATTATATGAACTTGTTTTTGTGTCTTTTGTTTTATACACTTGTTGTTTTGGGTGTTTTGACAAATGATAATACAATAAAACACAGATTACAATAAAACAAGGGGATAGATAATATTGGGATAACATTACTTATATTAGATAGGGGGGATCGATAACATTACAATAAAAATAAAAAAGTACAATAATATAGAAGGGAATAGGCGCCCCGCCTAAACCCTGGGCTAGCCCCTAAACCCTAACCCTAGCTACCCTACTCCAACGGCGGTGGAGGCGGTGCCGGTGCATCCGCATTCCACGCCGCCAGCCTCTCCCGCTGGTCCCGCTTCCGCTGCTCCTCCCGGAAGGCCCGGCCATTGGCCTCCCGTTGCTCCTCCTCCTGCCGTCTGCGCCTTTTCTTCAAGGCGCGCTGGGCCTGCTTCTCCTCCCACCTGGCGATAGCAGCCTACTGCTTTGCCTCCTCCTTCGCCGCCTTAGCCCGGTAGGCTTCGGAAGGGAGGTCGCCGCCGCCGGGGAGGTTGGGGACTCCCGGGTTGGTGACGATGGGGCCCTGATCCCCCCAGGGGCAGGGCGGGGACTTCTTCTTCTTGCCACGCTTGGGGCGCGTGGGCGCCCCCTGCTCCCACCACTGCTTGTGGTCCGGGTGGTTGTCCTCGTCGCTTACTTCGGTGTCGGAAGGGAGGCGGAAGGGGGAGGTCGCCATGGTCGGAGTGTTTGGGGGCTGGGAGGAGGCAAAGGAACGGGCTCGAGGTTGAAGAGATGAGGGGCAAGATGAGATGAGGAGGCAAAGGCGTTTTGCCTATTTATTGAGGGCGGGGCGTGAAGGGCGGCGTGGGAATCCAGCGTCGCGTTGGTGCAGACGCCGAGACGAGACGCGTGCGCTGCGTTGCGTGTGGGAAGCGGGCGTGATCAATGCGAAAGAGAGAAAAAATAGCTAGGATGCGACGCCCCTGCATGCATGCATGCATTAATGCATTAATGCGAAAGAGAGAAAAAACGTCCAATTGTTCATTGGCAGTGAAAAATAAAAGGGAAATTATAATTTGGCCTTGATTTACTTCGGTAATAAATGCAGGAATCTAGTACCAAGGTACTCGTTCGTTTTTACACACGCAAGAAAATTTGGTGGGAGTAATATTGACTTTTTGTATGGCGCATGAACCAGATGGAAGTAAGTTTGACGGAAGAAAGTTGTTCGACGTACACTTATTTAATGGGGCAGCGCTGTTGCACGCAAAATAGCTAGACTGCGATGCTAGGGGCAGCTGCTGCATGCATGGTGCAGCCCGCCCAGACGCCGAGACGAGACGCGTGCGCTGCGTTGCGTGTGGGAAGCGGGCGTGATCAATGCGAAAGAGAGAAAAAATAGCTAGAATGCGACGTACTGTAACCCCTGCACCGCCGCCCCCGCCCCTGCCCGCATGCTGCATGCATGGTGCAGCCCGCCCCGCCCAGCGTCCTCGCATGCCACGCTCGGTCCAACGGTCAATGGAGTGTGCCAACGCTGTACGTTATATTTATTACATATTTTAGATTTTGATATTTTTTCTGCTGGTCATAGTGACATGCATACTCCCTCTGTCCACAAATAAGTGTACGTTTGGCTTCAAAATTTGTCCACAAAAAATGTACTTCTACCTTTCCAATGCACTTGGGCATCTACTATGTAGTCCATACGGCTATCCACAAGCCAAAAAGTAGTCCATATGGCTATCCATATACATAGTGGAGGTTTACTTTAGAAGATTTTCCTTAAGGGTGACCTACAAACTTATGGGTTGCCCACAAGCAATAAACAATTATTTTACTCTCTCCTCTCTCTCTTGCGTGTGTGTACTTTTAACAGACATGTGGGTCCCAGCTTATGGTGAACTTGACCTTATAGCCATTTTCATAAGCTGCGTGGGTCCCATCTTATAGCAAAGGTTTCACCTTATACATAGGTGATGTGGTATCATGCATATGTTACTAGTCTAAGTTACTACTACATAGTGCAAAATAACATAGATGTGGTATCATGCAAAGTCTTATTTATTACAATGAACCTGAGGGGAGTAAGTTTGACTGAAGAAAGCTGTTACACGTACACTTATTTAATGCGACGGAGGGAGTAAATACGATGTAGCGCTGTTGCACGTAAAATAGCTAGACTGCGACGCTAGGGGCAGCTGCATGCATGGTGCAGCCCGCCCCGCCCAGCGCCCTCGCATGCCACGCTCGGTCCAACCGTCTGCCACGCTCGCATGCCACGTTGTTGCACGTAAAAACAATGAAGCCAATCAGATTCCAGAATCATCCATCCCACGGATCGCCAAGAGCTAGCCACGAAATCCTTCTAAGAGACGTCAACCAATCAGGTTGTAGAACAAGCCCTTCCACGGATCGCCAGAGCCACCCGCGGAATCCTTCTAGAAGACGCGATCGGACGGCCACAGTGTCACACTAGGGTTAGATCTACGGTCCTCATTCGGCCTTAGGGTTAGCGGGGTTTAGGATGCAGTCAACGGGGTTTCACAAGTTTGACCAAACATTCAAATATGCATAACTAATTCAAAAAAAATCAAAAAAATACAAAACCTTCGCATGGTGTCATGTTATGTGACATAGTTGTGAGGAAAAATATCAAACTTGGTCTATTGATCATATTTCAAAAAACCCTTCACAAAATGACCTATCTCCTCCGAGGTTTTTTGGCTTTCGGGTCAAATGACCAATGATATGGCTAGAATCAAGGCATAGTTTGTGATAATGTGCCCATATTTGGCATGCATGTCTATAATGGGATGACTAACAATGTTGTAGCACAAAGTTTTCCTTTTCGACGCAGAAAAATCATTTTCTATTTTTTGAGTGCCGAAAGAGGGGGGGATTTGTGAAGCAACCACCAAATTGAAGTTTCAAAATGGTAACATCCTATTTTTCAAAAATACTAGACCACCTAGAATGTACAATTTCCCAACTTGAGTATCTCAAACCTTTTATTCCATCCCTGGTGAAAAAGACAAATCCTGCCGAATCGGCTGGAAGTGGGTAAGATATGAACTACAGGTACATGATTCCATGCTGATGATTTTTTGTAAAAATAATTTTTAGGTTCACAACATGCTATTTCATCAGAGATCCAATGCTAGTTTTGCGAGCCTCAGCCCCTAGCTAAGAATATTTATGAAAACCCTTCAAGTTTGACCACACATTCAAATGTGCATAACTAATTCAAAAAAAAATCAAAAAAATACAAAACCTTCGCATGGTGTCATGTTATGTGACATAGTTCTGAGGAAAAATATCTAACTTGGTTTTAGAAATGGTCGAAAAAAAACTTGCTTAGAAATGGGTGGTTTACCATGGCTTTGGAGCCCATTTCTACCCCATTTTGGGTGAGGGTGAGTTGTACTTCACAAAAGGGATCAGGGTGAGGATGAGTTGTATTGTACATATGAGAAAAACGTTGGAATCTCATACAAACATAGAAAAGTGACATAGCTACATATGTTGAAATTCAAATTTACCATCATATTTGAAATTTGTCCAAATTATCAACAAGTGACAAATTATTATAATAACAAATGTTTACAACAACAAGTGCCAAATTATTACAACAACAAGTGTGAAATGTTTACAACAATAACAAATGTCTATTTCTTTTGGCTCTTCTTACCCCTCGTTTTCTTCTCCTTCACAAGTTTCACACCACACAATAGGTTTATGCTCTTCTTTTTCTTACCATTACCATCTGGCCTCCCCACAGCACGTCCAAGAGTCTCCTTCACCTCCTGCACCTCCTCAACAACCTCATGATCATGATCCAGAGCCTCATCAACATGGTCACTTTGCACCAGAGCCTCAACAACATGGTCAGTTTGCACCAGAGCCTCAACAACTTGGTAAGTTTGCACCAGAGCCTCAACAACAGGCTCATTTTGCACCAGAGCCTCAACAACAGGCTCATTTTGCACCAGAGCCTCAACAACAGGCTCATTTTGCACTAGAGCCTCAACAACAGGCTCATTTTGCCCCTCATTTTGCACGAGAGATTCCAAATAAGAAACGGTGTGCCCTAAAGCCTCAACAGTTTGCACATCATCCTCCAAAACAAGTTCAGATTGCACCTCAGCAGCACCAAACATGATCTGGTTAGTTCTCTTCTTTCTTTGGCCATTGATTCTTGCCCTTTTCACTGGCCAGCATTCGTCAACAACAAGAGGTGGGCCTTTTTCTCCACGTTCCTCCTGAAAACAAGCAAGTTAGCTGGGGGAGAAAAATCATCAACAAGAAATGGGATAGATTTTGGATGAACATACTTTGGCTTTTCAGCAGTGTATCTGCACTTGGTAGAGCCAGCTCGGTGTCCAAGTTCTTCACAGAGTTTGCATCTATTCTTGTTACCTTTTTGGGCCCTTTTTGGCTTGGCATCTTTATTTTCATCTTTCTTTCCCTTCTTGCTGCTCCCACCTTTCTCAAACCAAGCCTTGAATCTACTCTGCTTGGGCCTGCCAGCCTTTCTTTTCATCAAAGGAGGACACAAGGAGAACTGAATGTCCACTTCAGGCCACTGAGACTGATCTGTAAGTGCTGGAATTGGTGTTCCATATGTAGCCTTGAATTTTGCTACAGAATAATACTCATGCAAATATGGGTGCATATTTAGCTTGTGTTTGGAGGCCAAGAAAAGTATGGCATGCTCACAAGGCTTCCCAGTGTGTTGCCACTCAAGGCATGTGCATTCATGCAATTGAGTGTCAACAACATGCCTCCTGCCAGTCTTTGTATCTCTGACTTTAGCACCCCACAATGAGGATTTCTCAACACGCAAATGTGCAAGATTTCTGCTCCTATTGACCACCTGCTGCACAACATCAGGAAGCTTATCTCCTTGAAGAACATCACCAAGCCTTCTTCTCAATTCCCACAACCTCATGATCATGATCCTGATCTGGTCAACCATGTCATGGACAGGCAAGTCTTTTAACTCCTTCACTTTGTTGTTGAAACTTTCTGCCAAATTATTGTTGATATGATCATATTTGATGGCAGTGTTAAAACCAGACCTGTACCATAAAAGAGAATGGTAGGTTTCCAACCATGTACAAAACTTGACCCTATCCTCCTCAAAGCATGCCGCCTTAATCTTCTCAAGGTGATATGAATGTGTCTGCCTGGTGTAAGATCTTGCTGCTGGCCACATGCGTCCAAAATCATCTCCTCTGAATTTTTTGATCAAATTCATCCACATATGGCCGAAGCACTCCCTCTGCTCAGCATCAGGGAAAACAATGTTCACTGCATTTTCTAAACCTTTATATGCATCTGTGTGCACTGCCAATGGAGAGACTGGCCCTATGCATCTTTTCAACTGCATCATGAACCATGTCCATGATGCCTCTATCTCAGACTGAAACATGCCAATAGCTACAGGGAACATCCAATTGTGTCCATCTAAAGCATTGCATGCTGCTAGTTGACCATTCCACTTTCCAGTCAAGAAAGATGAGTCTATACTCAAATATGGACGGCAACCTGCTTTGAAGCCATCGATGCAAGGCTTTAAAGCCATGAAGAATTTAGAGAAGAAGACTTTCCCATCAGCTGTTACCTCAGTATCTATCTCCACAACACTGCCAGGTGACCTCTTCTCTACTTCTGCTTTGAAGTTATAAAGCATTCGAAAGGTATTTGCCCAATCACCATATAGCTCTTTCATTGCCCTTTGCTTTGCCTTCCACACTGTAGTATAATTCAGCTTAATGGGGTACTGCTTTTCCAAGTCTATTTTCAGTCTCTTTGCAGTGCTGTTTGGTGTTGTGGCTAAAATGGGCTTGATCTTTTCTGCAACCCATAATTGTGATGTCATCTTTGTAACTGTTTGAGAACTTGTAATGCAAGTATGAGGTTTTGGAATTTGATTCACTCTTATTGTCCTTCCATCAGGTTGGCGTCTAGCAGATATATACCACTTGCAAGGCTTGGCACCACCATCATAACCTATGCATTTTGCATAGAACTTCTTTTTATCAGTCCACATAGTCTTGGTAGCAAACTCACGTTTGACTGCATATGTCCTGAAACACATCCTGAATTCATCCATGCTTGGAAACAATCTCTCAACTTCAATAACTGGGTCCTCTTTGTCATAAACTGTTACTAGCTCATCATCATGTGCATCATCTACATGAACTGCAGCATTTTCCAACAACTCTAGATCTATATCTGCCTCTTCATCTCTTAAATGGTTGTCACCATCATTTGCAGCTTCATCCCTCTTCTTCTTCTTCTTCTTCTTCTTGTCTCTGTCATCTATAGGAATTCCAAAAAGCTTTGCCATTTCAATGTCATCTATTGGTGCAATGACCAAATCAGTGCGGTCATGTATCTCAACTCAATTCCAATCAACAGTTACAATCCTTTGTGCATTACCATCTGCAGCCTCCCCTTGTGCATTAGCATCATCATCCTCCACTGTTAACACTTCCAACTCAGTAAGTATAGGCATTACTTGCCTTTGTGCAGCCCAATCATCCTCGACCATCTGAGCAGCCAACTTCGAGGCCACATATCCAACCCTCGAATCAGGTTTCAGATCAATGAGCTCTGCTAAAAACAGAACAGTTTTGCTTGTCCAACCGTTTCGCTCATCGATTTCATCAACTATATGTTCCCCTGTCTCAACCCTAACATAGTCACATTTGCAATCATCAAATCGTAACAAAGAAACTTCTTGCTCTGGCCCCCAAACCACACTATCCCCAATTTTTTCCACCATTTTCCTTACTGCCTCCCCTCCCATGTTTATTAGCTCTTGGGGTTCAACATGTTCTAATTCCACCTCCCATTTAACAACCGTGTCTCTCTCAATGATCTGCGTGGTGCCATCAACTAAAACAGCCCTAGAGGGAAAGAAATTGATGCGAAATTCAAAGGTTTGGCGCGCAACATCGTCTCCCCTGTTTTTGGCGGGCACTGTGAGCTAGCGAAAGCGAACAAAGAGCTCAACCTTAGAGAAATTAAGTGCAGAGATACGGGATATACCGATTAGAAGTCCCCTCTCCATGCTCCATATCGTTCCCCCTCGCCCCGTTCAGCACACCCTCGCCTCCACAATCTAGCATCAATGGGCACACTCAGATCTCGAATTGAGAAGAATGGGAGAGGAATTAGCTTTCAAATGGCACTCACCACCTTCGTCGTCGAACGAAACCGCCGCCGCCTAAATTAATTGCCGTGCCACCGCCGCCGGCGCCGAGAACGATGGGTGAGGTCCGCCGCCGCCGTCGGGGAAGCTACAGTCAGTGTTACGCGCGCTCTCGATTGGAAGCGGTTGGTTTGACTGGCTGGCTGTCCCAACCAACTGGTTTGGCTTAACCCTAATATTGGAACAAAGTTAAATGTGTCCTTACGACCGTTTTAAGGCCCGTGTGGCCCTGGGATATTAGCTGCCTCACAACCGTCACATGCGAGCTATTCTTTTCAACGATGTCGCTTTCCTTCCAATTCCATGTAAAGACGTCGCATAGGATCTATAAGCCCATTTTGATCAGCCGGTCATAAAAGTTTTGGATGCAGGAGCTAGTCAGATGCATAAGATACTGTATCAGGAAATTTTTCAGTACTACCGGCTCACTGACACATTCATAGACCAACAGAGGGCGCCACCGCAGCCTTAAACGAGTCTACAAAACAGTCCGCTGCTCTCGCTACTATACCACACGTTCTCCACGACGATGACCTCCGACAAAACAGATCCAATGATTCGTTGGACGTCACAGATAATATGTTCATCTGGTTATGAGCCAAAACGCCATCGAGGTGGAGGAGACAAACATAAAAAAGAGAGTTTATAGCTCCCATGTGACGTCGTTGAGCAAAATCGTCCACAGAACGACGTCGTTGATTGAAATAGCTCCCATGTGACGTCTCCGAGCGCAGAAATAGCTCAAGGAAGACAAACTGTTTACATGGCTAGCTGGCTATTAGTTAGGCTGAGATTTGGTTAGGACAGTGGGGGTTATGTGCTAAGACTGGTGGGGTCCACCAAGCGCCACGTCATCGAGAATCAACCGTCCATGACCTGACCGTGCTCGACTCGACCGTGTCGAACTGGGCTAGCGCCGCCACCGTAAGCATCTTCTCCGGCCAAGCGAGCGGTTTCTTCTCGGCGGCGGTGGAGCGCCTTTCTGGTCAGCGGCGGAGCTATTATGAGTGAGTATTTCCGAATCCCTAGTCCATTCCCTAGAATTTGATAGATCTGTGGCCTCATGCTCTATTTCTTGCCGATTTAGAATCTCGATTGGATAGGAGCACGGGGGCTGAATGAGATGGAGCGAGGAGACTGTGCTTCAAATCGGTAATGCCGCCTTCTTTTAGCTGTTATCAAACGGTCGATTTGGTAGTGAATCTCGCTTACACTGCCGCTGTCTGCCATTGACAAAACAGGGGAGGTTCTGCCACAACATTCGCAATTACAGTGATATTTTTCCCTATAAAGCCAAGCTTAGTGATGGAAGCGTCCAAGACATTGATAGAGATACCACCATGAGGTTGGATGTTGAACTTGCAGATGTTGATCCCCAGGAATTGGTGAGCATGGAGGATAAGGCCGTGGGAAATTTGGTGGAGAGAATTGGGGAGAGTATTGTTTGGGGTCCATAACAAGAGGTATATCTGCAATATTTCGACAACTATAAGGGTGAATATGTGAGAATGGAAGATGGAGAATCCATGGTTGCTGAAATTGATCAGCAAGAAGGGTGGACAAGCAAACAAGTAACATTTTATGCAGAGCTAATTGATCTGTAAACTCATGCTAGAGTTGGTTATGTGCCATCAAAGATGGCTGCATAGATGGAAGATGATGAGTGGGTTTCACAAAAGAAGATGTTGGCATTGTTCACTGAACTGACAGTAGTAGATGAAGATACATGGCTTGATACAGATGGAGAGGAGGGATCCTATGGTGCTAGAAAGATTGTTGTTGATTGGAATGTAGTAGAGTTGAATGAAAAAACAGATTTGGTCATTACACCAATATCTGACATTGATATGGCCAAGCCCTACAAATGCAAATGAGGATGAAGAAGAGCTGATGAGATAGGCTGCAGATGATAATGACTTGGTCTGTTTGTATGACAAAGAGAACCCAGTTATTGAGGTGGGAAAGTTGTGGCCAAGCATGGATAAGTTTAGGATGTCTTTCAGGACCTATGCAGTGAAAAAAGAGTTTGATGCCAAGACTATGTGGACCGATCGAAAGAAATTTTATGCTCAATGCAAAGGTTATGATGGTGGTGGCAATGCTTGCAAATGGTACATATTTGCCAGACGACAACCCGATGGAAGTGCAGTAAGGATAAATCAAGTACCACACCAGCATACATGTATGACCACTTCCCAAAGAGTTTCAAAGATGATACAAAGAAGATTACTCCTATTTTAGCCAAGACTCTAAACACTACTTCAAAGAGGCTAAAAGTTTACTTGGAGAAGTTGTACCCCATCAGCTGCAATATACCACAGTGTGGAAGGCAAAGCAAAGGGCCATGAAATCATTGAATGATGACGAGGCAAATACATTTAGGATGTTGTATAGTTTTAAAGAAGAGGTGGAGAAGAGGTCACTTGGAAGTGTGATGGAGATAGATACAGAGGTAACAGAGGATGGCAAGGTTTATTTCAGCAAGTTTTTTATGTGTTTGAAGCCTTGCATAGATGGATTCAAAGCAGGTTGCCGTCCATATTTAGCATAGACTCATCTTTTTGACTCGAAAGTGGAATGTTCAGTTGGCTGCATGCAATGCTCTAGATGGACACAACTGGATGTTTCCAATTGCAATAGGAATGTTTCAATCAGAGACAGAGGCATCATGGACATGGTTCACGATGCAACTGAAAAGATGCATAGGACCAATTTCTCTATTGGCCATCCACACAGATGCATGTAAAGGGCTGACAGATGCAGTAAAAATTGTTTTCCCCCATGCTGAGCATAGGGAGTGCTTTGGACATATGTGAATGAATCTGATAAAAAATTTAGAGGAGATCAATTTGGACGCATGTGGCCAGCAGCAAGATCCTACACCACACAGACACATTCCTATCACCTTGGTAAGATATTGGAATCATGTAGTGATAATGAATTTACTTCATGCTTGAACACCCACCATTCTCTGTTGTAGTACAGATTAGGTTTTAATACTGCCATAAAATGTGATCATATCAATAACAACTTGGCAGAAAGTTTCAACAACAAAGTGAAGGATTTGAAAGACTTGCCGGTGCATGACATGGTGGACCAAATAAGAATCATGATCATGTGTTTGTGGGACTTAAGAGGAAGAATTGCTGATATTTTGGAAGGGGACAAGCTTTCAGCAGTTGTACAATAGGTGGCCAATAGGAATAGAAATCTTCCACATCTATCTGTTGAGAAATCTTGCTTGTGGGGTGCTGAAGTTAGAGATACAAAGAGTGGCAAGAGGCATGTGGTAAATACTGAGATCCATGAGTGCACTTGCCAAGAGTGGCAACACACTGGAAAACCATGTGAGCATGCCATAATTTTTTTAGCATCTAAACCCAGGTTAAATATGCACTCATATTTGCATGAGTATTATTCAGTACAAAAATTCAAAGCTGCATATGCAAGTCAAATTCCTGTACTGACTGACCAATCTCAGTGGCCTGAGGTGGAAATAGAATTTACCTTGTGTCCCCCTGTCACTAGAAGAAAGGCTGGGAGGCCCAAACAAAGCAGATTCACAGCTTGGTTTGAGAAAGGTGGTAGTAATAAGAAGGGGAAAAAGGAAAATGAAAAGAATGAAATGCCCAAAGGGGTTCAAAAAGGTAACAAAAATATGTGCAAGTTGTGTGAGGTACTTGGGCACATAATTGGTTCATCCAAATGCATCTACACTCCTCAGAGGCCAAAGTATGTTTATGTTCCTGTATTTTCAAGTTTTTGATTTTGCTACTTGTTCTAGTATCTAACAAAGTGAAATGCTTTATTTTTTAGGAGGAAGCGTGCAGCAAAAGCCCCACCTATTGTTGTTGAACAATGCTAGCCAATGAAAAAAGCAAGACTCAATGGCTTTAGAAGGAAGAGAACAAAGCAGATAATGTTTGGTGCTGATGTGGAGCAAACTGAAATTGTTACTAATGAACATGAGATAACTGTTTTAAATGACTGTTTTACAGCCGCTAGGTCAATCTGAAACTGTTGCAGATGATTTGGCTGTTGTTCTGCCATGCGAATCTGCTTTGGGAGTTGTGTTGCCAACTTTGGAGGTTGTGCTGCCAAGTGTTGAGTTGCAAACTGAACAACGTCTGCAGCTTTTGCTACCAGCATCTACTCAATCTGCAGAAGTGCAAACTGAAGAAGTTGGACATGGTCAGGTGCAGAAGTTGAGAGGGCCTAGTGGAGTTGGTAGGAAAACCAACAACATCAACAAACTGTGCGATGTGAAACCAAGTAATAGAAAAGGGGAGAAAAAAATCGAGTGGTAGAAAGAAGCAAAAGAAATATAGTCGAAATCATTCAAATGTGATGTGATTTGATGTGGAAACTTAAGTTTGTTGTCATTTGATGTGAAAAAAATATGTTCTTTGATGTAAAACTTGATTGATGTAATGGGTTATGTCATTTCATGTGAAAAGTTATGTGCTATGATGTTGATTTCACTTGAAATTCAAATTCAAATTTGAACAGACAATAAAATTTGAACCTATATCCAATATTTTTGGAGTTCATTTGTTTGTTCTGTGATGTTGCACTGTTGTATGTACTACTATGGCCGTTAGTTTATAAATCCAAGCCTTTTTGCGAAGTCCAACTCATAGTCACTAAAAGTGTTGTCCAAACAGGCTTCAAAGCTAGGGAAAGCGACCCATTTCTAAGCAAGGTTTTTTTGACCTTCTCAAAAACACCCAAAAAAAATTTCTTAGCTTATATTCTACCTATATAGCATCAATATGAAGTCTCACCTTTTTTTGAATAAGTATTCATATTATTAATTTATTTATGGAAAAACACCCTTTAATACAAAGTCATGAATAAAACAAGTTTAAAAATTGAAAATGCAAAAATAACCTCAGATCCTGCTTAGTCACTCCAAAATGAAGTTAAGCCCACCTTTTTTGATTTTTTGCATTTTCAAAACCTCAAACCCTCTTCTCACTCCTTTGAACTCTATGCAAGCTCAGTCGAGATAGTCCAATTTATGAAGGATCTTTCGTGCAAAGATTATAGATCAAGTTTATCATTTTATATCATAAGTATATAATATAATAAGACTACGTGTGCAGGTTTTAGATTTTTCGATTTTTTTTGAATTAGTTATGCATATTTCAAGTTCGGTCAAACCTTTCAAAACCCCGTTGACTGCCTCCAAACCCTATCTAACCCTAACGCCAAACGTCGGTTGTATCTAATCCTAACGCCAAACGTCGGCTGTCGACCTAACCCTAACGCCAAACGTCGGTCGTCGATCTAACCCTAACGCCAAACGTCGGCCGTCGATCATATCTAACCCTAACGCCAAACATGGAGCGTCGATCTAACCCTAACGCCAAATGTTGGACGTCGGATAAGCCTTCTAGAAGGATTCCAGGGTTGTAGCTGTGGGCGATCCGTGGGAGCCTTGATTCTCCAATCTGATTGGCTACCGTTTTTTCTCCGACGAACAGATAACGTTGAACGGGGGGAGCATCTGAGTGACCGTTGGGCCTAGCGGACCAGGCCGGCTGCCATGATGGGCTCTGTTGGCATGCATGCGAGAGGGCGTGCTGCCCGCGACGGCACCATGCATGCCATGCAACAACGTCGCAGCCTAGTTATTCTGCTCGTGAACGAAGTGAGCCGGTGACATTTGCATGCACGCAGCGAGCCAGCGCCTCAGTAAACCAGCGGCATGGGCGCAACGTATAGGGACGTCACATCTAAACTATTACAATTGCATGCATGCAGACACGGGACAGAGGGGACGTGTCGGTGCAGTTCGCTTTTGCAGTGTCACGCGCGGAGGAGCGGTTTCTCACGTGGCAGCCTTACCATCACGCGCCCAAAACGATTCACATGCACAGCTTCCCCGTAGTTTTAGTGTCAAGATGCATCGGCTACACACACGCGCCACCGCTTCTCTAGCCCGCTATTTATCCGATGCGCTCCCTCTCCTCTCTCGCATCACAGAAGCCCAGCCAGATCTAGTTCAAACAGCCTCCTCCGAGAACTCCAACCAGCACCCGCGCCTCCTCGAAGATGCAGTACACCGGCCCAACCTTTCGTCCTCCTCCTACCGTGCCGGGGCGCCTCTTCCCGGTGGGAGTCGTCGTGGAGAGCCCACTCCACGTGTGGGCGCAGTCGAGGTGGAGGGGCTCCGTCAAGATCGCCCGCGCCTCCTCACCGCCGGTTTCACCCACCTCCCAGGGGGCTCGCCGTGGATGTTCCACCTCGAAGAGGTTCGGGACAGCTCCGGCACCATCCTCACGCTGCTCGGACAGGTCTTATGGTGCGGGTGTGAATCCATTTTCTTCACCACATACAACATCTTCGGCAACTACTAGTGCATCTTCTCCACCAGGAACAACTTGCACTCACTCCCCTACCGCTTCGACGACGAGTGAAGAAGATGTGCCCGTTGGTGAAGGGGCGCCGCGACCGGAGTAGAAGAAGGGCGCGCCGTGGAAGAAAGGGGTTCAAAGTATAAGTTGGCCCTTCGCCGTGTCGTGTTGTGTTTATTTTCCATTTTTATCTATGTTATATGTCATGTCGTGTCATGTTTCCCTAGACTATGTAACTGTGCTACTCGTTAATTCTATCTATTAAGTGCTTATGTTTGTTAAAAAGTATTTGTTCTTCTAAAGTTTAAGTTATGATTTGTGCTAACGAGAGACACACACGCGCCCTCATTTGCCTCGCTATCTCGAAAACGAGTGTTTCCCAAACATCTCGAAAAGCATCTCGTTTACATTGCAAAATCATAACGGGAGACACACACGCACCCTGGGTTGCATCCATCCATCTCAACCATCTCGAAAACGAGTGTTTCTAAAAAATGGGCCCCCAAAAAACAATGTGCCACAAAAAATGGGCCCCCTTGCCCTTTTTTCCTTATCTTTCCTTTTTTCTTTTTTCTTCAGTTTATCCTTTTTTTGTCTGTCTTCCCAATTTCGATTTCATATTCTTTCAAAAAACTTCTAATTTCAAATTTACTAACTTTTCGAAACTTCATAATTTTTCCTTCTCATATTGAAGTTTTACTGAACATTTCACCAACATCACAAAAGAAATCTGTTTATTCTTGTCGGTCATCAACGGGAGCAGCATATTATGTCCCCTAAATGCAACACTAACTGCATTGTCTTGTCTAACAAACTACATTGTCTAATGGCTAATGATTAGTAGATAAACAATACCAAGAGCAATTACACACAAATTAAAATTGTTGCCATAAGATTGTCCTGCTTCTTGAGATCGACAAGTTTCTTTAGCTGCTTGTTGATCTGCTTAAACTCCTTCAACTCAGCAACCCCCTTCACTTCCGCCTCATTCCCAAGAGTATGAGCAAGCATGCCGGGGGTGGCAGATCCTGATTACTCCATCACCGACGGTAAATTGGGCCCTAGGGATGCGCCTTCACTTCCAATCCTCTCGATGTACTAATCCAACCACTCAAAATGCTTGCACTTGCGTAGATCCTGAAACCGGTTTCATAATTGGAAAGGGTATGAACGATGAACCCTAATTCTCAAATCGGCACAAAAATCTGAAATTGGAGAGGGGAACAACAAATTGGCAGAGGGATAACTCATATCTCACCTTCCCCAGCTCGGGCTTGCTCTCGCACTTGACAAACTCGTGCCCCAGATTGCCGGTCTGGTCGGTCAATGTCACGAGCCGCTTCAGGGGCGCATTAAGCGGGAAATCAGGGCACTTAGTCATCAGGGCTGGACCGTATTGCGGCCATCGGGAGTGGGAGTTTGAAGCGGAGCTCGACATCTACTGCCGCTAGCGCTGCCTCGTCGTTGTCGGAGAAGAGGGAGGATGCAACGGTCGAAATGGTCACGGGGATGGCTCTGTCACGGAGGGGCACGACTCTGTATCGTGATGGGAGTTGTGGGTCCCATGCCATGAGGTGGCAAGTGGTGGGTCCAGTGTCGGAGGTGGACAAGGGGTGGGTCCTCAGCTCGGGCCTCCTGTTGCTGATGTGGATGAGTAGTGGGCCCCGCCATGATCTAATCCTACTGCTAACCTGCATCAGAGATCCCGTCGCACTCGAGCTATTTCTGCTCCAAGAAACGTCGCACCTGGGCTATTTCTGCGAACAACGTCGCTTTCTAGACCATTTCCATCAACAACGTCGCATGGGAGCTATTTGCCCTAAAAAAGATGGTGTAATCGGAAGCACTTATTGTCGTGGGAATGACCACAGCAGATGCTGCAATCGGCAGCGAGTAGTAGAACATGGGGCAAGGGCGGCCAGCCATCTGCGGTGCGAGATGAGGGCGGAGACACAAGGATTTACCCAGGTTCGCCCCCCGGAGGGTAAAGACCTACTCCTGCTAGATTGTATTATGGTGGAAGTACAATGGGGCGAGCTCGGCGGCTAGGCAGCGAGTCGCTTGGGTGGATGATCGAACGTATCCTCTACACGCCCTCTAGGGAGGTTTATATAGACTCACCCCCCTAGGGTTTACATATCTCAACCAAATCAGTTAAGGTTTCGGCAATCGTTTAACCTAATCCGACTGGGCCTATCTACTCTCCTGGGACTTCAGCTTCCAGTCGCTTGAATCTACGTCAGGTCTTGATCCAGTCGCCGTCCTGCAGGCCCACTCGCCAGTTCCTGGACCGGTCGGAAACGTCCTGCTGGGTATACCCCGGTAGGCATATCCCCATCAGTAGTCCCCGAGGCCGTCGTTGATTGGTCGCAGGTGTTCGTTGGCAGTCGGAGTATACGAGTCCAATGCGGACGCCCAGTCGAATCGGCGGCGGACTCCTAAATAAGGAAAAAACCAGTTATTCTAGTCGCAATGACAGCGGTCAATTGGGTCGCAGCTCGGCGAACGGGTCGGCGAAATATTCAGTCACTGTTGTAGTGAACGGGTCGGCGAGTCGAATGGATGAAGTTGGACCGTCAGATGCAGTCAAAACTAGCCGTTGGGGTAATCCAACGGTAACTTTGGCGTAATCACCGCGTAGTAACGGCTCCCGGAATTGGCGGGTAGCAACCGCTATATAAGGGAAATGGCAGACGATCGGGGAACCACTCCTTCGTCTTTTCCTCCGATTTCGCCCGTCTCCATTTTCCTCCGCGTCGCGATCCAATCGACCCAAAAAACCTCCGACCTCCGCGAATCTTTCAGCCAATGGCCCCCTCCATCGAACCATGGGGCAGGTCCAAGTGCACCAGAGCGTTGTTGGCATCCTTCGAGGAGGCCGGGATCCTACGCGCCGGCAGGTGGCGCATCCCCGCGGTCGGAGAGGTGACTCCAGACCCGCGCGAGGGAGAATTTATTTGCTTCACCAACCACCTGGAGCGAGGGCTGGGGTTTCCCACATCTCTCTTCTTCCGGCGCTTCTGCGCCTTCTACGGGATCCAGCCGTCGGACCTAGGCCCGCACAACATCGAGCAGCTCGCCATTTTCGTGGCATTCTGCGAGTGCTACTTGGGCTGCAGGCCCTACTTCCCCCTGTGGCAAGATCTGTTCCAAGGGAGGATCAGTCGTGAAGAATCAGGCGGCCCAATGCTGGCTGCGGGTGGCCTGACATTTCAGTTGAAGTCGAAGGCCTCCTTCTTCGACCTGATGCTGCCTGCCAAGGAGGCAAGCGAGTGGAAGAAGTCCTGGTTCTACGTCATCGAGGCGACTCCAGACGGCGAGGTAGCGATCCCAAGGTACTCCGCCGACCGGCCAGAACCGCGTCGACTCCAGGTCGGCAAGCTCCCACTAGACCAGCGGATGGTCGTGGACGAGATGCTTCAAACCATCCGCGGCCTGAAGAAGGGCCTTCAAACCATCAACTTGTACAACTGTTGGCTCGGGCGGTGACTCGTTCCCCTGGCCCGTCGCGACCACTACATGTACGAGTACACGGGCAGGGAGGACTCGACGAAATCCTGCCTTGCCAAGTGGAAACTCGACGACTATGTCCTGGCGCTAAAGAAGATCACCCAGGCAGCGTACCTGGACGCGAAGGCTGGGGTCGCCCCCTACACCGCGAAGCATCCGGCTCCGATGGTAAGTCGCTGTTTTCCCTATAATTCGCAGTCGCAATTGATGTTGTCGCGGTTATACTGATATCGTCTCGTGCCTGCTGCAGTTATTCCAAGTGGTGGAAGGGTGGCTCCCACCCGCGGACGACGAGAACTCGAGCTCGTCCGTCCAGGACGGAGGCGAGTCACCTCCTGCCAAGGGCGGCGTCAGGAGCAACGCGAGTGATGACAACGGCGATGATGACGAGCCCAGGGAAGATGCCGCCCCGATGGTTCGCAAAACTCGTGGGCAACATCAGCGCGAGCTCGAGGCGAGTAAAAGCCTCGAACGTCATGACGATGACGATGACGAGCTTCCCGAGCACACCTCGCGTCGTGAGGCTACACCGTCGAAGAAGAAGAAGAAGGAAGCGAAGGATCCACCAAAGAGAAAGACGAAGCCGGCGAAACAGGCATCTCCGCCTCATTCGACGAGTAGTTCCGATGCCACCAGCTCGGCCAAGGATGAAGCTCCGCAGACGACAGCAGCACCGGATGCCACTGCCGCCCTGGATGAGGTACCTCTGGCCTCGCTTCCCCCCTATTCACCCTAGTCTCTGGGTTGGGGGATGTTCCAACCGCAGCAACTTCGCCTCCCAGGAGAGCTCCTGCCAAAGTCGTTTCGGAGGCTCCTGTCGCGGCCGCGTCGTCGAAGAGGCCTTCCCTGTCTTGGGCACATGGCGTTTTGGAGATGGGCCTCAGTCGGAAACTGGGCCCCGAACTGGAGAAGCCGGCCAGTATCCGCACGGGACTGCGGTTCATACCAGTCGCCAAGTAAGTTTTGTAGATATGCTTGTCTTTCGTTGTACTCGGACAATTTTGCTCATATCGTTGTTTCACAGGACTGGAGTTAAGAAGATCGGCCACCCTTCTGTGGCCAAGGTGCCACCAGTCGTCGCCGAAGAGGACCCCTCACGGAAGAGGAAATTTGATGAGGCCGCTACACCCGCGGACAGTGCTAAGAAGGCCAAAGGCGACGATGTCGTCACGGTCTCTAACGACATGATGGTTGCTCCGAGTGATCCTCCGACGGCGACGGAGGTGGCCGTGAATACCCAGGAGAATTTTTCCTTGCCTGTAATGGCCGAACCGGCTCCTAGTGGCGCTGGAGCATCCACCGCGACCTTCCCCCGCTTCATGGCCAAAGCGGCTACAGCGAGTGGTGCAGCGCCATCGAGCCGCACGCCTGGGGGTCGCCGAAACGGAGGTCGAGCAGCGTCGCGGACACACTCCGGCTCTTCTCGCATCTGTGGACCCACTACAGCTCCATGGCATTCTAGGCGTAGCCATCCAGGTATGTCCAGTCCCCGAGGATTGGGCCACTGAATTTCAGTGGTCAGATTCTTTTGGTGTTTGTTTTTATTTGTAGCACCCAGTCCCCGAGTGCCTAGTCGCTGAATTTCAGTGGTTGGGCACTTAGGATTTTTGATCTCCAGTCCCCGAGTGTCCAGTCGCTGAATTTTAGCTGGTGGGCACTTAGGCTTTTTTGATCTCCAGTCCCCGAGTGTCCAGTCGCTGAATTTCAGCGGGTGGGCACTTAGGATTCCATTGTTGTTAGTTGTTTGATTTGCGCAAGGCTTGCAGTGTGAGTCAGCCGATCGGCTTGCTGCAAAGTTTCGCACAGAAAAGGAACTTGTTGCCGTCCAAGAGACGAACAAGGAACTCCAGGCGATTTCTGCCAAGGCAGAGGAGGTCCGCCAGGGCCTTGTCCCAGCGAATGAACTGACGGCGGCTTAGTCTGCGTTGAGTACGGCTGAGCAGCGGATCGCTGATCTTGAGCGCGAGCTTAAGGAAGCGAAGGCGGAGGCAAGTTCGGCGGATGGGCGAGCCAGAGCTGCTGTTATGGCTGCCGCTGAAGAGCGGAAGGTCTCTGACGCCCTCGTTGCTGGGCTTCAAGACGACTTCTCTTCTCTTCAAAGCTTCATCATGGGCCTCTGCCGCCCTTTGATTGGTAAATTTTCCTGCCTCTACCTGTAGTAGCTACATTATGAAATCGTTGTTGTACTCACTGCCGACCCCTGTCCGCAGGTCGGATTATCGATAGCTCTGAGGAGGCGCAGTCGTATGATGCGCGGCAGTGTGTGGCCACTCTGGTCGACTCGACCACGTTGTCTGCGGCTTGCATTCGTGCGTATCTTCAAGAGATGTCGCCCACCAAAGTGATTCCCAGCGATCTCGTCAAAGTGTGGAGGTATCTGGAGAAGGGGCTGTCAGTCGTCGAGTTCATGACGCGGTCGGCATTCCGGCGCGGGGCGGCAACGGCGCTTAGCCTTGGGCTTGCCCACTTCCCGGAGGACTTCGACCTTGACGACGTGACGAGTGGCTACCCCTCGTCGACGGGCTCGGTGGAGATTGCCGAGGTGCTGAAGCTGACGGACCGGGCCGCGGTATACTCCGATCGTGTCTGGGCGATGGGCGACCTCCTCCCTTATCAGGAAACGACTGTCGCGCCCAACGATCCCGAGCCGCCGCACTGGGACTTCAAGGTCGAGCAACCCTTCCGTGCGGCGATGGCGGGTGAGTTGATGACGTACCCGTCGAACCCGTACACTCCCTTCATCCGCAATTGCAAGGGTGGCGGCGAATCGACGTCGAAGCCTGCGGAATAGAAAACATTGTGCCCTGGGGCGTTAGTAGCGATTTGGTCGTTGGGCTCAACTTGTATTTTGTAACGACTTTGTTCCCGAGCGCGTCCGCCCTTTTTATGGGGTTTACCTCGTTTGTTATGTGTTTGTGTTTTTGATCGTTTTGTCAGTTGTTTTGTTATTGTGGTCGACTCGCCCGATCTTGGAAAGCTAGTCGCAGGGCGACTCCCATGAGTGCTCTTTACTTGACCGTTTTCCCTTGCGCGAACGAGGTCGGGTAGCCGAGTCCCCGAGCGTGGTACTTGGTGGTTCTAGTCGCAGCTCTAGGGTGGGTGGGGACTGGGCGCGTTAGAGTGAGCGCATCACTCTTGCCTGACCCGTCGGGTCAGTCGCATGGTGAGTCCTGGGCACGCTCTCATACTTGGCGTTTTATCCTAGTCGCTCGTGCTTGACTGGTCGTCAGTCCCCGAGCGCGGTACTTGGCCGTTCGAGTCGCTGTGTCTAGGGTGCGGAAGATCATGGTCGCTGTGAGGGGCGAAGGCAGTTGTCTTGGCTTGTTAAGCCAGTCGAGCTAGGCGACTCCAATGGGGCTCCGGGTAGGCGTTTTTCGTGGACGTTATGAGTCCTGGGGTAACCCAGTGCCCTCGTAACGCACTTCTTGGCCGTGCCGGTCGCTGTGCCAAAGTTGACTTCTGCAGTTAGCTTGACGCTGTTATTACGAGTGCGAGTGGCACAAGACACGGAGAGTAGGCGCAATTTGCGGTAACCAATATGCTTTATTTCATAGCTAGTGGGGGGGTACATGTATGGAGTTCTAGGAGTAGAACTTGCGTAGGAGGTTTACATTCCACGGTCGCTTGACGTCGAGTTTCCCGTCTCCGCGGACGTCGGTGAGGTAGTAGGCGTCGTTGCCGAGTACTCGCCCGATGGTGAATGGTCCCTCCCACGAGGGGAGAGCTTGTGCATGCCCTTTTTGTTCTGGATGAGGCGTAGCACCAGGTCGCCTTCCTGGAAAGTGCGAGTCCTCACTCGCCGGCTATGGTATCGGCGGAGTCCTTGCTGATGGAAGTGCGGGAGCGAGCCAGGTCGCGTGCCTCGTCGAGTTGATTGACTCCATCCTAGCGTGCGAGTTCGTTTGCAGCCTCCGTGTAGTGGACAACCCTTGGCGAGTCGTGCTCTAGGTCGGTGGGCATGACTGCTTCGGCGCCGTACACCATGAAGAAGGGGGTGAACCCTGTCGACCTGTTGACAGATCTGCGGATGCCCCAGATGATGGAGGGTAGCTCCTATACCCAGCACCCGGCGGTGCGCTCGAGTGGTACTTGGAGCCGTGGCTTCAGGCCATGGAGGATGCTCTGGTTGGCCTGTTCCGCCTGGCCGTTGGACTCCGGGTGGGCGACTGATGCAAGGTCGAGTCGGATGTGGTGTTCTTCGCAAAACTCGGCCATGGATCCTTTGGCGAAGTTGGTGCCGTTGTCCGTGATGATGCTGTTGGGGAACCCGTAGCGATATATGAGCTCGCGTAGGAACTTGGTGGCGGTCTTCCTGTTGCATTTCCGGACTGGCTTGGCCTCCACCCACTTTGTGAATTTGTCGACCGCGACCAGGAGGTGAGTGAAGCCGGAGGGGGCCTTTTTGAAAGGGCCTACCATGTCCATACCCCACACGGCGAACGGCCAGGTGATGGGGATTGTCTTGAGCGCCAAGCTCGGCACGTGGGTCTGGTTGGCGTACTTCTGGCACCCGGCGCACCATTGGACAATGTCGACAGCGTCTGCATGTGCGGTGGGCCAGTAGAAACCGTGTCGCATAGCCTTTGCGACCAGAGAGCGGGCGCCGGCGTGGTGGCCGCAGTCGCCGGAGTGGATGTCGTGGATGATTTTGCGTCCTTCAGCGGGTTGGACGCAGCGTTGGAACACGCCGTTCACGCTGCGCTTGTGGAGCTCGCCGTCGACGAGGACGAAGGATTTGCAGCGGCGCGCTATCATTGAAGGATTTGTTGTGGACGCCGATTTCGACGGCCCACTTGGCGACTCGCCCGGTCGCCTCGCGGTTGCGGATGATGTCCTACAGCGGTGCTGAGGAGACGACCGTTATCGGGTGCTCCTGGAAGTAGTATGGCAGTCGCCGCTGTGCTCTGAAGACCGCGTATACCAGTTTCTGGTATTGCGGGTATCGCTGGCGCGACTCGGTGAGGACCTCGCTGATATAGTACACTGGTCGCTACACTGGGCGCTCTTTCCCTTCCTCTGGTCATTCGACGACCATGACGGCGCTGACAACGCGCTCGGAAGGCGCGACGTAGACCAGCATGGGTTCTTTGTCGACAGGGGCAGCGAGTAGAGGTGTTGCGAGTAGCACCTTCTTGAGGTCGCGGAGCGCGTCATCCTCCTCCTTGTCCCATTGGAAGGTGGGGTTTTTGCGCATCAGGCAGTATAGGGGCATCCCCTTTTCGCCCAATCGAGGGATGAAGCGACTGAGAGCCGCGACTCGCCCGACCGGCTTCTGGACGTCGCGTAGGAACTCGGGTTTGCCGAGCCGAGCGATCGTGTCGATCTTGGTGGGATTCGCCTCGATCCCGCGTTTGGAGACGACGTATCCCAGTAGCTGCCCTGCTGGTACACCGAAGGTGCATTTGCCTGGGTTTAGCTTTATCTTGTATTTCCGCAGGTTGGCGAATGTTTCCGCCAGCTCGGCGAGTAGTTCGCCCTGGCGAGCGGACTTTACTACCACATCATCGATGTAGATGTGGATATTGCGGCCAATTTGGCTCGCAAGGCACTCCTGCATACACCGCTGGTAGGTCGCCCCGGCGTTCTTGAGGCCGAAGGTCATGGCGGTGTAGCAGAAGGCTCCAAATGGCGTGATGAACGCCGTCTTCTCTTCGTCCTCAACGGCCATTTTGATCTGGTTGTATCCAGAGTAGGCGTCGAGGAAGCATAGTGACTCCGAGCCCGCGGTGGAATCAATTATTTGGTCGATCCGCGGGAGGACGAATTGTTCCTTCGGGCAGGCGCTGTTTAGGTTTGTGTAGTCGATACACATCCTCTAGGTCCCATTTTTCTTCTCGACCAGGACTGGGTTTGCCAGCCACTTGGAGTATTTGATTGGCCGGATGAAGCCTGCAGCGAGTAGACGCTGCACCTCCTCGGCGATGGCTCGGCGGCGCTCTTCATTGAAGGGCCGCAGCGACTGCTTGACAGGTCGCACTTTGGGGTTGGCGTTGAGTTTGTGCTCAGCGAGTTCCCTAGGGACACCAGGCATGTCAGAGGGCTTCCATGCGAAGATGTCCCTGTTCTCACAGAGGAACTCGATGAGCGCGCCTTCATATGCTGGGCTCATGCCCGTCCCGATCGTCACCATCTGGCTGGAGTCGCCTGGGACCAGCTCGACGGTGCGGGTATGCGTCGTTGCCTCGAAGGCTGAGGTGTTGCCGCCCTCCGAGTTGGGATTCTTGAGTATAGTGGGGTCGTCGTTGTTGACCCCGCTCGCGTACTTGGCGAGTTCGTCGGCGTGGTTGGCCTCAACCGCGATGACGGCGTCGGCGAGTTCGGCTCCTTTGGCCTCGCACTCAGCGGCCATGTCGGGGTCGCCGTGTATGGTGATGACGCCGCGCGGTCCGGGGAGCTTCATCGCGTTGTACGCATAGTGGGGCGCTGCCATGAACTTGGAGAACGCCTGGCACCCCAGGACGCAGTGGTAGGGGCTGTCGAAGGGCACCAGCTCGAAGACGATCCGCTCGGTGCGGAAGTTTGCTGGTGTGCCGAAGGTGACTGGCAGCGTGACCTTGCCGATCGGGTACGCCTTCCGACCGGGGACGATGCCGTGGAACATGGTGTAGGTCGTCTCGACCATCGACTGCGGGAGCCGCAGTCGCCTGAAGGTGTCCATGTACAGGATGTTGATGGAGCTGCCGCCGTCCATCAATGTCTTGGGGAGCCAGTAGTCTCCCACCTTGGGCTTGACCACCAGGGCGACTCGGCCTGGGTACTCAATGTGTGGCAAGTGGTCCTGGCGGCTCCAGGTGATGGGTTGCTCCGACCAGTTGAGGAACTGGGGAACGTCCACCTGGGCCACCGCGTTGACGGCGACGGCGCGGGCGATGCCCATCTTCTCGCGCTTCGTGTTGAAGCCTGTGAAGGTGTGGAGCGAGCCGGCCACACTGCCGAATTTTCCGCCGTTTGGCGGGTTGTTGTCGGGGTCCTCCCGCGCTCGCCGTGCCTTCTCGATCTCCTTGAGAGAGTGGCAGTCGGCGGTCGTGTGCGTGGCGGGCTTCCCTTCCCTGCTGTGAAATGCACAAGGTTGGTTAAGGAGGGCAGCGGGGCCGAACCTTGGTTTCGCCTTGTAGTTGGCGCTGTCGCGGCGTTGCCCCCCGTCGCGGCGGAAGCTCTTGGGCTCGCGCTGCGCGTGCCCAGTGTTGGCGACGAAGTCGACTCGCCCGTCATTGCGGCGCTTGCCGGTGAGGCGAGTGTTGCTGTAGAGTAGATCAGATCGTCGTATGTTGTCGTTGCCGCTCGTGCGGCATTGCCCTCCCGACTCGTCGTCGTTTTCTTGGTTTGGGTCTTCCTCCGCATATCTTTTGGCGATCTCAAGGAGGTCCGGTATGTTGTCGAGTGTGCGGTATGCTCGTTTGAGCTTGGCGACCAAGGGCTCGTAGCGGCACGAGGTCTTGAAGCAGTGGATTGTGGTGTCTGGGTGGATACCGACCGCGTTGTACCACAGTTCTTGCCATCATTGGACCCAGCTGCGGGTCGACTCGCGAGGTCCCTGGACGCATCGTTCCAGGTCCTCGATGGTGGTGGCGCGGGTGTATGAACCCTCGAAGTGCCTGACGAAGGCGTCGCGCATCTCTTCCCAGGAGTCGATGCTGTCCGCGGGGAGAGTGTTGATCCACTGCATGCACGCCCCCTCCATCATCAGGGGGAGGTAGCGGGCGGCGAGTAGATCGGTGTGGCCGGCGATCCCCATTGCCATGAGGTAAGTGTCCAGCCACACGGAGGGATCGTACGTGGGGTCGTACTTCTCTATTTCCTTCGGCGCTTTGAAGTTCGCCGGGTATTTTTCGCCTCGGATCATTGGTCCGAAGCACCGGGGCCCGAGTCGACTTAGCGACCCTATCGGCTCGCCGTCGCGGCGGTTGGTTAGGGTATGTCGCAGGTCGTCGGGCTAGCGTGCGTGCCAGCTCTGGTTGTTGATGATGATGTGGGTGCGGGCGTCGACGGGCTGACCGTTGGCGGCGACGAAGTTGGTCGCTGGCCTGGGGTCGTTGGTGGAGAGTGCCGCGTTTGCGGGTCGGTGTTGGAGCTGCAGTGGTTCGGGTGGTGGGCAGTTGAGGGTGTTTGCCGCCAATGGGCGGCCGCTTGAGGCCGCTCTGCTACCCGATGAACGCGAGTACATCCGACCCTGTGAGTCGATGCCTGCGTTTTGTTGCTCGACCGCCTTTGCGAGCAAGGCCTTGACATACTGGATCTGTAGGGCGCCGTCGCCGGTGGCCGTGATGTTGTCGGCCGCTGCTCTACCCGCCACGAGGTTGTCCATCGGGGTGGAGAACAGTGGTAGGCCGTTCGTGTCTCGCTCCCGTGAGGAGACCACGATCCGCGGCTGGTCCCTAGCGGGTGCACGGTTGGGTGGAGGTGGGGCGCCATTCGCCGTCGACCCTGGTGGGGGCCGGGCGCTTCCTCCTGGTGGCGCGTTCTTGCGGATCGCGTGCTCGGCCACGCGGGCCGGGTCGTTCTCGTCGTCGAAGTTCAGGGCGCGCCCCTGGACGGTGGGCTTCAAGCGCGACCTGATTCGTTGCTGGTGGTAGCGCGGCAACTTTTGCGCCGTCACCTGCTCGAGGCGAAATTTTTCGCGCTCGGCTTGCTCCTTGCGGACTACTTCCGCCAGCTTCAGGCGGAGTTCCTCGACCTTCGTTGCCGTTGCGTTGGGAGGGATCGGGGTGGAGAAGGGATCCTCCGGTGGGTCGGTGCCAGTCGCCATGTAGGGCGCGGCGTGGCGACCGGTCCCGTCGAGGAGATCGGCGGAGTTCTCCGACCCGGAGTCGTAGTCGAAGATCCCAAGGATGGAGGGATCCTCGAAGTCTCCAACGTTGGAGACCTGAGTGATGGAGCCCGCGGGCGAAGCCGCGATGATGGATCCGGCGAGTGACGCCGGGGTCACCGATTCGGCGTCGTCGTTGGGGGCGGCGTCTTCAGCGGCCGCGGTGGTTTCAGCCACGTCGCTGTGGGCTGAGTTGTACTCAGAGGCGAGGCGGTGGATCGTGCGGACCTGACTCTCGGAGAGCCGGTCGCGTGGCGGCGACTCGCGGATGCGAGCCGAGTCCTCCGAGAAGATGACGTCGGTGAGGCCGACGAAGAGACTGATCGTGCCGACTGGCAAGATCATGTTGTGCGTGACGGGTCGCGCCGCCGGGACGTAGCTGCTCGGCAAGATTTGGAGCATCTCGCCGATCGCTATCATGCGGCCGGTGGCGATCGACTCGTTGATGGGCAGATTGGATCTTGCCGCAGAACACCGGCCAGACCGGCCAGGCCCCACGGTGGGCGCCACTGTCGTGGGAATGACCACGGCAGATGCTGCAATCGGCAGCGAGTAGTAGAACATGGGGCAAGGGCGGCCAGCCATCTGCGGTGCGAGATGAGGGCGGAGACACAAGGATTTACCCAGGTTCGGCCCCCGGAGGGTAAAGACCTAATCCTGCTAGATTGTATTATGGTGGAAGTACAATGGGGCGAGCTCGGCGGCTAGGCAGCGAGTCGCCTGGGTGGATGATGGAACGTATCCTCTACACGCCCTCTAGGGAGGTTTATATAGACTCACCCCCTAGGGTTTACATATCTCAACCGAATCAGTTAAGGTTTCGGCAATCGTTTAACCTAATCCGACTGGGCCTATCTAATCTCCTGGGCCTTCAGCTTCCAGTCGCTTGAATCTACGTCGGGTCTTGATCCAGTCGCCGTCCTGCAGGCCCACTCGCCAGTTCCTGGGCCGGTCGGAAAAGTCCTGCTGGGTATACCCCGGTAGGCATATCCCCATCACTTATTATGGGTTGCTCGAGTGATGAGTCATTGCATTTGCAAGCATGTATATTATTCGACCCTAATTTTGGGAAACTGTAGGCCCCACTGCTAGCGTCCGCTTAAGCTAGCCCAACACCCGGTCCACGTTTTTGAACGTTCATGCGCTCACGGTCTAACATTCAGTAGTGAGCCCACTTCATCTCATAAGGCTATACTGGTGAGAGGAAAGAATCTCTTCCTAGCGTGGCCTCCTCTTGTAGGCGAGGTGGGACTAAACTCAAACAGCCTCCACCGATCAACAGGCCCCTAACATCCCACCGCCATAAGAAACCCCTCAGAAAATCATGGCGATGTTGTCTCTAATACCATATGTTAGCGTCCACTTAAGCTATATGATCACTCAGCCCACGTTATGTACGTTCATGCGCTCAATTCCCACCATTCAGCAGAGAGACCATTCCATCTCAAAAACCTAGACTGGTGAGAAGAAGCAATCTCTTTCTTATAAGCTGAGTGTGGCCTCTTCCTGTAGGCGAGGTGGGACTAAACCTAAGAAGATTCCACCGGTCAACAAGCCCCTAACACCCACTCATATTTGTAGCCCCATCTTTAGCATTAGGTTGTCAAATGGATCCTACCAAAGTCTCACCTCTAGTTTATTTTGAGATTTCTAGTGTAAAATTCAAAATAAACTAAAAATGGGGTCCAGTGGGATCCCACTTGACACCTTATTTTGGGTGCATTAGTTTCTAAAAAATCTTAGGGGTGCATTTTCCCTAGGATCTGAACCGAGTCCCCCTCAAGCATCTTCTTGTTGTTGATACGGAGGTATGTTTCAGGTCTAGTCGCAAAAGTGGTTTCTTTACTTTGATCCTGTTTTTGCATTTTGCATAATTTTAAGAATTTACCAATGGTGTGCATTTCCCTCTCGGTAATCAAGTTGTCTTGATATCGCTGACCAACGATCGATGTTCTCGGATCCACAAAAACTTGTTGGCAACATTATAGAGAGTCGTCATAGGAACATGACCCCGCTAGTCATAGTACCCTGTGAGGGACCCATTGTGTAAGGGCGCCGTCTTGATTCTAGATGGACAAAACAAAGGTTTTGACTTTTTGGTGCCACACCTCCACCCTCATACGTCGTCGCACATGCCATATTCATCGAAAATGCAATACCACATGTAAGTTGGGCCCTCGACACCATCTTTACCATCGATTTGTCGGAGATTCGTGCTAACAGTTTCACAGAATGTCCCTTCAACCTCATTCTTCAAGTCCAATCAAATTTTGCACAACGCACCCTGTCCTTTCAAGGTTTCTCACATTCTCATTTTCAATTCTTCAAAAGACAAACGTGATTCAGATATGATTCTCTGTTTATCTAATTAGCCAATCTAATTAATAGTTAAAACACATAGTTATGTACATGTTGCTTCAAAGAATAGTAAAATATCATGCTACCTCCGGTCCATATTAGTGTTCTCAATTTTGTCTAGATACAAATGCATCTAGTCTAAATGCTTAACTAGATACATATGAATCTAGATAAAGTTGAGAACATTAATATGAATTGGAGGGGGTATAATATTTCTAGACAAATTTTCATAAGTTTTACCATCTTTAATTAGATTCAACACGATTCAAAATATTTTCAACATATTTTGTTGTTTGTTTCATGCATAAATCATATAATTTTTTCAAAGATAATCTAATTCGTTATGTTCACACTGTTTTTAGGATGTTTCATATGCAGTTCATCATAGTTACTTTAGGAAAATATTATTCACATAAGATCAACAATATACTTTTCCCCTAGGAAGAAAATCAATAATTTTTTGACAAAATATTTTTCACAGAATATCAACGTTTTTCTACATGAGCATCTCTACTACCTTTCTCTATGTTTAAGAGAACTTTTCAATAGGCGTTCTTTTCGTGTGAGTTCAGTCCAGCTGTTTCGAACAAATTCAGTTGGTTCTTTCATCAAGATTTTACATTCTTTGATTAAAATCTTGTAGGAGACACTAAGTGCTCTTTGATCAAAATATTGCATTCCTCATAAGTTGAATCTTTCATCAAAATCTTACATTCTTTGATCAAAATCTTGTAGGAGACAATAAGTGCTCTTTGATCAAAAAATTGCATTCTTCATATTGAGAAGTTTCTTGCCTTCCTCTACTATTCGAAACTTATTTCTCTGAACGTATACCTCTTGATTTGAATTACATACACAGCTTATCTCTACTACTATTGGTATGCCGATTCTAATGCACTGCTATTCAACTTTTCCTATTCGGTGCATTGTTAGCTATATGTCTGTGCAATGCACTATAGTTATTCATTGATCCAATATATTTATGTGATTAATGTAGCACCATCATACATGTATAGATGCTATAAATTGAAAGATGAATTCGTACTATGTTTGCATAGTTCATTGTTCATGGCACTACGCATCTTCTTTGATTTTTCTCCAGTTTAGTGGCTCTCAAATAAATCGACCTTGAGTACATCAACTATTATTAACATATTTTTGTTCTATGCCTACCCATAACTTCTATATTTTCAAGCTACGTGTGAGTGTCAAGATTTGGAAGATTTCATATATCAACTTTAGATCGTCGTCAACACAAAGTTTGGCTATATGAACTTGGCATATTGATTACCAGAATGTCAATGTTGCAGGTGCTGAGGTGCTAACAATCTGGTAGAAGAGAAGAGCAGCACTGGCATTGTCGGGGTCCAGGTTGAGGTTGTCGGATGCACGGCGGTGATGATGCAAGGTACCTTATTGTGTTTCATATTTTGCTTGTTGATTTTACATTGTCCATCATTGCTATAAGATTTTGAGTGCACAAAGACCATATTGCTAGTATATTGCTATGTTTAAATCATTCTCATCGAGTGATCTTTTATTTCGAGCCTACCCTCAAATTTCGTTCTAGAATCGCCACGGGATCAATCTATACGGTGAGATTTCATTTAGTGTATATGATCCTGTGGTGATGAGAGAATCATCTGATCCTGTGGCGTCACTCCCTGCCAAAATCCCCACCTTTCCGATCTTGCATCGGGTTTGCTCACTAACGTATAAGAATAATCGAGCTTAACTGCCTCACCACCTTCATCGTCGATGACAAACATCTTCATCTCCATCGCCATAGTATCACCGCTGCAGCCTAGTTAGGTATTACAATGAGTACCAAAATATCTCCCAAAACATTTCCTCAGATTGTGTTGTTTGTATTCTAGGTGAACTTGCTCCCAAACTAGTCACTCAATTGAGAAGTTTATTATAGTATTTATGTCATTTTGATCAAGATCCTTAGTGCCATCTTCGGCTTATATATTTTCCAACCCACATTCAATGTCCTCATCAAATCCCATTTCTGAACTACTAGTTGGTAAACCCTAATACATTCAGATGTTCTGATTGGCTGTAGTGACGCGCCACCTTTTTTACGTGCCATGGGTATATCCAAAATAGTAGGGATGTGCAGAAAACGCGTCACACCACCAGAATTCACTACTGGTGGCGTGTAAGAAAATATGATGCCACGAGTTTGCGAGACCCCATGACAACCCAGACATTTTGAACTAGTGGCATTCCCCACCTACTACAGCGGTGGCGCGTTCACCCGCATTGCCACCGGTACATAATACAATGGTGGCATGCAACTTATCTACATGTCGAGGGACTGACCCATCCCTACCAAAAACGAACGAACACACTTCTCTAATCCAGTGTCCTCCCCCGCTCCATGCGGCCATCACCCACTTCATGCCACCCCCTCTTCTTCCCCAACTCAGCCCCTTCTTTCTACTCACTCCTCTCTCTTTCCCACTCCCACCACTCGATTGATCCGTGCAACCATACCTCCATCACACCATGTCTCCGAGCACTAGGCACATGTAAAAAATTACGAAGATGAAGAGAATGACGGGGGAGGGGTGTGCAACATCGAATGACCAATATGATTAATTTTCATACCTTGACCACTAGCATTGTACACTTGATCACGTCCTTAATAATTATCACGTCTGTGGAGCTTATTTAACTCGCCAGTGATGTGATTGTTAGTACCAGTGTCCATGTACCAACTTGTATCCACGCACCTTTGCATTAGTATTATCATCATAATCATCATCCCTGCGATCCTAGTAGCGTCACCAACACTAATTTGCAGGATGACCATGTTTCTTGCAGATTTGACACATAACGTCCATGAAGGGGGTGGGGGCACGGCCACAACCACGACCTCCCTGGTTACCACCACACCCCTCTGACTGCCATTGTACCTTTCATTGTGACGGCCTTGATTGTAGTCATTAGGGCGACCACGATAAAAATCATTGCCGCCTCCATTGTTTCCACCACGGTAGTCATTGCCTCCTTGATTTCCATGGTATTGGTCATTACCACCGCGAGGATTGTTGTTGGGGCGAGGGGGGTGCCCATGAGCTAACATCCTGGTCATGGACTAGCGTTGATCATATGATGTAAGCTGCACACACATATCTGCAGGGGTTCTACTTGGAACAATACTAATAGAGCCAACGGGGGGGGGGGGGGGGGGGGTAATCAACACCTAAACCATTGAGAATGTATCCTTTACGTTTATCATCATCAATCTTTTTTTCAGCCACAGGCTTTGCTCTTATCTTGGAGATATACTTATCATCTTTCATGTCTAAATTCTTGGTGTTGGAGAGAAAGACATAGAAAGTATTAATCCGAGCCTTGGACTACAACGAGAAGAGCTCCTCAATGGACGAGCACGTGTCAACACAATTCTCAACACCGAGAACAGGAGCATGGATGTCAGGGGACAAGGTCTGGAGTAACCAACTCAGAACTTGTTGATCTTGAGCAACCCCGCACACCATGGGCGGATTAGGGATCGTCGTCTTCTTTTGATTTTCTTTAACCTCTAGGATTTTAGGCAGCGTGGAGTCAGAGCTGTCAAGCAGCCCCATGACAAGCGCACCCCGAACAACAGGGAGAACTTGCATCTTCACGAGAAGGAAGTTCGCCTGCTTGAGTTTTACCATGGGAGCGCCCCAAGGGCAGCTGCCATTGCCATTGTTGATGACGAAGACGCCATCGGGAGGGAGGGTTTTTCTTGGGGGCAACCGATCAGAACCGGAGGAAGGAATCCTAGGGAGAGCGCTGATCTTTGCCGCTCTTCAGATGCAGTGTGGATGGGGGCTCGGCATTGACAGTAACTTCAGAACGGCTACGGGTCTTGGGTCTTGGCAGCTACTCCCTTCGTTTGGAAATATAGTATGTTTTAGATTACTGAAGCTAATATATATAAATACCTTTTAGTGTGTAGGTTCAACAAATCTAGACATTAAAAGGTATCTAGATATAGCTAAAATATCTTATATTTATAAACGGAGGGAGTAGCTACCAACGCACGTGCACAACGCAAGCAACGCTAAGCGTCGGCACGCCATGCAGATGCAGTCATGCACCATGTCCGGCCTGCACCTGCATGTTTCGTCTCGCCATGCAAGAACCGTGCCTATATAACACGAGCACTCCTTGCACAAACATACCACCGATACTCATCCACACCGTCCTTCGCTAACCAGTTGTAAGTAGCCACAACAGCTTCGCTCTCGCCATAGATACATAGACATGAGGATCATCATCACGCAGCGGCTGGTATTGATCGCGTCGTGTCTGGCCGTCCTGGCCGCCCTCGCGGCCGGGGACGATGTCGAGGCGAGGAGGGCCGGCGGGTTCGCGAGGGTGAGCGGGACGCGGTTCATGGTGGGCGGCCGGCCGTTCTACTCCGACGGCTTCAACGCGCACTGGCTCATGTACATGGCGTCCAACCCCGCCGACCGGAGCAAGGTGCTCGACACTCTGGGTCAGGCGTCCCGCCTCCGCGCCAGGCTCGTCAGGACCTGGGCCTTCAGCGACGGCGGCAACAGCCGGCCGCTGCAGATCTCCCCCGGCGTGTACAATGAGGCCACGTTCATGGTATTACCGTTACTTGAATCTCCTGGATATTTCGTACTGCTTCAAGTTTGTTTCCGACGCAAAAAAAATTATGTTCCATACGGTCAAAGATCTTCTTAGCTAATACCAACCCACACGATTTGCTTATTAAACATTTTTTGTCTCGTTATTAATTATTGCTCGTTAAAAAATCCACCGTATATATATCATATAGTAGTGATAGTGGTAAAAATGTTTCCAATACTATGTCTTATGAGATGGACCGGTTTAATTACAGTGAGCTGTAAACCTCACATATTTCCGCTGGCAACATTGTAATACATTTTTCCTATAAATGTCATGACCTCCAGTAGATATTTAATATTATTAAATTAATAATACTTCATTCAATCCATATTAGTTGACTTTGATTGGCTAGATTCGGATTATCTATCACTAAAACATGCCTAGATACATCTGAATCTAGACAAATCCAGTCAACTAATATGAGTCGGAGAAAATATCAAAAACAAATATTATTCAATTAATCTATTCGGAGGAGAATTACTTATTTGACACTACGTTAAAATTCGGTTCCCTATTTGGCCCTCAAAAATTTATTCTTCCCTATTTGACATTGTAACTTGATTTCTTTCCTTATATGACATCGCCGTCTATTCGGTATTTCGGTTTGTCTTTGCCTCAATCGATACACAACGGAGAAAAAACCATGTCCTATGAGATGGACCGGTTTAATTACATTGAGCTGTAAACCTCACATATTTTTGCTGGCAACATTGTAATACGGTTTTTCCTTTAAATGTCATGACCTCCAGTAGATATTTAATATTATTCAACTAATCAATTTGAAGTAACAAATAAAATAGTCTTCAAGGCACTCTTAACGGATGAAAAATCATATCGGACGTCTGAGCATATTTCATTGCAACATGAAACATATTATATACAGTCATACAGATAATAATTCTGATGAAACTATAAATTTTGAGACAAAAAAGTTTCATTCAGGTTACTACTAACTATTTGTTTACTGTAACTGTAGTAGAAGAAGTAGTAACCTTACCCGCAAAAAACTAATCTGTTCGTGTAATTAACTAAACTGTTTGTGTATTCTCTCTTTCAATTTATTTTAGGGACTGGATTTTGTAATCGCCGAGGCGAAGAAACGAGGGCTCTACTTGATCCTGAGCTTGGTGAACAACTGGGACGCCTATGGCGGGAAGAAACAGTATGTGCAGTGGGCCAGAAATCAGGGCCATTACCTAGGATCCGACGACGATTTCTTCACTAGCAGCATCACCCAACGTTTTTACATGAACCACGTTCAGGTACGTTATTAAGCTCGTATTTTGACATCTTGGCTACGTGTTGCTGCACCATACGTTTTTCTATATGCTTATATATAAATCGTTTCATTGTGTGTGTATGTATGGTATGAAACAGAAAATTCTGACGAGAGTCAACACCTTCACGAGGGTGGCGTACAAGAACGAGCCAACCATTTTCGCATGGGAGCTCATGAACGAGCCTCGCGTCCCGAGCGATCTCTCCGGAAAGACTATGGAGGTCGACCGATCACACCAAACTAAAACAACCATAGCCAACCTCGGTTCACTTTGTAGCACACATGCTTATTTTGACCATTAAGAAAATAATTTATAGATGTGCAGGCCTGGGTCAAAATGATGTCCGCCTATGTCAAGTCGATCGATCGCAACCACATGGTGGAGATCGGGCTCGAAGGGTTCTACGGCGAGTCCGTGCCTGCCCGGAAGCAGTTCAACCCGGGTTACATGGTGGGCACCGATTTCATCTCCAACAACCGCATCCCGACCGTCGATTTCGCCACCATCCATTCTTACCCCAACGAATGGTAATCAACAACGATAAATCGATTTATGGACTTTTGCTAGCCTTTGGGTGTCGTGTTGATGGATTCATTGACGGTGTGTGTGTGTCGACCAGGATGCCGAGGGCCAGCAACGCAGCGCACGTGGTTTTCATGAAGAAGTGGATGGCCTCCCACATCAAGGACGCGGCAATGGCGTTGCGGAAGCCGCTGTTGGTGTCGGAGTTCGCGTGGTCTGCCAAGTCCAACGGCTACACGGTGGCAGTGCGGGACCACTACTTCCGCATGGTGTACGACACCATCTATGCATCTGTGAAGAAAGGGGGGGCCTGTGCAGGTGGGCTCTTCTGGCAGGTGTTGGCACCTGGGATGGAGACATGGTCTGACGGATACGAGGTTGTGCTCGAGCGAAGCCCCACCACAGCCGCTATCATCTCGCAGGAGTGTGCAAAGATCGACAGTTACACACCGGCAGTCTAGCTCGCTAGTTGTATATGCATCCATGCATAGGCGTGGAAGGAGTCCAGAGTCACGAGGCCATTATTTGGGTTGGAATTATTTACATGAAGATGTTCACAATCAAGGCTAGATATCATATGTATCTCTTTCAAAGATTTACTTACTACCAAGTAACAGAAGATCCAGATGTAATAGAACGATTAATGAGCTTTCTGCAAACTGATACTACGTGGCATGGCATTGTGCATCAACTCAAGAACCCCTAGACGAGCTAGCTAGTTCCATTATTCGATCCCGATCGAATTTGGATGGGCACTGATTTTTAATTTAGTTTGTTCAGATGATGAGTTCGTCCTGTCCAGTCCAGTGTGTTACAGGAACATGGAGTCGAATGGAAATTGGAAGCCATGGTAACTCTCAGCCGGAAAACAGTGATGATGATGGTGGATCACTACACATAGAGAAGGCGTAAATATGCCTGTAGAGATCTAGATCTTCTTGGTGCTTAAGCTTTCAAGTTTCACCTGACCGAAACCTAAAACGATCAGTAGTCCGTCCGAGTCGGAGCCGAGCGTGCCATAGCCACCGAGTTTGACTGGGAGTCGACCCGAGGTTACCGTGTACTGCTCCACATATAAGTAGCAGGGTTGATGAGACGGACAGAACAAAGAAGTTCAGAACTATTCAAAGGAGGGCTGCCCGGCACCAATGTTGGAGATATGCCCTAGAGGCAATAATAAATGTAGTTATTATTATATCTTTGTGTTTATGATAAATGTTTACATTCATGCTATAATAGTATTAACAAGGAAACATTGATACTTGTGTGATTTGTAAACTTAATTTGAAGTCCCTAGTATAGCCTCTATACATCACTAGCTTGTTGGTTGATAAATGATTGTGGTTTCCCTATCATGAACATTGAGATGTTATCAACAACAAGATCATATCGTTAGGAGAATGATATGGTGGACATACTCCTATAGATAAGCGTAGCATAAAGATCAAGTCATTTCAATAGTTCAATTGTTATATGTTTTCTGATACATAGTAACCTAATTCCTTCAACCATGAGATCATGCATATAACCTTTGCCGGATGGATGCTTTGATGACATCAAACACCACACCGTAACTGGGTGGCTATAAAGGTGGCATTGAGTGTTCGGAAAGTATTGGTTGAAGCACATGGATCAAGAGTGGGATTTGTCCATCCATATGACGGATAGATATACTCTGGGCCCTCTCGGTGGAATGTCATCCAATTAGCTTGCAAGCATATGACTGGCTCACAAGGGATCACATATCACGGGAACGAGAAAAGAGTACTTATCGGTAACGAGGTTGAACTAGGTATGCAGAGATACCGACGATCATAACCTCGGATAAGTAAACTATCGTGAGACAAAGGGAAATTGGTATCGTATGTAAGTGGTTCATTCGATCGCAAAGTAATCGTAGAAATATGTGGGAGCCATATGAATTTCCAGATTCCTCTATTGGTTATTGTTCGGAGAAGTGTCTCGATCATGTCCGCATAATTCACGAACCGTAGGGAGACACACTTAAGGATTCGACGTTGTTTGAGTAGTTATGGTATTATGAGAAAGAGACCGAATGTTGTTCGGAGTCTCGGATGGGATCCGGGACATCACGAGGTGATCCGGAATGGTCCGGAGAATAAGATTCATATAAGGAAAGTCCCGTTTCGGAGTTCGGAAATGATTCCGATGTTTTCATCGGGAATGTTCTAGAAGGTTCCGGAATGTCCGGCACTCCGGAGGGGAAGGGGTACATGAATGTGTCATTACAAGTTGGAATGATTGCATCATGTACTAAGTTTCTTCGCTGTCCAAAATAAAGGGTTTATTCAAATCCTAAATTGAAAAGTCAAGCGGCTAGTTTGAAAGTCAAACGGCAAGTTTTGGAAAGAGGAGGAGGAGGTTGAAACCGAGTTGGGGAGGGAGTCCCTCCTCCCCAAGCCGGCGCACCACCCAAGCCGAGTTGGGGAGGGACTCCACTCCCTCCCCTTGGCCGCCGGCCCCTCCACCTATATAAGGAGGGGCAGGGCTCCCTCCTAGCACACACAAGTACCTCTCCTCAAACCCTAGCTTGGCGCCTACCACCATAGCCGCCGCCCCCTAGGGTTTTGCCCTAGCCGCCTGCTCTAGCACCTCCTTCTTGGTGTGTCTAAACCCTAGATCGCCGAGGAGCTCTCTCATACTCCACCATACTCGCTCCGGCTTAAGGCGAAGCCCTGCGAGATCTCCCCTCTACTTCCGGTACCACGCCGTTGTGCTACCGGAATCGCGAGGAGAGTACTACAACCTCCGCTGCCTGCTGGAACAAGGGAGAGGAAGGTCTTCGTCGAGTACCGAACGTGTGACCGACTGCGGGAGCGCTGCCGGAACGCAGCGCCGGAAGGATTGTCTACGCGATCTTGAGATCGGGAAGAGTACGACTACATCACCCACGAGAATCCGCTCTCGTTAAACACTTTGGAATCTTCGTGGGTAAGTTATTCCATTGACTCGTTGCTACAATCTAGTAGATAGATCTTGGCTTGTTTGTTTGTATGCGATAGAAATTTTTTGTTTTCCATGCTACGAAACCCTACAGTGGTATCAGAGCCGTGTCTATATGTAGATCTGTTGCACGAGTAGAACACAATGGTGATTGTGGGCGTTGATGCTTTTATTGTCGATTGCTTCTTGTGTACTTTGCATCTTGCGGTATGTTGGGATGAAGCGGCCCGGGCTAACCTTACATGACATCGTTCATGAGACTTGCTCCACGCTTGACATGCAACTTGTATTGCATAAGTGGCTTTGCGGGTGCCTGTTTCTCCTAGCATAGTTAAGACCCAATTTATAACGGGTGATTAACAATACTAGTATCAATGTTGTGGTTCATGTTCGTAAGTTAGAACGACACTTATTGAAAGCCCCAAACCACGTAAAACATGCAAAGAAAGTAGAGGCGTCTAACTTTGTTTTGCAGGGGTGTGCAGTGATGTGATATGGCCATGATTGTGATTATATTTGATGTATGCAATGTTCCTTATTGTAAGTTGGCAACCGGCAGGAGCCATATGGTTGTCTTTAATTTATGTTAAGACCCGCGTGTTTATTCAAAGTAGTTGTAATAGTTGAAGCCGGTGGACGACAACCATGGAGAGGCGTCATTGACCTTGATGCAATGTCGGTGATGATGGAGATCATGTTTGTGCTAGAAGATGGAGATCGGAAGCACAAAGAAGAAAGGCCATATCATATCACATATTATGAATTACATGTGATGTTAATCCTTTATGCATCTTGTATTGCTTAGTAGACAACGGTAGCACTATAAGATGATCCCTCATGCACATGAATTTCAAGTCATAAAGTGTTCACCCTTAGTTAGCACCGTTGCTAAAGCTTGTTGTTTCGAAGATCCACGTGATGATCGGGTGTGTAAGATTCTACAAGTGTATACAACGTGAGCAAGCCAGATTTGCTCATGCGGAAACTAAGGTTTGATCTTGACGAGCCTAGCATGTACAGACATGGTCTCGGAACACGGATCACCGAAAGGTAAAGCATGAATCATATAGTAGATATGATGAACATGACGATTGTTCACCATTGAAACTATATCAACTCCCGTGATAATCGGTGTTGATGTAGTGGATTTGGTTCGTGTGATCACTAAAACAATGTGAGGGATGTTGTTTTGAGTGGGAGTTCACCTAGATTAACTTTATTATTAATTTGAACTCAATTTGTCATAAATTTAGTCTAAACTATTGCAAATATGTTGTAGATCAATGGCAGCCCCTACCATCAATTTTAATGCGTTCCTAGAGAAAGAAAAGTTGAAAAACAATGGAAGCAACTTCGCGGATTGGTTCCGCAATTTGAGGATTGTCCTCACAGCTGGTAATTTGACCTATGTGCTGGATGCACCGCTGGGTGACCCACCTGCAGCTGATGCTTCCGATGAAGTAAAGAATGTTTACCTCGCTCGGAAGAATCAGTACTCCATAGTTCAGTGTGCTATCTTGTATGGTTTGGAATCGGAGCTTCAGAAAAGGTTTGAGAATTCAGACCCATATGATATTGTCGAGGATCTCAAATTGATCTTTGAGACTCATGCGGCAATTGAAAGTTATGAAGCTTCTGAAAAGTTCTTTAACTGCAAGATGGAAGAGGGCAACTCCGTAAGTGAGCATGTGCTTAAGATGTCTAGGCACGCAAACAAACTTCAAAGCTTGGGTATAGTGATTCCTAATGCTTTGGGGATTTACCGTGTCCTCCAATCACTACCACCAAGTTACAAGAACTTTGTGATGAACTACAACATGCAGAACATGAACAAGCAGTTGCCAGAACTGTTTGCTATGTTAAAGTCTGCAGAAGTGAAGATCAAGAAAGAGCACCAAGTGTTGTTGGTCAATAAGACCACCAAATTCAAGAAAGGCAAGTCTAAGCAGAAGGGACACTTCAAGAAGGGTGGTAAGAAAGTTACCACGCCGGCGAAGAAGACCAAGGCTGGACCTAAGCCTGATACTGAGTGCTTTTACTGCAAGGGAGAAGGTCACTGGAAGCGGAATTGCCCAAAGTACTTGGCGGATTTGAAGAACGGCAACATCAAGAAGAAAGGTATATCTGATATACATGTTATTGATGTGTATCTCACTAGTACTCGTAGTAGTGCCTGGGTATTTGATACTGGTTCGGTTGCTCATATTTGTAACTCGAAACAGGTGCTGCAGAATAAACGGAAGCTAGCGAAGAACGAGGTGACGATGCGCGTGGGAAACGGATCAAAGGTTGATGTGATCGCGGTCGGCACGCTACCCCTTCATCTACCATCGGGATTAGTTTTATACTTAAATAATTGTTATTTGGTGCCTGCGTTGAGCATGAACATTATATCGGGATCTTGTTTATTGCGAGACGGTTACTTGTTTAAGTCCGAGAATAATGGTTGTTCGATTTATATGAGTAATATGTTTTATGCACATGCACCTTTGATAGATGGTCTATTCTTATTGAATCTCGATAGTGGAAATACACATATCAACAACATTGAGGCTAAACGTTTGAAATCGAGCGATAACTCGACCTATATGTGGCACTGTCGTCTTGGTCACATTGGAGTGAAGCGTATGAAGAAACTCCATTCCGATGGACTTCTTGAATCACTTGATTTCGAATCACTTGATAGATGCGAAGCATGTCTGATGGGTAAAATGACTAAGACTCCATTTTCTGGTATGATGGAGCGAGCTACGGACTTATTGGAAATCATACATACCGATGTGTGTGGTCCAATGAGTGTAGCATCGTGCGGTGGTTATCGTTATGTTCTTACCTTCACAGATGACTTGAGTAGATATGGGTATATCTATTTCATGAAACATAAGTCCGAAACTTTCGAGAAGTTTAAGGAGTTTCAAAGTGAGGTAGAGAATCACCGTAACAAGAAGATTAAATTTCTACGTTCTGATCGTGGAGGTGAATATCTAAGTTACGAGTTTGGCGAGCATTTGAAGAAATGCGGAATACTTTCACAGTTGACACCGCCGGGAACACCACAGCGTAATGGTGTGTCCGAACGTCGTAATCGAACTCTCTTAGATATGGTTCGTTCTATGATGTCACTTACAGATTTACCGCTATCATTTTGGGGTTATGCATTAGAAACAGCCGCATTCACTTTAAATAGGGCACCGTCTAAATCCCTTGAAACGACACCGTATGAATTATGGTTTGGGAATAAACCTAAATTGTCGTTCCTTAAAGTATGGGGATGCGAAGCCTATGTAAAGAAGTTACAGCCGGACAAGCTAGAACCCAAAGCGAAAAATTGCGTCTTCATAGGATACCCGAAGGAAACTATTGGGTATACCTTCTATCATAGATCCGAAGGCAAAATCTTCGTTGCCAAGAATGGATCCTTTCTAGAGAAGGAATTTCTCTCGAAAGAAGTGATTGGAAGGAAAGTAGAACTCGACGAGGTTGTCGAACCTTATCTCGAAATTGCGAGTAGCGCAGCACCGGAAGAAGTTCCTGTGGTGCCTGCACCAATTAGAGAGGAAGCTAATGATGATGATCATGAAACTTCGGTTGAAGTTGCTACAGAGCCTCGGAGGTCAACGAGAACTCGTACCACTCCATATTGGTATGATCCCGTTATGAGTGTCATGTTGGTGTACAACACCGATGACCCCGAGACATATGAGGAAGCGATGATGAGCCCAGATTCCAATAAATGGCAAGAAGCCATGAAATCCGAGATTGGATCCATGTACGAAAACCAAGTATGGACTTTGGTGGACTTACCGGATGGCCGGAAGGCTGTCGAGAACAAATGGATTTTCAAGAAGAAAACAGATGCTGATGGTAATGTTACCGTCTATAAAGCTCGACTTGTCGCAAAAGGGTTTCGACAAATTCAAGGAGTTGACTACGATGAGACTTTCTCACCAGTAGCGAAGCTAAAGTCTGTGAGGATTATGTTAGCAATCGCTGCATATTATGATTATGAGATATGCAGATGGATGTCAAAACAGCATTCCTCAATGGAGACATTGATGAAGAGTTGTATATGATGCAACCCAAAGGTTTTGTCGATCCTAAAGATGCTAACAAGGTATGCAAACTTCAACGGTCCATCTATGGATTGAAGCAAGCATCCCGAAGTTGGAATCAACGTTTTGATAAGGTGATCAAAAGTTTTGGTTTTATACAAACTTATGGAGAAGCTTGTATTTACAAGAAAGTGAGTGGGAGCTATGTAGCATTCTTAATACTATATGTAGATGACATATTGTTGATTGGGAATGATGTAGACCTTCTTAATAGTGTCAAGGAATATTTGAATAATAGTTTTTCAATGAAGGATCTTGGCGAAGCAGCTTACATATTAGGCATAAAGATTTACAGAGACAGATCGAAACGCCAAATATCGTTGTCACAGAGTACATATTTGGACAAAGTTCTAAAGAGGTTTGGAATGGAAGATATCAAGAAAGGGTTCTTGCCCATGTTGCCCAATAAGACCTTGAGTAAAACTCAAAGTCCGACATCGGCAGAAGATAGAGAAAGGATGAGTAAGACTCCCTATGCCTCAGCCATAGGATCTCTAATGTATGCCATGCTATGTACTAGACCCGACATTGCATATGCTGTTAGTTTGACTAGCAGATATCAAAGTGATCCAGGAGTGGATCATTGGACAGCGGTCAAAAACATCCTTAAGTACTTGAGAAGAACTAAGGATATGGTTCTTTCTTATGGAGGTGATGAACAGATCGTTGTTAATGGTTACACCGATGCTAGTTGGAACACTGATCCGGATGATTCTAAATCACAATCTGGATACGTATTTATTTTGAATGGTGCAGCAGTTAGATGGAGGAGTGCAAAGCAAAGCGTTGTGGCGAGATCTTCAACTGAATCGGAATACATGGCCGCTTAGGAGGCTTCACAAGAAGCGATATGGATGAAAGAGTTCATTACAGAGCTGGGTGTGGTTCCTAGTGCGCTGGACCCGATGTCTATCTACTGTGATAACATGGGCGCCATAGCCAATGCGCAAGAACCAAGGTCACACAAGAAGCTGAAGCACATCAAGCTACGTTTTCACGCTATTCGAGAACATATCCAAGATGGGGATATAAAGATTTGCAAAGTACACACAGATCTGAATGTGGCGGATCCGTTGACTAAACCTCTCCCGAGGGCAAAACATGACCAACACCAAACTGCCATGGGTGTTCGGTATATTACCATGTAATCTAGATTAGATGACTCTAGTGCAAGTGGGAGACTGTTGGAGATATGCCCTAGAGGCAATAATAAATGTAGTTATTATTATATCTTTGTGTTTATGATAAATGTTTACATTCATGCTATAATAGTATTAACAAGGAAACATTGATACTTGTGTGATTTGTAAACTTAATTTGAAGTCCCTAGTATAGCCTCTATACATCACTAGCTTGTTGGTTGATAAATGATTGTGGTTTCCCTATCATGAACATTGAGATGTTATCAACAACAAGATCATATCGTTAGGAGAATGATATGGTGGACATACTCCTATAGATAAGCGTAGCATAAAGATCAAGTCATTTCAATAGTTCAATTGCTATATGCTTTCTGATACATAGTAACCTAATTCCTTCAACCATGAGATCATGCATATCACCTTTGCCAGATGGATGCTTTGATGACATCAAACACCACACCGTAACTGGGTGGCTATAAAGGTGGCATTGAGTGTTCGGAAAGTATTGATTGAAACACATGGATCAAGAGTGGGATTTGTCCATCCATTTGACGGATAGATATACTCTGGGCCCTCTCGGTGGAATGTCATCCAATTATCTTGCAAGCATGTGTCTGGCTCACAAGGGATCACATATCACAGGAACGAGAAAAGAGTACTTATCGGTAACGAGGTTGAACTAGGTATGCAGAGATACCAACGATCATAACCTCGGATAAGTAAACTATCGTGAGACAAAGGGAAATTGGTATCGTATGTAAGTGGTTCATTCGATCGGATAGTAATCGTAGAAATATGTGAGAGCCATATGAATTTCCAGATTCCTCTATTGGTTATTGTTCGGAGAAGTGTCTCGATCATGTCCGCATAATTCACAAACCGTAGGGAGACACACTTAAGGATTCGACGTTGTTTGAGTAGTTATGGTATTATGAGAAAGAGACCGAATGTTGTTCGGAGTCTCGGATGGGATCCGGGATATCACGAGGTGATCCGGAATGGTCCGGAGAATAAGATTCATATAAGGAAAGTCCCGTTTCGGAGTTCGGAAATGATTCCGGTGTTTTCATCGGGAATGTTCTATAAGGTTCCGGAATGTCCGGCACTCCGGAGGGGAAAGGGTACATGAATGTGTCATTACAAGTTGGAATGATTGTATCATGTACTAAGTGTCTTCGCTGTCCAAAATAAAGGGTTTATTCAAATCCTAAATTGAAAAGTCAAACGGCTAGTTTGAAAGTCAAACGGCAATTTTGGAAAGAGGAGGAGGAGGTTGAAACCGAGTTGGGGAGGGAGTCCCTCCTCCCCAAGATGACACACCACCCAAGACGAGTTGGGGATGGACTCCACTCCCTCCCCTTGGCCGCCGGCCCCTCCACCTATATAAGGAGGGGCAGGGCTCCCTCCTAGCACACACAAGTACCTCTGCTCAAACCCTAGCTTGGCGCCTACCACCATAGCCGCCGTCCCCTAGGGTTTTGCCCTAGCCGCCGACTTGGGGTCCCCGGAACCCTAGCCGCCGGCTCTAGCACCTCCTTCTTGGTGTGTCTAAACCCTAGATCGTCGAGGAGCTCTCTCATACTCCACCATACTCGCTCCGGCTTAAGGCGAAGCCCTGCGAGATCTCCCCTCTACTTTCGGTACCACGCCGTTGTGCTGCCGGAATCGCGAGGAGAGTACTACAACCTCCGCTGCCTGCTGGAACAAGGGAGAGGAAGGTCTTCGTCGAGTACCAAACGTGTGACCGACTGCGGGAGCGCTGTCGGAACGCAGCGCCGGAAGGATCGTCTACGCGATCTTGAGATCGGGAAGAGTACGACTACATCACCCACGAGAATCCTCTCTCGTTAAACACTTTGGAATCTTCGAGGGTAAGTTATTCTATCGACTCGTTGCTACCATCTAGTAGATATATCTTGGCTTGTTTGTTTGTATGCGATAGAAAATTTTTGTTTTCCATGCTACGAAACCCTACAACCAAATCTACATACGACGGTACGAGTGCGTAGCTGGCGGCAACCGAAGGGCGGCTAACGCGCACGTACGTGCAACGGCATGGCGGCCACCGGGCGCGGCACGGAGACCGCCGCGATCCCAGAGAAGAGGGCACGCGAGGATCCCGACGAGGACGATTTTGAGGACGCCGTGGAAATGGACACGGTGAAGAGGTTCAAGAGCAACTACTGGGGCGACCCGGCGGCCAACCCCGATATCTTGCAGCGATACGGAGCGCTCATGTCCCGTCTAGATGCTGAGGACAACGAGGCCCAACGCTTCCTCAGGGCGCTCCACCAGTCTAGGCTCGCCGCCGGTGGTGCCGCCGACCCGATCTAGGGACTGAATCGTTCTTTTTTTTCTCGCTAGATGTATCTAGTTGCAAAATTGTTCACCACCAGATTGTATGTTTGTGTAGATTTTTTTCTTTCCGAAAACGTGTATTTTAGCATGGAAACTGCTAGGCGTCCCCCGGACGATGGGAGAGACGTTCCACGGGAAGCAGGACGATGGGAGCCGGCAAAGTCGGTTTTGCTGTATTAGCACAATTTTTTTGCTGCATGATCTCCGGCGAGACGTTCTATTTTTAAAACGAACCTTTTTTTTTGCTTCGGAAGCAAAAGCGGGGACATATGTAGCAAAAGCGGACCGTTTTGCAGCAACAATGAAAATTGGACGATTTTGGGGGTGGAGGACGATGGGAACCAGGGGCGGACCCAAGTAGAGGCTAGTGAGGGCCAATGCCCCCACTCAAATTTCAAATTCCATGAGATTTCCTTTGAAGTTTTAAAGAAAGTTGCCAAAATTTGTTATATTTAAGCAAGATGTTCCCCCACTCCAATGATTTGCCCCCACCTGATGGGAACCCCCATCGTCCGGGGGATCCATATCATTTTCCTTTCAGCATTGTATTTAGCCAGTCTCTTGTTACAAACGTTTCCGTATAAAATTTATTCGACACAACAATTGTATAAGGTAGAGTATGAAGAGCTACCTATAGGGTTTTTTTGCTTTTGGTTGTGAGATGCCGTAGCACATGTCTACTAACCCACGATACTCCGATATCCACTCGTGTGTAATTTGATCCTCGTTTTCTTTCATTACTACTCACTCCGTTCTATAATATAAAATGTTTTAGTCTTTTTGAAACGATCGTGATATCAGGGGTGAGCAACGCAACGCAGATGGGGTTCATGAAGAAGTGGATAGCCTTGTAGGGTTTCGTAGCATGGAAAACAAAAAATTTCTATCGCATACAAACAAACAAGCCAAGATCTATCTACTAGATTGTAGCAACAAGTCGATGGAATAACTTACCCTCGAAGATTCCAAAGTGTTTAACGAGAGCGGATTCTCGTGGGTGATGTAGTCGTACTCTTCCCGATCTCAAGATCGCGTAGACGATCCTTCCGGCGCTGCGTTCCGGCAGCGCTCCCGCAGTCGGTCACACGTTTGGTACTCGACGAAGACCTTCCTCTCCCTTGTTCCAGCAGGCAGCGGAGGTTGTAGTACTCTCCTCGCGATTCCGGCAGCACAACGGCGTGGTACCGGAAGTAGAGGGGAGATCTCGCAGGGCTTCGCCTTAAGCCGGAGCGAGTATGGTGGAGTATGAGAGAGATCCTCGGCGATCTAGGGTTTAGACACACCAAGAAGGAGGTGCTAGAGCCGGCGGCTAGGGTTCCGGGGACCCCAAGTCGGCGGCTAGGGCAAAACCCTAGGGGGCGGCGGCGGCTATGGTGGTAGGCGCCAAGCTAGGGTTTGAGGAGAGGTACTTGTGTGTGCTAGGAGGGAGCCCTGCCCCTCCTTATATAGATGGAGGGGCCGGCGGCCAAGGGGAGGGAGTGGAGTCCCTCCCCAACTCGGCTTGGGTGGTGCACCGGCTTGGGGAAGAGGGACTCCCTCCCCAACTCGGTTTCAACCTCCTCCTCTTTCCAAAACTTGCCGTTTGACTTTCAAACTAGCCGTTTGACTTTTCAATTTAGGATTTGAATAAACCCTTTATTTTGGACAGCGAAGACACTTAGTACATGATGCAATCATTCCAACTTGTAATGACACATTCATGTACCCCTTCCCCTCCGGAGTGCCGGACATTCCGGAACCTTCTAGAACATTCCCGATGAAAACACCGGAATCATTCCCCAACTCCGAAACAGGACTTTCCTTATATGAATCTTATTCTCCGGACCATTCCGGATCTCCTCTTGATATCCCGGATCCCATCCGAGACTCCGAACAACATTCGGTCTCTTTCTCATTCATTCCATAACTACTCAAACAACGTCTAATCCTTAAGTGTGTCTCCCTACGGTTCGTGAATTATGCGGACATGATCGAGACACTTCTCCGAACAATAACCAATAGAGGAATCTAGAAATTCATATGGCTCCCACATATTTCTACGATTACTTTGCGATCGAATGAACCAATTACATACGATACCAATTTCCCTTTGTCTCACGATAGTTTACTTATCCGATGTTATGATCGTCGGTATCTCCGCATACCTAGTTCAACCTCGTTACCGATAAGTACTCTTTTCTCGTTCCCGTGATATGTGATCCCTTGTGAGCCAGTCACATGCTTGCAAGATAATTGGATGACATTCCACCGAGAGGGCCCAGAGTATATCTATCCGTCATATGGATGGACAAATCCCACTCTTGATCCATGTGTTTCAACCAATACTTTCCGAACACTCAATGCCACCTTTATAGCCACCCAGTTACGGTGTGCTGTTTGATGTCATCAAAGCATCCATCCGGCAAAGGTGATATGCATGATCTCATGGTTGAAGGAATTAAGTTACTATGTATCAGAAAGCATATAGCAATTGAAATATTGAAATGACTTGATCTTTATGCTACGCTTATCTATAGGAGTATGTCCACCATATCATTCTCCTAACGATATGATCTTGTTGTTGATAACATCTCAATGTTCATGATAGGGAAACCACAATCATTTATCAACCAACAAGCTAGTGATGTATAGAGGCTATACTAGGGACTTCAAATTAAGTTTACAAATAACACAAGTATCAATGTTTCCTTGTTAATACTATTATAGCATGAATGTAAACATTTATCATAAACACAAAGATATAATAATAACTACATTTATTATTGCCTCTAGGGCATATCTCCAACAGTCTCCCACTTGCACTAGAGTCATCTAATCTAGATTACATGGTAATATACCGAACACCCATGGCAGTTTGGTGCTGGTCATGTTTTGCCCTCGGGAGAGGTTTAGTCAACGGATCCGCCACATTCAGATCTGTGTGTACTTTGCAAATCTTTATATCCCCATCTTGGATATGTTCTCGAATAGCGTGAAAACGTAGCTTGATGTGCTTCAGCTTCTTGTGTGACCTTGGTTCTTGCGCATTGGCTATGGCGCCCATGTTATCACAGTAGATAGACATCGGGTCCAGCGCACTAGGAACCACACCCAGCTCTGTAATGAACTCTTTCATCCATATTGCTTCTTGTGAAGCCTCCGAAGCAGCCATGTATTCCGATTCAGTTGAAGATCTCGCCACAACGCTTTGCTTTGCACTCCTCCAGCTAACTGCTGCACCATTCAAAATAAATACGTATCCAGATTGTGATTTAGAATCATCCGGATCAGTGTTCCAACTAGCATCGGTGTAACCATTAACAACGAGCTGTTCATCACCTCCATAAGAAAGAACCATATCCTTAGTTCTTCTCAAGTACTTAAGGATGTTTTTGACTGCTGTCCAATGATCCACTCCTGGATCACTTTGATATCTGCTAGTCAAACTAACAACATATGCAATGTCAGGTCTAGTACATAGCATGGCATACATTAGAGACCCTATGGCTGAGGCATAGGGAGTCTTACTCATCCTTTCTCTATCTTCTGCCGATGTCAGACTTTGAGTTTTACTCAAGGTCGTATTGGGCAACATGGGCAAGAACCCTTTCTTGCTATCTTCCATTCCAAACTTCTTTAGAACTTTGTCCAAATATGTACTCTGTGACAATGATATTTGGCGTTTCGATCTATCTCTGTAAATCTTTATGCCTAATATGTAAGCTGCTTCGCCAAGATCCTTCATTGAAAAACTATTATTCAAATATTCCTTGACACTATTAAGAAGGTCTACATCATTCCCAATCAACAATATGTCATCTACATATAGTATTAAGAATGCTACAGAGCTCCCACTCACTTTCTTGTAAATACAAGCTTCTCCATAAGTTTGTATAAAACCAAAACTTTTGATCACCTTATCAAAACGTTGATTCCAACTTTGGGATGCTTGCTTCAATCCATAGATGGACCGTTGAAGTTTGCATACCTTGTTAGCATCTTTAGGATCGACAAAACCTTTGGGTTGCATCATATACAACTCTTCATCAATGTCTCCATTGAGGAATGTTGTTTTGACATCCATCTGCCATATCTCATAATCATAATATGCAGCGATTGCTAACATAATCCTCACAGACTTTAGCTTCGCTACTGGTGAGAAAGTCTCATCGTATTCAACTCCTTGAATTTGTCGAAACCCTTTTGCAACAAGTCGAGCTTTATAGACAGTAACATTACCATCAGCATCTGTTTTCTTCTTGAAGATCCATTTGTTCTCGACAGCCTTCCGGCCATCCGGTAAGTCCACCAAAGTCCATACTTGGTTTTCGTACATGGATCCAATCTCGGATTTCATGGCTTCTTGCCATTTATTGGAATCTGGGCTCATCATCGCTTCCTCACATGTCTCAGGGTCATCGGTGTTATCCACCAACATGACACTCATAACGAGATCATACCAATCTAGAGTGGTACGAGTTCTCGTTGACCTCCGAGGCTCTGTAGCAACTTCAACCGAAGTTTCATGATCATCATCATTAGCTTCCTCTCTAATTGGTGCAGGCACCACAGGAACTTCTTCCGGTGCTGCGCTACTCGCAATTTCGAGAGAAGGTTCGACAACCTCGTCGAGTTCTACTTTCCTTCCAGTCACTTCTTTCGAGAGAAATTCCTTCTCTAGAAAGGATCCATTCTTAGCAACGAAGATTTTGCCATCGGAACTATGATAGAAGGTATACCCAATAGTTTCCTTTGGGTATCCTATGAAGACGCATTTTTCCGCTTTGGGTTCTAGCTTGTCCGACTGTAACTTCTTTACATAGGCTTCGCATCCCCAAACTTTAAGGAACGACAATTTAGGTTTCTTCCCAAACCATAATTCATACGGTGTCGTTTCAACGGATTTAGATGGTGCCCTATTTAAAGTGAATGCGACTGTTTCTAATGCATAACCCAAAATGATAGCGGTAAATCTGTAAGTGACATCATAGAACGAACCATATCTAAGAGAGTTCGATTACGACGTTCGGACACACCATTACGCTGTGGTGTTCCCGGCGGTGTCAACTGTGAAAGTATTCCGCATTTCTTCAAATGCTTGCCAAACTCGTAACTTAGATATTCACCTCCACGATCAGAACGTAGAAATTTAATCTTCTTGTTACGTTGATTCTCTACCTCACTTTGAAACTCCTTAAACTTCTCGAAAGTTTCGGACTTATGTTTCATGAAATAGATATACCCATATCTACTCAAGTCATCCGTGAAGGTAAGAACATAACGATAACCACCGCGCGATGCTACACTCATTGGACCACACACATCGGTATGTATGATTTCCAATAAGTCCGTAGCTCGCTCCATCATACCAGAGAATGGAGTCTTAGTCATTTTACCCATCAGACATGCTTCGCATCTTTCAAGTGATTCAAAATCAAGTGATTCAAGAAGTCCATCGGAATGGAGTTTCTTCATACGCTTCACTCCAATGTGACCAAGACGACAGTGCCACATATAGGTCGAGTTATCGCTCGATTTCAAACGTTTAGCCTCAATGTTGTTGATATGTGTATTTCCACTATCGAGATTCAATAAGAATAGACCATCTATCGAAGGTACATGTGCATAAAACATATTACTCATATAAATCGAACAACCATTATTCTCGGACTTAAACAAGTAACCGTCTCGCAATAAACAAGATCCCGATATAATGTTCATGCTCAACGTAGGCACCAAATAACAATTATTTAAGTATAAAACTAATCCCGATGGTAGATGAAGGGGTAGCGTGCCAACCGCGATCACATCAACCTTTGATCCGTTTCCCACGCGCATCGTCACCTCGTTCTTCGCTAGCTTCCGTTTATTCTGCAGCACCTGTTTCGAGTTACAAATATGAGCAACCGAACCAGTATCAAATACCCAGGCACTACTACGAGTACTAGTGAGATACACATCAATAACATGTATATCAGATATACCTTTCTTCTTGATGTTGCCGTTCTTCAAATCCGCCAAGTACTTTGGGCAATTCCGCTTCCAGTGACCTTCTCCCTTGCAGTAAAAGCACTCAGTATCAGGCTTAGGTCCAGCCTTGGTCTTCTTCGCCGGCGTGGTAACTTTCTTACCACCCTTCTTGAAGTGTCCCTTCTGTTTAGACTTGCCTTTCTTGAATTTGGTGGTCTTATTGACCAACAACACTTGGTGCTCTTTCTTGATCTCCACTTCTGCAGACTTCAACATAGCAAACAGTTCTGGCAACTGCTTGTTCATGTTCTGCATGTTGTAGTTCATCACAAAGTTCTTGTAACTTGGTGGTAGTTATTGGAGGACACGGTAAATCCCCAAAGCATTAGGAATCACTATACCCAAGCTTTGAAGTTTGTTTGCGTGCCCAGACATCTTAAGCACATGCTCACTGACGGAGCTGCCCTCTTCCATCTTGCAGTTAAAGAACTTTTCAGAAGCTTCATAACTTTCAATTGCCGCATGAGTCTCAAAGATCAATTTGAGATCCTCGACAATATCATATGGGTCTGAATTCTCAAACCTTTTCTGAAGCTCCGATTCCAAACCATACAAGATAGCACACTGAACTATGGAGTACTGATTCTTCCGAGCGAGGTAAACATTCTTTACTTCATCGGAAGCATCAGCTGCAGGTGGGTCACCCAGCGGTGCATCCAGCACATAGGTCAAATTACCAGCTGTGAGGACAATCCTCAAATTGCGGAACCAATCCGCGAAGTTGCTTCCATTGTTTTTCAACTTTTCTTTCTCTAGGAACGCATTAAAATTGATGGTAGGGGCTGCCATTGATCTACAATATATTTGCAATAGTTTAGACTAAGTTTATGACAAATTGAGTTCAAATTAATAATAAAGTTAATCTAGGTGAACTCCCACTCAAAACAACATCCCTCACATTGTTTTAGTGATCACACGAACCAAATCCACTACATCAACACCGATCATCACGAGAGTTGATATAGTTTCAATGGCGAACAATCGTCATGTTCATCATATCTACTATATGATTCATGCTTTACCTTTCGGTGATCCGTGTTTTGAGACCATGTCTGTACATGCTAGGCTCGTCAAGATCAAACCTTAGTTTCCGCATGAGCAAATCTGGCTTGCTCACGTTGTATACACTTGTAGAATCTAACACACCCGATCATCACGTGGTGCTTCGAAACAACAAGCTTTAGCAACGGTGCTAATTAAGGGTGAACACTTTATGACTTGAAATTCATGTGCATGAGGGATCATCTTATAATGCTACCGTTGTCTACTAAGCAATACAAGATGCATAAAGGATTAACATCACATGCAATTCATAATATGTGATATGATATGGCCTTTCTTCTTTGTGCTTCCGATCTCCATCTTCTAGCACGAACATGATCTCCATCATCACCGGCATTGCATCAAGGTCAATGACGCCTCTTCATGGTTGTCGTCCACCGGCTTCAACTATTACAACTACTTTGAATAGACACGCGGGTCTTAACATAAATTAAAGACAACCATATGGCTCCTGCCGGTTGCCAACTTACAATAAGGAACATTGCATACATCAAATATAATCACAATCATGGCCATATCACATCACTGCACACCCCTGCAAAACAAAGTTAGACGCCTCTACTTTCTTTGCATGTTTTACGTGGTTTGGGGCTTTCAATAAGTGTCGTTCTAACTTACGAACATGAACCACAACATTGATACTAGTATTGTTAATCACCCGTTGTAAATTGGATCTTAACTATGCTAGGAGAAACAGGCACCCGCAAAGCCACTTATGCAATACAAGTTGCATGTCAAGCGTGGAGCAAGTCTCATGAACGATGTCATGCAAGGTTAGCCCGGGCCGCTTCATCCCAACATACCGCAAGATGCAAAGTACACAAGAAGCAATAGACAATAAAAGCATCAACGCCCATAATGACCATTGTGTTCTACTCGTGCAACAGATCTACATATAGACACGGCTCTGATACCACTGTAGGGTTTCGTAGCATGGAAAACAAAAAATTTCTATCGCATACAAACAAACAAGCCAAGATCTATCTACTAGATTGTAGCAACAAGTCGATGGAATAACTTACCCTCGAAGATTCCAAAGTGTTTAACGAGAGCGGATTCTCGTGGGTGATGTAGTCGTACTCTTCCCGATCTCAAGATCGCGTAGACGATCCTTCCGGCGCTGCGTTCCGGCAGCGCTCCCGCAGTCGGTCACACGTTCGGTACTCGACGAAGACCTTCCTCTCCCTTGTTCCAGCAGGCAGCGGAGGTTGTAGTACTCTCCTCGCGATTCCGGCAGCACAACGGCGTGGTACCGGAAGTAGAGGGGAGATCTCGCAGGGCTTCGCCTTAAGCCGGAGCGAGTATGGTGGAGTATGAGAGAGCTCCTCGGCGATCTAGGGTTTAGACACACCAAGAAGGAGGTGCTAGAGCCGGTGGCTAGGGTTCCGGGGACCCCAAGTCGACGGCTAGGGCAAAACCCTAGGGGGCGGCGGCGGCTATGGTGGTAGGCGCCAAGCTAGGGTTTGAGGAGAGGTACTTGTGTGTGCTAGGAGGGAGCCCTGCCCCTCCTTATATAGGTGGAGGGGCCGGCGGCCAAGGGGAGGGAGTGGAGTCCCTCCCCAACTCGGCTTGGGTGGTGCGCCGGCTTGGGGAGGAGGGACTCCCTCCCCAACTCGGTTTCAACCTCCTCCTCTTTCCAAAACTTGTCGTTTGACTTTCAAACTAGCCGTTTGACTTTTCAATTTAGGATTTGAATAAACCCTTTATTTTGGACAGCGAAGACACTTAATACATGATGCAATCATTCCAACTTGTAATGACACATTCATTTACCCCTTCCCCTTTGGAGTGCCGGACATTCCGGAACCTTCTAGAATATTCCCGATGAAAACACCGGAATCATTCCCCAACTCCGAAACGGGACTTTCCTTATATGAATCTTATGCTCCGGACCATTCCGGATATCCTCGTGATATCCCGGATCCCATCTGATACTCCGAACAACATTCGGTCTCTTTCTCATTCATTCCATAACTACTCAAACAACGTCGAATCCTTAAGTGTGTCTCCCTACGGTTCGTGAATTATGCGGACATGATCGAGACACTTCTCCGAACAATAACCAATAGAGGAATCTGGAAATTCATATGGCTCCCACATATTTCTACGATTACTTTGCGATCGAATGAACCACTTACATACGATACCAATTTCCCTTTGTCTCACGATAGTTTACTTATCCGAGGTTATGATCGTCGGTATCTCTGCATACCTAGTTCAACCTCGTTACCGATAAGTACTCTTTTCTCGTTCCCGTGATATGTGATCCCTTGTGAGCCAGTCACATGCTTGCAAGCTAATTGGATGACATTCCACCGAGAGGGCCCAGAGTATATCTATCCGTCATATGGATGGACAAATCCCACTCTTGATCCATGTGTTTCAACCAATACTTTCCGAACACTCAATGCCACCTTTATAGCCACCCAGTTACGGTGTGGTGTTTGATGTCATCAAAGCATCCATCCGGCAAAGGTGATATGCATGATCTCATGGTTGAAGGAATTAGGTTACTATGTATCAGAAAGCATATAGCAATTGAACTATTGAAATGACTTGATCTTTATGCTACGCTTATCTATAGGAGTATGTCCACCATATCATTCTCCTAATGATATGATCTTGTTGTTGATAACATCTCAATGTTCATGATAGGGAAACCACAATCATTTATCAACCAACAAGCTAGTGATGTATAGAGGCTATACTAGGGACTTCAAATTAAGTTTACAAATCACACAAGTATCAATGTTTCCTTGTTAATACTATTATAGCATGAATGTAAACATTTATCATAAACACAAAGATATAATAATAACTACATTTATTATTGCCTCTAGGGCATATCTCCAACAAGCCTTCCACATCAAGAACGTGACAACGGTGTTGCAGAAGACGCTGAGGATGTCGGAGTTTGACTGGTATGCCAAGTCCAATGGCTACACCGTGGCAGTATAGGACCACTACTTTCGCATGGTGTATGACACCATCTATGCCTCTGTGAAGAAAGATGGCCCGTGTGCAGGTGGGCTCTTCTGGCAGGTGTTGGCGTCCGGGATGAAGACATGGTCCGACGCATGGGCGGATCTAGGCACAGGGCAACCAGAGCCATGGCCTGAGGCATAGCATTGAAGCCCAATCAATGTTGATGGCAGCTACAAGAGCCGGCTTTCCCTGAAGAAGGAGATCTTGAATGTGGTTGGTAGGACGGACTTGAAAATCTAGGCACTCTTGGCCACCCTGGCTCCCAACCCCTCCAAAAACTGCATCATGCCGCTTATGGAGGCATGCCAATGGGAGGGGACTTCGACACGACCATTGAGGACGAACTTAGAGGTCGCCGCTCCGGCGAATCTGGCGGTTGAAGCAGAACCTGCCAATGCATGCGGTTTCGCTGGTGGAACGTTGTGGCCGGCTATATGAGAAGCTGATCATCCAAGAATCAAACTGCTGAGCTTCCAGGATTGGACGCCTTCTTGCTATTAGGAGTAGTAGTGAATTGAGTAGCTATATAGACGAATTTGAATAATATGATATTTATGTGAATCTATATGGTTCAATATTACTGTGTTATATCTCTGACCTCTATTTGTTATATTTATATGCTATTACTATTTTTACTATTATTGTGATATGTAACAAAATATTGTTGTTAATTTTAGTAATAGTATTAATATTTTTTTTGGATTTGCTAGTTCTCAGGCGCCTGGGAACTTCTTAGGTCTCAGTCACCTCTTTTGTCATTGGATTTACTTCGCGATTCGTGCAACGTAGGACTTTCACGTGAGTTGCAACTAGGTTGTAACTGGGATTTTAACGAGTTGCAACTAGATTGCAACTGAGAATTAGTACAAATTGTATAAGATGCAACTAGGTTGCAACTGATAATTAGCACAAATAGTGACATAAGAAGTTCTCAGGCGTCTGAGATCTAGGCACTCCCATATTTTTTTATTTATAAAAACACTTAGTGACTTGTGAGCTACGCATCAACATATTAAGTACCGATGGCCTGCCGGACACCACTAAAAGTTACCAGTCACCTTACAACGGTGGCGTGTCACCCACACGCCACCAAGAGATGATTTGACATGCCAGTTATGGACAAATCTGCACTAATGATAGTCCATATTTGTCGCTAGGTTTTAAAGGATATATATATTTTTATTACTTTTCGTATTTTTTATCGATGTTGATGATTATTAATAGATTGGTTGAATTTGTTTATCGTATTTTTTATCGGTGTTGGCCTCTTCCGAGCGTCAGCGTGCATCCGCGCCGCGCCGGGGACCACTTCTTCACCGTGCTCACTCGCGTCGACCGCTCCGCACCGGGGACCACTTCTTCACCGTGCTCACTCGCGTCGGCCGCCCCGCGCTGGGCACCACTTCTTCGCCGGGTTCAGGGCCTTTTCCGCGCCGCGCCGAGACGTCCGCGCGGTGATGTCGCCGCCTCCTCCTCCGAGTGTTGTCGTCATCACCCACGGAAGAGCTGCTGCAGCGTGCCTTCCTGATGGTACGGTGCCAGCTCAATCCGATTCACTTGTAGTATTTCATACATGTGTTTTTGTTGTGATTCCGATTCTGTACGTCTAAATTTGACGAATGGATCGGCGAATCCTAACCGAACGGAAGCTATTTTGAACCCTGAACTAGATCAGGGATTGGAAGCCCATCGAGCAACCTGGGTTAAGATGGCGAGGATGATAACATGTTATAACAGAGTAAAGACTAAATACTAGTGCACACTGTAATGCAGCATGACTACATTCTGTTCCCAAGGTTGCACTCTTTATAAACAGAGAATATTTCATGAGAGTGAGAGGAATAGCTAAAAATAAACACGGAGCAACCCATCGATGTAATAATCCTGTTACTGCCTCCTCTCTAACTAATTGGTGTCACTCTTTTGACCCTCCCTGAGTTCTAGGCTCACCAATCCTCCTCTCTGTCTCTAAAACCTTGTAAGCGAACAATGCTGTTTGGGTCTACTTGGTAATATATGTTCAGGCTGGCGCAAGCCCGCCGTAGACTCCGGTAAAAAAAAATATATTCAGAAGATACAATCCTCTGCTGCTCTGGTGATTATGGGAACAATGCGGTGTAGGATCTGAAGATTTAGAATGCGGACTCTTACTGATGACTTGACCTTCTTACAGTTCAGTCATGATTTAATCGTTTATGTATCCATTACATAGAATGCACATGTCTAGTTTCTCTGGCATTGGCTAGTCGCAGTTGAAACGAAAGTTGATGGAGTGGTATGAGTTCTTTTTTCCTGTACTGATGGCAATTGGGTTTCCAAATTGTAACTATGTGTCCAAGGATTGCAATGCCTAGGCGTGCAAAACCATGCAGGATCTCATTTGCGGCTAGAACGCGGGCTATTTGTCATTTATTTGCTTGGTCTGAAGTTCCATTGCTCAAATTCACTAATATAGCTGATTTTTCCAGGGCGGATCATGGGAAAAGAATACAACTTCCGCCGCGGGAGGGGGGGGGGGGGGGGGGGGGGGTGGTGTGTGTGTGTGTGTGTCCAAGGATGATAACAGTCAGTTAGAGAGGGCTCGTTTTCCAGGCTAAACCAAGAGGCCATCTGGGAGGCACACACACCAATAACAGATTGAGATGACAGGCTCCAGGCGAGAGGATGGACTGGACGTGTCCCCTTTGTACTCCCTCGGTTTCAAAATATAAGATGTTTTAGGTTTGTGAAGAAAATAAATCTAGATTTCTTTTCGTGTGTAGATTTATTCTAAATTTGAGTGAACCTATATACTAAAATAAGTCTAGATTCATCTTCTACACAAACCTAAAAATCTTATATTTTAAAACGGAGGGAGTAGTAATCATGCCGAATCAGCGGAGCACCTATGCTTCTGAGTGCAGCTTCGCAATGCGTTTTGGAGATCAGTTGCTGCTTGTTATTGTTCTGATATCCATGCCCTTGTTCCTCCGGTGGGCTGCAAATCCGGTGGCCATGACGTCTTTCGTGAGTGGTGACCATTGTCTAGGGAGCGCATCCACAAGAATCGCCACTGTGCTTTTGTTGCTCCCTATTTGGTTTGGAATATCTTGGGCGAGCATGACCGAAGAATTTTCGAGCCGAAGAACAATTGGTGGGTGACGTCTCTTTTTTTTGGGTAAAAGAGGTTGTTATCTGCAGATGCTTAGCTTTTGAAAGTCATCGGTGATACAAGGGCTGAGAGGGTTTTAACCTTCCTGGGCTGTTCTTTTTTTATCTTTATTTTGATTTTGGGTTTTGGTGTGTTCAGCTCTTTGTTTTTGTCATATTTTTTCTAATATCATGGGAAGATCTGCGCATTCGAAAAAATCAGGAACGAACTGCTATTCCAGACTTGTTGCTGGAAACTGTGTCTTATGTCAACAATCTGGTGCATCACGACAGTTTGTGCTCAAATGCTAGGAAGGCAAAACTGTGAAATCATGAACTGTTTTGTGTGAGATTGTTTGGTTTGAATTGTTGACACTTGCTATTATTGCAAAAAAGGTCTTGTTTTATTTTACCAAATTAGTACCAGCTGGTACTTTAAGAAATAGCACTGAACATAGGTCAATGATGCAGGGCGGACAACAGTAGAATTGCAAGATATAGGAAACTAACTAACAATCAATCTATTATACAGCTCTCCCTGGAAAACGAGCTACAGTATTACACAGCAACCTCAAGACAAACAAGCAGTTATACAGCAGCGCAATTTTCACATTCGGGTCAGTTCGAAACAAGTTGAGACTTTCTGAACAAAGTGTCAAGATCATTCAAACAACTCAGTTACTAGTATTGTCAATCACCCGTTGTAATTGAATCTTAACTATGTTAGAAAAAACAGGCACCCGCAAAGCCACTTATGCAATACAAGTTGTATGTCAAGCGTGGAGCAAGTCTCATGAACGATGTCATGTAAGGTTAGCCCGGACCGCTTCATCGCACCATCCCGCAAGATGCAAAGTACACAAGAAGCAATCGATAACAAAAGCATCAACGCCCACAATGATCATTGTGTTCTACTCGTGCATCAGATCTACATATAGACACGGCTCTGATATCACTGTAGGGGTTCGTAGCATGGAAAACAAAAAAATTCTACCGCATGAACTCACAATCAACATCTAATCTGTGAACAAACCAAGATCTATCTACTAGATCGGTGCAACGAGTTGATAGAGTACTAACCCTCGAAGATCCAAAGCGGTTAACGAGAGCAGATTCTTGTGGGTCATGTAGTCGTTCACTTGCCGATCTCAAGATCGCGTAGACGATCTTTCCGGCGCCACATTTCGGCAGCGCTCCCGCAGTCAGTCGCACGTACGGTACTCGATGAAGACCTTCCTCTCCCTTGTTCAAGCAGGCAGTGGAGGTTGTAGTTCTCCCCTCGCGATTCCGGCAGCACGACGGCGTGGTGTCGGAAGTAGAGGGAAGATCCCGCAGGGTTTCGCCTAAGCCGGTGCGGGTTATGGTGGATCTAGGGTTTCCGTCGATCTAGATTTAGAAGGCCGGAGAGGAGGAAGTGGAGTCGGCGGTGGCTAGGGCGACGGCGGCGGACCGGTGGTGGCGTGAGGCGGCGGCGCGGCAGCGGCGGCCCTAGGACGGCGGCGGCGCGGCTTGGAGGTGGGGAGGGCTGGTTGTAGTGCTTTGGGGCAGCCCCTCCCCTCTATTTATGAGAGGGGGAAGCTTGGGAGAGGGGAGTTTGAATCCTTCCCAAACCCAAGTTGGAGAGAAAGAAAGACTCTTTCCTTCTTCCACTAGGAAACTATTGTTTCAGTTTGACTTTTCAAACCTCCCTTTTGACTTTCAATTTAGAGCTTTATTTCTCTCTCGCAAATGCCCAACCAAGTGACCTAGGACATGATACAATCATTCCACTTAACCATGACACATTCATGAAACATTTCCCTTCCGGTCCGGTGAACCTTCTAGATCCTTCTAGAACCTCTCCGATGAAAACATCGAAATCATTCCTGAACTCCGGAATCAGACTTTTCTTATATGAATCTTATTCTCCAGACCATTCCGGATCTCCTCGTGATATCTCGGATCCCATCCAAGACTCCGAAAAACATTCGGTATCCCTACTTACATTCCATATTTACTAAACAACATCGAATCCTTAAGTGTCTCTCCCTACGGTTCGTGAATTACGCGGACATTGACCGAGACACTTCTCCGATCAATAGCCAATAGAGGAATCTGAAAATCCATATGGCTCCCACATATTTCTACGATTACTTTGCGATCGAACGAACCACTTACATATGATATCAATTTCCCTTTGTCTCGCGATAGTTTACTTATCTGAGGTTTGATCTTCAGTATCTCTGCATACCTAGTTCAACCTCGTTACCGATAATGAAGGGAATATGCCCGAGAGGCAATAATAAAGTGGTTATTATCGTATTCCTTATTTATGATAAATGTTTATTGTACATGCTATAATTGTATTAATACGAAAACATTAATACATGTGTGTTTAATAAACAAACAGAAAGTTCCTAGTTTTGCCTCTCTCATAAACTAGCTCGTTGATTGACAAGATGATCAAGGTTTCCTGATCATGGACATTGGATGTTGTTAATAACGGGATCACAACATTAGTGTAATGATGTGATGAACATTCATCCGAAGTATAGCATTACGATCAAAGTCATTGAGTTTATATTGCTATAACAACTTACGAAGTGATCCTAATCCTTAGACCATGAGATCATGTCAATCACTAACATCGGAAGAGTTTCTTGATAACATCAAACGCCACACCGTAACAGGGTGATTATGAAGATGGATTCAGAACTAATAAAGTGTTATGTTGAGGCCCATGGATCGAGAGTGGAATTTGTTCATCCCTATGACGGATAGATATGCTCTGGGCCCTCTCGGTGATATCACATTGATTAGCTTGCAAGCAAGTGATTTGATCACTAGAATGTTATATCACGGGAACGAGAAAAGAGTGCATGTCAGTAACGAGATCAAACTAGGTATGGAGATACCGATGATCGAATCTCGGACATGTAATATATCGCGAAACAAAGGGATTAAGATACTAGCATAAAAGGTTCCGACGATCACAAGAAAGTCATCGTCGAATGTGTGGGAGTCAGTATGGGTCTCCAGATCCCGCTTCTGATTATTGATCCGAGAGGGGTCTCGATCATGTCTGCATTATTCGCGAACCGTAGAGTGACACACTTAAGAGACACCGACATCCATTTGGAGCAAAAGTTTCATGCCGAAAAGAAAAAGAAAGCGCAGGAATTTATTTCACTAGACACCGAAACTGTTTCGGTTGAAATTGCTGAAACTGGTTCTGAAATGGAATACTAGCAAGGGGTTTTATGTGAATGTTTGTTAATTAAAGTAATTAACAAAATTCTGAATAAATAAATAAAAGAGTTTTATTTTGAGAGCTTGCATTAAATTTGGTGGAAATTTAATGCATGTGAGTGGATTTTTGAGTGGAGGCTTTTTAATGGGAGTGGAGGCTTTTCATTTTGAGTGGGAGCTCCACCCACATGAATGTGGAAGAGGTGGGGGCAGCCCCATGGCTGGGCGCCATGCCCCTTGGGTGCCCCCCCTCTCCCCTATAAAAGGCCCCCCTCTCCTCCTCTCACACCACACCTCCTCGTGAAGGATCTCTCTCCCCCTCTAGAATTTATTCCCCATGGTCTCGGACTAGCGAGATACATGTTCCCGGTGGATTTTCGGCAAGAAAGAGTTGTGCTTCCGCTGCATCGCTGGAGCGAGGAGGCGGAGGTTGCTCGGTGCCTCGAACGTGTGTGCGAGCACGGATGCGCTGCTGTTTTGCGGCGCTAGGACTTCCTCTCGATCTTGAGATCGGCAAGAGATCGTCTACATCAACCACGAGTTTGGACTCGTTAAGCTTTGTCGGTCTTCAAGGGTATGTTCTCTACGGATATACATCCGCCCGTTGTTTGTATCTAGTAGATAGATCTTGGTACATAGTTGTTCCCATCGTAGGAATTTTTTTTTCTATGCTGCGAACTCTACAGTGGTATCAGAGCCGGATCTATGCGTAGATGCTTTGCACGGGTAGTACACATATGAGTATGTGGGCGATGATAATCATTTTATTGCTTCTTAGTTGTACTTTGGATATTGGTGGCATAGTGGGATGAAGCGGCCCGGACAAACTTTACATGTCCTCGCACATGAGACCTGTTCCACGCTTGACATGCAACTAGTTTTGCATAAGTGGCTAGCGGGTGTCTGTCTCTCCTATTATAGTCAATATCTAATTTGCAACGAGTTGTCAACAATTTGGTTATCCTCATTGTGGTTCATGTTCGTAGGTAAGAACGGTTCTATCTTCGAAAGCCCTAAGCCACGTAAAACTTGCAATGGATAAATTAGAGGCGTCTAGTTTAGATTGTTGCTGGGCTAGTGTTATGATATGGTGATGTTGTAAGTAGAAGTATGAGATGATACTCTTACAACATACATAACGTGTAAACTCCATAGACCTTGGATTTACACATAAAGGTATGATAGTGATCATACCACGGTGCACATGATAGAGATCATATGCGAGAACCATATTATTCCACTAATAAACATGTGATGTTTGATAGCATCTTATATTGCTTGTTTGGCGTTTTATTAGCATAATAAGATGATCCCTCATTTAGATATCAAGATAAAAATGTGTTCTTCCTTAAGTATGCACCGACAATGTTTCGTCGCTTCAAGACATCACGTGATGATCGGGTGTACTTGAATCCACGAGCATATCTCGGGTGTAAGACAGTTACACACGCGAATACTAAGGTTCTTACTTGGCGAGCCTAGCATGTACAGACATGGCCTCGGAACACGGACCGAAAGGTTAAGCATGAGTCATATGTTTTGATATGATGACCATATGGATGCTCGCCTTTGAAGCTACGCCGACTCACGTGATGATCGGACTTGGTGTAGTGGATTTGGTTCATGTAATCACCAAAAAGACACGAGGGATGTCGTTTTTGAGTGGGAGTTCATTTCTAATTTGGATTAGTAGAACTCAATTTATCATAAATTAAATCAAAGTGAATTTGCATAATTTGTTGTAGTCATTGGCATTCGTTCACCACCTTATGCATAGTTGTAATTGAGATAATAGAACTATAGAATTCTGGATATTTACTTTACGAACTGGTATTGTATTGTGTTGAGTGTCAATCAAATTTTAACGTCCTATTGCAAACTTTCAGCAAACTCTATTTGGTATTAAATCGAGAGTAACAATTCCAGTGTTAGTATCTTAAGTATCATGTTTGCCTCCATGATTCTTGATTGTTTTAATATCAAGTTTATCTAGGAGCTGAAAGAATTGTTTCAGAAACCATCATGTGTGGCAGATATAACGATATCTGAAACAATGTTTTGGTTGCAATATGATAGAGTATAATATATGTTCTCATATTGGATGAGAATTTATGAAGGTTGGAGATGCTAGACATCCTAATCATCCAAAAGGGTTTTGGAAAGTAATGTTATAGTCACGATTCGCCTTTATAAGCTAAAGTAGCTTGATCATGAAAGTCGTCATGATAAGGGTGAATAGAATATGTATGTAAAATGTTTACTACACTAAAAGATTACTAAAGAATGGATTTTGAAAGAATACCGATCATTTTGATGATGGTGATCTACTTCAAAGTGCAAGTCCAAAGGTATTATTATTTGAATATACACGCTTTGGACTATGTGTCATGTATATGGCGCCACTTTTGATGTTGATAGATTCTTTTAAAAGGAAAAGGAAATGCTGAAAGAGAATCTATAAAATATATTTGGCAGAAAAGAAAAGATTGGAAATATCCAATTTAGGTATATGGATGATATACATGTTATGGTTGTATTCTTTGCTTGTTAAATAATGTGGTTCTTGGGTATTGGATACCGAATTGGTTGGTATGAAATTTCATACGGAATGACGCAATTCATGAACCACAATGGCCTAAGTAACTAGCAAGAGAATATGTGATGATGTTCATCGAAAACAAACAAACCGTTGTTTGTATTTCTCGTTGACATCAAAACTTGACTTCAAGATTTGTTTTAATAATTGTTATTTGAATCAGGTATTATAAGAACAAAGGTTGTTAAATAATTACCGTATTCCATATAAGATGGATGATTTACAAATCTAGTTGAAGAAATCACATCCATAAAACCTAATGCTAAAATGTCGCAAGACAAATGATTGAAAGATCACTTATGAAGTGACATCGCTGTTTAAAATTATATTGGAAAGAAAACATGAAGAATCTCCATATTCATGGATTTTTGGAGTCTTTGATTTGATCAAGTGACGCTTGTGAGACTTTCCACGTGATAATTAAAACTTCGTTCAAAGGCCAAAGAAGAACGAACGACTAAATTATTGGAATTTATACATATCGATGTATGTAGTCCATTATGTGTAGTCGTAAGCGATGGGTTTCAACTTCATATGCTTTTTCTGGAAATTTGAGTGAATGTTCACTTAATGAGAAAGAAGTGTGAAATATTTGAAAATGTTCAAAGACTTTCAAGATGAAGTGAAAATCATTGTAACAAGAAAATAAATGATTTATGGTTTTATCATAAGGGATTTATTTGAGTTACAAGTGTAACAAGAAAAATAAATGAATTATGATTTATCATAAAGGGATTTATTTAAGTTGCAAGTTTAGCAAAACACCTAGATTTACATTTCCAGAAACACCATAGGAGTATGGATTGTTTTGAGATTTGTAAGGAAACCTTGTTTGACATGGTTGGATCAAAGGTGTTATTTATAAAACTGCCATTATGTTTTAAAAGATTAAAGCTTTAGAGACTACCGCTTTTACACTGAAAAGAGCTCCATCTAGATCCGTTGAAATGACACCATGGAAGTTATGGTTTGGGGTAAAACCCAAGTTGTCATTTCTTAAATTTTGGTATGCTAAACATAAGTAAGATGTTTACAACCGAAGTCGGATGAGCATGTCATTGTAGGTTATTTCGAATAACAATTGGTTATTCCTCCATAACACCAAGGACAAAAGGGTTTGTCGCTTGAAACATGAAGTTTCTTGAAAAAGGATTTTTTTCGTAAAAGTTAAGTGGGAGGACAATAGAACTTTGATAAGGTTAGCGAACCTTAGCTAAATATGCTGAGTTGCGCAGCGCCGGAAAATGTTCCGGAGGCAGCCAGAATGCTCATGGATTACGTGCCTCAAATGTTGCGGTCACGGAGATCTAAGTTCCTATTGAACCAAGTCGGTCGAATAAACAATCAAATACTAAGATTTGAGAGTAAATCATTATTGTTTGACAATGATGAACCGACTATATGCAAAGAAGCGATGATGGGCCCTGACTCCGTCAAATGGCTTGAAGCCATAAAATCCGTGATAGTTCCATACACGAGAAATCAAGTTTTGAACTTGGAAGACCCTCCGGAAAGGTGTAAAAACCTATCGGTCGTATTTGGATCTATAAAGAAACAGACATGGATGTTTCACATCATGTCGTAAAATATTTTACGACAATGTTCAAGGAGTTGACTATGACAAGATTTGATCTTTCATAGCGATATTTAGTCTGGACGGATTAAAGTAGCAACCACTACATATAATTTGGTATATGGTAGATGAATAAACAAAACAAAGTTCTTATAATAGAATGGTTACCTAGGACGTGTACATGACACGATCCAAAGGGTTTTGTTAATTCAAAGGATGCTAAAAAGGGCATGCAAACTTCAATGATTGAAGTAAGCATCGCGGAGTTGGAATCTTCACCATGATGAAAACGAGTTTTCATCAGGAGACGATGAAGATGCTTGCATTTGCAAGAAATTAAGTGGGAGCGCTAAGACATATTTCTAATACATTATGTGGAGGACATCTTATTTATTAGAAATGATGTATATTTTATTGACAATGGTTAAGAATTTCATTTCGATGAAAGACTTAGGCAAAACCCGAATATTCAGCATGAATGTCTATAGTGGATAGACGGTGACGCTAATATGGTTATGCCAAACGTACATATATGAGATATTGAAGGAGTTCAATATAGAAATGACAAGAAACAGTTCTTGTCACATGGAAAGGAATTGAATCAAGATTCAAGTGTATCGACACTTGATAAGTGAAACAAGATTCAAGTGTTTTGACAATTGATGAGTGAAATCACAAGAATGTTTTGATCAATCATACCATGATATGTACACATCCAGATATGTCCTATGCTCTAAGTGTTATGAGCATATACCAGAATGAATCATAAAATGATCATTGGACTATAGTAAGGATATTCTTATGATCTTTTGGAAGAACTAAGAATATATTTGTGTAGAGGTGACAAACAATTACAAATAGTTCATTGTAAAGCGTTACATTGATACTAGTTTTGTCACAAGATACAAATTAAGTTTATCTCAATTTAAACTATGGGTGGCACAATGTAATGGAAAGGAGATTCCATGATGGATTTGTATGAATTCCAAAGTTAAGACATTGTGACGGATACTACAACAAAAGGCTAAGTATATGACTGCTATAGTAGCAGCAAAGGAGGGAATTTGTGTCAAGTAGTTTGTTATCAAACTAAGGTGTGGTTCGCAACGGGCTAACACTAAAGATATATTGTTTGACAATAGTATCGACGTGTTTTAACCCCAAGGAACTAAAGGTCTCACCGAAAGACCAAATTTATACAATGCCATCTCATTGGAGAATGAGTGATGCGTGAAGACGCAAAGACATGCAAATACACACGGACCTGAAGCGTCAGCTCCGTAGATTATGTTAACCACTTGCAATTGCGTATATGGAACACCAGAAAGCCATAGGTGTTCAATACGCAAAGTTCTCAAACTAGATTATTGTCTCTAGTGCAAGTGGGAGACTGAAGGAAATATGCCCGAGAGGCAATAATAAAGTGGTTATTATCGTATTCCTTATTTATGATAAATGTTTATTGTACATGCTATAATTGTATTAATACGGAAACATTAATACATGTGTGTTTAATAAACAAACAGAAAGTTCCTAGTTTTGCCTCTCTCATAAACTAGCTCGTTGATTAACAAGATGATCAAGGTTTCCTGATCATGGACATTGGATGTTGTTAATAACAGGATCACAACATTAGTGTAATGATGTGATGAACATTCATCCGAAGTATAGCATTACGATCAAAGTCATTGAGTTTATATTGCTATAACAACTTACGAAGTGATCCTAATCCTTAGACCATGAGATCATGTCAATCACTAACACCGGAAGAGTTTCTTGATAACATCAAACGTCACACCGTAACAGGGTGATTATAAAGATGGATTCAGAAATAATAAAGTGTTATGTTGAGGCCCATGGATCGAGAGTGGAATTTGTTCATCCCGATGACGGATAGATATGCTCTGGGCCCTCTCGGTGATATCACATTGATTAGCTTGCAAGCAAGTGATTTGATCACTAGAATGTTATATCACGGGAACGAGAAAAGAGTGCATGTCAGTAACGAGATCAAACTAGGTATGGAGATACCGATGATCGAATCTCGGACATGTAATATATCGCGAAACAAAGGGATTAAGATACTAGCTTAAAAGGTTCCGACGATCACAAGAAAGTCATCGTTGAATGTGTGGGAGTCAGTATGGGTCTCCAGATCCCGCTTCTTATTATTGATCCGAGAGGGGTCTCGATCATGTCCGCATTATTCGCGAACCGTAGGGTGACACACTTAAGAGACACCGACATCCATTTGGAGCAAAAGTTTCATGCCGAAAAGAAAAAGAAAGCGCAGGAATTTATTTCACTAGACACCGAAACTGTTTCGGTTGAAATTGCTGAAACTGGTTCTGCATGTGAAATGGAATACTAGCAAGGGGTTTTATGTGAATGTTTGTTAATTAAAGTAATTAAAAAAATTCTGAATAAATAAATAAAAGAGTTTTATTTTGAGAGCTTGCATTAAATTTGGTGGAAATTTAATGCATGTGAGTGGATTTTTGAGTGGAGGCTTTTTAATGGGAGTGGAGGCTTTTCATTTTGAGTGGGAGCTCCACCCACATGAATGTGGAAGAGGTGGGGGCAGCCCCATGGCTGGGCGCCATGCCCCTTGGGTGCCCCCCCTCTCCCCTATAAAAGGCCCCCCTCTCCTCCTCTCACACCACACCTCCTCGTGAAGGATCTCTCTCCCCCTCTAGAATTTATTCCCCATGGTCTCGGACTAGCGAGATACATGTTCCCGGTGGCTTTTCGGCAAGAAAGAGTTGTGCTTCCGCTGCATCGCTGGAGCGAGGAGGCGGAGGTTGCTCGGTGCCTCGAACGTGTGTGCGAGCACGGATGCGCTGCTGTTTTGCGGCGCTAGGACTTCCTCTCGATCTTGAGATCGGCAAGAGATCATCTACATCAACCACGAGTTTGGACTCGTTAAGCTTTGTCGGTCTTCAAGGGTATGTTCTCTACGGATATACATCCGCCCGTTGTTTGTATCTAGTAGATAGATCTTGGTACATAGTTGTTCCCATCGTAGGAATTTTTTTTTGTTTTCTATGCTGCGAACCCTACAGATAAGTATTCTTTTCTCGTTCCCGTGATATGTGATTCCTTGTGAGTCAGTCACATGCTTGCAAGCTAATTGGATGATATTCCACCGAGAGGGCCCAGAGTATATATATCTGTCATATGGATGGACAAATCCCACTCTTGATTCATGTGCCTCAACGCATACTTTCCAAACACTCAATGCCACCTTTATAGCCACCCAATTACGGTGTGGTGTTTGATGTCATCAAAAGCATCCTCCCAGTGATGGTGATTAGCATGATCTCATGGTCGAAGGAATTAGGTTACTATGTATCAGAAAGCTTATAGCAAGTGAACTATTTGAATGACTTGATCTTATGCTACGCTTAACTATAGGAGTATGTTCATCACATCATTCTTCTAATGATATGACCTTATTGTTAATAACATCTCAATGTTCATGATCAGGAAACCATGATCATATATTAACCAATAAGCTAGTTTAACAAGAGGCTTTACTAGGGACTCTTTTATGTTTACAAATCACATAAGTATTAATGTTTCCGGTTAATACAATTATAGCATGGTATGTAAATATTTATCATAAGTACGAAGATATGATAATAACCACTTTATTATTGCCTCTTGGGCATATCTCCAACATGAACCCCGGTCTGATTTTTATCATAAGAAACACCTTTCCATTGCATCTACTATCATTTATAATTTCTGCAATTTATTATTTCTAAACTACAAAAAAATTGCCCTACTTGTAATCACTCATAAAAAACCCAAAACAACTCTACTATCTTCCATATCATCTAGTTTGCATTTCTTTACTTTACTTTAGTTTGTTTTATATTTTATTTATATTACTAATACGAAACCTTGTGATGACAACCACTTGGTGGAGTTGGGGACATAAGACAAATTATTTTACTTTGCAGGTTACTTGAAGAGGAGAAGACAAATACCCTTTCATAACCAATTCCTCGAGTATTTGATATAAACCCTCGAGTCACCCTTGTGTGGGAAAATAAGCTTGCTACAAAACTCTGCACTTAGAGTCCCAACAAAAAGTGTCCATGTTTGTTGCCATCAAAAGCCTATTGTAGCAGTCTTCCCGCATGTCATTGCTAGATGCGTCCATCATGATGCTAATTGTCGTTGCGCTGCCGCTCGTCGCCGTCCTTGCCACTTCTGTCCCCAGCAACATAGGAGTGGCTCTGGAACAGCCGCCCAGCCAAAGACTGCTGGTGTAGGGTTCATTGCATGTAAAACAAAAAAATTCTACCGCAAGAACACATAAAACCAAGATCAAATCTATGGACAAGCCAAGATCTAATTTACGAGATCGGTGCAACGAGATTGTAGAGAACTAACCCACGTAGATACAAAGCGTTTAACGATATTCGGATCTTGTGGTTGATGTAGTCGATCATTTTCCAATCTCAAGATCGTATAGACGATCCTTCCGGCGCCACGTTCCGGCAGCGCTTCTGCAGTTGGTGACATGTACGGTAGTCGATGAAAACCTTCATATCCCTTGTTCCAGCAGGCAGCGGAGGTAATAGATCCCCTCGGAATCCCAACAGCACGGCGGTGTGGTGGTGATGGTAGAGGAGGAGAGATTTCAGCAGGGCTTCGCCTAAGCCAGAGCAGGACGGTGGACGAGAGAGAAGAGAGGCGGCGGCTAGGGTTAGGCGCCAAGGGACAAGGGGTGTGGGGGTTGATACATCCAAAACGTATCTACTTTTCCGAACACTTTTCCTATTGTTTCTCCTCTAAACTTGTGTGATTTGGATACAACTAACCCGGACTAACGCTGTTTTCAGCAGAATTACCTTGGTGTCTAGTTTTTGTGCAAAAAATCAAATATCAGAAAAAATCCGGAAAAATATGCCAAAAATTCTATTTCACCAGAAGACTCATGGAGCCAGAATACGAGACGGAGTGGAGCCCTTCACCGATCATCCTCTCTACGCCTTGCATCCTCCCTTCGCCGCAGTTCATCCCTCTCCCTCTCCTACTCCCATCTCCTCTCATCCTCCCTCCGAATCGGACCAAAAGCCAATCTAGATCTGGCGCCACCATACGGTCCTGATCTGACGAAGTTGTTTCTAGGGGGAGATCTTCTCGGGCCACCAAAACCCCCAAATCTGCGATACATGGCTGGTCTTGATGTAGCGACATGGGCGAAGGATCTACTATCACCAGAAATTACTCCTCTCCACTCAATCGGAGTCGCAACCGCAGGAGTCGATTCTCGTGGACTGGGTGGAGATCACACAAAAACCACCCCGCACCGCTGCCTAGGGTTAGCAAGCAAGGGATAACCGTCCCCAACCGAAACGTGAGAACGAGGAAGCCCCTGAGGTACCAACTTTGTGTCCAGGACTGTAATTGGTACAACTTCGTCCCCACTCTCGTGTACACGCCCAAGCCGAACCACATCACAAGCACGCACCAAGGATGCCGTATAACGTGTCTGGGACGCTGTACCGAAGACCAAACCATCTGTAGCATCTATTTGAGGTCCAAATCTAACAACAAACCGAGAAAACCGAACGGTGCAACCATAAACGACACCGTCGATTGCCGGCAAAAGCGTGGAATCGATCATAGCTCCCTGCTTATCCTCCAAAAGCAAACCCTTATCTCCATCACGTACCACAAAGCCTGACTCTCTCCCCTGTCGAGCCGATCGGTCCGAAGAATGGAAGAGTACGCACCACCGTTGTTGCGTCTGCGAAGGCGGCACCGGATGTGGTGGCGGATGTGGAGGAGCCGGTATCGGCGGCGACCGATCGTCTATCGTGACGCGCAAGTCACCGCTTCGCGACATCCTAATTGCCTGTCCAAATATCTAATTGCGAACAACTATTCTATTTCATGGATACAAACAATTTTCTTGTGCTCAAATGATAGGAAGGCAAAACTGTCGAATCATGAATTGTTTTGTGTGAGATTGTTTGGTTTGAATTGTTGACACTTGCTGTTATTGCAAAGAAGGTCATGTTTCATTTTACCAAATTAGTACCAGCTGGTACTTAAGATGCAGAGCAGACAGCAGTAGAATTGCAAGATATAGGAAACAAACTAACAATCAATCTATTATTACAGTATATTATACAGCTCTCCCTGGAAAACGAGCTACAGTATTACACGGCAACCTCAAGACAAACAAAGCAGTTATACAGAAGCGCAATTTTCACATTCGGGTCAGTTCGAAACAAGTTGAGACTTTCTCAACAAAGTGTCAAGATCATTCAAACAACTCAGTTACTGGTGGACTAGAACTCGGCAGGTACTCACGTGAGCTTGCTCGGATGGGTGGAGAGAACAGGTGGAGGCTCCAGGGGGTTGCCTTGAGATGGACCTGCTCAAGCCGAAGACCCACCGCCTCCTCGGCAAGGATATCATATCCCGTAACCAGGCTGACTATCCGTTTCTTGATTCCTCTAATACGAGCAGCGGCATCCCCACCTCGGCTCACGCGTGCCTCCGTCTCCGCGAGCAGTTTTTCTCTCAAATGAGCCTGAATCTCAGTCCGCCGAGCCTCCATTTTCTGGTAAACCCACTCTAACCGCCGCAAGATGGCCTGGCTCTCCTCACCGGCGTTGATGTCCTGGTTCGCTTCGCCTGCGTCTTGCTGTTTCCCTTGAGGACGCGCCACGTCTGCTGTGGGCGCGCCCTCCATGTCTTGACCGTGCTGGGCCACGCTGCACTCCGCCTCGTCCTGGTGCAAGGCTGCGCGAGCTGAAGAAGCTGTACGTACGGCGTCGGGATGCCACGCCTCGCGTACTGTGCACTCCCCGCCGGCGGCATGACGCGGCGCAGCATCGGCTCTAGTACATCTTAGCGCCTGGTCGGTGTCCACGTCGTCGGGGCTCCCACGAGCTGCGCGGTGGCCCTTGTCCTGACGCAGAGCTCCGTGCGCCTCCGCGCCATCACCAGCACCAATCTGATCAAACAAGAAACAGAGTCATGAAAACGTTGTTAGGTTGACCTCTCCACGTATGAACCCAACGGTTCATACGGACCCTCGATTCGCGCCCTGATCGGAGAAGGGGGGGGGGGGGGGGGGGGGGGGGCAACCAAGTCAAGGTTGGTGGGCCCCTGTGGCAACGCAATATAAAAAGAGGTGGGGACCGGGGGCACTGACTATGAGGTTCGTCGCGCCGCCGCTCTCCCCACCACAACTCCTTCCGATCTAGGGTGTTGCGCTTAGCCACGGAAAGCACCACCGACGCTGCCTCGCTCACCCACGCTCACGCCGTCGCCCTCTACCATGGCCACTAGCTCGGTATGTTTCTCTTCCTCACTGATCTCTTCCCTCTCCTCTTAGATCTTGGACAAGATCTTGCATAGGCAAAAGCAGCTACCGAATTGATCTAGCCTAGATGATCCTAAGGCAGTTCTAACATTGGTATCAGAGCCTGCTAGTTCTAGATCATTTCGGTAGAAAAGAATCAAAGAGAAACCCTAGTTCATCCCCTGCAAACCCCGAAAAGAAAATCGAAAAATAAAAATCCCCAAAAGGCTCCCAGAGAGAAATTGGAATCCCAAAAGAAAATCCCCAAAATTCGGAACCCTAACCCTAACAGAGAGAAAGGGGGAAAGGGGAAAAGGGCACTCGCCGGGCTCGCCGGCAAAGCTGCGCTGCCGTTCTGGCCGCGCCGCTCCTCTCGATCCAAGTCCGCATTGGCAAGCCGAGGGACTGGACGAAGAGCACGGGCAGAGGAGGGGGTCGCGCCTCCGCAACTGCCGAAGGAAAGATCCCCTTCGGGGGCAAAGGGCGAGCCACCCAGCTCCGTCGCACAACGCCAGTTAACCCCCATTGAGCGCAAGCCAGGGGCAGTGGGGGGCACCGCCGCGCTTCTCTCTCTCTCTCGCCTGCGGGCCGCTTCAAGGAGAGGAAAGGAAGGGGGAGGGAGGCTCGCCGCAGCAGCGTCGCGCCGTCCACGGAAGGCCGCCGGCGCTGGCGCGTCTTTTCTTCCCAGGGCCGCCGCCGCCCCGCGTGACAGAGCTGGAGAGGTGGTGAAGTGGGGAAACAGAGGGGGTGTGTGCTCGCGAGGGAGAGGGAAAGGGGCCGCCGGTCGACCCTGGCGGCGCCGCCTCGCCTCCAGCCGCGCAGCGCCGCCGTCACCGGGACAGAGAGTGAGCGCGCGTGGGGGAGAGTGGGAGCTAGGGTTACGTCGGGGGCTGGTCGAGGCTGTTCTTGATCAAGCGAAAAGCAAGGGAGGCCGTCCGATGGCATCCTACGGCCAGGATAGGGCGGCGGCGAGTCCAGGCGGGCCGTGTAACACCCTCAGAATCGACCCTATGCAAGTTTCAGCGCTTCTCGCCAAAACCCGCATAGAAACGATTCAAAGGTGCCCACCAGGCACTTTCGTGCGGGTGGAAAACAAAGTAATAACATTACACAACAGTCCTCGATGGGACCCACAGAACAGATATATATATACAACACGACTCCATGAGTCAAGAATACAGATATAATATACAAAGATCCAAATCACCTTGAAAACGATAGAGCGTCCAGCTACGGACAAGATGCAAATGGGGCTAAGAGCCCTGAAGAATAACCAATAGCGTCCATAACCCTGCCCAGGCCAAGCCGGAAGGGTAACCCTGCTAACGACGTCGATCTCAAAACCTGCTTAAGCAAAAGGGGTGCCGACAAAGGGCAAAGGAAAAAGAGGAGCGTCAGTACTGAGGCCAGTACACGGCGAGGCTAGAATTCGGCGGTCCTCGCCTACATAGGTATGGTGGACTGAGCGGCAGCGCAGCATGCACTAAACAACCTATAAAGACTCGATACAACTGGCGGCTATCAGAGAGAGATAAGAAAGACCTATTCGGATCCACCCTGAGTCTTACACTAAAAAATCCCATCCTGGTATTTCCCCCTCGAGACTAAACGAGGAAGTCCACCGAGGAACTAACACAGTTGGCAGTTTTATTTATTCGGTTATCGTTGCAGCAATTACTAGTCAGGTATAGATAATCATCCTGATAAAATAAGCAGTGGGCACTTTTAGTTATACATTCCGTTGTAGTTGCGACACTTACTAGTCAAATACAATTACCATGAGATAACCCAAAACCCAACAGTTGTTGGTACTTTTATTTAGCCATTCCGTTATAGTTGCAATACTTACTAGTCAGGTACAATGGTCGCAAGCGACACCCAAACAATCAATTGTGGGCAGTTTTATTTAGCCATTCCATTATAGTGAAGCTAATTACTAGTCATTATAAAGTCGAATTTATAGCACTACTTTAGTTATAGTTGTCTATGATCGAGATACTGTGCTCCAAGTCGTTCATAACCGCGGACACGGCTTTCAGAAAGTTTTATCCGGCCGGGGTGCACAAATAGCAACACACACTCGATCAACCTCGGAAAAACCAAATCAAAACCCAACGAGGCCTTCACGACAAAGCAATCACAAGATTCAGAAATATTTCAGGGGGCCACCCCATTGAGTAGACCCGCAACGAAGCTAGCTGACTCCGAGACGGACTCAAGGTTTGCGTCAATGGCTGTAAACGACTGGGAACCCGAAAATGTGACTGGGCTTGTCGATACCGCGAAAAAACTCCGCTTACCTAAACAGTACAGTGTGCTCCTCGCACAATCGTAAATAAAGCAGTAAAGCATGGCATAAGTACAGGATCGTAAATAAAACCTCAAACTAGTTTGTGGCCCCAAGAAATAAGACGGAATCAAGCTCTGGCTCAGGGGGTCCCATAATCCTCCCGGATGTGGATAGCGCGATAAATCAAGGAACATGTATCAAGCACTCGGGGTCCTACGGGACACAAGTGGACGGTTAACAACCAAATAACATCTATTGCCCACCTGTGCCTCTGCTTACCTACTTCAATTTTAGTTGTTAAACAGGAATTAAAGTGAACGATAAGTAAAGCCATGATCATCTCCAACATCAAACATGCGGCCATACTCCAACAACTGTGGTACTTGGCGACACGCAACAGCACTTGAGCAAGCGACTACGACGCGCAGGTCCAACTAGCTACCAAACAACAGGTAATAGGAGGTGTCCAAGTCAATATAAGGCTGCGAGGGATATCACGGGTACGAAAACTAGAGCATCGCAACACATATAGCAATAGATCAACAGGAGGGAATAAATACTATAAAAGTAAGATAGGTAGAAAGGGGGAGATGCTCGCCTGAAAAACATTGCCGACGGTTCAACCGAAGATCGGGTCGACACTCGCATCAACTCAACGGCCTTATCCGCGAAGAACCAAAACACTAGAAGAAACACCGGATGCACTATTTAATACTACGGCAAAAGATCGGGCATGATGCATGTATGAGGTATGACATGGCAAAGATGCGATGCGATTGGACAATATTAAGTGGAACCGGGGTCCCGACAATTAATTAAACGGTTCAAGTTATTTAACTACCCCGCAATTTAATTGTTGTCTTAACATGGCAAAAGATAGCACCGGTTCTCTATACAAATTTAAATGGGAACAATATAAGACTAGATCTGCCCGCATATGGGCCCCATATTTAATTATATGGTGAATCGGAATAAGGCCCCCAAACACATGAATATGCATGCAAACATGAACAAGTTGATATGCAACAATTTGATAATTCATTTATAAAAATAGGGCTCGAGAAAGGGGTCACACATTACGGTTCGACGATCTTGGTGTTCCGAGGGTTCGGGGTTGGTCTCAGGGTTCAGGGTTCGACGGAAACGGCAGGGTTCGGTCTCGGCGGGATCGGCGGAAACGTTCTCGAATAAAAGAGGTAGATCTTGTCGCATCCGTGGTCTTCGGGTTGTTGCCGACGGTCATGGCGTTCGGGATGAAGTACTTGTCGCATCGGGGTCTCGGTGTCCTCGGATCCGGTTGAAGATCTCGGCGTTCGGCAAACTTCGAAGTATACCTTGGAGTTCCGCGATGATCTTGTCGATTCCCTGTCGAAGGCCTTGGCGCTTCGGATCGGTCTTAGGGTCTTGGGGTTCGCGTCCGTGTGGCGATCTTGTCGTTCCGCGTAGGCGTCCTCGGTGCCGGGGAAGATCTTGGGGTTCTAACTTGTTCGTCGTTGACGGACTTGGTTCGTCGTCGGGTCTCGTCGGGATCAGTCTTCGGTGTCCGGTGCCGATCTTCGGGTACCGGGGTTTCTCGGTGTGGTTGGCGCACTTGGTCTAAAGTCGAGGTTTCTCCCGAAGATCTTGGGGTTCCTTCTTGATATTGCTGATGCCGATCTTGTCGTTGGACTCGGGCGTTTTAGGGAACATCGCACAAACACACAAAAACACACGTGGGCCAGAGGTGCGGACGCGCGGTTCGACTGTGAGCAAGGTCGGTAGCACGCCGAGGCGGCGGCCTTGCAGCGGGGCGGATGGCCTCCGGAGCGGGGTCCACGGGGAAGCGGAGGAGGCGCTGGCGGCGGAGGGCGCTGCCAGGGGAGGCCAGCGGCCTGGCGGAGCTTGGGATGGTGGCCGGCGGAGCGGCTCGACGGCGGGCGGAGGGGTCCGCCTGGGCGCAGGGGGCGGACCGTCCTCGAACGCCGGCGGCCGGAGGAGGCCACGCGGCCGCGCGCAGGCGACGGGGGTGCTCGGGGCGGCGCGCTCGCGGCCAACGACGGCGGGGCAGAGGGCGCCGGGAGGAGGGCGAGGGGACGGGCGAGGCGAGGCGGCCGAGGCGACGGGGCGTCGCGGGAGGAGGCGGGCGGACGTCGGCGGCGTGCCGCGGCCGGAGGAGGAGCAGCGGCGGGCCTTGCTGCCGACGGCGAGGAGGGCCAGAGCAGGGGAAAAGAAGGAGGTGGGCGAGCGCGGCCGCAGAGGGGAGGGGCGACGGCGTCGGGGAGTGGGGGGAGAGAGGAGGTTGGGGAAGGGAGCGCGCGCGGTCGCCGAAGAGCGATGCCGGCGGGGCAGACGGGGAGAGGCGGGGTCGAGCGTGCGGGCAGAGGAGGAAGGTGAAAGGGCGGTGGTGATGGGGGGACCTGGCGGCGCGGAGGACGGGTGGAGGCGGCCGGCGAAGGGAGAGGGGAGGAGAGGAGGACGCCGGCGCCGGAGGGAGGAGGAAGAGGGCCGCGGGGCGGTCGCGTGAGGGAGAGGAGGGAGCGGGCAGTGCGGAAGGTGGGGGACGGTTCGGTGTGGGGTGGGGCCGCGGTGGGGTCGGGGCGCAAGTGAGAGGTGGCAGGCGGGTCGGTTAGTGAGAGAGAGAGGGTTGGGGAGTGGGGAGTGGTCCAGGAAGGGTGTGGGCCAGGGGTGTAAGGGAGAGGGGGAGAGAGGGGGTAAGAAGGAGCTGTGTGAGAAAGAGAGAAAAGGGGGTGTGGGCTGGTGGATTGATGATGTGGCAGGGTGGGTAGGAATTGGGGGAGAGGGTGAGGTGGCGAGCTGTGAGTGGTGGGTAGAATAGGTTTGGGTAGATTTAGGACTTCGGGTGGGCTGGTTTAGGTGGACCGTTTTTAACTGGGGGTGGTCGACTGGGTCGAATCGGCCCGTTCGACTGCCCCCCTAAAAAAATGTTTTATTTATTTAAAACAGGGCCTTTGCAACCCGATAGCAGACAAAACAAAATAATCCGGAGACCCGGGTTTTGCGTTTGAATAAAGACGGGGCGTTTAGAAAACAAAAACAGGTTTTCCGCAAATAGTTTTATGCAAGCAAATGCAAGATGATGACGATACTCAATGCAATGTGGCATGATGACATGAGCATGCGGTCATGATGATGCAATGCACAAAAATCAACGCAATTTTCTAGTAGTGGTTTTGCGGGATGCCACAATTCGACACCACTAACAATGGATCTCGCCCTCGAGATCCGCCTCATGGTACCGGAAAGGAAGGTCGGCGATCTGCGTCTTCTCGCTTCGTGTAGATCCTCGCGACACCACTAACAAGAGGTCGTTGTCCGTGATCGTCGAGAGAACACTCCGGGAACAAAAGGTCGAAGGTAGAGGTATCAACAAATAAAGGCACCCCTATCTTCCGTGGACGGAGTAAAACTGCTGGATCCACTGATTCGATGTACAAGAGCGAATGATAAGAGTAGTCGGATGGTGATCAGTCCATCGTGCACCCAAACCATTACTCTGCACACGAATAGGCGGATTATGCAACCAACTCTCGGAATTCAGACTGAAGATCTCGACAAACGAGGTTCAGAAACAAAGGAGTGATGCAGACTCTGCATCGGATCTGGCGTAGATGATGTCATCGCATCGGAAAACACCGGAAGGCACAAACAAGGAACCAAGAATGGTACCACAGTAGACGGATTCCTTAGGCAGCATGAACACCGGATGGTAAAACACCGTTATATAGGAGGAAGCGAAACCCTGAAGGTACGACGGAACCCAGCCACGAGAAATCCTGGACTCAAAGAGAGAGAAGAGAGCGGATTCAAAACGCGTAGAGGTAAGAGGAGAATAGCAGAGGGGTAAGGAGTAAAATCAGACCTAATCAGAACTATCCAACCGATTTTTCAAAAATAGTTTTGACACTCTACTTCGGTCGTTAGCTAGGTTATCCTACAGGATGGACTTGTGGGGTATCGCAACTGCTGAGCTCTGATACCACTCTGTAACACCCTCAGAATCGACCCTATGCAAGTTTCAGCGCTTCTCGCCAAAACCCGCATAGAAACGATTCAAAGGTGCCCACCAGGCACTTTCGTGCGGGTGGAAAACGAAGTAATAACATTACACAACAGTCCTCGATGGGACCCACAGAACAGATATATATACAACACGACTCCATGAGTCAAGAATACAGATATAATATACAAAGATCCAAATCACCTTGAAAACTATAGAGCGTCCAGCTACGGACAAGATGCAAATGGGGCTAAGAGCCCTGAAGAATAACCAATGGCGTCCATAACCCTGCCCAGGCCAAGACGGAAGGGTAACCCTGCTAACGATGTCGATCTCAAAACCTGCTTAAGCAAAAGGGGTGCCGACAAAGGGCAAAGGAAAAAGAGGAGCGTTAGTACTGAGGCCAGTACACGGCGAGGCTAGAATTCGGCGGTCCTCGCCTACATAGGTATGGTGGACTGAGCGGCAGCGCAGCATGCACTAAACAACCTATAGAGACTCGATACAACTGGCGGCTATCAGAAAGAGATAAGAAAGACCTATTCGGATCCACCCTGAGTCTTACACTAAACAATCCCATACTGGTATTTCCCCCTCGAGACCAAACGAGGAAGTCCACCGAGGAACTAACACAGTTGGCAGTTTTATTTATTCGGTTATCGTTGCAGCAATTACTAGTCAGGTATAGATAATCATCCTGATAAAATAAGCAGTCGCACTTTTAGTTATACATTCCGTTGTAGTTGCGACACTTACTAGTCAAATACAATTAGCATGAGATAACCCAAAACCCAACAATTGTTGGTACTTTTATTTAGCCATTCCGTTATAGTTGCAATACTTACTAGTCAGGTACAATGGTCGCAAGCGACACCCAAGCAATCAATTGTGGGCAGTTTTATTTAGCCATTCCATTATAGTGAAGCTGATTACTAGTCATTATAAAGTCGAATTTATAGCACTACTTTAGTTATAGTTGTCTATGATCGAGATACTATGCTCCAAGTCGTCCATAACCGCGGACACGGCTTTCAGAAAGTTTTACCCGGCCGGGGTGCACAAATAGCAACACACACTCGATCAACCTCGGAAAAACCAAATCAAAACCCAACGAGGCCTTCATTACAAAGCAATCACAAGATTCAGAAATATTTCAGGGGGCCACCCCATTGAGTAGACCCGCAACGAAGCTAGCTGACTCCGAGATGGACTCAAGGTTTGCGTCAATGGCTGTAAACGACTGGGAACCCGAAAATATGACTGGGCTTGTCGATACCGCGAAAACACTCCGTTTACCTAAACAGTACAGTGTGCTCCTCGCACAATCGTAAATAAAGCAGTAAAGCATGGCATAAGTACAGGATCGTAAATAAAACCTCAAACTAGTTTGTGGCCCCAAGAAATAAGACGGAATCAAGCTCTGGCTCAGGGGGTCCCATAATCCTCCCGGATGTGGATAGCGCGATAAATCAAGTAACAGGTATCAAGCACTCGGGGTCCTACGGGACACAAGTGGACGGTTAACACCCAAATAACATCTATTGCCCACCTGTGCCTCTGCTTACCTACTTCAATTTTAGTTGTTAAACAGGAATTAAAGTGAACGATAAGTAAAGCCATGATCATCTCCAACATCAAACATGCGGCCATACTCCAACAACTGTGGTACTTGGCGACACGCAACAGCACTTGAGCAAGCGACTACGACGCGCAGGTCCAACTAGCTACCAAACAACAGGTAATAGGAGGTGTCCAAGTCAATATAAGGCTGCGAGGGATATCACGGGTACGAAAACTAGAGCATCGCAACACAGATAGCAATAGATCAATAGGAGGGAATAAATACTATAAAAGTAAGATAGGTAGAAAGGGGGAGATGCTCGCCTGAAAAACATTGCCGACGGTTCAACCGAAGATCGGGTCGACACTCGCATCAACTCAACGGCCTTATCCGCGAAGAACCAAAACACTAGAAGAAACACCGGATGCACTATTTAATACTACGGCAAAAGATCGGGCATGATGCATGTATGAGGTATGACATGGCAAAGATGCGATGCGATTGGGCAATATTAAGTGGAACCGGGGTCCCGACAATTAATTAAACGGTTCAAGTTATTTAACTACCCCGCAATTTAATTGTTGTCTTAACATGGCAAAAGATAGCACCGGTTCGCTATACAAATTTAAATGGGAACAATATAAGACTAGATCTGCCCGCATATGGGCCCCATATTTAATTATATGGTGAATCGGAATAAGGCCCCCAAACACATGAATATGCATGCAAACATGAACAAGTTGATATGCAACAATTTGATATTTCATTTATAAAAATAGGGCTCGAGAAAGGGGTCACACATTAGGGTTCGACGATCTTGGTGTTCCGAGGGTTCGGGGTTGGTCTCAGGGTTCAGGGTTCGACGGAAACGGCAGGGTTCGGTCTCGGCGGGATCGGCGGAAACGTTCTCGGATAAAAGATGTAGATCTTGTCGCATCCGTGGTCTTCGGGTCGTTGCCGACGGTCATGGCGTTCGGGATGAAGTACTTGTCGCATCGGGGTCTCGGTGTCCTCGGATCCGGTTGAAGATCTCGGCGTTCGGCAAACTTCGAAGTAGACCTTGGAGTTCCGCGATGATCTTGTCGATTCCCTGTCGAAGGCCTTGGCGCTTCGGATCGGTCTTCGGTTCGGCCTTAGGGTCTTGGGGTTCGCGTCCGTGTGGCGATCTTGTCGTTCCGCGTAGGCGTCCTCGGTGCCGGGGAAGATCTTGGGGTTCTAACTTGTTCGTCGTTGACGGACTTGGTTCGTCGTCGGGATCAGTCTTCGGGGTCCGGTGCCGATCTTCGGGTACCGGGGTTTCTCGGTGTGGTTGGCGCACTTGGTCTAAAGTCGAGGTTTCTCCCGAAGATCTTAGCGTTCCTTCTTGATATTGCCGATGCCGATCTTGTCGTTGGACTCGGGCGTTTTGGGGAACATCACACAAACACACAAAAACACACGTGGGCCAGAGGTGCGGACGCGCGGTTCGACTGCGAGCAAGGTCGGTAGCACGCCGAGGCGGCGGCCTTGCAGCGGGGCGGATGGCCTCCGGAGCGGGGTCCACGGGGAAGCGGAGGAGGCGCTGGCGGCGGAGGGCGCTGCTAGGGGAGGCCGGCGGCCTGGCGGAGCTTGGGATGGTGGCCGGCGGAGCGGCTCGACGGCGGGCGGCGGGGTCCGTCGGGGCGCAGGGGGCGGACCGTCCTCGAACGCCGGCGGCCAGAGGAGGCCACACGGCCACGCGCAGGCGATGGGGGTGCTCGGGGCGGCGCGCTCGCGGCCAACGACGGCGGGGCAGAGGGCGCCGGGAGGAGGGCGAGGGGACGGGCGAGGCGGCCGAGGCGACGGGGCGTCGCGGGAGGAGGCGGGCGGACGCCGGCGGCGTGCCGCGGCCGGAGGAGGAGCAGCGGCGGGCCTTGCTGCCGGCGGCGAGGAGGGCCAGAGGAGGGGAAAAGAAGGAGGTGGGCGAGCGCGGCCGCGGAGGGGAGGGGCGACGGCGTCGGGGCGTGGGGGGAGAGAGGAGGTTGGGGAAGGGAGCGCGCGCGGTCGCCGGAGAGCGATGCCGGCGGGGCAGACGGGGAGAGGCGGGGTCGCGCGTGCGGGCGAAGGAGGAAGGTGAAAGGGCGGTGGCGATGGGGGGACCTGGCGGCGCGGAGGACGGGTGGAGGCGGCCGGCGAAGGGAGAGGGGAGGAGAGGAGGACGCAGGCGCCGGAGGGAGGAGGAAGAGGGCCGCGGGGCGGTCGCGTGAGGGAGAGGAGGGAGCGGGCAGTGCGGAAGGTGGGGGACGGTTCGGTGTGGGGTGGGGCCGCGGTGGGGTCGGGGCGCAAGTGAGAGGTGGCAGGCGGGTCGGTTGGTGAGAGAGAGGGTTGGGGAGTGGGGAGTGGTCCAGGAAGGGTGTGGGCCAGGGGTGTAAGGGAGAGGGAGAGAGAGGGGGTAAGAAGGAGCTGTGTGAGAAAGAGAGAAAAGGGGGTGTGGGCTGGTGGATTGATGATGTGGCAGGGTGGGTAGGAATTGGGGGAGAGGGTGAGGTGGCGAGCTGTGAGTGATGGGTAGAATAGGTTTGGGTAGATTTAGGACTTCAGGTGGGCTGGTTTAGGTGGACCGTTTTTAACTGGGGGTGGTCGACTGGGTCGAATCGGCCCGTTCGACTGCCCCCCTAAAAAAATGTTTTATTTATTTAAAACAGGGCCTTTGCAACCCGATAGCAGACAAAACAAAATAATCCGGAGACCCGGGTTTTGCGTTTGAATAAAGACGGGGCGTTTAGAAAACAAAAACAGGTTTTCCGCAAATAGTTTTATGCAAGCAAATGCAAGATGATGACGATGCTCAATGCAATGTGGCATGATGACATGAGCATGCGGTCATGATGATGCAATGCACAAAAATCAACGCGATTTTCTAGTAGTGGTTTTGCGGGATGCCACAGGCCGTTGGGCCACAGACGGGCTGCACTGTGCTGCGCCAGTGCGTGGGCCCGGGCCACCTTTTAGTCCGCTGTCTGCCGCCCAGAGCGGAGCGCTAAGAGAAGCGCGTTGGCGGGCTGTTGGGCCGCCGACGTGATGGGCTGCTCTGCTAACTTTCCCTGTTATTTTTTTTTCCTGAGCAAAGTTTTAATGTTTTTTGTTCAGTTTTTTGAGCAAATTTCATACAGTTTTTTTTATTCATAACATCCCAACGAATTTTCTGTTTAGAGAATATTAAAGTGACAGAATTTTTTCTGCAAAGTATTAAAGTTGATGAATTTTATTCATTTTTCCGCTGCAAATAGTTAAAGGTAATTGCTTAAATGCAATAAAGTGATAGTTAATTTTTTCAAAAGATGTGAGAAAGTGATATTAAAATGAGATTATGATTATGTTATTATATAACCAACGTTATTAATAGCATGGTCATGATTTGTCATTTTATGTTAAAAGGTGCATTTATCTATGTAAATAGTTAAAAGGATTTATTAAAGGTTTAAAGTGAATTAAATTTCAAAAGTATGTTAAAGTAGTTATTGAAACAATTATGATTCTGTTATTTTATTACCAACGTTATTAATAACATGATCATGTTTTGTTGCAATAATATGTGTATTTATCTCTATTATCTGCCCAACGGTGATATAGATTTAATTGCATAAACAGTTGTATGTTTTAATAACGTTGGATTAATGCATGCAATTGTTGTTACGATTACACATCATTGTGGTGTAAAGGAAGAAAAGATGATGATGTTGCATGGCATGAAAAGAAAAGGACCATGCTCTATTGGATATGGCATATACCTTAGAGAACCAAAAGATGTTTAATAACAACAAAAGTTGCATTATTTTTTAAAAACACAATTTTTTTTAGAACACAATTGAGAACGCTAATGCGGGCTCAATTGCAAAGTGTGCTTTCGCATGGGAGTTTATAGAAAAATGGCTTCACTGCCTCAACAGTTTGACACCTCTGTTGTCAATTATAACATGTTCCTAGAAAAATGGGACATAGAAAAGACTAAAAGCCTTTATTACACAGAAATTTGATATGTGTATCCCATGTGGACAATGATACTATGAGTGTGATGTGGCAAGTATGCCATATGGTTTTAAAAATGCTTGTGTGGGTGTTGCTACATTACATGACAAGCTTTATTTATTATCTTTGCATGAGAAAGTACTTTCTGTGTGTGATGTGAATGAAAAAGTTCCCTTGTCGAACAAAGAACAAAAGAAAAGAAAGCGAACTCTTGACTCATCGAAACTATGGCACTGCAGACTAGGCTACATTTCGAGGGGAAGAACAGAAAGCCTCGTTAAAAATGACATTCTTCCTCCGTTAGAGTTCTCCGACATAGAACAATGCATAGATTGCATTAAAGGAAAGTATGTCAAACAAATTAAAAGGGTGCAAACCGAAGCATAGCTACACTAGAAATAATCCACACGGATATTTGTGGACCGTTTCCGGTGAAAAGCGTGGATGGCTATGATTCATTCATAACATTCACGGATGATCACTCCCGGTATGGTTATATTTATCCAATTAAAGAAAGATCTGAAGCATTGGATAAATTTAAAAAAATTCAAAGCTGAAGTAGAAAATCAGCACGATAAAAGAATCAAAATAGTTCGGTCCGATCGTGGGGGGAGTACTACGGTCGGCATACTCCATATGGTCAAGTACCAGGACCCTTTGCAAGGTTCCTGCAAGAAAATGGAATAGTCGTCCAGTATTCTATGTCGGGCGAACCTCAGCAAAACGGAGTAGCTGAAAGGCGCAACCGTACCCTTATGGATATGGTGCGCAGCATGATGAGCTATTCAATCCTCCCATTGGGATTGTGGATGGAGGCGCTTAAAACCGCCATTCACATTCTCAACGGAGTACCAAGTAAGTCGGTGCCCAAAACACCGTATGAATTGTGGACAGGCAGAGTCCCCTCTCTGCACCACTTGAGGGTCTGGGGGAGCCCAGCTGAGGCAAAAGTCTTCAATCCAAACGTTGCTAAGTTAGACCCCAAAACATTATCTTGCCATTTTATTGGCTATCCAGATAAGTCCAAAGGCTATCGTTTCTACTGTCCTGACAAATACACAAAGTTTGTAGAAACGAGACATGCAGTCTTCTTGGAGGACGAATTGATGAGGGGGAGCACAGTAGCTAGGAAAATTGATCTTGAGGAGAAGAGGGTGCATGCACCTAATCCGATGACTCAGGAGCCATTTTTCTCGCTACCTGTTGTGCCACCATCTACAACCCCTGCGGTTGTGGTTCCAGCACCTGTTGTGACTCCACACGTGACAACAATGGGCGAAAATTCGGAACCTGTCCATCAGGAGCCACCTGAACCCACTGTTGAGCACGAAAGGGAGCCAGAACAGCCACCTACTGTAAATGTGCCTGAACCCGAGGCAAGAAATGAGCAAGAGTCTGATGAACTCAGACGGTCTCAAAGAGAACGAATACCAGCCATTTCCAAAGAAATCTACAAAGTTTACAATGTAGTTCATATGGAGGTCGATCCTACCTCATATGAAGAAGCCATGAGTAGCCCTCACTCAGCCAAGTGGGTGGAGGCAATGGAAGATGAAACGAAATCGATGAGTTCCAACAATGTTTGGGACTTAGAGGAAATTCCCAAAGGAGCCAAAACAGTAGGATGCAAGTGGGTCTACAAAACAAAGTATGACTCAAATGGGAATGTAGAAAAGTACAAAGCTAGACTTGTGGCAAAAAGGCTTTACGCAAAGAGAAGGCGTAGATTACAATGAGACTTTTTCTCCGGTCTCATGTAAGGACTCCTTCAGAATCATCATGGCACTAGTTGCACATTTTAATTTAGAGTTACATCAAATGGATGTCAAGACGGCATTTCTAAATGGATATTTAGAAGAAAATGTTCACATGAAACAACCCAAAGGTTTTTTTTCATGGAGGGGAAGGAACATATGGGATGCCGCCTAAAGAAATCCATTTATGGGTTAAAGCAAGCCTCTAGGCAGTGGTATTTAAAGTTTAATGATACCATTAAAAGATTTGGATTCAAAGAAAATGTTGAGGACAACTGCATTTATGCAAAGTTCAAAAGTGGGAAATATATTTTCCTAATTCTATATGTGGATGACATTCTGCTTGCCAGCAGTGATGTTAGTCTACTACTAGAGACAAAGAAGTTCTTGTCATCAAACTTTGACATGAAAGACCTTGGTGAAGCCTCTTATGTTTTGGGCATAGAAAGCATATTGTGAAAAGATTTTAAAGAAATACAATATGCATGCGAGTAATTCAACACCTGCTCCCATAGTCAAGGGCGACAGTTTTGGGAAATCCCAATGTCCAAAGAATCAATATGAGATCGATCAAATGAAGTCAGTACCATATGCTTCGGCTGTTGGGAGCTTACAGTATGCACAAGTGTGCACTCGCCCTGACTTAGCATTTATCACCGGGTACTCGGTAGATATCAAGAGAATCCAGGCATAGAGCACTGGAAGATGATAAAGAAAGCTTTGCGTTATGTGCAAGGCACAAAAGGCCTCATGCTTACATATAGAAGATCTGATTCCCTAGAGATAAAAGGGTATTCAGATGCAGATTTTGCGGGAGATAAAGACGACCGAAAGTCCACGACAGGGTATGTCTTTACTCTTGCAGGAGGTGCTATTTCGTGGAGAAGCGCCAAACAGTCGATAGTTGCATCATCTACGATGTATGCATAATTTATAGCATATTATGAGGCATGGGACAGGCGTTATGGTTAAAGAAATTCTTACCCGACTTGAAAGTGGTTGACTGCATCAGCAGGCCACTAAAGATGTACTGTGACAACGAGCCCGCGATATTCTATGCTCACAACAACAAGTCGAGTAATGCTTCAAAATCTATAGATATAAAGTATTATGTTGTGAAGGACAAAGTCCAGGATCAAACTATAAGTCTCGAGCATATAAGGACAAAGGATATGCTTGCGGATCCGCTAACGAAAGGCTTACCACCCAATGTGTTCAAGAAGCACATAGCCGGCATGGGTTTAACGGGAAGCCTATGATTCCTGGACTATAGAGGCCCAAAAGTAACAGAATTTGTTTCAGAACATGAAGGTATATAGTGGCTGTCTGATTCTATCGGCAATTGAGCTGAGACGATGAAACATGCTCTATGTATCATTCTGTGATGGAATAAGTAAAAAACAAGGTTAAAAGTAAAGTCGAGATCAAGGGGGAGAATGGTAGGTTGACCTCTCCACGTATGAACCCAACGGTTCATACGGACCCTCGATTCGCGCCCTGATCGGGGGCGCCCAACCAAGTCAAGGTTGGTGGGCCCCTGTGGCAACGCAATATAAAGAGAGGTGGGGACCGGGGGCACTGACTACGAGGTTCGTCGCGCCGCCGCTCTCCCCACCACAACCCTTTCCGATCTAGGGTGTTGCGCTTAGCCACGGAAAGCACCACCGACGCTGCCTCGCTCACCCACGCTCACGCCGTCGCCCTCTACCATGGCCACTAGCTCGGTATGTTTCTCTTCCTCACTGATCTCTTCCCTCTCCTCTTAGATCTTGGACAAGATCTTGCATAGGCAAAAGCAGCTACCGAATTGATCTAGCCTAGATGATCATAAGGCAATTCTAACAAACGTAATCAAGAAAGCAAATCATGTAACGAGAGGCGCAAGAAAGAGTGCGTGCGGAGTCAATTTCTCACCCTGCCATTGCCAAGCGCGTGCGAGGCCGTGCTTCTGGGTACCCACACCATCGTCGGTGCACAGAACCGAGGACGCCGAACATCCGAACGGAGCGCACCACCTCGGACGCACGCCGGCACAGGCATGGGCAGGGAACCCTTTGGCAGCACAGCCTTGCGTCGAGGGCCGCCCGCGCCGGGGAGGCCGTGCACTGGGGCCGGCGCAGAATCAACGCCGCGCGGCGAGTTCCGCGGATAACCGATTTTCTTCTGGCGCCAGACAAGAGCTCTAGGAACTCCAGGGGCCGCGCCGCGGAGTCGAACGTTATCCTCCTGCACGCCGATCTTGGGATGGTTGCCCGGTGATGCGGGCGAGGCCTCCTGCACGCCGATCTTGGGATGTCCGCGCGGCGGATGAGGGACCCGCTCTCGCCAGACGCGAGCTCTGGGTCCTCGTCCTCCACGGAAGGCGCCGCCGTGCCGCGCACCATGCGAAGAGCGCACGCTCACGTCGCGACTGCCGTGCGGAGAGGCCAGGCTCGGCGTGACCGCGCTCGCGCCTTGGTGCGGCGCCTCCATGGCGAGCGTCCGAGGCGTGCACTCCGGCGTCGCGGCGAACGTCTGCCGGTGTAGACTGCCTGACGCGAGCCCCGGGGTGGACGTTGCCGCGCTGGCTGGGTGGCGGGTGGTGCACCCGCTCGCGCAGACACGAGGTGCCTGGCCTCGCGGTGGCACGCCATGGCGAGGGGCCCCGTGGAAGGAGTGCATTGCTTCGTGTGCTGGTGTTCTTGGAATCTTGGGAGAGGAGGAAGTTTGTTAGAGAAGGGGGAAAAACGGTTAGCGCCGGCGGGCTTTATACGAGCGGTTTTGCTATTTCTCAGCCGCCTGAAAAATAGTTATTTCTCAGTCGTCTCTTTCACCGTTTGATTTACCTCGTGATTCGTGCTATACATGAGTTGCAACTCGGGTGTAACTGAGAATTTAATGAGTTGCAACTAGGTTGTAACTGAGAACTAGTACAAATCTTAGTAGGTTGCAACTCAGAATTAGCACAAATATTAGGATGACATCAGCGACTTAGACATAACTAATTCTCAGGCGCCTAAGATCTAGGCACTCCCTTATATGAGAGAGGAGGGGCGGGGCGGGGAAGACGAATGACAGTCGGCAGGGTACGAAAGGAAGCATCGGGACGGGATTTGGGGCGCAATGTGGAACCGAACTCGCTGCGCTCGGATTCCACTGCTCGGCGCTTAGATGCTCGTATGGGCGGCAGCAACCCCTCCGTCCAATTTGCGAAATCATCAAGCAGAACTGGCTCGATTAAAGCCGGAAGGAGTGGCGGCGGCACTTCTGTCCTGTTTTTCTTTTTCGACATTGGCACACGACCCAGTTTGAGGAATGGATCGAACTTCCAAGAGGACGGAGGCGAGAAAGAGAGCTTCGTGGGGAAGAAGAAAAGATATGCAGGTCCTGGGACTAGTTTGCGGCATGTTTGGTTGCTTGCCAAGGGGTTTCTCGGCTCTAGTGGAAAGACTTTTGGGTGTTTGGTTGTAAAGCACCGCTCGGCCTGGCTAAGAAAAACGTTCGAATTGACCTTTTCTAGCGAGCCAACCTCTTTTTTTGCTTCCTTTGGAAACTAGCGTACGAGCTTGTGTGAGAAAGATGGCGAGAGCACACTCGTAACCGCGAAAAAGCGGAGAGAGAAATTGGGTCACCCCCGCCATTTTTCACCGCCTATTTACACTGCCTAGCCTCAACGCCAATTCACGCATCACCATTTTCCTCCATCCGAGCTCTCTATCCAAGTTAGCTTCTTCAACGATGAGCGGATAAGCGGTGCAGTCTACTCCGGTCGGTGGAGCATTGCCACCACTAGTATTCTTCATCTACTTTCCCGAGATGTTTTCTTGGTTGTCTGATGTTCATATCGCCGTAAGTAGGATCCAACCCTAATTGTGGTAGTTTAGACTTGTTAATCATGTGATTTCTCTTTAGTAGAGCTCAAGGTTGTATTGTAGAGTTTGCAAATCTTGATTCATGATGTTGTCGTGGTATTTCCGACGAGTACGCCATGGAGGGGTCCTCACAGTGCGTGTTTAGAGATGTGGGGGAAGACGGACGATTGACGGGTACGAGGTAACACAGCTTACCCAGGTTCAGATCCCACAATGGTGGAGGAATCCTACTCCTGCTATAAATCACTATAACGGCAATACGCCGAGTTACAGAGATAGGTTCGCTGTGCGAGGTGTGTGTTAATCGATCCGAGATTGTGCCCTAAAGGCTCCCATAGGCCCGACTTATATAGTCGCCAGGTCCTAGGGTTATAGGGAAGAGTCCTAGTCGGACAAGTTACAGAGTCCTACACTGCCTATTACAAGTCTAGCGTGTCTTGTACTCCAAGGCTCCGGGTACGTCGGTGACTCCTTCGTAGCCTTCCTTTATCCGGCATAGGCCTCCCTTCTGGATCCATCTAACTGGGCCGCCCAGCAGGTCATGGGCCATGCTACCAACTGTCGGCCACCCGGGTTATCCGGATAAGAGACATGCTATGAGGATACCCGTATAGCATATCCCCAACAGTAGCCCCCGGAGAACTCCGAGATCTTGCGCCGTCTTGCCTCTTCAGGTTGAATGCTCCGTCTAGATGGATGTCGGCACATCGTCAAGCAACATCTTGTAGTCCTCTCAAAGAACCCTGCAAGGTTTTCTCCGTCTTCAACTTGTAAGCCGGAGAATTGCTGAATCTTCTATCGTACTCTTACGTAGCCGGATTGGATCCGTCCATGCCGGAATCTTCCGATGTGACGGCTCATCCACCTATGACAGCTAGGGCGATGTAGACATAGGTCAGCAACGCCTCGTAACTTACACATGCAGAGAACGCAATCATGTCTGTTTTTCCCGCGCGAGAGATACGAACCGTTGGCGGTGACGGTTGGTAACGTGGCAAAATTTTCGTGCACGTCCCCGCACACGTCGCCTACGCGGCAACCGTTCGATCATGCTGCAGGAATCTTGATGCCGGAGGAATAGTAACTGCGGTGGAAATTTTACTTTTCATCTCATTCTCCTCTGCATAATATTCTTTCTCCAGCGAGCGCCTCCTCGAGCTCTCCGCGCAACATGCAAAAAACCCTAGCTCCCCAATCTCTCCCAGTCACCACCGAACACACCTAATGGCCAGCAGCAGCTCCTCTCCCTCCATGGCGGCGTCAGGCGAAGCCGCGGCAAAGTCAGCGAGCTCCGTCGTCGTGCCTCCAGAGGGTCTGGTTATCCCCAAGTCCGCGGTGGTCGAAGCCACCGGCGGCGACCATAATCCAGCGGCGTTGGAGCTGCTGGAGGAGGAGTATGACTCCCATAAGGGCGATTAGTGCGGTTTAGATATCACATACCGCAATATGAAAGAAATGATCACCGAGGGCTACCTTCCTGCGACGGAGGGGCTCGCCTGGCGGGCGGCGCCGACTGGCGAGGTCGCACCTTATCCCCAAGCAGGAGAAAAAGTGTACCTCAAAGCGCAACTGGTACGTGGCGTCTCCCTGCCCATCTCCAACTTTTTCCTTGCTGTCCTGAATCATTACCGAGTATAGCCTCAGAACCTTTCCTCCAATAGCATCTTAGCGCTTAGCAATTACGCGGCACTTTGCGAGGGTTATCTAGGGATTAGGCGTAGGCTAGATCTCTTCATCTATTTCTTCACCATTAAGCGCGAAGCCAGAGCCAGCAAGAACGAGCTCAGAAATTGTGGCACCATCAGTTTTAAGATCCGGCCTGGCCGGCGCTTCCCCGACATCTTCGGCCACGAGTCCTGCAAGAACTGGCAGCGGATGTACTTCTATGGCCCAGATATCCCTGTGGCTGGCCGAGAAGTCACGTACCCGGACTTCGTCGAGGGAGTAGCCGCCGAAGCCTCGACATGGAGATCCCATGCCTCCCTTCTCTTCGACATCGATGCTTCCCGCGCTATAAGGCGGATAGAGTGGTTCGTAGAGACGGGTCTAACTGGATTGGACCTGGCCATGTTGTTCATCAGGCGGATCCAGCCTCTGCAGCACCGCTTGAAGCTGATGCACGAGTATTCCAACGATAGAAGGGAAAGCTTCCGCATCTCCGAGGACAACTTCTCGAGCGACTCCGTCAAGCTCCGCCTCAAGGACATCGTCAAGGTGAATGATAAGAAGTGTGGCTTCACCATGACCTACGACATGTTCCTAGAGAGCAAGTGCCCAAAGGTAACTGTTTATTTTCCGTGTATGACATATACTCCGGTTCTTTCGTCTAGCCATTACCATCTCATCTAACACGGTGGTTCTTCACTTAACAGCTTAGCGACATAGATGAAGATAGCATGGCTCCTCAAATCTATGATCCAAAGATGAAGGAAGTCACCGTCGTTTCTGACGACGATGCTCCGTTGGCGCGAAAGAGGAAGAGCTCCACCTCTGACGTCGCCGACGGAGGCAAGAAGAAGAATACGGAGGGTGGAGGTTCCAAGAAGACTACCGCCGCCCTGGAGGCGGAGAAAAGAAAGGTTACAGGGATCCCCTTTGCAAAAGCACCCCCTCTTGTGTAAGCTTATTTCCCTCAGACATTGTCCATTGTTTATCTTATTTCTATACTTATACTTTTTGTGCGTTTCAGGAAGAAAGCCACAACCAGTTTGAAGAAGACCTCCAAGACTTTGGGGGCTTCTAGAACCATCAAGGACATGTTGTATCGTGACGTTTCTCCCCACGCATCTCCCGCCATCGCCCCTATCACTCCCATCGTCAAGCCTGCATCCGCTCCGACAAGCTCATAGGCCAAAGAAGCATCTGGCCCTTCCGCCATGGAAGTGGACACAGGTGCCTCCACCGAGCTTGCTATTGTCGGCGAATAGACGACACATGAGAGTGCCGCACACCAAATGGCTGAAGCTCCGGCTAAGGATGCCATCGGTAGCGGTAAGGCGGTGGTGGAAGGTGGTACATCTGCTGAAGGCGGCACCTCCACACCCAAGAAGATCATAGAGTTCCCGAAGATAGTCTATCAGGTACTTACATCGGGTAGCACTGCTCTGGTTCCTGGTGCAGCGCCGACATCTCCAACGTGCGGCCTTGAGGAGCTTCTCCGGCAAGCAGAAATCTTGCAAGGAAACAATTTGTCCTTTGGCAAGTTGCTTGCTAAGAGTGCTACAAACCTCAAGATCATTGCGCTTGTAAGTTTTATTTTCCTTTTGATTTTCATATGAGTATCCCACTGCAGCCCCCGAGGATTTAGACGGAAAACCATAGGTCTTTGCATCTAAATGCTCTAAGAGTGACTAAGCTAGAAAAATTCTCACTGTAGCCCCCAAGCATATAGTTTGAATGAATTATTCCGACTAGATGCTTTCAGAGTATCATACGTAGTGTTTATAAATTTCAATACTGTAGCCCCCAAGCTTCTAGTTGTAACTGAATTAGTTCCGACTAGATGCTTAAAGAGAAGCTAAGCATATGAATGAGTTAAAAACTTTATACTGTAGCCCCCAAGCTTATAGGTGCAAACTGAATTAGTTCCGACTAGATGCTTAAAGAAAGACCAAGCATATTGTTAAGTTAAAAACTCTCGTTGTAGCCTCCGAGCTTCTAGGTGGAAATTTTCCGGCTAGATGCTCCAAGTAGACCAAACAACATTTAACTTTTCTTCTTTCCACAGAATGAGAATGCTCAGAGGGGTGTCGCCAACGACAAGTACCAGAAGATGCGCGCGAACTTGGATGCTGAAAAGGGTAAAACTGCCTTCTTGAAGGAACAAATCATCAAGAGCAAGTGTCTGTTTTTCCTTTATTTTTCGTATTCTGACTTGGTCTTGTGTATTCTCCGAGTACTCACTGTGTACTTTTCTTTCTCCGACTTGCAGAAACCATTTCCAAGGCTAAGGATATTGTCGAGCAATCCAAGCACATTCAGTAGCTGGATAACAAAACCAAGATCCTTAAGAAGGAGAGGAAGGACATGCTGAAGATGCATGAAGATTCAATGAAAGCCCTGCAAGACTCTGCCAGCGAGGAGATGAACCGCTTGAAGGAGGAAATCGCTATCCCGAAAGAGCAAAATAAAGCCGCTGATGAACAAAATCAGTGCCATCTTGAAGCGTACAGGATCCTCCGACAAGAACGGGACTTCATGGCGGATACTCTCCATCAGGTTGAGACTAGCATCTTCAGTAAGTAATTTTCCGTCTTAGACTTCTGTAAGCTGAATTTTTGAACTCATGTGCTCCTTTGTCGGAAAATCGCAGCTCCTATGGGTTTAACCCGATCGCCTCCTCCGCCAAAGTAATGCATGGTCCTTACCGGCAACTTTATCAACACTGCCATTAAGCAAGCCAAGGAGATAGCCAAACCCCTCCAGATTAATATCAAGGCATCGGAATCTGTGGCGAAGTTCTAGGAGATCCTGCGCTAAGGCCCCGAGCGTATCGCAAGCTGGAAAGCTTCATGTGCACGGGCCGGTGCAAGGATGGCGATGTCCATGTTCAAGGCACATTACGAAAATGCCGACATCGACACGGTGACCTCCGGTATCCCCGACATAGATGATGAATGCCAAAAGATAAACCACGAATCTATCCTGGCGTCGCTCGCGGGTTATGACACCAGAGTCGCCGAGTTGGTCGACGTTAATGTCTTTGTGCCCATGAAAACCATCGATGGCGGCAACCAAAGCTCCTCCGAGTCCCTCAAAACTGCCGACTCCGAGGAAGGTGACTCTCCTGCTGCCGACGATGCTGCTTCCAAGTCGCCTACGCCAGAGGAATAAAAAACAATTTGTAATATTTGTTTCCTCTGTAATGTGTATGCGGAAAACTATGTGTTAACTTAAGGCGGAAAACAATGGTTGTTAATTCCTACTACTCAAGAACTGATTCCAGCATGTATATATGTTTTAAGCAAGTGTTGGCTTATCCATTATTTTGGTTTTTATGCTTGAATTTTCGTGAGTCGGAAGACTCGTTGTCGGAACCATGCGCTCAGGCGATGATGCCCAATGGCACCGTCAATAACCTAAGCACAAAATCACCGACAATAAGTGCCGAAAGTCACTACTCTAGAATCCACATAAAAACGACAAAGAACGTGTAGACCAGAAAACTTAAGCTAACGCCCGTAGGCAGAATTTTCACAGTGCAGTCGCAAAGCTTGTGCATAAATGTTTTATACGATCCAAAAATGAACACTAAAGGAGGTAAAAGACTCAGAAATATGAGTGAACCAGAGAGCTTTATTTCATTGATCATATAAGAGGTACACAATTAGATAAAAATGCTAAGTGTAGAAAGGACGTAGCTGTGCTATGTTCCATGGCCGATCAAGCTCCGGGTAGTCATCATCCGGGTCACGTCGCTTACGCTTATGATCCTCATTCGGTCTATCCTTCAGTTCACGATTTTCAACGAGGTAGTAAGATCCATTGAGCAGCGCCTTGCTTATGATGAACAGTCCTTCCCATGGTAGGGATAATTTGTGTGACTTCTTCTGCTTAAGTCGGAGCACCAGATCCCCCTCTTTAAATGAGCGATGACGGACGCGGCGACTATGGTAGCTGCGTAGCTTCTACTGGTAGATGGCAGATCTTTGGCATGCCAAAACGCGCTCCTCCTCGAGAAGGTCCACATCTAGGCGTCTGGATTCTTCAGCGTCATCTTCATCTTAGGCAGCGACTCTTGGTGCATCGTGAAGGATGTCGGAATGCAGGATGGCTTCTGCTCCATATACCATGAAGTAAGGGGTGTAGCCGGTGGATCTGTTGGGTGTAGTTCATAAACTCCACAACACAGATGGCAATTCTTCCACCCAGGCTCCAGCTTCTCTATGCAGCGGTGCCTCAAGACGTGGCTTTATTCCATGCAGAATTAATTCATTGGCTCGCTCAACCTGACCATTGGATTGTGGGTGTGCCACAGATTCAAGGTTAAGTCAGATGCCCTTCTCCCAACAATAAGCCTCCACTTCTCCGAGTGACAAGTTGATGCGGTTGTCGGTGATAATGCTATGTGGAAGACCAAACCTCACCACTAGATTCCGGACAAACCTAAGGGCAGTTGCCCCATCGAGCTTTCCAATGGGTTTAGCTTCTATCCATTTAGTGAATTTATCAACTGCTACTAGCAGATGCGTAAACCCACATGGTGCCGTCTGCAACAGACCAACCATGTCCAGCCCCTAGACTACAAACGGACAAGTTATTGGTATTGTTCGCAATTCTTCAGCAGGAACATGTGGTTGTCGGGCATAATACTGGCATCCCATGCATGTCTCAATCAGCTTGTCGGCATCCACCTTCGTGGTCAGCCAGTAGAATCCTTGCCGGAAAGCTTTCGCAGCCAACGATCGAGGAGCGGCGTGATGCCCGCAATCTCCGAGATGGATTTCGCGTAGGATTTCAATACCTTCTTGCTGGGAAACACACTTATGGTATACACTAGTAGTGCTTCTTTTGTAGAGTTGTCCATTGATTATGGTATAGCCCTTTGCTCGACATACGATTTGTCGTCTTTCGACTTTGTCGTCGGGAAAAGTTCCGTGTTCGGGATACTCCATGAACGGTTTTGTCCTAGCCAGAGGGACCTTTGCCACCATGTGGACGAAAGAGTCTACACTGTTTGGGTTGTCGATGTCTGCTCTCTTCATGGATGGTTTCCATAGATGCTCCAGGAAAACTCCAGCGGAATTCGTTTGCGCCCTGATCCAAGCTTAGACAGCAGATCAGCCGCCTCGTTTTGCTCCCTAGGTATATACTTGACCTCATAGCCCAAGAAGCTCTTGGCTATCTCGCCCACTTCGTCTCGATATGCCGCCATCATAGGGTTCCACGCATTCCAGGTGCCAGCCACCTGCTGGGCAACCAAGTCGAAATCTCCACAGCAAACTATGCGCTTGATGCCAATATCCTTGGCTAGGCGTAATCCGTGAATGAGTGCTTCATACTCCGCCATGTTGTTCGTAGCCTCGAAGTGGATCCGCAGAACGTAGTGTAGCTTGTCGCCAGTTGGTGACTGTAGCAGTACACCAGCCCCCGAGCCGTTGAGCAGCTTTGATCCGTCCAAGTGCACCACCCAGTATTCTGGTTCCAGCAATGGGGTAGCATCTTGCATCTCCGTCCAATATGCGATAAAATCCGCTAAGGCTTGTGATTTGATAGCGTCGCGTCGCTTTTAGGTGATCTCGAAGGCGGCAAGTTCAATGCCCCACTTCGTGACCCTTCCTGTAGCGTCGCTGTTGTTGATAATGTCGGACAGTGGAGTTTTGCTCACCACTGTGATGGGGTGCTCCTAGAAATAGTGCCTCAGCTTCCGAGAAGCAAGGAATACTCCATAAGCTATCTTTTGGTAGTGCGGGTAACGCTGCTTGGACTCCGTCAAGACCTCGCTTACATAGTAAACTAGTCGTTGAACTCCGTGCTCATAGCCTAGTTACTTCCGCTCTGCCATGACGACGATGCCGCTTACCCGGTTGGTGGCCGCCATGTAAATTAACATGGGCTCTCCAGGCTCGGGTGCTGCAAGGATAGGCACTGAGGAAAGAATCTCCTTGAGCTGCTTCAATGCTGCATCTACTTCGTCCGTCCACGTGAATTTGTCTGCCTTCTTCAGCAACTTGTATAGCAGCAGAGCCTTCTCTCCAAGTCGGTTGATGAACCGACTAACTGCTGCAACACAACCTGTTAGTCATTCAATGTCCTTTAGGCATGTCGGACGGTTTATGTTTAAGATAGCCTTGATTTTCTCCGGGTTGACCTCGATTCCACGCTGGGAAACGATGAAGCCCAACAATTTGCCGGCTGGAACCCCGAAGACGCACTTCTTAGGGTTAAGCATCATGTTGTATTTCCGAAGATTATCAAAGGTTTCTTTTAAGTCGGAGATTAAGTCATTTGACTTTTTAGACATCACCGCTATATCGTCCACATAGGCGTGAACGTCCGACTAATTTGATCGTGTAGGCAATGTTGCATTGTCCGCTAGTACGTAGCACCTGCGTTTTTCAGCCCAAAGGGCATCGTAACATAGCTAAATGTGCCGTAGGGAGTAGTGAACGAAGTGGACAATTGGTCCGACTTCCTCATCTTGATATGGTGGTATCCTGAGTATGCATCGAGAAAATACAAAAGTTCCGAGCCAGCCGTCGAGTCAATGACTTGGTCAATGCGAGGCAAATCAAACAGATCTTTGGGGCATGCTTTGTTCAAGCCTATGTAATCAACGCACATTCGTAATTCTTTGGTTCCCTTCTTAGGGACAAGTACATGATTGGCCACCCATTGGGTGTGAAGGACTTCTCGGATAAAACTAGCCTTAAGCAACCTAGCTATCTCTTTGCCTATGGCGCGTCTCTTCTCATCTCCAAAGCGTCGTAGAGGTTGCTTCACTGGTTTGCATTTTGGATCAATGTTTAAGCTGTGCTCGGCAAGTTCCCTAGGTAGACCTTTCATGTCGGCAGGTTGCCAGACAAAGATGTCCCTGTTCTCACAGAGGAACTCGACGAGCACGCTTTCCTATTTGGGATCCAGGTTCGTCCCAATGGCGGTGGTCTTGGAGGCATCGCCTACCACAAGTTCCACCGGATTGGTCTCGATGGTGGCCTTGAATGTTGGAGTGGAGTCGGAAATCTGTTTCTTCGACGCGGGCATCTCTGAGGCATCGACCTTGCTCTGGATCTCCTTGAATTCTTCGCTGTAGAGGACAGCTTCCGTATAGGCTGCTTCTCCAATCTCGCAGTCCCTAGCTTTGGCAAAGCTTCCGGATACGGTGATGACACCGTTTGGTCTGGGTATCTTGAGTTTGTTGTAGACGAAGCATGGCTTGTCCATGAAGGTGTGGAATATGTCGCGACTGAATATGACGTGGTACACGCTCTTGAAGGGGGCCACCTCAAAGGTCATGCGCTCTTGGCGGTAATTATTAACATCGCCAAAGGCTACCTGAAGTGTGATGCACCCAAGGGACCGAGCCTCCCGACCAGGAACTACGCCGTGGAAGATGGTGTTGGTCCGCCTTAGGTTTGCCTCCGTCAAGTATATCTTCGGCAGTGTATCCAGGTACATGATGTTGATGCTGGTTCCACTATCCACTATGCATTTGGTGAACTCATTGTCGTCAATCAAAGGGTTGATGACCATCGCGTATTGGTTATCCGTAGGGATGAGGTCTGGGTGATCCTTCCTGTCCCGAGTAATTGGAATCTCCGACCAGCGCAGGAACTGGGGAACTGGGGGTAGAGTAGCCATCAGTATCCTCATAGAGGTTTTCTGTTGTCGGACGGTGGGGGTGCCAAGGAAAGTATGGAAAACTGCCGCCTTCTTCTCGAAGGAGTTCTTGCCTTTGCCGTTGCTCTTGGCGGCGTGCTTGGGGTTAACGTCCTCGTCCATCTCACTTGAATCCTTGGACTCCTCCTACTTCTTCTTCCACTTGCCCTTGCCTCGTAGTATGTTCTTACGACTTCGCTTGTAGCCGGACTCTGGGTCCTCCTTGAGGTCGTTGACGAACTTGCAGTCTATTGGTATGGGTGGCCTTGCCGTTGACATCGAGGTGTACGAGGCACGACATATCGCGGTACTCTTTGTAGGTTTGGGTAACGCGGAGCACTGCCGAGGCAATTTTACTTCCTCGCCGCTGCCCACGACCATCTCCCTGTCCTCGGCCACGTTGTCCGCCATCACCTCGTCCTGTGAAGGTCATAGTGACCATGTCGGGAGTTTGCTTTTCTTCTGGAGCGGTTTTCCGCTTTGTGCTGTTGTTCCTCCGAGCTTGCGTTGGAACGGCCGTTGCCGGTAGAGAGCCGCGAGCATCGTCATCGGTAGCTATGAACTCACTGGCCAACTGAATCATCTGATTCAAGTCTAGCTGGTGATTATCCTGCAAGCTCTTTAGCTTATGTCGGAGCAACGTTCCCCTTTCCAACCCATCGATGAAGGCGGCCATGGCGGTCTGAGCATGCACTCCTGCACAGGAATTCTTCATATCTAGCTAGCGGTAGAGGTGTTGTGGTATTGCCGACGAGTACGCCATGGAGGGGTCCTCACAGTGCGTGTTTAGAGGCGTGGGGGGAAGGCGGACGGTTGACGGGTACGAGGTAACACAGCTTACCCAGGTTCAGATCCCACAACGGTGGTGGAATCCTACTCCTGCTATAAATCACTATAAGGGCAATACGCCGAGTTACAGAGATAGTTTCGCTGGGCGAGGTTGTATGAATCGATACTAGGTTGTGCCCTAAAGGCTCCCATAGTCCCGACTTATATAGTCGCCAGGTCCTAGGGTTACAGGGAAAATTCCTAGCCGGACAGGTTACAGAGTCCTACACCGTATATTACTAGTCTTGTGTATCTTGCACTTCAAGGCTCCGGGTACGCTGGTGACTCCACCGTAGCCTTCCTTTATCCGACATGAGCCTCCCTTCTGGATCCATCTAACTGGGCCGCCAGCAGGCCATAGGCCGTGCTACCAACTGTGGGCCACCCGGGTTATCCGGATAAGTGACATGCTATGAGGATACCCATATAGCATATCCCCAACAGTAGCCCCCGGAGAACTCTGAGATCTTGCACCGTCTTGCCTCTTCAGATGAATGTTCCGTCTAGTTAGATGTCGGCAAATCGTCAAGCAATATCTTGTAGTCCTCCCAAAGAACCCTGCAAAGCTTTCTCTGTCTTCAACTTGTAAGCCAGAGAAATGTTGAATCTTCCATCGTACTTTTCCGTAGTAGGATTGGATCCGTCCATGTCGGAATCTTCGATGTGACGGCTCATCTACCCATGTCAGCTAGGACGACGTAGGCTTAGGTCAGCAACGCCTCGTAACTCACACATGCAAAGAACGCAATCATGTCCGATTTTCCCGCGCGAGCAATACGAACCGTTGGCGGCGACGGTTGGAGACGTGGCGAAATTTCCGCGCACGTTTGCGAACACGTCGTCTACGCGGCAACCGTCCGATCAAGCTGCACGAATCTTGACGCTGAGGATGATAAATAGTAACCGTGGGGAAATTTCCACTTTTTACCTCATTCTCCTCGCATCATCTTCTTCCTCCAGTCGCGTGCCTCCTCGAGCTCTCCACGAGAACTCTCGAAAAAAGCCTAGCTCCAATCTGCACCAGTGACCTTCATACCAACTCCATGGCCAGCAGCAGTACTTCCCCATCGATGGCGGCGCCGAGCGAAGCCGCGGCGAAGCCGGCGAGCTATGTCGTCATGCCCCCAGGGGGTTTGGTCATCGTCGCATCAGCGGTGATCGAGTCCACCGGCGGTGACCTTAATCTGGTGGCACTGGAGCCGCTGGAGGAGGAACTGGACTCGCACAAGGGCGACTGGCGCGACTCATATATCGTAGACCGTGATATCCAAGAGTTGATCGCTGAAGGCTACCTCCCGGCGACGGAGGGGATCGCCTGGCGGGCGGCGCCGGCCGGCGAGGTGACACCTTCTCCCCAAGCCAGAGAAAAGGTGTACCTCAAAGCCCAACTGGTACGCGGCGTCTGCCTTCCCATATCCAACTTCTTCCTCTCCGTCTTGAACCATTATAGGGTCCAGCCCCAAAACCTTTCCCCCACTTAGTGCTTAGCAACTACGCGGCGCTCTGCGAGGGATACTTAGGGATAAGGCCTAGGTTAGACCTTTTTTGTACTTCTTCACCTTCAAACGTGAAGCCGGACACAGCAAGGAAGAGCTTAGGAACTGCGGCACCATAAGCTTCAAGATTCGACCTGGCCAGCGGTTCCCCGACATCGTCGGCCACGAGTCCTGTAAGAATTGGCAACATACGTACTTTTACGGCCCAGACATTCCTCTGTCTGGCCGACAAGTTACGTATCCGGACTTTGTTGACGGAGCCGCCGCTGAAGCCTCGTCATGGAGATCCCAGGCCTCCCTTCCCTCCGACCTCGACGCTTGTTGTGCCATAAGGCGGATCGAATGGCTCGTAGAGACGGGTTTGACCGGCTTGGACCTAGCCATGTGCTGGTTCATCAGGCGAATCCAACCTCTGCAGCACCGCGCAAAGCTCATGAACAAGTATACCAGCGACAGAGGGGATAGTCTCCGCATCTCCGTGGACAACTTCTCGAGCGACTCCGTCAAGCTCCGCCTTAAGTACATCGTCAAGGTGAAGGATAAGAAGCGTGGCTTCACCATCACCTACGACATGTTCGTAGACGGCAAGTGCCCAAAGGTAGGTATTTATTTTCCGTATATGACATATACTCCAGTTCTTTCGTCTTGCAAATGTCATCTTATCTAACACGGTGATCTCTCACTTAACAACTTAGCGATCTAGAGGAGGGCAACCTGGCTGCCCAAATATATAATCCAAAGATGAAGGAAGTCACGGTCGTGTCCGACGACGAGGCTCCGTTGGCGCGAAAGCAGAACATCTCCACCTCTAACGCTGCCGACGGAGGCAAGAAGAAGAAGACGGAGGGTGGAGCCTCCAAGAAGACTACCGCTGCCCTGGAGGCGGAAAAGAGAAAAGTTATCGGGATTCCTTTTGCCAAAGCACCCCCACTTGTGTAAGCTTCTCATTCTCCGACATTGTCTATTTATCTGTCTTGCTCCTGTACTTATGCATTTTGCACGTTTTAGGAAGAAAGCCACGACCAGCCTCAAGAAGACCTCCAAAACATCGGGGGCTTCTCGAAATATTAAGGATATGCTGCATTGCGACGCCTCCCCCGCCATCGCCCCTACCACTCCTGTCGTCAAGCCCACGTCTTCTCCGATAATCTCACAAGCTAAGGAGGCATCAGGCCCTTCCGCCATGGAAGTGGATTCTGGCGCCTCTACCGAGCTTGATGTTGTCGGCTAGCAGGCAACATAGAGAGTACCGCCCAACAAATGGCTGAAGTTCCGGCTAAGGATGCCATCAGTGGCGGCAAGGCGGTGGTGGAGGCTGATACTTCTGCCGTTGGCGGCACCCCCGCACCAAGAAAACCATAACCTATCCGAAGATAGTCTATCCGGTACTTACACCGGGTAGCACTGCTTTGGTCCCTGGTGCGGCGCCGACCTCTCCGACATGCGGTCTAGAGGAGCTTCATCGGCAAGCAGAAATCTTGCAAGGAAATAGCGAATCCTTTGCCAAGCTGCTGGCCGAGAGTGCTACGAACCTCAAGATCATCTCACTTGTAAGTTTTCTTTGCCTTTTGCATTTCATACGAGTATCCCACTTTATCCCCCAAGGATGTAGACGGAAAAACCATAGGTTTTTGCATCTATATGCTCTAAGAGTGACTAAGTTAGAAAAACTCTCACTGTAGCCCCCAAGCATTTAGATGGAACGAATTATTCTGACTAGATGCTTTAAGAGTAGCATACGCAGTGTTTATAAATTTCCATACTGTAGACCCTAAGCCTCTAGTTGCAACTGAATTAGTTCTGACTAGATGCTTAAAGAAAGCTAAGCATATGTTCGAGTTAAAAACTTTATACTGTAGCCCCCAAGCTTCTAGTTGTAACTGAATTAGTTCCGACTAGATGCTTAAATAAAGCTAAGCATATTGTTAAGTAAAAAACTCTCGCTATAGCCCCCGAGCGTCTAGATGGAAAATTTCCGACTAGATGCTCCAAGCAGACTAAACAACGTTTATCTTTGTCCTTTTTTCCATAGAACGAGAATGCTCGGAGGGGCATGGCAAATGACAAGTACCAGAAGATGGGCGCAGATTTAGAAGCTGAAAAGGGTAAAACTGCCTTCTTGAAGGAACAGATCACCAAGAGCAAGCGTCTGTTTTCTTTTTCGCATTCCGACTTGGTTTTGTGCCCATATTATCCGAGTACTTACTGTGTACTTTGCTTTCTCCGACTTGCAGAAACCATCGCCATGGCCAAGAATATTGTCGAGCAATCCAAGCACATTCAAGAGCTGGATAGTGAGAACAAAATTCTTAAGGATGAGAGGAAATACATGCCGAAAATGCATGAAGATTCAATGAAGGCCCTGCAGGACTCTGCCTCCGCGGAGATCAATCGCTTGAAGGAGGAGATTGCGATCTTAAAAGATCAAAAGCAAGATGCTGATGAGAAAAATCAACGGCATAGCGAGGCGTATAAGCTCCTCCAACAAGAGAATGAATCCTTGGCAGACACCCTCTGGCAAGCTAAGGCCAGCATCTTCAGTAAGTTTTCTCCGTCTTGGACTTCTGTAGTCTGGATACTTTGAATTGTTGAACTCATGCGCTCCTTGTCGGAATTTGCAGCTCCTATGGGTTTAACCCGATCACCTCCTTCGGACAAGGAATGCGTGGTTCTTGCTGGCAACTTCATCAACACTGCCATCACGCAAGCCAAGGAGATTTCCAAGCCCCTCCAGATAAACATCAAGGCATCAGACTCCGTGGCGAAGTACTCGGAGATTTTGCGCCAAGCCCTCGAGCGTATCACAAGCTAGAAAGCTTCATGTGCACGGGCTGGCACAAGGATGGCGTTGTCAATGGTGAAGGCACACTATGAAGATGCCGACATCGACACGGTGACCTCTGGAATTCCCGACGCAGACGATGATGGCAACGAGATTAACCATGAATCCATCTTGTCGTTGCTCGCGGGTTATGATACCAGAGTTGCCAACTTGGTCGATATCAACGTCTTCGTGCCGATGAACACCATCGATGGCGGCAACCAAAGCTCCTCCGAGTCTCTTCACACCACCGACTTCGAGGGTGGCTCTCCTGCTGGTGATGACGCTGCTTCTAAGTCTCATGCGCCAAAGGAATGAAGAACAACTTTGTATTATTTGTTTCACCTTTGGTGCATGTGCGGAATAAACTTATTGATGTAACTTAAGGCGGAAAACAATGGTTGTTATTTCTTGCTACTTAAGAACTAGTTTCCAGTATGTATATATTTTTTAAGCAAGTGTTGGCTTATCCATTACTTTGGTTTTATGCTTGACCTTTCGTGAGTCGGAAGACTCGTTGTCGGAACCATGCGCTCAGGTGATGATGCCCAATGGCATCGTCAATAACCTGAGCACAAAATCGCCGAAAATAAGTGCCGAAAGTCACTACTCCAGAATCTACATAAAAACGACAAAGAACGTGTAGACCAGAAAACTTAAGCTAACGCCCGTAGGCGGAATTTTCACAAGTGCAATTGCAAAGCTTGTGCATAAAGGTTTTACATGATCCAAAAATGAACACTAAAGGAGGTAAAAGACTCAGAAATATGAGTGAACCAGAGAGCTTTATTTCATTGCTCATATAAGAGGTACACAATTAGATAAAAAATGCTAGGTGTAAAAATGACGTAGCTGTGCTATGTTCCATGGTCGATCAAGGTCTGGGTAGTCATCATCTGGATCACGTCGCTTACGCTTATGATCCTCATTGGGTATATCCTTCAGTTCACGATTGTCAACAAGGTAGTAAGACCCATTGAGTAGCGCCTTGCTTATGATGAACGGTCCTTCCCATGGAGGGGATAGTTTGTGCAACTTCTTCTGCTTAAGTCAGAGCACCAAATCCCCCTCTTTAAATGAGCAATGCCGGACGCGGCGACTATGGTAGCTGCGTAGCTTCTACTGGTAGATGGTGGATCTTTGGCATGCCAAAATGCGCTCCTCCTCGAGAAGGTCCACATCTAGGCGTCTGGATTCTTCAACGTCATCTTCGTCGTAGGCGACAACTCTTGGTGAATCGTGAAGGATGTCGGAAGGCAGGATGGCTTCTGCTCCATATACCATGAAGTAAGGGGTGTATCCGGTGGATCTATTGGGTGTAGTTCGTAAACTCCACAGCACATATGGAAATTCTTCCGCCCAGGCTCCAGCTGCTCTCTGTAGCGGTACCTCAAGACGTGGCTTGATTCCCTGCAGAATTAATCCATTGGCTCGCTCAACCTGACCGTTGGATTGTGGGTGTGCCACAGATGCAAGGTCAAGTCGGATGCCTTTCTCCCAACAATAAGCTTCCACTTCTCCGAGTGACAAATTGTTGCCGTTGTCGGTGATAATGCTGTGTGGGAGACCAAATCTCACCACTAGATCCCGGACAAACCTAAGGGCAGTTGCCCCATCAAGCTTTCTAATGGGTTTAGCTTCTATCCATTTAGTGAATTTATCAACTACTACAAGCAGATGTGTAAACCACAAGGTGTCGTCTATAACGGTCCCACCATGTCTAGCCCCCAGACTGCAAACGGCCAAGTTATTGGTATTGTTCGCAGTTCTTCAGCAGGAACATGTGGTTGTCGGGCATAATACTGGCATCCCATGCATGTCTCAACCAGCTTGTCGGCGTCCGCCTTGGCGGTCAGCCAGTAGAATCCTTTCCGAAAGGCTTTCGTGACCAACGATCGAGGAGCGGCGTGATGCCCGCAATCTCCGAGATGGATTTCGCGCAGGATTTCCATACCTTCTAGCTGGGAAACACACTTTAAGTATACGCCAATAGTGCTCCTTTAGTAGAGTTGCCCATTGATTATGGTATAACCCTTTGCTTGTCGTACTATTTGTCGTCTTTCAACTTCGTTGTCAGGAAAAATTCCGTGTTCGAGATATTCCATGAACGGTTTTGTCCAAGCCGGAGGGACCTTAGTCACCATGTTGACGAAAGAGTCAGCTCTATCTGGGTTGTCGATGTCGGCTCCCTTCACAGATGGTGTGCGCAGATGCTCTAGGAAAACTCCTGGCGGGATTTGCTTGCGCCCTGATCCAAGCTTAGACAGTAGATCAGCCGCCTCTTTTTTCTCCCTAGGTACATACTTGACTTCGTAGCCCAAGAAGCTCTTGGCTATCTCGTCCACTTCGTCTCGATATGCCGTCATCATAGGGTTCCGCGCATTCCAGGTGCCAGCCACCTGCTGGGCAACCAAGTCGGAATCTCCACAGCAAACTATGCGCTTGATGCCAATATCCTTGGCTACACGTAGTTCGTGAATGAGTGCTTCATACTCCGCCATGTTGTTTGTAGCCTCGAAGTGGATCTGCAGAACGTAGTGTAGCTTGTCCCATGTTGGTGACTGTAGCAATACACCAGCCCCCGAGCCGTTGAGAAGCTTTGATCCGTCAAAGTGCATCACCCAGTATTCTGGTTCCGGCAACGAAGTAGCATCTGGCATCTCCGTCCAATCTGCAACAAAATCCGCCAAGCTAGGCTTGTGACCTGATAGCGTCGCGTCTCTTGTAGGTGATTTCGAAGGCGGCAAGTTCAATGCCCCACTTCGCGACCCTTCCTGTAGCGTCGCTGTTATTGATAATTTCGGACAGTGGAGTCTTGCTCACCACTGTGATTGGGTGCTCCTGAAAGTAATGCCTCAGCTTCCGTGAAGCAAGGAATACTCCATAAGCGATCTTCAGGTAGTGCGGGTAACGCTGCTTGGACTCCGTCAAGACCTCGCTCACATAGTAGACTGGTCGTTGAACTCCGTGCTCATAGCCTGGTTCCTTCCGCTCTACCATGACGACGATGCTGATTACCCGGTTGGTTGCCGCCATGTAAATTAACAGGGGTTCTCCAGGCTCGGGTGATGCAAGGATGGGCGCTGAGAAAAGAATCTCCTTGAGCTGCTTCAATGTTGCATCTGCCTCGTCCGTCCATGTTAATTTGTCCGCCTTCTTCAGCAACTTGTACAGCGGCAGAGCCTTCTCTCCAAGTCGGCTGACGAACCGACTAACTGCTGCAACACAACCTGTTAGTCGTTGAATGTCCTTTAGGCATGTCGGACGGTTTATGTTTAAGATGGCCTTGATTTTATCTGGGTTGACCTGGATTCCGCGTTGAGAAACGATGAAACCCAACAATTTGTCGGCTGGAACCCTGAAGACGCACTTCTTAGGGTTGAGCATCATGTTGTATTTCCGGAGATTATCAAAGGTTTCTTTTAAGTCGGAGAAGTCGTTTGACTTTTTAGACATCACCGCGATATTGTCCACAAAGGAGTGAACATTCCAACCAATTTGGTCATGGAGGAAGCGTTGCATTGTCCGCTGGTACGTAGCACCTGCGTTTTTCAGCCCAAAGGGCATCGTGACATAGCAAAACGTGCCATATGGGGTAGTGAACGAAGTGGCCAATTGGTCCGACTTCCTCATCTTGATCTGGTGGTATCCTGAGTATGCATCGAGAAAACACAAAAGGTCCAAGCCAGCCGTCGAGTCAGTGACTTGGTTAATGCGAGGCAAAGCAAATAGATCTTTGGGACATGCTTTGTTCAAGCCGGTGTAATCAACGCACATTCTTAATTCATTGGTTCTCTTTTTGGGGACAAGTACAGGATTGGCCACCCATCGGTTGTGAAGGACTTCTCGGATAAATCTAGCTTTAAGTAACCTAGCTATCTATTTGCCAATGGCGCGTCTCTTCTCATCTCCAAAGCGTCGTAGAGGTTGTTTCACTGGTTTGCATTTTGGATCAATGTTTAAGTTGTGCTCGGCAAGTTCCCTAGGTACACCTTTCATGTTGGCAGGTTGCCAGGCAAAGATGTCCCTATTCTCACAGAGGAACTCGACGAGCGCTCTTTCCTATTTGGGATCTAGGTTCGTCCCAATGGCGGTGACCTTGGAGGCATCGCCTACCACAAGTTCCACCGGCTTGGTTTCGATGGCGGCCTTGAACGCAGGAGCGGAGTCAGAGATCTGCTTCTTTGATGCGGGCATCTCTGAGTCATCGACCTTGCTCTGGATCTCTTTGAATTCTTCGCTATAGAGGACAGCTTCTGCAACGGCTGCTTCATTGATCTCGCAGTCCCTTGCCTTGGTAAAGCTTCCGGATACGGTGATGATACCGTTTGGTCCGGGTATCTTGAGTTTGTTGTAGACTAAGCATGGCTTGGCCATGAACGAGTGGAATATGTCGCGACCGAATATGACGTGGTACACGCTCTCGAAGGGGACCACCTCGAAGGTCATATGCTCTTGGCGGTAATTGTTAACATCGCCAAAGGAAACCTGAAGTGTAATGCACCCAAGGGACCGAGCCTCCCGACCAGGAACTACGCCGTGGAAGATGGTGTTGGTCCGCCTTAGGTTTGCCTCCATCAAGTTCATCTTCTGCAGTGTATCCAGGTACATGATGTTGATGCTGCTTCCACTATCCACCATACACTTGGTGAACTCCACGCCGTTAATCAAGGGGTTGATGACCATGGCGTACTGGTTCTCCGTAGGTATAAGGTCTGGGTGGTCCGTCCTATCCCAAGTTATTGGAACCTCCGACCAGCGTAGGTACTAGGGGACTGGGGGAAGAGTGGCCATCAGGATCCTCAGAGAGGTCTTCTGTTGTCGGACGTTGGGGTGCCGAGGAAAGTGTGGTAGACTGGAGCCTTCTTTGCGAAGGGGTTCTTGCCCTTGTCGTCGCTCTTGGAGGCGTGCTTGGGGTCAACGTCTTCATCCATATAACTTGAATCCTTGGACTCCTCATCCTTCTTCTTCCCCTTGCCCTTGCCTCGCGGTCTATTCTTCCAACTTCCCTTGTAGACGAACTCCGGGTCTTCCTTGAGGTTGTTGACGAACTTGCACCGTCGATTGGTATGGGTGGCCTTGCCGTTGGCATCGAGGTGTACGAGGCACGACATATCGCAGTACTCCTCGTAGGTTTGGGGAACGTGGAGCAGCGCCGAGGTGGTTTCACTTCCTCGTTGCTGCCCACGACCAGCTCCCCTTCCTCGGCCACGCTGTCCGCCTTCACCTCGTCCTGCAAAAGTCATGGCGACCATGTCGGTAGATTGCTTTTCTTCTGGAGCGGTATTTCGCTTTGTACTGTTGTTCCTCCGAGCTTGAGTTGGAACGGTTGTTGCCGGCAAGGAGCCGTGAGCATCATTGTCGGCAGCTGCGAACTCACTAGATAACTGAATCATCTGGTTCAAGTCAAGCTGGTGATTGTCCTGCAAGTGCTTCAGCTTATGTCGGAGAAACGTGCCCCTTTCCAACCAGTCGATGAAGGCATCCATGTCGGTCTGAACGTGCACTCCTGCGTAGGAATTCTTCATGTCCATCCAGCGGGAGAGGTAGGCGCGAGATGTCTCGTCTTTCCATTGCACACACCATTGTAGATCGCCCATAGTGCAGGGACGCTTGTATGTACCCTCAAATTTCTTGGTGAACGCTTCTTGCATGTCCAGCCAGTTGTAGATAGATTTCTCCGGCAAGTCGTCGATCCATTGACGGGCCGTGCCCGCCAACATTAATGGGAGGTACTTGACGGCGACGTTGGGGTTGCCTCCGGCAATCTCCACCGTGTTGCCGTAGTCCTGCAACCATGTGGCTGGCTTGGCGGTGCCGTCATAGGGCTTGATGGTCTTGTGAATCCGGAAACCTTTGGGGTAAGTTGCGGACCGTATTGCAGGTCCAAAGCAACGTGGTCCCAGGTATGGTCCTTCCCGGGCCTCGTGGATCTTATCGATCCGCGAACATGCATCGTACGGCTCCGGGTTCTTCTTCTTCTTGTCAACAGGGGATGGGCTGCGTGAACGACGTGGGCCTCCTCCGCCATGGCGACTGCTTGGTGGTGACGGAGGCAGAGGTGGCGGTGGGTTAGCCTTCTTGTTGTTACCCTCCTGCGACGCCTCACGCCTGTCACGGTTGCTTGTCGGACTTGGAGGGTCGTGGTGTGACCTACACCTGTGCCCATGGTTGCGCTCTCCGTCATGACGGGTCTGCTTCGCGTTGTCACGGATGACGATGCCACACTGCTTTGGTGGGGGCATATCCGTACGATGGTGAGCCTTGTAATCTTTGCGATGTCGGGGAGATTGGGGCGGTGGCGACGGGCGACGAGGTCGGGCCTTTTCTCCGTGGTCGGAGGATATGGGGATGGCATCCTTCATGTTGCGCACGTCCCTCCGTATTCATTCTGATGAACCCGTCTGGGACCCGACATCAAGAGGAGATATGTCCCTTGGCGGCTTGTACTGGCTAGACTAGCAAAGCGCTGGGTCGGACTCAAGCCTCTGAGAGGTGGCCTTTTCCTGATGCTTCACCGCCTTGGCCACTAGGTCGTGGACTTGTTCCACTGCCTCGGGCGATCGATCCTGCTCCAGAAGGGTCTTGGCGACGGCGAGGTTAAGGAGCGGGGTAGGCATCGCCTGCTTGCCTTCATTGTTAATGTATGGCTTGGCATGTGCCGGCTTCGAGGGAGCCCATCCTAGGTTGCGCCGTACACCAGGATTGTTGATGACGCGAGCCGGAGCTTTCTTAGACTTCTGTTGTTGCAGCAAAGTCTTGTACTCGGCCTCCATTGCTCTAGCTTTCTCTTTAGATTTCTGCGCGTTGACCAGATCTCGATCTAGTTTAGCGCCTTGCTCCGCGATGGCCTGCGCTTCCTCCAGCAGCTGCTGGCGCTTCTCGTCAAGCTGGGTCATGTTCCGGATATGATCAACGGTGAGTGGCTCGACGAGGAGATTGTCGTACATTACTCTATCAGCTGGAGTAACTTGGGCTACTGCAGACGTGGATGCTGGAGGCGGCAAGTTTGCGGTGTTGTTGTTGCTCAGGCCGGTGCCGAGTTCCTGCGTCTGCTGCACTGGGTTAGGCGGAGGAGGCATGACTTTTGCGTGATCATCGTCAGCAGCAATAAGCGGCCCCTTCCCCTTTTCCAGTGCTATAGGCCGAGCTCGTCCGGGTTGATCTTCATCCATCACCGTCCCAATGGTGACGAACACCCCTCGAGACGTGACGACATTGTTGGCTTGCTCGTCGCGCGAGTACTCCTCCTCCATCTCCTGCATAGCGGAGTCTAGCTCTTCTAGACTGAAGTCTATCTCCTCTGAATCTGCACTGAAATCAGCATAAAGCGCGTCAATGACAGAGTCGGAGGGTGCCAGGACTTCCTCGATGACTGGCGGTGGAGGTGCGACGGCCGCGACGATGACTGGAGGTGGTGGTGCTGCTGCGACGATGGCGGCCGGAGGCGGTGGTGGCGGGGGCTGAATCGGAGGATCTCCGTCGACGAGCGCAAGTGCTTTCTAGGCTTCTGCGTTAGCCTCCTCATAGTTGTTGACGGTTCTCACCATTTGTTCAAGGGTAAGGCGTCCTGTTGCCTGCTGCCGTCTTAGAGAATGTCGGAGAAGCGTGCCACGGTCCAGTCCTTCCACGAAGTGATACAAAGCGTTATCACCGGGGTAGTGGGCCAGATCGGCTCGTATACAGAGCCACCTGGCCAGGTAATCGTGGGGTTTTTCGCCTTCTCTCTGAACGCAGCGCGCTAGATCGAAGATGGTAACCACGCCGACGAACTTGGATCTCTGATGTCCAGACGCACGGGCGAAGCCGGTGGACTTGCAGTGATCTTCCACCTTTATATCCTGTGATGGGGATACGCCTACTGGGGTATACTCAGCAGGACGTTTCCGACTGGCCCCAGGGCTGGCGAGTGGGCCTGCAGAACGGCGAGTGGATTGAAGCCCAGCAAGGTACCGAGCGACTGGAAGCTGAAGGCCCAGGCGAGTAGATAGGCCCAGTCGGACTTGGTTAAACGACTACTGAAGCTGTAACTGAATCGGTTGAGATATGTAAACCCTAGGGGAGGTGAGCCTATATAAACCTCCCTATGGGGTGAGTAGAGACACGTTCCCTCGAACACCTAAGCGACTCGCCGCCTAGCCGCCGAGCTCGCCCATTGTAACACTTCCCTAATACAATCTAGCAGGAGTAGGTCTTTACCCTCCGGGGGGCCGAACCTGGGTAAACCCTGTGTCTTTGCCCTCATCTCGCACCGCAGATGGCTGGCCGCCCTTGCCCCTCGTTCTACTACTCGCTGCCGATTGCAGCGTCTGCCGTGACCATTCCCACGACAGTCACGTTCGTCTCCTCAGCGCCACTGCAAGACATCATCCACAACCGCGAGGCGACCGGACGGGTCGCCAAGTGGGCCGTCGAGATCGGCGTCCACAACATTAAATACGAGCCACGAAGGGCGATTAAGTCGCAGGCACTGGCAGACTTCATCGCCGACTGGGAGGAGGCCCAGCAGCCAGAGAAGCTGCCGTACCTCCATTACTGGAGCCTGCACTTCGACGGCTCCAAGAACGCGGATGGTGCAGGAGCGGGGATAGTGTTGACTTCACCAAAGAGCGAAAAGCTCCGCTACATCCTCCGCCTCGAATTCACGCCCTGCACCAACAACATGGCTGAATACGAGGCCCTACTCCACGACATGCGAGCCGCCAAGGAGATGAACGTCAATCGCCTTCGATGCTACGGAGATTCCGACCTCGTCACGGGGCAAGTCGCCGGCACCTGCGACGCCATCTCCCCTACCATGGCGGCGTACCGCCAAGAGGTGGACAAGTTGGGCGGCCACTTCACCGGCTACTCTGTCGAGTGGATCGACAGGCGGAAAAACAAGGAGGCCGACGCCCTCTCTCGCATCGGGTCGGCTCGACTCGCACCACCCGCCGGCGTGTTCCTCGACACAATCTCCAAACCATCAGTCTCTCCCCCGAGCGAGATCGACATCGGAGTCCCACTCCAACCAGAGGCAGCCTTGGTCGCACTCATCACCGAGCCAGACGACTGGACCAAGCCCTACATCGCCTACCTGGAAGCCGGCACCCTGCCAGCAGACGAGACAGACGCTCGAATGATCGCTCGCCGATGCAAGTCTTACACCATCATCGACGGCGAGCTACACAAGCGCAGCGTCACCGGCGTGTTCCAACGTTGCGTCCAACCGGCTGAAGGACGCAAAATCCTCCACGACATTCACTCAGGTGACTGCGGCCACCACGCCGCCGCTCGCTCCCTGGTCGCCAAGGCTATGCGACACGGCTTCTACTGGCCCACCGCACACGCCGACGCTGTCGACATCGTCCAGCGATGCGCCGGGTGCCAGAAGTACGCCAATCAGACGCGCGTACCGAGCTCGGCGCTCAAAACGATCCCCATCACTTGGCCATTCGCCGTATGGGGCATGGACATGGTAGGCCCCTTCAAGAAAGCCCCCTCCGGCTACACCCACTTGCTAGTCGCCGTCGACAAATTCACCAAGTGGGTGGAGGCCAAGCCAGTCCGGAAATGCGACGGGAAGACCGCCACTAAATTCCTACGCGAGCTCATATATCGCTACGGGTTCCCAAATAGTATCATCACGGACAACGGCACAAACTTCGCCAAGGGAGCAATGGCCGAATTCTGCGAAGAGCACCACATCCGGCTCGATCTCGCGTCAGTCGCCCACCCGGAATCCAACGGCCAGGCGGAACGAGCCAACCAAAGCATCCTCCACGGCCTGAAGCCGCGACTCCAAGTACCACTCGAGCGCACCGCTGGGTGCTGGGTCGAAGAGTTGCCCTCCGTTATCTGGGGAATCCGCACCTCGATTAACAGATCGACGGGATTCACCCCCTTCTTCATGGTCTACGGCGCCGAAGCAGTCATGCCCACCGACCTCGAACACGACTCGCCGCGGGTCGTCCATTATACGGAGGCCGCAAACGAGCTGGCCCGCCAAGATGGGCTCGACCAGCTCGACGAAGCACGCGACCTCGCTCGGTCACGCACCGCCATCTACCAGCAAGGACTCCGCCGCTACCACAGCCGACGGGTGAAAACCCACACCTTCCAGGAAGGCGACCTGGTGTTACGCCTCATCCAGGACAAGAAGGGCATGCACAAGCTCTCCCCTCCGTGGGAGGGCCCGTTCGCTATCGAGCGCGTACTCGGCAACGACGCCTACTACCTCATCGACGTCCGCGGGGACGGCGAGCTTGACGTCAAGCGACCATGGAATGTAAACCTCCTCCGGAAGTTCTACTCCTAGAACCCCACACATGTACTCTCCAGTCGCTATGAAATAAAAGAAACGGTTACCGCAAATTGCGCCTACTCTCCATGACTTGTGCCACTCGCACTCATAATAACAGCGGTACGCTAAAATGCAGAAGTCAACCCTTGGTACAGCGATCGGCACGGCTAAGTAGTACGGTGTAAGAGCACTGAATCACTTCAGGTCTTGCATCGTCCACGAAAAACGCCAACCCGGAGCCCCATTGGAGTCGCCTAGCTCGACTGGCTTTACGAGCCAAGACAACTGCCCTCGCTTCTCACAGCGACCTTGGTCCTCCGCATCCTCGGCATAGCGACTCGAACGGCTAAGTACCACGCTCGGGTACTGAATTCCAGTTCGTCGCGATCGGTCAGGGAAAACGCCAAGTAAGAGAGCATGCCCAGGACTCGACACGCGACTGACCCCACGGGCCAGGCAGGAGTGACGCGCTCACACCAACGCGCTAAGTCCTCAACCACCCTCGAGTCGCGCCTAGAACTACCAAGTACCACGCTCGGGGACTCGGCCACCCGACCCCGTTCACGTACGGGAAAACGGTAAAGTACAGAGCACTCAAGGGAGTCGCCTTGCGACTGGCTCTCCGAGCTCGGGCGAGTCGACCAAATCAACAAAACACATGATAACAACACACATCATATACGAGGTAAACCCCACAAAAGGGCGGACGCGCTCGGGGACTCGTCCAAAATCAATCCAAAGCACACAAACGAATAGCAAAATAGATACGACGTCCCATTCAATCGCATACTGCATTGTCTTATGTTACAAAATATGCCCGTGTGGCAGAACTGCTGCTAACACTTCAAGGCAAACTACCCTACTCTGCAGGCTTGGATGACGACTCGCCAGCATCCCGGCGATTACGGATGAACGCAGTGTACGGGTTTGATGGATACGTCGTCAGTTCACCCGCCATCGCCGCGCGAAAAGGCTGCTCGACCTTGAAGTCACGATGCGGCGGCTCGGGGTCGTTCGGCGCGACGACCGTCTCCTGGTAGGGAAGGAGGTCGCCCATCGCCCAGACACGCTCCGAGTACATGGCAGCACGCTCCTGCAACTTGAGAACCTCGGACAGATCCACCGCGCCAGTCGACGATGGATACCCACTCGTCACATCGTCAACGTCGAAATCTTCGGGGAAGTGGGCGAGTAAAAGGCTCAGTGCTGTCGACGCTCCACGCCGAAACGCCGACCGCGTCATGAACTCAACGACCGCGGGCGCCTTCTCCAAATATTCCCACACCTCAACGAGGTCGCTGGGAATAACCTCCGTGGGCGACATTTCTTGAAGGTAGGCGCGGATGCACGTCGCCGACAGCGTCGCCGAGTCGACGAGCATGCTTACGCACTGCCTCGCGTCAAGCGAGCTCGCTTCTTCTTGGCTACCAATAACGCGACCTGCGAGAAGGAGACAATGATGAGTACGACGGACACCACAAAAACCACAACTAACAGAAAGGGAAGATGCACTCACCAAGCAACGGGCGGGCGAGTCCCGTGATGAAGCACTGAAGCGACGTGTGGTCGTCCTGAAGCCCAGCAATAAGGACTTCCGACACCTTGCGATCCTCCTCCGCGGCCGCAATGGCGGCCTTAGCTCGCCCGTCCGCCGAGCTCGCTTCTTCTCTCGCCTCCCGCAGTTCGCGCTCGAGGTCGGCGACCCGCTGTTCAGCAGCACCCAGAGCAGATCGCGCCGCCACCAACTCACCAGCACGGACAAGCTCCTGGCGAGCTTCCTCTGCCTTCGCAGCAACAGCCTGAAGCTCTTTGTTCGCCTCCTGGATGGTGGCCAGCTCCTTCTCAGCACGCTGTTTCGCGGCCAATCGGTCCGTCGACTCAAGCTGCAGACCCTGCATATCATCAAAAAAGTCAGTAAAAACGAACTTCCTAAGTGCCCACCCGCTGAAATTTAGCGAGTGCGCACTCGGGGACTGGCGATCAAGAAATTCCTAAGTACCCACTCGCTGAAATTTAGCGAGTGCGCACTCGGGGACTGGCGATCAAGAAATTCCTAAGTACCCACTCGCTGAAATTTAGCGAGTGCGCACTCGGGGACTGGCGATCAAGAAATTCCTAAGTGCCCACCCGCTAAATTTAGCGCGTGCGCACTCGGGGACTGGCGATCAAGAAATTCCTAAGTGCCCACCCGCTAAAATTTAGCGCGTACGCACTCGGGGACTGGATACGAAAATAAAAGACGAGAAATTATAAGAATCAAGCCGCTGCAAAGCACCGACCTGATCCTCGGGGACTGGATGTACCTGGATGGCTGCACCAAGCATGCCATGGAGTTGTATCGCGTCCACGGACGCAAGCAACACTGGCGTGTGCCCACGACGCTGGTCGACTTCAGCATCGGCGGTCCCCGGAACGAGGCTCGGGGGCGCAGCCCCGCTCGCCGTGGCCGCCTTGGTCACGAAGCGGGGGAAGGTAGCGATAGAGGCACCCGCTCCAAAGGAAGTCGCCTCCTCCGTTCTAGGCAAGGAAACGCCCTCCTTCGTAGACGCGGCTGCCTCCACCGCGGATCCGGCCGGCGCGACCGCCGTGTCGTCAGAGACAGTGACGATGTTGTCGCCCTTGGCCTTCTTGCTGCCATCCGCTGAGGCAACGACCTCGTCCGCTTTCCTCTTACGGGAAGGATCCTCCTCGCTAGCGGCGGAGGGTACCTGGGCCACGGTCGGGTGGCCCATCTTTTTCACTCCGGTCCTGCACATCAATCGAATCAATAAAGACAATCGAAATAGTTATGAAAAATAGGGAAGGGTAAACGCACTCACTTGGCGACTGGGATGAAACGTAGCCTTGTACGAAGGCCGGCCGGTTTTTCCAGTTCGGGGCCCAGTTGGCGACTGAGCCCCAGTTCCAAGACGTCGCGTGCCCAAGACACGGACGGCTTCTTCGTCGTTGAGGCCGCGGCTGGCGCCTCTGGGACACCCTCGGCGGGGGCTTCCTCGCGAATTGGAGCCGCTACAGCCGGAGCCTCCTTGCGGGGCGAAGCCGCCACAATCGAAACCTCCCTGCGAGGCGAAGTCGCCGCGGCCGGAGCCTTCCCTAGCCCAAAGACCGGCGCGAATGGCGGAGGCATCAAGGCCAGCGGCACTTCCACGGTCGGCGTGTCTAGCGCGGTTGTCGCTGGGGGCGCGCCGTCACCGGCCGAGCTGGGAGCATCGGAGCTGCTCGTCGAGTGCGGCGGCGAGGCCATCCTCGACGGCTTCGTTTTCCTCTTCGGGGGGGCCTCGCTTCCTTTTCCTTCTTCTTCTTCTTCGAAGGAGTGGCCTGGCGGCGCGAGGTGGTTTCTGGGAGCTCGTCGTCGTCATCATGGCGCTCGAGGCTTCTGCTCGCTTCGATTTCGCGCTGACGTTGCCCGCGGGTTTTTCGGACCAGCGGGGCGATTTCCTCTTCGGACTCGTCCTCGTCGTCCTCGTTGCCCCTCGCGGGTGGCGATTCGCCTATGTCCTGGCGGATGGCCCCGGGCTCTCATCATTAGAAGGTGGGAGCCACCCTTCCACCACTTGGAATAGCTGCGATGAATACAAAACAGAATCAGAATTACCGCGACTGCATACGCTGCGACTGCGAACAAGGTAAAGAAATTACCGTTGGAGCCGGACGCTTCGCGGTGTAGGGGGCGACCCCGGCCTGTGCATCCAGGTACACCGCCTGGGTGATCTTCTTCAACGCTGGGAGATAATCCTCCAGCTTCCACTCGTCGAGGCAGGCCTTCGTCGAGTCTCCCCGGCCCGTGTACTGATACATGTAGTGGTCGCGTTGGGCGAGTGGAACGAGCCGTCGCCCAAGCCAGCAATTGTACAAGTTTATCGTCTGAAGGCCCTTCTTTTTCAGACCACGGATGGCCTGGAGCATCTCGTCAACGACCATCCGCTGGTCGTCGGGGAGCTTGCCGACTTGGAGATGGCGCGGCTCGGAACGATTGGCCGAGTACCGCGGGATCGCCACCTCGTCCTCCGGGGTCGCCTCGGCCACGTAGAACCATGACTTCTTCCAGTCGCTCGCTGCCTTGGCGGGTAGCATCAGATCGAAGAAAGAAGCTTTGGACTTGAGCTGGAACGTCAAGCCGCCCGCGGCTAGCATTGAGCCGCCTGCCTCCTCGCGGCTGATCCGTCCATGGAACAGATCCTGCCACAAGGGAAAGTAGGGCCGGCAGCCCAAGTAGCACTCGCAGAACGCCACGAAGATGGCGAGCTGCTCAATGCTGTGGGGACCCAGATCTGAAGGCTGGATCCCGTAGTAGGCACAAAAACGCCGGAAGAACAAAGACGTGGGAAACCCTAGCCCCCGCTCGAGATGACTGGTGAAACAGACGAATTCCCTCTCTCGCGGGTTTGGGGTCGTTTCTCCGGCTGCGGGGATACGCCAACAGCCGGCTCGCACGATTCCAGCCTCCTCGAAAGAGGCCAGCTGCGCCCTCGTGCACTTGGACCTGCCCCATGGTTCGGTGGGAAGGGCCATAGCCGAGAGGTTGGTTGGAGATCCGAGGATTTCGGGTCGATTGGATCGCGGAGCAAAGGAAGGAAAATGCGCGCACTCGGAAGAAGTGGTGGGCAGTTGGCTCTGCGATTGCCTGCCATTCCTCTTATATAGCGGGAGTTACCCGCCAAATCAGGGGGCCGTTACCGCGCGATGATTACGCCGAAAGTTACCGTTGGATTACCCCAACGGCTAGTTTGACCACACCTGACGGTCCAACTCCAGCCACTCGGCTCGCTAGGTCAATCACCACGACCGCGTTCCGCCGACTCGACTCGCCTAAGACGCGACTTGGTTCACCGGATTTTCTTCTTCATACAGGAGCCCGCCGACGATTCGACTGGATGCCTACTCTGAAGCCGTATACTCCGACTGCCAGCAGCCACTTACGCCCAATCGACGACGGCCTCGGGGACTACTGATGGGGATACACCTACTGGGGTATACTCAGCAGGACGTTTCCGAGTGGCCCCAGGGCTGGCGAGTGGGCCTGCAGAACGGCGAGTGGATTGAAGCCCAGCAAGGTACCGAGCGACTGGAAGCTGAAGGCCCAGGCGAGTAGATAGGCCCAGTCGGACTAGGTTAAACGACTACTGAAGTTGTAACCGAATCGGTTGAGATATGTAAACCCTATGGGAGGTGAGCCTATATAAACCTCCCTATGGGGTGAGTAGAGACACGTTCCCTCGAACACCTAAGCGACTCGCCGCCTAGCCGCCGAGCTCGCCCATTGTAACACTTCCCTAATACAATCTAGCAGGAGTAGGTCTTTACCCTCCGGGGGGCCGAACCTGGGTAAACCCTGTGTCTTTGCCCTCATCTCGCACCGCAGATGGCTGGCCGCCCTTGCCCCTCGTTCGACTACTCGCTGCCGATTGCAGCGTCTGCCGTGACCATTCCCACGACATCCTGCACAGGGGCAGTTTGGGTGGGCCTTGAATTTTTTCGATCTTTGCTGGCAAACTCCAAAGAGAGATCCAACATCGATCCTTCTGCGAACGTATCCTGCCCGTAGGCGGTCCGGGCGGGCCTTGATGCTCCTCCGACTCCCAGGGAACTAGTGCCCGAGTCGGTTTCGCCGATGAAGAGATGGATGTCTCCGATAGGAACGATCGAACACCGCGTAGGGTTCGTCTTCGCCAGGATCCAGAACGAACATTGCCGGAGAAGAGAACACGACCGATGGCCACGGTTTTGCCGATTCCCGCGAAGATCTTGGTCCTCGCCCGCTGAAGAGCCTGAAGCGCCTCTTGCCCCACGGTGGGCGCCAACTGTCGTGGTATTGCCGACGAGTACGCCATGGAGGGGTCCTCACAGTGCGTGTTTAGAGACGTGGGGGAAGGCGGACGGTTGACGGGTATGAGGTAACACAGCTTACCCAGGTTCAAATCCCACAACGGTGGCGGAATCCTACTCCTGCTATAAATCACTATAAGGGCAATACGCCGAGTTACAGAGATAGGTTCGCTGTGTGAGGTTGTATGAATCGATACTAGGTTGTGCCCTAAAGGCTCCCATAGGCCCGACTTATATAGTCGCCAGGTCCTAGGGTTACAGGGAAGAGTCCTAGCTAGACAGGTTACAGATTCCTACACCGTCTATTACTAGTCTTGTGTATCTTACACTCCAAGGCTCCGGGTATGCTGGTAACTCCATCGTAGCCTTCCTTTATCCGGCATGGGCCTCCCTTCTGGATCCACCTAACTGGGCCGCCCAGCAGGCCATAGGCCGTGCTACCAACTGTGGGCCACCCGGGTTATCCGGATAAGTGACATGCTATGAGGATACCCATATAGCATATCCCCAACAAGAGGTAGGAGCGAGCTGTCTCGTCTTTCTATTGCACGCACCGCTATAGATCGCCAATAGTGCAGGGACGTTTGTATGTACCCTCAAAGTTCTTGGTGAATGCTTCTTGCATGTCCAACCAATTACAGATGGATTTCTCCGGCAAGTCATCAATCCATTGATGGGTCGCGCCTGCCAACATCAATGGGAGGTACTTGACGGAAACGTTGGGGCTACCCCCGGCGATCTCCACCGTGTTGTCGTAGTCCTGCAACCATGTAGCTGGCTTAGAGGTGCCGTCATAGGGCTTGATGGTCTTGTCAATCCGGAAACCTTTGGGGTAAGTTGCGGACCGTATCGCAGGTCCAAAGCAACGTGGTCCCAGGTATGGTCATTCCCGGGCCTCGTGGATCTTATCTATCCGCGAACGTGCGTTGTATGGGTCCGGGCTTCTTCTTCTTGTCAATAGGGGATAAGCTGCATGAACGACGCGGGCCTCCTCCGCCATGGTGACTGCTAGGTAGCGATGGAGGCGGAGGTGGCGGTGGGTTAGCCTTCTTGCTGTTATCCTCCTGTGACGCCTCACGCTCTTCGCGGTTGCTTGTCGGACGCGGAGGGTCATGGCGCGACCTGCTCTTGTGTCCCTCGTTGCGCTCTCCGTCATGACGGGTTTGCTCCGTGTTATCGCTGATGACGATGCCTCCCTGCTTTGGCGGGGGCATATCCGTATGACGATGAGCCTTCGTGTCTTTGCGATGTCGGGGTTAGCGGGGCGATGGCGATGGGCAAAGAGGTTGGGCCTTATCTCCATGGTCAGAGGATATGGGGATATCATCCTTCTTGTTGCGCGCATCCCTCCGTCTTCGTTCTGATAAACCTGTCTGAGACCTGACATCAAGAGGAGATCTGTCCCTTGGCGTCTTATGCTGGCTAGACTGGCAAAACGCTGGGTCAGACTCAAGCCTCTGAGAGGTGGCCTTTTCCTGCTATTTTACCGCCTTGGCCACTAGGTCATAGACCTGGTCCATCGCCTCAGGCGATCTATCCTGCTCTAGAAGGGTCTTGGCGACGGCGAGGTTGAGGAGAGGAGTGGGCATCACCTGCCTACCTTCACTGTCAATGTTTGGCTTGGCTTGTGCTGGCTTCGGGGATCCCATCCTAGGTTTCGCCGCACACCAGGATCATTGATGATGAGAGCCGGAGCTTTCTTGGCCTTCTTCTGCTGCAGCAGAGTCTTCTACTCGGCCTCCATTGCTCTAGCTTTCTCTATGGATTTCTGCGCGTTGACCAGGTCTCGATCTAGTTTTGCGCCTTGCTCCGCGACGGCATGCGCTTCCTCCAGCAGCTGCTGGCGCTTCTCGTCGAGCTGGGTCATGTTCCGGATATGAGCTACGGTCAGTGGCTCGGCAAGGAGATTTTCATACATCACTCTATCAGCTGGAGTAACTTGGACAGCAGTAGACGTAGATGCTGGAGGCGGCAAATTTGCGGTGTTGTTATTGCTCGGGCCGGTGTCGAGTTCCTGCGGCTGTTGCACTGGGTTAGGAGGAGGGTGCATGACCTTTGCGCGATCACTGTCGGCAGCAACAGGTGGTCCCTTCCCTTTGTCCAGAGCTATAGGCGGAGCTTGTCCGGGTTGATATTCATCCATCGTCGTCCCAATGGTGACGAACACCTCTTGGGACGTGACGACGTTGTTGGCCTTCTCGTCGCGCGTGTACTCCTCCTCCATCTCCTGCATGGCAGAGTCTAGCTCCTCTGGACTGAAATCTATCTCCTCTGAATCTGCACTGAAGTCGTTGTATAGCGCGTCAATCACAGAGTCGGAGGGTGTCAGGGCTTCCTTGATGACGGGGGGGGGGGTGGAGGTGCAATAGCAACGACGATGGCTGGAGGTGGTGGTGCAACTGCGGCGATGGCAGCCGGAGGCGGTGGTGGCGGTTGCTGAGGCAGCAGCGCTCCGCCAATGAGCGCAAGATCCGCCTGAGCTGCCCCCTCGGCCTCCGCGTAGCTGTTGACGGTGTTCACCATGCTTTCGAATGTGAGGCGTCCTGAAGCTTGCTGCCGCCTTCGAGAATGCCGGAGAAGCGTTCCCTGGTCCAGTCCTTCCACAAAGTGATACATAGCATCATCATTGGGGTAGTGGGCCAGATCGGCTCGTATACGGAGCCACCTGGCAATGTAATCGTGGGGGTTTTCACCCTCTCTCTGAATGCAACGCGCTAGATTGAAGATGGTAACCACGCCGACGAACTTGGATCTCTGCTGTCCAGACGCACGGACAAAGTCGGCGGACTTGCAGTGATCTTCCACCGTTACCTGCACACGGGCGGTTTGGGTGGGCCTTGAATTTTTCCGATCTTTGCCGGCAAACTCCGAAGATAGATCCGACATCGATCCTTCTACGAACGTATGCTGCCCGTAGGCGGTCCGCGTGGGTCTTTATGCTCCTCAGACTCCCAGGGAACTAGTGCCCGAGTCGGTTTCGCCAATGAAGAGGTGGATGTCTCCGATAGGAACGATCGAACACCGTGTAGGGTTCATCTTTGCCAGGATCCAGAACTTGTCGGGAGGGACGATCAGAATGTTGCCGGAGAAGAGAACACGACCGATGGCTACGGTTTGCTGATTCCCGCGAAGATCTTGGTCCTCGCCCACTGAAGAGCCTGAAGTGCCTCTTGCCCCACGGTGGGCGCCAACTGTCGTGGTATTGCCGACGAGTACGCCATGTAGTGGTCCTCATACTGCGTGTTTAGAGATGTGGGGGAAGGCGGACGGTTGACGGGTACGAGGTAATACAGCTTACCCAGGTTCAGATCCTACAACGGTGGCAGAATCCTACTCCTGCTATAAATCACTATAACGGCAATACGCCGAGTTACAGAGATAGGTTCGCTGTGCGAGGTGTGTGTTAATCGATCTGAGATTGTGCCCTAAAGGCTCCCATAGGCCCGACTTATATAGTCGCTAGGTCCTAGGGTTACATGGAAGAGTCCTAGCCGGACAAGTTACATAGTCCTACACTACCTATTACAAGTCTAGCGTGTCTTTTACTCCAAGGCTCCGGGTACGTCGGTAACTCCTTTGTAGCCTTCCTTTATCCGGCATGGGCCTCCCTTATGGATCCATCTAACTGGGCCGCCCAGCAGGCCATGGGCCATGCTACCAACTATGGGCCACCCGGGTTATCCGGATAAGAGACATGCTATGAGGATGCCCATATAGCATATCCCCAACAGATGTAGTCTGGGAAGGAGCTATCAGATGGATCCTTTGTGGTACCGCTGATTATGTTGACTGATATTCGTTGACATGTAGTCCATGTATAAGCACGATAGTTGGTACGAGGATTGGTTCTAAAAATATAGTTATTTTTCTTATACCAGCAATCCACTTATACATGACAGTAGAGAACGAAGAGCACTTAACGTATGTGAGTGTTGCATTGTTCTTGTTCGCAATGCTTGTTCGAGTGTTAGATGTGGTGCTTTTTTAGCAGTTTGTTAGTATGTTACAAGTGGTGACTTGTTTCTTGCAGTGAGTGACGATTTCAATTTCCATGCTTACCATTGTTCTTCTACTCTTGATCTGTTGGCAACCTCAGAGCCAATGCAATATTTGTTGATGTCTGATAAGCACTGCCCAATTCGGAAGTGGAACATCATTACATGGCCAAATACTTTTTCAACTTTCGTCATAACATGTTGTGTTAGCTCATCAAGAAGGGTGTATTTGTGGATCGGAGCTTGTTGCAGAGTATGTCGTCAGGTTTCTTGGTCGTCATCTCGTCGAGTTACCTAGCCTTAGATCTATAACAATATGAGGCATTGGTGAGCTAGGTGTGGGTTCAGGTGCTCAATATCAAAAGGCATGTGGATGTGTGCTGGGAGGAGGGGACATGAGCTATTATGATTGACGAGAGTTGTACTTTGACCACATCAAGGTTGGATAAGTTAGCACTTTTCAATACATTCACTTCGTCTTAAGCTCACATATGATCAAGAATTAACTAACTAATTGTGTTCTCACTTAGGATAAACCGGAGGACAAGGAGCTCATCAACAAGCCCATTGATAACTTTGCTATGATGAAGCTCATCTTCGGTGGTCGTATTGCCACAACACCCATATCTTCGAATGTGATACACTGGGCTCTTAGGCACTTATAAATTCATGTGATGTAGTTGTGGAATGTTGTACTCATATTTAGTTCATGTTTTTTGTCCTTAGTCGATTGAGGTCGCCTGGACACCCACTACTGAGACTAATGTGTAAGCCGGAAGATGACAATGTTCAGTGTGTCATGTGCATGGAGGCGTTATCATACTTGCATTGGCTAGATGGAAGAGGAACGTTAGCTGGACCGATCAAAGGGCTAGTCAGTGTGATCAATCTGTCATACATTCCGAATTTAGCACAATGGAATCCTTAGACCTGAGGGGATCGCACGATCCGAGTTTTGGAATAGCTATCTTTGATTGCAATTATCTATCTATAACTGGTGGCCTTAAGGGTGGTCTTGGGCCGACTAGGAAGCCATTCGCACGAGGCGGATCATCCAAGACGGAATTTGCCCCTCCTTCATGCAGAGATATTCTCTAGGCCCGATCATGTGATATGATTCAGAAGCATGGACATGCATTACTCTATCAAGTGTTGACCAAGGTAATCCGACTTATGTTGGCCGGATGGAGATCCGACTAACGTTAGGTGGAAGGAATCATGTATCACTAGAATGATAAAAGAGATTAAAGGCGACACTGGGATGGCAGATCATCCCATGTGTGTGAGCAAGTTGTCATACATTCTAACTCTAGCACAATGGAATCCTTAGACCTGAGGGGATCGCACAATCCGAGTTTTGGAATAGCTGTCTTTGATTGCAATTCTCTATCTATAACTGGTGGCCTTAAGGGTGGTATTGGGCCGACTAGGAAGCCATTCGCACGAGGTGGATCATCCAAGACGGAATTTTCCCCTCCTTCATGCAGAGATATTATCTAGGCCCGCTCATGTGATATGATTCGGACGCATGTACATGCATTACTCGATCAAGTGTTGACCAAGGTAGTCCGACTTATGTTGGCCGGATGGAGATCTGACTAACATTAGGCGGAAGGAATCATGTATCACTGGAATGATAAAAGAGAGTAAAGGCGAGACTGGGATGGCAGATTATCCCATATGGCTTACAACCAATATCTTGAGGCAAAGGAACTCAGACAGATCATCACATTGAATGCACTTGCAGGTATGTGGGAACAGGCATGCTTTGCTAGAAGCCAATGTCAGTTATCAACTTTGGGCAAGAGCCCACCGAGTTGTATTCTTCATATCGTTAGCCTGCATGGCCGCACACTTAAGAGAGTGGATATATGTTGATGGATATCTAACTAACATAATCCGGCAAAGTTGGACTCAGCTATATTTTCAATCGGTTGAACCCACTTTGACCAAGATTAGGATTTTGGAATGAGGGACACCTGCTGTCACATCACATACTCCCGAAGTTGGGGAGGCGGGGATGATAAGTTGTTTCACACCCATTCTTCTCGCAAGGCCATGACTTGGGCCTCCATTTCAGTGGATCAAAACACCTATATCACTTCATACTACCCCCCAAAAGGTAAAAAGTACAATTTATACTAGTGGACTCAAGAGGGAAAAAATGGTACACTAGCAGGAAAAATCGTGTATGTGCACAAGCCTGGCTCGGCATAACAGATCTCATCCTACGTGACCATATTGTGGTGTAGTTAGAGGGGAAAACCACTTTTGAAACCTATATCCTTGTTCGTCTCCAGTCTTCCCCTACGACGGTGTGTCGCCGTCGGTAGCTACCTCGTTGATCTAGTTCATCATGGATCCAACTATGAACAACCATGGATCCAACTATGAAGATACTAATGGGTTTGACCTAGTTCATCATACCGACGTTGATGCAGAAGAGAAGTATGTTGATGAAAAATTTTATGACGATCCCGATGATCCACTCGGTGCGGAGGATCAAAAGCACAACCTCTCTGTAGGTTGCACGTGTAAGGTTTTCCCAATACGTTTAGCATTTTGTCGTCCAGTGCTTCACTAGTACTCGCGCAGGTGCTTTACTAGAAGATTCGCAACATAATCGTATGGAGAGGGAGAGAACTCTAACACACGGCAGAGGAGAGGAAGGAGCAGATTGGGGTGCCTTGAGGAGAGAGCCCCTAGGGTACATATAGGAGGAAGGGAGGGAGAGGCGTGCCCCAGCACTTCTTGGCCGCCGGCCCTAGGAGGTGGCGCCTCCCCTTCCTATGGAAGGTCCCTAATCATCTATTGATGCATAGCATCATCCTCTTCCTAGTTTATATAGATTCCAACTTGACAATCAAGTAAAATCAACTCATTCCTAGAATATAAGATTAAATCTCCACCTTCCATATATGGAGATATGGTATGATCTTTGCCATATATGAATACACGCAAATAAGGAAAATGAGGGAGGAGATCCCTTGGCCCATGCGCCAGCCCTGGGGGGGGGGGGGGGGTGGGTGCCGGCCAAGGGTGGCCCTGGCGCCACCTTTCTAGGCGGGCCCGCCCCCTCTCTTTCACTTGCTCCCTGAAACTCTTCCGGTGACCACTCTCCGATGAACCTGGTGCATCCATCCTATATATATTCCAGAACTATTTCAGAATATCTTTCACAATATGACCGTCTCTAGATCATTATGAGTTGCCTCGAAACCATTGCCGACGACACCGGAAGTACCTTCCAGTTTTAGGTCAAACCACCGGAACTATTCCGATCTTTCTCCGAAGTGTCACAATAAGTCACAGAACTATTCTGGTATGTCTGGAAAGTATTCCTGTCACATCCCAAGATTTTCCAAATCTTGTAATGTGAAAAATAAATTATTGTTGAAAATTAGGGTGAAAAGAAACTTTTGTTTCTAAATGGAAACTTAAAATCCCATCTTGAACAAACTTTGGTTAATGTTTGCATCCAACTAAATTCAAATCAAGTGAAATACATTCTTCATAAATGCATCTGGAAATTTAAAACACCTGAGGAATAAACCAAAACTCTAAAACCCTAATGGAAGAAAATCATTTTCAAGTTATCTCTAAGACCATGGATTTGATCCAAATGGAAATTTGTCAAACAAACATTTCAAAATGATCAAGAATGACAAATGGAAATATTATAAAATCATATAAATTGATTTCATTCAATTTGGAGCCATAATAAAATCTTATGAATTTAATAAGATAAGGAAAAGTAATTTCCAAAGCTAATAAAACACTTATCTAAAATCCATACCAAATGGTGAGCAAATAATCCTAAAGATATTTAAAAGGGATAAATAAATACCAAATAAGATTTTACAAATTGGAATCACCAAGTTTGGATCTATAAATAAAAAGATATGGATTTTATAAGATAAGGAAAGAAATTATTCAATAAGGAATATTTAAAGACCAAATTAAAACTTGGCCAAATCCATAAACAAGTGGAATGATTATAATCCAAATCAAAATAAAATATTGGATAAAGAATTTCCAAAATAAAATAAAATGGCTTGAACCAAATTCCATTTGAATAAAGACAAATCAATTTTAAATAATTAATAAATCATATTGAAAGCTTTTCCAAATAATTCAAGATGAATTATTTGAACCCAAATAAACAAATAGAAAAACCTACTAAAAAAGATTTGGAAGAATTTAGAAATTTAAATGGTGTTTGAAAATATTATTAAATCTTATTTGATTTAAAACAAGGGCCTTATTTGAATAATTAAAAGACCCCAAAATGAATAAAGTTTTATTCCAAAATTGACTTCAGATTATGTTACTAATCAGTATTTAAACCTACACAAATTTTGGTTGAGGTTTGAATTCAAATAGATGATTGAATTGATTAAATAAAATCAAAATAGAATATTAGAAAAGGAAAAAGAAAAACAATCTGAATAAAAAAAATGGAAACGAACCCAGCCAGCCCAGCTAGCCCAACAAGGCCCAGCAAGCCCATTCCCCACCCCACCCGCAGCGAACCGTTTTCACTCACGAATCAACCCACAGCGTCGCTGACAGATGGACCCCACCCCCACACTCTCTCTCTCGCTGCCAGACGACCCCACAGCCACCTCACCATCGTCTCCACCCGCGCGTAGACCACGCCCTCCTCCCCCTACCGTTCCGCCGACGGTTTCTTCGATTAATTGCTCGGTAATGGCGCAATAACCCAGCCCCGCGACCCCGCCTTCTTAACCGCCTCTCCCTCCTCTATGTTTCCCCCTCAATCCCCCACCCTAGTGCGCCTCCAGGCTGCCTGATTTCACGCTGCACCGCTTCTATCTCCGTCAAGCTTCGAGAGAAATTCCGGCAGCTCTGCGTCGCCCCTTGCCCCTCGACCACACACGCGTGCTCCACGAACCCTGGCGCACCTCCCAGTGGCCTCAGCTCTCCCGCGCTCGCCCCAGAGCGTCGGCAAGGACGATCACTGCCGCCGTCGTCGTCTGCTACCTCTCCGGCGACTTCCCTGCGCGCTATGTAGCCTCGCCTCCGACGACTCCCGAACGTGCTGACGCCAGGAGCATCTCCGACGAGGAATTCCGACAACACCTGTGCGCCCCTTGACCAACCGCAAGCACGTTGAGCATCGCCGTGATCTCCTGAACCTGGTGAGCCAATCCCCTTCCTCCCTCGCTTCCTCTATCACCAGCCCCGCCGTAGCCAGAGCTAGCGCCGCCACCAGCCGCCGCCAGCGCCGCCCATCTCTGGCAAGCGTGCTGTACGTCGTTCGATCTTGATCTAGTGGCTAGGAAAGAAGCTAAGCGAAGGGGTAAGTAGCAACCTATAACGTGCGATCTAACTTAAATCCTACGGCTTGTATCGCTCGATCCAAACGAAACGGTATCAGCGAATCAGAACTAGACACGTGGCCCGGTTGGTTTGATTTAAAATAGAATTGATCTATTTGATATTCCATTTTGTAAAATTCATAACTTTCAAACCACACGTCCAAATTGTGCTAATTTTATATCAATGGAATCAGCAAGACAAGTACTTTCTGACCATGCACTTTGTTTAGTAAAATGTTTCTGTTAAATTGATTTTTTTTGCAGAAACTTGTGTATGCATGTTTAGAATATAAAAATTGTTCTAAAATGATTTTGGGGATAAAATCTTTGGAAAATGGTTTGATTTGAACCTATTTACCCTAGGAATCAATTGGTGGTTTCAAAATTGTATTTGGTGAAGCAAAAGAATAAAACCTTGAAATAAAACATTTCTAGCCAAATAAAAATATGGTTTAATTGTGAAAAATGATTTTGGAGGAAAACCTTTGGGAAATGTTTTGATTTAAACTCTCTGACCCTAAACACCAAGTTTTATGACTTAAAAATATATTTGGTAAAACCTATAAAGATTGCTACTTTGATAAAGGCATTTTTCAACCACATAAAATAATGATTTGGTTTGAAAATGGTTTATAGGTAAAATCTTTTGCAAATAGTTTTGCCACTTTATAAAATGACCAATAAGTGTTTTAGAATGTTTATAACCTGTTATAAACCACTTTGGTAAATAAAACAAAGTTTGGCATGCTTGCATGCATTGTTTTGTTTCTATCATTTTATGTGATGAAATTGCTTGAATGGTAGATTGAGATATTGTTTACTTGATTGAATTGTAGTGATTTGAAGTGTGTGAACATTGGAAAGATCAAGGAGTGAACTTCCACTCTCTACCAAAAAGGCAAGTGATGCTTCATACTTTTGTCCCATTATTTTCTCTATGCATTAGTGATATTTCTAAGTAGGACTTGCATGGAATTTTTGCTAAGTATAAACTATGCCATGGAAAATCCTAGTAGATGAAACCTTAGTAGAAATTTCCTAAGTTAAGACTCCTACTATATCATGCTTAGCTTAGCTAGTAGAAAACAAGGGTGGAATATATATTCATACTATGGAAATATTTCTAAGTCTGAGGACTTGTGTTTTGTTTAATAAAACAACTAAGTGAATGAATCACCTGGGTGGAATGGAAGGAATGGTTTGTGTTGAGTGGTTCACAAGGCCCATTTCTATGGTTTACCTTTGTGTATCTCACTTGTGGATGGCCACCCAGGAACAAAGAGATTTGAGATGTCAAATGTTGAGAAGCTTCAAGTGCAGCCACTTGGCATTATGGGCTCTGCCTGGATCATATAGGTTGCAATAACTTAGCCAAATGGACAGTTGGTGGTAGGGGTTTGATACGTTGGAACGCGTCCATTCTGGTCTAAGGGAAGGCTTCTGAAAGATCTTGTCTTGGTGAAACCAAGTCTTGTGGGGAAAGTGCACCACCTCTGCAGAGTGTAAAATCTAAGTACTTAGCCATGTCCCTGGTAAAGGACAATTTGAGCATCAAGACATGGAAGCTATCAAGAATCTCCTCATCCCAATTTCTAAGTTAAAAACTTGTGGTTGAACAAGGGTTGAAGGATCACCAATTTTTATTGGGAGATGCCTTGGATGATTTTTGTCAAGCAAAAACTTAGAGTTTTCAAATGATAAGGAAAATCTATTTTGAGCAAAGCAAGCCTAAGCTCCACTTAGCCAAATGCATATAGATGATAGACTCCACTATACTACCATAGTATCACTTGCCAATACAATTCAAATGTATTGACCCTTGTGGCTGTAACTTATTATGTTGCAGGTTTGTTTGATGTTAGAGAAGTTATTGATTTAGGATTACAAGTCTACAACCAACATGTCTGCCTGTGGCACTTTGAAGATGAAGGACCCCATGCTATTGTTATATTCTGCTGCATTGTAATGAGATAGCCAAATGAGCTATGTAAGATATAATAAATTATTTTATTCCTGGTTATAAAGTTGTATTATGACCTATGTTTCTTGATATTACATCTTAACTGTGGATGCTAGCTATTGATCCAGGACTAGCATTGTAAACACAGGGATCTCTACCTTATTGGAGGTTGGGAACCTTACAATTCCGGACCACTCTCTCACTTACTCATCATACTTATGGTAAGCACAACTTGATCGGTTAACCTTAAGCGTATCGGTTCGGGTTTGGAAGTAAGTACTATGGATCCGAAGACCTTCGGATCATTAACCAACATCAGGACCTATACACCCATGATAGTTACCACTTCACTATGCGAAGATCACATCGAGTGAACCCGTTCATTATACAAATACTAATCCTTTTGCTTCACGATATACAAGACAAACCAAGGTGAGACATCGGTATCATCGTGACGCAATCACTTGATCACTATACCCATTAACCTTGTCATGTCCATACTCTCTTTACTCATATCCATATTTCGATGTCATGTATGATCGTATCATAACTGTGTCTATGTAGACAGTAGTGGCATCATAATATCGAGTGGGTCCAGAGAATATCTCTCCACCATCAGGATGAGCAATATCTCACTTGTTGAACTATCAAGTTCCCACCATGCTTTTGTAACGTACCTCGAGATCACCTGTGTAGCCACCCTCGCAGGTGGTATTAGGATAACCTCAAAGATAAGTCCTCGGGCATGTGGTCACTTGATATTCTCATGGTTTTAAGGATTCATGTATAAGATAATGCTCTGATGTTTTGACTATTAACTTCACAAGGTAATCTCATAGTAAGACATCCTTTGGATCTTTCGATACATTTTTCATACCGACGATAGTACTCTCATAGTTGTTGGTATTCTCGGTTCCATTAACTTCAATACCATGATTCAGAAAACTTGATCATCCTACAACCTATGAGATATTCCTAGAGGCTGGACTAGGAATATCTTGGTTAGCTCATATTTATCTACACCTACTAGTGAGGCTTCCACTGATTCTCAGAATCAATACTCATAGCAGTTATAGCATAGAATTATGAGCCCATACATCGAACATGGGATTGTATATAATAAACATTATTATTATTTCCTCTAGGGCATTAATCCCATCACTAGGTCCCGTATGTCGGAGGGTAACATATCTATTTTTTTTCATCACTGCTGACGAGGCAAAGGGAAGATCCTACATGTAAGAAAAAGAGTCAAACAAACGACAAGTAATCCCAATATAACGGTAGCCGGCGTCATGTCTATCTAGGGGTATAGACGTAGTGAATCCGCATCGATTGGTGAGATTTCTCCAATTCGCTAATTCGTAGTGGCACGACCCCAATTTAGGCATGAACCAGGGACAAAATCCTAATAAACCCAAATTTAAAGATCATATTTAAAAATTAAAATCTTTTGTGCATGTACATAAATATAATTTATATTGATATGTTGTACTTTTTGCAAAATTGCACCGATCTATTGATAATCATAAACAACGGTACAAAGAACACGAAAATCAATAAAAACTACAAATAGGTCTTTGCAACACCTAGACGACTACTGACACTAGCACGAGCCGAAGGCGCATCCTCGTCCTTGCTCTTCCATTACCGGAGCCAAGCAAAGTTTGTCGTAGTAGAGATTGTTGTAGTAGACAGATGGGAAGTCTTCGTGGTAAGGTCCAAAAAAAATACCAGAGAAGCAACCATCGCCAATGATGACAAAACGTATATCGGATGAGGCTGACCCCGTGACTAACCCAACAAACACGAAAACCAGCCGGATCGCAGAAGATTCGCCAGACAAATGACTCCATGCGTCCTCCGTCAGCACAAGACACACCACCGGGTGAGGATAGGACGGGAAGGACTTTATTCTGACTTCAGGATGTCCTGGCCGTTTCCCCCATCCCAAAGAAGATACCAAAACTTCTTGAAAGAAAAACGTAAACACTCCCGCCAGCGAGGGACCATGGTACACCGCACCTCTAAGCCCCCAAGGCGCATCGAAGGCGTGATGGACCGGCGGCGTCACTAGCAAGGGGAGCAAAAACCCTAGATGGGTTCTACATGGATCGCCTCCTTTTCTCATGTCATGTGTAGTCCGTACTGCTTCAGAAAGTTCTAATTTTATGTTGTATTTTGGCTACACAAAATATAAAAACATTACTCCCTTATTCCTCTAATGTAAGACCTTTAAAATATTTTAAAGTGGACTTGATACACTCTAAAATAAATAAACCTATACACTAAAATATGTCTACATACATATGCTTTAGAAAAAAAATGCCTTAAATTATTTGAAAGAAGAGAGTACTATAAATAGACATTCAAAAACTCAATTTTGAAAGAAGGGAGTATTAAATTTTGTCCTGCCGTATAGATCACGTCTGAAAAGATTATTCAATATACAACTTTAAACGACCATTTTCGACATGTATTAATTAACTTAAATTTGTCTAGAGCACTAAAGCTTGACTAATATTCGTATCTAGATGAATCTAAGAAAGTAGTAAGTAATTGTATATTTTCTTGGAATTTTTGCGAAGAGTAATGAGCTCCGAGACTTTAACCGTGCCTTCCGTGAGACCCTGAGTGAAACCCGAGACGGTCTAGTAGTCCGACTTGGAACCGAGCGTACGGACCGATCGACCCGCGCCGAGTCAGGGTGGAAGTCGGCCGGAGGTTACTGTCGACCGCTCCATTTAAGCAAGGGAAGCCAAACACCGCACAATCAGCTTTAAACGGAAGTTCAGATCAACTTACTGGTTCAACGTAGGGCGCAGGCGCAGCCCACAAGTCCACAACCCAATCTACGCACGCGTTCCAGGCAGCAACTGCATGGCGACCACCGCTGGCGGCATGGGGACGACGGGGCAGCCGGTAGACGCCGCGATCCCCACGAAGAGGGCGCGCGAGGATCCCGACGAGGACGATTTTGAGGACGCCGTCGAGATGGACATGGTGAAGAGGTTCAAGAGCAACTACTGGGACGACCCGGCGGCCAACCCCGATATCTTGAAGCGATACGGAGCGCTCATGTCCCGTCTAGATGCCGAGGACAACGAGGCCGAACGCTTCCTCAGGGCGCTCCGCCAGTACAGGCTCGCGGCCGGAGGTGCCGCCGAGCCGATCTAGGGACTGAATCGTCGACACGGGCCCAGAAAGAAGCAGATCCGTTGATGGCCGTGGCACATTCTGTGCGACTGCGCACCCGTTCTTTTTTCTCGCCAGATGTATCTAGTTGCAAAATTGATTACACCACCGGATTGTATGTTTGTGTAGATTTTTTCTTTCCGAAAACGTGTATCTCAGCATTGTATTTAGCCAGTCTCTCGTTACAAACGTTTCCGTATAAAATCTATTCGACACAACAATTGTAAAAAGTAGAGTATGAAGAGCTACCTATAGGTTTTTTTTTTTTTTTGCTTTTGGTTGTGAGATGCGGTAGCACATGTCTACTAACCCCCGATACTCCGGTATCTAGTCGTGTGTAATTTGATCCTCGTTTTTCTTCATTACTACTCGCTCCGTTTTATAATATTTTAATTTTAGTTTTTTGGAAACGATCATGATGTTAGGGGTGAGAAACGCAACGCAGGTGGTGTTCATGAAGAAAATGCTCACGAAGACGGGCCTTAACAAAGGCAATATACTCAAAGTCATCGTCGGTGATGATCATATTATCAACATAGAGGAGGAGAAGAGTGCGTCCACGAGGAGAAGTGTGAACAAACAATGCAGGATCATGAGCGCTAGGGGAGAAACCGGCAGCAGTCACCACAGAGGCGAAGCGCTCAAACCAGGCGCGAGGGGCCTGTTTCAGGCCATAAAGAGAGCGCAGAATACGACAAACCTTGCCATCAGGGACAGAGTACCCTGGAGGAGGATGCATGTACCTTCTCACGCAACTCACCATTGAGAAATGCGTTCTAAACATCAAGATGAGACACAGACCAGTGGCGAACAGAGGCCACAACAAGAAGAGTGCGCACAGTGGTCATATGGGCAACAGGGGAAAAGGTCTCATCATAGTCACGGCTCTGCTCCTGCTAGAAGCCACGATGACGAGGTTTCGACTCGTCAATGCTCATTGTTATGGACTTGGGTTTTGGAGAAGATGGAGATGCTGGAGACCACGGAACGGTTAGCAAATAAGCAACACGGAGACACGAGGTTTACCCAGGTTCAGGCCCCCGGAGGGAAAACCCTACTCTTGCTTGTCTGCTCTTGATTATGGCGGAACCGAAGGTTACAGGGGTGCGCAGATGCAATCTGGCGTGAGGTGTGTATGAGGTGAGTTGATTGTCCTCCTCGATGTGTCCTCCTAGCCTTTATATAGATAGGCAGGTCCCGGGCATAGGTCGAGTCGGTTACAGATTAGGGTTTGCCCCTTTGAAATTCTATCTAATCTAGTCTTGTTCTCCAAGGATCCGAATGCGTCATGGGCTTGGGCCACCCAAAACCTCCACGAGCCGCGTATCTTGTCATGGGCCTTCCTTGGGCTGGACTAGGTATGCTAATGTTGTGTACCCATAAGGTATAACCATGTCAGTAGCCCCCGAGTGCTCAGTCGAATCGCAGATTCGGCTGAGGACTCTTCATTCTTTCGGGTGCAGTTTAGGCCTATTTATAAGAGAAAGCAATTTAGTCCATAGTGATTGTTGATGTGTGTGCCTGACTCACCCGACGGATCAGGATCAGTTAACTGTCATAGGACAAAACAACATGATCTTCTTCAGACTCGAGTCCCTGGACCCGAATCCGGAACAGATGTTGGCGTAATTTGACTCAGATCGTTGAGGTCTTATAGGAGCCGAATCCCAGTGGTTTTCAAGTGATGTACCCAACGCGTCCGTCGGGATTTTTTCATCATGCCTCACTAGTGGAAACGAGGTCTTTTGTTGATCCCGAAAAGGGGCTTTAACACCGGTTCTTCTACGAACCGGTGTTAAAGGGGGGGCCGTACCAGCGTGGACCCTGCGGCATTAAAGGAGCCCCCCTTTAACACCGGTTCGTGCCACGAACCGGTGTTAAAGGTCCCAGCACCAGTGGCTCGCGCACCCCCCCTTTAACACCGGTTCGTGGCATAAACTGGTGTTAAAGGGGGGGCTATATAAGACCACCCCAGCCCACACACACCCCACTCTTCCATTCTTTCACATTTTGGAGCCTAGCAAGAGGGTGTGAAGAGTGCTAGTTTGTGTTTTTTTCATATGCACTAGAGGTGTTCGGTGAAATGCCCGAGAGCTCAAAATAAGCTTTCTTGTTGCTCTTTCCGTCTCGGTCGAGGTCGGCAACTATAGTTTCATGTGTCATTGATGTACTATATATATAAATGGTCATCTCCCTATTATTTTTTGATATATACTACATATTAATGCAGATGAATCGGCAATGGATGTACGGTGACCGTCGCACTTCCGAGTACATTACGGGCGTCCAAAATTTCATCGTTGTGGCTAATGCAAACCGTGGTCACAATGGTTTTATGTGTTGTCCGTGTGTTCACTGTCAGAACAAGAAAGACTACTCAAATACCAGAACCATTCACGCCCACCTGCTTCAATCCGGTTTCATGCCCAGCTATAATTGTTGACCAAGCACGGAGAAAAAGGTGTTGTGATGGAAGACAACGAAGAAGAAGAGGATGATGAAAACTATCATAATATGTATCCTGAATATGATGATAATGCAACGGAGGTAGATAATGAAGATCAAGAGGGAGCAGATGGGCCCGCTGATGACGATCTTGGTCGGGCCATTACTGATGCAAAGGAAGAATGTGAAACTGAAAAGGAGAAGGAGAAGCTGGAGCAGATGTTAAAGGATCACAAAACATTGTTGTATCCAACTTGCGAAGATGGCCACAAAAAGCTAGGTGCCACACTGGATTTGCTGCAATGGAAGGCAGAGAATGGTGTGACTGACAGCGCATTTTCAAAGTTGTTGGTAAAAATGAAGAATCTTCTTCCAAGAAATAATGAGTTGCCTGACAGTACATACCAAGCAAAGAAGGTTGTCTGCCCTCTAGGATTAGACGTGCAGAAGATACATGCCTGCATTAATGACTGCATCCTGTACCACGGTGAGAAGTACGAGAATTTGGATGCATGCCCGGTATGCACTGCAGTGCGGTATAAGATCAGACGAGACGATCCTGGCGATGTTGAGGGCGAGGCCCCTAGGAAGAAGGTTCCCGCCAAGGTTATGTGGTATGCTCCTATAATACCACAGTTAAAACGTCTCTTCAGAAATAAAGAGCATGCCAAGTTATTGCGATGGCACATGGAAGACCGTAAGAAAGACGCGATGTTGAGACACCCCGCTGATGGGTCACAGTGGAGAAAAGTCGAGCGAGAGTACCCGGACTTCGCACGTGACGCAAGGAACTTAAGGTTTGTTCTAAGTACAGACGGCATGAATCCTTTTGGTGAGCAGAGCTGCAGTCACAACACCTGGCCTGTGACCCTATGTATCTATAACCTTCCTCCTTGGTTGTGTATGAAGAGGAAGTTCATTATGATGCCAGTGCTCATCCAAGGCCCGAGGCAACCCGGCAACGACATTGATGTGTACCTAAGGCCATTAGTTGAAGAACTTTTACAGCTGTGGGCCAAACCAGGTGTACGTATGTGGCATGAGCACAAAGGGAAGCCATTTGACCTACGAGCATTGCTTTTCGTAACCATCAATGATTGGCCTGCTCTTAGTAACATTTCAGGGCAGACAAACAAGGGATACAATGCATGCACACACTGTTTAGATGATACTGAAAGTGTATATTTGGATAAATGTAAGAAGGTTGTGTACCTAGGGTATCGCCGATTTCTTCCGAACCTGCATCCAGTAAGAAATAAAGGCAAGCATTTCAAACGTCTGGCAGAACCCCGGAGGAAGCCTGTCCTCCGTACCGGTGAGGAGGTATTTGGTATGGTCAAGGACCTAGAAGTAATCTTTGGAAAAGGTCCTGGCAGTCTATCTGTTCCGAATGACGATGCCGGACACGCGCCCATGTGGAAGAAGCAATCTATATTTTGGGACCTACCCTATTGGAAAGTCTTAGAGGTCCGCTCTTCAATCGACATGATGCACGTGACGAAGAATGTTTGCGTGAACCTGCTAGGCTTTCTAGGAGTGTATGGGAAGACAAAAGATACACCGGAAGCACGACAGGACCAGCAACGTCTGAAGGCCCCTGAAGAGCCTATGCATCCTGAGAACGAGAAGGGTAAACGATGCCACTTAACTCCTGCCAGCTACGCCCCGTCTGGCTTCTCGTCGAATATAAAGGGAATAATAAATATGGCAGAGAAAAAATTCCAAAACCTAAAGTATCATGACTGCCACGTGATTATGACACAATTGCTTCCGATTGCATTGAGGGGGCTTCTACCTGGAAATGTTCGAGTACCCATTGTGAAGCTATGTGCATTCCTCAATGCAATATCTCAGAAGGTAATCGATCCAGAAAGCCTACCAGGGTTACAAACAGATGTGGCCCAATGTCTTGTCAGCTTTGAGTTGGTGTTCCCACCATCCTTCTTCAATATTATGACGCATCTCCTGGTTCACCTAGTAGAAGAGATTGCCATTCTCGGTCCTGTATTTCTACACAATATGTTCCCCTTTGAGAGGTACATGGGAGTCTTAAAGAAATATGTTCATAACCGTGCTAGGCCAGAAGGAAGCATCTCCAAGGGCTATGTAACAGAGGAGGTCATTGAGTTCTGTGTTGATTTTATTCCTGACCTTAAGGCGATTGGTGTTCCATAATCACGACATGAGGGGAGACTGCGTGGAAAAGGCACCCTAGGATGTAAAGCAATGATATGTAGGGACGGGCATTGTCTCAATCAAGCACACTACACGGTTTTACAAAGATCTATCTTGGTTGCCCCGTATATCAATGAACACAAGAATTTAATACGCCTCAAACACCCGGGGCAGTCTGATGAATGGATTATAAGTGAACACATGGCGAGTTTTGGCGGCTGGCTGCAAAGACTTCTCACGAATAACACCACTGTTGGGGATCAGCTGTACTTGTTGGCCAGGACACCGTCTTCCACTGTATGTACTTTCCAAGGGTACAAGATAAATGGGAATACATTTTACACGATAGGCCAAGATAAAAAGAGCACCAACCAAAACAGTGGTGTCCGCTTCGATGCAGCAGAAGACAATGGGCAAAAGACCACGTATTATGGGTTCATAGAGGAGATATGGGAACTTGACTATGGACCTAATTTTAAGGTCCCCTTGTTTCGATGCAAATGGGTCAAGCTAACAGGAGGAGGGGTTGAGGTAGACAAGAAGTACGGAATGACAACGGTGGATCTCAACAATCTTATGAAGAACTTAGACGAACCATTCGTCCTAGCCAATGATGTGGCTCAGGTTTTTTATGTGAAGGACATGTCCTCCAGACCAAAAAAAAGAAAAAATATGCAAACGAATACATCATATGATGAGCCAAAGCGTCACATAGTTCTTTCAGGGAAAAGAAACATCGTGGGAATCGAGGACAAGACAGACATGTCAGAAGATTATAATAAGTTTGATGAAATTCCGCCCTTCACAGTGAAAACTGACCCAAGCATTTCGTTAAGTAAAGAAGATGCTCCATGGTTACGTCTGAAGCGATCATAAGGAAGGGCATATGCCAAGAAGTTCATGCTCATATTATGTAACTCTAGTTCATGTTTTAAATATTAATACATGTCTTGAGTGTTAGTCATGTTTTGTGGATGGACCGGGACTATGAGAAGAAGTTGTCCCGATTCGTACTTACCATTAAGATCTGATCTCCAAACACGCGCGGTCACATATTAGGGAGTGCCTCTATGACCAGTTTCTTGGAAATGCCGGAGGACTAGGCTCCGTCGGCATCTCCCTGAAACTGGCCGTAGTGGTGTCCCTGCTCTCGAAAACCATCTTGCAGCTTTGTAACTTCTCTAACTAGATCAATACACCAGGGAGCTAACTAATTTCACATATTAGGGAGTGCCTCTATGACCAGTTTCTCGGAGATGCCGGAGGGCTGGGCTCCGTCGGCATCTCCCTGAAACTGGCCGTAGTGGTGTCCCTGCCTCAAACTGGCTGGAGTACTGGACTCACAAGGATGCTTATTTATAGTACAAGCAGCTCGACATAGTGTTGACACTTACAAAATAATGTCGACACTCACCCCTATTATTAGTGCTGACTCATGTTTTGTGCCGGATGGTGTCTACAACCGGGACTAAAGGTTCATCTTTAGTCCCGGTTGGTGTCTCCAACCGGGACTAAAGGTTCATCTTTAGTCCCGGTTGGTGACACCATCCGGGACAAGGTACACGCCGCACGACATAATGTCGACATGCACTCACCCCTATTATTAGTGCTGACTCGTGTTTTGTCCCGGTTGGTGTCTCCAACCGGGACTAAAGGTTCATCTTTAGTCCCGGTTGGTGTCTCCAACCGGGACTAAAGGTTCATCCCGCCATTTTTTCCCGCCATTTTTCTTCCCGCCATTTTTCTTCCCGCCAATTCTTCCCTCCAGTTCTTCCCGCTAGTTCACTATATATATATGTAGGGGGTTGGCCTCCATTGTCATTGCACATCTCTAGACTCATATCTGCAACCTCATCACTCTTTCCCATGGCTTCCACCGTAGCACTAACCCCCAGGGAGGCGGAGGCGCTTTGCGCCTCGAACTACCCCTGCCCGCCGGGCTACTGTGTCCCCGTCGGATGGATGCTGAGCGTCGGAGGTGTGCCGGTTCCTCCTGTCCCTCTAAGTGTGGCGCGCCGGATGGCCATCACGAACCACTACTACTTTGAGCTCACGCCGGAGCAGCGGAGGAATCCCAGATGGCATCCCGACTATTTCCCTACTTGGGAAGCCTTCTTCGTGGATCGGCATGAGAGGGCGCTCGCCAGGCACGAGGAGGACGGCCCACCTCCTCCTAACTTCAACGAGGCCGGCCGTCGGCTATGGTGGCGCGGTCGGACTCTCCAGAGCGTCATGGCCTATGACACTGCCGCGGATCTAACCCCCGTCTGCGCTACCCTCAAGTCCAGCCCACGCGCTACCCTCAAGTCCAGCCCACGCGTACTCTCCAAAGGTTCAATTACGGCGACCCCGACGACGACAGCGATGACGGCGACGGCGAGTACGACGACTACAGTGGCGAGTATTACAGGTGTAGGCAGGAGCATGACTGAATCACTCCAACATTCCGAAACAAGTTCGGCCGATTGTTACTTAATCTGGCCATGTATCTTAATTTTCAGTTCTTTTATGTATCTTAATTTTCAGTTCCAGTTCGGCCGATTGTTACTTAATCTGGCCATGTATCTTAATTTTCAGTTCTTTTATGTATCTTAATTTTCAGTTCCAGTTCGGCTTTATGTAACTGTCTCAAAATGACCTATCTCATTCGAGGTTTCTTGGCTTTCGGGTTAAATGACCAATGTTATGGCTAGAATCAAGGCATAGTTTGCAAGAGGAGTTTTCTTTTTTATCGCACCAAAAAGGCATTTTCCATTTTCCGAGCATAAAAAACGGACGGTTTTGTGAAGCAACCACCAAATGGCTAATTCAAAAAACCACCAACACATTTTTAGGTTCACAATATGCTATTTTATCAAAAAACAATGCAAGTTGAGCGAGGCTTGGTGGGATTCAAGTGTATACAAAAGATGCGACATTTAAATATCCAATCAATTCAAAAATGTTAATACAAAAGATGCGGCATTAAAATATGATTTGATCTAATAAAAATCATTTTTTAGATGCCTATTATTTCTTATGTTCAAAGTTTTAGGATTTAACAATTTATTTTTGTTTGAATTGAATAATCAAAATTTATATGTAAGTGTTTTAATTATTTTAAAAAATTTCATGTAAAGTAAATATAAAATGATTTACATGAATGGATAGATATTATTTTTCTGAAAATTATGATATATTATTCATATTTTTCTGAGTTGAAATGAAAAAGATATGAATTTTCTAAATTCATATCATATTTTTTGAATTAAAAAAGCCCCTTTAATGCATGAAATAAATGCCCCCCCTTTAACACCGGTTCCAGACAGGAACCGGTGTTAAAGGGGGGGGCATTTATTTCGTTTCCCGCGTGCACCCCCCCTTTAACACCGGTTCGTGGCTGGAACCGGTGCTAAAGGGGGGGGGTTAAATACGCGCGCAAACGAATTCCCCCCTTTAACACCGGTTCCTGCCACGAACCGGTGTTAAAGGGAGGGGGGTATTAAATTCACCTTCCCCTTCCTTTCTTCCCCCCAGAGCAGCCAGATCGCCACCGCCACCGTACCGCCACCGCGCGCGCGCCATCGGAGCAGAGAGAAGCGCCGCCACCGCCACCGCCCATCGGAGCAGAGAGAAGCCACCGCCGGCCGCCACCGCCCTCGGAGAGTGAGGGAGGAATCGTCCGTGGGTGCACTGAATCGTCGGCCCTGTCACCCACCTCTGTTCGCCGCTCGCCATCGACAACGCCGGCGTCCCCGACCTTCCCCGGCCTCGTCGACCCCACCAGCGGCTTCCTGGTGAGCCTCTGGTGCTCAGGCACATCTTCTCTTCCTCCCTCACGGTCTATATCGCCTCCGCATCGTGTAACCGCCGCCAACCGCCGCAGTCCTCGTCGTTCTCTGTTCTCCGGCGACCAAAAAGGGGAGGCGCCGCCACTACTAGGTCCGCCTCGACCTCTTCTTTCCAACCAGCCCAACCACAAGTCCCCGCGTGTAGCAGATCGACGGGAGCAAGATCGACCTGAGAGGAGCTCCATTGCTGACGTCAGCGTGATGCAATATTCGTTTTCTTTTTCTTTTATTATTTATAATTATTTCAGTGAAGAAAATACCTGACATGTGGGCCCTATCTGTAAGCGACAAAAACATTTCCATAAATGTTTTCTAATTAAGAAAATTGTTTATGTAAATTCCAAAAATGCAAATGGTTTTATAATATTCCAAAAAATAATTTAAAATGAAATAATTGAAAATGCAATTATTTTATAATGCATCCGCGCGCAGAGAGCAGAGAGCAGCTGCGCCGGCACCGCGTCCAGCCCTCGCCGTCGGAGCCGCCGCCCTCGCCCTCGCCGTCGGAGCCGCCGTCCACGCCTCTGCGTCTGGCAGTCGGCGGCGGCACAATGTGAACAATGTGTCAAAGTTGGCGGCACAATGTGAACAATGTGGGGAATATGTGTGACGTATAAAAGATGTAGTCGTGTATTCATATTTGAGTAAAGTTTCTGATGTTGTAACATCGATAATATTGTTTACTTAGTGTTGGTGGTGAACTTGATGGTCAAAATTGGGAAACTCGAAACTAAGATGACATGTAATTATGGAGGAAGTAGTAGTATAGATAGGGTGTCAAGCGGGGCGGGTTCGCGGGCAACGTAGTTTCACCGGCTAATATAAATTGTACTACATGCATAGATTAAAACTTGTATACAAATTGGACCTCTGACTCATCCTGATTAGGGTTTCGACCCTTCGGAACTCGTTTAAAATGATCAAGAATCCTTAGGGTTTTAATTTCATTTGTATATTTATTTGTGTATTTTGGTATGAATAATATGTATATTTGTGTATGAATCCAAGTCCACTTGAATGTTTACACTCTTACTCTAGATAATATTATTGTTTTAGAAACTATGGATCCACTTAGTAGAAACCTTGAAGAAGAAGAAATAATGGAGACATTATTGATGAGGACACCTCATAATATCTGAACTTGGACGGACATGATGACGACAGCTCAAGTACTAGTCATGGAGAAGATGAAGACTCCGGTGAACGCAATTTAATGGTTACAAAGTCCGGCGAGGTATATGCATTGATTAAGCCTCTGCTGACTTCCACCAACAATCTTCTTCTACATGTATTAATTAACGCTTCTTTTTTCTTTTAGCCCTCTGGATCGACCAGCGCGCAACCATCTTCTTCTACGAAAAAGAGCAAGCGAGGCGCGAGCCAGCGGTTGAAAGATCGTGCAAAGTTCACGATCGAAGCAGTCCGTGTTGATGGCAGGCCGATGGAGCCCAAGAAGGCCGCAGACAAATTTGTACGTCAGGCTGGAGTTCTTGTTAGGGACCAAATCCCAATCACAATTGAAAATTGGAATAAGCCAAAGAAGGGCGACGGTACCTTTGTCGATGACAGATCCAAAGAAACGCTTTGGAATTCGTTGTTGGTAAATTTCACCCTTCCGCCAGAGGAGGATGAAAACAACCCGGTTATAAAGGAAAAGGTCAAAGAGTGGACTCTAAAGAAGATGGCTGACGCTTTCCGCAACTGGAAGACAAAATTGAACAAATTTGTCAAATCTGGCGAGACTCCAAATTTCGAAGACGCATATTATGCGAAGATAAGACCTCACTGGCCCGAATTTGAGACATATAAAAAAAGTGCTATAGCTAAAAAGAGGTCAGAAACCAATACGCTTAATGCCCTGAAGAAGGAATATCACCAGAGGACGGGGTCAGGTGGCTACATATCTCAGAGGCCTAAGTGGGAGGAAGCTGAGAAGGCCCTGCGCGAGAGAGGGATCACACCCCAGACAGATGGGTGGGACCTACGTGCAAAGACTTGGTTCTACGGAATCGGGGCAAGGTTGGACCCAGAAACAGGATTGTGTATCTTCCCAACCATCCTTGCCAAACCCGTCACTGAACTCATCACGGCATACGAGGAAACATCCGCCAGGACCTTCCATCCCGACAGAGAGAATGACCAGCTCACACGCGCCATCGGTAAAAAAGAACACCCTGGACATGCACGAGGCACAGGGGGTATGACATGGAAGGATGGGTTTGCCGACTGGAGCGACTCTTACAGATGGCGCGGCAGAAAAGAAAAAGAGCGTACAGAGCGGATGACACAGATAGAACATGCACTTGCGGCGCTGCAGGCGCAAGTGAATGCATAACAGAGCCATCAAGCTACCGGCCCATCTCAGCGGCACGAAGAGCCTGCACTGGAAGCTGCCCGCGGCCCAGACTCTGCGCGGAAAAGCAGTGTGGCTTCCACGGAGAACGTGCAGCCCACGCTTGAAATGACGGGTCCTCAATACCCCGTGGATGAGATCACGGAGAGCGAACACGCTGAGCTGCATGTGAGATTAATGGGCTTATCCATTAAGGTGGCTGTCGGCTATGCCTTACCTCCTGTAGCTGGTGGAACTTACCACTGCCGACCGATTCCAGATGGCTATGCTATTGTCGGGGTGGATGAGGTTGTGAAGGAATATGAGGAAACACATCTTGACCATGCTACAGGTGAAGGGGAAACTCAACTCAAATTTGCAGTGAAAACAACCATTCTTTGGAAGAAGGAACACATTGTGCTTCCAAATTGGAGGTCACTGGCACCCCCGCCGTCTCCGCAGCGTCAGCAGTCTGAGCCGCTTCAGCTATCTCCTGCGCGGCAGCCATCTCCGGCGCGACAGCCATCTCCGGCCCGTCAGCCATCTCCTGCGCGGTAGCCATATCCGGCCCGTCAGCCATCTCCTGCGCGGCAGCCATCTCCGGCCCGTCAGCCATCTCCTGTGCGGCATCCATCTCCGGCCCGTCAGCCATCTCCGGTGCTTCATCCATCTCCTCAGCGTAAGCGGAAGAGCACTGCCACGAGGAGCATCAGTAGCACTGCCACAAAGAAATCCGCAGGAAACCGTACGCCAAAGAGTTCAAAAAACTACGTCCCGCAGCCTTCCGCCAAGCCATTGCCGGTTTTACCGTGGAATCGCAGCGACGAGGAGACCAATAGGATCTCGGAAGAACAGGTCAAGAAATTCTTTGCACCTAGACGGGCCGAGCCAAAGGAGAAAATAGATCCGGCGGTGGTGGAGAAGTTTTACAATAATATTTTGAAACCTGAAACCCGACTTGTGCCGGACTACGAGCACCAGATTTTAAAGGCGGATGCAAGGCGCCGTAGGGAGACTGAAAGTAGCAGTCGTGAGGCACCCCAGAAAACAGTTCCCATGCTCGGAGAGCAGGAAAACCAATCATGTGCCCCGCTCCAAATGTTCGACACACGAGACGCTCCTCCCGTAAATGATTACGAGGCAGAGCTACAAAGAAAGGCCAATGATATGGGGATGACTTACATTGCATACTTGAACGTCATGGGAGACAACTTGCCCAAATGCGATGCCAACCCCATACAGCCATGGAAGTATGGGAAGAATCTCGTCAAGAAAGAGGAGCTCAAGACTCTACCAACAAAGATGCGAAAATTGCACAAGTGGTACCTTCATTTCTGCAAGACGAGAAAGGTAGAATGGATCACGGCGCATATAAGAGATCAGATTTTCTTGTGCGGAGACGACGCAATCGACTTCAACATTCAAGACTTGCATTTTCTATTCAATCAGAAGGAACTCGACAAATCTGTCATCAGCCTTTATTGTGTGTAAGTACTATTTCTGTAATTTTTATCTCATCTCATTCACTTTATTAATTGCATGTATATATATATATGCTCACCATATATGTATATACTATTATGCAGGAAAAAGGTTATGGAATGCATGAAAGGAGGCCCTTTTGACATTGGGTTCGTTGACCCAAATAGAGTTCATGAACAAGTGGTAAGAGACAAACCCGGGCAAACAGAAGATTACTTGCTAAAGTCTTTACTGAGACAACAAACCAAAAGGGAAATACTATTGCCTTACAACTTCTCGTGAGTACTGTTACCCTCTCTCTTGTACACATTCTGTTTCGGCTTACTCGATGTTAAGTGTAATTGATGATGAGTTATGCGTGCGTAGGTTCCACTTTATTCTGCTAGTCATTCAACCCGACTCAGGAAAAGTCCTTGTCATGGACTCGTTACGAAAAGAAAAAGAGCTATGGGCAGACTTTAGAGAGATGCTCCAGAGGTAATTTCAATCATATTATCGCACTAGATTGGCAACTTTCGTGACAATAAGTAATTAATTACTCCTTTATCCATTTTCTTTGTCGGACAGGGTTTGGAAAAGGTTCACGGGCAGGGCCGTGGGTGAATGGTCAGAAGAACTAAAATTTGTAGACCAAAATGTAAGTAATACTAGCTAGCTTCCAATTCCATTATATCATGCTTTATTGATTATTATTTTGATTGAACTCTCTATTCTCGTAAAGTGCGCGCATTAGGGACACGGCAATAACTTATGTGGGTACTATGTTTGCAAATTCATTCGCAACACGATATGTGCGACGGGCCAAGCCGCACTAGAACAACTTAGAGTAAGTAAACAAAGTCCACAACATTATTTTATTACCATCAATTGTGTTGAGTTTTATTCTTATATATATATTGACGGCCCATTCTTCATATATATATTCAGATCGAACGTATGCGGGACCAACTCCTACCATTTGAACGCATACGAGCCATTCAAGAGGAATTGGCGGGGTTCATACTTGATGAGGTCGTCACGCCTGGCGGAGAACTCTTTAGATATCCACCAAAATGAACGATGACGATGTATGTGCCGATGACGATGTATGTGCCGATGACGATGTTTGTGTATAATAATAGTTGCTTAATTATTCATGTACTCGTATGTACCGATGACGATTTATGTGTATACCGCTCCCGATTGATTCCCCCTCGCTCCCCCCCTCCCGCAGAAATACGCCCAGAACGGGGCAGAGGCAGAAGTCTGCCACGGCAGAGATTTAGGCCGTTTTCATGTCGCGGCAGAGTGGCAGAGAACATTTAACACCGGTTGCAGATACGAACCGGTTTTAAAGGGGGGGCTGAGGCCTGCGGCAGCCCCACGTGCGCCACCCTTTAACACCGGTTCGTATAAGAACCGGTGTTAAAGGCCCCCCCCCCTCTAACTCCGAACCCTCAACAGCGGTTGGGGAACCGCTGTTAGAGGGCCCTCCCAACCAGAGTTAAAGGGGGGCTCTGCACTAGTGCCTGTTGACACGATATTTTACTGGCAGAGCGCAGTCAGGTGTGTTACCAGGCAATCAGATGATATCTGTATGTCTTACCCTTGCGTCGTAGACATATCATCCGAAATGTTATCACCGCGGAGGTGTTTCGGGTGGCCAAGGAGAATGTTTCTCACTTAGCATTTATTTGGGCAAAGTTGCTAGAAAAAATTTGTATTTTGATCTGAAAGATCGCGGTCGAAGAAATCATAGGGTGCACGGCCAGCGCTCCCTATGGGAGTAACCCCCGAGTGTTTGTTCGAGTCGTAGAATCGAGTAGAGACTTTTAGTTCAGTAGTTTTTAACTTCAGGTCCGAAGGACACAATTTTTTCAGATGCTTTGAACAATCCACCCTATGGGACTAGCCCCCGAGTCCTTAGTGGAGTCGTAGACTCGACGTGGGACTCGAAGATTGTTTAGAAGTATAGTACCTTAATCATACTTCAGGTGCGCGGCCAGCGCTCCCGATAGGACTAGCCCCCGAGTAGTTGCTCGAATCGTAGATTCGAGTAAGTACTTGATTCATCAGCCGAAGATTTCCAACCGTTGCTAGGTTGGTCTTGATGATGTCAGTGTTGACGATCGGTGAGCTCAACCGTCTGCGGCGACAGAGATGACGTGACAGGATGAACGTGGGTCCCACTTTCTGACTTGCAGTTGACTAGTCATGCGCGGTGTGGCGAGAATTATGGCGTCTCATTGGTTTACGTGCTTAGTGGACGGCGTGCTGGCAACGGTTCGTTGATGTGCTAACACGTGTATGGTCAGATTTTGATTGCGCGTTAGGGCTTCTGGATCGACAGCTCTTGTTTATCGTCCTCGTCTTTTATAACCGTGGGAAAACAGTGATTCGGTTTCACCCCTTGCCATTTGATTTCTCCATTGCCTCCATTTTCTCAAGCTTTGCCTCTCTTGCGCGCACTGGAAATTCCCCGTTCGTTTCGTTCTTCGTTTCTCCGCGCTCACCGCCGCACTCACCGCCGCGCGATGGGAAATTCGAGGAAGGGCGCTTGATACGTTGGAAACGTATCTATAATTTTTAATGCTCCATGCTTGTTTTGTATCTACTTTTCTTTGCTTGTATACACTTTGAGGTGCTTTTTACATGTTTTCTGGTACTAACCTATTAGCAAGTTGCAATAGTGCCAGATGCCTGTTTTCTGCTATTTTTGGTTTCAGAAAAGTTAGTAAAGAAATATTCTCGGAATTGGACGGGACAAACGTCAAAGTCAATTATTTTCTGTAGGAACAAGAAGTCCAGAGGAGAGCCGGAGGGGGCAGCCAGGGGGGCCAGACCCACCCCAGGCACGGGTGGGCCCAGCCTCGCGCCTGGCTAGGGTTTGCCAACCCTGGCCGCCTCCTCGATCTCCCCCTTCGCCTATAAGAAGCCCTCGATGCATAAACCCTAAGCACCAGATCAAATCTCTACGAAACCGTCTGTAGCCGTCGACACCACTGTCCCTAGATCGGGGGGATCTGAAGTTCTTCCCGGCACCCTGCCAGAGGGGAGATCATCCCGGAGGCCCTCTCTCCGATACGATGCGTGATTAGTTCCACCTTGGACTATGGGTCCATGTAGTAGCTAGATGGTTGTATCTCCTCCTTTGTGCTTTCATGTATAGATCTTGTGAGCTCCATTCATGATCAATATCTAATCTATTTGTAATCATGCATGTTGTGTTTGCTGGGATCTGATGAATATTGATATTATTATGTTGGTTTGATTAATGGTTTTGTCTTTATGATTCTATCATGTCTGTGTTGTTTATGATCTTGCATGATCTCCGTTGTTAGTAGCTATCTTTGCCAAGTAGTTGCTAGTGACTCCAAGAGAGGGTATTTATGCTCAATAGTGGGTTCATGCCTATAGTTTCCAAGGGAAGTGACAATAATCTCTTCGGTTGTAGATGCGTTGTTGCTACTAGGGAGAAAACTGTTGGAATTATGCCCTAGAGGCAATAATAAAGATGTTATTATTATAATTCTTGTTCATGATAAAGTTTATATTCCATGCTAGAATTGTATTAAGCGGAAACTTTAATACTTGTGTGGTTTGTGAACAACACCGTGTCCCTAGTATGCCTCTATGGACTAGCTCATTGATTAATGATGGTTAAGGTTTCCTAACCATAGACATGAGTTGTCGATTAATAATGAGATCATATCATTGGGAGAATGATATGATGGACAGACCCAAACTAAGTGGAGCAATTAGATCGTGTCATCGTGTTCATCTTTGCGAAGCTTTTCTTATGTCAAATATTGTATTCCTTAGACCATGAGATAATACAACTCCCTAGTATCGGAAGAAAGCTTTGAGGTCATCAAACGTCATCCTATGAGAGGGTGATCATAAAGGTGTCTCTCAGGTGATCAGAAAGTACCTGTTGGGTTGTATGTATCGAGATGGGATTTGTCCCTCCCAAGTCGGAGAGATATACTTCGGGCCCACTCGGTAATTGATATCAACACCGCTTGCAAGCATGTGGTTAAGGAGTTAATCACAAAGTGATATCGGATTACGGAACGAGTAAAGTACTTGCTGTGAACGAGATTGAACTAGGTATGACGGTACCGACGATCAAATCTAGGGCAAGTAAAATATCGCGAGACGAAGGGAATATATATATGGGATTGATTGAATCCTGGCATCGTGGTTCATCCGATATGATCATCGATGAATGTGTGGGAGTCAATATGGGTTTCCAGACCCCGCTGTTGATTATTGATATAAGATCATGTCTGCATATTCTCGAACCCGAAGGGTCACACACTTAACGTGTCTCGACGCTAGGATAGATTGGATAGTTGGTTTATGAGTTTTTGTTCGGAGTCTCGGATGAGATCCAGGATGTCACGAGAGGTTCCGGAATGGCCCGGAGAATAAGATTCATATAAGGCAATGCCGTTTTTTGGAGATCGAAATTGTTTCGGGTTAATCGGTATTGTACCGGAAGCTTCTAGAACCTTCCGTAAGGGGACCAACGTGGCCCCACCTGCCGGGAGGGGGCATGGGCCTATGAGGGAGTGCCCTGGCCGCATTGGGCCAGGGGTACAAGGCCCCATAGGGCCCAGCCGGCCAATCCCTAGGGAAACCCTAGGGAGCTTCTAGAAGGGGGGGACTTGCCCCCCACTCCTCCCTCCTTGGCCGCCGACCCTAGGGCTTGGGGGAGGGGCAAGTGCCATCCACCCACCCCTCTATATAAAGATGGCTGGGGGCGCACCCTCCAAACACCTCCTCCTCAAGCCCTATCCTCCCTGCTGCCCTCCTCTCTCTCTCTCCCTCCCGACTGCGTGTAGGCGAAGCCCTGCTGCAGAAACTCTCCACCGCTTGCACCGTGCCGTCGCGTTGTAGATCCAATCCATCTCTCCACCCCACTTGCTGGACCGAGGAAGGAGGAGACGTCGAGGTGCCGCACGTGTGCATCTCTCGGAGGCATCGCCACTTGCGGTGTTAGATCGGATCGGATCGCGAGGAGGAGAAGCGAGTACGACTACATCACCCACGTTCCGCCGAATGTTCCACTATGCGAATCTTCAAGGGTATGAAGATCTCATCTATTCCCCCTCGTTGTTTTCATCTCCTAGATTAGATCTTGGCTTTCCCGTTCGCATTCGTAGATTTTTTTTGATTTACTATGCTGCGAAACGCATCAGTGGTATCAGAGCTAGATCTATGCGTAGATGTGTTTCACGAGTAGAACGCAACATGGTTGTTGCGGGCGTTGATGTTTTCTGTTGCAAGCCTCTTGTTTGTGTACTTCTTATGACGCGGGATAGTGAGATCGAAGCGGTCCAGGCCAACCTTACGCGACATCGTTCGCGAGACCGGCTCCGCACTTGACGTGTGGCTTGTCCCACACATGCGGCTGGTGGATGCCAGTTTATCTCACTATAGTTGTCATGGGATTTACACCGGAGTTTGGCAACCATAATATCACCTTGTGGCTTTTCGTAGGTAAGAATCGTTCTTAGCTTGCTACTCCCGTAAGCCACGTAAAACATGCAACAACAAAGTAGAGGCGTCTAACTTGTTTTTGCAGGGAGTGTTTTCTGTGATATGGTATGGCCCAAGATGTGATGTGTATGTTGTATGCAATGATCATGTTTTGTAATGTTTCACGACTTGCATGTCGATGAGTACACAACCGGCAGGAGCCATATGGTTGTCTTAATAATTGTGTATGACCTGCGTGTCAACTTCTTATACGCCATGTAATAACTTTACTTTATCGCTAAGTAGTTAGCAATAGTTGTAGTTGCTATTCGTGGTGGAGGCAATCATGGTGGAGTGATGGAGATCATGTCGGCATGCACAAGATGGAGATCATTGGGCGAAGATTGGCTATACCATGTCACATAAAGTTATATGCATGTGATGTTTATCCTTTTATGTATCTTATTATGCTTAGGTCGCGACGGTAGCATTATAAGATGATTCCTCACTTAAAGATCAAGATAAAACTGTGTTCTCCCCATGTATGCACCGTTGCGAAAGTTCGTCGTGTTCAAGCATCACGTGATGATCGGGTGCTATAAACTCTACGTTCACATACAACGGGTGCAAGCCAGTTTTGCACACGCAGAAATACTTGGGTTTTAACTTGACAAGCCTAGCATGTACAGACATGGCCTCGGAACACATGAACCAAAAGTTTAAGCATGAGTCATATGAATGATATGATCGACACTTTGTTGTCCACCATTGAAACCACATCTCTTCTCGTGAAGATCGGATTAGGTGTGGTGAATTTGGATCATGTTCACTAAACAACTTGAGGGATGTTGAATTTAGTGGGAGTTCATCTAGTAATTTGATTAAGTTGAACTAGTTATCAGGAACATAGTCTAATTTGTACTTGCAAATATTGTAGATCAAATGGCTAAGTCCAACTTCAACTTCAACGTTTTTGCTGAGAAAGAAAAGATTAAGAACAATGGGTCTAACTTCACCAACTGGTTCCGCAATCTTAGAATCATTCTCTCTGGCGGACAAAAGGACTATGTCCTTGAGAATGCGCTAGGTGACGCCCCTGCTGTAGATGCGCTGGCTGATGAGAAAGTTGTTTATCAGTCACGCAAAGATGATTATGGTGTGATTAAGAGCACCATGTTGTTTGCTATGGAATCGGACCTTCAAAATCGTTTTGAAGACTATCCCGGGCCCTTTGAGATTCTTGAGGAACTGAAAACTATGGTTCAGACTCAGGCCCGTACTGAGAGATATGAGATCTCTGAGAAATTCTTTAACTGCAAGATGGAGGAAGGGAGTTATGTTAGTGAGCACGCCATAAAGATGTCAGGGTACACTCAACGCCTTGAGCAACTGGACTGCAAGATTCCAAAGGAGCTCAAGATTGACAGGGTTCTGCAATCACTCCCTCTTAGCTACAAAAGTTTTGTAGTGACTCATAATCAGATTGGTTCCACTGATACGATCATCGAGCTCTTCGCTAAGCTAAAAGCTGCGGAGGTGGACATCAAAAAGGATAATCATGTGTTGATGGTCGACAAGCCCCCCAGCTTTAAGAAAGGTAAGGGTGCAAAGAAGCCCTTCAAGAAAGGCGGCAGCAAGCGCGTTGCCCCTGCTGAGAAGAAGCTCAAGTCTAGATCTAAGCCGGACACTGAGTGCTTCTATTGCAAGGACAAGGGTCACTGGAAGCGCAACTGTCCGAAGTACTTAGCGGACAAGAAGGCTGGCACCATCAAAGGTATATTTGATATACATGTTATTGATGTTTTCCTTACTAGCCCTCGTTGTAGTGCCTGAGTATTTGATACTGGTTCAGTTGCTAATATTTGTAACTCGAAACAGGAGCTATGGAATAAACGGCGGCTTGCGAGGGATGAGGTGATGATGCGCGTTGGCAACGGATCAAGAGTTGATGTGATGGCCGTCGGCACGCTCTCCTTAGTTTTACTTCGGGATTAGTTTTAAACCTCAATAAATGTTATTATGTTCCTGCGTTGAGCATGAACATCATATCTGGATCGTGTTTATTGCAAGACGGTTATTCATTTAAATCTGAGAATAATGGTTGTTCTATTTATATGAGTAACATCTTTTATGGTCATGCACCTGCTGTGAATGGTTTATTTCTTCTGAATCTCGAAAGGGATGAAACACACATCCATAACATTGAGGCTAAGAGATGCAAGGTAGATAGTGATAATACTACTTATTTGTGGCACTGTCGTCTAGGTCATATTGGTGTAAAACGCATGAAGAAACTCCATTCTGATGGACTTTTGGAGTCTCTTGATTTTGAATCATTTGACACATGCGAACCATGCCTCATGGGCAAGATGATCAAAACCCCGTTCTCCGGAATGATGGAGCGAGCAACAGACTTATTGGAAATCATACATACCGATGTATGCGGACCGATGAGTGTTTCGACGCGCGGTGGATATCGCTACTTTCTCACTTTTACCGATGACTTAAGTAGATATGGGTATATCTATTTCATGAAACATAAATCTGAAACATTTGAAAAGTTCAAAGAATTTCAGAATGAAGTGGAAAACCATCGTAACAAAAAGATTAAGTTTCTACGATCCGATCGTGGAGGTGAATATTTGAGTTATGATTTTCTCACGCATCTTACAAGCTGAATCGTTTCGCAACTCATGCCACCCGGAACACCACAGCGCAATGGTGTGTTTGAACACCGGAATCGAACTCTATTAGATATGGTCCGATCAATGATGTCTCTTACTAATTTGCCGTTATCATTTTGGGGTTATGCATTAGAAACCGCTGCATTCACTTTAAATAGGGCACCATCTAAATCCGTTGAGACGACACCGTATGAACTGTGGTTTGGTGCTAAACCTAAGTTGTCGTTTCTTAAAGTTTGGGGATGCGAAGCTTACATCAAGAAGTTGATGCCAGACAAGCTCGAACCCAAAGCGGAGAAATGCGTCTCCATAGGATACCCTAAGGAAACTATTGGGTATACCTTCTATCACAGAACCGAAGGCAAAGTGTTTGTCGCAAAGAACGGATCCTTTCTTGAGAAGGAGTTTCTCTCGAAAGAAGTGAGTGGGAGGAAAGTAGAGATAGACGAGGTTGTTGAACCTTCTCTTGAATTGGAGAGTAGCGCAGCACCTGAAATTGTTCCAGTGCCGCCTGCACCAACAATAGAGGAAGCTAATGACAAGGATCATGAAGCTTCGTACGATGCTACTACTGAACGTCGCAGGTCGACAAGGTCGCGTGCCCCTCATGAGTGGTACGGCAACCCTGTCTTAACTGTCTTGTTAGTAGACGACAGTGAACCTGCGAACTATGAGGAAGCGACGATGAGCCCAGACTCTGAGAAATGGCTAGAAGCCATGAAATCTGAATTAGGATCCATGAGCGAAAACCAAGTATGGAATTTGGTGGACCCTCCTAGCGACCGAAAGGCCGTTGAGTGCAAATGGATCTTCAAGAAGAAAACGGACGCGGATGGTAATGTTACCGTCTATAAAGCACGGCTTGTCGCGAAAGGTTTTCGACAAGTTCAAGGTGTTGACTACGATGAGACTTTCTCTCCCGTAGCGATGTTTAAGTCCATTCGGATTTTATTAGCAATTGCTGCGTTTCATGATTATGAAATATGGCAGATGGATGTCAAGACTGTGTTCCTCAATGGCAACATTGATGAAGAGTTGTATATGATGCATCCCGAAGGTTTTGTCGATCCTAAGGATGCTGATAAAGTGTGCAAACTTCAGCGTTCCATTTATGGACTGAAGCAAGCATCTCGGAGTTGGAACCTTCGTTTTGATCAAGTGATCAAGAGCTTTGGATTTGTTCCAAATTTCTACGAAGCTTGTATCTACAAGAAAGTGAGTGGGAGCTCAGTGACATTTCTGGTACTATATGTGGATGACATATTGATTATTGGAAATGACATTAACATGCTTAACGATGTGAAGAGTTATTTGAACAAGTGTTTTTCAATGAAAGACCTAGGTGAAGCTGCTTATATATTGGGCATCAAAATCTATAGAGATAGACAAATATGCCTGATAGCTTTAAGCCAAAGTACATACCTAGACAAAGTTCTGAAAAGGTTCAGAATGGATAAGGCAAAGAAAGGTTCAGTGCCTATGTTGTCAGGTAAGATATTGAGCAAGGCTCAGTGTCCAGCTATGGTAAATGATAGAGAAGCTATGAGCAAAGTGCCTTATGCCTCGGCCATAGGTTCTATCATGTATGCCATGTTGTGTACTAGACCGGATGTGTCCAATGCTCTTAGTTTGACGAGCAGATACCAAAGTGATCCAGGAGTGGAACACTGGAAAGCCGTGAAGAACATCCTAAAGTACCTAAACAAGACTAAAGAAATGTTCTTAGTCTATGGAGGTGATGAACAACTCGTCGTAACGGGTTACGTCGATGCTAGTTTCGACACCGACAAGGATGATTCTAAATCTCAGACAGGATATGTTTATATTTTGAATGGAGGAGCTGTGAGCTGGAGAAGCTGCAAGCAAAGCATGATCGCGGGATCTACAGTAGAAGCGGAATACATGGCTGCTGCAGAAGCGTCAAGTAAAGGAGTTTGGATCAGGAACTTCATCACTGAGCTTGGCGTGGTTCCAAGTGCCTTGGACCCACTGGAGATATTGTGTGAGAACACTGGCGCCATAGCACTCGCTAAGGAACCAAGATATCATCCAAAGACCAAGCATATCAACCGCAAGTTTCATATAATCCGAGATTATATAGCAGATGGAGATCTGAAGATTAGCAAAGTACATACAGATCTGAATGTCGCAGATCCATTGACTAAACCTCTTCCACGTGCAAAACATGATCAACACCTTAGTGCCATGGGTGTTAGATTGTTGCCAGATGTAAACTAGATTATTGACTCTAGTGCAAGTGAGAGACTGTTGGAATTATGCCCTAGAGGCAATAATAAAGATGTTATTATAATTCTTGTTCATGATAAAGTTTATATTCCATGCTAGAATTGTATTAAGCGGAAACTTTAATACTTGTGTGGTTTGTGAACAACGCCGTGTCCCTAGTATGCCTCTATGGACTAGCTCATTGATTAATGATGGTTAAGATTTCCTAACCATAGACATGAGTTGTCGATTAATAATGAGATCATATCATTGGGAGAATGATATGATGGACAGACCCAAACTAAGTGGAGCAGTTAGATCATGTCATCGTGTTCATCTTTGCGAAGCTTTTCTTATGTCAAATATTGTATTCCTTAGACCATGAGATAATACAACTCCCTAGTATCGGAAGAAAGCTTTGAGGTCATCAAACGTCATCCTATGAGAGGGTGATCATAAAGGTGTCTCTCAGGTGATCGGAAAGTACCTGTTGGGTTGTATGTATCGAGATGGGATTTGTCCCTCCCAAGTCCGAGAGATATACTTCGGGCCCACTCGGTAATCGATATCAACACCGCTTGCAAGCATGTGGTTAAGGAGTTAATCACAAAGTGATATCGGATTACGGAACGAGTAAAGTACTTGCTGTGAACGAGATTGAACTAGGTATGACGGTACCGATGATCAAATCTAGGGCAAGTAAAATATCGCGAGACGAAGGGAATATATATATGGGATTGATTGAATCCTGGCATCGTGGTTCATCCGATATGATCATCGATGAATGTGTGGGAGTCAATATGGGTTTCCAGACCCCGCTGTTGATTATTGATATAAGATCATGTCTGCATATTCTCGAACCCGAAGGGTCACACACTTAACGTGTCTCGACGCTAGGATAGATTGGATAATTGGTTTATGAGTTTTTGTTCGGAGTCTCAGATGATATCTAGGACGTCACGAGAGGTTCCGGAATGGTCCGGAGAATAAGATTCATATAAGGCAATGCAGTTTTTTGGAGTTCGGAATTGTTTCGGGTTAATCGGTATTGTACCGGAAGCTTCTAGAACCTTCCGGAAGGGGACCAACGTGGCCCCACCTGCCGGGAGGGGGCATGTGGCATCCCGCAAAACCACTACTAGAAAATCGCGTTGTTTTTGTGCATTGCATGACCGCATGCTCTTGTCAGCATGCCACATTGCATTTGACCATCGTCATCATCTTGCATTGCTTGCATAAAATTATTTTCGGAAAAACCTGTTTTGTTTTCTAAACGCCCCGTCTTTGTTCAAAAACACAAAACCGGGTCTCCGGATTAATTATTTTGTCGGCCAACGGTTTGCAAAAACCTGTTTATAACAAATAAAATATTTAATTATTTTTTTGTGGGGCAGTCGAACGGGCCGACCGACCCAGTCGACCACCCCCAGTTAAAACCGGTCCAACCTAGAAACCTTTTTCTACCAATCCTATTCTACCCACCCCTCCAGCCACCTCACCCCCACCAATCTCTGGCTGCCACCTCACCCTCTCCCTCCCTCTATCCTATCAAACCCTGCCACCTCACCAATCCTCTCTCACTCCCTCTCTCACCCCCAACCTCCCCAGCCGCACCCACTCCACCTCTCTCCCTTACACCCCGCCCCCACCTTCCCCTGGCCCCACCCGCAGCAAACCCACTCACCCTCCCACACCGACCCACCCCTGGTCAACCATCCCCTGGACCCGCTCCCCTAGCCCACCTGGCCGCCCTGCCCGCGGGACCCACCGGCAGCCCACCAACCCGCGCCCCGTCTCCTACCTCTCCCTCTCCCTCCTCGCTCCCTCTCCGAGTCCACCCCTCCCCCCGACCCACGCCGTCTGCCCCGGTCCCACCTCCCTCCTCCCGCACCTCTCTCTGGCGCCTCCGTCGCCCTCCCCGGTCCCCGTCGCCGTCCGCTCTCTCTCACCTACGCCGGCCCGGCCCCGGCCCTCCTCTACGTCGCCGCCTCCGCCTCGCCGGACCCCCAAGCTCCGCCGCCTCTGCCCTCCTCGTCTCCCTCTGCGGGCCGCCGCCAGTCGCCTTGCCTCCGGCCTCCCTCCCCGCCGCTCGCCGCCGGCCGTGTCCGCGTCCTCCTGCGTCACCGGCCGCCTCCTCCCGCCGCTCCTCCCCTCCCCGACCTCCGCGCCTCGGCCTCCGCCCCACTCCCTCCGTCGGCCGACCCCGCCGCCGCGCCGGCGCGTCCTCTCCCTCGTCTCTCCGGCACCGCCTCCTCCTCGCCGTGCTTGCCTCTCCGGCCTCTGCCTCGCCACCGCGGCCTCTCCTCCCCGCCCCGCCGCCGTCGCGCTCGCCCCCGAGCCTCCTCTTACGTTCCTCCGCGTCGCGTGCCGCGCCCCGCCAAGCTCCTCGCCGGCCCCGACCACCACCCCCTGCCGCCTCGCCGGCTCACCCCGAGCTCCTCCCCGCCTCTCCAGGTTCCGCGCCGCCGTCCGCCGCCCAGGCCGCCTCCATCGCGTCCTCGCCTGCCCCGGCGCCCCCCTCCGCTGGCCGTGACCCCGTCGCCTCCGACGTGCCCGCGGCCGCCGCTCGGCCCTCGCTCGACGGGGCCGCTCCCCTGCCCGTCCTCCGGCCGAGCCGCGTCGCCCTCCCTTCCGCCGGCCGGTCCTGCGGTCGCCGTTGTCGGTCCCAGGCGCCGCCAGGAGCCGCCCTCGACCGCCGCGTACCGCCTTCCCCTGCGTGAGATCCCCCCGTGTACCTGGTGATGCCAACAAGGGTCCTGCGGCCCCATCCTCGCCGTTCGCGGACGCCACGCCATCGTCCAGGGATTCGTGCCACCAAGCCCTTCAATAACCATCAAGACAGTGGAGCGTCGAGATCCCCCTCGAAAACACCAAGTTCTCCTTTCCGGCGTCGGACCCGAAAACCCAACCTCGACACGCCAAGTTCGCCGAGACCCCCGTACCCGAAGACCCCAGATGCGACAAGCACTTCTTCCCGGATCTGATGCCGAGAACCCGGACGCCCAGGTCGTCGACACGGATACGCCATGTTCTTTCTCTCGGACCCGAAGACGCCGTGACCCGGACGCCAAGTACTTCCCTCGGACGCCAAAACCTGAACCGGAAGGACGCCAAGATCGCCACAAGGACGACAAGTTCTACTTCCGAACGACAAGACCGGCCGATCCGCGGACCCGACAAGATCGACCGCTTGGAACCAAGATCTCCGGCACGTCACGACTAGTTCTCCGTCTTGTATCCGCTCCCGTCGATTCCCGTCGAACCCTGAACCCTGAGACCGACCCCGAACCCCGGAACCCCAAGATCTGCCGAACCCTAATGTGTGACCCTTATCCGAGAACCCTATTTTATAAATGCCACCTATATAATTGTTGCATATAAATTGTTCATGCATGCATACTTGCCTGTGGTTTGGGGCCTTAGGCCGATTCACCATATAATTAAATATGGGGCCCATATGCGGGCAAATCTAGTCTCATATTGGCCTCATTTAAATTTGTGCCGCAAACCGATACTATATTTGCCTTGCTAATACAACATTTAATTTGCGGGGTAGTTAAATAACTTGAACCGTTTAATTAATTGTCGGGACCCCGGATCCGCTTAATATGGCCTAATATGTCATGCGTCATACATGCATCATGCCCGATCTTTTGCCGTAGTATTAAATATTGCATCCGGTGTTTATTCTAGTGTTTTGGTTCTTTGGGATAAGGCCGTTGAGTTGATGCGAGTGTCGACCCGATCTTCGGTTGAACCTTCGGCAATGTTTTCAGGCGAGCACCTCCCCCTTTCTACCTATCTTACTTTATAGTATTTATTCCCTCCTATTGATCTATTGCTATCAGTGTTGCGATGCTCTAGTTTCCGTACCCGTGATATCCCCTTGCAGCCATATATTGCCTTGGACACATCCTATTACCTGTTGTTTGGTAGATAGTTGGACTTGCGCGTCGTAGTCGCTTGCTCAAGTGCTGTTGCGTGTCGTCAAGTACCACAGTTGTTGGAGTATTGCCGCATGTTCAATGTTGGAGATGATCATGGCTTTACTTATTGCTCACTTTAATTACTGTTTAACAACTAAAATTGAAGTAGGTAAGCAGAGGCACCGGTGGGTGATAGATAATATCTGGTTTCCGACCGCCCACTTGTGTCCCGTAGGACCCCGAGTTCTTGACACCTGTTCCGAGATCGAGCGCGCTAACCACAGGTGGGGAGATATGGGCCCCCCATCGATTAGTACCTGATTTCAAAGTATTGTACTGGGGGCCACAAGTAGTTTGGGGCTTTATTACTATTCTATACTTATGCCATGTTTTACTGCTTTATTTACGATTGTGCGAGGAGCACACTGTACTGTTTAAGATCGGGACATGTTTTCGTGGTGTCGACAAGCCCAGTTTTGGGTTCCAGTCGTTCACAGTCGTCTACCCAAACCCTATGTCCATCTCGGAGACCGGCCGACTTCGTTGCGGGTTCGACTTAGTGGGGTGGCCCCCCGTGCTTGCTTTGGGTATGGAAACGTCATGACTTAGGCCCCGCCGACATACCGATGGGTGTATGTTAACTGATCTGGCAAAAAGGGTCGAAGTGCTTGTGGATACTTTGGTGCACCCCTGCAGGGTTTAATCTTTTCGAGAAGCCGTGTCCGTGGTTATGGACGACTTGGAGCACAGGTCTCGATCATAGACAACTAAAACTAAAGTTTACTGTTATAAATTGACTTGTATCCGATATGACTAGTAATCAGCTTCACTGCAACGGAATGGCTAAATAAAAGTACCAACAACTGCTGGGTTTTGGGTTTATCTCATGCTAATTGTATCTGACTAGTAAGTGTTGCAACTATCACGGAATGGTTAACTAAAAATGCCCACCGCTTATTTATCAGGATGATTATCTATACTTGACTAGTAATTGCTGCAACAATAACTGGATAAATAAAACTGCCAACTGTGTGAGTTCCTCGGTTGACTTCCTCGTTTGGTCTCGAGGGGGAAACACCAGGATGGGTTTGTTTGATGGTAGCATCAGGTTGGCACCGAATAGGTCTTCCTTACCCCTCTCTGATAGCCGCTAGTTGTATCGAGTCTCTATAGGTTGTTTAGTGCATGCTGCCGCTGCCGCTTCAGTCCACCATACCTATGTAGGCGAGGACCGCCGAATTCTAGCCTCGCCGTGTACTGGCCTCAGTACTGACGCTCCTCTTTTTCCTTTGCCCTTTGTCGGCACCCCTTTTGTTTAAGCAGGTTTTGAGATCGACGTCGTTAGCAGGGTTACCCTTCCGGCTTGGCCTGGGCAGGGTTACGGACGCCATTGGTTATTCTTCAGGGCTCTTAGCCCCATTTGCATCTTGTCCGTAGTCGGACGCTCTATCAATTTCAAGGTGATTTGGATCTTTGTATATTATATCTGTATTCTTGACTCTTTGAGTCGTTGTTATATATATATATCTGTTCTGTGGGTCCCATCGAGGACTGTTGTGTAATGTTATTACTTCGTTTTCCACCCGCACGAAAGTGCCTGGTGGGCACCTTTGAATCGTTTCTATGCGGGTTTGGCGGGTTTCGCTAAAACTTGCATAGGGCCGATTCTGAGGGTGTTACAGGCCATGGGCCTATGAGGGAGTGCCCTGGCCGCATTGGGCCAAGGGCACAAGGCCCCATAGGGCCCAGCCGGCCAATCCCTAGGGAAACCCTAGGGAAGCTTCTAGAAGGGGGGAAACTTGCCCCCCACTCCTCCCTCCTTGGCCGTCGGCCCTAGGGCTTGGGGGAGGGGCAAGGGCCAGCCGCCCACCCCTCTATATAAAGAGGGCTGGGGGTGCACCCTCCAAACACCTCCTCCTCAAGCCCTAGCCGCCCTGCTGCTCTCCTCTCTCTCTCCCTCCCGACTACGTGTAGGCGAAGACCTGCTGCAGAAACTCTCCACCGCTTGCACCGCGCCGTCGCGTTGTAGATCCAATCCATCTATCCACCCCACTTGCTGGACCGAGGAATGAGGAGACGTCGAGGTGTCGCACGTGTGCATCTCTCGGAGGCATCGCCACTTGCGGTGTTAGATCGGATCGGATCGCGAGGATGAGAAGCGAGTATGACTACATCACCCACGTTCCGTCGAACGTTTCGCCGTGTGAATCTTCAAGGGTATGAAGATCTCATCTATTCCCCCTCGTTGTTTGCATCTCCTAGATTAGATCTTCGCTTTCCCGTTCGCATCCGTAGAATTGTTTTGATTTAATATGCTGCGAAACCCATCAAAAACAACGGTCTCTTGTTCATGGAACATGTGGACTGTTTACCTTACACACTTTTCTTAAAGCGGTTGTCTGTTGCTTGCAACTTAATACTGGAGGGGGTTCGGATGATAACCTAAAGGTGGACTTCTAGTCATAGATGCAGTTGGATGGCGGTCTATGTATCTTGTTGTATTGCCCAATCGAATCTCATAGGATCTTTCTGACTAGTAATTGCATTGTTATGCCATGCTCAGTTCCTGTCAATTGCCCCACTGTAATTTGTTTACCCTTCATGCCATGTTGTTTATCTAAGGAGAGCACCTCTAGTGAACTATGGACCCCGGACTAATCTTTACCATTGATACATCTTCCGCTGTTACTTGTTTACATGATGCAAACCATTACCTTCCACACCATTCGTTTAATCCTTTTTTACAGCAAACCGGTTAGCTTGACAACCTCACTGTTCGTTGGGGCAAAGTCTTGAGTTTGTGTTGTGCAGGTCTCCGCATTGCTTGCAACACCTGTGTGACGTTTCCTTCCTCCTTCTAGTTCGATAACCTTGGTCTCAACTAAGGGATAACTTGTTGCTTGCTGCTTCACACCTTGCTCTTGGGGTTCCCAACAGGTTGTGCGTAGACAGCCGTCAAGCTTTTCTGGCACCGTTGCCGGGGAGGCTAAGGACGTCTTCACAAGGGAAGTCCTTCACTTACTTTCTCTTTACTTTGTTTTTAGTTTGCTTTGTTTCTTTTGCTTGGTTTTGTTTGCCTCTTTTCAAAAAACCCAAAAATTAGTCTAGTTTGTTTTGCTTGCTCTTTTCAAAAACACAAAAAATTAGTTCATGTTCTAGTTGCTGCCATGTCTGGTTTTGGACCAATCTTTATTCCACCTATGGTAGAAATATCCACTTTTAAGCAAAAAAGTGAAGAAAGTTTTAAAGAAGCTTGGTCTAGAATCTCTGCTTTCCAGAGGGAAACTGATCCTGAGGTGAGTCTCAGCTTGGTTATTGATAATTTCTACCGCAGTATTGCTCTTCGCTATAGATATGCTTTGGATGTTGTGGATGAGAAAGATTTTTTGCTATGTACCGAGGACGAAGATTTTGATGCTATAAAGAAATTAATCATAAATTTATGGTACACCTGGCAAGTCTGATTCCTCTTTCACAAATATTTTTGGTAGGTTGAACACTCTTGAGACTAGCATTGTTGCTATGAATAGTTGTTATCACACGCTTAGGGCTTACCATGATTATGTTCCCATACATTCTGAGCCTTCAAAGTGGTTTCCCAAAATCAAAGTCTCTATAAATACTACACTTTTTGATGCTCGATGTGATATCATGTCTGAATTTTGTCTCATGCCTAAAGATATTTATGATTCCTTGAGTCTTTGGGGCTTACTGAAGGAGGAGAGGAAATCTCTCTTACCAACAATGCCACTATATTACCCATTGGAATAGCTGAAGGTGTGTTTACAAAAATCTCAGGAAAAATGGTGTCTATTGATTATCTTGTTATTGAATGTGTAGGCAAAGGACATATCACACTTGGAAGATCTCTACTGAAACACCTTGGGGCAGTAATAGATCTGGTTTTTCAGACACGCTTGCATGCACCTCTGGTAAATGGCGCCTCCGTTATTCAGCCCAAAGGGCATGGTGTTGTAGAAGAACACTCCGAACGGCGTGATGAACACCGTTTTCTCCTGATCTTCGACCTTCAGCCGAATCTGGTTGTAGCCTGAGTAGGCGTCGAGGAACGAGAGCTTCTCGCAGTGTCCTTCTTGGGGACCAGCACTGTATTGGCCGGCCACTCACTCTCCTTGATTTCTCGGATAAAGTTGGCATCGAGCAGTCTGTTGACTTTGATTCCAACGGCTTCAGCTCTTAGTTTGGACAGTCGTCGGATCGACTACTTGACTGGCTTTGTGTCAGAGAACACATTGAGTGCATGCTCGGAGAATTCCCTAGGAACTCCTGGCATGTTTGCAGGACACCAGGCAAAGATTTCCCACCGCTCACGGAGGAAATCGATGAGAGCGCTTTCCTATGCGAGGCTGAGGTCGTTGGCGATCAGCGCCGTCTTGGAGGCATCCGTTGGGTGGACCTGCACCTTTTTCGTGTTGACTGTGGAGTCGAACGACATGAGTGTTGAGTTTTGCCTGGAGACTGGGGGTGCCCCATTGTCTGTTACTTCTCGGAGCCTCGTGAGTTCCTCCTGCATGCCGAACGACTGGGAGATTCTGTTGAAATCTCTGTCACAATGATCGGATCAGGTGAATCTTCCCTGGACGGTGATGACGCCCCTGGGTCCTGGCATCTTGAGTAGCAGGTATGCATAGTGCAGTGCTGCCAGGAATCTTGCAAATGCCACGCGCCCGAGGATGGCGTGGTACTGTGATGGCCAGTCCACCACTTCGAACTCCAGCCACTCGCGCCTGAAGTTTTCGGTCTGGGCGAAGATGACGTCGAGCCATATCTTTCCCAGGGGATATATGCCCTTCCCTAGTACTATGTCGTGGAACGTCGTGTTGGATTGTTCCAGGCTGCACAGCGGGATCTGCATTGCTGCGAGGGTGCTGACGAACATCAGGTTGATGCCGCTACCACCGTCCATGAAGACGCGGCTCATCTCGAATCCTCCGATCTGCGCCTCGAGCACCAGGGCAGCATGACCTGGGCGAGGGATCTGGCGAGGGTGATCCAAACGATCAAACGTGATGCAGGACTCCGAGCCACTGAGGTACTCAGGGATGGCAGGTGGAGCGGCTACGACCAGGTTGACCTATCGAGTGATCTTATTTTGCACCCTGTTGGTAGGGCGTCCCTTCTGGATCATCAGGTCCCCTTTTGGCGGTGGGTATCCTCCTGTACCATTGTTTGGCGCAGGTGCGATTGCTGGATTCGACGGTCCCACGGGTGGTGGTGGAGGAGCTCCGTGGGCGATATCACCTGGTGCAGGCGCGGGCCCGAACCCGGGGTTCACGATCTGGCGTCGCATTTGGGTGAGACCCTCGCTGAGTTTCTGGAACTCGCGGCAGTCCTTGAGCATGTGGCTGGCCTTCTTTTTGCCATCCTGCTTATCGATGTAGAAGTGGATGGTGTAGGGACCAGACAACTTGTCGTATTCCGAGGGCTCGTCGTCACGGCTGCGACGCTGCCATGTTTGTTTAGGGCGCCCTCCATCACGGGAGTTGCCTCCGTGGTATCCGCTACTGCTGTTGCCGTTGTTGCGTCGGTCGGCGTAGCAAGCCACAACCATGTCGACTCTGTCGCGATCGTCGTAGACGCGCGATCTTCGCTTGTTGCGGTGTTCACGCCTGCGGCCATAGTCGTCCTCGTCATCCGAATGCATTCGGTGGAGGAAATCCTCGCCATCTGCCCACCTATTGGCGATGTCCATGAGGTGGTCGAGTGTCTTGGGCTTGACGCGCCCAAGTTCTTCCTTGAAGTCTGGGCGCTTGACACCGTCTTTGAAGGCATCGATCGTCCTTTCCTCGGAGATGTGTGCGGCGGAGTTCTTGATGTGGGACCATCATAGGATCTACGAGCGAATGGATTCAACAGTGCGTTGGGTGCAGGCCCATAGTTCCTCGATCGATGCTGGCCTCTTGCTGGTGCCCTTGAAGTTGCGGATGAAGCTGTATGCTAACTCCTTCCAGCTTCGTATGGAGCCTGAGGACAGGCTGCTGAGCCAGATCCGGGCTGCGCCTGTCAGCTACAGCTGAAGGCATTGTAGGGCGGTGTTCATGTTACCACCGTGCAGCTTGACGGACGGGAGGAGATCGCTGAGCCAGGCCTTCGGGTCCTGTGTGCCGTCAAACTTCGAAGTGTCCGAAGGGAGCTTGAAATTTTTCGGCATCCGCGTCCGCCAAACGGATCTAATGAAGCATCGGGCTCCGCATAACTCTCCATCGTCATCCTCGTCGGATTTGGTTGAACACACGCGTTTGGCGCGTGCCTTGTTGACCTTGCGCTGGGCGAGGTCGTTTCGAGCGTCGTAGTCGCTGCTGCAACTCCTTGGGCTCTTGCGATGTCGAGGTAGATCATGCTCGGCCTCGTCGGATGAGGGTGTGGGGCTGCGGCTGAATCTGACCGCAACTTTCTTTTTCGGCTCCGCAGGAGCTTCATCGCGGAGCGCAACTTTGACTAGTCCGAATCCAGCTAGCGCAGACTTGTGTATGGCACTCTTCGGGTTACCCACCGGAGGTGGATGGGACGCGAGATACTTGGTGGCTGCGATGATCGCAGCCTGCAGTGTCTTTGGTATGACGTTGCCATTGATGTCCATTTACATGAAGTACGTGTTGAGGGTCCTCGTGATATCGCGGCGTGCAGTAGGGTCCATGTGCTCCGTGCGGGAGCGATGCTTGTTGGTGTTTTTGCCATGCGAGCTGGAGCCACCAGCGGCAGAGAGCTCAGCTCGTTGCGTTCTAGACTCCAAAGCTGCCTTCTTGCGTTTGTCGAGATCCTCCATCAACTTCACCTGCCGGTTATGCTCGCCGATGAGGAGGAGGTGGTATGCCATCAGCAGACCCCGTGAAGCATTCACAGGTAGGATGATGTTGCCTGCCACGGCTTCACGTGTCTGGCACCATCCGTCCTCGTTGAGGTTGATCTTCTGGTAGGCATTAGCGTCGCCTTCACTGGGTTGGAGGGAAGGGTTTCCTCCGTTTCCTCCGTTCCCAGCATGCGGGTTGGGCAGTGGATTGGGTGGTGGGTTGGGCATACTCGAACCTAGTGGCAGTTCCGATTCTCCCTGGATGACCACGGCGCATTGGTAATACCTGTGAATTGGGTTGCTGCTGTCGCATCTTTCGGATTCGGAATCGTAGGTTCCTTCATCTGATGGAGGGCCGCACAGATCTGAGTTGCGGCTGCTGCTGTCATATGACTCATGTGTCAGTGTCGACGTGCGTAGCACGCCGATGGGTGGGACCCATGAAGCGGGCCTGATGGATGGCGGTGGCACCTGCTCTGGGAGGCGGAGGGTGCCGGTCTGCCCCGCCTGGAAGTAGAAGCTCCCAAACCGAATCTCGAGCCTGTCGCCTACGGGCTCGAAATCCTTCATGGTGGCTGGCGAGTGGGCGGTGAAGTCGAAGGTGCCAAAGAGGAGATGACTCTCCGTCGCTGATGAGTTGTAGATCGCTCCGGATGGGACCATCACGATCGCACAATCATCACACCCAGTTCCCACAGACGGCATCAATTGACGAGGTTTCGACTCGTCAATGCCCATTGTTATGGACTTGGGTTTTGGACAAGATGGGGATGCTGGAGATCGCGGAACGGTTAGCAAACAAGCAATACGGGGACAAGAGGTTTACCCAGGTTCAGGCCCCTGGAGGGAAAACCCTACTCCTGCTTGTCTGCTCTTGATTACGGCGGAACCGTAGGTTACAGGGGTGTGCAGATGCAATCTGGCATGAGGTGTGTATGAGGTGAGTTGATTGTCCTCCTCGCCATGCCCCCCTAGCCTTTATATAGATAGGCAGGTCCCGGGCATAGGTCGATTCGGTTACAGATTAGGGTTTGCCCCTTTGAAATTCTATCTACTCTAGTCTTGTTCTCCAAGGATTCAAAGGCGTCATGGGCCTGGGCCACCCGAAACCTCCGCGGGCCGCGTATCTTGTCGTGGAACTTTCTTGGGCTGGACTAGGTATGCCAATGTTGTGTACCCGTGGGGTATAACCATGTCACACAAGCCACAAGACGTGCTTTGTAGCTCTCAAGAGATCCATCGGAGCGGGTCTTAATCTTGTAGACCCACTTGCATGTGATGGGACGAACACCGGGAGGAGGAGAGACAAGATCCTAGGTGCCAGTGTGCTCAAGCGCAGCAATCTCCTCGGCCATGGCAAGCTGCCATTCTGGATGACACTCAGCATCCCGATAAGAAGTCGGCTCAAGGGAAATAGAAAGACCATAGTAGCTAGGAGAGTAACGATCAGGTGGACGACGATGGCGAGCAGGAAGAGGAGGAAGCTCATCAGAGGAAGAAGACGCATCAGAAGAAGAAGAAGAAGAAGAAGAAGCATTGGAGGAAGCATCCGGAACATGAGAGCGACGATAATAATGGAAGGGAAAAGGAGATAACTGTGAGGTGGGTGGAGGTTTAGAAGAGGAAGGAGAATAACTAGGTGATGAGGAGGGTGGTGGTGTGGAAGGGGCGGCATCAGCAAGGATGGGACATGGATGTGGATCAATAGGAACAGAGGGTGGTGTGTTAGGAAACAAAAAAAAGGATATATCCTCCACCGAGAAGGTCGAGGAGGAGGGGAGAGGTTAGAAGGGACGCGACTCATCAAAAGTGACATCACAAGAAATGCGCATCCGACGGCCAACAGGGTCCCAACACCGATAGCCCTTATGCTCATCACTGTATCCAAGAAAGACACTCAACAGACTGAGCAGTCAGTTTGGTGTGTTCACGAGGGGCAAGAAGAACATAGCAAACGCAACCAAACAAACGAAGCGACGAGTAATCAGGAGAACAACTAGAGAGATATTCGAGAGGAATACCACCCTGCAGAGCAGTAGAGGGTTGAATATTGACGAGATAGGTGGCAGTAGAAACAGCCTCAGCCCAAAAGTGAGGCAGAAGAGAAGCGGAAATCATCAACGCACGAGCCGTCTGAAGAAGGTGACGATGCTTGTGCTCAGCCACACCATTCTGAGCATGAGCACCAGGACAAGAGAACTGGGCAAGAGTACCCTCCTCAGCAAGAAAAGCGCGCAGTGTACGAGAGATATACACGCTAGCAGAATCTGCACGAAACACACGAATAGGAGTGGAGAACTAGGTACGAACCATGGCAGCAAATTTCTTACAGATAGACAAGACCTCACTACGAGAAGACATGAAATATATCCATGTGTGATGATAAAAATCATCTATAAAGATATAATAGCAATGACCCCCTATCGACACGAAGGGAGCCGGACCCCAAACATCGGAGTGAACAAGATCGAAAGGACGCTCACACAGACTCACTATGAGGGTAGGGTAGTTGAATCTGCTTACCAAGCCGACAACCCAGACAATCCAAAGAGGCATTTCCGGAGACAGACCCCAGAACACCACGATGAACTAAAGACGAGAGGCGAGAACCACATAAATGTCCAAGACGATGATGCCACTGCTGAAAAGAGCTAGTAGAGGAGGCAACAGGGGCTAGAGACTGGCGGCAGTTGCAGCGGAGGGAAGACGAAGCCAGTCAAGCTCCTAGAGGCCATCATGGCATCGGGGGCCAGCACCAAGCAAAGCGCCGATGCACCGATCCCAAACAGAACATGAATCAAAGTCGAAAGTGACGCTACAGCAAGAGTCAACGATCTGTCTACCGGAAAAGAGTTTCATGTTAAGTTGAGGAACATGCGCAACAGAAGGAACATCAAACGAGGAAGTACTAAGAATGCCTCGACTAACGACTGGGAGGGGGGTACCATCAGCAGTAAGAACACGAACAGGAGACTTGACATGTCGAACTGAAATCAAAGAGGATGAATCATAAGTAATATGAAAGGAAGCTCCAGTATCAAGAATCCACGAGGATGTACTTGGATGAGGAGAAGGTGGTCTCTCAATGCCAGAAAAGTCAGTCACAGAACCAGTAGAACCTGTCGGTGAAGAATCCCAAGCATCAAGAAGGCATCGAAGCTGCGTTATCTCATGTGAGACAGGGACACGACTGAAGAGGTCGAGGTAGAATCACGAGCCGACGAAGAGCGGTCATCAACACACACAGAGGCCGCCAGTGGTGGAGATGTAGAGCAACGCGCCGATAAGGACGGAGTCGGCGAAAGGCGGCCACGGCCGCCTGGAGAAGGCGCGAGAGTCGATGTAGAGCGACGAGCCGACGTAGATAGAGTCGGCGAAAAGCGGCCATAACCGCGTGAAGAGTCCGCGAAAGTCGATGTAGAGTGGCGAGCCGACGTAGACAGAGTCGACAAAAAGCGGCCATAACCGCATGAAGAGGGCGTGGAAGTCGACGAAGAGCGGCGAGCCGACATAGACAGAGTCGACGTAGACGGAGTGGGCGAAAGGCGACCACAACCGCCTAAAGAAGCCGCGAGAGTCAATGTAGAGCGGCGGGCTGACATATACGGAGTTGGCGAAAGGCAACCATAACCATGTGAAGAGGTTGCGAAAGTCGACGAAGAGCGGCGAGCCAATGTAGAGGAAGTCGGCGAATGGTGGCCACAACCGCGAGAAGAAGCCGTGAGGGCCGACATAGAACGACGCGACGATAAAGACGAAGTAGACGGACAAGGACCATCTAGAGTCGGAAATGAATTTTTTTTATTTTCTTTTGAGAGAGAAAACAAGTCTGAAATCTGAAACAGTGCATACTGGTCAGCACGCACGCCAGGCAGAGGCTCACGTGCCGGCGTCACTTGGAAATTGGCAGACGCCAGGCTAAGGCCAGGGGCATGCAGGGAGCTGGGGCGCACGTGACCAGGCAGTCGAGGATGGCGGGCGGAATGCGGCTGGGGCGACGAGATTTGGCCGGTATGCGGTGACAACGGGCCAGACTGGACAGGCGGCCGGAGGAGGACAGGGGACGGTCGACCTTGCAGGTAGGAGGAGCAGCGAAAAAACGGCAACGACGGCCAGAGATATTGGATTGAAGACGGTACGAGTTGCGCGTGCGGAAAAAAACGTATAGCTCTGATACCATGTCAGGAATAGCAACTTGTATTCCAAGAAGACCAAAGACCACAATATATAGTACATGTACATATATGAAATATGCAGAAAACACTCTAACTAGTAGGCAAACTATAATATACAAATAGCTCGCTAATAGTGGATAGCCTTCCCATCAAGGATACGACAATGGTGTTGCGGAAGACGCTGCTGGTGTCGGAGTTTGCCTGGTCTGACAAGTCCAGGCAGTGCAGGACCACTACTTCTACATGGTGTATGACACCATCTATGCCTATGTGAAGAAAGATGGATCGTGTGTGCAGGTGGGCTCTTCTGGCAGGTGTTGGCATTCGGAATGGACACATGGTCCGATACGCAAGGGCAGATCTAGGACCAGGACAACCAGGGCCATGGCCTAGGACGTAGCAAAACGTTTGGCCTGATATCTATAAAAAAAATAATGTGCCCTTGGATCATAGCCCAGCTCTGGCCCAACTAGTTGATCGCCTCAACGAGTGGAACCTTCTCTTCTCGCTCGCTTGCTCCCTGCGCAGCGCGCCACGCTGACCCCGATAGCCGGCTTGCCGCACCCCTTCCCCAGCCTCCCCCGCTCCCCGGACTCGTATTACCCTGCCTGTTCGCCTCTGTCCGCCCTCCATGCGGCGCCGCCTGCCCTTGGCTAGCCCACCGTGCCTGGCGCCGCCTCTAGTTCCTGTGAATCCTCTCGCCCTCCTCCAGTTTCTAGTCCTCCAACCGGCGCACACGAATTTTGCGGTCCTGCGGGTCTGGCTCCTGTGCTCGGTTAGGCTGGTCCTAGTTCTAGTATCATAAGGTGTATCATGTATGCCAACTTGGAAAAATCTGATGTGAGGCCATAATTAATGAAGAGAGAGGTGGTTAGTGTATCATAGGTAGATACCGTATCATAGCACGTAAAGTTAGAAATCATAATGGCAAGTAAATCTTGTACACACATTTTACATAGAGATTCTACAAATCAATAAATATACCACTACTATGATACTACTATATGATACAATGCACTAGAGATATAGTATCATGCACTAGTATCATATGCATGATACTAGTAGTACGATACTACCACTAGGACCAGCCTTACTCATCACAAAATCACAAGGACTCAATTGGACTCGGTCGCGGCTCCCTCAGTGAAGTACATTTTATGACTAATAAATTGGATACATTGATGGGATGGGTTTATTTTAGTAGAACTTATTCCCCAATTTAACAATTATTTGTAATTGATTTCATGTTCTAGAAATTCAAGATGCGGAGAATTTATTCATCAATCTCAAAATCAAAAGAATCAACAAATTCAAATTGTCAAACCTAAAAACCTCCTCGATGGACTTGGCATAATATATGTTCACGTGTTATAGTTTTTTTGTCATCCCGGTACCACTATTTATACTTTTAATTCATCCCCTAATACTATTTCTAGTTTGTAGTCACCTCTTATATTTAAGTTATTGAACAGTTAACAATGGATTGGAAATATATGTTTTTTCACTTGTTCAAAAAAAATTGATCATTGTCACAGTCATACCAATTTGTGTGTTTACAAAAGGTTTTTAGTACTAATAATTTTTTCTAGCGCTTAGTTTGGCCTTGGGCTTGCTCCAATCACTACAGGAGAAGCTGAATACGCCGACGACCGGGTCCCGTCGGCATAGGTCCTAAATGCCGTCGGCGTAGACCATATGGGCCCACTTAGATGACTAACGGTCGTTTGGCTATGCCGACGGCTTTATCGTCGGCCTAGATTTTTTCAATTTTTTTTCAAATTTTTTTTTTTATTTTTTTAACATTTTTATATTGTTTAACTTGTTAATCTCACATGAACATTTTTAATTCTAAGTATACTTAGTCTCAAGTCAAATTGCACAATTAGTCAAACTTTCCAACCGGTCACCCATCCTAATACTACTCCAGCCCCAGCACGCTTAACTTCTTCGTTCCTTCCACACGAGCTTCCGACAAAAAAACTAGAACTTGTTGTGAATATTATCATATCAAACCTATTAACCATTACACTAAATGTTAGACATATTTGTTTTTTTACATTCCATACAATTTTTTGAGTAAACAATAATAAATAAGTAATAATAATCTTGAATTCAAATAAAAATAAAATAAATTTTATTTATTTTGCTTTTTTATATAAATTTGAATAATTCATATCTACAAATCCGTAGATCACAATTCGACAAATAATCTATCCAAATCGATTAGAAAAATGAGAGGAATCCAAATATGACATCCCTATCATCTATTTAATTATATATCATAAATTTTAAATATTAGACCAACTGAAACTATGTCAAGATTCATGAAACACCCCATTTTTTGCACTCGAAAAATAAAAAATGGCTTTTTGGTGCGACGAAAAGGAAAACTTCCTCCTGCAACATTATTCGCCATACCATGATATACACGAGTGCATAATACGGGCACATTAGCGCAAACTATATCGCGATTCTAGCAATAATATTGGTTATTTGACCTGAAATCCAGAAAACCTCGATTGAGATAGGCCATTTTGTGAAGGTTTTTTTAAGACTCAATGAATATATCAAGTTTTATATTTTTCCATGGAACTATGTCATATAATATGACACCACGCGAAGGTTTTGCATTGTTTCGATCATTTTTTAATTTTTATGCCCGTTTTAAACTATCGTCAAACTTCCTAAATCGAGGGGCATGATGATTCTTAGCTCGGGGATGAGTATCACTAAACTTGCATTAGATCTCTGATGAAATGGCATATTGTGAACCTAAAAATGATTTTTACAAAAAATCATGAGCAATATATCATGTACCTGTAGTTCAAATCTAACCCATTTCCTACCGATTCAGTAGGAATTTGTCTTTTTCACGAGAGGTGAACGGAAAGGTTTGAGATTCCTAGGTTGGGAAATTGTCCATTCAATATGGTCTAGTATTTTTGAAAAATGTGGTATTATCATTTTGAAACTTTCATTTGGTGGTTGCTTCACAAAAACACCACGTTTTTTGCACCCGGAAAATGAAAAATGGCTTTTCGGTGCGACGAAAAGGAAAACTTCCTCCTACAACATTGTTCACCATCCCATGATACACATGTGTGCACAATATGGATACATTATCGCAAACTATACCGCGATTATAGCAATAACATTGGTCATTTGACCTGAAATCCAGAAAACCTCGATTGAGATAGGCCATTTTGTAAAGTTTTTTTTAAGACTCAATGAATATACCAAATATTTTTACATGGAACTATGTCATATAATATGACACCACGCGAAGGTTTTGCATTGTTTTGATCGTTTTTTAATTTTTTATGCACATTTCAAACTATCATCAAACTTCCTAAATCGAGGGGCATGATGATTCTTAGCTCGGGGACGAGTCTCACTAAACTTGCATTAGATCTCTGATGAAATAGCATATTGTGAACCTAAAAGTGATTTTTACAAAAAATCATGAGCAATATATCATGTACCTGTAGCTCAAATCTAACTTATTTCCTATCGATTCAGCAGGAATTTGTCTTTTTCACGAGAGGTGAACGGAAAGGTTTGAGATTCCTAGGTAAGGAAATTGTCCATTCAATATGGTCTAGTATTTTTTGAAAAATATGGTATTATCATTTTGAAACTTTTTTTTGGTGGTTGCTTCACAAAACACCCCGTTTTTTGCACTTGGAAAATGAAAAATATGTTATATGAAAGTATTTGTATTTTTTTGAATAAAAATATATAATATTTGTGTTTATATAGATATATCTTATTTTTCTGCAAATTTTGATATATTATATGTATTTTTATGAATTTAAATGATTTAGTTATGATTTTTCTAAGATTAATGTGGCAGAAAAAGAAAAATATTTACGCCGACGGCAAAGCCGTCGTGCCGTCGGCGTAGACTTGACGCCGTTGCTCTGTCGTTAGTCCAATGGGCTACGCCGACGGTCATGTTTACACTGACGGCGACCGTCGGCCTATTTATTCTACACCGACGGCAAAACTGGACCGATGGCCCGTCAAGCTACGCCGACGGCCCTAACATTTTGCCGTCGGCGTATAAAAAGGCCGTCGGCCTATTTAGTTATTCCCGTAGTGAATCCTAGATCCACCACTGGAATACGAAGTCGTGCTCGAGCGAAGTCCCACGACAGCCAGCCGCTGTCATCTCTCAGGAGTGTGCAAAGATCGACAGTTCCACACCGGCAGTCTACCTCGTTAGTTGTATATGCATCCATGCATGCATGGGCTCCTGTATTGGGGTGAAGGCATGCGTGGAAGGAGAATTATTTACATGAAGATGTTCACAATCAAGGCTAGATATATATGTATCTCTTTCAAAGATTTACTTACCAAGTAACAGAAGGTCCATATTTAACAAGAATGATTAATGAGCTTCTGCAAACTGATACGTGTGGCATGGCATTGTGCATCAGCTCAATAACCCCTAGACGAGCTAGTTCCATTCGATTCTAATCGAATTTGGGTGGGCGCTGATTTTTAATTTAGTTTGTTCAGATGATGAGTTCGTCCTGTCCAGTCCAGTGTTACAGTGTTACAGGAACATGGAGTCAAATGGAAATTGGAAGCCATGGTAACTCTCAGCCGGAAAACAGTGATGATGATGGTGGATCACCTACACATAGAGAAGGCGTAAATATGCCTGTAGAGATCTACTAGATCTTCTTGGTGCTTAAGCTTTCACCTGACCGAAACCTGAAACGATCAGTAGTCCGAGTCGGAGCCGCGAGCGTGCCGTAGCCACCGAGTTCGACTGGGAGTCGACCCGAGGTTACCGTGGACTGCTCCACATATAAGTAGCAGGGTTGATGAGATGGACAGAACACAGAAGTTCAGAACTGTTCAAAGGAGGGCTGCCTGGCACCAAAACTACATACAACGATACCAGCGTGTAGCAGGTGGCAACCGGAGGGCGGCTAAGGCGAGCTACGTGCAACGGCATGGCGACCACCGGGCGCGGCACGGAGACCGCCGCGATCGCAGCGAAGAGGGCGCGCGAGGATCCCGACGAGGACGAGCCTGAGGACGCCGTGGAGATGGACATGGTGAAGAGGTTCAAGAGCAACTACTGGGACGACCCAGCGGCCAACCCCGATATCTTGCAGCGATACGGGGCGCTCATGTCCCGTCTAGATGCTGAGGACAACGAGGCCGTACGCTTCCTCAGGGCACTCGAGCAGTCCAGGAATGATCGCCAACACGAGGGTGCCCCCGAGCCGATCTAGGACTGATGAATCAATGACAGAAGGGCCCAAAAGAAGCACCTCGGTCGCATCCGTTCAGGCATATGGTCGTGGCACATCTGTGCGCATACACCCGCTCTTTTGTCTTGCGAGATGTATGTAGCGGCAAAATTGTTGGAAATCGGATCGCGAGTTTGTGTAGATTCATTTGTCTACGCTCCTAATTCCATTCAAACTATTTTGTACTTGTGTAGCTCTGGATTATTGGTTCACCTCATGTTACCGTTCCAATTTCTTTACTGTTCACCTCATGTTACCTTTGTGAATGGATTATTTATTATGAATCTTGTTGGTGATAACATTCATAAGACCATCCACACCGTGGTGTAAAAGCGGTTCTTAGATGAGTTGGAATCGATTCCATACAGTGTAGAGTATTCATTGGCATCGGTTCAATTGATCTGACAAAATAAAGCGATTCAAGTTTAAGGTTCACTTCTTGCATGCATTTGTGGGTCCATGTGACAGACTTGTGAGAGAGAAGTCTGGAGAGAGAAAAAAAGGGACATGATATAGTGGGGCCACAAGCGATTCTATACACTACAACATACATGCATCGGTTCATAAAATTTTGCCTTTTTGCTTGGAACCGGCGACACAGTGTGGTTGGTCTAACACTAACACTAAATGTCTCAAGACACACAATTCGAATTCCACTTATATGTGGAACTTCTGTTTAGGTCATATTAGCGAGAGGCATATGAAGAAACTCCAGAGTGGTTGTCTTGGGAGTCATTTGATTATTAATCATTTGACACTTGTGGGTCTTTCTAATAGGTAAAATGACTAGGATGTCGTTCACATAGCACGATGAACAGGCGGGTGACTTATTGGAGATCACACAGATATATTAGACCAATGAGTATAGTTGTGTGGGCGTGGATTCCTCTTATTCATTATGTTCATGGAAGATTTGAGAAGATATATATACATCTATTTGATGAGAAATAATTCTGAAACTTTTATAAATTTTGAAATCTTCATCATGAAGTAAAAATCAGCAACACAACAAAATTAATAATTCTATCACGAAGTAGAAAATAATTGTAATAAGAAACTAAGTGGATATGGCACGATCACATTTTCTTAGTGCATGTCAGTTTGATCTCTTACCAATTTAGTTATATTGAACTTTTATACTTCTCTTAACTCATATTTTCACTACATGTAAACGTTTTTATTGGTATAAATACCACTGTTCAAAAAATAGGCCAAATCAGCAATTAATAGGCCGATTAATCGCTACTAGGGACCTGACCGTGTCGATTACCACTAATCGTTTATGTTAATCATTTAACCCGATTAATAGCTCTGACACTCCGATTACTAGGTATGTTCCTGATTAACTACTATACTTGGTCAAAAAAGTTGCAAAATTATCAACACATATCGTGTAGGGGTTCGTAGCATGAAAAACAATTTTTTTCTACCGCATACAAACAAACAAGCCAAGATCTATCTACTAGATTGTACCAACGAGTCGATAGAATAACTCACCCTCGAAGATTCCAAAGTGTTTAACGAGAGTGGATTCTCGTGGGTGATGTAGTCGTACTCTTGCCGATCTCAAGATCGTGTAGATGATCCTTCCGGCGCTGCGTTCCGGCAGCGCTTCCGCAGTAGGTCACACGTTCGGTACTCGATGAAGACCTTCCTCTCCCTTGTTCCAGCAGGCAGCGGAGGTTGTAGCACTCTCCTCGCGATTCCGGCAGCACGACGACATGGTACCGGAAGTAGAGGGGAGATCTCGCAGGGCTTCGCCTTAAGCCGGAGCGAGTATGGTGGACTATGAGAGAGGCCTTGGCGATCTAGGGTTTAGAGGCACCAAGGAGAGAGGACTAGGCCGGCGGCTAGGGCAAGGGGAAGGCCCCAACTCGGCGGCTAGGCAAACCCTAGGGGCGGCGGCGACTTGGTGGAGGCCGGCGGCTAGGGTTTAGAGGAGAGAGGTGTAGTTCTAGAGGGGCACCCCTGCCCCTCCTTATATAGGTGGGAGGGCGCCGGCCAGGGGAGGAGAGTCCTCCCCCAACTCGGCCTCCAAGGACGGCGGGTGGAGGGAGAGGAACTCCTCCCCAAGTAGGTTTCCTACTCTCCCTTCACCAAGCAAACTTGCCGTTTGACTTTTTCAAATTGGCGTTTGACTTTTCAAACTAGGATTTGATTTATCCCTTTATTTTGCTCAGCGCTGACACCTAGTAAATGATGCAACCATTCCAACTTGTTATGACACATTCATGTACCCTTCCCCTCCGGAGTGCCGGACTTTCCGGACCCTTCTAGAACATTCCTGATGAAAACACCGGAACCATTCTCCAACCCCGAAACAAGACTTTCCTTATATGAATCTTATTCTCCGGACCATTCCGGATATCCTTGTGATATCCTGGATCCCATCCAAGACTCCGAACAACATTCGGTGTCTTACTCATCATTTCACAACTACTCAACAACATCGAATCCTTAAGTGTGTCTCCCTACGGTTCGAGAATTATGCGGACATGATCGAGACACTTCTCCGATCAATAACCAATAGAGGAATCTGGAAATTCTTATGGCTCCCACATATTTCTACGATTACTTTGCGATCAAATGAACCACTTACATACGATACCAATTTCCCTTTGTCTCACGATTGTCACATCCCAAGATTTTCCAAATCTTGTAATGTCAAAATAAATTAATAAAATAAAACTTTGTTTGATTTTCAGAGCCAGAAGAAACTTTTTGAATTGAAATAGAACCTCAAACCCATTTGAATGAAATAAAATCCTAAAAGGATTTAAAAAGATAAACATTTCATGAAAGGAAACAATTAGAAATATTATTTAAAAAAAACAATCAAATGAAAAGATTTGTTTTCAGATGAAATAGAAGTTTATAAATAAAGATTATGTTATAAAGCCAAATTAATCCTTGGCCAAACTTTGGGAATTAAAAACATTTTATTTTAAAATAAAGTAGCAAAGGTTTATTTAAAAATAATAAAGGATTGTTTAAATAAAATAATAGAGATTTTAATATCCTATTTATTTAAATAAAAGGTTTTACCATTCTAATTAAAATATCAAAACTTATTAAATTATTTTAAATAAGTTTTTTAGGTAAAGTATATACTCAAATAAAACTTACTGAAATGTTTTGGTTTATTTTAGATTTCAAAATAAATATTCTAATAAAACAAATCCTATGGGAATTGAAATGAATAGGATATATTCATTTAATTATTAATGGACCCTATATAACAAAATGTTATTTTTATTTTTAAACAAGTTCCAAGCATTCTTTATTTCCAAATAAAACCTACTGAATTGATTAGGAAAATGTTTAGAATACAAATAAGGAGTTTATTAAATAAATCAAAACATATTAAATAAATAAAGGATCCTCTTATTTAATTAATAAAAGGTTATGAAATATTATTTTAATTAGTAATTGGTTTATGTTGTTAAACAGAACCAAAAACACATTACAAATGTTTGAAATTGTTTGAATCATTTGAATGCTTGAATGGTTGGATGAAATTCAAAACAGGAAATAAAATAGAAAAGGAGAAATAACACAGAATAAAAAAAATGAAAAGGGCCAACCCAACCCAGGCAGCCCACTAAGCCCACCAACCAACCCAGCTCCTTACCCCGCAGAAAACGATTCGCACCTCGTTTCTGACCCATACAGTGTATGACAAGTGGACCCCTTCCCTTATTCTTTTCTTTCACTGCGAGCGGACCCCACACTGCCTCCTCCTTCTTCTTCCTCGCGTGACCATGCCTCCCCAAACGACGCTGCCGTTGCAGGCTTTGATTCCGCGCGATCAATTCGCCTTAACGCCGCGTTAATTCCTCATCACGAACACGCCCATTTAAACGCCAGCGCCTTCTCCGTCTTTCCCCTCTATCTCCTCCCCAAAGCTCGCCCCCAGGCCGCTCCATTTCCTTCCCGAACGTCCTCTGCTCCGACGAGCTGTCGCAGCAATTCCGGCCAACTCCGACCACCCCTCTGCCTCTACTTCTCGCGAGTGGACTCCTCTCGACCTCATGCACCTCCTAGTACTCCCAGTTCGCCCGCGGGTGCGCCAGAACCCCGACTACGACAAACCCCCGACGCCGCCGCGTCTGCCGCTTTCTCCGACAAGCCCCACAGGTAAAATCTGGTCGCCCCTCTCCTCCCCGAGAACACGATGATGATCTCCAAGCTCATACGAACCTAACGGCACTTCCCGTTTGTCTTAGGGCGCCCCCAATCCTCGCCATCGTCAAGCACAGAGCGCCGCCGTGTCTGCTTCTTCTCCGGCGACGTCTCCCAGGTGAACCAGACCGCCCCGCGCCTTCTCATTCACGCACACACCTTCGCCGTGTCCTTGCGCTCCTGACTATGGGTTTTGTTTACCTCCTGGTGATCTGCAGCATCATCCTCGACAGCAACCAGAGAGCACCGCCGCTCGCAGCTTCTCCGACGAGCAATTAGCAGCAACCCCTTGCGCCCCTCGTGTAGCCAACCCCACCACGAGCGTCAGCAAGTCTCTGCGAGCCTGGTAAGCCCTGCCAGCCTCTCCCTCGTTTTCTGTTTCGCCAGCGCCGCCACTATCTGACCGTCGCCGCCGCTAGCCACCGCCGGCGCCGCTCGCAAATGGTCGAGCACGTTAGCACCGTAGGATCACGATCCGACGCTCCCGATAGATCACTTAACCGCGAAAGGGTACGTGATCTGGACCATGCGATCTAACTTGATCCAACAGCTAGCATCGCCCGAGCCGCCCGAACCGGTACCGTCCAATAGAATCTCGACGCGTGTCACCTGTCTGTTTAAAAACAGAAATTGAAATCAGAATTTGATGCCATTTTCAAACCCTTATATCTTTTGATCCACACGTCCAAATTTGGCAAATTTTATATCAATGAATTCAGGAGAACAAGCCCTAGCCAACCATGGCCTTAGTTTTGAAAATAGTATCTGTTAGCTTGTTTGAATTTACAGAAACATTTGTGTACTTGTTTAGAGTATAAAAATTGTTTAAAATTGATTCTAAGATTAAATCTTTTGCAAAATGGATTTGTGTGACCTTACTGACCCTAGGAACCAACCATAGTGTTAAAAATGATTTTTGTGAAATTTAAGTTGAATTATTTAACTTAGCCATTTTCTAGCCAAATAAACTCATTGATTTTATTATGAAAATGTTTTTACAAGAAAAACTTTGGGAAAATGTTATGAACCAAACTTGCTGACCCAAAGCACCAAGCCTTGCCAAAGGCAACTCACTTGTTGATAAATATAAAGTTTTGCTTTGAAAAGAATAATTTTCACCACATAAAATGATGAATGGATTTTAAAATGGCCTTAGGATAAAACTCAATTGCAAAAGACTTTGCTATTTTGGTAAATGACCAATTTGGAACCTTACAAAGTTTATAAGCCTAGTAGAGACCATCCTTGCAATAGAACCAACCTTTGCATACTTATGCAAGACTTAGAATCCATTGCTTTGTGTGTGTGAAATATTGTTTGAATATTGGTTTGGAATGTTACTTGATACTATGCTTGTTTGAATGATTGTAGTGGATTTAGCAAGTGTGAGACTAGCAAGATCAAGGAGTAAAATCCTCATTCCCTACCAAAAAGGCAAGTTACACTATCATACAAAAGACCTACTATTTTCATTATACTTAGTGGATTTTGTAAACATGCATGAAAATGTTTTATACTTATGCTATGCTAATCCTAATAGGATTCCCTATACACTCCTTAGTAAAAATATTGAAGTTGTACATGCTTAGCCATACTATGTTTTGAAGAGAGATACATGTTGAGATTTTACAAAGGTTGAGAAAAGACTTGTGTTTTACATAATAAAACAAGGACTCAATGAACCACCTAGGTGGTGGACACTTTATGTATTGGAGAAGGTGGCAACAAGAGGAACCATGTATATGGCAATCACTTTGTGTTGTGCTCCAAATGAAAACCACCTAGGAAACTTAGAGATTGAACATGTTTCTCCAATTGTGGCTTTCGTGTACAACCACATGCTATTATGGCTCTGGCTTAGTCAACTACATTAGGAAGACCCATACATTGTCTTTAGTTACCGGACATGGGGATCTGGAATGCTTCATGGGGGCTGAAGACAAGCTAGCAATGATGTATGGGAGGACCTTTTGGAAAGACTTCGTCACACTCTTAGTCTGCCGGTACTCCATCTTGGTGAGCACTAATCCAGTAGGCCACTGGTGGCAACAAGATGGGAATGTGTCATGTGGGTAAAGTGTACTCCTTCTGCAGAAGTTAATAAAATCTAAGTACTTAGCCGTGTCCCCTGTTATGGACAATACTGAGCAACTAAAGTTTGAACCATGGGAGATCTCGACATTCCAACTTCTAATATAAAAACTTGATGCATTTGGGGGTACCAAGGAATTCAAAGAGATTTGATAAAGCTTGATGCACTTGGGGTTACCAAGGTGCTCAAGAGCATGAAGTACTTGGGGTTACCAAGGGACTCATGAGATTTTGATAAAAACTTGATGCACTTGGGGTTACCAAGTAGCTCAAGGAATTTTGACAAGGACTTGAACACTTGAGTTTCTACCAAGGAGTTCAAGGAACTTGGAAAAAAGATTTGACAAAGGACCAAAACCATTTTTAAAAGATAGGATAAATGTTGCTTTATGCAAATAAGCCTTAAACTCTACTTAGCCAAATGTGCATGTATTGATAGGATCCTCTCATATTTACATAACAGTGAAACTTGCCAATACAATTCAAAATGTATTGACCCTTGTGGCTGTAACTTGTAATGTTGCAGGTTGATTGTTTTGTTATATGAAGATTGTTTGATTGACTAGGACTACAAAGTCTACAACCAACATCTGCCTGTGGCACTTTGAAGATGAAGGACCCATGACTATATTTATTCCGCTGCAATGTATTGTAATAGCTATATGAGCTATGTATGATGTAATAAAATTATATTATTCCTGGTTATAAAGTTATATTTTGACCTTGTTTCTTGATATTACATCTTACTGTGGATGCTAGCTATTGATCCAGGGACTAGCATTGTAAAACACAGGAGGGGTCTACCTTATTGGGTAGGGACCTCTACAACGATAGTTTACTTATCTGAGGTTTTGATCGTCGGTATCTCTGCATACCTAGTTCAACCTCGTTACTGATAAGTACTCTTTTCTCGTTCCCGTGATATGTGATCCCTTGTGAGCCAGTCACATGCTTGCAAGACAATTGGATGACATTCCACCGAGAGGGCCTAGAGTATATCTATCTGTCATATGGATGGACAAATCCCACTCTTGATCCATGTGTCTCAACCCATACTTTCTGAACACTCAATGCCACCTTTATAGCCACCCAGTTACGGTGTGGTGTTTGATGTCATCAAAGAATCCTTCCGGTGATGGTGATAAGCATAATCTCATGGTCGAAGGAATTAGGTTACTATGTATCAGAAAGCATATAGCAATTGAACTATTAAAATGACTTGATCTTTATGCTACGCTTATCTATAGGAGTATGTCCATCATACCATTCTCCTAACGATATGATCTTGTTGTTAATAACATCTCAATGTTCATGATAGGGAAACCACAATCATTTATTAACCAACAAGCTAGTATTATGAAGAGGCTTTACTAGGGACTCTAATTTAGTTTACAAATCACACAAGTATTAATGCTTCCTTGTTAATACTGTTATAGCATGAATGTAAACATTTATCATAAACACAAAGATATAATAATAACTACATTTATTATTGCCTCTAGGGCATATCTCCAACAGTCGTCCATCCGCTTGCCTGTCCTAATGAAGTAGGTTTTTCGAAGCTCCCGCTCGATCCCTGCCTCCAGGAGCTCGATTTCTGCCATCACCAGTCAGTTCCTTATCGTTGTTGACCAGTTCCTCGTAGTTGCCGATCAGACCTCATATATAAGAGCTCGAGCGCCTTGAGGATCTCATCCGGGAGCTCAAGGTTGCCTTTAATAGGGTAAGTGGTTGAGGTGCAAGATGAGTCATATGTGTTGTAGGTGCTAATTTTTGCAGGTTACACCGATTAATAGTCGACCGATTAAATTAGTTAATCATCTAAATTACGGTTAGTCACTACTCCCAAGACAACCGAGCAATTAAGGATTTCCGATTTCCTTACCATTGATAAATACTATTAAATTTCATTTTTACTAGAGGATTCAACCATGCAATTGCACCATAACACTAAGATACCATGTTTTATTACATAGTTCTAAGATAAGATTGGCATTTTGTCCTTAATATTATTTCATCCTTTGAACTTTTAGTTAATTGAGATGTTGAAGAGAGGCTTTGATAAAACAAACTCCGCCCAAATCTAAGGAAGGTAAAAAAAAATCAAGTCTCTAGAAACAATGTATTCCAATAATATAAGATTTTTTTGCAAAACCATTATCATAGTATATTTAAATATCAAGTATAGCGGGTCTATTAATATGGTACTGGTTTTCTGAGTACAAGCCTAAGAAAACAGACAGTCTAGAGCGTGTGAGTTGTAAACAAGTGATTTGTCGATGCCACTGTTGTGCATGCTACTAGATTTGTAGTGAATCAGAGCCATCGGATACAAAACAATCGGCCAGATCACCTTGGGCCATTTACATATATAATCTTAATTAATGTAGTACACAAATAAATTATGCCAAGTCCCACACCGTATATAGAACGACTAAATGTACAAATCACAACTCGAATATATGCCAAGGATCACACGGGCAGAATCAGACATGATTTTTTATGGAAGAGCTGTAACCATCCTGGTCATCGTAGAACTTGGACCAGAGCATGACCCCTCCATACTTGCTGGACCCCTTCAACGCCGGGAGCACCTGCGACTCGAGGCTCCCCGTGGGTATGAACCCGCTTCCCGCCGCATCTGGCGCCGCCGGCAAGCCGAGGAAGATGTATGTAGCATTGACCGCCGATGTCCACTGCTTCCAGGAGTTGAGCAGGTTGGCGGTGCTCCCCGGCGTGTACTGGCAAGGCGGGTTGTTGTAGAACTGAACCCACACGTAGTCGAAGAGGCCGGTCTCCAGGGCCTTGCCGACCGACGCGTCCGGGAACGGGCACTGCGGCGCCGCTGACAGGTACACCTTCTTCCCCCCTTGGCCGCTGTAAGATTTCAGGTGCGCCGCGAGGGCGCCGTAGTAGTCCGGGTTACCGCTCTCGATGTCGAAGTCGACGCCGTCGAGCACAGCGTCGCCGAGGGGCCTCTTCCCTGTCCCTCCGAGGTAGCTGTTCCAGATGTACTGCGCGAGGTCGGCGGCGTCCTTTTCGGAGTTGAGCGTGTACCCTCCGGCGCCTCCGCCGATGGAGAGCATGACCTTGACGCCCTTGGACTGGCAGGAGTGGATGTCGGCGGTGAGGTTGGTGCACGCGTTGGAGTAGGGGTCGCAGTGGCCGGCGAGGTTGAGCTGGGGAGTCTGGCCTGAGCCGAAGCTGCAGAGGAAGGCGATGTTCACGAAGGCGTAGTTGCCGGTTGCGCAGGTCTCGGCGAGGGTGCCCTCGTTGCCGTTCTGGCCCCAGTAGATGGCGATGCTGCCGCCGTTCGCTGAGGCGAAGAGGAACATTGCCAAGACGCCGGCGATGAACAAGGAGCTCCCAGGAACGGCCATCGCTGCTAGCTACTGAGCTCTTTTATGTCCACTGCTTTGGGATGGGATGGTGCTAACTGCATGGACGGTATGCTTATATACTAGTACATTACTACTACCACAGTCAGCCTTGGAAAATTTGAATGGATTTTTAAGGAATGCGTGCCTTGGAGGTAGTGGTGGATCAACGTCGCTGTTTCACCATTCCCCACGGATTTTTTGGGCAGAAAGGCCTCTCCTTGTGCCTGAATGCCTGATACGTTAAGCTGCCAATTCTTTATTTCTTGTTTCTAAAGACCTGCAACTGCAACCCTGAACGCGCTGACTTGTTCATACGATTGAGATGATATATTATATTGATATTGCTAGCATTTCCGTAGTATTGAAGTACACGTTGATACTGTATCGGTACTGTGGATCGGCAAAATACAGGGCACCCTGTCTGTCCCGGTCATTATGCGGTTCATTCAGTTATGGCAGGCAATTCAGAGCATGCCAAATCTTTCAGAGGAACCTGACGCTTTTCGGTGGAAGCTCTGCTCGGCGGAAGAGGGCTGTCATCGACCGAAGAGGAGAGTTGTGACGGCCCATGATTGTGCTTGGGTCCATGTGTAAGGAACTTCCGGCGTCACGCCATACGCCCGTGGTGTTCCAAACAAAAAGGTAATTTGACCAAAAATAATCCTTATTTATAAAAATTCATGAAATGAACTCTACTCACGGGGTTATATGGGGAATCTGTGTGGCATAAACACAAGACATGGCAATATCTTCGTAATTTACACTGACGGGCTAATTTACCGTGGTTGGTGCGAGATATGAATAAAATTCTGTCTGAATCAGAGAACGAGGGAGGAGTACCGATTTCACTGTCATACATGCAAGTGTTTCGCGACTGCCTTGCAGATTGCGGACGGAGAATCTTGGGTATATTGGTGATATCTTTACATGGAAACGTGGTATGCTTCGAGAGAGATTGGACATGGCCGTTGGTAATTCTGGGTGGTCGGGATTTTTCCCACACACGGGTGTCCATAATCTCACGACTACAGGGTCGGATCACCGACCAATCTTGGTCGACACTGAAACTTATGCTGCTACCTCAAACAGGATGAGCAATCGGAAGCGGCTTGAGGGTAGATGGTTAAAAGAAGAGAAGGCGGGAGATATTGTTGCTACAGCCTTGACGCATTCTAATCCTAATGCGCCTGTAGTGGACAAACTTGTCGATGTTCATGCGGAATTGCATGGGTGGGACAGAACGGTGCTTAAAGCTCCGAGAAAAAAAGTTAAAGATCTCAGAAAGGAGATGGATCAGCTTCTGAGTGGACCGATGAACGATGAGACTGCCTAGCAACAGAAAGAAGTCACACACAAAATTGAGGTGGCATTGGAGTAGGAGGAATTGCATTACATGCAAAGGAGTCGGACTGATTGGCTGTTGCATGGGGACATAAATATGACTTTCTTCCATAATTATGCGAAGGCTCGTCGTAAGAGGAATAGCATCCTTAGTTTGAAAGATGAGAATGGAGCGGTCATTGAAAGGGATGAAGACTTGAAACCACATATCAAAGATTACTTTTCTGGCTTGTTTACTTCAGAGCTGCAGTAGATGAATCCTGAACTGCTGAATTGGGTACAACCACGTGTCACGTCTGAGATGAACAAGGCACTTCTTAAACCCTATATGGCCAAACAGGTTAGATCGGGTATGTTTAGCATTGGTTATTATAAAGCACCGAGAACAGATGGATTACATGCGATGTTTTATAAGAATTGTTGGTCAGTTGTCGCAGAGGAGGTGACAAAGGAAATACCGAATGCTTTAAATACTAGTGTCATACCAGATGGTTGGAACGAGACAATAATAGTATTAATACCGAAGGTTGCTAATCCGGAGTTAATAACACAGTTTTGTTTGATAAGATTATGCAACATGGTATATAAGGTAAATTCAAAAGTGCTTTCGAAGAGACTGAAAGTGATATTACCTGAGATAAATACAAAAACCCAAAGTGCATTTGTCCCAGTTCGTTTGATTACTGATAATGTTCTAGTTGCATATGAATCCTTTCATGCAATAAAGAACAAGAGGAGGAAAAGGAGGGATGTGTGCAGTCAAATTAGATATGAACAAGGCCTACGATCGTGTTGAGTGGAGTTTTTTGCGAGACATGATGGTGACTCTTAGTTTTGATCAGGTATGGGTTAATATGATCATGGCATGTGTCACATCGGTGAAATACAGGGTGTTGTTTAACTCAAATGAGACAGAAACTTTTACCCCGACGAGAGGGATAAGGCAGGGAGATCCCCTCTCGCCAGATCTACTTTGATATGTGATGAGGGTTTATCAAGTCTTCTAGCGTATGAGGAGTTGAATGGTGGTATTCAAGGGATCAAAGTGTGTCACGGGGCACTGTCAGTGTCACACCTCTTCTTTGTTTACGATTCTTTGATCTTGATGCCGGATGATATGACAAATGCCTCCTCACTCTGTAATGCTATGGATATGTATTGTGCAATCTCAGGACAGCTAGTAAGTGATTCTAAATCTAGCATCTTCTTTAGTACAAATATAGATGTTTTGGTCAGACAAGAAATATGTGTCCATTTAAACATTCTTGATGAATCTCTGACTGACAAATACCTGGGATTACCATCATTTGTTGGGCTTCACCGAAGTGCTTTTTCCAACATTTGATAGAGAGGATTTGTCAGGGGAGCAATGGACGGAATGAGAAGCTCTTGTCCATTGGTGGGAAAAGAGATTCTTTTGAAAGCTATTGCACAGGCTATCCCAGCATATGCAATCTCAGTGTTCAAACTACCAAAGAAGATATGCAAAGCTATCTGCAATGCCATTGCAAAATTCTGGTGGGAGGCACCACAACACAAAGAAAGATGCATTGGATGGCTTGGTGGAAAATGATTATTCCGAAACAAGAAGGAGGGATGAGATTTTGGGATTTGCACTGTTTTAATCGAGCTATGATTGCAAAACAATGTTGGTGATTGTTGAGTGAACCTAACTCTCTCTGTGCACAGGTTTTAAGAGCGAAGTATTATCCAGATGGCGACCTGATCAATGCAGTGTTGAAGAAAGGCTTGTATTTTACTTGGCAAAGAATTATGTCAGAGTTAAAAACATTCAAGAGGGTCTGCATTTGGAGGCCAGGAAATGGATCCACAATAAACATTTGGTCTGATCATTGGGTCCGCTCAAGCCCCACTCGGATGGTGGCGTCACCAAGAGGCTAATGAGTCCTATCGAGAGTTTATGAACTAATTAGCCCCATCAGAGGTAATTGGGATGAGGATTTGCTAAGAGAGAACTTTTGGGATGTGGGATGTGGATCGTATCCGACAGATTCCGTTGCCGGATCATGAGAAGAATGATTTTATAGCTTGGAACCCTAGTAAATCCAGGTGCTTCTCAGTGAAATTGGCATATCACATTGAGTGGAGAACTGAGTATATAGGAGAGCTGAGAGATCAGATGGATAAGATAGCTCGACATCACATGTGGTGTGGAAGAAGATATGGAAAACTAAGGTGGCAAGAAAAGTACAGATTTTCACTTGGAAAACTCTACATGGGATCATACTAGGTTATTGTGTTTTAGAAAATAGACATATTGGTTCAGCTGTGAACTGTCCAGTATGCTCGATCAATGCAGAGGATCTAAAACACATGTTGTTTGGGTGTCCAAGATCCCAAGATATTTGGAGAGGTTTAGGCCTAATTGATTGTGTAAATGTGGCACTACTGATGGATCAATCCGGGTCCAAGATCCTTGAGGAGCTTCTATGTTCTGACAAACCAGGAAGAATAACATGCAATATCATGCATCGACCAGCCTTGGTGATGGTTGCTTGCTGGTACATATGGTGGTCTAGGATACAAATCAAAAATAAAGTGGCAGTTCCAACCGTTGATAGGTCGATTATGAATATTAGTGGTATGGTTGCAAATTATGCCAAGATGAAGGGTTCTGGTAACTCAATTCGTCGGGATAGATGGATGAAGCCTGCTACTGGAGTCTACAAATTAAATGTAGATGATGCTTTTGATCCGAACAGTGGGGGCGGAGCAACCAGAGCGATTATCAGAGTCTCAGGAGGGAATTTCATTGCAGCTTCTTGTGATTATAGTGAGCATGCAATGGATGTGCCAGGTATGGAGTCCCATGCCCTATTAGCAGGACTCAAACTGGCGGAACAATTTGGAGCACAATTGCTTATGGTGGAGTCAAATTCCATGGAAATTGTAGAGGTTGTGCTAATCCCAATAGAGTATAGGGGATCGAATGCGGTGATTATTGATGGATGTGATAATACAACACTTTTTAGCTATATAAATTGTGTCATTTGTCTATCATATCATGCTCCATCTAACTATTGCTATGCCCGATATGCATGATTACTTGTTTTCATTACATTTAATATGAGCTTTGCACATTTAGTAATTTAGGTAGAATTTTATCCCTATTTCTTGTCTTTGACATGTGCGTAGGTGTTGATGATGATTATGGACAAAACAAATACAAAAGTAACAAAGAGAGTATAGTATGGAGGAGCTGCAGGGACCAGACTTAGCCATTTGAGAGGTTGGAAACGTGATTTTTTTCCAACTTCTCAAAATAAATCTCCAAGACCATGGGGTTATATCCCTCGACGATACGAATCCAACGATCCCAAGAACACCCAAAACAGAGTTCGTATGAAGAAATAGCGACCAAAATACGGAATGGTGCTCAAGGTTTGACGACCAACTATACGCCGGAGAATAATTTTGGCAGTATAGCTCCGGCCGTATAGTTACCAAAAAGGTTGGAAACGACGGGATTTCGCCCTAGAAAAGCTCCAGAACCTTCCCAAAGTCATATGACGGTATTGTGGGTACCCTAGGGCACCCCAAGGCCTATATAAAGAGGGGAAGCCAAGAGGAAGCCACCATCAACCATATACAAGATCTAGATCCCATCTACCACCTCCACGGCGGCGCCCTGCCGCCGTGCCGCCTCCATAGCCTCTCAAGATCCACCAATATCAAGATCTCCATCAACACCATCAAGCCATCCAAGCAAGAAGAGGAGGAGAAGGAGCATGCCACCATCACCATGCCGACGCCACCATCACCGCGCCGTCATCACCATCTCCATCGCCACTTCTCCTTCATCCTTTCCCATCATGGTCTCCGTGATGGGTTGTAATATGGTTTGAACCCCCTTTTATTAATGTTATGATGATTTGAGTAATTGAAGTGTGGTGTGTTCTTGTTAATTAATATGTTTGTGCTTTCTCTTTACATTATTCTATTCATGATATTATTCTAGTGATTGGAGACGTCCAATCCATTGTTGAGAAATTTACTAGGTATTTACAGAGTGTCACAAAACTTATCTTTAGTCTCTACTCTTCCATGGGTCCTGACAAGTCCATGGGTAGAACTAATAGGCTATTTTCTATAAGTGATTTGTGGAGGCAATAGCAGCTTAGGATGCACCGCTTAGAGTTCCCCAAGATCAATCATGATATAGGTAGGTATAGTGTTGTGAATTGCTTGACCCCAAAGTGACAAACGGGATATCTTGTGACTAGCACACTTGCTTAGGAGTACGGTTTTCCATAGAACTTAATTCCTTGCTCTGGTTTACCTTGATTGGTCTTGTTACCTTAATACACTATTCTCTTACGAGATGACCCATGTCCGAAGAGGGTGTGGACAATTGAGTTATCTAGTTGCCACTTACCAATGGTGGGAGACAATGGTATATGAGGGACCACCATAGGTACAGTTTATAGATATTCCATAAGCACTTATCATACACACCGGTATACACAATATTACTTGAGGAATAATAGCATTAATATTTCATCTCATTGCATTCACCTCTTTTCACTTTTACTTTTGTTCTAGTTTTCTTCCAATCCTAGTAGTAGTTGTTACAATCATCTTAAATTCTTTTATCCTAGCAACCTATAGAGTAGACTATTTCCAAACCATAGTTCGGGCGAGAACATAGCTGCATTGACAACGTGGTTGCGGGGTCGTGTTCGCTGAGCTCCCATCGGGACAAACTCTTTAAATATTTTCTGCTACAAGTACTGCAATAACCCTGTGTTGGTGCAGGTACACAGTCATCAATTATAGACGATTGCCGACTTCTATCGATGGAGCTTGGCAAGGAAACAATTCAGCATTGTCCGTGGGAAGATAATGAGGCTGCACATTATCTTTCTCGTCACGGTTGTTCATAGGGGACTGGTGATTTCTGGTTTGATGATCCCCCATATTTTCTTATGCCATCCACCGTGGCGCCGCACCCTAAAGCGCAATGCCATGGGTAATGGCGCCGCACACCTAACAGCGTGGCCTCGTCGTGGCCTCATGGGCCCCAGTTCCGTAAGTGCGGCACCATTGCCTATGGCGCCACAGTATGCAGTGCAACGTCATGTGCGGTGGCACCATGTTGGAGATATGCCCTAGAGGCAATAATAAATATAGTTATTATTATATCTTTGTGTTTATGATAAATGTTTACATTCATGCTATAATAGTATTAACAAGGAAACATTAATACTTGTGTGATTTGTAGACTAAAATAAGAGAACCTAGTAAAGCTTCTATATAATACTAGCTTGTTGGTTAATAGATGATTGTGGTTTCCCTATCATGAACATTGAGATGTTATTAACAACAAGATCATATCGTTAGGAGAATGATATGGTGGATATACTCCTATAGTTAAGCGTAGCATAAAGATCAAGTCATTTTAATAGTTCAATTGCTATATGCTTTCTGATACATAGTAATCTAATTCCTTCGACCATGAGATCATGCATATCACCTTTACCGGATGGATGCTTTGATGACATCAAACACCACACCGTAACTGGGTGGCTATAAAGGTGACATTGAGTGTTCGGAAAGTATTGGTTGAGACACATGGATCAAGAGTGGGATTTGTCCATCCATATGACGAATAGATATACTCTGGGCCCTCTCGGTGAAATGTCATCCAATTAGCTTGCAAGCATGTGACTGGCTCACAAGGGATCACATATCACGGGAACGAGAAAAGATTACTTATCAGTAACAAGGTTGAACTAGGTATGCAGATATACCGACGATCATAACCTCGGATAAGTAAACTATCATGAGACAAAGGGAAATTGATATCGTATGTAAGTGGTTCATTCGATCGCAAAGTAATCGTAGAAATATGTGGGAGCCATATGAATTTCCAGATCCCTCTATTGGTTATTGTTCGGAGAAGTGTCTCGATCATGTCCGCATAATTCACGAACCGTAGGGAGACACACTTAAGAATTCGACGTTGTTTGAGTAGTTATGGAATGATGAGAAAGAGATTGAATGTTGTTCGGAGTCTCGAATGGGATTCGGGATATCACGAGGAGATCCGGAATGGTCCGGAGAATAAGATTCATATAAGGAAAGTCCCGTTTCGGAGTTGGAGAATGGTTCCGGTGTTTTCATCGGGAATGTTCTAGAAAGTTCCGGAATGTCCGGCACTCCGGAGGGGAAGGGTACATGAATGTGTTATATCAAGTTGATATGATTGCATCATGTACTCGGTGTCATCGCTAAACAAAATAGAGGGTTTATTCAAATCCTAGTTTAAAAAGTCAAACGCCAAGTTTGAAAGTCAAACGGCTAGTTTTTGGAAGTGGAGAGGGAGGTGGAAACCGACTTGGGGGAGGAGTTCCTCCTCCCACCGCCGGCGCACCAGCAAGCCGAGTTGGGGAGGGACTCCCCTCCCCTTGGCTGGCCCCCTCCACCTATATAAGGAGGGGCAGGGCTCCCCTCCTAGACACACAAGTTCCTACCTCTAAACCCTAGTACCAAGCCGCCGTCGCCGCCTAGCTAAACCCTAGCCGCCGGCTTGCCCCTCCTCGGCGTGTCTAAACCCTAGATCGTCGAGGAACTCTCTCATACTCCACCATACTCACTCCGGCTTAAGGCGAAGCCCTGCGAGATCTCCCCTCTACATCCGGTACCATGCAGTTGTGCTGTCGGAATCACGAGGAGAGTGCTACAACCTCTGCTGCCTGCTGGAACAAGGGAGAGGAAGGTCTTCGTCGAGTACCGAACGTGTGACCGACTGCGGGAGCACTGCCGGAACGCAGCGCCGGAAGGATCGTCTACGCGATCTTGAGATCGGGAATAGTACGACTACATCACCCACGAGAATCCGGTCTCGTTAAACACTTTGGAATCTACGAGGGTGAGTTATTCCATCGACTCGTTGCTACAATCTAGTAGATAGATCTTGGCTTGTTTATTTGTATGCGATAGAAAATTTTTGTTTTCCATGTTACGAAACCCTACAGTGGTATCAGATCCGTGTCTATATGTAGATCTGTTGCACGAGTAGAACACAATGGTCATTGTGGGCGTTGATGCTTTTATTGTCGATTGCTTGTTGTGTACTTTGCATCTTGCGGGATGTTGGGATGAAGCGGCCCGGGCTAACCTTACATGACATCGTTCATGAGACTTGCTCCACGCTTGACATGCAACTTGTATTGCATAATTGGCTTTGCGGGTGCCTGTTTCTCCTAGCATAGTTAAGATTCAGTTTACAACGGGTGATTAACAATACTAGTATCAATGTTTTGGTTCATGTTCGTAAGTTAGAACGACACTTATTGAAAGCCCCAAACCACGTAAAACATGCAAAGAAAGTAGAGACGTCTAAATTTGTTTTGCAGGGGTGTGCTGTGATGTGATATGGCCATGATTGTGATTATATTTGATGTATGCAATGTTCCTTATTGTAAGTTGGCAACCGGCAGGAGCCATATGGTTGTCTTTAATTTTTGTTGAGACCAGCATGTCTATTCAAAGTAGTTGTAATAGTTGAAGCCGGTGGACGACAACCATGGAGAAGCGTCATTGACCTTGATGCAATGCCGGAGATGATGGAGATCATGTTCGTGCTAGAAGATGGAGATCGGAAGCACAAAGAAGAAAGGCCATATCATATCACATATTATGAATTGCATGTGATGTTAATCCTTTATGCATCTTGTATTGCTTAGTAGACGACGGTAGCATTATAAGATGATCCCTCATGCACATGAATTTCAAGTCATAAAGTGTTCACCCTTAGTTAGCACCGTTGCTAAAGCTTGTTGTTTCGAAGCACCACGTGATGATCGGGTGTGTTAGATTCCGCAAGTGTATACAACGTGAGCAAGCCAGATTTGCTTATGCGGAAACTAAGGTTTGATCTTGACGAGCCTAGCATGTACAGACATGGTCTCGGAACACGGATCACCGAAAGGTAAAGCATGAATCATATAGTAGATATGATGAACATGTCGATTGTTTGCCATTGAAACTATGTCAACTCTCGTGATGATTGGTGTTGATGTGGTGGATTTGGTTCATGTGATCACTAAAACAATGTGAGGGATATTGTTTTGAGTGGGAGTTCACCTAGATTATTTGAACTCAATTTGTCATAAACTTAGTATAAACTATTGCAAATATGTTGTAGATCAATGGCAGCCCCTACCATCAATTTTAATGCGTTCCTAGAGAAAGAAAAGTTGAAAAACAATGGAAGCAACTTCGCGGATTGGTTCTGCAATTTGAGGATTGTCCTCACAGCTGGTAATTTGAACTATGTGCTGGATGCACCGCTGGGTGACCCACCTGAAGCTGATGCTTCCGATGAAGTAAAGAATGTTTACCTCACTCGGAAGACTCAGTACTCCATAGTTCAGTGTGCTATCTTGTATGGTTTAGAATCGGAGCTTCAGAAAAGGTTTGAGAATTCAGACCCATATGATATTGTCGAGGATCTCAAATTGATCTTTGAGACTCATGCGGCAATTGAAAGCTATGAGGCTTCTGAAAAGTTCTTTAACTGCAAGATGGAAGAGGGCAGCTCCGTCAGTGAGCATGTGCTTAAGATGTCTGGGCATGCAAACAAACTTCAAAGCTTGGGTATAGTGATTCCTAATTCTTTGGGGATTTACCGCGTCCTCCAATCACTACCACCAAGTTACAAGAATTTTGTGATGAACTACAACATGCAAAACATGAACAAGACGTTGCCAGAACTCTTTGCCATGTTGAAATCTGCAGAAGTGGAGATCAAGAAAGAGCACCAAGTGTTGTTGGTCAATAAGACCACCAAATTCAAGAAAGGCAAGTCTAAGCAGAAGGGACACTTCAAGAAGGGTGGTAAGAAAGTTATCACGCCAACTAAGAAGACCAAGGCTGGACCTAAGCCTGATACTGAGTGCTTTTACTGCAAGGGAGAAGGTCACTGGAAGCGGAATTGCCCAAAGTACTTGGCGGATTTGAAGAACGGCAACATCAAGAAGAAAGGTATATCTCATATACATGTTATTGATGTGTATCTCACTAGTCCTCGTAGTAGTGCCTGGGTATTTGATACTGGTTCGGTTGCTCATATTTGTAACTCGAAACATGTGCTGCAGAATAAACGGAAGCTAGCGAAGAACGAGGTGACGATGCGCGTGGGAAACGGATCAAAGGTTGATGTGATCGCGGTCGGCAAGCTACCCCTTCATCTACCATCTGGATTAGTTTTATACTTAAATAATTGTTATTTGGTGCCTGCGTTAAGCATGAACATTATATCGGGATCTTGTTTATTGCGAGACGGTTACTTGTTTAAGTCCGAGAATAATGGTTGTTCGATTTATATGAGTAATATGTTTTATGCACATGCACCTTTGATAGATGGTCTATTCTTGTTGAATCTCGATAGTGGAAATACACATATTAATAACATTGAGGCTAAACGTTTGAAATCGAGCGATAACTCGACCTATATGTGGCACTGTCGTCTTGGTCACATTGGAGTGAACCGTATGAAGAAACTCAATTCCGATGGACTTCTTGAATCACTTGATTTCGAATCACTTGAAAGATGCGAAGCATGTCTGATGGGTAAAATGACTAAGACTCCATTTTCTGGTATGATGGAGCGAGCTACGGACTTATTGGAAATCATACATACCGATGTATGTGGTCCAATGAGTGTAGCATCGCGCGGTGGTTATCGTTATGTTCTTACCTTCACGGATGACTTGAGTAGATATGGGTATATCTATTTCATGAAACATAAGTCCGAAACTTTCGAGAAGTTTAAGGAATTTCAAAGTGAGGTAGAGAATCAACGTAACAAGAAGATTAAATTTCTACGTTCTGATCGTGGAGGTGAATATCTAAGTTACGAGTTTGGTGAGCATTTGAAGAAATACGGAATACTTTCACAATTGACACCGCCGGGAAAACCACAGCGTAATGGTGTGTCCGAACGTCGTAATCGAACTCTCTTATATATGGTTCGTTCTATGATGTCACTTACAGATTTACCGCTATCATTTTGGGGTTATGCATTAGAAACAGCCGCATTCACTTTAAATAGGGCACCATCTAAATCCGTTGAAACGACACCATATGAATTATGGTTTGGGAAGGAACCTAGATTGTCGTTCCTTAATTTTGGGGTTGCGAAGCCTATGTAAAGAAGTTACAGCCGAACAAGCTTGAACCCAAAGCGGAAAAATGCGTCTTTATTGGATACCCAAAGGAAACTATTGGGTATACCTTCTATCATAGATCCGAAGGAAAAATCTTCGTTGCCAAGAATGGATCATTTCTAGAGAAGGAATTTCTCTCGAAAGAAGTGACTGGAAGGAAAGTAGAACTCGACGAGGTTGTCGAACCTTCTCTCGAAATTGCGAGTAGCGCAGCACCAGAAGAAGTTCCTGTGGTGCCTGCACCAGTTAGAGAGGAAGCTAATGATGATGATCATGAAACTTCGGTTGAAGTTGCTACAGAGCCTCGCAGGTCAACAAGAACTCGTACCACTCCAGATTGGTATGATCCCGTTATGAGTGTCATGTTGGTGGACAACACCGATGACCCTGAGACATACGAAGAAGCGATGATGAGCCCAGATTCCAATAAATGGCAAGAAGCCATGAAATCCGAGATTGGATCCATGTACGAAAACCAAGTATGGACTTTGGTGTACTTACCGGATGGCCGGAAGGCTATCGAGAACAAATGGATTTTCAAGAAGAAAACAGATGCTGATGGTAATATTACTGTCTATAAAGCTCGACTTGTCGCAAAGGGGTTTCGACAAATTCAAGGAGTTGACTACGATGAGACTTTCTCACCAGTAGCGAAGCTAAAGTCTGTGAGGATTATGTTAGCAATCGCTGCATATTATGATTATGAGATATGGCAGATGGATGTCAAAACAGCATTTCTCAATGGAGACATTGATGAAGAGTTGTATATGATGCAACCCAAAGGTTTTGTCGATCCTAAAGATGCTAACAAGGTATGCAAACTTCAAAGGTCCATCTATGGATTGAAGCAAGCATCCCGAAGTTGGAATCAACGTTTTGATAAGGTGATCAAAAGTTTTGGTTTTATACAAACTTATGGGGAAGCTTGTATTTACAAGAAAGTGAGTGGGAGCTCTGTAGCATTCTTAATATTATATGTAGATGACATATTGTTGATTGGGAATGATGTAGACCTTCTTAATAGTGTCAAGGAATATTTGAATAATAGTTTTTCAATGAAGGATCTTGGCGAAGCAGCTTACATATTGGGCATAAAGATTTATAGAGATAGATCGAGACGCCAAATATCATTGTCACAAAGTACATATTTGGACAAAGTTCTAAAGAGGTTTGGAATGGAAGATAGCAAGAAAGGGTTCTTGCCCATGTTGCCCAATACGACCTTGAGTAAAACTCAAAGTCCGACATCGGCAGAAGATAGAGAAAGGATGAGTAAGACTCCCTATGCCTCAGCCATAGGATCTCTAATGTATGCCATGCTATGTACTAGACCCGACATTGCATATGCTGTTAGTTTAACTAGCAGATATCAAAGTGATCCAGGAGTGGATCACTGGAAAGCGGTCAAAAACATCCTTAAGTACTTAAGAAGAACTAAGGATATGGTTCTTTCTTATGGAGGTGATGAACAGCTCGTTGTAAATGGTTACACCGATGCTAGTTGGAACACCGATCCGGATGATTCTAAATCACAATCTGGATACGTATTTATTTTGAATGGTGCAGCAGTTAGCTGGAGGAGTGCAAAGCAAAGCGTTGTGGCGAGATCTTCAACTAAATCGGAATACATGGCTGCTTCGGAGGCTTCACAAGAAGCAATATGGATGAAAGAGTTCATTACAGAGCTGGGTGTGGTTCCTAGTGCGCTGGACCCAATGTCTATCTACTGTGATAACATGGGCGCCATAGCCAATGCGCAAGAACCAAGGTCACACAAGAAGCTGAAGCACATCAAGCTACGTTTTCACGCTATTCGAGAACATATCCAAGATGGGGATATAAAGATTTGCAAAGTACACACAGATCTGAATGTGGCGGATCCGTTGACTAAACCTCTCCCGAGGGCAAAACATGACCAGCACCAAACTGCCATGGGTGTTCGGTATATTACCATGTAATCTAAATTAGATGACTCTAGTGCAAGTGGGAGACTGTTGGAGATATGACCTAGAGTCAATAATAAATATAGTTATTATTATATCTTTGTGTTTATGATAAATGTTTACATTCATGCTATAATAGTATTAACAAGGAAACATTAATACTTGTGTGATTTGTAGACTAAAATAAGAGTCCCTAGTAAAGCCTCTATATAATACTAGCTTGTTGGTTAATAGATGATTGTGGTTTACCTATCATGAACATTGAGATGTTATTAACAACAAGATCATATCGTTAGGAGAATGATATGGTGGATATACTCCTATAGATAAGCGTAGCATAAAGATCAAGTCATTTTAATAGTTCAATTGCTATATGCTTTCTGATACATAGTAATCTAATTCCTTCGACCATGAGATCATGCATATCACCTTTACCGGATGGATGCTTTGATGACATCAAACACCACACCGTAACTGGGTGGCTATAAAGGTGGCATTGAGTGTTCAGAAAGTATTGGTTGAGACACATGGATCAAGAGTGGGATTTGTCCATCCATATGACGGATAGATATACTCTGGGCCCTCTCAGTGAAATGTCATCCAATTAGCTTGCAAGCATGTGACTGGCTCATAAGGGATCACATATCACGGTAACGAGAAAAGAGTACTTATCAGTAACGAGGTTGAACTAGGTATGCAGAGATACCGACGATCATAACCTCGGATAAGTAAACTATCGTGAGACAAAGGGAAATTGATATCGTATGTAAGTGGTTCATTCGATCGCAAAGTAATCTTAGAAATATGTGGGATCCATATGAATTTCCAGATTCCTCTATTGGTTATTGTTCGGAGAAGTGTCTCGATCATGTCCGCATAATTCACGAACCGTAGGGAGACACACTTAAGGATTCGACGTTGTTTGAGTAGTTATGGAATGATGAGAAAGAGACCGAATGTTGTTCGGAGTCTCGAATGGGATTCGGGATATCACGAGGAGATCCGGAATGGTCCGGAGAATAATATTCATATAAGGAAAGTCCCGTTTCGGAGTTGGAGAATGGTTCCGGTGTTTTCATCGGGAATGTTCTAGAAAGTTCCGGAATGTCCGGCACTCCGGAGGGGAAGGGTACATGAATGTGGTATATCAAGTTGATATGATTGCATCATGTACTCGGTGTCATCGCTGAACAAAATAGAGGGTTTATTCAAATCCTAGTTTGAAAAGTCAAACGCCAAGTTTGAAAGTCAAACGGCTAGTTTTGGGAAGTGGAGAGGGAGGTGGAAACCGACTTGGGGGAGGAGTTCCTCCTCCCACCGCCGGCGCACCACCAAGACGAGTTGGGGAGGGACTCCCCTCCCCTTGGCTGGCCCCCTCCACCTATATAAGGAGGGGCAGGGCTCCCCTCCTAGACACACAAGTTCCTACCTCTAAACCCTAGTACCAAGCCGCCGCCTCCATAGCCGCCGCCGGCCCTAGGGCAAACCGCCGCCGCCTAGCTAAACCCTAGCCGTCGGCTTGCCCCTCCTCGGCGTGTCTAAACCCTAGATCGTCGAGGAACTCTCTCATACTCCACCATACTCGCTCCGGCTTAAGGCGAAGCCCTGCGAGATCTCCCCTCTACTTCCGGTACCACGCCGTTGTGCTGCCGGAATCACGAGGAGAGTGCTACAACCTCCGCTGCCTGCTGGAACAAGGGAGAGGAAGGTCTTCTTCGAGTACCGAATGTGTGACCAACTGCGGGAGCGCTGCCGGAACGCAGCGCCGGAAGGATCGTCTACGCGATCTTGAGATCGGGAAGAGTACGACTACATCACCCACGAGAATCCGCTCTCGTTAAACACTTTGGAATCTACGAGGGTGAGTTATTCCATCGACTCGTTGCTACAATCTAGTAGATAGATCTTGGCTTGTTTGTTTGTATGCGATAGAAATTTTTTGTTTTCCATGCTACAAAACCCTACACAACACACTTTAGAACTAGGTTACAGAGCGCGGCTGCCCCATCCCCCGACCTAGCCGTCACTCCTCTCCTTCCTCTAACCGAACACATCGGCGGAGCCGGGTTGAATCTTCCAAATCCCTCCCTCCTAGTGGCCAAATTGGAATCTCCTCTTCATGGATTTCGAACCCCCAAGTGCCTAGAGGTATTCTTCCCCTTCTTCTTTGATTTCACCCATTGAATTCTTGTTTTAGCCCATATCTTGCAAACCCTAGGTTGTTTTGTAAGATGCATGGTAGATTGTTCTTTCATTGGCATATGGGTTGGGTATTGTGTTCATGGTAGCATGGGTATCTATTGAGTATGTTGACCACGGTATTGTTGTTGTGATTATCTTAAGAATGGCAACAACTGTTCATGTTCACCATGTAGACAAGGATGCCTTTTTGAGGGTTAATGTAGAACTGGACCCGAACGAGCTTGATTTGGTGTTTAAGCGTACTCCAACCTATGCCGAGGTCTTGGAGCAATTGAGGATTGAGTTGAAATGGATGGATCCAAATGATATTGTTGAGTTGGAGGGAAGACATAATGTTGGCTTGGGAATGCATGTCCGTTGGAATACCATGCATATCTACCCTGAGTCTCATTGGGTTGCATACAAAGAGGTGGTGGCCGAATCACTTGACAAAGCTCTTGAGATATTTGCCACTAAGAACGTTGATAGTTATTTGCACTTGGATTTAAACCGTATGGCCTCCCCATTGGATTCTAGGAGTCCTCCACCCATAAACGAAGAGCTATTGAGTGAACCTCCTTTGAACCAAACATTGAGCCCGATTTCAAAAGACCAAGACGAAGTGTTAGAAGAGGAGAATGATGATTGTGGGGTTGATGATGATGATGTTGAACTCCACGACAACAATGTTGGAGATTTGGACAAATATATCACACAAACTGACATGGACCGTGAGCCCCCGTAATCTCGAGGATATGCATCGGATTCATATGATGACGGCCTCGAATAAGAAGTTGACGAGGACGGGTTCACGGCTAGAGAGGCTGAAATCCATGATACAGTATTGGGGTGGTACCATCGGGTGCCTTTGTTTCGTGATCTTAGTCTCGTGGATGAAGCCACGGTTGATGGTACAGTGGTAAGGGCGTAGTGCTTGGACCAAGGAAAATTTCTTGCCGGGATGAAAATCACAAGAATAATGGATTTTACAAAGGATCAAAGTTCAAGACCTTGTTGGAATTTAAGCAATGGATAAAGGACTTCTCGGTTAAGCGTCATCGTCCTTACACGGTCGTGCACTCAGACATGAAGAAGTTGTACATGGTTAAGTGTGAGGCGGAAGGATGTCCTTGGATTGTGTGTGCAAGACCATTCAAGGGAGGTCCGAGTGGCACATATCTAGTTGTGTATCAACCCACATGTGTCGAGGCCTGATAGTGTATGAAAAGGATGCGAAGCACGAGCACTGGCAAATCAACTCCAAGTTCCTTGCTTATAGGCTTTCCAATGACATCGCGTCGTTTCCAATAATGAGCATCAAGATGGTCAGGATCTTGTGAAAGCCTTCTTTCACTACGAGGTGAAGTACGGGAAGGCTTGGAAGGCGAAGCAAGCCGCATTCAAGATGTTGTATGGTGATAAGGAGGAATCTTATAACCGAATCCCTAGGTTGTTGGGAGTGATAGCCAATGCTAACCCGGGTATGGTTCATGTGGTTAAACCTTATGGGAACAAGACATGGATAGTAAATGGATGAACCGTTTGAGTATTTTGCCATGCATTTTGGGGTTTTGATCAATGTATTCATGCTTTTGAACATTGTAGGCCGGTCATCTCCGTTGATGGTACCTTCTTGACCGGACAATTCAAGGGCACTATCTTAATTGCAATAGCAAATGATGCCAACAACCAGTTGATACCTTTGGCGTTTGCTTTGGTGGAGGTGGAAAACAATGATAATTGGGAGTGGTTATTCCATCTTTTGAGAACCAAGGTATTACCCCCTCAAAGGGAAATATGTGTCATCTCTGACCGTCACCAAGGAATTCTCAAGGTGGTGATGATTGACATTCCCGGCCATGCTCCATTGCACCATCGATGGTGTATGAGGCACTTTTGTGCAAACTACTATAGGTCATGCAAGAGCGAGGACTTGTCCGATGATCTACAAGATTGTTACCTCGCTTTCACGGACTGTCGTTTCTCAAACTTGTACAACAAATTGATCTTCAACAAAGAACTCAATGCGGGTGGTAGAGACTTTCTTGATAGGAACATTGGAGATAGGACAAAGTGGGCACGAGCTTTCGATGACGGTGGCCGGAGGTATGGCTAAATGACAAGCAACATGGCAGAATGCTTCAAGAAGTTGATGAAACGTGTCCGTGCATTGCCCGTCACGGCAATAGTCCGATATACATTTGATAAGATGAATGAATATTTTCTCAAGTACTCAGATGAAATAGCCGGCAGATTGAGGGGGACTACAAGAACAAGTATAAATACAAGTACCCACCTAAAGGTTGATGATTGGATGCAATTTCAGTCAAGAAAAGTTGATTCCCAAGTTGTCACGAAACTTGATAATGACGAGCTAATTTACCAAGTTACGGAGCCCAGAGGTACTACGGCTATGTTGCGACGCGAGGAGATAAAACAAAACTTTTTATCTCTAACACGGTGATCCCAAGATCTAGCTTAGGTAGAAGGCCACGAGAATTACCACTAGATGCGTAGTTGCGGAATTGATGAAGCACATATGTTGAATGTAGTGCAGTCCTCACGATCCGAACCGAGCGCGATCGTCCTGGTGCTGACCGTACAACACCGCTGTGGGTATCCACACGTACAAGGAGGAGCGCCGGCGGTGGATTGCTAGATCCAGTATGGCGACAAGACTGCTGTGGAGCTAGGGTTTCCAACGCATGGAATGACCTAACCATCAACCCTCCTGGGTTTCTGCCCCCCACTATATATAGGGAGTGAAAGTAGGATCCACTCGCTTGTGGCCCATTAACTAAAGACCATATAATATTAGTCATTGTGAGTCCGACTCACTGACTCAGTCCAAATATGGCTCAGGTCCAACCCAAGAATATTTCTGGTTTAGATCCAATCCGAACTTGCTCCCGCTCTTAAGTGTGTGACCCTGCATGCTCATGGAAACTTGGACACGATTGGAGTCCGGCTCTCAATCGATAAGTCGGTAGCGGCTCCTAGAAGAACGTGCCGACTCCCAGGTACCAAAGAGTCATGACGACTTGCCTTTCAAATGTGACTTGCGTCTGAGTCCCTTTTGCATCACGATATACCATGTCAAACTATAGGCGAATAACTGTCATCCCTTAAATAGTCTGACTCTCTTCTTGATCTGAGATAAGTGATTCATCCGACTAACTCTTAGTCAATCGCCTCGGTTAACACTTAACTGAGTCGTGCATGGCCATGCTTTCCGAATCATATCATTCGTGAGGGCCTAGAGAATATCTCTCCATGTGGAGGGGGAAAATCCCATCTTAGTTATTCACATCACGCACAACTTGATTCTTAGTCGACCCGAACTCTGCATTTATAACTACCCAGTTACGGATCAGCGTTTGTTAGAACCTAAGTCGGTGATCTCCTCAACTCGGATTGTGCAACAACCTCAAGTCTAAGGATTACACTGATTGAGATATACAAATGACAACTTGTTCGCTGTACCTTAATATGGGTCAATCTGACTCGCTAAACTCTTTAGCCGAATCCGTGTAAGTCGGAATAGCATCACCATGCCCATGACAAGTGGAACCGAGTCATCCAGCTGACTTTCACATTGGTCTAAGTTGTGTGTCCAGCATAACCTCAATGACCAAGGATATTTAGCATGAACAACATAATGTATAGTTCCACAACTGAATCACATATTCAATGATATACATCAGGTGTTACATGCAATGATAACTCAATAACTTTATGAATACAATGGGAAATATCATCATACATGATTGCCTCTAGGGCATATTCCCAACAGTCTCCCACTTGCACTAGAGTCAATCTTCCGACATCACATGTCTAGGCATCTAATGCCCATGGCTCTCATATGTGCCTCATGCTTTGGTTGTGGTAATGGCTTTGTCAACGGATCCGCAATATTTGCATCCGTGTGTACCTTGCATAACATGATATCACCTTGATCCACGAACTGGCGAATCAGGTGGTACCGCATGAGTATGTGCTTGTTCTTCTGGTGTTGTCTAGGTTCCTTGGCTTGTGCAATAGCACCATTGTTGTCACAATACACGTCTAATGGATTGGATGAGCCCCGAACCACACCAAGATCCATGAGTAAATTCCTCATCCAAACAGCTTCCTTTGCCGCCATACTCAGCCTCTGCTGTAGATGCAGACATAGTGTCTTGCTTGGAACTCTTCCAGCTCACATCCCCTCCGTTTATTACAAACACATACCCGGATTGCGAACGAAATCATCAGAGTCGGTAAGATAACTCGCATCCGTGTAACCCTTTACACTGAGTTCATCTTCACCACCATAAACCAAAAACATATCCTTAGTACTTCTCAAGTAATTTAGGATATTTTTAGTCGTTGTCTAGTGGATTTCTCCAGGGTCAGCCTGGTATCTGCTCAAAACACTTAGAGCATAGGAAACATCCGGCCTAGTACAAATCATGGCATACATGATGGATCCAACTACTGAGGCATACAGAATCACACTCATCCGACTCCGCTCATCAGTTGTCGAAGGACACTGAGTCTTGCTAAGTTTTACACCATGGGATATCGATAAGAACCCCTTCTTAGACGATTCAATGTTGAACTTTTTCAACACTTTGTCCAAGTATGTACTCTGACTCAATCCAATGAGCCTCCTTGATCTATCTCTATAGATCCGTATTCCGAGGATGTATGTCGCCTCACCCAATTCTTTCATTAAGAAACTCCTTTCCAATGATTTCTTGGTTTCTTGCAACATCTGGATATCATTTCCAATCAGTAATATGTCATCCACATATAAGATCAAAAAATTTACCTTGCTCCCACTAAACTTCTTGTATAAACAACAATCATGATCACTTTTGATGAATCCAAACGATTTGACTACCTCATCAAAACGAATGTTCCAACTCCGAGATGCTTGATTCAACCCATAAATGGATTTATGAAGTTTTCATACCTTGTCAGCATTAACTGGATCAACAAAACCCTTGGGTTGTATCATATACACGTCCTCGGTTAAATTTCCGTTAAGGAAAACCGTTTTGACATCCATCTGCCATATCTCATAGTCGAAATAGGTTGCTATAGCTAACATGATCCGGACTGACTTAAGCATCACTACGGGCGAGGTCTTGTCGTAGTCAACTCCTTGAACCTGTCGGAACCCCTTCGTGACAAGTCGTGCTTTATAGACATAAACATTTCCATCCATACTAGGTTTCTTCTTAAAGACACATTTGCACTCGACGGGTCTTGCACCGTCTGGAAGGTCAACCAAGTTCCAAACTTGATTTTCATCCATGGACTTTAACTCGGATCTCATGGCTCCAAGCCATGACTCGGAATCAGATCCCACCATCGATTCTGAATAATTTGCTGGCTCACCACCGTCTAACAGTAACACATCACGAACACTCACTACTAGGAAAACGCCTTTTCGTGGCGCACCTGAAAAGGCCTTCTGTGGCGCACTAGCAGTGCGCCACTAGACTCGCGTTATGGCTATCTACTAGATGTGGCGCACTGCCTGGTGCGCCACGGTTATGTCGAGATAGGCGTGGCGCACATGCCAGTGCGCCACGGAAAGTAGTCCAGGTGCGCTACGGAATGTATCTTCTGTGGCGCAGTTGCTGGATTAGCTACCACGATCGGCTCAGACTCTAAGGCATTTGTAGACTCGCTACTAGCCGGGTTTTCTCGAATTTCTTCAAGCTGCACCATGCTCCCACTGGCTCCCCGAATGAGAAACTCTTTCTCAAGGAAGACACCGTTCCGAGCGACAAACACTTTGCCCTCTTCTCGGTTGTAGAAGTAGTAACCCAAGGTTTCCCTCAGATAACCCATGAAAATACACTTATCCAACTTGGTCGTAAGCTTGTCCGACTGAAGTCGCTTGACAAATGCTTCACAATCCCAAATCTTAAGAAAATACAAAGTCGGCCTTTTGCCTATCCACATCTCATGAGGTGTCTTCTCTACCGACTTTGATTGTACTCTATTTAGTGTGAACGCCGATGTTTCTAGACAATAACCCCAAAATGATAAAGGCATATATGTCCGAATCATCATTGATCCTACCATGTCCAACAAGGTCTGATTCCGCCGTTCCGATACACCGTTCCTCTGCGGCATTCCTGGCGGAGTAAGTTGAGGAACTATTCCACAACTTTTCAGATGGCCATCAAACTCGTGGCTCATGTACTCGCCCCCTCGGTCCGACCGAAGAAACTTTATTTTCTTGTCGAGTTGATTTTGTACTTTATTCTGGAATTCTTTGAACTTTTCAAAGGCTTCCGACTTATGTTTCATCAAGTAGATATATCCATATCGACTCAAATCATCAGTGAAGGTAATGAAGTACTAATAACCACCCCTGGCTAGCGTGCTCATTGGTCCACATACATCGTTATATACTAGTGCCAACAAGTCGGACGCCCTCTCTCAACTCTTTGCAAAAGGTGTCTTGGTCATTTTACCGAGTAGGCAAGATTCGCATGTCTCGAACGACTCCAAGTTGAACGAAGTTGGGAGTCCATCATCATGGAGCTTATTCATGCGATTCCAAATAATATGACCAAGCCGATAGTGCCAAAAGTAAGTCATATTCAGATCATTTGGTTTTAACCTTTTAACATTTATGTTATAGACCGACTCACCATAACAATTCAAAATAAATAACCCGTCCTGTACGGGTGCAAAGCCATTAAACATACCATTCAAATATAAAGAACAACCATTATTCTTAATATTAGAATCATAGCCTTGCCTCATTAAACATGAAGCAGAACTAATGTTTCGACTGTGCACTAGAACATAATAACAATTATTCAGTTCCATAATGAATCCGGAAGTTAAATGAAGTTGCATCGTGCCGACTTCTAACGCAGCGACTCTCACTTTATTGCCGACTCGGATATCAACCTCGCCTCTTGCTATGCTCCTAGTTCTTACTAGTCCCTGCAATGAGTTGCAGATGTGAATAACTGATCCGGTATCATATACCCAAGAACTATTAGGTGCATCAGCAAGATAGATGTCTATAATATTGCAAACAAGTGTACCTGAGTCAGAATTCATACCTCCACTCTTGGCTTTGTCGGCCAAATACTTGCTGCAATTCCTCTTCACGTGGCCATCCGCCTTGCAGTAGAAGCAAGTGGATCCGACTGAAGGAAATGGCTTAGTCCCTGAAGAAGCGCTTGGGACCAGGTCCTGATCCTTCTTTCCTCCCGACTTGGCCTTCTTCTTACTCCAAGAACTTTTCTTGAACTTAGCCTTATTCTGCACCATCAACACTTGACTGGTGCCCTTCTTGAGATCCTCCTCCGCCTGCTTGAGCATCCCATGTAATTCAGTGAGCTTTTTATCCATACCATGCATGTGGTAGTTCGGAATGAACTGCCCATATGCACTAGGAAGAGAGTTCAGAATTATATCCGTAGCAAACTCTTCGCTAATGGGGTAGCCAAGCCTTTCCAGATACTACACATAACCAACCATCTTAATCATGTGCGGACTCAGTGGATCACCATCCTTAAGCTTGCAACTCAGCAAATCCTGAGAGACTTGATACCTCTCAGTCTTAGCCTGAGCCTAGAACATAATTTTGAGGCTTTCGATCATATCGTAGGCCTCAACATTCTTGAACTGTTGCTGCAAGTCCGGTTCCATGTGAGCAAGCATAAGACAGCGAATATTCGTGGACTCATCCTTAGTCCGACGGTAGGCATCGGTTGTAGCGACAGTGGCATTCTCATACGGGTCATCTGGAAGTGGGTTGTCTAGGACATGGTCCTTCTTTTCTTGTTTGAGAACAATTCTTAGATTTCGATACCAGTTGGTAAAATTCGTGTCATTTAGATTATCTTTATCTATAATGGTTCTCAATGCAAAACTGGATATCTTAGAGGTACTTCTACTAGGTTCCGTGATCTACAAAAGAAAATATGCAAAACACTTAAGACATGTATTCATAAAAGAGCAAGCATATTAAACACTTTAATATTTTATGCTCTCACTAGAACCAACACCCCTCCGATGGTTACTTAGTGATTCAGGATCCTAGATAAGCAAGTCGGCTAGTGAGTTTTAGCATCACCGCTAGCCGCCAAGTGATCTGGATAGACAACTCCTTGTTAATCGCATCTCATATGACTCGTGTTGGTTGGGTGGCATCACATGCCCCGGCTCCCGACCGACTTTTTCATGAGTCCCACAACCGCTGTGATAGACCCGTCTAGCTTACCGAGTGTTTCCGTTGTAAGAGCCCGACTAGAACCCACCTAGTCGGAAAGAATTGGCAGCACCTCAATTTTATGAGCCCGCTACCAAAAATGTCCGACTTGTGATGGTGCAAACACTGGCGGGAAAACTGACTAGACCTTCTTCGAGGGATTAAATTTTATCGACTATCTAATAGAGGTAAAACCAGAGACATGTCATTAACACAAAATAAAGCAATTATAAAGTGAAATGGTATGGCTCTCTTCATGGCGATCTCCATCTCCACAAATCTTGTAATCTGACTCGTGACAACTCTTATCACTTGCCGTCTTACTCCATGTCTCCGACTTATACATCAACTTGCATGCCATCGGGATTCTCCAAACAGCTACACTAGCTTAGTAAAGTAAATTACATAGAGAATCCGATACGTAGGTCGTAATACAATAAAATGATAGCACCTAGGTTCCAGCTGGCTAACAAACCGTGATTCACAGATCACATATGGATTACACACATAACATGCACATAAGCCATACCATTCACAACTTCCTGCAAAAACAAGTTATGCATAGATACGATATCTACCAGCGTTGTGAAACTCGCAACGACATCTAAGGCGCTACGACAGGGCGAAGCCAGCGGTCCCGCTATCCGAGCGGGTATCGAAGGGGCAGAGCCCCTCGCGGGTGCGAGCAGCGCCCGACATTTTTTCCGAAAACGTAGATCTCATCTATGATTCGGACATGGATTACGACCATTGTCCCGATTCGATCAAACTCTTTAACCTTTGATCACCGCTTCTGGATTTACGTGTCACAGTCTACCCCGATGGTAGAAACTCGCTGGTAGGGGTATGTCGTTTCTCGACCTCAGCAGTATGATCATGGAAATCAGAGCTTCCATTCCCTGAGTAAAGTTGATCCAATCAACCTCGTACAAAACCGATCTATCTCATAGATCGACCACCAAAACAGCACATAGATCCAATCCATATATCACATATGCACGATCTCGAGCCTAAAACCAGAAGATATCGCTCTGATACCACTGTTGGGCCGCGAGGAGATAAAACAAAACTTTTTCTCTCTAACACGGTGATCTCAAGATCTAGCTGAGGTAGAAGGACACGAGGATTACCACTAGACGCGCAGTTGTGAAATTGATGAAGCACGTCTGTTGAATGTAGTGTAGTCCTCATGATCCGATCCGATCGCGATCATCCTAGTGTTGATCGTACAACACCGCTGCTAGTATCCACACGTACAAGGAGGAGCGCCGATGATGGATTGCTTGATCCAGTACGGCGATAGTACTATTGTGGAGCTGGGGTTTACAACACATGGAATGACCTAAACATCAACCCTCCTGGGTTTCTGCGCCCCACTATATATGGAGAGTGAAAGTGGGCTCCACTTACTTATGGCCCATTCACTAAAGCCCATATAATATTAGTAACTACGATTCTGACTCACTGACTCAGTCCAAATCCGGCTCAGGTCCAACCCAACCAGATTTCCGGTTCAGATCCAATCCGAACTTGCTCACGCTCTTAAGTGTGTGACCCCACAGGATCATGGCAACTTAGACACGATTGGAGTCTGACTCTCAATCGATCGGTCGATAGCGGATCCTAGCAGAACATGCTGACTCCCAAGTACCAAAGAGTCATGATGACTTGCCTTTCCAATGTGACTTGCGTTTGAGTCCCTTTTGCCTCACGATATACCATGTCGAACTATAGGCGAATAATTGTCATCCCTTAAATAGTCTGACTCTCTTCTCGATCTAAGATAAGTAATTCATCCGACTAATTCTTAGTCGATCGCCTCGGTTAACAATTAACCGAGTCGTACATAGCCATGCTTTCCAAATCATATCATCTGAGAGGGCCCAGAGAATATATCTCCATGTGGAGAGGCAAAATCTCATCTTGGTTATTCACATCACGAAGCTTGATTCTCAGTTGACACGAACTCTGCTTTTATAACTGCCCAGTTACGGATCAGCACTTGACAAACCTAAGTCGATGATCCTCAACTCGTATTGTGCAACAACCTCGGGTCTAAGGATTACATTGATTGAGATATACAAATGACAACTTGTTTGTTGTACCTTAATATGGGTCAATGCGACTCGCTAAACTATTTAGACGAATCTGTGTAAGTCGTAATAACAATACCATGCCCATGACAAGTGGAACCAAGTCATCTAGCCGACGTTCACATTGGTCTAAGTTGTGTGTCCAGCATAACCTCAATGACCAAGGATATTTAGCATGAACAACATGAATGTATAGTTCCACAACTGAATCACATATTCAATGATATACATCAGATGTTACATGAAAGGACAACTCAATAAATTTATGAATACAATGTGAAATATCATCATACATGATTGCCTCTAGGGCATATTCCCAACAGGCTAATGGTGTCCAACACGGAGGCCGAGCTTTCAAGGTCTCGCTCAAGACTTATGAGTGCACATGCAGAAGGCCATCATTGATTCATCTTGCGTGTCCGCACTTGCTCGTGGTGTCTTGCACACGGCATTTGGACTATAATCATCCGCTCACTGTGAGAGATACCGAGTTCTCTATTGAGACTACTAAGAAGACATGGTCTCCTAGATTTCACCCATACCTGGACCAATCACAATGGTCGGAGTACCATGGAATTCAACTATGTCCCGATCTAAAATGGAAGGTTTTGGACATGGAAGATGTAGGACAGAGCGCTTTAGGAGCGACATGGATGGATGGGGCCGTGGTGGCGGTCGAGAAACGGGCAACGACCAATTCCATCCTACATATTGTAGGAATGGTGTTGAACATCGTACCGAGGATTGTTTAGATCCATCCTACATATTCAAAACAATAGAGACAATAAGAACAATTACAAAAAGTCCATCTTACTACCTATAAATGTAACATGAACAAATATTTCATCCTACTCTACCTATAGTTCTAGCATCTAACATAATAAATGGAATTGCAAATATGAACAAAACACCTAACATATACTTGTAAGCTAAATCAACCAACTAGGGTTCTACCAATGAGTACTATGCCATATCTAAACCTGAATATCAAATAAGAATTGCAATGATTCATATAAATTTCAATATCCAATAGAATCTAAGGTTTCACCCGATTTTACAAATAGAGGATAAATTGGAAGAAATTTACGGATGAAATTGCTAGGATATGGGAGAGAATACCTGGGGAGGGATTGGGAACAAGAATCTTGGAGTATTCCTTCAGATCTAGTCGATTTGAGTGAGGGAGCGCCGAACCCTAGCCTCCATTAGACGTTCTGTGTGCGTGGTGGGGAGAGGAATGGGGTCTGGGTCGGGGGAGGGCTGGCCGCGTGTGATTTGATATAAATAAAGTGTAGCGCTACTGCACATGGTGTTGCACTGCATAGTGTGGCGCCATAGAAAATGGCGCCGCACTTACGGAACCAGGGCCCACGAGGCCACGGCAAGGCCACGCTGGCAAGTGTGCAGCACCATTACCCATGGCGCTGCGCTTCAGGGTGCGGCGCCACGGTGGATGGTGTTGCAAAAAGGATTAGTTCTGCAAATTTGTTTTGGCCATAGTTTATTTTGTGAATTTTTTTAAATAGGAGTTATTTTTGGTCAAATTGCCAAAAAAAGCAGCCCATGCAACCACACATGCCACAAAGTTACTGTGGTAGCACGGTGTAGCTAAGAACCAAAATTGGCCACTTTGCATGTAGGAAAAAATAGGAGCGACGATACATGCTGCCAAAAGGGTATTCAACATTGGAGCACCTGGGAGATAATTGTTGATGGAAAGTAGGGAAATTTTAGGAACATTGGAAAACAAGATAATTGATATGCATTTTCCATGAAGTTTCTAGAATAAATTAGTAAGATATGAACATCAAAGAATTCCGTAAAAAATATATCTGTGTGAGCAATTCCACACGAGAAATATATGGCTTTGCATGGTGTGGGTAGTTAATTAGTAACGATTACTTTAGCATCTGGATGTAATAGATACTACCAAAAAAATATTTTTTGTTAAGTGGTCTGCTCTTTGCCGAGTGCATTTTGACTTCTCCGTGTATTGTATTCGGGAAAGATTAGTAACACGGAAAACTTTGACAAGCCACATGACAAACTTAGCACACTTGGCAAAGTGCACATGGCAAAGAAACATACTCAGCAAAAAAAATACACGGCACACAAACATACTTGGAAAACAACCCAAAAAGCACATGAAAATAAAACAACACTCAGAAAAATAAGAAGACAAGTGGCTCCCCCGCGTATCTAACAGCGTCATGCCGGAATGTAGCGTTGCCGAGTGTTCTTTAACAGATACTCAGCAAAGATTTTCCCGCCTTCGGTTCAAAGCGGAGGGAAATAATCCCACAAATACTTTGCTATGCACAATACACTGCAAAGATTTAGTCCTTTCCTACATGTTCTTCCTGACGGTGGCTGCGATGGAGCACTTCTTTCATGTGTGCAATTGCACTCGACAAAGATTTCCGTCACATTTGCCCCTTCCTCAATTTTTCCCCACTTGTTTTGGCACTATTCTTTCCCATTATCTTTCAAACTCGTAGCCTCTATGAAAGAACATGCGGGGCCCCATGTGTGGTTTTGATAATTAATGACAATCTTTATGGACTAATGTGTGTATTAAGTTGTACTTGTAGGAATTGTCCATTGGCATCGCTTGGAGCATGTGTTGTCTTCAAGGTCGATGAAATGAGAAGAAGATGTGTTGTGCAAGCTCAAAATGCGCCATCTATAGAAGATATCATGTTTGATGCTTGCCATCCTCGGTGATCTTGGATCGATGATGAGGAATTAAGAAAGGCGTTCCATCTTGAGAAGGTCAAGTTCGTCTATATCGAGATCAAGTGGAATGCTCAAGTCAAAGGTACAATCTTGATAGGTTTTCCCTTTTGCCGGTCTCAGGTTGTTAGTGGGAGACCGGGTTTAGAATAGATAACCGTACTATCAAGAGGGGCTATCAAATGAGTAACTCGGTCACATCGTTCGGAGAGAGCTCAAACCTTTGCATACTTGCATCGTCGTATTTGGTTGTTATTTGGTCTTATTCGTGTGAGGATATAGAGCTTCTGGTAATCTCCATAACAAGCTCTTGGTCATCAAAATCGAATCTTCCATTTGTATCTTATTGCGATTTTGATCTATGTGGTTTTTCGGTTTCTCTCCAAGTGAGGTATCTCACATTATTGTACTTGATACATTCTCACTTGGTGATAGCCAATATTTTTCCAACGCAATTGGAATCGGATCAATCGGAGCTACCATTCAAAAGTTACAACCGTTTGAATATTTGTCGATTTTATTCTGAAAAAGGAAAAGGAAAAATCTTGTCTGGACCGAGCGGTACTACCGCAGCCTAGTACCGCTCGGGCCTGACGTGCGCAGCCCACCTGCTGTATCACCCGGTAGCCCAGGCCGGCTGTATCGGGCCCAATGCGGTAGTACCGCCCGGACGGGCCGGTACTACCGGACCCAACCCAGAAACTCCCATCTACCTGCGTCCACAGCCACCGCTTGCCTTGGGCCATTCTTGAGCGCTAGCTCCCGCTCGCCTGGCTCACGCGCGCCGCTGCCGCCTGCTCCTGCATGCACGCTGTGGCCCCACTCGCCTGCCGTGTCTCGCTCGCGAGCCCCGTGTGCCGCGTTGACCTAGCCTCGCGGGAGCTGCCGACCAGCGCCACTGCTCCCACGTGCGCGTTCTGCTGCTGCTTTGGGCCCGCTGTTGTTGCTCGCTCGCATGCGCGCCCAGCCGCCGCGTTGACCGCCGCTACTGCCTGCCTGCTGGCTCCCGCGCAGCATTGGCTCACGCACGTGCGACAGAATGGACGAAAATAACCCATAAAATAACAATTTCACGGAATGAACTCTAGCCATAAGAAATTCACTGAACTAACCCTTTTTGCAACGCCATACGTTCTGGCGCCGCACCCTGAAGAGCGGTGCCATTACGCCTGGCGCCACGGACCTGCCAGCGTGGCGCCTCGTGGGCCCTGGTCCCGCTAGTGCGGCGCCTTGCCGTGTGGCGCCGCACTGTGTAGTGCAGCGCCGTTGCGCGTGGCGCCGCACTTTAGGTCTTGTACCAGCGCAAAGCCAGCCCTCCCCAGCCCCATCCTCATTCCTCTCCGAACCCGAACAAGCATGGCGGCGGCGGCGCTCTCCACCTAATACCACCCCCCAACCAGGCCAGATTTAGGGATTCTTCCAAGAATAATGCTCCCAATCCCCTCCCCCAGGTATTCTCTCTAATCCCTCTCAATTGCATCCACAAATTTCTCCTTTTTTGTCCCCTATTTGCAATATTTGGTCAAACCCTAGATTGTATGGTGAAACCCTAGATTGTATGAATCATTGCCATGTCTACTTGATCTTTAGGTTTAGGAATGCTTGTAAGATGGATAGTAAAACCCTAGTTATTATGGGATAGTGAAACCCTAGGTTTTATGTGAGAAATTGTATGGTTACATCTAGATGCTAAAACTATAGTTAGAGAAATTGTATGGTTGCACCTAGTTATTTTGGGATAGTGAAACCCTAGAACTATAGGTGGAGAAATTGTATGCTAGAACTATAGGTAGAGTAGGATGAAATTTTTGTTCATGTGTCAACTATAGTTGGAATAAGATGGACATTTTGTAATTATTCTTATTCTCTCTATTGTTTTTAATATGTAGGATGTCTCTAAACCCCCTTCTAAACAATGCTCACAAGATGTCGGATTAAAGACAGGTACTAAAAACTTTGATGCAAGTCGAACAAGATGCCATGTTTGTTTAGATGTAAATCTAACATTTGCCATTGTATGTTTGCAGGAGCTTCAAACCCTTTGACTTAGGTACCACGAGGTCTCGTCCGGCAAGATGCCTTATGATGCACGGTACACTCCGTACATCCAGCAGCTAGGACTCCTCCCCTTTATCCACATGGTCACTCGGTCCACACCGGCCTTCAACCCTGCTGCGGTCACCGCGCTTGTGGACCGGTGGAGGCCGGAGACGCACACCTTTCACCTTAGGACCGGTGAGACTACGGTCACTTTGCAGGACATGAGCATGATCCTGGCACTCCCAATCGAGGGAAACCCTGTGTGCATGTGCTCGGATTCAGATGGGTGGCGTGAGCAGATGGTCTCCCTTATAGGGAAGGATCCACCCGATGCTATAAACTCGAAGGGGGAAAGACTGAGGGTCGCTGCCAGGGCTACTTTTACTTGGATCATCCAGAATTTCAAGATTTGCCCCGAGGATGCCGATGAGGAGACGATCAAGACATACACTCATGTGTATGTGTGGTACATTATCAAGAGGACTTTGTTTCCTGACAGCAGTGGGGATCGTGCTCACTGGCATTGGCTCAAGTTGCTCGTTTTTTTGACTCTACCTTCAGTTGGGGTTCTGCGGTGTTGGCCTGGTTGTAGCGTCGGGTAATGAGTTATTTACAAATGTTGTTGTATATTTCTGCATTACCTCAAAAAAAATTGTTCTTACCAAATGGTTGTTCACTTCATCTGCAGCTGGATGATGCTTGCCTTAGGAGCGCCGCCGATTCAGGGATTGGTGGTTGTTTGCTCCTTCTTTCGGTGTGGAGCTGGGAACGCTTCCCCATTGGACGGCCGATATTGTTGTCATTCAATCCTTACATTGATAACGGCAACGACTACCTTCTCCCCACGTGGGCTTACAAGTGGGATGTGGTCTCCGAACCTCCAACGGACCCAGTGGAGGCGTACAAGAGGTAAAACAACGAGTTTGACATGATCACCTTGGATCAGGTAATTTCCTCGGGTGCGGTCAATTATATGTCTTGAACTTGTAATCTTTGACCCTAACATGATCACCTTGGATCATCACTCCACATCCGAGGACGAGTCGAACACACCCGAGGTAGTACAACCATTGCATCCCCCACCCTCCCTTGCATTTCTCCTGAATTTGTCCTTACCAATCTTCTTTTGTTGACAACCCCAAGATGAGGAAAGCGTCTCCGACGAGATGACATTGGGCAACTACACTTGCTACAAGGTCCACGAGCGGTCCGACTACATGCTCAAGCCAAGGCAACCCAAGAAGCCTTACACACCCAACCCTTCCACGGCTAAGACAAAGAAGCCCAAGAATCCATATCGTTTAGAGGTGCAGGACGAAGAGGAACCAAGGAGGAGGAGGAAGATGCCCGCGAGAAGGGGCCGAGGGGCGAAGATCACCCGTGGAAAGTAGAGTAGATGTTGCACTTGGTACTAATGGTTGTTGTCGTGAACTTGGTACTTTAGTGTTGTCGTACACTTGGTACTAATGGTTGTTGTCGTGAACTTGGTACTTTGGTGTTGTTGTGAACTTGGTACTTTGTTTGAATCTGTAATGGTTGTCGTGATGAAACAAACATGCTCGAACAACATCTGTAATGGTTGTCTTGATGAATCTGTAATGGTTGTCTTGATGAACAACATGCTCCTAGGCTCAAACAATCCTGGGCTCAAACATCTGAAACAGACGGACAGACAGAGAAAATAGAGTAGTCAGGAAAGTGCGGCGCCATGCTCCCTGGCGCCGCACATGCACTATGAGCTGGGCAAAGTGGCCCAGGAATCGGCTAAGTCAATGTGCGGCGTCAGGATGCAAGGCGCCGCACTGTGCAACGCGCATCCTGGTGGCGCCGCACATGTGCTCGAAAATAGACAGAAGCTTCTGTCTATTTTTGAGCACATGTGCGGCCCCAGGCTTCAAGGTGTCGCACGGTGCAACGCGCAGCCTGGTGGTGCCGCACAGTGTGGCGCCTTGCAGCCTGGCGCCGCACATGTGCTCGAAAATAGACAGAAGCTTCTGTCTATTTTCGAGCACATGTGCGGCGCTAGGCTGCAAGGTGCCGCACGGTGCAACGCCACCATGCCTGGCGCCGCACTGTGAATATGCTGCTACAGCCAGCTTTCAATGGCTAGTTTCGAGGGAAAATGATCACACATCGAACAAAAAAGCTTTGAGGAGGGAAATGTTTCTTGACACATACGAAATAACACGAGTTTCTTGCCCTTAAGGGGTTCACGAAAAAACACGAGGTTCACGATCACATCTTGACACATACAAGTCCATGACACATACAAGTCCGCACTCGGTCACACATACGGAGTCGATAAAGACCTTCCTCTCCCCCATTCCAGCGGGCAGCGGAGGTAGTAGATCCCCTCGGAATCCGAGCAGCACGACGACGTGGTGGTGGTGGAGAGAAAACCTGCAGGGCTTCGCCTAAGCCGGAGCAGGACGATGGAGGAGGGAGGAGGGTGGAGGCTAGGGTTGAAGTCAAGGGGCTAGCATGTTGGGCCTCTAGGGCTTGGAGCGGCTGGCCCATGAGCCCTCACAGCATTGCCCAGCCCATGTGGCCCCTCCCGGGTTGGTGGACCCATTGGTGAACCCCTCTAGAAGATTCTAGAAGCTCCGGTCAAAATACCGTAAACTTTTCCGAACCCCAGAAAATGACTTTCCTTATATAAATCTTATTCGGCTATCGGAATTGTAGTCGTATGGGTTGCGGCTACGCACGGGAGAGCGATTGTAGTTGGCACACATGAAGAACTTCTTTCCCCAACTATCGGAATTGTAGTCTTCGGACTTCTTAACAGTGCAATCGGTTCCACACCAACAAATAGGAACCTCCTTTCCATGGGCCTCGTCAGTACGAAACGCCTTGCGTGGCCTTTCCTCTTGGTCGGCGCAAGGTGGCCTAGCATTGGCCCTCCTCTTCCTCTCTTACTCTTCCTTCTCCTTTTGCCTCTTCCTATCTTCCTCTTCCTTCTTCTTCTTCCTATTCCTCTCTTCCTCTTCCTTCTTCTTCTTCACCTCGTCCTCTTCGTCCTTCTTTTTCGCCAAGTCACGAGCAAGTTGAACTACCTCTTCGAATGTCTTCCTCTTCTTCTCTTCCTCATCTTCCTTCCTCTTCCTCTCTTCCTCAGCTTCCTTCCTCTTCCTCTCTTCCTCGGCCTCCTTCCTCTTCTCCACCACCTCCATAGCATTCACCCAGACCTTCGAGTAGCTCACACCTTCCCCATCATTGGCCTTGTTGGGTTGAGTCGACATACCTATTATAAGAATAAAAGGTACAAGTTAGTAAAGTATGCATTTAACCCAATAAGCATGAATGATAGTAAAATATGCATAAATGTGAACATACCTACGAGCATACGGATTTGGTCCGGCTAAGTAACCTATCATACTAGAGGGATTAAAACCACCACTCCTCTTCCTCTTCTTAGCCCAAGTTGTCGACCTCTTTGTTGTCTAGGAGCTTGTTGTCTAAGAAAATTGTGACTAGGAGCTTGTTGGTTAGTCCTTGGTTGGATACCACTTGGTTGGCTTGGAGCTTGTTGGCTAGTCCTTGGTTGGCTACCACTTGGTTGGCCTGGAGCATGTTGGCTAGTCCTTGGTTGGCTACCACTTGGTTGGATTGGAGCATGTTGGCTAGTCCTTGGTTGGCTACCGCTTGGTTGGTTTGGAGCTTGTTGGCTACTACTTGGTTGGCTACTACTTCCTTGATTTCCTTTTTCTCTTTTCTTTTGAGAACACTTTCTTGCATTGTGCCCTTCACCATTGCACGTTCCACACCGGGCTCTCTCACGAGGCTCTTGGAATTGGTCGTTGCCCGTTTCCTGACCACCACCACGTCCCCATCTATCCATGTCGCTCCTAAAGCGCTTTGTCTTGCGTCTTCCACGTCCAACAACCTTCCATTTCGGATCGGGCCATAGTTGAATTCCATGGTACTCCGGCCATTGTGATTGGTCCAAGTATGGATGAAATCTAGGAGCCCATGGCTTCTTAGTAGTCTCAATAGAGAACTCAGCCTCTCTCACCGTGAGCGGATTATTGTAATCCAAATGTCGTCTGCGAGACGCCACGAGCAAGTGCGAGCACGCAAGATGAAGAAATGATGGCCTTCCACATGTGCACTCACAGGTCTTGAGCGAGACCTTGAAAGCTCGGCCTCCGTGTTGGACACCATCAGCCGTTGTACCTCGGGGCTCCGTAACTTGGTAAATTAGCTCGTCATTGTCATATTCCGTGACAACTTGGGAATCCGCTTTCCTTGTCTGAAATTGCATCGAATCGTCAACCTTCGGTGGGAACTTGTATTTGTACTTGTTCTTGTTGTCTCCCGCAATATGTCGATCCGTTTCATGTGAGTATTTCAGAAAATACTCATTCATCATGTCGAATGTATATCGGACTATTGCCGTGATGGGCAATGCACGGACAACTTTTAGCAACTTGTTAAATGCCTCTGCCATGTTGCTTGTCATTTGGCCGTACCTCCAGCCACCGTCATCAAAAGCTCGTGCCCACTTTCCCATATGTTCAATGTTCCTATTGAGAAACTCGCGACCACCCGCACTGAGTTCTTTGTTGACTAGCAATTTGTTGTACAAGTTAGAGAAACGACATTTCGTGAAAGCGAGGCAACAATCTTGTAGATCATCGGACAAATCCTTGCTCTTACATGCCCTATAGAAGTTTGCACAAAAGTGTCTCATGCACCAACGATTGTGCAATGGAGCATGGCCGGGAATATCAATCATCACCGCATTGATAATTCCTTGATGACGGTCAGAGAGGACACATATCTCCCTTTGAGGGGTTAATATCTTGGTTCTCAAAAGATAGAAGAACCACTCCCAATTATCATTGCTTTACGCCTCCACCAAAGCAAACGCCAAAGGAATCAACTGGTTGTTCGCGTCATTGGCTATTGCAATCAAGATAGTGCCTTTGAATTGTCCGGTCATAAAGGTGCCATCAACAGAGATGATCGGTCTACAATGTTCAAAAGCCTGAACACATTGCTCAAAACCCCAAAATGCACGGCCAAAAACTCGCATGGTTTTCCCGTTTACAACCCTTGTCTTGTTCCCATAAGGTTCAACCACATGAACCATGCCGGGGTTAGCATTGGCCATCGCTAACAACAACCTTGGGATTCGGTTATAAGATTCCTCCAAATCATCGTACAACATCTTGAATGCGGCTTGCTTAGCCTTCCATTCCTTCCTGTACTTCAGCTCGTAGTGAAAGAGGGCTTTCACAAGCTCCATGACCATCTTGATGGTCATTATTGGAAATGACGCGATGTCATTGGTTAGCCTATAAGCAAGGAACTCAGAGGTGAGTTGTCGGTGCTCGTTCTTTGCATCCTTCCCATACACCACCGGGCTCTGCACATGTGAGTTGATACGCAACTAGATATGTGCCAATCGGGACCTCCCTTGAATGGTCTTGCACGCACTATCCAAGGACATCCTTCCTCCTCGCACTTCATCGTGTAACGCTTCTTGATGTCCGAGTGCACGACCGTGTAAGGACGATAATGCTTCACCAAGAAGTCCTTTATCCATTGCTGGAATTCCAACAAGGTCCTAAACCTTGATCCTTTGCAAAAGCCACTATTCACTTCATTGACATCCCGGTAAGAACTTGTCCTTGGTCCAAGCACTATGCCCTTGCCACCATCAACCGTGGCTTCATCCGCGAGGCTAAGATCACGAAACAAATGCACCTGATGGTCCCGGCCCAATACGGTATCGTGGATTTCAGCCTCTCTAGCCGTGAACCCCTACTTGTCAGCTTCTTCTTCGGGACCATCATCATCCGAGTCCGATGCATAGCCTAGAGAATACGGGAGGTCATGGAAACACCAGACAGGTGCGATGGAATTCGACATGACCTCTATTGTACTTTTGTATTTTAGGGGAAGACAATTCAAATATAAATATTTACTTGATAGATTTGAATATTAAAATAATTTGAAATAGAATAAGAATTGGAAATTAAATTATAATAAAAGATTGAGGTGAATTCTTATTTATGAATAAGATTCAATATTCACAATTATTCTAATTAAAATTTAAAACACAAAGAGATAAGTGTTTCTCTTGCCATTGGAGAAATGGGGTTTAGTTCATCTTAGATGGGGGTTAGGAATTTGGACATGACCTTTGTTGAATTTATAATTTTGGGGAAAATAATTTGCATTCAAGACTTCAAATATGAGATCATACAATTCAAATATAACTTGGATTTAAATTTAAATCTTAAACTATTACAGGATATTTCCTAATCATAATACAAACTGGTATAAGCAAATATAAACTTTATTGAAAGAAATACAATAATACAATGTATTTACATTATTCAAGCAGAAAGAGAAATTACATTACTAAAATGAATAAAAGAGCTCTTTATTACAACAAAATAAATATGACATTGTCTTTACAAAAGAACTGTAAAAGAAAAAGGAAATAAGTAAACTTTATTAAACAAGATACAAATACTTACATGTTCCAACTAACAAAGAGAAAAATGAACTTTATTAACTAATAAAAGAATACAATATTATTTACAATATTTAAGAATCAAATAAAGTTGTAAAATAATAAAAAAGAAAACCTAAACTATTTTCCTAATTAGTCCTATGTCTTATGTTCTTCAACTCTCCTTATTCTTCACCCTGCAAAACAAAACAAAACAAAAAGACAAGGAAGAAACAGAATGGGGACTTAGTTAAATCTTTGCTCTTAGTTTGACAGTGAAATGCACCGTTGGACACATCATTGAGCTTTTAAATGGAAGGGGCAAGTTTCACCAATGTGTGTATCTGATCTTATCATAAAAAGAGGCTTCAGGCTTAGCATCATAAGCCAGGGGCAAGTTTCACCTTGGTTTTATATAGTAAACAGATAAGAAGTAAAAAACCATCCAAAAATATCAAGGAAGTACTTGATTTGATCCATGAGTCACAGCAAGCAAGCAAGTTTCTCACACAACCATGCATATGGGTGTGCTGTCAACACAGCAGCAGCCCAGGAAGGAGACAAGAAAGCCAGCTTATGTACACAGAGGGGGTGAACCAGCTGTAGCATCAAGCTACCATTTCCCCTCCACACTTCAGAGCACATTCCCCATCTCATCCTCTCATCATCAAACCAAGAATTCTTAGATCATCCCACCAAATCCACCACTTAATCAGTATCTGGTTGCTTACTTAAGCCTTCCAAGAAAAGATCAAGTGAGCACAAGGAGGAGTAGATCAAGATCAATAGCATCACAAGGAGGAGTAGATCAAGATCAGCAGAATCACAAGATCAACAAATAACCACAAGCTACAGTCAAGCTTCAGCAACCACCACAGGTTGATATACCACTAGCTCATGCAACATCTGTTCTTGTCCTTTTCATTTCTGGGCATGGAGTTATATGGGAAAGAGGGATCTCAGACTGGGTAGTAATGCTACACCAGTATCATCATTGAGCTAGGATTACAAACTATAGCATCTGTTCTTATTACCACTAGTTTCTCAGACTATGCACCCTTGGTAGTCATATCTTGATTCTTAGCCAAACTGTTTAAAAACAACAGATTGAGCTATCCGAGTATGCCAATACAGCTTCAGACTTTTGCATCATTAGCTATAAGCCATATCTCCCTATTATACCACTCAGGTTACATCATAGTGATATTTTCAGCAGCAGTTTTATGCTAATTTAGATTCACCACTGTGCACACTCAAAATTGAGGCACCACAGTGACATCTACACTAACACAAGCCACTACTTTATCTTACCACCTCATTTTCCTAATAGATGTTCTAGGAATCAGGCATGTAGATGGTTTCATTGTAGAAAGGTTCTATAAAACATATCCTTTCTTTAAACCTCAAGCAAGAATCCATTCATGATTTTCTTCTACAAAGCTTAAGCCTCAAATTATGACTTCATTGGCTAGGGAAAGTCCAAACTTCTAACCAGTAATATTATAGCATGGATATATATGTGATCTAGTTCATGTGCATCCTCCAAAGAGGTACCACATCAGCCAGAAAAGTTGCTTAAAGCCAAGTATTGCATAAATGCAGCATCGAGGAGACCAAAGAGGCACCACTAGTCTAGATGACAGCAAATCTTACACAGGATAGATTGATGTGTACTATCTAGAGAGAGGCATCACAACAACAAGTTACAATCTGCATCAAGCTAGGATGCTTAAAAGATATATATATATATACCTCTGATAACATATCTAGTTTAGAAAATGATCACCAACACAGAAGAAATTATAAATAGGACAAGTAGAGTATATCTATCTACCTTTATAGTACACACTTCTGGCAGTCAACATTTAGTTTATTAGCACAAATAAAACTGATACAAGAAATTACTATCAAGTGTGAAGGACAGAATAAGGATTTGATAATACAAATCACATAGTAATCACTAGATCATCAGAGAATCGAACCACCACAAATCAACATCTTTTCTAAGTGCATTAATAATGTGTATTTATCAAGCATTTCATATACCACTAGCATCACGAACACTCAATCAAGCTAAGGGTCATATGCTCACAATTGTTCACCCAAACAAACCACTATGAAGCATCAAGCATCGAAATAAGAAGGAATATGAAACTAGTTAAAGATGGATATTAAGATAGAGAGAGGTTTATGAGAGGGGGAGGGTGGTACCAACCTGTTGGCAAGAGCAGGCTCGCCGAAGAAGCCGTAGTAGTAGTGACAACAGAGAGACGAAGCACAGTGCGACGGTACAGCAACACGGGGAGCACCATCGTGCTGCGCTGCATCAACCACACCACCAACAAGACACCAGCATCCTAACGCCCACGCTGTACCACCGGGGTTGCTAAGAACCTCGTCGTCCCACCGGAGTAACAGCAAAAGAGGAATTAGGGTTTGGGGCTGGTGGTGAGCATGTTAGGGCATGGGACACTAATCGAATTGGATAGTCTAGTGACATTTTGATAGGCGCATCAAGGAGGGCCATAGGCACCGGCCGAAATGGCCAGGCTCGCCGGAATCGATTCGCACCTGCGCATCTGACCCAAGCGAGGAAGAGAGCTAGGGTTTGCCTTGGGTGCGCGAAGAGGATGCAGGCGTAGGCTATGGCGGCGAGGAAAAGAGGGAGGTGGTCGAGGCGGAGCTTGGCCGGCGAGTGGCTGTGAAGGAGGCGGCCAGCGGTGGCCGAAGTGGCTGACGGCGGCGACATCGCACGGGAGCAAGAGGGGAGAGGATGAGGTATGTGTGTGTGCGTGTGTGTGTGTGGAGTGAGGGGTGGGCCGGGGTGAGGGGTCTGGCATGGTCTAGTTGGGCCAGGCCAACCCACATATCCAACCAAACAGCCCAAGTTGATTAGGTTTAGAAATAAAATAATAAAAAATAATTACTAAAATAACCTCCAGACATTTTTAGCTATAGAAAATTATAGAAAAGTCCTAAAAATACATATGATATATCAAAATGACCACAAAAATAATATCTACCTAATAAAAATATAATTTTAATTGTTTAAATAAATATAAAGAAAAATAATTATTAACACCATTAAATCTTAAATGAAATATTATAAAATAAAACAAAAACTCTAAAAATAAATACAAAAAATCATTTTTGTGTATCAAAATAACTCTACTATTTCATAAAAATACTAATTTAGAGTTTTACAAATAAAACATAAAGAAAATATTTAAAGACACTTAATTGTTTGATGAATTTTATAAAAATAACGATAATACTTAAAAATAAATAAAATTCATTTTTAAGGTATTGAATAAATATATTACACTAGAAAAATATTAAATATATTATTAGAAAAGTCTTTAATATTTTAAATAATAAATCCTTATCTAATGCCTATTTTGTGAATTCTTTAAAAATAATTGTTAAGTAAGAAATAATCACAATTCTTATAAAACCTTGAGAAATTAGTGTATTTGTACTAAATTCCAAACCCATAACTTAAATTCATAATCAAATTTAAGTATAACTCTTAACTTTAAAATATTACTTTAAAAATCTTATTAAGAATCCTTTTAAATAAACATTGGGTATCACCCATTTATATAATATGGTGAATAATCATTATATCTTAACCACTATTAACATGACTTTAAATTCTAACAAATTACTAAGACCATCTAATTATGATTCCATTAAATAAATTCATATTCCTTTCATAATAGCAAAATAAATTTAATCTAATCATTTACTTAAAATATAAAGTGAATAATTCCACACCTTAGTTATACCTATCATATGTCTAAAACTTGGGAATAATTAAAATATATTACATCTTAAGTTTACTTGACCTTTTAAAGTTAACTTTAGTCTCAAAACTTATAAACATCAGGTCTAATAAATCACTTATATTTTTATAGTTAACATTGGTCTATTTAACTTAAGACATAAAGCATCTCAAGTCCAAACTAATAAATCAAACACCAAAAGACATTAATCATGTTCTATTAACAATGATGATTGTTTAAATCTTAGAAAGGAAATATTTTCTTCAAATGTTATTCTTTTTGCCACTTCAAGCAACAACTCTAGGATAGTTCTTTCAAACCTTAATAATCCAATACATAGACCTCCATCCTAATCACCAAATAACAACTTGTAGGGGTCTCAACCTAATAAGGTAGATTCCTCCTGTGTTTTACAATGCTAGTCCCTGGATCAATAGCTAGCATCCACAGTTAAGATGTAATATCAAGATACAAAGGTCATAAATATAACTTTATAACCAGGAATAACATAATTTCATTACATCATACATAGCTCATTTGGCTATTACATTACATTGCAGCGGAATAACTATAGTCATGGGGTCTTCATCTTCAAAGTGCCACAGGCAGATGTTGGTTGTAGACTTTGTAATCCTAAATAATCAATCTTCACAAAAATCAATCAAAACCTGCAACATTTCAAGTTACAGCCACAAGGGTCAATACATTTTGAATTGTATTGTCAAGTTTCACTTATATGTGTAATATGAGTGGATCCTATCAATACATGCATATTTGGCTAAGTAGAGTTTAAGGCTTATTTGCATAAAGCAACATTTATCCTATCTTTTCAAAATGGTTTTGGTCCTTTGTCAAATCCCTTTTCCAAGTTCCTTGAACTCCTTGGTTGAAACTCAAGTGTTCAAGTCCTTGTCAAAAATCCCTTGAGCTACTTGGTAACCCCAAGTGCAACAAGTTTTATCAAAATCTCATGAGTTCCTTGGTAACCCCAAGTACATCATGCTCTTGAGCACCTTGGTAACCCCAAGTGCAACAAGCTTAACAAAATCCCTTTGAATTCCTTGGTACCCCCAAGTGCATCAAGTTTTTAAATTAGAAGTTGGAATGTCGAGATCTCCCATGGTTTAAACTTTAGTTGCTCAGTATTGTCCATAACCGGGGACACGGCTAAGTACTTAGATTTTATTAACTTCTGCAGAAGGAGTACACTTTACCCACATGTCACAATCCCATCCTTTTGCCACCAGTGGCCTACTGGATTAGTGCTCACCAAAATGGAGTACTGGCAGATTGAGAATGTGACGAAGTCTTTCCAAAGGGTCCTCCCATACACCATTGCTAGCTTGCCTTCAGCACCCATGAAGCATTCCAGATCCCCATGTCCGTTTAATTGAAGACAGTGCATGGGTCTTCCCAATGTAGTTGACCAAGCCAGAGCCATAATAGCATGTGGTTGCACACGAAAGCTACAATTGGAGAAACATGTTCAATATCTAAGTTTCCTAGGTGGTTTTCTTTTGGAGCACAACACAAAGTGATTTCCATAGACATGGTTCCTTTTGTTTCCACCTTCTCCAAAACTTAAAGTATCCACCACCTAGGTGGTTCATTGAGTCCTTGTTTTATTATGTAAAACACAAGTCCTTTTCTCAACCTTTGTAAAATCTCAACATGTTTCTCTTTTCAAAATAAAGCATGGCTAAGCATGTACAATTACAATATTTTCACTGAGGAGGGTATAGGGAATCCTATTAGGATTTAGCATAGCATAAGTAATAAGATATCTCTTTTCATGCATGTTTTCATAATCCACTAAGTATAATGAAAATAGTAGGACTTTTGTATGATAGTGTAACTTGCCTTTTTGGAAGGGAATGATGGTTCACTCCTTGATCTTGCTAGTCTCTCACTTTGCTAATTTCACTACAATCAATCAAGCAAACACCAATCAACTAGCATTCCAAATAATCAATCAAACATCATTTCATACACACAAAACTATGGAATCCAAAATCTAAGTCATGCATGTAAGCATGTAAGAGATGGTTCTAGTTGCAAAGGTGGTTTCCACTAGGCTTCTAAACTTTGTAAGTTCCAAATTGGTCATTCAACAAAATGGCAAAGTCTTTTGCAAAAAGATTTTATCTCAAAAACCATTTTTAAAATCCATTCATCATTTTATGTGGTGAAAATATTTTCTTATCAAAGCAAAACTTTATGTTTTTCACCCAATGAGTTGCCATTGCAAAACTTGGTGTTTTTGGGTCAGTAGGTTTGGTCCAAGCTATTTTCTCAAAGTTTTCTTTCCATAAACATTTTCATAATAAAATCAATAATTTTTATTTGGCTAGAAATTGGCTAAGTCAATTAATTCAACCTAAATTTTACCAAAATCCTTTTTAACACCAAGGATTGGTTCCTAGGGTCAGTAAGGTCACATAAAACCATTTTGCAAAAGTTTTACCCCTAAATTCAATTTTAAACAATTTTCCTACTCTAAATAAGCTCACAAAAGAATATGCAAAATTAAGCAAACTAACATATACTATTTTCTAAACTAAGGCCAGGGTGGGTTAGGTCTTGTTCTCCTGAATCTAACGACATAAAATTTGTAATTTTTGGACGTGTGGATCCAAAGATACAAGGGTTTGAAGTTTGCAAATAAATCTGTTTTCAAATTTCTTTTAAACAGATCTAGTGCCACGCGTCAAGTTCTTACTGGACAATACCGGTTCGGTCGGATTGATCTCTCTGGATCGTTGGATCTAAGTGGGATCGCACGGCACTGGTTGCTCGATACCCCTTCGCTCATTTTCTTTCCTAAACGTTAGATCCAAATCTAACGGTCCTAACTACTCTGACTATTAACCGGCGGCGCTGGCGGCGGCGCTCTGGGGGCAGCGCTCAGGCGAGGTGGTCGCCGGTGATACTGGACGCAAGGAAGAGAAGGAGATGGCTCACCGTGATTGCAGGGTCGTGGGAAAGCTCGACGTGGTTGCGAGGAGGCGAGGGGCGCACTGGGGTGGAACTAATTGCTCGCCGGAGTTCCTGCTGGCGTCGGTTGCGCGTGGTCATGGTTGAAGTCAACTTTGTGGTTCACCCCGAAACAAAACGAGGGCACGGTTAGAAGCGTAAGATCAAGGCAGAGCTGTGTGCGTGAACGAGAGGGCGCGGGGCGGTCGGAATCTACCTGTGGGCGTCGTCGGAGAAGAAGACAAACACGGCGGCGTCGGGAGCTTGTCGTAGTCGATGCTCCGGGGCGTCCGCGGTCGAACTAAAAGAGCTGGGAGGTGCGTCTTGGAGTGGGGAAGCTGCTAGGTTGCATAGGGAGGCAAGGGGTGGCGTTACTTGGCCGGAATTCGACGAGGATGGTCGTCGGAACAGAGGGGCTCGGGGAGGAATTGAGGCGGCCTGGGGGCGTGCTACTGCGGGGTGACAGGGGAAAACGGAGAGGAGGGGCGAGCGCTTTAAGGTGCGTGATCGCCGCGAGTTAAGGTGGCCGCGTTAAGGCGAATTGATGCCGCGAAATCAAGGCCTGCAACGGCCGGCGAGGGGGAAAAGGCATGGTTCGCGGGTGGGGAAGAAGGGGGCGTGGTGTGGGGTCCTCTGGCAGTGAGAGAAAGGGAGTGGAGGTGGGGCCAGTAGTCAGTCGCTCGGTGGGTAAGTTGCTGGGTGAAAGAAAACGATTCGGGGTGGAGAGGAGGTGGGCTGCGAATGGGCTTAATGGGCTGTCTCAGTTGGGTCAGGTCCACTTCCATTTTTTTTATTCTGTATCTTTTTATTTTTCTATTTCTGAATTCTTTTTTGAAATTTCTATCAAACAAACATGGTTCAAATCAATTCAAACAACACCCCAAACTTTCTAATATTGAAATTAGTTCTGTTCAGTAATATGAACCAAAATCCAAAATAAAAATAATATTTTAAATCTTTTTAGGTTCTATTTATTAATTAAGTAAAATGGTCCATGGTTTATTAATAAAATAGGGTTTGGTTTATTTAATAAAATCTTCATTTGAAATCCAAAAACTTTCAAAACCATATCAGTAGATTTTATTTGGAAATAAAGAATATTTGGAAAACTTGTTTAAAACAAAATAACCTTTTATTTTAGGGTCCATTAGTAATTAAATAAAATGGGCCTTAGTTATTAAATCAAATAGAATTTGTTTTATCAATATCTTTATTTTTGAAAACTAAAATTAAAACCAAAAACACTTCAGTAGGTTTTATTAGAGAATATAATATACTTGGAAAACTTATTTAAAATAATTTATTAAGTTTTGATGTTTCAATTAAAATGGTAAAACCTTTTATTTAAATAAATTTTGGATAATAAATTCTTATTAATTTATTTAAATAAACCTTTTCTATTTTTATTCAAAACAAAATGTTTTAATTCCAAAGTTTGGTCAAGGTTTAATTTGGCTTTATAAAATAACCTTTATTTATAAATTCACCTTTTCTTTTGAAAAACCAAATCTTTTATTAAAAGATTCCAAAATAGTAATTCCAAAACATTTTTAATTTCCTTTAATTAAATGTTTAACTCATTAAATTCCTTTAGGATTTTTATTTAATTCAAATGGGTTTGAGGTTCCATCTAAATTCAAAAAGTTTCTTCTGGCCCTGAAAATCAACAAAGTTTTATTTTATTCATTTATTTTTCACATTACAAGATTTGGAAAATCTTGGGATGTGACACAACTAATCTAAATCTTAAATTACTATTGCACTCTACTTTTATATCTTGAATATTAAAACTTAAAATCCCTATAGATGCACTTCATGAGAAGTAAAAATTTGAAGATAAACCAACTCTTAAAGGAATCACCTAAGTTCACTTCACTTACAGTATTAGGGATTCACTTTGGGAATTTTACAAAATGCATATCATTACTTATGCATAACAACATCTTGCTTCTTTAAACATTAGTCCTTACCGGACCAATGATGCTGATTTCAGATATTGGATCTTATGTCGTCTCGAAGACCGTGAGTGCATAATGTTGCAATCACAAAAGGCAAGTTCACACTTGCTCATGTCCTTTGATTATTTTCTATAAAGTATTTTGCAAATCCAGTGTTATCATCACATGCATCTGAAAAAGGTCCGAAAACACTATTTTCATAATAATGTGATTATAGGTTATTTACCATGAGGTAATAACATACTATGAAAGTTCCGGCGGTAAAGGAACATATTATCTAGGACTTAACAACCAATGTCGCCAGTGATTCTTGCGCCGTATATCACGCGTTAACCATGAGATTTGGAATGGGACAGAGAATTCAGGTGTATCTTCTTCCTCTCGCATGAAGCCGGATGTGTAGGTCGTGGCTGTTATCACTCGTAGCGTGCATATTAATTTGTAATTCATATAGGATATGCAGTATATGGGTATGAACCCTCAATGTCCCACGATAGTTCTGGCATCTATGGTCTGTACAAACCATTGTCGTAATTTAATATGTGGGCATGGTGTACACCAAGGAGGCATGCGGGGTAGCGAAGCGGGCAGTGATTGGCTTGCATCTTAGACTGGGCCCCATACCAAGGAAGTATGGAAAAGGTCATGACTTGGTTGTGCAACAAGGCTAAGGTCTCTTAAGGGTAAAGTAACGCACCTTTGTAGAGTGTAAGAACTGTAACTTGTTACTCCCTGTTCCGGGAAGGAGCTGCGAACGCGGCGGGAAAGGAACTCCATGAAAGTTCTGGTAAACCCGTGAAGGCTGATGAACATAACTTTTCAGAATAAAATCAACCTTTGAAAAAATGTTTACCAAAACTTGCATGGCCTACGACCTATGGTCTGTGGCTGTAGATATAGTGCATCAAACACTCCTTTTCTATAGAACTTGCTGAGTACGATCGTACTCAACGTATCTTCTTAACCCTTGCTAGGTTCTAAATCCAGTACAGACGATGTCTACATCAAGTTATGCTCCAAGAATCATCATCAAAAGCTCGAGCTCTTCAATGAAGTTAAGGAAGTCAACATATACATCAACTCAAGTGAAGACGAAGTTTCTGACTAGATAGGAATATAATCTCTAGCCATAAAACCTATTTTTGTAGTGTATTGTCATAACAGCAATGCTAGACCATTAGTTAAAATACTAGTCCTATAGTATGATAGTTTTTGAATTGTTTATTCTGATTCTTCTTTGTAAGAAGTTTCTTTCTCTCTCTTTAACCTAGAGTGTTCTCTAGATCTTATGTAAAGAGTCGAGTTGTAACCTATAGTCATGTCTTGGACCTACTGTGTTTCTATTGTACTACTCTGAAGGATGTAATACTAGTGAACGGTAAAATATCGCTGTCCCCGCGTGCCTCGGTTATCTCTATATCCGAGCTCTTTACTTATGCACTTTACATTGTGATAGCCTCCGTGCTTGAAGTAATATATATCTTGCTATCACATTGTTGCTTGTATTGCTTAGCATAAGTTGTTGGTGTATATAGGTGACCCATAGTTTTTTTTGGTTGTGCTTGACAAAGTAAATGCTAGTTTAATTCCACCTTTGTCGATCCACTCTCAGAAAAGTTTTAATCGCCTATTCACCCTCCCCCTCTAGGCGACATCTGTATCCTTTCACTCTATATATATGGAGCACTACTCAGCCAAAAAACTCACACACTCACTAGCTACCTCTGGCCGGTGTTCTCCCTTCTCCCTCTTAGCTCCATATACTTTTATTTCTGAGGTGTTGTTTCTGTTCGTGAAGAAGAGAGTTGCTGCTAAAACTTGTACAAAATTAGAGTATTGATGTACAAGGTCTGCATGTCCAAGGTGTTTGAGTAAGTACACCGAGAGGATGCCATTCTGAGTACGTAAGTCAGCCTCTTGAAAAAAGTGTTGTTGCTAGGACACCTTGGAGGTGCAGATCTTACACAAGTTTAGAGTATTGACGTGCAAGGTCTGCATCTCCAAGGTGTTCGAGCGGGTACATCAAGTATGCCGGTCTCGTGAAGAAGAGTGTTTCTACTATGAAACTGTACCTTGGAGGTGCAGATCTTGTACTCTTAGAGTATTGACGTACAAAGTCTGCATCTTCAAGGTGTCCAAGCAGGTACACGAGAGGATTCTATTATGAGTATATATGTCGACCTCGTGAAGAAGAGTGTTGTTGCTAGGAAATCTTGGACGTGTAGATATTTTATAAGATTAGAGTATTGACATACAAAGTCTGCATCTTCAAGGTGTTCATGCAGATACACTCGAAGTCCACGTCCACCATCAACTCCTTCATCACCGCAAGGTCAACCACCCCTTGTCCCTATCTGTGTGATATAGTCGTTTGTTTTGTTGATAGGAGGCAGGAAAATAAGTGGAGGAAAAAATGGCAGGAAGAAGTGGTAGGAAAAAAGCATATAAAGAAGTGGTATGAATAAAAGGGTGATAAAAAATGGAGGAAACGAGACAAAAAGTTGTGTCAGTGACATAAACACGTTATTTAGCCACTGAACTCACACACTCACTAGCTATAGCTAGATTTGGTCGTTGTTCTATCCTCTTCCTCACTAGCTATAGCCATGTAACCTCGTTCTTGGTCGCTCTGTTTCAACACAATAACTATTCTTGCCACTTTTCATTCATTCATTCATATTACTTGTCTCGTGCTTACCGATTCTCATTCTCAATCTTTTACATGATTGTATCCTATGCATCCATCTTATGGATCCAACCATGTCGATATTCCTAATGGTTCGTAGCATGACAACCTGATGACGCCTACTACGGCCTCTCAGCCACACCCCTCGTTTGACACTAGCCACATCAGGAGGCAATTGTGACTCTGGGTGAGTTCTCATAGTCGAGTGCTTATATTGATTTTCCAAGAACTTATTAAAATTGACATTTTCTATTGTGAAAATCATGTGAGAACACTTGTCAAAATTTAGTACTTGGCAAAGTTTTGATCTTGTCGAAATGTAGAACTTGGCAAAATTTTGCTCCATGTAGCTCATGATATTGCATATTGCTCCAAACAGATCCACTTAGCTCCATTTTACTCCATATAGCTCCATTATGCTTCAAATAGCGACATATTCCTCCTAGATTTGCATATTGCACCAAAGTGCTCCATATTGTTCTATGTTAGTCAAAACTTATAGAAGTTTGAACTCATGCTAGTGTTTTCTTTCACTTGAATATTATGCATCGTAGACACCTTTAATGATGGAGATCATTGCCCTGCAAATCGATGACCGATGGTACCCTTTTGGATAGCTCGTGGTTGTGTTTATGAACTATATTGTCCTATGCGACTATGTTTGATGGTTATGTATATGTTAGGCACGTGTTTTATGTGAACTTGATTCAGTTGTGCCGGATTCTCTATTTTCTATTCATATTTATGGTATATATTGTGAAATATGTTGTGCTGGATACTAGGGAACCAGAGAAAGGGAAAATATATTTGTGCATTATACTGAATATGCAGGGAATTTTGGAAAACAAAAAAATAAAAAATGGCCTCTTTGTCGTGTGTAATCATTAAAGTTCATGTGCGTGTTGTTTTCTCTGCTCAGTACGTGCTGGCATCACTAGTGGCTGTTGAAGCTGCAGACGTCGTGGCATGCCTGGCTCAACGGGAAAGGGTGGTGCGTTAAACGTCCTTGCTTGTTATCTGCTTTGCTCAGTAGTCATTGACAGCGCATTGCCTGATGTGTCTTTTCAGTTCCTTCTTTCTGTTGTCAGTGAAGATAGTTGTCAGTGAAGATAGGACCCTGTTTCATTCTATACCGCTCATTTAGTCCCTTTCTACTAATGTCAACTACATTTACCTTCTGCATCTTATAGCGTTTTGTGTAAAGCCCGCGCCTAGGGGACCCAAAGAGGAGTCTAGTAAGTATTATACGAGTTTTATTGGTAAATTTAGAAAATCCACATGAATTTACTTAATTGAAAGCAAGACTGGAGTGTTTCAAAATTTTCGTGATTTCCAACAACATCCTGAGTATATTTTTATAGTAAAATCCAAGGTCTCTAATCCAATTGGGAAGGTGAGTAGAAGGTAAATTCTTTCTTTTCACATGTTGGTATATCAGATCACATGTTGAAAAGACACATGATCTGATATACCAAATTGTTGGCAGAGCTCACCAACAATTTGGCTTTGCTCAACACAAACATCTCCACATAGTCAAAGTTGGTCTTTTCCTTTTAGCACATGTATCCATGCATCTAAAATATTGGGACGAAGCTCTCCTTGCTGCAGTTCATCTCATTAATCTCTTGCCTGGCAAAGTCAGTCAAAATAAAACACCACCCATGGAAAAATTATTTGGTGGTCCCCAAACTATTCCTTTCTTCGTACTTTTGGGTCTACCGTTTGGCCAAACCTTTATTCGTACAACCAAGATAAGATCCAATTTTATTTCAAGCAATGTGTTATATTAGTCTTCGAAAAGGGTAAAAATCTACCGGACGTACATATATACATATATATATATATATATATATATATATATATATATATTGTGGCTTCACTTTTGGTGAATTCCTTTTTTCCTTTCTCTACGCTTCACCCTAATACCACGCTCAGCTATGTGTTGAACTCCTTATTTTTCCATCGGTTCTTCAAAATCCTTCTACAACCGAACAGAAAAATGAATTGCTTCATGATCATATGTCAGTATATGCTATTTTTTCTTGAAGATGGTGTAGAGGATTCATATGTTGCAGACAACCCGGGCGGTGATCCTTATATTGATTCTCATGATGTATTAGAGTGTGCAATGAGTGTATCTATCAAAGGATCATAGGAGACAGAGATCCAGGCATCTGCCCCCACCCCACCCCACTCGCCTGCTTAGCCAACCAAACGAGCCCCTATGTGTACGCCATGTGGTGCTACCACAGTCATATCTTCGATTGGATCCACTTCCTCGTTGCGAACATCCTCACAACATCTGGGTCTATGACTTCATCATGTTTCAACAGATGCGCCTAGCGCGTCCTAGATTTACATGTATTCACTTGTTAGCATGGACCATGTGGATGATTCGCCTCTAAGGCGGGATCCTCTACAACATCGCCTCCTAAAGTCAGAGATGCAGCCGTTCTACGAACTTATACACATTCTCAAAGCGCTATTTTTCGTTCAAAAGTATTTACTAATGGGCATATTCATTGTTGTATTTTTTGCATTATAGGGGGACTTGAACATTTGGATGAGGCACTTGGTCACACCAAGTGTAAAGGGAGATGGACAAGGAATTTTCAGCCCTAATAATGAGTAAGAAGACATGACACCTTGTTCCTCGACCACATGGCAACAACATCATTTATTGTAAGTAAGTTTATAAAATGAAACCAAAGCTGATGGTTTTATCGACCATTAAAAGTCATGATTGGTGTCAAAATGATTTAAACAAAGGTATGTTATTGGTTATGAAGATACTTTCAGTCCTGTGGTAAAATATGCAACAATTTGTTTCATTTTTTGTCTTTCGTTATCTCTTAAAATTGGGTAATGCATCAGTTAGATGTGAAGAATACGTTCATTCATGACATTCTGAAAGAAGATGTTTACATAAGGCAACCTCCTAGGTATGGAAGTTTTGAAATCATGGCTTTGTATGCAAACTTGATAAAGCACTATATGTTCTCAAAGAGGCTCCATGTGCATGGTACTTCGATTGTCCGCTAAACTCCATGATCTTGGTTTTACTTTATCCAAGGCTGGCACTTCATTATTTTTCTATTGTAAACATGGAGTCACCATATTTATGCTCATCTATGTGGATGGTATTATTGTCGCGAGTTCACCCAGGGAGGCAGTTGGTGCTCTTCTTGCAGATTTGCGCATGGATTTTGCTCTCAAAGATTTGGGATATCTTCACTACTTTTAGGGTATTGAAGTTAAAGAGGTATCTAATGATGTTTATTGTCTAGAAAAAATATATACTAGATTTATTCAAGCATGTTGGCATGGGGACTACAAGGCTATTATCACCACACTCTTTCCGAAAATTTATCTCTTTACACAGGAGATCCTCTCAGTGATGGAGATGCCACTAGATATATGAGCATAGTTGGTGCTCTACAGAATTTTACTTCAACTCGGTTTCATATATCCTTTTATGTTAACAATGGTTGTCAATTTATGCATGTACAACTCTACAATGGACAATTGTAAAGAGAATTCTTAAATATTTTAAGTTTATTATCTCCTTTGGTAGTGGTGAAGAATGGAAAGAATCTGAGGTAGGGCTGACTTACAAAAATGATGCGAAGACAAAATAGTACAGATACATTAATGTTATACATATATATGATTCTAACACAAATCATCTCAATGAGGCGATAAACCAGCTCAAATGTGATATGCCTTTTAAATACCAATAAAATCTCTAAAATATTAAATTATCCACGTAAAAATGTTGAATAGCTCAACCTTCACTTGTATATTCTCATTCTCATAATAAGATCCATGATAAATCTCTCTAATATGAGCAATCTTATTAATGCGCTTCTCTTGAATCAAGACAAGAGAATTTCTAAAGCAAACCTAAAATATCTCATTAAAGTGATGGTAAAAATTGGTGGTAGTAGAGTCTAAATCAACATAGAAGGTGACCATACTGTAAAAATAGTCAATATTGATCTCTTGACTTAGACACTTTTCTTGATTTCCCCCATTTTGTTATCATTTCATCCATACTTAGGATTTTGATGTAATTGTCTATAATAACTAACATATTGCAATAGAGGCTCTAAACCGCAATCTATTTAATTGAGCAAACATGTCCACACATCCTTAGCAAAAGACACCGACTTAAGTAATACAATTATAATTTTAGATCAATAAAATATATAAATCCAAAGTAAAACCATATTACATATTTCTATAGGGTTCGTTACATGGAAAACAAAAAAATTCTACCACAAGAATGCATAAAACCAAGATCCAATCTATGGAAAGCCAAGATCTAATCTACAAGATCGGTACAACAAAATTGTAGAGAACTAACCCTCGTAGATCCAAAGAGTTAACAAGATCAGATCTCATGGTTGATGTAGTCGATCACTTGCCGATCACAAGATCGCGTTGACGATCCTTCCGACGCTGCGCTCCGGCAGCGCTTCCGCACTCGGTCACACATACGGAGTCGATAAAGACCTTCCTCTCTCCATTCCAGCGGGCAGCGGAGGTAGTAGATCCCCTCGGAATCCGAGCAGCACGACGACGTGGTGGTGGTGGAGAGAAAACCTGCAGGGCTTCGCCTAAGCCAGAGCAGGACGATGGAGGAGGGAGGAGGGTGGAGGCTAGGGTTGAAGTCAAGGGGCTAGCATGTTGGGCCTCTAGGGCTTGGTGCGGCTGGCCCATGAGCCCTCACAGCATTGCCCAGCCCATGTGGCCCCTCCCGGGTTGGTGGACCCATTGGTGAACCCCTCTAGAAGATTCTAGAAGCTCCGGTCAAAATACCGTAAACTTTTCCGAACCCCAGAAAATGACTTTCCTTATATAAATCTTATTCTCCGGACCATTCCGGATATGCTCGTGATGTCCTGGATCCAATCCGAGACTTCTAACAACATTCGGTCTCCAACTTATATTCCATATCTACTTAAACAACATCGAACCTTAAGCGTGTCACCCTACGGTTCGTGAACTATGCAGACATGATCGAGACACCTCTCCGATCAATAACTAATATAGGGATCTGGAGATCCATAATGGCTCCCACATATTCAACGATGACTTCATGATAGAATGGACCATTAACATACGAAACTGATTCCCTTTGTCGCATGATACTTTACTTATCCGAGATTTGATCGTCGGTATCTCCATACCTAGTTCAACCCTCGTTACCAATAAGTACTCTCTACTCGTTCTGTGATATTACATCCCTTGTGACCTAGTCACATGCTTGCAAGCCTATTGGATGACATTCCACCGAGAGGGCCCAGAGCATATCTATCTGTCATTTGGATGGACAAATCCCACTCTTAATGCATGCACTTCAACACACACTTTCAGAATACCCAATGCCACCTTTATAACCACCCAGTTAAGGAAGTAGCATTTGATGCCATCAAAGTACTCATCTAGTGACGGTGATTAACATGATCTCATGGTTGAGGGATTAGGTGACTATGTATCTGAAAGGTTGTAGCAAAACGAACTTAATGACTTGATATTATGCTATGCTTACTATAGGTGTGTGTCCATCACATCATTCTCCTAATGATATAATCTTGTTATTAATAATATCCAATATTTATGATTAGGAAACCATGATCATCTATTAATCAATAAGCTAGTTTAACAAGTGGCTTACTAGGGACTCTTTACTATTTACAAAACACACAAGTATTAATGTTTTCGGTTAATACAATCATAGCATGGGATGTAAACATTTATCATAAACACAAATATATAATAATAATCACTTTATTATTGCATCTTGGGCATATCTACAACAATTTCATCGCATACCTAAAGTTGGCTTTGATCATACCTCATAAGCGGTAAAAAATACCCCCAAGTCCTCCTTAAATACCCCACCTAGTACATTGTTGAGAGTTGAGTTTTGCTAGATTTATATTTAGATATTGCTTGGTTTCCAACTATAAAAGATCTAGTATCGTTTTAGTGCAGTGCTCACTAAAACAAGCATAACTTTGTCACACGCGATCCATTTTTGTCGTATAACCACTCAAATTGTTTAAAAAGAAACATATGCAACTAAAGGTTACCTTTCCCTACTAGGTGCTCTGCCTTTGACCTTTGGACTGAAACATGTTAAGCCCAGCTCCAATTTTGGTCAGCGCTTTCTTTAATGCATACTGGAATGGCTGCCGATGCGATAGACGGTCTACTAAGGATTGCAGTCTTCTTTGATCATAATCTCATATCTTGGAGAACACACAAACAAGACACCATGTCTAGGTCAAGTACGAAGGCTGAATTAAATCTGAATGCTATGGCTGAAGTGATATGAGTTCAAACTTTGTTGACAAAACTAGGAATAGATCATCCAAAGGCAGCATCATTATGATGTGATAATCTCGATGCTACATATTTTTCAGTTAATCTAGTTTTCATGCAAGGATAAAGCATATATAGGTGGATTGTCGTTTTGTTCGACATATAGTTGCTAATGAGCATATGAGTATCGGTTTGATACATACAGGTGATCGGTTCGACAGATGAAAACTTTTCCATGCAATCTCAACTTAGTTAAGTTGTGATTGGGAGAGGACCTAAAATAGCGTGGTGCGTTGTAATGTGTTTGTATCTGATAAGGTTAGAGATTATTCTGATATTTCTCTTTGTATAGTTTCCTTATAGACCAAGGAAATCAAAACCGTATCGATCTATAATCCCTAGACTAACGAGATCAAAACCGTATCGATCTATAATTCCTAGACTAAGGAGATCAAATGAACATGCTTAACCCATTGTTTTATAGATTAAGCTCTCACAATTTACTTATATTGAACTTTTATACCTTTATTAACTCATATTGTCACTAAATGTAGACGGTTTGTTTTGATATAAATAATAATAATTTTCTTTTTTTACTAGAGGAATCAACGATGCAAATGCACCCTAACACTAAGATACCATGTTTTATTATGTAGTTGTAATATTATCATCAAATTTAGTTTCATATGATAAGATCTGCATTTTGTCCTTAATATTGTTTCATCCTTTTAAATTTTTGTTAATTTAGATGTTGAAGAAAGTCTTTTATAAATCATATTCCTCGGTAAAAAAAGTCTCTACAAACAATGTATTCCAATAATAAAAGGTTTATTTTTTGTAAAACCATTTTCATAGCATACTTAAATATTATGTATAGCGGGTCTATTAATATGGTACTGGTTTTCTGAGTACAAGCCTAAGAAAACAGACAGTCTAGAGCGTGTGAGTTGTAAACAAGTGATTTGTCGATGCCACTGTTGTGCATGCTACTAGATTTGTAGTGAATCAGAGCCATCGGATACAAAACAATCGGCCAGATCACCTTGGGCCATTTACATATAGAATCTTAATTAATGTAGTACACAAATAAATTATGCCAAGTCCCACACCGTATATAGAACGACTAAATGTACAAATCACAACTCGAATATATGCCAAGGATCACACGGGCAGAATCAGACATGATTTTTTATGGAAGAGCTGTAACCATCCTGGTCATCGTAGAACTTGGACCAGAGCATGACCCCTCCATACTTGCTGGACCCCTTCAACGCCGGGAGCACCTGCGACTCGAGGCTCCCCGTGGGTATGAACCCGCTTCCCGCCGCATCTGGCGCCGCCGGCAAGCCGAGGAAGATGTATGTAGCATTGACCGCCGATGTCCACTGCTTCCAGGAGTTGAGCAGGTTGGCGGTGCTCCCCGGCGTGTACTGGCAAGGCGGGTTGTTGTAGAACTGAACCCACACGTAGTCGAAGAGGCCGGTCTCCAGGGCCTTGCCGACCGACGCGTCCGGGAACGGGCACTGCGGCGCCGCTGACAGGTACACCTTCTTCCCCCCTTGGCCGCTGTAAGATTTCAGGTGCGCCGCGAGGGCGCCGTAGTAGTCCGGGTTACCGCTCTCGATGTCGAAGTCGACGCCGTCGAGCACAGCGTCGCCGAGGGGCCTCTTCCCTGTCCCTCCGAGGTAGCTGTTCCAGATGTACTGCGCGAGGTCGGCGGCGTCCTTTTCGGAGTTGAGCGTGTACCCTCCGGCGCCTCCGCCGATGGAGAGCATGACCTTGACGCCCTTGGACTGGCAGGAGTGGATGTCGGCGGTGAGGTTGGTGCACGCGTTGGAGTAGGGGTCGCAGTGGCCGGCGAGGTTGAGCTGGGGAGTCTGGCCTGAGCCGAAGCTGCAGAGGAAGGCGATGTTCACGAAGGCGTAGTTGCCGGTTGCGCAGGTCTCGGCGAGGGTGCCCTCGTTGCCGTTCTGGCCCCAGTAGATGGCGATGCTGCCGCCGTTCGCTGAGGCGAAGAGGAACATTGCCAAGACGCCGGCGATGAACAAGGAGCTTCCAGGAACGGCCATTCTTGAGAGCTAGCTAGAAAGCTCTCGTATGTGCACTGCTTTGGGATGGGATGATGCTAAATGCATGGACGGTCTGCTTATATACTACTACCGCAGACAGCCTTGGAAAATTTGAAATGGATTTTTAAGGAATGCGTGCCTTGGAGGTAGCGATGGATCAACGTCGCTGTTTCACCATTCTCCACGGAGTTTTTGGCCAGAAATGCCTCTCCTCCTTGTGCCTGAATGCCTGATACGTTAAGCTGCCATAATTTCTTGTTTCTAAATACCTGCAACGCTGAAGGCTGAACGCGCTGACTTGTTCGTACGATTGAGATGATATTGCTCGCAACTCCGTTCGTATTGTGTATGTGAAGTACACGTTGATAGTACTGTATCGGTATTGTGGATCACCAAAATACAGGGCACTCTGCCTGTCCCGATCACTGTGCAGTTCATTCAGTTATGGCAGGCAATTCAGACTTCAGAGCATGCCAAATCTTTCAGATGAACCTGACGCTTTTCGGTGGAAGCTCTGCTCGGCAGAAGAAACATGGGACACGACGGCGCCGCATGGGATGTCATCGACTGAAGAGGAGAGTTGTGACGGCGCCACGATCGCGCTTGGGTCCATGTACATTCTCAAATGTTTCGACTAGCTCTTTACTCCACTATCTCTACATACATTGCATAAAAGTTGGGAGAGGACGAGACCATGCATATGCAGGGGACTGGAGATTTAGGATTGATTCACTAGCACTGATTTTAATTTAGCTCATATGTTGAGTTTGTCCTGTACAGTATAAGAGGACCATGGAGTAAAATAAAACTAGAAACCGTGGTGTTTCTCAGTCGGATCTAAATATATGGCCTGCAGCTTAAAACAGTGATGATAGTGGATCATAGACGCATCCATGTAGGAAGGCACAAATATCCTTGTAGATATATCTAGATCTTCCAGTGGGTCCCCCCCGCAGCAAAAGAAAAATTCAGTGGCTGGTGCTTAACATCATCATACTAGTAGGAAAATCCATTGAAGAGATTGAAATGATGTCTCATGTGGCAACAGAGAACTTGCTACATAGAGTCCAAAATCCTGGAAATTTAGGTACAGGCACGGCAGAGCGTAGTAAAGATACTGAACGAAACTTCGAAGTGCACTAAGATACCAACAGATACATACACACCCTGATGCGTACCTGAGGCCACACTAAGACCCATGGCAAACACATACAGTCTTGCTACAACCATATAGGCACGGACATGTTCTTCCATCATGAGCTACTACAAAGATTACTCCTACAGACATGTTCCATCTAGACAGGCGACGGCAACGAAATCGCAGGGCAGCCCAAAACGGAACACAGGCCACCTCCATCACCCAACACATCGCCACACAGATCACAAAATGCACCACTAGCAACGGTCACTACCACTAAAGCTTGCAGACTATTAGGGAACTATCAACCCTCCCGCGACTGGAGGTCACCACCGGGATCCTTCACTCGTCCGGAACCACTTCCATGTTCTGCTCTTCGTACCTCACTGCAACCAGGAACTGTATGCTCACCTGCACAACCAGGAAACGGCGCAACCGGTGGGTCATCCAGGCTGATCAAGGTCAAGTAGGTACACAATACACCTAGTCCAGTACGAATGGTTTACCTGCTTCGGGTCATACACAGCGAACTCGTTGTACTCCAGCGGGCCGTCGTTGTTCCCCGAAGGCACTAGCTTGCCACATGGCACCTTCACATCATCTCTCCAGGTGAAGTGCTCCGACTCATCTGTCGTCTTCCTCCCTACCCCCTTCACGCCGGTCTTCTTCTCTTCCAGAGATTTCACATCCTTTTGTTTCCAACAGGGAGGCAGCATCAGCATCAAATAAGGAGAAACAGGTTTAACTTTAAGATATACTCAAAAGCATGTGGCACTGGGGCAAGTACCTTTTCCCCTGGTGTGCCTGTTATCTCTTTGACATCTTCCCCGAGAGAAGCTACTGCCAGGACCAGGTACCCTTCTGGACGGTCGACTGCCGTGAAGCCATAACGAGCAGCTTCCGCTGCCGCATCTGAACAGACTATGGCTTTACCAAACTACATCCACAGCATACAAGTTTTCAGCACAATGTTCAATGTATCAGCCAGTGGGAGTCAATAAGGCAACGTAACCCAAAAATTACCATGTATCCCGGGACAGGTAGATGGCAAACAGCAGGCAGGAAACCTTTATACAGATGCCTAAGCAAGTTTGAGCTTCTAGTTCCTGCAGAAAATAAGAGACTACTGCCAGTTAAACAGAGGTGACAATATCAATAAGACATCAATTATATCGTGCACTGATGGTCTGGAGGATTGGGTACAGACACATACCACACCAAAGAAGAACTTTGTTTGGTAGTTTCTTCATTTCACTATAGGAAGGAAATGCACTAGACTCGACAGCATATACCCGATCAACAGATACACCATAAACCTGCAACAGAGTGAAACTTGAGGCAGACCCCATGGGTAGAGAAAACTAAAAGCACAGGAACATCTCATCCTACCACATCATCAACCTTCACAGGTTCATATGTTTTCTCCAGATACTTGAGAATCATCTTGTAATCCTCTGAATCTTCAGGAACGCAGTTGATTGAACAACCGAGTTTCTTGTAGCATTCAGACAGCGGATCATCTAAGGTTGAGCCAGAAATATCTCCTATAAGATGAGAAGCAACATTTATATCGCGTATCGTCTCGAAGCCAGAGGCCACCTGCTTGTCACAAGTTGCAAGAAGATTAACACAAGCAGGTCAACCATAAGAAGATTATGTCTGATAAAAGTTTTAGACAGTACGTTGTCAGCAATCTGTTCAAATCCCCTCATTGTATACGGCCGAGTTGTGGGGAACAGGGTGAACCACTTGTTGCTTATTTCTATCCAGAATGCATCAGCAGCAGGGGGAGATTCCGGTGCCGGTTCCGCATCTCGGATCCACTGAAGTAGCACTTCCTCACCTGAAAAATTCGATTAGTCCATGATAAACTTCCAAGTATAGTAACCAAAAGTGTTCAAGGGCAAACAAACCTCTCCTCAAATGGACATCTGTAAGCATCCCGATTGGAAGATCAGGCAGATCCTGGGCCATCTCTGTCAAAGCATATCTGTGGCACAAATGAGTATATATCAGTTTCGATGATCTCCCAACTAACAGAAGGGACCTAAATTTTAGGAGACTAAACGACTACATCCAATTTAATGATTTCCCAAGAAACACGGTCATGCGAGTTTTCATTTATTTTACCAAGGAACACAATGCAGATAATGTTCCAACCAAAAATGTAAGCCGCATTTTAAACTAGCAATGCAGAAGTAAAATTAACTGGCACCTGTATATTTCTTGACTGCACAACTGCTTTACGAGAAAAGCGACTGCAGGGTCCAACTTGCAGTGTGCTGCTGCAGATCCCAATTGACGAAGTCCTGCACCTCCATGACGCACGTCAAATCCAATGTCCTGCCAAGAGAAAATAAATATTTATGATAGCGTTCCTCGGTGCATTTAGAAGGTTGGAATCAGAAAAGAAACTCGAAAGTACCATGTCTAAAGGGTACATCTTCATACTCTTCTTCTCAAACTTCTTCTCTCTCTCCCATGGCTCAAACTCATTTCCAGTCACCTCCTCAAATAGGCGGACAAATTCCTGAACAGCATCACTGACGCGGCTACCAAAATCTTCAACACGTTCCTCTGCCATCTGGTCATGGCCAATTGGACCCTTCTTGTAGAAAAGATGCAAGTGTTTTTCAGGTACCATGATCAGCTGCAGAATGCAAAAGCTGCATAGAAACAGTTTGTAAGCACTTTGAGTCAATGTACCCTTCATTGTCCTCGAACATCAAGATACATGATAACAAAAGAACATACTGGTTCATCTCGGATCCCAAATCGCACACTGAGAAGGCACAATTGTAGATGATGCCATCCTTCTCAAAGATAAACCCACCATCTTTGTCCAGTTTAGAGTCCTTATGCACTGATCTTTTGCCAGCAAGTTTCAGCTGCTCAATAAAAGAAAAGCTGTTGAGAACCAAAATGAAGGTGCAATTATGAAAAGCTCATGGCAAAGGCATAACCTCTGCAGCCAAAGTCTCAATGGCCTCCTCGCTTGGATGAAGCTTGTCCAGTGGCAGTCCTTTGCCTTCCGGGACAATATCAGTTACAATATCATAAGCATCCAAAGGCTGAGCTTCGTTCTTCTGGATGCTATCAACTATCCAGTTCTCACTAACAATAGGAGTACCACGCTCCCTGTGCATGCAGGGTTCAATTGTCATACACATCATCATAAAACATACTACATTGTTAAACAAAGAAGGGAGAGAATGGACTGTGTTAACATGCATTTATCACACTTTGGAGCATTGAGCATATTTAGAGACAAGAGTAGTATATAAGGGATTACAGTGCTTCAGCAAATCCTCCTGAGCCACCTCTATCTCTTTCAGCTGCAGAAGCGACTACACATGTGACACCTGCGGAGGCAACAGTACCAGCATTATGAGTGGCTTACCCTGCACTATCAAATGTGCAACATTTCGTTCATGATATAACAAACAGGATTTTACTGCATGATACCCACCAAGAACAGAATTACTGACTTTCCCTCCATGCTTCAGAATCTGCTCCTTGAAATAAGCCTGCAGTTTTTTAACCAACAGATTCAGATCATGAAACACTTTTAAGCTAATATAGAAGCAAGCAACGTTCAAACACAATACGTGTGAGCGCGACATCCGCCCAGACAATGCAATCATCATGCCCGAGAAGATATGGGCCTTCTCATCCAAATCTCGTTTAGGGTACCCCTTCCCTTCCTGTTGCTTCAGCCACTGCAAGGAAGCAAATGAAATGCAGATTACATACCACTCGTGAAGATTACATACAGCGCTGTTAAATAATCAAAATTTGATCTTGTTACCTTGTTTACGAAATCATCGCGAATGCCATCCGGGACCTTTATAGGACCACTTTTCCTTGGAGGTTTATTGGTGCTGAAAATGCAGCTTGCCCACTCACTGTATTTCCCTTTGCACTTGTATTTCCACCCTTTACACTCAAGCTGACCACTACATATTGGGCACTTCTCCAGAGGCCCATAAAAGATCATATCCTCACTGAGGACATGCAGAGTTTGTCACAAATTAGCCAAAAAAATAGCATATGACAAAGTAATTGTGATTTTAGTATAAGAACCTCTCATTCAGATAACTCAAACAGAACATACCAGTTTGGAACAACTGCATCTTCTGATCCCGAAGCATCTTGCTCATTAGCTTCAAGGATCTTGCGCATGTCCTCCACAGAGAGGTGTTCCCTTATGGCCTTGCAGAAGTCTATGAACTCTTTCGTGGCATTTTCCTTTCCATTTAGCTCAGACTCTTTACCTTTGAGCTTCTTGGTCTTCGCCGGAGGTTCCGGGTCATCTAACTTGTTCTTGGAGGGCCCCTGCTTCCCCCCTTCCTGCTCTTTGTTTTCTGCCTTCTGCCTTTTGGGGGAAGCCTTCCCTTCTTCAGTCGCATGCGTTCGTGATCTTGTCTCGTGTACCTCCAAGGACAACAACATTTCACAAATTGATGAGCGGCATAAAGAATCCATTCGAAAACAATCAGAGCTAAGCAATAGCAGAAGCCAGAAGGGTATTCAAGAGCTAGATAAGAGACACATATTAATGATGATCCCACATGGAGCAACATAAAAGTTTGCAAGTTTATGCATCATGCATATGTCATATGTCAGAAAGGGAATAATTAATTTTTTGTTCTTTTGAGTAGAATCTACAAGAATTGGTTCTAACAAAGGACATCGGTACATACAGTTTATACATATAAAAGGACCAGGTACTGATACCACATTCACATCATTAATATACACGCCAGATGCGAGTATGCTACTGTTTCACAGCTGAAACTGAGAAATACGAGGAGGAAACTGAGAAATAGAAGGAGTCCACAGTCACAATAGGTGAAACAAGAGACTATCAAGATCCGAAAACGATTATGAACAGCTGAAATCTATCACTATGCGGGTATTTCAGAATCAGAAACAATGCAAGTTGACAACAAAAAGGAAAATGCTATAACTCGTATCAGTCATCAATAGGCAAACCATTCTCGGTGACATCAATCAATTAATCCATCGTACTAGCTAAACTCGCTAGTCCTAACAAAGTACTTCTTGCAATAAAATGGCAAGAACCTATCCATGTACTACCCTTGAAAGCTTCCAATCCACGGGCAACTAAGGATCAATCGCAGATTACAGCAATGTATTTGGACCGGATGAGATGGGGGCAGGAGAGCAAGTACCATGGTGGCTGGATTACGAGGAGATGGAAGTAGCGAGAACCACCAGGGTCCCGGTCCATCCTTATCAAGGGACCTAAATAGGCGCCGAGGCGACCGCGGTAGAAGTGGGGGAGTTTGGGTGTCGCCGCCGCTGGGCTCCAGGTGTGCCCTCGCCTGCCTGCCCCCGCGACACGTCGCCTGCCGCCAGCTCTCATGCAGATGCTAGGTGCGTCGCGACTGGCGCTCATCGGGGAGCGCACCACCGAGGGGCAGATGTAGGGGGAAGGGCATTTGGGGAAGTCGGAGTTCTCGGATGCGGTGGGAGTGGGATGAAAACCGCCGCCGGTGGTATCCAATCTCAGAATTTTCTATTACTCCGTATTTCGTTTATTTGAGAAAATTGCAGAAAGCTATTATATTTCGGGCCGTAGAGCGAGTCAGTACCAACATTCTTAATTTTTGCTTGTCAGTATCAATTTTGAGTCACAGCGTTGCAAATCACACTAATTTTCATCTGACAGCATTTTAACATGTTTCCTGACAAGTGGGACCCATATAACAGAGCGGACTAGTCAACAAAAATTGTCACGGTGGAGGATGAGCTAAGCTGGATGTTGGGCCCACTTGTCAGACCGCGTCACTCCTCTCCACCGAGGCAGCGGCTGCCGGCTGGTACTGTTCATCCCTTTCTTCCTCACCCTCGATCCGGCCAACTCACCGCGCAAATCAGGCCCCGCCGCCGCCGCATTCCTCCGTCGCAACTCACCGCGCAAATCAGGGCGCCGATGACAAAGACGGCTGGCATCTGGAGGCAGCCGAGGAGGTACTGATAGGACCAGACCCTGGTGGGCATGGCCTCGAGCTGCTTGAAGTCGTTCGGGCCGTAAAGGCGTCCCTCGTACACGGCGCCGGTGAAGTCGTTGAGCTGGAGCTTCCACTCCTTCTGGAAGTCGCGGTACGGCCGGAGCGCCGGCGGGATCTCGTCGGAGTGCACGAAGAGCCACGCGTTCATGCCGCGGGCGACGGGGCGGAGCGACGCCCACCGCATGCTCTCCACCGTTGCCGCGAGGTCGGAGTTCTTCGCCACCACCAGCCACGCCGTGGGAGGGAGCGACGCCCGGATGTTGCGGAGCTGCGCCACCGTGAAGCCGTGGCACCAGATGCCCGCCAGCAGCTGGCACCCTTCCAGCTCGCGATGGAGAACCTCCTGGCGCGCGCGCTCCACCGCCATCCGGATCGACAGCAGCGTGCCCCCGTCGCTGCGCACGGACGTCATCGTCGGCGAGGACGGCGGCGGCGAGGGTTCCTGACAAGTGGGCCCAACATCCAGCTCAGCTCATCCTCCACCGTGGCAATTTTTGTTGACTAGTCTGCTCTGTTATATGGGTCCCACTTGTCAGGAAACATGTTAAAATGCTGTCAGATAAAAATTAGTGTGATTTGCAACGCTATGACTCAAAATTGATACTGACAAACAAAAATTAAGAATGTTGGTACTCACTCGTTCTGACAGTCCAAATTATGGTAGCTTTCTGCAATTTACTCCGTTTATTTTCTTCGCGACATTGGAAAAAGAGAATAGAAATGCCTGCGTCTTTCCTAAACCGGAAAATAAGAAAGGACTAGATATATGAGAAGCTGAAACAAATCATTTTTTTACAAGAGCTAAAACAAATCATTGAGAACCAACATATGGCTCAGCGTAACCTTAGCACCAAAATTGGGAGATGTAAAACACAACACAAAATCCATATCAAAACCTAGTAGTTAGCACTTGGAAACACTCCTAAAGGACCGGGCCGGCAAAATCCGAGGCCATGTGCGAAACTCTAAAATGATACCTATCTCACCAGAAAATAATGAAAAATATAATGTATATATTCTTTGGATGCACATTTAAAGTGAAGATCTACTCTCATTACCTATATATTCTTAATAAATTGTAAAATCATCTAAAAAATGTTCTAAGATGTATTTTAGAAAAGAGACCGAAACGATGATAGGGGACTATATTTTTGTTACTGTTATGTACTGTTCATCGGTGCCTATCACTCACAAACTTTATTTCATCCTTTCTCTTTTCATTTCATTTTTTCTTATATTACCCCATCTCCTTCAAATCAAGTGAAAATCTACTCCAATTGATGAAATAGTTGTATCCATGTGGCGAGAACAAGCAGCTCTGATTACAAAACACAACACAAGTTGGCATAGTCCAAGTCAATATGATAGCTCGATCACCCAGGCCCCGACAGTATTGTGGATCATAATCAATTCAAAGAAAATGAATAAATTATCATACTATAATAACAGGGGTAAGTGTAATATTGGATCATGTCACATGACTTAAAATTCTCTAGTTGTATTCAAGCAAGAGTTTACGACATGCTACGAAAACATGCACTAGGAACATCCATAGCCTTACCATTAGCGTCATGGCCTTTACTTGGGGATTCATTTCTAACCGTGGGAGAAAAAAGCATGAGGATTACCCACGAAGAAGAAATATTTCTTACTTTCGCTCCCAACAATCATAGCTCCTACGGGCCATAAGAAGGAAACAAGTCAATATGGAAGGATTGGATGGTTTGGAAAGAGGAAGTTGAAATTAATTTTATTCATGCCATTTTAGTTTACATTCTATCATTAACTTTCTCATGAGCACATAAATAGACCAACAAAATCTTGCAAAACCTTTTTAAAAAGAACTAAATCTTCCAAAATCTTATTGAAAAAATCTTTTAAAACCAACGATCCATCAACCGTGCTATATAACCACACCAGCACGGATGCGGTCACGGTCACACGCTTCAACATTCCTACCAACGCAAATTTTACACGAGCGGTGCAACGGAGGAAAAACGTGGAACAAAACCAGAAAAGAAGAAATATTTCTTGGTTTTGCTCCCAACTATCATTGCTTCTAGGGACCAATTTAATGCATGAAATGGTCTGGGTGCACTTCGTCCTAGATGTCTAGCGCTATCAGTTATTTTGTTCCCAGCCCATCAAAATTTGGGTCTTCGGTTACACAACACCGAAATTTCTAACCCGATTATTTCCATCCATTTGTACTAGCTCGGTCTAGAAAAATATTAACCCCACGTGACCTACGACACAATTCCTAGGATGAGCGAACGGCCACAGACGATTAAACTAGAAACATGCAAGAGATTAGGGAGAAGGGGTTTACAAGGTTTCTTGTGGTTTGGATGAAGGGTTGAGATTAACCAAATCCATGCGTGGGATGGATTCCATGTCTGGTTTCAATCCCATAAAAACGAACTGTCGGAAGAAAATGACTGGATGGTTCGGAAAGGGAGTTAACCAAAAATCCAATTTGTTTGACCTGTGCAAATTAATTCATTTTTTGAAAACATATTTTGAAATGTCACAAAAACTGAACACATATACAACCGGACAATCTATGTCCGCACATAACTTTTCGGTAAAAATGGCATTGTTTGTGTCTCATGTGAAAAAAGATAAATTTTTTATGCTATAATATGATTATTCACATACAATGTTTTTACACGGGTCACATAAAGTGTTCTTTTCTCATAAAAACGTATGTGCGAGTTTAGAGTGTCCGGATGTCCATACAATTTCTTTAGAATACTATAAAATTTATTTTTATGAAATTTTCATACAGTACTAGATTCATATACACTGTGAGCCAAAACATCATCATAAACTTACATTTTATCCATGCTCGTCTCACATCCCCACTCCGGTTTGCAACGCGCACGCCACGCCGGATTCCAACTCCGCCACCGCGATGATAGCCCACTACCCCTCCGTGTTCCGCGCACCCCTCCCCGCCGCCGGCCTACGCCACCTGACTCCCCACGCCTTCCATTTCACCGCGACCGCCTACTCTCCTCCTCCTCTACCGCCCTTCCGCCTGCGGCCTCTGCGCGCTGTCGCTGGAGGAGGCTCACCGGTAATCCCCCAACGGCAACACACTATCCTACTCTGCTCACTTGCTTCACTCCAACTCAAATCGCTCGTGGCACCGCAGGTAGCTGGTGATGGAGGCAAACGCGCGACGCCTCCCCCACTGGGAGCTGCGGTGCTCGACTTCGCGCGGAGCAACTTCCTCCCGCTAGGTAAGCTTCGTGCTTCTACGCGATGTCAGCTGTTTCCTAGGTGCATACTCTGTTTATATTTTCGTACCGCCAATTCCTGCGTGTGGGATGTAATGCGCGTGTACCGTGTATGGTTGCGGAATTTCACGAGCCAATTCAGCCACCATTGAATTAACCCGTGTGAGCTTTGCTTGTGTATGATGCCAATACTTGTCTACAGAACAGGAAATAGGCGGAGATACAGCTAATTCGAATGATCCTCATTTTCTCTTTCTCCTAAGACACATCATTTTTTTTCATTTGGATGTGAACCGACTGCAGCTTATGTTGAACCGTGTTGTTTTGGAGACATTACCATTTACCACAATAGGTTAATGCAAATCTCAGGCTGTGAACTTTAATTGAATTGATTATCTTTCTTATCATCATAGCTCTAATCGGTGGGATTGCTTTGGCCCTCTTGGATCCAACACTTGGATGCCTTGCTCACAAATATTCCCTGTCAAAGTACAGTACTTTTGGGATATTCGTTATTTCAGGTTTGGTTTCTTAACCTAGTGCACATGATGTTGTGTCTTCCTACACTAATAGCCTCCTCTTGCATAGGATTGACTCTGCGTACCAAGGAGCTTGGTGCAGCGTTACAAGCTTGGCCTGCTGGACTCTTTGGACTAGTATGGCCCAATGTTTAGTCCTTGGATGTTGCACTTGTTGATCTACTATTACTCCGCGCCCGTGACTGTGTCTATGATTTCAGGAAAAAAATGTACCTCTGTCAATAATAGTTCTTACTCCGGACACTATGATCTATTATGTTATTGCAGATCACATTTCAGATTTCACAATATTAGTTGTTCTAGTAACTTTCTTTCATTCACATGGTTTACTTGGGATCAAATGTTGCCTCTGTAATTTTATAGATCAAGCTCAATAGGTCTGCTGACTTATTTTGTTGTTATGCTTCTCATTGCAGTGCTCAATTTTGCTGTTCACGCCCTTTCTTGCAAAATTTATTGTGCAAACTCAGTTCTCCCCTCCTGAATTTATCACTGGTATAAGGCTTAGCTTCATTCTTTTTTGTCCAATTCTCTTAAGGGTTTCTCAGTTCTCATCCCATCATTTCATGTTGCTATGTGATAGCTCATGCCTTTGTAACTACAGCTTATTTGTTTGATGTTCACAACACATCTTGCAGGGTTGGCTATGTTTTGTTGCATGCCAACAACATTATCAAGTGGAGTCACACTAACACAGGTTCTACTCGTCTCTAATCATCATCAATGAACATCTTCTACTTTGTGAGGATAGCTAGTATCATTCCAATCTAACACAACTTTATCCTTACTATTTAGCTTGCTGGTGGTAATACTGCACTTGCTCTTGCAATGACAGTCATATCCAATCTGCTGGGCATTATATTAGTAAGTGCAACTTTATTATGTTTTTTACATTGTTGTCAATCTTCGCCAGTGATTGAAATAATTAACCCAATATTGAGTTTTACAGACTTAACTTTGTTGAGTCTTTGAAAATTCAAATTACACAGCAACATATTATTTAATTTTGTCGTGTTCCAGTTTGAGTTGACAATTCATTATAGTCTTGAACTCCTTTTACATATTAAATGAAATTCTCTTCTTGTGTGGAAGTTACTAAATGCGGTTGTCAATCCGGTAGATTAAACCAGATAAACTGGTCTGTTTATTGCATAAAGATATATAATAAACTTCTATAAATTTTGGCACAAAGAATTGTAGAGTTGTTGAAGTTTTGTGGGATTGATCAATATTTTTCTGATTAGCATTAGGTCTCCCAGATTTAGTAACTCCCACACACAAAGTCAAGTTAGTTCTTTTAATTGGTAAAATGTGTTTTACGATAACCATCGTGGCTTAATTTTTCCTTTTGCTTTCCGCAGGCTAAAACTTTCCATGCTTAGTAAAAGTGGCTCATGTTTTTTAATCACGGATTAGGTACCTCTTTCTCTTGCAAAGTACATTGGGGCTGGAGCTGGGGTGTCTTTGCCTACAGAGAAACTGTTCAAAAGTCTGGTCAATACCCTTTTAATCCCCCTTATTTTAGGCAAGGTATGTACATCTTCATACCTCTGTACTCCACATCATAATTCACGGTCTGTTATTTCAGTATAATATATCATGCCATTATGTCATAGTGTGCTGATTTCAGTTTATAATATTGAATCGGATAAGAGTAGCGCCTATTTTATTATGCACATGTGTGAAGATTATAACTATGTCCATGGTAAAAACTTTTGTGATAAGCGAGTCAGTTCTGGTGAACATCCATTACAGCGTGCTTTTAGTGCAAACATCGTATCAATGCTTTAAGTATAATGTACATTGCAACATATTTTAGTTGATTTCATGGAACAGAACAATCAGGAGTTCCTGTATCTGAACTTATCTCCTTCAAATGCATAATACTTTTTTCCTTTGAACTTCGAATGTCACTCTGTTTTTCTCCCTTTCTTCAGCCATAGTGTGGCACACTTTATTTTGAAGTCATTTATCATTACATACTTCATTCTCATTATTGTAGTTCAGATCTATGCAAAAGTTTACTGCTTTAGTGCAAGCCTGAAATAGTGGAATCTACACTTACGGTGTTTTTTTCTCTTTTGTCAGGTTGCCCGAGAAACCTCAAAAGGTGTACATAATTTTATCTCTCTATAAATCAATGTCACTTAACAAGTTATTGATATGGAGTGCTTAATGTATTTCTTATGTAGGTATTGCTGAATTTGTTGATGGGAATCGCCAAGGATTTTCAGTTATAAGTGCTGTTCTTCTCAGCCTAGTATGTCTCTAACATGAAACACGTTGTTTGACAGTATTTTTTTTCAAGTAACTGGCAACAGCGCTGCCTTTCTGTTAGAAGAAAACACACACTTTTTTTTGCATGAATGTGTTAACTGATTATTAAGTCCACTTGTTTGTTGTACTAGTTTGTTCTGTTGTACATAGTTCGGTCCTACGAGAAGCGTTTCCAGTGATGCTTACATAAGATAATTAAAAAGAAGGTTTCTTTGTTCTGGAAGTTGTATTGGGTCATTTAGGTATTGTAGCTGTTTGGGTACTGACGCATTACAGTTTACAATAAGGATTTCAGGTGACAATTTTAATCTCCGGCAGTTGTGCATGCTGGGAAATGGATAGATGTAACAGAATACCTGAAATTATTTCATAATTATCTATGATTTAGTTATTAGCCATGTTATTCATATAGATGGTTTGAAACATATCACACTTGTACAAAGTGAATTTAGTTGTATTTGTAAAACGTGAATAGGGAGAACATATATCAGATGAAGATGAGAGATGATAAATTTTAGGATAATTGATGGAGTAGTAGAAGCTTTCTAATATTTTTTGATGTCTGATAACCAATAAATCCAACTTTACAGTTACAGCTAGTTTGCAGAACACATTTTTGGCTTTACATGGGGGACTGTTTAGGAGTTTCTCTTACTTGATGTTGTTCTCGTAGTTTATGTTGAATCTGTTGCAAATTCGCTTATTTACACTGGTTGGGGAACACTCTTTAAATATTTCCATTTCACAGGTCCCATGGATACAAGTAAGTAGATCAAGATCGTTGCTCTTGTCCATTCAACCAAAAGCTTTTGCTATTACTGTGGCCATTGGAGTGTATGCATTTTTATCTGACCTTATTGTATTTTTTTAACTTATGATGCTGATATGGAACTTAAAGATACAACTTCTATTAGAAAATGTTTCTGCATCTCATCTGTAGAATACCGTATGCCCTGGCTATGTTATTTGACAAGATGAAGTTTTTGTGTGATTTTTTTTTTATCAAGCTTGCAATATTTTTCAAAATTATCAATCTAGTTACAGTTGTCAACGCTTCTCCAGTCTAGAATGATTATTTATAACTGTATGGTTTCACTTTTTGTAACGAATTGAATTCCACTCTTCCTGCCTTCAGTGCGGTGCATCGCTGTCGAATTGTCCTGGCAATGTGTTCACTGTGTCCTTCACTCAGCACATGCATTACAAGTTGCATCTCCAATTGATTACATTTTGATATGTAGAGGACCCTACAGGTGTTACTCGGAGATAAATAAATTAATAATAACGATACCTTTTGCTTACTCTTTTCTGGTAGTGTCATTTGGGTGTGATTGGGCAAAGTTATCACTTTATGCAGCCTTTTCAGAAACCTAGTGGATCAGAGCAATTGCCATAAGTAAGAGCAAAGAAATAAAAATTGTCCTGGTTGGTTCGATGAAAAAGATTATACCCTGTTTCATGCATTTAGTGACTGTTAACTACACATTTTTATGCCACTGGCGAGCTATAGCATTTTCTGCTTTGGATATGATCTGTACAATATTACGGGTGTGAATCTAGCATCACATGTTATATCTAACAGCGTGATATTTCCTGTCACAGGCTTTTACATCTTGCTCTGTTGGCGTTCAATGCTACAGCACTGCAGGTCTTGTCGTGTCTTAAACAGAAGGAAGAATCGATCTTTGCAAGTAAAGAGTATTCACGAGCTGTCATTTTGGTGGCCAGTCAGGTCAGTCTTTATCAGCAGCAGCAGAAATAGTTTTTTAGTAAATTGCAGTTTGACACCACTAAAATTGACTCAAGTCGCTCACAACACTAGGGTTAGATGACACATAAGACCGGGTAAATTGATATGAAATTGTATGCTGCACCTGCTGGAAAAACCTAGGCTATGATGGCGTAACTCAAAAGAGAAGATACTATGTAACCAAGGAATCACCGCAAGTCGTTGATCATGGGATTACCGCTAGACATCTAGAGTAGCGGAACCAGTCGGTGAAGTTAGTAGTCGTGGTCTTGTTGGACTGCGTCTTCTTGGTTCATGCGGGAAGTAGAGGATCATGCTAGCGTTGCAACAACAATGCCTCCAGGTCAAATTGTTTTCTCGGATCGGATTATGTTCCTTCCATTTAAGCATGTGACCTATTGTCGGGCCATAGCAGGGCATGATAACACTCCCTAATATACATAAATATCGTCAGACAAACATGAACAATGTTACGTCATATGCGTGTCCCTTTACCTCAAGATATAGGTCAAACCCAAGGCTAGTAAGTGTCATCCTTGGTTGGATAGCCCGACCATGGTTTATTGATGACCAGGAACCCCCAAACACGGTCAACTCCTTAATCCTGGCATGGACATGCATTTTCGGATCCATTCACTCGAGACGCCTAGAGTTATGTGTCACGTTGAAACCTAGCAGTTACTGCATAGGAACCTGCTCGTAAAACCCTGTTTTGAGAATGCATCTGGTTAAATCAAAATCCTAATAGCAAATGCCTATATATGCAATTAGTATTCCCTTCTCGCGACAAAAAGGTTCTGCATCTTCTGGCTCTTTCATGCTTAGCTTTCTTCTTGATGTCGTACAGAAAACATTGCCGGTGTTGGTTGCTGTGGTTGAGCAGCTCGGAGGTGCCCTGGGTGAGTCCGGATTTCTTGTCATTCCGTGTGTTGCTGCCCACATTAATCAGGTACTTATTGCACATGCAGTGTTGCTGTTTACACCTGCTTTCTGTCAGGACTCAGGGGTCATTTCTGATGTCTCATATAAATCATTTTGCAGATCATTATCGATTCTATCCTAGTAAATTGGTGGCGCCAGAGAGACCGACAATCTACTAATGCCAAATAACTCAAAATTCTATTTTGATGATAAATCGAACAGTGATCTGGAACTAGTCTGAGAAGTTTGTTACCAAGTCAAATTGAGGTTACAGCATATCTAGTCATTTTTTAAGGAGGCATTTATTGAGATTTTTCATTTTTTATTTTCTATAGAACACCTGGGGTGCTTTAAGCACTAGTGCACTGCCTTTTCTGATGGTAGAACAACTAACGAGAATGTAATTTCAGTTAGTGATTTAGAAAGTGTGATACATGCATTGATCAATCGGTGTCTTTATTTGCAAAGCTGATCTTGTGTAGATTGTGATGCATTTCATGGTAGCCTGTTAACTTGGATTTACTAGCTATATAACTCCTACTCAAAATTGGATTTCATGGTAGCCTGTTAAAATTGATTGTGAGTATTTGCTAGTTAATACTGCTTGGGACCCTAAACCCTAAGTCCACTCTACACGTTATCTATGTTCTGGACTAATTAAATAACGTTAATCTTTCATGTGGTATCAAGGGCAACTCCAACAGTGTCCCACAAATTGTTCAGGCTCTGTCCGATCGGATATTGGGCAAGGCCCAACAGGGCAACGAGGCCACATTTTGTTCGGTTGCCCCGTTTCTAGCCCAAATTTAGAAGTGCTTTTGCGGGACAGTCCTTCACTGCTCCTCATGGGTTCAACACGTCAAAGACAAAAAGGGAGAGGAAACAACGTGGTCTACCAACCGCCCTAGTCCTTTTTAACGCGTACCGGTGTTGTCCACCGTCGCTATCCACACTTTCAGTCCCCTACTAGAAGCTTTCATCCCCAAGCGCCATAGTAGAAACCCTAGGGCTCCAATGGTGAAGGGCGGTTGCAAGGGTTGGTACGGCTACGCCCGCAATGACCACGAGACATGGTCTTGCTCTGGACGGCGGTTGTGGCCCCCATTTCCAGGCGTCCCCATCTCCTGTGCGGCGCCAAGGCCATCGTGCCCGCCCCGCATCTACCTGGAGGTGGAGGTGGTGTGACAGTTCGCGGAGCTAGGCTAGTCGCTACCATGGCCAGATGTCCACCTGCCACACTGATGTCTTCTTAGCTTGGACCATGTGCCAGTGTTGGCCATTCCCGCGAACGTCCGGTCCCATCGCCGGGAGGTCCTGCGGCGCCGGGCGTTCCTCCCGTCGGATTTGCAGCGGGACCCTGCCTACGCCATCGACTCGACGTTGTGGAAGCAGTGGTTCGAGTCCAAGCACGACGCTCGGCGATAGTCCATCGAGGCCCACCTGGAGGGCCTCGACGACAACGAGGAGGACTACAAGGCGTTCCAATCGGTGGAGGAATCCCCTAAGCTATGAGGAGTCCAAGTGGGATAGTCCATTGAGCTCTCCTAGCAGGAGGAGGAGGCCAAGTGGGATGGCCTCCACTAAGCTATCGAGTGGTCCGCGATGCAGGCGATGGCACGACTGAGATTTTGGCTCCACTGAGTAGAAGTCTTCTATGGTTGAGGAAGAACATCTCCATGGTTGTTTCTATTCTCGTGGTTGTCCTTGCACGTCGCCACAACCTGCCTCTAAGAGCGATGACATGGTGGAGATCTTGGCTTGCTGCTACAGATCACACACCGGACCTTAATGAGTTGTGTGGGGAACCTTCTGTGGTGGTGGTGTGCACGACACCCTCACCACCGCCGTCTAAGCCTTGCCAGACGCTCGCCCATCTGGATAGTAGAGGTTTGGATGCTTCAGACTCCCTCCCGTCCATGGACATGGGGCATGTGGTGTCTTTGAGTGACGAGATTGCTGAGATAGGTGTGTTAGCACCTAACTCCGAGGCTCTCTTTGCAAAAGAGTTGTCCGACTTACTCGTCAGTTTAGAAGTCGTTAGTCCTAGATATGGCATCGAGATTGCTTGCGTCTTAGCCGGGAAGGCATCTAAGGACATGATCAAAAAGGTGGAGAAATCTCTCAAGAACAAAAGAAAGAAGAGGGTCGTCTCCTAGAAGTTTCCACGACTACTTGATTGATGGTCCCCATCCGAGTTGGCGGGTTTGTTTAGTTGGTTTTCCTTTTGGTGTGGTGTGCTCTTTGTGTCGTCAGTTTGTGGTTGTCGTAGGTTGAGAGCGCTTGTTGGTCGGAGCTTTAGGTGTTGTTGTATTGGTTTTCGCCTAGTTTTTTGTTTATTATCTAGGCAATTTTTTTCTTCTTAATTAATAGATTTGGGCAAATCTTTTGCCCCTATTTCAAAAAAAAAAGGTAATACGAACCCGATGTTTAACGTCAAATCCATGTATAATTCTATTCACCAAACTGTTTCTTTTCATTCCACGGTGCAGGCGACCAGATCTCATCAAATCAGGTACTGTGTGCCCTTTGGACTGGTAGCTAGACCTCTATTATTAGCATGTCCCAGGGAAGCAGCATTTTTGCGTGGACAACTCCCAAAGTGTCGTGCATCTCCACCACGCGACACAGCCCCTTTTGTTTTTCCATTGGGAAAAGATTGAGGCGATGGCAAGATGCACAGTATCCGCATTGCTCACCCAGCCAGAGTCTAGGGTAGTGCTGGGTACGAGCCCTGCGGACATGAGTTGGAACCGGTGTTGTTCTGGGAGCAATGGAAAGGGACGGGTCCCCGGGGCGAGCGCCTGGGAGCCGACATCTATGCCACCGTCCTGTTTTTGGAGCCCTGTTTGAGGAGGAAAAGGGGAGCGCTGGTACTTCCACTTGCAGGGACACTTGGTACGGTGACACATGGGCTGGTTGTACATAGTACATGATCATCCGTCCTCCATCATATCCAGCATGTGCTGTGCTGGGCGTACGTGCAGATGCGGTCCTGCGATCCCTTCTCTCTGCCCCTATTGGTGCTCCATTATCTTTATCTCTGATGTGTTGTGAAGTGAATTGGGATCTCGTTTGTAAATACAAGGATAAGGGAGCGATTGGCATCCTCAACCTCAACAAATTCGTCGTGGCGCTTCACCTTTGATGGCTTTGGTTCAAGTGGATGGATGAGACGAGAACAAGCTGTGGATTGGGCTTGGGTACCCTTGTAACACACAAGATCGGAAGCTCTTCGTGGTTCTCACCAAGGTTTCTACTGGGGATGGGAGGAAGGCGTCCTTAATTATGGGAATCTTCTTGGATTGACGGACTTCGACCGCGTGACACTGCCCCTTTAATAATCTTCAACATATCGCGCAAGAAAAAGTGCACCGTTTGGAAAACATTAGAGAACAATTTTTGGGTCTCTCAAATCAACATCCAAGAAGGCCTATCTGTCGAGCATCTTGTCCAATTTGCTAAATTATTTTGGTGGTTTGGAAGCTCTCTAATATTGTCTCCTAGTCCCCGTCCTCGGCCAAGAAGCGCCGCTACCGGCGCCGGACGAACTAGGGGCTGACACCCCACCTTCTCTGGCCCCATACGTCGTCGGCGCGCGCACTGTGCCGGCTCCGCAGTTTGAGCTCGTGGAGGCATCTTTCTCCGTGAGCTGTACGTCGCGTCTTCCCGTCAATGACCCACAGGTATAGGGGGTGTATCGTAGTATTTTCGATAAATAGGAGTGTCGATCCCAACAAGGAGCAGAAGGTGTTGACTAGTAGTATGAAGGAGGAAATCTATGTAAATACTTAACAAACATATTTTTAGGGGTTTTATGATAAGAAACAAGGTGCAAGTAATAAAGACAATGAACAATTGCAGCAAATGGCTCAATCCTTTCTTAGCAAAGGACAAGCCGGTAAAAATACTTATAAGGACCAAACGTTCTCGAGGACACATGGAAATTCTGTCAAGTGCTTTCGCTTCAAATAGCTAAGTACCCTTCTTTAGTGTTATAAGTGTATATGGGTGAACCTGTGCTAATGTACCGATCTTACTTGGACTAATACATACTTGTGATTAAACCCCCTGCAAGCATCCGCAACTATAGGAAAGCAATTAAGATATAAACCTAACCACAGCCTTAACTCTGAGATCCTACACTCCCTTGTGCAAAGGTGTCCTAACGGGGGTTTATGTTTCTGTCACTCCGGCAACCCCATAATTAGTAGTCAAATACACAATGCATTCCCATAGGCCCATAAATGGTGAAGTATCATGTAGTCGACGTTCATATAACACCACTATAAGAATAGCACCACAATTTAAATACTAAACCATTAAATAATATCTCAACACAAATACACTACTAACAACATGACTTCTCCATGTCCTCAAGAACTAAACGAACTACTCACAAGACATCATATGAATCAAGATCAAAGATGATATGGTGATGAATAACAATCTGAACATAAACAATAATCCAATGGTTCCACTCACAAGCATCAACTACAATAGTAATTAACACCAGGAAAGTTTCCCCTAAGAACTATCCAAGTATTCAACACAATTGTTACAGCGGGATGGAGTGGTGATGATGGTGCTGGTGGAGATGATGGTGTGGATGATGATGATCCCGATGAAGTCTAGCTTGACGATGGTGTTGATGGTGACGATCTCCCCTCTCCGGAAAGGAATTTCCTCGGCAGAAATCTGTCTGCTGGAGAACTCTTTCTCTCTTGGTTTTTTCCGTCCCGCAGAGGCAGCAGAATCTTTATGTGGTCACTCCTTGTGTTTTAGGGTTTCGAGAGGAAGATATAGGCGAGAGGGCGGAGTCGGAGGCCGCCCAGGTGGGCCACACCCCCTGTAGGCGCGGCTAGGGGTGGCCCGCGCCTGGGGGTGTGGGCCCCTGTGGCCCATCTCCGCCTTCCCTTCTGGCTTCCTTCGTCTTCTGGGAAAATATAATTTTCCATGATTTTTTTGGTATTTTCCGATCTTCGCGAAATTGCATCAAAACACTTCTTTTTCCATCAGAATCCTAAGTCCGGCAGTTCATCCTCCAAGAATTATCCAACATGCAAAAACAGATGAAAAGACATAAGTAACACCTCATAATATGAAATATATCAATGAATATAGGCAAATTATAATATAGAATGGTGATGCAAATTGGACGTATCAACTCCTCCCAAGCTTAGACCTTCGCTTCTCCCCAAGCGAAAATTGAGCTCAGTAAACATGTCCACAGGTTTATGGAGTGAAGTGTCGATAAAAGAATACGGACAAGAAGCATCACACTTACCATTACACAACTAATAGAATAAAGCAACTCATCATTATATAACTTAGCTTGCAACAAGTTCAGGAGTCACAATAGAGATGCATAAAGATAAATCATAATTGGAATTGGCAAACTTTGTTCTTGGTCAGAGAACAGCTAGCAAACAGTTTCACAAATAAAGCTTTTGTAAAGAAGTTCCACAACAAGAGTAATCTTTGCTCAAACATAAAAGGTTTTTCACAATGATAGCTTTCAAAGTAATACTCAATAGATAAGAGTCTTGTGCAAACAAGGAAAATAAAGAACATGATTGAATAAATCATCATATGAATGCTTGAAACACAACAACTCAAATGCTTGCTGGAGATAGATAGGAAGTAGGTTTACTGACTCAACTTGGAAATAGAAGAAGGGCCCTTCATAGAGGGAAGCAGGGATTTCAAGTTCATAAAGAGCTTCCAAAAGATTATGGTACTTACTAGCTTTGAGCCCTCATTGCCCCTATCATAAGCATCTTGAGGTGATTAAGGTTAAAGTGAACAAAGATGGAGTATATGCTTGACGAAATATAAGTTGGCAATCTCATGTCCCTTGAGTACGAGGGTCGCTCCTCATGCTACTCAACTTTAGTTACCGGTAAGTTCTTGTCATTGTAAGTATATGTGTATCATAGAGAACCACCAACGGGGTACCCCTTGCACATGATACAGGAGCTATCCCATAACCAAAATGACAAGGCAAGCATACAATGATCATCTCAGCGATCTTTTTATTTACTATTTGCATAGATTTTTATTGAGGATGCCTCACAGATTGCTCATTATGGTGATGCTGCAAGTTTCCACCATGATTAGGCATGGCTTAGGCTAGCGGCCCGGGCGTTTCTCTAACACAAAATCCATAACTTCATGGACTTACAAGCTCCCTTTTTATTTCACATCGACGACATCCACAAACAAAAGAGCATTATATCAACTGGATATGAATCCACAAGTGTTGAAAGTGTTCCCCGTGATAGCACGGTTCTGCTAATCCCAACGTATAGGTGCAAGCATATACAACTTCGATGACACAATGGTTCAAGTCTATTAGGGAAAAGAAAATAAAGTGTGCCATCAAGTTTGTGAGAGCTTTACTAACTAGTTTTCACATAACAAAATACTTTTTAATTCAAAAGATAGATGAAGCTTGAGAATTTTCTTTGAATAGCAATAATGCTAATAGGTAGATATGGTGGACACAAATGGCACAGGTTTGATTCAATGGATGCATGAGAAGTATGCCTTCTCAAAATAGGTTTTTGGCTAGCAAGGCTGGGTAGCAAGCAAGAGAGTTGAAGGAAATAGGCAAACATACAAGTAATAAAACCAAACATGCAATCTTCCTTGAAGACACAAAAGATCTTAAATAAGGAATACTAGGCTTACGGACCAATCAAGAAAGAAAATAAATGATACAAAATACTCGTAAGCTTTTATTTTCCTTCCAAACCTCAAAAATTGTTGCTACTGACCAGATCTCGGTTTGCCAAAACCAATTTAGATCTACTTGATGCTCCCAAAGTGATGCCAATACTGATCAACAAGATCAATCATATAATAGAGATTGCAAACTAAAATAAGAAGTGCAAAAGGTAAAAGATGAGACTTCTCATTAATATTCCATAAAGGCACTCACACCAAGGGATACATAGATAATCAACTAAAGGAGAGATACTTCCACAATGAAAACCAATCTGTAAGATAAATTTTCTACCAAAGATATGAATCCACTAAAAAGGGAAAAGATAAAAGATAATGATGTGATACCGCGACACTCCCCCAAGCTTGGAATAAGCCAAGGGAATGCCAAACCTGATGACGGGTTACTCCTTCGGTAGTGGTCCCTTGCAATCATGAGACTTCCAAGGTAAAGGTTCCCCATCCAAAAAGGATGTCTTTGTTTCCACAATCCTGAAACTAGCAACATAGCTTATGCGATCAAATCTAGCTTCATACACACAGTTTTGGTTTTGTATGTCGTAGAGATGTGCTTGAAATTGGTTGGTGGCTTGATGTAGTGAGAGGATTTCGTCTTGGAGCTCAGCAACCTCCTCCTTGTGCTTGGTGATGAGTTCTGAACTTATCTTATGGATGATATCCACTTCGAGTTCTACCATCTTCTTGTACCTGAAAACTTCCTGTTCCAATGCTTCCATCCCGTCTTCAAGACCGCATTCTCCTTTAGGGCCTTGAACTTCTTTCATCTGCACCTTCCCATCCTTGAGAATCAACTCTTTGGGATAAATCTTCAACTCATACATGTACGGGTTGATAGCATCGGAGGAGGAATCCTCTATGGGTGATCCAGAGGAAGACTTGTAGCTCCAAAACTGAGAATCTGCCTGATAGAAATAGATCGAAACAAAAACACAACGAGAACACGATGCACGGACCTCGGGGGATCCGGAGGGTTATATATTACGAAGTTTCAAAGCATAAGGAAGGTATTGGTACGAAAACGAGACGGAGAAGGATCTCAGGGGGCTCACACCCCTTCTAGGTGCGGCTAGCTGGGGCCTGCGCCTGGGGTGGGTGTGGCCACCCCGGCCTCTGTTTCCTCCTCTGTTTCGTTTCGTAACATTCCGTATGTAATAAAAACATCAAAAATATAAAAAGATTAGGCCTTCACAAACCTTCTGTTTTCACAACTTTTACCTATTCAAAGACGAAATCCGCAGATTCTAGTGTTTGGTTTCTGATAAATTCTTCCGGAGTCACCATTTGAATAATATCAACATCTTTGTTATAAGAATCTCCAGAGATATAATGTTTTAGTCTTTGACCATTCACCACCTGTGTTGTGTCATCCTCCAAAGAAGATATTTTGATAGCACCTGAACGATATACTTCCTTAATAACAAAAGGTCCTTCCCATTTTGAGAGTAGTTTCCCTGCAAAAAATCTGAGACGATACCTATACGACAAAACTTTCTCACCAACATGGAACTCCCTTTTGATAATCCTCCTATCATGCCATCTTTTTACTTTTTCTTTAAAAAGTCTAGCATTTTCATAAGATTCACTTCTCAACTCATCTAAAGTACTCAAGTCAAGCAATCTTTTCTCACCGACAAGTTTAAAATCTCTATTCAGTTCTTTCACTGCCCAATAAGCTTTGTGTTCTAATTCTAAAGGCAAGTGACAAGCTTTCCCATAAACCATTTTGTAAGGAGACATCCCCATAGGATTTTTATAAGCAGTTCTATAAGCCCATAAAGCGTCATTCAACTTTTTAGCCCAATTTTTCCTAGATCTATTAACAGTCTTCTGCAAGATAGATTTAATTTTCCTATTGGAAAGTTATACTTGCCCACTGGTTTGGGGGTGATAAGTTGAAGCAATTCTATGGTTAAAATCATATTTAGCGAGAGTTTTCCTCAAACCACCATGAATAAAATGAGATCCCGCATGAGTCATGAGATATCTAGGCACACCAAACCTAGGAAAAATAACTTATTTAAGCATTTTTTAAAGAGGTCTTACCATCAGCACTGTTTGTAGGTATGGCCTCTACCCACTTTGTAACATAGTCAACAACAATAAGAATATGAGTATACCCTTTTAAAGGAGGAAAAGGACCCATAAAGTCAAATCCCCAACAATCAAAAGGTCCAATAACAAGAGAATAATTCATAGGCATTTCATTGCGTCTAGAAATGTTACCAACTCTTTTACATTCATCACATGATAAGACAAACTTCCTTTCATCCTTGAAAAGAGTAGGCCAATAGAATCCAGATTGTAAAATCTTTTGTGCGGTCCTATCACCAGCATGATGTCCTCCATAAGCAGTGTCATGACATTTCCTCAATATCTCTTGTTGTTCAAATTCCGGAACACATCTTCGCATAATACCATCTACTCCTTCTTTATATAAGTGTGAGTCGTCCCAAAAGTAATTCCTTAGATCATAAAAGAATTTTCTTCTTTACTAGGATGTAAAGGTTGGAGGCAAATACTTGGAAACAATAAAGTTAGCATAATCAGCATACCAAGGACTTTCATACGGACTTACCCTTACTGCAGCCAACTGCTCATTTGGAAAACTATCATTAACAGGCAAAGGGTCAAAGTAAATGTTTTCCAAACGAGATAAATTGTCAGCAACATGATTTTCAGCACCTTTCCTATCTACAATATGCATATCAAACTCTTGTAAAAGCAACACCCATCTAATAAGCCTAGGATTAGCGTCCTTGAAAGGATCGTATGGGCACCTAGAGGGGGGGTGAATAGGTGCTACTTCAAATTTTCTTCCTTTTCAAATTAAGGTTTGACAATAAGGTAAAATCTCTAGATAATGCAACTAAGGTGAATTTACCTATATGACAAATATGCAAGAACTACCACAACACAAAGTAGGAGCAAGTAAGTAAAGTGCGGTAAATGATAGAAGTAACCAAAATAGTGGATGAGGATACACAAGGATTTGTTTCCCGTAGTTCCTTCCTTTTGAGGGGAAGTACGTCTACGTTTGGAGAGGGGGTGGTTTCAAACCACCAACGCCACGAAAGGCCTCCCTTGTTCTCCGATGAATCTCACCCCAACGAGATCGATTCACCTTCCACTATATAGGTAACCTTCAAGGTGGAAGCCGGCACCGTTACAAGTTTGGGGCACACATCCACAACTTAATCGGAGGCTCCCAAATACAAGCAAGCTGTCAAAGAAATCAAAGACAAGCTTGTAAGAACCAAAACAAGAACTAGGGTTTCCAAGAAAACACTAGAGCAAAGGGGCCCTCAATGAAATGAGGGGGAAATGAAGATCTCTTTTGGTGAAGTAGTAGATCGGGGCCTCCTCCTTCGATTCCCCAAAGATCAAGGACTTTGGGTGGTGGAATGAGGAGATCTTGAAGATTGGGTGGCTCCAATGGTGGTCTTGACTTTAATGAGGCTGAGCACTTTGTCCCAAGGTAGGTGGAGGGGTATTTATACCCCTCCACGAAATATGGCCGTTGGAGTCATTAATGCACCGGTAGTACCGGTACTCAAGCGGTAGTACCGCTGGCAAGCGGTACTACCGGTCCAGTACCGGACCTGGTACCGGAGATTCTTCAGTTGGTCGAGCCTTCTTCAGGTTTGGCCGGTATCGCCCTTGCGGTACTACCCCCAAGCGGTAGTACCGGTCGTATGATGCGGTAGTACCGGTCCCAAGTACCGCTTGGTACTGAGCAAAACAGAGAGGGGTGGCTTTTCTTCAGAATGGTCCGGTACTACCAAGCGGCACTACCGTGTCCAAGCGGTAGTACCGCTTGTCTCAAGCGGTACTACCGGTTGGACCGGTAGTGCCGCTCCGTGGTACCGGATGGTACTGACTAAGACCCACCCTTATCAGTTTTGCACGGTTCCAACCGGCACTTGAACCGGTAGTGCCGGTGTCAAGCGGTAGTACCGGTCGTATTTCCGGTACTACCGTTTGACACATTGGTTTTTCGCAAAGGGAACTGTTGTGCCAATATTTGTGTCACACCCTTATCAACCCTGTGATACACTTAGCACATGATTAAACCGATAAGTGTGTTGTTATCAAACATCAAAATCAGAGGGATAGGAAAATGCTCTTTCAATCTCCCCCTTTTTGGTGTTTGATGACAATACACTTTTGCAAGATGATTTAAATGGGAAGCATATGAGATTTGTAAAATAGAGACGGCCCCCCCCCTAGATGTGTAGAGACAAACCTCCCCCTCTATTTTACAAACCCAACATGGGTGCACAAATATTGATACTAGCATTTGGAATCATACCTTTGCATAATAACATGTGATGAGAAATATATAGACAATAGATAACGCATATCATCACAAGATGGATCCAATGAAATAAACCACATGATATAACCACTACATAACAACATAGTCTCACACATAAATAGAGGGAAATCGAAGTTCACAAGCAATAAAAGGATCAAGATAAGAACGAGCTGGTGACTTCCCATGCAACACCCGTGCCTAAAGTGCAACTTCTCCCCCTTTGGCATCAAGACGCCAAAAAGGGGCAAGTGCAAGACTACCGTACTGACAGTCAATCCTCCTCCTCCTCCTCCTCCTCCTCCTCATCCTCAAGGTCCTCCTCGTAAGTGGAGGGGGGCGCGGTGCGAGGAAGAGACATCATCGTCCCAATGGTTGTGCTGAGAGATCCACTGATCTTCTGGAGTGTTGTTGTTCTCGGACCCCTCGGAGACGGTCAAACCCTGAGCAGCCATCATTTCCTTCTGCCGAGCACTGGTTTTCTTGGCATACACATGCGCCTCATACATGCGCTTCTGGTTGTCAACCTGGAAGCAGAAGATCTTCTTGAGCTTGGCCTCCATCCTTTTGGCCCAAGAGGGCTTAGCATTCTTGCGACGGGAGGCAACGTAGTCAGTGTCATGCCTACTGTCAGCATCCTTAGAGTCATCCTCTTCCTCCTCACCTGCCACAGCGAGGGGTTTGGCATGTGTCTTGATCTTGAGTGCCTTGGGCCTGTGCACAATGAGAGAGCGAGTGGAGAGTGTCCTAGCAATGACGGGGCACTTTGACACAATGAGGGCCATAATATAAGGAGCAAATGGTGGAACCCTCCGAGAGTGTGCAGCAGCAACCATCTCATTCCATATGAAGTCTGACACATCAAGAGGAGTGCCTGAGTCTCGGTTTAGGAAGGTGTTGAACAGCAAGTCAACAGAGAACCCATGTATCTCATCCTTGTTGCCCGCATGAGGAGCAACAGTCTCACGGAAAATGCGATGGAGAATGTCATATGTGGGGAGAAGATCCTTGATCTTGCCAGCAATCCCACGGCCCTGGATATACAGAGGTGTAAGGACATCCTTCTTGGAGGGGTGATCCCGCATGTGACAGCGAAAACCACAAGGAACGTCCCGGCCGCGATATTCATACCCCCAATATTGCAGCAAACTCCGCAAGTGTAGCTTCCTTGACAGCACCTTGAGTCATCTAGGTGATCTTCCGAGTACGGCCAGTGTGGAAATGTGCAGTGGCATAAAATTGGCAAATAAGGAGTGGATCATAGTCATACTGGAACTCCATAATGGGGAACAAGCCAAGGTGAGAGCAGATTTCCTTAGCTTCAGCAAAGTAGTCAAGATTCTTGTTAATGTGCCCCATGTCAATCCACCGCTGAGGCACCACCATCTGGATATTGGTCAAAAGAACCTCATGATAAACACGCTCTTGGAAATCATCGAAGAAGAGACCGTCTTCCCTAGCCTCGCTCCGGTTGCGGGAGTATGGATTTTCAATCCGGAGAGCCCTAAACTCTGACTCAGAGATGTCTGACAGTTTCCTTGGCCCTGATGGCCCTGAGCTGAGACTTTTGGTACGCCCAGCGGAAGGGGGCGAGAAGGAGGGGCGCTGCCACGCCCAGCAGAGCGCTTGGTGACCCCCACGGCCACCTCGAGTGGCAGGCAACTTGGAACGGTGTCTTGGATGTGGCATAACCTCTTCCTCAGACTCCGTCTCTTCCTCAACAATCTCACGGCTAGCTTTGGAACGCTTGCGCGCACCCCGAGAACCACCTGCATTTGTGAAAGCACGACGGAGGATAGCAAGGGGGTAAGGGCACAAGAATCATAAGGAGAAAACGAGAGAATCCAATTTAAGCCGAAAAAATGAGGTCAGTTTGGGCCGATACTACCGGACCTGACGACCGGTAGTACCTCTTGCAAGCGGTAGTACCGGAAAAAGTTCCGGTACTACCGGTTGAGCGGCACAAGTTCGTCAGATCTGATGGGAACGGACCAAAGTGACGGCATTAAACTGTAAATAGATGATTCTACTCGGTAACAAGGGAATAATATGGCAGTACAACCTTCCAATATGTCAATTTCTCCACAAAACTAAGCCAAAACCTAGATCTACGGAGGAAATCAAACGAAGATAGAAAGGGCGGTTGTACCGGGATCCATGGCGGTGGAAAGAGGTGGGAGCCCGCCAAGAGGCCGAATCCAAGGGGGATCCGGAGAGAGGAGGGCGCGACAGGGCTCCGGTGGCTTCAAGGTCTCTGGCGGCGGCGCGGGTATGAGTGGAGGGCGTGGGGATGAATGAGGCACTGAGGGGTGCGTCCTCACGCGCGTCCAATATATACCAGGAAAACTGAGGGGTGCCGACCGGTAGTACCGGTTGCTGAAGCGGTAGTACCGCTTGTAAGCGGTAGTACCGGTTCCCCAACCGGTGGTACCGGTGACCGGTAGTACCGGATATGTGGGCGGTAGTATCGATCCTGGAGCAGTTCTTCCAGGAGACGACCTGGGAACTAGCCAGGTCCGGTAGTACCGCTCGAACATCCGGTAGTACCGGTCCCATCTGATTCCAAAGCCAGGGAACAGAGGCGATTCTTGTGCGGATAGAGAGAGAGTTTTTGCGAGGGAGTAAGGAGGCTTGGGTTAAGACACGTGAGCTGGGAAGCACATGCACTCTAAAAATCGAGAAAAAGGAAGTTAAAAACCAAACTAGAGTGCATGAGAATAAGACCGGTGAAGACAATTCACAAGATGGAAATCATGAGTAAAAATCAACTCAAAAATGACAAACACGAGTACGCACATCAACCTCTCGATTGAGAGGGGGCGGTGGCCTAGGCCACCATATTTGAGTATACTCGGCTTGGCACCACGAAGATATATCTTGGGTCCATTACCGAAACTCATCATTAAGCTCACATATCACAAAATGATATTAAGAGGAATGATTTTGTTTACTTTGCGCATAATGGGGGGAGGGATGGTCCAATCAATTAGGACCGCACTCCCCCTATGTCCATGCCTACACCTAAACCAATTATGGGTCGAGTATTAGGTGAGAGTGCAAGATAATAAAGTCAAGCTCCTTGAATCTACGATATTTAGTTCATTCCTCAAGTAGCAAAACCTTGCTTCATCAAGTGGCTTCGTGAAGATATAGGCAAGTTGAACTTTGGTTGAAACATAGGATAGATCAATATCACCTCGAGCAACATGATCTCTAATGAAGTGATGACGAATCTCAATATGCTTTGTCCTTGTGTGATCCACCGGGTTGTATGCAATTTTGATGGCACTTTCATTGTCACATAGAAGAGGCACTTTGTCACAATGGACACCATATTCCTTTAAAGTTTACCTCATCCATAGCAATTGAGTGCAAGCACTATCGGCAGCAACATACTCGGCTTCGACGGTGGAGACAGATATACAATTTTGCTTCTTAGAGGACCAACATACCAAGGACCTACCAAGTAATTGGCAAGCCCCGGATGTTGATTTTCTATCATCCTTGTCCCCCGCCCAATCCGAATCCGTGTACCCACAAAGAGCAAATGTTGAGCCACGAGGATACCAAAGACCATAAAATGGGGTATGAACTAAATATCGAAAGATTATCTTGACCGTCATTAAATGGCTTTCCTTAGGAGCCGCTTCATATCTTGCACACACACCTAAACTCAACACAATATAGGGTCTAAATGCACAAAGGTAAAGCAAAGAACCAATCATAGACCGGTATACCTTTTGATCCACATCTTTACCATTTGGATTTTGTTCTAGATGAGTCTTTGTAGCCATGGGAGTAGGAGCTCCATTCAAATCTTCCATTTTGAATCTCTTGAGCATATCTTGAGTATACTTGGCTTGATCGAAGAATGTCCCTCCTCTAACTTGCTTGATCTCAAAGCCAAGAAATACTCTCAACTCCCCCCATCAAAGACATCCGGAACCTACTAGTCATAAGCTTTGATAATTCATCATTAAAAGCTTTGTTAGATGAGCCAAACATAATATCATCAACATATATTTGGCATACAAAAAGCTCCCCATTGACCCTCTTAGTAAAAAGAGTGGGATCGATTTTCCCAACCTCAAAGCCACGGTCAAACAATAACTCTCTAAGGTGCTCATACCACGTGTGTGGGGATTGCTTGAGCCCATAGAGCGCCTTATCAAGTTTGTAGACATGGTTGGGGTTGTTGGGGTCCTCAAATCCCGGGGGTTGCTTAACATATACTAATTCATTTAAAGGGCCATAAAGAAATGCACTTTCTACATCCATTTGTTGCAACTTAAGTTATGACGTGCCGCATAAGCAAGAAGGATAAGGATGGACTCAAGGCGAGCCACGGGTGCATAAGTCTCTCCATAATCAATGCCTTCAATTTGAGAATACCCTTGTGCAACCAATCTAGCCTTGTTCCTTACTATAATTCCATGCTCATCTTGCTTGTTCTTGAATATCCACTTTGTTCCAATAACATTGCGGCAATCCTTTGGCTTCTCAACTAACTTCCAAAAAAAATTTCTCTCAAAGTTGTTGAGCTCTTTGTGCATAGCTTCTAACCAATCCGAATCTTCAAGAGCTTCCCACACTTTCTTTGGTTCAATCATGGAGATGTGTGCTTGGTGTTCACTGAACCTCTTCAATTGTGCTCTTGTGGAAATACCTTTCCTTAGATCTCCAACAACATTTTGGAGGGTGTGGTCTCTTATTTCCAACATTCTTTCCTTTCTAGCTTCGCGACGAGCGTGGATCTCCGTATTGTTTCTTGGAGGACCCTCTTCATAATTCTGATCCTCGTCTTGACCATCATCTTGACCTTGATCATCATTGGAGCCATCCTCTACATTGGGAGGAAAAGATTGACCTTGGTCTTGCTCAAGTGCACTTCTAGCGTCAATTTGAGCTTGTCTCAAAGCAGCTTGTACGGATCTTCCTTGACAAATTGACTTGGCACCACTTGATAATCCGTCGAATGGACCAAGCCCCTCTTGACTGGAGTTGACACTTTGATCACCATGTTGAGGGTCCACATCTTTTCTTTGGCTTGAGTCAATGTCCTCTTCAATGGATGGAGCATGTTGAGGTTGTGAAGATGAGGGCTCCACTTGAGTGGAGCATAGTTCTTCTCGATCCGCCATAAGGGGTTCCTCAACGGGGCGGATATATCCCACACCCATTCTTCCTATGGCATCCTGAGGCATTTCATCATCTGCATCACAAGCATCAACACGCCCCCCTTCGGGACCATCATATTCTTCGAAGGTCACACTACAAGATTCTATGACGGCTCCGGAGAGCTTATCATATATTCTATAAGTGCGAGATTCGAGACCATAGCCAACAAAAATACCCTCTAATGCTTTAGACTCGAATTTAGACAAACGAACACCTTTTATGAGATGGAAACACTTACAACCGAACACCCGGAAGTAAGATATGTTGGGCTTGTTAACGGTAAGAATTTCATATGGAGTCTTGTTGATTTCTTTGTGGAGGTAGAGCCGGTTTGAAGCATGGCAAGCAGTGGAAATGGCTTCGGCCCAAAAGTTGTATGGAGATTTAAACTCCGCCAACATGGTCCTAGCCATCTCAATAAGAGTCCAGTTCTTCCTTTCGGCCACGCCATTTTGTTGAGGGGTGTATGCAGCGGAATATTGATGTTTAATCCCCTCATCACTAAGGAAATCATTCAAGGTGTAGTTCTTGAACTCGGTGCCGTTGTCACTTCTAATGATCAACACGGGAACATTGTATTGCCTTTGGACCAAATTGATGAAGTCGATGAAGGTCTTTTGAGTTTCACTCTTCAATTTGAAGAAATAAACCCAAGAGTATCTTGAAAATTCATCAACAATCACCAAGCAATATTTCTTCCCACCAAGACTTGCATGAGATGGAGGACCAAAGAGGTCCACGTGGAGGAGCTCCAAGATCTTGGTGGACTTGATGCGGTTCTTAGGCTTATGAGGAGCATCATGCATCTTCCCCAGAACACATGCCCTGCAAACACGATCTTTGGCAAAGGAAACATTTTATTTTAGTCCAACAATATGGCCCTCCTTGTGGAGACTTTGCAAAGTTCTCATATTGACATGGGCCATTCGGCGATGCCATAACCAACCCACATCGGTCTTTCCGAATAAGCACATTGCACTTGCAGTGGCTTGCCCCAAAAATTCCACCACATACAAGTCATGTTCGACATACCCAACGAAAGCGACCTTGAGAGACTTGCTCCACATGAGGACCACAAGATCACTATGTATAAAGACGGAAAAACCCATCTTTCCAAGAGCACAGACTGAAAGTAAATTGTACCCAAGGGTCTCAACAAGCATGACGTTCACGAGTGTAATGTCGTGAGCAACCACAACTTTGCCAAAACCCATTACCTTAGACTTTGACTTGTCGGCATATGTCATGGTGATTTGATCATCATTTGGCTTTAAGTCCTTGGCAATAGACGAGCTTCCGGTCATATGACTTATGCAGCCACTATCAAGCACCCACTTTGACCCTCCGGAAGCATAAGTCTACAAAAGATCAAGCTAATTTTTAGGTACCCATTTTTCAATGGGTCCTCTTTTGTTAGCAACAAGGGTCTTGGGAACCCAAATAGACCAAGCAATATAACCATCATAAGGGCCAACATATTGTGCATACACATCACCATAATAATCACGCATTAGAACATAGTGAGGGTTGGCACTTACCGCAAAATCATCACGAGACATAGTTTTACCACTTATGGTCTTACTCTCCACAATGGTCTTGTTGGTCTCTTGTGCGGGCTTGTCCTTCTTCTTCTTATTATTGTTCTTCTTCTTGGTTTTGGAAACAAAACCAATGCCCCCTTTATCACCACTACGCTTTGCTTGCTCAAAAGATCATCAATGGACTTATTGCCTTGTGGAAATGTGGCCTTAGCAAGCTCCCCCTTCAACCTAGCATTCTCTTCAAGAATAGTTGTGCTACTAGATGGAATGAAGTTACTAGGTGAAGGAATATTGGCCAATTGAGTTTGAAGCGTTTCATGGGACTTTGTGAGTGACAAGAGTTCACTCTCCAAGACCTTGTGAGCCTTGTTAAGCAAACTAAAGTCCTTGGCAAGTTTTTCATGAACCACACCAAACTCAATCTTGTCCATTTTAGCCCTTTTGTATTTAGCAATAGCATGATCATGCTCTTTGATGATTTTGTTAACAATAGTGTCATTGGCCTCATCAAGCCCTTCAAGTTTTAATTCAAGTGACAACCTATTTTCTTGTTCTTCTTCTAGAGCATTGTTTAAAGCCTCTAGCTCAATCATATGTTCATGCCCAAGTTTACATCTTACATCTAGAAGCTCTTGAGTATGTGAAAGTTGATCTAGGATGTTTTCAAAGTGTAACTTAGCATCTCCTTCTAGGTTAGTCATAAACTCATCAAAGGCAATTAATTCCTTTTTAACATCAAGAGACATCTCATCATCTAGTTCATCATTATCTAAGGGAGTAGAGCGAGACGATGAGGATACCTCCGTTCCTCTTGCCATAAGGCAAGTGACGTTCTTGGTGGGAGAGTTCTCATTTGGAGAATCGAAGAGTGAGAATGTCGGAGTAGAGGTGGTGGCTAGAGCAGCCACACCATGAGAAGTTTCCTCTTCCTCATCTTCATCATCTTCATTGTCGGAGGAGTATTATTCATGAGTGATCAAGACAATTTCTCCCGACTTCTTGTTGATGGGATTCTTCTTGATGAAAGGTTTCTTGTAAGGTGCCTTGAGAGACTTCTTCAACACAAGCTTACCCCCATGATCTTCTCTCTTTTCATAGGGACAACTTGCTACAAAGTGATAGCGGTCACCACAATTGAAGCAAGTTCTCAATCTCGTTGTATTTTCTCTTTTCCCATTTGGGTTGCTTTTTCTTTGCATTTCCATCTTGGCCTTGGCAGGGTTCTTCCAAAAGTTCTTTGCATAGAAGGCCATATATTGACTATGAGCAATATTGACTTCATCGGGGTGGTCCATGGAAATCCCTTCATCACTATCATCTTCATCCCCATGGTCCACAACTTTGGCCTTCAAAGCAACATTGACAACATTACTCATACCAAGGGCACAAGCACGAGCATCTTTGGCATTCTTGGCGGCAACCTTGAAAGCGGCCATCTCTTGCATAACTTCATTTGAGGTCATGAGATGGTAGTTGTGTCTTCCTTGTAGGCTCTTCAAGTCGGTGGGCTCAAAAGGCATGAGTGCACTCACATATTTCCTTTTTATCCATGCATCATCCACATGTGAGGCACCCACATTTCTAAAAGCGGTGGCGGTGGTCTTGAGCCTTCGGTACATGTCTTCGTGATCTTCACCTTCTTTCATGTAGAAGACTTCGGCTTCATTGCTTAGAGCATCATATCGGTTCCTCCTCATACTCTCATTTCCAACAAATAACACAGTGAGAGCATCCCAAGCTTCCTTGGCAATGCTAAAGTGCTCAATGTGTGGATAATCCTTTGTCCCCAAACCTTGTTGAATCATATGCAAAGCAGTGGCATTGAGTTGACTATTCATAATCTCTCTTCTTGTCAAGTTGTTTGGATCCCCAATAAAGAGTCCATGCTCGATGATGTTCCATAGTTCGATGCAAGAGCTGCGCATATGAGTTCTCATTAGTGATTGCCATTGAGCAAAAGTGGCAGATTCTTCAAGCTTAGGTGGGTCACCTCTATTGTATACATGAGGGTGAGGGATTGGAGGGTCGGGAGAGTACCATGAATCACGGTGCTCACCCTTCCCACCATCATTGTGTGTGGAGGAATTAACATTGTCTAGTTTACCCCCCCAACCACAATACCCTCGGGGGATACAGACGTATTCCCTTTAGGTAAAATGGATGGTTGATCCCCTTGAGGAGATGGGGTGATGATCCTTCTTTGTATTTAAGAAGTTGCTCAAGCATATTCTTGACTTTGTTGACCAACGAAGAGCTCAACCTTGTTTCCAAGTTTTTGAGATCTTCCATGGTCACCGGGGTCGGCTCACTACCACCATCCCCATCGTTGCTACCCATATTCTCTTAGGCGGTAAAGCCCAAATAAAGAGCCGAGGCTCTGATACCAATTGAAAGGATCGTATGGGCACCTAGAGGGGGGGTGAATAGGTGCTACTTCAAATTTTCTTCTTTTTCAAATTAAGGTTTGACAATAAGGTAAATTCTCTAGATAATGCAACTAAGGTGAATTTACCTATATGACAAATATGTAAGAACTACCACAACACAAAGTAGGAGCAAGTAAGTAAAGTGCGGTAAAGGATAGAAGTAACCAAAATAGTGGACACGGAGACACAAGGATTTGTTTCCCGTAGTTCCTTCCTTTTGAGGGGAAGTACGTCTACGTTTGGAGAGGGGGTGGTTTCAAACCACCAACGCCACGAAAGGCCTCCCTTGTTCTCCGATGAATCTCACCCCAACGGGATCGATTCACCTTCCACTATATCGGCAACCTTCAAGGTGGAAGCCGGCACCGTTACAAGTTTGGGGCACACATCCACAACTTAATCGGAGGCTCCCAAATACAAGCAAGCTGTCAAAGAAATCAAAGACAAGCTTGTAAGAACCAAAACAAGAACTAGGGTTTCCAAGAAAACACTAGAGCAAAGGGGCCCTCAATGAAATGAGGGGGAAATGAAGATCTCTTTTGGTGAAGTAGTAGATCGGGGCCTCCTCCTTCGATTCCCCAAAGATCAAGGACTTTGGGTGGTGGAATGAGGAGATCTTGAAGATTGGGTGGCTCCAATGGTGGTCTTGACTTTAATGAGGCTGAGCACTTTGTCCCAAGGTAGGTGGAGGGGTATTACCCCTCCACGAAATATGGTCGTTGGAGTCATTAATGCACCGGTAGTACCGCTGGCAAGCGGTACTACCGGTCCAGTACCGGACCTGGTACCGAAGATGCTTCAGTTGGTCGAGCCTTCTTCAGGTTTGGCTGGTATCGCCCTTGCGGTACTACCCCCAAGCGGTAGTACCGGTCATATGACGCGGTACTACCGGTCTGGGCGGTAGTACCGGTCCCAAGTACCGCTTGGTACTGCGCAAAACATAGAGGGGTGGCTTTTCTTCAGAACGGTCCGGTACTGCCGAGCGGCACTACCGTGTCCAAGCGGTAGTACCGCTACTACCGGTTGGACCGGTAGTGTCGCTCCGTGGTACCGAATGGTACCGACTAAGACCCACCCTTATCACTTTTGCACGGTTCCAACCGGTACTTGAACCGGTAGTACCGGTGTCAAGCGGTAGTACCGGTCGTATTTCCGGTACTACCGTTTGACACATTGTTTTTTCGCAAAGGGAACTGTTATGCCAATATTTGTGTCACACCCTTATCAACCCTGTGATACACTTATCACACGATTAAACCGATAAGTGTGTTGTTATCAAACATCAAAATCAGAGGGATAGGAAAATGCTCTTTGAGTCCTTCTTTGTCATAAGGTACTTAATAGCAGCATGATCAGTATGAATAGTAACCAGGGCCGGCCCCGAGGGGTACAGGAGGGGCGGCTGCCCCGGGCCCCCAAATCCAAGGGGCCCCAAATTCTAGCAAGCCAAGGTATATGTAGTGAGATTTCTAAAAAGATCCCGGTGCCATTAGAGCCAAATTAAGCTTTTCTCGCTCAGGATGAAGACAACACGAAACGTTATGAAAATTACCTAATGGACTGGACCTTGGGCCCTTTTTATTGCTACGGTTATATTAGGCTTAGTATTTTAATGATTGACTTGGGCCTTTTTTGCTTCGGTTATAGCAGGCTTACTATTTAATGGTTAGCTTGGGCCTATTTTCTAAAATGGATTAAGTGGGTTGAGGTCGTTGCTAGTAATAAACACATTAGGAATTATTTGTCAAAAAAAACACATTAGGAATTGTGTGTACGTTAAACATAAGATGAATGTGTAGGTCAATATTTGAGAATTCTTAAAAAAGGAAATTCATATGTAAAAATTCTCAAAAGAGCGGTGCGATGTTTGTCTAGTCATGGGCTCAAGTGCGTGGACGCCGGGCGTCGGCCTCAGAAGGTTGACTGCACGGTCGTCTCTACACCGGGTTCCTGGCTTTGGCAACTCCTATATCACGTCTTGGAGACCTGGCTCGGGGACATGAGGCGGCTGAGTTCTCGGGTCTGGTGCCAGGATTTTTCCGGACAAGAGCCCAGCGCCAACGGTGGCAATGCCTGTAGGTGTGGTAAACCTCTGGGGGGATCGCTGCAGTTATCCACCCCGTGATACAGCTCTAGGTGAAACCCCTTGACCCCATTGTCTCGACGGCGGCGGTGACGCAGTGCGTCGTTACCCTCTTGAGGGCGCCGTCGTGGAGCCTTGATACCTCTCGGTTTCATTTTTTGTCTTCAGTGACAAGTTTGGTTTTTCCATGTTTTTATTTGATTTGCTTCGTAAGAGGTTCACCTCTCCAACTTGTATCGGATCGGCCATTATGGCTTTATTTATAAAGCGGGACGAAAGCCTATTTCGAAAAGAAGCCGAGTCACCAAGAGGAGACAACACCGTGGCCACATTAACTTTAGACAGAGTCAACTTGATGATCGGAAAGGGTAATACAGCATACTATCAACAATGAATTTGTATCAGTGTATGTCGAAGCAAATTTTAAGATAATTACACCTTAATTATTTGATATAAAATACTATTCTTCTATGCATGCAAGTGTTTATCGCTTACATGATGCTTGTAGGGCCCTATGTGGAAGTTTCGCCCCGGGCCTTCCAAATCTCAGGACCGGCCCTGATAGTAACCTTTGAATCACAATATAGGGTCTAAACTTATCACAGGCAAGGATTACAACTAAGAACTCCTTTTCAGTAGTAGCATAATTCTTTTGAGCAGCATCTAGAGTCATGCTAGCATAATGAATAACATTTAACTTCTTATCAACACGTTGTTCTAGGACAACACCCACAGCAAAATCACTAGCATCACACATAATTTCAAAAGGTAAACTCCAATCAGGTGGTTGAACAATAGGAGCAGTAGTCAAAGCTTTCTTCAAAGTTTCAAAAGCTTCGTTACAATCATCATCAAAAATAAAAGGTACGTCTTTTTGAAGAATATTGGTAAGGGGCTTTGAAATTTTGGAGAAATCTTTAATAAACCTCCTATAGAAACCAGCATGACCAAGGATACTACGAATACCTTTTATATCCCTAGGGCAAGGCATCTTCTCAATTGCTTCAATTTTGTCCCTATCAACTTCAATGCCTCTTTTAGAAATTTTGTGTCCAAGAACAATCCCTTTGTTAACCATGAAATGACATTTCTCTCAATTAAGAACAAGGTTGGTTTCTTCATATCTCTGCAAAACTTTATCAAGGTTGTGCAAACAGTTATCAAAAGAAGTTCCATAGACGGAGAAATCGTCCATGAAAACCTCCACAATTTCTTCACAAAAACCATGAAAGATAGCACACATACATATATGAAAGGTAGCAGGAGCATTACATAAACCAAAAGGCATACGCCTATAAGCATAAGTGCCATAAGGACAAGTGAAAGTGGTTTTCTCTTGGTCTTGTGCTTTTATAGCAATTTGAGAAAACCTAGAATAACCATCAAGAAAGCAAAAGTGAGTCTTTTTAGACAACCTTTCTAGCATTTGATCAATAAAGGGCAAAGGATAATGATCTTTCTTAGTAACTTTATTAACATTTCTAAAATCAAGGCACATCCTATACCCAACCACTACTCTTTGGGGTATAAGCTTATTATTTTCATTAGGCACAACAGTAATTCCCCTTTCTTTGGAACACAATGAACGGGGCTAACCCATTGGCTATCAGCAATAGGGTAAATAATACCAGCATCAAGGAGTTTTAATACCTCATTTCTTACCACGTCCTTCATCTTAGGATTTAGACGGCGTTGGTGCTCAACAACTGGTTTTGCATCAGGTTCTATATTAATGGCATGCTGACATATAGTGGGAGAAATTCCTTTTAAAACATCCATAGTATAGCCCATAGCTCCTCGATGTTTCTTCAATATTTACAATAACCTTTCTTCTTCCTTTTCTGAAAGTTTAGAACTGATAATAACAGGATATACTTTCTTATCATCAAGATAAGCATATTTAAGATCATGAGGTAACGATTTTAATTCGAAAACAGGGTCCCCTTTAGGTGGTAGTGTGGTACCCAAATCTTCTACAGGCAGATTATGCTTAAGTAACTCAAGCTAACGAAGGAAAACCTCGTCAATCTCATTTCTTTCCTTCATGAAGACATCACTTTCATGATCTTCCTTGAACTTCTGCAAGGCATTGTTAAGAGAAAGAGAAATAACATAAAGTTATTCAACCCTGAAATCCTCATTAGGAAGTTCATTTTCATAAGGAGTTTTAGAAAATTTGGAAATTAAACTCATAAGACTCTCCATTAAACTTAGTCAAAACTTTTTCCTTCCTACAATCTATGATAGCCCCACAAGTATTCAAGAAGGGTCTACCAAAGATAATAGGATAGGTTTTACTAGCTTCTTTACCAAGTACTAGAAAATCAGCAGGATATTTAATCTTACCACAAAGAACCTCCACATCTCTTACAATGCCAATGGGACAGACTATCTCTCTATTAGCAAGGTGAATAACCACATCAATGTCCTCGAACTCACAAGGACCAATTTCATGCATAATCTCCATGTAAAGCTCATAATGAATAGCACTAGAACTAGCACCAATATCACATAAACCATAATAGCAATGATCACCAATTCTAACAGAAAGCACAGGGACACTAGCTTTTAAAGCTTTTTTAGGATGAGAGACAATATTAGAAGCGTCTTCACAGAAGATAATGTGCTCATCCTCTATATTTCTAGTGACAAGATCTTTCACAATAGCTACCACAGGTTCAATATTTATTTGCTCGTCAGGTTCCATAGTTTTCTTTGTACTTTTGCTAACCACATTAGCAATGATAGAATGTTCCTTTACCTTAGCAGGAAAAGGGATTTTCTCAACATAAGGCTCAGGAAGAATATGATCAACAATAAAAACTTCTACGCTAGCAGGAACATGGATAACAATGTGTTTATAAGGAGCATGGTACTTATCCCACTCCTTTTTTTGGAATTTCAATATAAGAGGCAAAAGCCTTAAAACATTTTGCAAGAACTTGAGGATCAAGACCATACTCATTGATAATATCACGGAAGTCATCAGTTCCCATAAAAGATTTAATGCATTCATAATCATAGTTTATACCTAAATTTCTTCCTTTGTCATTCTCCCAAGCTTCAGTGTTCTATTGAATACGGTATAGGAGAACCCATTTATCTTCTTCCTTCATACATTTGAATGATCCAGCACAAGAAGCATCTAGTAAATCTTTATCATGAATATAAAGCCTAGCATAAAAGTTACTGATAATAATATTGTTAGGGAGTTTATAAATAGGACATTTAAGCATTAGTAACTTCAATCTCCCCCAACCTTGAGATGTACTCTCTCCATCACGAGGCCAAAAGTTATATATCAGGTTCCTATCCTTATGAATTTCACTAGGAGGATAGAATTTAGAATAAAAAGAGGTACTATTTCCTCCCATTCCATGGATTGTCCATTCTTCTGCAGCTTATACCATTCTTTAGCTCTCCCTTTCAAGGATATAGAGAGTAACTTCTTCTTCACCTTCTCAGTTGTGATACCTACACTTAAACAACCCGCATAATTCATGGATAAAAAGAAAATGATCACCAGGGTGGACAGTTCCATCCCCTAAATAATAATTATCCATAACACGATCAACAATACTTGTAGGTATCTTAAAAGGATCTATCTCAACAGGTGGTGGTTCATCTACTACCCTAACAGTTATAGTAGTTTTCCCAAACAGAAAACCAAGTGGGTTATCCATATTGGAAACAAAGTAACAAACATAAATAAAAGCAATACTCACAGTAGAAGTTTCCTTTACCAGTTCCACTCTTCAATAGCGCTTTACCCCCGGCAACGATGCCAGAAAATAGTCTTGATGACCCACAAGTATAGGGGGTGTATCGTAGTACATTCGATAAATAGGAGTGTCGATCCCAACGAGGAGTAGAAGGTGTTGACTAGTGGTATGGAGCAGGAAATCTCTGTAAATACTTAGCAAACGGATTTATAGGGGATTTCTGATAAAGCAAAGAAACAAGGTGCAAGTAATAAAGACAACGAACAATTGCAGCAAGTGGCCCAATCCTTTCTTAGCAAAGGACAAGCCGGTGGAAATACTTATAAAGACCAAACGTTTTCGAGGACATATGGAAATTCTGTCAAGTGCTTTCGCTTCAAATAGCTGAGTACCCTTCTTTGGTATTGTAAGTGTTATGTGGGTGAACCTGTGATTGACATGGTTATACCCTACGGGTACGTGACTTCAGCATACCTGGTCCAGCCCAAGGAAGGCCCACAGCAGGTATACGCTGGCCCATGAAGATTTTCGGGTGGACAAGGCCCATGACGCTTTCAGATCCTTGGAGAGCAAGACTAGCATAGATAGGAAATTCAAAGGGGTAAAACCCTAGAACTTGTAACCTACTCGTATTGGCACCCGAGACCTAGCCTCCCCATATATAAAGGCTAGGAGGGTCCAACGAGGAGGGCACGACCTACAGACGCCATAACCCCCCAATAGACTAGACCACAACAGATCTACAGATCTCGACTCATACTTTCGCACACACCTCCACGCCAGATCGAATCTGCGCACCATGTAACCTTCGGTTCCGCCGTAATCAAGAGCAGACAAGCAGGAGTAGGGTTTTCCCTCCCGGGGCCTGAACCTGGGTAAATCTCGTGTCCCCTGGTTGCTTGTCTGCTAACCGTGCCACGATCTCCAGCATCCCCATCTTCTCCAAAACCCAAGTCCATAACAATGGGCATTGACGAGATTAAACCTCGTCAGTGATAATGTACCGACCTTACTTGGACTAATACATACTTGTGATTAAACCCACTGCAAGCATCCGCAACTACAGGAAAACAATTAAGATATAAACCTAACCACATCCTTAAACTCTGAGATCCTACACTCACTTGTGCAAATGTGTCCTAACGGGGGTTCAGGTTTCTGTCACTCCGGCAACCCCATAATTAGTAGCCAAATACACAATGCATTCCCCTAGGCCCATAAATGGTGAAGTATCATGTAGTCGACGTTCACATGACACTACTAGAAGAATAGCACCACAACTTAAATACTAAACCATTGAATGATATCTCAACACAAATATACTACTAACAACATGACTTCTCCCATGTCCTCAAGAACTAAACGAACTATTCACAAGACATCATATGGATCAAGATCAAAGATGATATGGTGATGAATAACAACCTGAACATAAACAATAATCCAATGGTTCCACTCACAAGCATCAACTACAATAGTAATCAACACCGAGAAAGTTTCCCCTAAGAACTATGCAAGTATTCAACAGAATTGTTACAAAGGGATGGAGTGGTGATGATGGTGCTGGTGGAGATATGGTGTGGATGATGATGATCCCGATGAAGTCTAGCTTGACGATGGTGTTGATGGCGACGACCTCCCCTCTCCGGGAAGGAATTTCCCCGGCAGAAATCTGTCTGCCGGAGAGCTCTTTCTCTCTCGGTGTTTCCCGCCCCGCAGAGGCGGCGGAATCTTTCCGTGGTCGCTCCCCGTGTTTTAGGGTTTCGAGAGGAATATATAGGCGATATGGCAGAGTCGGAGGCCGGCCAGGTGGGACACCCCCTGTAGGCGCGGCCAGGGGTGGCCCGCACCTAGGAGGGTTGTGGGCCCCCTGTGGCCCATCTCCGCCTCCCCTTCTGACTTCCTTCGTCTTCTGGGAAAATATAATTTTCCATGATTTTTCTGGTATTTTTCTGATCTTCGCGAAATTGCATCAAAACACCTATTTTTCCATCAGAATCCTGACTCCGGCAGTTCATCCTCCAAGAATCATCCAACATGTAAAAACAGATGAAAAGGCATAAGTAATACCTCATAATATGAAATATATCAATGAATAGAGGCAAATTATGATATAGAATGGTGATGCAAATTGGACGTATCACCCGCCGGCGCCCGCGCCGCGGAAATGAGGAGGAGGAGGAGGAGGAGGCGCTCCGCGCAGCGCTCGCCGCGTCCTTCGTCGAGCTCGAGGCCAAGAAGCGGTGCGAGGAGGAGGATGAGGAGGAGCTTTCCGTCGTCGAGCTCTCCAAGAAGCAGGAGGAGATCGAGGAGGCGGTCGCGGCCATCCGCGGCGAGGAGGAGGAGCCCGCCCTAGCATCCGTCGATGACATGGACATCGACGTGATCGTCCTCGACTAGGAGCTCGCTGATGACGGTAGGCGACGACTTAGATCTCGCCGCCGACTACGAGCTCGCATTTTGGACATACCAGGACGCGGCGGCGTCCTCCGCGAGCTCGCCCACTACTATTTTTTTAGATGTAATTTTGCAACATGTATGTAATGGATGATGAAAGCGCGCACGATCTTTCTTTGTTAATTTAAATTTCAGTTCAAATCGCGATTTAGGAGTTGGATTTACCGACACTGTTATTCGCTGACGGGTTTGAAACCTTAAATCGCGAGTAAGGGACATCGTTTTAAGAATGCTGTTAGACTTGCTCTTACTAGCCCCATCATGTCTTCTACTCTTTGGACTCCTTGGGCAACCCAAAATACAAGAATTTTTTTTTTGCTTGGTCAGTTCTTCCAAATAGTGTGTGGACCGTGGATAGACTTGACAAGCGTGGATGGCAAAACTGTTGCAATTGCAAGCTTTGTAATCAAAATAAAAAAAATCCACCTTCCACTTTTTTTTTCCAATTGCCGATTCATAAGAAGTGTGTGATCAAACATAAAAGATTGGCTATACCTCCATGACGATTCGGCTGTGTAGCACGAAGCTTTAACCATCCGAGAGTGGTGGAGATCCTTTGTTCAAGGAGAGTGATGGCTTCCTTAGCCATGCGTTTGTCTCATGAGGTTACGAGGACGGGTGCTTGCAGGGGTTACGAGGACGGGTGCTTGCAGGGGTCGACACGTCTGCGAGGCTAGCGGATTTCGCCTCGCTGTAGGTAGGCTCTGAGGAATATCCCCGGCCGTGGGCTGTGGGCAAGGACCAACTTACCCTATCAAATCCGCACGTCGTCTCGGGATGTTCATTTTTCGCCCTCGCATCCTCTGTAGAACACGTTCCGTCGTCTGCAAAGGTTTCCAAGTTGGTTTGGCGTGTGCCCCCATCATCATGATCATGTGCAGCAGCCTGGAAGACGAGTTGCACAGTACTGTCCCGATTGAACTGTTTTCTATGTCGTGTTCTGTATACGACACTGCTACTTTTCTCCGTAAAGGACATGTTGAACATATTTTCAAGCCTTTCAGGCCGTGCTTTGCTTGATCACTAATATGTATGTATATATATATATATATGATCTTTTATGTATTTTAAAAGTAAATACAAAATTAAAATGAGTGAACCTACCGACATGCTCTACTATGAAAGCTTTGTCCGGCTCCGGTGATGGAGGGGCGAGGACGAAGGCCCGCCTTTGGCTCGTGTAGTCGTAGCTAGGTGGTTCATTGAACTATTTATAATTTTATTACTTTTAGGCCTCATTGAACTAATGTTGATGATTATTAATAGATCGGTAGAATTTCCCAAAAAGAAGGTAAACCTAACTACTCACTCCGTCCAAAAATAGATGTCTCGGATTTATCAAAATTTAGATAAATTTATATACTAAATAGTGTCTAGATTCATCCAAATTTTAACAATCTAAGACATCTATTTTAGGACGGAGGAAGTATTAAAAACATCTAGATAAATGCATTTTCTATAAAAAAACTAGCATTAGTGAAGGGAGGGAGTAATTCTAGCTGGGCAATGCATCTTTATTTATATGAAGAAACTTCTTCACACATGTTAGCGGATTTGAATATATTATAGATGCATAAGGTATTAGGATTTGAATTTTGACTAATTTTATACGCCTTACATTTTAGGGGGAAGGGAGTATTCTTTTATGATTTTGTTTAATAATGTGAGATAGTTCATAAATATTTGCAATGTTATATCATAAATAGTTGAAAAAGTAGATGTACAAACCCAACACCTTGGTTAAAATTCACGCACAGAATATTAGGTTCCTATTTGTACTTAAGGATGAAGCTATCATCATACTCATGTAATTTATCCCCAAGACTAGGATTGGTGCTTAATCAAGATTTCAAATCTCGGTACTCGTGCTTAATGGTTGTGTGTATCCCTGGTTTGTGTAGATGTTGAAGAAGTGAAATTCTCCCCTAGTTTTAAGATACAACCCCTCACTACCCCGTGTCGTCTCGCTGAGGCAGCCCTAGCCCTTCACCTGTAGGGTTTCGTAGCATGGAAAACAAGAAATTTCTATCGCATACAAACAAACAAGCCAAGATCTATCTACTAGATTGTAGCAACGAGTCGATGGAATAACTTACCCTCGAAGATTCCAAAGTGTTTAACGAGAGCGGATTCTCGTGGGTGATGTAGTCGTACTCTTCCCGATCTCAAGATCGCGTAGACGATCCTTCCGGCGCTGCGTTCCGGCAGCGCTCCCGCAGTCGGTCACACGTTCGGTACTCGACGAAGACCTTCCTCTCCCTTGTTCCAGCAGGCAGCGGAGGTTGTAGCACTCTCCTCGAGATTCCGGCAGCACAACGACGTGGTACCGGAAGTAGAGGTGAGATCCCGCAGGGCTTCGCCTTAAGCCGGAGCGAGTATGGTGGAGTATGAGAGAGCTCCTCGGCGATCTAGGGTTTAGACACACCAAGGAGGAGGGGCTAGAGCCGGCGGCTAGGGTTCCGGGGACCCCAAGTCGGCGGCTAGGGCAAAACCCTAGGTGGAGGCGGCGGCTATGGAGGGCTGTAGCTTCTAGGGTTTGAGGTGAGGGACTTGTGTGTCTAGAGGAGGGAGCCCTGCCCCTCCTTATATAGGTGGAGGGGCCGGCGGCCAAGGGGAGGGAGGGGAGTCCCTCCCCAACTCGGCTTGGGTGGTGTGCCGGCTTGGGGAGGTGGACTCCCTCCCCAACTCGGTTTCACACTCCTTCCTCTTTTCCACTTTCCAAAACTTGCCGTTTGACTTTCAAACTAGCCGTTTGACTTTTCAATTTAGGATTTGATTAAACCCTTTATTTTGGACATCGAATACACTTAGTACATGATGCAATCATTCCAACTTGCAATGACACACTCATGTACCCCTTCCCCTCCGGAGTGCCGGACATTTCGGAACCTTCTAGAACATTCCCGATGAAAACACCGGAATCATTCCCGAACTCCGAAACGGGACTTTCCTTATATGAATCTTATTCTCCGGACCATTCCGAATCACCTCGTGATATCCCGGATCCCATCCGAGACTCCGAACAACATTCGGTCTCTTTCTCATAATACCATAACTACTCAAACAACGTCGAATCCTTAAGTGTGTCTCCCTACGGTTCGTGAATTATGCGGACATGATCGAGACACTTCTCCGAACAATAACCAACAGAGGAATCTGGAAATTCATATGGCTCCCACATATTTCTACGATTACTTTGGGATCGAATGAACCACTTACATACGATACCAATTTCCCTTTGTCTCACGATAGTTTACTTATCCGAGGTTATGATCGTCGGTATCTCTGCATACCTAGTTCAACCTCGTTACCGATAAGTACTGTTTTCTCGTTCCCGTGATATGTGATCCCTTGTGAGCCAGTCACATGCTTGCAAGCTAATTGGATGACATTCCACCGAGAGGGCCCAGAGTATATCTATCCGTCATATGGATGGACAAATTCCACTCTTGATCCATGTGTCTCAACCAATACTTTCCGAACACTCAATGCCACCTTTATAGCCACCCAGTTACGGTGTGGTGTTTGATGTCATCAAAGCATCCATCCGGTAAAGGTGATATGCATGATCTCATGGTCGAAGGAATTAAGTTACTATGTATCAGAAAGCATATAGCAATTGAACTATTTAAATGACTTGATCTTTATGCTACGCTTATCTATAGGAGTATGTCCATCATATCATTCTCCTAACGATATGATCTTGTTGTTGATAACATCTCAATGTTCATGATAGGGAAACCACAATCATATATCAACCAACAAGCTAGTGTTGTATAGAGGCTATACTAGGGACTTCAAATTAAGTTTACAAATCACACAAGTATCAATGTTTCCTTGTTAATACTATTATAGCATGAATGTAAACATTTATCATAAACACGAAGATATAATAATAACTATATTTATTATTGCCTCTAGGGCATATCTCCAACAGTCTCCCACTTGCACTAGAGTCATCTAATCTAGATTACATGGTAATATACCGAACACCCATGGCAGTTTGGTGTTGGTCATGTTTTGCCCTCGGGAGAGGTTTAGTCAACGGATCCGCCACATTCAGATCTGTGTGTACTTTGAAAATCTTTATATCCCCATCTTGGATATGTTCTCGAATAGCGTGAAAACGTAGCTTGATGTGCTTCAGCTTCTTGTGTGACCTTGGTTCTTGCGCATTGGCTATGGCGCCCATGTTATCACAGTAGATAGACATTGGGTCCAGCGCACTAGGAACCACACCCAGCTCTGTAATGAACTCTTTCATCCATATCGATTCTTGTGAAGCCTCCGAAGCAGCCATGTATTCCGATTTAGTTGAAGATCTCGCCACAACGCTTTGCTTTGCACTCCTCCAGCTAACTGCTGCACCATTCAAAATAAATACGTATCCGGATTGTGATTTAGAATCATCCGGATCGGTGTTCCAACTAGCATCGGTGTAACCATTAACAACGAGTTGTTCATCACCTCCATAAGAAAGAACCATATCCTTAGTTCTTCTCAAGTACTTAAGGATGTTTTTGACCGCTGTCCAATGATCCACTCCTGGATCACTTTGATATCTGCTAGTCAAACTAACAGCATATGCAATGTCGGGTCTAGTACATAGCATGGCATACATTAGAGATCCTATGGCTGAGGCATAGGGAGTCTTACTCATCCTTTCTCTATCTTCTGCCGATGTCGGACTTTGAGTTTTACTCAAGGTCGTATTGGGCAACATGGGCAAGAACCCTTTCTTGCTATATTCCATTCCAAATCTCTTTAGAACTTTGTCCAAATATGTACTTTGTGACAATGATATTAGGCGTTTCGATCTATCTCTGTAAATCTTTATGCCTAATATGTAAGCTGCTTCGCCAAGATCCTTCATTGAAAAACTATTATTCAAATATTCCTTGACACTATTAAGAAGGTCTACATCATTCCCAATCAACAATATGTCATCCACATATAGTATTAAGAATGCTACAGAGCTCCCACTCACTTTCTTGTAAATACAAGCTTCTCCATAAGTTTGTATAAAACCAAAACTTTTGATTACCTTATCAAAACGTTGATTCCAACTTCGGGATGCTTGCTTCAATCCATAGATGGATCGTTGAAGTTTGCATACCTTGTTAGCATCTTTAGGATCGACAAAACCTTTGGGTTGCATCATATACAACTCTTCATCAATGTCTCCATTGAGGAATGCTGTTTTGACATCCATCTGCCATATCTCATAATCATAATATGCAGTGATTGCTAACATAATCCTCACAGACTTTAGCTTCGCTACCGGTGAGAAAGTCTCATCGTAGTTAACTCCTTGAATTTGTCGAAACCCTTTTGCGACAAGTCGAGCTTTATAGACAGTAACATTACCATCAGCATCTGTTTTCTTCTTGAAAATCCATTTGTTCTCGACAGCCTTTCGGCCATCCGGTAAGTCCACCAAAGTCCATACTTGGTTTTCGTACATGGATCCAATCTCGGATTTCATGGCTTCTTGCCATTTATTGGAATCTGGGCTCATCATCGCTTCCTCATATGTCTCGGGGTCATCGGTGTTGTCCACCAACATGACATTCATAACGGAATCATACCAATCTGGAGTGGTACGAGTTCTCGTTGACCTCCGAGGCTCTGTAGCAACTTCAACCGAAGTTTCATGATCACCATCATTAGCTTCCTCTCTTATTGGTGCAGGCACCACAGGAACTTCTTCCGGTGCTGCGCTACTCGCAATTTCGAGAGAAGGTTCGACAACCTCGTCGAGTTCTACTTTCCTTTCAGTCACTTCTTTCGAGAGAAATTCCTTCTCTAGAAAGGATCCATTCTTGGCAACGAAGATTTTGCCTTCGGATCTATGATAGAAGGTATACCCAAGTGTTTCCTTCGGGTATCCTATGAAGACGCATTTTTCCGCTTTGGGTTCAAGCTTGTCCGGCTGTAACTTCTTTACATAGGCTTCGCATCCCCAAATTTTAAGGAACGACAATTTAGGTTTCTTCCCAAACCATAATTCATACGGTGTCGTTTCAACGGATTTAGACGGTTCCCTATTTAAAGTGAATGCGGCTGTTTCTAATGCATAACCCCAAAATGATAGCGGTAAATCTGTAAGTGACATCATAGAACGAACCATATCTAAGAGAGTTCGATTACGACATTCGGATACACCATTACGCTGTGGTGTTCCCGGCGGTGTCAATTGTGAAAGTATTCTGCATTTCTTCAAATGCTCTCCAAACTCGTAACTTAGATATTCACCTCCATGATCAGAACGTAGAAATTTAATCTTCTTGTTACGTTGATTCTCTACCTCACTTTGAAACTCCTTAAACTTCTCGAAAGTTTCGGACTTATGTTTCATGAAATAGATATACCCATATCTACTCAAGTCATCCGTGAAGGTAAGAACATAACGATAACCACCGCGCGATGCTACACTCATTGGACCACATACATCGGTATGTATGATTTCCAATAAGTCTGTATCTCGCTCCATCATACCATAAAATGGAGTCTTAGTCATTTTTCCCATCAGACATGCTTCACATATTTCAAGTGATTCAAGAAGTCCATCGGAATGAAGTTTCTTCATACGTTTCACTCCAATGTGACCAAGACGACAGTGCCACATATAGGTCGAATTATCGCTTGATTTCAAACGTTTAGCCTCAATGTTGTTGATATGTGTATTTCCACTATCGAGATTCAATAAGAATAGACCATCTATCAAAGGTGCATGTGCATAAAACATATTACTCATATAAATCGAACAACCATTATTCTCGGATTTAAACAAGTAACTGTCTCGCAATAAACAAGATCCCGATATAATGTTCATGCTCAACGCAGGCACCAAATAACAATTATTTAATTATAAAACTAATCCCGATGGTAGATGAAGGGGTACCGTGCCGACCGCGATCACATCAACCTTTGATCCATTTCCCACGCGCGTCATCACCTCGTTCTTCGCTAGCTTCCGTTTATTCTGCAGCGCCTGTTTCGAGTTACAAATATGAGCAACCGAACCAGTATCAAATACCCAGGCACTACTACGAGTACTAGTGAGATACACATCAATAACATGTATATCAGATATACCTTTCTTCTTGATGTTGCCGTTCTTCAAATCCGCCAAGTACTTTGGGCAATTCCGCTTCCAGTGACCTTCTCCCTTGCAGTAAAAGCACTCAGTATCAGGCTTAGGTCCAGTCTTGGTCTTCTTCGTCAGCGTGGTAACTTTCTTACCACCCTTCTTGAAGTGTCCCTTCTGCTTAGACTTGCCTTTCTTGAATTTGGTGGTCTTATTGACCAACAACACTTGGTGCTCTTTCTTGATCTCCACTTCTGCAGATTTCAACATGGCAAAGAGTTCTGGCAACGTCTTGTTCATGTTCTGCATGTTGTAGTTCATCACAAAGTTCTTGTAACTTGGTGGTAGTGATTGGAGGACATGGTAAATCCCCAAAGCATTAGGAATCACTATACCCAAGCTTTGAAGTTTGTTTGCGTGCCCAGACATCTTAAGCACATGCTCACTGACGGAGTTGCCCTCTTCCATCTTGCAGTTAAAGAACTTTTCAGAAGCCTCATAGCTTTCAATTGCCGCATGAGTCTCAAAAATCAATTTGAGATCCTCGACAATATCATATGGGTCTGAATCTTCAAACCTTTTCTGAAGCTCCGATTCCAAACCATACAAGATAGCACACTGAACTATGGAGTACTGATTCTTCCGAGCGAGGTAAACATTCTTTACTTCATCGGAAGCATCAGTTGCAGGTGGGTCACCCAGCGGTGCATCCAGCACATAGGTCAAATTACCAGCTGTGAGGACAATCCTCAAATTGCGGAACCAATCCGCGAAGTTGCTTCCATTGTTTTTCAACTTTTCTTTCTCTAGGAACGCATTAAAATTGATGGTAGGGGCTGCCATTGATCTACAACATATTTGCAATAGTTTAGACTAAGTTTATGACAAATTGAGTTCAAATTAATTAATAAAGTTAATCTAGGTGAACTCCCACTCAAAACAACATCCCTCACATTGTTTTAGTGATCACACGAACCAAATCCACTACATCAACACCGATCATCACGAGAGTTGATATAGTTTCAATGGCGAACAATCGACATGTTCATCATATCTACTATATGATTCATGCTTTACCTTTTGGTGATCCGTGTTTCGAGACCATGTCTGTACATGCTAGGCTCGTCAAGATCAAACCTTAGTTTCCGCATGAGCAAATCTGGCTTGCTCACGTTGTATACACTTGCGGAATCTAACACACCCGATCATCACGTGGTGCTTCGAAACAACAAGCTTTAGCAACGGTGCTAACTAAGGGTGAACACTTTATGACTTGAAATTCATGTGCATGAGGGATCATCTTATAATGCTACCGTCGTCTACTAAGCAATACAAGATGCATAAAGGATTAACATCACATGCAATTCATAATATGTGATATGATATGGCCTTTCTTCTTTGTGCTTCCGATCTCCATCTTCTAGCACGAACATGATCTTCATCATCACCGGCATTGCATCAAGGTCAATGACGCCTCTCCATGGTTGTCGTCCACCGGCTTCAACTATTACAACTACTTTGAATAGACACGCGGGTCTTAACATAAATTAAAGACAACCATATGGCTCCTGCCGGTTGCCAACTTACAATAAGGAACATTGCATACATCAAATACAATCACAATCATGGCCATATCACATCACTGCACACCCCTGCAAAACAAAGTTAGACGCCTCTACTTTCTTTGCATATTTTACGTGGTTTGGGGCTTTCAATAAGTGTCGTTCTAACTTACGAACAAGAACCACAACGTTGATACTAGCATTGTTAATCACCCGTTGTAAATTGGATCTTAACTATGCTAGGAGAAACAGGCACCCGCAAAGCCACTTATGCAATACAAGTTGAAATGGATCGTATTGGCACCTAGAGGGGGGGTGAATAGGTGCTAATCAATTTTAATATACTTTTTCAATTTTAGGCTTGACACAAAGTAAATTCTCTAGATATGCAACTACGAGAATTTCCCTATATGTAAACCTAACTACTAAGCACGTAAAAGAGGAGCGAGGAAACCGTAGTGGAGCACGCGGAGACACAGGGATTTGTTTTACCGCAGTTCCTTCCTTGTTAAGGGAAGTACATCTGCGTTGGAGGGGTGGGCGGTTCTAAGACCACCACGCCACAATAGGCCTCACCCTATTCTCCGATGGATCTCGCCACGAGAGGCCTGATCCACCTTCTCCACTATTTTCGAGGCGGGAACCGGTGCCTTTTACAACACTATCGGGGCACACACCCACAACCGAATTGGGGGCTCCCGGAAAGACAACAAGCTGTCACAAAAACAAGGTTTATCAATATAAACAAAAACAAGGATCTAGATCTTTGCAAGAAATACTAGATCGGAGGTTCTCCAAATGAATGGAGAGGAGATGAAGCGCTTGATTGCTGATGATGAAGGTCGAGTTCTCCTCCTTCGATTCCCAAAGGGATGGGGCCTTTGGATGGATCTAGGTGGAGCACTCTTGTATGAACTTTTGAGATCTGATCTGTTCTTTTTCGAGATGAATCAAGAGTTCTGGCAGGAGGGGGATGGCTGGCTTAAATACCCCCTCCCCAGATCTGGCCGTTGCCCAACTTTGGGGGCGGATTATCCGCCCCCCACTTGGGGCGGATTATCCGCCCCCTGGGAAAATTCCGCCCCAAGGGCGGACTCTCCGGGGGAAACTCCGCCCCCTCTCTGGGGCTTGCGCCTTGGTGAAGCTTGGAGAAAATCTTGGGGGGCGGATAATCCGGCCCCCCTGAGGGGCGGATTATCCGTCGGGGCCGGAAAGTCCGGCCGAAACTCCGCCCCCCTCTCTGGGGCTTGCGCTTGCTTGGGCACAGGGAGGGGCGGATTATCCGCCCCTGGTGGGGCCGGATTATCCGCCCCCAAAGGCAGAGTTCTGAGCTGCAACACTTCAACACACATTAAAAGATCCTTGGTATTGTTATCTAACACTCAAAACACTAGGGATTAAGAAATGTTCTTTCAATCTCCCCCTTTTTGGTGTTAGATGACAATACTAGGATTTGCAGTGAAACCGGAAAGTGCCACCTTAGATAATGAAAGACGCTCCCCCTAGATGTGTGCATATTTAAGATTTGCAATTGAATACAAATACACACACTAGGTAGAACACTACTTTAAGGTTTGGTGAAAGAAAAACATACCACCGGAATATATAGCCAAGGCATACATTGATAATCCCATGAATACATATGTCATCAAATATGCTCCATAATTCCAGACTTCCATGGGGTCCATGATAGATAAGTCCAGAAATCCATGAATACCAAACATAGTACCAAACTGTGGAGTACGACATAGTCTTACACAAACAACCACAAATAGCACACAAGTTCACGCTAGAAAAGGCATAAGCAAGCAAATAAAAACGACTAAAATCGAAGAGCTTGTGCCCGACCCTTGCAAATCCACGAGACCTAATAGAACTACTTCTCCCCCTTTGGCATCGAAACGCCAAAAAGGAAGAAGAGCGATGCTAACGCCCCTGGAGATCACTCCTCCTCATCCTCGTCGTAGTCAAGGAGTGAGGGAGGGGCTTGGGTTGAGAGAAACAAACTGAGATGGTACTACGCACCCAAATTTGCAAGAATCAAATCAACCAAAAGCCAAATTTGAGTGTTTTCCATAAGAACAAGAGGTATGCAAGAAAATAACGAGACCCATGAAAAACCAACTCTTCTTGAGGAAGAGGGCGGTGGCCGAAGCCACCATGTTGGAGCGCATGGCATGACACCGCGAAGATGTATCTTGAGTTCAAAACCAATGCTCATCGATGACCCACATATCACAAAATGATATTAAGGGAAATGATTTTACTTGCTTTCGGCATTATGGGGGGAGGGTTGGCCCAATCAATTAGGACCACACTCCCCCTATGTCTATGCCCGCATCTAAACCAAATACATGAATAAGAGCAAGTGAGTGTGCAAGGATAGTCAAGCCAAGCTCCTTGAATCTATGATATTTAGCTCATTCCGCAAAAAACAAAATCTTGCTTCATCGAGGGGCTTCGTGAAAATATCATCAAGTTGGTTCTTCGTGCTCACAAATGACAGAGCAATATCTCCACGAGCAACATGATCCCGAATAAAGTGGTTGCGAATCTCTATATGTTTTGTTCTTGTATGCTGCACAGGATTGTAAGCAATTTTGATAGCACTTTCATTGTCGCATAAAAGAGGCACTTTGTCACAATTGACACCATATTCCTTTAAAGTTTGCCTCATCCATAACAATTGAGTACAAGCACTTGCAGCAGCAACATATTCAGCTTCGGCGGTTGAGAGTGAAATACAATTCTGTTTCTTTGATGACCAACACACTAGAGACCTGCCCAAGAATTGGCATGCACCAGAGGTTGATTTCCTATCATCTTTGTCACCAGCCCAATCTGAGTCGGTGTAACCACACAGAGAGAAACTTGAACCCTTGGGATACCATAACCCAAAATTTGGGGAATGAACCAAATATCGGAAGATTCGCTTGACCGCCACTAAGTGGCTTTCTTTAGGAGCGGCTTGGTACCTTGCACACACTCCTACACTTAACACGATATCGGGCCTAGATGCGCAGAGGTAAAGGAGGGAGCCGATCATGGATCGGTATACCTTTTGATCCACATCTTTACCCTTGGGATTGAGCTCAAGATGACACTTTGTTTGCATTGGGGTAGCAACGCCATTGAGATCCGTCATCTTGAACCTTTTGAGCATGTCTTGGATGTACTTAGCTTGATTAATAAAGGTTCCCTCTCTAAGTTGTTTTATTTCAAATCCAAGAAAAAACCGTAGCTCACCCATCATGGACATCTCAAACCTGTCAGTCATAAGCTTTGAAAATTCATCGTTAAAAGCTTGGTTAGTAGAGCCAAAAATAATGTCATCTACATAAAGTTGGCATACAAAAAGCTTCCCATTGACCTTCTTAGTAAAAAGAGTGGGATCGATTTGCCCAACTTCGAATCCACGGTCTAGCAAAAGCTCTTTAAGGTGCTCATACCACGCACGTGGGGCTTGTTTAAGGCCATAGAGCGCCTTATCGAGTTTGTAAACATGGTTCAGAAATTTGGGGTCCTCAAACCCCGGGGGCTGCTTGACGTATACTAACTCATGTAGAGGACCATTAAGGAAAGCGCTCTTAACATCCATTTGTTGTAACTTAAAATTATGATGGGCTGCATATGCAAGAAGGATACGGATAGACTCAAGGCGAGCTACAGGAGCGTAGGTCTCGCCAAAATCAATTCCTTCTACTTGAGAGAATCCTTGAGCCATGAGTCGTGCTTTATTCCTCACAACAATGCCATTTTCATCCTGTTTGTTCTTGAAGATCCACTTGGTGCCGATAACATTGCGGAAATCCTTTGGCTTTTCTACGAGCTTCCAAACTTTGTTGCGTTCGAAGTTGTTTAATTCTTTATGCATTGCAACAACCCAATCGGGGTCTTCAAGAGCATCGAAAACCTTCTTTGGTTCAACCATGGAAATGTGAGCTTGATGATCACAGAAGCTAGCAAGCTCTCTTCGAGTGGATACCCTTCGTCGTAGATCACCAACTACCTTGTCAAGAGTGTGACCTCTTAGTTCAAGGTTGCGATCAGCACGAGCCTTGCGACGAGCCTCAATATCCTTATTATTTCTTGAAGGAGTGGATTCAATTGTTGTATCCTTGTCTTGATTACTGCAGTACCCTTGATCTTGGTCACCAGTACTGCCAGAAGATTGTTGCTGAGCATTTTCTTCAGGCCCGGATAATCCGCCCCTTGGAGGGGCCGGACTATCCGGCCTGGGAGGTGAAGTACCAGAACCATCTTCCTGAGAAAGCCTGACTGGAGTTGGAGATCCATGGCCGGATAATCCGCCCCTGGGGGCCGGAGAATCCGGCCTGGGAGCTTCAGAGGTGTTGATTTCTCCTTCGGATCCCCTGGTACAAGTTGGAGTGCCAGGGGCGGATTGTCCGCCCCTTGGAGGGGGCGGATAATCCGGCCTGGGACTACCATCTTGTCCAGGAGACTGATGATCTTCAGCAGGTTGCGGTGTTGGTGCAAAGTTTTCTCCAACAGTAGGAGCTTGTTGATCTTGTGAAGATGAGGGCTCCACTTGAGTGGAGCATTGTCCTTCCCGATCCGCCACAAGGGGTTCCTCAATGGGGCGGAAAAATCCCACGCCCATTCTTCTTATGGCATCTTGGGGTATTTCAACATCTGCATCACAAACATCAACTTTCCCTACAAAGGAGCCGTTATTTTCTTCGAACTCCACACTACAAGATTCTACAACAATCCCAGTGAGCTTGTTGTAGACTCTATAAGTGTGGGATTCGGCACCGTAACCAACAAAAATGCCTTCTAAAGCCTTGGATTCAAATTTTGACAAACGGACACCTTTAATAAGAAAGAAACACTTACACCCGAATACCCTGAAGTATGAGATGTTGGGTTTGTTGCCGGTAAGTATTTCATATGGGGTCTTGTCCAAGATCTTCCGAAGGTAAAGCCGGTTTGATGAGTGACAAGCGGTTGATATAGCTTCAGCCCAAAAATTATAAGGAGACTTAAATTCAGCTAGCATAGATCTTGCCATATCCATCAAAGTTCGGTTCTTCCTCTCGGCTACACCATTTTGTTGAGGGGTGTACGCAGCGGAATATTGGTGTCTAATCCCCTCTTCGCTGAGAAACTCGTTTAAAGTGTAGTTCTTGAATTCAGTGCCGTTGTCACTTCTAATTGCCAAGATGGGAACATTGTGTTGACGTTGAACTTCATTGGCAAAGTCGATGACAGTTTGTTGAGTCTCACTTTTCAGCTTGAAGAAATATACCCATGTATATCTTGAGTAATCATCGACGATGACCAAGCAATATTTCTTCCCACCAAGACTTGCATGAGAAGGAGGTCCAAATAAATCCACATGGAGTAATTCCAAGATCCTCTTCGATGACACAATAGTCTTCCTCTTGTGGGGAGAATCATGCATTTTTCCTTCAACACAGGCCCTGCAAACACGGTCTTTGGCAAAAGAGACATTGTCTTTTAGTCCAAGAATGTGGCCACCCTTTTGGAGACTTTGCAAAGTTCTCATGTTGACATGGGCTAAACGGCGATGCCATAGCCAGCCCACGTCGGCCTTTCCGAACAGACACATCGGACCCGAAGTGGTTTTCCCCGAGAAGTCCACCACATACAGGTCATTTTCGACGTATCCAACGAAAGCGACCTTTAGAGACTTGCTCCATAAGAGTACCACCAAATCATCATCGATAAAAACAGCAAAACCCATCTTGCCAAGGGCACATACAGAAAGAAGATTGTAGCCAAGGGTCTCAACAAGCATGACGTCCACGAGAGATATATCGTGGGCAACCACAACCTTGCCAAGACCCAATACCTGAGATTTAGACTTATCACCATAGGAGACTGTGATATTATCAAGATTTGGACGCATCTCCGTGATGATCTCCTTGCTTCCGGTCATATGACTAGTGCAGCCACTATCCAGCACCCATTTCGACCCACCGGAAGCATAGCCCTGCAAGAAAATTACTTCTTGGTTTTAGGTACCCATTTTTCAATGGGTCCTTTCATGTTAGTAACAAGGGTCTTTGGGACCCAAATAGACCAAGCAATATATTCATCAAAAGGACCAACATAATAAGCATAAACATCGCCATAATCATCACAAAAGAGTTCATAATTCGGATTGTGAGAACCTGCAAAACCAATATTATTAGTCTTGTCTTTTGTGACAACCTTCTCAGCCGTGCTTGTCTTTAATTGCACATTCTTGGTCTTGTTCTTCTTGGTTTTCTTCTTCTTGGACTTGGTGACATATCCAAGTCCCTCTCTACCATGATTTGACCTTTGCTTGTCAAGGACTTCATCAAGCACACCTTTGTCCTTTGTAGTGATGTCCTTGATCACTCCTTTTTCCACATTAGCATTTTTCTTGTTACTATATGTTGAGTTGGACGAGATAGGAGTATCATATATGGTCAATCGACTTTGAAGCTGATCATGTGACTCATTGAGGATAGAGAACTCGTTTTTCAACGCCTTGTGAGCATTGTCAAGTTTCTCCAATTCCTCGGAGAGTCTATCATGAGCAGCCCCAAAGTCAATCCTTTCCTTCTTTAACTTCTTTGCCTTGGTGACCGCATTGTCACGTTCCTTAACGAGTTTAGTCACAATTTCTTCATGTGACTCTTCCATAGACTCAAGCCTCTCTTCAAGAGAGACCCGAGCTTCTTCTTCTTCTTCAAGAGCATTTTTTAGGGATGCAATTTCCATTGCATCCTCCCTTTCAATTCTGCCCTTTTCTTCGAGGAGAGCTTCGTTTTGGGCCAACTGATCCATAAGAGCCTCAAAACGAACTTTGTGCTCACCTTGCAAGTTAGTATAGAAATAATCCAAGGCAATAATCTCTTCTTTAACCTTAAGACTAGCAGGATCATCCATGTCTATCATAGCCTTGGGAAAGGAAGAGTTAGAAGAAGTTACCTCGGAGCTTCTTGCCATGAGACAAGTAGGATTCTTGTTGATGATGTTTTCGTTTGGAGAGTCGAAGAGTGATGTTGATGTAGATGTGGTGGCTATAGCAGCCACCTCTTGAGAGCTATCGTCCTCGTCCTCATCTTCACTCCCCGATGAATATTCTTCTTGAGCCACTAGAACAATCTTTGGTTGCTTCTTGAAAGGAGCATTTTTCTTTACAAACTGTTTCTTACGTGGAGCTTTTGATTTGTCCTTGAAAATGAGTCTTCCTCCATTATCCTCTCTACTTTGATATGGACACTCAGCTACGAAGTGCAACCGGTCACCACAATTAAAGCAGGTTCTCAGCTTGGGACCATTTTCTTTTCTTCCATAGGCTCCACTTTTGCGATCTAGTTCAGCTTTAGCCTTGGCTGGATCTTTCCTAAAGTTTCTTGCATAAAGAGCCAAGTATTGTCCGTGGATCCTTTTTATATCTTCGGGACAGTCCAGGCCTTCTACCGCATATTCATCATGATCAACCACACTAGTCTTCAAAGCCATGTTTACCCCCTTTTGCATCCCCATAGCTCGAGCACGAGCATCTTCGGCATTCTTGGCAGCCACTTTGAATGCGGCCATTTCTTGCATTACCTCATTGGATGACATGAGGTGATAATTATGCCTACCTTGGAGACTTTTCAAATCTGTGGGTTCAAATGGCATAAGAGCACTGACATACTTGCGCTTGATCCAAGCATCATCAACATAAGCCGCGCCGTGGTTTCTGAAGGTAGTAGCTATTGCCTTGAGCCTCCTATACATGTCCTCGTGGTCTTCTCCATCCAGCATATAAAATCCTTCAGCTTCATTGCTCAAGGCATCATATCTATTCCTTCTCATACTTTCATTCCCGATGAAGAGCTCGGTGAGAGCATCCCAAGCTTCTTTAGCTGTGCTAAGATGCTGAATGTGTGGCATGTCTTTATCTCCCACACCAAGCTGTATCATGTGTAGGGCCGTAGCATTGAGTTGGCTATCGACCACTTCTCTCCTTGTGAGATTGTTAGGATTTCCAACGTGAAGACCATTTTCGATGATCTTCCACAACTCTATGGAGGAACTGCACACATGAGATTTCATCAAAAATTGCCATTGAGAGAAAGTAGAAGCTGACAGTTTGGGTGGATCACCCCTATTATGTATATGTGGGTGAGGAATAGGAGGATCAGGGGAATACACATGAGAAACCTCATTGTATCCATCCTTACCGCTATCCTTTTTCGAGGAGGAGCTCTTACTTGTATCATCACCTACCACTTCGTTATCTTTGGAAACAGTTTTACCCGTTTCCTTGGATTGCGGAGTGGTATCCTCAGAGTTAGATGGAGGTGATGCTGCGGATGTGGAGAGACGCATTATCAATTGACGCATCTCTTCCATCTTAGCCTCCATAGAACTCACCAAGGTTGTTTCCAACGTCTTGAGATCGTTCATGGTGACTACCTCCGGAGCATCACTCCCATCTCCCATGGAACCCATACTTCTCTTAGGCTGTTAAGCCCGAAATAAGAGCCGAGGCTCTGATACCAATTGAAATGGATCGTATGGGCACCTAGAGGGGGGGGTGAATAGGTGCTAATCAATTTTAATATACTTTTTCAATTTTAGGCTTGACACAAAGTAAATTCTCTAGATATGCAACTACGAGAATTTCCCTATATGTAAACCTAACTACTAAGCACGTAAAAGAGGAGCGAGGAAACCGTAGTGGAGCACGCGGAGACACAGGGATTTGTTTTACCGCAGTTCCTTCCTTGTTAAGGGAAGTACATCTGCGTTGGAGGGGTGGGCGGTTCTAAGACCACCACGCCACAATAGGCCTCACCCTATTCTCCGATGGATCTCGCCACGAGAGGCCTGATCCACCTTCTCCACTATTGGATCCCTTCGAGGCGGGAACCGGTGCCTTTTACAACACTATCGGGGCACACACCCACAACCGAATTGGGGGCTCCCGGAAAGACAACAAGCTGTCACAAAAACAAGGTTTATCAATATAAACAAAAACAAGGATCTAGATCTTTGCAAGAAATACTAGATCGGAGGTTCTCCAAATGAATGGAGAGGAGATGAAGCGCTTGATTGCTGATGATGAAGGTCGAGTTCTCCTCCTTCGATTCCCAAAGGGATGGGGCCTTTGGATGGATCTAGGTGGAGCACTCTTGTATGAACTTTTGAGATCTGATCTGTTCTTTTTCGAGATGAATCAAGAGTTCTGGCAGGAGGGGGATGGCTGGCTTAAATACCCCCTCCCCAGATCTGGCCGTTGCCCAACTTTGGGGGCGGATAATCCGCCCCAAGAAAATTCCGCCCCAAGGGCGGACTCTCCGGGGGAAACTCCGCCCCCTCTCTGGGGCTTGCGCCTTGGTGAAGCTTGGAGAAAATCTTGGGGGGCGGATAATCCGGCCCCCCTGAGGGGCGGATTATTCGTCGGGGCCGGAAAGTCCGGCCGAAACTCCGCCCCCCTCTCTGGGGCTTGCGCTTGCTTGGGCACAGGGAGGGGCGGATTATCCGCCCCTGGTGGGGCCGGATTATCCGCCCCCAAAGGCAGAGTTCTGAGCTGCAACACTTCAACACACATTAAAAGATCCTTGGTATTGTTATCTAACACTCAAAACACTAGGGATTAAGAAATGTTCTTTCACAAGTTGCATGTCAAGCGTGGAGCAAGTCTCATGAACGATGTCATGTAAGGTTAGCCCGGGCCGCTTCATCCCAACATACCGCAAGATGCAAAGTACACAAGAAGCAATCAACAATAAAAGCATCAACGCCCACAATGACCATTGTGTTCTACTCGTGCAACATATCTACATATAGACACGGCTCTGATACCACTGTAGGGTTTCGTAGCATGGAAAACAAAAATTTTCTATCGCATACAAACAAACAAGCCAAGATCTATCTACTAGATTGTAGCAACGAGTCGATGGAATAACTTACCCTCGAAGATTCCAAAGTGTTTAACGAGAGCGGATTCTCGTGGGTGATGTAGTCGTACTCTTCCCGATCTCAAGATCGCGTAGACGATCCTTCCGGCGCTGCGTTCCGGCAGCGCTCCCGCAGTCGGTCATACGTTCGGTACTCGACGAAGACCTTCCTCTCCCTTGTTCCAGCAGGCAGCGGAGGTTGTAGCACTCTCCTCGAGATTCCGGCAGCACAACGGCGTGGTACCGGAAGTAGAGGTGAGATCCCGCAGGGCTTCGCCTTAAGCCGGAGCGAGTATGGTGGAGTATGAGAGAGCTCCTCGGCGATCTAGGGTTTAGACACACCAAGGAGGAGGGGCTAGAGCCGGCGGCTAGGGTTCCGGGGACCCCAAGTCGGCGGCTAGGGCAAAACCCTAGGTGGAGGCGGCGGCTATGGAGGGCTGTAGCTTCTAGGGTTTGAGGTGAGGGACTTGTGTGTCTAGAGGAGGGAGCCCTGCCCCTCCTTATATAGGTGGAGGGGCCGGCGGCCAAGGGGAGGGAGGGGAGTCCCTCCCCAACTCGGCTTGGGTGGTGCGCCGGCTTGGGGAGGAGGACTCCCTCCCCAACTCGGTTTCACACTCCTTCCTCTTTTCCACTTTCTAAAACTTGTCGTTTGACTTTCAAACTTGCCGTTTGACTTTTCAATTTAGGATTTGATTAAACCCTTTATTTTGGACAGCGAATACACTTAGTACATGATGCAATCATTCCAACTTGCAATGACACACTCATGTACCCCTTCCCCTCCGGAGTGCCGGACATTTCGGAACCTTCTAGAACATTCCCGATGAAAACACCGGAATCATTCCCGAACTCCGAAACGGGACTTTCCTTATATGAATCTTATTCTCCGGACCATTCCGAATCACCTCGTGATATCCCGGATCCCATCCGAGACTCCGAACAACATTCGGTCTCTTTCTCATAATACCATAACTACTCAAACAACGTCGAATCCTTAAGTGTGTCTCCCTACGGTTCGTGAATTATGCGGACATGATCAAGACACTTCTCCAAACAATAACCAACAGAGGAATCTGGAAATTCATATGGCTCCCACATATTTCTACGATTACTTTGCGATCGAATGAACCACTTACATACGATACCAATTTCCCTTTGTCTCACGATAGTTTACTTATCCGAGGTTATGATCGTCGGTATCTCTGCATACCTAGTTCAACCTCGTTACCGATAAGTACTGTTTTCTCGTTCCCGTGATATGTGATCCCTTGTGAGCCAGTCACATGCTTGCAAGCTAATTGGATGACATTCCACCGAGAGGGCCCAGAGTATATCTATCCGTCATATGGATGGACAAATTCCACTCTTGATCCATGTGTCTCAACCAATACTTTCCGAACACTCAATGCCACCTTTATAGACACCCAGTTACGGTGTGGTGTTTGATGTCATCAAAGCATCCATCCGGTAAAGGTGATATGCATGATCTCATGGTCGAAGGAATTAGGTTACTATGTATCAGAAAGCATATAACAATTGAACTATTTAAATGACTTGATCTTTATGCTACGCTTATCTATAGGAGTATGTCCATCATATCATTCTCCTAACGATATGATCTTGTTGTTGATAACATCTCAATGTTCATGATAGGGAAACCACAATCATATATCAACCAACAAGCTAGTGTTGTATAGAGGCTATACTAGGGACTTCAAATTAAGTTTAAAATCACACAAGTATCAATGTTTCCTTGTTAATACTATTATAGCATGAATGTAAACATTTATCATAAACACAAAGATATAATAATAACTATATTTATTATTGCCTCTAGGGCATATCTCCAACATCACCGCCATCGTCCCCCTTCCCCCACCCTCCCTTACCCTCGCCACCACCGAATGAAGACGTCTGGTCCGTCTGATGGCAGACAACGGCAGCGTGAGTCCTCATTTTGCTTGTTTCCTTGCTATTACCTAACATCTCGTCACCCACCACGTCCGACTATGATCTGATCCATCTACTGATAGGGCGTTTCTGGCCAAGATCTTGTTGTTAGGGTTTTTCCTGGTGTGGCCTTGCCATGCCTATTTTCGTGGTCCTCCAAGAGCTCCAAGAACGCCACGACCATGTGCCCTTGCGGTAGGAGTGATCCATGGTAGGAAGTGCTTTGAGTGTCGGCATCAGCTGTGGGATATGTGGTTCACGATTGGTTAATGTGTTCGGATGCGGAAGATCGTCCACGGCGGGGCAAAATGACACCCGACGGCCAAAATTGGTCGGCGATTGGGGTAGATCGGGAGTGCGGGGGCCTACTGGCGACAATGATGTTGGTTTGGTTGCCGGAATCGAATGACGCCGTAGACGCGGCTAGGGTTTCTATAGCGGGGGAATGGGGGAAATGTCGACGCAGCATCCCGCAAATCGACCACCTCGACCAGACAGATAGTAGTCATAGGCGGTGATATACGGGAACCCGCGTAAAAAAATAGGGCCAGGATCATATGCGGGACCGCTCAGGCCGTCTTTTCAATCCAAGCCCGCAATACAAACCAACTTTTTGCAAGTTGGGCTGTTTTGTGGGATCTGCTAGAGATGTTCGGCTGCTCAACCTTAGGTACAACCCTTATAAATTGGCAATCGATCTGCTCACAAATAATTGCCATTTTCCACAATGAAATGGTCTCAAAACATATCTTTGACCGCTAATTTGCATTGTGAGTAAACGTACCTGATCCTTGCGGCCATCATGGGTGCACATACAACTATTCTATGGTTTGCATGCCAAATCATACATAGAAAACGACTGAAATGATGGGGAAAAGGAGGCCAGTCGGCCAGAGGATAGAATCTGCCACCTGTTTTCGGCTCCAATATAGTACCATATCGACCGAGCAGAGCAGTGGATTCGGTCGAGCAAGCTAGGCAAGGGATACATACAGATACGAGCAGGCTGAGTGCAAGGACACTCCATGCATATAAATAGATCATATATGCACGTCATGTCATCACTGAAAAGTGACATAAAGTTAGAAGCAGAAGTAATCGGACAGGATTAAAAAAAGTTTTAATGAATAAGCACACATGTATTTCAAGATTCTGCTTTGACCAAGAATAGTCTAAGTATACCAAGATTATTCTACTCCCTCCGTCCAAGAATAGACGTCTCAAATTGTTAAAATTTAGATGAATTTAGACACTATTTAGTACATAGATTCATCCAAAATTTAAAAAATCTAAGACATTTATTCTGTGACCGCGAGGGAATATGAAAGTTGATGCTTTAGAAAGTGTTTTTCAATACGAATCTAACGATATCAATTTCAAATAACATAGCCAAAAATATTGTTGATCAAAACATTGATGAAAAATCAGTGCCTCGTAGGAACGAAAATAGTGAGCGACCTTAATTAATGATGTAGGATAAACAAAAATTCACCGCAAACTCCAATCCAATGAAGGACGACAACATAACAGAGAATACTTAGGGGGAATACTAGGGCCGCCATGCCCTCTTCTTCCCCCTCCCTTGAGCACTCGACACGTAACTTATACTCCATGACGACTATTATTGCTTCAAATCTTCCACTTTTCCCAGTCAACAACACCGCAATCTCTCCCAGTCGTATCGATCTTGTCATCTCCACAAAACTTAACTAAAATTGGCGGCAACGGCTACGTACTACTCCTTCCGTTCAGAAATAACTGACTTGAATTTGTCTAGGTTCGAATATATCTATACACTAAAATACGTTTAGATACGTTCGAATTTAAACAAAATTAAGTCGGTTATTTCTGGAAGAAGGAAGTAGTAGCTAGTAGGCCGGTACATGTAGATCGCGCTAAGCAGCTAATCTACCGGCGGGCGTCTTTATTTAGACATTGTGCATGCTTGGGTGTGCTAGCAGAAAACGGCAGCTATGCTTGCTAACACGTTGGTAGATCAGGCACACAGTAGGCTGGGGAGGCCGTTGAGAGCTATCGCCGGCGGGCGGCGGTCTCACGCTGCGCGTTGAAGTAGACGGCGGCGACGGGCAGGCCGAGGTCGTTGTCCTCGGCGAACTTGCGGGTCCTGAAGCGGTCCCTCGACGATGGCGGGATCACCGCCGCCCGGCGCTTCTGCTGGAATAGCACCAGAATGAACCTGTGGATGCCGATGTTTGGCCTTGGGCTCTCGTAGCTCACCACCTCCTTCCCTGAATAATGCATGTAGGTATGGCATTTAATTGGCATGCATCAGGAAAGAAAAAAAAAGTGCAGAGATAAAGAAACTACTGGTCCCACCCCACGGCAGGCGTGATATAAGCAATCTCAAACCAACCAACAAACTTCTGGTTAATTAATTAGTACACACCGCCGCCACCTTGCAGCCATTTGTTGCTCCCCTCTGCTGCATCTCTGTGCATGATCTGTATCCCTGCCTGTACTCTCCCCTCACAGAACTAGCAAAGGCTAAAGCATGATGTACAATAAAAATACTTACCAAAAGAAGCATCAGTAGTCCCAGGAATGTCAGTAACAATCCTGCAAAAGGGTGGTCCAATCAAAAGGTCGTCTTACATGTATTCTACTAGTACTGATCTCTTATAGGACTGAAAGCCGAGAGCATGGCACACCATGCATGCTGGCTTAATATGCGTATTATATGAACATGCCCCGTATCTTGTAGTAGGCAGTAATCACTACTAGGTTTGATCAGTTTTGTTAATTAGCCAGGCAATAGTTTATTTGATCTTTTTTTTTCGATCAATAGATGCATGCAGCCTTTATTTTATTTATTCTCTTACAATAAGCTTTAATGAGATTGAACATGCTAGTAGTTAGTATTGCTTACCAGTGAAGATGCTCCCTCAAGTACGGATCACTGGGTCCTGGCACATCAGGGTCAGTCATCACCTGAAGAACCATAAAAATAGCACATGGGCATGGTTATTACCATCCCCTTGGGAGTATGGCACTAGGGCCAAAATCAAATTTGCACATGTCCGGCTTAGGGGTAAATTAAACTGCATTCTAGAGTGAGAGAATAGAGTCGACGAGATCGATGCCCACCAACGTGAAGAATGTTCTAAGGTCGCCCCCCTGGACCTCGACACGCGGCTTGGCGGCGACGGCGGAGGGGAAGAACTCATGGCCGTTGAACACCTGCTTGTTGGAGCTGTAGGTCGCCGTCATCTTCACCGTGGGGCTGAAGCTGTCCAGCACCTCACCAATCACCCTCCCCACAACGAGAGGCTCCAACACCCTTGACATGTTGATGCCTTGAAAATCTGAACCCAAGGGATGATCAGTGTGTGCCGCTCTGCTGAATGGAAGCGCAGGTAACTGTGTGTCTGTGCTGCTGCTGCAGGTGCATTGCAAGACGAAGGCCCTCTATTTATAGACGTGGAACACACGAGAGCCTATCGTTCCGGCTAGCTAGCTATAGAAAAGGCCAGGTTGGGACATCTCTACCGCCCACGGGTAGCAATCACATTAAGCCATTGTTAGATTGTATTTTTTTGTCATTTTCCTCCATGCGTGGCCTATAAAATTGAGCCACTTGCGCCAAAGTACCTGCTTATTTGATTCCAGCATATATATGTAGCTTAAAGATATTTATTCTCGACAGAAGATTTAGGGCAATGGGAGCTAAAACAGTACTACGTGCCTAGAATCCAGATTTGTCAGAAAAAGAAAAGGTCGTTTCTCTCATCCATTCGTTGCAATATTTCTTTACAACAATAAGCATCATCTGGAAGTCCATGCGTTTTGTATTATAATATCATGGCATATTTCTTGATGGAAGGTGAAATAGGCTAGGGACTCGACACCTATGTGCTCCCTGCTTCCTAAAATAGGATGCACATCATTTTTGGTTGAAGTCTAACTTTTAAAAGTTTAATCAACTATATAGAAAAAATTATAAACATCTATAATCTTAGTTTTATATTGTTGGAACCATCATGAAATTTATTTCATATTGTGTACGTTTGGTACTATAGATATTCATATTCTTTCTAATATAGTTGGTCAATTTTTTTTAAAAAATAACGTTTAACAAAAACTATATGCATCCAGTTCTGGAAAGGAGGGAGTACATTGCATGGAAAGCGGTAAACTTATATATGTGCCAAGGTACCATACTACCATCTCATCAAAAACAAGAATATTGATGTGCATCAGTTTACCAGCCAGCTAACTAAAGTAGTCCATGCTTAGGACAACACCGAAGAATCTTAGTCGCAGCATGCATTTCATTTTGTTATCACAAAATCATTAGGACACATAGGTGTGTGGTGGTGAATGTACAAACCATGTCAAAGATGGCAGCTTAATTATGCTAGTTCATGTGCCTGTTTCTTTTGTCCCTCGTTTTCTTTTCTCCTTTGTTCTTCCATTTCTAAAGAAACATACAACGCTATTGTAAATTCTCTATCGACTGTCCTTTTACCTATATATTACTCTTCTTATTAACATGCATATATTCTATTTGTGTTCTTTCCCAGCTAGCGTTAGCTTGGACATTCTCAAAGTTGCACCACAAGCATCTTTTTCTCTTGAGGAAACAAAGCAAATGCCTGCTGAATCACCACGCGCGCTCTGCTGAGCTATGAATTGTTTTGCAAAGAACATACCCTAAACAGCATTGCACTAGCATGGACTTGCCAATCCTAGTGATTATTCCTTCGAGCCAAGTGCAAGAGGCATAAGTTATGCTCTCGAGTGGACAAGGGCTCCCTCCACTACTACACAAAGCGTCCCTCTGGCAAAGTTCTTTGTTTATTATAACACTTTGCAGGGAAAAGGAGATCCCCAATTATGAGCTCTTCATTAGGCAAAGCTTAGTGCTCTTGTTTCCCTAAATGGTGGAGCCATCTCCATTGTTTACCCATCCTAATCTCCCTTTTTGTCAAATTCTCGTACTCGTAATTGAAAAGTTACGGAATAAGACCGGTCATTTTTCAATGAAAATAACATATAAAACTCTGGAAATTTCGAAATCAGGTTGTACCCGCTCATGTGCTTCCCCATGCTATGTATTCACTAACTAAAGCAACACATAGATACGCCATTTTACATTCTTTGCCTAGTGCCCGGTCTGAAGTTCCGAAGCAGTCAAGTGTTTCCCTGCCATCGGGAGTTAAATTCTTGAAGGGAAAATTGCCGCCCTATTGTGAAGCCATATTAAAGGCAATCAAATTATGAAGTTGATACCATGTTAGTGCTCCATAGAACTTTTGGTTCTCTATATTATTTTTTCACATTTAATGTTTGAGCGCATAATTTAGCTCCTCCTACTCGAGTCTAAGAGGTTTTGATGATAGGCTCTTTGCCATTCATGAATGAGAGGTTACTTAAACAAGATCGATCTCAGTGCTCATTCACTGGGTGCTTTATGATTGTGATATCTGATGTGCATATCTCATGAGTGTTAGTTTGCCATTAATTAGCTATGTATCTGATTTTGCTGAGTAAATTACAAAAAACCACCATAATTGAGGCAAAGTCATCAAACACCCACCAAAATACATGTTTTCTGATGATTTTTTATGAAGGGTTGATAACTTTTTCTAAATTGTGGTGGTTTTTTGCAATTAACTCGATTTTGCTAGTATAGTTGGTATGTAATCCTTTAACATAATCTTTATTCATCAGAGGGCGCGTGGGTCGTGTGGCCCATGGATCTCTTGGTATTTGGTCGTTTTTCATATTAGTTTATATGATTTGAAGTTAGTCTAGTTGTCATCTTCGGCGATGGTTGCTGCTCTAATACACTGGTTTTTTGGGACTTAGCACGGCGAATTTCCGCGTGTCTATTACAATAAACTCTACTATGAAAAGTTTGCCCGGCTCTTATGATGAAGGGAGTAAAACGGCGGCACGCCTTCGGCGCACTAGTGTCTGTAGTCGTCGTCGGTGATCGAAGGACGTATTTGTATTTTTTTTATTACTTTTAGGACTCTTTATGATGCTATTGTTGATTATTAATAGATTGGTGAAATTTCGTAAAAAAACTAGGTAAAAATTTGAGGCTATATATTTGATGCATCGATCATCTGGTCATAGTCTTGTTGTCGTGTCAGGTGTGGTGTGTCCCATGGCAAAAGAGTATAGAAAGAGACACACAACTGTGAAACTTGAGATTATTGGCTAGGCAAAAAAAAGTTCAATATCATCTCTTTGTGCTGCAAACGGAAAAGGATATTTTCCTACGAGGTGTACTATAATTCCAATCCCTATTTAGGTCTTGTTTATTTTATCGGTATTTTTATCTTCAAAAGATGTGAGGATATACAGGGATTTGGTGTCTATCTAATATTTTCCAATCCCCTTAAATACTTTTCTCTAAAAATACTCTATGATAAAGAGTTTTTAGTCTATCCAAAAATACACTAGTGTGGAGGGGATTTGTAGGGATATTTTAGGATTATCCTCTCCAAACCCGTCCTAATAAACGATCTATCGAGGAAATTCCGAGATACAAAATAATCCCCTCAGATACGCTAAAAGTAAACAAGGCCTTAAGGACAATGACATGGCATATTGAAAGCATACGCCCTGCAAAGCGCTGGTCTGGAAGATGCACCGGTGAAGGTACAAATACCAAATCATTTTGCCGTTTCTGGGCACATTATTCTAGCTCTCTGCAATCTTCTGGCTTCCCAAATGGGAAGGGCATCATTTTTCAAATCAGAGCGCCATGTTGTCACTTTGTTTTCGCCTGATTAGCTTAGCAGCCGAGAGGAGTTATAAGTGACCTTGCCAGTTCGGCTCGGCCGTGGTCGCTGTTAGATTGTATAGTCTCTATATTTGCCAATTATATAAGGGTATTTAATATATTTGCCATACACACATGTACATATATATTGGTGTTTGGTCCCTAGTTAATCTAAGTTTTTCTTTTGAAATACCAGTTAATTCAAGTTGATCATCACAACATGGTGTCAGAATCCAGGATGAGGTCTTCGCAGGATGCAACTCGTGTTGCTGCTGCCCATTCTCCTCCGGTAAGGCTCTCTTTGCACCAGGTGTGCTGCTACAGCCTCGTCGCTGATGTTTTTCCTCTCTCCCAAATCCCCAAAATCGAAATCAAGAATCCCCAAACCGCTGCCCAAGATCTCCAATATAGATGCAATTGGGTCAGTATTAGATCACCCTCTTTTTTTTAAGAACACTTAAAATAATATGAGCAGCAAGCCGTCTCATTAAAAGTCTTCCAGTTTCCTCGAATACTCTGGTAAGAAAAAGAGTGTGCAAGAAACTTGATACTCTAAGAATTACAGAATGTTCATATAATCATGATTAACCAGAGATGAGAACCAAAGACAAGACACGACTCGGCGGTGATCCCCAAGAACTACCACTAGATCTTGATTTGCCTAGCTGAGCCAAAGCATGAGCAACTCCATTTCTAAACCGATCCACTTTGGCAACAGTAAACCATTCATAATTCCTCAGGATCTCCTTCGCTTGACGATACAAGCTCCAGCATTCCGAACGATCTCCATCTAGACCATTAATTGTTTGCACGACACGTGAGCAATCAGACTCCAACGAAGTGGAGAGATAAGCACTTCAAACCTTCAAGGGAAGCCAGGACCTCGGCCTCTTCAGCACTAGTACAGCTCGATACAAATTTCCATTCCGATCGAGATGATTCCTGATAATTATACCAAAGCTGGCCCTCTTGGTAACGAAATCCCAGCCTGCGTCCATGTTCACTTTCACTGTTCCTTCATCTGGTGGTATCCAATTGGAATGCATAGGGATTGGAGCTGCCAAGTGATCATTGTTGGTTACGTTCTCCTTCCCCTTCGTGTTAGAACTGGTAGACACCACAGCCGAGAAGGAGATCATGTAATTCCTAATGAATGTCGTTGATGTGACAACCGAGGCCTTTCCATCCCCATAAACAATATTATTACAGTGGTGACAGACCCTCCAAAGCAGAAAAAGCGTCTGTGACCGCATGTCAACGTACATCCCATGCAGCAACGTGAGTAGCCACTCCAGGCTGGCGACCTGGACCTCTTCTTTTGTAGGTATCTCACACACGTTGCGCATCTCCTCTCTCAGTACTCGAGCCAGAGTGCATTGAATTACAGCATGGTGCTCGTCCTCGTTCTCCCGGCCACAGATAGAGCAGATCGGATCAACAGTTGGAATTCACCTGTTGAGGCCCACTTTCATAGACAACGAGGAGGCCGCCGCCTTCCAAGCGAAGACACGAATTTTGTTCGGGACTTTAGCTTCCACACAAGGTCCCATATATGCAGATCCCCCGATGGTTCTGAGCTTGACTAACCCCTGTTCAAAGCTTCGTAGGAAGGTTCCATCCCCAACCGATATGCCAACCGAACTGAGAAAAGACCGTTGCTCTCCGGATACCAAGCCACAAAATTTTCACATTGCCTAGGAGGAAGTTTGATGGATAGGATGGCATTAGCATCGTACATAGAACAGCAAGATCTGACCGCCTCTTCATCCCATGTGTGTGTGTTGTCGTTAATGAGATCGCTAACCCATCTTCTTCTGGAGTTTCCCCTACGAGCAATGAAACTCAAAGCCCCGGGCAGGGGATCCAATTATCACGAATTTTTTCACCTAGGAGACGGATCCAATGCGCCATATAACACCTTTCTTTAGTAACTCTAGCCCATGCATAACTCCTTGCCACAAGGCCGACGTATTCTGGATGAAGGCATTATCAAGTAGGTTTGCCGAAGGATTGTACCTGGCTTTGAGCAGCCGAGCACACAACGTACCAAGGAAGTAGAGTAACCTCCAAGCTTGCCGAGCGAGCAGACCCTGGTTAAAAATACGGAGATCTCGAAAGCCAATACCACCTTGAGATTTAGGACATGTCATCTTATCCCACGACATCCAATGCATACGTCTTCAATCATGTTTATCGCCCATCAGAAATTCCTCACAATTTAGGACAGATCATCTAGTAAACCGACAGGGAATTTGAAGATGCCCATAGCGTATGTTGGCAAGGATTGCAACACTGCTTTTACTAGTATTTCTTTTGTAGCTCCAAACATGTATTTCTCACACAAATCGTCAGCTCGTGAAGATTTTCTTTTTTTATTTGTCGCTTCAGCACACAGGAAGCTCCAGGTATTTTTCTTCAAAGCATTATGTATCATATCTAAGGATATTCTTTACCTTAGATTAAACCTCTGCTGAACGCCTATCACCATAAAGGATGGAACACTTGCCCAAGCTTACTAGTTGCCCCGTACGTCTCTCATATTTGTCCAAAATTGATTTAACCACAGTAGCTTGATTGACACACCCTTTGAAGAATATAGGAGGTTGTCATCGGCAAATAAAAGATGTGACACGTCCAGGGCTCTCTACCTTCTCTAGAACAAAATTTTCCAATGACATTATCATTTCTAAAAAAGCTAGTTCATTTTATAAAACTAAAAAAAGGTAGAGGGTACCCTAACGGTGACTGACTTGCATCTCTAATCTCCGAGCTTGCAGATTTGCGAGTGTCGTCCGATGGCCACCGACGCAAAGTTGGGATCAGTGGAGGGTTTGTGGGAGGGGAGGAGCGATCCTCTGCGGGGTTGCTGAGTGGGAAGAAAGAAAGAAAAAACAAGAGATTTTTTTTGCAAAAAGAAATAGAAAAATAAGAAAAAGTACTGAGAGGAAAACGGGGCATTCCAGTGGGTTGTGCAGAAGTTATTTTTATGGGCTATTTAATGATGGGCTGCCAAAAGCTGATATGGTACACGATTTTTCTCGAAATTATGGATGGGCTAAGGCCCAAACGGTCTACCATCTAGGTCCACCCATGTTGAGAAGCACTTCAGTCAAGTCTGTGTTACCCTAAAAAAATCAAATCTATGTAGAACATAGGCTAATAATGGTTGGGAGGAACTCGGAGTTTTCTGTTTGGTCTGCTCAACCCAGGCTCCTGCGAATACCCTTGTAGCAAAAACGGGAATACAATGGAAGGCTTTGACCATGGGAAGTGTGAATCAATCTCCAGATGCTTGAAGGAACCAAACCTGTGTTACGATAGCGAGGCGCCTGCGGTGACTTCGTCAATCTGAAGACTCGTCGGCTCAGTCTCTCGAAGGTGCTTATAGGGGTAGGGTGTACGTGTGTGTTCATATGAATGAGTATATGTACGTATTGTAAGCGTCTGCGTTCGTACTGTGTTTCTCAAAAAAAAATCTGTGTTACCCTAAAAAATCAAATCTGTGTGTAAAAAAATAGGCTAATGCTTGGGAGGTTGTGTAAAAAGGAGTTTCAGTTTGATCTGGTCAACCCAGGCTACTGTGTATACCCGTCGTCGCATAAGTAAAACGGGAATACAGTGGAAGGCTTGGACCATGAGAAGTGTGAACCAATCTTCAGATGCTCATTTTATTAAAGCGGTGGGTACATCAAACATACAGGGCCAAAAAAAAAAAAATTACAAGGGGGCCCTCAACTTTGCACGTAGCACCCTGCAGGAAAACGTCAAATGCAATCAAGTCCCTGCACACCAGATGCTGCTAATAATGGAGAACGGAGAAAGACTAGCTTGAAATGTCGTAGCTAGCTACTAACTATAGTTGCCAAGTCAACAACAGTTTTTTCACCAACAGATATCTGTTCTGTGTCGCCTTGTTGCCAAGTCTGTGTCCATCGCCTGCTGGTAGACCATCGGGCTGTCCACTACAGTAGGGCGCTAGCTGCTGTTTTCTTCGATCTTAATTAATTCAACACTTGCGTCCGGTGATGTCCCAGACAGGAACTAAATAACTATAGTTGTCCGGTGATCTTAATTAAATCAATGACTGAAATGGGGGGCTCGATGATGCTGCAGGAAGACGAAGTAGTCTTCTATACGTGGTTGAGCGTCGTGTCGTGATCTCATCGATATTTTACTGTTAGAGAGCGGTGCGGCGCGCGCGGGGCTTGAGTTTGATTCGTGGGTTCAAACCGTGGACGGTCAGGTTGGTCATCCACATGATGCATATTCAGCCATTCATCAGGTGGTAGCAGGCCATATCTTCTCTTTGCCCTTTTTCCTCAAAAAGGACGGTCGGGCGGACCGGACTTTGTTTTTCTGCGGAACGGGCTTGAAGTGTTCAAAATGATTTCTAGGAACCCGTCGTACACCGCCATCGACCGGAAGCCATGGAGCATGGACCGTCCATAGTCTAGAAGCTCGCTCAGACTCAGGCCAGTCTTCAAAATCAAGGAGCTGGGCATGGGTGTATATTGTTGGATTATTAGGCATAACTTTTATGATTAGTTACAGAATATAAATCATGACAAAATCAGCTACTAGCTCATGTAACTCGAACATACTAGATGTACAAAACAACAGGATGAACGGAAACAAACAGCAGCTAAACATGTACTCGCACAACATGATGAATAACCAAACATGAGCACGTAGCACGTACCGTTCGATTGTCGTAGTAAAAACTTTGGGGAAGACTGATCAAAGCAGACGGCGACAAAAACGACGGTATGCAGCACCGCCCAACTTGGATGGAAGACGACCCGTGATGAAGAACTCGAGCAGTCGCGTAGAGCGCTTCCCAAAAACCTTATTCGCTCTCTCCCGTACAAGATCACAAGGGCGAGTGGTTCCGAAGACCTGCTCTCCCGTCCGCCGGTGCACGCCGGCAAGCGGGATGAAGTAGTCTACGGTGACGGCGCAAGTAGAGAGGATGACAAAACCCTAGATTGGTTTTCGGTGGTATTGGCGGTAGCCGCGCATAAATTTATATAGAGCGACTCAGGAAACCCTAACGGAGGCGAGCGTGGACCGAGTTCATGTTGCGCACGTTCGGCGAGATTCCCGTAACCCGCGGCACGTCACGACGGGCAGGGCCGGCTCTATATTTTGTAGGGCCCTAGTGCAGAGTTGACTGTATGGCTCCTAAGGCAAATATATATGTAAACATATATAGAAATATACACATATATATCTAATTTTAATTACAAATTATTAAAAGTTAATATCTAAATGCACATTCTTAGTTTGAGACGTCTATAAATAATTACTAAGCACTTACACAATGTCAGATAGAAAGACTAAAAAACTAGAAAAAGAGAAGTAGTATTCTCCGACTACCTCAAATAAGAAAATATTCCAATGGGTCCATTAACAATGTTGTTTCAGTGCTTCACAAAAAAACTTCTTCTGACAATTATAGATGCAAAGTCACTGAGTCTCGACGAACCCTAATCTAACATGGCAAAGGAAAAAGGGACAACAAATGAAGGCCATCAAATCATGGATTCATAGACAATTGTACGTATCAGGGCACCGGCGAGCGAGGCCGTTAGGAGCAGCCGAACAGGGCGAGGCTGAGATAAAATTCCCGCGGAGCCCGATCAATTCCTAATTACCAAACTCCAATCGGCCAGGGGCTCAGGGGGATCTCTAGGGTCGAATAGACAAGGGTTCGAGTTGTAGAGGAGATCGATCGGGGGGACTCGATCGCGTGCGTTTCCTCTCCTTGTACCTTGTGCGTTTTCTTTGCAGGCAGTTTTTTTCCAGCCCAACAAACAGCAGCTCTGCAGGGTATGGGCCCCTCCAAGACGTGGGCCCTAGGCCATCGCACAAGGTGGCCATGGGTCAGTACCGGGCTTGACGACGGGCGGACGTCGTTGGAGGAGGAGCGCGCGTGTATCTCTTTTATTGTCACTCACTTATAAAATGGTGCAACACTCCACCATATAAGGTGATGCAACTCTCCTTCAACTTCCCACGTGGGACTAAACTTGAGCTTCCACTCCATTCTTATGTGAGCTGCCAGAGGCTCAAACACATATATGCTGCCATAAATCTGGGCTTTAAGATTTAAAAAAATCTGAAATACACATTGGCCTAAATGGAATAGCCTATTATTTCTAACGCACGTAACATCTCATCTCACCGTGTACGCTAAAAAAAAAGACTCATCTCACTGTGTGTGCCGTGTGCGCGACCCGTCAAAGTTCAAATCCAGCACACCTTCCACGGGCCACGGCGTCGACGACCCGGCTGCATGCGAATAGGTCGATCGGGCTGGCTGTCTCGGCAGCACAGCCATCGACTAAAAAAAGATAGAAGCCGGTAGCCCCGCTCTGCGCGCAGCCACGCCGGCTATATAATAGTTGCAGCACACACGTCGCGTCTCGTGCTTCGTCTGGACACATTGACCCATCACGGCGTATTAGTTGCTTCTCTCACGATCCTCTCTTCTGAAGCTCCACCGGCTAGCCTGATCTGGCCATGGCTGGACCGGGGGAGAAGCGCTCTGCCGCCGCCGCCGCCGGCAAGACGGTCCCGCCGCCTCGACCCGCGCCCGCCGGCTCCGGTACGTACTATACAACCGTTTAATTTTCCCGCCTCGTCTCCGTTCCCCTTTTAGACCGCGACCATCTCTCAATACGTTTGGTTTTGCGTTAGTTCGACGACCACCACGACTCCACGATTGGACGCCGTCGCTGGTTCCTTCGCCTCTTTCCTTGTGTATTCTCGCCGTTAAGCTTGCCTACTGCTCTCCTGGCTCTCGGTCGCAATGATCTGAGCCTAGAAATCGATTCAAAGATCCTTGCAAGCTCCCACGGGGGTTTCGTCCATAGCATACGCCAGAGCGTTGTTTCGTCGATAGTAGCCAAAATTGTCCTCTTCTTGACCTGTGGGCTGTGGCCACATGCCCCGATGTTTTTTAAATTTGGGTGCTCCCAACTTAGCCCACGTTCTTCCAAATCTGGACAGCAGCCTCTCGCGTGAAATGCGCTCGATCGCCGGCCGGCATGTTCGGACAAAACTTGAATACTCTCTCTCTCTCTCTCTCTCTCTCTCTCTCTCTCTCTCTCTCTCTCTCTCTCTCTCTCTCTCTCTCTCTCTCTCTCTCTCTTCTAAAAAAATAAGGCATATAGCCTAGTACTCTATTTTGAAAATGAATTTGGAGTAAATCACAGCGTCAATGTTAATCATTTCGTATTATGTTATTTTTTAAAAAATCTGGCTAACTTTACGTACCACTAGTTCACTTCTCAAAAAAATTATATGTCATCCTATAAAAAAAACGGTGGTACTAGTACTACTTGTCCACTAGAGTCATGGATCCGTCCAGCTCCGTAGACAAAATTAAATTAAATTTTACTTTCGCGGGTTTATGCGAGTTGCCGCTTGCAATCCTCCGTGTTATGGATCGTTGATGACCTAGATTTTCACCGTTATATGTACCTATTGTAAGCCGCTGCTCGGGATATGTTGCATTTGAGAAATTCCCGTAAGAACTCCCCATATAGTAAAGTTTTGTTGGACGACACTTGTGGTTTTTTTTTATTTGAGAAGTTTTTACACATTAAAATCAAGTACCCCGCGTGTTCTTTGTTTATTGCTTGCCATGTTTATAACACTTTGTATATTAGGCTAGTATTTAAAAAAAACTAAAATTATAGCAATTTGGTCTAAAAACGTTGCTCCAATAGCCTTTTCATAAATGGTTCTCCGTCATAACAAGTTAGGAAGCTGTGTATATTGGCCTCCCACTTGGTATATTTGCCAAGTCTCTGGCCACTTCCTATAATTGCTAAAACAAGCGTAGGAGAGAAAACTTCCCTCGCGTGACTCGCTCCCGCCGCCTCCCACGCCACCATTTGACCCTGGCGTCTCCGCGCCAAGTTCACCAAGCATCCTCGTGGCCCCGCCCCTCCTTTCCCCACTGACTCACGTGCCCCCGCGACCAAATCGAGTGTTGCCCTGTCACAAGCTCACACCGGTCAATTCAGACTGAGGGAGGCCGGCGTCAGTGTTTCATGGTGCGGGTGAGCTCGACCCGCACCCTGGTGCTCCCAGCCTTCATGTCTGCGTCCCCTCGCCTCTGTGCATATTGCAGCATGGTGGCGACCCATACCACCTTGACGGCGCTACCTTGCTTCCTAAGCCACCATGTACCTCCTCCGTGTCCTTCCACACCCCCACCTAGCCTCTCGCACCTGTGCCGCCTCCCGCCGAGTCTGCAAGGAAGCTCCCCATCATCATAGACATGGCTTGCATTCAGGAAAGGGAATGTGTGCATTATCCAGCCAAACGGGGGATCAACATCCGCTTCCTGCAAGAGTTCAAGCACCTTGCACAGTAGGTGTGCATTATCCAGCCAAACGGGGGATTAGTATCCGCTCCAGTGGTCCCACGTGTCGTTCGGCTTCGATGCCGCATCATCCGGACGTCGGGAGTAGGCATCCTTCCCTTGGTGGTGACACCAACCATGTCAACACCAAAGTCTCGAAGATGCTATTGATGGGGATGGGGGCGGGGAGAGGGGGGGGGGGGGGGGGGTTAACCTCCTCTTGTCCAAGTTGATCAAGCGCCTGCAGATTCCTCTCAAGGATCTCCGGCCCATTTCCAGGGTGTCAGCCCCGGGCTCACTCAGCCACTGGGAAAGGTCACGTTGTCCATAACCTTTAGACGATCAAGGAGAACTATCGCATTGATCATGTCACCTTTGATGTGACAGACACCCATTGCCTTACAACAATATCTTGGGATGTCGGGCACCGACAGATTTCATGTCTGCCTCGCAGTATGCCTATAACGTCTTGAAGTTGCCTGGCCCATGGGGCGTCGTCTCGATGTGTTTGTAATGCCACTTGACACGATAAAAGATATCTAGGGTTTATGTAGAGACTATGTTGACTAAGGCTTCAACCTGGCGTCGGTGAATGACTTGAACATAGATGAATAATCTTTAGATATATAGGCATCGGTGATAGGTGTCTCCACATTGGACGTCGAATCTTGAATATCTTCGACACCTCCTAACGATTTGGAACTTTAAACAACATGGACTACTTGGTACAGTAATTACTTTGATTTGACAAGTTTCCCGCTTTTTTATAATATTTTTTTGGTACTACTAAGCATAACTTAGGCATTCTAGAACTATCATTTAAATATTAAGTTTGACGATTACTTATATATTTTGGAAGTGTGGTTCGTGATAGCTCACGAACATCCTACATCGGCGAGCAAGCTTCTTTTTTCTTCCACGTGATTATCTCTTATTTGTCTTTTAAAGGTGCACTTCACAAGATTTTAGTGTTAGACATATTAATATTCCACACACACAGGGAATATATAGTTTCTATAGTTATATATTTACCTAAAAATACACAATAACCACTACTATGATATTTGATGATTGTACGGTTTACAGATATGTGTATTTTTATTAAAATATATATAATGATACACAAACTTGCACACTTGTATGCACACTATATAATTTATGCATATGCGAAAATTGGTTTATGGAGAACTCTGCCAGCAAAGTAATAAAAAATAATGCTTCAAGATTAACAAAATAGAAAATCATGCACATTAAGGCCACTGTGTGATAAAAAATAGGTTTAGAGGAGTATAAAAGTCTAGTATGAATTTTCCATTTTTTGCGCTAGTATTGACCGCCGAAGAACTAGCATGTCGACGATGCTTGTTGTAGGAGTAGGGCATGCAGTTGTCGTTGTATGTAAGGAATATTAGGTTGGCGACGATCTCACCGACTGGGTTTAGCACCGGCATATGCTAACGACATGTTGGCATAGCTAGGCGTCACAGTGTGGAACACGCCATCACGTAAGTAAGACGTAGGAGCTCTTCTGCTCTTTCTGCAGCCACGGGATGAGATAGTTGATGACGAACCCCGAGAAGGCGTAGTCAGGGAAGAATGTTAGGCTTTTTCTTAAAAAACTGTAATAGGAGAAGTCTTGTGGGAGTGCCAATAATGTGACTAGGGAGTGGTATAACTAATGAATTTTTGAGAAATTACTGATGGATCAAACTTAGTATAAAACGTCAACATGTGATTTGGTTTTACAAATCTAGTTACAATGAAGCGAATAGTGAAAATGATGCTTGATTCAAAACGGAGAGGAATATTGCGATGCCAATCCTTCATGTTTGCATGCCTTTTTTATTTGTATGTTGCATGAAAAGTGTCTTTCGCTCCCGAGCTCCAGCGCTCGCTTTTTTTTGAAAAAAATCAAAACACATATTTACAAGTTTTAAAAACTCTGAAAATAAATTATAGGCATAGTCAATGTCTTATCCTATAAGCGCGGAAAATTGCAACCCGTAATTCTTTATATTGTGGGCTACATAAAAATAGCAAAATCTGAAAAATTTAGAGATGTAAAACTATGCATACTCAGATCTACAATTTTGTTATTTTTATGTAGCTCACAATACATAGTATTTGAAATTGGTATTTTTTCCACATTTATGGGATACTTCAGTGGCTACATGACCCCAGATTTTATTTCAGATTTTTCTAAAACTAAGAAATATGTTTCTTTGGTTTTTTTATGATCACCGGTGTCTATATGCACCAAATCTCCACTCAATGTATTTTTTTTCTAAACCAGGATCACTGGTGCCTACGTGCACTCCATAAGACGTACTAGGACTCTGATCTACAATTTTGTTTTGTGCCAGGTCACAAAATCTTCTGAAAAATGTTCACTCAAAATAATCTGACGATGCGTTGCTCTTAGATTGTGTGGGCACTGTATAGTAGTACTTCCTCGTAGTGTCCGTAAGACGTACTAGGACTCTGCGTTTGGAAGGATTGCAAGATTCTAACACGTGTGTTATCAGGTATCACCAAAAGGCTTCCCCGCCTCGCGTTCATGATCCTGTTAGCAGTGCTGTTCCGTCAGCTTCAGGCACCGCCTCCCAAAATCTGCGGATCACCAGGCGGGCCTCCGGTCACCGGGACGAGGATCACGCTGAAAGACGGGAGACACTTGGCTTACCATGAGTCCGGTGTCCCAAAGGATCAGGCAAAACACAAGATCATCTTCGTCCATGGATTCGACTCCTGCAGATACGATGCGCTGCAAGTATCACCTGTACGTGAGGACGATCAACCAGTCTGATCTGAACATGCTTTAATAAGTACAGAAAAACACTTGTTAGAGATTCTGATCTGTGTCGCTTGGAACTTTGGCGATCGCAGGAGCTGGCGCAGGAGCTCGGGGTCTACATCTTGTCGTTCGATCGGCCTGGGTACGGCGAGAGCGATCCGCACCCGGCGAGGACGGAGAAGAGCATCGCCATGGACATCGAACAGCTAGCTGACGCCCTGCAGCTCGGCCCCAGGTTCTACCTCATCGGGTACTCCATGGGCGGCGAGATGATGTGGAGCTGCCTCAAGCACATCTCTCACAGGTACAGTTTGTGAAGAAATGCCAACGGAATCTGAAGATAAATAAACATGTGTTTTATCTTTCTGCAATTTTCATCAAATTTTTCGTGTTCTGCAGGCTTTCGGGGGTGTCGATCCTTGGGCCCGTGGGCAACTACTGGTGGTCAGGGTACCCGTCGAACGTGTCGTGGGCCGCGTGGTACCAACAGATCCCGCAGGACCAGTGGGCCGTCCGCGTGGCGCACCACGCCCCCTGGCTCACCTACTGGTGGAACACCCAGAAGCTCTTCCCGGCCTCCAGCGTCATCTCCTTCAACCCCGCCATCCTCTCCCGGGAAGACATGGCCGTCGTCCCCAAGCTCGCCCACCGAACCTACGTGGTACGTAATCCTACTGAAGCAACTCCGTCCATCCTGATCCTGGGACGCTTCATAATTTTATGTTTCCGACGCATGCAGGGCCAGGTGAGGCAGCAGGGGGAGCACGAGAGCCTGCACCGGGACATGATCGTCGGGTTCGGCAAGTGGGGGTGGAGCCCGCTGGAGATGGAGGACCCGTTCCCCGGCGGCGAGGCGGAGGTGCACCTGTGGCACGGCGCCGACGACCGCATCGTGCCCGTCGCTCTGTCCCGGCACATTGCCAAGAGCCTGCCGTGGGTACGCTACCACGAGCTGCCCACGGCCGGACACCTCTTCCCCATCGCCGACGGCATGGGCGACGTCATCGTCAAGACCATGGTGCTGTGAGAAGACTGAAGCGAGTGTTAGCTATAATGATATGGAGTTATGGACGCATGTGTCAGATTGCTCCCCTGTTTTTCTTACGGCGGTCTAGTACGTAGCTTCTATAAATAGCTGAGCATAATAATTTCTTCCCTAGTCGTTGCAGCTCTATATATCATAGAAAACGATAAAACTAACATCGTACGCAAATTCCGCACAAAATGACCGTCTTTTAGAGGAAAAATATCGGATCCCAAACTTCTTGGACGCGCCTATTCCGTATTTTTTACCAAATCTATTCAAATCTCGTAACTTCAACCAAATCTGACCCCTTTTTAAAACTAATTTGAAATCTGACCACTATGATCGGCGCCATTTAAAATGACGCCAAAGTTGTGTAGGTCGGCGCCAAGTCGTAGCAGCTGGAAGGCAGACCAGAGGGGTCGGACCAGAGGTGAGTTCGGCGTTCGACGACCCCTCTGGTCTACCTCCCAGCTGCTACGACTTGGCGCCGACCTACACAACTTCAGCGCCATTTTAAATGGCGCCAACCCTAGGGATCAGATTCCGAATTAGTTTTGGAGAGGGGTCAGACGTGGAAATAGTTTCGCCAAAAGGTCAGATTTTGCAAAAAATACGTCACTTCCCGACCTGGTGTATTTCCCTTGTTGGCCAAAACAAGTGTACCACTTACCCCAAATCTTATATTTTAAAACGGAGGGAGTAGAAATAATGTGATCCTGCATATATGCTATGCGTTTTTGCCTCTAGGTTTTCTAGTGAGTGAGATCAGGAGACGATCTCCCCCCTCCTTCCCCGACCGCTAGCACCGGCACCGCTGGTCCCCCTGCTCTTCGCCGACCGCTGCAGTGGGAAGATGGTAGGGGAACCTCATACTGGATGTTCTAGTCCCCGTAGGGTCTTCGAGTTTGTCTCTTGTGTAGCAGCTGTTATATGTTGATCCAAATTCTATAAAAGTGGTTTTTTCCTCTCTTTGTTGGAGAGGCTTTTCCACGTTAAATCTCTGTCCCCTTGATATGATTTCGTTTTCGTTCTTCCTTATTTACTTGTCGCAATTATAACAGCAGCATTGACATCGATGAGAATATAGGTCCTTCAGTCAGCCCCAGGTTGATGGTCTTCTTCAGAGGAGTATTGATGAGCTAGAGTTTACAGTCGATCATGGGCATTAGGTCTGATGTGATGAGTGTGTCTCTCTAAGGCGGCGACGTTCTGTGTAAAGGGTGATGAAACAACGTATTGGTGTCCTCAAGTTCCGTCTATGCCCGATGAAGCCCAACCAGGTACGACAATACGACATCATCGGGGAACTTGCATGTTTGGTGTCCTCCATCTCCGTCTGTCCTTCTCAATACTGGCTTCTCCGGGACGATGATATTTCAAGATCTTCATCATTGGCACCTTCTGGTCTACGTCGACGACTTCAAGACCGCTGCTTCTATAAGCTTCTGGGTTCTTTCAGGTATAGAGGCGGTATCGAGTTTTGCTCACGACGCGTCGTATAGAGATGCAGAAGGAATATGATACTGAACTTTTCATGAACACACGTGTTAATTCTTTTTCTTATAAGCGTTGTTTTTTTTTTGCGAAATTTCACAATCTAATATTAATCATCAACAGTAGTACAAAAAGACCCAAAAGTAATAAAAATTATAAATAGGTCATTGGACCACCTAGCGACGACTACAAACACTAGAGCGAGCCGAAGGCGCGCCACCGTCCTCGCCCCTCCAACACCAGAGCCAGACAAAGCTTGTCGTAGTAGAGCTTGTTGTAGTAGACAGACAGAAGGTCGTCGTGCTAAGACCATAAAGGACCAGCATACTAGAGCCGCAACCATCGCCAATGATGACATCCATAGATTGGAAAAGACTACCTAAAAACAAACCGACGAACACAAAAATAAACAGAATCTCAGGAGATCCGCAGGACAAACGACTCCACGCGCCCTTCGCTAGCGCTAGATGCACCACCGAAACGAGGATAGAGCGGGGAGGATCTTATTCTGACTCCAGGACATAGCCGTCGCCTCAACATCCCGAAGAAGACACTAAAAAATAGACAAAACAAGAACGGAAAACCTCCCGCCGACGAGAGGCCTTATAAGCGCTGGTTTCACGTAATATATGATCTTTGGCTTTTTCGGGGAAAAAAAATAGAAGGCTAAAAACCTGGTCTGTGACACCTTTTGGTTTTATTTTACTCTTATATGAAATTGATGGCCGGGCCCTTAAAAATGGTCAGTCTGTGTTTTGGAGAGAAGCTACGGAGAGACGGTTGTTTCTGTCCTGTTAGCTGTAGTACTCTCCTAGCCTATAGAGATGGTTGAGTACATGTTTTTCATGACGTAATCAAGATTTAAAAAAGCCCATTGAGTGCGTTCCTTTTTATAGAAAAAAAAACACAACATCATGCAGCTGGCCAATCGGTAGTGATCGGCCGTCCATTATTTTTCTGAACAATATATTACTACCCCTTCAACCCATATTAATTGATTTGAATTTGTTAAAAATTAAATGAATCTAGACATTATTTAGTATATATTTTCATCCAAAATTTAAGAAATTCAAATCAATTAATATGGGTCTAAGGGAGCAGTACCTTTTACTCATTTGTAACAAAATTTACACATCCCAAATCATTACAGAGATAATAATTAATGACGCCTCTTAACAACCACCACATTAATCAATTGAAAAAACGAATGTACCCATACTGCGACCGACATAGTCTACCTGTTAATCATATGCAATCCGCCCACGCCCGATCAGCCAACGAATTAAGTAAGTAAATAATAAATAAACTAATCCTCCATCTCTGTTTTCTTTGGCTGTCCGAACTTGCTCTCGATCCGGCGGAGCTCCGCCGGTGTGAGCCCGAAGGCCCTCTCGAGCACGGCGTCCCTGATCCCGGACCCGAACACGGTTGCGGGGATGCGCACGATGCCCGGGTTCTCGCTGTTGAAGCTCCCGAATACCGTGGCGGGCGCGTCGCCGACGTTGAGCTGGAAGTGCACCATGCCGCGGGGGAACACCATGACCTCCCCCTTCTCGAGCACCTTGGCGAAGAGGCGTCCGGCGGTGTCTACGAAGCCCGCGTAGACGCGGCCGGCGAGGACGAGCGCCGTCTCGGTGGCGCGCGGGTGGTAGTGCGGCGGGTTGACGCCGCCGGCCGCGGACAGGTCGGCGCGCGCGAAGGACATGCCGAGGGTGTTGAGCCCCGGGAACTGCGCCGGCGTGACGGCCACCCCCGCGAAGCCCGTGTCGGGCGAGAAGTTGCCCGCGGCGCGCACGCCCGAGAAGGCGAAGTCGCCCGCCGTGAGGTTGGCTGGGTTCCTGCACGGGTAGGTGCGCAGCAGGGCCAGCTCCACCGGGCGGCCGCGCCCGGCGTCCGGCACGCAGAAGTCCTGCACCGCGTCTGGGTCGGCCCTGGTGGCCGGTGCGGGGAGCAGGACGGCGAGGAGGAGGAGGAGGTGGACATGGTGGCGCGCCATTATTCCAGTAGTCAGCTCGGCTCCCCTAGAGCCTTGGCAACGGGTCGCAGCGGCCGGCAGTAATGGCTGTGGAGGATTGCAGTTGGGGGCCGGCCGGCCAGCTATATATAGACATGTCGCTACTGTGTGTACTACTACTACTACTAGTGTAGTATTTCCGTTCTCCAATACTACTACACATAACCGTAGAAGCATCTCTGGTGTTTTTGGTTGCACGTGTAGAGAGTTTGGAAAGTGCCAGCTTCTGGGAAGTGCAGCAAAAAGGATGGGGGCAGAAGCAGCGCGTGTCAAAATATTTTGCAGCTTCCTGGAAGAAGCAGAGCACGGCCCAGTAGACCGTTCTGTTCTGTGGGGGCTTGTGTGATGGGTCGCCATGCATCATGTATGACCGCAAAAGTCGTCCAAATGTCAAATAATGTGCGAATTTCTACGAGATACAGCCAGGAGGTCAGGGACGGAATGAAGAAGAAGACCAGGTTGTCATGAACGATCAACTAATAACCATGTGTGCATGCAAATTGCTGGGCATGAGTGGGGAGCGGGCATGGCCGTTTTAGGTGACTACGTGCTCGCCTTTCCATGATCATATCATCTCTGGACAAATGATGCTTTCGTGGCGTAGCAGACTCTTCTCGGTGCGTTGCCCGGCCCGCTCCCAACCAGGGCTACCGCCACCCGATCGAGATCCCTTGCCGCTAACGCAATTTGCTCCGGCATCATTGCCACCATACCAACATACTGATCAGTGACTACTCATATAATATTCCCGCATTTTCATTTACAATCATTGCTATAATTAGTGAACCAACCGTGTTTGATCGTCCGCATCAACCCAGGCCAAACTGATTTTTTTACAAATATACCTCTCTGCAAACCGTCATTACTAAAAATACCCCCTTTCAAAATGTATTGTCACAGATGCCGTGGCGGTAGGAGGAAAAACTGACACATGTCACCACCCGCCACGTTACCTGGCGGAGGACACATCCGGCTATAGGGACAGGCGGTAGGAGGATCCCGCCAATGGCGTTGGCTAGAGGTGCCTGCTCTGCCCCGTTCTTGCATGCATGCATGTTTAGTTGAATTTTGATTAGCACCATCTATGCATGCATGCCCATAATCCAACGATAATGCATGTGTTGTTGCATGCCGAATACTCATGCCGGAGTTGTACATGTGTTGCTCATCTCAATACATATAATTAATTAAATATCCTTTGCTAATTTGATTTAATTAGGGAGAATAAATAGAAATTTAATAGCTAATTGATGATTGCATGCACCGTGTCAGGGGCCCTAAGGCATTCCGCCAGCGGGAACAATATTCCGCCACTTCCCATGGCGGGAGCAACATTCCGCCACATCTCATGACGGGAGGAGGCACGTGTTGCTATTTCCGCTTCCCGCCAGGATATTTTTGACAATCGATTTATGAAGAGGGTAATTTTGATGATGACAATATGCAAAGGGATATATTTGTAAAAAGATCCAAACTCACAGATGCAAAATTCGGGTGGGTGGCTACATATATAGCACGGGCAAGTCTGGCATGCACCCTCCACAAAGCAGCCTCCCCTAGAGCCTTGGCAACGACCGAAAAATATATATTGCATCTATTGCCACCATATACCTGTTGGAATTTGGTGTATTTTGGGTTGTTGGCCCATTAAATAAATTCTGAAATTCTCTTTGGCCCACTTGTATATGGCAGCATATGGCTGTGCTAGTGATGCTAAAGTTTAGTCCCACATTGCTAGTTGAAGGGGAGTTGGAGCAACTTACATAGTAGAGTGTTGCACCACTCACTAAGGTGTGACAAGAAGAGTAGCCCTCGTGCACTCCTTCTCCGACGCCGCCCGCCTCGCCTTGCCTCGCCTCGTCACGACGCGCGCGCCGCGGGTTGCGGGTTGCGGGTTGCGGGAATCTCGTCGAGCCGAGCTTTATTTTGCTTGTTGGGAAAACTGATTATGAGTCATTAACGGACGCGTTAATTACAGCCGTTTCCAGTTTTTATGGACGTGGCTGTTACCGACTCGAACGTGGGCTGAGCACACGATCCTCCTAACCTGCACTATATAAGCGTCCGGGCTAAACCTAGTCGGTACCCGTATCAATCGACACACGCGTCTACCCTCCAGAATCTTGCGCCGCCGCTTTCGTCTTCCCCATCCCGGCTTGCGGCGTGCACCGCAGATCGGGACAGTAGGCCTCCGGAACCCCGCCTCTCATGAACCTGTACGGGTGAGGGGCGATCAGGTTTTTGGGGAGCGCTCAAGCGCGACTACTGGCAACCACGACGTCGTCCGACGGCGAGTTCCCGAACGACGACTTCTTCCTGGACGTCAGCGACCTCTTCGACAACCACAACATGGGCGACACTGCTGCGACTGCTATTCAGCCTATACTGTACGTGATATTCAACTGTCTTTTTCAAATTATGCTAGAGTTCTTTGTTCTAGCGTTTGGTGTAGATGTGATAGGTTTATATCCTATAGATGTAATCTGTTCATCTACTTTGTTGATCTGCATGATTGGTTTTACTACTGTCTGTATAATCATGATTTATCACTTTATTATTCAGATTAAATTATATGGATTATTGCTTATATTTCCAACAATCCAAAAACCTGATTATAGGCAACTGAATTTCACTGGTGTAGCCGCGGCTACTAGGCCGCCTCCTTTTGACGGCATGCACTATAAGAGATGGCGCAAGAGAGCAGTTCTCTGGTTTGAAAACCTAAACTGCTATAGCGCCACTCTTGGCAAGCCTGAAGGAGATCTTTCTGCCGAGCCGGAAGCGAGTTTTAAGAAAGCCGATACCATGTTTATGGCGGCTTTGTTCAGTGTTCTTGGGGACAACATTGTTGACCCTTATATGTCATTTGATAATGGCAAGGACGCGTGGGAAGCGCTCGAGGCCAAGTTTGGGGTCTCGGACGCTGGTACTGAGTTGTATGTCATGGAGCAATTCTATGACTACATGATGGTTGATGAGCGCTCCGTCGTTGAGCAAGCTCATGAGATACAATCACTTGCCAAAGAACTTGAGCAGTTCAAGTGTTCCTTAGCGGACAAATTTGTGGCTAGTGGCATTAGTGCCAAGCTTCCTCCTTCGTGGATGAACTTTGCTACTTCTCTAAAACATAAGAGACAAGAGTTTTCCGTTACGGATCTCATTGGGTCTCTTCATGTGGAAGAGAAGGCGAGAGCAAAGGACAAAACTGCTCGAGGACTTGAGGGAGGTTCTACTGCCAATTTAGTGCAGAGGAAAAACTTCCAATCCCACAAGTTCAAGAATAAGAACAAAGCTGAAGGAAAGGGAAAGTTCGATGGCAAGAACAAGGCTACGCACTCAACCAACTTCAAGAAGAAAAATGATAAGAGGAAAGGCTCTTGCCACGTCTGTGGTGATCCTGGTCATTGGGATCCTAGCTGCCCTAATCGCTTTGACAAGCGTCAACATGGGAACAGCGGCAATGCCGCTAATGTTGCTATTAGCGATACTGAGATGAAGGATGATGGGTACGGTATTTTACCTACTATCTTTTCAGTATGTCATTCTCCTGATTGGTGGATAGACACGGGTGCTAATACACATGTATGTTCTGATATTTCCATGTTCTCCTCTTATCAAGTCTCAAGAAATTCTTCCGTGCTGATGGGAAACGGCTCACGTGCTTCTGTTCATGGTGTTGGTACGGTAGATCTGAAGTTTACTTCGGGGAAGATCGTACATCTGAAGAACATGCAGCATGTTCTCTCCATCAATAAGAATCTCGTCAGCGGATCGCTTTTATGTCGAGATGGCTTTAAGTTGGTTTTTGAGTCCAATAAAGTTGTAATTTATAAGTATGTACAATTTGTTGGAAAAAGGTTATGAGTGCGGAGGTCTGTTCCGCTTGTCTCTGTCAGACTCATGTACTAAAGTTATTAATCATGTTTGCAATGACAATGAGTCCAATGTTTGGCATTCACGACTCTGTCATATTAACTTTGGTTGCATGATACGGCTAGCAAATATGAGTTTAATTCCGAAATTTACCACTGTCAAAGGTTCTAAGTGCCAAGTTTGTGTGCAAGCAAAGCAACCCCGCAAGTCTCATACGACTGCGGAACCGAGAAACTTAGCACCGCTAGAACTTATACATTCAGATCTTTCTGAGATGAATGGTGTGTTGACAAAAGGTGGAAAAAGATACTTTATGACGTTGATTGACGACTCCACTAGATACTGCTATGTTTATCTTCTGAAATCTAAAGATGAAGCTTTGAACTACTTCAAAATCTATAAAGCTGAGGCAGAAAACCAACTTGATCTTAAAATCAAGCGGCTAAGGTCGGATCGTGGTGGAGAGTACTTTTCAAACAAATTTGATTTATTATGTATGGAACACGGTATTATACATTAGAGGACGCCTCCCTACTCACCTCAGTCAAATGGGGTGGCCGAAAGAAAGAACCGCACTCTAACTAATTTGGTTAACGCCATGTTAGATACATCTGGTCTTTCCAAGGAATGGTGGGGGGAGGCGCTAATGACTGCGTGTCATGTCCTAAACCGTGTTCCTGTAATGGATAAAACCATGACTCCATTTGAGGAATGGGAAAAGAAAAGGCTTAAACTCTCTTACTTACGAACTTGGGGTTGTTTGGCGAAAGTCAATATTCCAATACCCAAGAAGCGAAAGCTTGGACCAAAAACCGTTGATTGTGTTTTTCTGGGATATGCTTTTCATATCATTGGCTATAGATTTTTGTTAGTAAAATCTGAGGTATCCGACATGCATATTGGTACAATTATGGAGTCGAATGATGCGACTTTCTTTGAGGACATCTTTCCTATGAAAGGCATGTCTAGCTCATCAAATCAGAAGATGACTAGTTCATCTAGTCAGGAATTTTCTATAATTCCTGAACCCACTATGCCGATAGAACACTCTGATGATCCTGTGGAGGATGACAATGAAGCTCCCAAAAGGAGCAAGAGACAAAGGACTGCAAAGTCATTTGGTGATGATTTCATTATGTACCTTGTGGATGATACTCCCACTTCCATTTCAGAAGCCTATGCATCTCAAGATGCTGACTACTGGAAGGAAGCCGTCCGAAGCGAGATGGATTCCATCTTAGCTAATGGTACTTGGGAAATCACTGATCGTCCTTATGGGTGTAAACCTGTAGGATGTAAATGGGTGTTCAAGAAAAAGCTTAGACCTGATGGTACTATTGAAAAGTACAAGGCACGTCTTGTGGCTAAGGGTTATACCCAAAAGGAAGGTGAAGACTTCTTCGATACCTACTCACCTGTAGCCAGATTGACCACTATTCGAGTACTACTTTCCTTGGCTGCCTCACACGGTCTTCTCGTTCATCAAATGGACATTAAGACATCTTTTCTAAATGGAGAGCTAGATGAGGAAATTTATATGGAGCAGCCTGACGGATTTGTGGTAGATGGTCAAGAAGGAAAGGTGTGTAAGTTAGTGAAGTCTTTGTATGGTCTTAAGCAAGCTCCTAAGCAGTGGCACGAGAAGTTTGAAAGAACTTTAACTGCTGAAGGCTTTGTTGTAAACGAAGCTGACAAATGTGTGTATTATCGCCATGGTGGGGGCGAGGGAGTTATTATGTGTCTCTACGTTGATGACATATTGATATTCGGGACCAACCTCGCTGCTATCGAGGAGGTCAAAGAGTTCCTATCTCGCTGCTTTGAGATGAAGGACTTGGGAGTGGCTGATGCAATCTTAAACATCAAGCTACTAAAGGATGACAATGGTGGGATTACATTGCTTCAGTCTCACTATGTGGAAAAGATATTGAGTCGCTTCGGGTATAGCGACTGCAATTCTTCTCCAACGCCTTATGATCCGAGTGTGCTACTTCGAAAGAATCGAAGGAATGCTAAAGATCAATTGAGATATTCTCAAATCATTGGCTCGCTCATATATCTAGCCAACGCTACTAGACCTGACATCTCCTTTGCTATAAGCAAACTGAGTCGATTTGTGTCAAATCCTGGAGATGATCATTGGCATGCTCTTGAAAGAGTTTTGCGCTATTTGAAAGGCACTGTGAGTTATGGTATTCACTATACTAGGTATCCTCGAGTACTTGAAGGTTATAGTGATTCAAACTGGATATCTGATGCTCATGAGATTAAGGCCACAAGTGGTTATTTGTTTACACTTGGTGGTGGCGCTGTTTCCTGGAAGTCTTGCAAGTATACCATCTTAACGAGGTCAACAATGGAAGCAGAACTCACAGCATTAGACATAGCCACTGTTGAAGCAGAGTGGTTTCGTGAGCTCTTGATGGACTTACCTGTGGTTGAAAAACCAATACCCGCCATCCCGATGAACTGTGATAATCAAACTGTGATCGTCAAAGTAAACAGTTCTAAGGATAATATGAAGTCATCAAGGCATGTGAAGAGGAGATTGAAATCTATCAGGAAACTGAGAAACTCTGGAGTTATTGCGTTGGATTATATCCAAACATCTAAAAACCTGGCAGATCCCTTCACAAAGGGTTTATCACGTAATGTGATAGATAATGCATCGAGGGAGATGGGTTTGAGACCCACATTATGAGTTGATCCCAGTGGCAACCCACTCTATGTGATCGGAGATCCCGTGAATTAGAGCTGGGAGACAAGCTGTTGGTCAGCTGAGAGGAGAGTATTCCCATATTATATTTACATCTCCATAAAGATGCAATACTCTCTTAATCTTCATGGCAGGTTGATATTTATCTTAATGTGTTCCAAGTGGCTTTTTATAAGCGGAGATGTTGTCCTGCAGAACATCTCCTGAGGAACACACCTATATGAGTCTGACTGTTAAACGTCGCAGTCCGTGAGAGTTGGGTGCTCTCTAATAAACTCATGAAAGGCCCTGGAGTATGACGCATAAGCTCCAAACCGCGGGTAAGCCGACGGTAGCCCTGTACCGGTCTAGATTTTTGTGAAACTAGCGCGCAGAAAACTTGTAGTTCAAGGCATAGTCCACTATTCAAGTTGCAAGCTAGTGTAGCATAAAGTTTAACGTGGAAGTTCAACTTAACAGTCTCCACTACACACCGGTATATATAAAACAATGTTTTGGAAGAAAAGTGTTGTGATGTGCCAATGAGACTTTGTGGGGGATTGTTGGAATTTGGTGTATATTGGGTTGTTGGCCCATTAAACAAATTCTGAAATTCTCTTTGGCCCACTTGTATATGACAGCATTGAAGGGTTTCGCGGCATAGTAAATCAAAATTTTCTACGGATGCGAACAGAGGGAAGCCAAGATCTAATCTAGGAGATGCAAACAACAAGAGAGATTGGATTATATCTTCATACCCTTGAAGATTCGCACAGCGGAACGTTCGTCGGAACGTGGGTGATGTAGTCGTACTCGCTTCTCCTCCTCGCGATCCGATCCGATCTAGCACCACAAGTGGCGATGCCTCCGTGAGATGCACACGTGCAACACCTCGACGTCTCCTCCTTCCTCGGTCCAACAAGTATGGTGGAGAGACGGATTGGATCTACAGTATGACGGCGTGGTGCAACTGGTGGAGAGTTCTGGAGCAGGGCTTCGCCTACGCGCAGTTTGGAGGGAGAGAGAGAGGAGGGCAGCATGGCGGCTAGGGTTGAGGAGGAGGTGTGGGGGGGGGGGTGCGCCCTAGCCCTCTATATATAGAGGGGTGGACGCCTGCCCTAACCCCTCTCCCAAGCCCTAGGCCGGCGGCCAAAGGAGGGAGGAGTGTGGGGCAAGGAACCCCCCCTTCTAGAAGGTCCAATTAGGGTTTATCCCTTCTTGGCCGGCTGGGCCCTATGGGGCCTTGTGCCCCTGGCCCAATGCGGCCAAGGCACTCCCTCATAGGCCCATGCCCCCTCCCTGAAGGTGGGTCCACGTTGGTCCCATTCTGGAAGGTTCTAGAAGCTTCCGGTACAATACCGATTAACCCGGAACAATTCCGAACTCCAAAAACTGCACTGCCTTATATGAATCTTATTCTCCGGACCACTCCGGAACCTCTCGTGATGTCTCGGATCCCATCCGAGACTCCGAACAAAAATTCATAAATCAATTATCCAATCTATCCTAGCATCGAGACACGTTAAGTGTGTGACCCTTCGGGTTCGAGAATATGCAGACATGATCTTCTATCAATAATCAACAACGGGGTCTGGAAACCCATATTGACTCCCACACATTCATCGATGATCATATCGGATGAACCACGATGCCAGGATTCAATCAATCCCATATATATATTCCTTTTGTCTCGCGATATTTTACTTGCCCGAGATTTGATCGTCGGTACCGTCATACCTAGTTCAATCTCGTTCACAGCAAGTACTTTACTCGTTCCGTAATCCAATATCACTTTGTGATTAACTCCTTAACCACATGCTTGCAAGCGGTGTTGATATCGATTACCGAGTGGGCCCGAAGTATATCTCTCCGACTTGGGAGGGACAAATCTCATCTTGATACATACAACCCAACAGGTACTTTCCGATCACCTGAGAGACACCTTTATGATCACCCTCTCATAGGATGACGTTTGATGACCTCAAAGCTTTCTTCCGATACCAGGGAGTTGTATTATCTCATGGTCTAAGGAATACAATATTTGACATAAGAAAAGCTTCGCAAAGATGAACACTATGACACGATCTAATTGCTTTGCTTAGTTTGGGTCTGTCCATCACATCATTCTCCCAATGATATGATCTCATTATTAATCGACAGCTCATGTCCATGGTTAGGAAACCTTAACCATCATTAATCAATGAGCTAGTCCATAGAGGCGTACTAGGGACACGGTGTTGTTCACAAACCACACAAGTATTAAAGTTTCCGCTTAATACAATTCTAGCATGGAATATAAACATTATCATGAACAAGAATTATAATAATAACATCTTTATTATTGCCTCTAGGGCATAATTCCAACAGTCTCCCACTTGCACTAGAGTCAATAATCTAGTTTACATTTGGCAACAATATCACACCCATGGCACTAAGGTGCTGATCATGTTTTACACGTGGAAGAGGTTTAGTCAATGGATCTGCGACATTTAGATCTGTATGTACTTTGCTAATCTTCAGATCTCCATATGCTATATAATTTCGGATTATATGAAACTTGCGGTTGATATGCTTGGTCTTTGGATGATATCTTGGTTCCTTAGCGAGTGCTATGGCGCCAGTGTTGTCACACAATATCTCCAGTGGGTCCAATGCACTTGGAACCACACCAAGCTCAGTGATGAAGTTCCTGATCCAAACTCCTTCACTTGACGCTTCTGCAGCAGCCATGTATTGCGCTTCTACTGTAGATCCCGCGATCATGCTTTGCTTGCAGCTTCTCCAGCTCACAGCTCCTCCATTCAAAATATACACGTATCCTGTCTAAGATTTAGAATCATCCTTGTTGGTGTCGAAACTAGCGTCGACGTAACCTTTTACGACAAGCTGTTCATCACCCCCATAGACCAAGAACATTTCTTTAGTCCTATTTAGGTACTTTACGATGTTCTTCACGGCTATACAGTGTTCCACTCCTGGATCACTTTGATACTTGCTCGTCAAACTAAGAGCATTGGACACATCCGGTCTAGTACACAGCATGACATACATGATAGAACCTATGGCCGAGGCATAAGGCACTTTGCTCATAGCTTCCCTATCATTTACCGTAGCTGGACACTAAGCCTTGCTCAATATTTTACCTGACAACATAGGCACTGAACCTTTCTTTGCCTTATCCATTCTGAACCTTTTCAGAACTTTGTCTAGGTATGTACTCTGGCTTAAAGCTATCAGGCGTCTTTGTCTATCTCTATAGATTTTGATGCCCAATATATAAGCAGCTTCACCTAGGTCTTTCGTTGAAAAACACTTGTTCAAATAACTCTTCACATCGTTAAGCATGTTAATGTCATTTCCAATAATCAATATGTCATCCACATATAGTACCAGAAATGTCACCGAGCTCCCACTCACTTTCTTGTAGATGCAAGCTTCATAGCAATTTGGAACAAATCCAAAGCTCTTGATCACTTGATCAAAACGAAGGTTCCAACTCCGAGATGCTTGCTTCAGTCCATAAATGGAACGCTGAAGTTTGCATACTTTATCAACATCCTTAGGATCGACAAAACCTTCGGGTTGCATCATATACAACTCTTCATCAATGTTGCCATTGAGGAACACAGTCTTGACATCCATCTGCCATATTTCATAATCATGAAACGCAGCAATTGCTAATAAAATCCGAATGGACTTAAACATCGCTACGGGAGAGAAAGTCTCATCGTAGTCAACACCTTGAACTTGTCGAAAACCTTTCGCGACAAGCCGTGCCTTATAGACGGTAACATTACCATCCGCGTCCGTTTTCTTCTTGAAGATCCATTTGCACTCAACGGCCTTTCGGTCGTTAGGAGGGTCCACCAAAGTCCATACTTGGTTTTCGCTCATGGATCCCAATTCGGATTTCATGGCTTCTAGCCATTTTTCAGAGTCTGGGCTCATCATCGCTTCCTCATAGTTCGTAGGTTCACTGTCTTCTACTAGAAAGACAATAAAGATAGGGTTGACGTACCACTCAGGAGGGGCACGCGACCTTGTCGACCTGCGACGTTCAGTAGCATCATCGTCCGAAGCTTCATGATCCTTGTCATTAGCTTCCTCTATCGTTGGTGCAGGCGGTACTGGAACAATTTCAGGTGCTGCGCTACTCTCCAATTCAAGAGAAGGTGCAACAACCTCGTCTAGCTCTACTTTCATCCCACTCACTTCTTTCGAGAGAAACTCCTTCTCAAGAAAGGAACCGTTCTTTGCGACAAACACTTTTCCTTCGGTTATGTGATAGAAGGTATACCCAATAGTTTCCTTAGGGTATCCTATGAAGACGCATTTCTCCGCTTTGGGTTCGAGCTTGTTCGGCATCAATTTCTTGACGTAAGCTTCGCATCCCCAAATTTTAAGAAACGACAACTCAGGTTTAGTACCAAACCACAGTTCATACGGTGTCGTCTCAACGGATTTAGATGGAGCCCTATTTAAAGTGAATGAAGCGGTTTCTAATGCATAACCCCAAAATGATAACGGCAAATCAGTAAGAGACATCATCGATCGGACCATATCTAATAGGGTTCGGTTCCGGCGTTCAGACACACCATTGCGCTGTGGTGTTCCGGGTGGCGTGAGTTGCGAAACGATTCCGCTTGCTTTAAGATGCGTGATAAAATCATAACTCAAATATTCACCTCCACGATCGGATCGTAGAAACTTAATCTTTCTGTTACGATGGTCCTCCACTTCATTCTGAAATTCTTTGAACTTTTCAAATGTTTTAGATTTATGTTTCATCAAATAGATATACCCATATCTACTTAAGTCATCGGTAAAAGTGAGAAAATAGCGATATCCACCGCGCGTCGAAACACTCATCGGTCCGCATACATCGGTATGTATGATTTCCAACAAGTCCGTTGCTCGCTCCATCATACCGGAGAATGGGGTTTTAATCATCTTGCCCATGAGGCATGGTTCGCATGTGTCAAATGATTCAAAATCAAGAGACTCCAAAAGTCCATCAGAATGGAGTTTCTTCATGCGTTTTACACCAATATGACCTAGACGACAGTGCCACAAATAAGTAGTATTATCACTATCTACTTTGCATCTCTTAGCCTCAATGTTATGGATGTGTGTTTCATCCCTTTCGAGATTTAGAAGAAATAAACCATTCACAATAGGTGCATGACCATAAAAGATGTTACTCATATAAATAGAACAACCATTATTATCCGATTTAAATGAATAACCGTCTTGCAATAAACAAGATCCAGAAATAATGTTCATGCTCAACGCAGGCACATAATAACATTTATTGTGGTTTAAAACTAATCCCGAAGGTAAAACTAAGGAGAGCGTGCCGACGGCCATCACATCAACTCTTGATCCGTTGCCAACGCGCATCGTCACCTCATCCCTCGCAAGCCGCCGTCTATTCCGTAGCTCCTGTTTTGAGTTACAAATATTAGCAACTGAACCGGTATCAAATACCCAGGCACTACAACGAGGGCTAGTAAGGAAAACATCAATAACATGTATATCAAATATACCTTTGATGGTGCCAGCCTTCTTGTCCACTAAGTACTTCGGATAGTTGCGCTTCTAGTGACCCTTGTCCTTGCAATAGAAGCACTCAGTGTCCGGCTTAGGACCAGACTTGAGCTTCTTCTCAGCAGGGGCAGCGCACTTGCCGCCGCCCTTCTTGAAGGGTTTCTTTGCACCCTTACCTTTCTTGAAGTTGGGGGGCTTGTTGACCATCAACACATGAATATCCTTTTTGATGTCCACCTCCGCAGCCTTCAGCTTTGCGAAGAGCTCGGTGATCGTATCAGTGGAACCAATCTGATTATGAGTCACTACAAAACTCTTGTAGCTGGGAGGGAGTGATTGCAGAACCCTGTCAATCTTGAGCTCCTCTGGAATCTTGTAGTCCAGTTGCTCAAGGCGTTGCGTGTAGCCCGACATCTTAATGGCGTGCTCACTAACCGAACTCCCTTCCTCCATCTTGCAGTTAAAGAACTTCTCAGAGATCTCATATCTCTCAGAACGGGCCTGAGTCTGAAACATGGTTTTCAGCTCCTCGAGAATCTCAAAGGGCCCGGGATAGTCTTCAAAATGGTTTTGAAGGTCCAATTCCATAGAAAACAACATGGTGCTCTTAATCACACCATAATCATCTTTGTGTGACTGATAGACAGCTTTCTCATCAGCCAGCGCAGTAGCAGCAGGGGCGTCACCTAACGCATTCTCAAGGACATAGTCCTTTTGACCGCCAGAGAGAATGATTCTCAGATTGCGGAACCAATTGGTGAAGTTAGGCCCATTGTTTCTAAGCTTTTCCTTCTCAGCAAAAACGTTGAAGTTGAAGTTGGACTTAGTCATTTGATCTACAATATTTGCAAGTACAAATTAGACTATGTTCATGATAACTAGTTCTACTTTTAATCAAATTACTAGATGAACTCCCACTAAATTCAACATCCCTCAAGTTGTTTAGTGAACACGATCCAAATTCACCACACCTAATCCGATCTTCACGAGAAGAGATGTGGTTTCAATGGTGGACAACGAAGTATCGATCATATCATTCATATGACTCATGCTTAACCTTTCGGTTCATGTGTTCCGAGGCCATGTCTGTACATGCTAGGCTCGTCAAGTTAGACCCAAGTATTTCCGCGTGTGCAAAACTGGCTTGCACCCGTTGTATGTGAACGTAGAGTCTATAACACCCGATCATCACGTGATGCTTGGACACGACGAACTTTCGCAATAGTGCATACTTGGGGAGAACACAGTTTTATCTTGATCTTTAAGTGAGGAATCATCTTATAATGCTACCGTCGCGATCTAAGCAAAATAAGATACATAAAAGGATAAACATCACATGCATATAACTTTATGTGACATGGTATAGCCAATCTTCGCGCAATGATCTCCATCTTGTGCGTGCCAGCATGATCTCCATCACTCCACCATGATTGCCCCCACCACGAATAGCAACTACAACTATTGCTAACTACTTAGCGATAAAGTGAAACTATTACATGGCGTATAAGAAGTTGACACATAGGTCATACACAATTATAAAGACAACCATATGGCTCCTGCCGGTTGTGTACTCATCGACATGCAAGTCGTGAAACATTACAAAACATGATCATCGCATACATTATACACATCACATCTTGGGCCATACCATATCACAGAAAACACTCCCTGCAAAAACAAGTTAGACGCCTCTACTTTGTTGTTGCATGTTTTACGTGGCTTATGGGAGTAGATGCTAAGAACGATTCTTACCTACGGAAAGCCACAACGGTGATATTATGGTTGCCAAACTCCGGTGTTAATCCCATGACAACTATAGTGAGAGAAACTGGCATCCACCAGCCGCATGTGTGGAACAAGCCACACGTCAAGTGCGGAGCCGGTCTCGCGAATGACGTCGCGTAAGGTTGGCCTGGACCGCTTCAATCTCACTATCCCGCGTCATAAGAAGAACACAAACAAGAGGCTTGCAACAGAAAACATAAACGCCCGCAACAACCATGTTGCGTTCTACTCGTGAAACACATCTACGCATAGATCTAGCTCTGATACCACTGAAGGGTTTCGCGGCATAGTAAATCAAAATTTTCTATGGATGCGAACAGAGGGAAGCCAAGATCTAATCTAGGAGATGCAAACAACGAGAGAGATTGGATTAGATCTTCATACCCTTGAAGATTCGCACAACGGAATGTTCGTCAGAACGTGGGTGATGTAGTCGTACTCGCTTCTCCTCCTCGCGATCCGATCCGATCTAGCACCACAAGTGGCGATGCCTCCGTGAGATGCACACGTGCAGCACCTCGACGTCTCCTCCTTCCTCGGTCCAGCAAGTATGGTGGAGAGACGGATTGGATCTACAGCATGACGGCGTGGTGCAAGTGGTGGATAGTTTCTGCAGCAGGGCTTCGCCTACACGCAGTTTGGAGGGAGAGAGAGAGGAGGGCAGCAGGGCGGCTATGGTTGAGGAGGAGGTGTGTGGGGGGGGGGGTGGTGTGGCATCCCGCAAAACCACTACTAGAAAATCGCGTGGAATTTGTGCATTGCATCGTCATCATCATGCATTGTTCGCATAAAACTATTTTCGCAAAGCCCGTTTTGTTTTCTAAAACGGCCCATCTTCATTCAAATGCAAAGCCCGGTTCTCCGGATTAATTATTTTGTTTTGTTGCTATCGGTTTGCAGACGGTCCAATTAAAGTAAATAAAATATTAAGTTATTTTAGTGGGGCAGTCGAACGGGCCGAATGACCCGAACGACCACCCCAGAAAATACAAACGGCCACCTAATCGGCCCCTTCTAAATCCTAAAGCTACCTATTAAACTACCCAACCCGCTGGCCACATCACTCCCTCCAATAACCATGTGCCACCTCACCCTCACCCTCTCCTCTACCCAATCCCAGCTTGCCACGTGGCCTCCCTCTCTCTCACCCAACACACACCACCCTGCCCACACACTCTCACACGCACACACAGCACACCACACGAACCCACCCACGCACTCCACCCCTCCCTGCCACCGGGCCCCATCCCGCGTGGGCCCCACCCCTGACGCCCACCCACCTGCCCACTCTCTCTCTCCCTTCTCTCCTTCCCGCACGTGCCTCGTCCCCGCCTGCAGCCCCGTCGCCGCTCCACCACGGTCCCCCTCTCGCCTTCCTCCCCGCTTCCCCAACCTCGCCTCCAGCGACCGCCGCCCCCACCATCCGCCCTCCGCCGCGCGGCCCCGCCTCGCCCTCATCTGGCCGTCTCCACCGCTCCCGTCCGCCGCCGCCTGGCCCGGGCACGCCGCCGGCGCGACCCCGCTCCCTCTGCAGTGGCCGCGCTCCACCAGCCTCCGGCCCGTCCCGCGCCCCACCTCTGCGCCGCTGCCCCCGGTTGTCTCCGGCCGCGCCCAGCCCGCCGGCGAGCTCCGCCTCACCGTTCGCCCCCGAGCCGCCGCCTGCTCCTCTCTCCCCGCCGGCGCCAGCAGCCACCGCCTCCGCCATGCGCCCGCCGCCGCCGAGCTCCGCTCCGCCCACCCTGGCCGTTCGCGCGCCTCCCCGGGACCCTCTGCGGCAGCCGTTCGTCGCCAGGCCGCCTCGCTGTCTTCGGCGCGCGCGTCCGTCCGTCGTCCTCCTGCGAGACCGCCTCGCCGCGCCGCCCCGGCCCCCGCAGCTCCGTCCTCTGCACCCGCCGGCCCCGCGCCTTCCTCCTCGCCGCGGCCGCCCGTGCCGTCTCCGGCTTCCCGGCCCCGAGCTCGTGAGCGGACTCCGGTTGCGGTTCCTCTGTCTCCTTGCTTGGTTGCAGTTTCGCGCGTGCACCTAATCAGCCACATCCAGCAACGCGCCTTGTCCCTTTGGTTGCATCTGGTTATGCTAGATATGTGTTCTCCATGACATACGAGTGCTCCTTCCCGGCTTCGAAGCCCGACCCTGCGGACCAACCCGATCTTCTACACGGAGCACCAAGGTCCCCTTCATGGACGCCAAGGCCCAAACCAAGCCCATCGCAAGCGACCAAAGTAGGAGATGCCGATGAGGTCGAAGGACTCTGTACCGCATCGCCTTGGTCTTCGACAAGGATCCGACAAGTTCGCCTACCAAACCCGGTACCGGACAAGTTCGCCATCGACCTCGAGAACGCCAACACGGATACGACAAGACCTCCTTCACGGAACACCGAGAACTTCCCCCTGAACGCCAAGGTCGCCGAGACCCCGTACCCGAAGGCCGCCGACGCGAAACCACAAGAGCTTCTCCTAGACCGCCAAGATCGTCTCCCGGACGCCGTGACCGGCGACTTGACCCGAAGACACGGTTGCGCCAAGGCCCTAACCCCCGGAGTCCGAGAACGAGCCGCCGAGACCGAACCCCAGACCCCGGGACCGACCCCGAACCCCGGAACCCCAAGATCGTCGAGACCCCTAATGTGTGAACCCCTTCCCGAAACCCTATTTTTATCACATAACAACAACTTGTTGCATATTGAATTGTCATACTCGCATGCATATTGTGTGGTTTGGGGGCCTTATGCCGATTCACCTAATAATTAAATATGGGGCCCATATGCGGGCAAATCCAGTCTCATATCGGCCTCATTTAAATTTGTGCATCGAACCGGTACCATATCTTGCCATGTTAAAACAACATTTGAATTGCGGGGTAGCTAAATAACTCGAACCATCTAATTAAATGTCGGGACCCCGGTTCCACTTAATATGACCTAATCGCATCGCATCTTTGCCATGTCATACATCATGCATGCATCATGCCGATCTTCTGCCGTTGTATTAAATAGTGCATCCGATGTTTCTTCTAGTGTTTTGCTTCTTCGCGGATAAGGCTGTTGAGTTGATGTGAGCTTCGCCCCGATCTTCGGATGAACCCTTCGACAATGTTTTCAGGCGAGCATCTCCCCCTTTCTACCTATCTTACTTTTATAGTATTTATTCCCTCCTGTTGATCTATTGCTATCTGTGTTGCGATGCTCTAGTGTTTCGTACCCGTGATATCCCTTGCAGCCTTATATTGCCTTGGACACATCCTATTACCTGTTGTTTGGTAGATAGTTGGACTTGCGCGTCGTAGTCGCTGGATCAAGTGCTGTTGCGTGTCGTCAAACGCCACATTTGTTGATGTATTGCCGCATGTTGATGATGGAGATGATCATAGTTTTACTTATCGTTCACTTTAATTTCTGTTTAACAACTAAAATTGAAATAAGCAGAGGCATCGGTGGGTGATAGATAACATTTGGTTTCCGAACGCCCACTTGTGTCCCGTAGGACCCCAAGTACTTGATACATGTTCCTTGATTTATCGCGCTATCCACATATGGGGAGTATGGGCCCCCCTTAGCCAGAGCTTGATTCAGTCTTATTTCTTGGGGCCACAAACTAGTTTGAGGTTTTATTTATGATCCTGTACTTATGCCATGTTTTACTGCTTTATTTACGATTGTGTGACAGATAGCACCTGTACTGTTTAGGATCGGGACACGATTCCGCGGTGTCGACAAGCCCAGTTTTGGGTTCCCAGTCGTTCACAGCCGTATACCCAGACCTTGAGTCCGTCTCGGAGCTAGCTTACTTCGTTGCGGGTAGCTTAATGGGGTGGCCCCTGAAATATTTCTGAATCTTGTGATTGCTCTGTCGTGAAGACCTCGTTGGGTTTTGATTTGGTTTTTCCGAGGTTGATCGTGTGTGTGTTGCTATTTGTGCACCCCGGCCGGGTTAAAACTTTTTGAAAGCCGTGTCCGCGGATATGGACGACTTGGAGCACAGTATCTCGACCATAGACAAGCATAACTAAAGTTTATCGCTATAAATTTGACTTTACAATGACTAGTAATCAGCTTCACTATAATGGAATGGCTAATTAATACTGCCCACAATTGCTTGTTTGGAGTGTCGCTTGCGACCATTGTACCTGACTAGTAAATATTGCAACTACAACGGAATGGCTAAATAAATGTACCAACAACTGCTTGGTTTTTGGGTTATCTCATGCTTATTGTATCTGATTAGTAAGTGTTGCAACTATAACGGAATGATTAACTAAAAGTGCCCACTGCTTATTTTATCAGGATGATTACCTATACTTGACTAGTAATTGCTGCAACGATAACTGAATAAATAAAACTGCCAACTGTGTGAGTCCCTCGGTTGACTTCCTCGCTTGGTATCGAGGGGGAAACGCCAGGATGGGTTTGATTGGTGGTAGTATCAGGTTGGTTCCGAATAGGTCTCTCTTACCCCTCTCTGATTGCCGCCAGTTGTATCGAGTCTCTATAGGTTGTTTAGTGCATGCTGCCGCTGCCGCTTCAGTCCACCATACCTATGTAGGCGAGGACCGCCGAATTCTAGCCTCGCCGTGTACTGGCCTCAGTACTGACGCTCCTCTTTTTCCTTTGCCCTTTGTTGGCACCCCTTTTGTTTAAGCAGGTTTTGAGATCGACGCCGTTAGCAGGGTTACCCTTCCGGCTTGGCCTGGGCAAGGTTATGGACGCCATTGGTTATTCTTCAGGGCTCTTAGCCCCATTTGCATCTTGTCCGTAGTCGGACGCTCTATCAGTTTTAAGGTGATTTGGATCTTGTATATTATATTTGTATTCTTGACTCATGGAGTCGCCGTTATATATATATCTGTTCTGTGGTTCCCATCGAGGACTGTTGTGTAATGTTATTACTTCGTTTTCCACCCGCACGAAAGTGCCTGGTGGGCACCTTTGAATCGTTTCTATGCGGGTTTGGCGGGAATCGCTAAAACTTGCATAGGTCCGATTCTGAGGGTGTTACAGGTGGTGCGCCCCATCCCTCTATATATAGAGGGGTGGGAGCCTGCCCTAACCCCTCCCCCAAGCCCTAGGCCGACGGCCAAAGGAGGGAGGAGTGGGGGGGGGGCAAGGAAACCCCCCCTTCTAGAAGGTCCAATTAGGGTTTATCCCTTCTTGGCCGGCTGGGCCCTATGGGGCCTTGTGCCCCTGGCCCAATGCGGCCAGGGCACTCCCTTATAGGCCAATGCCCCCTCCCGGAAGGTGGGGCCACGTTGGTCCCCTTCCGGAAGGTTCTAGAAGCTTCCGGTACAATACCGATTAACCCGGAACAATTCCGAACTCCAAAAACTGCACTGCCTTATATGAATCTTATTCTCTGGACCACTCCGGAACCTCTCGTGATGTCTCGGATCCCATCCGAGACTCCGAACAAAAACTCATAAACCAATTATCCAATCTATCCTAGCGTCGAGACACGTTAAGTGTGTGACCCTTCAGGTTCGAGAATATGCAGACATGATCTTCTATCAATAATCAACAGCGGGGTCTGGAAACCCATATTGACTCCCACACATTCATCGATGATCATATCGGATGAACCACGATGCCAGGATTCAATCAATCCCACATATATATTCCCTTCGTCTCGCGATATTTTACTTGCCGGAGATTTGATCGTCGGTACCGTCATACCTAGTTCAATCTCGTTCACAGCAATTACTTTACTTGTTCCGTAATCCGATATCACTTTGTGATTAACTCCTTAACCACATGCTTGCAAGCGGTGTTGATATCGATTACCGAGTGGGCGCGAAGTATATCTCTCCGACTTGGGAGGGACAAATCCCATCTCGATACATACAACCCAACAGGTACTTTCCGATCACCTGAGAGACACCTTTATGATCACCCTCTCATAGGATGACGTTTGATGACCTCAAAGCTTTCTTCCGATACCAGGGAGTTGTATTATCTCATGGTCTAAGGAATACAATATTTGACATAAGAAAAGCTTCGCAAAGATGAACACTATGACACGATCTAATTGCTTTGCTTAGTTTGGGTCTGTCCATCACATCATTCTCCCAATGATATGATCTCATTATTAATCGACAGCTCATGTCCATGGTTAGGAAACCTTAACCATCATTAATCAATGAGCTAGTCCATAGAGTCGTACTAGGGACACGGTGTTGTTCACAAACCACACAAGTATTAAAGTTTCCGCTTAATACAATTCTAGCATGGAATATAAACATTATCATGAACAAGAATTATAATAATAACATCTTTATTATTGCCTCTAGGGCATAATTCCACAAGCATATGGCTGTGCTAGTGGTGCTAAAGTTTAGTCCCACATTGCTAGTTGAAGGGGAGTTGGACCACCTTATATAGTAGAGTGTTGCACCACTCACTAAGGTGTGACAAGAAGAGTATCCCTCGTGCACTCCTCCTCCGACGCCGCCCGCCTCGCTTCGCCTCGTCACGACGCGCGCACCGCGGGTTGCGGGAATCTTGCCGAGCCGAGCTTATTTTGCTTGTTGGGAAAACAGATTATGAGTCATTAACGGATGCGTTAATTACAGCCGTTTCCAGTTTTTATGGACGTGGCTGTTACCGACTCGGACGTGGGTTGAGCCCATGATCCTCCTAACCTGCACTATATAAGCGTCCGGGCTAAACCTAATCGGTACCCGTATCAATCGACACACGCGTCTACCCTCCAGAACCTTGCACTGCCGCTTTCGTCTTCCCCATCCCGGCTTGCGGCGTGCACCGCAGATCGGGACAATAGGCCTCCGGAACCCCGCCTCTCGTGAACCTGTACGGGTGTGGCATCCCGCAAAACCACTACTAGAAAATCGCGTTGATTTTGTGCATTGCATCATCATGACCGCATGCTCATGTCATCATGCCACATTGCATTTGAGCATTGTCATCATCTTGCATAAAACTAATTGCGGAAAAAACGGTTCTTGTTTTCTAAACGCTCCGTCTTTGTTCAAACGCAAACCCGGGTCTCCGAATTATTTTGTTTTGTTTGCTATCAGTTTGCAAAAGTCTGTTTGAAATAAATAAAACATTTAATTATTTTAGTGGGGCACTCAAACGGGCCGATTCGACCCAGTCGACCACCCCCAGTATTAAAACGGTCCACCCAGATTCCTAAACCTACCAGTCCTATTCTACCCACCCAACCAGCCACATCACCCGGACCAATCCCTGGCTGCCACCTCACCCTCTCCCTCCCCTCTACCCAATCCCTGGGCCCTACCACCCGACCCACCCTGGCCAGCCTGGACCCGCGCGTCCCCCACAGCCCCCACCTTCCCCACCTGGTCCCACCCCTGGCCCGCGACCCGTCCTCCACCTCCCGTCTCTCCTCTCCCCCGACCCCTCTCTCCTTCCTCTCTCCCTCGTCTCCCTCCTCACCCCGGCGACCTCCCCGCTCTGGCGAGCGCCGCCCCGCTACCTCGTCCTCCTCCGGTCCCCGCCCCGGCCACCGCTCTCCTTCCCCTCCCCAGGCGCCGCCAGGCTCCCCGCCTCTCACCTCGCTTCCCCCCTCGAGCTTCTCTCCGGCCGGCCTCGCCGCCCCACGTCCCCTCCACCTCGCCGGCCGGCGCGCTCCCCGCGACCCCCTACCGCCTCGTTCTCCTCTGTGCCTCCTCCAGCCCATCTCTGTCGACCCGCGGACCCCGCGCCTCTCCTCTGCGCCCCGCGCCGTCGAGCTCCCCGCCGGCCCGCACCTCCCCCAACTCCTCCCCTCCGTCCACGAGCCGCCACCACCGCCCCCGCTCTCTCCCACCTCGCCGGCAGCCGCGGCGCCTGCCGAACCGCCTCCGGCCGCGCATCCCCCGCCGCTCCTCGCCGTCGTCCGCCTCTCCGGCGGGCCCGCCTCCCGCCGCACCTCCTCGCCCGCGCCCTCCATCTCCTCCCGGCCGCCTGCTCCGGCCTGTCTGCGTGCCGCCCCGGCTCCGTTCCGCCTCGCTGTTGCCGGCGGTCCCTCCTCTCCCTGCCGGCCTGCGCGAGCCCCGGGTCCCGCTCAAGCTCGCTGCCATTGGTCTCCTCCGCCGCGGGCCCCGCTCCGGCGAGCGTCCTCCTTCCCCGCCGGCCTAGTGCCTCCTCGTCGTCCCGTCCATGTCCTGCGTCGCCCTGTCAAGTACCGTGTACCTCGCCGCTTGAATCTCAGTATGTGTGTGTTGACCAGCAGCGGACATAATTCTCTCCATCGGCAAGGTTGGCCCCGACATGTGCCATGTGACAAGTATGACCTGCAAGAAGTTGCGAGGCTCTCAAGCTCTACCGACGCCAAGATCTACTGACGCCCGGCGCCCGAAGCCGAGGACCCCGACATGATCTCCGACACGGGTTCGCCAAGTACTTCCTCGCGGATACGCCAAGTTCTTCACCCCGAATGCCAAGACCGACTCGATGGCGCGGATCCGACAAGGTCTTCGCGACGACAAGATCGGCACCGATCTGGGTGGAGCCGAAGACCGCCAAGTACTTCTTCCCGGAACGCCAGATCTACTCCGTCATCCGATCCCGCTGATCCCGTCGAACCCTGAACCCTGAGACCGAACCCCGAACCCCGGAACCCCAAGTTCGTCGAGACCCCCTAATGTGTGAACCTTTTTCCCGAGACCCTATTTTATAAATGCTAAATATAAAACCTGTTGCATATTAATCATTCATCTCGCATGCACATTTATGTGGATTGGGGGCCTTAGGCCGATTCACCTAATTAAATATGAGGCCCATATGCGGACAAATCTAGTCTCATATTGGCCTCATTTAAATTTGTGTAGCGAACCGGTGCTATCTTTTGCCATGCTAAAACAACATTTAATTTACGGGGTAGATAAACAACTTGAACCGTTTAATTAATTGTCGGGACCCCTGGTTCCGCTTAATATGACCTAATCGCATCGCATCTTTGCCATGTCATACATCATGCATGCATCATGCCCGATCTTTTGCCGTAGTATTAAATATTGCATCCGGTGTTTATTCTAGTGCTTTGGTTCTTCGCGGATAAGGCCGTTGAGTTGATGTGAGCTTCGCCCCGATCTTCGGTCGAACCTTCGGCAATGTTTTCAGGCGAGCATTCTCCCCCTTTCTACCTATCTTACTTTTATAGTCTTTATTCCCTCCTGTTGATCTATTGCTATCTGTGTTGCGATGCTCTAGTTTTCATACCCGTGTTACCCTTTGCAGCCTTATATTGCCTTGGACACCTCCTATTACCTGTTGTTTGGTAGATAGTTGGACTTGCGCGTCGTAGTCGCTTGCTCAAGTGCTGTTGCGTGTCGTCAAGTGCCACAGTTGTTCGTGTATTGCCGCATGTTGATGTTGGAGATGATCATGGCTTTAATTATTGTTCACTTTAATTACTGTTTAACAACTAAAATTGAAGTAGGTAAGCAGAGGCACAGGTGGGCAATAGATGTTATTTGGTTGTTAACCGTCCACTTGTGTCCCGTAAGACCCCGAATGCTTGATACCTGTTCCTTGATTTAGCGCGCTATCCACATCCGGGAGGATTATGGGACCCCCCTGAGCCAGAGCTTGATTCCGTCTTATTTCTTGGGGCCACAAACTAGTTTGAGGTTTTATTTACTATCCTGTACTTATGCCATGCTACTGCTTTATTTACGATTGTGTGAGGAGCACACTGTACTGTTTAGGATCGGGACACGTTTTCGCGGTGTTGACAAGCCCAGTTTTGGGTTCCCAGTCGTTCACAGCCGTCCACCCAAACCTCGGGTCCGTCTCGGAGTCAGCTAGCTTCGTTGCGGGTGTACTCCAAGGGGTGGCCCCCTGAAATATTTCCGAATCTTGTGATTGCTTTATCGTGAAGGCCTCGTTGGGTTTTGATTTGGTTTTTCCGAGGTTGATCGAGTGTGTGTTGCTATTGGTGCACCCCGGCCGGGTAAAACTTTCTGAAAGCCCTGTCCGCGGTTATGGACGACTTGGAGCACAGTATCTCGACCATAGACAACTATAACTAAAGTAGTGCTATAAACCTGACTTTATAATGACTAGTAATCAGCTTCACTATAATGGAATGGCTAAATAAAACTGCCCACAATTGCTTGCTTGGGTTGTCGTTTGCGACCGTTGTACCTGACTAGTAAGTATTGCAACTATAACGGAATGGCTAATAAAAGTACCAACAACTGCTGGGTTTTGGGTTATCTCATGCTAATTGTATCTGATTAGTAAGTGTCGCAACTACAACGAGATGGTTAATTAAAAGTGCCCACTGCTTAATTTATCGGGATGATTATCTATACTTGACTAGTAATTGCTGCAACGATAACCGAATAAATAAAAATGCCAACTGTGTGAGTTCCTCGGTTGACTTCCTCGATCGGTGTCGAGGGGGGAAACGCCAGGATGGGTTTTGATTGGTGGTAGTATCAGGTTGGTTCCGAATAGGTCTTTCTTACCCCTCTCTGATTGCCGCCAGTTGTATCGAGTCTCTATAGGTTGTTTAGTGCATGCTGCCGCTGCCGCTTCAGTCCACCATACCTGTGTAGGCGAGGACCGCCGAATTCTAGCCTCGCCGTGTACTGGCCTCAGTACTGACGCTCCTTCTTTTCCTTGCCCTTTGTCGGCACCCCTTTTGTTTAAGCAGGTTTTGAGATCGACGTCGTTAACAGGGTTACCCTTCCGGCTTGGCCTGGGCAGGGTTATGGACGCCATTGGTTATTCTTCAGGGCTCTTAGCCCCATTTGCATCTTGTCCGTAGTCGGACGCTCTATTATTTTCAAGGTGATTTGGATCTTGTATATTATATCTGTATTCTTGACTCTTTGAGTCGCTGTTGTATATATCTGTTCTATGGGTCCCATCGAGGACTGTTGTGTAATGTTATTACTTCGTTTTCCACCCGCACGAAAGTGCCTGGTGGGCACCTTTGAATCGTTTCTATGCGGGTTTGGCGGGAATCGCTGAAACTTGCATAGGTCCGATTCTGAGGGTGTTACAGAGTGGTATCAGAGCACAGCAGTTGCGATACCCCACAAGTCCAGCCTGTAGGTTAACCTAGCTAACGACCGAAGTAGAGTGTCAAAAACTATTTTTGGAAAAATCGGTTGGATAGTTCTGATTAGGTGTGATTTTACTCCTTACCCCTCTGCTGATCTCCTCTTACCTCTACACGTTTTGAATCCGCTCTCTCCTCTCTCTTCGAGTCCAGGATTTCTCGTGGTTGGGTTCCGTCGTACCTTCAGGGTTTCGCTTCCTCCTTTGGTAACGGTGTGGCTACATCTGGTCTTCATGCTGTCTGCGGAATCCGTCTACTGTGGTACCATTCTTTGTTCCTTGTGTGTGTCTTCCGGTGTTCTCCGACGCGACGACATCATCTACGTCAGATCCGATGCAGAGTCTGAATCACTCCTTTGTTTCTGAACCTCGATTGTCGAGATCTTCAGTCTAATTCCGAGAGTTGGTTGCATAATCTGCCTATTCGTGTGTCGAGTAATGGTTTGGGTGCGCGATGGACTGATCACCATCCGACTACTCTTATCATTCGCTCTTGTACATCGATCAGCGGATCCAGCAATTTTACTCCGTCCACGGAAGTTAGGGGTGGCTTTATTTGTTGATGCCTCTACCTTCGACCTTTTGTTTCCGGAGTGTTCTCTCGACGATCACGGACAACGACCTCTTGTTAGTGGTGTCGCGAGGATCTACACGAAGCGAGGAGACGCAGATCGCCGACCTTCTTCCCTGAACCACGAGGCGGATCTCGAGGGCGAGATCCATTGTTAGTGGTGTCGAATTGTGGCATCCCGCAAAACCACTACTAGAAAATCGCGTTGATTTTGTGCATTGTATCATCATGACCGCATGCTCATGTCATCATGCCACATTGCATTTGAACATTGTCATCATCTTGCATTTGCTTGCATAAAACTAATTGCGGAAAAACCGGTTCTTGTTTTCTAAACGCCCCGTCTTTGTTCAAACGCAAACCCGGGTCTCCGAATTATTTTGTTTTGTTTGCTATCAGTTTGCATTAGTCTGTTTGAAATAAATAAAACATTTAATTATTTTAGTGGGGCACTCAAACGGGCCGATTCGACCCAGTCGACCACCCCCAGTATTAAAACGGTCCACCCAAATTCCTAAACCTACCAGTCCTATTCTACCCACCCAACCAGCCACATCACCGGGACCAATCCCTGGCTGCCACCTCACCCTCTCCCTCCCCTCTACCCAATCCCTGGGCCCTACCACCCGACCCACCCTGGCCAGCCTGGACCCGCGCGTCCCCCACAGCCCCCACCTTCCCCACCTGGTCCTACCCCTGGCCCGCGACCCGTCCTCCACCTCCCGTCTCTCCTCTCCCCCGACCCCTCTCTCCTTCCTCTCTCCCTCGTCTCCCTCCTCACCCCGGAGACCTCCCCGCTCCGGCGAGCGCCGCCCCGCTACCTCGTCCTCCTCCGGTCCCCGCCCCGGCCACCGCTCTCCTTCCCCTCCCCAGGCGCCGCCAGGATCCCCGCCTCTCACCTCACTTCCCCCCTCGAGCTTCTCTCCGGCCGGCCTCGCCGCCCCACGGCCCCTCCACCTCGCCGGCCGGCGCGCTCCCCGCGACCCCTACCGCCTCGCTCTCCTCCGCGCCTCCTCCAGCCCGTCTCCGTCGACCCGCAGACCCCGCGCCTCTCCTCTGCACCTCGCGCCGTCGAGCTACCCGCCGGCCCGCACCTCCCCCAACTCCTCCCCTCCGGCCACGAGCCGCCACCACCGCCCCCGCTCTCTCCCACCTCGCCGGCAGCCGCGGCGCCCGCCGAACCGCCTCCGGCCGCGCATCCCCCGCCGCTCCTCGCCGTCGTCCGCCTCTCCGGCGGGCCCGCCTCCCGCCGCACCTCCTCGCCCGCGCCCTCCATCTCCTCCCGGCCGCCTGCTCCGGCCCGTCTGCGTGCCGCCCCGGCTCCGTTCCGCCTCGCTGTTGCCGGCGGTCCCTCCTCTCCCCGCCGGCCTGCGCGAGCCCCGGGCCCCGCTCAAGCTCGCCGCCATTGGTCTCCTCCGCCGCGGGCCCTGCTCCGGCGAGCATCCTCCTTCCCCGCCGGCCTAGCGCCTCCTCGTCGTCCCGTCCATGTCCTGCGTCGCCCTGTCAAGTACTGTGTACCTCGCCGCTTGAATCTCAGTATGTGTGTGTTGACCAGCAGCGCACATAATTCTCTCCATCGGCAAGGTTGGCCCCGACATGTGCCATGTGACAAGTATGACCCGCAAGAAGTTGCGAGGCTCTCAAGCTCTACCGACGCCAAGATCTACTGACGCCCGGCGCCCGAAGCCGAGGACCCCGACATGATCTCCGACACGGGTTCGCCAAGTACTTCCTCGCGGATACGCCAAGTTCTTCACCCCGAATGCCAAGACCGAATCGATGGAGCGGATCCGACAAGGTCTTCGCGACGACAAGATCGGCACCGATCTGGGTGGAGCCGAAGACCGCCAAGTACTTCTTCCCGGAACGCCAGATCTACTCCGTCATCCGATCCCGCTGATCCCGTCGAACCCTGAACCCTGAGACCGAACCCCGAACCCCAAGTTCGTCGAGACCCCCTAATGTGTGAACCTTTTTCCCGAGACCCTATTTTATAAATGCTAAATATAAAACTTGTTGCATATTAATCATTCATCTCGCATGCACATTTATGTGGATTGGGGGCCTTAGGCCGATTCACCTAATTAAATATGAGGCCCATAAGCGGACAAATCTAGTCTCATATTGGCCTCATTTAAATTTGTGTAGCGAACCGGTGCTATCTTTTGCCATGCTAAAACAACATTTAATTTGCGGGGTAGATAAACAACTTGAACCGTTTAATTAATTGTCGGGACCCCCGGTTCCGCTTAATATGACCTAATCGCATCGCATCTTTGCCATGTCATACATCATGCATGCATCATGCCCGATCATTTGCCATAGTATTAAATATTGCATCCGGTGTTTATTCTAGTGCTTTGGTTCTTCGCGGATAAGGCCGTTGAGTTGATATGAGCTTCGCCTCGATCTTCGGTCGAACCTTCGGCAATGTTTTCAGGCGAGCATTCTCCCTCTTTCTACCTATCTTACTTTTATAGTCTTTATTCCCTCATGTTGATCTATTGCTATCTGTGTTGCGATGCTCTAGTTTTCGTACCCGTGTTACCCCTTGCAGCCTTATATTGCCTTGGACACCTCCTATTACATGTTGTTTGGTAGATAGTTTGACTTGCGCGTCGTAGTCGCTTGCTCAAGTGCTGTTGCGTGTCGTCAAGTGCCACAGTTGTTGGTGTATTGCCGCATGTTGATGTTGGAGATGATCATGGCTTTAATTATTGTTCACTTTAATTACTATTTAACAACTAAAATTGAAGTAGGTAAGCAGAGGCACAGGTGGGCAATAGATGTTATTTGGTTGTTAACCGTCCACTTGTGTCCCGTAAGACCCCGAGTGCTTGATACCTGTTCCTTGATTTATCGCGCTATCCACATCCGGGAGGATTGTGGGACCCCCCTGAGCCAGAGCTTGATTCCGTCTTATTTCTTGGGGCCACAAACTAGTTTGAGGTTTTATTTACTATCCTGTACTTATGCCATGCTAATGCTTTATTTACGATTGTGCGAGGAGCACACTGTACTGTTTAGGATCGGGACACGTTTTCGCGGTGTCGACAAGCCCAGTTTTGGGTTCCCAGTCGTTCACAGCCATCCACCCAAACCTCGGGTCCGTCTCGGAGTCAGCTAGCTTCGTTGCGGGTGTACTCCAAGGGGTGGCCCCCTGAAATATTTCTGAATCTTGTGATTGCTTTGTCGTGAAGGCCTCGTTGGGTTTTGATTTGGTTTTTCCGAGGTTGATCGAGTGTGTGTTGCTATTGGTGCACCCCGGCCGGGTAAAACTTTCTGAAAGCCGTGTCCGCGGTTATGGACGACTTGGAGCACAGTATCTCGACCATAGACAACTATAACTAAAGAAGTGCTATAAACCTGACTTTAATGACTAGTAATCAGCTTCACTATAATGGAATGGCTAAATAAAACTGCCCACAATTGCTTGCTTGGGTTGTCATTTGCGACCGTTGTACCTGACTAGTAAGTATTGCAACTATAACGGAATGGCTAATAAAAGTACCAACAACTGCTGGGTTTTGGGTTATCTCATGCTAATTGTATCTGATTAGTAAGTGTCGCAACTACAACGGAATGGTTAATTAAAAGTGCCCACTGCTTAATTTATCAGGATGATTATCTATACTTGACTAGTAATTGCTGCAACGATAACCGAATAAATAAAAATGCCAACTGTGTGAGTTCCTCGGTTGACTTCCTCGATCGGTGTCGAGGGGGGAAACGCCAGGATGGGTTTTGATTGGTGGTAGTATCAGGTTGGTTCCGAATAGGTCTTTCTTACCCCTCTATGATTGCCGCCAGTTGTATCGAGTCTCTATAGGTTGTTTAGTGCATGCTGCCGCTGCCGCTTCAGTCCACCATACCTGTGTAGGCGAGGACCGCCGAATTCTAGCCTCGCCGTGTACTGGCCTCAGTACTGACGCTCCTTCTTTTCCTTGCCCTTTATCGGCACCCCTTTTGTTTAAGCAGGTTTTGAGATCGACGTCGTTAGCAGGGTTACCCTTCCGGCTTGGCCTGGGCAGGGTTATGGACGCCATTGGTTATTCTTCAGGGCTCTTAGCCCCATTTGCATCTTGTCCGTAGTCGGACGCTCTATCATTTTCAAGGTGATTTGGATCTTGTATATTATATCTGTATTCTTGACTCTTTGAGTCGCTGTTGTATATATCTGTTCTGTGGGTCCCATCGAGGACTGTTGTGTAATGTTATTACTTCGTTTTCCACCTGCACGAAAGTGCCTGGTGGGCACCTTTGAATCGTTTCTATGCGGGTTTGGCGGGAATCGCTGAAACTTGCATAGGTCCGATTCTGAGGGTGTTACAGAGTGGTATCAGAGCACAGCAGTTGCGATACCCCACAAGTCCAGCCTGTAGGTTAACCTAGCTAACGACCGAAGTAGAGTGTCAAAAACTATTTTTGGAAAAATCGGTTGGATAGTTCTGATTAGGTGTGATTTTACTCCTTACCCCTCTGCTGATCTCCTCTTACCTCTACGCGTTTTGAATCCGCTCTCTCCTCTCTTCGAGTCCAGGATTTCTCGTGGTTGGGTTTCGTCGTACCTTCAGGGTTTCGCTTCCTCCTTTGGTAATGGTGTTGCTACATCTGGTCTTCATGCTGTCTGCGGAATCCGTCTACTGTGGTACCATTCTTTGTTCCTTGTGTGTGTCTTCCGGTGTTCTCCGACGCGACGACATCATCTACGCCAAATCCAATGCAGAGTCTGAATCACTCCTTTGTTTCTGAACCTCGATTGTCGAGATCTTCAGTCTAATTCCGAGAGTTGGTTGCATAATCCGCCTATTCGTGTGCCGAGTAATGGTTTGGGTGCGCGATGGACTGATCACCATCCGACTACTCTTATCATTCGCTCTTGTACATCGATCAGCGGATCCAGCAATTTTACTCCGTCCACGGAAGTTAGGGTGGCTTTATTTGTTGATGCCTCTACCTTCGACCTTTTGTTTCCGGAGTGTTCTCTCGACGATCACGGACAACGACCTCTTGTTAGTGGTGTCGCAAGGATCTACATGAAGCGAGAAGACGCAGATCGCCGACCTTCTTCCCCGAACCATGAGGCGGATCTCGAGGGCGAGATCCATTGTTAGTGGTGTCGAATTGTGGCATCCCGCAAAACCACTACTAGAAAATCGCGTTGATTTTGTGCATTGCATCATCATGACCGCATGCTCATGTCATCATGCCACATTGCATTTGAGCATTGTCATCATCTTGCATATGCTTGCATAAAACTAATTGCGGAAAAACCGGTTCTTGTTTTCTAAACGCCCCGTCTTTGTTCAAACGCAAACCCGGGTCTCCGAATTATTTTGTTTTGTTTGCTATCAGTTTGCAAAAGTCTGTTTGAAATAAATAAAACATTTAATTATTTTAGTGGGGCAGTCAAACGGGCCGATTCGACCCAGTCGACCACCCCCAGTATTAAAACGGTCCACCCAGATTCCTAAACCTACCAGTCCTATTCTACCCACCCAACTAGCCACATCACCCGGACCAATCCCTGGCTGCCACCTCACCCTCTCCCTCCCCTCTACCCAATCCCTGGGCCCTACCACCCGACCCACCCTGGCCAGCCTGGACACGCGCGTCCCCCACAGCCCCCACCTTCCCCACCTGGTCCCACCCCTGGCCCGCGACCCGTCCTCCACCTCCCGTCTCTCCTCTCCCCCGACCCCTCTCTCCTTCCTCTCTCCCTCGTCTCCCTCCTCACCCCGGCGACCTCCCCGCTCCGGCGAGCGCCGCCCCGCTACCTCGTCCTCCTCCGGTCCCCGCCCCGGCCACCGCTCTCCTTCCCCTCCCCAGGCGCCGCCAGGCTCCCCGCCTCTCACCTCGCTTCCCCCCTCGAGCTTCTCTCCGGCCGGCCTCGCCGCCCCACGGCCCCTCCACCTCGCCGGCCGGCGCGCTCCCCGCGACCCCCTACCGCCTCGCTCTCCTCCGCGCCTCCTCCAGCCCATCTCCGTCGACCCGCGGACCCCGCGCCTCTCCTCTGCGCCCCGCGCCGTCGAGCTCCCCGCCGGCCCGCACCTCCCCCAACTCCTCCCCTCCGGCCACGAGCCGCCACCACCGCCCCCGCTCTCTCCCACCTCGCCGGCAGCCGCGGCGCCCGCCGAACCGCCTCCGGCCGCGCATCCCCCGCCGCTCCTCGCCGTCGTCCGCCTCTCCGGCGGGCCCGCCTCCCGCCGCACCTCCTCGCCCGCGCCCTCCATGTCCTCCCGGCCGCCTGCTCCGGCCTGTCTACGTGCCGCCCCGGCTCCGTTCCGCCTCGCTGTTGCCGGCGGTCCCTCCTCTCCCTGCCGGCCTGCGCGAGCCCCGGGCCCCGCTCAAGCTCGCCGCCATTGGTCTCCTCCGCCGCTGGCCCCGCTCCGGCGAGCGTCCTCCGTCCCCGCCGGCCTAGCGCCTCCTCGTCGTCCCGTCCATGTCCTGCGTCGCCCTGTCAAGTACCGTGTACCTCGCCGCTTGAATATCAGTATGTGTGTGTTGACCAGCAGCGGACATAATTCTCTCCATCGGCAAGGTTGGCCCCGACATGTGCCATGTGACAAGTATGACCCGCAAGAAGTTGCGAGGCTCTCAAGCTCTACCGACGCCAAGATCTACTGACGCCCGGCGCCCGAAGCCGAGGACCCCGACATGATCTCCGACACGGGTTCGCCAAGTACTTCCTCGCGGATACGCCAAGTTCTTCACCCCGAATGCCAAGACCGACTCGATGGCGCGGATCCGACAAGGTCTTCGCGACGACAAGATCGGCACCGATCTAGGTGGAGCCGAAGACCGCCAAGTACTTCTTCCCGGAACGCCAGATCTACTCCGTCATCCGATCCCGCTGATCCCGTCGAACCCTGAACCCTGAGACCGAACCCCGAACCCCGGAACCCCAAGTTCGTCGAGACCCCCTAATGTGTGAACCTTTTTCCCGAGACCCTATTTTATAAATGCTAAATATAAAACCTGTTGCATATTAATCATTCATCTCGCATGCACATTTATGTGGATTGGGGGCCTTAGGCCGATTCACCTAATTAAATATGAGGCCCATATGCGGACAAATCTAGTCTCATATTGGCCTCATTTAAATTTGTGTAGCGAACCGGTGCTATCTTTTGCCATGCTAAAACAACATTTAATTTGCGGGGTAGATAAACAACTTGAACCGTTTAATTAATTGTCGGGACCCTCGGTTCCGCTTAATATGACCTAATCGCATCGCATCTTTGCCATGTCATACATCATGCATGCATCATGCCCGATCTTTTGCCGTAGTATTAAATATTGCATCCGGTGTTTATTCTAGTGCTTTGGTTCTTCGCGGATAAGGCCGTTGAGTTGATGTGAGCTTCGCCCCGATCTTCGGTCGAACCTTCGGCAATGTTTTCAGGCGAGCATTCTCCCCCTTTCTACCTATCTTACTTTTATAGTCTTTATTCCCTCCTGCTGATCTATTGCTATCTGTGTTGCGATGCTCTAGTTTTCGTACCCGTGTTACCCCTTGCAGCCTTATATTGCCTTGGACACCTCCTATTACTTGTTGTTTGGTAGATAGTTGGACTTGCGCGTCGTAGTCGCTTGCTCAAGTGCTGTTGCGTGTCGTCAAGTGCCACAGTTGTTGGTGTATTGCCGCATGTTGATGTTGGAGATAATCATGGCTTTAATTATTGTTCACTTTAATTACTGTTTAACAACTAAAATTGAAGTAGGTAAGCAGAGGCACAGGTGGGCAATAGATGTTATTTGGTTGTTAACCGTCCACTTGTGTCCCGTAAGACCCCGAGTGCTTGATACCTGTTCCTTGATTTATCGCGCTATCCACATCCGGGAGGATTATGGGACCCCCCCGAGCCAGAGCTTGATTCCGTCTTATTTCTTGGGGCCACAAACTAGTTTGAGGTTTTATTTACTATCCTGTACTTATGCCATGCTACTGCTTTATTTACGATTGTGCGAGGAGCACACTGTACTGTTTAGGATCGGGACACGTTTTCGCGGTGTCGACAAGCCCAGTTTTGGGTTCCCAGTCGTTCACAGCCGTCCACCCAAACCTCGGGTCCGTCTCGGAGTCAGCTAGCTTCGTTGCGGGTGTACTCCAAGGGGTGCCCCCCTGAAATATTTCTGAATCTTGTGATTTCTTTGTCGTGAAGGCCTCGTTGGGTTTTGATTTGGTTTTTCCGAGGTTGATCGAGTGTGTGTTGCTATTGGTGCACCCCGGCCGGGTAAAACTTTCTGAAAGCCGTATCCGCGGATATGGACGACTTGGAGCACAGTATCTCGACCATAGACAACTATAACTAAAGTAGTGCTATAAACCTGACTTTATAATGACTAGTAATCAGCTTCACTATAATGGAATGGCTAAATAAAACTGCCCACAATTGCTTGCTTGGGTTGTCGTTTGCGACCGTTGTACCTGACTAGTAAGTATTGCAAGTATAACGGAATGGCTAATAAAAGTACCAACAACTGCTGGGTTTTGGGTTATCTCATGCTAATTGTATCTGATTAGTAAGTGTCGCAACTACAACGGAATGGTTAATTAAAAGTGCCCACTGCTTAATTTATCAGGATGATTATCTATACTTGACTAGTAATTGCTGCAACGATAACCGAATAAATAAAAATGCCAACTGTGTGAGTTCCTCGGTTGACTTCCTCGATCGGTGTCGAGGGGGGAAACGCCAGGATGGGTTTTGATTGGTGGTAGTATCAGGTTGGTTCCGAATAGGTCTTTCTTAGCCCTCTCTGATTGCCGCCAGTTGTATCGAGTCTCTATAGGTTGTTTAGTGCATGCTGCCGCTGCCGCTTCAGTCCACCATACCTGTGTAGGCGAGGACCGCCGAATTCTAGCCTCGCCGTGTACTGGCCTCAGTACTGACGCTCCTTCTTTTCCTTGCCCTTTGTCGGCACCCCTTTTGTTTAAGCAGGTTTTGAGATCGACGTCGTTAGCAGGGTTACCCTTCCGGCTTGGTCTGGGCAGGGTTATGGACGCCATTGGTTATTCTTCAGGGCTCTTAGCCCCATTTGCATCTTGTCCGTAGTCGGACGCTCTATCATTTTCAAGGTGATTTGGATCTTGTATATTATATATGTATTCTTGACTCTTTGAGTCGCTGTTGTATATATCTGTTCTGTGGGTCCCATCGAGGACTGTTGTGTAATGTTATTACTTCGTTTTCCACCCGCACGAAAGTGCCTGGTGGGCACCTTTGAATCGTTTCTATGCGGGTTTGGCGGGAATCGCTGAAACTTGCATAGGTCCGATTCTGAGGGTGTTACAACGGGTGAGGGACGATCAGGTTTTTGGGGAGCGCTCAAGCGCGACTACTGGCAACCACGACGTCGTCCGACGGCGAGTTCCCGAACGAAGACTTCTTCCCGGACGTCAGCGACCTCTTCGACAACCACAACATGGGCGACGCTGCTACGACCGCTGCGGCTGCTATTCAGCCTATACTGTACGTGATATTCAACTTTCTTTTTCAGATTATGCTAGAGTTCTTTGTTCTAGCGTTTGGTGTAGATGTGATAGGTTTATCTCCTATAGATGTAATCTGTTCATCTACTTTGTTGCTCTCTGTATGATCATGATTTATCAGTTTATTATTCGGATTAAATCATATGGATTATTGCTTATATTTCCAACAATACCAAGATACTACTGATCACTGATCAGTGATCACTACTAGGAGTATATAATATGTCTAGATACATGAAAAATATGTGAACCTACCCACTAAAAGATATCTAGATACATGTATTTCATAAAAGACCAAAACATCTTATATCTTGGAATGGATGGAGTAGGTCCCTTTTACACTAAAATATTCATTTTATTATATCATCTAAACTATCCCGATTTGCTGGATCATAAATATTATTAGTAAAAGGTTGTGTCCTGGTTCATGATCACTCATGTCATTATCATATCCATCTAAATTTGCATGCTCTCTTGCGGCACTATCACTCTCGCTTGAATTTTCATGAACACTAGTTTTCTTCTTATTTTCATGTAAATTTTCATTGGGATATTAAAAAATTACTAGAGCTAGTTCCTAAGAATTACTGGCCAAACTTCTATTTGTCCTACCAAATTTGTCGAGAGCTCCCCTTTGGGATTCTATGAATTCGCTGTCTCGCTTCCTCTTCTGTCTCTTTTCATGACCAGACTTAAACTTTCTAGATGACATCTCAAACCACAATTACAGAAACATAACTATACGTAATTATGGCATGAGATCACAAGTTGGAAAAAAGCACCATGATCCGGCTTGAAGCTTGGCTAATTGTATCTTCCACTGCCGCCTGCAATCTTATTGTCGCCGGCATTGCAGGCATCGGCCTGCCCTTGGAAGCCCTCATTGCAACAGTGCAACACCAATCCCCTATCTCAAGCCTACGTGTTTGAGATTGAATAATGACGGCCCGGACGAGGGTGATCGGATGAATAAAACGGTCAAAACTAGAGCAATATAGAAGGGGATTCTACTAGCCGTTGGGGATTGAGAAGCTCTCAATTAGATGATGGAAATCAACAAATCAGGATTTCCACCATTAATCATGTCCAAATGGATAGAAATTGGAAGGGCAGAGAGGCGCCCCATGGTCACCGTGATTGGGGAGCGGGAGCAGAGGAGTCGGAGTCTATAGGAAACGAGGACGAGAGGAGAACGATTGACTCACAGGAATCACGTAGGCGACTTTATTTTAAGTCTAGGTCGAAACGGCCGCAGTTATGGGCTGGCTTCCTTCTACGTACCTTGGTGGGGGCCCTGCCGACGCGAGGCCCTGTGCGGCCGCACCTCCTACACCTCTGTCCAGGGCCGAGCCGGTGTGTACGGATTAAGTCTCATAATGGTCGATATGTAAGGGTGTACAAAAGCTGAAACCAACCAAACCAGGCAGTTGTGACAGAGAGTAGACCTAGACAGAGCGATCTAGGGTTTGGACGACTTCGGCGGCGATCGTCTCCGGTGAAGGCTTCGGTCCCGATCCCCCATCTCAATCGTCCCTATTCCTACTCGGGCTGATCAAGGGGCTGTCCTGCACAGCTGCCCGGCCTTGGTGGTGAACGGCGGACGGTTTTGAAAGCTGATCGGTGGAGGCAAAGCGATGGAGTCTGGCTCATCAAGGGCTTCGAGGATTTTCGAGGTAGATGACCTTCTCAAGAAACTCAAACTCAGCGATGCTGAGAGGGAAGGTGTGTTCCTTGCCAAAGCTGAGCAGGGGGATCTGCCGGAGGTGAAGTGGATGGCTGCGGCCAAATTGCTGACCGTAAGAGGCTTCAGTGAACAATCCTTAGAGAAGACGATGCGCGCGGCATGGAACGCGGCACGGGAGGTGACGTTTCGGAAAGTGGAGAAGAACCTGTTTACGGTCCAAGCCTCCTGCCTAGGGGATTGGAACCGGATTATGGAGGAAGGGCCATGGCTTTTCCGGGACTGTGCTCTGATGCTGGAGAAATTTGATGGGGCTACCGCCATTCCGGCTGTGATGCCCAATAAGGTGCAGGCATGGGTTCAAATACACCGAATCCCCCCTCTGTACCGAACTGAGACAATCTTAAAGCAGTTGGCGTCGAAGGTGGGTGAGGTGGAGAGAGTAGAGTTGCGGTCGGTCTCTTTTGGCAATGGTGAGTTTCATCGTGCTAGGGTGAAGTTGGCTGCAGATTTGCCGTTGCCTCGGGTTGTTACTTTCACACCAGAGGGATGCGCAAGTATGATGCTGCTTGTGAAGTTTGAGAAAATCCCGAAGTTTTGTGATTACTGCGGGAAGATGGGGCATGAGTATCTAGAGTGTGGAACTGGAGAATATACAGAGGAGGAGTTGCAGTTTGGTGCGTGGATGCTAGCGTCGGAGGAATCATGGCACCCAAATACCCCCCGGGTGCGGAAGGGGGTTGGATCAGCGTGGGATGGTACTCGTGATGGGCGAGGACAGGATGATCGTGGTGGCCGCATGTCTGGCCGGGGCAGTGGCATGGGCCGTAGAGGTGGTGCACGTACTGGGAGATATGAGAGCGTGTGGAGGGAGAAGTCAGACCAGCTAGTGGTTAGCATTGGCCCTCGCAAGCGCAACTCAGGGGAGGCTGGTTTGGAGGACGGCGAGGAGGGAGCTCTGGCCGATATTGCAGCTAGTCCTCTTAAGCCAGTGGATGAGGGCGTGGAGAAGCCGGTGGAGAAGCCATCAGCGCAGAAGCATCTCGACATGGGGAACACATTACCGGCTCCGATGGCAATCCCCCCGCCACCGCCGGTCTATGTTCCTCCAAAGGAGAAGAAAAGACAGAAGAAGGGAGGTGATGGCAATGGAAGGGGCAAGAATGCAATGACGCAAGAGGCGGCCTCCGAGGAGGACCGCCGACAGCAATGAGTTGCTCAACGTGGAACTGTCGCGGGCTTGGCAATCCCGGGACAGTTAAAGAGCTCCGTGATTTCGTGAGGAGCTTTGCCCCCTCGATCTTGTGCGTTGTTGAAACCCAAATTCATAGATCCAGGGTAGAAAGTTTTAAAAAAACCTTAGGGTATGACAATGCGTTTGCTGTCAGTAGTTCGGGCCGTAGTGGCGGTCTTGGAATTTTTTGGAATAATGCAATAAAGGTGGATATTCTACCGTACTCGCAATACCATATTGATACTATTATTACTGAGGCTGATGGGTCTCCTTGGAGATTAACTTGTGTGTACGGGGAAGCGCGGACCAGGGAGCGGTTCAAAACATGGGACATGCTGAAATTCATCAAGGCATCGTCGGACCTCCCGTGGGTGTGTATGGGAGATTTCAACGAGGTATTACATCGATCGGAACATGTGGGCGTCCAGGAAAGGAGTTTTGCTCAGATAGAAGGGTTTCGAGAGGTGGTAGATGTCTGTGGGCTCAACGACCTCGGTTTCGAGGGCCGAAGCTGGACTTTCGAGAAGAAGGTGACAGGGGGTACGTTTTGCCGAGTGCGGCTTGATCGGGCTCTCGCAACGTCGGACTGGTGTGCGCGCTTCCCTCTCGCCAGGGTGAGGAACATGACAGCCGCAACATCAGACCATGGCCCTATCCTTCTTTGTTGGAGAGACGAGGAAGCTAACAGACGGAGGAAACCTAAAGGCAGGTTCAAATACGAACTTATGTGGGAGGATCATAATGAGTTCAAGCCTATGGTTTCACAAGCTTGGGAAGAAGCTGGGGTGGCCGCGAACATGCAGGAGCTACAGTCCAAACTGTCCACGTTCTCGTCTCACCTTAGTGGCTGGGAGAAGACAAACTTTGGCCACGTCAAATTGGAGCTAAGGAAGCTGAAGGACGAGCTGGAAAAGCTGCAAGCTGCTCCTAATAGAGAGGGCCCCTCTCATGTTGAAATTAAAGTCACAGATCGTATTGTTGAACTAAATCATCGGGAGGAGGTCATGTGGCAGCAAAGATCGAGGGTTCAATGGCTTGCAGCTGGCGATAAAAACACTCGTTTCTTCCATTTGAGGGCAAGCCAAAGAAAGAAAAAGAACAGAATTGTTCAACTTAAGAAACCATGCGGTCAAGTGACCAAGGATGAAGCTGTGATGATGAGCATGACCGAGGCTTATTACAAACAGCTCTATACGTCCGAGGGGACGGAAAACATGGATGCGGTCCTCAATAGCGTACCCATTAAAGTTACTTCCGAGATGAACAAGGGCTTAACGGCCCCTTTTAAGGAGTCGGAAGTAAAAGATGCTTTGTTCCAGATGTTCCCGACCAAAGCGCCGGGTCCAGACGGGTTTCCGGCCCATTTTTTCAGCGTCACTGGGAGTTATGTGGCGCTGAGGTGACCGCAGCGGTGCTGCGGGTGTTGAGGGGGGAGGATGATGCAAGGGTGATTAACAATACCTTGGTTGTCCTTATTCCTAAAGTCGCGAGCCCAGAGGAGTTGGGCCAGTTTCGGCCAATCAGCCTATGCAACGTGATATACAAAATAGCATCAAAAGTTGCAGCGAATAGGTTGAAGAGAGTGCTACCAGATATTATTTCGGAGGAGCAGTCTGCCTTTGTTCCAGGCAGGCTGATTACTGACAACATCATCGCAGCATATGAATGCTTACACTTTATGAAGAAGAAGCGATCTAAAAGTTCACGGTGCTGTGCGTTGAAGTTGGATATGAAGAAGGCTTATGATCGGGTGGAATGGAGCTATCTGCGAGCTATTATGATGCGTCTTGGCTTCCAACGATCATGGGTGGAGATGATTATGCGGTTGGTCACCTCTGTCTCTTTCTCCATACTTTTCAATGGAGATAGCACAGAGAGCTTTACCCCATCGAGGGGGATTCGTCAGGGAGATCCTATCTCCCCCTATCTTTTCCTGGTGGCAGCAGAGGGCCTTTCGTGCCTCTTGAAATCTAGATGTGAGTCATCAATCTTAAGCGGTATTAAAGTGGCACCATCAGCCCCGGTGGTTAGTCACTTACTCTTTGCAGATGACAGCCTGCTGTTCTTCAGGGCAAATAGGGAGAGTGCGGAGGAGATAAGGGATGTGCTGGATATTTATTGCAGGGCCTCCGGCCAACAAATAAATATGGACAAATCATCCATTCATTTTGCAAAGGGTTGCAATCAAACTACCAAGGCTGAAATTATGGACCTGCTGAATGTGCATAATGAAGCTTTGAGTGACAAGTATTTGGGCATGCCCTCGGGTGTGGGGACATCAACCAATGGTGCATTCAAATATCTCAAGGACAGAATATGGAAGAGAGTGCAAGGCTGGTTGGAGATTCTTTTATCGGCTGGAGGAAAGGAGGTTCTGATCAAGGCTATAGCTCAAGCCGTACCAGTCTTCTCAATGTCCTGCTTCAAACTGCCTCGGGGGCTTTGTGAGCATATCAATGGGCTCCTAAGGAATTTTTGGTGGGGATCCAAGGAGGGGAAGAGAAAGACATGTTGGGTGGCTTGGGATGAGATGACCAGGCCAAAACATCTCGGAGGACTGGGTTTTAGGGATATTGAATTATTCAACTTGGCCATGTTGGCTCGACAGGCTTGGAGACTGCTACAAGAACCTAACACGTTGAGTGCTCGCGTTCTAAAGGTTGTTTACTACCCATCATGTGAGTTCTTGGAGGCTGAGGTAGGCAATGCTCCGTCCAGAATATGGCGGGCAGTAATGAAAGGGAAGGATGTTTTAAATCTAGGAATAATCAAGAGGATTGGGAACGGAGTAGGGACAAGCATATGGAATACAAACTGGTTACCTCGGGATGGTTTGCTACGTCCAGTGTGTTGTCAGCTGGATGACCCACCTCAACATGTTAGTGAACTGATTAGTTCACACACTAGATCGTGGGATTTGGAGAAAGTGAAGGCGTGCATGGCTCCAATGGATGTGGAGGTGGTTCGAAACATTCCGCTTCCATCCCGCCAGCAAGGGGACTTCTGGGCCTGGCACTACGATCGCAAAGGTCTTTTCTCGGTCAGATCAGCGTATAGAATGTTGGTCGACACTCGAGAGCGTCGGACGGCGTGGCTGGAGGCATCTGCGAGCAGTTCAAATACGAGGAGGAAGGAGAAGGATTGGACCGCAATTTGGAAGGTTCAGGTGCCATCAAAAATTAGGCTTTTTCTTTGGAGACTGGCTAAACAATCACTTCCCTCGGCTGACGTGTTACACCATCGGAACATGGCGAGCCAGAGCGCTTGTGCTCTATGTGGGTTGCAAGATTCCTGGCGTCATGCCCTGATGGAATGTAATATGGCTAGAAGCGTCTGGGCATTGCTGCCGGAGGAGCTGGTGGAAGTACTGATCAATATTCAGGTGCCGAGTGCGAGACTATGGCTGGCAGAGGTCATGAGCGTGTTATCACATGAGGAACTGACGCTGACTGTAGTAACTCTATGGGCAGTTTGGCATGCAAGGAGGAAGGCACTACATGAGGAGGTCTATCAAAGCCCTTTCTCGACCATGTGTTTCGTGAACAGGTTTATTACGGACTTGGGACTGCTGAAATCGCAGGTGCAGTCAAAACCGGTGTCTAGGATGATGGCTCCCCGGTGGATTCCGCCTCCAGCTGGGGTTTCAAAGGTAAATGTCGACGCAGCTCTCTCCAAGCATAGCAACATGGCGGCGTTTGCTGCTGTAGCTCGGGACGAGTACGGGTTATTTAATGGCGCATCGGCTATTGTGATCAAAGGAGCAAATAGTCCTGAGACCCTTGAGGCTGAAGCATGCAGAGAAGGTGTTGCGCTTGCAACTGATCTGAATTTGCAGAAGGTTAAACTGGCTAGTGACTGTGCTAATGTGATCCAAAATATTGCCCATAAAAATTATTTGTGCACATATGGCCAGGTGGTGAAGGAAATTGTGACGACGACAGGGGAGTTTCAGTTCTTTGAGACTACTCATGAAGGACGTCGCTCTAATGGTGATGCCCATGAGCTAGCTAGACTATCGCTTTGTTTAAGTGTAGGTAGACATTTCTGGTTCAATAATCCACCCGAGGGTGTCTGTATAAACATTTTAATTGAGTAATAAAGGGTGGAGGATTCTCAAAAAAAGAAAAAAACCAAACCAGACAGTTACACCCTTAGTTCATTTTTATTCACAAATAAAATCCAAACTTTGAAGCTAATATAAAAATTTAAACTAGTCTAAACTTGCCAAAACAATCAAACCTGGTTTGCACAGGCTAATAAGTACTCACTCCTTTTCAAAATATAAGATGTTTTAGGCTTATGAAGCAAATATAGATTCACTCAACTTAGGGGTGAATCTACACACTAAAAAAAGTCTAGATTCATTTTATTTACAAACATCTTATATTTTAAAACAAAGAGAGTATAATGTAGAATTTTGTAGATTACGCGGTATGGATATGACGTTGCTCTATTTTATGCATATCGTATCCATGGGCATCCTTAATCTTGATCACCACGTATCCACCAGTATGAAACTTTATAGAGGGAAGCTTCGAGTGGCAGCATCATCTTTACGGGGCATTTCTTGGGCTGTTGTGGTAATATAAAGCGAAGCCCACCGCTCAAATAGGCCGGGTCAGTCTCAGAAGAAAAGAGAATAGCATCAGGGAATAGTTGACCCTCAAAAATAAATCAGGGAATAGTTCGTTGAGGTTACGCATTCCCCGCCCGTGTTGCAACTGAACGAACGCACGGCATGCGAACGTTGGTGTAGATTAACAGGTCTTTTTATTAGTAGTGTTGGAACACCCCTGCCGGTTGGCCGGTCCTGAAGCTGTTTCACACCGGAGAAGAAGACTAGAAGAAGGCACACACAGTATAAAGTAGATGAAACAGGGAACTTTATTGAAAGGTGCGCGCTACGCGTCCCCCGGGGGATATTTGTCCCCGATCCCCCGGGTCCGGAGCCGTCCGATCAAAACTTCTAAACCGTCTGATCAACCCGTCGACCTCCTCCACCCCCGCTTTTTCTACGTCGCAGCAAAAACCGTTTCAGAGTAGCAAAACAGAGGCTGACTAGCTGGGAGTCGCGCGTGCGGCGCCCGCGAGGACGACGGAGGAGTCTGCACCGTCGATCTCCTTCACCGGCCGCCGGAGATGAGTCATATTCGAGGGACCATACTCTACCCCCCTCCTGGTCAGCCTCACCACCTTATCCCGCCGCCAATCGTAGCTTCTAGTGGGGGATCAAATCCTCTCGCCCGGCGGCGCTCCGATTCGGCCAACGGCAATGTCTCCAATCGAGCGCAGCAACCTAATCTAGCCAAGCACACAAATCCTCCAGTGTTTTTCAATCAAAATCCCGAGGAAGAACCTCCAGCACCATCGGTAAGCTCTAGATTAGGTTTCCACCATTGTTGTCCCTCTGTTTTGCTACAAACCGTTTTCTGGGCCAATCTGTTTGACATGAGTAGAAAAACACAGAGTAGCAAGTAGCAAAACACAGAGTAGCAAGTAGCAAGTACCAAAACACAGAGTACTAAATATGTTTGTGCTACATGGTAGCAGGAAACCTCAAAATAGATTAGGGTGCTACATTGTAGCAAAAGGAAAATTACAACATGCTTTGCTGGACAATGTGCTACAGTGCAGAAAAAATTTGGGCACATGTGGTGCTACATTGTAGCAAATTAGGGTGATCTAGCACATTAATGTAGAAAATTAGGGTAATACTACATGCAGTACATTTATGTAGCACATTATGCTTCGAACTAAACTTTTTTCTTTTAAATTGCAGGGGTTTGTTGCTGATAGTATACAGGGAGGATTCGACCTCAACCAGCCTGCTGATGAATACGGTCCTGAAGGATATGCTGCTCCACCATAATCTTATTACGAGATTGCTCCACCACAATCTGCTGCAGGAACCTTTGGACAAAAATTTGCTACAAGAGCAGAACGTGCAGCTAGTAGCAATGCTTCATTTGTTGATGAAGAAGGTGGTGAAGAGATTTGCTCGCAGCCTCTTGTACCATATGTTGGCATGACATTTGATGACCTTGAAGTTGCGAAGCAAGTATACAATGACTATGCTTTCAAACTCGGGTTTGGTACACGGATTGGTAACACCAAGTATAGCACAGCAAGAGGTGCCCCAAAAGATGCAATTCTTAGTAGGGTTTTTGAGTGTGTCCATGCCGGAAAACCAGTAGACGAAGCAAAAAATGCTACTAAGGATAGTTCTGGAGAAGGAGGTCCAATAGACATGAGCAATTTCAGTGCACAGAAATCACGTAGCAAACAAGCTGGACTCAAAATGGCCGTAGCAGACTTGAGGCAGAAGAATAGGGTGCTGCGGCATGATTGTAAAGCTAGAATGCTTGTTGGAAAGAGAAATGGAATATGGATGTAACGGTATTTCAAGGAGAGCACACACACCAGTTGCTGAAGCAAATTGGGAGAAGACGGTACTACCGGTCTCATAGGAAGGTTACTGAGGAGGACTTTCAGTTCATCCAAACTTTACACAACCAAAACAATACCACAACTCAGATAATGGGATGCCTCGGAAGTGTGCACGGAGGCGACCCGAGGTGCCTTGGTTTTGTGAAGCGTGATGTGTCCAACATAAGGACTATGCTACGTGAGGAAGTTTCGCTGCGAGACATGTCAATGACTATTGAGTACTTTGAAAGGAGACAAGCAGAAAGCCCTACATTCTTCTTTGATAAGCAAGTGGATGAAAACAATGCAGTGAGAGCTCTCTTTTGGGTGGATGGCAGGACAAGGGCCTTGTACCCCAAATACAAGGACTCGGTGTTTTTCGACACTACATTTTGTACCAACAAGTACAACATGCCTTTTGCTCCACTTGTGGGCATCAACAATCACACACATACAATTGTGTTGGGCTGTGCTTTGCTACCTGATGAAACATCAGAAACATTCAGTTGGGTATTCACCAAACTTAAGGAAGCAATGAACGGTTTGGCGCCAGACCATATCATGACATACCACCTTGCTCCATCAGTTTGAACCATATAATGATGCTCCGAGTAGCACGCTCAAGAACCCTGCGAGGGTAAAGCCAAATGGAAGACCAACCGAGAAGTCGAAGCGTAACAAACCATTGGTTGAGCTTCGTGATGAAGCAAATGCCAAGAGAAGGAAAAAAGCTCAAGAGACAAATAAGAAGCAAACTGATGCAACGCCGAAGAAGAAGAAGCCAAGAAAGCAAAAATGCCCATACTGCAATGAAGAAGGTCACACCGTCAAACAATGTGTATCCATGGAAGCACTGATTGCGGGGAATGCTGCGAAAATAGAGTTGAAACTATAGAGTTGAAACTACATGTACTACCAGAGAGTAGTATTTTTGTCATTACTATGTAGCATACATACAATATAGATGTAGCATCATCTTGATGCAAGATATGAATTTTGTGATATGACAGAATATTGCTGGTAGCAAAAATATTTCCACTTTGGAGCATACAGCCTGCATTTTGTATATAAAATTGCTACCATAGACAAAACTTGTTCTTATGAATGAATGTCATAGGTATATTTGCTACATTAAACCTAGTAGCAAATCTTGTACACCTGGGTAGCACACCATTTCTATGCATGTAGCAATATGACTACACAGATGTAGCAAATTAACACCTGGGGTGGCCAAAAAAATTGACAGCATGTCTAGGTAAATACTCATTTTTAGCATTTATGCAGCATGTATGTAGCATGTACAGAACTTATCAAAGCAATCACACTATTTGAAGCTCCAGAAGACAATAATCAACATTCCAAATTTCAAAAGCTTCCATTCCAAACATGTAGCACTTATCCATCCAACATAACCCATCCACAAAAGATAATCCATAGATGCTGCAGCAACGAACACATCCAGGATTACATCAGTTTGAACCATTACAAAGTGCAAAATAAGATCACAAGGACGACATCAGTTTCAACGATTACATTAGTTTCAACCTAACTACGCTTCTTCTGTAACTCTTCTTCCATCAGCTGTAGCAATGATCCTTTGTTTTGCCTTGCCTCAATCAGATCAGATGCAAGAAGTTTCCTTAGAATTGGTATAGCATTGTTGTCGAACTCCGCCATGACCTTGCCGGTGAAGCTATCCATGAAGAGCATGCTGAAGAATCCACAATCAAATCTGTCAAAAAACAAACAGATAGATTAGTAAAAAAAGCAGAAACTGATGTAGCAAGTGTAGGAAGCTAAAGTAGCAAGAGTTGTAAACTTTGGTAGCAATTAAAAAACAATAGAAAAAGTTAAAACTAGTGATCAGGACAAGGATTGAAAAAATGTGAGCAAAATCTTACATGGTAGTTTGCTGTGGGTGATCAGGATTGGTTAGCAAGTAAGTGTCAAAGTTGATATTGTCTGCTAGTTTTGATTGCTTCACAAGAATTGCAAAGTTTGCAAACTGGAAAACAAAGCAAACACACTACATGGTTAATGATATGCAGCAAAAAAAAGGCCCTACTATAAATGTAGCAAACACAATGAACAAGTATAGCTGGATTACTAACCAGATTACGTGCACAATCATCCATCACACTAGCATTTTTGGACCCTTTCATTGAATCAAAAATATGCATCTGCTTTGCTACTAGGTTGATACAGGGAACTGCCCAATGGTTGAACTTCACAATAGGAAAGTATAGCTACATTCAAACATGAATTAATATTTAGCATCTTGTAATAGAAAGCAAACATGAACAAGATAGGAAGCAAGGATGTTATCTCACAAGGTCACACTTGAAAATCTTGAACTTTGCATTCTGCTCTTTCAACTCATCCATACATGCTTTAGCATTGAATGCTTTTGGATCAACAATAAGCTTCTCCTGTTTTGTGTTGAGAATAAAAAGTAGTATGAGGCAGCAGCAAAAGCAAGTAAAATTTGCTACTATCTATATTGGTTCAGCAAGCACACAAAAGGTAGGAAAATGCTAGCAGAGTACCTGTCATATGCATATTGAGCAAGTAAAAGATCAAGAAAAGTGCGACTTACCACAAAGTGCTGCATGAAAGCGTACTTCCTCTTCTACCGTGCACTTTTCTTGCAAACAATGTCCGACTCATGGTTAAATTTCTCAATCCAAACATTCATCAACTCACTATCTAGATTTTGGCGCGGCCGAAGCGATGTTTGGAAAGTTCTGTAGCAACAATAATACCGCCCAATCTCCACAAAAACTGGCCTGCACAAAGGAATGCACATGTAGCAGATAGTTATACATAAAGTAGCAAAAAGTTCAATGTAAAGTAGCAAAAACAATAAACTAAAGTAGCAAACAGTTGAATGTACAGTAGCAAAAACTATGCACTAAAGTAGCAAACAGTTCAATGTACAGTAGCAAAATGAATGAACTAAGGTAGCAGGTAGTAAAAACTATGAACTAAAGTAGCAAAGAGTTCAATGTAAAGTAGCAAAAAAAATGAAATAAGGTAGCAGGTAGTTCAAGCTGTAGAAGATTAAATGGAAAACTGTAACCTACAAGTGAAAAAAGTAAGTAGCAAAACACATTAACACATGTAGCAATCAGCTAGATGTAAGGTAGCAAAAACATTACTTCAAAGTAGCAAAAAACATAAACTTACGGTGCCCTATCCTTTGGATGGCTCTTGAATTTCCGACCATTCATCACAAATGTGGAGTATTTTTGTTCTACATCTTCAGAGACCTTCATCTTTTTCAACTTTGGAGGTGTGAGCTCCTCCTTGGCAGCCCTCTTAAACCTTGTCTTCTTCTCATGTGTCAACAAACCCGAGCTACCATCTCCTTTAACACTTGACTCAATGTTAACAACAACTACAAAAACAGAAAACAATTGTGTCTTAAGCAAACAAGCGGAAGCATATCTAAGAAGCAAACAAGCGGAAGCATATCTAAGAAACTACAATAAAATGTTCATACCAGGTGCAATGGGAACATCAGGTGTCGCAGGCTTAGTAGAGCCGAAAGGTGCAAGATCGACCAAAGTGGAAGGTGATGCTGGAATACTCTCAGAGGCATCAGAGGAAGTGGTCACGACTCCGGTTGGGGCATCACAGGAAGGTGGGAGAGACTGTGAAATGCAAAACTCTGCATACTCATCGGTCCCAGGCTCGAAAAGATCAAACGGGGGTTTGTCCGGAGCATTGGCCCAAGCTTCATCAGAAATATCCTTCCTGGGGCTGTGAATTGGAGACCTGTCAGGGCTAACAACATCCAGCTGCTCAGTAGCATCAGCTCTCTTGCTCATAGAATCAATGCTTATTGCTGCTTGAGGAACATCGGCATGTTTTGTTGCTACAGGACCACCTTGCTCCATAGAAGCATCTGCAGCACCACCTTTCTCCACAACATCATCTGCATCACCATCAGTATCCTTAGCAGCAGCTGTAGCAACACCATGGTCCTCGGGCTCCGATGTAGCATAAAGATTCTCATCATCCTCAGTTTCTGAACCATCATCATCCTGCAGCTGATCATCATCATCTGCTGTACTTTTGGTTGGAAAAACAACACTTGGTCCAGCTTCTTCTTCTTTACTTGATGATTCAACATCAACCAAAAGGGCAGCCATGCGTCGAGCCTGTATGCGCTTCAATCCAGCAGAAAGGTTCTTCATTGTCACATCAACATCTGCTTCAAAAATAGCCTTGTGCTTCTCATACAATGTTTTGAAACGAGCGGGAACCTGTTAGCAAACATTAGAAGCAAGTTAGTAAACCAGAAATAAGATAAATGATGAAATTCTAAGCATAGCGGCTCGGATTCGTCACCCGTCGCCGCTATCGCGGCGTACGGGCGACGAATCCTCGAAAAATATGGTGTAATAAAATTCTATTAAGCTTCTTTTGCATACGGGTACATAATTTGGGGTAACTTATCCACCACCCCCAACCTAAGTCGGCAACATACATAAAGCGTAAACTCTAGTCCAGCGGCTCGGTTTCGTCGCCCGTCGATGCTACCGTGTCGTACGGGCGACAAAACCTCGAAGGGTGTTAGGGTACCGAGGCATCGTCGCCCGTCGCCGCGACGCCTCGGTACCCTAACACCGAGGCTAACGCATAAGGAGTAGCAAATTCATAAACCTGATGTAGCAAAACCTATAAACTAAAGTAGAAAAACCTGTAAACTAAAGTAGCAGAACCTCTAAACTAAAGTAGCAAAACCTGTAAACTGAAGTAGCAAAACCTGTAAACTGAAGTAGCAAAACCTATACACTAAAGTAGCAAGACCTATACACTAAAGTAGCAAAACCTATACACTAAAGTAGCAAAACCTATAATACATGTTCACTGATTGCAAAAAGAGGTAGCAGAGCAATGTAGCTAAGTAGCAAAATTAAATGCACTGAAGTAGCAATCAAAAAAAAGTTCAGTAGCAAATTCATACCTGCAAATCCTGGCTGCTAGGGAAATTTAGCCATTCATTCAATGAAGCAGAAGGATTAACATCAACATCTTCCACTGGAGCAGGTTTGTTGAAATCATCATAACCAGGAGCAGTACCATAAGGTGTTGCAGACAATGGGAGGAACTACACACAATAAATAGTAATGTTAACATTAAGAGGATTAACGAAAGAATAGAATGTTTGTGGTGCTGGAAAGAACATTACATCTCGCCTGCCGAAAACAGTTTTGTTCGATAAAATCTTCCTATCCGAGTCATGTTGTACAACAAAAGTGAAGTCACTGGTCTTGACAGAGCATACTCTAGGCAATGACTTGTCAAAAGTGTGATCGCAGGGTGGGAAATCCAAATGATCCATATAAGCAATCTACAAAAAGAGGCCAATTAAAGTTAGTAGTAGCAAAACAAACGCTGTAAACCGCTACAAACAAATATAAAAGATGGGAGATAACTTACACCAAGAAGAATGAATGGGCCAGTTATCCAAAACTCAAATTTGCTATAGTCCTTTGGAAGAACATGTGCTTGCTTCTTCTTCTTCTGAATATTGCTCACAGTTTGCATCAACAAACCCAACAAATGCTCATCCCAAGCATACTCATCTGTTTTGGTTGGGTCAGCCATGAGACAAACATATTCCAAGTTAACATGGTTCGAGCTTTTTGGAGCAACAACAGTGGCCAGGGAAACAAGATCCCAAGTGCGAATGATGGTTTCCTCATCTGTATCAGCACAATTCTTCAAGATATTGATAGCAGTTGCTAACTCTGCCTCTTCTTCGCACCATGGTAGAGGGCTCGAATATCATCAAGCTCTGCACCTCCAGTAATAGAAAGATCAATAGGCTTTCTCCCGCAGCGGATTCCAAACACTTTCCTCACCATATCTGTGGTAAACACCATCTGGTTCTTCTGAAGCTTGTACTCACGGAGACGAGCAGAAGTATGTGTAGCAACAAAATCCGTAAGCTCATTAGGAATCCTAAACTGTGCAACATTCAACAATGCTCGAAATGCACTCTTTGAATGAATAATCTGCTTCTTGGCTGGAGAAAGGTTATCCGCAAGGATACTCAAACGCTTGGCACCGAAACGGTCCTTCGACATCCAAATATCCTCCACAACCTTTTTGCCCTTTTGGCTCTTATCAACAGCAGCAACCTGCAGCAAAAGGAAAATAGAAACATGTATGGTTATGGTGTGACCTCAACTTCCACATGTAGCAACCAACCAAAAATGCTATCACCAAAATGCAACTACTAAAGTAGCAAAAATGCTACTACTAAAAATTTCTACTAATAAAAATTGCTAGCATAATTGGTAGCAAAAATGCAATTGGAAGCATAACTGGTAGCATAAGCATAACTGGTACTACAAACATAACTCTTTGCAGGAAATACTAGCAATCAGATGCTAGTAGTAGAATATTCTACAACTGCAAATCAGATACTGCAATCAGGAAATACTAGCAATCAGGAAATACTAGCAATCAGATACTGCAAATCCAACTGGAAGCATAACTGGTAGCACAAGCATAACTGATTGCAAAAATATTCTACAACTGGAAGCATAACTCTTTGCAGGTATGATTGCAAAAATATTCTACTACTAGCATCTGATACTACAAACATACCATGTATCACAAGCATAACTGGTAGCAAAAATGCAACTGGTAGCATAACTGGTAGCAAAAATGCAACTGGAAGCATAACTGGTAGCTACATATAGCAAAATCCAACTACTAAATTAGCAAAATGCTACTACTAAAGTAGCAAAAATGATACTACTACTAAAAATTGCTACCATAACTGCTAGCAAAATTCTACTACCAAAAGAACAACTAAATTAGAAAAATGATACAACTAGAGTAGCATAGTTCTACTACTAAATTAGCAAAATGATACAACTAGAGTAGCATAGTTCTACTACTAAATTAGCAAAATGATACAACTAGAGTAGCATAGTTCTACTACTAAATTAGCAAAATGATACAACTAGAGTAGCACAATTCTACTACTAAATTAGCAAAATGATACAACTAGAGTAGCACAATTCTACTACATAATTAGCAAATTTCTACTACCAAATTAGCATAATCATGCTACAACAAGAGTACATTTCATCAACAAGAGAACACAACATGGCACAAAGCAACAACTACTACTAGTTAGCACATCAATTCAACACATCAATTCCCCACATCACACACAAAATTCCCTCGGGGCAACAATTGCAAGCACAAAATCCTCGAAAAATCCCTCGGTACGGCAACAATTGCAAGCACAAAAGGCAATACCTGAACATTTTCGCCGCCGGAGGAGCTCCCTCCTGCCGCCACGGTCGTCGCCGGTGGTCTCATCGCCTAGGGTTTCTATGGCACAGGAGGTTAGAGAGGGGAGAGGGTCAGAGAGATGAGAGAGGGGAGAGGGTTTCTATGGCACGGGAGGTTAAAGAGGGGAGAGGGTCACACCTAGGAGTCGGCGGCGCTCGGTCGCGGTCGCCGGCGGTCGACGACGAAGGAGAAGGCGGCGCTTGCGGGAATAAGGGATCCGGAACCTACGGGAAGAAGAGGTCAAATCGGAGGAGAGGGGCAGTTGAGGGGAGGTTACAGAGGGAGGCTGCGGGAGAATACTCACCAACGAAGAAGGGTCCGGCGGCGGAGGCGCTCGGGCGGTCGAGGACGAAGGGGGTGGGCGGCGGCGCGGGCGTCGCCTCGCTCAACTGCGGGAGTCGCGCGTGCGAATAGGAACTTGCTTGCAAGCGAGGAAGAGGGCCGACCCGGGAGACGTGCGAACGTGTAGCAACCGCAAGGAAGAGGCCACGTGGAGCGAAAATGACGGCCGGATCAAAACCGATCAAACGGCTCCCGACCCGGGGGACGCGACGACGGGATCCCCCGGGGGAATCATATCATTTTCCTTATTGAAAACTCTCCCGGTAAACTCACGTACAAAGATTGTCCCTCTATTTATAGACTAAAGGGGGATACGATACCCACATGAGCCAACCCTAGCCTGATAGAGGCCACACCGAGTGGGCCTCTACCGGCCCAGTTTCCCAACACTCCCCTGGGTATCTTATCTGTATAACCATGGCTTAAAACTCCGAAAAACCCAGCGGAAAAAATATGGAGAAATGCACACGTATACTTCTTGCTATGTTGCACGAATTGTCTCATTAAAAACCTCATGTGAGAAACTTCATAAAAAATCAATAAGGGAAAAGAGTACAATTCACTTAACTATAAAGATAAGTACTCAATCATCGGGATCAAGATTTCAGCGATGAGTTTGTGAAGATTCTCCCCCTGAACCTTGCATCTCCCTAAGTCTCATCATGCCGATCCCTCGGACACATCTCTCGAAAGAAGACGCTGGCAATGATTTAGTGAACAAATCAACGAGATTTTCACACGACTTAGTATACAAGACTTTCACTTCGTTCATCTTTTGCAACTCATGTGCATAGAAGAACTTGGGGTTTATATTCTTTGTGAGATTTCTCTTCACGTAACCCGTCTGGACTTGTGCAACACAAGCGGCATTATCTTCATAGATAATTGTTGGGGTTTATACGGTGTTCAGTCCACATGACATCTGGATGTGACTGACTACTCGTCGAAGCCATACACATTCTCGTGATGCTTCATATAATGCTATGATTTCCGAGTGGTTCGTCGAAGTCGACACAAGAGTTTGCTTAGACGATTTCCAGGAAATAGCTGTTCCACCACAAAGGAAAACATATCCAGTCTACGACTTGGATGTATGCAGGTTCGAAAGGTATCCAGCATCTGCATAGCCTACAACAGATAGGTCTTGGTTCTTTTGGTAAAACAAGCCAAGGTACTTTGTCCCTTGTATGTACCTAAAGATGTCCTTAACGCCTTTCCAGTGCCTCTTGGTAGGCTCAGAACTGTACCTTGCAAGCAAATTGACGGCGAATGCAATATCCGGCCGTGTACAATTTGCGAGGTACATAAGTGCGCCAACTGCACTTAAGTAGGGAAATTCCGGTCCCAGAATTTCCTCCCCCTATTCTTTAGGCCTGAACGGGTTCTTGTCTTGCTGCAAAGATCTTCCGACCATCGGGGTCTTAGAAGGATATGCCTTTTCAAACCCAAATCGTTCCAACACCTTCTGGGTGTAGGCCGACTGATGAACTAGAATCCCAGCAGGGGAATGCTCAAGTTGCAGACCAAGGCAGAACTTGGTTTTGCCTAAGTATTTCATCTCGAATTCCGACATCAGGTAGGAACTCGCTTCCTCAATATCGTCAGGTGTACCAATTATATTCAAATCGTCCACGTACACCGAGATAATACAGAAACCATCCTGGGATCTCCGTATAAAAACACATGGGCAATCTTCATTGCTCGCGTAGCCCTTCTGATGAAGGAAATCGCTTAAACGATTATACCACATCTTACCTGACTGTTTTAGTCCATACAATGACTTCTTAAGTTGAACAATGTATAAGCTCTTGTTTTCTCTATCATGGTTCGGGACAGGGATACCTTCTGGTACTTTCATGTATATGTCCAAATCCAAGTTACCATATAGGTAAGCGGTGACAACATCCATTAGTTTCATTTTTAAGTCCATGTTTACTGCCATTGAGATCAAGTATCTAAAGGTAATTCCATCCATGACAGGGGAGTAAGTTTCCTCAAAGTCGACACCTGGTCACTGAGTGAAACCTTGAGCAACGAGTCTTGCTTTGTACCTTACTACTTCATTATTCTCTTTTCTCTTTCGAACAAAAACCCACTTATGGCCAACAGGGCGAATGTGGGGGGGAGTTAGACAAACATGTCCAAATACCTCTCTTTTATTTAAAGATAATAATTCAGCGGTAATTTCCTTCTGCCAATCTTTCCAATCCAACCTTTTCTTGTAATCAGCGAGCGTGTTAGGCTCAGGGTCAAGATCTATGATTGAGGCAATTTTCTTGGCAAAATTAACGTCGACATTTGCCATGGCTCGGTTGTATGACTCGCCTGAATTAACATAGTTAATGGCCATTTCGTCATGGAGTGCATCAGGCACATCCTCTTGCTCCACCGGATTTCCCAATCCAGGAGCTAGGTCCTTTAGCTTTCCCGCTCCGATGTGTGCGCACACAACTTTGCTGGATATTTCCGATATAGGAAAGTTCAAGTCCGGAATTTCGTGCACTGAAATATCCGTACTCGCGCCAGGTCTCAACTGGCTCCCCTCAACAGGGGAAGACTGTAATAAATATCTCTTATCCTTTTTCTTCGCGCTTCCCCGGGTACTTGGGATTTGAGAAACCGGAATCCGCGTCCTCTTAGGCCTTGGAGCAGGAGCGGGTATACCATCATTTTTCTTTGGTATTTCAACCCTTTCCGGTGCATTGCGTGCATGCACATGCGACTTTGTCACAGTCTTTAAATCACTAAAATGATCGGGCAGTTGATTCGCTAGGGAGTGCAAATCTAGTATCTTTTGGACTTATCTATTAGTCTCAACAGTGCGCGGGTCATGAGCGTGGATCCTCGTGGCTTTCCACGTGATTTCTCGACTTTTGTCATCCAGGGGTTGATTACCTCCCCCCAAAGTCGGGAAAAGATCCTCGTCAAAAATGCAGTCAACAAAACGGGACGTGTGACAGTCGCCTGTCAAGGGGTCCAAGAACCTGATTATGGACACAGTCTCATAACCAACGTATATCCCCGACTTACGGAGCGGTCCCATTGCTGATCGCTGGGGTGGTGGTATAGGTACATATACCTGGCAGCCGAACCTACGTAGATAGGAAATTTTCGGTGCCGACCCTTGCGCAAGTTGGATGGGAGAGTGGATGTTGTAGGCCGATGGTCGAAAGTTGATGAGATTAGCGGCGTGTAACACCGCGTGTCCCCAACATGTAGTTGGTAAATTACAACCCTGAAGGAGTGGTCTGGCAATGAATTTAATCCTTTTAATCAATGCCTCCGCAAGTCCATTTTGAGTGTGGACATGCGGTACGGAGTGCTCAAGTTTGATTCCAGTTGCCATGCAATAATCATCGAATGCCTTTGAAGTAAATTCTCCAGCATTGTCCATTCGAATAGACTTTAAACTATAATCAGGGTATTTATTCCTTATTTGTATGATCTGGGAGATCAACTTTGCAAAAGCATGGTTCCTTATTGACAGCAGGCAAACATTGGACCATTTAGAGAAAGCATCGATGAGCACCATGAAGTACCGAAACGACCCTGAGAGGGGCTGAATTGGACCACATATATCCCCTTGAATGCGTTCCAAGAACGCGGGGAGTTCATCCTTCACCTTTAGGGGGGACAGTCTAATGATCAATTTCCCCATAGCGCATGCGGAGCACACGAAATCATCGGAATTCGGGAAATTTTTCACATTAACATTATGACCGTTTGAGTTGTTAATTATATTTCTCATCATCCTAAGACCGGGGTGGCCTAACCTATCATGCCAAAGGCAGAATAGTTCGGAGCTTCTAAAGACAGTCTTAAGGGTAGTGTAAATAGGTGGTGCTACTATCTTAGTGTAGTACAGCCCAGTAGCTAATGAAGGGAGTCTTTCGACAACATGTTTACCATTTTCGTCGCGCTTGGTAATGAGTAGGAACTCCTTTCCATTCTCATCATCATCGGTTTCGACATGGAAACCATTTGCGCGGATGTCTCTAAAACTTAAGAGAGTACGAGTCGACTCCGGATACAACAATGCCTCTTCAATGATCAGAGTTGTTCCATTTGGGAGTATGATAGTTGCTCTTCCGGAGCCAACTATATTCGGACCGCAGTCGGCGATCGTCATTATGTTACCAGGGTTTTTGGTAATGGACTCAAAATACTTTGTTTCTCTCAAGATGGTATTGGTGGTGCCACTATCAGCAAGACACGTTTCCTCCATTTGGGCGCCACACGCATTCTAAAATATAGTGCCTAATTAATATAATGGAGCGAGGAAGTTGCTACATCAAGTAAGTAAAACACATAAACATTTCAGAACATCACATAATCAAATAATGGAATAAATGAATGAAATAAATGTCATCCAATCGCCGAAAAACAAATAAATATTATGCTCTCATAGAGCTTACAACCATATCGAAAAAATGTATCTGATTATTACGGAAAAGGAATCATCACAACAAAAGGAGCTCAGGTGGATTCTGCGAGGAAATCACCAAGCTCAGCCAGTATCTCAAGGTCAGTGGGCTTCTCTTCGTTGGCCATCATCATGGACAAGGGGTCTAGCTGAGGCGGCAGGGGCACAACGTGCTCAACCTCCATGGGCACAGCGGCGTCCGTGGGACCGCCGAGGGTGATGCCACTTGTGCTACGTCCTGCGCCACTACGTGCGCGACGTTCTGCACAGGCGTCACTCTGGGCGCCAGTGGTGCCTCAACCTGGACAAGATGTGCCTCGCGCGCCTTCTTGTTGGCCTTGAACGCGTCCACGACCTGTTTAGGGGCCAAACACTGCCTGGAGAAGTGAGTCTTGGAGCCACAGCGGAAGCAGTCCTCGGGCCTCGCCTCCCCTTGCCCGCCTTGCGTTGCTTGGCCGGGTTGGAGGAGTTGGGGCCCTTCTTGCCCTTCTTGCCTCTCTTCTTGCGGATGGGCTTGCGCACCTTGTAGGCACCAGCATTGGCCTCATGACTTGGCCCCCCTACGAAGGGTTGCGCGGAGAAGTTCTTTTTCAGAACATTATCCTGCGCCTCGGCCACCTAGAGAGCATCAATAAGCGCTGCATATTCCGTGAATCCTTCCTGGTGAAAGTTTCGCGAGGACTGGATGTTGTCCGGATGGAATGTGGAGAGGGTTTTGTCTATCTTCTGCTGATCGGTGGTACTGGTCCCACACAGCTAAAGAATAGTACAAATCCGGTGCAACCTGGAGTTGTACTCTCCCACCGTCTTGAAGTCCGCAAACCTCAGACGTATCCAATCTGCCTCCGCCTGTGGCTGAATGGTGTATTTCAGCCTAGATAACCGCTTGTTGAGGGCGGTCCAAAGGGCAGAAGCACTCCGTTCTGCCATGTACTCATTCTTGAGAGTCTCACACATGTGATGGCGGAGGAAGTGCAGGGCTTTGGCGTTATCCGTCGGGATGGTTTTGCTGGGGGTCGTCGGGGTCCCCTCAATCAACGCATCCTTGATGCATCGGCCCTCAAGGACGATCTCAACGTCCGAGGCCCAAGTCAGGTAGTTAAGCCCATCCTAGGTCAACTCCGGGAACTCGCAGCTGACGATTCCGGTCATCTGCAATTTATGCAAAGTGTGTAAGATTACAACAGGTAATCGGTTGCATAAATGCGATAATCGATACAATAATTCAAATATAACGGCGTTCCAAAATTTAATATAAAGACGGTACAAGCTATCTATGAGATACAAAGTATTAAAAACATGCGGTAATTAATGACTATAGTAAAACATAGTTCAAAAGCTTGTGTAAAAACGGACCGAAAGACAGAGCCAAAAATGGTCCAACCGCCCGTGATCGCGTGCTACCAAACGGCCCAGCTACCCTTTTCTCTGCGTGGCCGGTCCGCTCCAGACTGTCCCTGTCCGCTAAGCGGGGGAACGGAGCTAGCAAGGCTAGCTCCCGACTGGGGCGGCGGTGCCGACAGCGGGCCAAACCGGCGGCGCGATTGGCGTGTGGGCGTAGCCGGCGAAGGTCGCAGACGCGAACGAAACAAAAAAAATGGTCCAGAAAATGGACTACACGTGCGGGCCAAAATGCCTGGCCAAGTGGTACGGCCCACACTCAACGAAAACTATTGCATGCTGCATGCGCGGCTTGGGCGAGCGGCAAGCAGCTGCTATGCGCGCGCGGCCAGCGGCGACCAGGCGACGACGGCGAGCGGCCGGCGGAGCGCAGCCAGCGCGCGGCGGGCCAGCGGCCGGCGGCCGGCGGCAGCGTGGCTAGCAGCTGCTGCACGAGGCTGGCGTCTAGCACGCTGGGCGACGGCGGCCAGCACGTGGCGGCCAGCGTGGCGCGGCAGAGCGCACGGGTGCGCGCGGGCAGAGCGTGCAGGCGGCGTGGCGCTAGCGGCCAGCGCCAGTGGCGCGGCGGCCAGGCGCGTAGCCAGCGAGCCAGCGGCGCGGCGGCCAGGCGCGCAGCAAGTGAGCCAGCGGCGCTGGGCCAGCTGCACGCGGCGGCGCAGCAGCGACGGGCGCGGCTCGCGGTGGCGGCGCGGGGCCAGCTGCACGTGGCGGCGCGGCAGCGGCCAACAGGGCCTGCGGCGGCGCGGCTCGCTGCGGAGGCGCGGGGCCAGCTGCACGCGGCGGCGCGGCAGCGGCCAACGGGGCCTGCGGCGGCGCGGCAGCGACGGGCACGGCTCGCGGCGGAGGCGCGGGGCCAGCTGCACGCGGCAGAGCGGCAGCGGCCAGCGGGGCCTGCGGGTGCGCGGCAGCGGCGAGCGCGACCAGGCGGCGACAGCCAGCAGCGCGCACACGGCGCGGCCAGAGGCCAGCAGGCGGCGGCGTCCCGGCCAGAGGCGGGGGGCGGCAGCCAGCAGCGCGCGCGGCGCGGCCAGAGGCCAGCAGCCGGCGGAGGCGGCGCGCGGCGTCGGCCCGGCCAGCGGCGGGCGCGGCTCTCGGCAGCCATGGCGCATGTGTAAAAGCGGTTGCAAAAAAATACAGAAAAACTGTAGATCGATCCGATCTACTAAATTAAAACGGACAAGATTAGTCCGATCTACTAAAAAAATCCAGATCGGCACAGCAGGTGCACGCATCGACGGTACAGTCAATAAATTTCTAATCTGGGAGTGATTAGATCGACATTGGTCGGCGACAGCAGGTCAGCTCGACTCCCGGAAAGAAAAATCCGCACCTAAGATGGGATCTGATCTAACATCTGAACGCAAATCTTGAAAGGAAAACGCGAGACGGATCCATATTTGCGGTCAGATTTGTGTTAACTTCAATCAAAGCCTGAGTGATGCAGGCTCGGCGGTGGCTTGATGGAGGCTCGACGGGGAGACACGTGCTGATAACGTGTTGGAACACCCCCTGCCGACTGGCCGGTCCCGAGGCTGTTCCACACCGGAGAAGAAGACTAGAAGAAGGCACACAGTACAAAGTAGATGAAACAGGGAACTTTATTAAAAAATCTCTCGGTAAACTTACGTACAAAGGTTGTTCCTCTATTTATAGGCTAAAGGGGGATACGATACCCACATAGGCCAACCCTAGCCTGGTAGAGGCCACACCGAGTGGGCCTCTACCGGCCCAGTTTCCCAACAAGTAGTACCTTTTTTAGGACATGTTCGGTTTAGCAGGGGTTAAAGAGGATTTATAGATTTTAGGATGAATTAAATCCTACACAAGTTAAAATTCCCCCAAATCCATTCCATTCGACTCCAATCCTCCCGAGGAGAGGATTAACCGAACATAGCCGTAGTAAGAGTATATCTAGTTTTCTTGGTCAGGGAAATAGGTGTTTTCTAGAGAAAAAAAGGTGACTGCAGAGTTCCAAAATTTGGATTCCATTTGACATCTGCGACACCCGGACCCCTATGATACTCATACTTTCGGCCGACCGACAATCCTAGTTTTATAAAAATTTAATTAAAAATAGTACTCCCTCCAACCCATATTAGTTGACTCTAATTTGAATATATCTATCACAAAAACATGTCTACATCATCTAAATTAAAGTCAACTAATATGGGTCGGAGGGACTATCATTAATATACTGTTTATTCAGGTTTTGAATAATTCTTGGGTCCGCCACTGATAATACTTGACACTCGGATATAATGCACTGGACACGATAGGATTAGGGTTAGGAGTATAATCAAGAAGTAATTAAAGTCCCAGTTTGCACGGACATAATGTAATGGACACCATAGGATTAGAGCATCTCCACTCGCCTACCCAGGAGGCCGATCCGGACACCGAATTTTGGTCTGAACGCCGAAAATCGGCCCAGTCGCGTACCAAGGACTTGTTTTCGGCCGAATTTTGGCCATATTTGGTCCGGACTACCCAGGCCGAACCCAGGTTTCCAGGTACGCCCTTGGGACGCCGGACTCAGCGATATCGGCGAAAAAAAATCAAAGTGGCGCGTGGACCCGCCGAGTCAGTGAAGGAAGCAGAGTCGTCGTCATCCTCGGAACCACGCGACAACCGCCGGGCAATAACTGCCCGTCGCGTCGACCACGCGTCGCCAATTTAAGGCGCCACCGTCGCCGCCTCGGCTCCCGCGTCGGACCGGCGATCACTAAGTTCCCGCCGTTTCCACTCTTCCCGCCCTTGCCGCTACACTCCTCCCGCCATTTTTCCGTCCTATATAAAGCCGTACATCTCGCCGTCTCTCTTCACAGTTTCTGACACCACCACAACTCCGGCGAACTTCGGGCATTCGCACCTTGCTTCCTCGCCAGCTCCGCCGAGAAGCCATGGCCGGCCGCCGCACACTGTCCTCGTGGGAAGCCCGGCTCCTCCGGGAGGAACGCTATACGGCCCCTCCGGACACTCGCCTCCCCCGAGGCTGGACACTCAGCGCCGGCGGGATCCCTGTTCCGCCGGTGCCTGACGGGCAGGACCTCGCCGGAGAGATCCAGGCGACTATCGCCGCCATGGAAGACCCAGACCTCGCCGGAGAGATCCAGGCCGCCATCGAGGCCATCCAAGACCCGGATCTCGAGGATCAGGGCAACTTGGTCTTCTGGAGGCAGGTTTTCGCCGACAGGCGCCTCGAGGAACTCGCCCGACACGACGGACCGCCGGGCTCGCCGCCGCCACGTAACAATATGGCTTACCGCCGCCGCTGGTGGAGCGTTCCAGGGCGGACTCTCGTCGGAGTCATGGCGCACATCGAGGCCGGTAACAACCCCCGCCTCGGCCTGTAGTTGCGGCGTCCTGCGTCGACCACGGCGGCGTCCTTTTCTAGTTATAAAACCGATGTACTATGTACCCCCTCGCCTGCTTTAATGAAATTCCGCCTATATTCGCCAATATTTCGCCGAGTTTGAGTGAATTTAGCCGAACTTGAAAACGTGGCCTGGGTATGCGAGTGGGCGAGTGGGCGTACCCAGGCCAAAAACGCGTTTCGTCCGGCCGAAAATCGGTCCGATTTTTGGCCTGGATACGCCCAACGAGTGGAGATGCTCTTAGGAGTAGGAGTATAATCAAGAAGTAATTAAACTCGTCGTATCCACATATTGTCCCGGTTATGTCTTAGTACCACGACCTGCAAAACTTGCAAAACGGACATTACTGTTAGAATATTATATGGATACGGTTATTATAGTAGTTTAGGATAGTTAGGACTATAGCCTAACTTGACTTATATTCAAGATGATTTATGTACACCTATGTATACTCGTCCATGAGGCTCAATAATACATCCAACATATTCTGTCAATCCTCTCTCTATCGTTCTACATGGTATCAGATTAAACCGATCCTAAACCCTAGCCGCCGCCGATACGCTTTCGCCGCGCCGACCCGGGGAGGTCGATCCCCATGATCTCCTCCGGGGGCCGCGTAATGCAAGTTTTTTTTTGATCTGTTGATCGGCTTTCTTTTTTGGTTTACCGATCTTAGATCGGATTGCGTCGTCCATCGCCGTCGTCATCACCGCGCCTCTACTCCGACCATCAGCACCGACGATCTACATCGCGCTTGTGCGTCTGCCCTATTCGCTATCGCGCCTGCCTCGACAGGCTGTTGCGGCCTCACGGCAGGCTATCGTGCACCGCAGACGGCTGCTACGCCTTTCTTGGAAGGCTACCGCGTCTGCCCTCCTCGGATCGTCTTCGTCGTCATCGTCCGGGACTTCACCGACAACGCCGCCATCGACTCCGATCTACGCGTCGTCCACTTCATGGCGCATACGGCGCACCGTCGGTCTGATCAACCGATCTCGCGCCTGTCTACACCAAGCACGTCCCCGAGCATGCGCCTACCACCGATTGAGCTATGGGCTGCCGATGCGTCACCCCCTCAGGCCGCCGCGCCGCCGTCTTTGCTCCATGCTACCGGCTTCCAACGCTCCTTCCTTGGTGTGTACGTCGTTGGTGGTCTCCCAGCCACTGCACGGACTTGCGCCCTGCAGCTATGCCGCCCCCTCGGGTCATAGTGTCACTGCATGCAGTCTACTTCGCCGTTTCGGTGCATCGACATCCTCAGCTTTTACCGCGCCTATTCCTATAGGCGTGGATTGCCGCCGTCTGCACATGGTCTTCGTCACGTCGCCGGATTTCTTTCTCGCCTACTTCGAGCACCGCCGCCGCACTTCACAAGGTAACCTGCAGGGCGATCTCATGCCGTCGTAGGTCTTGCCGACTACTCCATCACCACTCCAGGCATCCAGCATGACTGCCCCAGGTCGCTGTTGTTTTCGCCGCCTTCTACGTCTTCGTCCACTACAACTTTGTCGTCAGCGTCAGAGCCTCATCCCCGACTACACCACCTTCAACTCTACTCCGACAACCGCGGACAGCGCCGACATCTCTCCTTTCGCCGCTCTGCGCGTCGCAACCGCTCTGGAGGCTTGCTCTACTAGTATTTCTGACATGGCGACAAGTTCATGATGGTCCCTGCCCCCGCACGCCTGATACTGGCAACACCCGGAGTGCCTTCGTCCCCGACGCGTTCCCGAGTCTGGCAAGCTCGGATCGGCGCCTCGTCTCCATCGGCTTCGACAACGTCTTCTTCTGCATGCCTCGACCGCGTAACCTACGAGTTCTTCTTTGCATACTCGGTTCTGGAAAAACCAGAGTGTGCGTTCGTCCCTGACGTGCGCCTAGTTCTTGCAGAACTATGGCCACACCTCGTCGTCGACGGCTCGAACTGCATCGGCTTCGGCATCGACATCCTCGACGACTGCCTCGATGCGTCTCCGTCATTATCTTCGCGCACTATGCGCATATGGCTTCACGTGCGGATACCTCGACACTGGCATCCTCGACCACGACATCGACCACGGCGACTCCCTGCAACGGCTATCCCGACCTCGACACTATCCAACGCTCTCGGCACCCTCGACATCGGCACAAGGTCTACCACCTCGCTTGAGCATCATCAGCTTCCTCTACAGTCCAAGCTACCGCGACGCGACACCGTCCACGATGTTCCCACTCGGACTGCGGGGGGATGTCAGCCTACTGGATTCTACTTCGGTTTATTTCCAGTCTGACCATCTGCGATGTTCTGGTTGTTCACGACGCTACCGCTACGACTGCGGGGGATGTTAGAGTATTATACGGACACGGTTATTATGGTAGTTTAGGATAGTTAGGACTCTATCCTAACCTGACTTATACTCCAAGATGATCCTTGTACGCCTATATATACTCGCCCATAAGGCTCAATAATACACCCAACATATTCCGCCAATCCTCTCTATCGTTCTACGATTACTGGTACCACAACTTGTATAGGCTCGAGAGATTGTCCAAACAATCCGAAATTGCCACGCTGGCTGCCAAGTGGATTCGAAATCCGCGCTTAAGTCTAGGAAAGCACAAGAATTATCGCTTTGGGGTCCTTCCGTGCGCAGGCAGTGGAAGCTTTACAGAAAGGTACCTCGATCTTGTAACATCCCAACATTTAGGAACTAACGAAGGGTAGATTTAGGAATTTGGAATGTTGCATGCATTCAATTGTGAAAATGTGGGTAAAATTTTCGCCAAATAAAAACCTTAAGTGATCAATGTTTCTTTCATACTTTGAGATTAGGTTTAGTCTTAAAGGATGATTGTTATAAACTTTGATATGATCTTTGAGGAATTTTGTGTTTGAAAAGTAAATTTGAATTTTAAACTTGAGTGTTTAAATTATAAATCAAATGAATTAGGAATAAGATTTGAATCTTGATTTAATTAAGAGTTAATTATTTTGACTCAAACATTATTTAAAGAAAACAATTATGAATATGAAAACTTATTTCATATTATCAATATATAAATAAGTTACAAAAATTGTAACTTATTGAAATCATCCACACACTCCACCGAATTAAATAAATAAGAATAAGAATATTATTTATTGATAATAATGTAATCTTTATTACAAAAGAATAAAATCAAGATTACAAAATAATATAATGAAAATTACAAAAAATATAAAGAAGATTACATTGAATTATTCTATAAAACTAAAACTAATCTAAAATCTTCATCTTTATATCTATACCTGCAAAACAAACAGAAGATAAAAAGAAAAAGAAAAGTTAGAGTTAGTATTATTTTCTCTCAGACATGTTAGTGAAGTGCACTAGACAAATTCATCATTGAGAAATTTATTGAAGGGGCAAGTTTCACCAAATATGAAAGAATTTATATTTCGTAAACTTCAAGCCAGAAGTTAAATGACAGCCAAGAGGGGCAAATTTCACCAGCCAAGTGAAAGTAACCAGATAATAGTAAGTTTCAAAATTCTGAACATATCCACAAGTGCACAGCAAGCACACAGGAAGGACACACACCAACATGCATCTGGTGTGATGTCAGCCTCACAGCACAACCCCAAACTCACAAAACCACAAGCATAGCCGTGGAGAGGCACTAGTGCATCTCTCCACTTCTTACACACAAGAACAGCCAGCCTAAACAGCAGCTTACCAAGCACAACAGACAAACTAAACCACCAAGGATCAACCAAACATCACCATGATGGTGACATAAGGAGGGGGAAGGATCAGGTGAACAACAAGGCCAAGTATAGGAGCTAGGAGGATCAGGCCAGCTCAAGGACAAATCCAGGAGCTAGGAGGAGCAGTCTAGCTCAAGATCAAGCATAGAATCTTAGCAAAACAAGATCATCATAACCACCTTACTCCACAAACATCATATTCTGTGGTGAGTTTCATAAAACCTTCACATGATCTAATCATATCATCTAGAGAGAAGCATGTGTTGTTTTATAAAACAAACCCTCAGAAAGCACCCAAGTGGGGTGAATCCATCATAGGGATTTTAAACTCTAAAAGCAAACAGCAAAGTACCAGGATCCAGCCAGAGCTCAGAGCAACATCATTGCTCTGGTTGTTAAGCTATATATTACAGTTCAAGCATAAATATAGCTATGATCTAATTTCTAGGCACATCCCTAAAGGAAGGGTAGCACCGTAGAAACAAATCTTTGGGATCCATAGAATGATCAAGCCTACTATCATTTTTCTCAAGCCTTGATTCAAGAACAATAGATGGTACCACTACCAGGACTATCTATATGAATCAACTAGATAAGGTCTGAATCCCTAAGCCTCAGACCAACATCATTGGTCTTAGGGAATTCGGAAAAGAACATTTCCATTTATCTTTCAAAGCCAAGTTTGTCTGAAGCATAAACCAACCCAATCAATGGATTAGAATCAAACTTGTGTGCCATACCATGATGGTGTCACAAGAACAATTTTATATGAATCAGGATAGACATTTCATCATCACAATTTCAGACAATCAACTTACTAATCATTTTCCTGTTAACACAGGAATCATAACTAGGATATGATGATCTCAAACCACACACTAGTTCTAAGCCAACATCACTAGGACAATGATTTCATCATATCATAACCATAATCATAAACCCAGAAATGATAGTGAAAACTTATCAAGTCACTGACTTAATCAAGCATGGTTCCCAAGCAACTATACCATCTGAATCAGATGCAATCCAAGCATAAAATTATCTAATAAGCCACCAGAAACATTATAGATCATCTCAAGCAACAAGCCTCAGGCCAATAACCACTTAACATGTTTACAAATCATCCAAACATGATCCAATTCATCCAGTACATAATCAATCACATGATAGGAACCCTAAATGGAAAAATCATCCTAATCAGAATCAGACAGTGACCAGAGGGGTCATTGCCAACATCCAGCATGGGATGAGCAAGCACAGAGAGCACAAGGGGAGATAAACAGAACTCACCCTAGGTCCTTGTTGGAGATTAGAAGAGGAAGAAGAGGGGCCGACGTCCATGGGGGCACGGGGAGCACCCTAGAGGGGCGCAGCAACCCATATGGCGCCATGGCGGCGACCAAGAACACACATAGCAGCGAGGAGCATCACCACGATGCGTGACGGCGGCGGCAGCACCTGGATCCACGCCAACCCCCAAACCATAGGGTTCGGGACGGCATCGATCCATCGCAGGAGAGCCCCAGTATCGAATCCAGTTGGATAGAAAGGACAAGCGTCGTCGACAACCCCCTGTTATACCACGGTGGCGACCAGAACAGCCTACGGTGGCGGGAATCGCCGGCGGCATCGCCGGCCATGGGGTCGGGGTTAGAGGAGGAGAGGATGAGCTCGAGGGAGAGAGAGGCAGTGAGGAATGGGCCGAGTTGGGCCAGACCCTTCGGGGTAGTTATTTTGTCTAAGACTAATGGGCCACTAGGGCCCAATAAGTTTAAGCCATCCCAGAATTCCTTTCAGGCCTATTTGGATAAAAAGGAAAAGACCAAAATACCCCTAGAGTTAATTAAATTCTAGAAAATAAAATAAAAGTCCAAAAATTATAAATAAAATATTTTTGGATTCACAATAATCCCCACTATCTAAATAAAATAAGATATAAATTTTAGACATTTAAATTTTTATAAGAATTTTGTAATTTATATATTCCTTATGGAATTTTACAAAATTATTGAAAGTTTATAAAAATAAATAAAAATCACTTTCAATATAATAAAATTGTAGTATTTTTAAAAATATACTAAATAAATATTTTATGACAATTTTTAATGTAGAATTGATAATTCCTAAAAGAATTATTAAATCAATAAAAGTCAAATGAAAGGGGAATAAAATAAAATAAATCAATATATGTTATAAATATTGAAAAGTAATATTTATAAATGCTTTATTATTATTAAAAAGAACCTTATATAATAATAGGGTAACTGCATATCAAATTAAATAATGCATTACATTACATGCATAATCATTTTGCTTCTTTAAATATTGTCCTTACCGGGCAATAATGATGTTTTTGTAGACATAGAAGCTCAAGGTCCAGTGCAAGTATCAGACTTCACTACCTTGCCATCACAAGGCAAGTTCATCGCTTGATCATGTCCTTTGAAGAGTCTTAATCAAAGTATTTGCAAATTGTGTGTTATCATTTATGCTAAGAAACAAAGAAAAAAATATTTTTACAAATAAAGAAATTATAGATATCATCCTAAGTGGTGATATAATGGAGCAATAGAACTTAGAGTTCTAATTGCAACAATGATGATCAAGTAGGGACTTAATAACCCCTGACATCAGTGATTCTAACGCCGTATATTACGCGTTAGCCATGAGATTTGGAATGGGACAGAGAAGTCAGCTGTATCTTCTTCCTCTCGCATGAAGCCGGATGTGCAGGTCGTGGATGTTATCCTCGTAGCGTGCATATTAATTGGTATTTCGTAGAGGATATGCAGCATATGGGTGGGAACCCTCATCGTCCCACGATAGTTCTGGCATCTAACGGTTTGTACAAACCATTGCCGTAATTCATTATGTGGGCATGGTGTACACCAAGAAGGCATGCGAGGTCGCGAAGGGGGAAGTGATTGGCTTGGACCAACTACTAGGCCCCACATCATGGAATTGTGGACGGGAAAGTATGCCAGGTTGTGCAACAAGGAGTTGATCTCTCATGGGTAAAGTAACGCACCTCTGCAGAGTGTAAGAACTCTAACTTGTTACTCCCTGTTCCGGGAAGGAGCTACGAACGCGACAGGAAAGGAACTTCATGAAAGGTCTGGTCAACCTGTGAAGGCTGATTGTCATAGTTTTTTCAGAATAAAATCAATCTTTCAAGAAAGTTTTACAAAAATTGCATAGTGCCAAGGATTTATAATCCGAGGTGGTAGTTAGGGCATCAAACTTCCCACCTTGCATATAATGAACTTGTTAGGTAACTTTGTTACTCATTCTTTCCTTTGATCCCTTGCTTAGACTCTGAGGATCCCGAAAGACGTGCCAATGTATGCAGCCGAATGCCAAGAAGATGTGTTCTACGAGGAACCCGAGCTGTCTGGAGGTGTTGAAGGAGTGTATTACGAAATCCTCTATGGTGTCGATGATAACGAGTCCAACTAAGTATCCCTAGTTAGTAGTAACCAACGGAGCCGAGTGCATGAACTCTATAGAATAAGTTGTTGAGCTCAACTCCTAGTCGGAGTTGTTACTTTTAAATTCCGCTGAAACACTTTATATTTTGATTTGTAAGTTGAATCTTTTGGAAGTATTGAACTTCCAGTATTGTAATAATAATAATGTGTGTACTTTTGTAATATGGACCCGCAATGTTTCTGTTGTACCACTCTGAGGGATATGATATTTACGAAACGGTGATTCTGTGGATGTCATGTCAATGACTATAGTGTACTACACATGCAGTGGTATGCTGGGTCACCGCAGATCTCCCTCTATTTCTCTCCTTCTCCTTACTTGGTTCTTCCAGAACAAACACCGCAAGTTTTGGCGGAATCGTGGAGCAATTGGTGCTAATTAACGGTTGACTGTGTTGTCGTTTTCATGTAGATCCCGCCGAGCATGCACTTCCAGGAGATTCACGAAGACCCGCCTCACTACTGTGCGACCCGTTTCTTCATCCCCTCATTGTTTCTCCTCCTGTGGCCACCCTCGTGGTCTGGGTGAAGGTGAGCGCATGATCGTGAAGGCGATGTCTATTTTTAGGGCTTGAAATCGTGGCCAAGTAGTTTGTTTAGAATTAGAACATCATTTAGAAGGGTAAGGATTGCATATTTGATGATATTATGACGGTTGATGCCGCTGTTGCGAAGATCCCGTTGTGTACTCTGCTTTATTTTTAATTTCTGCACAAAGGTTGTTCATTTTGGTGAGAATTGTGGCTTTTGGGCTTGTCTTGATGAATGGGTTGTTGGTAAATGCAAAAAGTCTCAAACTTTAATGATTTGTCTTTATTTTCTACAAAAAAGGTTGTTGATTTTCGTGATAATTGTGACTTTAGGCTTGTCTTGATCAATGTATTGTTGGTAAATGCAAAAAGTTACAAACTTTGATGAAGACAGAATTTTTGCTTTGGTGTTATGAACTTGTGTAGTTTCATTTAACCGAACTTGGGTTCTTATTAGATTCAGTTACCTGAAACTTTTTTTAGTCTTTAATAGATGATTTCTCGTGTGCGGTATTGTTTCTAGAATAATACACTACTTTGTTCAAAGTTTTTTTGTGTGAATTACTCTATTCAAACTTGAAGCAGTATATAATGGTTTTTTCAGTGGGTTAAGAGAAAAGCATAGTGTGAATTACTCTATTCAAACTTGAAGCAGTATGTTAGTGCATTAACGGCTTGTTTTGATAACTACATAGCTGACACTTGATTAATCAGTTGAGTTGATGAAATTCTGAGGATACTGGGCTGTAAGAGAGATGGAAGGCTAAGTTTGTATTGGTTGTAGTTAGGCAGGGAATTAATAGATCGATTGTTACTAATTGAGAATCTAGCGGGCATTAGGCAAATGACAATGCTAGTAACATAGTGAAGACCCTAGTATTATTTGTTGATCCCTCGAACTTTCTAAAGGGGTTGAGATGTCATTATTAGGACAACAGCTTCATCTGCACATGCTCATGCTCCAACGGAAGCTCCATCTACACATGCTCATGCTCATCCTCTAACAACGGCTCCATCTACTCATATTACTTTTTAGTTTAACCTGAAGAGCAAACTAATTAATACATAGCAACTAACCGAAGAACAAGTTTAGTTGCAGGGATAATTTAGAGCAACTAACTAAAGAACAAGTTTAGTTTCAGGGAAAATTACATAGCAAATTGACTCCTACCTGTGGATAGGCAACATGCCTTCTTGTTGTCGTCGTCGTCGCCCATCCATCGCGCTCCTTCTAGTAGTACTCGTCGGCCACTGTCGCCCAGCCATTGCCTTCCTTCCAGATGCTCCTGCCACCACCAATGGCCACCGATTCGAGCATCACGGTGGCGGTGCCGACGGCGGTGGGGTCCTCGTCTGTAGGATGCAAATTTGTGTCTCTAGGCTCAAATTCGTGTGGAGCAACGATATCCAACCCATCGGCTCCTCCATGGATGCCCTCTCCTTTGGCGATGCAAGGACAACATAGAGGAGTATTACCTTGCGGTAAAGCTTCTCGTGTTGATACCTCGCCGCCTCCTTCGTCGCCCGAACCATGATCTCCGCCCCCGCCGCATCTTGCGCCCGCTTTGATCCTCGGCGAGTAGGTGTTAGGGGCATGCCCCTCCACCGCAGCCCTCCGTGACCAGGTGTAGGGGACCTTCTCGTGCTCTCCAAGGATCCCTTCTCTACGAGCTCCGCCATCCGCCATACGCATGATCATTTTGGGCATGTCTTGATGAATGGGTTGTTGGTAAATGCAAAAGGTCTCAAACTTTAATGATTTGTCTTTATTTTCTACAAAAAGGTTGTTGATTTTCGTGATAATTGTGACCTTTAGGCTTGTCTTGATCAATGTATTGTTGGTAAATGCAAAACGTTTCAAACTTTGCTGAAGATAGAATTTTTGCTTTGGTGTTATGAACTTGTGTAGTTTCATTTAACCGAACTTGGGTTTTCTTTCAGTTAATTGAAACTTTTCTTTAGTCTTTAACGGATGATTTATCTTGTGCAGTATTGTTTCTAGAAGAATACACTACTTTGTTCAAAGTTTTTTTTGTGAATTACTCTATTCAAACTTGAAGCAGTATATAATGGTTTTATCTGTGGGTTAAGAGAAAGTTTACAATATGTTAGTGCATTAACGGCTTGTTTTGATAACTGCATAGCTAACACTTGGTTAATCAGTTGGGTTGATGAAATTATGAGGATACTGGATTGTAGGAGAGATGGGAGGCTGAGTTTTGTGGCATTCCGCAAAAACCACTACTAGAAAATCGCGTTGTTTTTGTGCATTGCATCATCATGACCGCATGCTCATGTCATCATGCCACATTGCATTTGAGCATCGTCATCATCATGCATCTTTTAACCTAAAACTATTTCTCTAAAAGTCTCTATTTGTTTTATAAATATCCCCGTCTTTTATTTCAAATCAAACCCTCGGTCCGCCTGGATCTTTTGTTTGCCTAAACTATTTTCCCAAAAGAATATTTAAAACTAAACAAAATAAATAAAACGTTTTTGTCCGGGGAGACAGTCCGGCCGGTCTGGCCAGAGGCCCAACCGGACCAGACCATCTACCACCCGGCCCAACACACCTAGACAAACTATCCCTGCCCAAACCCTAGCTTCCACCCTCACACCTCACCCCCCGCCGCCACCTAACCTAACCTAACCACCAGACCGAACCCAAACCACCTGAACCTAACCCTACCCAACCCGACGCACCCAGCGACCACACCAACACACCACGCTTGGCCCCACATCCACATCACGCCACACCCCACCACTCCATCCCCGCGGTCAAACCCCTAGCCCCACCAAACGCACACAGGAACACATGCCTCCACCCTCTGACGCGTTCATGTCCTCCCCGCTCCCCTCGGTTCCCTCACGGGCCCACCCCACCTACCGCATCTCGTCGCCTCTCCCCAACTCGCGTTCCCTACCCCGTATCTCCTTGACCCTCCTCTGCTTCGCAGGAAACCGCCGCCGCCACGTTGCCGCGGCCTCCCTTCTGGCCTGCCATCGCCGCCCCTTCTCCCCGCCTTCCTCCGTCTGCAGCGCCATCGCCACCTCTGCCTGATCCTCGCACCGGCCAACACCCCGTGCAGCGCCGTCACCTCCCTGCTCACTGCGCCTCCTCCCCCGAGCAGAGTCGCCTACCTCCGTCGGCCTCCTTCCATCTTCGGCCGCACCCCCCGCCGTCTGTGCTTCCACCGCCAAGGTTGGTCGTCCCCTCACGCCCGGACCTGGGCCCCGCATCGCGTTGCCGCCACGGGTCCATCGTCTTCCCCTCTGTCGGCCGCGCGGCACCTCCGGCCTCCCTGCCCCATGCCTCGTCACCATCTCCCCCCTCTTCTCGTCTTCGGCCTCAAGCACCGCCTCTGGCCGCCTCTAGCCAGGAGCTCCACGGCTGGCCCTCGTCGGCTTCGCCTCCGTCGAGCCGTGCACGCCCCCGCCATCCTGAGTCGTACGCCCGTTGGCCGCCTCGCCGTCTCTGCCTCTGCGTGCGCCTACTCGGCCTCGCCTCGCCGATGAGCTCCGCCATGACCTCTGTTCTCCGGCCGTTGGCCTGACCTTCTCAGCACGTCATCGTCCGACCCCTCACGGCCAAGCTCCTCTGGTCGCTGGTACTTGTTCCTTTCCACACGTTTGAAGTCGCCCATCAATCTTATGGTCTCGCCTGGATACTCCTTGTGTGGCGCCAGCATGCAATATTTTGTCGAGACCACTATTCCACTGCTATCTGTGACCTCCTCGTTACAGCCAATCTTCGTTCTTGTGCTGCTGTTGTGGGTGCCGTTTGCATGTCGGTCTTGGTGCTCCGTTCGAACCAAGTCCACCGCTCCTCAAGTGCTCTGGTTCCTGTCTCAATGCAGATGATATCCTCCTAGAGCCCGACGAACAATCGACAAGGCCACCGACGCCGAGAAAAGTTCTCCTTCGACAATCGAAATCGGGGAACCCTTAAGATCTTCTTTATGGATCCGACGACCCGAAGCTCTCCCTCACGGATTCGAAGACCGATCCTGAACCCCCGACGCCCAACATCTTCGGTCCGAGATGTGTGACCCTTTTTCCCATACCAATATTTTTATAATATATAATAAATATCTTGTTGCATATGAATTGCGCATCCTTTCATACATATTGTGGTTTGGGGGCATTATGCCGATTCACCTCATAATTAAATATGGGATCCATATGCGGGCAAATCTAGTCTTATATTGGTCCCATTTAAATTTGTGTAGCGAACCGATACCATGATTTGCCACGTTAAGACAACATTTAAAATGTGGGGTATCTAAACAACATGAACCATCCAATAAATGTCGGGACCCCGGTTCCACTTAATATTGCCTAATTGCATCGCATCTTTGCCATGCCATACATCATACATGCATCATGCCGATCTTCTGCTGTAGTATTAAATAGTGCATCCGGTGTTTCTTCTAGTGTTTTGCTTCTTCGCGGATTAGGCCGATGAGTTGATGCGAGTGTCGACCCGATCTTCGGATGAACCTTCGGCAATGTTTTCAGGCGAGCACCTCCCCCTTTCTACCTATCTTACTTTTATAGTATTTATTCCCCCCTGTTGATCTATTGCTATCTGTGTTGCGATGCTCTAGTTTTCGTACCCGGAACATCCCTTGCAGCCTTATATTGCCTTGGACACATCCTATTACCTGTTGTTTGGTAGATAGTTGGACCTGCGCGTCGTAGTCGCTTGCTCAAGTGCTGTTGCGTGTCGTCCAGTACCACAGTTGTTGGAGTATTGCCGCATGTTTAATGTTGGAGATGATCAAGACTTTACTTACTGTTTAATAACTAAAATTGAAGTAGGTAAATGCAGAGGCACCGGTGGGTAATAGACAATATTTGGATTTTAACCGCTCACTGGTGTCCCGTAGGACCCCGAGTTCTTGACACCTGTTCCGAGATCGAGCGCGCTAACCACAGGTGGGGTGTATGGGCACCCCCATCGATTTAGTACCTGATTCCAAGTACTGTACTGGGGGCCACAATTAGTTTGGGGCTTTATTACTATCATGTACTTATGCCATGCTTTACTGCTTAATTTAAGATTGTGCGAGGAGCACCTGTACTGTTTAGGATCGTGACACGTTTTCGCTGTATCGACAAGCCCAGTCACACTTTCGGGTTCCCAGTCGTTTACAGCCGTCTACACAAACCCTGAGTCCGTCTCAGAGACCGGCCGACTTCGTTGCGGGTAGCTTAGTGGGGTGGCCCCCCGTGCTTGCTTTGGGTCTGGAAAACGTCGTGTCCGAAACCCCGTCGACATACCGTTGGGTGTATGTTTTGTGATCTTGTACCTACCTGATCTGACAACAAGGGTGTAGGTGCGTGTGGGAACTTTGGTGCACCCCTGCAGGGTTAAATCTTTTCGAGAAGCCGTGTCCGCGGTTATGGACGACTTGGAGCACAGTTCTCGATCATAGACAACTATAACTAAAGTTTACTGCTATAATTTGACTTGTATCCGATATGACTAGTAATCAGCTTCACTACAACGGAATGGCTAAATAAAAGTACCAACAACTGCTGGGTTTGGGGATATCTCATGCTAATTGTATTTGACTAGTAAGTGTCGCAACTACAACAGAATGGTTAACTAAAATTGCCCACTGCTTATTTTATCAGGATGATTATCTATATTTGACCAGTAATTGCCGCCACTATAACGGAATGAATAAAACTGCCAACTGTGTGAGTTCCTCGGTTGACTTCCTCGTTTGGTCTCGAGGGGGAAATACCAGGATGGGTATGTTTGGTGGTAGTATCAGGACGATTCCGAATAGGTCTTTCTTATCCCTCTCTGATAGCCGACAGTTATATCGAGTCTCTATAGGTTGTTTAGTGCATGCTGCGCTGCCGCTTCAGTCCACCATACCTATGTAGGCGAGAACCGCCGAATTCTAGCCTCGCCGTGTACTGGCCTCAGTACTGACCGCTCTCTTTTTCCTTTGCCATTTGTCGGCACCCCTTTTGTTTTTAGCAGGTTTTGAGATCGACATCGTTAGCAGGGTTACCCTTCCGGCTTGGCCTGGGCAGGGTTATGGACGCCATTGGTTATTCTTCAGGGCTCTTAGCTCAATTTGCATCTTGTCCGTACTCGGACGCCATATCGTTTTAAAGGTGATTTGGATCTTTGTATTGTATATCTGTATTCTTGACTCTTTGAGTCGTTGTTGTATATATATGTTCTGTGGGTTCCATCGAGGACTATTGTGTAATGATATTACTTCGTTTTCCACCCGCACGCAAGTGCCTGGTCGGCACCTTTGAATCGTTTCTATGCGGGTTTGGCGGGTTTCGCTAAAACTTGCATAGGGCCGATTCTGAGGGTGTTACAAGTTTGTATTGGTTGTAGTCAAGGAATTAATAGATCGATTGGTGCTAATTGAGAATCTAGCAGGAATTGGGCAAATGGCAATGCTAGTAAGATAGTGAAGACCCTAGTATTGTTTGTTGACCCCTCAAACTTTCTAAAGGGGTTTATGTCATTATTAGGTCAACAACTTCATCTACACATGCTCATGCACCAATGGAAGCTCCATCTACACATGATCATGATCATCGTCTAACAACAACTCCATTTACACATATTACTTTTAGTTTAACCTGAAGAGCAAACTAATTAATACATAGCAACTAACCGAAGAACATGTTCAGTTGCAGGGATAATTCAGAGCAACTAATTGAAGAACAAGTTTATTTGTAGGGAAATTACAGAGCAAATTGACTCCTACCTATGGACCGGCAACATGCCTTCTTGTTGCCATCGTCGTCGCCCAGCCGTCGCGCACCTTCCAGTAGGTCACCGTCGCCAAGCCATTACCCTCCGTCCATATGCTCCTGCCACCACCGATGACCTCCGATTTGAGCATCACGGTGGTGGTGCCGACGGCTATGGGATCCTCGTCTGTAGAAAGCGAATTTGTGTATCTAGGATCAAATTCGTGTGGAGCAACGATATCCAACCCATCGGCTCCGCCATGGCTGCCCTATCCTCCAACGACGCGAGGACAACATAGAGGAGCATTACCTTGCGGTAAAGCTTCTCGTGTTGATACCTCGCCGCCTCCTTCGTCGCCCAAACCACGATCTCTGCCTCCGCCGCATCCTGCACCCGCTTTGATCCTTGACGAGTAGGTGCTAGGGGCATGCCCCTAGACCGCAGCCCTCCACGACCATGTGTAGGGGACCTTCTCGTGCTCTCCAGGGATCCCTCCTCTACGTGCTCTGCCATCCGCCGACGAGAGGGTTGCCAGGGTTTCGCCGCCACGAGCAGCATAGGATTCCGCCGCCACGAGCTCCGAGTCAAGAAAGAGCTCTGTTTTTTATGAACCGGCGATGATGGAAGAGAAAGTGAGAGTTCGAGTAAATATAGGGGGTTTTCTGCATAATCTCTGGCGCCACACGTGTCTGAAAGCCAACGTGGCGTACACGTGTCATCTTAGGACCTAAAACGAATAAAAAATGCAAGTTATAATACAGTACCAAAACACAACCCGGGAACAAGATGTGGTACCAAAAGTGGAGACTTGAAGCTAAACCCAACCTGTAAGATAGTGCGCTCATGGACCACCCTAGGATCATCTAGCCCGATCGATCGACCCGGTCCACAAACCCGCAAAATGATAAGCAAATTTCTCAGTCAAGGACAAGAACTGCGGATGATCGACCCAGACAGGGTGGCCCGCCGAAAACAGAGCTTGTCGTGGACGATTCTGGATGTGAGAGTCCGAGAGCGAATCGTGGAGCCAAGCCAGCCAAGTGGACCCTTCAAAAAATCCACCCTGCTGTTTCGAACCTTCCCACTTGACCTGGCCCTGGTGTTGCCAACCAGCCCTCACGCACGCGTGCACCGCTTCCCAGCCAGCCAAACAAGGCGGACGACCCCGCATGCGTGCAGCCCGCAACAAGAGCTACGAGGCGGAGAGGCAGCCGTATACATCCCGCCCCGCGCGCGCTCACCACGTAGCCCGGCCAAACGCAGCCACACACGCCCGGCGCCGCCACGCTCTCCTCCCACCCACCATACCCATCGCGCGCCGGCGTCTATATCAACCCGCGCGCCGATCAACCACACAAGAAAGCCAAGGCTACCACCACCACCTCGGCATCAGCTCATTAGATTCTTCCATTTTTTCCTCCATGTGTATGAGAAGCATGGCGGAGCAGTACACCGAGCCCGCGGCCGACGAGAGGGGCGCGGCCGCCTCCGACGCCGCTGCGGCGCCGCAGGAGGAGCGCGCGGGGACGTCCGGCGGCGCGCAGGAGGAGGCTGCCGCGAGGAGGCCACTGGCGCCGGCGGCGTGGGAGTCGGAGAAGAAGACGGTGACGCCGACGACGACGAGGAAGAAGAAGAGCAGCGCGGCCGGGGAGGAGAGCGCGCGGGAGCGGCTGAAGCGGCACCGGGCGGAGATGGCGGGCCGGGTGCGGATCCCGGACATGTGGGGCCAGGAGAGGCTGCTCGGCGACTGGGTCGACTGCGCCGTCTTCGACCGCCCGCTCGCCGCCACGCGCGGCCTGCTCACCGCGCGCGACGCCCTCGTCGCCGAGTGCGCCGCCGCGCGAAGGACGACGCACGGGCACGGCGCCACCGCCCGGCCGCTCCGGGTGCAGAACGGCTGCTCTTGATTCTAGATTTTGAGACGAACGATTCGTCAATCTCTGCTCGAACATAGTAGTATCTACTCAGAGTATGAATTTCGTTGGTGTCAGTCAGGTCCTGCTTTATTGTTGTCATGTTCTTGGTGCATGTCTACTGGTGGATGTAATTAATTAGTCGCTTGATCACCATTATATTGCGGCAGGTTCCGACCTTCTTGATCCAAATTTATACTCCTTATGTACTTCTCTGATTCTAGAGCTTTTACACAACGAATTATTTAGTATCTTCACTTAAGAAAATTATTTTAGGTTGTTTTGTTGTCGATGATTATTAACAGATCGGTGGTATTTCGTAAAAGAAAAAGAAAATTTCCACTTTATTAATACTAACTACTAGAAGGGCATGCACGATGTGAGCACCCAGCTGTCTTGTATAATCTTATAATATAATTGAATTCTCGAAATGAATTCGGCAAATCATGCCTGTTTGAAAAGGAAATGGCTTCCAATTCGAATTCTATTGTTTGGTGGCTTAGAATTTGCTCTTGCAAGCCCGTCGCATGGGCGAATCTAGAGACGACCCGAACCCTAGACATTGCCACCCCTCTTCCCCTCCCCCTTCCCCTCTCCCCTACCCCCTCGTCGCCACCGGACGAAACCCACAGAACTGGTTGCTGTGGGGGTGCTCCTCCCACTGTGCTCCGAGTCACAGTGGGAATGACTTGCACTAGATTCAGTGCTCATGATTCGGCCCGAATCTAGAGACGACCCGAACCCTAGCCATTGCCTCATGATTCGGCGCTCGTCTTCTCCTCCTCACCTTGCTCTGAGTCACCGGTGGGGAATGACCTGCGCAGACAGGCTCAGGGTGACGTCAACAAGGTGGTTTTGTTGGGACCTTCTGGTGGTTGTGGTAGTGGGCTCTCTACGAGGGTGTCGTGATTACTCAGTGGCTGTTGTCGGTGATGGGTGGATTAAGGTTGTACATTATATGAGCCTTATCTCACTTTCCTACCTACGAACATCTCAACTCCCATGACTTGAAGGCCCACATCCAGGAGGTTTCAACCGACCTGATATGTCGTGTTGCAAGAAGACTTTCAAAAAGATCCCGGAAATCAAACGTATATCGAAGGAAGATCGAAGATTAACTTGACATACAAGTAAATATGAAGACCTAGCATGGCTAATGGAGACTCTCATACCACCGACAACTATATATACTAGGAAACATTCACCTGAAAGAGACATGCCATCTACACTCTCATCGTAGCCTTTAGTCTCTAGTCATAAACCCTAGATTCATATACTCTCGCCGGGTATCTGTATATACCCATCGAGATCCATCTTGTAAACACTTGTACGATTTCTTGATCATCTCATGAATAAAGTCTGAGAGAACTCCGTCATCATTATTGTCTTTGTCTTTGAAATCCAAACCTGGTGACCTGAGTTGATCACCGAAACATAAACTCTCTTTTGATCTTCGAGACTGAAACTATTGCGGTATCATGAAAACAATCATTCATCAGTTGGAGATCCAGGCAAGGGAGCCCACATCACAGGTCGGACTGCCATACACCACCTGGGGTGGCTGTGGTCGCACCGATGCTGCAGCGTTGATGGGTGGAGGGACGCGTGCGACGGCGGGCAGAAAAAGTATGGAGAGCAGCAACCTCTTTGAGGGAACCATCGAGATGACACCGGATAATAAATGAACAAAAAGAAATTGTACATCCGTGGTAAGGTAGATGTATACCTTGATGGATATACACCGACACAACATAGCTTAGTCTAAATTTGCCAAAATGGAATATACAGTGACACAACATAGGTTAATCCAAATTTGCTAAAATTAAATAATAATTAATTTAGAGAAAATAAAATGATGAAAGGAGTATGGGCTTTGATATTTACTACTACATTGAGAGAATAGATGCCGTAAAGAAATAGCAGCAGATCAAATAATCAACACATAACTCACATGCATATTGTTTGGTTTTTCATTTAATATCTCATCGGCATGGCATGTTAATATTAAAACACAAAGAGGAGAGGTTCAATCTTATCCAATCAACTGAAGAAAATAAATATAAAGAAAAAACATAACCAATGTATTGATCCGTACCTATCCCAACAAAGTTTGGATTAAACTATTAAATAAAATTTACCCACATAGGCTGCAGGGCACTCTAGGGCAAGGCTTTCGGCACCAACGACTATTTGGTTATAGTTTATGAAAAATGCCATACATGCTTCAAGTTTCTCTAAAGGGCCCTTTCTGTTAGTAAAGTACTCATTCAGTGCTACTAAACGATCCAAGATCAAGTGAGGAACCTCTATTAGAGAACCATATTTTATGTTATAAACATGATAAGGAGATAACGAAGAATGAAAACAAAATCACAGCACAGGAACACATGATTTAACGTGGAAAATCTCTCCAACAAAGAGAGAAAAAAATCACGGGCGCCAGTCAATGGTACTTCACAATAACGACGAGTGTTTTACACAACACCAGATTTCACATATTCAACTCATACATGTTAGCTTTGCTTTGCAAAGGACTAGACTGGATCTATTCGGTAGCACTTTATCTTTCGTATCTAGACACTAAACTGAGAGAGGGAGAGGGGGATCTAAGAGAAGGGAAAACCACCTGCGCCCTGGCTCGACAAGCACGAGCCAGAGGGGATGCCGGAACTGGTCCCGGAGCTGGAGCCGCCGTCATTGGCCATGGGGAATAGGGGCGACGGCGTGGGTGTGCGGTGGTGGCGGCGCTTCCCGTCGGCTCGCGCTAACCCTAGATCGGTAGGGGGGTAGGTGGGGTGATGGCACAGCGGCGAACCTCGTACCGTGCGTTGCCAGCTCTCCACCACTTTATATAGCGCGGCGACAGGGGCCCACCAACCAGATAGGGTTGGGTGCCCCCGATCAGGGCGCGGTTAGGGGCGTGACGGGCCGTTGGGCTTTGTCACGTTGAGATCTATCTAACATTCTCCCCCTAGATCTCGACTTTACTTTTAACTTTGTACTTTACTCATTTCATCACAGATCGATACATAGAGCATGTTTCATCGTCTCAGCTCAATTGCCGATAGAATCAGACAACCACTATATACCTTTCTATTTTGAAACAAATCTTGTTACTTTTGGGCCTCTGTAGTCCAGGAATCATAGGCTTCCCATTAAACCCATGCCGGATATGTGTTCCTTGAACACATTGGGTGGTAAGCCTTTCGTTAGCGGATCCGCAAGCATATCCTTTGTCCTTATATGCTCGAGTCTTATAGTTTGATCCTGGACTTTGTCCTTCACAACATAATACTTTATATCTATAGACTTTGTAGCATTACTCGACTTGTTGATGTGAGCATAGAATACTGCGGGCTCGTTGTCACAGTACATCTTTAGTGGCCTGCTGATGCAGTCAACCACTTTCAAGTCGGGTAAAAATTTCTTTAACCATAACGCCTGTCCCATGGCCTCATAACATGCTATAAATTCTGCATACATCGTAGATGATGCAACTATCGACTGTTTGGCGCTTCTCCACGAAATAGCACCTCCTGCGAGAGTAAAGACATACCCTGTCGTGGACTTTCTGTCGTCTTTATCTCCCGCAAAGTCCGCATCTGAATACCCTTTTATCTCTAGGGAATCAGATCTTTTATATGTTAGCATGAGGCCTTTTGTGACTTGCACATAACGCAAAGCTTTCTTTACCATCTTCCGGTGCTCTATGCCTGGATTCTCTTGATATCTACCGAGTACCCCGGTGATAAAAGCTAAGTCAGGGCGAGTGCACACTTGTGCATACTGTAAGCTTCCAACAGCCGAAACATATGGTACTGACTTCGTTTCATCGATCTCATATTGATTCTTTGGACATTGGGATTTACCAAAACTCGCCCTTGACTATGGGAGCAGGTGTTGCATTACTCGCATGCATATTGTATTTCTTTAAAATCTTTTCACAATACGCTTTCTGCGACAGTCCTAATACTCCATTCTTTCTATCTCGGTGAATTTCTATGCCCAAAACATAAGAAGCTTCACCAAGGTCTTTTATGTCAAAATTTGATGACAAGAACTTCTTTGTCTCTAGTAGTAGACTAACATCACTGCTGGCAAGCAGGATGTCATCCACATACAGAATTAGGAGAATATATTTTCCACTTTTGAACTTTGCATAAATGCAGTTGTCCTCAACATTTTCCTTGAATCCAAATCTTTTAATTGTATCATTAAACTGTAAATACCACTGCCTAGAGGCTTGCTTTAACCCATAAATGGATTTATTTAGGCGGCATCCCATATGTTCCTTCCCCTCCATGAAAAAACCCTTGGGTTGTTTCATGTAAACATTTTCTTTTAAATCTCCATTTAGAAATGTCGTCTTAACATCCATTTGATGCAGCTCTAAATCAAAATGTGCAACTAGTGCCATGATGATTCTGAAGGAGTCCTTACGCGAGACCGGAGAAAAAGTCTCATTGTAATCTACGCCTTCTCTTTGCGTAAAGCCTTTTGCCACAAGTCTGTCTTTGTACTTTTCTACATTCCCATTGGAGTCATACTTTGTTTTGTAGACCCATTTGCATCCTACTGTTTTGGCTCCTTTAGGAATTTCCTCTAAGTCCCAAACATTGTTGGAACTCATTGATTTCATTTCATCTTCCATTGCCTCCACCCACTTGGCTGAGTGAGGGCTACTCATGGCTTCTTCATATGAGGTAGGATCACCCTCCATATGAACTACGTTGTAGACTTTGTATATTTCTTTGGAAATGGCTGGTCTTCGTTCTCTTTTAGACCTTCTGAGTTCATCAGACTCTTGCTCATTTCTTGCCTCGGGTTTAGGCACATTTACAGTATGTGGCTGTTCTGGCTCCCTTTCGTGCTCAACAGTGGGTTCAGGTGGCTCCTGATGGACAGGTTCCGAACTTTCGCCCATTGTTGTCACGTGTGGAGTCACAACAGGTGCCGGCACCACAACCTCAGGGGTTGTAGATGGTGGCACAACAGGTAGCGAGAAAAATGGCTCCTAAGTCATCGGATTAGGTGCATGCACCCTCTTCTCCTCAAGATCAATTTCCCGAGCTATCGTGCTCCCCCTCATCAGTTCGTCCTCCAAGAAGACTGCATGTCTCGTTTCTACAAATTTTGTGTATCTGTCAGGATAGTAGAAACGATAGCCTTTTGACTTATCTGGATAGCCAATAAAGTGGCAAGATACTGTTTTGGGGTCTAACTTTGCAATGTTTGGATTGAAAACTTTTGCCTCAGCTGGGCTCCCCCAGACCCTCAAGTGGTGCAGAGAGGGACTCTACCTGTCCACAATTCATACGGTGTCTTGGGCACTGACTTACTTGGTACTCTGTTGAGAATGTGAATGGCGGTTTTAAGCGCCTGTCAACACCCGGATTTTTAATCCCAGATGCCTGTTATGTCATACATCGCAATCTCAGGATTACCATTTTTGCGAGACATAACAGAATTGGATACCACAGTACATCATCCATTACAAACCATACATAAGTTCTTACACAAATAGGGATCTCATGATCCAGTTCTTAATACAACATCAAGCAGCGGAATACGTAATAATAACGATAGCGTGGGCGAAGCTCCATCTTCTGGGTCACAGGCAATGCTGACGATGGGAGATGATCCTAGTTGTCATAACCTTCCTGGGCTCCATCCTCCAGGTACTCCTCTTCATAGTCTGGCCATGGGAATAGCCAGGGACAAAGCCATGAGTACTCTTTAAGTACTCGCAAACTAATACTAACAAGTGAAAATGGTTTTTGATAACAGGACACTAGGATCTAGGGTTGTTTTGCAAAAGCCAGATTTATCTCTACTAAGTTTAGGAGCAACGAATCCTAGTTGAAGTTTATAACATCTAAGCGGGAACTTGTATTTCATATCACAACCCTGTTGTGGTCAAGTCAAAGTCTCAATTCATTTCACAAGTCATTTTGAAAAGTCTGACGGGGGAACAGTATGGCCACTCCAATTGTCCATAACCGCGGACGCGGCTATTCGAATAGTTTGACACTCTGCAGAGATTGTACACTTTCACCACAACATTCCATACATCCGTTAGGAACAAATCCTGAATTCACCATACTCAGTATGCGGATAATCAATCCTAACCTTTCAATTACACGCCCTAGTATAAGCACCTCTCCTGTGAGTTTGGCCTCCCAACCATGACCAACTGTCATCTTGGATACTGCACAGGTGGACAATCTTCACAAGATAGCCTCAGCTCAAACCTTGGTCGTGAGGGAACTAATACTAAGGTATATAAGTTTCCAGTCAAGCCCTACCCAATCTTCGGGTATTGTGGTTGTACGATAAAATTGGAATGGTATCGCATCGAGACAACCATCAGTTTTATAAAGGGCTAAGGCTCATGCCTCAACATTTTCATCACCAAAATCATCTGGTGTTTTGGAAACACATGTCAAAACATTTCAATAGAATGATCCATCATTCCAAGGTTTTCATAACCATTTTCACCAAGTATTCCCATCTAAGATTGATCAAGTTTTAGGCTTAGCACTAGCATCTACAAGTGGGGATAAGTACTAATGAGGGGTGGTAGACTAGTGGAGTTTCAACTAAGTTCAACCGTATATCTTAGGATGACATCAAGGTTTCTAACTTAGGACAAATTTTATGCTCTTTATGCAACCTTCAGCTACATCTTTCTAGAATCTACAAGTCACTTAAGTCAATCTCTAAGTTAAAGCTTTGATAAAGAAATAAAGTAGAAACTTGCAAATAAACTAGGATTGGGGTATCAAGTGGGTATGATCACATATGCTTAAGGCATATAGTAGGCATGGTAGCAAGTAAGGGTTTTCTTGCATCAGTAGAGTATCTTGCAAGTGTTATCTTGCACATTCACTAGTAGTATTAGGCTTGCACAATATCAGTATAAGCTTGCTAAGTTAATAGCTTGCAAGTATTGGCTTGCCTTGTGCAGAGCAGTGGTTGAAGTTCTCCTCGGCTTCTTCTTCGTAGAATCCTCCTTCCTCCTCGTATCCTTGGTCGGTACTAGCGTCTATAAATAAATACAAGGTACACAATCACCAAGCAATACTTAACTACTTGCAATCATCACACAAAAGGGTCCTATAGATGATCTAGCATCATCACTAACATTACAAGATTAAGGTTTGGTTTAATTCTTTTTATTTTTAGAAAAGTAATTTCTACTCATTGAAAAACTACTTAAGATTTAATATTCTCCAAACCAAACATGGGATCATGTTGACACATGTCATAACCACATATTTTAGTCCATGGGAATGTGATTTAAAGTGGTGTCACAATTTAATAAGGTTTTACCCTTTTATTTTAATTAATTAAAGTGGATAGAAATGCCTATGGGGCATTCTTTTATTACTTGAACATTCTTTCTGTAAGTAAACCTATATATTTTTATATATTCTGAAAGGTATGGTTAAATGTGATTTTTGAGAGTTGGAATCAACTCAAAAGCTATCATGGTTTTAATTTGAAAAATGTTTGAATGCAGAAAAGCTTCTGCCTTGTTATTTTTGCCAAGGATGATCTACAGATCCAAATGACTTGAATCCAACAGGCTTGGATTCAGCATTTCCAGACCTTACTAAAAAAATTGGTTTCATTCAATTTGGTGCAAAGAATCGACCTGGGTTGATTTTTGAAAATGGGTACAGAAGTGTGTTTGAAATAAATTGGAAAAGGTTTAATTCAAATAACTGGGCTACGCGGGAAACGATACTGGGCCGCCTGCTAAGCGCAGCGCTTCCGCGGGCTGTTTAAGTTGTTGTCCCCACGCGTCAGTGACACAGGGGGTGCGAAGCGGTATGGGGTGATATGGTGCGTTCGATTGGGTTCTAATCCAACGGCTGAGAGTCATCGTCGACGTTGAGCAACGCCGGTGAGATAAAAACCTAGCGCGTCCTGTGGGGGTTGCTGGGGGCTCACCGGGGTGTAGGCTAAGGTCGGCGAGGCGGGCGAACGACAAAGTCGACGACGGCGAACTCAGGGGTGGTCGCGACGGCTCCTGGGGTGGACGAAATCGGTGGAGCCCTTCTTCTCCAGAGGCGGCCTGCTCCGGCGCAATTCCGGCGATGCGCTGCTCGCCTTGCTCCGGGACTGAGGTGGGGTGGTTTTGGGTGAGAGAGGAGTGGAATGGTGTGAATAATTCGAGCGGGGGAGTCCTCCTTTTATAGGCTCGACGGCGAGACCAGACGACATGGGCGAGCGACGGTGGCGACATGGCTACGGGCTGCTAGAGGCATGCCGGTGGTGGTGATCGCTTGGTGGTCTCCTGGCGATGCTCTATGGCTTTAATGCGCTTGTAGGGGCGGTGCGGTTTGGTCTGGAACGTGCGGTGCTCTGCGCGGCAGAGGCGGCGTCTTCGACGGCGAGCGGTGGCTGGGCGGCATGGGGCGGCGAACGGGGATGTCTGGAGGTTTCCTGGGTCGGTGGTGATCGCGTATGCACGCGGCGAGGGCGACACGCGGTCTGTGGGCTTCGGTCGAGCGTGGCGCTCTGGCGCATGCTCGGCACGGTTGCTGGCGAGCTGGGCGCGGTCCGTGCGTGTGGTCCAGGGGTTAGTAACGCTCGCGGCTGGGACAGGGAGTGGCAGTGGACGGTGGACTGCCTCCTAGACAAGGTTGGCACGGTTAAATCTTCTCCTAGCTTGTTGTCTCCACTGGGGTGGCATGGGTGTGCTCGGCTGTTCACCATTGATGGCAATGTCAAGCTTACAGTGAGGCTAGTGCTTGGTTTAACTTACTTGATGATCTACTGAGATGGTTGTGAGCTAAAGAGGGAACAAGTTAGGCTTCAATCATTGCTCACTATAGTGTTTAGGATTTTGATGATTTGTGTCTACAACCTGTTTGATGAAATGGCCGCAAGAATTCAAGTTTTGAATTTTGAAAAGATTTTTGGTGGGTGTGCTAGGTTGATGCTAGGGAGTCTGAAGATGCTTGGGTTTTGAAAGTTGAGCTTGTTTGAGTGGTTTTTGAAAAAGTGGGATCTTCTCATATGATAAAGATTCAATTTTGAAAGTAGTTTGTGACAGCCAAAGTAGGCATGGGAGTTAAATTGGTCAAAATGACAAGTCCCTTATTTTATTTGTTTTGATTCACTTGTCTTTAGGAAAAGTGTGGGAAATGTTTAGATGATATTTATTTCACCTAAGCATCCAATTACAAGCAAAGGAACACACAATCAAGGTGGTTCAAAGGTATTCAAAATGAAATGCATACTCACATGCATGCTTCCATAATTTTATTTAGAAAAGTTTTTGTTAGCCCTAATTTTGATGATTAGAAATTGATGATCCAAGTTTAGTATTTTTGGGATGTTACAAACCTTCCCCCCTTAAACAAAATCTCGTCCCGAGATTTGAGAAAGGACAAAAAATATTACCTAGGATTTGAAGAGATCGGGAAACTCCGTCCTGATGTGATCTTCGCGCTCCCAGGTAGCTTCCTCTTCAGTGTGGTTGCTCCACTGAATCTTGAGAAACTTGATGCTTCGGTTTCGGGTAGTTCTGAAGGCTTCTTCCAAAATACGGATGGGTACTTCGGGATAGGTCAGGTCGTCGTTGATCTCTATGGTCCGGTGATCGATATTCTTGAACACTTCGGTTTCTCTAGGACTTCGAGACACTTGCGAAGTAACGAGATATGGAAGACATTGTGCACTGCTGACATCTCTTCAGGTAGTTCCAATTGATACGATACTTCTCCTCGATGGTTCAAAATCTTGAAAGGTCCTATATATCTGGGGGCTAACTTTCCTTTGAGTTGGAAACGCTGCATTCCCTTCAATGGCGACACTTTCAGATAAACAAAATCTCCTATGTTGAAGGCGAGGTCTCTACGTCTCTTGTCGGCGTAACTCTTTTGTCTGGATTGGGCGGTCTTGAGGTGCTCACGAATCTTGTGAACCTTCTCTTCGGCTTCTCGTAGGATGTCGGGTCCGAAAATCTGACTCTCTCCTACTTCCGACCAGTTCAAAGGGGTGCGACACTTCCTTCCGTACATGAATTCAAATGGGGCCATTTGCAAACTCACTTGATAACTGTTATTGTAGGAAAATTCTGCAAACGGCAGATAGTCTTCCCACTTGGATCCATATTCTAACACACATGCTCTCAGCATATCTTCGAGTATTTGATTTACTCGCTCTGTATGTCCATCGGTCTGAGGGTGATACGCGGTGCTGAAATCTAGGCGGGTTCCTAAACCTTCTTGGACTTTCTTCCAGAATCTCGAGGTAAACTAAGTTCCTCGATCCGATACGATGTTCTTGGGGGCTCCGTGCAAACTAACTATTCTAGCGATGTATAACTCTGCTAGTTTCGAACTCTGATATGTGGTCTTGACGGGCAAGAAATGGGCAACTTTGGACAATCTGTCCACTATGACCCAGATAGAGTCATTTCCCCTACTAGAAGTAGGCAGTCCAGTGATAAAGTCCATTCCAACGGAATCCCATTTCCATTCCGGAATCTGCAATGGTTGCAACAATCCAGCGGGTCTTTGATGTCCTTCCTTGACTCGCTGACATATATCACACTTGGCGATATAGCCTTCGATTTCTCTCTTCATCTTATGCCACCAAAATTGCTCTTTCAAATCTTGATACATCTTAGTTCCTCCGGGATTGATAGAATAAAGAGTATCATGAGCCTCCTTCAAAATAACTTCTTTCAACTCAGAATCTGCTGGTACACAAAGGCGTCCTTTGTACCATAGCACTCCTTCTTCGTCTTCGGTGAATCCGGGTACTTTGCCTGTACCAATACGACGCTTGATTCCGTCGATACTAGCATTTCCCTTCTGTGCCTCTTTGATCTGGCTGATCAAAGTGGGCTGAAGTTCTATACTAGCCAAAAATCCTTCACTCACTAATTCCATTCGAAAATCTTCCATTTCTTTGTGCAGGCTTGGTTGCTCCTTCAATATCATGGAGTTCAAGCGGCACGGCAATCTGATAAGGGCATCTGCTACCACATTGGCTTTACCAGGGTGATAGTGAATGTCCAGATCGTAATCCTTAATTAGCTCAATCCATCTTCTCTGCCTCATATTCAACTCCTTCTGAGTGAATATATACTTCAGGCTCTTGTGATTCGAATAAATCTCACAACGGTTTCCCATCAGGTAATGCCTCCATGTCTTCAGGGCTAGAACTACGGCTGCGAGTTCGAGGTCATGTGTTGGGTAATTTTGCTCATGTTGCTTCAATTGTCGAGATAGATAAGATATAACTTTGCCTTCTTGCATTAGCACACATCCGAGACCGATCTTGGATGCGTCACAATACACATCGAAGGGCTTCGTGATATCCGGCATGATCAAGATTGGGGTTGAGATCAATCTTCTCTTGAGTTCTTGAAAACTCGCTTCACATTTGTCAGTCCATTCAAACTTCTTGTCCTTTAGCAATTGGGTCATGGGTCGGGCGATACTCGAGAATCCTTCTACGAATTTGCGGTAATATCCCGCCAATCCGAGAAATGCACGAACTTGGGTTTGAGTGGTTGGGGCTTGCCAATCTTCAACATCTTTCACCTTCACGGGGTCAACGGCAATTCCTCCGGCTGATACAATGTGACCGAGGAATCCTACCTCCTGTAACCAGAATTCACATTTGCTAAATTTTGCATACAGCTGATGCTCTCTAAGGGTTCCAAGAATGGTCCTTAGGTGTAGCTCATGTTCTTCTTCTGATTTGGAATAAATCAGGATGTCATCGATGAAAACAACGACAAACTTATCCAGGAAGTCCATAAAAATCTTATTCATGAGATTCATGAAATAAGCGGGGGCATTGGTTAGTCCGAAAGACATGACTGTATACTCATACAATCCATATCTAGTGGTAAAGGCAGTCTTTGGAATATCCTCTGCACGAATTTTGAGTTGATGATAGCCAGTTCTAAAATCAATCTTAGAAAACACTTTGGCACCGGTCAACTGATCAAACAAATCTTCTATCTTGGGTAAGGGATACTTGTTCTTGATGGTGACATCATTCAACTTGCGATAATACGTACACAAACGGTTACCTCCATCTTCCTTGTCCACAAATAAGACAGGTGATCTCCAAGGTGACGCACTTGGTTGAATCAATCCAATTTCCAACATGGCATCCAGTTGCTTCTTCAGTTCTGCTAGCTCTGACGGGTTCGTACTATAGGGTCTCTGGGCTATGGGTCCAGTTCCGGGAATTAGCTCGATGATAAATTTGATCCCGATCTGGGGGCATACCGGGCAAAACATCTGGAAATACATCGGGGTATTCACAGACTATCCGGACTTGGTAAATGGTAGGTTGGGCTATACTCTTGTTGCATTTGAATTGGCGAGGTAAGGTTTCAGATATATGCTCGACTGATATTCCGGCTGTACTGGTCATGGTGATGGCTTTCTTGGCACAGTCAATCAATCCTTTATGTTTGGACATCCAATCCATTCCTAGTACAACTTCCAAACCTTTAGTTCCGAGTACTATCAGATTAGCATAAAAATCTATGCCATGGATTCGGATAGGGACGACTTTGCAAATTTTCCTAGCCTTGGTGGTTGATCCGGGAATTTGAACAATCATAACCTGATTCAGTTTGGTTGGTTGAATTTTACTAGTGCATGCAAATTCTTCGGTGACAAATGTAACACCCTCGGAATCGGCCCTATGCAAGTTTTAGCGCTTCCCGCCAAACCCACATAGAAACGATTCAAAGGTGCCCACCAGGCACTTTTGTGCGGGTGGAAAACGAAGTAATATCATTACACAATAGTCCTCGATGGAACCCACAAAACATATATACAACAACGACTCAATCAGTCAAGAATACAGATATACAGTACAAAGATCCAAATCACCTTGAAAACGATACAGCGTCCGAGTACGGACAAGATGCAAATTGAGCTAAGAGCCCTGAAGAATAACCAATGGCGTCCATAACCCTGCCCAGGCCAAGCCGGAAGGGTAACCCTGCTAACGACGTCGATCTCAAAACCTGCTAAAAACAAAAGGGGTGCCGACAAAGGGCGCAGGAAAAAGAGAGCGGTCAGTACTGAGGCCAGTACACGGCGAGACTAGAATTCGGCGGTCCTCGCCTACATAGGTATGGTGGACTGAAGCGACAGCGCAGCATGCACTAAACAACCTATAGAGACTCAATACAACTGGCGGCTATCAGATAGGGATAAGAAAGACCTATTCGGATCCAACCTGGAACTATCACCAAGCATACCCATCCTGGTATTTCCCCCTCGAGACCAAACGAGGAAGTCAACCGAGGAACTCACAGTTGGCAGTTTTATTCATTCCGTTATAGTTGCGGCAATTACTAGTCAGATATAGATAGTCGTCCTGATATAATAAGCAGTGGGCACTTTTAGTTAACCATTCCGTTGTAGTTGTAGTACTTACTAGTCAGATACATATAGCATGAGGCATCCCAAAACCCAGCAGTTATTGGTACTTTTATTTAGCCATTCTGTTGTAGTGAAGCTGATTACTAGTCATATCGGATACAAGTCAAATTATAACAGTAAACTTTAGTTATAGTTGTCTATGATCGAGAACTGTGCTCCAAGTCGTCCATAACCGCGGACACGGCTTCTCGAAAAGATTTAACCCTGCAGGGGTGCACCAAAGTTTCCACACGCACCTACACCCTTGTTGTCAGATTAGGTAGGTACAAGATCATAAAACATACACCCAACGGTATGTCGACGGGGTTTCGGACACGACGTTTCCCAAACCCAAAGCAAGCACATGGGGGCCACCCCACTAAGCTACCCGCAACGAAGTCGGCCGGCTCCGAGACGGACCTAGAGGTTTGTGCCAATGGCTGTAAACGACTGGGAACCCGAAAATGTGACTGGGCTTGTCGATACCGCGAAAACATTCCACATTTGTTCCTAAACAGTACAGGCGCTCCACGCGCAATCGTAAATAAAGCAGTAAAGCATGGCATAAGTACAGGATAGTAATAAAGCCCCAAACTACTTTGTGGCCCCCGGTACAATACTTTGAAATCAGGTACTAATCGATGGGGGTGCCCACACACCCCACCTGTGGTTAGCGCGCTCGATCTCGGAACAGGTGTCAAGAACTCGGGGTCCTACGGGACACCAGTGAGCGGTTAAAAACCAAATATTGTCTATTACCCACCGGTGCCTCTGCATTTACCTACTTTCAATTTTAGTTATTAAACAGTAATTAAATCCATGATCATCTCCAACATTAAACATGCGGCATTACTCCAACAACTGTGGTACTTGACGACACGCAACAGCACTTGAGCAAGCGACTACGACACGCAAGTCCAACTATCTACCAAACAACAGGTAATAGGATGTGACCAAGGCAATATAAGGCTGCAAGGGATATCACGGGTACAAAAACTAGAGCATCGCATCACAGTTAGCAATAGATCAACAGGAGGAAGTAAAGACTAGAAATGTAAAATAGGTAGAAAGAGGGAGAATGCTCGCCTGAAAAACATTGTCGAAGGTTCATCCGAAGATCGGGTCGACACTCGCATCAACTCATCGGCCTAATACGTGAAGAAGCAAAGCACTAGCAGAAACACCGGATGCAATATTTAATACTACGGCAGAAGATCGGGCATGATGCATGTATGATGTATGACATGGCAAGTATGCGATGCAATTAGGCCATATTAAGCGGAATCGGGGTCCCGACAATTATTAAGTTCATGTTGTTTAGATACCCCACATTTTAAATGTTACCTTAACATGGCAAAACATAGCATCGGTTTGCACAAATTTAAATAGAGCCCATGTAAGACTAGATTCGTCGGCATATGGACTCCATATTTAATTATAAGGTGAATTGGCTTAATGCCCCCAAACCACACAAATATGCATGCGAGTATGAATAATTTAATATGCAAAAAGTGATAAATATCATATTATAAAAATAGGGTCTTAGAAAGGGGTCACACATGGTTCCGTCGATCTTGGCTCCGAGGGTTTGGGTTCGATCTTGATCTTCAAACTTCGGGAAGGAGAACTTGGCGCGGCACCGGGTTCGGGATTGATCTTCGGATCTGGGGTCGGGGATCAGATTCTCCGGGTCCGTGATCCACGGTCTTCGAGTCCAGGAAGGGGGCTTGACGTACAAGATGGAGATATTCGGGTTACATCGTCAGTTGCCGGTCCTCAGTCTTCTGCAGTACCAAAATTATTCTCAAGTGAAGGCCAAAATAGTAGAGGTGGTCAACATCTCCACACGGCCACCACATCCAGGCATCTTCACTCCAGCAACCATGTACAAGCACATCGTCGTAGACACGAGCACTAACAGCAAACAAAAAAAAAGGATCAATTGAGCATTGAGGTCAAAGAGAGGCATCAGAAGTACAGAACAGAAGCCAACATCAGGAACGAAGGCACTATCGGGGATTTGACTGGAATCGACTGTGCTGCATGTCTGAACTAGTGGTAGGCCGCATCTTCCGGTTGGGGTAGGGAGCACGCAGGCGAGACGACGAGGAGGGGAGCGTCAGCGACAGGGGCTCGCAAGGTTGGAGGTGTCGACGGGAAGCGAGGGCCCGGGAGGCTCGCGGCCTGCGCGACTGTAGAGCCGGGACGGGGCAGGGGCCCGCAGGAGAGGGCCGGCGGCCCGTGGCCTAGGAGGGCCGTCTTGACGGAGGCGACGCACGCACACGACCAGGAAGCTCGGGCCGGCCGGCGTTGGGGCTCCGGGGCGCAGCCGCGAGAGAGGAAAACCGGGGAGGAATCGGTTGGGGCAGGGGCCTGCGACCGACGAAGATCGGGCGGTAGGGGGCGAACGGCGGCCTCCTGGTGGCGGTGGGTGAGGTCGGGGAAGGAGGCGCCCTGGCGGCTGGAGCTCGAGGCCAGGCGGCAGCGGGCGGACAAGCAGAGAGGAAGGGCGACTATGCTTGGGCGGTGGCCAGAGCTATGCGGGGGGGAGTGGAGAGGGCGGGGCGTGCGGTCGGCTGGGGTCGGGCGGTAGGGTGGTGAAGGGCGCCCAGGCGGCGCGGCCATGGTTCCTGGCGGCAGGTTCAGGAGGAGAGAGGTGGGGGAAAGGAACGAGGAAGGAGCGGGGCAGACGTGATGGTGGGGCCAACAGCGAGTCAAGGGAGGCTTCTCCTGTGCACTCCTGGTGTGCGTGCGTGCGTTCTGAGTGGCGGCTGGGGGAAAATGGGAGGAGGGATCGGGGGTAGCTAGGGTTTGCATGGGGATTAGGATTAGGGTTTTATATGGGGTATTATATGGTCTGTCTAGTTGAGCCTTTGGGCCTGACCGGATAGACTGCCTCCCCGATTTTACAAAACTATTTTATTTTGATGTGTTCATTTATTTTTATACAAACAACTTGTGTAACAGTTTTTGACAAATAAAATATCTAGTGAGACTAGGCTTTTTTAATTTGAAATTGAAGGAGAGGATATTTAGAAAACAAAGTAGGCCTTTGGCGAAACAGTTTTGGCAATTAATATGCATGATGATGTCATGATTATGCACAAAGCAAAAAAACGGCGATTTTCTAGTAGTGGATTTATCCGGGGTGCTACAATTCGACACCACTAACAATGGATCTCACCCTCGAGATCCGCCTCATGGTACAGGGAAGAAGGACGACAATATGAATCTCCTCGCTTCATGTAGATCTTCCCGACACCACTAACAAGGGTTCTTTCTTCATCTTGAAATCGGCGACACCACCAACAAAGGGGCGTGGCTCACGTTCGTCGAGAGAAAACTTCGGAGAGACAAAGGGCGAAGGTAGAGGTCTCAAAGGCTAAGGCCACCTTTAACTTCTACGGAAGGAGTAAATTGCATTGATCCACCATTCAACATACAAAAGCGAATGATAAGAGTAGTGGTATGGTCGCGACTCCATCCCGCACTCAAAGCATTACTCCGTACAAAAATAGCGAACTATGCAACCAACTCGCGGAATTCAGACTGAAGATCTCGACAAGCAAGGTTCGACAACAAAGGAGGGATGGATATTTTCATCAGATCTGGTGTAGATGACTTCGTTGTATCGGAAAACACCGGAGGATAGAAGGAAATTTTTTAGTGAACTTTCGGTCCACTGAAAGGTACAACAGATGAAAGATTCATCAGATAGCATGAATGTCGGATGTCGAAGCACCGTTACAAGAGGATGGATGCGAAACCCTGAAGGTACGATGGAAACCCAACCACGAGAATTCCTGGATTCGAAGATAAGATAAGAGCAGATCGAAAACACGCAGAGGTAAGAAGAGAATAGCAGAGGGGTAAGGAGTAAAACAGACCTAATCAGATCTATCCAACCGATTTTCAAAAATAGTTTTGACACTCTACATCGTCCGTTAGCTAGGTTATCCTACAGGCTGGACCACTGGGGTATCGTAACTGCTGAGCTCTGATACCACTCTGTAACACCCTCGGAATCGGCCCTATGCAAGATTTAGCGCTTCCCGCCAAACCCGCATAGAAACGATTCAAAGGTGCCGACCAGGCACTTTCGTGCGGGTCGAAAACGAAGTAATATCATTACACAATAGTCCTCGATGGAACCCACAAAACATATATACAACAACAACTCAATGAGTCAAGAATACAGATATACAGTACAAAGATCCAAATCACCTTGAAAGCGATACAGCGTCCGTGTGCAAATTGAGCTAAGAGCCCTGAAGAATAACCAATGGCGTCCATAACCCTGCCCAGGACAAGCCGGAAGGGTAACCCTACTAACGACGTCGATCTCAAAACCTGCTAAAAAAAGGGGTGCCGACAAAGGGCGTAGGAAAAAGAGAGCGGTCAGTACTGAGGCCAGTACACGGCGAGACTAGAATTCGGCGGTCCTCGCCTCATAGGTATGGTGGACTGAAGCGGCAGCGCAGCATGCACTAAACAACCTATAGAGACTCAATACAACTGGCGGCTATCAGATAGGGAAAAGAAAGACCTATTCGGATCCAACCTGAAACTATCACCAAGCATACCCATCCTGGTATTTCCCCCTCGAGACCAAACGAGGAAGTCAACCGAGGAACTCACACAGTTGGCAGTTTTATTCATTCCGTTATAGTTGCGGCAATTACTAGTCAGATATAGATAGTCGTCCTGATATAATAATCAGTGGGCACTTTTAGTTAACCATTCCGTTGTAGTTGTAGTACTTACTAGTCAGATACATATAGCATGAGGCATCCCAAAACCCAGCAGTTATTGGTACTTTTATTTAGCCATTCCTTTGTAGTGAAGCTGATTACTAGTCATATCGGATACAAGTCAAATTATAACAGTAAACTTTAGTTATAGTTGTCTATGATCGAGAACTGTGCTCCAAGTCGTCCATAACCGCGGACACGGCTTCTCGAAATGATTTAACCCTGCAGGGGTGCAACAAAGTTTCCACACGCACCTACACCCTTGTTGTCAGATCAGGTAGGTACAAGATCACAAAACATACACCCAACGGTATGTCGACGGGGTTTCGGACACGACGTTTCCCAGACCCAAAGCAAGCACATGGGGGCCACCCCACTAAGCTACCCGCAACGAAGTCGGCCGGCTCCGAGACGGACCCATAGGTTTGTGCCAATGGCTGTAAACGACTAGGAACCCGAAAATGTGACTGGGCTTGTCGATACCGCGAAAACATTCCACATTTGTTCCTAAACAGTACAGGCGCTCCACGCGCAATCGTAAATAAAGCAGTAAAGCATGGCATAAGTACAGGATAGTAATAAAGCCCCAAACTACTTTGTGGCCCCCGGTACAGTACTTTGAAATCAGGTACTAATCGATGGGGGTACCCACACACCCCACCTGTGGTTAGCGCGCTCGATCTCGGAACAGGTGTCAAGAACTCGGGGTCCTACAGGACACCAGTGAGCGGTTAAAAACCAAATATTGTCTATTACCCACCGGTGCCTCTTCATTTACCTACTTTCAGTTTTAGTTATTAAACAGTAATTAAATCCATGATCATCTCCAATATTAAACATGCGACATTACTCCAACAACTCTGGTACTTGACGACACGCAACAGCACTTGAGCAAGCGACTACGACACGCAAGTCCAACTATCTACCAAACAACAGGTAATAGGATGTGACCAAGGCAATATAAGGCTGCAAGGGATATCACGGGTACAAAAACTAGAGCATCGCATCACAGTTAGCAATAGATCAACGGGAGGAAGTAAAGACTAGAAATGTAAAATAGGTAGAAAGAGGGAGAATGCTCGCCTGAAAAACATTGTCGAAGGTTCATCCGAAGATCGGGTCGACACTCGCATCAACTCATCGGCCTAATCCGTGAAGAAGCAAAGCACTAGCAGAAACACCGGATGCAATATTTAATACTACGGCAGAAGATCGGGCATGATGCATGTATGATGTATGACATGGCAAGTATGTGATGCAATTAGGCCATATTAAGCGGAATTGGGGTCCCGACAATTATTAAGTTCATGTTGTTTAGATACCCCACATTTTAAATGTTACATTAACATGGAAAAACATAGCATCGGTTTGCACAAATTTAAATAGAGCCCATGTAAGACTAGATTCGTCGGCATATGGACTCCATATTTAATTATAAGGTGAATTGGCTTAATGCCCCAAAACCACACAAATATGCATGCGAGTATGAATAATTTAATATGCAACAAGTGATAAATATCATATTATAAAAATAGGGTCTTAGAAAGGGGTCACACATGGTTCCGTCGATCTTGGCTCCGAGGGTTTGGGTTCGATCTTGATCTTCAAACTTCGGGAAGGAGAACTTGGCGCGGCACCGGGTTCGGGATTGATCTTCGGATCTGGGGTCGGGGATCAGGGTCTCCGGGTCCGTGATCGACGGTCTTCGAGTCCAGGAAGGGGGCTTGACGTACAAGATGGAGATATTCGGGTTACATCGTCAGTTGGCGGTCCTCAGTCTTCTGCAGTACCAAAATTATTCTCAAGTGAAGGACAAAATAGTTGAGGTGGTCAACATCTCCACACGGCCACCACATCCAGGCATCTTCACTCCAGCAACCATGTACAAGCACATCGTCGTAGACACGAGCACTAACAGCAAACAAAAAAAGGATCAATTGAGCATTGAGGTCAAAGAGAGGCATCAGAAGTACAGAACAGAAGCCAACATCAGGAACGAAGGCACTATCGGGGATTTGACTGGAATCGACTGTGCTGCATGTCTGAACTAGTGGTAGGCCGCATCTTCCGGTTGGGGTAGGGAGCACGCAGGCGAGACGACGAGGAGGGGAGCGTCAGCGACAGGGGCTCGCAAGGTTGGAGGTGTCGACGGGAAGCGAGGGCCCGGGAGGCTCGCGGCCTGCGCGACTGTAGAGCCGGGACGGGGCAGGGGCCCGCAGGAGAGGGCCGGCGGCCCGTGGCCTAGGAGGGCCGGCTTGACGGAGGCGACGCACGCACACGACCAGGAATCTCGGGTCGGCCGGCGTTGGGGCTCCGGGGAGCAGCCGCGAGAGAGGAAAACCGGGGAGGAATCGGTCGGGGCAGGGGCCTGCGACCGACGAAGACCGGGCGGTAGGGGGCGAACGGCGGACTCCTGGTGGCGGTGGGTGAGGTCGGGGAAGGAGGCGCCCTGGCGGCTGGAGCTCGAGGCCAGGCGGCGGCGGGCGGCCAAGCAGAGAGGAAGGGCGACTATGCTTGGGCGGTGTCCAGAGCTCTGCGGGGGGGAGTGGAGAGGGCGGGGCACGCGGCCGGCTGGGGTCGGGCGGTAGGGTGGTGAAGGGCGCCCAGGCGGCACGGCCATGGTTCCTGGCGGCAGGGTCAGGAGGAGAGAGGTGGGGGAAAGGAACGAGGAAGGAGCGGGGCAGACGTGATGGTGGGGCCAAGAGCGAGTCAAGGGAGGCTTCTCCTGTGCGCGCCTGGTGTGCGTGCGTGCGTTCTGAGTGGCGGCTGGGGGAAAATGGGAGGAGGGATCGGGGGTAGCTAGGGTTTGCATGGGGATTAGGGTTAGGGTTTTATATGGGGTAGTATATGGTCTGTCTAGTTGGGCCTTTGGGCCTGACCGGATAGACTGCCTCCCCGATTTTACAAAACTATTTTATTTTGATGTGTTCATTTATTTTTATACAAACAACTTTTGTAACAGTTTTTGACAAATAAAATATCTAGTGAGACTAGGCTTTTTTAATTTGAAATTGAAGGAGAGGATATTTAGAAAACAAAGTAGACTTTTGGCGAAACAGTTTTGGCAATTAATATGCATGATGATGTCATGATTATGCACAAAGCAAAAACACGGCGATTTTCTAGTAGTGGATTTATCCGGGGTGCTACAACAAATGAGTGCGATGCACCAGAATCAAACAACACTCGTGCAAGTACTGAATTAACAGAAAACATACCCAGCACGACGTCTGGCGCTTCCTGAGCTTCTTCAGCATGCATGAGTAAAAGACGGCCGTTGCGGTTGAGTGAGTTCCCTGGGGCAAATCTTCTTCCTGGCTGAACACGACGCTGCTGCTGAGCTGGGACATTGGCATTGGGGGCTGTAGCATTCTTCTTGTTGGGGCACTCGTTGGAATAGTGGCCTTTATTTCCACAATCATAACAAGTCACTTGCGACTTGTCCTTGGCTGCTACAGGCACAACATTGCTTCCAGTCCTCGGGGCAGTGTTGGTGTTGGTGGCAGCATTGTTGTTGTTGAACTTGGGTGGGGCACGGTTGAAATTGCTAGAGTTGCTGGGGTTGTTGTGGTTTCCTCTGGGTCTAGGGTTTCCACGGTTGGGATAGGTGGGACGGTTAATCGGGGGTCTGTTGGTTCTTGGGGCAAATCCTGGAGATGGGTTAGGGTGATACTTTGGGGTCTGATGGGGTCCTGGCTGATGCATCATGCGACGCTTGCAGTTCTCATTGGCTTGGTTGATCTTTCCTTCCATCTGGATAGCTGAGTCCACAAGGGCTTCAATATCAGCAAAGGGGATATTGACTAACACCGTCTGCATCTCGTCATGCAGACCATTCAGAAATCGTTCTTTCTTCTTGGCTTCGGTGTCGATCTCATCCGGGGCATACCTAGCTAATGACAATAATTTGTCACGGTATTCCACTACATTCATCCTTCCTTGCTTCAGCTCTCTGAACTCGTCTCTCATTCTCTTGATCAAACCTGGTGGCACATGGGTTCTGCTAAACTTGACCTTGAATTTCTCCCAGGTCAGCATATGGCCTCCGGTCATTGCACGAACACTGTTCCACCATGCCCTGGCATCTTCGGCTAGATAGTGGGTGGTGAACAGAACTTTCTCGTTGGCTTCCACTCCGGCGACTTCTAAGTTATTTTACATGGTTTGCAGCCAATCATCGGCGTCTAGGGGATCTTCTGACTTAGTGAAAATGGGTGGGTTGGTATTCTGGAAATTCTCGAGCTTAGATCCATGGTTGTCCTGATTTCCGTGGCCTTGGTTATTGTGGGCAAGCTGAGCTATCTGTTGCAGAGTGGCTAGGTTGGCTTGACGTTCCGATCTTTCAGCTTCGCGGTCAGAAGTCAACATTTGCAGGATCTGCAACATCGGGTCCGGGGATGAACCACTTCCTCCACGTGGCATCTGAAGATTGAGATAGATCATGAGAAAAGAGGGAAATTTCTAAAGTTTTTGGGTCTATTTTTTTTTTAAAGTTTGACTCAGATTTTCTAGCAACTAGATTTTTCATTCATTCATTCATTCATTCATTCATTGCACACGATACAACACACACCACAACAAGGAAAACTGATGGGTTTAAGAACCATTCTGGAAACTACGATACGGTGGGACCGAATACTACTCGCTACGCTAGTGCTCAAGTGCTACTACTCCTCGGAATCTGTGGCTTCATCATCCTCATCATCGTCAATGAAGGCGAAATCATCCTCATCGGTGAAGAAGTCCATAGCCGGATCCTCCAGAAAATCATCATCATCGCTGAGATAGGAGTAGGGGTCTCCACGAAGATCCTCTCCAGCATTCTCCCTTTCCTCCAACTACATGTCTCTCTCGTGGATGGTCTCCTCCAAAGATGAGATACGATGGCGAAGACGGGCAATGATGCGCTCCTTCTTGTCGAGCTGACGGCGGCGAGACTTGCGATCCTTTGCTAGCATGGCGATGGTCTGATCCTTCGTCTTGATGATGGCAGACTTGTGGTTAGAGTAGTCACGACAGTTATCCAACTCCTGCTGACAGTCGTACATCATGAAGCTAAGGTGGTCCAATTGAGTCTTCAGCTCGGGGTGGTATGGGGCTTCCAGGGGTTGTCCATTTTCATCACGCCTTGGGCAAAACTCAAAGCGGGTTCCCTTGATCTGATTGATGCTTTGCCCACACAGACGGGCAAGAGCTTCCTGCATAGCCCTGGCCAGTCCATCGAGCCAGTTGTTCTCTCTCAAGGTAAACTGAATTCCCTCAGCAGTGGGAGGTTCAATCTTTCCTCGGAGACTTGCAACAATTAGCCACTGCAGATCTTCTCCTCCTTGATCATTGAGTTGAGCTCCGAAGAACTCGGGGTGCGGATGCTCCAGAAGTTTCGAAAGCTGGTCCAAATCCCTCTCAAATATAAGGTCTCCTCCATTCCCCAACTGATAAAACTTGTTGTACTTCACGTCCATCTATAAGAATATAGGATGAGTAAGTTAGTAGAGTGATTAAGTGTGTCAAAATTTTATGTATTTTGCAAAGGTTTTTGAAGAACATGAATTTTCATGAAAGAATCAAAGGGATAAGAATGAGAATAAGTTTTTTTTGTAAATATTTGCTTCCTTTGGTTTTGAAACTAAGTTTTTGATTCAAACGTCCAGTCTAACTAGGGTCTCCTATGGTCAGGATGGCTCTGATACCAACTTGTCAACACCCGGATTTTTAATCCTAGATGCCTGTTATGCCATACATCGCAATCCCAGGATTACCATTTTTGCGAGACATAACAGAATTGGATACCACAGTACATCATCCATTACAAACCATACATAAGTTCTTACACAAATAGGGATCTCATGATCTAGTTCTTAATACAACATCAAGCAACGGAATACATAATAATAACGATGGGAGATGATCCTAGTACTCCTCTTAATACAACATCAAGCTCCATCTTCTGGGTCACACGCAATGCTGACGATGGGAGATGATCCTAGTTGCCGTAACCTTCCTGGGGTCCATCCTCCAGGTACTCCTCTTCATAGTCTGGCCATGGGAATAGCCAGGGACAAAGCCATGAGTACTCTTTAAGTACTCGCAAACTAATACTAACAAGTGAAAATGGTTTTTGATAATAGGACACTAGGATCTAGGGTTGTTTTGCAAAAGCCAGATTTATCTCTACTAAGTTTAGGAGCAACGAATGCTAGTTGAAGTTTATAACATCTAAGCGGGAACTTGTATTTCATATCACAACCCTGTTGTGGTCAAGTCAAAGTCTCAATTCATTTCACAAGTCATTTTGAAAAGTCTGACGGGGGAACAGTATGGCCACTCCAACTGTCCATAACCGCGGACGCGGCTATTCGAATAGTTTGACACTCTGCAGAGATTGTACACTTTCACCACAACATTCCATACATCCGTCAGGAACAAATCCTGAATTCACCATACTCAGTATGCGGATAATCAATCCTAACCTTTCAATTACACGCCCTAGTATAAGCACCTCTCCTGTGAGTTTGGCCTCCCAACCATGACCAACTGTCATCTTGGATACTGCACAGGTGGACAATCTTCACAAGATAGCCTCAGCTCAAACCTTGGTCGTGAGGGAACTAATACTAAGGTATATAAGTTTCCAGTCAAGCCCTACCCAATCTTCGGGTATTGTGGTTGTACGATAAAATTGGAATGGTATCGCATCGAGACAACCATCAGTTTTATAAAGGGCTAAGGCTCATGCCTCAACATTTTCATCACCAAAATCATCTGGTGTTTTGGAAACACATGTCAAAACATTTCAATAGAATGATCCATCATTCCAAGGTTTTCATAACCATTTTCACCAAGTATTCCCATCTAAGATTGATCAAGTTTTAGGCTTAGCACTAGCATCTACAAGTGGGGATAATTACTAATGAGGGGTGGTAGACTAGTGGATTTTCAACTAAGTTCAACCGTATATCTTAGGATGACATCAAGGTTTCTAACTTAGGCCAAATTTTATGCTCTTTATGCAACCTTCAGCTACATCTTTCTAGAATCTACAAGTCACTTAAGTCAATCTCTAAGTTAAAGCTTTGATAAAGAAATAAAGTAGAAACTTGCAAATAAACTAGGATTGGGGTATCAAGTGGGTATGATCACATATGCTTAAGGCATATAGTAGGCATGGTAGCAAGTAAGGGTTTGCTTGCATCAGTAGAGTATCTTGCAAGTGTTAGCTTGCACATTCACTAGTAGTATTAGGCTTGCACAATATCAGTATAAGCTTGCTAAGTTAATAGCTTGCAAGTATTGGCTTGCCTTGTGCAGAGCAGTGGTTGAAGTTCTCCTCGGCTTCTTGTTCGTAGATCCTCCTTCCTCCTCGTATCCTTGGTCGGTACGAGCGTCTATAAATAAATACGAGGTACACAATCACCAAGCAATACTTACCTACTTGCAATCATCACACAAAAGGGTCCTATAGATGATCTAGCATCATCACTAACATTACAAGATTAAGGTTTGGTTTAATTCTTTTTATTTTTATAAAAGTAAATTCTACTCATTGAAAAACTACTTAAGATTTAATATTCTCCAAACCAAACATGGGATCATGTTGACACATGTCATCACCACATATTTTATTCCATGGGAATGTGATTTAAAGTGGTGTCACAATTTAATAAGGTTTTACCATTTTATTTTAATTAATTAAAGTGGCTAGAAATGCCTATGGGGCATTCTTTTATTACTTGAACATTCTTTCTGTAAGTAAACCTATATATTTTTATATATTCTGAAAGGTATGGTTAAATATGATTTTTGAGAGTTGGAATCAACTCAAAAGCTATCATGGTTTTAATTTGAAAAATGTTTGAATGCAGAAAAGCTTTTGCCTTGTTATTTTTTCCAAGGATGATCTACAAATGCAAATGACTTGAATCCAACGGGCTTGGATTCAGCATTTCCAGGCCTTTCTAATAAAATTGGTTTCATTCAATTTGGTGCACTGAATCGACCTGGGTTGATTTTTGAAAATGGGTACAGAAGTGTGTTTGAAATAAATTGGAAAAGGTTTAATTCGAATAACTGGGCTGCGCGGGAAACGATACTGGGCCGGCCTGCTAAGCGCAGCGCTTCCGCGGGCTGTTTAAGTTGCTGTCCCCACGCGTCAGTGACACAGGGGGTGCGAAGCTGTAACACCCTCAGAATCGACCCTATGCAAGTTTTAGCAAAACCCGCCAAACCCGCATAGAAACGATTCAAAGGTGCCCACCAGGCACTTTCGTGCGGGTGGAAAACGAAGTAATAACATTACACAACAGTCCTCGATGGGACCCACAGAACAGATATATATACAACACGACTCCATGAGTCAAGAATACAGATATAATATACGAAGATCCAAATCACCTTGAAAATGATAGAGCGTCCGACTACGGACAAGATGCAAATGGGGCTAAGAGCCCTGAAGAATAACCAATGGCGTCCATAACCCTGCCCAGGCCAAGTCGTAAGGGTAACCCTGCTAACGACGGCGATCTCAAAACCTGCTTAAACAAAAGGGGTGCCGACAAAGGGCAAAGGAAAAAGAGGAGCGTCAGTACTGAGGCCAGTACACGGCGAGGCTAGAATTCGGCGGTCCTCGCCTACATAGGTATGGTGGACTGAAGCGGCAGCGGCAGCATGCACTGAACACCCTATAGAGACTCGATACAACTGGCGGAAAGCAGAGAGGGGTAAGAAAGACCTAATCGGAACCAACCTGATACTACCATCAAACAAACCCATCCTGGCGTTTCCCCTTCGAAACCAAACGAGGAAGTCAACCGAGGAACTCACACAGTTGACAGTTTTATTTATTCTGTTATCGTTGCAGCAATTACTAGTCAGGTATAGATAATCATCCTGATAAAATAGGCAGTGGGCAATTTTAGTTAACCATTCCGTTGTGGTTGCGTCACTTACTAGTCAAATACAATTAGCATGAGATAACCCAAAACCCAACAGTTGTTGGTACTTTTATTTAGTCATTCCGTTGTAGTTGCAATACTTACTAGTCAGGTACAATTGTCGCAAGCGACAAACCAAACAAGCAATTGTTGGCAGTTTTATTTAGCCATTCCGTTGTGGTTGAAGCTGGTTACTAATCATATCAGATACAAGTCAATTTATAACAGTAAACTTTAGTTATAGTTGTCTATGATCGAGATACTGTGCTCCAAGTCGTCCATAACCGCGGACACGGCTTTCAGAAAGTTTTAACCCGGCCGGGATGCACAAATAGCAACACACACACGATCAACCTCGGAAAAACCAAATCAAAACCCAACGAAGCTTTCACGACAAAGCAATCACAGGATTCAGAAATATTTCAGGGGGGAACCCCATTGAGTAGACCCGCAACGAAGTAAGCTAGCTCCGAGACGGACTCAAGGTTTGCGTCAATGGCTGTAAACGACTGGGAACCCGAAAGTGTGACTGGGCTTGTCGATACCGCGAAAACACTCCGCTTACCTAAACAGTACAGTGTGCTCCTCGCACAATCGTAAATACAGTAATAAAGCATGGCATAAGTAAAGGATAGTAAATAAAACCTCAAACTAGTTTGTGGCCCCAAGAAATAAGAATGAATCAAGCTCTGGCTAAGGGGGGCCCATAATTCCCCATATGTGGATAGCGCGATAAATCAAGGAACAGGTATCAAGTACTCGGGGTCCTACGGGACACAAGTGGGCGGTCGGCAACCAAATGTTATCTATCACCCACCGATGCCTCTGCTTACTTACTTCAATTTTAGTTGTTAAACAGGAATTAAAGTGAACGATAAATAAAGCCGAGATCATCTCCAACATCAAACATGTGGCAATACTCCAACAACTGTGGTACATGGCGACACGCAACAGCACTTGAGCAAGCGACTACGACGCGCAAGTCCAACTATCTACCAAACAACAGGTAATAGGAGGTGGCCATGGCAATATAGGGCTGCAAGGGATATCACGGGTACGAAAAATAGAGCATCGCAACACAGATAGCAATAGATCAACAGGAGGGAATAAATACTATAAAAGGAAGATAGGTAGAAAGGGGGAGGTGCTCGCCTGAAAACATTGTCGAAGGTTCATCCGAAGATCGGGTCGACACTCGCATCAACTCAACGGCCTTATCCGCGAAGAAGCAAAACACTAGAACAAACACCGGATGCAATATTTAATACTACGGCATAAGATCGGGCATGATGCATGTATGATGTATGACATGGCAAAGGTGCGATGCAATTAGGTCATATTAAGCGGAACCGGGGGTCCCGACAATTAATTAGGTGGTTCAAGTTATTTAGATACCCCGCAAATTAAATGTTGTCTTAACATGGCAGAAGATAGAACCGGGTTCGCTACACAAATTTAAATGAGGCCAATATAAGGCTGGATTTGCCCGCATATGGGCCCCATATTTAATTATTAGGTGAATCGGCATAAGGCCCCCAAACCAATGATATGCATGCGAGTATGACAATTCAATATGCAACAAGTTGTTATTATATTATAAAAATAGGGTTCTCGGATAAGAGGTCACACATTGGGGGGCTCGACGATCTTGGGGTTCCGGGGTTCGGGGTCGGTCTCAGGGTCCAGGGTTCGACGGGTTCGGTCTCGGCGGAAGCGTTCTCGGACAACGGAGAAGATCTTGTCGCATCCACGAAGAAGGACTTGGCTCGGCGCCAGGGGCGCATCGGGTTCTTCCGGGGCGGTGTCGTTCTCGTCGTTGCGAAGGTCTTGCCGGGTTCGCGGGTCGGGTTCGGTCTTCGGGATCCGGCCCCACGAGATTCGGTCTTGGCATCCGTGAAGGAGAACATGAAGTCGATACCGGGGTTCGCACTTTGGTTCCGGGTTGGCGAACTTGTCGTTTCGAGGGGTTCCTCTGAGTCCGTGCTGACGACCTTGGGGTTCCGACTTTGGTTGTTGGCCGACGAGGAGATCGGAGCACACGATTTGGAGGCCACAAGATGAAGAACACATCCTGCCTTGATTCTCCTTGGACACGCGTGCAGGAATCACACACGGAACTGGTACTTGGCGACAGAGAAGGACATGGTGTGGTGGGGCTTGAGCCTGGTTGCAGGTCGGGGACACACGCAGGAAGCGGCCAAGGACCGAAGCAGCGAGGTTCACAGGAGGTGCCGGCTTCGGGGCGACGCGCTCGAGGCAGATGGCGGAGCTTCGGCCGGAGGCGGGCTCGATGGAGGGGCGGCGAGCGCGGGGACGGAGAGGTGGTCGTGGCGGCGGACGCGCGGCCGAGGGGAGCGCGGCGGAGCGATGGGGGTCGCAGCGAGCGCCGGCGAGGTGTTGCAGGGGCCGCGGGGGTAGGTCGTGGAGGGCGGCGGCGCTGGCCCGAGGCGAAGTCGACGCCGGCCAGAGGTGCCACCGGAGGAGGGGCCGCGGCATGGGGCGAGCGGGCTTGGGCGAGGCGCGGCGGAGAGGAGCGCGTCCGGCCGGGGCGGAGAGGAGCGGAGGGGATGGGGACGGGAACGGCGTCGGGGCGTGAGGCTGCGCGCGGGAGGCGGGCTGCGCCGGCTCGGGAAGGGGAGGCGCAGCGGATGGGGCTAGAGGGCGGGGACGCGTCGAGGGAGGAGGCAGGTTCGGCGCTGTGGGAGAAGGGAGCGGGGCAGAGGCGAGGTCGGGGGTCGGTGGTGGGCGCGCGCGGCGAGAGGTAGGAGAAAGGTGGGGAGGAGAGAGGTTGGGGCAGGCGGGTCCCGCGGGCAGGGGGGTGGACCGGGACGAGTGGGCCTGGGGTTGGTGGGGTGTGACGGGTGGGTCCGGCTGGGGGTCTGCGGGGTGGGGCCCGGGGGTGTGTGGGGCTGTTGGTGGGGTGGGGAGAGAGAGATGAGAGTTGGGTGGGTCCCAAGGAGAGTGGGCCAGGGGTGTAAGAGAGAGAGGGTAGAAGGGACTAGGTGAGAAAAGAGAGAGAGGGGGGAAAAGAGAGGGATTGGTGAGGTGGCAGGGTGGGTAGGAAGTTTGGGGGAGGGTGAGGTGGCACGATTTGGTTGGTGGGTAGATTAGGATTGGGTGGGGATAGGTTTTACAGGGGGCTGTTTTAGTTTTTGTGTTTGTTTGGTTCTGTTCAATTTAAAACAAAGCCACTTTGCAAAATAGTTTTTAGGGAAACAAAATATCCGATACGCTCGGGGTTTTGCCTTTAAAAATAAAGAGGGGTGTTTGTACAAACAGAACTAGACTTTTCGAAAATAATGCAGACAAACAATGCAAGATGATGGCGATGCAATGCACAAAACAACGCGATTTTCTAGTAGTGGTTTTGCGGGATGCCACAATTCGACACCACTAACAAGGGATCTCGTCCTCGAGATCCGCCTTATGGTACCGGAAGGAAGGTCGGCGATCTGATCCTTTGCGCTTCGTGTAGATCCTCGCGACACCACTAACAAGAGGTCGTTGTCCGTGCTCGTTGAGAGAACACTCCGGAAAAACAAAGGACGGAGGTAGAGGTATCAAACAATAAGGCCACCTCCAACTTCCATTAGAAGAGGAAAAGTTACATTGATCCACCAGTTCGATGTACAGAGCGAACAGTAAGAGTCGAGTAGGGTGATCAATCCATCCCGTACCCAAACTATCAACTCTATACATGAATAGGGAAAAATCAGCCAACTCAACTCTCGAGATTTTAGAATGAAGATCTTCACAAGCGGTATTCGGAGCAAAGGAATGATGCCAGATCTGCGTTGGATCTGAGGTAGATGAGGTCATCACATCGGAAAACACCGGAAGATACAACAGAACTCGTATGAAAGACACAATGATTAGGTTCCGCGATGGTTCCATTGGCATGAACAACACATGCTCAAGGTATACTCCAACTTCACCAATACTCGTCCTTCTCATATGTCTTTCAACGACACGGATATCCAGCAAGGAACACATATAGATAAAGAGGTCGAGAACAAAAGATTGGATGAAGGGTACAACAGACAAGTTGCAGATTGATGATCGTAGCACCTCCGTTACAAAAGGGAGAAAACGAAACCCTGACGGTACGACGGAAACCCAACCACGAGAATTCCTGGACTCGAAGAAAAGATAAGAGAGCAGGTTCAAAACACGTCGAGATAAGAGGAGAATAGCAGAGGGGTAAGGAGTAAAATCAGACCTAACCAGAACTATCCAACCGATTTTGCAAAATAGTTTTGACACTCTACCTCGGCCGTTAGCTAGGTTATCCTACAGGCTGGACTTGTGGGGTATCGCAACTGCTGAGCTCTGATACCACTCTGTAACACCCTCAGAATCGACCCTATGCAAGTTTTAGCGAAACCCGCCAAACCCGCATAGAAACGATTCAAAGGTTCCCACCAGGCACTTTCGTGCGGGTGGAAAACGAAGTAATAACATTACACAACAGTCCTCGATGGGACCCACAGAACAGATATATATACAACACGACTCCATGAGTCAAGAATACAGATATAATATACGAAGATCCAAATCACCTTGAAAATGATAGAGCGTCCGACTACGGACAAGATGCAAATGGGGCTAAGAGCCCTGAAGAATAACCAATGGCGTCCATAACCCTGCCCAGGCCAAGTCGTAAGGGTAACCCTGCTAACGACGGCGATCTCAAAACCTGCTTAAACAAAAGGGGTGCCGACAAAGGGCAAAGGAAAAAGAGGAGCGTCAGTACTGAGGCCAGTACACGGCGAGGCTAGAATTCGGCGGTCCTCGCCTACATAGGTATGGTGGACTGAAGCGGCAGCGGCAGCATGCACTGAACACCCTATAGAGACTCGATACAACTGGCGGAAAGCAGAGAGGGGTAAGAAAGACCTAATCGGAACCAACCTGATACTACCATCAAACAAACCCATCCTGGCGTTTCCCCTTCGAAACCAAACGAGGAAGTCAACCGAGGAACTCACACAGTTGACAGTTTTATTTATTCTGTTATCGTTGCAGCAATTACTAGTCAGGTATAGATAATCATCCTGATAAAATAGGCAGTGGGCAATTTTAGTTAACCATTCCGTTGTGGTTGCGTCACTTACTAGTCAAATACAATTAGCATGAGATAACCCAAAACCCAACAGTTGTTGGTACTTTTATTTAGTCATTCCGTTGTAGTTGCAATACTTACTAGTCAGGTACAATTGTCGCAAGCGACAAACCAAACAAGCAATTGTTGGCAGTTTTATTTAGCATTCCGTTGTGGTTGAAGCTGGTTACTAATCATATCAGATACAAGTCAATTTATAACAGTAAACTTTAGTTATAGTTGTCTATGATCGAGATACTGTGCTCCAAGTCGTCCATAACCGCGGACACGGCTTTCAGAAAGTTTTAACCCGGCCGGGGTGCACAAATAGCAACACACACACGATCAACCTCGGAAAAACCAAATCAAAACCCAACGAAGCTTTCACGACAAAGCAATCACAGGATTCAGAAATATTTCAGGGGGGAACCCCATTGAGTAGACCCGCAACGAAGTAAGCTAGCTCCGAGACGGACTCAAGGTTTGCGTCAATGGTTGTAAACGACTGGGAACCCGAAAGTGTGACTGGGCTTGTCGATACCGCGAAAACACTCCGCTTACCTAAACAGTACAGTGTGCTCCTCGCACAATCGTAAATACAGTAATAAAGCATGGCATAAGTAAAGGATAGTAAATAAAACCTCAAACTAGTTTGTGGCCCCAAGAAATAAGAATGAATCAAGCTCTGGCTAAGGGGGGCCCATAATTCCCCATATGTGGATAGCGCGATAAATCAAGGAACAGGTATCAAGTACTCGGGGTCCTACGCGACACAAGTGGGCGGTCGGAAACCAAATGTTATCTATCACCCACCGATGCCTCTGCTTACTTACTTCAATTTTAGTTGTTAAATAGGAATTAAAGTGAACGATAAATAAAGCCGAGATCATCTCCAACATCAAACATGTGGCAATACTCCAACAACTGTGGTACATGGCGACACGCAACAGCACTTGAGCAAGCGACTACGACGCGCAAGTCCAACTATCTACCAAACAACAGGTAATAGGAGGTGGCCATGGCAATATAGGGCTGCAAGGGATATCACGGGTACGAAAAATAGAGCATCGCAACACAGATAGCAATAGATCAACAGGAGGGAATAAATACTATAAAAGGAAGATAGGTAGAAAGGGGGAGGTGCTCGCCTGAAAACATTGTCGAAGGTTCATCCGAAGATCGGGTCGACACTCGCATCAACTCAACGGCCTTATCCGCGAAGAAGCAAAACACTAGAACAAACACCGGATGCAATATTTAATACTACGGCATAAGATCGGGCATGATGCATGTATGATGTATGACATGGCAAAGGTGCGATGCAATTAGGTCATATTAAGCGGAACCGGGGGTCCCGACAATTAATTAGGTGGTTCAAGTTATTTAGATACCCCGCAAATTAAATGTTGTCTTAACATGGCAGAAGATAGAACCGGGTTCGCTACACAAATTTAAATGAGGCCAATATAAGGCTGGATTTGCCCGCATATGGGCCCCATATTTAATTATTAGGTGAATCGGCATAAGGCCCCCAAACCAATGATATGCATGCGAGTATGACAATTCAATATGCAACAAGTTGTTATTATATTATAAAAATAGGGTTCTCGGATAAGAGGTCACACATTGGGGGGCTCGACGATCTTGGGGTTCCGGGGTTCGGGGTCGGTCTCAGGGTCCAGGGTTCGACGGGTTCGGTCTCGGCGGAAGCGTTCTCGGACAACGGAGAAGATCTTGTCGCATCCACGAAGAAGGACTTGGCTCGGCGCCGGGGGCGCATCGGGTTCTTCCGGGGCGGTGTCGTTCTCGTCGTTGCGAAGGTCTTGCCGGGTTCGCGGGTCGGGTTCGGTCTTCGGGATCCGGCCCCACGAGATTCGGTCTTGGCATCCGTGAAGGAGAACATGAAGTCGATACCGGGGTTCGCACTTTGGTTCCGGGTTGGCGAACTTGTCGTTTCGAGGGGTTCCTCCGAGTCCGTGCTGACGACCTTGGGGTTCCGACTTTGGTTGTTGGCCGACAAGGAGATCGGAGCACACGATTTGGAGGCCACAAGATGAAGAACACATCCTGCCTTGATTCTCCTTGGACACGCGTGCAGGAACCACACACGGAACTGGTACTTGGCGACAGAGAAGGACATGGTGTGGTGGGGCTTGAGCCTGGTTGCAGGTCGGGGACACACGCAGGAAGCGGCCAAGGACCGAAGCAGCGAGGTTCACAGGAGGTGCCGGCGGCGCTCGCGCAGGGTCGGCTTCGGGGCGACGCGCTCGAGGCAGATGGCGGAGCTTCGGCCGGAGGCGGGCTCGATGGAGGGGCGGCGAGCGCGGGGACGGAGAGGTGGTCGCGGCGGCGGACGCGCGGCCGAGGGGAGCGTGGCGGAGCGACGGGGGTCGCAGCGAGCGCCGGCGAGGTGTTGCAGGGGCCGCGGGGGTAGGTCGTGGAGGGCGGCGGCGCTGGCCCGAGGCGAAGTCGACGCCGGCCAGAGGTGCCACCGGAGGAGGGGCCGCGGCATGGGGCGAGCGGGCTTGGGCGAGGCGCGGCGGAGAGGAGCGCGTCCGGCCGGGGCGGAGAGGAGCGGAGGGGATGGGGACGGGAACAGCGTCGGGGCGTGAGGCTGCGCGCGGGAGGCGGGCTGCACCGGCTCGGGGAGGGGAGGCGCAGCGGATGGGGCTAGAGGGCGGGGACGCGTCGAGGGAGGAGGCGGGGTCGGCGCTGTGGGAGAAGGGAGCGGGGCAGAGGCGAGGTCGGGGCTCGGTGGTGGGCGCGCGCGGCGAGAGGTAGGTGAAAGGTGGGGAGGAGAGAGGTTGGGGCAGGCGGGTCCCGCGGGCAGGGGGTGGACCGGGACGAGTGGGCCTGGGGTTGGTGGGGTGTGACGGGTGGGTCCGGCTGGGGGTCTGCGGGGTGGGGCCCGGGGGTGTGTGGCGCTGTCGGTGGGGTGGGGAGAGAGAGAGAGCTGAGAGTTGGGTGGGTCCCAAGGAGAGTGGGCCAGGGGTGTATGAGAGAGAGGGTAGAAGGGACTAGGTGAGAAAAGAGAGAGAGGGGGGAAAATAGAGGGATTGGTGAGGTGGCAGGGTGGGTAGGAAGTTTGGGGGAGGGTGAGGTGGCACGATTTGGTTGGTGGGTAGATTAGGATTGGGTGGGGATAGGTTTTAGAGGGGGCTGTTTTAGTTTTTGTGTTTGTTTGGTTCTGTTCAATTTAAAACAAAGCCACTTTGCAAAATAGTTTTTAGGGAAACAAAATATCCGATACGCTCGGGGTTTTGCCTTTAAAAATAAAGAAGGGTGTTTGTACAAACAGAACTAGACTTTTCGAAAATAATGCAGACAAACAATGCAAAATGATGGCGATGCAATGCACAAGACAACGTGATTTTCTAGTAGTGGTTTTGCGGGATGCCACAGAAGCGGTATGGGGTGATATGGTGCGTTCGATCGGGTTCTAATCCAACGGCTGAGATTCATCGTCGACGTTGAGGAACGCCGGCGAGATAAAAACCTAGCGCGGCCAATGGGGGTTGCTGGGGGTTCACCGGGGTGCAGGCGAAGGTCGGCGAGGCGGGCGAACGACAAAGTCGACGACGGCGAACTCAGGGGTGGTCGCGGCGACTCCTGGGGTGGAGGAAATCGGTGGCGCCCTTCTTCTCCAGAGGCGGCCTGCTCCAGCGCAATTCCGGCGATGCGCTGCTCGCCTTGCTCCGGGACTGAGGTGGGATGGTTCTAGGTGAGAGAGGAGTGGAATGGTGTGAAGAATTCGAGCGGGGGAGTCCTCCTTTTATAGGCTCGACGGCGAGACCAGACGGCATGGGCGGGCGACGGTGGCGACATGGCTACAGGCTGCTAGAGGCATGGCCGGTGGTGGCGATCGCTTGGTGGTCTCCTAGCGATGCTCTATGGCTTTAATGCGCTTGTAGGGGCGGGGCGGTTTGGTATGGAACGTGCGGTGCTCTGCGCGGCAGAGGCGGCGTCTTCGACGGCGAGCGGTGGCTGTGCGGCATGGGGCGGCGAACGGGGATGTCTGGCGGTTTCCTGGGTCGGTGGTGATCGCGTATGAACGCGGCGCGGGCGGCACACGGTCTATGGGCTTCGGTCGATCATGGCGCTCTGGCGCATGCTCGGCACGGTTGCTGGCGAGAAGGGCGCGGTCCGTGCGTGTGGTCCAGGGGTTGGCAACGCTCGCGGCTGGGATAGGGAGTGGCGGTGGACGGTGGGCTGCCTCCTAGACAAGGTTGGCACGGTTAAATCTTCTCCTAGTTTGCTGTCTCCACTGGGGTGGCATGGGTGTGCTCGGTTGTTCACCATTGATGGCAATGCCAAGCTTACAATGAGGCTAGTGCTTGGTTTAACTTACTAGATGATCTACAGAGATGGTTGTGAGCTAAAGAGGGAACAAGTTAGGCGTCAATAACTGCTCACTATAGTGTTTAGGATTTTGATGATTTGTGTCTGCAACCTGTTTGATGAAATGGCCGCAAGAATTCAAGTTTTGAATTTTGAAAAGATTTTTGGTGGGTGTGCTAGGTTGATGCTAGGGAGTCTGCAGATGCTTGGGTTTTGAAAGTTGAGCTTGTTTGAGTGGTTTTTGAAAAAGTGGGATCTTCTCATATGATAAAGATTCAATTTTGAATTGCCATTTAAACTATGCATTTGAAAGTTTCTGGATGATTGCAAAGTGGGCCTTGATACTTTGTTATGAGTACATTCAAGGGGTGCAAAGATCCAGAAAAGATTCTGTTAGGTTCTGAAAGTTTGAGACAGCCAAAGTAGGCATGGGAGTTAAATTGGTCAAAACGACCATTCCCTTATTTTATTTGTTTTGATTCACTTGTCTTTAGGAAAAGTGTGGGAAATGTTTAGATGATGTTTATTTCACCTAAGCATCCAATTACAAGCAAAGGAACACACAATCAAGGTGGTTCAAAGGTATTCAAAATGAAATGCATACTCACATGCATGCTTCCATAATTTTATTTAGAAAAGTTTTTGTTAGCCCTAATTTTGATGATTAGAAATTGATGATCCAAGTTTAGTATTTTTGGGATGTTACAGCGCCTCCATCCACAATCCCAATGGGAGGGTGGAATAGCTCATCATGTTGCGCACCATATCCATAAGGGTATGGTTACGCCTTTCAGCTACTCCGTTTTGCTGAGGTTCGCCCGACATAGAATACTGGGCGACTATTCAATTTTCCTGCAGGAACCTTGCAAAAGGTCCTGGTACTTGACCATATGGAGCATGCCGACCGTAGTACCCCCCCCCCCCCCCCCACGATCGGACCGGACTATCTTGATTCTTTTATCATGCTGATTTTCTGCTTCAGCTTTGAAAATTTTAAATTTATCCAATGGTTCGGATCTTTCTTTAATTGGATAAATATAACTATATCGGGAGTGATCATCCGTGAATGTTATGAATGAATCATAGCCATCCACAATTTTCACCGGAAATGGTCCATAAATATCCGTGCGGATTATTTCTAGTGTAGCTATACTTCGGTTTGCACCCTTTTTAATTTGTTTTACATACTTTCCTTTAATACAATCTATGCATTGTTCTATGTCTGAGAACTCTAACGGAGGAAGAATGTCATTTTTAACGAGGCTTTCTATTCTTCCCCTCGAAATATGTCCTAATCTGCAGTGTCATAACTTCGATGAGTCAAGAGTTCGCTTTCTTTTCTTTTGATCTTTGTTCGACAAGGGAACTTGTTAATTCACATCACACACAGAAAATACTTTCTCATGTAAATATAATAAATATAGCTTGTCATGTAGGGTAGCAACACCCACACAAATATCTTTTAACCAAATGGCACATTTGCCATGTCCAAAATAACACTCATACGAATCTTTGTCCAAGCACGACACACTTATTAAATTTCTATGAATGGAAGGAACAACAAGAACATCCTTAAGCAAAAGAGAAGAGCCATCAGCCAGCTCCAGAGGAATGTTGCCAACAGCCTCCACTTCTGCTTCAATCCCATTCGCCACTTCAATGAGTCTTTATCTTTTTGGCAAAATCCTTGTCGAATGGAACCCCTATAAAGAGTTGGCAACATGAACAGTTGCATCAGAGTCAATCCACAAGTAGATCTAGAAAACTTTTCATACAGAGATTCATTAACAAAAGAGACTATATGTTTACCGTTTTTGGCCATTATGGACTTCAGTCATACTGGACAATCCTTCTTGTAGTGGCCAACCTTTTTGCAGTGGTGGCACTGGTCTTTTTCCCCAGGGGTGGGCTGCTGGTACTGATGCTGGTGCTATTGTGGGCCCTTGCCATGTGGCTTGGAAGGTGAGCCACCATGGTTACTCTTGGTGAAGTTCCTCTTCCTATTGTCCTTCACGTAGTTCAAGGAACCACCGTGAAGAGACTTCAGCCTCTCTTCCTCTTGGGAGCACATCCCAATGGTCTTTTCAATGTCCCACTTTTCAGGGGACATGTTATAGTTGATTACGAAGTTCTCGAATGGTTGTGGAAGAGAGGCCATGACCAGGTGCACCAGAAGTGCAGGCTTTAGCTCGAGGTCCTCATCCATGGGCTTCATCTTGGCCGCCATGTTTGACATCCTCAAGATGTGCTCTCTTATGCCATGTGGACCTCTCGTGTACTTTTCTGTCACCAGCTGTTTTAACAACTGGGTTGCATACATCTTTGAAGAGCCAGTAAACTGGCTCTTTATCTTTGCAAGGTATTCGCCCACGGAGGCGCACTCTCCAATTGAGCCCACTATAGCGTTCTCAATTGTGTTCTTTACAAAAGCTAAACATTTCTTATTCGCGTTCACCCACTTTTGATTGTCTATCGAGTAGGCCAGCTCCAAAGGAGCATGGTCCCTCTTTATCTTTTCAAATGCAGCACTTTTCTCAGCATCACCCCTCACAGGGTCAGTAGGCTTGACCGATTGCTTGGTGTCAACCACCCAGTCCACCTCGGCGCATACAAATGCCAGATCAACATTTTTCCTCCATTCAGAGTAGTTATCCCCCCTTAGCAGTGGGACGTTCTTCAAGCAGCTCATGAGGTTGAGACCTCCTGAAAATCACAAAAGATGTGCGATAACCAAAACAACTGTATGCATTAATCCAACGTTGGTATAAATTAAGCATGCAATTGTTTGTGCCATTTAAAATTACATCAATGTTGGATAGAAATAAAATTAAATGCACCTTTAATACTCAATGAAAGGGATCATGATCATGTTTATTAATAACGTTGGTAAATTAATAACATGGAGCATAATCAACTTTAAATCACTTTATCACATCTTTTAAAACAAAAATTCAATGCACTTTATTGCATTCTAGCAATTTAAAACAACTATTTGCAGCGGAAACAATTATTACAACAGTCATAAACTTTAAACTTTATAGAAAAAAATTATGTCACTTTCATATTCTCTAATAAAATATTCATGGAATAAACTGAATAGAGAAAACTATATTAAAATTTGCTTAAAAACTAAGCAAAACAATAAAAAAACAGCTTCTGAAAAAAAAGAACAGAAAAAATAGCACTGTTATGCTCTTTGGGCCTTCACTGAGCGTGGCCCACGACTATCTGCCGCGCGTGCGTAGGATAAGCGGCCTAGCCACTCAATCTGCAGCAGCCCAGCGGCCTGGCAGAGCAGCGCAGTGCCCACGACCACTAGCTGCCGCCCGCGCTGTGCCTCTGCTCTGCAACGCGCTCTCCCTCGCGGCGCATAGCAGTCCCAGTCCGCGTGCTCGCAGCGGCTATCTGCCGCCCATGCGCTCAAGCTCACGCCGCCAGCGGCCCTCTTTGGCCCACCGCGAGCCGCGGCCTGCCCGCGTGCTCGCTAGCCCGTGCCGGCCCACCTGGCCTAGTCGCGTGCCCACCCGCACAGCCGCTCAATCTTGGCCGCCCGATCAGCCTACCCTAGATCTAACGGTCGCGCGCGCACTTTGGTTGAACAAAACGAGCAGTGTGCAGCCCCTTCCCTCTAACCCTAGCCATCTGCTCCCTCCCACCCCGCGAACACCCCCGGCCCGCTCCTTCTCTCTAGCGGCGCTCGCTGCGCGGCTCGAGGTGAGGCGGCGCCGCCCGGTCCTGCCGGCGGCCCCCTCCCTCTCCGAGGCCGCGAGCACCTCCCCCCACCTTGCTCTCTCCTTCATTCCATTCCCTCCCTCACTACCCCATGGAAAAAAGGGCGAGGCAGAGAGTAAAGGAGGAGGACGGCCGGAGCCATGGCGCCCCCTGCCCCCCTTGTCGTTGGTGCGTCCACCCGAGGGTGGGCGCACCACCGTCAAGAGGAGTGGTGGCGGTGCCCCTTGCCGGCACGCAGCGGCGGCCGGTGGGTTCCCCCCTTTGCTTTGTTTGAATCGGACTTTGAGGGGAAACGAAAAAAAAACAGGGGATTTGTTTGCCTTTTCTTGCGGGATCTGGGAGGGAAAAAAAGGGGTTTTCTTTTCTATGCTTTGATTCAGCGTGGGATCTGGGGACTTTGAGGTTTCTTTTGGGGCTTTAGATCTAGGGTTTCTTCGCTTTGCCCCCGAGAGGGTTGGTTCTTCGTTTAGATGCCTCCGTAGGATACCCATCTAAATCGAGAGGAACGGCGCGGCCGCGAGGCAGGCGCACTTTAGATCTAGGTCTTTTACTTTGGATTTCTTTTGCACCGAACAAATCTAGCCACTAGTGGCTCTGATACCATTGTTAGCTTTGCTTTGCAAAGGATTAGACTGGATCTATTCGGTAGCACTTTATCTTTCGTATCTAGACACTAAACTGAGAGAAGGGAAAACCACCTGCGCCCTGGCTCGACAAGCACGAGCCAGAGAGGATGCCGGAACTGGTCCCGGAGTTGGAGCCGCCGTCATTGGCCATGGGGAATAGGGGCGACGGCGTGGGTGTGCAGTGGTGGCGGTGCTTCCCGTCGGCTCGCGCTAACCCTAGATCGGTAGGGGTGTAGGTGGGGTGATGGCACAGCGGCGAACCTCATACCATGCGCTGCCAGCTCCCCACCACTTTATATAGTGCGACGACAGGGGCCCACCAACCAGATAGGGTTGGGCGCGCCCGATCATGGCGCAGTTAGGGGCGTGACGGGCCGTTGGGCTTTGTTACGTTGAGATCTATCTAACAATACCAGTCCATGACTTATAAGAGATATATATATATATATAACGGTGGAAACATATGTCTTAACGATTCATACGTCAGAAGTTACTCTTCTTAAAGAATTTGAATCATACTTCAACAGTTTAGTCTATAAAAAAAGTTGATCCAAAGAGTCAACGAACAAGGAATTAAGGAAAATCATGAATACATGAATTATGTGTACCTTGTCGAGAGTGAAAGATGGATCAAATGACAGAACACTATGGGTTCCGATAGGGCACGATCATTCTAGATCTTATGAGAAAAGAAAGGGCATGATTGGAAGATTTATCTGCTAAGAAAACACAACTCAATAAGCGTGTATCCGTAAAGCTTGTATTTGAAGAGGGAAAAAAGCATACCTCCAAGCAGAAGAAGTAAGATCGTACCACCAAAAAAATGAGGGAAGATCATACCATTTTGCCAAAGAGAAAACACAATAGTAAGTGGACATCTGTCTGTCTCCCTTAACACAGCCAAACGGTAGGAATATGGACAGTACCGTAATAAGCAATTGCTTTGTGTAAAAGCATGAGAAGCCATCATGATCTACTGCATTTACTTGCAAGTGTACCAGCAACCACAAGTATATCTGGCATGTTTTCTAGCTCTCTATCCTGACTATTCAAAAGAAGTGCAGCACTAAATAATTTGTAGGCCTAAATACGAGGGTGATTTGGGCATTGAGGTTTTGGGGATCAAGAAACAAATGTTTACTAATTATAAGCAAGTGGAATTTTAAAACTTCTTAATGAGGAAGGTGTGTGTGTCTGGAGCTGTTTCATATTTAAATCCTTCACTCCAAAGCTAATATAAAACCCATAGAGTTTCCTTTTGGAAAGGACTCATGCACATCAAAGAGAAGTTTTATTAATAAAGTTTCTTTTGTGGAGGACAATGGTATGCACACACACGCTTCTTGGAAGACACTTTATTGGGTGACACCCCATTATCACAACAGTAACAATCCCTATGTAACATTACTTAGGGTAAATACTTTTCATGTCTAATGTTACGTCGATGGTCCCGTTAAATATGTGTTTCGACATGTTTTGACCTTTGGAACAAGTGGACATCCTAGTTACGCATGGTTCAACGGTCAATGAAGGTGGAATTAACCGAAGAACCGGAGTGAACATCGTCCCGTTGACCATGCGTGAGTTCACCAAGGACGTGTTCAGCGTGGGACCTCGGCATCATGAATGTCTCCAACAACGACGATGCTGGTAACGAGCTCAACTACAACGCCTTTGAACAGCGCGGATAGATATAGGGTTTAGTTTCTTACGTTTCTAGTTTAAGTTTCATTCAAATTTGTAATATATCCTAAAATATTCAAATGAAATTCATTGGGATTAGTCTAAATTTATGTGTTCACTATTTTGCAAAAATAAATATTGATAGCGCAGTTGGGGCAGACACCCCCAATATGTTGGCACTTTGTGTCGGTGCTCCCAACCCAAATAGCGGCAATTCGGCATTGTTGCTGGATGCCGTACTAGAAGTGCATATGCTCTATAAGTTCTAAAATTCGTAAATGACCTAAAGGAGAAAACTTCATGGCCTAGATGTCAGGAACCGCTGGGTGTCGACCAGATCGCACTGACAATGCACTATTGGGCCATGGGCATAACTTCCTTTGTGGACTTGTGTTGACGCCCGCGAGCACTAGGAGCTCCTCCTCGAGCACACACCACCACCGCACCCAAAAAACGGGTGGCTACCTAGTCTCATCTAGGGTTAGGTGACCTCGGCGGTGATATCTTCTCCGACGAGGGTTTCTGTACCGTGTCTATGTGCGATAGTGAACTATGTGACGCTCGGGCTGACTATGGGGTTGTCTTGCACAACTTCCCAGCCTTGGCGGCCGGAGGGATCTGTTTTCGCCGGTGGCCGTTCTGGATTTGGAGGTCGAAGCAATGGTGGCAAGTTCGTCTGAAGGGACGAAGGGCGTAGATGTGGAGAAGCTGCTCCGCAAACTGCACTTGAGTGATGTGGAGAAGGAAGGGGTTTTCGTGGCGAAGGAGGATCGTGGCAATCTACCGGAGGTAAAGTGGATGGCGGTGGGAAAGGTACTGACAAGGAAGAGCTTCAGCGAGGAATCGTTGCGGCGTACGATGTTCGCAGCCTGGAACACTGCCCAGGAGGTTACGTTCTGCACGATTGAGAAGAACTTGTTCCTGATCCAAGCACATTGCTTGGGTGACTGGAAGCAGATTAAACAGGAGGAGTCGTGGCTTTTTCGCGATTGCGTGTTGATGTTGGAGGGGATTTCGACGCTTCATCAATTACCCCGTCGGTGATCCCTAGTAGAATTCAAGCGTGGATCCAAATCAACAAGATCCCGCCGCTGTACCGAACCGAAGCGGTCTTGAGGCAGCCGGCGTCCAAGGTTGGGGAGGCGGTAAAGGTGGAGATGAAGGTGGTCCCTTTTGGCAATGGCGAGTTTTATAGGACGCGTGTCATGCTGGATGCGGCCAAGCCACCGATGAGAATTGTGAGTCTTGTCTCCGGAGGGGTGACGAGCTCGACTACACACCGCCTTCGAACGGCGCAGATAGATATAAGGTTTAGTTTTTTTTTATCATTTTTAGTTTAAATATCGTTCTAATTTGTAATGTATCCTAAAATATTTGAATGAAATTCGCTGTTTAGCCTTAAATTTATGTGTTCACTTTTTAGTGTCGTTGGTGCAGACACCACATTGTGGCGGTGTTCCCAAATAGCGGTGCCCTACTAGAACTGGATGATATGGTCTAAGTTCGAAAATTCTTTAATAAATGACCTAAAGCAAAAAAAAAAAAAAAAAAAAAAAAACCTACTTCATGGTCTAAATGTTAGGAACCGATGGGTGTCGACCAGATCGCACTGACAGTGCACTGTTGGTCCATGCACATCAGGTCGCCACTAGGAGCTCCTCCTGCTCCTGCCCTGCTGCCTGTCGGCGGAATGACTTGCCGAAGACGAAGTGGATGCTTCTGTATGGATAATAGTATATGGAGCAGATGCGGCAATTGCGATTTGCGAGCGCCACAGCAGAGCAGAGCAGGACGGGATCACGCGAAATGCATGCTAGATAGTGAAAAGAAGGATCTGGGATCTGGGGGGCGAGGCCCACGTACGCCCGGCTCTTTTTCAGTGGGGGTGTCTTTCAGGACGTAGAGCATGGCATGGCAGTAGAGCGCACACGCGCCGCCGAGTCGGACGAGGCTGTGACTCGGATCGGCGTCACGCCCGCCCGCCCGCCTTCCTGCGCACCGACCGACCGACCGACGCGCTCGCCTCTGATCTGATGTGTGCTTCATGTTCGGCGAGTGAGTGAAGCTGCTTGAGCCGCCGCCCAATCATATTTTTAGCAGTCTGTGGCTCTTCACTAGAGATGCAGCAATGTACTACTTTAGATCACAATGTAAAGCGTTTGGACATGGGGATCTACGCACGCAGATTCTTTGCTTACAGATGCAGCAGATCAATGCTCACTCGCTGGTGCCGCCGCACGGTCTCACCAACTCAACACATAATACGTGAAACGCAGGCCATGCGTGGTACTACTGCCCATGCTTGACCTGACCACAGCAGGCTAAATAAAAGCCAAGCAGGCGGCAGCAGCATAAAATAGCGGTAAAGCAGGAACCTGAAAGAGACGGGGGACGGTCAGAGTCTGTTAGAGTGGCAGCCAACGCGGACTGGCTGCTTCCTCCGCGCTTCCCACGGGCAAGGCAAGCGCCACGAATCAAGCCTAGTGGCTCCTTTTGCTTTGCTCTGCTTAAATAGGCCGTCCGTCCGCCCGTCAACTCTGCGCCAGTCCACTCCACTCGGCACTCGCGCGAGCGCGCGCGTGATCCAAGAAGAAGAACACGAGGCAACGGAGGTACGCGCAGCAGATACGTACATACAGCAACCACAGACTGTAGCGATCGAGAGCAACGGTGAGGCTCAATTAATCGAACAGGCCGGGAGATTGATACGGCGGTGCATTTGCTTGCTCTCGATCGATCCAGCTTCTCCTCCTCTGCTAGCTTGCTTGGCTTTTCTGCCGCTCGGTTGGACCATCGGAACTGGCCGGGTCCGGGTGGATGGCGGCAGCTCCGGAGCCGTCGAGAGCGGCGGCGGCGGCCGGAGTTCTCCTTGTCCTCGCCGTCCTCCTCACAGGTGAGTTTCCGTCAACTACCCTTGATGCAAAATCCTGTATCTATTATATAACATGAGCGCTGCACGCTGGAGGTGCGAGATAGGTTTGTGGCCATTATATTCATTCCGCTGCTTCGTCGGCAATCTTCCGCTCCGCCTTCCGGAGCTCGGTCTGATTTGCTTCTGCTTGCACGACTACTCGCCCATTGTTGTGCTATTCATGCTTACAAAAGAGCATTTCTTCGTGACCCATTTTACCATTTCGCGAGTCCATCGATCGCCCGTGCCAACTTGTGACCACTGGTTGCATTCGCTGGCACTCTCTCAAACTACTCGGTGGTGGTTCCATTTGCTGGAATCGTCTCAGATTATTCAGCAGGTGGTGCGTCCGCTGAGATTAATCATATCCATGGTGTTGGTGGCTGAGGACACTTGCTGATTCCCCTATCTAAAAAGTGCTCCATTATGGCGACGACAAAACCGTATCTCAACACATCGACTTTAAAAGATACGCGCTGATCTTTTGATTATATTCGAGAAAAGATAACACATCCTATCAGCTTTCACTCATTCTTTACAAAGCCTAAACTACCCCCCATAACGTTGGCATTTCCTCCTCCCAATTTCGCGCATCTGATCTGGTTAGCTGTAGTTGCTTTCTTCCCAAAGTTTCTCTGGAAAGGCGCAGGCTTTCCTCATCATTTTTTTATTCGATCGGCACTCTATGCAGACTGCAGCTGATTAAATATGTTAACTTGCCACTAGTCCAGTCACCCAGTGAAGCGTTCGCCGACAGTGCACGTGGAATTAGGACTGTTGGATTTTCGTTACTACTAGTTCTTGGGTAGGACTCCTCATCAGTGGTTGTGCCACCACTTGGCCTTATGGTGCATGCATTGGATCACACACTCCTCATCTTGCTACTGCAGCTAACCGTATGTTAGTACTGCACTCCCGAAGTCCCGTTCGCCTTGCACTGATGTAATGATAAAGGGTGATGCAATTAGTATCGAATAATCGAGAAAATGCATAAAAGGACGATAATGAATTTTTCATCCATATCTCGATAGCAGCCGATCACTGAGCAGTAACGAAGCGATCGACGATTAATTTTTGCAGAGCATACGCTAGCGGCGGAGGCCCTGTCGATCGGCGTCAACTACGGGCAGATCGCGAACAACCTCCCATCCCCACGCCGCGTCTCCTCGCTGCTCAGCTCGCTCAAGATCAGCAAGGTGAAGCTCTACGACGCGGACCCGCGCGTGCTGCGCGCGTTCCTGGGCACGGGCGTGGAGTTCGTGGTGGGCATCGGCAACGAGCACGTCCCGGCGATGGTGACCCCCGCCGCGGCGCACGCGTGGCTGCAGCAGCACGTGGCGCCGCACCTCCGCGCGGGGGCGCGCATCACCTGCATCACCGTCGGCAACGAGGCGTTCAAGGGCAACGACACGGTCCTGCAGGCGAGCCTCCTCCCGGCCATGCGCGCCGTGCACCACGCCCTGGGCGCGCTGGGCCTGCAGGGCCGCGTGGACGTCACCACGGCGCACTCGCTGGACATCATGGCCGTCTCCTACCCGCCCTCCGCCGGCGCGTTCCACCCGGGCGCCGTCGCGCACCTCCGGCCCTTCCTGAGCTTCCTCTCCGCGACGGGGGCGCCGTTCCTGATCAACTGCTACCCGTTCTTCGCCTACAAGGACGACCCGGCGCGCGTGCCGCTGGAGTACGTGCTGTTCCAGCCCAACGCCGGCGTCACGGACCCGCACACCAGGCTCAACTACGACAACATGCTGTACGCGCAGGTGGACGCCGTGTACGCGGCCATCCAGGCCATGGGGTACACGGACGTCCACGTCAAGGTCGGCGAGACCGGGTGGCCGTCCCGGGGCGACCCCGACGAGTACGGCGCCACGCCCGAGCACGCCGGGACGTACATCGGGAACCTGCTCAGGAGGATCGAGATGAAGCAGGGCACGCCGCTGCGGCCCGCCGTGCCCGTCGACGTCTACGTCTTCGCGCTCTTCAACGAGAACCTCAAGCCCGGCCCGGCGTCCGAGCGCAACTACGGCCTCTTCTACCCCGACGGCACGCCCGTCTACAACGTCGGCCTGCGCGGCTACCTCCCGCCGCCAATGGCGGATTCACAAGGAAGTGAAGGAACACGGCAGGTGCGGTTTCTTTCTTGATTCGCCATTCCATTTTGCTCGGTCGTCAGCACATGTTTTGCACATTTCCAGTAAGTTTTATATAGACCGTGACAAGCCACCGTCTGGGTTCTGTTCCACAGGTGATTCATCTGCTTGCACTTATCGTCATGGCGTCTGTCGCTTTCGCCTTCTCCTGACAGCATCCATCAGCAATCAGCTACTGTGATTGGCCAGAGCTGAGCCCAAGTACGGTACCCAACGCCTGGAAAGAAGACAGTGATTATTCGAAGTGCCAAACTCTTGGAAAGAAGACAGTACTATGATTCTCAAAAAAAAAAAGACAGTACTATGATTATTCCCTGGACCACTGAACTGATGTATTTTAGCAATATAAATCCAGTGCAATCTGGATGTGTTCTGATGGCCTTGGGGATATGAAGACATGACGTTGCTTCATATTCAGATCAGTTTAACCGTTGGACGCCATTAACTCAAGAAGCTTGGACGTTCGATTAAATTCAAGCGCAACTCTTTTTTTTTTGTCCCTTGAAGGGAGAAACAGTCACAGGGACATGAATTGTTTATGGAGATCAATGATAGGTATCAAATGATCCGTACATTGCATTTCTTGGGTCAATAAATTCAGTTGTTCAATTTCTGATGTCTAAATCTGGACACATCTTTATGTGATCTTTAGTCATTTGTACTGATGCAATACACATGTTATGATGCTACTGAATGCTACTTTTAGTCTTTTACTGAAACACGTATATCTAGACGTCTTAGGTTCGGAGCAAAACTGAGTAAACCTACGGCAGGAGTCTAGATACGTGTGTTCCAAAAAAAAAATCTTATATTTTGAAACATAGTACTTCCCAATTGATCCTTCAAAGTAATAACAAATGCCTACGAACAAACCAAGGAACTTGACATTAACACTGCTGAAGTGTCATCAATCTAGACCAGCATGCCAACGTCTTGGTCAAAGTTTAACAGGCATTATCCTTCCTACTAGCCCTCCATAGTTTAACTTGACATTAACACTGCTGAAGTGTCATCAATCTAGAATCCATCATGCCAATGTCTTGGCCACAGTTAACGGGCATTATCCTTCCTACTAGCCCTCCGTAGGGAGTAATATATTCCCTGCCTCCCGTGTCAAGTTCTTAATTTCGCAGCAATCTATCTATACAATTCTGCAGACTAATGTTACATATATGTACAGCAGCAGCAGTACCTTGATCCATGGAATTAAACCAACCGCTTGTGCAAAAATTTCACACAATATCAGCAAAGCCTCAGAACCATCCAGTCTCTCATATACGCATTCTGCCCACTTGGTTGTTCAGTCAGATCTATCCTCCACCCAAAATGATCAGCAAGCCAGACCAAATAACCATTCATGCATAATATGAATGCCAAGTATATCCATCATTAACATCAGTCTGTCTCAAGATTCCTTAAATCGCCTTTCCCACTCCTTCGCTTCATATTCCTGATCCAATAGATCCTTTTCGGTCGTGTAGACAATCTCCTCCGGTGTAATCACCTTCCGCTGAGCCATGTCACGTGCACTGAGCAACTGAAAAGCCAGAAAGCACTAGCTAAATTCATATCACTCAATAATAGAAAGGAGAAAACAAGACTTTAAGCTGTAATATATTTTCACTTTATACCAACAACACAATAGCCACCCATTACTGTAGCCTGTAGCTTGGCAAAAGATGATTAAGTTGCATAATAATTCAACTTGCTGTTGTAGCAGAATAATTCAACTTGCTGTTGTAGGTTAAGCCCATCAAAAGTGGCACTATTTTTAGAATCTTACGATGCATGGGAGCTAGGAGTAAACAACTGACCTCATTTAAATTTCAAGCCTATCAGGTTTAAAGCGAAAATGCTCTGAACTAAACCTGGCTTTTCTCCAAACATGTCTATATGTGTGAAAAGTAACAATATGAAGTTTGTTGAGCTCACGTTTGCTGGACTTAAATTTTCAGTTAAGTCGAACAGAAAGCTATACACATTTTATTGTTCTTACCTTCCTTCTGAGAGAAGGTTCTGGTGAAACCAGTTCCTGGGCTCTTTCTTCTCTGGCCTTGTTCCTCCTTGCAATATCATCGTTGGTCTTGCGCAGCAGCAACCATCTAAATAATGGTATTGCAAAAAAGGAGCCAGCATATATCTACAAACAATTGTGTGGTATCAGTATGTTAATAATATTCATCAATATGAACAGATGATTCATAGTATATCCAACAGCTACATGAATGACATACAGAAGTACAAAAATTCCTTCAGAAAAGAGGAAGGGTTCATGATTTCTTTCAGTCATATGTGTTGCAAAATGAGTAATAGAAGGATTGGTACCAACTCATTTAACAGAATAAACAAGAAGGGCAAGCACAGCTATACCTGAAGCAAGGGAAATAGCTGAGCAGCAAATGAGATGAGCCCACCAGGCGGCAGTGTAATTTGCCTTCACAACGAATATTAATTTAGTACGGGAGATACGACAAAATGACACTTCAAGGAAGACCTATAATTCTTACTTCAATAAGTTTCCCAGAATGATGACACCAAAAAGATTGAGTCCTCCCAAACCAGCAACCATTGCCCTCTCTGATGCATTTGCTTTACTGTAAAATAACCAGGTTGCATATGAAGACGAATAGCAAGGACAAAGGACATAGTTCAGATCTCAAGATAGCAAATTTAGAGCTGGTCACAAATACCCTCTAATTCATCAAACAAAAACACAAACAATTATTTATTTCTCGACTCTGGACTCCATTGCAGTTCATTGTGTGATGTGAGGCATATCATTCCAAGGAAAACTTTGCCATCTAAATATGCCAATTATACAAATTTAGGATGAAATATCAACTACTCCCTCCATTTTAGAATATAAGATGTTTACCTTTTTTCTGAACCGCGTGTATAGACGTCATTTAGTGCGTAGGTTCAAAACAAAATGAGTGAACCTACACACTAGAAGGTGTCTAGATACATGTATTTCAGGAAAAAGCTAAAACATCTTATATTTTGGAACGGAGGGAGTAGAAGTTAACTTGAAGAATAAATCATCAAATGACTAAGACTGAATACCAACCTGAATTCCCATGGTTTCTCTTCCATAAACTTTTCGACGCCACTGAACATTGTAGACCATTTTGTACCAACATATTCCCTGCTCACACCTCCTTTTGATGAAGCAGTACTTTGCAGCGATGGGAACCTATAAAGAATGTTTCCCTACAGACGAAAATGATTATTTTTAAACATGTTTGAGATTTCAAAGTTGATCAATTCAAGCAAGGTTGTGTCTAAGCTCACTGCCAGTTATGTCGAGCATGTCATGTTCAGTAAGTAATGAGGTTGAAGGTGTCAGAATTGAAAAGAGCAATATAGGGCCATGTGGTTAATGGTGGTTCTCTAACTGCAATATACGAGAAGGAAAAGGTGAACCTGCTCGTCAACTTCTGGATTTCCCTGGAAGCGTAGAAGCACTGGAAGAATAAATGATTCATCATCCTGCACCCCAAAGGTAGAACAGGTATGATGAGACTGAACGCAATCTGTAACTTATTACAAATATTTCTCACACTAGCATTATCTCGACAATCAATTGTTCGCTCTTGCTACCAATGTCAGTCCTTTTAGAATCTGTGCCAGACAAACATTTCTAGGTTTCAACATCTATAAAGAAAGGATTACTAACATCCGAAACATCAATATTACTAGACCTCATCATGCAATATGCTTTCCTAGTGTATAGTTATTCTTATATGTGTCAACATATTTGCATAGAAATTATTCAAATGTAACATTGAACACTGTGTCAATGACATAAAGAATTTGCACTATAAATCGGAGGGAGGGGCTAATTATGCATTTGATATATTTACTATTCAAAGGACAAGTGGAAAACTTAATCAGGTCTAACAGAAACAAACAATACTTAATAGCACTTTGAGCAGAAGTTATATGCCTTAGACTGCTCTGAAGGTGCTGATACATCAAGAAATGGTGCCAGCTCTTCTGCCGTAACTACTCCACCATTTGACGAAATATACTGTCCAATCTGTGAATTATCAAAGGATACACATGAAATTTGCTACAGGAAAAACTGACCCAAAAATAGGTCATGATAAGGTCAAGTAAAAGCAGCTATGTGCTCTATGAGAAAGGCTGTACCATCTTCCACCTTCTCTCTTCAAGCCCATCATTAGGATCGCCGTCCCCAAACACAAATGAAAATACCTGCACAACATTGATTTAGACAATATACAGTTTCAACACACCTACGCCTGCCAGCATTGCACGGTAAAAATATACAGTTAAGCCAAACCATATTAAATTACAGATTCTATAAAGTTCATCCCGTTTTCTTTTTCTACCCGCCGCCTCCTAGAGGAACCTGCATCCAAGTACCTGCGGAGGGCACAGGGAATTGCAACGTAAATGATGTCTACACAATTGATTTATGTTCACATGGAAAGTTATATATTTCATCAAATCCGCTGCTCAAAAACTACAGGAGACTTACCAAAATAGATCTGTTGGGAGAAACACGGTAGATCCATAGGATCTGCGCCGTCTGCCACGATTATCTTCATCACTGCTATTAGAAGAGGAAGTGCTATCACTGGAAGGGAAACAGGGGATAAATGACTATAAGGTGCTAAAGTCCCTAAAGACAGAAATAAAACAATAATAACATGTTAACACGGACAGAAACTTCGAAAGTGAGTAGAATGGCATCTACTAACTACTAACTGGGTATCCTATTTTTCCAATGGAACTGATGAGGGGTCACTTTTTCCAATGGTTTTGATATGGTAACAGAAAATCATTTACAACGATTTGAGTGCTAGACAAAGAAGATCGAATTATGCTTGAATCGCTTTGGAAGGTAGAGCATACAATAATTGGTACACACTTGTTCTATCTTGCAATAGCATACGCACCTCGAGCTTGACAGAATGGCAATGATGGTAGTGTATACAAGCACAATGGAGGCAACTAGTGCTGTCCCGAAAGACACCCGAACCACATACGCACCCACTTCCTGCAAAGAAGCAAAACATAACCAAAAATCAGCACCGGCTCACATGAGTTAAGAGAGCCGGTTGCCTCTGTCGAACACCTTAGCTTTGTCCACCAGTGGCTCGACCCGCATTCTGAATGACTTGCCGGCGAGATTCGCCCTGTAGTCCTTGGGGAAGACGTACAGCACCTCTCCTTCCCCTGAAACCTACACACATCGCAACAATTTTAGGCTCGGATCGCCACAGACCCAACGGCTAGGCACGAAGTAGGTAGAGAAGGGTGGGGCACTGAGAGAGGAGCACCTCAAGGAAGCCGCCGGTGTCCGCCGCGAGAGCCTGGAGCGCGCGCTCCGCCTGGTCAACCTGCAGGCCGGCGCGGGAGGAGACGTCGCCGATGGTGACGCGTCCGCCGAAGTGGTCGACTGCGTCCATGGCGCGGTCGCGCACGTCGGCGGGGAGGCGGTCGGTCTCCACGGCGCCGCCGGGGCGGGCGAGGCTCGGCGCGTCGATGGTGCCTGCTCGCGCCCTCACGGAGGGGCGCCACGGTGAAGGGAGCCGGCCGTGGGCGACGTGGAGGTGATGGGGAGGCGGGGGGCGGGACGGGGAAGGGGATAGGAGGAATGGGGCGTGGCGAGGGGGCCTGCGGTGGGCATGGGGAGGCGGGCAGAGGCGGAGGTGGAGGGATAGGAGGGCGGCGGCGGCCATGGATGGCGTGGCTGGGGTTTAGGAGGAGGAGGTGGTGGTGCGCATCTTGCAGGGGAGGAGTGGCTGTAGAAGGAAGCGAGGAAGAGGAAACGGTGACGGTGTGTGCTGCTCGTGGCCACGAGATCGGATTTCGTCGCCGCGCCCGGCCCGGGTTCGACCGAAGTTGCTAGGGAGGGGTGACCTCTGACCTCGGTCTAACTTGTTCGCCGTTTTCAAAGAAGCGCAGAGCTTGGGTGCGACCGTTCGTCCTGCTGGGCTAGGAAGCAAAACTGCGAATGAAAATTAATTCTTTCTCAAACTAATCTAGAGCCTCCGTCCAATAAGTGTACTTCTAGAGTTTGTCCTAAGTCAAATTTATTAAATTTTAATCAATTAGAAAAGCATAGTAGCATTTATGACATTAAATTAATATAATACTAGATTTGTTTTGAAATGTAGCTTCACAATATACTCATTTGATATTGTATTTGATGTTATATTTATCTAAAAAGTTGATCAAAATGTTTGACTTAAGATAAAAGCTAGAAGCACACTTATTTGTAGATGGAGAGAGTATGTATCTGAATTGGGGTGCTGCTTCTGGATCATGTATTTCATATCGTAATCAATCGTTAACCACCGCTGAACACGATCATCGGAGTATAAATCCCCTAGGGTTCCCAGGTTCATGCCATATTGTGCAAAACCCTATCGTCCTGCGACTATGGTGTATATGGTGGATGATTAACAAGCTAGTCATTCTCCAAGTTGATCTTGGCCTTCTTTGGTGAGAGGCCAACCCAAGTACAGGAACCACGCATCGCGGAACTTCGTGCATAGTCATGATGTGGAGCAGTTGTTCAGAGCACGCGTGGACGTCAGGTTGGTACACAGGAGCCAACAATCAGGCACGTCTGGTCTTGTCTCATCACTTCGGCCCTATGCCCAAGCCAGACTCCTTTCCGCATAAAGAGGGGCGTCTTTTCCTAGTGGTCCCCGCATAGCAGGGAGGGGTCTTGGTTACTTGGCTTGATAGAGGGCGAAGTGTCAGGCGGGATTCTCGTCCTGCCATTGTGCTTCCCGGAGGCGGCATGTCAACACCTGGATTTTTAATCCCACATGCCTGTTATGCCATACATCGCAATCCAGGATTATCATTTTTGCGAGACATAACAGATTGGTACCATAGTTCATCATCAATTACAAACCATAATAAAGGTCTTACAAATAAAGAATCTCATGATCCAGTCTTAATGCAATCAACACAACAGAATATATAATAACGGTAGCATGATCGAGGCTCCATCTTCACGGTCACAGGCAATACTGACAATGGGAGATGATCCTAGTTGTCATAGATTTCCTGTTGTCCATCATCTTGGTAGTCCTCTTCATAGTCTGGCATAGGAATAGCCAGGGATAAAGCCACGAGTACTCTTTAAATACTCGCAAACTAATACTAACAAGTAAAGTAGTTCGAGTAGGAATCCTAAGCTCTAGGTTTATTTGCAAAAAGGCAGGTTTATTTCCCACTAAGTTCAAAGTAAAGAAAATTAGTTTAATGTTCTACAACACCTAAGTGGGAACTTAGTTTTCATGTTCACAACCTTGTTGTGGTCAAGTCAAAGTTATAGTTCATTTTACAAGTCATTTTGAAAACATCTGACGAGGGAACCGTATGGCCACTCCAACTGTTCATGACCGTGGACGCCGCTATTCAAATAGTTTGACACTCTATAGAGGTGGTACACTTTCACCACAACATTCGATACATCCGTCAGGGACAACCTTGAATCATCATACTTAGTATGCGGATAATCAATCCTAACCTTTCAATTACACACCCTAGTATAGGCACCTCTTCTATGAGTTTGGCCTCCCAACCATGACCATCTATCATCTTGGGAACTGCACAGGTGGACATTCACATTCACGAGGTAACCTCGGCTCAACCTCTTTCCGCAAGGGAACCCATACTAAGACATATATCTCTACCCAGATTCGGGTATTATGGTTGTACGGTAAAATTGGAATGGTATCGCATACGAACCTAACTATCAGTTTTGATAAAGGGCTAAGGCTCATGCCTCAATATTTTCATCATCAAATCATCTTGTGTTCATAACACATGTCGAAACATTTCAATAGAATGCATCTTCATTCCAGGGTTTTCATAATCATTTTCACCAAGTATTCCCATCTAAAGTGGTCAACTTTTATGCTTAGCACCAGCCACTAAAATTGAGGGTATTCACTAATGAGGGGTGCTAATCAAGTGTGACTATCCAAATATAGTCTCATGCCTTAGTATGACATCTAGTTCTAACTACTTAGGCCTAGTTTTATGCTCTTTATTCTATCTATATTATCTGTCCAAAACTCACAAAACACTAACTAAAAGTAATAAAGAACTTTGGTAAAAATAAAAGAATAAAGCTTGCAAGTAAAACTGGGATTTGGTATAATCAAGGTTGCATAACCAAAGTATGCCTAAGGCATCTAGCTTGCAAGTGTTAGCTTGCATAGTTAAGAAACTTGCAAGTGTTAGCTTGCATAGGTAACATGCAAGTGTTAGCTTGCATAGGTAACTGTTGGAGATATGCCCTAGAGGCAATAATAAATATAGTTATTATTATATCTTTGTGTTTATGATAAATGTTTACATTCATGCTATAATAGTATTAACAAGGAAACATTGATACTTGTGTGATTTGTAAACTAAAATAGAGTCCCTAGTATAGCCTCTTTATAATACTAGCTTGTTGGTTAATAAATGATTGTGGTTTCCCTATCATGAACATTGAGATGTTATTAACAAAAAGATCATATCGTTAGGAGAATGATATGGTGGACATACTCCTATAGATAAGCGTAGCATAAAGATCAAGTCATTTTAATAGTTCAATTGCTATATGCTTTCTGATACATAGTAAACCTAATTCCTTCGACCATGATATCATGCATATCACCTTTACCGGATGGATGCTTTGATGACATCAAACACCACACCGTAACTGGGTGGCTATAAAGGTGGCATTGAGTGTTCGGAAAGTATTGGATTGAAACACATGGATCAAGAGTGGGATTTGTACATCCATATGACAGATAGATATACTCTGGGACCTCTCGGTGAAATGTCATCCAATTAGCTTGCAAGCATGTGACTGGATCACAAGGGATCACATATCACGGGAACGAGAAAAGAGAACTTATCGGTAACGAGGATGAACTAGGTATGCAGAGATACCGACGATCATAACCTCGGATAAGTAAACTATCGTGAGACAAAGGGAAATTGGTATCGTATGTAAGTGGTTCATTCGATCGCAAGTAATCGTAGAAATATGTGGGAGCCATATGAATTTCCAGATTCCTCTATTGGTTATTGTTCGGAGAAGTGTCTCGATCATGTCCGCATAATTCACGAACCGTAGGGAGGCACGTCTGGTCTTGTCTCATCACTTTGGCCCTAGGCCCAAGCCACACGAGGTCATCTTGACAGGTGGCGCCTCCTCCTTTCCGCATGGAGAGGGGAGTCTTTTCTCAATGGTTCCCGCAGAGCTAGGAGGGGTCTTGGTTCCTTGGCTTGATCGAGGGCGAAGCGCCAGGAGGGATTCTTGTCCTGTCATTGTGCTTCCCGGGGGCGGCCTAGAGCGGTCCACACTTAGGTGTCTTCACAGGACCCTAAGTGTACATTCGATACATTTAGTGTTGTGAAGACAAAACATTGTCAACTAAAAAAATTTAATCGCCGTTGCAACTAAATGATGCAAAAATAGATTAACTTTCGTATATTTAGTATTGTGAAGCTGAAACATACTAATTAAACAATTTAAGTACCATTGCAGATAAATGATGTATTCAATGTTGTGAAGAACTTAATCTAATTGCATATGCAATTTAATTAAATGATAAACTTAATCTAATTGCATAGGCAATCTAATTAAGATACTTTTAGTACACATCTAGGGTTAGGGTTTTTACCTTAGGCAAAGTGAGCTCGCTTAGCATATCTGGCCGAGGCATCGGTGACACAGCCGCCCTCAAATGAGTCAGAGTTATCCTCCTCTTCTACATCCTCTTAATGGTCGTCCTCTTCCTCTTACTCCTCTACCGCATCCTCGTCCTCCACCTCCTTCTTCTCCTTCACAGTTGCGGCCGCTGTGGCAGCCGCCTCTCAACCTAGGCCATGTCCATGGAGCAGAGACATTACTATGGCGGCCCAGGGCCACGTCTGAAACACCACCTCTTGGGCCTGCTCCACCTCTGGTGCTCGATGGCGGTGATGTGGAGGGCCCTCTCCAACTCTGCCTCCTGAATCCAGCTGTCGACGCGCTCACGCTTTTAGTTGGTGTGAGAAAGAAGGCATGCCACCTACATATCTGAATCCACATCCTCTGAAGAGGACAGGGAAGATGAGGAGATTGGGGCGGCCGGCGGAGGGGTCTACGCGAGGGTGCTCTGATGTTGAAGGATGTACTCACGCACACGGGAGCTCTAATTATTGTCTATGGAGCAGCTAAAGCCCCCCATAATGCACCCCCATGATCGGTGGTGGCTGCGCTCACGTGGCCACGGTTGCCGGAGGAGGAGGGATTCACCATTGTACGAGAGCGAGAAAGCAGAGCTAGCTAGCTAGCGAAGCTGGGGAATATGGGCGTGTGCAGCGACTAGGGTTGGGAGAGAGTGACATTGAGAGCGACAATAGAGGGTTATTTATAATTTCCGCCTTGTGTCCTTAATGGGCTGCTAAACATGGAAACATATATATCCAATTGGGCGTTTGGGATGAGGGTATATCGGCAACAGACGCATCTCAAGACCTGTTGCTAACTTAGTTGGCAACGGACCTCATGTATCACCGTTGCTAATGACTAGGTTGTCGACAATCCAATTCAGTTAGCCCCTATGGCCACGCGTAAATTCTTCTAACTGTTGGTCGTATCGTTGTCGTTGCCATTGGGGTTGGGGGTATCCTTAATATCGTTCTGTACCAGTGTACGAGCATAGGATCTAGGGGAGACGACTTGGATGGTCTCGGGCTCAGGGCAAGGCCGAGGCCGTCACCCATCTACATCTCTATTTCCACGTGCACTCCGTCTTTGTCGACATCACTGTCGCCGCTCGTCGTGGACCTCTACTACTTCGAATTCGCTATGCACATCCACCAAAACTCATGGGAAAAACAACGGCCTCCTAACAAGTTTGGCGCGGGTGCTCGATGGACAAGAGCCTCATGAAGTCAAACCACGGAAGGCCAACGACGGCGCCACATCTAGTATGTGGAGGTGTTGTTCGATGGTAAAGGCTACATGTACCTCGAAATAGGCTTGCGCCTAGCTATATTAATATAGCAACCACCAATGGGACCGCTGTTGGGAGCCCAAAAGAAAAAAAAGAGAAAAAAAAAGAAAAAAGGGAAAACAAAGCCGACAATAGAGGCTCGAAGAAAATGGTGGTGACCCGCAACCGTTGCGCCCTCCGGAGAATAACCACCCCGCTCCTAGCGCTCTGAAGCGTCACGTATCAAGCAACACCTTCCAGAAGGAAAGCGACGACAACGACGTTGTTGCCTAGACTGATCCTAAGGTTTCCCCCGGTATGTTACAGGAGGTGGGAAAGAGATACACCCGACGCCCTTCAGGAAGGCAGGCGATACCCGCAGGCGTCACCGCGTCGGTGTCTGGACGATAAGGATTTCTCCTGATCTCTCAAAAAACCACGCTCACAGATACTTCGTATGGCTCCGCCCAGCTCGTCACCCACCTGCACACGCCACCGCGGTCTTCTAGTCACCACCACCATTTCATTGTGACCCACGTTGCAAGGCTAGAACGGCCGAAAAGGAGGAACACTGGCGAGGGTCGGCGGTACAGAAGCACGCGAGAGGGAACTACCTCCACCGCCGGCGGGCGATAGCCGACCGGATGCAGCAACACGGGCAAACCAGGCCCTCACTGGCCTGGTGTAACATCCCAGCATTAGAGCACATAAATAAGTTGAACCCAGATGTGTGCATTGCATTCATGCATCAGAAAATCCGGAAAATTTTCGTGCAAAATTAAAGAAGCTATAGGAGGGTCGAGATCTCTCTTGCTCTGATGAAAACATCAGGGCAAGCGCGATGGATTTCGACATGACCTCTATTGTACTCTTGTGTTTGAGGGAAAGGAAATTCAAATTTGAATATTCAATTGATGAATCTGAATTCTAAAAGAATTTGAAATGGAATAACAAATGGAAACTAAATTGTAATGGAAAATGAGAGGTGAACTCTTATTTATAAACAAGGTATAATCTTTTATTCAAATATAAAAGATAGTGGAAATTTAAATAAAATGAAATGAGTAAATGAGTAATGTAATATGATATTACAATAATGAAATAATAAACAAGAATTGATAAAGAATAATCTTATTTACATCACACATTATTATATTATCTTTACAATTATGAACCAAAGGGATAATAAGATAATGAAATAGAGAGGTATCATTTTATTACAATAGCACAAACATTACACTATTTTTATTAAGTTCCCCCCAAAAAAGAAGAATTACAATAAAGAATAAAACAATAAAAGTAAACTACTATAAAACAAATAAATGTAAAAATGAATTATATAAATGAAATAAATAAAGGAATACTTAATTTCAAGAAAATATACATATTACATTGTCTTTACAATATTCAAGTAAAAAGAAGAAATTACAACAATAAGAAAATATTACAAATATTATTACAAAAATGAATAAATATATAATACACTTTACAAAAGAAGAAAAATTACAAAAATAATAAAGAAGTCCCATATAAATCTTCATGTCCTAAAGGTTCCTTCCTGATCTTAATTCCTGGAAAATAAAACAAAAGACAAACTAAAATAAAGAATAAAAGGAAGGGTTAAAATGTTAGTTTTAGTCTCAGATTCAACATACAAATGATATGCTTAAACTCATCATTGAGTAAGCTAAAGAGGGAGTCAAGTGGAGAATCAGTTTTTATCATCAAAGAAAGCTTCAGACTAAGCATCATAAGCCAAGGGGCAAATTTCACCAAATCATAAATAGTAAAAAGATAAACAATCAGAAAATGTCAAGTTTCACTTGATCTGATCCATTGGGGGTGAGTCAAGCACCCAAGCAGCTCACACATCTGCATGGTGTTGTGTTGTCAAGCACATAGGCATCACAAGGAGTACAAAGGTAGCACATAGTCGTAGCTGATAAGCTAGAAGCAAATCAGAGTTTCTCCACACCCCACACTTAGCCAGAACTACACTTAGATCACTGGTTCATCCTCAAGAACAACACATGTTCTTTCTCATCACCACTAGATCACCCATTCATTTCTTCACACCATCACCTAACCCACCACCCAATAAGCATCTGGTTGCTTATTTAAGCCATCCAAGAGGAGATCAAGTAGTAGAAGGAGGGGGAAAGGAGGCATATCACAGGAGAACAAGTAATCACAAGTAGCCAGTTCTATAGGATCCAGAAGGACAAGGTTCAGGAGCACAAGATCCACATGTGTAGGCTGATCAAGAGCAAGGCAACAGTATTAGAAGGAGCAAGCCAATTGAGCAGTAAGGAGGAGCAGATCAAGAAGCATCCAGGAACAAGATCCACTAGGAACCACAAATCATAGCACATAATCAACAACAACAAAAGATTGCTATACCACTACTCATGCATAGTATTTGTTCTTGTTCTGTTTCACCATCATAAACAAGGGAATAAAGGGGTTATTGCAAACCAATATCTAATCAACTACTCTGTAACTAGCACCCTTCTAGGAGAGTAGGAGAATAGTTTCTCTCTCTGAATTGCATAGAAGTGCTATGCAAATTCATCATAGAGAGTAGAAGGCAACCAAGTAAGTATCTGATTTTATCAAGATTTAGTGTCTCAGCCTTTGCATCATAGACTGGAACATAATGCACACAACCAAAAATCAAGGGCTAGTGATCCTTAACCATGTAAAACTCATTCCAAAGTTAATTAGCCTCAGACCATGCATCATGGGCATTCAAGTCATAAATTCTCATCCAATCAATTCACACCAGTCACAATACCAACTCATTTACCCTCACTGCTAGCAGCAGATTAACCAATAGATCCAAATTGGTATTGGTTCTTATCAATTTAAGCAAGCAAATCATTTGAAAAGCAAGCTCTCAGTGAGCATAGAGTTGATATGCTAATTACATCCTAGAGCTAGAATAAGGCAACCACAGTATTTTATTTAAAGGGAATCCAAGCCTCAGTCTTCTGCATCCTTGGCATTGGACTAGAAATTTAGCCAGAAAAGAAGCCAGAGAAGATCTATCATTTTCCTAGACCATAAAACCAGGAACCATTTCTAGACCATCTGAACAATTCACTGCCATCTTGACAGTAATAACAGCATATGCAAGTTATACTTGCAAAGCATCTTCCTTTAGAGGAAAAACTCAATTCTCCAATAATACATCCAGTAATCTTATTTTACTTGCTTTGTTGTCAATACAAGCACACCGTTAAATCAAATATCAACCATGAATTAGGCCGCATGGTTAAGTAACACTACAACTAGCAGGATTGAACCATCAATCACTCTAATCCAACCACATCATAGAAGTCACCAGATATGAGCCACTAGACTAATCACGGCCAGTAAACTTACTGAAGTGCATCAATCTGTAACAAGATCAAGATTCTTGTATAGATGGAAATACAAGGATTTAATAACCACAAGCCATCCAATATTTTTCATCAACATAGTTTCCTCCACTTAGCAGTTCAAAGGAAATCAGATCCTTATCACACAAAAAGTAGGACAGAGCATCTGTGCTACTTAGGATAATCCTATCATCACAGAGAGAACTCCAGAGAGGAATCAAGAGGAGAAAAGAAAAGGAGAATTTCCACTTACCCATGGTCCTCGCTTAGAGATTGAAGAGGAAGCAGATGGGGTCGTCGGTGGCTGGTACGGCACTGCGGCATAGGGAGCGCGGTGGCACTCGACCTGCACCAAGCCGCAACCTGTAGTCCATCAGTGTCCCGGAGCACCACCGCAAGTTAAAAATCGAAAACCTAGCACCAGAAAGAAGATAGGGGCGAGCCTGTTATAACCTTAGAGGCAAATCGAACTGGAGAGCCAAGTCGTATAGAAGGAGGCGGAGCTCCGGCGACCGGTGGTGGTAACCGGGACGGTCTACACCGCCGGAATCGTCGGGTAACAATGGCGACAGCGGACAGAGAGGAACGAGAGGGGACAGGGTGAGCGTCGCGTGTAGGGTGTGTGTGAGGGAGATGTACTGGGGTCAGTATTGACCCAAGTCCAGTGGACCAAATGTGTTAGTGGGCTGGACTGGCTCACGGGCTGAGCCCAGTTCCAAAAGAATAACTAAATAAAATTTAATGTAAAAAGAAATAAAATATAATAAAACTTAAATTAAATAGTTTAATGTAAGAAACACTTTAAGGAATTTTCTAAAAAATAGGTCTACCTCATAAGAATATATATAAAATATTAAAATCATCACCAAAGTAAGAGTTACTTAATAAAAATATAAATTTATTGTTAAATAAAAATATAAAGTAAATAAATATTAACACCATTAAATCCTAAGTGAAATTTCATAAAATAAGGAAAAATCCTAAAAATAAGTAAAAATACTAGCCTAAATTTTTATAAATAAAATATGAAGTAAATATTTAAAGACATTTAATCCTTGATGGAATTTTATAAACATAACAATAATACTTAAAAATAAATAAAAATCATTTTCAAAGTCTTGAAAAAATATATTACACTAGAAAATTATTAAATATAATATTAGAAAGGTTTTAATATTTTAAAGTAATAAATCCTTGTCTATTAACTATTTTGAAAATTATTTAAAAAACATTTCTTAAATAAGAAATAATTATATTTCTTTATAAATATCAAAACCTTAAAATCTAATTACTAAAGTTCTAAACCATAACTAAGATTTATAATAAAACTTAAGCATAAATCATTAACTTTATAATACTCTTTTAAACCCTAAACCAAAATTCAAAACCACAATCTTTAAGATAATTTTATATAGCATTCACTTATATGAAGAGGGAATGATCTTAACAGCTAAATCATAATTAACATGACTTTAAAACTAACACCTTAACAACAACATCCAAATTATACTTTCTTTGATAGTTGCATGTTATTTTCATAATAGCAAAACAAATTTAATCTAACCATTCACTTGAATGTAAAGTGAATAATCCCACACTTTAATCATACTTATCATAAATTCAAAACTTGAGAATAATTAAAACAAATTACACCTTAAGTTTATTTACCCTTTTAAAGTTAACTTTAGTCTCAATGCTTATAAACATTATGTCTAATAAACTACCTATGTTTTTATAGTTAACTTTAGTCTATTCCAATTAAGACATAAAGCAACTCAAGTCCAAACTAATCAATCACACCCAAAAGACATTGATCACATCCTTTTAACAACAAAGATTGTTTAGACCTTAGAAAGGAAATATTTTCTTCAAATGTTATTCTTTTTGCCACTTCAAATAACAATCTCATAATAAGTTCTTCAACTCTTAACAACTCAATCCCAAGGAATTTTATCATAATCACCAAATGACAGTTAACCATAATCACATTATTTTATATTTTACTTGTAGATCTTGGGTTGTTAACACTTAGGTCCCTTATAAAAGTCATTACTTATAAAGTAAAATCTGAAGATAAACCAACTCTTAAAAGAATCACCTAAACTCACTTCACTCAAAATATCGAAGGATCACTTGGGGAATTATAAAATTGCATAACATTATATATGCATAATGGCATCTTGCTTCTTTAAACATTAGTCCTTTTCGGACCAATGGTGCTGATTTTCGATATTGGATCTTATATTGTCTCGAAGACCGTGAGTGCATAATCTTGCAATCACAAAAGGCAAGTTCACACTTGCTCATGTTCTTTGATTATTTTCTGTAAAGTATTTTACAAATCCAGTGTTGTCATCACCTGCATTTGAAAAAGGTCAGAAAACACTATTTTCATAATAATATGATTATATGTTATTTACCATGAGGTAAAAACCTTCTATGGAAGTTCCGGTGGTACGGGAACATATTATCTAGGACTTAACAACCAATGTCGCCAGTGATTCTTGCGCCGTATATCACGCGTTAACCATGAGATTTGGAATGGGACGGAGAAGTCAGCTGTATCCTTTTCCTCTCATATGGAGGCAAGACGACCTTAACGTGACGTTGTGATTCCTTGTGTGGATCCAACATATGGGTGGGCACCCTTACGCCCCACACTTTTGGTGTCTAGATTATCTATGAATGGTGTTTAGGGGTATAGTCCATTTATGGTGCTTGCCTGGGCATCACCAGGTCATAGAGTCTTCGAAAACCATCAAGGTTTTAGCCTGTCCGAAAGGGGCTTAACGGAGGTGAGCTGGCCCCGAAGGATCGCGCAGACATACGGGGTCGCGGAGAGGGCAATGATTGGCTTGGATCTTAGTCTGGGCCTTATACCAAGGAAGTATGAACGGGTTGGCCGCTCGGATGTGCAACAAAGCTAAGATCTCTCATGGGTAAAGTAACGCACCTCTGCAGAGTGTAAGAACTGTAACTTGTTACTCCCTGTTCCGGGAAGGAGCTGCGAACGCGGCGGGAAAAGAACTCCATGAAAGTTCTGGTAAACCCGTGAAGGCTGACGGACATAGCTTTTCATAATAAAAGCAACCTTTAAAGAAATGTTTACGAAAAATTGCATTGCCTACGACCTATGGTCTATGGCTGTAGATATAGTGCATCAAACACTCCTTTTCTAGTGAACTTGCTGAGTACCCTCGTACTCAACATATCTTCTTAACCCTTGCTAGATTCTGAAGCCAGTACAGAGGACGTTTACATCAAGATATGCTCCAGGAATCATCATCAGAAGCTAAAGTTCTTGAATGAAGTCAAGAAATTCAACATATACATCAACTCAAGTGAAGACGAAGTTACTGAATTGATAGGAATATAATCTCTAGCCATAGAACCTATTTCTGTAGTGTATTGCAATAACAGCAATGACAGACCATTAGTTAAGATACCAGTCTTAATAGTATGATAGTTTTTGAGCTGTTTATTTCTGATTCTTCTTTGTAATAAGTTTCTTTCTCTCTCTTTAACCTAGAGTGTTCTCTGGATCTTGTGTAAAGAGTTGAGTTGTAACCTATAGTCATGTATTGGACCTGATGTGTTTCTGTTGTACCACTCTAAGGGATGTAATACTAGTGAACGGTGTTTCATTGGTGTTATATTAACGACTATAGTGTATTACATCATGCAGTGGTATGATGGGTCACCGCACCTGTCCGAGCCCAAATGGCCTCGTTAAGCCCCGCCGCCACACTGCACCAAGGGTGCCACCGATGCCACCAACCCTAGCCCTAATCCCTACTCCTCTGTCCACTAGAAGATCCACCGCCACTGCAGATCCCCGCCGCCAAGCAGCAGCGCCATCGCCACCATGCTCACCCGGGCCTACCGGACCACTGTCGGTCTGAGGGATACTACCTGGGCCGACAACGCCAATCACCACCTTGCCGAGCATAAGGTCGACATCCACAGCAGACACGGCACCTCCGAGCCGCCGGCGACTTGCGCCCTATAGACCCTACCATGGTCTGCCCAACGACAACCAGCGCTAGGCCCATGGCCCAGGACTGGCCCCAGTCACACACGACCAGGGGAGTGTGCCTTGCCCCCCCCGCAGGAAGTCGAGGCTTGGGCGCCGCCCACGGCCCGTCAGGGCCAGATCGGGCCCGTACTGGCCCAGATCTGGCTGACAGGGCCGGCCGCCCCCACCCACTCCGTCGCCTGCCGCTGCTTCAAGCCACTGCCTCCGGACGACCTCGTCGTGCGCCGCCATCATGGGGAATCGCCGCCGCCAAGCCAGGTTACCCGGACATCGGTGCTGCAACGCCGCCGCCGCCCGAGAACAGGCCGGGACAAACGAGCCCCCACCGCCTCCGGCCGCAGCAGCCGCAAGCCACGCCGCCCGCCGCCGCCTCGAGATGCAGGGAACCGCCCCTGACGCCGCTCGCAGGCCGTCGCAGCGCTAGGCGACGCCGTTTCCCGCCGAAGAACACCACACGTCGAGGTATCACATCCCCGTCCTGGAGCCCCTCGTGCCGGGTAGAGAAGAACCGCCGGTGCCGGCGCCACACAGGCTTTGCCCGGCGGCCCACGCCGGCGGCGGCGGGAGGGGAGGTGGAGTGGGGGGAGGTTGTAGGTGGGGGGGCGCCGCCGCCGCTTCGGTCGCCCACGGGAGAGCGAGAAAGGTTTTTTTTTCAGGCCCTTCCCGGCTACATGTACCTCCACCACGGCTGGAAACAGTTCGCCCGCGCACAACGTGCAGCTGGAGAACTTCCTGGTCTGCAACTATGACTACTACGACATGCTGACCGTCAAGATCTTCGACATTACCATGTGCTGTAGGCACTACCACACCGACGAGGAGGAGAAGGACGAGTAGGCGACGATGTGGAGATGCCTAGATTATTTATGTATTTTCTCTTTTTATTATACCTATGAAAAAACCTACTTGTTTCAATTGATATAAAGGTTCAGCTGTTCCTCGCTCGTCGACCTAAACAAACTAGAACAGACAAAACAAAATAAAATAGGCATATTTGATGCTTGAAATGGGTCAACTAAAACAGACACAATTGAATTGATGCCTGAAATGGATCGGCCGTGGAAGATGGACTTCAGACTCAGTGCTTGAGATGCTCGTACAAGTGAAGTCGTGGGCTCTGTTGCACACCGAGTGAGAACAGTTATCGTACTCCTCTGTTGTAACATGTTTTAATCTGTAGATTTACTCATTTTACAACTAGTCCACTTTGAAAAAATCTAAGTAAAATGTACAGATCAGTGAACGGATGGGAGTACTGGTCCTTGTGGGTCTTCCGAGATCGGCTCGCGCCAAGCTGCCATCTTCGTGATGCGAGGGAAAGACCACGACTGCACGAGCGAGTTGGGGCAAGATTGCAAGAAGCGGCCGGCTGGAAGCGTTTTCCAGAACCTGCTGTGGCGAAGCACGCGCCGCGAAGCAACCGTCCCTCTCTCCGTCCACTCCCTTTCCGGCTCACTACCACCACAGCCTCTCTGAGTCCCGAGGACACCACAACTCTGGAAACCAGCCAAATGGCATTCCCCTGCTCCTCCACCGTGCGGCCGCCGCGCGCCGTCCGAGCCCGAGGCCAACGTCCCCGTGGTTTCCGCCCCGCGCTGACGACGGTGGCGGCCGCTGGCAATGGCATCCGCGCCAGCGGCGCCGAGGCCCGCGCATCGCTGGTGCTGGCGCTCGCCTCGCAGGCCCTCGCCGCCTCGCAGCGCCGCGCCCTCGACCTCGTCACCGAGGCTGCCAAGTACGCCTTCCCTTCTAGCCGCTTCGAGCCACGGACGCTTGAGGAGGCCCTCATGTCTGGTCAGTGGTGACCAAAATGCTTTTTCTTTTCTTGTCCCAACTGCCAAATCTCTTTACGACTTGCTTACTGAGGTTCCGGCGTTTTCGCAGTCCCCGATCTCGAGACGGTCCCGTTCCGCATCCTGAAGCGCGAGGCGGAGTACGAGGTCAGACAAGTGGAGGTATAATCCTTTTTATTATTCAGCGGATTGCTCTTTTGTACTACTAGTAGGAATTGTGCACTGGAACAAGCGGGAACAGTTTTCAGTAATACCCTCTTCTGTTGTACATCTGATCAGTCGTACTATGTTGCCGAGACGACGATGCCCGGAAGAACTGGATTTGATTTCAGCGGATCATCTCAGTCATTCAACGTGCTGGCGTCTTACTTATTTGGTAAGGTAATCGATACATTTCCTCTCGGTGATGTGCCAGGAATTCATCCACATGTTTCATGAACCGTTCATACTGAAGTGGAATCTATGGTGGTATGCTTCCTTTCAGAACACGAGGTCCGAGCAAATGGAAATGACAACCCCTGTTTTTACTCGGAAGGGTGAAACTGGCGGTGAAAAGATGGACATGACTACCCCGGTTATAACAAAGAAGGCACGCTCTATATGACTTCCTCACGAGCCATTCTCTATTTGCTTGATTAGTATTCGATGTGCTTACGTGTTGGCACATGTTAAAAATTACTGCAGTGAATTTTAATCTATAATATATGTCTTCACCTGCAGTCAGCTGATGAAAATAAGTGGAAGATGTCTTTTGTGATGCCATCAAAATATGGTCCGGACTTGCCTCAGGCAAAAGACCCATCCGTGACTATCAAGGAGGTGCCCAGCAAAATCGTAGCAGTTGTGGCCTTTCCAGGTCCATCTTTTAACCTCTTTACTTCATTTCCAATTATCAATATATATTTCAGCTTTGAGGAGGTATCCAATTGCTTTGTCTTTGATCAAGCAAGAATCTATTTGAATTTTGACGCAAGTTGGTGGTTATTGGCACAATCTTTCTCTGAATTGTGACATTTGTCGATATAAATCGCATGCCCTGTCCTCATATTCCTTTGCTGGAAGTAGATGAAATTTTTGCTGAGGGTCTTGCATTAGCACTAACCATGCTACGTGATCTCATCGGAAATTATTTAGGAAGATATGAATTGTAGCTGCTTCTTGAATCCTGAATTCTGAATCTGTACCAAGTACTGCTCACCGACATGACTTTGATATGGGCTTACTTCCATGATATCACAAATGAAACCTCCAAACTGTGTGAAGTAGTCAGTTTAAAAGAAGGCCCACCTACTTTACCCTTCTATCTTAGCAGAGCATTTTATTTTATAAAGGTACAAACAAATCCAGTATTACTATTCGCATCTTCCAACTTCCGTCCTTGATAGAGAAATTTCAAAAATAATCTCTGATGGTATTATCCCATATTCTGAACCTAAATTAACACCCTCTCTTTCTCCTAATTTTATGCAAGCTACTCAAACTCTCAAATGTTTTCATAGTCTGTTACGTTTTCAAGGGGAATTATAACAAGGACCTACCTCTATTATGTTGAAACAGGTTTGGTTACAGATGATGACATAAGCCAGAGAGAATCCAGATTACGGGAAGCTCTTCAGAAAGATACCCAATACCAAGTGAAAGTGGATTCAGTGGTGGAAGTTGCGCAGGTAAAGCTTGTTTTCATAGTCCTAGATAACAAAGACCGATCCGTATTTTGATGTATAGATTCAAAAAATTTGATCATAGCCTGATCCTAGTTTTTCTTAAATATGCAGTATAATCCCCCTTTCACACTTCCTTTCACAAGGCGTAATGAAGTAGCAGTTGAGGTTGAGCAGCTTGATGGAACCTCCTGATGTTCAACATTAACAATAAGTTGTTCAAATTTCCGTGTGTATGCAAATGCACATTGTCCCTAATGTATATTCATATAATTTTATTGTTTCTAGTGCAGAATGTATAGCATATGTACGTATATCATTTATCACGTATAGTAGGAAAGGGTAAATTCTTAAAGGTTAAACTTTGGTCTCTTCATTTCTGGTATGAATGCATATGATAGCATCCATGTAGAAGACTGTTCTATCTTTAAGATTTCTGTGTCCACACTCATTTAATGTGTTTCTCTAAGACACTTTGAATCTATACGGAGCCTTTTATAGTTGACACAGGTCTAGCAAAATTTCAGATGCCCTATTCTCTTATATACATAATGTTTTTGACATTGATGGGGCACTTTTTCCACCCAACTGAAAATGCAGTTGATGTGGGCATGTTAACAGTAGCACTTGTGAGTTATGATGATGAGTATGGAGCTCGTACAGGTACGCAAGTGTTCTTTTGTCTGGACATTGCAAATGGTACTATTCTTTTAAATGATTTGGCATGTCACTTGCAGTTACAGACTTATAGGTGACATATTCTTCTAGGTTGGTCTTTAGTTGCCAAACATTTTTACTGGGGACAAGATTAAAACATTCCTGCTTATAGTTATCATGGTTTAGGTGTGTTTCCAGCATGAATGGGGCTAACACAATTAGTCTCATTCAAGAAGATAGCATTTATTTAAAGCAAAGAAAGGAAAGGAAGATGTCATTCAGCTCTTACAATTTAAACTTGCTGTATAGAAAAAGAAAATATTGAACTTGCAGAATAAGTCCGTCCACTTTTTGTAATTCATAGTTGTAACGCACAGGCTAGCCTTTAGTGACAAAACTGACTAATATATTCAATGATTAAACCTTGTCTTTTCAGCTGCAGACAGCACACGATTAATATATTCAATGATTGAGCTTGTAGAGAAGTTCTGGTTTTTGTGGTGATTTCTGTGTACTTTTTTTATTCACAACGGTGTGTTTGTCCCTGGTGTATTTACAGAGTACAATTTTATTGAACTGGTTTTGATGTATAGTTGCAAAAGGTCATGCAATGTAGCTCCCCTGGTCATGCATTTGCATGACTAAACATAAGATGTTTTCGCCTGGCGTGGTTTCATATTGTTCTCTTGGTTGAATGTGATGCCAATTCTTTTATGTGAATATCATAAGGTTCTTTTCACTTGTTGTTTCCATCATTCTCAGATCTCAATTTCTATTCTAGAAGAACTGTAAATGCATCACTCTGACAATTGTAGGACTCTTTTTTATAGCAGCAATAATATTTTGTCCTATTCTTTGTCTGATTAAGCTGTCATTGTACTAGACTGAGAAAATGATGCAGCCATCCAGCGGTTCGACAGGGAAGACCTTGTAAGTTTCAGCTACATAAATAACGAGGACAATATGTTGGGGCCAAAACATCAGTATCACCGAATTGACTCGTTCATCAGCTAGGGTGGAGTATATATTTGCGCTTTCTGCAGTTGTGCGTACAATTAGAAACGCATGCAGTTCCTACACATGTCCCTGCGTCTATAAGGTGGAGCTTATATTTCTCTCAGAGGACGAAGGCAAGATGTTGACTTTTGAGAGAAGTGTGGTTTTCGTTGCACTGCTGTGTATGAGCATTCTTGTGGCCCATGCATGTCACACTGGTATGTGTTCTCTGGTCCTGCATTCCCTATAATGTGATTTCCTACTAAGTTACTCCCTCCGTTCCAAGTAATATGGACTGGAGGGAGTAGTTCATTTCTGCTGTTTTATAGTACATTAGTTGATTTATTGTGAACTGTCCATGTGACTCTGACACAAGTTTTGTCTTCCATTCTACATTCTTTTCAACCTTTTCAAGACTCTCCATTTGGTTCATAAGCTCCTTTTCTAATGGTTCTTTTCTAACCTAGTGAAAAGATCATCTGCCTACTATTTATGCTAAAACATAAAACCTGTAAGGTCCTTGCTATAATTCTGGTTTCTTTTCATACTTCTGTTGAATCACTTTTCACAGTCAACATGCCACTCTTTTCTCTGTCAACATGCCACTCTTTTCATGCTTCTGTTGAATGGAGTAGTAGAGCCTAAAAGTGAAAATTGTATTAGTACAATCTTTCATAAAAAATAGTACTAAAAACATATGCATGTTCCCTGTATCATCCAGTTAATAATCATTGCAAGATATAATCGGAGGAACATTTTGTACTAGAATCCCGCAAAACCAATCAAGAAGAAATGAGATTTTTGGGAATAAAAGTGATGTAGACATCACAGGTGTTCATCAATTGAAAAAAAAACAGAGTTAATTTTTTTACTAGTGTTGATATATTTGCACAAAATTCCTTGTTGATATATGATTTCTGATCTACCCTTTCTGCCTCGAAGATCCTGGCGTGAGATTTGGGTACAGTGGGAAAATTGGTCCGAAGCATTGGGGAAGCTTAAGTCCTAATTTCACGCTTTGCTCAAAAGGAACCTACCAGTCTCCAATCGACATTGTGACAGAACGTGCGGTCCACAACCAAAAAATGGAGCCCCTTGAAAGGGATTATACAGATGCAGATGTTACAATGGTTGATAACGTCTTCAACATTGCGGTTTGCTCTGAGCCTCTGAACTAAACAGTTATTTATGTTAACCAACGGAAAATGTAGAATACAAGAATGACAAGACCTGACTTAATTCTTGTCTATTAAAATGGAGTTAATTTGATCTCTTGACTTACTTCACATAGCATTCTCTTGACTTAGAAAATGCATATGAATTAGTCTCCTCCACATATTGTAGCCTTTCATATAAACTACATACATGCGTAACCATAATAATCAGTTAATAAAAAAGAAATGGAAATACACGTTCTGTTAGGTACGTGTAGTCTCGTAGTTTGAAATAACATGAATTATGAAATCATTGGGTTCATCGACTGATGTAGCTGCGATACAACGACACTTCTGGGGCTGTCAAGGTTGACGGAAAGAGGTATAACCTGAAGCAATTGCATTGGCACTCTCCCTCAGAGCACACCATCAATGGCCAAAGGTTCGCATGTACACCATTGACAATCGAAAAAAAAAGCATGCATTCTTTGCTGTACTAACTGCGTCCACCACTCTTACCCTCTGATAGATTTGCGGTGGAGCTCCACATGGTTCACTTCAGTGATGATGGCAACGTTACTGTCGTGTCAATCCTTTATCGCTACGGGAAACCAGATCCTTTCCTTTTCCAGGTAATTGTCGTGATAAGATCAAGATTTTGGTTCCTGGGTAGAAATTTCAGCTCCTGCCATGTTTCGCAGAAAAGAAAAACCCACAGGCTCTGTTTTCTCCGAATAGGCAAGAGAATTTATAATCTGTTCTCACAACTTGTAAATTGATCTGGGTCATCTATATGTGTTGAACTTGAACCAGATCGCTAGGCCTGCTATCGCCTGCTTCGTCCAAATGCATATCAATTTGACTACTTTTGCTTCGTGTCGCACTCACAGATAAACGCCACGTTAGCTGAGCTATCCGCAGAGGGATGCAAAGCTGAGAAAGGCGACCCTCTCCCTGTCGGGGTGGTGAACATGAAGGAACTGAGGCAGGGTGCGCACAGGTATTTCAGATATTTTGGATCTCTGACAGCACCTCCATGCACGGAAGGTGTGATCTGGAACATTCTTGGCGAGGTATTTCCCTATGCTAAACATGGAAAACAGTGTGCACACTTTTAATCATGGTGTTTTTGCAGTGGAAGTTAATTATATATATTTCGAGATGTCTCGCAGATAAGAGAGATGACAAAGGAGCAGGCCGCTGATTTGATGGCTCCTCTGAAAGGGAGTTACAGGCACAACTGCAGGCCGTTGCAGCCACTGAACGGTCGCACCGTGCAGCTCTATTCAGGTCACCCAACGCTCTAAATATACCGTCGTTCGATCCACGGTGAATATATAGTTTGTTGGGTGCCAATCCTGGGATGTCTGTAAGTTGACAAATCGATTGAAATAAAGTGTAGCTCAAGAGCGTTGGTATTCATTTGAGACCAGAAAATGTTCTTACAGCCAGGCCGCTCAACAATAGGTTCTTTGAAAATTTAAACTACTACTGTACCATTTTCAAAAAATTCAAAAACAAGCTCAGCGGAGCCTGCACAGGGGCCACAAATCATCTCTGTCATTCGAAAACTGCTAAAACAATAGGCCGGAACACAAACCCTCCCTGTGATTCGACAACTGAGAAAACAAAAGAAAGTAGGAGGAAAATATAAAAAAATACAACATAAGGGCCCATCCGGGTTCGAACCGGAGACCTATTGATCTGCAGTCAATTGCTCTACCACTGAGCTATGGACCCTTGATGAATTTTACGTGTTGCACATCGGTAATCAGCCATGTCTTTCTAGGCGCCAAGCACATAAGCACCAAGCACGGAGACTCGAGAATCTAATGGTTTATTAACCATCGCTAATTGTCTCCGATCGAGAAAACCAAGAATACAAGTACCCACAGCACTAGTGCAAAACGAGCGAAGAGAATATGGGTTTGAGTCTCTGAAGCACAATCAAAAACAAAATAGTAAACCACGATTGATTAAACTTCAAAAGCGACCACAAACCCGTTTCACACACAGGTTCCTTGTACCAGTTTGGGTCCCTTGTCCTCCCGCTGGCGAAGGTGACGAGTCCCGTGCCCTCTAGGTTTCTCGACCGATCTCCACTTCTTCTTTTCTCCGATCTCATCCTTGTGTGATCTCCTCGAGTCCCCTCACCTCCATGAGGGTTTTTGTTGGTTCAAGTATGGGCGTGATCGGTTTGTGGCCTGGTAGGAAGAAATTGCCGGTATGGCTGAACATTCAGCGGAAGAGAAGGATCTTTCCACTATAAGATTTTGGTCCAGATGGTACAATTGAAAAATACAAGTCTCGAGTTGTGGCCAAAGGTTATATCCAAAAGAAACTTATACGAGTTTAGGGGAAGGGGGTAGTACTGGATCAGAGCCCATAAACTTAATGCTCATTGGTATTCACAGGTCATTTGCCTATCTTTCATTTTTGTGGGGCTTGCTTCAGAAAATACAAGATTGTGTCTTTAAAGAAGAAAGAGTTTGGAGACCTTGACATTTCACTTCTCTTTTAGAGTTTGTTTTGTAATTGCCGGAGCCGTTCTTGTATCTCTACATTGTTCATTACTTATAATATTAAATAATACTTTTAGGAGAATATTGTGTAACATTGGTTGTCCAAAAAAAATGTTTCACCATGATTCTAATAATAATGGTCAGAGTTTGTAGATATCGATATTTTTCTACATATTTGGTTAAACATTTGTCATTTAACTTACTAAAAAATACTAAGATGCAATATATTTTCAGACAGAAAGAGAGAGTACAACAGCAAGGTACCACTTCTTAACCAACAAACCATATTTTACAGCAACGCACACCACGGGCATGATTCATCACTACAACTTCTTCAGAAAGGAAGAAACACACTACATCTGCAAACATACATCACATACAACACCAGCGCCCGCCAACGGAGGATGTGACTGACCGGAGAGATCAGCTCGGACGAGGCCCCTCATCCTTCTGCGTGAACCAGAACAAATCATCATCAATCGCCGCACACAAGAACCAAATTAAGGAGAGAAACCAGAAAATAATTAGCACCGGCCGGAGGTCTCTAAAGATCGTGTTACCTTGTCCCCTTTGGCGGCGGCCGCCCTCTTTGCCGCTTCGGCCTTCTCCAGGTCCGCTTTCCTCCTCAGCTTCTCCAGCTTCTCCCTCTCCATCTTCTGCTCTTGCCAAATCCCAGCAAAGAGAATAAGGAATCTTCAACTGCTTACAAGTTCACAAAAGAAAAGAAGAACGAAGGCCAGTAGCAGACAAATCTTCCGTCACCTGAATGTAGACGTTCTCGGCGGCGCGCTCCTCCTCGCTGAGCACCCTGCCGGTGCGGACGCCGTCTCTGAAGTAGCGCGGGCGACCGCCGATGCCCTCCATCCTCCTCGTCACCTGGGTCAGCGCAGCAGTCGACCACGAGGGCCGAGAGATCCTTGCCGCGGTCGTTCTTATACTGGCCATCTGCCACCCTTGAGCTTCTTGCTCCCCACGAATAGACGACCAACACAAGTCTGTTCTTGCTTCCCAAGAGCTTGTCGCCGCTGAGATGCTGATAACTCACGGCCCTGTGGAGTCCGTCAGTGACTCAGTGTCCTCCCGGTTCTTTGAATTGGGTGCCACATCCGATCCTTTATTTATTGGAGTGAAAGAAGGATAAGGATGAGCTCGAAGTTGCTGGACAAAGCGAAAGAAGCGGTTTCCAGAAACAGCAGAAAATTGCCGCTTGTATAATATATATTTGCCCTACCATTTCCCTTTTTTACCACCACCCGGAAGGATCTACTCGGATCGGTTCATCGTACTCCTAGTCTGTTGGGCTCCTCTCATGTACCAGCTTAGTATGTTGGATTGTTGGGCTTGCGATGGGCTTAAATCAGACCCAGACAAAAAAGAAAGGGCACCGTCAACCATCGATCAGATTTCAGATCGGACGGCGATTGGTGCCGCAGTGCCGCTTAGCCGCCAGCCCACAGAACCGCCTCGAACGGCCTATGCCATGTGGGCCCCGTAGCCGAGACCTTTTTTCAGTGCTTTAAAATCAATCTTCGGCATCTGTTCCCAATCGGAGGCGGAAGCAAAGCAACCAAAGTGGAGCAGCGTGAGTGGAGCCGGACGGGAGTAGGTGAAGACTGAAGAGAGGTGTGAGGGAGATGGCTGGGGGCGGCGGCGCGGGAAGGAAGGTGGCGGTCGCCGCCGTGCAGTTCGCCTGCACCGACACCGCGTCCGACAACGTCGCCACGGCCGAGAGGTACTGATGCAATCCAGTATCCCGTCCCCCAATTTGCAGAGTAACCTACCCAAGGAATCAAACTCAAATTGCTACTAGTACAGTAGTATTTTGTTTGGCCCTGGATGTCTCGTGTTGGTGCAGCCGTGCATCTTATCGTTAAGCTGTATGGATTGTTTTGGTGCTGTCTGTAGGATTTGCGGTGATTAGAATTCATTTTGCTATAAATTGGGCTGCCGAAGTACTCGATCCCCTCGCGGCGGCTTCGGCTTCATCGTTGACAGGCAATGCTGTACTATGTTAATTGTCCTCTAGGATCCTAAAACTCTACGCCTAAGTAGCACAGTTTCTTTCCCTATTGTGTTATACTTTCAGTTAGTCATGGTTCCAAATTAGGTATGATGAAGGTACATAATCACGATGCTTTTGGATCTTTGTTACTTTCTAACTGTAACTACACACTGAATCTCAGTTATATTTTGTAATTGCAAAACGACCACTTTTCAAGGAGGTGTGTGCAAACTAAACTACTGACCTGACCACAACTTGCTTTTTAGTTGGACCAATAGGCCATAGCTGTGACCTTTATGCCAATTAGTGTTTGTAATTTTGCACAAGCTGCTGCCACTCTTTCTATCTTCCACTTTATTCTTCAGATCTCAAGAATATAACTTATAGCGGTTTCCCTGTTCACATTGATTTATCAGGTGCCTTTATCTACCGATTCTGCACTTTTCTCTGACTTGATGCGATGAGAATAAACTTTGCTGTGTTGAATAGTTGATGCCATTCACACAATACAATTGCAACCCAGAAGATAGGGAAAAAAAACCTAAGTGGATGGCAATCAGTTGCTCCATACATATTAATAGCCTGGCTGAATCACAAATATGAAATACTACATATGTTTTTGATCTGTATCTCTGCTGAACGGAGCAAGAGCATCATCCATTTGCACTAGGCATGCGATTTTGTGGCTTTGTACATTAACCACCTCAAAGCACACCCAGTTGGTGTGGACTTGACTCCTCACCAATCTCAGAACATCTGTTATAGCTGTGTCGGTGCTAATGGTTTTGATCATTGACTTCAGGATATTATGTTGTAGCTCTCTATTAATGGTTTTGATCTTTATTCACCCTTAGTATACGGGTTCTTTCCTTTTCTTGCCACTGTTGCTCTTTGCTAGCAGCATCTTCAAATGAAAAACAACAGTGTAGAACGATAGTCCATGGTTCATAGTTCACCTTTTTAAGGATTATTTGTCTTTCAACGATGCTATATGTACGGCGTTTTGCATATGATTTGTTTACTATGAGGATAATCAGTATTTGATAATTGTGTTTTAGTTATCCTCTAATGTGTGTGGGGCCACTTTAACAAGCTTCTACACACTTGTACTTTCATAGTAATAAAATCATGTTGAAAAGATCGTATGTGCATGTGCATCACTTCTCTTGGCGAAAATACAGTTTTTCCATGTTTATGTGCAAGATCTGGAAATTTCTTCTGACTAATGGTACTAATAGGGAATTAATAGCTCTGTGGTCACTATCTCTTTTATTTCCAACGGTGATGAGGAATGCTAGTCTATTTGCTCTCACTCGTCGTATCTGTCATTTGGAAAACGAAATAACTTAAGACAGAAAATTTGTGTTTCAGGTTGATTAGAGAAGCTCATAATAAAGGTGCAAACATTGTCCTCATCCAGGTAAATTCGTATGATAAATAGAAGTGATCTTCAATGACAAGTGACAAAATTTGTACCTGCAATATTTATTTCAAGACATATGCATGGCAGACATATTAGTTCGGGTTACATTCTGCCTTTCACAACACAAGGAGGACAAAAAGGCATACTTAATTCTCATTCTTTCATATATTTATTAATTTCCTAGGAGCTATTTGAAGGGCACTATTTCTGTCAAGCTCAAAGGATGGATTTCTTTCAGCGTGCTAAGCCTTATAAAGAGAACCCAACTATAATGAGGTAGGCTCTCTTGCTCAATCCTGAAGCATTTGGAAAGCTACCAATGCCATCTTGTAACACCCTCAGAATCGGACCTATGCAAGTTTTAGCAAAATTCGCTAAACCCGCATAGAAACGATTCAAAGGTGCCCACCAGGCACTTTCGTGCGGGTGGAAAACGAAGTAATAACATTACACAACAGTCCTCGATGGGACCCACAGAACAGATATATATAACAGCGACTCAAAGGGTCAAGAATACAGATATAATATACAAAGATCCAAATCACCTTGAAAACGATAGAGCGTCCAGCTACGGACAAGATGCAAATGGGGCTAAGAGCCCTGAAGAATAACCAATGGCGTCCATAACCCTGCCCAGGCCAAGCCGGAAGGGTAACCCTGCTAACGGCGTCGATCTCAAACCTGTTTAACAAAAGGGGTGCCGGCAAAGGGCAAGCAGAAAACAAAGAAGGAGCGTCAGTACTGAGGCCAGTACACGGCGAGGCTAGAATTCGGCGGTCCTCGCCTACATAGGTATGGTGGACTGAGCGGCGGCGGCAGCAAGCACTAAACAACCTATAGAGACTCGATACAACTGGCGGTTATCAGAGAGGGGTGAGAAAGACCTACTCGGAACCAAGATGATGCTAACACCAATCAAACCCGTCCTGGCGTTTCCCCCTCGACACCGATCGAGGAAGTCAACCGAGGAACTCACACAGTTGGCAGTTTTATTTAATTAGTTATAGTTGCGGCACTTTACTAGTCAGGTTTAGATAATCGTCCTGATAAAGTAAACAGTGGGCACTTTTAGTTAACCATTCCGTGACAGTTGCGACAATTACTAATCAGGTACAGATAGCATGAGATAAACCCAAACCCAGCAGTTGTTGGTACTTTTATTCAGCCATTCCGTTGTAGTTGCAATGCTTACTAGTCAGGTTCAATGGTCGCAAGCGACACTACAAACAAGCATTTGTGGGCAGTATTAATTAGCCATTCCATTATAGTGAAGCTGATTACTAGTCATTATAAGTCAAATTTATAGCAGTAAACTTTAGTTATGCTTGTCTATGATCGAGAAACTGTGCTCCAAGTCGTCCATATCCGCGGACACGGCTTTCAGAAAGTTTTACCCGGCCGGGGTGCACCAATAGCAACACACACTCGATCAACCTCGGAAAAACCAAATCAAAACCCAACGAGGCCTTCACGACAAAGCAATCACAAGATTCAGAAATATTTCAGGGGGCCACCCCTTTGAGTAGAACCCGCAACGGAGTAGGCAAGCTCCGAGACGGCCTCAAGGTCTGTGGGGCCGGCGGTAAACGACTGGGAACCCGAAAGTGTGGCTGGGCTTGTCGCTACCACGTAAACGGGTCACAATTCCTAAACAGTACAGTGTGCTCCTCGCACAATCGTAAATAAAGCAGTAAAACATGGCATAAGTACAGGATAGTAATAAAACCTCAAACTAGTTTGTGGCCCCAAGAAATAAGACGGAATCAAGCTCTGGCTGAGGGGGGTCCCATATACCTCCCGGATGTGGATAGCGCGATAAATCAAGGAACAGGAATCAAGTACTCGGGGTCTTACGGGACACAAGTGGGCGTTCGGAAACCAAATGTTATCTATCACCCACCGATGCCTCTGCTTATTCAATTTTAGTTGTTAAACAGAAATTAAAGTGAACAATAGGTAAAGCTAGAATCATCTCCAACAACAACATGCGGCAATACATCAACAACTGTGGCATTTGACAACACGCGACAACACTTGAGCAAGCGACTACGACACGCAAGTCCAACTATCTACCAAACAACAGGTAATAGGGCGTGTCCAAGACAATATAAGGCTGCAGGGGATATCACAGGTACGGAAACTAAAGCATCGCAACACAGATAGCAATAGATCAACAGGAGGGAATAAAGACTATAAAAGTAAGATAGGTAGAAAGGGGGAGATGCTCGCCTGAAAACATTGTCGAAGGTTTTCCCCGAAGATCGGGGCGAAGCTCACATCAACTCAACGGCCCAATCCGCGAAGAAGCAAAACACTAGAATAAACACCGGATGCAACATTTAATAAAACGACAAAAGATCGGCATGATGCATGTATGATGGATGACATGGCAAAGGCGCGATGCAATTAGGTCATATTAAGCGGAACCGGGGTCCCGACTATTAATTAGGTGGTTTATGTTATTTAGAAACCCCGCATTTTAAATGTTCTTTAGCAAAACAACAGATGGAACCGGTTCGCTACACATGTTTAAATGAGGCCAATATAAGCTAGATTTGCCCGCATATGGGCCCCCATATTTAATTATTAGGTGATCCGGCATAAGGCCCCCAAACCACATGAATGTATGCATGCAAGATGACAATTAATATGCAACAATTTGTCATGTTATAAAATTAGGGTTCGAGGAAAAGGGTCACACATCAGGGTTCGACGATCTTGGGGTTCCGGGGTTCGGGGTTCGACAGGGTCCAGGGTCCAGGGTTCGACGGTTCGTTCTCGGCCTCCGGGGTTAGGGTCTCGGATCGGGGTAGATCTTGGGGCATCCGGGAAGCCGGACTTGGTTCGGTGTCGGGCGCGTGTCGGATACTTCAGGGCCGATGCCGTTCTTGTCGTCGGGCAGATCTTGCCGGGTCTCGCGGGGTCGATCTTGCCGGTGCGAGGGTCTTGTCGGGTCCGCGCCATCGAGGCGGTCTTGGTATCCGGGAGGGAGAACTTGGCGCTCCGCGGCGAAGTGCTTGTTGTTCTGGTGGCGATCTTGGCGCTCGGTGTCCGGTTAGACGTACTTGTCGGCACGGGGTTTCCGGAGTTCATGGCGCGGTACCGGGTACGGGATCGGTCTTCGGGTCGGGTTCCGGGATCGTTCTTCGGCCCGGGGAACGGTCTTCGAGGCCATCTTGGTTGCCAGTGCCGGGCTCGGTTTCGGCGCTAGCGGTTCATCGGGTACCTTCGGGCGGTATCGATCCTGTCGTTCCGTGTCGGCGGCCTGCGGGGTTCGACGGTCTTGGCGTCCCCTGAGGAAGTACATGTCGAGCCATCGGGTTCCTCTTCACTTGTCAAACCTCGCGGGGCGGAACTTGTTTAATGTCGAGCCCCAACGAGCAGCTACACTTGGCCTTGGCGTTGAACACAGGGGGGGGTGCGATGGTTGCTTGCGGCGGCCTGCCAGGTGCTGCAGACGAGGTGACAGCCAGCGGACCAGACGCAGGCCGACGGAGAGGAGGTCCCAGGGACGGCGCAGTCGGGCCGGGCCGGGCTCCGGCGAGGTGAGCACGGGGCGAGACCGACGCGCGGACGGCGAGGCGGGGATCCGGCGAGGCTGGCACGGGCCTGAGGCGGGGCCTCTGGGCGGCGCGGGCGCGGCCTGGCGGGGCAGAGCGCGCGGGCCCGAGGCGGCGGAAGGAGGGCCGGAGGGTGGAGGCGCGGGGCCGGCAGGGCCTGGCCGGAGCGGCGACGCCGAAGGGAAAGCTGGGGGCGGCGCAGACGGGCGGTGGCGCGCGGTGGTCTGGCGGACGCAGGCGGCGGCGAGCAGGCTCGTGGGCGGGGCTGCAGGCGCACGGCGAGGCTAGAGGCGGGCGGCGCGGCGCTGCGAGGGGGAGGCGGGTGGAGGCGAGGCGGGGAGCGCGCGCGCGGCGGCTCGGAGGCGCGGGCCGGCGCGGACTCGCGGGAGAGGGGCGGCGACGCGGGAGGCGGCCGCGGCGGCGCGCAGCGCGCGGAGGCGGCGGCAGAGAGGTTGCGGGAGCAGGGCGTGCGCGCGGAGGGGTTGGGTGGACGCGCCGGCGGAGGACAGCTCCGGAGGCGGTGGAGCGAGACGAGCTCGAGGTGAGCCATGGCGGGCTCGGGCGGCGCCGGCGGACTCGCGGCGGGGATGGCGCGGCCAGGAGAGAGGAGGGCGAGGGGGAAGCTCGCAGGGCAGCTGGCGGACCAGAGGGGAGGTGGGGTGCCTGGCGGGCCGCGGAAGGAAGAGCGTCGGGGCAGAGGAGGGGCGCCGGCGGGCGGTGGGGCAGGCGCCGTCGGCGGGGTGCGTGCGTGGGGGGACGAGGTGGGAGGAGGAGGCCGCGTGGGTTGCGTGTGCGCGGGTGGCCAGGCGCTGGGCAGAGGTGGGACCCGCGCACGCGGTGGGGGTGCTGTGGTAGTTGACTGGGTGAGGTGGGACCCGGGGGTCAGGGGGTGGGTCGGCGCGCGCATGGTGCTGTGTATGCGTGCGTGTGTGAGCCTGAGGGGTGGGTGCGTTGTGTGGTTTGTGTGTGTTTGGTAGGAGTGGGTGGGGCTGTGAGGGTGAGAGAGGGAGAGAGAAAAGAGAGGGAGAGGTGGTTAGTCTAGGTGGCAACTTTTGGTTGGCTAGGGGGAGAGAAAAGGGTGATGTGGAGAGAGCCCAATGGCTGGGGTGATGTGGCCAAGGGGTGGGGGTAGAAAACTGGGTGAGTTTAGGATTTAGAGGGGCAGGCAGGGTGGACCGTTATTATTTCTGGGGCGGTCGTTCGGGTAAATTGGCCCGTTCGACTGCCCCGCAAAAATAATTATAATTTTTATTTATTACAAACAAGACTTTTGCAAACCGTTTTCGGGCAAAACAAAATATTCCGGGGACCCGGGTTTTGCAGTTGAATTAAGATGGGGCGTTTGGAAAATAAATCGGGCGTTGCGAAAATAGTTTTGGCAAACAATGCATGATGATGACGATGCAATGCACAAATTCAACGCGATTTTCTAGTAGTGGTTTTGCGGGATGCCACAATTCGACACCACTAACAATGGATCTCGCCCTCGAGATCCGCCTCATGGTACCGGAAGGAAGGGTCGGCGTTCTGCGTCTTCTCGCTTCGTGTAGATCCTCGCGACACCACTAACGAGGGTTCCTTCTTCATCTGGAAATCGGCGACACCACCAACAAAGGTTCGTTGTTCCTGATCGCTGAGTGAACACTCCGGGGAACAAAGGACGAAGTTGAAGGTAAGGCCACCTCTAACTTCCATGGATAGAGTTAAACTGCTGGATCCACTGATTCAACGTACAAGAGCGAATGATAAGAGCAGTGGTAGGGTAGCTACTCCATCCCGCACTCAAACCATTACTCTGCACACGAATAAGCGGATTAAGCATCCAACTCTCGGAATTAGACTGAAGATCTCGACAAGCGAGGTTCAGGAACAAAGGAATGTTCCAGCAGAATTCGTATGAAAGACACCATGATTAGGTTCTGCGATGGTTCCATTGGCATGAACAACACGTGCCCAAGGTCGACTCCAACTTCACCAAAGCTCGTCCTTCTCATATGTTTTCCACGACACTGATATCCAGCAAGGAACACATATGGATAAGAACACAAGATTGGAGGAAGGGTTCACAGACAAGTTGCAGATTGATGATCGTAGCACCTCCGTTACAAAAAGAAGAAAGCGAAACCCTGAAGGTACGACGGAAACCCAACCGCGAGAAATCCTGGACTCGAAGAAAGAGATGAGAGCGGATTCAAAACACGTCGAGATAAGAGGAGAAAAGCAGAGGTTAAGGAGTAAAATTCAGACCTAGTCAGAACTATCCAACCGATTTTCAAAAATAGTTTTGACACTTCTACTTCGGCCGTTAGCTAGGTTATCCTACTGGCTGGACTTGTGGGGTATCGCAACTGCTGAGCTCTGATACCACTCTGTAACACCCTCAGAATCGGACCTATGCAAGTTTTAGCAAAATTCGCTAAACCCGCATAGAAACGATTCAAAGGTGCCCACCAGGCACTTTCGTGCGGGTGGAAAACGAAGTAATAACATTACACAACAGTCCTCGATGGGACCCACAGAACAGATATATATAACAGCGACTCAAAGGGTCAAGAATACAGATATAATATACAAAGATCCAAATCACCTTGAAAACGATAGAGCGTCCAGCTACGGACAAGATGCAAATGGGGCTAAGAGCCCTGAAGAATAACCAATGGCGTCCATAACCCTGCCCAGGCCAAGCCGGAAGGGTAACCCTGCTAACGGCGTCGATCTCAAACCTGTTTAACAAAAGGGGTGCCGGCAAAGGGCAAGCAGAAAACAAAGAAGGAGCGTCAGTACTGAGGCCAGTACACGGCGAGGCTAGAATTCGGCGGTCCTCGCCTACATAGGTATGGTGGACTGAGCGGCGGCGGCAGCAAGCACTAAACAACCTATAGAGACTCGATACAACTGGCGGTTATCAGAGAGGGGTGAGAAAGACCTACTCGGAACCAAGATGATGCTAACACCAATCAAACCCGTCCTGGCGTTTCCCCCTCGACACCGATCGAGGAAGTCAACCGAGGAACTCACACAGTTGGCAGTTTTATTTAATTAGTTATAGTTGCGGCACTTTACTAGTCAGGTTTAGATAATCGTCCTGATAAAGTAAACAGTGGGCACTTTTAGTTAACCATTCCGTGACAGTTGCGACAATTACTAATCAGGTACAGATAGCATGAGATAAACCCAAACCCAGCAGTTGTTGGTACTTTTATTCAGCCATTCCGTTGTAGTTGCAATGCTTACTAGTCAGGTTCAATGGTCGCAAGCGACACTACAAACAAGCATTTGTGGGCAGTATTAATTAGCCATTCCATTATAGTGAAGCTGATTACTAGTCATTATAAGTCAAATTTATAGCAGTAAACTTTAGTTATGCTTGTCTATGATCGAGAAACTGTGCTCCAAGTCGTCCATATCCGCGGACACGGCTTTCAGAAAGTTTTACCCGGCCGGGGTGCACCAATAGCAACACACACTCGATCAACCTCGGAAAAACCAAATCAAAACCCAACGAGGCCTTCACGACAAAGCAATCACAAGATTCAGAAATATTTCAGGGGGCCACCCCTTTGAGTAGAACCCGCAACGGAGTAGGCAAGCTCCGAGACGGCCTCAAGGTCTGTGGGGCCGGCGGTAAACGACTGGGAACCCGAAAGTGTGGCTGGGCTTGTCGCTACCACGTAAATGGGTCACAATTCCTAAACAGTACAGTGTGCTCCTCGCACAATCGTAAATAAAGCAGTAAAACATGGCATAAGTACAGGATAGTAATAAAACCTCAAACTAGTTTGTGGCCCCAAGAAATAAGACGGAATCAAGCTCTGGCTGAGGGGGGTCCCATATACCTCCCGGATGTGGATAGCGCGATAAATCAAGGAACAGGAATCAAGTACTCGGGGTCTTACGGGACACAAGTGGGCGTTCGGAAACCAAATGTTATCTATCACCCACCGATGCCTCTGCTTATTCAATTTTAGTTGTTAAACAGAAATTAAAGTGAACAATAGGTAAAGCTAGAATCATCTCCAACAACAACATGCGGCAATACATCAACAACTGTGGCATTTGACAACACGCGACAACACTTGAGCAAGCGACTACGACACGCAAGTCCAACTATCTACCAAACAACAGGTAATAGGGCGTGTCCAAGACAATATAAGGCTGCAGGGGATATCACAGGTACGGAAACTAAAGCATCGCAACACAGATAGCAATAGATCAACAGGAGGGAATAAAGACTATAAAAGTAAGATAGGTAGAAAGGGGGAGATGCTCGCCTGAAAACATTGTCGAAGGTTTTCCCCGAAGATCGGGGCGAAGCTCACATCAACTCAACGGCCCAATCCGCGAAGAAGCAAAACACTAGAATAAACACCGGATGCAACATTTAATAAAACGACAAAAGATCGGCATGATGCATATATGATGGATGACATGGCAAAGGCGCGATGCAATTAGGTCATATTAAGCGGAACCGGGGTCCCGACTATTAATTAGGTGGTTTATGTTATTTAGAAACCCCGCATTTTAAATGTTCTTTAGCAAAACAACAGATGGAACCGGTTCGCTACACATGTTTAAATGAGGCCAATATAAGGCTAGATTTGCCCGCATATGGGCCCCCATATTTAATTATTAGGTGATCCGGCATAAGGCCCCCAAACCACATGAATGTATGCATGCAAGATGACAATTAATATGCAACAATTTGTCATGTTATAAAATTAGGGTTCGAGGAAAAGGGTCACACATCAGGGTTCGACGATCTTGGGGTTCCGGGGTTCGGGGTTCGACAGGGTCCAGGGTCCAGGGTTCGACGGTTCGTTCTCGGCCTCCGGGGTTAGGGTCTCGGATCGGGGTAGATCTTGGGGCATCCGGGAAGCCGGACTTGGTTCGGTGTCGGGCGCGTGTCGGATACTTCAGGGCCGATGCCGTTCTTGTCGTCGGGCAGATCTTGCCGGGTCTCGCGGGGTCGATCTTGCCGGTGCGAGGGTCTTGTCGGGTCCGCGCCATCGAGGCGGTCTTGGTATCCGGGAGGGAGAACTTGGCGCTCCGCGGCGAAGTGCTTGTTGTTCCGGTGGCGATCTTGGCGCTCGGTGTCCGGTTAGACGTACTTGTCGGCACGGGGTTTCCGGAGTTCATGGCGCGGTACCGGGTACGGGATCGGTCTTCGGGTCGGGTTCCGGGATCGTTCTTCGGCCCGGGGAACGGTCTTCGAGGCCATCTTGGTTGCCAGTGCCGGGCTCGGTTTCGGCGCTAGCGGTTCATCGGGTACCTTCGGGCGGTATCGATCCTGTCGTTCCGTGTCGGCGGCCTGCGGGGTTCGACGGTCTTGGCGTCCCCTGAGGAAGTACATGTCGAGCCATCGGGTTCCTCTTCACTTGTCAAACCTCGCGGGGCGGAACTTGTTTAATGTCGAGCCCCAACGAGCAGCTACACTTGGCCTTGGCGTTGAACACAGGGGGGGGTGCGATGGTTGCTTGCGGCGGCCTGCCAGGTGCTGCAGACGAGGTGACAGCCAGCGGACCAGACGCAGGCCGACGGAGAGGAGGTCCCAGGGACGGCGCAGTCGGGCCGGGCCGGGCTCCGGCGAGGTGAGCACGGGGCGAGACCGACGCGCGGACGGCGAGGCGGGGATCCGGCGAGGCTGGCACGGGCCTGAGGCGGGGCCTCTGGGCGGCGCGGGCGCGGCCTGGCGGGGCAGAGCGCGCGGGCCCGAGGCGGCGGAAGGAGGGCCGGAGGGTGGAGGCGCGGGGCCGGCAGGGCCTGGCCGGAGCGGCGACGCCGAAGGGAAAGCTGGGGGCGGCGCAGACGGGCGGTGGCGCGCGGTGGTCTGGCGGACGCAGGCGGCGGCGAGCAGGCTCGTGGGCGGGGCTGCAGGCGCACGGCGAGGCTAGAGGCGGGCGGCGCGGCGCTGCGAGGGGGAGGCGGGTGGAGGCGAGGCGGGGAGCGCGCGCGCGGCGGCTCGGAGGCGCGGGCCGGCGCGGACTCGCGGGAGAGGGGCGGCGACGCGGGAGGCGGCCGCGGCGGCGCGCAGCGCGCGGAGGCGGCGGCAGAGAGGTTGCGGGAGCAGGGCGTGCGCGCGGAGGGGTTGGGTGGACGCGCCGGCGGAGGACAGCTCCGGAGGCGGTGGAGCGAGACGAGCTCGAGGTGAGCCATGGCGGGCTCGGGCGGCGCCGGCGGACTCGCGGCGGGGATGGCGCGGCCAGGAGAGAGGAGGGCGAGGGGGAAGCTCGCAGGGCAGCTGGCGGACCAGAGGGGAGGTGGGGTGCCTGGCGGGCCGCGGAAGGAAGAGCGTCGGGGCAGAGGAGGGGCGCCGGCGGGCGGTGGGGCAGGCGCCGTCGGCGGGGTGCGTGCGTGGGGGGACGAGGTGGGAGGAGGAGGCCGCGTGGGTTGCGTGTGCGCGGGTGGCCAGGCGCTGGGCAGAGGTGGGACCCGCGCACGCGGTGGGGGTGCTGTGGTAGTTGACTGGGTGAGGTGGGACCCGGGGGTCAGGGGGTGGGTCGGCGCGCGCATGGTGCTGTGTATGCGTGCGTGTGTGAGCCTGAGGGGTGGGTGCGTTGTGTGGTTTGTGTGTGTTTGGTAGGAGTGGGTGGGGCTGTGAGGGTGAGAGAGGGAGAGAGAAAAGAGAGGGAGAGGTGGTTAGTCTAGGTGGCAACTTTTGGTTGGCTAGGGGGAGAGAAAAGGGTGATGTGGAGAGAGCCCAATGGCTGGGGTGATGTGGCCAAGGGGTGGGGGTAGAAAACTGGGTGAGTTTAGGATTTAGAGGGGCAGGCAGGGTGGACCGTTATTATTTCTGGGGCGGTCGTTCGGGTAAATTGGCCCGTTCGACTGCCCCGCAAAAATAATTATAATTTTTATTTATTACAAACAAGACTTTTGCAAACCGTTTTCGGGCAAAACAAAATATTCCGGGGACCCGGGTTTTGCAGTTGAATTAAGATGGGGCGTTTGGAAAATAAATCGGGCGTTGCGAAAATAGTTTTGGCAAACAATGCATGATGATGACGATGCAATGCACAAATTCAACGCGATTTTCTAGTAGTGGTTTTGCGGGATGCCACACATCTCCATTTGGTGTATAATATTCATACATTCATTTTTTACTTTATGGTCCATAGAATGCAGAAGCTTGCAAAGGAGTTGGACATTGTGATACCAGTAAGTTTCTTTGAAGCAGCAAACAATGCTCATTACAACTCAGTGGCCATTATTGATGCTGATGGCACTGATCTTGGTCTATACCGTAAATCGCATATTCCAGATGGACCAGGTATGACTTTACGGTTGAGTTTACCTGTACCAATATAAAGTGTAGCTTATCTGATCTAGAAAAACTATTTCTTTGTGTCAGGTTATCAAGAGAAATTTTATTTCAATCCAGGTGACACCGGTTTCAAGGTAAACATGATACCAAACCTGTATAACATATCACTTTGGTTTAAACTAGATGTTCGTAATGTAACTGTGGCTGCCATTGTTATCGCTAGAAACCTTCTTAGTGAAATTGCCTTTTATTGATGCAGGCTTTCAAAACCAAGTATGCAACAATTGGCGTCGGTATGTTATCTATATTTACAGGAATAGATTTTTTATTTAATTTAGTCAAAATAGCACTTCTTATATTCTGCGGCATAACCTCAATAACTTTGTAGGTTTACTTATTACTGATCATGGAATCCATGCTTTGTAGGAATTTGCTGGGATCAGTGGTTCCCAGAGACTGCAAGGGCTATGGTGCTTCAGGGGGCGGAAGTATTGTTCTATCCCACCGCTATTGGATCTGAACCCCAGGATATTAACCTTGATTCCCGTGAACATTGGAAGCGTGTCATGCAAGGCCATGCTGGTGCTAACTTGGTATTATTACTTGTTTCCTTATACGTTATAATGCACTCTAACTTTGTTCATGAATCTAAGAGATATTTCTTCTGTTTCTTATTCTTCTAAATGATACTACTACCACTTGGCTCAACTGGTCTCATAAATTCATGATTCACCTTAATATGGGCAGGTTCCTCTTGTCGCTTCTAACCGGATAGGAACAGAAACTGTTGAGACTGAGCATGGCAACAGCACTATAAAATTTTACGGGAATTCGTTCATCGCAGGTAAATCAGCTTTGCTGTGTACTTTTTACAGAGTAGGTAGAGCCATACAACAGTAAAAGCATGATGTTAATATACATGGCTGCGTGGGCAGGGCCAACTGGAGAAATGGTGAAGCTTGCAAATGACAAAGATGAGGAGGTGCTCGTGGCGGAGTTTGACTTGGATGAGATCAAATCTATGAGGCACGGCTGGGGGATATTCAGGGACAGGCGTCCTGATCTATACAAAGTGCTACTGACATTGGACGGAGAGAAATCGTAGGCTTCCACTTTGAGGTTATCCGCCCATGAAAGTGACAGCAACCAGTTCCACAATATTGGGAAAACGCAGGGTCCATGAATACAGGCCCATTCACTGAATCAAAATGGTACATCTTCTGTTCTATCTTCTCCCTGCCAAAAAAAAAAAAAATGCTTTGCCTCTGGACAAGGCACCTCTGTTGTTCACATCTTGGTGGTTTTGCACCAATATAGGATTCCATAATAAATAGTTGTCATGTGATGCTCTGATGAACACGAATATCTGAAATGAAAGACTTCACAGTTCTTGGGAGTGGTGTTATTGGTTTTTGATCACTGAAGCCAAAGAAGTGGGATCATAATCGGCAGAATCGGCATCTTTGACCCCAAAATACCGTTCACGGTGTCGCTAAGGTAGACCCATCAGCTAACTGTCACATGCGCGTTGTACCTTTTCCATCAACTAAGTGCAGGGATCTTGTGAACCTAGAGCTGTAGAGCGCTTTGGCAGCTTTGCGCACGCACGCGGTTATCCTTAGCTGGGAGCAGCAGAGCATGTACTGTACTTGGTTGCTCTGTTTCGGACGTGAGTGTGTATTTTCTTTGTCACTGTAAACGAGTCGTTCAACAGCACATCCGATTTGGCAATAGAAAAGGAAGACAAAAAATGTAGTAGATGTAGATTGCTGAACTATGGGAGAAAGTCTGAACAAAAATTCTGCGATATTTACAACTCTTTTTTTTTTTTTGGAAAGAAAGATGAGAAATAGCATGCCACGATAACTTATTTAACCTGAGAGGAAGAAACTAAAACCCATGTTCTATCCGTTCTTCTATCTCCCGGCCGGGATTGCTCTTGCATGCGGTGACATCGGCGGTTAATCTGCTGCTAGTTCTCGACTTCCTGGCCATGGCACTGATCATCGACTAGTTGTTGATCCTGGTGGGCGAAGTGGAGCTTGAGGCGGCCGTCCTCCCGGCACGCCTGGAGCAGCTCCCGCGACGGTATCCTGACCTCCCGCAGCACCAGGCGGCCGTCCCCGCGGTGCGCCCTGAGGTACTGCCACGGCTTCCCGGCCGCGCCGATCACCGATATCGGCGGCGGGAACACCCTCCTGCCGCCGCTTGCCCTGGCCGGCATGGCCGTCTCCTCGTGGTCGTCAAAGTGCTGTACACCCTTGTATTGCTCTGCCTCCATATCTTCGATGGCATCGCCGAGGTCGACGTCGCCCGAGCTCTCGGAGCTCTCGGAGCCCAGGCCCTCGGTGCAGAGGCCGGGGTCGCGGGACGTGGCTTTGTTGTTGGAACCGGGGTGGCCGCTCCTGGCGCGTGAGTGGAGGTTGAGAGGCGGCGGTGGCGGCAGCGGAGGTGGTGGCGGGGCGGGCGGAGGCGGCATGACGACGCCGTGGACGATGGGGCCGAGCATGGCATGGCCGTAGGTCTGGTGGCCGAACGGGTCCATTGCCTGAAAGGACCTCGCTGCGGTCGGCGAGCCCACCATGGCGGCGGGCGCCGGCGCGGACGGCGGGCAGCTGCTGCTGCCGTAGCCGTAGGCGCACGTCGTCGCGGCCATGCGCGTGCGTACGTGGTGAAATGGAACTCGAACTCCCTGTTGGTCTTGGAAGCCGGTCGGGTCGTGTGTGCTGCGGAGTCTCTGGGGGTCAGAGGGGTCCCTTGAATTATAGGGGGCGAGGAGATATGGGAGGCGGGACTCGTGGCCTGCCTCTGTGACGTCCTGCAGAGGGCGGTGGCGGCTCACTCACTCACTCACTCACTCCCTGGTGATATGGTGGGCGCCCTATGCTAGCTGAGCTACCGTGTTGGGCTGCGAGATGCAGATACGGATACTACTGCTGCGGCTCTGTGGCTGCTGCCCCTGCGTGCAGGGCGTGGGTCGGGGCGCGAGATCGGTGTGGTCTTGAACGTTTCTTTCGGAACCCACTGGGGGCGCTGTATTAGCATCTTCGGTCGCAGAATCGTGCCGTAGATGATATCACGGATCCACAGTTCCACACGACACCGATCCCTCGTTCAAGGGCTGTTTTCTGGTGTAGGTGGTTGCCTCTGACCAGCGTATCTACCAATCCCCTGTTTTGCTCTTGGCCGATCTGAAACACGGTTGATAATTCTCTGCTGTGTAATGACAAGCCGATGACAGAACAGCAAGTTCAATTGTTATCGGTTCCCAGTTCAAAGAACGTAGGCGATCCAGCCATCAAGGTAGAAACCAAACCAGGTGACTCCATGTCAGGCTGGAACCCGCATAGGCTTTTTGAGAAGATTAGGATAACGAATGAACTCTTGACCAAAGTTTTTTTCTTTCTTTTGGAGAAGGCAGTAATTGATTGGGCTTTTGCATGCATAACTTCTTTATGCCTCTACATAGAGTAAACAAGTTTTCCTCAAAAAAATAAGAAAGATAGAGTAATAAACAAATAAAATGCGAGAGTAAGTAAGAAACACGAGAAGCCTATTCCACTTGAAGATTAATGCTCGTCGGAGAAAGAATCTCATCTTCAAAATGAAAGATGGGCCTGGGTGGGTTATGATGAGATTGAGCAAGCCATCCACTTCTCCGCAAGGATGGAAAATGGAGCGCCGCGTCGCTCTTGGGATTGCAATTGGGATCGACAACATGCACCTCCTTCCTTGTGACCTCTCTAGTCTTGACGAGAACTTCATCGAGGGAGAAGTGCACGATGGATTAAGTCATTGGCTCACGACAATGCCCCGGGACCGGACGGAGGCCTCACCGTCTTTCTTCTTCAAATATTGTTTGAGCATTATAAAAGAGGATGCTATGAAACTCATCTGCACTTTTCTCCGGTCGTTCAATCTAAGAATTTTCATTGGCGCAATTCCACCAATATAGTGTTGCTTCCAAAGAAGGAGGTGGCTGAATTTGTCTCCAACTTTAAGCCAATTTTAGTCTCATTCAGGTCTTCGCGAAGATTGTTGCAGAAAAAAGTATGATTACTACTAGAGTGGAGTCTTTCATGAATACCCTAATATCCCGATCCCAAAGTGCCTTTGTCAATACGCAGAGCAACCACGACAATTTGTCATATACATGCGGAACTATGCAACAAGGTTGCACAAGACAAGAAGTCCGGCCCTATTGCTCAAGCTTGACATAGAAAAGGCCTTTAATTCGGTGAGATGGGACTACCTTCTATATTTTCTCCAAAGGCGTGGGTTCCTGCTTATATATCGGGAATGGATTGTTGCGATTCTCTCTACCACATCATCATTCCGAGAACACACAAGCTGCATCTCTTCAATATTAAGACATCAAGAGAACAATGATACGAAGCCACTGGAATGGATGCACTCTCCACGCATGCCCCCTCAAGACACACTCGATGCCAAATAGGCTTACAACTCACTCCCACATCAATTACTCATCAAGAATAATCTTAGCAAAGCTCCATCCAAGAATGGAAAGTAGGCGGGACACAAATCCTCAAAACGGTATCACCACCAAAACCAGGCATCTTACTAGCACGACCCTCACTACCGGCTGCCTCAAAACCACGTCATCTAGAGTTCTTGTAAATGGAGTGTCGGGCTCTCCAGTCAAGCATGGTCGGTGCTTGCGACAAGGAGACCTTTTTTTATCACTGCTCTTATCCATCCTCGCAATTGAACCTTTGCAATTCATTCTAGATATGAAACGACAAAAGGAGATCTCTAGCGGCTCTGTGGACGTGCAACTTCCATTTGTATCTCCCTTTGTGTTGATGAAGCGGCCATTTTCATTCCACCGATCAAAGAGCATTTCGACAACCTTACCCATATTCTCAAAGGTTTCAGAGAAGCCGGTCTTGTTACAAATGTGCATAAGAGCATGGTGGTTCATGTTACATGCTCCAAGATCAAGCCTAATACTATTCTTCCTGGTTTAGCAGGCATTCGATCTCACTATCCAATAAGATACTTAAGGTTGCTACTGTTGGTGCATCGCCTTAGAACTGCACATTTTCATTCACTTTAGATCAAATGGCAAAAAACTTCCAATTGGTCAAGGGAAATTTGTTACCACCACTACTAGGGCAACTCTCATCAAGATAGTGACCACCTCACACGCCATCTATCCCGTCACCTCCTTGCTCCCCAAAAGGAATTATGCTGGCCATCCTCAAGCTTGAGCATGCTTTTCTTTGGGTGGCTTCAGATCAAGTTTCCTATGAAAAATGCAAAGTAAAATGGGGTCCTGTTTGTCGACCGAAGAACATGGGAGGACTTGGTATTTTGGACCTCGAGAAATTTTCGAGAGCTTTGAGTCTAAGATAGCCTTGGTTTGGATAGTCGGAACTAGAACATCATTGCATCAGGTTGGGGAAATCTTGTGATCACATGGATATAGTCTTCTTCTATGCATACATTACCGTTACAATCGGAGATGAGAAGACCATCAAATTTTGTCATTCACCTTGGCTTTGATGATATCAACCCTAAGGACATTTTCTCCCTCCATCCTCAACATCTCTAAGCTATTTGGTCTACAAGACCTTAGACCAAGAGTTTTGAATTCGTAGTTTAAGCCTTTATGGGCACATTTCAGTCCTCCACTTTAATGAGTTGTTCACTCTTTAGAGTAAGCTTCAAGAAGTGCATCATGTCGAGGGAAAACATTGACAAAATCATTTGGAAGCTCACAAAAAATCGAAAATACTATACGACCTCGATACCTGGAACAATTTGACACATTCACTTGCATCTTTCATGATGCCCATAGTTGGGGGGGGGGGGAATTGGGCCCCACTAAATGAAAATTCTTTGCTTGGTTGATCCTTCAAAATAGAGTGTGGACAGAGGAACACCTTTCCCGCTGAAGTTTGTTGTATTATGTTATTTTTCAACTTTGCAAGAGGAAACTGTAGACCGCATCACATCTTTTGTTCAAGTATCGGTACTATCTTCGCATTTGGAGTGACATAAAGGAATGACTTGGTCTAGTGGACTTGGACACCTCTCAATGGTCTAATCATGCAACGATACAAGAGTGGTTCTCCTTATAACGGGTCCATGGCCGTTGGCGCAAAGGGATCTCTTCTATGGTCCTTCTCGCCGATTGGGAAATTTGGAACGAGCAAAGAGTTTTTAGAAATTGTGCTTCTATGCCAATCATAGTTTTATCAACCAATAAGCATAGTGCCGTCCTTTTGGCGACGTGGTGGCAAAAAGTTTGAGCTCTATTTTGCGGGGAGAGTAGGCTTTGTACCCAAGCCTATTGGCTTGTTTTGGAACTTAAACTATCCTTAATAAGCAATAAAATAGGCAAAGTTTTCTCCTTGTTTCAATAAACCAAAGCCACTAGAAGACAAATCCTCCTTATATTTGTCAGTGTCACTAACAATTGACAATAGTTTATTGCTTTGTAATGATGTACTATTTTAGTGTGTATTTTTCATCAGTGTCTCGATATTAAAGATGGCATCATGCGGAATAAAAGTCTGATGTGTTGTATCCCCATCCTGGTGTGGTCGTGAAGATCGACATGTCTGACACCGGAGAATTTGTGGTGCTTTGGTATCACAATTGACGAACTTTGGTCTTGATAGTCATTGTACACCAATCGACATGCCTCAGCTATGCCACAACTATGATAATGTTAGGAGTATTTTGGTCAGAAGCTCCCTCATTTTTATCATTTGTGCTCAATGCATGTCTTCTTCGCTGATGGTACTGCGACAAAACAACAATGGGACAGCTGGCCTTTGTAAGTGGCATGTCCTAGCCACAATACATTCATTCAATAAGTTCTGTATGTACTAAGCATTCGAATATATTTTCAAAGAACTCTAAAAACAATGTTGTTTTTAATTTTTAGCCTTATTCAAAACTTTAGCTGCCCAAATATTTTTTGTCGAATAGGTTATCATATCTGCAAACACACTACCATGTTATCTATCATACTACCTTCTGATGACTGTGAAATATAGCCATCCACACACAGATTTAAACTGAATATTATTCATACTTTTGATGAAATATCTCTCTAAACCCTGCCACTAATGTCTAATGATCAAAGGGGTATGCAATCCTTTCTTTTTATTTTTCTCTACGCAGATAATGACGTATGATGATGGGAATCATAACATTAAAGTCAAATATACGATATTTCCAACACGATAAAGAAACCATAAGCTGTGAAACGAAGATAGAAGCTTTAAGGACCAACTATACAGTGGGAATAAAATTCCGGCCGTATAGTTACGGTTGTATAGTTGCCATCAACTCTGTTAGGTCAAACAAAACAACTTTCATGAAGGGACCCTATATAAAGAGGGTTCGGACGACGAGAAACGAGAGCCGCATCCCACAGAACACAACACCGAAGAGCCGCCAGAGAAATAGATCTAGATCTAATGTCCAAACCCTTCTCCACCACCATAGTCATATTCCACCACTTGTAATAGTAGATATCTTCTCCAATTGGCGATATTGTAAGACTATTTTCTATCAATCTTATGTTCTCTATTACAATATTTCTGATTGTTGATTTCATCTCTATGTGTGAGTAATTCTCTTTGGGCTAAGGGCTTCGGCCTAGCCATGTAGCATGTGCATGTTATTTATCATAGATGGGATCATGTATTAGTTTGTATAACATGATGATTATTGTACCCTCTCTTGCCTCAATCTAAGGACTTGTTAGGTACCCAAGACCCTGAGGATTGATCCAGGTATAGGGAGTGTGTGTAATGACTAATCCGCAGGATGGAAACCCCAGTAACAGATATGGTAGTACGTCTCTATGTGAGGGATTTAATTGGGATTAACGGTGACGCCACTGTGCATATCATTAGTTCTCTTTCTTCTATGGATGTGACTAGTAGGTTATTGCAATAAACGGTTGCTGAGGCAATGGCAATTATGGATGCACTGCCCACATATAATTATCTTGCTCTAACAATTACATGCATACTTTATTATTATTTTTTATTTTTATCAGATGTTTTGCACAGCTACAGGTGAAACCGAAATCCCTAAGACCTCTCTCCATCATCAACGACAACAAAAGATCGCAAATTCTTGGTCCGGTAAAACACAAAAAGAATTCCAAAACTCCTAAAGGTCTGTAAAGTAACTTCACTTTGCTTTCTGCTTCCCGAGGATTCGATAAACCTAGGTCTACTAGGGAAAAATAAGCTATACTACATCCGTAATCCGGATCGAAGGTATCAACCCTTTTTCTAGCACCGTTGCCGGAGAAGCAATAACTACGCTGGTAAGGTTAGTAGGAACCTTGCTAGTTTTATTGTTTTTAATTTTGTTAGTTTGCTTTCAGTCTTTATTTGAAAAAACAAAAAATAGCTATTCTTTAAATTCTTCTTTTTACCATCGTAAGTTTTTAGTTTAAGAACACCCCAAAACATAGGAAATATGGCTGAAAAGAAGCTTGGAGAGTTTGCAACTCCCAACAATGACTATTTGTGTACTCCTATTACTCAATCAAAAATTACTGCTGAAGATTATGAAATTAAACCCAATATTTAAGTTTGGTTTAACAGAATCAATTTGGAGGCTCTGCTGTTGAGGACGCAGGTATCCACTTAAATACTTTCATTGAAATATGTGATATGATGCGCATTAAATATGTTGACCCCGATGCGGTCAAATTGTGTTGGAGATGAGGCAATAATAAAAGTAGTTATTATTATATCTTTCTATTTATGATAAATGTTTACATTCATGCTATAATTGTATTAACCGAAAACATTAATACTTGTGTGATTTGTAAAATTGTAAGAGTCCCTAGTAAAGCCTCTTTATAATGCTAGCTTGTTGGTTAATAGATGATCATGGTTTCCTGATCATGAACATTAAGATGTTATTGAAAACAAGATCATATCATTAGGAGAATGATGTGATGGACATACTCCTATAGTTAAGCGTAGCATAAAGATCAAGTCATTTAAATAGTTAATTTGCTATAAGCTTTCAGATACATAGTAACCTAAATCCTTCGACCATGAGATCCTGTTAATCACCATCATTGGATGGATGCTTTTATGACATCAAACACCACTTCGTAATTGGGTGTTTATAAGGTAGCATTGAGTATTCGGAAAGTATATGTTGAGGCACATGGATCAAGAGTGGGATTTGTCCATGTATATGATAGAGAGATATACTCTGGGCCCTCTCGGTGGAATGTCATCCAATTAGCTTGCAAGCATGTGACTGGCTTAGAAGGGATCACATCAACAATAATGAGTAAAGAGTACTTATCGGTAACGAGGTTGAACTAGGTATGCAGAGATACCGATGATCAAACCTCGGATAAGTAAAGTATCGCGAGACATAGGGAAATTGGTATCGTATGTAAATGGTTCATTCGATCACAAAATAATCATAGAAATATGTGGGAGCCATATGAATTTGCAGATTCCTCTATTGGTTATTGATCGAGAAGAGTCTCGATCGTGTCTACATAATTCACAAACTGTAAGGAGATACATTTAAGGATTCGATGTTGTTTAGTAGATATGGAATGTGAGTAAGAAAACCGAATGTTGTTCGGAGTCTCGTATTGGATCCAGGACATCACGAGGAGATCCATAATGGTCGGACAATAAGATTCATATAAGGAAAGTCCAATTCCGAAGTTCGGGAATGGTTTTAGTGTTTTCACCGGAATGTTTTAGAAGGTTCTAGAAGGTCCACCGATCCAGAGTGGGAAGGATACATGGATGTGTCATGACAAAGTGGAATGGTTGCATCATGTCCTAGGTCACTTGGCTGGGCAATGGGAAGAGAGAAATCAAACTCTAGTTTGAAAAGTCAAACGCCAATTTGAAAAGTCAAATCCCAACATTGGTTGCCTAGTGGAGGGGGGAAGTAATCCTACCTAAGGGAGGAATCCTCTCTCTCCTTGCCACCGTCCAAGCAAGGGGAGTTTAGGGAGGACTCTTCTCCCCTTGTCGCCTCTCCCTCTCATAAATAGAGGGGAGAGGGCGCGCCCTTGCCCCACACCTCAAACCCTAGATTGGTTGTAGCCTCTAAAAAAGTTGTAGCCGATTTAGAGTCTCTAAAAGTAGCTGTGCCTAGTATCTCTACTAGCCGCCGGCCACCACCTCCCCTCGGCCCTCTAAACCCTAGATCATCGAGGCCCTCTTCTACTCCACCATACCCCCTTTGGATTAGGCGAAGCCCTGCGGAATTTCCCCTCTACTTCCGACACCACGCCATCGTGCTACCAGAATTGCGAGGAGAGATCTATAACCTCCGCTGCCTGCTGGAACAATGGAGAGGAAGGTCTTCATCGAGTACCGAATGTGTGACCGACTACGGGAGCGCTGCCAGAATGCGGCGCCAAAAGGATCGTCTACGCGATCTTGAGATCGGCAAGTGAATGACTACATCACCCACAAGAATACGATCTCGTTAACCGCTTTGGAATCTTCAAGGGTTAGTACTCTATCGACTCGTTGCTACAATATAGTAGATAGATCTTGGCTTGTGTGTGTTCATGCGGTAGAATTTTTTTCATGCTATGAACCCCTATAGTGGTATCAGAGCCGTGCCTATAAGTAGATCTGTTGCATGAGTAGAACACAATGGTCATTATGGGCGGTGGTGCTTTTATTATCAATTACTTCTTGTGTACTTTGCATCTTGCGGTATGGTGGGATGAAGCGGCCCAGGCTAACCTTACATGACATCATTCATGAGACTTGCTCCACACTCGACATGCAACTTGTATTGCATAAGTGGCTTTGCAGGTGTATGTCTCTCCCATCATAGTGAATATTTAATTTACAACGGGCACTTGATAGTACTTGGATCAATGTTGTGGTTCTTGTTCATAAGTTAGAACGGTTCTTGTTCGAAAGCTCCAAACCACGTAAAACATGCAAAGAAAATTAGAGGCGTCTAACTTTGTTTTGCAGGGGTGTGTTGTGATGTGATATGACCATGATTGTGATTATATATGATGTGTGCAATGATCCTTATTGTAAGTTAGCAACCGGCAGGAGCCTTATGGTTGTCTTTAAATTTTGTGAAGACCTGTGTGTCTATTATTCAAAGTAGTTGTAATAGTTGATGCTAGTGGACGACAACCATGGAACGGTGCCATTGACCTTGACGCCACGCCAGTGATGACGGAGATCATGTTCGTGCTTCAAGATGGAGATCAGAAGCACAAGAAGAAAGGCCATATCATATCACATATTATGAATTGCATGTGATGTTAATCATTTTATGCATCTTGTATTTCTTAGATCGCGATGGTAGCATTATAAGATGACCCCTCTCACAAAATATCAAGTAATAAAGTGTTCATCCTTAGTAAGCACCGTTGCTAAGACTCGTCGTTTCAAAGCACCACGTGATGATCGGGTGTGATAGATTCTACATGTGCATACAAGGGCAGCAAGCCAGATTTGCTCATGCGGATACTAAGGTTGATCTTGACGAGCCTAGCATGTATAGACATGGTCTCAGAACACGGAATACCGAAAGGTAAAGCATGATTCATATAGTAGATATGATGAACATGTTGATTGTTCGCCTTTGAAACTACATCATCTTTTGTGATGATCGGACTTGATGTAGTCGATTTGGTTTATGTCATCGCTAAAACAATGTGAGGGATATTGTTTTGAGTGGGAGTTCACCTAGATTACTTTAAGTATTAATTAGAACTCAATTTGTCATAAACTTATTCTAAACTATTGCAAATATGTTGTAGATCATGGCGGCCCCTACCATCAATTGTAATGCGTTCCTAGAGAAAGAAAAGTTGAAAAACAATGGAAGCAACTTTGTGGATTGGTTCCGCAATTTTAGGATTGTCCTTAATGCTGGTCAGTTTACCTATGTGCTGGATGCACCGCTGGGTGACCCACCTGCAGCTGATGCTACCGATGAGGTGAAGAATGTTTTCCTCACTCGGAAGAATCAGTACTCCACAGTTCAGTGTGCTATCTTGTATGGTTTGGAATCGGAGCTTTAGAAAAGGTTTGAGAACTTTGACCCACATGATATTGTCCATGAACTCAAAATGATATTTGAGACACACGCGACAGTTGAGAGTTATGAGGCCTCTAAAAAGTTCTTTAACTGCAAGATGGATGAGGGCAGATCCGTTAGTGAGCATGTGCTTAAGATGTCTAGGCATACTAATAAGCTCCAAATCTTTGGGATAGTGATTCCTAATGCATTGGGGATTCACCGTGTCCTCCAATAACTACCACCAAGTTGCAAGAACTTTGTGATGAACTACAACATGCAGCGCATGGATAAGTCGTTACCAGAACTCTTCTCCATGTTGAAGTCTGCGGAAGTAGAGATCAAGAAAGAGCACCAAGTGTTGATGGTCAATAAGACCACCAATTTCAAGAAGCAAGGCAAGCTTAAGAAAAAGGGTAACTTCAGGAAGGTCGGTAAGAAAGCTACCGTGCCTGCAAAGAATACCAAGGATGGGCCTAAGCCTGATACTGAGTGCTTTTACTGCAAGGGAGAAGGCCACTGGAAACGGAATTGCCCCAAGTACCTGGCGGATCTCAAGAACGGCAACATCAAGAAGAAAGGTATATTCGATATACATGTTATTGATGTGTATTGATGGCTATGATAATACAACACTTTTTAGCTATATAAATTGTGTAATTTGCCTATCATATCATGATCCATCTAACTATTGCTATGCCTAATTACTTGTTTTCATTACATTCAATATGAGCTTTGCACATTTAGTAGTTTAGGTATAATTTTATCCCTCTTTCTTGTCTTTGACATGTGTGTAGGTGTTGATGATGATTATGGATAAAACAAAGGCAAAAGGAACAAAGAAATTATAGTATGGAGGAACTACAGGACCATACTTAGCCATTTGAGGTGTTGGAAAAAAGTGAATTTTTCCAACTTCTCAAAATAAAGATCCAATACCATGGGGTTGTAGCCCTCGATGATATGAATCCAACAAGCCTAAGAACGCCCAAAACAGAGTTCGTATGAAGAAATGACGACCAAAATACAAAAGAGTCCGCAAGTTCAACGACCAACTATACAACCGGCGACCGTATAGTTCCGGCCGTATAGTTGCCAAAAAGGTCAGAAACGACGGGATTTCACCCCATAAAAGCTCCAGAAACTTCCCCAAGTCATATGACGGTATTATGGGTACCCTAGGGACCCCCCAAGGCCTATAAAAAGAGGGGAGGAGCCAAAGGAAGCCACCACCAACCATGTACAAGATCTAGATCCCATCTACCGCCTCCACGGCGGTGCCCTGCCGCCGTGCCACCTCCATAGCCTCTCAAGCTCCACCAAGATCCAATCTCCATCAACACCATCAAGCCATCCAAGCAAGAAGATTAGGAGAAGGAGGACACTGCCGTCACCACGCCGTCACCATCATCACCGCGCCGTCATCACCATCTCCATTGCCACCACTCCTTCATCCTTCCCCATCATGATCTACGTGATGGGTTGTAACATGGCTTGAACCCCCTTTCACTAATGTTATGATGATTTGAGTAATTGAAGTGTGGTGTGTTCTTGTTAATTAATATGTTTGTGATTTATCTTTACATTATTCTATTCATGATATTATTCTAGTGATTAGAGACGTCCAATCCATTGTTGAGGAATTTACTAGGGATTCACGGAGTGTCACAAAACTTATCATTAGTCTCTACTCTTCCATGGGTCCTAACAAGCCCATGGGTAGAACTAATAGGCTATTTGCTATAAGTGATTTTCGGAGGCAATAACAGCTTAGGATGCACCGCCCAAAGTTCCCCAAGATCACTCATGATTAGATAGGTATAGTGTTGCGAATTACTTGACCCCAAAGTGACATACGGGATATCTTATGACTAGCACACTTGCTTAGGAGTACGGTTGTCCATAGAACTTAATGCATTTGCTCTGTTTTAACTTAATTGGTCTTGTTACCTTAAATACACTATTCTCTTATGGATGAACCATGTCCGAAGAGGGTGTGGACAATTGAGTTGTCTAGTTGCCACTTATCAACGGTGGGAGACAACGATATATGAGGGACAACCACAATTATAGTTAATAGCTATTCCATAAGCACTAATCATGCACACCGATATACACAACATTACTTGAGGAATCATAGCATTAATATTTCATGTCATTGCATTCGCATCTTTCTAGTTTTACTTTTGTTCTAGTTTTCTTCCAATCCTAGTAGTAGTTGTTACAATCATCTTTAAATTTATTTATCCTAGCAACCTATAGAGTAGACTATTTCCAAACCACGGTTTGGGTGCGAACGTAGCCACATTGACAATGTGGCTGTGGGCTCGTGTTTGCCGAGCTCCCATCGGGACAAACTCTTAAATATTTGCGGCTACAAGTCCTGCAGTAAACCTGTTTTGGTGTGGGCACCCACTCATCATGTATCTTACTAGTAATCATAGTAGTTCCTGGGTATTTGATACTGGTTCAGTTGCTCATATTTGTAACTCGAAACAGGTGTTGCAGAATAAACGGAGACAAGCGAAAGACGAGGTGATGATGCGCGTTGGAAATAGATCAATGGTTGATGTGGTCGTGGTTGGCACGCTCCCTCTTCATCTACCATCGGGATTAGTTTTATACTTAAATAATTGTTATTTGGTGCCTGCGTTGAGCATGAACATTATATCAGGATCTTGTTTATTGCGAGACAGTTACTTGTTTAAGTCCGAGAATAATGGTTGTTTGATTTATATGAGTAATATATTTTATGGTCATGCACCTTTGATAGATGGTCTATTCTTATTGAATCTCGATAGTAGTGATACACATGTTCATAATATAGATTCTAAACATTTGAAATTTAATGATAATTCTAAATACATGTGGCACTGTCGTCTTGGTCACATTGGAGTGAAGCGTATGAAGAAACTCCATTATGATGGACTTTTTGAATCACTTACTAACAATGGTGTGGAAGGTAATGGTGGTTTGTAGCAAGTAAACAGTAATAATGGAAGATGTATCAATGGTAAAGATTGGACCGGGGTCCATATTTCACTAGAGGTGTTCTCCTTAGATAAAGAAACATGGCATGCTGGGTAAACAAATTATAACAGGGCAATTGAAAGGACTGAGCAAGTCATAATAATGCAATACTAGACATCATGATCCTATGAAATTCGATTGGGCAATACAACAAGATACATATAACGCCATCCAACTGCATCTATGACTAGAAGTCCACCTTTGGGTTATCATCCGAACCCCCTCTAGTATTAAGTTGCAAGCAACAGACAACTTCTTTAAGCAAAGTGTGTAAGGTAAACAATCCACTTGTTCCATGAACAAGAGACCGTTGTTTTCTCCCTAGTGGCAACAACACATCTACAACCTTAGAGATTTCTGTCACTTCCCTTAGATTAAATAGAGGCATGAACCCACTATCGAACATAAATACCCCCTCTTGGAGTCACTAGCAACTACTTGGCCAAGATAGCTACTAACAACGGAGAGCATGCAAGATCATAAACAACACAGACATGATAGAATCAATAAGACAAAACCATTAATCAATCTGACATAGTAATCTCAATATCCATCGGATCCCTGCAAACACAACATGCATGATTACAAATAGATGAGATCTTGAGCATGAACAGATCTCACAAGATCTAGACATGAAAGCACAGAGGAGATACAACCATCTAGCTACTACATGGACCCGTAGTCCAAGGTGGAACTACTCACGCTTCATACCGGAGGCTGGCATGATGAAGAAGAAGGCCTCTGGGATGATCTCCCCTCCGACAGGGTGCCGGGAAGAGCTTCAGATCCCCCCGATCTAGGGACGATGGTGGTGGCGGCTACAGACGGTTTCGTGGAATATTGATCGGGTACCTAGGGTTTAGGCATCGGGGGCTTCTTATAGGAGAAGAGGGAGGCCGAGGGGTTTCTCGGGCGGCTGCACCCCCCAGGCGCGGGGTAGGTCCACTCGTGCGGCCAGGGGGTGTGTCCCTCTCGTGGCCATCCTCTGTATCGTCTTCTGCCTCCGTGTTCCCCACGGTAAAATATTGACTTTGGATTTTGTCCCGTCCAATTATGAGAATATTGTTTTTCTGCCTTTTTGGAACCAAAAACAGAAGAAAACAGGCAACTGGCACTATGGTATCTTGTTAATAGGTTAGTACCAGAAAACATATAAAAACACCTCAAAGTGTAGACAAAGCAAAGTAGATACTAAACAAGCATGGAACATAAAAAATTATAGATACGTTTCCGACGTATCAGTTATAGTTATGTTCTTACTTTCATGCATGACTTGAGTAGATATGGGTATATCTATTTCATGAAACATAAGTCGGAAACTTTCGAGACGTTTAAGGAATTTCAAAGTGAAGTAGAGAATCAACATAACGAGAAGATTAAATTTGTACGATCTGATCATGGAGGTGAATATCTAAGTTACGAGTTTGGCGAGCATTTGAAGAAATGCGGAATACTTTCACAATTGACACCACCGGGAACACCACAACGTAATGGTGTGTTCGAACGTCGTAATCGAACTCTCTTAGATATGGCTCGTTCTATGATGTCACTTACAGATTTAACATTATCGTTTTGGGGTTATGCATTAGAAACAGCCGCATTTATTTTAAATAGGGCACCATATAAATCCGTTGAAACGACACCGTATGAATTATGGTTTGGGAAGAAACCTAAATTGTCGTTCCTTACAGTTTGGGGTTGCAAAGCTTATGTAAAAAAGTTATAGCCCAAAGAAGAAAAATGCGTCTTCATAGGATACCCGAAGGAAACTATCGGGTATACCTTCTATCATTTATCCTAAGAAAAAATCTTTGTTGCCAAGAATGGATCCTTTCTAGAGAAGGAGTTTCTCTCAAAAGAAGTGACTGGAAGGAAAGTAGAACACAACGAGGTTGTCGAACCTTCTATCGGATTTGAGAGTAGCACAACACCGGAAGAAGTTCCTATGGCGCCTACACCAATAATAGAGGAAGCTAATGATGGTGATCATGAAACTTCAGTCGAAGTTACTAGAACCTCGCAGGTTGATGATAACTCGTACCACTCCCAAATGGTATGATCCTGTTATGAGTGTCATGTTGTTGGACAACACCGACGACCCTATGACATATGAGGAAGCGATGATGAGCCCAGATTCCAATAAATATCAAGAAGCCATGAAATCCGAGATTAGATCCATGAACGAAAACCAAGTATGGACTTTGGTGGACTTACCAGATGGACGGAAGGCTGTCGAGAACAAATGGATTTTCAAGAAGAAAACAAATGCTGATGGTAATGTAACCATCTATAAAGCTCGACTTGTCGCAAAAGGGTTTCGAACAAATTCAAGGAGTTGACTACGATAAGACTTTCTCACCAGTAGCGAAGCTAAAGTCTGTGAGGATTTTGTTAGCAATCGCTGCATATTATGATTATGAGATATGGCAGATGGATGTCAAAACGGCGTTCCTCAATGGAGACATTGATGAAGAGTTGTATATGGTACAACCCAAAGGTTTTGTCGATCCTAAAGATGCTAACAACGTATGCACACTTCAACAGTCCATTTATGTATTGAAGCAAGCATTCCGAAGTTGGAATCAACGTTTTGATAAGGTGATCAAAAGTTTTGGTTTTATACAAACTTATGGAGAAGCTTGTATTTACAAGAAAGTGAGTGGGAGCTATGTAGCATTCCTAGTACTATATGTGGATGACATATTTTTTATTGGGAATGATGTAGACCTTCTTAAAAGTGTCAGAGATTATTTGAATAATAGTTTTTCAATGAAGGATCTTGGTGATACGTCGGAAACATATCTATAATTTTTGATGTTCCATGCTTGTTAGTATCTACTTTTCTTTTCTTTGTCTACACTTTGAGGTGCTTTTTACATGTTTTCTGGTACTAACCTATTAACAAGTTGCCACAGTGCCAGTTGCCTATTTTCTGCTGTTTTTGGTTTCAGAAAAACTAGTAAAGAAATATTCTCGGAATTGGACAGGACAAACGTCAAAGTCAATAACTTTCGTGGGGAACAAGAAGTCCAGAGGGGAGAGGGAGAGGCGTGCCATGGCAGCCACACCCCCTAGGCGCGGGTGGGCCCTGCCCCATGCCTAGGCAGGGTGTAGGGCCCCTGGCCACCGCCTTGGCCTCCCCCTTCGCCTATAATAATCCCCCGATGTAGAAACCCTAGGCACCGATCAAATCTCCATGAAACCGTCTGTAGCCGTCGCCACCATCATCCCTAGATCGGGGGGATCTGAAGTTCTTCCTGGCACCCTTACAGAAGGGAGATCATCCCGGAGGCCTTCTCTCCGGTATGATGCATGATTAGTTCCACCTTGGACTATGGGTCCATGTAGTAGCTAGATGGTTGTATCTCCTCCTTTGTGCTTTCATGAATAGATCTTGTGAGATCCGTTCATGATCAAGATCTAATCTATTTGTAATCATGCATGTTGTGTTTGCGGGGATCCGATGGATATTGAGATTATTATATTGGTTTGATTAATGGTTTTGTCTTTATGATTCTATCATGTCTATGTTGCTTGTGATCTTTCATGCTCTCCGTTGTTAGTAGCTATCTTGGCCAAGTAGTTGCTAGTGACTCCAAGAGGGGGTATTTATGCTCGATAGTGGGTTCATGCCTCTAGTTTCCAAGGGAAGTGACAATAATCTCTTATGTTGTAGATGTGCTATTGTCACTAGGGAGAAAACAACAGTCTCTTGTTCATGGAACATGTGGACTGTTTACCTTACACACTTTGCTTAAAGCAGTTTTCTGTTGCTTGCAACTTAATACTAGAGGGGGTTCGGATGATAACCTGAAGGTGGACTTCTAGTCATAGATGCAGTTGGATGGCGGTCTATGTATCTTGTTGTATTGCCCAATCGAATCTCATAGGATCTTTCTGACTAGTAATTTCATTGTTATGCCTTGCTCAGTTCATGTCAATTGCCCTGCTGTAATTTGTTTACCCTTCATGCCATGTTGTTTATCTAAGGAGAGCACCTCTAGTGAACTATGGACCCCGGTCCAATCTTTACCATTGGTACATCCTCCATTGTTACTTGTTTACTTGCTGCAAAGCATTACCTTCCACACCATACGTTTAATCCTTTGTTATAGCAAACCGGTGAGCTTGACAACCTCACTGATTCGTTGGGACAAAGTCTTGAGTTTGTGTTGTGCAGGTCTCCACGTTGTTTGCAACACCTGTGTGACGTTTCCTTCCTCCTTCTCGTTCGATAACCACTGTCTCAACTGAGGGAAAGCTTGCTGCTGTGCTCATCACACCTTTCTCTTGGGGTTTCCAACGAAGTCCTCTCTATTAGGCAACACTTGGTGAAGCTGCTTATATATTAGGCATAAAGATTTATAGAGATAGATCGGGACTCCTAATATCGCTTTCACAAAGTACATATTTGGACAAAGTTCTAAAAAGGTTTGGAATGGAAGATAACAAGAAAGGATTCTTGCCCATGTTGCCCAATACGACCTTGAGTAAAACTCAAAGTCCTGCTACAGCAGAAGACAGAGATAGGATGAGTAAGACTCCGTATGCATCAACCATAGGATCTATCATGTATGCCATGCTATGTACTACACCGTACATTGCATATGTTGTTAGTTTGACTAGCAGATATCAAAGTGATCTAGGAGTGGATCATTAGACAACGGTCAAAAACATCCTTAAGTACTTGAGAAGAATGATGTGGCTTAGTAGTAGAGCTTTGTTGGGAGACCCCAAGGAGAAGGTATGATGATCACAACAGCAAGTTTTCCCTCAGTTATGAAACCAAGGTTATCAAACCAGTAGGAGCAAGGACACAGTAACAGTAACAGTAGATGATGTAACAATGGTAAAGATTGGACCGAGGTCCACATTTCACTAGAGGTGTTATCCTTAAGATAAATAACATAACATGTCGGGTAAACAAATTACAGTGGGGAAATTGACAGGAACTGAGCAAGGCATAACAATGCAATACTAGTCAGAAAGATCATATGAGATTTGATTGGGCATTACAACAATATACATAGACCGCCATCCAACTACATATATGACTAGTAATCCACCTTGAGTTTATCATCCGAACCTCCTCGAGTATTAAGTTGGAAGCAACGGATAACTACATTAAACAATGTGTATAAAGTAAACAATATAATTGTTCCATGAACAAAGGATTGTTGTTTTCTCCCAGTAGCAACAACACATCTACAACCTTAGAGATTTCTATCACTTCCCTTAGATTCAATAGAGGCATGAACCCACTATCGAGCATAAATACTTCCTCGGTCGGTCAGTAGTCCTCGGTCGGTTAGTAGTCCTCGGTCGGTCAGTAGTCCTCGATCGGTCAGTAGTCCTCGGTCGGTCAGTAGTTCTCAATGGTCTGTAGTCCTCGGTCGGTCAGTAGTCCTTGGTCAGTCAGTAGTCCTCGGTCGATCGCTAGTCCTTAGTCGGTCAGTAGTCCTCGGTCGGTCAGTAGTCCTCGATCGATCGATAGTCCTCAGTCGGTCAGTAGTATTTGGTCGGTCGATAGTCCTCAGTCGGTCAGTAGTCCTCGGTCGGTCAGTAGTCCTCAGTCAGTCAGTAGTCCTCGGTCGGTCAGTAGGCCTCCGTCGGTCAGTAGTCCTCGGTCGGTCAGTAGTCCTCGATCGGTCGATAGTCCTCAGTCGGTCAGTAGTCCTCGGTCGGTCGATAGTACTCAGTCGGTCAGTAGTCCTCGGTCGGTCAGTAGTCCTCGGTCGGTCAGTAGTCCTCAGTCAGTCAGTAGTCCTCAGTCAGTCAGTAGTCCTCGGTCGGTCAGTAGTCCTCGGTCGGTCGTGTCCTCAGTCGGTCAGTAGTCCTCAGTCAGTCAGTAGTCGTCGGTCGGTCAATAGTCCTCGATCGGTCAGTAGTCCTCAGTCGGTCAGTAGTCCTCAGTCGGTCAGTAGTCCTCGGGCAGTTCCCGCGCGGGCCCGCTCGCGTCGCGCTAGCGCTGCCGCCCTCGCGCCTCGCCCGCGTCCTGCCCAGATTGCGCGCCGCTCGCTGCGCCTGCATGCTGCGCGGCTGCGCTAGGCCCGCACTGTTCCCGCGCGCGTGCCTGCGCGCATTGACCCGCACCGCTGATTCCACGATCGCCCGCTCGCGCGATGCGCTGCCGCTCGCTCGCGTGCGTTCATGTGCGCGCACGCGCGCCTACGCGCGTTGACCCGCACCGCTGATTCCACGCTCGCCCGCTCGCGCGATGCGCTACCGCCGCTGGGCCCGCTGCCGCTCGCGTGCGTTCACGTGCGCGCACCGCCTGTTGCTGCCTGCCTCGCTTTGGCCGCTGTTGCGCGCGTTGCGCCTGCTGCTGCTGCTGCATCACTAGCTGGGCTAGGCCACCATGCACCCTGCTACTGGCCCCACACTACTGCGCGCTCGCCCGTTGACCCACAGCTGCTCTGCCCCAATCCCCTTGTTTCATCGATTTAGTTAGCCCAGGTGCGGTAGTACCGGCCCGTTCCGGTACTACCGGTCCGTCCATAGAAATAGCCCCAACGGCCAGATTTTTGGGGCCTCTATTTAAGGCTTTGCCCATTGAAAGGGCATGTATGCCCCCATGTGTGGTTTTGGTAATTAATGACAATTTCTATGTACTAATGTGTAAATTGAGTTTCACTTGTAGGTTTGTCCATTGGCATCGCTTGGGCCATGTGTTGGTCTCAAGGTTGGAAGATGAAGAAATGTCCAAGGGCTTTGTGCCCATTGGAATCATGAAGAAAGAAGGAGCTTGAAGGTCGATCAAGGCATGTGCAAAGAGTTGCATCAAGATGGATCAACCTCAAGTAAGGATGAAGAAGGACGAGCTCAATATGCGCCATCTCTAGAAGATCTCATGCTTGAAGCTTGCCATCCTCGTGCTCATGGAATGATGAAGACAAGTTCAAAGAAGAGGTTTCCCCATGGAGTATGGGGGAGCATTTTGCAAGTCTTCATCAAGCAAGAGCGAGCAAGAGCAAACAAGAAAGGTGTTCCCACTATAGAAGAACAAGACGGTCTACATCAAGTTCAAGTGGGACGCTCAAGGCAAAGGTATGTTGATAGGGCTTCTCTTTTGCCGGTCTCGTGTTGTTACTTGGGAGACCGGGTTTAGGATAGATAGCCGTACTATCAAGAGGGGCTCTCAAGCGGGTGTCTCGTTTGCATCGTTCGGAGAGAGCTCAAACCTTTGCATTCATATCATCATCTTTCTTGGTTATTATTTGTTTCTTGTCCATGAGAGGATCTAGATCTTGTGGTCACCATCATAACAAGCTCTAGCTCATCATCTAAGGATTTCACTTGCAAATCTTATTGCGATTTTTGATCTTGCGAGTTTTCCGGGTCCACATCTTGGGGGATAGATCACATATATATTCATCGTTATCTTTCCAACAAAATTGGTTTCATCCCGTTTGGAGTTCGGATGCAAAAGTTATTGCGTTTATGGTTTTCTGGTTTCTGGAATTCCCCTGACAGGAAGTTCCGTCTTGCCATCGGAAGTTCCGCTAGGGCATTTTTGCCGCCGAAATTTCCGGTGGAAGTTCCGGGTCTTCTTCCACTCACGCTCAGTAACCTTCTATTTTGAAGCGTTCTATTTGCCGGAACTTTGTTGGAACTTGCATCGGAAGTTCACCGGAACTTTCGGTCTGTTTTGACCAGAACTTCCGGTTGCGCTTCTGGAGCGGGCGTCAACGGTCTGATGACCGTTGGAGCCAGGCTGGGCGGAACTTCCGCCCAGAGCCGGAAGTTCCTGCCATGATTCGTTTTTTCAGTTTCTCGCTCCTCAGTTTTCGACCGATGGCTGGGTGCCACCGGAACTTCCGGCCTCCCACCGGAAGTTCTGGCCAGGTGTCGCGAATGCCCATAACGGGCAGATCTAGGAGCCCTTTAAAAGGGGCTCCTCTTCCCCTTCGTGGGCACTAGCTTTTCTTCTTGGTTCTTGGCTTTCTCTCTCTCCTCCATTGTCAACCTTGAAGAAGCTTTCCCTCTCCCTTTCCCCTCCTATGATTCTTGCATCTTTTTGAGAGATTTGAGAGAGGAGATCTAGATCTACAATCCCCCAAGTCAAATCCCTTCTTTGTGAAGGAATCATTGGGATCTAGATCTTGGAGAGTTTTGTGTTCTCCTCTTGTGTTCTTCCTCCCTTATTCCCCCAATAGCTTTTGTAGCTTTGTTGGAATTTGGGAGAGAAGGACTTGCCCTTGCATTTGGTGCATAGGTTTGAGTTCTACTCTTGTGTTCTTCCTCCCTTATTCCCCCAATAGCTTTTGTAGCTTTGTTGGAATTTGGGGGAGAAGGACTTGCCCTTGCATTTGGTGCATAGGTTTGAGTTCTCCTCGGAGATTCGGCGAGTTCAAGCTTGTGAGCTTGTTTCTCTTGGGTTCCTTGGAACCCTAGACGGTTGTGTGGTTGGATTATTGACCTTTTGTGGTCTTGTTGACCTTTTGTGGTCTTGTAGCCTTTTGTGGCGTTGTTGGCCTTTTGTGGCATTGTTGGCCTTTTGTGGCTTTGTTGTTGGGAGCCTCCAATTGAGTTGTGGAGTTAGCCCCAATCTTGTACGGGTTCGGTGACCGCCCTCAAGCGTCCCATAGTGGAGCAAGTGCTCGCCTTTTGTGGTGCGCACTTGGGAGAATAGGGTGAGCCTTTTGTGGCGTCGGTGAGTTGCGTGCTTCCGCATCCGGGGTGAGGCCTTGTGTGGCATTGGGTGTGCATCGAGCCACCACACCTCGAGGTGAGCCATTTGTGGCGTTCGGAGAGCATTGTGCCATCGCACCTCTCCAATGGAGACGTAGCTTCTTTGGAAGTGAACTTCGGGAAACAAATCTTCGTCTCTGCGTCCATCGGTTATCTCTCAATCGAACCCTTTACGTATGCACTTTACATTGTGATAACCATCGTGCTTGAAGTATTTATACCTTGCTATCACCTTGTTGCTTGTATTGCTTAGCATAGGTTGTTGGTGCACCTAGGTGAACTTAGTGGCTAGGTTTTGTGCTCAATAAATTAAACGTTAGTTTTATTCCGCATTTGAGCCTAAACCGTAATAATTTTAAAAGCCTATTCACCCCCCCTCTAGGCGACTTCCTTTGTACTTTCACCCGTTTTGAGTTTAGATGGTCTCTTCCTCTTCTATTAGGCTAAGCTTTGTCCACACTTGCTCTAGATCTTGATTCTTGCCTAATCTTTTCCCTCCGATGATTCTTGCCCATATTTGAGTGGAAGAGAGAGCAGATCTAGATCCGAGTTTTGACCTAACCGATTCATCTCTTTGTGAGTGCATCTTTGGGGATCTAGATTTTGGGGGATTTTGTGTTTCTCTTTGTTTTCTCCTCTCTTGTTCCCCCAATAGCTTTAGTAGCTTTGTTGGAACTTGAGAGTGAGGGATTTGAGCACCTTTGTGGTGTTTTTGCCATTTGCATTTGGTGCATCGGTTTGAGTTCTCCTTGGAGGATTTGGTTTGAGTTGCTCATTGGAGCTTGTCCCTCTTGGGTTCTTGGAACCCTAGACGGTTTTGTGGCCTTGGTGGCACTGTGGCCTTGGTGGCATTTGTTGAGGCCTTTTGTGGCGTTTGTTGGGAGCCTCCAATTAAGTTGTGGAGAAGTGCCCCAACCTTGTGAGAGGTTTCGGTTGCCACCGACAAGTGCACCGATAGTGGAAGCGTGGATCGATCCCGTTGGGGTGAGATTCACCGGAGAATATGGGAGGCATTTTGTGGCGTTGGTGGTTTGATACCACCCCCTCTCCAAACGAGACGTACTCCATGTTGGGAGGAACTCGGTAAAATATCGGTGTCCCCGCGTGCCTCGGTTATCTCTATACCTGAGCTCTTTACTTATGCACTTTACATTGTGATAGCCTTCGTGCTTGAAGTAATCTATATCTTGCTATCACATTGTTGCTTGTATTGCTTAGCATAAGTTGTTGGTGCACATAGGTGAACCTTAGTTGTTCTAGGTTGTGCTTAACAAAGTAAACACTAGTTTTATTCCGCCTTTGTTGAGCCACTCTAGGAAAAGTTTTAATCTCCTATTCACCCCCCCTCTAGGCGACATCTGTATCCTTTCAGCGTAACATATATATATATAGTTAGGTGGAGTGGACACGATACAAAGATAACTCAGTTTAATGAGATTTGGATGCATTTATAAGCACTATATCACCCATTTTTGTCACTACTTTGTAACATGTTTTAGGAACATTATGCCTTCCCCCAGACGATAGGATGTTTTGCATCGCCGGGTCCTCCACCCTCAGTGTGTGCCACAGTAGTAGGCCCAACCTGTGCATTATCCCATGCTTGTATCTCTTCCAAACCACTTGATTTTCTTCTCCCAATGCATAGACTGACTCGATCTCTGCTGCCAAAGCTGGTCTCTGCTGCCAGATCGTGACATCAACTCTGACAAGGTGATACGTCGGAAACGTATCTATAATTTTTGATGTTCTATGCTTGTTTAGTATTTTCTTTTCTTTGCTTTGTCTACACTTTGAGGTGTTTTTATATGTTTTACTGGACTAATATATTAACAAGATGCCATAGTGCCACTTCTTGGAGATATGCCCAAGAGGCAATAATAAAGTGGGTTATTATCATATCTTCATACTTATGATAAATGTTTACATACCATGCTATAATTGTATTAACAGGAAACATTAATACTTGTGTGATTTGTAAACATAAAAGAGTCCCTAGTAAAGCCTCTTGTTAAACTAGCTTGTTGGTTAATATATGATCATGGTTTCCTGATCATGAACATAGAGATGTTATTAACAACAGGGTCATATCATTACGAGAATGATGTGATGGACATACTCCTATAGTTAAGCGTAGCATAAAGATCAAGTCATTTAATATAGTTCATTTGCTATAAGCTTTCTGATACATAGTAACCTAATTCCTTCGACCATGAGATCATGCTAATCACCATCACCAGAAGGATGTTTTGATGACATCAAAACCACACCGTAACTGGGTGGCTATAAAGGTGGCATTGAGTGTTCGGAAAGTATGTGTTGAGGCACATGGATCAAGAGTGGGATTTGTCCATCCATATGACAGATAGATATACTCTGGGCCCTCTCGGTGGAATGTCATCCAATTAGCTTGCAAGCATGTGACTGTCTCACAAGGGATCACATATCACGGGAACGAGAAAAGAGTACTTATCGGTAACGAGGTTGAACTAGGTATGCAGAGATACCGACGATCAAAACCTCGGATAAGTAAACTATCGTGAGACAAAGGGAAATTGGTATCGTATGTAAGTGGTTCATTCGATCACAAAGTAAACGTAGAAATATGTGGGAGCCATATGAATTTCCAGATTCCTCTATTGGTTATTGTTCGGAGAAGTGTCTCGATCATGTCCGCATAATTCACGAACCGTAGGGAGACACACTTAAGGATTCGATGTTGTTGAGTAGTTATGGAATGATGAGTAAGAGACCGAATGTTGTTCGGAGTCTCGGATGGGATCCGGGATATCACGAGGAGATCCGTAATGGTCCGGAGAATAAGATTCATATAAGGAAAGTCCCGTTTCGGAGTTGGAGAATGGTTCCGGTGTTTTCATCGAGAATGTTCTAGAAGGTTCCGGAATGTCCGGCACTCTGGAGGGGAAAGGGTACATGTATGTGTTATATCAAGTTGATATGATTGCATCATGTACTAGGTGTCATCGCTGTACCAAAATAGAGGGTTTATTCAAATCCTAGTTTGAAAAAGTCAAACGGCTAGTTTTGGGAAAGAGGAGAAGGAGGTTTGAAACCGACTTGGGGGAGGAGTTCCTCCTCCCACCGCCGACCCACCTTGGGTCCGAGTTGGGGAGGGACTCCCCTCCCCAGGCGCGCCTCCCTCCACCTATAAGAGGAGGGGCAGGGCTCCCCTCCTAAACACACAAGTTCCTACCTCTAAACCCTAGCTTGGCGCCACCACCTCCTGCAGCTGCCGCCGCCTCCCAGGGTTCTCCTTGCCGCCGACTTGGGCACCACCAAGCCCTAGCCGCCGGCTCTAGCACCTCTTCCTCGGCGTGTCTAAAACCTAGATCGTCGAGGGCTCTCTCATAGTCCACCATACTCGCTCCGGCTTAAGGCGAAGCCGTGCGAGATCTCCCCTCTACTTCCGGTACCACGCCGTCGTGCTGCCGGAATCGCGAGGAGAGTGCTACAACCTCCGCTGCCTGCTGGAACAAGGGAGAGGAAGGTCTTCGTCGAGTACCGAACGTGTGACCGACTGCGGGAGCGCTGCCGGAACGCAGCGCCGGAAGGATCGTCTACGCGATCTTGAGATCGGCAAGAGTACGACTACATCACCCACGAGAATCTGCTCTCGTTAACCGCTTTGGAATCTTCGAGGGTAAATTCCTCTATCGACTCGTTGCTACAATCTAGTAGATAGATCTTGGCTTGTTTGTTTGCATGTGGTAGAAATTTTTTGTTTTCCATGCTACGAACCCGTACAGTGGTATCAGAGCCGTGTCTATATGTAGATCTGTTGCACGAGTAGAACACAATGGTCATTATGGGCGTTGATGCTTTTGTTGTCGATTGCTTCTTGTGTACTTTGCATCTTGCGGGATGGTGGGATGAAGCGGCCCGGGCTAACCTTACATGACATCGTTCATGAGACTTGCTCCACGCTTGACATGAAACTTGTATTGCATAAGTGGCTTTGCGGGTGACTGTTTCTCCCAACATAGTTAAGATTCAATTTACAACGGGTGATTGACAATACTAGTATCAATGTTGTGGTTCTTGTTCGTAAGTTAGAGCGACACTTATTGAAAGCCCCAAACCACGTAAAATATGCAAAGAAAATTAGAGGCGTATAACTTTGTTTTGCAGGGGTGTGATGTGATGTGATATGGCCATGATTGTGATTATATTTGATGTATGCAATGTTCCTTATTGTAAGTTGGCAACCGGCAGGAGCCATATGGTTGTCTTTAAATTCTGTTAAGACCCGCGTGTCTATTCAAAGTAGTTGTAATAGTTGAAGCTGGTGGACGACAACCATGGAGCAGCGTCATTGACCTTGATGCAATGCCGGTGATGATGGAGATCATGTTCGTGCTTGAAGATGGAGATCGGAAGCACAAGAAGAAAGGCCATATCATATCACATATCATGAATTGCATGTGATGTTAATCCTTTTAGGCATCTTGTATTGCTTAGTTCACGACGGTAGCATTATAAGATGATCCCTCAAGCACACAATTTCAAGTTTTAAAGCGTTCATCCTTAGTAAGCACCGTTGCTAAAGCTCGTTGTTTCGAAGCACCACGTGATGATCGGGTGTGTTAGATTCTGCGAGTGTATACAACGTGAGCAAGCCAGATTTGCTCATGCAGAAGCTAAGGGTTGATCTTGACGAGCCTAGCATGTACAGACATGGTCTCGGAACACGGATCACCGAAAGGTAAAGCATGAGTCATATAGTAGATATGATGAACATGTTGATTGTTCGCCATTGAAGCTACATCAACTCTCGTGATGATCGGTTTTGATGTGGTGGATTTGGTTCGTGTGATCACTAAAACAATGTGAGGGATATTGTTTTGAGTGGGAGTTCGACGGCAATATGATTAAAAGTTGAACACTATTTATCATAAATTAAATCAAAGTGAATTTGCATAGTTGTTGTAGTCATTGGCATCCGTTTACCACCTTGCGCTTAGTTATAATTGAGATGATAGAACTATAGAATTCTGGTTAGTTACTTTACGAACTGGTATCGTATTGTTTTGAAGTGTTAATCTAAAGTTTAAAAGTCCTATTGCAAACTTTCAGTAAAGTTCCGGTTACTCCATGAAGTTTAATAATTGGTATTAAAACAAGAGTGACAATTCCAAGTGTTAGTGTATAAGTATCATGTTTGTCTCCATGATTATTGATATTCAAAGGATTGTCTTAATATCAAGGTTATCTAGGATCTGAAAGAGTTGTTTCAGAAACCATGATGTGTGGAAGATATTGTGATATCTAAAATGAAGTTTTGGTTGCAACATGACAGAGTATAATATGGCAAAAGACATGTTCTCATATTTGATGAGAATCTACAAAGGGTTAGAGACACTAGTTGTCCTAATCCACCAAAAGGTTTTGGATAGCAACATTATAATCAATTCATCTTTATAAGCTAAAAGTAGCTTGATCATGGATAATTCCATGATAAGGGTGAATATTTGATGTAGGTAAAATGTTTACTACACCAAGAGATTACTAAAGAAAGGAATTTGAAAGAACACCAAACATTTGATGATGGTGATCTACTTCAAAGTGCAAGTCCAAAGACATTGGTATTTAACTATACACGCTTTGGACTATGTGTCATATGTATGACTCCACTATTGATGTTGATAGATTCTTTCAAACAGAAAAGGAAATACTGAAAGAGAATCTCATAAGTATATGGCAGAAAAGAAAAGACTAGAATTGTTCAGCTTAAGTATATAGATGATATACATGTTATGGCTATATTCTTTGCTTATTAAACAAAGCGGTTCTTAAGTATTTGATACTGAATTTGTTGGTGTGAATCGTCATACGAAACAACAGAATTCATGAACTACAGTGGCCTAAGTAACTAGCAAAAGAATATGTGATGATGTTCATCGAGAACAAATAAAGGGTTATTGTGTTGCTCGTTAAACATCAAAGCTTGCCTTCAAAGATTTGTTTTATCAGGTATTATGAGAACAAAAGGGTTGTTCAAATAATTGTCGTAATCCATAAAAGATGGATTCGCAAATCTCGTTGGAGAAATCACATCCATAAAACTAGTGCTAAAGATGTCGAAAGACAAATTGATTGAAAGATCACTTAGGAAGTGACATCGCCGTTTAAATTATATTGAAAGAAAACATGAAGAAACTCCATGTGGATGGAATTTTAGAGTCTTTTGATTTTTGATCAAATGACGCTTGTGAAACTTTCCTAGAAATAATTAAAACTTCGTTCATAGGCCAAAAGGGAATGAATGACTAGCTTATTGGAACTTGTACATATTGTTGTACGAAGTCCATTATGTGTAGTCAAGAGCGATGGATTTCAACTTCATATGCTTTCTCCGAAAATTTGAGTGAATATATGAATATTTACTTAATAAGGATGAAGTATGAAACATTTGAAAAGTTCAAAGACTTTCAAGATGAAGTGCAAAATCATTGTAACAAGAATATAAACAGTTTATGATAAAGATCATAAAGGAAGATATTTGAGTTACAAAGTTTAGCATAATACCTAAGATTTATGGAATCGTTCCGTGGATTTGCATTTCCCGAAACACCATAAGAGTATGGAGCATTCGAGATATGTAATTAAACCTTGTTTGACATGGTAAGATCAAAGGTATAATTCATAAAACTGCCATTATATTTTAAAGATTAAAAGCTTTAGAGACTACCTTTTTTTCCACTGAAAAGAGCTTCATCATAATCCGTTGAAATGACACCATATAAAGTTATGGTTTGGGATAAAACTCAAGTAGTCCTTTCTTAAAACATTGGTATGCTATGCATAAGAAAGATGTGTGCAACCAAAGTCGGATGAACCTGTCTTTGTATAACTGTTAAGTATTCCTCCATAAACATCGGAGACAAAAGTGTTTGTTGCTTAGAACGTCAAGTTTCTTTGAGAAGGAATTTTTCGTGAAAAGTTAAGTGGGAGGAAAATAGAACTTTGATAAGGTTAAAAGAACCTTAGCTATATGTGCAAAGTTGCGCAGCGCCGAAAAGTGTTCCGGAGGTAGCAACAATGCTCATGGCTCACGTACCTCAAAGGTTGTGGTCACGGAGATCCAAGTTCCTATTGAAACAAGTAGGTCGGATGAACAATCGAATACCAAGATTTGAGAGTTAAATCATTATTTGACAATAATGATCCGACTACATGCAAAGAAGCGATGATGAGCCCTGACTCCGTCAAATGGCTTGAAGCCATAAAATCCATGATAGTTCCATACACGAGAAATCAAGTTTTGAACTTGAAGGACCCTCGAGAAAGGTGTAAGACCTTACAGTCGTGTTTGGATCTATAAAGAAATAGACATGGATGTTTTACATCTATGAAATAGTCGACATGTTGGGAAAAAGTTCACAACAATGTTCAAAGGTTGACTATGATAAGATTTGATCTTTCATAGTGATATTTAGTCTAGACGGATTAGTGTAGCAACCACTACATATAATTTTGTTATATGGTAGTTGAATAAACAAAACAAGTTCTTCTAATAGAATTGTTACCTAGGACATGTGAATAACATGGTCCATAGGGGTTTTGTTAATTCAAAGGATGCTAAAAGCATATGCAAACTTCAATGGTTGAAGTAAGCATCGCGGAGTTGGAATCTTCACTATGATGAAAATGTTAAAAGAGTTTAAATTCATCAGAGATGATGAAGATGCTTGCATTTGCAAGAAATTAAGTGGGAGCGCTAAGATATGTTTCTAATACATTATGTGGAAGACATATTGTTGATTGGAAATAATGTATCTTTTATTAACACAAGATAAGAATTTTATCTCGATGAAAGGCTTAGGCAAAACCCAAATATTTAGCATCAATAGACGCTAATATGGTTGTGCCGAAAGTACATAGATGATGTATTGAATGAGTTCAATATAGAAACTACAAGAAAGGTTCTTGTCGCACAGAAATGATTGAATGAGTTCAATATTAATGATATATTCAAGTGTATTGACACTTGGTAAGTGAAACAAAGATTCAAGTATAGATTGATACTTGATGTATGAAATCACAAAGAGTATTTATATCAATTATGCTGTGATATGTACAAATCCAGATATGTCCTATGCTCTAAATGATGTGAGCATATACCAGAATGATTCATAAGATGATCATTGGACAATAGTAAGGATATTCTTATGATCTTTTGGAATAACTAAGAATATATTGTTTGTAGAAGTGACAAATAGATGGTTAGTTCATTGTAAAAGTACTACATTGATACTAGTTTTGTCACAAAGTACAAATTAAGTTTATCTCAATGTAAACTAAGGGTGGCACAATATAATGGAAAGTAAGTTCCATAATGGATTTGGATGAGTTCCAAAGTTAAGACATTGTGACAGATACTATAACAAAAGGCTAAGTATATGACTGCTATTATAGCAGCTAAAGAGGGCATTTGGGTCAAGTAGTTTGTTATCAAACTAGGTGTAGTTCATAGCGGAATAATACTATGAAGATATATTGTATGACAATATTATCAACATGTTTTAACCCCAAAGAACTAAAGGTCTCACCAAAGGACCGAATTTATACAAAGCCATCTCATTAGAGAATGAGTGATGCGTAGAGACGCAAATACATGCAATTACACACGGACCTGGAAGTGTCAGATCCGGAGATCAGTTGACCACTAGCGAACGTGTACTTACAACACCGGAAAGCCATAGGTGTCGAATACACAAATGTTTGAAACTAGATTATTGACTCTAGTGCAAGTGGGAGACTGTTGGAGATATGCCCAAGAGGCAATAATAAAGTGGGTTATTATCATATCTTCATACTTATGATAAATGTTTACATACCATGCTATAATTGTATTAACAGGAAACATTAATACTTGTGTGATTTGTAAACATAAAAGAGTCCCTAGTAAAGCCTCTTGTTAAACTAGCTTGTTGGTTAATATATGATCATGGTTTCCTGATCATGAACATAGAGATGTTATTAACAACATGGTCATATCATTAGGAGAATGATGTGATGGACATACTCCTATAGTTAAGCGTAGCATAAAGATCAAGTCATTTAATATAGTTCATTTGCTATAAGATTTCTGATACATAGTAACCTAATTCCTTCGACCATGAGATCATGCTAATCACCATCACCAGAAGGATGCTTTGATGACATCAAACACCACACCGTAACTGGGTGGCTATAAAGGTGGCATTGAGTGTTCGGAAAGTATGTGTTGAGGCACATGGATCAAGAGTGGGATTTGTCCATCCATATGACAGATAGATATACTCTGGGCCCTCTCGGTGGAATGTCATCCAATTAGCTTGCAAGCATGTGACTGTCTCACAAGGGATCACATATCATGGGAACGAGAAAAGAGTACTTATCGGTAACGAGGTTGAACTAGGTATGCAGAGATACCGACGATCAAAACCTCGGATAAGTAAACTATCGTGAGACAAAGGGAAATTGGTATCATATGTAAGTGGTTCATTCGATCGCAAATTAATCGTAGAAATATGTGGGAGCCATATGAATTTCCAGATTCCTCTATTGGTTATTGTTCGGAGAAGTGTCTCGATCATGTCCGCATAATTCACGAACCGTAGGGAGACACACTTAAGGATTCGATGTTGTTGAGTAGTTATGGAATGATGAGTAAGAGACCGAATGTTGTTCGGAGTCTCGGATGGGATCCGGGATATCACGAGGAGATCCGAAATGGTCCGGAGAATAAGATTCATATAAGGAGAGTCCTGTTTTGGAGTTGGAGAATGGTTCCGGTGTTTTCATCGAGAATGTTCTAGAAGGTTCTGGAATGTCCGGCACTCCGGAGGGGAAAGGGTACATGAATGTGTTATATCAAGTTGATATGATTTCATCATGTACTAGGTGTCATCGCTGTACCAAAATAGAGGGTTTATTCAAATCCTAGTTTGAAAAAGTCAAACGGCTAGTTTGAAAGTCAAACAGCTAGTTTTGGGAAAGAGGAGAAGGAGGTTTGAAACCGACTTGGGGGAGGAGTTCCTCCTCCCACCACCGGCCCACCTTGGGTCCGAGTTGGGGAGGGACTCCCCTCCCCAGGAGCGCCTCCCTCCACCTATAAGAGGAGGGGCAGGGCTCCCCTCCTAGACACACAAGTTCCTACCTCTAAACCCTAGCTTGGCGCCACCACCTCCTGCAGCTGCCGCCGCCTCCCAGGGTTCTCCTTGCCGCCGACTTGGGCACCACCAAGCCCTAGCCGCCGGCTCTAGCACCTCTTCCTCGGCGTGTCTAAAACCTAGATCGTCAAGGGCTCTCTCATAGTCCACCATACTCGCTCCGGCTTAAGGCGAAGCCCTGCGAGATCTCCCCTCTACTTCCGGTACCACGCCGTCGTGCTGCCGGAATCGCGAGGAGAGTGCTACAACCTCCGCTGCCTGCTGGAACAAGGGAGAGGAAGGTCTTTGTCGAGTACCGAATGTGTGACCGACTGCGGGAGCACTGCCGGAACGCAGCGCCGGAAGGATCGTCTACGCGATCTTGAGATCGGCAAGAGTACGACTACATCACCCACGAGAATCTGCTCTCGTTAACCGCTTTTTAATCTTCGAGGGTAAGTTCCTCTATCGACTCGTTGCTACAATCTAGTAAATAGATCTTGGCTTGTTTGTTTGCATGCGGTAGAAATTTTTTGTTTTCCATGCTACGAACCACTACACCACTTGCCTGTTTTCTTTTGTTTTTGGTTCTAGAAAGGCAGAAAGTCAATATTCTCGGAATTGGACGGGACAAAATCCAAAGTAAATATTTTACTGTGGGGAACACAAAGCCAGAATACGAGACGAAGGGGAGCCACCAGTGACATGCACATAGAGAGGTTTCACAAAGAGAGGTTTCAGTACCATGCAAAGAGGTTTCACATAGGGAGTTCACCTTGTAAGAAAATAAATTCACAAAGAACAAAGTGACATGCATAGGAAGGTAAATCAAGAGTAACTTCAAAACTTTTAGCACATAGAGAGGTTTCAGTACCATGAAAACTTCTATAACCATATTTTACTCTCTCATAATAATTTTCAGTAGCATCATGAATAAACTCAACAATATAACTATCACATAAATCAGGCTTTTCATGAGCTACAAACACATAATTTCTATCAAGCTCAAAAATAGGTGGATTAAAACCTTCACAGGTTTTACCCAAAGTAGATATTTCAAAAGGATCCACAGAAACATAACATTCATCCTCCTTTGGTAATCATGGGGGACAATCAAATAATGTAAGGGATAAATACTTACTCTCATTAGAAGGTAGGCATGGGTAGATAATCCATTCTTACTCCTTTTGTTCATCACTCTCCTCTTTTTCATCTAATAAGCTTTCAGTTTCAACAATTTCTTCTTCCATAGGCTCCTGCAAGGCATTAGTCTCTTCCATTTGTGGAAAACATCTATTAAAATATTCAAGAATATAGCCATTTGCTTCCTTATAATTATCAAAGCAGAATTTAAGTATCTCATAAACCTCATATTCATAAGGTGCATTATCAGTATTTTCAAGCAAACTAGCAAGTTCAAATGCACCGTTGAAAGCAATAAATTCTTCAATTTGTTACACATCATAAAAGTCACAATTTCCCTTAACATAAGAAGATATTGTAACATTATCATTATATTCACACTGAAAAGGAAGGTGTTTATACCTCCTATAGCAACAAGATTTATCAAAGCAATAAGTGGCATTATAAGTAGAGCACACGTCTCTAGCAATAGTATTCAACTTATCAATTTGTTCCCATAAGTGTTTCCCTTTTTGTGACAAATGGTGTTCCTTGTAATAATACTTTTGTTCTTCTGTGAACCCACCTTGCCAATAATAACTAGTTTCAAAGAAACCATCCATTGATAGAAAGCATGACAAAGCAAGGCAATAACAGACCAACAACTAGAGCAGGAACTATTTTTTGTGTGTTTTGATAAGAGAAAGCAAACCAAACTAAACTAATTTTTTTTGAAGTTTTAGATAAAAAGAGGCAAACAAAACCAAGCAAAAGAAACTAAGCAAACTAAAAACAAAGAAAAGAGAAAGGTTGAGGAGGACTCCCCTTGTCAAGACGTCCTTAGCCTCCCTGGCAACGGCGCAAAAAAAAGCTTGATGACGCCCAGCACTATCGTGGGACGCTTCGTTGGAAACCCCAAGAGCAAGGTGTGATGAGCACAGCAGCAAGTTTTCCCTCAGTAAGAAACCGAGGTTATCGAACCAGTAGGAGTAAGGAAACGTCTCAAAGGTGTTGCAAGCAACGTGGAAACCTGCACAACACAAACTCAAGACTTTGCCCCAAGGAATCAGTGAGGTTGTCAAGCTCACCAGTTTGCTGTAACAAAGGATTAAACATATGGTGTGGAAGGTGATGATGGTTTGCAGCAAGTAAACAAGTAACAGTGGAAGATGTATCAATGGTAAAGATTGGACCGGGGTACATAGTTCACTAGAGGTGCTCTCCTTACATAAACAACATGGCATGAAGGGTAAACAAATTACAGCAGGGCAATTGACAGGAACTGAGCAAGGCATAACAATGCAATACTAGACAAAAAGATCCTATGAGATTCGATTGGACAATACAATAATATGCATAGACCGCCATCCAACTGCATCTATGAATAGAAGTCCACCTTTAGGTTATCATCCGAACCCCCTCCAGTATTAAGTTGCAAGCAACAGACAACTGCTTTAAGCAAAGTGTATAAGGTAAACAATCCACTTGTTCCATGAACAAGATACCATTGTTTATCTTAAGGAGAACACCTCTAGTGAACTATGGACCCCGGTCCAATCTTTATCATTGATACAGCTTCCACTGTTACTGTTTACTTTCTGCAAACCACTATTACCTTCCACACCATACAGTTAATCCTTTGTTTTCAGCAAACTGGTGAGATTGACAACCTCACTGTTCGTTGGGGCAAAGTCTTGAGTTTGCGTTTAGGGTTTAGGTTTCCAAGTTGCTAGCAACACCTTTGAGTCGTTTCCTTCCTCCTATTGGTTCGATAACCTCGATTTCTTACTGAGGGAAAACTTGCTGTTGTTCTCATCATACCTTCTGCTTGGGGTCTCCCAACGAAGTGTTCACGCACTCATCAAGACTTTTTTTGGCGCCGTTGTCGGGGAATTAAAGAAGAAGAAGCTCCCACGTAAACAACACGCCATCAAAGGCTTTTTCTGGCGTCGTTGCCGGGGAGGCTAAGGACGTCTTCACAAGGGGAGTCCTTCACAACCTTTCTCTTTACTTTTTTTGTTTTGCTTAGTTTCTGTTTCTTGGTTTTCTTTGCCTCTTTTTATCAAAAACTCCAAAAAATAGTTTAGTTTGGTTTTCTTTCTCTTATAAAAAACAGAAAAATTAGTTCCTGCTCTAGTTGCTACCATGTCTGGTTTTGGTCCAATCCATGTGTCCCCTATGGAAAGGATCTTTACTTTCAAGCAAGAAAGTGAAGAGAGTTTCAAAGAAGCTTGGTCTAGAATCTCTGATTTACAAAGAAAACCGAGCCCAAGATGAGTTTTAGCTTGGTTATTAATAGTTTCTATGGTGTCCTTGCTCTGTGTTATAGATATGCTTTGGATGTTGTAGCTGGAAAAGATATTTTTCGATGTACTGAGGATGAAGCTTTAGATGCCATAAAGAATTTGATTATAATTTATAATATGCCTAGCAAGTATGATTCTTCCTTTATAAACATTTATGCTAGGTTGAACACTCTTGAGACCCGTACAATTGCTTTGAAAGATTGCTATAACATGCTTAGAGAGCACCGTGATTATGTTCCAATAAATTCTGATCCTTCAAAATGGTTTCCTACAATAAAAGTTACTATAAATAGTGAAACTTTTGATGCTCGTTGTGATATCATGTCTGAGTTTTGCCTTATGCTGAAACACCTTGGAGAAATAATAGATGTGGGAAAGGCATTATGCATTTTGCTTCTCCAATAAGCAATCTTATATTCCATAAATAGAAGAAGAGAGGTAAGAAAGGTAGGAGCAAGAGAGTTGATGTTAATGCTTCTTCATTTGAAAATACTTGATTCTTGCTCCTTGTGCCTAACTTAAAGGCGTTAAAGAAAAGTACTTATTGAGAGATAACCCAAAAGTTTCCTTGAGTCTTGGAAGTTATTACTTCAGTAATGACCTCTCCTTATCCTTTTTATTTGCTTTTTGTGCCAAGAATAACCTCTAATGAGAGGGAAGTAAGATTTGGGGAGTTGTTGTCCAGAAACAGATTTTTGTGCTCCACCGTAAACATTTGTGAGGAATCTATGTAAGTCATATTGAGCTGATATTTTCTGAATAAATCCTCCAATATGTTAGCTAACTTTAATTAGTTCAACACTTTTTGATTTGAGCAACAGAAGGTCTTCGAAAAAATCGGTTTCTACCTGATGGTCTGTTGTGATAAATTTCTGCCATTATTTGCATTTGCTTCTTGTTGATTCCTTTTGGGGTTGTTTTTGGGAATTTGAGCTTTTTTAGGGAATTGCTACAGTAGCTTGTGTTTTTAGTGAAAGTTTTGTTGTTTTAATGCTAAACCTAAGGGTCTATTATCTTTTGAATACACTAATGTTGCTAATGAAGATTGTGTGAAGTTTTGTATGAAGAAAAATATTTAGGTGTAGAGAAATAATGATATAATGAGATAAAGAATGGAAAAATATCAAGCTTGGGGATTCCACCCCATGTCACCCCAAGAAATATTCAATAGGTACAAGCATCAAAGCTTGGGCATCCCCTTCTTCATCAATAAAAAGCTCAGGTCTCTCTAGACACTTCAATTTTATTGTTTCATGCACTGTTGTGTTGTTCTTGGAGCGTCTTAGTTTTCATTTAGCTTGCTTGAATACAGTAGTTTGGACCCCCATTATCATTGTATTGTTTCAAATAAGTTGATTGGTGTTGGAGAGGAGTAGAAAGTTCTTGCTTGAATAGTACAAGAGGAGCTTGCTTTGACTGTGACTTAGACTTTAGCATGTCATACTAGATGTTGTTTTGACCTTATGCTTAGTGGTTATTGTTGTAGCATGACTTGTTCCAAACAATTGGGATTGCTTAGTGTGCCTTGAAGGAATCATGCGTTGTTTTAGCATACAAAAGCATAGTATTGTGGTATTCTCCTTTGATGCTTTGTTTGGGTTGACTTGGCACATGTTGACACCATGTTATGACTATGAACAAGTCACCATAGCCTACATGATCATTTAGTCATTGACTTGTAGTACCACTTTATGCTTTGATTAGTAATATTTTGTCGCTCTGCATGATTATGACCATTATTGCTCTCTTAGTTGGTTGCTCCCAGTCTTTTGGTAGCCTCCACAGTGTCCACTATAAACTCCTATGCATGGTGTGTTACACCATTCCAAGTATATTCTTGTTTTCAGCTACTCTTCCAATTAAAAAAGTATTTTGTTATGTGAAAACTTAGTGATTAAAGCCCTCACAAACTTGATGGCACACTTTATATTCTTTGCCCCTAATAAACTTGAACCATTGTGTCATCTATTTTGTATATGCTTGCACTTAACGTTGGAATTAGCAGAACCGTGCTGTCACGGGGAACATTTTGAACATTGCACTTATACTTTATACACAATTGATATCATGCTCTTTTGTCTATGGATGTCATCGTTGTGAAATAAAAGGGGAGCTTGTAAGTCCATGGAGTTATGTATGTGCGTTAGAGAAATGCCTGGGCCGCTAGCCTAAGCCATGCTTAATCATGCTGGAAACTTGCAGCTTCACCATAATGACATCTATGAAGCTTTCTTCTTAAAAAAAGAGACATATTGAAAAGAGGAAAGAGAGAAAAAAGCACCATTTTCCCATGGTAAATAAGAAGATTGCTGAGATGCTCATTGTCTGCTTGCCTTGTCATTTTTATTATGGGATAGCTCCTGTATCATGTGCAAGGGGTACCCCGTTGGCAGTTCTCTATGATACACATGTACTTACTATGAAAAAAATTTACAGGTGACTAAAGTCGAGTAGCATGAGGAGCGGCCCTCGTATTCAAGGGACATGAGATTTCCAACTTATACTTTGTCAAGCATATACTCCATAGTTTGTTCACTTTAACCTTAATCACTTAAAGATGCTTATGATAGGGGCAATGAGATCTGAAAGCTAAAAAGTACCATAATTTTTGGAAGCTATTTTTGAGACTTGAAATCCTCGCTTCCCTTTATGAAGGTCCTTTCTTCCACTATTATATTGAGCCTCCATCTTCTACCCTTAGGCACTAGTTAAGAGAGCATAGTTTCCATTCTTAGTTCTATGTGCATTGTCCCAAAACTTATTGATTGATGCATATTGTTGATATTACTTATTCTTGTGCTATTTGTATCTAGTCACTCTTATGAACTTTGAAGGTGTCCTATGCATCTATTTGCTACTCCATGAGGGACAAGCTGAATGCCACTATGCTATGTTTTCTGTATGTGAAACAAACAAACGTTTTTCAATGCATGTTATTCATGATCTTTGTTTGTAATCTTTCATGTTGCATGCATAGTTACTTTTTCTTACTGTTAGAAATGCATCTTTCATGCTCATGATTAGAGTTCTTTGATCCTAGCTTTTAATGCTTGCAAATGGTTTGATCTTGATTTTGATGGTGCATGTCACCTAAAAAATTATTCTTTTTATCACTTACCTACTCGAGGACGAACATGAGTTAAGCTTGGGGATGCTTGATACGTCGAAAACGTATCTATAACTTTTTATGTTCCATGATTGTTTAGTATCTACTTTGCTTTGCTTTGTCTACACTTTGAGGTGTTTCTATATGTTTTTCTGGACTAACCTATTAACAAGATGCCACAGTGCCAGTTGCCTGTTTTCTTCTAATTTTGGTTCCAGAAAGGCAGAAAATCAATATTCTCGGAATTGGACGGACAAAAGCCAAAGTCAATATTTTACCATGGGGGAACACGGAGCCAGAATACGAGATGGAGGGGAGCCAGCAGGGGGCCACACCCCTGGCTGCGCGGCTGGGCCCAGCCCACGCCAGGGGGGGTGCGACCGCCCTGGCTGCCCCTGCCTCGCCTCTTCGCCTATAAAGACCCCCCGATACAGAAAGCCTAAGGACCCGATCAATATTCCATGAAACCGTCTATTGCCGCCGGCACCATCGTCCCTAGATCGGGGGGATCTAAAGCTCTTCCCGGCACCCTGCCGGAGGGGAGGTCACCCCGGAGGCCTTCTTCTTCATCATGCCAGCCTCCGGCATGAAGTGTGATGCAGCCCGTCCTACGACCGCTACTACATCTACTCCCACAAGCTCCCAAAGTGGACCCATGACTCGCGCTCGAGCCAAACTCCTTCAAGCTAAGGTGAACTCGCTCCTCTCCTTGTGTGACTTCGATACGCCTTTGGATGGCCTGCTACTTCATACCCATACCTTGTGCATCATCAGGTACGAAGAGACGAACCCACAGGACGGAGGAGCACCAGCCGAAGAGACCAAATGCTCTCTGTCGCCAACGGTACTACCGGACCTGGCGACCGGTACTACCGCTTGGCGGCACTACCGCCCAATGCTACCGCCAACGACAGAAGGTCCCGGAGCTGCCAAAATGCTCTCTGTCACTGGCGGTACTACCGGCCCCCGATCCGGTACTACAGGGCTACGGTACTACCGCCCCCTGCTACCGCCACCAACAGAAGACCCCAGTGCAAGTCCCAGGACGACAAGCGGTACTACCGGGCCAGGAAGCGGTACTACCGCATGACCGGTACTACCGGTCCCGCCAGGCGGTACTACCGCCAGCAACAGAAACTTTTTGTGCTATTTCGGCCCAGCGCCTTGTAACCCTCTCCATATTTCGCTATTTGTTCCCAAACTACCCCTGTTTTTGTGGCTGGACTATATATAGCCCCCCACCCTCTATTGTAAACCCTAGACTTGGATAATAATAGATATTAAGGAAACCCTTTGAGGACTTATATCTATTGGTCTCATGCTCCTACCAAGGAGCACCGGATTATCCACCCCCCTCTTGGATCTTGCCTAGTGCGTTCAAGTTGGACAAGGCCTTGGGTTCTCGGTGTCTCGCCCCCAAGTCGTCAAGGTCTCACCAAGCACCTCATCCCCCGTTGTTGGCGTGGAGAGCGAGCTTCTCCCAACACCGATCCTAGGGATTATGTTGGACCGGTTGCCACCGGCGTGAGGAGTAGGCGTGTATCGTGTTTTGGTGTGTGTGTGTGTTCGTGGTTTTCATCGCTTTCCTCGATTTCATCCATGGACCACCTCTTTCCCCTCGTTTCTCGTGGAATTCGTGAAAGATCGGGCCAACCCCAGGGTTACCCCCTAACATATTGGTATCAAGAGCACGGTTGATCACGAATTTCCCCCCAATTTTTCTTTTATCCGCCTTAAAATCGAAAATCCCACCAAAAAGAGCCCCAATTTGCCTTCGGATCGATCTCTGGATTTGGTGAGTTTTTCGTGGTTTGGGTCCATAGATCTGTTGCTTTGGGAGTCGATCTATAGCCCCTGTTGTTCCTAGCCAGCCTTTCGGTCAGATTTCCCACGGATCTGAGGTTTGTGTCAAGAGGATCTCGTTTTCGTTCGTGTTCTGTCACCAGCGGTACTACCGCCCGTAACAAGCGGTACTACCGCCGTCCGGTACTACCGCCTGTACCAAGCGGTACTACCGCCAGTAACAGAAGGTTTTCCCTTCTTCTTGACACCTCATTTTCGTTTGCTGACTTTTCCCCTTTAGCTTGTTCGTGTTACGCGTGTTTGTCGCCATCTTAACACAAGCTTCCGCATCAACGTCACCCGCGCTCCTCGACACCGCGACACTCGAACATCAACCACCACCACGGTTGCAAGTCCTCAACAATACCAAAGGTATAACTTGCACCACATTGTCAACCCCCATATCTTTCTTTGTGTGTATCTATCCTATGAGAGCAACTCTTTTTGTGTTTGTCTAAGCATTGTGCACTTGCCTTCGGAAAGTGAGAGTGTGAGGCCAAATACAAAAGCTAACATAGTAGCATAGCAAAGGAGAAAAAGGAAAACAAATCAAAAAAGAACAAAAGAAAAAAAAGAGAAAAAGATACATAGTCTCCCAATACAAAGAGAATACCAAGCTTGTAAGCCAAGAAAGAGAGAACAAAGAGCGCACCGAGGCAAGTGCACAAATCTATTGCTTATCCTCTTTTGGCAAACGAGTTGTGGTCTCTCCTTGAGTTGGCACGACAACCGAGCGTAGTCTTCGTTAGAACCTTTTGTGCTCATTTTCATAGTCGTGCTAACCCCGTTTTTCTCCACGTGTGTGTTTTCCGTGTTTTTGTAGATCGTATCCTTTGGCTTTTGATCTTTGGTTCTTTACCACGTAGGACAATAACCTTTTGCTTTGATCTTTTCGTTTGGTTTTCCACAATCCTAACCTTCCACCAAAAGCCTTTGAGAGTTGTAGCATATTGGTGTGTGCGTTTCTTGCCATTTCACTTTGCACGTTTTTTTTCGCTCATTTGTGTGGCAATTGGTTTGATATAATCTCCAAGGTGAGGTAAAAGGCTAACTCTCCACACCCTTTCTCTCCATATACAACCCTTGTTGGCTTTGCATTATGGACAGGCATGGAGAGCCATCCCAACCACCACCACCTCGGGAGGATGATAACCAATTCATGACAAGATGGGACCATTGGAAGGTCCGAGGAGAATTCAACTATCGTTGTGAAGCTCTCGAGCGGCGCCAAGATGAACAATTTAGCGAGGCCCGTGTGGACTTCAAGAACATCGACAACCGCTTCGAAGAAGTCCGTGGCCAAATGCATGCCATGCAACACAACCTCGGTCATCAAAATGAAGCTCTTGGTCGTGCACTCGCCTCAACGGATGAGAAGCTTCAACACATCATTGATGGACTCGCAAGGACCCGCTCGCGTGAATCAAGCTCATCTCGGCACTCCTCAAGTGAACCAAGTGCACCTCGCCGTCACGCTTCAAGGCACCGAGATGGACTCGTTCTTCACTCCATGAGCTCTTCGCAAGCGGTACCATCTCCGCGTCACGCCGCAACGTCAAGCTATGATGGTGACCTCTCCGCAAGACCTCCAAGACGCGAAGCGAACCGGCCACAACCAAGGGCACTTGTGATTCAACAAGAGCAACCTCGCATGGACCACCAAGGCCATCGACGTCGACACGCTCCTTCCACAACAAGTGAAGCATCCGAAGAGGACGAACAAGATCATCGCCGACGTGAAGCACTCGAAGATCCTCCAAGGCGTCATCATCGACATGAGCGTCCACGTCGCCAACATGATGGTCATGACGAGCCCCCTCTACACCAAGAAGAAGAAGAGCAGCCCATTGCGCATGCGGCTCGATGTCCCCCTCGCCACATGGCACAAGCCAATGCTCCTCGGCATCAACCACGACAAGAACAAGAGCAAGCTCCCTAAGCTCTTCGTGAGGACCATCAACCTCCTCCTCGTCCTCAACCGCGTCAACAAAACGAGCAAGCTCCCCAAGCTCGTCGTCAACAACAAGTTCCACCACCAAACGCGGCACCTCAACAACCGCAAGAGCAACACAACAATCACCAAGCAAGACATGAGAGCTCGGATGATGATGATGACCGCCCAAATCATGGCAACCGCCGCAACCGGAACCGCAATGGAGAAGAAACTTTCGGCAAGCTCAAGTTCACCATGCCAAAGTTCACCGGTTCCAATGAGCCCGAGGAATATCTCTCTTGGGAACTCAAGGTCGACAAGATCTTCCGCATGCACAACTGTAGTAATGAGAATATGATGGCCATGGCATCCCTCGAGTTCGATGAGTATGCCAACCTTTGGGGGGAACAAGTCCAACTCGCTCGCGAAGCAAAAGAAGAGCCTCCAATCGCAACTTGGCAAGATATGAAGGCCCATATGAGATCCCGCTTTGTTCCTTCACACTACACGCGTGACCTCTTCAACAAGCTTTAAACGCTTAGTCAAGGGACAAAGACCGTGGAAGAGTACTTCAAGCAAATGGAGCTCAACATGATCCGTGCCAACATTGAAGAGCGAGATGAGCAAACAATGGCACGCTTCCTCAATGGCTTGAACCATCCTATCAAGCGCATCACTGAGTTCCAAAGGTACAACAACATGGTTGAGCTTGTGCACATCGCATCGAAGGCCGAGCGTCAAGTGCAAGAGGACATCAAGTACAACAAACCAAAGACGTACTTCACCTTCAAGCAAGCGTCAACCACTACTCCAACAACTCCAAGTGGAAGCTCCACAAGTACAACCAAGCTTCCCTTCAAGCCAACTCTCCCTCAAGGAAAACAGCCCCCAAGTGGCAAACACACAAGGGATGATCAACCTTTCACCGGTGAATGCTACAAGTGTGGAGGCAAAGGGCACAAGTCGAATGCATGTGGAAACAAGAAAGTTTTGTTCATCCATGACAACGGCGATGAAGAATACTTGAGTGAAGAAGAGTTTGATGCAAGGGTCAAGGAGGCCATGGCAAGACAACATTCGGAAGAGGACCAAGAACTTCTAGTGTGTGAGCATGACGCAAGTCCATCGCTTGTGGTCACAAGGGTCTTGACTACCCAAGCCAATGAAAATGAAGACCAACGCTCGAACATCTTCCAAACTTGTGCCGGCATCAATGGTAAGTCCATCAAAGTTGTCATCGATGGAGGGAGTTGCCACAACCTTGCAAGCACGGAATTGTGTGAGAAACTCAAACTCACCCTTCTTCCGCATAAGCACCCCTACCATATCCAGTGGCTAAGTGACCAAGGATCCGTCAAGATCAAGCACACCGTCTCGGTGACGTTCTCAATTGGGCACTACAAGGACACGGTCGAGTGTGACGTGGTCCCAATGACGGTTTGCCATATGTTGCTCGGAAGGCCGTGGCAATATGACAAGCGTGCTTTGCATAATGGTCACTCAAACACTTACACCTTCAAATGGTTTGATAAAACTTGTGTGTTGCAACCAATGACTCCTAGCCAAATAATTGCGGACAATGCAAAGGCTTTAGCGAGGGCGCAATACGCAACAACACCTTGTGAGAAGAGTGGTGAGCGAGAGAACCACACCATAGTGAGTGAGAGCTACAAGCCAAACTCGAGTGGAAAAACTAAGAGTGTTCTTCTTGCCACCAAAAGTGAGATGAGAGAAGTGCGGAACAACCCATCCATCTTGCACTATGTCCTTGTATGCAAGGGACTAGCGCAAGGAACTAACGAATTGACAAATGTTCCTCCTTCTTTGATGGCTATTTTGCAGGAATTCCAAGATGTATTTCCCGAAGAGCTTCCTCATGGCCTTCCTCCTCTTCGTGGAATCGAGCACCGCATCGACCTCATACCAGGCGCACCACTCCCAAACCGCGCCGCGTATCGCACGAACCCGGAAGAGACGAAGGAGATCGAATGTCAAATCAACCAACTCGTCTCCAAAGGTTTGATCCAAGTAAGCACTAGCCCAAGCGCGGTCCCCGTGATCCTAGTCCCAAAAACGGATGATACGTTGCGGTTATGCATGGACTGCCGTCCAATCAATGCTATCACCGTGCGTTATCGACATCCTATACCGCGTCTTGGTGACATGCTTGATGAGTTATGTGGAGCCACTATATTTTCGAAAATTGATCTTCGTAGTGGTTACCATCAAATTCGCATGGCTGAAGGTGATGAGTGGAAAACCGCCTTCAAGACCAAACTTGGTCTCTATGAATGGTTGGTTATGCCCTTTGGCTTATCCAATGCCCCATCTACCTTCATGCGCCTCATGAACCATATTTTGCGATCTCTCATTGGAAAGAGTGTAGTTGTTTACTTTGATGACATCCTTGTCTATAACAAGTCACTAGAGGAGCATGTTACTCATGTTAAGGAGGTCCTTCAAATCCTTCGTCATGAAAAGCTTTATGCTAATCTCCCAAAGTGCACTTTTGCAAAAGACAAGCTGATTTTCCTTGGTTTTGTTGTGTCTTCTAATGGCATAGAAGTGGATGTCTCAAAAGTCAAGGACATACGAGATTGGCCCATCCCAACAAATGTTAGTGAACTTCGTAGTTTTCATGGGTTGGCTGGCTTTTACCGTCGCTTTGTGAAAGATTTTTCTACAATTGCTTGCCCCCTCAACGAATTGACCAAGAAAAATGTCACGTTCGTTTGGGGAAAAGCACAACAAAAGGCTTTTGATGAGCTCAAAAAGAGGCTCACCGAAGCACCACTTCTTGCATTGCCGGATTTCACAAAAACATTTGAGATTGAGTGTGACTCTAGTGGTATTGGCATTGGTGGCGTCCTTATGGAAAATGGGCGTCCTATTGCTTACCATAGTGAGAAACTTGATGGCGCACGCCTCAATTATCCCATTTATGACAAAGAAATTTTTGCCTTGGTTCGTGTTCTTCAAGTGTGGCAACACTATCTTTGGCCCAAAGAATTTATCATCCATTCCGACCATGAGTCGTTGAAGTACCTTAAGGGCCAAGCCAACTTGAGTAAAAGACACGCAAAATGGGTTGAGTTTATGGAGTCTTTTCCTTACATTGTCAAATACAAGAAGGGCAACGAAAATGTGGTAGCGGACGCCTTGTCTCGCAAAAACACAAGCCTTCTTACACGACTCGAAGTCAATGTCTTGGGTCTTGAGGACATCAAATCTTTGTACGCGTCCGACTCTTTCTTTGGACCAATATTTGCACAATGCTCAATGGACAAAGGGATTGATGATTTCTATTTGCATAAGGGTTTTCTTTTCAAACAAAACAAGCTTTACATTCCGAAATCATCTCTCCAACTTTTGCTTCTTAAAGAGTCCCATGGTGGAGGCCTTATGGGTCACTTTGGCCATGACAAGACATACGACATGCTCTCCACTCACTACTTTTGGCCAAAGATGAAACGCGACGTGGAGCGCCACGTTCAACGATGCACTACATGTATCCAAGCTAAGTCTAAGTCCAACCCCTTTGGTCTTTATATGCCATTGCCTATTCCTCATGCACCTTGGTCGGACATTAGCATGGACTTTGTGTTAGGCTTGCCTAGATCTAAACATGGTCATGATTCCATTTTTGTAGTAGTGGATCGTTTTTCCAAAATGGCACATTTCATTCCGTGCCATAAGACCAATGATGCTTCACATGTAGCAAATTTGTTTTTCAGGGAAATAATTCGGCTACACGGTGTACCAAGAACAATCGTCTCCGACCGCGACGTAAAATTCATGAGCTACTTCTGGAAGACCCTCATGGCCAAGCTCGGCATCAAGCTCCTCTTCTCGTCCGCCTCGCATCCTCAAACCGATGGACAAACCGAGGTCGTCAATCGAAGTCTTGGCACACTCCTCCGGGTGTTGATAAAGAAGAACCTTAAAGACTGGGAGGAATGCATTCCACACGCCGAGTTCGCCTACAACCGCGCCAAGCACTCCACCACCATGAGGAGCCCGTTCATGATCGTCTACGGCTTCGAGCCTCTCACCGCGCTCGATATCCTTCCACTCCCACTTCATGAACGTGCCAATATGGACGTTGTCAAGCGCGCCAACACAATGAAGAAACTCCATGATGACACACGAGCTACTATCGAGCAACAAGTCCTTCGCCAAGCATCAAGGCTAAACAAGAATAAGAAAGAGATAATCTTTAAAGAGGGCGACCTTGTGTGGATACACCTAAGTAAAGACCGCTTCCCCAAGGAACGCGACTCCAAGCTAAAGCCTAGAGGTGATGGACCATTCAAAGTGCTCAAGCAAATCAACAACAACGCTTATGTCATCGATATCCCAACTTCCAAGTATCTTGTGAGCTCGACATTCAATGTCAAGGACCTCTCACCCTACCATGGAGAAGAGGAAGTTGAGACGGTTGAATAGTCGAGGACGACTCTTTCCCAAGGGGGGGGGGAGATGATGCAGCCCGTCCTACGACCGCTACTACATCTACTCCCACAAGCTCCCAAAGTGGACCCATGACTCGCGCCCGAGCCAAACTCCTTCAAGCTAAGGTGAACTCGCTCCTCTCCTTGTGTGACTTCGATACGCCTTTGGATGGCCTGCTACTTCATACCCATACCTTGTGCATCATCAGGTACGAAGAGACGAACCCACAGGACGGAGGAGCACCAGCCGAAGAGACCAAATGCTCTCTGTCGCCAGCGGTACTACCGGACCTGGCGACCGGTACTACCGCTTGGCGGCACTACCGCCCAATGCTACCGCCAACGACAGAAGGTCCCGGAGCTGCCAAAATGCTCTCTGTCACTGGCGGTACTACCGGCCCCCGATCCGGTACTACCGGGCTACGGTACTACCGCCCCCTGCTACCGCCACCAACAGAAGACCCCAACGCAAGTCCCAGGACGACAAGCGGTACTACCGGGCCAGGAACCGGTACTACCGCATGACCGGTACTACCGGTCCCGCCAGGCAGTACTACCGCCAGCAACAGAAACTTTTCGTGCTATTTCGGCCCAGCGCATTGTAACCCTCTCCATATTTCGCTATTTGTTCCCAAACTACCCCTGTTTTTGTGGCTGGACTATATATAGCCCCCCACCCTCTATTGTAAACCCTAGACTTGGATAATAATAGATATTAAGGAAACCCTTTGAGGACTTATATCTATTGGTCTCATGCTCCTACCAAGGAGCACCGGATTATCCACCCCCCTCTTGGATCTTGCCTAGTGCGTTCAAGTTGTACAAGGCCTTGGGTTCTCGGTGTCTCGCCCCCAAGTCGTCAAGGTCTCACCAAGCACCTCATCCCCCGTTGTTGGCGTGGAGAGCGAGCTTCGCCCAACACCGATCCTAGGGATTATGTTGGACCGGTTGCCACCCACGTGAGGAGTAGGCGTGTATCGTGTTTTGGTGTGTGTGTGTTCGTGGTTTTCATCGCTTTCCTCAATTTCATCCACTGACCACCTCTTTCCCCTCGTTTCTCGTGGAATTCGTGAAAGATCGGTCCAACCCCAGGGTTACCCCCTAACAAAGTGTGAGTAGTTCCACCTTGGATTACGGGTCCATGTAGTAGCTAGATGGTTGTATCTCCTCCTTTGTGCTACCATGTTTAGATCTTGTGAGTTCCGTTCATGATCAAGATCATCTATTTGTAATCATGCATGTTGTGTTTGCGCGGATCCGATGGATATTGAGATTACTATGTCAGATTGATTAATGGTTTTGTATTATTGATTCTATCATGTCTGTGTTTTTGTGATCTTGCATGCTCTCCATTTCTAGTAGCTATCTTGGCCAAGTAGATGCTAGTGACTCCAAGAGGGGGTATTTATGCTAGATAGTGGGTTCATGCCTCTATTTAATCTAAGGGAAGTGACAAAAATCTCTAAGGTTGTAGATGTGATGTTGCCACTAGGGAGAAAACAACGGTCTCTAAGTGGATTGTTTACCTTACACACTTTGCTTAAAGCATTTATCCGTTGCTTGCAACTTAATACTAGAGGGGGTTCGAATGATAACCTGAAGGTGGATTACTAGTCATAGATGCAGTTGGATGGCGGTCTATGTATCTTGTTGTATTGCCCAATCGAATCTCATAGGATCATGAATGTCTAGTATTGCATTGTTATGCCTTGCTCAGTCCTGTCAATTGTCCTGCTGTAATTTGTTTACCCAGTATGTCATGTTTGTTTATCTTAAGGAGAACACCTCTAGTGAACTATGGACCCCGGTCCAATCTTTAACATTGATACATCTTCCACTATTACTGTTTACTTTCTGCAAACCACTATTACCTTCCACACCATACAGTTAATCCTTTATTTTCAGCAAACCGGTGAGATTGAAAACCTCACTGTTCGTTGGGGCAAAGTCTTGAGTTTGTGTTGTGCATGTTTCCAAGTTACTAGCAACACCTTTGAGTCGTTTCCTTCCTCCTACTGGTTCGATAACCTCAGTTTTTTACTGAGGGAAAACTTGCTACTGTGCTCATCATACCTTACGCTTGGGGTCTCCCAACGAAGTGTTCATGCACTCATCAATGCTTTTTCTGGCGCCGTTGCCGGGGAATTAAAGAAGAAGAAGCTCCCATGTCAACACCACGCCATCAAAGGTCCTTCCCCATGTCGTCAAATCTTTGTCAACACCCAATCCCTCACGCGCCAACAGCCTCCCATCTGTTAGATGTATATATTTGTATAGTGTAGTTTCCCCATATGTTAGGAGGCTTCCTGCATATTTGCACCTGTACATGTATTATATATTGTGGCCTTTGGCCCCCAGAGGAATACATGTTGCATATTCCTGACATGGTATCAGAGCTAGGTTAGACAATTTTTCTGCAACATCGTCATAGCCGCCACCGTCCCTGTCGTCGTTGTTCTTCCGACGTTGCCGCCGCCGGTTGCCGCTGTCTCCGGCCATCTTGGATCTGCCGTATTATTTCCAGATTGATTCAGTTCTTCACGCGCGGGCTCGAATCGATCCTGTTCTCCAGCGGGATATCCTCCATGCGAGGTACCTCCTCCACGCGCGGTACTAGACCGGTGCCATCTCCACGCGAGGACCTCCATGCGCGCCCCCCCCCCCACGTCGCCTGGGACTCCACGCCATCTCCACGCGAGAACCTCCTGGCACGGGACCCTGCCGAGAACCTCCTGGCGCGGGACGCTGCCTCGCGTGGGACTCCACGCCATCTCCACGTGAGAACCTCCTGGCACGGGACGCTGCCTCCCCGTCTGACTCCGCTCCATCCCGCCCGCCTGGCACGCCGCCGAACCGCACCGCCCCTGTCCGGCCAGCTCTGGCCCCACCCCGTCTGACCTCCACCGACCCCGTCCGGCCGGATCTGGCCCTCGCCACCATCTCGTCGGATTCCGTCTGCTGCCGTCAGCTTGCGTCACGACCGGTCAGATCTAGATCTGATCTGATATGTGTCTAAAAAAATGTCTTCTTCATCGGGTTATGTTGCGATTCCTCGCTGCCTGGTGATCTTCGATGGCGCGAATTACCCTGATTTTGTAGGGGTTCGTAGCATGGAAAACAAAAATTTTCTATCGCATACAAACAAACAAGCCAAGATCTATCTACTATATTGTAGCAACGAGTCGATGGTATAACTTACCCTCGAAGATTCCAAAGCGTTTAACGAGAGCGGATTCTCGTGGGTGATGTAGTCGTACTCTTTCCGATCTCAAGATCGTGTAGACGATCCTTCCGGCGCTGCGTTCCGGCAGCGCTCCCGCAGTCGGTCACACGTTCGGTACTCGACGAAGACCTTCCTCTCCCTTGTTCCAGCAGGCAGCGGAGGTTGTAGCACTCTCCTCGCGATTCCGGCAGCACAACGGCGTGGTACCGGAAGTAGAGGGGAAATCCCGCAGGGCTTCGCCTTAAGCCGGTGCGAGTATGGTGGAGCTTATGAGAGAGGCTATTAGTGGTCTAGTAATTAGACACACCAATTTAGAAGGCTCTAAACCAATTAGAAGGCTCTAAACCGCTGGCTAAAGCAATTAGAAGCTCTAAACCAAAACGGCTCTAAACCGGAGATTTTAGAGGTAGAAAGTTGTGTGTACTAGGAGGGGAGCCCTGCCCCTCCTTATATAGATGGGAGGGGGCTGGCGCGCCAGGGGAGGGAGGGAGTCCCTCCCCAACTCGGCCTAGGGCTGGCCGCCGGCTTGGAGGAGAGAAACTCCTCCTCCAAGTCGGTTCCAACTCCTCTTGCTTGTTTCCCACAGTTTCTTGTTTTAGCCGTTTGACTTTCAAACTGGACATTTGACTTTTCTGTTTTAGGATTCAATTTAATCCTTTATTTGGGACAGCAAGAACACTTAGTACATGATGCAATCATTCCAATATGTAATGACACATTCATGTACCCCTTCCCCCCCGGAGTGCCGGACAATCCGGAACCTTCTAGAACATTCCCGATGAAAACACCGGAATCATTCCGCAACTCCGAAACGGGACTTTCCTTATATGAATCTTATTCTCCGGACCATTCCGGATCACCTCGTGATATCCCGGATCCCATCCGAGACTCCGAACAACATTCGGTCTCTTTCTCATAATACCATAACTACTCAAACAACGTCGAATCCTTAAGTGTGTCTCCCTACGGTTCGTGAATTATGCGGACATGATCGAGACACTTCTCCGAACAATAACCAATAGAGGAATCTGGAAATTCATATGGCTCCCACATATTTCTACGATTACTTTGCGATCGAATGAACCACTTACATACGATACCAATTTCCCTTTGTCTCACGATATGTTACTTATCTGAGGTTATGATCGTCGGTATCTCTGCATACCTAGTTCAACCTCGTTACTGATAAGTACTCTTTTCTCGTTCCCGTGATATGTGATCCCTTGTGTCCAAGTCACATGCTTGCAAGCTAATTGGATGACATTCCACCGAGAGGGCCCAGAGTATATCTATCCGTCATGTGGATGGACAAATCCCACTCTTGATCCATGTGTCTCAACCAATACTTTCCGAACACTCAATGCCACCTTTATAACCACCCAGTTACGGTGTGGTGTTTGATGTCATCAAAGCATCCATCCGGTAAAGGTGATATGCATGATCTCATGGTCGAAGGAATTAGGTTACTATGTATCAGAAAGCATATAGCAATTGAACTATTGAAATGACTTGATCTTTATGCTACGCTTATCTATAGGAGTATGTCCACCATATCATTCTCCTAACGATATGATCTTGTTGTTGATAACATCTTAATGTTCATGATAGGGAAACCACAATCATTAATCAACCAACAAGCTAGTGAAGTATAGAGGCTATACTAGGGACTTCAAATTAAGTTTACAAATCACACAAGTATCAATGTTTCCTTGTTAATACTATTATAGCATGAATGTAAACATTTATCATAAACACAAAGATATAATAATAACTACATTTATTATTGCCTCTAGGGCATATCTCCAACAGTCTCCCACTTGCACTAGAGTCATCTAATCTAGATTACATGGTAATATACCGAACACCCATGGCAGTTTGGTGTTGGTCATGTTTTGCCCTCGGGAGAGGTTTAGTCAACGGATCCGCCACATTCAGATCTGTGTGTACTTTGCAAATCTTTATATCCCCATCCTGGATATGTTCTCGAATAGCGTGAAAACGTAGCTTGATATCGCATCAGCTTGATATCACAGTAGATAGACATTGGGTCCAGCGCACTAGGAACCACACCCAGCTCTGTAATGAACTCTTTCATCCATATCGCTTCTTGTGAAGCCTCCGAAGCAGCCATGTATTCCGATTCAGTTGAAGATCTCGCCACAACGCTTTGCTTTGCACTCCTCCAGCTAACTGCTGCACCATTCAAAATAAATACGTATCCGGATTGCGATTTAGAATCATCCGGATCGGTGTTCCAAGTAGCATTGGTGTAACCATTAACAACGAGCTGTTCATCACCTCCATAAGAAAGAACCATATCCTTAGTTCTTCTCAAGTACTTAAGGATGTTTTTGACCGCTGTCCAATGATCCACTCCTGGATCACTTTGATATCTGCTATTTAAACTAACAGCATATGCAATGTCGGGTCTAGTACATAGCATGGCATGCATTAGAGATCCTATGGCTCAGGCATATGGAGTCTTACTCATCCTTTCTCTATCTTCTGCCGTTGTCGGACTTTGAGTTTTACTCAAGGTCGTATTGGGCAACATGGGCAAGAACCCTTTCTTGCTTTCTTCCATTCCAAATCTCTTTAGAACTTTGTCCAAATATGTACTCTATGACAATGATATTTGGCGTTTCGATCTATCTCTATAAATCTTTATGCCTAATATGTAAGCTGCTTCACCAAGATCCTTCATTGAAAAACTATTATTCAAATATTCCTTGACACTATTAAGAAGGTCTACATCATTCCCAATCAACAATATGTCATCCACATATAGTATTAAGAATGCTACAGAGCTCCCACTCACTTTCTTGTAAATACAAGCTTCTCCATAAGTTTGTATAAAACCAAAACTTTTGATTACCTTATCAAAACGTTGATTCCAACTTCGGGATGCTTGCTTCAATCCATAGATGGACCGTTGAAGTTTGCATACCTTGTTAGCATCTTTAGGATCGACAAAACCTTTGGGTTGCATCATATACAACTCTTCATCAATGTCTCCATTGAGGAATGCTGTTTTGACATCCATCTGCCATATCTCATAATCATAATATGCAGCGATTGCTAACATAATCCTCACAGACTTTAGCTTCGCTACCGGTGAGAAAGTCTCATCGTAGTCAACTCCTTGAATTTGTCGAAACCCTTTTGCGACAAGTCGAGCTTTATAGACAGTAACATTACCATCAGCATCTGTTTTCTTCTTGAAAATCCATTTGTTCTCGACAGCCTTCCGGCCATCCGGTAAGTCCACCAAAGTCCATACTTGGTTTTCGTACATGGATCCAATCTCGGATTTCATGGCTTCTTGCCATTTATTGGAATCTGGGCTCATCATCGCTTCCTCATATGTCTCGGGGTCATCGGTGTTGTCCACCACCATGACATTCATAACGGAATCATACCAATCTGGAGTGGTACGAGTTCTCGTTGACCTCCGAGGCTCTGTAGCAACTTCAACCGAAGTTTCATGATCACCATCATTAGATTCCTCTCTTATTGGTGCGGGCACCACAGGAACTTCTTCCGGTGCTGCGCTACTCGCAATTTCGAGAGAAGGATCGACAACCTCGTCGAGTTCTTCCTTCCAGTCAATTCTTTTGAGAGAAATTCCTTCTCTAGAAAGGATCCATTCTTGGCAACGAAGATTTTGCCTTCGGATCTATGATAGAAGGTATACCCAATAGTTTCCTTCGGGTATCCTATGAAGACGCATTTTTCCGCTCTGGGTTCAAGCTTGTCCGGCTGTAACTTCTTTACATAGGCTTCGCATCCCCAAACTTTAAGGAACGACAATTTAGGTTTCTTCCCAAACCATAATTCATACTGTGTCGTTTCAACGGATTTAGATGGTGCCCTATTTAAAGTGAATGCGACTGTTTCTAATGCATAACCCCAAAATGATAGCGGTAAATCTGTAAGTGACATCATAGAACGAACCATATCTAAGAGAGTTCGATTACGACGTTCGGACACACCATTACGCTGTGGTGTTCCCGGCGGTGTCAATTGTGAAAGTATTCCGCATTTCTTCAAATGCTCGCCAAACTCGTAACTTAGATATTCACCTCCACGATCAGAACGTAGAAATTTAATCTTCTTGTTACGTTGATTCTCTACCTCACTTTGAAACTCCTTAAACTTCTCGAAAGTTTCGGACTTATGTTTCATGAAATAGATATACCCATATCTACTCAAGTCATCCGTGAAGGTAAGAACATAACGATAACCACCGCGCGATGCTACACTCATTGGACCACACACATCGGTATGTATGATTTCCAACAAGTCCGTAGCTCGCTCAATCATACCAGAAAATGGAGTCTTAGTCATTTTACCCATCAGACATGCCTCGCATCTTTCAAGTGATTCAAAATCAAGTGATTCAAGAAGTCCACCGGAATGGAGTTTCTTCATACGTTTCACTCCGATGTGACCAAGACGACAGTGCCACATATAGGTCGAATTATCGCTTGATTTCAAACGTTTAGCCTCAATGTTGTTGATATGTGTATTTCCACTATCGAGATTCAATAAGAATAGACCATCTATCAAAGGTGCATGTGCATAAAACATATTACTCATATAAATAGAACAACCATTATTCTCAGATTTAAAAAAGTAACCGTCTCGCAATAAACAAGATCCCGATATAATGTTCATGCTCAACGCAGGCACCAAATAACAATTATTTAAGTATAAAACTAATCCCGATGGTAGATGAAGGGGTAGCGTGCCGACCGCGATCACATCAACCTTTGATCCGTTTCCCACGCGCATCGTCACCTCGTTCTTCGCTAGCTTCCGTTTATTCTGCAGCACCTGTTTCGAGTTACAAATATGAGCAATCGAACCAGTATCAAATACCCAGGTACTACTACGAGTACTAGTGCGATACACATCAATAACATGTATATCAGATATACCTTTCTTCTTGATGTTGCCGTTCTTCAAATCCGCCAAGTACTTTGGGCAATTCCGCTTCCAGTGACCTTCTCCCTTGCAGTAAAAGCACTCAGTATCAGGCTTAGGTCCAGCCCTGGTCTTCTTCGTCGGCGTGGTAGCTTTCTTACCACCCTTCTTGAAGTGTCCCTTTTTCTTAGACTTGCCTTTCTTGAATTTGGTGGTCTTATTGACCAACAACACTTGGTGCTCTTTCTTGATCTCCACTTCTGCAGATTTCAACATGGCAAAGAGTTCTGGCAACGTCTTGTTCATGTTCTGCATGTTGTAGTTCATCACAAAGTTCTTATAACTTGGTGGTAGTGATTGGAGGACACGGTAAATCCCCAAAGCATTAGGAATCACTATACCCAAGCTTTGAAGTTTGTTTGCGTGCCTAGACATCTTAAGCACATGCTCACTGACGGAGCTGCCCTCTTCCATCTTGAAGTTAAAGAACTTTTCAGAAGCCTCATAGCTTTCAATTGCCGCATGAGTCTCAAAAATCAATTTGAGATCTTCGACAATATCATATGGGTCTGAATCCTCAAACCTTTTCTGAAGCTCCGATTCCAAACCATACAAGATAGCACACTGAACTATGGAGTACTGATTCTTCCGAGCGAGGTAAACATTCTTTACTTCATCGGGAGCATCAGCTGCAGGTAGGTCACCCAGCGGTGCATCCAGCACATAGGTCAAATTACCAGCTGTGAGGACAATCCTCAAATTGCGGAACCAATCCGCGAAGTTGCTTCCATTGTTTTTCAACTTTTCTTTCTCTAGGAACGCATTAAAATTGATGGTAGGGGCTGCCATTGATCTACAACATATTTGCAATAGTTTAGACTAAGTTTATGACAAATTGAGTTCAAATTAATTAATGTAATTAAACTAGGTGAACTCCCACTCAAAACAATATCCCTCACATTGTTTTAGTGATCACACGAACCAAATCCACTACATCAACACCGATCATCACGAGAGTTGATATAGTTTCAATGGCGAACAATCGTCATGTTCATCATATCTACTATATGATTCATGCTTTACCTTTCGGTGATCCGTGTTCCGAGACCATGTCTGTACATGCTAGGCTCGTCAAGATCAAACCTTAGTTTCTGCATGAGCAAATCTGGCTTGCTCACGTTGTATACACTTGCGGAATCTAACACACCCGATCATCACGTGGTGCTTCGAAACAACAAGCTTTAGCAACGGTGCTAACTAAGGGTGAACACTTTATGACTTGAAATTCATGTGCATGAGGGATCATCTTATAATGCTACCGTCGTCTACTAAGCAATACAAGATGCATAAAGGATTAACATCACATGCAATTCAATATATATGTGATATGATATGGCCTTTCTTCTTTGTGCTTCCGATCTCCATCTTCAAGCACGAACATGATCTCCATCATCACCGGCATTGCATCAAGGTCAATGACGCTACTCCATGGTTGTTGTCCACCGGCTTCAACTATTACAACTACTTTGAATAGACACGCGGGTCTTAACATAAATTAAAGACAACCATATGGCTCCTGCCGGTTGCCGACTTACAATAAGGAACATTGCATACATCAAATATAATCACAATCATGGCCATATCACATCACTGCACACCCCTGCAAAACAAAGTTAGACGCCTCTACTTTCTTTGCATATTTTACGTGGTTTGGGGCTTTCAATAAGTGTCGTTCTAACTTACGAACAAGAACCACAACATTGATACTAGTATTGTTAATCACCCATTGTAAATTGGATCTTAACTATGCTAGGAGAAACAGGCACCCGCAAAGCCACTTATGCAATACAAGTTGCATGTCAAGCGTGGAGCAAGTCTCATGAACGATGTCATGTAAGGTTAGCCCGGGCCGCTTCATCCCAACATACCGCAAGATGCAAAGTACACAAGAAGCAATCGACAATAAAAGCATCAACGCCCACAATGACCATTGTGTTCTACTCGTGCAACAGATCTACATATAGACACGACTCTGATACCACTGTAGGGGTTCGTAGCATGGAAAACAAAAATTTTCTATCGCATACAAACAAACAAGCCAAGATCTATCTACTAGATTGTAGCAACGAGTCGATGGTATAACTTACCCTCGAAGATTCCAAAGCGTTTAACGAGAGCGGATTCTCATGGGTGATGTAGTCGTACTCTTTCCGATCTCAAGATCGTGTAGACGATCCTTCCGGCGCTGCGTTCCGGCAGCGCTCCCGCAGTCGGTCACACGTTCGGTACTCGACGAAGACCTTCCTCTCCCTTGTTCCAGCAGGCAGCGGAGGTTGTAGCACTCTCCTCGCGATTCCGGCAGCACAACGGCGTGGTACCGGAAGTAGAGGGGAAATCCCGCAGGGCTTCGCCTTAAGCCGGTGCGAGTATGGTGGAGCTTATGAGAGAGGCTATTAGTGGTCTAGTAATTAGACACACCAATTTAGAAGGCTCTAAACCAATTAGAAGGCTCTAAACCGCTGGCTAAAGCAATTAGAAGCTCTAAACCAAAACGGCTCTAAACCGGAGATTTTAGAGGTAGAAAGTTGTGTGTACTAGGAGGGGAGCCCTGCCCCTCCTTATATAGATGGGAGGGGGCTGGCGCGCCAGGGGAGGGAGGGAGTCCCTCCCCAACTCGTCCTAGGGCTGGCCGCCGGCTTGGAGGAGAGAAACTCCTCCTCCAAGTCGGTTCCAACTCCTCTTGCTTGGTTCCCACAGTTTCTTGTTTTAGCCGTTTGACTTTCAAACTGGACATTTGACTTTTCTGTTTTAGGATTCAATTTAATCCTTTATTTGGGACAGCAAGAACACTTAGTACATGATGCAATCATTCCAATATGTAATGACACATTCATGTACCCCTTCCCCCCCGGAGTGCCGAACAATCCGGAACCTTCTAGAACATTCCCGATGAAAACACCGGAATCATTCCGCAACTCCGAAACGGGACTTTCCTTATATGAATCTTATTCTCCGGACCATTCCGGATCACCTCGTGATATCCCGGATCCCATCCGAGACTCCGAACAACATTCGGTCTCTTTCTCATAATACCATAACTACTCAAACAACGTCGAATCCTTAAGTGTGTCTCCCTACGGTTCGTGAATTATGCGGACATGATCGAGACACTTCTCCGAACAATAACCAATAGAGGAATCTGGAAATTCATATGGCTCCCACATATTTCTACGATTACTTTGCGATCGAATGAACCACTTACATACGATACCAATTTCCCTTTGTCTCACGATATGTTACTTATCCGAGGTTATGATTGTCGGTATCTCTGCATACCTAGTTCAACCTCGTTACTGATAAGTACTCTTTTCTCGTTCCCGTGATATGTGATCCCTTGTGACCAAGTCACATGCTTGCAAGCTAATTGGATGACATTCCACCGAGAGGGCCCAGAGTATATCTATCCGTCATGTGGATGGACAAATCCCACTCTTGATCCATGTGTCTCAACCAATACTTTCCGAACACTCAATGCCACCTTTATAACCACCCAGTTACGGTGTGGTGTTTGATGTCATCAAAGCATCCATCCGGTAAAGGTGATATGCATGATCTCATGGTCGAAGGAATTAGGTTACTATGTATCAGAAAGCATATAGCAATTAAACTATTGAAATGACTTGATCTTTATGCTACGCTTATCTATAGGAGTATGTCCACCATATCATTCTCCTAACGATATGATCTTGTTGTTGATAACATCTTAATGTTCATGATAGGGAAACCACAATCATTAATCAACCAACAAGCTAGTGAAGTATAGAGGCTATACTAGGGACTTCAAATTAAGTTTACAAATCACACAAGTATCAATGTTTCCTTGTTAATACTATTATAGCATGAATGTAAACATTTATCATAAACACAAAGATATAATAATAACTACATTTATTATTGCCTCTAGGGCATATCTCCAACAGATTTCACATGCACGGTCTCCGTCTTTGGGGTGTGCTCTCCGGCGAGGTCTCCTGTCTGCCGTGCGCCTTGATCCTGTGGCTCCTCTTCCGCCGACGCCGATTGTTCTCGGTGCTGATGCTTCTCAGGAGGCCAAGGATGCTGCTCAGAGTGCTGATGATAGTGTTGTTGCTGCTTATGACCTGAAGGTCAAGCAGTACTCTTCTGATCTCGAGGCCTATCGACACGCTCTGACTGCTTACACTTAGTGGGTTGATGAGGATGCTCGTGCTGTTGCTGTTCTCACCTCCAGTGTTCTGCCCCAGTATGTTGCTGAGTTCATGAGTCTCCCTACTGTTGCCGCTCAGTGGGCCCATCTTCATCAGCGCTATCAGCCGTCTAGGGATGCTCTTTACCTGTCTGTGGTTCGCCAGGAGTATGCTCTCCAGCAGGGTGATTCTACTATTGATGAGTTCTATACTCAGAGTGCTGCTATCTGGCGTCAGCTTGATTCTCTTCGTACTGCTGTTTGTTTAACATGCTCGTGTTGCCAGATTGTGCGCTCGGATTTGGAGTTTCACCGTATCTATGAGTTTCTGTCTCGGCTCCGCCAGCAGTTTGAGCCCCGGTGTGCTCAGATAAATGCTCGTGGTCGTGTTCCGCTCTCTGAGGTGTTGTCTGAGCTTCGGGCTGAGGAGACCCGTCTCCGTGGTGCTGGTCTTCTTGCGGTTCCATCTGTGCTTGCTACTCGTGGTCCTCCTATGCCGTCTGTTCCCTCGACTCAGCCGTGGTCCTCCTATGCCGTCTGTTCCCGCAACTCAGCCGTGGTCCTCTGTGCCGTCGCCGATACTACCCACTCCTCTAGGTCAGGGTCAGAGTCAGCACCAGCAGTTTCAGGGTCAGAGTCAGCACCAACGGTTTCAGGGCCAGAGTCAGCACCAGCAGGCTCGTAGTCAGGGTCGACGTGGTTCTCTACATCACTGCTCTTACTGTAACAAGGATGGCCACACTTGGGCCACCTGTTATACACGGGATCCCAGTTTACGTCAGCAGCACCAGGCTCGTGGGCAGTCGGCTCCTTCTGGATCTTCAGCAGTTGCTCTCTCCGATCAGGACATTATCATGAGTCTTCGCGGTCTGCTTGCTGTTACAGGCTCTTCTTTGACAGGCACTGCTGTTTCTATGACTGATTCTTCAGGCACTGTCCACCACCTTCTACACAGTCAGGTATGTCCCCATGGTATCTGGATTCTGGAGCTTGTTTTCATATGACCTCTGAGTCTTCTTTTCTGTCCTCTCTTTGTTCTTTCCCTTCTCTTGTTCGTGTTTTCACAGCTGATGGTACCTCTCTTCCTGTTTCTAGTCGGGGCATCCTTTCTACTTCTTCCTTTTCGGTTCCTGATATTTCTCATGTCCCTCTTCTTAAGATGAATCTGTTCTCTGCTAGCCAACTTACTGACTCTGGTTGTCGCATCATTCTTGATGCTGATTCTTGTGTTGTCCAGGACCGTCACACGCAGGCCCTGGTTGGAGCTGGCCCTCGCAGCCGTGGCTCTTCAGGACTTTGGGAGTTAGACTGGCTTCGTGTTCCTTCCGCTGCCATTTCATCTGTCGGTTCTTCTCCGGTCGTCGCCTCTGCTACCAGCTCCTTTTAGCAGTGGCATCATCGTCTTGGTCACCTTTGTGACTCTCGCCTGTCGTCGTTAGTTCATCGTGATCTTATGGGGTCTGTCTCAGGAGATGGGTCTTTACATTGTCAGGGCTGTAGGTTGGGTAAACAGATTCAACTTCCCTATCCTACTAGCGCGTCTGTATCTCAGCGACCTTTTGATTTAGTTCATTCAGATGTTTAGGGTCCGGCTCCTTTCGCTTCGAAAGGGGGCCATCGCTACTATATTTTATTCATCGATGATTTTTCTCGGTACACTAGGTTATATTTTATGCGCTCTCGTAGTGAAGTGCTCTCCATATATCAGCGTTTTGCGGCCATGGTCCGTACTCAATATTCTACCCCCATTCGTGTGTTTCGTGCTGATTCTGCTGGTGAGTATATCTCCCAGATATTGCGAGGTGTTCTTGCTGAGCAGGGCACTCTTGCTCAGTTCTCCTGTCCTGGCGCCCATGTCCAGAATGACGTTGCTGAGCGTAAGCATCGCCATCTTCTTGAGACCACTAGAGTACCCATATGGCATTTTTTGCTGCATCGATGCTACGATAGTACATATTTTTTGCTACAATTGTTCTCCGGTTCTGCTCGAATACCACAATTTATTTTGCTACGAGGTCTCAGGTGAGGTCTACGGCGAACTGGATTTTGCTACACTAGCACTTTTTTTTTTGCTACAAAGTCTCTAGCGAAGTCCCCGGCGTGTTTTCTTTTTCTTCTGTTTCTAGGACGTGCTTTTTTTTTTGCTATAATGTACCAAATATAGCAAATATGAGACTTTATGTAGCAAAACAAAAACGTTTGCAACAAAAGCGAGATTAAGACGTCCCATGTGAGATCTGGGGAATTTATTGGCGGGGGGCGGATAGTGTTGTCCAATATTTTAGATCAATCCGTTCTAGGAGGTATAATTACACGTACGGTATTCTGTTGGCGCCGACATGGACGGTATACCAGCTCCAGGGCTGACATTTGTTATTTTTACGGGTAACCTTTTGGTTTTCATTTCTACAACGCAGGTGCTTCGGAAAAAAACCTGGTTTTTTCTGCCACGATGAAATCATCAGGTGCTTATATATGGCAAGGAGTGACTAGTTTAGCCTTCGATGCTTCATCGGTGCTAAAAAGAGGAACTGCCATTTTTCTATGTACCAAACAAATTCAGGCCCACGACTCAAGCACCCACGTAGAGCTATTAGCATTGAAGAGCAGGATGCTTAGGCAGGTGCTTTGTCTTTCTCTCTCTTTATTAAGCACCTGTGTTTAGGCATCCTCCGGTGTACATGCCCTTAGCCGCCAGGTCAAAGCATCGGGGACATTTGTTATTTTTTGCGGTAGTAATTTAGACGCCAGGTAGTAGTAGTCTATGTAATAATGCAAGTCGTCGTCGCTCGCTCGCGGCATCCTGCAGATCTCGTCGTGAAAACCGCTCTCATAGCCGCCAGGTCAAAGCACCGGCGACATGGACAGAGCTGCAATTAAGATGGCCGGCACGCTACTGCCTTAACTGGAAGTCCGGAACGGATAATGCAAAATAGCCAGTGAGCTACGTATACGGAGTACTATAAGCGGATCAGGCACAGATCACGGGTGCATGGTCAGCTACAGCAAGCCGATCGGCGATCTACGAGACGTACGACGTCTCAACGAACGGCACGCGCGCGCGTGCAGCACGAGCCAAATATTATATCAATTCGAGCACGAATTAACCCGTCAACGCGCCCACGTCCAAAACTATGAAGGGATGTTTCGAGAGCGCGAGACAGCTACCTGCCCTGGTGTTGAGGAAAATTTAAGCTGTTTTGTCAAATTTGGCTTGCTAACGTATACGACTTTTGCTCCCGTGTCCTTTCTTTCCTTCCAAAATTTGAAAACTAAAAACACAGGAACAACCAGAATTGGCTGATACCCCTTTACAGGATGGCGATAGGTAAGATATGTGCAGAGTAATATCATATATACATGTATATCTCGCGTGTACAAAATTCTACGTGTCCACCTATCGTCCATCCTTACCATGAGTATGAAAGTTAACATGGACCTGATGGTATACTTGCCTACTCTGTATCTATTGGATTTTTTTTACGAAAAAAGAAATAAAATTCCGGTCTCTGCATGTGTTGATGCATTACTTGATCTATTCCTCGAAACCGTCTTTACGCCCAACTTTATAAATAAAGCAACCGACGCTCAGGCGTCAACCGAAAGAGAGAGAAAAAAGACTGATGGGGCCACAACACATCAAGCCCAAGACAAAAAAAGAAGAAAAACACAAAGGGGCGGGGCAAAGCTCCCTCTACGGAGATGCCAAGGTAGCCGCATGTGTCGTGAAGTGCTGCGCCGACGTCCTGAGCGCCTGCAGGATGCCGTCCACGATCGCCTGGTTCCGCTGCCTAGACAGGGGATACCACTGCTGGAGGTAAGAAAGCAAAGAGAACACAGAGTCAGAAGCCCGCCGAGGAAAGATCCGCTCAATCACCATCTTATTACGAATATTCCAAAGCGTCCAGGTAATAGCCACGAACACCAACCAGAAGAGGTGGCGTCTCCCTCCGGTACGGTTCGCCTCCGTTTCTAGTAACTCACCGAGGTTCTGGGCCTGCCACGTAGGCCCAAGTGCCTCTCGGATGAAGCTCCACAGAAACTGAGCGGCGGGACAAGTGAACATAATGTGGGTGCACGTCTCTAGCGTCCCACATAGCGTACATCGGCCATCGCCCGGACCATTGCGTTTCACACCTCCACCCCCGAAGGCAAGCGATCGCGTAGCAGTTGCCACACGAAGATCCGCTGGCTCAGGGGGAGGGGGACTTCCAAAGGTGAGACATCCACGGTAATTCTAGGCCCTGGAAGAGGGTCCGGTAAGCCTAACTAACAGAGAAGGCTCCCGAAGGAGACTGACAGCCTCAAGAAGTCAGCAGCCTCGGCATCGTTAAAGGGCCTCCGGAACGGGATATTCCAAAGGCCATCTCAGACAGCTTCGTCTACTAGCATCGAGGGGTCTGCGCAGAGAGCGAACAACACATGGAAGGACTGGCGGAGGGGGACACCCTGAAGCCAGGGATCAAGCCAAAACAGAACCTCTCGACTATCCCCCACCAAGAAGAGGGCTCCCCGGCGAATGAAGTGTTTAATGTCTTGGATAGCCCTCCAGAACTGGGAATCCTCCCGACGTTCACATGCCATCAGCGGCCGCCCCCGAAGGTACTTCACCTTGATGAGTTGATCTATTCTTACCATGAGTATAAAAGTTAACCCGCGCATAATGATATCCTTGCCTACTTGGTATCTATTAGATAGACCAATAGCTCACAACATCGTTTACCATCACATCACAATCGTTCTCCTGCTTTTTACTAGCCTACCACCTATCGTGTTTCTATTTGCACCAAGCCACCATGGGTGAAGAAACATATAAAAGAGTGGATCTAGAGGGGACAATGTGCCTCGCGGCGGCGACGGCGTGATGGGAGGGCCGGTAGATCAAGAACTCGAAGGCGCACATGTTAGATCAGAATGAGTAGGGTTTAGGTGTACCCGGAACCCGTGAGTACATGATTATACCCATAAATGCAAGGTAGGATATAAATCTTAGCCATGGCTACTAAAATATGTCCATACCCTACATGGGTAAAATTGTTTCTTTTAATGCTAGGTTCCTATTTAAAAAAAAGATGGATATAAGAGCCGAGCCTTATGCTCTCAACGCTTTCCTTTTAGTCTGAATTCTACATGACTTTTTGACTCGCGCTTAGTACGTACGGCTCTGAGAGGAACTGCACTCCCGTATGGTGAGAAAATTCAACTTACGCTTCATCTGAACTTGGGTGTTAACTTATACAAGTCATGGTCAGACTTGGATTGGTCAGTTTCATGGTACGAATCCCCAGAGCGTGCGCGTGCAAGCTAGTGTCAATTGGGTCGGCATTGACGATTGCACAAAACGTGACCTTATTCCTCGAGGCAACGGGGAAGATGAACTCGTGTATCTCCATGTTTCTATGAATAAAATGCATTTCAAGACTATGTGTCAAAAGAAGATATAGATATAATCTACATATTGAAAATAATATTAAGCTTGGACTTCATCACATTTATACAAGATTGATAGAATCCAAATTAATACAAATTCATCTCATGTTATTATTGCAAAAATTACTTCCAAACTAAACCCACAAATTCCTCTACTTTTAGAGCATGAAATGAGCTAAGCTAGCAATAAAAGATGAAATGATTAAGTTGCTAATATTTTAGAAACCCTTAGATAGATGGGGCGCCATCAAATCTTGTAAAAAAATGGGGATAAACTCGAGTTTGAAATGGAGAAAACAGATAGAGAAGAAGCATGGAAGAAAGATGATATAGAAGGGACATTAGTCCTGTTGAAGACACCAATCGAGAATAAAAGTCCATCTTTAGTCTCGGTCCGTGTCTCAAACCGGGACTAATGGATCTGACGCCGGCCTAGCCTACCAAAAACCCTTTAGTCTTGGTTCATATCTCAAACCGATATATCCTGTGACCGTTTGTAGCCGTTGAAATCGGAACATTAGTCTCGATTCGTAACAAAACCGAAACTAATTCTCCAAACCATAGTCCAGTTTTCTACTAGTCTCTCCTCTCGTCGGCTGTGTGGCCAAGCGATGGATCTTTTCTGCTCCTTTCAGTGGACTTCGGGGCTGACGGAGGGGCCGGGTGAAAGCCCAACTTCTTACTGACGACAGCGACGCCTGCGGGTGCCGTCCTTCTTGGGGGCGTCGTCATGGCCATGTCCGTGCTGCCCCGCTTTGAGCGCCGGGGGAAACCCTTGATCCGCTTCGCCGGATCGGACAACGAGGGCACCTTGGTGACGTCCCCCTTCTTGGAGGCGTTGTCTAGGTGGCTCATGAAGTCCCCGGATTGGCATGACAGAGTCCCGGTTGGCGGCCGCTTTGAGCTTGGGCGCTCGGGACGCAATGTACATTGTTGACGGCGCTTCTCGGTCTTCTTCTCTCGGGCGGTCCTGTCCCGCTGCTCGCTTGCCACCTTAGCGCACATGGGCGGGTAGTGCGTTGGCCGTGCCTCTTTGAGGCAAGTCGGTCTTTCGAAGTCTCCTCCTTCGATTGTGACGCGGCTCGTGAGCTTGGTGTTTCGCCTCCTCTCTATTCTTGGCAGGAGACGTTGCATGGAGAGTCCTCGTTGCTTGGTTGTTGGGGGTTGCGTTGTATGCCATGTGGAGTTGTGTTTGTATCGTGCCTTCCTGACGTTGTGTCGACCATTCCTGGCGTTGTCTCTTGTGAGTTGTACCGTGTTGGGTGTGTGGTGTGGTTGACTTATGGCGTTGTATCGCAAAAAGATAAGAGCCTTGTGTTTTCAACGCTTTCCTTTTAGTCTGAATCTACACGACTTTCTGACTTGCGCTTAGTACGTACGGCTCTGAGAGGAACTGCACACCCGTATGGCGAGAAAATTCAACTTACGCTTCATCTGAACTTCGGTGTTAGTACTAACTTACACAAGTCATCGTCGACTTGGATTCGTCGGTTTCATGGTACGGGCCCCCAGTTTCAAGCGTGCGCGTTGCAAGCTTGTGGTCATTGGGTCGGTGTTGACGATTGTGCAAAACGTGACCTTATTCGTCGAGGCAACGGGGCAGATTAGTGGCCCTGCAAAAGCCATTTTGCGCGCGATTGGTGTACCAAAGTATTCTTGCCTCTTTTCCTTGAACCACATGTGTCCAATATTTAAGTAGTAAAAAAATCCAAGTGCGTGTGGAGTTTGACTGTTAAAAAGAAGGCCAATCCGAGACACTTGAACGCTGGGATTTACACGTTTTGTTTCTTTCTTTCTTGAGGTTGTTCGGAATGAACGTAGGATTTTCCCTTTACGTACGGATTCTCCTGATGAGTATTATACTTTCTAGATTGAAAAAGACTAAAACTAATCGTGCTGTTAGAAAGTTTTCTCTTGACCAAGAAGAATTTTCTTTCTGTCTTATTTAACATTTGTCCGTGTTGATAGTGCTCGGCGTCTAACCACTAGTACTAATTACAAGCCACTTTTAGCCAAATGTGTTTAGCGTTTTACGCTTGTACTTTTCATGTAGTGTCTCCAAGCAATATTCTGCTTCCTATTCTTCTTCGAACTAGTAAATCACCCTAACCTCTAACCCTATGTTGGCAAAGTTCTTGCCAAAATCTCAGGGTGAAGGAGTAAAACCCTATCTTACCGCGGTGGAACTAATTATTTAACATGTCTCTCTACTATTCCCACCCATTTGCTCCCTAATATTCGTGATGATCTCTAGGAACGTCGTCAGGTTTCAGATGATACCTGTGTGCATGAGTTCTGCTCTGAACCTGAATCCGTTAATCAGTTTCTTTGATTATGTGGTTGCTAACCCCTTTTTTTGGCAGGTATGCGGTTGCTAGCCTTGTTTGGACAAACATTTCAAAATTCTTAATGTTTTCAGGACGTGAAATGGTTGAATGTGAAGATGGTACGTACAAATATGACCCTACTGCTAGGACACCAAGACTACTTTAGGGCATGCCCTATAATAACCCCTTTTTTAGGGATGGGGCACGTTGAAACAGTGCTCCAGAATATATCCACAGTATTAGATCGTTTGATCGATTTCTTTGATTTGGTGGCTACTTATGGATGTGTGCTCAAAGGATACAAATAGGGATTCACAAACAAAAAGAGATCATGGGCCCTAAAATTTTAGCCAAATGTGTTTAGCGTTTTACGCTTGTACTACTTTTCATGTAGTATCTCCAATGCAAGAACTATTCTGCTTTCTATTCTTCTTCGAACTAGTACTTCACCCTAACCTCTAACCCAATGTCTTCGAACTAATTATTTAACATGTCTCTCCACTATTCCCACCCATTTGCTCCCTAATATTCGCGATGATCTCTAGAAAACGTCGTCAGGTTTCAGATGACACTTGTGTGCATGAGTTCTGCTCTGAACCTGAATCCATTAATCACTTTCTTCGATTATGTGGTTGCTAACCCCTTTTTTTGGCAGGTATGCGGTTGCTAGCCTTATTTGGACAAACATTTCAAAATCCTTAATGTTTTCAGGACGTGAAATGGTTGAATGTGAAGATGGTACGTACAAACATGACCCCACTGCTAGGGTACCAAGACTACTTTAGGGCATGCCCTATAATAACCCCTTTTTTTAGGGATAGGGCACGCGGAAACGGTGCTCCAGAATATATCCACGGTATTAGGATTGTTTGATCGATTTCCTTGATTTGGTCGCTACTCTCAAATGATACAAACAGGGATTCGCAAACAAAAAAAGATCATGTGCCCTAAAATTTTACATCACACCCTAAAAATTCTCCCTCGGTGATATAAATATACATCATGCGATAGGGCATCCCATCCCATGTCCCATCCAAGTGATGCGCGGAAACTTCCCTGCCTCGCTCCCGCATCTCCCGCCTTGTGCGAGCGCACCGCCCCTGCTGCTGATTCCTGCCGCCACATCACCGCCGTCGAGCCTCACCGAGCCTTTCCCAGCCGATTTTGGCCTCCACCGCCAAACCCTAGCCACCGCCATTGTCGGTGTGTCATTCCCCACCCTTCATATATACCTCGGTCGAGTTCTATGGCCTTTTCCTGTGTGTCCGGCTACTATGTTGCGACATCACCAGTTGCGGCGAGTGGTTGTGGCTCGATACATTCAAGTCGGCGCACGAGGCCACCCGTGCCTACAATATCGTCATGTGGAGGTTCAGCCATTCGAGGGATGATCTCAACTTCCTGGAAATCATGACCCGCGAGTTGGCGTAGATGCTCGCGTCGCAGCCACAAATAGCCACGTGCACGGAGCAGAAGAAGCACGAGCGAACAATGCAAAAGATTTTCATCACTGAGGCCGATGAGGCCTCCATGAAGTGGTACGCCGAGGAGCATCCTGATGAGGTTCATAACGATATGGAGTTCTTCGCTGCTAGGGACAGGGAGCGGAAGGCGGATCAGGACGAGAACAAGAGGGAGAAGGCCAAGATTGAGAAGGAGCTAGCCGGTCCCTCGACGATTCACCCCTACTCCATTAGGTGGTTGGATGTCTTCTGCACTACTAGCAGCGATGTGATGAGGAGTTTTTGTGTCCATGGTCTTAGCTATGCGTCCACTATCGAACTATCTATGTTTTAAAAGTTTTGTACTATCTATGTTTCAATGTATCAAACTATCTATGTTTTAAATATTTTGAACTATCTAAGCTTGTTGTATGCATATTTCAAACATAGATAATATTTCAAACTAGTTTGCAAAGTTGTATGCATATTTCAATTCATAGTTTGTTATAAAATATGTATGCAAAGTGAGATGGTGGTATATTCAGTGTCCTATTTTAGGTCATCTAGATTTTTGCTAGTGCCCTAAAATACATCATCTATAATGGGGGCCTATTTTAGGAGACAAAAAAAATCAAAAGTGATGCCCTATCGTACTTTTTCACGTGCCCTAAAATAGGTCTTCTGTTGGAGATGCTCTCAAGACCGCTATTTAAGACTTATTTTTGTTGACAGGTCAATGTATCATGTGAAAAACTCGGGTGCTACTCACCTCTATGTAGGATTCTTTCGAGAAGGAAGTGACACTTCCTCCTGATCTGTGCAAATGCCTAGGGGAAAACCTCAAGTACTTTTGATATGTGGATGGTCGCGCTCTGTACATATCTCCCCTCTAGAGGCATCATCTTGGTGTCCCTCCCTTTGCTGGCAGGCCGAAGCCTTTTAGTGTCCAGTGCTTTGGTTGATGGACCGACTTGTTCAGATCTCCTCACCGCGCTCGTGTGGTAACATTGAAAGTGTTGAGTGGTGAGTTGGATCTGCCTTTCATCATCATATTTTCTTTTCGTGATAGTTTGGATGATGCACGTTGATTTAGATGTGGACTACTATGGTGGTTTACTTCGTTTTGCGAAGCTGCGGTAGGGTCGGAGTCATCAAATCGTTGAGGGATGACGATGATGATACCGTTGCGGTGGCATCTGACTTGAGTTTAGGTTTTCATGTGTCGTCATGGTTAAGCGATTGTTTTCACACATACTAGGGTTTAGGGTTTAGGGTGTGGAGATTTCCGTCTCCCGAGCTCCAGTGATCCTTATATTTTAAATTTTCTAGAGATCATATTTACGAGTTTCAAAAAAAATTGAAAAACAAATCCTGATGTAGCCAATTATACATCCCACAAACATGCAAAAACTCAATTCCATGTACGTTGTATTCTTGGCTACACAAAAATAACATAAGTTGAGATATATGTATCATCGTTTCAAATTTTCATATTTTATCAAATTTTGTATTTTTCATGCTTGTAGGATACATCATTGACTATGTCTAGATTTTTCATGGTTGCATGATATGTCATTGACTATGTCTAGATTTTTTCATGCTTGGAGGATACATCATTGACTAGGTGTAGTTTTTTTAAAAAAAATTGAAACCCGTAAATTTAGATTTTGAATTTTCTTAAATGAAGGGATCAATGGAGCTCGGGACATACTTTTCGTTAACAAGGTGCCTTTTTTGTATAAATTATACTCCATCCGATCCATATTAATTGATTTTGATTTGTCAAAATTTAGATGAACATATATAGTAAATAGTGTTCTGATTCATTCAAATCTAGACAAATTTGATGAAATAATATGGGCCGGAAGAAGTATTATAATGGTTCTTGTCTGCTTGGGCCAAAAAAAAAATCATCATACTTCTTTTTTTCACTGAAAAATACATCACGCTCCTGAAGCGCACAAGAGGGCCTATGAGAATTGTCCGGACCCAATACTCCTATCACCGTCCCTATGGCGACATCCAATAAAAAAGATCCTGTCACCATCGCTGATCGGACTCAGAGCTCCGGCGCAATATGTTTCTGAACAAGTGAGCGTGATTTTTCTTTTTTTTTATTGAAGGAGTGAGCGTGATTTCTTCGTTCTGCTAGGTGTGAATTTCTTCTTCCTGCATGTGCCGTGCTTAATTTTTTCCTTGTTATTTGTTTTGCTTACCGGCGCATGTACATGTCAGCTAAAATATAAACCGAGGCCATCTGTTTAGCGATGATATGTACACAATACTATCACGAATCCTATAACAACTAAAGAAACAAATATTGATACTACTAGGCAAAGTCTTGGAAAAGTATTGACCGCAAGTGCGTCGATGATGATGAGTCCAGCTAGAAAGTTTACCTCAAATTTTTCTTTTTCAGTAAGGGAATGACGGGCGCACACTCATATTGTTTGATAAAGATCTTGCATTTTCACCACAGTGCACACATAATTGTCATCCATCGCTGGTATCAAACTCACTACCGGCTGGAAACCGCTTGCTTCGCAGATCCCGATGTTGAGAGAATAATCCCTCGCATGCCGCTAGAGAAAATGCCGAGAGCAGGTTGCGGCCATCGCCACCCTGCTTCTGGACATTGCCGCACCTACATCGGACCCGTCGATGGTAGAGGGTTGGAGCAGATCCGGCCACAATTGTGGGGGGGGGGGGGGGGGGGGGGGGGGGGCAACATCTCCCACCTTCACCCCACCAGCTGGACCTAGTGTTTATCACAGAGCTGCCCCTTGGCCGCTATCCCAATGTTGTCATCATGTCATGGCTAGCCATGTGCCGACGTGGAACCATCGTCGTGTCTTCGCCATTCGTGCGCCGACCTAGAATCACCACATGGCCCTATGGCTCCTAGCAAATCACGCCGCCACCGAGTAATCCGCGTCTCACCCACCAGATGCAGTTGTAACGCCTGACAGGCGAAGATTCAACCTCGGGAGCACGTTGCCGTCGACCAGCCATCGAGCTATAACCAAGTGCGCCCCTACCATGAGAACTCAAGAGCCGTATAAAGTGGAGTTGGTGATTGTCCGTTCACTCTCGTTCTGCTCTCAACCATGACAAGTGGGACCTACCGAGTGGTCGATCGGGTTCAAAATCCCAAGCAGCACCAAGCGCCAATCGTTAGCTCCTTAGAAAAATCATCCAATTGGCTCTGGTCATAACGCGCTAAGCTGTGCCTCAAGTATTATATATAGACCTGAACTCCCCATTGGTCTTCTCGCCATCCATCCATCCCTGTCTCCTCCCCTCGTCTTAACTGCGCAAGCAATGGGGAATCCGAAATGGGCCCTCGCGCCATGGGCGGTGCTGCTCCTCCTGCAGCTGGCCTCCGCGTCTCACCATACCCGCCGGAGCCTCGAGACCGAGGCTGCGTCGCCGTCGGTGCCGGCCTCCATTGTTAGCCCGCTGCTGAGGACGGGCTACCACTTCCAGCCCCCCATGAACTGGATCAACGGTAAGATACATACATACCTACTCTTTCTCTGGACTTGTCTGAATCTTCTCCTGTTATGCTCTTCTTTGTCTCCAAGCTAGCCATGGCCACACATGGTATAGCCACCGGCAGCTAGCTTGCAGGTACATGTGTCAGGCCATAGGTAGCCATAGATGAAATGGAAGGATATATGTTTTCCGCAATGCCGAGGCTAATTTGGTACTAGTATTGTGTTCATTAGTCAGTAGGTGTGTGTTTTCAAGAGTTCAAGAAAGATAATACTACTGCAAATTACAGGTAGTCTTGCTTCTGGCTGATTTGTAGCTAGCCAAGTGTTAGTTTGGAGAGCAAAAGATCGCGGCCTTGCAAGGGCGTGTATCGACTCAAAATCATTGTGGTTTTTCTATATACCGCCGTGTTAGTTAGGGAGTCCGTCCTGCAGCTGTTTTCTTCTTCTAGCTAGCTCCTTGATTAGAAAAGTCGTGCTATACTACACCCCAAATTTCCGTGGTAGCCGACAAGGACGAAGTCCACTAGTCCACCGTGCGCTCCGTGGTGGTGGTTCTGGATAGTAAAATATTGCAGCCGAGAGCTGATCTGTATTTCAGTACTACTAATAAGTTATTGCATGGTTCTTGTTTACTCTATCATTCTTGATGCTTGGTTGGTTCTGACTCGTTTTTTTCTTTGCCTCTCTGTCCGGTTCTGATTGCTGGGACGGCAAAACTCGTCGACTCCAGATCCAAATGGTACGTACGACTTCTCCAGCCCATTTCTTGTACTTGTCTCCGTCTTCTACTAGACCTGTCCTGGTGTAAGAATAGCACGGGTTCTGCATGTGCGGAGCTGATTTTTAAAGTTATCGGAGTACTATCGAAGACCATATTTTATTGTGTGTAGAAGAATATATCAGGAAGGAAATTTTATATTCAAATTGCACATGCAGCAACGTACGTGTAGGAAGGTTCACTTTCAGCTACCGACAACAATTGCAGCCACATAGACGCATTTGACTGGAAAATGATTTATAAATTACACACCCGCGATCATCACAGGACGAATACAGTTAACTGTGAACATCCATCATCATTTTGTAAAGCAAAAAAAAATTTAAAAAATGTGAGAGGAAGAGGATATATAAGACGCGTCATGCAATAAATGTTTTTAGGTCTCGGGCTGACATGTTTGAGAATTTTGGGTGGCAACCCAACAGGTCCGTTGTACTACAAGGGGTGGTACCACCTGTTCTACCAGTACAACCCCAAGGGCGCGGTGTGGGGCAACATCATCTGGGCGCACTCGGTGTCGCGCGACCTCATCAACTGGATCGCCCTGGAGCCGGCCATCACGCCCAGCATCCCGACGGACAAGTACGGCGTGTGGTCCGGGTCGACGACGCTCCTCCACGACGGCACCCCGGCGATCCTGTACACGGGCATCGGCCGGCCCGACACCAACTACCAGATCCAGAACATCGCGCTGCCCAAGAACGCGTCGGACCCTCTCCTCCGGGAATGGACGAAGCCCGACTACAACCCGATCGCCGTGCCGGTGGCCGGCATCAACGCGACGCAGTTCCGGGACCCGACGACGGCGTGGTTCGCGGGCGGGAGATGGCGGATGCTGGTGGGGGGGCTCCGGCCCGGCACGCTCCGCGGGGAGGCGATCCTGTACCGGAGCCGCGACTTCAAACATTGGGTGCGCGCCAAGCACCCGCTCCACTCGGCGCTCACCGGGATGTGGGAGTGCCCGGACTTCTACCCCGTGGGGAAGGCCGGGGCGGAGCGCGGGCTGGACACCTCGGCGTACGGGGCGGGCGTGGCGAAGCACGTGCTGAAGAACAGCCTGGACCTCACCCGGTACGACTACTACACCGTGGGAACGTACGATAACACGGCGGAGCGGTACGTGCCGGACAACCCCACCGGCGACGTCTACCGGCGGCTGCAGTACGACTACGGCAACTTCTACGCGTCCAAGACCTTCTTCGACCCCGTGAAGCAGCGCCGCATCCTGCTGGGCTGGGCCAACGAGTCCGACAGCGTCGCCCACGACAAGGCCAAGGGCTGGGCCGGGATCCAGGTACCAATAAAATATCCACTCTCTTGATCGCGCGCGCGCTATATATATACACCGTCTTCTTCCTTGAGCTCAAATCTTGATTGGTTGAATGTTGTTGTGGTGGCCTTCTCTGCAGGCGATTCCCAGGAAGATATGGCTGGACCCGAGCGGCAAGCAGCTGGTGCAGTGGCCAATCGAGGAGCTGGAGAAGCTCCGGGGCAAGCCCGTCAACGTCGGCGACAAGGTCGTCATGCCCGGCCAGCATTTCGAGGTCACGGGTCTGCACTCGTACCAGGTTAGTACTACGTACTACATTACGCAACAGCCTCTAACACTATCAGTTTGATTACCTTAATCAAAAGGGAACACAAACACGTACTACCAGCTGTACTAGCCAGCAGCATCGTTGCCATCATGGCTCCCGCGTGCGTGCAGCAATCAGCGTCGCCATCGATCTAGCTCCCGGTCCATGTCTTACCGGCGACGATTCTTATGGCGTGCACAATTCCCGCTCGTCCTTCTCGCTGCTTCCCGTCGACACCCAAAGTCACGAGTCCACGGGGTTTTGTTTTGCTGCTTGCTTGTCGTCGCCGCTGCCGCAACTCTCGTTTTCCACCCTCCCAATCCTATTCACACATCTGCATCATCTATCGTCGTCAACATTTGAACGATCTTTTGTCACCTATATGTCCCGTAAACAAATCGCCTTGGTGTAGTGCCGTTTGGCCATGAATATTACACTAGGACTACGAGAGTCCTGGCATGCGCATTCGTGAACACTCCTAGCCATAGTTTACTTTTCAAAGAACCAACCCCACTTTCCATTTTTCTTGTTTATGTATGACTCACGGGTGACGACGATGCAAAAAGCTAATCGAGATTTTTTCAACCATTGTTGCTTTCGCAGTCTGACGTGGAGGTGAGCTTCGAGGTATCGAGCCTGGACAAGGCGGAGCCGTTCGATCCGGCGTACGCCAACGACGCGCAGAAGCTGTGCGGGATGAAGGGCGCCGACGCCAAGGGCGGGGTGGGGCCTTTCGGGCTCTGGGTGCTGGCCTCTGCCGACCTGGCGGAGAAGACCGCGGTGTTCTTCAGGGTCTTCAAGGATGGATACGGCGGCAAGCCCGTGGTCCTCATGTGCAGCGACCCCTCCAAGTACGACCAACTATATCTCTGTCGATCTCGTGGTCTCTCTTATCATCCTCTAATTAATAACTTCGACACATGGGACAGATCCCCCAATGGATTGATTAATTAAGCTGCAGCGCTAGCTAACGGAAGGAACCTTATTATTACAAGATTTTATATCTCCTTGACAGTTCCACCCTTTTCTTGTCTGTTGCTCAGGTCGTCTCTTACCCCGGATCTGTACAAGCCGACTTTTGCCGGGTTCGTCGACACCGACATTTCGTCCGGGAAGATCTCTCTCAGAAGCTTGGTACAAACTTCATTATTCCCAACATCAAATTTTTTTTTCACCAACACACATACCTTAAACTAAAACTGTGCTGACCAACGTTAATTTTCTGTCAGATCGACCGGTCGGTGGTTGAGAGCTTCGGCGCGGGAGGGAAAACCTGCATCCTGTCGAGGGTGTACCCGTCCATGGCGCTAGGGAAAGACGCGCACCTTCACGTCTTCAACAACGGGGCGACGGACATCAAGGTATCCCGCCTGACCGCGTGGGAGATGAAGAAGCCACTGATGAATGGCGCCTAAGTGCATTCGACTTCCGGGTTTTAGTTCAGTACTGTCCGATGTCAATTTTACGCGGCAAAATTTTATCGCTCGCTGAAGGCCTCTCTTATGATCAGATAAGATTGCAAATTTTTGTTGTAAAATTGATAGGTTTGGGTTACGTGGTGGTGTGTACGAATAAAGATATTGTTTTATTTCCACGCTTTCGAAGATATAAATAATAAAGAGCTTCCTTGTGTTTTCCTTTATCTCTGTTTAGATATATCTTGGTTATACATGTCGCTGGATCAGACTGATGATGCTAACCTGACTGAATCCTGACGAGCTGAGCACTGTACAATCCTGTACTATTATTATTTCCAATCCCTTTTTGGTTAAAGTGACAAGAAACATGCTTCTCATTTTAATTATTTTATTACTAGCTATAATAGTGAGAAAAAGGTACTGGGGCAACGATTCGCAGGACAAGCTTCTTTGCTTAGCTCAAGTGTGGTGCACATTAACTCTTACTAATCTGCCACTAAATTGTCATCATAGTTGGAATCTCGGACAGCAAATAGTGGTAGGTGCGTGTGTGCTAGTAGCATAATAAACACACAAATTAGAAAACGGAAACGCGTGGTAGTGAGGACGGCGCCTTTATCATTATGAAAAGCTTCTGATAATCCGGAAAGGGAGATTTTATTCTAGTACTATGTTGCTATCTCCAGGTGAGGTTCTGGCCTAAGACAAACAGCAAATGTACGTGGTCATCTCAAGCCACATATAAATAGTCCATTCAAAAGTACATACTCCATGGAGTATAATAAATAAATGTGTGATGACGAGCCAGTCGCACCCACGTTGATAGTGCATCACGCACAAGTCACAGTGTGGAAGGCTCCATGGAGTGGAGTCCACCTAAAATTGCAATTTTTCGCTACTTATCAGTGTTCAGAAAATTATTTATCATGAATCAACAAGGTTGTACAATGTGTAGCAAATTTGCAGAAAAAACTATCTAGGACGTTAGACCTAGCTACATGCAATTATGTATGGACAATCCAAAATATGCAACTACTACTTCCTCCGATTTAAATTATAAGACGTTTTGTTAGGCAAAAATAGCAATTTACACTACATGCAGGAATTGTGTATGATAAAAAGAATGTTTCATCTCCATTGCAATTTACACACTCTTGTACACATTGGCTCCACGTTTTGACTTTTCCTTACACCCGAAAAGAAAGAAGCTTTAGACAACATCTAATGAGTTAGTACGAGCGAGTAGCCAAGGAGGTATTTAAACTACATGGAAGAATGATCAGTCTACAGATCCGTACTCCATCACCTTAGGATGCCTTAATAAAAAAAATCAAATATTTGAATTTTTATCTAGTTCAGATGTTGAAACTTCTTATGTTGTATGCATCAATGTTATGCATTTATGTTCGGTTCATATGCATTTTTTTAGATTGGTTGTGTTAGTTCATATGCATGTCTACAAAATATATGTTTAGTTTCTTATGCATTCCATTCAGTTTCTCTCTAGAAAAGATTTGCTTAAATTATGTTTAGTTTTCTATGCATTTTAGTTCTAGAAAATTTATGTTTACTTTATTATGCATCTTAGTTATGTTTAATTCTAGAAAAAGTTTGTTTGGTTTCTTATGTATTTGTTTATGTGCTTTGGGGTGAGGCTGAATAAGGTGTCGACGGCGATGTGGCGAGTTTGAAGATGAAGGAGGTCGGTATAAGGGCGTGGTGGTATCTATCATGATTGCACCAAAGCATGCATCACCGAGCTTTTTTATCTTGTATAGTCTACGTCTTGAACGAGGTTTCCTATTTAACCGCTAGTTATGTATGCCACCGAGGTGACAGTTGTATTTTTCCATCGTTGCCCAGTTCATATGGATGGTTTATAAATATTTTGTTTTGATGCCCCTATACAAGTGATATGAATATGTGGACGGACCCTAAAACCGTCCCATTTAGAAATTTCACATGTGTTCTTAGCATCGATATGTACTAGTGTGTTTTGGACATCCATCAGCACTCAAAACTAGCTTTGGCCATTTTATTTATTTATAAATCCACGAGGTACTCCAAATCTACCTACCATTTCTATGTGCTCAATTAATATTTTGTTTTGTGAAAGGAGGCAATTTAAATATCCAATACGAAGTCTTGAATGGAAAAATTATGAGCACTGTGTATAGTTGATGCAGTAAATTTAATGTGGCAAGGAAATATTATTTTGAGCAGGACAAAGTCTGTTATAACTGCGACAATAAAAAACGACCAAGAAAAAAAACACGCTGGAACACAAGAATTTAACATGGAAAAACTCTCCAATAGATTAAGAAAAGAAACACGGACACCAACTAGCGAAACTTTACTATATGAAAAATGTTTACACAATGCCGGGATTTACACAAATTCAACTTATGACAATGTGGCGGCTTAAAGAGGTATACATAGGGGTAAAACCCTGAGTCATCATCCCGTTTGGCTCGGTCCAACCCTTTGTTGACGGATCTTGCTCTGTTCATCACAAGTTATCCTAGGATCACGACGTAACAAAATCTAGCTCCAAGAGTCCAAGTTGTATGCAACCACAGGACTCCCGTGACGTTGATGGTCATCTACTTCCAAATATAGCTGATGGGTCATGGTTCAACTGCAAAACATGTGGTCCAGCGAGAAAATCGTATGTTGCTTTGACCTACTGGTCGTCCTTAGATTTTTATATATGCAGGGTAAGGGTGTGATCCACAAAAATGTCGGCTATTTTCCTGACCCACTGGTAGAAAACGTGCCATGTGTCCCGGTTGGTAAGGGGCTTTAGTCCCGGTTGCCCAACCGGGACGGGGCAATCGAGACTAAAGCCCGAACCTTTGGGGGGGGGGGGGCACACGAACCGGGACTAATAACCTGCTGCCGCGGCAGAGATTTGGCCCATTTCTCTGGCGCGGCAGAGAATTCATTTTGGCACATTTTGTTGCCGCGACAGCATTTTCGCCACTTTTTGTGCCGGGCAGAGAATTCATTTAGGTTGTTTTATTGTTTATTTAGTGTTTTGCACTTATCAATGAAGGAACCTTATATTACACAAGATCATCATGACAACATTTTACATTCAATACACTGATCGAGTTCATGCACTACATACAAAAGTTGCTATTCGATGCTACCGGCCAATTTCTTGAAAGTTGCTATTTTTACAATTCCTATTGTCTATACACAGCCGAGTAGTATTCCCCTTTTGGGTCTAGGACTTCTGCATCCAAGAATCCCGCCAATTCCTCCTGTATTGCTCGTATGCGATCCTTTGGCAGAAGACCGTCCCGTAGACGTTCGATCTGATTTAAAAAAGAAGTCAGCCTATATGAATATGAAACTAAACACAATTTGATTGTAATTAAAAACTATAGAAATTGTTTACGTACGTGGAGTTGCTCTAAATTTCTGCCCTTCTCATCGCACGTCTGCCGGATGAACTCGCATACATAGTATCCACATAGATTGTTACCTGGTCCCTGCGTCAGGCACTTTACGACAACAGAGTTCAATCAAAATAATAATCAAGCATGATAATAACTGTATCAAAACTAGAATCAAAGAGATGCGCGGATATAGCTAGTGGTGCTTACATCTAGTGGTTGAAATGTAAGCTCCTCTTTCCAAACACCCCTAGCCTTCTTGGTGAACCGTTTCCAAGCGCTGCCCGGCGTAGAAAACGAATAAAATAAGTTATTAAGTACTTGATATCATAAAATTCACGAACGTTGCCGATATAGTGTCGTAATGATTAGAATTACCGCTGGAGAAGTATCTGCATGTCCTTCCACGTCTCAAGGGGTTTATGTTTCGAGTCCATGACTAGTACACGCCCTTTGTCAAGTTGAATGATTAACAGAATATAGTGGTACCTGCGAATGCAGAACTTATCAATTATATACTTAACATCGAGTAAGCGAAATAGAAAGTGTATACAAGACAATAACACTCACTGGAAGTTGTAAGGAAATAGTATTTCCCTTTTGGTTTCTTGAAACCTTAACGCGTGTACTATATTATCCTCCGTATCCTGGGGGCTTATTTTGAGATTAGCTTCATGAACCCAATATGGGTCAATGAAGCCAATGTCATAGATTTGTCCTCTGCTGCATTCGAGAATCTTCATTCTGTATATTAAAGTATGATTATATACATGCAATAAACAAAATAATATAGATGAAGACTAAATTAATTACAGAATTAGTACTTACAGACAATAGGCACTCATGATCGATTTGTCCAAGGCGTCTTGATTGAATAATTGAAATAGTTCATCAAATTCAATGGATATCATGTCATCCTTATCTTTCCCATGATGCTTTTTTGTAACCCTCAGCACTATCCAGTTAGCCCCGGCACTTGTGGCATGCATGTACCAGTTATGCAATCTTCGCATTTTTGTTGAAAGATTGTTTACCTCCTCAGGTTTGACGAGAGGTTTTCCGTACTGGTATTGGTATGCTACTTCACTCACGGGGAAGAACTCTAACTGGGATAAGTACTGGGCAATACTCATACCTTGAGCAGCGGCAGCTTCTCCGTATTGTGCAACTACCTCTGGATCATACTGCTCTTCGGCCCCATATTTGCTCGACCCCACATTGGTTTGACAAATCACCTTGAGAGGGGCGCAAGTCTGTTTTGCTTGTTCTCCGAGCTGGGCAACAGATTTCCCGCTTGCATCAGTACTGCTCTTCGAGGCTTTTTGTGCTGCATGTGACTTGAGAATAGAACGCTCATAGTCTGATGACAGCTTTGGCTCGGGTTGATGAAGAGTCTTTAGCATTTTCAACACTTTGGCTTTTTCTTCTTTGGTGCTGGGGAACTCTGGCTCTTTCGGCCGCCTCAGCTTAGCGAAAAACGCTGTCGTTTCCGCATCAACGATCGCCGCAGTCTCCTCTTCAGTACAGTCATAAGCTCTCTTGGGAGGAACCGTTGGTACTTTTGGAAGAGGCTCTTGTTTACGTTTCGGCGATCGCTTACGACGCACAGTAGCGGTACGCTTACGCTTTTTATCCTGAGGCGCCGGCGATGGCTCCCGCGACGATGGCTGCACCGGAGATGGGTGAGGCGACGGAGCCGGGTGAGGCGACGAAGACGGCTGCCGCGGCGGCGACGACCTCGCTGGAGACGGGTGAGGCAGCGGCGAAGATGGCCTTGGCGTGTGATTTCGAAGCACGATACAATCCTTCGGCCATAGAATGGTGATGTTTTTTGCGTCACCCAGCACAGTCACATCCCCTTCACCAGCAGGGTAGTGAAGATCCAAAACCTCAAAGGTGGGCATGATTTCATCCACGCCGACAACAGCGTAGCCCTCTGGAACCGGACGACTGTGGTAAGTTGGTGTGGGTCCAATTGGTAAGGCATAGCCGACCGCCACCTTCATTGATATGTTCACAACTTTGACATGTAGCTCGCAGTGTGTCATCTCTGTGATATCATCCACTGGGTAGCCAACAGGAGCCATCGTCGGTGCATCATCGGCATCGCCATTGTCATCACCCGGGACCTCGGTGGAAGCCACACTGCTTTTTCGATTATTCGATAGGCCGGTAGCATCGAATGCAGTGTGCTGCTGAGATGGGCCGGTAGTACTTTGCTCTTTAAGTGAGTTAATTTCATCTTGTTGTTGCTTTAATCGTTCTTCAATTAAACGCATTCGCTCTTTCTGACTTTCTGCTTCAACTGCCGCCCTGTCCTTACTCCTCTGACGGCTTCTATCAGGATATTTCTTCCTCTCTTCGGGAAACCCAGTCCTCCATGATTGGGAGCCTATTGTGCCTCGTGTTCGTCCATCATGTTCCTTATTTCCAAGGGCGAGTGTGAGCTTATCATTCTCTCTATCGGGAATGAAGTCCCCATCTTTAACAGCCTTTACTGCTTTTCTCATCCTCTCGATTGGCAAGGGGTCTTCTTTATGTCGTATGTTATATATACACCTCCCTTCCGAGTCCAACGTGCCCCCATGCCCGTAAAACCAATTCCTTGCACGTTCTACCCAATCGTCTGTCTCTGGGGTGATATTTTTATCACGCAGTTCCTGCTCAAGTTTCTCCCACTTAGGAATGCCAACCTTGTAGCCACCTTGCCCCATAGTATGGTGATACTTCTTCTTAGCAGCATTCAGCTTATTCGTTTCAGACATTTTCTTAGCTTTTTCTGATTTCTTGTATTCCACAAACTCATCCCAGAATGGTTTTATCTTCTCAAACTGAATATTCTTGAAATCGGGAGTCTTCTTTTTCACGACATAGTCAAGGTGCAATCTTTTCTTCCAGTTGGTGAAACACTGGGCCATCTTCTTCAAAGCCCACTCCCTGACCTTAGCCTCCATGGCTCTCCCATGTTGTAAGGCGTCCTCAACTGGATCCTCCGCATTTGGATCCAGCTCTATCTTCGGTAGTTTGAAATTAACCATGAGCCTCTTCCACAGTAAATCTTTGGCGTGGTTAGGGACAAATAAACATGTTCCCTCTTCATCCGCTTTAGCATGCCTATTCCAATTTCTAATGGTGATCGGGATTAAGTCCCTAACGATTACTCCGCATTGTGCCACAAATTTGGTTGCGACAACTTCGGGAGCTGTCGGTCTGCCGTCTTCAGCGACATCTTCGATCCTAAACCTCTCATGGTCTTGCAACTTTTTGATTGGGCCTCGTCTGCTCTTTTCAGTAGATTCCTTGGATCCGGAGGGCTAAAAGAAGAAAGATCGTCTTTACTATTTCTATATAGATAGCAGATGATTAATTAATGAATTGATTTATATTACATGCACCTTGCCGGAGCGGTCGTCTTCTCGATTACACAAGGCATCGCCTTCTCCCTCGCGGAAGGCAACACCTTCAACCTCAAACAAGTTGTCTACTCCGGTAAAAAGAGGATCACCCTCACCGGAGTTGTTCAGAGACGTTGATACGTCTAAATTATCTTCCCCACGGATCACACCTTGGATCAACTCTTCCTTTTCTTCGTCTCTGACGTGTGGGTCCATATTTTCTGCATAGGTGGAAAAACGAATAAGTCAAAGCGGCTAAAGGAGAAAGTTAAGGAGAAACCCTAATATATACATACACAATAATAAAAATGAAGAGAAACCCTAAACCTAGCTACAAAAAGGAAATCGTGTAGTAGATAGGTAACTCTAGCTAAAATCAACTAAAATCAATATTCCGGAGTTCCGAGGGGTGTAACCTAGTTCGGAGAAACCTCCGATGCATATGAGAGGGGAACATGAGTATAAGGCTACAAAAGGGAAACTATCCAGCAGATAGGTAACACTAGATACTAACAAAATACCATATTGGAATCGATTTAAGACGGTTCAGAATGCCCTGGCGAAGGCACATCGTCGAACCCACATGCACCTAAGGGGTATTAATGATTCCTTATCTAACCACAGTGACTGACAATGTGAATCGGGTCTGGGGCTACCCACATTGACTGACCAGTGGGGTCGAATACCAATAATACCAAACTAATTAATAAACCTAATAATACCTAACTAATAATAAACCTAATAATCGAAACACCGAAAAGAAAGGGAAACAATCAACACATGGCATCGATGCAATGCTCAAGCAAGTATGATGATATTACAAGTTAATTTGCATTGGAATGTAACCCTAAGACATGCTCGACGATTTAATCGGGGTTCCGACGGGTGAAAACCCTAACTCGGGGAAACTCCGGAACATATGAGAGGGGTGCATTTGTTCTTCTAATTATACTTGTCATTTAAATTGTTGAACTTGCATTTTGGTTTAATAAAGAAAGAATAAATCAAACCCTAAACCCTAACTTCCCCCTCCATTTGAAAACCATTCAAATGAGTTTTGTATTTAAACAACTAACTACATGAGTTGAGCCCAAAGTGTATAAAAGGGTCTCACACTATTTCATATACTTTATAAAAGTTTCTGTAAGTTGAAAAGATTCAAAACAGATTTGAAATTCAAATTACAAAAGGGAAATCAGAAATAGAAATAGAAAAAAATTTCTGGAAATAAAAAATGTATCCAACCTAGCTACTGGGCCGAGCCCATCTCTCCTTCTCTCTCTGGCGCTAGCAGGAAGCCCACCCGGGGCCCAAGAGCAGACCAGCCAGGCCCGTACCCCTTCGGCCTTTCTGTTTCTGTCTTCTTCCTCCCCGACGCAAGCAGCTCGCGGTGGCTCGCCGCCGGCCACCCGATGCGCCGCCGCATGCCAAGATCATCGTCGCCGCCCCCGCGAACCTATAAGAGCTCCAGCGCCGCCATCAACAACCCTAGCTTCTCTTCTTCCCCGTTTTCCCCCTTTGCCTGAACCCTAGCTGCGTAGGTGTTGCGTCGCCCCGCCGTCTCTGGCCACCTCACGGCCAGTCCAGGCCGCCGTTGGAACCGCCTCATCGCGAAGATCATCTCCACCGGAGGAATCAGCCCCGCGTTCTTCGAATCGTCGCCATCGACCTCTTCTCGACGACGACGACGGTGAGCGGCGGTGGTGGCAGGGAGTCGACGAGGAGGATGAACCAGAGCGAGAGGGGGCGAGAGAGAGGGTCCACGAGGACCAGCAGCATACCAGGTGTGCGGTGGTGGTGTCGGGGAGGCGAGGCGAGGTCAGGAGCCGACGAATCGACGTCGGCGATCGTCGGGCTCGAGGGTCGTTGGCGACGATTGGGAGCGAGCGGGGCCGATTCCTTCAGGGAGAAGCCTCGGGGCAACGAGGCGAAGCTTCCTGCACGCTTGGCTGGGCGAGGGGCGGCCGGTAGGGCGTGCACGGCGGCGGGGCAGCCTGACGGCGCCGTGCGCGAGAAGAGAAGAGGAGGTGAGATGGGGGAAGAAGAAGAGGAGGGGCACCCAGTTATAACCAAAGGACCTTTAGTCCCGGTTGGTGGCTCCAACCGGGACTAAAGGGGCATACGTCCCGGTTGGAGCCACCAACCGGGACCTATACTCCAATATTTTCAGCAGACCAAGGGTTTGCGCGTAGGGGGTCTTTAGTCCCGGTTGGTGGCTCCAACCGGGACATATTCCCCTGTTTTCAAAAAATTTCAGGTATTTTCTCTCTGTTCCCGCCTTATTTTTTATTTTGGGGTTTAAATTTGTATTGTTTTTTAAATGATAATTAATTTGGAATTTAGAAAAACTTTAAACATAAAAAGTGTTTGGATTTGAATAAATAATTCAAAACCATTTTCTGTTTTAAAAAATAATTAATGTAACCATTTAAAATATGAACCATTTACAATTAAAAATGAATTAACTTTTATTTTTTTAATATCAATTTGGAATTTAGAAAAACTTTAAACATAAGAAGTGTATGGATTTGAATAAATAATTCAAAAACATATTCTATTTTTAAAAAATAATTAATGTAACCTTTTAAAATGAATTAACTTATATTTTTGAATATTAATTTGGAATTTAGAAAAAATTTAAACATAAAAAGTGTTTGGATTTAAATAAATAATTCAAAAACATTTTCTGTTTTAAAAAATAATTAATGTAACCATTTAAAATATGAACCATTTACAATTAAAAATGAATTAACTTATATTTTTTTAATATCAATTTGGAATTTAGAAAAACTTTAAACATAAGAAGTGTATGGATTTGAATAAATAATTCAAAAACATATTCTATTTTTAAAAAATAATTAATGTAACCTTTTAAAATGAATTAACTTATATGTCCGTTTTTTTTGAATTTATTATGCCCGTTTTGAATTATCTGAATTGCTAACTATGGTCGAACCGGTGTGCATGAAGATAGGGGACGGGCATCGTTAGAACTTGCATTGGATCTCTGAAGAAACCACATATTGCGAGTCTAAAAATGATTTTTTCAAAAAATCACGGGCGATAGATCATGTACCTGTAGTACAAACCGGACCCACTTCCTACCGATTCGGCGGACATTTGTCCTTTTTACCCGGGATGGACAAAAAGGTTTGAGATGTACCGGTTGGGATATAGTCCATGTAAGGTGGTCTAGTATTTTAGGAAAATAGGACGGTAGCATTCTGAAACGGCATTTTGGTGGTTACTTCACAAAACGACCCGTTTTTTGCGCTCGGAAAATGGAAAAGGGATTTTCCGTGCGACAAAAAGGAAAACTTCCTCCTGCAACATTGTTCTACATACCAATGTCCACACACATGCATAATATGGGCACAACATCACAAACTATGCCGTGATTCAGCACATAACATCGGTCATTTGGACCGAAAGCCATGAAACCTCGAACATGATAGGTCATTTTGTGAAGGTTTTTTCAAAACATGATCAATATACCAAGTCTGGTATTTTTCCTTTCAACTATGTAACATAATATGACACCACGCGAAGGATTTTCATTGTTCGGATTTTTTTTGAATTTATTATGCCCGTTTTGAATTATCTGAATTTCTAACTATGGTCGAACCTGTCGTGGGAATGGTCACGGCAGATGCTGCAATCGGCAGCGAGTAGTAGAACGAGGGGCAAGGGCGGCCAGCCATCTGCGGTGCGAGATGAGGGCAAAGACACAGGGTTTTACCCAGGTTCGGCCCCCCGGAGGGTAAAGACCTACTCCTGCTAGATTGTATTATGGAAGTGTTTACAATGGGCGAGCTCGGCGGCTAGGCGGCGAGTCGCTTGGGTGTATGAGGGAACGTGTCTCTACTCACCCCATAGGGAGGTTTATATAGGCTCACCTCCCCTAGGGTTTACATATCTCAACCGATTCGGGTACAGCTTCGGTAATCGTTTAACCTAGTCCGACTGGGCCTATCTACTCGCCTGGGCCTTCAGCTTCCAGTCGCTTGGTACCTTGCTGGGCCTTGATCCACTCGCCGTTCTGCAGGCCCACTCGCCAGCCCTCGGGCCAGTCGGAAACGTCCTGCTGAGTATACCCCAGTAGGCGTATCCCCATCAGTAGTCCCCGAGGCCGTCGTTGATTAGGCGTAAGTGGCTGCTGGCAGTCGGAGTATACGGCTCCAAAGTAGGCATCCAGTCGAATCGTCGACGGGCTCTTGTATGAAGAAGAAAATCCGGTGAACCGAGTCGCGTCTTGGGCGAGCCGAGCTGTCGAACGCGGTGGCAGCGAGTGACCTGGCGAGCCGAGTGGCTGGAGTTGGACCGTCAGGCGTGGTCAAACTAGCCGTCAGGGCAACTCAACGGTAACTTTCGGCGTAATCATCGCGCGGTAACGGCCCCCTGATTTGGCGGGTAACTCTCGCTATATAAGGGGAATGGCAGGCAATCGTAGAACCAACTGCCCACCACTTCTTTCGAGTGCGCGCATTCTCTTTCCTTTGCTCCTTGATCCAATCGACCCGAAATCCTCCGATCTCCAACCAACCCCTCGGCTATGGCCCTTCTCACCGAACCATGGGGCAGGTCCAAGTGCACGAGGGCGCAGCTGGCCTCCTTTGAGGAGGCTGGAATCCTGCGAGCCGGCTGTTGGCGTATCCCCGCAGCCGGAGAAACGACCCCAAATCCGCGAGAGAGGGAATTCGTCTGTTTCACCAGTCATCTCGAGCGGGGGCTAGGGTTTCCCACGTCTTTGTTCTTCCGGCGTTTTTGCGCCTACTACGGGATCCAGCCTTCAGATCTGGGTCCCCACAGCATCGAGCAGCTCGCCATCTTCGTGGCATTCTGCGAGTGCTACTTGGGCTGCCGGCCCTACTTTCCCTTGTGGCAAGATCTGTTCCACGGACGGATCAGCCGCGAGGAGGCAGGCGGCCCAATGCTAGCCGCGGGCGGCCTGACGTTCCAGCTCAAGTCTAAAGCTTCTTTCTTCGATCTGATGCTACCCGCCAAAGCAGCGAGTGACTGGAAGAAGTCATGGTTCTACGTGACCGAGGCGACCCCGGAGGACGAGGCGGCGATCCCGCGGTACTCGGCCAATCGTTCCGAACCGCGCCATCTCCAGGTCGGCAAGCTCCCCGACGATCAGCGGATGGTCGTCGACGAGATGCTCCAGGCCATCCGTGGCCTGAAGAAGAAGGGCCTTCAGACGATAAACTTGTACAATTGCTGGCTTGGGCGACGGCTCGTTCCGCTCGCCCAACGCGACCACTACATGTATCAATACACGGGCCGGGGAGACTCGACGAAAGCCTGCCTCGACGAGTGGAAGCTGGAGGACTATCTCCCAGCGTTGAAGAAGATCACCCAGGCGGTGTACGTGGATACACAGGCCAGGGTCGCCCCCTACACCGCGAAGCGTCCGGCTCCGACGGTAATTTCTTTATCTTGTTCGCAGTCGCAGCGTATGCAGTCGCGGTAACCCTGACTCTGTTTCGTGTTCATCGCAGCTGTTCCAAGTGGTGGAAGGGTGGCTCCCACCTTCCGATGACGAGAGCCCGGGGCCATCCGCCCAGGATACAAGCGAATCGCCACCCGCGAAGGGCAACGAGGACGACGAGGACGAGTCCGAAGAGGAAATCGCCCCGCTGGTCCGAAAGACCCGCTGGCAACGTCAACGCGAAATCGAAGCGAGCAGGAGCCTCGAGCGTCATGATGATGATGACGAGCTCCCAGAAACCACCTCACACCGCCAGGCCACTCCTTTGAAGAAGAAGAAGAAGGAAAAGGAAGCGAGGGCCCCCCCGAAGAGGAAAACGAGGCCGCCGAGGATGGCTGTGCCGCCGCACTCGACGAGCAGCTCTGATGCTCACAGCTCGGCCGGTGACGGCGCGGCCCCAGCGACAACCGCGCTAGATGCGCCGACTGTGGAAGTGCCGCTGGCCTCGATGCCCCCGCCATTCGCGCCAGTCTCTGGGCTAGGGAAGGCCCCAGCCGTGGCGACTTCGCCTCGCAGGGAGGTTCCGACTGGGGCGGCTTCGCCCCGCAAGGAGGCTCCGGCCGTAGCGGCTCCAGCTCGCGAGGAAGCCCCTGCCGAAGGTATCCCAGAGGCGCCAGCCGCGGCCTCGACGACGAAGAAGCCGTCCGTGTCTTGGGCACGCGACGTCCTGGAACTAGGGCTCAGTCGCCAACTGGGCCCCGAGCTGGAAAAACCGGCCGGCCTTCGCACAGGGCTACGTTTCATCCCAGTTGCCAAGTGAGTGCATTCGGCCTTCCCTATTTTCCATAGCTATTTCGATTGTCTTTACTGATTCGACTGATGTGCAGGACCGGAGTGAAAAGGATGGGCCACCCGACCGTGGCCCAGGTACCCTCCACCGCTAGCGAGGAGGATCCTTCCCGTAAGAGGAAAGCGGACGAGGTCGTTGCCTCGGCGGATGGCAGTAAGAAGGCCAAGGGCGACGATGTCGTCACTGTCTCTGACGACACGGTGATCGCGCCGGCCGGCCCCGCGGTGGAGGCAGCCGCGTCTACGAAGGAGGGCGTTTCCTTGCCTGGAACGGCGGAGGCAACTTCCTTTGGAGCGGGTGCCTCTATCGCGACCTTCCCTCGCTTCGTGACCAAGGCGGCCACGGCGAGCGGGGCTGCATCCCCGAGCCTCGCTCCAGGGACCGCCGATGCTGAAGTCGACCAGCGTCGTGGGCATACGCCAGCGTTACTCGCGTCCGTGGACGCGATGCAACTTCATGGCATGCTTTGCGCAGCCATCCAGGTATATCCAGTCCCCGAGGATCAGGTCGGTGCTTTGCAGCGGCGTGATTCTTATTATTTTCTCGTCTTTTATTTTCGGAACCAGTCCCCGAGTGCGCACGCGCTAAATTTTAGCGGGGTGGGCACTTGGGAATTTCTTGATCGCCAGTCCCCGAGTGCGCACTCGCTGAATTTCAGCGGGTGGGCACTAAGGAGGTTCGTTTTTACTAACTTTTTTGACGATATGCAGGGTCTGCAGCTCGAGTCGGCGGACCGATTGGCCGCGCAACAGCGTGCTGAGAAGGAGCTGACCACCATCCAGGAAGCGAACAAGGAGCTCCAGGCTGTTGCTGCGAAGGCAGAGGAAGCTCGCCAGGAGCTTGTCCCGGCTGGTGAGTTGGAGGCGGCGCGATCTGCTCTGGGCGCTGCTGAACAGCGGGTCGCCGACCTCGAGCGCGAGCTGCGGGAGGCGAGGGAAGAAGCGAGCTCGGCGGACGGGCGAGCTAAGGCCGCCATTGCAGCCGCGGAGGAGGATCGCAAGCTGTCGGAAGTCCTTATTGCTGGACTTCAGGACGACCACACGTCGCTTCAGTGCTTCATCACGGGACTCGCCCGCCCGTTGCTTGGTGAGTGCACCTTCCCTTTCCGTTAGTTGGGGTTTTTGTGGTGTCCGTCGCGCTCATCATTGTTTCCTTCTCGCAGGTCGCGTTATTGGTAGCCAAGAAGAAGCGAGCTCGCTCGACGCGAAGCAGTGCGTAAGCATGCTCGTCGACTCGGCTACGCTGTCGGCGACGTGCATCCGCGCCTATCTTCAAGAAATGTCGCCCACGGAGGTTATTCCCAGCGACCTCGTTGAGGTGTGGGAATATTTGGAGAAGGCGCCCGCGGTCGTTGAGTTCATGACGCGGTCGGCGTTTCGGCGTGGAGCGTCGACAACACTGAGCCTTGGACTCGCCCACTTCCCCGAGGATTTCGACCTCGACGATGTGACGAGTGGGTATCCCTCGTCGACTGGCGCGGTGGATCTGTCCGAGGTTCTCAAGTTGCAGGAGCGTGCCGCCGCGTACTCGGAGCGTGTCTGGGCGATGGGCGACCTCCTTCCCTACCAGGAAACGGTCGTCGCGCCGAACGACCCCGAGCCGCCGCATCGTGACTTCAAGGTCGAGCAGCCTTTTCGCGCGGCGATGGCGGGTGAACTGACGACGTATCCGTCAAACCCGTACACCGCGTTCATCCGTAGGCGCCGGGATTCTGGCGAGTCGTCATTGAAGCCTGCAGAATAGGGTAGTTTGCCTTGATGTGTTAGCAGCAGTTCTGCCACGCGGGCATATTTTGTAATATAAGACAATGCAATATGCGATTGAATGGGGTGCCGTGTTTATTTTGCTATTTGTTTGTGTGCTTTGGATTGATTTTGGATGAGTCCCCGAGCGCGTCCGCCCTTTTGTGGGGTTCACCTTGTATATGATGTTTGTTGTTATCATGTGTTTTGTTAGTTTAGTCGACTCGCCCGAGCTCGGAGAGCCAGTCGCAAGGCGACTCCCTTGAGTGCTCTGTACTTTACCGTTTTCCCGTACGCGAACGGGGTCGGGTGGCCGAGTCCCCGAGCGTGGTACTTGGTAGTTCTAGGCGCGACTCGAGGGTGGTTGAGGACTTAGCGCGTTGGTGTGAGCGCGTCACTCCTGCCTGGCCCGTGGGGTCAGTCTCGTGGCGAGTCCTGGACATGCTCTCTTACTTGGCATTTTCCCTGACCGGTCGCGACGAACTGGTATTCAGTCCCCGAGCGTGGTACTTAGCCGTTCGAGTCGCTATGTCGAGGATGCGGGGGACCAAGGTCGCTGTGAGAAGCGAGGGCAGTTGTCTTGGTTCGTAAAACCAGTCGAGCTAGGAGACTCCAATGGGGCTCCGGGTTGGCGTTTTTCGTGGACGATGCAAGACCTGAAGTGATTCAGTGCTCTTACACCGCACTACTTAGCCGTGCCGATCGCTGTACCAAAGGTTGACTTCTGCATTTTAGCGTACCGCTGTTATTACGAGTGCGAGTGGCACAAGTCATGGAGAGTAGGCGCAATTTGCGGTAACTGTTTCTTTTATTTCATAGCGACTGGAGAGTACATGTGTGGGGTTCTAGGAGTAGAACTTCCGGAGGAGGTTTACATTCCATGGTCGCTTGACGTCGAGCTCGCCGTCCCCGCGAACGTCGATGAGGTAGTAGGCGTCGTTGCCGAGTACGCGCCCGATAGCGAACGGGCCTTCCCACGGAGGGGAGAGCTTGTGCATGCCCTTCCTGTCCTGGATGAGGCGTAACACCAGGTCGCCTACCTGGAAGGTGCGGGTCTTCACCCGTCGGCTGTGGTAGCGGCGGAGTCCTTGCTGGTAAATGGCGGTGCGCGATCGAGCGAGGTCGCGTGCTTCGTCGAGATGGTCGAGCCTATCTTGGCGGGCCAGCTCGTTTGCGGCCTCCGTATAGTGGACGACCCACGGCGAGTCGTGTTCGAGGTCGGTGGGCATGACTGCTTCGGTGCCGTAGACCATGAAGAAGGGAGTGAATCCCGTCGATCTGTTAACCGAGGTGCGGATTCCCCAGATGACGGAGGGCAGCTCTTCGACCCAGCATCCAGCGGTGCGCTCGAGTGGTACTTGGAGTCGCGGCTTCAGGCCGTGGAGGATGCTTTGGTTGGCTCGTTCCGCCTGGCCGTTGGATTCCGGGTGGGCGACTGACGCGAGATCGAGCCGGATGTGGTGCTCTTCGCAAAATTCGGCCATTGCTCCCTTGGCGAAGTTTGTGCCGTTGTCCGTGATGATACTGTTTGGGAACCCGTAGCGATATATGAGCTCGCGTAGGAATTTAGTGGCGGTCTTCCCGTCGCATTTCCGGACTGGCTTGTCCTCCACCCACTTGGTGAATTTGTCGACGGCGACTAGCAGGTGGGTGTAGCCGGAGGGGGCTTTCTTGAAGGGGCCTACCATGTCCATGCCCCATACGGCGAATGGCCAAGTGATGGGGATCGTTTTGAGCGCCGAGCTTGGTACGCGCGTCTGGTTGGCGTACTTCTGGCACCCGGCGCATCGCTGGACGATGTCGACAGCGTCGGCGTGTGCGGTGGGCCAGTAGAAGCCGTGTCGCATAGCCTTGGCGACCAGGGAGCGAGCGGCGGCGTGGTGACCGCAGTCGCCTGAGTGGATGTCGTGGAGGATTTTGCGTCCTTCAGCCGGTTGGACGCAACGTTGGAACACGCAGGTGACGCTGCGCTTGTGTAGCTCGCCGTCGATGATGGTGTAGGACTTGCATCGGCGAGCGATCATTCGAGCGTTTGTCTCGTCTGCTGGCAGGATGCCGGTTTCCAGGTAGGCGATGTAGGGCTTGGTCCAGTCGTCTGGCTCGGTGATGAGTGCGACCAAGGCTGCCTCTGGTTGGAGTGGGACTCCGATGTCGATCTCTCTCGGGGGAGAGACTGATGGTTTGGATATTGTGTCGAGGAACACGCCGGCGGGTGGTGCGAGTCGAGCCGACCCGATGCGAGAGAGGGCGTCGGCCTCCTCGTTTTTTCTCCTGTCGATCCACTCGACAGAGTAGCCGGTGAGGTGGCCGCCCAACTTGTCCACCTCTTGGCGGTACGCCGCCATGGTAGGGGAGATGGCGTCGCAGGTGCCGGCGACTTGCCCCGCGATGAGGTCGGAATCTCCGTAGCATCGAAGGCGATTGACGTTCATCTCCTTGGCGGCTCGCATGCCGTGGAGTAGGGCCTCGTATTCAGCCATGTTGTTGGTGCAGGGCGTGAATTCGAGGCGGAGGATGTAGCGGAGCTTGTCGCCCTTTGGTGAAGTCAACACTATTCCCGCTCCTGCACCGTCCGCGTTATTGGATCCTTCGAAGTGCAGGCTCCAGTAATGGAGGTATGGCAGCTTCTCTGGCTGCTGGGCCTCCTCCCAGTCGGCGATGAAGTCTGCCAGTGCCTGCGACTTAATCGCTCTTCGTGGCTCGTATTTAATGTTGTGGACGCCGATCTCGACGGCCCACTTGGCGACCCGTCCGGTCGCCTCGCGGTTGCGGATGATGTCTTGCAGTGGCGCTGAGGAGACGACCGTGACCGGGTGCTCCTGGAAGTAGTGCGGCAGGCGCCGCTGAGCTCTGAAGACCGCGTATACTAGCTTTTGGTACTGTGGGTACCGCTGGCGCGACTCGGTGAGGACCTCGCTGATGTAGTACACCGGCCGCTGGACCGGGCGCTCCTTTCCTTCCTCTGGTCGTTCGACGACCATCACAGCGCTGATGACGCGCTCGGACGCCGCGACGTAAACCAGCATTGGTTCTTTGTCGACGGGGGCGGCGAGTAGTGGTGCCGCGAGCAGCACTTTTTTGAGGTCGCGGAGCGCGTTGTCCGCCTCCTTGTCCCACTGGAAGGTGGGGTTCTTGCGCATCAGGCGGTATAGGGGCATCGCCTTTTCGCCCAGGCGGGGGATGAAGCGACTGAGAGCCGCTACTCGCCCGGCCAGCTTCTGGACGTCACGCAGGCACTCGGGTTTTCCGAGCCGGGCGATCGTGTTGATCTTTGTTGGGTTCGCCTCTATCCCTCGTTTGGAGACGACGTACCCCAGTAGTTGTCCGGCGGGTACACCGAAGGTGCACTTGCCTGGGTTGAGCTTTATCTTGTACCTTCGCAGATTGGCGAAGGTTTCCGCCAGGTCGGCGAGTAGGTCTCCTTGGCGAGCGGATTTCACGACCACGTCGTCGATGTAGACGTGGATGTTGCGGCCGATTTGGCTCGCGAGGCATTCTTGCATGCACCGCTGGTAGGTTGCCCCGGCGTTCTTGAGGCCGAAGGTCATGGCGGTGTAGCAGAAGGCTCCGAATGGCGTGATGAACGCCGTCTTCTCCTCGTCTTCGACAGCCATTTTGATCTGGTTGTACCCGGAGTAGGCGTCGAGGAAACATAGCGACTCCGAACCCGCGGTTGAATCGATTATCTGATCGATCCGCGGGAGGACGAACTGCTCCTTTGGGCAGGCGCTGTTCAGGTTTGTGTAGTCGATACACATTCTCCAGGTCCCGTTTTTCTTCTCGACCAGGACTGGGTTTGCCAGCCACTTGGAGTATTTGATTGGCCGGATGAAGCCGGCAGCGAGTAGGCGCTGCACTTCCTCGGCGATTGCTCGACGGCGTTCTTCATTGAAGGGCCGTAGCGACTGCTTGACAGGTCGCACTTTGGGGTCGGCGTTTAGTTTGTGCTCAGCGAGCTCCCTAGGGACACCAGGCATGTCGGAGGGTTTCCATGCGAAGATGTCCCTATTCTCACGAAGGAACTCGATGAGCGCGCCTTCTTATGCTGGGCTCATGCCTGTCCCGATCGTCACCGTCTGGCTGGGGTCGCCTGGGACCAGCTCGACGGTGCGGGTGTGCGTCGTGGCCTCAAAGGTTGAGGTGTTTGCGCCCTCTGAGTTGGGCTTCTTGAGTATTGTGGGGTCGTCACTGTTGACCCTTCTCGCGTATTTGGCGAGCTCGTCGGCGTGATTAGTTTCTGCCGCGATGACGGCGTCGGCGAGTTCGGCTCCTTTGGCCTCGCATTCGGCGGCCATGTCGGGGTCGCCGTTGATGGTGATGACGCCGCACGGCCCGGGGAGCTTCATCGCGTTGTACGCGTAGTGGGGCGCCGCCATGAATTTAGCAAACGCCTGGCGCCCCAGGACGCAGTGGTAAGGGCTGTCGAAGGGCACCAGCTCGAAGATGATCCGCTCGGTGCGGAAGTTTGCCGGACTACCGAAAGTGACTGGCAGCGTGACTTTGCCGATAGGATACGCCTTCCGACCGGGGACGATGCCGTGGAACATGGTGTGGGTTGTCTCGATCATCGACTGCGGGATCCGCAGCCGCCTGAAGGTGTCGAGGTAGAGGATGTTGATGGAGCTGCCGTCGTCCATTAGTGTCTTGGGGAGCCAGTAGTCGCCAACCTTGGGCTTGACCACCAGGGCGACTCGTCCTGGGTACTCGATGCGTGGCGAGTGGTCTTGCCGGCTCCAGGTGATGGGCTGTTCCGACCAGTTCAGGAACTGGGGGACGTCTATTTGGGCCACCGCATTGACGGCGACAGCACGGGCGATGACCTTCTTCTCGCGCTTCGTGTTGAAGCCTGTGAAGGTGTGGAGCGAGCCGGCTACTTTGCCGAATTTTCCGCCATTTGGCGGGTCGTTGTCGGTGTCCTCCCGCGCGTGCCGTGCCTTCTCGATTTCCTTGAGGGTGTGGCAGTCGGCGGTGGTGTGCGTTGCGGGCTTCCCTTCTCTGCTGTGGAAGGCACATGGTTGGTTAAGGAGGGCCGCAGGATCGAACCTTGGCTTGTTCTTGTAATTGCCGCCATCGCGCCGTTGCCCTCCATCGCGGCGGTAGCTCTTCGGCTCGCGCTGTGCATGCCCAGCGTTGGCGACGAAGTCGACTCGCCCGTCGTTGCGGCGCTTGCCAGTGAGGCGGGTGCCGCTGTAGCGTAGGTCGGTTCGGCGTCCGCTGTCGTTGCCGCCAGTGCGGCGCTGCCCTCCTGATTCGTCGTCGGTTTCCTGGTTTGGATCCTCCTCGGCGTACCGTTTGGCGATCTCGAGGAGGTCGGGGATGTTGTCGAGTGTGCGGGAGTGTCGCTTGAGCTTGGCGACTAGAGGCTCGTAGCGGCACGAGGTCTTGAAGCAATGGATCGCGGTGTCCGGGTGGATGCCGACCGCGTTGTACCAGAGCTCTTGCCACCGTTGGACCCAGTTGCGGGTCGACTCGCGGGGTCCCTGGACGCATCGTTCCAGGTCCTCGATGGTGGTGGCGCGGGTGTAGGAGCACTCAAAGTGCCTGACGAAGGCGTCGCGCATTTCCTCCCAGGAGTCGATACTGTCCTGGGGGAGCGTGTTGATCCACTGCCTGCACGTCCCCTCCATCATCAGTGGGAGGTAACGGGCGGCGAGTAGGTCAGTGTGACCCGCGATCCCCATTGCCATGAGGTATGTGTCGAGCCAGACTGCGGGGTCGTACGAGGAGTCGTATTTTTCTATCTCCTTTGGCGCCTTGAAGTTTGGCGGGTACTTCTCGCCTCGGATCATTGGTCCGAAGCACTTAGGCCCAAGTCGACTGAGCGACCCCATAGGCTCGCCATCGCGGCGATTAGTTAGGGTGTGCCGCAAGTCGTCGGGCTGGCGTGCGCGCCAGTTTTGGTTGTTGATGATGTGAGTGCGGGCGTCGATGGGTTGTCCGTTAGCGGCGACGAAGTTGGTCGCCGGCCTGGGATCGTTGGTGGAGAGTGCCGCGTTCGCAGGTCGGTGTTGGAGCTGCAGTGGCTCTGGTGGCGGGCAATTGAGGGTGTTTGCTGCCGCTGGGCGGCCGCTTGAGGCCGCTCTGCTTCCCGAGGAACGCGAGTATACTCGACCTTGCGAGTCGGCGCCCGCTTTTTGCTGCTCCACGGCCTTCGCAAGCAGGGCCTTGACGTACTGGATCTGTAAGGCGCCGTCGCCAGTGGCCGTGATGCTATCGGCTGCTGCTCGGCCTGCCACGAGGTTGTCCATTGGGGTGGAGAACAGTGGGAGGCCGTTTGCGTCTCGCTCCCGTGAGGAGACAACTATCCGCGGTTGGTCCCTGGGAGGGGTGCGGTTGGGTGGTGGTGGGGCACCCATCGCCGTTGATCCTGGCGGGGGCCGGGCGCTTCCTCCTGGTGGCGCGTTCTCGCAGATCGCGCGCTCGGCTATGCGGGCCGGGTCGTTTTCGTCGTCGAAGTTCAGGGCACGCCCTTGAACGGTGGGGTTCAAGCGTGACCTGATCCGCTGCTGGTGGTAGCGTGACAGCTCCTGCGCCGTCACCTGCTCGAGGCGAAATTTTTCGCGCTCGGCCTGCTCTTTTCGTACCGCCTCCGCCAGTTTCAAGCGGAGTTCCTCGACCTCCGTTGCCGTGGCGTTAGGAGGGATTGGGGTGGAGAAAGGATCCTCCGGTGGATCGGTGCCGGTGGCCATGTAAGCCGCGGCGTGGCGACTGGCACCGTCGCGGAGGTCCGCGGAGTTCTCCGACCCAGAGTCGAATTCGAAGATCCCGAGGATGGAGGGGTCCTCGAAGTCTCCCGCGTTGGAGACCTGGGCGATGGAGCCCGCGGATGAGGCCGCGGTGATGGATCCGGCGAGTGACGCCGGGGTCGCCGAGTCGGCGTCATCGGTGAGGGCCGCATCTTCTGCGTCCGCTGAGTTCCCGGCCACGTTGCTGTGGGCCGAGTTGTACTCGGAGGCGAGGCGGTGGATCGTGCGAACCTGGCTCTCGGAGAGCCGATCGCGTGGAGGCGACTCGCGGATGCGAGCCGAGTCCTCCGAGACGATGACGTCGGTGAGGCCGACGAAGAGGCTGATCGTGCCGATTGGCAGGATTACGCTGTGCGTGACGGGTCGCGCCGCCGGGACGTAGCTACTCGGCAAGATCTGGAGCATCTCGCCGATCGCTATCATGCGGCCGGTGGCGACCGTCTCGTTGATGGGCAGATTGGATCTCGCCGCAGAACACCGGCCAGACCGGCCAGTCCTCACGGTGGGCGCCACTGTCGTGGGAATGGTCACGGCAGATGCTGCAATCGGCAGCGAGTAGTAGAACGAGGGGCAAGGGCGGCCAGCCATCTGCGGTGCGAGATGAGGGCAAAGACACAGGGTTTTACCCAGGTTCGGCCCCCCGGAGGGTAAAGACCTACTCCTGCTAGATTGTATTATGGAAGTGTTTACAATGGGCGAGCTCGGCGGCTAGGCGGCGAGTCGCTTGGGTGTATGAGGGAACGTGTCTCTACTCACCCCATAGGGAGGTTTATATAGGCTCACCTCCCCTAGGGTTTACATATCTCAACCGATTCGGGTACAGCTTCGGTAATCGTTTAACCTACTCCGACTGGGCCTATCTACTCGCCTGGGCCTTCAGCTTCCAGTCGCTTGGTACCTTGCTGGGCCTTGATCCACTCGCCGTTCTGCAGGCCCACTCGCCAGCCCTAGGGCCAGTCGGAAACGTCCTGCTGAGTATACCCCAGTAGGCGTATCCCCATCAGAACCGGTGTGCATGAAGATAGGGGACGGGCATCGTTAGAACTTGCATTGGATCTCTGAAGAAACCACATATTGCGAGTCTAAAAATAATTTTTTCAAAAAATCACGGGCGATAGATCATGTACCTGTAGTACAAACCGGACCCACTTCCTACCGATTCGGCAGACATTTGTCCTTTTTACCCGGGATTGACGAAAAGGTTTGAGATGTACCGGTTGGGATATAGTCCATGTAAGGTGGTCTAGTATTTTAGGAAAATAGGACGGTAGCATTCTGAAACGGCATTTTGGTGGTTACTTCACAAAACGACCCGTTTTTTGCGCTCGGAAAATGGAAAAGGGATTTTCCGTGCGACAAAAAGGAAAACTTCCTCCTGCAACATTGTTCTACATACCAATGTCCACACACATGCATAATATGGGCACAACATCACAAACTATGCCGTGATTCAGCACATAACATCGGTCATTTGGACCGAAAGCCATGAAACCTCGAACATGATAGGTCATTTTGTGAAGGTTTTTTCGAAACATGATCAATATACCAAGTCTGGTATTTTTCCTTTCAACTATGTAACATAATATGACACCACGCGAAGGATTTGCATTGTTCGGATTTTTTTTGAATTTGTTATGCCCGTTTTGAATTATCTGAATTTCTAACTATGGTCGAACCGGTGTGCATGAAGATAGGGGACGGGCATCGTTAGAACTTGCATTGGATCTCTGAAGAAACCATATATTGCGAGTCTAAAAATGATTTTTTCAAAAAATCACGGGCGATAGATCATGTACCTGTAGTACAAACCGGACCCACTTCCTGCCGATTCGGCAGACATTTGTCCTTTTTACCCGGGATGGACGAAAAGGTTTGAGATGTACCGGTTGGGATATAGTCCATGTAAGGTGGTCTAGTATTTTAGGAAAATAGGACGGTAGCATTCTGAAACGGCATTTTGGTGGTTACTTCACAAAACGACCCGTTTTTTGCGCTAGGAAAATGGAAAAGGGATTTTCCGTGCGACAAAAAGGAAAACTTCCTCCTACAACATTGTTCTACATACCAATGTCCACACACATGCATAATATGGGCACAACATCACAAACTATGCCGTGATTCAGCACATAACATCGGTCATTTGGACCGAAAGCCATGAAACCTCGAACATGATAGGTCATTTTGTGAAGGTTTTTTCGAAACATGATCATTGTTCGGCACACATTTAGTCCCGGATGTAGTCACAAACCGGGACTAAAGGGATTGCGGCAGAGTGGGCCAGACAACACTAATAATAGGGGTGAGTGTCGACATTATGTCGTGCGGCTTGTACCTTGTCCCGGATGGTGTCACCAACCGGGACTAAAGATGAACCTTTAGTCCCAGTTGGAGACACCAACCGGGACAAAAGATGAGTCAGCACTAATAATAGGGGTGAGTGTCGACATTATGTCGTGAGTGTCGACATTATGCCGAGCTGCTTGTACTATAAATATGCATCCTTGTGAGTCCAGTCCTCCAGCCAGTTTGAGGCATCTCCAAGATGGTTTTAGAGAGCAGGGACACCACTACGGCCAGTTTCAGGGAGATGCCGACGGAGCCCAGTCCTCCGGCATCTCCGAGAAACTGGTCATAGAGGCACTCCCTAATATGTGAAATTAGTTAGCTCCGAGGCGTATTGATCTAGTTAGTGAAGTTACAAGCTGCAAGATGGTTTTCGAGAGCAGGGACACCACTGCGGCCAGTTTCAGGGAGATGCCGACGGAGCCCAGTCCTCCGGCATCTCCGAGAAACTGGTCATAGAGGCACTCCCTAATATGTGAAATTAGTTAGCTCCGAGGCGTATTGATCTAGTTAGTGAAGTTACAAGCTGCAAGATGGTTTCCGAGAGCAGGGACACCACTGCGACCAGTTTCAGGGAGATGCCGACGGAGCCCAGTCCTCCGGCATCTCCGAGAAACTGGTCATAGAGGCACTCCCTAATATGTGAAATTAGTTAGCTCCGAGGCGTATTGATCTAGTTAGTGAAGTTACAAGCTGCAAGATGGTTTTCGAGAGCAGGGCCACCACTACGACCAGTTTCAGGGAGATGCCGACGGAGCCCAGTCCTCCGGCATCTCCAAGAAACTGGTCATAGAGGCACTCCCGGTCCAGCCACAAAATGGGACTAACACTCAAGACATTTATTAATATTAAAAACTGAGACTACAAAACCGGGACTAAAGGCCACAAACCGCGAAAGATATCCTTCGGTCAAGCCACAAACCGCGAAAGACATGAACTAGAGTTACATAATATGAGCATGAACTTCTTGGCATATGTCATTCCTTATGACCGCTTCAGACGTAACCATGGATCATCTTCTTTACTTAACAGAATGCTTGGGTCAGTTTTCACTGTGAAGGGCGGAATTTCATCAAACTTATTATAATCTTCTGACATGTCTGTCTTGTCCTCGATTCCCACGATGTTTCTTTTCCCTGAAAGAACTATGTGACGCTTTGGCTCATCATATGATGTATTCGTTTGCATATTTTTTCTTTTTTTCGGTCTGGAGGACATGTCCTTCACATAGAAAACCTGAGACACATCATTGGCTAGGACGAATGGTTCATCTCTATAACCAAGATTGTTGAGATCCACTGTTGTCATTCCGTACAACTGGTCTATCTTTACCCCTTCCCCATTCAGGTTGACCCATTTGCAGCGAAACAAAGGGACCTTAAAAGAGACTCCATAGTCTAGTTCCCATATCTCCTCTATGTAACCATAATATGTGTCCTTTTGTCCATTCTCGTCTATTGCATCAAAGCGGACACCACTATTTTGGTTGGTGCTCTTTTTATCTTGGGCGATCGTGTAGAATGTATTCCCATTTATTTCGTACCCTTGGAAATTCAATACAGTAGAAGATGGTGACGCGGCCAACAAGTATAGCTGATCTCCAACAGTGGTGCCATTCAAGAGATGTGTCCGCATCCAACCACCGAAAGACTTCATGTGTTTATCTGTAATCCATGATTCAGGCTTCCCCGGGTTTTTGGAGCGTACAATATTCTTGTGTTCCTCGATATACGGAGCTGCCAAGGTGGAATTATGTAGAACTGTGTAGTGTGCTTTAGTGAAAGAATCCCCGTCCCTGCATATCATTGCTTTCTTTCCCAGCGTGCCTTTTCCACTTAGTCTTCCCTCATGCCGCGAGTCAGAAACACGAATCGGCTTAAGGTCAGGAATAAAGTCAACACAAAACTCAATGACCTCCTCTGTTCCATATCCCTTGGAGATGCTTCCTTCTGGTCTAGCACGGTTATGAACATATTTCTTTAAGAATCCCATGAACCTCTCAAAGGGGAACATATTGTGCAGAAATACCGGACCGAGAATGGCAATCTCTTCCACTAGATGAACCAGGAGATGCGTCATAATATTGAAGAAGGATGGTGGGAACACCAATTCAAAACTAACAAGACATTGTACCACATCCTTCTGTAACCTTGGCAGAATATCTGGATTGATTACCTTCTGAGATATTGCATTGAGGAATGCACACAGCTTCACAATGGGTACTCGAACATTTTCCGGTAGAAGCCCCCTCAATGCAATCGGAAGCAACTGCGTCATAATCACGTGACAGTCATGAGACTTCAGGTTTTGGAACTTTTTCTCTGCCATATTTATTATCCCCTTTATATTAGATGAGAAGCCCGACGGCACCTTGATACTGTAAAGGACTTCAAAAAACATTTCCTTCTCTGCTTTGGTAAGAGCATAGCTGGCACGACTTAAGTGACGCCCTTTATCCGTCTTGTTATCTCTATGCATGTTCTTTGGGTATTTCATAATATGTTGGTCCTCCCGTGCTTCAGGTGTATCTTTTGTCTTACCATACACGCCTAGGAATCCTAGCAGGTTCACGCAGAGATTCTTCGTCACGTGCATCACGTCGATTGAAGAGCGGACACGCAGGACTTTCCAATATGGCAGCTCCCAAAATATAGATTTCTTCTTCCACATGGGTGCGTGTCCTGTAGCGACGTCGTTCGGAACTGATTGACCGCCGGGACCCTTTCCAAAGATTACTTCTATGTCCTTGACCATACCAAATACATCATCACCAGCAGGGAGTTCAGGCTTCTTCCGGTGATCTGCCTCACCTTTAAAATGCTTGCCTTTCTTTCTTACGGGATGATTGGTCGGAAGAAATCGTCGATTCGCTAGGTACACAACCTTCTTGCATTTATGAAAATATGTACCTTCGGTCTTATCTAAACAGTGGGTGCATGCCTTATATCCTTTGTTTGTCTGTCCTGAAAGGTTACTAAGAGCAGGCCAATCATTGATGGTTACGAATAACAACCCTCGTAGATTAAATGGCTCCTGTTTGTTCTCATCCCACACACGTACACCTGGTTTGCCCCACAACTGTAAGAGTTCTTCAACTAATGGCCTAAGGTACACATCAATGTCGTTGCCCGGTTGCTTCGGGCCTTGGATGAGCACTGGCATCATAATGAACTTACGCTTCATGCACAACCAAGGAGGTAGGTTGTAGATACATAGAGTCACGGGCCAGGTGCTGTGACTGCAGCTCTGCTCCCCAAAAGGATTCATGCCATCCGTACTTAGACCAAACCATAAGTTCCTTGCGTCACCTGCAAAGTCTGTGATGGGGATACGCCTACTGGGGTATACTCAGCAGGACGTTTCCGACTGGCCCGAGGGCTGGCGAGTGGGCCTGCAGAACGGCGAGTGGATTGAAGCCCAGCAAGGTACCGAGCGACTGGAAGCTGAAGGCCCAGGCGAGTAGATAGGCCCAGTCGGACTAGGTTAAACGACTACTGAAGCTGTAACCGAATCGGTTGAGATATGTAAACCCTAGGGGAGGTGAGCCTATATAAACCTCCCTATGGGGTGAGTAGAGACACGTTCCCTCGTACACCTAAGCGACTCGCCGCCTAGCCGCCGAGCTCGCCCATTGTAACACCTCCCTAATACAATCTAGCAGGAGTAGGTCTTTACCCTCCGGGGGGCCGAACCTGGGTAAACCCTGTGTCTTTGCCCTCATCTCGCACCGCAGATGGCTGGCCGCCCTTGCCCCTCGTTCTACTACTCGCTGCCGATTGCAGCGTCTGCCGTGACCATTCCCATGACAGTGGCGCCCACCGTGGGGCCTGGCCGGTCTGGCCGGTGTTCTGCGGCGAGATCCAATCTGCCCATCAACGAGATGGTCGCCACCGGCCGCATGATAGCGATCGGCGAGATGCTCCAGATCTTGCCGAGCAGCTACGTCCCGGCGGCGCAACCCGTCACGCACAGCGTGATCCTGCCAATCGGCACGATCAGCCTCTTCGTCGGCCTCACCGACGTCATCGTCTAGGAGGACTCGGCTCGCATCCGCGAGTCGCCGCCACGCGATCGGCTCTCCGAGAGCCAGGTTCGCACGATCCACCGCCTTGCCTCCGAGTACAACTCTGCCCACAGCAACGTGGCCGGGAATTCAGCGGCCGCAGAAGATGCGGCCCTCACCGACGACGCCGACTCGGCGACCCCGGCGTCACTCGCCGGATCCATCACCGCGGCCTCATCCGCGGGCTCCATCGCCCAGGTCTCCAACGCGGGAGACTTCGAGGACCCCTCCATCCTCGGGATCTTCGAATTCGACTCCGGGTCGGAGAACTCCGCCGACCTCCGCGATGGAGCCAGTCGCCACGCCGCGGCTTACATGGCCACCGGCACCGATCCGCCGGAGGATCCTTTCTCCACCCCAATCCCTCCTAACGCCACGGCAACGGAGGTCGAGGAACTCCGCTTGAAACTGGCGGAGGCGGTACGCAAGGAGCAGGCCGAGCGCGAAAAATTTCGCCTCGAGCAGGTGACGGCGCAGGAGCTGTCACGCTACCACCAGCAGCGGATCAGGTCACGTTTGAACCCCACCGTTCAAGGGCGTGCCCTGAACTTCGACGACGAAAACGACCCGGCCCGCATAGCCGAGCGCGCGATCTGCGAGAACGCGCCACCAGGAGGAAGCGCCCGGCCCCCACCAGGATCGACGGCGATGGGTGCCCCACCACCGCCCAACCGCACCCCTCCCAGGGACCAGCCGCGGATAGTTGTCTCCTCACGGGAGCGAGACGCAAACGGCCTCCCACTGTTCTCCACCCCGATGGACAACCTCGTGGCAGGCCGAGCAGCAACCGATAGCATCACGGCCACTGGCGACGGCGCCTTACAGATCCAGTACGTCAGGGCCCTGCTTGCGAAGGCCGTGGAGCAGAAAAAAGCGGGCGCCGACTCGCAAGGTCGAGTATACTCGCGTTCCACGGGAAGCAGAGCGGCCTCCAGCGGCCGCCCAGCGGCGGCAAACACCCTCAATTGCCCGCCACCAGAGCCACTGCAGCTCCAACACCGACCCGCGAACGCAGCACTCTCCACCAACGACCCCAGGCCGGCGACCAACTTCGTCGCCGCTAACGGACAACCCATCGACGCCCGCACCCACATCATCAACAACCAAAGCTGGCGCGCACGCCAGACCGACGACTTGCGGCACACCCTAACTAATCGCCGCGATGGCGAGCCTATGGGGTCGCTCAGTCGACTTGGGCCTAAGTGCTTCGGACCAATGATCCGAGGCGAGAAGTACCCGCCAAACTTCAAGGCGCCAAAGGAGATAGAAAAATACGACTCCTCGTATGACCCAGCAGTCTGGCTCGACACATACCTCATGGCAATGGGGATCGCGGGTCACACTGACCTACTCGCCGCCCGTTACCTCCCACTGATGATGGAGGGGACGTGCAGGCAGTGGATCAACACTCTCCCCCAGGACAGTATCGACTCCTGGGAGGAAATGCGCGACGCCTTCGTCAGGCACTTCGAGTGCTCCTACACCCGCGCCACCACCATTGAGGACCTGGAACGATGCGTCCAGGGACCCCGTGAGTCGACCCGCAACTGGGTCCAACGGTGGCAAGATCTTTGGTACAACGCGGTCGGCATCCACCCGGACACCGCGATCCATTGCTTCAAGACCTCGTGCCGCTACGAGCCTCTAGTCGCCAAGCTCAAGCGACATTCCCGCACACTCGACAACATCCCCGACCTCCTCGAGATCGCCAAACGGTACGCCGAGGAAGATCCAAACCAGGAAACTGACGACGAGTCAGGAGGGCAACGCCGCACGGGCGGCAACGATAGCGGACGCCGAACCGACCTACGCTACAGCGGCACCCGCCTCACTGGCAAGCGCCGCAGCGACGGGCGAGTCGACTTCGTCGCCCGCGCCGTCGCCGTCAATGCGGTGGCCCAAACAGACGTCCCCCAGTTCCTGAACTGGTCGGAACAGCCCATCACCTGGAGCCGGCAAGACCACTCGCCACGCATCGAGTACCCAGGATGAGTCGCCTTGGTGGTCAAGCCCAAGGTTGGCGACTACTGGCTCCCCAAGACACTGATGGACGGCGGCAACTCCATCAACATCCTCTAGCTCGACACCTTCAGGCGGTTGCGGCTCCCGCAGTCGATGATCGAGACAACCCACACCACGTTCCACGGCATCGTCCCCGGTCGGAAGGCGTATCCGATCGGCAAAGTCACGCTGCCAGTCACTTTCGGTACTCCGGCAAACTTCCGCACCGAGCGGATCGTCTTCGAGCTGGTGCCCTTCGACAGCCCTTACCACTGCGTCCTGGGGCGCCAGGCGTTCGCTAAATTCATGGCAGCGCCCCACTACGCGTACAACGCGATGAAGCTCCCCGGGCCGTGCGGCATCATCACCGTCAACGGCGACCCCGACATGGCCGCCGAATGCGAGGCCAAAGGAGCCGAACTCGCCGACGCCGTCATCGCGGCAGAGACTAATCACGCCGACGAGCTCGCCAAATACGCGAGCGGGGTCAACAATGACGACCCCACAATACTCAAGAAGCCCAACTCAGAGGGCGCAAACACCTCAACCTTTGAGGCCACGACGCACACTCGCACCGTCGAGCTGGTCCCAGGCGACTCCAGCCAGACGGTGACGATCGGGACAGGCATGAGCCCAGCATAGGAAGGCGCGCTCATCGAGTTCCTCCGTGAGAACAGGGACATCTTCGCATGGAAACCTTCCGACATGCCCGGTGTCCCTAGGGAGCTCGCTGAGCACAAACTAAACGCCGACCCCAAAGTGCGACCTGTCAAGCAGTCGCTACGACCCTTCATTGAAGAACGTCGTCGAGCAATCGCCGAGGAAGTGCAGCGTTTACTCGCTGCCGGCTTCATCCGGCCAATCAAATACTCCAAGTGGCTGGCAAACCCAGTCCTGGTCAAGAAGAAAAACGGGACCTGGAGAATGTGTATCGACTACACAAACCTGAACAGCGCCTGCCCAAAGGAGCAGTTCGTCCTCCCGCGGATCGATCAGATAATCGATTCAACCGCGGGTTCGGAGTCGCTATGTTTCCTCGACGCCTACTCCGGGTACAACCAGATCAAAATGGATGTCGAAGACGAGGAGAAGACGGCGTTCATCACGCCATTCGGAGCCTTCTGCTACACCGCCATGACCTTCGGCCTCAAGAACGCCGGGGCAACCTACCAGCGGTGCATGCAAGAATGCCTCGCGAGCCAAATTGGCCGCAAAATCCACGTCTACATCGACGACGTGGTCGTGAAATCCGCTCGCCAAGGCGACCTACTCGCCGACCTGGCGGAAACCTTCGCCAATCTGCGAAGGTACAAGATAAAGCTCAACCCAGGCAAGTGCACCTTCGGTGTACCCGCCGGACAACTACTGGGGTACGTCGTCTCCAAACGAGGGATCGAGGCGAACCCAACAAAGATCGACACGATCGCCCGGCTCGGCAAACCCGAGTGCCTGCGTGACGTCTAGAAGCTGGCCGGGCGAGTAGCGGCTATCAGTCGCTTCATCCCCCGCCTGGGCGAAAAGGCGATGCCCCTATACCGCCTGATGCGCAAGAACCCCACCTTCCAGTGGGACAAGGAGGCGGACGACGCGCTCCGCGACCTCAAAAAAGTGCTACTCGCCGCAGCACTACTCGCCGCCCCCGCCGACAAAGAACCTATGTTGGTTTACGTCGCGGCGTCCGAGCGCGTCGTCAGTGCTGTGATGGTCGTCGAACGCCAGAGGAAGGAAAGGAGCGCCCGGTTCAGCGGCCGGTGTACTACATCAGCGAGGTCCTCACCGAGTCGCGCCAGCGGTACCCACAGTACCAAAAGCTAGTATACGCGGTCTTCAGGGCTCAGCGGCGCCTGCCGCACTACTTCCAGGAGCACCCGGTCACGGTCGTCTCCTCAGCGCCACTGCAAGACATCATCCGCAACCGCGAGGCGACCGGACGGGTCGCCAAGTGGGCCGTCGAGATCGGCGTCCACAACATTAAATACGAGCCACGAAGGGCGATTAAGTCGCAGGCACTGGCAGACTTCATCGCCGACTGGGAGGAGGCCCAGCTGCCAGAGAAGCTGCCGTACCTCCATTACTGGAGCCTGCACTTCGACGGCTCCAAGAACGCGGACGGTGCAGGAGCGGGGATAGTGTTGACTTCACCAAAGGGCGACAAGCTCCGCTACATCCTCCGCCTCGAATTCACGCCCTGCACCAACAACATGGCTGAATACGAGGCCCTACTCCACGGCATGCGAGCAGCCAAGGAGATGAACGTCAATCGCCTTCGATGCTACGGAGATTCCGACCTCGTCGCGGGGCAAGTCGCCGGCACCTGCGACGCCATCTCCCCTACCATGGCGGCGTACCGCCAAGAGGTGGACAAGTTGGGCGGCCACTTCACCGGCTACTCTGTCGAGTGGATCGACAGGCGAAAAAACGAGGAGGCCGACGCCCTCTCTCGCATCGCATCGGGTCGGCTCGACTCGCACCACCCGCCGGCGTGTTCCTCGACACAATCTCCAAACCATCAGTCTCTCCCCCGAGGGAGATCGACATCGGAGTCCCACTCCAACCAGAGGCAGCCTTGGTCGCACTCATTACCGAGCCAGACGACTGGACCAAGCCCTACATCGCCTACCTGGAAGCCGGCACCCTGCCAGCAGACGAGACAGACGCTCGAATGATCGCTCGCCGATGCAAGTCTTACACCATCATCGACGGCGAGCTACACAAGCGCAGCGTCACCGGCGTGTTCCAACGTTGCGTCCAACCGGCTGAAGGACGCAAAATCCTCCATGACATTCAGTCAGGTGACTGCGGCCACCACGCCGCCGCTTGCTCCCTGGTCGCCAAGGCTATGCGACACGGCTTCTACTGGCCCACCGCACACGCCGATGCTGTCGACATTGTCCAGCGATGCGCCGGGTGCCAGAAGTACGCCAATCAGACGCGCGTACCGAGCTCGGCGCTCAAAACGATCCCCATCACTTGGCCATTCGCCGTATGGGGCATGGACATGGTAGGCCCCTTCAAGAAAGCCCCCTCCGGCTACACCCACCTGCTAGTCGCCGTCGACAAATTCACCAAGTGGGTGGAGGCCAAGCCAGTCCGGAAATGCGACGGCAAGACCGCCACTAAATTCCTACGCGAGCTCATATATCGCTACGGGTTCCCAAATAGTATCATCACGGACAACGGCACAAACTTCGCCAAGGGAGCAATGGCCGAATTCTGCGAAGAGCACCACATCCGGCTCGATCTCGCGTAAGTCGCCCACCCGGAATCCAACGGCCAGGCGGAACGAGCCAACCAAAGCATCCTCCATGGCCTGAAGCCGCGACTCCAAGTACCACTCGAGCGCACCGCTGGGTGCTGGGTCGAAGAGTTGCCCTCCGTCATCTAGGGAATCCGCACCTCGGTTAACAGATCGACGGGATTCACTCCCTTCTTCATGGTCTACGGCGCCGAAGCAGTCATGCCCACCGACCTCGAACACGACTCGCCGCGGGTCGTCCATTATACGGAGGCCGCAAACGAGCTGGCCCGCCAAGATGGGCTCGACCAGCTCGACGAAGCACGCGACCTCGCTCGGTCACGCACCGCCATCTACCAGCAAGGACTCCGCCGCTACCACAGCCGACGGGTGAAAACCCGCACCTTCCAGGAAGGCGACCTGGTGTTACGCCTCATCCAGGACAAGAAGGGCATGCACAAGCTCTCCCCTCCGTGGGAGGGCCCGTTCGCTATCGGGCGCGTACTCGGCAACGACGCCTATTACCTCATCGACGTCCGCGGGGACGGCGAGCTCGACGTCAAGCGACCATGGAATGTAAACCTCCTCCGGAAGTTCTACTCCTAGAACCCCACACATGTACTCTCCAGTCGCTATGAAATAAAAGAAACGGTTACCGCAAATTGCGCCTACTCTCCATGACTTGTGCCACTCGCACTCGTAATAACAGCGGTACGCTAAAATGCAGAAGTCAACCTTTGGTACAGCGATCGGCACGGCTAAGTAGTGCGCTGTAAGAGCACTGAATCACTTCAGGTCTTGCATCGTCCATGAAAAACGCCAACCCGGAGCCCCATTGGAGTCGCCTAGCTCGACTGGTTTTACGAGCCAAGACAACTGCCCTCGCTTCTCACAGCGACCTTGGTCCTCCGCATCCTCGGCATAGCGACTCGAACGGCTAAGTACCACGCTCGGGGACTGAATACCAGTTCGTCGCGATCGGTCAGGGAAAACGCCAAGTAAGAGAGCATGCCCAGGACTCGCCACGTGACTGACCCCACGGGCCAGGCAGGAGTGACGCGCTCACACCAACGCGCTAAGTCCTCAACCACCCTCGAGTCGCGCCTAGAACTACCAAGTACCACGCTCGGGGACTCGGCCACCCGACCCCGTTCGCGTACGGGAAAACGGTAAAGTACAGAGCACTCAAGGGAGTCGCCTTGCGACTGGCTCTCCGAGCTCGGGCGAGTCGACCAAATCAACAAAACACATGATAACAACACACATCATATACGAGGTAAACCCCACAAAAGGGCGGACGCGCTCGGGGAGTCGTCCAAAATCAATCCAAAGCACACAAATAAATAGCAAAATAGATACGACGTCCCATTCAATCGCATATTGCATTGTCTTATGTTACAAAATATGCCCGCGTGGCAGAACTGCTGCTAACACTTCAAGGCAAACTACCCTACTCTGCAGGCTTCGATGACGACTCGCCAGCATCCCGGCGATTACGGATGAACGCGGTGTACGGGTTTGATGGATACGTCGTCAGTTCACCCGCCATCGCCGCGCGAAAAGGCTGCTCGACCTTGAAGTCACGATGCGGCGGCTCGGGGTCGTTCGGCGCGACGACCGTTTCCTGGTAGGGAAGGAGGTCGCCCATCGCCCAGACACGCTCCGAGTACGTGGCGGCACGCTCCTGCAACTTGAGAACCTCGGACAGATCCACCGCGCCAGTCAACGATGGATACCCACTCGTCACATCGTCAACGTCGAAATCTTCGGGGAAGTGGGCGAGTCCAAGGCTCAGTGCTGTCGACGCTCCACGCCGAAACGCCGACCGCGTCATGAACTCAACGACCGCGGGCGCCTTCTCCAAATATTCCCACACCTCAACGAGGTCGCTGGGAATAACCTCCGTGGGCGACATTTCTTGAAGGTAGGCGCGGATGCACGTCGCCGACAGCGTCGCCGAGTCGACGAGCATGCTTACGCACTGCCTCGCGTCGAGCGAGCTCGCTTCTTCTTGGCTATCAATAATGCGACCTGCGAGAAGGAGACAATGATGAGTACGACGGACACCACAAAAACCACAACTAACAGAAAAGGAAGATGCACTCACCAAGCAACGGGCGGGCGAGTCCCGTGATGAAGCACTGAAGCGACGTGTGGTCGTCCTGAAGCCCTGCAATAAGGACTTCCGACACCTTGCGATCCTCCTCCGCGGCCGCAATGGCGGCCTTAGCTCGCCCGTCCGCCGAGCTCGCTTCTTCTCTCGCCTCCCGCAGTTCGCGCTCGAGGTCGGCGACCCGCTGTTCAGCAGCACCCAGAGCAGATCGCGCCGCCACCAACTCACCAGCAGGGACAAGCTCCTGGCGAGCTTCCTCTGCCTTCGCAGCAACAGCCTGAAGCTCTTTGTTCGCCTCCTGGATGGTGGCCAGCTCCTTCTCAGCACGCTGTTTCGCGGCCAATCGGTCCGCCGACTCAAGCTGCAGACCCTGCATATCATCAAAAAAGTCAGTAAAAACGAACTTCCTAAGTGCCCACCCGCTGAAATTTAGCGAGTGCGCACTCGGGGACTGGCGATCAAGAAATTCCTAAGTGCCCACCCGCTGAAATTTAGCGAGTGCGCACTCGGGGACTGGCGATCAAGAAATTCCTAAGTGCCCACCCGCTAAAATTTAGCGCGTGCGCACTCGGGGACTGGATACGAAAATAAAAGACGAGAAATTATAAGAATCAAGCCGCTGCAAAGCACCGACCTGATCCTCGGGGACTGGATGTACCTGGATGGCTGCGCCAAGCATGCCATGGAGTTGTATCGCGTCCACGGATGCGAGTAACGCTGGCGTGTGCCCACGACGCTGGTCGACTTCAGCATCGGCGGTCCCCGGAGCGAGGCTCGGGGGCGCAGCCCCGCTCGCCGTGGCCGCCTTGGTTACGAAGCGGGGGAAGGTAGCGATAGAGGCACCCGCTCCAAAGGAAGTCGCCTCCGCCGTTCCAAGCAAGGAAACGCTCTCCTTCGTAGACGCGGCTGCCTCCACCGCGGGTCCGGCCGGCGCGACCGCCGTGTCGTCAGAGACAGTGACGATGTCGTCACCCTTGGCCTTCTTACTGCCATCCGCTGAGGCGACGACCGCGTCCGCTTTCCTCTTACGGGAAGGATCCTCCTCGATAGCGGCGGAGGGTACCTGGGCCACGGTCGGGTGGCCCATCCTTTTCACTCCGGTCCTGCACATCAATCGAATCAATAAAGACAATCAAAATAGTTATGGAAAATAGGGAAGGGTGAACGCACTCACTTGGCGACTGGGATGAAACGTAGCCCTGTACGAAGGCTGGCCGGTTTTTCCAGTTCGGGGCCCAGTTGGCGACTGAGCCCCAGTTCCAGGACGTCGCGTGCCCAAGACACGGACGGCTTCTTCGTCGTTGAGGCCGCGGCTGGCGCCTATGGGACACCCTCGGCGGGGGCTTCCTCGCGAATTGGAGCCGCTACAGCCGGAGCCTCCTTGCGGGGCGAAGCCGCCACAATCGGAACCTCCTTGCGAGGCGAAGTCGCCGCAGCCGGAGCCTTCCCTAGCCCAGAGACTGGCGCGAATGGCGGAGGCATCGAGGCCAGCGGCACTTCCACGGTCGGCGTGTCTAGCGCGGTTGTCGTTGGGGGCACGCCGTCACCGGACGAGCTGGGGGCATCGGAGCTGCTCGTCGAGTGCGGCGGCGAGGCCATCCTCGACGGCTTCGTTTTCCTCTTCGGGGGGGCCCTCGCTTCCTTTTCCTTCTTCTTCTTCTTCGAAGTAGTGGCCTGGCGGCGCGAGGTGGTTTCTGGGAGCTCGTCGTCGTCATCATGACGCTCGAGGCTTCTGCTCGCTTCGATTTCGCGCTGACGTTGCCCGCGGGTTTTTCGGACCAGCGGGGCGATTTCCTCTTCGGACTCGTCCTCGTCGTCCTCGTTGCCCCTCGCGGGTGGCGATTCGCCTATGTCCTGGGCGGATGGCCCCGGGCTCTCATCATCAGAAGGTGGGAGCCACCCTTCCACCACTTGGAATAGCTGCGATGGATACAAAATAGAATCAGAATTACCGCGACTGCATACGCTGCGATTGCGAACAAGGTAAAGAAATTACCGTTGGAGCCAGACGCTTCGCGGTGTAGGGGGCGACCCCGGCCTGTGCATCCAGGTACACCGCCTGGGTGATCTTCTTCAACGCTGGGAGATAATCCTCCAGCTTCCACTCGTCGAGGCAGGCCTTCGTCGAGTCTCCCCGGCCCGTGTACTGATACATGTAGTGGTCGCGTTGGGCGAGTGGAACGAGCTGTCGCCCAAGCCAGCAATTGTACAAGTTTATCGTCTGAAGGCCCTTCTTTTTCAGACCACGGATGGCCTGGAGCATCTCGTCAACGACCATCCGCTGGTCGTCGGGGAGCTTGCCGACTTGGAGATGGCGCGTCTCGGAACGATTGGCCGAGTACCGCGGGATCGCCACCTCGTCCTCCGGGGTCGCCTCGGCCACGTAGAACCATGACTTCTTCCAGTCGCTCGCTGCCTTGGCGGGTAGCATCAGATCAAAGAAAGAAGCTTTGGACTTGAGCTGGAACGTCAAGCCGCCCGCGGCTAGCATTGGGCCGCCTGCCTCCTCGCGGCTGACCCGTCCATGGAACAGATCTTGCCACAAGGGAAAGTAGGGCCGGCATCCCAAGTAGCACTCGCAGAACGCCACGAAGATGGCGAGCTGCTCAATGCTGTGGGGACCCAGATCTGAAGGCTGGATCCCGTAGTAGGCGCAAAAACGCCGGAAGAACAAAGATGTGGGAAACCCTAGCCCCCGCTCGAGATGACTGGTGAAACAGACGAATTCCCTCTCTCGCGGGTTTGGGGTCGTTTCTCCGGCTGCGGGGATACGCCAACAGCCGGCTCGCAGGATTCCAGCCTCCTCGAAAGAGGCCAGCTGTGCCCTCGTGCACTTGGACCTGCCCCATGGTTCGGTGGGAAGGGCCATAGCCGAGAGGTTGGTTGGAGATCGGAGGATTTCGGGTCGATTGGATCGCGGAGCAAAGGAAGGAAAATGCGCGCACTTGGAAGAAGTGGTGGGCAGTTGGCTCTACGATTGCCTGCCATTCCTCTTATATGGCGGGAGTTACCCGCCAAATCAGGGGGCCGTTACCGCGCGATGATTACGCCGAAAGTTACCGTTGGATTACCCCAACGGCTAGTTTGACCACGCCTGACGGTCGAACTCCAGCCACTCGGCTCGCTAGGTCAATCACCACGACCGCGTTCCGCCGACTCGACTCGCCCAAGACGCGACTTGGTTCAACGGATTTTCTTCTTCATACAGGAGCCCGCCGACGATTCGACTGGATGCCTACTCTGAAGCCGTATACTCCGACTGCCAGCAGCCACTTACGCCCAATCGACGACGGCCTCGGGGACTACTGATGGGGATACGCCTACTGGGGTATACTCAGCAGGACGTTTCCGACTGGCCCGAGGGCTGGCGAGTGGGCCTGCAGAACGGCGAGTGGATTGAAGCCCATCAAGGTACCGAGCGACTGGAAGCTGAAGGCCCAGGCGAGTAGATAGGCCCAGTCGGACTAGGTTAAACGACTACTGAAGCTGTAACCGAATCGGTTGAGATATGTAAACCCTAGGGGAGGTGAGCCTATATAAACCTCCCTATGGGGTGAGTAGAGACACGTTCCCTCGTACACCTAAGCGACTCGCCGCCTAGCCGCCGAGCTCGCCCATTGTAACACCTCCCTAATACAATCTAGCAGGAGTAGGTCTTTACCCTCCGGGGGGCCGAACCTGGGTAAACCCTGTGTCTTTGCCCTCATCTCGCACCGCAGATGGCTGGCCGCCCTTGCCCCTCGTTCTACTACTCGCTGCCGATTGCAGCGTCTGCCGTGACCATTCCCACGACAGTCTGGGAAGTCTCTCTCGATTTTTCTCCACTGTGACCCATCAGCAGGGTGTCTCAACTCCCCGTCTTTCTTACGGTCTTCTTTGTGCCATCGCAACAACCTGGCATGCTCTTTGTTTCTGAACATGCGTTTCAACCTTGGTATTATAGAAGCATACCACATAACCTTAGCAGGAACCCTCTTCCGGAGGGGCTCTCCCTCAACATCACCAGGGTCATCTCGTCTGATCTTATACCGCAACGCGTTGCATACCGGGCATTTATCTAAATTCTCATACTCCTTACCGCGGTAGAGGATGCAGTCATTAATGCATGCATGTATCTTTTGCACATCTAATCCCAGAGGACAGAGAGTCTTCTTTGCTTCGTAGGTACTCTCGGGAAGTTCGTTATGTTTTGGAAACTTCGGCTTCATTATTTTCAGCATCTTTTCAAATGAGGAGTCAGTTAGACCACACTCTGCCTTCCATCGCAACAATTCCAGTGTGGTACCGAGCTTTGTGCTGCCATCTTCACAATTTGGGTACAACAATTTCTTGTGATCTTCTAACATGCCCTCTAACTTCAACTTCTCATTTTCTGTTTCACAGTCTCGCTTTGCATCAGAAATGACCCTACCAAGTTCATCAGCCGGCTCATCTGATGCCCGTTCTTCACCTTTTTCCTCTCCATTGTCTTCCATTGCAGTATCACCGTATTCAGGAAACATATGATGATAGTTGTTATCATCATCTTCTTCTTCACCATCTTCCATCATAACCCCTCTTTCCCCGTGCTTGGTCCAGCAATTATAGTTGGGCATGAAACCTTTCATAATCAGGTGGCCGCGAATGATTTTCGAGGAAGAGTACTCCTTGTTGTTCCGACATTGAACACATGGACAACGTATAAATCCATTCTCTTTGTTTGCCGTAGCCACATCGATAAATTTATCCACGCCTTTGATATACCCGGCTACCCGCCGGTCACCGTACATCCATTCCCGACCGTTCATCTGCATCATATAAGTAAGTTTATCAAAAAACAGGACATCATAAATAGTGAAATAACCAATTCACACCGACACATGAATTGTATCAATGACCTAGAAAAGATAAGATTGCTAACCTCGATCGAGGGAAATAAAGAGGAGAAAGCTCAAGTGCGTCTCGGACACCTTCTATATTTTTGTTCTATGAGAAATTCAACGGGATTATTCACTCAAACATTTCAACAAACACCTTCAATGCATGCATGAGAAAAAACTAGCACACCCCCTCACACCTTCCACCATTCGAAAAAACAGAGTGGAGGCAGAGGGGGCTGGGGCGTTGCATTTATAGAAGGCAGGGGTCTTTAGTCCCGGTTGGAGCCAGCAACCGGGACTAAAGGTGCGTGCCACGCCACGTGGCTGTGGCCAAACCTTTAGTCCCGGTTGGTGGCTCCAACCGGGACGCATGCCCCCTTACCAACCGGGACCCATGCCCCTGGCCCCGTGCCCGCTCCAACCGGGACGCGTGCCAGCATTAGTCCCGGTTGGTGGCGCAACCGGGACTAATGCTCCCAGGGGTGGCGAACGGATGGCCCTTTTTCCTCTAGTGACCATACATTTACCTAGAGCTCTACAAGTCTCCAGAATCTTTCTCCATCAAAGCTTTGCTTATTTTGAACGACAACGACAAGTATTACAGGTCTATGACATGCAAACGTCCACAAAGACGTGGTAATTGATATTCAAAGTCAGGATCGTGCCGAATAAAATGGATGATTTCCAAATTGCATTTAACTTCTGCATCGATTAGTTCTCGAAACAGGCTTTCGTCCCGCTTTATAAATAAAGCATACATGTGAGACCGCTGATGGGTCAGACAGCACAACGCCGAAGGGACAGACTGTAACAATTATGAGACCACTGCTGGGGCAAACAGCACAACAAAAGCCCACAAGGAAAAACAAGAGAAAGAAAAAGAACAAAATGCCGATAGCGCCGGATCGACAAAAGCGATGATGGCTCGCAACCGTTGCGCCCTCCGGAGAATTCCCACCACACTCCTAAGCCTTCAAATCGTCGTGTACCAAGCAGCACCTTCAAGAAGGGGTGCAACGACAACGACGCTGCTGCCCGGATAGCTCCTAGGATTTCTTCCGGTACACGGAGGGGAGTGGGAGGGAGTACACCCGACGCCCTACACAGGGAAGGTGGCGTCCGCAGACGTCACCGCGTTGGTGCCGACAACGTCGACAGGGATTTCTCCCGACCCCCAGAACCCACCACCCGGATAGTCCGAAGCGCACCCACAAGCTCGCCGTCCACCAACATGCACCACCACGATCTTGAGGCACCATCGTCGTCTCTCCGTGGCAAACAATGTGAGGCCGGCCAGACCAAAAGGAGGGACACTAGCAAGGAGTGACGGTACAGCAGCCCCGTGGGAGGGAACAACCTCCACCGCCAAAGACGGTAGTCGTCCGGACGCAACAACGAGAGCAGACCTGGCCACTAGGAGCCGGAGGGCATAACCACAGAGCCATCTGGAGGGCATCCTCCACCGCAAGGGCAGGTGCCGGCCGGACGCGATAGTAAGGACACACCAGGCCAGAGGCCCGACCGAACCCAAGAAGGATTCGTAAAGTCCTTGCCCTCGCGCTGCCACACATAGGCCTGCCGCCACTACCCTCATGTTCATCTCCCTAGGCCCGGCCGGGCAGGCCCGTGAAGCTCCCCCGTCTTGCTGCAGCAGACGTGGCGTCAGTGCCGCCACCCTCGTCACGAACTCTCCCTCAGTCCAACCGGAGTCGGCGCAATAGGACCCACCCCAGCCCGTTCTGGTTTAGATCGAGGTCCCCGTCACTGCCGCCTGCACCACCAACTGGCAGCACCCGCCGCCTCGCCGCCACCCGTATCGTGTCGGAGCGCTGCCAGCCTATTGAATCGCTACCGAGACGGCCCTCTCGAGCGGAGCAACTTGGCTAGGGAGTTAGCGCGGTACCACTGCCTCCCGGAGGAAACCAGGCCAGCCATGGCTGGGCCCAGTGGTCAAAGCCCCACAAGCCCAAATTGAGCCCGGATGGGCCTAGATTTGGGCCGCAGCGGCTCAACCACAGCACACCACGCCGCCCCCAGCCGCCACCGCAGCTAGCTGCGCCGTCCCACAACACGTCGCCACTGCCCGCCGCCATGCCCGCCGCGAGCTCCGCCTGTGAACGCGCCGCCGCTGGAAGTCCGGTCCCGTGCAGGCCCTCAAGCGCCGGGAAGAAGAAGTCCCGCCGCCGCCCGCGGGCTTTGCCCCGGTGGCACCCGCCGGCGGCGGCAGGGGGAGGGGAGGAGGGGGAGCGAGAGCTGGCGGAGCGGGAGTGCGTCTCCGTCACCTGCGGGAGGCGACGCGAGACGCGGAAGGTTTTTTTTCGTGAAATCGTACCCAAATAAACAGAAGATTAATGACCTACTCGGGGAGAGTACTTGATCTTCTAGCTAGGCCAACGACGGCTAGGTGTGGTGGATCACGACCTCACCCTGCGGGGAGGTTTCAGTCTTTCGTCTAGATTGTTTTTAGTGTCTTTTTTAAGATGTTGAGGTGGCGGCTACGTCTTGATGTCAGAATAAGGTTCTTTATGTCCTATCCTTGCTCTGGTGTTGTGTATAGCATCAGTCGTGGGCGCGTGAGGTCGTGTATCGGATCCCAAGATCTTGGGATCCGATCGTTTTTCGTCTTTGTTGGTGTGGTTTGAGGTCAATCGTTTACGATCTACGTTTGTCATCTTCGGCGATTGTTGCTGCTGTGGTGCATTGGTTCTTTGTGGCCCTAGCACGACGACTTTCTCGTCGACTACAACAAACTCTACTACGATAAACTTGCCCGACTCCGATGATGGAGGGGTGAGGACGGCGGTGCGCCTTCGTGCCAGTGTTTGTAGTCGTCACTAGTGGTTCAACGATATATTTATAAATTTATTACTTAAAAAGATCTTTATACCGCTCTTGATGATTATTAATAGATCGGTGGAATTTCGCAAAAAAAAAATGCATGAAGCAACTTGAGCTGAAATATCGGTGCTTTGTTCATATGGACGTGCATGTGGTCTCTGAAATCTGATTTACATGCCGAATACCGGTAATTTTGTAGGTACATTTCCGCACATTTTTGGAAAAATATCTTTCTCTCTGTCTCAAGAATCACGAACTCGTGCTACGAATTATTCGAAAAAAGGAAACCGGTGCTCAAATTATTCGCCAAAGGAAAATCCATGCTTTTGTATGCTGTTTTCATCATCACCAATCTATTATTCCTATTACTGCTATTTTCGACTTTCGAGCATGTACTACGTGATGAAGAGTACAGGAAAAGAACAACACCGACATATGTCGCGTGCTATGTGTCCATGTCCTCGCGTTTGCCTTGACTTGCAGTCCATCCAAATCCATACACTACGGGAATAATTAAATAGGCTGACGGTCTTTTTATACGCTGACGGCAAAATATCAGGGCCGTCGAGTAGCTCGACGGGCCGTCAGTCTAGTTTTGCCATTGGTGTAGAATAAATAGGCCGCTGTCGGCGTAAACAGGACCGTCGGCGTAGTCTATTGGGCTAACGGCAAAGCAATGGCGTCAAGTATACGCCGACGGCTTTGCCGTCAATATAGGTTTCAGACCTATGCCGACGGCAAAACCGTCGGCGTAGCTATTTTTCTTTTTTTGCCACATTAATATTAGAAAAATCATAACTAAATCATTAAATTCATAAAAATACATATAATATATCAAAATTTGCAGAAAAATAAGATCTATCTATATAAACTCAAATATTATATATTTTTCTTTAAAAAATACAGATACTTTCATATAACATATTTTTCATTTTCCGAGTGCAAAAACGGGATGTTTAATGAAGCAACCACCAAAACAAAGTTTCAAAATGATAATACCATATTTTTTAGAAATACTAGACCATATTGAATGGACAATTTACTAACATAGAAATTTCAAACCTTTTCGTCCATCCCTCGTGAAAAAGACAAATTCCTGTCGAATCGGCAGAAAATGAGTTAGATTTGAACTACAGGTACATGATATGATGCTCATGATTTTTTGTAAAAATCATTTTTAGGTTTACAATATGCTATTTTATCAGAGATCTAATACATGTTTAGTGAGGCCCAGTCCCGAACTAAGAATCTTCATGCCCCTCGTTTTAGAAAGTTTGACGATATTTTGAAATGGGTATAAAAATTCAAAAACGATCGAAACAATGTAAAATCTTCGCGTGGTGTCATATTATATGACATAGTTGCATGGAAAAATATCAGACTTGGTATATTCATTGATTCTCAAAAAAACCTTCACAAAATGACCTATCTCAATCGAGGTTTTCTAGATTTCAGGTCCAATGACCAATGTTATTGCTAGAATCGCGGTATAGTTTGCGATAATGTGTCCATATTGTGCATGCATGTGTATCATGGAATGGTGAACAATGTTGCAGGAGGAAGTTTTCCTTTTCGTCCCACCGAAAAGCTATTTTTTATTTTCCGAGTGCAAAAAACGGGGTGTTTTGTGAAGTAACCACCAAATGAAAGTTTCAAAATGATGATACCACAATTTTTAAAAATACTAGACCATATTGAATGGACAATTTCTCAACCTGGGTATCTCAAACCTTTTCGTCCATCCCTCGTGAAAAAGACAAATTTCTGCCGAATCTGTAGAAAATGAGTTACATTTGAACTACAGGTACATGATATGATGCTCATGATTTTTTGCAAAAATCATTTTTAGGTTCACAATACGCTATTTCATCAAAGATCTAATGCAAGTTTAGTGAGGCCCAGCCCCAAACTAAGAATCTTCATGCCCCTCGATTTAAAAAGTTTGACGATAGTTTGAAATGAGCATAAAAAATTCAAAAACAATCAAAACAATGCAAAACCTTTGCGTGGTGTTATATTATGTGACATAGTTGCAGGGAAAAATACCAAACTTGGTATATTCATTGAGTCTCAAAAAAACCTTCACAAAATAACCTATCTCAATCGAGCTTTTCTAGATTTCAGGTCAAATGACCAATGTTAATGCTATAATCACGGTATAGTTTGCGATAATGTGTCCATTGTGCATGCATGTGTATCATGATATGGTGAACAATGTTGCCGGAGGAAGTTTTCCTTTTCGTTGCACCGAAAAGCCATTTTTCATTTTTCGAGTGCAAAAAAGGAGTGTTTTGTGAAGCAACCACCAAATGAAAGTTTTAAAATGATGATACCACAATTTTTAAAAATACTAGACCATATTGAATGGACAATTTCCCAACCTAGGTATCTCAAACATTTTCGTCCATCCCTCGTGAAAAAGATAAATTTCTGCCGAATCGGTAGGAAATGAGTTAGATTTGAACTACATGTATATGATATAATGCTCATGATTTTTGTAAAAATCATTTTTAGGTTCACAATATGCTATTTAATCAGATATCTAATGCAATTTTAGTGAGGCCCGGCCCTGAGCTAAGAAACTTCATGCCCCTCGATTTAGAAAGTTTGACGATAGTTTGAAATGGGCATCAAAAATTCAAAAACGATAGAAACAATGCAAAATCTTCGCGTGGTGTCATATTAGGTGACATAGTTGCATGGAAAAATACCAAACTTGGTATATTCATTGAGTCTCAAAAAATTCACAAAATGACCTATCTCAATCGAGGTTTTCTGGATTTCAGGTCAAATGACCAATGTTATTGCTAGAATCGCGGTATAGTTTGCGATAATGTGTCCATATTATGCACGTATGTGTATCATGGGATGGTGAACAATGTTGCAGGAGGAAGTTTTCCTTTTCGTCGTACTGAAAAGCCATTTTTCATTTTCTGAGTGTAAAAAACGGGGTGTTTTTGTGAAGCAACCACCAAATAAAAGTTTCAAAATGATGATACCACATTTTTTAAAAATACTAGACCATATTGAATGGATAATTTCCCAACCTGGGCATCTAAAACCTTTTTGTCCATCCCTCGTGAAAAACACAAATTCTTGCTGAATCGGTAGAAAATGAGTTAGATTTGAACTACAGGTACATGATATGATGCTCATGATTTTTTGCAAAAATCATTTTTAGGTTCACAATATGCTATTTCATCAGAGATCTAATGCAAGTTTAGTGAGGCCCAGCTCCGAGCTAAGAATCTTCATGCCCCTCGATTTAGAAAGTTTGACGATAGTTTGAAATGGGCATAAAAAATTCAAAAACGATCGAAACAATGCAAAACCTTCGTGTGGTGTCATATTATGTGACATAGTTGCATGGAAAAATACCAAACTTGGTATATTCATTGAGTCTCAAAAAAACCTTCACAAAATGACCTATCTCAATCGAGGTTTTCTGGATTTCAGGTCAAATGTCCAATGTTATTGCTAGAATCGTGGTATAGTTTACGATAATGTGTCCATATTGTGCACGCATGTGTATCATGGGATGATGAACAATGTTGCAGGAGGAAGTTTTCCATTTTGTGGCATCGAAAACCATTTTTCATTTTCTGAGTGCAAAAAAGGGGTTTTTTGTGAAGCAACCACCAAATGAAAGTTTCAAAATGATAATAACACATTTAAAAAAATACTAGACCATATTTAATGTACAATTTCCCAATCTGGATATCTCTAACCTTTCCGTCCATCCCTCGTGAAAAAGATAAATTCCTGCTGAATCGTAGGAAATGAGTTAGATTTGAACTACAGGTACATTATCTGATGCTCATAATTTTTTACAAAAATCATTTTTAGACTCACAATTATATTTCATTAGAGATCCACTTCAAGTTTTCTTTTTCTTTGCACAAATAAGCCATTTTCCTTTTTTGTCCGAGTGCAAAAAAGGGTGTTTAATGACTCCTAACATAGTTTTGGTTGTTCTAGTGTTAAAAAGATACGATACATAATTAAATATATGATAGGGATGTCATATTTGGATTCCTCTTATTTTTATGATCGATTCGGATATATTATTTGTCGAATTATGATTTACGGATTTGTAGTTGTGAATTATTCAATATTAAATGGAAAAAAGGCAAAATAAATAAAATTTGTTTATTTTAATTTAAATTCGAGATTATTATTACTTATTCATTATTGTTTTCTTAAATACATGTTTGAAAATTTAAAAATAAGGGCGCGTGCTACCATCCTCCAAGGGTTAATAGGATTGATATGATAATATTATCAGTAAGGTCTAGTTTTCTGATTGAAAGCTTATCTGAAAAGAACAGAGAAATTAAGCGTGCTGGGGCTGGAGTAGTGCTATGATGGGTGACCGATGGAGAAGTTTGACCATTAGTATAATTTAATCGGAAATTAATTATACTTGGAGTTAAAAAAAATGCTTGTGAGATTAATGAGTCAAATAATTAAAAAAAAATGCTTGTAAGATTAATAATTCAAAAAAGACAAAAAAAATTGGAAAAAAAATAAAAAAAATTGAAAAAAGATAGACCGACGGCATTGCCATCGGCGTAGCTCTAGCCAATTCCTCTAGGCCGATAGCAATACGGTCGGCGTAGCTGTCGCCAGGAGAAACGGCCATCAACCGTATGATGTGGATCTCACATCCTTTACGCCGACGGCTAAACGGGCTATGTCTACGGGGTCATACGCCGACGGCAACCGTCGGCGTAGCCTACGCCAACAGCAATTAGGGGCTACGCCGACGGGGTCTGTTTCATGTAATGATAGTGCGTGCCGTGATCACCCCAATCGAAATGATAGCGATGCACGGCGACATGATGATCCCGCGCGGAACGTATCATACTACTAGAAGATAGAAAACTCTGTGCAAATCCGATGACCTGGGTGTGTACTCCGGAGGCCACATACACACGCCAATTGATGCACCCGATCGGTGGTGACAGGAACACGACTTGCATGCACTATGGTCTGAGGCATGGCAAGCACGCATGCAATGTGTGTCACGCACTTTTGCGCATGATGTCGCCATGCCTGTACAAGAATCGAGAAGATCAGCAGCATCGAGAAGACCTGCGTCGATCTCTAGGGTAGACTTGGATCGCAGAGGGTACGCGCATGCAGGCACGGCACGATAGGGTCAAGAGAGTTGCCGGCCGGCGGCGAAATGGACAGCCACGTACACCAAGTAGGCCAACGGGTTTTGACTGCTAGCCGGGCAGCTCTGTCGAGATCTCTTCCCATTCTTCTCCTTTGCTTTTTCAACAGGCAACGTGCACAAGTAGGCAACGGATTCCATGGCGGAGTGTCACCGTACGTACGGGAGATCGATCAATCGAGATTGCGCGATCGCGGAGACGGACCAACTGTTTGAGTGGCAGCTAGCTAAACAGTAGCTTGCTTTATATTCTGCTGTGACCCATATCAATTCAGCTGTGGCATTCGCTAGAGCTTTATATTCTGCTTCGGTATTTGATCTAGAGACAGTAGCTTGTTTTCTAGCACTCTAAGAAATCAAGTTAGGACCAAATAATATAGCAAAATCTTCTGTAGATCTTCTATCATCAAGACAACCTGTCCAGTTTGCATCAGAAAAAGCACTAAGAAGACTGGAAGAAGACTCCTGGAAAGCAAGCCCGGTCTTCGGAGAACCCTGAATATATCTCAATATTCTTTTGGCAGTTGTCCAATGAAAAGTTGTTGGAGCATGTAAAAAATGACAAACCTTATTAACAACAAAGGATATATCAGGTTTTGTCAATGTCAAGTATTGCAGAGCATCCACAATGCTTCTGTATTCAGTCATGTCATCATGACCAAGAGGAGTTCTCTCATCAAGAGACAGCTTCTCAGTTGAGGATAGGGATGTAGGACAAGGCGTGCATAGTTTCATACCAACTTTTGTAAGCAAATCAGTGGCATATTTTTCATGAGTGAGAAACAAACCATCATTCACTTTATTTACCTCAATGCCCTCCTAAATCCTTGAGAGCAAAATCGTCTTTGAGACCATGCAACAAAGTGATGATAGTCTGATCTGATGAGCTAGTGACAATGATATCATCAACATAGATAAGAATAAATATCATAACACCTGACTTTTTATAAAGAAAAAATGAGGTATCAACTATAGATGGAACAAAACCAAGTGTTTGCAATTTTGTACTTAACTTGGAGTACCATGCTCGAGGGGCTTGTTTGAAACCATAAAGAGCTTTGTCAAGTTTGTATATAAAATGTGGAATTTGAGGATTCTCAAAACCTGGGGGTTGTTTCATATAAACCTCCTCCTCCAGAACACCATGAAGAAACGTGTTCTTGACATCTAGCTATTTCAAACTCCAACCTCTTGACACAGGCACTGGCAGGACAAGCCTAATAGTAGCTGCTTTGACCACAGGAGTGAAAGTATCTTCATAATCTATGCCATATCTCTGTTTAAAACCTTTTGCAACTAGCCGAGCCTTGTATCTATCAACTATACCATCTACATTTTTCTTCACCCGGTATACTCATTTGCAATCAATAAGGTTTCTAGTGGAATTGGGAGGAACAAGACGCCAAGTTTTATTTTCCATGAGAGCATGATATTCTTTTGTCATGGCTTTGTGCCAACAATCATTTAAAAGAGCATCTGACAATGTTGAAGGTTCACCCGTGGATGTAAACATGCCATAACGAATAGTACCATCAGTATATGCTTTTGGTTTCTTATACCTCTTTGAAGACGTATGACCATCTAAGGAGCTGTATCTGATTGTTGTGGTGCAGAAATATTAGCTGCAGAAGATCCACGTCTTCTTCACTAACATTATTTGCTGCAGAAGATCCTCCCGTGTCTCCTGGTGTGGCAGGCTCCACGTCGATGTCACACCCGGGACTAGGCGCAGGAGGGGACAGAGAAGTAGCGCTAGGCGACAGCGGCATGCATGGCGATAGCGACCTGCATGGTGGCCTGCACGGCGACAACAACCGGATTGGTGGGGTCGGCAAAAGCAACCGGCGCACGCGTTCAGACAAGCGCGAGCCCGCGCGTTCAGACGAGCGGGAGAGGGAGCCTGCTTCAGGTGCTACACGCGGTACAAGGGAATATCCATGGGGATCGGTGCGGATCAGATCAACATCGGAACTAGCACCGTTGTTTTCATGTGAACCCAGATTTGCATCAAATTACATCGTTGTTTCGTTGTTTGAGCTAAAAAATTCTGCTGTGTTTTGCTGAGATTCAATAGTATCTGCAACCACAGTATTTTCTACAACAACTTGATCAAGATTAGTGACATTAGGAATAATATGAAAATTCATATGATCATCAAGGTGTGTCTCCCCAATATCTTTGGGTAACAAGAGAATATATTGCTTAATACGAGAGCCAGCATTAGGATGGAGATCGGCAAAAGGGAAGACATTTTCATCAAACACCACATCCCTTGAAATATAGACACGACATGTTTTTGTATCTAGACATTTTACTCCTTTATGACGAGGGTTGTAGCCTAAGAACACACACTTGGTGGAGCGAAAAACAAGTTTTCTAGCGTTGTATGAACGGAGATTAGGCCAACACGCAACACCAAAAACTCTAAGAGACTCATAGTTGGGTTTGGCATGAAGGAGACGTTCAACAGGAGTGTCAAAGTTGATGACCTTACTAGGGAATAAATTAATGAGAAAACTGGATGTAAAAAAAGCTTCATCCCAGAACTTGATAGGCATAGATGCATTAGCAAGTAAGGCAAGACCAATTTCAACAATATGGCGATGTTTCCGTTTTGCGAAACCATTTTGTTGGTATGTGATACATCGGAAACGTATCTATAATTTTTGATGCTCCATGCTTGTTTAGTATCTACTTTGCTTTACTTGTCTACACTTTGAGGTGTTTTTTACATGTTTTCTAGTACTAACCTATTAACAAGCTGCAACAGTGTCAGATGCCTGTTTTTTGCTGTTTTTGGTTTCAGAAAAGTTAGTAAAGAAATATTCTTGGAATTGGACGGGACAAACGTCAAAGTCAATTACTTACCGTGGGGAACAAGAAGTCCAGAGGGGAGACGGAGAGGCCGTCCAGGGCGACCAAACCCCCCCTAGGCGTGGCCAGGGGTGGGCCCGCGCCTGGGTAGGGTTTGACCCCCCTGGTCGCCTCCTTGGCCTCCCTCTTCGCCTATAAGAAGCCCCCGATGTAGAAACCCTAAGCACCTGATCAAATATCCACGAAACCGTCTGTAGCCGCTGCCACCTCGTCCCTAGATCGGGGGGATCTGAAGTTCTTCCCGGCATCCTGCTAGAGGGGAGATCATCCTGGAGGCCTTCTCTCCGGTATGATGCGTGAGTAGTTCCACCTTGGACTATGGGTCCATGTAGTAGCTAGATGGTTGTATCTCCTCTTTTGTGATTTCATGTATAGATCTTGTGAGCTCCATTCATGATCAAGATCTAATCTATTTGTAATCATGCATGTTGTGTTTACGGGGATCCGATGGATATTGAGATTATTATATTGGTTTGATTAATGGTTTTGTCTTTATGATTCTATCATGTCTGTGTTATTTGTGATCTTGCATGCTCTCCGTTGCTAGTGGTTATCTTGGCCAAGTAGTTGCTAGTGACTCCAAGAGGGAGTATTTATGCTCGATAGTGGGTTTATGCCTCTAGTTTCCAAGGGAAGTGACAATAATCTCTTCGGTTGTAGATGTGTTGTTGCTACTAGGGAGAAAACAACGGTCTCTTGTTCATGGAACATGTGGACTACTTACCTTACACACTTTGCTTAAAGTAGTTGTCTGTAACTTGCAACTTAATACTGGAGGGGGTTCGGATGATAACCTGAAGGTGGACTTCTAGTCATAGATGCAGTTGGATGGCGGTCTATGTATCTTGTTGTATTGCCCAATCGAATCTCATAGGATCTTTCTGACTAGTATTGCATTGTTATGCCTTGCTTAGTTCCTGTCAATTGCCCTGCTATAATTTGTTTACCCTTCATGCCATGTTGTTTATCCAATGAGAGCACCTCTAGTGAACTATGGACCCCGGTCCAATCTTTACCATTGCTACATCTTCCACTGTTACTTGTTTACTTGCTGCAAACCATTACCTTCCACACCATACGTTTAATCCTTTGTTACAGCAAACCGGTGAGCTTGACAACCTCACTGATTCGTTAGGGCAAAGTCTTGAGTTTGTGTTGTGTAGGTATTCGCGTTGATTGCAACACCTGTGTGACGTTTCCTTCCTCCTACTAGTTCGATAACCTCGGTTTCTTACTGAGGGAAACTTGCTCCTGTGCTGCTTCATACCTTGCTCTTGGGGTTCCCAGCAAAGCGTCCCACGACAAGTGCGGGGAGCGATCAAGCTATTTTCTGGCGTCGTTGCCGGGGAGGCTATGGACGTCTTCACAAGGGGAGTCCTTCACTTCCTTTCTCTTTACTTTGTTTTTAGTTTGCTTTGTTTCTTTTGCTTGGTTTCGCTTGCCTCTTTCCAAAAAACCCAAAAAAAATAGTCTAGTTTGGTTTGCTTTCTTTATTCAAAAACACAAAAAAATTAGTTCCTGCTCTAGTTGTTGCTGCTATTTTTGGCTTGCCTGTAGGGTTCGCAGCATAAAAAACAAAAAATTTCCTACGATGGGAACAACTATGTACCAAGATCCATCTACTAGATACAAGCAACGGGCGGATATACATCCGTAGAGAACATACCCTTGAAGACCGACAAAGCTTAACGAGTCCAAACTCGTGGTTGATGTAGACGATCTCTTGTCGATCTCAAGATCGAGAGGAAGTCCTAGCGCCGCAAAACAACAGCGCATCTGTGCTCGCACACACGTACGAGGCACCGAGGAACCTCCGCCTACTCGCTCTAGCAATGCAGCAGAAGCACAACTCTTTCTTGCTGAATAGCCACCGGAAACATGTATCTCGCTAGTCCGAGACCATGGGGAATAAATTTAAGAGGGGAGAGAGATCCTTCATGAGGAGGTGTGCTTTGAGAGGATGAGAGGGGGCCTTTTATAGGGGAGAGGGGGGCACCCAAGGGGCATGGCGCCCATCCATGGGGACTTCCCCCACCTCTTCCACATTCATGTGGGTGAACACTCCACTCACTTAAATGCCTTTCAATTCCCTCTACTCAAAAGCCCACTCAAATTCCCATTAAATTTCCACCAAATTTAATGCAAACTCTCATTAAATAAAACTCCTTTTATTTATTCAGAATTTTGTCAATTACTTTAATGACAAACATTCTCATATAACCCCTTGCTTGTATTTCATTTCACATGCAAAAACACTTTCTGCAATTTCACCCGAAAACCCGTTTCGGTATCTAGTGAAATAAATTCCTGCACTTGTTATTCTTTCCGGCATGAAACTTTTGCTCCAAATGGATGTCGGTGTCTCTTAAGTGTGCCACCCTACGGTTCACGAATAATGTGGACATGATCGAGACCCCTCTCGGATCAATAATCAGAAGCGGGATCTAGAGACCCATACTGACTCCCACACATTCAGCGATGACTTTCTTGTGATCGCGAGAACCTTTTACGTTAGTATCTTAATCCTTTTGTTTCGCGATATATTACATGTCCGAGATTAGATCATCAGTATATCCATACCTAGTTTGATCTCGTTACTGACATGCACTCTTTTATCGTTCCCGTGATATAACATTCTAGTGATCAAATCACTTGCTTGCAAGCTAATCAATGTGATATCACCGAGAGGGCCCAGAGCATATCTATCCATCATCGGGATGAACAAATTCCATTCTCGATCCATGGGCCTCAACATAACACTTTAGTAGTTCTGAACCCATCTTTATAATCACCCAGTTACGGTGTGACGTTTGATGTTATCAAGAAACTCTTCCGGTGTTAGTGATTGACATGATCTCATGGTCTAAGGATTAAGATCACTTCGTAAGTTGTTATAGCAATATAAACTCAATGACTTTGATCGTAATGCTATACTTCGGATGAATGTTCATCACACCATTACACTAATGTTCTGACCTCATTATTAACATCATACAATGTCCATGATCAGGAAACCTTGATCATCTTGTTAATCAACGAGCTAGTTTATAAGAGAGGCATAACTAGGAACTTTCTGTTTGTTTATTAAACACACATGTACTAAAGTTTCCGTATTAATACAATTATAGCATGTAAAATAAACATTTATCATAAATAAGGAATACGATAATAACCACTTTATTATTGCCTCTCGGGCATATTCCCTTCATTGCCCACCTTTGCCAAAATGAACTCTGCTGAGAACACCAAGTTGTGTGACTTTACTAGCACCAACAACAATAATTTCCTTAGCACACCTATTGCTCCACCTGCTCCCGATGCTACCTTTTATGAAATTAAGCCTGCTTTGTTGAATCTTGTGATGAGAGAGCAATTTTCTAGTGCAAGTTCTGATGATCCTGTTGCCCATCTCAATAGCTTTGTTGAACTTTGTGAGATGCAAAAATATAAGGATGTAGATGGAGATGTTATTAAGCTCAAGCTTTTTCCCTTGAGAGGAAAAGCTAAAGAATGGTTGCTTTCTTTGCCTAAAAATAGTATTGATCATCTTGTTATGACTATGACAAGTCACCATTAGCCTCTATGATCATTTAGTCCTTGACTTGTAGTACCACTCTATGATTTGATTAGTAATGCTTTGTTGCTCTGCATGATTATGGTCATTATGCTCTCTTAGTTGGTTGATCCTAGTCTTTTGCTAGCCTCCACTTGTATGAGTAAGCTCTACTCATGCTTCCAGCTCCCAAGAAACCAAGTTATTCCAAAGTGTCCACTATAAACTCCTATGCATGGTGTGTTACACCATTCCAAGTATATTCTTGTTTTCAACTATCTTCCAATTAAAAACTATTTTATTATGTGAAAACTTAGTGATTAAAGCCCTCACGAACTTGATGGCACACTTTATTATTTGCCCCTAATCAACTTGAACCATTGTGACAACTTTGTTGTATATGCTTGCACTTATAAGTTGGAATTAGCAGAACCGTGCTGTCATGGGGAACGTTTTCAACATTGCACTTGTACTTTGTACTCAGTTTATATCATGCTCTTTTGTGTATGGATGTCACCGGTGTGAAATAAAGAGGAAACTTGTAAGTCCATGGAGTTTGTATTCTGTGTTAGAGAAACGCCTCGGCCGCTAGCCTAAGCCATGCCTAATCATGGTGGAAACTTGCAGCATCACCATAGTGAGCTATCTATGAAGCATCCTCAATAAAAATCTATGCATATGGTAAATAAAAAGATTGCTGAGATGCTCATTGTCTGCTTGCCTTGTCATTTTGGTTATGGGAAAGCTCATGTACCATGTGCAAGGGGTACCCCGTTGGCAGTTCTCAATGATATGCAAATACTTACAATGATAAGAACTTGCCTGGGCCAAAGTTGAGTATGCATGAGGTGTGGCCCTTGTAGTCAAGGGACTTGAGATTGCCAACTTATACTTCGTCAAGCATATACTCCATCTTTGCCACTTTAACCTTAACCACTTCAAGATACTTATGATAAGGGCAATGAGGGCTGAAAGCTAATAAGTACCATAATTTTTGGAAGCTCTTTTTGAAACTTGTAATCCCTGCTTACTTTACAAAAAAATAAAGGCTTGTCTTCCATCACTATTGAGTCTCCACCTTCTACCTTTTGGCACCATTAAGAGAACACAGTTGTCATTCTATGTGCAGTGTTCCAAAGCTTATTGATTATGCATATTGTGATATTACTTGTTCTTGTGCTATTTGTTTCTAGTCACCCTTGTGAACTTTGAAGGTGTCCTATGCATCTATATTGCTACTCTATGAGGGACAAGCTGATTGCCACTTTGCTATGTTTTCTGTTTGTGAAACAAACAAATGTTTTTCAATGCATGTTATTCATGATCTTTGCTTGTAGCCTTTCATGTTGCATGCATAGTTACTATGTCCTATTGTTAGAACTCCATTCTTTCATGCACATGTTTAGGATTCTTTGATCTCAGCTTTCAATGCTTGCAAATGGTTGGATCTTTATTGTGAGGGTGCATGTCACCTCAAAAATTATTCTTTTATCACTTACCTACTCGAGGACGAGCAGGAGTTAAGCTTGGGGATGCTGATATGTCGGAAACGTATCTATAATTTTTGATGCTCCATGCTTGTTTAGTATCTACTTTGCTTTACTTTTCTACACTTTGAGGTGCTTTTTACATGTTTTCTGGTATTAACCTATTAACAAGTTGCAACAGTGTTAGATGCCTCTTTTCTATTGTTTTCTGTTTCAGAAAAGTTAGTAAAGAAATATTCTCGGAATTGGACGGGACAAACGTCAAAGTCAATTACTTTCCGTGGGGAACAAGAAGTCCAGAGGGGAGCCGGAGAGGACGTCCAGGGCGGCTAAACCCCCCTAGGCATGGCCAGGGGTGGGCCCGCACCTAGGAAGGGTTTGACCCCCCTGGTCGCCTCCTCAGCCTCCCCCTTCGCCTATAAGAAGCCCCCGATGCAGAAACCCTAAGCACCCGATCAAATATCCATGAAACCGTCTGTAGCCGCTGCCACCATCGTCCCTAGATCGGGGGGATCTAAAGTTCTTCCCGGCACCCTGCCGGAGGGGAGATCATCCCGGAGGCCCTTCTCTCTAGTATGATGCGTGAGTAGTTCCACCTTGGACTATGGGTCCATGTAGTAGCTAGATGGTTGTATCTCCTCCTTTGTGCTTTCATGTATAGATCTTGTGAGCTCCGTTCATGATCAAGATCTAATCTATTTGTAATCATGCATGTTGTGTTTGCGGGGATCCGATGGATATTGAGATTATTATGTTGGTTTGAATAATGGTTTTGTCTTTATGATTCTATCATGTCTGTGTTGTTTGTGATCTTGCATGCTCTCCGTTGTTAGTAGCTATCTTGGCCAAGTAGATGCTAGTGACTCCAAGAGGGAGTATTTATGCTCGATAGTGGGTTCATGCCTCTAGTTTTCAAGGGAAGTGACAATAATCTCTTCGGTTGTAGATGTGCTGTTGCTACTAGGGAGAAAACAATGGTCTTCTGTTCATGGAACATGTGGACTGTTTACCTTACACACTTTTCTTAAAGCAGTTGTCTGTTGCTTGTAACTTAATACTGGAGGGGGTTCGGATGATAACCTGAAGGTGGAGTTCTAGTCATAGATGCAGTTGGATGGCGGTCTATGTATCTTGTTGTATTGCCCAATCGAATCTCATAGGATCATTCTGACTAGTATTGCATTGTTATGCCTTGCTCAGTTCCTGTCAATTGCCCTGCTGTAATTTGTTTACCCTTCATGCCATGTTGTTTATCTAAAGAGAGCACCTCTAGTGAACTATGGACCCCGGTCCAATCTTTACCACTGCTACATCTTCCACTATTACTTGTTTACTTGCTGCAAACCATTACCTTCCACACCATATGTTTAATCCTTTGTTACAGCAAACCGGTGAGCTTGACAACCTCACTGATTCGTTGGGGCAAAGTCTTTAGTTTGTGTTGTGCATGTCTCCGCGTTGCTTGCAACACCTGTGTGACGTTTCATTCCTCCTACTAGTTCGATAACCTCGGTTTCTTACTAAGGGAAACTTGTTGCTGTGCTGCTTCATACCTTGATCTTGGGGTTTCCAACGAAGCGTCCCACGACAAGTGCGGGGCGCCATCAGTATGCATGTGGACAAGAGACATGATGAGTAATACCTACTTTTTGGAAGAAACCATAGAGTTTTTCATATTCACCACCCCAATAAATTTGCAGAGTGATAATTTTTATATCAAACTTTCTTTCAACAAGTTGCTGAAAGTTAAGAAAAACTTGATAAACCTCAGAACGCTTCTTGAGCAAATAGATCCATGTAAATTTATTAAAATCATGAATAAAGATTACATAGTAGGAATGTTTGCCAACAGAGGTATTTGCTGGTCCCCATACATCAGAGAAGACTTGCTTTAAAGGAGCCGTGGAAATACTAGTATAGACAGGATATGGTAACTGATGGCTCTTGGCTAGTTGACAAGAATAACAGATATAGGGATTTATTTTTGGTGAATGAAAAATATGATATTTTGTAAGAATTTGATAAACCACAAAGGAGAACGGATGTACTAGACGACGATGCCATGTAGAGGATGATGACTTTATTGTGATGAAGGTTTGCTTGGAGGATGACCCGACAGACATAGGCACTAGAGGATAGATGCCATCATGACACGAACCCTTAAACAGAGTTCTCCTTGTGGCCTGATCCTTAATCAAGAAAAAATATGGATGAAATTCAAGGAAAACATCATTGTCTAGAGTAAGTTTATGGACAGAAATAAGATTATTTGATGCATCAGGAACATGGAGAATATTTTTAAGATGTAGAGAGCTATGGAAAGTGTGCAACATTGAATGACCAATATGTGAGATTTGCATAGCATTACCATTTGGCGTGTGGACTTGATCACGTCCTATGTATCTCTCCTGGAAGGAAAGCTTGCTCATATCATATGCAACATGGTTTGTAGCGCCAGTGTTAGAGTATCAATTTGTGTCAACACCATAAGAAACCATGTTTGCACCCTTATCACCACGATCACCAACATCATGACGGCCACAATTGTTCTGGAATCTCAACCAGCAGTCGTTCGCAGGGTGCCCATGAATTTTACAAATTTGGCAAGTGACATTGACATAGGGTGTGGGTGCACGACCACGACAGTGAATACCATCATCTTGGCGTCTTCTACCATCATCATCGAGGCGGCGGGTGCGATCATCATAACAACGATCACCACCACCATCATGACGGTCATCATATCTATCATGACGATCATCATACCCACGGAGATCGTCATAATTGTGACGCCCGTGATCCTCCTGAAACCGGCAACCATGATTATCCTGAAACTGACACCCACGGTCGTCCTGGTGTCGGCCATCCTAGCGCACGTGTGGATATGGGGGACCACCATGCCGTGCCATATTGGCTAAAGAGGTGAAAGATCCATCTTCTACCTTGTGAAGCTGATTAAATGCTTGCAACCGATTGAAAAGATCACCAAGGGTGGTATTGGGGTTGGCATTGACAATAGTTTTTAGCGTGTTATAAGAATCATCAATACCATGAAATATGGAACAAATTAACTCATCATCATCTCGAGGTTTTCCAGCAGCAACAAGCTTAGAAGCTATTGTTTTAATCTTGGTAAAGTATTTTTTAGCAGAGAGGTCACCTTTCTTGATGTAATTCAGGGCAGAACGAAGTTGTTGAGTCCGAGAGCGTGATATTGTTGTTGTGAGGGCCTCAAGGGCCTCCCATGCTACCGCAGAAGTTTCAAGTCCAATGACATATGCCAAAATATCTAGTGATACATAATTCAAGATGTACCTCAGAACCTGCTGATCGCGAGTAATCCATGTGACATACTCAGGATTTTCAACTGTTATCTTCTTCCCATTGACATCTTCCACTTCAATTTCCTCGACAGGAGATTTCTCTAGTCCCTTTACCAGATTCAGAACTCGTGCACCACGAAGAGTTGGGATGACCAAGGCCTTCGAGACCAGCGTGTTGTCGCGAGCGACAATCTGAGATGGTGGTGCTCCAAGGGCAGCAGTCAAGGCCGCCACATATGTTGATGATGACGCCATGGGGATGTATTGCCGCAGCGACAGATCCGACGACGAAATCTTCTTCTCCTTGGGATTTTTGTGGTTTTATCATCTTAGGCTTTTGTCTATTGGTTTTTTTGTTGTGGTTTCTAGGGTTTCATCACAGCAGCACAGAGAGGGTCAGTGACAGTGGTGGTTTTGGTTTGTCATGGGGTTTTGGCGGTGGCACTAGACAGGCTATGGTGGCGGCAGGTTGTGGCGGCAGCGGCAACGGCGGCTATGCAGATATCTAGGTCAGGGAGGGGAGTAGCTCTGATACCATGACAAGTTTTAGGGTCTGAACGTGCCTTGGACCTCAGCACGGTTGGACGTTAATTATAGAGAAAACCTCATGGGAGAGGCATACATCGACAACTGGTAGAAGAGTCCGGTTGGAGTACTTCCTCCATACCGTGACATCCTCAAACTCACACCTAACACGTTACAAAGTTTGGTTACAAAGTTTGTTTAACACATCATTCTGTTGCGATTGCATAACATTAATCAGAATGTGGCAGGGTCAGGCGGTTATAAATAAGTTCCATTTGGTAAAAACTAAATTCCAGAGCTAATTTACTTTGCATCTGCTGAATAGGAAGTCAAAAATTTGGTGTGTATAATTTAACAGACAATCATTGCAAGTGGCTGCAAATAATGTGAAATGCATGCTTCTTATGTTGGTATTTGTTTCCATCGTTCTGTTACTAGTTACTTTCACACCTCATATCCATGCCATATGTAACACCCTCAGAATCGACCCTATGCAAGTTTCAGCGATTCCCGCCAAACCCGCATAGAAACGATTCAAAGGTGCCCACCAGGCACTTTCGTGCGGGTGGAAAACGAAGTAATAACATTACACAACAGTCCTCGATGGGACCCACAGAACAGACATATATACAACAGCGACTCAATGAGTCAAGAATACAGATATAATATACAAAGATCCAAATCACCTTGAAAATGATAGAGCGTCTGACTACGGACAAGATGCAAATGGGGCTAAGAGCCCTGAAGAATAACCAATGGCGTCCATAACCCTTCCCAGGCCAAGCCGGAAGGGTAACCCTGCTAACGACGTCGATCTCAAAACCTGCTAAAACAAAAGGGGTGCCGACAAAGGGCAAAGGAAAAAGAGGAGCGTCAGTACTGAGGCCAGTACACGGCGAGGCTAGAATTCGGCGGTCCTCGCCTACATAGGTATGGTGGACTGAAGCGGCAGCGGCAGCATGCACTGAACAACCTATAGAGACTCGATACAACTGTCGGCGATCAGAGAGGGGTAAGAAAGACCTATTCGGAACCGTCCTGATACTACCTCCAAACATACCCATCCTGGTGTTTCCCCCTCGAGACCAAACGAGGAAGTCAACCGAGGAACTCACACAGTTGGCAGTTTTATTTATTCAGTTATCGTTGCAGCAATTACTAGTCAGGTATAGATAATCATCCTGATAAAATAAGCAGTGGGCCGTTTTAGTTAATCATTCCGTTATAGTTGCAACACTTACTAGTCAAATACAATTAGCATGAGATAACCCAAAACCCAGCAGTTGTTGGTACTTTTATTTAGCCATTCCGTTATAGTTGCAATACTTACTAGTCAGATACAATGGTCGCAAGCGACAACCAAAACAAGCAATTGTTGGCAGTTTTATTTAGCCATTCCATTATAGTGAAGCTGATTACTAGTCATTATAAAGTCAAATTTATAACACTACTTTAGTTATAGTTGTCTATGATCGAGATACTGTGCTCCAAGTCGTCCATAACCGCGGACACGGCTTTCAGAAAGTTTTACCCTGCAGGGGTGCACAAATAGCAACACACACTCGATCAACCTCGGAAAAACCAAATCAAAACGCAATGAGGCCTTCACGACAAAGCAATCACAAGATTCAGAAATATTTCCGGGGGCCACCCCGTTGAGTACACCCGCAACGAAGCTAGCTGACTCCGAGACGGACTCAAGGTTTGTGGGGCCGGCTGTAAACGACTGGGAACCCAAAACTGGGCTTGTCGATACCGCGTAAACGGGTCACGATCCTAAACAGTACAGTGTGCTCCTCGCACAATCGTAAATAAAGCAGTAAAGCATGGCATAAGTACAGGATAGTAAATAAAACCTCAAACTAGTTTGTGGCCCCAGGAAATAAGAATGAATCAAGCTCTGGCTCAGGGGGGTCCCATAATCCTTCCGGATGTGGATAGCGCGAATATTCAAGGAACAGGTATCAAGTACTCGGGGTCCTACGGGACACAAGTGGACGGTTAACAACCAAATAACATCTATTGCCCACCTGTGCCTCTGCTTACCTACTTCAATTTTAGTTGTTAAACAGTAATTAAAGTAAGCGATAATGAAAGCCATGATCATCTCCAACCTTAAACATGTGGCAGTACTCCAACAACTGTGGTACTGGACGACACGCAACAGCACTTGGGCAAGCGACTACGACGCACAAGTCCAACTATCTACCAAACAACAGGTAATAGGATGTGTCTAAGGCAATATAAGGCTGCAAGGGATATCACGGGTACGAAAACTAGAGCATCGCAACACCGATAGCAATAGATCAACAGGAGGGAATAAATACTATAAAAGTAAGATAGGTAGAAAGGGGGAGATGCTCGCCTGAAACATTGCCGAAGATTCATCCGAAGATCGGGTCGACACTCGCATCAACTCAACGGCCTTATCCACGAAGAACCAAAACACTAGAATAAACACCGGATGCACTATTTAATACTACGGCAAAAGATCGGGCATGATGCATGTATGATGTATGACATGGCAAGGATGCGATGCAATTAGGCCATATTAAGCGGAACCGGGGGTCCCGACAATTAATTAGGTGGTTCATGTTGTTTAGCTACCCCGCAATTTAAATGTTGTCTGAACATGGCAAAAGATAGCACCGGTTCGCTACACAAATTTAAATGGAACCAATATGAGACTAGATTTGTCCGCATATGGGCCCCATATTTAATTATCAGATGAATCGGCATAAGGCCCCCAAACCACACAATATGCATGCGAGTATGACAATTTAATATGCAACAAGTTATATATATAGCATTTATAAAATAGGGCTCGGGAAAAGGTTCACACATTAGGGTTCGGCGATCTTGGTTCCGTGGGTTCGGGGTCGGTCTCAGGGTTCAGGGTCCGACGGGAGAATGGCTCGACGAGATCAGATACAAGATGGAGAACTTGGGTCCAAGCGGTCGATTTTGCCGTCGCGCAGATCTTGTCCGATCCGCGCCATCAAGTCGGTCTTGGCATTCGGGGTGAGGAACTTGGCATCCTCGAGGAAGTACTTGTCGTATCCGTGAAGAAGATCATGTCGGTCCACGGGGTTCGGTCTTCGGAGCCAGGAAGGAGTACTTGGCGTGGCCGAGCGGAAGTCTTGATGGTCCTCGGGTCCGGGAAGATCTTGTCGCACGGTGTCCGGGTAGGCGAACTTGTCGGTTCCGTGTTTTCGACTGTCGGTGTCGGACTCGGGTCTCGGCACTAGGAGATCTTGGGGTACCGGCGGGTTCGTTGTCGGTGGTCCTTGTACAACTTAGCGTCTCGGCCGGTCTTGATCTTCGGACTCCGTGTATAAGTGCTTGATGTTCCGAGAGGGAGAAATCGGGGTTCTACGACTGCATTGTCGACGTCGTACTTGGTTCCATGAAGTAGAACTTGAACCAGTGGCTTCGGGACGACGATAGGTCTTGAGGAATACCGGAGACGACAACCTTCAGGGGATTATGTATTCTTCGGTGGACCTCACTCCAACCTAAGAACACACCCGTATCTCCACATGCCTCCATGCCGTTTACAGAGTTCTCGTCAGAACCATGGCAACACACTGGCGGAGGCGAGCAGGGGCCCAAGGAGGAGGACGAGGACCACACGAGCGAAGGAGGACGCCGAGGAAGGACCGCTGCGGCCGGCGAAGAGGACATGCAGGTCGGTGGGGCATGCAGGGCGGCGACCTGAGCGGGAGGAGGACAACAGGAGTGCCAGGGGCTGCCGGTGATGGAGGTCGCAGGTAGGACACCGCGGTGGAGGCGAGCAGAGCTCCGCGGGATGCGCGGCCGGAGTTGGGGGCCGCGGGCGGCGCTGCAGAGAACCTGTGCAGCAGGGCCGGCGAGGAAGGCCGGGGCCCTGCCTGGGAGCGGCGGCGCTCGGGAGGGCGACACGGGCGGGAGAAGGGGCGGCCCCGGCGGCGGCGGCGTCTGCCTGGGAGGCGCGGCGCGGCCGTGGCATCTGCGGCCGGAAGGCGGAGCGAGCGAGGAGCGGGGAGGCGGCCGGAGCCGGCGAGGCGTGCTACAGAGGAGGCGACGCGGCGGCTCGAGCACGGCCGGGCGCGGCCGCGAGCGGGGGGGGAGGCCGGACGTGGGGCAGAGGAGGAAGGGCGGACCGGCGGAGGGTGGTCACCGGCGGTGGAGGGAGATAGGGAGAGGGAGGGGAGGAGGAAGACGTGAGCGGGGGCGGTGGTTGGCGAGGGAGCGGCGCCCGGCGGCGGTAGGGCCAGGCGGCAGCGCGCCGGGGAGGAAGGAGGAGGCGGGGAAGAGGGTCGGCTGCGCGAGGCGTGCGGGAGAAGGGAGGCGGACGCGGGCACGGCGCGTGAGAGCAGGTGGGGTCGGGGAGGTGGGCCCAGGGGAGGGTGACTCGGTCTGGGGGGTGGGCGGCGTGTGTGGCGTTGAGTGGGGGAGTGGGTGGTTGGATCGGTCAGGGGGAGGGGCTGCCCAGGTGGGTGGGCCCCAGGTTCCAGGGAGAGGGGTGAGGAAGTGGGTCAGCGCGGTGGGACCAGGTTGGAAGGGAGAGGGGGTAGGTGGGGGCTAGGTGAGAGAGAGAGGGGTGTAGGTGGGGGCTGTGGATTGGTGAGGTGGCTGGGCTGAGGGTGAGGTGGAGGGAAGGTGAGGTGGCAGGCTAGGATAGGTGGGTAGTCTAGGTTCGGGTAGGAAAAGTTTTAGGTGGACCGAATTGTAGGTAGTCTGGACCGATTGGGCCTCTGGCCTGACCGTTCGGACTGCCTCTCCGGACAAAAATATTTTTATTGTTTTAATTTTGTTTATAAAACATTTTTGCAAATACTTTTTAGACAAATAAAAGATCTGATCAGACCGATGTTTTAATTTGAAATAAGACAGGGGGCTATTTAGAAAACAAATCTAGGCGTTTCGAAATAGTTTCAGACAAACAATGCATGATGATGACGATGCAATGCACAAAATCAACGCGATTTTCTAGTAGTGGTTTTGCGGGATGCCACAATTCGACACCACTAACAATGGATCTCGCCCTCGAGATCCGCCTCATGGTACCGGAAAGAAGGTCGGTGATCTGCATCTTCTCGCTTCGTGTAGATCCTCGCGACACCACTAGCAAGAGGTCGTTGTCCGTGACCGTCGAGGGAAACACTCCGGAAACAAAAGGTCGAAGGTAGAGGTATCAACAAATAAAGCCACCTCTAGCTTCCGTGGACGGAGTAAAACTGCTGGATCCACTGATTCGATGTTCAAGAGCGAATGAGAAGAGTAGTCGGATGGTGATCAGTCCATCGTGCACCCAAACCATTACTCTGCACACGAATAGGCGGATTATGCACCCAACTCTCGGAATTAGACTGAAGATCTCGACAAACGAGGTTCGGAAGCAAAGGGGTGATGCAGACTCTGCATCGGATCTGGCGTAGATGATGTCGTCGCGTCGGAAAACACCGGAAGGCACAAACAAGGAACAAAGAATGGTACCACAGACGAAGGATTCCTCGGATAGCATGAAGACCAGATGTAGACACACCGTTACCAAAGGAGGAAGCGAAACCCTGAAGGTACGACGGAAACCCAACCGCGAGAAATCCTGGACTCGAGGAGAGAGAAGAGAGCGGATTCAAAACACGCAGAGACGAGAGAATAGCAGCAGAGGGGTAAGGAGTAAAATCAGACCTAACCAGAACTATCCAACCGATTTTTTTTTTTCAAAATAGTTTTGACACTCTACTTCGGCCGTTAGCTAGGTTATCCTACAGGCTGGACTTGTGGGGTATCGCAACTGCTGAGCTCTGATACCACTCTGTAACACCCTCAGAATCGACCCTATGCAAGTTTCAGCGATTCCCGCCAAACCCGCATAGAAACGATTCAAAGGTGCCCACCAGACACTTTCGTGCGGGTGGAAAACGAAGTAATAACATTACACAACAGTCCTCGATGGGACCCACAGAACAGACATATATACAACAGCGACTCGATGAGTCAAGAATACAGATATAATATACAAAGATCCAAATCACCTTGAAAATGATAGAGCGTCTGACTACGGACAAGATGCAAATGGGGCTAAGAGCCCTGAAGAATAACCAATGGCGTCCATAACCCTGCCCAGACCAAGCCGAAAGGGTAACCCTGCTAACGACGTCGATCTCAAAACCTGCTAAAATAAAACGGGTGCCGACAAAGGGCAAAGGAAAAAGAGGAGCGTCAGTACTGAGGCCAGTACACGGCGAGGCTAGAATTCGGCGGTCCTCGCCTACATAGGTATGGTGGACTGAAGCGGCAGCGGCAGCATGCACTGAACAACCTATAGAGACTCGATACAACTGTCGGCGATCAGAGAGGGGTAAGAAAGACCTATTCGGAACCGTCCTGATACTACCTCCAAACATACCCATCCTGGTGTTTCCCCCTCGAGACCAAACGAGGAAGTCAACCGAGGAACTCACACAGTTGGCAGTTTTATTTATTCAGTTATCGTTGCAGCAATTACTAGTCAGGTATAGATAATCATCCTGATAAAATAAGCAGTGGGCCGTTTTAGTTAATCATTCCATTATAGTTGCAACACTTACTAGTCAAATACAATTAGCATGAGATAACCCAAAACCCAGCAGTTGTTGGTACTTTTATTTAGCCATTCCATTATAGTTGCAATACTTACTAGTCAGATACAATGGTCGCAAGCGACAACCAAAACAAGCAATTGTTGGCAGTTTTATTTAGCCATTCCATTATAGTGAAGCTGATTACTAGTCATTATAAAGTCAAATTTATAACACTACTTTAGTTATAGTTGTCTATGATCGAGATACTGTGCTCCAAGTCGTCCATAACCGCGGACACGGCTTTCAGAAAGTTTTACCCTGCAGGGGTGCACAAATGCAACACACACTCGATCAACCTCGGAAAAACCAAATCAAAACCCAACGAGGCCTTCACGACAAAGCAATCACAAGATTCAGAAATATTTCCGGGGGCCACCCCGTTGAGTACACCCGCAACGAAGCTAGCTGACTCCGAGACGGACTCAAGGTTTGTGGGGCCGGCTGTAAACGACTGGGAACCCAAAACTGGGCTTGTCGATACCGCGTAAACGGGTCACGATCCTAAACAGTACAGTGTGCTCCTCGCACAATCGTAAATAAAGCAGTAAAGCATGGCATAAGTACAGGATAGTAAATAAAACCTCAAACTAGTTTGTGGCCCCAGGAAATAAGAATGAATCAAGCTCTGGCTCAGGAGGGTCCCATAATCCTCCCTGATGTGGATAGCGCGAATATTCAAGGAACATGTATCAAGTACTCGGGGTCCTACGGGACACAAGTGGACGGTTAACAACCAAATAACATCTATTGCCCACCTGTGCCTCTGCTTACCTACTTCAATTGTAGTTGTTAAACAGTAATTAAAGTAAGCAATAATGAAAGCCATGATCATCTCCAACCTTAAACATGTGGCAATACTCCAACAACTGTGGTACTGGACGACACGCAACAGCACTTGGGCAAGCGACTACGACGTGCAAGTCCAACTATCTACCAAACAACAGGTAATAGGATGTGTCCAAGGCAATATAAGGCTGCAAGTGATATCACGGGTACGAAAACTAGAGCATCGCAACACCGATAGCAATAGATCAACAGGAGGGAATAAATACTATAAAAGTAAGATAGGTAGAAAGGGGGAGATGCTCGCCTGAAACATTGCCGAAGATTCATCCGAAGATCGGGTCGACACTCGCATCAACTCAACGGCCTTATCCGCGAAGAACCAAAACACTAGAATAAACACCGGATGCACTATTTAATACTACGGCAAAAGATCGGGCATGATGCATGTATGATGTATGACATGGCAAGGATGTGATGCAATTAGGCCATATTAAGCGGAACCGGGGGTCCCGACAATTAATTAGGTGGTTCATGTTGTTTAGCTACCCCGCAATTTAAATGTTGTCTGAACATGGCAAAAGATAGCACCGGTTCGCTACACAAATTTAAATGGAACCAATATGAGACTAGATTTGTCCGCATATGGGCCCCATATTTAATTATCAGATGAATCGGCATAAGGCCGCCAAACCACACAATATGCATGCGAGTATGACAATTTAATATGCAACAAGTTATATATATAGCATTTATAAAATAGGGCTCGGGAAAAGGTTCACACATTAGGGTTCGGCGATCTTGGTTCCGTGGGTTCGGGGTCGGTCTCAGGGTTCAGGGTCCAACGGGAGAATGGCTCGACGAGATCGGATACAAGATGGAGAACTTGGGTCCAAGCGGTCGATTTTGCCGTCGCGCAGATCTTGTCGGGTCCGCGCCATCAAGTCGGTCTTGGCATTCGGGGTGAGGAACTTGGCATCCTCGAGGAAGTACTTGTCGTATCCGTGAAGAAGATCATGTCGGTCCACGGGGTTCGGTCTTCGGAGCCAGGAAGGAGTACTTGGCGTGGCCGAGCGGAAGTCTTGATGGTCCTCGGGTCCGGGAAGATCTTGTCGCACGGTGTCTGGGTAGGCGAACTTGTCGGTTCCGCGTTTTCGACTGTCGGTGTCGGACTCGGGTCTCGGCACTAGGAGATCTTGGGGTACCGGCGGGTTCGTTGTCGGTGGTCCTTGTACAACTTAGCGTCTCGGCCGGTCTTGATCTTCGGACTCCGTGTATAAGTGCTTGATGTTCCGAGAGGGAGAAATCGGGGTTCGACGACTTCATTGTCGACGTCTTACTTGGTTCCATGAAGTAGAACTTGAACCAGTGGCTTCGGGACGACGGTAGGTCTTGAGGAATACCGGAGACGACAACCTTCAGGGGATTCTGTATTCTTCGGTGGACCTCACTCCAACCGAAGAACACACCCGTATCTCCACATGCCTCCATGCCGTTTACAGAGTTCTCGTCAGAACCATGGAAACACACTGGCGGAGGCGAGCAGGGGCCCAAGGAGGAGGACGAGGACCACACGAGCGAAGGAGGACGCCGAGGAAGGACCGCTGCGGCCGGCGAAGAGGACATGCAGGTCGGCGGGGCCTGCAGGGCGGCGACCTGAGCGGCAGGAGGGGCCGACAACAGGAGCGCCAGGGGCTGCCGGTGATGGAGGTCGCAGGTAGGACACCGCGGTGGAGGCGATCAGAGCTTCGCGGGATGTGCGGCCGGAGTTGGGGGCCGCGGGCGGCGCTGCAGAGAACCTGGGCAGCAGGGCCGGCGAGGAAGGCCGGGGCCCTGCCTGGGAGCGGCGGCGCTCGGGGGGGCGACACGGGCGGGAGAAGGGGCGGCCCCGGCGGCGGCGACGGCTGCCTGGGAGGCGCGGCGCGGCCGTGGCGTCTGCGGCCGGAAGGCGGAGCGAGCGAGGAGCGGGGAGGCGGCCAGAGCCGGCGAGGCGTGCTGCAGAGGAGGCGACGCGGCGGCTCGAGCACGGCCGGGCGCGGCCGCGAGCGGGGGAGGCCGGACGCGGGGCAGAGGAGGAAGGGCGTACCGGCGGAGGGTGGTCGCCGGCGGGCGGCGGTGGAGGGAGATAGGGAGAGGGAGGGGAGGAGGAAGACATGAGCGGGGGCGGTGGTTGGCGAGGGAGCGGCGCCCGGCGGCGGTAGGGGCAGGCGGCGGCGCGCCGGGGAGGAAGGAGGAGGCGGGGAAGAGGGTCGGCTGCGCGAGGCGTGCGGGAGAAGGGAGGCGGACGCGGGCACGGCGCGTGAGAGCAGGTGGGGTCGGGGAGGTGGGCCCAGGGGAGGGTGACTCGGTCTAGGGGGATGGGCGGCGTGTGTGGCGTTGAGTGGGGGAGTGGGTGGTTGGATCGGTCAGGGGGAGGGGCTGCCCAGGTGGGTGGGGCCCAGGTTCCAGGGAGAGGGGTGAGGAAGTGGGTCGGCGCGGTGGGACCAGGGTGGAAGGGAGAGGGGGTAGGTGGGGGCTAGGTGAGAGAGAGAGGGGTGTAGGTGGGGGCTGTGGATTGGTGAGGTGGCTGGGCTGAGGGTGAGGTGGAGGGAAGGTGAGGTGGCAGGCTAGGATAGGTGGGTAGTCTAGGTTCGGGTAGGAAAAGTTTTAGGTGGACCGAATTGTAGGTAGTCTGGACCGATTGGGCCTCTGGCCTGACCGGTCGGACTGCCTCTCCGGACAAAAATATTTTTATTGTTTTAATTTTGTTTATAAAATATTTTTGCAAATACTTTTTAGACAAATAAAAGATCTGATCAGACCGATGTTTTAATTTGAAATAAGACGGGGGGCTATTTAGAAAACAAATCTAGGCGTTTCGAAATAGTTTCAGACAAACAATGCATGATGATGACGATGCAATGCACAAAATCAACGCGATTTTCTAGTAGTGGTTTTGCGGGATGCCACACCATACATATAGCATATTGTGATACATCTAATGATGATTTATATATATTATTATGTTCTTTGATTATGGCCTATCACTCTTCGTTGCCCTTTTTGTTAATGGTCTATGTTTGGTTGCTTTGTATCAGGCAGCTTATGAAGTTCATGCCTTTATTATAAGCTTAGTTTTCCTCAAGTGTTACTAGGTTTGATGATGCAAATTCCCTATTTTTCGTTGCTTGTATTATCACATTCCTCTGCTATACAGTCTGCTACTCCGCCTTCTTATAACAAATCAAGACTAGTGGGTTGTGGTCGAGACACCGTATCATGTTCAAGTTCAGTAAGGGCATTTAGCTTCACATAACGTGTTTGTCATTTAGGTGGTACTCAAAACTAATTTTCTGGGTAGTCTCACGATTATTTGTTAATATCACAAAACAAAAAGTTTATATATTAAGAGGAAGTGAACTGTTAACATAATTGATTAATACAGTGAATTTGTGAAGGTGAAGAAACATGCACACATCGCTACTTAATCAAGTGAATTTCACAGGGCAGGGATTTTGTGGTGATAAGATTTTTAACTACCTATGCAATGTCTATTTTATTCTGTAGGCGGTAGTGAAATGCTAACATGATTGATCGATGGTAAGAATTAGTGAAGGTGAAGAAGCCTATATTAGAAATGGCTATTGAATGGAGTGAAACCTTTCCCTTCACGGTGAATGCTGGTACGTTGGATTGCCATTAGACAAGTAACCACTTTCTTGATACAGGTACTAAACATAGTATGAGGACTATTCTATTAATTTTTGTAAGAGATAAATGCTCTGTTATATTATGTTGGTATTATCTATCACTGCACCCAGGAAATGATCTGTCATGTTGCTCCAATAGTTGGTGCATGAACATGAAAATGGGGGAATGAATGTTCATGGCATCTTTACATCAGCTTCTCTAAGAAGGGAATGAGAAATGCTAAAATAGGGAATGGTAGAAGATTATTCCTAAGCATTGCCTGCATGTTTGGTGATCAAATTGGGGTATGCAATGTGTAAATTTTGCAAGCATATATATTAGGAGGTACTCTACCAATCCAAACAAAACCGTATTATACAATCATCTTGCATTTGTCAACAACTAATTAAATCAGATCTTCAATCAATACTTATATTACGGTCTCTATTTAATCATATTGTGTTCAGATTGTTACTCGCGAAGATAAATTGTTTGTTATTGGCATTTTTTTGGAAGAAAGAAGTGCATATCAAACCCTTTTCCAGACCGGCCATGATGACACTCTCGCTGATGAGGTATCTTAATCCTCCGCTTGTTCATTTACAAGTTTCACTGCATGGATCCTCTTGTATTATGATGCCTATGTTCAGACATACACCTTTTTCTCTTCCTGACAACCAATGCTTCTATTTCTTCAGTTGGCTCCGTAAGCACCTAGACTGGATGAAGCACTATTAACAACTTATTCTGTTGTAACAAGAGTTCCTAAAACCATAAGAGGGGCACGATACCCTATCTATGGTGAAAACAAATGAGCATCTCATAGTTCTGTACAGAAACTGAAAAATATGAGTATTTTTCTACATGTGTACTTTCGACATGTCCTCTACTTACCGCCCATTACTAAGCCATCTCCTTATGAAATTCCCTTTTGCTAATATTGTATAAGCTTATCTTCTTTGAAATCTTCCTAGTTTCTTTTGCCGCTCGCTTTTTATTTAAGGTTTTTATTTTTGCAAATTTAGTCCGTCAAATTGGTACAGAGTCAATGTGACCGTGCCCCAAGCCGCATCACTAAATATATTTTGAGAAAGAAAATATATTAGTACCGTGAACATACCAATTACACCGAGCCTCTGCATGCATTGCTCTAATGGCAATACGGATACACATAGCCAAAAAATAAAGAAGAATTAAAAAAACGCAAAGTCCCACTACCATGATCTATCCTTTGTAATAATAGACCAAACACCACCAAGACAGCAGGAGAATTCCAATTTCTCTAATAGAAACACCTCTGGAAACAGTGCACAAGTACAATCGCCGTCTGATCATAGATCATAGGTTTTCATCCTAAAAAAATCGTGCTCTCAGAACAATGCTTTCAACAAGGCCATTGTCAGACAGAATCAATTAAGTCTATACCTTGTGTTTTCACCCTGAAAGCTTAGATACTAAAATTTCCTTTTGCTATCGCCTCCACCTTTCGATTTCGCTGTTACAAGTCATGAATCACTACACAATAAGTATATTTTTTAGAAAATTCTAGCTCAAGTCACAAGTAAACCCACAAATTTACCTTTTGGGAAAGGACTTATGAGAGTTAAGGAGGATTTCTTTACCAGGGGACTTTTTAAAATTGGTGATGGGAACATGACTAGGTTCTCGGAGGATATATGGTTAGGATCAACACCGCTAGCTCAATAATACCCCTCATTATATAATATTGTGCAACAAAAAATCTTACCGTGGCGAATGTTATGTCATCAACCCTTCTGAACATTAGATATAGGATGGTATTGTCAGGTAATAAGTGGAACAAATGGGTACACTTATGCCAAAAATTAATGGCGGTTTCTTTGAATAATGAGTCAGATGTTTTTGTTTGGAAACTGACAGCCTCGGGACAATTCTCGGTTAAAAGTATGTGTGCTAATATGATTAATGATCATGCAAGGTACTTAAGTAAATATTTATGAAAATTAAAAATACCTCTTAAGATCAAGATTTTCATGTGGTTTCTAAGTTACCAATATACGCGATTAGATCATTGCAGAAAGTAGACGGAGAAGACGACGTTTGGTAACGCAGTTCGGCAAAGCCTACATCTGCAGGGCATGCTTTACAGGCGCTCCTCCCTTGGTATTATAATCATAATACCGTCGACGACAAGCCCGTCATGGTGTACAGACACATCAAATCTAAAAAATGCCACGCTGGTCCGGTGCGCCTGCCACGGGCACCAGACCGTCCCGAAACTCGATCTTGTGTCTAACCTGTCTTGCGTCTAGTCTATTTTGGCTACTCCCGGTGCCTTTATATAATAGGCCAGGTTACAAGTGTCCGACTCAAACACCTAACCCTACCGCACAGTCCAAGTCCAACTGTAGCCTATACACATATTCGACACTATTACAACAAAGGTGTAATTAATAGAGATAATTTGGCTAAAAGAAATTAAAATTGGAGTAATAAATGTTGTTTCTGTGACGTTGAGGAAACAATTGAACATCTATCTGTCATATCCTTTTGCCAAAATAATTTGGCGTATTGTTTATTCTAGTTTTAACATACCACCACCAACCAATATAATAAATATGTTTGGGAATTGATTGAATTAAGTTTATCATGATACTAAAGCTAGGATTCGCATTTGTGTTTCAGTTATAGTGTGGTCGATATAGAATTGTAGAAATAACATCATTTTTAACAAGAAAGACTCTACCAATTTTTTGCAGGTTATCCATATGGTTGTGCTCTGGATTCAGCTATGGTGTTTCATGCTTCCTAAGGATCAGCGGGAAAGTATGGTTAGTGGATGCAACCATTTACTAATGGTTACACGGGATATCTACTACCAGCATACTTGGCGGCATAGCAACAAGATTGATGTTTAGAGTTATGCGCCTCCTGCTTTTTTTCTGTTGGTTGATCTTTGTTTCGACCATATCTGATCCTTGAGATGTAAAACTTGGATACTTGTGAACTGGTTAATAAAGGGTTGTGTGTATAAATAAAGGTCGGGGTCATCCCCATTTCGAAAGAGAAAGTCACGAATCACCAAGTCAATTCTTCATCGCCACCAGGACTCGAACCACCATTGATAGTCCTTAGATCTCGGCTTCCATGACATTCTTCATACACTGACTTCACCATGAAACTAAGGACATGTCCCACGATGGCAACAGACTGTAGAGCTTCGCCTCGCTCGCTCTAAAACCAACGGTCAGAAAAAAAGATAGTTGCGCGCAACCAAATCCCATCCAATCCGGCAAACTCCACCCATAATTGGCCCCAGGAGTATGTCGGTGTAGCCTTCTAGGGCGAGGTCGTCGCCGCCCGCTAGCAGCAGCCCCCATGGTCTCATCTGCCTCCTCTGAACCTCTTAGTCATGCCGCGGTGCGGGAGCCGCCGCCCAGACTCCGCCCACGCTGACATGGATACGATCTCCACGCACGAAGGGATCTCGACGAGCCCCCCCCCCCCTCCCCTCCCGCCTCCTTTGACGGGCATGGCATGGCATGGCCGCCACCGCCGGCTCCACGGCGGCTGCGGCCGGTGCGTCCTATCGGTGATTTATGTTTAGGGTTTCGGTGGGGTGGTCTTCGGAGCCGTCCTCCCGCGAGCGGCCCAGGAGACTCGGTGCTGTTTAGGTCCGCAGAATCTTTCTCCATCAAAGTTGGCTTATTTCGTAAACAGTATGTGAAACTCCACACAATATAGGGACAACCATAAACAAAGCGTACCGATACAGTGGTAGATAACCTGCAAGATAGATGTTATTGTTACAAGTATACTATCCTGAATATCGAATTTGACCCTAGATAGTAAAATACCTGTAAGCCTCTTTTTTTTTTTTGAACAGGCTGTGTAAGCCTCAGGTGGAGATAACCGGCACGTACGCGTTACTTCAAATGCGAGTGGGTTGTCTGATAGTATAGTGCAGTAGTATGAAGCTAGCAACTTCAGCCGAAGTATCAGTGCAGCTCTGTTCTTCATGCGGATGCGGGGTCTCTGGAATCTGGTTTACATTCGCAGGCTCCTGCAGGCCGAAGAAGGGTAAATCTGTAGGTACGTTCCCGCGCATTTTTTTGGAAACTTCTATCTCTCCATCTCAAGAATCACGAACTCGTGCTTAGATATTTCGCAAAAGGGAAACTCCTGCTTGAATTATATTCTGCTGTCACCACCAATCTTTTATTCCCGCGTGTTTGAATATTCGAGCATGCATGTACTACATGATGAAAGAGTATGCATGGGAAAGAGCAACACCGACATGAGAGCGTCTACTTCTGCGCCACCCACCTCTCACGCTCTTGTGATCGAGCCTGTGAGGTCAAACTCAAAAGGGATGTCGCATCACTACAGGAATGGAGTTGTGTGCCGACGGCCGGATGCTACGCCGACGGCCAAAGGTCTTTGGCCGTCGGCGTAGCACAGGGCCAGGCCAGCCCAGCTTCCGAGCCCTCGGCGTAGCGGCAGGTACGCCGAGGGTGACCGTCGGCGTAAACACTGCCCTCGGCGTACGGGGTGGCCGCGTGGCACTAGACAGTCCAGGCCAGGGAAGGCCCTAACGGCGTCAGCATTACGCCGAGAGCCGCTGTCGGCATAGGATACGCCGACGGTGACCCTCGGCGTACGTCCTGCCTACGCCGACGGTGACCCTCGGCGTACCTATGCACCTTTTTTTTCCTTACCAAATTATTTGTATTTATTTATTAGTATCAATTATTTAGGTTCTATTTTATCAATTGGATGGATTCGTAGCCTCCGAATAATAGTCTTCACGCCCACATAAAATGTCGAATCTTCTCACAAGTTGAGAAATTTGCATGTTTGTGTGTTATTATCACATGTGCATGAAATTTATATTTCACAAATTTTTGTGAAGTTGTTCAAAGATTCAATCACATGTGCGTGTCCCCCCTCGCATGCATGCGGAAGCGTAGGTTTCGGACCCGTATAAGGGGGAATCTCCCCGTTGAGGCGAAGCTAATATGGTTTTACATCACCCAATGACCTAAACAAACACAAAACATATGTGTGTGAGTGTGGTGAGAGGCTGGTATAGGTGCTTGCATGTGTCCCCCCTCGCATGCATGCGCTCTAACCTAGAGGAGAAGGTTCCGTACGCGTATAAGGGGGGAATCTCCCCGTCGAGGTGAAACCGGGTAGGATAGTGCCCCAACTTGTGAACCAACATGGTTTTACATCAACCTATCACCTAAACAAACACAAAACAAGAGAGAACTACGCCGGGCTACCCCTGTCAGAGGAACGTCTAGGGGGGTAGACGATCCGAGTGCGCACAGAGATCAGGGTTTCGCCGGAGGAAGACCACGAGAACATTGGAATGAGATGAAAACTTGCATGTGACCCTAGCATATGTGTGTGAGTGTGGTGAGAGGTTGGTATAGGTGCTTGCATCTGTCCCCCCTCGCATGCATGCGCTCTAACCTAGAGGCGAAGGTTCCGTACCCGTATAAGGGGGGAATCTCCCCGTCGAGGTAAAACCGGGTAGGATAGTGCCCCAACTTGTGAACCAACATGGTTTTACATCACCCTATGACCTAAACAAACACAAAACAAGAGAGAGCTATGCCGGGCTACCCCTGTCAGAGGAACGTCTAGGGGGGTAGACGATCCGAGTGCGCACAGAGATCAGGGTTTCGCCGGAGGAAGACCACGAGAACATTGGAATGAGATGAAAACTTGCATGTGACCCTAGCATATGTGTGTGAGTGTGGTGAGAGGTTGGTATAGGTGCTTGCATGTGTCCCCCCTCGCATGCATGCGCTCTAACCTAGAGGCGAAGGTTCCGTACCCGTATAAGGGGGGAATCTCCCCGTCGAGGTGAAACCGGGTAGGATAGTGCCCCAACTTGTGAACCAACATGGTTTTACATCACCCTATGACCTAAACAAACACAAAACAAGAGAGAGCTACGCCGGGCTACCCCTGTCAGAGGAACGTCTAGGGGGGTAGACGATCCGAGTGCGCACAGAGATCAGGGTTTCGCCGGAGGAAGACCACGAGAACATTGGAATGAGATGAAAACTTGCATGTGACCCTAGCATATGTGTGTGAGTGTGGTGAGAGGTTGGTATAGGTGCTTGCATGTGTCCCCCCTCGCATGCATGCGCTCTAACCTAGAAGCGAAGGTTCCGTACCCGTATAAGGGGGGAATCTCCCCATCGAGGTGAAACCGGGTAGGATACTGCCCCAACTTGTGAACCAACATGGTTTTACATCACCCTATGACCTCAACAAACACAAAACAAGAGAGAGCTACGCCGGGCTACCCCTGTCAGAGGAACGTCTAGGGGGGTAGACGATCCGAGTGCGCATAGAGATCAGGGTTTCGCCGGAGGAAGACCACGAGAACATTGGAATGAGATGAAAACTTGCATGTGACCCTAGCATATGTGTGTGAGTGTGGTGAGAGGTTGGTATAGGTGCTTGCATGTGTCCCCCCTCGCATGCATGCGCTCTAACCTAGAGGCGAAGGTTCCGTACCCGCATAAGGGGGGAATCTCCCCGTCGAGGTGAAACCGAGTAGGATAGTGCCCCAACTTGTGAACCAACATGGTTTTACATCACCCTATGACCTAAACAAACACAAAACAAGAGAGAGCTACGCCGGGCTACCCCTGTCAGAGGAACGTCTAGGGGGGTAGACGATCCGAGTGCGCACAGAGATCAGGGTTTCGCCGGAGGAAGACCACGAGAACATTGGAATGAGATGAAAACTTGCATGTGACCCTAGCATATGTGTGTGAGTGTGGTGAGAGGTTGGTATAGGTGCTTGCATGTGTCCCCCTCGTATGCATGCGCTCTAACCTAGAGGCGAAGGTTCCGTACCCGTATAAGGGGGAATCTCCCCGTCGAGGTGAAACCGGGTAGGATAGTGCCCCAACTTGTGAACCAACATGGTTTTACATCAACCTATGACCTAAACAAACACAAAACAAGAGAGAGCTACGCCGGGCTACCCCTGTCAGAGGAATGTCTAGGGGGGTAGACGATCCGAGTGCGCAGAGAGATCAGGGTTTCGCCGGAGGAAGACCACGAGAACATTGGAATGAGATAAAAACTTGCATGTGACCCTAGCATATGTGTGTGAGTGTGGTGAGAGGTTGGTATAGGTGCTTGCATGTGTCCCCCCCCGCATGCATGCGCTCTAACCTAGAGGCGAAGGTTCCGTACCCGTATAAGGGGGGAATCTCCCCGTCGAGGTGAAACCGGGTAGGATAGTGCCCCAAATTGTGAACCAACATGGTTTTACATCACCCTATGACCTAAACAAACACAAAACAAGAGAGAGCTACGCCGGGTTACCCCTGTCAGAGGAACATCTAGGGGGGTAGACGATCAGAGTGCGCACAGAGATCAGGGTTTCGCCGGAGGAAGACCACGAGAACATTGGAATGAGATGAAAACTTGCATGTGACCCTAGCATATGTGTGTGAGTGTGGTGAGAGGTTGGTATAGGTGCTTGCATGTGTCCCCCCTCGCATGCATGCGCTCTAACCTATAGGCGAAGGTTCCGTACCCGTATAAGGGGGAATCTCCCTGTCGAGGTGAAACCGGGTAGGATAGTGCCCCAACTTGTGAACCAACATGGTTTTACATCAACCTATGACCTAAACAAACACAAAACAAGAGAGAGCTACGCTGGGGTACCCCTGTCAGAGGAACGTCTAGGGGAGTAGACGATCCGAGTGCGCACAGAGATCAGGGTTTCGCCGGAGGAAGACCACGAGAACATTGCAATGAGATGAAAACTTGCATGTGACCCTAGCATATGTGTGTGAGTATGGTGAGAGGTTGGTATACGTGCTTGCATGTGTCCCCCCTCGCATGCATGCGCTCTAACCTAGAGGCGAAGGTTCCGTACCCGTACAATGGGGGAATCTCCCCGTCGAGGTGAAACCGGGAAGGATAGTGCCCCAACTTGTGAACCAACATGGTTTTACATCACCCTATGACCTAAACAAACACAAAACAAGAGAGAGCTACGCCGGGCTACGCCTGTCAGAGGAACGTCTAGGGGGGTAGACGATCCGAGTGCGCACAGAGATCAGGGTTTCGCCGGAGGAAGACCACGAGAACATTGGAATGAGATGAAAACTTGCATGTGACCCTAGCATATGTGTGTGAGTGTGGTGAGAGGTTGGTATAGGTGCTTGCATGTGTCCCCCCTCGCATGCATGCGCTCTAACCTAGAGGCGAAGGTTCCGTACCCGTATAAGGGGGGAATCTCCCCGTCGAGGTGAAACCGGGTAGGATAGTGCCCCAACTTGTGAACCAACATGGTTTTACATCAACCTATGACCTAAACAAACACAAAACAAGAGAGAGCTACGCCGGGATACCCCTGTCAGAGGAACGTCTAGGGGGGTAGACGATCCGAGTGCGCACAGAGATCAGGGTTTCGCCGGAGCAAGACCACGAGAACATTGGAATGAGATGAAAACTTGCATGTGACCCTAGCATATGTGTGTGAGTGTGGTGAGAGGTTGGTATAGGTGCTTGCATGTGTCCCCCTCGCATGCATGCGCTCTAACCTAGAGGCGAAGGTTCCGTACCCGTATAAGGGGGGAATCTCCCCGTCGAGGTGAAACCGAGTAGGATAGTGCCCCAACTTGTGAACCAACATGATTTTACATTACCCTATGACCTAAACAAACACAAAACAAGAGAGAGCTACGCCGGGCTACCCCTGTCAGAGGAACGTCTAGGGGGGTAGACGATCCAAGTGCGCACACAGATCGGGGTTTCGCCGGAGGAAGACCACGAGAACATTGGAATGAGATGAAAACTTGCATGTGACCCTAGCATATGTGTGTGAGTGTGGTGAGAGGTTGGTATAGGTGCTTGCATGTGTCCCCCCTCGCATGCATGCGCTCTAACCTATAGGCGAAGGTTCCGTACCCGTATAAGGGGGAATCTCCCTGTCGAGGTGAAACCGGGTAGGATAGTGCCCCAACTTGTGAACCAACATGGTTTTACATCAACCTATGACCTAAACAAACACAAAACAAGAGAGAGCTACGCTGGGGTACCCCTGTCAGAGGAACGTCTAGGGGAGTAGACGATCCGAGTGCGCACAGAGATCAGGGTTTCGCCGGAGGAAGACCACGAGAACATTGCAATGAGATGAAAACTTGCATGTGACCCTAGCATATGTGTGTGAGTATGGTGAGAGGTTGGTATACGTGCTTGCATGTGTCCCCCCTCGCATGCATGCGCTCTAACCTAGAGGCGAAGGTTCCGTACCCGTACAATGGGGGAATCTCCCCGTCGAGGTGAAACCGGGAAGGATAGTGCCCCAACTTGTGAACCAACATGGTTTTACATCACCCTATGACCTAAACAAACACAAAACAAGAGAGAGCTACGCCGGGCTACGCCTGTCAGAGGAACGTCTAGGGGGGTAGACGATCCGAGTGCGCACAGAGATCAGGGTTTCGCCGGAGGAAGACCACGAGAACATTGGAATGAGATGAAAACTTGCATGTGACCCTAGCATATGTGTGTGAGTGTGGTGAGAGGTTGGTATAGGTGCTTGCATGTGTCCCCCCTCGCATGCATGCGCTCTAACCTAGAGGCGAAGGTTCCGTACCCGTATAAGGGGGGAATCTCCCCGTCGAGGTGAAACCGGGTAGGATAGTGCCCCAACTTGTGAACCAACATGGTTTTACATCACCCTATGACCTAAACAAACACAAAACAAGAGAGAGCTACGCCGGGGTACCCCTGTCAGAGGAACGTCTAGGGGAGTAGACGATCCGAGTGCGCACAGAGATCAGGGTTTCGCCGGAGGAAGACCACGAGAACATTGGAATGAGATGAAAACTTGCATGTGACCCTAGCATATGTGTGTGAGTGTGGTGAGAGGTTGGTATAGGTGCTTGCATGTGTCCCCCCTCGCATGCATGCGCTCTAACCTAGAGGCGAAGGTTCCGTACCCGTATAAGGGGGGAATCTCCCCGTCGAGGTGAAACCGGGTAGGATAGTGCCCCAACTTGTGAACCAACATGGTTTTACATCAACCTATGACCTAAACAAACACAAAAAAAGAGAGAGCTACGCCGGGCTACCCCTGTCAGAGGAACGTCTAGGGGGGTAGACGATCCGAGTGCGTAGAGAGATCAGGGTTTCGCCGGAGGAAGACCACGAGAACATTGGAATGAGATGAAAACTTGCATGTGACCCTAGCATATGTGTGTGAGTGTGGTGAGAGGTTGGTATAGGTGCTTGCATGTGTCCCCCCTCGCATGCATGCGCTCTAACCTAGAGGCGAAGGTTCCGTACCCGTATAAGGGGGGAATCTCCCCGTCGAGGTGAAACCGGGTAGGATAGTGCCCCAACTTGTGAACCAACATGGTTTTACATCACCCTATGACCTAAACAAACACAAAACAAGAGAGAGCTACGCCGGGCTACCCCTGTCAGAGGAACGTCTAGGGGGGTAGACGATCCGAGTGCGCACAGAGATCAGGGTTTCGCCGGAGGAAGACCACGAGAATATTGGAATGAGATGAAAACTTGCATGTGACCCTAGCATATGTGTGTGAGTGTGGTGAGAGGTTGGTATAGGTGCTTGCATGTGTCCCCTCTCGCATGCATGCGCTCTAACCTAGAGGTGAAGGTTCCGTACCCGTATAAGGGGGGAATCTCCCCGTCGAGGTGAAACCGGGTAGGATAGTGCCCCAACTTGTGAACCAACATGGTTTTACATCAACCTATGACCTAAACAAACACAAAACAAGAGAGAGCTACGCCGGGCTACCCCTGTCAGAGGAACGTCTAGGGGGGTAGACGATCCGAGTGCGCACAGAGATCAGGGTTTCGCCGGAGGAAGACCACGAGAACATTGGAATGAGATGAAAACTTGCATGTGACCCTAGCATATGTGTGTGAGTGTGGTCATAGGTTGGTATAGGTGCTTGCATGTGTCCCCCCTCGCATGCATGCGCACTAACCTAGAGGCGAAGGTTCCGTACCCGTATAAGGGGGGAATCTCCCCGTCGAGGTGAAACCGGGTAGGATAGTGCCCCAACTTGTGAACCAACATGGTTTTACATCACCCTATGACCTAAACAAACACAAAACAAGAGAGAGCTACGCCGGGCTACCCATGTCAGAGGAACGTCTAGGGGGATAGACGATCCGAGTGCGCACAGAGATAAGGGTTTCGCCGGAGGAAGACCACGAGAACATTGGAATGAGATGAAAACTTTCATGTGACCCTAGCATATGTGTGTGAGTGTGGTGAGAGGTTGGTATAGGTGCTTGCATGTGTCCCCCCTCGCATGCATGCGCTCTAACCTAGAGGCGAAGGTTATGTACCCGTATAAGGGGGGAATCTCCCCGTCGAGGTGAAACCGGGTAGGATAGTGCCCCAACTTGTGAACCAACATGGTTTTACATCAACCTATGACCTAAACAAACACAAAACAAGAGAGAGCTACGCCGGGCTACCCCTGTCAGAGGAACGTCTAGGGGGGTAGACGATCCGAGTGCGCATAGAGATCAGGGTTTCGCCGGAGGAAGACCACGAGAACATTGGAATGAGATGAAAACTTGCATGTGACCCTAGCATATGTGTGTGAGTGTGGTGAGAGGTTGGTATAGGTGCTTGCATGTGTCCCCCCTCGCATGCATGCGCTCTAACCTAGAGGCGAAGGTTCCGTACCCGTATAAGGGGGAATCTCCCCGTCGAGGTGAAACCGGGTAGGATAGTGCCCCAACTTGTGAACCAACATGGTTTTACATCACCCTATGACCTAAACAAACACAAAACAAGAGAGAGCTACGCCGGGCTACCCCTGTCAGAGGAACGTCTAGGGGGGTAGACGATCCGAGTGCGCACAGAGATCAGGGTTTTGCCGGAGGAAGACCACGAGAACATAGGAATGAGATGAAAACTTTCATGTGACCCTAGCATATGTGTGTGAGTGTGGTGAGAGGTTGGTATAGGTGCTTGCATGTGTCCCCCCCTCGCATGCATGCGCTCTAACCTAGAGGCGAAGGTTCCGTACCCGTATAAGGGGGAATCTCCCCGTCGAGGTGAAACCGGGTAGGATAGTGCCCCAACTTGTGAACCAACATGGTTTTACATCAACCTATGACCTAAACAAACACAAAACAAGAGAGAGCTACGCCGGGCTACCCCTGTCAGAGGAACGTCTAGGGGGTAGACGATCCGAGTGCGCAGAGAGATCAGGGTTTCGCCGGAGGAAGACCACGAGAACATTGCAATGAGATGAAAACTTGCATGTGACCCTAGAATATGTGTGTGAGTGTGGTGAGAGGTTGGTATAGGTGCTTGCATGTGTCCCCCCTCGCATGCATGCGCTCTAACCTAGAGGCGAAGGTTCCGTACCCGTATAAGGGGGGAATCTCCCCGTCGAGGTGAAACCGAGTAGGATAGTGCCCCAACTTGTGAACCAACATGGTTTTACATCACCCTATGACCTAAACAAACACAAAACAAGAGAGAGCTATGCCGGGATACCCCTGTCAGAGGAACGTCGAGGGGGGTAGACGATCCGAGTGCGCACAGAGATCAGGGTTTCGCCGGAGGAAGACCACGAGAATATTGGAATGAGATGAAAACTTGCATGTGACCCTAGCATATGTGTGTGAGTGTGGTGAGAGGTTGGTATAGGTGCTTGCATGTGTCCCCCCTCGCATGCATGCGCTCTAACCTAGAGGCGAAGGTTCCGTACCCGTATAAGGGGGGAATCTCCCCGTCGAGGTGAAACCGGGTAGGATAGTGCCCCAACTTGTGAACCAACATGGTTTTACATCAACCTATGACCTAAACAAACACAAAACAAGAGAGAGCTACGCCGGGCTACCCCTGTCAGAGGAACGTCTAGGGGGGTAGACGATCCGAGTGCGCACAGAGATCAGGGTTTCGCCGGAGGAAGACCACGAGAACATTGGAATGAGATGAAAAATTGCATGTGACCCTAGCATATGTGTGTGAGTGTGGTGAGAGGTTGGTATAGGTGCTTGCATGTGTCTCCCCTCGCATGCATGCGCTCTAACCTAGAGGCGAAGGTTCCGTACCCGTATAAGGGGGAATCTCCCCGTCGAGGTGAAACCGGGTAGGATAGTGCCCCAACTTGTGAACCAACATGGTTTTACATCACCCTATGACCTAAACAAACACAAAACAAGAGAGAGCTACGCCGGGCTACCCCTGTCAGAGGAACGTCTAGGGGGCTAGACGATCCGAGTGCGCACACAGATCAGGGTTTCGCCGGAGGAAGACCACGAGAACATCGGAATCAGACGAGAACTTGCATGTGTCCCTAGCATATGTGTGTGAGTGTGGTGAGAGGTTGGTATAGGTTCTTGCATGTGTCCCCCCTCGCATGCATGCGCTCTAACCTAGAGGCGAAGGTTCTGTACCCGTATAAGGGGGGAATCTCCCCGTTAGGTGAAACCGGGTAGGATAGTGCCCCAACTTGTGAACCAACATGGTTTTACATCAACCTATGACCTAAACAAAAATAAAACAAGAGAGAGCTACGCCGGGCTACCCCTGTCAGAGGAACGTCTAGGGGGGTAGACTATCCGAGTGCGCAGAGAGATCAGGGTTTCGCCGGCGAAAGACCACGAGAACATTGCAATGAGATGAAAACTTGCATGTGACCCTAGCATATGTGTGTGAGTGTGGTGAGAGGTTGGTATAGGTGCTTGCATGTGTCCCCCCTCGCATGCATGCGCTCTAACCTAGAGGCGAAGGTTCTGTACCCGTATAAGGGGGGAATCTCCCCGTCGAGGTGAAACCGGGTAGGATAGTGCCCCAACTTGTGAACCAACATGGTTTTACATCACCCTATGACCTAAACAAACACAAAACAAGAGAGAGCTACGCCGGGCTACCCCTGTCAGAGGAAAGTCTAGGAGGGTAGACGATCCGAGTGCGCACACAGATCAGGGTTTCCCCGGAGGAAGACCACGAGAATATTGGAATGAGATGAAAACTTGCATGTGACCCTAGCATATGTGTGTGAGTGTGGTGAGAGGTTGGTATAGGTGCTTGCATGTGTCCCCCCTCGCATGCATGCGCTCTAACCTAGAGGCGAAGGTTCCGTACCCGTATAAGGGGGGAATCTCCCCGTCGAGGTGAAACCGGGTAGGATAGTGCCCCAACTTGTGAGCAAACATGGTTTTACATCAACCTATGACCTAAACAAACACAAAAAAAGAGAGAGCTACGCCGGGCTACCCCTGTCAGAGGAACGTCTAGGGGGGTAGACGATCCGAGTGCGCAGAGAGATCAGGGTTTCGCCGGAGGAAGACCACGAGAACATTGCAATGAGATGAAAACTTGCATGTGACCCTAGCATATGTGTGTGAGTGTGGTGAGAGGTTGGTATAGGTGCTTGCATGTGTCCCCCCTCGCATGCATGCGCTCTAACCTAGAGGCGAAGGTTCCGTACCCGTATAAGGGGGGAATCTCCCCGTCGAGGTGAAACCGGGTAGGATAGTGCCCCAACTTGTGAACCAACATGGTTTTACATCACCCTATGACCTAAACAAACACAAAACAAGAGAGAGCTACGCCGGGCTACCCCTGTGAGAGGAACGTCTAGGGGGGTAGACGATCCGAGTGCAACTATAGATAGAGAAGAATCATTCTGAGCGAGTACATAAGAAGGGATCCACTTTTTTTCATCGGTTCCAGGGGAAGACCAAAGATCTTGCGCGGCACAGAGATCAGGGTTTCGCCGGAGGAAGACCACGAGAATATTGGAATGAGATGAAAACTTGCATGTGACCCTAGCATATGTGTGTGAGTGTGGTGAGAGGTTGGTATAGGTGCTTGCATGTGTCCCCCCTCGCATGCATGCGCTCTAACCTAGAGGCGAAGGTTCCGTACCCGTATAAGGGGGAATCTCCCCGTCGAGGTGAAACCGGGTAGGATAGTGCCCCAACTTGTGAACCAACATGGTTTTACATCAACCTATGACCTAAACAAACACAAAACAAGAGAGAGCTACGCCGGGCTACCCCTGTCAGAGGAACGTCTAGGGGGTAGACGATCCGAGTGCGCACAGAGATCAGGGTTTCGCCGGAGGAAGACCACGAGAACATTGGAATGAGATGAAAACTTGCATGTGACCCTAGCATATGTGTGTGAGTGTGGTGAGAGGTTGGTATAGGTGCTTGCATGTGTCCCCCCTCGCATCCATGCGCTGTAACCTAGAGGCGAAGGTTCCGTACCCGTATAAGGGGGGAATCTCCCCGTCGAGGTGAAACCGGGTAGGATAGTGCCCCAACTTGTGAACCAACATGGTTTTACATCACCCTATGACCTAAACAAACACAAAACAAAAGAGAGCTACGCCGGGCTACCCCTGTCAGAGGAACGTCTAGGGGGATAGACGATCCGAGTGCGCACAGAGATTAGGGTTTCGCCGGAGGAAGACCACGAGAACATTGGAATGAGATGAAAACTTGCATGTGACCCTAGAATATGTGTGTGAGTGTGGTGAGAGGTTGGTATAGGTGCTTGCATGTGTCCCCCCTCGCAAGCATGCGCTCTAACCTAGAGGCGAAGGTTCCATACCCGTATAAGGGGGGAATCTCCCCGTCGAGGTGAAACCGGGTAGGATAGTGCCCCAACTTGTGAACCAACATGGTTTTACATCACTCTATGACCTAAACAAACACAAAACAAGAGAGAGCTACGCCGGGCTACCCCTGTCAGAGGAACGTCTAGGGGGCTAGACGATCCGAGTGCGCATAGAGATCAGGGTTTCGCCGGAGGAAGACCACGAGAACATCGGAATCAGACGAGAACTTGCATGTGTCCCTAGCATATGTGTGTTAGTGTGGTGAGAGGTTGGTATAGGTGCTTGCATGTGTCCCCCCTCGCATGCATGCGCTCTAACCTAGAGGTGAAGGTTCCGTACCCGTATAAGGAGGGAATCTCCCCGTTTAGGTGAAACCGGGTAGGATAGTGCCCCAACTTGTGAACCAACATGGTTTTACATCACCCTATGACCTAAACAAACACAAAACAAGAGATAGCTATGCCGGGCTACCCCTGTCAGAGGAACGTCTAGGGGGTAGACGATCCGAGTGTGCACAGAGATCAGGGTTTCGCTGGAGGAAGACCACGAGAACATCAGAATCAGACGAGAACTTGCATGTGTCCCTAGCATATGTGTGTGAGTGTGGTGAGAGGTTGGTATAGGTGCTTGCATGTGTCCCCCCTCGCATGCATGCGCTCTAACCTAGAGGCGAAGGTTCCGTACCCGTATAAGGGGGGAATCTCCCCGTTTAGGTGAAACCGGGTAGGATAGTGCCCCAACTTGTGAACCAACATGGTTTTACATCGCTCTATGACCTAAACAAACACAAAACAAGAGAGAGCTACGCCGGGCTACCCTTGTCAGAGGAACGTCTAGGGGGTAGACGATCCGAGTGTGCACAGAGATCAGGGTTTTGTCGGAGGAAGACCACGAGAACATTGGAATGAGATGAAAACTTGCATGTGACCCTAGAATATGTGTGTGAGTGTGGTGAGAGGTTGGTATAGGTGCTTGCATGTGTCCCCCCTCGCATGCATGCGCTCTAAGCTAGAGGCGAAGGTTCCGTACCCGTATAAGGGGGGAATCTCCCCGTCGAGGTGAAACCGGGTAGGATAGTGCCCCAACTTGTGAACCAACATGGTTTTACATCACCCTATGACCTAAACAAACACAAAACAAGAGAGAGCTACGTCGGGCTACCCCTATCACAGGAACGTCTAGGGGGGTAGACGATCCGAGTGCGCACAGAGATCAGGGTTTCGCCGGAGGAAGACCACGAGAACATTGGAATGAGATGAAAACTTGCATGTGACCCTAGAATATGTGTGTGAGTGTGGTGAGAGGTTGGTATAGGTGCTTGCATGTGTCCCCCCTCGCATGCATGCGCTCTAACCTAGAGGCGAAGGTTCGGTACCCGTATAAGGGGGGAATCTCCCCGTCGAGGTGAAACCGGGTAGGATAGTGCCCCAACTTGTGAACCAACATGGTTTTACATCACTCTATGACCTAAACAAACACAAAACAAGAGAGAGCTACGCCGGGCTACCCCTGTCAGAGGAACGTCTAGGGGGCTAGACGATCCGAGTGCGCATAGAGATCAGGGTTTCGCCGGAGGAAGACCACGAGAACATCGGAATCAGACGAGAACTTGCATGTGTCCCTAGCATATGTGTGTTAGTGTGGTGAGAGGTTGGTATAGGTGCTTGCATGTGTCCCCCTCGCATGCATGCGCTCTAACCTAGAGGCGAAGGTTCTGTACCCGTATAAGGGGGGAATCTCTCCGTCGAGGTGAAACCGGGTAGGATAGTGCCCCAACTTGTGAACCAACATGGTTTTACATCACCCTATGACCTAAACAAACACAAAACAAGAGAGAGCTACGCCGGGCTACCCCTGTCAGAGGAACGTATGGTTTTACATCACCCTATAGTTTCTTCAATAATAGTAGACACCAAATAATATATTATAATTTGTTATAGTTTGATATTAATAAAAAAAACTTCCTTCAAAAAAAAACCCTGTCTACGCCGACGGCCGCCCTCGGCGTATGCCTGGCCGTCGGCGTAGAAGGACCCAGGAAAAAACACCCTAGATACGCCGACGGCTGCCCTCAGCGTATGCCTGGCCGTCGGCGTAGCCTTATCGGATTAGTTTCGCCCGCGGCCCACCCCGGGCCACTCAGCCACCACTCCTCCCCAATCTTCCCCGACCCCGCGCCCGCCCCGCACCAGCCGCCGCCGCCAGCCACTGCTCCCTCCGCTGCTCCCCAAGCCCGACCCCGTCGCTCCCCAAGAGCGCCGCCGCCTCCTCCCCTAGCCTCCCTCCTCCCTCCTCCTCCCCGAGCGCCGCCGCCGCTCCCCAAGCCCGACCCCCTGTCGCCTCCCCTTCCCCTCCCTGCCTATCGCCTCCCCTGCTGCCTCCCCTTCCCCTTCCTGTCAGCCCCTCCCTGCCGCCTCCCCTTCCCCTCCCCGAGCGTCGTCGCCGCTCCCCAAGCCCGACCCCCTGCCGCCTCCCCTTCCCCTCCCTGCCTGCCGCCTCCCCTTCCCCTACCTGTCGCCTCCCCTTCCCCTCCCCGAGCTCGCCCTCCTCCCCGAGCTTGGCTCCAGCCTCCCCGAGCTCGCCACCGCCTCCCCGAGCTCGCCCCCACCTCCCAAAGCTTGGCTCCCGCCTCCCCGAGCGTCGCCCCTCACTGTCCCGTCGCTTGGAGGTAATGACCCATTTTTTTAATGCTAGTGTAAATAGTTTAATATTAGTAATTTAGTAATTGTTAGGTGATTGTAGAAGTAGGAGTTTGTCGAAATAGGAGTAGAAATTGTTTTAGATTTAGAATTGCTAGTAGTTTGTAGAAATAAAAGTTTGTACTATGTGAGTTTGCTAGTAGAAATAGGAGTTTGCTAGTAGAAATAGGACTTTGCTAGTAGTTTGCTCAAAATAGAATTAGAATTATAAATTGAAATATAAATATAATTAGAAAGTGAAATATAAATATAATTTAGTAAAATAGATGAAATTTGCTAAATAGATGTTGCATATTTAACCATCTTTTCTTGTTTTTTGTAGTTACCGGAGGGTGAGCGGGGGGAGTGTTTCGACGGCGGGGTCCCGGATCATCTTCGACGATTTGATCACGCTTCGAGGGTGAGAATCCGTTCGCCTCTCTTGTACCTAGGTTTATTTTCGTGTCTAGATCACCAAGTATGTCGCGTCACCTAGGCGTCATCCCGACCGTAAGTGTTACGCGACTTAATATGCATTAGTGGTCTCGCATATTTTGGACCGTAACGCTTATGGCTTTTATCGGGCAGTTGGCGGATTCGTAGTTGGGTTTGGTTCTCCCTGGCTCTACCTCGATTCGAGACAGGATTTCGGTGGCGCCTCCTCGTTGTTCTCCGGATGCACATCATCTTCGCTTTTTGTCGAGACGTGTATCGGGAGAGCAGCGGGGAGGTGCTGCCGAAATTCTGCTTGGATCGGGATAGAACCAGGGAGAACTTACCCAATCTACGGATCCGGCGGCTGGTTAGGACCCTCTTTTCCTATTGGACATGTAGGTTGATGAATGCGTAAAAATATGAAGCATTTAATCTCCTGTTTGATATAAAATGTTATATTTGTTGTTTGTCTCCCAACAAAGCAGAAGAGGATGGCTGATAATGGGTGGATGTACAGTGGCCGTATTAGTGCGACAAATAAAACAGACGATTGGGTACGGAACACTCATTTGTTAGTGAATGAGTTAGCGTGTGGTTCGAAGGCAATGGTTCGGGCACTTTGTCACTGCGCTCATTGCACTAAGCGTCATCGTCAGGGAAAGGATGACATATACAAACACCTTCTGCAATATGGGTACATGTCTAACTATGTCACGCTAATCGACTTTGCTCGGTACGAACGTGACAGAGGTGAGGTGATGCGTCAGCGGCTCAATGGCAATGAGCACGATGGGATTAGAAACATGCTATATGATCTTATCGATGCCGACCAGCCGAATTTGCCACCTCCACGGGAGGAATCACCAGAACCGGAGGAACCGCTAGAACCGGAGGAACCGGAGCCAACCGTGAAGGCCTTCCTTGATATGATGGCCGCGGCTAAGAGGCCTTTGTACGAGGGTGCAAAGATTTCTCAGCTCGATGCCATCTCTCAGTGTCTAGCCGACAAGTGCCAGTACTTCGCCACCCGTTCTCACTTTGAAGCTAATCTGAGAACATGTGGTAACATGTTGCCCGAAGGGCATTGTCTGCCTAAAACCTTTCACGAAACGAAGAAACTCATGAAGGAGCTCAACATGGATTATGAAAAGATAGATTGTTGTCCAAAAGGCTTCCTTTTGTTTTGGAAACAGTTTGAGGGTGACAAGTACTGCTCCATTTGTAAGGCCTCTAGATATGAAGAGATAAAGGGGAAGGATGGTCAGGTGAGGAAGTCGAAGGTCGCTAAGAAGATACTTCGGTATCTCCCATTCATAAAAAGAATCCAACGGCTTTACTTGAGCGAGGAGACTGCCAAACAGATGACGTGGCACAAGAAGGGGAAAAGATACGAGGACGGGCACGGACGGAAGAAGATGGGACATCCATCTGATGGTAAGGCATGGAAGAACTTTGATGACAAATACCCTCGATGGGCAGAAGAGGCTCGGAATGTTAGAATTGTGATAGCAACAGATGGCTTCAACCCATATGGTATGTCGACGGCCTCGTACAGCTATTGGCTGGTGTATGTTATTCCGCTCAATCTCCCTCCCAGAGTATTAATGCAACGGAAGACCATGTTTTTGTCGCTGATAATTCCAGGACCTGAGTATCCGGGGAAGAACTTGAGTGTCTACATGCAGCCGATTGTGGATGATTTGAACCACTCTTGGATACACGGGACGTTGACATACGACCGAGCATCAAAGAGAAACTTTTTGATGAAATTTTGGTTACAATATACTATGCATGACATGCCCGGGTACGCCCTAACGTGCGGATGGTGTACAGCTGGTAAGTGGCCATGCCTAGTGTGCAGGCACCAACTTGAGTTCCTTTGGCTAAAGTCAGGTCGCAAATATGTTGCGTTTGACACGAATCGACAGTACCTCAAAAGAAATCATTCGTTCAGAGAAGATAGAAAGAACTTCAAGAAGGGCAAAGTTGTGCATGAAGTAAAAGAGGTACCAAAGTTCGAGGGTGCAGTTGTTGATGCCGAGATACGTGCTCTCGTGCCCGCGGCGCCGGGAACTGGCCATCAATTTGCGGGATATGGTGTAACGCATAATTGGACTCACGTGGCATCCTTAACGAATCTCGTGTATTACAAGGACCTCGAACTTCCCCATAACATCGATGTGGTGCACACCGAAAAGAATGTCGGGGAGTCCCTTTTTCACACAGTCCTGAACATTCCTGGGAAGTCAAAGGATAATGTCAAGGCTAGAGTCGATGTTGAGAAGCTTTGTGATAGGAAGAGATTACACATGCAGCCTCCTACTGTCCGTCGAAAGAATTGGTTCAAGTCGCATGCCTACTACTGCCTTGATAATGTCCAAAAGAAGGAGTCATTTAGGTGGCTCAAATACGTCGTGATGTTCCCTCACGGTTATTGTTCGAATATAAGTAAGGGAGTCAATCTTTTGACGGGACAAGTCAACGGGCTCAAGAGTCACGACTATCATATATGGATTGAGCGGCTGATGCCGGTGATGGTTCGAGGGTATCTCCCCGAAAAAGTATGGCGAGTGCTTGCGGAGTTGAGCCATTTCTTCCGCACCCTCTGTGCTAAGCAGATATGTCCTCTGGTGATTGAGAAGCTGCAAGTTTAGGTGCCGGAGTTGCTATGCAATTTGGAGATGATCTTTCCGCCAGGCTTCTTTACTCCGATGGCACATCTCATTGTGCACCTCGCGAACGAGGCACTATTGGGGGGGGCGGTGCAATTTCGTTGGCAATTTTGTATTGAGAGAGAGTTTAAGTATATTCGAAAGATAACTGGAAACAAAGCCAAGGTTGAAGCATGCATAGCTGAAGCAACATGCCTTCGGGAGATGGCAGACGCCGCGACAACCTACTGGCCCGATGATGTTCCCACTATGCATAACCCGGTCTCTCGTTACAATGTCGACCTGCCCAAGAATGACCCCAATCTCGAACTATTCCAATTTCCCGGTGGCAAGGCCGGTAAAGGACTAAAATATAGGTTGCCGAAGGAAGAGAAGGATTGCATAATGCTCTATGTGCTTATGAACATGAAGGAAGTGGTCGATTTCATTAGGTAAAATGGTGAACACCCTATTTCTCTATGCAGCTAGTAACTCGGTCTCCCGTCTAATGCTTATTTTCTCCTTCTTAGCGATTTCACGGATGAACAGTGGCCGGGACCGACTGATCCCTCTCCCATGGAGTTGGACACTCTACTGAAAGAGGGTGCTCCCGGAAATAAAAAAAACTTTGTGTCCTGGTTTATGGAAAAAATAATTTCTAACCTGTCCCTCTTACCTTGCAATATGTGACTTGTCGCTCTTATTCCACGTAACTACTGAACGCAACCAATTTCTCTTGTATCTGTAGGGAGCTGATCCCAACGTTGAGATGTCAGATGAGCTGAAATGTGTTTTCCAAGGTTGTAACAGTGTCGTCATGAAGTATGAGAAGTATGATGTGAATGGGTTTCGCTTCCATACAGAGACGCACCAGAAAGGGCGTCCGAATGCAAAAACGGTAAATACTGGGGTGTTCACCAAAGGAGCCGATTCCCTTGATTACTATGGAAGGTTAGAGAATGTATATGAGCTCACCTTCAATCGTACGAATGTCGAACTCAATCTTGTTGTGTTCAAGTGCCACTGGTTTGACCCAAGGGGTGGACTGAGAAGTACCCCTTATATTGGGTTAGTTGAAGTTAGGCCTTCAACCACCAATAGCGGAGCCGACGTCTTTGTTGTTGCTCACCAAGCCAACCAAGTTTATTATTTGCCCTACCCATGCCAGAAAGCGGAACTCCAGGGCTGGGAAGTCGTGTTCCAGGTATCGCCACATGATAACCTACCGATTCCCTCCGAGGACGATTACAACAACATTAACCCTGTAACGTACGAGGGAATTTTCTATCAAGAGCAAGAGGACTTCGGACACTTTGATTTAGAACCGGTTGATCTTGAGGACCTTGGAAATGATGTAGAAACTCGGGGTGAGTCAGTGGTGAATCTACATGACATAAGTATGCTCGAGAAGCTCCATACCGAGAATGACAACGATGATGAGCCTACACCCTTCGATGAGAATCCAGATTTCTACTCAAAAGATAGTGATAGTGAGAATGAGAATGAAAATGATAGTGAGTATTTATTTTTTAATGCATTTTATTTTGTCTTTGTGCTTAACTGTTTTCTTAATTGCATTATGCCTTTATTCTTTGTGTATACATTTTATTATGTCTTTGTGCTTAATTATTTTCTCTTACTTAATGTAGGTGATTGAACAATATGAGCAGCGGCAAGGCAACCAGTTCGTCCTTGCTTAATGCGCTGAAGAAGCGCAAGAAAAGAGCTACACGGAGTGGGAGACAGCCAAATCCCAATCCGCGTTACCCCGATCTTTCTCCTGCTGGCGGAGGACGGGGTCGAGGCCGAGGTCGAGGAGGACGAGGACGAGGTGCCATGGGAGGAGGCGTGGAATTTGACCCACCACCCTCTGCTTCTGGCGACGTGGCTCCTGAGTTGTTCCTGACAGAGCAGCCTTTCAGGGCCGAGAGGGAGGCAGAGTCCGAGAGGGAGGCAGAGTCTGAGAGGGAGGCGAGGACTGAGAGGGAGGCGGGGACCGATACGGAGGCGGACACTAGCCGCGAGTTGGTGGGGCCGAAGAAATTGCGGAATCGTGGGGAATCGGGAGTCCCTGACGAGAAGTTTAAGCCTAGGACTCAGGAGGCGAAAGCCCTTATTATTCCAGATGGCCTTGAGTAAGTGTACTAATTTGGCAATTTAAAACATTTATTTCATGTTGGTCATAAATAATTATTGTGTACTAATGTTTATTTTTGTGCAGCAATTGGACATTTCCTCCGGGGACCAAGGTTCGCCTTCCTAACAGCCTCGTTGGATTTCTGATTAGGAAGTTCTGGCCGGGCTATCACATTACCCCCGAGGGTGACAGGAAGCTAGCTACTACTTGGGAGGACTACCAGACTACCCGTGTCCCGGGCTTTCCGACAGCTGCTGATGCTGTCATCACCAAGTTTTAGGTAAGGCATATTTCTCGAGTTATGTTCATACTTGATGACCCCACCGTGCTAACTCATGACTCTTATGCATGATTGAAGTGCTTTTACCGTGTGGCCGAGGAGGACCAGGAGAAGGCGCAGAGGACTTTGCTTGGGGCTTGTGTGAAGTTGACCCCCTAGGTGTGGTACAACCAGAAGGTCACGACCGCTAGCCACTTCTGGGCTGACAGGGGCGTGAGGGTCAGGAAGGAAGACATTGTCGGTAGGAACCCTAATCCTGAGTACTCGATGACGCCAGAAGAGTACATGTCGGTGAGTAAAATGTCAATGAGATTCTACATTGCTTCTAAGTTGCCATTGCATTGTCTGGAGTTGACTATTGCATTTTCAGGTTATCCCCGATTGGGCCGAGCCGCATCGACTCGCATGGGAGGAGCTGGTTAGGACGAGGTGGCTCAGAGTAGACGAGTAGTTTGCAGCCTTGTCGAGGCGGAACGCGGATAACCGAGGCGATGGTGGAACGCACTGCGCGGGAAACCGCAACTTTGACCGCTTCAAGGGGAAGGTGGTACGTATATACATGGAACGACCTGCGTGCATTTCTGCTTATGTTTGTACTTCATATGCATAATATTTTCTTTTCGCGATACAGGTGGCCGAGGCACAACCCGGGGAGGTGATTCATGACGTCGTCGTCTATGAGATGATGCGGCGAAAGAAGCCCAATTACTCGGAGCCTCAACCCTCGTTGCCCGTGTACTTCGGCACTTCCCAGAACGACTTGGGGAACTACAGCACGATGGTGAAGGCTCGTCACCCCCATGTGGATGACCCCATTCACGCGGAGATCGACGAGGAGTCGTTGGTCCTGTCGAGGCACGGATTGCAGCATGGACGCCTTAAGATTCTAAATAAGAAGGTCAAGCCTACCCTCAGCACGAGCTTCAGCCGTCTCAAGGCTACCTACCCCGCCGACGGCCCCCCTATCCCGCCTCGTGGCCAGCCTCGTCGCTCCGCCGAGGATGTAAGTTTTTCTCGTTCTCATCATCTTTATGACTTTTGTTCCTGCATGGCTAACCACTGACGAGATTCCTTGTATTTGAAATTGTATCCTGAGTTAGACGCGGCTTACGATACCGTTTATGAGAAATATCAGGTGGCCTTTCGGCAGCATCAAGAGGCGCTTGCGATCTACATGCAATACGTAAATGTAAGTCCGAACCTTTATTTTTGCAAAAGATACAAGTCCCACTTCCCCCTGTTTGTTGTACTACGGCCTGACTTCTAAACTATCTTGTAGGACATGATGGTGAATATTCAAACTGGGCAGAATAGAGATTTGGGGCCCGTGCCTCCCATGCCAAGTCCGGCGCCATTTTTGCAATCCAAGGAAAGCTTCGCTAGGACCTACTACGCATCGACACCGGTAAGTTCTTTGCTAACCCACTGGTTATCGCTTTACTTTGCCTCGCAAGTTGCTAACATGTAGGCAACATGTAGGGAACGGGAGCTTCTGGGAACCGGCACTTTGGCCATGCCTCGCCGGATGGGCGTTAGATCACACCGCTTCATGACCATGGTCCATCTCCTGGACATTCTGCAGGTGGTTCTTCCGAGCTTCACACTTCTCCTACTCCCTCGCCAGGTGGCTCTTCTGCTTCTTCTACTGGACACAACCCTCGGCAGAGGTCGCCACTTTTCACCAGGGGAGATCTCGGGTACACCCCGTCTCCTCCAGAGTTGTAGGTTGTTATTGTCTATGCATGTGCGATGATGTTGATACCCCTGTATGAATGGTGTGATCTTGTTTGATACATGTTTGAATAATGTATGAATGATGTGATCTTTGTTTGATACATGTATGGCATATGTGATGTTGTTTGAATTGCTATGGAATATATTTCCACATATTGTTGTGAGTATTGCTGTGAAAATTCGTACATATTGCTGTGAAACAAAACTGTGCCATTTGGTATATATCGCTGCGGAGCAGAAAAAAAAATTCTGGACAGGTGATACGCCGAGGGCCTTGCCGTCGGCGTAGGGCCTTGCTGTGTGCCATTTGGTCGGCCCTACGCCGAGGTCCTGGCCGTCGGCGTATCAGTGGGCCATACGCCGAGGGCCGTGGCCGTCGGCCTAGCGTCGGGCTGGGAGGCCCAGGCACCTGCCACGTGCTCCTCATACGTCGAGGGTTGGGGTCGTCGGCGTACGTTGCCCCTGGGAAGGCCAGCGCGTGCCACGTGTCGAGGCTACGCCGAGGGCACGGCCGTCGGCGTACGTGCCGCGCCGTTAGCCGGCCGTGTAACGGCGAGGATGCCGTGCGTCGACGGCTAATACGCCGACGGGCCGCCAACGGCCGTCGGCAAATCTATACGCCGACGGTGAGCGGATACGCCGACGGCCAGTGTTGCTCCGCCGAGGGAGCTACGCCGACGGCAGCCCTCGGCGTAGCGTACGCCGACGGCGAAAGGGGCTACGTCGAGGGCTTTTTGCCGACGGCCTAGCAGTCTGTTCCTGTAGTGCATGCTATGTACGAGTATGTTCGTATTTGCCTTGACTTGCAGCTCATGCAAGTCTCCGATCGTGCTCGCCGCGATCACTCAATCAGAATGATTGCGATGCACGCGGACACGAGATCCCGCGCCGGAACGTACGTGTCGCTCGGTTTGATCATACTCGGCGCAAATCCGATGATCCAATGCACCCGATCCGATCGGCGGTGACAGGAACACGTACGACTTGCGTGCACGTACTACAGTCCGTCCGAGGCATATGGCAAGCACGCATGCAATGTGTCTCACGCAGTTTTGCGCATGCGGCATGCATGATGGTCGCCCACCGGCAAATGGACCACGCCGGCCATCTGTAGACGAATCGAGAAGATCAGCAGCAGCGAGAGAGGACTTGCGTGCGTCGATCTAGGGTAGACTTGGATCGGCCGGAGAGGCTACGCACGCGCAGGCACGATCATCGGGAGTTGCCGGCGGCGAAGAAATGGACAGCCACACGCACTTGCTTGGCCTGCTAGCTAGCGGCCGGGCAGCTCTGTCGAGATCTCATCATCCCATTCTTCCTTGCTTGCTTTTTCAGCGGGCAACGTACGTGCACAAGTAGGCAAAGGATTCCATGGCGAGGGTCACCGTACGGTTTCGGTTCGGAATTGTTATTAGTTTGAGTGGCGACTAGCTAGACTAGACACGCACCACCTCGATTATCGGCCTATCGAAGACGACGACACAGTTCGGCCGGTTCGGGACTGTGGCACGCACGCACGCGGTGATACGGACGACAGTGGAGCCAACACTACACTGATGTGATGGGAATGGTATATGTGATCTTGCTAGTACAAGGAGGTGTGTAGGGTGAGGCTTTCCGGAGATGATTGCCCCCTTTTTATTCTCTCCTCCTGCTCTTTTGGTTGGTGTTCTAGGCACGCACGATTAGGAGCAACTGGATCCTGCATGCTCTTTTCGTTGCCCTTTCTGACACGCGTACGTATCAGCATATCCATCGTTCTGGTGCGATTATATATCACTAAATGAGAATGTGGCAGGGCCATACACTACACCACGGATGATTATTTAGGACACAAAAAAAGTGTCTTAGAAAATACCAAAAATGCCGTGTGGTGTGATACCCACCACTTCATGACAGGTTGTCCTCCTCTGTAAGGCCTACGTGGCAACTGGGAGACGGGTCCAACATGGCATAATCACGTATAATTTAGGGGTTACGATGAAGTGGTGGATATCTGACATGGCGTTACACTAGTGTAGTGGTTTTTTGTCACAAACCCAAAAGGTGGTGGTTTTCTGTTACCTTAGCCTCAATTATAGTGGGTTTTTCTAATTTTCTTGAAAATCTCTCTCTCTCTCTCTCTCTCTCTCTCTCTCTCTCTCTCTCTCTCTCTCTCTCTCTCTCTCTCATAACAAACGTTTTCAGGAAATAATAATGCATTGAATTCCTTATGGATACTATGGATACATTACATAAAATCCCAGACATAGGGTAGTGGGATTCACTCTTATTATCACTATACTTTCTTCTCAATTTCACTTATAAATTCGTCCATAATCACTCATATATATTTGTTTTCTGAAACAAGATCCATCCCCTGCGAGGAGGAGGACCCAGCTTATATATACTGAAAGTCCAGGCGTTCATGATGACAAATTTACGTGGGACAACGAGCAACAGAGCGTTGATCCGACGATCCAAAGCATCAGAATCATGAAGTCGTGCTCGAATTGTTTGCAGAAGGAAAACGTACGCATGCTTGGATTATGTTGCTATCATCACCAATCTATTATTCATATTTCTTCTATTTTTGACTTTCGAGCATGTACATGATGAATAGTAGGAGGAAAATAAAGCCGAGGGACCGAACAGGTACGCACGCGCTGCCTCTCGGGGGCGGCGGCACGGGCGGCCACCCCGGACTCCTCCTCCACCTCTCCCTCGCTGCCACCAGAGGACGTCGGCAGACAAAGTCTGGTCGGCCGACGGTGGCAGCGGGGCTGCTTCCTCCGTAAGGAGCCCCTTGGGCGCTTGAAGATTGTCGCCCCGACGGCGATCTGATGGCGGAGGGGTCTGGAAGCCGGGGCGGCGGCCTTGGGCTATGGAGGTTCTCCCTCGGTGGATGGCGGTGCGGGTCACATATGCTGCCAGGGACGTAGTCCTAGGGTTTCTCTCACGCCAAGATGAATATCTACCTTCAGCCTGTTTTCGTTGATCTAGTGGCAGTGTCATGTTTCGGAAGGCTCCGCCGGCGCACTTCCATGGGCGATTCATGCCTGGAGATTGCTGAAACGGATGGGATTCGGCCGCGCGCAACCGGTGTTTTTCTGACTGTTTGGTTTCAGAGGGAGCGAGGCGAAGCTCTGCAGTCTGTTGCCATCGTGGAACATGTCTTTAGTTCCATGGTGAAGTCAGTGTGTGGAGAATGTCATTAAAGCCAAGATTTGTGGACTAGCTATGGTGGGTCGGGTCCTGGTGGCGATGAGGAATTGGCTTGGTGATTCGTGAATTGTAGCAGCGACATCATAAGGTGGGGGCGGCAGCACAAGAGGAGTTCACAGTCTTATCTTGCAGGGTGAAAATCCAAGTTATGTCATTAATTGGTTGTGTCTGGCAATAACCTTGTTGAAGGCATTGTTTTGTGAGTGGAAACTTTTTTCAGGGTGAAAACATATGATCTTTGATCGGGCGATGACGGTGCTTGTGTTATGTTTCCTTTTTGAAGGCGTCGCTATTGGAGATGTTGGACTTCTAGTGTTGTTCTGATGGGGTTAGTGTCGATGCTACTAAGGATCTTATCGTTGCAGCAGGACCTTTTTTTTTATGTGTGCATCCGCAACGGGATAATGATTTATTGCAGATGTTAGATGTAATTGGTATCATTGCGATATTAATATATGCTCTTTTCAAAAACAAAACAAAAACACGATGAAGTGTATGGGAAAGAACAACACCGACCACCCACCTCTCACGCTCTTGTGAGCCTCAAAAGGGATGTCGCATGTCCTCGCCTTTGCCTTGACTTGCAGGGCTTGCAATGCAGCCCATCCAAGTCCAATCGTGCGTGCCGCGCGCGATCACTCAATCAGAATGATTGGGATTCACGCGGAACACGATCGCGCGCGGAACGTGTCGCTCGATTTGATCGTCATAGAAGATAGAACACTCTGTGCAAATCCGATGATCTGGGTACTCCGGAGGCCATACTACGCGGCAATTGGTGCACCCGGTCGGTGGTGACAGGAACACGACTTGCATATGCACTATAGTTGCAAGCACGCATGCATGATGGTCGCCCATCGGCAAATGGACCACGCCATCTGTACAAGAATCGAGAAGATCGGCGCAAGTTGCGTCGATCTAGGGTAGACTTGGATCGGCCGGAGAGTGTGCGCGCGCGCAGGCACGATCGGGAGTTGCCGGCCGGCGGCGAAATGGACAGCCATGTACCAAATAAATCCTTGGCCTGCTAGCCGGGCATGCAGCTCTGTCGAGATCGAGATGATCTCCTTCCCATTCTCCCTTGCCTTTTCCAGCAGGCAACGTGCACAAGTAGGCAACGGCCAGATTCCATGGCGCGGAGGGTCTCGCCGTATGGGAGATGAGATCAATCGAGATTGCGCGATCGCCGGAGACGGACCAACTGTTTGAGTGGCAGCTAGCTAGAAACCACCTCCAATCCTCGATCGGCCGAACAAGACGACAGTTCGGCCAGTTCGGAATTGTGGAACGCACGCGCGCGGTGATACGGACGACAGTGGAACCAACACTGATGTGATGGGAATGGTACATGTGATCTTGCTAGGAGTACTCCCTCTTAAAAATATAAAATGTTTTAGGTTTATAAAGTAAATATATCTAGACATTTTTTTTAACCTACACACTAGAAGATATTTAGATACATTAGGTTTACTAACCTAAAACATTTTATATTTATAAATGGAGGGAGTACAAGGTAAGACCTTGATAGCCTCAGCACAATGGTGTAGGTGAAGGCTTTCGGGAGATTACTTTTTCCTTTTTTTTCCCTCCTCGTGTCCTTTTGGTTGGTGTTCTGAACACGTATGATTAGGAGCAACTGGATCTGCATGGACTCCACCAACAAAATATATGGAGGTATTTTTTTGCCAAATCTGTTTAAATATGAACACTTCGATCGAATCTGACCTTTTCGAAACTAATTCGGAATCTGACCCCTGGGATCGGGGCCATTTAAAATGAAGTTGAAGTTGTACAGATCGGCGCGCACACATCAGAAAACCAAACCGAAGGAGGTCGGCTCCGTTTAAAACGGCATCGACCTCCCTAGGTTGCCCCCTGTTGTCACGTGTTGGCGCCGACCTGTATAACTTTGGCTCCGTTTAAAATAGCGCCGATCCCAGGGGTTAGATTCCGAATTAGTTTCGGTGGAGGGGGTCAGATTCTATTAAAATTACTCAAAAAGGTCAGATTTGACAAAAAATACTATATGGGAGTACCGCTGCCCTTTGGCCTTTTCGACAGTGCATACATATCACCATCCATCATTCCATTGCTATTATTATATACTCCCTCCGTTTAAAAATATAAGATGTTTAGGTTAATAAAGCTAATATATCTAGACATCTTTTAGACACCTTTTAATATATATTAAAAGGTGTCTAGATATATTTATCTTATATTTCTAAATGGAGGGAGTACTCACTAAGGCAGAATGTGGCAGGGGCGGCGTCATACTCAAGTGGATTAGTAATGCAGCGGTTATTTATAAGTTCCAGTATTTTTTACGATTGCTAGCTTTATATTTCTTCTGTCAAAATCCTTGCACATTCATGATGAAATCGCGGATTGAGCACCCATATCCTTATCATGTATCTGTATTTGAAAAGGAGGTGAGCCAAAGTTTTCGTGACATGCTTGGAGTGAGGGAGCATAGGCCACAATTTGTCCAGCCGCGTCTTAGGCGATGGGTCAGCCGTGCAAAACCTATTTTGATTGACCAACCAAGCGAAAAAAATTCCTTTACTCCATGCCCAAAATTTCAATACTACAAGGTTCGTGATGTTTGTCATGGCTCCCGCAAATTTTGCATTACGGGTCCATTTGACTAAGTAAGCACCAGCGTCGGAGAATTTCCATCTAGTAGTGCCTTAAGAATCCAGGTTGAGGTAAATGTGGCTAAGATTTTCCCAAAGTGTGCGGAATTGTTTGATGTGCTATGAAGTAAACTGCAGGTTAGTATTGGATACACACATGTTTTTCATCAAAAAGAATTATACAGTGCATGGTCTGCTTCTTACTTCAGGCCTCAAAGAATTAAGTTGTAGTTCCAGCATGCTTGTGCAGTTCATCTTGATTTAGTAGTTCGTGTCCTGCAGGAATAACTAGCTCTCTAATTGTAATCCTATCATTAATGTACAAACTCTCTTGTCCCCTGCAAAAAAAATGTTTCATATTCTCAATCAAAACAGGAACAGGCAACCCTGCGTGGCTATTAGGATGCAAACATGGGGCATTTTCTGGTACAGGATTGTTGACTGCAACTTCCTTGGACTATTGTAGTAGCCCTGGTCGCCCAGAACAAGTGCATCGGGCGGGATTGGTGGGCTTTAAAATCCCACCGAATTAATAGCTGAGAAAATTAAATTACACGGGCCAAAACTCAGCTGCAGCCCGGTCTGCCCACTTGCAGCCCCTGGTCCCACAAGACATTGCTTGAACCTGGACATATTGATTTAATCATAACCACATTGTAGTACTACCCAAAAAAAATTTGGTTCGATTCAATGTGTGTGTAAAACGCCTTATTTTCGACCATATGTTATTAATCAAGTATTCATGTTTCATCTGTGTGCTAGTATCCTACATGCCATTGCTTGAACTAACTTTTGAACTGGAACCATCATTGCGGATTGATTAACGGGAGTGTTCATCGGTAATAACAAACCTTAGATACTCCATCTCTTCCAAATTACTCTGTGTTTTGGGTTTAGTCAAAGTCAAAATTTATAAATTTTGACTATGTATATAAGAAAAAATATCTAAATCTAAAATATGTAATAAATATAATTAGATTCACCATAACACATACTTTATATTATATAAAATTGATATTATAAATGCTAGTATTTTGTTGAATATGCTTGATGAAGTTTTAAAATGTTTGACTTTGACTAAATCTAAAACGCTAAATAATTTAAGACGGAGGGAGTACATAAATGTAGAAGCAAATTTACCACCAACAAAAGTTATACCAGTCACACCATCACCAAGCAAGAATAGGCATATAAAATGGCATGTCACGGTGTTTGCCAAAGGATGAACATGGGGTATAGCTTGGGGGCGCAGATCCTCTGGCGTGGTAAGCCAAATTACAAATCAACAGTAGCATGATTTGTTTCACACCTAACAGATCAGCAATAAAGGAGGAGATTATACAAATCACTATAGCATTGTTCTATATTTTATTGTTCTATGCCGTATGCAACTGTATTGTCCATTTCCAGAAAGAAAATGCAACTGTGTTGTTTAGAGACTATAATAGCAGGTGTACTATTGTGTGTTGTAGCAAGTCAGAGAATCTGTCTCAAGCTATATGCTTTACTCCCTCCTTCTCTCTCTCTGTGTGTGCGTGTGTGTGTGTGCGTGTGTGCGTGTGCGTGTGCGTGCGTGTGCGTGTGTCTGTGTGTGTGTGTGTGTGTGTGTGTGTGTGTGTGTGTGTGTGTGTGCGCGCGCGCGCGCGTGCGTGCGTGTTTACACTTTTTTCCAAAAAGCAGTGTACAATCCTCCAGCAGAGATTCCAAAAACAATTATGCGCCATCCCTAGGGCCCGCAAAAATTGTGCCAGGAGGCTCGCTCTACATCCAAAATTAATAATGTAACAGCAACATCCTGTTTGCTCACATGAATGGGACATGGGGCAAACAAGGGGATGAACTCACTGTTATTGGTTGAGTAATTAATATGTCTAAGAATTAATTAGCATAACTAGAGAATATGCGGGATCGGTAGATTCCAACTAACTCAAAAAAATCTCCTGTAAATGAACCCTTGGTATACATGATAAAATTAAAATGCACACTATATTCCAAGTGATGAGTATTTTGTTTGAGATCTTTCGCAACAACCGTACCTAACGATGAGTGCTTAAACTAATTATGTTACTCGGTGATAGTATGGAGACAAACTATAGGAGCATTAATCAACTGAACAATGTACACTTGTTCAATGTTATTTCTATTAAATATGGGCATAATGGTTTGTTCAACCGTTGTGCCTTTCAGCAACCTTCTGAGACTTTTGATCAAATTTGACTAAAAAATACGACAACATCAACTAGACAGAACAAATAAAAACACAAGCATCATGCACGAAGACATACAAGCATGTATATGCTTACCAATACGACCAATCTTCATGCCTGATCGAGCAAGTGCTCTAAGGGAAGATTGAGCACCAGGACCAGGAATTTAGTTTTGTTTCCACCAGTAGCACGGAGCTTGATATGCAAAGCGGTTATTCCAAGCTCCTGCAAAAAAACGCATACAAGGAAATAAGCATCAACTAACAACCAAGAAAACTCATTAACCAATGTATGGATATACCTTGGATCTGACAGCAACATCTGCGATGCAAGCATAGCTGCATAAGGTGACGATTCATCACGATTGGCTTTAACTTTATATGCCACCTGGACACCAACACAACAATTGTCAAGCTATAGTATAGACAACTGAATCTAATGTACATAAAAGTATTACATCTATAAGAAACAACTAATGTGTGCAACCAGACAACAAGGCATATTTTAATCTAAATGTTATTCTCAACAAGCAAAAGGAAATTCAAGATCTTGTACCGATAGGCAGAAATGAGAAGGACATCCACAATCAGATTCCACATTAAAAGTAAACAAACATCTAATTCTATACATGGCCTTAATAGTAAAAAACTAATTACTTTGGCAAAGCCGACATTAAGTATAATGATTCGATTCCAATCAACTTCAAGTGTCCAAGTCACATATTTTTGGACACGTTCAATGGATTCATTAATAGCAGTCAACATGTTATACAATAAAGTAGATACCTAAATGCAAGAAGGTACTATTGCAAATGGCATAAACAATGTCTGCTTCCATGATATAAGCTTCTCCACTAAATTCGGCAAGGGTACCATGAAGTGGATGAAAGTAAAATCGGTGCAAAAAATACAGCTAATTAAGACCGAGCATGGACAATCGGATACCAATACCAGGATGGAGGCACCTAAAACAAACACGGGAAGAGGGAGGTACCAAAAAAACTCTTTGGTCCCTCATTGTCAATCTTGCACAACTATGACTCGAAACACTCCCACGGGACAAAGGGAGGCGATCTTAATGGCCGTGCTTACATATCCAACCAAAGTAACTATGTAAAATTCCAAAAAAAAAATATAGATACCAAGAACATGTCATTAACATTCAAATAACAACTATCTCATGAGGAATTACAGCTGGCCATGTCCATGTAACGGTGCACAATAAAGTAGCTGTAATTGTTGATACCATCTTAAAATCCACAATTAAAATATACTATGGTACTACCTCTGTTCTAGAATATAAGTCTTTTTAGCAAACTAAAACAGCTTGCTAAAAAGACTTATATTATGGAACGGATGAGTACAATTTAAGCAAAGTTTACGGTGTTGGTTTAAGGGAACAACTACCCAAAAGCAAGAAGGGGATTAGGCCTCAAGTAAAGCTAGAATTATATACAGGTACTATATACAGACACTATTCCCAATTTAAGATATAGGAGTGACTTGCACAAGGAACGTGAGATTTCATAGAAAGGTATCTACAAGTGATGCGAACGAGCGTGTCCCTCCCTGACAAATCGGTCACATGCTGTAACGCCATGAAATATAGGTAAGGTTTCAAGTCGAGCTGATATTGAAAGGTGGGGAAGGGATCATTCTGCAACTCACGATGAAGGTGTCGTTGAAGGAGGCGAAGACGTGGGCGACGCCGAAGAAGTGCTCTCCCTCGTGGACGGCGGGGCCCATCGTCACATTCTCCTCCTTGGGCTCCCGTGTCTTCTTCCTCGCGGACTACATGAGGCATCATTTCACATTGGACTATTAGAAGCTATGACTTCTTTGTGAGATTCGCACAGTGCGGGAAGCCATATGTGGCGGAGCTACATACCATGGTGACGACAGCTACGGCGGGCAGATCGTGTGTGCTGGGAGGAGGCAACAGTAAAACCCTAGTTGGGGCTTCTACCTTTGCATTATTAACAGCAAATGAAGTGTTCGTCTATAAGGCCTTGGGCTACTTCGGAGATTTTGGGCTAAGTTTGTTAGGCTTTATATTTTTTTGACATAATTATACCTTTTATTCATTTATCACGGTCGACATCCTTTGACTATTATAGAGGTACAATAAAATATGGAGGCTCATCGAACCATACATGTTGGTTAGATCCTAGGCTAGCCTAGCTAATTCATGGGCCACCATGTTTGCCTCTCTGAAATTATGCTTGAATTGGATCTTGTTGGGGAGATAACCCCGGATAGGGTAAAGACGGGGAGAGACGAAAGGATGTTCCCCGTCTAGTTTCCGAGTTACGGTCTGAGCCGGCCAAATCATGTAGAGGTCGGCCGAGATAGGAAAGGGCAGGACCCTCATAGTAATGGCAAGACATTACCCGGCCGAGATACTTCGTAAGTCGGCTGGGTTAGCCCGAGTAATCTTAATACAGATGAAGGACAGGCCGAACTACGGGAGGCAGGGCCGAATGATACAAAGCTTGCAGGGGAAGGAGAAGCTGAAGTCAAACCCTAGCTGCGGACTAGGGAGAATCTGAGCGAAGCCAAGCACTACGGACAAAGACGCAGAGCGACAGAGAGGCAGAAGGAGGTCACGGAGGAGACAGTCCTGAAGCCCGAGGCGTGCAGGAGGGGCCCTCTGGAACCTTGCCGCCGTTAGGGGAACGACAGGGAAAGGGAGGCGCCGAACTACTATATTGGGACAAGCATATTCCTCGAATATGCTTGCCACGTCAGCCCTAACGGAACCCAAGGCTCTCCTTTATAAGGAGAGGCTTGGACCCTGAAGAAGGGATCGACTCATTTTAGTACCGTTAGGCTAGTAAAGTTCTTCTCTTCTCCCTGTAAACAGCTCAAGGAGCACTTGTAGCCCAAGGAATGAGAAATAAAGATCTTTGCCTTAGTCTTTTGTGTGTAGAATCAACTACTTCTTCCCTCCCCAGATCCCACTAGCATCCATTGTCCCCATACTTTAGCCTACCCATGGCATCTGCCGTGCCACCACCACGACAGTTGGCGCCCACCGTGGGGCAAGCTGCGGTGCTAGCTGGAGTTATGATCCGGACGGGAAACTTCATCAACACGGGCGAGCGCGTTGTTTCTGGCTTGGTCCAGAGGTTTGATCTCTGTGACTACGTCAGCGACAATGCGGGCAGCTTCAGGGGAAAAACTCCCCCGCGCAACGGTGTCTTCATCAGCCTGGGCGGGCACAGGGTCTACGTCGGCGTCGACATTTCCGGCATTTATCCTCACCAAGTTGTTGTTGCAGGAGAGCCACCTCTTAACACTGCGAGCCGTCCGCGCGGAGCGCATCCCGTAGGCAGCGTCGAGGTGATGGTCGCGGCCGGAGTACAAACTGGAGCAGCGGCTGCCGGATCAACCAGAGAACCCGCAACCGGCGTACAGGGCGCACCCAGGCAGACGGCACCACTACCCGCCGAGGTAATCCCACCAGCGACCAACCCGACCGAGGTGCAGGACACTACCCCAAAGGCACCAAGAGTAAGAGGGCCACCTCTGGAAAGGCCAGAGAACATTCTTCAGGCAACCATAGAGAACTTGACTACACCTGTAGCGCCGATTCTTGATCCGGCGAATGCTCATGCAGAGTTAGAAGAAACCAGGCAAAAGGTGCTGGTAGAGGCCAAAAAGGTGTCGGCCTTGCGGGAGTCCTTCAATAGGACCCTGCGAGAATATGCCAAAGCTAATAAGCTTGACGTCGCGCCCGAACGGGTGGACGAATTAAGATTGAGGGGGGAAAACCTCATAGATGATATCAACAAAGAGCATGATTCTCATAAGGCGAAATCAGTTGATTTGGGCTTGCCGAGGTATAGTACCCCGGCAAAGAACCTAAGAGCGGCAAATGCCGCAGCATTGGAGTTAGAGGGGTTGACCGGCGAAGCCCGGCAGAAACAGCAAGAAAGAGTGAATGAGTTGGTGCGCATCGCGAACCAGCAAAACAAATAAATGCTCAGGGCAGACTCGGCGAGGCCGGGGGCCTCGCGAATGGTTCACTCGGCAGGAGCAGCACCTGCCTTGTCCGTGGAAGCAGCATCTTCACCCGGAAATAATGCACGGAAGGACAGAGCAGTAACCTCAGGAAAGAGAAACAAGCAAATTGTTCCGTATGATCCGGCAATAGCCGGGAAGGCAAATGAGAACAGAGGCAATGGAAGCCGAGGTAACAGTGGTGAGAGGAATCCCGGCCGTATCGAGAAAGACAGCGGAAGCCGAGGCAATGGAGACCTCGGCAGAAGAGAACTCGGAAGAGGCAATCATGAGAACAATACCCCGGTCGAAGTAAGGAGAGAACTGCCACTCAACCCGCAACCAAGGCATGAACCCCGACAGGAAAGAGAAACGAGGCCAGCTCGCCATAATCAAGTGAATGAAAGATACAATGATGGTTATTCCGAGATGGAATATGCGATCCATGGTGGAAATAACCACTATGGAATACAAGACCGAGTTCTGTACAGAGATTTGCCATCAAATGATGCAAGAGTGAAGCTGGACCGGCTATACCGGTCCGAGTTGTTGGAAGAACAGGGTCCACCAGGTCCGACATGCTTTGAACCACGGATCATGGGCGAACCACCTGTGCCGAACTTTCAGCTAGCAAGAGGCACGAAAACATATAATGGGAGTACCAAACCACAAGACTGGTTGATTGACTATGCCACGGCTGTGAAAATAGCGGGTGGAAACTTACGATGGGCAGTACGGTATGTCCCACAAATACTGGAAGGACCAGCTAGGGTGTGGCTGAATAATCTACCAGCGGGCAGTATCAACTGTTGGTTGGATTTTGAAGAAATGTTTGTCAGCAACTTTACCAGCACATACAAGAGGCCAAACAGGCCACAACAGTTAGCCATGTGCAAGCAGAGGCCGAATGAAACATATAGAGAGTTTTTAACTCGATGGTGTAACCTAAGAAACTCATGTGAAGGAGTTATAGAGTCGCAAGCAATAGCTTGGTTCGCACAAGGATGCTGTTATGCCAGCGTGTTGTGACAACGTCTGCAAAGAGATATGCCGACCACATTGGCAGAAACTATCAGAATAGCGGACTCCTACGCATTAGGAGATCCAACACAACCAAAATTAATGTCGGCGGATCATCGGGAGCAACAAGACCATTATGCAAGAGATTTGGCCGGGTCATTCAGGCGCAGTGATTTCAGAGGAAGAAGAAGAGAAGAAAGGCCGGATTATAGATATAATTCGGCCCAAGTGGCGGCAGTAGCACAAGATCCGCCGAGTCACGGAGCGACTCAACGGCAAAATAATGGTCCTCAGCAGTGGACACCAAGGAATGAAGGAAAAAGACAGTGGACCCCAGAACAAAAGAAACAGTGGCAGGAGAGGCCGAAGTACACGTTCGAATCTATGTTAGATCAGCCGTGCAAATTTCACACGTCAAACCCATCCAGGACAGCCAACCATACGACCCGCCAATGTGCATGGATGAAAAATGCAATGGGAAACCCCATAGGTATTCAGGCAGCACCCCATCAAGTTCATCAGCAGCATCAACCACAGTTGACTGGAGCAAATGCACAGCAACTCATGTTACCGCCTCCTCCCCCGAGGTACGATAACTCGGATCGGAGAGATGCGGTACATCAAGTGATGAACCAAGTCCAGGATGGAAGGACAAATCCAGCGAATACTGGACGCAATGATTACAGAGAACATCATCAGTATTATTGCGTGTTCACAACGGAACAGGAAGACAAGCAGAGTGTACAGCGCCGGCATATGGAAGTAAATGCAGTTATGCCTGCAGTACCAAGATATGTGCCTTGGTCAGATCAGGAGGTAACTTGGAGCATAAAGGATCACCCCAAGATAATGCCGAATCCCGGGTCATATGCACTCGTGTTGGATCCGACATTTGTTGGACCAAGCATCAATGTGAAATTCTCAAAAGTACTCATTGACAATGGAAGCAGTATCAACATCATGTACAAAGATACCATGCATAAACTCGGAATATCACAGAACATGTTGCAATCCACGAGGACCACTTTCCATGGGATAGTGCCAGGGCTTTCATGTGAACCCATTGGTAAGGTCCGAGTGGATGTGTTATTCGGCACAAGAGATAACTGCAGAGCAGAAAACATAGAGTTTGAGGTGGTGGATCTAGAGAGTTGTTATCATGCTTTACTCGGACGGCCAGCGTTGGCCAAATTCATGGGCAGCTGTCATATAAGTTATCTAAAAATGAAGCTACCCGGACCACAAGGAGTGATAACAGTAGCAGGCGATTACAAGAAGTCAATGGAGTGTGCTTCAGCCGGGTCAAATTTGGCTGAATCATTGGTTATAGCAAGAGAAAAAAGAAGGATTCAGGAGGTAGCAGCCCTCGCTCAATCGGCACAGCTGAATATGCCGGCACTAGCCAATCCACATGGAAGTGTCTCCTTTCAGCCGACTAAAGAAACGAAGAAGTTTCAGATAGATGAGCAATTCCCAGAGCGTACTGTTACTATTGGTGCAGGCCTAGATGCTAAATAGGAAAGCGAGCTCACCAACTTCCTCCGTGAGAATCGGGACATATTTGCATGGTCAACTCAGGATCTGCAAGGTGTTCCGAGGGAGTTGGCTGAGCACTCTTTGAATGTAAGTCCAGGAGCAAGGCCGGTGAAGCAACCTCTCCGCCGCTTCGCCGAAGACAGGAGAAAAATAATAGGGGATGAAATAGCTCGGCTCCTCGCGGCCGGGTTCATCATGGAGGTGCTGTATCCGGATTGGTTGTCGAATCCGGTGCTAGTAGAAAAGAAGAAAGATGATCCGAATGTATCCATTGTATGGCGAATGTGTATCGATTACACGAACCTGAACAAGGCGTGTCCAAAAGATCCTTTTCCATTACCTAGAATAGACCAAGTCATTGATTCGACCGCTGGTTGTGAGTTATTGTCATTTGTAGACGCGTATTCTGGTTTTCACCAGATACTGTTAAATCCGGCCGATCAAATAAAGACTGCGTTTATTACCCCTTACGGGGCTTATTGCTATCGCACAATGCTATTCTGCGAAACGCAGGAGCAACGTATCAGAGATGCATGCAAAAATGTCTACACGACCAGATAGGAAAACATGTACAAGTATATGTAGATGACGTGGTCATCAAGACCAAGGAAAGCAAAACGCTACTGGATGATATACGGCAGACTTTCGCGAACCTGAGAAGGTTCCGAATGAAGCTTAATCCGGAAAAATGCACATTTGGCGTGCCGGCAGGAAAATTACTCGGCTTTCTCGTATCTAGCCGAGGTATAGAGGCCAACCCAACAAAGATAAAGGCGGTAGAAAGAATGGAGTTGCCAAGGTGTCTAAATGACGTACAAAAGTTCACGGGATGTCTAGCCTCGCTCAGCCGGTTTGTATGTCGGCTGGGAGAGAAGACACTACCACTCTATCAACTAATGAAGAAATCAGATAAGTTCATTTGGACTCCACAAGCAGACAGTGCATTTCATGAGTTGAAAAAGATGTTGGTCACAGCACCCATTTTGGCTTCTCCATTATCAAAAGAGCCAATGTTACTCTATATAGCGGCTACCAACAGAGTAGTGAGTGTTGTAGTCGTTGTAGAACGACTCGAAGATGATAAGTCGGTACAGAGGCCGGTGTATTATTTGAGCGAGGTGTTATCCGCTTCAAAGCAGAATTACCCGCATTATCAGAAGATGGCTTATGGAGTGTACATGTCGGCAAAGAAGCTTAAACATTACTTCGAAGAGCATCCCATCAAAGTGATCTGTGAAGCGCCCATAGCCGACATATTGAGCAACAAGGATGCAAGTGGCCGAATAGCAAAATGGGCAATCGAGTTGTCACCGTACGCTCCACAATTCGATAGGAGAGATGCAATCAAATCTCAGGCGGTCGCCGACTTCTTCGTAGATTGGGCCGAGGTGCAGTATGAGCCGCCACTACCAGACCCAAATTATTGGACGATGCATTTCGATGGTTCCAAACTAAGAAATGGTTTGGGGGCAGGAATAGTGTTAACCTCACCCAAAAGGGATCAGCTGAAGTATGTACTACAAATACATTTTGCTGCATCAAACAACGTAGCCGAATACGAAGCACTGGTCCATGGGTTGAAAGTAGCAAAAGAGATTGGCATACGCCGAATCTTATGCTATGGGGGCTCGGATTTAGTAGTACAGCAAGTCTCAGGCAATTGGGATGCGTTAGATAGTAATATGGCTTTGTATAGATTTCATGTGCAAAAGATCAGTGGATACTTTGAAGGGTGTGAATTTCACCACATACCTCGGGCAGAAAATGATGCCGCAGACACGTTGTCAAAACTGGGATCTATCAGGCAGTCGATTCCACCGGGTATTGCCCTGGAACACCTCAGAAAACCATCGATAACCCCATCACCAGAATCCGAATCTATCTTTATTCCGGTAAGTTCAGCAAAAGATAATGTGCCGATGGAGGTAGATCAGCAATATAACTCGGAACCCTCCAAGAAAAGGACAACAGAGGTAAGCATAATTGTGGAGGAAGCCGAGGTATCTATGTCGGCGGAAAACATGGAGATAGAGAGTGAGACCGCACCAGAAAAAATCACACCGATCTGGGCGCAACCCATGTTCTTTTTCCTTAAAGATGCGATGTTACCGAATAATGAAGTGTTAGCAAGACAGATTGTAAGGAGAGAAAAAGCTTATACAATCATAAACAATGAGCTATATAAAAGAAGCGTCACAAGTGTATTGCAAAGGTGTGTAAGTTCGGCAGAAGGCCAGGAGATCCTCTTAGATATACATCAAGGAGAATGTGGACACCATGCCTCATCTCGTGCCTTGGTAGCCAAAGCATTCAGGCATGGGTTTTATTGGCCAACGGCGTTGAAGGAAGCCAAAGAGCTAGTTGAAAAATGCAATGGTTGTCAGAGATATGCAACCAAGATACACATGCCGTCGTCCGAGTTAAAAACGATACCCATTACTTGGCCATTTTCTGTGTGGTGCCTAGATATGGTGGGACCGTTTAAGCCGGCACGAGGGGGGATGGCCCATATATTGGTCATGGTGGACAAATTCACAAAATGGATTGAAGTCAAACCAATAAAAAAATGTGACGGGCTCACAGTAGTGAAATTCTTCAAAGATATTATCTTAAGATATGGGTACCCACACAGTGTTATTACAGACAACAACACAAACTTTGCAGAAGGAGCTTTCGCTAGGTTTTGCCGAGAAAAACACATAAGATTAGATGTTGCTTCTGTTGCTCATCCAGCATCTAATGGGCAAGTGGAAAGGTCTAATGGATTAATGTTTTCCAGAATAAAACCGCGACTCGTTGAACCATTGCAAAGGTCGGCACGATGTTGGATTGAGGAATTACCAGCAGTATTGTGGAGCCTCGGGACTACTCCGAATAGATCGACAGGTTATACACCATTTTTTCTGGTATATGGGGCGGAGGCTGTGCTTCCAGCCGACATACTACATGACTCGCCAAGAGTTACTCAATATACAACTTCAGAGATAAATGAAGTAGCTCGGCAAGATACTGTTGACCTGCTAGAAGAAGCCAGAGAACTGGCACTATCACGATCAGCTATTTATCAACAGAACTTGCGACGATATCACAGCAAGAAGGTGAATCCAAGAGTATTCAAAGAAGGAGATTTAGTCCTCCGACTGGTGCAACGCACGGCCGGCATGCATAAGCTGTCACCTCCATGGGAAGGACCATTCATCATGAGCAAAGCATTGCATAATGATGCCTATTATCTAATCGACGCTCAATCCCCCGGAAGGAACAAGGCAGACAAAGCCGGCGAAGAAACGAAGCGGCCATGGAATGTAGCTTTACTTCGTCCATTTTACTCGTAGCATAGTATCTCAAGGTCAAGAACCAATGATGTATTAAACCTCGGCATCCAGAGCAGTGACTCGGGGACTGCCATATGTTATTTCAATTTCATCTTATGTATTGAACCTCGGCATCCAGAGCAGTGACTCGGGGACTGTCATATCTTCTTTCGACTTCATCTTATGTATTGAACCTCGGCATCCAGAGCAGTGACTCGGGGACTGCCATATGTTATTTCAATTTTATCTTATGTATTGAACCTCGGCATCCAGAGCAGTGACTCGGGGACTGCCATATCTTCTTTCGACTTCATCTTATGTATTAAACCTCGGCATACAGAGTGGTGACTCGGGGACTGCCATAGGTCATTTCAATTTCATCTTGTGTATTCAACCTCGGCATCCAGAGTAGTGACTCGGGGACTGCCATATGTTGCCCCAGTTTTATGTTGAGCACTAAACCTCGGCACCCTGAGCAGCGCCTCGGCAACGGTCTTATATTATTTCTGAAATTTGGTTTACACACTAGACTTCGGCGCGATAGGCAGTGACTCGGGGACTGTCATATATTGTTCCAAAGTAGTAGTCAACCTTTGATACAAGGAAGGTATCACACTTCGACACTCAGAATAAGAGCGGATTAATCTCGTATGATATTCGAAGCTCACACCCAGATTAATTGGCTAAACCACGGGAATACAAAGGCAAAGATACATCCTAAAATCAGGAAATCGCAGGTCACCAAAGCAAGAATTCGGACGAAAATCCACTTAAACAAAGTGATAACAACTACAAACATATATGTCGCAGCAGTACACGGCAAAAGAAATTCAGGTCATACAGAAGACGGACAAATGTTCCACGTACATCATACGCCCGGCATACCAGGGACAAGAAATAACTTAAAGGTTTTCAGCTGGAGAGGCAATAGTTGGGTCAGGGGCTGGATGCTCCGAGATAGGCGGAGCCTCGGCCGAGGTTGCCTCGCCTTCCACAGACCCATGTGCGACTTCGGCCGAAGCCCGAGGCTGCTGAGGGGTATCAGTTTGCGCAGTTGAATGCCCAGTACCTTTGGAGGAGGATCGAGCGTCGCCGTTGCCATCCGAGCTCGAACTGGAGTCACCAGAAGAAGCCGAATCATCTTCACCTTCACCTTGTTCAACCGAGTTATTATCTGATGCATCCTCGACTACGACCTCATCGTCCGAGTTCGGGAGGAAGCTCGGACCTTCATTCCAGGTATGCACGTCAGCATACTCAACGAGCTGGAAGGCGCGAGCTTGCCGAAGAGCAACAAAAGTGGGGTCCTCAACCCAACGGGAACCTGTGCGCAAATTTCTCAGGATATCAAGAGAAATGTCTTCATACCATGACATGATAACAGTGAGGGCCATATCAGCGCCAGCTCGCCCGGCTGATTCCCTCCAGAGACTTAGTTGCTTCTCAGATGCCATCAATCTTTTCACCAGCAATTCGACCTCATTGATATCAGGAGTCCCAGAGGTATTCGGCCAGAGAACATGGTAGGCTCGGATAGCTGCCTGCACCAAGTCCCTGCCCATAATCTTCATCGGACCAACTGCAGCGCCGACAGCGACCAGGAAATCTTCCATCGAGTACTCCGAGTCAACGTTAACAGGGACACCTCGGCGCGCACGAGCTGCAAGAACCGCTTTAGAACTCACAGGCTTAGCTTCTGGGAAATGACCTGCGCAAAACACGAATGCGTCAGGAGGCAGCAGGGACAAAGAGAAAAACATAATCCGGCCGTGCTAAGAAACTTACAATGAATATAACTCATCATTATCTGAAGATCTTTAGCCCAGTTGATCTTGCTCTTTTCAAAGCGAGCGATCTCCTCGCTCATTCCACGAGTTTTCAGTTCGGCAGCCTCGAGGAGTTCTTTATTCTTCTGCAGCTCCAGAGCTAGCCGATTTTTCTCCTCGGAGAATTCCTGATCGACCTTTTCTAGTTCGGATTTCTGAGAGAGCTTAAGGGCCTCCACCTCGGTGCGCAGGCGAGCTATTTCATCATCCTTTTCTTTCAGCTGCGCCGAATGAGTAGCGCTTTGTTCTAAAAAATGCAGCATCACGTCAGGCATGGGCGTGCAATCTTGGTGAGATGCTGCAAAGGTTTGTAACTCGGCTTTACCAAAGCCAAACGAGATAAAAGAAGCTTAGCTCACATTTTAAAAAGCGAAAGGTGTAAGGTAAAAGGGAAACTAACCTTCCAGTCTCTTGACTTTCTTCGCAAGACGAATGTTGAGATTATTGATATTACCTGTTCACCAAAAAAGTGAGCCGACATCTCGCATACAAAACAATAAGAATGTCGAAAATGACGAAAAGAATTATCGATTTACCAGTCTTTTTCACCACAGGGAGAACTTTCTCATATTTTTCTTCCAATTTTCGGTGCGAAAAAAGCAATCTTTGAAATTCGGCAGTCCGCCGGTCATGTGCAACCTAAACAATGGAGCAAACGATTATTGGATATTCAAAGCTAAAAAAGATCCGAGTTAAGCGAAACTTAACCCGGATCTAGGTGGCTGGATATTCGAAACTAAAGCAGATCCGAGTTAAGCAAAACTTAACCGGGTTCTAGGTGGCTGGATATTCGAAGCCAAAGCAGATCCGGATCAAGCAAGACTAAACCCGGATCCAGGTGGCTGGATACTCCAAGATCAACTAAACGAAAGTCAAGCAAGGTTTAAGGCAGATCTAGTCGAATGTAGATTCAAACCCTAAAGTTAAAATTAAACTATGTAGAGCATTATTAAACTTCCAAGCAAATAACAAGTTATTTCCATGCAAGTTTCGGGGACTAGAATGTATAGTAGCATATGGAGAATTAATCAAAACTCCGCAAAACAGCAGTTACCTCGTTCATCTTGTTAGTATCAAGGATGATCTTGGCATCTTGATCCAAGCGGCCGCCAATGTCGGAAAGCTGAAATGGCTGATTGATTGGATTACCCTCAAACTGATCGGCAGCATTCCAATTATTGACATATTCCACCAGCAAGCCGAGGCTGTTCCCACTAGTCGTCCGAGTTAGAACTTTACCCCGACCTGCTGCGTAACCACCACGGCCGCAGGGCTTTTATGAAGAGCAAGCCGGGTATCGGCGGCCGGAGTAACGGAAGTTTTGGTGGAAGCAGTTCTTTTGCGCAGCACATCGGCGATACTCGGCTGAGAAGAGCCAACAAGACCTTTCTGGGAAGTGGAGGCCTTGGCGGCGACAGCTTTACTTGCTTTAGAGGCATCAGCAGGAGCTGATACCTCGGCAATGGGAACAATGTCTTTAGGATCCGAAGAAAGCACGATCGCAGAAGGCACCGGGATATTAACGTCCTCGACTGGGGCGGGAGCTACTATAGAAACTGCGGGGGTAGAATGTGGCTCGGTAGAAACGCTCGGATTCACAGAGGAGACAACTGGTTCCATGGAAATCTCGGAGGGCCGAGTGGAGTCAACGTCAACAAGAGAAGTCTCAGGTACATCATGGTGAGGGGGCGATCGATTCGGAACTGGAGGAGATGCTGCACGAGCAGGACTCGGAACCCTGGTGTCTTCGGCAGGCGGAGGAGACGGCTGCCGAGTCACACGGCTAGTCATGCTAGGACCGTCGGGCTTAACGGAAAGTGGAGCGCTGTGGAAATAGAGAGCGACATCAGGTTAAAAAACAGAAAGAGAGAAACAAGAAATACGAGCAAAGGGAACTTACCCTGCAACTCCAGGCATGATCTTGCGCCGGGGAGGATTCGGTGCGGATTTCTTCGATCGTTTCTTGGGAGCCGCCTCTGAGGCATCAGCAGGAGCCCCACGTTTCCCCGAGGTAACAGGGGGCCGGGAAGCAATAGGCTCGGCGTTGTGAACCTGACCGGCCGGATTAGCTGGGAAAGTAGAAGCCGGAAATGCATAAGAAATAGGCATTATGGCAACTACCTCAAGGACTTGGACCTCGTCCGAATCACCTTCCTCCTCGTGGGCCGAGGTCTTGCCACGAGCGCGAGCCGGGGCAGGATCCGACTTAGGGACAAACTCTTCCGAGTCCGGCTCACCAGTATCCGGGGTATTCCGGTCCGCGGGCCAAGGAAGCAACAAAACTTCGGCATCCTCATTCTTCTGCTCTGCGAACCTCTGTAAGACAAGAAAAAGGAAAATTGGCGAAAACTGTTATGAAAGCAATTGGAAAATAGAGCGTTATTGGTTAAGCTTACTTCGGGAGGAGGACGCTCGCGTGTAAACGGTTTCAACCCCCAAGCCCAGTCCTCAGGCATCTCCGTCTTGAAGATGGCTCGGACGCGCTTAAATATGAGATAGTTGTCCAGCTCTACGGTCGAGACTCGGTTGGGGTCAAGAGGACCGCTCATGTAGCAGAGTTTGTGTGTCCGTTTCTGGAAGGGGTAGATTCGGCTACTGATAAAGGTAGCCATCAGATCTTCGCCGCGTAACCCGGCGCAGATCAGCTCTTTAAGCCGAATCTCAAAAGCCTCGGCCAAGGCGTGACTCTTCTTCGGATTATAAGTCCAATTCACCTTGGAGGGCGTACCAATGGAGAATGCAGGGAGCCGAATCTTGTCCTCCGTTCCTGTGTTCTTGACGTAAAAGAAGGACTTGTGCCACTTCTTGCAGGACTCTAGCCCCGTAACACGAGGAAATATGGACTTCCTCCGAGGTGTAATGGACGCTGCTCCACATTGAGTAAGCAGTTTCTCGGAAGGGTGCAGAGACTTGTCAGGGACTACGTTAGAACGAATCTGGAAGAACTTCGACCAGACATGCACGGACGGCCATAGGCCGAAGTATCCCTCCGAGGCAGAGATAAAAGCAGAAAGAGAAGCGATGGCATTTGCAGGAAGATGATGCGGCTGAAGGCCGAAGTAGTCGAGAAACTCTCTAGCAAAGTCGCTAAGAGGGAGACCAAAGCCGCGCGAGAAATGCGGCATAAAAACTACATACTCGCCCTCCCTAAGATCCGGAGAGGACTCGCTGTCGGGTAGGCGACAGGAGACCTCGGCGGGAATCCTCCGAGTTCGGATAAGCCACTCGATCTCGCGGCGTGTAACGGAGGAGCCCTGCCACGAGCCTCGCTCGGGCCCAGAGCCAGCATCGTCATCCTCTATCAGGGCACCGCTAAAGGAGCTAGACATGAGCTCTCCGGAAAGATCGGCGGAGGAAGAACTAGCGGCGGAGGAAAGTTTAGAGCTACAAGGCCCTGTCGTGATTTTGCACAGGAACGGCGGCGGAGGAGCAGAGGAACCGCCACACAAATACAAAATCGAGACAGAGAAATCTAGGAAAAAGCCTAGGCGATGCGGCCGGAAAGAACTCACCGGCGACGACGCCGAAGCTAGCGAACGCGGACGAGGCAGACGGAGCAGCGCGGCGGAGTCCTCGCCGTCGGAGGTTCTGATGAACGCGCGGCAGCGGAACTGCGAACGGGCACGAAAGCGAGAGGAAGAAGAAGGGCGCAGGCGAACGAAAAGGGGAAAGTGATTCCTCCAACGCCGCACCCATCTTTATAACCGAGCCGCTAGCAAGATAGTGGGATCGTGGGTGTGGCGGTTGGACGTATAGATCGTGTGCGCCGCACAACCACACGTCTTAGAGCGGAACCACACCAAGGGCCACACGGTAACAAAGAAAGTCAAGATCCCCAACGGAAAAGGCACACGAGGCGTCGCAGCGCCGGCGCAGTGGTAACAGTGGCCTGTCAGTAAACACTGTAGAGGAACAAAAAACTAGAGAAATAATGATGGGGATGACACGTAGGACGAGGCGTACGCGAGAAGATACGATAATACCTCGAACGAGCGAGGAATAACTCGGAAACAATACAGGACGTGTGTCGTGAAACTGATACGACCCGGCCGAGGTTATCGGCGGGGCCATACCAGCTTCGGGGACTAATGTTGGGGAGATAACCCCGGATAGGGTAAAGACGGGGAGAGACGAAAGGATGTTCCCCGTCTAGTTTCCGAGTTACGGTCTGAGCCGGCCGAATCATGTAGTGGTCGGCCGAGATAGGAAAGGGCAGGACCCTCATAGTAATGGCAAGACATTACCCGGCCGAGATACTTCGTAAGTCGGTTGGGTTAGCCCGAGTAATCTTAATACAGATGAAGGACAGGTCGAACTACGGGAGGCAGGGCCGAATGATACAAAGCTTGCAGGGGAAGGAGACTGAAGTCAAACCCTAGCTGCGGACTAGGGAGAATCTGAGCGAAGCCAAGCACTACAGACAAAGACGCAGAGCGACGGAGAGGCAGAAGGAGGTCACGGAGAAGACAGTCCTGAAGCCCGAGGCGTGCAGGAGGGGCCCTCTGGAACCTTGCTGTCGTTAGGGGAACGACAGGGAAAGGGAGGCGCCGAACTACTATATTGGGACAAGCATATTCCTCGAATATGCTTGCCACGTCAGCCCTGAAGGAACCCAAGGCTCTCCTTTATAAGGAGAGGCTTGGACCCTGAAGAAGGGATCGACTCATTTTAATACCGTTAGGCTGGTAAAGTTCTTCTCTTCTCCCTGTAAACAGCTCAAGGAGCACTTGTAGTCCAAGGAAGGAGAAATAAAGATCTTTGTCTTAGTCTTTTGTGTGTAGAATCAACTACTTCTTTCCTTCTCAGATCCCACTAGCATCCATTGGCCCTATACTTTAGCCTACCCATGGCATCTGCCGTGCCACCACCACGACAGATCTTCAAAAAATCAAATGCCATGTAATAAAGGTTAGCAAGCGATACTCCATTGGAGAAACCTCCTTCATTCAAAGCTTGGATTACATCCATATTATCAGAGCAACAGACCACCCTATTGCATCCCAACGTTTGTGCAAGGAGGAGGCCTTGCTTCAAAGCTTATGTCGGGTGGGCCACGGCATAGCCTGCAGCCCAGCCCATTTCTGTATACCAACCAAAACAATAGGATGCCACAGGCCAGCCTAGTTTAGCGAGAGAAGGAGGGAGCATCGAGCGAGAGAGAGAGAGAAACAAAAGAACCACAACGATCCATCGCCGACGAGCTCAGACATAACTTCATCTACTTAGGTTAGCCATGTAATAAAGGTTAGCAAGCGATACTCCATTGGAGAAACCTCCTTCATTCAAAGCTTGGATTACATCCATATTATCAGAGCAACAGACCACCCTATTGCATCCCAACGTTTGTGCAAGGAGGAGGCCTTGCTTCAAAGCTTATGTCGGGTGGGCCACGGCATAGCCTGCAGCCCAGCCCATTTCTGTATACCAACCAAAACAATAGGATGCCACAGGCCAGCCTAGTTTAGCGAGAGAAGGAGGGAGCATCGAGCGAGAGAGAGAGAGAAACAAAAGAACCACAACGATCCATCGCCGACGAGCTCAGACATAACTTCATCTACTTAGGTAGAGAAAAAATAAAAGTGAAAAAGAACTGACAGCTGTGGGATTTGAACCCACGCCCTTTCGGACCAGAGCCTAAATCTGGCGCCTTAGACCACTCGGCCAAACTGTCTTTGTTGACATAACTAATATAACACCAAACATGACCATTAAACAATGAAACAGAAACTCTCTCTAAAATCTGAGATCAAGTTGCCATATATCAGAGTTACAACTTTTTGGTATTTGAGCTGATCGTCATAACTGCCAGGCTCATCTCGCTGTAACTCTTCCGAGTACACAATACTTCAGAGTACACGCCAAAGACAGATTCAAGCCCTACGGGCTACGGGTCTACCACAACAACAGAAACAATTTGCTAGACATCAAAACGTGCAGCAACAGACAGAAAGTGGAAATGCCATAACCAGAAGGCACACTTCAAACTGCTCAACATTAATCAAAGGGATCTATACGTGGGTCATGCTCGCTCGCCATCGCCATTCCCGTGCACAAGCATGTTGGGCACATCACCTGGAAAGCGCGCACATGCGTGAGTTAATATTGTCTGGGTATTGAGCATAGGCATAGTATGCACATTGTTTTAATCTATAAAGCGACCCAGCTTGACTATGTCAACCTTGGAAAAAAACTTGAATATTGTAGAACATGTGATCATTTTTCAATGTAATCTTCTAAAAACCTTCAAATTGAGTATTGTGGAACAGAATTGAGATTAGGCATCATACCTTTCCAGCTCCTGAACAGTTAGAACATCGTTCATTTGTAGACAGTGAAAAGCGTTTGGTGCTCGATAAAATTTTGCTAGCAGAACATCGGGCACATGGCAAGTATCCTATAATACAGAAACAAGTTCATATGTGCAAATAAAGTTCAAAAAAAAAGAGGAACTCTGAAGGCTATCTTTTTTTTTTTGCTCATTTGCCAGATAGTTGAAAAGGAATTTACTCATACCAGTCCCATGGCAATATGTGCATCTTTTCTTCTCTTGCTGCCTCACATTTTTCACTTCAACCAACATTAAGGCTGAAATGACACCAACTGCACCGCCTGAAAAGGATGCCACAATAGGATCTACCTGACTATAGAACAAGAAAGAAAAATTATGAAAGCACTATTTTAAACACTACTGGAGAATTCCGTAAAACAAAAAAGCTCTTAAAGCACCTTAATTGTAGAGGCAAATACATGTTCCGTATAAAATCTTCATAAGACGTTCCACCAAGCCCTAATTTCAGTTCAAGCTGCATCAAAAGGTCATTTTTAAGAAGAGATACAACACTACCTCTCATATGGACGAGATGCTCTTGGAAAAACTAAGGAATACAACATTTTATTTTTGAAGGAACAAGTAACAAAAAAGTTACAGAGAGATGAAGCTGGCACTTACTATTGGAGCTATCAAGCCTCCAAACATGATTATCCCAGATATGAAAGAGAATGATGTCAGATATAGTTGCTTCATTGTCTTCGGTGACTACTTCAGACAAAACAAAGCGGATGAATATTACTAAGAACAACTTCAAAAACCACTTCTGCACACAAGCTAAATAAGGGCTGGGGGTCACCGTATAAGGCAAGAATGGTATAGTAGATGGCATCTCCGGCATTTCATTTTCTTCAGTGCTGGCACCTCTGCTTTCAGCAGCTCTTATTCGCTGCTGCACCCGCAATCGTCTGACCTGAGAATATTACCCATATTGAGGTGAGCTACAGTATGCTGTTTATTAGCAAGCTAAAGAAGTTACCATTAGAATTAGTAAAACGACAGTAATGTGCGGAAAATAATCACCTCTTCCATTAAAAGGAAAATTTTGTTACGCCGACTCTTGATGTTGTCTTGGATCTCTTGCGATTGCATCTGAACGAAGTCTTGAATCGTCTCTGGACCTTCGATTATGCAAAAGCTACAGAAGTGAACCATTAGTGAGTGCTTTTGGATCTAAGCGGGTCTCTTGTTAAATTGACTTTGGACATAAGGTCAGTGGAGATTACTCTACTGAGCATTCCAGAAGGTCTGCATAAGGCCTTGACTGCAGATCAAATCTACACGCAGAGTTTTGTCTGCCTTTACCATACTACTATGTGATATGATACTACTCTTCGACAGCATATCCACTCTTAACTCACAAATGAACATTAAAATCCTCTCTAGGCTATACCAGGAATCCATGAATTGACTTGTCAGTGCGAAAATCTCTCAGGCACTGCGGCACGTATTTCCTGTCTCGTTTCCTTATTGTAACTGAAGTGTCAAGTGTGTACCGTGTAATTCCATGGACCATGGATCTTATGCAGAAAGTTACACACCTTGGTTTAGTTAAGCACAAACCAAGAGCCGGTCGTACTAATTACTAACGACTAACCCGCAAAAAAAAATCTACTAACGACTAACTTAACAATAGGTCGGTCGATCCATTTCCTATACACTAAACAAGAAATAAGGGGGCAAAGGTAAATAAGCAACCTGGAGAGGCTGCCGTCTCCGGCCGCCCTGGAGTCCCCGGCGGAAGAGCACCGCCGCAACACGGTCACAGCCCTGGGCCCGGCGCCTTCTCTCCTCCATACAGCGTGATGAGGCTCAACGGACCGCCAGGTGGAAGGAGCCGCCACCGCAAGAAACAGGCGCTGCGAAACGGGTCTTGCCGCGGGCGGCGTCGCGGCGGACGCGGCGAGGCAAGACATGGGGGGCCGGCCCGCGACTTCCGTGCCACTCGCGGTGTGGCGACGGACGGGACGTATGGGAAGCGGTGCTGCTAGCTACGACGGTTTTGGATAAAAGACCCGGGCAGTTCGGGTCGACGGGCCGGCCGTTCGCGGTGGGATCCGACAAGGCGAGCGGTAGATGACAAGTGCGAGAGGCGAAGCATCTCTGCAGGCAGTGGCATTGGTTTGCCACCCGTAGCGAAGGATGATTCTCCGACAAAAAAAATATACGGTATTAATTCAACTTGTTGAATCACTGTTCATTATTACGACATGCGTTTTTTTATTTACGAATTCGACATGCGCATGCTTCGAATATAATTCGTTTTTGTCGAGTTTGCGTGAACACACCTGCCACATGTACCGTATATTTCTGGAAGGAAAATGATACTGTTCACCCGGGGGATCGCACGCGACGCATCCCCCGGCTCCTAAGCACGCCACGCGTCCCGTTCGTGGCAAAAAGAAACAGGCTGGGTCCCACCCACGAGACTCTCCCTTATCTCTTTCCTCTCTTATCTCTTTCCTCCTACCACACGTTGTTATCTTCTTTTTCCTGCAGCCTGCACGCCATGGCTACCGATACATTCCCCATTGAAATAATTCTCTCAGCGCCTACACGAGAGGGAGGTTCAACAGCGGAATCCCATGGGTCTCCATATCCAGCGATGGCCCTCCCAATCGTCCACCATGTGCTCCGTCATGGCCGTGGGGAGCTCTACCCGTCGATGCATCTCAGGCCATGAGCTGCCGCGGGATCGGTCTCTGCTGCATCTCGCAGCGGGCTTTTTTTGCAACAGTTGTGGCCAGGGATTGAAGGGATGAAGGGCTTCCATGGAAGGGCATAGGAGAAGGTTGATGCTGCCAGCGGTGAGGCACAGTGCTACTGGCGACGAGGCGAGGCGTGTTGCTATCACCACACGACGACCCTGCTAGCACGTCAAGGCGGTGCTACAGTGGCGAGGCATGGTGCTGCCATATCAGGGCGGCGGCGCTGCTACATAGGGAAAAACGGGTTGCTACCTTGGGTCAACGACTTTGCTACAGATGTGTTTTATACAAATTTTGGTCATGAATTCTGGCGAGAGCCTTGGTGATGTCTTCGGTGAAGTTTGTTTTTACTACACTAATATAACTTTTTTGCTACAATTGTTTTCCGATTTTGCTATCTTAGCACAACGTTTTTGCTACGAGGTATTCGGCGATGTCTCCCGGAGAAAGTCTCCGGCGAGGTCAACTTTTGCTACATTAGCATATTCTTTTTGCTACCACTGATTTGTAGTTCTGCTACAACAATGTAAAATTTCTGCTACCACCATTTTCTGATTCTGCTACAATACTGTAAAGTTTTTGCTACGAGGTCTCCGACGATTTTTTTTCTACGAGTCTCCGGCGATGTCTCCGGCGAAATCGGTTTTGCTACATTAGAACATTTTTCTGCTACAAGGTCGCCGGCGAGGTCTCCGACGAATTCTCCGGCGAGATCTAGTATATCTGTTATTTTTCTGGACAAAAACGTTTTTTGCTACATGTAGCAAAAACGAAATACTTTGTAGCAAAACTGGATCGATTGTAGCAAAAGCGGGGATCTGGACAAAAAAAAAGGACACGTGTCACGCAGAGGACCCGGGGGATCGGGGGAGTTATCCCCCGGGGGACGCGTAGCGCTCGCCTTTCTGGAAACAACCTCGAAATGTATTTTAATGAAAATTCCATCGGACATTTTTTTCTGAGATAATTCCATCGGACATTGGTTTACGCGGCAACAACCAATAAATGTACTTATTCACATGAATTTTAAAATGCAGAAATAGAAAAAACATAGGATTGTAATCTGTCATCAATTTCAATCATGTTGGATTTTTATTTGTACTTCCCCCGGTCCATATTAGTTGACTTAGATTTATTACTCCGTATTAGATATAAATGTTAGTGCTAGATATATTGAATCTAGACAAATTTGAGTCAACTAATATGGGTCAATACCATATTTTGTTTGATTTCACTACTTCCTCTGGTCCATATTAGTTGATTTGGATTTGTCTAGATTTGATGAATCTAGATACTATTTAGTTTATCCAAATTTTGACAAATCCAAGTCAACTAATATGGATCAGAGGGAGTAGAAGAAAGCAATGATTGTTACAGAAAAAATGGAGTGGGTATTCGATTTCTATGGGATCTAGTGCAAAGATTTTGTATGAAAAAATCCTATAGAATTCGATCCTACAAATACTATAGGTAAAATGATCCTAACAATTTACATTCTCAAAATTACTATAGGAATTGTTTTAGAAAAATCCATCAAGGTTATATTAATTTAGAAAATACAGATACATCGTTTAAATCAAGGAGGCCCTAAGTACCTTTTCTAACCGGTAAGTACATTTTATGTGGTGCCTTAACAAAATAATACTAGTACTCGGCTAGTATCAAGGAAGGGACAACGGATTGCTTGCAAGACAAAAGGTAAACGTCAAAGGCGTCTGGCATAGGTATGCTACCGATGAGGCAAAATTCAGCTAGTCCCACCGCAAGAATTCGTTGATGCAAACCGTCAGGTTATACTAGTACGAATTATACACTTCAAAAACACGTTTTTATTGAGGGTGCGACGGATAACAATCTAGGCCCAACTGGCGACTTATCCTTGGCTCAACACAAACGCTGGCAATTTTCCCTGCACAAAAGGTACTAGTTGGAACTTTGCCCCTTCGAAGGCTGATTTGTATACTCGAGCAGACCTGACAAATATGAGGAGATGAAGCATCTCCGTTTAGGGAGGGCGCATCGGTATATTTTGATATTCTCGAGGCTCCGAACTACCTGACCTGAGCGTGAAGTTTGTCTTTGATATTTTCGGCAGAGGAAAGAATCACAACCTGTCAGAGAATTGCAGATTCCTGCCATAATTGGGATTAGGGTTTCAAAAATCTATCACTTTTCAAAATTTTCACAATAAACTATAATTCCACTCTTTATTTCTCACCGGAAGAGCACCGATGGTTCGGTTTAGTTCGTTTGATGTTGTTTCCGACATGATGGACCCACTGTCAGTCAGATGACGGGGCATGACATCCCTACGTATTTTTGCAAAAAAAAAAAACACATCCATATATTGTATCTTCTAATGATATGTTCCTTTCAACATTATTACCTTTTTTATGTTCCTTTTTTTCCTTTACTTTTTATCTTATTTTATATTCCCATTTCTTTCCCGCTAATTGGACCAACTAGAGCAGCGGCGGTGCCCATCGGCCGCTCTAGCACGAACCCCGCTGTCGCTGCACACAGCCTAACGCCAACAAGTAGGGCGAGGCCCACGAGGAGGTTGTGCTGATGTTCCTCCCTCCCCCTCCCAACCTCGGGGAGCACAACAAGGAAGCTCCCCACGTCGGCGACAACTTGAGGAGGTTGACTCCCATCTAGATATGGTCTCCTCGACGCGAACAACGGGACACGTTCGATCCTAGAGCACCGTGCGACGAGCTTCGCACATGCCTGACTTGCACAAGTTCATCTCATGGAGAACAAGGCACATGCCAGCAGGAACCTCTAATCGTAGAATGAGTGTAGAATGACTTGGTTCATGGCCTCCCTGAACAAACACTACCTGTGAGGAGTCGGCTCACAGGTGGTGTTGGTTGTGGTGCTGATGATAATCATGACGATGGTGTATATTTTAGAGTACCTTTGCTTGATCAAAACTGATGCCAAGTTGTATATTTTACGGGGTGTTATTCAGTTATTATGAACTCCCGTGCGATGAACTTGTGGCTGCATCACGAGCGATGGTTCGTGAACTTGTGCTACAACACTAGTGTCACGATTGTTTAGATTATCTGGTACTATTATATTAGCCGTATTCTTGTGATGGATAAGCTCATCGCATAGGTCTGTATTCTTGTGATGGATAAGCCCATCGCATAGGTCAAGAGGTAACGCTATCAAGCAAAATACATGTAACCAAACAATTAGTACTCCCTCTGATCCATATTAGTTGATTCATATGTATCTAGTTAAATATCTAGTCTAGATGTATCTATATCTAGACAAAGTTAAGTTAACTAATATGGCCGGAGAGAGTAACATTTAGCTTAAAGTAAACTTCGGACAACCAAACACCTGGAGTTTGGTTTCTTCTATGGAGTGAACAACCGAACCAAACTAGTGGCACGATAGGATTTAGTGGTTGTATGCGCGCTCCAAAATCGATGCGAGGAAAACCAATGACGTCCAAAGACTTCTGATAACATTTTTGTTTCAAACATGGACTTTTTTTTTTACTGTAGTTTCTAACATGGGCTGTTGTTTAAAAAACACGAGTGTAACCGGCACGAGCACTACGTGAAAAAAAGGTTCAGAACTTCCAGTTCTGCACCCGTTTTTTTTAGAATACAATTCTGCAGCCGGAGCGTGCGGGTGACGACCTGCAACACGTACGATGTACCGGACCCAGTGACGCATCCCCTGCTGTACCCGCGAAAACAAAAGGTGCCCCTGCTGTACGCGACAACAGGGGGTGCAGGCAGCAACGAAAGGCACAATGAAGCCTTTCTCTTCCCGGCCGTGGATTGATGTGTGCGGCCGGAAAGTTGGTTGGCCCTGTAACTGAGGCCGGCCCATGCCAGGTTTCACTCCCGATGGATCGAAACAGACGCGCGGCGTCATTACTCCAACACATCGAGGCCCGCGTCACTAGACGGAACAAGGCGTGTACCTCCTCGTATGTACCAGTATAAATAAGCGTCGCGGGCGCGGTGACTAGACGTGCACAGTACAGTACAGTGGTGACACGGCCGGCGCCTCTGCACGCACGCGCAGGCGCGGCGCTCATGGCTCCTCCTCGTCTCGCGCTCGTCCGGACCCGCGGCGGCCTCTTCCTCCTCCTCGCCGTCGCGCTCGCCCAGCTCGGCGCGCTCTCCTGCGCCACCATGCTCCGCGGCTCCGTCGCCTGCCTCGACTGCGCCGCCGGCCACGACCTCTCCGGTACGTACACCACGCGCGCCGCGCGCGCGTTTCCTTCCTCGCTAGACCGACACCGTCGTCACACTTGCGCACGTACTTCTGTGTATGCACCAGGTGTGGTGGTGGCGGTGCAATGCCGGGACGCCGAGGGCGACGGCGCGGGTAGTCGGCTGCGCCTGCACGCGGCGCAGACCGACGGCCGCGGCAGCTTCGACGTGGCCGTGCCGGAGGCGCCGGCCTCGCGGTGCGCGGCGAGGGTCCTCGGCGGCACGGAGCAGCTCTGCGCGCCGCGGACGCTCGCCGTCGCGCGCGTCGTTGCCGGGCGGGAGCATGGCTCGTACGCGCTGGGGTCACGCCTCGCCGTCTTCACGAGGTGCGGAGAAGCCCCTGCTGCAACGATGGCCACGGCTAGTGCCCGTGGCGGCGACCAGCAGCGGCTACGCCCGACGCCGCCGCCGGCGAGGTCTCCGCCGCGCGGTGGACGCAGCAGCCCGCCCTACGGCCTGGGGATCCCGCTCATCTACGTCTTCCCTTTCTTCCCGATCATCGGCATCCCCTGATCGAACATTGCCCTGCCTTTTCGTTCCGCATCTGCAGTAATCCGCTCACAGTATTTTCCTTCGCCCAAGTTTGCTGTAATCGTTAGTCATCGACGTCGGTGATGTCACAGTGTGCATGTGTAAACAGCGACCAATAATAATGCGTGAGTGCTAGCTCTGCCTGCCCAGAGTGTCGCCTAAAATGAGGATGCTATGCAGCAGGAGGAAATACTGTTGTGGAAGTCTGGCTAGAGCTTCCACCATCAGCCATTACAAACAGAACTCATCACATCAGCTGCAAAATAAGTACTGTACAGCACAAGGCTTCGGAAGAGCATCACATTTTACTTCAAACTGACATGACCAGGATCTAATGAACTCTCATTATATAGAACAATTAAATCAAGTCTCTGAGACTCTGACATATAGTTTCAAGTTCTGATTCCAGATTACATGAAACAGCATACGAGATTTCGGGGTAACTACTCATAGCACACTCAAGCTGTAGCCCAGTCTCAAACATCAGATCACACTTCCAATCGTAGTTCTCCAGAAGTTGTGGCAAGATGCCAATCTTATGCACTAGGAGATACTACGACAAATACCCTTTATGGTTGACATGATCTAACTGCAAAGCAGGGTCACACGGCATCGGCGTTGTGCCACCCCTTCGTGCAAGGAGGTATCTCCATGAACTCGTCAAACTCCTTCACGTGAATATCGCAACATTTCCACTGCAAGAACAGATGCAGGATTTACCGACAGTAAAATCAAGATGAAAAAAATACAAAAACAGAAAAATTCAGAGACAGAAAAATGCATACCCCCCTATTCCTGTCATGGAAAACCGCAGGCCCTGGATGGTGTTCGCATGCAGCATCGTGGTTATCCTTCTCCTTGTAGGTTTTGCCGCACCCTTTATTCTTACAAATCCTTGGCTCATTCAGATCGACTTTTTTCTTGGGCTGTGGAACCGAGGATTTCGCAACAGGTTCCGTATTTGTACCATTTGCAGCAACTGGTTTTTGTGGCTTGGGCTGTGATCCTAAAAAATACATTGATGCACAGTTTATTCAATTAGCCATTATTAGAACTTATAGAATGGTTGCGTTGAAGCGTTCAAAGACACAAACTCACCATGGTCAGAGCAAAAGAAACCCTGACGGCACCTTGAGCAGGCCTCGGATTCCACACCCTGCTTAGAAGACTGGATGGGAGCTGCCTTGGGGAGAGCTGCCTTTTTGGTGTTAAGAGAAACAGCTTTTGTGACTGGTTTCTCGGTTGTATGCTTGCCTGTGGCACATCTACACAGCCATAGAGCAAGCGGTCAATTATTTAGTCATGGATGTTCATATTTAGAGATGGTCGGTCTAGAATGAGAGGCGGTGGTTAAAACTGGAACATTTGACAGGTTATAAAAATAGTTCTGCAACAAAGTTGACATAGACATCATTTCAGATTTATTCTAGAACCTGTTTAGTCTGCATACGCATTGAGAGCGTCCGTTAGGCTACATCATTGCCTAGATGTAGCCAAACAATGCACCTTCAAATGTTGTCAGATTTTGTCTTTTTTGTGTAGTCCAGAATGCAAATCATTTCAGGTTGAGATTTTGCACACTTAAAGTTTACATCATTGCCTAGGTGTACATATTTTTTCAGAATTTTTTGAAGCTTCGAAATTCATTTTTTTAATGTTTAAAATAAAGGGCTACATGTAGCCCGAGTTCCAAATGCATTTTTCGGAACTCGCCACCAACTCCAAATTTTATTAGGAAATATTACATTCCACTTAGTCCCCTAAACTAAAAGCAACCTAAGTGCCCCCTACTGTTCTATAATGTAAGCAACTGTGATAACAATAAGTGAAGAACAAAAGACTATAGGTTGATCATATGTGGCAATGAAAAGAAAGTTAAACACCCATTTGTAGTAACATAAGTTAGCCAAAGAGAGTGAAAATCTAACTTATAGTTGTCATGAACAAAGACTCGCAGATAATTGGATATTTTTTCAATCTTAATGTTCCATGCCACCATGCATGACAACACAAAGGTGACTATGCTGCCAGTGCACACAGTGGGAGGGAGAGATGATCCTTACCCAGGAATAGCCAAAAATAAGCTAAAATCGTGGCTTCTTTGCTTGCAACAGCTCCACTCTTTCATGCCATCATGAAACATAGGCTGAAAATAACAAATCAGAAAACCTATGGGTTTATAAAAACAGAAACAATCCCTTAGGTCCAGTGGAAGAACTTACTCCCTGCAACAAAACAAAAAGGAGAGATGTCAGAACACTTACTAGCTAACAATAGAGAATATATGATGTAAATTTGCAATTGCTAGTAGGCTTGGAAGCAAACAGAATTGTTGAAGCACTTCAAAAAAACTAAACAAGCAGAAATCAAGTTTGTCAGGTCAGAAAGGGAAAAATGCATAATAAGTTATGCTCATGTCATACTTGTTCACAATATATTTTTTGAAAGATGTCACTATTTGATCGCATATCAAAAGCTGATATTACGTATGCACCTAATTAGTATGTTAAGAGAACTTCCAAGATTTGAAATAGTTCAACGGGTTAGTATCATACCCGAATTTGAGATTGCTACAAACTAGTGCTTGGTGTTGAGAAGTTCGTATTTTTTTTAAAATACAAAAAGGAGAACTGCTTGAAGAGGCAGTTATCCTCTTCCTCTACCTTGCCCTGTAGTTACTTCTAGCATTGCTATCAAAATGCTACGGAATAACTATAGTTATTAAGAATAGAACACTGTAGCAATGTAAGGAGTGTTTAAAACTGAGCTCCCAAAAACGTCTTATATTTAGGAACAGAGGGAGTAGCTATTTTCCCCGGAATAAATTTGCAGATCCACAGATTCAATGTACAGGCTATCACAAAACTAGCAAATTCACAAACACAGATCATGGACGAGTTTTGTAATAAAACTAAAGATTTGACCAACTTCAGAGAACTACAGATTTAGTGACCAACTATATTACAAACTACATGTTTGTGATGCATTTTTACAGAACCCAGGCATACTCACAAAATCCTATAATAGATCTGCAATTTTGCCATATGGTTGATCTCTAAATCTATTATAAGATTGATTTTTAAACGTGTAGTTTAGTGCTAGTTCGCACATTAGGCTCATAGCTTCCTGGAATTTACTCTTTGCTAGGGAATCACTTTGCGCAACACTAAAACAAGATCACAATTTAATTAACATGACGATCAAACAAAGCAAAGGTACCTTGACCCCTTCTCATTTTTGGTTTGTTTTTTGACAGTCATGTGAGCATGTGAACCATCTCTAAACAAACAAAAAAATTCAACACGGCACAATGCTTCACCAACAGGAAACTTCCAGGTATCAATCTGCATTCCATATTCCCCTAAACAAAATCTGCATTCCATAGAACCAAATTTCCTGATAGTGCGCCTGCGTTTACTTGTAACCTCTTTTGTATGCCATCAACAGCCGCTTCTGACCATGTATCAATCTGCATCCCGCGGAACAGAATTTCCCAAATGTGTGCCTGCGTTTACTTGTAGCATCTACTGCCAATGCTATCACACCAAATCTACCACCATCCATTGAGTCGAGTGGATCTTGACATAAAAAACAAATAACTGTGTATGGTTACCCATGTCGTCTCTCAGGACTGTCTCCAAGAGCCCAACCACGCGAAGATTCGGGCAGATTACAGCTCCTACGACACAGCAGCTATCCCAGTTCCTGTCTTCATGGTCTCCATGGACACGGAGCACCTAAAGCCCTCGAGTCGCCCGGATCCTAAGCGTACGACTCAAGGTTGCGAGATACTACGGCGAGATCGGAGAAGCAGGCCTAGGGAGGGGTTACAACTGAGGCAGTGCAGAGGAGCTCCTGATCCACTGGGGCTAGAAGAAGCGGAAACGATTTTGGGGAGGAGGGAGCTTACGTTGGGGTGGTAGTGGCAGGAGCCGTCGGGGTTGTCGTCTTCGGTGAACACGGCATCGCAGCCTATCCGCTGGCACCGAAACGGCGCGGGTGCGGGTGCGGGCGCGGGCGCCAGAGCGGCGGCGCTCTTCTCCGTCTCCGCTGACATCGCGATGCCTCTTCTTGTCCCCGTTTCTTTCTCTCCCTCTTCCTCTGTGGCTGCTGGACCTGTCGACCCTCTTTCGGCGCACGGAATAAAGCCGAGGGGCTGGCTGCAAGTGTTCTGACTCCGACCCGGAGTCTAATCCGTGCCCGAAGGTTACTTTGGGTCACGTCTCCAGAAACGTGCTTTCGGCTGTAATAATAAAATTGTGGTTAAATATTACCTCAAAAAAATTATTGTTAAATAAAAACATGATTATAAAAGGAAAATGATTGGGCTTTCCCGGGGGGATTGCTTACTTTTATCCCCCGGGTCGCACCACCGCTCGCTAGTCGCGTATGTACAGCAGGACCAGCCTTATCTTTTCCCTGGCTCATTCTTCCACCTACCTCCGTCTTCCGTTGCGTGATGTCTTGCTGCGCCGCCGCCTACCCGTGACGCTGCTATGCCGCCTCACTGCCCCTCCGCCTCGCTGCGCCGCCGCCTATCCGCGACGCCGCTGCTCCGCCTCGCAGCCCTCCGCCTCGCTGCGCCGCCGCCCACCCGCGACGCTGTTGCTGCTCCACCTCACTGCCCCTTCGCCTCTCTGTGCCGCATCGCAGCCCTCTACCTCCTCCACCCGCGACGGAGCAGCTGCGGGACAAGCGGACATGGCCAACGTGCTACCTAAGGCGATCGAGTTGCTTCTACGGTCTCCAGTGTCAGTGTTTGCTACTCTAGCAGGCATATGTTGCTACTTATGTTGACCGGTTTTGCTAATTATGTTGTCAGTCGATGCTACAAGCATTTGCTACCTTATCATATTTTTTTGCTACATATTTGTATATTTTTTGCTACTTTCGCACAACCTTATTGCTACAACCAATCTCTACTGTTTTGCTACGATATCTCCGGCTGGAATCTCCGGCGATGTCTTCGACGATATCCCGTTTGCTACATTAGAAAAAACATTTTGCTACAATTGTTATATGTTTTTGCTACAATAACGTAAATTATTTGCTACGAAGTTTCCGGTGAGGTCTCCGGCGAGTCTCCGGTGAGGTCCGTTTTGCTACATTAACATAACTTTTTTGCTACACGGTCGCCTGCGATGTCTCCGGCGAACTCTCCGGTGAGGTCCAGTCTAATTTTCTATTTTCTGGATCTAACCGTTTTTTGCTACGTTGTAGCAAAACCAGGACTATTTGTAGCAAAAACGAGTATGTCTGTAGCAAAAGCGGGATTTTTGAACCAAAAAGAGACACGTGATTGGTTGGGGACCCGGGGGATAAAAAACACAAATCCCCCCGAGGACGCGTAGTACTTGCCATTATAAAAGCCCAATTTCTATTTCTTGCCTAGGCTCGTCGTTGTGTTACAGTCTTACAGAGTGTGCTCATGCGTCGCCCTAGTCCGATCGGCATCCAGCGTCCAGGGGTGAAGCGGCACAAGCGGGAAAAAAAAAGTCCATGCGAGTCTTCTCTTTTTTTTTCTTTCTTTCGAATGTTTAAATTTCTCGAGGACTCTCCTGAGCTCTTCACTCGTGCCCCTTCACCCCCTCTAAGGCTATGTTCGTTAATCCTCTGCTCAAGAGGATTGGAGTGAAATGCGAATGGATTTGAGGGGATTTTGACTTGTATGGGATTTAATCCACCCCAAACCCTTTCAATTCTCTTCGATCCCGGCTAAACCGAACAAGGCCTAAGGATGGCAATGGAAAGGGGTAATACCATACTCATACCCGTCTAGTCAATGGGTACAAAAGTTTACTCATACTCGTACCCACGGGTATAAAACTTTACTCATACCTATACCCAGCAGGTACCCATATCCATTGAGTACCCGGCGGGTATATCCAATAGTACGCAAGTTATTCCAAATTTTACTTTCATCAATAGAATATTTAAAGATAATACAATAATATCCACTTACTAAAGGCGCAATCTCATACTCTTCCTAGGCTTTTCGGCTGCATAGGTTGAAACTTTATAGGTAAGTTTGACATGTCAGTTTAAATGGGCAGGGTATGGGTATACCCATGGGTATAAGTCTATACCTATGCCGTGACTGAGCAGGTAGGATATGGGTATTACCCATGGGGGTATAAAAGTGTGTTCATACCCTACCCATGCAGGTACGGTACCCGCGGGTATCCGTACCCATGGGTAAAATTGCCATCCTTAACCCCCTCCCCCACCCGTAGCAAAATCCCTGCTCTGATCTCCTCTACCAAATCTCGTCAGCGGCTATCTCTCAGGCGGAAAGTTCCGGGGCGACCGAGCGGTCGTCCCGGTCCGTCGGAGAAGCTGCAGAGGAGAGTTGACGAGTGGCACACAGGTCGACTCGCCCGAGGCTGGTGAGAGGGGTCCCTTCCAGCGTCACCGGCGAATCAATGCTTTTCGAGACGCGGAGGTCATCAATACTAGTCTTTGAAGGGAGGAGCGGCGGACCGACCCCGCGAATCGACGCATCTGAGGTTTTGGTGCTTCGCGGAGGTCTTCATGGTAGCGCTCGTGCAATAGTCATTCTGTCGCTCTTCTAGTATCAATTGTACGGTGAAATATTTGATGCAGTACTCACGATGCTGATTAGTACTAGTTCATGGTAGGATGTAAGTATCATGTTCAAAACTAAGAATTATTTATGTAGTAAGCCATCATAAACTAGGCTATATGTAAGTATTGTTCATGTTAGATGGGCATTAGTAGATAGGTAGTACATAATGTACCTACCATGTCTGAACATGGTAGGCTGTGATGTTTTTCTAGTTCTGATCTAAACATGATACTGATCTCCTTAGTCGTGATGTTTTTTCTGGTACAATCATTCAGTAACCCACCAGAAGAAAGGTGGGTCATCATGCTAGTTCATTTTTAGGGATGAAAACATCATGTTACATGCTAGCTCCGGAGTTAATGGGGAGAAAATTAATTGAAGGAAGGGGGCCTTTTTTAGATGACTTGTCACTAGTTCCATCTTCTTATAGCATGTTTTTATGGTTTTCTATGCAGTAAGCAATGCTAGTTTGGGTCGGTAGCCAGGTCTGAGTTGACGTAGGGCTGGTATCCTAGTTGCGTCGGTTATCAGGGGTGAGGTGATCGGAGAGCACTCGGTACTCCCCTAAGGTGAGTAACTTGTTCTCCATCATCTATCTACCATGTTTTTATCATTGTCACGCGAGGGTGGTCATGGGGTGTGTATTATGAATGTAAATATCATGTTCAAATTAGGAACATCATTCACGGTTCCATGTATTTTTTTCTGATGTGAACTTGCAACAAATTTTTTTACACATAGGCTGTTACTTTTTAATCACGTGGTTTGTAACTTTTTATATAATAAATATATTTGTCGAGACAAAATTACACATCCTTCGCATTTTTTATCCATGCTTGTTTGATGTTTTTAGATTATTGAGGTCAAAAATGTCTGTAACATTTTTCTGTTACATGCATATAAAGTATGATGCAAAGTATGCTAAAATCTGATCTGATTTTTTACAGTTATGTTTGTTCATGTCCTTGGAATCAAAAAAATTGGCAGTACTAGTTGGTTAGCTTGGTCGATAGTTTGTAGATGAACAATTTTTTAACATCTAGATGTGGTAGAGATAAAAGTATCCATACCGTAGCTATTGTGGGAGTCCGAGTAGCACCATCCGTAGGATTGCTTAATAGTTACATGCTATCTATAATTTCTAGCTTGTAACATTTTTGCGATTGTTGTTCATATTTCTACATCAAAGAGTTAAGTGATATTTTTTCTTAGGATGTAAAGATGGTGTTACTGAGTTAGCACGAGATGTAAATTTTTGCCAATAAATACATGTTGTTCGAATGGTTACAACACATTTTTTAGTTGGATGTATTTATACTCTACATTTTATAGGACCTTTTTATATAAATTCTTGGCATTCTCTACTGCTATCAAGATGTAATAATACAAAAAAACGAACTTTGCGGGTTTTTTATGTCCATATCTATGTAAAGCAAATCTTATTTTTTTTTCTATCATAAGATGATTCCAGCAGTAGCTACGGTATGAACACATCTAGAACCAAAGACTAATAGTCCCTTTTTGTTACTCAACACATTTTCACTTTGGAGAATTATAGTTTCCTTGTTGCTATAGAAACTCTCTCTCACACCCAAGAGTGTATCCAAGACTGGACAGTCGAAATTAGAAAGGATAAAGCAGAAGTTGCAATGCAAAGCGAAGGTTACTGAAGGAGAGCACATAGAGCCACCTCAAGAACATGTTGAGCCTCTCGCAACGGAGCAACCACCTGCAGATGATGACCACGGGGATGAAGGCTGCGTTGTGCAATGACCATCCGGAAAGAATAAAAATCAGGTACTGAACAACCACTATTTTTTTTACTTGTTTACTTTACTCTCTTTTTTAGCTTTTTAGTTCTGACATTTTTAGTTCCTTTTTGGGCCTTTTCAGAGCAATCTATTTAACCGGTCATCCTCGATGAAGATTATCAGGGTTTGCAAAGTGATAACCAATGAACAACGGATTATTATAGCGAAGCAGACTTCGAAGGCATGTTACAAATGAAGGTTTCCAAGCTTATGCCAGAGCTATGCAGATATTTAATGGGATGTTTCAGTCCAAAAACATGCGAGCTGGATTTTGGTGATAGGGGAAGATTCCTATAACCAATGAGTCTGTTGTCAGGGTCATGGGAGTACCCGGGAGCGGCAATACAGTTCCTTGTCATCTAGACGTCAACTCCATCGGCTTGATTTTGGAGATGTTTGGGATCCACAATGGGAAGCCGTCAACCATATCATTTGTCGAGAAGCTGCTAGGTTCGACCTACCCTGCTAATCCGGATTACTTGAGAAAGTTCATTATTTACATGTGTTCTCAGTTTTTGCCCCAACCACAGGGACTCTTGTTAGCCCTAGATGCTACTCATATGTGATATCTGTCATCTCAACTGGGCCAGGTTCATAATTGATGTTCTAATCCAGACAACAAGTGCAAAAGATACCAAAAAATTGATTTAAAGCTTGCATTCCATATCTCATGGTGTGTTTTCAAATATTCCACCTCTTTTTTACTTTCTTTATCAAGTAATGTTATCTTACATAGGATGTAACTTTTCATGCTCCAATATTCAATTTCTTACATGCTACTATATAAGGAAACACATTTAGGATGTAATAAACCCATCGTGTCTTTTTCCGCATTTTACATGTAATATTTTGAACATTTTTTTACTTTAGAAATGTAATTTTGGATAATTAATACATGCTTTTTCTCCAATTGGTTACAATGCTTTTAATAATTACATTTATCTTTTTTTTGACAGGTTCTATATGTTGATTCACTTGAAACAAATGCATTAGATTTACTCGAGGACGAAACTAGAATATGCATATGGACAAACAAGATGGTGAGACTTATAGTTGATCTTGATACAAATAGCGATGGCTCATTTGAAAAATTACCGGTAGGTCCTCATAAAGGTGGACTGTTTTTTGAAGATTTAAGCATCTTTTTTTCATTTTTTCCTACTATCATGCAGCTTTTCTGAATATTTCTTCCCATGATTTTATTTCTACAACTAAAGCAATGTTACAGGATTACGCTTTCTTTGTTCTCAGCAGAGCCTTCTAATGTGGACATGTTCGTCAAATCGTCATGACCTGGGCGATCACAGTGATGGGGTTAAACTGTGATGTCCTTTTTTCTACATCTATCAGTTATATTCTCTTCATGTTTATTATACTAAATTTGTACTAACCAAGTCTCTTTGTGTATGTGTACTACACAGGACTTCGTAAAATATAGGAAAGCGGTAATAGAGTTGTGCAATATTTTTGAAGATGGGCTAGCGAAGTTTTTTAGCTTGTGAAACAAAGACAACAAGGGTCTTAGGCAAGAGCAGACAGAAAATTTTGTGGAGCAGGTGCAACAAGTTGTGCATCAGCCCAAACGTAGAATGCGCAGACTCCGATCAAGGACAGTGCCAGTGGAAGTAACTGAAGAGCATCAAGCTAATAGAGTAAGTTGTGCAACTGACACACCAAAGTTCGAAGCCAGTGCAAGAAGATGTGCAACCGCTAAATGAGGACAACCCGTAGGGAGTAAACGAAGATGAGCAATCTGGTGGAGATATGATCTGTGGTGAAAATGAAGTGATGGAAAAATCTGCACTTAGAATGAGTTCATCAAGAAGAAGCCTAGTAATGAAGAAATGTGCAGGGACAGAGTAAGTAAAAATTTGCGCAAGGAACTTTAATAACAAGGGATGGAAAAAAGGAAAGGACTGCAACAACTAGCCAAACAAATATTTTTTACTATGTACCTGTGGGCATACATTACTTGTATTTATAATAGTAGCAGTATAAAGATGATACATATACAAGCAATAGAAAACAAGGAGAAAACAAACGGTTGGACAACTGCAAACTGTCCTCGCCGCAACTATACTAAGAACCCAAATCCTTCGTCGTCGCCAGAGAAAAAGAAGATCACTGGAAGTTGGTTCACACTTTGGCACTAAAAAAACCCTATCCACAATTACCATCAACCCCGTAAGACTAGATATGGCTTGCTTCTAAGGAACATCGTACGAAGGAGCCCCGTGAGCATCATCTTCAAAGCCAGATCCAGGCCACCGCCACCCCGCCTATCAAATGGCCGGATCCTCCACCATCTATCATAAACCAGCAGCAATCCACACCGCCGCACTTCAAGGCCGCTTGGATCAAATTGGCGTCGAGACAAATGTTGGAAATATAAGCAATAATCCATATGATTTAATCCGAATAATAAACTGATAAATCATGATCATACAGACAGTAATAAAACCAATCATGCAGATCAACAAAGTAGATGAACAGATTACATCTATAGGAGATAAACCTATCATATCTATACCAAACGCTAGAACAAAGAACTCTAGCATAATCTGAAAAAGACAATTGAATATCACGTACAGTGTATGCTGAATAGCAGCCGCAGCGGTCGCAGCAGCCCATGTTGTGGTTGTCGAAGAGGTCGCTGACGTCCGGAAAGAAGTCGTCGTTCGGGAACTCGTCGTCGGACGGCGACGTGGTTGCCAGTAGTCGCGCTGAGCGCTCCCCACCCGTACAGGTTCACGAGAGGCGAGGTTCCGGAGGCCTACTGTTGTAGAGGTCTCAACCTAATAAGGTAGATCCCTCCTGTGTTTTACAATGCTAGTCCCTGGATCAATAGCTAGCATCCACAGTTAAGATGTAATATCAAGAAACAAAGGTCATAACATAACTTTACAACCAGGAATAACATAATTTTATTACATCCTTACATAGCTCATTTGGCTATTACATTACATTGCAGCGGAATAACTATAGTCATGGGGTCCTTCATCTTCAAAGTGCCACAGGCAGATGTTGGTTGTAGACTTTGTAATCCTAAACAATCAATCTTCACTAAAATCAATCAAACCTGCAACATACAAGTTACAGCCACAAGGTCAATACATTTGAATTGTATTGGCAAGTGATACTATGGTAGTATAGTGGAATCTATCATCTATATGCATTTGGCTAAGTGGAGTTGAGTCTTGCATTGCTCAAAATAGATTTTTCTTATCATTTTGAAAAATACTAAGTTTTTGCTTGACAAAATCATTTTTCTCAATCAAAGATTTCAAGATCCTTGTACCAAGCCATCTCTCCATCAATGATTGAAGAATTCAAACAACCCTTGTTCAAACCACAAGATTTTAATTTAGAAATTGGAATGATGAGATTCTTGATTGCTTCCATGTCTTGATGCTCAAATTGTCCTTTACCAGGGACATGGCTAAGTACTTAGATTTTACACTCTGCAGAGGTGGTGCACTTTCCCCACAAGACTTGATTTCCCAAGACAAGATCTTTCAGAAGCCTTCCCTTAGACCAAAATGGACGCGTTCCAACCTATCAAACACTACCACCAACTGTCCATATGGCTAAGTTCTTGCAACACATATGATCATGGTAGAGCCCATATTGCCAAGTGGTTGCACTTGAAGCTTCTCAACATTTGACATCTCAAATCCCTTTGTTCCTGGGTGGCATACCACAAGTGAGATACACAATCCAAGTCCATGGCATTGTGAACCACTCAATCAATCTCCACCAAGCAAGCCCATTCCACCCAGGGGATTCATTAACTTAGTTGTTTTATTAAACAAAAACATAAGTCCTCAGACTTAGAGATTTTTCCATAGTGTGAATATATTTTCCACCCATGTTTTCTATTAGCTAGGCTAAGCTTGGTAGTAATAGGAAACTTAACTTAGGAAATCCTACTAAGGATTCATCTACTAGGTTTTCCTATAGCAAGATCTATACTTAGCAAAATCCATGCAAGTTTACTTAACAAAATCACTAATGCATAGAAAAAAAAGTAATGGGACAAAAAGTATGAAGCATCACTTGCCTTTTGGAAGGGAATGGTAGTTCACTCCTTGATCTTGCTAGTCTCACACTTCACTACAAGTCAATCAAGCAAACACAAATTCAATTTACATTCCAACCAATAATCACTCAAACAAATTCACACACACAAGACAAAGGAAACCAATTCATGCATGGGAGCATGCACAAGATAGTTTTATTTTGCAAAGGGGTCTCTATGGGGTTTCTAAACTTTGTAAGATTCAAATTGGTCATTTTACCAAAGTGGCAAAGTCATTAGCAAGAGGGTTTTGTCCAAAACTATTTTTAAATCCATTCATCATTTCATGTGGTGAAAAATGTTTTTATCAAGGCAAAACTCTTAAGTTGTTCACCAAATGAGTTGCCAATTTGCAAAACTTGGTGTTTTGGGTCAGTGGGTTTGATCAAACCATTTTCTTAAAGTTTTCTTTCCATAAACATTTTTATAACAAAAACTATTCTTTTTATTTGGCTAGAAAATGGCTAAGTCAAATAATTCAACCTAAATTTTACCAAAATCATTTTTAACACCAAGGGTTGGTTCCTAGGGTCAGTAAGGTCACAACAATCCAATTTGCAAAGGTTTTATTCTTAAATTCAATTTTAAACAATTTTTATACTCTAAACAAGCATACAAATGAATCTGCAAAAACAAACAAGATAACAGATACTATTTTACTAAACTAAGGGCATGGTTGGCTAGGGTTTGTTCTCCTGAATTCAATGATATAAAGTTTGCAAAATTTGAACGTGTGGTTTGAAAGTTATAGCAATTACAAGTTTGCATTCTAATCAGGTTCAAATTCTGTTTTTCAAATTTCTGGGGACACGCGGCACTCTCTTATTCGCTGGTACCGGTTCGCACGGATCAGTCGCTGTGGAGCATTGGATTAAATGTGATCATACGGCTCAGAGCTAGCGTACCCTTTCGGTTAAGTGGATCTATCGTGACGCTGCGATCTAGATCGGACGGTGCTGGCGAGTTTGACCATATGCGGGCGGCGCTGACGGTGGCTAGCGGCGGCGCACGGCCAGGCGGTGGTGCTACGGTGGTTCGAGGAAGCGAGAGAGGAGGAGAAGAAGCTCACCGGGTTCAGGAGGTCACGGTGATGCTCGAGGAGGTGTTGGTCGGGCGAGGGGCGCTCTGGTCTTGGCAGGATTGCTCGCCGGAGTGGAGGACGGTGTCGGGTGCTTCAGGTGGTCGTCGTGGACGGCGCTGTGGATCACCCCAAGGCGAAACATCGACGCGGTTAGATGCAGAAGGATGTGGCAAGTATGGGAGTGTGAACGAGGAGACGCGGGGCGGTCTGGTTTACCTGGGGGTCGTCGTCGGAGAAGAAACAGGCGGTGGCGCTGTCAGAGCTAGTCCAAGCCAAAGCTCTGGGGCGCCCGCGGTCGAGTGAAGGACACGGGGAGAAGCGTCTGGGAGTGGGGACTTGCTCGTGTGCTTAGTGTGGCATGGGGTGGTCAGGTTTGGACGGAATCGACAATGAACCTCGTCGGAGACAGAGAGGCTCGAGGAGGAATTGGGGCAGCCTTGGGGCGTGTCGAAGTGAGGTGACAGAGGGAAAATGGAGAGGAGTCACTGGCGTTTAAAGGGGCGTGGTCATTACAAGAAATCAAAGCCTCCTTCATGTGCAATCAATCGCCGGAGTAATTCTCTCTGCAACGGTCAGGGCGACGGTGTCTCGTTGAAGACGATGGCTGGGGATGTGGGGCCTGCTTGTCAGCGAGTGAGGAAAGTTTCAGGTGGGCTCCAGTTGTCATTCACTGTGTGGGTTTGTTTTGCGGTGAAAAACGATTCACTTCGCTGAGAGAGGGAGGTGGGCTCGGTTGGGCTGAGTTGGGCTGGGGTAGTTGGGCTGCTGTTGTTTCCCCTTTTTTTGTACAGAAACATTTTCCTTTTCTATTTCTATTTGCTGATTTGATATTCAAACAAATGATTCAATCAACAATGCCAACCATTTAAACAATTCAAACTTGTAATGAGTTTTTGGTTCTGTTTAGTAGCATGAACCAACTTCCAAAATAAAATAATATTTTAAATCTTTTTAGGTTCCATTTATTAATTAAATAAAATGGACCATGGTTTATTAATAAAATATGGTTTGATTTATTTAATAAAATCTCCATTTTAAATCCAAATATTTTCAAAACCAAATCAGTAGGTTTTATTGGTGAATATCAGATATTTGGAACACTTATTTTAAATAATTTAATAAGTTTTGATGTTTCAATTAAATTGGTAAAACCTTTTATTTAAATAAAGTTGGATATTAAATCCTTATTAATTTATTTAAATAAAACCTTTGTTAATTTTATTTTATAATTAAATGTTTTAATTCCCAAAGCTTGGCCAAGGTTTTAATTTTGGCTTTATAAAATAATACTTATTTGTAAAACTTCTATTTCATTTGAAAACAAATCTTTTCATTTAATTGTTTCAAAATAGTATTTCCAAATGTTTTTATTTTCCTTTTATTAAATGTTTATCTTTTTAAATCCCTTTAGTTTTTATTAAATTCAAATGGGTTTTGAAGTTCCAATTGCATTCAAAAGTTTCTTCTGGCTCTGAAAATCAAACAAAGTTTTATTTTATTAATTTATTTTCACATTACAAGATTTGGAAAATCTTGGGATATGACAGGCTACCACCCTTAAAATAAATCTCGTCCCGAGATTTGGGAAGGCTGGGGTTACAAGCAAGTTCAAAACAACTAGGGTACTACCACCCTTAAAAATTTTCAAACAAAAATTACATCTTGTCCTTCTTGGGATCCTGGGGAAATTCTTCCTTAAGCAAACTTTTGCATTGTGTTCTTGGTTTCCATTCTTGACTCAGGGGCCAAGGTTGAGATCCTTCATAGACTGATTTAACTTGTTCTTCATCTTTTCTGGACAATTGCTTGCATAGTGGCCTAGTTCCTTGCATTTGAAACACATCACTTGGCTGATATCTTTCTTTTCCTTTGGTATCATTGCCTTTTGTTTGTTTCCTTGGTTCTTCTTCTTTTCTGGGCATTCGCTGGCATAATGTCCCATCTCTTTGCAATTGTAACACTGCAATTGTCTTATGTCTTTCTTCTTCTTGTTGGGTCTCTCCAAAGCTAGGAGTTCTTCTAGTTCATGTTCTTCATAGGTGGGAGATCTTTCTCTCTTCTTGGGGCATTGATCTTCATGCTCCTTGGATGCATGGTCCTTGTATCCATGAGTATTGCTAGCTTGGATTCCTTCTAGATTAACATCCTTGTCATCCTTGTTGTCATTGGCTCTTGGGAGAAAGTTTTCTCTCATGTTGATTATTTGAGTAATGAGTCCTTGCAACAATTGGGATTGAAGTTTCAAAATCCTTTGTATGGCTGGGTCTAGTCCATTGTTGTTGGCTAAAAGCTGAGTTGTCTCTTGGCTCAACTGGTTTTGGGTTGCTATAAGTTCTCTCATGTTGTCTTCTTGGTTGGTGTTGGTGTCTCTTGGAGTAGTCATCTGTTTGGGTTGGATTTGGATTAGAATAGGCAAAATATTTCTAAGGAATTATTTCTAATCACACACATCACAATTCACACAAACAATGTGCATGCAATCACACGTCAAACATTTCACTCAAACAACAAAGTTCAAGCACATACTTAGGCAATAAAATATTTTTGTTACACCACATAAGTTAGTGGTTTTGACTTAACTAAATTATGGTGGTCCATCTATATGGTTCACTTGTGATTTTTCCTTCCTTCTTGGTTAATTCTTCTTGCATGAGATCTTGGTTTCCTTGAAAAAAACTTTTGGTCACAATACTTCAAAGTTGTTGATGGCTCCTTCTTACTTTTGCATTCCCTCAGTCTCTAAATCTTGAGTAAGATTTCCTTGTCTCTCTTGTAGTCCTTAGTGGTATCCAAGTTGGAAGTCCTTGGTGAACATGCTGAAGATGTTGAAGTCATTAGAGTTGAAGATGTTGAAGAAGTCCTTTGCACATGGTGTAGTCTTTGGCCATGGGTAGGTTTTTCCATCAAGTTGAAGTAGAGGAGAAGTAGAGTTGAAACCAAAAATGGTTGAGGAAAGAGTTACAAGTGTTTTTGTAAATAAGTTTTTGGAACAAGTATAACTCCTATTTTTCTAGGGGTTTTTGTCTAATCCTAGGGTTTACAAATCCTACAGGCAACACAATGCTCTGATACCATCTGTAGAGGTCTCAACCTAATAAGGTAGATCCCTCCTGTGTTTTACAATTCTAGTCCCTGGATCAATAGCTAGCATCCACAGTTAAGATGTAATATCAAGAAACAAAGGTCATAACATAACTTTACAACCAGGAATAACATAATTTTATTACATCCTTACATAGCTCATTTGGCTATTACATTACATTGCAGCGGAATAACTATAGTCATGGGGTCCTTCATCTTCAAAGTGCCACAGGCAGATGTTGGTTGTAGGCTTTGTAATCCTAAACAATCAATCTTCACTAAAATCAATCAAACCTGCAACATACAAGTTACAGCCACAAGGTCAATACATTTGAATTGTATTGGCAAGTGATACTATGGTAGTATAGTGGAATCTATCATCTATATGCATTTGGCTAAGTGGAGTTGAGGCTTGCATTGCTCAAAATAGATTTTTCTTATCATTTTGAAAAATACTAAGTTTTTGCTTGACAAAATCATTTTTCTCAATCAAAGATTTCAAGATCCTTGTACCAAGCCATCTCTCCATCAATGATTGAAGAATTCAAACAACCCTTGTTCAAACCACAAGATTTTAATTTAGAAATTGGAATGATGAGATTCTTGATTGCTTCCATGTCTTGATGCTCAAATTGTCCTTTACCAGGGACATGGCTAAGTACTTAGATTTTACACTCTGCAGAGGTGGTGCACTTTCCCCACAAGACTTGGTTTCCCAAGACAAGATCTTTCAGAAGCCTTCCCTTAGACCAAAATGGACGCGTTCCAACCTATCAAACACTACCACCAACTGTCCATATGGCTAAGTTCTTGCAACATATATGATCATGGTAGAGCCCATATTGCCAAGTGGTTGCACTTGAAGCTTCTCAACATTTGACATCTCAAATCCCTTTGTTCCTGGGTGGCATACCACAAGTGAGATACACAATCCAAGTCCATGGCATTGTGAACCACTCAACCAATCTCCACCAAGCAAGCCCATTCCACCCAGGGGATTCATTAACTTAGTTGTTTTATTAAACAAAAACATAAGTTCTCAGACTTAGAGATTTTTCCATAGTGTGAATATATTTTCCACCCATGTTTTCTATTAGCTAGGCTAAGCTTGGTAGTAATAGGAAACTTAACTTAGGAAATCCTACTAAGGATTCATCTACTAGGTTTTCCTATAGCAAGATCTATACTTAGCAAAATCCATGCAAGTTTACTTAACAAAATCACTAATGCATAGAAAAAAAAGTAATGGGACAAAAAGTATGAAGCATCACTTGCCTTTTGGAAGGGAATGGTAGTTCACTCCTTGATCTTGCTAGTCTCACACTTCACTACAAGTCAATCAAGCAAACACAAATTCAATTTACATTCCAACCAATAATCACTCAAACAAATTCACACACACAAGACAAAGGAAACCAATTCATGCATGGGAGCATGCACAAGATAGTTTTATTTTGCAAAGGGGTCTCTATGGGGTTTCTAAACTTTGTAAGATTCAAATTGGTCATTTTACCAAAGTGGCAAATTCATTAGCAAGAGGGTTTTGTCCAAAACTATTTTTAAATCCATTCATCATTTCATGTGGTGAAAAATGTTTTTATCAAGGCAAAACTCTTAAGTTGTTCACCAAATGAGTTGCCAATTTGCAAAACTTGTTGTTTTGGGTCAGTGGGTTTGATCAAACCATTTTCTTAAAGTTTTCTTTCCATAAACATTTTTATAACAAAAACTATTCTTTTTATTTGGCTAGAAAATGGCTAAGTCAAATAATTCAACCTAAATTTTACCAAAATCATTTTTAACACCAAGGGTTGGTTCCTAGGGTCAGTAAGGCCACAACAATCCAATTTGCAAAGGTTTTATTCTTAAATTCAATTTTAAACAATTTTTATACTCTAAACAAGCATACAAATGAATCTGCAAAAACAAACAAGATAACAGATACTATTTACTAAACTAAGGGCATGGTTGGCTAGGGTTTGTTCTCCTGAATTCAATGATATAAAGTTTGCAAAATTTGAACGTGTGGTTTGAAAGTTATAGCAATTACAAGTTTGCATTCTAATCAGGTTCAAATTCTGTTTTTCAAATTTCTGGGGACACGCGGCACTCTCTTATTCGCTGGTACCGGTTCGCACGGATCAGTCGCTGTGGAGCATTGGATTAAATGTGATCATACGGCTCAGAGCTAGCGTACCCTTTCGGTTAAGTGGATCTATCGTGACGCTGCAATCTAGATCGGACGGTGCTGGCGAGTTTGACCATATGCGGGCGGCGCTGACGGTGGCTAGCGGCGGCGCACGGCCAGGCGGTGGTGCTACGGTGGTTCGAGGAAGCGAGAGAGGAGGAGAAGAAGCTCACCGGGTTCAGGAGGTCACGGTGATGCTCGAGGAGGTGTTGGTCGGGCGAGGGGCGCTCTGGTCTTGGCAGGATTGCTCGCCGGAGTGGAGGACGGTGTCGGGTGCTTCAGGTGGTCGTCGTGGACGGCGCTGTGGATCACCCCAAGGCGAAACATCGACGCGGTTAGATGCAGAAGGATGTGGCAAGTATGGGAGTGTGAACGAGGAGACGCGGGGCGGTCTGGTTTACCTGGGGGTCGTCGTCGGAGAAGAAACAGGCGGCGGCGCTGTCAGAGCTAGTCCAAGCCAAAGCTCTGGGGCGCCCGCGGTCGAGTGAAGGACACGGGGAGAAGCGTCTGGGAGTGGGGACTTGCTCGTGTGCTCAGTGTGGCATGGGGTGGTCAGGTTTGGACGGAATCGACAATGAACCTCGTCGGAGACAGAGAGGCTCGAGGAGGAATTGGGGCAGCCTTGGGGCGTGTCGAAGTGAGGTGACAGAGGGAAAATGGAGAGGAGTCACTGGCGTTTAAAGGGGCGTGGTCATTACAAGAAATCAAAGCCTCCTTCATGTGCAATCAATCGCCGGAGTAATTCTCTCTGCAACGGTCAGGGCGACGGTGTCTCGTTGAAGACGATGGCTGGGGATGTGGGGCCTGCTTGTCAGCGAGTGAGGAAAGTTTCAGGTGGTCTCCAGTTGTCATTCACTGCGTGGGTTTGTTTTGCGGTGAAAAACGATTCACTTCGCTGAGAGAGGGAGGTGGGCTCGGTTGGGCTGAGTTGGGCTGGGGTAGTTGGGCTGCTGTTGTTTCCCCTTTTTTTGTACAGAAACATTTTCCTTTTCTATTTCTATTTGCTGATTTGATATTCAAACAAATGATTCAATCAACAATGCCAACCATTTAAACAATTCAAACTTGTAATGAGTTTTTGGTTCTGTTTAGTAGCATGAACCAACTTCCAAAATAAAATAATATTTTAAATCTTTTTAGGTTCCATTTATTAATTAAATAAAATGGACCATGGTTTATTAATAAAATATGGTTTGATTTATTTAATAAAATCTCCATTTTAAATCCAAATATTTTCAAAACCAAATCAGTAGGTTTTATTGGTGAATATCAGATATTTGGAACACTTATTTTAAATAATTTAATAAGTTTTGATGTTTCAATTAAATTGGTAAAACCTTTTATTTAAATAAAGTTGGATATTAAATCCTTATTAATTTATTTAAATAAAACCTTTGTTAATTTTATTTTATAATTAAATGTTTTAATTCCCAAAGCTTGGCCAAGGTTTTAATTTTGGCTTTATAAAATAATCCTTATTTGTAAAACTTCTATTTCATTTGAAAACAAATCTTTTCATTTAATTGTTCCAAAATAGTATTTCCAAATGTTTTTATTTTCCTTTTATTAAATGTTTATCTTTTTAAATCCCTTTAGTTTTTATTAAATTCAAATGGGTTTTGAAGTTCCAATTGCATTCAAAAGTTTCTTCTGGCTCTGAAAATCAAACAAAGTTTTATTTTATTAATTTATTTTCACATTACAAGGTTTGGAAAATCTTGGGATGTGACAACTGTCCCGATCTGCGGTGCACGCCGCAAGCCGGGATGGGGAAGACGAAAGCAGCGGCGCAAGGTTCTGGAGGTAGGCGCGTGTGTGGATTGAGTCCGTGCCGATTAGGTTTATCCCCGGACGCTTATATAGTGCAGGTTAGGAGGATCGTGAGCTCAGCCCACGTCCGAGTCGGTAACAGCCACGTCCACAAAAACTGGAAACGGCTGTAAGTAACGCATCCATTAATAACTCATAATTAATTTTCCCAACAAGAAAAATAAAGCTCGGCTCGGCGAGATTCCCGCAACCCGCAACCTGCGGCGCGCGCGTCGTGACGGGGCGAGGCGAGGCAGGCGGTGTCGGAGGAGGGGTGCGCGAGGGCTACTCTTCTTGTCACACCTTAGTGAGTGGTGCAACACTCTACTATATAAGATGGTCCAACTCCCCTTCAACTAGCAATGTGGGACTAAACTTTAGCACCACTAGCACAGCCATATGCTGACATATACAAGTGGGCCAAAGAGAATTTCAGAATTTGTCTAATGGGCCAACAGCCCAAAACTCACCAAATTCCAACAATCCCCCACAAAGTCTCATTGGCACATCATATCACTTTTCTTCCAGAACATTGTTTATATATTGGTGTGTAGTGAAGACTGTTAAGTTGAACTTCCACGTTAAACTTCATGCTACGCTAACTAGCAACTTGAATAGTGGACTATGCCTTGAACTACAAGTTTTCTGCGTGCTAGTTTCACACAAAATATAGACCGGTATAGGGCTACCGTCGGCTTTCCCGCGGTTTGAAGCTTATGCGTCATACTCCAGGGCCTTTCATGATTTTATTAGAGAGCACCCAACTCTCACGGACTGCGACGTTGGACAGTCATACTCATATAGGTGTGTTCCTCAAGAGATGTTCTGCAGGAAAACATCTCCGCTTATAAAAAGCCACTTGGAACACATTAAGATAAATATCAACCTGCCATGCAGATTAAGAGAGTATTGTATCTTTATGGAGATGTAAATATAATATGGGAATACTCTCCTCTCAGCTGACCAACAGCTTGTCTCCTAGCTCTAATTCACGGGATCTCTGATCACATAGAGTGGGTTGCCACTGAGATCAACTCATAACGTGGGTCTCAAACTCATCTCCCTCGATGTATTATCTATCACAATACGTGATAGTCCCTTTGTGAAAGGATCTGTCAGGTTCTTAGATGTTTGGATTTAATCCAACGCAATAACTCCGAAGTTTCTCAGTTTCCTGACAGATTTCAATCTCCTCTTCACATGCCTTGATGACTTCATATTATCCTTAGAACTGTTTACTTTGACGATCACAGTTTGATTATCACAGTTCATTGGGATGGCGGGTATTGGTTTTTCAACCACAGGTAAGTCCATCAAGAGCTCACGAAGCCACTCTGCTTCAACAGTGGCCGTGTCTAATGCTATGAGTTCTGCTTCCATTATTGACATCGTTAAGATGGTCTGCTTGCAAGACTTCCAGGAAACAGCGCCACCACCAAGTGTAAACAAATAATCACTTGTGGCATTAATCTCATCAGCATCAGATATCCAGTTTGAATCACTATAACCCTCAAGTACCCGAGGATACCCAGTATAGTGAATACCATAACTCGCAGTGCCTTTCAAATAGCGCAAAACTCTTTCAAGAGCACGCCAATGATCATCTCCAGGATTTGGCGCAAATCGAGTCAGTTTGCTTACATCAAAGGAGATGTCAGGTCTAGTAGTGCTGGCTAAATACATGAGAGAGCCAATAATTTGAGAATATCTCAATTGATATTTAGCAGTCATTCGATTCTTTCGAAGTAGCACGCTCGGATCATAAGGCGTTGGAGAAGAATTGCAGTCGCTATACCCGAAGCGACTCAATATCTTTTCCACATAGTGAGACTAAAGCAATGTAATCCCACCATTGTCATCCTTTAGTAGCTTGATGTCTAAGATTACATCAGCCACTCCCAAGTCCTTCATCTCAAAGCAACGAGATAGGAACTCTTTGACCTCCTCGATAACAGCGAGGTTGGTCCTGAATATCAATATGGCATCAACATAGAGACACATAATAACTCCCTCGCCCCCACCATGGCGATAGTACACACATTTGTCAGCTTCGTTTACAACAAAGCCTTCAGCAGTTAAAGTTCTTTCAAACTTCTCGTGCCACTGCTTAGGAGCTTGCTTAAGACCATATAAAGACTTCACTAACTTACACACCTTTCCTTCTTGACCATCTACTACAAATCCGTCAGGCTGCTCCATATAAATTTCCTCATCTAGCTCTCCATTTAGAAAATCTGTCTTAACGTTCATTTGATGAACGAGAAGACCATGTGAGGCAGCCAAGGAAAGTAGTACTCGAATAGTGGTCAATCTGGCTACAGGTGAGTAGGTATCGAAGAAGTCTTCACCTTCCTTTTGGGTATAACCCTTAGCCACAAGACGTGCCTTGTACTTTTTAATAGTACCATCAGGTCTAAGCTTTTTCTTGAATACCCATTTACATCCTACAGGTTTACACCCATAAGGACGATCAGTGATTTCCCAAGTACCATTAGCTAAGATGGAGTCCATCTCGCTTCGGACAGCTTCCTTCCAGTAGTCAGCATCTTGAGATGCATAGGCTTCTGAAATAGAAGTGGGAGTATCATCCACAAGGTACACAATGAAATCATCACCAAATGACTTTGCAGTCCTTTGTCTCTTGCTCCTTTTGGGAGCTTCATTGTCATCCTCCACATGATCATCAGAGTGTTCTATCGGCATAGTGGGTTCAGGAATTATAGAAAATTCCTGACTAGATGAACTAGTCATCTCCTGATTTGATGAGCTAGACATACCTTTCATAGGAAATATGTCCTCAAAGAAAGTTGCATCATTCGACTCCATAATTGTACCAACATGCATGTCGGATACCTCAGATTTTACTATCAAAAATCTATAGCCAATGCTATGAAAAGCATATCCCAGAAAAACACAATCAACGGTTTTTGGTCCAAGCTTTCGCTTCTTGGGTATTGGAATATTGACTTTCGCCAAACAACCCCAAGTTCGTAAGTAAGAGAGTTTAAGCCTTTTCTTTTCCCATTCCTCAAATGGAGTCATGGTTTTATCCTTTACAGGAACACGGCTTACGACATGACACGCAGTCATTAGCGCCTCCCCTCACCATTCCTTGTAAAGACCCGATGTATCTAACATGGCGTTAACCAAATCAGTTAGAGTGCGTTTCTTCCTTTCGGACAACCCCATTTGACTAAGGTGAGTAGGGAGGCATCCTCTCATGTATAATACCATGTTCCATACATAATAAATCAAATTCGTTTGAAAAGTACTCTCCACCACGATTCGACCTTAGCCGCTTGATTTTAAGATCAAGTTGGTTTTCTGCCTCAGCTTTATAGATTTTGAAGTAGTTCAAAGCTTCATCTTTAGATTTCAGAAGATAAACATAACAGTATCTAGTGGAGTCATCAATCAACGTCATAAAATATCTTTTTCCACCTTTTGTCAACACACCATTCATCTCACAAAGATCTGAATGTATAAGTTCTAGCGGTGCTAAGTTTCTCGGTTCCGCAGCCGTATGAGACTTGCGGGGTTGCTTTGCTTGCACACAAACTTGGCACTTAGAACCTTTGATAGTGGTAAATTTCGGAATTAAACTCATATTGGCTAGCCGCGTCATGCAACCAAAGTTAATATGACAGAGTCGCGAATACCAAACATTGGATTCATTATCATTGCAAACATGATTAATAACTTTAGTACATGAGTCTGACAAATACAAGCGGAACAGACCTCCGCACTCATAACCTTTTCCAAAAAATTGCACATAATTAGAAATTACAACTTTATTAGACTCAAAAACCAACTTAAAACCATCTTGACATAAAAGCGTTCCGACGACGAGATTCTTATTGATGGAGGGAACGTGCTGCACATTCTTCAGTTGTACGGTCTTCCCCGAAGTAAACTTCAGATCTACCATACCAACACCATGAACAGAAGTACGTGAGCCATTTCCCATCAACACGGAAGAGGTCCTTGAGACCTGATAAGAGGAAAACATGGAAATATCAGAACATACATGTGTATTAACACCCGTGTCTATCCACCAATCAGGAGAATGACATACTGAAAGGATAGTAGGTAAAATACCGTACCCAGCATCCTTCATCTCAGTATCGCTAATAACAATATTAGCGGCATTGCCGTTGTTCCCATGTTGACGCTTGTCAAAGCGATTAGGGCAGCTAGGATCCCAATGACCAGGATCAGCACAGACGTGGCAAGTGCCTTTCCTATTATCATTTTTCTTCTTGAAGTTGGTTGAGTGCGTGACCTTGTTCTTGCCATCAAACTTCCCATTTCCTTCAGTTTTGTTCTTATTCTTGAACTTGTGGGATTGGAAGTTTTTCCTCTGCACTAAATTGGCAGTAGAACCTCCCTCAAGTCCTCGAGCAGTTTTGTCCTTTGCTCTCGCCTTCTCTTCCACATGAAGAGACCCAATAAGATCCGTAACGCAAAACTCTTGTCTCTTATGTTTTAGAGAAGTAGCAAAGTTCCTCCACGAAGGAGGAAGCTTGGCAATAATGCCACCAGCCACAAATTTGTCCGGTAAGGAACACTTGAACTAATCAAGTTCTTTGGCAAGTGATTGTATCTCATGATCTTGCTCAACGACGGAGCTCTCATCAACCATCCTGTAGTCATAGAATTGCTCCATGACATACAGCTTAGTGCCAGCGTCCGAGACCCCAAACTTGGCCTCGAGCGCTTCCCACGCGTCCTTGCCATTATCAAATGACATATAAGGGTCAACAATGTTGTCCTCAAGAACACTGAACAAAGCCGCCATAAACATGGTATCGGCTTTCTTAAAGTTCGCTTCCTGCTCAGCATAAAGATATCCTTCAGGCTTCCCAAGAGTGGCGCTATAGCAGTTTAGGTTTTTAAACCAGAGAACTGCTCTCTTGCGCCATCTCTTATAGTGCATGTCATCAAAAGGAGGCGGCCTAGTAGCCGCGGCTACACCAGTGGAATTCAGTTGCCTATAATCAGGTTTTTGGATTGTTGGAAATATAAGCAATAATCCATATGATTTAATCCGAATAATAAACTAATAAATCATGATCATACAGACAGTAATAAAACCAATCATGCAGATCAACAAAGTAGATAAACAGATTACATCTATAGGAGATAAACCTATCACATCTACACCAAACGCTAGAACAAAGAACTCTAGCATAATCTAAAAAAGACAGTTGAATATCACGTACAGTGTAGGCTGAATAGCAGTCGCAACGGTCGCAGCAGCGCCTCTCATGTTGTGGTTGTCGAAGAGGTCGCTGACGTCCGGAAAGAAGTCGTCGTTCGGGAACTCGTCGTCGGACGACGACGTGGTTGCCAGTAGTCGCGCTGAGCGCTCCCCAAAAACCTGATCGCCCCTCACCCGTACAGGTTCACGAGAGGCGGGGTTACGGAGGCCTACTGTCCCGATCTGCGGTTCATGCCGCAAGCCGGGATGGGGAAGACGAAAGCGGCGGCGCAAGGTTCTGGAGGTAGGAGCGGGTGTGGATTGAGTCCATGCCGATTAGGTTTAGCCCCGGACGCTTATATAGTGCAGGTTAGGAGGATTGTGGGCTCAACCCACGTCCGAGTCGGTAACAGCCACATCCATAAAAACTGGAAACGGCTGTAATTAACGCGTCCGTTAATAACTCATAATTAGTTTTCCCAGCAAGCAAAATAAAGCTCGGCTCGGCGAGATTCCCGCAACCCGCGGCGCGCGCACGTCGTGACGAGGCGAGGCGAGGCGGGCGGCGTCGGAGGAGTGCGCGAGGGCTACTCTTCTTGTCACACCTTAGTGAGTGGTGCAACACTCTACTATATAAGATGGTCCAACTCCCCTTCAACTAGCAATGTGGGACTAAACTTTAGCACCACTAGCACAACCATATGCTGCCATATACAAGTGGGCCAAAGAGAATTTCAGAATTTGTCTAATGGGCCAACAACCCAAAACTCACCAAATTCCAACATTCCCCCACAAAGTCTCATTGGCACATCACATCACTTTTCTTCCAGAACATTGTTTTATATATCGGTGTGTAGTGGAGACTGTTAAGTTGAACTTCCACGTCAAACTTCATGCTACGCTAGCTAGCAACTTGAATAGTGGACTATGCCTTGAACTACAAGTTTTCTGTGTGCTAGTTTCACACAAAATCTAGACCGGTACAGGGCTACCGTCGGTTTTCCCGCGGTTTGGAGCTTATAAGTCATACTTCAGGGCCTTTCATGAGTTTATTAGAGAGCACCCAACTCTCACGGACTGCGACGTTGGACAGTCAGACTCATATAGTTGTGTTCCTCAAGAGATGTTCTGCAGGACAACATCTCTGCTTATAAAAAGCCACTTGGAACACATTAAGATAAATATCAACCTGCCATGCAGATTAAGAGAGTATTGCATCTTTATGGAGATGTAAATATAATATGGGAATACTCTCCTCTCAGCTGACCAACATCTTGTCTCCCATCTCTAATTCACGGGATCTTCGATCACATAGAGTGGGTTGCCACTGAGATCAACTCATAACGTGGGTCTCAAACCCATCTCCCTCGATGCATTATCTATCACATTACGTGATAGTCCCTTTGTGAAAGGATCTGCCAGGTTCTTAGATGTTTGGATATAATCCAACGCAATAACTCCGAAGTTTCTCAGTTTCCTGACAGATTTCAATCTCCTCTTCACATGCCTTGATGACTTCATATTATCCTTAGAACTGTTGAAAGGATCGTATGGGCACCTAGAGGGGGGTGAATAGGTGCTATTTCAAATTTTCTTATTTTTCAAATTAGGGTTTGACAATAAGGTAAATTCTCTAGATAATGCAACTAGGGTGAATTTACCTATATGACAATTATGCAAGAGCTACCACTACACAAAGTAGGAACAAGTAAGTAAAGTGCGGTAAAGGATAGAAGTAACCAAAGTGGACGCGGAGACACAAGGATTTGTTTCCCGTAGTTCCTTCCTTTTGAGGGGAAGTACGTCTACATTTGGAGAGGGGGTGGTTTCAAACCACCAACGCCACGAAAGGCCTCCCTTGTTCTCCGATGAATCTCACCCCAACGGGATCAATTCACCTTCCACTATATCGGCAACCTTCAAGGTGGAAGCCGACACCTTTACAAGTTTGGGGCACACATCCACAACGTAATCGGAGGCTCCCAAATACAAGCAAGCTGTCAAAGCAATCAAAGACAAGCTTGTAAGCACCAAAACAAGAACTAGGGTTTCCAAAAAAACACTAGAGCAAAGGTGCCCTCAATGAAATGAGGGGGAAATGAAGATCTCTTTTGGTGAAGTAGTAGATCGGGGCCTCCTCCTTCGATTCCCCAAAGATCAAGGACTTTGGGTGGTGGAATGAGGAGATCTTGAAGATTGAGTGGCTCCAATGGTGGTCTTGACTTTAATGTGTTTGAGCAGTTTGTACCAAGGTAGGTGGAGGGGTATTTATACCCCTCCACGAAATATGGCCGTTGGAACCATTAATGCACCGGTAGTACCGAGCGGAGAGGAGTGAGCGTTAGTCAGTATGGCCCGGTACTGCCGAGCGGTACGGCCGTGTCAAGCGGTAGTACCGCTTGTATCAAGCGGTACTACCGGTTGGACCGGTAGTGCCGCTTCGTGGTACCGGGTGGTACTGACTAGCACACACCCTTATCAGTTTTGCACGGTACCAACCGGTACTGGAACCAGTAGTACCGGTGCCAAGCGGTAGTACCGGTCATAGTTCCGGTACTACCGGTTGGCACATTGGTTTTTCGCAAAGGAAATTGATAGGCCAAACTTTGTGCCACTCCCTTATCAAACATGTGATACACTTAGCACACGATTAAACCGATAAGTGTGTTGTTATCAAACACCAAAATCAGAGGGATAGGAAAATGCTCTTTCAATCTCCCCCTTTTTGGTGTTTGATGACAATACACTTTTTGCATGATGATTCTAATAGAAAGCATATGGAATTTGTAAACTAGAGACGGTGCTCCCCCTAGATGTGTAGAAACAAACCTCCCCCTCTATTTTACAAACCCAACATGGGTGCACAAATATGGATACTAGCATTTGAAATCATACCTTTGCACAAAAACATGTGATGAGGAATATATAGACAATAGATACCACATAACATCACAAGATGGATCCAATGAAATAAACCACATAGTCTCATAAGATGGATCCATGAAATAACCACATAGTCTCACATGACATAATCACATAGTCTCACACATAAATAGAGGGAAATCGAAGTTCACAAGCAATAAAATGATCAAAATAAGAACGAGCTTGTGACTTCCCATGCAACACCCGTGCCTAAAGTGCAACTTCTCCCCCTTTGGCATCAAGACGCCAAAAAGGGACAAGTGCAAGACTACCGTCCCGACAGTCAATCCTCCTTGTCCTCCTCCTCATCCTCAAGGTCCTCCTCATAGGGGGGTGGTGCGTGGTGCGAGGAAGAGACATCATCGTCCCAATGGCTGTGCTGAGAGATCCACTGATCTTCTGGAGTGATGTTGTTCTCGGACCCCTCGGAAACGGTCAAACCCTGAGCAGCCATCATGTCCTTCTGCCGAGCACTGGCCTTCTTGGCATACACATGCGCCTCATACATGCGTTTCTGGTTGTCCATCTGAAAGCAGAAGATCTTATTGAGCTTGGCCTCCATCCTTTTGGCCCAAGTGGGCTTAGCATTCTTGCGCCGGGAGACAACATAGTCAGTGTCATGACCACTGTCGGCATCCTCTTCCTCCTCACCCGCCACAATGCGGGGTTTAGCATGTTTCTTGATCTTGAGAGCCTTGGGCCTGTGCACAATGAGAGGGCGAGTGGAGAGAGTCCTAGAAATGGGGGGCACTTTGACACAATGAGGTCCTTGGGGTGAGAAAGGGCGGTTGTACCGGGATCCATGGCGGTGGAAAGAAGTTGGAGCCCGCCAAGAGGCTGAATCCAAGGGGAATCCGGGGAGAGGAGGGCGCAGCAGGGCTCCGGCGGCTACAAGATCTTCGATGGCGGCGCATGTTAGAGTGGGGGGCATGGGGAATAATGAGGCATTTAGGGGTGCCTCCCCACATGCGTCCAATATATACCTGGAAACCGCCAACCGGTAGTACCGGTTGCTAAAGCGGTAGTACCGCTTGGAAGCGGTAGTACCGGTTCCCCAACCGGTAGTACCGGTGACCGGTAGTACCGGACATGTGGGCGGTAGTACCGTTCCTGGAGCAGTTCTTCCAGGAGACGACCTTTGAACTAACCAGGTCCGGTAGTACCGCTCGCACATCCTGTAGTACCGGTCCCATCTGATTCCAGAGCCTGGGATCAAAGGTGATTCTTGTGCGAATAGAGATAGGGTTCTTGAGAAGGAGTAAGGAGGCTTAGGTTGAGACAGGTGAGCTGTGAAGTACATGCACTCTAAAAAATCGAAAGAAAAATAAACACCAAACTAGAGTGCATGAGACTAAGAACGGTGAAGACAATTCAAATAGATGACAACCATGAGTAAAACTCAGAAAGATGACAACCACGAGTACGCACATCAACCTCTCGATTGCGAGAGGGGCGGTGGCCTAGGACACCATATTTGAGTATACTCGGCTTGGCACCACGAAGATATATCTTGGGTCCATTACCGAAACTCATCATTAAGCTCACATATCACAAAATGATATTAAGAGGAATGATCTTGGTTTACTTTGCGCATAATGGGGGGAGGGATGGTCCAATCAATTAGGACCGCACTCCCCCTATGTCCATGCCTACACCTAAACCAAACATAGGTCGAGTATTAGGTGAGAGTTCAAGATAATCAAGTCAAACTCCTTGAATCTATGATATTTAGTTCATTCCTCAAGTAGCAAAACCTTGCTTCATCAAGTGGCTTCGTGAAGATATCGGCAAGTTGATCTTTGGTTGATACATAGGATAGATCAATATCACCTCTAGCAACATGATCTCTAATTAAGTGATGTCGAATCTCATTATGCTTTGTCCGTGTGTGATCCACCGGGTTGTATGCAACCTTGATGGCACTTTCATTGTCACATAGAAGAGGCACTTTGTCACAATGGACACCGTATTCCTTTAAAGTTTGCCTCATCCATAGCAATTGGGTGCAAGCACTAGCAGCTGCCACATACCCGGCTTCGGCGATGGAGAGAGATATACAATTTTGCTTCTTAGAAGACCAACATACTAAGGACCTACCAAGGAATTGGCAAGCCCCGGATGTTGACTTTCTATCATCCTTGTCCCCCGCCCAATCCGAATCCGTGTATGCACAAAGAGAAAATGTTGAGCCTCGAGGATACCAAAGACCATAAAATGGGGTATGAACTAAATATCGAAAGATTCTCTTGACCGCCATTAAATGGCTTTCCTTAGGAGCCGCTTGATATCTTGCACACACACCTACACTTAACACAATATCGGGTCTAGATGCACAAAGGTAAAGAAAAGAACCAATCATAGACCGGTATACCTTTTGATCCACATCTTTACCATTTGGATTTTGTTCAAGATGAGTCTTTGTAGCCATGGGAGTAGGAGCTCCATTTAGATCTTGCATATTGAATCTCTTGAGAATATCTTAAGTATACTTGGCTTGATTGAAAAATGTCCCTCCTCTAACTTGCTTGATCTCAAAACCAAGAAATACTCTCAACTCTCCCATCAAAGACATCCGGAACCTACTAGTCATAAGCTTTGAGAATTCATCATTAAAAGCTTTGTTAGATGAGCCAAAGATAATATCATCAACATATATTTGACATACAAAAGTCACCCCATTGACCCTCTTAGTAAAAAGAGTGGGATCGATTTTCCCAACCTCAAAGCCACGATCAAACAATAACTCTCTAAGGTGCTCATACCACGTGCGTGGGGCTTGCTTGAGCCCATAGAGCGCCTTATCAAGTTTGTAGACATGGTTTGGGAAGTTGGGGTCCTCAAATCCCGGGGTTTCTTAACATATACCAATTCATTTAAAGGACCATAAAGAAATGCACTTTCTACATCCATTTGTTGCAACTTAAAGTTGTGATGTGCCGCATAAGCAAGAAGGATACAGATGGACTCAAGGCGAGCCACGGGTGCATAAGTCTCTCCATAATCAACGCCTTAAATTTGAGAATACCCTTGTGCAACAAATCTAGCCTTGTTCCTTACTATAATTCCATGCTCATCTTGCTTGTTCTTGAATATACACTTTTTTCCAATAACATTGCGGCAATCCTTTGGCTTCTCAACTAACTTCCATACTTTGTTTCTCTCAAAGTTGTTGAGCTCTTTGTGCATAGCTTCTAACCAATCCGAATCTTCAAGAGCTTCCCACACTTTCTTTGGTTCAATCATGGAGATGTGTGCTTGATGTTCACTTAACCTCTTCAATTGTGCTCTTGTGGAGATACCTTTCCTTAGGTCACCAACAACATTTTGGAGGGTATGGTCTCTTATCTCCAACATTCTTTCCTTTCTAGCTTCGCGACGAGCGTGGATCTTTGTATTGTTTCTTGGAGGACCTTCTTCATCATTTTGATCCTTGTCTTGAACATCATCTTGACCTTGATCATCATTGGAATCATACTCGATAATTGGAGGCAAAGATTGACCTTGGTCTTGATCAAGTGCTCTTATAGCATCAATTTGAGGTTGTCTCAAAACAGTTTGTATGGATCTTCCTTGACAAATTGACTTGGCACCACTTGACAACCCGTCAAATGGACCAAGCTCTCCTTGACTAGAATTGACACTTTGATCATCATGTTGCGGGTCCACATCTTGTCTTTGGCTTGGGTCAATGTCCTCTTCGGTGGATGGAGCATGTTGAGGTTGTGAAGATGAGGGCTCCACTTGAGTGGGGCATAGTTCTTCTCAATCCGCCATAAGGGGTTCATCAACGGGGCGGATATATCCCACACCCATTCTTCCTATGGCATCCTGAGGCATTTCATCATCTACATCACAAGCATCAACACGCCCCCCTTGGGTACCATCATATTCTTCGAAGGTCACACTACAAGATTCTATGACGGCTCCGGAGAGCTTATCATAGATTCTATAAGTGTGAGATTCGATACCATATCCAACAAAAATACCCTCTAATGCTTTAGACTCGAATTTAGACAAACGAACACCTTTAATAAGATAGAAACACTTACAACCGAACACCCGGAAATAAGATATGTTGGGCTTGTTACCGGTAAGTATCTCATATGGAGTCTTGTTGATTTTCTTGCGGAGGTAGAGTTGGTTTGATGCATGGCAAGCGGTGGAGATGGCTTCGGCCCAAAAGTTGTATGGAGATTTAAACTCCGCCAACATGGTCCTAGCCATCTCAATAAGAGTCCGGTTTTTCCTCTCGGCCACACCATTTTGTTGAGGGGTGTATGCAGCGGAATATTGATGTTTAATCCCCTCATCGCTAAGGAAGTCATTCAAGGTGTAGTTCTTGAACTCGATGCCGTTGTCACTTCTTATAATCAACACGGGAACATTGTATTGCCGTTGAACCAAGTTGATGAAGTCGATAAAAGTCTTTTGAGTCTCACTCTTCAACTTGAAGAAATAAACCCAAGAGTATCTTGAAAAGTCGTCAACAATCACCAAACACTATTTCTTCCCACCAAGACTTGCATGAGATGGAGGACCAAATAGGTCCACATGGAGAAGTTCCAAGATCTTGTTAGACTTGATTTGGTTCGTGGGCTTGTGAGGAGCGTCATGCATCTTCCCTAGAACACATGCCCTGCAAACACGATCTTTGTCAAAGGAAACATTTTCTTTTGGTCCAACTATATGGCCCTCTTTATGGAGACTTTGCAAAGTTCTCATATTGACATGGGCTAGTCGGCGATGCCATAGCCAACCCACATCGGCCTTTCCGAATAAGCACATCGAACCGGTAGTGGTTTGCTTCGAAAAGTCCACCACATACAAGTCATGTTCGACATACCCAACGAAAGCGACCTTGAGAGACTTGCTCCACAAGAGGACCACAATATCTACATTAATGAAGACGGCAAAGCCCATCTTACTAAGAGCAAGGACAGAAAGTAAATTGTATCCAAGGGTCTCAACAAACATGACGTTCACGAGTGTAATGTCGTGAGCAACCACAACCTTGCTGAAACCCATTACCTTAGACTTTGATTTGTCGGCATATGTCACAGTGATTTGATCATCATTAGGCATTAACTCCTTGACAATAGACGAGCTTCCGGTCATATGTCATGTGCAACCACTATCAAGCACCCACTTTGACCCTCTGGAAGCATAAGTCTACAAGAGATCAAACTAGTTTTTTAGGTACCCATTTTTCAATGGGTCCTCTTTTGTTAGCAACAAGGGTCTTGGGAACCCAAATAGACCAAGCAATATAACCATCATAAGGACCAACATATTGTGCATACACATCACCATAGTAATCACTCATTAGAACGTAGTGAGGGTTAGCACTTCCCGCAAAGTCATCATGAGACATAGTTTTACCACTTGTGGTCTTACTCTCCACAATGGTCTTGTTGGTCTCTTGTGCGGGCTTGGCCTTCTTCTTCTTATTGTTCTTCTTCTTGGTTTTGGAAACAAAACCAATGCCCCCTTTGTCACCACTACGCCTTTGCTTGCTCAAAATATCATCAATTGACTTGTTGCCTTGTAGGAATGTGGCCTTAGCAAGCTCCCCCTTAAACCTAGCATTCTCTTCAAGAATAGTTGTGCTGCTAGATGGAATGAAGTTACTAGGTGAAGGTATATTGGCCAATTGAGTTTGAAGCGTTTCATGGGACTTTGTGAGAGACAAGAGTTCACTCTCCAAGGCCTTGTGAGCCTTGTTAAGCAATCTAAAGTCCTCGACAAGTTTTTAATGAACCAAACCAAACTCAATCTTGTCCTTTTTAGCCCTTTTGTATTTAGCAATAGCATGATCACGCTCTTTGATGAGTTTGTTAACAATGATGTCATTGGCCTCATCAAGCCCTTCAAGTTTTGACTCAAGCGACAACCTAGTCTCTTGTTCTTCTTCTAGAGCATTGCTTAAAGCCTCTAGCTCAATCATATGTTCATGCCCAAGTTTACATCTTACATCTAGAAGCTCTTGAGTATGTGAGAGTTGATCTAAGATGTTCCCAAAATGTAGCTTAGCATCACCTTCTAGGTTAGTCATAAACTCATCAAAGGCAATTAATTCCTTTTTAACATCAAGAGACATTTCATCATCAATTTCATCATTATCTAAGTGAGTAGAGTGGGATGATGAGGATACCTCCGTTCCTCTTGCCATAAGGCAAGTGACGTTCTTGGTGGAAGAGTTCTCATTTGGAGAATCGAAGAGTGAGAGTGTCGGAGTAGAGGTGGTGGCTAGAGCAGCCACACCATGAGAAGTTTCTTCTTCCTCATCTTCATCGTCTTCAATGTCGGAGGAGTATTCTTCATGAGTGATCAAGACAATTTCTCCCGACTTCTTGTTGACGGGATTCTTTTTGATGACTGGTTTCTTGTAAGGTGCCTTGAGAGTCTTCTTCAACACAAGCTTACCACCATGATCTTCTCTCTTCTCATAGGGGCAACTTTCCACAAAGTGATAGCGGTCACCACAATTGAAGCAAGTTCTCAACCTAGTGGTATTCTCTCTTTTCCCATTTGGATTGCTTCTTCGTTGCATTTCCATCTTGGCCTTGGCGGGGTTCTTCCAAAAGTTCTTTGCATAGAAAGCCATATATTGACCATGAGCAATCTTGACTTCATCGGGATGGTCCATGCAGAGTCCTTTATCACTATCATCTTCATCCCCAAGGTCCACAACCTTGGCCTTCAAAGCAACATTGACCACATTGCTCATACCAAGGGCACGAGCACGAGCATCTTTGGCATTCTTGGCGGCAACCTTGAACGCGGCCATCTCTTGCATAACTTCATTTGAAGTCATGAGATGGTAGTTGTGTCTTCCTTGAAGGCTCTTCAAGTCGGTGGGATCAAAAGGCATGAGTGCACTCACATATTTTATTTTTATCCATGCATCATCCACATGTGAGGCACCCACATTTCTAAAAGCGGTGGCGGTGGTCTTGAGTCTTCGATACATGTCTTCGTGATCTTCACCTTCTTTCATGTAGAAGCCTTCGGCTTCATTGCTTAGAGCATCATATCAGTTCCTCCTCATACTCTCATTTCCAACAAACAACACAATGAGAGCATCCCAAGCTTCCTTGGCAATGCTAAAGTGCTCAATGTGTGGATAATCCTTTGTCCCCAAACCTTGTTGAATCATATGCAAAGCATTGACATTGAGTTGACTATTGACAATCTCTCTTCTGGTCAAGTTGTTTGGATCCCCAATAAAGAGTCCATGCTCGATGATGTTCCATAGTTCAATGCAAGAGCAGCGCACATGAGTTCTCATTAGTGATTGCCATTGAGCAAAAGTAGCAGACTCTTCAAGCTTAGGTGGGTCACCCCTATTATACACATGAGGGTGTGGGATGGGAGGATGGGGAGAGTACCAAGAATCACGATGCTCACCCTTTCCCCCATCAAGTTGTGTGGAGGAATTAGCATTGTCTGGTTTACCCCCTACCATCACACCCTCGGAGGATACTGACGTATTCCCCTTAGGTAAGATGGATGGTTGATCCTCTTGAGGAGATGGGGGTGATGAGCCTTCTTTGTCTTTAAGAAGTTGCTCTAGCATCTTCTTGACTTCGTTGACCAAGGAAGAGCTCAATCTTGTTTCCAAGTTTTTGAGATCTTCCATGGTCATCGTGGTCGGCTCACCATCACCATCCCCTTCGCGGCTACCCATATTATCTTAGGCGGTAAAGCCCAAACAAAGAGCCGAGGCTCTGATACCAATTGAAAGGATCGTATGGGCACCTAGAGGGGGGGTGAATAGGTGCTACTTCAAATTTTCTTATTTTTCAAATTAGGGTTTGACAATAAGGTAAATTCTCTAGATAATGCAACTAGGGTGAATTTACCTATATGACAATTATGCAAGAGCTACCACTACACAAAGTAGGAACAAGTAGGTAAAGTGCGGTAAAGGATAGAAGTAACCAAAGTGGACGCGGAGACACAAGGATTTGTTTCCCGTATTTCCTTCCTTTTGAGGGGAAGTACGTCTACGTTTGGAGAGGGGGTGGTTTCAAACCACCAACGCCACGAAAGGCCTCCCTTGTTCTCCGATGAATCTCACCCCAACGGGATCGATTCACCTTCCACTATATCGGCAACCTTCAAGGTGGAAGCCGGCACCGTTACAAGTTTGGGGCACACATCCACAACTTAATCGGAGGCTCCCAAATACAAGCAAGCTGTCAAAGCAATCAAAGACAAGCTTGTAAGAACCAAAACAAGAACTAGGGTTTCCAAGAAAACACTAGAGCAAAGGGGCCCTCAATGAAATGAGGGGGAAATGAAGATCTCTTTTGGTGAAGTAGTAGATCGGGGCCTCCTCCTTCGATTCCCCAAAGATCAAGGACTTTGGGTGGTGGAATGAGGAGATCTTGAAGATTGAGTGGCTCCAATGGTGGTCTTGACTTTAATGTGTTTGAGCAGTTTGTCCCAAGGTAAATATGGTCGTTGGAACCATTAATGCACCAGTAGTACCGGTACTCAAGCGGTAGTACCGCTTGCAAGCGGTACTACCGGTCAAGTACCGGACCCGGTACCGGAGATGCTTCAGTTCATCAAGCTTTCTTCAGTTTTGGGCGGTATCGCCCTTGCGGTACTACCCCCAAGCGGTAGTACCGGTCGTAGGACACGGTAGTACCAGTCTGGGCGGTAGTACCGGTCCCAAGTACCGCTTGGTACTGACCAAAACGGAGAGGAGTGAGTGTTAGTCAATATGGCCCGGTACTGCCGAGCGGTACGACCGTGTCAAGCGGTAGTACCGCTTGTATCAAGCGGTACTACCGGTTGGACCGGTAGTGCCACTCCGTGGTACCGGGTGGTACTGACTAGCACACACCCTTATCAGTTTTGCATGGTACCAACCGGTACTGGAACCAGTAGTACCAGTGCCAAGTGGTAGTACCGGTCATAGTTCCGGTACTACCGGTTGGCACATTGGTTTTTCGCAAAGGGAATTGATAGGCCAAACTTTGTGCCACTCCCTTATCTAACCTGTGATACACTTAGCACACGATTAAACCGATAAGTGTGTTGTTATCAAACATCAAAATCAGAGGGATAGGAAAATGCTCTTTCAACTGTTTACTTTGACGATCACAGTTTGATTATCACAGTTCATTGGGATGGCGGGTATTGGTTTTTCAACCACATGTAAGTCCATCAAGAGCTCACGAAGCCACTCTGCTTCAACAGTGGCCGTGTCTAATGCTGTGAGTTCTGCTTCCATTGTTGACCTCATTAAGATGGTCTGCATGCAAGACTTCCAGGAAACAGCGCCACCACCAAGTGTAAACAAATAACCACTTGTGGCCTTAATCTCATCCGCATCAGATATCCAGTTTGAATCACTATAACCCTCAAGTACCCGAGGATACCCAGTATAGTGAATACCATAACTCGCAGTGCCTTTCAAATATCGCAAAACTCTTTCAAGAGCATGCCAATGATCATCTCCAGGATTTGACACAAATCGACTCAGTTTGCTTACAACAAAGGAGATGTCAGGTCTAGTAGCGCTGGCTAAATACATGAGCGAGCCAATAATTTGAGAATATCTCAATTGATCTTTAGCAGTCCTTCGATTCTTTCGAAGTATCACGCTCGGATCATAAGGCGTTGGAGAAGAATTGCAGTCGTTATACCCGAAGCGACTCAATATCTTTTCCACATAGTGAGACTGAAGCAATGTAATCCCACCATTGTCATCCTTTCGTAGCTTGATGTTTAAGATTACATCAGCCACTCCCAAGTCCTTCATCTCAAAGCAATGAGATAGGAACTCTTTAACCTCCTTGATAACTGCGAGGTTGGTCCCGAATATCAATATGCCATCAACATAGAGACACATAATAACTCCCTCGCCCCCACCATGGCGATAGTACACACATTTATCAGCTTCATTTACAACAAAGCCTTCAGCAGTTAAAGTTCTTTCAAACTTCTCGTGCCACTGCTTAGGAGCTTGCTTAAGACCATATAAAGACTTCACTAACTTACACACCTTTCCTTCTTGACCATCTACTACAAATCCGTCAGGCTGCTCCATATAAATTTCCTCATCTAGCTCTCCATTTAGAAAAGTTGTCTTAACGTCCATTTGATGAACGAGAAGACCATGTGAGGCAGCCAAGGAAAGTAGTACTCGAATAGTGGTCAATCTGGCTACAGGTGAGTAGGTATCGAAGAAGTCTTCACCTTCCTTTTGGGTATAACCCATAGCCACAAGACGTGCCTTGTACTTTTCAATAGTAACATCAGGTATAAGCTTTTTCTTGAACACCCATTTACATCCTACAGGTTTACACCCATAAGGACGATCAGTGATTTCCCAAGTACCATTATCTAAGATGGAGTCCATCTCGCTTCGGACAGCTTCCTTCCAGTAGTCATCATCTTGAGATGCATAGGCTTCTGAAATAGAAGTGGGAGTATCATCCACAAGGTACACAATGAAATCATCACCAAATGACTTTGCAGTCCTTTGTCTCTTGATCCTTTTGGGAGCTTCATTGTCATCCTCCACAGGATCATCAGAGTGTTCTATCGGCATAGTGGGTTTAGGAATTATAGAAAATTCCTGACTAGATGAACTAGTCATCTCCTGATTTGATGAGCTAGACATACCTTTCATAGGAAAGATGTCCTCAAAGAAAGTCGCATCATTCGACTCCATAATTGTACCAACATGCATGTCGGATACCTCAGATTTTACTATAAAAAATCTATAGCCAATGTTATGAAAAGCATATCCCAGAAAAACACAATCAACGGTTTTGGGTCCAAGATTTCGCTTCTTGGGTATTGGAATATTGACTTTCGCCAAACAACCCCAAGTTCGTAAGGAAGAGAGTTTAAGCCTTTTATTTTCCCATTCCTCAAATGGAGTCATGGTTTTATCCTTTACATGAACACGGTTTAGGAAATGCCACACAGTTATTAGCGCCTCCCCTCACCATTCCTTGGAAAGACCCGATGTATCTAACATGGCGTTAACCAAATCAGTTAGATTGCGGTTCTTCCTTTCGACCACCCCATTTGACTGAGGTGAGTAGGGAGGCGTCCTCTCATGTATAATACCGTGTTCCATACAGAATAAGTCAAATTCGTTTGAAAAGTACTCTCCACCACGATTCGACCTTAGCCGCTTGATTTTAAGATCAAGTTGGTTTTCTGCCTCAGCTTTATAGATTTTGAAGTAGTTCAAAGCTTCATCTTTAGATTTCAGAAGATAAACATAGCAGTATCTAGTGGAGTCATCAATCAACGTCATAAAGTATCTTTTTCCACCTTTTGTTAACACACCATTCATCTCACAAAGATCTGAATGTATAAGTTCTAGCGGTGCTAAGTTTCTCGGTTCCGCAGCCGTATGAGACTTGCGGGGTTGCTTTGCTTGCACACAAACTTGGCACTTAGAACCTTTGACAGTGGTAAATTTCGTAATTAAACTCATATTGGCTAGCCGCGTCATGCAACCAAAGTTAATATGACAGAGTCGTGAATGCCAAACATTGGACTCATTATCATTGCAAACATGATTAATAACTTTAGTACATGAGTGACATGGTTATACCCTACGTGTACATGATCTCAGCATACCTGGTCCAGCCCAAGGAAGGTCCACGGTAGATGTACGCCGACCCATGAAGATTTTCGGGTGGCCAAGGCCCATGACGCCTTCGGATCCTTGGAGAGCAAGACTAGAGTAGATAGGAAATTCAAAGGGGTAAAACCCTAGAACTTGTAACCGACTAGGTCTATGTCTGGGACCTGCCTGAGTCTATATAAAGGCTAGGAGGGCACGACCTAGATCTCTACCTCATACTTTCGCATAGACACCTCCACGCCAGATCGAATCTACGCACCCCTGTAACCTTCGGTTCCGCCGTAATCAAGAGCAGACAAGCAGGAGTAGGGTTTTCCCTCCAGGGGCCTGAACCTGGGTAAACTTCGTGTCCCCGTGTTGCTTGTTTGCTAACCGTTCCGCGATCTCCAGCATCCCCATCTTCTCCAAAACCCAAGTCCATAACAATGGGCATTGATGAGATCAAACCTCGTCAATTGGCGCCGTTTGTGGGAACCGGGGACGCTGATTGTGCGATTGTGACGGTCCCAACCCAAACGATCTACAACTCTGCGGCGACGGAGAGCCACCTCCTCTTCGGCGCTTTCTACTTCACCGCCCACTCGTCGGCCACCATGAAGGACTTCGAGCCCATAGGCGACGGACTCGAGATCCTATTCGGGAGTTTCTGCTTCCAGGTGGGTCAGACTGGCACCCTCCGCCTCCATGAGCGGGTGCCCCTACCATCGACCAGGCCCGCTTCATGGGCTCCACACCCTGTGCTACGCACATCGTCATCAATAGATGAGTCCTACAACAGCAGCAGCTGCAACTCCGATCTGTGTGATCCACCATCAGATGAAGGGACCTACGGTTCCGGATCCAAAAGCTGCGGCAGCAGCGGCCAATCTATGAGCGCTACCAATACGCCGTAGTCATCCAGAGCGACGTGGAGCAGCAACCGCCCAACCCGCCGCCTAACTCGAACTCCAACCCGCAGGACAGAAACGGCGGGAACAGAAGAAGCCAGTCCCCCCACCCGACGAGGAGGACAATGGCCACGTCATCCGCCTCAACAAGGAGGGATGGGCCCAAGCACACGCCGCCGTGGCGGGCAACACAGTATTTCCTGCAGACACCTCACGTGAACTACTGATGGCATAACACTTCCTCCTCATCGAGGAGCACAAGAAGCAAGTCAAGATGCAAGAAACGCTTGACAAACGCAAGCAAGCAGCCTCTGAGTCCAGCGCGCGACGAGCTGCGCTCTCCGCCATGGGCCCCGGCTCTAGCACGAATGGCAACCAAGGAAACAAGCACCGCTCTCGGGTGGAGAACATGGATCCCAAGGAGCGCCGTGAGGTGACCCGAACTCTCCACACATCGTTCATGGAGATGGACGCCGACGGCAACGTCATCCCGAAAACGCCGCAAGCTGCGATCATGGCAGCCACTGCGTATCTCGCGGCCCACCCACCTCCGGAGGGGGACCCGAAAAGAGCTATGCATAAGTCTGCACTTACCAGACTCGGACTTGTCGGAGCTGCGCTCCACCAGGAAGCTCCTGTGGAGCCGAAGAAGAAAGCTCCGGCCAGGCACGACCGGATCCCCACCCCTTCATCCGAAGAAGAAGAAGAACACGACGTTCCTCGAAGGAAGAAGAGCTCGCGTCATCATAAACGCGACTACGACGCCAGGGACGCGCTCACACAATGCAAAATAGACAAAGCGCGAGCCAAGCGCGCATGCTCGTCTGAATCCGAGATGGACGAAGACGAAGGAGAACTTTGCGGGGCCCGATGCTTCAGCAGATCTGTTCGACGAACAAAGATGCCGCGCAATTTCAAACTTCCTTCGGATACTCCGAAGTTTGACGGCACGCAAGACCCAAAGGCATGGCTCAGTGATCATCTGTCATCCGTCAAGCTGCACGGCGGTAACAAAGAAACCGCCATGCAATGCCTTCAGCTGCAGCTGACAGGCGCTGCCCGGATCTGGCTTAGCAGCCTATCCTTAGGGTCCATCCGAAGCTGGGAGGAGCTGGCTTATAGTTTCATCCGAAACTTCAAAGGCACCAGTAAGAGGCCCGCCTCAATCGAAGAGTTGCGAGCCTGCACTCAAAGGACGGGTGAATCCATTCGCTCCTACATACTACGCTGGTCCAACACCAAGAACTCCGCAGCACACATCTCTGAAGAGAGGGCCATCGACGCCTTCAAAGACGGCGTCAAGCGCCAGGACTTCAAGGAGGAACTCGGGCGCGTCAATCCCAAAACACTCGACCACCTCATGGATATCGCTAACAGGTGGGCCGACGGCGAAGACTCCATCCACCGAGCACACTCAGAAGAAGAAGACGACTACGGCCGACGACGGGAGCGCCGTAGCAAGAGAAGATCGCGCATCTACGACGATCGCGATGGACCCGACATGGTTGCGGCCGGCTACGCCGACCGCCGCAACGACGCCAACCGCAACATCGGAGGATACTGCGGAGGAAACTTCCGCGATGGTGGACGCCCAGCACAGTCGTGGCAACTCCGCGACCGCGACAACGGACCCTCAGCATACGACAAACTTTCGGGTCCATGCACCATCCACTTCTACATCGACAAGCAGGATGGCAAAAAGAAGGCGAGCCACATGCTCAAGGACTGCCGCGAGTTCCAGAAGCTCAGCGAAAGCATGGTTCAGATGATGCAACAAGCCCCAATTCCTGCGTTCGGAAACGCACCCGCGCCCGGTGAAATAGTGCACGGAGCTCCTCCACCACCACCTATGGGAGGTCCGCACCAACCAGTCGCACCAGCACAAAACAACGCCGGGAACGGGTATCCCCCGCCGAAGGGAGCACTGATGATCCAGAAGGGGCGCCCCATGAACAGGGTGCAGAAGAAAATCACTCGCCAGATCAACTTGGCCGTAGAAACTCCACCCTCCATCCCTGAGTACCTCAGCGGATCGGAGTCCTGCATAACGTTCAGCCGTTCGGATCACCCTTGCCAGATCCCTCGCCCAGGTCATGTTGCCCTGGTGCTGGATGTTGGAATTATGCCCTAGAGGCAATAATAAAGATGTTATTATTATAATTCTTGTTCATGATAATGTTTATATTCCATGCTAGAATTGTATTAAGCGGAAACTTTAATACTTGTGTGGTTTGTGAACAACACCGTGTCCCTAGTACGCCTCTATGGACTAGCTCATTGATTAATGATGGTTAAGGTTTCCTAACCATGGACATGAGTTTTCAATTAATAATGAGATCATATCATTGGGAGAATGATATGGTGGACAGACCCAAACTAAGCGAAGCAATTTGATCGTGTCATCGTGTTCGTCTTTGTGAAGCTTTTCTTATGTCAAATATTGTATTCCTTAGACCATGAGATAATACAACTCCCTGGTATCGGAAGAAAGCTTTGAGGTCATCAAACGTCATCCTATGAGAGGGTGATCATAAAGGTGTCTCTCAGGTGATCGGAAAGTATCTGTTGGGTTGTATGTATCGAGATGGGATTTGTCCCTCCCAAGTCGGAGAGATATACTTCGGGCCCACTCGGTAATCGATATCAACACCGCTTGCAATCATGTGGTTAAGGAGTTAATCACAAAGGGATATCGGATTACGGAACGAGTAAAGTACTTGCTGTAAACGAGATTGAACTAGGTATGAAGGTACCGACGATCGAATCTCGGGCAAGTAAAATATCGCGAGACGAAGGGAATATATATATGGGATTGATTGAATCATGGCATCGCGGTTCATCCGATATGATCATCGATGAATGTGTGGGAGTCAATATGGGTGTCTAGACCCCGCTGTTGATTATTGATAGAAGATCATGTCTGCATATTCTCGAACCCGCAGGGTCACACACTTAACGTGTCTCGACGCTAGGATAGATTGGATAATTGGTTTATGAGTTTTTGTTCGGAGTCTTGGATGGTATCCGGGACATCACGAGAGGTTCCGGAGTGGTCCGGAGAATAAGATTCATATAAGGCAGTGCAATTTTTGGAGTTCGGAATTGTTCCGGGTTAATCGGTATTGTACCGGAAGCTTCTAGAACCTTCCGAAAGGGGACCAACGTGGCCCCACCTTCCGGGAGGGGGCATGGGCCTATGAGGGAGTGCCCTGGCCGCATTGGGCCAGGGGCACAAGGCCCCATAGGGCCCAGCCGCCCAAGAGGGATAAAACCCTAATCTAGACCTTCTAGAAGGGGGGGTTTCCTTGCCCCCCACTCCTCCTTTGGGGCCGCCAGTTTGGACTTGGGGGAGGGGCAAGGGCAGCCGCCCACCCCTATATATAAAGAGGGATGGGGGCGCACCCCCCCCACACACACACCTTCTCCTCCAAGTCCAGTCGCCCTGCTGCCCTCCTCTCTCTCTCTCCCTCCCGACTGCGTGTAGGCGAAGCCCTGCTGCAGAAATTCTCCACCATATACACCACGCCGTCGTGTTGTAGATCCAATCCATCTCTCCACCATAATTGCTGGTCCGAGGAAGGAGGAGACGTCGAGGTGCTGCACGTGTGCATCTCACGGAGGCACCGCCACTTGTGGTGCTAGATCGGATCGGATCGCGAGGAGGAGAAGCGAGTACGACTACATCACCCACGTTCCGACGAACGTTCCGCTGTGCGAATCTTCAAGGGTATGAAGATCTAATCCAATCTCTCTTGTTGTTTGCATCTCCTAGATTAGATCTTGGCTTTCCCTCTATTCGCATCCGTAGAAAATTTTGAGTTACTATGCCGCGAAACCCTTCAGTGGTATCAGAGCTAGATCTATGCGTAGATGTGTTTCACGAGTAGAACGCAACATGGTTGTTGCGGGCGTTGATGTTTTCTGTTGCAAGCCTCTTGTTTGTGTTCTTCTTATGACGCGGGATAGTGAGATTGAAGCGGTCCAGGCCAACCTTATGCGACATCGTTCGCGAGACTGGCTCCGCACTTGACGTGTGGCTTGTTCCACACATGCGGCTGGTGGATGTCAGTTTCTCTCACTATAGTTGTCACGGGATTAACACCGGAGTTTGGCAACCACAATATCACCGTTGTGGCTTTCCGTAGGTAAGAATTGTTCTTAGCATCTACTCCCATGAGCCACGTAAAACATGCAACAACAAAGTAGAGGCGTCTAACTTGTTTTTGCAGGGAGTGTTTTCTGTGATATGGTATGGCCCAAGATGTGATGTGTATAATGTATGCGATGATCATGTTTTGTAATGTTTCACGACTTGCATGTCGATGAGTACACAACCGGCAGGAGCCATATGGTTGTCTTTATAATTGTGTATGACCTGTGTGTCAACTTCTTATGCGCCATGTAATAGTTTCACTTTATCTCTAAGTAGTTAGCAATAGTTGTAATTGCTATTCGTGGTGGAGGCAATCATGGTGGAGTGATGGAGATCATGCCGGCATGCACAAGATGGAGATCATTGCGCGAAGATTGGCTATACCATGTCACATAAAGTTATATGCATGTGATGTTTATCCTTTTATGTATCTTATTATGCTTAGATCGCGACGGTGGCATTATAAGATGATTCCTCACTTAAAGATCAAGATAAAAACTGTGTTCTCCCCAAGTATGCACCGTTGTGAAAGTTCGTCGTGTCCAAGCATCACGTGATGATCGGGTGCTATAGACTCTACACTCACATACAACGGGTGCAAGCCAGTTTTGCACACCCGGAAATACTTGGGTCTAACTTGACAAGCCTAGCATGTACAGACATGGCCTCGGAACACATGAACCGAAAGGTTAAGCATGAGTCATATGAATGATATGATCGACACTTCGTTGTCCACCATTGAAACCACATCTCTTCTCGTGAAGATCGGATTAGGTGTGGTGAATTTGGATCGTGTTCACTAAACAACTTGAGGGATGTTGAATTTAGTGGGAGTTCATCTAGTAATTTGATTAAAAGTTGAACTAGTTATCATGAACATAGTCTAATTTGTACTTGCAAATACTGTAGATCACATGGCTAAGTCCAACTTCAACTTCAACATTTTCGCTGAGAAGGAAAAGCTTAGAAACAATGGGTCTAACTTCACCAATTGGTTCCGCAATCTAAGAATCATTCTCTCTGGCGGTCAAAAGGACTATGTCCTTGGGAAAGCGTTAGGTGACCCCCCTGCTGCAACTGCGCCGACTGATGAGAAAGCTGTCTATCAGTCGCGCAAAGATGATTATGGTGTGATTAAGAGCACCATGTTGGTTGCTATGGAACCAGAACTTCAAAATCGTTTTGAAGACTATCCCGGGCCCTTTGAGATTCTCGAAGAACTGAAAACCATGTTTCAGACTCAGGCCCGCTCTGAGAGATATGAGATCTCTGAGAAGTTCTTTAACTGCAAGATGGAGGAAGGGAGTTCCGTTAGTGAGCACGCCATTAAGATGACGGGCTACACTCAATGCCTTGAGAAACTGGAATGCACGATTCCAGAGGAGCTCAAGATTGACAGGGTTCTGCAATCACTCCCTCCCAGCTACAAAAGTTTTGTAGTGACTCATAATCAAATTGGTTCCACTGATACGATCACCGAGCTCTTCGCAAAGTTGAAGGCCGCGGAAGTGGACATCAAAAAGGATAATCATGTGTTGATGGTCAACAAGCCCACCTTCAAGAAAGGTAAGGGTGCAAAGAAGCCCTTCAAGAAGGGCGGCGGCAAGCGCACTGCCCCTGATGAGAAGAAGCTCAAGTCTGGTCCTAAGCCGGACACTGAGTGCTTCTATTGCAAGGACAAGGGTCACTGGAAGCGTAACTGTCCGAAGTACTTAGCGGACAAGAAGGCTGGCACCATCAAAGGTATATTTGATATACATGTTATTGATGTTTTCCTTACTAGCCCTCGTTGTAGTGCCTGGGTATTTGATACCGGTTCAGTTGCTAATATTTGTAACTCGAAACAGGAGCTACGGAATATATGGCGGCTTGCGAGGGATGAGGTGACGATGCGCGTTGGCAACGGATCAAGAGTTGATGTGATGGCCGTCGGCACGCTCTCCTTAGTTTTACCTTCGGGATTAGTTTTAAACCTTAATAAGTGTTATTATGTGCCTGCGTTGAGCATGAACATTATTTCTAGATCTTGTTTATTGCAAGACGGTTATTCATTTAAATCGGAGAATAATGGTTGTTCTATTTATATGAGTAACATCTTTTATGGTCGTGCACCTATTGTGAATGGTTTATTTCTTCTAAATCTCGAAAGGGATGAAACACACATCCATAACATTGAGGCTAAGAGATGCAAAGTAGATAGTGATAATACTACTTATTTGTGGCACTGTCGTCTAGGTCATATTGGTGTAAAGCGCATGAAGAAACTCCATTCTGATGGACTTTTGGATTCTCTTGATTTTGAATCATTTGACACATGCGAACCATGCCTCATGGGCAAGATGATCAAAACCCCGTTCTCCGGTATGATGGAGCGAGCAACGGACTTGTTGGAAATCATACATACCGATGTATGCGGACCGATGAGTGTTTCGACGCGCGGTGGATATCGCTATTTTCTCACTTTTACCGATGACTTAAGTAGATATGGGTATATCTATTTAATGAAACATAAATCTGAAACGTTTGAAAAGTTCAAAGAATTTCAGAATGAAGTGGAGAACCATCGTAACAAAAAGATTAAGTTTCTACGATCTGATCGTGGAGGTGAATATTTGAGTTATGATTTTCTCACGCATCTTAAAGCAAGTGGAATCGTTTCACAACTCACGCCACCCGGAACACCACAACGCAATGGTGTGTCTGAACGCCGGAACCGAACCCTATTAGATATGGTCCGATCGATGATGTCTCTTACTGATTTGCCGTTATCATTTTGGGGTTATGCATTAAAAACCGTTGCATTCACTTTAAATAGGGCACCATCTAAATTCGTTGAGATGACACCGTATGAACAGTGGTTTGGTGCTAAACCTAAGTTGTCATTTCTTAAAGTTTGGGGATGCGAAGCTTACGTCAAGAAGTTGATGCCGGACAAGCTCGAACCCAAAGCGGAGAAATGTGTCTTCATAGGATACCCTAAGGAAACTATTGGGTATACCTTCTATCACAGAACCGAAGGCAAAGTGTTTGTCGCAAAGAACGGTTGCTTTCTTGAGAAGAAGTTTCTCTCGAAAGAAGTGAGTGGGAGGAAAGTAGAGCTAGACGAGATTATTGAACCTTCTCTTGAATTGGAGAGTAGCGCAGCACCTGAAATTGTTCCAGTGCCGCCTGCACCAACAATAGAGGAAGCTAATGACAAGGATCATGAAGCTTCGGACGATGTTGCTACTGAACGTTGTAGGTCGACAAGGTCGCGTGCCCTCCTGAGTGGTACGGCAACCCTGTCTTGACTGTCTTGTTAGTAGAAGACAGTGAACCTACGAACTATGAGGAAGCGATGATGAGCCCAGACTCTGAGAAATGGCTAGAAGCCATGAAATCCGAATTGGGATCCATGAGCGAAAACCAAGTATGGACTTTGGTGGACCCTCCTAGCGACCGAAAGGCCGTTGAGTGCAAATGGATCTTCAAGAAGAAAACAGACGCGGATGGTAATGTTACCATCTATAAAGCACGGCTTGTTGCGAAAGGTTTTCGACAAGTTCAAGGTGTTGACTACGATGAGACTTTCTCTCCCGTAGCGATGTTTAAGTCCATTCAGATTTTATTAGCAATTGCTGCGTTTCATGATTATGAAATATGGCAGATGGATGTCAAGACTGTGTTCCTCAATGGAAACATTGATGAAGAGTTGTATATGATGCAACCCAAAGGTTTTGTCGATCCTAAGGATGCTGATAAAGTATGCAAACTTCAGCGTTCTATTTATGGACTGAAGCAAGCATCTCAAAGTTGGAACCTTCGTTTTGATCAAGTGATAGAGAGCTTTGGATTTGTTCCAAATTGCTACGAAGCTTGTATCTACAAGAAAGTGAGTGGGAGCTCGGTGACGTTTCTGGTACTATATGTGGATGACATATTGATTATTGGAAATGACATTAACATGCTTAACAATGTGAAGAGTTATTTGAACAAGTGTTTTTCAATGAAAGACCTAGGTGAAGCTGCTTATATATTGGGCATCAAGATCTATAGAGATAGACAAAGACGCCTGATAGCTTTAAGCCAGATTACATACCTAGACAAAGTTCTGAAAAGGTTCAGAATGGATAAGGCAAAGAAAGGTTCAGTGCCTATGTTGTCAGGTAAGATATTGAGCAAGGCTCGATGTCCAACTATGGTAAATGATAGGGAAGCTATGAGAAAACTGCCTTATGCCTCAGCCATAGGTTCTATCATGTATGCCATGCTGTGTACTAGACCGGATGTGTCCAATGCTCTTAGTTTGACGAGCAGCTATCAAAGTGATCCAGGAGTGGAACACTGGACAACCGTGAAGAACATCCTAAAGTACCTAAATAGAACTAAAGAAATGTTCTTAGTCTATGGGGGTGATGAACAGCTTGTCGTAAAAGGTTACGTCGATGCTAGTTTTGACGCCGACAAGGATGATTCTAAATCTCAGACAGGATACGTGTATATTTTGAATGGAGGAGCTGTGAGCTGGAGAAGCTGCAAGCAAAGCGTGATCGCGGGATCTACAGTAGAAGCGGAATATATGGCTGCTGCAGAAGCGTCAAGTGAAGGAGTTTGGATCAGGAACTTCATCACTGAGCTTGGCGTGGTTCCAAGTGCATTGGACCCACTGGAGATATTGTGTGACAACACTGGCGCCATAGCACTCGCTAAGGAACCAAGATATCATCCAAAGACCAAGCATATCAACCGCAAGTTTCATATAATCCGAGATTATATAGCAGATGGAGATCTGAAGATTAGCAAAGTACATATAGATCTGAATGTCGCAGATCCATTGACTAAACCTCTTCCACGTGTAAAACATGATCAGCACCTCAGTGCCATGGGTGTGAGATTGTTGCCAGATGTAAACTAGATTATTGACTCTAGTGCAAGTGGGAGACTGTTGTAATTATGCCCTAGATGCAATAATAAAGATGTTATTATTATAATTCTTGTTCATGATAATGTTTATATTCCATGCTAGAATTGTATTAAGCGGAAACTTTAATACTTGTGTGGTTTGTGAACAACACTGTGTCCCTAGTACGCCTCTATGGACTAGCTCATTGATTAATGATGGTTAAGGTTTCCTAACCATGGACATGAGTTGTCAATTAATAATGAGATCATATCATTGGGAGAATGATATGGTGGACAGACCCAAACTAAGCGAAGCAATTAGATCGTGTCATCGTGTTCGTCTTTGCGAAGCTTTTCTTATGTCAAATATTGTATTCCTTAGACCATGAGATAATACAACTCCCTGGTATCGGAAGAAAGCTTTGAGGTCATCAAACGTCATCCTATGAGAGGGTGATCATAAAGGTGTCTCTTAGGTGATCGGAAAGTATCTGTTGGGTTGTATGTATCGAGATGGGATTTGTCCCTCCCAAGTCGGAGAGATATACTTCGGGCCCACTCGGTAATCGATATAAACACCGCTTGCAAGCATGTGGTTAAGGAGTTAATCACAAAGTGATATCGGATTACGGAACGAGTAAAGTACTTGCTGTAAACGAGATTGAACTAGGTATGACGGTACCGACGATCGAATCTCGGGCAAGTAAAATATCGCGAGACGAAGGGGATATATCTATGGGATTGATTGAATCCTGGCATCATGGTTCATCCGATATGATCATCGATGACTGTGTGGGAGTCAATATGGGTGTCTAGACCCCGCTGTTGATTATTGATAGAAGATCATGTCTGCATATTCTCGAACCCGCAGGGTCACACACTTAACGTGTCTCGACGCTAGGATAGATTGGATAATTGGTTTATGAGTTTTTGTTCGGAGTCTCGGATGGGATCCGGGATATCACGAGAGGTTCCGGAGTGGTCCGGAGAATAAGATTCATATAAGGCAGTGCGGTTTTTGGAGTTCGGAATTGTTCCGGGTTAATCGGTATTGTACCGGAAGCTTCTAGAACCTTCCGGAAGGGGACCAACGTGGCCCCACCTTCCGGGAGGGGGCATGGGCCTATGAGGGAGTGCCCTGGCCGCATTGGGCTAGGGGCACAAGGCCCCATAGGGCCCAGCCGGCCAAGAGGGATAAAACCCTAATCTAGACCTTCTAGAAGGGGGTTTCCTTGCCCCCCACTCCTCCTCCTTTGGGGCCGCCAGTTTGGACTTGGGGGAGGGGCAAGGGCAGCCGCCCACCCCTCTATATAAAGAGGGTTGGGGGCGCACCACCCCCCCCCACACACACACACACACCTTCCCCTCCAAGTCCAGTCGCCCTGCTGCCCTCCTCTCTCTCTCCCTCCCGACTGCGTGTAGGCGAAGCCCTGCTTCAGAAATTCTCCACCATATACACCACGCCGTCGTGTTGTAGATCCAATCCCTCTCTCCACCATACTTGCTGGTCCGAGGAAGGAGGAGACGTCGAGGTGCTGCACATGTGCATATCACGGAGGCACCGCCACTTGTGGTGCTAGATCGGATCGGATCGCGAGGAGGAGAAGCGAGTACAACTACATCACCCACGTTCCGACGAACGTTCCGCTGTGCGAATCTTCAAGGGTATGAAGATCTAATCCAATCTCTCTCGTTGTTTGCATCTCCTAGATTAGATCTTGGCTTTCCCTCTGTTCACATCCGTAGAAAATTTTGATTTACTATGCCGCGAAACCCTTCACTAGAGGCGCAGATCGGAGGTTTTGAGATGAGTCGCGTCTTCATGGACGGCGGCAGCGGCATCAACCTGATGTTCGCAAGCACTCTCGCAGCAATGTGGATCCCGCAGTGCAGCCTGGAGCAATCAGACACAACGTTCCACGGTATCGTTCCAGGGAAGGGCATATTCCCCCTGGGCAAAATTTGGCTCGACGTCATCTTCGGCAAGCCGGATAACTTCCGACTCGAGCGGCTCGAATTCGAAGTGGTGGACTGGCCATCACAGTACCACGCCATCCTCGGGCGTGTGGCATTCGCAAGGTTCTTGGCCGTCCCACATTACGCATACCTACTACTCAAGATGCCAGGACCAAGGGGCGTCATCACAGTCCATGGGAGCTTCACTCGATCGGACCAATGCGACAGGGATTTCAACAAAATCTCCCAGTCCTTCGGCATGCAAGACGAGCTCGTAATGCTCCGCGAGGTGACGGACAATGGGGCACCCCCAGTGGCAAGGCAAAACGCACCCGACATGTCTTTCGACTCCACCGTCAACACAAAAAAGGTGCAGGTCCATCCGACGGATACCTCCAAGACGGCGCTAATCGCCAACGACCTCAGCCCTGCATAGGAAGGCGCGCTCGTCGAATTCCTCCGTGAGCGCTGGGAAACCTTCGCCTGGTGTCCTGCGGAGATGCCAGGAGTTCCCAGGGAATTCGCCGAGCATGCACTCAACGTCTTTCCAGACACCAAGCCCGTCAAGAAGTCCATCCGGAGACTGTTCGAGCCACGGGCCGAAGCTATCGGCAAAGAAATCAACAGACTACTCGCTGCAGACTTCATCAGGGAAATCAAAGAAAGCGAGTGGGTTGCAAATACAGTGATGGTCCCAAAGAAAGACACGGACATCCTACGGATGTGCGTGGATTTCACGTCGCTGAACAAGCACTGCCCAAAGGACCACTTCCCTCTTCCTCGGATCGACCAGATCATCGATTCGATTGCAGGATGCGAGAAACTCTCCTTCCTCGACGCCTACTCAGGCTACAACTAGATTCGACTCAAGGTCGAAGATCAGGAAAAAATGGCGTTTATCACACCGTTCGGAGTGTTCTGCTACAACACAATGCCCTTCGGGCTAAAGAACGCAGGTGCCACGTACCAACGATGCATTCAGGCATGCATGAAAGACCAGATCGGTCGCAACATCCAAGTCTATGTCGACGACATAGTCATCAAAACCAGGGAGGCGAAAACACTCATCGACGATCTCCGCGAGACGTTCGATAATCTCGACCGTTACAGGATCAAGATGAACCCTGAAAAGTGCGCCTTCGGCATCCCATCAGGACAACTCCTTGGCTACTTCATCTCCCAGCGCGGGATCAAGGTGAACCCAAAGAAAATTCGGGCCATCATGGCAATGGAGAAGCCAAAGAACCTCAAAGGTGTACAGCAGCTCGCAGGGCGAATAGCGGCATTGAGCAGGTTTATCAGCCGCATGGGCGAGAAGGCCCTGCCATTCTACCAGCTGCTACGCAAGGCAGATAAATTCGAATGGACGCCCGAAGCTGACGACGCATTCGAAAGTCTCAAGCGACTACTCTCTACCTCGCCCGTTTTGGTCATGCTAAAGGAGCGCGAGCCTAGGTTGCTATACATAGCAGCCACTCATCAGGTGGTAAGCACCGTGCTAGTGGTCGAACGACCCGAAGAAGGCAAAACCCATGGGGTCCAACGCCCAATTTACTACCTCAGCGAGGTATAGACACCAACAAAACAAAGATACCCTCATTACCAAAAACTCGCCTACGGCGTGTTCATGACGGCTCGTCGGTTGAGCCATTACTTCCAGGAGCATCAGGTGATGGTGGTCAACGAGGCACCTTTGAACAGCATCCTGAACAACCCAGAGGCCACAGGACGCGTGGCCCTGTGGGGAATTGAGGTGTCACCTCTAGACATCGTCTACGAGAAACGACTAGCAATCAAGTCGCAGGTCCTACCGGACTTCCTTGTACACTGGATGGAGCTACAACTATCAGACACCCTAGACATATCGCAGTCGTGGACGATGCACTTCGACGGCTCCAAGCGTGAAGCTGGAGCAGGAGCTGGAGTCATACTGACCTCCCCGCAAGGCGACAAGATGAAGTATGTCCTTCAGATGAAATTCTGAGCTTCCAACAACGAGGCCGAATACGAAGCACTCATCCATGGCATGAGGATGGCAAAAATCTGCGGCGCAACGCGCCTGGTCATCTACGGTGACTCCAACCTCGTCGTCCAACAGACGATGAATGAGTGCGACGTGCACGCATAAAACATGATCGCGTATCGCGCGCTCTACAACGCACTCGAAGGAGAATTCGACGGCTGCGAGCTTCGGCACGTTGGAAGAGAAAGCAACGAGGAGGCCGATAGACTCGCCAACATCGGCTCCACCTACGCAAAGGTGCCACCAGGTGTGTTCCTCGAACAGATTTGTGTGCCATCCATCAAGCAAAAATTCCCCAAGGGATCACCCGAAGAAGCAGAACACTCGGGGGCTACGCTGCCCGAAGGTCATGAAGGACCCGAAAAACTGGACACAGAAGTCGCTATGGTCAACCTAATGCAAGTGATGGCAGTCGAAGAAACATGGACACGACCATACCTCTAGTTCCTTATCAATGGAGAACTGCCTGACAGCCCGATAGATGCCCGACACGTATCTCGCCGGTCGAAAGCTTTCACCATCATCAATGGTGAGCTATACAAGCGCAGTATTACGGGTGTACTACAAAGATGTGTCACCATCAGTGATGGGAAAACAATCCTCCAAGACATCCACGAGGGCATCTGCGGCCATCACGCAGGCAGACGCTCCCTTGTCGCCTAAGCTCTACGAGCTGGATTCTACTGGCCAACTGCCATGAGCGATGCAAAGGACATCGTCCGAAGATGCAAGGGGTGCCAAAGGTTCGCTGACAAACCACACTCACCTGGATCAGAGCTCAGTCCAATACCTATAGCCTGGCCCTTTGCTCAATGGGGCCTCGACATGATTGGCAAACTGCCAAAGTCTTCGAAAGGAGGGCACGTCTATCTCCTAGTCGTAGTCGAAAAATTCACCAAGTGGGTCGAAGCCATACCGGTCACTAACCAAAAGGGAAAGACGGCCGTAAAATTCTTTGAATCCATTGTCTACAGGTTCGGCGTACCGCACAGCATCATCACTGACAATGGATCGAACTTTATCTCCAAGGAATTCCAGGACTTCTGCGAAAGCCTCGGGATCAACATCACGTACGCCTCAGTGGCACACCCGCAAACGAACGAGCAGGTGGAAAAGGCCAACGGCCTAATCGGCGCTGGCATCAAGAAGCGCCTCATGAGTCCAATCGAACGAAAAGCTGGAGCCTGGACGAAAGAGCTACCATTCGTCCTATGGAGCTTGCGGATACGCCAAACAGCTCCACCGGCTACACGACGTTCTTCATGGTGCACGGAGCCGAGGCCGTGCTACCAGCCGAAGTACGCCACCAGGTCCCCCGGTTCGTCGCTTACAGCGAAGCCGAATCCACGGCTGCACTCGAAGATGTCGTCGACACACTCGACGAAGCAAGAGACGTAGCAGCAGCTCGATCAGCGGTGTACCAGAAGAGTCTCCGCAACTACCACAGCCGCCGGCTACGCCCAAGGTCCTTCGTCGAAGGAGACCTCGTCTTGCGACTCAAGCAAGAGCGACCGAAGAAATTCGAGTCGCCATGGGAAGGACCCTACATTATTACCGAAGTCATCCCAGGTGGCGCTTATCGCCTCAAGCACGTGGAGTCTGGAGTCGCATACTCCAAACCATGGAACATCGCACACTTGCGGCGATTCTACCCCTAGCTTCCTACCCCTTTACTTTCAATAAGGCTTTTCAGCCAAGGCTATTCAGTTGAACAATGTACTTCCTCCATTACGATATAAATAAAGCTAAGTGTCTCGCCCCAAAATTTCGTTCGCTATTTGCAACTTTACTTTATGCTACAAACGCACTCGGGGGCTCCCCCCACCTCACGATTTCATCGACCGAGGATCACACGTGTACACCTGAGTAGCTGACAACGTCAGGCAAACGAAAAGGACACGTACTCAAACAAAGCACTGCATGCTCAAACAACAAACAAACCTTTATAACAAAGGGCACAACACGCCCAATCGAAACATACATATTTTACATCTATCTCTTTTACAGGTACTACCTATTTTGGAGAATAACTTGAGCACGCTGCTCAAACAAATCTACGACCTGTTCGGCATACTGCCTTACAGCCGCATAATGTGGACGCATATCCCACTCGCCACCATCCGGCCGAAGAGGCGGCCCAGCTGCTACAACAGACAGATCTACATCAGGACGATGCAGCCTAACAAGGGACAACACAGCCTTCACCCCTGCGACGAGCTGCTGCCTCACCAATTCCTGGACACGGGTCACGCTCCGAAATCTAGACAGAAGGCCGGACAGGGTTGTTGGCACAGCATCAAGGGGAAACATCGCATGCAGAACCGACGAGAGCGAAGTTTGCACTTGGCGAATCACCCGCGATACTTAGTGAACGCGATCCTGCATCGTTGCCAGAGCCATGGCACGGTCACGATCCATCCAGAAGAAGCCGCCAGCTTCCATGTCTTGTTGAGTCAAGCAATTGATCTGAACAGCGACACGCTCCTTCTCCTCCCTCGGAGCAAGGTTAGCACCTGCGATACTCGCATAAAATAAGACGCAAGGCCAGCAGGCGCATCCGAAAAACTGAGCTGCAGCTCGAAATAAAGAACAACTTACATTGAAGCTTCTCAGACAGTCGAAGCAGTTCCACCATCAAGTACTCCTCCCTGGCTGCACCACGATCTGCCTTCGACTTCCAAACGTCGGCGTGACCACGCACCCCAAGCAACTCCCTCTCAAGACTACGAACACGGTCTCGAAGAAAAGCAAGTTGTGAGGAATCATCCAAAGATGGCCGCAGTCACGCTGCAGGCGAGGCATCAACGGGATCAGCACCCGAAGGAACCTAAAGCAGCAGAAAAGAAAAGGACATAAACATTCAGAAGGAGAAGAGCACAACTCAACAAAATTCATTAAGCATATAAAGTCCACTACGTGGCACAATGATTTCGTTCCTCAACATGATTACAGCAAAAGAAGACTACAAACTATCCTACAGCTACAACGCCTAAGAGGCGGCACCCTGAGTAGCCTCGGAGCCGGATTGCCTCGCCTTGGCTTCCCCCTGTTGACGTAGCACATACTCGGACAGAAGATCAATAAGCTTCGGCCCATATCGCTTGCAGCGAGCAAAATAGGTAGCAAAAGCTACCTCGGATCCATCCGCGGTCGTCGGCATCCGGGAGGTAATCTGGGGAAGGTCTAGCTCCGCCCCAGCCACCAAGGCCATCGCCAGCCCGACGGACGCACCGATGCCCTTCTGCTTGCGCTTGTACGCCGCAGGAGCTTCGGCTGACAAAGCCTCCGCCAGGGCGTCAACATCATCAAGGGCCGCGCCCTTGGGGACAAGCTCCTTGTAGAAGCGGCCAAGGACCTCCTTGGACTTGGCGAGTGAGTTGACGATGGTGCTACAACGATCTTCGACCGCTGCAGTTGCATCGTCTAGAGCACTCCCGTGCTCCAGAGCGCCACGGTCAAACTCGATGCCTGCGGCATCTGAGACAAAAAAAAGAAAAGGAATGAAGAAATCATCACAGAAGAAAGACAAGAAAACAACCAAAAAGGAGCACAAAATAAGACGCTCACCCGAAACAGCCTTGGCAGCGGCCATGAGCTTGCCTGCCACCTCTCTTTCACGCGCAGTCGCAGCAGTGGCAAGCTGCTCCTCGCGGTCCGTGGCCTCCTGCTGTAGGCGCTCCTTAGCCTCGGCTGCATTGGCCAGCTCCAGCTCGAGGCGCTCTTTTGCACCAGCGGCGGCCTCGGCCTTCTTCTCCGCTTGACCAAGGCTCTTCTTGAGAGCATCAATCTCACGGTGAGAAGTGTTATGCTCCTCTGCATTCAAACAACATAAGCGTTAGACAACAAGACAACAATACAAAAAGAAAGAAGCACCAAGGCATGCAGGTACCTCGAAGATATTGGAGGTTGGCCTCTAGCACCAGGTGCTCCTGCACCAGTCGCTTGGCATCCTGCACAAAAGGCTGCAGGAAGAAGACCTACCAGTAAGGAAAAGGACTTGGGGGCTGCGCCCAATACAAAAGAACAAGAGACAAACACACACACGAAAACGCTCGGGGGCTCCCCCCGGGACTCGAAGAACGAACAAGACAAAGAAAACCTTTTGCAGACGCTCAGGGGCTCCCCCCGTGACAGGAAACAGAGGTACTTACATGCTCCGATGGCGACCCCAAAGGCCCGCTCGCAGCCTTCTGAGGCGCAACCACCTGAGCCTCCTGCGGAGAAGGGACCGGCGCAGCACCCTCAGAGGTAGCCACCATCCGAGGAGGAGGAGACGCAACCTTTGACTCTCCCATCATCTCCCGAGCACCATCGCTGGAGGAGTCATGGGAGGAATGCCTGCACACGAAATAATTAGCAAAAGTACAAAGTCAACAACAAAAAGGACAGCAGTATAAAAGAAACTTACGAGTCCAGTGAGCTCAGGTCGAAGACAGGAGGAGTCCTTCGGGCTCTCTTCTCCCCCTTCTTCTCTTCCTTCTTTTCTTCCTTCTTCCGCTTCGCTGGCGGATGCGGTGCTATAGCTCGCACGGGAAGAGCAGGAATAGGAGAGGAAGAACCTCCATGCCCGTCACTGTGACGCTCAAGGCACAGAGGGTTTCTGGGAGTCGGAGGAGTCGATGCATCCGAAGACTCGCTGGAGCTCCGCGATCGTTTGCGAGTATGGTCCTCGCTCGACTCGTTGGCCTCTTCAGCCGGCGATCGTGCTGAAGGCAGTTCGGACATGGAATCCACCACGTCATTATCTGGAGCATCCGGAAATAATTCGGGCAATGGCGGCACCATGCCCGGCACCTTGAAGCTCTGCAAAGAAGAAGGAACTTTGTTAGCAAACAAAAGAAAATAAATACGCAGTCAACAAAAAGCGCTACGCGCACAAATCTACACCTGTGGAACAGCCAGCGTCGAAGAAAACGGCGGAGTCAGCGACTTCCCCGGGATATCCTCTCCAGCCTTGTACTTCAACAGCGTATGAAGGGCCCTGTCGAGATCACCCTGGGAAAGCTTTTCGGACGAAACTCTCGTCGGATCACGGCGCCCAGCATAAAGAAACATCGGGTGCGTGTAGGGGTTCGTAGCATGGAAAACAAAAAATTTCTACCGCATGAACACACAATCAAGATCTAATCTATGATCAAGCCAAGATCTATCTACTAGATTGTAGCAACGAGTCAATAGAGTACTAACCCTCAAAGATCCAAAGCGGTTAACGAGAGCATATTCTCGTGGATGATGTAGTCGTACACTCCCGATCTCAAGATCGCGCAGACGATCCTTCCGGCGCTGCGTTCCGGCAGTGCTTCCGCAGTCGGCCACACGTTCGGTACTCGATGAAAACCTTCCTCTCCCTTGTTCCAGCAGGCAGCGGAGGTTGTAGCACTCTCCTCGCGATTCTGGCAGCACGACGGCGTGGTACCGGAAGTAGAGGAGAGATCTCGCAGGGCTTCGCCTTAAGCCGGAGCGAGTATGGTGGACTATGAGAGAGCCTTGGTGATCTAGGGTTTAGACACACCAATTATAAGGGGCTAAACCAGCGGCTAGGGCAATTAGAAGCTCTAACTCGGCGGCTTGGGAGAAATCCCTAGGCTGTGGCTAGGGTTTAGGTTTAGAGGGAGGCAACTTGTGTGTCTAGGAGGGGAGCCCTGCCCCTCCTTATATAGGTGGAGGGAGGCGCCGACCAAGGGGAGGGAGTCCCTCCCCAACTCGGATCCCTAGTGGGCCGGCGGTGGAGGAGGAACTCCTCCCCAACTCGGTTTCCCACTTCTTCTCCACTTTCCAAAATAGTCGTTTGACTTTTCAAATTGTCGTTTGACTTTTCAAACTAGGATTTGATTAAACCCTTTATTTTGTACAGCGATGACACCTAGTACATGATGCAATCATTCCAACTTGCAATGACACATTCATGTACCCTTCCCCTCCGGAGTGTCGGACATTCCGGAACCTTCCAGAACATTCCCGATGAAAACACCGGAATCATTCCCCAACTCCGAAACAGGACTTTCCTTATATGAATCTTATTCTCCGGACCATTCCGGATCTCCTCGTGATATCCCGGATCCCATCCGAGACTCCGAACAACATTCGGTCTCTTACTCATCATTCCATAACTACTCAACAACATCGAATCCTTAAGTGTGTCTCCCTACGGTTCGTGAATTATGCGGACATGATCGAGACACTTCTCCGATCAATAACCAATAGAGGAATCTGGAAATTCATATGGCTCCCACATATTTCTACGATTACTTTGCGATCGAATGAACCACTTACATACTATACCAATTTCCCTTTGTCTCACGATAGTTTACTTATCCGAGGTTTTGATCGTCGGTATCTCTGCATACCTAGTTCAACCTCGTTACCGATAAGTACTCTTTTCTCGTTCCCGTGATATGTGATCCCTTGTGAGCCAGTCACATGCTTGCAAGCTAATTGGATGACATTCCACCGAGAGGGCCCAGAGTATATCTATCCGTCATATGGATGGACAAATCCCACTCTTGATCCATGTGCCTCAACCCATACTTTCCAAACACTCAATGCCACCTTTATAGCCACCCAGTTATGGTGTGGTGTTTGATGTCATCAAAGCATCCTTCCGATGATGGTGATTAACATGATATCATGGTCGAAGGAATTAGGTTACTATGTATCAGAAAGCTTATAGCAAATAAACTATATTAAATGACTTGATCTTTATGCTACGCTTACTATAGGAGTATGTCCATCACATCATTCTCCTGATATGACCCTGCTGTTAATAACATCTCTATGTTCATGATCAGGAAACCATGATCATATATTAACCAATAAGCTAGTTTAACAAGAGGCTTTACTAGGGACTCTTTTATGTTTACAAATCACACAAGTATTAATGTTTCCTGTTAATACAATTATAGCATGGTATGTAAACATTTATCATAAGTATGAAGATATGATAATAACCACTTTATTATTGCCTCTTGGGCATATCTCCAACAGTGTGCCCTAGCCTGGAGGGGTTGTACCCGACGCTCGAGAAACGTGCAGATAATATCCACGCCGTTCACTTCTTTCTCAGGAGTCAACTGGAGATCCTCCACCCGACGGTAAAGGGCCTCTATCTCCGCTGACTCGCCATCCAAGATCTGGTTTTTCCAGGACCTCTTCGGCTCGATTATCTGGGAGGAGTCGAAAGGATCAAGTCCAAATTGCTGCCCAGCCACTGTGGAGTCGCGAATGTAAAACCATCGCCTCCGCCAGTACTGGACAAATTCGGACATAGAGAAAGAAAAGAAAAGAATATTGGCCTAGAGGGAGATGATGCAACCCCCAATGGGATACACACCATCCGAGCCGGATTGCCTCTTCACGGAATAGAGTTTTCGGAAGAGGCCAAAGTGCGTCTCGATTCCAAGCCAGCACTCGCAGAAAGTGATAAAACAAGCAATGTGAAGAAGAGAATTGGGCGAAAGATGATGCAGCTGGATGCCATAGAGAAAGAGCAGCCCACGAAGGAAGTCGTGGACTGGGAAGGAAAACCCACGAATAACGAAGGCAAGAATCATAACCCGATACCCAGCGGGAGGACGGGGGATTACCTCGTTGCCGGGGAGTCTGACGGCCTCCCTATCCTGCGGGAATAAGCCCTGCTCGCGAAGCTTGCGGAGATCACTCTCCCGCGTCTCTGATCACCGCCAACCACCGTCGGTGACATGGGTAGTGGTGGCGCCTTTCTTCCCTCCGGCGGCGCTGGTACCAGCCGTAGATGACGACTTCTTCGTCTTCCCCATCGCGCTACGGCAGCGCCGGCGGTGAGAGCGCAGAAGGGAAGAAGGAAATGTGGAAGGATATTCCAGCACGCAGCAAGAACTCTTAGAGCACAAGGAGGCAATGAAAACAAGAATAGATGCGATGAAAACAAACTGCAGCTTTCCCCAATGATTATAACGGCGAAGACGACGCACGACAACAGTCCATCAAGAAGACCTAACGCCAATGGCAGATCTGGCCATACACGTGTCAGCATCACAACGAACCGTCGTTACCACGCCGTCCACTACACGCGGAAATCGAGGCGACGCCGTAATTATCTCCACGCCGCGCGTGACCAGTCAATTCAAGGTCAGCAACTGGGACCCACGTTCGTCCAGTCAAGTCATCTCTGGCGCAGCAGACGCTTGAGGTCATTGATCGTCAGCACTGATGTCATCAAAAGCTATACTAGCAACAACTACAATTCTTCGGCTTCAAAGCTAAGAGTATTCACTCGAATCTACGATTCGACTAATTACTCGGGGGCTACTCCTATTAGGAGCGCTGGCCGCGCACCCGAATGATGAATAAAAGCGAACTATTTCTTCGAGTCCTACGTCGAGTCTACGACTCTACTACGGACTTGGGGGCTACTCTCATAGGGAGGATGGATTTAAGCATCCGAAATTTTTTGTGTCCTACGGACTTAACACTGAACAACGCCTGAATAAAAGTCTCCGCTCGAGTCTATGACTCGAACAGACACTCGGGGGCTACTCCCATAGGGAGCGCTGGTCGCGCATCCTATGAATTCTTCGACTTGCGATCTTTCGGATCAGCACGCAAAAACTATTCAGCAACTCTGCCCCAACAAGACGCTAAGTGAGCAACGTTCTCCTTGGCCACCCGAAACACCTCCGTGGTGATAAACATTCGGATGTTGTGTCTGCGACACAAAGATAAGACCTATAGATATTATCTGATGGCCTGGCAACGCACACGACTGCGCTCTGCTAGTATAAATCCGTGCCAGCAGGCGCGATGAAAAATCTTGACGGACGCGTTGGGTACATCAATTAAAAACACTGGAAATCCGCTCCTGTAAGTCCTCCGCGGCCTTAGTCGAATTACGCCAGCATATGTTCCGGGTTCGAGTTTAGGGACTCGAAACTGAGGAAGATCGTGTTGTTTCGTCCTAAGACAGTTAACTGACCCTGATCCGTCGGGCAAGTCAGGCACACGCATCAACAATCCCTACATACATACTATTAATACATAGTTGCACCCAAAGGATTGAAGAGTCTTCAGCCGAATCTACGATTCGACTGATCACTCGGGGGCTATTAACATGGTTATACCCTACGGGTACATGATCTTAGCATACCTGGTCCAGCCCAAGGAAGGTCCACGGCAGATGTACGCCGGCCCATGAAGATTTTCGGGTGGCCAAGGCCCATGACGCCTTCGGATCCTTGGAGAGCAAGACTAGAGTAGATAGGAAATTCAAAGGGGTAAAACCCTAGAACTTGTAACCAACTAGGTCTATGCCCGGGACCTGCCTGAGTCTATATAAAGGCTAGGAGGGCACGACCTAGATCTCTACCTCATACTTTCGCATAGACACCTCCACGCCAGATCGAATCTGCGCACCCCTGTAACCTTCGGTTTCGCCGTAATCAAGAGCAGACAAGCAGGAGTAGGGTTTTCCCTCCGGGGGCCTAAACCTGGGTAAACTTCGTGTCCCCGTGTTGCTTGTTTGCTAACCGTTCCGCGATCTCCAGCATCCCCATCTTCTCCAAAACCCAAGTCCATAACAATGGGCATTGATGAGATCAAACCTCGTCAATGAGTATGACAAAGACAAGCGGAACATACCTCTGTACTCATAACATTTTCCAAAAAATTGTACATACTTAGAAATTACAAATTTATTGGACTCAAAAACCAACTTAAAACCATCTTGACATAAAAGCGTTCTAACGACGACATTCTGATTGATGGAGGGAACGTGCTGCACATTCTTCAGCTGTACGGTCTTCACCGAAGTAAACTTTAGATCTACCATACCAACACCATGAACAGAAGCACGTGAGCCGTTTCCCATCAACACGGAAGAGGTCCTTGAGACCTGATAAGAGGAAAACATGGAAATATCAAAACATACATGTGTATTAGCACCCGTGTCTATATACCAATCAGGAGAATGACATACTGAAAGGATAGTAGGTAAAATACCGTACCCAACATCCTTCATCTCAGTATCGCTAATAACAACATTAGCGTCATTGTCGCTGTTCCCATGTTGATGCTTGTCAAAGCGATTAGAGCAGCTAGGAGCCTAATGACCAGGATCACCACAGACGTGGCAAGAGCCTTTCCTCTTGTCATTTTTCTTCTTGAAGTTGGTTGAGTGCGTGGCCTTGTTCTTGCCATCAAACTTCCCCTTCCTTCAGTTTTGTTCTTATTCTTGAACTTGTGGGATTGGAAGTTTTTCCTCTGTACTAAATTGGCAGTAGATCCTCCCTCAAGTCCTCGAGCAGTTTTGTCCTTTGCTCTCGCCTTCTCTTCCACATGAAGAGACCCAATGAGATCCATAACGCAAAACTCTTGTCTCTTATGTTTCAGAGAAGTAGCAAAGTTCCTCCACGAAGGAGGAAGCTTGGCAATAATGCCACCAGCCACAAATTTGTCCGGTAAGGAACACTTGAACTGCTCAAGTTCTTTGGCAAATGATTGTATCTCATGAGCTTGCTCAACGACGGAGCGCTCATCAACCATCCTGTAGTCATAGAATTGCTCCATGACATACAACTCAGTGCCAGCGTCCGAGACACCAAATTTGGCCTCGAGCGCTTCCCACGCGTCCTTGCCATTATCAAATGACATATAAGGGTCAACAATGTTGTCCCCAAGAACACTAAACAAAGCCGCCATAAACATGGTATCGGCTTTCTTAATGTTCGCTTCCTGCTCAGCAGAAAGATATCCTTCAGGCTTGCCAAGAGTGGCGCTATAGCAGTTTAGGTTTTCAAACTAGAGAACTGCTCTCTTGCGCCATCTCTTATAGTGCATGCCATCAAAAGGAGGCGGCCTTGTAGCCGCGGCTACACCAGTGGAATTCAGTTGCCTATAATCAGGTTTTTGGATTGTTGGAAATATAAGCAATAATCCATATGATTTAACCCGAATAATAAACTGATAAATCATGATCATACAGACAGTAATAAAACCAATCATGCAGATCAACAAAGTAGATGAACAGATTACATCTATAGGAGATAAACCTATCACATCTACACCAAACGCTAGAACAAAGAACTCTAGCATAATCTGAAAAAGACAGTTGAATATCACGTACAGTGTAGGCTGAATAGCAGCCGCAGCGGTCGCAGCAGCATCGCCCTTGTTGTGGTTGTCGAAGAGGTCGCTGACGTCCGGAAAGAAGTCATCGTTCGGGAACTCGTCGTCGGATGACGACGTGGTTGCCAGTAGTCGCACTGAACGCTCCCCAAAAACCTGATTGCCCCTCACCCGTACAGGTTCACGAGAGGCGGGGTTCCGGAGGCCTACTGTCCCGATCTGCGGTGCACACCGCAAGCCGGGATGGGGACCCCGGCATCAGCACCCTCTTCCTCGATGACATGGCCAACGATGGTTCCAACGCCTGCGGTTCCACTTCTGCTACTGCCGTGTACATCTTCTGTCTCAATCTTGTTCTGATCCTATCCAAAGTTTTATGCCTTGCAGTTTGTTTGACTATATGCCTTAATATGTATTCGCTATTTAACATGATTAGTATATTGCCTATTATTCTAGTCATGTTTTATTTAGCGTTTATTATGGATAATTCGCTTGGTAAATTGCTCTATTACTCAACAATCCAAAAACCTTATTTCAGGCAATTTGCCCCAAGTGGCTTTGTTGCTTCTATGAAGCCACCTGTGTTTGAAGGTGTGAATTACAAACGATGGCGTGCGAGAGCAGTGCTCTGGTTTCAGACCATGAGCTGCTATAACGCCATCTATGGCGCACCTGAGGGGGAACTTATTCCCGCTCAGGAAGAGGCGTTCCAAAAACTTGATACCACTTTCAAGGCTGCCTTGATCAGCATCCTTGGCGACAATATTGTTGATTCATATCTGTCATTTAGCAATGGCAAAGATATGTGGGATGCGCTCGAGAGAAAATTTGGAGTCTCTGATGCTGGCAGTGAACTGTATGTCATGGAACAATTCTATGACTATAAGATGATTGATGACCGCTCCATTGTGGAGCCGGCTCATGAGATACAGTCACTTGCCAGGGAGCTTGAGCACTTCACTTGTGTGTTACCGGACAAGTTTGTTGCCGGAGGCATCATTGCCAAACTTCCCCAGTCATGGAGGAATTTTGCTACTTCTCTGAAGCACAAGAGACAAGAGTTCTCCGTGACGGATCTCATTGGGACTCTTGATGTGGAAGAAAAGGCGAGAGCAAAAGACACACGTGCTCGAGGTACCGAGGGAGGTTCTAATGCCAACCTGGTACAGAAAAGGAACTTCCAGCCTCACAAGTTCAAGAACAAAGGCAAGTTTGATGACAAAGGAAAGTTCGATGGAAAGAACAAGGCCTCACAGTCCACCAGCTTCAAGAAGAAGACTGATAAGAGGAAAGGTGCTTGTCATGTGTGCGGTGATCCTAATCATTGGGCTCCTGCTTGTCCCAACCGCTTTGACAAGCGCCAGCATGGGAAGAGCAGCAATACTGCTAATGTTGTCATGGGCGACGTTGAGATGAAAGATGTTGGGTATGGTATATTACCTACTGTTCTTTCATTATGTCATTCTCCTGATTGGTGGATTGACACGGGCGCTAATGTACATGTCTGTTCTGATATTTCCATGTTTTCTTCATATCAGGTCAGAGGGACTCAAACCGTGCTGATGGGGAACGGCTCGCATGCTTCTGTTCATGGTGTTGGTACGGTCGATCTGAAGTTCACTTCGGGAAAGACTGTGCGCCTGAAGAACGTGCATCATGTTCCCTCAATTAATAAAAATCTTGTTAGCGGATCTCTTCTGTGTCGAGATGGCTACAAGATTGTATTCGAGTCCAATAAATTTGTAATTTCGAAGTATGGAACTTTTATTGGTAAAGGCTATGAATGCGGAGTCTTGTTCCGCTTATCTCTGTCAGACATTTGTAATAAAGTTCTTAATCATATTTACACAAATTTTGAATCAAATGTCTGGCACTCTCGTCTTTGTCATATTAATTTTGGTTGTATGACGCGGCTAGCCAAAATGAATTTAATCCCTGATTTCTCAACTGTTAAGGGATCTAAGTGCCAAGTCTGCGTGCAAGCTAAACAACCTCGCAAGTCACATACGACTGCAGAAGTGAGAAATTTAACACCACTAGAGCTCATACATTCTGATATTTGTGAGATGAATGGTGTGTTGACAAAAGGTGGACAGAAATATTCCATGACTTTGATCGATGACTCTACGAGATATTGTCATGTGTATCTTCTGAAATAAAAATATGAGGCTTTGAGTTTCTTCAAAATCTATAAAGCTGAGGCAGAAAATCAACTTGATCGAAAGATTAAGAGGCTTAGGTCTGATCGTGGTGGAGAGTATTTTTCCAACGAGTTTGATTTCTTTTGTGCGGAACATGGCATAATTCATGAGAGGACGCCTCCCTACTCACCCCAGTCAAATGGAATAGCCGAAAGAAAGAACCGTACTCTAACAGATTTGGTTAACGCCATGTTAGACACATCGGGTCTTCCTAAGGAATGGTGGGGGGAGGCACTATTGACCGCGTGTCATGTCCTAAACCGAGTTCCCACAAAGAACAAAGAAATTACTCCATTCGAAGAATGGGAGAAGAAAATACTAAAACTCTCTTACTTATGTACTTGGGGTTGTTTGGCAAAGGTTAATGTACCAATCCTCAAGAAGCGCAAGCTTGGACCAAAAACCATTGATTGTGTTTTTCTGGGCTATGCTTTTCATAGCATTGGTTATAGATTCTTGATAGTAAAATCTGAAGTACCTGACATTCATGTCGGTACAATCATGGAGTCGACTGATGCGACTTTCTTTGAGGATATCTTTCCAATGAAGGGTAAACCTAATTCATCAAATCCGGAGATACCTAGTTCATCTGATCAGGAATTTGCTATATTCTCTGAACCTATCATTTCGATTGAACACTCTGAAAGTCCTAAGGAGGAGGATAATGAAATTCCTAAAAGGAGCAAGAGACAAAGGACTACAAAGTCTTTTGGTGATGATTTCATTGTGTACCTTGTGGATGACACTCCCACTTCCATTTCAGAAGCTTATGCATCTCCTGATGCTGACTACTGGAAGGAAGCTGTTCATAGTGAGATGAATTCCATCTTAGCTAATGAAACATGGGAGATCACTGATCGTCCTTATGGGTGCAAACCTGTAGGATGTAAATGGGTGTTCAAGAAGAAACTAAGGCCTGATGGTACTATTGAGAAGTACAAGGCAAGGCTAGTGGCCTAGGGTTATACCCAAAAGGAAGGTGAAGACTTCTTTGACACTTACTCACCTGTAGCAAGGTTGACCACCATTCGAGTACTACTTTCTCTGGCTGCCTCACACGGTCTTCTCGTTCATCAAATGGACGTTAAGACGGCTTTCCTAAATGGAGAGTTGGATGAGGAAATTTATATGGATCAACCAGATGGTTTTGTAGTAAATGGTCAAGAAAGAAAAGTGTGCAAGCTACTGAAGTCTTTGTATGGTCTTAAACAAGCACCTAAGCAGTGGCACGAAAAATTTGATAAAACCTTAACCGCTGCAGGCTTTGTTGTAAACGAAGCTAACAAGTGTGTATACTATCGCCATGGTGGGGGTGAGGGAGTCATCCTTTGTTTGTATGTTGATGACATACTGATTTTCGGAACCAACCTTAATGAAATTAAGGAGGTCAAAGATTTCTTATCTCGTTCCTTTGAGATGAAGGATCTGAGAGTAGCTGATGTCATCCTGAACATCAAGCTATTGAGAGATGATGATGGTGGGATTACACTGCTTCAGTCCCACTATGTGGAAAAGATCTTGAGTCGTTTCAGGTATAGCGACGTCAATTGTTCTCCTACACCGTATGATCCTAGTGTGTTGCTTCGAAAGAATCGAGGAAATGCTAGAGACCAACTAAGATACTCTCAAATCATTGGCTCGCTTATGTATTTAGCTAGTGCCACGAGACCTGACATCGCCTTTGCTGTAAGCAAACTCAGTCGATTTGTCTCAAATCCAGGAGATGATCACTGGCATGCTCTTGAAAGAGTTATGCGATATCTAAAAGGCACTGCGAGCTATGGCATACACTATACCGGGTATCCGAGGGTACTAGAGGGTTATAGTGATTCAAATTGGATATCTAATGCTGATGAGATAAAGGCCACGAGTGGATATGTTTTCACACTTGGTGGTGGCGCTGTTTCTTGGAAGTCTTGCAAGCAGACCATCTTAACGAGGTCAACTATGGAAGCAGAACTCACAGCACTAGACACGGCCACTGTTGAAGCAGAGTGGCTTCGTGAACTCTTGATGGACTTACCTGTGGTTGAAAAACCTATACCCGCAATTCCAATGAACTGTGATAATCAAACTGTGATTATTAAGGTGAACAGTTCTAAGGATAATATGAAGTCCTCAAGACATGTGAAGAGGAGACTGAAATCTGTCAGGAAAATAAGAAACTCCGGAGTTATTGCATTGGATTATATCCAAACATCTAAAAACTTGGCAGATCCCTTCACAAAGGGTCTACCACGCAACGTGATAGAAAATGCATCGAAGGAGATGGGTATGAGACCCACAATTTGAGCTTTCCACAGTGGTAAACCACTCTATGTGATCGGAGATCCCGTGAATTAGAATTGGGAAACAAGCTGTTGGTTAGCTGAGAGGAAAGTATCCCTACTTTAATAAACACCACTCCATAAAGATGCAATACTTTCCTATTCTGTATGGCAGGTTGATTTATTATCTTAATGTGTTCTAAGTGGCTTATCCTAAGCAAAGATGTTGTCCTGCAGAACATCTTTTGAAGAACACACATATATGAGTCTGACTGTTAAAACGTCGCAGTCTATGAGAGTACGGTGCTCTCTAATAAACTCATGAAAGGTCATGGAGTATGACGTATAAGCTCCACCCGTGGGGAAGTCCCACGGTAGCCCAGTATAGGTCAAGACTTCGTGTGAAGCTAGATTGCAGCAAACTTGCAGTTCAAGGCATAGTCCACTGTACAAGTCGCAACCTAGTGTAGCATAGAATTATAGGTGGAAGTTCAACTTAACAGTCTCCACTATAGTACCGGTATATAAACAGTGTTTTGAAACCAAAGGCAAATTACATGTGCCTCTGGGATCTGGTGGGGGATTGTTGGAATTTTGGCCCAAATAGTCTAGCCCATTTTCTATTTCAATAATTCCTGAAAATCCTAGAGGCCCATGTGGCCCATTCATGCAAGACAAGAGCTGGGACAAATGTTTAGTCCCACATTGCTAGTTGAGTGGAAGTTGGACCAGCTTATAAGGTGAGCTCTCCTACCACTTGGTAAAAGGATGAGAAGGAGAAGGAGAGAGTTCCACACGCGCGCTCCTCCTCCTACTCGCTCGCCTCGCCTCGCCTCGTCACGTCACGACGCGCGCGCGCGCCGCGGGTTGCGGGTTGCGGGAATCTCGCCGAGCCGAGCTTTATTTTAATACGAGTTAAATGAATTAAATGAATACGAATTGACGCTACCTCCATCTTCCCCATCCTGTCTTGCGGCGTGCACCGCGAGCCGGGACAGTAGGCCTCCGAGACCCCGCTGCTTCGAGTCCTGTACGGGAGAAGGGCGATAAGGTTTTTGGGGAGCGCTATCAGCGCGACTACTGGCTTCGTCACGGACTCCCTCACAGATAGCGACGTCTTCCCCGACGAGGACTTCTTCCCCGACATCAGCACCCTCTTCCTCGACGACATGGCCAACGATGGTTCCAACGCCAGCGGTTCCACTTCTGCTACTGCCGTGTACATCTTCTGTCTCAATCTTGTTCTGATCCTATCCAAAGTTTTATGCCTTGCAGTTTGTTTGACTATATGCCTTAATATGTATTCGCTATTTAACATGATTAGTATATTGCCTATTATTCTAGTCATGTTTTATTTAGCGTTTATTATGGATAATTCGCTTGGTAAATTGCTCTATTACTCAACATATGTATCATGTTTGGGGTATTAACCCCCTATAACTACTAACTGGGGCATTTAACCCCCCTAAGTATCTAATACCAGGCAAATTACCCCCTCAAGCCAACAATGGCTATTTTAGGAGCGGTTTTTTCCACGTGGACAGTAGTTTTAAGTAGCAAAGATGCCATCGCTGCTGGTGCCAACGTGAGACAACTAGTCTCTGCGCTACTGCAAGCAGCACCCTGGTCGTCGCCGTCTCCCTGGACCGCTTATATTTTGCTGCCGCGCGCGAACACTTCCGTTGTCGCGCATCTGGGTGTCATCCAGGAGAGTGCCAATTATATTTTAAAACAAAATAGAGACGAAAGCAAGCAGGCATGATGGATCAAAAGAATATGTGTGAAACTAGCAGCTTGTCTGAATTGAGGACGTGCTCTACATGGTAGGATGGATCGAAAGAATACATGTAGGCTACTGTTCACGGATGTTCGTATGCCTGGTGTGCTGCGTCGTGTGCACGTGAACAAGAAGCAAGCGGCACGGAGCCACAGCGGCGCGGATGTGCTCAACCATGGCACGTCCATGGCGTTCGTGCAGCACTCCTGCAGGATCAACATGTGCTATGTCTTAACATGTTGCTCTGGTTGGAGTTCGCGTTCTGTAGTAGGATAAGCATGTTGGTCCATGCATGTTAGCCATGCCCAGCTTTTGTCTCTAGTTGGAGTTCGCTAAAGCTGGCATATTCGACCAAGGCGAGCCTCTGCTTAAACCACTGTCCACGTGGACAAAACCGCTCCCAAAACAGCCATTGTTGGCTTGAGGGGGTAAATTGCCCGGTATTAGATACTTAGGAGGGTTAAGTGCCCCGGTTAGTAGTTAGAGGGGGTTAATGCCCCAAACATGATACATAGGAGGGTTATATGGACTTCTTTCTTTGTCTAATGGGCCAACGTCCCAAAACTCACCAAATTCCAACAACAAACACAACACAACCGGAGCATACGCCCAACAAAGACCATATCCCAGTGGCTTCTCGCTGCTGTAAACGTCGTCGAGATGGGATTGAAGCCAGGATACCACTATTCGATGTAGCGCATTCACCGAACGAATACTTGTAGAGAGACAAGTGTATTTCTTTCCCTTTATTTTTTTCACACTGTTAATTAGTTTATTCGTAACCATGAGGTGGACCCATTAAAAAAAAGGTAACCACGAGGTGGATGATAAAGTGACATGTACGCCAAATGTTTTGTTTATACATGAGCCGTAGCCAGTTTCCTGGTAAAGCAAAGGAATAGCGAAGAACTCGAGGAAGACTCCAAATGAGGGGACCTATATATATTCCTTTATCCCGTCCACAAATAAGAATAGGATATGTCACACAGGGAAATCCACTTTGTCTGACCGCAAAACAAAACAACTTTGTCTCATATAGGTATAGATAATAGATGCATCTATTTTCAGTACAACCAATTCATCTAAACTCTTATTCTCCTCCAGTTTTAAAATATAAAATGTTTTAGGTTTATGAAAGAAATATACCTAGATTTGTTTTAGTGTGTAGATTTATTTTAAATCAGAGTGAACCTACATATTAATTTTTTTTAGATATATTTGTTTCACAAAACTAAAACATCTTATTAAGGAAACTAAAACATGAGGACGGTTGTGATACCCCTTTCTAATTAATACTAATCGGGTATATTTAGCCTTTGTAGAAAAATACGAATAGCCCAATCAAATTATACGTCTTTTCTAGCAAACATATGACGGCGCCGGCCATGGCCCGCGAGCTGGTGGTGGTGGGGTTTGTGTTCGACGAGCTGGTGACGGTGACTCCAAGGTAGATCTTGCCGGCACACGCCTCAGCCTAGCCTTGTAGGTGTGTGCCAGTAGAGTGGGCGGCGGTGCACCGATGGCGTGCGTGCTTGGCAACGGTGAGCTGACCCGATGGAACGTCCGGGAACATGGCTGGCAACTTGTTCGACGACCCGCTAGACAGTCTGAGAACATGTCCGGCGACTTGTTTGGCGACACGATAGATAGTCCGACGACACGACGGACACACGGCGGCGATGGCCAGCAACGGCCTTGATCCCATGGTCCCCCCCCCCTCCCCCCTCCCCGAAGACGATGATCAGAGCGGGCGAGGTTGGGCGGCTCGGGTCGTGTGCAGCAAGACTACCATATACCTATACATGGTGGTACCCCTGATCCATATGTCTATACGTATATATACAGGGTTTTGGATATGGGTGCGGACGGTGCTTCTATGTGTTTGGAGGGGAGGCGGTTGTAGGAGCAAATCTCTTGTTTAAATATATATTTTAAAATGTCACATAATTTCAAAAATAATTCCATATATATGTTCAGAGGTTTTATGTTTGCACATAAAGTTTTGATGCAAAAGAACATTTGTTATTGCTTTAGTAAAAAAGATAATTTTTGATGCTCCACAGTAACTATTCACAAGACATTTTTTGCCTTTTTTGCACAAGCCACGATAAATATTTCTCAAAGCTTTGTATGCTAATATAGCATGATCGGACGTACACACAAATTTTTCGTCCAGAATTTTTATATTTTAAAATATATTTTTTATAATGGGTGTATTTACCACCTCCACATGCATGTCAGACCGTAGATAGTTTCAGGACTCTCAACTAGGATTCTCAGCTACTAGTGAACTGCATATACCTTGGAATCTCACTCACTCGGATGTTGTGAAATGTCTGCTTCTCGATTACTGGGCAACACGAATACTCCGCGCCAAGATTTCCTTCAAACACAACAAAAAAGAAAGCTGTTGTTTAATTAACAAAATAAAATACTGTACCATTTAAAAAGAATTACCGCGTGCGAAGACAAAGTTGTCATGGAAGCACGACGTTTTAATCACCTAAAGTTACAAGATTATTAACACCAGCCAACCAGCTGGGAGGGTGCAAAACCGAAGAAACGGGACTGTATTAACATCATGCTCGGTGAAATCAAACACAGTAGATGGCAACTACCGTTCCTTGGGGCTCTATATAAAGGAGGAGATTGATCAGCACATCCTTGCACAAGAAGGAAGAAGGTTGCGAGCAACTGACAGACATGGCTAACACGAAGCTTCTGGCCGTGTTCGCTCTCTTGCAGGTCCTGTCGCTCCACCTCCACATCCATGGCGTCTCCGCCGCGGCCAGCATCGCGCACCGGCACAGGAAGCCCGGCGGCAGCTGCCACATCAGCGGCTTCCTGCATGGCAAGTCCCACAAGTGCAACAAGAAGAACGGATCCGACTGCTGCGTCTCCGGCCGCCGCTACCCGCAGTTCAGGTGCTCGCCCCCGGTGTCGGCCAAGACGCCGGCGATCCTGACGCTGAACAGCTTCGCGAAGGGGGGGGACGGCGGCGGCAAGTCCTTCTGCGACAACCGCTTCCACCCGGACAGCGAGAGGGTGGTGGCGCTCTCCACGGGGTGGCTGCGCCTCGACGGCACGCGCAGGTGCAACAAGATGATCCGCATCAACGGGAACGGCCGCTCCGTGCTGGCCAAGGTCGTCGACGAGTGCGACTCCGTGAACGGCTGCGACGCCGAGCATAACTTCGAGCCGCCGTGCCCGAACAACGACGTCGACGCGTCGCCGGCCGTGTGGAAGGCGCTGGGACTCAGGCAGTCCATCGGGGAGTTCAAGATCACTTGGTCTGATGTGTGACCTATGCCACGTTGCCATGGAGACCGACCTCGCGTTATTATTCTACACGTGGAGTAATGCACGTGTGGAAACTACGTACTACTACTACTCACTTATTAAACGATGTGTGCATGCGATGCTACTCTCGGTGTCGGAGTTGCTGCTAGTTAAATAATTAAGACACTGGTTATTATGTATTTCATATTTTCACAGGTTTATGTATTTGTCATGTTTCCAATATTATGCATGGGTGATATACCATTTACATTTTTATTCTCTGATCTCGCCTCTAAATAAATAATGCATACGTATCTTGAATGTTTCTTTGTGTACTTGTGTCTTGTGCCGTGAAAGGCCATCTATTTTCACCTCTTTGAGCAGTTCAGTTTTGTTGAAAGTTTGAAACAACAACTTCAAAGCGAACTCACAATAGCCTAAACAAATTTATTGTGTTAAGGATTAGAAACTCTTGACAAGCAACGACATCGACGGTGAGTGATGGTTTAGTCGCGGCAAGATCTTGCTAGTATGCTTCATTTCCGGCGTTTCCGACTAGTGTTTCTGCTGGACTTCTCTATTGTGAAGGCGGAGCTACTTCCTCAGGTGGCGAGTGGCGACGATGACCTGCAAGCGGCGGTCCGGTTGTGAAGATCTTCATTGGCGTGGGCCTTGCATATCTTTTCTTCAAAGTTCGTTTTTAGAACCGGAGCTGCCGATAGCTGCACGAAGAGTCATCTATTTGACATAGGCCGATGCGGGTTTCACATGCGTTGGTGCCAAGGTGGATATGTGTTCCCTCGTGACGGTCGGCTAGGGTGTTTGTACCAGTTTTTGGATGGTCTAATTAACCAACCAACTCTTTTCTGCTTAATCAATAAAAATAGGAAATCTTTTGCCTCGTTTAAAAAAAACCGAGATGGTTGAAATTTTGTCTACATGAAAGATGATAGAAGTTCCTTGAATGTTAGGTGTATACTCTGCTAATTGAAGACTCTTTTTGAGTTAATTTTAGAGGAAGTTAATTAGAACAACAATAACCATCCGATCTTCTGCAAGTCAAATACAATCCTTTAGATCCGAGATCGATTCTACTAGTCCTCGATGGTACAATCAGCTGTTTGAAGCCCCACTATAGCCTCCCCCACCAGTGGCCGTTCTCCTTAGGGCATGTACAGTAATCCACCGTCAGCCGTCTGTATGAGGTGCCATATCAGTTTTTTAGTGACGTGGAGGTGTGAGAATAAGGAGAGAGGAGGAATCCGTCTACAACTCGGCAGACGGTCGAGAGCCGCAATCGCTAGCTATAGACAACTTTCCTCCCCGTCGTATGCTAAGCCCGTCAGTAAGCTGCATGTTCTCACCAAAAAAACTAGTCCTGCTACTGCAAGCGAAACTGACGGTTTCACATCTTAAAAAAGACAATCCATTGTATGGCGCGTCTCCACGCCCGTTTGCAGATGACATGGAGGTAAGCTACAACCGATAGCTGTCTAAACTATTGCTCATGCCCTTAGGACTTCACCCTCCGAAGCTATTTTCTTTAGGAACATTTGTGTTTTTGTGCTTCACCGCGTGTACCAAATTGATGCGCTAGATATATTTCCTCTGTACCCTATTATAAGGCGTTTTAGTACATTGTTATAGTATGCTAAAATGTCTTATAGTTAGGTACATAGGGAGTATGACTACGTATATATTAGTGGGCTACTAGGAAAATGGTCGTCTGTGGCGCACCTAAAAGGACCATCCGTGGCGCACTAGTGGTGCGCCACGGGCCTTGCGCTACGCCTATCTCCACATAACCGTGGCGCACCACCACGGATATGTTGGCAGGTGCGTTACGCCTTGGATCTTCTGTGGCGCACGTTGCAGTGCGCCACTAAGCTGCGCATGTGCGATTTAGTTGCAGTGCGCCACAGAAGCTATGCCATGTGTGTCACGGGTGTCTTTTTTTTAATTTCAGGGCCATATGATATACAATACATATTATATAAGCAGATATACACACAGATATAAGATATACAGTTATATATATATATACACAATTTGCAAAACAAGATTGAAACAAATACATATAGATAAGTCTTATACATGAATACATAAGTTATATATTGTTTCGATCAAGTTACAAAGTAGTTGGTGACATACGAATACATGTGTCGATCGAACAAGTTAGAGCTCGGAAGCTCGCCTAGACATCTAAACTAGCTAGACACAAACACGGGATAAACAACCAAAGAAGATAAGCATGATCACCGCCGCGACGAAGGTGTAGGTCTTCATCCGGTTCCTCGTCCTAACTCCCGCTAGATAGCGCGTGTATCTAGCTTCCGCCTCCGCCATAGTGTTGTACCCTTTGTAGCTATTATCGCTGAAACGGTGTACCTGTCTCCGGCAGTCTTCTCAATCATCGTAGACTCCGGGAACCCGTCCCTTGTACACGACGTATCACGTCATCTATAAGTTGACAATAATAATTAACCAATGATTGAAAAAAACATATATAATTAAAGTCGCATATGAAGATACACTTATAGAAAGTACTCCTAAATCAAAAAGACCAAACTCAAAAAGCATGCCTCATATATAACTAGGTTGTTCGACACAGGAATATGCTATGATGGAACTGTTCGCCAAGTAGGATGCATAACACTTGGACCTGTGCATAGCACAAGGCGGACAATCTCATCGCAGCACATTCACATATAGTGTGCCACGACATTTCAATCATCGGCATTATTCTCGAAAAATACCAAAGTAACTCGAAAAGAATCCATCATATATATATACATAGGTCGTTGGACACAGGAATATGCTACGATGGAACTGTAAGCCAAGTAGGATGCACAAGACCTGGACTTGTGCATATCACAAGGCTCACAATCCCGTCGTAGCACATTCACATATATATTGTGCCACGACATTTCAATCATCGGCATTATTCTCGAAAAAGACCAAATTAAATCAAAAAGAATGCCTCATATATATATATATATATATATATATATATATATATATATATATATATATATATATATATACATAGATCGTTGGAAACAGGAATATGCTACGATGGAACCGTAAGCCAAGTAGGATGCACAACATCTAGACTTGTGCATAACACAAGGCTTACAATCCCGTCGTAGCACATTCACATATATATTGTGCCACGACATTTCAATCATCGGCATTATTCTCGAAAAAGACCAAAGTAAATAAAAAAGAATGCCTCATATATATATAGGTCATTGGACACAGGAATATGCTACGACAAAACCGTGAGCCAAGTAGGATGCACAAGATCTGGACTTGTGCATATCACAAGGCTCACAATCCCGTCATAGCACATTCACATATATATTGTGCCATGACATTTCAATCATCGGCATTATTCTCGAAAAAAGACTAATAAAGTAAGGAAAAAAGAATGACCAAAGTGAGCAAAGGACCAAAGAGTAAGCAAAAAAACCAAGCATTGATTGATATATAATAATAATAAGCAAAAGAAGTAAGCAGTGATTCATAAACCTAATAAGATAAGTATAGTAGCATGTACACTTGTCCACACACACACAAAGATCATTTATAGTTTGTAACTACAACTAGGCCAACATCAAGCCTTCTGGTTCGGCTTAGGGAACGGGAGGACGCCTTGTCTCGTCATGAACTTCCTATAGTCACCCTGCATCTCTAGGCGATCTTCTATGTCACGGTTATTCGGGATATATCCTCCGTAGAAGATCCCCCCCGAAGTCATGACATCACGAAAGATGATTGCCCCAAACTGCTGCTGGATGCGATACATCTCTTGTCTAATATCTGAATCAGTAATCTTGGCCTTTGCTTCGGCCCACTGTTTGAGATGATATGGCAGCATAGAATTCTGCTGGTCAAGTAGGAACGCCCTCACGTGATGGAGTGCGTAGTAGGCTTCCTTCTTACTGTTTTTCGGCTGCTTCACGCAGGGGAACTCCGTTGCGTGGTTGAAGACGTGCCTGCCGAACTTGACCTTCGTACGCACGAAGGTGGTGCCTTTTGTCGAGGCAAAGCCAGTGAGAGCATCATCCAGAACTTCCTTGATCTTGTCGTAGTTTTTCTTCTTTTCTACTCCCCGAGTCGAAATACGTGGCGTGGGAATGCTTTGGCGATAAGGAGATGAGCGTGCAGTGTTCATCTCTGTGCAAAAATTCAAATGGAATGTGTTGGAAAAATAATGATGATAATCTAATAAAGCCAATCGACGGTGGCGAGTGAATAACGACTTACTCGGGAAAGTAAGGCACAAGAATGTATTCCTTTGTCTTGTTCGCCACGAAGATTCTTTTTAGGTACGAGGCCACTATACGTCGTTCGGCGGGGGAACCCAAGCAGCCGTCACGCATGTAGTAGGAGTCCACTATAGCGATGCCCGGTGTGTTCTCTCTAATGATCTGCATGGCCAGGCTGAGAGAAAGCAGACGGACCATGGTATAGTGCAGCGGGTATAGGTGGAACATATTAAAGATGTCGTCGAACCGCAGGAAGAACAGATCCACAGGGGCATTGTCGACTAAGCCCAAGCCTGGTGGCACCTTAACCACGAATACCGGGTGCGAGGGATCTTTCTCCGATAGAAGGCGTCTCTCTATCGTCAGCATGCCGTCATGCACACTCTATAGTTCTGAACTGGCGAGCCTCCGCAAATTCTTAGGTAGCATGGGCTCACCCGCCACATGAATCCTCCACATAATACCCTCGGGTCTTGGTGGCCCGTCCTGAAACCTGATCTGATTCGCAGTTGTTGACACCACCGGCTAGCTCGAGCTGCTAGATTTTCTTTTCCTGCCCTTTTTTTCCTTTTGGAGAGCGGGCAGGCACCGCAATCTAAGCACCGACTGCCCTATGTAGTGCGTCAGGGCTTAGAATAAATGGTCGGTTGGTTGTATCAGCTGGCTCTGTAAAGGCGCAAGCTGGAGGCGTCTCCTGAGAACCAAACAGACGCTTGGTGATAGTGGCTTTCTCTATGGGGCCACCAGCTAGGTCTTCGTTGCTAAACTAAGTGTTGAAGAAGTGATCATTCCAGTCTTCGTCGTCCTTGGCCGGATCCTGCGCCATGTGCATATCATCAACATGATCATCCGACCCACCGCGTGGAGGTGACGGCGAGGGCGGTAAGGGGGACTTGCCACCGCTTGTCGCTGGCACGACAGGCGGTGTTGTTGTCTGTGGCGTGATGGCCCCCGCCGTCCCCAAACGGATCATGCTCTTTGGCCATTGCAAGAATAAGCTGAAGCAAGTTCTGAGGACAGCCGACTCTTCTTCATCCGCTCCTGGGGGTTGAATGGGAGGTTCCAGGTCGTCGCAGCCCCTTAGCACCCGACTAATTTTAACCCTGTGCACGCTATCTGACATCGTCCTTGAGTGGAACGTGGGCTGCAAGGGTTGAACGATGGTACCCTTGGCAACATCCCTCGGCTCGTTGTTCACGTAGCATAAGAGAGTGCAAGGAATATCCGTTTGCGGAAAACATGTACGGCGTTGTCAGAGATGCCATAAGAGTAATAGATGGCGTGAAAGGCGGTAAAGCAATTTGTTTACCGTGATGGCGTCGAGATCGGCTAATGTCGAGGCACCGCATACGGCGACGGGCGTGCAAGAGACGGAAGGGCTGCTTGATGGCGCCGTACTGGCCGCCGGTGTATTCTCCCTATCGCCGGGTGCTTGGAGCTCCGGTGCCGCCGCGACGATGGCAGGGGGCACCAACATGTACTCCGGCACCGCGGTGATGGCAGGGGGAGTCACCAACACTTTCAGCGCCACGGTGCTAGCGGGCGGAGTCACGAACACGTAGTTCGCCTGATTCGTCGGCGCCGCGTTGTTCGAGTGGCTGCTGACCATGCTTGGAATCAGGCACGGCCCTACTCGACCACCCGCACTCCAGTTCGCTATTGACTCCAGCAAGGTAGGCAGGAAGGACGTGAGGGTGATTGCCAGGTTGTCTTGGACGATCTGCGGGATCCGCGCCACTTGTTCCTTAAGTTCTTGAACCTCGCGGTTTTCCTCCTCGCTCCTTCCCGACTGCGCCACATGCGTCCTCGGCGGTGGACCAAAATGATCCACCCAATTCTTACCCCCGAGGTCGGCCAGACGGCCAGCCGACGACGGCTTCTTCGTAACCGGCTCTATTTTCTTGGCCCGGTTCATCGCCCTGTTAAAAGGGTTATCCCACCGGGTGGCCGCCGTCAACCCCTGGGATGAGGAACCCTGGGATCCATGACTAGCAACAATTTCCTCCTCCTGCAGAAGAAGTAACAGTGAATCGTTTAGATCATCGATTAGCTAGAATGCAATCGAGTTGATCCGTGGTAATTATATTACTTACCACAATTTCCTCGAATTCCTTCACCGCAGGATCCGCGGTGAGTTGTTTGGTTTTTGGGTCCACATGGTAACGGGCCCTGATGAAGTTTTGAACCTGCCCGGGTTCGAATTTCACAAAGGGGTTTTCTATCCCCTTGGATCTATACTCTTCGTCCTCCTTATTCCATTTGGCCTCCGCAGTTCTGTATCCACCAGATCCGAGATGGTGATGACCTATATTCATCGCCTGCAGCACCTTTCCTCGATTACTATTGGACGGGGCTCTTTCGGATTCACACCTCTCCTTGAACTCCCGGAACTGATCTTCGGTGATCTGCGGGTCAATCTTCTGGATCTCCTCGAGACTTTTGACTCCTTTATAGATCTTCTTCTTTATCCGGGTTCTCCAGCTGGCCAGGGCGGTGCTCATCTTTGTGAGGGCGGATTTGTTTACTTCATTCCCATGATAATTTGTGTTCTGATACTTAGCAGGGAACTTGTATCTTGTGTGCAGCTTCTCGAAGAGGAGTGTGCGCAAGTGGCCATTATCTTTATGCTGGAGATTCTCGGTGTTGATCGAGATGGTTGTCCGGGTGATCGCCGCCACTTGCCCACCGTACCCTTTGACGACAAGGGAGGGCTCCAAAGGAACCCCTGATGGGCTCACTTCGGTAATTTCCTCTCTGACAGTGTCAACCGTGTTCGGGCGCCGTTCCTTCGGCTTCTTCTTCTTATTAGGAGGATTGCTACCACTCCCTGTGCCCTCGCCGCCATCAGTGGTTTCATCACCCGTCGTTCCTTTGGATTCTTCCTCCGCGTCTTCCATCTCATCGTCCTCGCTCTCCGAAGGATGGTATTCTTCATCGTATTCTAGCCGCTGGGCCGCCTCCCAAAATGTCAATTGTTTATTTGGAGGTCTGAGTTCTCCTTCAGCGCTGATGTGCTTAGAACATCCAGCCTCGTCGTTGTCACACATCTTTGCACTAATAAAAAACAAATAATTGGTTAAATGCACGAAAAAATCCGGCATGACCTTTGCTAATTTTCTTAAACTAGGAGTGCCCAATTTCTGCCGAAACGGAAGTTAATCAACATTCCGGCAAAAATCGGGACTCATTTCATACAAGTACCTGCATACATGACATAAGAAAGTGCTTCATATACAAGCACAAGTACAATTTCAAGTGCTACAATTATATCACCACAGATTATATCAACTGTCATTGATGACAGCAAGCAAATACATACAGATTATAGCACCTGTCATTATATGACAGTATGGATCATCAGTAAATGTGTACACATTGTTTCAAGTACTCATATCATGCTCTGTTTCACAGTATTGTTCCAAGTACTCATAAAACACAGTATAAAATAGGAAACATAATCCACAACTAAAGAAGCTTGGATACAAACACATATCATGCTCTGCTACAGAGAATTTCACAACCCCAAGACCTGAACATAGGTACTGCTAGCAAATGCAATCAACATTTCAAGGAAGACAAGCTACTCTGAACCTTACTCTAAGCCTAAGAATGCTGAATCACTCGAGCGCATTACAAACAATAGTAATATCAAACAATTAGAAAGTAATATCAAACAATAGTAGAGGCTCTAATCAGGGGTGTATTATTTGTTGATGCAATTTAGCTTAATTACCTCCAACATTATACACACAAGTACCCATCTATCCATAACCAACAACAATAACCAAGCCTTTTATCCCAATCAATTTGTGGTAGGCTATCTATCCATAACCAAGATGTACCAGAACTAGCAGTACAATATAAGTACATGCTAAACTTTTTAAACATATCAACACACGTATGACATGCTAAAGTATGACACGTTACTGAAATTGCTATGCTAACATGCCAAAGCATAGGCATAAAATGTATAATATATGAAAGAACAGTACTCCAACATATTGAAGAAATACGAAGGACCAACTAACTACAACTGAACATTCTCCGACATATGAAGCACCAATTCAACATTGATTGACATTACATGCATGTAGCGTCTATCAATAGAGAACAGGTCAAACCAAGCCAAGTCAGCAGATAGAGAACAGGACTCACAAGACCACACACGCATCTTCATCATAATGGGGAAGCAGAGAAACAAGTGGACATTCAAAACTTACTAAAAATCATCTCCTACTGTATATCTTTAAGCAGCCGTGCATTCATAATCCAAGCAACTCGATTACCATTATCCATCATCATCATATACTAGACATATTAGTACTACTCCGAACATATTAATACCGAAGACAACTGAATGTTTTCTGACATAGTATTAAGTACCAATTCAACATTGATTGACATTACAAGCAGCAACATACCAATGGAGAAGGAACCGTGTGGGCAGGGAGAGAGGGAGAGAGAGGAGGCTCACCTCCTATGAGGCGAGGACGACGACGAGCGCGTGGGAGAGGCGGCGGCCTCCTCCTCCTCAGCCTCGAGCGGCGGCGGCCTCCTCCTCCTCGAGCGGCGATGACCTTTTCCTCCACGGATCGGCAGCGACGCGGGCCTCCTTCTCGAGCGGCGCGATCCTCCTCCTCCACAAGCAGAGCGGGCCTCCTCCTCCACGGATCGGCAGCGGCGCAGGAATCCTCCTCCTCGAGAGCGCAGCAGTGGCAGATCGAGAAAGCAGTGGCGGATCGAGAGCGCAGCGCGGCGGGGCTCGATGTGGTGTCTGAGATGGAGATGAGATAGGCGGACGTGGCGCGGTTACCCGTAGCGCACTTGGCCAGGGTGCGCTACGCCAATGTGGGTTGGACTATCAGATAAGAGGGCGGCCACCCCACTAGTTAACACTAGCACTGTCTTATCCCACTGGTTTTGCCCACTACTCTATTCTAAACTTGTGAGCACCCAGGTTCGAATCCTGGTGCCCCACTTTTTTATTTTTATTTTAAAAATACTTTTAAATGTTCCAAAAAATGCCCAAAAATGGTGATATATTCCATAGAAGTTTTGTTTTGTTTTAAAATACTTTTAAATATTCCAAAAATGCCCAAAAGTGATAATATATGTCATAAAAGTGGTACAAATATGATTCAAAGTATAACTAAATTTCATAATAACTTGTCCATGAATATACAATCTTTTTTGACCATGCATTTTACAATATTTTTTGAGCTAGCGTTTTACAATCTTTTTTCCCTTCTTTGTCGCGGTTGAATAATTTAGCCCCGGCTCTTTAATGTTTATTCTTTCGAACGGGCTACCTTTTTTGGGTAGGGTTGTCCTTTTTCTTCTTGTGATGTATGTTGTTGCATCGTAGTCATCGTCATCTTCAATCTTTGGATCGCCGTACTGGTCGAAGTCTTGCTCGTTGGCGACTCCATCCATTCCGATGATGTTTCTTTTTCCTCTCCTCACGACAACACGGCTAGGCTTTGTCGGGGCGGTAATGAAAAAAAATTGGTCCACTTTGGTAGCCAGTACCCACGGTTCATTTTTCGCGGCCACGTTCGCACCAGCGGCCTTGGATTTGGCTGCTTCGGGTATAACCATGGTTGTGAAATACCGGTCTTCTCTTTCGACGCTCTTTGCCCATCTGACATGGAACATCGACACCTTTTCTCCACAGTAGTCGAGCTCCCAGATCTCATCGATTCTTCCGTAGAATCTTTCCTTCACGTTGTCATCGGTGTAGAATTCTGACGTTACGCCTGAGTTCTGATAATCACACTTGTTGTCCTTTTCCTCCGTGTAGAATGTGTAGCCGTTGATATCATACGCCTGATAGGTCACCAGGTTTTGCATCGGTCCCTACGACAAGGTGAATATGATATTTTCCGTGTCAGAAGAATGCGATCACGGGGGATTATCAAGGAGCGTCTGCCTAAACCAACACGTGAAATCTGAGTTGTGCTCTTTGATTATTTCTCCCTGCGTCCTCTATATGCCCCGGTCATTGTACTTCTTCTCGATTAACCTTTTGTGCTTCTGTACCCAAGGATCGACCATTTCTAAATGTTGTAGCACGACGAGGTTTGCTCGATCAAAGTCCGCGCGTCGAAAATCGAAGTCTGCATGCAGTATGCGACGACCCTCTCGGTGACCAGATCCGTCTAGCTTGCCAAGGTGCCTATTGACGGGAAGACCGACAGGGTTCTCGATGTCTAGATAATTTGTGCAGAAAGAGATGCACTCTTCGGCCAGAAAGCCCTTGGCTATGCTTCCATCTGGACAGGTCCTGTTGCGAACGTATCCTTTGATGTGTCCGTTCATCCTTTCGAACGCCATCATGCTGCGGAGGAACATCGGCCCGAATTGGACGATGTCCTCCACGACATGGACCAGTAGATGCACCATAATGTCGAAGAATGCGGGTGGGAAGTAGACCTCAAGCTCACATAGTATCACCACGATCTCCTCATGTAGCCTCCCGAGCTGATTCACGCCAATCGACTTCCTAGAGATGACGTCGAAAAACTTGCAGAGGCCAAATAACGTTCCACGGACGTGCTCGTCCATTATCCCTCTTAGTGCGACCGGAAGTACCTGCGTCATTAGCACGGCACAGTCGTGAGACTTCATGCCACTGAACCTCTGCTTCGCCTCGTCTAGGTATCTGCTTATCTTGCCCGCGTAGCCGTAAGGAAATTTGACTCCTAGAAGGCACTTGAAAAACTGTTTGATCTCATCCTGGCTTAGAGTGAAGCAAGAAGGCGGGCAATAATATTCGTTCTTCTTGAACTTTTTACCCTTCCGACGACCTTGTGTCGTCTCCGACTCATGACATCGTCATCTTCCTCAGATGGATGTCAAAACAGCATTCCTCAATGAAGACATTGATGAAGAGTTGTATATGATGCAACCCAAAGGTTTTGTTGATCCTAAAGATGCTAACAAGGTATGCAAACTTCAACGGTCCATATATGGATTGAATCAAGCATCCCGAAGTTGGAATCAACATTTTGATAAGGTAATCAAAAGTTTTGGTTTTATACAGACTTATGGAGAAGCTTGTATTTACAAGAAAGTGAGTGGGAGATCTGTAGCATTCTTAATACTATATGTAGATGACATATTGTTGATTGGTAATGATGTAGACCTTCTTAATAGTATCAAGGAATATTTGAATAATAGTTTTTCAATGAAGGATCTTGGCGAAGCAGCTTACATATTAGGCATAAAGATTTATAGAGATAGATCGAGACGCCTAATATCATTGTCACAAAGTACATATTTGGAAAAAGTTCTAAAGAGGTTTGGAATGGAAGATAGCAAGAAAGGGTTCTTGCCCATGTTGCCCAATACGACCTTGAGTAAAACTCAAAGTCCGACAACGGCAGAAGATAGAGAAAGGATGAGTAAGACTCCCTATGCCTCAGCCATAGGATCTCTAATGTATGCCATGCTATGTACTAGACCCGACATTGCATATGCTGTTAGTTTAACTAGCAGATATCAAAGTGATCCAGGAGTGGATCATTGGACAGCGGTCAAAAACATCCTTAAGTACTTGAGAAGAACTAAGGATATGGTTCTTTCTTATGGAGATGATGAACAACTCGTTGTTAATGGTTACACCGATGCTAGTTGGAACACCGATCCGGATAATTCTAAATCACAATCTGGATACGTATTTACTTTGAATGGTGCAGCAGTTAGCTGAAGGAGTGCAAAGCAAATCGTTGTGGCAAGATCTTCAACTGAATCGGAATACATGGCTGCTTCGGAGGCTTCACAAGAAGCGATATGGATGAAAGAGTTCATTACAGAGCTGGGTGTGGTTCCTAGTGCGCTGGACCCAATGTCTATCTACTGTGATAACATGGGCGCCATAGCCAATGCGAAAGAACCAAGGTCACACAAGAAGCTGAAGCACATCAAGCTGCGTTTTCACGCTATTCGAGAACATGTCCAAGATGGGGACATAAAGATTTGCAAAGTACACACAGATCTGAATGTGGCGGATCCGTTGACTAAACCTCTCCCGAGGGCAAAACATGACCAACACCAAACTGCCATGGGTGTTCGCTATATTACCATGTAATTGTTGGAGATATGCCCAAGAGGCAATAATAAAGTGGGTTATTATCATATCTTCATACTTATGATAAATGTTTACATACCATGCTATAATTGTATTAACCGGAAACATTAATACTTGTGTGATTTGTAAACTAAAAAAAAAGAGTCCCTAGTAAAGCCTCTTGTTAAACTAGCTTGTTGGTTAATATATGATCATGGTTTCCTGATCATGAACATAGAGATGTTATTAACAACAGGATCATATCATTAGGATAATGATGTGATGGACATACTCCTATAGATAAGCGTAGCATAAAGATCAAGTCATTTTAATAGTTCAATTGCTATATGCTTTCTGATACATAGTAACCTAATTCCTTCGACCATGAGATCATGCATATCACCTTTGCCGGATGGATGCTTTGATGACATCAAACACCACACCGTAACTGGGTGGCTATAAAGGTGGCATTGAGTGTTCGGAAAGTATTGGTTGAAACACATGGATCAAGAGTGGGATTTGTCCATCCATATGACAGATAGATATACTCTGGGCCCTCTCGGTGTAATGCCATCCAATTAGCTTGCAAGCATGTGACTGGCTCACAAGGGATCACATATCACGGGAACGAGAAAAGAGTACTTATCGGTAACGAGGTTGAACTAGGTATGCAGAGATACGGACGATCAAAACCTCGGATAAGTAAACTATCATGAGACAAAGGGAAATTGGTATCGTATGTAAGTGGTTCATTCGATCGCAAAGTAATCGTAGAAATATGTGGGAGCCATATGAATTTCCAGATTCCTCTATTGGTTATTGTTCGGAGAAGTGTCTCGATCATGTCCGCATAATTCACGAACCGTAGGGAGACACACTTAAGGATTCGATGTTGTTGAGTAGTTATGGAATGATGAGTAAGAGACCGAATGTTGTTCGGAGTCTCGGATGGAATCTGGGATATCACGAGGAGATCCGAAATGGTCCGGAGAATAAGATTCATATAAGGAAAGTCCCGTTTCGGAGTTCGGGAATGATTCCGGTGTTTTCATCGGGAACATTCTAGAAGGTTCCGGAATATCCGGCACTCCGGGGGGAAGGGGTACATGAATGTGTTATATCAAGTTGGTATGATTGCATCATGTACTAAGTGTCATTGCTATACCAAATAGAGTATTTAATCAAATCCTAGTTTGAAAAGTCAAACGGCTAGTTTGAAAGTCAAACGGCTATTTTGGGAAAGTGGGAAAGAGGAGAAGGAAGTTTGAAGCCGACTTGGGGGAGGAGTTCCTCCTCCCACCGCCGGCCCTCCTTGAGGCCGAGTTGGGGAGGGACTCCCCTCCCCAGGCGCGCCTCCCTCCACCTATAAAAGGAGGGGCAGGGCTCCCCTCCTAGACACACAAGTTCCTATCCTCTAAATCTAAACCCTAGCCACAGCCTCCGGTTTAGAGCTTCTAATTGCACTAGCCTTCGTATTAGAGCCTTCTAATTGGTGTGTCTAAACCCTAGACCACTAAAGCTCTCTCATACTCCACCATACTCGCTCCGGCTTAAGGCGAAGCCCTGCGAGATCTCCCCTCTACTTCAGGTACCACGCCGTTGTGCTGCCGGAATCGCGAGGAGAGTGCTACAACCTCCGCTGCCTACTGGAACAAGGGAGAGGAAGGTCTTCGTCGAGTACCGAACGTGTGACCGACTGCGGGAGCGCTGCCGGAACGCAGCGCCGGAAGGATCGTCTACGCGATCTTGAGATCGGGAAGAGTACGACTACATCACCCACGAGAATCTGCTCTCGTTAACCGCTTTGGAATCTTCGAGGGTAAGTTACTCCATCGACTCGTTGCTGCAATCTAGTAGATAGATCTTGGCTTGTTTGTTTGTATGCGATAGAAATTTTTTGTTTTCCATGCTACGAACCCCTACAGTAATCTAGATTAGATGACTCTAGTGCAAGTGGGAGACTGTTGGAGATATGCCCTAGAGGCAATAATAAATGTAGTTATTATTATATCTTGTGTTTATGATAAATGTTTACATTCATGCTACAATAGTATTAACAAGGAAACATTAATACTTGTGTGATTTGTAAACTTAAATTGAAGTCCCTAGTAAAGCCTCTATATATTACTAGCTTGTTGGTTAATAAATGATTGTGGTTTCCTATCATGAACATTGAGATGTTATTAACAACAAGATCATATCGTTAGGAGAATGAATGGTGGACATACTCCTATAGATAAGCGTAGCATAAAGATCAAGTCATTTTAATAGTTCAATTTCTATATGATTTCTGATACATAATAACCTAATTCCTTCGACCATGAGATCATGCATATCACCTTCACCGGAAGGATGCTTTGATGACATCAAACACCACACCGTAACTGGGTGGCTATAAAGGTGGCATTGAGTGTTCGGAAAGTATTGGTTGAGACACATGGATAGATATACTCTGGGCCCTCTCGGTGAAATATCATTCAATTAGCTCGCAAGCATGTGACTGGCTCACAAGGGATCACATATCACGGGAACGAGAAAAGAGTACTTATCAGTAACGAGGTTGAACTAGGTATGCAGAGATACCGACGATCATAACCTCGGATAAGTAAACTATCGTGAGACAAAGGGAAATTGGTATCGTATGTAAGTGGTTCATTCGATCGCAAAGTAATCATAGAAATATGTGGGAGCCATATGAATTTCCAGATTCCTCTATTGGTTATTGTTCGGAGAAGTGTCTCGATCATGTCCGCATAATTCACGAACCGTAGGGAGACACACTTAAGGATTCGACGTTGTTTGAGTAGTTATGGAATGATGAGAAAGAGACCGAATGTTGTTCGGAGTCTCGGATGGGATCCGGGATATCACGAGGAGATCCGGAATGGTCCGGAGAATAAGATTCATATCAGGAAAGTCCTGTTTCGGGGTTGGCGAATGGTTCCGGTGTTTTCATCGGGAATGTTCTAGAAGGTTCCGGAATGTCCGGCACTCCGAAGGGGAAGGGTACATGAATGTGTCATACCAAGTTGGAATGATTGCATCATGTACTTGGTGTCATCGCTGAACAAAATAAAGGGTTTAATCAAATCCTAGTTTGAAAAGTCAAACGCCAATTTGAAAAGTCAAACGGCTATTTTGGGAAGTGGAGGGGAAGGTGGAAACCGAGTTGGGGAGGAGTTCCTACCCTCCACCGCCGGCCTCCTTGGGAAACCGGGTTGGAGAGGGACTCCCCTCCCCTGGCGCCCCCCTCCAGCTATATAAGGAGGGGCAGGGCTGCCCCTCCTAGCACCCAACACCACCACCCCGCAAACCCTAGCCCTAGCTGCCGGCTCCTCCTGCAGCCGCCGCCGCCTAGCTAATCCTAGCCGCCGGCCAAGCCTCCTCCTTGGTGTGTCTAAACCCTAGATCGCCGAGGAGCTCTCTCATAGTCCACCATACTCGCTCCGGCTTAAGGCGAAGCCCTGCGAGATCTCCCCTCTACTTCCGGTACCACGCCGTTGTGCTGCCGGAATCGCGAGGAGAGTGCTACAACCTCCGCTGCCTGCTAGAACAAGGGAGAGGAAGGTCTTCGTCGAGTACCGAACGTGTGACCGACTGCGGGAGCGCTGCCGGAACACAGTGCCGGAAGGATCGTCTACGCGATCTTGAGATCGGGAAGAGTACGACTACATCACCCACGAGAATCCGCTCTCGTTAAACACTTTGGAATCTTCGAAGGTGAGTTATTCCATCGACTCGTTGCTACAATCTAGTAGATAGATCTTGGCTTGTTTGTTTGTATGCGATAGAATTTTTTTGTTTTCCATGCTACGAAACCCTACAAGTGGTATCAGAGTCGTGTCTATATGTAGATCTGTTGCACGAGTAGAACACAATGGTCATTGTGGGCGTTGATGCTTTTATTGTCGATTACTTCTTGTGTAGTTTTCATCTTGCGGGATGTTGGGATGAAGCGGCCTGGGCTAACCTTACATGACATCATTCATGAGACTTGCTCCACGCTTGACATGCAACTTGTATTACATAAGTGGCTTTGCGGGTGCCTGTTTCTCCCAGCATAGTTAAGATTCAATTTACAACGGGTGATTAACAATACTAGTATCAATGTTGTGGTTCTTGTTCGTAAGTTAGAACGACACTTATTGAAAGCCTCAAACCACGTAAAACATGCAAAGAAAGTAGAGGCGTCTAACTTTGTTTTGCAGGGGTGTGCAGTGATGTGATATGGCCATGATTGTGATTATATTTGATGTATGCAATGTTCCTTACTGTAAGTTGGCAACCGGCAGGAGCCATATGGTTGTCTTTAATTTTGTTAAGACCCGCGCGTCTATTCAAAGTAGTTGTAATAGTTGAAGCCGGTGGACGACAACCATGGAGAAGCATCATTGACCTTGATGCAATGCCGGTGATGATGGAGATCATGTTCGTGCTTGAAGATGGAGATCGGAAGCACAAAGAATAAAGGCCATATCATATCACATATTATGAATTGCATGTGATGTTAATCCTTTATGCATCTTGTATTGCTTAGTTAACGACGGTAGCATTATAAGATGATCCCTCATGCACATGAATTTCAAGTTCTAAAGTGTTCATCCTTAGTTAGCACTGTTTCTAAAGCTTGTTGTTTCAAAGCACCACGTGATGATCGGGTGTGTTAGATTCCGCAAGTGTATACAACGTGAGCAAGCCATATTTGCTCATGCGGAAGCTAAGGTTTGATCTTGACGAGCCTAGCATGTACAGACATGGTCTCGGAACACGGATCACCGAAAGGTAAAGCATGAATCATATAGTAGATATGATGAACATGTCGATTGTTCGCCATTGAAACTATATCAACTCTTGTGATGATCGGTTTTGATGTGGTGGATTTGGTTCGCGTGATCACTAAAACAATGTGAGGGATGTTGTTTTGAGTGGGAGTTCACCTAGATTAATTTAACTATTAATTAGAACTCAATTTGTCATAAACTTAGTCTAAACTATTGCAAATATGTTGTAGATCAATGGCGGCCCCTACCATCAATTTTAATGCGTTCCTAGAGAAAGAAAAGTTGAAAAACAATGGAAGCAACTTCGCGGATTGGTTCCGCAATTTGAGGATTGTCCTCACAGCTGGTAATTTGACCTATGTGCTGGATGCACCGCTGGGTGACCCACCTGCAGCTACTGCTACCGATGAAGTAAAGAATGTTTACCTCGCTCGGAAGACTCAGTAATCCACATTTCAGTGTGCTATCTTGTATGGTTTAGAATCGGAGCTTCAGAAAAGGTTTGAGAATTCAGACCCACATGATATTGTCCGTGATCTCAAATTGATCTTTGAGACTCACGCGGCGATTGAGAGCTATGAGGTTTCTGAAAAGTTCTTTAACTGCAAGATGGAAGAGGGCAGCTCCGTTAGTGAGCATGTGCTTAAGATGTCTGGGCACGCAAACAAACTTCAAAGCTTGGGTATAGTGATTCCTAATGCTTTGGGGATTTATCGTGTCCTCCAATCACTACCACCAAGTTACAAGAACTTTGTGATGAACTACAATATGCAAAACATGAACAAGCAGTTGCCAGAACTGTTTGCTATGTTAAAATCTGCAGAAGTGGAGATCAATAAAGAGCACCAAGTGTTGATGGTCAATAAGACCACCAAATTCAAGAAAGGCAAGTCTAAGCAAAAGGGACACTTCAAGAAGGGTGGTAAGAAAGTTACTGCGTCGACGAAGAATACCAAGGCTGGACCTAAGCCTGATACTGAGTGCTTTTATTGCAAGGGAGAAGGTCACTGGAAGAGGAATTATCCAAAGTACTTGGCGGATTTGAAGAACAACAACATCAAGAAGAAAGATATATCCGATATACATGTTATTGATGTGTATCTCATTAGTACTCGTAGTAGTGCTTGGGTATTTGAAACTGGTTCGGTTGCTCATATTTGTAGCTCGAAACAGGTGCTGCAGAATAAACGGAAGCTAGCGAAGAACGAGGCGACGATGCGCGTGGGAAACGGATCAAAGGTTGATTTGATCGCGGTCGGCACGCTACCCCTTCATCTACCATCGGGATTAGTTTTATACTTAAATAATTGTTATTTGGTGCCTGCGTTAAGCATGAACATTATATCGGGATCTTGTTTATTGCGATACGGTTACTTGTTTAAGTCCGAGAATAATGGTTGTTTGATTTATATGAGTAATATGTTTTATGCACATGCACCTTTGATGGATGGTCTATTCTTATTGAATCTCGATACTGGAAATTCACATATTAATAACATTGAGGCTAAACGTTTGAAATCGAGCGATAACTCGACCTATATGTGGCACTGTCGTCTTGGTCACATTGGAGTGAAGCGCATGAAGAAACTCCATTCCGATGGACTTCTTGAATCACTTGATTTCGAATCACTTGAAAGATGCGAAGCATGTCTGATGGGTAAAATGACTAAGACTCCATTTTCTGGCATGATGGAGCGAGCTACGGACTTATTGGAAATCATACATACCGATGTGTGTGGTCCAATGAGTGTAGCATCGCGCGGTGGTTATCGTTATGTTCTTACCTTCACGGATGACTTGAGTAGATATGGGTATATCTATTTCATGAAACATAAGTCCGAAACTTTCGAGAAGTTTAAGGAATTTCGAAGTGAGGTGGAGAATCAACGTAACAAGAAGATTAAATTTCTACGTTTTGATCGTGGAGGTGAATATCTAAGTTACGAGTTTGGCGAGCATTTGAAGAAATGCGGAATACTTTCACAATTGACACCGCCGGGAACACCACAGCGTAATGGTGTGTCCGAACGTCGTAATCGAACTCTCTTAGATATGGTTCGTTCTATGATGTCACTTATAGATTTACCGCTATCATTTTGGGGTTATGCATTAGAAACAGCCGCATTCACTTTAAATAGGGCACCATCTAAATCCATTGAAACGACACCGTATGAATTATGGTTTGGGAAGAAACCTAAATTGTCGTCCCTTAAAGTTTGGGGTTGCGAAGCCTATGTAAAGAAGTTACAGCCGGACAAGCTTGAACCCAAAGCGGAAAAATGCGTCTTCATAGGATACCCAAAGGAAACTATTGGGTATACCTTCTATCATAGATCCGAAGGCAAAGTCTTCATTGCCAAGAATGGATCCTTTCTAGAGAAGGAATTTCTCTCGAAAGAAGTGACTGGAAGGAAAGTAGAACTCGACGAGGTTGTCAAACCTTCTCTCGAAATTGCGAGTAGCGCATCACCGGAAGAAGTTCCTATTGTGCCTGCACCAATAAGAGAGGAAGCTAATGATGATGATCATGAAACTTCGGTTGTAGTTGCTACAGAGCCTCGCAGGTCAACGAGAACTCGTACCACTCTAGATTGGTATGATCCCGTTATGAGTGTCATGTTGGTGGACAACACCGATGAACCTGCGACATATGAGGAAGCGATGATGAGCCCAGATTCCAATAAATGGCAAGAAGCCATGAAATCCGAGATTGGATCCATGTACGAAAACCAAGTATGGACTTTGGTGGACTTACCGGATGGCCGGAAGGCTGTCGAGAACAAATGGATTTTCAAGAAGAAAACAGATGCTGATGGTAATGTTAATGTCTATAAAGCTCGACTTGTCGCAAAAGGGTTTCGACAAATTCAAGGAGTTGACTACGATGAGACTTTCTCACCTGTAGCGAAGCTAAAGTCTGTGAGGATTATGTTAGCAATCGCTGCATATTATGATTATGAGATATGGCAGATGGATGTCAAAACAGCATTCCTCAATGGAGACATTGATGAAGAGTTGTATATGATGCAACCCAAAGGTTTTGTCGATCCTAAAGATGCTAACAAGGTATGCAAACTTCAACGGTCCATATATGGATTGAAGCAAGCATCCCGAAGTTGGAATCAACGTTTTGATAAGGTAATCAAAGTTTTTGGTTTTATACAAACTTATGGAGAAGCTTGTATTTACAAGAAAGCGAGTGGGAGCTCTGTAGCATTCTTAATACTATATGTAGATGATATATTGTTGATTGGGAATGATGTAGACCTTCTTAATAGTGTCAAGGAATATTTGAATAATAGTTTTTCAATGAAGGATCTTGGCGAAGCAGCTTACATATTAGGCATAAAGATTTATAGAGATAGATCGAGACGCCTAATATAATTGTCACAAAGTACATATTTGGACAAAGTTCTAAAGAGGTTTGGAATGGAAGATAGCAAGAAAGGGTTCTTGCCCATGTTGCCCAATACGACCTTGAGTAAAACTCAAAGTCCGACAACGGCAGAAGATAGAGAAAGGATGAGTAAGACTCCATATGCCTGAGCCATAGGATCTCTAATGCATGCCATGCTATGTACTAGACCCGACATTGCATATGCTGTTAGTTTAACTAGCAGATATCAAAGTGATCCAGGAGTGGATCATTGGACAGAGGTCAAAAACATCCTTAAGTACTTGAGAAGAACGAAGGGTATGGTTCTTTCTTATGGAGGTGATGAACAGCTTGTTGTTAATGGTTACACCGATGCTAGTTGGAACACCGATCCGGATGATTCTAAATCACAATCTGGATACGTATTTACTTTGAATGGTGCAGCAGTTAGCTGGAGGAGTGCAAAGCAAAGCGTTGTGGCAAGATCTTCAACTAAATCGGAATACATGGCTGCTTCGGAGGCTTCACAAGAAGCGATATGGATGAAAGAGTTCATTACAGAGCTGGGTGTGGTTCCTAGTGCGCTGGACGCAATGTCTATCTACTGTGATAACATGGGCGCCATAGCCAATGCGCAAGAACCAAGGTCACACAAGAAGCTGAAGCACATCAAGCTGCGTTTTCACGCTATTCGAGAACATGTCCAAGATGGGGACATAAAGATTTGCAAAGTACACACAGATCTGAATGTGGCGGATCCGTTGACTAAACCTCTCCCGAGGGCAAAACATGACCAACACCAAACTGCCATGGGTGTTCGGTATATTACCATGTAATCTAGATTAGATGACTCTAGTGCAAGTGGGAGACTGTTGGAGATATGCCCTAGAGGCAATAATAAATGTAGTTATTATTATATCTTTGTGTTTATGATAAATGTTTACATTCATGCTATAATAGTATTAACAAGGAAACATTAATACTTGTGTGATTTGTAAACTTAAATTGAAGTCCCTAGTAAAGCCTCTATATATTACTAGCTTGTTGGTTAATAAATGATTGTGGTTTCCCTATCATGAACATTGAGATGTTATTAACAACAAGATCATATCGTTAGGAGAATGATATGGTGGACATACTCCTATAGATAAGCGTAGCATAAAGATCAAGTCATTTTAATAGTTCAATTGCTATATGCATTCTGATACATAATAACCTAATTCCTTCGACCATGAGATCATGCATATCACCTTCACCGGAAGGATGCTTTGATGACATCAAACACCACACTGTAACTGTGCGTCTATAAAGGTGGCATTGAGTGTTCGGAAAGTATTGGTTGAGACACATGGATCAAGAGTGGGATTTGTCCATCCATATGACAGATAGATATACTCTGGGCCCTCTCGGTGAAATATCATCCAATTAGCTTGCAAGCATGTGACTGGCTCACAAGGGATCACATATCACGGGAACGAGAAAAGAGTACTTATCAGTAACGAGGTTGAACTAGGTATGCAGAGATACCGACGATCATAACCTCGGATAAGTAAACTATCGTGAGACAAAGGGAAATTGGTATCGTATGTAAGTGGTTCATTCGATCACAAAGTAATCGTAGAAATATGTGGGAGCCATATGAATTTCCAGATTCCTCTATTGGTTATTGTTCGGAGAAGTGTCTCGATCATGTCCGCATAATTCACGAACCGTAGGGAGACACGCTTAAGGATTCGACGTTGTTTGAGTAGTTATGGAATGATGAGAAAGAGACCGAATGTTGTTCGGAGTCTCGGATGGGATCCGGGATATCACGAGGAGATCCGGAATGGTCCGGATAATAAGATTCATATAAGGAAAGTCCTGCTTCGGGGTTGGAGAATGGTTCCGGTGTTTTCATCGGGAATGTTCTAGAAGGTTCCGGAATGTCCGGCACTCCGAAGGGGAAGGGTACATGAATGTGTCATACCAAGTTGGAATGATTGAATCATGTACTAGGTGTCATCTCTGAACAAAATAAAGGGTTTAATCAAATCCTAGTTTGAAAAGTCAAACGCCAATTTGAAAAGTCAAACGGCTATTTTGGGAAGTGGAGGGGAAGGTGGAAACCGAGTTGGGGAGGAGTTCCTCCCCTCCACCGCCGGCCCCCTTGGGAAACCGATTTGGGGAGGGACTCCCCTCCCCTGGCGCGCCCCCTCCACCTATATAAGGAGGGGCAGGGCTGCCCCTCCTAGCACCCAACACCACCACCCCGCAAACCCTAGCCCTAGCCGTCGGCTCCTCCTGCAGCCGCCGCCGCCCTAGGGCAAGCCGCCGCCTCCTAGCTAATCCTAGCCGCCGGCCAAGCCTCCTCCTTGGTGTGTCTAAACCCTAGATCGCCGAGGAGCTCTCTCATAGTCCACCATACTCGCTCCGGCTTAAGGCGAAGCCCTGCGAGATCTCCCCTCTACTTCCGGTACCACGTCGTTGTGCTGCCGGAATCGTGAGGAGAGTGCTACAACCTCCGCTGCCTGCTGGAACAAGGGAGAGGAAGGTCTTCGTCGAGTACCGAATGTGTGACCGACTGCAGGAGCGCTGCCGGAACGCAGCGCCGGAAGGATCGTCTACGCGATCTTGAGATCGGGAAGAGTACGACTACATCACCCACGAGAATCCGCTCTAGTTAAACACTTTGGAATCTTCGAGGGTGAGTTATTCCATCGACTCATTGCTACAATCTAGTAGATAAATCTTGTCTTGTTTGTTTGTATGCGATAGAAATTTTTTGTTTTCCATGCTACGAAACCCTACAGCATGTTGATTATGGTGGCGACCAGACTCTCGCACACGTTTTTCGTGATATGCATGATGTCGAGGCTATGAGGCGTGCGGAGAAACTTCCAGTATGGCAACTCCCAGAAAACAGACCTTGTTTTCCATACCATCACCAGCGGCTTGTCTTGTTGCTGCCTCTTTCGCTTCTTTCCAGGCTTAGGACAATCTTTCCAAATTTTCAGCAATCTTCCACTTCTTCGCTGCTCCTACGCTCTGGGATTCCTCGGGTCTCAGATTTGCCATCGAACAGGTCTCCACGTTTTCTCTATGGATCATTCTTGCTGAGCCACCTCCGGTGCGCCATGAACACGGTTTTCGATGACCCTGGATCTTTCTCTAGTTGGATATAGCTTGTGTTATCCATGCACCTAACGCATGCACAGAATCCTTGGATAACCTGCCCCGAGATATACCCGCAACCTGGATAGTCTTGCACCATAGTGACCAACGCGGCTCTCATAGTGAAATAATCTTGTGCGACGGCGTCGTAAGTATTGGCTCCAGATTCCCATAACGTGGCTAGCTCCTCTTTCAACAGCCCGAGATACAGATTGATGTCGGTACCAGGTTGTTTCGGCCCTTGAATTAGCATACTCATTTGTATGTACTTCTTCTTTATGCACAACCATGGAGGGAGGTTGTACATCCATACAAACACGGGCCAAGTGTTGTGCGTGTTGCTCTGGCTACCGAACAGATTGAGTCCATCGGTGCTCGCACCAAGCCTAATGTTCTTCGAATCTCCACCGAATTCTGGGAATTCGAGGTCCAATGCTTTCCACTGGCTAGCATCTGAAGGGTGCGTCAGCAGCTCATCCTTTTCGGGGTCATCATCGTCATCTCCTGGCTTCTTCCTTTCCGCATGATATCGCATGAGCTTCGCTTCCTTAGGGTCCGCGAAATAGCGCTGCAGACGAGGAGTGATAGGAAAGCACCATACCACTTTTCGAGGTGCTTTCTTCCCTTTCTTGTATCGACTCACGCCGCACACCGGACATGTGGTTTTCTCCGTGTCCTCGCCCCGATAAATGATGCAATCGTTGATGCATACGTGATATCTAACGTGCGGTAGATCGAGAGGACAGCCGATTTTCTTGGCGTCCCCGATACTAGTTAGACATGTGTTCCCCTCCGGGAGACGATCGTGCCAGAATGCCATCATATCGTCAAAGCTTGCGTCGCTCAATTTGTGTTTTGCCTTCATCTCCATTGCCTTGAGCGTTACATTCAACCGGGTATCATCGGGCCTGCATCCTTCATACAATGGAGTAACCGCGTCTTTCTCAAGTTGCGCAAGCTTGGCTTTCTCTCTAGCGGCAGCCCTGGCGTTACTCGTCTGCTTGAGAAGCAGCTCTTGCACATAAGGGTCCCGCACCCAGCCTGACGTTGTTCCATCGTCGTCTGCTCCTCCGGCATCTAGATCATCATCATCCCGGTCTGCTTCTGCACCTTCACCATCTCTAGGAGACTCTTCATCATCTCGCTCGTTCTCGCCGTGATGATGATCATCGTCATGTTGCCCACCTTCATCGTCTCCATCGTCTTCGTCATCGCTTATCCAACGAGTGTATCCATCCATGAAACCATGGCGGAGCAGGTGCGGCCGCAGATTCCCGGAATCTGGGTCGATCACCCAGTTGAGTTTGCATCTTCTGCACGGACATCTTATATTTGTCTTGTTATTTCGTATCATGTCGGCCGTCGCACATTTCAAAAATCTAGCCACAATGCCTTCGCTCATTATGCGGACCATTTTTGCCTGCACGATGTACACGGTACAATTAGAAGTCTATTAGAACCACATAATGAATGCATGCATGCAATGGTCGATAGAAAATTTCGGCATGACCTATCCTAAAATTGGGACCTTTGCGAAATGCCAAAGTCTTGCCAAAATGGAAATGAATCAACATTTTGGCAAAACAAATGGAAACTTGTTCACATACAAACACAAGAGAGAGAGACCGAGATCCATACACACATGAACATATCATTATCCTCTCCATACACACATGCATGAGCATCATCGATACTCTCCATATATACACACATATGACCATCGATCCTCTCCATACACACATCATGAGCATTGATCATCTACATACATATGAGCATATCATCTATATACACATGAACACATCCTTACATGGACAACTTACCGAGGTGAGAGACCAATCGCGAGAAGATGGAAAGGAGAGGTGCGCGCGAGACCGGAGAAGGAGATGAGAGACCGGAGAGCTTCCTCTATTACTTATGTAACATCCAAGGCAAGTTCTACATGCTAAAAATGGTGAATGAGTGAAGAAATTGAGGTGGGAAGGAGAAGGATCCCGACTAGATCTAAGGAGGAAGAAGAAGGGGAAAGTGAAGTATGGGGTAGTGGATGATAACACATGTGCACATAAAGTGGAGCTGCAAAAAAAAATCGCCACATCCGTGGCGCACTCGGCCCCAATGCGCCACAGGGATTAGTAACATCCGTGGCGCACATGCCATAGTGCGCCACGGATGTGTCTGACCGTTTTACAGAGCAGAGGAGCATGCGCTTAGGCGTAGCGCACCCCCAACGTGCGCCGCGGGTAACATCAACAGGCGTAGCGCACCTACCCTATGTGCGCTACGGATGTCTGGCGTGCGGCCAACAGGCCCCTAACCCACACATATTTGTGGCGCACTATAGTCATGTGCGCCACGGTTGTGCTAGTTACTAGTAGGGCACTGTCCATAGGTGAGCCACGCCTGTTTTAGCCGTGGGGCACTTCAACCATGTAGGCCACGGATGTGCTGATTACCTATAGCCATTTTCCTAGTAGTGATTGTCGTCCCTGTGGTGTCTTCACGTTATTGTTTTTATTTTGTCCAATGATGAATTGGCATATTAGGATCGTGATATGATTTAGAATATAGGATCTTAGATTTGTCTTTATTACAATCGGATTCACCTTTATCTTCATTAGCACTACTCCACAAAATACGGATTTTCTATCACTACCATTGACTCCACTAAACGCACCTTTCCTGCTTTGGTTAACACCCATCACCGACCAGTATCGCTCTGACCGAGTAGACAATATTCAGAAGAGTATGGTTTTTTCGTGCCAAATATACAATGGATATAATATCCATTTTATGGTACCATCTGCACCTTACTCACAAAATGGTAATATGAAGAAATGAATATGTATTTTCTCAATACTCCACACTCCAGCTTGGTTATAACTTCGTTCGAAAATGTCCTAGTTTTCCGCTTTAAATCTACCTTTTTTTTTGCCAAATATGGAGAACGAATGAGTAGCTTTCAAGAATGGAGTGAGTAGCAACGACACATCACCACAAATCGGGTGTTTTTTAACGTGGGTTAAATTAAAAACAACATTTTAAGCACTTTGATTTGTAATTTGCGCAAGCTTCAACAATTTTTTATATACTCCATTAGGAGTAATGAATCACACCGACATCTCCAATTGTTTTCTCCCCTAATCGAGCTTTCTAGTATAGCGAACATGCGCCAAACATAATTCAATATGCTTCGGTGCTACATTATACATGGTCCATCCACTTGTTTGCAATGTACTGCCTACTTTAAAATACATGGCATATAGCTTTTGGTTAAAGTCAAACTCTATAAAGTTACATTATACATATAATACTGAATACATATAATATACTCCGTATCCATATTCTTTATGAACATTCTAGTAATATAATTTTTGTATTATAAATATTGATGTGTTTTATAAGTTACTTGGTTCAACTTTACAAAGTCAAACCGACAAAAATGTAATTTCGCCAAAAACAAATTGATAAAAATGCACGCAATGTATTTTACTCACAGTTGGCAGTTCATCCAGAGAATGCACAGGTCTGAAACCGGAGAATCCCACGAGAACACGTAACCGCTGCTGCTCCGGCCCGTTTGACACCACCAAACCCCGAAACCCCCCATCCTCCACCTCCAGCAACGAACCCTCTCTGTCCCTCTCGCCTCCATCCTCCCGCGAATCCTTGTCCCCCAAGCCTGAAATCCATTTCCACCCCAATCGAACTGCAGATCCTCCCGCAGGCACAGGAACTGGTCGCGAACCCTAGCCCGATGAAGCCGATCCGGCTGCCCGAGCCCCCTGGCACCGGAATGGAGACCCCGGAGATCTTCACCGGCGGCGGCGCCAACGTCGTCCGCCGCGCCGTCGTCATGGCCAGCGGCTCCCCCAGCGCCGAGAGCCAGTGCCTCGGTCTCGTCCGCGCCCTCGGCCTCGCGGACCACCTCGCCCTCTACGTCAGTGACCCCCCCACCCCCTACCTCCCACAGCCTACTACTGTTTCGTCGCATTTCCATTCCTGTGCAGCCGCGGGCTCTGTTTCGATTTCCTTGTCTCAGGCGTCAGGTTGCTGCGAAAATTAGTTTCTGTATAAATTAATTCGTCTCCGGCTTGGCTTGCAGCGTGTGACAAGGCCGAGCGGGGGGATCAACGAGTGGCTGCACTTCCTCCCAATTTCCATGCACAAGCTAATAGACCAGGTGCTCAGGCAGCTCTTCCGCAACACGAGGTTCGCGATTGTGGTTCAGGGGAGGAAGCCGTACCGTGTCCTGAATGGCGGATATGTGGGTCTGTCCTCTGTTCTGGAGGTGGATACCAGGAAGATCGTGGCCACGGCTCGTGATACGTTCGACAAGTAATGACTCGTTTCCTTTTACGCCTTTGACTCTCTCCCTTTATTTGTATGATGAAATGAAATAGCTTACTAAAATGGTATATGTAGTCCATGAGTTTTGGCAACTAGTTAAATTGGGCTTTGTTATGATGACTGTTTAGAAGTTACAACACATAGGAATTCCTGTAAAGGCACCTAATTTGCTTGTGTTTCAGTGTAACTGTTTTATTTTTTACATGTTGTCATTACATATGGAATGCCCACACCTGTTTTATAGATTTTCCAACCATATAGTTATGTGCAATGTGGTTCAAGGAGGAAACAGTGGGATCTTCTGTTCTGACACTTGGGAATATTATTCATGTGTGTCAATCGATTTTCTTGTCACAAATCAAGACTAGCGAGTTGAATATTTTGTATAGGATACATGTTGAACTGTCGCTTCTTGCTCTCATTTTCAGATATTTGTTTTAAGTTCTCAGATCTAGGTAGCACAACTTGCTTCTAAAACAATGCTAAGCTATTAACATGGCACATTGACGATTCTTTCAGGGAAGGCCCAACATTAGTCGTTGCTTGTGGCTGGGATACCATATCATATTCAAGTTCAATAAGGCATTTAGCTTCAGATAATGTGTTTGTCATTCAGGTGGTATTCAAAACTAATTTTCCAGGTCTCACTATTATTGTTAATTGCAGCAAACAAAAACACAAACCAACTGCTTACCGTACAAATCATAATCTAATTCCGGATAGTGTTCTTTGAATTTCAGATACAGCACCCCAGGTCTCGCCTTGAGAGGTTTGATTTGGTGGTCGCTCCTCGTCATGATTACTATGCTTTAACTGCCAGTGGGAAGCAAGAGGTTCCACGCCTGTTCCGGAGATGGATTACTCCACAAGAACCACCTGGGAGTAATGTGGTATGTGTCTCTCATATTACTCATAAATGGAAAACCATGTGCTGTGTGGCATTTTAATTCTGGACTTTGGAAGTTCAGGTGCTTACTGTCGGTGCACTACACCAAGCTGATTCTGCTGCTCTACGTCTCGCCGCTATAGCCTGGCATGATGAACTTGCCCCTTTACCGAAGCCATTGCTGATTATCAACATTGGAGGACCCACAAGTAGTTCCCACCCCTTCTCTCTCTCTCTCTCTCTCTCTCATATTGCACTTGCCATTATATGTGAGTTTGCATATGATAGTGTTGTTTTGAGTCAGAGGCCAAGTAAAACTAGACAAACTTCAAAGGCTGCATTCTAATGGTTACCCAAACCCAAGGAAAATCCCTTGTTGAGGACATGCACACAAAAAGAATCAAGGCTATGGCTACTCTAATGCATATTTAGTAAATAGTTACTGGAGCACTTCTTCATTTTCAGGATCTCATGTTTGATGCGCTTGCTTATTGTCTAGGGAGATTTGATATCTGGGTGATTGTAGAAAGGGGAAAGTATGTTACTAGTAGCTTTTGCATTAATAAAGTTATGGGATTGTTTTGGTTGATAAGGGGTACAACAAAAATACCTTACCTTCATCAAAACAAAAGGTGGACTTTTCGTTTTTTTTTTGACATTTTTGTTCCCCACCAATTTTTTTAGCTCCAGGATTAATGTGGTATTGATTTGTTGATTCCGATATCTCACTTTACCATGTTATCCATTTCACAAAATATAAAGGCTAGATCTATGTTCAGCTGGCCGTCATACTTTTGTTGCTACATGTATAATAATGTTGTAACATTCAATTAGATACTACCTCTGTTCCAATGAATATGGCTTATATGTTTTTTCTAAAACTCAAACTACGTAAATTTTGACTAAGTTTTTAGAAGAAATCATTAATTTGTACAATCCAAAATTAACACCGTTTGCTACATCATGAAATATATTTTCATATGATATCTATATAATATTATAATTCTTGATAGTTTTTTCTAAAAGTTTGGTCAAATGTTACTTAGCTTCTCAAATAAAAGGCCTTATTCATTGGAACGGAGGGATTAACGAGTTATTTTTCTGTTCAAAATAAAAACAAGTTATTTCGCGCGCTTACAAGTCGGCTGGACAGTGTCTAGTAAAATGAAAACCACACCTTTGACATTGCTCTAAAATATTGATTAGTTGATGCTGATATACCATTTTACCATGCTATCCTGGATTTCATTTCATAAAATATAAATATTAGATCCAAGAAGTTCACCTAGTTGAATATTTATAATGTAGTGCAACATTTATTTGGATAACGAGTTAATTTGCGTGCTTGCAAGTTATGGCCTGCCATCATGTACTCCATAGTAGATTAATATGAGGACCACAACTTTGACATTGTTTGTAAAATGCTTGTATAAATCGGTTGCTGCCAGGTGGGCTATGGTTGTGCTGCACCACTCTACCTCTCAAATCCTATAGTGAACTTATGCATCAAATAAACTCAGGTTCAACAAGCTGTGAGGTGGGGGGTGGGCTTGTAAATCAGATATGTTTATTAGTTAACCATGGGCACACCCACAATCTTTTTCTTTCTTTATGTCTTGTAAAAAGTATTATGAACTACCCTATCTAGGACGAATTTTTTCCTCTCTAACTTGTGGAGTGGTAGCGACATGCATGCTGGCCTTTAAGCATACTTTTTTTTTCTTATTGTGCTTCTCTGATTGCAGTTTTTGCATGGTGTGAATGATTGATTTTCATGCTCAGATCCAAAGCAATCTAATATTTTTTCTAATGCTCAGGAAATTGTAAGTATGGTGTAGACCTTGCCAGGCAGCTCATAACTTCACTGGATAATGTGCTAGGCAGCTGTGGGAGTGTCAGAATTTCATTCTCCAGGAGAACACCACAAAAGGTAGAATTTTTGGTAATGTGGTTGTTTGTTACACTAAGGCAGTGAACTTGACAGTTGTTTTTAATTGTCTCCTGGCAGGTCTCTGATATTATACATAAAGAGTTTGCTGAACATCCTAAGGTCTATATCTGGGACGGGGAAGGTAGATTCTGAAAAATAGTACCTACATTTTCAGCCTTTATGTTCTTTAGCAAGTTGTCCAACTTGTGACGATCCAATTTTATCTGTACAGAACCTAACCCACACCTGGGGCATCTTGCGTGGGCTGATGCTTTTGTCGTAACAGCAGACTCGATAAGTATGCTAAGTGAGGCCTGCAGCACAGGGTAAAATGTTTTTTTCTATCTGCGTGACTTCTGGCTAGTACCCACCTCCTTTACAGGGTTGAATGACTAGCTTCAATCACATTCTAACAGGAAGCCTGTTTATGTTATTGGGACCGAGCATTGTACATGGAAGTTTTCAGCTTTCCACAAGACTCTACGGGACCGAGGGGTTGTCCGCCCTTTCACTGGATTGGAAGATGTAAGTCTGTCAGTCAGTTAAATAAAAAAAATGCATCTTCTTGATAAAGCATATCCTGTCTCAGCATATTTGTTTCTTGAAACATGGTTATAGTACTAATCATTCAACTTTTTAATACAAAATCCTGGACCTTTTCCCTTGAGCTTAATCTCTCTGTATCTTAGATTCATATACTCTCTCCGTCCCAAAAAGGATGTCGCAGATTGCGACATCCTTTTTGGGCGGAGGGACTATATTTTACTAGTTATGATCCTAACGGTGAAATTAGTTTCCCTTTTTGCACTTGCCTTATGAACTTCCATTATATGTGAATTCATTTAAACAGTTAGGATCACACTAGCGCAGATGTTTTTTTTTGCTTGTTCCTGTTATCAATTAGATTCCCAGCAGCAATTACTATAGCTGTGGCTAAATCTGAGAATCGTTTTAGTTTAACCTGTTTGGATGGTTTGGTTTCCCGCTTTGAGTTTAATCAGTTGGGTGGGAATGGGCTGAGTCCGTCAGACGGTTGGGGATGTATTTGGTTTGTGAAAATAACAGTTGTATGAGTCTGAACAGTTTCGGGTGGAACTGATTTAAACTTAGGATTAAGACCCGGTTTCTCAAATGGGTCTAGCAGTTTTATTTAAACCAGCGCCTGGGTGCGGAAGCAAAAGTTAGATTTGACTAGCCAGATGTCTTTTCCTGTCTGTCGCATGCACGTGTTGTATTACACCAACAGTCAAAGATTGACTAGCTAGTTTCGTTCGCAAAACGAGCTACTCCTAGCTCAGGGTTTTGCCGCAGGCCTAGCTAGCTAGAAGAGCTAGCTACAACGTCCGTGTGCGTCAACTTGCCGTGGTCAATAGCGTCGGCAGGAAACAATTCTCGGCGCCAAATAATTTCTCTGAGTTGATCGGCAAGAAGGGTGGAACGGGACTGTGACAGCAGTTTAAAACTAAAACAACGGAATGGGTTGAACCTGTCGGTCAGTGAGTGGATTGGTTTTGGTTTGCATGAGCAGGGCTTACAATTTGGTTTAGTTCTGGTTCTGCGGAGTGTCCAGTGGTGTGGTTTAGTTCTGGTTCTGAAGTCTACGTTGAGTAGGTATGGTCTAGGTTTGGTTTAGTTATAGGACCATTGCCAGGCTTAGCTGTGGCTGTGCAGTGTATTAATGACAAGGCTCAAACGAATATACATAAGAACTATATTCGTGTTGTGCATGGATTCTGTTAGATGGTTAGTGCAAGTTCTATGGCATGATGGTATTATATGATTCATATCGCATATGTTGTCCCACCATCCATAAGGTTCTTGCAGGTATACTGGTAGAATGCTACTCCCTCTGTTCCTTAATATAAGACGTTTTGGCAAACTAAATTAGTTTTGCTAAAACGTACTATTGAAAGTAGCTACATATTGCAGGAAGTCTTTCATAAGGATGTACATGCATGGCTTATCAACCGTCCTTTTTTTCCCTTGTAGATTTCAAATAGCTGGAGCTACCCTCCCTTAAATGATGCTATTGAAGTAGCTACACGTGTTCGTGAGGTGATTGCAAAACGAGGGTGGACAGTGGGATGATATTGATCATACTTAGGCTAGGTGTGTATTATTCTGTGTCAACTTCTCTTCTGAGCTCATGCAGTAAATTATACAGTTTGGTTAGCAGAGTCACGTGTATTGAGGATGAATAATCTTATAGGCATAGCCATGGAATGGCTTGTACACAAGCTGAGTTTTTTTATGGTACTCTCTGCCCAATTTTTGAGTGATTGCACAGTTCCCAGGAAATGTATTTATTTTGGCGCCGTCTTGCCTCTTCATGTATACTTCTAACGCTGAAGGAAAGAAACCAACAGAACTGGAAGTGAAACTTCAGTCTTTATGACTCCCAGGAGCTCTATACGTGTTGTGAATTATTAGGCTTATGGCCTGATCTTGTTGTTTTCTTCAAGTCAAGAGTTCCACTTGTTGCAATACTTCATATGGAGCATAAAAATTGAGGCGTTCTGTAATTTTTCCGTGCATGACTTCTGCTGCTGTTTATTTGCTTTGCGTAATATTCTAGGCTCTTGTTGGACTTGAGTGCTATTGCAGAACGGAACAGCAGCACTGCTTCGTGTTTGTGCTGGTGTAGACAAATGCTTGCAACTTAATTTTCTGGTTTATAATGGTCTGTAACTCTGTGAATGCTGGTTTGTGTCCTCGCAGTGTAATGGTGATAGTTTGCTCTCTCATCTGTGAAAAACAATCACACAACGTACGTTGTGACAGCGAAAACCACCATTTGGCACTCCATTATCTGAAATCATATCGCTGCATTTTACGCATCTTGGCCATATTGATCTTTTCTAGTATGATCTTCAGTAGACACGATTAAGAATTTTAAGGCCAGAAGGTTTGATAGCTAAGAATGCATTTAACCAGCAACAATTCAAGCGATCCTCCGTATCTATCAGAATATTTCTTTTCCAATCAACTGTATGTCCCCTCTTCCTTTCATCTTGCAACAGAGTAAATTACAAAAAAACCACCACATTTAGGGCAAGGGTAACAAACCTTCAAAAAACCCACCGAAAAACATGCATTTTGGTGGGTGTTTGATGACTTTGCTCCAAATGTGATGATTGTTTTGTAATTTACTCCGCAACACACCATCCATTTCAATTCGCTTTCTAGCTACCTTGTCCATGGCTCGCAAGGTGAAGGATCGGAAAGAGACCGTCAAGGGACACGCCATGGGTATCGTATTGGAGGTGTGGCCGTAGCTCCTGGAGGCTATGCGCATTATCGACCGTTACAAGTCCATATTGTCCGAGCTCGACCAGCGGAAGAAGATGGACGGGAAAGACTACGTCCGGGAGCGCATCGGCAAGATGAAGGAGCAACTATGCAACGCGGAGCGCGTCAACCGCCACCGCGAGGCCACGCTCCTCCTCCATGACGCCATGGTCGGTCGCCGCCGGAACCTCGAGGGCCTCACCATCGAGCAGCTCATCAGCATAGGCTGGACGACGGAGAATCTTGTGAAGAAAATCAAGGACTTGTTACACCCCGCCCCCTTGCCGGTATGATTGCCGGCGTGAGGCATAGATCGATCGCCTGAATTGAATTGGAACAGAGAGAGAAAGCAGAGAGAGTAGCGAGCAGAGTTTTGGTTCTGTCCAATATTCAGACCTGTTCGATGCCTCCCTTCCACCTGTTGCTCTCTTCTTGTAGGTGAATAGGCAACACCCAAGCCCACTGTAACTGGCCCATGACCCAGGTCTGGCGAGCCCAATGGGTGACTTCTTTTGGGCTTATGCTTATGCATAAGCCTGCTTATAGATTCCGGTGGGGAAAAACTATGGTGAGAAGAAGCTTTCAGAAACTCTTCAGAGACTTCTTTTGGGCTTATGTTGTTTTGGCTTATTTATTGTGATGAGTTGTGAGATGTCTTTTATGCCCTTGGATTTGATATGTCCACCTAATAAAACGATGTACAATATACATATGCTAATTTTAAGTAGAAAATGAGTTAGAAATGAAATTTAAATAATATGAAAAGGTATATAGAATTTTAAAAAATATGATATTGTAGTACAAATTAGTGCATGCCAGAATAAAAGAAAATACATATTTCAATGACTAATAACATACGTACCTAACTAGTTTTTTAGTGTAAAATAAGCAAAAAAAAAAATGAAGCTGAACTTGGAAGGAATCCATGTGCGGCGGCAAAGAGTACCTAGCTGATCGATTCATGAGCCTGTGCGTGTCGCGTGTTGGTTACTTTCTTGGATTAAAAAAAGGTGAAGTCGTAGAAACAAGCATCCATGCATCCGTGGTTTTAAAAGCTAATCAAGTACATACGAGCGCGGAAAGAAAGGATGTGGTTCCTGCGTGCGTGCAGTCAGCTCGTAACGTTTTTTCTTCACCGAAGCGTTTTCTCAAGGGAGTGGCATTCTGATGTAAATTTAGCTGAAAGGGGGACCAAATAAATAAAACGTTTGGGTTTGGGGACCAGAAGCTCGGGAAAGTGCTCTGGGGCAGTTTCTCGTTTTGCACTGCGCGCCAGCTTCCCGGTGGAAATAAGCAAGACTGCATCTGAGACTTCTTTTAGACTTCTTCTGTTTGGTACCTAGAAGCAGTTTTATAAGCCCAAAAGAAGTCACCCAATATGCCACTGGGTACGGGTGTTACAGGACTGCATGGCGTACCGCAGTGGGAAGCTGGCCCTCGTGAAGGCTGAGCCGCCGCTGCCTTGCGCTGCCACCGTCAGGCCTCGCTCCTGCATCAGAGATGGTTCATGGAAGTGGTCAAGGCAGGATGGGACGTTGACGCCTTGGCTTACAGTAGCAGCCCCAGTGTGGGAGCGGGAGCGCTTTGACAGTGTCGGCGGTCGGCGCCGGTGGTTACGTGATGCATGCAGCTCGGTAATAACATGTTTGCAAGATTTGGCTGGGCTCATGTGGGTACGTACTTATTTTCCTCCCGCGTGAGGGGGACTCCTTGGATGCAGTGTTGGCATCAAAATATGGGTGGGTCTAATCTTCCGCCGGCTATCCAATCTTATTTGCAACACCACTTGCAACTCACATTACACATGAATCACGATACAAATCCAGTGGATAAGGACCTGAGCGCTAACTTACCGAGAATTAGCCAAACCTTCAAAATATATAATTCAGTAGGATGTTTGTCAAAATTTGACAGGTCCCAAGACCAAGCATCATTTTTATGTTTTTATATGTTCAAGTTATTTTTAAAGTTCCAATTTCACCCCCAAAGAGGACATCCTTTGGCTCTTCTTCCCGTTTATTAATCCCCGCATCTATTCAAAGGAAAAACTGCAGCGCGATGCCTTCCGTGCAGTTGCATTCGGTTTGATAATTTGAGCTATTGATCTACTCTCTCCGTTCAGAAATATAAGACATTTTGGCTTTATGAAATGAATATATCTAGACACCTTTTCGTGTATAAGTTCACTCTAAAACTCTACGAGCCTATATACTAAAAAACGTCTAGATACATTCGATTCAGAAAGTCAAAACGTCTTATATTTCTAAACGAAAGGAGTAGATTCTAGAAGCTATCCCTCTACTCTTTGAAAATTGAGTAGATGTGATCTCTGAACAGGTCTTGAACGGCCGAGTAATAATATTACGCTGGCTGCATTATGATTGCCTAACCGTAATTTGACAGAGATGCATTATTGTCCGTTAGACAGCAAACAAACCTCGCGAATATAGTTGGCAAATAATAAACAAGATGCTTTTTTATCGATGTAAAGAAGATGTTTACACACCTTTCGCAGTATCCGACAGAATAGTGTTTGTAGACTAGGGCATATAAAATTGTAATGAAGACGCATCTTCCCTTAGTCCTCTATTTCCTCTTACGTACTGTTATCTCTAAATTTTAGTTGAAAAAACTGTGCTAAGGTCATCCTTAACTAAGGAAAGACGGTGTTTTATTTTGGACTTTTTATATCTCTCCTCCAACAGTGCAGAGATCTAACGTTGCAATCAACTATAAGGAAGGCTCACACCACTCCATTGTATGTGCCTTAGATCTTGTGAAACTTTGTGGCCTTCGACCGCACAAATCCACGGCGGCACCCGGGCACCATGGTGTTATTTTTTTTCAAGAGTTTGAAAAACCTATTTCCAAAACTCCAAAAATTATGAAAACAAATAGGCGCTAACATATAACATTTCGAAGGTATGGCAGAAATTTCAGCAAATAATGTGTTGTATTTTGGGAAATACAAAAAAGACAAATTTCTAACAAAAAAAATGTGCTTTTTACCCCTATATAGTATCCGAAATTAGTTTTTCTTTTCTGTAGCCCAAAATAAAACGATTTTTCTATCGAAACTTGTTACGGTGCTATTATTCAAACCATATATATGTATCCCCATAATAAACTTTTTGATTTTTTGAAACCTAAAAGTATAAATTTTAAAAAATTAAATAAAGGGAACAAAGACTCGACTTCCTGAATTTTCAGGTCGAATAGTATAGATGGGATCTCACTTCATTTTCCGAAACAACATGTGAACTCACATGCTATAAAAAAAGTGAACCTACATAGTATCTCGACGATATATATACCGGAAAAAACGGCTATTTTCAGACCAAAAGAATCTGAGAAAGAATCTGCGGGGTGTTGGTGTTTTGTCTAGATTGAGAGATGGGATGGCACGCACGGTAGACTGTCTATCTACTACCTAAGCACGACGGAGGCGACGAAGCTGAGCACGGCGACGGCGCTTACGGCGGAGCAGCACAGGTCGACCAGCACCTCCCTTCTGGCCTTGGACTCCTTCCGCCCCCTCTTGCTCCTGACGAACTCGTCGTACCTCCTCTTGGCCTCCTCCGGTTCCTTCTCCCCTCCCTTCCTGGGCCCGGCCATCGCGGCCGCGAGAAGCCGCAGGGTCCCCTCGCCGCTGGCCGCCGCGCCGTCGGCGTCCTCGACGGCGAGGCCGACCTCCCTGAGGCAGCCGGCCTCCTCGGAGCAGGCGACGGTGGCCTCGAACTTGCACCCGCCGAGCACCACCGCGAAGCGCACCAGCGTGTCGCCCGTGTACCAGTGCCTGTCCACGGCCACGGCCCGCCGGCTCGACACGTTCACGGCCCGGCCGCTGCTGGGGTCGACGACGATCCAGCTCAGCTGTAGCTCTGAAGGGGAGATGGAGGCAGCTGGCACCGGGCCCTTGCGGTCCACGGCGTCGAGGCTGAAGGGCGAGGTGAGGAACCAGGAGGAGGTCGTGGATGTCTCGAGGACCCGGGAGAAGATGGGGGCTCCGTTGTGGTAGACGTCCACCGCGGAGATGAGCTCGCCCGGGAGGCGCTGCTGGTCGGCGTCTGCGGAGGCGGCAGAGTCGGCCGGGAACGGGAAGGCGTCGGCGAAGAGGCGTTGCGGGGAGAGAGAGACGGCCGCGGAGCCGAGGATGGTGCTGGTCTGTAGCGACGGCCACTGCGCGAGACAGAGCGCGCGCCACGTGTCCGGGTCCGCGGCGAGCGCGCGGAGGCCGGACGTGGCGCAGCTCGCGGCCGCCAGGGACGGGCCGTCGAGGCGGCGCAGCGCGCAGGCCAGCACGTCGAAGGGCAGGTCCTCCACGGTGGTGGTCGTCGTCGGCATTTTCCTGGCCGGCCTCGAGGTCGGTGGTCGGTCGGCTCTCTACGTACGTACTCTTGCTACAATCTTCCGGAGTCAGCTAGCGGCAGGATGTCGAACTGCACTCTCCAGACTGCAGACGCCGATATATCGAGCGGGAAGGAATGCGATGGGTGGAGATGCGATGGGGGAGCTCTTTATATAGGGGGTGCGCAACGCGCGGTTTATAATTCGTTTATTTTTTTCATTTGGTGCCGTGGCTGCTGATGTGACGCCTTGTCGTGCCCTCCCTGTTGGCCATGGTGAAAACGACGCCGGCCGTGACAGCCCGGCAGGCCGGGCACGCCCGGCCAACGGGACCTTGCCTTGCCGCGCGGATCAACGGATGCGCCGAGCCGGGACGGCCGGGGTCGCGGACAGCGGACGTGCCTGCGGGAAAGTCGGGGTTCTGAAATCTGAACGGACAGTTTTGTTCGTGCCAGACAGCTCTACGGTTTTAGCCCGTAGCCCGGCGCCGCAGACGGAGGCCGGACGCGCGCAATCGGCGTGCGTGCTCGCGCGCACCCGCACCGGCACCCGCTGCCGTCCGAGCGGCGCCTGCGCGGTCATGCGTCGAGCACCGCGCCCTGCCAAATGGAACGAGCCGGGCGAGGCAGTTGTGCTCCTGCTGTCATTCATTCCGTCCAAAAAAAAAGAAAAACCACATCTTGTGCGTCTGCCAGATCGACATAGGCACGACCAGCCTGCAAGGTCCCTGTCCAGCTCAGGATTAGCTGAAGCAGCCTCTGCAACCAGATTGGCCTCGCGCGCGATGATGCATTAGGTTAAGTTCTGCCGTATGGATAGGGACATTCTGATCTCATCCTCGCTTTGCGTCTACGGTCCCTGGAGCATTGGCCGGCTTAGCCACTCCTTGCCTGGCGTGGCGCGCTTTACTTTCTTTCGTTAGTCGTCAGGCCGGCCTCGTTTCTCCACGGCATTTCCCTATGTCCGAACTCCGAAAGCGCGCTCGTTCGTCATTTCTTCACCGGTCCTTGTCGTTTATTATGCTTCGACGACTCTTGTGACTTGTGGTCCACACCATTATTCAGCGAATATTTACCTTCTTTCTGAGAATCTTGACTAGTATATAGGATAAAACATCAACCACTATAATACCAAATGTATATAGTATGCGAATATTTCTTTTCATTATGGCTATAGTAATTCGGATTTGGTATTACTTAATGATGATGATTTTTCTAGTACTTAATTGGTTGGATTCTAATTGACTTTAGCTAGCTGTAATATGCGCAGTAATATGATTTGGAGGGAGTATTTGACAACTTTACCTTCGAGGGTGGGTGTTGTGTAGGATTGAGAAGATTGGGAGGGGCTTCATTTGTATGAAGATAAATGGTGTAGTATGAGACGTGGGAGAGTACATGTGAGGAGGGCAAGATATTAACATTTGGGATGCCAAATACTCAACTTAGGTAGGGCTCATCAGTTAGTGGGACACACTTAGACCAGTCTCACATGCCGAACCCACAATCAACATCGCACATTTTACATGGTGTAATGATAATTACCCTAGTAGTTCTAGCAAGCTAGAACCAGGCCGGTCCAGAAATTTTGGAGGCTCGGGGCAAAACTAAAATTTTAGGGATCTTATTATATTTTTTTTTTGCATATATGAGATGATGAAAATAAATATTATAAGTATACTCCAACTATAATATTCATATAGAAATAACAATGTTTACATGATATCTTAAAATTTCCTCCGAAAATTTCTAGAAGCAAAGTCCGGAAATTACAATGGAACTTAAACAGGAAAATGTTTAGAAACATGAAAAAACAATCACGATTACTGCCGAAACACAATTTTAGTCTGGATGAAAAAACGCAAGAGATAATATTTTTTTGGGATAAACAGAAACAATGTTTAGAGACATGAGGAACAAAGTCATAAAAAATATAAATCTAATTTAAACATGATAGAAGGTAAAGAAAAAATAAAATCGAAAGGAAAAGGCGTGAAAGAAATATACCAAAGAAAAAATAGGAAAAATGATGAAAGAGAATGAAATAGAAAGAAAATACGTAATGAAACTTATGTAAGAAAAATAAAAATAAATAAAGGAAAGAGACATGCGTTGGTGTGTTGAAAAGAACCCGTCTCGTATGCTCTGATCGGTATGCCGATACTTTTCAAGTGAATGCGGAGATCGATAGTCTGACAACGTCCGAAACTACATGCTCTAAACAGGCCCACCAGCCCACCACCTATCTTTTTTTAGCGAAACCGTACTAGGAAACACTCGCGTGCTAGCGAGCAGTTTCCTGGGACTCGGAAAGCGAACGGGACGATCGATAAATCGATCAATGTCTGAAACTGGCCACTGGGATTCGAGCGTTGTCCACAAGTCCAATAAAAAAAATCTTTTTTATATGTAAATACTAGGTTTATAATTTTTTAGATCCTTAATTTTTTTTGCCCGAGGCGGCTGCACTACCAGCCCCCCAAGGGCCGGCCTGGTAGAACAGCACATTTGTGCGCTTCATACCATCTGCATTGTGCTTAGAATTGGAACGTCCTTGCCACAAGCCACGATAATCTGATCCTCAAGGAAAAAAAGCTTTACACGACACTTTCATGACGTGTCGTCATGCCTAAGCGTACCTTGTTTAGAACCATCGATGGCCCGATGAACCTGCAGGGATTAGTAGAAGCGCAGGAAGTGACTTCTTGATGAGGTTTTTCTTGTTATAGCGTAGGGAGTTGTTCGATTTTTTTTGATAAAGGACGTTTTATTATTTAAAAGTTTAAGTATTACACCCGATCTCTGCATAACAAGGATGCACAAAGCCGATAGAGTCCACAGGTCCAAACAAAATGAAAAACAAGGCGAATTACATATCAGGATGAGAAATTGTAAAACGCCTATGGTATTGAAATAGGTCCTAAAGGCGGATTATGTTGCTATCCATGCCGGGTAAACAAATCCCGCGCCATATCCTCCAGCCTTGAGCACACCTCCATAAAAAGATTGCGAACGCCCGCACGATGAAGCACCGACCAGGATCGAAGGGTGTTGGTGCATTTGTAGATGACCTGCATAAGAGTACAAAGTTTATCATCAAAAACCTTATAATTTTTACATAGTCATAACAACCATATAATGACAATCGCTCCAACCCGAAGAAGTAACTTAAACTTGTGCTCTATACCATGTAACAAAATCCCAAAAATATTGGCAATACTACGTGGTGGATACGAGTCCGAAGCTGCTTGGATAACAGACCATATAGATCGAGCTAAATTAGATTAGAAAAATAAGTATTTGATTGTCTCGTGATGATGACAAAAAGCACACATAGGATTCTCATGCCAATTACGTTTGATAAGATTATCTTTAGTAAGGATGACCCCTCGTCGAAGATACCAAGCAATTTTTTTGTTTTTAATGGTATCTTCATTTTCCAGATCATCCTATTATCTAAAATTGGTAAAACTGGGTGGACTAATGCATTGTATCAGGAGCTAACGGAGAAAGAACCATTCTTATTTAAGTTTCAACGAAATTCATTAGTCCCAATTGATAATTGAACATTTGCTAACCGATGTAGCAACGTTATCCAAGAGTCAAGTCTGGTACCAATTAGATCTCTCCTAAAAGTCACATCGGGAGGGAATGATTCCATTACAGTGGCAATCGATTCCTCCTTATGGCGTACAATGGAATACAACGCAAGATATTGTTCTTGGAGTGTAGTGGTACCAAGCCACTTATTCTCCTAAAACCTTATCTAAGAACCGTTCTTAATAAAAAAAGTCCCAAAGCAAAAGAAATGTTTCTTCGTCGCCATCAGGCCAGCCCAAAAGTGCAAGTCACTAGGTTCCAAACCATTTGGGACCAAATTTTTGAACCAACATATTTTCTTTTTAAAAGAGTTTGCCATATGCCATCTTCAGTTAATAACTTGAAGAACCATTTACTAAGTAGGGCTATGTTCTTGATCTCTAGATCATGAATACCTAGCCCCCCTGTTCTTTGGGTCGGCATAGCACACTCCATTTAGCCAGTCTATATTTTTTCTCAGCATCTCCTTGCCAAAAGAATCTTGATCGAAAATAATCCAATCTATGCAAGACTCCTTTTGGAAGTTGAAAGAATGATATCATATACAGTACCATATTACTTAGTACTGAGTTGATGAGTACCAATCTTCCTTCTATGTAGAGTAATTTATCTTTCCAGCTACTCAACCTTAGTTGCAGTCGTTACTCAACGATTTTCCATTCAGCATTTGTAAGTCTCCGATAATGAACCGGAATCCCCAAATACCGAATCGGAAAAACACCCTGACTACAACCAAAGAGTTCAGCGTAAAAGTCTGCCGACTCCCGAGCCTCGTCAAAACAAAACAACTCGCTCTTATGGAAGTTTATCTTTAAACCCGAAAGTTGCTCGAAGGCTGAAAGTATTAATTTCAGATTTTTAGCCTTTTCGAGGTCATGTTCCATAAAGAGAATTGTATCATCGGCATATTGTAGGATTGATAAACCTCCATCCACTAGAAGGGGAATCACACCTTCAATTTGACCGTCGACCTTTGCACGCTCAATCATAATGGATAGCATATCAGCAACTATATTGAAAAGTAATGGCGATAAAGGGTCACCTTGTCTAAACTCTTTTTTAGTTTGGAAATAGGCACCAATGCCGTCATTGACTTTGATGGCAACACTATCTCCAGACACAAAGCTATTAATTAAAGCTCGCCACGCAGCAGAAAAAACTTTCATTCTGAGTGTCTGCTGAATGAAAGACCAATTAACGTTATCATAAGCTTTCTCAAAATCTATTTTTAACATGACACCATTCAGCTTTTTCCTATGTAGTTCATGAACTGTTTCATGCAAAGTCACCACACCGTCAAGTATGTTGCGACCTTGCATGAAAGCAGTCTGTGATGGGCGAACTACATGGTCTGCCAATGAATTTAACCCGATGGTCGCAACTTTGGTGAAAATCTTAAAACTAACATTAAGGAGGAAGATGGGTATATATTGTTGAATCCATTCTGCTTCATTAACCTTAGGTAATAAAATAATCTCGCCAAAGTTTAAACGAAACAAATCTAGTTGGCCAGCGTGAAAAGCACTAAACATGTCCAGAAGATCTATTATGATAACATCCCAAAAGGTTTGATAAAACTCAGCTGGGAATCCATCAGGACCGGGTGCCTTATTGTGTTCCATCTGAAAAACAGCTTTTTTGACCTCCTCTTCATAATAGGGAGGGGTCAATAGGTTGTTTTCCTCGTTGGACACCTAGGGTATATCATCTGTTTGAGATTCATCCAGGGAGAGGGATCCTTCCTCTGGTTCCCCAAACAAACCTTTATAGTAATTTGTAATATAAATTTTCAATTTTTCATGTCCTTCAATCGTTCCATCATCTTGCGTTAAGGATTGAATGAGTTTCCTATTGTGTCTGCCATTGGCCACACTATGGAAGTACCTCGTATTCGAATCCCCATGCAAAATAAATTGAGATTTGGATCGCTGATACCATTTGAGTTCCTCTTCGCGCAGAAGACGTGCTAGCTCCGCATTTGATTGGCTTTTAAGCTTAATTTCATGCGAAGTTAACAATCGATTTTTCTGCTAAAGCTTCGAGATCATCAATAATAGATGAGAGCCTTTGCTTCTCTTTTTTAAGAATGCCGGTTGTATGTCGTGCCCAACCCCCAAGGTGATTGCGTGTCCTACGCACTTTATTATTCCACCTCTGGATTGGGGTACAACACATAACCGGCCTTTCCCATATTGCTTTTACCATATCCTGGAAACCTTATCGAAGTAACCATCCAAGTTCAAATTTGAACGGACGAGAAACACACGTCCAAGGTTTACCAGTAGTCAACAATATGGGAGCATGATCCGACAGAGCTTCAATACGTTCTAGAGCCCATACTGAGACTAGAGGAAAATGTGCTTCCCAATCTGAATCCATCAGTACGCGATCAAGTTTTTCGTATGTAGGTTCCGGTAGACTATTTGCCCAAGTCAACTGTCTTACAATCATGGTTACTTCCTTTAAATCAAGACTGTCAATGATAGTATTAAAGAGGAATGACCAATGATCATCAAACTGGCCTTTACTCTTCTCGAATGGAAACCGAAGCAAATTAAAATCATCCCCTATGAGAATAGGGTATGAATTGTCTTTTGCTAGGTTCACCAACTCTCGAAGAAAATCAGCCTTAAACATATCTTGGGCAGCACCATACACAGCGACCAGGCTCCATATAAAATTATCAGCTTCATTATGGATATGGAGTTTAATATAAAATTTAACTTCCGAACAAGCTAAAACATCCATGGTCTTAGCCTTTACGCCTAGCAAAATGCCCTCAGATCGTCCCCTAGGTGGATGAGAATGCCAACAAAGTCTATGCCACCCGACAGGAGGAAGAGTAAACTTTGTGAGAATTCTCTTCTACCCGTTTCAGAAATAGCCACAAAATCTAAATTATGTTCCCTAAAACAATGTGCAATGTGTAAGTGTTTAGCCAAGTCACGAAGACCTCTGCTATTCAAAAGCATGCCATTCATTGAAAAACAATAACAAATTTGGGAGTACAATCCTGTTTCCGAGATTTATTACATTTTTTTCCATAAGTTGATTTTCGACCAGAAGCAGTTAGCTCATATAATGAGCATAAACTGTCCTCGTTAAATCCAACCTCCAAAACTTCACCTACCAGATGAGATAGGAGCTGACCATCTATTGTGGCATTCGCATCATCATCATTATTAGAGTAAGAAGAAACAACAGAGGCCGAAGCTCGTGGAGCAACCGTTAGTCGATCAAATTCCGTTCGCCTCAAGACCTTAGTAGAAACTAAAACATCACTAGCACTTTTACCAAGACTAATACCAACTGAATTTAACTTTGAAGAAATACAATTAGATGAAAAAGAAAGAAAAGATTTAGAAGAAGAGGAAGTGCCATTATATTCCAAGTTCTTCTCAGAGTCTTGATCAGTCGCCATAGACCCATCCTCGCATACTGGATGTCGATTGCTCCTGCGCGGTCCAGAGGCCACTGGCCCAGCCTTCACAGGTATAAAGCTAACCAGAGGCACAACATTAGCGGACCGTTCCAGCGACACATCAGAATCCACCTTGGCAGGAGAGGCGTGCAAAAGTAGCGGTTTCGATTGATCTGTCGGTACCGATTCAGCAAGGAGGCATATTGGTGTGTCCACCATCGACATTCCAACACCTTTGCTCGATACAAAGGTGTGTCCACCATTGACATATTGTAGCACCTGTGTTGGAATGGTGATAAACCCACGTATATGGCAAGTTAACTCTATGGAAGTTTGCTTATCTGGTCCTTGGTAATAGAGGAGTCACATCTCGTGGGTAAATTCCTAGAAAGCAGCTAAGCTAGAATGGTGAAAAATCCCACATGCATGGAAAGTTCACCATTGGGACTATAGATTGGCGAAAAACCTTGTTATGGTATCCCTTTTGCACTCGATGAAAGTGCACTTGTCTGATCCATGGAAATAAGAGAGTCACATCTCGTAGGTAAATTCGTAGAAAGTAGCTATGTTACGATGATGAGAAAGCGCATATGGCAAAATCACCTTTGGGACTACATAGGCGAAAAGCTCCGTTATAATATCTCTTATGGCATTCCATGGAAGTGTGCTTATCTAGGTCTCATCAATGGGAGAGTTACATCTTGCGCGCAAAGTCATACAAAGCGGCTATGCTGGAATGGTGAGAAAACTCAAATGACAAATTAACCGTTGGGACTGGATAGGCAAAAACCTCGTTGTGATATCCCTTTTGGCACTGCATGAAAGTGTACTTATCATCGATATGTGTGGTCAATTATTTGGCATAGGCCGACGTGGAATTAATGCAATGGATCGTGATGATCACTCCTTTGATAGCGGCGAAGTCAGAGCCGATGGATCATGGGGCGATGGGGGCGACGATGACACTTGTACCTAGCATCGGTGGATGCTCCCTTCACGGCGGTGGGTGTGGAGTCTGTGTTGGTAGCCAAGTCAGCCGGTATCCTAGGTGCTATCATTTTCCATGATGATAGTTTTTCAGGCGTTTTACGTAACGGTTTTCATCTCCGGTTTTCTGTAAATTAAATAGGCAATTTTGATCTGCTTAAATGATGAAAACTGCAAGCATCTTGCCTTTTTTTTTTCTAGAAACTATATCCCGTCTAGTAGCTTTCTATAGTAGCACTAGCTGAATGTCCGTGCGTTGCAACGGGTTGTCAAGTTTATTTTTGCTACACGTGCAAATATAATAGGAAAATACTCGTCTTTTATGATCATTCCAACTAATTGCTGCATTTGTATTCTAAATAAAAACTTCTCGGCAACTTTGTAAGCAAAGACAATGTAGCAAATCATGTAAAAGACAATGGTTTTTTAGGGCATCATATTGCAGGAGAAAAATTATGCTATTCACCATATCTCGTATTTATGACACCGATGTGCTCATATATAGTAACATGAGGTACAAAATCGAAAATAGGAGAGTGCACATGTAACAACATTACATATGTGTACAAGAGAGTTGTAGACTACAACAAAGATTGATAACACCATGCATGTTTGGAAGAATAACTTTCTATTATTTGCAAAACCAATTTTTTCAGTTGCAGCCTGGTCTTGCATGAACAAACGCATTATAATCAGGCTTCCTATGTCAGCAAACAATAATGAGAGCACTGAGAAAATAACTTAAATATAGTCTTTTGATTTGTGCACTTAATTTCCAGAATAAGCTGAATGTTACAACGGGCGGCAAAGATTGAATATAGAATTTTTTGGCAAGAGGTAAGCATGGATTGTATTACCATCCAGGGAAAAGGGCCCTCTTGAGGGTATACCAGATGATGAAATCCTAATGTTTGATGTTGGTACACTAGCCACAATGCTTGCCGACAATCCCATCGATAAGACAAAGTTAAGAAAATCCTTGAAAATAGCAGTATGATGCCATCCAGATCAGATCATTAATCAATAGGATGCTCATTTATCTTGCAAGTATCATAATTCCATGAATACGGTGATTTATCAGCATTAAAGCTTGAATGATAGATCTATAAAACACATACTTGGAAATAACGTGTGAGTCTTGAAATATCTACCAGCTAGTCATATGTATCTCGTGCCCCTTGGTGTAGGTTCTTAAGCCCATGATGAGCACCAGCAGCCTCTTCCTGTAATTGAAGGTTTCGACGAATGACTCGCCGACGGCCACCCTCTCTTGCTTGTACTCGAAGCAGTTTTCAAGGAAAACATGTCATATTCTTTTTCCTTCAACATTAGAGTTTGATTAGCATGAGAAGTAACAAAGAGAGACAAACTTTATTTTTGTAATGAAAAATGAAGGAAGGTGTAGGAGGAACTACATGTTTATTAATAGAGAAGATATGGTGACCCAATCTCGAATTTATGAGTCAATCTCATCTGAAGCCAGGAAAGGAAAAGGTTCTTATCGCAGAGATGAGTTGTATCTGTTCTTCTTGCAATTGAAAAACTCCTTTCCTTCCTCACAACTACTTCCAAATGCGACACATGAAAAAACATCTCCACTCAAAGTGATCTGACTTGCCACGAGGTAGTATATATGACTAAATTTATCACACAAGTATATAGATCTCCAAAACGGACAAAAAATTGTCAGCCAAATGTACCAACACAGTCTACAGTAATAATAAGAGTATATAATAACAGAGAAGATAACAACCTCCAGGAACAAAAAAGCTTCAAGATCATTTCACTCGTCGCAGGTGTTCGTCGTTCTAAATCTTCAAGATCAAAAGCGGCACACATGCTCAGTCATCACCGAAAGTTATCATCTTCCTTGAGAAGGACAAGGAACAAGTGTACAGTAAGAACGGTAGTTGTGCAAAAAAAAGATGGAACTACAATACAACCTCCGTTTCAAAACATAAGATATTTTGGTAGGATGAATAGGCTACTAAAGCGTCTTATATTTTGGGACAAAGATAGTATTTTACTATTCATATAAAACAGCTAAATCTTCTAGGCTTAACCGATTGCAATCAAGTAATTGGACATGTTGACAGGTAGTCAACTGCCAGTGCCCTTCTGCCTAACTTGTGTACAGTATGGTGAGCATAAAAATGGCATTAGTGAAAAAATCTTTGATGGAAATATCCGTAAATCTCCTACTGCTTGGAGTAAGACTCCTAAAACTTGGTTTCTCGTTCTCCAATTATTGAGGTCCAGGGTACTGAACCAAGCAAACTTTGTGTGAGATCTTCCCACCATCGGAGTTTATTCATTTATTTGTTAGGAAAGGGTCAATTTCTATACAGAGAGCATATCACAGAACTAAATACAAGGGGAAATAGACCCTGTGTGCTCATTATAAGTTGGAAAGACTTACATTTTTTTGTTAAACTGGTGTGAAGTACAACATATTTGTTTACTTTTCCCACATTGTTTACGTGCTTGTGTTAAAAGTAAGAAATAAATAGAACTACTGTAGGTTACCCACGTGAACAGTTGAAAATCTTGCGATTGCATCTGAACGAACTCTTATATTATCTCCGGACCTTCAATTATGCAAAAACTACAAAAGTGGAGCATTAACAAATGATTATGGATCTAGCGGCTTTCTTGTTAAACTTTTACAAAGAAGAAAATTAGTGGATATTTATCTAGTAAGCATTCCAGAAGATCTACATTAGGCCTTCACCGAATATCAAATCTACATCTATCAGTTTGATAGAGAGTTTTGGTTACCTTCTTCCCCTCTGGTGTGACGCTGTCTACGAGCTGATCGGCTGCTCCAGCCCGTCCCTGACCTCATGCTCGGCCTCGTCCACTCCAGGATGGTCGCCCGAAGCCACAACCTCCTTTCCTATCTTGGCGAGTTAGACAAAGTTGGTCCCTATATTGGCGAGTTAGACCAAGCCACGGATGCACACTTCTTACTTGCTGCCTCACTATCGCAAGAATGAAGAATCCTTTGCATTGTTGCCTCGCTTGTTCTGCAAAGCCATGGCCATCCACATAAAAAATCAATTAAGACCTTCACATGGAACCTCTCAGAATATTTTCAAATAAAAGAATCATCAAATTGCTGTTCCAAAACAAAAACTCTAAAAACTTACCAATGCTTCATTCTGCCAGTGTAGGCAATATAAAATTTCATTGCAACATTGTGAAACTACACATCATCTCTTGTGTGTGTGTGGGGGGGGGGGGGATATATCACACCTGCCATATCACATATGTGTAGCTTGTTAGTTCATATGACAAAGCATGTTCATAAATCAATTCAGGCAAGCTAATATTATGAAATAAGGTAACATGTAGCTAACAGATTGACATTCTCAATTACTCATGTTGCATTACAATTGATAATAGCAAGAGGTAAAAAAACTGATCTTCTCTGCTCTTCATTTCACCAAGACAAACGAACAATCCTAGGGATGTGCCTCCATATTTGGCTTAGTGTTCCATGTTGAACAACATTTCAGTGATCGTCTTGACTTTTGCACAATTAAATCTATCACTACACATGCAGGTTCAAATCATATATGTGAGGTTCTAGAGGCAGTCCTCAATCAACCAGGGTTTAGTTGGTTAATGACCAGTATTTATTCGACATACTAAACTCTGCCAACTCCTTGTTACAAATCAAAAGCTCCAGGGTCATCCATTGTTCTAGAAACAAATACATACCACGTAGTTGCTGGGTCCTCTGTGATACCATTGACATGACAAAGGTTGCATCAAAATTCTAAACTACATGCGGTATTCCCAGGCTTCATTAGCAAATCATGCTCTTACAAATAGAAGCATCGGTTATGATTGGCTTCCCATGCATGAATAATTGGCAGTGTAGTAAATAGATTTCTGAAGAAAATATTATTCACAATTTGCGAATCTTGGCTTGTAACAAACATTGTGTTCAGAAACACTCAATTTCATCATGGTAAACATTAGCAATGAAGCAAACCCAACTAATGTCTGTTTAAGAACACTTGATCCTTCATTGTAAAATATAAAATGAAATTACATGTCCACGGTGAACATCCCATGTAGAATTGGGACCAAGTATATGAAACATGGAGACGAGGAAAACTTGAAAGACCAAACAACGGCGTGCCTGGTCTGGAGCTCAGGCAAACTCAGGAGGACCTAGGCGGCGCAGTTCATGGAGTATTGTCGAGGTATGAGTTGGGCGGCGACGACATGCATCCCAACGCATCCGCGTTAGATGAGTGTGGCAGTTGACGCTGGAAAACGGCGGTTCCAGCATCGGATCTCTGCCGAAAGAGCGGGGATTGCAATCCGTGGCGAGGCGATCATCGCCAAGCAGGGAGAAATCACTGGAATTCTAGAATATCAATCTTAGCAAATCAAAGGCTAACCATCCAAATAGGGATTTATGCATTCATTGATGTAGGAACTCAGGGAATTAAGATATACGTATACCAAACCTGAGAGTTGGAGGACCCGATTTGCACGATCGCATATCCTATGAGTCAGTCACAGTGACTGATTCGCCGTCGTGAAGATGTGCTCCGCCATAGGTAGTGGATCCCTGGTTTCAGCTGGGGATGAGTACAGGCGGTGTCCTAGGGCGCAGGCGTGAGGGCGGGCGGGCAGGTGAGCGCGCGTAGGCCAGCGGCGTTGTGCACGGGAATCACGAGGCGGCGATTGATGCGGCGTGGGTGGATTGACTGAGTAGTCTGTTTTTACGAAGCGTTTATTCCGTGAGACGTTTTTTGCGGGAGGGCGGACGAAGCGACGGGCGGAGCACGCGTGTTCGACGAAGGAACGACGTATCGAGGCGACGACGGAACACCACTTCTTTTTTAGGGAGTAGAGATAACGAAACTAGAGACGATTATGACAAAGAATAGTAAAGGTCTCGTAGCAAGCAGTTAGCAACGAGCTACACGAATGCGTTAGCCTATGATAAAAAGCGAGCGACAAACATGTGTTAGTCTCTGAAGAAAAATAAAACAGGCACGAGCGGGCCCATAGTGCCGACAGCGGATGCAGGATAGAGTAAAAGAAATAAGCTTAGCGTAGGACGCTTCGAGCAGAAAGCTTTCCGACAGGAGCAGTTGAAACAATGTCGGTTGTGGCTATGGTTCTTTTTTGCGGACCTGTGTATATCGATGTCGTTGTCATGAATCATGGTCGCTCTTGTTCAGTGCATCCACGAAAGCTAGTGGTTAGTGGTAGTTGTTGGAAACCAGGCCCGTAGGGGTCTACCCGGCGTGGCCTTTATCAGGATAGGATTGATCTATTTGGGTATCGTATCCTCCCTTTAGTCTATAAATAAAGAAACAATCTGTGTACGGGAGTTTACCGAGAGAAAGTTATTTGTTCCCTGTGCCATCTACTTGTGTTATCTGTGTGCTTTTCGACTCTAGTCTTCTCTCTCGGGTGTGGAGCAGCCTCGGGACCGGCCAGCCGGCAGGGGGTGTTCCAACACGTTATCAGCACGTGTCTCTCCGTCGAGCCTCCGTCAAACCACCGTCAAGCCTGCATCGCGCAGGCTTTCGTTGAAGGTAACCTCAATCTGACTGCAAAAATGGATCCGTCTCGAAATTTCCTTTCTAGATTTGCGTTCAGATCTTAGATCAGATCCCATCTAAGGTGCGGATTTTTCTTTCCGGGAGTCGAGCTGACCTGCTGTCGCCGACCAATGTCGATCTAATCACTCCCGGATTAGAATTTTGTTAACTGTACCATCGATGTGTGCACCTGCTGTTGCGATCTGGTTTTCTTTTAGTAGATCGGGCTGATCTTGACCGTTTTTTTTAGATCAAATCGGTCTAGTTTTCCCTTTTTTTTGAGCTTTACGTGCACAGCCATGGCGACCATGGAGCCCCGCCGCCGAGCGCGCCTGGCCCTGCTGCCGCCGCCCGCTCGCGCCGCCGCCACGCCGCCGCGAGCCCCGCTGGCTCCGCCGCCGAGCGCGCCTGGCCATGCCGCCGCCCGCGCCGCTGCCGCGCGTGCTCGCCGCGTCCCGCGCCGCGCCCTGCTGGCCCGCGCCGGCGGCACCTCGTTGCCGCGCGTGCTCGCCGCGTCCCGCGCCGCGCCCTGCTGGCCCGCGCCCGCGTGCCTCGCGCCGGCCTCGCCGGCCGCACCTAGTTGCCTCGCGTGCCGCGCCGCCGCTGGCCGAGTGCTCGCGCCACCGCGCGCCGCTCGAGGCCTCGCGAGCCTGCTGGCCGCACGCAGACGCCGCCGTGCGCCCTGCCCACTGCGCGCCGCATGCCGCCGCCAGCTGCGCGCCACCGTCATCGCCGGCCTGCTGCCGCCGCCACCCCGCCCTAGTCGGGAGCTCACGGCTCCGTCCACCCCGCTAGCCGGGCTGGACAGTCTAGGGTGGGTCGGTCCAGTTGGGCCGTTTTTCGGCCCAGGCGGTATACAAAATGAGGGGGTCGGACCGTTTTGGCTCTGTTTTCTGTCCGATTTTACACAAGCTTTTAAACTATGTTTGACTACAGTTATTAATTAACGCATGTTTTTAATACTTTGTATCTCATAGATAGCTTGTACCGTTTTTACATTAAATTTTGGAACACCGACATATTTGAATTACTGTATCGATTATCGCATTTATGCAACCGATTACCTGCTGTAATCTTACACACTTTGCATAAATTGCAGATGACCGGAATCGTCAGCCGCGAGTTCCCGGAGTTGACCCGGGATGGGCTTAACTACCTGACTTGGGCCTCGGACGTTGAGATCGTCCTTGAGGGCCGACGCATCAAGGATGCGTTGATTGAGGGGACCCCGACGGCCCCCAGCAAAACCATCTCGGCGGACAACGCCAAAGCCCTGCACTTCCTCCGCCATCACATGTGTGAGACTCTCAAGAATGAGTACATGGCAGAACAGAGTGCTTCTGCCCTTTGGACCGCCCTCAGCAAGCGGTTCTCTAGGCTGAAGTACACCATTCAGCCACAGGTGTAGGCAGATTGGATTCGTCTGAGGTTTGCGGACTTCAAAACGGTGGGAGAGTACAACTCCAGGTTGCACCGGATTTGTACTATTCTTCAGCTGTGTGGGACCAGTACCACCGATCAGCAGAAGATAGACAAAACCCTCCACATTCCATCCGGACAACATCCAGTCCTCGCGAAACTTTCGCCAGGAAGGATTCACGGAATATGCAGCGCTTATTGATGCTCTCCAGGTGGCCGAGGCACAGGATAATGTTCTGAAAAAGAACTTCTCCGCGCAACACTTCGCGGGGGGCCCAAGTCATGAGGCCAATGTCGGTGCCTACAAGGTGCGCAAGCCCATCCACAAGAAGAGAGGCAAGAAGGGCCCCAACTCCTCCAACCCGGCCAAGCAACGCAAGGCGGGCAAGGGGGAGGCGAGGCCCCAGGACTGCTTCCGCTGTGGCTCCAAGACTCACTTCTCCAGGCAGTGTTTGGCCCCTAAACACGTCGTGGACGCGTTCAAGGCCAACAAGAAGGCGCGCGAGGCGCACCTTGTCCAGGTTGAGGCACCACTGGCGCCCAGAGCGGCGCCTGTGCAGAACGTCGCGCACGTAGTGGCGCAGGATATAGCACAAGTGGCAGCACCCTCGGCGGTTCCCACGGACGCCGCTGTGCCCATGGAGGTTGAGCACGTTGTGCCCCCCCCCCCCCCCCGCCTCAGCTAGGCACCTTGTCCATGATGATGGCCAACGAAGAGAAGCTCACTGACCTTGAGATACAGGCTGAGCTTGATGGTTTCTTTGCAGAATCCACCTGAGCTCCTTTTGTTGTGATGATTCCTTTTTTTGCAATAATCACATATAATTTTTCGATATGGTTGTAAGCTCTATGAGAGCATAACACTTATTTATTTTTGGCGATTGGATGACATTTATTTCACTCATTTATTCCATTATTTGGTTGTGTGATGTTCTAAAATGTTTATGTGTTTTACTTACTTGATGTAGCATCTTCCTCGCTCCATTATATTAATTAGGCATTATATTTTAGAACGCGTGTGGCGCCCAAATGGAGGAAACGTGCCTTGCTGATAGCGGCACCACAAATACCATCTTGAGAGAAACAAAGTATTTTGAGTCCATTACCAAAAACCCCAGTAACATAATGACGATCGCCGGCTGCGGTCCGAATGTAGTTGGCTCCGGAAGAGCAACTATCATACTCCCTAATGGAACAACTCTGATCATTGAAGAGGCATTGTTGTATCCGGAGTCGACTCGTACTCTCTTGAGTTTCAGAGACATCCGCGCCAATGGTTTCCATGTAGAAACCGATGATGATGAGAATGGAAAGAAGTTCCTACTCATTACCAAGCACGACGAAAATGGTAAACATGTTGTCGAAAGACTCCCTTCATTAGCTACTGGGCTGTACCACACTAAGATAGTAGCACCACCTATTTACACTACCCTTAAGACTGTCTTTAGAAGTTTCGAACTATTCTGCCTTTGGCATGATAGGTTAGGCCACCCCGGTCTTAGGATGATGAGAAATATAATTAACAATTCGAATGGTCATAATGTTAATATGAAAAATTTCCCGAATCCCGATGATTTTGTGTGCTCCGCATGCGCTACGGGGAAATTGATCATTAGACCGTCCCCCCTAAAGGTGAAGGATGAACTCCCCGAGTTCTTGGAACGTATTCAAGGGGATATATGTGGTCCAATTCATCCCCTCTCAGGGCCGTTTCGGTACTTCATGGTGCTCATCGATGCTTCCTCTAAATGGTCCAATGTTTGCCTGTTGTCAACAAGGAACCATGCTTTTGCAAAGTTGATCTCCCAGATCATACAAATAAGGAATAAATTCCCTGATTATCGTTTAAAGTATATTCGAATGGACAATGCCGGAGAATTTACTTCAAAGGCATTCGATGATTATTGCATGGCAACTGGAATCAAACTTGAGCACTCCGTACCGCATGTCCACACTCAAAATGGACTTGCGGAGGCATTGATTAAAAGGATTAAATTTATTGCCAGACCACTCCTTCAGGGTTGTAATTTACCAACTACATGTTGGGGACACGCGGTGTTACATGAAGGGAATATGCCCTGAGAGGCAATAATACAGTGTTTATTATGTGTATTCCAAGTATATGATAAATGTTTATTTTGCATGCTATAATTGTATTAATACGGAAACGTTAATACATGTGTGTTTAATAAACAAACAGAAAGTTCCTAGTTATGCCTCTCTCATAAACTAGCTCGTTGATTAACAAGATGATCAAGGTTTCCTGATCATGGACATTGGATGTTGTTAATAACGGGATCACAACATTAGTGTAATGGTGTGATGAACATTCATCCGAAGTATAGCATTACGATCAAAGTCATTGAGTTTATATTATTATAACAACTTACGAAGTGATCCTAATCCTTAGACCATGAGATCATGTCAATCACTAACACCGGAAGAGTTTCTTGATAACATCAAACGTCACACCGTAACAGGGTGATTATAAAGATGGATTTAGAACTAATAAAGTGTTATGTTGAGGCTCATGGATCGAGAGTGGAATTTGTTCATCCCGATGATGGATAGATATACTCTGGGCCCTCTCGGTGATATCACATTGATTAGCTTGCAAGCAAGTGATTTGATCACTAGAATGTTATATCACAGTAACGAGAAAAGAGTGCATGTCGGTAACGAGATCAAACTAGGTATGGAGATACCGATGATCAAATCTCGGACATGTAATATATCGTGAAACAAAGTGATTAAGATACTAGCGTAAAAGGTTCCGACGATCACAAGAAAGTCATCGTTGAATGTGTGGGAGTCAGTATGGGTCTCCAGATCCCGCTTCTGATTATTGATCCGAGAGGGGTCTCGATCATGTCCGAATTATTCACGAACCGTAGGGTGACACACTTAAGAGACACCGACATCCAATTGGAGCAAATGTTTCATGCCGAAATAATGAACAAGCGCAGGAATTTATTTCACTAGATACCGAAACAGGTTTTCGGGTGAAATTGCATAAAGTGGTTATGCATGTGAAATAGAATTCTAGCAAGGGGTTATTTGTGAATGTTTGTCATTAAAGTAATTGACAAAATTCTGAATAAAATAAAAGAGTTTTATTTAAAGAGAGTTTGCATTAAATTTGGTGGAAATTTAATGGGAATTTGAGTGGACTTTTGAGTGGAGGGAATTTAAAGGAGATTTATGAGTGGAGTGTCCACCCACATGAAGAGGGGAGGGCAAGGGGGCAGCCCCCATGCGCCGGCCACCCCCTTGGGGTTCCCCCCTCCTCTTATAAAAGGAGCCCCCCTCCTTACTTGTCTCTCACACCTCCTCGTGAAGGATCTCTCTCCCCCTCTAGAATTTATCCCCCATGGTCTCGGACTAGCGAGATACATGTTCCCAGTGGCTATTCGGCAAGAAAGAGTTGTGCTTCCGCTGCATCGCTGGAGCGAGGAGGCAGAGGTTGCTCGGTGCCTCGAACGTGTGTGCGAGCACGGATGCGCTGCTGATTTGCGGCGCTAGGACTTCCTCTCGATCTTGAGATCGGCAAGAGATCGTCTACATCAACCACGAGTTAAACTCGTTAAGATTTGTCGGTCTTCAAGGGTATGTTCTCTACGGATATACATCCGCCCGTTGTTTGTATCTAGTAGATAGATCTTGGTATATAGTTCACATCGTAGGAAATTTTTTGTTTTCTATGCTGCGAACCCAACAGTGGTATCAGAGCCGGATCTATGCGTAGATACTTTACACAGGTAGTACACATATGAGTATGTGGGCGATGATGATCATGTTGTTGCTCCTTTGTTGTAATTTTGGATATTGGTGGCATAGTGGGATGAAGCGGCCCGGACAAACTTTACATGTCCTCGCACATGAGACCTGTTCCACGCTTGACATGTAACTAGTTTGCATAAGTGGCTAGCGGGTGTTTGTCTCTCCTACTATAGTCAATATCTATTTTGCAAGCGAGTTGTCAACAATTTGATTATCCTCGTTGTGGTTCATGTTCGTAGGTAAGAACGGTTCTATCTCGAAAGCCCTAAGCCACGTAAAACTTGCAATGGATAAATTAGAGGCGTCTAGTTTAGATTGTTGCTGGGCTAGTGTTATGATATGGTAGTGTTGTAAGTAGAAGTATGAGATGATACTCTTACAACACACATAGCGTGTAAAATTCATAGACCTTGGATTTACACATATAGGTATGATAGTGATCATACCACGATGCACATGATAGATATCATCTGCGGGAACCATATAATTTCACTAATAAACATATGATGTTTGATTGCATCTTATATTGCTTGTTTAGCGCTTTGTTAGCATAATAAGATGATCCCTCATTTAAATATCAAGATAAGAATGTGTTCTTCCTTTAGTATGCACCGATTATGTTTTCGTCGCTCCAAGACATCACGTGATGATCGGGTGTTCTTGGATCCACGACCATATTTCAGGTGTAAAACAGTTACACACGCGAATACTAAGGTTCTAACTTGGCGAGCCTAGCATGTACAGACATGGCCTCGGAACACGGACCGAAAGGTTAAGCATGAGTCATATAGTTGATATGATGCCCATTTGATGCTCGCCTTTGAAGCTATACCGACTCACGTGATGATCGGACTTGGTATAGTGGATTTGGTTCATGTAATCACCAAAAAGGCACGAGGGATGTCGTTTTTGAGTGGGAGTTCATTCATAATATGGATTATTTGAACTCAATCTATCATACACTTAGTCTAAACTTTACAAATTCTGTTGTAGATGGCACCACCTGCTTTTAATTTCAATGTGTTCATGGAGAAAGAGAAACTAGCAACGAATGGTAGCAACTTTACCGAATGGGCCATGAATTTGAGGATTCTCCTCTCTACTGCACAAAAGCAATATGTGCTAGAAGCGCCGTTAGGCCCCCCACCTTTAGATGATGCCCCTGACGAGGAGAAGAATGTCTATCAGACTCGTCAGGAGGACCACAACTTAGTTCATTGCGGCATATTGTATGGGCTAGAGCCGGAACTTCGAAAGCGTTTCGAAAACGGCAATGCATTTGATACAATGGGTGAGTTCAAAATGATTTTCGGCACACATGCTGCTGTAGAGAGCTACAACGCTTCAGAAAAGTTCTTTAGCTGCATGATGGAAGAGCACAGCTCCGTTAGTGAGCATGTACTCAAGATGTCGGGTTACGCCGATAAGCATTCCCATTGACTTAGGCATCCATCGTGTTCTGCAGTCTCTGCCACCTAGCTATAAGAGCTTCGTGATGAACTATAATATCCAAGGCATGAAGAAGTCTCTCCCCGAGCTTCTGTCAATGCTTAAAACTGCAGAAGTGGAGATCAAAAAGGAACATCAAGTGTTGATGATCAATCGGAACACTGGTTTCAAGAAAGACAAGAAGGGAAAACGGAAGGGAAGTAAGGGCGGCAAGCCTGTTGCCACGCCTGAAAAGAAACCCCGAGTTGGACCTAAGTCTGATTCCGAGTGCTACTATTGTAAGGGGACTGGCCACTGGAAGCGCAACTGCCCCAAGTATCTGGCAGACAAGAAGGCCGGCAAGGCAAACAACGGTATATATGATATACATGTTATTGATGTGTACTTGACTAGTGCTCGCAGTAGCACCTGGGTATTTGAAACCGGTTCAGTTGCTAATATTTGTAACTCGAATCAGGGGTTGCGGAACAAGCGACCGCTAGCAAGGGGTGAGGTCAAGATGCGTGTCGGCAATGGATCAAGCGTTGATGTGATCGTCGTCGGAACGCTGCCTCTCCACTTACCGTCGGGATTAGTTATAAACTTGAATAAATGTTATCTGGTGCCTGCACTGAGCATGAACATTGTATCTAGATCATGTTTGATGCGAAGTGGTTATTCATTTAAATCCGAGAACAATGGTTGTTCCATTTATATGAATGAAATCTTTTATGGTCATGCACCGATGATGAATGGTTTATTTCTATTAGATCTCGATGATAATGTTACACATATTCATAATATTGATGCTAAAAGGATTAAACTTAATGATGATATATCCGCATATATGTGGCACTGCCGTCTAGGTCATATTGGCGTTAAACGCATGAAGAAGCTCCATTCGGATGGACTTTTGGAATCACTTGATTATGAATCATTTGATACATGTGAGCCATGCCTTATGGGCAAGATGACTAGAACGCCGTTTTCCGGTTCAATGGAACGGGCGACAAATTTATTGGAAATCATACATTCTGATGTATGTGGTCCAATGAGTGTGTCGGTGCGAGGTGGATATTGTTATTTTGTTACTTTCACGGATGATTTGAGTAGATACAGTTATATCTACTTGATGAAACACAAGTCTGAAACCTTTGAAAAGTTCAAGGAATTTCAGAATGAAGTGGAAAATCATCGTAATAGAAAGATCAAATTTCTACGGTCCGACCATGGAGGTGAGTATCTAAGTTACGAGTTTAGCACTCACATGAAAGAGTGTGGAATTGTTTCACAACTCACACCTGCCGGAACACCACAGCGAAATGGTGTGTCGGAACGTCGTAATCGTACTTTATTAGATATGGTTCGATCTATGATGTCTCTGACGGACTTGCCGTTGTCATTTTAGGGTTATGCACTAGAAACTGCTGCATTCACTTTAAATCGGGCACCATCTAAATCCGTTGAAAAGACACCGTATGAATTGTGGTTTGGAAACAAACCTAAGCTGTCATTTCTTAAAGTTTGGGGATGCGATGTTTATGTGAAGAAACTTCAACTGGATAAACTCGAACCCAAAGCGGAAAAATGCGTCTTCATAGGATACCCTAAAGAAACTATTGGGTATTCCTTCTATCACAGATCCGAGGGCAAGGTTTTTGTTGCCAAGAATGGATCCTTTCTAGAGAAAGAGTTTCTCGCGAAAGGTGTGAGTAGTCGGAAGGTAGAACTCGAAGAGGTTGTGGAACCTTCTCTTCAAAGTATGGCGAGTAGCGCAGCGCCGGAAGTTGTTCCGGAGTTGGCTCCACCTGTTAAAGAGGGAACTAATGATAATGATCATGAAACTCCGAAAGAGAGTACTACCGAACCTCGCAGGTCAAACAGGACGCGTGCAGCTCCCGAGCTGTACGGAAATCCTGTCATGAATTTCATGGTTGATGAAAATGATGACCCTGCGACGTATGAAGAAGCGATGATGAGCCCGGATTCCAACAAATGGTTAGAAGCCATGAAATCCGAGATGGAATCCATGTATGAAAATCAAGTTTGGAACTTGGTGGAATTACCTCACGACCAAAAGGCCGTGGAGAACAAATGGATTTTCAAAAGGAAAACTGATGCTGATGGTAATGTGACCGTCTATAAAGCTCGACTTGTCACAAAGGGGTTTCGACAAATTCAAGGAGTTGACTACGATGAGACTTTCTCTCCCGTAGCGATGCTAAAGTCAGTTAGGATTATGTTAGCAATTGCTGCATATTTCGATTATGAGATATGGCAGATGGATGTCAAAACCGCGTTTCTCAATGGTAATATTGAAGAAGAGTTGTATATGATACAACCAAAGGGTTTTGTCGATCCTAAGGATGCTAACAAGGTGTGCAAGCTTCAGCGATCCATCTATGGATTGAAGCAAGCATCACGAAGTTGGAATCTCCGCTTTGATGAGGTGATCAAAGAGTTTGGATTTGTCCAAACTTATGGAGAAGCTTGTATTTACAAGAAAGTGAGTGGGAGCAATGTGGCATTTCTGATATTATATGTGGATGACATATTATTGATCGGAAATGATATAGATCTTTTAAACAGTGTTAAAAGTTATCTAAACAGCAAATTTTCAATGAAGGACCTAGGTGAAGCGTCATACATATTAGGCATAAAGATCTATAGAGATAGATCTAGGCGCCTAATAGGGCTATCGCAAAGTACATACCTTGATAAGATTTTAAAGAAGTTTAAAATGGACGGAAGTAAGAAGGGGTTTTTACCTATGTTGCAAGGCAAGACATTGAGTAAGACTCAAAGTCCGGCTTCGGCGGAAGAAAGAGAGATAATGGACAAAGTCCCCTATGCTTCAGCCATAGGCTCTATAATGTACGCCATGCTATGTACAAGACCGGATGTGGCACATGCTATTAGTTTGACTAGTAGGTACCAATCGGATCCAGGTTCGGAACACTGGATAGCGGTCAAGAATATCCTTAAGTACTTACGAAGAACTAAGGATATGTTTCTTGTATACGGAGGTGAAGAAGAGCTCGTCGCTAAGTGTTATGTCGACGCTAGCTTTGACACCGATCCGGATGACTCTAAGTCTCAATCCGGATACGTATTTCTCATGAATGGCGGAGCGGTTAGTTGGAGGAGCTCAAAACAACCTGTGGTAGCGGGATCAACAACGGAGGCTGAATATGTTGCTGCTTCGGAAGCGGCTCAGGAAGCAGTTTGGATGAAGGAGTTCATATCCGAACTAGGAGTGGTGGCCAACGCGTTGGACCCAATGGTGATCTATTGTGACAACAATGGTGCCATTGCCAATGCCAAAGATCCAAGGTCTCACAAGCATTCCAAGCATATTAAGCGCCGGTTTCACTCCATCCGCGAGCATGTCAAGGATGGGGATATAAAGATTTGTAAAGTACATACGGATCTCAATGTAGCAGATCCGTTGACTAAAACTCTCCCTAGAGCAAAACATGATCAACACCAGAACTCAATGGGTGTTAGATTTATCACTATGTAACTAGATTATTGTCTCTAGTGCAAGTGGGAGACTGAAGGGAATATGCCCTGAGAGGCAATAATAAAGTGTTTATTATGTGTATTCCAAATATATGATAGATGTTTATTTTGCATGCTATAATTGTATTAATACGGAAACGTTAATACATGTGTGTTTAATAAACAAACAGAAAGTTCCTAGTTATGCCTCTCTCATAAACTAGCTCGTTGATTAACAAGATGATCAAGGTTTCCTGATCATGGACATTGGATGTTGTTAATAACGGGATCACAACATTAGTGTAATGGTGTGATGAACATTCATCCGAAGTATAGCATTACGATCAAAGTCATTGAGTTTATATTGCTATAACAACTTACGAAGTGATCTTAATCCTTAGACCATGAGATCATGTCAATCACTAAGACCGGAAGAGTTTCTTGATAACATCAAACGTCACACCGTAACAGGGTGATTATAAAGATGGATTCAGAACTAATAAAGTGTTATGTTGAGGCTCATGGATCGAGAGTGGAATTTGTTCATCCCGACGACGGATAGATATACTCCGGGCCCTCTCGGTGATATCACATTGATTAGCTTGCAAGCAAGTGATTTGATCACTAGAATGTTATATCACAGGAACAAGAAAAGAGTGCATGTCGGTAACGAGATCAAACTAGGTATGGAGATACCGATGATCGAATCTAGGACATGTAATATGTCGTGAAACAAAGGGATTAAGATACTAGCGTAAAAGGTTCCGACGATCACAAGAAAGTCATCGTTGAATGTGTGGGAGTCAGTATGGGTCTCCAGATCCCGCTTCTGATTATTGATCCGAGAGGGGTCTCGATCATGTCCGCATTATTCACGAACCGTAGGGTGACACACTTAAGAGACACCGACATCCAATTGGAGCAAATGTTTCATGCCGAAAGAATGAACAAGCGCAGGAATTTATTTCACTAGATACCGAAACAGGTTTTCGGGTGAAATTGCATAAAGTGGTTATGCATGTGAAATAGAATTCTAGCAAGGGGTTATTTGTGAATGTTTGTCATTAAAGTAATTGACAAAATTCTGAATAAAATAAAAGAGTTTTATTTAATGAGAGTTTGCATTAAATTTGGTGGAAATTTAATGGGAATTTGAGTGGACTTTTGAGTGGAGGGAATTTAAAGGAGATTTGTGAGTGGAGTGTCCACCCACATGAAGAGGGGAGGGAAAGGGGGCAGCCCCCATGCGCCGGCCACCCCCTTGGGGTTCCCCCCTCCTCCTATAAAAGGAGCCCCCCTCCTCACTTGTCTCTCACACCTCCTCGTGAAGGATCTCTCTCCCCCTCTAGAATTTATCCCCCATGGTCTCGGACTAGCGAGATACATGTTCCCGGTGGCTATTCGGCAAGAAAGAGTTGTGCTTCCGCTGCATCGCTGGAGCGAGGAGGCGGAGGTTGCTCGGTGCCTCAAACATGTGTGCGAGCATGGATGCGCTGCTGTTTTGCGGCGCTAGGACTTCCTCTCGATCTTGAGATCGGCAAGAGATCGTCTACATCAACCACGAGTTGAACTCGTTAAGCTTTGTCGGTCTTCAAGGGTATGTTCTCTACGGATATACATCCGCCCGTTGTTTGTATCTAGTAGATAGATCTTGGTATATAGTTCACATCGTAGGAATTTTTTTTTCTATGCTGCGAACCCAACATTACACGCCGCTAATCTCATCAACTTTCGACCATCGGCCTACAACATCCACTCTCCCATCCAACTTGCGCAAGGGTCGGCACCGAAAATTTCCCACCTTCGTAGGTTCGGCTGCCAGGTATATGTACCTATACCACCACCCCAACGATCAGCAATGGGACCGCTCCGTAAGTCGGGGATATACGTTGGTTATGAGACTGTGTCCATAATCAGGTTCTTGGACCCCTTGACAGGTGACTGTCACACGACCCGTTTTGCTGACTGCATTTTTGACGAGGATATTTTTCCGACTTTGGGGGGAGGTAATCAACCCCTGGATGACAAAAGTCGAGAAATCACGTGGAAAGCCACGGGGATCCACGCTCATGACCCGCGCACTGTTGAGACTAATAGAGAAGTCCAAAAGATACTAGATTTGCACTCCCTAGCGAATCAACTGCCCGATCATTTTAGTGATTTAAAGACTGTGACAAAGTCGCATGTGCATGCACGCAATGCACCGGAAAGGGTTGAAATACCGAAGAAAAATGATGGTATACCCGCTCCTGCTCCAAGGCCTAAGAGGACGCGGATTTCGGTTTCTCAAATCCCAAGTACCCGGGGCGCCCAAAGAAAAAGGATAAGAGAGATTTATTACAGTCTACCCCTGTTGAGGGGAGCCAGTTGAGACCTGGCACAAGTACGGATATTTCAGTTCACGAAATTCCGGACTTGAACTTTCCTATATCGGAAATACCCAGCGAAGTTGTGGGCGCACACATCGGAGCGGGAAAGATAAAGGACCTAGCTCCTGGATTGGGAAATCCGGTGGAGCAAGAGGATGTTCCTGATGCACTCCATGACGAAATGGCCATTAACTATGTTAATTCGGGCGAGTCATACAACCGAGCCATGGCAAATGTCGACGTTAATTTTGCCAAGAAAATTGCCTCAATCATAGATCTGGACCCTGAGCCTAACACGCTCACTGATTGCAAGAAAAGGTCGGATTGGAAAGATTGGCAGAAGGCAATTACTGCTAAATTATTATCGTTAAACAAAAGAGAGGTATTTGGACCTGTTTATCTAACTCCTCCCCACATTCGCCCCGTTGGCCATAAGTGGGTTTTTGTTCGAAAGAGAAACGAGAATAATGAAGTAGTAAGGTACAAAGCAAGGCTCGTTGCTCAAGGTTTCACTCAGCGACCAGGTGTCGACTTTGAGGAAACTTACTCCCCAGTCATGGATGGAATTACCTTTAGATACTTGATCTCAATGGCAGTAAACATGGACTTAAAAATGAAACTAATGGATGTTGTCACCGCTTACCTATATGGTAACTTGGATTCGGACATATACATGAAAGTACCAGAAGGTATCCCTGTCCCGAACCAGGATAGAGCAAACAAGAGCTTATATAGTGTTCAGCTTAAGAAGTCATTGTATGGACTAAAACAGTCAGGTAGGATGTGGTATAATCGTTTAAGCGATTTCCTTCATCAGAAGGGCTACGCGAGCAATGAAGATTGCTCATGTGTTTTTATACGGAGATCCCAGGATGGTTTCTGTATTATCTCGGTGTACGTGGATGATTTGAATATAATCGGTACACCTGATGATATTGAGGAAGCGAGTTCCTACCTGATGTCGGAATTCGAGATGAAAGACTTAGGCAAAACCAAGTTCTTCCTCGGTCTGCAACTTGAGCATTCCCCTGCTGGGAAGTTCACCAGTCGGCCTACACCCAGAAGGTGTTGGAACGATTTGGGTTTGAAAAGGCATATCCTTCTAAGACCCCGATGGTCGGAAGATCTTTGCAGCAAGACAAGGACCCGTTCAGGCCTAAAGAAGAGGGGGAGGAAATTCTGGGACCGGAATTCCCCTACTTAAGTGTAGTTGGCGCACTTATATACCTCGCAAATTGTACACGGCCGGATATTGCATTCGCCGTCAATTTGCTTGCAAGGTACAGTTCTGAGCCTACCAAAATACATTGGAAAGGCGTTAAGGACATCTTTAGGTACATACAAGGGACAAAGGACCTTGGCTTGTTTTACCAAAAGAACCAAGACCTATTTGTTGTAGGCTATGCAGATGTTGGGTACCTTTCGGACCGCACACATCCAAGTCGCAGACTGGATATGTTTTCCTTTGTGGTGGAACAGCTATTTCCTGGAAATCGTCTAAGCAAACTCTTGTGTCAACTTCGACGAACCACTCGAAAATCATAGCATTATATGAAGCATCACGAGAATGTGTATGACTTCGACGAGTAGTCAGTCACATCCAGATGTCATGTGGACTGAACACCGTATAAACCCCAACAATTATCTATGAAGATAATGCCGCTTGTGTTGCACAAGTCCAGACGGGTTACGTGAAGAGCAATCTCACAAAGCATATAAACCCCAAGTTCTTCTATGCACATGAGTTGCAAAAGATGAACGAAGTGAAAGTCACCAAGTCGTGTGAAAATCTCGCTGATTTGTTCACTAAATCATTGCCAGCGTCTTCTTTCGAGAGATGTGTCCGAGGGATCGGCATGATGAGACTTAGGGAGATGCAAGGTTCAGGGGGGAGAATCTTCACAAACTCATCGCTAAAATCTTGATCCCGATGATTGAGTACTTAACTTTGTAGTTATGAATTGTACTCTTTTTCCCTTAGTGAGTTTTATGAAGTTTCTCACGTGAGGTTTTTAATGAGGCAATTCGTGCAACATAACAAGAAGTATACCGTGTGCATTTCTCCATATTTTTTCCACTGGGTTTTTCGGAGTTTTAAGCCATGGTTATACAGATAAGATAACCAGGGGGAGTGTTGGGAAACTGGGCCGATAGAGGCCCACTCGGTGTGGCCTCTACCAGGCTAGGGTTGGCCCATGTGGGTATCGTATCCCCCTTTAGTCTATAAATAGAGAAACAATCTTGTACGGAAGTTTACCGAGAAAAAGTTAATAAAAGTTCCCCTTTGTTCTGTGTGCCATCCACTTGTGTTATCTGTGTGTTTTTCGACTCTAGTCTTTTCCCTCAGGTGTGGAGCAGCCTCGGAACCGGCCAGCCGGCCGGAGGTGTTCCAACAGTAGTAGTGACCTCAGTACTCGCCCCTAAATTAACCTGCGCCGCCCCCTGCTTATCAATGCGGCGCCCACAATCAATGCTAACGACATCTCCTCACGGCCCACGAGCGACTGGCGGTAAGCCTTGGGCTGGTTCTAGAAAAAGAGCCTTCGGCTGGGTGGCCGTACATGCTTTGGATGTAGGATCAGCCAGTAGCAACCACCAATCAGTTTGTGAGGTGACTCAGACAAATTAGTCCGGTCATATTGTGGCCCGTGTATCTCTACTTCGTTAGGTCTTTGGCAAGGCCCATAAGCAAACATGCATAGCGTATGTGCCAATTCAAGTGTACTTTTTTTTTAACCTTCTATAAGTGTATTCTTTTTTTGAAAATTTCACCATTCTATTAATAATCATTAACGTCGGTAAAAGAATATTCAAAAGTGATGGAAATTACAAATTAATCCTTGGACCACCTAACGACAACTATAGACACTAGTGCGAGCCGAAAACGCGCCGAGACGTCCTCACACCTCTATCACCAGAGCCGGGCGAAGCATGTCATAGTAGAGCTTTTTATAGTAGACAAGACATGAAATCGTCGTGCTAAGGGCCCAAAGGACCAGCGCAACAAAGTAACAACCATTGCCAAAGATGACAACCATAAATCGAAAGAGACCGACCTAAAATCACCAAAACAAATATAAAAAAATGACCGAATCTTAGGAGATCCTTCGGACACACGACTCCGCGTGCCCCCCACCCTACCCGCCATCGCTAGACGCACCGCCGGAGCGAGGATAGGACGAGATGAAATTCTGACTTCAAGATGAGCCATCGCCTCACCATCCCTAAGAGAAACTTTGAAAAAGACCTAAAAAATGAAATGTGAACCCTCCCTCTTGCAAGGTACCATGGCCCGCCATGCCTCCAAGGCCCCAATGTCAATGGAGGTGGAGCAAACCGGCAGTGTCATTGGCGAGGAGGGGGGGGGGTGAACCCTAGATGGTTTTACAACTGCCACCTCCTGTTTGTTCTATCGTTTCTAAGTGTACCTTATTTGGAGCAGTACATTAGCAAGTATAATTTATTTTACAGAATTAAGAATTCATATACTCTCTACATAAAACAATATTTATTATAGAAAAGTATTGAAACTAAATGCTCATATTTTTCGGATGATTGTCAATGTATCGTAGAAATAAAGTGTGAATTTTGTACATGTACATGTACATGTGGGTACATGAGATATCTTGTCCATCCGTTGGTATTTCATATATGTGCAACACTTATGCAACAAGAAACTAGATAATGGATATTGTCAAATCAGTAATTATACCGCTTGCAAAATAACATTATTGATTTTTTAATACACAAGTATGCAACTCCATATGTCGAGTATACCAAGTATGTACCTATATTGTTGTTTTGTACTCACTCTGTCTCATGATATAAGATATTATTACAACCAATATAAGAGAATATTGGTTGGAAGCGGACGTTTGGAGCTCGGGCTAAACATAGCCCTTTTGTTAACCATTTAAAAAATAGGGATTTGAAGTTTCAAAAAAATAACCAAAAATTCTAGATGTAGAAAATAATGTACTTTGGAAACTTGAAAAGCTCTCGACTCAAAATACCCTGTATTTTGGGATGCACAAAAATGTTAAAATATGACAACTAAAATATTGAATAGTGCAAAAATTCAATCCTCTAAATTCTGTCATATTTTATCTTTTAACCTAGAATATAATGTATTTTGGGTTGAGCTGTTGTGTGTTGGTAGAGTACATCATTATCTACATGTAGAACTTTTTCCCAAATTTACTTTGAAATGGTGTTTCTATTTTTTTTTAAAAGAGCTCCCTGTAGCTCGAGTTCTAAGTGATTTTTCACATATTGGTTGTAATAACATCTTATATTATAAAATAGAGGGAGTACTTATTACTTTAGACATTGAGAGAGTCTCCAGTACACATTGTTCATCATAACTTCATTGATTGTATACTAGAAACAAATATGAACATTATAATGATTTGGAAGTACTTCTCACGAAAAAAAATTATACTCCCTCTGATCCATATTAATTGCCTTAATTTTGTCTATATACGAATGCATCTAGTCCAAATATTTAACTAGATACATACGAATTTGGATAAAGTTGAGGCCATCAATATGAACCGGAGAGAGTAGTAAAAATTAGAAAGGTTGATAAAACACATTCTAGAACAAAAATAAAAAGTATGAAGGAAGTAATGCTGCATGGAGAAAAGAGTTATGGATTAAATAAATTTCATTCTGCAACTTTATGGTACCAGACCCTTTTCTGGACGGACAAGTGATTGCGCTGTGGACGTATTTGTGATTTTGCTCCAGGCCTTTTCGCGTCCGTCTCGGTGGACGCAGCACGCACCCGCATGGTTAGGGAGGGGCTGGCTGGGGGATGGATCCAAGATATCTCCCCAGACTTGGACACGCCAGCGATTAGAGAACTCCTCGAAGTGGCGGATCGGCTTGAGGGATTCACCCTCACCGAGGACGCGCAAGATGTGCTCAATTGGAACCGGGACCCAAGCAACTGTTACACGGCCAAATCCTGCTACCAGGCCCTGTTTGTTGGTCGGACCTCGATGTCCGGAGCCCTACAGATCTGGCGTTCACGTGCCCCGCCAGATGTAAGGTCTCGTTTTGGCTAGCGGTGAGGAACCGATGTTGGACAGCGGATAGGCTTAGCAGGCGCGGGTTGCAACATCCGGCGGCATGCCCATTCTGCGACTAGTGTGGAGAAACAATTGATCACCTCCTGATGGGTTGCGTTCTAGCCCGAGAGGTGTGGGCCGCATGTGTAACTTGGTGGGGCAAGAGTCAGTGGATGCCGGAGCGGGACACAAAGCTTGCAGCTTGGTTGCAGGAGAAGCGTGGGGGCAGGGGCCGCGAGCGAGACCTCTAGACCGGCATCTCCCTGGTTTGCTGGTCTCTTTGGCGCCATCGGAATAATGTGGTCTTTGAGGGAGCCGTCCCCTCGGTGCAGGCGGTCACTCGGAAGATCCAGGATGAAGCGGGCCGATGGAGGGCCACGGGCCTCCTCCGCGATTGTTTAGGACAGGTAGACAAGTGGAGATGTCGCGAGTAGTTGTTTAGGGGTGTGCTGTTGTTTTGATAGCGTGAAGTTGCACTTCAGACGTTTGTTCCTCGGTGCGTTGTAATGGTTTGAACACTTGGCCCTTCTTCTATGAAAACGATATGTCTCCTAGAACGTGTCCTTGAAGAAAAAGAACAATATATTCGTATCAAATACTCTTGGCTTGGTTCGTTGTTAACATATTTGGTCATGGTATAACTCATTTTAAGTGTTAAGGATGATGAATAATACCACACATTTCTCGCAGTGAGATTATTTCATTTTGTAAACAATATTTGGATAATGTAAATAGAAATTAAGAATGATAGTTGCCGTGTTTGTGTATTATTTTCAGTTGTCTGATGATTACAACAGTACCTATTCTAGTAGGGATTAGCTTAAGAGCTTTGGCATGTCTGGTACGTGTCAAGAAATACCTTGATACGATCTGGGTTCCTTGATGGCTTTACACGGCTACCAACGTTGTCGTAGAAGATCTCCAAGTTCAGATCTCTTTCATCAGCGAATTCGTTGATGGTGAGGATGATGACCATCTGCTCCAAATTGTCATCGAGCAGCTCGTCAATGTTAGAGTCGGACAAATCGTCCAAAATAAATTGCTCTGACGGCAAAAGATCCTAGCTTGAGATCATCTACAAAGGGGTAAAAAATCAGATTCGTGAGGCCGAACATGGACAATGGTATCGAAAATGTACATTTCCTGTGGCGGTGGAATCGATCAACAACGGCGCCGGCGGTCAATTCGCAGCAGCTCCGGTGGAAACGGAAGGGCGGCGACTTCCAATGGGTGGGGAAACAGAGGGGCGTGTGGCGCGTGAGCTTTTCGTGGCAAAATTAGTTAGGGCAGCGAGTATTCGGGGTGGCAGTAGTGGCGGCGCAGTCAGATGTGACTAGGAGGCGGAAGCTGGAGAGAAGTCAATCTGAAAATTCCCTCACACCAACGGATTCGCACAGTCGGGTCGGCCAATAAATCCTCATATCTATGGTGTTGGGGCGAGGGGGGTTGATTTTAAAGGCTCTATTCTACGCATTTTTCCAGGTCATAATCTTTAGCCGGCAGTTATTATAAGGGTTTGGGTGTTTTAAGGGAAGTGCTAGAGTTGTTCTTAGCTGTTGTCCTTATGGGATTCTGTGAGCTCAGCGCGGTGTGGAACTATCACTTTCCTAGTGTTTACTGAACATATATAGTACAGTACTAAGATATGAAGAAGCAGTTAGCGTGATTTGAAGTCGCTGCATAAAGTCTTTTCCTATTTTAGAAATGCAACCCTCGTGTAAGGGGTTGGATGTAATATTGTATAGTTGGCGCACGTTCGTTGCATCTATTATGCGTTAAGCAGGTTTCAGGCCAAGTAATCTGTGTTGAGAGTACTCAAATCGTACTTAGATTCAACTAAGTACTTACAAGTACAGTGAAAGCATTGGTATAAACACATGCACATCTGCAGCGTATTTGCATCAATGAGCACCTAGTACTCCATATGTCCCATAATATAAGATGCTCGTATATTCAAATCAAAGTAAGATTGTCAAAATTTGGTATATAGATGGGTTCAAGTGGACGAAAAAATGAACAACTGCCCGTTTGGGGTACTGCTCTCTGTCACGGACATAATCGAACATGGGCGTTTGGGGCACCGTTGGAGTTGGCATCAGTGCTTTTCTGTCTATGTAAATAAGCTAGTACTCTTTCCGTTTTAAAATATAAAATGTTTTAGGTTTGTGAAAAAGATGAATCTAGACTTTTTTTAGTGTGTAGATTTATTTTAAAATTAAATGAACCTACATACTAAAACAAGTCTAGATAAATTCTTCACAAGTCTAAAACATCTTATATTTTAAAACGGAGGAAGTGGATTACTGTAAACTTCCTATAGACATGTTGTATGAACAAAAGTAAAATCGACTGCGAATAAACTTAGACATTTCTTGAATGAAACATACATTAGAGAACGCTAACTATCATATCTAAAACCCAAAGGCTGCTTACTTTTTCCTTGAAGGATATCCACATCACGATGTAACATCACTGAAGCCCACCACGTTTACGGCATGTGATCCTCTTCATTATCATGAGTGCGGTTGGTGTTGGAGTATTCCGGTTCAAGCCGTGTTCTGTTCCCCTGTTTCCAGACTTGCTTGGAGACCGAAACATGGACCACAGAACATACTATCCCTGGTGGGGCAGGCCCTACGTGTGTCAGCAATGCGGAAACTAAGAGTATCTCCAGCAGATGCTCTATTTTAGTGTTGCGCTAAAATAACCGAAAATTTATTCGCGGACGCGCTCGAAACGTCTTCAGCAGTGGCGGGAAAATAGCGCGCTAGATATTTTGGCGCGGCGCCGCTTTGCGCTATCGCGCGGGAGATTTGCTGCGCCAGCTCGAGCGCGCGCTATAAACTGCGCGCGGTGCCTACACCCAACTCCCATGCGTGCAGTTCCAAAAAGTTCAACGCTCTTCTCCCTTCCTCTTCTGCTACGCGCGCGCTTCCCCTTCCGCCAATGCTCCGCCGACATGCCGCCTCGCCGCCGCTCCGCTTCGGGCTTTCGTGGCTTCCGCCTGCGCCCGAACGACACCTTCTACGCCGAGCTGCGCGCCAGCGGGTTCCGCCTCACCCTCGGCACGTACGAGTCGTCGGAGGAGGCCGCCCGCGCGTACGACCCGGCAGCATGGCGCGGCGGCCGCCCGCGATGCGAGATGAACTTCCCGGAGACGGAGTCTCTCGCGGAGGCGGAGTTCCTCGCGCCGACGCCCGCGCTCATCACCGACGAGGACCGCCGCCGACACCACGCGCTGCAGCAGCGCCTCGCCATCGCGGAGCGCGATGAGAACGCCATGGCGAAGTGGCGCCTCCTGTTCCCGCGGGACATGCATGCGGAGGTGGACTTCTACGCGGCGAAGAGGCTGGTGCGGAGGGCGGCGCGCGTGGAACGCCGCCGGCACAAGGAGTTCATCAACGCGCAAATCGAAGGCCCGCAGACCATCCCGAACGAGGATCCGCGGTGGGACGACGTGTGGTTGGAGTCCGACGACACCACCACCGACGACGAGGACGAGGAGGAGTAGGTCTAGTGTCTGTAGCGCGCAGATGTTAGTTTAGTTTCTGTTTATTTTCTATTTGTCCTAAAAATGTTTTATGAATATTTTCTAGATCTTGCAATGTGTGTGTTTCTGTGTGCGCGCTATTTTTGCGCGTTGTATTTTGCCGCGTCTGGCGAGACGCATTTGCGGGCTGTATTTTGCATTATTGGTTTTAATGTTTCCGACGAAGGACACGGCAAAATAGCGCGCGCATTCCGTCGAGCGTGCGCTGTATCTGACATTTGCAGCGCGCTAAAATAGAGGCTCCGCTGAAGATGCTCTAACAGCAAGGAAGGAGAGGAGAACGGCAAGAGGCCATCCACGTCCACCATGAACGGGAAGAGGCCATTCAGAAATAAATAACTTGATTTTGTCTAGATTTGAAGTATGTAAACATGTTTTAACGTATAGATACATTCAAATCTAAACAAAGAGAAGTTTATTTCTGGACGAATGGAGTACTGTCATTGTTTGTCAAGTTAGGAAGAACCGTAAAAATAATGAGATGCTAACCACGCTTCGCCACATAATCACTCATTCTTCTAGGTTCAGTGGTAAATTATATTGTGTGACACGACACACATGGTTGATCTTTTCTTAGCATGACCAGATCGAAACGGAGGATGGAGCTCAATCTCAAGAACAGTGGTGATCGACCTGACTCAGCCTTGAAGTGACAGGGGCACCTTGAAGTAGTACCACGAGATGGACAGTTACTCCCTCCGTTTCAAAATATAAGACGTTTTAGGTTATGAAGAAAATGAATCTAAACTTGTTTTAGTATGTAGGTTTATTCAACTTTAAGATGAATCTACACACTAAAAGAAGTCTAGATTCATTTTCTTCACAAACCTAAAAACATCTTATATTTTGAAACGGAGGTACATATAATCTGGGGATTGCATTGCCATCAATTGCTCTACGGCAGCCCAGAGCCAGTCTAGACTCTAGAGGCTGTACTACTATCAGGACACTTGAATGCCGCGGTAATTGCTCACAAAGTCAATCAAACCGTGCCACGAAGAGCATTTAACTAGAGCGTCGAGTTATTACGGCTCACTAGTAGAAAGGGTAGCCTACTCCTGCTAAGCATTTGTTATTAGGCGAGACAGACGACGTCTCATTAGGGAGGATGGGTATTTATGCGCTTCAGAACAAAAGAGCATCAATGTGTGTACTTATAACTTGGTCTTCCTCCTCTTCGCCCCGCTTTATAAATAAAATCGTACATGTCAACAAGTCCAATATGATATAAGGTGATAAGTAAACCTTTTATAAAGCAGATTAAAAAATAAACAAAAAGGTGCAAGAAGGGCTAAGACTTGCCACCAGAGCGACATAAACGAGACAGGGGGATCAGAGCTCCACGACTTCACAGGGTAACAAAGCATCTGTCGTCGCTACCGCCGCCGTGATATAAAGGTCAAGGGTTTTCACTGGAGCCCTAGCATGACAAAGGTAACCACAACGACATCCCCAAGAGAGGGTTACGACACCCTCGGGCATCACCACCGTTGGCAGGGCGTCGAGACGTTGTGCTTTCGCCCAAAAAAAACCCCGCACGCACCCGATACCTTGAACCGACATGTCCTCGAGCCCAGCCTCCATAATGTGATATGAGAGAAACCATAGGCTCCAAGCCGAGCCAGTGGACTCGTGTGCACCCCACCGTGCGGGGGAATGAGGAAGCCTTGTCACCTCCCGTGCCAACCAGGCTTTGCCTGGCCGCGCCTTGGCGGCAACGAGGGAGGACGAGGGGGCACCAGCGGTGGGAGCTAGGGTTTCTCCTTGGTCGTGGCACGGGGACGGGCGACTCAGCTACTCAGGAGAAGGAGAGGGGACTGGATCAACACCTAGTAGAGATTCAGTTCATAACTTGGCTCTTGCAAAGAATGAAAAAACCAGAAGATTATAATCAACAGTGTACTAGTACTCCGTGTATGGGATGATAATTTTCTAAGGAGCTTTCAGAGAATCAAGACTAGCCGCTCGCCATTTTCAGGACTAAGCTGTCACCGTGTACTTCCGTACGTGTTTGTACTGTGTACTTTGCATATGATGATCAAATGGGAAAAGGAAACAGGAAAGGATCTGAAAAGATTTTTTTTTTCGAACTGGATCTGAAAAGAGACGATCGTAGTCAAGTGTGTGGACGGTACTAGCAAGCATCCAGTGAGGATAGCACACGGACCCCCACTCTTCCTCCCACCTCTCCCTCCCTCCCTCCCTCCCCGTGCCTGACCTTTCCTCAGCGTCAGCCGGGCTGAACCCGAGCCTTCTCCGACGGCTTTGCCGGCCGGAGTTGGCGAGGGGGACGCGCCGGAGTAGGTTTTAGGTTAGATGTAGGGTTCTCGTCTCGATGCCGGTAGTTTGGAGTAGGGCTTGGATCTACTTAGGCCAGATCCGGTGCAACCTGTGTAGATGGTGGCTTGGCTGCGAGCTCCGGCGGTCAGATGCTATGTCGAGCTACATCTCCTCAGGCATCTCCGCTAATAATCCCAAGTGGTCGCCCTCCTTCTTGTTTCTTGTCTCTCTGCTCGGTGTTCTTGCTCTGGCCGGCCGTGGTGGCGGGGGGAGAAGAAGGCTCAGCGGGGGAGGCGGCGACTCAGAAGGATGGCAGGGGTCTTTCTCTCTGGTGCATCGGCGCTGCATCGTGAGGGAGTGGTGGAACTGCGATGCGAGGCTCCCGTAGTGGAAGTTCTCGGCCGCAGATCCTACCTGAAGGTCCCGGTTCAATAAGCGTCATTTGTTGCGGCCCAGCGGCTTCGACATCCGTCACATCGACCTGGCCGGCCGAGGAGGCGAGGGGGAAGATGGGATGGATGGCGAGGGTGTCTGCTTCTGCGGCTATCTGCTGCCTCTACGACGAGCTTCCAGCTCGGTGGCCACGATGGCCACCGGCATCTACGACCACGAAGGGCCGGCTTCACGCCATGAGGACGTGCCATTCACCTCCAAGACGGAGGCCTCTCCAAATCCCTGTGTCGGCATTCACCGTCTTCATTCAGCCAAGTGGTTTGTCCCCGACTGGGAGAAGATGGCCGGCGGCGGCGAGGTCAAAGGACCGGATTGCTTTTCTTTTCTTATGTTTAGGGCCCTCCTTGCTTATTTACATGTCTTTTTTTGCATTTCTTGTTGTGCAAAGTGCCTGTTTGTAACATTTATTCACCGTGTTGAATATATGCAGCATCAGGGTCCTTCCAGACCCCTTCCTTTGTTCAAAAAAAAGCAAGCATGGGCACGCAGGCTCTTCCCCGCCATTTAAACGGGGCCTAGCCTAGAGACGCATCACGGAGACGGCGGTTAGTACGTACTGTATGTAAATTGTGTCTTTTAAACCGGGACAGAGAGAGTATAACTTTTATTAAATATAGTTTATATTTTGTTGACCAAATTCATAGTCAAATTAGTTTCTCGAACTACGCATTTGACTTATAAACCGGAACCGGGATACTAAGGGTGTGTTCGGTTCCAGAACGAGAGAGAATAGAACGGAGTTAGTCCATTCCAAGGGTATGAGACGGTTCCGACCCTGTGTTCGGTTCGGAAAAGAACGAGAAATGAAATGGCCCATATTGTGTTCGGTTGGAAGAATTGGAACCGAAACGGAATAGCTATAATGATGCTTAAAATTCTAATAATTTGAGCTTAAATTTAACAATTGTAATTAACGGTAGAAAATATTCTTTTTGTCTTAAAATCTTTGTTAAAAGTACCAAATCATATAAATCTTTTTGTTTCAAAATCTTTACAAAATACATAGAGATCCGCGTGTTTTTGCAAGATTTTGTCAATAATCATCTCAGCTAATCATCGCCACGGCTAAAAATCCCCGCTGATTTGGTAAATAATCATCTTAGCTTAGTTAGTTCGCGAATTAGCGAGCCGTTCCGCGTGATTCGGCCGATTCGGTCGGACGACCTCGTTCCGCATATTAGAGGAATATTCCGTTCTGGGAAACTACCCGGTTCCGTTCCTTTCTTTCAACCGAACACACAAACGAACGCTAGGCGTGAAACAGATCGGTGTCGTTCTACCGAATTCCAAAACCGAACACACCCTAAGCACACCAGCACCATCTACTGAGGTGCAGTATTCCAATTGAAGGGAGCCCATCCCATCCCGTCCGTTGAATTAAGGGTCGGCGGCGCCCTTCCCTTATCGACCATTCAAGTCCATTTACTCTGATGCTTTGAATTCTAAGCCACACTGTTGCCCCATAAAACGGCCATTCATGGCCACATTTCTTCCTTGAACAGAACATTGATGGCCCCATTCAAGCCTCTGCATCGATTCGAAGACAGGGTTGCTTTCATGCAGCCGAACCTCCAGGTAGTAGTAGTAGTGCTGATTAACCGGATGGTAGAGGGCTCCCAAAGTCGCTTGATTTGATCGCCTCTGGCTTCCTTTCATTTCCAGCAAGCAGAGCTGTTTGTGTTTCCGCTAACAACTTCAAGCTACCACTTGCAACCGTCTCTGGAATCTACTCCCTCCGTTTTAAAATATAAGATGTTTTAGATTTGTGAAGAAAATAAATCTAAACTTGTTTTAGTATATAGGTTCACTTAATTTTAGGATGAATCTATACACTAAAAAAAGTCTAGATTCATTTTCTTCACAATCCTAAAACATCTTATATTTTGAAACAGAGGGAGTATAAAACAGAAGCATGAATGCGAGCAATAAAAAGCGTGGCGCTCCAAGGGGGAGAGTGTGTGTAGCGACAAGGAGAAGGCAAATGTGCATTTAAGAGAACCAATTGACTCTGCTCCCTCTCTCCCAATGTCCATTTCCCCTATAAATACTTGCAAGCCTCTTCTTCTTCCCCCACCAGCCCAGAGAAAACATCTCGTACAGGTTCACGAGAGACGGGTTCCAAAGACCTACTGTTCCGATCTGAGGTGCACGCCGCAAGCCGGGATAGGGAAGACGACTGTCCCGATCTGCGGTGCACACCGCAAGCCGAGATAGGGAAGACGAAGTCGACGGCGCAAGGTTCTGGAGGTAGGTGCGTGTGTTGTGTATTGATTACCGATTAAATTTAGCGCATACGCTTATATAGTGCAGGTCAGAGAGATCGTGGGGCTCATCCCACCCACGCCTGAGTCGGTAACAGCCCACAATCCATAAAAACTAAAACGGCTGTAATTAACACGTCCCTTAATGTCTCATAATTATTTTTTCCCAATCAACCAATAAAATAAAGCTCAACTCAGCGAGATTCTCGCAAATCCCGCGTGCGCGTCATGACGAGACGAGGCGTGGCGAGGCGGGCGGCGTCAGAGAAGTGCGCGAGGGATTCTCTCCTTATCACACCTTAGTGAGTGGTGCAACACTCTACTCCCTCTACACCGGTTTATTGAACTAACACGAAGCTCAAGAAATATGTTTGACTATAAATTTGACTAATAAAAATTGACTATAAGGCCGGTTTATTGAACTAACACGAAGCTCAAGAAATATGTTTGACAGAGAGAATCATACGTAATAAAAAATATATAATTGGAAAGAGTTTTTAAATAGCAATCCAATCGTATAATTTTTATGACATATAAACTCATATTTTATTGATTATTTTTCTGATTAAACTTTTTTCTTAAACTCCGTGTTAGCCTAAGGCTGGTCATAGTGGGAAGTAACTTAGAGTAGTAATATGTATATGTTACTAGTCTATGTTACTATCTGCATAGTGTAAAATAACATATGTATGGTATTATGCAAAGGTTTATTTAGTGTAATATAGTCTTATTTTGTCTTGAAATATGTGATGTTATGGTAACATAGCTAGTTACCACAAGCATCTCTCTCATCATTTAACTGCATGTCATGTCATCTAAATGCTTAGTTGACAATACATGTAGGACTATGTTACTATCCAAGTTATTTCCACTATGACTAGCCTAATAAACCGGTATGGAGGTAGTACTATATAAGATGGTACAACTCCTCTTTAACTAGTAAACTTTAGCACCACTAGCACATCCATATGCTGCCACATATAAATAGACCGAAGATAATTTTAGAATTTTTCTAATAGGCCAACAATCCAATATTCGGTACAGAAACCAGTGACCGTAAATCGTATTCAGACTGTATATCGTGTATTCTTAAGATCGATGACCCTATAAGCCAAGTTTAAATACTAACGATGAATTTTACTCTTTTCGCTAATTAGCTTCAACCTAGTACTGCCACCGCCACCGTCTCTGGAATCTATAAAACAGAAGCATGAATGCGAGCAATAAACAAGCGTGACGCTCCAGGAGAGAGCGAGTGCGTGTAGCGAGGAGGAGAAGGCGAGTGTGTATTTAAGAGAACCAATTGAGTCTGCTCCCTCTCTCCCAATGTCCATTTCCCCTATAAATACTTGCAAGCCTCTTCTTCTTCTTCTTCTTCCCCCCACCAGCACAGAGGAAACATCCGTCCAGTCCTCACAGCATTCTCACTTCTCGCTCTCGGGCCGCAAATCACCACAGAAATCCAAAGACAACGGTATGTTTTCTCTCTCGATCGAGAGCTAATCAGTTTCAGAAACCGTAGCTCACCGTGGATACTTATGCAGGGCAGCGTACCTGACCGACAGCGACCGTGACCGCGAGGCAAGAGGCAGAGGTGGAAGATGAGCCGAGGCGCCAACGGCGGGAGGCGGCTGGACCTGAAGCTGCACCTGTCCCTTCCCGCGCGCGGCGGCTCCTCGTCCTCCAGGAGGCTGCTGCAGGCGGAGGACGAGGAGGAGTCGTCGCCGAGCTCGTGCGTGTCGTCGGAGGGCGAGCAGCAGCACGGGGGCCTGCAGTGGTCGGACAGCCCGGAGGCTACGTCCATGGTGCTGGCGGCCTGCCCGCGCTGCTTCCTCTACGTCATGCTGGCCGAGGCCGACCCGCGGTGCCCCAGGTGCCGCTGCCCCGTCATCCTCGACTTCCTGCGCGCCGGCGACGGCGACGGCAACGAGCACGAGGGGAACAGCCGCCGCGGTGCCAGGAGGAACAAGAGGGAATGATCGATCGATGAACGCAGCGGCATCGAGTTCATCTCAGTTTCTCAGTAGCGACTCTGCACTGCAGTAGTGCTGTGGTGGAGTAGTAATTTCCAGTGTAACCATGATATGTCTGTGCGTCACATCACGGATACACCGGAGAAAACACCGCATAATATGACTATCTTCCATGACATTGCCAGAGTGCTACGCCCTTTGCTTTCTTTACTTTTGTTCTTGTTCTTGGAATCTCAGAAAAGTGATGGGGTACTGGCGAGCGTTCTTCGGTGATTAACACCGATCATGACGCGACTGGGTACGTAGAAGAAGAAGATGGCGCCATGACGGACGCGGCGCAATGAATGAATGAATACCACCAATTAAAACCCCGGCGCCCATCGCGACGACGCGGTGGCCCTTAATGCTGCCGCCGTCTTGGTCAACTTTGGCACGACGGTGGATATATAGATTAGTAGATACTACTCCAGTACTGTCATGGATTTATCACGTAGTAGGTGCATCTCACAAGCACATGCCGAGCATCTGGTCATGCATTCTGGCTGGGATTAGATACGCCGAGCTCACGCGTACGTGCAACCGGACGGGCGGACGGCCGAACACGCCACGGCAACCTGCCGCCGAAAGGAAGCCCTGCTGCCGCCTTAAACCGTCGGTGCAAATAAGGGGACGCCAAGAACGCTGCCTGAAAAACATGCGTTTCAACATCCACCAAACACCGATTGATTTCACATCGAAAATAGACCCTGCCCGACACAGCACGATCATAGCAACCGCATACTTAGCAGGATACACCGATTAAGACATCGCTCGCTGACAGAGGACTAAAATGACAGGGTTAATAATTACACTGTTGTAAATAAACCCAACAGATTCACAACACACGAGTGAAAACCGTAAAACACAACAAACAAACAAACAAACAAACAAACAAACAAACAAACAAACAATTTCTCATATGGATTGATCAATGAACAATTTCACATAATGCATATATCACGCAATGCGCTACGTCCAGCTTATTCATGGACCTGCCAAATATACTACTACTCCGAGAAGGGTAACTAACAGCTTTGATGCCCAACAAGACATGACGGAATCTCAAGGCGATGCATCAGCATAACAGCAACAACACACGGCACATTTGGGTAACCCAGCCCAGCACGCATGTAACAAAGCCTTGCCCGACACAAGCGTACGGCGAGAACACCTCCTACTCTCTCTACTTCTACCCCTCCAGTAAAACATCCATGGGAGCACCAAGATTCAAAGTAGTAACAAAGGGGAGCCGGAACGATATATATATATCCTAACAAAGAACGCACAAACCTTTGTCATCCTCAAATGCGAGCTGGGGTCAACAGATGGCTGCAGCTCAGGTACTACTCTAGCGGCACTCCCACCAACCGCTGCTGCTACGGACGTACCGGTCCACGATGCCAAACTCTTTGTTCTGCTCCACCCGCCTAGCGTAGTTCTCCGTGGAGATCGGACCCTTCTTGCACCGCCGGTAGTAGATAATCTGCCATGGCCACAGGCGCGCAGCACCAAAGTAAGACTCCACAGGTTGATCGGATAAAACTATCCCACGCGCTTCCACTCCGTAATGCTTTAGAGCCGAGACAACTTCACTGGTCGTTAGCTTCAAGGAAATGCCCCTCCCGTTTTTCAGCAGATGCTCCTTGTTTGGCTTCGCAGATACAGTGTCCTCAGGGTTGGTCGTCTCGCCTAGCACTCCATCAGCAACAGTATCATCAACCATGTCCTCGTCCAGGTTGGTCTCTGCATCAACTGCCGCCTTCACATCCTTACCAGGAACAAGTACTTTAGATCTTGCTTTCAAGTCCAAATTGCTTTCCATAGGAGAGTTCGCTAGAACAACACTGTTTGTATTCCCTGCAGCAGACGGAGCGTCGCATTGTGGCGAAATAGACACTGATAACGGACCATGATGGCTTACATTTGATCTCGACACCAATTTTAAACCTTCCAGCTGAGTTGGCTGAGACGACTTAGAACTAGAATGTGCAGAATGAGAAGGGGACTGTGCTCTTGGATGAGGACGGGGAGATCTAGATCTTGAGCATGAGGATGTCCTGTCAGAAGAGAGAGATCGCTCACGAGGTCTTTTCAACTTGCCTCCATCATGTGCTCCCTTGGGGACTTGTGGCATTTTTTCACTCTGAGGAGTATGCCTTCTGTTTATCCTACACACATTACTCAGCTTGGGCGCTCTCACCATCCTATCAGAAAACGGTTTCCTGATATCTTGAACTCTCTGATGTGCTTGAATCATTGGATCAACATGAGATTCTGGTCTTCTTGTTGAGGGATACCTGGGCTTTCTTAGCCTCAGTTCCCCCTTTTCTCTCAAACTCAATCCATCTCCAGGTGTTCTGAATTTACCAACTGTTTCTTCAGGGCAGTTGCCTGCAATATGGCCAGCAGTGCCACAATTGGAGCAGGTTGGAAGAGATCTTGATTTACCAGGCTTCTGGTCAAAGCGCTCAGCAGGGTGCTCTTGCCACTTCTTGGAAAACCGTCTATGGTCAGCTTTAACAATCTTTTCCTTCTCTTCTTGCTTACCGTAGCCATGGTAAGGTTCAAAACGGTCAAAATCATCATCATCCCCACCATGATTCGCTATTCCACTCTCACCCCATCTATCATGTTCAATTGGATTAGCACTGCTAGTACCTCCTTCATCCATCTTCAGCTCAACTGGATCTTTACCACCAGTATTTTCTCCAACGTCCTCCAAACCCTCAGCAATTTCATCAGAATCCTTTTCTACTACATCATCAGGGTTAGGGCTCTTATCATGACTCGTATGATCATTCTTCTTTTCTACTCCATCATCAGGGTTTGGACTCGCATCATGACTTGTATAGTCATTCTTCTGATCGGCAAGATCACGCAACCTAAACCTGTCCGCACCATCTCTGGACGCCCTTCCATTAGATGGCCCAATCCTTCTCGAACTCCTGCTGTAACTGCGAGAAAGACCGGGCTGATGTTTTGACCAATTAACAGTTATGCGTTTTCCACAAACCAATGCCCCATGCAGTTCCTCCATGGCTCGAGCTGCATCATCACTAGCATCAAATACTGCAAATCCATATCCTCCTTTCATCCTCACGGTGCAGCGTCCAAACCTCTGAAAAACATGTTCAAGATATTGTTTCTCCACAGCTGAAGAAAGCCCTCCAATATGCAATGACATCTGCAATAAGAATTACAAAATTCCTTCAGAAACATACTGTGACAGTTCAATGAAAAGCAACCTCAGCCTGGATGTATTCCAATACTTAACTCCACCAATTCTCACCAGTTTATATGTGTGGTCAATCACTACAACCAACATTTCTATGACATTGCTCAAATTCGGTGTTTGTTTCTTGTGGTAATTATAAAGATTTAGTACTGTCATCTGGATTTTTGTCAAGTAATCAGAGCTAGTGCAAACACTTCTGCTTGCACAATCACCATCTTATTGCGATCATTTCTATCACTAAAACAAACCGTTACAAAAATTCAGAAATGGATAGCAGAAATAAGGTTCAGAAAAAAGGATGCAACTAAAATCTGATAAAGCATACAGAACCAGTGCTTGCTTAAGCATAGCCCCTGAAGAAAGCTGCCTAGAAAAATTCTGAGAACACCGAAAAGAACCGAGATAGGCTCATGGGGAAGAAAAGAAAAGACTGACACTGAATTCAAGCTGATATTCCATGTATTAATTTACATATTACTTTATAGCTCATGAAAACTTGTTTTCCACTGCAATGTCAAAAGATATTTTCTGCATAGGACAGTGTAGCAGCAATAATGATCTTAGAATAACAAGACTAATATGCAAATTGCCTTTCTACCACCACGGTATAGCTCAAGTGATGAGAAGAGTTTCATGTACTTGTAAAAACCAAATGATACTACATCTGTTCTCACATTACCTTGGTACCCATTACTGCATCCAAATAACTAAAAATATGTTACTGCAGTCCAACAAACAGCAAAGCTGGCCCTAACATCATATAAATTGCAGCTCAAGCAACATGAGTAACAAAATGGAACGGTGCATATTTATAAAGTATCTAAAAGATCAAGACAGGTGCATCTATAAGTACTAACTAAACACCATCCTTGCATTGATGTTTCCATTGAAGAGGCCAAGAAATACTACATCAGATTTCCCTGAATCACTTCAAACATCACCGAATAGGATAGCTTCGTAATTAAATTACAACTACTGTCCCAACTCTGAATAAATCACCAGTGAAGGACCACAATGCAGCAACACAACAGTACAACTGGCGCAAATCATACAAGTCATGGAAAAACATGTAAATGCAGGGTACAAGCTGTGCAACCGTACATACTGTAATAAGCACAGCCAGGCAGGCTAATCTCAATGAGACAGGTCAACATCTATCTAACTTCAGTGGCAATTGGTAGGGGACGGTACAGAATCACAAGTCAAACCTAAAAGTGAAAGGAAAAGAAAAATTACCTTGTGGTGAGCAGAGGATTCAGGAAAAGCCTTCAACCTGGTAAAATAATCTGGCCCAAGTTACGGGTTGCTTCAGAAATCACTTCAGGGCCTCCAAAGCATGTGACATACACGGGTCTAGCATACACGGCAAGAAAGAGACACGGAATGGGCGCAAATCCAAGAAACCAAGTTTTAATCAACCAAAATCAGCTGTTGTTTTTTTCAGAAGAAAGGCCCTCCAAAAAGGTTTCGCTAAATTGGACGGTAGTAGAAATTGGGGAAAACCAAAAATCGAAAAAAAAACTAGGGTTCTACCTGTGCCTACCTAGGGTTTAATCCAGCACGCGAAATGAGCAAAGAAGAAAAAGGGAAACAATCTCCCAGCCGAAACGCACACAGAAATTGAGCTCGAAACCCTAGTCCGCCTCCTCAACTTCCTCGACCCGCCGCCACTTCTCCTCCAGAAATTGAGCCCCGCAGCGACGCCGTCAAATCAAATCCCCGAAAATCCAAGAAAAATCGCACCTCGCGCCGCGCCCGGATCAAGAAGAAGCAGGCAATCGAGAATAAGCTGTTGACAAGGAAACAAAGGGAGTAGATGGTTGCGGGCGCAAACCTAGATCTTGGAAGCTAGAGCATGTGGCGCTTCCTTTGGACTGAGGTCGGAGATGAGTGGCGACACCTGATCGCTTCCGCTTCGCTCGGTCTCCTCCAGAAGTCGCAGTCAGCCGAAGAGCCTGCGCTTCACACTACTAGTGCGCTGCGCTCATCGGCAGCTTGGGCCAGCCTGAGGTTTAGGGCTGGCTGAGCAGCCTAGGCCCAATATGCTTGCTAGCGGCGGCCCGCAATTTGGCCCGAATATAACAGAGCAGTCCGACGGCACAATGAACAAAATTAATCCAAGTATTAAAAAAATTCACAAAATAAACTCGTGACGAAATTATTTTTACCAGCGCAAAGGAGTTATGCTCAATAGGGTAACGTCTCTTCAAAAGGCGCTATATTTCTTGTCAGCATGGCACACGGGTCCCACGTAATATTCTTGTAGCGCCTTTGACTAAGGCGTTAACATATGCTTTTTTTTAACATGAGAGCCCTCGAACGGGCTAGAAGCCATCTATTATAATAAATAGGGGAGATACAGATTTTCACGCAAGACCCTAGAAGGAGGGAAAATACAACCAAGCACACGCGCTTTAAAAAAGAACCCTACAACTAGAAAAAAGCAACCGGGTCCTTCTTTCACACCGCCTCTGCAACAGCTGGGCCTCACGCTGGAGGTTGATTGAACGCCGGATATTGCCGGCAAGCTTGATGGTCTCGACATGGCCAGGATAATCGGCTGGGAAACAGCTTTCGATTTGGGTGAGCAGAAAGGATTGGCTCCACGACTCCACAACAGATCGCCAACTCCGCTCCTCGAAGATCCACTGCATCCCGACGCAACCACAGCGCCCAGGCGGAGCAGACCAAGCTTGGAGCAACAGTGAAGAGCATCCATAATCCGTCCCCGCCGCTCAAAGATACTGGGATCCCTCCTCAGAGCTCCAAACCGAGATAAGGAGGGAAAGCCAAAGAGAATGCAACAGCGACGAACCCATCTGTAAGGCCTCCCAGTGAAGAACAAGGCCGCAGTGTCGTTGGAGTACTCCCCCTCGCCACCAAGGCCGGCCAGGAGCCACTCCAACCCACCACGAACTGCAGAACGACGACCTTCCCCCTCGCGGCCACGGTCGGCCGAGAAGAACTGCCGCCCACAGGACCAAGTCCTCACCGGGCAACCAGCATCGAATTTATTCCAGGAGGCAGTGGTTCTCCACTCCACATCCCACTCAGGCCACCGGAGCTGAAAGAGAAAGCGAAGGAACCCTAGGGCTGGCCAGATCTGGACGCCAAGATCTTCCCATCCGCTCCATCTACCGGGTACAAGACCCACTATCGGCATCACGCCGAACCTACCACTAATCCTAGCTACTCCGGTGCCCCCCTTCTCCAACTCCGACCGGCAGAGCCGGCGGAGAGGAGTCGGGGGGCGGCCTGGGAATTGGCCTGCGACTTTCAACAGAAAGAGGAAGAGGAGCGAGAGCGGTGGGAAAACTGGTTTTTCTTCTCTCCTTATTTTTTTAATGTATGTAGTGTAACGCCTAGGTGTAAGATGCTACACTACTCTATATATACAGTGTCTGTATATAATTGATAGAACACTATAATGGTTAAGTAGGTAGAAATCTTTATTGGCTATTGCTAGGTCATGTGTTCAACTTCTAGTATTATCAATTTTTTTATTTTTAAAAATTTGCGGCGTTGCTTCCATAGTTGGACATATGAAAATATATTAACTCTAGTCTTCTACTCTTCTTGCATTTATTTAAAAAATAGTTTCACTTAGCGTTAATATAAGAAGTCTAGAGTTAATATTTATCCTAGTATCATCACTTTTTATTTTTACTTTTTAAATCTGTGTGTTGCTTTCATAGTTGGACATATGACGATATTATTAACTCTAGTCTTCTTGCATTTATTTAAAAAATAGATTCACTTGGCGTTAATATAAGAAGTCTAGAGTTAATATTTATAAATATAATAGAAGTATATGTGCGAAACACAACTTTTATAAACTTGTGTAACATCCCAACATTTAGGAACCAACAAAGGGTAAATTTAGGAATCTCTGCAATTGCATGCATTCATTTGTAAAAATATGGGTAAATTTTTCGCCAAACAAAAACTTAAAATGATCAAAGTTTCTTTCACTCTTTAAGTTTAGGAGTAGCCTTGGAGAATGATCGTTATAAACTTTGACATAATATTTATAGATTAGTGTATTTTGGGGAAAGGAATTTGAATTTAAACTTGAGATTTGAATTTATATTTTTAAAAGATTAAGATTATGTGTGAGAATATTACTTAATTAAGAAATGATATTTATTAACTCAAACTTTAAATAATATAACACAATCAAATAAATGAATATTTATTTCATATAGTTATTCAATGAATAAGTTACAAAATGTAACTTATGAAAATAATAAAGAAACAATACATAGTAACCAGAAACTTTATATAAGGTTGACAATTAAATAAATGAATATTCATTTCATTCAATCAATTCATCAATAAGTTACAACATGTAACTTACAAAACTAATAAAGAATCTTTACAAGAGTACAATTACATCTTTATTTATCTAGTACATTTTATTTACAAAAGAATAAAATAAATATTACAAGGGGACTATTCTATAAAGAAAAATAAAACCTATTTTAAATCTTGAATCTTCAAGTTTCGTACCTGCAAAACAAAGAACAAACAAAAAGAAAGAAAACAGAGATTAGGTTAATTTTACTCTTAGTAGTGACAGTGAGCTGTTCCACTTTACATCATTGAGTAAATCTTTAGGGACAAGTTTCACCAATATTAAAGAATCAAACCTTTTATAATCCATAAACCACAAATTAAATGATTTCAATCAGTAAGAGGAGCAAAGTTTCACCAGGCAGAAAAAAAAGGTAGATCGTCCACTAAGCATATCCACAACTATGCAGCAGGCATACAAGCAGCTCAGACATCTAACTGCATCGGTGTGCTGTCGACACAACCCCAGGAGTCCAAGCAAGTAAAAGGGACCAAGCACATCCGCGGGGAAGCACTAGTGAATCTCTCCACTGCTCACACCACACAAGAACAACTAGTTTAGCTAGAGCCAAACAAACCAGCCAACACAATCTCACACCATATCAAGCCACACATCACCTGATGGTGACATAAGAAGGGGGAGGATCAGGTGGACAGCAAGGCTGTAACATCCCAAAAATATTAAACCTGGATCATCAAATAATAATCATCAAAATTAGGGTTAACAAAAACTTTCCCAACTAAAAAGATGAAAGCATTCATATGTGTGTGTATTCAAAATTTGGATTCTTTTGAATTGCCATGATTCTATGTTTCTTTGCTTGTAAAATGTTTCTTAGGTGAAATAAACATCATCTAAACAATCCCCAAACTTTTCTCAAAGACAAACAACTCAAAATAAACAAATGAAGTGAATGGTCATTTTTGCCAAATTAACTCTCATGCCTACTTTGGCTATCCCTAGTTTTCAAAACTTAACAGAAACATTTGTGGATCTTTGCACCCCTTGTTAGTACTCATAAATAAGGTACCAAGTCCCACTTTGTGATCATCCAAAATCATTCAAATACTATGTTTAAATGAAAGTTTAAAATTGAATCTATCTCATATGGGAAGATCCCACTATTTCAAAAACCACTCAAACAAGCTCAATTTTTAAAACCCAAGCACCCACAGAATCCTCAGCGCATGCCTAGCACACCCACCAAAAAATTTTCAAAATTCAAAAGTAAGTTTCTTTCGGCCATTTTATCAAACACCTTGCAGATTCAAATCAAACAAATCACAAACACTATAGTGTGTAGTAAATTCGGTCTAACTTGTTCACTCTCTGGTTGCAACTAGTCTTTAGTAGATCATCTAGATCAATTGTAAACATCTAGCACCATTGTGACCCTTGCCATCAATGGTGACCAGGCCGAGCCTCACCATGCCACCCCATTGTCGCCGGCCAGATAGCAGCCACCCTAGCCTTGCCAACCTTGTCTGGGAGGTAGCCAGCACCTCACCGCCGCCCACTATCCCCTCCCCAAGCCAGTGCAAGCCGTGGACCACCAGGAACGCCGCGCGCCCAGTGCCACTGCGACGTGCCGAGCCCGCCCCAGAGCGCCGCACCCGGCACGCGTGCACACGCCGCCCCTCGACCGCAGCCTATGCCCACCGCTTCGCCATGACCCAAGGAACACGCCAGACATCCCCGTTCGCTGCCCCGTGCCTCACAGCCACCGCTCGACCTCGAAGACGCCGCCTCTGCCGTGAAGAGCACCGCACGTTCCCGACCAATTGCCACCGCCCCTAAGCGCGCATTCAAGTCCTAGAGCATCGCCAGGAGACCGCCTGTCGATCGCCAACCTCAGCCATGCCTCTAGCAGCCCGTAGCCATGTTGCCACCGTCGCCAGCCCATCCCTCTCGGTCTCGCCGTCGAGCCTATAAAAGGAAGCCACCCCCAGCCGTTTGAAGCACACCATTCCACTCCCCTCACCTCACTGATCGTTCCACCCTCTAGCCGGAGCACGAGGAGCAGCAGCTCGCCGGAATTGCGCCGGAGCAGGCCGCCTCTGGAGAGGAAGGGAGCTGTTGATTTCGACCACCCCCGGAGCTGCCTCGACCGTCCCTGAGCTCGCCGTCGACCACTCGTTCATTTGCCCGCCTCACCGTCATTGCTGGAGCCCTGGTATGCCCCCTACGCACCCCCACTGAGCCGCTAGGGTTCGAGCTCGCCGGTGACATGTTCATCGTCGACGACGATCCCTAGCGCTCGATGTCACTTCTAATCGAACCACACAGCCCCGTACCGGTTCATGCGTTATGAGCCACTGACTGGTGGAACCCCCTGTCAGTTGAGCCACGCGCTGCGGAGTGACACTGGGCCGGCCCATTAACCTCTTCCGTGCGACCCAACCGTTTGAATTTAGATTTTTCGATTTTAATTCAAACACGGTTCTGTACCTATATTCAAAAATCAACCTAGCCCGATTCAGTGAACCAAAATGCATGAAACCAATTTTGTTAGAAAGGTACTGAAATGCTTAATCCAAGCCCGTTGGATTCAAATTATTTGGATCTGTAGATCAACCTTGGTAAAATAACAAGTCAGAAGCTTTTCTGCATTCAAACATTTTTCAAAATTCAACCATAATAGCTTTGGAGTTGATTCCAACTCTCAAAAATCACATTTGATCATACCTTTCAGAATATATAAAAAACTTTTGGGTTTACTTGCAGAAATATTGTTCAAGTAATAAAAGAATGCCACATAGGCATTTCTAGTCACTTTATTTAATCCAAATAAAAAGGTTAAACCTTATTAAATTGTGACACCACTTTAAATCACATTCCCATGTACTGAAATATGTGGTGATGACTTGTGTCAACATGATCCCATGTTTGAGTTGGAGAATATTAAATCTTAAGTAGTTTTTCAATGACTAGAAATTACTTTTCTCAAATTAAAATAAATAAGACAAATGTTTTAAGCTTGTAATGTAGGTGATGATGCTAGATCATCTATAGTACCCCTTTGTGTGGTGATTGAAAATAGTTAAGAATTGTTTGGTGATTGTGTACCTCGTATTTATTTATAGACGCTAGTACCGACCAAGGATACGAGGAGGAAGGAGGATACTACGAGGAAGAAGCCGAGGAGAACTTCAACCACTGCTCTACACAAGGCAAGCCTAATACTACTAGTTGATTTGGCAAGCTAACCCTTGCAAGATACCCTACTTCTGCAAGCAAATACTTGCTTGTTACCATGCCAACTATATGCCTTAAGCATATGTGATCCTACCCACTTAATAACCCAATCCTAGTTTTACTTGCAAGCTTTACACTTTATTTCTTTATCAAAGCTTTCTCTTAGGGTTTACTTAAGTGACTTGTAGATTCTAGAAAGATAATTCAAGGTTGCATAAAGAGCATAAAATTTGGCCTAAGTAGATAATCTTGATGTCATCCTAAGGTATGATATTAAACTTCATTAATCTCCACTTGTTTACCACCCCTCCTTAGTACTTAACCCCACTTGTAGATGCTAGTGCTAAGCATAAAACTTGATCAACTTTAGATGGGAATACTTGGTGAAAATGTTTATGAAAACCTTGGAATGATGAGTCATTCTACTGAAATGTTTTGACATGTGTTTCCGAACACAAGATGATTTTGATGATGAAAATGTTGAGGCATGAGCCTTAGCCCTTTATAAAACTGATGGTTGTCTGGATGTGATACCATTCCAATCTTACCGTACAACCACAATACCCGAAAATTGGGTAGGGCTTGACTGGAAACTTATATACCTTAGTATGGGTTCCCTCACGGCCAAGGTCTGAGCTGAGGCTACCTTGTGAAGATTGTCCACCTGTGCAGTACCCAATATGACAGTTGGTCATGTTTGGGAGGCCAAACTCACAGGAGAGGTGCCTATACTAGGGTGTGTATTTGAAAGGCTCAGATTGATTATCTGCATACTGAGTATGGTGAATTCAGAATTTGTTCCTGACGGATGTATCGAATGTCGTGGTGAAAGTGTAAAATCTCTGCAGAGTGTAAAACTATTCGAATAGCCGCGTCCGCGGTTATGGACAATTGGAGTGGCCATATTGTTCCCCCGTCAAATGTTTTCAAAATGACTTGTGAAATGAATTGAGACTTTAACTTGACCACAACAGAATTGTGATATGAAATTAAAGTTCCCACTTAGGTGTTATAACATTTCAACTAGCTTTCTTTGCTCCTGAACTTAGTAGAGGTAAATCTGGATTTTTTGCAACACAACCCTAGAGCTTAGTGTCCTACTACAAAAACCCCTAAACTTGTTAATATTAGTTTGCGAGTACTTAAAGAGTACTCGTGGATTTCTCCCTGGCTATTCCCGTGGTCAGACTATGAAGAGGAGTACCAGGATGAGGGACCGTAGGAAGGTTACGACAACTAGGATCATCTCCCATCGTCAGCATTGCCTGTGACACCGAAGATGGAGCTTCGCCTACGCTACCTTTAGTATTACGTTATTCCGTTGCTTGAGTTGTATTAAGAACTGGATCATGAGATCCTTATTTGTGTAAGACCTTATGTATGGTTTGTAATGGATGATGTACTGTGATATCCAAATCTGTTATGTCTCGCAAAAATGGTAATCCTGGGATTGCGATGTATGGCATAACAGACATCTGGGATTAAAAATACGGGTGTTGACAAGTTGGTATCAGAGCCATCCTGACCATAGGAGACCCTAGTTAGACTGGACGTTTAAATCAAAAACTTAGTTTCAAAACCAAAGGAAGCAAGTATTTACAAAAACTTATTCCCATTCTTATCACTTGGATTCTTTCATGAAAATTCATGTTCCTCAAAAACTCTCGCAAAATACATAAAATTTGACACACTTGAACACTCTACTAACTTACTCATCCTATATTCTTATAGATGGACGTGAAGTACAGCAAGTTTTATCAGTTAGGGAATGGAGGAGACCTCATCTTTGAGCATGACCTGGACCAGCTTTCAGAACTTCTGGAGCGTCCGCACCCCGAGTTCTTCGGAGCTCAGCTCAATGATCAGGAAGGAGAAGATCGGCAGTGGCTAGTTGTTGCAAGTCTCAGAGGGAAGATTGAACCTCCCACTATAGAAGGAATTCAGTTCATCTTAAGAGAGAACAACTGGCTCGATGGACTTGCCAGGGCCATGCAGGAAGCTCTTGCCCATCTATGTGGGCAGAGTATCAATCAGATCAAGGGTACCCGCTTTGAGTTTTGCCCAAGGCGTGATGCTATGGGACAGCCACTGGAAGCCCCATACCACCACGAGCTGAAGACTCAGTTGGACCATCTTAGCTTCATGATGTATGATCGTCAGCAGGAACTGGACAATGACCGTGACTACTCCAACCACAAGTCTGCCATCATCAAGACGAAGGATCAGACCATCGCCATGCTAGCGAAGGACCGCAAGTCCCGTCGCCGTCAGCTCGACAAGAAGGAGCGCATCATTGCCCATCTTCGTCACCGTATCTTGGATTTGGAGGAGACCATCCACGAGAGAGACATGCAGTTGGAGGAAAGGGAGAATGCCGGAGAATATCTTCGTGGAGATCCCTACTCTTATCTCAACAATGATGATGACTTTCTGGAGGATTAGGCCATGTACTTCTTCACCGATGAGGAGGATTTAGCCTTCATCGATGACGATGAGGATGATGATTACACCGACTCCGAGGAGTAGTAGCACTTGAGCACTAGCGTAGTGAGTTGTATTCGGTCCCACTGTATGGTAGTTTCCAGAATGGTTCTTAAAACCATCTGTTTTCCTTTGTTGTGGTGTGTGTTGTATCGTGTGCTATGAATGACTGAATGAAAAGCAATTTGCTAGAAAATCTGAGCCAAACTTTAAAAACTTTTCAAAGTCCCCGAACCTTAGAAATTTCCCTCTTTTCTCATGATCTATCTCAATCTTCATATGCCTCGCGGAGGAAGTGGTTCATCCCCGGACCCGATGTTGCAGATCCTGCAAATGTTGGTTTCTGACCACGAAGCTGAAAGAGCCGAACGTCAAGCCAACTTAGCCACCCTTCAGCACATAGCTCAGATGGCCAACAATAATCAAGGACAAGGAAATCAAGACAACCATGGATATAAGCTCAAGAATTTCCAGAACACCAACCCACCTGTTTTCACTAAGTCGGAAGAGCCCCTAGATGTAGATGATTGGCTACAAACCATGGAAAACAACTTGGAAATCGCCGGAGTGGAAGATAACAAGAAAGTTCTGTTCGTCACCCACTATCTAGCCGGAGATGCAAGAGCATGGTGGAACAGCGTTCGTGCAATGACCGGAGGACAGATGATGACCTGGGAGGAATTCAAGGTCAAGTTCAGCAGAACCCATGTGCCACCGGGTTTGATCAAGAGAATGAGAGATGAATTCAGAGAACTGAAGCAGGGAAGGATGACCGTAGTGGAATACCATGACAAATTCTTGTCATTAGCTAGGTATGCCCCGGATGAGATCGATACTGAAGCCAAGAAGAAATAAAGATTCTTGAATGGTCTACACGATGAGATGCAGACGGTGTTGGTCAATATCCCCTTTGCTGATATTTGAAGCCCTCGTCGACTCTGCCATTCAGATGGAAGGAAAGATAACCAAGCTAATGAGAACCGCAAGCGCCGCATGATGCATCATCCAGGAACCCATCATACCCCAAAGTATCGCCCCAACCCATCTTCAGGATTTTCCCCGAGAACCAATAGACCCCTGATGAACCGGCCGACCTATCCCAACCGTGGAAACCCAAGGCCCGGCAGAAACCCCAACAACCCCAACAACTCAGGCAATTTCAACGTGCACCACCCAAGTTCAACAACAACAATGCTACCACCAACACCAACACTGCCCCGAGGACCGGAAGAAATGTTGTGCCCGTTGCAGCAAAGGACAAGTCGCAAGTGACTTGTTATGACTGTGGAAATAAGGGTCACTACTCCAATGAGTGCCCCAAGAAGAATGCTGCAACCCCCAATCCAAATGCCCCAACTCAGCAGCAGCGTCGTGTTCAGCCTAGAAGAAGGTTTGCCCAGGGAACTCGCTCAACCGCAACGGTCGTCTTTTCTCATGCATGTTGAAGAAGCCCAGGAAGCGCTAGATGTCGTGCTGGGTATGTTTTATGTTAATTCAGTACTTGCTAGAGTGTTGTTTGATTCTGGTGCATCGCACTCATTTGTCAATGAAGAATTTGCATGCACTAGTAAGATTCAACCAACCAAACTGAAGCATGTTATGATTGTTCAATTCCCCGGTTCAACCACCAAAGCTAGGCAAATTTGCAAAGTCGTCCCTATCCGAATCCATGGCATAAATTTTTATGCAAATCTGATAGTACTCGGAACTAAAGGTTTGGAAGTAGTACTAGGAATGGATTGGATGTCCAAACATAAAGGATTAATAGACTGTGCCAAGAAAGCCATAACCATGACCAGTACAACCGGAGTATCAGTCGAGAATGTATCTGAAACCTTACCTCGTAATTCAAGTGCAACAAGAGTATAGCCCAACCTACCATTGACCAAGTCTGGATAGTCTGTGAATACCCCCGATGTATTTCCAGATGTTTTGCCCGGTATGCCCCCAGATCAGGATATCGAGTTTATCATTGAACTAATCTCTGGAACAGGACCCATAGCCCAGAGACCATATAGTATGAACCCGTCTGAACTAGCGGAATTGAAGAAGCAATTGGATGCCATGTTGGAAATTGGATTGATTCAACCAAGTGCGTCACCATGGAGATCACCTGTCCTGTTTGTGGACAAGAAGGATGGAGGTAACCGTTTGTGTACAGATTATCGGAAGTTGAATGATGTCACTATCAAGAACAAATACCCATTGCCCAAGATAGAAGATTTGTTTGATCATTTGACCGGTGCCAAGGTGTTTTCTAAGATTGATCTTAGAACTGGCTATCATCAACTCAAGATTCGCGCAGAGGATATTCCCAAGACTGCATTTACCACCAGATACGGATTATACGAGTATATTGCCGTGTCTTTTGCACTAACCAATGCCCCCGCTTATTTCATGAATCTCATGAATAAGATTTTTATGGACTTCCTAGATAAGTTTGTCATTGTTTTCATCGATGACATTCTGATTTATTCCAAATCAGAAGAACAACATGAGCTACACCTAAGGACCATTCTTGGAACACTTAGAGAGCATCAGTTGTATGCCAAGTTTAGCAAATGTGAATTCTGGTTACAGGAGGTAGGATTCCTTGGCCACATTGTAACAGCCGGAGGAATTGCCGTTGACCCTGCAAAGGTGAAAGATGTCGAAGATTGGCAATCCCCAACCACTCAAACCCAAGTTCGTACATTTCTCGGATTGGCGGGATAATACCGCAAGTTCGTAGAAGGATTCTCGAGTATCGCCAGACCCATGACCCAATTGCTGAAGAAGGACAAGAAGTTTGAATGGACGGACAAATGTGAAGAGAGTTTTCAAGAACTCAAGAGAAGATTGATTTCAGCCCCAATCTTAATCATGCCGGATATCACGAAGCCCTTTGATGTGTATTATGACGCATCCAAGATCGGTCTCGGATGTGTGCTAATGCAAGAAGGCAAAGTTATATCCTATCTATCCCGACAACTGAAACAACATGAGCAAAACTATCCAACCCATGACCTCAAGCTCGCAACCGTAGTTCTAGCCCTGAAGACATGGAAGCATTACCTGATGGGAAATCGCTGTGAGATTTATTCGGATCACAAGAGCCTGAAGTATATATTCACTCAGAAGGAGCTGAATATGAGACAGAGAAGATGGATTGAGATAATCAAGGATTACGTTCTGGACATTCACTTTCACCCCGGCAAAGCCAATGTGGTAGCAGATGCCCTTAGCAGATTGTCGTGCCGCTTGAACTCCATGATTTTGAAGGAGCAACCAAGTCTGCACAAAGAGATGGAAGATTGAATTAATGAGTGAAGGATTATTGGCTAGCATAGAAATTCAACCCACTTTGATCAGCCAGATCAAGATGGCGCTGAAAGGAAATGCTAGTATCGAAGGAATCAAGCGTCGTATCGGTACAGGCAAGGTACCCGGATTCACCGAAGACGAAGAAGGAGTTTTGTGGTACAAAGGACGCCTTTGTGTACCAGCAGATTCTGAGTTGAAAGAAGTTATTCTAAAGGAAGCTCATGATACTCTTTATTCTATCCACCCCGGAGGAACAATGATGTATGAAGATTTGGAAGAGCAATTTTGGTGGCATAAGATGAAGAGAGAAATCGGAAGCTATATCGCCAAGTGTGATATATGTCCGCGTGTCAAGGCGGGAAATCAAAGACCCGCTGGATTGTTGCAACCCTTGCAGATTCCGGAATGGAAATGGGATTCTGTTGGAATGGACTTTATCACTGGATTCGTACTTCTAGTAGGGGAAATGACTCTATCTAGGTCATAGTGGACAGATTGTCCAAAGTTGCCCATTTCTTACCAGTCAAGACCACCTATCAGAGTTCGAAGCTAGCGGAGTTATACATTGCTAGAATCGTCAGTTTGCACGGAGTCCCCAAGAACATCGTATCTGATCGAGGAACTCAGTTTACCTCGAGATTCTGGAAGAAAGTCCAAGAAGGTTTAGGAACCCGGCTAGATTTCAGCACAGCTTATCACCCTCAGACCGACGGACAAACGGAGGAGTAAATCAAATACTCGAAGACATGTTGAGAGCATGTGTGTTAGAGTATGGATCTAAATGGGAAGACCATCTGCCGTTCGCAGAATTTTCATACAACAACAATTATCAAGCTAGTTTGCAAATGGCCCCGTTTGTATTCATGTATGGAAGGAAGTGTCGCACCCCTTTGAACTGGTCGGAAGTAGGAGAGAGTCAGATTTTTGGACCCGAAATCCTACGAGAAGCAGAAGAGAAAGTTCACAAAATTCGTGAGCACCTCAAGACAGCCCTGTCAAGACAGAAGAGTTACACCGAAAGAGACGTCGAGACCTCGCCTTCAACATCGGAGAGTTTGTGTATCTGAAAGTGTCGCCATTGAAAGGAATGCAACATTTCCAACTGAAGGGAAAGTTAGCCCCCAGATATATCGGCCCCTTCAAGATTCTGAACCGTCGAGGAGAATTGTCGTATCAATTGGAACTGCCAGAAGAGATGTCAGCAGTGCACAATGTGTTCCATATCTCATTACTTCGTAAATGCCTCGAAGTTCCGGAGAAGACTGAAGTGTTCAAGAACATTGATCACCGGACCATAGAGATCAACGATGACCTGGCCTATCCCAAGTACCCATTCGTATTTTGGAAGTAGCTTTCAGAACTACCAGGACCCGAAGCATCAAGTTTCCCAAGATTCAGTGGAGCAACCACACAGAAGAGGAAGCTACCTGGGAGCGCGAAGATCACATCAGGATGGAGTTTCCCGATCTCTTCAAATCCTATGTAATATTTTTCGTCCTTTTTCAAATCTCAGGACGAGATTTTGTTTAAGGGGGTAAGGTTTGTAACATCCCAAAAATATTAAACCTGGATCATCAAATAAAAATCATCAAAATTAGGGTTAACAAAAACTTTCCCAACTAAAAAGATGAAAGCATTCATATGTGTGTGTATTCAAAATTTGGATTCTTTTGAATTTCCATGGTTCTGTGTTTCTTTGCTTGTAAAATGATTCTTAGGTGAAATAAACATCATCTAAAAAATCCCCAATATTTTCCCAAAGACAAACAACTCAAAATAAACAAATGAAGTGAATGGTCATTTTTGCCAAATTAACTCTCATGCCTACTTTGGCTATCCCTAGTTTTCAAAACTTAACAGAAACATTTGTGGATCTTTGCACCCCTTGTTATTACTCATAATAAGGTACCAAGGACCACTTTGTGATCATCCAAAATCATTCAAATACCATGTTTAAATGACAGTTTAAAATTGAATCTATCTCATATGGGAAGATCCCACTATTTCAAAAACCACTCAAACAAGCTCAAATTTTAAAACCCAAGCACCCACAGAATCCTCAGCACATGCCTAGCACACCCACCAAAAATCTTTTCAAAATTCAAAAGTAAGTTTCTTGCGGCCATTTCATCAAACACCTTGCAGATTCAAATCAAACAAATCACAAACACTATAGTGTGTAGTAAATTGAGCCTAACTTGTTCCCTCTCTGGTTGCAACTAGTCTTCAGTAGATCATCTAGCTCAATTGTAAACATCTAGCACCACTATGAGCTTGCCTTGCCATCAATGGTGAGCAGACCGAGCCTCACCATGCCACCCCATTGTCGTCGGCCAGATAGCATCCACCCTAGCCTTGCCCACCTTGTCTGGGAGGTAGCCAGCACCTCACCGCCGCCCACTGTCCCCTCCCCAAGCTAGTGCAAGCCGTGGACCACCAGGAACACAACGCGCCCAGTGCCACTGCGCCGCACCGAGCCCGCCCCAGAGCGCCGCACCCGGCATGCGTGCACGCGCCGCCCCTCGACCGCAGCCCGTGCCCACCGCTTCGCCATGACCCAAAGAACATGCCAGACATCCATGTTCGCCGCCCTGTGCCTTACAGCCACTGCTCTCCGTCGAAGACGTCGCCTCTGTCGCGCAGAGCACCACACATTCCCGACCAATTGCCACCGCCCCTAAGCGCGCATTCAAGTCCTAGAGCATCGCCAGGAGACCGCCCGTCGATCGCCAACCTCAGCCATGCCTCTAGCAGCCCGTAGCCATGTCGCCACCGTCGCCTGCCTATCCCTCTTGGTCTCGCCATCGAGCCTATAAAAGGAAGCCACCCCCAGCCGTTTGAAGCACATCATTCCACTCCCCTCACCTCACTGATCGTTCCACCCTCTAGTCGGAGCACGAGGAGTAGCAGCTCGCCGGAATTGCGCCGGAGCAGGCCGCCTCTGGAGAAGAAGGGAGCCGTTGATTTCGACCACCCCCTGAGCTGCCTCGACCGTCCCTGAGCTCGCCGTCGACCATTCATTCATTTGCCCGCCTCACCGTCGTTGCTGGATTCCTGGTATGCCCCCTACACACCCCCACTGAGCCGCTAGGGTTCGAGCTCGCCGGTGACATGTTCATCTTCGACGATGATCCCCAGCTGTCGATCTCACTTCTAATCCAACGAACCACATAGCCCCGTACCGCTTCGCGCGTTATGAGCCACTGACTGGTGGAACCCCTGTCAGCTGAGCCCCGCGTTGCGGAGTGACACTGGGCCGACCCATTAACCTCTCCCGCACGACCCAACCGTTTGAATTTAGATTTTTCTATTTTAATTCAAACACAGTTCTGTACCTATATTCAGAAATCAACGCAGCCCGATTCAGTAAACCAAAATGCATGAAACCAATTTTGTTTGAAAGGTACTGAAATGCTTAATCCAAGCCCGTTGGATTCAAATAGTTTGGATCTGTAGATCAACCTTGGTAAAAATAACAAGTCAGAAGATTTTCTGCATTCAAACATTTTTCAAAATTCAACCATAATAGCTTTGGAGTTGATTCCAACTCTCAAAAATCATATTTGATCATACCTTTCAGAATATATAAAAACTTTTGGGTTTACTTGCAGAAATATTGTTCAAGTAATAAAAGAATGCCACATAGGCATTTCTAGTCACTTTATTTAATCCAAATAAAAAGGTTAAACCTTATTAAATTGTGACACCACTTTAAATCACATTCCCATGTACTGAAATATGTGGTGATGACATGTGTCAACATGATCCCATGTTTGAGTTGGAGAATATTAAATCTTAAGTAGTTTTTCAATGACTAGAAATTACTTTTCTCAAATTAAAATAAATAAGACAAATGTTTTAAGCTTGTAATGTAGGTGATGATGCTAGATCATCTATAGTACCCTTTGTGTGGTGATTGAAAATAGTTAAGAATTGTTTGGTGATTGTGTACCTCGTATTTATTTATAGACGCTAGTACCGACCAAGGATACGAGGAGGAAGGAGGATACTACGAGGAAGAAGCCGAGGAGAACTTCAACCACTGCTCTACACAAGGCAAGCCTAATACTACTAGTTGATTTGGCAAGCTAACCCTTGCAAGATACCCTACTTCTGCAAGCAAATACTTGCTTGTTACCATGCCAACTATATGCCTTAAGCATATGTGATCCTACCCACTTGATAACCCAATCCTAGTTTTACTTGCAAGCTTTACACTTTATTTATTTATCAAAGCTTTCTCTTAGGGTTTACTAAAGTGACTTGTAGATTCTAGAAAGATAATTCAAGGTTGCATAAAGAGCATAAAATTTGGCCTAAGTAGATAATCTTGATGTCATCCTAAGGCATGATATTGAACTTCATTAATCTCCACTTGTTTACCACCCCTCCTTAGTACTTAACCCCACTTGTAGATGCTAGTGGTAAGCATAAAACTTGATCAACTTTAGATGGGAATACTTGGTGAAAATGGTTATGAAAACCTTGGAATGATGAGTCATTCTACTGAAATGTTTTGACATGTGTTTCCGAACACAAGATGATTTTGATGATGAAAATGTTGAGGCATGAGCCTTAGCCCTTTATAAAACTGATGGTTGTCTGGATGCGATACCATTCCAATCTTACCGTACAACCACAATACCCGAAAATTGGGTAGGGCTTGACTGGAAACTTATATACCTTAGTATGGGTTCCCTCACAGCAAGGTTTGAGCTGAGGCTACCTTGTGAAGATTGTCCACCTGTGCAGTACCCAAGATGATAGTTGGTCATGGTTGGGAGGCCAAACTCACAGGAGAGGTGCTTATACTAGGGCGTGTAATTGAAAGGTTCAGACTGATTATCCGCATACTGAGTATGGTGAATTCAGGATTTTTTCCTGACGGATGTATCGAATGTTGTGGTGAAAGTGTACAATCTCTGCAGAGTGTCAAACTATTCGAATAGCCGCGTCTGCGGTTATGGACAACTGGAGTGGGCATACTGTTCCCCCGTCAGATGTTTTCAAAATGACTTGTGAAATGAATTGAGACTTTGACTTGACCACAACAGAGTTGTGATATGAAATTCAAGTTCCCACTTAGGTGTTATAAAATTTCAACTAGCTTTCTTTGCTTCAAAACTTAGTAGAGGTAAATCTGGCTTGTTTTGCAAAATAACCCTAGAGCTTAGTGTCCTATTACAAAAAACCCCTTAACTTGTTAGTATTAGTTTGCGAGTACTTAAAGAGTACTCATGGCTTTGTCCCTGGCTATTCCCGTGGCCAGTCTATGAACAGGAGTATCAGGATGAGGGACCGCAGGAAGGTTACACCAACTAAGATCATCTCCCATCGGCAGCATTGCCTGTGACACCGAAGATGGAGCTTCGCCTATGCTACCTTTATTATTACGTTATTCCGCTGCTTGAGTTGTATTAAGAACTGGATCATGAGATCATTATTTGTGTAAGACCTTATGTATGGTTTGTAATGGATGATGTACTATGATATCCAAATCTGTTATGTCGCGCAAAAATGGTAATCCTGGGATTGCGATGTATGGCATAACAGGCATCTGGGATTAAAAATCTGGGTGTTGAAAAAGGCCAAGTTCACAGGATCTAGGAGGAGCAGAGTTGATCAAGGCCAAGCACAAGCATCAGGGGAAAACAAGAACAACATCAAGAGGTGAAGGACTGGATCAGACCCGCAACACCACCAGCACATCAAGCCATCACAATCATAAATTTTGTGGTGAGTATCATAAACATCCACATGATCTGTTTATCTTATCCAAACAGAATATATGTGATGATGCATAAGACAACCTCTCAATAATCACCCAAGTGGGGTGAATCTATCCTAGATGTTTTAAATATAAAGATCAAAACCAAACTCTATTAAAAACACCAAAATTCTTAGATCAGCCTCACAGAATCGGTGATACCAAAGGCAACTTCTATATTCTATCATTTGTTCTTACAAAATCTGGCACATCTCCAAGAAGGAGTAGCACCTCAGATCTTATAAGCCAAAAACAAAACCATACACTTAACCAACTAGGATCCAAGATCTAGTAAGCAACTGATGTCTTAGTCAATTTTGAAAATGACAGCAACATAGGAACTTAGTTCCTAGACCCTTAGACCAGCATCATAGGCTTGATAAAACAATAAGCTTCCCAACTTATCTATCAACATCCATCAAATTCCAGAAATGAACATAAGTAAAGTCAGCAACAAGATCTACTTATGTACCATTCTAACAAGGTTTCACAAGCACTGATCTCATCACTAAGATAATCAAATAGTCCAATCTACACAAATCAACTATCAAATCATTTCCCTGAGACCAGATATAGGAATCATATCCTATTTAACTATTCATGTTCAAAGAATCATTTGACTCTATTGAATAAAATTCAGACCAAGTATAATCTGGCAAGCCAACAATAACTAGGGCAGTGAATCATAACTAACTGGATCACTGTCAGTATCAAGATACTGACAACAAATAAACACATCAAGTCACCAGAGTACCAACCAGAGGCAATACTATGCAACCCTAGCATTTAATCCAACATTAGCCTCAAACCAACAAGAGCACCACACAATCAAAGGGGTGACCACAAGCACTAAGGTGCAGAGCACCCAAATGCTCACTAAACATCATGAACAGACCATAGGAGCATCTTACAAGCACCACAGATGAACCCTGGTAACAATACAAGCACAAACTAAGCCTGGACACTAGTTATACACAGAGGGATTCGAGGTGATAAGATGAACTAGGATCCACAGAGGCACAACTCACCGGGGGTCCTCGCTGACGAATTGAAGAGGAAGCATAATGGCCGACATGCTTGCGGCGGCACGGGGAGCACCCAGAGGGCGCTGCAACCCGCACCTGCCATGGCGACGGCCACAGCAGCACACGGACACCACACACAACCATAGGAGAGTCCGTAGCGGCGGTGGCAGCACCCAAACCTAAACCCTAGGGTTCGGGAACGGGGCGAGCCTGGCCACGGGAGGGCTCCGAAATCAAATCGAAGCAGAGGAGATGAACCAGCATAGTCGACAACCTCGCCCTACACCACGGCAGCGGCCAGGGAGGGCCAAGGCGGCGGGCATCGCTCAGCAGCGACGCCAGCACCCCACGGGGTCGAGGGAGAGGGGAGATGAGAACGAGAGAGAGATAGAGGGAGTGGGCTGAGAGGGCCAGGACCTCTTTGGGGAGCCCTTTTGGTCATAACCACTTGGGACAAAACAGCCCAATAAACCCAATAAGTCCAATAAAGCCCATTAACCTAAAGAAAGTTTTAATAATTAAGAAAAGACCAAAATACCCCTGAACTTAAATAAATTCTAGAAAATAAAATTAAAATCTAGAAATTATAATTAAAATATTTTTGGTTTCACAATAAACCAATATATTTAAATAAAGAAAGAAATAATTTTTTATGTATGTAATTTTTATTAAGAATTTTATAATATATATTCCTTATGGAATTTTATAAAATTAAATAAAAATGATAAAAATAAATAAAAATCATTTTTATTATATATTAATATTTTAGTATTTGAGAAAAATACTAAATAAATATTTAATATAATTCTTGTATTTAAATGATAATTCTTAAAAGGAATTATTAAAGAAATAAAATTCAAATAAGATGAAAAAAAATAAAAAATATAATATTCAATAAATATTTTAAAAAATATTTATAAATCCTTTACTACCTAAAGGAATTTTTTGAAACTAAAATAATAGGTGGAACACACAAAAATAAATAATGCATTACATTACTTTGCATAATCATTTTGCTTCTTTAAATATTGTCCTTACCTGGCAATAATGATGTTTTGTAGACATAGAAGCTCAAGGTCTAGTGCAAGCATCCGACTTCACTACCTTGCAATCACAAGGCAAGTTCATCACTTGCTCATGTCCTTTGAAGATTCTTTATTAAAGTATTTGCAAATTGTGTGTTATCATATATACTCCAAAGAAAGAAAATATTATTTTCTCAAATAAAGAAATCTTAGGTATCATCCTAAGTGATGATATAATGGAGCAATAGAACTTAGGGTTCTATTTGCAACAATGATGATCAATTAGGGACTTAATAATCCATGACATCAGTGATTCTAGCACCGTATATCACGTGTTAACCATGAGATTTGGAATGTGACAAAGAAGTCAGTTGTATCTTCTTACCCTCGCATGTAGCCGGATGTGCAGGTGGTGGCTATTATCACTCGTAGCGTGCATATTAATTGGTAATTCATAGAGGATATGCAGCATATGGGTGGGAACCCTCAACGTCCCACGATAGTTCTGGCATCTAACGGTCTGTACAAACCATTACCGTAATTCAATATGTGGGCATCGTGTACACCAAGGAGGCATGCGAGGTCACGAAGGGGGCAGTGATTGTCTTGGATCACCTACTGGGACCCACATCATGGAATTGTGGACGGGAAAGTACGCCCGATTGTGCAACATGGAGTTGATCTCTCATGGGTAAAGTAACGCACCTCTACAGAGTGTAAGAACTGTAACTTGTTACTCCCTGTTCCGGGAAGGAGCTACGAACACGGCAGGAAAGGAACTCCATGAAAGTTCTGGTCAACCTGTGAAGGCTGATGGTCATAGATTTTCATAATAAAATCAATCTTTAAAGAAAGATTTACAAAAACTGCATAGTGCCAAGGACTTATAGTCCGAGGTGGTAGTTAGAGCATCAAACTTCCCACCTTGCATATAATGAACTTGCTGGGTAACGTTGTTACTCATCCTTTTCTTTGATCCCTTGATTAGACTCTAAAGATCCTGAAGACACACCTATGTATGCATTTGAATGCCAAGAATATGTATTCTACGAGGAGCCTGACCTGTCAGGAGGTGTTGAAGGAGTGGATTACGAAATCCGCTATGGAGTAGATGGCAATGAGTTAAACTAGTGCTCTAGTTAGTAGTAACCGATGGAGCCGAGCAGCATGAACCCTATAGAATAAGCTGCTGAGCTCAACTCTTAGTTGAAGTTGTTACTTTTAAATTCCGCTAAAACACTTTATATTTTGGTTTGTAAGTTGAATCTTTTCGAATTCTGAAACTTCTAGTATTGTAATAATAATAATGTGTGTATGTTTGTAATATGGACCCGCAATGTTTCTGTTGTACCACTCTGAGGGATGTGATATTTACAGAACGGTGTTCTGTGAACGTCATGTCAACGACTATAGTGTACTACACATGCGGTGGTATGCTGGGTCACCGCAGTTGGTATCAGAGCAAATTGCTTTAATCTTAGGTTGGAAACCTAATAAAGGGTATTACGTGTAGGAGTGTCTAGCAACGATAAAGAATTCTCTAAAATAAATATAATGGGTATTCGAATGAGAATATTCCGTTATATGTTTTAGTGCGATAATTCTTTGTTATGATGCAATATATTATTGGTTACTGATAAAAATATTTTTCTCATATACAGAGCTATGGCACCAAAGTTTCCAAAACAGACTTTGGAAAGGAAAGAGGAGACTCTTGATGATTATCAAGGATCATTCACAGACCAACTTCGTCAACTCTTAAAGATTTTTAGTTGTCCAACTAGAATTCCAGTGAACACCATAACCTATTATGATGGTCGTATGTTATCCAAGTATCGTGTGAGTATCCAACTCCCAGAGGAGCTTGAATTATATCACGATCTACCTATAGGTGAAGGTAGGATTCACTTAGCAGCATATCATGTTGCTGTTGTGGAGGCGATAACTAATATCTGGGAGCATAAAGCCAAGGAGTTAGAAGGTAGCACATTTTCTGTGATTTCTCATGATTCTATAGACTCGGAGCCTGTACCGGATCATCTTACTTTGGTTAAGAAGCATCCTAAGTTAGCTTCCAAGTTTATGGACAGATACCGAACACTTGTTGCGTCTTTTTATAAGACACATCAAGTTATTGTCTAAGATAAAAATGATATGTTAGAGGATCTAACGGATCCTGAAAAGAGGAAGCAGTTAGCATTCCAGTTGGAGAAGGAAGCAAGTAGTAATACAAAGCCCAACTTTAAGGATATACCTATAGATCCTGAATATTTTACACCATATCCTTATTCACCAAGGCCTAAACCTATATATGATACTACTTTATATATGAGGTATACAGTACCACAGGGTTCAGAGACCGGTTCTGATTCAGAACTTCCTATTGAGAATTCTGATGGTTGGAGAATGGGATCATCCGAAGAGTCCCAGGAACACGATATGTCCATAGATAGTTCTAACAGAAATGTTGGACAACCTAGTTGGATGGGTGCAAGAATTAACCTTAGTAGCGGGAGTAGAAGTACCATAGATAATCAGGATGAAGAAGAAGATCCTGAGGAGAGAGTGTTTGAATCATCAACACCTTCTCAAAACCCAGGGAATATACATTATCTTGTGTTTAACTATATTGCCCAACAGAGCACCTAGGGAGCAGCAGGATCTGCGTATTGTTTTGACGACTCAAGGAATGAAGATCAGGAGATGAAAGTGGGAGATAATGTTGATTATGTTTCTGAAGACTTTTCAGCTGAGCTGGAGGGAGTCAATGCACTCAGGTTGAGTAATTACTCAAGCCCTGACACTTCAGATACTGAGTATGTTCCTTCTGGAAGGCCATTTGTTCCACAAATTGTGCGACGAACGTCACGTCATCATAGTTGGACATCAGGCATGTATGATGAGCGTAGTAGTTATTAGAAGCAGGTGGCTATTTAGAAAGTATCGGGTACTGTGTATTGTAATCTGAGAAAATAAGGTAGTTAGATAAATAAGGTAGTGTTGTGATTATACGTATATGGTATATGTTGTAATGACTTTGTATTATTAAGATGTTGTAATATATAATCTGTGAAATGCATATTTGGATTTTCATTGTGTGACTAGTTTTGTGCATAAAGTCGAGCTCAAAACACATGTTCATGATGTAATTATGAGTATTCGCTTTATGTTGCAGGACTAGGGGGTCATGGACATGGGTGTAGAAACCGAATCTGAGCAGTAGCGAATGGAACGTGAGGCCAAGGAGAAGGTCGATGTAGATGCAGGAAATCAGGAAACGTTACCACCACCAATGAGGTCGTTAATGGAGCAGAACTTTATTCAGTGTATGCAAATGATGCAAGAAAACCAAAACAAGTTCATGGAAGAGCTGCTGGGACGAGCTGGGAATCAGAGAGCACCTGAAGGTGGAGGAGTGAGTCTTTCTGACTTCCAGAATGCAAGGCTGTTACCTTTTGCATCAGCCCCTAAACCAATGGATGCAGAAGATTGGCTAGCCGATAAAGAAAGAAAGTTGAAGACTGTATGTTGTAATGATGAGGAGAAACTGAGGTATGCAACTCATCTTCTAACCGGACCTGCAGCATCATGGTGGGAAAACTAGATAGCCATGCAACAACCAGGAAGGGAGTACACTTGGGAGGAGTTCAAACAGAGATTCTGTGAATATCATGTCATGGAAAGTGTTGTAGAGTTGAAGCGAAGATAATTTTAGGAGCTTCAGCAGGGATATACTAGTGTCATGAAGTATATCCGGGAGTTTAGTTAACTGTCTCGTTACGCTGAGGAAGATGTTAACACAGAAGAAAGGAGGAAGAAGCACATTTGTGAGGATGCAGTTAAGGTTGGACAATAAGCAAACCTATCAGCAGTTGTTGGATGCAGCTGTCACTTTCGAAGATGACTACAAGAATGTCCAAGAGGATAGGCGAAAAAGAGCCAAGAAAGAAACTAAGAGGATTCAGGCAAGTAAACATAAACCCAATCTGGAGTTCAAACCTCAGAACAAAGCCTATGGCAACAATAATAATAACAAGGAGAGTGGTGGAAATCAATCTAATCCTAGGAGGAATGTTATCTGTAACAATTGTTGTCCGAGTAAACCACCAGGTGGTTGTCCTACCAAGGGTGGAGGACAAGCCAGTGGAGGTAATGGACCGCCCAATCGAGGAGGAAATAATGTCAAGAACAACAATGGCAAGAGGAACAAACCTACCGGGAAGCTGAATTGTGCAAACCTAGAGGAGGTGGATAATTCAGAGCATGAAGTGATAGGTACGCTCAATATCCTTACCAATTCCGACAAAGTTCTATTTGATATTGGTGCAACTACTTCATTCATTTCTGAAGAATTCTGTGATAAATTCGGGATTAGAAGGGCAACGTTAGAAAACCCTATGAACGTAGTTACGGCAGGGGGAAATGTGACTGTACGCCACATTAAACAAGATCAGGTTATTTCGTTTTGTGGTTGTACATACTTTGCGGACCTTTATGTAATTCCTTTGAAGGGAATTGCAGTAGTGTTGGGGATGGACTGGATGACTGAACATGGGGCTCAGATAAATTGTGAGGAGAAAACTATCTCAATCAAAACTCCAAGTGGAGCAAGAATAGTTTATCAAGCATATCGACATATTCATATCATGGTGGATCTTCAGTTGAACTCAATGAAGGAGGTCAAGTTGGAAGATATTTCTGTAGTAAATGAGTTTCAAGATGTTTTTCCTACAGAGCTACCTGGAATGCCACCAGATCGGGAAATAGAATTCACTATTGATCTAATTCCAGGTACTGCACCAATAGCTCAAGCACCATATAAGATGGGACCAAAAGAATTAAAGGAACTCAAAGAGCAAATTGATGAGTTAGCCAGAAAAGGATTTATTCAGCAAAGTGTATCCCCATGGGGAACACCGGTGATCTTTGTGGATAAAAGTGATGGTGGAAGAAGAATGTGTGGGGATTACAGAAATCTGAACAATGTTACCATAAAGAATAAGTATCCCTTACCAAGAATTCAAGATCTGTTTGATCAAGTGAAAGGAGATGGAGTATTTTCTAAGATTGATCTAAGATCTGGATAACATGAGATAAAAATCAAACCAGAGGATGTTCCAAAGACAGCATTTGTCTTAAGATATGGACACCATGAGTATCTGGTAGTACCATTTGGATTGACCAATGCACCATCAATATTCATGAACCTGATGAAAAAAATCTTTATGCCATATTTGGATAAGTTCGTCATAGTCTTCATTGATGATATTCTGATATATTCCAAGGATAAGGAAGAGCATGCAGATCATTTGAGATTAGCATTGCAGACCCTAAGAGAACATAAGCTTTATGCTAAGTTCAGTAAGTGTGAATTCTAGTTAGATGAGGTAGAATTCCTCGGTCATGTGATTAGTAAAGATGGAATTGCTATAAATCCATCTAAAGTTCAATCAGTACTAGAATGGACGGCACCAACCAATGTGAAATAAATTCGAGATTTCTTAGGTATGGCTGGTTATTATTGGAGATTCATTGAAGGTTTCTCCAAAATAGTTGGACCAATGACGAAATTGTTAAGAAATAATACACCATTCAATTGGAATGAGAAATGTGAAGCAAGTTTTCAGTAGTTGAAGACCAGGTTAACTACCGCTCCAATTCTGGCAGTTCCAGAAATAGGAAAAGACTTTACAATATATTGTGATGCATCTAAAGAAGGTTTGGTTTGTGTGTTAATGCAAGATCGGAAAGTTATTGCTTATGGTTCAAGACAACTGAAACCACATGAAGTCAACTATCCAACTCATGACGCTGAAAGGATAGCGGCATTTTCTTTATGGAGCCAAATGTGAGTTATACACTGACCATAAAAGTCTTAAATATTTCTTCACCCAAAAGTAATTTAATATGAGACAGAAGCGTTGGTTGGAACTAATCAAAGATTATGATTTAACAATCAACTATACTCTAGGAAAAGCAAATGTTGCAGCAGATGCTTTAAGTCGTAAAAGTGCAGATATTCAGCCTAGCAATCGGGAGCTACCAAAAGAGTTACAGATGGACTTGGAAAGATTAGAGCTTCAATTCATTAGAACAAAGATTCTTGGAGGATTAGCTACTATGCAGGTAGTTGCAGAGCAGGACGGTGATCTTAAGCACGAAATTTTTAGACATCAAGGAGAAGATTCTTTCATTTCTGAAGAAATTCGGAGGATATCTCATGGGCGAACATTAGTTTTTCGCCTAGGAGATTATGAGTCTTTGTGGTTCCAAGATCGTCTTTGTGTTCCTGATGTGACTGAGATTCGTGATGTCATACTCAGAGAAGCATATGAAACACCATATTCTATACATCCAGGAAGTACTAAGATGTACATGGATCTGAAAGAACTATTCTGGTGGAATAACATGAAAAAAGACATTGCTAAGTATGTATCAGAATGCCATACTTGCCAAAGGGTGAAGGCTGAACATCAAAGTCCAGCAGGACCATTGCAACCTTTGGAAATTCCCGAATGGAAATGGGAGGAAATAGTTATGGACTTCATCACAGGATTGCCCATGACACCTAAATGGAAAGATATGATATGGGTGATTGTGGATAGACTCACTAAAAGTGCACATTTATATTCCGGTAAATCAGAAGGATAATGCCAAGAAGTTAGTAGAAGTTTACATCAAAGAAATTGTAAGTAAGCACGGAGTGCCCAAAAAGATTGTAACTACTAGGGGATCAGTGTTTACTTCGGCATTTTGGAAGCAATTACATGAAGCACTTGGATCAAAGTTGGATTCTAGCACAGCTTATCATCCAGAGACAGGGGTTCAAACGGAAAGAACCAATCAAATACTGGAAGACATGTTAAGGGCTTGTGCATTAGATTTTGGGGGTTCGTGGGAGGATCATCTACCGTTGGCGGAATTTTCCTACAATAATAGCTATCAGAGTAGTCTAAAGGCAGCTCCATATCAGGTTCTGTATGGAAGAAAGTGTAGATCACCAGTATGTTGGTATGAGCCTGGAAGCAACAAGTAATTTGCGCTAGACTATATCAAGGAAAACAAGATATCATTGATAAGATCAATGATAGACTGAAAATAGCTCAAAGTAGGCAGAAAAGTTATGCTGATCAAAGTCGAAGATCATGGCATCCTGAAGTGGGAGACATGGTATATTCGAAAGTAAGTCCAATGAAAAGGAGTTAAAAGGTTTGGAGTTAAAGTAAAATTGAGTCCAAGATATATCGGGCCATTCAAAATACTGAGTCAAAACAGAACTATAGCTTATGCTTTAGAGTTACCCACCAGATTGGTGTAACACCCTCAGAATCGACCCTATGCAAGTTTCAGCGCTTCCCGCCAAACCCGCATAGAAACGATTCAAAGGTGCCCACCAGGCACTTTCGTGCGGGTGGAAAACGAAGTAATAACATTACACAACAGTCCTCGATGGGACCCACAGAACAGATATATGCAACAACGACTCCATGAGTCAAGAATACAGACATAATATACAAAGATCCAAATCACCTTGAAAATGATAGAGCGTCCGACTACGGACAAGATGCAAATGGGGCTAAGAGCCCTGAAGAATAACCAATGGCGTCCATAACCCTGCCTAGGCCAAGCCGGAAGGGTAACCCTGCTAACGACGTCGATCTCAAAACCTGCTTAAACAAAAGGGGTGCCGACAAAGGGCAAAGGAAAAAGAGAGAGCGGTCAGTACTGACGCCAGTACACGGCGAGGCTAGAATTCGGCGGTCCTCGCCTACATAGATATGGTGGACTGAAGCGGCAGCGCAGCATGCACTAAACAACCTATAGAGACTCGATACAACTAGCGGCTATCAGAGAGGGGTAAGAAAGACCTATTCGGAACCAACCTGATTCTAACACCAAACAAGCCCATCCTGGTATTCCCCCTCGATACCAACCGAGAAAGTCAACCGAGGAACTCACACAGTTGGCAGTCTTATCTATTCAGTTATCATTGTAGCAATTACTAGTCAGGTGTAGATAATCATCCTGATAAAATAAGCAGTGGGCCGTTTTAGTTAACCATTCCGTTGTAGTTGCAACACTTACTAGTCAGATACAATTAGCATGAGATATCCCAAAACCCAGCAGTTGTTGGTACTTTTATTTAGCCATTCCGTTATAGTTGCAATACTTACTAGTCAGGTACAATGGTAGCAAGCGACAACCCAAACAAGCAATTGTTGGCAATTTTATTTAGCCATTCCATTATAGTGAAGCTGATTACTAGTCATTATAAAGTCAAATTTATAGCACTACTTTAGTTATAGTTGTCTATGATCGAGATACTGTGCTCCAAGTCGTCCATAACCGCGGACACGACTTTCAGAAAGTTTTACCCTGCAGGGGTGCACAAATAGCAACACACACTCGATCAACCTCGGAAAAACCAAATCAAAACCCAACGAGGCCTTCACGACAAAGCAATCACAGGATTCAGAAATATTTCCGGGGGCCACCCCGTTGAGTACACCCGCAACGAAGCTAGCTGACTCCGAGACGGACTCAAGGTTTGGGTGGACGGCTGTAAACGACTGGGAACCCGAAAGTGTGACTGGGCTTGTCGATACCGCAAAATCGTGTCCCGATCCTAAACAGTACAGGTGCTCCTCGCACAATCATAAATAAAGCGGTAAAGCATGGCATAAGTACAGGATAGTAAATAAAACCTCAAACTAGTTTGTGGCCCCAAGAAATAAGAATGAATCAAGCTCTGGCTCAGGGGGGTCCCATAATCCTCCCGGATGTGGATAGCGCGAATATTCAAGGAACAGGTATCAAGTACTCGGGGTCCTACGGGACACAAGTGGACGGTTAATAACCAAATAACATCTATTGCCCACCTGTGCCTCTGCATTTACCTACTTCAATTTTAGTTGTTAAACAGTAATTAAAGTCTTGATCAACTCCAACAATAAACACACGGCAATACTCCAACAACTGTGGTACTTGACGACACGCAACAGCACTTGAGCAAGCGACTACGACGCGCAGGTCCAACTATCTACCAAACAACAGGTAATAGGAGGTGTCCAAGGCAATATACGGATGCAAGGGATATCACGGGTACGAAAACTAGAGCATCGCAACACAGATAGCAATAGATCAACAGGAGGGAATAAATACTATAAAAGTAAGATAGGTAGAAAGGGGGAGATGCTCGCCTGAAAACATTGCCGAAGGTTCACCGGAATCAGGTCGACACTCGCATCAACTCATCGGTCTAATCCGTGAAGAAGCAAAACACTAGAAGAAACACCGGATGCACTATTTAATACTACGACAGAAGATCGGGCATGATGCATGTATGATGCATGACATGGCAAAGGTGCGATGCGATTAGGTCATATTAAGCGGAACCGGGGTCCCGACAATTAATTAAATGGTTCATGTTGTTTAGCTACCCCACAATTTAAATGTTGTTTTATCAAGGCAAAATATATCACCGGTTCGCTACACAAATTTAAATGGGACCAGTATACGACTAGATTTGCCCGCATATGGATCCCATATTTAATTATAAGGTGAATCAGCATAAGGCCCCCAAACCCACAACATGTATGCAAGTATGACAATTTTATATGCAACAAGTATATATTTCATTTTATAAAATAGGGCTCGGGAAGGGAATCACATTAGGGTTCGGCGAACTTGGGCTCCGAGGGGTTCAGGGTCGGTCTCAGGGTTCGACGGGACGACGAGTTTCGGATACATGATGGAGAACTTGGTTTCCAACAGTCGATCTTGCCGCTGACGACGAACTTGAGTGGATCGGGTACCGGGGGTCTTGGGATCCGTGGAGTAGATCTTGTTGTTCTGTGTGAATCTTGTCGTCACGAAGATCTTGTCGGGTCCTCGAATCCGATTGAAGATCTTGGCGTTCGGCGGGATCGGTCTTCGGGTCTTGGTCGGGTCGCTGGTAGTTCTTGGTGTCCAGGGATGCTCCGGGTCCGGGGGGTTCGCCGCTCCGTGAGGTAGATCTTGTCGATTTGGCGTCATCGCCCCTAGTTTCCACGACGAAGTACTTGGGGTTCCACTCGATTGTCGGTGTCGAGCTTGTTGTCACAAATATATTGAAGGGTTCATGGCCTCAACGGGATCGGTCTTCGGACTCTAGGAAGACGACCTTGTCGTTCGGGCTTCGAGGATCGGTGAAGGAGTACTTGAGGATCCATGAAGAAGGTTTTGTCGAATCATGACGATGATCTTTGGGTTTCGGGGACGGCTTCGGATTCGCCTCTGTTCATTGAAGGCGGAACTTGGATCGACATTGTTTATGAGTGCTGGACTTGGACTGCGTAGGTGGGTGGTTCATCGGATGGCACCACATCAAGGAATTCCACCACATCAGTACAACCACCACTCCACATCCACACGTTGGTACAACACTATCCGACCTGGCCAGAACAAGGCTAGCATCCACCAACACGCGCACAGGCGGAACACATAGAGGAGGTTGGTGAAGGCGCCCATGACGGAACGGCTCGCAGCGGTGAAAGGTCGCTGTGGAGCGCTTCCAGGCAGGCAGAGCTGTCCAAGAGGGGCTCGAGGCCGACATGGCCAGGGACGCGGGCCCGAGGCAGACGCAGGGTGGCAGCAAGGTGAGGGGCGGCCAGAGGTTGCTAGAGACGAGGCGGCTCGGCGACGGTCGGCGGTCCAGAGTAGGGGCGGCCGCGGAGAGGGGCCGGGGCGAAGAAGAGCTCGCGGGCGCGGGCGCGGCCGCATGCGGGAGGACCAAGCGGAGGCGCACGTGCTTGGGGCAGAGGCGATGCGGTGGCGGGCGGGGAGCCAGGATCCACGGAGGAGGGAGGATGACGACGGACATGGGCGGCGCTGTGGGTGCGGCCGGTGACGCAGGCGGAGGCGGTGGTTGGGGGGGGGATTGCGGCCGCTGCAGGGCGAGGCCGAGCGGAGGACTGGGGAGGGAGGAGCGGCCGACGCTGGAGGGGAGGGGAGGCCAGCCGCGCGAGGTCGAGGGAGGCCAGACGGAGGTGGGGCGGCGGCTGCGCTGGCTCGGGAGAGGGGGGGTACCGCGAGCGGCGGTGGGAACGAGCAGAGGGGAGAGGAGCGAGCGGGGAAGAAGGGAGGGGATCGCGAGGGAGAGAGAGGAGAGGGGCGCGCCGCGTGGTGGGGCCAGGGGCGGGATTGCTGGGAAGGTTGGTTCCAGGGTGGGAGCGTGGGAACGTGACGGGGTGGGGGCGCGCGTGGGAGGCGTGTGTGGCGTGCGTGTGTCCAGGGGGTGGCGGCGGGTGGTAGGGAGAGGGGGGATTAGGGTTAGATGGGGTAGTTTAGGTTTAGGGTTTGTAGTGGGGTGGTAGGTGGCTGCCGGTTGGGCCTAGCCGGTGGCTGCCTCCCCCACTAAAATTTATTTACATTTTATTTTAAAAGGCTTCTGTAATTTGTTTTTATACAAATAGAGATATCCGAAAACACCAGTGTTTGATTTGAAATAAAAGGGAGGGGATTAATATAGAAAACAAAATAGGGTTTCTAGCAAAATAGTTTTTAAACATATAGATGCATGCTGATGACATGATGATGCACAGCACAAAACAACGCGATTTTCTAGTAGTGGTTTTTGCGGGGCGCCACAATTCGACACCACTAACAATGGATCTCGCCCTCGAGATCCGCCTCATGGTACCGGGAAGAATGCCGACGATCTGATCCTTCTCGCATCGTGTAGATCCTCGCGACACCACTAACAAGGGTTCTTTCTCAGCTTGAAAATGGCGACACCACCAACAAAGGTCGGTGCTCACGTTCGTTAAGAGAACACTCCGGAGAAACAAAGGACGAAGGTAGAGGTATCAAAAGATAAGGCCACCTCTAACTTCCATGAGAAGAGGAAAAGTTACATTGATCCACCAGTTCGATGTACAAGAGTGAACGGTAAGAGTCGGGTAGGGTGATCAGTCCATCCCGTTCCCAAACTATCAACTCTATACATGAATAGGAAAATCAGGCAACTCAACTCTCGAAATTTAGAATGAAGATCTTCATAAGCGGTATTCGGGACAAAGGGATGATGCCAGCTCTGCATTGGATCTGATGTAGATGAGGTCATCACATCGGAAAACACCAGAAGATACAACAGAAATCGTATGAAAGACACAATGATTAGGTTCCGCGATGCTTCCATTGGCATGAACAACACATGCTCAAGGTATACTCCAACTTCAACAATGCTCGTCCTTCTCATATGTTTTTCAACGATACAGATATCCAGCAAGGTACACATATAGATAAAGAGTTCAAGAACAAAAAGATTGGATGAAGGGTACACCAAACGAGATGCAGATAGGATGTTTGTAGCGCCATCGTTATAATAGGAAAGAAGCGAAACCCTAAAGGTACGACAGAAACCCAACCACGAGAAATCCTGGACTCGAAGAAAAGATAAGAGGTGGATTCAAAACGCGTAGAGGTAAGAGGCGAATAGCAGAGGGGTAAGGAGTAAAATCATACCTAATCAGAACTATCCAACCGATTTTGCAAAAATAGTTTTGACACTCTACTTCGGCCGTTAGCTAGGTTATCCTACAGGCTGGACTTGTGGGGTATCGCAACTGCTGAGCTCTGATACCACTCTGTAACACCCTCAGAATCGACCCTATGCAAGTTTCAGCGCTTCCCGCCAAACCCGCATAGAAACGATTCAAAGGTGCCCACCAGGCACTTTCGTGCGGGTGGAAAACGAAGTAATAACATTACACAACAGTCCTCGATGGGACCCACAGAACAGATATATGCAACAACGACTCCATGAGTCAAGAATACAGACATAATATACAAAGATCCAAATCACCTTGAAAATGATAGAGCGTCCAACTACGGACAAGATGCAAATGGGGCTAAGATCCCTGAAGAATAACCAATGGCGTCCATAACCCTGCCCAGGCCAAGCCGGAAGGGTAACCCTGCTAACGACGTCGATCTCAAAACCTGCTTAAACAAAAGGGGTGCCGACAAAGGGCAAAGGAAAAAGAGAGAGCGGTCAGTACTGAGGCCAGTACACGGCGAGGCTAGAATTCGGCGGTCCTCGCCTACATAGATATGGTGGACTGAAGCGGCAGCGCAGCATGCACTAAACAACCTATAGAGACTCGATAAAACTAGCGGCTATCAGAGAGGGGTAAGAAATACCTATTCGGAACCAACCTGATTCTAACACCAAACAAGCCCATCCTAGTATTCCCCCTCGATACCAACCGAGAAAGTCAACCGAGGAACTCACACAGTTGGCAGTCTTATCTATTCAGTTATCGTTGTAGCAATTACTAGTCAGGTGTAGATAATCATCCTGATAAAATAAGCAGTGGGCCGTTTTAGTTAACCATTCCGTTGTAGTTGCAACACTTACTAGTCAGATACAATTAGCATGATATATCCCAAAACCCAGCAGTTGTTGGTACTTTTATTTAGCCATTCCGTTATAGTTGCAATACTTACTAGTCAGGTACAATGGTAGCAAGCGACAACCCAAACAAGCAATTGTTGGCAATTTTATTTAGCGATTCCATTATAGTGAAGCTGATTACTAGTCATTATAAAGTCAAATTTATAGCACTACTTTAGTTATAGTTGTCTATGATCGAGATACTGTGCTCCAAGTCGTCCATAACCGCGGACACGGCTTTCAGAAAGTTTTACCCTGCAGGGGTGCACAAATAGCAACACACACTCGATCAACCTCGGAAAAACCAAATCAAAACCCAACGAGGCCTTCACGACAAAGCAATCACAGGATTCAGAAATATTTCCGGGGGCCACCCCGTTGAGTACACCCGCAACGAAGCTAGCTGACTCCGAGACGGACTCAAGGTTTGGGTGGACGGCTGTAAACGACCGGGAACCCGAAAGTGTGACTGGGCTTGTCGATACCGCGAAATCGTGTCCCGATCCTAAACAGTACAGGTGCTCCTCGCACAATCGTAAATAAAGCGGTAAAGCATGGCATAAGTACAGGATAGTAAATAAAACCTCAAACTAGTTTGTGGCCCCAAGAAATAAGAATGAATTAAGCTCTGGCTCAGGGGGGTCCCATAATCCTCCCGGATGTGGATAGCGCGAATATTCAAGGAACAGGTATCAAGTACTCGGGGTCCTACGGGACACAAGTGGACGGTTAACAACCAAATAATATCTATTGCCCACCTGTGCCTCTGCATTTACCTACTTCAATTTTAGTTGTTAAACAGTAATTAAAGTCTTGATCAACTCCAACAATAAACACACGGCAATACTCCAACAACTGTGGTACTTGACGACACGCAACAGCACTTGAGCAAGCGACTACGACGCGCAGGTCCAACTATCTACCAAACAACAGGTAATAGGAGGTGTCCAAGGCAATATACGGATGCAAGGGATATCACGGGTACGAAAACTAGAGCATCGCAACACAGATAGCAATAGATCAACAGGAGGGAATAAATACTATAAAAGTAAGATAGGTAGAAAGGGGGAGATGCTCGCCTGAAAACATTGCCAAAGGTTCACCGGAATCAGGTCGACACTCGCATCAACTCATCGGTCTAATCCGTGAAGAAGCAAAACACTAGAAGAAACACCGGATGCACTATTTAATACTACGACAGAAGATCGGGCATGATGCATGTATGATGCATGACATGGCAAAGGTGCGATGCGATTAGGTCATATTAAGCGGAACCGGGGTCCCGACAATTAATTAAATGGTTCATGTTGTTTAGCTACCCCACAATTTAAATGTTGTTTTATCAAGGCAAAATATATCACCGGTTCGCTACACAAATTTAAATGGGACCAGTATACGACTAGATTTGCCCGCATATGGATCCCATATTTAATTATAAGGTGAATCGGCATAAGGCCCCCAAACCCACAACATGTATGCAAGTATGACAATTTAATATGCAACAAGTATATATTTCATTTTATAAAATAGGGCTCGGGAAGGGAATCACATTAGGGTTCGGCGAACTTGGGCTCCGAGGGGTTCAGGGTCGGTCTCAGGGTTCGACGGGGACGACGAGTTTCGGATACATGATGGAGAACTTGGTTTCCAACAGTCGATCTTGCCGCTGACGACGAACTTGAGTGGATCGGGTACCGGGGGTCTTGGGATCCGTGGAGTAGATCTTGTTGTTCTGTGTGAATCTTGTCGTCACGAAGATCTTGTCGGGTCCTTGAATCCGATTGAAGATCTTGGCGTTCGGCGGGATCGGTCTTCGGGTCTTGGTCGGGTCGCCGGTAGTTCTTGGTGTCCAGGGATGCTCCGGGTCCGGGGGGTTCGCCGCTCCGTGAGGTAGATCTTGTCGATTCGGCGTCATCGCCCGTAGTTTCCACTACGAAGTACTCGGGGTTCCACTCGATTTTCGGTGTCGAGCTTGTTGTCACAAATATATTGAAGGGTTCATGGCCTCAACGGGATCGGTCTTCGGACTCTGGGAAGACGACCTTGTCGTTCGGGCTTCGAGGATCGGTGAAGGAGTACTTGAGGATCCATGAAGAAGGTTTTGTCGAATCATGACGATGATCTTCGGGTTTCGGGGACGGCTTCGGATTCGCCTCTGTTCATTGAAGGCGGAACTTGGATCGGCATCGTTTATGAGTGCTGGACTTGGACTGCGCAGGTGGGTGGTTCATCGGATGGCACCACATCAAGGAATTCCACCACATCAGTACAACCACCACTCCACATCCACACGTTGGTACAACACTATCCGACCTGGCCAGAACAAGGCTAGCATCCACCAACACGCGCACAGGCGGAACACATAGAGGAGGTTGGTGAAGGCGCCCATGACGGAACGGCTCGCAGCGGTGAAAGGTCGCTGTGGAGCGCTTCCAGGCGGGCAGAGCTGTCCAAGAGGGGCTCGAGGCCGACATGGCCAGGGACGCGGGCCCGAGGCAGACGCAGGGTGGCAGCAAGGTGAGGGGCGGCCAGAGGTTGCTGGAGACGAGGCGGCTCGGCGACGGTCGGCGGTCCAGAGTAGGGGCGGCCGTGGAGAGGGGCCGGGGCGAAGAAGAGCTCGCGGGCGCGGGCGCGGCCGCATGCGGGAGGACCAAGTGGAGGCGCACGTGCTTGGGGCAGAGGCGATGCGGTGGCGGGCGGGGAGCCAGGATCCACGGAGGAGGGAGGATGACGACGGACATGGGCGGCGTTGTGGGTGCGGCCGGTGACGCAGGCGGAGGCGGTGGTTGGGGGGATTGCGGCCGCTGCAGGGCGAGGCCGAGCGGAGGACTGGGGAGGGAGGAGCGGCCGACGCTGGAGGGGAGGGGAGGCCGGCCGGGCGAGGTCGAGGGAGGCCAGACGGAGGTGGGGCGGCGGCTGCGCTGGCTCGGGAGAGGGGGGTACCGCGAGCGGCGGCGGGAACAAGCAGAGGGGAGAGGAGCGAGCGGGGAAGAAGGGAGGGGATCGCGAGGGAGAGAGAGGAGCGGGGCGCGCCGCGTGGTGGGGCCAGGGGCGGGATTCCTGGGAAGGTTGGTTCCAGGGTGAGAGCGTGGGAACGTGACGGGGTGGGGGCGCGCGTGGGAGGCGTGTGTGGCGTGCGTGTGTCCAGGGGGTGGCGGCGGGTGGTAGGGAGAGGGGGGGATTAGGGTTAGATGGGGTAGTTTAGGTTTAGGGTTTGTAGTGGGGTGGTAGGTGGCTGCCGGTTGGGCCTGGCCGGTGGCTGCCTCCCCCACTAAAATTTATTTACATTTTCTTTTAAAAGGCTTCTGTAATTTGTTTTTATACAAATAGAGATATCCGGAAACACCAGTGTTTGATTTGAAATAAAAGGGAGGGGATTAATATAGAAAACAAAATAGGGTTTCTAGCAAAATATTTTTTAAACATATAGATGCATGCTGATGACATGATGATGCACAACACAAAACAACGCGATTTTCTAGTAGTGGTTTTTGCGGGGCGCCACAATTGGCTCAAGTTCATAATGTTTTCCATGTGTCACAACTCTGGAAATGTGTGAAAGTTCCTGATGATGCAATCACACATCAAGAGATAGAATTACAAGCAGACTTTGACCTATGTTGAGAAACCCTGTAAAATTTTGGAAGAAAACTGGAAAAGGTTGAGGAATAGGGCAATCAAGTACTGCAAGGTACAGTGGGAACATCACCCTCAGAGATAAGCCACTTGGGAGAAAGAAGATGATTTTAGAAAAGCCTATCATAACTGTTCAGGTACACTTCAACAAACTTCGGGACGAAGTTTAATTTAACGGAGGGAAGTCTGTAACATCCCAGCATTTAGGAACCAACGAAGGGTAAATTTAGGAATCTGTGCAATTGCATACATTTATTTGTAAAAATGTGGGTAAATTTTTCGCCAAACAAAAACTTAAAGTGATCAAAGTTTCTTTCACTCTTTACGTTTAGGAGTAGCATTGGAGAATGATTGTTATAAACTTTGACATGATCTTTATAGATTAGTGTATTTTGGGGAAAGGAATTTGAATTTAAACTTGAGATTTGGATTTATATTTTTAAAAGATTAAGATTATGTGTGAGAATATTAATTAATCAAGAAATGATATTTAGTAACTCAAACTTTAAATAATATAACACAATCAAGTATATGAATATTTATTTCATATAGTTATTCAATGAATAAGTTACAAAATGTAACTTATGAAGATAATAAAGAAACAATACATAGTAACCAGAAACTTTATATAAGGTTGACAATTAAATAAATGAATATTCATTTCATTCAATCAATTCATCAATAAGTTACAACTTGTAACTTACAAAACTAATAAAGAATCTTTACAAGAGTATAATTACATCTTTATTTATCTAGTACATTTTATTTACAAAAGAATAAAATAAATATTACAAGGGGACTATTCTATAAAGAAAAATAAAACCTATTCTAAATCTTGAATCTTCAAGTCTTGTACCTGCAAAACAAAGAACAAACAAAAAGAAATAAAATAGAGATTAGGTTAATTTTACTCTCAGTAGTGACAGTGAGATGCACTGTTCCGCTTTACATCATTGAGTAAATCTTTAGGGGCAAGTTTCACCAATATGAAAGAATCAAACCTTTCATAATCCATAAGCCACAAATCAAATGATTTCAATCAGTAAGAGGGGCAAAGTTTCACCAGGCAGATAAATGTAATCAGGTAAAAAGGTAGATCATCCACTGAGCATATCCACAACTATGCAGCAAGCATACAAGCAGTTCAGTCATCTAACTGCATGGGTGTGCCGTCGACACATCCCCAGCAGTCTAAGAAAGTAAAAGGGACCAAGAACATCCGTGGGGAAGCACTAGTGCATCTCTCCACTGCTCACACCACACAAGGACATCTAGTTTAGCCAGAGCCAAACAAACCAGCCAACACAATCTCACACTAGATCAAGCCACACATCACCTGATGGTGACATAAGGAGGGGGAGGATCAGGTGTACAGCAAGGCCAAGCTCACAAGATCTAGGAGGAGCAGAGTTGATCAAGGCCAAGCACAAGCATCAGGGGAAAACAAGAACATCATCAAGAGGTGAAGGACTGGATCAGACCAGCAACACCACCAGCACATCAAGCCATCACAATCATACATTTTGTGGTGAGTATCATAAACATCCACATGATCTGTTTATCTTATCCAAACATAATATATGTAATGATGCATAAACCTCAATACTATGCAACCCTAGCATTTAATCCAGCATTAACCTCAAACCAACAAGAGCACCACACAATCAAAGGGGTGACCACAAGCACTGAGGTGTAGAGCACCCAAATTCTCACTAAACATCATGACCAGACCATAGGAACATCTTACAAGCACCACATATGAATCCTAGTAACAATACAAGCACAAACTAAGACTGGCCACTAGATATACACAGAGGGATTCGAGGTGATAAGATGAACTAGGATCCACAGAGGCACAACTCACGCGGGGTCCTCATTGACGAATTGAAGAGGAAGTAGAAGGCTCCGACGTGCTCGTGGCGGCACGGGGAGCACCCATAGGGTGCTGCAACCCGCACCAGCCACGGCGGCGGCCACAGCAGCACACGAACACCGCACACCACCACAGGAGGGTCCATAGCGGCGGTGGAAGCACCCAACCCCAAACCCTAGGGTTCGGGAACGGGGCGAGCCTGGCCACGGGAGGGCTCCGAAATCAAATCAAAGCGGAGGAGATGAACCAGCATAGTCGACAACCTCGCCCTGCACCACGACAGCGGCCAGTGAGGGCCACGACGGCGGGCATCGCTCAGCGGTGGCACCAGCACCCCACAGGGTCGAGGGAGAGGGGAGATGAGAACGAGAGAGATAGAGGGAGTGGGCTGAGAGGGCCAGGACCCCTCCAGGGAGCCCTTTTGGTCATAACCACTTGGGCCCAAATAGCCCAATAAGCCCAATAAACCCAATAAACACATTAAAGCCAGCCCATTAACCTAAAGAAAGTTTTAATAATTAAGAAAAGACCAAAATACCCCTGAACTTAAATAAATTTTAGAAAATAAAATAAAAATCTAGAAATTATAAATAAAATATTTTTGGTTTCACAATAAACCAATATATTTAAATAAATAAAGAAATAAATTTTTATGTATGTAATTTTAATTAAGAATTTTATAATATATATATTCCATATGGAATTTTATAAAATTAAATAAAAATGATAAAAATAAATAAAAATCATTTTTATTATATATTAATATTGTAGTATTTGAGAAAAATACTAAATAAATATTTAATATCATTCTTGTTTTTAAATGATAATTCTTAAAAGGAATTATTAAAGAAATAAAATTCAAATAAATAATGCATTACATTACTTTGCATAATCATTTTGCTTCTTTAAATATTGTCCTTACCAGGCAATAATGATGTTTTGTAGACATAGAAGCTCAAGGTCCAGTGCAAGCATCCGACTTCACTACCTTGCAATCACAAGGCAAGTTCATCACTTGCTCATGTCCTTTGAAGATTCTTTATCAAAGTATTTGCGAATGGTGTGTTATCATATTTACTCCAAAGAAAGAAAATATTATTTTCTCAATAAAGAAATCTTAGGTATCATCCTAAGTGATGATATAATGGAGCAATAGAACTTAGGGTTCTATTTGCATCAATGATGATTAATTAGGGACTTAATAACCCGTGACATCAGTGATTCTAGCACCGTATATCATGCGTTAACCATGAGATTTGGAATGGGACAAAGAAGTCAGCTGTATCTTCTTCCTCTCGCATGTAGCCGGATGTGCAGGTCGTGGTTGTTATCACTCGCAGCATGCATATTAATTGGTAATTCGTAGAGGATATGCAGCATATAGGTGGGAACCCTCAGCGTCCCACGATAGTTCTGGCATCTCTGTAGAGTGTAAGAACTGTAACTTGTTACTCCCTGTTCCGGGAAGGAGCTATGAACACGGCAGGAAAGGAACTCCATGGAAGGAGTTACGAATGCCAAGAAGATGTGTTCTACGAGGAGCCTGACCTGTCAGGAGGTGTTGAAGAAGTGGATTACAAAATCCGCTATGGAATAGATGGCAATGAGTCGAACTAGTGCTCTAGTTAGTTGTAACCGACGGAGGCAGGCAGCATGAACCCTATAGAATAAGCTATTGAGATCAACTCTTAGTTGAAGTTGTTACTTTTAAATTCCGCTAAAACACTTTATATTTTGGTTTGTAAGTTGAATCTTTTCAAAGTCTGAAACTTCTAGTATTGTAATAATAATGTGTGTATGTTTGTAATATGGACCCGCAATGTTTATGTTGTACCACTCTGAGAGATGTGATATTTACATAACGTGTTCTGTGAACGTCATGTCAACGACTATAGTGTACTACACATGCAATGGTATGCTGGGTCACCGCAACTTGGGTGTTGGATTCACATGAACACAAAAATTTCTACTATACTCCCTTCATCTCCAGGCTTAAGGCATATAACTTTTTTGAAAAGCCAAGCCATGTAAAGTAACGCACCTCTGTAGAGTGTAAGAACTGTAACTTGTTACTCCCTGTTCCGGGAAGGAGCTACGAACACGGCAGGAAAGGAACTCCATGGAAGGATGTCAACACCCGGATTTTTCAATCCTAGATGCCTGTTATGCCATACATCGCAATCACAGGATTACCATTTTTGCGAGACATAACAGAATTGGATACCATAGTACTTCATCCATTACAAACGATACATAAGTTCTTACACAAATAGGGATCTCATGATCCAGTTCTTAATACAACATCAAGCAGCGGAATACGTAATAATAACGGTAGCATAGGCGAAGCTCCATCTTCGGGGTCACAGGCAATGCTGACGATGGGAGATGATCCTAGTTGTCGTAACCGTCCTGGGGTCCATCTTCGAGGTACTCCTCTTCATAGTCTGTCCATGGGAATAGCCAGGGACAAAGCCATGAGTACTCTTTAAGTACTCGCAAACTAATACTAACAAGAAAGAGGTTTTTGGATAATAGGACACTAGGATCTAAGGTTGTTTTGCAAAAGCCAGATTTATCTCTAGTAAGTTCCAAAGCTAGTCACAATTTTATAACTCCTAAGTGGGATCTTGTAACTCATGTCACAACTCTGTTATGGTCAAGTCAAAGTCTCAATTCATTTCACAAGTCATTTTGAAAAAGGTCTGACGGGGGAACAGTATGTCCACTCCAACTGTCCATAACCGCGGACGCGACTATTCGAATAGTTTGACACTCTGCCGAGATTGTACACTTTCACCACAAGATTCGATACATCCGTCAGGAACAAATCCTGAATTCACCATAATCAGTATGCGGATAATCAATCCTAACCTTTCAATTACACGCCCTAGTATAAGCACCTCTCCTGTGATTTTGGCCTCCCAACCATGACCACTGTCATCTTGGGTACTGCACAGGTGGACAATCTTCACAAGGTAGCCTCAGCTCAGACCTTGGCCGTGAGGGAACTAATACTAAGGAATATAAGTTTCCAGTCAAGCCCTACCCAATATTCGGGTATTGTGGTTGTACGCTAAAATTGGAATGGTATCGCATCCAGACAACCATCAGTTTTATAAAGGGCTAAGGCTCATGCCTCAACATTTTTATCACCAGAATCATCAAGTGTTTGGAAACACATGCCCAAAATATTTCAATAGAATGATACATCATTCCAAGGTTTTCATAACCATTTCTCCACCAAGTATTCCCATCTAAAGTTGATCAAGTTTTATGCTTAGCACTAGCATCTACAGGTGGGGGTAGTACTGATGAGGGGTGGTAACTAGTGGAGTTTTACTAGGTCCAACCTTATATCTTAGGCTGATATCAAGGTTTATAGCTTAGGCCAAATTTTATGCTCTTTATGCAACCTTCACATATCTCTCTAGTATCTACCAATCCATTAAGTAAACTCTAAGTAAGATTTTATAAAGAAATAAAGTACGAAGCTTGTCATAAAACTAGGATTGGTTTTTAACAAGCCAATAGGGTCACAGGTATGGGTTTGTGGCACAAGTAGGGTATCTTGCAAGGGTTAGCTTGCATCAATATGAGTATAAGCTTGCATAGGTATAGTATCTTGCAAGTGTTAGCTTGCATTGGTATAATATCAGCTTGCTAAAGTAGAGTGTCTTGCAAGTTTTAGCTTGCATTGGATTAGTATCAGCTTGCATCAGTGTTAATATAAGCTTGCCTTGTGCAGAGCAGTGGTTGAAGTTCTCCTCGGCTTCCTCTTCGTAGTGTCCTCCTTCCTCCTCGTATCCTTGGTCGGTACTAGCGTCTATGAATAAATACGAGGTACACAATCACCAAACAATACTTAACTACTTGCAATCATCACACACAAGGGTCCTATAGATGATCTAGCATCATCTCTAACCTTACAAGGTTAAGGCTTGGTTTAAATCTTTTTATTTTTAGAAAAGTAATTTCTACTCATTGAAAAACTACTTAAGATTTAATATTCTCCAAACTAAACATGGGATCATGTTGACACATGTCATCACCACATATTGTAGTCCATGGGAATGTGATTTAAAGTGGTGTCACAATTTAATAAGCTTTTACCCTTTTATTTTAGTTAATTAAAGTGGCTAGAAATGCTTATGAAGCATTCTTTTATTCCTTGAACATTATTTCTGCAGGTAAACCTATATATTTTTATATATTCTGAAAGGTATGGTTAAATGTTATTTTTGAGAGTTGGAATCAACTCAAAAGCTTTTATGGTTTAAATTTGAAAAATGTTTGAATGCAGAAAAGCTTCTGCCTTGTTATTTTTACTATGGGTGATCTACAGATCCAAATGACTTGAATCCAACGGGCTTGGATTAAGCATTCACAGACCTTTCCAACAAAACTGGGTTCATTCAAAATGGTGCACTGAATCGATCTGGTTTGATTTTTGAAGTTGGGTGCTGAAGTGTTTTTGAATTAAAATAGAAAAGGTTTAATTTGAATTGCTGGGCTGCGCGGGAAATTCTAACGGGCCGGCCTGCTAAGCGCAGTGCTCCCGCGGGCTTCTTAAGTGGGTGTCCCCACTCGTCAGTGACACGGGGCTGGGCGAAGCGGAATGGGGCAACGTGGATCGTTCGATCTAGTTCTAATCCAACGGCTGAGGGTCATCGTCGACGCGAGACAACTCCGGCGAGAACGAAACCTAGCGCGGCCAGTGAGGGTCGTTGGGGGCTCACCGGGGTACTGGCGAGGGTCGGCGAGGCGGGCGAACGACGAAGTCGACGACGACAAACTCAGGGGTGGTCGCGGCAGCTCCTGGGGCGGCTCCAATCGCTGGCTCCTTTCTTCTCCGGCAGCGGCAGACTCCAGTGAAATTGCGGCGATGTGGTGCTCGCCTTGCTCTAAGAATGGTGTGGCACGGTCAGTGAGGAGAGGGGAGTGAGATGGTGTGAAGAAATCGTGCGGGGGTGGCCTCTATTTATAGTCGAGCGAGGGGACCGTCGGGGCGCACGGTGAGCTCGTCGGGGGCGACGTTACAGGCGGCTAAAGGCATGGTCAAGGGTAGGGGACGGTGCTGTGTCTCCTGGCGATGCTCAACGGCATGGTCGCGAGGCATGGGGCGGTGTGGTTTGGTCTAGAATGGCCGGTGCTCTGCGCGGTAGAGGCGGCGTCTTCGACGGCGGGCGGTGGCTGTATGGCACGGGGCGGCAAACGGGGATGTCTGGCGGTCTCCTGGGTCGGTGGTGATCATGTGGGCACGCGGTGAGGGCGGCACGCGGTCTGTGGACGCTGGTCGCGGGTGGCGCTCTGGCGCACGCTCGGCATGGTCTGGGCGCGGCTTGTGCTCTTGGTCCAGGGATTGGCAACGCTCGCGGCTGGGACAGTGGGTGGCGGTGGACGGTGGGCTGCCTCCTAGACAAGGTTGGCACGGCTAGTTCTTCCTCTAGCTTGCTGTCGACTATGGGGTGGCATTGAGGTGCTCGGCTGTTCACCATTAATGGCAATGGCAAGCTCACATGGGTGCTAGTGTTGGGCTAATCTTTCTAGATGATCTACTGAGCTGTGTGTGAGCTAACTAGGGAACAAGTTAGGCTCAAAACACTGTACACTATAGTGTTTGATGTTTTGTTTGATTTATGTCTGCAACCTGTTTGATAAAATGGCCGCATGAAATCAAGTTTTGAATTTTGAAATGATTTTTGGTGGGTTTGCTAGATTGGTGCTGGTGAGTCTGCAGATGCTTGGGTTTTGAAAGTTGAGCTTGTTTGAGTGGTTTTTGAAAAAGTGGGATCTTCCCATATGAAGAAGATTCAATTTTGAATTGTTATTTAAACTATGCATTTGAAAGTTTCTGGATGATCACAAAGTGGGCCTTGATACTTTGTTATGAGTACATTCAAGGGGTGCAAAGATCCAGAAAAGTTTCTGTTAGGTTTTGAAAGTTTGAGACAGCCAAAGTAGGAATGGGAGTTAAATTGGTCAAAATGACCATTCACTTAATATATTTGTTTTGATTTACTTGTCTTTAGTAAAAGTGTGGGAAGTGTTTTAGATGATGTTCATTTCACCTAAGAAACATTTTACAAGCAATGGATCACACAAACAAGGTGGTTTTTAAAGAAATTCAAAATCCATGCATACACATATACATGCATTCATGAGTTTATTTAGAAAAGTTTTTGTTAACCCTAATCTTGATGATTAGTGTTTGATGATCTAAGTTTGGTATTTTTGGGATGTTACAAACCTTCCCCCCTTAAACAAAATCTCGTCCCGAGATTTGAAAAAGGACGAAAAGATTACCTAGGATTTGAAGAGATCGGGAAACTCCATCCTGATGTGATCTTCGCGTTCCCAGGTAGCTTCCTCTTCTGTGTGGTTGCTCCACTGAATCTTGAGAAACTTGATGCATCGGGTTCTGGTAGTTCGAAAAGCTTCTTCCAAAATGCGGATGGGTACTTCGGGATAGGTTAGGTCATCGTTGATCTCTATGGTCTGGTGATCGATATTCTTGAACACTTCGGTCTTCTCGGGGACTTCGAGACACTTGCGAAGTAACGAGATATGGAATACATTGTGCACAAATGACATCTCTTCTGGTAGCTCCAGTTGATACGATACTTCTCCTCGACGGTTCAAAATTTTGAAAGGTCTGATATATCTGGGGGATAACTTTCCTTTGAGTTGGAAACGCTGCATTCCCTTCAATGGCGACACTTTCAGATAAACAAAATCTCCTATGTTGAAGGCGAGGTCTCGACGTCTCTTGTCGGCATAACTCTTCTGTCGGGATTGGGCTGTCTTGAGGTGCTCACGAATCTTGTGAACCTTCTCTTCTGCTTCTCGTAGGATGTCGGGTCCGAAAATCTGACTCTCTCCTACTTCCGACCAGTTCAAAGGGGTGCGGCACTTTCTTCCGTACATGAATTCAAATGGGGCCATTTGCAAAACTGGCTTGGTAACTGTTGTTGTATGAAAATTCTGCAAACGACAGACAGTCTTCCCACTTGGATCCATATTCTAGCACCCATGCTCTAAGCATATCTTCGAGTATTTGGTTTACTCGCTCCGTTTGTCCATCGGTCTGAGGGTGATACGCGGTACTGAAATCTAGGCGGGTTCCTAAACCTTCTTGGACTTTCTTCCAGAATCTCGAGGTAAACTGAGTTCCTCGATCCGATACGACGTTCTTGGGGACTCCGTGCAAACTAACGATTCTAGCGATGTACAACTCTGCTAGCTTCGAACTCTGATAGGTGGTTTTAACGGGCAATAAATGGGCGACTTTGGACAATCTGTCCACTATGACCCAAATAGAGTCATTTCCCCTACTAGAAGTAGGTAGTCCAGTGATAAAGTCCATTCCTACAGAATCCCATTTCCATTCCGGAATTTGCAAAGGTTGCAACAATCCAGCGGGTCTTTGATGTCTGGCCTTGACTCGCTGACATATATCACACTTGGCGATATAGCTTCCGATTTCTCTCTTCATCTTATGCCACCAAAATTGCTCTTTCAAATCTTGATACATCTTAGTTCCTCCGGGATGGATAGAATAAAGAGTATCATGAGCCTCTTTCAAGATAACTTCTTTTAACACAGAATCTGATGGTACACAAAGGCGTCCTTTGTACCACAAAACTCCTTCTTCGTCCTCGGTGAATCCGGGTACTTTGCATGTACCGATATGACGCTTGATTCCGTCGATACTGGCATTTCCTTTATGCGCCTCCTTAATCTGACTGATCAAAGTGGGCTGAAGTTCTATGCTAGCCAAAAATCCTTCATTTACTAATTTCATTCGAAAATCTTCCATCTCCTTGTGCAAACTTGGTTGCTCCTTCAAAATCATGGAGTTCAAGCGGCACGACAATCTGCTAAGGGCATCGGCTACCACATTGGCTTTACCAGGGTGATAGTGAATGTCCAGGTCGTAATCCTTGATTATCTCAATCCATCTTCTCTGCCTCATATTCAACTCCTTCTGAGTGAATATATACTTTAGGCTCTTGTGATCCGAATAAATCTCACAACGGTTTCCCATCAGGTAATGTCTCCATGTCTTCAGGGCTAGAACTACGGCTGCGAGTTCGAGGTCATGGGTTGGGTAATTTTGCTCGTGTTGCTTCAATTGTCGCGATAGATAAGATATAACTTTGCCTTCTTGCATCAACACACATCCGAGACCAATCTTGGACGCGTCACATCGAAGGGCTTCGTGATATCCGGCATGATCAAGATTGGGGCTGAAATCAAATCTCCTTATGAGTTCTTGAAAACTCGCTTCACACTTGTCTGTCCATTCAAACTTCTTGTCCTTCTTCGGCAATTGGGTCATGGGTCGGGCGATACTCGAGAATCCTTCTACGAATTTGCGGTAATATCCCGCCAATCCGAGAAAAGCACGAACTTGGGTTTGAGTGGTTGGGGCTTGCCAATCTTCTACATCTTTCACTTTGGCAGGGTCAACGGCAATTCCTCCGGCTGATACAATGTGACCGAGGAATCCTACTTCCTGTAACCAGAATTCACATTTGCTAAACTTTGCATACAGCTGATGCTCTCTAAGGGTTCCAAGAATGGTCCTTAGGTGTAGCTCATGTTCTTCTTCTGATTTGGAATAAATCAGAATGTCATCGATGAAAACAACGACAAACTTATCCAGGAAGTCCATAAAAATCTTATTCATGAGGTTCATGAAATAAGCGGGGGCATTGGTTAATCCAAAAGACATGACTGTATACTCATACAATCCATATCTGGTGGTAAAGGCAGTCTTTGGAATATCCTCTGCACGAATTTTGAGTTGATGATAGCCAATCCTAAGATCAATCTTAGAAAACACCTGGGCACCGGTCAACTGATCAAACAAATCTTCTATCTTAGGCAAGGGGTACTTATTCTTGATGGTGACATCATTCAACTTCCGATAATCCGTACACAAATGGTTACCTCCATCCTTCTTGTCCACAAATAAGACAGGTGATCTCCATGGGGACGCACTTGGTTGAATCAGTCCGATTTCCAACATGGAATCCAGTTGCTTCTTCAATTCTTCTAGTTCTGACGGGTTCATACTACAGGGTCTCTGGGCTATGGGTCCTGTTCCGGGGATTAGTTCGATGATAAACTCGATATCCCTATCTGGGGGCATACCGGGCAAAACATCTGGAAATACATCGGGGTATTCGTAGACTATCCGAACTTGGTCAATGGTAGGTTGGGATATACTCTTGTTACACTTGAATTGGCGAGGTAAGGTTTCAGATATATGCTCGACTGATATCCCGGTGGTACTGGTCATGGTGATAGCTTTCTTGGCACAGTCAATCAATCCTTTATGTTTGGACATCCAATCCATTCCTAGTACTACTTCCAAACCTTTAGTTCCGAGTACTATTAGGTTAGCATAAAAATCTATGCCATGGATTCGGATAGGGACGGCCTTGCAAATTTGCCTAGCCTTGGTGGTTAATCCGGGAATTTGTACAATCATCACATGCTTCAGTTTGGTTGGTTGAATTTTACTAGTGCAGGCAAATTCTTCGGTAAAAAATGAATGCGATGCACCAGAATCAAACAACACTCTTGCAAGTACTGAATTAACAGAAAACATACCCAGCACGACGTCTGGCGCTTCCTGAGCTTCTTCAGCATGCATGAGAAAAAGACGACCATTGCGGTTGAGTGAATTTCCTGGGGCAAATCTTCTCCCTGGCTGGACACGACGCTGCTGCTGAGCTGGGACATTGGCGTTGGGGGCTATAGCATTCTTCTTGTTGGGGCACTCGTTGGAATAGTGACCTTTATTTCCACAGTCATAACAGGTCATTTGTGACTTGTCCTTGGCTGCGATAGGCACAACATTGCTTCCAGTCCTCGGGGCAGTGTTGGGGTTGGCGGTAGCATTGTTGGTGTTGAACTTGGGTGGGGCACGGGTGAAATTGCTAGAGTTGCCGGGGTTGTTGTGATTTCCTCTGGGTCTAGGGTTTCCACGGTTGGGATAGGTCGGACGGGTCATAGGGGGTCTGTTGGTTCTTGGGGCAATTCCTGGAGATGGGTTGGGACGATACTTTGGGGTTTGATGGGTTCCTGGTTGATGCATCATGCGACGCTTGCGGTTCTCATTGGCCTGGTTGATCTTTCCTTCCATCTGGATAGCAGAGTCGACAAGGGCTTCAATATCAACAAAGGGGATATTGACTAACACTGTCTGCATCTCGTCATGCAGACCATTCAGGAATATTTCTTTCTTCTTGGCTTCGGTGTCTATCTCGTCCGGGAGATACCTAGCTAATGACAAAAATTTGTCACGGTATTCCACTACAGTCATCCTTCCTTGCTTCAACTCCCTGAACTCGTCTCTCATTCTCTTGATCAAACCTGGCGGCACATGGGTTCTGCTAAACTTGACCTTGAATTCCTCCCAGGTCATCATTTGGCCTCCGGTCATTGCACGCACACTGTTCCACCATGCCCTGGCATCTCCGGCTAGATAATGGGTGGCGAACAGGACTTTCTCGTTGGCTTCCACTCCTGCTACTTCTAATTTGTTTTCCATGGTTTGCAGTCAATCATCAGCGTCTAGGGGTTCTTCTGACTTGGTGAAAACGGGTGGGTTGGTATTCTGGAAATTCTTGAGCTTAGATCCGTGGTTGTCCTGATTTCCATGACCTTGGTTGTTATGGGCTAGCTGGGCTATCTGTTGCAGAGTGGCTAGGTTGGCTTGACGTTCCGCTCTTTTAGCTTCGCGGTCAGAAGTCAACATTTGCAGGATCTGCAACATCGGGTCCGGGGCTGAACCACTTCCTCCACGTGGCATCTGAAGATTGATATAGATCATGAGAAAAGAGGGAAATTTCTAAGGTTTTGGGTTTTTGAAAAGTTTTAAAGGTTTGACTCAGATTTTTCTAGCAACTTGCTTTTTCATTCATTCATTCATAGCACACAGTACAACACACACTACAACAAGGAAAAACAGATGGTTTTAAGAACCATTCTAGAATCTACGATACAATGGGACCGACTACTACTCACTACGCTAGTGCTCAGTGCTACTACTCCTCGGGGTCTGTGGCTTCATCATCTTCATTATCATCGATGAAGGCGAAATCATCCTCATCGGTGAAGAAGTCCATGGCCTGATCCTCCAGAAAATCATCGTCATCGCTGAGATAGGAGTAAGGGTCTCCACGAAGATACTCTCCTGCATTCTCCCTTTCCTCTAACTGCATGTCTCTCTCGTGGATGGTCTCTTCCAGAGATGAGATGCGATGGCGAAGACGGGAAATAATGCGCTCCTTATTGTCAAGCTGACGGCGACGAGACTTGCGGTCCTTTTCTAGCATGGCGATGGTCTGATCCTTCGTCTTGATGATGGCAGACTTGTGGTTGCAATAGTCATGGCAGTTGTCCAATTCCTGCTGACGATCATACATCATGAAGCTAAGGTGGTCCAATTGAGTCTTCAGCTCGGGGTGGTATGGGGCTTCCAGTGGTTGGCCATTTGATCACGCCTTGGGCAAAACTCAAAGCGAGTACCCTTGATCTGATTGATGCTCTGCCCACACAGACGGGAAAGAGCTTCCTGCATTGCTCTGGCAAGTCCATCGAGCCAGTTGTTTTCCCTCAAGGTAAACTGAATTCCCTCCGCAGTGGGAGGTTCAATCTTTCCTCGAAGACTTGCAACAATTAGCCACTGCAGGTCTTCTCCTCCTTGATCATTGAGCTGAGCTCCGTAGAACTTGGGGTGCGGACGCTCTAGAAATTCCGAAAGCTGATCCAGATCCCTCTCAAAGATAAGGTCTCCTCCATTCCCAAGTTGGTAAAACTTCCTGTACTTCACGTCCATCTATAAAAATAGAGGATGAGTAGATTAGCAGAGTGATCAAGTGTGTCAAAATTTTATCTTTTTTGCAAGAGTTTTTGAGGAACATGAATTTTTATGAAAGAATTAAAGAGGTAAGAATGAGAATAAGTTTTCATAAATATTTTTTTATTCGTTGGTTTTGAAACTAAGTTTTTGGGTCAACGTCCAATCTAACTAGGGTCTCCTATGGTCAGGATGGCTCTGATACCAACTTGTCAACACCCGGATTTTTCAATCCTAGATGCCTGTTATGCCATACATCGCAATCCCAGGATTACCATTTTTGCGAGACATAACAGAATTGGATACCATAGTACTTCATCCATTACAAACGATACATAAGTTCTTACACAAATAGGGATCTCATGATCCAGTTCTTAATACAACATCAAGCAGCGGAATATGTAATAATAACGGTAGCGTAGGCGAAGCTCCATCTTCGGGGTCACAGGCAATGCTGACGATGGGAGATGATCCTAGTTGTCGTAACCGTCCTGGGGTCCATCTTCGAGGTACTCCTCTTCATAGTATGGCCATGGGAATAGCCAGGGACAAAGCCATGAGTACTCTTTAAGTACTCGCAAACTAATACTAACAAGAAAGAGGTTTTTGGATAATAGGACACTAGGCTCTAAGGTTGTTTTGCAAAAGCCAGATTTATCTCTACTAAGTTCCAAAGCTAGTCACAATTTTATAACTCCTAAGTGGGATCTTGTAACTCATGTCACAACTCTGTTATGGTCAAGTCAAAGTCTCAATTCATTTCACAAGTCATTTTGAAAAGGTCTGACGGGGGAACAGTATGGCCACTCCAACTGTCCATAACCGCGGACGCGGCTATTCGAATAGTTTGACACTCTGCAGAGATTGTACACTTTCACCACAACATTCGATACATCCGTCAGGAACAAATCCTGAATTCACCATACTCAGTATGCGGATAATCAATCCTAACCTTTCAATTACACGCCCTAGTATAAGCACCTCTCCTGTGAGTTTGGCCTCCCAACCATGACCACTGTCATCTTGGGTATTGCACAGGTGGACAATCTTCACAAGGTAGCCTCAGCTCAGACCTTGGCCGTGAGGGAACTAATACTAAGGAATATAAGTTTCCAGTCAAGCCCTACCCAATATTCGGGTATTGTGGTTGTACGCTAAAATTGGAATGGTATCGCATCCAGACAACCATCAGTTTTATAAAGGGCTAAGGCTCATGCCTCAACATTTTTATCACCAGAATCATCAAGTGTTTGGAAACACATGTCCAAAACATTTCAATAGAATGATACATCATTCCAAGGTTTTCATAACCATTTCTCCACCAAGTATTCCCATCTAAAGTTGATCAAGTTTTATGCTTAGCACTAGCATCTACAGGTGGGGGTAGTACTAATGAGGGGTGGTAACTAGTGGAGTTTTACTAGGTCCAACCTTATATCTTAGGCTGATATCAAGGTTTCTAGCTTAGGCCAAATTTTATGCTCTTTATGCAACCTTCACATATCTCTCTAGTATCTACCAATCTATTAAGTAAACTCTAAGTAAGCTTTTATAAAGAAATAATGTACGAAGCTTGTCATAAAACTAGGATTGGTTTTTAACAAGCCAGTAGGGTCACAGGTATGGGTTTGTGGCACCAGTAGGGTATCTTGCAAGGGTTAGCTTGCATCAATATGAGTATAAGCTTGCATAGGTATAATATCTTGCAAGTGTTAGCTTGCATTGCTATAATAGAAGCTTGCTAAAGTAGAGTGTCTTGCAAGTTTTAGCTTGCATTGGATTAGTATCAGCTTGCATCAGTGTTAATATAAGCTTGCCTTGTGCAGAGCAGTGGTTGAAGTTCTCCTCGGCTTCCTCTTCGTAGTATCCTCCTTCCTCCTCGTATCCTTGGTCGATACTAGCGTCTATGAATAAATACGAGGTACACAATCACCAAACAATACTTAAATACTTGCAATCATCACACATAAGGGTCCTATAGATGATCTAGCATCATCTCTAACCTTACAAGGTTAAGGCTTGGTTTAAATCTTTTTATTTTTAGAAAAGTAATTTCTACTCATTGAAAAACTACTTAAGATTTAATATTCTCCAAACTAAACATGGGATCATGTTGACACATGTCATCACCACATATTGTAGTCCATGGGAATGTGATTTAAAGTGGTGTCACAATTTAATAAGGTTTTACCCTTTTATTTTAGTTAATTAAAGTGGCTAGAAATGCTTATGAAGAATTCTTTTATTCCTTGAACATTATTTTTGCAGGTAAACCTATATATTTTTATATATTCTGAAAGGTATGGTTAAATTTGATTTTTGAGAGTTGGAATCAACTCAAAATCTTTTATGGTTTAAATTTGAAAAATGTTTGAATGCAGAAAAGCTTCTGCCTTGTTATTTTTACTATGGGTGATCTACATATCCAAATGACTTGAATCCAACGGGCTTGGATTAAGCATTCACAGGCCTTTCCAACAAAATTGGGTTCATTCAAAATGGTGCACTGAATCGATCTGGGTTGATTTTTGAAGTTGGGTGCTGAAGTGTGTTTGAATTAAAATAGAAAAGGTTTAATTTGAATTGCTGGGGTGCGCGGGAAATTCTAACGGGCCGGCCTGCTAAGCGCAGTGCTCCCGCGGGCTGCTTAAGTGGGTGTCCCCACTCGTCAGTGACACGGGGCTGGGCGAAGCGCTATGGGGAAACGTGGATCGTTCGATCTAGTTCTAATCCAACGGCTGAGGGTCATCGTCGACGCGAGACAACTCCGGCGAGAACGAAACCTAGCGCGGCCAGTGAGGGTCGTTGGAGGCTCACCAGGGTACTGGCCAGGGTCGGCGAGGCGGGCGAACAACGAAGTCGACGACGGCGACCTCAGGGGTGGTCACGGCAGCTCCTGGGGCGGCTCCAATCGTTGTCTCCTTTCTTCTCCGGCAGCGGCAGGCTCCAGTGAAATTCCAGCGAGGTGGTGCTCGCCTTTCTCTGAGAATGGTGTGGCACGGTCAGTGAGGAGAGGGGAGTGAGATGGTGTGAAGAAATCGTGCGAGGGTGGCCTCTATTTATAGTCGAGCGAGGGGACCGTCGGGGCGCACGGTGAGCTCGTCGGGGGCGACGTTACAGGCGGCTAAAGGCATGGGCAAGGGTAGGGGACGATGCTGTGTCTCCTGGCGATGCTCAACAACATGGTCGCGAGGCATGGGGCGGTGTGGTTTGGTCTGGAACAGCCGGTGCTCTGCGCGGCAGAGGCGGCGTCTTCGACGACGGGCGGTGGCTGTATGACACGGGGCGGCAAACGGGGATGTCTGGCGGTCTCCTGGGTCGGTGGTGATCATGTGTGCACGCGGTGAGGGCGGCGTGCGGTCTGTGGACGCTGGTCACGGGTGGCGCTCTGGCGCACGCTCGGCATGGTCTCGGCGCGGCTTGTGCGCGTGGTCCAGGGCTTGGCAACACTCGCGGCTGGGACAGTGAGTGGCGGTGGACGGTGGGCTGCCTCCTAGACAAGGTTGGCACGGCTAGTTCTTCCTCTAGCTTGCTGTCGACTATAGGGTGGCATTGAGGTGCTCGGCTGTTCACCATTAATGGCAATGACAAGCTCACAGGGGTGCTAGTGTTGGGCTAATCTTTCTAGATGATCTACTGAGCTGTGTGTGAGCTAACTAGGGAACAAGTTATGCTCAAAACACTGTACACTATAGTGTTTGATGTTTTGTTTGATTTATGTCTGCAACCTGTTTGATAAAATGGCCGCATGAAATCAAGTTTTGAATTTTGAAATGATTTTTGGTGGGTTTGCTAGATTGGTGCTGGTGAGTCTGCAGATGCTTGGGTTTTGAAAGTTGAGCTTGTTTGAGTGGTTTTTGAAAAGGTGGGATCTTCCCATATGAAGAAGATTCAATTTTGAATTGTTATTTAAACTATGCATTTGAAAGTTTCTGGATGATCACAAAGTGGGCCTTGATACTTTGTTATGAGTACATTCAAGGGGTGCAAAGATCCAGAAAAGTTTCTGTTAGGTTTTGAAAGTTTGAGACAGCCAAAGTAGGCATGGGAGTTAAATTGGTCAAAATGACCATTCACTTAATATATTTGTTTTGATTTATTTGTCTTTAGGAAAAGTGTGGAAAATGTTTTAGATGATGTTCATTTCACCTAAGAAACATTTTACAAGCAATGGATCACACAAACAAGGTGGTTTTTAAAGAAATTCAAAATCCATGCATACACATATACATGCATTCATGAGTTTATTTAGAAAAGTTTTTGTTAACCCTAATCTTGATGATTAGTGTTTGATGATCTAAGTTTGGTATTTTTGGGATGTTACAAAGGAGTTACGAATGCCAAGAAGATGTGTTCTACGAGGAGCCTGACCTGTCAGGAGGTGTTGAAGAAGTGGATTACGAAATTCGCTATGGAGTAGATGGCAATGAGTCGAACTAGTGCTCTAGTTAGTTGTAACCGACAGAGGCGAGCAGCATGAACCCTATAGAATAAGCTGTTGAGCTCAACTCTTAGTTGAAGTTGTTACTTTTAAATTCCGCTAAAACACTTTATATTTTGGTTTGTAAGTTGAATCTTTTCAAAGTCTGAAACTTCTAGTATCGTAATAATAATGTGTGTATGTTTGTAATATGGACCCGCAATGTTTCTGTTGTACCACTCTGAGAGATGTGATATTTACAGAACGGTGTTCTGTGAACGTCATGTCAACGACTATAGTGTACTACACATGCAATGGTATGCTGGGTCACTGCAACTTGGGTGTTGGATTCACAAGAACACAAAAATTTCTACTATACTCCCTTCATCTCCAGGCTTAAGGCATATAACTTATTTGAAAAGCCAAGCCATGTAAAGTTTGACCAAAACTTGAGAAAAAACTATCATAATATTATATAGATACCATGTAAAAATATGTTTCACGATGTATGAAAGGGTGTGGATTATGTATTGTTTATATATTAATATTTTTAAAAAAAACTTGGTCAAACTTTAGTTGGTTTGAATTTTGAAAAAAGATATATGCCTTAAGCCTTGAGATGGAGGTAGTAAGATGTTATCATGGCGCTTACCACACTAGCCGGGTTCTTCATACATAGGACTTTGGAAAAGCAAGTCCAAATGGATTATAAAATTCCTTTGTATAACCCTTCAGACTAATAACAATTTTTTTAATGTATTCCTCTTTTTCATTTGCTCCATTCAAATAGATGGATAGTAAGACACCACGAGAAGTTTCTATTTTAAATCAACTAGTACAAAGTATGGTGACACCGGGCCTGCATGCAAGGATTGATTATGTGGTATGAAAATTCTCATAAAAAACTTCATATTCATGAAAAGCAACAAACTTTATAGTCATGTAAATACAAAAAAATTAGAGTTAATATATTGCCATATGGAAGCAACACCGCAAATTAAAAAAATAAAAATAAAAAGTAATGGTACTAGGAGTTGAATACATGACCTAGCAATAGCCAATAAAGACTTCCACCAACTCAACCACTATAGTCTTCTATATAGACATTGTATTTTTTTGGGGATATAGACATTATATATATAGAGAGTAGTGTAGCATGTTACACTACGTACATTAAGGTCTTAGTCAAAGGCGTTACAAGAGCATTTTGTAGGACCCGCGTGCCACACTCGCAAGAATTGTAGCGTCTTTCGGAGAGCCGCTATCCTGTTGAGCATAACTTTTTGCGTTAGCAGCTACTTTTCTTTTGCGGGAAAGAAAAGTGATACTAGAGCCTCCAAATTACAGAAAGGAACAATATGAAACTAGAAATTACAAATAGGTCCTTCTGTAAATAGAAGTCAACGCCGGCAAGGACGAGCCAGTGGCGCACCGGATCCGCCGCAGCTCCTCTTCTTGCTTGGATTGGAAGCCACCCCCTGGCAGCCGGGAAGTCGCGGGACAGCGGTCCTTAAGGACCTGCACCGAGCGCCGTCGTCACCTTCGCGAAGCTCTTGATCACCATCTCCTTCAGCATCAATAAGAACCAGATCGACCGCTCCCGATCTGCATGGGGAACGAAGAACTCGAACGAACCACAGGCCGCCGAGCTAGAGGAAGGCGTGTGCAAGACGGTGGAGCTCCGAAGACCACCGCCGCCGAAGAGGCAAAGCACCGGCATCAAAAACCGCATCGCCGCCGCCACCACCTACTCAGCGCCGACGGGCGAAAACCCAGAAGAACCTACGCTATAAACAACCGGAAATTGGGGATACCCAGCCATCCCGCCGCCGGAGCGGCCGGCGGAGGGCGAGAAATCCTAGATCCGCGGCGGAAGAGGTGGATCGACCGGGAGGTTCCAACAATCTCTCTCTCGCTACTTAAAAGAGTTAGACAAGTAAAATAGTTTCGAGTTCATTTTATGAATTTCTTTTAATTTTCTGCATTTTGCCGAGTCCGACATGAGATTAGACTCCGTTCGTTTGCTACTACACGTGTCACGCCTGCACGCATGCAGTCCCCTCATAAATTCTGTCCTGGCACCCAACCAGCGAGCACCGTCCACCTGTACAATGCTGAGTGAGTGAGCGAGAGAATCCAGCACCATATCAGTACCGCCACCAGCAGGGGAGGAGTCCAGTGAGCGAGCAGCTGCTGTAGGCTGTAGGCAAGGAAACCCACTTCGATTTTGTGAAACAGAGCTAACCAACCAGCAATGGCGATGCCGCCATCTTCGTCTCGCGTTCTGGTGGCCGCGATGGCCATCATCGCGTCCGTGGCGGCCGCGCTGGGCGGCGTGGACGCGACCCCGGAGACGACGTGCAGGGCGGCGGCGGCTACCGACAGGCGCGTGGACTACGAGTTCTGCGTGTCGAGGCTGAGCCAGCACCACGACAGCCCCGACGCCGACACCTGGGGCCTGGCCAAGGTGGCCGCCGACGTGGGCGTGCTCATCGCCGGCAACGGCGTCTACGACATCAAGGGCATGCTCGCCGGCAAGCAGCGTATCCCGTCGGGGCCCAAGGCGCGCGCCCCGCTGGAGCGGTGCGAGGCGCTGTACGACCGGATGGGGTCCGCGTTCGCGGAGGCGTACGACGGGATCGACCGGCGCGACTACGCGGCGGGCAAGGAGAAGGCGCTGGAGGCCGCGTCCCTCGCGCGCCGCTGCGGCGACGCCTTCGCGCGGGCCGGCGTCGTCCCGTCGCCGCTGGCCAAGCAGGGCGCCGACTCCGTGCAGATGGCCATCGTCTGCACCGCCATCACCAACCTCATCAAGTGATGCGGCGGTTGCTACTAGTACTGGTATTTGCTTGACTGATCGTCGGCCGCGATCCGACGCTGTGAGCGTGCTTTGTGTTTGTGTGTGCGCCCGGAGCCAGGTCGCCATTGTTGATGCTTCTTGTTCTTCAGTGATGTACTGTACTCCACTAGCGATCGATTAGAAGGAAATAAAAGTGCGTGATTTCATCCTACTAGTATGTACAGATTTACCTGCTTCTTGTAAAACTCGATCTCGACGCGTTTTTGATTCTTGGCTGTGCGGTAAAGATTATGCGTCGTCCGTGCCAAACCGGCAACCCGCACTCGCCGGCTTCGGCGAGGAGTCGCTCGCCCGCATTGCTGCCGCACACGATACTCGTCCTCTGTGCAGTTTGGTGCGAACTGCGCCAGATTTTTTTGGTGGCAATCACGTACGTCTGGCTGCCACGTGGTAGGAACTGCAGTGTAGTACGGATCAACAAATGCGGACCAGTGTTTGTGCGGAAGGATGCAGCGCTGTCACTGTCCGTGTCGGGCGCGTGGCGCGAAGCCGCATTGCAGGGGGCCCGAGACATGAATCATGATGGATGTGGTGGTGCCAAATCAGTCGATAAGAAACGTATGGCGTGCGTAGCCACCTTGGCAGCAAAGATTTATCACGAGTCAGAGCATCCTGTGGCTTCTCTAAATTTGATATTCTATATTTTCACATAAACAATGGTATAAATTTTTTTTTACTCGATATTACTTTTCTAGTGAATAGGCCAAATTTGATAATCTATATGTCTATCTGCACACAAACAGTCGATATACACAATAATTTAGTACTACGAATGCTTCCATTTGGCACGGGAGCAAGCTCGCGTGCTACCAGCTTTGCTTTTGATGTTGTGGCTCGGTTGTCCAAATGTGGGCAACGAGTAGCTGGTTTGGATGATGTCGACCACTAGATACACAAGACATTGTTAACACAACTATGTAATGGATCTAGTCTAGATTCATCGGTAGCACTTTACTTTACCTTTCTAGATCGAAACAGAGAGAGAGAGAGTGAAGGATAGGGGAACTACCTGCTCCCTGGCTCGACAGGCATGAGCCAGAGGGGATGCCTGAGCTGGTGCCGGAGCTGGAGCCTCCGTCATTGGCCATGGGTGTTAAGGGGGTGAGTGTGGCGGCGGTGGAGCTTCCCGTTGGCGCAGCGCTTAGCCTAGATCGGATAGGGTTTGTAGGTGGGGCGGCTAGGGCACGGCTAACCTCGTGAGGCGTGCTGCCGGCTCCCCACCTCTTTATATAGCGCTGGCGACAGGGGCCCACCAACCAGATAGGGTTGGACGCCCCCGATCAGGGCGCGGATAGGGGCGTGACAGGCCGTTGGGGCCGTTCACGTTTGAGATCTATCTAACATTCTCCCCCTAGATCTCGACTTTACTTTTAACCTTGTTCTTTACTTATTCCATCACAGAACGATACATAGAGCATGTTTCATCGTCTCAGCTCAATTGCCGATAGAATCAGACAGCCACCATATACCTTCATGTTTTGAAACAAATCCTGTTACTTTTGGGCCTCTATAGTCCAGGAATCATAGGCTTCCCGTTAAACCCATGCCGACTATGTGCTCCTTGAACACATTGGGTGGTAAGCCTTTCGTTAGCGGATCCGCAAGCATATCCTTTGTCCTTATATGCTCGAGTCTTATAGTTTGATCCTAGACTTTGTCCTTCACAACATAATACTTTATATCTATAGACTTTGTAGCATTACTCGAATTGTTGTTGTGAGCATAGAATACTGCGGGCTCGTTGTCACAGTACATCTTTAGTGGCCTGCTGATGCAGTCAACCACTTTCAAGTCGGGTAAGAATTTCTTTAACCATAACGCCTGTCCCATGGCCTCATAACATGCTATAAATTATGCATACATCGTAGATGATGTAACTATCGACTGTTTGGCGCTTCTCCACGAAATAGCACCTCCTGCGAGAGTAAAGACATACCCTGTCGTGGACTTTCGGTCGTATTTATCTCCCGCAAAATCTGCATCTGAATACCCTTTTATCTCTAGGGAATCAGATCTTCTATATGTAAGCATGAGGCCTTTTGTGCCTTGCACATAACGCAAAGCTTTCTTTACCATCTTCCAGTGCTCTATGTCTGGATTCTCTTGATATCTACCGAGTACCCCGGTGATAAATGCTAAGTCAGGGCGAGTGCACACTTGTGCATACTGTAAGCTTCCAACAGTCGAAGCATATGGTACTGACTTCATTTGATCGATCTCATATTGAATCTTTGGACATTGGGATTTCCCAAAACTATCGCCCTTGACTATGGGAGCAGGTGTTGAATTACTCGCATGCATATTGTATTTCTTTAAAATCTTTTCACAATATGCTTTCTGCGACAGTCCTAACACTCCATTCTTTCTGTCTCGGTGAATTTCTATGCCCAAAACATAAGAGGTTTCACCAAGGTCTTTCATGTCAAAGTTTGATGACAAGAACTTCTTTGTTTCTAGTAGTAGACTAACATCACTGCTAGCAAGCAGAATGTCATCCACATATAGAATTAGGAAAATATATTTCCCACTTTTGAACTTTGCATAAATGCAGTTGTCCTCAACATTTTCCTTGAATACAAAACTTTTAATGGTATCATTAAACTTTAAATACCACTGCCTAGAGGCTTGCTTTAACCCATAAATGGATTTCTTTAGGCGGCATCCCATATGTTCCTTCCCCTCCATAAAAAACCCTTGGGTTGTTTCATGTAAACATTTTCTTCTAAATTTCCATTTAGAAATGCCGTCTTGACATCCATTTGATGTAACTCTAAATCAAAATGTGCAACTAGTGCCATGATGATTCTGAAGGAGTCCTTACATGAGACCGGAGAAAAAGTCTCATTGTAATCTACACCTTCTCTTTGCGTAAAGCCTTTTGCCACGAGTCTGGCTTTGTACTTTTCTACATTCCCATTGGAGTCATACTTTGTTTTGTAGACCCATTTGCATCCTACTGTTTTGGCTCCTTTAGGAATTTCCTCTAAGTCCCAAACATTGTTGGAACTCATCGATTTCATTTCATCTTCCATTGCCTCTACCCACTTGGCTGAGTGAGGGCTACTCATGGCTTCTTCATATGAGGTAGGATCGCCCTCCATATGAACTACATTGTAAACTTTGTAGATTTCTTTGGAAATGGCTGGTCTTCGTTCTCTTTTAGACCGTCTGAGTTCATCAGACTCTTGCTCATTTCTTGCCTCGGGTTCAGGCACATTTACAGTAGGTGGCTGTTCTGGCTCCCTTTCGTGCTCAACAGTGGGTTCGGGTGGCTCCTGATGGACAGGTTCCGAACCGTCGCCCATTGTTGTCACGTGTGGAGTCACAACAGGTGCCGACACCACAACCTCAGGGGTTGTAGATGGTGGCACAACAGGTAGCGAGAAAAATGGCTCCTGAGTCATCGGATTAGGTGCATGCACCCTCTTCTCCTCAAGATCAATTTTCCTAGCTACCGTGCTCTCCTTCATCAATTCGTCCTCCGAGAAGACGGCATGTCTCGTTTCTACAAACTTTGTGTATCTATCGGGACAGTAGAAACGATAGCCTTTGGACTTATCTGGATAGCCAATAAAATGGCAAGATACTGTTTTGGGGTCTAACTTTGTAATGTTTGGATTGAAAACTTTTGCCTCAGCTGGGCTCCCCTAGACCCTCAAGTGGTGCAGAGAGGGGACTCTGCCTGTCCACAATTCATACGGTGTTTTGGGCACCGACTTGCTTGGTACTCTGTTGAAAATGTGAATGGCGGTTTTAAGCGCCTCCATCCACAATCCCAATGGGAGGATGGAATAGCTCATCATGCTGCGCACCATATCCATAAGGGTACGGTTGCGCCTTTCAGCTACTCCGTTTTGCTGAGGTTCGCCCGGCATAGAATACTTGGCGACTATTCCATTTTCTTGCAGGAACCTTGCAAAGGGTCCTGGTACTTGACCATATGGAGTATGCCGACCGTAGTACTCCCCCCCCCCACGATCGGACCTAACTATTTTAATTCTTTTATCATGCTGATTTTCTACTTCAGCTTTGAAAATTTTAAATTTATCCAATGCTTCAGATCTTTCTTTAATTGGATAAATATAACCATACCGGGAGTGATCATCCGTGAATGTTATGAATGAATCATATCCATCCACACTTTTCACCGGAAACGGTCCACAAATATCCGTGTGGATTATTTCTAGTGTAGCTATGCTTCGGTTTGCACCCTTTTTAATTTGTTTGACATACTTTCCTTTAATGCAATCTATGCATTGTTCTATGTCGGAGAACTCTAACGGAGGAAGAATGTCATTTTTAACGAGGCTTTCTATTCTTCCCCTCGAAATATGGCCTAGTCTGCAGTGCCATAGTTTCGATGAGTCAAGAGTTCGCTTTCTTTTCTTTTGTTCTTTGTTCGACAAGGGAACTTTTTCATTCACATCACACACAGAAAATACTTTCTCATGCAAGGATAATAAATATAACTTATCATATAAGGTAGCAACACCCACACAAATATCTTTTAACCAAATGACACACTTGCCATTTCCAAAATAACATTCATAAGAATCTTTGTCCAAGCACGACACACTTATTAAATTTCTATGAATTGAGGGAACAAAAAGAACATCTTTGAGCAAAAGAGAAGAGCCATCAGCCAGCTCCAGAGAGACGTCACCAATGGCCTCCACTTCTGCTTCAATCCTATTCGCCACTTCAATGAGTCTTTCTCTTTTTGGCATGATCCTTGTCGAATGGAACTCCTGTAAAGAGTTGGCAACATGAACAGTTGCACCAGAATCAATCCACCAAGTAGATCTAGTAAACTTTTCATACAGAGATTCATTAACAAAAGAAACTATATCTTTACCATTTTTGGCCATGATGTACTTCAGCAATAATATCGTATTTAATAGAAATTTTCTATAGCAAATTACAAACTGGGCAGTCCTTCTTGTAGTGGCCAGGCTTTTTACAGTGATGGCACTGGTCTTTCTCCCCAGGGGTGGACTGGTGATGCTGGTACTGGTGCTGCATTGGACCCTTGCCATGTGGCTTGGAGGGTGAGCCACCATGGTTGCCGTTTGTGAAGCTTCTCTTCCTATTGTCCTTCACGAAGTTCAGGGAACCGCCGTGAAGGGCCTTCAGCCTTTCCTCCTCTTGGGAGCACATCCCAATGGTCTTTTCTATGTCCCACTTTTCAGGGGACATATTATAGTTTATTACAAAATTTTCGAAAGGTTGTGGAAGAGAGGCCATCACTAGGTGCACCAAGAGTGTAGGCTTTAGCTCGAGGTCCTCATGCATGGGTTTCAGCTTCGCTGCCTTGTTTGACATCCTCAAGATGTGCTCTCTTATTCCGTGGGGTCCTCTCATGTACTTTTCAGTCACCAGCTGTTTTAACAGCTGGGTCGCATACATCTTTGAAGAGCCAGTAAACTGGCTCTTTATCTTGGCGAGGTATTCGCCCACGGTGGCACACTCTCCAATTGAGCCCACTATGGCGTTCTCAATTGTGTTCTTTACGAAGGCCAAACATTTCTTGTTGGCGTTCGCCCATTTCTGATTATCGATCGAGTAGGCCAGCTCCAATGGAGCATGGTCCCTCTTCCTTTTCTCAAGCTCAGCACTTTCCTCAACATCTCCCCTGACAGGGTCAGAGGGCTTGACTGGTTGCTTGGTGTCAACCACCCAATCCACTTCGGCGCATACGAACGCCAAATCGACCTTTTTCCTCCATTCGGAGTAGTTGTCCCCCCGCAGCAGCGGGATGTCCTTCAAACAGGCCATGAGGTTGAGACCTCCTGAAAACCACAAAAAATGTGAGATCACAAGGAAAACAACTGTATGCATTAATTTAACGTTTGTATAAATTATGCATGCAATTGTTTGTGCTATTTAAAATTACATCACCGTTGGGTAGAAATAAAGTTAAATGCACCTTTTAATACTCAATGGAAAAGATCATGATCATGTTTATTAACAACGTTGGTCAATTAATAACATGGGACACAATCATATGTAATCACTTTATCACATCTTTATAACAAAATTTAAACAACTTTTATTGCATCATTGCAATTTAAAACATACATTTGCAGCGGAAACTTAATAATGACTTTCATGATACTTTGAACTTTACAGAAAAAATTCTGCCTTCAAGTCATTCTCTAGTCAAAATATACTTGCAATAAGATGACTAGAGAAAACTATGCAAAAATTGCTTAAAAACTAAGCAAAAACAGTCAAAACAGCCTCTGAAAAATAAAAAACAGAAAAAACATCTGCCCAGCACGGCCCAGTGGCCCAGCAGCAGCCTGCTGCGCGCTCGCTCGCTAGGCTCCAACCGCTCAACCAGCGGCGGCCCGCGAAGGCCCACAGGGGCCTCGGTCCCGCGCGCTGCAGACGGACCATAGTCGTGGCCCAGCAGGGGCCCGCCAGCACTCCGCGTCCTGCCCACTTGGCCCGTCAGCGCCCGCGCCGCCCCATCGCGGCCGTTCATTCGCGGTCGCCCTAGATCGTGTGGTGGGGCACGCGTTTCGGAGGGATAAAAACCCCAGGCCGCCGCCCGCCCCCAAAACCCTAAGCGCCACTTTTCCCCTCCCCCCCCCGTGAGCCCTCTCTCTGGCGGCGCCTGTGCCGCGCGAGGCTGAGGAGAGGCGGCCCCTCCCTCTTCCTTGGCTCCGGCGGCTGTCGCTCGTGAGGCCGAGGTGAGGTGAGGTGGCCGCCGGTCAGCGCGCCCCTCCCTCTCCAACTGCTTCGGCGGCGCACGCGAGCCCGAGGCGAGGTGGCCGCCCTCGGCGGCCCCTCCCTCTCCCTTGGCTCCGACGACGTACACGAGCACAACCTGAGGAGAGGCGGCGCCGTCCGGCGGCCCCTCCCTCTTGGCGGCGCGAGCCCCGCGCTAGGCCGAGGCGAGGCGAGGTGGCTGCGAGTGGCGCGCCCCTTCCTCTGGCCCTGGCAGTGGCGGCATGCAAGCCTCGCGCTTGAGGAGGTCGATCTGTGGCGGTGTTGGGGGGGGGGGAGGCAGCCGTCCGTCCGGCGACTGCGCCGGCGACGGTCCCCTCCCTCTCCTCCATCGCCACCTCTTTCTTTTCTTTCCTTCGTGGTAGTGCATGCACGAGGTGAGGTGTCCGGCGCTCCGGCGAGCCCCTCCCTCTATTGTCTTTGGCCAGAGCCATGGCGCCTCACTGCCCCCCTTGGCGGCGGTGCGTCCACCCGTGGGTGGGCGCACGACCGTCAAGCGGCGCAGCGACGACGCCCTTTGCCGGCGCACGGCGGCGGACGGTGTGATCTGTGGGATCCTCAAATCCCCTTTTTTTAGTTTCTTTGGGGTTTTGGGCATGCATCTGTGGGATCTCTTTGGGGTTTGATCTGTTTGGGATGGGATCTGGGGTTTGCTTTGCCCCGGAAGGGGTGTTTCTTCTTCTAGATGTCTCCCAAAAGGGATGCCCATCTAGATCGAGAGGAAAGGCGCGGCCATAGGGCAGGCGCTCTTTGGATCTAGGGTTTTATTTTCTTTGGACTTTCTCTTTCTACTTTTGCACCGAAAAATCTAACGACTAAAAAGCTCTGATACCAATGTTAACACAACTATGTAATGGATCTAGTCTAGATTCAGCAGTAGCACTTTACTTTACCTTTCTAGTCAAAACAGAGAGAGAGAGAGAGAGAGAGAGAGAGAAGGATAGGGGAACTACCTGCTCCCTGGCTCGACAGGCATGAGCCAGAGGGGATGCCCGAGCTGGTGCCGGAGCTGGAGCCTCCGTCATTGGCCATGGGTGTTAAGGGGGTGAGTGTGGCGGCGGTGGAGCTTCCCGTCGGCGCAGCGCTTAGCCTAGATCGGGTAGGGTTTGTAGGTGGGGCGGCTAGGGCACGGCTAACCTCGTGAGGCGTGCTGCCGGCTCCCCATCTCTTTATATAGCGCTGGCGACAGGGGCCCACCAACCAGATAGGGTTGGGCGCCCCCGATCAGGGCGCGGATAGGGGCGTGACGGGCCTTGGGCCCGTTCACGTTTGAGATCTATCTAACAAACACTAGAGACATTTTTTTGTACGTGATATTTGGCTTAGACTACCATATATACTAGTCATTAGAGATGCTCTTAGGGCGTGTTTGGATTATTGCAAGCGCTTAGCCTTGGATTATTGCAAGCGCATACACCGTATATGGTAGTCTAAGCCAAGAGCATCACTTTGCATCCGGGGCAAATATTGCAAGCACGTAGTCTTGGCACTGCAGCTTAAAAAATTATAGAACAACCCTCGTTGGTATTTACATGTTATGGTTTTATATTTGTCAGTCTTCGGCTGGTTTCAGAAAAGTACAAGATTATGTCTTAAAAGAAGAAAGAAATTAAAGACCTCCAATATTTGCTAGTTGCTTTTAAACTTTATTTTGTAATTGCTGGAGTCAGCTTATATATTTATACCATGTACTATATTTGCTATTATGAATATACTATGATTTTAATTTAAAAAAACAACGATTTTGCGATTAAATTTTTTTTTGGTAAAGACAGCGACACTTCTAACCTAGAGCACTTACTACTTCCACGACTCATAACTAGCAAGTGAGTTTGCTACTTCAAGCTGCAGAAGTCGTTTATGATTTTCCTAGCCTAGAGTTTTTTTAGCCTTTTAATAACACTTTATTAACATTTGTTTTTATTGAATGGAATCAAATCAAGTCCTTGCCAATCTATGTTGTCGGTGTATGCCAAGTCAAATTGGTTGCAAACCAAATGGAGGCGCTATTCTACCAAAATTTTGGAAGAGCAATGTATGTAAGTGCGGATTAAGTTAGGGAACAATCGGGTCCTGAGACATGAATCATGATGTGGTGGTGCCAAATCAGTCGATAAGAAACGTATGGCGTGCGTGGCCACATTGGTAGCAAAGATTTATTACGACTCAGAGCATCTCGTCGCTTGTCTAAATTTGGTAGTCTATATCTTCACATAAACAATGGTGTAAAAAGATTTTTTTAGTTGATATTAGTTTTCTAGTGGATAGTCTAAATTTGATAATTTATATATCTATTTGCACAGAGACATTCGATATACACAACAATTCAGTACAAAAAAAATGCTCCAATTTGACACGGGAGCTTGCAAGCAACCAACTTTGCTTTAGAAGTCGTGACTCGGTTGTCCAAACCAGTAGCTAGTTTGAATGATGTCTAAATTTAGACCACTAGATACACAAGCCACTAGAGACTTTTTTTTGCATGTGAATGGTCTATATTTTGTTTAGACTATCATATACACTTAGAGATGCTATTAGGATGTGTTTGGATTACTGCCCATGCATGTCTTACCAAAAAAATTGGTAAACCCATGAAATTTGGTTTCTATTTGCATTGATGCCGATATATTGGCTCGTCAACTTTTTTTAGGGTTATTGGCTTGCCAACCTGTGTCTGCGCCAGCCCATGTATTTCTTGCCGGCGCGATGGCGAGTTGATGCTAGTCATAGTGCAAATTAAATTAGACAAGTAACATGCATATGTTACTAGTTTAGATTATTATCTCTATAATAGGAAATGATTTATATGTGTTAATATGCAATGTTATATTAATTACATTATAGACTCACTTTGTTTGTATGATGTTACAGTAACATAGAGCTATTTATTCTATTTATCTTTTTTTATTAACTTATTGTCAAATAAGCAAAAGTGCCGAGTTGAATTTTTAGTTACTACAGAAATTACCCCGATTATAACTAGCTCACGAGGGCGCTCAATTCCTTTGCCAAAAAATTGGCAGCCTGCCTACCCCGCTTCTCATGGTGGGTCCATGTAATTAGTGTTAGTACTTGCTACATGCATCCTAACCGTGATCACCTATATGTTAAAAAAAGAGATCCCCTGTTAACAAAAACATTGATGTATTAAGTCAAGTTCCCATACCTCTCAGCCACCGCCTCCTCTGCTGACCTAGCCACAGCATCCTCCCCGTCTCCTCCATAGACCGGTTCCCACTCCTCTGGCCTGTCTCGCCGATATAAGGAGGGGTGGAAACCCGATCTATGAGTGGAGTTTTTAATAAAAAAAATAAAAACTAGATTAGTGTTTTGATAGCCATCTTCTTTTTGACCTCTATGTCATTGAATATGTCATCATCTATAATAAGTGATCTTCGGCATTTCGTTCGATAATGAGATCTCTTTTTCGGTGTGAATGATTGTGTTAAAAGATTAAGATTCTATAGGTACGTGAAAGGGCATTTATTGTCATAATCACTTTTGGTGTTCGCTAACAACAAGTAGATCATTTTACAGTTTGTTATTGTCCACAGGTTGGTATTTTGATAAATGAACAACACCCTCAAACTTGGGAAAAGACCACATTCATTTGCCACTGTTCTGGAAACTCCAGACCGGAGTCTCCGGTCTGCCAAGACCGGAGTCTCCGGTGTGGTCCGGAGTTTCCGGTTCTGGCTCCGGAGGTGCCTCCCAGGATCTGGCTGGGACATTCTGTCTGAGGGTCCGGAGCCTGCACCGGAGGTTACTCCGGAGTCTCCGGACTTTGTTCAGTCCGGAGTCTCCGGTGTTGGAAGACCGGAGTCTCCGGTGTTGCTGGGGCAAGATTGGCCTGAGTCAGTCAGATGGGCAGTCCGGAGGCTGGTCCGGAGATTGGCCGGAGTCTCCGGTCTGACTTTTCTACAACGGTCATAAAACGGTTCGTGGAGAGGGCTGCCTATAAAAAGGGACCCTTATCTTCTTCCTCCAGCTGCTCGAGCTGCTCAAGAAAGGAACTACGGGAAACAAATCCTCGTGTCTCTGCATCCACTCCTTTGGTTACTTCTATCCTTTACCGCACTTTACTTACTTGTTCTTTCTTAGTGTTGTGTTAGCTTGTGCTTGATTGACATATAAGTAAATTCACCATAGTTGCATATTCTAGAGAATTTACCTTTCTTGTCAAACCCTAAATTGAAAAAGAGTAAAATTTGAAGTAGCACCTATTCACCCCCCCTCTAGGTGCCCATACGATCCTTTCAATTGGTATCAGAGCCTCGACTCTTTATTTGGGCTTTACCGCCTAAGAGAATATGGGTAGCCAAGAAGGGGATGGTGGTAGTGAGCCGACCCCGGTGGCCATGGAAGATCTCAGAAACTTGGAAACAAGATTGAGCTCTTCCTTGGTCAACGAAGTCAATAAGATGCTTGAGCAACTTCTTAAAGACAAAGATGGCTCATCACCCCCATCTCCTCAAGAGGATCTACCATCCGTTGTACCTAAAGGGAATACTTTGGTATCCCTCGAAGGTATGGTGGTGGGGGGTAAACTAGACAACGCTAATTCCTCCACACAACTTGATGGGGGGAAGGGTGAGCACCGTGATTCTTGGTACTCTCCCGATCCTCCCGTCCCTCACCCTCATGTGTACAATAGAGGTCACCCACCTAAGCTAGAAGAGTCTGCTACTTTTGCTCAATGGCAATCACTAATGAGAACTCATGTGCTCAACTCTTGCATTGAACTATGGAACATCATCGAGCATGGACTCTTTATTGGGGATCCAAACAACTTGACAAGAAGAGAGGTTTTCAATAGTCAACTCAATGCCACTGCTTTGCACATGATTCAACAAGGATTGGGAACAAAGGATTACCCACACATTGAGCACTTTAGCATTTCCAAGGAAGCTTGGGATGCTCTCACTGTGTTGTTTGTTGGAAATGAGAGTATGAGGAGGAACCGATATGATGCTCTAAGCAATGAAGCCGAAGGCTTCTACATGAAAGAAAGTGAAGATCATGAAGACCAAAGATGCCTCACATGTGGATGATGCATGGATAAAAAGGAAATATGTGAGTGCACTCATGCTTTTTGATCCCACCGACTTGAAGAGTCTACAAGGAAGACACAACTACCATTTCATGACCTCAAATGAAGTTATGCAAGATATGGCCGCTTTCAAGGTTGCCACCAAGAATGCCAAAGATGCCTGTGCTCGTGCCCTTGGTATGAGCAATGTTGTCAATGTTGCGTTGAAGGCCAAAGTTGTGGACCATGGGGATGAAGATGATAGTGATGAAGGGCTTTCCATGGACCACCCCGATGAAGTCAAGATTTCTCATAGTCAATATATGGCCTTCTATGCAAAGAACTTTTGGAAGAACCCCGCCAAGGCCAAGATGGAAATGCAAAGAAAAAGCAACCCAAATGGGAAAAGAGAAAATACAACGAGATTGAGAACTTGCTTCAATTGTGGTGACCGCTATCACTTTGTAGAAAGTTGTCCCTATGAAAAGAGAGAAGATCATGGGGTAAGCTTGTGTTTAAGAAGACTCTCAAGGCACCTTACAAGAAACCTTTCATCAAGAAGAATCCCATCAACAAGAAGTCGGGAGAAATTGTCTTGATCACTCATGAAGAATACTCCTCCGACAATGAAGATGATGAAGATGAGGAAGAGGAAACTTCTCATGGTGTGGCTGCTCTAGACACCACCTCTACTCCGACATTCTCACTCTTTGATTCTCCAAATGAGAACTCTCCCACCAAGAATGACACTTGCCTTATGGAAAGAGGAACAGAGACTTATGCTTCCGGAGGGTCAAAGTGGGTTCTTGATAGTGGTTGCACAAGTCATATAACCGGAAGTTCATCTATTGTCAAGGACTTAAAGCCAAATGATGATCAAATCACCGTGACTTATGCCGACAATTCAAAATCTAAGGTATTGGTTTTTGGCAAAGTTGTGGTTGCTCATGACATTACACTCGTGAACGTCATGCTTGTTGAGACCTTTGGGTACAATTTACTTTCAGTCTGTGCTCTTGGAAAGATGGGTTTTTCCGTCTTTTTACATAATGATCTTGTGGCCCTCATGTGGAGCAAGTCTCTCAAGGTCGCTTTCGTTGGGTATGTCGAATATGACTTGTATGTGGTGGAATTTTCGGGGCAAGCCACTACAAGTGCGATGTGCTTATTTGGAAAGGCCGATGTGGGTTGGTTATGGCATCGCCGACTGGCCCATGTCAATATGAGAACTTTGCAAAGTCTCCACAAGGAGGGCCATATTGTTGGACTAAAAGAAAATGTTTCCTTTGCCAAAGATCGTGTTTGCAGGGCATGTGTTCTAGGGAAGATGCCTGATGCTCCTCACAAGCCTAAGAACCGCATCAAGTCCACCAAGATCTTGGAGCTCCTCCACGTGGACCTCTTTGGTCCTCCATCTCATGCAAGTCTAAAGGGTTTCGCAGCATAGTAAATCAAAAAAAATTTACGGATGCAAACGGGAAAGCCAAGATCTAATCTAGGAGATGCAAACAACGAGGGGGAATAGATGTGATCTTCATACCCTTGAATATTCGCACAACGGAACGTTCGACAGAACGTGGGTGATGTAGTCGTACTCGCTTCTCCTCCTCGCGATCCGATCCAATCTAACACCGCAAGTGGCGATGCCTTTGAGAGATGCACGCGTGCGGCACCTCGACATCTCCTCCTTCTTTGGTCCAGCAAGTAGGGTGGATAGATGGATTGTATCTACAACACAACGGCGCGGTGCAAGCGGTGGAGAGTTTTTGCGGCAGGGCTTCGCCTACGCGCAGTCGGGAGGGAGAGAGAGAGGAGGGGCAGCAGGACGGCTAGGGTTGTGGAGGAGGTGTGGGGAGGGTGCGCCCCCCAGCCCTCTTTATATTGATGGGTGGGCGGCTGGCCCTTGCCCCTCCCCCAAGCCCTAGGCCGGCGGCCAAAGGAGGGAGGAGTGGGGGGCAAGTTCCCCCCCCCCTTCTAGAAGCTCCCCTAGGGTTTGGCATGCTGGGCCCTATGGGGCCTTATGCCCCTGGCCCAATGCGGCCAGGGCACTCCCTCATAGTCCCACGCCCCTCCCGAAAAGTGGGGCCACGTTGGTCCCACTCCGGAAGGTTCTAGAAGCTTCCGGTATAATACCGAATAACCCGAAACAATTCCGAACTCCAAAAACTGCATTGCCTTATATGAATTGTATTCTCCGGACCATTACGGAACCTCTCGTGATGTCCCGGATCCCATCCGAGACTCCGAAAAAAACTCACAAACCAATTATCCAATCTATCCTAGAGTCGTGACACGTTAAGTGTGTGACCCTTCGGGTTCGACAATATGCAGACATGATCTTCTATCAATAATCAACAGCGGGGTCTGGAAACCCATATTCACTCCCACACATTCATCGATGATCATATCGGATGAACCACGATGCCAGGATTCAATCAATCCCATATATATATTCCCTTCGTCTCGCGATATTTTACTTGCCCAAGATTTGATCGTCGATACCGTCATACCTAGTTCAATCTCGTTCACAGCAAGTACTTTACTCGTTCCGTAATCCGATATCACTTTGTGATTAACTCCTTAACCATATGCTTGCAAGCGGTGTTGATATCGATTACCGAGTGGGCCCGAAGTATATCTCTCTGACTTGGGAGGGACAAATCCCATCTCGATACATACAACCCAACAGGTACTTTCCGATCACCTGAGAGACACCTTTATGATCAGCCTCTCATAGGATGACGTTTGATGACCTCAAAGCTTTCTTCCGATACCAGGGAGTTGTATTATCTCATGGTCTAAGGAATACAATATTTGACATAAGAAAAGCTTCGCAAAGATGAACACGATGACACGATCTAATTGCTCCGCTTAGTTTGGGTCTGTCCATCATATCATTCTCCCAATGTCATGATCTCATTATTAATCGACAACTGATGTCTATGGTTAGGAAACCTTAACCATCATTAATCAATGAGCTAGTCCATAGAGGCGTACTAGGGACACGGTGTTGTTCACAAACCACACAAGTATTAAAGTTTCCGCTTAACACAATTCTAGCATGGAATATAAACTTTATCATGAACAAGAATTATAATAATAACATCTTTATTATTGCCTCTAGGTCATAATTCCAACAAAGTCTTGGTGGGAAGAAGTATTGCTTGGTGATTGTTGATGACTTTTCAAGATACTCTTGGGTCTATTTCTTCAAATTTAAGAGTGAGACTCAAAAGACCTTCATCGACTTCATCAATTTGGTCCAAAGGCAATACAATGTTCATGTGTTGATCATTAGAAGTGACAATGGCACCGAGTTCAAGAACTACACCTTGAATGATTTCCTTAGTGATGAGGGGATTAAACATCAATATTCCGCTGCATACACCCCTCAAAAAAGTGGCGTGGCCGAAAGGAAGAACCAGACTCTTATTGAGATGGCTAGGACCATGTTGGCGGAGTTTAAATCTCCATACAACTTTTGGGCCAAAGCCATCTCCACCGCTTGTCATGCTTCCAACCGGATCTACCTCCGCAAAGAAATCAACAAGACTCCATATGAAATTCTTAACGGTAACCAGCCGAACATATCTTACTTCCGGGTGTTCGGTTGTAAGTGTTTCTATCTCATAAAAGGTGTTCGTTTGTCTAAATTCGAGTCTAAAGCATTAGAGGGTATTTTTGTTGGCTATGGTCTCGAATCTCACACTTATAGAATCTATGATAAGCTCTCCGGAGCCGTCATAGAATCTTGTAGTGTGACCTTCGAAGAATATGATGGGTCCCCAAGGGGGGCGTGTTGATGCTTGTGATGCAGATGATGAAATGCCTCAGGATGCCATAGGAAGAATGGATGTGGGATTTATCCGCCCCGTTGAGGAACCCCTTATGGCAGATCGAGAAAAACTATGCTCCACTCAAGTGGAGCCCTCATCTTCACAACCTCAACATGCTCCATCCACCGAAGAGGACATTGACTCAAGCCAAAGACAAGATGTGGACCCTCAACATGGTGATCAAAGTGTGAACTATAGTCAAGGGGAGCTTGGTCCATTCGACGGGTTGTCAAGTGGTGCCAAGTCAATTTGTCAAGGAAGATCCATACAAACTGTTTTGAGACAAGCTCAAATTGACGCTAGAAGAGCACTTGATCAAGACCAAGGTCAATCCTTGCCTCCCAATGTAGAGGATGATTCTAATGATGATCAAGGTCAAGATGATGGTCAAGACGAGGATCAAAATGATGAAGAGGGTCCTCCAAGAAACAATACGGAGATCCACGCTCGTCGCGAAGCTAGAAAGGAAAGAATGTTGGAATTAAGGGATCACACCCTCCAAAATGTAGTTGGAGATCTAAGGAAAGGTATCTCCACAAGAGCACAATTTAAGAGGTTCAGTGAACACCAAGCACACATCTCCATGATTGAACCAAAGAAAGTGTGGGAAGCACTTGAAGATTCAGATTGGTTAGAAGCTATGCACAAAGAACTCAACAACTTTGAGAGAAACAAAGTATGGAAGTTAGTAGAGAATCCAAAGGATTGCCGCAATGTTATTGGAACAAAGTGGATATTCAAGAACAAGCAATATGAGCATGGAATCATAGTAAGGAACAAGGCTAGATTGGTTGCACAAGGGTTCTCTCAAATTGAAGGCATTGACTATGGAGAGACATATGCACCCGTGGCTCGCCTTGAGTCCATTCGTATCGTTCTTGCTTATGCGGCACATCATAACTTCAAGTTGCAACAAATGGATGTAGAAAGTGCATTTCTTTATGGTCCACTAAATGAATTGGTATATGTTAAGCAACCCCCGGGATTTGAGGACCCCAACTTCCCAAACCATGTCTAAAACTTGATAAGGCTCTCTATGGGCTCAAGCAAGCCCGACGCACGTGGTATGAGCACCTTAGAGAGCTTTTGTTTGACCGTGGATTTGAGGTTGGGAAAATCGATCCCACTCTTTTTACTAAGAAAGTCAATGGGGAGCTTTTTGTATGCCAAATATATGTTTATGATATTATCTTTGGATCTTCTAACAAAGCTTTGAATGATGAATTCTCAAAGCTTATGACTAGTAGGTTCCGGATGTCTTTGATGGGGGAGTTGAGAGTATTTCTTGGTTTTGAGATCAAGCAAGTTAGAGGAGGGACATTCTTCAATCAAGCCAAGTATACTCAAGACATGCTCAAGATATTCAAAATGCAAGATTTAAATGGAGCTCCTACTCCCATGGCTACAAAGACTCATCTAGAACAAAATCCAAATGATAAAGATGTGGATCAAAAGGTATACTGGTCTGATTGGTTCTTTGCTTTACCTTTGTGCATCTAGACCCGATATTGTGTTGAGTGTAGGTGTGTGTGCAAGATATCAAGTGGCTCCTAAAGAAAGCCATTTAATGGCGGTCAAGAGAATCTTTCGATATTTGGTTCATACCCCATTTTATGGTCTTTGGTATCCTCGAGGCTCAACATTTTCTCTTTGTGGATACACGGATTCGGATTGGGCGGGTGACAAGGATGATAGAAAATCAACATCCGGGGCTTGCCAATTCCTTGGTAGGTCCTTGGTATGTTGGTCTTCCAAGAAGCAAAATTGTATATCTCTCTCCACCGTCGAAGCCGAGTATGTGGCAGCTGCTAGTGCTTGCACCCAATTGCTATGGATGAGGCAAACTTTAAAAGAATACGGTGTCCATTGTGACAAAGTGCCTCTTCTATATGACAATGAAAGTGCCATCAAGATTGGTTACAACCCGGTGGATCACACAAGGACAAAGCATATTGAGATTCGCCATCACTTCATTAGAGATCATGTTGCTCGAGATGATATTGATCTATCATATATATCAACCAAAGATCAACTTGCCGATATCTTCACGAAGCCACTTGATGAAGCAAGGTTTTGCTACTTGAGGAATGAACTAAATATCATAGATTCAAGGAGCTTGACTTGATATTCTTGCACTCTCACCTATATTTCATCTCATATTTGGTTTAGGTGTAGGCATTGATATAGGGGGAGTGCGGTCCTAATTGATTGGACCATCCCTCCCCCCATTATGCCCAAAGCAATCAAAATCATTCCTCTTAATATCATTCAGTGATATGTGAGCTTAATGATGAGTTTTGGTAATGGACCCAAGATATATCTTCGTGGTGCCAAGCCAAGTATACTCAAATATGGTGGCCTAGGCCACCGCCCTCTCTCATTTGAGAGGTTGGCAGTTACTCATGTTTGTCATTTGCTTGATTCTAGTCTCTTGGAGCTTTTCTGAACATTTTTGTATCCCTATGGCTCTTGTTGGTTCTTCACAGTTTTATGTCTCAACCCAAGCCCTATACCTATCTTAAAAACCATCTATCTCTCATATATGTCCCCAAACACTTTTCCTGGAACTTTTGGTCGAGGAGGACTAGAGTCTCCGGTGTACAAACACCGGAGTCTCTGGTGTAGGCCGGAGTCTCCGGTGTAGACCGGAGTCTCCGGTCCGGACGGTTTCTGTCACTTAAAGAAGGGGGCACAGGGTGAACTGGGACAGCAGTTCACCATTCTTCACCCCGTCCCCTACCTTCAACCCCGTCGCCCCCTCTTCCAAAAATCCTCCCCGGAGGTCAAGAAGACCCCGGGATCCGCCGTGACGCCGGCCAACCTTCCCCTCTCCTCCATTGGGTCATTCCCACCAGAGGAATTGATCCCATGGACAGATCTGGTACCTCTCCTCTATTTTTCTCCTAGGGTTCATCTCTAGATGTGTTTTTTGAGGATTGTTGCTGATTTGTCCATTGGAATCACTTGTTTGCATGAACTCTAGTACTTTAGCCTTGTTGCATTGCCCGATCTACTAGATTCCCCCTCACCAGCATCTTCCCACCTCATACCCGAGCCTCCCGACCGGAGATTCCAGACTTAGGTCCGGAGACTCCGGTCCCCAGGACCGGAGACTCCGGTCTGAGCCGGAGACTCCGGTGTTGGGTGAATCAAAATAGTCCAGAAATGCATCAAAGCTCTTGTACTGCATCTTTGGGACATATATACTCATCTCCATGCTATCTCCCTTACTACTGTTCACAGGTGATGGTTCTATTCGTCCTCGTCGTACCAAGGCCAAGTCCCAAAGGGGCAATCCTCGCTATGATGAAGCTCAGGGTCAGTTTATCGTGCCTCCGTCCAACCGGAAACAGCGGGCACGTGATGCATCTTACATGAAGAGGGATCAGGAGAGGGCTGAACGGGAGTACCGTGCCAAGAGGTCCAAGTATGACAACCTGCAGACCTTAGCCAAAATGTCTAAGGAGGAGTACCATGAGCTGAGAAAGACAGATTTCTATGTGCTGCCTCGTACCAGTGAGGACCCTCATTACTGGAGGAAAGAACAGGCTGTGTTCATGAAGGATGTGTATGGTGTACTCACCAGATCACCTGTCTGCCCTCAGAAGTTCATGAGTGTTGAACAAATGCGCCAGAGCCCTTACTTCAATGATGCCCTGTGGATCTGTGAGAAGCTGGGTCTCTACAACTTGCTGGAGCTGCGTGAAGACTACAGTGTCCATCTTGTCCAGCAGTTCTATGCCACAGTTGTGTTTGGGACTGACCTTGACAGGACCATGGTATGGATTACTGGCACCACCCGCTGCACGGCTACATTTCATGACTTTGCCAATGTCATCTTTGAGACCTTCCATGGAGTATCCACTCTTGTGGGACTGCACATGCACTCAGCTGCTTTGGGTGAGAACAAGTTGAAGCTGGCACCTCTTGTAACGCCCCCGAATCGGGTCTATGCAGATCTTAGCATTTCTCGCCAAAATCCGCATAGAAGCGATTCAAAGACGCCCACCAGACACTTTCGTGTGGGTGGGATTTGAATACAAGCAGTTACATCACAGTTTACAACAAAGTCCACAAGAACTTATATATACAAAAACGACTCAACGAGTCAAGAATACAAAAGGTACAATACAAAGATACAACTCAAGAATAAATCAAGATAGTATCCGAGTACGGACAAGATCCAAATGGGAATAAGAGTCCTGAAGAATAACCAAGCGGTGTCCAACCCTGCCCAGGCTAAGCCGGAAGGGTAACCTTGCTAACGTCGTCAATCACATACCTGTCAAGCCAAAAGGGTGCCGACAAAGGGCAAAGGAAAAACAGAAAGAGAGTGGTCAGTACTGAGGCCAGTACACGGCGAGACTAGAATTCGGCGGTCCTCGCCTACATAGGTATGGTGGGCTCAGCGGCAGGAAAACTTGCACTATCTAACTTATAGAGACACACTACAACATAGGCTATTAGAGCGAGATAAGAGAGCACTATACAGTAGCTATATATAACACCAAACATAACCCATCCGAAGTTTCCCCCTCGAAGACCAGTCTAGGAAGTCCCCTTGCGGAACACACACAGTGGCAATTTTAGTTAAGCAGGTGTTTAGTTGATAAGGCTAATTACTAGTCAAATTATTAGAGGCAAAGCATTAGTGGCGTTGTCTATGATCATGACACTGTACTCCTGAGGCATCCATAACCGTGGACACACGGCTTCTCGAAAAGATTTACCCTGCAGGGGTGCACTACTGTACCCAAACGCATGCTCAACCCTTCAGGCAACATATAACGCGTGCCTTCTGAAGGGTTTCGCGGCATAGTAAATCAAAATTTTCTACGGAGCGAACAGAGGGAAAGCCAAGATCTAATCTAGGAGATGCAAACAACGAGAGAGATTGGATTAGATCTTCATACCCTTGAAGATTCGCACAGCGGAACATTCGTCGGAACGTGGGTGATGTAGTCGTACTCGCTTCTCCTCCTCGCGATCCGATCCGATTTAGCACCACAAGTGGCGGTGCCTCCGTGAGATGCACACGTGCAGCACCTCGACGTCTCCTCCTTCCTCGGACCAGCGAGTATGGTGGAGAGATAGATTGGATCTACAGCACGACGGCGTGGTGTATATGGTGGAGAATTTCTGCTGCAGGGCTTCGCCTACAAACATTCGGGAGGGAGAGAGGAAGGTAGCAAGGCTGCTAGGGCTTGGAGGAAGGTGTGTGTGTGTGGGGGGGGGGGGGAGGGGGCGCACCACCCCTCTATATATAGAGGGGGGGCGGCCAGCCCTTGCCCCTCCTCCAAGCCTATCTCTAGTTTAAACAATTTAAACTCTCCCTTATCTAGAAATCCTATCTCTAGTTTAAACGATTTAAACTCTCCCTTATCTAGAAATTCTATCCCGAGATTTAAACGAGTCAAATCTCTCTAGAATCGGCTAGGCCCTATGGGGCCTTGTGCCCCTGGCCCAATGCGGCCAGGACACTCCCTCATAGGCCCATGCCCCCTCCCGGAAGGTGGGGCCACGTTGGTCCCCTTCCGGAAGGTTCTAGAAGCTTCCGGTACAATACCGATTAACCCGGAACAATTCCGAACTCCAAAAACTGCACTGCCTTATATGAATCTTATTCTCCGGACCATTCTGGAACCTCTCGTGATATCCCGGATCCCATCCGAGACTCCGAACAAAAATTCATAAACCAATTATCCAATCTATCCTAGAGTCGAGACACGTTAAGTGTGTGACCCTGCGGGTTCGAGAATATGCAGACATGATCTTCTATCAATAATCAACAGCGGGGTCTGGGCACCCATATTGACTCCCACACATTCATCGATGATCATATCGGATGAACCACGATGCCAGGATTCAATCAATCCCATATATATATTTCCTTCGTCTCGCGATATTTTACTTGCCCGAGATTCGATCGTCGGTACCGTTATACCTAGTTCAATCTCGTTCACAGCAAGTACTTTACTCGTTCCGTAATCCGATATCACTTTGTGATTAACTCCTTAACCACATGCTTGCAAGCGGTGTTGATATCGATTACCGAGTGGGCCCGAAGTATATCTCTCCGACTTGGGAGGGACAAATTCCATCTCGATACATACAACCCAACAGATACTTTTCGATCACCTGAGAGACACCTTTATGATCACCCTCTCATAGGATGACGTTTGATGACCTCAAAGCTTTCTTCCGATACCAGGGAGTTGCATTATCTCATGGTCTAAGGAATACAATATTTGACATAGGAAAATCTTCGCAAAGACGAACACGATGACACGATCTAATTGCTCTGCTTTGTTTGGGTCTATCCACCATATCATTCTCCCAATGATATGATCTCATTATCAATTGACAACTCATGTCTATGGTTAGGAAACCTTAACCATCATTGATCAATGAGCTAGTCCATAGAGGCGTACTAGGGACACGGTGTTGTTCACAAACCACACAAGTATTAAAGTTTCCGCTTAATACAATTCTAGCATGGAATATAAACTTTATCATGAACAAGAATTATAATAATAACATCTTTATTATTGCCTCTAGGGCATAATTCCAACACCTTCCGAATCTCACAACAAGAACTGTCCCATAACTACGCGCATATCCAGAGGCATCACCTACTGTGTTTTACCCACACAAGAGATACAGCTGATTCTCCAGGTGGCACAGCATTTGAGTCTACGGCCGGGCGATGATCGGAAGATAACTTGTAGAGCTCCATCCCACCTCCGACACGATATTCCAATTTTATGCAATGCAAGCCATGGCAGTCCACCAAAACATCAAGTCCGAAGACATATCAACTCACCCATGTCCGAGGACATATTATGCATATGCACCAAATGGAAAACCAATTTTGTAACCCTCTGGATATACGAATAGCGCCGGTAGTTGAGGGGGGGATCCCATAGGCCCCCACGTTTGGTTAGCGTGGTCAACTCAGAACTGGTATCGTAGAACGAACGGGTCCTAGGTCGGCTCAAGCAGTTCCCAAAGGTGGTCCCTACCGGGGCCTTATCATTAGGTGAAACCATAACCATAACCAACATCATCAATTTAATTATCTTATCACCATCAATATCCAAGTATTATGTCCCACCTGTATGAGAGCAAAACTAAGCATGCCTACGACTCGCAAGGACAGACTAGATATTCAAACAAGGCAATAGGATAACCAAGGCAATATAGTGGAGCAGGTAAATAAAGGAACGGTACTATAGCATCGACAATAAGGATAGCAATAGATCAATTGGAGGAAGTAAAGACTATAAACGCAAAATAGGTAGAAGGGGGAGAATGCTCGCCTATGAGACAAAGTCGGGAAACCGGAGGCTTGTCGCATCTCGCATCAACTCGTCATCCTAATCGGTGAAGAAGCAAATCACTAGAAAGAAACACCGAATGCAATATTTAATACTACGACAGAAGATCGGCATGATATGATGCATGGCATGGCAATATACGGTCCCACTTAGCAAAATTAAGCGGAATCGGGATCCCGACAAATAAATATTATGATTCGAGTTATTTATCTATCCCGTAATTTAAATGTTCAGTTAACAACATAAAACATGGCATCGGTTCGCTACACAATATTAATGGAACCGGGACAAGACAAGTAGCACTCCCATATATTCTATATTTATTTATTAGATGATTTGCTATTTAACCCCGAACAACAATATGTATGCAAGCATGGATAACTTAATATGCACAAGATAGATAGTATTTTATATAAAATAGGGCTAGGATCGGGGTCTTACGGTTCGGATCGGATAGACAAGGAGACTGTTTTCGGGTTGTTGTCAAAGTAGTAGAAGTAGACCGCGTCGCCGGAATGAATTTTAGGAAAAGAATCTTAGATGGAACCTCTCGAGGATATTTTGTCGAATCACGAATAGAGACCGATAGACTGCTGTGCCCGAGAGTAAAGGAAGCAAAATAATTGATTATCAACTTGCATATAAAACGGAGGCCGCGGATCAGACCAGGAACCAAAAAGAAATAGTGACATGCTCCGAAGCCAAGATAATTGATCTTGGGTCATCGAGGTTCATCCAGGTAGAGATGCAGTGTGCCTATTAGTGTAGCTACTGCATTTTGCGATACAGCTAAATGATGCCATGCATTTACATTTAGCATACTGAGACGATTATATGTGAGAGCAAGCACACATGCTGCTGAAACAAAAGGTGAATGCAAAACGAGCCAGCTGAATTGGAGTACTGGTGTTGTGCAGAGAATTCAGGCGCGTGTGTGCACGTGAGGCCAGTGGCCTGAACTCAAGAACGAGCTCGACCATGGCGTTGCCCGACAGGTGCTCGAGACACATTTGGCAGCGGTGGTGCTCAGAAACAGAGAACAACTGGAGGAGGAAGCAGGGCTCACCTAGGCTCTGCTGGTGAGCTGGTTGACGCCGGAGATGATGACGGTGAAGTAGAGGTGCGTGTGACGACCGCGGGGAGGGCGAGGGTGTTCCTGCCGTGCTAGTACTCCTTCTCCTCCTTGCTCCATGTGGCAGTCGACCGAGGCGAGCGCGACCGTGCTCCTGGCACGCGGACGATGGTGAAGGTGGCTTCTACTCAGCGGGCGGCGGAGCTTCAATACATGGCGGCGCTCGATCTAGGAGGGCAAGGAGCAGGGATAGGGTTTGAAGAGGGGCCGAATTTGTGTGGATAAGAGAGGGGAAGGGGGCAGGTGAGATGCAGAGGGCCACGTCTCCACCTCGGCAGCATGCCCCTCGCGTGGAAGAGAAACAGGACAAGGGGTGCAGTTCGTCGGGTTGATGTTCAGAAGGGTGCCAAGGTCGGGTTCAGATAGTGTTTCAGTTTAGAAATAGAACACGGCTGCCTGCCAACTCAGATTCGAGATTGAGAAAAAGGGGAAAGGGAAGTGTGGAGTTTTATATCTAGAATTGAATTAGACAGATTTGGAGGCTAGAATTCGGAAGGACAAAGAGATAGAAAGGAGTATATATACAGTCTAAAGTAGACTAGATGGAGCTAGTTTTGGGCCAAAATTTTAGACAGACCTTTGGGCCTAGTTTTATTTATAAAACAAGAGAAACCTTTTGCGGTCTTATAATAGGCACAAATTATTGTTTTACTTTGAAAATAAGAGAAGAATGACGGGCTTAATGAAACAACGGGGATATTTTAGAAAAACAAAAATAGGTTTTTAGCAAAATAGTTTACGGTCAAAAAATATGCATGATGGTGTAATGCTGATGCATAAAATAAAATAACAATCAAATTCTAATTTTTAATATTTTCCGAGCATTACAACTCTGTATGATGATGGTGTTGTGGGGGGGGGGGGGGTTCCAAGGGACTCAAGACCCTCTACAACCTTATGCTGAGGATTTTCGTCACACTATTGCTCCAAGTGCTGGAAATGATGATGCTATTAGGGGTGGGCTTGTCAACCTCCTGTACCATACTCACCGGATCTTCAATGCTGGACCCGAGGCTGATGCTGCACCTATTGATGTGATGGACTTCATTTTCGAGGAGATGTTCCATGCCATTCTTTACAAGAAATCTCCTCCATATGCACCCTTGGTTATGAGGCTCATCAACTCCCAGGAGCATGATTCTCCACTTGGTATACCACCACAGCTCACTGAGCACACTCTGGTTTCTCTGCAGCAGAAGGGGCACATGTGTCCTGCTCCAAGGCGTCGCTATGGGGATGATGATGATGAGGAGATTGAGACGGAGAGGGCTCCCTCCCCACGTAGAGTTTGGAGGAATAATTCCTCCAATGCCCCTATGCCTACTATGACTCGAGACTATGTGCATGAGAGGGTTAAGAAGGCCAGCTTTTGGGAAAGGACCCTTTGTTGCATGAACATCGACATTCGCAAGCAGCAACATGCATCCTACCAAAGCAACCGCCGCATTGAGAAGCTTCTCAAAGAGATCAAGGAACAGGGTGCTGAGGATAATGAGGAAGGTGAAGATGAATACAATGATGAGCATGGGGCTCAGCAGTCCACAGAGTCTGACCATACACTCTCATTTGGGGCATGGAATGCCCAACAGGACAGTCTGGTGGACTGGAAGACGTTTGCTGATGTCACCTCAGGGTTTGGGTACCAGGATACTTCCTCTTCTCGCCCTCACGGCAAAGGGCCTGCTGTCCCTGAAGACGATGATGATGACTATGATTAGGATGATGGTGACCAGGAGGAGGACGAGGATGCCGAGGATGACGATGACTACTGAGCGGTTGGGGGCACTAGTGTAGGTCTTTTCCCTTTTTCGGTGTTTCGATGCCAAAGTGAGAGAAGACATTCTCATCGATTTGCATGGACTTGGGATTTGGGATTTGCGACTATATGCCCTTATTTGCCTTTTATTTGCCATTTTCGAACTTGAACTTTATGTGTGTTATCCGTTGTTCATGTGCTTGTGTGACTATGACTATGTGCTTGTGTGCACTCATGTGAGACTTATGTGTGCTATCGTTGATACTATCCATCTTACATGTTTTACTTAATTATCTTGCTGCACATAGTCAAGGGGAGCCACATTTAATATGTTATTCCATGCAAATCACTTGTTGTCATCGAACACCAAAAATGGGGAGATTGAAAGGGCATTTATTGTCATAATCACTTTTGGTGTTCGTTAACAACAATGAGATCATTTTACAGTTTGTTATTGTCCATAGGTTGGTATTTTGATAAATGAACAACACCCTCAAACTTGGGAAAAGACCACATTCATTTGCCACTGTTCTGGAAACTCCAGACCGGAGTCTCTGGTCTGCCAAGACCGGAGTCTCCGGTGTGGTCCGGAGTTTCCGGTTCTGGTTGCCTCCCAGGATCTGGCTGGGACATTCTGTCTAGGGGTCCGGAGCCTGCACCGGAGGTTACTCTGGAGTCTCCGGACTTTGTTCAGTCCGGATTCTCCGGTGTTGGAAGACCGAAGTCTCCGGTGTTGCTGGGGCAAGATTGGACCGGGTCAGTCAGATGGGCAGTCCGGAGGCTGGTCCGGAGATTGGCCGGATTCTCCGGTGTAGACCGGAGTTTCCGGTCTGACTTTTCTACAACGGTCAGAAAACGGTTCGTGGAGGGGGTTGCCTATAAAAAGGGACCCTTATCTTCTTCCTCTAGCTGCTCGAGCTTCTCAAGAACACCAACCCCATTAGAGCCACCAAATCTACAAGATCTCTTTATCCAACCATCCAAAGTCATTGATCTTTGGAGAATCGAAGGAGGAGGCCTTGATTTACATCTTCACCAAGAGAGATCTTCATTTCCCCCTCATTCACTTGAGGGCCCCCAAGCTCTAGTGTTTTTTTTGGAAACCCTAACTTTGATTTGGTTCTTATAAGCTTGTCTTTGATTTGTCTTGACATCTTGCTTGTATTGGGGAGCCTCCAATTCAGTTGTGGATGTGTGCCCCGAACTTGTTGTAAAGGTGCCGACTTCCACCTCGAAGGTTGCCGATATAGTGGAAGGTGAATCGAGCCCGTTGGGGTGAGGTTCATCGGAGAACAAGGGAGGCCTCTCGTGGCGTTGGTGGTTTGAAACCACCCCCTCTCCAAACGTAGACGTACTTCCCTTCAAAAGGAAGGAACTACGGGAAACAAATCTTTGTGTCTCCGCGTCCACTCCTTTGGTTACTTCTATCCTTTACCGCACTTTACTTACTTGTTCTTTCTTAGTGTTGTGTTAGCTTGTGCTTGATTGACATATAGGTAAATTCACCATAGTTGCATATTCTAGAGAATTTACCTTTCTTGTCAAACCCTAAATTGAAAAAGAGTAAAATTTGAAGTAGCACCTATTCACCCCCTCTAGGTGCCCATACGATCCTTTCAGTACGATCTTCCTGACATGGATATGCCCTATGGGTACCCGATGTTAGCCTACCTGGTCCATCCCGACGGAAGGCCCACTCGACGACCTGCCAGGGTCCAGGACACCTATGAAGGTTCGGCTGGTACAAAGCCATATGGACATGGACTCCCAAGCGCACAAGACAAGGAAAGCTCAAGACTAGAGTTTGAATACAACTTGTAACCTACTCGTATCGGCACCCGAGACCTAGCCTCCCCATATATAAAGGCTAGGAGGGTCCAACAAGGAGGGCATGACTTACAGACGCCATAACCCCCCGATAGACTAGACCACAATAGATCTACAGATCTAACCTCTCTCGACTCATACTTTCGCACACACCTCCACGCCAGATCGAATCTGCGCACCCTGTAACCTTCGGTTCCGCCGTAATCAAGAGCAGACAAGCAGGAGTAGGGTGTTCCCTCCGGGGGCCTGAACCTGGGTAAATCTCGTGTCCCCTGGTTGCTTGTTTGTTAACCGTGCCACGATCTCCAGCATCCCCATCTTCTCCAAAACCCAAGTCCATAACAATGGGCATTGACGAGATTAAACCTCGTCAATTGGCGCCGTCTGTGAGAATTGGGGGCGCTGATTGTGCGGTCGTGACGGTCCCATCTCCTACAATCTACGATTCATCCGTGTCGGAGGGCTACGTCCACTTCGGCTCCCTCGCCATCAACAACACCCAGATCGCATCTGGTCAATCCATCTGTGTCGATGCAGGCATAGAATCTACGAGGTCGGACTTCAAAGTTTTCGTTCGGCAGCTAGAAGACCGAGTTCGACAAGACTTTGCGAGAGAAGATCGTTGCCTGATCTCAAAAAGGTAGCCAATATCCTGGATAGACTACTTCTGACAAAAAAGATATGATGCGACATATGCGATCTAAGACAATGTTGTTCACGCTAAGATGGTGACATATGAAGAAAAGTTACTTGGATTAAAGTCCCGAGGCAATACAATATATGTCTGCAGCGAATCAGCTTCTGCCAAAGATTGAATCAACGAAAGGCTTTGGCCTTTGGGTGAGAATTGTTGCTAGTGCTTAATAGACATCATGAATGGACACATGCCGCGTACGGTTCTGCGCGCACATGCATGGATTTTGCTAATGGCGTGCATAATATCAATTGGAGACAATGGAGATCTAAAAAATTTGCTAGTACATGAATTTCTTCCGAGTGTGGCATCGTATGACAAAATCCGGCGACTCGGATGAGTGACGCCGTCCAAGGCCCCACGACCCATTGACATGTCCGCCACGTCGGTTACACCCGGGGGCTAAGCCAACTCCTTTGCGTTTCCTGATAAAAATTTCGGCTGGGGACGACCTTCTAAAAGTCTTCGGTTGCGGGAGATCCGCTAAAATCTTCGGCCGCGGCAGCCTGCTAAAATCTTCTGCTGCGACCGCGATCTGCTACGGTCTTCGACTATGACGACCCAGGGGCTCCACCGACTCCGTCACGCGACCCGCTGCGATATTTGGCTCCAACGTCTTGGGGGCTCGGGGGCTCCCTCCGCTTCGGCGACCAGCCGCGGCTTTCGGCTGCGGTGACCCGGTGTGGTCTTCGACTCAGGGGCTCCCTCGACATTAGTAACCCGATGCGGCTTTCGGCTGCGATGACCCGATACATCCTTCGGATGCCGGTAATCTTCGGATGCGGAGCTCATTACCACCATCAACTCCGAAAACCCGTCGCTGCTATGACTGTGGTTCGCCGCGTCGACCGCGTCCGCGCGCGACTCACTACCGCGTCGACCTCGTCCACGACAGCAACCAACAAAGCTAAGTTCTCTACTCAGATTTTGATTCCTTTCTTACTTTAATCGCACTCGATATACTCGGGGGCTACGCCCTCTTCGAGTAACCTAATGTGCCATCGGCTCCACACACTCGAGCACCTCGAACGCGACAACCCGAGTAGCTGATTCTGCCTGACCGTCGAATCCTTGAACTCCGAGTGCCTCGGCAAGGTACTGAGACTAAGGGTAATCAGGCTAACGAAAAGGCCTAGCATACAGTGCAAAAGTGTCGACTCGATCGGCACCAGAATCTTACTATACAAGCCGATAGGCAAATATTTCTTACAAGATACAAGTACTTTATAATTCTTTATGTTTTATGCAGCTTACAAAGACGTCGACTGCGTCGAGCTATTCTATCGGGTCCTCCAACAGGAGTCGACAAAACAACTGGCTACGCCATAAGCTCAAGACCCGAGTCGAGTCACTCCTCGGATGGTTGCATGTCTTGATGCTACAAAGACGCGACGTTGGCCACGTACCCGACAGACGCGACGTTGGTCGTGCACCCGACAGAAGAAACGGCGTTGACTTCATCCGCAACGTCGAGTCCTTCCGGCTAAAATGCAGCATCACTCCGTTACGTTGACTCCTAGCTCCTTATGCGCGAGACGCTGACTCGATGCACTTCCGGGTCAGTGGTTTCTCCTCACATAAGTCTCCACTCGAGTCTGCGACTCGACCAGACACTCGGGGGCTACTCCTATCAGGAGCGCTGGTCGCATACCCGATGTACTTCCGGGTCAGCGGTACGCCCACGAGATTTTCGGCTACAACTGCACGATACAAGACTCGAGTCTCTGCCCGAGTCTACGACTCCGCCAGACACTCGGGAGCTACTCCAAACTAGAGCGCTGGTCGCGCACACACAAGATCTTCGAGTCCTACGCCGAGTCTACGACTCCACTACGGACTCGGGGGCTACTCCAATTGGGAGGATTGATTCAAGCATCCGAAAAAATTGTGTCCTACGGACCTGAAGCAAACAATGGCTGAATTAAAGTCTATGCTCGAGTCTACGACAGACACTCAGGGGCTACTCCCATAGGGAGCGCTGGTCGCGCACCCTATAGTCCATTGTGTTGACTACGTCCACGATGTCGATTCCTTTACAACAGCCGAACAAATTCAGCTGACCCGATGAACTTCCGGGTGAAGTGCTTCGCACTCGACACAACTTTCGACTCCGACATCCAAATACAAGGTTCAAGACAACTAAGTCTTCACCCGAATCTACGTTTCGGATGGAGACTCGGGGGCTACTGACATGGATATGCCCTACGGGTACCCGATGTTAGCCTACCTGTTCCATCCCGACGGAAGGCCCACTCGACGACCTGCCAGGGTCCAGGATGCCTATCACGGTTCGGCTGGTACGAAGCCATATGGACACGGACTCCCAAGCGCACAAGACAAGGAAAGCTCAAGACTAGAGGTTGAATACAACTTGTAACCTACTCATATCGGCACCCGAGACCTAGCCTCCCCATATATAAAGGCTAGGAGGGTCCAACGAGGAGGGCACGACCTACAGACGCCATAACCCCCCCCCCCGATAGACTAGACCACAATAGATCTACAGATCTAACCTCTCTCGACTCATACTTTCGCACACACCTCCACGCCAGATCGAATCTGCGCACCTGTAACCTTCGGTTCCGTCATAATCAAGAGCAGACAAGCAGGAGTAGGGTTTTCCCTCCGGGGGCCTGAACCTGGGTAAATCTCGTGTCCCTTGGTTGCTTGTCTGTTAACCGTGCCACGATCTCCAGCATCCCCATCTTCTCCAAAACACAAGTCCATAACAATGGGCATTAACGAGATTAAACCTCGTCACTTCCATATATTGCTTCACTAGATCGACTTTTGGATTTTTTCGCATAGTTGGCGTGAGAAGAATTATCCTTGCAATATTTGTCCCGGCTGCTATATCCTCGACAATAGTGATTCATACTCTCGGTTCGCCGATCACGTCATGTTCGCTTAATTTTTCCTAAAATACTTGTATTGGAACTCTTGCTATGTTGATTGATTACCCTAATGGCTGCGGCGTGCACGTAGCCTTGGCACTGTGGCTCAAAAAATTATGGGAGAACCCTCATTGATATTTACATGTTTTGGTTTTATATTTGTTAGTCTTCGACTGGCTTCAGAAAAGTGCAATACTATGTCTTGAAAGAAGAAAGAAATTGAAGACCTCCAGATTTGCTAGTTGATTTTAGACTTTATTTTGTAATCGCTGGAGTCAGCTTATGTATTTGTACTATGTACTATTTGTATGGTGTTGATTGTAGGAAAAAACAACGATTTTGCGATTAACTTTTTTTTGTAAAGCCAGCGCACTTCTAACCTAGAGTATTTACTATTTCCACGACTCATAACTAGCAAGTGAGTTAGCTACTTCAAGCTGCAGAAGTCGCTTATGATTTTCCTGGCCTAGAGTTCTTTTAGCCGTGACTATATTGTTTAATAACACTTTATTAACATTTGTTTTTATTGAATTGGAATCAAATCAAGTCCTAGACAATTTATGTTGTCTGTGCATGCCAAGTTAATTTGGTTGCAAACCAAATGGAGGCACTATTCTACCAAAATTTTGGAAGAGCAATGGATGTAATCCAAACAACAACACCTTACCAATATTTTGGTCATGTTCCTTGGTTTGGCCATGCCAAAATTTTGGTAGGGCTTGTTTGGGCTCAAACCAAACACACACATAACTAAACGCGAAAACTACACAAAAAGTGGAAAAGTTGGTGGAATGTGATTATCCGCCATTTACAGCGCCTTCTATCCAACACTGACATGATCATCATAGCACATATTGTAGTGTTGTTCAAAAAAGATGTTTACATGGAATAGGTGCGTGTATCACCTAGGCTGGGCCATGCCGGGCCAGATGATGAGTGTTGTTCAGGCCCATGATATATATTCTATCGTCTATGAGTATGAGAGAACGGGAAAGAAATAGGAATTGAATCATCATCATCCCTTCTTTTGTTCTTCTCACGTCGATGATTCCAGTGATTCCTATTTTCTTCCCAAAGTGGGACGCACTACGCTCATTCATGCGGGAGCGCGCGTTTGACCGGCCCATTAGTGTGACGTTAGGACTTAGGACAACCTTTTAACTGTTTTTTGGTTTTCTCGTTAAAACCTCCGAAATAAGAAATGCAAAAAAGATTTCATCCGATATATGTTTTTGATAAACTAGAGCTTGTTATAAAGATAAATACAAGATCTAAAACCTCGTATGGATACTATCTAAGTATCAATCAAGAAATATGATGCCAAATATGTAAAAATTTAATCGCACTATAAAAGATAAAATCATGTTACTCACTCAAGAGCCCCTCTTGATAGTATATATATCTGTCCAATAACCCATTCTCCCAACTATCAACATGAGCATGGTAAAAGAGAAAACATATCAATATCATATGTTTTCCTTGCGCATTCCACTTGAGCTTGATGAATATGATCTTATGCTACTCAAGAAGGAAATGTTTCTTGATTGCTATCGCTCGCGCTTGATTGATGAAAACTAACCAATTGCTCCCCACACTCCATTAAGGGAGAGACTCTTCTTTGACAATGTCTTCACATATCCATGATTACCATAAGTATGACAAGCTTTAAGCATAATATATTCTTGATGTGGCTCATCTTGAACTTTCACTTCATATATTCTTTGTGTGTTGATCCACTTTTTGCACTTTGTCTTGATCACCTTGTATTTTCTTCTATATGACCATTCTCCGAATCTCACCTTGAATATCTCCTTGGCCATTGTTTATTCTTCTTCGATTTTTTATTCATCCAACCTTAATGCCAACATATAGTTCAAGCATTACCTATGGACAAAACTTACAAGTGTAACTCAGTGCAACCATTAGTCCATAGAGATTATCATTAATTATCAAAATCACACATGGGAAAAAACATGCTCTTTCACCAAGGATCATGCACAACCAATGTGAGTGTACACAACACAAGGTAGTGCAAGATCATCTCTGAAACATACCAAGTTACATTTTAATCATCAGAAGATGTTTCAAACACTAACTCTAGATTATTGAATCTAATTGTCTATAGTAACTAGACTAGAAATCTTCTTAGAATGCAACCGTAACAAGTGATATCGAACTTCCTCTAACCAAAAATCCATACCACAATGCCACAAATCTAAATATAACTGTACTAATCCAAAAATCAAACCATAACCCTAGAAGATCTAGATTGCATGTCATCTACCAACCATGTAGTGACAATCTACTTTTAGATCTACGACAAAAAAGCGTTGGTGAAGGTGTTAGTACTCCTTACCACCATTGAAGAGTCGCGGAAGATCAATGATGGTGGACATACGAAGTTCTTTATCACGGACAAACGGGCACGGTCGGTGACGAGGCAACAGAGATTGAAGGATCTATCCCTCGTCTGTCTTCATGGTGTCATAGATAGATTAGTCGCCATCGAGATTGGGGAAGAGTGACACGAGAAAGACTGGGATGGAGGACTGAGCGGCATGGGGCTTTTATGGTATGTGTTACCGAAGCAATGCGGCATATCGCGCCCCTTCCCCATGCGTGCAAGGGAAGGACCCTTCCGCCTTCCACGGTGCCTGGCTCTTGGGAAACTGCCAGTTCAGCCATTCCCGCTAGGTCTGGCACATGACTGCTTTGACACATCCATGAACCACAACACAGAGGGAGCCCAACCATCCAATTGGCCTGCTTTTGCTCCTTATGGCCTGGTTGGCTTCCATCCGGGCAATAAATCGTGCCCATAGTCTTGATTATCTCTTCTCGCGGCTCTTGATTTGCTTGCACCAGGCTTTATCGATATTCCTAGTAGTACACAAAGATTTTAGTTGTTAGGTCCTTCCTCCACATCGCCTGCAACACATGAGAAAGCTACAAGTGGGTCCTCCACATCCCCGACAAGACAACACGTAGATTATCCTAGGCTTGACATGACTATTATTGTTTTTTGTATTGTAGTGCATTTTCCATGTTAGGGCCTAGGGTGAATATTTTTATTTCCCATATTATTTTGTATATCCCAGGTTTTTTATGTCAAATCACATTATATTAAAACAAGTCGTCTCATTAAAAACCTTCTAGTCCCCTTAGGTACCCTGGTAAGCAAAAGCGTGTCAGGATATCTAAGGGGACTGGAAGGTTTTTAATGAGACGACTTGTATATCCCGTGTTAGTATCTCTACTTCCCAAATCAGCATGTATTTTCCAAGCTAGTATACCTGCTAAACACGGGCATAGCTGCGCATAGCCTATCCACCGTTGATTCTATCCTCTTTTGATATAGGGAACACATGTATCCAGACCCAGGATTTGTCTAAGAACTAACGCTGTTAGTGTTCCTTTGGCATGCATGCATGAAGCCCTAGCAAAACAAAGCTTGTCTAATTTCGTTTGCATGAGGCAAACCCTAACGAGCAACATGCAAAACAAAGCTTGTCTAATTTCGTTTGCATGAGGCAAACCCTAACGAGCAACATGCAAAACAAAGCTTGTCTAATTTCGTTTGGATGAGGCAAACCCTAACGAGCAACATGCAAAACAAAGCTTGTCTAATTTCGTTTGCTTGAGGCAAACCCTAACGAGCAACATGCAAAACAAAGCTTGTCTAATTTCGTTTGCATGAGGCAAACCCTAACGAGCAACATGTAAAACAAAGCTTGTCTAATTTCGTTTGCATACTATGTAGAACTTAGATGAAAATTTAGGGTTTGCATAGTACCACAAACCTTCACTAGGGTTTGCATACTATGTAGAACTCATTTTAAGCCTTGTTGACTTATCTTTCCATTTTAGATGCTAAAAGTTTCTTTGCCAAACAGCGAGCTAAAATTTTTAGGGTTTTCACGAGCCCCTAGGCATTGCATGCATGTACACACACGCGGTGCTGCAAACGCCGTTAGGGACCGTTACTACTTTCAAGAGCCAGCCATTACCATCTAAACTAGTAGTGCATGTGATCTCTTTATCCAACGGTCCTAAACCTATGCGCAGCTATGTCCGTGTGTAGCAAATCCGCGTCGATATATATATATATATATGTAGTGTGCGACACGTTTGAAATTGGAGCCTGTGCTTAGTGTGTGCATTTTTTAAATTAGTATTATGTACTTCTAATAGCTTCCGTGTATACATATGTGTTTATTGTATATTTTGACGTTATTAAATCTATAAAACAAAATTAATCTAAAAAAATCTATAAAACAAAAATGAAAAGAAATAGAGCACGAGAAAGAAATACTCCTATAGTCGGGAAAAAAAAACGCTCACCTGAATACAAAATCGGCATTCCCCGCGGGGGCGCTCCGCGCCACTTGGGTCAGGCCGGGATCACCCGCGTGTTCCCTGCGCGCCGCGCGCGCCCTTCCGGACTCTTCCCCCGTTCGTGCTCGCATTATTCCATTCCGGCTACCCGCGCCTATAAGTACAGAGTCCGTCACTCCTGTCCGAGCAAACGAGAGCCCACTTCGAACTTAATCACTTCCGTTCCGTCGGAAACCAAACCAACACGAAGCTAGGATGAAGCCTTCCACGGCTTGCTGTCTCGCCATCGCTGCCGTCCTCGCGCTGATGGGCGGCGTCGTCGACGCAACGGTGGTCACGACCTGCAAGGCGGCGGCCGGCAGCGACGGCCGCGTCGACTACGGCTTCTGCGTGTCGGAGCTGGGCAAACACCACGACAGCCCCAGCGCCGATACCTGGGGCCTGGCCAAGGTGGCGGCCCTCACGGGCCTCGTCAACGCCGACAACGCGGTCTACGACATCAAGGCCCTGCTGGCCAAACACGGCGCCGACGACGGCAGCGCGCGGGCGGCGCTGGGCCAGTGCCAGGAGCTCTACGACGGCATGGGGTTCGCCTTCGCGGAAGCGCACGACGACATCAACAGCCGCGACTACGCCGGGGGGAAGGAGAAGGCCGGGGAGGCCGCCTCTATGGCGCACCGGTGCGACGACGCCTTCGCCAAGGCCGGCGTCCCGTCGCCGGTCACGCAATACAGCGACTACTCCGCGCAGATAGCTGTCGTCTGCTCGGCCATCACCAACCTCATTCAGTGAAGATCGTACAAGAATAAGGGGATACATACGTGTGTCATTATAGTACAACAACGACCACTAAAAGTTTTTGGTTTACTATAATTTCGACGTCTCTTTTGGTTTACACACACACATACACCTCTTTGCATCAGGGAGCAATATCTTTGTAATCGTCGTTTGAGAATAATATATAAAGCGTGTTAATTAGCAGATGTATAACTCATCCGAAAGTTCAACTGGGAGGCTAATATATACTCCCTCCGTCCCTTTATGGATTGAGAATGTATGCATAAGATGGTTGCGTGCGGAACTTTCATCTCATATATGATGGACTTTTGCATGGTTCTGTTTGAGATCTTCAAAATACGACCAATGTTGGATATGTTCAGATTTTGAATTCTAAAACCACAATGAAACAACCACACACAAAACATGTATATGAAAATGCAATGAAATATACGTACAAACATACGAATGTGACATCGAAGCCATTTGAAATATTAAACATGGTAAAAAGATGAAGCCACATGACAGACATAGAGAAGCCGTACAGATGAGAATGACTCCAGTCAGCCGTAAATCCACCCGGTCCCCCGACCTAACCCTCCCCAATGCGGCGGCGCCACGCCACTCCGGGACAAACCTGTCGGTGCTCAAGGCCCTCTCCCCGCACCCTCTCCCCTCTCGCCGCGAGAGCTCCGAGCCACCACCTTTCAACAAAACCACGATGCATGCACGCGTCAACATTGCATCATAATCAAGTGTTTCCACCGGAGTGTGCAAACTGTCTATTGATGCCACTTCTACCATCATCACTTGTCTAGCTAACTACTGCTCACTAATCGGGTGACGTTGGAAGAGAAACTCGAAGTCGATGACGTCCCACACCGTCACGTGTCCACCCACTGTTGCGCCACCTTCAATCGAGTTGCAACCGACATGACTTGATGCCGCCAGAGGATACATTGTGCGTATCACTCGCTAGAAATAGGCATGATTTGACGCCTCCTCACAAGACGTCGTGTATATCTTCCTCCGCGTGACTCGACAACTCCACCAAAAACGTCGTGCGTAGCGGATGCTGAGTCGAAAACAAACCCGATCTCAAAGTGGATTTAAATCAAGTTAGCTAAAAATCTAGAGTTAAAAATGAGACGATTTCGCCTATGAATGAGTTTATTATGACAGCTGTCAATGCCTGTCCAGAAGGTGCATTACGCCTGATCGTCACTCTCGTAACCACATGGTCAGGCAACCACTTTGCAGGGAGTACGATTTCTTTCTTCTCCATACGGAAAAAGGACGAAAGCTACTAGGCATGGGGGAAGGTTGCTTTCTCACCGCCGGACGCATGGATTTCTCTCAACACCTGGCAGTACCATATAGTACGGTAAGAAAACGCCCTCTTTGAGGGGCGCTTGCGATGTGTCAAACGCCTGCAGCTCTCTTTAATCTCGACGTAATATAGTCGTCCCCTTTAGTTCAGCTGCCGCCGGCTGTGTCTTCGAGCTAATTAAAGATACGACTATACGAGGGATCAAAGTCATAACAGAATCAAACAGCTGCAATTTTTTACACTTCCGAGATCGATGGTAGTGCAGGTAGGTACCGTAACTAGGCAAGTCGAGTTTCGATCGATCTGCTCCCTCCCTGTATATGAGCAGCACTTTACGACTCAAAAAAGCAGAAGCCTCCCTGGAAGATGGGCAGAGTCCGGATAGAACATCGCACCCTCATCCGCGCCTGCCTCTCGCGTTGTACGTACTCCCTCTTTCTCGTAAGATCGATGTTCGTTTGACACCTGGGGTTGCACTAACTGGTTGGAGAAAAGATTGCGCCAGGCACAGCGGGAATTTGAGAACGCCGTGAGTGGCGTCATCTCGGATGATAGCGCAACGAAGGCCAAAGAGATGGAGGAGATCATTGAAATGCTGCTGGAACAGGAGGAGATCTGATGGCTGCAAAGGTCCAGAGCGAACTGGTTACAATATGGTGATCGTAACACTTTCTTTTTCCACAATTTTGCTACCGCTCGTCGGAAGAATTTTATCAAAAGATTAAAAAATGATGACGGGCTATGAATAGAAGGTACGGAAATGCTGAAACCATTAGTATTTCATTATTTCTCTAATCTTTTTAGTGCCGAGGTGCAGAACACCGATCCAAGTTTTTTTTGAGAAAAATGGCCTAAAGTGACTCATGTCGCCCTCAATCTCTCTCAGCGTGAAACTTCACAGCTTTTCTGATTTCTCTTCTTCCTTTTATTCCGATTACAAGAATGTGGGCAACCTCCACCATCCATGGATCTCGCGCCATCCCAGGAGGAATCGTGCCGCCATCAGACTCGGTCTTGTTTGTTGCAAACGGAAAGAAAACATATCTATCTTAAACTGAACCTGACAGCTAAACTGAAACTAACTCTGACGACAACTACAACTAATTGACAAACAGATGCAGTAGGTGCAGTGTTTATTTGCCAACATACTCCCCTAATTCCTGCACCTTCTTACTTTATTTTGATGACGCCGATCTTCTCCCTCAACTCCTGGAACTTAACACGACCAAGTGGCTTTGTTAAGATGTCAGCAATTTGCTTCTCCGTGCTGGTGAACTCGACGAGGATCTGATCGTTCTCCACACACTCACAAATGTAGTGGAAGCGAAGATCGATGTGCTTGCTCCTCTCGTGATACACTGGGTTCTTGATTAATGAGATGGCGGATTTGTTGTCCACCAGGAGCGTCGCTGCCTTCGGAGCTTCTCCGACGAGTTCCCCTAGCAGCCTCGCGAGCCAAATTCCCTGGCACGCCGCGGTTGTGGCTGCGATGTACTCCACCTCGCAGGACGAGAGCGCCACGACCTTTTGTTTCATGGATTGCCAGCTGACGGGGCTACCACCAAGGAAGAACAACACGCCTCTCGTGCTCTTCCTTGTGTCCATGTCGCCGGCCATGTTGCTGTCGCTGAAGCCGATGAGCTCAACCGTTCCGCCTGAGCCACGCCCGAGGATACACCCGTAGTCGAGGGTGCCAGCGACGTAGCGGAGGAGGTGCTTGACGACGCTCCAGTGCTCCTCCGTAGGCTGCTCCATAAACCTGCTCACATAGCCCACCGCATACGCAATGTTAGGGCGAGTGTGAACCAGGTACCGCAGGCTTCCGACAACGCTGCGGTAGTGGGTGGCGTCCACCAGCAGCGTCGTGCTCATTTTGTTGAGCTTGAGGCGGGCTTCCATGGGAACGTTGCAGGGGTTGCATCCCTGCAGGCCTGCCTTCTCCAGGATCGTCTTGGCGTACGCTGTCTGGGAGAGAGTGATGCCGCTCGGATCCTGGCGCACCTCGATGCCCAGATAATAGCTGAGCATGCCCAGATCGCTCATGCGGAAGGAGTGCTTCATCTCCTCCTTGAAGCGCCGGATGTCGTCGTTGCTGTCGTCGACGTACACCCCAACCAGCAACTTGTCCCGCACGTACACGGCGGCCTCGGACTTGCTCCGCTGAAACCCGAGTGACGCCATGGTGGCGTCGTTCCACGCCCGCGGGGCCTGACGCAGCCCATAGAGTGCTTTGTGCAGCCGCAACACTCTCCCTGCCTGTCCGGTGATGACGAACTCCGGTGGCTGCGCCACGTAGACCTCCTCTTGGAGCTCGTCATTTAGAAATGTCGATTTGACGTCCATGTGGTGAACTGCCCATCCTTCCTGTGCAGCGAGAGCGAGCAGTAGACGAACAGATTAAACCAGCGAGCAGCGAGAGCGAGCTCGTCATTTAAGAAGAATTTTATCAAAGATTAAAAAATGACGACAGGCTATGGATAGAAGGTACGAAAATGCTGAAACCATTAGTATTTCATTATTTCTCTAATCTTTTTAGTGCTGAGGTGCAGAACACCGATCCAGTTTTTTTGGAGAAAATTCGGCCTAAAGTGACTCAAGCTATGAGTGAGAAACATATGGTGCCATTCTCAGCCGAGGATGTTAAAAAAGTTGCATTTAGTATTGGAGATTACAAGGCTCTAGGCCAGAGGGACTTCATGCGGTTTTTTATAATAATTTTTGGAACATCTATGGCAATAAAATTACTCAAGAGGTTTTGAATACTATTAATTCTCGTCAAATTCCCAAGGGATGGAATGACACTACAGTGGTGCTAATTCCGAAGGTTGATGATTTGAAATTAATCACTCAGTTTCGGCCTATCATCTTATGCAATGTCATTGACAAAATCATCTCCAAGATGCTTGCCCAGCGTCTGAAGTAGATACTACCAGAAATCATATCACCTATGCATAGTGCTTTAGTTCCCGAGAGGCTTATTAATGATAACGTTCTTGTGGCCTACGAATGCATTCATGCGATTAAAACTAAGAGATCTAGCTGTTTGTTCGTGTGCTGTAAAGTTGAATATGCACAAGGCTTATGACCGAGTAGAGTAGGTTTTTTTTAGAACATGATGAGGAAGCTGGGAGTCAATGACCAATGGACCTCAATCATGATGGCCTGTGTTCGGTCTGTGAGGTATTAGGTCCGTTTCAATTCATAGGATACCGACATGTTCACTCCTTCTAGGGGTCTGCGATAGGGGGACCCTCTCTTGACTTATTTGTTCCTTTTGTGTGCGGAAGGTTTATTGAGTCTCTTGTTATATGAAGAAGAAGTTGGTGGCATTGATGGGGTTAGGGTGTGCAGAAATGCACTATCAGTTTCACACTTTTTATTTGCTGATGATTCCCTGATTCTCATGAAGGCAGAAATGCATCTGTTTAACTCAATAAAATATATGCATGAGATCAAGTGTGTGAATCAAAATACATGTACAAAACCCTAAACCCTAGTCCTTCCTCCTCTCTTTGAAACTACATTCAAATGGTGTTTGAATTTTCAAAACTACAAAATAATGGAGCCCAAATGCTTTTCAAGGGCCCCTGAATATTTTATATGGTTTACCAAAGTCTCTAGTATTTTTGACTTATTCAAAACAAAATTCAAATGAAATTACAAAAGAGAAAATTGAAAACAGAAAAAGAAAAGAATTTCTGGAAGAAAAACCTAATCCTAAACCCTAACCAGGTCGGCCCATCTCTCCTCCCCTCTCCCTGCCGCTCGCATGCATAAGCCAGCGGTCCAGCGCAGCCCACTCCTGGCATATACCCCCTCGCCCCTCTTTCTTGTCGTCTTCCTCGCTGACGACAGGCAGCTCGCTGTCGCGGCCGCAACCGCTTGATGCCGCCCCGTCGCTGTGATGCGCACCGCCGCTCTGGAGCAAGGATAAGAACCGGCGCTGCACGTCTCCCTCTCATCCCTATCCTCTCTGTAACACCCTCAGAATCGCAAGTTTCAGCGATTCCCGCCAAACCCGCATAGAAACAATTCGAAGGTGCCCACCAGGCACTTTCGTGCGGGTGGAAAACGAAGTAATAACATTACACAACAGTTCTCGATGGGACCCACAGAACAGATATAGATACAACACGACTCCATGGGTCAAGAATACAAATATAATATACAAAGATCCAAATCACCTTGAAAACGATAGTGCGTCCAGCTACAGACAAGATGCAAATAGGGCTAAGAGCCCTGAAGAATAACCAATGGCGTCCATAACCCTGCCCAGGCCAAGCCGGAAGGGTAACCCTGCTAACGGCGTCGATCTCAAAACCTGCTTAAACAAAAGGGGTGCCGACAAAGGGCAAAGGGAAAAGAAGGAGCGTCAGTACTGAGGCCAGTACACGGCGAGACTAGAATTCGGCGGTCCTCGCCTACATAGGTATGGTGGACTGAAGCGGCAGCGGCAGCATGCACTAAACAACCTATAGAGACTTGATACAACTGGCGGCTATCAGAGAGGGGTGAGAAAGACCTATTCGGATCCAACCTGATACTATCATCAAACAAACCCATCCTGGCGTTTCCCCCTCGAGACCAAACGAGGAAGTCAACCGAGGAACTCACACAGTTGGCAGTTTTATTTATTCAGTTATAGTTGCGGCAATTTACTAGTCAGGTTTAGAGAATCATCCTGATAAAGTAAGCAGTGGGCACTTTTAGTTGACCATTCCATCATAGTTGCATCACTTACTAGTCAGATACAATTAGCATGAGATAACCCAAAACCCAGCAGTTGTTGGTACTTTTACTTAGCCATTCCGTTGTAGTGAAGCTGATTACTAGTCAAATCGGATACAAATCAATTTATAACAGTAAACTTTAGTGATAGTTGTCTACGATCAAGAACTGTGCTCCAAGTCGTCCATAACCGCGGACACGGCTTCTCGAAAAGATTTAACCCTGCAGGGGTGCACCAAAGTATCCACATGCACTTCGACCCTTTTTGCCAGATCAGTTAACATACACCCATCGGTATGTCGGCGGGGCCTAAGTCACGACGTTCCCAGACCCAAAGCAAGTACATGGGGGCCACCCCACCAAGTCGACACCCGTAACGAAGTCGGACGGTCTCCGAGACGGACTTAGGGTTTGGGTAGACGGCAGTGAGCGACAGCAAATCCCCAAACGGGGACTGTCGACACCGCGAAAACGTGTCCCGATCCTAAACAGTACAGGTGCTATATGTCGCACAATTTAAATAAAGCAGTAAAGCATGGCATAAAACCTCAAACTAGTTTGTGGCCCCCAGTACAATACTTTGAAATCAGGTAATAACCAATGGGGGGCCCATATCTCCCCACCTGTGGTTAGAGAGCTCGATCTCGGAACAGGTGTCAAGAACTCGGGGTCCTACGGGACACAAGTGGGCGGTCGGAAACCAAATGTTATCTATCACCCACCGATGCCTCTGCTTAATTCAATTTTAGTTGTTAAACATGAATTAAAGTGAAACAATAATTAAAACCATGATCATCTTCAACATCAACATGCGGCAATTCTCCAACAATTGTGGTACTCGGCGACATGCAACAACACTTGAGCAAGCGACTACGACGCGCGGGTCCAACTAGCTACCAAACAACAGGTAATAGGATGTGTCCAGGGCAATATAAGGCTGCAAGTAATATCAAGGGTACGGAAACTAGAGCATCGCGACACAGATAGCAATAGATCAACAGGAGGGAATAAATACTATAAAAGTAAGATAGGTAGAAAGGGGGAGATGCTCGCCTGAAAACATTGTTGAAGATTCAACCGAAGATCGGGGCGAAGCTCACATCAACTCAACGGCCTTATCCGCGAAGAAGCAAAACGCTAGGATAAACACCGGATGCAATATTTAATACAACGGCAGAAGATCGGCATGATGCATGTATGATGCATGGCATGGCAAAGGTGCGGTGCAATTAGGCAAGATTAAGCGGAACCGGGGTCCCGACAATTAAATAGGTGGTGCATGTTGTTTAGAACCCCCGCAATTTAAATGTTGTGTTATCAAGACAAAAGATAGCACCGGTTCGCTACACAAGTTTAAATGAGGCCAATATAAGGCTAGATTTGCCCGCATATGGGCCCCATATTTAATTATGAGGTGAATCGGCATAAGGCCCCAAACCACAGATATGCATGCGAGATGGCAATTAAATATGCAACAATTCATATAGTTGACCATTTATAAAATAGGGTTCTCGGAAAAGGGGTTCACACATTAGGGTTCTCGACGATCTTGGGGTTCCAGGGTTCGGGGTCGGTCTCGGGGTTCGGATCTAGGGTTCGACGGGTTCGTTCTCGGGTAACGGGGTAGATCTTGGCGCATCCGTGGTCTTCGGGTCATGTTGACGGTCATGTCGTTCGGGAAGAAGGACTTGGCGTGCGACGGCGAAGTGCTTGTCGTTCCGGTAGCGATCTTGGCGTCAGGGTTCTCGGTCATCGGTAGATCTTGTCATCGCTTTGGTGTTGGCTCGACACATACGATGGAGATCTTGGGGTACCATCTTGATTATCGGAGGCGAACTTGGGGCTCGTCACCGAGGTCTTCAGGGTTCCCTGTCGGAGTACTTGATGTTCCGGGATGGAGTTCTTGTCGGGGATTATCCGGACACCTTCGGCTCGGTACGGTCTTGGAGTCTCGCGCCCGTGGTCTTGCGCGGTTCTTCGGGGTCTCGTATCCGTGATGGGGGTCTCGACGCTCCACGGTCTTCGGACGCCGGGACGGAGAGCTTGGAGTGTCGCGGTTCCATTGTCGGTGGCGATCTTGTCGACGACATTGATGCGCTTGTCCAACATCTCGTTCCCACCCGCCGGAAGGTCTTGGTTTTGCGGCCGCACATCAACACCATCTCATCGACTTCGTAGCCGCATTGGTATTTGCCAAGATACAACACCACTTCATCATACCATTGCCACACTATCCCGTCGCTTCTAGGGTACACCCCAGGAAAACAAAACCACAGAGCACATGTCGGCGACGGTGGCTCGAGCTTGAGCGACAGCAGGGTGAGGCGGAACTGGGCGAGGCGCGCCGGCGACCAGGCTCGACGGAGGCGGTTTTGCAGGGTGGTGGCGATGGGGAGGCCAGCAGCGAGGGGGGTCGCTCGCGGGCGGACGCAGGCGACGCGGGCGGCGCTCCCGCGCCGGGCGGTGGCGGTGGTCCGCGACGGTCGGCGACCGGCCCGAGGTTGGCGGCGCGGTGCTCTGATGCCGACGGAGGGGCGGCGCTGGAAGCGAGGCTCGCCGGCGGCGGAGCACGGAACGGGGCGCAAGGCGAACGGGAGGCGACGGTCAGAGCGAGGCGGACGGCCGGTCCTGGCGGCGACGGCTTGCGGTGGCGCGCGAGGCCGGAGGTGGACGCGGCCGAGGGGGCAGGGGCGCCAGAGGAGGCGGCGGCGCTGGCGCAGGTGAGGCCGGCGAGCGCGGACTGGGGCGGTGCTGAGGTCGACGGCGGGCTTGGGGGCCGGGGGCGAGGAAGCCGAGGGAGGAGAAGGAGAGACTGGCGGTGGCGGTGGCTGCGTGGGGGAGGGGAAGAGGGGCATGGCGGCGGCCGGAGAAGGGCGCGGCCGACGCGAGGTCCTTGCGGGGCCGGCGAGGTCGGGCCGGGGCCGAGGAGGCGGACGGCGATGCGGGGCGAGGGGGGAGCACCGTGCGCGGCGAGAGGAGGACGGGATCGGGGCACGAGAGGTGGGCGCTGGTGGAGGGAGGCGCGCGGCCGGCGTCGGGCGGCGCGGAAGGTTGGTGGCGGAGGGTGCTGTGGCGGCGGCGACTGCGCCGCGGGCGGCCAGGCACGCGAGGGTGGAAGAAAGGCGGCGGCGGTGGAGCCTGGGGGAGAGGCGGCCGGCGCCGGGGCGAGGAGGGGTGAGGAGGAGGGTGGTCGCGGGGTGCCAAGCCAGGCGAGGAAGAAGAACAGGGGAGGGGGCGTCGCGCGCGTGCGCGTGGGGAGCGTGTTGGTCGGGTGGGTCCCAGGCGCGTGCTTGGCAGCGTGGCGTGGTGGGTGTGTGCTGTTTGGTGTGTGGGTGGCAGGAGAGAGAGTGGGGGGAAGGGAGAGAGGGGTGAGCCAAGTGGCAGAGTTAGATTGGTTAGGGGGGAGGGTGAGAGTGAGGTGGCATGAGATGATTGGGTGAGGTGAGGTGGAGGGGGGGGTGTGGGTAGGTTATCTGGTAGCGTTAGGATTAATGGGGTGGGCCGATTTGAAAAATGGGGGTGGTCGTTCGGGTCGATACGGCCCGTTCGACTGCCCCCGCTAAAACAATTAAACTTTTTTATTTGATTTAAACGAGCCGTGTGCAAACCGATAGCGGCCAAAATAATTACTCCGGAGAACCGGGCTTTGCATTTGAATTAAGATGGGGCGTTTGGAAAACAAATCGGGCTTTGCGAAAATAGTTTTTGACAACCAACATATGATGATGACGATGCAATGCACAAATTCAACGCGATTTTCTAGTAGTGGTTTTTGCGGGATGCCACAATTCGACACCACTAACAAGGGATCTCGCCCTCGAGATCCGCCTCATGGTACCGGGAAGAAGGTCGGCAGTCTGCGTCTTCTCGCTTCGTGTAGATCCTTGCGACACCACTAACAAGAGGTCGTTGTTCGTGATCGTCGAGAGAACACTCCGGGGAACAAAAGGTCGAAGGTAGAGGTATCAACAAATAAAGCCACCTCTAGCTTCCGCGGACGGAGTAAAATTGCATCGATCCACCATTCACTATACACAGCAAATGATAAGAGTAGTGGTATGGTCGCGACTCCATCCCGCACTCAAAGCATTACTATGTACACGAATAGACGGATTATGCAACCAACTCTCAGGATTCAGACTAAAGATCTCGACAAGCGAGGTTCGGAACAAAGGAGTGATGCAGACTCTGCATCGGATCTGGCGTAGAGGATGTCGTCGCGTCGGAAAACACCGGAAGGCACAAACAAGGAATAAAGAATGGTGACACCGTAGACGGATTCATCAGGCAGCTTGAACACCAGATGTAGCAACACCATTATCAAAGGAGGAAGCGAAACCCTGAAGGTACGACGGAACCCAACCATGAGATATCCTGGACTCGAAGAGAGAGAAGAGAGCGGATTCAAAACACGTAGAGGTAAGAGGAGAATAGCAGAGGGTAAGGAGTAAAATCAGACCTAATCAGAACTATCCAACCGATTTTGCAAAATAGTTTTGACACTCTACTTCGGCCGTTAGCTAGGTTATCCTACAGGCTGGACTTGTGGGGCATCGCAACTGCTGAGCTCTGATACCACTCTGTAACACCCTCCGAATCGGCCCTATGCAAGTTTCAGCGATTCCCGCCAAACCTGCATAGAAACGATTCGAAGGTGCCCACCAGGCACTTTCGTGCGGGTGGAAAACGAAGTAATAACATTACACAACAGTCCTCGATGGGACCCACAGAACAGATATAGATACAACACAACTCCATGGGTCAAGAATACAAATATAATATACAAAGATCCAAATCACCTTGAAAACGATAGTGCGTCCAGCTACGGACAAGATGCAAATGGGGCTAAGAGCCCTGAAGAATAACCAATGGCGTCCATAACCCTGCCCAGACCAAGCCGGAAGGGTAACCCTGCTAACGGCGTCGATCTCAAAACCTGATTAAACAAAAGGGGTGCCGACAAAGGGCAAAGGGAAAAGAAGGAGCGTCAGTACTGAGGCCAGTACACGGCGAGACTAGAATTCGGCGGTCCTCGCCTACATAGGTATGGTGGACTGAAGCGGCAGCGGCAGCATGCACTAAACAACCTATAGAGACTTGATACAACTGGCGGCTATCAGAGAGGGGTGAGAAAGACCTATTCGGATCCAACCTGATACTATCATCAAACAAACCCATCCTGGCGTTTCCCCCTCGAGACCAAACGAGGAAGTCAACCGAGGAACTCACACAGTTGGCAGTTTTATTTATTCAGTTATAGTTGCGGCAATTTACTAGTCAGGTTTAGAGAATCATCCTGATAAAGTAAGCAGTGGGCACTTTTAGTTGACCATTCCATCATAGTTGCATCACTTACTAGTCAGATACAATTAGCATGAGATAACCCAAAACCCAGCAGTTGTTGGTACTTTTACTTAGCCATTCCGTTGTAGTGAAGCTGATTACTAGTCAAATCGGATACAAATCAATTTATAACAGTAAACTTTAGTGATAGTTGTCTACGATCAAGAACTGTGCTCCAAGTCGTCCATAACCGCGGACACGGCTTCTCGAAAAGATTTAACCCTGCAGGAGTGCACCAAAGTATCCACAGGCACTTCGACCCTTTTTGCCAGATCAGTTAACATACACCCATCGGTATGTCGGCGGGGCCTAAGTCACGACGTTCCCAGACCCAAAGCAAGTACATGGGGGCCACCCCACCAAGTCGACACCCGTAACGAAGTCGGACGGTCTCCGAGACGGACTTAGGGTTTGGGTAGACGGCAGTGAGCGACAGCAAATCCCCAAACGGGGACTGTCGACACCGCGAAAACGTGTCCCGATCCTAAACAGTACAGGTGCTATATGTCGCACAATTTAAATAAAGCAGTAAAGCATGGCATAAAACCTCAAACTAGTTTGTGGCCCCCAGTACAATACTTTGAAATCAGGTAATAACCAATGGGGGGCCCATATCTCCCCACCTGTGGTTAGCGCGCTCGATCTCGGAACAGGTGTCAAGAACTCGGGGTCCTACGGGACACAAGTGGGCGGTCGGAAACCAAATGTTATCTATCACCCACCGATGCCTCTGCTTAATTCAATTTTAGTTGTTAAACATGAATTAAAGTGAAACAATAATTAAAACCATGATCATCTTCAACATCAACATGCGGCAATTCTCCAACAATTGTGGTACTCGGCGACATGCAACAGCACTTGAGCAAGCGACTACGACGCGCGGGTCCAACTAGCTACCAAACAACATGTAATAGGATGTGTCCAGGGCAATATAAGGCTGCAAGTAATATCAAGGGTACGGAAACTAGAGCATCGCGACACAGATAGCAATAGATCAACAGGAGGGAATAAATACTATAAAAGTAAGATAGGTAGAAAGGGGGAGATGCTCGCCTGAAAACATTGTTGAAGATTCAACCGAAGATTGGGGCGAAGCTCACATCAACTCAACGGCCTTATCCGCGAAGAAGCAAAATGCTAGGATAAACACCGGATGCAATATTTAATACAACGGCAGAAGATCGGCATGATGCATGTATGATGCATGGCATGGAAAAGGTGCGGTGCAATTAGGCAAGATTAAGCGGAACCGGGGTCCCGACAATTAAATAGGTGGTGCATGTTGTTTAGAACCCCCGCAATTTAAATGTTGTGTTATCAAGACAAAAGATAGCACCGGTTCGCTACACAAGTTTAAATGAGGCCAATATAAGGCTAGATTTGCCCGCATATGGGCCCCATATTTAATTATGAGGTGAATCGGCATAAGGCCCCCAAACCACAGATATGCATGCGAGATGGCAATTAAATATGCAACAATTCATATAGTTGACCATTTATAAAATAGGGTTCTCGGATAAGGGGTTCACACATTAGGGTTCTCGACGATCTTGGGGTTCTAGGGTTCGGGGTCGGTCTCGGGGTTCGGATCTGGGGTTCGACGGGTTCGTTCTCGGGTAATGGGGTAGATCTTGGCGCATCCGTGGTCTTTGGGTCATGTTGACGGTCATGTCGTTCGGGAAGAAGGACTTGGCGTGCGACGGCGAAGTGCTTGTCGTTCCGGTAGCGATCTTGGCGTCAGGGTTCTCGGTCATCGGTAGATCTTGTCATCGCTTTGGTGTTGGCTCGACACATACGATGGAGATCTTGGGGTACCATCTTGATTATCGGAGGCGAACTTGGGGCTCGTCACCGAGGTCTTCAGGGTTCCCTGTCGGAGTACTTGATGTTCCGGGATGGAGTTCTTGTCGGGGATTATCCGGACACCTTCGGCTCGGTACGGTCTTGGAGTCTCGCGCCCGTGGTCTTGCGCGGTTCTTCGGGGTCTCGTATCCGTGATGGGGGTCTCGACGCTCCACGGTCTTCGAACGCTGGGACGGAGAGCTTGGAGTGTCGCGGTTCCATTGTCGGTGGCGATCTTGTCGACGACATTGATGCGCTTGTCCAACATCTCGTTCCCACCCGCCGGAAGGTCTTGGTTTTGCGGCCGCACATCAACACCATCTCATCGACTTCGTAGCCGCATTGGTATTTTCCAAGATACAACACCACTTCATCATACCATTGCCACACTATCCCGTCGCTTCTAGGGTACACCCCAGGAAAACAAAACCACAGAGCACATGTCGGCGACGGTGGCTCGAGCTTGAGCGACAGCAGGGTGAGGCGGAACTGGGCGAGGCGCGCCGACGACCAGGCTCGACGAAGGCGGTTTTGCAGGGTGGTGGCGATGGGGAGGCCAGCAGCGAGGGGGGTCGCTCGCGGGCAGACGCAGGCGACGTGGACGGCGCTCCCGCGCCGGGCGGTGGCGGTGGTCCGCGACGGTCGGCGACCGGCCCGAGGTTGGCGGCGCGGTGCTCTGATGCCGACGGAGGGGCGGCGCTGGAAGCGAGGCTCGCCGGCGGCGGAGCACGGAACGGGGCGCAAGGCGAACGGGAGGCGACGGTCAGAGCGAGGCGGACGGCCGGTCCTGGCGGCGACGGCTTGCAGTGGCGCGCGAGGCCGGAGGTGGACGCGGCCGAGGGGGCAGGGGCGCCAGAGGAGGCGGCGGCGCTGGTGCAGGTGAGGCCGGCGAGCGCGGACTGGGGCGGTGCTGAGGTCGACGGCGGGCTTGGGGGCCAGGGGCGAGGAAGCCGAGGGAGGAGAAGGAGAGACTGGCGGTGGCGGTGGCTGCGTGGGGGAGGGGAAGAGGGGCATGGCGGCGGCCGGAGAAGGGCGCGGCCGACGCGAGGTCCTTGCGGGGCCGGCGAGGTCGGGCCGGGGCCGAGGAGGCGGACGGCGATGCGGGGCGAGGGGGGAGCTCCGTGCGCGGCGAGAGGAGGACGAGATCGGGGCACGGGCGGCGGGCGCTGGTGGAGGGAGGCGCGCAGACGGCGTCGGGCGGCGCGGAAGGTTGCTGGCGGAGGGTGCTGTGGCGGCGGCGACTGCGCCGCGGGCGGCCAGGCGCGCGAGGGTGGAAGAAAGGCGGCGGCGGTGGAGCCTGGGGGAGAGGCGGCCGGCGCCGGGGCGAGGAGGGGTGAGGAGGAGGGGTGAGGAGGAGGGTGGTCGCGGGGTGCCAGGCCAGGCGAGGAAGAAGAACAGGGGAAGGGGCGTCACGCGCGTGCGCGTGGGGAGCGTGTTGGTCGGGTGGGTCCCAGGCGCGTGCTTGGCAGCGTGGCGTGGTGGGTGTGTGCTGTTTGGTGTGTGGGTGGCAGGAGAGAGAGTGGGGGGAAGGGAGAGAGGGGTGAGCCAAGTGGCAGAGTTAGATTGGTTAGGGGGGAGGGTGAGAGTGAGGTGGCATGAGATGATTGGGTGAGGTGAGGTGGAGGGGGGTGTGGGTAGGTTATCTGGTAGCGTTAGGATTAATGGGGTGGGCCGATTTGAAAAATAGGGGTGGTCGTTCGGGTCGATACGGCCCGTTCGACTGCCCCCGCTAAAACAATTAAACTTTTTTATTTGATTTAAACGGGCCGTGTGCAAACCGATAGCGGCCAAAATAATTACTCCGGAGAACCGGGCTTTGCATTTGAATTAAGATGGGGCGTTTGGAAAACAAATCGGGCTTTGCGAAAATAGTTTTTGACAACCAACATATGATGATGACGATGCAATGCACAAATTCAACGCGATTTTCTAGTAGTGGTTTTTGTGGGATGCCACACTCTCCTCCTCGCGTGCTCTCTCTTCCTCTCTGTTACGCGCAAGCCCGAACCCTAGCTCGGCATGGCCGCCGGCTAGCCGCCTCCCCTCGCCCATCCGACACCGTCACAAGATTCGCCTGGACGCGAGCTTCCTCCTCCCCGAAGGAATCGGTCCAGGACGTCCCCAATCGCCGCATCGACCCCTTCTTCCTCAACACCGACGAGGTCTGCCGAGCACCTCGCTGTTGATTCTGGCCTCGCCTGTCCTCCCCGAGCCGTCTATTAGCACCAGGGTGAGCATACGGTGCTCAAGGCACCCTCCGTTCCCTCTCTCTCGTGCTGTAGTGTTGCCCCGATGAACACCTGCCGCCGTTGCCGCTATTCGCCATCGCAGGCCCCGCTCCGGTGACCCTAAAGGGGCGGCACCATCGCTATGTGGTTCCCCTCCTTGAGCTCTTTCCAGCGCACCCTCCCGCGCATCCAGGCGTGCCCTGGTTCGCCGCTGGCGACCACCGTCTGGTGGCTCCGCCGTGCGTCAGGTGGCGCTGACGCAGCGCGTGCGTGGCCTGCTAAGGTGGCCTTGGGCCCAGCAGTCAGTGGCTGAGTCTGGCCTCTGCCTCGGTGAGAAAAGTTTAGGGTTAGGGCCCCTGACGCCAGCATGATGCATTAATCTGTTATATTTGTTTAAATACTTTCTGAAATTCATTCTAGAAATAAATAACCCAGGTGGGCCCAGGATGTCAGGTTTTTAATATTTTCCATAAATAATTTCTTAAATTAATAAAAGTATGACATGTGGGCCCAATTTGGAAATTAATTTAAATTTTCCAAAAATGTTTTAAAATGAATTAAAATTGGAGAAAATCATAACTAATTCGTTTTAAATTAGTAAAATACAAATAATATACCAAAATATTCAGAAAAATAAGAGCTATGCAATAGCAATATAATCATGCATTGTTAACCAACTTTCATGACAAGTTTAATTAGAAGAATCATTTGAATCCCACGGGTGATTTCGAGGATCCCCGTGTTCTAGGGTTTGGACCTCTCGGACCCGTTTAAAATGACCAAGCATGTTCTAGGGTTCATTTCAACACTATTTAACTTGTCATATCATCCATATTGATTGTGCATTGCATTATTCCATGTCTTGATTGTCGCTTTTCTTTCCGGTATTGGTTCTTCGCGATAGGATCCGAGCCCGAGGATGAAGTCAATAACACCGAAGATCCATATCTATCTGCTGACGGACAAGGCAAGCGTAGGCTCTCATTCTGAACCTACTTTTACAAAGTATATTACTTTCTCGCTATGATGCACACGATTCCAATGTGGTTTTTTGTCAGTAGCTAGAGTTACCTATCTGCTGCACAGTTTCCCTTTTGTAGCCTTAAACTCCTGATAAACTGCTCCTAGCGTACCTAGGTATGGCATTTGAGCGTTGCTAGAGCTTTTGTGATCGACAGCTTAGCCATGCACAGTAACAACATCTGATCTATCCGAATGACGAATGAGAAATGCCGGTGAGTCTAGAAAGGTAGGAGATGGTGACATCATCAAAGGAGTTAACTAAACATGCTAAGCCTTGTATGGGAGGCCACGTTGGGTGTGGTTTTTGTAGTCCCATGCTCGCCACCACTAGGAACTGAGTTCTTACCTTGGGAACCAAGACGAGCGTACAACCACATGGGGCCTGGACAACCCCTCGACTAACTAACTTGCCTAGTAGATTCCATGAGTCACATAGTTCGGGCTTTCCATTTGGCATACGCATTGAAAATGTTTTTGAAAGAGGGGGTGAAGGAGGTGCATCATAACAGGTAGGGAAGCGTGGACCGGGTTGCTTGGGGTCGATGGAGCCCCTGGTGAACCAACCTCGCCTCACATCTTTAGGGACCGGCTTCGGGACTTGACCCGTTACGGCGGAACCATCCCTAGGGCGTGACTCATGGTCTCGGCGAAAGCAAGGTAAAGGTCGTGGTCAACCACTCTCTGCCGGCCTTCCCAGGAAGAGGGCTAATGTTAACTGGCATTAAGAATCGGTTGGTACGTGTGAGTAAAGTTGTACACCCCTGCAGGGTTAAATCTTTTCAAAAAGTCGTGTTCACGGTTATGAACGCTTGGCGACCGGACTTAAGATCATAGACAACATTAACCACTATAAAACTTGTTGATCCACGTGTGCTTAAGGATGCTTCCTCCGGTTCGAGGGGGTGATCCTAGATAAGAGGTTCTAAAGAAGCTGGTGGTTATCAAGATGTGATGAATAAGATGAAGAAGTCGTTATCTTATCTTTTTTAAAAGATTCTAAGTAGACGAGCCTCTTCTCTCTCTTGTTTACAAATAAAGATTGCTTTACACAAAAAGTAAACCCTGACAAAGCCTTTCTAGCCAGAGCATGTAGATACTAGGTTATCTAAGTCTTGTGGAGTATATTCTCGTACTCAGACTTGCACCATTGTTGTTTTTCTATAGATGATCTAATTGAAACTGAAGGTGGCTTCTACGTTGACATCGACGAGTAGTTGGGGATCCCAGGTAGCACCCTGAGGACTATGGGATAGACGTCGCTTATGTTTATGGCCTCTTAGGACTTTTGCTAAGTTGTTGTGTAAAACAACATATTTGCTTTCGTTGTGTGATGTAATGTTGGGTCTATGACCTCTAGTTTGTAAAAGCTCTAATATCTTACTCTGCTAAGAGTTTAAACTTATGCTGTTGAATCCCTGAGTTCTGTAATGTTACTGAATCTTTCTGTGATCTTCTGTGATTGGAGTTGAGCTTATCTTAGATGTGATCTGAGGTTAGTTTAACCCTAATCCCGGAGGTGTTACCTGTTTTGGTATCAGAGCAGGACTTCCTGTAGGAAACCCTTTTATTGGTCAATGTTGAGTCTAGAAGCTGACAAAACTATTTAAAATTAAAAAATTATCTGTAGAAACTCTGACTAGGATTCTTTTTACTCCTTCTCTGGTATGTTTCTGATACTGGAGTTTTCTTACCCTATTTGGTTTGAAAAGGTTTCCATTCCTTACCTCATATCTCAAAACTTTTAGGAGCGTGGTTTTGGGGTTGTTTTTCTAAAGTACTCCATACTTGGTTGCTATTCTCAGAGTTCCAAGATATCTCAGTTTTGCTTGGTGTGTAACATCTTTGCATTCCATTGTCAGGTTTGTAAGTCAGCTGGTTAGTGTATACAATAGTATGCTTTGATGCTACCATGCTTGATAAGATGATACGTTTATATCAAGTACTCTTTGTTCATCTTTCCGTCCTATTCCTTTCAATCCCTTGTCTAATTATTTTTGTTCTTTCAGGATGGGTGACACCTCTCGTGCACGTACCCGTGCTCATGCTCGTGGTGCTGCAAATGAGGGTGAATCTTCCAACCTTCCTCCACCGCCGTCCATGGTTCAACTTATGGCCATGTACGAAACCAATCGTGCTGACAATATGAGGCTCCTTGAAAGGATTGAGCACAACACTGCTCAATGCCAGAACAATCAAGTTGGTATCAAGGACTTCACACGTCTCACTCCGCCAGTTTTCAGCTATTCCACTGAGCCACTTGATGCGGGCTACTGGCTTCGCACTATGGAGCGCAAACTTCAGGTTGGTCATGTTGCTCAAGATGATTGGGTGAATTTTGCTGCCTATCATTTGGAGGGAGCAGCTAACTCCTGGTGGGAAAATTTCTTGGCTATGCACGAAGCTCAACATGTTGTTACATGGCAAGAGTTCACTGAAGCCTTTTGAGCATATCATATTCCAGAGGGTTTGATGGATCAGAAGAGGGAGGAGTTCCTCAAGCTGAAGCAGGGCACTGGTTCTGTGTGTGAATACCAGCGCAACTTCAATCGTCTTGCCTGCTATGCTACTGAAGAGGTCTCCACTGATGCTAAGAAGCAAGCTCTGTTCTGCAAGGGACTGGATCCTGAGGTTCGTCGTGATATCCACCTCATGGACTTTGGTAACTTCCAAGGTCTTGTCAACAAGGCTATGAAGGCTGAGAGTGGAAAAGTGGAGTATGAAGAAACCCGTAAGCGTCCTCAGGAGGGGTACAACAAGGCCGGTTCTAGCAATAAGAAGCGTCGTGTCTTCGTGCCTTACAGTGTCGTGCCACGTGCTCCTTACAACCCAAGGACTTCTGGATATGCTCCTCGCCCGAATGTTAATCCAAACAATGCTGGTGGATCAAACTACCCTTCTTCTGGCAATGCATCAGGTTTTATATGCTTCAATTGTCGCCAGCCTGGGCACTATGCAAAGGAGTGTCCTCAAAAGAATGCCGCTGAGAAAGCACCACCACCAAAGAAGAATGATAAGTATCAAGGTGCTGGAAGAGGTCGCCTGAACCATATTTCTGCCGAGGAGGCTCAGGAAGATCCAAGCGTCATTATGGGTACACTTCAAATCAATCAAATTCCAGCTAAAGTTTTGTTTGATTCTGGAGCATCGCATTCATTCTTGTCACAAGCTTTTGCTCAAATGCATGGGATGAGTTTTGAGGGGTTGTCTGTTCCTCTGCTAGTTCAGTCTCCTGGTTCTTGGTGGTGTTCCACCATAGTTAGTCATGGGAATCTAATTGAAGTTGCATTTCAACTTTTCCCCACTTCTTTGATTTCCCTCAAGTCAACTGACATTGACATCATCTTGGGAATGGATTGGTTGACCCGTTACCAAGCTATCCTTGATTGTACAACTAAGTCACTAACTCTGACTAGTCCTGCTGGCATAACCGTCAAGTATTAGACCGTAGGGTCACTATCTCCTTCAGCTATTTCTATCCCTGAAGCAGAGTTGTATGCTCTTGAAGTTCTACCTCCATTAGAGATTCAAGATGTTTCCGTGGTTTGTGAGTTCCTAGATGTATTTCCTGAGGAGTTTCCTGGCATGCCACCTGATCGAAGTGTGGAGTTTGTCATAGAGTTAGCTCCTGGAACTGCTCCTGTTTCTAAAAGACCCTACCGTATGCCTCCTCATGAGCTTGTGGAGTTGAAAAAGCAATTAGAGGAGTTAGAAGGAAAAGGATACATTCAACCCAGTACATCTTCTTAGGGATGTCCTACCATCTTTGTTAAGAAGCGGGATACCAATATACCGCGTCTGGTTGTGGATTATCGCCCACTCAATGATGTGACCATCAAGAACAAGTATCATATCCCTAGGATCAATGATATATTTGATCAGTTAAGTGGTGCCACTGTCTTTTCCAAAATGGATTTAAGGTCAGGGTATCACCAGATAAAGATCCGTAAGGAAGATATTCCAAAGACTGCTTTCACCACTCGTTATGGTCTTTGCGAGTATACAGTCATGTATTTTGGTCTTACCAATGCTCTAGCCACTTTTATGCGGCTTATGAACTCTGTCTTCATGGAGTATCTTGACAAGTTCATCGTGGTCTACATCGATGATATTTTGGTCTATTCCAAGACTGAGGAAGAGAACGCTTAACATCTTCGTTTGGTGTTGACAAAACTTCGAGAACATCGTCTCTATGCCAAGTTCTCCAAATGTGAGTTTTGGTTACAAGAGCTCGTATTCCTTGGTCATGTTGTTTCCGCCAAAGGGGTTGCTGTTATCCCAGATAAGGTCCAAACTATTCTCGACTAGGAGTCTCCTAAATCCGTCAAGGATGTCCGAAGTTTTCTTGGGATGGCTGGTTATTACCATCGATTCATCGAGAACTTCTCCAGGATTGCAAAGCCAATGACTGGTATTCTTAAGAAGGATAAGAAGTTTGAATGGTCTGATAAGGCTAAAGAAAGCTTCCAGATGTTGAAAACCAAGTTAACAACTGCTCCGGTGTTGGTCCTCCCAGACACTAGCAAAGACTTTGTTGTCTTCTGCGATGCTTCTCACCAAGGTCTCAGATGTGTGCTAATGCAAGATGGGCATGTGGTGGCTTATGCCTCCCATTAGCTAAAACCACATGAGAACAACTACCCAACTCATGATCTTGAGCTTGCAGCTGTTGTTCATGCTCTTAAGCAATGACGACATTACCTTCTCGGTAGTCGTTGCAAGTTATACTCGGATCATTAGAGTCTGAAGTATATTTTCACACAACCTGGTCTGAATCTCAGGCAAATAAGATGGTTGGAACTCATCAAAGACTATGATTTGGGTCTCAACTATCAACATGGCAAAGCCAATGTCGTTGCTGATGCGCTAAGTCGTAAGTATTATTGCAACAATCTGATGATCAAACAATCACAACCTTCTCTTCATGAGGAATTTGCTCGATTGAATCTTGAAGTAGTTCCCCGTGGATTCCTTTCTACCCTTGAAGTGAAGTCCTCTATAGAGGATGAAATAAAGCTTGCTTAGAAATATGATTCTGAGATTGATGAGATAAAAAGGAACATTGCTAGCTGAGTTGCTAAATGTTTCTCAATTGATGATCAAGGAGTAGTTTACTTTGGTACCTGTCTGGTAGTGCCAAAGAGAACAAAGTTGAGGGATTTAATCCTCCGAGAAGCTCATGAATCACCTCTTTCTATCCACCCTGTAGGTACCAAGATGTATCGGGATCTTCGTCAAAGATTCTGGTGGTCTGGTATGAAGAAGGATATCGCTCGTTTTGTTGCTGAATGTGACGTTTGCGGTCGCGTCAAAGCTGAGCACAAAAGACCCGCTGGTCTCTTGCAACCACATAGAATCCCTGAATGGAAATGGGATGAAGTTGGCATGGATTTCATTACTAGTCTTCCTAAGACTCAAAAGGGAAATGATGCCATCTGGGTAATTGTTGACTATCTGTCCAAGGTTGCTCACTTCCTACCTGATCATGAGAATATTAATGCCAGTCAGTTAGCAGATCTATATATATCTCGAATAGTTGTCCTTCATGGGATCCCGAAGAAAATCGTCTCTGACCGAGGGAGTTTGTTCACCTCAAGGTTCTGGACAAGTTTTCAAAATGCTATGGGAACTCGCCTCTCCTTCAGTACAGCTTATCATCCTAGCACCGGTGGCCAGACCGAAAGAGTGAATCAAATCCTTGAAGACATGCTTAGAGCGTGTGTCATATCTTTTGGCAAGAACTGAGAGAAATGCCTTCCTTTTGCTGAATTCTCCTACAACAACAGTTTTCAGTCCAATATAGGTATGGCACCATTCCAGTTCCTATATGGAAGAACCTGTCGTACTCCTTTGAACTGGTCAGAAACCGGCGAAAGAAAGTTCTTTGGACCTGATATGATCCAGGAAGCAGAAGATCAAGTCCGCATTATTCGAGATCGTTTGAAAACTTCCCAGTCTCTCCAGAAAAGCTATCATGATCATCACCATCAACATGTTGAATATGAAGTTGGTGATCAGGCTTATTTTCGGGTCACTCCTTTAAAGGGTGTCCATCGTTTCGGCATCAAAGGCAAACTGGCTCCTCGCTATGTTGGTCCTTTTCGCGTTCTGTCCAGGCAAGGTAACCTCGCATACAAACTGGACCTGCCCGCCAACTTTCCTGAGGTGCATGACGTCTTTCACGTGTCTCAACTTAAGTGTTGCTTCAAAGATCCCGTCCATGGTGTTGATCACCAAACTCTTGATCTCCAGAAGGATCTGACTTATCGTGAGTATCGTGTTCGTATCCTTGATGAAACTGAGCATAAGACTCATCGTAAAAACATCAAGTTTCTGAAAGTTCAGTGGTCTCATCACTCTGAGGATGAAGCAACCTGGGAACAAGAAGACGTCTTCGATCTGAGTACCCTGCCTTCTTTTCTAAAACTTAGGAATCTCGGGGCGAGATTCTTGTAAGGGGGGTAGAGCTGTAACAACCCAAGATTGGAATATATGTAATTAGTACTTAAGCATTGCATGCATCTGTTTAACTCAATAAAATATATGCATGAGATCAAGTGTGTGAATCAAAATACAAGTACAAAACCCTAAACCCTAGTCCTTCCCCCTCTCCTTGAAACTACATTCAAATGGTGTTTGAATTTTGAAAACTACAAAATAATGGAGCCCAAATGCTTTTCAAGGGCCCCTGAATATTTTATATACTTTACCAAAGTCTAGTATTTTTGAATTATTCAAAACAAAATTCAAATGAAATTACAAAAGAGAAAACTGAAAACAGAAAAAGAAAAGGATTTCTGGAAGAAAAACCTAATCCTAAACCCTAACCAGGCCGACCCATCTCTCTTCCCCTCTCCCTACCGCTCGCATGCACAAGCCAGCGGCCCAGCGCAGCCCACTCCTGGCACATAACCCTTCGCCCATCTTTCCTGTCATCTTCCTCGCTGACGGCAGGCAGCTCGCTATCCCTGCTGCAGCCGCCCGATGCCGCCCCGTTGCTACGATGCGCGCCGCCGCTCTAGAGCAAGGATAAGAATCAGCGCTGCACGTCTCCCTCTCGTCCCTATCCTCTCCTCTTCGCACGCTCTCTCTTCCTCTCTATTACGCGAAAGCCCGAACCCTAGCTCGCCATGGCCGCCGGCTAGCCGCTGTTCCCGGCCTCCCCTCGCCAATCCGCCACCGCCACAAGCTTCGTCTCGACGCGAGCTTCCTCCTCCCCAAAGGAATCGGTCCAGGACGTCCCCAATCGGCCGCATCGACCCCTTCTTCCTCAACACCGACGAGGACTGCCGAGCACCTCGCTGTTGATTCTGGCCTTGCCTGTCCTCCCCGAGCCGTCTATTAGCACCAGAGTGAGCATACGGAGCTCAAGGCACCCTCCGTTCCCTCTCTCTCTCGCGCTGTAGCGTTGCCCCGATGAACACCTGCCACCGCCGCCGCTATTCGCCGTCGCAGGCCCCGCTTCGGTGACCCTAAAGGGGCGGCACCAGCGCTATGCGGTTCCCCTCCTCGAGCTCTTTCCAGCACACCCTCCCGCGCATCCAGGTATGCCCTGGTTCGCCGCCGGCGACCACCGTCTGGTGGCTCCGCCGTGCGTGTGGTGGCACTGACGCAGCGCGTGCGTGGCCTGCTAAGGTGGCCTTGGGCCCAGCAGTCAGTGGTTGGGTCTGGCCTCTGCCTCGGTGAGAAAAGTTTAGGGTTAGGGCCCCTAACGTCAGCATGATGCAGTAATCTGTTATATTTGTTTAAATACCTTCTGAAATTCATTCTAGAAATAAATAACCCAGGTTGGCCCAGGTTATCAGGTTTTTAATATTTTCCATAAATAATTTCTGAAATTAATAAAAGTATGACACGTGGGCCCAATTTGGAAATTAATTTAAATATTCCAAAAATGAATTAAAATTAGAGAAAATCATAACCAGTTCATTTTAAATCAGAAAAAATACAAATAATATACCAAAATGTTTAAAAAATAAGAGCTATGCAATAGTAGTATAATCATGCATTGTTAACCAACTTTCATGACAAGTTTAATTAGAAGAATTATTTGAACCCCACAGGTGATTCCGAGGATCCCCCTGTTCTAGGGTTTGGACCTCTCGGACCCCGTTTAAAATGACCAAGCATGTTCTAGGGTTCATTTCAACACTATTTAACTTGTCATATCATCCATATTGATTGCGCATTGCATTATGTCATGTCTTGATTGTCGCTTTTCTTTTCGGTATTGGTTCTTCGCGATAGGATCTGAGCCTAAGGCTGAAGTCAACAACACCAAAGATCCATATATGTCTGCTGACGAACAAGGCAAGCGTAGCCTCTCATTCTGAACCTACTTTTACAAAGTATATTACTTTCTCGCTATGATGCACACGATTCCAATGTGGTTTTTTGTCAGTAGCTAGAGTTACCTATCTGCTGCATAGTTTCCTTTTTGTAGCCTTAAACTCCTGATCCACTGCTCCTAGCGTACCTAGGTCTGGCATTTGAGCGTTGCTAGAGCTTTTGTGATCGACATCTTAGCCATGCATAGTTAAAACATCTAATCTATCCGAATGACGAATCAGAAATGCCGGTGAGTCTAGAAATGTAGGAGATGGTGACATCATCAAAGGATTTAACTAAACATGCTAAGGCTTGTATGGGAGGCCACATTGGGTGTAGTTTTTGTAGTCCCATGCTCGCCACCACTAGGAACTGAGTTCTTACCTTTGGAACCAAGACGAGCGTATAGCCACATGGGGCCTGGACAACCCCTCGACTAACTAATTTTCCTAGTAGATTCCATGAGTCACATAGTTTGGGATTTCCATTTGGCATACACATTGAAAATGTTTTCGAAAGAGGAGGTGAAGGAGGTGCATCATAACAGGTAGGGAAGCGTGGACCAGGTTGCTTAGGTTCGATGGAGCCCCTGGTGAACCAACCTCGCCTCACATCTTTAGGGACCGGCTTTGGGACTTGACTCGTTATGGCGGAACCATCTCTAGGGCGTGACTCACGGTCTCGGCGAAAGCAAGGTAAAGGTCGTGGTCAACCACTCTCTGCCGGCCTTCCCAGGAAGAGGGCTAATGTTAACTGGCATTAAGAATCGGTTGGTACGTGTGGGTAAAGTTGTACACCCTTGCAGGGTTAAATCTTTTCGAAAAGCCGTGTTCACAGTTATGAACGCTTGGTGACCGGACTTAAGATCATAGACAACATTAACCACTATAAAACTTGTTGATCCATGTGTGCTTAAGGATGCTTCCTCCGGGTCAAGGGGTGATCCTAGATAAGAGGTTCTGAAGAAGCTGGTGGTTATCAAGATGTGATGAATAAGATGAAGAAGTCGTTATCTTATCTCTTTTAAAAGATTCTGAGTAGACGAGCCTCTTCTCTCTCTTGTTTACAAATAAAGATTGTTTTACGCAAAAAGTAAACCCAGAGAAAGCCTTTTTAGCCAGAGCATGTAGTTACTAGGTTATCTAAGTCTTGTGGAGTACATTCTCGTATTCAGCCTTCAACCATTGTTGTTTTTCTACAGATGATCTAGTTGCAACTGAAGGTGGCTTCTACATTGACATCGATGACTAGTTGGGGGTCCCAGGTAGCAGCCTGAGGACTATGGGATGGACGTCGCTTCTGTTTATGGCCTCTTAGGCCTTTTGCTAAGTTGTTGTGTAAAACAACATATTTTCTTTCGCTATGTGATGTAATGTTGGGTCTATGACCTCTGGTTTGTAATAACTCTAATATCTTACTCTGCTAAGAGTTTAAACTTATGCTGTTGAATCCCTGAGTTTTGTAATGTTACCGAATCATACTGTGATCTTATGTGATTGGAGTTGAGCTTATCTTAGATGTGATCTGAGGTTAGTTTAACCCTAATTCCAGGGGTGTTACATGTGACAAAATCTAGTATTTTCTTTTCTCCTAATACTCATGCTATTTTGAGATCAGAAATATGTGAAACCCTGCCTATAGATACAGAAACTCTGTCAGATAAATATTTGGGACTTCCTACACTTGTTGGAGCGGATAGGAGCAATTGCTTTTTTACATTTTGTAGAAAGAATTATTCAGCGCATCAATGGATGGAAAGAGAAACATTTATCCATTGGAGGAAAGGAAATTCTATTGAAGGAGGTAGCACAAGCTATCCCTGTTTATGCTATGTTGGTTTTCCAGATTCCAAAAGGATTTTGTAAAAGGATGATGGGCGCTATCTCAAAATTTTGGTGGGGAGATGATGCAAATAGTCACAAAATGCATTGGTATGCATGGTGGAAGTTGTGTCACCCAAAAAGTGAAGGTGGCATGGGCTTTCGATATTTCCATTCTTTCAACCTTGCCATGTTGGCTAAATAAGTGTGGAGATTGATTGATGAACCAGAATCCCTGTATCCTCAAGTTTTGCGGGCAAAATACTACCCCATCGTGATATTCTCAAAGCTGGCCTCAAGGCGGGGTCATCTTTCACATGGCAAAGTATTCTAGCAGTGTATATCACCATGTTAGTATTAATGTCTGGAATGATTCCTGGATCATAGCTACTTTCAAAAGAGGATATATTTGGCGTCTAGGAGAGTGGAGTTAGTATTAATGTCTGGAATGATTCCTGGATCCCTGCTAGCCCCAACAGAATGATCGGCCGCCATGAGGTTTTCTGAAGCTTTAACCACAAGGAACCAGACCATCTATACAAAGGTATATGAATTGATTGATCTGACATTGGGTCAATGGGATGAAGAGATAATGTGATCTATATTAAGTCCAGTGGATGTTGGCCGTGTTCTTCAGATACCTCTAAATAATCAGGGGTTCAATGATTTCATTGCATGGAACTATACTAATAGTGGTCGGTTTACTGTCCGCTCGGCCAACTATATTCAATGGAAACACCAATTCGGACCTTCTGCTGGGCAATTTGCGCTACCAGGAGGATCGGCAAAAAAGCCAGCATGGAAGATTATATGGAAGCTCAAGGTTCCGATGAAGGTGAATTTTTTTATTTGGCGGGCTTTGCATGGAATCATCCCAATAAAATGTGTGTTGGATAACCGCCATATTGGTACTAGCGGTGAATGCCCAATTTTTCATCAAGGAGCGGAAGAAATCCGACACTTATTATTTACTTGATCTACTATCGCTGACCTCTGGGCTTAATTAGGCATCAAAGCCCTAATCGATGAAGCTGCTCTGGTTGACCAAGCAGGATCAAGTATCCCGGAGCACTTATTTCGCTCCCCTAACAATATTTTTCCGGGTATGCGGATAGTCCAACTAAAAGAGACGGTGGCCATGACTTGTTGTACTTATGGTGGATACGATGTCGTCGAACACATAAAGAAGAAGTTCCCCCATTATCTAAATGCAAGGTATCAATTCTGGCGACAACAACTAATGCTGCAAAAACCACTAGAAGTACTGGTACGACGAGACAAGATAAATGGTCAAAACTAATGCCTAGAGTTGTTAAAGTCAACATGGATGCATCCTTCCATGAAGAATCACGCTCTGGTTCAGCAGGAGAGATAATTCGGGACTACAAAGGACAATTTGTTGGAGATGCAGGCTTTAATATCCAATATGTGTCTTTGGTGGCTATGGATGAAGTAATGGAAATGAGAGGAGGCTCGCTATTGATAACAGATTGGAATTTAATAGAGTCATTGCGGAGTCTGATTCACTTGAAACCATTGAAGCATGCAACGGGGGCGAAAGATGGTGGAGTGAATCTTCGGCCATTCTTGCAGATTGTGTGGATCTTTCTTCTTCCATAGGAAGTGTCACCTATCAATTTTGTCCAAGAGAAGCTAATCAGGTGGCTAATTATATAGCTAGGTTTTTCTTTCAGAATAAGATCGCTTGTACCTGGGATGATGATCCTCCTAGCTTTATTTTAGACTCTCTTGTAAATGATGTAACTGTACCATGATTACAACAACAAGTTTCAGAAGCACACTTCTCCTTACCAAGGTACCTAATGGGACTGGAAGGTTTTTAATGAGGCGGATTGCTTGCTTAATACAAGGATCGTTTACCTCAAAAAAACTGCTTAGAGAAGAAAAATGGATTCTGTAATAGGATCGCTAGTTCGATACAATACTTCGGATCATTAGGGCGTGTTTGGTTCTGGTGCGAGTTTTTTCTAATGCATGCAACTTGCACGCCGGGATTAGGATCTGGGACAAATTATCCCCCTTATTTGGTTCCATGACACTATTTAGGACTTGGGCAGAATTGAGGCCTCGTTGTTTGGTGGGCTGTATTAGGCCTGTGAGAAAGAAATCCGCGTGTTTGGTTTCAGCTATCTCATGTGCTCCGGTAATACTTCGGGACAATAAGTAAATATGGACAAGTCCTCTGTTTTATTCAGTAAGGGATGTCTAGAGCTGGTACGAGAGTGTATCAAGAATGAGCTGATGGTTTTCAAGGAGGCTCTTAATGAAAAATACCCGGGGATGCTGTCGAATATTGGGAGGTCCAAGAGTGGCTTTCAAGTACCTCAGGGATAGAGTGTGGAGGACGATACTAGGCTAGATGGAGAAATTATTCATGTGGAGGCAAGGAGATTCTAATTAAGACGGTGGCCCAGTCAATCCCTATCTTCTCCATGTCTTGTTTCAAGCTACCGTGAGGGTTGTGCCAGCACATCAACGCCATGCTCCAACAGTTCTCGTGGGGCTGTAAGGAGGGGAAGCGCAGGACTTTCTAGGTATCCTATGATCAGATGACGCAAGCTAAGTATGTTGGAGGGTTGGGGTTTCACGATATGGAGATGTTTAATTTGGCTATGCTTGCACGACAGGTGTTGCGTATTGTTCAGACTCCCACATCTTTGAGTGCATGGGTTCTCAAGGCAGTCTACTACCCACAATCGGACCTCCTGGAGGCGGAGCTTGGTTCCCACCCCTCCTAGGTATGGCATGCGCTGTTGGAGGGAAGGGATGCATTAAAAGTGGGTCTCATAAGGAGAATTGGAGATGGGAGATCAACCCATGACTGGACGCAAAGCTAGATCCCACGTGATGAGATGCGGATCCCAGTGGCTCCTCTTAAACAGGATGCACCACAGATGGTTGCGGATTATATTGACCAGACTTTGGCATCATGGAATTATGAGAAGATCGATGAGTTATTTCTCCCCATGGACGTTGAGTTGATCAAGCGCATCCCTTTGAGTACGAGAGAGGCGATAGGGACTTTTGGTCATGAAATTTTGAGCGATTCTGATTGTTTTCTGTTCGGTTGGCTTACAGGGCGCTGGCCACCATGAAGCGGACGAGAGAGGCATGGCTTTAGGGACGTTCCTCTTCATCCAGTTCTTCTGAGGAGGGAAAGATCTGGGTAAAGCTGTGGAAATGCAAGGTCCTTACCAAGTTAAGGGTTTTTCTCTGGAGGCTTGCACTCGCCTCGGTCCCTACAAACGATGTGCGGCACAATCGAGGTATGGCTCCCTCCAGCGCATACTCGATGGAATGGAGGATTCCTGGTGGCACTCGCCCATAGGTTGTACTCTGTCGCGGTGCGTATGGGATCTGGCTTATCCGGCTGTTGTTGAGCATATGATGGAAACAACAGAATCGTCTGCCAGACAATGGATCTTTACCATGATGAGTTCTCTGAATCACGAGGAGTTTACCAAGTTGGTTACTATGTGGGCAATTTGGCACGCGCGACGCAAGATCATCCACGGGGATATCTGCCAGAGTACGATATCGACCCACATGTTTATGGAGAGTTTTCCGAATGATCTTGGAGTGTGTCAGAAGGGAAATATGAGACCTACTATGGCTGCTCATCAGAGTGTTCGCATGACGAATTGGATCACGCCGCTGCTTGGGCATTGCAAATTGAATGTGGATGGAGAGGTAGCTAAGACAGCTAGGAGAGGTGCGGCTGGAGTAGTGTGTCATTCCCAGGAAGGTGCTTTCCTTGGTGCGTCAGTGGTGGTGTTTGGCGGCGTCACAGACCCATGCTGCCTGGAAGCTCTAGCATGCAGGGAGGCCACCACACTAGTTCTTGACTTGCATATTGGAAGGGCTCTAGTGGCCTCGGACTGCACGGAGGTTATCCAAGGTTTGCATAGCGCCAACTTGGGTCGCTTCAGCTGTATACTGAAGGAGATCGAGGGAAGGTCGAAGGATCATGTGGGTATACCTTTCTGCCATGAGAAGCTGAGCTGCAATGAGGAGGCGCATATATTGGCCAGACTAGGCACATCTCTTAATGTTGGTAGACATGTCTAGTTTCTTACCTCTCCCGAGGGGCTAAACATTCCTGGTTGATGCTTGAATAAAAGTGTCAGTGTCTCAAGAAAATGTGCTCTGGTAACCTCTTCACCAGATGGTGAGCTTAACACACATCACAAGTAAGTCTTAACCATAGCAAGCACACACCAAAGTACATAAACATTATAAGAAACAACACAACATAAGTTCACAACAATCAAAGTCACACAACAAAGTACACAACAAAGATTAGAGGTCGATCATGGAAAGGGCTAGATCATGTTGCAGGCACTTTTCATGACTTAAATCATGGTGTACTCGAAGATGGTGACCTTGAACAGGTCACCCTTCAGCATCTTGAAGGTCAATAAGTACCCGATCTTGACCTGGTGTGCAATGGCGAAGACAGCCCACCCCTGGTCAAGGCAGATCCTGCCGTTGACATCCCAAAGCTTCACCATCCAGCTGGATCCGGTGTTTGTCTTCATCACGATCATCCTTGGCACATTTCCGAGGAAAGGCCTGAAGCCGTCTGGGCTTGGCAGCAGGTCTAACACAGGTGCCAAGATCACCTTAGAAAAATGGGTTGGACCTACCTGGTCATGGAAGAGCCCTATCTTGAGAGACTTGCCCCTCGGCCTCTTGTTTCCGCTGCCCTCACCACCATCGTTACTCCTCTTGGAGGCACTACCCTCAACATCATCTCTGGAGCATGCTCCTCCATTGGTGGGGAGAGCACCTCCGATCAACGTCCTCGAGCACTACAACAAGAATTAGCCCATGTGATCAGACATGAACAATGAACATAACACATGTGATCAGACATGAACAATGAACATAACACATGGCTTCATATGCAATGGCACAGAGGCAAAGGGATTCTCGTCATGAGCAACAGAAATGAACAATGAATTTGGTTAGCACACAAATTTGTTCATGAAGAGGATCCCCTTGCATGTCATTGTGCTACTTACTAATCATCGACCAAAGGAAGCAAAACATGACCAAATCGATGCCCAACTTCAGAATAACTAGCACAAACAAGGTAGAGCTAGTGCTACAGGGACCAGAGGACATGCACATCAAATTTTGTTGTGCATACCATCTGGTTCCTATAGCACCAGCTCTATGAACGCATTATACTAGGTGTCATCACAAGCCGCATTCATAGAATAAACAACAATTTCCTCATAGTATAGAGCATTGACAACATGAAGTGATGATCCTACCGAACCAAGTTCCATCATCTTGAATAGATGACAGAACCAGGTTCGAAAGGACCATCGCTTCCACTAGCTTGCAGTGCGTATGTAATCACCGTCAGTCACAAAATTTTTGCCTCATATTAGGCATTGTGTGTCCAAGATCAATCATAAGACATGCTACGAAGCAACCTAGTACAATGCATAACATAGTTTATTATGAACGATTGCATGTACTACAGATTCACCCCCTGTGTCATTTGGTGACAATTTTAATCATCGGCCTAGGAACAAGAAGATGACAGTGCAATCTAGCCACTAATTTTCCCCAATTTTCCAAATTGGAGGAACCCTAATCACAACATCGACCAAAACTAGCACATATGAAACCAATGTATCAGTAGATCTAGTGCTTATGAAGTCACAACAAGCAAATAAAAGATCCTAACACATCAAATTGACCAAAACTAGCACAAATCGGTACAAATCTACTGTGCATGTCACTCATACTCGGAGAATGAGTCGGTAACATATAGATCTTAGCTGCTAAAATCTTAGAGAGTTGGTGGTTCAAGGCCTTACCGCCATTGCTGCAGGGTTCGAGCTTTGGGTTTGCCGAGGAAGAAGAAGAAGAAGAAGTCATAGTAGCAGATCCGCTTCAGCCACGAAAAGCATGGTAGTCACCTAGATCTACCTCCGTCAGCTTCCCTCGCGATGGTCTTCGATCTTCTGGCAGGAGAGGAACCGCTGACGGTGAGATGGGAGGAAGGGGCGATTGTGAATGGGGGGATAGAGAGGTGAGCGAGCGGTGAGGGAATTTATGGCGTGCGTTCTTGATGCGTCGAGCCATCTCCTGCCCTCCCCCCCCCCGTTTAGCCGCGTGCCCGCTTTTGGCTCCCAAGGGCATGTCCCCACAAAAATGCCCGATTTTGGCGTTCCTAGCGGGCCATGATTTGGTTTGCTTTAAGACCCGTGTGATGCGAGATCGGCCCGATGTGCGAGTCTCCAAATGGGGTTATTTCTTCTGTCTCGGTGCGAGAAACGGCCATGCGACCCACCAAACATGCCCTTAGCTACCTCGACCATCTTTGGATAAAGCATGACCATGGTTTTTATAAGGAGATGCAAAACACAATCGGTTTCTCCAGTGAAACTAGCGCCTATGCCTTTCACAACTAGTGTTTCTTAGCTTGGTATCCTAAGTACTTGTTTACATGATTTGTTCCTTAATGAAGACAGTAGATTTGTTGTACCTTACCTAAGATACAACCTTTGCACCCCATCATAAACCAAAATAAAACTTTGCTAGTCCAATCACATAATGCATGATCCTAAAATCCTTAAATGCAACATCCCTAAGAAACAAGTACATTGTGATAGTTGTTTCTTAAATTTATTTATTCCTGTAAAAAGTGCTAAGATACACTTCATTGTGAAAGTCCTTAATCATTTCTTCGGGTTTAATACTGAAATCTTTGAGATTTATTTCTGATTGTACCATTACTTTTTTTTCTCCTTTTTCTTTTGTGCTTTGTAGGAGAATTATGTGTCATTTTTATCCTTTGAGTGCTTACACGTAATCATGGCCACCTTCAGAGCTAAAATGAAGGGGAAAATTGCAGCCCTTGGAAATTACAAGATACATATATATACATATCCTAAACCAACTAACGTCTCTTTTTTCTCAGATTTTTAGGGAGAGCTTTCGATTTTTTTGCCGAGGACACATGTCCTATTGGTGCGTTGTGTGCACTCTTAGGTGAAGTGTATCATTTTGTCATGGTGCCACGTCTTCTGGTTGGCCCGCATGTCATTGTCATAGGGAGAAAACATCTCTTCCTTTTTGTGTGTACTTACCCTATCGTGTGCCAACTTTGCACATAGCAGATCGATGTAGTCACATCTATGCATGTATCATTAATTTTTTAATTTCTTTATATGATTATTTTTTTGTTTTTTGTATTATTGTTTTTTTTCATTGGCACTCATTCATATTTTTGTCTCTATGTATGATTCATCATCATTTTCTTTTCTTTCCATCCTTTGCTTCATCATGACTTCCTTGTCTTTGTGCCATGATAGCTTCATTGTATCCTTATTTTCATCATTGCATATTGTCTTCATATGTCCGCACCGCTTTTATGTTGCTTCTCTTCCTTGCCTTGATCATTGCATCTTGGCTCTATGTGTAATTTGATTGCCTTTTTGTCTTTCTTTGGTTTACTTGTTGCAGTAGCTTTGGCTTGTTTCATATTGTGTATCGGTTGAGCCTTCTCGTGGCTTCTCCCTCTGGTGGATCATCAGTTTATCATGGCCACGTATGAGCATCATGTTCTTTCTTTTCTATATCCTTGTATGACGTGTAGCCTCCGAAATTTCTCCCTCTCTCTAAATGCCTCCACTAGCCTCTCTAAAGCTCCTTCCGAGCATGTCCTGGTCGTCTCCCTGCCAGCTCTCTCCTGCTCTCTTTTTTTCGCTGGCCACGGATAATCCTGGCTTATTGGTTTCTACCCCACCGGCGCCGTGCCCCCTACTCCTCCCTGCTAGATGAGGCTACGGTGCCGCCCTGCAGCTCCCCACCGATGAGCGACAAGGAGGCGGCGGGGAATGATGGCCCGCGTCGAGGTCTGCCGATCTTGGATAGGGAAGCTGCTGGCAAGGTGCGGCCGTCCAGACAAATGGAATCGTTCCTAGATGCGATGGAGATATTCCTATGAGTCGATGCTTCTCCGTAGCGACTCCATCACCGAGATGTCCTTCGCCTCCGGTGTCTAGGCGCAGCCCTCGCCGACCACTTCACCCGTCAGGTACATCCGCACCTCTCCCCCTTCTCCGGTTGCGCCGCCGCTAGCTGTTGTTGTTAGGTGTGACATTGGGTTTCCGGTGATTAAGCGGATGTGGTGCTACACGGTCTCAGCGGGTACAACATGTGATGGGCGCTGAAGGTGTTGGATAGAGCCATGGAGGGGGCGGGCACTAGGGTGCGGACCCGGCGGTCGTCATCTTGTTCTTCGATGCCTCCCTCACCCCTCTCTTTTCCATAGGATGAAAATAGCAGTGAGGACTGATGTTGCGGTGGATCAAGATGGTCTTCTAGCCCTGCGCCGGCGCCTCCAACAACCAAGTGTGGCTCTTGCAGCTGAAACCCCTACCGCCACCACTGTTAACCAGACCCCTTCCCTATGATGTACCGAGGTGAGAACCCATACCTCCTTCCTTTTTATCCCTCTACTACTCCTCCCTCCCTCACGCACCCTCTTCCCAAAGGTCAAACACCACAAGCGAATAGCGACGCGTTCTGCCTGATGGCATTGCGGTGGATCAGGACAAAGCTCTAGCAGCACTGATGCATAGTGTTGAAGGGTAAAGGGAGAGAGAGATTGCGGAATATGATGGTTGTATTATTGAGCCTCTCGGGCGAGTATATATAGACGTACAGGGACCAACTTGGAGTACAAGACAAGTAACCTACTTGGAGTACAAGACAAGTAACCTAGTCTATCCCTAACAGATACGTATAGTCTAACACCCCCCCGCAGTCGTAGCGGTAGCATCATGAACAACTGGAACGTTGCGAACGGTCAGACTGGAGAGCCGAAGTAGACCAGTGCGCGGACATCCCCCCGCAGTGGTAGCGGGAACGTCGTGGACGGTGTCACGTCGCAGAATCTTGGACCGTAGAGGATGCTGGTGAGGAGCTCATGCGAGGTGGTAGCCCTTGTGCCGGTGTCGAGTGAGCCGAGAGCGGTGGGTGCTGCAACCTTGGTCGAGGTAGCCACGCGAGGGGTCGCCGTGGTCGATGTCGTGGTCGGGGTTGCCGGTGTAGAGGTAGCCGCATATTAAGCCGCGTGCACGTAGTGCAGCCAGTAGAAGGACGGAGACGCGTCAGGGCAGTCGTCGGAGAGAGCGATGCCGAAGCCGATGCAGTCCGAGCCGTCGAGGACGAGGTGCGGCCATGGCTTTGCCAAAACCAGGCGCACGTCGGGGACGAAGGCATACTCTGGCTGTGCCAAAACCGAGTATGCGAAGACGAAGTCGGTATGACGCAGTCGAGGCAGACGTAGAGGAGGTAGTCGATGCCGATGAAGACCTTGTCGAAGCCGATGAAGACGAGGCACTACAACCGAGCTTGCCAGACTCGGGAACGCGTCGGGGACGAAGGCACGCACCGGTGTTGCCAGTACCGGGCATGCGAAGAACGGGACCAGTAGAAACAACTTCACGCCATGTCAGAGAGGAGACTAGCAGAGGAGGACTCTACGACGGTTGCGTTGCGCAGATCGGCGAGGTGCCGATGCAGGCCGCGGTTGTCGGAGTAGACGAGTAGGTGTGGCCGAGGACGAGGCGAGGACGATGGCGACGAAGTCGTGATGGACGAAGACGTAGAAGGCGGCGAACCAGCGACGACCAGGGGTGGTCAGACTGGATGCCTAGACGAAGGGGTAGTCGGCGGGACCTACGACAGCCAGGAGTGGCCATGCAGGCTACCTGTGGAGATGCGGCGGCGGTGCTCGAAGTAGGCGAGGAAGAACCCGGCGACGTGACGAAGACCATGCGCGGACGGCGACGACCCGCGCCGAGGGAGGTGGCGCGGTGGAAGCCTGCGACGTCCTTGCGGGGTGACGGCGATGACCGCGTGCAGCGATGCTACTGCCCGATGGGGCGGCGTAGCTGCAGGGCGCGAGTCGGTGCAGCGGTGTGAGAACCACCAGCGACGGACACGCCTGAGAAGGCGCGTTGGTAGCCGGCGGCGGGGCCAAAGGCAGCGACGCTACGGCCCGAAGGGGCGACGCAGCGGCAGCCCGATGCTCGATCGGTGGTAGGCGCGTGCTCGGGGTCGTACTCGGCGTAGACGAGCGCCAGATCGGTTGATCAGACCGACGGCGGCGCGCGTACGCGCCAAGTCCGTGACGACGGCAGATCGGAATCTGCGGCGTCGTTGTCGGTGCAATCCCGGACGATGACGGCGAAGACAATCCGAGGGGGGGTCGGCCGCGGCAGCCTCCCGAGGAAGCCCGCAGCAGCCGGCCGCGGTGCGCGGCAGCCTGTCATGAGGCCGCGACGGCCTACCGAGGAAGGCACAGCGGCGCAGGTGACAGGCGCACGGGCGCGGTGTAGATCGTCTATGCCGATGGTCAGAGTAGAGGCGCGGCGGTGACGACGGCGGTGGGCGACGCAATCCGATCTAGGATCGGTAAACCAAAAAAGAAAACCGATCAAGAGATCGGAAAAAAGACTTGCAGGGCAGCCGATCACGGATCGGCGGACGAACCCTGCGTACGGGTCGCGCGGCCCCCAACGGAGATCATGGAGATCGACCTCCCCGGGGGCGGCGCGGCGGAAGCGTAGGCGGCGGCTAGGTCAAGGACCGTGCCGCTCTGATACCATGTTGAAGGGTAAAGGGAGAGAGAGATTGCGGAATATGATGGTTGTATTATTGAGCCTCTCGGGCGAGTATATATAGACGTACAGGGACCAACTTGGAGTACAAGACAAGTAACCTACTTGGAGTATAAGACAAGTAACCTAGTCTATCCCTAACAGATACATATACTCTAACACATAGGAGGGAGTGGCCAGCGGCCGCAGAGGATGGCATGTACCCAACCGTGAGCTCCTCATATCGTGGCTGAAGCCGCCATAGAGATGCATTTCCGACAGAGGCGGATGTCCTCCTCGGCTCCATGGTCGGCGTGTCGGTGACTGCACATTGAGGTCCTCCTACTATAGTGCTCTCTAGTGAGAGTACCCCTCAAAATCCCCACCTTATAGGTTGATATGTTCGTGCACCCTTGCCTGCCTCGAGTTCCAACTTGAATCTGTTCAATTAACATTTCTTCCAATTTTGCAAGACCTTTTCTCTGACAAAAAGATTTAGTCCTCTGTATATGGAGATTAAGGCACTCAGAGCTGAATTTGTGGTTCACCCCCAAGATATTTACAAAACTGTTGAGGGCTTGTGGGATGGTGAAATATGAAGTCATGCCCTAAAGACATAGCAGTATAGCATGCTAGCATAAATCCCCTACCTTTTGTCATTGATTGAATGCAGTTGCAGATATTTCCCTTAAACTACTGGGAATAAATGGTTCCTTTAGATACCATACTTGTAATAATTTCTTGATCATACATCTTTTTATATACTGGTGTCATTTATTATTTCTTGATTAACTCAGGTTCTACTATCAGAAGGTTATTGCCTTTTCACTCTGGCTTTACTTGATTTTGGAAATTAAAGCTAAGTATGTTATAACTATTCTATACCACGGTGGTGAAATATAGTTTAGTTTTCTTTATACTGTTAACATGTATACATAGGCCTCTACTTTTTATGATATCGATGAGAATAAGTATCTACTGTCGTGTACAATTTTGGGTATCAATAAGTACAATCTTGGAATGTGTTTTTCATTATTATTTATTAGTATAGAACTTTTCTCTTTGGTATAATACATACATCACCATTTGTTTTTGTGGTTTTAAGAGTAGTGTTTAAACTATAATTCCATTTCTCTTCCTTAAACAATTCGAAGTGTGTTCTTCAGGTGTTAGTGAGCCTCGATTAGTCAAAGCTGCAATCTGAGTGATTAAACAGGTTACCCTAGCCAAACCAACTTAATATACTACCCTCTTTGAATTTCTTCATCATCATGTTATTTTGTTTTTGATTGGATATATTAAAAGAACAACATCTTACTTGGTTGGTCTCCTTTCAGATTTAGCTCCTAAATGCTAGAACTTCCTCGTGTTGTGTTTTATAAATTTTGTGGTTACAACTACACTTAAAATTCTCTGAAGATTGTGGAAAATATTCGGACCTTAATGTTTCAGCTCCTGCAAAATGCAACTTCTGAATGCCGACACCTCCTATCCAATGTATTCTCTCCAAATTAATCAATCCTTGCAAAATCGGTCCATACTGGGGCTGATAAGAAAAATAGTTCTTTGATCACCGGCAGCCTATGGTCCCCTCTTTCCTGTGGTCTCCGATTTTAAGCCACATTTTAGAATATATGAGAAAATTGCCGAGCTACTACGTCTGTTGGTGCTAACCATTTGTCCCGCTACTGCTTATGTATGATCTTGAGCCTTTTTCTCTTGGCTAAAGCATGCCGGTTTAGCCTGTGATTTTTCCGTTGATATGGACGCTTGGAGGCTCACAATTCATCTCTACTTACTGAATATATTTTTTTCTTTTTTTGCAGGTGATCATGGATTTAGTGATTCTACTGAACAATCTTCGGATGTGCTAGCTGATTCTTCTTCAGGTTTGTTAGATGTATATATCTGTATATTGTATTTCCCCCATATGTTAGGGGGCTTCCTGCATATTTGTCTTGTACCTGTACTATATATTATGGCCTTTGGCCCTCAGAGGAATATAAGTTGTCTATTCCTAACATGGTATCAGAGCCACGTTAGCTCCGTCCTCTTTCTCGCAGCTTCATCGGCCGCCACCGTCCCTGTCGCCGTCGGCCTTGCCGTCGTCGTCGCCGCCGGTCGCCGCCAGTTTTGTCCCGTTTTCAGATCGGATCAATCCCCGTTTTTAGATCCGATCTGGATTTGATTTCGGTTCCCCGTCTCGTCAAATCGCCGCCGGGACGTTGCAGTACCCGTACGCGCCACGGTGGTCGTACGTGCTGCAACCCGTACACTGCTGCCGTTCCAGCTGAGCAGCTTGAAGGAGGAGGTGGGGACTGCCCAAGGCCTCCACGACCAAGCACTGCCTCCACGAGATCAGATCAAATCGAGGCCTGCTGCTGTTGCCTTGATTCCCGTGCTAGAGAGCACCACGCGGGACCTCTCCTGGATGACTCGTCCGTCTGCCTGCATCACGCGGGAGCTAGCTGCCGCGCCAGATTCTTCTGCCCGTCGGTCCGTCTGCACCTCTGTCCGTCGGAACACCACGTGCGGGACCCAGCGTCAACGCGGGAGCCAGCTACCGCTCTCCGTACCTGCGCGCCTGTGCCTGCACCACGCGGGAGCCAGCTACCGCCCCGCCAGATTCCACCGCTGCTGACGCCCGCCTGCCAGGCCAGGCACTGCTGCTGACGACCGGCGGACCGACGCCAGATTCGTTGTTTCCGATTGGATCTGAGGTTGACCTAAAAAAAATGGCTTCCTCCTCGGGTTATGTTGCGATTCCTCGCTGCCCGGTGATCTTCGATGGCGCGAATTACCCTGATTTCGCTGCTTTTATGCGCGTTCACATGCGCGGTCTACGTCTTTGGGGTGTGCTTTCTGGCGAGGTCTCCTGTCCGCCGTGCCCCCCTGCTCCTGTTGCTCCTCTTCCGCTGCCGCCGATTGTTCTCGGTGCTGATGCTTCTCAGGAGGCCAAGGATGCTGCTCAGAGTGCTAATGATAGTGCTGTTGCTGCTTATGACCTGAAGTTCAAGCAGTACTCTTCTGATCTTGAGGCCTATCGACACGCTCTGACTGTTTACACTCAGTGGGTTGATGAGGATGCTCGTTCTGCTGCTGTTCTCACCTCCAGTGTTCTGCCCCAGTATGCTGCTGAGTTCATGAGTCTTCCTACTGTTGCTGCTCAGTGGGCCCATCTTCGTCAGCGCTATCAGCCGTCTGGGGATGCTCTTTACCTTTCTGTGGTTCGCCAGGAGCATGCTCTTCAGCAGGGTGATTCCACTATTGATGAGTTTTACACTCAGAGTGCTGCTATCTGGCGTCAGCTTGATTCTCTCCGTACTGCTGTTTGTGGCACATGCTCGTGCTGCCAGATTGTGCGCTCGGACTTGGAGTTTCACCGCATCTATGAGTTTCTATCTCGGCTTCGCCAGGAGTTTGAGCCCCGGCGTGCTCAGCTGAATGCTCGTGGTCGTGTTCCGCTCTCTGAGGTGTTGTCTGAGCTTCGGGCTGAGGAGACCCGTCTCCGTGGTGCTGGTCTTCTTGCGGTTCCATCTGCGCTTGCTACTCGTGGTGCTCCTTTGCCATCTGCTCCCTCGACTCCGCCGCGGTCCCCTATGCCGCCGCCGCCGATACTACCCACTCCTCCAGGTCAGGGACAGCTTCAGCACCAGCAGCCTCAGGGTCAGAGTCAGCACCAGCAGGCTCGTGGTCAGGGTCGCCGTGGTTCTCTTCGTCACTGCTCTTACTGCAACAGGGATGGTCACACTTGGGCCACCTGTTATACACAGGACCGCAGTTTACGTCAGCAGCACCAGGCTCGTGGGCAGTCGGCTCCTTCCGGATCTTCAGCAGTTGCTCTCTCTGATCAGGACATTATCAGGAGTCTTCGCGGTCTGCTTGCTGCTACAAGCTCTTCTTCGACGGGCACTGCTGGTTCTGTGACTGACTCTTCAGGCACTGTGCGACCACCACCTTCTACACAGTCAGGTACGTCTCCGTGGTATCTAGATTCTGGAGCTTCTTTTCATATGACCTCTGAGTCTTCTTTTCTGTCCGCTCTTCGTTCTCTCCCTTCTTATGTCCATGTTTTTACGGCTGATGGTACCTCACTCCCTGTTTCTAGTCGGGGCACCCTTTCTACTTCTTTTTTTGTTCCTGATATTTCTCATGTCCCTCTTATTAAGATGAATCTGTTCTCTGCTAGCCAGCTTACTGACTCTGGCTGTCGCGTCATTCTTGATGCTGATTCTTGTGTTGTCCAGGACCGTCGCACCCAGGCTCTGGTTGGAGATGGCCCTCGCAGCCGTGACTCTTCAGGACTTTGGGAGTTAGACTGGCTTCGCGTTCCTTCCGCTGCCACTTCATCTACCAGTTCTTCTCCGGTTGTCGCCTCTACTACCAGCTCCTTTCAGCAGTGGCATCATCGTCTTGGTCATCTCTGCGACTCTCGCCTGTCGTCATTAGTTCATCGTGGTCTTCTAGGGTCTGTCTCAGGAGATGGGTCTTTGCATTGTCAGGGATGTAGGTTGGGTAAACAGATTCAGCTTCCCTATCCTACTAGCGCGTCTGTATCTTAGCGACCTTTTGATTTAGTTCATTCCGATGTTTGGGGTCCGGCTCCTTTCGCTTCGAAAGGAGGCCATCGCTACTATATTTTATTTATCGATGATTTTTCTCGGTACACTTGGTTGTATTTTATGCGCTCTCGTAGTGAGGTGCTCTCCATATATCAGCGTTTTGCGGCCATGGTTCGTACTCAATATTCTACCCCCATCCGTGTGTTTCGTGTTGATTCTGCTGGTGAGTATATCTCCCAGATGTTGCGAGGTGTTCTTGCTGAGCAGGGCACTCTTGCTCAGTTCTCCTGTCCAGGCGCACATGCCCAGAATGGCGTTGCTGAGCGTAAGCATCGCCATCTTCTTGAGACCACTCGCGCTATGATGATTGCTTCTTCTCTCTCGCCGCATTTCTGGGTTGAGGCTGTCGCTACGTCGGCTTACCTCATCAATATTCAGCCTTCTGCTGCCTTACAGGGTGGTATCCCTCTTGAGCGCCTCTCTGGACAGTCTCCCGATTATTCCATGCTTCGCTTGTTTGGTTGTGTTTGCTATGTTCTCTTGCTCCTCGCGAACGCACCAAACTGACCGCTCAGTCTGTTGAGTGTGTCTTCCTCGGATACAGTGATGAGCATAAGGGCTATCGCTGTTGGGACCCTGTTGGTCGTCGGATGCGTATCTCTCGTGATGTTACTTTTTATGAGACGCGTCCTTTCTATCCTCGTTCCACCGCTGGTACTTACCCGGTGGAAGATATCTCTTTTCTTCTCTTTCCTGACACACCTCCTTCTACCCCTATTGTGTCTTCTTCAGGATCTCCTCCCCCTGATGTCTCTTCTTCGACACCGTCCTCTTCTGCTCCGTCTAGTTCTCCTAGTTCTCCTCGTTCTCCGGAGTCTTCCTCTACTATTCCCTCTTCTTCATCGTCGTCTCCTGCGTTGTCTTCCTCTGATGATCGTCCCTCTACTCGTCCTGTTCGTCAGCGTCGTGCCCCCAACCGTTACTCTCCTAGTCAGTATGGTCTTTATGTTGCCTCCGAGCCGACCTCTTATCGGGATGCTGAGCATCATCCTAAATGGCAGCTGTCCATGGCCGAGGAGATTGCTGCGCTTGAGCGCACTGGCACCTGGGATCTTGTTTCTCCTCCTCCCGGTGTTCGTCCTATCACGTGTAAGTGGGTCTATAAGATTAAGACTCGCTCTGATGGATCTCTTGAGCGCTATAAAGCGCGTCTTGTGGCTCGTGGTTTTCAGCAGGAGCATGGTCGTGACTATGATGAGACCTTTGCTCCTGTCGCTCATATGACCACTGTGCGTACTCTTCTTGCTGTTGCTTCTGTTCGTCACTGGTCTGTGTCTCAGCTTGATGTTCAGAACGCCTTTCTCAATGGTGAGTTGAGTGAGGAGGTTTATATGCAGCCTCCTCCTGGGTACTCTGTTCCTGAGGGGATGGTTTGTCGTCTTCGACGTTCTCTTTATGGCCTCAAACAGGCCCCTCGTGCCTGGTTTGAGCGCTTTGCTTCTGTAGTGACAGCTGTTGGTTTCTCCCCTAGTGCTCATGATCCAGCGTTGTTTGTTCACACTTCTCCTCGTGGACGCACTCTTCTTCTTCTCTATGTTGATGATATGATCATTACCGGTGATGATCCTGAGTATATCGCCTTTGTTAAGGCTCGTCTTCGTGATCAGTTTCTTATGACTGATCTTGGTCCTCTTCGATACTTTCTTGGGATTGAGGTTTCCTCCACTTCTGATGGCTTTTACATCTCTCAGGAAAAGTATATTCAGGATCTTCTTGCTCGTGCTGCTCTTGGGGATGAGCGCACTGTTGAGACCCCTATGGAGCTTAATGTTAAGCTTAAACTTACTGATGGTGATCCTCTTTCTGATCCGACGCGTTATCGTCATCTTGTTGGGAGCCTTGTTTATCTTGCTGTCACTCGTCCTGACATCTCTTATCCCGTTCATATTCTGAGTCAGTTTGTTTCTGCTCCTACCACTGTTCACTATAGTCATCTTCTCCGTGTTCTTCGTTATCTTTGTGGTACGACCACTCGTCGCCTTTTCTTTCCTCGTTTCAGCTCCCTCCAGCTCCAGTGCTATTCGGACGCTACGTGGGCGAGTGATCCTTCGGATCGCCGTTCACTTTCTGCTTACTGTGTGTTTCTTGGTGGTTCGCTCATTGCTTGGAAGACGAAGAAACAAACAGCGGTTTCCCGTTCGAGTGTTGAGGCTGAGGTGCGTGCTATGGCCTTGTTGACTGCTGAGGTGACCTGGTTACGGTGGTTACTTGCGGATTTTGGGGTCTCTATTACCACACCCGGTCTGGTTTTGTCTGACAGTACAGGTGCTATTAGTGTTGCACGTGATCCGGTCAAGCATAAGCTTATCAAGCATATTGGTGTTGATGCTTTCTATACACGTGCTCAGGTGCAGGCTCAGGTTGTTGCGCTTCAGTATGTGCCTTCAGATTTACAGTTGGCGGATTTCTTCACGAAGGCACAAACCAGAGCGCAGCATGATTTCTTACTCTCCAAACTCAGTGTTGTGGATTCACCATGAGTTTGAGGGGGGTGTTAGATGTATATATCTGTATATTGTATTTCCCCCATATGTTAGGGGGCTTCCTGCATATTTGCCCTGTACCTGTACTATATATTGTGGCCTTTGGCCCTCAGAGGAATATAAGTTGTCTATTCCTGACAAGGTTCAGGTTCTACATCAGGCAGCCTGCTTTATTTTTCGATTTTGACATCTTCCTATTTTTTCTCACATATGATCATCTTCTTTCTTTGTAGGTATGTACATCCACCCTATGATGGATATCAGCTCTGCGACTTTGTTTATGGATTCTGCTCCGCCACTAATTGTGTATGGTGAGAAGACACTCTGTCTCCATCTTATTACTCTTCTTTAGACATGACTTCTGAAACATGGTAAAAGCTCAAGAGTTCATAAATATGTTGTAAAAGAATATTGTAGTACTACATCTTTCATACGGAAAGAACTGGAGAAATTTAAGAATAAGTTACAGTGCCGCCCTTTTTACATGAAGTTTTTGTTTCAAATTTTGTAAATATTTGAGAGGAAAAAGTGTAGCAGGGCAGTTCACATATTTCAAATTGTGGTCTACCTTGTTTTTTCAATAGAAACTAAACTCATTTTGAATTGCCAAGCTAACATATTATAACTTTGAGATCGATTGCTAGCTGATTGGTTTACTGAAGAAAACATTTCTTTGCTGGGCATATTAGGACATTGGTCTATCTTGACAGAACCAGATGTCCTAAAACAGCATTATTTCTTCCCTAAATATATGGTGGAAGAAAATAATTTCCTTACATTATGGAAGATGGTACAGCTAATTGGTCTTTCATTTTGTTCAGCTGCTTGCTTTTCTCTCTCGGTTCATTAGGCTAATAAAGCGGTAAGGTATATCTTTCTCATGAACAATTATGATAATCAGCTAGGTTTCTTCCATGATATCCTTTCCCCGAACAACTGCAGAACTAGCTTGATGTTGTACGTATGTAAGGAGCACAATTAGTTTCATGGTATAAAAGATAGTGGCGGCTGATTTTTGTTAATCCAGGATCCAGATAGCCTCTTCTGTTTCCATGCCTGTGTTATTATGTAAGAAAAGGATTCCAACTGGATTATTGTGGTGTGCCTATTATTGAGGTGTGCCCTATTAGTGTGAAAGAAAATGCCTCTACTCTTTGGTTATACATTGTTCGTTGACAAATCTGAGTATTTGCACCGGGTAGCTACAAGGTATGTATATGATAATGTTGAGCGGGGCCGGTCCATAGAATTTAGGAACCCTAGGGCAACATGAAATTAAGGACCTCTTGTTTAAAGTGTCAGAGCTTCCCTAGGATCAAGGGGGGCAATGGCCCCCTTACTATATAAAATATTAGGTGTATATTTAATATTTATTTTAAAATTTACAATATTACTCAAAATTTATGTATGATTAGCATTCTTGGGCGTCTCAATTATGCATGTCAAGTTCTACCACTTGTTCACATATAAAAGACTTAAAAATATCCGTAAAAATGTATTACTGTAATGCATAAAAAAATCAAGTAATCTATATATTTAATAGATCCATGATCTTTAATGTCGTGGTGAAGACATTTGAAACCACTTATTTATATTGATCAAGCGAACTATATACCTTCATTCTTATTTTACCAATTGATGCTTGTGTATATAGGCTTGTGCAAAAAAATGATTATATGAGTAAATATATTAGGCATTAAATTAATAAAATGATGAAAATAGTATCACATGTATGACATGGACAAATATAATCATTGGAAATCAGAGAAGATTTTCCTGTGGAATGGCATAGCTATGTGATTGCGTCCTTAATATACACTAATGAATACGCACAACCTTGTAAAGACATATGATGGATGGTGTTATTCTGCACATTTGGAGAGGCCACCGAAATTATGGCATCAAGAAAAAATATTTAAAAATATTAAGAGTATTTTTTATAAGAGTAGAGTCATGATAGTTATAGCTTGAACCATCTATTTTTTTAGACAATATTTTCTCTAGAATTATTTTAGAGTGTTGGATGTCAAAGTAGACTAATCACAAACAAGTGGGCTGAGGCCCCTTGACCATGGGCCCCGGGGCGTGTGCCCCTCTGCCCCACCCTATGGGCCAGCCCTGATATTGAGTGTTACCAAAGCTTTTCAATGATAAGTACTCATCTGGAGTTGTTTCCCTCACTGAATCTCTAACACTTATTTTGTAACTCTATCAGACCTATGCATGTACTCCCTCCATTTGGGATTATAAGTCCCGCACGAATAACTAGGTTGGCAATTTGAACAACAAAATATAAATAGTACAACATACAAATTATACCATTAAAAACTTTAGAGGTTATATTTTCTAATGGTATAACTTTTGTGATATATAAGTTATATTTTATTGGTCAAATTAACAACCTAGGTATGCGTGTAGAACCTTCAAAAACACGTACAATCAAGTCTATATAAAATGGCACCACTTGTTAATCCTTCTTTTGTAGATGGTTTCCATTGCCAATGGGAGGATTGTATACCACAATTGCCAATGGGTGCACAATTCAATGTAAATATATGTACTACATTTTTTATATAGTATGCATTGGTTAGCATAAAAAAATTACGCAAATTCATATCAACATCAAAACTTTTCAAATGTGTTAATGCCACGGGGCGTGGTGTATCGTCGTGCCGAAAAGATGGCCCCACACCATTCAAATTTTACGATATAAGCGAGGTATTTTGTTTCCAGAGACCAGCACCTAATTCTCACAATATAAGATCCTGCTTCTCCTGTACGTCTCTTTGCTATAGCAAACTCAATTCTTTTGTAGACAGAGTAAATACTAGGACTTTCTTTACATTTCTAGGAAACACAATGGAAGAATTGTATACCACCCTGTCACATAGATCAATCAAAGAATGGTTTAAGGGTATGTTATCAAATTGCAGTGAAAACGGTGTAAACTACAAGTAATTGTTATAAAAGTCAGTAATTCTGATTGTTGGTAGTTGAGGCTAGGAAGTACAAGCGGTAGCTACCTATACAAATTCTCTAAAAAAACATTATCTGACATATTTGTGAATTTCTCTATATTGGGAAATAAGCTCCACAACTGAAAGAAAGAAAAGGAAGAATTCAAAGCCAAATGCTACATCAGCTGAAATAAGGCACATCTCCAGAACTCAAGACAATTTGTTTTTTCATGATTAGGTCATGTTCTCTTCATGATATTTGTTTTGAATCAGATAAATGGTAAGTTAGCGCTATGTCTGCAACTAATGAGTGATCTCTGCATAAAAATCCGCCGAGGCACCAACGAGCATGACTGGCCATCTCCTAGCCCCGTCTACACTCCATTCAGCCTCCCACCATCGCCGTCCCGCATCCCCATGTATTTTCCTGCTAGCGCTACCTACACTCCGCTTAGCCTCCCATCGCCACTATAGTTTTTTTAATATGTAATCCCTACCCTTTTATATATCATGAAACATATTTTTATATGGTATCTATATAATATAATAATCTTTTATAATTTTTTCTAAAAATTTGGTCAATACATAACTTGACTTTTCAAAAAAGTTATAGGCCTTAAGCCTTGGGATGGAGAGAGTATTATAGTAAGCCTGCTTTTTATTACCACGTATCCATAAAAAAGGAACTTCACATTACAAGGTGAGAATAATAACTTAGCTAAATTGCATGCGACTACCCGTTATTAGATCATAGTATGTATGAATCAGACAAAGTATAATAATTTTTCGCACGTTTTGACACTCCACTGCAAGCCATAATAGTTAAACCTAGCTGAATTAAATAAAGGAACCGGTATAACCCGTGCAAACGCATGTGCACCAAACAGCAACAACAATAGCGCGGCGTGCCGCCGCGCCGAAGCCCAGCTAGTACATCCTAAATATGATCTCAAATCAAGAAATAGCAAACATGAAAGTTGTGCGCCTCATCATGATGATCGCCTTTTCCAGATCATCTCGACATAGGCCCTATGCGACCTTTGGAACCATGTTATCGGTATGGGCACACTGCATGGGCGGCTCGACCCACTAATAATAGCCTATTAGGGGGGGTATCCTTAGCCTTATAAGTCACTCATGACCTCCTCCCACAATCAATGTGAGACTAAACCCAACAAATCTTCCCTCACACGTCATTCACCGTGGGGTCGCTTAACATAGTGTTTCCAGCCCACCATCATAACCAACCACCGTGTGTACATCTAGATTATGCATCCTCACACTTAGGCTCTGATAGCCTCTCTAGTGGCCGATGATTTTCTTGTCTTTGTGTGGTGAAGATTGGACATGACAGTTTACAATGTGACAAGCGATGGCAACGAGGGTCAAGGAAGATGAAGCGATGAAGCAATGGTTCTTTTGTGAATGAAGTTCATGTTAAGTTTGGTTATTTGATTGAGTATGGCTCAAGTTCTATTTGTTGAACTAAGTTCTTTTTGTGGTTGTTGAAGTTCATGTTCTGCTTATCGTTTGTGAACTTTTTTAACATTATGACACTATCTATGGATGTTTTGTGTTGTGAACATGTGATGTTGCTACCATTATTGTTATTCGTAATTTGTGAAACTTGCTATACTATGGTATGGATGCATTAATGTTGAATTGTTATTTACAATTGCGAATTGTTATATTTTTATCAAAGGTTATGACAATTTTTTAAATTTCATCGAGCTTTCGAGCCGGCTTGCGATCTTCATTGAGCTAGCTTGTCGAGCTTCGAGCTTGAGTACCAAGGTTTAGGCTTTGCTTGTCCAACCTCCTAGCAGAGTCGAGGCCGAGCCGAGCCTCAAGTTTTGTGTCCACCCCTAGCTCTAGGCCTCCAATCACGGTAGCAATGGACATACGAACAAACGATGTACGACCCATCCCGAACAGGAACAAAGGTAAGGGCTCTTTTGCAGTACCATGCGATATGTGATATGGTGGAAGATCAAAACGGTCTAAAAATATTATCTCCAGCACCCACATGATAAAGTGGAACACACCTTTTTTTAAGAGACACGCAAGAATCAAATCTCTTTCCGATTAAATATGGAAGAAAGAAAGTTTGTATAGTGGCCTTGTAAAGAAAACAATACTTAAATATAAGGGTTTGTGGCTATCGGCGCATGGATTTTAAAGGCCTATGATCACATTACACATACCGAGACAATATAAATCTATAACCTAATTAATTAGGCCTTGCATGACATCATACACATATAAAAATAGTAACATGTACATGTTACTAGTCTAAGTTACTTAGCATTATGACTGGTCTTATATATACTCCCTCTGTCCAATAAAAAATATTAATTTTTTTCTAGATTTGCATATATCTATATACTAAAATGCGTCTAAAACTCTAGATACATACGAATTTAAACAAATATATGCAAACATTCTTATTCAAGTCGGAGGGGGTATATTAATTAAAAGTTGGCAAAAGTGGTTATCATAAAACAGATCTTCGTTGTGAGTGGTGATGGCAGCATTATATAACACCTGATTAGTTATCATGATTATGGTGGATCCATTATGTTATTTGCAAGTGCCTCAAGTAATGGTAATATATATACTCATAGGTGGGGGCACACCGACACTTAAAAAGAATGTTCCACTAGCTATATAAAGATGTGTAAGTATGTACTCACACACCCTGCTTTAGTTAATGGAGCTTATTGCTCTTCTCTTGTGTGGCCTCCTGCTAGTGCTAGCTGTCCTCCGGCGTACTAGCACTAGGCGTGGCCGTGCTCCTCAAGCTCCGGCTGTCCTCCTGCAGAAGATCAGAGACCCCGCCGTCGTCCACAGCGCTCTGGTCGACAACGCAAATGAATTCTCCAACCGCCCGCCCGCGCGCTTGCACGTGGCCCTGGTCAGAAAGCGCCAGGGCCAGCGGAACGAGAACCTCAACTCCGTGGCGCACGGCCCGCATTGGCGCGCTCTCCGGTGCAACCTCACCGCCGGGACCCTCCACCCGTCGCGCCTCGGGTGCCTCGCGCCGCTGCAGCGGGAGGCCATCCAGGATCTCATCGCCACCTTATCCTTATCGTCCAAGTCCAAGGGCGCCGTCACCGAGTTGCACGCACACCTCTATGGCGCCGTGTTCTCGGTGGTCGCGCGCCTGTGCTTCGGCGACGGCGTCGGCGACCGCGACGTGCGCGCCATGTGCCGCGTGATAAAGGATTTGCAGCTCTCCATTGGGGTGGTCAGGCCCTTCTCGCCCTCTGGCTCCGTGCTGGACAAGCTCGTGGAGTGGAGGAGGCTGCGCCGGCTGTTCGCCATCAACGCCCGGCTTACTGAGATGTTCCTGCCTTTCATCAAGGCACGGCCGTCTCCGTGTGACAACGGTGGCCGTCGTCCATACGTGGACTCGCTCGTCGACCTCCGCATCCCCAGCAACGAGGACGAACACACGGCAACAGCAAACTCGGACGACGGCGTCGACTGTGGGCGGCGCGCTCTTCGGGACGACGAGATTGTGAACCTCATCAAAGAGTTCCTCGGTGCCGGAACAGGGACTGTCGCGGTGTGCCTCGAGTGGGCCCTCGCCCACCTCGTCGACAGGCCGGAGGTCCAGAGAAGGCTCCGTCGCGAGGTCGACGCCGAGGCAGCCGCGGTGTCCCGTGCCGGTGCAGGCATGCCTTACCTTCACGCCGTGGTGCTCGAGACCCTCCGCATGCACCCACCCCTACCGGTCTTACCGCGCCATGTCCAATCCGACGCCGCCGCCGGGGTGCTCGGGCTGTCGGCCAGCGACTTGTATGTGAATTTCGCTGTGGCGGACATCGGTAGGGACGGCAGGACGTGAACGAATCCCGACGAGTTCCAGCCCGAGAGGTTCCTGGCCGGCGGCGAGGCGGACGGCGTCGGCCCTCTGCCGGGGCCCAAGGAGATAAGGATGATGCCGTTCGGCGCGGGGCATAGGTTCTGCCCGGGCGTCGGGATGGCAATGGTGAACATCAAGTGCTTCTTGGCCGCCCTAGTGCGCGAGTTCGACTGGGCGCCGCCGTCAGCTGGCGGCGGGGTTGACCTCACGGAGCTGGATGGGTTCTTCAAGGTGATGAAGACGCCACTCTCGGCGCGTGCCACGCCACGCAATCAAGGAGATTGACATGGTAGTGGCTGCCTCGTCCAACCATCACACGTGGGAAAGGAGATAACATGGTGCGCACAAAGTTGCCCAAGCATTCCACATGTGAAAGTTGGCACTCGTACCTCCATACTAAGTTTATCAACGCCTATGATATAAAATAAATCACCCTGGAAATATAATATATGTGATCTATTATCATTGATTTGAGATTGTAATTGTTCATATATTCTTGTCTAAAACAATGGTCATACTTAGAAGCCGTTGACTTCTGATTAAATTTAGGTGCAAGATTTATCCATTGAAACGGACTGAGTGTGTGTGAGAGTTGGAGATAAGTCACATAACAATATGTATAGCCAGCTCCAGGCATATTTCTTCTCAAACTTTCTAGTCTTTGTATGTTTGAAATTTTACCCGTCCTGTTTTGTGTGGTTTAATGCACAATAAAAAGTTGACAGATATCAGCTGACTTAAGAAAGAAACCTGGGTCCTTGGGCTCAGCTGAACGTGCCTACAGTGGTCACCGACGGCGTCAGCATGCCGGATTTCACCACCTCATCGCCCAGTATACCCATCCCTAGCAATTAAATTGCCTCCATAGGAATTGAGAGTAGGAGTAGCATAGCAGAAAACCAAATCGAAGTTTAAAATAAGAAGAAATTAATTTCCAGGTGCTCCGGAAGACCGCTCGTCGTGCCTATGCTCTTCCTCGTGCCCGTTTGGCGCTGGCCGCCTTTGGCTGCGGGAGGTGGGAGGCCGGACCACCACTCCCTCCTTGGCCATCCGCCGCAGCACGCAACCCATGGCCAGAGTGCCCTCCGCACAAAGCCTCTCCCATCTAAATCCTCCTCTTCTCCTCTCAAATTTCCCCTTACCACAGAGATCTACAGGGCTCGGGGGCGATGAGACGGACGGTTGGAGACCAAGCGTTGTCGCCTCCTTCCCTTCTCGCCACACTCCGGCCAGGAGGAAGGGTTAGGGTGGACATAGCTGGCGTAGCGGAGGCCGGAGCAGAGTTTGTCGGGACAGGGGCGATGTCCATGGCGGCGGAGGGATGACGAATGCGGGAGGTCGGCCGGTCCTGGCGGTAAGAAGAAGCACGAGGGGCATACGTGGACTGCGGCCATCTGCCTCGCTGGAGGAGAAAGAGGACGGGAGGGCAGAAGCGGTTACCTGCAGCAGCGCGACTCCGGGCGGAGCCGGACCCCATGGGCGGTGCATCCCTGTTGGCAGAGAAGAGAGACGGACGGGATTTGATTGCGGTGGCAATGTCTGTAATATAACCGAACGACTAGAGGTTGAAAACATATTTTCGGTGAACAGAAACATATTTGACTAACCTATCTCAAGGAAAATTAGTAGATACTAGTTGAATGCCGTGCGTTGCTACGAGTCTTCTTAATTTTCATTTGATAAGCATAAAAAATAACATATGAAAATCCACATTTACTATTCCCTTTGTTCATAATTACATTGCGTTTAGGGTTTAGTTAAAACCAAATTTTGTAAAGCTTAATCAAAAACTTATGGAAAAAATGGAACATCTACGATGTAAAAGATTTATCTAGAAATGGCAGAGAATAATTTCTAGCAAAAGTACCCGTACATTGCAATGGTTATAAAATAATTCAATATGTGCTCACAAACATAAAAAACAATATGGTGTAGTTTTTAGCACTAAATATTGTTACATTTCATTTTAGATTTTGGTTTGTACCATCTTGAAATATATTAGGTTTTATTTTAGATTTAGGCCGTGTTCGGAAACAACCCAGCTTCCTCGAATCCTTCGATCCAGCTTCCCAGACTGAAATCCTGCTCCGTCAAAGGAGTCCAGAACGTTCGGTTAACTCCTGCTCTTTTGCCTTCTGGCTAACATATGGACCCTACCCGTCAGGTTCATCCTCCCCAAATCGCTACTGAGGAGACGCAACACCTTGATACAGGTGGACGAGTAGATGGTCCAGGCCAGAGGCAAGGTCAGAGGCCGGAGCACCTGCTGAGAAGGAGGTATCAGTGTTGCCGGCAGAGGAGATCCGGAGAGGCACCGGCCGGTGCTGCTGCATGATTCGAAGGTCGGGGAGGCGACGACCAGAGCTTTTAGAGGAGGACGGGACGGAGGAGAGGACGGGGATGGTGGATTTCAGGGTCGTTCTGGACGGAGTAGGCGGGAGAACGGCGGCCGGAGGAGAAGCTCGTGATGGCCGGAGTAGGTGTGATGTAGGCAGTCTGTCTAGAGGATGCAGACAGAGTGGAGGAGAGGTGCGAGAGTCGGGGTTCCAGTAGGGAGGAAAGATCTGGGAGGTGGCCGGATTAGAGGAGGCGTCGCCGGGTTGGCCGGCCCCGGAGGAGAGAACCAGGCGGCGCCGAGGTCGTGGGATAGAAAGGGTCGTCGATGGGGATTGATAGGAATAGAGGAGGGAGAAAAAAAAGGAGTTTTTTACTAGACGGTGGCATATTGTCGTAATTTCTGGCTGCTCCGCGGTTTGCTGATCCGCGGATCGCCGAAAGCGCTGCTCCGAGTTTTGTACAGCAAAATGGTTTGGCTTCTCGGATCTAGCTCCACGGAGTTAGGATGTTCGGTACTGCTCTGCGGTGAATTTTCGGGAAGCTGGAAGCTAGAGGACTTCCGAACACGCCCTTAGCTCCCATGTTCCAATGTTTGTATAAAAAAATCTCGTTTGCTTTCAACGCGGTAGTCAGGGAGCCAATGCTGCCCGTCTCCGGCCACATACCCCTCACTTGAAACTTCAAATTGGTAATGACGCAACTTAGAGCGTTAGGCGATGAGCAACAAGATGGGCTACACAACCACGACCACGACCTAGCGGCACCATGCAAGCTCTATGTAGGCATGGACAACATGCCCGACATCTCAACTACATGGCCAGCAGGATGGCTAGGTCATTCCGCCGCTACATGTTTGTGCTAGTGTCTTCCGTCATTGGCCACTCCCAGTAGGGCTTCACCTTGTAGATGCTCCACCCACAACGGCGAGTGGCATCTGAGAGATGAGCTAAATCGATGTGCTTTTGTAACAGCAATGCCCGCGGAGAGATGTCATAGCCAGTTGCCATAGTAGTCACTCCATCTGCTTCCAAGTGGCCGTTGCCGCTCCACTACTCCTGATAGCGACCGTCGCCGCGGCTTCCCATTCCCGGAGAGATGCGGAAAAGCGAGGGCATGGTACATACTTATTAAACGACGGGGCCTCTTCTGAGTGATGGAGCCTCTTCTCATTGACTGAAACATCATGTTTTCAGTTTCCTCGGGTTTTTTTCCTCAACTTACTTATGTTTTGGTAGAAAATTCGGGATTTCTCCATGTATCAAAAGCATCTCCATCCACATTCAGAAAACCGCAAGCCAGTTACTATACTAAGTTATGGGCTAATAGTCGGAAATCCACTTTTTTGATCTTGGGTGTGTTGGAAATATAAGCAATAATCCATATGATTTAATCCGAATAATAAACTGATAAATCATGATCATACAAAAGGTACTAAAACCAATTATGCAGATCAACAAAGTAGATGAACAGATTACATCTATAGGAGATAAACCTATCACACCTACACCAAACGCTAGAACAAAAAACTCTAGCATAATTCGAAAGAGAGAAATCGAGATCACATACGATGTAGGCTGAATAGCAGCCGTAGCGTCGCCCATGTTGAGGTTGTCGAAGAGGTCGCTGACGTCCGGAAAGAAGTCATTATTCGGGAACTCGTCGCCGGACGACGTCGTGGTTGCCAGTAGTCGCACTTGAGCACTCCCCAAAAACCTGATCGCCCCTCACCCGTACAGGTTCACGAGAGGCGTGGTTCCGAAGGCCTACTATCCCGATCTGCGGTGCACGCCGCAAGCCGGGATAAGGAAGACGAAAGCGGCGGCGCAAGGTTCTGAAGGATAGGCGCGTGTGTGGATTGATTCGGTGTCGATTAGGTTTAACCCGGACGCTTATATAGTGCAGGTTAGGAAGATCGTGGACTCAACCCACGTCCGAGTCGGCAACAGCCACGTCCATAAAAACTGGAAACGGCTGTAATTAACGCGTCCGTTAATGACTTATAATCAGTTTTCCCAACCAGCAAAATAAAGCTCGGCTCGGTGAGATTCCCGCAACCCGCGGCGCGCGCGCGTCATGACGTGGCGAGGCGAGGCGTGGCGTGGCGAGGAGAGGCGGGCGGCGTCGGAGGAGGAGTGCGCGAGGGCTACTCTTCTTGTCACACCTTAGTGAGTGGTGCAACACTCTACTATATAAGGTGGTCCAACTCCCCTTCAACTAGCAATGTGGGACTAAAATTTAGCACCAGTAGCATAGCTATATGATGCCATATACAAGTGGGCCAAAGAGAATTTCAGAATTTGTCTAATGGGCCAACAGCCCAATATACACCAAATTCCAACAATCCCCCACAAAGTCTCATTGGCACATCACATCACTTTTCTTCCAGAACATTTTTTTATATACCGGTGTGTAGTGAAGACTGTTAAGTTGAACTTCCACGTTAAACTTCATACTACACTAGTTTGCAACTTGAATAGTGGACTTTGCCTTAAACTACAAGTTTTCTACGCGCTAGTTTCACACAAAATCTAGACCAGTACAGGGCTACCGTCGGCTTCCCCGCGGTTTGGAGCTTATGCGTCATACTCCAGGGCCTTTCATGAGTTTATTAGAGAGCACCCAACTCTCACGAACTGCGACGTTTGACAGTCAGACTCACATAGGTGTGTTTCTCAAGAGATGTTCTGCAGGACAACAACTCCGCTTATAAAAAGCCATTTGGAACACATTAAGATAAATATCAACCTGCCATGAAGATTAAGAGAGTATTGCATCTTTATGGAGATGTAAATATAATATGGGGATACTCTCCTCTCAGCTGACCAACAGCTTGTCTCCCAGCTCTAATTCACGGGATCTCCGATCACATAGAGTGGGTCGCCACTGGGATCAACTCATAGCGTGGGTCTCAAACTCATCTCCCTCGATGCATTATCTATCACATTGCGTGATAAACCCTTTGTGAAGGGATCTGCTAGGTTTTTAGATGTTTGGATATAATCCAACGCAATAACTATGGAGTTTCTCAGTTTCCTGACAGATTTCAATCTCCTCTTCACTTGCCTTGATGACTTCATATTATCCTTAGAACTGTTTACTTTGACGATCACAGTTTGATTATCAAGGTTCATCGGGATGGCGGGTATTGGTTTTTCAACCACAGGTAAGTCCATCAAGAGCTCACGAAGCCACTCTGCTTCAATAGTGGTTGTGTCTAATGTTGTGAGTTCTGCTTCCATTGTTGACCTCGTTAAGATGGTCTGCTTGCAAGACTTCTAGGAAACAGCACCACCACCAAGTGTAAACAAATAACCACTTGTGGCCTTAATCTCATCAGCATCAGATATCCAGTTTGAATCACTATAACCCTCAAGTACCCGTGGATACCCAGTATAGTGAATACCGTAACTCGCAGTATCTTTCAAATAGCGCAAAACTCTTTCAAGAGCATGCAATAATCATCTCCAGGATTTGACACAAATCGAATCAGTTTGCTTACAGCAAAGGAGATGTCAGGTCTAGTAGCGCTGGCTAAATACATAAGCGAGCCAATGATTTGAGAATATCTCAATTGATCTTTAGCATTCCTTTGATTCTTTCGAAGTAGCACACTCGGATCATAAGGCGTTGGAGAAGAATTGCAATCGCTATACCCGAAGCGACTCAATATCTTTTCCACATAGTGAGACTGAAGCAATGTAATCCCACCATTGTCATCCTTTAGTAGCTTGATGTTTAAGATTACATCAGCCACTCCCAAGTCCTTCATCTCAAAGCAGCGAGATAGGAACTCTTTGACCTCCTCGATAATAGCGAGGTTGGTCCCGAATATCAATATGTCATAAACGTAGAGACACATGATAACTCCCTCGCCCCCACCATGGTGATAGTACACACATTTGTCAGCTTTGTTTACAACAAAGCCTTCAGCAGTTAAAGTTCTTTCAAACTTCTCGTGCCACTTCTTAGGAGCTTGCTTAAGACCATACAAAGACTTCACTAACTTACACACCTTTCCTTCTTGACCATCTACCACAAATCCGTCAGGCTGCTCCATATAAATTTCCTCATCTAGCTCTCCATTTAGAAAAACTGGCTTAATGTCCATTTGATGAACGAGAAGACCGTGTGAGGCAGCCAAGGAAAGTAGTACTCGAATAGTGGTCAATCTGGCTACAGGTGAGTAGGTATCGAAGAAGTCTTCACCTTCCTTTTGGGTATAACCCTTAGCCACAAGACGTGCCTTGTACTTTTCAATAGTACCATCAGGTCTAAGCTTTTTCTTGAACACCCACTTACATCCTACAGGTTTGCACCCATAAGGACGATCAGTGATTTCCCAAGTACCATTAGCTAAGATGGAGTCCATCTCGCTTCGGACAGCTTCCTTCCAGTAGTCAGCATCTTGAGATGCATAGGATTCTGAAATAGAAGTGGGAGTATCATCCACAAGGTACACAATGAAATCATCACCAAATGACTTTGCAGTCCTTTGTCTCTTGCTCCTTTTGGGAGCTTCATTGTCATCCTCCACAGGATCATCAGAGTGTTCTATCGGCATAGTGGGTTCAGGAATTATAGAAAATTCTTGACTAGATGAACTAGTCATCTCCTGATTTGATGAGCTAGACATGCCTTTCATAGGAAAGATGTCCTCAAAGAAAGTTGCATCATTCAACTCCATAATTGTACCAACATGCATGTCGGATACCAGATTTTACTATAAAAAATCTATAGCCAATGCTATGAAAAGCATATCCCAGAAAAACACAATCAACGGTTTTTGGTCCAAGCTTTCGCTTCTTGGGTATTGGAATATTGACTTTCGCTAAACAATCCCAAGTTCGTAAGTAAGAGAGTTTAAGCCTTTTATTTTCCCATTCCTCAAACGGAGTCATGATTTTATCCTTTACAGGAACACGGTTTAGGACATGACACGCAGTCATTAGCGCCTCCTCCCACCATTCCTTGGAAAGACCCGATGTATCTAACATGGCGTTAACCAAATCAGTTAGAGTGCGGTTCTTCCTTTCGGGCACCCCATTTGACTGAGGTGAGTAGGGAGGCGTCCTCTCATGTATAATACCGTGTTCCATACAGAATAAATCAAATTCGTTTGAAAAATACTCTCCACCACGATCCGACCTTAGCCGCTTGATTTTAAGATCAAGTTGGTTTTCTGCCTCAGCTTTATAGATTTTGAAGTAGTTCAAAGCTTCATCTTTAGATTTCAGGAGATAAACATAGAAGTATCTAGTGGAGTCATCAATCAACGTCATAAAGTATCTTTTTCCACCTTTTGTCAACACACCATTCATCTCACAAAGATCTGAATGTATAAGTTCTAGCGGTGCTAAGTTTCTCGGTTCCGCAGCCGTATGAGACTTGCGGGGTTGCTTTGCTTGCACACAAACTTGGCACTTAGAACCTTTGACAGTGGTAAATTTTGGAATTAAACTCATATTGTCTAGCCACGTCATGCAACCAAAGTTAATATGACAGAGTCGTGAATGCCAAACATTGGACTCATCATCATTGCAAACATGATTAATAACTTTAGTACATGAGTCTGACAGAGACAAGCGGAACAGACCTCCGCACTCATAACCTTTTCCAACAAATTGTACATACTTAGAAATTACAACTTTATTGGACTCAAAAACCAACTTAAATCCATCTCGACATAAAAGCGATCCGCTGACGAGATTCTTATTGATGGAGGGAACGTGCTGCACATTCTTCAGCTATACGGTCTTTCTCGAAGTAAACTTCAGATTTACCGTACCAACACCATGAACAGAAGCACGTGAGCCGTTTCCCATCAGCATGGAAGAGGTCCTTGAGACCTGATAAGAGGAAAACATGGAGATATCAGAACACACATGTGTATTAGCACCCGTGTCTATCCACCAATCAGGAGAATGACATACTGAAAGGATAGTAGGTAAAATACCGTACCCAGCATTCTTCATCTCAGTATCGCTAATAACAACATTAGCGGACTTGCCGCTGTTCCCATGTTGACGCTTGTCAAAGCGATTAGGGCAGCTAGGAGCCCAATGATCAGGGTCACCACGGACGTGGCAAGAGCCTTTCCTCTTATCATTTTTCTTCTTGAAGTTGGTTGAGTGTGTGGCCTTGTTCTTGCCATCAAACTTTCCCTTTCCTTCAGTTTTGTTCTTATTCTTAAACTTGTGGGATTGGAAGTTTTTCCTCTGCACTAAATTGGCAGTAGAACCTCCCTCAAGTCCTCGAGCAGTTTTGTCCTTTGCTCTCGCCTTCTCTTCCACATGAAGAGACCCAATGAGATCCGTAACGGAAAACTCTTGTCTCTTATGTTTTAGAGAAGTAGCAAAGTTCCTCCATAAAGGAGGAAGCTTGGCAATAATGCCACCAGCCACAAATTTGTCCGGTAAGGAACACTTGAACTTCTCAAGTTCTTTGGCAAGTGATTGTATCTCATGATCTTGCTCAACGACGGAGCGCTCATCAACCATCATGTAGTCATAGAATTGCTCCATGACATACAGCTCAGTGTCAGCGTTCGAGACCCCAAACTTGGCCTCGAGCGCTTCCCACGCGTCCTTGCCATTATCAAATGACATATAAGGGCCAACAATGTTGTCCCAAGAACACTGAACAAAGCCGCCATAAACATGGTATCGGCTTTCTTAAAGTTCGCTTACTGCTCAGCAGAAAGATCTCCTTCAGGCTTGCCTAGAGTAGCGCTATAGCAGTTTAGGTTTTCAAACCAGAGAACTGCTCTCTTGCGCCATCTCTTATAGTGCATGCCATCAAAAGGAGGCGGCCTAGTAGCCGCGGCTATACCAGTGGAATTCAGCTGTCTATAATCAGTTTTTTGGATTGTTGGAAATATAAGCAATAATCCATATAATTTATCAGTTTATTATTTGGATTAAATCATATGGATTATTGCTTATATTTCCAACGGGGTGCATACGCTCATGCTAGCTGAATGTTTTTTTAGATGTCAAAAAATTCCAAAAAATAATTTGGCATGTACATCTGGAAATTATATTTGTGCACGTCAAGTTTTACGGAAAACCGATCTTTGTTTTGTCATGTATGAAAAAGACAATGAAATGTTTCGTTACCCGCTTTTTTAGCGTCGAATATTTATTCTTTACACACGACACAAAACATATCGGTTGGTATCGGCTTTCTTAAAGTTCGTTTACTGCTCAGCAGAAAGATCTCCTTCAGGCTTGCCAAGAGTGGCGCTATAGCAGTTTAGGTTTTCAAACCAGAGAACTGCTCTCTTGCGCCATCTCTTATAGTGCATGCCATCAAAAGGAGGCGGCCTAGTAACCGCGGCTATACCAGTGGAATTCAGCTGTCTATAATCAGTTTTTTGGATTGTTGGAAATATAAGCAATAATCCATATGATTTATCAGTTTATTATTCGGATTAAATCATATGGATTATTGCTTATATTTCCAACGGGGTGCATACGCTCCTGCTAGCTGAATGTTTTTTTAGATGTCAAAAAATTCCAAAAAATAATTTGGCATGTACATCTGGATATTATATTTGTGCACGTCAAGTTTTACGGAAAACCGATCTTTGTTTTGTCATGTATGAAAAAGACAAAGAAATGTTTCGTTACCCGCTTTTTTAGCGTCGAATATTTATTCTTTACACACGACACAAAACATATCGGTTTTCCGTAAAACAACTTTGTGAGCACATAGAATGTTAAAATGCATGCGTGGAATTTTCACTAGTGGAAACGAGGCTTTTCGTTGATCTTGGAAAAGGGCTTTAACACCGGTTCTTCTACGAACCAGTCTTAAGGGGGGCCGTACCAGCGTGGCCCCTGCGGCAAAAAAGGAGCCCCCCTTTAACACCGGTTCGTGCCACGAACCGGTGTTAAAGGACCCTGCAACAGTGGCCCGCGCAGCCCCCCCTTTAACACCAGTTCGTGGCATGAACCGGTGTTAAAGGGGGGGCTATATAAGACACCACCGCAACTCACACACCCCACTCTTCCTTTTTTCACTATCTCATTTTGGAGCCTAGCAAGAGGGTGTGAAGAGTGCTAGTTTGTGTTTTTTTCATATGCACAAGAGGTGTTCGGTGAAATGCCCGAGAGCTCAAAATAAGTTTTCTCGTTGCTCTTTCCTTCTCGGTCGAGGTCGGCAACTATCCTTTCATGTGTCATTGATGTACTATATATATAAATGGTCATCTCCCTATTAATTTTTGATATATACTACATATTAATGCAGATGAACCGGCAATGGATGTACGGTGACCGCCGCACTTCCGAGTACATTACGGGCCTCCAAAATTTCATCGTTGTGGCTAATGCAAACTGTGGTCACAATGGTTTTATGTGTTTTCCGTGTGTTCACTGTCAGAACAAGAAATACTACTCAAATACCAGAACCATTCACGCCCACCTGCTTCGATCCGGTTTCATGCCCAGCTATAATTGTTGGACCAAGCACGGAAAAAAGGGGTTGTGATGGAAGACAACGAAGAAGAAGAGGATGATGACAACTATCATAATATGTATCCTGAATATGATGATACTGCAACGGGGGTAGATAATGAAGATCAAGAGGGAGAAGATGGGCCCGCTGATGACGATCTTGGTCGGGCCATTACTGATGCAAAGGAAGAATGTGAAACTGAAAAGGAGAAGGAGAAGCTGGAGCAGATGTTAAAGGATCACAAAACATTGTTGTATCCAACTTGCGAAGATGGCCACAAAAAGCTAGGTACCACACTGGATTTGCTGCAATGGAAGGCAGAGAACGGTGTGACTGACAGCGCATTTTCAAAGTTGTTGGTAAAAATGAAGAATCTTCTTCCAAGAAATAATGAGTTGCCCGATAGTATATACCAAGCAAAGAAGGTTGTCTGCCCTCTAGGATTAGACGTGCAGAAGATACATGCCTGCATTAATGACTGCATCCTCTACCGCGGTGAGAAGTATGAGAATTTGGATGCATGCCCGGTATGCACTGCACTTCGGTATAAGATCAGACGAGATGATCCTGGCGATGTTGAGGGTGAGTCCCCTAGGAAGAAGGTTCCCGCCAAGGTTATGTGGTATGCTCCTATAATACCACGGTTAAAACGTCTCTTCAGAAATAAAGAGCATGCCAAGTTGTTGCGATGGCACATGGAAGACCGTAAGAAAGACACGATGTTGATACACCCCGCTGATGGGTCACAGTGGAGAAAAGTCGAGCGAGAGTACTCGGACTTCGCACGTGACACAAGGAACTTAAGGTTTGGTCTAAGTACAGACGGCATGAATCCTTTTGGTGAGCAGAGCTGCAGTCATAGCACCTGGCCTGTGACTCTATGTATCTATAACCTTCCTCCTTGGTTGTGTATGAAGAGGAAGTTCATTATGATGCCAGTGCTCATCCAAGGCCCGAGGCAACCCGGCAACGACATTGATGTGTACCTAAGGCCATTAGTTGAAGAACTTTTACAGCTGTGGGCCAAACCAGGTGTATGTATGTGGGATGAGCACAAATGGGAGCCATTTGACCTACGAGCATTGCTTTTCATAACCATCAATGATTGGCCTGCTCTTAGTAACATTTCAGGGCAGACAAACAAGGGATACAATGCATGCACACACTGTTTAGATGAGACTGAAAGTATATATTTGGATAAATGTAAGAAGGTTGTGTACCTAGGGTATCGTCGATTTCTTCTGAACCTGCATCCAGTAAGAAAGAAAGGCAAGCATTTCAAACGTCTGGCAGAACCCCGGAGGAAGCCTGTCCTCCGTACTGGTGAGGAGGTATTTGGTATGGTCAAGGACCTAGAAGTAATCTTTGGAAAAGGTCCTGGCAGTCTATCTATTCCGAATGACGATGCCAGACATGCGCCCATGTGGAAGAAGCAATCTATATTTTGGGACCTACCCTATTGGAAAGTCTTAGAGGTCCGCTCTTCAATCGACGTGATGCACGTGACGAAGAATGTTTGCGTGAACCTGCTAGGCTTTCTAGGAGTGTATGGGAAGACAAAAGATACACCGGAAGCACGGTAGGACCAACAACGTCTGAAAGCCCCTGAAGAGCCTATGCATCCTGAGAACGAGAAGGGTAAACGATGCCACTTAACTCCTGCCAGCTACGCTCTTACCAAAGCAAAGAAGGAAATATTTTTTGAATGTCTGAGCAGTATCAAGGTCCCGTCTGGCTTCTCGTCGAATATAAAGGGAATAATAAATATGGCAGAGAAAAAAATCCAAAACCTGAAGTCTCATGACTGCCACGTGATTATGAGACAATTGCTTCCGATTGCATTGAGGGGGCTTCTACCTGAAAATGTTTGAGTACCCATTGTGAAGCTATGTGCATTCCTCAATGCAATATCTCAGAAGGTAATCGATCCAGAAAGCCTACCAGGGTTACAAACAGATGTGGCCCGATGTCTTGTCAGCTTTCAGTTGGTGTTCCCACCATCCTTCTTCAATATTATGTAACTCTAGTTCATGTTTTTAATATTAATACATGTCTTGAGTGTTAGTCTTGTTTTGTGGATGGACCGGGACTATGAGAAGAAGTTATCCCGATTCGTACTTACCATTAAGATCTGATCTCCAAACGCGCGCGGTCACATATTAGAGAGTGCCTCTATGACCAGTTTCTTGGAGATGCCGGAGGACTGGGCTCCGTCGGCATCTCCCTGAAACTGGCTATAGTGGTGTCCCTGCTCTCGAAAACCACCTTGCAGCTTTGTAACTTCTCTAACTAGATCAATACACCTGGGAGCTAACTAATTTCACATATTAGGGAGTGCCTCTATGACCAATTTCTCGGAGATGCCGGAGGACTGGGCTCCATCGGCATCTCCCTGAAACTGGCCATAGTGGTGTCCCTGCTCTCGAAAACCATCTTGGAGATGCCTCAAACTGGCTGGAGTACTGGACTCACAAGGATGCCTATTTATAGTACAAGAAGCTCGACATAGTGTCGACACTTAAGAAATAATGTCGACACTCACCCCTATTATTAGTGCTGACTCGTGTTTTGTCCCGGTTGGTGTCTCCAACCGGGACTAAAGGTTCATCTTTAGTCCCGATTGGTGTCTCCAACCGGGACTAAAGGTTCATCTTTAGTCCCCGTTGGTGTCTCCAACCGGGACTAAAGGTTCATCTTTAGTCCCGGTTGGTGACACCATCCGGGACAAGGTACACGCCGCACGACATAATGTCGACACTCACCCCTATCATTAGTGCTGCCTGGCCCAGCCTGAAATCCCTCCAACCGTCCCATTTTTAGAACAATGTCCCGCCATTTTTCCCGCCATTTTTTCCCGCCATTTTTCTTCCCGCCATTTTTTCCCGCCATTTTTTCCCGCCATTTTTCTTCCCGCCATTTTTCTTCCCGCCAGTTCTTCCCTCCAGTTCTTCCCGCCAGTTCACTATATATATATGTAGGGTTGGCCTCCATTGTCATTGCACATCTCTAGACACATATCTGCAACCTCATCACTCTTTCCCATGGCTTCCACCGTAGCACTAACCCCTAGGGAGGCGGAGGCGCTTTACGCCTCGAACTACCCCTGCCCGCCGGGCTATTGTGTCCCCGGCGGCTAGATGCTGAGCGTCGGAGGCGTGCCGGTTCCTCCTGTCCCTCTAGGTGTGGCGCGCCGGATGGCCATCATGAACCACTACTACTTCGAGCTCACGCCGGAGCAGCGGAGGAATCCCAGATGGCATCCCGACTATTTCCCTACTTAGAAAGCCTTCTTCGTGGATCGGCGTGAGAGGGCGCTCGCCAGGCACGAGGAGGACGGCCCACCTCCTCCTAACTTCAACGAGGTCGGCTGTCGGCTATGGTGGCACGGTCGGACTCTCCAAAGCGTCATGGCCTATGACACTGCCGCCGACTCTAACCCCCGTCTGCGCTACCCTCAAGTCCAGCCCACGCGTACTCAGCCTTCAAGGTTCAATTACGGCGACCCCGACGACGACAGCGATGACGGCGGCGGCGAGTACGACGCTACAGTGGCGAGTATTATAGGTGTAGGCAGGAGCATGACTGAATCACTCCAACATTCCGAAACAAGTTCGGCTGATTGTTACTTAATCTGGCCATGTATCTTAATTTTCAGTTCTTTTATGTATTTTAATTTTCAGTTCCAGTTCGGCTTTATGTAACTTACTATTAGTTGCATTCTGTATTTTAATTCCAGTTCTATCTCCTTCACAAAATGACCTATCTCATTCGAGGTTTCTTGGCTTTCGGGTTAAATGACCAATGTTATGGCTAGAATCAAGGCATAGTTTGTGATAATATGACCATCTTGTGCATACATGTGCATTATGGCATGGCAAACAATGTTGCAAAAGGAAGTTTTCCTTTTTATCGCACCAAAAAGGCATTTTCCATTTTCCGAGCATAAAAAACAGACGGTTTTGTGAAGCAACCACCAAATGGCTAATTCAAAAAACCACCAACACATTTTACAAAAATAGTAGACCACCTTATATGAAAAATGTACCAACAGGGGGATCTGAAACCTTTCCGTCCACCTCTGGTGAAAAAGACAAATTCCTGCCGAATCGGTAGGAAGTGGGTCAGATATGAACTACAGGTACATGATACGATGCTCATGATTTTTTACAAAAATCATTTTTAGGTTCACAATATGCTATTTTATCAAAAAAAAAACAATGCAAGTTGAGCGAGGCTTGGTCAGATTCAAGTGTATACAAAAGATGCGTCATTTAAATATCCAATCAATTCAAAAATGTTAATACAAAAGATGCGGCATTAAAATATGATTTGCTCTAATAAAATAGGGTTAGATTCTTTTTAGATGCTTAATATTTCTTATGTTCAAAGTTTTAGGATTTGACAATTTATTTTTGTTTGAATTGAATAATCAAAATTTATATGTAAGTGTTTTAATCATTTTGAAAAATTTCATGTAAAGTAAATATAAAATGTTTTTACATGAATGGATAGATATTATTTTTCTGAAAATTATGATATATTATTCATATTTTTCTGAGTTGAAATGAAAAAGATATGAATTTTCTAAACCCTTATCCTATTTTTTAATTAAAAATGCCCCTTTAATGCATGAAATAAATGCCCCCCTTTAACACCGGTTCCAGACACGAACCGGTGTTAAAGGGGGGGGGTGGGTGTTAAATGCGCGCGCGAAATGAATCCCCCCCTTTAACACCGGTTCCAGCCCCGAACCGGTGTTAAAGGGGGGGTATTAAATGCGCCTTCCCCCTCCTTTCTTCAACCAGAGCTAGATCGAACCGCCCGCCACCGCGCGCAGAGAGCAAAACAGAGAGCAGAGAGCAGAGAGCAGCCGCGCCGGCGCCGCGTCCAGCCCTCGCCGTTGGATCCGCCGCCCTCGCCCTCGCCGTCGGAGCCGCCGTCGCCCTCGCGCACGCCAAGACCGCCACCGCCACCACCACCGCGCGCGCGCCACCGAAGCCGACGACGACGCCGACGCCTACAAGAACCCCACCGACGCCGTCGTGCTCATGGTGAGGAGCTCTGTTTTCTCTGTTTCATCCCTCTCTGTTTCCTCCTTTGGCGGCGGTGTGGAGCTCGCGCGCGCGGTGGCATCGCCGGCCGGCACTCAGTGGAGCTCGCGGTGGCGCCACTCCGTCCACGCCTCTGCGTCCGGCAGTCGTCGGCGGCACTCTTAGTGGAAGCAGGCGGCCGGCAGTTCGAGGAAGCAGGCGGCCGACAGTCGTCGTCGGCGCCCCGGTGCGGCCTGGCACGGCCGCACGGGCGGGTCTCTCTGTTATTTTGACAGGTCTTTGTTACTTATTTGTAGTGAAACTTTGTAGAAAGAAATTACATTAAAACAAGATGAATAGACTTTGAATCAATCCGATTAGAAATAGAGAAATAAACCATGGGCATATATTTATCTCAAATACTACATTTGTACTCCATCCGTCCATAAATATTGACCATCATTTTGTGAACAATGTGGGGAATATGTGTGATGTATAAAAGATATAGTCGTGTATTCATATTTGAGTAAAGTTTCTGATGTTGTAACATCGATAATATTGTTTACTTAGTGTTGGTGGTGAACTTGATGGTCAAAATCGGGAAACTCGAAACTAAGATGGCATGTAATTATGGAGGCAGTAGTAGTGTAGATAGGGTGTCAAGCGGGGCGGGTTCGCGGGCAACATAGTTTCACCGGCTAATATAAATTGTACTACATGCATAGATTAAAACTTGTATACAAATTGGACTGCATGTAGGTGTAGCTGTCTGAGACTAAATAATTGTCCGCAAACCCGCCCCACTTGTATACAAACTTGCATCCTGCCAACGTTACCCTCTTGGGGGTGTCGTTGTAGAGCTCTGACTCATCCTGATTAGGGTTTGGACCCCTCGGAACTCGTTTAAAATGATCAAGCATCCTTAGGGTTTTAATTTCATATGTGTATTTATTTGTGTATTTTTGTAAGAATAATATGTATATTTGTGTATGAATCCAAGTCCACTTGAATGTTTACACTCTTACTCTAGATAATATTATTGTTTTAGAAACTATGGATCCACTTAGTAGAAACCTTGAAGAAGAAGAAATAATGGAGAACATTATTGATGAGGACACCTCACAATATCTGAACTTGGAGGGACATGATGATAGCTGAAGTAGTCATGGAGAAGATGAAGACTCCGGTAAACGCAATTTAGTGATTACAAAGTCCGGCGAGGTATATGCATTGATTAAGCCTCTGCTGACTTCCACCAACAATCTTCTTTTACATGTATTAATTAACGCTTCTTTCTTCTTTTAGCCCTCTGGATCGACCAGCCAGCAACCATCTTCTTCTACGAAAAAGAGCAAGCGAGGCGCGAGCCATCGGTTGAAAGATCGTGCAAAGTTCACGATCGAAGCAGTCCGTGTTGATGGCAGACCGATGGAGCCCAAAAAGGCCGCAGACAAATTTGTACGTCAAGCTGGAGTTCTTGTTAGAGACCAAATCTCAATCATAATTGAAAATTGGAATAAGCCAAAGAAGGGCGACGGTACCTTTGTCGATGAAAGATCCAAAGAAATGCTTTGAAATTCGTTGTTGGTAAATTTTACCCTTCCGCCAGAGGAGGATGAAAACAACCCGGTTATAAAGGAAAAGGTCAAAGAGTGGACTCTAAAGAAGATGGCTGACGCTTTCCGCAACTGGAAGACAAAATTGAACAAATTTGTCAAGCTGGCGAGACTCCAAATTTCGAAGACGCATATTTTGCGAAAATAAGACCTCACTGGCCCGAATTTGTGACATATAAAAAAGGTGCTATAGCTAAAAAGAGGTCAGAAACCAATACGCTTAATGCCCAGAAGAAGGAATATCACCAGAGGACGAGGTCAGGTGGCTACATATCTCAGAGGCCTAAGTGGGAGGAAGTTGAGAAGGCCCTGCGCGCTAGAGGGATCACACCCCAGACAGATGGGTGGGACCGACGTGCAAAGACTTGGTTCTACGGAATCGGGGCAAGGTTGGACCCAGAAACATGATTGTGTATCTTCCCAACCCTCCTTGCTAAACCCGTCACTGAACTCATCACGGCATACGAGGAAACATCCGCCAGGACCTTCCATCCCAACAGAGAGAATGACCATCTCACACGCGCCATCGGTAAAAAACAACACCCTGGACATGCACGAGGCACAGGGGGTATGACGTGGAAGGATGGGTTTGCCGAGTGGAGCGACTCTTACAGATGGCGCGGCAGAAAAGAAAAAGAGCGTACAGAACGGATGACACAGATAGAACATGCACTTGTGGTGCTGCAGGCGCAAGTGAATGCACAACAGAGCCATCAAGCTACCGGCCCATCTCAGCGGCATGAATAGCCTGCATTGGAAGTTGCCGGTAGCCCAGACTCTGCGTGGAAAAGCAGCGTGGCTTCCACGGAGAACGTGCAGCCCACGCTTGAAATGGCGGGTCCTCGATACCCCGTGGATGAGATCACGGAAAGCGAACACGCTGAGCTGCATGTGAGATTAATGGGCTTATCCATTAAGGTGGCTGTCGGCTATGCCTTACCTCCTGTAGCTGGTGGAACTTACCACTGCCGACCGATTCCAGATGGCTATGCTATTGTCAGGGTGGATGAGGTTGTGAAGGAATGTGAGGAAGCACAGCTTGACCATGCTACAGGTGAAGGGGAAACTCAACTCAAATTTGCAGTGAAAACAACCATTCTTTGGAAGAAGGAACACATCGTGCTTCCAAATTGGAGGCCACTGGCACCCCCGCCGTCTCTGCAGCGTCAGCAGTCTGAGCCGCTTCAGCTATCTCCTGCGCGGCAGCCATCTCCGGCGCTTCAGCCATCTCTTGCGCGGCAGCCATCTCCGGCGCGCCAGCCATCTCCGGCCCGTCAGCCATCTCCGGTGCTTCAGCCATCTCCGGTGCTTCAGCCATCTCCTCAGCGTAAGCGGAAGACCACTGCCACGAAGAGCATCACTAGCACTGCCACAAAGAAATCCGCAGGAAACCGTACGCCAAAGAGTTCAAAAAACTACGTCCCGCAGCCTTCCGCCAAGCCATTGTCGGTTTTACCGTGGAATCGCAGCGACGAGGAGACCAATAGGATCTCGGAAGAAGAGGTCAAGAAATTCTTTGCACCTAGACGGGCCGAGCCAAAGGAGAAAATAAATCCGGCGGTGGTGGAGAAGTTTTACAAAAATCTTTTGAAACCTGAAACCCCACTTGTGCCGGACTACGAGCGCCAGATTTTGAAGGCGGATGCAAGGCGTCGTAGGGAGACTGAAAGTAGCAGTCGTGAGGCACCCTAGAAAATAGTTCCCATGCTCGGAGAGCAGGAAAACCAATCATGCGCCCCGCTCCAAATGTTCGACACACGGGACACTCCTCCCGTAAATGATTACGAGGCAGAGCTATAAAGAAAGGCCAATGAGATGGGGATGACTTACATTGCATACTTGAACATCATGGGAGACAACTTTCCCAAATGCGATGCCAACCCCATACAGCCATGGAAGTATGGGAAGAATCTCGTCAAGAAAGTGGAGCTCAAGAATCTACCAACAAAGATGCGAAAATTGAACAAGTGGTACCTTGATTTCTGCAAGACGAGAAAAGAAGAATGGATCACGGCGCATATAAGAGATGAGATTTTCTTGTGCGGAGACGACGGGATCGACTTCAGCATTCAAGACTTGCATTTTCTATTCAATCAGAAGGAACTCGACAAAGCTGCCATCAGCCTTTATTGTGTGTAAGTACTATTTCTATAATTTATATCTCATCTCATTCACTTTATTAATTGCATGCATATATATATGCTCACCATATATGTATATACTATTATGCAGGAAAAAGGTTATGGAATGCAGGAAAGGAGACCCTTTTGACACTGGGTTCGTTGACCCAAATAGAGTTCATGAAGAAGTGGTAAGAACCAAACCCGGGCAAACAGAAGATTACTTGCTAAGGTCTTTACTGAGACAACAAACCAAAAGGGAAATACTATTGCCTTACAACTTCTCGTGAGTAATATTACCCTCTCTCTTGTACACATTCTGTTTCGGCTTACTCGATGTTAAGTGTAACTGATGATGAGTTATGCGTGCGTAGGTTCCACTTTATTCTGCTAGTCATTCAACCCGACTCAGAAAAAGTCCTTGTCATGAACTCGTTACGAAAAGAAAAAAAGATATGGGCAGACTTTAGAGAGATGCTCCAGAGGTAATTTCAATCATATTATCGCACTAGATCGGCAACTTTCGTGACAACAAGTAATTAATTACTCCTTTATCCATTTTCTTTGCCGGACACGGTTTGGAAAAGGTTCACGGGCAGGGCCGTGGGTGAATGGTCAGAAGAACTAAAATTTGTAGACCAAAATGTAAGTAATAGTAGCTAGCTAGGTCTGCGTATCTCTTTGATTCTGCTTCCAATTCCATTATATCATGCTTTATTGATTATTATTTTGATTGAACTCTCTATTCTCGTAAAATGCGTGTATCAGGGATCCGGCAATAACTTATGTGGGTACTATGTTTGCGAGTTCATTCGCAACACGATATGTGCGACGGGCCAAGCCGCACTAGAACAACTTAGAGTAAGTAAACAAAGTACACAACATTATTTTATTACCATCAATTGTGTTGAGTTTTATTCTTATATATATATATTGACCCCATTCTTCATATATATTCAGATCGAACGGATGCGGGACCAACTCCTACCATTTGACCGCATACGAGCCATTCAAGAGGAACTGGCGGGGTTCATACTTGATGAGGTCGTCACGCCTGGCGGAGAACTCTTTAGATATCCACCAAAATGAACAATGACGATGTATGTGCCGATGACGATGTATGTGCCGATGACGATGTTTGTGTATAATAATAGTTGCTTAATTATTCATGTACTCGTATGTACCTATGACGATGTATGTGTATACCACTCCCGATCGATTCCCCCTCACCCCTCCCGTAGAAATACGTCCAGAACAGGGTCTGCCGCGGTAGAGATTTAGGCCGTTTTCCTGCTGTGGTAGAGAACCTTTAACGGGGCTGAGCCCTGCGGCAGCCTCACGTGCGCCACCCTTTAATACCGGTTTGTATAAGAACCGGTGTTAAAGGGGGCCCCCTCTAACACCGAACCCTCAACAGCGGTTGTAGAACCGCTGTTAGAGGGCCATCCCAACCGGTGTTAGAGGGGACTCTGCACTAGTGTTTTTTAATATTTTAACTTGTGTCTAAAACTTAGTTGAAAAACCGGGAGCATATAGCCAAAACGCCTCGTCTGCTAATTAATTAGCTACTATGTAATTAGCTGGCCCAACAACTGAAGCTGCCGATGGATAATCGTACACCTGTACCGTGCATGTGTATGGGCCGTGAGGGATTTGTCCATGCACGCAATAGCCGGACAACGATCCTTCGTATTCAGTCCCTGGCGGATCGATCAGCCAGGTCAAAATCGACCAGCTGTTTCGTCGGGCAGAACGCAAGGAAGCCGGATATCTAGGACAACGCCGCAACAGGCTCTACTATGCGGACTCCTAGCGAAGCCCGGACCGCTAAACTCGTGTAACTACTGGATACCGATGGACGCAACGGACCAAGTTTAGTATGACGGATAAAAATATGCCTACGACGAAAACCACCCTAAGACAAACTATAGATAAGATAGACTAGTGCGTTGCTACGGTTAATAATGCAATCAATATACAGTGAAAATCGTCTCTAAAAAACATATAGAACAAATCTCCTCCAAATAAGCGTTGCGACGGCTCATTATGTTTTCTTATCATAAAATTGACATAATTTATTTAGGTTGTGCTTCTCCTCAGATGGTATATTCTGTATTGTTTGTCTCACCCGGATGAGCTTTGCCTACTAAATATGCATCGATGTGTTCTCCTCAGACCTCTCTCGCAAAAATTTATTTCCCCGCTAGCTCTTCGTTGCACGTTAAATTCTTTGAGCACTTTGTTTTGTCTGGCTATTCTTTTATGTGTATTAAGCTTCTTTTTTTTTGTCGAATTCTACTATGTACATGTTTTCATTGATTCTTAATTTGCAAAATGTTATAATTGGTTGTCTTTGCTCTATGTGGAACTCTATCATATTCATGTTCTTGATTTCTAATTGCCAGAATGTTCGCAATTTGCTATGTTTTCTTTATCATCTCTCGTCGGAAGCGTCGCCACTAAGTTATTAGTTTAACAGAAATTTTCTGACGAATCATCCTTTAAACTGGAAACATTTTTATTCAAAAAATGCACGTAAATTTACCCTGATTTGCTTTTTTGACAAAGCTGCACCAAAGTTGCTGCTTTATGTGCAACGTGCACAGAAGTTTGGTATTCATGGAAACTCTTTGGATCATATGCTCTAGATAACCAGAAGTAGAAAGCTCTGGCAAACTTCATGTCCTGAAGAATAAATCTGCCTGCGATGTTGCGAGGAACTCCCAAACAACCTTTCAAGATGTGTAACCATATGCATCAATATATTACTGTATATAAAAGATTTCAAGGTCATGGACATATTTTGTCCATGCGAACCAATAAAAAAATAGTATGTGTATATACAGCCAGTCTACAATCAGAAACTTCTTCAAGCCACACTAACTGAACATAAGATGCTTCAAGTTAAAGGAAATCGAGTTTGGTAGATCCCTCCTTATAGTATATAATGGATCATTAAATAAGTCACGTTGTAATCGTGGATTTGCTGACTGCAGAATACTAAGTTCCATAAACTGTAGAAATCACCTTTTTGCAGATAATAGTGGATGAAAATCGATATGAAGCTGCTCCTAACTTATATCTCCTGGATGAAAAATATCAAAGAATTACCACCTCTGCTCCAACTGTAGATAGCTGGTCCAACCCATCTTCTTCTCCAAATTCCAATGAATCCGACATTATTTCCGTGAGCACCATCAACTTCCAAGCAACTGAGTTCGAACCCCTCATGCGTCCCCTTTCCTAAGGCATACTGCCCCGCGTTAAAACAATCTGTAGGAGGAACATCAGATCAAAAACACAAACACAACATTCAGTTATAGCAGTTTTATCAAACAGTGGCAGCAAAATTCAGTTAACATCAATCCCCTCGTTCCCAGCCCCTTTGGGCCTGACCTTGCGTGCAGCTGCCTCCCTCTCCTCCTATAGCGTAGCTCCGCCACTCCGCCCTCTTCCGGCTACCCTACGTTCTGGTCCTCCCCCGCCTACTCCACCTCGCAAGTGTGCGCTCCGGCACCTGGGCGCCGCCGGCGACGCCTTCCACCCACGGTCGGCAGTAATTATCACGCCAGCCCCAAAACGCACAGGGAAGGAGCAGTTCGGATCCGCTGCGAGGCGAGAGGACGGAGAGGTGGCTGGAAGAGTTCCGCCGCCGCCAGCCCTCACCGCGCCGCCCCGCGAGCCGCCGCCAACCGCTCGCTCCCCCGGCCTCGCCTCTTCCCGCGGGACCCCACCGCCGCCGCCACCTTGTCGCCTCCACCCGGCTCTACCTCGCTACTGCGTCTCGTCGCCAGAGCTTGGTCGTCCGCCTGGCCCCCGCGAGCTCCGCCGAGCCACTCCCCTGGACGAAAAGGTCAGTTGCGGTGGCAGGGCAGTAATTTAACTAAATAGCTAGGGGCAAAACCGGAAAAAAAAGCGGACGGAAATTAGGGGAGAACGAACCTACCTCTGAAAAAATTAGTAGATACTAGCTGAATGACCGTGCGTTGCTACGGAACAACAACAAAAACATGAAATTTCATTCAAATTTTGTTATATTTTATACCATGATTATTTGCAATCTCATGCTCTCATGACAATCCATGTCTTGTTTCTAAAGAAAAACAATGATGTCTAAGAATTTTTCAGTCTCATGCTCTCATGATTATTGACTGCACGTGTGTTGCCATGACCTCCATGAAAAAGAACCAACACACCATTGGCACCCTGCCGCACAAACTCATCACCTTGGAATGTCGCCTGGATTTTTTTTAGGAACATGCGGCACCTCGCTAGCATTCCCCTGGCCTCTATGGAGTCTAGAAACTCCGGCAGACCCTGATCCTACACCAAACAATATATATACTTATTATTTTCAGCACCTATACAAATATGTTTATATTAATATCAATCGTTCTATATTATGGCATCCAACAATCATCTTTTGTTCACTTCTTTGTGGTGTACTACTTATTGATGATCCACCGATACGATTACCTACCTTATCAGAACCGAGAACTCTCGCTACTATGTTATCAGTGCAGTGTCCCCTTTCACACTCTACATCTTTATCTTGTGAGCAACCACCCAAAATATCCCCTTTCTTGACTAAACTTTTTTGTTATCTCTATCAGCTACTTGAACAGAGGAATGGATTTAGTTATTCGCAACCCAGCGTGGGTACTTTATCATATCAATCAATCATTTGCTTCTGTTAGTTTTAGCTATATCAGTTGCTGGTAGTACCTACATGGAGCAATCGATGAACATCAAATTACTATAGAATCAATTAGCTTTACACGGACATGAACTCACTCGCTGATAGCAGCCTGTGAATTGCATCCAACGGGGATTCAATAGTCCATAGAAGAACAGAGGATGCCGGCATACAGGTCTGCGGCGAGAAACTGAGGGGTGCCGGATGGATGCGCATGGGACTTCTGCATCGGAAAGGAAACGACGGCCGGTAGAATTTTTCAGGTGCACTTACCGTGCTTGAGAGGATGCGGCAGAGGGCATCGAATCCACACGCTACAGGATCTGCAGCTGGAGTACCTAGAGATGTACTTCCAATGCCCTCTTAATCTTCTAAACCGTGACCGTGATGTAATTTTTCTCTCCCTCTCTCAATGTGTAAAGCATATCCTCCCATCCCCTTCCTCACCACCGACCTCCTCCCATCCCCTTCCCACCAGCCTCCCATCTAGATCGAGGGTCGCACCCTGCTCTGCCCCCGTGGCCGACGATGAGGTAGCAGAGGGATCTCTCCTCTTCCCACCTCACCAGACCACCGATCATCCTCTCCTCCTTCCCTTCCCTCTGTTCGTCCATCTTTCTCACGGCTGTGGATTTGCAACATGGAGTTTGCCGACAGGAAGAGTAAGGCGGCTGCAATAGAGCAGAGACATGGCGATGACGGCTTGCCCCGCCCGACTCCACGCCGTATAGGTCTCTCTCCTCCTTCACCCGCTGACCCACTTCCCTCACTCCATTGGAGGTCTCCCGTTGCTACCTCCTGTCTCACGCGGACCAGTTCTGCTCGGGGGGAGGGATTTATAGAGTTTAGGCTGCTCAATATCCGGCCGCCTGAGCTCGCGATCCTCTTCCCGGTGGCAGTTGCGCTCGCCGGTGTATCAGGACGAAGGGTAGGGGAGGCCGGTGTCCGTCCGCGGGTGGAGGAGGAGGCAGGGCTGCAGGGGGAGGGGATACGGGCGTGACGGCGGGATCCCAACGTCGGGCTCACTCGCGGGCGGGGGCTGACAGGAGGGGAAGATGGTGGGCAGCGGTGTTGCGCCGGCGGCGGGGCTCACGAGCGAAGAGGCGGGGGAGTCCGTTGGCAGGAGAGGGGATGGTCTCCGAGCAGGGGTGCGCGACGACGAGAGGGGACAGCAGAGGGGCGTTGGCGGGCGTGGTGACCACCGTGAGGCTGATGCCGCGGGACGGCCAGGTCGAGCAGCGGCAGCGCGTGGCCCTGCGCCGGGTAGGGGACGACCAGGACGTGCGGCCTGGACCGCCCGCGGCCAGACGTCGTCGCCATGGACGCCGAGAGAGAGGCTCGACATGGCCGGCCGCGGCGAGGGGACGGAGGAGAGACGCGCGGCGAGTTGACTATCGGGAGAGTAGGAGTTTTGGCCTTTTTCCTTGCGGTGGCAGGGCAGTAATTTAACTAAATAGCTAGGGGCAAAACCGGAAAAAAAAAGGTGAACGGAAAAACACAGTTGACGAACCTACCTGGGAAGAAATTAGTAGATAGATAGATAGATAAGATAAGATAGAGATAGATAGATATAGATATAAATCTTATTTTTAGTTTTATAGTGTGGTTTTTGTAGGGGTTCGTAGCATGGAAAACAAAAAATTTCTATCGCATACAAACAAACAAGCCAAGATCTATCTACTAGATTGTAGCAACGAGTCGATGGTATAACTTACCCTCGAAGATTCCAAAGCGTTTAACGAGAGCAGATTCTCGTGGGTGATGTAGTCGTACTCTTTCCGATCTCAAGATCGTGTAGACGATCCTTCCGGCGCCACGTTCCGGCAGCGCTTCCGCAGTCGGTCACACGTTCGGTACTCGACGAAGACCTTCCTCTCCCTTGTTCCAGCAGGCAGCGGAGGTTGTAGCACTTTCCTCGCGATTCCGGCAGCACAACGGCGTGGTACCGGAAGTAGAGGGGAAATCCCGCAGGGCTTCGCCTTAAGCCGGTGCGAGTATGGTGGAGCTTATGAGAGAGGCTATTAGTGGTCTAGTAATTAGACACACCAATTAGAAGGCTCTAAACCAATTAGAAGGCTCTAAACCGCTGGCTAAAGCAATTAGAAGCTCTAAACCAAAACGGCTCTAAACCGGAGATTTAGAGGTAGAAAGTTGTGTTGTCTAGGAGGGGAGCCCTGCCCCTCCTTATATAGGTGGGAGGGTCCTTGGCGCGCCAGGGAGGGAGGGAGTCCCTCCCCAACTCGGCCTAGGGCTGGCCGCCGGCTTGGAGGAGTGGGACTCCTCCTCCAAGTTGGTTCCAACTCCTCTTGCTTGTTTCCCACAGTTTCTTGTTTTGGCCGTTTGACTTTCAAACTGGACATTTGACTTTTCTGTTTTAGGATTCAATTTAATCCTTTATTTGGGACAGCAAGAACACTTAGTACATGATGCAATCATTCCAATATGTAATGACACATTCATGTACCCCTCCCCCCCCGGAGTGCCGGACAATCCGGAACCTTCTAGAACATTCCTGATGAAAACACCGGAATCATTCCGCAACTCCGAAACGGGACTTTCCTTATATGAATCTTATTCTACGGACCATTCCGGATCACCTCGTGATATCCCGGATCCCATCCGAGACTCCGAACAACATTCGGTCTCTTTCTCATAATACCATAACTACTCAAACAACGTCGAATCCTTAAGTGTGTCTCCCTACGGTTCGTGAATTATGCGGACATGATCGAGACACTTCTCCGAACAATAACCAATAGAGGAATCTGGAAATTCATATGGCTCCCACATATTTCTACGATTACTTTGCGATCGAATGAACCACTTACATACGATACCAATTTCCCTTTGTCTCACGATATGTTACTTATCCGAGGTTATGATCGTCGGTATCTCTGCATACCTAGTTCAACCTCGTTACTGATAAGTACTCTTTTCTCGTTCCCGTGATATGTGATCCCTTGTGACCAAGTCACATGCTTGCAAGCTAATTGGATGACATTCCACCGAGAGGGCCCAGAGTATATCTATCCGTCATGTGGATGGACAAATCCCACTCTTGATCCATGTGTCTCAACCAATACTTTCCGAACACTCAATGCCACCTTTATAACCACCCAGTTACGGTGTGGTGTTTGATGTCATCAAAGCATCCATCCGGTAAAGGTGATATGCATGATCTCATGGTCGAAGGAATTAGGTTACTATGTATCAGAAAGCATATAGCAATTGAACTATTGAAATGACTTGATCTTTATGCTACGCTTATCTATAGGAGTATGTCCATCACATCATTCTCCTAATGATATGATCCTGTTGTTAATAACATCTCTATGTTCATGATCAGGAAACCATGATCATATATTAACCAACAAGCTAGTTTAACAAGAGGCTTCACTAGGGACTCTTATTTTAGTTTACAAATCACACAAGTATTAATGTTTCCGGTTAATACAATTATAGCATGGTATGTAAACATTTATCATAAGTATGAAGATATGATAATAACCCACTTTATTATTGCCTCTTGGGCATATCTCCAACAGTCTCCCACTTGCACCGGAGTCAATAATCTAGTTTCAAACCTTTGTGTATTCAACACCTATGGCTTTCCGGTGTTGTATGTACACGATTGCTAGTGGTCAACTGATCTCCGGATCTGACACTTCCAGGTCCGTGTGTAATTGCATGTCTTTGCGTCTCTACGCATCACTCATTCTCTAATGAGATGGCTTTGTATAAATTTGGTCTTTCGGTGTGACCTTTAGCTCTTTGGGGTTAAAACATGTTGATAATATTGTCGCACAATATATCTTCATAGTATTATCCCACTGTGAACTACACCTAGTTTGATAACAAACTACTTGACACAAATGCCCTCTTTTGCTGCTAAAATAGCAGTCATATACTTAGCCTTTTGTTGTAGTATCTGTCACAATGTCTTAACTTTGGAACTCATCCAAATCCATTATGGAACTCACTTTCCATTATATTGTGCCACCCTTAGTTTAGATTGAGATAAACTTAATTTGTACTTTGTGACCAAGCTAGTATCAATGTAGTACTTTTACAATGAACTAACCATCTATTTGTCACTTCTACAAATATTATACTCTTAGTTCTTGCAAAAGATCATAAGAATATCCTTACTATTGTCCAATGATCATCTTACGAATCATTCTGGTATATGCTCATAACATTTAGAGCATAGGACATATCTGGATTTGTACATATCACAGTATGATTGATATAAATAATCTTTGTGATTTCATACATCAAGTATCAATCTATACTTGATTATTTGTTTCACTTTACCAAATGTCAATACACTTGAATATATCATCAACATTGAACTCATTCAATCCTTTCTGTGCGACAAGAAACTTTCTTGTAGTTTCTATATTGAACTCATTCAATATCTCGTCTATGTACTTCTGGCACAACCATATTAGCGTCTATTCATGCCTAATATTTGGGTTTTGCCTAAGTCTTTCATCAGGATGAAATTCTTAATATGTGTTAATAAAAGATACATTATTTCTAATCAACAATATGTCTTCCACATAATGTATTAGAAACATGTCTTAGCGCTCCCACTTAATTTCTTGCAAATGCAAGCATCTTCATTGTCTCTAATGAACTTTTAAACTCCTTTAACAGTTTCATCATAGTGAAGATTCCAACTCCGCGATGCTCACTTCAACCGTTGAAGTTTGCATATGCTTTTAGCATCCTTTGAATTAACAAAACCCTATGGACCGTGTTATGCACATGTCCTAGGTAACGATTCTATTAGAAGAACTTGTTTTGTTTATTCAACTACCATATAACAAATTATATGTAGTGGTTGCTACATTAATCCGTCTAGACCAAATATCACTATGAAAGATCAAATCTTGTCATAGTCAACCTTTGAACATTGTTGTGAACTCTTTCCCAACATGTCGACTATTTCATAGATGTAAAACATCCATGTCTATTTCTTTATAGATCAAAACACGACTGTAAGGTCTTACACCTTTCTCGAGGGTCCTTCAAGTTCAAAACTTGATTTCTCGTGTATGGAACTATCACGGATTTTATGGCTTCAAGCCATTTGACGGAGTCAGGGCCCATCATCGCTTCTTTGCATGTAGTCGGTTCATTATTCTCAAATAATGATTCAACCCTCAAATCTTGGTATTTGATTGTTTACCCGACCTACTTGTTTCAATAGGAACTTAGATCTCCGTGATCACAACCTTTGAGGCACGTGAGCCATGAGCATTGTTGCTGCCTCCGGAATACTTTTCGGCGCTGCGCAACTCTGCACATATAGCTAAGGTTCTTTTAACCTTATCAAAGTTCTATTGTCCTCCCACTTAACTTTTCACGAAAAATTCCTTCTTAAAGAAACTTGACGTTCCAAGCAACAAACACTTTTGTCTCCGGTGTTTATGGAGGAATATTAACAGTTTATACAAAGACAGGTTCATCCGACTTTGGTTGCAAACATCTTTCTTATGTATAGCATACCAATGTTTAAGAAAGGACTACTTGGGTTTTATCCCAAACCATAACTTTATATGGTGTCATTTCAACGGATTATGATGGAGCTCTTTTCAGTGGAAAAACGGTAATCTCTAAAGCTTTTAATCTTTAAAATACAATGGCAGTTTTATGAATTACACCTTCGATCTTACCATGTCAAACAAGGTTTAATTACATATCTCGAACGCTCCATACTCTTATGGTGTTTCGGGAAATGCAAATCCACGAAACGATTCCTTAAATCTTAGGTATTATGCTAAACTCTGTAACTCAAATATCTTACTTTATGATCTTTATCATAAACTGTTTATATTCTTGTTACAATGATTTTGCACTTCATCTTGAAAGTCTTTGAACTTTTCAAATGTCTCATACTTCATCCTTGTTAAGTAAATATTCATATATTCACTCAAATTTTCGGAGAAAGCATATGAAGTTGAAATCCATCGCTCTTGACTACACATAATGGACTTCGTACAACAATATGTACAAATTCCAATAAGCTAGTCTTTCGTTCCCTTTTGGCCTATGAACAAAGTTTTAATTATCTCTAGGAAAGTTTCACAAGCGTCATTTGATCAAAATCAAAAGACTCCAAAATTCCATACATATGGAGTTTCTTCATGTTTTCTTTCCAATATAATTTAAACGGCGATGTCACTTCCTAAGTGATCTTTCAATCAATTTGTCTTTCGACATCTTTAGCATTAGTTTTATGGATGTGATTTTTCCAACGAGATTTGTGAATCATCCATCTTTTATGGATTACGGCAATTATTTGAACAACCCTTTTGTTCTCATAACACCTGATAAAACAAATCTTGAAGGCAAGCTTTTATGTTTAACGAGCAACACAATAACCCTTTATTTGTTCTTGATGAACATCATCACATATTCTTTTGCTAATTACTTAGGCCACTGTAGTTCATGAATTCTGTTGTTTTGTATGACGATTCATACCAACAAATTCAGTATCAAATACTTAAGAACCACATTGTTTAATAAGCAAAGAATATAGCCATAACATGTATATCATCTATATACTTAAACTGAACAATTCTAGTCTTTTCTTTTCTGCCATATATTTATGAGATTCTCTTTCAGTATTTCCTTTTCTGTTTGAAAGAATCTATCAATATCAATAGTGGAGTCATACATATGACACATAGTCCAAAGTGTGTATAGTTAAATACCAATGTCTTTGGACTTGCACTTTGAAGTAGATCACCATCATCAAATGTTTGGTGTTCTTTCAAATTCCTTTCTTTAGTAATCTCTTGGTGTAGTAAACATTTTACCTATATCAAATATTCACCCTTATCATGGATTTATCCATGATCAAGTTACTTTTAGCTTGTAACGGTGAATCACGAGTATAATGTTGCTCTCCAAAACCTTTTGGAAGATTAGGACAACTAGTATCTCCAACCCTTTTGCAAATTCTCATCAAAATATGAGAACATGACTTTTGACATATTATACTCTATCATGTTCCAACCAAAACTTCGTTTCAGATATCACAATATCTTCCACACATCATGGTTTCTGAAACAACTCTTTCAGATCCTAGATAACCTTGATATTAAGACAATCCTTTGAATATCAAGAATCATGGAGACAAACATGATACTTATATACTAACTTTGGAATTGTTACTCTTGTTTTAATACCAATTATTAAACTTCATCGAGTAACCGGAACTTACTGAAAGTTTGCAATAGGACTTTTAAACTTTAGATTAACACTTCAAAAACAATACGATACCAGTTCGTAAAGTAACTAACCAGAATTCTATAGTTCTATCATCTCAATTATAACTAAGCGCAAGGTGGTAAACGGATGCCAATGACTACAACAACTATGCAAATTCACTTTGATTCAGTTTATGATAAATTGAGTTCTAATTAATAATTAAATTAATCTAGGTGAACTCCCACTCAAAACAACATCCCTCACATTGTTTTAGTGATCACAGGAACCAAATCCACCACATCAAAACCGATCATCACGAGAGTTGATATAGCTTCAATGGCGAACAATCAACATGTTCATCATATCTACTATATGACTCATGCTCTACCTTTCGGTAATCCGTGTTCCTGAGGCCATGTCTGTACATGCTAGGCTCGTCAAGATCAAACCTTAGCTTCCGCATGAGCAAATCTGACTTGCCCACGTTGTATACACTTGTAGAATCTAACACACCCGATCATCACGTGGTGCTTCGAAACAACAAGCTTTAGCAACGGTGCTAACTAAGGGTGAACACTTTATGACTTGAAATTTATGTGCATGAGGGATCATCTTATAATGCTACCGTCGTCTACTAAGCAATACAAGATGCATAAAGGATTAACATCACATGCAATTCATAATATGTGATATGATATGGCCTTTCTCCATTGTGCTTCCGATCTCCATCTTCTAGCACGAACATGATCTCCATCATCACCGGCATTGCATCAAGGTCAATGACGCTGCTCCATGGTTGTCGTCCACCGGCTTCAACTATTACAACTACTTTGAATAGACACGCGGGTCTTAACAGAAATTAAAGACAACCATATGGCTCCTGCCGGTTGCCAACTTACAATAAGGAACATTGCATACATCAAATATAATCACAATCATGGCCATATCACATCACTGCACACCCCTGCAAAACAAAGTTAGACGCCTCTACTTTCTTTGCATGTTTTACGTGGTTTGGGGCTTTCTATAAGTGTCGTTCTAACTTACGAACATGAATCACAACGTTGACACAAGTATTGTTAATCACCCGTTGTGAATTGGATCTATACTATGCTAGGAGAAACAAACACCCGCAAAGCCACTTATGCAATACAAGTTGCATGTCAAGCGTGGAGCAAGTCTCATGAACGATGTCATGTAAGGTTAGCCCGGGCCGCTTCATCCCAACATACCGCAAGATGCAAAGTACACAAGAAGCAATCGACAATAAAAGCATCAACGCCCACAATGACCATTGTGTTCTACTCGTGCAACAGATCTACATATAGACACGGCTCTGATACCACTGTAGGGGTTCGTAGCATGGAAAACAAAAATTTTCTATCGCATACAAACAAACAAGCCAAGATCTATCTACTAGATTGTAGCAACGAGTCGATGGTATAACTTACCCTCAAAGATTCCAAAGCGTTTAACGAGAGCAGATTCTCGTGGGTGATGTAGTCGTACTCTTTCCGATCTCAAGATCGTGTAGACGATCCTTCCGACGCCACGTTCCGGCAGCGCTTCCGCAGTCGGTCACACGTTCGGTACTCGACGAAGACCTTCCTCTCCCTTGTTCCAGCAGGCAGCGGAGGTTGTAGCACTTTCCTCGCGATTCCGGCAGCACAACGGCGTGGTACCGGAAGTAGAGGGGAAATCCCGCAGGGCTTCGCCTTAAGCCGGTGCGAGTATGGTGGAGCTTATGAGAGAGGCTATTAGTGGTCTAGTAATTAGACACACCAATTAGAAGGCTCTAAACCAATTAGAAGGCTCTAAACCGCTGGCTAAAGCAATTAGAAGCTCTAAACCAAAACGGCTCTAAACCGGAGATTTAGAGGTAGAAAGTTGTGTTGTCTAGGAGGGGAGCCCTGCCCCTCCTTATATAGGTGGGAGGGTCCTTGGCACGCCAGGGAGGGAGGGAGTCCCTCCCCAACTCGGCCTAGGGCTGGCCGCCGGCTTGGAGGAGTGGGACTCCTCCTCCAAGTTGGTTCCAACTCCTCTTGCTTGTTTCCCACAGTTTCTTGTTTTGGCCGTTTGACTTTCAAACTGGACATTTGACTTTTCTGTTTTAGGATTCAATTTAATCCTTTATTTGGGACAGCAAGAACACTTAGTACATGATGCAATCATTCCAATATGTAATGACACATTCATGTACCCCTCCCCCCCCCGGAGTGCCGGACAATCCGGAACCTTCTAGAACATTCCTGATGAAAACACCGGAATCATTCCGCAACTCCGAAACGGGACTTTCCTTATATGAATCTTATTCTCCGGACCATTCCGGATCACCTCGTGATATCCCGGATCCCATCCGAGACTCCGAACAACATTCGGTCTCTTTCTCATAATACCATAACTACTCAAACAACGTCGAATCCTTAAGTGTGTCTCCCTACGGTTCGTGAATTATGCGGACATGATCGAGACACTTCTCCGAACAATAACCAATAGAGGAATCTGGAAATTCATATGGCTCCCACATATTTCTACGATTACTTTGCGATCGAATGAACCACTTACATACGATACCAATTTCCCTTTGTCTCACGATATGTTACTTATCCGAGGTTATGATCGTCGGTATCTCTGCATACCTAGTTCAACCTCGTTACTGATAAGTACTCTTTTCTCGTTCCCGTGATATGTGATCCCTTGTGACCAAGTCACATGCTTGCAAGCTAATTGGATGACATTCCACCGAGAGGGCCCAGAGTATATCTATCCGTCATGTGGATGGACAAATCCCACTCTTGATCCATGTGTCTCAACCAATACTTTCCGAACACTCAATGCCACCTTTATAACCACCCAGTTACGGTGTGGTGTTTGATGTCATCAAAGCATCCATCCGGTAAAGGTGATATGCATGATCTCATGGTCGAAGGAATTAGGTTACTATGTATCAGAAAGCATATAGCAATTGAACTATTGAAATGACTTGATCTTTATGCTACGCTTATCTATAGGAGTATGTCCATCACATCATTCTCCTAATGATATGATCCTGTTGTTAATAACATCTCTATGTTCATGATCAGGAAACCATGATCATATATTAACCAACAAGCTAGTTTAACAAGAGGATTCACTAGGACTCTTATTTTAGTTTACAAATCACACAAGTATTAATGTTTCCGGTTAATACAATTATAGCATGGTATGTAAACATTTATCATAAGTATGAAGATATGATAATAACCCACTTTATTATTGCCTCTTGGGCATATCTCCAACAGTTTTACCACCCTTTTATACTATAGTATATCTCCTTTGCTGATTCTAGCTCGATAAGAATTATACTAGTTTGAGTTGATTTTTTTTACAAATATAACCCTCTACAACTTTACATCGTCAAAAATAACTCCTATTAATAGCATTTGTCAAAAGTACCCTGGCGGGAGGCAGAAAAGGCGCCACGTGGTACCTCCCGCCAGGTACTGTGGCGGGGCAAAAATTCCGCCTTGGTGGCTGGCGGGAAGTGCATGCCGCCTATGGAGATGGCGGGAGGAGCTGGACCCATCGTGTTTTCTAAACTTGCGTAATTCATACAATTAGTGTGGGTGCTAAACTTCCGTGATTAATACAATTAATGGAGGAGAAGGAAACAGCCAACAAAAAATTTGCATGGTGCCGAGTCAATCCGCCCCAGGCCACGCGCGGTCACATGCATTAACCAAATCTCAACAGATTAAATATAGAAGGAGCACAAGATACGTAATTAATCAGGATAATTAAACAGGAATCAACGCTAATGGAGCCAACAGGAACTGAAGCTGTGCTCCCCGGCTCCTCCCGCCACTCCCCTAGGCTGGATGGCCTTCCCGCCAGTCCCCAAGGCGGGATATTTCCGCCGCCACAGTCCCTGGCGGGAGGTATCACTTGGCGCTTTATTCACCTCCCGCCAGGGCAGTTTTGACAAACGCTATTGTTGGAGGGTATTTTTGGCGATGCAAATTTGTAGGTGGCCATATTAGCTAAAAAATCCTCAAGATGAATGAGGAGGCAGTAGTGATCCATTTATACATACATACATACATATATATATATATATATAGTAGGAGATACTCCGACTAGCAGCAGGTAGCTAGCTAGCGACCGAAGTCGAGGCATGACCACCCACCATGGAGGCAGGGCTGGTTAAGCTCTTCGTCCTCATCCTCTTCTCCGCCGTCGTAGCGGGCGTCCCACACAACTTTTGCAAGTACGACGTTGTGGTCGAAACAGCAAGGGGCACAGATTCAGATGTCATATTCACCATGGACTACGGGAACGGCGGCGGCTGGACGCGAACGGAGCCTGGCAGCAGCGGTGAGTTCAGTACAGGCCACATTCACATATTCCACGGAACCGTTGTCTCGTGCGAGATGCCTTGCCGCCTCTTCCTACAACTCAAGAACGGAACGGGAACGGCATCGGCAACGGCGCCCCCTCGCTGGTTACCTCTTCTCGTGAGCATCCAAATGATGGACAGAATTCCCATAGATTACTACAGGCATTTTCCGGTGGGACGGTGGGTTACGTCGACAGAACCTGTGGTAGTCGTCAACCGGTGCTGGTAATTACTACTACTAGCTCCGTTCCATAATCATAATGTAATCTTTTTAGCAGTTTCTTTTCCCGGAGTGTCCGTCAGTTTGTTTTCAACCACTCTTCATTGTGTATCCGCTAGCTGCGCCTGAATATCATTTCGTTTTACTCTGCCGGATGATCAATCCGGTGGCTTTGTATTTATTTTAAACAATTCCACCTATTTATTAACGATCATCGTGAGATTTCTTGTGTGTGTCTTTCTCCTTTCATTTTATTGAAGTTTAATCGAAATTTGTACAGAAGGCTGACTTCTGACGAGCGAATGAGCCTATCGCCAGAGGATTGGGCCGAGAAATATGAATCGTTGATAACATCCCTATTATATAAACAACTTGTAAGCCATCAGTAAGGATAAAATTGCATCTGGACCACCAAGGTTACGCAGGTGACACAACCATTACAATAAAGGTTTATTACGACGATGTCCCTAGTTCACCGGGAAATTGGAACCGTGTTACTATGAACGGGCGATTGGACATATATCATCGGCCGACACTGTTTCGTTACGTCCATGCTCTTGGCAGACGTGACGCCTAGGCTTGCTTGCTGTCTGTTTGACACGTTTTCTTAAATATTGTACATCCTCTTTGCCCAATCAACAGTGATGAAAACAAATAAATATGTTACCTTCTGACATGTGGGACCAAGTACATCACCCACCAGCGGAGCTGAAAACAATTAGATATGTATTACTTCTGACGTGCAGGATCCAATATTTAGGTCTGTCAGCAGAGGCGAAATAACGGTCAACAAAGTCTATCCCCAAGACGTCGGAAGCCCCTACGCGGCCGGCCTAGGCATGCTGAACGACTATATAGCTATGTCGATCACGTTCTGCTAATCTCGACACCATTAGACGTTTGATCATGCTCACTCGGAAGCACGCGTCTATTGGTACAGAAAATTTAGATTCATGGAAATACACGAGTTTCATCTTGGATTAGAGCGAAACCAAGTAATGCATTTTAGGTGTTTGTTGATTGAACTAGATGGGACTGCGGGGCCTGAGAGACCCAACATGTATCCACATCAACATCGTCGAAAGAGCGCTCCAGAAAGTCTATCTTCGAGCCCTCCCAAGCTTCGCAGCAGCCGCTATGGACATGCCAGTTACACGGCCAAATCGGTAACGTTCTGCTAATCTCGGTGCCATGGTAAGGTCGATCGTGCCTACTCGGAAGCTCACGTCTATAGGTACAAGAACATTATATTCATGAAAAGACGTGAGTTTGATCTCGGAATAGAGCAAACATGAGTAATGCATTTTAGGTGTTTATCGATTGAACTAGACGGGCGTGTGCCTGACATTAGGGACCCAACAAGTACCCGTATCGACAGCTTTGAAAAAACGCTCCATAAAGTCTATCTCTGATCCCTCCCAAGCCTCATAGCAGCCGCTCTAGACTAGTCGAACGGCTACACGGCCATGCGAGTCATATTGTGCTGATCTTGGTGCCATGGTAGCACTAGTGGAAACGAGGCCTTTGGTTAAGGTCGGAAATGGGCTTTAACACCGGTTGGGGGTGCCCGTACCGGCGTGGTCCATAGAGCAAAAGGATCACCCCTACGAACCGGTGTTAAATGCCCTGCACCAGTGGCCCGAGGCAGCCCCCCTTTGACTAAGACTGCAATTTAATCAATTATTAACTATAAATAGTGTTAAAATTATTAAAGCGAGAGATTAAAGAGTCAAACAATTCAAAGATTTAAAATAAATTAAAAATATATAAAAAATTAAAAAATATATTTTAGGCTATGCCGACGGCCTGTCCGTTGGCGTAGCTCCAATCCTGTGCCGATGGGCTGGCCGTCGGCGTAGCTCCAGGCTGGACCATTATCGAAGACGTCTGTTGACTGACACGCGGGACCGCTGGAAGACGCTATGCCAAGGGGGGATGGCTGTGCCGACGGCCACGGAGCTGTGCCGATGAGGACCTACGCCGAGGGGGCTACGCCGACGGCCACCGTCGGCACAGCCTGTGCCGACGGCAATTTGGCGTTGTGCTAACGGTAGCCGGCCATCGGCGTAGCAAATCTTTCATGTAGTGATAGGCTGGACGAATTTTTGCCGTCCGAAAAAAAAATGGGTCTAGAAAGGCTCTCCTAGAAATGCTAGTGGAGATACTCTATGTAATTAGGTTGTTAAATGAAACTTTGCTAAGTGCACTATCTCGTGGGAATTTGCTAAGTACATAATTTATTTTGGTACTTTGTGAGATCCATATTAGTTGACTTGGATTTGTTCAGGTTTATCCAAATTTGAACAAATCCAAGTCAGCTAATATGGATCGGAGGGAGTAATATACTTTGATTTGTAGATAGTTATGTATAGAGTTGGGAAAGTTAGACTTTGCAGAAAGCTAGCTAGCTTCTCAAATCAGTTGTTGCAGACCGCATAGAGCTTGATCGCGCGCATGTCGTCGTATCTTCGGTGATATCTTTGTTGGTCAAGTCAAGGGAGGGTGAAACGTCCATCCATCGGCGTTCACGCGGAACCTGTGGGCAACTAAAATATGAGATTCCGGACGATCTCGAGAGCAAGTAGGCGGTAGACTACACTCCAGCTAGCTAATATATACTACTCGTACTACAAGTGCAGCTAGCTCAAGATGAATGAGGAGGTAGTAGTGATCCATTCACATATATATATTGATCGATTGGAGATACTCCGACTAGCAGCAGGTAGCTAGCTAGCGACCGAGGTCGAGGCATGACCACCATGGAGGCAGGGCTGGTTAAGCTCTTCGTCCTCATCCTCTTCTCCGCCGTCGTAGCGGTCGTCCCACACAAATTTTGCAAGTACGACGTCGTGGTCGAAACAGCAAGGGGCACAGATTCAGATGTCATATTCACCATGGACTACGGGAACGGCGGCGGCTGGACGCGAACGGAGTCTGGCAGTAGCGGTGAGTTCAGTACAGGCCACATTCACATATTCCGCGGAACCGATGTCTCGTGCGAGATGCCATGCCGCCTCTTCCTACAACTCAAGAACGGAACGGGAACGGCATCGGCAACGGCGCCCCCTCGCTGGTTACCTCTTGTCGTGAGCATCCAAATGATGGACAGAATTCCCATAGATTACTACAGGCATTTTCCGGTGGGACGGTGGGTTACGTCGACAGAACCTGTGGTAATCGTCAACCGGTGCTGGTAATTACTACTACTAGCTCCGTTCCATAATCATAATGTAATCTTTTTTAGCAGTTTCTTTTCCCGGAGTGTGCGCCAGTTTGTTTTCAACCACTCTTCATTGTGTATCCGCTAGCTGCGCCTGAATATCATTTCGTTTCACTCTGCCGGATGATCGATCCGGTGGCTTTGTATTTATTTTAAACAATTCCACCTATTTATTAACGATCATCGTGAGATTTCTTGTGTGTGTCTTTCTCCTTTCATTTTATTGAAGTTTAATAGGAAATTTGTACAGAAGGCTGACTTCTGACGAGCGAATGAGCCTATCGCCAGAGGATTGGGCCGAGAAATATGAATCGTTGATAACATCCCTATTATATAAACAACTTGTAAGCCATCGGTAAGGATAAAATTGCATCTGGACCACCAAGGTTACGCAGGTGACACAGCCATTACAATAAAGGTTTATTACGACGGTGTCCCTAGTTCACCGGGAAATTGGAACCGTGTTACTATGAACGGGCGATTGGACATATATCATCGGCCGACACGGTTTCGTTACGTCCATGCTCTTGGCAGACGTGACGCCTAGGCTTGCTTGCTGTCTGTTTGACACGTTTTCTTAAATATTGTACATCCTCTTTGCCCAATCAACAGTGATGAAAACAAATAAATATGTTACCTTCTAACATGTGGGACCAAGTACATCACCCACCAGCAGAGCTGAAAATAATTAGATATGTATTACTTCTGACGTGCAGGATCCAATATTTAGGTCTGTCAGCAGAGGCGAAATAACGGTCAACAAAGTCTATCCCCAAGACGTCGGAAGCCCCTACGCGGCCGGCCTAGGCATGCCGAACGACTATATAGCCATGTCGATCACGTTCTGCTAATCTCGATACCATTAGACGTTTGATCATGCTCACTCGGAAGCACGCGTCTATTTGTACAGAAAAGTTAGATTCATGGAAATACACGAGTTTCAGCTTGGATTAGAGCGAAACCAAGTAATGCATTTTAGGTGTTTGTTGATTGAACTAGATGGGACTGCGGGGCCTGAGAGACCCAACATGTATCCACATCAACATCGTCGAAAGAGCGCTTCAGAAAGTCTATCTTCGAGCCCTCCCAAGCTTCGCAGCAGCCGCTATGGACATGCCAGTTACACGGCCAAATCGGTAACGTTCTGCTAATCTCGGTGCCATGGTAAGGTCGATCGTGCCTACTCGGAAGCTCACGTCTATAGGTACAAGAACATTATATTCATGAAAAGACGTGAGTTTGATCTCGGAATAGAGCAAACATGAGTAATGCATTTTAGGTGTTTATCGATTGAACTAAACGGGCGTGCCTGACATTAGGGACCCAACAAGTACCTGTATCAACAGCTCTGAAAAAACGCTCCATAAAGTCTATCTCTGATCCCTCCCAAGCCTCATAGCAGCCGCTCTAGACTAGTCGAACGGCTACACGGCCATGCGAGTCATATTGTGCTGATCTTGGTGCCATGGTAGCACTAGTGGAAACGAGGCCTTTGGTTAAGGTCGGAAATGGGCTTTAACACCGGTTGGGGGTGCCCGTACCGGCGTGGTCCATAGAGCAAAAGGAGCACCCCTACGAACCGGTGTTAAAGGCCCTGCACCAGTGGCCCGAGGCAGCCCCCCTTTGACTAAGACTGCAATTTAATCAATTATTAACTATAAATAGTGTTAAAATTATTAAAGCGAGAGATTAAAGAGTCAAACAATTCAAAGATTTAAAATAAATTAAAAATATATAAAAAATTAAAAAATATATTTTAGGCTATGCCGACGGCCTGTCCGTTGGCGTAGCTCCAATCCTGTGCCGATGGGCTGGCCGTCGGCGTAGCTCCAGGCTGGACCATTATCGAAGACGTCTGTTGACTGACACGCGGGACCGCTGGAAGTCGCTATGCCAAGGGGGGATGGCTGTGCCAACGGCCACGGAGCTGTGCCGATGAGGACATACGCCGAGGGGGCTACGCCGACGGCCACCGTCGGCACAGCCTGTGCCGACGGCAATTTGGCGTTGTGCTAACGGTAGCCGGCCATCGGCGTAGCAAATCTTTCATGTAGTGATAGGCTGGACGAATTTTTGCCGTCCGAAAAAAAAATGGGTCTAGAAAGGCTCTCCTAGAAATGCTAGTGGAGATACTCTATGTAATTAGGTTGTTAAATGAAACTTTGCTAAGTGCACTATCTCGTGGGAATTTGCTAAGTACATAATTTATTTTGGTACTTTGTGAGATCCATATTAGTTGACTTGGATTTGTTCAGGGTTTTCCAAATTTGAACAAATCCAAGTCAGCTAATATGGATCGGAGGGAGTAATATACTTTGATTTGTAGATAGTTATGTATAGAGTTGGGAAAGTTAGACTTTGCAAAAAGCTAGCTAGCTTCTCAAATCAGTTGTTGCAGACCGCATAGAGCTTGATCGCGCGCATGTCGTCGTATCTTCGGTGATATCTTTGTTGGTCAAGTCAAGGGAGGGTGAAACGTCCATCCATCGGCGTTCACGCGGAACCTGTGGGCAACTAAAATATGAGATTCCGGACGATCTCGAGAGCAAGTAGGCGGTAGACTACACTCCAGCTAGCTAATATATACTACTCGTACTACAAGTGCAGCTAGCTCAAGATGAATGAGGAGGTAGTAGTGATCCATTCACATATATATATTGATCGATTGGAGATACTCCGACTAGCAGCAGGTAGCTAGCTAGCGACCGAGGTCGAGGCATGACCACCATGGAGGCAGGGCTGGTTAAGCTCTTCGTCCTCATCCTCTTCTCCGCCGTCGTAGCGGTCGTCCCACACAAATTTTGCAAGTACGACGTCGTGGTCGAAACAGCAAGGGGCACAGATTCAGATGTCATATTCACCATGGACTACGGGAACGGCGGCGGCTGGACGCGAACGGAGTCTGGCAGTAGCGGTGAGTTCAGTACAGGCCACATTCACATATTCCGCGGAACCGCTGTCTCGTGCGAGATGCCATGCCGCCTCTTCCTACAACTCAAGAACGGAACGGGAACGGCATCGGCAACGGCGCCCCCTCGCTGGTTACCTCTTGTCGTGAGCATCCAAATGATGGACAGAATTCCCATAGATTACTACAGGCATTTTCCGGTGGGACGGTGGGTTACGTCGACAGAACCTGTGGTAATCGTCAACCGGTGCTGGTAATTACTACTACTAGCTCCGTTCCATAATCATAATGTAATCTTTTTTAGCAGTTTCTTTTCCCGGAGTGTGCGCCAGTTTGTTTTCAACCACTCTTCATTGTGTATCCGCTAGCTGCGCCTGAATATCATTTCGTTTCACTCTGCCGGATGATCGATCCGGTGGCTTTGTATTTATTTTAAACAATTCCACCTATTTATTAACGATCATCGTGAGATTTCTTGTGTGTGTCTTTCTCCTTTCATTTTATTGAAGTTTAATAGGAAATTTGTACAGAAGGCTGACTTCTGACGAGCGAATGAGCCTATCGCCAGAGGATTGGGCCGAGAAATATGAATCGTTGATAACATCCCTATTATATAAACAACTTGTAAGCCATCGGTAAGGATAAAATTGCATCTGGACCACCAAGGTTACGCAGGTGACACAGCCATTACAATAAAGGTTTATTACGACGGTGTCCCTAGTTCACCGGGAAATTGGAACCGTGTTACTATGAACGGGCGATTGGACATATATCATCGGCCGACACGGTTTCGTTACGTCCATGCTCTTGGCAGACGTGACGCCTAGGCTTGCTTGCTGTCTGTTTGACACGTTTTCTTAAATATTGTACATCCTCTTTGCCCAATCAACAGTGATGAAAACAAATAAATATGTTACCTTCTAACATGTGGGACCAAGTACATCACCCACCAGCAGAGCTGAAAATAATTAGATATGTATTACTTCTGACGTGCAGGATCCAATATTTAGGTCTGTCAGCAGAGGCGAAATAACGGTCAACAAAGTCTATCCCCAAGACGTCGGAAGCCCCTACGCGGCCGGCCTAGGCATGCCGAACGACTATATAGCCATGTCGATCACGTTCTGCTAATCTCGATACCATTAGACGTTTGATCATGCTCACTCGGAAGCACGCGTCTATTTGTACAGAAAAGTTAGATTCATGGAAATACACGAGTTTCAGCTTGGATTAGAGCGAAACCAAGTAATGCATTTTAGGTGTTTGTTGATTGAACTAGATGGGACTGCGGGGCCTGAGAGACCCAACATGTATCCACATCAACATCGTCGAAAGAGCGCTTCAGAAAGTCTATCTTCGAGCCCTCCCAAGCTTCGCAGCAGCCGCTATGGACATGCCAGTTACACGGCCAAATCGGTAACGTTCTGCTAATCTCGGTGCCATGGTAAGGTCGATCGTGCCTACTCGGAAGCTCACGTCTATAGGTACAAGAACATTATATTCATGAAAAGACGTGAGTTTGATCTCGGAATAGAGCAAACATGAGTAATGCATTTTAGGTGTTTATCGATTGAACTAAACGGGCGTGCCTGACATTAGGGACCCAACAAGTACCTGTATCAACAGCTCTGAAAAAACGCTCCATAAAGTCTATCTCTGATCCCTCCCAAGCCTCATAGCAGCCGCTCTAGACTAGTCGAACGGCTACACGGCCATGCGAGTCATATTGTGCTGATCTTGGTGCCATGGTAGCACTAGTGGAAACGAGGCCTTTGGTTAAGGTCGGAAATGGGCTTTAACACCGGTTGGGGGTGCCCGTACCGGCGTGGTCCATAGAGCAAAAGGAGCACCCCTACGAACCGGTGTTAAAGGCCCTGCACCAGTGGCCCGAGGCAGCCCCCCTTTGACTAAGACTGCAATTTAATCAATTATTAACTATAAATAGTGTTAAAATTATTAAAGCGAGAGATTAAAGAGTCAAACAATTCAAAGATTTAAAATAAATTAAAAATATATAAAAAATTAAAAAATATATTTTAGGCTATGCCGACGGCCTGTCCGTTGGCGTAGCTCCAATCCTGTGCCGATGGGCTGGCCGTCGGCGTAGCTCCAGGCTGGACCATTATCGAAGACGTCTGTTGACTGACACGCGGGACCGCTGGAAGTCGCTATGCCAAGGGGGGATGGCTGTGCCAACGGCCACGGAGCTGTGCCGATGAGGACATACGCCGAGGGGGCTACGCCGACGGCCACCGTCGGCACAGCCTGTGCCGACGGCAATTTGGCGTTGTGCTAACGGTAGCCGGCCATCGGCGTAGCAAATCTTTCATGTAGTGATAGGCTGGACGAATTTTTGCCGTCCGAAAAAAAAATGGGTCTAGAAAGGCTCTCCTAGAAATGCTAGTGGAGATACTCTATGTAATTAGGTTGTTAAATGAAACTTTGCTAAGTGCACTATCTCGTGGGAATTTGCTAAGTACATAATTTATTTTGGTACTTTGTGAGATCCATATTAGTTGACTTGGATTTGTTCAGGGTTTTCCAAATTTGAACAAATCCAAGTCAGCTAATATGGATCGGAGGGAGTAATATACTTTGATTTGTAGATAGTTATGTATAGAGTTGGGAAAGTTAGACTTTGCAAAAAGCTAGCTAGCTTCTCAAATCAGTTGTTGCAGACCGCATAGAGCTTGATCGCGCGCATGTCGTCGTATCTTCGGTGATATCTTTGTTGGTCAAGTCAAGGGAGGGTGAAACGTCCATCCATCGGCGTTCACGCGGAACCTGTGGGCAACTAAAATATGAGATTCCGGACGATCTCGAGAGCAAGTAGGCGGTAGACTACACTCCAGCTAGCTAATATATACTACTCGTACTACAAGTGCAGCTAGCTCAAGATGAATGAGGAGGTAGTAGTGATCCATTCACATATATATATTGATCGATTGGAGATACTCCGACTAGCAGCAGGTAGCTAGCTAGCGACCGAGGTCGAGGCATGACCACCATGGAGGCAGGGCTGGTTAAGCTCTTCGTCCTCATCCTCTTCTCCGCCGTCGTAGCGGTCGTCCCACACAAATTTTGCAAGTACGACGTCGTGGTCGAAACAGCAAGGGGCACAGATTCAGATGTCATATTCACCATGGACTACGGGAACGGCGGCGGCTGGACGCGAACGGAGTCTGGCAGTAGCGGTGAGTTCAGTACAGGCCACATTCACATATTCCGCGGAACCGCTGTCTCGTGCGAGATGCCATGCCGCCTCTTCCTACAACTCAAGAACGGAACGGGAACGGCATCGGCAACGGCGCCCCCTCGCTGGTTACCTCTTGTCGTGAGCATCCAAATGATGGACAGAATTCCCATAGATTACTACAGGCATTTTCCGGTGGGACGGTGGGTTACGTCGACAGAACCTGTGGTAATCGTCAACCGGTGCTGGTAATTACTACTACTAGCTCCGTTCCATAATCATAATGTAATCTTTTTTAGCAGTTTCTTTTCCCGGAGTGTGCGCCAGTTTGTTTTCAACCACTCTTCATTGTGTATCCGCTAGCTGCGCCTGAATATCATTTCGTTTCACTCTGCCGGATGATCGATCCGGTGGCTTTGTATTTATTTTAAACAATTCCACCTATTTATTAACGATCATCGTGAGATTTCTTGTGTGTGTCTTTCTCCTTTCATTTTATTGAAGTTTAATAGGAAATTTGTACAGAAGGCTGACTTCTGACGAGCGAATGAGCCTATCGCCAGAGGATTGGGCCGAGAAATATGAATCGTTGATAACATCCCTATTATATAAACAACTTGTAAGCCATCAGTAAGGATAAAATTGCATCTGGACCACCAAGGTTACGCAGGTGACACAGCCATTACAATAAAGGTTTATTACGACGGTGTCCCTAGTTCACATGGAAATTGGAACCGTGTTACTATGAACGGGCGTTTGGACATATATCATCAGCTGACACAGTTTCGTTACGTCCATGCTCTTGGCAGACGTGACGCCTAGGCTTGCTTGCTGTCTATTTGACACATTTTCTTAAATATTGTACATCCTCTTTGCCCAATCAACAGTGATGAAAACAAATAAATATGTTACCTTCTGACATGTGGGACCAAGTACATCACCCACCAGCGGAGCTGAAAACAATTAGATATGTATTACTTCTGACGTGCGGGATCCAATATTTAGCTCTGTCGGCAGAGGCAAAATAACGGTCAACAAAGTCTATCCCCAAGACGTCGGAAGCCCCTACGCGGCCGGCCTAGGCATGCCGAACGACTATATAGCCATGTCGATCACGTTATGCTAATCTCGACACCATTAGACGTTTGATCATGCTCACTCGGAAGCACGCGTCTATTGGTACAGAAAAGTTAGATTCATGGAAATACACGAGTTTGATCTTGGATTAGAGCGAACGCAAGTAATGCATTTTAGGTGTTTGTTGATTGAACTAGATGGGACTGCGGGGCCCGAGAGACCCAACATGTAGCCACATCAACATCGTCGAAAGAACGCTCCAGAAAGTCTATCTCCGAGCCTTCCCAAGCTTCGCAGCAGCCGCTATGGACATGCCAGTTACACGGCCATACCGGTAACGTTCTTCTAATCTCGGTGCTATGGTAAGGTCGATCGTGCCTACTCGGAAGCTCAGCTCTATAGGTACAAGAACATTATATTCATGAAAAGACGTGAGTTTGATCTCGAAATAGAGCAAACATGAGTAATGCATTTTAGGTGTTTATCGATTGAACTAGACGGGCGTGCCTGACATTAGGGACCCAACAAGTACCCGCATTAGCAACTTCGAAAAAACGCTCCATAAAGTCTATCTCTGATCCCTCCCAAGCCTCATAGCAGCCGCTCTAGACTAGTCGAACGGCTACACGGCCATGCGAGTCATATTGTGCTGATCTTCGTGCCATGGTAGCACTAGTGGAAACGAGGCCTTTGGTTGAGGTCGGAAATAGGTTTTGACACCGATTCTTCTACGAACCGGTGTTAAAGGGGATGCCCGTACCGGCGTGGTCCATAGAGCAAAAAGGAGCAATCCCTTTAACACCGGTTCGTGCCACGAACCGGTGTTAAAGGCCCTGCACCAGTGGCCCGCGCAGCCCCCTCTTTGACTAAGACTGCAATTTAATCAATTATTAACTATAAATAGTGTTAAAATTATTAAAGCGAGAGATTAAAGAGTCAAACAATTCAAAGATTTAAAAAATATATAAAAAATAAAAAAAAATATTTTAGGCTATGCCGACGGCCTGTCCGTTGGCGTAGCTCCAATCCTGTGCCGATGGGCTCGCTGTCGGCGTAGCTCCAGGCTGGACCATTATCGAAGATGGCCGTTGACTGACACGCGGGACCGCTGGAAGACGCAATGCCAAGGGGGGCGGGCTGTGCCGACGGCCACGGAGCTGTGCCGATGAGGACATATGACGAGGGGGCTACGCCGACGGCCACCGTCGGCATAGCCTGTGCCGACGGCAATTTGGCGTTGTGCTGACGGCAGCCGGCCATCGGCGTAGCAAATCTTTCCTGTAGTGATAGGCTGGACGAATTTTTGTCGTCCGAAGAAAAAATCGGTCTAGAAAGGCTCTCCTAAAAATGCTAGTGGAGATACTCTATGTAATTAGGTTGTTAAATGAAACTTTATTAAGTGAACTATCTCGTGGGAATTTGCTAAGTACATTATTTATTTTGTTACTTTGTGAGATCCATATTAGTTGACTTGGATTTGTTCAGGTTTATCAAATTTGAACAAATCCAAGTCAACTAATATGGATCGGAGGGAGTACTATACTTTGATTTTGTAGATAGTTATGTATAGAGTTGGGCAAGTTTGACTTTGCAGAAAGCTAGCTAGCTGCTCAAATCAATTGTTGCAGACCGCATAGAGCTTGATCGCGCGCATGTCGTCGTATCTTCGGTGATATCTTTGTTGGTCAAGTCAAGGGAGGGTGAAACGTCCATCCATCGGCGTGTACGCGGAACCTGTGGGCAACTAAAATATGAGATTTCGGACGATCTCGAGAGCAAGTAGGCGGTAGACTACACTCCAGCTAGCTAATATATACTACTCGTATTACAAGTGCAGCTAGCTCAAGATGAATGAGGAGGTAGTAGTGACACACACACATATATATATACTAGAGGATTATGGGCATTAAGCATTGTCCGCAACGAATCAACTATGGCACGGTCAGGTACTTCTCTGCGGGCTCGACGGTGGCGAGTTGGACGACCAGAAAGAGCATCTAACTCACGGCTATGCTGCATATCTCGCCGGCGACGGCGGCCATGAGAAAAGGATAGCAACCGCTCACTCAAAGGAACAGAATCATAAACATCATTGTCATCAGCAGAAAGTATACCCATCCTATTGTCCAATTCATTCAGTGTGTCATAAATATAAAGTTGAGCAAACTTGGGAACAGGATTGTCAGTTGGAGGGAGGAGGGAACCAATCTGATGACAAACAACCCCACATATCTTGAAAACATAAGGGCCGCCTCCAATGTTAATACTGTTATCAATATGAACACCAAGCGAAGTGAAAGCAAACATAGAGTTGTACTCACGAATCAGTCGCATAAAACGATTTGATTCTCGCCCTCCATCAAACCTAAGTAACTGATCTAAAGGAGGCGGCCAATCAGGATAAACAGGAAGGGACACTCTACCACCACGGCAACAACCATTGTAGACAGGCCGATGGCGTTCTTTGCTGGAACGCTTACATCGCTCCCGAAACCAGAAAGACGCGCCACAATGCACACATAGGTGGTGAGGTCCATTGTAGTAAGACCGATCAGGCCATGCACCTAAAAGTGAAAAATAAGAGTCGTCAAAATGGAATAAAACAAAACAACACAGTGCAAGTTTATGCAAGATTCATAGATCAACAAAAGGAGAAGGAACCAAAGAAATTACGTTTCAGCATGCTGATAAAATCAGCTGACAAAGGCAGCTGAACAGAACCTACTTGATACCCTGCCCGAAGAAAGGCACGGTGACGCCGGACAGCCACACGCATTCGTCGGTTCAAGCTGTGTCTAGTTGCAGGAATACATGGGGTTGGATGCACTGAAATGCAAAACCAATAAGAGAGTATAAGTAAATATGTACAAAAAAACATGAGCACAAAGATGGCAAATAACCACTGTGCGAAACAAACTTAAACAGGTTTCTTACCTCGGGCTAAATAATGAAGGCCCACAGTACCCATATCAGGCGAGTCATCATCAGAGCTGACAATTTGAGACAAAGAAGGTCCAGGGTGAGCCAATGAACCTAGAGCCGAAGAATGTGCTGATGGAAACGGAGCCCAAGCATTCAGATCAGACAGGTTGGAGGGCACATCCACATGAGTCGTAGCATTGGAAGACTCGCCATCCGTGAAGAAACCAGCGGCCAGAGCTGAGCGATAAGAAGAAAGCTCATCGTCGGAAGAGACCGCATACGACACTGTAAGCAAGTTTGAACATCAACAAAGTGCATTAGTGACGCAGTAATGCGCTATCATGTAAGAGCACTCTGAATTAACCTGAAACTATTCAAACGCACAGTAGTGTATCAAAATTAAACTATCAAATAATGGAATGAGAAGCTGGGTCATGAAACCAACAGAGTCCACGCCGCGCCGTATTGTTAAATCTTTTGTGAGATAGTTACATTCTTTTGGCTAGCACATAGAGGCTTAGGTTCTGTAAATTTTCTTCCGATGTTGTATAACTTGTGTCCTTCAAAGAAATTCAGAGTAATTTCGATAAAGCTGATACGGAAAAAGTAGAAGTTATGTTCCCTGTTGCACTTTCTTACTTCCTTCGAGTTTAGTTCAATTTCTTCTGTAATATCGTTCAGGGAAGTGGTCTCTGAATATTTATCGTCAGCTGGTGGTTTGACCATAGCTTCAGAAGAATCGAGCACATAAGAACTTTAGATAAATCATAGTAGATAATTTCTTATCATCGTCGTGGCAGTATCTCTGTTTTTTGGTGAAAGTCAAACAGGTCTTTACTGTGACGGTCAGATATGAAAATCTACTTTATGATAAATTCCTTAATTCTGATGAAATGAGCAAATATACAAAGTATATAATCACATAACGGGCCTCTAGGTCATGATATTCTTCTCTTAACTCTTTTGAAAACCATATGTGTTAACTACTTGGAAAATCTCATGTATCTATAAAGCATTGTTTGATTTTTTTTAATATGATGTTGTTTGTGGAAAATCAGATAGTCTCGAAACCATCAGTGAAATAATTTCTATATAGAAAGGGTATAGACCTACTATTAACAAATATGTAACTCTAGAATCTGATTCCATCATGTCCATGCAAAACTGACTTTTGTAAAATTAAATATATTTTCTCTACATAGAGATAATTGCACAAGACACATATATATAATCTTCCCGAAAGAATCTCTTAAATTGGAGCAGACCTCATATATTATACTTAACCCAAGAAGATGGTAGGAAAAGTGCTTGAATTCTGCATGATTCCATAATTGAGAACTTGTTTGGATTATGAGTGTCCTGTGAGAACTTTATGCACCTTAGAAGTAGTAAAATCTAGAGTTCTCCATTAGTTTATAAAAACAAATCGTCACTCTCGTTACCGGGGGCTAGGCTCTCCTAAGAATAAATCATGGTATTGACCAAAAGCTTCTTCTGAAAAGGGAACAAAAACCATCTAAAACCTAAGAAGTCTGGATTGTTGAGTGGACATAATCAAAAAGTAGCATGAAAACACAGAATATACTATCCGGCAGCAGAGTATGGCAGCACAAACCAGATTCAGTAGGAACAGATGACACATCGTCAGCCGGACGCTTGCCCAGTCGTACTTCCCGTCGTCTTGCTTCCAGGTCGGACGTCGTAAGCATGGAGACGGATTGATTTGAAACAGCAAGCAATGCACAGTTGGTGTGCGCCGTAAGACCCGAAGGAACCGGCATAGAAGGCAAGGTACGGAACGGCAAAGGAGCAGAATTACCGGGAATTTCGTCCAAACCACGACGCCGGCGGGAGCGAGGCAGAACCAGCAAACAGGTAGGCAAATGAGATTGGACTGCAACTGAAGGAACCTCTTCGACGCGCAAGCTGGGCTGCGGTACGACAGCAAGAACGGAAGGAGCATGCGAGAGGCGAAAATCGGCGGGAACGTCATGGGGCAAGCCCTCCAACAGACCAGGGAATTGAGAAGGCACAGAAAATTCAGAGTCGGAGGCGTCGCCCGAGAATAGAACACGGCCGCGAGCACGAGGACGACGCGGGAGAGCAGGAATCGATACAGAGGACACATCCGCTAGACCACGCCGACGTTGGGGAGGAGGAGGGGATGTGGCAGGAGGACGGGGACGGCGTGCAGGGGACGGAGATGGAGTCGGCAGGACAGGGGCGTCCGCCGAGCGGTGGCGCCGCCTTCGTGCCGAAGGAGGCGAGGCAGAAGGAGAGCGTGGGCGCCTCCGGGCAGCGGCACCATGGACAGGCATAGATAACCCTGTGAAAAAACCGACGACCACAACATCAAAATCGTCGAAGAAAAACGGCAATCCAAAAATCTGTACCAAATCGGACAAAAGGGAACGAATTAACGATTAAGCAACAGAGAGGAACTAACCAGGATCGTGGCAAGGCAATGAGGGAGGAGCATCAATTGGAGAGGAAGGCAGAGACGCATCCAAATCGGCGGGGGAAAAGAAGGAGCAGCCGCCGAGGGGAGAAGAAGATAGCGAGGAGGAAAATAAGCGGTGGTTGGGCACGTACGCAGAACGACTGGAGTCGTGGCAGAGCCTGAGAGCACAGGGACATATGAGTACAGCCATCCAAACAACAAAAACGAACGAGAAGAGCCTGGCTCAGATCACTGTGCGTCACTGTAGACATCTACAGTACCGAACGTTTATGTACCCGCTTACCGTGCGCTGAGACGTGGGCCTTAATATACTTAGAGATGTATGTATATATATATTGATCGATTGGAGATACTCCGACTAGCAGCAGGTAGCTATCTAGCGACCGAGGTCGAGGCATGACCACCATGGAGGCAGGGCTGGTTAAGCTCTTCGTCCTTATCCTCTTCTCTGCCGTCGTAGCGGGCGTCCGACACAACTTTTGCAAGTACGACGTCGTGGTCGAAACAGCAAGGGGCATAGATTCAAATGTCATATTCACCATGGACTACGGGAACGGCGGCGGCTGGACGCGAACGGAGCCTGGCAGCAGCGGTGAGTTCAGTACAGGCCACATTCACATATTCCGCGGAACCGCTGTCTCGTGCGAGATGCCATGCCGCCTCTTCCTACAACTCAAGAACGGAACGGGAACGGCATCGGCAACGGCGCCCCCTCGCTGGTTACCTCTTGTCGTGAGCATCCAAATGATGGACAGAATTCCCATAGATTACTACAGGCATTTTCCGGTGGGACGGTGGGTTACGTCGACAGAACCTGTGGTAATCGTCAACCGGTGCTGGTAATTACTACTACTAGCTCCGTTCCATAATCATAATGTAATCTTTTTTAGCAGTTTCTTTTCCCGAAGTGTGCGTCAGTTTGTTTTCAACCACTCTTCATTGTGTATTCGCTAGCTGCGCCTGAATATCATTTCGTTTCACTCTGGTGGATGATCGATCCGGTGGCTTTGTATTTATTTTAAACAATTCCACCTATGTGTCTTTCTACTTTCATTTTATTGAAGTTTAATCGAAATTTATACAGAAGGCTGACTTCTGACGAGCGAATGAGCCTAACGCTAGAGGATTGGGATGAGAAATATGAATCGTTGATAACATCCCTATTATATAAACAACTTGTAAGCCATCAATAAGGATAAAATTGCATCTGGACCACCAAGGTTACGCAGGTGACACAGCCATTACAATAAAGGTTTATTACGACGGTGTCCCTAGTTCACCTGGAAATTGGAACCGTGTTACTATGAACGGGCGTTTGGACATATATCATCAGCCGACACGGTTTCGTTACGTCCATGCTCTTGGCAGACGTGATGCCTAGGCTTGCTTGCTGTCTGTTTGACACGTTTTCTTAAATATTGTACATCCTCTTTGCCCAATCAACAGTGATGAAAACAAATAAATATGTTACCTTCTGACATGTGGGACCAAGTACATCACCCACCAGCGGAGCTGAAAACAATTAGATATGTATTACTTCTGACGTGCGGGGTCCAATATTTAGCTCTGTCAGCAGAGGCAAAATAACGGTCAACAAAGTCTAGCCAAGACGTCGGAAGCCCCTACGCGGCCGGCCTAGGCATGCCGAACGACTATATAGCCATGTCGATCACGTTCTGCTAATCTCGAAACCATTAGACGTTTGATCATGCTCACTCGGAAGCACGCGTCTATTGGTATAGAAAAGTTAGATTCATGGAAATACATGAGTTTGATCTTGGATTAGAGTGAACGCAAGTAATGCATTTTAGGTGTTTGTTGATTGAACTAGATGGGACTGCGGGGCCCGAGAGACCCAACATGTAGCCACATCAACATCGTCGAAAGAACGCTCCAGAAAGTCTATCTTCGAGCCCTCCCAAGCTTCGCAGCAGCCTCTATGGACATGCCAGTTACACGGCCATACCGGTAACGTTCTGCTAATCTCGGTGCCATGGTAAGGTCGATCGTGCCTACTCGGAAGCTCACGTCTATAGTTACAAGAACATTATATTCATGAAAAGACGTGAGTTTGATCTCGGAATAGAGCAAACATGAGTAATGCATTTTAGGTGTTTATCGATTGAACTAGACGGGCGTGCCTGACATTAGGGACCCAACAAGTACCCGCATCAACAGCTTCGAAAAAACGCTCCATAAAGTCTATATCTGATCCCTCCCAAGCCTCATAGCAGCCGCTCTAGACTAGTCGAACGGCTACACGGCCATGCGAGTCATATTGTGCTGATCTTGGTGCCATGGTAGCACTAGTGGAAACGGGGCCTTTGGTTGAGGTCGGAAATGGTGTTAAAGGGGGTGCCCATACCGGCGTGGTCCATAGAGCAAAAAGGAGCACCCCCTTTAACACCGGTTCGTGGCAGGCCCTGCACCAGTGGCCCGCGCAACCCCCCTTTAACACCGGTTCGTGGCTTAAACCGGTGTTAAATGGGGGCTATATAACATACCGCAGCCCACACCCCTCTGTTCCATTTTTTCACTCACTCATTTTGGAGCCTAGCAAGAGGGTGAGAGGTGTGCTAGTTTGTGTTTTTTTCCTATGCACAAGAGGTGTTCGATGAAATGCCCGAGAGCTCGAAATAAGTTTTCTCGTTGCTCTTTCCTTCTCGGTCGAGGTCGGCAACTTTATCCTTTCATGCGTCATTGATGTACTATATATAAATGGTCATCTCCCTATTAATTTTTTATATACTATATATTAATGCAGATGAACCGGCAATGGATGTACGGTGACCTATGCACTTCCGAGTATATTACGGGCCTCCAAAATTTCATCGTTGTGGCTAATGCAAACCGTAGTCACAATGGTTTTATGTGATGTCCGTGTGTTCAATGTCAGAACAAGAAAGACTACTCAAATACCAGAACCATTCACGCCCACCTGCTTCGATCCGGTTTCATGCCCAGCTATAATTGTTGGACCAAGCACGAAGAAAAAGGGGTTGTGATGGAAGACAACGAAGAAGAAGAGGATGATGACAACTATCATAATATGTATCCTGAATATGATGATACTACAACGGGGGTAGATAATAAAGATCAAGAGGCAGCATATGGGCCCACTGATGACGATCTTGGTCGGGCCATTACTGATGCAAAGGAAGAATGTGAAACTGGAAAGGAGAAGGAGAAGCTGGAGCATATGTTAAAGGATCACAAAATATTGTTGTACCCAACTTGCAAAGATGGCCACAAAAAAGCTAGGTACCACACTGGATTTGCTGCAATGGAAGGAAGAGAACGGTGTGACTGACAGCGCATTTTCAAAGTTATTGGTAAAAATGAAGAATCTACTTCCAAGAAATTATGAGTTGCCCGATGGTACATACCAAGCAAAGAAGTTTGTCTGCCCTCTAGGATTAGACGTGTAGAAGATACATGCCTGCATTAATGACTGCATCCTCTACCGCGGTGAGAAGTACGAGAATTTGGATGCATGCCCGGTATGCACTGCACTGCGGTATAAGATCAGACGAGACGATCCTAGCGATGTTGAGGGCGAGGCCCCTAGGAAGAAGGTTCCTGCCAAGGTTATGTGGTATGCTCCTATAATACCATGGTTAAAACATCTCTTCAGAAATAAAGAGCATGCCAAGTTGATGCGATGGCACATGGAAGACCGTAAGAAGGACGCGATGTTGAGACACCCCGTTGATGGGTCACAGTGGAGAAAAGTCGAGCCAGAGTACCCGGACTTCGCACGTGACGCAAGGAACTTAAGGTTTGGTCTAAGTATAGATGGCATGAATCCTTTTGGTGAGCAGAGCTGTAGTGACAGCACCTGGCTTGTGACTCTATGTATCTATAACCTTCCTCCTTGGTTGTGCATGAAGAGGAAGTTCATTATGATGCCAGTGCTCATCCAAGGCCCGAGGCAACCCGGCAACAACATTGATGTGTACCTAAGGACATTAGTTGAAGAACTTTTAAAGCTGTGGGCCAAACCAGGTGTACGTATGTGGGATGAGCACAAAGGGGAGCCATTTGACCTACGAGCGTTGATTTTCGTAACCATCAATGATTGGCCTGCTCTTAGGAACATTTCAGGGCAGACAAACAAGGGATACAATGCATGCACACACTGTTTAGATGAGACTGAAAGTGTATATTTAGATAAATGTAAGAAGGTTGTGTACCTAGGGTATCGTCGATTTCTTTCGAACCTGCATCCAGTAAGAAAGAAAGGCAAGCATGTCAAACGTATGGCAGAACCCCAGAGGAAGCATGTCATCCATACCGGTGAGGAGGTATTTGGTATGGTCAAGGACCTAGAAGTAATCTTTGGAAAAGGTCCTGGCAATCTATTTGTTCCGAATGACGATGCCGGACACACGCCCATGTGGAAGAAGCAATCTATATTTTGGGACCTACCCTATTGGAAAGTCTTAGAGGTCCGCTCTTCAATCTACGTGATGCACGTGACGAAGAATGTTTGCGTGAACCTGCTAGGCTTCCTAGGAGTGTATGGGAAGACAAAAGATCCACCGGAAGCACAGCAGGACCAGCAACGTATAAAAGACCCTGAAGATCCTATGCATTCTGAGAACGAGAAGGGTAAACGATGCCACTTAACTCCTGCCAGCTACGCTCTTACCAAAGCAGAGAAGGAAATCCTTTTTGAATGCATGAGCAGTATCAAGGTCCCGTCTAGCTTCTCGTCGAATATAAAGGGAATAATAAATATGGCAGAAAAAATTTCCAAAACCTAAAGTCTCATGACTGCCACGTGATTATGACGCAATTCCTTCCGATTGCATTGAGGGGGCTTCTACCTGAAAATGTTCGAGTACCCATTGTGAAGCTATGTACATTCCTCAATGCAATATCTCAGAAGGTAATCGATCCAGAAAGCCTACCAGGGTTACAGACAGATGTGGCCCAATGTGTTTTCATCTTTGAGTTGGTGTTCCCACCATCCTTCTTCAATATTATGACGCATCTCCTGGTTCACCTAGTAGAAGAGATTGCCATTCTCGGTCGTGTATTTCTACACAATATGTTCCCCTTTGAGAGGTACACGGGAGTCTTAAAGAAATATGTTCATAACCGTTCTAGGCCAGAAGGAAGCATCTCCAAGGGCTATGTAATAGAGGAGGTCATTGAGTTCTGTGTTGATTTTATTCCTGACCTTAAGGCGATTGGTGTTTCAGAATCACGACATGAGGGGAGAATGCGTGGAAAAGGCATCCTAGGATGTAAAGCAATGATATGTAGGGACGGGCATTCTCTCAATCAAGCACACTACACGGTTTTACAAAGATCTATCTTGGTTGCCCCGTATATCAATGAACACAATAATTTAATACGCCTCAAACACCCGGTGCAGTCTGATGAATGGATTATAAGTGAACACATGGCGAGTTTTGGCGGCTGGCTGCAAAGACTTCTCACGAATAACACCACTGTTGGGGATCAGCTGTACTTGTTGGCCAGGACACCATCTTTGACTGTATGTACTTTCCAAGGGTACGAGATAAATGGGAATACATTTTACACGATAGGCCAAGATAAAAAGAGCACCAACCAAAACGGTGGTGTCCGCTTCGATGCAGCAGAAAACAATGGGCAAAATACCACGTATTATGAGTTCATAGAGGAGATATGGGAACTTGACTATGGTCCTAATTTTAAGGTCCCCTTGTTTCGGTGCAAATGGGTCAAGCTAACAGGAGGAGGGGTTGAGGTAGACAAGAAGTACGGAATGACAACAGTGGATCTCAACAATTTTATGAAGGTAGACAAGAACTTAGACGAACCATTCGTCCTAGCCAATGATGTGGCTCAGGTTTTCTATGTGAAGGACATGTCTACCAAACCGAAAACAAGAAAAAATAAGCAAACAGATACATCACACGATGAGCCAAAGCGTCACATAGTTCTTTCAGGAAAAAGAAACATCGTGGGAGTGGAGGACAAGACCGACATGTCAGAAGATTATAATAAGTTTGATGAAATTCCACCCTTCAGAGTGAAGACTGACCCAACCATCCTGTTAAACGGTGCTGATACTCCATGGTTATGGCCGACGCGATCATAAGATTGACTATATGTATTAATTGAGCCATTTTTGGCACACATATGTATCTCAACATGGAAATCAATGTCTTATTTCTTCTGTTAACAGTATATGTATTAAATGAGCCATTTTTATTCCTGCCATTTCTTCCCGCCATTTTTCTTCCCGCCAGTTCTTGCCGCCAGTTCTTCCCTCCAGTTATCTTCCTGCCATTATTTCTCACTATATATATATATGTAGGGTTGGCCTCCATTGTCATTGCACATCTCTAGACTCATATCTGCAACCTTATCACTCTTTCCCATGGCTTCCACCGTAGCACTAACCCCCATGGAGGCGGAGGCGCTTTGCGCCTCGAACTACCCCTGCCCGTCGGGCTACTGTGTCCCCGTCGGCTGGATGCTGAGCGTCGAAGGCGTGCCGGTTCCTCCTGTCCCTCTAGGTGTGGTGCCGGATGTCCATCACGAACCACTACTACTTCGAGCTCACGCCGTAGCAGTGGAGGAATCCCAGATGGCATCCCGACTATTTCCCGACTTGGGAAGCCTTCTTTGGGGATCGGCGTGAGAGGGCGCTTGCCAGGCACGAGGAGAATGGCCCACCTCCTCCGAACTTCAACGAGGCCGGCCGTCGGCTGTGGTGGCACGGTCAGACTCTCCAGAGCGTCATGTCCTATGACACTGCCGCCGACTCTAACCCTCGTCTACGCTACCCTCAAGTCCAACCCACGCGTACTCAGCCTTCAAGGTTCAATTACGATGACCCCAACGACGACAGCGACGATGGTCGCGGAGAGTACGACGACTACAGTGGCGAGTATTACAGGTGTAGGCAGGAGCATGACTGAATCACTCGAACACTCCAAAACTAGTTGGGCCGATTGTGACTTAATCTGGCCATGTATCTAAATTTTCAGTTCTTTTATGTATCTTAATTTTTAGTCGTGCTTTATGTAACTTACTGTTAGTTGCATTATATACTTTAATTCCTGTTCTATCATAATAAAAATATCAAACTTGGTATATTGATTATGTCTCAAAAAACCTTCACAAAATGACCTATCTCATTCTAGGTTTTTTGGCTTTCGGGTCAAATGACCAATGTTATGGCTAGAATCAAGGCATAGTTTGTGATAATGTGGCCATATTGTGCATACATGTGCATCATGGGATGGCAAACAATGTTGCAAGATGAATTTTTCCTTTTTGTCGCACCAAAAAGTCATTTTCCATTTTCTGAGCATAAAAACGGACGGTTTTGTGAAGAAACCACCAAATGGCTAATTCAAAAACTACCACCACATTTTACAAAAAATACTAGACCACCTTATATGGACAATGTACCAGCAGGGGGATCTGAAACCTTTCCGTCCACCTCTGGTGAAAAAGACAAATTCCTGCCGAAACGATAGGAAGTGGGTCAGATATGAACTACAGGTACATGATACGATGCTCATGTTTCTTTACAAAAATCATTTTTAGGTTGACAATATGCTATTTTATCAAAAATCCAATGCAAGTTTAGCGAGGCTTGGCCCCGAGCTAAGAATCTTCATGCCCGTTGTTCGACAAAGTTTGACGATAGTTTAAAACGGGGATAAAAAATTAAAAAACAATCGAAACAATGCGAAACCTTCGCGTGGTGTTATATTATGTGACATAGTTAGAAGGAAAAATATAAAACTTGGTATATTGATTATGTCTCAAAAAACCTTCACAAAATGACCTATCTCATTCGAGGTTTCTTGGCTTTCGATTCAAATGACCAATGTTATGGCTAGAATTAAGGCATAGTTTGTGATAATGTGGCCATATTGTGCATACATGTGCAACATGGGATGGCAAACAATGTTGCAAGAGGAAGTTTTCCTTTTTGTCGCACCAAAAAGGCATTTTCCATTTTCCGAGCATAAAAAACGGACGGTTTTGTGAAGCAACCACCAAATGGCTAATTCAAAAAACTACCACCACATTTTACAAAAATACTAGACCACCTTATATGGACAATGTACCAATAGGGGGGGCTGAAACCTTTTCGTCCACCTCTGGTGAAAGAGACAAATTTCTGCCGAATCGATAGGAAGTGGGTCAGATATGAACTAGAGGTACATGATACGATGCTCATGTTTTTTTACAAAAATCATTTTTAGGTTCACAATATGCTATTTTATAAAATATCCAATGCAAGTTTAGCGAGATTTTGTCATATTCCAAAGTATACAAAAGATGCTGCATTTAAATATCCAAACAATTCAAAAATGCTAATACAAAATAAAATATGATTTTCTCTAATAAAATAGGGTTAGATTCCTTTTTAGATGCTTAATATTTCTTATCTTCAAAGTTTTAGGGTTTGACTATTTTATTTTTGTTTTAATTGAATAATCAAAATTTATATGTAAGTGTTTTAATCATTTTGAAAATTTTCATCTACAGTAACTATAATTTTTTTATATGAATGGATATATCTTATTTTTCTGAAAATTATGATATACTATTCATATTTTCTGAGTTGAAATGAAAAAGATATGAATTTTCTAAATTCTATCATATTTTTTGAATTAAAAATGCCCCCACCCCTTTAATGTACGATATAAATGCCCCCCTTTAACACCGGTTTCATCCACGAACCGGTGTTAAAGGAGGGGGCATTTATTTCGTTTCGCGCGTGCACCCCCTTTAACACCGACTCGTGGCTGGAACTGGTGTAAAAGAGGGGGTGCGGGCGCGGAACGAATTCCCTTCCCCCTTTAACACCGGTTCCAGCCACGAACCGGTGTTAAAGGGGAGGGGGATTTATAACGCGCGCCACTTTCTTCTTCCCCCCAGTCAGATCAAGCGTGCAGAGGAATAACAGCAGAGGCTGCCACACCGCATCTCCGTCCACGGCCTCGCCGTCGCCGTCCACGCCAGCCGTCCACGCCCTCGCCTTCGCCTCACTGTACTGAGCCTCCTCGCCGAAGGAATCGAGACAAGGAGCCCCCAGTAAACGCAATCAACCGCCCCTTCCCGAGATCCAGTCGTCGCTGTCGCCTTTGATTCCAGCCGTCGTTCGCTTCACCGACCCCCTCAATCGCCTCCTGGTGAGCAAATGGTGCTTAGGCGTCATCCCTCTCCCCCTCTCTCGCTCTAGTCCGCTTCCCCCATGTCCATCTGTGAGCGCCGCCGCCGCTCGCCGGAGTCGCTGTTCCGATGACCTTAAGCCAGCAGCGCCGCCAGTTTTAGGATCCCCACATCGCACCCGTTCGAACGTGCTCAGTTCTACGTGTTGGCGTGGCCTCTGTCGTCGCCGGTGACCCCCGCCTGAGGTGGCAGTGACATGGCCAGCAACGCCCGCTTAGGTGGCAGTGACATGGCCCCTGGACCACGGTCAGCGACAATAGCTGGGACTAGTATTGGTGTAAATAGGTTAAACCGTCCAGCTGACATCACAGTGATGTAATAATTCAATTTAAATTGATTAAACAATTTCAGAAAATGAATAAAACTTGTAAATTAAATATCTAATGATTTATAAGTCATAAAAACATGTATAATATATCAAAATGTTCAGAAAAATGAGATCTAACTATTTAAGCTATAATCATGCATTGTTGAACAAATTTCAAGACAAGTTTAATTAGAGAACATAGTAACCCCTCTCATATACATCCGGAGTTTCCCCGAATTAGGGTTTTCACCCCTCGGAACCCCGATTAAGTTGTCGAGCATGCTTTAGGGTTTTCATGTATATATTTTTTGTATGTGTATGTGTATGTTTTAGGGTTTTTTGCTCGAGCATTTCAATAGATGTATTACTGATATTTGTGTGATAATATTATTGTTTTAGAAACTATGGATCCACTCAGTAAAAACCTTGAAGAGGAAGAAAGAATGGAGAACATGATCCACGAGGACACCTCACAATATCTGAACTTGGAGGGACATGATGACAGCTCAAGTAGTCATGGAGAAGATGACGACTCCGGTGAACGCACTTTAGTGATTGCAAAATCCGTCGTGGTATATGCATGGATTAAGCCTCTGCTGACTTGCACCGATTGATTTGTATATATATGTATATGTATTAATTAACGCTTATTTCTTCTTTTAGCCCTCCGGATCAACCAGCCAGCAACAATCTTCTTCTACGAAAAAGAGCAAGCGAGGCGCGAGCCATCGGTTGAAAGATCGTGCAATGTTCATGATCGAAGCAGTCCGTGTTGATGGCAGGCCGATGGAGCCCAAGAAGGCCGCAGACAAATTTGTATGTTAGGCTGGAGTTCTTGTTAGGGACCAAATCTCAATCATAATTGAATATTGGAATAAGCCAAAGAAGGGTGACGGTACATTTGTCAATGAAAGATCCAAAGAAACGCTTTGGAATTCGTTGTTGGTAAATTTCACCCTTCCGCTAGAGGAGGATGAAAAAAAACCGGTTATAATGGAAAAGGTCAAAGAGTGGACTCTAAAGAAGATGGCTGACGCTTTCTGCAACTGTTGGAATTATGCCCTAGAGGCAGTAATAAAGATGTTATTATTATAATTCTTGTTCATGATAAAGTTTATATTCCATGCTAGAATTGTATTAAGCCGAAACTTTAATACTTGTGTGGTTTGTGAACAACACCGTGTCCCTAGTATGCCTCTGTGGACTAGCTCATTGATTAATGATGGTTAAGGTTTCCTAACCATAGACATGAGTTGTCGATTAATAATGAGATCATATCATTGGGAGAATGATATGATGGACAAACCCAAACTAAGCGGAGCAATTAGATCGTGTCATCGTGTTCATCTTTGCGAAGCTTTTATTATGTCAAATATTGTATTCCTTAGACCATGAGATAATACAACTCCCTGGTATCGGAAGAAAGCTTTGAGGTCATCAAACGTCATCCTATGAGAGGGTGATCATAAAGGTGTCTCTCAGGTGATCGGAAAGTACCTGTTGGGTTGTATGTATCGAGATGGGATTTGTCCCTCCCAAGTCGGAGAGATATACTTCGGGCCAACTCGGTAATCGATATCAACACCGCTTGCAATCATGTGATTAAGGAGTTACTCACAAAGTGATATCGGATTACGGAACGAGTAAAGTACTTGCTATGAACGAGATTGAACTAGGTATGACGGTACCGACGATCAAATCTCGGGCAAGTAAAATATCGCGAGACGAAGAGAATATATATATATGGGATTGATTGAATCCTGGCATCGTGGTTCATCTGATATGATCATCGATGAATGTGTGGGAATCAATATGGGTTTCGAGACCCCGCTGTTGATTATTGATAGAAGATCATGTCTGCATATTCTCGAACCCAAAGGGTCACACACTTAACGTGTTTCGACGCTAGGATAGATTGGATAATTGGTTTATGTGTTTTTGTTCGGAGTCTCGGATGGGATCCGGGACATCACGAGAGGTTCCGGAATGGTCCGGAGAATAAGATTCATATAAGGCAATGCAGTTTTTGGAGTTCAGAATTGTTTCGGGTTAATCGGTATTATACCGGAAGCTTCTAGAACCTTCCGGAGGGGGACCAACGTGGTCCCACCTGCCGGGAGGGGGCATGGGCCTATGAGGGAGTGCCCTGGCCGCATTGGGCCAGGGGCACAAGGCCCCATAGGGCCCAGCCGGCCAAACCTAGGGGAAACCCTAGGGGAGCTTCTAGAAGGGGGAGGAGGAAACTTGCCCCCCACTCCTCCCTCCTTGGCCGCCGGCCTAGGGCTTGGGGGAGGGGCTAGGGCTAGCGCCCACCCCTCTATATATAGAGGGCTGGGGCGCACCTTCCCCACACACCTCCTCCACAACCCTAGCCGCCCTGCTGCCCTCCTCTCTCTCTCCCTCCCGACTGCACGTAGGCGAAGCCCTGCTGCAGAAACTCTCCACCACTTGCACCGCGCTGTCGCGTTGTAGATCCAATCCGTCTCTCCACCATACTTGCTGGACCGAGGAAGGAGGAGACGTCGAGGTTCCGCACGTGTGCATCTCTCGGAGGCATCGCCACTTGCTGTGTTAGATCGGATCGGATCACGAGGAGGAGAAGCGAGTACGACTACATCACCCACGTTCCGTCGAACATTCCGCTGTGCGAATCTTCAAGGGTATGAAGATCTCATCTAATCCCCCTCGTTGTTTGCATCTCCTAGATTAGATCTTGGCTTTCCCGTTCGCATCCGTAGAATTTTTTTGATTTACTATGCTGCGAAACCTTCAGTGGTATCAGAGCTAGATCTATGCGTAGATGTGTTTCACGAGTAGAACGCAATATGGTTGTTGCGGGCGTTGATGTTTTCTATTGCAAGCCTCTTGTTTGTGTTCTTCTTATGACGCGGGATAGTGAGATCGAAGCGGTCCAGGCCAACTTTACGAGACGTCGTTCGCGAGACCGGCTCCGCACTTGACGTGTGGCTTGTTCCACACATGCAGCTGGTGGATGCCAGTTTCTCTCACTATAGTTGTCATGGGATTTACAACGGAGTTTGGCAACCATAATATCACCGTTGTGGCTTTCCGTAGGTAAGAATCGTTCTTAGCTTGATACTCCCATAAGCCACGTAAAACATGCAACAACAAAGTAGAGGCGTCTAACTTGTTTTTGCAGGGAGTGTTTTCTGTGATATGGTATGGCCCATGATATGATGTGTATGTTGTATGCAATGATCATGTTTTGTAATATTTCACGACTTGCATGTCGATGAGTACACAACCGGCAGGAGCCATCTGGTTGTCTTTATAATTGTGTATAACCTGTGTGTCAACTTCTTATACGCCATGTAATAGCTTTGCTTTATCGCTAAGTAGTTAGCAATAGTCGTAGTTGCTATTCGTGGTGAAGGCAATCATGGTGGAGTGATGGAGATCATACCGGCACGCACAAGATGGAGATCATTGCGCGAAGATTGGCTATACCATGTCACATAAAGTTATATACATGTGATGTTTATCCTTTTATGTATCTTATTATGCTTAGATCGCGACGGTAGCATTATAAGATGATTCCTCACTTAAAGATCAAGATAAAACCGTGTTCTCCCCATGTATGCACCGTTGCGAAAGTTCGTCGTGTCCAAGCATCACGTGATGATCGGGTGCTATAGACTCTACGTTCACATACAACAGGTGCAAGCCAGTTTTTGCACACGCGGAAATACGTGGGTTTGACTTGACGAGCCTAGCATGTACAGACATGGCCTCGGAACACATGAACCGAAAGGTTAAACATGAGTCATATGAATGATATGATCAAAACTTCGTTGTCCACCATTGAAACCACATCTCTTCTCATGAAGATCGGGTTAGGTGTGGTGAATTTGGATCATGTTCACTAAACAACTTGAGGGATGTTGAATTTAGTGGGAGTTCATCTAGTAATTTGATTAAAAGTTGAACTAGTTATCATAAACATAGTCTAATTTGTACTTGCAAATATTGTAGATCAAATGGCTAAGTCCAACTTTAACTTCAACGTTTTTGCTGAGAAGGAAAAGCTTAGAAACAATGGGTCTAACTTCACCAACTGGTTCCGCAATCTGAGAATCATTCTCTCTGGCGGTCAAAAGGACTATGTCCTTGAGAATGCGCTAGGTGACGCCCCTGCTGTAGATGCGCCGGCTGATGAGAAAGCTGTCTATCAGTCGCGCAAAGATGATTATGGTGTGATTAAGAGCACCATGTTGTTTGCTATAGAATCGGACCTTCAAAATCGTTTTGAATACTATCCCGGGCCCTTTGAGATTCTTGAGGAGCTGAAAACCATGTTTCAGACTCAGGCCCGTTCTGAGAGATATGAGATCTCTGAGAAATTCTTTAACTGGAAGATGGAGGAAGGGAGTTCCGTTAGTGAGCACGCCATAAAGATGTCGGGCTACACTCAACGCCTTGAGCAACTGGACTGCAAGATTCCAGAGGAGCTCAAGATTGATAGGGTTCTGCAATCACTCCCTCCCAGCTACAAAAGTTTTGTAGTGACTCATAATCAGATTGGTTCCACTGATACGATCACCGAGCTCTTCGCAAAGTTGAAGGCTGCGGAGGTGGACATCAAAAAGGATAATCATGTGTTGATGGTCAACAAGCCCCCCACCTTCAAGAAAGGTAAGGGTGCAAAGAAGCCCTTCAAGAAAGGCGGCGGCAAGCGCGTTGCCCCTGCTGAGAATAAGCTCAAGTCTGGACCCAAGCCGGACACTGAGTGCTTCTATTGCAAGGACAAGGGTCACTAGAAGCGCAACTGTCCGAAGTACTTAGCGGACAAGAAGGCTGGCACCATCAAAGGTATATTTGATATACATGTTATTGATGTTTTCCTTACTAGCCCTTGTTGTAGTGCCTGGGTATTTGATACTGGTTCAGTTGCTAATATTTGTAACTCGAAACAGGAGCTACGGAATAGACGGCAGCTTGCGAGGGATGAGGTGACGATGCGCGTTGGCAACGGATCAAGAGTTGATGTGATGGCCGTCGGCACGCTCTCCTTAGTTTTACCTTCGGGGTTAGTTTTAAACCTTAATAAGTGTTATTATGTGCCTGCGTTGAGCATGAACATTATTTCTGGATCGTGTTTATTGCAAGACGGTTATTCATTTAAATCAGAGAATAATGGTTGTTCTATTTATATGAGTAACATCTTTTATGGTCATGCACCTGTTGTGAATGTTTTATTTCTTCTGAATCTCGAAAGGGATGAAACACACATCCATAACATTGAGGCTAAGAGATGCAAAGTAGATAGTGATAATACTACTTATTTGTGGCACTGTTGTCTAGGTCATATTGGTGTAAAGCGCATGAAGAAACTCTATTATGATGGACTTTTGGAGTCTCTTGATTTTGAATCATTTGACACATGCGAACCATGCCTCATGGGCTAGATGATCAAAACCCCGTTCTCCGGAATGATGGAGCAAGCAACGGACTTGTTGGAAATCATACATACCGATGTATGCGGACCAATGAGTGTTTCGACACGCGGTGGATATCGCTATTTTCTCACTTTTACCGATGACTTAAGTAGATATGGGTATATCTATTTAATGAAACATAAATCTGAAACATTTGAAAAGTTCAAGGAATTTCAGAATGAAGTGGAGAACCATCGTAACAGAAAGATTAAGTTTCTACGATCCGATCGTGGAGGTGAATATTTGAGTTATGATTTTCTCACGCATCTTAAAGCAAGCGGAATCGTTTCGCAACTCACGCCACCCGGAACACCACAGTGCAATGGTGTGTCTGAACGCTGGAATCAAACTCTATTAGATATGGTCCGATCGATGATGTCTCTTACTAATTTTCCGTTATCATTTTGGGGTTATGCATTAGAAACCGCTGCATTCACTTTAAATAGGGCACCATCTAAATCCGTTTAGACGACACCGTATGAACTGTGGTTTGGTGCTAAACCTAAGTTGTCGTTTCTTAAAGTTTGGGGATGCGAAGCCTACGTCAAGAAGTTGATGCCGGAGAAGCTCGAACCCAAAGCGGAGAAATGCGTCTTCATAGGATACCCTAAGGAAACTATTGGGTATACCTTCTATCACAGAACCGAAGGCAAAGTGTTTGTCGCAAAGAACGGTTCCTTTCTTGAGAAGGAGTTTCTCTCGAAAAAAGTGAGTGGGAGGAAAGTAGAGCTAGATGAGGTTATTGAACCTTCTCTTGAGTTGGAGAGTAGCGCAACACCTGAAATAGTTCCAGTGCCGCCTGCACCAACAATAGAGGAAGCTAATGACAAGGATCATGAAGCTTCGGACGATGCTGCTACTGAACGTCGCAGGTCGACAAGGTCGCGTGCCCCTCCTTAGTGGTACGGCAACCCTATCTTGACTGTCTTGTTGGTAGAAGACAGTGAACCTACGAACTATGAGGAAGCGATGATGAGCCCAGACTCTGAGAAATGGCTAGAGGCCATGAAATCCGAATTGGGATCCATGAGCGAAAACCATGTATGGAATTTGGTGGACCCTCCTAGCGACCGAAAGGCCGTTGAGTGCAAATGGATCTTCAAGAAGAAAACGGACGCGGATGGTAATGTTACCATCTATAAAGCACGACTTGTCGCAAAAGGTTTTCGACAAGTTCAAGGTGTTGACTACGATGAGACTTTCTCTCCCGTAGTGATGTTTAACTCCATTCCTATTTTATTAGCAATTGCTGCGTTTCATGATTATGAAATATGGCAGATGGATGTCAAGACTGCGTTCCTCAATGGCAACATTGATGAAGAGTTGTATATGATGCAACCCGAAGGTTTTATCGATCCTAAGGATGTTGATAAAGTATGCAAACTTCAGCGTTCCATTTATGGACTGAAGCAATCATCTCGGAGTTGGAACCTTCGTTTTGATCAAGTGATCAAGAGCTTTGGATTTGTTCCAAATTGCTACGAAGCTTGTATCTACAAGAAAGTGAGTGGGAGCTCGGTGACATTTCTGGTACTATATGTGGATGACATATTGATTATTGGAAATGACATTAACATGCTTAACGATGTGAAGAGTTATTTGAACAAGTGTTTTTCAATGAAAGGCATAGGTGAAGCTGCTTATATATTGGGCATCAAAATCTATAGAGATAGACAAAGACGCCTGATAGCCTTAAGCCAGAGTACATACCTAGACAAAGTTCTGAAAAGGTTCAGAATGGATAAGGCAAAGAAAGGTTCGGTGCCTATGTTGTCAGGTAAGATATTGAGCAAGGCTCAGTGTCCAGCTACGGTAAATGATAGAGAAGCTATGAGCAAAGTGCCTTATGTCTCGGACATAGGTTCTATCATGTATGCCATGCTGTGTACTAGACCGGATGTGTCCAATGCTCTTAGTTTGACGAGCAGATATCAAAGTGATCCAGGAGTGGAACACTGGACAACCATGAAGAACATCCTAAAGTACCTAAATAGGACTAAAGAAATGTTCTTAGTCTATGGAGGTGATGAACAGCTCGTCGTAAAGGGTTACGTCGACGCTAGTTTCGACACCGACAAGGATGATTCTAAGTCTCAGACAGGATACGTTTATATTTTGAATGGAGGAGCTGTGAGATGGAGAAGCTGCAAGCAAAGCGTGATCGCGGGATCTACAGTAGAAGCGGAATACATGGCTGCTGTAGAAGCGTCAAGTGAAGGAGTTTGGATCAGGAACTTCATCACTGAGCTTGGCGTGGTTCCAAGTTCATTGGACCCACTGGAGATATTGTGTGACAACACTGGCGCCATAGCACTCGCTAAGGAACCAAGATATCATCCAAAGACCAAGCATATCAACCGCAAGTTTCATATAATCCGAGATTATATAGCAGATGGAGATCTGAAGATTAGCAAAGTACATATAGATCTGAATGTCGCATATCCATTGACTAAACCTCTTCCATGTGCAAAACATGATCAGCACCTTAGTGCCATGGGTGTGAGATTGTTGCCAAATGTAAACTAGATTATTGACTCTAGTGCAAGTGGGAGACCGTTGGAATTATGCCCGAGAGGCAATAATAAAGATGTTATTATTATAATTCTTGTTCATGATAAAGTTTATATTCCATGCTAGAATTGTTTTAAGCGGAAACTTTAATACTTGTGTGGTTTGTGAACAACACCGTGTCCCTAGTATGCCTCTGTGGACTAGCTCATTGATTAATGATGGTTAAGTTCTCCTAACCATAGACATGAGTTGTCGATTAATAATGAGATCATATCATTGGGAGAATGATATGATGGACATACCCAAACTAAGCGGAGCAATTAGATTGTGTCATCGTGTTCATCTTTGCGAAGCTTTTCTTATGTCAAATATTGTATTCCTTAGACCATGAGATAATACAACTCCCTGGTATCGGAAGAAAGCTTTGAGGTCATCAAACGTCATCCTATGAGAGGGTGATCATAAAGGTGTCTGTCAGGTGATCGGAAAGTACCTGTTGGGTTGTATGTATCGAGATGGGATTTGTCCCTCCCAAGTCAGAGAGATATACTTCGGGCCCACTCGGTAATCGATATCAACACCGCTTGCAAGTATGTGATTAATGAGTTACTCACAAAGTGATATCGGATTACGGAACGAGTAAAGTACTTGCTGTGAACGAGATTGAACTAGGTATGACGGTACCGACGATCAAATCTCTGGCAAGTAAAATATCGCGAGACGAAGAGAATATGTATATATGGGATTGATTGAATCCTGGCATCGTGGTTCATCCGATATGATCATCGATGAATGTGTGGGAGTCAATATGTGTTTCCAGACCCCGCTGTAATTTCTATCTCATCTCATTCAATTCATTAATTGCATGTATATAGAGTTCATGAACAAGTGGTACAACACAGACCCGGGCAAACAGAAGATTTCTTGCTAAAGTCTTTACTGAGACAACAAACAAAAAGGGAAATACTATTGCCTTACAACTTCTCGTGAGTACTGTTACCCTCTCTTGTGCACATTCTGTTTCGGCTAACTCGATGTTAAGTGTAACTGATGATGAGTTATGCTTGCGCAGGTTCCACTTTATTCTGCTAGTCATTCAACCTGACTCAGGAAAATTCCTTGTCATGGACTCGTTACGAAAAGACCAAGAGCTATGGGAAGACTTTAAAGAGATGTTCCAGAGGTAATTTCAATCATATTATCACACTAGATCGGCAACTTTTCGTGACAACAAGTAATTAATTACTCCTTTATCCATTTTCTTTGCCGGACAGGGTTTGGAAAAGGTTCACGGGCAGGGCCATGGGTTAATGGTCAGAAGAACTAAAATTTGTAGTCCAAAATGTAAGTAATACTAGCTAGCTTGGTCTGCGTATCTCTTTGATTCTACTTCTAATTCTATTATATCATGCTTTATTGATTATTATTTTGACTGAACTCTCTATTCTCGTAAAGTGCGCGCGTCAGGGACCCGACAATAACTTATGTGGATACTATGTTTGCGAATTTATTCGCAACACGATATGTGCGACGTGTCAAGCCGCACTAGAACAACTTAGAGTAAGTAAACAAAGTACACAACATTATTTTATTACCATAAATTGTGTTGAGTTTTATTCTTATATATATATTGACCCAATTCTTCATATATATTTAGATCGAACGGATGCGGGAACAACTCCTACCATTTGACCGCATACGAGCCATTCAAGAGGAATTGGCGGGGTTCATACTTGATGAGGTTGTCACGCCTGGCGGAGAACTCTTTAGATATCCAAAAAAATGAACGTTGTATATATGCTTGAACGTGTTTGTCTTGTAGATGCTTCAACGTTTACGGAGAATACCACACAATGACGATGTTTGTGTATAATAATAGTTGCTTAATTATTCATGTACTCGTATGTACCGACGTGTATACCGCTCCCGATCGATTCCCCCTCCCCCCTCCCCGCCCCCGCCGCGCCGCAGAAATACGCCCAGAACGGGGCGGCGGCAGAACACTGTCGCGGCAGAGATTTAGGCCGTTTTTCTGCCGTGGCAGAGATTTATCTCTTTTTCCTGCCGTGGCATAGAACTTTTAACACCGGTTCGTGTTACGAACCGGTGTTAAAGGGGGGTTGAGCGCTGCGGCAGCCCCACGTGCGCCAACCTTTAACACCGGTGTGTATAAAAACCGCTGTTAAAGGGGGAAGGGCCTCTAACACCGAACCCCCAACAGCGGTTCCAGAACCAATGTTAGAGGCCTCGTTTCCACCAGTGTAGGGTTGATCTTGGCCACTTGGAAGTATATGTCTATTGATACAAACATCAGATTCATGGAAAGACACCACTTTGAGCTCAGTTTAGAGCGAATTTCAGTAATACATATTAAGTGTCTGTCGATTAAACTAGATGGGACCACGTGACCTGAGAGACCCATCATGTAGCCGTGAGTGTATCGTCTAAAGAACGCTCAAGAAAATCTAACCCGGGGCCTGGCAAGCCCTGACACAGTAGCTCTAGGCATGCCGAATGCCTACATAGCCATACCGGTCATGTTCGGCTAATCTCGGTACTGTTGTGTCTACTCGTAAGCACGCATCCATTCATATAGGAACACTAGATTCACAATAAGAAAAGACTTGGAGCCTAGTTTTAATCCAATATGAATAGTATAGGTTAGGCGTTTGATGCAAACTAGATTAGAACTAACTGAACGGGTCATAAATTCCTGGATTTATTAAACCATCATCGATCATATGAGAGCCGATAGAAAGTATATCGTTTGAATTGGGAAGTGTTATACGTTGATCCAAATTCTATAAATTATAAACCAACTTTTGACGAGTAGAGCGAGACCCGTTGCCAGAGGCTTAGGCCGAGTGTAAGTCGCCGGCTGGGATGAGTTGCATCTGTGAAATCCCCGACATTTGTAAACACTTCCCGATATAGTGAAGTTTCGCTGGCTGACGCCCGTGATTTTTTTCTATCATTCTTGGAGAGGTTTTCCATGTTAAATCTGTGTTCCTTCGCTGTGATTTTCTTCTCGTTCTTTGTTATCTTTTTATCGCAATTATAACAGGAAGGAATAGAGAAGCATCTGGCCGATGGCAAGTGCAACATCTAGGTTTTTGCAGTGATGCAGAGCTGGAATGGCCCCAATGCCACTATTTAATATTCTATAATTACGTTAATGGATGAGAGTAATAGTGGAGGTAGATGAATATTTAATTTTTCTAGATCACGGGTACGAGTTTGTTGGCATTTGACGCTAAGCGACCAAGTTCATTGGTATTTGACGCTAAAAGGACCAGGTTCAGGTGTGTTTGAAAATCGGCTTCTGACGGAACTCGAACGAAAAAAAGGATGCGCTTATCGGACAAAATGAAATACAATACGAGCAGAACACTACTCGATCATAAACTAAAATAGGATTTTTCATTATATACAAGAAGAATTTTACAATCCAAGTAAAGACTAATTGAGGCTACAAAACTGACGGTATAACTGCAGTTCCGCACTACTGCTGGTGTGGAGCCTTCCTCGGCACCACCGCCATCTCCGCCATTGCCAACATCCGTCACTGCCAGCTGGTCCTCCGGCGTCGATGCTGCCACCTCCGCCATCGGTAGCTCCGGCATGACACAGCAGATGAATCTATCTCTATCGGGGAACTGGTCTTAGTAGTTGGTGTGCATGTTGGCGCGGGTAAACACCACCAGGTCACAGCCATTGTGGTAGGCGCGGTCGTACACTAGCGTGGTGTCCTTGGGGTTGACGAAGCGGACCGCCAGCGTCCCGTCAGAATTATGCTCGAGGTCGTACATGCGGCGATCATGGTGGTGGCCGTAGCCCTCGTCGAGGAAGGCACATGCCGACTGCCATCTGCTCCTCCGCCGGTTGAAGGCCGAGATGCGCAGGCAATTTTCCTCGCGGACCTGAACAGTTGGAGCTCCTGACGATGGGTGGGAGCTGAAACGTGGCCATGGTTGCAGTGTTGTGGACCGAGAACTTCCTTGTGTAAGCGGGGAGAGGGATTTGAGATGATAAGATTAGGAGGAGATTAGCGGGGATTAATGGGGGCAAATGAGCAGAACCGAGGATTGTGGAGAATCGATGTTGATGATCAAGAGGAAGCGGAGCCGATTGGACGCCTCACTGCTTGTTGGCTCTATGTTCTGAAATCATAGTGGCACAACCATAATTTTGGGGTGCATTAGTGGAGGATCCTAGCGGCGCACGCGTGCTGCGGGTTGTTCGAGGCGGGCATGTTCTACGTTGATCCATCTCGAGTAAGCCACCTAGCGGCAAATGTTCCCCAGGAAAAATCCCTAGTTTTAGTTTATCGCATAAAAAATCCACAATTTTTAGAAATACCGATGATGCGGACCCTCTACTCATGTGGTCAAATCCAAGACAAAGTTTAAACTTTCCAAAATTGTTTGGTCTATGCTATGATGTTGCAAATGTCTCAAATTTTTATGCTTAGTGTTTACAAATCCCACTGAGAAAAATCATGGCACATCTCCATGAAATAAGTCCAAACTTGACAGGTTGGTGCCTCTTAGCATTTCAAACAAGTTCTCTAACTAAAAATTTCGGGGTTCTATAAAAAAATTGATTTTTCGTTTGACGGGGCCTCAACTCCACGGCTAGGTGATTTCCCCGTCCCCTTGCCTCTTCTGTTTCTTTTTGTCTGCAAAAAGTCTGCAGACGCTATACATTGTTGACGCATGAGAGCAAGAGTGAAAGAGATGTACTGATGCTAATGTTTTTCTCAGTTCTTTGATTCAATTCTGAACGGAAATACTCCTTTCATCTTAAAATAGATGTTTTAGATTTGTTAAAATTTAAATAAATCTAAATATTATTTAGTATATAGATTTATTTAAAATTTAATAAATCTGAGACATCTATTTCAAGATAGAGAAAGTATTATAACTACTTCCTCCGGTCCATATTAATTGACTTGGATTTGTCAAATTTTAATGAACCTATATACTAAATAGTGTCTAGATTTATTTGACGAATCCAAGTCAATTAATATAGGTCGGAGGGAGTAATGCCCTTGTCTTTGTTTCTCTCAGCGTGGAGGGAAGACGCCATGGCGAGATGTCACTGCCATCACCTTGCCAGCCTGCCGGCGGGTTGAGTACTATGGCTATGGAGCTTCGTACATCTGCCTTTATGAGCTGCACCAGACCTTTTTTCCCCGTATGGCTGATATGCTCATTTCTTTTGTCAGGTAGTCTGCCTGAGCATGTACTGATAATTCTTACGAAAATGACGCGAAGATTTTTTTGCAGAGAACATATTTGAAACTGCCACACCCTCTCCGTGGACACGGAGTCGCCAGGATGAGCTTGGGAGCTCTCTGCGCCCAGCATTAAGAAGAATAAGTTAATAATTCCTCCGTTTCAAATATAAGATGTTTTAGGTTTATAAAGAAAATAAATCTAGACTTATCTTAATATGTAGATTCACTTAATTCTGGGATGAATCTACACACTAAAACAAGTATAGATTCATTTTCTTCACAGACCTAAAACATCTTATATTTTGAAATGGAGGGAGTAGATGACATGTAAGAGAGACTGAGTGGAGGGACCGTGTGAGTGAGTTAGGTAGCCCTGTCATATAAAGGGATGGCATGGTTGTACTGAGGAGGCTATGAATGAAAAGATAACTCTGAATTCGCATCTCTCTGTCCACTCTCATCTACTCTGCTGTCCCTCGTTCCCGATTCTCTCTAATTCTATGTCGCCACTTCGCCCTTGTGATTGATCCTCTCCCCCAACTACCGGGTCATCACAATCTGGTATTCAGATCCAATTTTCGCTCCGCTCGCGCTCCGCAATCTCGAGATCCGACCTGTAAAATTCCACCGTGAAAGGTGTGGTGTTGCCTTGGCGACGCTGCTCAAAATCCTGATCGGCGTTAGGTTGGATTCCGAGCAGAGTCGCGCCCGCGCCCGCGAAATCAAGCCACCCTTCGGCTCAGACGAACTTCGTCCTTAGTAGGATGGAGGATCTGGAGAAGGCGATCGAGAATCTGACGCACGCGGTGGGTGCCATGGTTGTTGATTTGAAACGGTGACGGAGGACGTGCAAGGATTTCCGCAGCAACTTGAGGATTTTGGCGGCGAGTTGGATGGGGTAAAGCGCACCTTCATCGTTGCCGGCAAGCAGTCGGTGTAGCCGTGTGCTGAAATCGAGAGTGGAGTTTCCGCAGGCTCACACGGGAACTACCACCGTGGGCCGCGTCTGCGTGTCTCACCAACCGCAGAGCAACCTTGTTGGATTTACCAGCGGGATCACCGGGGTATGTCACTCCTCCCTCCTCACCTACGGAAATAGGGGATTCATCTGCGACGTCGCGACAACATGATTTTCCATGGTTTTCAGGTGATTAACCATTGCTCTGGGTGGGATTTTTTTACAAATATAACCCTCTACAACTTTACATCGTCAAAAATAACTCCTATCAATAGCATTTGTCAAAAGTACCCTGGCGGGAGGCAGAAAAGGCGCCACGTGGTACCTCCCGCCAGGTACTGTGGCAGGGCAAAAATTCCGCCTTGGTGGCTGGCGGAAAGTGCATGCCGCCTATGAAGATGGCGGGAGGAGCTGGACCCATCGTGTTTGCTAAACTTGTGTAATTCATATAATTAGTGTGGGTGCTAAACTTCCGTGATTAATACAACTAATGGAGGAGAAGGAAACAGCCAACAAAAAATTTGCATGGTGCCGAGTCAATCCGCCCCAGGCCACGCGCGGTCACATGCATTTGCCAAATCCCAACAGATTAAATATAGAAGGAGCACAAGATGCGTAATTAATCAGGATAATTAAACAGGAATCAACGCTAATTGAGCCAACAGGAACTGAAGCTGTGCTCCCTAGCTCCTCCCGCCACTCCCCTAGTCTGGATGGCCTTCCCGCCAGTCCCCAAGGCGGGATATTTCCGCCGCCACAGTACCTGGCGGGAGGTATCACTTGGCGCTTTTTTCACCTCCCGCCAGGACAGTTTTGACAAACGCTATTGTTGGAGGGTATTTTTGGCGATGCAAATTTGCAGGTGGCCATATTTGTTAAAAAATCGTTTGAGTTCGACTCTATAACCGCTGGTTTTGTATGCACATCTGTATGCAATTCCACATGATTATTTTTGGATTGCCTTTTGCACAAGTGGTGCTACGTCCGTTTTCCGGCGGCCTCTTGGGTCCGGTTGGCACCTTCGTCCACGGCGGACCTGGAAGAGCCTTGGTCTACGGGATGGGGAGTTTGACCATGCGCTGGAGTGGATCAAGCTTCTTCGAGGTCTAGGCTTGACAGCAAAGCAGATTGTTGCCACTTTGTCGAGATGCGCTTAGCGCCGTTGCAGGAGAGAAGCGTTGGACGACAAATATAGATGACGAGGAGAAGGAAGAAGCGAAAGGCCTTGCGTTGAACCAGCGCTAGACCGGGTAGCTTTGAGCATAATATAGCCAAATTCGTCCATGGACTATGATAGTTTTCTGTTTCTTTCCTTTATGGAGAAATGTACAAGTCAAAGGGGGCACCTTGTAGCAATATCTGAAAAGCAATTATTTTAGGCACTTAGATAAGAAAATTTTGACTCTTTTCCCCCCTCCAAACATGTACATGTTATTTTTCTGTCTATGACGGGTGGATTTAGGCATATACCTTACATGAAACTTAATCCACGACTCCTGTCCACACATACACTGTGATCAAGGACCTGAAGGCCTACATCTAGAAGCTCTCAAGTGACTTAACCTCAACCGACCTGACATTTGGGGTTGCAAGACAGCTCTCTAGAGATCCCAAAAACCAGACCTAATGTGCCCAAGGAAGACTCTGCCACCATCGATGCCTATAAATACTCAAAGACATTTACCTGAAGATGACATGCCATAATCGCCCGAGACTTTGTTATTAGCCTTAGTCATGAACACTAGATTTATCTCTCGTCGGATAACATTATAAACTCATCAAGATCATTTTGTAGCCAATGTTGTACTATCTCTCGATCACCTTATGAATAAAGTCTGAGGGAATCCACCCCACTATATACATATTGTCGCATTTGTTTTTGGAGATCCAAAACTGTTGACCCGAGTCGATTATCGAACAAATAAACTCGCTTTTGTTCCTCGGAAGTGATACTGCGGAGGGATCGTGAAAACTATCCTTCGTCACTTTTCCCCTCCCCTCTCCCACCCCACCCCTCTCTCCCACAACGATCTTGGGGCTCTGCCATCAAGGGCATGATTGGTTGCCTACACCACTTGAAAACAAGCCCACTGGATGCAAAAATGGGTCAATTGGATGCCCATGCTATGCCCACATTGTGTCCAGTGCGCGCCTCAAAGCAGGGTTTAGCCAGACCCAACGATAGCGGTCGTTTCGGCCGTTTTCCTGGATCCAGACTTCAGCGAGCCCCTCTTGCGCTCCTTGGATGCAACCTTGCACGTGGTTAGTTTTCTCTCTCCTCCCTTAAACTCCTTCTTCCCTAACCTCTCCCAATTAGCACAACATGCATGCTTTGATTCAAACAAATCTCTACATGAAAATATGCACGTTGATGATGGGGTTCCAGTCTAACCAACGGCACCGAGTTTCATGAATTGTATCTTCATATATTTGAGGTCAAAGTTGGAGATTTTTTGGACGAATTTTATCGTACTCAGTCGACCGGGCGACGTTTTCTTTGAGGAGTAGCTTCGCCTTGTGACTGTGCACAACTCTAATGTTGCAAATTTCATGATCGAGTGATCATAGATGATTCCCCTTTAATAGTTAGTTTATTGTCAAGTCAGAAAAGTTGAGTTGTTCATTGCTTGGTTTAGGTTCAAGTTAAACGTTCTTAATCATGATTCAGTCTCATCGTAAGGGTCGCTTGTTTTTGTTATTGTTATTGTCCATTCGCAAAGAGAGTGAGAGATGGCAACAATAAGGATGAGCACTGCACCGATGACCGTCAAGCCGAGCATGACTGACTTTGGCTCGGCGCTAAGGTCGTCCACGAGTTAGTACCATGAGCATCTACGCGGGTGTCCACTCCATGAACCTGAGCGCTGCCGTTGCATGCCGTGGGGCACCGTGCTCCCACAGCGAAACCCTGAGATGGCCTCTCACCCCACTGACGTTGTACTTCCCGGCCGACTTCTCGGGGTTATCGCCCATGGCTGCTAGCTGTGATGGTGTGAGATAAGTATGTTTAGCCTTTGTTAGTGTGGTTGTTGATGGGCCGTCCAACTAGATGCAGCCAACCAATTAAAGTGGCATCTCCGTTGCAAACGATGCGACCCAGAACACCAAATAAGATGCACAACATGACTTTAAGACCGTTTCTACGTGGCCATGTTACCTGGGGCCGGCCTCAAGGAGCTCAGAAATTGGCCCAGACTACCAATTACGCCTTGATAGGTGGTAGGTTGATTTGAGCCTTTGAGAAAGTAGACTTGTAGTTGCAGTTAAAAAAACTCCAACAACCAGTTTTATTATCAAATAAATATTAAATATATGACACAAAACTTGCTATCTTTAGATTCATATATTCAAAATAAATTTAATGGTATACAACTTTTGTTATATATCTAATATATTGATAAAAAAATTGATGATGAAAGTTTTTCTTAAACTACTGGACCAAAGGAAGTATAATAAATCGGACTATAATAAATAAAAGGAATCCTTTTATACTCTACGGTAGTAGTATTTTAACATACCTCAATATAGTATGGAAAAATATCACTGAAGCCTTTAGTTCCTTCAATATACCAAGTTTACATATAAAATATTAGTATGGACGCGGATTTTATAAGCGCATGGCTAGCTACGCACGCATTGTGGATTATTAGATATGGTGATAGTAAAATAGTACGTGGATCGCGATGTAGTCAATAGTATTCACGAAACCGTGGACGATGAATTTCCCTGCCGTTTAACACTGTTAGACGCGCCGTCCCGCATGCATGAAAAACGCCATGCGAGTACTTCACCCACCGTTGTACCCTGTTGTTCATTTTCCTTTCTGCGTCCTTGCTGCACCACAGATGTTTTGCTTGGTGGCGTGTAATTTTCAGTGGGTGTTTCCTTTCCTTGTTTTGTCAATCAATGAGAGCAACCAGCCCGTGGTGTTTATAAACGTATGATGTTTTTTTTGTGTGGCATTCGGTATGGACATTTTGTTTACCTGTATCCACGCCAGACCGGCCGCTAGGCTATGTTTTACTGACTTTGGCCGGGTAAGAGCATCTCCACTCGCTTGGCGTAGCCAGACCGAAAATTGGACTTTTTTTCGGCCGGAAGTAACTAGTTTTTGGCCTGGATGCACCCAGTTTTCCACCCGCGTACCTAGACCGAGTTCTCAAGTTCGGCCAAAATTCATTAAAGATGGACGAATTTCGTTAAGTTGAGAGAATATAGGCGGATTGCATCAAATTTAAACTAAACGAGTACATAATAAACTTAAAAAGGACGGGATCGCCGTGACCTCCGCCGTTCTACATGCCGAAGTTGCTGTAGAACGCCGTGTAGCCGGGATCGGCGCGGCAGTCATCCTCGCCTCCGTCGTCGTCGTCGCTCGGCGGCTGGTTCGGGCGGGAGCTCCCCTGTCCTGGGTCGCCGAACCTCCATAGCTGGTAGGACGGGGCTTCATCGTCGAGGACGTAGAGCAGGGCGCCCTGGTAGGGTTTAGAGTTTAGGGTTAGCGAGCTCACGCCCAGACAATGCCCGCCGCCGGGCCACCTGCCGCTCGGCCTTCTCCCAGTCCTTCCTGGACCACTCCAGGATGTCCGGCGAGGAGGGCTCCACCGGCGGCGGCTGCGGCGTCAAGTCGTGGAGCGACTGCTCCAGCGCCATCCTCAAGGCGCCGTCTTCGAGCGGCGCCGAGCCTTCAACCTTCGGGCGATGAAGGCGCAGGTGGCCAGTTGGCGACGTCGTCGACCTTGGCTCGCCGATGACGATGCCGCGGGAGCGTGTCCGTGGCCCGCCTCCCGCTTGACTGCTGTCGGCGTGCGCAGCGGCGCTGAACCGGAGGAGTGGGATGCCGAGGCGGAGGAGGAAGAGCTCATGCTTGCCATCCTCCTCGGCATCTAGTTGGCCGGAGGACGCCGCCCAGACCTCGCCGCCGGCGTGGGTGTTCATGGGAAGCCCAGACGCGGCGTGTTGCCGGCGTTGATGTGCTCCAGCACCGCCCTCAGCGTGCGGCCTGGCGCGCTCCACCAACGTCGGCGCCCCGCCGAGTTGTTGCGCTTCGGCGGCTACTCGTTGGGTGGCCCTTCGTGGCGGGCGAGCTCCTGGGCGCGGCGCTCCGCGAAGAACTCCTCCCGTAGAGGAGGTTGTCCGGCGACTCGGTGGCAGATGATGGGGATACGCCTACTGGGGTATACTCAGCAGGACGTTTCCGACTGGCCCGAGGGCTGGCGAGTGGGCCTGCAGAACGGCGAGTGGATCGAAGCCCAGCAAGGTACCAAGCGACTGGAAGCTGAAGGCCCAGGCGAGTAGATAGGCCCAGTCGGACTAGGTTAAATGATTACCGAAGCTGTAACCGAATCGGTTGAGATATGTAAACCCTAGGGGAGGTGAGTCTATATAAACCTCCCTACGGGGTGAGTAGAGACACGTTCCCTCATACACCCAAGCGACTCGCCGCCTGGCCGCCGAGCTCGCCCATTGTAAACACCTCCATAATACAATCTAGCAGGAGTAGGTCTTTACCCTCCGGGGGGCCGAACCTGGGTAAAACCCTGTGTCTTTGCCCTCATCTCGCACCGCAGATGGCTGGCCGCCCTTGCCCCTCGTTCTACTACTCGCTGCCGATTGCAGCATCTGCCGTGACCATTCCCACGACAGTGGCGCCCACCGTGGGGCCTGACCGGTCTGGCCGGTGTTCTGCGGCGAGATCCAATCTTCCCATCAACGAGACGGTCGCCACCGGCCGCATAATAGCGATCGGCGAGATGCTCCAGATCTTGCCGAGTAGCTACGTCCCGGCGGCGCGACCCGTCACACACAGCGTGATCCTGCCAATCGGCACGATCAGCCTCTTCGTCGGCCTCACCGACGTCATCGTCTCGGAAGACTCGGCTCGCATCCGCGAGTCGCCACCACGCGATCGGCTCTCCGAGAGCCAGGTTCGCACGATCCACCGCCTTGCCTCCGAGTACAACTCGGCCCACAGCAACGTGGCCGGGAACTCAGCGGCCGCAGAAGATGCGGCCCTCACCGACGATGCCGACTCGGCGACCTCGGCGTCACTCGCCGGATCCATCACCGCGGCCTCATCCGCGGGCTCCATCGCCTAGGTCTCCAACACGGGAGACTTCGAGGACCCCTCCATCCTCGGGATCTTCGAATTCGACTCCGGGTCGGAGAACTCCGCCGACCTCCGCGATGGCGCCAATCGCCACGCCGCGACTTACATGGCCACCGGCACCGATCCACCGGAGGATCCTTTCTCCACCCCAATCCCTCCTAACGCCACGGCAACGGAGGTCGAGGAACTCCGCTTGAAACTGGCGGAGGCGGTACGCAAAGAGCAGGCCGAGCGCGAAAAATTTCGCCTCGAGCAGGTGACGGCGCAGGAGCTGTCACGCTACCACCAGCAGCGGATCAGGTCACGCTTGAACCCCACCGTTCAAGGGCGTGCCCTGAACTTTGACGACGAAAACGACCCGGCCCGCATAGCCGAGCGCGCGATCTGCGAGAACGCGCCACCAGGAGGAAGTGCCCGGCCCCCGCCAGGATCAACGGCGATGGGTGCCCCACCACCACCCAACCGCACCCCTCCCAGGGACCAACCGCGGATAGTTGTCTCCTCACGGGAGCGAGACGCAAACGGCCTCCCACTGTTCTCCACCCCAATGGACAACCTCGTGGCAGGCCGAGCAGCAGCCGATAGCATCATAGCCACTGGCGACGGCGCCTTACAGATCCAGTACGTCAAGGCCTTGCTTGCGAAGGCTGTGGAGCAGCAAAAAGCGGGCGCCGACTCGCAAGGTCGAGTATACTCGCGTTCTTCGGGAAGCAGAGTGGCCTCAAGCGGCCGCCCCGCGGTGGCAAACACCCTCAATTGCCCGCCACCAGAGCCACTGCAGCTCCAACACCGACCCGCGAACGCGGCACTCTCCACCAATGATCCCAGGCCGGCGACCAACTTCGTCGCCGCTAACGGACAACCCATCGACGCCCGCACTCACATCATCAACAACCAAAACTGGCGCGCACGCCAGCCCGACGACTTGCGACACACCCTAACTAATCGCCGCGATGGCGAGCCCATGGGGTCGCTCAGTCGACTTGGGCCTAAGTGCTTCGGACCAATGATCCGAGGCGAGAAGTACCCGCCAAACTTCAAGGCGCCAAAGGAGATAGAAAAGTACGACTCCTCGTACGACCCCGCAGTCTGGCTCGACACATACCTCATGGCAATGGGGATCGCGGGTCACACTGACCTACTCGCCGCCCGTTACCTCCCATTGATGATGGAGGGGACGTGCATGCAGTGGATCAACACGCTCCCCCAGGACAGTATCGACTCCTGGGAGGAAATGCGCGACGCCTTCGTCAGGCACTTCGAGTGCTCCTACACCCGCTCCACCACCATCGAGGACCTGGAACGATGCGTCCAGGGACCCCGCGAGTCGACCCGCAACTGGGTCCAACGGTGGCAAGAGCTCTGGTACAACGCGGTCGGCATCCACCCGGACACCGCGATCCATTGCTTCAAGACCTCGTGCCGCTACGAGCCTCTAGTCGCCAAGCTCAAGCGACACGCCCGCACACTCGACAACATCCCCGACCTCCTCGAGATCGCCAAACGGTACGCCGAGGAGGATCCAAACCAGGAAATCGACGACGAGTCAGGAGGGCAACGCCGCACGGGCGGCAACGACGGCGGACGCCGAGCCGACCTACGCTACAGCGGCACCCGCCTCACAGGCAAGCGCCGCAGCGACGGGCGAGTCGACTTCGTCGCCAACGCTGGGCACGCACAACGCGAGCCCAAGAGCTACCGCCGCGACGGAGGGCAACGGCGCGATGGCGGCAACTACAAGAACAAGCCAAGGTTCGATCCTGCGGCCCTCCTTAACCAACCATGTGCGTTTCACAGCAGGGAAGGGAAGCCTGCAACGCACACCACCGCCGACTGCCACACCCTAAGGGAAATCGAGAAGGCACGACACGCGCGGGAGGACACCGACAACGACCCGCCACATGGCGGAAAGTTCGGCAAAGTAGCCGGCTCGCTCCACACCTTCACAGGCTTCAACACGAAGCGCGAGAAGAAGGTCATCGCCCGCGCCGTCGCCGTCAACGCAGTGGCCCAAACAGACGTCCCCCAGTTCCTGAACTGGTCGGAACATCCCATCACCTGGAGCCGGCAAGACCACTCGCCACGCATCGAGTACCCAGGACGAGTCGCCCTGGTGGTCAAGCCCAAGGTTGGCGACTACTGGCTCCCCAAGACACTGATGGACGGCGGCAGCTCCATCAACATCCTCTACCTCGACACCTTCAGGCGGCTGCGGCTCCCGCAGTCGATGATCGAGACAACCCACACCACGTTCCACGGCATCGTCCCCGGTCGGAAGGCGTATCCGATCGGCAAAGTCACGCTGCCAGTCACTTTCGGCAGTCCGGCAAACTTCCGCACCGAGCGGATCGTCTTCGAGCTGGTGCCCTTCGACAGCCCTTACCACTGCGTCCTGGGGCGCCAGGCGTTTGCTAAATTCATGGCAGCGCCCCACTACGCGTACAACGCGATGAAGCTCCCCGGGCTGTGCGGCGTCATCACCATCAACGGCGACCCCGACATGGCCGCCGAATGCGAGGCCAAAGGAGCCGAACTCGCCGACGCTGTCATCGCGGCAGAAACAAACCACGCCGACGAGCTCGCCAAATACGCGAGCGGGGTCAACAATGACGATCCCACAATACTCAAGAGGCCCAACTCAGAGGGCACAAACACCTCAACCTTTGAGGCCACGACGCACACCCGCACCGTCGAGCTGGTCCCAGGCGACCCCAGCCAGACGGTGACGATCGGGACAGGCATGAGCCCAGCATAGGAAGGCGCGCTCATCGAGTTCCTCCGTGAGGATAGGGACATCTTCGCATGGAAACCCTCCGACATGCCCGGTGTCCCTAGGGAGCTCGCTGAGCACAAATTAAACGCCGACCCCAAAGTGCGACCTGTCAAGCAGTCGCTACGGCCCTTCAATGAAGAACGCCGTCGAGCAATCGCCGAGGAAGTGCAGCGCCTACTCGCTGCCGGCTTCATCCGGCCAATCAAATACTCCAAGTGGCTGGCAAACCCAGTCCTGGTCGAGAAGAAAAACGGGACCTGGAGAATGTGCATCGACTACACAAACCTGAACAGCGCCTGCCCAAAGGAGCAGTTCGTCCTCCCGCGGATCGATCTGATAATCGATTCAACCGCGGGTTCGGAGTCGCTATGTTTCCTCGATGCCTACTCGGGGTACAACCAGATCAAAATGGCTGTCGAAGACGAGGAGAAGACGGCGTTCATCACGCCATTCGAAGCCTTCTGCTACACCGCCATGACCTTCGGCCTCAAGAACGCCGGGGCAACCTACCAGCGGTGCATGCAAGAATGCCTCGCGAGCCAAATTGGCCGCAACATCCACGTCTACATCGACGACGTGGTCGTGAAATCCGCTCGCCAAGACGACCTACTCGCCGACCTGGCGGAGACCTTCGCCAATCTGCGGAGGTACAAGATAAAGCTCAACCCAGGCAAATGCACCTTCGGTGTACCCGCCGGACAACTACTGGGGTACGTCGTCTCCAAACGAGGGATCGAGGCGAACCCAACAAAGATTGACACGATCGCCCGGCTCGGCAAACCCGAGTGCCTGCGTGACGTCCAGAAGCTGGCCGGGCGAGTAGCGGCTCTCAGTCGCTTCATCCCCCGCCTAGGCGAAAAGGCAATGCCCCTATACCGCCTGATGCGCAAGAACCCCACCTTCCAGTGGGACAAGGAGGCGGACGACGCGCTCCGCGACCTCAAAAAGGTGCTACTCGCCGCACCACTACTCGCCGCACCCACTGACAAGGAACCTATGCTGGTTTATGTCGCGGCGTCCGAGCGCGTCGTCAGTGCTGTAATGGTCGTCGAACGACCAGAGGAAGGAAAGGAGCGCCCGGTTCAGCGGCCGGTGTACTATATCAGCGAGGTTCTCACCGAATCGCGCCAGCGGTACCCACAGTACCAAAAGTTAGTATACGCGGTCTTCAGGGCTCAGCGGCGCCTGCCGCACTACTTCCAGGAGCACCCGATCACGGTCGTCTCCTCAGCGCCACTGCAAGACATCATCCGCAATCGCGAGGCGACCGGGCGAGTCGCCAAGTGGGCCGTCGAGATCGGCGTCCACAACATTAAATACGAGCCACGAAGGGCGATTAAGTCACAGGCACTGGCAGACTTCATCGCCGACTGGGAGGAGGCCCAGCAGCCAGAGAAGCTGCCGTACCTCCATTACTGGAGCCTGCACTTCGACGGGTCCAAAAACGCGGACGGTGCAGGAGCGGGGATAGTGCTGACTTCACCAAAGGGCGACAAGCTCCGCTACATCCTCCGCCTCGAATTCACGCCCTGCACCAACAACATGGCCGGATACGAGGCCCTACTCCACGGCATGCGAGCCGCCAAGGAGATGAGCGTCAACCGCCTCCGATGCTACGGAGATTCCGACCTCGTTGCGGGACAAGTCGCCGGCACCTGCGACGCCATCTCCCCTACCATGGCGGCGTACCGCCAAGAGGTGGATAAGTTGGGCGGCCACTTCACCGGCTACTCTGTCGAGTGGATCGACAGGCGAAAAAACGAGGAGGCCGACGCCCTCTCTCGCATCGGGTCGGCTCGACTCGCACCACCCGCCGGCGTGTTCCTCGACACAATCTCCAAGCCATCAGTCTCTTCCCCGAGGGAGATCGACATCGGAGTCCCACTCCAACCAGAGGCAGCCTTGGTCGCACTCATCACCGAGCCAGACGACTGGACCAAGCCCTACATCGCCTACCTGGAAACCGGCACTCTGCCAGCAGACGAGACAAACGCTCGGATGATCGCTCGCCGATGAAAGTCTTACACCATCATCGACGGCGAGCTACACAAGCGCAGCGTCACCGGCGTGTTCCAACGTTGCGTCCAACCGGCTGAAGGACGCAAAATCCTCCACGACATTCACTCAGGTGACTGCGGCCACCACGCCGCCGCCCGCTCCCTGGTCGCCAAGGCTATGCGACACGGCTTCTACTGGCCCACCGCTCACGCCGACGCCGTCGACATCGTCCAGCGATGCGCCGGGTGCCAGAAGTACGCCAATCAGACACGCGTACCGAGCTCAGCGCTCAAAACGATCCCCATCACTTGGCCATTCGCCGTATGGGGCATGGACATGGTAGGCCCCTTCAAGAAAGCCCCCTCCGGCTACACCCACCTGCTAGTCGCCGTCGACAAATTCACCAAGTGGGTGGAGGCCAAGCCAGTCCGGAAATGCGACGGGAAGACCGCCACTAAATTCCTACGCGAGCTCATATATCGCTACGGGTTCCCCAACAGCATCATCACGGACAACGGCACAAATTTCGCCAAGGGGGCAATGGCCGAATTTTGCGAAGAGCACCACATCCGGCTCGATCTCGCGTCAGTCGCCCACCCGGAATCCAACGGCCAGGCGGAACGAGCCAACCAAAGCATCCTCCATGGCCTGAAGCCGCGACTCCAAGTGCCACTCGAGCGCACCGCTGGATGCTGGGTCGAAGAGCTGCCCTCCGTCATCTGGGGAATCCGCACCTCGGTTAACAGATCGACGGGATTCACTCCCTTCTTCATGGTCTACGGCGCCGAAGCAGTCATGCCCACCGACCTCGAACACGACTCGCCGCGGGTCGTCCACTATACGGAGGCCGCAAACGAGCTGGCCCGCCAAGATGGGCTCGACCAGCTCGACGAAGCACGCGACCTCGCTCGATCGCGCACCGCCATTTACCAGCAAGGACTCCGCCGCTACCACAGCCGACGGGTGAAAACCCGCACCTTCCAGGAAGGCGACCTGGTGTTACGCCTCATCCAGGACAAGAAGGGCATGCACAAGCTCTCCCCTCCGTGGGAAGGCCCATTCGCCATCGGGCGCGTACTCGGCAACGACGCCTACTACCTCATCGACGTCCGCGGGGACAGCGAACTCGACGTCAAGCGACCATGGAATGTCAATCTCCTCCGGAAGTTCTACTCCTAGAACCCCACACATGTACTCTCCAGTCGCTATGAAATAAAAGAAACGGTTACCGCAAAATTGCGTCTACTCTCCATGCCTTGTGCCACTCGCACTCGTAATAACAGCGTCATGCTAAAATGCAGAAGTCAACCTTTGGTACAGCGATCGGCACGGCTAAGTAGTGCGATGTAAGAGCACTGAGTCATCTCAGGTCTTGCGTCGTCCACGAAAAACGCCAATCCGGAGCCCCATTGGAGTCGCCTAGCTCGACTGGTTTTACGAACCAAGACAACTGCCCTCGCTTCTCACAGCGACCTTGGTCCTCCGCATCCTCGGCATAGCGACTCGAACGGCTAAGTACCATGCTCGGGGACTGAATACCAGTTCATCGCGATCGGTCAGGGAAAACGCCAAGTAAGAGAGCATGCCCAGGACTCGCCACGCGACTGACCCCACGGGCCAGGCAGGAGTGACGCGCTCATACCAACGCGCTGAGTCCTCAACCACCCTCGAGTCGCGCCTAGAACTACCAAGTACCACGCTCGGGGACTCGGCCACCCGACCCCGTTTGCGCACGGGAAAACGGTAAAGTACAGAGCATTCAAGGGAGTCGCCTTGCGACTGGCTCTCCGAGCTCGGGCGAGTCGACTAAATCAACAAAACACTTGTTAACAACAAAACATCATATACGAGGTAAACCCCACAAAAGGGCGGACGCGCTCGGGGACTCGTCCAAAATGAATCCAAAGCACACAAACAAATAGCAAAACGGACACGACGTCCCATTCAATCGCATATTGCATTGTCTTATATTACAAAATATGTCCGCGTGGCAGAACTGATGCTAACACATCCAGGCAAACTACCCTATTCTGCAGGCTTCGATGACGACTTGCCAGAATCCCGGCGCCTACGGATGAACGCGGTGTACGGGTTTGACGGATACGTCGTCAGTTCACCCGCCATCGCCGCGCGGAAAGGTTGCTCGACCTTGAAGTCACGATGCGGCGGCTCGGGGTCGTTCGGCGCGACGACCGTCTCCTGATAGGGAAGGAGGTCGCCCATTGCCCAGACACGCTCTGAGTACGCGGCGGCACGCTCCTGCAACTTGAGAACCTCGGACAGGTCCACCGCGCTAGTCGACGAGGGATACCCACTCGTCACATCGTCGAGGTCGAAATCCTCGGGGAAGTGGGCGAGTCCAAGGCTCAGTGTTGTCGACGCTCCACGCCGAAACGCCGACCGCGTCATGAACTCAACGACCGCGGGCGCCTTCTCCAAATACTCCCACACCTCAACGAGGTCGCTGGGAATAACCTCCGTGGGCGACATTTCTTGAAGGTAGGCGCGGATGCACGTCGCCGATAGCGTAGCCGAGTCGACGAGCATGCTTACGCACTGCCTCGCGTCGAGCGAGCTCGCTTCTTCTTGGCTACCAATCACGCGACCTGCGAGAAGGAGACAATGATGAGTGCGACGGACACCACAGCAATTCCAACTAACGGAAAGGAAAGATGCACTCACCAAGCAATGGGCGGGCGAGCCCCGTGATGAAGCACTGAAGCGACGTGTGGTCGTCCTGTAGCCCAGCAATAAGGACTTCCGACACCTTGCGATCCTCCTCCGCGGCTGCAATGGCGGCCTTAGCCCGCCCGTCCGCCGAGCTAGCTTCTTCCCTCGCTTCCCGCAGCTCGCGCTCGAGGTCAGCGACCCGCTGTTCAGCAACGCCCAGAGCAGATCGCGCCGCCTCCAACTCACCAGCAGGGACAAGTTCCTGGCGAGCTTCCTCTACCCTCGCAGCAACATCCTGGAGCTCTTTGTTCGCCTCCTGGATGGTGGTCAGCTCCTTCTCAGCACGCTGCTGTGCGGCCAATCGGTCCGCCGATTCGAGCTGCAGACCCTGCATATCATCAAAAAAGTCAGTAAAAACGAACCTCCTAAGTGCTCACCCGCTGAAATTCAGCGAGTGCGTACTCGGGGACTGGCGATCAAGAAATTCCTAAGTGCCCACCCTGCTAAAATTTAGCGCGTACGCACTCGGGGACTGGATAAGAAAGTAAAAGACGAGAAAATAATAAGAATCAAGCCGCTGCAAAGCACCGACCTGATCCTCGGGGACTGGATATACCTGGATGGCTGCGCCAAGCATGCCATGAAGTTGCATCGCATCCATGGATGCGAGTAACGCTGGCGTGTGCCCACGACGCTGGTCGACTTCAGCATCGACGGCCCCTGGAGCGAGGCTCGGGGATGCAGCCCCGCTCGCCGCGGCCGCCTTGGTCACGAAGCGAGGGAAGGTGGCGATAGAGGCACCCGCTCCAAAGGAAGTCGCCTCCGCCGTTCCAGGCAAGGAAACGCCCTCCTTCGTAGACGCGGCTGCCTCCGCCGCGGGGCCGGCCGGCGCAACCGCCGTGTCGTCAGAGACAGTGACGATGTCGTCGCCCTTGGCCTTCTTACTGCCATCCGTCGAGGCAACGACCTCGTCCGCCTTCCTCTTACGGGAAGGACCCTCCTCGCTAGCGGTGGAGGGTACCTGGGCCACGGTCGGGTGGCCCATCCTTTTCACTCCGGTCCTGCACATCAGTCGAATCAGTAAAGACAATCGAAACAGCTATGGAAAATAGGGAAGGCCGAATGCACTCACTTGGCGACCGGGATGAAGCGTAGCCCTGTGCGAAGGCCAGCCGGTTTTTCCAGCTCGGGGCCCAGTTGCCGACTGAGCCCTAGTTCCAGGACGTCGCGTGCCCAAGACACGGACGGCTTCTTCGTCATCGAGGCTGCGGCTGGCGCCTCTGGGATACCTTCGGCAGGGGCGTCCTCGCGAACTGGAGCCGCTACGGCCGGAGCCTCCTTGCGGGGCGAAGCCGCCCCAATCAGAACCTCCTTGCGAGGCGAAGTCGCCACGGCTGCAGCCTTCCCTAGCCCAGAGACTGGCGCGAATGGCGGAGGCATCGAGGCCAGCGGCACTTCCACAGACGGCTCATCTAGCGCGGTTGTCGCTGGGGCCGCGCCGTCATCGGCCGAGCTGTGAGCGTCAGAGCTGCTCGTCGAGTGCGGCGGCGAGGCCATCCTCGGCGGCTTCCTCTTCCTCTTCGGGGGGGCCCTCGCCTCCTTCTCCTTCTTCTTCTTCTTCGAAGGAGTGGCCTGGCGGCGCGAGGTGGTTTCTGGGAGCTCATCGTCGTCATCATGGCGCTCGAGGCTCCTGCTCGCTTCGATTTCGCGCTGACGTTGCCCGCGGGTCTTTCGGACCAGCGGGGCGATTTCCTCTTCGGACTCGTCCTCGTCATCCTCGTTGCCCTTCGCGGGCGACGATTCGCTTGTATCCTGGGCAGATGGCCCCGGGCTCTCGTCGTCGGCAGGTGGGAGCCACCCTTCCACCACTTGGAACAGCTGCGATGAATACGAAACAGAATTAGAATTACCGCGACTGCACACGCTGCGACTGCGAACAAGATAAAGAAATTACCGTCGGAGCCGGACGCTTCGCGGTGTAGGGGGGGACCCCGGCCTGTGCATCCACGTACACCGCCTGGGTGATCTTCTTCAACGCTGGGAGATAATCCTCCAGCTTCCATTCGTCGAGGCAGGCTTTCGTCGAGTCTCCCCGGCCTGTGTACTGATACATGTAATGGTCGCGTTGGGCGAGCGGAACGAGCCGTCGCCCAAGCCAACAATTGTACAAGTTTATCGTCTGAAGCCCCTTCTTCTTCAGACCACGGATGGCCTGGAGCATCTCGTCGACGACCATTCGCTGGTCGTCGGGGAGCTTGCCGACCTGGCGATGGCGCGGCTCAGAACGGTTGGCCGAGTACCGCGGGATCGCCGCCTCATCCTCCGGAGTCGCCTCGGTTACGTAGAACCATGACTTCTTCCAGTCGCTCGCTGCTTTGGCGGGCAGCATTAGATCAAAGAAGGAAGCTTTGGACTTAAGCTGGAACGTCAGGCCGCCCGCGGCTAGCATTGGGCCGCCTGCCTCCTCGCGCCTGATCCGTCCGTGGAACAGATCTTGCCACAAGGGAAAGTAGGGCCGGCAGCCCAAGTAGCACTCGCAGAACGCCACGAAGATGGCGAGCTGCTCGATGCTGTGGGGACCCAGATCTGAGGGCTGGATCCCGTAGTAGGCGCAAAAACGCCGGAAGAACAAAGACGTGGGAAACCCTAACCCCCGCTCGAGATGACTGGTGAAACAGACGAACTCTCTCTCTCTCTCGCGGGTTTGGGGTCGTTTCTCCGGCTGCAGGGATACGCCAACAGCCGGCTCGCAGGATTCCGGCCTCCTCGAAGGAGGCCAGTTGCGCCCTCGTGCACTTGGACCTGCCTCATGGTTCGGAGGGAAGGGCCATAGCCGAAAGGTTGGTTGGAGGTCGGAGGATTTCGGCTCGATTGGATCAAGGAGCAAAGAAAAGAGAATGCGCGCACTCGGAAGAAGTGGTGGGCAGTTGGCTCTACGGTTGCCTGCCATTCCCCTTATATAGCGGGAGCTACCCGCCAAATCAGGAGGCCGTTACCGCGCGATGATTACGCCGAGAGTTACCGTTGAGTTACCTTAACGGCTAGTTTGACCACGCCTGACGGTCCAACTCCAGCCACTCGGCTCGCTAGGCCACTCGCCGTGGCCGCGTCCCGTTGGCTCGACTCGCCAAAGACGCGACTTGGTTCACTGGATTTTCTCCTTCATACAGGAGCCCGCCGACGATTCGACTGGATGCCTACTTTGAAGCCGTATACTCCGACTGCCAGCAGCCACTTACGCCTAATCAACGACGGCCTCGGGGACTACTGATGGGGATACGCCTACTGGGGTATACTCAGCAGGACGTTTCCGACTGGCCCGAGGGCTGGCGAGTGGGCCTGCAGAACGGCGAGTGGATCGAAGCCCAGCAAGGTACCAAGCGACTGAAAGCTGAAGGCCCAGGCGAGTAGATAGGCCCAGTCGGACTAGGTTAAATGATTACCGAAGCTGTAACCGAATCGGTTGAGATATGTAAACCCTAGGGGAGGTGAGTCTATATAAACCTCCCTACGGGGTGAGTAGAGACACGTTCCCTCATACACCCAAGCGACTCGCCGCCTGGCCGCCGAGCTCGCCCATTGTAAACACCTCCATAATACAATCTAGCAGGAGTAGGTCTTTACCCTCCGGGGCGCCGAACCTGGGTAAAACCCTGTGTCTTTGCCCTCATCTCGCACCGCAGATGGCTGGCCGCCCTTGCCCCTCGTTCTACTACTCGTTGCCGATTGCAGCATCTGCCGTGACCATTCCCACGACATCAGAGGGGTCGTCCATGGCCGCGATGTACTCCGCCACCTCGTACGGCAGCTCCTCAGGCGTGGGCGCCAGCGGGATAGGGATACCGCCGGCGCTGAGCTTCCACCCCGGAGGGTTCCGCGTGTCCGGCGGCGCCATGTATCCGGCCTCGTACAACTAGCGTGCTTCCCATGCCTGCAGCGTGCGTCGGCCGAGGCCTTTCGCCGCCGCACCGTCGCCGGGGTATCTCTCGGCCATGGCTGGTGAATGAGAGGGGGAAAGTTCGCCGGAGAGGAGGGGAGAGTGAGTGAGTGAGAGTGTGAGAAACTCCGGCGAGGGGTACGACTTATAAAAGCCGGGACGGGCGGCGAGGGCGGGAGGGGTGTAGCGGCGAGCGCGAGAAAAGGGGAAACGGCAGGAAGTTAGTGCCCGCCGGTCCGTCCCGGGAGCCGATGCGGCGGTGGTGGCGTCGTAAATCGGCGACGCGTGGCCGACGCGACGGGCAGTTAATGTCCGGCGGTCGCCACGTGGTTCCGAGGATGACGACGACTCGGCTTCCGTCGCTGACTCGGCGGGTCCACGCACCGTTTTGCTTTTTTTCCGCCGTTTTCGCTGCTGCGTCCGGCGTACCCAGGGCGAACCCGAAAACCTGGGTTCGGCCTGGGTAGTCCGGACCAAAATTGGCCTAAATCCGGCCGAAAACAGGTTCCTGGGTACGCGACTGGGCAGATTTTTGGCGTCCGGACCTAATTTCGGCGTCCGGATCCGCGTCCTGGGTAGGCGAGTGGAGATGCTCTAAATGATTAGGAGAGTTCTTATAAAATCCTTGCCAGGTAGCACAAAACTCTCTACGAAATATTTTTGTGGTTGAGAATTTTTCATCGCGTGTTGGAAACACTACTGACAAGTGATTGTAAAAAAGTGTCACCCACCCGTCTTGAACTGTTAGCAAAAAATATCTCTCCATGAAACTTTTTTGTGGCTAAAAAAATCGCGTGGCTCATCCTATGGAAGTATCTTTTGCGCTTACCTTGCGAAGAAGGCTATGACAGTTGTTTTTTGTTGGTCACATGTGATGTTAGTTTGGGCACAGAGAAATCTAATCCGGTTGTAACGCCGTGCATAATGGTTTTGGCTCCTAGGTTCATATCTTTTAAATGTACTTGCTGATCCGACGACTGTGTGTGCGTGCTTAGCTAGCCGTTTGAGTATGCCACTATTTCTAATATTAGTATATACGAAAATAGTATACAATATTTTTTTCATAAAACTCATTTTGATATATGTAATATTTAATAATAAAGTATATTAAGAAAATATTACACATATAGTCACCTCGCTAGGGTTTACAGATCTACAACTGAGTTGGATAAGGACTCGGAGGGTTCTTAACCTAATTCGACCGGGCCTAACTACGCTTCTGGGCCTCCAGCTTCTAGTCGCCTAGCTCCTTCTTGGGTCGTGATCCAGTCGTCGTCCTGCAGGCCCACTCACTGGCAGTCTGAGCCAGTAGAAAACGTCCAGCTGGATATACCCCACTCGACATATCCCCATCAGTAGTCCCCGAGGCCGTCGTTGATTAGTCGCAGGTGTTCTTTGGCAGTCGGAGTATTCGGGTCCAATTTAGACGCCCAGTCGAATCGGCGATGGACTCCTTCAATGAAAGAAAGATTCTTCAGCATGTTTCCTCAGTCGCAATAATGGCGACCGTTCAAATCGTCAATTTGACGAGCAGTAGAATCGCAGCTATGGCGAATAGGTCGGCGAGTAATCGAATCGCAGCTATGGCGAATAGGTAGGCGAGTAGTCGAATCATAGCTATGGCGAATAGGTCGACGAGTAGTCGAATCGCAGCTATGGCGAATAGGTCGGCGAGTAGTCGAATCGTAGCTATGGAGAACGGGTCGGTGAATCGAGTAGACGAAGTTGGACCGTCAGCCTTGTCAAACTAGCCGTTGGGTAATCCAACAATAATATCCGCGTAATCACCGCGCAGTAATGGCTCCCTGAAAATGGCGTGTACCATCCACTATATAAGGAGAGTGACGGGTGAAAAGCGATCATTCCCCACATTTCCTCTGACTCTGTGCGTCTCCCAGTCTTCCATTCCTTCCAGAGCGATCCAGAGCGATCTAGCGATTCCGCAGCGATCTCGCAATCTCGGATCCTCCGATCGATGACACCACCGAAAGATCTGTGGGGGAGATCCAAGTGCACCAAGGTGCTGCTAAAGTCCTTCGAAGACGCGGGGATTTTCTACGCCGGAATATGGCGAATCCCCGCGGCCGAAGAGGTGGAGCCGAACCCGCGCACCGGGGAATTCATCTGCTTCACTAGCCATCTTTAGAGGGGACTCGGCTTCCCCACCTCGATCTTCTTCCGCCGCTTCTGCGCGTATTACGACATCCAGCCATCGGATCTGGGGCCGCATAGCATTGAGCAACTCGCCATTTTCGTGGCGTTTTGCGAGTGTTATGTGGGACATCGCCCATATTTCCCCTATGGCGGGAGCTATTCCAAAGGCGGGTCAGACGCGAAGGGGCAAGCGGCCCGATGCTAGAAGCGGGCGGCCTTACCTTCCAACTGAAGTCCAAGGCTTCTTTCCTCGACCTCATGCTGCCAAAGAAGGCGGCGAACAAGTGGAAGAAGCATTGGTTCTATGTCGTTGAATGGACTCCGGATGGCGAGGTGGCGCTACCGATGTACTCCGCCGACTGGCCCGAGCTACGCCGGCCTCAAGTCGCCAAGCTCCCGCACGACCAACGGATGATAGTTGACGAGATGTTGATGACGATTCGTCAGCTAAAGAAGAACGGCCTCCAAACCATCAATCCGTATAACTGCTGGCTTGGGCGGCGGCTGGTGCCCCTGGCCAGCCGTGCTCACTGGATGTATGAGTATACGGGCAAGGACGACGTGACCAAGTCCTGCACTGCCAAGTGGAGCACTGACGATTACGCCCTCGCGTTAAGCATGATTACTGATGCGGAATACCTCGACTCGAAAGACTGGATTCCCCCATATACCATGAAGCGCAAGGCACCACAGTGGTAAGTCTGCCTTTCCTTGTCTTTATTCGCAGTCGCAGAAATGCAGTCGCGGCTTACTGATCATGTGTTTTCTGTGTAGTTGTTCCAAGTGGTGGAAGGTTGGCTTCCTCCCGCCAACGACGAAAACCCGAACAAGTCCGTTGAGGATGAGAGCGAATCTTCCTCCGACAAGGAGAACGTCGGAGGCGATGATGACGACGACGATGAGGCCATAGAGGTTGCCGCACCCACGGTTCGGAAGACCCGCGGGCAACGGCAGCGCGAGCTCGAGGACAGCAAGAGCCTCGAGGCTCATGAAGGGGGCGGAGACGAGGCCCACGAACATACTTCATGGCGTGTGGCTACACCGTCGAAGAAGAAATCGCCGAAGAAGAAGAAGGAGGCGCCCAAGGCCATATCGCCGCCTCGGTCAGCGACTAGCTCCGAGGCGACTAGCGCAGCTGATGGGGCCGGGGATGGGGCATTGGCGAATGCGGCTGACGTGACCAGTGCGGCCGTGGTGGAAGATGAGGTGTCGTTGGCTTTGAAGGGTTTCACGGCATAGTAAATCAAAATTTTCTACGGATGCGAACAGACAGAAGACAAGATCTAATCTAGGAGATGCAAACAATGAGAGAGATTGGATTACATCTTCATACCCTTGAAGATTCACACAGCGGAACGTTCATCGGAACGTGGGTGATGTAGTCGTACTCGCTTCTCCTCCTCGCGATCCGATCCGATCTAGCACCACAAATGGCGGTGCCTCCGTGAGATGCACACGTGCAGCACCTCGACGTCTCCTCCTTCCTCGGTCCAGCAAGTATGGTGGAGAGACGGATTGGATCTACAACATGACGGCGTGGTGTATATGGTGGAGAATTTCTACAGCAGGGCTTCGCCTACAAACAGTCGGGAGGGAGAGAGGAAGAGCAGCAGGGCGGCTAGGGTTGGAGGGGAAGGTGTTGGGGGGGGGTGCACCCCCAGCCCTCTTTATATAGAGGGGTGGATCCGCAACCCTAGCCCCTCCCCCAAACCAAGGCCGGCGGCCAAGGAGGAGGAGTGGGGGGCAAGGAAACCCCCCCTTCTAGAAGCTCTGTCTAGGGTTTTACCCCTCTTGGCCGGCTGGGCCCTATGGGGCCTTGTGCCCCTGGACCAATGCGGCCAGGGCACTCCCTCATAGGCCCATGCCCCCTCCCGGAAGGTGGGTCCACGTTGGTCCCCTTCCGGAAGGTTCTAGAAGCTTCCGGTACAATACCGATTAACCCGGAACAATTCCGAACTCCAAAAACTGCACTGCCTTATATGAATCTTATTCTCCGGACCACTCCAGAACCTCTCGTGATGTCCCGGATCCCATACGAGACTCCGAACAAAAACTCATAAACCAATTATCCAATCTATCCTAGCGTCGAGACACGTTAAGTGTGTGACCCTGCGGGTTCGAGAATATGCAGACATGATCTTCTATCAATAATCAACAGCGGGGTCTGGAAACCCATATTGACTCCCACACATTCATCGATGATCATATCGGATGAACCACGATGCCAGGATTCAATCAATCCCATATATATATTCCCTTCGTCTCGCGATATTTTACTTGCCCGAGATTCGATCGTCGGTACTGTCATACCTAGTTCAATCTCGTTCACAGCAAGTACTTTACTCGTTCCGTAATCCGATATCACTTTGTGATTAACTCCTTAACCACATGCTTGCAAGCGGTGTTGATATCGATTACCGAGTGGGCCCGAAGTATATCTCTCCGACTTGGAAGGGACAAATCCCATCTCGATACATACAACCCAACAGATACTTTCCGATCACCTGAGAGACACCTTTATGATCACCCTCTCATAGGATGACGTTTGATGACCTCAAAGCTTTCTTCCGATACCAGGGAGTTGTATTATCTCATGGTCTAAGGAATACAATATTTGACATAAGAAAAGCTTCGCAAAGACGAACACGATGATACGATCTAATTGCTTCGCTTAGTTTGGGTCTGTCCACCATATCATTCTCCCAATGATATGATCTCATTATTAATTGACAACTCATGTCCATGGTTAGGAAACCTTAACCATCATTAATCAATGAGCTAGTCCTTAGAGGCGTACTAGGGACACGGTGTTGTTCACAAACCACACAAGTATTAAAGTTTCCGCTTAATACAATTCTAGCATGGAATACAAAAATTATCATGAACAAGAATTATAATAATAACATCTTTATTATTGCCTCTAGGGCATAATTCCAACAGTCTCCCACTTGCACTAGAGTCAATAATCTAGTTTACATTTGGCAACAATCTCACACCCATGGCACTGAGGTGCTGATCATGTTTTACACGTGGAAGAGGTTTAGTCAATGGATCTGCAACATTCAGATCTGTATGTACTTTGCTAATCTTCAGATCTCCATCTGCTATATAATCTTGGATTATATGAAACTTGCGGTTGATATGCTTGGTCTTTGGATTATATCTTGGTTCCTTAGCGAGTCCTATGGCGCCAGTGTTGTCACACAATATCTCTAGTGGGTCCAATGCACTTGGAACCACGCCAAGCTCAGTGATGAAGTTCCTGATCCAAACTCCTTCACTTGACGCTTCTGCAGCCGCCATGTATTCTGCTTCTACTATAGATCCCGCGATCACGCTTTGCTTGCAGCTTCTCCAGCACACAGCTCCTCCATTCAAAATATAAACGTATCTTGTCTGAGATTTAGAATCATCCTTGTCGGTGTCAAAACTAGCGTCGACGTAACCTTTTATGACGAGATGTTCATCACCCCCATAGACTAAGAACATTTCTTTAGTTCTATTCAGGTACTTTAGGATGTTCTTCATGGCTGTCCAGTGTTCCACTCCTGGATCACTTTGATACCTGCTCGTCAAACTAAGAGCATTGGACACATCCGGTCTAGTACACAGCATGGCATACATGATAGAACCTATGGCCGAGGCATAAGGCACTTTGCTCATAGCTTCCCTATTATTTACCGTAGCTGGACACTGAGCCTTCTCAATATCTTACCTGACAACATAGGCACTGAACATTTCTTTGCCTTATCCATTCTGAACCTTTTCAGAACTTTGTCTAGGTATGTACTCTGGCTTAAAGCTATCAGGCGTCTTTGTCTATCTCTATAGATTTTGATGCCCAATATATAAGCAGCTTCACCTAGGTCTTTCATTGAAAAACACTTGTTCAAATAACTCTTCACATCGTTAAGCATGTTAATGTCATTTCCAATAATCAATATGTCGTCCACATATAGTACCAGAAATGTCACCGAGCTCCCACTCACTTTCTTGTAGATGCAAGCTTCGTAGCAATTTGGAACAAATCCAAAGCTCTTGATCACTTGATCAAAACGAAGGTTCCAACTCCGAGATGCTTGGTTCAGTCCATAAATGGAACGCTGAAGTTTGCATACTTTATCAGCATCCTTAGGATCGACAAAACCTTCGGGTTGCATCATATACAACTCTTCATCAATGTTGCCATTGAGGAACGCAGTCTTGACATCCATCTGCCATATTTCATAATCATGAAACGCAACAATTGCTAATAAAATCCGAATGGACTTAAACATCGCTACGGGAGAGAAAGTCTCATCATAGTCAACACCTTGAACTTGTCGAAAACCTTTCGCAACAAGTCGTGCTTTATAGACGGTAACATTACCATCCGCGTCCGTTTTCTTCTTGAAGATCCATTTGCACTCAACGGCCTTTCGGTCGCTAGGAGGGTCCACCAAAGTCCATACTTGGTTTTCGCTCATGGATCCCAATTCGGATTTCATGGCTTCTAACCATTTCTCAGAGTCTGGGCTCATCATCGCTTCCTCATAGTTCGTATGTTCACTGTCTTCTACCAACAAGACAGTCAAGAGAGGGTTACCGTACCACTCAGGAGGGGCACGCGACCTTGTCGACCTGCGACGTTTAGGAGCAGCATCGTCCGAAGCTTCATGATCCTTGTCATTAGCTTCCTCTATCGTTGGTGCAGGCGGCACTGGAACAATTTCAGGTGCTGCGCTACTCTCCAATTCAAGAGAAGGTTCAATAACCTCGTCTAGCTCTACTTTCCTCCCACTCACTTCTTTCGAGAGAAACTCCTTCTCAAGAAAGGAACCGTTCTTTGCGACAAACACTTTGCCTTCGGGTCTGTGATAGAAGGTATACCCAATAGTTTCCTTAGGGTATCCTATGAAGACGCATTTCTCCGCTTTGGGTTCGAGCTTGTCCGGCATCAACTTCTTGACATAAGCTTCGCATCCCAAAACTTTAAGAAACGACAACTTAGGTTTAGCACCAAACCACAGTTCATACGGTGTCGTCTCAACGGATTTAGATGGAGCCCTATTTAAAGTGAATGCAGCGGTTTCTAATGCATAACGCCAAAATGATAACGGCAAATCAGTAAGAGACATCATTGATCGGACCATATCTAATAGGGTTCGATTCCGGCGTTCAGACACACCATTGCGCTGTGGTGTTCCGGGTGGCGTGAGTTGCGAAACGATTCCGCTTGCTTTAAGATGCGTGAGAAAATCATACCTCAAATATTCACCTCCACGATCGGATCGTAGAAACTTAATCTTTCTGTTACGATGGTTCTCCACTTCATTTTGAAATTCCTTGAACTTTTCAAATGTTTCAGATTTACGTTTCATTAAATAGATATACCCATATCTACTTAAGTCATCGGTAAAAGTGAGAAAATAGCGATATCCACTGCGCGTCGAAACACTCATCGGTCCGCATACATCGGTATGTATGATTTCCAACAAGTCCGTTGCTCGCTCCATCTTACCGGAGAACGGGGTTTTGATCATCTTGCCCACGAGGCATGGTTCGCATGTGTCAAATGATTCAAAATCAAGAGACTCCAAAAGTCCATCAGAATGGAGTTTCTTCATGCGCTTTACACCAATATGACCTAGACGACAGTGTCACAAATAAGTAGTATTATTACTATCTACTTTGCATCTCTTAGCCTCAATGTTATGGATGTGTGTTTCATCCCTTTCGAGATTTAGAAGAAATAAACCATTCACAATAGGTGCATGACCATAAAAGATGTTACTCATATAAATAGAACAACCATTATTCTCCGATTTAAATGAATAACCGTCTTGCAATAAACAAGATCCAGAAATAATGTTCATGCTCAACGCAGGCACATAATAACACTTATTAAGGTTTAAAACTAATCCCGAAGGTAAAACTAAGGAGAGCGTGCCGACGGCCATCACATCAACTCTTGATCCGTTGCCAACGCGCATCGTCACCTCATCCCTCGCAAGCCGCCATCTATTCCGTAGCTCCTGTTTCGAGTTACAAATATTAGCAACTGAACCGGTATAAAATACCCAGGCACTACAACGAGGGCTAGTAAGGAAAACATCAATAACATGTATATCAAATATACCTTTGATGGTGCCAGCCTTCTTGACCGCTAAGTACTTCGGACAGTTGCGCTTCTAGTGACCCTTGTCCTTGCAATAGAAGCACTCAGTGTCCGGCTTAGGACCAGACTTGAGCTTCTTCTCAGCAGGGGCAGTGCGCTTGCCGCTGCCCTTCTTGAAGGGTTTCTTTGCACCCTTAACTTTCTTGAAGGTGGGCTTGTTGACCATCAACACATGATTATCCTTTTTGATGTCCACCTCCGCAGCCTTCAGTTTTGCGAAGAGCTCGGTGATCGTATCAGTGGAACCAATCTGATTGTGAGTCACTACAAAACTTTTGTAGCTGGGAGGGAGTGATTGCAGAACCCTATCAATCTTGAGCTCCTCTGGAATCTTGCAGTCCAGTTGCTCAAGGCGTCGAATGTAGCCCGTCATCTTAATGGCGTGCTCACTAACGGAACTCCCTTCCTCCATCTTGCAGTTAAAGAACTTCTCAGAGATCTCATATCTCTCAGAACGGGCCTGGGTCTGAAACATGGTTTTCAGCTCTTTGAGAATCTCAAAGGGCCCGAGATAGTCTTCAAAACGATTTTGAAGTTCCGGTTCCATAGCAAACAACATGGTGCTCTTAATCACACCATAATCATCTTTGCGCGACTGATAGACAGCTTTCTCATCAGCCGGCGCAGTTGCAACAGGGGGTCACCTAACGCTTTCCCAAGGACATAGTCCTTTTGACCGCCAGAGAGAATGATTCTTAGATTGCGGAACCAATTGGTGAAGTTAGACCCATTGTTTCTAAACTTTTCCTTCTCAGCAAAAACGTTGAAGTTGAAGTTGGACTTAGCCATTTGATCTACAATATTTGCAAGTACAAATTAGACTATGTTCATGATAACTAGTTCAACTTTTAATCAAATTACTAGATGAACTCCCACTAAATTCAACATCCCTCAAGTTGTTTAGTGAACACGATCCAAATTCACCACACCTAATCCGATCATCACGAGAAGAGATGTGGTTTCAATGGTGGACAACGAAGTGTGGATCATATCATTCATATGACTCATGCTTAACCTTTCGGTTCATGTGTTCCGAGGCCATGTCTGTACATGCTATCCTCGTCAAGTTAGACCCAAGTATTTCCGCGTGTGCAAAAACTAGCTTGCACCCGTTGTATGTGAGCGTAGAGTCTATAGCACCCGATTATCACGAGATGCTTGGACACGACGAACTTTCGCAACGGTGCATACATGGGGAGAACACAGTTTTTATCTTGATCTTTAAGTGAGGAATCATCTTATAATGCTACCGTCGCGATCTAAGCATAATAAGATACATAAAAGGATAAACATCACATGCATATAACTTTATGTGACATGGTATAGCCAATCTTCGCGCAATGATCTCCATCTTGTGCGTTCCGGCATGATCTCCATCACTCCACCATGATTGCCTCCACCACGAATAGCAACTACAACTATTGCTAACTACTTAGCGATAAAGTGAAACTATTACATGGCGCATAAGAAGTTGACACACAGGTCATACACAATTATAAAGACAACCATATGGCTCCTGCCGGTTGTGTACTCATCGACATGCAAGTCGTGAAACATTACAAAACATGGTTTGACTAGTAGGTACCAATCGGATCCAGGTTCGGAACACTGGATAGCGGTCAAGAATATCCTTAAGTACTTACGAAGAACTAAGGATATGTTTCTTGTATACGGAGGTGAAGAAGAGCTCGTCGCTAAGTGTTATGTCGACGCTAGCTTTGACACCGATCCGGATGACTCTAAGTCTCAATCCGGATACGTATTTCTCATGAATGGCGGAGCGGTTAGTTGGAGGAGCTCCAAACAACCTGTGGTAGCGGGATCAACAACGGAGGCCGAATATGTTGCTGCTTCAGAAGCGGCTCAGGAAGCAGTTTGGATGAAGGAGTTCATATCCGAACTAGGAGTGGTGGCAAACGCGTTGGACCCAATGGTGATCTATTGTGACAACAATGGTGCCATTGCCAATGCCAAAGAGCCAAGGTCTCACAAGTATTCCAAGCATATTAAGCGCCGGTTTCACTCCATCCGCGAGCATGTCAAGGATGGAGATATAAAGATTTGTAAAGTACATACGGATCTCAATGTAGCAGATCCGTTGACTAAAACTCTCCCTAGAGCAAAACATGATCAACACCAGAACTCAATGGGTGTTAGATTTATCACTATGTAACTAGATTATTGTCTCTAGTGCAAGTGGGAGACTGAAGGGAATATGCCCTGAGAGGCAATAATAAAGTGGTTATTATGTGTATTCCAAGTATATGATAGATGTTTATTTTGCATGCTATAATTGTATTAATACGGAAACGTTAATACATGTGTGTTTAATAAACAAACAGAAAGTTCCTAGTTATGCCTCTCTCATAAACTAGCTCGTTGATTAACAAGATGATCAAGGTTTCCTGATCATGGACATTGGATGTTGTTAATAACGGGATCACAACATTAGTGTAATGGTGTGATGAACATTCATCCGAAGTATAGCATTACGATCAAAGTCATTGAGTTTATATTGCTATAACAACTTACGAAGTGATCCTAATCCTTAGACCATGAGATCATGTCAATCACTAACACCGGAAGAGTTTCTTGATAACATCAAACGTCACACCATAACAGGGTGATTATAAAGATGGATTCAAAACTAATAAAGTGTTATGTTGAGGCTCATGGATCGAGAGTGGAATTTGTTCATCCCGATGACGGATAGATATACTCTGGGCCCTCTCGGTGATATCACATTGATTAGCTTGCAAGCAAGTGATTTGATCACTAGAATGTTATATCACTGGAACGAGAAAAGAGTGCATGTCGGTAACGAGATCAAACTAGGTATGGAGATACCGATGATCGAATCTCGGACATGTAATATATCGTGAAACAAAGGGATTAAGATACTAGCGTAAAAGGTTCCGACGATCACAAGAAAGTCATCGTTGAATGTGTGGGAGTCAGTATGGGTCTCCAGATCCCGCTTCTGATTATTGATCCGAGAGGGGTCTCGATCATGTCCACATTATTCACGAACCGTAGGGTGATACACTTAAGAGACACCGACATCCAATTGGAGCAAATGTTTCATGCCGAAAGAATGAACAAGCGCAGGAATTTATTTCACTAGATACCGAAACAGGTTTTCGGGTGAAATTGCATAAAGTGGTTATGCATGTGAAATAGAATTCTAGCAAGGGTTATTTGTGAATGTTTGTCATTAAAGTAATTGACAAAATTCTGAATAAAATAAAAGAGTTTTATTTAATGAGAGTTTGCATTAAATTTGGTGGAAATTTAATGGGAAATTGAGTGGACTTTTGAGTGGAGGGATTTTAAAGGGCATTTTGTGAGTGGAGTGTCCACCCACATGAATGAAGGAGGGGAGGGGGCAGCCCCCATGGCCGGCGGCCACCCCCTTGGGTGCCCCCTCCTCCTATAAAAGGAGCCCCCCTCCTCACTTGTCTCACACACCTCCTCGTGATGGATCTCTCTCCCCCTCTAGAATTTATCCCCCATGGTCTCGGACTAGCGAGATACATGTTCCCGGTGGCTATTCGGCAAGAAAGAGTTGTGCTTCCGCTGTATCGCTGGAGCGAGGAGGCGGAGGTTGCTCGGTGCCTCGAACGTGTGTGCGAGCACGGATGCGCTGCTGATTTGCGGCGCTAGGAATTCCTCTCGATCTTGACATCGGCAAGAGATCGTCTACATCAACCACGAGTTGAACTCGTTAAGCTCTGTCGGTATTCAAGGGTATGTTCTCTACGGATATACATTCGCCCGTTGTTTGTATCTAGTAGATAGATCTTGGTATATAGTTCACATCGTAGGAAAATTTTTGTTTTCTATGCTGCGAACCCTACAGTGGTATCAGAGCCGGATCTATGCGTAGATACTTTACACGGGTAGTACACATATGAGTATGTGGGCGATGATGATCATGTTGTTGCTCTTTTGTTGTAATTTTGGATATTGGTGGCATAGTGGGATGAAGCGGCCCGGACAAACTTTACATGTCCTCGCACATGAGACCTGTTCCACGCTTGACATGCAACTAGTTTGCATAAGTGGCTAGCGGGTGTCTGTCTCTCCTACTATAGTCAATATCTATTTTGCAAGCGAGTTGTCAACAATTTGATTATCCTCGTTGTGGTTCTTGTTCGTAGGTAAGAACGGTTCTATCTCGAAAGCCCTAAGCCACGTAAAACTTGCAATGGATAAATTAGAGGCGTCTAGTTTAGATTGTTGATGGGCTAGTGTTATGATATGGTAGTGTTGTAAGTAGAAGTATGAGATGATACTCTTACAACACACATAGCGTGTAAAATCCATAGACATTGGATTTACACATATAGGTATGATAGTGATCATACCACGATGCACATGATAGAGATCATCCGCGGGAACCATATCATTTCACTAATAAACATATGATGTTTGATAGCATCTTATATTGCTTGTTTAGCGCTTTGTTAGCATAATAAGATGATCCCTCATTTAAATATCAAGATAAGAATGTGTTCTTCCTTTAGTATGCACCGATTATGTTTTCGTCGCTCCAAGACATCACGTGATGATCGGGTGTTCTTGGATCCACGACCATATTTCGGGTGTAAAACAGGTACACACGCGAATACTAAGGTTCTAACTTGGCGAGCCTAGCATGTACAGACATGACCTCGGAACACGGACCGAAAGGTTAAGCATGAGTCATATAGTTGATATGATGCCCATTTGATGCTCGCCTTTGAAGCTATACCGACTCACGTGATGATCGGACTTGGTGTAGTGGATTTGGTTCATGTAATCACCAAAAAGGCACGAGGGATGTCGTTTTTGAGTGGGAGTTCATTCGTAATATAGATTAGTTGAACTCAATCTATCATACACTTAGTCTAAACTTTACAAATTCTGTTGTAGATGGCACCACCTGCTTTTAATTTCAATGTGTTCATGGAGAAAGAGAAACTAGCAACGAACGGTAGCAACTTTACCAAATGGGCCATGAATTTGAGGATTATCCTCTCTGCTGCACAAAAGCAATATGTTCTAGAAGCTCCGTTAGGCCCCCCACATTTAGATGATGCCCCTGACAAGGAGAAGAATGTCTATCAGACTCGTCAGGAGGACCACAACTTAGTTCATTGCGGCATATTGTATGGGCTAGAGCCGGAACTTCGAAAGCGTTTCAAAAACGGCAATGCATTTGATACAATGGGTGAGTTGAAAATGATTTTCGACACACATGCTGTTGTAGATAGCTACAACGCTTCAGAAAAGTTCTTTAGCTGCATGATGGAAGAGCACAACTCCGTTAGCGAGCATGTACTCAAGATGTCGGGTTACGCCGATAAGCTTGTGTCCTTGGGAATATCGATTCCCATTGACTTAGGCATCCATCGTGTTCTGCAGTCTCTGCCACCTAGCTATAAGAGCTTCGTGATGAACTATAATATGCAAGGCATGCAGAAGTCTCTCCCCGAGCTTCTGTCAATGCTTAAAACTGCAGAAGTGGAGATCAAAAAGGAACATCAAGTGTTGATGATCAATAGGAACACTGGTTTCAAGAAAGACAAGAAGGGAAAACGGAAGGGAAGTAAGGGCGGCAAGCCGGTTGCCGCGCCTGAAAAGAAACCCCGAGTTGGACCTAAGTCTGATTCTGAGTGCTACTATTGTAAGGGGACTGGCCACTGGAAGCACAACTGCCCCAAGTATCTGGCAGACAAGAAGGCCGGCAAGGCAAACAAAGGTATATATGATATACATGTTATTGATGTGTACTTGACTAGTGCTCGCAGTAGCACCTGGGTATTTGATACCGGTTCAGTTGCTCATATTTGTAACTCGAATCAGGGGCTGCGGAACAAGCGACCACTAGCAAGGGGTGAGGTCAAGATGCGTGTCGGCAATGGATCAAGCGTTGATGTGATCGCCGTCGGAACGCTGACTCTCCACTTACCGTCGGGATTAGTTATAAACTTGAATAAATGTTATCTGGTGCCTGCACTGAGCATGAACATTGTATCTGGATCGTGTTTGATGCGAAGTGGTTATTCATTTAAATCCGAGAACAATGGTTGTTCCATTTATATGAATGAAATCTTTTATGGTCATGCACCGATGATGAATGGTTTTTTTATATTAGATCTCGATGATAATGTTACACATATTCATAATGTTGATGCTAAAAGGATTAAACTTAATGATGATATATCCGCATATATGTGGCACTGCCGTCTAGGTCATATTGGCGTTAAACGCATGAAGAAGCTCCATTCGGATGGACTTTTGGAATCACTTGATTATGAATCATTTGATACATGTGATCCATGCCTTATGGGCAAGATGACTAGAACGCCGTTTTCCGGTTCAATGGAACGGGCGACAGATTTATTGGAAATCATACATTCTGATGTATGTGGTCCAATGAGTGTGTCGGCGCGAGGTGGATATCGTTATTTTGTTACTTTCACGGATGATTTGAGTAGATACGGTTATATCTACTTGATGAAACATGTGGCGCCCCGCAAAACCACTACTAGAAAATCGCGTTGTTTCTGTGCATTGCATCATCATTACATCATCATGCATCTCATTGATTAAAACTATTTTGTTCAAACATACTTTTGCTTTCTACAAAGATACCTCTCTATTTCAAAATAATCCCCGGACCCTCCCGGATATTTTGTTTCTCTAAAAATAAATTGCACAAGTCTTTTAAACAATACATAAAATTTTATATTATTTTTAGGGGGCAGCCAAACCGGGCCGATCCGACCCAGTCGGCCACCCCCAGTACAAAACCAGTCCCTCCTAAACCCTTTTCCTACCCAGTCCTATTCTACCCACCCTGCCTCCACCTCACCCCACCCAATAGCCAACTGCCACCTCATCCTCTCCCTTCCTCCCTCCTCTCCCATCACGCCACCTCACCCCCACTCCCTCCCTCTCCCCCTGACCACACCACCCACACACGCCACACACGCAACACACACAGCACCCACCAACCCCTGGGCCACTCTCCACCAGGTCCACCTCCACCCCTATCCCTTCCAATCTGGCCCCACCCCACCGACAACCTCCCACGCCCAACCACCTCGCCCCCTGGACCCTGGTCCCGTTCCCGACCCCACCTCCCTCATCCCCGCGACTCTCGCTCGCATCCCCACCTTCCTCCCGTGCTACTTCTTCCTCTGTCACTCCCCGACGCTGCTGCTAGGCCTCCCTCCCCGGCCACGGTCCCCGCCTCCCCTGCCGCCAAGCCCGGTCGCGGCACCGCCCAGGCCCCCCGCCTCGCGGCTCTGCCCTCCTTCCCGTCCTGTGCGTCGTCCCCGCGGAGCCCTGAGCCGAGCTCGCTGTCTCCGCCCGGCCCCCACCTCCTCGTCAAGCTCTGAGGCCGGCAGGCGCCGCCCGTCTCCTCGCCCTCCGGCCGCTCGAGCCGCCCTGTGGAGCTCCACCTCCATGGCCAGCCGTCGAGCCCTCTCTCGCCTACCCCGACCTCTCCTCGCCCCGCGCGCCCTCCGCCCAAACCCGCTGCGTCGCCCGGCTCCTCTGCCACATCCTCCTCCTCCTCCTCGGGTCGACGCCGCTCGGCCTTGCCTCCCCGCTGCCAGAGCCCTCCGGTCGCCTCGCCTCAGCCACGACCAACCAGCTGCGTCCCCAGCTCCTTACCACCTCGCGCAGGCCCGCCACCTGTGCTCGCCGTCGCCTGCTGCCATCCCCGGCGACCCCTTCCTCGGTCCTGTCACTGGCCTGCAGCGCCTCGTCCCCGCCCTCCGCATCACCCCTGCGGTCCGATCCTCCTTGTTTTGGCTCTGGTGCCTTAGTGTTTGTTGCATACGCTTCGTGTTCATCCCTTCCACGTCAGAGGATGTTTCAAGGCAGGCCCCTTGGATTCGATGTGGCGTCTATGTGTAGATGGACCCGCTGCACGAATAAGGATCCGAGAGATTAAGGTACTTGAAAACCACCGATGCCGATTCAAGATCTACCACACGGACGCACCACGGACTCGGAGAAACCCTCGGACGCCAAGAGCGCCCACATGGAACCGAAGGTGTCGAGACCCTGAAAACCGATCCTCCCGGAGTCGGAAGACCGAACCCTGGCGTGCCAAGTTCTTCAACCCGAAGGCCAAAGATGCGACAAGTACTTCTTCCTGGATCTGATGCCCGAGAACCCGGACGCCAAGGTCGTCGACACGGATTCGCCAAGTACTTCCTCGAGGATGCCGAGTTCTTCACCCCGAATGCCAAGACCGACCCGATACGAGGACACGACAAGGTCTTCGCGACGACAAGATCGACCCCGACCTGGGCGAATTCAATGCGCCCCCGACACCAAACCAGGTCCTTCTTCCCGGATGTGACAAGATCTACTTCCATTGTCCGAGACCGATCCCATCGAACCTCGTCCCCGTCGAACCCGGAGAACCGACCCTGAACCCCTCGGAGCCCAAGTTCGCCGAACCCTAATGTGTGACCATAAGCCCCTATTTTTATAATAATATATACTTGTTGCATATTAAATTGTCATACTCGCATGCATATTGTGTGGTTTGGGGGCACTATGCCGATTCACCTTATAATTAAATATGGAGATCATATACGGACATTCTAGTCCCATATTGGTTCCATTTAAATTTGTGTAGCGAACCGGTGTTATCTTTTGCCTTATTAAGACAACATTTAAATTGCGGGGTAGTTAAATAACTGGAACCATCTAAATAACTGTCGGGACCCCGGTTCCGCTTAATGTGATCTAATTGCATTGCACCTTTGCCATGTCATACATCATACATGCATCATGCCCGATCTTTTGCCGGAGTATTAAATAGTGTATCCGGTGTTCATTCTAGTGTTTTGGTTCTTCGCGGATAAGGCCGATGAGTTGATGTGAGCTTTGCCCCGATCTTTGGATGAACCTTCAACAATGTTTTTAGGCGAGCATCTCCCCATTTCTACCTATCTTACTTTTATAGTATTTATTCCCTCCTGTTGATCTATTGCTATCTGTGTTGCAATGCTCTAGTTTTCGTACCCGTGATATCCCTTGCAGCCCTATATTGCCTTGGACACCTCCTATTACCTGTTGTTTGGTAGATAGTTGGACCTGCGCGTCATAGTCGCTTGCTCAAGTGCTGTTGCGTGTCGTCAAGTACCACAGTTGTTGGAGTATTGCCGTGTGTTTATTGTTGGAGATGATCCAGACTTTAATTACTGTTTAACAACTAAAATTGAAGTAGGTAAATGCAGAGGCACAGGTGGGCAATAGATGTTATTTGGTTGTTAACTGTCCACTTGTGTCCCGTAGGACCCCGAGTACTTGATACCTGTTCCTTGAATATTCGTGCTATCCACATCCGGGAGGATTATGGGACCCCCCTGAGCCAGAGCTTGATTCATTCTTATTTCTTGGGGCCACAAACTAGTTTGAGGTTTTATTTACTATCCTGTACTTATGCCATGCTTTACTGCTTTATTTACGATTGTGCGAGGAGCACCTGTACTGTTTAGGATCGTGACCCGTTTTCGCGGTATCGACAAGCCCAGTCACACTTTCGGGTTCCCAGTCGTTTACAGCCGGCCCCACAAACCTTGAGTTCGTCTCGAAGTCAGCTAAATTCGTTGCGGGAATACTTAATGGGGTGGCCCCCTGAAATATTTCTGAATCTTGTGATTGCTTTGTCGTGAAGGCCTCGTTGGGTTTTGATTTGGTTTTTCCAAGGTTGATCGAGTGTGTGTTGCTATTTGTGCACCCCTGCAGGGTAAAACTTTCTGAAAGCCGTGTCCGCGGTTATGGACGACTTGGAGCACAGTATCTCGATCATAGACAACTATAACTAAAGTAGTGCTATAAATTTGATTTTAAAATGACTAGTAATCAGCTTCACTATAATGGAATGGCTAAATAAAATTGCCAACAATTGCTTGTTTGGGTTGACGCTTGCTACCATTGTACCTGACTAGTAAGTACTGCAACTATAACGGAATGGCTAAATAAAAGTACCAACAACTGCTGGGTTTTGGGATATCTCATGCTAATTGTATCTGACTAGTAAGAGTGCAACTACAATGGAATGGTTAACTAAAAGTGCCCACTGCCTATTATATCAGGATGACTATCTAAACCTGACTAGTAATTGCTGCAACGATAACTGAATAAATAAAACTGCCAACGGTGTGAGTTCCTCGGTTGACTTCCTCGTTTGGTCTCGAGGGGGAAAACACCAGGATGGGTATGTTTGGTGGTAGTATCAGGTTGGTTCCGGATAGGTCTTTCTTACCCCTCTCTGATAGACGTCAGTTATATCGAGTCTCTATAGGTTGTTTAGTGCATGCCGCGCTGCCGCAGCAGTCCACCATACCTATGTAGGCGAGGACCGCCGAATTCTAGCCTCGCCGTGTACTGGCCTCAGTACTGACGCTCCTCTTTTTCCTTTGCCCTTTGTCGGCACCCCTTTTGTTTTAGCAGGTGTTGAGATCGACGTCGTTAGTAGGGTTACCCTTCCGGCTTGGCCTGGGCAGGGTTATGGACGCCATTGGTTATTCTTCAGGGCTCTTAGCCCCATTTGCATCTTGTCCGTAGCTGGACGCTCTATCGTTTTCAAGGTGATTTGGATCTTTGTTCTGTATATCTGTATTCTTGACCGATGGAGTCGTGTTGTATATATATATATATCTGTTCTGTGGGTCCCATCGAGGACTGTTGTGTAATGTTATTACTTCGTTTTCCACCCGCACGCAAGTGCCTGGTGGGCACCTTTGAATCGTTTCTATGCGGGTTTGGCGGGAAGCGCTGAAACTTGCATAGGGACGATTCTGAGGGTGTTACAGAGTGGTATCAGAGCTCAGCAGTTGCGATACCCCACAAGTCCAGCCTGTAGGATAACCTAGCTAACGGCCGAAGTAGAGTGTCAAAACTATTTTTTGCAAAATCGGTTGGATAGTTCTGATTAGGTCTGATTTTACTCCTTACCCCTCTGCTGCTCTCCTCTCACCTCTGCGTGTTTTGAATCCGCTCTCTTCTCTCTCTTCGAGTCCAGGACTTCTCGTGGTTGGGTTTTCCGTCGTATCTTTAGGGTTTCGCTTCCTCCTTTGATAACGGTGTTCTACCATCCGGTGTTCATACTGTCTGAGGAATCCGTCTACTGTGGTACCATTCTTTGTTCCTTGTTTGTGCCTTCCGGTGTTTTCCGACGCGACGACATCATCTACGCTAGGTCCGATGCAGAGTCTGCATCACTCCTTTGTTCTGCACCTCGATTGTCGAGATCTTCAGTCTAACTCCGAGAGTTGGTTGCATAATTCGCCTATTAGTGTGCAGAGTAATGGTTTGGGTGCGCGATGGACTGATCACCATCCGACTACTCTTATCATTCGCTCTTGTACATCGAACCAGTGGATCCAGCAATTTTACTCCGTCCACGGAAGCTAGAGGTGGCTTTATTTGTGGATACCTCTACCTTCGACCTTTTGTTCCCGGAGTGTTCTCTCGACAATCACGGACAACGACCTCTTGTTAGTGGTGGCGCGCGCATCTACACGAGGCGAGAAGACGCAGATCACCGACCTTCCTTCCGGTACCATGAGGCGGATCTCGAGGGCGAGATCCATTTTTAGTGGTGTCGAATTGTGGCGCCCCGCAAAACCACTACTAGAAAATCGCGTTGTTTCTGTGCATTGCATCATCATGACATCATCATGCATCTCATTGACTAAAACTATTTTGTTCAAACCTACTTTTGCTTTCTACAAAGATCCCTCTCTATTTCAAAATAATCCCCGGACCCTCCCGGATATTTTGTTTGTCTAAAAATAAATTGCACAAGTCTTTTAAACAATGCATAAAATTTTATATTATTTTTAGGGGGCAGCCAAACCGGGCCGATCCGACCCAGTCGGCCACCCCCAGTACAAAACCAGTCCCCCCTAAACCCTTTTCCTACCGAGTCCTATTCTACCCACCCTGCCTCCACCTCACCCCACCCAATAGCCAATTGCCACCTCATCCTCTCCCTTCCTCCCTCCTCTCCCATCACGCCACCTCACCCCCACTCCCTCCCTCTCCCCCTGACCACACCACCCACACACGCCACACACGCAACACACACAGCACCCACCAACCCCTGGGCCACTCTCCACCAGGTCCACCTCCACCCCTATCCCTTCCAATCTGGCCCCACCCCACCGACAACCTCCCACGCCCAACCACCTCGCCCCCTGGACCCTGGTCCCGTTCCCGGCCCCACCTCCCTCATCCCCGCGACTCTCGCTCGCATCCCGACCTTCCTCCTGTGCTACTTCTTCCTCTCTCACTCCCCAACGCCGCCGCTAGGCCTCCCTCCCCGGCCACGGTCCCCGCCTCCCCTGCCGCCAAGCCCGGCCGCGGCACCTCCCAGGCCCCCCGTCTCGCGGCTCTGCCCTCCTTCCCGTCCTGTGCGTCGTCCCCGCGGAGCCCCGAGCCGAGCTCGCCGGCCTCGCCGTCTCCGCCCGGCCCCCACCTCCTCGTCAAGCTCTGAGGCCGGCAGGCGCCGCCCGTCTCCTCGCCCTCCGGCCGCTCGAGCCGCCCTGTGGAGCTCCACCTCCATGGCCAGCCGTCGAGCCCTCTCTCGCCTACCCCGACCTCTCCTCGCCCCGCGCGCCCTCCTCCCAAACCCGCCGCGTCGCCCGGCTCCTATGCCACATCCTCCTCCTCCTCGGGTCGACGCCGCTCGGCCTTGCCTCCCCGCTGCCAGAGCCCTCCGGTCGCCTCGCCTCAGCCACGACCAACCAGCTGCGTCCCCAGCTCCTTCCCACCTCGCGCAGGCCCGCCACCCGTGCTCGCCGTCGCCTGCTGCCGTCCCCGGCGACCCCTTCCTCGGTCCTGTCACCGGCCTGCAGCGCCTCGTCCCCGCCCTCCGCATCACCCCTGCGGTCCGATCCTCCTCGTTTTGGCCCTGGTGCCTTAGTGTTTGTTGCATACTCTTCGTGTTCATCCCTTCCACGTCAGAGGATGTTTCAAGGCAGGCCCCTTGGATTCGATGTGGCGTCTGTGTGTAGATGGACCCGCTGCACGAATAAGGATCCGAGAGATTAAGGTACTTTAAAACCACCGATGCCGATTCAAGATCTACCACACGGACGCACCACGGACTCGGAGAAACCCTCGGACGCCAAGAGCGCCCACATGGAACCGAAGGTGTCGAGACCCTGAAAACCGATCCTCCCGGAGTCGGAAGACCGAACCATGGCGTGCCAAGTTCTTCGACCCGAAGGCCACAGATGCGACAAGTACTTCTTCCCGGATCTGATGCCCAAGAACCCGGACGCCAAGGTCGTCGACACGGATTCGCCAAGTACTTCCTCGAGGATGCCAAGTTCTTCACCCCGAACGCCAAGACCGACCCGATACGAGGACACGACAAGGTCTTCGCGACGACAAGATCGACCCCGACCTGGGCGAATCCAATGCGCCCCCGACACCAAACCAGGTCCTTCTTCCCGGATGCGACAAGATCTACTTCCGTTGTCCGATACCGATCCCATCGAACCTCGTCCCCGTCGAACCCGGAGAACCGACCCTGAACCCCTCGGAGCCCAAGTTCGCCGAACCCTAATGTGTGACCCTAAGCCCCTATTTTTATAATAATATATACTTGTTGCATATTAAATTGTCATACTCGCATGCATATTGTGTGGTTTGGGGGCACTATGCCGATTCACCTTATAATTAAATATAGAGATCATATACGGACATTCTAGTCCCATATTGGTTCCATTTAAATTTGTGTAGCGAACCGGTGTTATCTTTTGCCTTGTTAAGACAACATTTAAATTGTGGGGTAGTTAAATAACGGGAACCATCTAAATAACTGTCGGGACCCCGGTTCCGCTTAATGTGATCTAATTGCATTGCACCTTTGCCATGTCATACATCATACATGCATCATGCCTGATCTTTTGCCGGAGTATTAAATAGTGTATCCGGTGTTCATTCTAGTGTTTTGGTTCTTCGCGGATAAGGCCGATGAGTTGATGTGAGCTTCGCCCCGATCTTCGGATGAACCTTCAACAATGTTTTCAGGCGAGCATCTCCCCCTTTCTACCTATCTTACTTTTATAGTATTTATTCCCTCCTGTTGATCTATTGCTATCTGTGTTGCGATGCTCTAGTTTTCGTACCCGTGATATCCCTTGCAGCCCTATATTGCCTTGGACACCTCCTATTACTTGTTGTTTGGTAGATAGTTGGACCTGCGCGTCGTAGTCGCTTGCTCAAGTGCTGTTGTGTGTCGTCAAGTACCACAGTTGTTGGAGTATTGCCGTGTGTTTATTGTTGGAGATGATCCAGACTTTAATTACTGTTTAACAACTAAAATTGAAGTAGGTAAATGCAGAGGCACAGGTGGGCAATAGATGTTATTTGGTTGTTAACCGTCCACTTGTGTCCCGTAGGACCCCGAGTACTTGATACCTGTTCCTTGAATATTCGCGCTATCCACATCCGGGAGGATTATGGGACCCCCCTGAGCCAGAGCTTGATTCATTCTTATTTCTTGGGGCCACAAACTAGTTTGAGGTTTTATTTACTATCCTGTACTTATGCCATGATTTACTGCTTTATTTATGATTGTGCGAGGAGCACCTGTACTGTTTAGGATCGTGACCCGTTTTCGCGGTATCGACAAGCCCAGTCACACTTTCGGGTTCCCAGTCGTTTACAGCCGGCCCCACAAACCTTGAGTTCATCTCGAAGTCAGCTAACTTCGTTGCGGGTATACTTAATGGGGTGGCCCCCTGAAATATTTCTGAATCTTGTGATTGCTTTGTCGTGAAGGCCTCGTTGGGTTTTGATTTGGTTTTTCCGAGGTTGATCGAGTGTGTGTTGCTATTTGTGCACCCCTGCAGGGTAAAACTTTCTGAAAGTCGTGTCCGCGGTTATGGACGACTTGGAGCACAGTATCTCGATCATAGACAACTATAACTAAAGTAGTGCTATAAATTTGACTTTAAAATGACTAGTAATCAGCTTCACTATAATGGAATGGCTAAATAAAATTGCCAACAATTGCTTGTTTGGGTTGACGCTTGCTACCATTGTACCTGACTAGTAAGTATTGCAACTATAACGGAATGGCTAAATAAAAGTACCAACAACTGTTGGGTTTTGGGATATCTCATGCTAATTGTATCTGACTAGTAAGAGTGCAACGACAATGGAATGGTTAACTAAAAGTGCCCACTGCCTATTATATCAGGATGGCTATCTAAACCTGACTAGTAATTGCTGCAACGATAACTGAATAAATAAAACTGCCAACGGTGTGAGTTCCTCGGTTGACTTCCTCATTTGGTCTCGAGGGGGAAAACACCAGGATGGGTATGTTTGGTGGTAGTATCAGGTTGGTTCCGGATAGGTCTTTCTTACCCCTATCTGATAGCCGTCAGTTATATCGAGTCTCTATAGGTTGTTTAGTGCATGCCGCGCTTCCGCTGCAGTCCACCATATCTATGTAGGCGAGGACCGCCGAATTCTAGCCTCGCCGTGTACTGGCCTCAGTACTGACGCTCCTCTTTTTCCTTTGCCCTTTGTCGGCACCCCTTTTGTTTTAGCAGGTGTTGAGATCGACGTCGTTAGCAGGGTTACCCTTCCGGCTTGGCCTGGGCAGGGTTATGGACGCCATTGGTTATTCTTCAGGGCTCTTAGCCCCATTTGCATCTTGTCCGTAGCTGGACGCTCTATCGTTTTCAAGGTGATTTGGATCTTTGTTCTGTATATCTGTATTCCTGACTCATGGAGTCGTGTTGTATATATATCTGTTCTGTGGGTCCCATCGAGGACTGTTGTGTAATGTTATTACTTCGTTTTCCACCCGCACGCAAGTGCCTGGTGGGCACCTTTGAATCGTTTCTATGCGGGTTTGGCGGGAAGCGCTGAAACTTGCATAGGGCCGATTCTGAGGGTGTTACAAAACACAAGTCTGAAACCTTTGAAAAGTTCAAGGAATTTCAGAATGAAGTGGAAAATCATCGTAATAGAAAGATCAAATCTCTACGGTCTGACCGTGGAGGTGAGTATCTAAGTTACGAGTTTAGCACTCACATGAAAGAGTGTGGAATTGTTTCACAACTCACACCTGCCGGAACACCACAGCGAAATGGTGTGTCGGAACGTCGTAATCATACTTTATTAGATATGGTTCGATCTATGATGTCTCTGACGGACTTGCCATTGTTATTTTGGGGTTATGCACTAGAAACTGTTGCATTCACTTTAAATCGGGCACCATCTAAATCCGTTGAAAAGACACCGTATGAATTGTGGTTTGGAAACAAACCTAAGCTGTCATTTCTTAAAGTTTGGGGATGCGATGTTTATGTGAAAAAACTTCAACCGGATAAACTCGAACCCAAAGCGGAAAAATGCGTCTTCATAGGATACCCTAAAGAAACTATTGGGTATTCCTTCTATCACAGATCCGAGGGCAAGGTTTTTGTTGCCAAGAATGGATCCTTTCTAGAGAAAGAGTTTCTCGCGAAAGGTGTGAGTAGTCGGAAGGTAGAACTCGAAGAGGTTGTGGAACCTTCTCTTCAAAGCATGGCGAGTAGCGCAGCGCCGGAAGTTGTTCCGGAGTTGGCTCCACCTGTTGAAGAGGGAACTAATGATAATGATCATGAAACTCCGAAAGAGAGTACTACCGAACCTCGCAGGTCAAACAGGACGCGTGTAGCTCCCGAGTTGTACGGAAATCCTGTCATGAATTTCATGGTTGATGAAAATGATGACCCTGCGACGTATGAAGAAGCGATGATGAGCCCGGATTCCAACAAATGGTTAGAAGCCATGAAATCCGAGATGGAATCCATGTATGAAAATCAAGTTTGGAACTTGGTGGAATTACCTCACGACCGAAAGGCCGTGGAGAACAAATGGATTTTCAAAAGGAAAACTGATGCTGATGGTAATGTGACCGTCTATAAAGCTCGACTTGTCGCAAAGGGGTTTCGACAAATTCAAGGAGTTGACTACGATGAGACTTTCTCTCCCGTAGCGATGCTAAAGTCAGTTAGGATTATGTTAGCAATTGCTGCATATTTCGATTATGAGATATGGCAGATGGATGTCAAAACCGCGTTTCTCAATGGTAATATTGAAGAAGAGTTGTATATGATACAACCAAAGGGTTTTGTCGATCCTAAGGATGCTAAGAATGTGTGCAAGCTTCAGCGATCCATCTATGGATTGAAGCAAGCATCACGAAGTTGGAATCTCCACTTTGATGAGGTGATCAAAGAGTTTGGATTTGTCCAAACTTATGGAGAAGCTTGTATTTACAAGAAAGTGAGTGGGAGCAATGTGGCATTTCTGATATTATATGTGGATGACATATTATTGATCGGAAATGATATAGATCTTTTAAACAGTGTTAAAAGTTATCTAAACAGCAAATTTTCAATGAAGGACCTAGGTGAAGTGTCATACATATTAGGCATAAAGATCTATAGAGATAGATCTAGGCGCCTAATAGGGCTATCGCAAAGTACATACCTTGATAAGATTTTAAAGAAGTTTAAAATGGACGGAAGTAAGAAGGGGTTCTTACCTATGATGCAAGGCAAGACATTGAGTAAGACTCAAAGTCCGGCTTCGGCGGAAGAAAGAGAGATAATGGACAAAGTCCCCTATGCTTCAGCCATAGGCTCTATAATGTACGCCATGCTATGTACAAGACCGGATGTGGCACATGCTATTAGTTTGACTATTAGGTACCAATCGGATCCAGGTTCGGAACACTGGATAGCGGTCAAGAATATCCTTAAGTACTTACGAAGAACTAAGGATATGTTTCTTGTATACGGAGGTGAAGAAGATCTCGTCGCTAATTGTTATGTCAACGCTAGCTTTGACACCGATCCGGATGACTCTAAGTCTCAATCCGGATACGTATTTCTCATGAATGGCGGAGCGGTTAGTTGGAGGAGCTCCAAACAACCTGTGGTAGCGGGATCAACAACGGAGGCCGAATATGTTGCTGCTTCAGAAGCGGCTCAGGAAGCAGTTTGGATGAAGGAGTTCATATCCGAACTAGGAGTGGTGGCAAACGCGTTGGACCCAATGGTAATCTATTGTGACAACAATGGTGCCATTGCCAATGCCAAAGAGCCAAGGTCTCACAAGCATTCCAAGCATATTAAGCGCCGGTTTCACTCCATCCGGGAGCGTGTCAAGGATGGAGATATAAAGATTTGTAAAGTACATACGGATCTCAATGTAGCAGATCCGTTGACTAAAACTCTCCCTAGAGCAAAACATGATCAACACCAGAACTCAATGGGTGTTAGATTTATCACTATGTAACTAGATTATTGTCTCTAGTGCAAGTGGGAGACTGAATGGAATATGCCCTGAGAGGCAATAATAAAGTGTTTATTATGTGTATTCCAAGTATATGATAGATGTTTATTTTGCATGCTATAATTGTATTAATACGGAAACGTTAATACATGTGTGTTTAATAAACAAACAGAAAGTTCCTAGTTATGCCTCTCTCATAAACTAGCTCGTTGATTAACAAGATGATCAAGGTTTCCTGATCATGGACATTGGATGTTGTTAATAACGGGATCACAACATTAATGTAATGGTGTGATGAACATTCATCCGAAGTATAGCATTACGATCAAAGTCATTGAGTTTATATTGCTATAACAACTTACGAAGTGATCCTAATCCTTAGACCATGAGATCATGTCAATCACTAACACCGGAAGATTTTCTTGATAACATCAAACGTCACACCGTAACAGGGTGATTATAAAGATGGATTCAGAACTAATAAAGTGTTATGTTGAGGCTCATGGATCGAGAGTGGAATTTGTTCATCCCGATGACGGATAGATATACTCTGGGCCCTCTCAGTGATATCACATTGATTAGCTTGCAAGCAAGTGATTTGATCACTAGAATGTTATATCACAGGAACGAGAAAAGAGTGCATGTCGGTAACAAGATCAGACTAGGTATGGAGATACCGATGATCGAATCTCGGACATGTAATATATCGTGAAACAAAGGGATTAAGATACTAGCGTAAAAGGTTCCGACGATCACAAGAAAGCCATCGTTGAATGTGTGGGAGTCAGTATGGGTCTCCAGATCCCGCTTCTGATTATTGATCCGAGAGGGGTCTCGATCATGTCCGCATTATTCACGAACCGTAGGGTGACACACTTAAGAGACACCGACATCCAATTGGAGCAAATGTTTCATGCCAAAAGAATGAACAAGCGCAGGAATTTATTTCACTAGATACCGAAACAGGTTTTCGGGTGAAATTGCATAAAGTGGTTATGCATGTGAAATAGAATTCTAGCAAGGGGTTATTTGTGAATGTTTTTCATTAAAGTAATTGACAAAATTCTGAATAAAATAAAAGAGTTTTATTTAATGAGAGTTTTCATTAAATTTGGTGGAAATTTAATGGGAATTTGAGTGGACTTTTGAGTGGAGGGATTTTAAAGGGCATTTTGTGAGTGGAGTGTCCACCCACATGAATGAAGGAGGGGAGGGGGAAGCCCCCATGGCCGGCGGCCACCCCCTTGGGTGCCCCCCTCCTCCTATAAAAGGAGCCCCCCTCCTCACTTGTCTCTTACACCTCCTCGTGAAGGATCTCTCTCCCCCTCTAGAATTTATCCCCCATGGTCTCGGACTAGCGAGATACCTTTTCCCGGTGGCTATTCAGCAAGAAAGAGTTGTGCTTCCGCTGCATCGCTGGAGCGAGGAGGCGGAGGTTGCTCGGTGCCTCGAACGTGTGTGCGAGCACGGATGCGCTGCTGATTTGCGGCGCTAGGACTTCCTCTCGATCTTAAGATCGGCAAGAGATCGTCTACATCAACCACGAGTTGAACTCGTTAAGATTTGTCGGTCTTCAAGGGTATGTTCTCTATGGATATACATCCGCCCGTTGTTTGTATCTAGTAGATAGATCTTGGTATATAGTTCACATCGTAGGAAAATTTTTGTTTTCTATGCTGCGAACCCTACACGCATGTGTGGAACAAGCCACACGTCAAGTGCGGAGCCGGTCTCGCGAACGACGTCGCATAAAGTTGGCCTGTACCGCTTCAATCTCACTATCCCGCGTCATAAGAAGAACACAAACAGGAGGCTTGTAACAGAAAACATCAACGCCCGCAACAACCATGTTGCGTTCTACTCGTGAAACACATCTACGCATAGATCTAGCTCTGATACCACTGAAGGGTTTCGCGGCATAGTAAATCAAAATTTTCTATGGATGCGAACAGAGGGAAGCCAAGATCTAATCTAGGAGATGCAAACAACGAGAGAGATTGGATTAGATCTTCATACCCTTGAAGATTTGCACAGCGGAACGTTCGTCGGAACGTGGGTGATGTAGTCGTACTCGCTTCTCCTCCTCGTGATCCGATCCGATCTAGCACCACAAGTGGCGGTGCCTCCGTGAGATGCACACGTGCAGCACCTCGACGTCTCCTCCTTCCTCGGTCCAGCAAGTATGGTGGAGAGACGGATTGGATCTACAACACGACGGCGTGGTGTATATGGTGGAGAATTTCTGCATTAGGGCTTCGCCTACAAACAGTCGGGAGGGAGAGAGGAAGGGAAGCAGGGCGGCTAGGGTTGGAGGGGAAGATGTTGGGGGGTGGTGCGCCCCTAGCCCTCTTTATATAAAGGGGTGGGGCCGCAACCCTAGCCCCTCCCCAAGCCAAGGCCGGCGGCCAAGGAAGAGGAGTGGGGGGCAAGGAAACCCCTCCCCTTTTAGAAGCTCTATCTAGGGTTTTACCCCTCTTGGCCGGCTAGGCCCTATGGGGCCTTGTGCCCCTGGCCCAATGCGGCCAGGGCACTCCCTCATGGGCCCATGCCCCCTCCCGGAAGGTGGGGCCACGTTGGTCCCCTTCCGGAAGGTTCTAGAAGCTTCCGGTACAATACCGATTAACCCGGAACAATTCCGAACTCCAAAAACTGCACTGCCTTATATGAATCTTATTCTCTGGACCACTCCGGGACCTCTCGTGATGTCCCGGATCCCATACGAGACTCCGAACAAAAACTCATAAACCAATTATCCAATCTATCCTAGCGTCGAGACACGTTAAGTGTGTGACCCTGCGGGTTCGAGAATATGCAGACATGATCTTCTATCAATAATCAACAGCGGGGTCTGGAAACCCATATTGACTCCCACACATTCATCGATGATCATATCGGATGAACCACGATGCCAGGATTCAATCAATCCCATATATATATTCCCTTCGTCTCGCGATATTTTACTTGCCCGAGATTCGATCGTCGGTACCGTCATACCTAGTTCAATCTTGTTCACATCAAGTACTTTACTCGTTCCGTAATCCGATATCACTTTGTGATTAACTCCTTAACCACATGCTTGCAAGCGGTGTTGATATCGATTACCGAGTGGGCCCGAAGTATATCTCTCCGACTTGGGAGGGACAAATCCCATCTCGATACATACAACCCAACAGATACTTTCCGATCACCTGAGAGACACCTTTATGATCACCCTCTCATAGGATGACGTTTGATGACCTCAAATCTTTCTTCCGATACCAGGGAGTTGTATTATCTCATGGTCTAAGGAATACAATATTTGACATAAGAAAAGCTTCGCAAAGACGAACACGATGATACGATCTAATTCCTTCGCTTAGTTTGGGTCTGTCCACCATATCATTCTCCCAATGATATGATCTCATTATTAATTGACAACCCATGTCCATGGTTAGGAAACCTTAATCATCATTAATCAATGAGCTAGTCCTTAGAGGCGTACTAGGGACACGGTGTTGTTCACAAACCACACAAGTATTAAAGTTTCCGCTTAATACAATTCTAGCATGGAATATAAACATTATCATGAACAAGAATTATAATAATAACATCTTTATTATTGCCTCTAGGGCATAATTCCAACAGGCTTCGCTTCCACCACCATTCTCAGCAGTCATCGGCCTCTGGCCTGCTCCACCCGCAGGGGCGTCACCATTGAGGGAGGCACCCGCGTCGACCGGAGGGGAGCTTCATCCCGCAGCCTCGTCCTCAAAGAAGGCCTCTGTGTCGTGGGCTCCGACCCTGCTCGAGACGGGCCTCAGCCAGAAACTGGGCCCGGAATTGGAATAGTCGGTGCACATCCGCACCGGGCTACACTTCATCCCAGTCACCAGGTAACTGTCTTGATGTATTCTCTTGATCTACTGGTTTGTATTTGTCAGGCAGGCTCACTGATGGCTTCTTTTTGCAGGACTGGCGTAAAAAAGATTGGTCACCCCTCGGTGGCCAAAGTTCCAGTAGACGTCGCGGGGGCGAAAACTGATCCCTCAAAGAAGAGCAAGGGCGACGACACCGGGGCGCCTGCTGAGGGCACGAAGAAGATGAAGGGTGATGAGCTCGTCACAATCTTGGACGAGCCAGTCAATGCCCCCAGTAGGGCTCCGACTGGAGCGAATGCGACCGTGAAGGCCGTCGTGGACGCAGGGTCACAACAGATAGAACCTGCAGAGCCGGTCGGGGCGGCAGCCCCTTCGACTAGTGCTGCGGCAGCGGCGGTGGCGACCTTCCCTCGCTTTATGGCGAGGGCCTCCACCGTGAGTGTCTCGGCGCAGTCAGACCAAGCGCCCGAGGTTTTGGGCTCAGAAGTCGAGAAGCGTCACGGCCGCACACCTCTTGTGCTACCGTCGATGGATGCGGTCGAGCTGCACAACATGCTGGGCGCAGCTATTTAGGTATGTCCAATCCCCGAGGATCTGGTCGCTGAATTTCAGCGGGCAGATTCTTATTGATTTTTCCATCTAGTCCCCGAGTGGCTAGTCACTGAATTTCAATGGCTAGGACCTAGGTACTTAGGAATTTCAATAATTTCTCATATTAGCTTTGTCTGTGCAGGGGCTCCAACGTGAATCGGCGGGGCGTCTGGCCGCTAGGGAGCGTCTGGAGAAGGACCTCCACTCCGTGCAGGAGGTGAACAAACAACTACAAGCGACTGCGGGTAAGTTTTCGAGATACCCTTCTCCATAGCTGTCTTGTTTATGGTTTTGATCTCACGCTTGTGTTGCTGCAGAAGGTCATTCGGTTGTGTTGGCTAAGGCTCATGAGGGGTTGGTCCCTGCTAGTGAGTTGGCGACTGCCCAGTCGTCGTTGTCCATCGCGGAAAAGCGAGTGTCCGAGCTTGATGGGGATACGCCTACTGGGGTATACTCAGCAGGACGTTTCCGACTGGCCCGAGGGCTGGCGAGTGGGCCTGCAGAACGGCGAGTGGATCGAAGCCCAGCAAGGTACCAAGCGACTTGATGCTGAAGGCCCAGGCGAGTAGTTAGGCCCAGTCGGACTAGGTTAAATGATTACCGAAGCTGTAACCGAATCGGTTGAGATATGTAAACCCTAGGGGAGGTGAGTCTATATAAACCTCCCTACGGGGTGAGTAGAGACACGTTCCCTCATACACCCAAGCGACTCGCCGCCTGGCCGCCGAGCTCGCCCATTGTAAACACCTCCATAATACAATCTAGCAGGAGTAGGTCTTTACCCTCCGGGGGGGCGAACCTGGGTAAAACCCTGTGTCTTTGCCCTCATCTCGCACCGCAGATGGCTGGCCGCCCTTGCCCCTCGTTCTACTACTCGCTGCCGATTGCAGCATCTGTCGTGACCATTCCCACGACAGTGGCGCGTACGCACTCGGGGACTGGATAAGAAAGTAAAAGACGAGAAAATAATAAGAATCAAGCCGCTGCAAAGCACCGACCTGATCCTCGGGGACTGGATATACCTGGATGGCTGCGCCAAGCATGCCATGAAGTTGCATCGCGTCCACGGATGCGAGTAACGCTGGCGTGTGCCCACGACGCTGGTCGACTTCAGCATCGACGGCCCCTGGAGCGAGGCTCGGGGATGCAGCCCCGCTCGCCGCGGCCGCCTTGGTCACGAAGCGAGGGAAGGTGGCGATAGAGGCACCCGCTCCAAAGGAAGTAGCCTCCGCCGTTCCAGGCAAGGAAACGCCCTCCTTCGTAGACGCGGCTGCCTCCGCCGCGGGGCCGGCCGGCGCAACCGCCATGTCGTCAGAGACAGTGACGATGTCGTCGCCCTTGGCCTTCTTACTGCCATCCGCCGAGGCAACGACCTCGTCCGCCTTCCTCTTACGGGAAGGACCCTCCTCGCTAGCGGTGGAGGGTACCTGGGCCACGGTCGGGTGGCCCATCCTTTTCACTCCGGTCCTGCACATCAGTCGAATCAGTAAAGACAATCGAAACAGCTATGGAAAATAGGGAAGGCCGAATGCACTCACTTGGCGACCGGGATGAAGCGTAGCCCTGTGCGAAGGCCGGCCGGTTTTTCCAGCTCGGGGCCCAGTTGCCGACTGAGCCCTAGTTCCAGGACGTCGCGTGCCAAAGACACGGACGGCTTCTTCGTCGTCGAGGCTGCGGCTGGCGCCTCTAGGATACCTTCGGCAGGGGCGTCCTCGCGAACTGGAGCCGCTACGGCCGGAGCCTCCTTGCGGGGCGAAGCCGCCCCAATCGGAACCTCCTTGCGAGGCGAAGTCGCCACGGCTGGAGCCTTCCCTAGCCCAGAGACTGGCGCGAATGGCGGAGGCATCGAGGCCAGCGGCACTTCCACAGACGGCGCATCTAGCGCGGTTGTCGCTGGGGCCGTGCCGTCATCGGCCGAGCTGTGAGCGTCGGAGCTGCTCGTCGAGTGCGGCGGCGAGGCCATCCTCGGCGGCTTCGTCTTCCTCTTCGGGGGGGCCCTCGCCTCCTTCTCCTTCTTCTTCTTCTTCGAAGGAGTGGCCTGGCAGCGCGAGGTGGTTTCTGGGAGCTCATCGTCGTCATCATGACGCTCGAGGCTCCTGCTCGCTTCGATTTCGCGCTGACGTTGCCCGCGGGTCTTTCGGACCAGCGGGGCGATTTCCTCTTCGGACTCGTCCTCGTCATCCTCGTTGCCCTTCGCGGGCGACGATTCGCTTGTATCCTGGGCAGATGGCCCCGGGCTCTCGTCGTCGGCAGGTGGGAGCCACCCTTCCACCACTTGGAACAGCTGCGATGAATACGAAACAGAATTAGAATTACCGCGACTGCACACGCTGCGACTGCGAACAAAATAAAGAAATTACCGTCGGAGCCGGACGCTTCGCGGTGTAGGGGGGACCCCGGCCTGTGCATCCACGTACACCGCCTGGGTGATCTTCTTCAACGCTGGGAGATAATCCTCCAGCTTCCATTCGTCGAGGCAGGCTTTCGTCGAGTCTCCCCGGCCTGTGTACTGATACATGTAATGGTCGCGTTGGGCGAGTGGAACGAGCCGTCGCCCAAGCCAACAATTGTACAAGTTTATCGTCTGAAGCCCCTTCTTCTTCAGACCACGGATGGCCTGGAGCATCTCGTCGACGACCATTCGCTGGTCGTCGGGGAGCTTGCCGACCTGGAGATGGCGCGGCTCGGAACGGTTGGCCGAGTACCGCGGGATCGCCGCCTCATCCTCCGGAGTCACCTCGGTTACGTAGAACCATGACTTCTTCCAGTCGCTCGCTGCTTTGGCGGGCAGCATTAGATCAAAGAAGGAAGCTTTGGACTTAAGCTGGAACGTCAGGCCGCCCGCGGCTAGCATTGGGCCGCCTGCCTCCTCGCGGCTGATCCGTCCGTAGAACAGATCTTGCCACAAGGGAAAGTAGGGCCGGCAGCCCAAGTAGCACTCGCAGAACGCCACGAAGATGGCGAGCTGCTCGATGCTGTGGGGACCCAGATCTGAGGGCTGGATCCCGTAGTAGGCGCAAAAATGCCGGAAGAACAAAGACGTGGGAAACCCTAACCCCCGCTCGAGATGACTGGTGAAACAGACGAACTCTCTCTCTCGCGGGTTGGGGTCGTTTCTCCGGCTGCAGGGATACGCCAACAGCCGGCTCGCAGGATTCCGGCCTCCTCGAAGGAGGCCAGTTGCGCCCTCGTGCACTTGGACCTGCCCCATGGTTCGGAGGGAAGGGCCATAGCCGAGAGGTTGGTTGGAGGTCGGAGGATTTCGGCTCGATTGGATCAAGGAGCAAAGAAAAGAGAATGCGCGCACTCGGAAGAAGTGGTGGGCAGTTGGCTCTACGGTTGCCTGCCATTCCCCTTATATAGCGGGAGTTACCCGCCAAATCAGGAGGCCGTTACCGCGCGATGATTACGCCGAGAGTTACCGCTGAGTTACCTTAACGGCTAGTTTGACCACGCCTGACGGTCCAACTCCAGCCACTCGGCTCGCTAGGCCACTCGCCGTGGCCGCGTCCCGTTGGCTCGACTCGCCAAAGACGCGACTTGGTTCACTGGATTTTCTCCTTCATACAGGAGCCCGCCGACGATTCGACTGGATGCCTACTTTGAAGCCGTATACTCCGACTGCCAGCAGCCACTTACGCCTAATCAACGACGGCCTCGGGGACTACTGATGGGGATACGCCTACTGGGGTATACTCAGCAGGACGTTTCCGACTGGCCCGAGGGCTGGCGAGTGGGCCTGCAGAACGGCGAGTGGATCGAAGCCCAGCAAGGTACCAAGCGACTGGAAGCTGAAGGCCCAGGCGAGTAGATAGGCCCAGTCGGACTAGGTTAAATGATTACCGAAGCTGTAACCGAATCGGTTGAGATATGTAAACCCTAGGGGAGGTGAGTCTATATAAACCTCCCTACGGGGTGAGTAGAGACACGTTCCCTCATACACCCAAGCGACTCGCCGCCTGGCCGCCGAGCTCGCCCATTGTAAACACCTCCATAATACAATCTAGCAGGAGTAGGTCTTTACCCTCCGGGGGGGCGAACCTGGGTAAAACCCTATGTCTTTGCCCTCATCTCGCACCGCAGATGGCTGGCCGCCCTTGCCCCTCGTTCTACTACTCGCTACCGATTGCAGCATCTGCCGTGACCATTCCCACGACAGAGCTGGAGCAAGAGCTCAAGGCCGCGAAGGCGGACGCGAGCTCGGCAGAAGAGAGAGCTAAGGCGGCTGTCGCTGTCGCGGCGGAAGAGCGGAAGGTATCGGATGCTCTCGTCGTGGGGCTGCAGACTGACTTGTCGGGTCTTCAAGACTTCATTACGGGGCGCTGTCGTCCCCTAATTGGTGAGTCCCTTCGTCTTGTTGTTTGATTGTACTGGCGAGTCCCCGAGCGTGCGGGTCGCTGTTATCATTGTGCACCCTACTGATGGTGAGCTGCTTGTGCTTCACAGAGAAAAATCTTGATGATGAGCCCGAGGCACCGTTGTACGACGCGCGACAGTGTGTCTCCATGCTGGTGGACTCTGTCGCTCTTTCGGCGTCCTGTGTTCGCGCTTATCTTCAGGAGATCTCGCCGACGGAGGTGATCCCCAGTGAACTCACTGAGGTCTGGCGCTATCTGGAGAGGGATCTAGTGGTTCATGTCGCGGTCGGCTTTCCGCCTGGGGCTGCGACTGCGCTTAGCCTTGGGCTCGCGCACTTCCCGGACGATTTCGACCTCGACGACGTCACCGGCGGGTATCCCCTGTCGACTGGCTCGGTTGAGATCTCCGACGTGCTGAAGTTGACCGACCGGTCCGCGGTCTACTCCGATCGACTGTTGGCGATGGGCGATCTCTTGCCGTATCAGGAGACGACCGTCGCCTCGAACGACCCCGAGCCAGCGCATCGCGACTTCAAGGTGGAGCAGCCATTCCGATCAGTGATGGCGGGCTCCTTGACGATGTATCCGTCGAACCCATGGGTTCCCTTCATATGTGTCCGCGGTGGCGGTGGCGCGTCATCGTCGAAACCTACGGAGTAGACTACTTTGCCGATTGTCGTGAGCTGTAAAGAAGTGTATACCTGCCCTTGTAAGCGAACAAAATTTGTTGCCATAAGGAATGCATGTATGATTTTGCCAGCTTTGAATTGTGTTTGGGTTATTTTATTGTGCGAGTCCCCGAGCGCGTCCGACCTTTTATGGGGTTTACCTCGTGTCTTTGTGTGTATGTTTGTTTTTTGTTCTGTTAGTTAGTTGAGGTCGACTCGCCATGGCTTGGGAAGCCAGTCACATGGCGACCCCAAGGGGTGCTCTGTACTTAGCCGTTTTCCCTGACACGAACAGGGTCGGTTGGACGAGTCCCCCAGCGTGGTACTTAGTTGTTCTAGTCGCATGCCCAAGGTAGGTGAGGACGAAGTGCGTTATGTTTGGTGCGTCGCTCTGCCTGACTCCGGGAGCCAGTCGCGTGGCGATTCCAGGACGCGCTCTCATACTTGGTGTTTTCCCTATCCGCGTGGGTTTGGACTGGGGTTAGTCCCCGAGCGTGGTACTTGACAGTTCGAGTCGCTGCGGCAAGGATGTGGAGGACTGGGTCGCTGTGAGAAGCGAGTGCGGTCGTCTTGACCCGGTGGGCCAGTCGAGCGAGGCGACTCCGATGGGGCTCCAGGGTTGATTTCCGTGAGTAGCATAACGCTGTTTTTACGATAACCCGGTGGGCTAGTCGAGCGAGGCGACTTCGTGGACGACACAAGGCCCGATTTTTTATCGATGCCCTTGTATCGCACTACTTAGTCGTGCCGGTCGTGCGGCCAAGGGTTGACTTCCGTGAGTAGCATAACGCTGTTTTTACGTGCAAATGGCACAAGACTTGGAGAGTGGACACAATTTGTGCGAATCGATCATCTTTATTTCATAGCAGGGAGAGTACATGTCGGAGTTCTAGGTATAGAACTTCTCTAGGAGGTTTAAATTCCACGGCCGCTTGACATCGAGTTGCCCGTCGCCTCGGACATCGATGAGGTAGTAGGCGTCATTGCCCAGGACTCGCCCTATGGATAATGGTCCCTCCCACGGGGAGAGAGCTTGTGCATGCCCTTCTTGTCCTGGATTAATCGCAAGACCAGGTCGCCTTCCAGGAAGGTGCGAGTTCAGACTCGGAGGCTATGGTAGCGGCGGAGTCCTTGCTGGTAGATGGCGGTGCGGGAGCGAGCTACGTCGTGAGCTTCATCAAGCTGGTCGACCCCGTCTTGGCATGCGAGCTTGTTGTCCGCCTCCGCGTAGTTGACCACCCAGGCGAGTCGTGCTCAAGGTCGGTCGGCATGATGGCTTCAGCGTTGTACACCATGAAGAAGGGGGTAAACCCAGTCGACCTATTGATGGAGGTGCGGATTCCCCAGATTACGGAGGGGAGCTCCTCTACCCAGCACCCGGGAGTTCGCTCGAGAGGAACTTGCAATCGCGGCTTCAGGCCATGGAGATGCTCTGGTTGGTGCGTTCCGCCTGGCCGTTAGACTCCGGGTGGGTGACTGAGGCGAGGTCGAGCCGTATGTTATGTTCCTCGCAGTACTCGGCCATGGCACCCTTAGCGAACAGGGTCGGTTGGCGAGTCCCTGACCGTGGTACCTAGCTGTTCTAGTCGCATGCCCAAGGTAGGTGAGGACGAAGTGCGTTATGTTTGGCGCGTCGCTCTGCCTGACTCGGGGAGCCAGTCGCGTGGCGAGTCTAGGACGCGCTCTCATACTTGGTGTTTTCCCTATTCGCGTGGGTTTGGACTGGGGTCAGTCCCCGAGCGTGGTACTTGACCATTCGAGTCGCTGCGGCAAGGATGCGGAGGACTGGGTCGCTGTGAGAAGCGAGTGCGGTCATCTTGACCCGGTGGGCCAGTCGAGCGAGGCGACTCCGATGGGGCTCCAGGTTGGCGTTTTTGTGGACGACACAAGGCCCGAATTTTTATCGATTCCCTTGTATCGCACTAATTAGCCGTGCCGGTCGTGCGGCCAAGGGTTGACTTCCGTGAGTAGCATAACGCTGTTTTTACGTGTGCAAATGACACAAGACTTGGAGAGTGGACACAATTTGTGCGAATCGATCATCTTTATTTCATAGAGGGGGGAGTACAAGTCGGAGTTCTAGGTATAGAACTTCCCTAGGAGGTTTACATTCCACGGCCGCTTGACATCGAGTTGCCCGTCGCCTGGGACATCGATGAGGTAGTAGGCGTCATTGCCCAGGACTCGCCATATGGAGAATGGTCCCTCCCAAGGGGAGAGAGCTTGTGCATGCCCTTCTTGTCCTGGATTAATCGCAAGACCAGGTCGCCTTCCTGGAAGGTGCGAGTTCGGACTCGGCGACTATGGTAGCGGCGGAGTCCTTGCTGGTAGATGGCGGTGCGGGAGCGAGCTAGGTCGCGAGCTTCATCAAGCTGGTCGACCCCGTCTTGGCGTGCGAGCTTGTTGTCCGCCTCCGCGTAGTTGACCACCCGAGGCGAGTCGTGCTCAAGGTCGGTCGGCATGATGGATTCAGCGCTTTACACCATGAAGAAGGGGGTAAACCCAGTCGACCTATTGATGGAGGTGCGGATGCCCCAGATTACGGAGGGAAGCTCCTCTACCCAGCACCCTGGAATTCGCTCGAGGGGAACTTGCAGTCGCGGCTTCAGGCCATGGAGGATGCTCTGGTTGGCGCGTTCCGCCTGGCCGTTAGACTCCGGGTGGGCGACTGAGGCGAGGTCGAGCCGTATATTGTGTTCCTCGCAGTACTCGTCCATGGCACCCTTGGCGAACAGGGTCGGTTGGACGAGTCCCAGAGCGTGGTACTTAGCTGTTCTAGTCGCATGCCCAAGGTAGGTGAGGACGAAGTGCGTTATGTTTGGCGCTTCGCTCTGCCTGACTCGGGGAGCCAGTCGCGTGGCGAGTCCAGGACGCGCTCTCATACTTGGTGTTTTCCCTATCCGTGTGGGTTTGGACTGGGGTCAGTCCCCGAGCGTGGTACTTGACCGTTCGAGTCGCTGCGGCAAGGATGCAGAGGACTGGGTCGCTGTGAGAAGCGAGTGCGGTCGTCTTGACCCGGTGGGCCAGTCGAGCGAGGCGACTCCGATGGGGCTCCAGGTTGGCATTTTCTTGGACGACACAAGTCCCGAATTTTTATCGATGCCCTTGTATCGCACTACTTAGCTATGCCAGTCGTGCGGCCAAGGGTTGACTTCCGTGAGTAGCATAATTCTGTTTTTACGAGTGCAAATGGCACAAGACTTGGAGAGTGGACACAATTTGTGCGAATCGATCATCTTTATTTCATAGCAGGGGGAGTACATGTCGGAGTTCTAGGTATAGAACTTCCCTAGGAGGTTTACATTCCACGGCCGCTTGACATCAAGTTACCCGTCTCCTCGGACATCGATGAGGTAGTAGGCGTCATTGCCCAGGACTCGCCCTATTGAGAATGGTCCCTCCCACGGGGAGAGAGCTTGTGCATGCCCTTCTTGTCCTGGATTAATCGCAAGACCAGGTCGCCTTCCTGGAAGGTGCGAGTTCGGACTCGGTGGCTATGGTAGCGGCGGAGTCCTTGCTGGTAGATGGCGGTGCGGGAGCGAGCTAGGTCGTGAGCTTCATCAAGCTGGTCGACCCCGTCTTGGCATGCGAGCTTGTTGTCCGCCTCCACGTAGTTGACCACCCGAGGCGAGTCGTGCTCAAGGTCGGTCGACATGATGGCTCCAGCGCTGTACACCATGAAGAAAGGGGTGAACCCAGTCGACCTATTGATGGTGGTGCGGATGCCCCAGATTACGGAGGGGAGCTCCTCTACCCAGCACCCCAGAGTTCGCTCGAGAGGAATTGCAGTCGCGGCTTCAGGCCATGGAGGATGCTCTGGTTGGCGCGTTCCGCCTGGCAGTTAGACTCCGGGTGGGCGACTGAGGCGAGGTCGAGCCGTATGTTGTGTTCCTCGCAGTACTCGGCCATGGCACCCTTGGCGAAGTTGGTGCTGTTGTCCGTGATGATGTTGTGCGGGAATCCGTAGCGGTAGATGAGCTCGCATAGGAATTTAGCCACTTGGTGAATTTTTCGACTACGACTAGGAGGTGGGTGTACCTGGAGGGGGCCTTCTTAAAGGGGCCCACCATGTCCATACCCCACACGGCGAATGGCCAGGTGATGGGGATGGTCTTGAGCACCGAGCTTGGTGTGTGCGTTTGATTGGCGTACTTCTGACACCCGACACAACATTGTACGATGTCGACTGCGTCGGCAAGTGCAGTGAGCCAGTAGAAGCCATGTCGCATGGCCTTGGCGACCAGAGACCGGGCACCAGCATGGTGGCCGCAGTCCCCGGCGTGGATGTCTTGGAGGATTTTGTGACCTTCCGCGGGCTGCACGCAGCATTGGAACACGTCGGTCACGATGCGCTTGTGGAGCTCGCCGTTGATGATGATGAAAGACTTGCAGCGGCGCATGATCATGCGAGCCTCCGTCTCGTCTGCGGGTAGGGTCCCTCCCTCGAGGTAGGCAATGTATGGCACGGTCTAGTCTCTTGGCTCCGCGATCATGGTGACTAGGGCTGGTTCTGGTTGTAGTAGTATCCCGATGTCGATCTCCCTCGGCGAGAGACAGATGGCTTGGTGATGGTGTCGAGGAAGACACCGGCAGGTGGCACGAGTTGATCCAATCTGACACGAGAGAGGGCATCGGCCTCTTCATTCTTGCGCTAGTCGATCCACTCAACGGACTATCCGGCGAAGTGGCCTCCCAGCTGGTCCACTGCTTGGCGGTATGCCGCCATGGTGGGGGAGACAACATCGCATGTACCGGCGACTTGCGCGGCGACGAGGTCGGAGTTGCCGTAGCACCACATGCAATTGATGTTCATCTCCTTGGCAGCTCGCATGCTGTGAAGGAGGGCCTCGTATTCGGCCATGTTGTTGGTGCAGGGGGTGAAGTCGAGGTACAACACGTAGCGTAGTTTGTCGCCCTTGGGGGAGGTGAGTACGATCCTTGCCCCTGTGCCGTCTGCATTCTTGGACCCGTCGAAGTGGAGCGACCAGTAGTGGAGGTACGGCAGCTTCTCCGGCTGCTGCGCCTCCTCCTAGTCGGCGAGGAAGTCAGCCAGGGCCTGCGACTTGATTACCTTGCGTGGCTCGTACTTGATGTTGTGGACACCAATCTCAACGGCCCACTTGGAGACTCGCCTAGTTGCTTCGCAGTTGCGGATTATGTCATGCAACGGCGCTGAGGAGACGACCGTGATTGGGTGCTCCTAGAAGAAGTGCGGCAGTCGCCGCTGGGCCCGGAAGTCCGCATATACCAGTTTTTGGTACCGCGGGTAGCGCTGTCGCGACTCAGTGAGGACTTCGCTAATGTAGTAGACGGGGCGCTGCACAGGGTGCTCCTTGCCCTCCTCTGGCCGCTCGACGACCATGACGGCGCTAACGAGTCGCTCGGATGCCGTGACGTAGACGATCATAGGCTCCTTGTCGATGGGGGAGGCAAGCAACGGAGCTACGAGTAGAACTTCTTTGAGTGTGTGGAGCGCGTCGTCCACCTCCTTGTCCCACGGGAACATGGGGTTCTTGTGCATTAGGCGGTAGAGAGGCATTGCCTTCTCGCCTAGCCGGGGGATGAAGCGGTGAGAGCCGCGACTCGTACGACCAACTTCTGGACGTCCCGGAGGCACTCAGGTTTGCCGAGCCAGGCGATTGTGTTGATCTTGGTGGGGTTTGCCTTGATGCCTCGCTTGGAGACTACATACCCCAGCAGTTGTCCAGTGGGTGCACCGACGGTGCAGTTTCCTGGGTTGAGTTTGATCTTGTACCTCCGCAGGTTCGCGAAGGTTTTGGCCAGGTCGGCGAGTAGATCGCTCTGGCAAGTGGATTTCAGCACCATGTCATCGATGTAGACATGGATGTTGCGGCCAATTTGGCTCGCATGGCACTCCTGCATGCACCTCTGGTAGGTCACTCCGGCGTTCTTGAGGCCGAACATCATGGTGGTGTAGCAGAAGGCACCAAACAGCATGATGAACGCCGTCTTCTCCTCGTCCTCGACTGCCATTTTGATCTGGTTGTAACCACAGTAGGCGTCAAGGAAACATAGTGACTCTGAGCCCGTGGTTGAGTTGATAATTTGATAGATTCGCAGGAGGACGAACTGGTCCTTTGGGCAGGCGCTGTTGAGGTTTGTGTAGTCAATACACATTCTCCAGGTCCCGTTCTTCTTTTTGACCAGGACTACGTTTGCCAGCCACTTGGAGTATTTGATGGGCCATATGAAGCCTGTAGCGAGTAGACGTTGCACCTCCTCGGCGATTGCTCGGTGGCGCTCTTCATTGAAGGGTCGCAGCGACTGCTTGACGGGTCGCGCTTTGGGGTCGGCGTTGAGTTTGTGCTCAGCGAGTTCCCTCGGGACATCTAGCATGTCGGAGAGCTTCCATGCGAATATGTCGTGATTCTCACGGAGGAACTCGATGAGCGCGCTTTCCTATGCAGGGCTCATGCCTGTCCCGATCGTAACCGTCTGGCTGGAGTCGCCTGGGACCAGCTCGACGGAGCATGTGTGCGTGGTGGCCTCGAACGCAGTTGAGCCACCGTTCTCCGAGTTGGGCTTCTTTATTATTGTGGGGTCATCATTGTCGACCCCACTCGCGTACCTGGCGAGCTCCTCGGCGTGGTTAGCCTCCGCGGCGATGACGGCGTCAGCGATCTCGGCATCCTTTGCCTCACACTTCGCGGCCATGTCGGGGTCATCGTGGACGGTGATGATGCCGCACGACCCTAGGAGCTTCATCACGTTGTACGCGTAGTGTGGAGCCGCCATGAACTTGGCGAAAGCTTGCCGCCCCAGGACGCAGTGGTAGGGGCTGTTGAAGGGCACCGGCTCGATGACAATCCGCTCGGTGCGAAAGTTTGCTGGTGTGCCAAAGGTGACTGGCAGCGTCACCTTACCGATCGGGTATGCCTTCCGACCGGGGACGATGTCGTGGAAGGTGGTGTAGGTGGTCTCGACCATCGACTATGGGAGCTGCAACCGCATGAACGTGTCCAGGTAGAGTATATTGATGGAGCTCCCGCCATCCATCAATATCTTGGGGAGCCAATAGTCGCCAACTTTGGGCTTGACCACCAGGGCGACTCGACCCGAATATTCGATCCGTGGCGAGTGGTCCTCGCGGCTCCACGTGATGCGCTGTTCGGACCAGTTGCAGAAGCGGGGGACGTCGACTTGGGACACCGCAATGACGACGACGGCACGGGCGATGACCTTCTTCTCGTGTTTGGTCCTGAACCCGGTGAAGGTGTGGAGCGAGCCGGCCTCGTTGCCGAATGCCCCGCCATTTGGCGGGTGGTTGTTGACGTCTTCCCGTGCGCGACGTGCCTTCTCGATCTCCTTCAAGGAGTGGCAGTCGATGGTCGTGTGTGTGGTGGGATTTCCCTCCCTGTTGTGGAACACATAGGGCTGGTTAAGGAGGGTCGCGGGGTCGAATTTTGGCCTTGCCTTGTAGTTTCCGCTGTCGTGGTGTTGGCCTCCATGGCGGCGGAAGCTCTTGGGGTCGCGTGGCGCGTATCTCGGGTTGGCGACGAAGTCGATTTGCCCGTCACCGTGGCGCTTGCCGGTGAGGCGAGTGTTGCTATAGCGTAGCTCGGGTCGCTTCCCGTTGTCGTGGCCACTTGAGCGGCGATTTACACCCGACTCGTCGTCGGTTTCTTGGTTCAGGTCCTCCTCCGCGTACCGCTTGGCGATCTTGAGGAGGTCTGGGATGTTGTCGAGTGTTTTGTACACCCGCTTGACTTTGGCGACCAGTGGTTCGTAGCGGCAGGAGGTCTTGAAGTAGTGGATCGCCTTCTCTGGGTGGATACCAGCCGCGTTAAACCACAAGTCTTGCCACCTTTGGAGCCAGTTGTGGGTCGACTCGCGGGGACCCTGGACGCATCATTCCAGGTCCTCGATGCTGGTGGCGCAGGCCTAGGAACCCTCGAAGTGCCTGAAGAAGGCATCACGCATGTCCTCCCAGGAATCTATGATATCCGCTGTGAGGGTGTTGATCCATTGCTGGGTCGCTTCCTCCATCATCAGGGGGAGGTAGCGAGGGGTGAGTAGGTCGGTGTGGCCGGCGATTCCCATCGCCATGAGGTACGTGTCCAGCCACACAGATGATTCATACAAGGGATCATAGTTTTCGATCTCGTTTGGCGCTTTGAAGTTTGCCAGATATTTTTCGCCTCGGATCATTGGTCTGAAGCACTGGGGGCCGACTCGGATGAGTGAGCCCCTTGGATCACCGTCGCGGCGGTTGGTGAGGGTGTGCCTCAGGTCGTCGGGCTGGCGTGCGCGCCAGCTTTGGTTGTTGATGATGTGGGTCCGCGTGTCGACTGGATGCCCGTTGGCGGTCACCATGTTGTTTGTCGGTCGCGGGTCATTGGTGGAGAGTGCCGCGTGCACGGGTCGTGGTTGGAGCTGCGGGGGCTCAGGTGGTGGGCAATTGAGAGTGTTTGCCATCATTGGGCGGGCGCTCGAGGCCGCCCTGCTTCCGAAGGAGCGGGAGTACATGCGCCCCCCGCGAGTCAGCGCCTGCAGTTTGTTGCTCGACGGCCTTGGCGAGTAGGGCCTTGGCATACTGGATCTGCAACGCGCCTTCCCCCGTCATGTTGAGGCTGGCGACCGTGGCTCGACTAGCGATGACATTGTCCATGGGGATGGAGAACAGCGGGAGGCCGTACGTGTCCCGCTCTTGCAGGGAGATGATGATCCTTGGCTGGTCTAGAGGGGGCATGCGACTGGGAGGTGGTGGGGAAGCACCGTTCGCCGTTGCACCTAGTGGTGGCCGGGCACTTCCTCCTGGTGACGCGTTCTCACAGACCACGCGGTCGGCCATGCGGGTCGGGTCGTTCTTGTCGAAGTTTAGGGCGCGGCCCTGAACGGTGGGGTTCAGGCGCGACCTGATGCGGCGCTGGTGATAGAGGGAGAGCTCCTGCGCCGTCGCTTGCTCGAGGCGAAATTTTTCGCGCTCGGCTTGTTCCTTGCGAACCACCTCCTCCAGGCGCAGGCGGAGTTCCTCGACCTCCGTCGCCGTCGCGATTGGCAGGATCTGTGTGGAGAAGGGGTCTGGCGGGGCGCTCGTGCCACTCGCCATGTAGGTCGCGACGAAGCGATCGGATCCAGCGTAGAGGTCGCCGGAGTTCTCCGATCCAGAGTAGGAGTCGAAGATTCCGAGGATGGAAGAATCCTCGAAGTCCCCCATGTTGGAGACTTGGGTGATGGAGCCCGCGGGTGACGCGGCAACAATGGATCCGGTGATTGACGTTGGGATCACCGAGTCGGCGTCGTCGTTGAGGGCCGCGTCGTCCGCGGCCGCGCTGGTCTCGACACGTTGTTGTTGGCCGAGTCGTACTCGGAGGCGAGGCGGTGGATGGTGCGGACCTGACTCTCAGAGAGCCGATCGCATGGTGGCGACTTGCGAATGCGAGCCGAGTCCTCCAATACAATGACGTCGGTGAAGCCAACTAAGAGGTTGATCGTGCCGACCGGCATGATCACGCTGTGCATGACCGGGCACGCCGCCGGGACGTAGCTGCTCGGCTAGATCTGGAGGATCTCGGCGATGGCGTGTTGGAGATATGCCCAAGAGGCAATAATAAAGAGGTTATTATCATATCTTCATGCTTATAATAAATGTTTACATACGATGCTATAATTGTATTAACCGGAAACATTAATACTTGTGTGATTTGTAAACATAAAAGAGTCCCTAGTAAAGCCTCTTGTTAAACTAGCTTTTTGGTTAATATATGATCATGTTTTCGTGATCTTGAACATTGAGATGTTATTAACAACAAGATCATATCATTAGGAGAATGGTGTGATGGACATACTCCTATAGATAAGTGTAGAATAAAGATTAAGTCATTTCAATAGTTTGTTTGCTATAAGCTTTATGATACATAGTAACCTAATTCCTTCGACCATGAGATCATGCTAATCACCATAACCGGATGGATTCTTTGATGACATCAAACACCACACTGTAACTGGGTGGCTATAAAGGTGGCATTGAGTGTTTGGAAAGTATGTGTTGAGGCACATGGATCAAGAGTGGGATTTGTCCATCCATATGACGGATAGATATACTCCGAGCCCTCTTGATGGAATGTCATCCAATTAGCTTGCAAGCATGTGAATGGATCACAAGGGATCACATATCACGGGAACGATAAAATATTACTTATCGGTAACAAGGTTGAACTAGGTATGCAGAGATATCGACGATCAGACCTCGAATAAGTAAACTATCGCAAGACAAAGGAAAATTAGTATCGTATGTAAGTAGTTCATTCGATCACAAAGTAATCGTAGAAATATGTGGGAGCCATATGAATTTCCAGATTCCTCTATTGGTTATTGATCGGAGAAGAATCTCGGTCATGTCTGCATAATTCACGAACCGTAGGGAGACACACTTAAGGACTCGATGTTGTTTAGTAGATATGGAATGTAAGTAGGGAGACCGAATGTTGTTCAGAGTCTTGGATGGGATCCGGGATATCACGAGGAGATCCGGAATGGTCAGGAGAATAATATTCATATAAGGAAAGTCCAATTCCGGAGTTCGGGAATGATTTCGGTGTTTTCACCAGAATGGTCTAGAAGGGTCTAGAAGGTTCACCGGACCGGAAGGGGAAGGATACATGAATGTGTCATGAATAAGTGGAATGATTGCATCATGTCCTAGGTCACTTGGTTGGGCATTTGTAAGAAAGAAATTGAGCTCCAAATTGAAAGTCAAAAGGCAAGTTTGAAAAGTCAAACTGGGACAATGTATCCTGGTGGAGGAAGGAAAGAATCCTTCTTTCCCTCCACCACAAGCCAACAAGGAGAGGGAGTTGGGGAAGGATTCAAACTCCCCTCTCACAAGCCGCCCTCTCTCTCATAAATAGAGGGGAGGGGTGCCCCAAGAGAATGACGACAACCAGTCCCTCCCCACACCGCCGCCGCCAGCCGCCGCCGTCGCAGCGCTGCCGCTGCCTTGCGCCGCCGACGCACCAAGTCGACATCGCCCTAGCCACCCCCGACCACCTCCTCCTCTCCAGCCTCTAAAACCTAGATCGCTGGGGAACCCTATTTCTCCACTATAACCTGCTCCGGCTTAGGCGAAGCCCTGCGAGATCTTCTCTCTACTTACGACACCATGGCGTCGTGCTGCCAGAATCGCGAGGAGAGAACTACAACCTCCGCTGTCTGCTGGAAAAAGGGAGAGGAAGGTCTTCATCGAGTACCGAACGTGTGATCTACTGCGGAAGCGCTTCCAGAACGCAGAGCCGGAAGGGTCGTCTACGCGATCTTGAGATCGGCAAGTGTACGACTACATCACCCACGAGAATTTGCTCTGATTAACTGCTTTGGAATCTTTGAGGGTGAGTACTCTAATCGACTCGTTGCTACAATCTAGTAGATAGATCTTGGCTTGTTTATGTTCATGCGGTAGAAATTTTTTGTTTTCCATGCTACGAACCCCAACAGTGGTATCAGAGCCATGTCTATATATAGATATGTTGCACGAGTAGAACATAATAGTCATTGTGGGCGTTGATGCTTTTGTTGTCGATCGCTTCTTGTGTACTTTGCATCTTGCAGGATGGTGGGATGAAGCGGCACGGGCTAACCTTACATGACATCGTTCATGAGACTTGCTCCACGCTTGACATGCAACTTGTATTGCATAAGTGGCTTTGCGGGTGCCTGTTTCTCCCAACATAGTGAAGATTCAATTTATAATGGGTGATTGACAATACTAGTATCAACGTTGTGGTTCTTGTTCGTAAGTTAGAACGACACTTATTGAAAGCCCCAAACCACGTAAAACATGCAAAGAAAATTAGAGGCGTCTAACTTTATCTTGCAGGGGTGTGATGTGATGTGATATGGCCATGATCGTGATTATATATGATGTATGCAATGTTCCTTATTGTAAGTCGGCAACCGGCAGGAGCCTTATGGTTGTCTTTTAATTTCATTAAGACCTGCGTGTCTATTATTTAAAGTAGTTGTAATATTCGATGCTGGTGGACGACAACCATGGAGCGGTGCCATTGACCTTGACGCCACGCCAGTGATGATGGAGATCATGTTCGTGCTTGAAGATGGAGATCGGAAGAACAAGAAGAAAGGCCATATCATATCACATATTATGAATTGCATGTGATGTTAATCCTTTTATGCATCTTGTATTTCTTAGATCATGACGGTAGCATTAAAAGATGATCCCTCTCACAAAATATCAAGTTATAAAGTGTTCATCCTTAGTAGGCACCGTTGCCAAGACTCGTTGTTTTGAAGCACCACGTGATGATCGGGTGTGTTAGATTCTACGAGTGTATACAGCGGGAGCAAGCCTGATTTGCTCATGCGGAAACTAAGGTTAATTCTTGATGAGCCTAGCATGTACAGACATGGTCTTGGAACACGGAATACCAAAATGTAAAGCATGAGTCATATATATGATAGGATGAACATGGTGATTGTTCGCCTTTGAAACTACATCATGTCCCGTGATGATCGGACTTGCTGTAGTGGATTTGGTTCATGTAATCACTAAAACAATGTGAGGGATATTGTTTTGAGTGGGAGTTCAACAGCAATATGATTAAAAGTTGAACACTATTTATCATAAATTAAATCAAAGTGAATTTGCATAGTTGTTGTAGTCATTGCCATCCGTTTACCACCTTGCGCTTTGTTATAATTGAGATAACAGAACTATAAAATTCTGGTTAGTTACTTTACGAACTAGTATCGTATTGTTTTGAAGTGTTAATCTAAAGTTTAAAAGTCCTATTGCAAACTTTCAGTAAATTCTGGTTACTCCGTGAAGTTTAATAATTGGTATTAAATCGAGAGTAACAATTCCAGTGTTAGTATATAAGTATCAAGTTTATCTCCATGATTCTTGATATTCAAAAGATTGTTTTAATATCAAGGTTATCTAGGAACATCATATGTGGAAGATATTGCGATATCTGAAACGATGTTTTTATTACAACATGATAGAGTATAATATGGCAAAGTTTATGATCTCATATTTGATGGGAGTTTTCAAAAGGTTGGAGACGCTAGTCGTCCTAATCCTCCAAAAGGTTTTGGAGAGAAACATTATACTCGCAATTCACTGTTATAAGCTAAAGTAGCTTGATCATGAATAGTTTCATGATAAGGATGAATATTTGATGTAGGTAAAATGTTTACTATACTAAAAGATTACTAAAGAATGGAATTTAAAAGAACACCAAAAATTTGATGATGGCGATCTACTTCAAAGTGCAAGTCTAAAGACATTGGTATTTAACTATACACACTTTGGACTATGTGTCATGTGTATGGCTTCACTATTGATGTTTATAGATTCTTTCAAATAGAAAAGGGAATACGGAAAGAGAATCTCATAAATATATGGCAGAAAATAATAGACTAGAATTGTTCAGCTTAGGTATATAGAGGATATACATGTTATGGCTATATTCTTTGCTTGTTGAACAATGTGGTTCTTAAGTATTGGATACTGAATTTGTTGGTGTGAATCGTCATACGAAACAACACAATTCATGAACTACAATGGCCTAAGTAACTAGCAAAAGAATATGTGATGATGTTCATCAAGAACAAATAAAGGGTTGTTGTGTTGCTCGTTAACATCAAAGCTTGCCTTCAAGATTTGTTTTATCAGGTATTATGAGAACAAAAGGGTTATTCAAATAATTGTCATAATCCATAAAATATGGATGATTCACAAACCTCGTTGGATAAATCACATCCATAAAACTATTGCTAAAAATGTCAAAAGACAATTGATAAGAAAGATCACTTAGGAAGTGACATCACTGTTTAAATTATATTGGAAAGAAAACATGAATAAACTCCATGTGGATGGAATTTTGGAGTCTTTTGATTTTTGATCAAATGACGCTTGTGAAACTTTCCTAGATATAATTAAAACTTCGTTCATAGGCCAAAAGGGAACGAATGACTAGCTTATTGGAACTTATACACATTGTTGTATGAAGTCCATTGTGTATAGTCAAGAGCGATGGATTTCAAATTATATGCTTTCTCCAAAAATTTGAGTGAATATATGAATATTTACTTAATAAGTATGAAGTGTGAAACATTTGAAAAGTTCAAAGAATTTCAAGATGAAGTGCAAAATCAATGTAACAAGAAAATAAAGTTTATGATAGGATCATAAAGGAAGATTTTTTGAGTTACAAGTTTAGCATAACACCTAAGATTTGAGGAATCGTTCCATAGATTTATGTTTCCCGAAAACACCATAGTAGTATGGAGTGATCGAGATATGTAATAAAACCTTATTTAACATGGTAAGATCAAAGGTGTCATTTATAAAACTGCCATTATATTTTGAAGACTAAAGATTTTGAGACTACCGCTTTTCCATTGAAAAGAGCTCCATCATGATCCGTTGAAATGACACCATATAAAGTTATGGTTTGGGCTAAAACCCAAGTTGTCCTTTCTTAAACATTGGTATGCTATGCATAAGTAAGACGTTACAACCAAAGTAGGATGAGTGTGTCTTTGTATGTTATTTTGAATAACCGTTGAGTATTCCTCCATAACACCGAAGATAAAAATGTTTGTCGCTTGGAACGTCAAGTTTCTTTGAGAAGGAATTTTTCGTGCAAAGTTAAGTGGGAGGACAATAGAAATTTGATAAGGTTAAAAGAACCTTAACTATATGTGCAAAGTTGCGCAACACCGAAAAGTGTTCTGGAGGCAGCAACAATGCTCATGGCTCACGTGCCTCAAAGGTTGTAATCACGGAGGTCAAAGTTCCTATTGAACCAAGTAGGTCGGGTAAACAATCAAATACCAAGATTTGAGGGTTGAATCATTATTTGACAATAATGAATGGACTACGTGCAAAGAAGCGATGATGGACCCTGACTCCATCAAATGGCTTGAAGCCATAAAATCCGTGATAGTTCCATACACGAGAAATCAAGCTTTGAACTTGAAAGACCCTCTGGAAAGGTGTAAGACCTTACAGTCGTGTTTGGATATATAAAGAAATATACATGGATGTTTCACATCTATGAAATAGTCGACATGTTGGAAAAGAGTTCACACCAATGTTCAAAGGTTGACTATGACAATATTTGATCTTTCATAGCGATATTTAGTCTAGACGGATTAATGTAGCAACCACTACATATAATTTTTTTATGTGGTAGTTGAATAAACAAAACAAGTTGTTCTAATAGAATTGTTACCTAGGACGTGCGCATAACACGGTCCAAAGGGTTTTGTTAATTCAAAGGATTCTAAAAGCGTATGCAAACTTCAATGGTTGAAGTGAGCATCGCAGAGTTGGAACCTTCACCATGATGAAACTATTAGAAGAGTTTAAATTCATTAGATACGATGAATATGCTTGCATTTGCAAGAAATGAAGTGGGAGCGCTAAGACATATTTCTAATACATTATGTGAAATACATATTGTTGATTGGAAATAATATATATTTTATTAACACATGTTAAGAATTTCATCTCGATGAAAGACTTAGGCAAAACCCGAATATTTGGCATCAAAATATCTATATAGATATATTGAGACACTAATATGGTTATGCCAAATGTACATAGATGAGATATTGAATGAGTTCAATATGGAAATGACAAGAAAGGTTCTTGCTACGCAGAAAGGATTAAATCGAAATTCAAGTGTATCAACACTTGGTAAGTGAAACAAAGATTCAAGTATAGATTGATACTTGATGTATGAAAACACAAAGAGTATTTATATCAATCATACTGTGATATGTACAAATCCAGATATGTTCTATGCTCTAAATGTTATGAGCATATACCAGAGTGATTCATAAGATGATCATTGGATGATAGTAAGGATATACTTATGATCTTTTTGAAGAACTAAGAATATATTATATTTGTAAGAGGTGACAAATAGATGGTTAGTTCATTGTAAAAGTACTACATTGATACTAGTTTTGTCACAATATACAAATTAAAGATTATCTCAATCTAAACTAAGGGTGACACAATATAATGGAAAGTAAGTTCCATAATGGATTTGGATGAGTTCCAAAGTTAAGACATTGTGACAGATACTGCAACAAAAGGCTAAGTATATGACTGCTATTATAGAAACATAAGAGGGCATTTGTGTCAAGTAGTTTGTTATCAAACTAGGTGTAGTTCACCGCGGGATAATACTTGAAGATATATTCTACGACAATATTGTCAACATGTTTTAACCCCTAGGAACTAAAGGTCTCACCAAAGGACCAAATTTATATAAAGCCGTCTCATTAGAGAATGAGTGATGCGTAGAGACGCAAAGACATGCAATTACACACGAACCTGAAAGTGTCGGATCCGAAGATCGGTTGATCACTAGCAATCGTGTACATACAATACCGAAAAGCCATAGGTGTTGAATACACAAAGATTTGAAACCAGATTATTGTCTCTAGTGCAAGTGGGAGACTATTGGAGATATGCCCAAGAGGCAATAATAAAGAGGTTATTAACATATCTTCATGCTTATGATAAATGTTTACATACCATGCTATAATTGTATTAACCGGAAACGTTAATACTTGTGTGGTTTGTAAACATAAAAGAGTCCCTAGTAAAGCCTCTTGTTAAACTAGCTTGTTGGTTAATATATGATCATAGTTTCCTGATCATGAACATTGAGGTGTTATTAACAAGATCATATCATTAGGATAATGGTGTGATGGACATACTCCTATAGATAAGCGTAGCATAAAGATCAAGTCATTTCAATAGTTCGTTCGCTATAAGATTTCTGATACATAGTAACCTAATTCCTTCAACCATGAGATCATGCTAATCACCATAAAAGGATGGATGCTTTGATGACATCAAACACCACACTGTAACTGGGTGGCTATAAAGGTGGCATTGAGTGTTCGAAAAGTATGTGTTGAGGCACATGGATCAAGAGTGGGATTTGTCCATCCATATGACGAATAGATATACTCTGGGCCCTCTCGGTGGAATGTCATCCAATTAGCTTGCAAGCATGTGACTGTCTCACAAGGGATCACATATCACGGGAACGAGAAAAGAGTACTTATCAGTAACAAGGTTGAACTAGGTATGCAGAGATACCGACGATCAGACCTCGGATAAGTAAACTATCGCGAGACAAAGGGAAATTGGTATCGTATGTAAGTGTTTCATTCTATTGCAAAGTAACCATAGAAATATGTGGGAGCCATATGAATTTCCAGATTCCTCTATTGGTTATTGATCGGAGAAGAGTCTCGGTCATGTCTGCATAATTCACGAACCGTAGGGAGACACACTTAAGGATTCGATGTTGTTTAGTAGATATGGAATGTAAGTAGGGAGACCGAGTGTTGTTCGGAGTCTCAGATGGTATCAGGGATATCATGAGGAGACTCGGAATGGTCTGGAGAATAAGATTCATATAAGTAAAGTCCAATTCCGGAGTTCGGGAATGATTCCGGTGTTTTCACCGGAATGATCTAGAAGGGTCTAGAAGGTTCACTAGATCGGAAGGGGAAGGGTACATGAATGTTTCATGAATAAGTGGAATGATTGCATCATGTCCTAGGTCACTTGGTTGGGAATTTGTAATAAAGAAATTGAGCTCCAAAATTGAAAGTCAAAAGGCAAGTTTGAAAAGTCAAACTGGGACAATGTATCCTGGTGGAGGAAGAAAAGAATCCTTCTTTCCCTCCACCACAAGCCAACAAGGATAGGGAGTTGGGGAACGATTCAAACTCCCCTCTCCCAAGCTGCCCCCTCTCATAAATAGAGGGGAGGGGTGCCCCAAGAGAACGACGACAACGAGTCCCTCCCCACAACGCCGCCACCAGCCGCCGCCGTCGCAGCGCCGCCGCCGCACCAAGTCGCCGACGACCAGCTCCTCCTCTCCGGCCTCTAAACCCTAGATTGCCGGGGAACCCTATTTCTCCACCATAACCTGCTCCGACTTAGACGAAGCCCTGCAGGATCTTCCCTCTGCTTCTGACACCACGTCGTCGTGCTGCCGGAATTGCGAGGAGAGAACTACAACCTCCGCTGCCTGCTGGAAAAAGGGAGAGGAAGGTCTTCATCAAGTACCGAACGGTGACCGACTATGGAAGCGCTGCCAGAACGCAGCGCCGGAAGGATCGTCTACGCGATCTTGAGATTGGCAAGTGTATGACTACATCACCCATGATAATCTGCTCTCGTTAACCACTTTGGAATCTTCGAGGGTGAGTACTCTAATCGACTCGTTGCTACAATCTAGTAGATAGATCTTGGCTTGCTTATGTTCATGCGGTAGAATTTTTTTGTTTTCCATGCTACGAAACCCAACATGGCGATAATGCGGCTGGTGGCGATCGTCTTGTTGATTGGCAAGTAGGGTCTGGCCGCAGAACATAGGTCTGACCAGCCAGGCCCCACGGTGGGCGCCACTGTCGTGGGAATGGCCAAGGCAGATGCTGCAATCGGCAGCGAGTAGTAGAACAAGGGGCAAGGGTGGCCAACCATCTGCGGTGCGAGATGAGGGCAAAGACACAGGGTTTTACCCAGGTTCGGCCCCCAGAGGGTAAATACCTACTCCTGATAGATTGTATTGATGAGAGAGTACAAAGGGCGAGCTCGACGGCTAGGCGACGAGTCGAAGGGGTGTATGATGGAATGTCAGTTCTATGCGTTCCCTATGGAGGCTTATATAGTCACCTCGCTAGGGTTTACAGATCTACAACCGAGTTGCATAAGGACTCGGAGGGTTCTTGACCTAATCTGACTGGGCCTAACTATGCTTCTGGGCCTCCAGCTTCCAGTCGCCTAGCTCCTTCTTGGACCGTGATCCAGTCGCTGTCTTGCAGACCCACTCGCTGGCAGTATGAACTAGTAGGAAACGTCCTGCTGGGTATACCCCACTCGGAATATCCCCATCAGTGTGAGTAATTCTCCTTGGGCTAAGGGCTTCGGCTTAGCCATGTAGCATGTGCATGTTATTTATCATAGATGGGATCATGTATTAGTTTGTATGACATGATGATTATTGTACCCTCTCTTCCCTCAATCTAAGGACTTGTCAGGTGCCCAAGATCATGAGGGATTGATCCAGGTATAGGGAGTGTGAGTAATGACTAATCTGCAGGATGGGAACCCCAGTGATAGAAAGGGTAGTACAGCTGTATGTGAGAGCTTTACTTGGGATTAATGATGACGTCACTATGCATATCATTAGTTCTCTTTCTTCTATGGATGAGACTAGTAAGTTATTGCTTTAAATGGTTGCTGAGGCAATACCAATTATGGATGCACTGCCCACATATAATTATCTTGCTCTAACACTTACATGCATACTTTATTATTATATTTTATTTCCATCAGATGTTTTGCATAGCTACAGGTGAAACCGAAATCCCTAGGCCCTCTCTCTCTCTCCATCATCAACAACAACAAAAGATCGCAAACGCTTGGTCCGGTAAAACACAAAAAGAATTCCAAAACTCCCGAAGGTCCGTTAAAGTAACTTTGCTTTGCTTTCTGCTTCCCGAGGATTTGATAAACCTATGTCTATTAGGGAAAAAGAAGCTATACTACATCCGTAATCCGAATCGAAGGTATTAATCCTTTTTCTGGCGCCGTTGCCAGGGAAGCAAAAGCTCCCCCGGTGAGTTTAGTAGGAATCTTTCTAGTTTTAATTATTTTTTTAATTTTGTTAGTTTGCTTTTAGTCTTTATTTGAAAAAACAAAAAAATAGCTAGTTTTAAAATTCTTGTTTTTACTATCGTAAGTTTTTAAATTAAAAAATTCCAAAAACATAGGAAATATCGTTGAAAAGAAGCTTGGGGAGTTTGCAACTCCCAATAATGATTATTTTTGTACTCCTATTACTCAGCCAACAATTACTGCTGAAGATTATAAAAGTAAGCCCCACTATTTAAGTTTTGCTTAACATAATCAATTTGGAGGCTCTGTTGTTGACGATGTAGGTATGTACATGAATACTTTCACTAAAATATGTGATATGATGTGCATTAAATATTTTGACCCCGATGCGGTCAAGTTGTGCTTATTTCCTTTCTCTTTAGAGGAAAGGACAAAAGAATGGTTGCTACCTTTGTCTAGAAATACTATTGCATCATGGGTGGAATATACTTCTTTATTTATGACTAAATGTTTTCCACCTGCAAAGACTATGCAACTAAGATCTAATATTACTGGTTTTCGACAGGAAGAGCATGAGCCACTAGCGCTTGCATGGGAGCGAATGAAAGAATGCATGAGGAACTGTCCCAGTCATGGGATGGAAGATTGGTTAATTCAACATTTATTTTATAATGCTCTTAACCCTATATCTAAATCTATGAGCAGGAGGAACATTTATGGGTGTCGTGGTGGTATCACGGCATATGCCATGGGTAGGCTAAAGTTGGGGCCGATGGACGTGGAGGAATCCGGGGAGGGATGATGTAGTGAAGACCGCACTCGTATGAACAAAGAGAAATACAATGTATCTAGGATTGAGACTCTCATGTGGAGATAACACCTTTTCCTCTACATCTAATCTCTTATAATCTTGCCATACTTGTGGCTATAATCATGCTCCTAGAGCTGTATCTCCTATGCTTCTATCTAGATCTCTCTGTGAGAGTGGAGGAAGAAGAAGAAGGAGAGCTCCTAGTGAGAAGAGGGGGGAGGAGCCCTTCGGGGCCTCTCTTGTAACGATCCCCCTGGTGCTCCTTATAAAGGGGAGCCCAGGGGACAAGACTTGTTCTACACGCTTGGCATCTAGATGGCATATTCTGGGTATCTCCTAGAGATGCTCAGCATATGCCTTGGCATCTTTGGAGATGCCAGACATATTCCCTAGCATCTTATTTGATGCCAAGAGCATATCCCTAGCATCTTGCTAGATGCCATGGGCATATTCCATACGCCATCTGCCAGTCTGAGCTGGTGGGCTCCCAAGACTGGCACGATACTAGTGGAGCTTGTCTTAGTTCGATGGTGCGTTGTTGTGGATGTCGGGGTGCGTCCGGATGTGAGTAAGGGGGCGTACAGGGTGATATAATTTGGCCTGAACGTCCCAGAGAGGGTGGAAATTCGACCTGAGGGAAGACTGATTCGGCCTATCAGAGAAAAGTCCCAGCCGGGCTATGTCCTCCCTCAGCCGAATTGACCATTACTCGGCCCGGAGGGGTGAGTCGGCATGGTGCAGCAGTGGCCCAGCCGGGGTTCCTGGGTTGGCTGGGTGCAGTCTTGGGCCCAGCCGACACTTCTTCTCATGGCCCAGGCAGAGGACGCTGCTGGACGCTGAGGGAGGCCTGCAGTGGGCCGGCCGAGGTGAAGGAGATGCCGGCCCACCCGGGGGAGTCCGACGCAGAGGCGTGCTATGGCGTCGCTGCCCGTTGTGGGCCGAGTCTGCCATTGGTCGGCCCATCCAGGGAACTTGACGAGGGATCCTGGCGAGGTGGGATCGACGTGGTGCCTTGGCGGGAGATTCTCGGGGTGCTGGCGACGAAGGCGGGAGTCTGGGCGACGAGGGATTCGGCGGGAGTGGCGCGGTGGGCCTAATCTACCTCGGCTGGCCCACCGGGAAGAGCAGAATGCGGCCCTCTTGGACAAATTGACTGTTTAACTCGGTTCAGGTTGAGATAGTCCGGCCCAGGTAATGTGTTTAGAGGCCGGATCAAGCCTAACTCGGCCCAGAGACCTTTATTCCTTATATCTTTCCCTATTTAACATTTATACTCATATCAAATATCCTTTTGTTATACATGTCACTTACAGACTTATTGATAACCCAACTCTGGGGTACCCGGGGTCATATCCCCGACATTAGTCCCCGAGGCTATGTGGGACTCGTAGAGTCATACATAGGCTTTATATTAAAATATCTCCAGAGTTGTTTATTCGGACTATAGTATTTTTCATATATCATTGACTACTAACCCTCTAGGGCACTGAGTCATAACCCTTTTGGGTAATTTTCCGACTTCCGGCCTGTTTTGGATCTGGTCTTATAACCCCTTTTGATAAGTTTTAACTTCTGGCCTTCTTTGGCATTGGTCATAACCCTTTTGGTGGCTAAGAGAAGCATATTCCCTAGCATATTCTTGGATGCCAAAGGCATATTCCACACGCCACGTGCCAGTCTGAGTCAGGAGCGTCCCAAGACTGACACGAGACTTACATAGCTTGACCTGACTTGCTGGTACGTCGATGTACAGACTGGCAATGTGTTCAGATGGCATATGGACGGATATAACCTTGCCTGAGCGTTATTCAGAGTGTAATTCGGCCTGGAATGTGCTGGTCCGGCCTGGATGCTAAATTATTCCGCCTGTGTCGGCCCAAACGAATTAAATTTGAGCCTAGCCGAACTGCCTGACTCTTAGGCCTAGGCCGTGGCTTGACCCGGCAGGGATTCCCGTGTTGGGCCGACTCTACCTGTGTCGGCCCATCCGAGGCAACGGGGGAGCGACGTGCTGATTCCCGTGGTGGGCCTGACTCAGCCTGAGACGGCCCACCCGATGGAAGAGTGGTGGCGCTGGCATTTGCCCGTGGTGGGCCGATCTGTCCATTCCAGCCCACCCGGGTGGAGCGATGTTGACGTGGGGAGCAACGTTGGCGAGGTCGAGCGAGGTTGGCGGGGGAGCGTAGGAGTGCCAGCACCGAAATTGGTTGGTTCGGCGAGAGTGGGCTTGAGCGGGCCGAATAGCTGAGATGCGTGTGGGCCGAGTGAGGCCATTTCGGCCTGTCCGAATAATAATCATAATTCGGCCTTGGGAAGACGAATTTGGTTTTTGGAATATGATATGAGGCCGGATTAAGCCTAATTCGGCCCAGATAACCATTTTGCCTTTTTCTTTAAGGTAACTCACTTTATGTCTTACATCCGACTATATTTATTCTTTATATCTCTATATTCTTTTATAGAGACTTCTATTACTCTTTGGAAATATCTTTATACCTCAACTCTGGGTACCCGGGGTCATATCCCCGACATTAGTCCGCGAGGCCATGTGGGACTCGTAGAGTCGCTCATGGGATTTATATTAAAATATTCTCAGAGTTGTTTTCTGACTTATAATCTCTGTCATATATCTCTTGCTCACATAACCCTTTTGGGTAAGTTTGTGACTTCGGCCTTCTTCGGCTTCGATCTTTTTTTAACCCGTTTGAGTAAGTTATGACTTTTGGCCTTCTTGGGCACTGATTTTTTAACCTCTTTGGATAAGTTATGACTACGGGCCATTTTCGGCACTGGTCTTTTAACCTCTTTGGGTAAGTTATGACTTTTGGCCTTCTTGGGCACTAGTCATAACCCTTTTGGGCAAGTTTTTGACTTTTGGCCTTCTTGGGCACTGGTCATAACCCTTTTGGCAAGTTTTTTGACTTCTGGCCTTCTTGGGCACTGGCCATAACCCTTTTGGGCAAGTTTTTTGACTTCTGGCCTTCTTGGGCACTGGTCATAACCCCTTTGGGTAAGTTTTTGGACTTCTGGCCTTCTTGGGCACTGGTCATAACCCCTTTGGGTAAGTTTTTCGACTTCTGGCCTTTTTGGGCACTAGTCATAACCCCTTTAGGTAAGTTATACTCTGAGTTATATCGTTTGGGTTGCATATTTCTAACTTGTCTGATGCTTCAAATCCTACTCAAAGTTCCAGTTATATGACTCAAATTTGACTCGTCTGTTTCCAAATCTGAGTTATATGACTCAAATCCAAGTTATCTGATTTCAAATCCGAGTTACTTTACTCAAATTTGATTTATGTCTCGAATCTGAGTTACCTGGCTCAAAATCCAATTTATATGACTCAAATCCGAGTTACATGACTCAAATCCGAGTTACTTTACTTATATTTGACTTATGCCTCGAATTTGAGTTACCTGGCTCAAAATCCGAGTTATATGACTCAAATCCGAGTAACTTTACTCATATTTAACTTATGTCTTGAGTCTGAGTTACCTGGCTCAAAATCCGAGTTATATGACCCAAATCCGAGTTACTTTACTCATATTTGACTTACGCCTTTAATCTGAGTTACCTGGCTCAAAATCTGAGCTATTATGACTTAAATTCGAGTTACATGACTCAAATCCGAGTTACTTTATTTATATTTGACTTACATCTCAAATCTGAGTCATCTGACTCAAATCCGAGGTATAAGGCTCAAATCCGAGTCGTCTGATTCAAAATCCGAGTTACTTTACTCAATTTTGACTTACATCTCAAATCTGAGTCATCTGACTCAAATCCGAGTCATCTGATTCAAAATCTGAGTTTCATTACTCAATTTTGACCTACATCTCATATACGAGTCATCTGACTCAAATCCGAGGTATATGACTCAAATCCGAGTCATTTGTTTGCCAAGATACAATTTGATCCGATGAGATGATGTCAATTTTCCTCTGATATGGATCCGAGATATAGATCCGAGATTAAGTTTTGGGATATGATAATAGGTCTAATCATTGAGAGATCTGATTCGAGATGTTGATATGAGATATAGATTCGAGATATGATAAGCTGGCAAATAGTCATCCGAGATACGAGATAACCTGGTAAGATAGTGAAATATCAATCCGAGATATAACATAACCTGGCAATCTGGTGAGCTGAATCAAACTTTAGTCCGAATAAGAGATGAGCTAGTACGCCAAGTGCGAATACAAATCTGAATTATAATATACCCTAGCAAGATGAATCAAATGTTAATCCGAATCAGAGATAAGCTACTGAGCTGAGTTAAAGGTTAATCCGAGGCACAAATAAACTGACTCAAATTATATCCGAATCATCAATAAGCTGGCTGGTGAGGTGAGTTAAGGGTCAATCCAGAGCATAAATAAACCGACTCAAATTCTGTCAAAATCATAAATAAGCTGACTCAAATTCTATCCGAATTATAAATAAGCTGGCTTGTGAGCTGAGTTAAAGGTCGGTTCAAAGTGTAAATAAACTGACTCAAATTCTATCCGAATCATCAATAAGCTGGCTGACGAGCTGAGTTAAAGGTTAACCCAAAGCATGAATAAACTGACTCAAATTATATCCGAATCATCAATAAGCTGGTCAAATTCATACCCAAACCTATATAAGTTTTTCTCCATCTAAAGGTGATTCTACGGATACGCTATCTAGTCCCCGGGTTGAGTTACTTTCTCCCCGGGGTGAAGGATCGGATGTTGGTGGCTGATTTATTTGTTACTTACAGTAAGGTTGGAGAAGAGTTTGAGTCACTCTTGCCGAGTCTTACCTGCCTTACTGAGTCAGACTTGGAGATCCCTGCGCTTACCTCTCTGTTCTCTTGTTCGCCTGGAGGAGCTGAAGGTGCTCTCTCCATTCTCTGTTCGCCTGGATGAGCTGAAGGTGCTCTCTCTGTTCTCTGTTCGCCTGGAGGAGCTGAAGGTGCTCTATGAAGATGATGTTGATGAAGATGCTCCCGTCCGGATGGAAACCCAACCAACGCCACTAAAAGGCCCCACGGTGGGCGCCAAATGCCATGGTGGTATCATGGCATATGCCATGCGTAGGCTAAAGTTGGGGTCGATGGACGTGGAGGAATCCGGGGAGGGATGATGCAGCGAAGACCGCACTCGTATGAACAAAGAGAAATACAATGTATCTAGGATTGAGACTCTCATGTGGAGATAACACCTTTTCCTCTACATCTAATCTCTTATAATCTTGCCATACTTGTGGCTACAATCATGCTCCTAGAGCTGTATCTCCTATGCTTCTATCTAGATCTCTCTGTGAGAGTGGAGGAAGAAGAAGAAGGAGAGCTCCTAGTGAGAAGAGGGGGGAGGAGCCCTTCGGGGCCTCTCTTGTAACGATCCCCCTGGTGCTCCTTATAAAGGGGAGCCCAGGGGACAAAACTTGTTCTACACGCTTGGCATCTAGATGGCATATTCTGGGTATCTCCTAGAGATGCTCAGCATATGCCTTGGCATCTTTGGAGATGCCAGGCATATTCCCTAGCATCTTGCTAGATGCCATGGGCATATTCCATACGCCATGTGCCAGTCTGAGCTGGTGGGCTCCCAAGACTGGCACGATACTAGTGGAGCTTGTCTTAGTTCGATGGTGCGTTGTTGTGGATGTCGGGGTGCGTCCGGATGTGAGTAAGGGGGCGTACGGGGTGATATAATTCGGCCTGAACGTCCCAGAGAGGGTGGAAATTCAGCCTGAGGGAAGACTGATTCGTCCTATCAGAGAAAAGGCCCAGCCGGGCTATGTCCTGCCTCAGCCGAATTGACCATTACTCGGCCCGGAGGGGTGAGTCGGCCTAGTGCAGTAGTGGCCCAGCCGGGGTTCCTGGGTTGGCTGGGTGCAGTCTTGGGCCCAGCCGACACTTCTTCTCCTGGCCCAGGCGGGGGACGTTGAGGGAGGCCCGCAGTGGGTCGGCCGAGGTGAAGGAGATGCCGGCCCACCCGGGGGAGTCCGGCTCAGAGGCGTGCTATGGCGTCGCTGCCCGCGGTGGGCTGAGTCTGCCGTTGGTCGGCCCACCCGGTGAACTTGACGAGGGATCCTGGCGAGGTGGGATCGACGTGGTGCCTTGGCGGGAGATTCTCGGGGTGCTGGCGATGAAGGCGGGAGTCTGGGCGACGAGGGATTCGGCGGGAGTGGTGCGGTGGGCCTAATCTACCTCGGCTGGCCCACCGGGAAGAGCAGAATGCGGCCCGCCTTGCCGAATTGACTGTTTAACTCGGTTTAGATTGAGATAGTCCGGCCCAGGTAATGTGTTCAGAGGCCGGATCAAGCCTAACTCGGCCCAGAGACCTTTATTCCTTATATCTTTCCCTATTTAACATTTATACTCATATCAAATATCCTTTTGTTATATATGTCACTTATAGACTTATTGATAACCCAACTCTGGGGTACCCGGGGTCATATCCCCGACAATGGGCAAACAAATTACCGAAGCAAAGCAGCTTCTAGATAACATGCAAGACAACCATGCCCAATGGCATATGGCATGATCAAACACGAAGAATGTGAACCCCGTCATACCTCAAGAAAATGAAGAACTCAATGCTAAACTTGATGAGCTTATATTATCCTTCAAAGGTAAGTAAACCCTGGTATGATCTATCCTAGAACCAAATATTGAAGAAATAGACTTCATAGCTCGTAATGATTATAACCCTGCTTAGAAAAAGAACTATAATCCAAATTTTTAGAAACATTATTCTAGCCCTGCAGGTAACTCTAATAATAATATTGCATCTAGTAATGGTAGTCTCCAAGAAACTCTTAAGTCCTTTATGGACTCACAAAATGAGCAAAACAATATCATAGTTAAAATAACAGAAAACCATGATGCTATGCTTGGTAAATTATATAACCAAGTTGTTAGTTTGAGGAATGATTTCCAGGCCCTCCAAGAAAGGACAAGGATTGTTGAGGCAAATCTAGGTAAGATAATCGAGAGTCAAACTCTTATTCTAGCTAAATTTGGAGGTAAAGCTGAGCCCAATCCGGTTGAAGAACTTCAGATGATAAGAATCCAAAGAGAGGAGCTTGAAGAACTTGACTATAGCAATGCTCCTTCACCAAACTACACGATTGAAGATCCTGAAAAAAGGATCAATATCAAGATTTTGGTAAATGATGGAAACGAGGAAGCCATGTACCAATACTTCGTTAATCAGGTAGCAATTAAGATATGTGAGCTTGAGGAAGATTATAAGAAAATTGTTGAAAAATTACCAGTTAAGCTTGATGATATATTTGAGCCTACTATTAAGATTAAAATTGGGACTAATGAGATAGCTACACTTTGTGATCTAGGTGAAAGTGTTTCAACAATTCCAAAGAGTCTTTTTAATAATTTAAATCTTGGCTCATTTGAAATCACTGAGTTAAAATTATATCTAGTAGATTCTACCTATAAACAAGCAGTAGGAATTAAGGAGAATACTTTAGTATACATTAAAGGCTGTCATGTTCTCATTGATTTTGTTATTGTTGACATGTCTGAAGATGCTACTGCTCCTATCATATTAGATCGTTCATTCTTAAGAACTATTAAGGCTTTGATTAATCTGCATGAAGGGAACATGAAGCTTCAACTGCCTTCGCGGGATCCTTTTGCTATTCATTTTCCTAGGAGGAAGAAAGGCAAGCATGATGAGAAGGAGGCCCTTACTTTGAAAGCCAACTATTTTGGAGTGGGTGTTCCACTCATTTGGCCTAAGTGAGCAGCATCAAGGTCAAGTTATTGACCATAAAATAGCGCTGCATGGGAGGCAACCCATATGAAATAAAGGTTTGAGTAAAGTTTTAAGTTTCAGTTTAAGTTTCTTGTTGAATAAAGAGTGCTAGAAAACTCTAGTTGGGGAGGAGAAGTTCGGTAGTACTAAAAATCCTGTTTTATACATGTTGTTGTTGGTCCACAATATAGACTGTCATTTTTCTGTCAAAAACATGGTGTTTCTCTAAGTTTCAGTTTAAGAAAGAATTCTCTAACAAACAGAAAATTTTGGCAAGTAGAGAAGGTTTAACGACCAACTATACGGCATGAATAAAAATTTCATCCGTATAGTTGCGGCCGTATAGTTATCGATGTCATGGACAAAAATTTCTTCCCAGGTACAGAAAGTTTACCGACCAACTATACAACGGGAATAAAAATTCTGGCTGTATAGTTACGGTCGTATAGATATCAAGGCCTTTTTCGATTTTCTTTTAAAAGGATACGGCATGGCGCGGTGGGCCTAATCTACCTCGGCTGGCCCACCGGGAAGAGCAGAATGCGGCCCGCCTTGCCGAATTGACTGTTTAACTCGGTTTAGATTGAGATAGTCCGGCCCAGGTAATGTGTTCAGAGGCCGGATCAAGCCTAACTCGGCCCAGAGACCTTTATTCCTTATATCTTTCCCTATTTAACATTTATACTCATATCAAATATCGTTTTGTTATACATGTCACTTATAGACTTATTGATAACCCAACTCTGGGGTACCCGGGATCATATCCCCGACAATGGGCAAACAAATTACCGAAGCAAAGCAGCTTCTAGACAACATGCAAGACAACCATGCCCAATGGCATATGGAATGATCAAACACGAAGAATGTGAACCCCGTCATACCTCAAGAAAATGAAGAACTCAATGCTAAACTTGATGAGCTTATATTAGCCTTCAAAGGTAAGTAAACCCCGGTAAGAGCTATCCTAGAACCAAATATTGAAGAAATAGACTTCATAGCTCGTAATGATTATAACCCTGCTTAGAAAAAGAACTATAATCCAAATTTTTAGAAACATTATTCTAGCCCTGCAGGTAACTCTAATAATAATATTGCATCTAGTAATGGTAGTCTCCAAGAAACTCTTAAGTCCTTTATGGACTCACAAAATGAGCAAAACAATATCATAGTTAAAATAACAGAAAACCATGATGCTATGCTTGGTAAATTATATAACCAAGTTGTTAGTTTGAGGAATGATTTCCAGGCCCTCCAAGAAAGGACAAGGATTGTTGAGGCAAATCTAGGTAAGATAACCGAGAGTCAAACTCTTATTCTAGCTAAATTTGGAGGTAAAGCTGAGCCCAATCCGGTTGAAGAACTTCAGATGATAAGAATCCAAAGAGAGGAGCTTGAAGAACTTGACTATAGCAATACTCCTTCACCAAACTACACGGTTGAAGATCTTGAAAAAAGGATCAATATCAAGATTTTGGTAAGTGATGGAAACGAGGAAGCCATGTACCAATACTTCGTTAATCAGGTAGAAATTAAGATATGTGAGCTTGAGGAAGATTATAAGAAAATTGTTGAAAAATTACCAGTTAAGCTTGATGATATATTTGAGCCTACTATTAAGATTAAAATGGGGACTAATGAGATAGCTACACTTTGTGATCTAGGTGAAAGTGTTTCAACAATTCCAAAGAGTCTTTTTAATAATTTAAATCTTGGCTCATTTGAAATCACTGAGTTAAAATTACATCTAGTAGATTCTACCTATAAACAAGCAGTAGGAATTAAGGAGAATACTTTAGTATACATTAAAGGCTGTCATGTTCTCATTGATTTTGTTATTGTTGACATGTCTGAAGATGCTACTGCTCCTATCATATTAGATCGTTCATTCTTAAGAACTATTAAGGCTTTGATTAATCTGCATGAAGGGAACATGAAGCTTCAACTGCCTTCGCGGGATCCTTTTGCTATTCATTTTCCTAGGAGGAAGAAAGGCAAGCATGATGAGAAGGAGGCCCTTACTTTGAAAGCCAACTATTTTGGAGTGGGTGTTCCACTCATTTGGCCTAAGTGAGCAGCATCAAGGTTAAGTTATTGACCATAAAATAGCGCTGCATGGGAGGCAACCCATATGAAATAAAGGTTTGAGTAAAGTTTTAAGTTTCAGTTTAAGTTTCTTGTTGAATAAAGAGTGCTAGAAAACTCTAGTTGAGGAGGAGAAGTTCGGTAGTACTAAAAATCCTGTTTTATACATGTTGTTGTTGGTCCACAATATAGACTGTCATTTTTCTGTCAAAAACATGGTGTTTCTCTAAGTTTCAGTTTAAGAAAGAATTCTCTAACAAACAGAAAATTTTGGCAAGTAGAGAAGGTTTAACGACCAACTATACGGCATGAATAAAAATTTCATCCGTATAGTTGCGGCCGTATAGTTATCGATGTCATGGACAAAAATTTCTTCCCAGGTACAAAAAGTTTACCGACCAACTATACAACGGGAATAAAAATTCTGGCTGTATAGTTACGGTCGTATAGATATCAAGGCCTTTTTCGATTTTCTTTTAAAAGGTACAGTATGCTTGACGACCAACGATACGGCATGGATGAAAAATCCCGGCCATATAGTTTTTCCGTATAGTTGCGCCGCCGGGTGAGAAACCCTAGAAACCCTAAATTTTTTACGTCAGACCAACTATACGGCGGGAACAAAATGTTCTGGCCATATAGTTTGGTCGTATAGTTGCGTTCAACCACAAAATCGCCACGGGACAGGTACCCCAACACCAAAACTTCAATCCTTTTTCTCTCTTCTACCTCCAAATTCTCTCAAAACCTCAAGAGATCTTTATCTCTACTCAATTTTGTTCGATGTCCTCGCATACAAGTGATCTACAATATGTTTCTCATATGATCGTCCAATTAATTTTTGCAAATTCATATTTGATCTATTGTCATTTTCAATCTAGTGTGAGACTTACTATGACCTAATTGCCATGCTTCTCTTTCCTAGATTATTATTTTGAGGAGATTCTTTAGTGTGCTATGATAAGGAATATGTTATGCTTATTACTATTGGATCAAAAAGTTTTATTTTTGTCTTTTCTTATTATTTTAGATGATGAACACAAGGAGCCAAACTCGAGCTCATGCCACCGCTAGTTCTTATCGGGCTGCAGCTCAGGAACGCATGGGTATACGATTTAGGAATGAGTCCTACCGTGATCATTTCAACAGGATCAAAAACCGAGAAGTGAAGGCAACCAAGTGGGCTTGCAACATTATATTGAATCAACTCGGTATTTCTAATGACTTTAATTTACTTTGCAATAGAGTTGGCCTACAAAACTTTGTATTTCATGATGCGCCTACCTATCGCCGTTTAACTATTGAATTTTTAAGTTCTTTGAAAAGCACCGTTAAAGCATGGCATGGAGAGGATATGATTTCTTTTCGACTTATGAACAACAATTATTCGTTATCACTTGATGAATGGTGCAGTTGTTTTGGTTTACCCAACAATGTTCCTAATGCTCTACGCGCATCTTTTACTGGCATAGAACCTTCCGCGGAACTCTACTATAATAGAATGAGCTTCACTTCTAGAGTCAGCAAGGGGGAAATATTCAACATCCTGCTATTCGCTATTTGTTCTATGTTATTGCTAACACCTTGCAGGCGTGTAATGAGTTTACAAGACTCAATCATGAGGAAATTTTGGACCATGCAAAAGCTGCTTTCAACAACATCGATTTGTCACTCCACTTGGGCACAATTCTTGTGCGCTACTTGGAGTACCAATCCTCCCAAAGCCAAGGACCAATAACATGTGGAGGCATCATCACCGTGCTCGACAACGCCTTGGGAATCGACTTAGGTGAGTTGCAACCATTGTTTGGTGAGCGACGTGTTGGTTTCTCTACTTTAAAGGCTTGTGGAATGCTCACTAGGAGAGGTGGTGTTTATTACTTGCATATTGCTGGAGCCGGGCGTCTCTACCCCGCTCCTCTACCTAATGGTATTTTCTCTATCGAGGAAGGGCGCATGCTTTATGACTTGCAGGTTGAGCAACACCAACCCGAGGAGGAGATTCCAGATGAGGATGAGGACCAAGAGGAGGAGCAATAAGTTCCTTATCAAGAGGGGTAGCCACCAAACCGTTTCGTTACATATCAAGATTTTCAAGAACTTGGAGGAACTGTGGAGGGGATGCATAATATCGCCATGAACCTCCGAGAAACCAGTAGTAACTTATCAACTCAATTTGCAAACTAGAATTTGAACTTTTTCCCGCCACCAAAATGATTTGAAGGGCTTGCAAAAGCCTAAGCTTGGGGAATTTTCCCCATAATCTTTATTTGGCATTCATTTATTTTTATTTTCGAGGTTATGCTTTTAGTTTGAGTTTATAAGCACTCATGTTGGTTTCCAAACACTTTCTCTTTAGGTTTTTTTTTTTTTTGAGATTTCTAGCCGATCTTTGCCGCCAATTTTCTATTCTTTAATTCCCTCTTAAAGAAAACAACAAAAAGATTTTTTCCATTTATCTTTATTTCCCTCTTTCTTTTCTTTTCTCCTCGAGGTTCTCATGTATTTGCATGAGAGTGATTGACTTCAATTTTCCAAGAAACAAATCAAAAGGAAAGAGAGAAGTGGAACCAATCATGAGAGGTATGCCTTATGACTCCCCACTTTTGAAGTTTGAGAAACCCATGCTAGTTACTAGTAAATGTTAAGATGTTATATTGGTGGAGTGAGTCTTCATATTGGAGTAAAATTTTGTTTGCATGGGTATTTAGTTAAGTGTATTTTTGTTCTAGATCTTGTAGTTAACCAAGTCTTGCCTAAAAATTTGCTAAACAATTATAATAAGAAAAAGTCTCACAATTGAAGACTTGTGTGTTGTAGTGTTTAGTTTTTAAAGCTTATTCCTAGAGATACTTGACAACACAGGAAATAATTATTGACTCGATAGTTCTCTTTAAAAAGATTTGTTCAATTGAATTAATGTTTAGCGGTTCTTGTGAGCATGCCAAAGTTTGACTTGTGATCATAAGAATGATATAGATTTATGCATGTCAAACTTCATGGGATGCCAACAACTCCGCTAGCCTGCGAACGATCTTCATGGAGGAAACTCCTAGATTTCGGCTATGAGTTGATTAAACATTTGTAGCAGCAATGATATAATGGGTAAGATTCTTGGCACTCCCAGGTAGCTGTAAACATGATGGAATCACTCCTCTGGCTAATATGAGTAATCATTATGCAAAAGGAACAAAAACCTTAATGATGCCATGAGTATCCATCACAACCCGATAAACTAATTTTTTTTGGCATGCTCTCAATTACTTAAGAACTGAAATTCTTAAAGGACAATGAATAGAAAAGTAGTATTTTCAAAGTCTTGACTTAATGATGTGGGAGAATTGAGATACTTTAGTGTATATGCTTTTCATGAAAAACTCTCACACTCTTAATTTTATATGATTATATTTTATTGTTCAAAGGCAAGCTTATGAGTTGATTATATGACATGGAATAGAGTTAACTCATTCGAATCATCCATGCTAACAAATATTTTGCTGCGCTATAAGGATTCATTAAAACCCGTATGGTATGCTTGCCATTACTCTATATATGCTAAAGTTTTCCATATTAATAAAGTGGAGGAAACATGAGACTTCCAATCATGAGTAAGATCATCATCTCGTTATTTCAGTTTAAATGCCGAGTTCCTTTTTGATTTTGCTTTTCTTGCTTGAGTTCAATCAAGTTTAAGCTTGGGGAGGTTGATGTCTGTGAAATATAGCCATCCACACTCACATTTAAACTGGATATTATTCATAGTTTTGATGAAACATCTCTCTAAAACCTGGCACTAATGCATAATGATCAAAGGGGTATGCAATCCTTTCTTGCTATTTTTCCTACACAGATAATGACGTATAATGATGGGAATCACAACATAAAATTCAAAGGTACGAGATTTCCAACATGTCAAAGAAACCAGGAGTCGTGAAGAGGATCCAACAGGCATAACGACCAACTATACGACGGGAATAAAATTCTGGTCGTATAGTTGCCATCGACTCTGCTAGGTCAAACAAAACAACTTTCGTGAAGGGACCCCTATATAAAGAGGCCTCGGGCGACGAGAAAAGGGATCTCGATCATCTCGCTTCACCACCGATGACACCTAGCCATCAGAAACCACACCACCGGAGGAATAGATCTAGATCTAATCTCCAAACCCTTCTCCACCACCATAGCCATATTCCACCACTTGTAATAGTAGATCTCTTCTCCAATTGGCGTCATTGTAAGACTATTTGCTATCAATATTATGATCTCTATTACATGTTTATGATTGTTGATTTCATCTTTGTGTGTGAGTAATTCTCCTTGAGCTAAGGGCTTCGGCCTAGCCATGTAGCATGTGCATGTTATTTATCATAGATGGTATCATGTATTGGTTTGCATGACATGATGATTATTGTACCCTCTATTGCCTCAATCTAAGGACTTTTCAGGTACCAAGACCCTGAGGATTGATCCAAGTATAGGGAGTGTGAGCAATGACTAATCTGCATGATGGGAACCCTAGTGATAGAAGGGGTAGTACGGCTGTATGTGAGGGATTTACATGGGATTAACGGTGACGTCACTATTCATACCATTAGTTCTCTTTCTTCTATGGATGAGACTAGTAGGTCATTGTTATAAGCGGTTGCAGAGGCAATAGAAATTATGGATGCACTGCCAACATATAATTATCTTGCTCTAACAATTACATGCATAATTTATTATTATCTTTTATTCCCATTAGATGTTTTGCACAACAACTGGTGAAACCGAAATCCCCAGGCCCTCTATCTCTCCATCGTCAACAACAACAAAAAGATCGCAAACTCTTGGTCTGGTGAAAACACGAAAGGAATTCTAAAACTCCCGAAGGTCCGTTAAAGTAACTTCACTTAATTTCTGCTTCCCGAGAATTCGATAAACTTAGGTCTACTAGGGAAAAAGAACTATACTACACCCGTAATCCGGATCGAAGGTATCATCCCTTTTTCTGGCGCCGTTGTCGGGGAAGCAATAGCTACCCTGGTGAGGTTAGTAGGAACCTTGCTAGTTTTATTTCTTGTTTTTATTTTTTTTAGTTTGCTTTCAGTCTTTATTTGAATAACAAAAAAATTAGTTAGTCTTTTAATTCTTGTTTTTACCCTCATTAGTATTTGTTTAAGAAAATCCAAAAACATAGGAAATATGGCTGAAAAGAAGCTTGGAGAGTTTGCAACTCCCAATAATGATTATTTACGTACTCCTATTACTCAGCCGGCAATTAATGTTGAAGACTATGAAATTAAGCCCCACTATTTAAGTTTGGTTCAACAGAATCAATTTGGAGGCTCTGTTGTTGAATATGCAGGTATGCACTTAAATACTTTTACTAAAATATGTGATATGATGCACGATGTTGACCCCGATGCAGTCAAATTGCACTTATTTCCTTTCTCTCTTAGAGGAAGAGCAAAATAATGGTTGCTATCTTTGCCTAGAAATACTATTGCATCATGGGTGGAATGTACTTCTTTATTTATGACTAAATTCTTTCCACCTGCAAAGACTATGCAACTAAGATCTAATATTACTAGTTTTAGACAGGAAGAGCGTGAGCCACTAGCGCTTGCATGGGAGAGAATGAAAGAATGCATGAGAAACTGTCCCAATCATGGGATGGAAGATTGGTTAATTCTCCATTTATTTTATAATGCTCTTAACCCCGTGTTTAAGTCTATGCTTGATACTGCAGTTGGAGGAACATTTATGGGTAAACAAATTACCTAAGCAAAGCAACTGCTAGACAATATGTAAGACAACTATGCCCAATGGCATGTGCAAAGATCAAACAGAAAAAAAGATGAACTCCGTCACACCTCAAGCAAATGAAGAACTCAATGCTAAGTTGGATGAGCTTATATTAGCTTTCAAAGGTAAGGAAACCCAGGTAAGATATACTCCCGAACCAAATATTGAAGAAATAGACTTCATAGCACGTAAAAAATTATAACCCTGCTTGGAAAAATAATTATAACCCAAAGTTTTAGAAACACTATTCTAGTCCTGCAGGTAACTCTAATAGTAATACGGCATCAAGTAATGGTATTCTCCAGGAAACTCTTAAATATTTTATGCTCACAAAATGAGCAAAACAATATCCTAGTTAAAATAACGGAGAACCATGATGCTATGCTTGGAAAATTATCTAACCAAGTTGTTAGTTTGAGGAATGATTTGCAGGCCCTCCAGGAAAGAACAAGGATTATTGAGGCACAACTAGGTAAGATAACCGAGAGACAAACTCTCATTCTAGCTAAATTTGCAGGTAAAGCTGAGCCCAATCCAGTAGAAGACCTCAAGATGATAAGAACCCAAAGGGAGGAGCCTGGAGAACTAGAATATAACAATGCTCCTTCACCAAATTACATAGTTAAAGATCTTGTAAAAAGGATCAATATCAAGATTCCGGTAAGTGAAGGAAATGAGGAAGCCATGTATCAACACTTCGTTAATCAGGTAGCAACAAAGGTACGTGATATGGAGGAAGAATATAAGAAAATTGCTAAAAAATTACCTATAAGCTTGATGATATATTTGAGCCTACTATTAAGATTAAAATTCGGACTAATGAAATAGCTGCACTTTGTGATCTAGGTATAAGTGTTTCAACAATTCCTAAGAGAATTTTTAATAAGTTAAATCTTGGCTCTTTTAAAATTACTGAGTTAAAATTGCATCTAGCAAATTCTACCTACAAACAAGCAGTAGGAATTAAGGTGAACACCTTAGTATACATTAAAGGCTGTCCTTCTCTCATTGATTTTGTTATTGTTGACATGCTTGAATATGCTACTGCTCCTATCATATTAGGCCGTCCTTTCTTAAGAACTATTAAGGTTGTGATTAATCTGCATGAAGGGAACGTGAATTTCCAATTGCCTTCACGGGATCCTTTTGTTATTCATTTTCCCAGGAAAAAGAAAGCCAAGCAAGATGAGGAGGAGACCATCACTTTGAAGGCCAACTATTTTGGAGTGGGTGTTCCACTCATCTGGCCTAATTGAGCAACATCAAGGTCAAGATATTGACCATAAAAGAGCGCTGCATGGGAGGCAACACATGTGAAATAAAGGTTTGCGTAAAGTTTTTAAAGTTTACTTTAAGTTTTATGTTGAATAAAGAGTGCTAGAAAATTCCAGTGAGAAGGAGAGATTCAGTGGTACTAAAAATTCCTATTTTATACATGCTAATGTTAGTTGACAATTTAGTCTGTCATTTTTCTGTCAAACATGGTGTTTCGCTAAGTTTTAGTCTAAAAATTAATTCTTAAATAAATAGAATTTTTTTGACGTCTACAGTACCTTTAACAACCAACTACACGGCGGGAATAAAAATTCTAGCCGTATACTTCCGTCCGTATAGTTATTTGAGCCATCGACAAATTTTCTTCTCTAGGTACCGAAGGTTTAATGACTAACTATATGGAGGGACCATTTTGGTTTGGCCGTATAGTTATAGCCGCCAGGAAAGGAACCCTAGAAACCCTAATTTTTGTTGCTAGACCAACTATATGGCGGGAACAAAGTGTTCTAGCCATATAGTTGCGAGCGTATAGTTGCTTCCGACCACTTAAATGCACGGAAATGTACCCGAAACACCAAAACTTCAATCCTTTTTCTCTCTTCTACCTCCAAACTCTCTCAAAACCTCAAGAGATCTTCATCTCTACTCAATTTCATTCGATTTCCTTGCACACAAGTGATCGGTATGTTTCTCCTCCGATCCTCTAATTACTTTTTGCAAATTCATCTCTGATCCTTTGTCATTATCAATCTAAGATGAGACTTACTTTGAACTAGTTGCCATGATTCTCTTGCCTAGATTATTGTGTTGAGGAGATTGTTTACTATGTTCTGATGAGGAATATGCTATGCTTATTATTGTTGGATCAAAAAGTTTTATTTTTGTGTTTCTTATTTTATTTTAGAAGATTAACACAAGGATCCAAACGCGTGCTCTTGCCGCCACTAGTTCTTCTCGGGCTGCAGCTTAGGAACGCATGGGGATAAGATTCAGGAATGAGTCCCACCGTGATCGTTTCGATAGGATCAAAAACCGAGAAGTGAAGGCAAACAAGTGGGATTATCCCGTCATATTGAACCAACTCGGTATTTCTGATGACTTTAATTTACTATGGAATAGAGTTGGCCTGCAAAACTTTCTTTTACATGATGCACCTACCTATCGCGGGTTAACTATTGAATTTCTAAGTTCTTTGAAAAGCACCGTTAAAACATGGCATTGAGAGGATAGGATTTCTTTCCGACTTATGAACAACAATTATTCGTTATCACTTGATGAATGGTGCAATTTTTTGGTTTACCCAACAATGATCCTAATGCTCTACGCGCATCTTTTACTAGCATAGAACCTTCCCCAAAACTCTGCTATAATAGAATGAGCTTCACTTCTAGAGTCAGCAAAGGGAAAATATTTAACATCCTGCTATTCGCTACTTGTTCTATGTTATTGCTAACACCTTGCAGGCGCGTAATGAGTTTACAAGATTCAATGATGAGGATATTTTGGTCCTCGCAAAAGCTTCTTTCAACTACAACAACTTGTCACTCCAACTGGGCGCAATTCTTGTGCGCTACTTGGAGTACCAATCCTCCCAAAGCCAAGGAACAATCACATGTGGAGGCATCATCACTGTGCTTGCCAATGCCCTGGGCATCGACCTAGGTGAGTTGCAGCCAGTGCTAGGTGAGCTACGTGTTGGTTTCTCCACTTTAAAGGCTTGTGGAATGCTCACTAGGAGAGGTGGTGTTTATTACCTGCATATTGCTGGAGCTGGGCGTCTCTACCCTGCTCCTCTGCCTAATGGTCTTTTTGTAGGGTTCGCAGCATAGAAAACAAAAATTTTCCTACGATGTGAACTATATACCAAGATCTATCTACTAGATACAAACAACGGGCGGATGTATATCTGTAGAGAACATACCCTTGAAGACCGACAAAGCTTAACGAGTTCAACTCGTGGTTGATGTAGACGATCTCTTGCCGATCTCAAGATCGAGAGGAAGTCCTAGCGCCGCAAATCAGCAGCGCATCCGTGCTCGCACACACGTTCGAGGCACCGAGCAACCTCCGCCTCCTCGCTCCAGCGATGCAGAGGAAGCACAACTCTTTCTTGCCGAATAGCCACCGGGAACATGTATCTCGCTAGTCCGAGACCATGGGGGATAAATTCTAGAGGGGGAGAGAGATCCTTCACGAGGAGGTGTGTGAGACAAGTGAGGAGGGGGGCTCCTTTTATAGGAGGAGGGGGGCACCCAAGGGGGTAGCCGCCGGCCATGGGGGTTGCCCCCTCCCCTCCTTCATTCATGTGGGTGGACACTCCACTCACAAAATGCCCTTTAAAATCCCTCCACTCAAAAGTCCACTCAAATTCCCATTAAATTTCCACCAAATTTAATGCAAACTCTCATTAAATAAAACTCTTTTATTTTATTCAGAATTTTGTCAATTACTTTAATGACAAACATTCACAAATAACCCCTTGCTAGAATTCTATTTCACATGCATAACCACTTTATGCAATTTCACTCGAAAACCTGTTTCGGTATCTAGTGAAATAAATTCCTGCGCTTGTTCATTCTTTCGGCATGAAACATTTGCTCCAATTGGATGTCGGTGTCTCTTAAGTGTGTCACCCTACGGTTCGTGAATAATGCGGACATGATCGAGACCTCTCTCGGATCAATAATCAGAAGCGGGATCTGGAGACCCATACTGACTCCCACACATTCAACGATGACTTTCTTGTGATCGTCGGAACCTTTTACGCTAGTATCTTAATCCCTTTGTTTCACGATATATTACATGTCCGAGATTCGATCATCGGTGTCTCCATACCTAGTTTGATCTCGTTACCGACATGAACTCTTTTCTCGTTCCTGTGATATAACATTCTACTGATCAAATCACTTGCTTGCAAGATAATCAATGTGATATCACCGAGAGGGCCCAGAGTATATCTATCCGTCATCGGGATGAACAAATTCCACTCTCGATCCATGAGCCTCAACATAACACTTTATTAGTTCTGAATCCATCTTTATAATCACCCTGTTACGGTGTGACGTTTGATGTTATCAAGAAACTCTTCCGGTGTTAGTGATTGACATGATCTCATGGTCTAAGGATTAGGATCACTTCGTAAGTTGTTATAGAAATATAAACTCAATGACTTTGATCGTAATGCTATACTTCGGATGAATGTTCATCACACCATTACACTAATGTTGTGATCCCGTTATTAACAACATCCAATGTCCATGATCAGGAAACCTTGATCATCTTGTTAATCAACGAGCTAGTTTATGAGAGAGGCATAACTAGGAACTTTCTGTTTGTTTATTAAACACACATGTATTAACGTTTCCGTATTAATACAATTATAGCATGCAAAATAAACATCTATCATATACTTGGAATACACATAATAAACACTTTATTATTGCCTCTCAGGGCATATTCCATTCAGTCTCCCACTTGCACTAGAGACAATAATCTAGTTACATAGTGATAAATCTAACACCCATTGAGTTCTGGTGTTGATCATGTTTTGCTCTAGGGAGAGTTTTAGTCAACGGATCTGCTACATTGAGATCCGTATGTACTTAACAAATCTTTATATCTCCATCCTTGACATGCTCGCGGATGGAGTGAAACCGGCGCTTAATATGCTTGGAATACTTGTGAGACCTTGGCTCTTTGGCATTGGCAATGGCACCATTGTTGTCACAATAGATCACCATTGGGTCCAACGCGTTTTCCACCACTCCTAGTTCGGATATGAACTCCTTCATCCAAACTGCTTCCTGAGCCGCTTCTGAAGCAGCAACATATTCGGCCTCCGTTGTTGATCCCGCTACCACAGGTTGTTTGGAGCTCCTCCAACTAACCGCTCCGCCATTCATGAGAAATACGTATCCGGATTGAGACTTAGAGTCATCCGGATTGGTGTCAAAGCTAGCGTCGACATAACACTTAGCGACGAGCTCTTCTTCACCTTCATATACAAGAAACATATCCTTAGTTCTTCGTAAGTACTTAAGGATATTCTTGACCGCTATCCAGTGTTCCGAACCTGGATCCGATTGGTACCTACTAGTCAAACTAATAGCATGTGCCACATCCGGTCTTGTACATAGCATGGCGTACATTATAGAGCCTATGGCTGAAGCATAGGGGACTTTGTCCATTATCTCTCTTTCTTCCGCCGAAGCCGGACTTTGAGTCTTACTCAATGTCTTGCCTTGCAACATAGGTAAGAACCCCTTCTTACTTCCGTACATTTTAAACTTCTTTAAAATCTTATCAAGGTATGTACTTTGCGATAGCCCTATTAGGCGCCTAGATCTATCTCTATAGATCTTTATGCCTAATATGTATGACGCTTCACCTAGGTCCTTCATTGAAAATTTGCTGTTTAGATAACTTTTAACACTGTTTAAAAGATCTATATCATTTCCGATCAATAATATGTCATCCACATATAATATCAGAAATGCCACATTGCTCCCACTCACTTTCTTGTAAATACAAGCTTCTCCATAAGTTTGGACAAATCCAAACTCTTTGATCACCTCATCAAAGCGGAGATTCCAACTTCGTGATGCTTGCTTCAATCCATAGATGGATCGCTGAAGCTTGCACACCTTGTTAGCATCCTTAGGATCGACAAAACCCTTTGGTTGTATCATATACAACTCTTCTTCAATATTACCATTGAGAAACGCGGTTTTGACATCCATCTGCCATATCTCATAATCGAAATATGCAGCAATTGCTAACATAATCCTAACTGACTTTAGCATCGCTACGGGAGAGAAAGTCTCATCGTAGTCAACTCCTTGAATTTGTCGAAACCCCTTTGCGACAAGTCGAGCTTTATAGACGGTCACATTACCATCAGCATCAGTTTTCCTTTTGAAAATCCATTTGTTCTCCATGGCCTTTCGGTCGTGAGGTAATTCCACCAAGTTCCAAACTTGATTTTCATACATGGATTCCATCTCAGATTTCATGGCTTCTAACCATTTGTTGGAATCCGGGCTCATCATCGCTTCTTCATACGTCGCAGGGTCATCATTTTCATCAACCATGAAATTCATGACAGGATTTCCGTACGGCTCGGGAGCTGCACGCGTCCTGTTTGACCTGCGAGGTTCGGTAGTACTCTCTTTTGGAGTTTCATGATCATTATCATTAGTTCCCTCTTCAACAGGTGGAGCCAACTCCGGAACAACTTCCGGCGCTGCGCTACTCGCCATACTTTGAAGAGAAGGTTCCACAACCTCTTCGAGTTCTACCTTCCGACTACTCACACCTTTCGCGAGAAACTCTTTCTCTAGAAAGGATCCATTCTTGGCAACAAAAACCTTGCCCTCGGATCTGTGATAGAAGGAATACCCAATAGTTTCTTTAGGGTATCCTATGAAGACGCATTTTTCCGCTTTGGGTTCGAGTTTATCCGGTTGAAGCTTCTTCACATAAACATCGCATCCCCAAACTTTAAGAAATGACATCTTAGGTTTGTTTCCAAACCACAATTCATACGGTGTCTTTTCAACGGATTTAGATCGTGCCCGATTTAAAGTGAATGCAGCAGTTTCTAGTGCATAACCCTAAAATGACAACGGCAAGTCCGTCAGAGACATCATAGATCGAACCATATCTAATAAAGTACGATTACGACGTTCCGACACACCATTTCGCTGTGGTGTTCCGGCAAGTGTGAGTTGTGAAACAATTCCACACTCTTTCATGTGAGTGCTAAACTCGTAACTTAGATACTCACCTCCACGGTCGGACCGTAGAAATTTGATCTTTCTATTACGATGATTTTCCACTTCATTCTGAAATTCCTTGAACTTTTCAAAGGTTTTAGACTTGTGTTTCATCAAGTAGATATAACCGTATCTACTCAAATCATCCGTGAAAGTAACAAAATAACGATATCCACCTCGCGCCGACACACTCATTGGACCACATACATCAGAATGTATGATTTCCAATAAATCTGTCGCCCGTTCCATTGAACCGGAAAACGGCGTTCTAGTCATCTTGCCCATAAGGCATGGCTCACATGTATCAAATGATTCATAATCAAGTGATTCCAAAATTCCATCCGAATGGAGCTTCTTCATGCGTTTAACGCCAATATGACCTAGACGGCAGTGCCACATATATGCGGATATATCATCATTAAGTTTAATCCTTTTAGCATCAACATTATGAATATGTGTAACATTATCATCGAGATCTAATAGAAATAAACCATTCATCATCGGTGCATGACCATAAAAGATTTCATTCATATAAATGGAACAACCATTGTTCTCGGATTTAAATGAATAACCACTTCGCATCAAACACGATCCAGATACAATGTTCATGCTCAGTGCAGGCACCAGATAACATTTATTCAAGTTTATAACTAATCCCGACGGTAAGTTGAGAGGCAGCGTTCCGACGGCGATCACATCAACGCTTGATCCATTGCCGACACGCATCTTGACCTCACCCCTTGCTAGCGGTCGCTTGTTCCGCAACCCCTGATTCGAGTTACAAATATTAGCAACTGAACTGGTATCAAATACCCAGGTGCTACTGCGAGCACTAGTCAAGTACACATCAATAACATGTATATCATATATACCTTTGTTTGCCTTGCCGGCCTTCTTGTCTGCCAGATACTTGGGGCATTTGCGCTTCCAGTGGCCAGTCCCCTTACAATAGTAGCACTCGGAATCAGACTTAGGTCCAACTCGGGGTTTCTTTTCAGGCGCGGCAACAGGCTTGCCTCCCTTACTTCCCTTCCGTTTTCCCTTCTTGTCTTTCTTGAAACCAGTGTTCCTATTGATCATCAACACTTGATGTTCCTTTTGGATCTCCACTTCTGCAGTTTTAAGCATTGACAGAAGCTCGGGGAGAGACTTCTTCATGCTAAGCTCTTATAGCTAGGTGGCAGAGACTGCAGAACACGATGGATGCCTAAGTCAATGGGAATCGATATTCCCAAGGACACAAGCTTATCGGCGTAACCCGACATCTTGAGTACATGCTCACTAACGGAGTTGTGCTCTTCCATCATGCAGCTAAAGAACTTTTCTGAAGCGTTGTAGCTCTTTACAGCAGCATGTGTGTCAAAAATCATTTTCAACTCACCCATTGTATCAAATGCATTGCCGTTTTCGAAACGCTTTCGAAGTTCCGGCTCTAGCCCATACAATATGCCGCAATGAACTAAGTTGTGGTCCTCCTGACGAGTCTGATAGACATTCTTCTCCTTGTCAGGGGCATCATCTAAAGGTGGGGGGCCTAACGGCGCTTCTAGCACATATTGATTTTGTGCAGCAGAGAGGAGAATCCTCAAATTCATGGCCCATTCGGTAAAGTTTCTATCGTTCGTTGCTAGTTTCTCTTTCTCTATGAACACATTGAAATTAAAAGCAGGTGGTGCCATCTACAACAGAATTTGTAAAGTTTAGACTAAGTGTATGATAGATTGAGTTCAACTAATCTATATTACGAATGAACTCCCACTCAAAAACGACATCCCTCGTGCCTTTTTGGTGATTACATGAACCAAATCCACTACACCAAGTCCGATCATCACATGAGTCGGTATAGCTTCAAAGGCGAGCATCAAATGGGCATCATATCAACTATATGACTCATGCTTAACCTTTCGGTCCGTGTTCCGAGGCCATGTCTGTACATGCTAGGCTCGCCAAGTTAGAACCTTAGTATTCGCGTGTGTAACTATTTTACACCCGAAATATGGTCGTGGATCCAAGAACACCCGATCATCACGTGATGTCTTGGAGCGACGAAAACATAATCGGTGCATACTAAAGGAAGAACACATTCTTATCTTGATATTTAAATGAGGGATCATCTTATTATGCTAACAAAGCGCTAAACAAGCAATATAAGATGCTATCAAACATCATATGTTTATTAGTGAAATGATATGGTTCCCGCAGATGATCTCTATCATGTGCATCGTGGTATGATCACTATCATACCTATATGTGTAAATCCAAGATCTATGGATTTTACACGCTATGTGTGTTGTAAGAGTATCATCTCATACTTATACTTACAACACTACCATATCATAACACTAGCCCAGCAACAATCTAAACTAGACGCCTCTAATTTATCCATTACAAGTTTTATGTGGCTTAGGGCTTTCGAGATAGAACCGTTCTTACCTACGAACAAGAACCACAACGAGGATAATCAAATTGTTGACAACTCGCTTGCAAAATAGATATTGACTATAGTAGGAGAGACAGACACCCTCTAGCCACTTATGCAAACTAGTTGCATGTCAAGCGTGGAACAAGTCTCATGTGCGAGGACATGTAAAGTTTGTCCGGGCCGCTTCATCCCACTATGCCACCAATATCCAAAATTACAACAAAAGAGCAACAACATGATCATCATCGCCCACATACTCATATGTGTACTACCCGTGTAAAGTATCTACGCATAGATCCGGCTCTGATACCACTGTAGGGTTCGCAGCATAGAAAACAAAAAATTTCCTATGATGTGAACTATATACCAAGATCTATCTACTAGATACAAACAACGGGCGAATGTATATCCGTAGAGAACATACCCTTGAATACCGACAGAGCTTAACGAGTTCAACTCGTGGTTGATGTAGACGATCTCTTGTCGATCTCAAGATCGAGAGGAAGTCCTAGTGCCGCAAATCAGCAGCGCATCCGTACTCGCACACACGTTCGAGGCACCGAGCAACCTCCGCCTCCTCGCTCCAGCGATGCAGCGGAAGCACAACTCTTTCTTGCCTAATAGCCACCGGGAACATGTATCTCGCTAGTCCGAGACCATGGGGGATAAATTCTAGAGGGGGAGAGAGATCCTTCACGAGGAGGTGTGTGAGAAAAGTGAGGAGGGGGGATCCTTTTATAGGAGGAGGGGGGCACCCAAGGGGGTGGCCGCCGGCCATGGGGCTGCCCCCTCCCCTCCTTCATTCATGTGGGTGGACACTCCACTCACAAAATGCCCTTTAAAATCCCTCCACTCAAAAGTCCACTCAAATTCCCATTAAATTTCCACCAAATTTAATGCAAACTCTCATTAAATAAAACTCTTTTATTTTATTCAGAATTTTGTCAATTACTTTAATGACAAACATTCACAAATAACCCCTTGCTAGAATTCTATTTCACATGCATAACCACTTTATGCAATTTCACCCGAAAACCTGTTTCGGTATCTAGTGAAATAAATTCCTGCGCTTGTTCATTCTTTCGGCATGAAACATTTGCTCCAATTGGATGTCGGTGTCTCTTAAGTGTGTCACCCTACGGTTCGTGAATAATGCGGACATGATCGAGACCCCTCTAGGATAAATAATCAGAAGCGGGATCTGGAGACCCATACTGACTCCCACACATTCAACGATGACTTTCTTCTGATCGTCGGAACCTTTTACGCTAGTATCTTAATCCCTTTGTTTCACGATATATTACATGTCCGAGATTCGATCATCGGTGTCTCCATAACTAGTTTGATCTCGTTACCGACATGCACTCTTTTCTCGTTCCTGTGATATAACATTCTAGTGATCAAATCACTTGCTTGCAAGATAATCAATGTGATATCACCGAGAGGGCCCAGAGTATATCTATCCGTCATCGGGATGAACAAATTCCACTCTCGATCCATGAGCCTCAACATAACACTTTATTAGTTCTGAATCCATCTTTATAATCACCCTGTTATGGTGTTACATTTGATGTTATCAAGAAACTCTTCCGGTGTTAGTGATTGACATGATCTCATGGTCTAAGGATTAGGATCACTTCGTAAGTTGTTATAGCAATATAAACTCAATGACTTTGATCGTAATGCTATACTTCGGATGAATGTTCATCACACCATTACACTAATGCTGTGATCCTGTTATTAACAACATCCAATGTCCATGATCAGGAAAACTTGATCATCTTGTTAATCAACGAGCTAGTTTATGAGAGAGGCATAACTAGGAACTTTCTGTTTGTTTATTAAACACACATGTATTAACGTTTTCGTATTAATACAATTATAGCATGCAAAATAATCATCTATCATATACTTGGAATACACATAATAAACACTTTATTATTGCCTCTCAGGGCATATTCCCTTCACTTTTATCTATCGAGGAAGGACGCGTGCTTTATGACTTGTAGGTTGAGCAACACCAACCCGAGGAGGAGATCCCGGAAGAGGATGAGGACCAAGAGGAGGAGCAAGAAGTTCATTATCAAGAGGAGCAGCCACCGAACCGGTTCGCTACATATCAAGACTTCCAAGAACTTGGAGGGACTATGGAGGGGATGCATAATGTCGCCCTGAACCTCCGAGAAACAACAAGTAACTTATCAACTCAATTTGCGGACTAGATTTTGATGACTCCTTGATGGCGCTAGAGAACTTGGTGCTTGATGTGGAGTCTTGTTGGGAACCCCAAGAGCAACGTGTGAAGAGCACAGGAGCAAGTCTTCCCTCAGTTGAGACCGAGGTTATCGAACCAGAAGGAGGAAGGAAACGTCACACAGGTGTTGCAAGCAACACGGAGACCTGCACAACACAAACTCAAGACTTTGCCCCAACGAATTAGTGAGGTTGTCAAGCTCATCGATTTGCTGTAACAAAGGATTAAAAGTATGGTGTGGAAGGTAATGGTTTGCAGCAAGTAAACAAGTAACAACGGAAGATGTATCAATGGTAACGATTGGACCGGGGTCCATAGTTCACTAGAGGTGCTCTCCTTAGATAAACAACATGGCATGAAGGGTAAACAAATTAAAGCGGGGAAATTGACAGGAACTGAGCAAGGCATAACAATGCAATTACTAGCCAGAAAGATCCTATCAGGTTAATTGGGCAATACAACAATATACATAGACTGTCATCCAACTACATCTATTACTAGAAGTCCACCTTTAGGTTATCATCCGACCCCCCTCCAGTATTAAGTTGAAAGCAATAGACAACTGCTTTAAGAAAAGTGTGTAAGGTAAACAGTCCACATATTCCATGAACAAGAGACTGTTGTTTTCTCCCTAGTAGCAACAGCACATCTACAACCAAAGATATTATTGTCACTTCCCTTGGAAACTAGAGGCATGAACCCACTATCGAGCATAAATACTCCTTCTTGGAGTCACTAGCAACTACTTGGCCAAGATAACCACTAGCAACAGAGAGCATGCAAGATCACAAACAACACAGACATGATAGAATCATAAAGATAAAACCATTAATAAAACCAACATAATAATCTCAATATCCATCGGATCCCCGCAAACACAACATGCATGATTACAAATAGATTAGATCTTGATCATGAACGAAGCTCACAAGATCTATACATGAAAGCACAAAGGAGGAGATACAACCATCTAGCTACTACATGGACCCATAGTCCAAGGTGGAACTACTCACGAATCATACCGGAGAGAAGGCCTCCGGGATGATCTCCCCTCCGATAGGGTGCCGGGAAGAGCTTCAGATCCCCCCCCCCGATCTAGGGACGATGGTGGTGGCGGCTACAGATGGTTTCGTGGATTTCTGATCGGGTACTCAAGGTTTCTGCATCGGGGGCTTCTTATAGGCGAAGGGGCGAGACCGGGAGGCGGCTAGGGTGCCCAAACCCTAGCCAGGCGCGGGGCTGGGCCCACCCGTGCCTAGGGTGGGTCTGGCCCCCCTGGCTGGCCTTCCGGGCTCCCCTCTGGACTTCTTGCTCCCCACGGAAAGTTATTGACTTTGTCCTTTGTCTCGTCCAATTCCGAGAATATTTCTTTACTAACTTTTCTGGAACCAAAAACAGCAGAAAACAGGTATCTGGCACTGTTGCAACTTGTTAATAGGTTAGTACCAGAAAACATGTAAAAAGCACCTCAAAGTGTAGACAAGTAAATAAAAGTAGATACTAAACAAGCATGGAGCATCAAAAATTATAGATACGTTTTCGACGTATCAAAGTTACAACTTTTCCCGCCACCTCAATGATTTGAAGGGCTTGCAAAATCCTAAGCTTGGGGAGGTTTTCTATATATTCTTATTTGGCGTTCATTTGCTTTATTTTATTTCCGAGGTTATGCTTTTTATTTGAGTTTATAAGCACTTGTGTTTGCTTCCCCAACACTTTATCTTTAGTTATTTTATTTTGTTTTTGAGATTTTCAAGACAAGATTTGACGCCAATCTTCTATTCTTTAAATTCGCCTTCTCAAAAACCACAAAAAGATTTCTCTGTTTATCTTTATCTTCCCTCTTTCTTTTCTTTTCGCCTCAAGGTTCTCATGTATTTGCAGGAGAGTGATCGACTTCGAGTTTCCAAGAAACAAATCAAAAGGGAAGAGAGAAGTGGAACCAAACATGAGAGGTATTCCTTATGACTCCCCACTTTTGAAGTTTGAGAAACCCATGCTAGTTAGTAGTAAATGTTAAGATGTTATATCAGTGGAGTGAGTCTCTATATTGAAGTAAAATTTTGTTTGCATGGGTATTTAGTTGGGTACATTTTTGTTCCATCTCTTGTAGTTAACCAAGTCTTGCCTAAAAATTTGCTAAACAAGTCTAATAAGAAAACGTCTCACAATTGAAGACTTGTGTGTTGTAGTGTTTAGTATTGAAAGCTTATTCCTAGAGACAGTCAACACCACAAAAAATACTGATTGACTTGATAGCTCTCTTTGAAAAGATTTGTTCAATTGAATTAATGTTTAGCGGTTTTTGTGAGCATGCCAAAGTTTAACTTGTGAATCATAAGAATGATATAACACTATGCGTGTCAAACTTCATGGGATGCCAACAACTCCGCTAGCCTACGAACGATCTTCATGGAGGAAACTCCTAGATTTTGGCTATGATTTGATTAAACATTTGTAGCAGCAATGCTATAATGGGTAAGATTCTTGGCACTCTCAGCTAGCTGTAAACATGATGGAATCACTCCTCTGGCTGATATGATTAATCATTATGCAAAAGGAACAAAAACCTTAGTGATGCCACGAGTGTCCATCACAACTCGATAAACTAATGAATTTTTTTGGCATGCTCTCAATTACTTAAGAACTAAAATTCTTGAAGGACAATGAATAGAAAAGTAGTGCTTGAAAAGTCTTGATTTATTGAGGTGGGAGAATTGAGATACTTTAGTATATATGCTTTTTCATGACGAACTCTCACACTCTCAATTTTACATAATTATACTTTATTGTTCAAAGGCAAGCTTATGAGTTGACTACATGACATGGAATAAAGTTTACTCATTTGAATCATCCATGCTTACAATAATTTTGTTGCGCTATAAGGATTCATGAAACCCGTATGATATGCTTGCCATTACTCTATCTATGCTAAAGTTTTTCAAATTAATAAAGTGGAGGAAACATGAGACTACCAACCATGAGTAAGATCATCATCTCGTTATTTTATTTTAAATGTTGAGTTCCTTTTGGATTTTGGTTTTGTTGCTCGAGGACGATCAAGTTTAAGCTTGGGGAGGTTGATGGTTGTGAAATATAGCCATCCACACTCACATTTAAACTGGATATTATTCACAATTTTGATGAAATATCTCTCTAAACTCTGCCACAAATGCCTAATGATCAAAGGGGTATCCAATCCTTTCTTGCTATTTTTTCCTGCGCAGATAATGACTTATAATGATGGGAATCGCGTCAAAGAAACTAGGAGCGTGAAGAGGATCTAGCAGGCTTAACGACCAACTATACGGGGGAATAAAATTCCGTCCGTATAGTTGCCATCAACTCCATTAGGTCAAACAGAACAAATTTTGTGAAGGGACCCCTATATAAAGAGGCATCGGGCGATGGGAAAAGATCCCTCCTCGTTCTACCATTCACCCCTGACTCCATCTGCTTCGCCGACGGCGACACCCTTTCATTAGATCTAATCTCCAAACTCTTCTCCACCACCATAACCATATTCCACCACTTGTAATAGTAGATCTCTTCTCCAATTGGCGACATTGTAAGACTATTTGGTATGAATCTTATGATCTCTATTACAATGTTTATGATTATTGATTTCATCTCTATGTGTGAGTAATTCTCCTTGGGCTAAGGGCTTCGGCCTAGCCATGTAGCTTTTTGTGCATGTTATTTATAATAGATGGGATCATGTATTAGCTTGTATGACATGATGATTAAAGTACTCTTTCTTGCCTCAATCTAAGGACTTGTCAGGTACCCAAGACCCCAAGGATTGATCTAAGTATAGGGAGTGTGAGTAATGACTAATATGCAGGTTAGGAACCCAGTTAACAGAAGGGGAAGTACGGCTGTATGTGAGGGATTTGCTTGGGATTAACGGTGACATCACTATGCATATCATTAGTTCTCTTTATTCTATGTATGAGACTAGTAGGTTATTGCTATAGGCGGTTGCAGAGGCAATAGCAATTATGGATGCACTGCCCACATATAATTATCTTGCTCTAACAATTACATGCATACTTTATTATTATCGTTTATTACCATTAGATGTTTTGCATAGCTACTGGTGAAACCGAAAGCCCCAGGCCCTCTCTCTCTTTCCATCGTCAACAACAACAAAAAGATCGCACACTCTTGGTCTGGTGAAAACACAAAAGGAATTCTAAAACTCCCGAAGGTCCATTAAAGTAACTTTACTTTGCTTTCTGCTTTCCGAGGATTCGATAAACCTAGGTCTACTAGGGAAAAGGAACTATAATACATCTGTAATCCGGATCGAAGGTATCAGCCATATGCGCCGGAGTATACGAAATGGTTGCAAGAAGAAAATTTAGCACATGCGGTGCAAATAAAAATTAGACTGCAACTTTGGTGGCGTGGTTGTGGTAGATGAAGATGGCGAGTTGGTTGTCGATGGCGATTGAACTGTAGTGGTAGTATATGTCGTGGATCAAACCCGTTGTATTCATACACTTGTAGGAGCTCTTTCGCGTTTTTTGAAGAAGTTGTAGATATCGGGGATCAAACACGTTTTATTCATCTACATGTAGGAGCACGGCAACGCAGAACCCATTGGCGTTGACGAGGACCTTGATTGGTGGTGGCTACGACGATATGATACGTGTTGCGGGGTTGTTGGTGTAGATTGTTATCGACGATGCTGACTGACGATGATGCAAATGTGGACCTTTGTTGATGGGGAGGCACGTAATCGGGCATGATCATTTTGGTTAATGTCGGTGGAAACAATCTGGCGATGTGAGGATGAAGAAGCCGGCACGGCACGTGAAGGCATCCCTTAGAGCGCCGCACATCATGTCCTTGACACGATTATTGGCGAGGATTTGCCAGTGATTTTTCAAGGTTAGAGTAGAGGGGTGTGATGATGACATGCAACAGTGGCGATGCAATCCGATCTATAATTGGAGAAATAAGAACAAATGCCGGTCAAGCGACCGGCGAGAATTTTTTGACAAAATCTACTGATCTAATCTACGAGTTGCGTGGCCTAGGTGGAGACTGTTCTCCTTGGTGGAGGCACAACGGAAGTGGTGAGCTAAACCCTAGGACGAGAACCGAGAGGGTTGGATACCATGAAGGCAATAATAATTGATTGTATTGCTAGATTGATATTGCATATTGTGTGATTACATTTGAGTCCTTGGGTTGTTTATATAGTACTACAAGACTTGGGGACTAAGAACCCTAGTAGAGATAGAATCCAAAATTACCAAATATAGCAAACCATGACCTACTCTAATACATAAATGTGGTATACTCTAACATTCTTGAAGGTCCATGAAATTCAGAAATATGCTGAAAGAACATGTGTGCCCCCATGTGTGGTTTTGGTAATTAATGACAATGTTTTATGGACTTATGTTTGCATTGAGTTTTACTTGTAGGATTTGTCCATAGACAATGCTTGAACCATATGGTGGCTTCAAGGTTGGAATAAGAATAAAGTGAATAAGATCAAGTGTTGATCAATGTTTCATAATATGATCTCAAGTGTATCGTGCCATCCTTATGGTGATCATGGATATGTGAAGATATGCCTAAAAGAGAGGCTCTTCCATAGTGGAGTATGGGGGAGCATATTAACCAAGCTAGTGCAATCAAGAAAGGTGCTCCATCCTGAGGTGTGGAATATACAAGGCAAAGGTTTGATATTGATAGGGTTTCTTTCTAACTGGTCTCGTGGTGTTAGTTGGAGAGACCAGTTTATAGGATAGATAACTGTACTATCAAGAGGGGCTCTCAAGTGAGTAACTTGATCATATCCCTCGGTGAGAGCTCAAACCTTTGCATACTTGGCATCATATTTCTTGGTTCTTATCCATGATAGGATTTAGATATTGTGTCAATCTCTATGACAAGCTTAAGTTCATCGAAAACGGACTTCATATGCATTCTCTATTGTGTTTTCGATATTGGAGGTTTTACCGGTTTGTCTTTTATAGATAGGTTAAACCTTTCATCATTTGGTTCTATCCTCCATTGTTGTACTATGATGGTTCCCTGCATGATCTTGTAGAGCTCGTTACTATCTTCGAAACGAGCCCAAGATCATCAAAATCGGAGTCAGTATGAAAAAGTTATGATGGTTTCAGTTTTGCTGTTCCTGCCAGTTTTCAGGGGGCGGATTATCCGGCCATGGGGGCGGATTATCCGGCCCAATTTTTGGAAAACGGCTAAGGACTTTGAGGCGTGGCTCCCAGTAATGGGCGCGGATTTTCTGGCCCTTCGGGGGCGGATTATCCTCCCCTATACTGAGGCTCGCGCCGCCAAGTCCTTAGCCTTTTTTTGGCCCAGGGAACCCGGAATATCCGGGGGAGGGGCGGATTATCCGGCCTGGAAGGTCCCAAATGATCATATTTCGTTGGGGAGGGGTATAAATAGACCCCTTCTTCCTCCTTAGGCTGGTGGCTTGAATTCTCTCTCCTCCATTGTTTTAACCTTCAAGAGCTTGCAAATACTCTCAATCCCTCCCATATTTCTTGGATCTTTTGGGGGGATTTGAAAGGGGAGATCTAGATCTACAACTCCACCAATCCATCTCTCCTCTATGTGAGGGGAACATATTGGGATCTAGATCTTGGGGTTTCTTTTGTGGATTTCCTCGTGTGTTCTTCCTCTCTTATTCTCCCACTAGCTTTTGTAGCTTTTGTGGAATTTGGGATAGAAGGACTTGAGCACTTCCTGTGTTCTTGCCATTACATTTGGTGCATCGGTTTGAGTTCTCCTCGGAGGATTTAGTGAGTGGAAGTTGAGAACTTTTTACTCTTGGGTTCTTGGAACCCTAGACGGTTTGTTGGTGTTGCAGGTTGTGGCCTTGGTGGCGTTTGTTGGGAGCCTCCGATTAATTTGTGGAGAAGTGCCCCAACCTTGTGAGAGGTTCCGGTTGCCACCGACAAGTGCCCTGATAGTGGAAGTGTGGATCGATCCCGTTGGGGTGAGATTCACCGGAGAATAAGGGAGGCCTATTGTGGCGTAGGTGGTTTGATACCACCCCCTCTCCAACGAGACATACTCTCTTTATGGGAGGAACTCGATAATAAATCATCGTCTCTGCGTGCCTCGGTTATCTCTATACCCGAGCTATTTACTTATGCACTTTACTTTGTGATAGCCTTCGTGCTTGAATTATTATATCTATCTATCACATAGTTGCTTGTTTTGCTTAGCATAAGTTGTTGGTGCACATAGGTGAACCGTAGTTTATATAGGTTTTATGCTTGACAAAGTAAACGCTAGTTTTATTCCGCCTTTGTTAAGCCCATCTCGTAAAAGTTTTAAACCGCCTATTCACCCCCCCCCCCTCTAGGCGGCATCTCTATCCTTTTCAATTTGTATCAGAGCCCAGTCTCTCATTTTAGGCTTCACCGCCTTGATAGTAAATATGTCGGCTAGGGGATTAGTGCACAATGACATGTTCTTATTCGATGGCACAAATTATGATATATGGAAAACTCGTATGCTTATTCATTTTCGGGACATGGACCCAAATTTGGAGCGTATTGTAGATATAGGTTTTTCTCCTCCTATGGATTTCAAAAATCTATCTTGTGAGGATGAGAAAAACTTATATCTCGATGCTCAAGCTTCTAATGTGCTTGTTAATGCTTTGAGCTATGTAGTTACCTCTTCAACCATTCCTTTTTGGAGCGCTCATGAGTTATGGACAAAACTTCAAGATAAATATGTTGTGTCCAATATTGTTGAGGATGATTGTGTTGCTGCCACTTCCGGTCAAGATGAGTTCTCATCTTCTACCACTTCACCAACATGTGATTTTTCACAAGGTAATGATATGGTGAGTGGTGATAGAAATTACAATTTGGATAGTGTGCTTACTATTTATAATCCATCATCTCTATCTCGTTGCAATGATCTATCTTTGGACTTTAACACTTCTAGCACTACAAACTTCTTACATGCTTGTGTTAATAGTCCTTGCATATCATGTAGAAATGACTTGAATAAATCTCATGATTATATGCTTGTGTTTTCTTGTTGCCATGATAAAAATGCTTCTATTTCCTATAGTGCTTGTGTTGCTAACCATGTAGAGGAAACCAAAGATTCTATGGGCCAAGACAAGGTTTTGAATGAAGCCACAACTGCAATCTCATCTTCACCTTCTTTTGGTACCCACCTATGCCTTATGGATAGGGATTCAAAGGTAACTCCTACTTTCGAACCCATTACCTCTTGTGATGAGGAGGATGTGGATAATGTGGAAGAAGAGCTTGATATTGATGATTTATATGAAAAGGGTGAGATTGTTTATCGTTACCTTGTTAAGAATAATATTGCTTGCTCTAACTTTGTTGAAATCTTGGACTTTGCTATTAAGAGCAAAGAACATATTGATAAGTTAGAAGCACAAATTGAGGAGCAAGAAAACATAATTGATGAAAAGTTTGCGCTTGAGCATGAGTATGCTAATGAAATTGCTCAACTAAAGGACTCCCTTGAAGAAGAACAAACCACCAAAGAATCTCTTGAGGAGACTTTTACTCTAGAATTATATAGAGTAAAGGAATACCATGATAGAGAACTTGCGGTGGCAAACTCCTTCAAGATTAAAATGATGAACTTGACGTTGCTTATGCTAAACTTGTTGAGGATTTTAAGCACCTCGAAAATGGCTCTCGGGTCGTGAAGAGGGAGCTCATCAAACTGACCAAGTCGCATGAGCAACTTAAAGCTTCATACTCAAAAGAGCTTGCCAAGTTGCCCTCACCTCTTGCTAATAGTGATGATGCTTGTGCTACTAACTCTATTTCTTGTGAAGCATCTATTTTGAAGGAAAATGTTGAGCTAAAGGCTCAACTTGCGTTGCTAACTAGCAACTATGGGAAATTAGAAGAAAGTCGTGTTAAGCTCTCGAGCTCGCATGAGGATCCTCTAGTCTCCCATGGTAGGCTAAAGTTAGATCATGAGGCCATCGTGTCAAAGGTAACATCTAAAGGACCTCATGTGGACATTAGCACTATATCTACTCCAAATGTTATATTGCCATGTGCTAGTCCTTGTAATTCATCCTCTCACAACCATGCTATATCTCGTGATGAATTACATTCCGTGCCTTGTTGCTCTAACAATGTAGCATCTACTTCCTCTAGTACTTTTGTTGAAACTAACCATGTAGAGGAAATCAAAGAGCTCAAGGATCAAGTCACTTCTTTGAAGAATGACTTGAAAAAGGGTCATCAAGGGAAGGCCGCACTCGACAAAATCTTGAGTGTGCAAAAATCCAACAATGACAAGAGTGGGCTTGTATTCAACTCCAATGACAAGAACAAGTCCACCATCAAGTTGAAGCATAAGGGAAACAAGAAAAATGGCCAAGTTCAAGTCAAGAATCCGGCCAACATTGTTTGCTTCAAGTGCAAGGAAGAAGGGCACCATGTTAGATCTTTCCCATTGAAGAAAAAGCCTCTTAGTGTGAAGCAACAAGGGAAGCGGCCTCAAACCCCACCTCAAGTCATTGATGGGGCTCTTCCTAAGAGGACTACTCGAGCTCTTCCTCGAGTTGTGGCTTCACCTAAGAAGAAAGATGGCAAGATGAGAACTTGCTACATATGCCGTGAGAAGGGGCACATTTCTTCCTCATGCACTATTGGTATCTCCTCATACAATCCTATCATTATTGATGATGCTTATTCTCTTTGTAAGGATGAGGTTGGCAATGTGTTTGCCAAATTTGTTGGTGCCCAATGTGGTGTCAAGAAAAGAACCATTTGGGTGGCCAAGCCTATTGTTACTAACTTCTTAGGACCCAACTTGGTTGGGGACCATATAGCTAAAACTTGATCAATAGGTGTTGGTTGGAGGGCATTGGAGACTTGGTTACATTATGAAGAATTGAGGGATCTTCATCTAGTGTAATTGTCAAGTCAAGTCATGTGGATTATATTTCCTCTACTATATATCCAATGTTCCTCCTTGCGGTAACATATTCTTAACTCATTACATTGAAAGTTACTCGCCCCCTTGTGCATGTGTTGGTTTTGTATCTTCCATGCTCTTGTACATGTTGTGATTTCCACTTAATTATCTTGAGGAATCAAGCATATTTTTGTGTATTATTAGGTGGCACGCCATGTATGCGTGTTCCTTATGATTGAGCCTTTCTTGGGTATATTTGGTATCTTATTTGGCTCTTGTGAGAGATTAATGGACTATCCCATTTTGGGGGAGTGTTATGCTCGGGCATTCCACAATCCTAAAAATGTGTGTACATGAGAAATTTAAGTTCTATAATGTCCATTAATTATATCTATTTGGATCCGTTGCCTTGTGTTGGTTTTATGGTAGTATCACATTATGGCGGAGTCATATGCTTAGTGCATATTACAATCCTAAAAAATGTGATTCGAGGTTGTTTCACTTAGAATTGATATGGATAATTATCTAGCGCCTATGTGACACATTTGCTCTTACAAGTTCCAATTTGCTTGAATGCATTTATTGATCATATTTTGGATCTTGTATATGAGAGTGTTTCTTGGTATGTGTTTCCTCATATTTAGATCTCTATATCATCATGGAAACCATTTGCTTCAAGTTAATCTAATCACTAGTGATTGTGTGACTATTGGAAGCTACCAAGAATCTTGTTCGAAGTATCATGCTTAATTCTTATATTTTGTTATATGCTTCTTGTTGTGACTATGATCTTGGATATACATGCAAGCTATCTTGGGAAATTATTCCCAATATTTCTTGTCCTTGGACAATGAGTACTCAATTTATGGTAGAATTTATTGATCATATTCACTTTGGCCTTTGTTTAATTTTATCCTTTCTTTGGCCAAGAAAATGTTTTGTGTTGTATCCCAAGCCTTCCTTGCTTCTTTTGGATCTTCTTATTTTATTGATGTCCTCTTGTCTTTTACTTATTGTAGGTAGTAGTGATGATCCCATTTGTGTGCATTTTGCATTCAAAAGAAAATTCTATATAATTTACTACTTATGGGTGAGATCTCCTATATTATCTAGAACAATATTTTTATGCTTCCTTGTTTGATCCATATCGGGTTTTATGTGCTTGGAATTTTGATCTATTCTTTTTGGTATTTTGTGCCATCATGAAAAGTTTGGAGAGTTTGGTTTACTTGTTGGAACCGTACTCTTTTTGGGAGTTGGTTTTGTCCTTTTATGTGATTTATTGTATATCTTCCTTGTGTGTGCTTGTTTCGTTATGGGCATATGTCTTTGTGATGTTATCCATTTATAAACATACACACATATGTGAAGATAATGTTAGTTGATTCTTAATCCTTGGAGACCACCTTTCTATTCATTTTGATTCTTTGGTGGCTTCCAAATTTAATTGCCTATGGGTGCTTGTTCCTATTGTTTGCATATTTGGGCACTCATATTTGTTCTCTCATGCCTTGTATTGTTCAATGAACTTGGATGAGTGAGGATTCCATGATTATGCACCTTGTTCCCAAATGCAATTATCATAATTGGTGCATTATCTTTGGGGAGCTCATCTAATTCATTTAATAATGCTCATTCATCTTCTATCTCATTTATTGTGCCTTAAATGTTTATGGGGGAGTGAGGATTCCATATTTGTGCATTTTTGTATTTAAATACACCAATTTTAAAGTATGCACAAATCTTGGGGAGCTTCTCTGTTTTATTTAAGCATTTATTTGATCTTTCATGTGTTGTGTTTTAAATTCTTATGGGGAACAAGGATCCATATTTGTGCATTATGTATTCCAATGCATTTATTTTAAAATTGTGCACAAATATTGGGGAGCTTCTCTATTTGTTATTTAAAACACTCTTTTGCTCATATCATAATATCTTGTAGTTTCCATTTGGACTCATTTGTTGTTTTCAAATTGGTTTGTCGGATCTTGTGATTGCTTGCGTCTTTTATTTTATTCCTTTGGCAATCTTTGGGTCCTCTATATAGTTCTACTCCCTCCCAAGTATTCATCATTGTATATGTGCAAAGACACACCTTTTTGTCGTCTAGAACTATTCACCCATTTTGGCAATCAATGCCAATGGGGGAGATGTTTTGGAGGGTTTAAGGGAAGTTTGTTCTTAAGCATTTGCCTCTCATGCTCTTGCATCTTTGTTGTTGCTTTGCATGTTGAATATATAGAAGAAACTCCACCAACGGTAATGGTTCATCACACACGCATATATTGTGGGGGAGCTTGCTCTATATATTATGGGCATACCAACATCACATACTTGTGTAGTATTTGATGTTGGCGCAACCATTTTTTTCGTCATCAATTACCAAAATGGGTGAGATTGAAAGAACATGTGTGCCCCCATGTGTGGTTTTGGTAATTAATGACAATGTTTTATGGATTTATGTTTGCATTGAGTTTTACTTGTAGGATTTGTCCATAGACAATGCTTGAACCATATGGTGGCTTCAAGGTTGGAATACGAATAAAGTGAAGAAGATCAAGTGTTGATCAAGGTTTCATAAGATGATCTCAAGTGTATCGTGCCATCCTTATGGTGATCATGGATATGTGAAGATATGCCTAAAAGAGAGGCTCTTCCATAGTGGAGTATGGGGGAGCATCTTCACCAAGCTAGTGCAATCAAGAAAGGTGCTCCATCCTGAGGTGTTGAATATACAAGGCAAAGGTTTGATATTGATAGGGTTTCTTTCTAACTGGTCTCGTGGTGTTAGTTGGAGAGACCGGTTTATAGGATAGATAAACGTACTATCAAGAGGGGCTCTCAAGTGAGTAACTTGATCATATCCCTCGGTGAGATCTCAAACCTTTGCATACTTGGCATCATATTTCTTGGTTCTTATCCATGAGAGGATTTAGATATTGTGTCAATCTCTATGACAAGCTTAAGTTCATCGAAAACGGATTTCATATGCATTCTCTATTGTGTTTTCGATATTGGTGGTTTTCAGTTTGTCTTTTATAGATAGGTTAAACCTTTCATCATTTGGTTCTATCATCCATTGTTGTACTATGATGGTTCCCTGTATGATCTTGTAGATCTCGTTACTATCTTCGAAACGAGCCCAAGATCATCAAAATCGGAGTCCGTATGAAAAAGTTATGATGGTTTCAGTTTTGCTGTTCCTGCCAGTTTTCAGGGCGGCGGATTATCCGGCCATGGGGGCGGATTATCCGGCCCAATTTTTGGAAAACGGCTAAGGACTTTGAGGCGTGGCTCCCAGTAATGGGGCGGATTTTCTGGCCCTTCGGGGGCGGATTATCCGCCCCAAATATCTGCCCCTACACTGAGGCTCGCGCCGCCAAGTCCTTAGCCATTTTTTTGGCCCGGGGAACCCGGAATATCCGGGGGAGGGGCGGATTATCCGGCCTGGAAGGTCCCAAATGGTCATATTTCGTTGGGGAGGGGTATAAATAGACCCCTTCTTCCTCCTTAGGCTGGTGGCTTGAATTCTCTCTCCTCCATTGTTTTAACCTTCAAGAGCTTGCAAATACTCTCAATCCCTCCCATATTTCTTGAATCTTTTTGGGGGATTTGAAAGGGGAGATCTAGATCTACAACTCCACCAGTCCATCTCTCCTATATGTGAGGGGAACATATTGGGATCTAGATCTTGGGGTTTCTTTTGTGGATTTCCTCGTGTGTTCTTCCTCTCATATTCTCCCACTAGCTTTTGTAGCTTTTGTGGAATTTGGGAGAGAAGGACTTGAGCACTTCCTGTGTTCTTGCCATTGCATTTGGTGCATCGGTTTGAGTTCTCCTCGGAGGATTTAGTGAGTGAAAGTCGAGAAGCTTTTTACTCTGAACCCTAGACGGTTTGTTGGTGTTGTAGATTGTGGCCTTGGTGGCGTTTGTTGGGAGCCTCCGATTAATTTGTGGAGAAGTGCCCCAACCTTGTGAGAGGTTCCGGTTGCCACCGACAAGTGCCCCGATAGTGGAAGTGTGGATCGATCCCGTTGGGGTGAGATTCACCGGAGAATAAGGGAGGCCTATTGTGGCGTAGGTGGTTTGATACCACCCCCTCTCCAACGAGACGTACTCTCTTTATGGGAGGAACTCGGTAATAAATCATCGTCTCCGCGTGCCTCGATTATCTCTATACCCGAGCTATTTACTTATGCACTTTACTTTGTGATAGCCTTCGTGCTTGAATTATTATATCTAGCTATCACATAGTTGCTTGTTTTGCTTAGCATAAGTTGTTGGTGCACATAGGTGAACCGTAGTTTATATAGGTTTTATGCTTGACAAAGTAAACGCTAGTTTTATTCCGCCTTTGTTAAGCCCATCTCGTAAAAGTTTTAAACCGCCTATTCACCCCCCCCCCTCTAGGCGGCATCTGTATCCTTTTCATATGCAAAATAGGTTTCATGTCCACTAGAGTTATAACCCAAGTAGAGTTATAACCCAAATAAAGGAGATCTTTTGGGAAGTCTCCAAAACAAATGTAAAACAAGATTGTAACAGTATATATGATCCAAATATGGTGGAATATGTCACAATAAACTACAAATAACATGTATTCGTTCTCCACGATTTTTTATTTACCAGTTTTGCGTCATCCTTCTAAAGAAAACCACAAACACATAAAAAAGGTGCAATTATAACCAAAAGTACCAATTTGATAAACAACAATAAGATTATAGCTATCTTCCCCATACCAAATACCTCTCCACTTTTTTTATCATGGAATACTATATTTTTGGCTGACGTTGTGTTTTCCTGATCTTGTTGAATATGCTCTTGTATCTATCCATATGATTTAGGCAGCATCTATGAATCACCCATTTACTACCCAAGACCTTGCTTGTTGATGTTTGCATTTTAATTGCTTGTTAGGTCATTGAGTTTTTATCACCTTGGATGCAAAAGTGACCAAACCTCACTCCAGTTGAGCTTATATGACATCATTCTCCTTTCTAAGAGATGCTTCAAGAATATTATCTTTAGCAACATAAGCATTATCATAGATGGAGTTATATGCATTATAAGAAGGCCCATTAATAAATTTAGAATGAGAACCTTTTATTCCTTGTGAGAATAAGTGATGGAGACACATTCAGTTTTGATGGTTTTGGATCCAACATCCATGCTTTCAACCTTCATCTTAAGTTTCACTTTAGCAACTTTGATCTCCTTGTTTTCCTTCTTTAAGGTCATAGTCATCTCAATCAACTTTGAGGCTTGTTGGTTCTCCTTGAGAATTTTTTCCTCCAACTCTTGAACCTTCTTCTTCTTCATTGTTGGAAGAGTCTAAGTAATCAGACATATCCAAGAAAGTTCTCACTTCTAGTCAATATTGAAGTAGATTTTATTCTTCTTATCATCATCACCCTTGTATTTTTCACCTCTCTTGTTGACAAAATGAACATTGCTTCCACATCCATAGAAAATATTTTCAAGATCTTACTTTCTATAGCTCTTGTAAAAATTGCTCTTTGACCTTGGCTTGAACCTTTCATGGAAGGTCTTCGTAAATAGTGCTAATTATTCCATCCCTTCCTTATAGAAAGAGTTAGGTGGCATCATCTTGATCTTCTTCACTTTAGTGTACCACAATCTTCTCTCTAACTTTGAGAGCTAGACTTGGATTTTGAACCCTAGCTTGAGCGGCCTCGGTGAGTTTTGAATGCACAAGCATCTCATGAGTAGTATCCTTGAACTCAAGAAGAGTCTTAAAGACTGAAAATACATCACTACTGATGAGTCAAAAATTATAGCATATTTACCTTATGTTTTTGCAGAAGTAGAGTAGGATTTTTGGTATTTCACTGTTCTCCTTCGCACCTTTTTGTCCTTGTTTCAACAAGATCCCGTATTACTAAGTCGCTTGTGAGCATATCAATTAGGACTGTCATATTATGCAACAATATGATATTTCAAAGTGATAAATTTCATTTAATTGATTTTCATCGCATTTGGGAGATTTAAAGGTGGAGGAAGGCTACATAGGGCTTAATGACCAGTGGTTCGGGCGGAGCTCACCACCGTACCATCTGACCACCTGCCAGCGTGTCCGCCTAGTCAAATAATCCCATGATATGTCGGAAACGTATCCATAATTTTTTATGCTCCATGCTTGTTTAGTATCTACTTGCTTTGTCTACACTTTGAGGTGCTTTTTACATGTTTTCTGGTACTAACCTATTAACAAGTTGCCGCAGTGCCAGTTGCCTGTTTTCTGCTGTTTTTGGTTCCAGAAAAGCTAGTAAATAAATATTCTCGGAATTGGATGGGACAAACATCAAAGTCAATTACTTTCCGTGGGGAACAAGAAGTCCAGAGGGGAGACGAAGATGCATGCCAGGGCAGCCACAACCCCCCTAGGCGCGGGTGGGTCCTGCCCCGCGCCTAGGCAGGGTGTGGGGCCACTGGGCACCTCCTCGGCCTCCCCCTTCGCCTATAAGAAGCCCCCAATACAGAAACCCTAAGTACCCGATCAATATTCCATGAAACCTTCTGTAGCCGCCGCCACCGTCGTCCCTAGATCGGGGGGATCTGAAGTTCTTCCCAGCACCCTAACGGAGGGGAGATCATCCCGGAGGCCTTCTCTCCGGTATGATGCGTGAGTAGTTCCACCTTGGACTATGGGTCCATGTAGTAGCTAGATGGTTGTATCTCCTCCTTTGTGCTTTCATGTTGTAGGGTTCGCAGCATAGAAAACAAAAAATTTCCTACGATGGGAACAACTATGTACCAAGATCTATCTACTAGATACAAACAACGGGCGGATGTATATCCGTAGAGAACATACCCTTGAAGACCGACAAAGATTAACGAGTCCAAACTCGTGGTTGATGTAGACGATCTCTTGCCGATCTCAAGATCGAGAGGAAGTCCTAGCGCCGCAAAACAGCAGCGCATCCGTGCTCGCACACACGTTCGAGGCACCGAGCAACCTCCGCCTCCTCGCTCCAGCGATGCAGCGGAAGCACAACTCTTTCTTGCCGAATAGCCACCGGGAACATGTATCTCGCTAGTCCGAGACCATGGGGGATAAATTCTAGAGGGGAGAGAGATCCTTCACGAGGAGGTGTTTTGTGAGAGGAGGAGAGGGGGGCCTTTTATAGGGGAGAGGGGGGGCACCCAAGGGGCATGGCGCCCAGCCATGGGGCTGCCCCCACCTCTTCCACATTCATGTGGGTGGAGCTCCCACTCAAAATGAAAAGCCTCCACTCAAAAATCCACTCACATGCATTAAATTTCCACCAAATTTAATGCAAGCTCTCATTTAAATAAAACTCTTTTATTTATTTATTCAGAATTTTGTTAATTACTTTAATTAACAAACATTCACATAAAACCCCTTGCTAGTATTCCATTTCACATGCAGAACCAGTTTCAGCAATTTCAACCGAAACAGTTTCGGTGTCTAGTGAAATAAATTCCTGCGCTTTCCTTTTCTTTTTCGGCATGAAACTTTTGCTCCAATTGGATGTCGGTGTCTCTTAAGTGTGTCACCCTACGGTTCGCGAATAATGCGGACATGATCGAGACCCCTCTCGGATCAATAATCAGAAGCGGGATCTGGAGACCCATACTGACTCCCACACATTCAACGATGACTTTCTTGTGATCGTCGGAACCTTTTACGCTAGTATCTTAATCCTTTTGTTTCGCGATATATTACATGTCCGAGATTCGATCATCGGTATCTCCATACCTAGTTTGATCTCGTTACCGACATGCACTCTTTTCTCGTTCCCGTGATATAACATTCTAGTGATCAAATCACTTGCTTGCAAGCTAATCAATGTGATATCACCGAGAGGGCCCAGAGTATATCTATCCGTCATCGGGATGAACAAATTCTACTCTCGATCCATGGGCCTCAACATAACACTTAAGTAGTTCTGAATGCATCTTTATAATCACCCTGTTACGGTGTGACGTTTGATGTTATCAAGAAACTCTTCCGGTGTTAGTGATTGACATGATCTCATGGTCTAAGGATTAGGATCACTTCGTAAGTTGTTATAGCAATATAAACTCAATGACTTTGATCGTAATGCTATACCTCGGATGAATGTTCATCACACCATTACACTAATGTTGTGATCCCGTTATTAACAACATCCAATGTCCATGATCAGGAAACCTTGATCATCTTGTTAATCAACGAGCTAGTTTATAAGAGAGGCATAACTAGGAACTTTCTATTTGTTTATTAAACACACATGTATTAACGTTTCCGTATTAATACAATTATAGCATGCAAAATAAACATTTATCATAAACAAGGAATACGATAATAACCACTTTATTATTGCCTCTCGGGCATATTCCCTTCAGTCTCCCACTTGCACTAGAGACAATAATCTAGTTTGAGAACTTTGCGTATTGAAAACCTATGGCTTTCTGGTGTTCCATATACGCAATTGCAAGTGGTTAACATAATCTACGGATCTGACGCTTTCAGGTCCGTGTGTATTTGCATGTCTTTGCGTCTTCACGCATCACTCATTCTCCAATGAGATGGCATTGTATAAATTTGGTCTTTTGGTGAGACCTTTAGTTCCTTGGGATTAAAACACATCGATACTATTGTCATACAATATATCTTTAGTGTTAGCCCGTTGCGAACCACACCTTAGTTTGATAACAAACTACTTGACACAAATTCCCTCCTTTGCTGCTACTATAGCAGTCATATACTTAGCCTTTTGTTGTAGTATTCGTCACAATGTCTTAACTTTGGAACTCTTCCAAATCCATCATGGAATCTCCTTTCCATTACATTGTGCCACCCATAGTTTAAATTGAGATAAACTTAATTTGTATCTTGTGACAAAACTAGTATCAATGTAACGCTTTACAATGAACTATTTGTAATTGTTTGTCACCTCTACACAAATATATTCTTAGTTCTTCCAAAAGATCATAAGAATATCCTCACTATCGTCCAATGATCATTTTATGATTCATTCTGGTATATGCTCATAACACTTAGAGCATGGGACATATCTGGATGTGTACATATCATGGTATGACTGATCAAAACATTCTCGTGATTGCACTCATCAAGTGTCAAAGCACTTGAATCTTGTTTCACTTATCAAGTGTCGATACACTTGAATCTTGATTCAATTCCTTTCCATGCAACAAGAACTGTTTCTTGTCGTTTCTATATTGAACTCCTTCAATATCTCATATATGTACGTTTGGCATAAACATATTAGCGTTACAGTCTATCCACTATAGACATTCATGCTAAATATTCGGGTTTTGCCTAAATCTTTCATCGAAATGAAATTCTTAACCTTTGTCAATAAAAGATACATCATTTCTAATCAACAAGATGTCCTTCACATAATGTATTAGAAATATGTCTCAGCGCTCCCACTTAATTTCTTGAAAATGCAAGCATCTTCATCGTCTCCAGATGAAAAACTCATTTTTCATCATGGTGAAGATTCCAACTCCGCGATGCTTACTTCAACCATTGAAGTTTGCATGCCCTTTTAACATCCTTTGAATTTAACAAAACCCTTTGGACCGTGTCATGTACACGTCCTAGGTAACCATTCTATTAGAAGAACTTTGTTTTGTTTATTCATCTACCATATACCAAATTATATGTAGTGGTTGCTACTTTAATCCGTCCAGACTAAATATCGCTATGAAAGATCAAATCTTGTCATAGTCAACTCCTTGAACATTGTCATAAAATACTTTACGACATGTCGACTATTTCATAGATGTGAAACATCCATGTCTGTTTCTTTATAGATCCAAATACGACCGATAGGTTTTTACACCTTTCAGGAGGGTCTTCCAAGTTCAAAACTTGATTTCTCGTGTATGGAACTATCACGGATTTTATGGCTTCAAGCCATTTGACGGAGTCAGGGCCCATCATCGCTTCTTTGTATGTTTTCGGTTCATCATTGTCAAACAATAATGATTTACTCTCAAATCTTAGCATTTGATTGTTTAACCGACCTACTTGGTTCAATAGGAACTTAGATCTCCGTGACCACAACCTTTGAGGCACATAAGCTATGAGCATTATGGCAGCCTCCAGAACCATTTCCGGCGCTGCGCAACTCATCACATTTAGCTAAGGTTCGTTAACCTTATCAAAGTTCTATTGTCCTCCCGCTTAACATTTATGAAAAATTCCTTCTTCAAGAAACTTTACATTTCAAGCGACAAACCCTTTTGTCCTCGGTGTTATGGAGGAATAACCAATTGTTATTCGAAATAACCTACAAAGACATGCTCATCCGACTTTGGTTGTAAACATCTTACTTATGTTTAGTATACCAAAATTTAAGAAATGACAACTTGGGTTTTACCCCAAACCATAACTCCCATGGTGTCATTTCAACGGATCTAGATGGAGCTCTTTTCAGTGTAAAAGCGGTAGTCTCTAAAGCTTTAATCTTTTAAAACATAATGGCAGTTTTATAAATAACACCTTTGATCCAACCATGTCTCACAAGGTTTCATTACAAATCTCAAACACTCCATACTCCTATGGTGTTTCGAGAGATGTAAATCTAGGTGTTTTGCTAAACTTGCAACTCAAATAAATCCCTTTATGATAAAATCATAATTCATTTATTTTCTTGTTACACTTGTAACTCAAATAAATCCCTTTATGATCAAATCATAATTTATTTATTTTTCTTGTTACAATGATTTTCCACTTCATCTTGAAAGTCTTTGAAACATTTTCAAATATTTCATACTTCTTTCTCATTAAGTGAACATTCACTCAAAATTCCGGAGAAAGCATATGAAGTTGAAACCCATCGCTTACGACTACACATAATGGACTACATACATCGATATGTATAAATTCCAATAATTTAGTCGTTCGTTCTTCTTTGGCCTTTGAACGAAGTTTCAATTATCACGTGGAAAGTCTCACAAGCGTCACTTGATCAAATCAAAGACTCCAAAAATCCATGAATATGGAGATTCTTCATGTTTTCTTTCCAATATAATTTAAACAGCGATGTCACTTCATAAGTGATCTTTCAATCATTTGTCTTGCAACATTTTAGCATTAGGTTTTATGGATGTGATTTCTTCAACTAGATTTGTAAATCATCCATCTTATATGGAATACGGTAATTATTTGAACAACCTTTGTTCTTATAATACCTGATTCAAATAACAATTATTAAAACAAATCTTGAAGTCAAGCTTTGATGTCAACGAGAAATACAAACAACGGTTTGTTTGTTTTCGATGAACATCATCACATATTCTCTTGCTAGTTACTTAGGCCATTGTGGTTCATGAATTGCGTCATTCCATATGAAATTTCATACCAACCAATTCGGTATCCAATACCCAAGAACCACATTGTTTAACAAGCAAAGAATACAACCATAACATGTATATCATCCATATACCTAAATTGGATATTTCCAATCTTTTCTTTTCTGCCAAATATATTTTATAGATTCTCTTTCAGCATTTCCTTTTCCTTTTAAAAGAATCTATCAACATCAAAAGTGGCGCCATATACATGACACATAGTCCAAAGCGTGTATATTCAAATAATAATACCTTTGGACTTGCACTTTGAAGTAGATCACCATCATCAAAATGATCGGTATTCTTTCAAAATCCATTCTTTAGTAATCTTTTAGTGTAGTAAACACTTTACATACATCTTCTATTCATCCTTATCATGACGACTTTCATGATCAAGCCAATTTAGCTTATAAAGGAGAATCGTGAGTATAACATTACTTTCCAAAACCCTTTTGGATGATTAGGATGTCTAGCATCTCCAACCTTCGTAAATTCTCATCCAATATGAGAACATATATTATACTCTATCATATTGCAACCAAAACATTGTTTCAGATATCGTTATATCTGCCACACATGATGGTTTCTGAAACAATTCTTTCAGCTCCTAGATAAACTTGATATTAAAACAATCAAGAATCGTGGAGGCAAACATGATACTTAAGATACTAACACTGGAATTGTTACTCTCGATTTAATACCAATTATTAAATTTCACGGAGTAAATAGAGTTTGCTGAAAGTTTGCAATAGGACTTTAAACTTTGATTGACACTCAACACAATACGATACCAGTTCGTAAAGTAAATATCCAGAATTCTATAGTTCTATTATCTCAATTACAACTATGCATAAGGTGGTGAACGAATGCCAATGACTACAACAAATTATGCAAATTCACTTTGATTTAATTTATGATAAATTGAGTTATACTAATCCAAATTAGAAATGAACTCCCACTCAAAAACGACATCCCTCGTGTCTTTTTGGTGATTACATGAACCAAATCCACTACACCAAGTCCGATCATCACGTGAGTCGGCGTAGCTTCAAAGGCGAGCATCCATATGGTCATCATATCAAAACATATGACTCATGCTTAACCTTTCGGTCCGTGTTCCGAGGCCATGTCTGTACATGCTAGGCTCGCCAAGTAAGAACCTTAGTATTCGCGTGTGTAACTGTCTTACACCCGAGATATGCTCGTGGATTCAAGTACACCCGATCATCACGTGATGTCTTGAAGCGACGAAACATTGTCGGTGCATACTTAAGGAAGAACACATTTTTATCTTGATATCTAAATGAGGGATCATCTTATTATGCTAATAAAACGCCAAACAAGCAATATAAGATGCTATCAAACATCACATGTTTATTAGTGGAATGATATGGTTCTCGCATATGATCTCTATCATGCGCACCGTGGTATGATCACTATCATACCTTTATGTGTAAATCCAAGGTCTATGGAGTTTACACGTTATGTATGTTGTAAGAGTATCATCTCATACTTCTACTTACAACATCACCATATCATAACACTAGCCCAGCAACAATCTAAACTAGACGCCTCTAATTTATCCATTGCAAATTTTACGTGGCTTAGGGCTTTCGAAGATAGAACCGTTCTTACCTACAAACATGAACCACAACGAGGATAACCAAATTGTTGACAACTCGTTGCAAATTAGATATTGACTATAGTAGGAGAGACAAACACCCGCTAGCCACTTATGCAAAACTAGTTGCATGTCAAGCGTGGAACAGGTCTCATGTGCGAGGACATGTAAAGTTTGTCCGGGCCACTTCATCCCACTATGCCACCAATATCCAAAGTACAACTAAGAAGCAATAAAATGATCATCATCGCCCACATACTCATATGTGTACTACCCGTGCAAAGTATCTACGCATAGATCCGGCTCTGATACCACTGTAGGGTTCGCAGCATAGAAAACAAAAAATTTCCTACGATGGGAACAACTATGTACCAAGATCTATCTACTAGATACAAACAACGGGCGGATGTATATCCGTAGAGAACATACCCTTGAAGACCGACAAAGCTTAACGAGTCCAAACTCGTGGTTGATGTAGACGATCTCTTGCCGATCTCAAGATCGAGAGGAAGTCCTAGCGCCGCAAAACAGCAGCGCATCCGTGCTCGCACACACGTTCGAGGCACCGAGCAACCTCCGCCTCCTCGCTCCAGCGATGCAGCGGAAGCACAAATCTTTCTTGCCGAATAGCCACCGGGAACATGTATCTCGCTAGTCCGAGACCATGGGGGATAAATTCTAGAGGGGGAGAGAGATCCTTCACGAGGAGGTGTTTTGTGAGAGGAGGAGAGGGGGGCCTTTTATAGGGGAGAGGGGGGGCACCCAAGGGGCATGGCGCCCAGCCATGGGGCTGCCCCACCTCTTCCACATTCATGTGGGTGGAGCTCCCACTCAAAATGAAAAGCCTCCACTCCCATTAAAAAGCCTCCACTCAAAAATCCACTCACATGCATTAAATTTCCACCAAATTTAATGCAAGCTCTCATTTAAATAAAACTCTTTTATTTATTTATTCAGAATTTTGTTAATTACTTTAATTAACAAACATTCACATAAAACCCCTTGCTAGTATTCCATTTCACATGCAGAACCAGTTTCAGCAATTTCAACCGAAACAGTTTCGGTGTCTAGTGAAATAAATTCCTGCGCTTTCCTTTTCTTTTTCGGCATGAAACTTTTGCTCCAATTGGATGTCGGTGTCTCTTAAGTGTGTCACCCTACGGTTCGCGAATAATGCGGACATGATCGAGACCCCTCTCGGATCAATAATCAGAAGCGGGATCTGGAGACCCATACTGACTCCCACACATTCAACGATGACTTTCTTGTGATCGTCGGAACCTTTTACGCTAGTATCTTAATCCTTTTGTTTCGCGATATATTACATGTCCGAGATTCGATCATCGGTATCTCCATACCTAGTTTGATCTCGTTACCGGCATGCACTCTTTTCTCGTTCCCGTGATATAACATTCTAGTGATCAAATCACTTGCTTGCAAGCTAATCAATGTGATATCACCGAGAGGGCCCAGAGTATATCTATCCGTCATCGGGATGAACAAATTCTACTCTCGATCCATGGGCCTCAACATAACACTTAAGTAGTTCTGAATCCATCTTTATAATCACCCTGTTACGGTGTGACGTTTGATGTTATCAAGAAACTCTTCCGGTGTTAGTGATTGACATGATCTCATGGTCTAAGGATTAGGATCACTTCGTAAGTTGTTATAGCAATATAAACTCAATGACTTTGATCGTAATGCTATACCTCGGATGAATGTTCATCACACCATTACACTAATGTTGTGATCCCGTTATTAACAACATCCAATGTCCATGATCAGGAAACCTTGATCATCTTGTTAATCAACGAGCTAGTTTATAAGAGAGGCATAACTAGGAACTTTCTATTTGTTTATTAAACACACATGTATTAACGTTTCCGTATTAATACAATTATAGCATGCAAAATAAACATTTATCATAAACAAGGAATACGATAATAACCACTTTATTATTGCCTCTCGGGCATATTCCCTTCACATGTATAGATCTTGTGAGCTCCGTTCATGATCAAGATCTAATCTATTTGTAATCAAGCATGTTGTGTTTGCGGGGATCTAATGGATATTGAGATTATTATGTTGGTTTGATTAATGGTTTTGTCTTTATGATTCTATCATGTCTGTGTTGTTTGTGATCTTGCATGCTCTCCGTTGTTAGTAGCTATCTTGGCCAAGTAGTTGCTAGTGACTCCAAGAAGGGGTATTTATGCTCGATAGTGGGTTCATGCCTCTAGTTTCCAAGGGAAGTGACAGAAATCTCTTCGGTTGTAGATGTGTTGTTGCTACTAGGGAGAAAACAACGGTCTCTTATTCATGGAACATGTGGACTATTTACCTTACACACTTTGCTTAAAGCGGTTGTCTCTTTCTTGCAACTTAATACTGGAGGGGGTTCGGATGATAACCTGAAGGTGAACTTCTAGTCATAGATGCACTTGGATGGCGGTCTATGTATCTTGTTGTATTGCCCAATCGAATCTCATAGGATATTTCTGACTAGTATTTGCATTGTTATGCCTTGCTCAGTTCCTGTCAATTGTGCTGATGTAATTTGTTTACCCTTCATGCCATGTTGTTTATCTAAGGAGAGCACCTCTAGTGAACTATGGACCCCGGTCCAATCTTTACCGTTTATACATCTTCCACTGTTACTTGTTTACTTGTTGCAAACCACCATTACCTTCCATACCATACGTTTAATCCTTTGTTACAACAACCGGTGAGATTGACAACCTCACTGTTAGTTGGGGCAAAGTCTTGAGTTTGTGTTGTGCAGGTCTCCGCGTTTCTTGCAACACCTGTGTGAGGTTTCCTTCCTCATATTGGTTCGATAACCTCGGTTTCTTACTGAGGGAAAACTTGCTGCTGTACTGCTTCACACCATGCTCTTGGGGTTCCCAACAGACTCCACGTCAAGCACCAAGTTCTCTCACGCCATCAAGGAGTCATCAACAAGTTTTCTGGCGTCGTTGCTGGGGAGGCTAAGGACGTCTTCACCAGGGAAGCTTTGTTTCTTTTGCTTGGTTTTGTTTGCCTCTTTTCAAAAAACCCAAAAAAATAGTCTAGTTTGGTTTGCTTTCTTCATTCAAAAACACAAAAAAATAGTTCCTACTCTAGTTGCCACCTTGCTCTAGCTCACCATGTTGTTCCCCAAGTTCGCCGTGAAAGATATTGCAATAGGTAGTGGCTCTATAATTGGGAAAGATAATATTGAAGAATTCTTTAATCATGTTAGCAAGCATGAGGACATTGAGGATAAATCTATAGCAGAACTTGATCCTAATTATGAGATTGCTGCAGCTTCTTTAGTTCATATGTTGGAGGCTAGGTTTGTTAGCCTTAACCCCTTCATACAATTCTTGTTCCTAAAACTAAAAGAAGAAGAGAATGCTGAAAGAGAGAATTCATCCTTGAAACTTTACTAAAAGAATTTCATGGTGTTGCTAGGGAAGCCAAAAAGGTCTTTGAGTGTTTCAATATGCTAGGATCAAGTGTAGATGTTGTGGGTACTGCTGATAATACTAAGCCCAGATAGGAATTTAAGATACCCATACCCTTTAAGCTTGTTGGAATGAATGAATCCCTTGAAAATAATTTTAATTGGATTGCTCCTGAAAATCTTTTTGATGAAAGTAGTAGACCAAAGAGAGATGAGAAGGAATCCTCCAAAACCCATTTGGATGAGATACCTTTCATAGTTGAAGACTTTGCAAGTATGGATGTTAATGATTCTTCATTTGAAAATACTTGATTCTTCTTGCTTCTGGTGCCTAACTTAAAGGCGTTAAAAAAATACTTGTTGGGAGATAACCCAAGAGTTTCCTTGAGTCTTGGAAGATATTACTTCAGTAATAACCTCTCCTTATCCTTCTTGTTTGCTTTTTGTGCCAAGAATGACCTCTAATTAGAGGGAAGTAAGATTTGGGGAGTTGCTGTCCCGAAACAAATTTCTATCCTCCACCAAAAATATTCGTGAGGAGTCTCTGGAACTCGGATGGAGCTGAAAATTTATGAATAAATCCCCCAGTATGTTAGTTAACTTTTGTTAGTTCAGCACTTTTTGATTTGAGAAACATAAGATGTTCAAAAAAATCGGTTTCTACCTGGTGGTCTGTTTTGACAGATTTCTGCCATTATTTGCATTTGCTTCTTATTGATTCCTTTTTTGAGCTCTCTTTAAGGTGAATTGAGATTTTTGAAGGATTTAATACAGTAGCTTATGTTTTTAGTGAAAATCCTGGCTGTTCCAAAGCTTTGCCAGAGGTATAATATCTTTTGAATAAGCTAATGTTGCTAATGAAGATTGTGTGAAGTTTTGTATGAAGGAAAAATCTCAGGTGTAGAGAGAGAATGATGCAATGAGATAAAGAATGGACAAAAGCTCAAGCTTGAGGATTCCACCATGGTGTCACCCCAAGAAATATCCAAGAGGTACAAGCGTCAAAGCTTGGGGATGCCCAACGCATCCCCTTCTTCATCAATAAAAAGCCCAGGTCTGTCTAGACACTTCGTGTTTATTGTTTCATGCACAGTTGTATTGTTCTTGGAGCGTCTTAGTTTTTGTTTGGTTTGCTTAGTTTGTTTAGTTTGCTTGAATAAAATAGTTTGGACCCCCGTTCTCGCTGTGTTGTTTGCAAATAAGTTGCTTGGTGTTGGAAATGAGTAGTAAGTTCTTGCTTGTAAGTGCAAGAGGAGGTTGCATTGACTGTGACTTAGAATTTAGCATGACATGCTAGGTGTTGTTTTGACCTTATGCTTAGTGATTATTATTGTAGCATGTCTAGTTCCAAACAATTAGGATTGCTTAGTGTGCCTTGAAGAAATTATGCGTTGTTTCAGCATGCAAAAGCATAGTATAGTGGTATTCTCCTTTGATGCTTTGCTTGGGTTGACTTGGCACATGCTCACACCATGTTATGACTACAAACAAGTCACCATAGCCTCTATGATCATTTAGTACTTGACTTGTACCACTCTTTGCTTTGATTAGTAGTGCTTTGTTGCACTGCATATGGCCATTATTGCTCTCTTATTTGGTTGCTCCCAGTCTTTTGCTAGCCTCCACTTGTATGAGTAAGTTCTACTCATGCTTCCAACTCCCAAGAAAACAAGTTATTTCAAAGTGTCCACTATAAACTCCAATGCACGGTGTGTTACATCATTCCAAAGTATATTCTTGTTTTCAGCTATCTTCCAATTAAAATTTATTTTATTATGTGAAAACTTAGTGATTAAAGCCCTCACAAACTTGATGGCACACTTTATATTCTTTGCCCCTAACAAACTTGAACCATTGTGTCTTCTATGTTGTATATGCTTGCACTTATCGTTGGAATTAGCAGAACCATGCTGTCATGGGGAACGTTTTCAACATTGCACTTGTACTTTGTACTCATTTGATATCATGCTCTTTCGTCTATGGATGTCACCGGTGTGAAATAAAGAGGGAACTTGTAAGTCCATGGAGTTTGTATTTTGTGTTAGAGAAACGCCTGGGCCGCTAGCCTAAGCCATGCCTAATCATGGCGGAAACTTGCAGCATCACCATAGTGACATCTATGAAGCATTCTTCTTATAAAAAAGAGACACATTGAGAAAAGAGGAAAGAGAGGGACAAAGCACCATATTCCCATGGTAAATAAGAAGATTGCTGAGATGCTCATTGTTTGCTTGCCTTGTTATTTTGGTTATGGGATAGCTCCTGTACCATGTGCAAGGGGTACCTCATTGGCGGTTCTCTATGATACGCAAATACTTACAATGACAAGAAATTACCGGTGACTGAAGTTGAGTAGCATGAGGTGTGGCCCTCGTATTCAAGGAACTTGAGATTGCCAACTTATACTTCGTCAAGCATATACTCCATCTTTGTTCACTTTAACCTTAACCACTTCAAGATGCTTATGATAGGGGCAATGAGGGCTGAGACCTAACAAGTACCATAATTTTTGGAAGCTCCTTTTGAGACTTGAAATCCATGCTTCCTTTATAAAAGGATTTTCTTCCACCATTATTTGAGTCTCCACCTTCTACTTTTAGATACCATTAAGAGAGCATAATTGTCATTCTGTGTGCAGTGTTTCAAAGCTTATTGATTGATGCATATTGTGATATTATTTGTTCTTGTGCTACTTGTTTCTAGTCACCCTTGTGAACTTTGAAGGTGTCCTATGCATCTATTTGCTACTCTATGAGGGACAGGCTGATTGCCACTATGCCATGTTTTTGTATGCGAAACACAAAGTTTTTCAATACATATTATTCATGATCTTTGTTTGTAGCTTGACATGTTGCATGCATAGTTACTACGTCCTATTGTTAGAACTCCATCTTTCATGCACATGTTTAGAGTTCTTTGATCCCAGCTTTCAATGCTTGCAAATGGTTTGATCTTTATTGTGAGGGTGCATGTCACCTCAAAAATTATTATTTTTATCACTTACCTACTCGAGGACGAGCGGGAGTTAAGCTTGGGGATGCTTGATACGTCGGAAACGTATCCATAGTTTTTGATGCTCCATGCTTGTTTAGTATCTACTTTGCTTTTCTTTGTCTACACTTTGAGGTGCTTTTTACATGTTTTCTGGTACTAACCTATTAACAAGTTGCCACAGTGCCAGTTGCCTGTTTTCTGCTGTTTTTGGTTCCAGAAAAGCTAGTAAAGAAATATTCTCGGAATTAGACGGGACAAACGTTAAAGTCAATTACTTTTCGTGGGGAACAAGAAGTCCATAGGGGAGACAGAGAGGCGTTCCAGGGCAGCCACACCCCCCTAGGTGCGGGTGGGACCTGCCCTGCGCCTAGGCAGGGTGTAGGGCCCCTGGCCACCTCCTCGGCCTCCTCGGCCTCCTCGGCCTCCCCATTCGCCTATAAGAAGCCCCCGATACAGAAACCCTAAGTACCCGATCAATATTCCACGAAACCTTCTATAGCCGCTGCCACCGTCGTCCCTAGATCGTGGGGGATCTGGAGTTCTTCCTGGCACCCTGCCGGAGGGGAGATCATCCCGGAGGCCTTCTCTCCGGTATGATGCGTGAGTAGTTCCACCTTGGACTATGGGTCCATGTAGTAGCTAGATGGTTGTATCTCCTCCTTTGTGCTTTCATGTATAGATCTTGTGATCTCCGTTCATGATCAAGATCTAATCTATTTGTAATCATGCATGTTGTGTTTGCGGGGATCCGATGAATATTGAGATTGTTATGTTGGTTTGATTAATGGTTTTGTCTTTATGATTCTATCATGTATGTGTTGTTTGTGATCTTGCATGCTCTCCGTTGTTAGTAGCTCTCTTGGCCAAGTAGTTGCTAGTGACTCCAAGAGTGGGTATTTATGCTCAATAGTGGGTTCATGCCTCTAGTTTCCAAGGGAAGTGATAGAAATCTCTTCGGTTGTAGATGTGTTGTTCCTACCTTACACACTTTGCTTAAAGCAGTTGGTTGTTGCTTGCAACTTAATACTGGAGGGGGTTCAGATGATAACTTGAAGGTGGACTTCTAGTCATAGATGCAGTTGGATGGCGGTCTATGTATCTTGTTGTATTGCCCAATTGAATCTCATAGGATCTTTCTGACTAGTAATTGCATTGTTATGCCTTACTTAGTTCCTGTCAATTGCCCTGCTGTAATTTGTTTACCCTTCATGCCATGTTGTTTATCTAAGGAGAGCACCTCTAGTGAACTATGGACCCCGGTCCAATCTTTACCATTGATACATCTTCCACTGTTACTTGTTTACTTGCTACAAACCACCATTACCTTCCACACCATACGTTTAATCCTTTGTTACAGCAACTGGTGAGATTGACAACCTCACTGTTAGTTGGGGCAAAGTCTTGAGTTTGTGTTGTGCAGGTCTCCGCGTTGCTTGCAACACCTGTGTGACGTTTCCTTCCTCCTACTGGTTCGATAACCTCGGTTTCTTACTGAGGGAAAACTTGCTGTTGTACTGCTTCACACCTTGATCTTGGGGTTCCCAACAGACTCCATGTCAAGCACCAAGTTCTCTGGCGCCATCAAGGAGTCATCATCCCACCACACGAAGACGGATCTAAGATCCGACATTCACATAAACTTCTAGCCTCGAAATACCACGCCAGAGAGGGATCTAGTGGATGAACTAGGAGAAGGGCATATACCTGCTTCTTCATGGATCATCGGAGGACATCGCATCATCCCCTTCATCAATCGCTGTATCTCCATCACTATTAAAATTCCCATCTTCCATACTTTAGATCTTGTTGTAATTCCAAATTCAGTTGTGGTTTGCACTAGATTTATCCCCGTACTTTTATCCATCCATTTGAACATCATGATGTTGTTGATTGCTTCTATGTGTAAGTAGTTCCCTTTGTTTTTCGGGAGATGGAGAAACTCTAGCATTATGAAGTGAAATAAAGATGGTCTATTTCTTTTGTCCATGATCCATTGATTTATGATATTATGTTTGATTTCTCTCTTTAGATGGTATGTGTAGTCGGCCACATATCATTTTCCTCCGGGACTAAAGAGAGGGTGATACCCTTAGGACGTGTATGATAGTATGTCTAGTGTTACTTCCGTGACTACAAGTATTGGCTTATAACCTGTATGGTCAAAGGGGGAATAAAGAGAGATTCACTAAGCTAGTTACGATATCCATGAGAAATCCATTAATTTTGGTGGTATGTATGAGTGATTGCTCTGAGGCATCGTAGTGGTTATTTAGAGATGAACTCTCATTACCTGAATTGCCCACGAGTTTTGCAGTGAACATCTTATTATGGAACTCTCTCCATACATATCATGACACAAGAAATCGATTATCCTAATTATGATGAATTACAACATGCTAGCTGTGTATCATACATCCCCGAGAACTCTTTAGCCTTATTGAGTTCCAACACCATTTCCAACACTTTCGTTACTTTCTTTCTTTACTTGTTTTATTTACTTTTCTGCATTCAACCAAAAACCTTTCAAACATCCTTTAATCGAAAGAAAAGGCAGCTTACAAGTATCCTTTAGTAGACAGTGACGAGGGGCATAAAGACATTAACCAAATAGCTCTTTATGGGTTCGATACTCTTATTTCGAAACTAGCTACAATCGATCTGTGCACTTGTAGTCATAAACCACGCCTGGGCATGAAAAATTCTAGGATTTGATGGATTTATAATGCCATCTCTTCATGGGTTAGCATGATGACCTGCATGATTTTATTGACAACTTCATGGTCATCTAACCATGTAAACCCACTGATACGTCGTAAATGTATCTATAATTTTTTATGCCCCATGCTTGTTTTGTACCAACTATCTTATGTTTTGTCTACACTTTGAGGCATTTTTATATATTTTCTGGAACTAACCTATTGACAAGATGTCGCAGTGCCAGTTGCCTGTTTTTTGTTGTTTTTGGTTTCAGAAAATCTAGTAAAGAAATATTCTCGGAATTGGACGGAACAAAAGCCAAAGCCAATATTTTACCCGCCACGACACAGAGACCGAAGGGGAGACGAAGAGGAGCCACGAGGCGGCCACACCATAGGGTGGCGCGGGCCCACCTTAGGGCGCGCCAGCCTATGGTGTGGGCCCCTCGGGCGTCCACCGACCTTGCCCTTTTGCCTATATATATGTCTCCCCAAGACGAAAACCCTACCGAGATTAGAAATCCATGAAAAGTTCCGCAGCGCCGCCACCACTGAAGAGGAGATTCGGGGGACATAAGTCTTTGTTCCGGCACCCTGTCGGGACGGGGAATTTCCCCCGGATTCATCTCCATCGACTCCACCGCCATCTCCATCGCCGTTGGTGACTCCCATGATGAGGAGGGAGTAGTTCTCCCTCGAGGCTAAGGGCTCTACCGTAGCTATGTGTTCATCTCTCTCTCTATGCGTGATCTTATTGAGATCATGAGCTTTGTAATCTAGTTGAATAAGTAGATCTACTATGCTACTCAAGTGCTTTAATTAATATCCGCTTATCCCCACGTGTGTGAAGTTGACAGTGTGCACACCGTGTGCCACTTAGGCTAAAGATTATAGAAATACTTATCATGAGTTATATTTTGAGTTGGATGTCTCTATGAAATTGTGGTGTTTGTTGGAACCATCTAGCGCTCAAGGCGACAGTGTGGGGTTACCTAGATGGGGAATGCGAACTTTAAGGAGACCTTTTGTAGCCCTACCGTGGTTTGGAGTTATCCAACCGGAGAGTAGTTCAGAGTAGCATAATGAAGAGAAGATATTTATATGAGAGTGTCCACTAGTGAAAGTATGATCCCTAGGCCTTGTTTATAAGCATTGAAACACCGTTTACAACCAGTCCTGTTACATGTTTGCTTCCTGCCATTTTTATTTTAGATTGCAATTACCACTTATAATCATTCATACTCCCTCCATTCTTGTATACAAGGCCACTACCAAAAAGAATTTTTTCATATATACAGGGCCACTATCTTTAACCGAGGTAAAAAATTGATGTCATTTCCCTCGTACACTGTACAACTTGAGAAGTGAAAACTATTTGCATTTAGTTAGACTGCCAAGCCATGCATGCATGCGGAGGCCATCTCGTCTCAATGAAAGAGATGAAAATTGTTTTGCATGCATGCACATTTATCACCAGATGGAATCGAGGAGCTTGCATCAGAACTGAGGAGTTTGCGATGTTTTTTGACAATGTATTAATCGGTTTAAAGTTTTGCCTTGGTACCTGGAATATGACTCTATGGCCTTGTATACAAGAACGGAGGGAGTATTACTTGTATTTCACTATCTCTTCGCCGAACTAGTGCACATATACACCTGACAAGTGTATTGGGTGTGTTGGGGACACAAGAGACTTCTTGTATCTTGATTGCATGGTTGCTTGAGAGGAATACCTTTGACCTCTTCCTCCCTGAGTTCGATAAACCTTGGGTGATCCACTTAAAGGAAACTTGCTCCTGTTCTACAAACCTCTGCACTTGGAGGTCCAACACTGTCTACAATAATAGAAGCGTGCGTAGACATCACCCACTCTTTAGGCTAACCATAATGGAGAGTCATGTAGAAGTATCATGCATATGATATTACTATATGATACTATCTCTATAGCGCATTGTATCATGTTGTAGTATCATCCATAGTAGTAGTATATTTATTGATTCGTAGAATCTCAATGTAAAATTATGTACAAGATTTACTTGCCATTAGAATTTATAGTTTTGCGTGCTATGATACAGTATCTACCTATGATACTCTAACCATCTCTTTCTTCATTAATTATTGTATCGTGTCAGATTTTTGCCAACATGGCATGCATCATACTAGTTATGATACTCCCACTATGGCTAGCCTTGGTATCTTAAACTTGATCTCAAGATCATTCAACTAGTTATAGACTTGCTCCGGGGTTTCGTCCATCCTCATGGAGAATGATCCATAGTTCATCTATATCTTTATCGAAGTTGGATACTTTGATACTTTCATATCCCTCATGAATCTTCTTGAGGGCATCCCAGATTTCCTTAGTGGTGTTGCAAAGGCTTTTACAAATGTCTAGCTCATCCAAAAATTTCTTATGAAGAATTAACTTTGCATAAAATGGAGTTGATGAGCAACAATATCATGGGTAGGCATGTGATCAAGATATTTGGTTTCACATAACCTGAATAAATAATGTATATAAGACAAATTTAACTCCCCATAAATGGTCTTTCATTGATCTTTACATATAGCAAAGTTGGAGTTAGTTAGTGCAGGTGTAAGCCTGGTGTTATGCAAATGAACGCTTTGTGAAGTCATCTCATAGACATAGATCGTATTTCGGTAATATAGAGGACTCACCTTAGTAATTTTAGATTTTGACGTGTCGTCATCATCCTTAACATCAAAGGGAGTCTCCAAAGTCCCATCGTTAGGTGCAAGCGACATCTTGTCTTTCACATACACGAGCTTATGACTCCACCATCAAAATATGTTTTTTAATGTCTTCCTCTATCTCTTCGGGGTCATTCTCTATGCAGTGAAAACTAATAATTGGACTTCTAGGCTTTCATACCAATTGAAGGATCAAAGTTGGTGCCAATAGGGGTGGTCTATAGGCGGTTACAAATTTTAACCAATTTTGTTGTTTTTGGTGATAAATGTGGATAAACAAAATGATCTGTAAACAACTAGGTAAAGAAACTTATATGATGTGATACCAAGTAAAGTAAAATGACAGAAATAACCAGAAGTAGTGGGAAACCATGACACATAGATTAATCTCAAAGTTCAATCATTCGAAGGGGGGTATAATCTCCGTTGGATAGGTCGTAGCAAATGAGACCCACATAATTCTTTACCGGATCTAGCCTTATTCTCCCTTGAGATCTCCAAACTAAGTGAAAACCCTTTAGCCCTACACACTTAGTGAGAGCCCTTCCAGTATTGGGATCTTCCTCGCACCTTTTGCAAACTCCTTTTTGGAAATCGCCACACCAGAAGCAAATAAGGAAACTCCAACTGGGTAGGGTTCCCCGCAACCCAAGAGTAACAAGATCATGCTTACTCAATATGGGGAACAAATTTTGTTTTGATGGGAAAGTATATTTGGCGTTCCTCTCTCCTTTCCCTCAAATATTTGCAAGATTAACTAGAAAGATGGGGAGATATAAAAGCTTTGGACGCTCAATAACGGTGGGTCAAGACATGGTTGCACGGTTAACCCTCCGTTGGGAAAGAAGATTCCTTCAAAGGCCTTCTAAGAATCTATCCATTGTGCTACATGAACCCTGTCTCAGAAATGCCATCCTGGATGTAATGCTGGGAAAAAATAGTGCATCGTCAGCATCAAGCCCGACAATGCCAACCCTAGGACATAAAAAAAGTTTGTTTTCGGCATCAAAGATGGGATATTTTGGGGAAGATATTTTGGCGGTGTCTTTAGGCTTAAAGTAGCTAGTTGAAAACACATTCTTATAAGATAGTCCCCTCTCCTAGGACGACTCTCCAATACAACTCAAATATAGACAAAACGGTAACCATAAAAAATAATGTCTCCGTATTCTAGATAACATTTGATGTATGGACATGCTTGTTTCATCCTTCTTACATGTCCGGGACTAAATACCCGTGTATACACTCAAATATTAATTAATATCCTAATTGTTTGTTATTAACACCAAAATCCGCATAGTGGTTCAGTATGTCCCTTCACTTAGCAGTACATTCAACATAATAATATGCATGTTATTTCTTTGACCAAGTTTTACTCTAAATATATAAAGAATATTGGTACAAAATTAGCGTCATTGAAAAGTGTATTTCAATACAAATCCAACAATACTAATTTTATACAATATAATCAAATCTTAGTTGCTCTATTTATTCGGTTAAATTTTGCTTTGGTATACGTGTGTGTATTATTCCTTAAAATGGAGGTAGTACATAGTATTATGTTTCGGAGGATGCTGCTTAAGAATACCCGCCTCAACCTGCCTAGGGCATTGATGAGTATTTACTTGTACTCCCTTTGTTTGGGATTATCAGGCCGGACGGCCGTGGCTCCAAGACCAAGACGTGGTCTGCAAATTCGGAGCTAACATCGGAACGTTAGAGCTAGCTCTTAATTGCTCGTAAATTACATGCAGGCAGTTTTTTATTCTTTATTCTTTTTTCCATTAGCCGGTAGTTGGGCACCTAGAACGGCATGCACTGGTCAGCGGAGCGTTTTCAAAGTTTTTGTATGTGTGGAGAATGCGCAGAGAGAAAAACAGCGAGGCAGAGCATTTAAGCACGTAGAGAATGCGCACGAGAATTAAGGAGTTAATACTTCGGTCTAGTATTATCGAAATATCTGAAAACACTCTCCGGTCTAATCTGAACAGAGGGAGTATTCCATTGTGTTGTAAAATACTCTAGATTTGTCACGGTGTAATAAATGACATGTGACTTTCTAGTCATTCTGTCTTGGTATTGTGTGTGCTACCCAATTGTTTCATGGACTAGCACAGTAAACAAAAGGATGCAAATACCTACAGGTCTGGGTCATAGTAAGAGGAACTCCGAATAGCCACCAGGCCGGACGGCGGCGACAGCCACGAGGGCCGGGAGATAGGCGTGGGGAAGAGAGGCACTCGTGGCAGCGGCAGAAGCACCTGATGAATCAGAGGAATTTCCTAGGAGACATAGAGTATATCCCAACGTCACAAATCCAACGTCACAAAGATTCCCAAAGATTGTCTGCCAGTTGTAAAAAATCAATTACTTTAATTTTAGCAAAACCTGCCATTCCCAAAGAGTAGTCAATATCCTGCAATAATTACCATAAATGCATGCATGATCCTTGGTCAAATAAAATGGTACTAGTACAGCCTAGTAGATCCTATTTAATTGTCGAAGGTTTTGGAAAGACTTATTACTAGACAAAATTTATCTATAGCTGCAGCAATTAAAATGGATTTGAGTGAGCAGCTTATTAAAATGTAAAAATAACCTGTATATGTGTCGTACCTATCCTCGGCCTGCAGCCCTGCCTATAAATAGTCACAATCCTACCTATTTTTTCTCGACTCTACTACAGCCCAGGGAGAATTCATCCCGGTTGTCATTCCTCTCTATCCAAACCACTCCTACGAGCAAATCCATGAGGCCATCAACCGCTCTTCTCGTCGTAGCCACCGTGGTCCTGGCCTTGTCCGGCGCCGACGCCACCGTGGAAACGACCTGCAAGGCGGCGGCCGCCAAGGACGAACGAGTCAACTACACATTCTGCGTGTACGAGCTGGGCAAGCACCACCTAAGCCCCGACGCAGATGCGTGGGGCCTGGCCAAGATCGCGGCCAACATGGGCGTCAACAACGCCTACGGCGCCATCGGCGACATCGAGGGCCTCCAGGCGAAGCCGGGCACGGCCGCCAAGACGAAGGCGGCCCTCGCGGAATGCCACGAGCTGTACGACGGCATGAAGTTCGCGTTCGCCGGAGCCTACGACGAGATCAACGCCCGCAATTACACCGCGGGGAAGGAGGAGGCGGCCAAGGCCGTCTCTCTGGCGCGCCAGTGCGACTACGACTTTGCCAAGGCCGGCGGCGTCCCGTCGCCCCTCTCGCAGCGTAGCTCCTACACCGTGCAGATAGCGGTAGTCTGCACGGCCATCACCGACCTCATCAACTGAATAAACGGCATCCCTATTCCCTAGTCGCGGGCGAGTTGAGAGATCTTCGAACCTCTACCTGTGGAAGTTACTTGGAGGAAATTAATAAAACTTTATTTCGTATATTACTGAAGGTTAATTACATTCTTGATTGACTCCTCAAACGCATGTCGATCTCGGTTTTGCTAGCTATGTTTATATTTTTGCTAACGGGCTACTAAAGAGAGTACTCTTTTAGATTTCAGTTATATTGGAGATATATATGTTTCTACTTTTCTGCATTTACACCTATATATTGTTTTCAGGGTTTATTTTTCATGTCATAGACTACTGTGTGTGAAAAGAGCTAGCTTCCAAAATAGATTATCTCTATCTTTGAAAACACCATTCCAAAAGTTCAAAAAACCATTCTTTCATAGAGCATCTAGAGAGAATTTTTTGTTTGCTCTTACATCGATTTGGATGAGATCTTTGAAAGCAGATCCAATTTGATAAATTTTTACATTTTTAAATACACTTTGAAATATTTTCTACATTATTTTATTCTAATTTAGGCATTGGAGCTTGTCTTTGGGATGCGATGTGTTGTACTGCATGTACATGAGTCCATCTCCCTTTGAAGACGACATTCACTTACATGGTCACTGCCATCACCGACCTTATCAACTTTTTTTTTTGCGATGGAAAAATTTCATTAGATTATGACAGGATTACAATCACTGTTTACACAGTTTTAAACTTCCTCCGGACAGTGTCTAATCCAAAATTTAGTTCTCTTGGTTCCTCTCCCTAAGTTAGCCAAAATATGACTAGCTTCATTCTGCATACGATTGATTTTCACAACCCCAATATTTCTTTCTACGAGGCTTTCCCTGATGCTTGTCACCAGATGCACTAGTCTAGAGCTGTCTTTGGTTTGCGATTGTATCATTGAAATGGCTACCGAACAGTCCATCTCCAGAATAATTGGCTCCGATGACCAGTTAAGTGCAAGTTTAATTCCTTCCTCACATGCAGCAAGTTCAGCTTCTAGGGCAGATGAGCATTTCAGTAAGGATCTACATGCCGCAAAAATTACCTCTCCTGAGTAGTCGCGCAAAATCATGCCTGCTCCTGCCTCCCCATTCTGATGCAGAAAACTGCCATCAACATTGAGTTTCACAGTTCCTTGTTCTGGTGGTTTCCAAGCGACTTTCGTTTTTGATTTAGCTCGGTTATTAGCCCTATGAGCTCTAGCCTGAAAGTCCACCACCTGCTTACCTTTAACAGCATCCGCTTGCGGCCATTGTTTGAAACTAAGTAACGTTTCCACGTAGCTGCATAAAAAGCGTTTAGAAGCTTCTAATGGCGGTGGTTCCTTTTCATGCGATCAGTTCGTTGTGGCAGTGCCAAATTCTCCAAAACACCATTAGTACCAGCAGCCTAGTCGTATCATCCAGCTTGCTCAGAAATGGTAGAATCCAATCTCTTCCTGAATTTTGTACCAATTCTATTTTTGGTAGGCTCCAACATTGGTGCATAGTTTTCCATAGTCCCTTGGCGTATGGACATGATATCATAGCATGGAATGTATCCTCCTTCTCCACCCCGCAGATTGGGCAAATATCATCTGACACCATTTTCCTTCTCATCATGCATTCTCTGGTGGCGAGGCCATTTTTTGCAAGTTTCCACGCAAAGGTTTTTACCTTTGGGGGTGCCTGACTATGCCAAATGAGGCGCCATTCCTTGTTTGTGCCGTCAGGATATGCACTACAGGCTCCTGTTTCCTGTTGTCGGAATATTTCTTCCATTCCTAGACGATAAGCACTGCTAACCGAGAAAATACCTTTAGTATCCGGGTTCCATGCAATAAAATCGTCCTCATGGCGTTGTGAGGGCTTGATCGTTGTTATGCTTTGGATGTCTATAGGCAGGAACCATCTCTGCAGTAGCTGCATATTCCAAGTACCCTCAGGAGTGAGAAGTTCAGATACCCATTTAAGTCTGCAACGCCTTTTAGGAGTGATCGGTGTCAATTGATGTTTTCTTGGAATCCAGGCATCTCTCCATATGCGTACCTTTGCACCATTACCAATTCTCCAGATTGCTCCTTTTTTCAGTAATTCAAGGCCGTATTCAATGGCATGCCACGTAGATGATCCATTCCCTGTAAAAACCGTGTCTAGCAGGTTTCCATTGGGAAAGTATTTAGCCCGTAGAAGCTGAGCACATAGTGAATTTGGAAATTGGATTAACCGCCACGCTTGTCTAGCTAGTAGTGCCTGATTAAACATCCTCATGTCTTTGAACCCCATTCCACCTTGTTTCTTCGGTTTCAACATGATGTCCCATGACACCCAGTGTGTCTTCCTTTTTCCTTTTTCCGAACCCCACCAGAAATCTCTCATTATTTTGGTAAGGTCATCACATAGGCCCAGAGGAAGTTTATATACCCCCATGACATAGGTTGGGGGTGCTTGTGCCATTGCTTTTATCATAACCTCCCTGCCGCCTTGGGCCATTTGGTTTTCACCCACTTGCATGATCCTCTTTGCTAACTTACCTTGCAGACTTTGAAATTTGCCTTTAGTCATTCTTCCTTCCGGGGTTGGTAGGCCTAGATACTTTGCCTCAAACTTTTCCTCGGTGACTTGTAAATTCTGCATGACGGCTGCTTTTGTTGTTGCATCACAAGCATGTCCAAAGTAAATTGAACATTTTGTTGGGTTGATCAGTTGTCCTGTACTCATGCTGTATTGCTTGAGCACATGTACCACTCTGCTAGCCTGAGTCGACTCAGCTTTGAAAAATAGGAGGCTGTCATCAGCGAAAAGGAGATGTGATATACCGGGAGCCCGTCTACAAATCTTCACCGGAGTTAACTGGTTTTCCTGTACTTCTCTTTGTAACAGGGCAGACAGACCATCAGCAATAAAAAGAAAGAGGAATGGCGATAGGGGATCACCTTGGCGTAGACCACGCGAAGGCGAGAACGATTCCAGCAAGGCTCCATTAAATTTAACTTTGTATCTTACCGTGGTCACACACTCCATCACCCATTCGATCCATCGGTAAGAGAAGCCTATCCTTCCCATCGCTCTCCTTAAAAAGCCCCAATCCACTCTGTCATATGCCTTGGATAAGTCTAATTTGTAAGCACAGAAGTTGTTGTCAGTGTTTGTGTTTTGCTCAATATAGTGAAGGCATTCAAAGGCAATCAGCGCATTGTCCGTTATTAGGCGACCCGGCACAAACGCACTCTGGTTTTGCGAGATAAGATCCCCTAAGATCGGTCTGATGCGGTTCACCAGACACTTTGCCGCTATTTTGTAAAGCACCATACATAAGCTGATGGGTCTAAAATCTTTTAGCTCTGTCGGATGATCTACCTTTGGAATTAACACAATAGTAGCATCGTTTACTCCCTCAGGCATATAACCTGTATGAAAGAAAAGTTTTACCGCTGCTATGATTTCTTCCTTCATTAAGCTCCAATTTTTCTGGTAGAAACGAGCAGGGAAACCGTCCGGTCCTGGGGCCTTCAATGGTCCAATCTGAAATAGAGCAGTTGAAATTTCTTCATCAGTAAATTACTTGCATCAATAAACGGCATCCTGGTCGCCGCTGGAAGTTACTTGCAGGAAATTAATACAACTTTATTTCGTTTAATCGAAGGTTAAACGTTCTTGATTGAGTTCTGAACGCATTCGTTTTTGCTAGCTATGTTTATTCTTTTTGCCAACGGGCTACTAAAGAGTGTACTCTTTTAGATTTCAGTTATTTTTTAGATACATACGTTTCTAATTTTATGCGTTTATTACACCTATTACTTCCAGGATTTTTTTATGTCATAGACCGCGGTGTGGAAAGAGCTAGCTCAAAAAATTGATTATCTCGATCTTTTTAAACACCATCTCAAAAGTTCAAAAAATTGTTATTCTTTCATAGAGCATTTAAAAGAACTTTCTTTTGGCTATTACATTGATTTGGACATATTTTGACATTTTTAAAAGTAGATCCAACTTGACATATTTTGACATTTTTAAAGAGTAAACCGCACCGGCGGTCCTAATTCTTTTCGCGTACCTTCAGTTAGGTCCTAGTTTTTTCAAAATGCATATCTAGGTCCTAAATCTTTCGTAAGTGATTCATGCGACGTCCTATTTTTGCTCTGACCGTCTTGATCTGTCTACGTGGCGCTTTGACCACTTCTACGTCGGCGATAGGGTCTTAGAGGGGACAAGTATATTTTAAAAAGGGTCCCTGGGTTGTATTTCTTCCAAACAACGGTCCTAGATTATAATTTTAATTGCAAAACAACGCTAGTTTTTCTCACTTGCTCCATGGTCGCTAAGCTAAAAAAACAGCTGGCTCGATCGAATTGCACAGTGTACATGGAGAGGCCATGGCCGCACGGTGTATGACATACGACGCTCATGACGGCCAGACATGGGTGCTGGAGTACTGCTGCTCGTTCTCGTGCACTGGATCGTGTCTGGATCTTGTCTGTGGGCCCTATTGTCGACGTGGCATCAGTCAACGTGACTCTGACCGATTTAGGACCTCGCGTGAATCACTTATGACAGATTTAGGACTTTGATATGCATTTTAAAAAAACTAAAACCTAACTGAAGGCACGAGAATAGAATTAGGACCGCTGGTGCGGTTCACGAGAATAAAATATTTCAAAAGCATATTTTCTACTGTATTTTATCCTAGTTTATGCACTGGATCTTGTCTGTGGGCTACGATGTGTGGTACTACATGTCCATCTCCCGTTGAAGACAACATTCACCTACATGGTTATTGGCGGAGCAAACACTCCACCAGACCTGCTTCTCCCTCATCTGAAATGGGCAAGCCCATTGCTGAGGTTACATTTCTTTGTTCGCGTCTTCATATATATTTTCCTTTATTTTCATTTTTAAATTATCCTTTGAATAATAGATAAATCAAGATAATCCAAATAAAAGTGGGCAATATTGGGGTCACCGCACTAAGCCTCGGACATTTTCATAAGTCCTCTAATCCAGCGAAAATGTAGTTGTACTACACAAAACAATCATCAAACAACACGGGTCTTCAAAATTGTTTCAACAAAAAAATTGTTCTTCATAAATTATATGTTTATTACTACGTTCCTCATGTTAATGTGTTTCAGGAAAATACACATAATTTGTAATGCTTCACAATCCTAGAGAAAGAGGGTAAATTCTCTTGGGTTAAAATGCCATTTTTCACGAAAGAAAATCATTTACTAAAACAACTACCTGAAAGACTTTGGAAATGTGGGATAAATAAATTATTAGGTGTTGGTGAAATACATTATAAACACCAAATAACGGAAAACAACCAAAAATATAAAAAAGAAAAAAAAAACAGAAAAACGAAAGGATGGGAAAGGAAAAGGATGGAAAAAAAGTGAAACAGCCAAATGGGCCTGCTTTTTCACTCCCGTAGCGGGGCTTTGTTCTAGACATAAACTCAGGTCGCCGCGCGCAAAATTAGTGGTTCAAAATTTAAACTCCGCGCGCGGTACATCTCGCAGTTTTGGAAATGTTCAGGACCATGTCGGTAATGGGATCGCAAGGTAGTAAATCCCGTGATTGTTTCCCACATATTAATAAGATCCTGATTTTCTACGCGCCTTTGCAAGATTGAAATATGGAAACAAATTAAAATGTGATTGGCGATCCACTATATATGATACACCCCGAAGGAAGAAGAATCAGCAATTCACAATATCACATTATCACATTCCTCTCGAGCTAGCCAGCCATGGCGAGGGGATCTGCTGGCCGCGGTAACAAGGGTGCTGGCCCCAAGGCCTCGAACCAAACCGCGCCGGCGACGAAGAGCGAGGGGTCTCCGTCGTCAACCGTCATGGGCGGCGGCTGCTCGGCGAACAAGGACACAAAGCCGCCGACGCCCATCGACCCTGCCGCGGGCGATCCGTCGAACAACAACGCGCAGACACCAAAGAGCGCGGACCCGGCGCCCGACAACACTCCGGCCGAGGGTAATTCATCTAGCAAGCCTGCGCGTCCGGCAAAGGGTAAGCCCCGGCCGCCCACAGGTGGAAGCGGACGCGGTAAGAAGAACGAACCGGCTGCACCCCCGCCGCCGCCGCCGCCGCCACCGCCCCCTCCTCCTCCCGCGGCCACAACTGGTGGTGGTCGTAACTCACAGCTGGACACCTTCGGCCGCGACCTGACCGCGATGGCGGCGAACGCCGACCCCGTCGTGGGCCGCGAGGACGAGATCGACCGCGTGGTGTGCATCCTCTCCCGTAAGTCCAAGAACAGCGCCGTGCTGGTGGGCGCGGCGGGCGTCGGCAAGACCGCCATCGCCGAGGGCCTCGCGCAGCGGATCGCCCGCGGCGAGGTGTCCGGCGTCCTGGCCGGCGCGCGCGTCGTCGAGCTCAACGTCGCCGCGATGATCTCGGGGACCTCGTACCGCGGCACGTTCGAGGAACGCGTCACGGGCGTGATCGCCGAGGTGGAGGCCGCGGCGGCCGGGAAGGTGGTGCTGTTCGTCGACGAGATACACATGCTGCTCGGTGCCGGCCGCACGTCCAGCAGCTGCATCGACGCGTCGAACATGCTGAAGCCGGCGCTGGCGAGGGGGCGCGTCCGGTGCCTCGGCGCCACGACGCACGGCGAGTACCAGCAGTACTTCCTCCGGGACAAGGCGCTGGAGCGGCGGTTCCAGAAGGTGCACGTCGCGGAGCCGAGCGCGGACGAGACCGTCGCCATCCTCCGGCGACTGAAGTCGGCGTACGAGGAGCACCATGGCATGGAGATCCAGGACGAGGCGCTCGTCGCCGCCGCCAAGCTCTCCGGCCGCTATATTCCAGGTGAATAATCATCCAAATTAAAGCCAGCCTGCCGCTTGATCACAATTTGCATGTCCATTCATCTCAAATGTGATTAAGGCTTGCTCCGTTTTTTCCTTCAGCACGGCATTTTCCGGACAAGGCGATCGATCTTGTCGACGAGGCGTGTGCGACGGCGAGACTGCTTATGGATCGCCGGAAGAAGAAGGCCAGAAGCAACGACGACGACGTCAAGCTCTTGGTGCCCAAGGAAGAAAACGAAAACGTCAGCCCGAACCACATAGCACAGGTACCCATCGTATTGCACTCTGCTGCTGGTTTCATCGATCCGATCTGGAATTCTGAAAAATGTCTGCACGTGGATGCAGATCGTGAGCAAATGGACAGGCATACCGGTGACGAGACTGGATCAGGACGAAAGGAAGCGGCTGCTTGAGCTGCCCAAGAGGCTGCACCAGCGCGTCATCGACCAGGACGACGCGGTGGACGTCGTCGCCGAGGCCGTGGTGCGCTCGCGGTCGGGCCTCGGGGAACCAAACCAGCCGTCAGGATCCTTCCTCTTCGTCGGCCCGACCGGCGTCGGCAAGACGGAGCTCGCCAAGGCCCTCGCCGAGCAGCTCTTCGGCAACGAGAAGACGCTCGTCCGCATAGACATGTCCGAGTACATCAACAGTACCTCCGTCACTCGCCTCATCGGCGCATCTCCTGGGTATACTTGTTTCTTTAATTAATCCTCTATGTACTACGGGGTTAATAACATATTAATTAGCTTGTTCAGTGCGCTCTAATGGCGTTTTGGGTTGAAGGTCGTATGGGCACGAGAAGGGCGGGCAGCTCACGGAGCTGGTGCGGCAGCGCCCGTACAGCGTCGTTCTCTTGGACGAGGTGGAGAAGGCCGACGCCTCCGTCTTCAACGTCTTCCTCCAGATCCTCGACGACGGGCGCGTCACCGACGGCCAAGGCCGCACCGTCGACTTCACCAACACCATCATCATCATGACCTCCAACCTCGGGGCGCACCACCTCCTTGCCGGCGCCAACGACGACATGGAGGCCGCACGGCAGCGCGTGGTCGCCGACGTGCAGAGCCACTTCCGTCCCGAGCTCATCAACAGACTGAGCGAGATGGTGATGTTCCACCCGCTGTCCGGCGAGCAGCTGCGGAAGGTGGCCAGGATGCAGCTCAAGGGCATCGCCGCGCGCCTCGCCGAGAAGGGCATCGGCCTCGACGTCATCCTCTCGCGCTCCAGCGACCAAGTGCAGATGTACGGCGCGAGGCCGATCAAGCGCTGCCTGCAGAAGAACGTCATGACCAGGATATCCAAGATGGTGGTGCAGGAGGAGGTGGACGACGACTGCTACGTGTCGGTGGATGCCGATGAGGAGAAGAAGGATCTGGTGTTCGTCGTCGACAAGCAGGGATCCAAGGAGAACGACAACGACGCGTCATCTTCGGCGAGGAAGAGGAAGAGGAGGCCACCCGCGAAGCACCTCGTCGTGATTGATGATGAAAATGAGTGAAAGATCTGGCATGATTTTTGCTTCAACTATTTTGTTGCATTTATTTTCATCTACTAGCAGTTTAAACTTATTTAAACTTTATTAAAGTCGAAAGATGGGTCACCGAATGTTCTCGTTCGAAATTTGTTGACTGGGGTGCTCAATTCTGACTTTAGAACCTGAGCCTCTCACTGGACAAACTCTCAGGCCTCATTGGAACCTGAACCTTCCACTAAACAAACTCTCATTACAAACAAACCGTAAAAATAACCATCAGTTATCGTTTTGAGCTAAAAACAGCCACAACGCAGCCTGTATAACCCGCAAAACCGGAAAAAAATTATCGGTGCCCCTCGATCCAAACTTCTGAGGTTTCCGAGGTCGAGTAGGAGTTGGACCGAATCAGTCGATATCGTTGGCGGGAGAGACATTTTAGCTCCCGCCTATGCCATTTCCCCCCGCTAGAATCCGTGCTCCGCCGCCCATGATCCGGCACGTCTCCTCTCTATTTCCTCCGCCGACACATCGCCGCACGGTAGGCGCGTCCATTCCCTAGCCCTAGGAGCTCGATAGGCCATCGCCTCAGTCGTTCGCCGTATCGCCGCTGCCGGCACGGTGAGTGTTTCTTCGATTCCTTTCGTCCGCCGATAGATCTGCGTTCGGTCAGTCCGCGGTACACCTTCAATCTGATTTTCGCCTCCGATTTGTAGATGAGCTCGGAGTTGTCTCCGTTTGAGCAGTTCTTATTTGATGACTCGTCTTCCTCCTCGGATTCAGATCTCGATGAACTACTGGACGATGACGTCGAGCAGATGGTGGTCATCCTAGCTGTGCACGATCTTTCAGCAGAGAACCAAAAGGAAGTGGACCGGATCCAAGGTCGGGTGGCTTTGCATCCCTCAGAATCGCAATCTCGGCCACAATCTGTTGATGGAAGACTACTTCGCCAGGTACCTACCTATCTGACTCACATGTTCCGTATAAGGTTTCTAATGGGTATAGAGTTGTTCGTTAAGATAACCAAAGCCTGCGAGGCCAACACCTGGTACTTCAAACGTCGGAGAAACGCCATCGAAACAATTGGTTTCAGCTCGTATTAGAAAATTTCCATAGTTATGCAGATTATTGCATCTCCATCCCGACGGATTACTGTCACGAGTATCTTCACATTGGAGAAGATACTGCAATCGAGTTAGTGCTTAGGTTCACCGAGGTGATGGTTCGAGTGCTTCGGCATTATACGGACACTGCTAGATATGCTCTTAGAAAGTATTTTCGAGGCCAGCCAGAGATTGCATTGAGGGTTTTGGGGGGTCAGAGAGTATCTCTTGGGCCGAGCACGAGATCCCGATAAATCCTCGATGGACTGTTTTACATGCTGATTTTGTACATGCTCAGCCCTAGGTAACCTGGCAAACCTGCCTGAAACCATCTGATACGCGCATGTATTAAAAGGCTAGCTCTATCTCGCGTTCCCATCGCTCATTCGCGGGTTTTGGATGAATGAAGTGTTTCCACAAAAAATCTGTCGGGTTAATACTTAATACTCCCGTACACCCAATTATCCTTATACAAAACAAGGCCTCAAGAATTTGCGAAAAATGTCTATGTGCTCCTAAGAGTATCTACTCCCACGATTCGAACATATTACATAGATGAATCAATTATATTTTCTTAATATACTTTATTATTAAATAAAGTGAGTTTTATGGAAAAAATTATACTATTTACATAGACTTACATACTAATATTTTGTACATAAACTTGGTACATTGAAGGAACTAATGGCTTCGGTGTTATTTTTCCATACTATATTGAGGTATGTTAAAATACTAATAATGTAGAGTATAAAAGGATTCCTTTTATTTATTATAGTCTGGTTTATTATACTTTCTTGTGTCCATTAGTTTAAGAAAAACATTCACCGCCAATTTTTTTATCAATATATTAGATATATAACAAAAGTTACATACCATTAAATTTATTTTGAATTGAATCTAAAGATAGTAAGTTTTAGGCATATTTAATATTTATTTGATAAAAAATTGGTTATCAGAGTTTTTCAACTACAAGTGTACTATCTCAAAGGCTCAAATCAACCAACCACCTATCAAGGCGTGATTGGTAGTCCGGTCCAATTTTTGAGCTCCTTGAGGCCGGTCCAAGGGAACATGACCACGTAGACACGGCCTTAAAGTCATGTTGTACATTTTATTGGTATTTCTGGTCGCATCGTTTGCAATGAACGTGTCACTTTAATTGGTTGGATGCATCTAGTTGGATGGATCATCAACAACCATACTAACCAAGACTAAACACACTTTTCTCACACCATCACAGCTAGCGGCCATGGGCGATAGAGCCGAGAAGTACAACACCGGTGGGGTGAGGGGCCATCTGAGGGTGCCGTCGTGGGAGCATGGTGCCCCACAGAGTGCATCGGTAGCGCTCTGGTTCATGGAGTGGACACCCGCGTAGACGCTCATGGTACTAACTCGTGGTTGACCTCGCCGTCGAGCCAAAGTCGGTCGTGCTTAGCTTCATGGTCGTCGGTTCAGTGCTCACTCTTGTCATTTCAATCACTCTCTCTCTCTCTGTGTATGAAAAGAACAAAAACAAAACAAGAGACTCTTACGATGAGACTGAATCATGATTAAGAGCCTTTAACCTGAACCTGAACCAAGCAATGAACAACTCAACTTTTTTGACTTGATAACTAACTAATTACTAAAGGGGATCGTTTATGATAACTGCACAAAATTTGTAACATGAGAGTTGTGCACAACGACAAGGCGAAGCTACTCCTCAAAGAAAATGTCGCCTCGACCGAGTACGACAAAAATCATCCAAAAAATCTCCAACTTTGACCTCGAATCTACGAAGATACAATTCACGGAACTCGATGTCATTGGTCGGAGTGGAACTCCATCATCAACGTGCATTTTTTATGTAGATATTTGTTTGAATCAAGCATGTTATGCTACTTGGGAGAGGTTAGGAAAGAAGGACTTTAAGGGAGGTGATAGAAAACTAACCACGCACAAGGTTGCATTCAGGAAGAGAAAGAGGGGCTCGTTGGAGCTTGGATCCAATAAAACGGCCGAAACGACCATTATCGCTGGTTCTGGTTGAACCCTGCTTTCACGCGGGCTGGCCACAACGTGGGCGTCGCATGGGCAACCAATTGACCCATTTTTGCATCCAGTAGGCTTGTTTTCAAGTGGTGCTGTGTGGCGTCCCGCAAAAACCACTACTAAGAATCGCGTTATTTTGTGCGTTGCATCATCATGACCGCATGCTCATGTCATCATGCCACCTTGCATTTAAACACCGTCATCATCATGCATGTTTGTTCATAAAAGTACTTTGCAAAAACCCTATTTTGTTTTCTAATTAGCCCCTTTATTTTCAAATCATAAAACCGGGTGCTTCTGAATATTTTATTTGTCTAAAAACTATTTATAAAATATTTTAAAAGTTTAATAGAAATAAATATTTTAGTGGGGGAGGCAGCCGCCGGCCAGGCCCAAAAGGCCCAGCCGACCGCCACCTACCACCCCACAAACAACACCACACCTACCCAAAACCCTAACCCCACCACCTAACCCTACCCCGCCGCCACCCTAGAACCACCCAGCGACCCAGACCCTCATCCTGTCGGCACGCACGCGCACGGGATCCCGATCCCGCACACGATCCCCCGAACACGCAGCCCGCCCGCTAGCCTATCGACAACCCCTAGTGCCTGGCCTCACACCATACCGCGTGCGCCCCCACTCATGGCCCCACCTCGCTCACGCGGTTCACGCGCCCGCAATTCCCGCACGCCTCCGCTCGCCCGCTTCCTCCCCTCGCCCGCCGCCAGGGACCCCTCCCCCTCGATCTCGCCCCGGCCATGGCGCCGCCGCCTCGACGCCTCTCCTCTCGCGACCCACGCCCTCTCCTGGCCCCACCACGACCACCCCGACGCGCCCCACCTCCTCCTCCCTCCTGTCCCCGAGAGGCACCCGACGCCGCCGCCTCATCTGCTGCGGCCGGTTCCTTCGCTGCTCACCATGCTCGCCCTGGCCCTCTGCAGCGCCTCCCCGTCGCCAGCAGAGACAACGTCGGCCGGCCACCTTGTCCTCTGCTCGTCTCCGTCTCCGACAGCGCCGGCCCTTACTATCGCCCTCCTGCCGACCCGTGCGGCTCCGCCCTACCCCGACGCCGCCGTCCTCTGCCTCCCAGCTCGCTGTCGAGCCCGTCCGTCCTGGAGCCGGCCGCAACCTCCTCCGCCGCCCTGCGCCTCGTCGACGTCCTCGCCACCGCCTGAGTCCCTCCCTGGCAAGCCGCATGCGCAGCGCCTCTCCACCTGTAGAGGCCGCTCGCCCCGCCGCCAGGAGCGAGCTCCTTCCGCCCCGGCCTCCCTCGTCGGGCTCCCCTCACCCTTCCTCTCGCTCCCCACCTCCGAGCACCGACCGCCGGGCCCCTCCTCCATTTCGTTCCCACCGCCAGTCCGCCTCTCCCCAAGCCGCTGGCCTCTGCCAGCCCTGTGAGCCCGCGACCCCGCTGCGTCTCTGTTCCGTTGGGGCCAAACCCCGTCGTCGCCAATGGCCATCTGCCTCCACCCGTGTAGGTTTCCTGTGTAGTACCAAGTTGGTGCTGTGTTTTGTTTTCTGTTTGTAACCTCATGGAAGTTGTAGAAGAGCAGTGACCAGATCCTGTCGTGCAGGATTTTGTACTGCTCGACCAAGTGGGGTTCCAGTTCGAGTTGCTGTACCCAATAGGTGCTCCACATGATGTTTCGTCCGAGTCCAAGGTCTCCCGAGCTGCAAGGTCTCCATGATCTACAAGGATGCGACACCCTCTTCATCGACAAGACCGTCGGCAGCCACGCATGCCTTAGAGTACCAAGATCTTCTTATCGACAAGATCACTGGCGCAAATTGACAACGATGTACCAAGAAGGAGCCACGAGAACGCTGACATGGAGCGCCAAGAACTTCTACCGGAGACCGAGCCCGAACCCCATCGAACCCCCCCCCCCAAACCAAGATCGCCCGAACCCTCTAATGTGTGACCCTTTCTCTCGAGCCCTATTTTATAAATTGTTACCTATATGAATTGTTGCATATCAACTTGTTCATGTTTGCATACATATTTGTGGGTGTTTGGGGGCATTATGCCGATTCACCACATAATTAAACAGGGAGTCGATATGCGGAATAACTTTGTCTTATTCCGGACTCCATTTAAATTGGTGTAGCGAACCGATGCCATGCTTCGCCCTGTTATCACAACATTTAAATTGCGGGTTATCTAAACAACATAAACCTATTAATTAATTGTCGGGACCCCGGTTCCACTTAATATGGTATAATTGCATCGCATCCTTGCCATGTCATACATCATGCATGCATCATGCCTGATTTTCTACCGTAGTATTAAATAGTCCATCCGGTGTTTCTTCTAGTGCTTTGCTTCTTCACGGATTAGGCCGATGAGTTGATGTGAGTGTCGACCCGATCTTCGGATGAACCTTCGGCAATGTTTTCAGGCGAGCATCCCTTCCCCTTCTACCTATTTTGCATTTATAGTCTTTATTTCCTCCTGTTGATCTATTGCTATCTGTGTTGCGATGCTCTAGTTTCCGTACCCGTGATATCCCTTGTGGCCTTATATTGCCTTGGACACATCCTATTACCTGTTGTTTGGTAGATAGTTGGACCTGCGCGTCGTAGTCGCTTGCTCAAGTGCTGTTGCGTGTCGTCAAGTACCACAGTTGTTGGAGTATTGCCGCATGTTTAATGTTGGAGATGATCATGGCTTTAATTATTGTTTAATAACTAAAATTGAAGTAGGTAAATGCAGAGGCACAGGTGGGCAATAGATGTTATTTGGTTGTTAACCGTCCACTTGTGTCCCGTAGGACCCCGAGTTCTTGACACCTGTTCCGAGATCGAGCGCGCTAACCACAGGTGGGGTGTATGGGCACCCCCATCGATTTAGTACCTGATTCCAAGTACTGTACTGGGGGCCACAATTAGTTTGGGGCTTTATTACTATCCTGTACTTATGCCATGCTTTACTGCTTAATTTAAGATTGTGCGAGGAGCACCTGTACTGTTTAGGATCGTGACACGTTTTCGCTGTATCGACAAGCCCAGTCACACTTTCGCGTTCCCAGTCGTTTACAGCCGTCTACACAAACCCTGAGTCCGTCTCGGAGACCGGCCGACTTCGTCGCGGGTAGCTTAGTGGGGTGGCCCCCCGTGCTTGCTTTGGGTCTGGGAAACGTCGTGTCCGAAACCCCGTCGACATACCGTTGGGTGTATGTTTTGTGATCTTGTACCTACCTGATCTGACAACAAGGGTGTAGGTGCGTGTGGGAACTTTGGTGCACCTCTGCAGGGTTAAATCTTTTCGAGAAGCCGTGTCCGTGGTTATGGACGACTTGGAGCACAGTTCTCGATCATAGACAACTATAACTAAAGTTTACTGCTATAATTTGACTTGTATCCGATATGACTAGTAATCAGCTTCACTGCAACGTAATGGCTAAATAAAAGTACCAACAACTGCTGGGTTTGGGGATATCTCATGCTATTTGTATCTGACTAGTAAGTGTTGCAACTACAACGGAATGGTTAACTAAAAGTGCCCACTGCTTATTATATCAGGATGACCATCTATACCTGACTAGTAATTGCTGCAACGATAACTGAATAAATAAAACTGCCAACGGTGTGAGTTCCTCGGTTGACTTCCTCGTTTGGTCTCGAGGGGGAAATACCAGGACGGGTATGTTTGGTGGTAGTATCAGGTTGGTTCCGAATAGGTCTTTCTTATCCCTTTCTGATAGCCGACAGTTAAATCGAGTCTCTATAGGTTGTTAGTGCATGCTGCGCTGCCGCTTCAGTCCACCATACCTATGTAGGCGAGGACCGCCGAATTCTAGCCTCGCAGTGTACTGGCCTCAGTACTGACCGCTCTCTCTTTTTCCTTTGCCCTTTGTCGGCACCCCTTTTGTTTAGGCAGGTTTTGAGATCGACGTCGTTAGCAGGGTTACCCTTCCGGCTTGGCCTGGGCAGGGTTATGGACGCCATTGGTTATTCTTCAGGGCTCTTAGCTCAATTTGCATCTTGTCCGTACTCGGACGCTATATCGTTTTAAAGGTGATTTGGATCTTTGTATGGTATATCTGTATTCTTGACTCTTTGAGTCGGTGTTGTACATATCTGTTCTGTGGGTTCCATCGTGGACTATTGTGTAATGGTATTGCTTCGTTTTCCACCCGCACGAAAGTGCCTGGTGGGCACCTTTGAATCGTTTCTATGCGGGTTTGGCGGGGAGCGCTAAAACTTGCATAGGGACGATTCTAAGGGTGTTACAGAGTGGTATCAGAGCTCAGCAGTTGCGATACCCCACAAGTCCAGCATGTAGGATAACCTAGCTAACGGCCGAAGTAGAGTGTCAAAACTATTTTTGAAAAATCGGTTGGATAGTTTTGATTAGGTATGATTTTACTCCTTACCCCTCTGCTGCTCTCCTCTCACCTCTACGTGTTTTGAATCCGCTCTCTTCTCTCTCTTCGAGTCCAGGATTTCTCGTGGTTGGGTTCCATCGTACCTTCAGGGTTTCGCTTCCTCCTTTGGTAACGGTGTTGCTACATCTGGTCTTCATGCTATCCGAGGAACCCTTCGTCTGGTGGACTTCTCTTTGTTCCTTCTCGTGCCTTCCGGTGTTTTCCGACGCGACGACATCATCTACGCTAGATCCGATGCAGAGTCTGCATCACTCCTTGGTTTCTGAACCTCGATTGTCGAGATCTTCAGTCTGATTCCGAGAATGGTTGCACGCTTTTCTACTGATTGTGCAGAGTAATAGTTTGGGTGCGTGATGGATTGGCCCCCATGCCGACTACTCACTCTATTCGCTTGTGTACATTGAAGTGGATGAGAATGCATCGGTTCCCTCTTTCCATCGAAGCTAGAGGTGGCTTTATTTGTTGATACCTCTACCTTCGACTTTGTTTCCCGGAGTGTTCTCTTGTCGATCACGGATAACGACCTCTTGTTAGTGGTGTCGCGAAGATCTACACGAAGCGAGAAGATGCAGATCACCGACCTTATTTCCGGTACCATGAGGCGGATCTCGAGGGCGAGATCCATTGTTAGTGGTGTCGAATTGTGGCGCCCCGCAAAAACCACTACTAGAAAATCGCGTTATTTTGTGCGTTGCATCATCATGACCGCATGCTCATGTCATCATGCCACCTTGCATTTGAGCACCGTCATCATCATGCATGTTTGTTCATAAAAGTACTTTGCAAAAACCCTATTTTGTTTTCTAATTAGCCCCTTTATTTTCAAATCATAAAACCGGGTCCTTCTGAATATTTTATTTGTCTAAAAACTATTTATAAAATATTTTAAAAGTTTAATAGAAATAAATATTTTAGTGGGGGAGGCAGCCGCCGGCCAGGCCCAAAAGGCCCAGCCGACCGCCACCTACCACCCCATAAACAACACCACACCTACCCAAAACCCTAACCCCACCACCTAACCCTACCCCGCCGCCACCCTGGAACCACCCAGCGACCCAGACCCTCATCCTGTCGGCACGCACGCGCACGGGATCCCGATCCGGCACACGATCCCCCGAACACGCAGCCCGCCCGCTAGCCTATCGACAACCCCCAGTGCCTGGCCTCACACCATACCGCGTGCGCCCCCACTCCTGGCCCCACCTCTCTCACGCGGTTCACGCGCCCGCAATTCCCGCACGCCTCCGCTCGCCCGCTTCCTCCCCTCGCCCGCCGCCAGGGACCCCTCCCCCTCGATCTCGCCCCGGCCATGGCGCCGCCGCCTCGGAGCCTCTCCTCTCGCGACCCACGCCCTCTCCTGGCCCCACCATGACCACCCCGACGCGCTCCACCTCCTGTCCCCGAGAGGCACCCGACGCCGCCGCCTCATCTGCTGCGACCGGTTCCTTCCCTGCTCACCATGCTCGCCCTGGCCCTCTGCAGCGCCTCCCCGTCGCCAGCAGAGACAACGTCGGCCGGCCACCTTGTCCTCTGCTCGTCTCCGTCTCCGATGGCGCCGGCCCTTCCTATCGCCCTCCTACCGACCCGTGCGGCTCCGCCCTACCCCGACGCCGCCGTCCTCTGCCTCCCAGCTCGCCGTCGAGCCCGTCCGTCCTGGAGCCGGCCGCAACCTCCTCCGCCGCCCTGCGCCTCATCGACGTCCTCGCCACCGCCTGAGTCCCTCCCCGGCAAGCCGCATGCGCAGCGCCTCTCCACCTGTAGAGGCCGCTTGCCCCGCCGCCAGGAGCGATCTCCTTCCGCCCCGGCCTTCCTCGTCGGGCTCCCCTCACCCTTCCTCTCGCTCCCCACCTCCAAGCACCGACCGCCGGGCCCCTCCTCCGTTTCGTTCCCGCCGCCAGTCCGCCTCTCCCCAAGCCGCTGGCCTCTGCCTGCCCTGTGAGCCCGCGACCCCGCTGCATCTCTGTTCCGTTGGGGCCAAACCCCGTGGTCGCCAATGGCCATCTGCCTCCACCCGTGTAGGTTTCCTGTGTAGTACCAAGTTGGTGCTGTGTTTTGTTTTCTGTTTGTAACCTCATGGAAGTTGTAGCAGAGCAGTGACCAGATCCTGTCGGGCAGGCTTTTGTACTGCTCGACCAAGTAGGGTTCCAGTTCGAGTTGCTGTACCCAATAGGTGCTCCACATGATGTTTCGTCCGAGTCCAAGGTCTCCCGAGCTGCAAGGTCTCCATGATCTACAAGGATGCGACACCCTCTTCATCGACAAGACCGTCGGCAGCCACGCATGCCTTAGAGTACCAAGATCTTCTTATCGACAAGATCACTGGCGCAAATTGACAACGATGTACCAAGAAGAAGCCACGAGAACGCTGACATGGAGCGCCAAGAACTTCTACCGGAGACCGAGCTCGAACCCCATCGAACCCCCCTCCCAAACCAAGATCGCCCGAACCCTCTAATGTGTGACCCTTTCTCTCGAGCCCTTTTTTATAAATTGTTACCTATATGAATTGTTGCATATCAACTTGTTCATGTTTGCATACATATTTGTGGGTGTTTGGGGGCATTATGCCGATTCACCGCATAATTAAACAGGGAGTCGATATGCGGAATAACTTTGTCTTATTCCGGACTCCATTTAAATTGGTGTAGCGAACCGATGCCATGCTTCGCCCTGTTATCACAACATTTAAATTGCGGGTTATCTAAACAACATAAACCTATTAATTAATTGTCGGGACCCCGGTTCCACTTAATATGGTATAATTGCATCGCATCCTTGCCATGTCATACATCATACATGCATCATGCCTGATTTTCTACCGTAGTATTAAATAGTCCATCCGGTGTTTCTTCTAGTGCTTTGCTTCTTCACGGATTAGGCCGATGAGTTGATGTGAGTGTCGACCCGATCTTCGGATGAACCTTCGGCAATGTTTTCAGGCGAGCATCCCTTCCCCTTCTACCTATTTTGCATTTATAGTCTTTATTTCCTCATGTTGATCTATTGCTATCTGTGTTGCGATGCTCTAGTTTCCGTACCCGTGATATCCCTTGTGGCCTTATATTGCCTTGGACACATCCTATTACCTGTTGTTTGGTAGATAGTTGGACCTGCGCATCGTAGTCGCTTGCTCAAGTGCTGTTGCGTGTTGTCAAGTACCACAGTTGTTGGAGTATTGCCGCATGTTTAATGTTGGAGATGATCATGGCTTTAATTATTGTTTAATAACTAAAATTGAAGTAGGTAAATGCAGAGGCACAGGTGGGCAATAGATGTTATTTGGTTGTTAACCGTCCACTTGTGTCCCGTAGGACCCCGAGTTCTTGACACCTGTTCCGAGATCGAGCGCGCTAACCACAGGTGGGGTGTATGGGCACCCCCATCGATGTAGTACCTGATTCCAAGTACTGTACTGGGGGCCACAATTAGTTTGGGGCTTTATTACTATCCTGTACTTATGCCATGCTTTACTGCTTAATTTAAGATTGTGCGAGGAGCACCTGTACTGTTTAGGATCGTGACATGTTTTCGCTGTATCGACAAGCCCAGTCACACTTTCGGGTTCCCAGTCGTTTACAGCCGTCTACACAAACCCTGAGTCCGTCTCGGAGACCGGCCGACTTCGTCGCGGGTAGCTTAGTGGGGTGGCCCCCCGTGCTTGCTTTGGGTCTGGGAAACGTCGTGTCCGAAACCCCGTCGACATACCGTTGGGTGTATGTTTTGTGATCTTGTACCTACCTGATCTGACAACAAGGGTGTAGGTGCGTGTGGGAACTTTGGTGCACCCCTGCAGGGTTAAATCTTTTCGAGAAGCCGTGTCCGCGGTTATGGACGACTTGGAGCACAGTTCTCGATCATAGACAACTATAACTAAAGTTTACTGCTATAATTTGACTTGTATCCGATATGACTAGTAATCAGCTTCACTGCAACGGAATGGCTAAATAAAAGTACCAACAACTGCTGGGTTTGGGGATATCTCATGCTATTTGTATCTGACTAGTAAGTGTTGCAACTACAACGGAATGGTTAACTAAAAGTGCCCACTGCTTATTATATCAGGATGACCATCTATACCTGACTAGTAATTGCTGCAACGATAACTGAATAAATAAAACTGCCAACGGTGTGAGTTCCTCGGTTGACTTCCTCGTTTGGTCTCGAGGGGGAAATACCAGGACGGGTATGTTTGGTGGTAGTATCAGGTTGGTTCCGAATAGGTATTTCTTATCCCTTTCTGATAGCCGACAGTTAAATCGAGTCTCTATAGGTTGTTAGTGCATGCTGCGCTGCCGCTTCAGTCCACCATACCTATGTAGGCGAGGACCGCCGAATTCTAGCCTCGCCGTGTACTGGCCTCAGTACTGACCGCTCTCTCTTTTTCCTTTGCCCTTTTTCGGCACCCCTTTTGTTTAGGCAGGTTTTGAGATCGACGTCGTTAGCAGGGTTACCCTTCCGGCTTGGCCTGGGCAGGGTTATGGACGCCATTGGTTATTCTTCAGGGCTCTTAGCTCAATTTGCATCTTGTCCGTACTCGGACGCTATATCGTTTTAAAGGTGATTTGGATCTTTGTATGGTATATCTGTATTCTTGACTCTTTGAGTCGGTGTTGTATATATCTGTTCTGTGGGTTCCATCGTGGACTATTGTGTAATGGTATTGCTTCGTTTTCCACCCGCATGAAAGTGCCTGGTGGGCACCTTTGAATCGTTTCTATGCGGGTTTGGCGGGGAGCGCTAAAACTTGCATAGGGACGATTCTAAGGGTGTTACAGAGTGGTATCAGAGCTCAGTAGTTGCGATACCCCACAAGTCCAGCATGTAGGATAACCTAGCTAACGGCCGAAGTAGAGTGTCAAAACTATTTATGAAAAATCGGTTGGATAGTTCTGATTAGGTATGATTTTACTCCTTACCCCTCTGCTGCTCTCCTCTCACCTCTGCGTGTTTTGAATCCGCTCTCTTCTCTCTCTTTGAGTCCAGGATTTCTCGTGGTTGGGTTCCATCGTACCTTCAGGGTTTCGCTTCCTCCTTTGGTAACGGTGTTGCTACATCTGGTCTTCATGCTATCCGAGGAACCCTTTGTCTGGTGGACTTCTCTTTGTTCCTTCTCGTGCCTTCCGGTGTTTTCCGACGCGACGACATCATCTACGCTAGATCCGATGCAGAGTCTGCATCACTCCTTGGTTTCTGAACCTCGATTGTCAAGATCTTCAGTCTGATTCCGAGAATGGTTGCACGCTTTTCTACTGATTGTGCAGAGTAATAGTTTGGGTGCGTGATGGATTGGCCCCCATGCCGACTACTCACTCTATTCGCTTGTGTACATTGACGTGGATGAGAATGCATCGGTTCCCTCTTTCCATCGAAGCTAGAGGTGGCTTTATTTGTTGATACCTCTACCTTCGCCTTTGTTTCCCGGAGTGTTCTCTCGTCGATCACGGATAACGACCTCTTGTTAGTGGTGTCGCGAAGATCTACACGAAGCGAGAAGATGCAGATCACCGACCTTCTTTCCGGTACCATGAGGCGGATCTCGAGGGCGAGATCCATTGTTAGTGGTGTCGAATTGTGGCGCCCCGCAAAAACCACTACTAGAAAATCGCGTTATTTTGTGCGTTGCATCATCATGACCGCATGCTCATGTCATCATGCCACCTTGCATTTGAGCACCGTCATCATCATGCATGTTTGTTCATAAAAGTACTTTGCAAAAACCCTATTTTGTTTTCTAATTAGCCCCTTTATTTTCAAATCATAAAACCGGGTCCTTCTGAATATTTTATTTGTCTAAAAACTATTTATAAAATATTTTAAAAGTTTAATAGAAATAAATATTTTAGTGGGGGAGGCAGCCGCCGGCCAGGCCCAAAAGGCCCAGCCGACCGCCACCTACCACCCCACAAACAACACCACACCTACCCAAAACCCTAACCCCACCACCTAACCCTACCCCGCCGCCACCCTGGAACCACCCAGCGACCCAGACCCTCATCCTGTCGGCACGCACGCGCACGGGATCCCGATCCCGCACACGATCCCCCGAACACGCAGCCCGCCCGCTAGCCTATCGACAACCCCAGTGCCTGGCCTCACACCATACCGCGTGCGCCCCCACTCCTGGCCCCACCTCGCTCACGCGGTTCACGCGCCCGCAATTCCCGCACGCCTCCGCTTGCCCGCTTCCTCCCCTCGCCCACCGCCAGGGACCCCTCCCCCTCGATCTCGCCTCGGCCATGGCGCCGCCGCCTCGGCGCCTCTCCTCTCGCGACCCACGCCCTCTCCTGGCCCCACCATGACCACCCCGACGCGCTCCACCTCCTGTCCCCGAGAGGCACCCGACGCCGCCGCCTCATCTGCTGCGACCGGTTCCTTCCCTGCTCACCATGCTCGCCCTGGCCCTCTGCAGCGCCTCCCCGTCGCCAGCAGAGACAACGTCGGCCGGCCACCTTGTCCTCTGCTCGTCTCCGTCTCCGACGGCGCCGGCCCTTCCTATCGCCCTCCTACCGACCCGTGCGGCTCCGCCCTACCCCGACGCCGCCGTCCTCTGCCTCCCAGCTCGCCGTCGAGCCCGTCCGTCCTGGAGCCGGCCGCAACCTCCTCCGCCGCCCTGCGCCTCATCGACGTCCTCGCCACCGCCTGAGTCCCTCCCCGGCAAGCCGCATGCGCAGCGCCTCTCCACCTGTAGAGGCCGCTTGCCCCGCCGCCAGGAGCGATCTCCTTCCGCCCCGGCCTTCCTCGTCGGGCTCCCCTCACCCTTCCTCTCGCTCCCCACCTCCAAGCACCGACCGCCGGGCCCCTCCTCTGTTTCGTTCCCGCCGCCAGTCCGCCTCTCCCCAAGCCGCTGGCCTCTGCCTGCCCTGTGAGCCCGCGACCCCGCTGCATCTCTGTTCCGTTGGGGCCAAACCCCGTGGTCGCCAATGGCCATCTGCCTCCACCCGTGTAGGTTTCCTGTGTAGTACCAAGTTGGTGCTGTGTTTTGTTTTCTGTTTGTAACCTCATGGAAGTTGTAGAAGAGCAGTGACCAGATCCTATCGTGCAGGCTTTTGTACTGCTCGACCAAGTAGGGTTCCAGTTCGAGTTGCTGTACCCAATAGGTGCTCCACATGATGTTTCGTCCGAGTCCAAGGTCTCCCGAGCTGCAAGGTCTCCATGATCTACAAGGATGCGACACCCTCTTCATCGACAAGACCGTCGGCAGCCACGCATGCCTTAGAGTACCAAGATCTTCTTATCGACAAGATCACTGGCGCAAATTGACAACGATGTACCAAGAAGGAGCCACGAGAACGCTGACATGGAGCGCCAAGAACTTCTACCGGAGACCGAGCCCGAACCCCATCGACCCCCCCCCCCCCAAACCAAGATCGCCCGAACCCTCTAATGTGTGACCCTTTCTCTCGAGCCCTATTTTATAAATTGTTACCTATATGAATTGTTGCATATCAACTTGTTCATGTTTGCATACATATTTGTGGGTGTTTGGGGGCATTATGCCGATTCACCGCATAATTAAACAGGGAGTCGATATGCGGAATAACTTTGTCTTATTCCGGACTCCATTTAAATTGGTGTAGCGAACCGATGCCATGCTTCGCCCTGTTATCACAACATTTAAATTGCGGGTTATCTAAACAACATAAACCTATTAATTAATTGTCGGGACCCCGGTTCCACTTAATATGGTATAATTGCATCGCATCCTTGCCATGTCATACATCATACAGGCATCATGCCTGATTTTCTACCGTAGTATTAAATAGTCCATCCGGTGTTTCTTCTAGTGCTTTGCTTCTTCACGGATTAGGCCGATGAGTTGATGTGAGTGTCGAACCGCTCTTCGGATGAACCTTCGGCAATGTTTTCAGGCGAGCATCCCTTCCCCTTCTACCTATTTTGCATTTATAGTCTTTATTTCCTCCTGTTGATCTATTGCTATCTGTGTTGCGATGCTCTAGTTTCCGTACCCGTGATATCCCTTGCGGCCTTATATTGCCTTGGACACATCCTATTACCTGTTGTTTGGTAGATAGTTGGACCTGCGCGTCGTAGTCGCTTGCTCAAGTGCTGTTGCGTGTCGTCAAGTACCACAATTGTTGGAGTATTGCCGCATGTTTAATGTTGGAGATGATCATGGCTTTAATTATTGTTTAATAACTAAAATTGAAGTAGGTAAATGCAGAGGCACAGGTGGGCAATAGATGTTATTTGGTTGTTAACCGTCCACTTGTGTCCCGTAGGACCCCGAGTTCTTGACACCTGTTTCGAGATCGAGCGCGCTAACCACAGGTGGGGTGTATGGGCACCCCCATCGATTTAGTACCTGATTCCAAGTACTGTACTGGGGGCCACAATTAGTTTGGGGCTTTATTACTATCCTGTACTTATGCCATGCTTTACTGCTTAATTTAAGATTGTGCGAGGAGCACCTGTACTGTTTAGGATCGTGACACGTTTTCGCTGTATCGACAAGCCCAGTCACACTTTCGGGTTCCCAGTCGTTTATAGCCGTCTACACAAACCCTGAGTCCGCCTCGGAGACCGGCCGACTTCGTCGCGGGTAGCTTAGTGGGGTGCCCCCCCGTGCTTGCTTTGGGTCTGGGAAACGTCGTGTCCGAAACCCCGTCGACATACCGTTGGGTGTATGTTTAGTGATCTTGTACCTACCTGATCTGACAACAAGGGTGTAGGTGCGTGTGGGAACTTTGGTGCACCCCTGCAGGGTTAAATCTTTTCGAGAAGCCGTGTCCGCGGTTATGGACGACTTGGAGCACAGTTCTCGATCATAGACAACTATAACTAAAGTTTACTGCTATAATTTGACTTGTATCCGATATGACTAGTAATCAGCTTCACTGCAACGTAATGGCTAAATAAAAGTACCAACAACTGCTGGGTTTGGGGATATCTCATGCTATTTGTATCTGACTAGTAAGTGTTGCAACTACAACGGAATGGTTAACTAAAAGTGCCCACTGCTTATTATATCAGGATGACCATCTATACCTGACTAGTAATTGCTGCAACGATAACTGAATAAATAAAACTGCCAACGGTGTGAGTTCCTCGGTTGACTTCCTCGTTTGGTCTCGAGGGGGAAATACCAGGACGGGTATGTTTGGTGGTAGTATCAGGTTGGTTCCGAATAGGTCTTTCTTATCCCTTTCTGATAGCCGACAGTTAAATCGAGTCTCTATAGGTTGTTAGTGCATGCTGCGCTGCCGCTTCAGTCCACCATACCTATGTAGGCGAGGACCGCCGAATTCTAGCCTCGCCGTGTACTGGCCTCAGTACTGACCGCTCTCTCTTTTTCCTTTGCCCTTTGTCGGCACCCCTTTTGTTTAGGCAGGTTTTGAGATCGACGTCGTTAGCAGGGTTACCCTTCCGGCTTGGCCTGGGCAGGGTTATGGACGCCATTGGTTATTCTTCAGGGCTCTTAGCTCAATTTGCATCTTGTCCGTACTCGGACGCTATATCGTTTTAAAGGTGATTTGGATCTTTGTATGGTATATCTGTATTCTTGACTCTTTGAGTCGGTGTTGTATATATCTGTTCTGTGGGTTGCATCGTGGACTATTGTGTAATGGTATTGCTTTGTTTTCCACCCGCACGAAAGTGCCTGGTGGGCACCTTTGAATCGTTTCTATGCGGGTTTGGCGGGGAGCGCTAAAACTTGCATAGGGCCGATTCTGAGGGTGTTACATGCTGGCTACCAATCATGCCCTTGATGGAGGAGCTATCCTAAGATCGTTGTGGGAGAGAGGGGGTGGGCGGGGAGGGGAGGGGAAAAAGTGATGAAGGATAGTTTTCACTATCTCTCCGCAGTCTCACTTCCAACGAACGAAAGAGATTTTGTTTGTTCGGCAATCGACTTGAGTCAGCAGGTTTGGATCTCCAAAGACAAAGACGACAATATGTGTATAATGGGGAGGATTCTCTCAGACTTTATTCATAAGATGATCGAGAGATCATGCAAAATTGGGTACAACATGATCTATATGGGTTTATAATATTACCCAACGAGAGATGAATCTAGGGTTTATGACTAAGGCTAATGACAAAGACTCGGGTGATTATTGCGTCTCCTCTTTAGGCGAACGTCCTTGAGTACTTATAGGCATTGATGGTGGCAGAGTCTTCCTTAGTCACGTTAGGTCTTCATCTTGTCTTATACGTAATATTCATCCTCGATCTCCCTTGGATGCACATCTGGTTTTCGGGATCTCCAGAGAGCCGTCTTGTAGCCCCGCAAGTTAGGTCGGTTGAGGTTAGGTCAATCGAGAGCTTCTAGACGCAGGACTTTTCAGGTCCTTGATCGCAGAGGTAGGCATGGGAAAGAGTCATGGATTAAGGCTCATGTGAGGTACATGCCTAAATCCATTCATCACCGACAAGCCCCCAATCAGTACCTTTAATAAGACACCCTTCCTTTCAGCAGATTTGCTTCAGCTCATGCTTAGCCTCCACCTGGTGAGCTTGATGACTTCTTCTTGGACTTGAGGAACGATGTCTTTAGCGAATGCCTGGGGGTCTTGAAATAAGGTCCCCCATGTGTGCGGACATCTCAATCGCTCAGACATTTCTGCTCGTATGTCTTCGTAATTGGTCTGGTGAGCCTTCCCATCTCAGATGTCCTAGGGTAATGGGATTATGGTGAGGTCATGCAAAAAGGTTAGTAACAAAAGAGCAAAATAATCCTTCTGTGTAGAGGTGTTGATACCTTGGTGACCAGAGAAGGTCTGAGGGGGAGGTCTCTTATGTGACGTGGAGTACCAAACCGAGAGGTCGAGAAGGTATCCATAAATCCAACTCTTATCATGTTGGAACCTTGCCTGTGGACCCATCTAACATAGTGAAGTCCTAGCCGGGTTTAGGTCTAGTCTATAATAACGTAATCAGTGACGCTGACATATTCTTTAACTTCTCTAGTGACCTGAGGAGGTCTGTTGAAAGGATTTTTTCTATGGATGTGAGTACCTAGATCTGAATCGGTTGGAGCAGTCCTTTCAATAATTGTTCCTTCTCAGAGCTCTAATACCGCGTGGGGATACGTTCCATCTGACAAAATTGAAGGTGGTGATCATAATGAGATTCATGTCCACGATACTGACTGATGGAACATGCCATTGCGCTTGTTCAGGGATATTTCCATTTGTGTTCGATCGTACGCCAGTTTTTCACACACAACTTGCGCGTAGGTTTTCCACTTACCGATTGAATCCAATTCGAATGGTCATGATTTATCCGGAGGAGGCGAGTGGTCACCAGTCCTTTCCTTTATAAAAACCTAGCCACCCTTGAGAATGGAGAGTTGCGTCATCCATCTAGTCTACTTCTTCCTCCGGCCCAAAAAAACCCCAAAACAGGCCCCATGGTTTCTGGTAGTCGTCGTGGCGGGCTTCCTGCTCGACCTTCGCGAGCAGCGGAGAGTGTTGATCGGCAGGACGTCTGTCCAGCTTCGACGATCTCTGATGGTGACATAGGGGTAATGTGCGTCGTGGGGGTCATCCCCTCATCCTTCATCATCATTCATTTGATGGCAGGAGATGGAAGCCCTGAGGTCCTCGACGAGCATACAATGGTGCTAATCGACCAGTTCAAGTGCGGGCTCATCTTCCCCATCTCTTCCTTCACACACAATGTGTTAGGATTCTTCAGAATCCAACTGAGGCATCTCTCTACTCATTCCATCTTGATTCTTTCTTCATTTCCTCATCTTCTCAAGCAAAATGTCGGGATCCGCCCCTCACACGATCTCCTATCCTTTTTCTTATACCTTTTGCATTCTAGGGTGAGTCCTTCCCGGATCATCTCGGCCTCCAGCTTTCTCCTTGGAGCGCATAGGGGGAGGAATACCTCCCCATCCTCGAACCACTGGATGGTCGAGCCCATCCACTAGCTAGGTAATCACGGGAGGCTCGGAAGACGTCCCTCACTTTGAATATTGCCCAGCGACTAAAACTGAGGAGTGGACAGAGGAGCCATAGGATCTCCCACTCTTCTTCCACTGCCGCAACGCCATTTGGGAGCCGAGGGATAGGACCTGATGATAGGTCATGTTGCGGAAGACTTCCTGCCCCTCGGCTATGTCCCCTGAAGAATAAGGGACCAACATGGGTGTATGATCCTAGGAGTGATCTGTTACAAGAGCATCGTGGTAAGATACATCTCCGTTGTTTTATATTTCCAATCTTTGTTTCCTTTCCTTTTTTTCATCCCGTCGCTTTATTTGCTCCCTTTAGAGCCCTTGTTTAGTGGAGAACTATAGCATCTATTAAGGGCGATGTTGGACAATCTTGCATGGATGACTAAAGCCCAGACATCTTTATGTCACCTTCTCGTAGTCAAGTAGGACAAGATCATTGTCGTAAGTCCTCATGCCTGGACCTTCCTCCATAGCCTTATCTGTAACTTTTTCTGATGTCATCCATGGCCTTTCAAAACTCCGCTGCGTGGGAGATGGTGGAGAAACTCCTTTTCACCGTTACTCCCCTAGCAGGGAGGTTCTCTTTCATGAGGGATGTCAGGAGGAACCCTCCTGCTGGGAGGAAGAAGCATGACAAGTCTTCCTTAGAAGGTTCTGGGCATAATGTAAACCAGTCTCTGCCCTGCCACAGGCCTCCTAGTCGTGATCTAAACTCCTCCTTTCTTGTTAGTCTAAGAGGAAGTTATTGCTGGCACCAAGCTCAGACGACGAGGAGTTGGGGAAGAAGGTCCTTCCTACAAGGTCTGTGGCGGCCCCAAGCGTTGGGAGGCCTCCTTCCCCCAAATGAACTCGCTCCACTAGATCATGTTGTGACGACATTTTCTCTGCCTTCATTGCTCTTTCATTCGTGTCCTTACTCTTGCGCTTACTCGCATGTGACCTTCTATGGTGGTTGATGGCTGTGAAATATAGCCATCCATGTCCACATTTAAACTAGATATTATTCATATATTTGATGAAATATCTCTCTAAAACCTGCCACTAATGCCTAATGATCAAAGGGTATGTAATCCTTTCTTGCTATTTTTTACTACGCAGATAATGACGTATGATGATGGGAATCACTACATAAATGCCAAAGATACGAGATTTCCAACACGCCAAAGAAACCAGAAGCCGTGAAGAGATTACTGCAAGCTTAACAACCAACTATACGGCCCGCCGCTGTATAGTTGTCGCCGTATGGTTTGCATCGACCTTATTAGGTCAAACAAAACAACTTTCAAGAAGGGGCCCCTATATAAAGACGCTTCAGGTAACGAGAAACAAGCCCTCGACTCCACAATCTCGCTTCTTTTCGACCTCAACTCTCCCTGCCGCCATGCTGGAGGAATAGATCTAGATCTAAACCCTTCTCCACCACCATAGCCATCTTCCACCACTTGTAATAGTAGAACTCATCTCCAATTGGCGACATTGTAAGACTATTTGCTATCAACCTTATGATCTCTAATATAATTTTTATGATTGTCGATTTCATCTCTATGTGTGAGTAATCCTCTTTGGGCTAAGGGCTTCGGCCTAGCCATGTAGCTTTTGTGCATGTTATTTATCATAGATGGGATCATGTATTAGTTTGTATGACATGATGATTATAGTACCCTCTCTTGCCTCAACCTAAGGACTTGTCAGGTACCCAAGACCCCGTGGATTGATCCAGGTAAAGGGAGTGTGAGTAACGACTGATCTGCAGGACAGGAACCCTAGTGACAGAAAGGGTAGTACGGCTGTATGTGAGGAACTTACTTGGGATTAACGGTGACATTATTATGCTTATCCACTACAAGGAATCTGGCTATATATGACCCTCCATTTTCATCACAGAATCGTCATAGTAGTCTGTTTATGACGTTTCTATGACAATTTTGAGATCGTCAAAAGCTGGGCGTCGCAAATGAACTATAACGACGTTTTTTGTGAAATCATTATAACCGTCTATGACGATATTGGATCGTCATAACGTCTGTGATGATCCAATATCGTCATGGGACATCTAGCCTGGCCACGTCAGATCCTACGTGGCAGATCCGATGTGGCAACGATTCAGCCCGGTCCACTTCACCCATTTAAATGGGCCAAGCCCAACAATTCAATACAGTTATGCTTATGTTTCCTACCAATTTTGTCTCAGCTACATGGGCCAAATCCAACGTTTCAGCCTGTTTGTTTTATGCCTTGGCCTTTTTATAGTCCAATTGTTTTCTATTTTCAGCCTTTTTACAATCCATTTATTTTCCAATTTTGGCCTTTTTGTCAATGGGTCCCAATTGTCACATTGTTCTACAATGGGTCTGAACTGTCAGGTTATTATAGACAGTGGGTCCCAATTGTTAGTTCATCTCATTTGTAAGGTTTTTATTCTTTTTTTCACATCAAATGAATGACCAATATACCAATTATAAAGGAGAAAGAATACAAATGAAAATCTATAAATAACAGCCAAAATCGCTTTGTTATAGTATGATTGTCGGAATAGTTATAACACATGTGAAATTGCACAATTGACATCACAATGAATGCATCTATCAAATATTGCATACCCTATAGTCTACAAATAGAACTCTCAGAAAGTACTAAAGCTAGCTACTCTTGAACAACATCATCATGTAGCGCTTATAAAAGACGGTTTGAATGGTGTACTAGGCCTTGAGCTTCTAAGCCTTCTCCTGCATTTTAAACAGAAAAGTTGCATTAGCACAACATTACATTCGCATAGATTTCACTTAGTTCCTATACTACTATAGGGAGATCAAATTATGCATGAATTAGTTATTGTTCAAAGATGCAACAATCAACTAACAACATGCTAAAGCCAGCCAGATGTAATTCCACCATTATCAAAAGCAAACTAGCTGCCAAAGCAATTTCTTCTATTGTATCCATGATAGCTATGACCAGGTTATCCAATATACCAAATAAGTTATGATCAAATCTCCCATACGTGACTAAAACCATTTTGTGCAGAATTCGTTAGGAACTGGAAACGTGCTGAGAAGTATAGTCAATCAAGAAATGAAGGAACCAATATTTCTACTGTTTCTATTTCAACAGCAACACCACCGAGTGAGTATGGGACTGGAGTACCTTACCACTGAGCATGTCGATGCAGCAGTCGCGGATCTTGCCAATGGAGAGGTGAACGAGGTGAAGGCAGAGGTGATCTTGGGAAAATTGATGTTCACTTCGTCCTCCATGGTCTTCTCTTGCCCGCTGAACAGCAGGCTACCGGAATACTCGGCCGCTACCGCGTCGTCCCAGTCCGTCGTCTGGTACTCGCCCCTCCTTGGTGCTCCATTATGATTCCAACCTAAAAAAACACAAGACATGACAGGACACATACAAGTCAAGTACTCAGTGGAGTAGACAAGTTTCAGAGTAGTGCGAGTAGACTGATTAGGCATCGAAAGCATTGAGGAAGTTCATTTTTCAACACTAATATTCATTTTCTCATATCATTTGATTGCGCACAAAGATTAACTGCACTACAAATCAGAGAAGAACTAATCTATGTAACTAATCTAGTCCTACTCCTACCCAGGTTTGTTCAGGATTACTTCATTCTAGGATTACTATTGTTGTGATAACTACAGGTGCCAGGTTAAAATTACACATATCATGAGCTGATAACTATAGGTCCTAGACTACTCCAATTAGTGCCAATTCAAGAACATGCACGAGTACAAAGCACTAAATGAAGAAAGCATGACAGGAGCAAGGGATCACAGGACTGAACCAAATTCTAGGACTAAACCAAATGCCAGCAGAAACAAATGGCACAAGTAATATACAAAATAGTTCCAGGACTGAACCAAATTCCAGCCTTTCAGTGTGCTTCATCTACAGCTAACATCACTAACAAAATAACAATTGAGGATGCCAAGCTTTTCTCACTCTAGATTATTTGTTTCCTAGCATTGCTTCAGTTTATCTAGCTATCAACATACAAATTAAGGAGTACGAGAAAAATAGAGCAGCGACATCGCAATCCTATTACCTTGAGAACCACTAGCACATGCATCTTACTACATGTACTTGTCGAGGAAGATCTAGCCGAAGAAGATCAGGTCAAGGATCCCCCTGAGGCGCATGGTGATAAATGAAGATGATAGTATCTACTAAAGCAACAAAATAAAGGTTATAAGTTAAGCCTTTGTTAAACAAATAACACGCCTGAAACAAGTTCTTGCTGATGAAACTATACTAGGACAAACAAACTACATCTAAAATTAATTAGACTTTCAAGCTTGTATCAGGCATACAAGCAAGAGATAATGTCCAGATGAATTAACAACCCAGGAAAAAAGCATGTGATCTTCCTTTCCATCAAAGAATGAAATCAATTTCAGACCATAAAGGTATACAGTCCATGCTACAAATAGGGATCTTGTTTATTTCTACAGGATACAACATAATATGTATATACAAATGAACAGAACACATGCAAAATTTACCCTCAAAAGGAGTTCATATAGGACAATACTAGGATATTTGCATGCCAAACTAACAGGTAAACGGAGTCTCTCAAACAAAAGTAACAGATCAAATGAACATCCTGGAACATTTTACATTGTAAAAACTGCAACATAAGCATATTCCTAACACTTGTTACATTGGTTCAATAAATCAATTGAGCATAAAAATTTCTTAAATAAGCAAGATCAGCAATAGAAATTTACAAGCTACACTTATGTCTTGGTAGTTTCCTTGTTGGCCTTGGTTATAGACATATCCACCATACCCACCTTGATTATCATAGTAGGGCATCAAAAAATCAATGACTATACAAGGTGTATGTGACTAGGAATCAGTATACATGCATCCATGGCCATACTTAATAGAGGATGTCATTTCTCTTATTTGTTTATCTACATACATGCATCAGGATATACACAAAATTAGGAACTAATCAGTATCAAATCTTAGCTAAAGCTAGCAGTACAAGAGTGCTATAATCGAGTTCATCGGCCATTCCTATGAATTATGGTACTAATAGATCCTAAATATACCAATTGTTAGCTGCCAGGCATAAATTGGCAATCATATGAGTTTTTTTTTTGCAATCACAGATCCACAAATAGTAATAATAGGAACATGATTTCTTGTATCCCTTTCTACCTATTCATCATCGATACCCAATTCCAAAACATTCAGCAAGAACTAATCCACCATGCTAGTAAACAGACGACCAACGTGGTGATGTTTACCTTTTCTTGAGGGAGATGGAGGAGCCGACCAACACGGTGGAAGGGGATTCAGGGGTTGTCGATGGCGTCCGGACTGCACGAGGCATGTGCGGAGGTGCAGAATACCGAAGGAGGTTGGGGGCGCCAGATCCATGCGGGGTTTCGCTAACTTCCGCCCGTCCTGCTAGGGTTTTGCCCGCTGCCCTTGGCCGGAGAACGAGGACGAAGGACGGCGGCAGCGCCATGACGGCATCCTCCTGCTGGCCCTAGATGCCCGCGGTGGATGAGAGGACGAGGAAACGCGTGGTCCAGTCGATGAAGCTGAAGATGCCCGCGGTCCAGCACCTCCTTTGCTCCCCAGATTAGACGCGACGGCAGCCATGGCGGGTTGTCTATTGCAAGGTGGGAGAGAGGCTATTAGAACGGGGAGGTGGGCATCGGAGCAGCACGAGGTGGGGATGTAACTCCAAAGAAGATGGGGATCTGCTGCGAGGTGGTGGCGGTGGTGGAGGGGAGGAGAGGCCTAGGGTTTCTGTGATCTGTGGATGTGGAGGGAGGTAGGTGGTTACGGGGCTAGGGAGTGGGGACTTGGTGATGCAGCGGTCACGGTGGGATCTGTGTTTCTTCACTGAGAGACTAAGCCATTGGATGTGCAGTGAACAGTTCAGATCAAAGAATAATGGACGATCTGTGGGAGGTGATTTGCTGTGATTTGATTGGTTGTAGACTATTTTCCATTTTCTAAGTGCCAAAAACAGGGCTTGAGGGATGGCGAACAATGTCGCAGAAGAAAGTTTTCCTTTTCATCGCACAAAAAAACCATTTTCCATTTTCTGAGCGCAAAAAATGGGTCGTTTTGTGAAGCAACCACCAAATGAAAGTATCAAAATGCCACCATAACATTTTTCAAAAATAATAGGCCACCTTACATGGACAAATGTCCCAACCGGGATATCTCAAACCTTTCCTTCCACCCCTGGCGAAAAAGAAAAATTCCTGCCGAATCGGTAGGAAGTGGGTCCGATTTGAACTACAAGTACATGATCAGATGCCCATTATTTAAAAAAAAAGAGTTTTAGACTCACAATATCATGTTTCATCCAATGCGAGTTTAGCGAGGCTCGGCCCCGATCTAAGAATCTTTATGCCCGCCGTTTTGACAAAAAATTGAAATGGGCATAATAAATTCAAAAACGGTCTGATCAATGCAAATCCCTTGCGTGGTGTATTATTATGTGACATAGTTGCAAGGAAAAATACAAAACTTGGTATATTTCAAGTGTCTTAAAAAAACCTTCTCAGAAATGACCTATCATGTTCGAGGTTTCATGGCTTTCGGGCCAAACGACCAATGTTATGGCCCGAATCACGGCATAGTTTGTGATAATGTGCCCATATTGTACACTCATATGTATCATGGGATGGCAAAAAATGTTGCAGAAGAAAGTTTTCGTTTTCGTCGCACAAAAAAACCATTTTCCATTTTCCGAGCGCAAAAAACGGGTCGTTTTGTGAAGCAACCACCAAATGAAAGCATCAAAATGCTACCATAACATTTTTCAAAAATAATAGGCCACCTTAAATGGACAAATGTCCCAACCAGGGTATCTCAAACCTTTCCTTCCACCCCTCGCGAAAAAGACAAAATCCTGCCGAATCGGTAGGAAGTTGGTCCGATTTGAAGTACATGTACATGATCCGATGCCCATTATTTTTAAAAAAAATGACTTTTAGACTCACAATATCATGTTTCTTCAAAGATATAATGCGAGTTTAGCGAGGCTCGGCCCCGATCTAAGAATCTTTATGCCCGCCATTTTGACCAAAGTTTGAAACGGGCATAATAAATTCAAAAAATGGCCTGATCAATGCAAATCCTTCGCGTGGTGTATTATTATGTGACATAGTTGCAAGGAAAAATACCAAACTTGGTATATTGCAAGTGTCTCAAAAAAACCTTCTTAGAAATGACCTATCATGTTCGAGGTTTCATGGCTTTCGGGCCAAACGACCAATGTTATGGCCCGAATCACGGCATATTTGTGATAATGTGCCCGTATTATGCACTCATATGTATCATGGGATGGAAAACAATGTTGCATGAGAAAGTTTTCCTTTTTGTCGCATAAAAAAACTATTTTCCATTTTCCGAGCGCAAAAAACGGGCCGTTTTGTGAAGCAACCACCAAATGAAAGTTTCAAAATTCTACCATCCCATTTTTCAAAAATAATAGGACACCTTACATGGACAAATGTCCCAACCGGGGTATTTCAAACCTTTCCTTCCACCCCTGACGAAAAAGACAAATTCCTACCAAATCAGTAGGAAGTGGGTCTGATTTGAACTACAGGTACATCATCCGATGCCGATTATTTTTTGAAAAAATAAGTTTTAGACTCAAAATATCATGCTTCTTTAGAGATACAATGCGAGTTTAGCGAGGCTCGGCCCTGAGCTAAGAATCTTTATGCCAGCCGTTTTGACCAAAGTTTGAAACGGGCATAATAAATTCAAAAACGGTCCGATCAATGCAAATCCTTCACGTGGTGTCTTATTATGTGACATAGTTGTAAGAAAAATACCAAACTTGGTATATTGCAAGTGTCTCAAAAAAACCTTCTCAGAAATGACCTATCATGTTCGAGGTTTCATGGCTTTCGGGCCAGACGACCAATGTTATGGCCCGAATCACGGCATAATTTGTGATAATATGCCCATATTGTGCACCCATATGTATCATGGGATGGCAAGCAATGTTGCAGGAGAAAGTTTCCTTTTTGTCGCACAGAAAAACCATTTTCCATTTTCCGAGCGCAAAAAACGGGTCGTTTTGTGAAACAACCACCAAATGAAAATTTCAAAATGCTACCATCCCATTTTCAAAAATAATAGGCCACCTTACATGGAAAAATGTCCTAACCGGGGTATCTCAAACCTTTCCTTCCACCCCTGGCGAAAAAGACAAATTCCTACCAAATCAGTAGGAAGTGGGTCCGATTTGAACTACATGTACATGATTTAAAGCCCATTATTTTTCGAAAAAAATCATTTTTAGACTCGCAATATGCTATTTCTTTAGAGATTCAATGCAAGTTTATCAAGGCTTGGCTCCTATCTAAGAACCTTCAAAACCCTAGTTTTAAAATCATATGTTGAATTATGATATTGTCCCTACTATGGACTAACATGGTATTAGTAGATCCACAATTTAAAATAATCATACTATTAATAATTAACATCCTAGTATGATCTAATGAAATTTATAAAAATTTAGAGACAAAAATCAATTATTTTGGAGTTCTTATGAGAAAGATACACAAGAATTGTGAAAACACAAAAAGAAAACGAAAAAAAACATAACCGGACCTAATCTAGTGCGCCCAAGGTCAAAGCTCGCCCAAATACACCTTCCCAGCGAGGCCCATTAGGGGGAACCTGGCAGCCAGGCCCAGTTTGGATCGCGGGTGATAGTCAAAAGGGTTGAGCGCGTGTATGGTACAACTAAGTTGTGTTGGTTTGGTGGTTAGGTGCCTTTTTCATTAGTGTGGAGGTCGCCGGTTCGAGTCCCCCTGCAGCCCCCCTTTTTTGGTGTTATTATTCCCGCGCGTGAGTTCAATTTGTGGGTGTAATGGAACCAAATATTGACACATAGGTATGCCACATATGCAAAAACTAACACATAGACATGCCACATAGATAAAAATGCTGGGGCAAATGCTTACTCATTTCAACTTTATTCTATTTTAGACGTTATGACCAATTTAAATCGTCGTAATCAGCTACAATATATGTCGTAGGATACATCCGCCATATTATGATGATTTTAGCTACGGCAAATATGACGTTTTGGAGTCAAAACATCTTAATTTTTCAAGGTTTTGACCCCTTCAAACGGCTTATGACTATCTAGTGCAAAATCGTCATAGATCTATGACGATTTTATTCACGGTCAATATCAGAAGGTCATAGTTTGCCACATTTCTTGTAGTGATCATTAGTTCTCTTTCTTCTACGTATAAGACTAATATGTTATTGCTATAAGCGGTTGTGGAGGCAATAACATTTATGGATGCACTCCCACATATAATTATCTTGCTCTAACAATTATATGAGTACTTTATTATTATTTGTTATTCCCATCAAATGTTTTGCACAACTACTGGTGAAAACCGAAGACCCTAGGACCCCTCTCTCTCTCTCCATCGTCAAAACAATAACAAGATCGCAAACTCTTGGTCCAGTGAAAATGCAATAGGAATTCTATAACTCTCGACGGTTCGTTTAAGGCCCAGTTCTTTTGGCGGCTTAAAAAATAAGCTACCCCTTCCCCAGCTTCTCTCATAAGCCGCTCGGCTTATTAGTTAAGGCTTCCAAAATAATTATCTCTTAACTAATTGAGAAGCTTCGACTAATAAGCCATGTGGCTTATGAGAGAAGCTGGGGAGGGGGAAGCTTATTTTTTAAGCTGCCAAAAGAACTGGCCCTAAGTAATCTCACTTTGCTTTCTGCTTCCTGAGGATTCGATAAACCTAGGTCTACTAGGGAAAAATAGCTATACTATATCCGTAATCCGGATCGAAGGTATCAACCCTTTTTCTCGCGTCGCTTCCAGGGAAGCAATAGCTACCCTGGTGAGGTTAGTAGAAACCTTGCTAGTTTTAATTCTCCTTTTTATTTTTGTTAGTTTGCTTTCAGTACTTATTTGAAAATCCAAAAAAATAGTTAGTCTTTTAATTCTTGTTTTATCATCATTAGTACTTGTTTAAGAAAATCCAAAAACATAGGAAGTATGGCTGAAAAGAAACTTGGGGAGTTTGCAACTCCTAAGAATGATTATTTGGGTAATCCTATTACTCAGCAAGAAATTGTTGCTGAAGACTATGAAATTAAGCCCCACTATTTTAAATTTGGTTCAACGGAATCAATTTAGAGGTTCCGTTGTAGAAGATGCAGGTATGCACTTAAATACTTTCACTGAAATATGTGATATGATGTGCATTAAAGATGTTGACCCCGATGCGGTCAAGTTGCGCTTAATTCCTTTCTCTCTTAGAGGAAGATCAAAAAATGGTTGTTATCTTTGCCTAGAAATACTATTGCATCATGGGTTGAATGTACTTGTTTATTTATGACTAAATTCTTTCCACCTGCAAAGACTATGCAACTCAGATCTAATATTACTGGTTTAGACAGGAAGAGCATGAGCCACTAGCGCTTGCATGGGAGAGAATGAAAGAATGCATGAGAAACTGTCCCAGCCATGGAATGTAAGATTGGTTAATTCTCCATTTATTTTACAATGCTCTTAACCCTGTTTCTAAGTCTATGCTAGATACTGCAGCTAGAGGAACATTTATGGGTAAACAAATTACCGAAGCAAAGCAGCTGTTATACAATATGCAAGACAACCATGCTCAATGGCATGCGGAAAGGTCACACACAAAGAAGGTGAACTCCGTCACACCTCAAGAAAATGAAGAACTCAATGCTAAGTTGGATGAGCTCATATTAGCCGTTGAAGGTAAGGAAACCCTGGTAAGAGCTACTCCCGAACCAACTATTGAAGAAGTAGACTTCATAGCTTGTAATGATTATAACCTTGCTTGGAAAAAGAATTATAATCCAAACTTTCAGAAATATTACTCTAGTCCAGCAGGTAACTCTAATAATAATATGGCATCATGTAATACTAGTCTCCATGAAACTCTTAAAGCTTTTATGGACTCACAAAATGAGCAAAACAATATTCTAGTCAAAATTACGGAGAATCATAATGCTATGCTTGGTAATTATCTAACCAAGCTGTTAGTTTGAGAAATAATTGTTGGAGATATGCCCTAGAGGCAATAATAAATGTATTTATTATTATATCTTTGTGTTTATGATAAATGTTTACATTCATGCTATAATAGTATTAACAAGGAAACATTAATACTTGTGTGATTTGTAAACTAAAATAGAGTCCCTAGTAAAGCCTCTTTATAATACTAGCTTGTTGGTTAATAAATGATTGTGGTTTCCCTATCATGAACATTGAGATGTCATTAACAACAAGATCATATCGTTAGGAGAATGATATGGTGGACATACTCCTATAGATAAGCGTAGCATAAAGATCAAGTCATTTTAATAGTTCAATTGCTATATGCTTTCTGATACATAGTAACCTAATTCCTTCGACCATGAGATCATGCATATCACCTTCACGGGAAGGATGCTTTGATGACATCAAACACCACACTGTAACTGGGTGGCTATAAAGGTGGCATTGAGTGTTCGGAAAGTATTGGTTGAGACACATGGATCAAGAGTGGGATTTGTCCATCCATATGACGGATAGATATACTTTGGGACCTCTCGGTGAAATTTCATCCAATTAGCTTGCAAGCATGTGACTGGCTCACAAGGGATCACATATCACGGGAACGAGAAAAGAGTACTTATCAGTAACGAGGTTGAACTAGGTATGCAGAGATACCGACGATCATAACCTCGGATAAGTAAACTATCGTGAGACAAAGGGAAATTGGTATCGTATGTAAGTGGTTCATTCGATCGCAAAGTAATCGTAGAAATATGTGGGAGCCATATGAATTTCCAAATTCCTCTATTGATTATTGTTCGGAGAAGTGTCTCGATCATGTCCGCATAATTCACGAACCGTAGGGAGACACACTTAAGGATTCAACATTGTTTGAGTAGTTATGGAATGATGAGTAAGAGACCGAATGTTGTTCGGAGTCTCGGATGGGATCCGAGATATCACGAGGAGATCCGGAATGGTCCGGAGAATAAGATTCATATAAGGAAAGTCCTGTTTCGGGGTTGGAGAATGTTTCCGGTGTTTTCATCGGGAATGTTCTAGAAGGTTCCAGAATGTCCGGCACTCCGAAGGGGAGGGGTACATGAATGTGTCATACCAAGTTGGAATGATTGCATCATGTACTAGGTGTCATCGCTGAACAAAATAAATGGTTTAATCAAATCCTAGTTTGAAAAGTCAAACGCCAATTTGAAAAAGTCAAACGGCTATTTTGGGAAGTGGAGGGGAAGTGGGAAACCGAGTTGGGGAGGAGTTCCTCCTCCACCTCCGGCCCACTTGGGATCCGAGTTGGGGAGGGACTCCCCTCCCCTTGGCCGGCGCCTCCCACCTATAAAGGGAGGGGCATGGCTGCCCCTCCTAGCACACAAGATCTCCACCCAAAACCCTAGCCCGGCGCCGCCACCTCCTATTGCCGCCGCCTAGGGCTCCCCTAGCCGCCGACTTGGGCAAGCCCCAAACCCTAGCCGCTGGCCCTAGCACCTCCTCCTTGGTGTGTCTAAACCCTAGATCGCCGAGGAGCTCTCTCATAGTCCACCATACTCACTTCGGCTTAAGGCGAAGCCCTGCGAGATCTCCTCTCTACTTCCGGTACCACGCCGTTGTGCTGCCGGAATCGCGAGGAGAGTGCTACAACCTCCGCTGCCTGCTGGAACAAGGGATAGGAAGGTCTTCATCGAGTACCGAACGTGTGACCGACTGCGGGAGCGCTGTCGGAACGCAGCGCCAGAAGGATCGTCTACGCGATCTTGAGATCGGGAAGAGTACGACTACATCACCCACGAGAATCCGCTCTCGTTAAACACTTTGGAATCTTCGAGGGTGAGTTATTCCATCGTATCGTTGCTACAATCTAGTAGATAGATCTTGGCTTGTTTGTTTGTATGCGATAGAAAATTTTGTTTTCCATGCTACAAAACCCTACAATAATTTGCAGGCCATCTAAGAAAGAACAAGGATCATTGAGGCACAACTAGGTAAGATAACCGAGAGTCAAACTATCATTCTAGCGAAATGTGCACGTAAAGCTGAGCCTTGATGCGCCTAGTTGATGTAGGTGCACTTCGTCGGTGAGCCGCAAGAGCAAGGTGTGATGAGCACAGCACCAAGTCTTCCCTTAGTAGAGACCGAGGTTATCGAACCAGAAGTAGGAAGGAAACGTCTCAAAGGTGTTGCAAGCAACATGGAAACCTACACAATACAAACTCAAGCCTTTGTCCCAACGAATAGTGAGGTTGTCAAGCTCACCGGTTTGCTGTAACAAAGGATTAAACGTATGGTGTGGAGAGTAATGGTTTGAAGCAAGTAAACAGGTAACAGTGGAAGATGTATCAATGGTAAAGATTGGACCGAGGTCCATAGTTCACTACAGGTGCTCTCCTTAGATAAACACCATGGCATGAAGGGTAAACAAATTACAGCAGGGCAATTGACAGGAACTGAGCAAGGCATAACAATGCAATTACTAGTCAGAAAGATCCTATGAGATTCGATTGTGCAATACAACAAGATACATAGACCGCCATCCAACTGGATCTATGACTAGAAGTCCACCTTTAGGTTATCATCCGAACCCCCTCCAGTCTTAAGTTGCAAGAAACAGACAACTGCTTTAAGCAAAGTGTGTAAGGTAAACAGTCCACATGTTACATGAACAAGAGACCGTTGTTTTCTCCCTAGTGGTAACAACACATCTACAATCGAAGAGATTCTTGTCACTTCCCTTGGAAACTAGAGGCATGAACCCACTATCGAGCATAAATACCCCCTCTTGGAGTCACTAGCAACTACTTGGCCAAGATAGCTACTAACAACGGAGAGCATGCAAGATCACAAAAAACACAGACATGATACAATCATAAAGACAAAACCATTAATCAAACCAACATAATAATCTCAATATCCATCGGATCCCTGCAAACACAACATGCATGATTACAAATAGATTAGATCTTGATCATGAATGGAGCTCACACGATCTATACATGAAAGCACAAAGGAGGAGATACAACCATCTGGCTACTACATGGACCCATAGTCCAAGGTGGAACTACTCACGCATCATACCGGAGAGAAGGCCTCCGGGATGATCTCCCCTCCGGCAGGGTGCCGGGAAGAACTTCAGATCCCCCCGATCTAGGGACGATGGTGGCAGCGGCTAAAGACGGTTTCGTGGATATTTGATCGGGTACTCAGGGTTTCTGCATCAGGGGCTTCTTATAGGCAAAGGGGAGACCGAGGAGGCGACCAGGGGCTACAAACCCTAGCCAGGCGCGGGGCTGGGCCCACCCACGCCTGGGGTGGGTCTGCCCCTCGGCTGGACCCTCCGGCTCTTCTCTGGACTTCTTGTTCCCCATGGAAAGTAATTGACTTTGACGTTTGTCCCGTCCAATTCCGAGAATATTTATTTACTAACTTTTCTAAAACCAAAAACAGCAGAAAACATGCATCTGGCACTGTTGCAACTTGTTACTAGGTTAGTACCAGAAAACGTGTAAAAAGCACCTCAAAGTGTGGACAAGTAAAGCAAAGTAGATACTAAACAAGCATGGAACATCTAAACTTATAGATACGTTTCCGATGTATCAAGACTAATCCAGTTTAAGACCCCAAGATGATAAGAATTCAAAGGGAGAAGCCCGAAGAACTTGATTATAGCAATGCTCCTTCACCAAACTACAGAGTTGAAGATCTTGTAAAAAGGATCAATGTCAAGATCCCGGTAAGTTAAGGAAATGAGGAAGTCATGTATCAACACTTCGTTAATCAGGTAGCAATAAAGGTACGTGCTTGAGGAAGAATATAAGAAAATTCCTGAAATATTGCCTATTAAGCTAGATGATATATTTGAGCCCACTATTAAGATTAAAATTGGGACTAATGAAATAGCTGCACTGTGTGATCTAGGTGCAAGTGTTTCAACAATTTCAAAGAGTCTTTTTAACAAGTTAAATCTTGGCTCCTTTGAAATCACCGAACTAAAATTACATCTAGCAGATTCTACTTACAAATAAGCAGTAGGCATTAAATAAAATACTTTAGTATACATTAAAGGTTGTCCTGCTCTTATTGATTTTGTTATTGTTGACATGCTTGAAGATGCTACTGCCCCTATTATATTAGTCCATCCTTTCTTAATAACTATAAAGGCTTTAATCAATTTGCATGAAGGGAACATGAAGCTCCAATTTACTTCATGGGATCCTTTTGTTATTCATTTCCCCAGGAAAAAGAAAGCCAAGCAAGATGATAAGGAGGCCATCACTTTGAAGGCCAATTACTTTGGAGTGGGTGTTCCACTCATATGACCTAAGTGAAAAATATCAACGCCAAGCTATTAACCATAAAAGAGCACTGCATGGGAGGCAACCCATGTGAAATAGAGGTTTGAGTTAAGTTTTTAAGTTTTAGTTTAAGATTTATATAGAATAAACAGTGCTAGAAAACTCCATTGAGAAAAGAGAGATTCTTCGGTACTAAAAAATCTTGTTTTATATGCCATAGTTGGTCGAAATTTTAGTCTGTCATTTTTCTGTCAAAACAAGGGTTTCGCTAAGTTTCAGTCTAAAAAGTAATCCTCAAAGAATTTTTTTTTTTGATGTGTACAGAAAGGTTAATGACCAACTATACGGGGGATAAAAAATTCCGTCGTATAGCTCCGGCTGTATAGTTATGTTACCATCGATAATTTTTTATCCGAGGATACAAAAGGTTTGTCGACTAACTATACAGTGGGAACAAAAGTTCCGGCCGTATAGTTGTCGTCGTATAGTTATAGCCGCCAGAAAGAAAACCTAGAAACCCTAAAATTTTGCCATCAACCCAACTATATGGCGGGAACAAAGTGTTACGGTTGTATAGGTACCCAAAACATCAATTCTTTTTATATATTCTACCTCCAAACTCTCTCAAAACCTCAAGGGATCTTCACCCCTACTCAATTTCATTCGAATTCCTCACACACAAGTGATCTGCGGTATGTTTCTCCTCCGATCCTCCAATTACTTTTCGCAATCAGAGATGAATTTGCGAAAAGATAATCATAGCATAATCCTCATCAATCTAGGGTGAGACTTATTTTGAACTATTTGCCATGATTATCTTGCCTAGATTATTATGTTGAGGAGATTCTTTAGTGTGCTATGACGAGGATTATGCTATGACTATTACTGTTGGATCAAAAAGTTTTATATTTGTCTCTCTTATTTATTTTTAGAAGATGAACACGAGGAGCCAGACACGTGCTCTCGCCGTAGCTAGTTCTTCTTGGGCTGCAGCTCAGGAACGCATGGGGATTCAACTCGAGAATGAATCCCACTGTGATCGTTTCGACAAGATCAAAAACTGATAAGTCAAGGCAACCAACCGGGCTTGCCCCATCACTTTGAACTAACTCGGTATCTTTAATGACTTTAATTTACTTTGCAATATAATTGGCCTGCAAACCTTTGTATTTCATGATGCACCAACCTATCACCGGTTAACCATTGAATTTCTTAGCTCTTTGATTAACACTGTTAAGACATGCCATGGGGAGGATAGAATTTCTTTCTAACTCATGAAAAATAATTATTCTCTATCACATGATGAATGGTGAAATTGTTTTGGTTTATCCAACAACGATCCTAATGCTCTACGCACAGATTTTACCGACATGGAACCTTCCCCTGAATACTGTCATAGTAGAATTGGTTTTACTTCTAGAGTTAGTAAAGGGAAGAATATTCAACATCCTGCTATTCGCTATTTATTCTATGTTATTGCTAACACCTTGCAGACATGCAATGAGTTTACAAGACTCAATGAGGAGGACATATTAGTCCTTGCAAAAGCTTCTCTCAACTTTGACAACTTGTCACTTCACTTGGGCGCAATACTTGTGCGCTAATTGCAGTACCAATCCCACCAAAGCGAAGTAGCAATCACTTGTGGAGGCGTCATCACCGTGCTTTCCAATGCATTGGGCATCGACCTAGGTGAGTTACAGCCGGTGCTAGGTGAGCGACGTGTTGGTTTCTCTACTTTGAGGGCTTGTGGAATGCTCACTAGGAGACGTGGTGTTTATTATCTGCATATTGTTGGAGCTGGGCGTATCTACCCTACTCCTTTTCCCAATGGTCTTTTCTCTATCGAGGAAGGACGTGTGCATTATGACTTGCAGGTTGAGCAACACCAACCCAAGGAGGAGATTCCTAAGGAGGATGAGGACCAATAGGAGGAGCAAGAAGCCTGATGCTGCTCGGTTGACTATAGAGCCTCGTTTGGAAACCCCAAGAGCAAGGTGTGATGATCACAGCAGAATGTTTTACCTCAGTTATGAAACCAAGGTTATCAAACCAGTAGGAGTAAGGAAACAACTCCAAGGTGTTGCTAACAACTTGGAACCTGCACAACACAAACTCCAAACTTTGCCCCAACTTACAGTGAGGTTGTCAATCTCACCGGTTTGCTGACAACAAAGGATTAAACATACAATGTGCAAGATAATACTTGCTTATAGAAAGTAAATGGTAATGGAAGATGATGTATCAATGATAAAGATTGGACTGGGGTCCACAGTTCACTAGAGGTGTTCTCCTTAAGATAAATAGCATGTTGGGTGAACAAATTACATCTGGGCACTTGACAGATCAAGAAAGCATAACAATGCATATACCAGACATCTTGTCTCCTACGAGATTTGATTGGACATTACAACATAATACATAAATTGTAATCCAACTGCATCTATGACTAATAATCCACCTTCAGGTTATCATTTGAACCCCTTCCAGTATTAAGTTGCAAGCAACAGATAATTGCATTAAGCAATGTGTGTAGAGTAAACAATACAATTGCCCCATGGACAAAGGATTGTTTTTTCTCCCTAGTAGCAACAACACATCTACAACCTTAGATATTTTTGTCACTTCCCTAGATTACTAGAGGCATGAACCTACTATCGAGCATAAATACTCCCTCTTGGAGTTACAAGCATCTACTTGGCCAAGATAGCTACTAACAACTGAGAGCATGCAAGATCACAAATAACATAGACATGATAGAATTAATAATCAATCTAACATAGTATCTCAATATCCACCGGATCCCTACAAACACAACATGTATGATTACAAACAGATGATCTTGATCATGGATGGAGCTCACAAGATCTAAACATGATAGCACAAAGGAGGAGAAACAACCATCTAGCTACTGTATGGATCCATACACTTCAAAGGTGAACTACTCACGCATCACTCCGGAGGCTAGCATGGTGATGAAGAAGGCCTCCGGGATGATCTCTCCCCTCCGGCAGGGTGTCGGGAAGAGCTTCGGATCCCCCCGATCTAGGGACGATGGTGGCGGCGGCTACGGACTATTTCGTGGAGATTTGATCGGGTACTTAGGGTTTCTGCATCGGGGTGCTTTTATAGGCAAAGGGGCAAGGTCGGTGGGCGCCCGAGGGGCCCACACATGGTGGCGGCGCGCCCTAGGGGGTGTCCGCGCCAGCCTTATGTGTGGCCACCTCGTGGACCCACTTCGTCTACCCTTTTGACTCCATCTTTGCTCCGGTAAAATATTGACTTTGGCTTTTGTTCCGTCCAATTCCGAGAATATTTCCTTACTAGCTTTTCTGAAACCAAAAACAGCAGATAATAGGAAATTGGCACTGCGGCATCTTGTTAATAGGTTAGTCCCAGAAAATTTATAAAAATACCTCAAAGTGTAGACAAAACATAACAAAGTTGATACTAAACAAGCATGGAACATCAAAGATTATAGATACGTTTACGACGTATCAGCCCACCATTAGGAGCATCAGCCACCAAACTGGTTCGCTACATATCAAGGTTTCCAAGAACTTGGAGGAACTATGGAGGGAATGCATAATCTTGCCCTAAACCTATGAGAAACAACAAGTAACCTCTCAACTCAATTTGCAAACTAGATTTACAACTATTTACCCCACCATAGTGATTTGAAGGGATTGCAAAATCCTAAGGATGGGGAGGTTTTCTGTCTATATTATAATTTGGTTTTCATTTACTTTATCTTATTTTCGAGGTTATGCTTCTATTTGAGTTTATAAGCACTCGTGTTGGTTTCCCCAACACTTTATCTTAGTTATTTTATTTGAGATTTTGAAGCCGAGCTTTGCCGCCAATTTTATATTCTTTAATCCCCCTTCTCAAAAACCACAAAAAGATTTCTCCGTTTATCTTTATTTTCCCTCTCTATTTTTCCTTTCGCCTCGAAGTTCTCGTTGATTTGCAGGAGAGTGATTGACTTCGAGTTTCCAAGAAACAAATAAAAAGGGAAGAGAGAAGTGGAACCAAACATGAGAGGTATGCCTTATGACTCCCCACTTTTGAAGTTTGAGAAACCCATGCAAGTTAGTAGTAATGTTGATATGTTATATCGGTGGAGTTAGTCTCTATATTGTAGTAAAATTTTGTTTGCATGGGTATTTAACCGAGTATATTTTGTTCCAGCTCTTGTAGTTAACCAAGTCTTGCCTAAAAATTTGCTAGACAATTGAAATAAGAAAAAGTCTCACAAATTGAAGACTTGGGTGTTGTAGTGTTTAGTCTTGAAAGATTATTCCTTGAGACACTCAACACCACAGAAAATAATGATTGAATTGATAGCTCTCTTTGAAAAGATTTGTTTAATCGAATTAGTGTTTAGCGGTTTTTGTGAGCATGCCAAAGTTTGACTTGTAAATCAAAAGAATGATATAGATTTATGTGTGTCAAACTTCATGGGATGCCAACAACTCCGCTAGCCTACGAACGATCTTCATGGATGAAACTCCTAGATTTCGGCTATGAGTTGATTAAACATATGTAGCAGGAACACTATAACGGGTAAGATTCTTGGCACTTCCGGGTAGCTATGGGTAAGATTGTTGGCACTTCCAGGTAGCTGTAACATGATGGAATCACTCCTATGGATGATATGAGTAATCATTATGCAAAAGGAACAAAAACCTTAGTGATGCCACGAGTGTCTATCACAGCCCGATAAACTAATGAATTTTTTTGGCATGCTCTCAATTACTTAAAAACCGAAATTCTTGAAGGAAAGTGAATAGAAATGTAGTGCTTGAAAAGTCTTGATTTATTAATGTGGGAGAATTGAGATACATTAGTATATATGCTTTTCATGACAAACTCTCACACTCTTAATTCTACATGATTATATTTTGTTGTTCAAAGGCAAGCTTATGAGTTGATTACATGACATCGAATAAAGTTTACTCTTTTGAATCATCCATGCTTATTATAATTTTGCTGCGCTATAAGGATTCATGAAACCCGTATGATATGATTGCCGTTACTCTATCTATGCTGAAGTTTTCAGATTAACAAAGTGGAGGAAACATGAGACTACCAATCATGAGTAAGATCATCATCTCTTTATTTCAGTTTAAATGTTTAGTTCCCTTTTTATTTTGGTTTTCTTGCTTAGGACGATCAAGTTTAAGCTTGGGGAGATTGATGGCTGTGAAATATAGCCATCCACCTCCACATTTAAACTAGATATTATTCATATATTTGATGAAATATCTCTCTAAAACCTGCACTAATGCCTAATGATCAAAGGGGTATGCAATCCTTTCTTGCTATTTTTGCCTACGCAGATAATGACGTATGATGATGGGAATCACTACATAAATGCCAAAGATACGAGATTTCCATCACGCCAAAGAAAGCAGGAGCCGTGAAGAGATTACTGCAAGCTTAACGACCAACTGTCACATCCCAAGATTTTCCAAATCTTGTTATGTGAAAAATAAATGAATAAAATAAAACTTTGTTGATTTTCAGGGTGAGAAGAAACTTTTTGATTCCAATTGGAAACCTTCAAACCTATTTGATCAAACAAATCCTAAAAGGATATGAAAAGATAAACAATCAATAAAGAAAATTTTAAATAAGTAGAAATACTATTTTTGGATCTTTAATAAAAAGATTTGGTTTTCAAATGAAAAGGTAGGATTATAAATAAGGATTATTTTATAGAGCCAAATTAAACCTTGGCCAACATTTTGAAATAAAATGTTTGCTTTGGTTAAAAGAGCAAAGGTTTATTTAAATAAAATAATGAGAGTTTATTAATAAACCAATTTTATTAAAGTAAAGGTTTTTCCCATTTTAATTAAAAACATTAAAACTTGTTAAAATTATTTTAAACAAGTTTTCCAAGTATTTTATATTTTCAAATAAAACCTACTGAATTTGTTTTGTTATTATTTAGATTTCAAATGGAGGTTTTTAATAAAACAAATCCTATTTGAATTAATAACTAAGGTCTATTTTATTTTTTTAGATCCTAAAAAGAATATAAATATTATTTTATTTTGGGACTTGGGATTATTGTTGTTAAACAGAACTAAATCAATACAAAGTGTGGTGAAAGTTTGATTTGATTTGAGTGTTTGAATTGTTGTTTGAAATTCAAAACATAAAACCAAATAGAAAAAGAAAAAGATTACTGAATAAAAAAATGGAATCAGACTTGACCCAACTAAGTTGGCCCAGCAAGCCCAGTTCCAGCCCAGCTACTTCCCCACGCGCGAATCGTTTTTCACTCATTCTCCCACCCGCGCAGTCACTGACCGGTGGACCTCACTCTCTCTCCCTTTCTCGCTGACAAGCATGTCCCATAGAGCCACGTCACCGTCTTCCTCCCCGTGTTGAACACGCCGGCCGTTTCCTCCTCCCTCAACGTCGCTCTGCCGCGATTGATTTCGATTAAATTCGCATTGATTACAGGCTTAATTCTCCCAGAGACCATGCTCCCTTAAACGCCTCCCTCTCCTCGTCATTTCCCCTCACTCACCTCTCCCTCGCTGCCTCTAGGCTGCCCCAATTCACCCCCACACCGCCACTGCTCCGACGAGCTTCTCCAGTGAATTCCGGCGCCGTCCAGCCTCGCCTCGCCTTCCCAAGCGCGCGAGCTTGCTCCTCATACCAGCGCGCACCTGCCAGTGTCTCCCGTTCGCCCGCGCTTGCCCCAGAGCCTCGGCTTCGACAACAACCTGAGCGCCACCGCCTGCAAGCAACTCCGGCGACCTCCCCCTGGTAAGCCAGACCGCCCCGAGCCCTCTCAATCATGCTCACGTGAACCCCAGGACTGTACGCGTCTAACCGTGTCCTTGTTTTTCCTTGGGGTGAACCGCAGCGTCGCCCTCGACCACCCCCAGAACCGCTTGACGCCGCCAACGTCTTCGACGAGTAATCCCCGTCGCGTCTGAGCGCCCCTTGCCAAGCTGACCACGCGTTGAGCATCACCTCGACCTCGCGAGCACGGTGAGCACCCCTGTTTCCTTCTTTGCTTCCTTTGTCGCCAGGTCCGCCGCTAGCAGGGCGCCGCCGTCGCACGCCACCGTCATCGCGCCGCCAGTTAGTGGCAAGTTAATTGTAGCCGTTCAATCTCGATCTAGCGGATAGGAAAGAAAACTTAAACGAAGGGTTATGTTTGCCTCTGTGCCACACGATCACACTTAGATCCAACGATCCAGAGAGGCTGATCTGCACGAAGCGGTACCGCCCAATAAGAACACGCCACGTGGCCAGACTCAGGATTAAAAACAGAAATAGGTTCTATTAGATTTGCAAATTTGAAAAATCCCTAACTTTTGATCCACACATCCAAAATTTGCAAATTTTATATCAATGGAATCAGTGGAACAAGCCCTAGCCAACCATGCCATTTGTTTAGTAAAAAGATTTTGTTAAAATATTTGTTTTTGCAGAAACTTGTGTATGCTTGTTTAGGATATAAAATTTATTCCAAAATGATTTTGGGTTGAAATCTTTGCAAAATGGCTTGTTGTGAACCTACTGACCCTAGGAGCCAACTTATGGATTCAAAAATGTATTTTGTGAAGATTAGGATTGAATAATTGAATTAACTCATTTCTAGTCAATTAAAAATATTGATTTTGATATGGAAATGTTTTTTTGAGAAAAACCTTTGGAAAATGTGTTGATTCAAACCTACTGACCTTAAAAACCAAGTTTTGTGAATTAACAACTTATTTTGTGAACAATATAAAATTGTTGCTTTGCTAAAAGCATTTTTCACCACATGAAATAATGATTTGATTTAAAAATAGTTTATAAATAAAACCCTTTTGCAAATGGTTTTGCCACTTTAGAAAATGACCACTTTGAACCTTACAATGTTTAGAGCCTAGTAGAAACCACCTTTGCAAATAAAACCATCTTTTGCATGCTTGCATGCATGACTTTGTTTCTATTATTTTATGTGTGTTGAATTGTTTGAATATTGGTTGGAATGCTAGTTGAATCTATGTTGCTTGATTGATTTGTAGTGAAGTTAGAAGAGTGTGATATTAGCAAGATCAAGAAGTGAGCCAACATCCTCTACCAAAAAGGCAAGTGACACTATCATCCAAGTCCTACTATTTTTCATTACACTTAGAGGATTTTGAAACATGCATGATAAGGAATACTATATTTTGCTATGCTAAATACTATTAGGATACCCTTATATATTACTTAGTGAAAACAATGTAGTTGTAATATGCTTAGCCCTGCTATATATTTTGAGAAAGGATACATGTTGAGTTTATATGAAGTTGGGAAAAGACTTGTGTTTTTATATAATAAAACAAGTACTCAATGAACCACCTGGGTGGACAAGGATACTCAAGTTTTGGACAAGGTGGCAACAAGAGGAAACATGTCTATATGGCAATTTTTTTGTGCACTAGATGAAAACCACCCAGGGACTTAAAGATTGAACATGTTTCTCGTACAGTGGCTTCCGTGTACAGCTACATGCTAAATGGGCACTGGCTTAGTCAATTACATTGTGGAAGACCCATGCATTGGCCCTTCAGGTTACTGGAATGAGGGAACTAGGAACCCTACATTGGTGCCTGAAGACAAGCTAGCATTGTGCATTGGGACGACCCTATGGAAAGACTTCGTCACATTCTCAATCTGCCAGTACTCCATCTTGGTGAGTACTTATCCAGCGGCCACTGGTGGCAACAATATGAGACTGTGTCATGTGGGTAAAGTGTACAACTTCTGCAGAAGATAAAAATCTAAGTACTTAGCCGTGTCCCCGGTTATGGACAATACTGAGAAACTATGGCCTGAAGCTATGGGAAATCTCGACATTCCAATTTCTAAAAGTAAAACTTGAAAGTGACAACAAAAGACTTGAAGCACTTGGGGTGTACCAAGGAGCTCAAAAGATTTTGACAAAGAATTGAAGCACTTGGGGTGTACCAAGGAGCTCAACAGATTTTGACAAAGACTTGAAGCACTTGGGGTGTACCAAGGAGCTCAGAAAGATTTTGACAAAAGATCAAAATTATTTTGAAAAAGATAGGAAAAATATTATTGCTTTCTGCAAATGAGCCTAAACCCTACTTATCCAAATATGCATATGTTGATAGGTTCCACTTATTTCTACATAGTAGTGAAACTTGCCAATACAATTCAAATGTATTGACCCTTGTGGCTGCAACTTGTTATGTTGCAGTTTTGTTTGATGTTAAGTGTGTTGATTAGGATTACAAGTCTACAACCAACATGTTTGCCTGTGGCACTTGAAGATGAAGGATCCCATGCTTATAGATATTCTGCTGCAATGTAATGTAATAGCCAAATGAGCTATGTAAGATGTAATAAATTATTTTATTCCTGGTTATAAAGTTGTATTATGACCTTGTTTCTTGATTTTACATCTTGACTGTGGATGCTAGCTATTGATCCAGGGACTAGCATTGCAATCACAGGGATCCTTTTCCTTTATAAAGGAGGGAGCTTACACCAACTATACGTCCTGCCTCCGTATAGTTGCCGCCATATAGTTTGCACCGACCTCATTAGGTCAAATAGAACAACTTTTGTGAACGGACCCCTATATAAAGAGGCTTCAGGCGACGAGAAACAAGCTCTCGACTCCACAATCTCGCTTCTTTTCAACCTGAACTCTCCCTGCCGCCACGTCGGAGGAATAGATCTAGATCTAAACCTCTAAACCCTTCTCCACCACCATAGCCATCTTCCACCACTTGTAATAGTAGATCTCATCTCCAATTGGCGACATTGTAAGACTATTTGCTATCAACCTTATGATCTCTATTACAATGTTTATGATTGTCGATTTCATCTCTATGTGTGAGTAATCCTATTTGGGCTAAGGGCTTCGGCCTAGCCATGTAGCTTTTATGCATGTTATTTATCATAGATGGGATCATGTATTAGTTTGTATGACATGATGATTGTAGTACCCTCTGTTGCCTCAATCTAAGGACTTTTCAGGTACACAAGACCCCATGGATTGATCCAGGTAAAGGGAGTGTGAGTAACGACTGATCTGCAGGATAGGAACCCCAATGACACAAAGAGTAGTGCGGTTGTATGTGAGGAACTTACTTGGGATTAACGGTGACATCATGATGCTTATCATTAGTTCTCTTTCTTCTATGAATGGGACTAATAGGTTATTGCTATAAGCGGTTGAGGAGGCGATAACATTTATAGATGCACTACTTATACGTCCAAAACGTATCTACTTCCCCGAACACTTTTGCTATTTTTTCTCCTCTAAACTTGTGTGATTTGGATACAACTAACACGGATTGACGCTGTTTTCAGCAGAATTACCTTCGTGTCTAGTTTTTGTGCAGAAAATCAACTATCAGGAAAAATCCCTGAAAATATGCCAAAAATCCTATTTCACCAGAAGATCCACGAAGCCAGAGTACCAGGCAAAGTGGAGGCCTAGGGGGCCACACCCCTGCCAGGCGCAGGTCAGGCCTGGCCGCGCCTAGGAGGGTGCGGCCACCCTAGACACCCCCTCGGCCTCCCTCTTCGCCTATAAGAAGCCTCTTGACCTAAAACCAAGGGGGTTCGATGTTTTTCCAGAGAGAGTTCTGATGCGCCGCAACCACCAGAAACCAAGATTCAGAACCAGAAACTCCGTTCTGGCACCCTGCCGGGACGGGGAATTTGGGGAGGATCATCGCCATCGTCATCACCAACACCTCTCCATCAACCATCCATGTTTCCCTCATCCATGAGTGAGTAATCCCCCGCTGTAGGCTATGGGGATGGTAGGGATTGGATGAGTTCTGTCATGTAATCGAATAAGATTGTTAGGGCATAGTGCCTAGTATCTTTATTAGTGTTATTTCACTTTTTTGTAACTTGTTGTGCTTAATGCTTGTCACTAGGGCCCGAGTGCCATGATCTCAGATCTAAACTTATTATTGAATCATTATGATAGTATTGTTTGTGATCTTATCTGCAAGTTGTGTACACATATCATTGTCTAGATCCAAAGGCCCCGAAGTGACAGAAATTGGGACAACCAGAGGGGATGGATGTGATGTGAGGATCACATATGTTCATGGAGTGTTAATGCTTTGCTCCGGTGCTCTATTAAAAGGAGCACCTTAATTGCCAGTAGTTCCCTTGAGGCCCCGCCGCAATGGGCTGGCTGGACAGAAGATGTTGTGCAAGTTCTCATTGCGAGCACGCATGACTATATATGGATCACATGCCTAGGATTGTTTAGTACTTTGATGCTTATTCTTATTTATCTGCAATTGCCCTAGATCTTGAAGTTGCATGTTTAGACTCGTCCATGCAACACCCGTCCATCCATCCATATGCCTACCGCACTCGAATCCTACTATTACTATTGCTCTTGTTTACTGTTGATGTTGCTTTGCTTTTTCTACTACAAACTGTTGCTACTGATAAACTTCTGTGAGCAAGAACTATTTCTAGGTGCAGCTGAATTGGCAACTCAGTTGTTAAGACTTGCAAGTATTCTTTGGCTCCCCTTGTGTCGAATCAATAAATTGGATAATACTACCCGCGAAGACTGTTGCGATCCCCTATACTTGTGGGTCATCAAGACTATTTTCCTATTTGTAAGTTCACTTGGATCTATTATTGTTCACTGCTACTCCTTTCATCATTGGGAAGTCTCGTGATGGAAAGTTTCCTATTTTACCATCCACTACAAGAAGAGGTACAATCCTAAACACCTCTGATGCTCTTGATTCACCGTCTGTTATAAGTAAGCTTGTCACACCACCACCACATACACATGCTACACACACTGCTACTACTGCTGAGTCTAAAACTGCTTTTGATACTCATGATGTTACTTCTACTGTACTTGATGCGAGTGGTTCATTAGTTCCTTTTCTAGATGCTACTATGGCCAGTCTAGGAAATACCGAAACTCCTAGTGAATACACCGTTACACCTGTTAGCTCACCTGAGTGAGGGTTATGATATTAATGATGGTTACATTGAGTTCACTGATGATTTTGTTGAAGAGTGCCGAAACACACATGGTACTAGTGCTATTAAGAGTCTCCTTGCTAGACGTACTATTATGCCTAAGTTGTCCTCTGATCCTATGTTTGCCACCTCTCCCATTGATATTAGAGATAAAGATTATGATTTCTCTCTTGATTTGTCCTATTTAGATATTGTTGAGAAAGAACCTTTTTGTGGGACTGAAAATGAGAGTGCTGTGGCTCATATGAATGAGCTTTCTACTATGAGTGCTTTATTCTCTGATGATTTTAAGATGCGGAAGTACTTTGTTACTAAGATCTTCCCTTTTTCACTAAAAGGAGAAGCTAGGGCTTGGTTTAATAGATTACCTCCTGGTTCCATTGATAGCCCTGATTGTTTGATTGCTTCTTTCTTCCAGAAATATTTTCCTCCCAGTGCTAGACATGTTTATCGGGCTGTGATAGACACTCATGGCATCACTAAGGTTGCTACTAAACAAGCATTAGTAAAGGGAAGAATATTCAACATCCTGCTATTCTCTATTTGTTCTATGTTATTGCTAACACCTTGCAGACATGCAATGAGTTTACAAGACTCAATGAGGAGGACATATTAGTCCTTGCAAAAGCTTCTCTCAACTTTGACAACTTGTCACTTCACTTGGGCGCAATACTTGTGCGCTACTTGCAGTACCAATCCCACCAAAGCCAAGTAGCAATCACTTGTGGAGGCGTCATCACCGTGCTTGCCAATGCATTGGGCATCGACCTAGGTGAGTTACAGCCGGTGCTAGGTGAGCGACATGTTGGTTTCTCTACTTTGAGGGCTTGTGGAATGCTCACTAGGAGACGTGGTGTTTATTATCTGCATATTGTTGGAGCTGGGCGTATCTACCCTACTCGTTTTCCCAATGGTCTTTTCTCTATCGAGGAAGGACGTGTGCATTATGACTTGCAGGTTGAGCAACACGAACCCAAGGAGGATATTCCTAAGGAGGATGAGGACCAGTAGGAGGATCAAGAAGCCTGATGCTGCTCGGTTGACTATAGAGCCTCGTTGGGAAACCCCAAGAGCAAGGTGTGATGAGCACAGCAGAATGTTTTACCTCAGTTATGAAACCAAGGTTATCGAACCAGTAGGAGTAAGGAAACAACTCCAAGGTGTTGCTAACAACTTGGAACCTGCACAACACAAACTCCAAACTTTGCCCCAACTTACAGTGAGGTTGTCAATCTCACCGGTTTGCTGACAACAAAGGATTAAACATACAATGTGGAAGATAATAGTTGCTTATAGAAAGTAAATGGTAACGGAATATGATGTATCAATGATAAAGATTGGACTGGGGTCCACAGTTCACTAGAGGTGTTCTCCTTAAGATAAATAGCATGTTGGGTGAACAAATTACATCTGGGCACTTGACATATCAAGAAAGCATAACAATGCATATACCAGACATCTTGTCTCCTACGAGATTTGATTGGACATTACAACATAATACATAAATTGTAATCCAACTGCATCTATGACTAATAATCCACCTTCAGGTTATCATTCGAACCCCTTCCAGTATTAAGTTGCAAGCAACAGATAATTGCATTAAGCAATGTGTGTAGAGTAAACAATACAATTGCCCCATGGACAAAGGATTGTTTTTTCTCCCTAGTAGCAACAACACATCTACAATCTTTGATATTTTTGTCACTTCCCTAGATTACTAGAGGCATGAACCTACTATCAAGCATAAATACTCCCTCTTGAAGTTACAAGCATCTACTTGGCCAAGATAGCTACTAACAACTGAGAGCATGCAAGATCACAAATAACATAGACATGATAGAATTAATAATCAATCTAACATAGTATCTCAATATCCACCGGATCCCTGCAAACACAACATGTATGATTACAAACAGATGATCTTGATCATGGATGGAGCTCACAAGATCTAAACATGATAGCACAAAGGAGGAGAAACAACCATCTAGCTACTGTATGGATCCATACACTTCAAAGGTGAACTACTCACGCATCACTCCGGAGGCTAGCATGGTGATGAAGAAGGCCTCCGGGATGATCTCTCCCCTCCGGCAGGGTGTCGGGAAGAGCTTCGGATCCCCCCGATCTAGGGACGATGGTGGCAGCGGCTACGGACTATTTCGTGGAGATTTGATCAGGTACTTAGGGTTTCTGCATCGGGGTGCTTTTATAGGCAAAGGGGCAAGGTCGGTGGGCGCCCGAGGGGCCCACACATGGTGGCAGCGCGCCCTAGGGGGTGTCCGCGCTAGCCCTATGTGTGGCCACCTCGTGGACCCACTTCGTCTACCCTTTTGACTCCATCTTTGCTCTGGTAAAATATTGACTTTGGCTTTTGTTCCATCCAATTCCGAGAATATTTCCTTACTAGCTTTTTTGAAACCAAAAACAGCAGATAATAGGAAATTGGCACTGCGGCATATTGTTAATAGGTTAGTCCCAGAAAATTTATAAAAATACCTCAAAGTGTAGACAAAACATAACAAAGTTGATACTAAACAAGCATGGAACATCAAATATTATAGATATGTTTACGACGTATCAGCCCACCATTAGGAGCATCAGCCACCAAACTGGTTCGCTACATATCAAGGTTTCCAAGAACTTGGAGGAACTATGGAGGGAATGCATAATCTTGCCCTAAACCTCTGAGAAACAACAATTAACCTCTCAACTCAATTTGCGAACTAGATTTACAACTATTTACCCCACCATAGTGATTTGAAGGGATTGCAAAATCCTAAGGATGGGGAGGTTTTCTGTCTATATTATAATTTGGTTTTCATTTACTTTATCTTATTTTCGAGGTTATGCTTCTATTTGAGTTTATAAGCACTCGTGTTGGTTTCCCCAACACTTTATCTTAGTTATTTTATTTGAGATTTTGAAGCCGAGCTTTGCCGCCAATTTTATATTCTTTAATCCCCCTTCTCAAAAACCACAAAAAGATTTCTCCGTTTATCTTTATTTTCCCTCTCTATTTTTACTTTCGCCTCGAAGTTCTCGTTGATTTGCAGGAGAGTGATTGACTTCGAGTTTCCAAGAAACAAATAAAAAGGGAAGAGAGAAGTGGAACCAAACATGAGAGGTATGCCTTATGACTCCCCACTTTTGAAGTTTGAGAAACCCATGCAAGTTAGTAGTAATGTTGAGATGTTATATCGGTGGAGTTAGTCTCTATATTGTAGTAAAATTTTGTTTGCATGGGTATTTAACCGAGTATATTTTGTTCCAGCTCTTGTAGTTAACCAAGTCTTGCCTAAAAATTTGCTAGACAATTGAAATAAGAAAAAGTCTCACAAATTGAAGACTTGGGTGTTGTAGTGTTTAGTCTTGAAAGATTATTCCTTGAGACACTCAACACCACAGAAAATAATGATTGAATTGATAGCTCTCTTTGAAAAGATTTGTTTAATTGAATTAGTGTTTAGCGGTTTTTGTGAGCATGCCAAAGTTTGACTTGTAAATCAAAAGAATGATATAGCTTTATGTGTGTCAAACTTCATGGGATGCCAAAAACTCCGCTAGCCTACGAACGATCTTCATGGATGAAACTCCTAGATTTCGGCTATGAGTTGATTAAACATATGTAGCAGCAACACTATAACGGGTAAGATTCTTGGCACTTCCGGGTAGCTATGGGTAAGATTGTTGGCACTTCCAGGTAGCTGTAACATGATGGAATCACTCCTATGGATGATATGAGTAATCATTATGCAAAAGGAACAAAAACCTTAGTGATGCCACGAGTGTCTATCACAGCCCGATAAACTAATGAATTTTTTTGGCATGCTCTCAATTACTTAAAACCTGAAATTCTTGAAGGAAAGTGAATAGAAATGTAGTGCTTGAAAAGTCTTGATTTATTAATGTGGGAGAATTGAGATACTTTAGTATATATGCTTTTCATGACAAACTCTCACACTCTTAATTCTACATGATTATATTTTGTTGTTCAAAGGCAAGCTTATGAGTTGATTACATGACATCGAATAAAGTTTACTCTTTTGAATCATCCATGCTTATTATAATTTTGCTGCGCTATAAGGATTCATGAAACCCGTATAATATGATTGCCGTTACTCTATCTATGCTGAAGTTTTCAGATTAACAAAGTGGAGGAAACATGACACTACCAATCATGAATAAGATCATCATCTCTTTATTTCAGTTTAAATGTTTAGTTCCCTTTTTATTTTGGTTTTCTTGCTTAGGACGATCAAGTTTAAGCTTGGGGAGATTGATGGCTGTGAAATATAGCCATCCACCTCCACATTTAAACTAGATATTATTCATATATTTGATGAAATATCTCTCTAAAACATGCACTAATGCCTAATGATCAAAGGGGTATGCAATCCTTTCTTGCTATTTTTGCCTACGCAGATAATGACGTATGATGATGGGAATCACTACATAAATGCCAAAGATACGAGATTTCCATCACGCCAAAGAAAGCAGGAGCCGTGAAGAGATTACTGCAAGCTTAACGACCAACTGTCACATCCCAAGATTTTCCAAATCTTGTTATGTGAAAAATAAATGAATAAAATAAAACTTTGTTGATTTTCAGGGTGAGAAGAAACTTTTTGATTCCAATTGGAAACCTTCAAACCTATTTGATCAAACAAATCCTACAAGGATTTGAAAAGATAAACAATCAATAAAGAAAATTTTAAATAAGTAGAAATACTATTTTTGGATCTTTAATAAAAAGATTTGGTTTTCAAATGAAAAGGTAGGATTATAAATAAGGATTATTTGATAGAGCCAAATTAAACCTTGGCCAACATTTTGAAATAAAATGTTTGCTTTGGTTAAAAGAGCAAAGGTTTATTTAAATAAAATAATGAGAGTTTATTAATAAACCAATTTTATTAAAGTAAAGGTTTTTCCCATTTTAATTAAAAACATTAAAACTTGTTAAAATTATTTTAAACAAGTTTTCCAAGTATTTTATATTTTCAAATAAAACCTACTGAATTGGTTTTGTTATTATTTAGATTTCAAATGGAGGTTTTTAATAAAACAAATCCTATTTGAATTAATAACTAAGGTCTATTTTATTTTTTTAGATCCTAAAAAGAATAAAAATATTATTTTATTTTGGGACTTGGGATTATTGTTGTTAAACAGAACTAAATCAATACAAAGTGTGGTGAAAGTTTGATTTGATTTGATTGTTTGAATTGTTGTTTGAAATTCAAAACAGAAAACCAAATAGAAAAAGAAAAAGATTACTGAATAAAAAAAATGGAATCAGACTTGACCCAACTAAGCTGGCCCAGCAAGCCCAGTTCCAGCCCAGCTACTTCCCCACGCGCGAATCGTTTTTCACTCATTCTCCCACCCGTGCAGTCACTGACTGGTGGACCTCACTCTCTCTCCCTTTCTCGCTGACAAGCATGTCCCATAGAGCCACGTCACCGTCTTCCTCCCGGTGTTGAACACGCCGGCCGTTTCCTCCTCCCTCAACGTCGCTCTGCCGCGATTGATTTCGATTAAATTCGCGTTGATTACAGGCTTAATTCTCCCAGAGACCACGCTCCCTTAAACGCCTCCCTCTCCTCGTCATTTCCCCTCACTCACCTCTCCCTCGCTGCCTCTAGGCTGCCCCAATTCGCCCCCACACCGCCACTGCTCCGACGAGCTTCTCCAGTGAATTCCGGCACCGTCCAGCCTCGCCTCTCCTTCCCAAGCGCGCGAGCTTGCTCCTCATACCAGCACGCACCTGCCAGTGTCTCCTGTTCGCCCGCGCTCGCCCCAGAGCCTCGGCTTCGACAACAACCTGAGCGCCACCGCCTGCAAGCAACTCCGGCGACCTCCCCCTGGTAAGCCAGACCGCCCCGAGCCCTCTCAATCATGCTCACGTGAACCCCGGGACTGTACGCGTCTAACCGTGTCCTTGTTTTTCCTTGGGGTGAACCGCAGCGTCGCCCTCGATGACCCCCAGAACCGCCTGACGCCGCCAACGTCTCCGGCGAGCAATCCCCGTCGCGTCTGAGCGCCCCTTGCCAAGCTGACCACGCGTTGAGCATCAACTCGACCTCGCGAGCACGGTGAGCACCCCTGTTTCCTTCTTTGATTCCTTTGTCGCCAGGTCCGCCGCTAGCAGGGCGCCGCCGTCGCACGCCACCGTCATCGCGCCGCCAGTTAGTGGCAAGTTAATTGTAGCCGTTCAATCTCGATCTAGCGGATAGGAAAGAAAACTTAAACAAAGGGTTATGTTTTCCTTTGCGCCACACGATCACACTTAGATCCAACGATCCAGAGAGGCTGATCCGCACGAAGCGGTACCGCCCAATAAGAACACGCCACGTGGCCAGACTCAGGATTAAAAACAGAAATAGGTTCTATTAGATTTGCAAATTTGAAAAATCCCTAACTTTTGATCCACACGTCCAAAATTTGCAAATTTTATATCAATGGAATCAGTGGAACAAGCCCTAGCCAACCATGCCATTTGTTTAGTAAAAAGATTTTGTTAAAATATTTGTTTTTGCAGAAACTTGTGTATGCTTGTTTAGGATATAAAATTTATTCCGAAATGATTTTGGGTTGAAATCTTTGCAAAATGGCTTGTTGTGAACCTTCTGACCCTAGGAGCCAACTTATGGATTCAAAAATGTATTTTGTGAAGATTAGGATTGAATAATTGAATTAACTCATTTCTAGTCAATTAAAAATATTGATTTTGATATGGAAATGTTTTTTTGAGAAAAACCATTGGAAAATGTGTTGATTCAAACCTACTAACCTTAAAAACCAAGTTTTGTGAATTAACAACTTATTTTGTGAACAATATAAAATTGTTGCTTTGCTAAAAGCATTTTTCACCACATGAAATAATGATTTGATTTAAAAAATAGTTTATAGATAAAACCCTTTTGCAAATGGTTTTGCCACTTTAGAAAATGACCACTTTGAACCTTACAATGTTTAGAGCCTAGTAGAAACCACCTTTGCAAATAAAACCATCTTTTGCATGCTTGCATGCATGACTTTGTTTCTATTATTTTATGTGTGTTGAATTGTTTGAATATTGGTTGGAATGCTAGTTGAATCTATGTTGCTTGATTGATTTGTAGTGAAGTTAAAAGAGTGTGATATTAGCAAGATCAAGAAGTGAGCCAACATCCTCTACCACAAAGGCAAGTGACACTATCATCCAAGTCCTACTATTTTTCATTACACTTAGTGGATTTTGAAACATGCATGATAAGGAATACTATATTTTGCTATGCTAAATACTATTAGGATACCCTTATATATTCCTTAGTGAAAACAATGTAGTTGTAATATGCTTAGCCCTGCTATATATTTTGAGAAAGGATACATGTTGAGTTTATATGAAGTTGGGAAAAGACTTGTGTTTTTATATAATAAAACAAGTACTCAATGAACCACCTGGGTGGACAAGGATACTCAAGTTTTGGACAAGGTGGCAACAAGAGGAACCATGTCTATATGGCAAATTTTTTTGTGCATTAGATGAAAACCACCCAGGAACTTAAAGATTGAACATGTTTCTCGTACAGTGGCTTCCGTATACAGCTACATGCTAAATGGGCACTGGCTTAGTCAATTACATTGTGGAAGACCCATGCATTGGCCCTTCAGGTTACTGGAATGAGGGAACTAGGAACCCTACATTGGTGCCTGAAGACAAGCTAGCATTGTGCATTGGGACGACCCTATGGAAAGACTTCGTCACATTCTCAATCTGCCAGTACTCCATCTTGGTGAGTACTTATCCAGCGGCCACTGGTGGCAACAATATGAGATTGTGTCATGTGGGTAAAGTGTACAACTTCTGCAGAAGATAAAAATCTAAGTACTTAGCCGTGTCCCCGGTTATGGACAATACTGAGAAACTAAGGCCTGAAGCTATGGGAAATCTCGACATTCCAATTTCTAAAAGTAAAACTTGAAAGTGACAACAAAAGACTTGAAGCACTTGGGGTGTACCAAGGAGCTCAAAAGATTTTGACAAAGAATTGAAGCACTTGGGGTGTACCAAGGAGCTCAACAGATTTTGACAAAGACTTGAAGCACTTGGGGTATACCAAGGAGCTCAGAAAGATTTTGACAAAAGATCAAAATTATTTTGAAAAAGATAGGAAAAATATTATTGCTTTCTGCAAATGAGCCTAAACCCTACTTATCCAAATATGCATATGTTGATAGGTTCCACTTATTTCTACATAGTAGTGAAACTTGCCAATACAATTCAAATGTATTGACCCTTGTGGCTGCAACTTGTTATGTTGCAGGTTTGTTTGATGTTAAGTGTGTTGATTAGGATTACAAGTCTACAACCAACATGTTTGCCTGTGGCACTTGAAGATGAAGGATCCCATGCTTATAGATATTCTGCTACAATGTAATGTAATAGCCAAATGAGCTATGTAAGAAGTAATAAATTATTTTATTCCTGGTTATAAAGTTGTATTATGACCTTGTTTCTTGATATTACATCTTGACTGTGGATGCTAGCTATTGATCCAGGGACTAGCATTGCAATCACAGGGATCCTTTTCCTTTATAAAGGAGGGAGCTTACACAAACTATACGGCCTGCCTCCGTATAGTTGCCGTCATATAGTTTGCACCGACCTCATTAGGTCAAATAGAACAACTTTTGTGAACGGACCCCTATATAAAGAGGCTTCAGGCGACGAGAAACAAGCTCTCGACTCCACAATCTTGCTTCTTTTCAACCTGAACTCTCCCTGCCACCACGTCGGAGGAATAGATCTAGATCTAAACCTCTAAACCCTTCTCCACCACCATAGCCATCTTCCACCACTTGTAATAGTAGATCTCATCTCCAATTGGCGACATTGTAAGACTATTTGCTATCAACCTTATGATCTCTATTACAATGTTTATGATTGTCGATTTCATCTCTATGTGTGAGTAATCCTATTTGGGCTAAGGGCTTCGGCCTAGCCATGTAGCTTTTATGCATGTTATTTATCATAGATGGGATCATGTATTAGTTTGTATGATATGATGATTGTAGTACCCTCTGTTGCCTCAATCTAAGGACTTTTCAGGTACACAAGACCCCATGGATTGATCCAGGTAAAGGGAGTGTGAGTAACGACTGATCTGCAGGATAGGAACCCCAATGACACAAAGGGTAGTGCGGTTGTATGTGAGGAACTTACTTGGGATTAACGGTGACATCATGATGCTTATCATTAGTTCTCTTTCTTCTATGAATGGGACTAATAGGTTATTGCTATAAGCGGTTGAGGAGGCGATAACATTTATAGATGCACTACTTATACGTCCAAAACGTATCTACTTCCCCGAACACTTTTGCTATTTTTTTCTCCTCTAAACTTGTGTGATTTGGATACAACTAACACGGATTGACGCTGTTTTCAGCAGAATTACCTTCGTGTCTAGTTTTTGTGCAGAAAATCAACTATCAGGAAAAATCCCTGAAAATATGCCAAAAATCCTATTTCACCAGAAGATCCACGAAGCCAGAGTACCAGGCAAAGTGGAGGCCTAGGGGGGCCACACCCCTGCCAGGCGCGGGTCAGGCCTGGCCGCGCCTAGGAGGGTGTTGCCACCCTAGACACCCCCTCGTCCTCCCTCTTCGCCTTTAAGAAGCCTCTTGACCTAAAACCAAGGGGGTTCGATGTTTTTCCAGAGAGAGTTCTGATGCGCCGCAACCACCAGAAACCAAGATTCGGAACCAGAAACTCCGTTCTGGCACCCTGCCGGGACGGGGAATTTGGGGAGGATCATCGCCATCGTCATCACCAACGCCTCTCCATCAACCATCCATGTTTCCCTCATCCATGAGTGAGTAATCCCCCGCTGTAGGCTATGGGGATGGTAGGGATTGGATGAGTTCTGTCATGTAATCAAATAAGATTGTTAGGGCATAGTGCCTAGTATCTTTATTAGTGTTATTTCACTTTTTTGTAACTTGTTGTGCTTAATGCTTGTCACTAGGGCCCGAGTGCCATGATCTTAGATCTAAACTTATTATTGAATCATTATGATAGTATTGTTTGTGATCTTATCTGCAAGTTGTGTACACATATCATTGTCTGGATCCAAAGGCCCCGAAGTGACAGAAATTGGGACAACCAGAGGGGATGGATGTGATGTGAGGATCACATATGTTCATGGAGTGTTAATGCTTTGCTCCGGTGCTCTATTAAAAGGAGCACCTTAATTCCCAGTAGTTCCCTTGAGGCCCCGCCGCAATGGGCTGGCTGGACAGAAGATGTTGTGCAAGTTCTCATTGCGAGCACGCATGACTATATATGGATCACATGCCTAGGATTGTTTAGTACTTTGATGCTTATTCTTATTTATCTGCAATTGCCCTAGATCTTGAAGTTGCATGTTTAGACTCGTCCATGCAACACCCGTCCATCCATCCATATGCCTACTGCACTCGAATCCTACTATTACTATTGCTCTTGTTTACTGTTGATGTTGCTTTGCTTTTTCTACTACAAACTGTTGCTACTGATAAACTTCTGTGAGCAAGAACTATTTCTAGGTGCAGCTGAATTGGCAACTCAGTTGTTAAGACTTGCAAGTATTCTTTGGCTCCCCTTGTGTCGAATCAATAAATTGGGTAATACTACCCGCGAAGACTGTTGCGATCCCCTATACTTGTGGGTCATCAATACTATTTTCCTATTTGTAAGTTCACTTGGATCTATTATTGTTCACTGCTACTCCTTTCATCATTGGGAAGTCTCGTGATGGAAAGTTTCCTATTTTACCATCCACTACAAGAAGAGGTACAATCCTAAACACCTCTGATGCTCTTGATTCACCGTCTGTTATAAGTAAGCTTGTCACACCACCACCACATACACATGCTACACACACTGCTACTACTGCTGAGTCTAAAACTGCTTTTGATACTCATGATGCTACTTCTACTGTACTTGATGCGAGTGGTTCATTAGTTCCTTTTCTAGATGCTACTATGGCCAGTCTAGGAAATACCGAAACTCCTAGTGAAGACACCGTTACACCTGTTAGCTCACCTGAGTGAGGGTTATGATATTAATGATGGTTACATTGAGTTCACTGATGATTTTGTTGAAGAGTGCCGAAACACACATGGTACTAGTGCTATTAAGAGTCTCCTTGCTAGACGTACTATTATGCCTAAGTTGTCCTCTGATCCTATGTTTGCCACCTCTCCCATTGATATTAGAGATAAAGATTATGATTTCTCTCTTGATTTGTCCTATTTAGATATTGTTGAGAAAGAACCTTTTTGTGGGACTGAAAATGAGAGTGTTGTGGCTCATATGAATGAGCTTTCTACTATGAGTGCTTTATTCTCTGATGATTTTAAGATGCGGAAGTACTTTGTTACTAAGATCTTCCCTTTTTCACTAAAAGGAGAAGCTAGGGCTTGGTTTAATAGATTACCTCCTGGTTCCATTGATAGCCCTGATTGTTTGATTGCTTCTTTCTTCCAGAAATATTTTCCTCCCAGTGCTAGACATGTTTATCGGGCTGTGATAGACACTCGTGGCATCACTAAGGTTGATACTAAACAAGCATTAGTAAAGGGAAGAATATTCAACATCCTGCTATTCGCAATTTGTTCTATGTTATTGCTAACACCTTGCAGACATGCAATGAGTTTACAAGACTCAATGAGGAGGACATATTAGTCCTTGCAAAAGCTTCTCTCAACTTTGACAACTTGTCACTTCACTTGGGCGCAATACTTGTGCGCTACTTGCAGTACCAATCCCACCAAAGCCAAGTAGCAATCACTTGTGGAGGCGTCATCACCGTGCTTGCCAATGCATTGGGCATCGACCTAGGTGAGTTACAGCCGGTTCTAGGTGAGCGACGTGTTGGTTTCTCTACTTTGAGGGCTTGTGGAATGCTCACTAGGAGACGTGGTGTTTATTATCTGCATATTGTTGGAGCTGGGCGTATCTACCCTACTCCTTTTCCCAATGGTCTTTTCTCTATCGAGGAAGGACGTGTGCATTATGACTTGCAGGTTGAGCAACACCAACCCAAGGAGGATATTCCTAAGGAGGATGAGGACCAATAGGAGGAGCAAGAAGCCTGATGCTGCTCGGTTGACTATAGAGCCTCGTTGGGAAACCCCAAGAGCAAGGTGTGATGAGCACAGCAGAATGTTTTACCTCAGTTATGAAACCAAGGTTATCGAACCAGTAGGAGTAAGGAAACAACTCCAAGGTGTTGCTAACAACTTGGAACCTGCACAACACAAACTCCAAACTTTGCCCCAACTTACAGTGAGGTTGTCAATCTCACCGGTTTGCTGACAACAAAGGATTAAACATACAATGTGGAAGATAATAGTTGCTTATAGAAAGTAAATGGTAACGGAAGATGATGTATCAATGATAAAGATTGGACTGGGGTCCACAGTTCACTAGAGGTGTTCTCCTTAAGATAAATAGCATGTTGGGTGAACAAATTACATCTGGGCACTTGACAGATCAAGAAAGCATAACAATGCATATACCAGACATCTTGTCTCCTACGAGATTTGATTGGACATTACAACATAATACATAAATTGTAATCCAACTGCATCTATGACTAATAATCCACCTTCAGGTTATCATTCGAACCCCTTCCAGTATTAAGTTGCAAGCAACAGATAATTGCATTAAGCAATGTGTGTAGAGTAAACAATACAATTGCCCCATGGACAAAGGATTGTTTTTTCTCCCTAGTAGCAACAACACATCTACAACCTTAGATATTTTTGTCACTTCCCTAGATTACTAGAGGCATGAACCTACTATCGAGCATAAATACTCCCTTGGAGTTACAAGCATCTACTTGGCCAAGATAGCTACTAACAACTGAGAGCATGCAAGATCACAAATAACATAGACATGATAGAATTAATAATCAATCTAACATAGTATCTCAATATCCACCGGATCCCTGCAAACACAACATGTATGATTACAAACAGATGATCTTGATCATGGATGGAGCTCACAAGATCTAAACATGATAGCACAAAGGAGGAGAAACAACCATCTAGCTACTGTATGGATCCATACACTTCAAAGGTGAACTACTCACGCATCACTCCGGAGGCTAGCATGGTGATGAAGAAGGCCTCCGGGATGATCTCTCCCCTCCGGCAGGGTGTCGGGAAGAGCTTCGGATCCCCCCGATCTAGGGACGATGGTGGCGGCGGCTACGGACTATTTCGTGGAGATTTGATCGGGTACTTAGGTTTTCTGCATCGGGGTGCTTTTATAGGCAAAGGGGCAAGGTCGGTGGGCGCCCGAGGGGCCCACACATGGTGGTGGCGCGCCCTAGGGGGTGTCCGCGCCAGCCTTATGTGTGGCCACCTCGTGGACCCACTTCGTCTACCCTTTTGACTCCATCTTTGCTCCGGTAAAATATTGACTTTGGATTTTGTTCCGTCCAATTCTGAGAATATTTCCTTACTAGCTTTTCTGAAACCAAAAACAGCAGATAATAGGAAATTGGCACTGCGGAATCTTGTTAATAGGTTAGTCCCAGAAAATTTATAAAAATACCTCAAAGTGTAGACAAAACATAACAAAGTTGATACTAAACAAGCATGGAACATCAAAGATTATAGATACGTTTACGACGTATCAGCCCACCATTAGGAGCATCAGCCACCAAACTGGTTCGCTACATATCAAGGTTTCCAAGAACTTGGAGGAACTATGGAGGGAATGCATAATCTTGCCCTAAACCTCTGAGAAACAACAAGTAACCTCTCAACTCAATTTGCGAACTAGATTTACAACTATTTACCCCACCATAGTGATTTGAAGGGATTGCAAAATCCTAAGGATGGGGAGGTTTTCTGTCTATATTATAATTTGGTTTTCATTTACTTTATCTTATTTTCGAGGTTATGCTTCTATTTGAGTTTATAAGAACTCGTGTTGGTTTCCCCAACACTTTATCTTAGTTATTTTATTTGAGATTTTGAAGCCGAGCTTTGCCGCCAATTTTATATTCTTTAATCCCCCTTCTCAAAAACCACAAAAAGATTTCTCCGTTTATCTTTATTTTCCCTCTCTATTTTTCCTTTCGCCTCGAAGTTCTCGTTGATTTGCAGGAGAGTGATTGACTTCGAGTTTCCAAGAAACAAATAAAAAGGGAAGAGAGAAGTGGAACCAAACATGAGAGGTATGCCTTATGACTCCCCACTTTTGAAGTTTGAGAAACCCATGCAAGTTAGTAGTAATGTTGAGATGTTATATCGGTGGAGTTTGTCTCTATATTGTAGTAAAATTTTGTTTGCATGGGTATTTAACCGAGTATATTTTGTTCCAGCTCTTGTAGTTAACCAAGTCTTGCCTAAAAATTTGCTAGACAATTGAAATAAGCAAAAGTCTCACAAATTGAATACTTGGGTGTTGTAGTGTTTAGTCTTGAAAGATTATTCCTAGAGACACTCAACACCACAGAAAATAATGATTGGATTGATAGCTCTCTTTGAAAAGATTTGTTTAATTGAATTAGTGTTTAGCGGTTTTTGTGAGCATGCCAAAGTTTGACTTGTAAATCAAAAGAATGATATAGCTTTATGTGTGTCAAACTTCATGGGATGCCAACAACTCCGCTAGCCTACGAACGATCTTCATGGATGAAACTCCTAGATTTCGGCTATGAGTTGATTAAACATATGTAGCAGGAACACTATAACGGGTAAGATTCTTGGCACTTCCGGGTAGCTATGGGTAAGATTGTTGGCACTTCCAGGCAGATGTAACATGATGGAATCACTCCTATGGATGATATGAGTAATCATTATGCAAAAGGAACAAAAACCTTAGTGATGCCACGAGTGTCTATCACAGCCCGATAAACTAATGAATTTTTTTGGCATGCTCTCAATTACTTAAAAACCGAAATTCTTGAAGGAAAGTGAATAGAAATGTAGTGCTTGAAAATTCTTGATTTATTAATGTGGGAGAATTGAGATACTTTAGTATATATGATTTTCATGACAAACTCTCACACTCTTAATTCTACATGATTATATTTTGTTGTTCAAAGGCAAGCTTATGAGTTGATTACATGACATCGAATAAAGTTTACTCTTTTGAATCATCCATGCTTATTATAATTTTGCTGCGCTATAAGGATTCATGAAACCCGTATGATATGATTGCCGTTACTCTATCTATGCTGAAGTTTTCAGATTAACAAAGTGGAGGAAACATGAGACTACCAATCATGAATAAGATCATCATCTCTTTATTTCACTTTAAATGTTTAGTTCCCTTTTTATTTTGGTTTTCTTGCTTAGGACGATCAAGTTTAAGCTTGGGGAGATTGATGGCTGTGAAATATAGCCATCCACCTCCACATTTAAACTAGATATTATTCATATATTTGATGAAATATCTCTCTAAAACCTGCACTAATGCCTAATGATCAAAGGGGTATGCAATCCTTTCTTGCTATTTTTGCCTACGCAGATAATGACGTATGATGATGGGAATCACTACATAAATGCCAAAGATACGAGATTTCCATCACGCCAATGAAAGCAGGAGCCGTGAAGAGATTAATACAAGCTTAACGACCAACTGTCACATCCCAAGATTTTCCAAATCTTGTTATGTGAAAAATAAATGAATAAAATAAAACTTTGTTGATTTTCAGGGTGAGAAGAAACTTTTTGATTCCAATTGGAAACCTTCAAACCTATTTGATCAAACAAATCCTAAAAGGATTTGAAAAGATAAACAATCAATAAAGAAAATTTAAATAAGTAGAAATACTATTTTTGGATCTTTAATAAAAAGATTTGGTTTTCAAATGAAAAGGTAGGATTATAAATAAGGATTATTTTATAGAGCCCAATTAAACCTTGGCCAACATTTTGAAATAAAATGTTTGCTTTGGTTAAAAGAGCAAAGGTTTATTTAAATAAAATAATGAGAGTTTATTAATAAACCAATTTTATTAAAGTAAAGGTTTTTCCCATTTTAATTAAAAACATTAAAACTTGTTAAAATTATTTTAAACAAGTTTTCCAAGTATTTTATATTTTCAAATAAAACCTACTGAATTGGTTTTGTTATTATTTAGATTTCAAATGGAGGTTTTTAATAAAACAAATCCTATTTGAATTAATAACTAAGGTCTATTTTATTTTTTTAGATCCTAAAAAGAATAAAAATATTATTTTATTTTGGGACTTGGGATTATTGTTGTTAAACAGAACTAAATCAATACAAAGTGTGGTGAAAGTTTGATTTGATTTGAGTGTTTGAATTGTTGTTTGAAATTCAAAATAGAAAACCAAATAGAAAAAGAAAAAGATTACTGAATAAAAAAAATGGAATCAGACTTGACCCAACTAAGCTGGCCCAGCAAGCCTAGTTCCAGCCCAGCTACTTCCCCACGCGCGAATCGTTTTTCACTCATTCTCCCACCCGCGCAGTCACTGACTGGTGGACCTCACTCTCTCTCCCTTTCTCGCTGACAAGCATGTCCCATAGAGCCACGTCACCGTCTTCCTCCCCGTGTTGAACACGCCGGCCGTTTCCTCCTCCCTCAACGTCGCTCTGCCACGATTGATTTCGATTAAATTCGCGTTGATTACAGGCTTAATTCTCCCAGAGACCATGCTCCCTTAAACGCCTCCCTCTCCTCGTCATTTCCCCTCACTCACATCTCCCTCGCTGCCTCTAGGCTGCCCCAATTCGCCCCCACACCGTCACTGCTCCGACGAGCTTCTCCAGTGAATTCCGGCGCCGTCCAGCCTCGCCTCGCCTTCCCAAGCGCGCGAGCTTGCTCCTCATACCAGCACGCACCTGCCAGTGTCTCCCGTTCGCCCGCGCTCGCCCCAGAGCCTCGGCTTCGACAACAACCTGAGCGCCACCGCCTGCAAGCAACTCCGGCGACCTCCCCCTGGTAAGCCAGACCGCCCCGAGCCCTTTCAATCATGCTCACGTGAACCCCAGGACTGTACGCGTCTAACCGTGTCCTTGTTTTTCCTTGGGGTGAACCGCAGCGTCGCCCTCGACGACCCCCAGAACCGCCTGACGCCGCCAACGTCTCCGGCGAGCAATCCCCGTCGCGTCTGAGCGCCCCTTGCCAAGTTGACCACGCGTTGAGCATCACCTAGACCTCGCGAGCACGGTGAGCACCCCTATTTCCTTCTTTGCTTTCCGCCGCTAGCAGGGCGCCACCGTCGCACGCCACCGTCATCGCGCCGCCAGCTAGTGGCAAGTTAATTGTAGCCGTTCAATCTCGATCTAGCGGATAGGAAAGAAAACTTAAACGAAGGGGTATGTTTTCCTCTGCGCCACACGATCACACTTAGATCCAACGATCCAGAGAAGCTGATCCGCACGAAGTGGTACCGCCCAATAAGAACACGCCACGTGGCCAGACTCAGGATTAAAAACAGAAATAGGTTCTATTAGATTTGCAAATTTGAAAAATCCCTAACTTTTGATCCACACGTCCAAAATTTGCAAATTTTATATCAATGGAATCAGTGGAACAAGCCCTAGCCAACCATGCCATTTGTTTAGTAAAAAGATTTTCTTAAAATATTTGTTTTTGCAAAAACTTGTGTATGCTTGTTTAGGATATAAAATTTATTCCAAAATGATTTTGGGTTGAAATCTTTGCAAAATGGCTTGTTGTGAACCTACCGACCCTAGGAGCAAACTTATGGATTCAAAAATGTATTTTGTGAAGATTAGGATTGAATAATTGAATTAACTCATTTCTAGTCAATTAAAAATATTGATTTTGATATGGAAATGTTTTTTTGAGAAAAACCTTTGGAAAATGTGTTGATTCAAACCTACTGACCTTAAAAACCAAGTTTTGTGAATTAACAACTTATTTTGTGAACAATATAAAATTGTTGCTTTGCTAAAAGCATTTTTCACCACATGAAATAATGATTTGATTTAAAAATAGTTTATAGATAAAACCCTTTTGCAAATGGTTTTGCCACTTTAGAAAATGACCACTTTGAACCTTACAATGTTTAGAGCCTAGTAGAAACCACCTTTGCAAATAAAACCATCTTTTGCATGCTTGCATGCATGACTTTGTTTCTATTATTTTATGTGTGTTGAATTGTTTGAATATTGGTTGGAATGCTAGTTGAATCTATGTTGCTTGATTGATTTGTAGTGAAGTTAGAAGAGTGTGATATTAGCAAGATCAAGAAGTGAGCCAACATCCTCTACCAAAAAGGCAAGTGACACTATCATCCAAGTCCTAATATTTTTCATTACACTTAGTGGATTTTGAAACATGCATGATAAGGAATACTATATTTTGCTATGCTAAATACTATTAGGATACCCTTATATATTCCTTAGTGAAAACAATGTAGTTGTAATATGCTTAGCCCTGCTATATATTTTGAGAAAGGATACATGTTGAGTTTATATGAAGTTGGGAAAAGACTTGTGTTTTTATATAATAAAACAAGTACTCAATGAACCACCTGGGTGGACAAGGATACTCAAGTTTTGGACAAGGTGGCAACAAGAGGAACCATGTCTATATAGCAAATTTTTTTGTGCACTAGATGAAAACCACCCAGGGAATTAAAGATTGAACATGTTTCTCGTACAGTGGCTTCCGTGTACAGCTACATGCTAAATGGGCGCTGGCTTAGTCAATTACATTGTGGAAGACCCATGCATTGGCCCTTCAGGTTACTGGAATGAGGGAACTAGGAACCCTACATTGGTGCCTAAAGACAAGCTAGCATTGTGCATTGGGACGACCCTATGGAAAGACTTCGTCACATTCTCAATCTTCCAGTACTCCATCTTGGTGAGTACTTATCCAGCGGCCACTGGTGGCAACAATATGAGATTGTATCATGTGGGTAAAGTGTACAACTTCTGCAGAAGATAAAAATCTAAGTACTTAGCCGTGTCCCCGGTTATGGACAATACCGAGAAACTAAGGCCTGAAGCTATGGGAAATCTCGACATTCCAATTTCTAAAAGTAAAACTTGAAAGTGACAACAAAAGACTTGAAGCACTTGGGGTGTACCAAGGAGCTCAAAAGATTTTGACAAAGAATTGAAGCACTTGGGGTGTACCAAGGAGCTCAACAGATTTTGACAAAGACTTGAAGCACTTGGGGTGTACCAAGGAGCTTAGAAAGATTTTGACAAAAGATCAAAATTATTTTGAAAAAGATAGGAAAAATATTATTGCTTTCTGCAAATGAGCCTAAACCCTACTTATCCAAATATGCATATGTTGATAGGTTCCACTTATTTCTACATAGTAGTGAAACTTGCCAATACAATTCAAATGTATTGACCCTTGTGGCTGCAACTTGTTATGTTGCAGGTTTGTTTGATGTTAAGTGTGTTGATTAGGATTACAAGTCTACAACCAACATGTTTGCCTGTGGCACTTGAAGATGAAGGATCCCATGCTTATAGATATTCTGCTACAATGTAATGTAATAGCCAAATGATCTATGTAAGATCTAATAAATTATTTTATTCCTGGTTATAAAGTTGTATTATGACCTTGTTTCTTGATATTACATCTTGACTGTGGATGCTAGCTATTGATCCAGGGACTAGCATTGCAATCACAGGGATCCTTTTCCTTTATAAAGGAGGGAGCTTACAACAACTATACGGCCTGCCTCCGTATAGTTGCCGTCATATAGTTTGCACCGACCTCATTAGGTCAAATAGAACAACTTTTGTGAACGGACCCTTATATAAAGAGGCTTCAGGCAACGAGAAACAATCTCTCGACTCCACAATCTCGCTTCTTTTCAACCTGAACTCTCCCTGCCACCACGTCGGAGGAATAGATCTAGATCTAAACCTCTAAACCCTTCTCCACCACCATAGCCATCTTCCACCACTTGTAATAGTAGATCTCATCTCCAATTGGCGACATTGTAAGACTATTTGCTATCAACCTTATGATCTCTATTACAATGTTTATGATTGTCGATTTCATATCTATGTGTGAGTAATCCTATTTGGGCTAAGGGCTTCGGCCTAGCCATGTAGCTTTTATGCATGTTATTTATCATAGATGGGATCATGTATTAGTTTGTATGATATGATGATTGTAGTACCCTCTGTTGCCTCAATCTAAGGACTTTTCAGGTACACAAGACCCCATGGATTGATCCAGGTAAAGGGAGTGTGAGTAACGACTGATCTGCAGGATAGGAACCCCAATGACACAAAGGGTAGTGCGGTTGTATGTGAGGAACTTACTTGGGATTAACGGTGACATCATGATGCTTATCATTAGTTCTCTTTCTTCTATGAATGGGACTAATAGGTTATTGCTATAAGCGGTTGAGGAGGCGATAACATTTATAGATGCACTACTTATACGTCCAAAACGTATCTACTTCCCCGAACACTTTTGCTATTTTTTCTCCTCTAAACTTGTGTGATTTGGATACAACTAACACGGATTGACGCTGTTTTCAGCAGAATTACCTTTGTGTCTAGTTTTTGTGCAGAAAATCAACTATCAGGAAAAATCCCTGAAAATATGCCAAAAATCCTATTTCACCAGAAGATCCACGAAGCCAGAGTACCAGGCAAAGTGGAGGCCTAGGGGGGCCACACCCCTGCCAGGCGCGGGTCAGGCCTGGCCGCGCCTAGGAGGGTGCGGCCACCCTAGACACCCCCCTCGGCCTCCCTCTTCGCCTATAAGAAGCCTCTTGACCTAAAAACCAAGGGGGTTCGATGTTTTTCCAGAGAGAGTTCTGATGCGCCGCAACCACCAGAAACCAAGATTCGGAACCAGAAACTCTGTTCTGGCACCCTGCCGGGACGGGGAATTTGGGGAGGATCATCGCCATCGTCGTCACCAACGCCTCTCCATCAACCATCCATGTTTCCCTCATCCATGAGTGAGTAATCCCCCGCTGTAGGCTATGGGGATGGTAGGGATTGGATGAGTTCTGTCATGTAATCGAATAAGATTGTTAGGGCATAGTGCCTAGTATCTTTATTAGTGTTATTTCACATTTTTGTAACTTTTTGTGCTTAATGCTTGTCACTAGGGACCGAGTGCCATGATCTCAGATCTAAACTTATTATTGAATCATTATGATAGTATTGTTTGTGATCTTATCTGCAAGCTGTGTACACATATCATTGTCTGGATCCAAAGGCCCCGAAGTGACAGAAATTGGGACAACCAGAGGGGATGGATGTGATGTGAGGATCACATATGTTCATGGAGTGTTAATGCTTTGCTCCGGTGCTCTATTAAAAGGAGCACCTTAATTGCCAGTAGTTCCCTTGAGGCCCCGCCGCAATGGGCTGGCTGGACAGAAGATGTTGTGCAAGTTCTCATTGCGAGCACGCATGACTATATATGGAGCACATGCCTAGGATTGTTTAGTACTTTGATGCTTATTCTTATTTATCTGCAATTGCCCTAGATCTTGAAGTTGCATGTTTAGACTCGTCCATGCAACACCCGTCCATCCATCCATATGCCTACTGCACTCGAATCCTACTATTACTATTTCTCTTGTTTACTGTTGATGTTGCTTTGCTTTTTCTACTACAAACTGTTGCTACTGATAAACTTCTGTGAGCAAGAACTATTTCTAGGTGCAGCTGAATTGGCAACTCAGTTGTTAAGACTTGCAAGTATTCTTTGGCTCCCCTTGTGTCGAATCAATAAATTGGGTAATACTACCCGCGAATACTGTTGCGATCCCCTATACTTGTGGGTCATCAAGACTATTTTCCTATTTGTAAGTTCACTTGGATCTATTATTGTTCACTGCTAATCCTTTCATCATTGGGAAGTCTCGTGATGGAAAGTTTCCTATTTTACCATCCACTACAAGAAGAGGTACAATCCTAAACACCTCTGATGCTCTTGATTCACCGTCTGTTATAAGTAAGCTTGTGACACCACCACCACATACACATGCTACACACACTGCTACTACTGCTGAGTCTAAAAACTGCTTTTGATACTCATGATGTTACTTCTACTGTACTTGATGCGAGTGGTTCATTAGTTCCTTTTCTAGATGCTACTATGGCCAGTCTAGGAAATACCGAAACTCCTAGTGAAGACACCGTTACACCTGTTAGCTCACCTGAGTGAGGGTTATGATATTAATGATGGTTACATTGAGTTCACTGATGATTTTGTTGAAGAGTGCCGAAACACACATGGTACTAGTGCTATTAAGAGTCTCCTTGCTAGACGTACTATTATGCCTAAGTTGTCCTCTGATCCTATGTTTGCCACCTCTCCCATTGATATTAGAGATAAAGATTATGATTTCTCTCTTGATTTGTCCTATTTAGATATTGTTGAGAAAGAACCTTTTTGTGGGATTGAAAATGAGAGTGTTGTGGCTCATATGAATGAGCTTTCTACTATGAGTGCTTTATTCTCTGATGATTTTAAGATGCGGAAGTACTTTGTTACTAAGATCTTCCCTTTTTCACTAAAAGGAGAAGCTAGGGCTTGGTTTAATAGATTACCTCCTGGTTCCATTGATAGCCCTGATTGTTTGATTGCTTCTTTCTTCCAGAAATATTTTCCTCCCAGTGCTAGACATGTTTATCGGGCTGTGATAGACACTCGTGGCATCACTAAGGTTGATACTAAACAAGCATTAGTAAAGGGAAGAATATTCAACATCCTGCTATTCGCTATGTGTTCTATGTTATTGCTAACACCTTGCAGACATGCAATGAGTTTACAAGACTCAATGAGGAGGACATATTAGTCCTTAGAAAAGCTTCTCTCAACTTTGACAACTTGTCACTTCACTTGGGCGCAATACTTGTGCGCTACTTGCAGTACCAATCCCACCAAAGCCAAGTAGAAATCACTTGTGGAGGCGTCATCACCGTGCTTGCCAATGCATTGGGCATCGACCTAGGTGAGTTACAGCCGGTGCTAGGTGAGCGACGTGTTGGTTTCTCTACTTTGAGGGCTTGTGGAATGCTCACTAGGAGACGTGGTGTTTATTATCTGCATATTGTTGGAGCTGGGCGTATCTACCCTACTCCTTTTCCCAATGGTCTTTTCTCTATCGAGGAAGGACGTGTGCATTATGACTTGCAGGTTGAGCAACACCAACCCAAGGAGGATATTCCTAAGGAGGATGAGGACCAATAGGAGGAGCAAGAAGCCTGATGCTGCTCGGTTGACTATAGAGCCTCGTTGGGAAACCCCAAGAGCAAGGTGTGATGAGCACAGCAGAATGTTTTACCTCAGTTATGAAACCAAGGTTATCGAACCAGTAGGAGTAAGGAAACAACTCCAAGGTGTTGCTAACAACTTGGAACCTGCACAACACAAACTCCAAACTTTGCCCCAACTTACAGTGAGGTTGTCAATCTCACCGGTTTGCTGACAACAAAGGATTAAACATACAATGTGGAAGATAATAGTTGCTTATAGAAAGTAAATGGTAACGGAAGATGATGTATCAATGATAAAGATTGGACTGGGGTCCACAGTTCACTAGAGGTGTTCTCCTTAAGATAAATAGCATGTTGGGTGAACAAATTACATCTGGGCACTTGACAGATCAAGAAAGCATAACAATGCATATACCAGACATCTTGTCTCCTACGAGATTTGATTGGACATTACAACATAATACATAAATTGTAATCCAACTGCATCTATGACTAATAATCCACCTTCAGGTTATCATTCGAACCCCTTCCAGTATTAAGTTGCAAGCAACAGATAATTGCATTAAGCAATGTGTGTAGAGTAAACAATACAATTGCCCCATGGACAAAGGATTGTTTTTTCTCCCTAGTAGCAACAACACATCTACAACCTTAGATATTTTTGTCACTTCCCTAGATTACTAGAGGCATGAACCTACTATCGAGCATAAATACTCCCTCTTGGAGTTACAAGCATCTACTTGGCCAAGATAGCTACTAACAACTGAGAGCATGCAAGATCACAAATAACATAGACATGATAGAATTAATAATCAATCTAACATAGTATCTCAATATCCACCGGATCCCTGCAAACACAACATGTATGATTACAAACAGATGATCTTGATCATGGATGGAGCTCACAAGATCTAAACATGATAGCACAAAGGAGGAGAAACAACCATCTAGCTACTGTATGGATCCATACACTTCAAAGGTGAACTACTCACGCATCACTCCGGAGGCTAGCATGGTGATGAAGAAGGCCTCCGGGATGATCTCTCCCCTCCGGCAGGGTGTCGGGAAGAGCTTCGGATCCCCCCGATCTAGGGACGATGGTGGCGGCGGCTACGGACTATTTCGTGGAGATTTGATCGGGTACTTAGGGTTTCTGCATCGGGGTGCTTTTATAGGCAAAGGGGCAAGGTCGGTGGGCACCCGAGGGGCCCACACATGGTGGCGGCGCGCCCTAGGGGGTGTCCGCGCCAGCCCTATGTGTGTCCACCTCGTGGACCCACTTTGTCTACCCTTTTGACTCCATCTTTGCTCCGGTAAAATATTGACTTTGGCTTTTGTTCCGTCCAATTCCGAGAATATTTCCTTACTAGCTTTTCTGAAACCAAAAACAGCAGATAATAGGAAATTGGCACTACGGCATCTTGTTAATAGGTTAGTCCTAGAAAATTTATAAAAATACCTCAAAGTGTAGACAAAACATAACAAAGTTGATACTAAACAAGCATGGAACATCAAAGATTATAGATACGTTTACGACGTATCAGCCCACCATTAGGAGCATCAGCCACCAAACTGGTTCGCTACATATCAAGGTTTCCAAGAACTTGGAGGAACTATGGAGGGAATGCATAATCTTGTCCTAAACCTCTGAGAAACAACAAGTAACCTCTCAACTCAATTTGCGAACTAGATTTACAACTATTTACCCCACCATAGTGATTTGAAGGGATTGCAAAATCCTAAGGATGGGGAGGTTTTCTGTCTATATTATAATTTGGTTTTCATTTACTTTATCTTATTTTCGAGGTTATGCTTCTATTTGAGTTTATAAGCACTCGTGTTGGTTTCCCCAACACTTTATCTTAGTTATTTTATTTGAGATTTTGAAGCCGAGCTTTGCCGCCAATTTTATATTCTTTAATCCCCCTTCTCAAAAACCACAAAAAGATTTCTCCGTTTATCTTTATTTTCCCTCTCTATTTTTCCTTTTGCCTCGAAGTTCTCGTTGATTTGCAGGAGAGTGATTGACTTCGAGTTTCCAAGAAACAAATAAAAAGGGAAGAGAGAAGTGGAACCAAACATGAGAGGTATGCCTTATGACTCCCCACTTTTGAAGTTTGAGAAACCCATGCAAGTTAGTAGTAATGTTGAGATGTTATATCGGTGGAGTTAGTCTCTATATTGTAGTAAAATTTTGTTTGCATGGGTATTTAACCGAGTATATTTTGTTCCAGCTCTTGTAGTTAACCAAGTCTTGCCTAAAAATTTGCTAGACAATTGAAATAAGAAAAAGTCTCGCAAATTGAAGACTTGGGTGTTGTAGTGTTTAGTCTTGAAAGATTATTCCTAGAGACACTCAACACCACAGAAAATAATGATTGAATTGATAGCTCTCTTTGAAAAGATTTGTTTAATTGAATTAGTGTTTAGCGGTTTTTGTGAGCATGCCAAAGTTTGACTTGTAAATCAAAAGAATGATATAGCTTTATGTGTGTCAAACTTCATGGGATGCCAACAACTCCGCTAGCCTACGAACGATCTTCATGGATGAAACTCCTAGATTTCGGCTATGAGTTGATTAAACATATGTAGCAGCAACACTATAACGGGTAAGATTCTTGGCACTTCCGGGTAGCTATGGGTAAGATTGTTGGCACTTCCAGGTAGCTGTAACATGATGGAATCACTCCTATGGATGATATGAGTAATCATTATGCAAAAGGAACAAAAACCTTAGTGATGCCACGAGTGTCTATCACAGCCCGATAAACTAATGAATTTTTTTGGCATGCTCTCAATTACTTAAAAACCGAAATTCTTGAAGGAAAGTGAATAGAAATGTAGTGCTTGAAAATTCTTGATTTATTAATGTGGGAGAATTGAGATACTTTAGTATATATGCTTTTCATGACAAACTCTCACACTCTTAATTCTACATGATTATATTTTGTTGTTCAAAGGCAAGCTTATGAGTTGATTACATGACATCGAATAAAGTTTAATCTTTTGAATCATCCATGCTTATTATAATTTTGCTGCGCTATAAGGATTCATGAAACCCGTATGATATGATTGTCGTTACTCTATCTATGCTGAAGTTTTCAGATTAACAAAGTGGAGGAAACATGAGACTACCAATCATGAATAAGATCATCATCTCTTTATTTCAGTTTAAATGTTGAGTTCCCTTTTTATTTTGGTTTTCTTGCTTAGGACGATCAAGTTTAAGCTTGGGGAGATTGATGGCTGTGAAATATAGCCATCCACCTCCACATTTAAACTAGATATTATTCATATATTTGATGAAATATCTCTCTAAAACCTGCACTAATGCCTAATGATCAAAGGGGTATGCAATCCTTTCTTGCTATTTTTGCCTACGCAGATAATGACGTATGATGATGGGAATCACTACATAAATACCAAAGATATGAGATTTCCATCACGCCAAAGAAAGCAGGAGCCGTGAAGAGATTACTGCAAGCTTAACGACCAACTGTCACATCCCAAGATTTTCCAAATCTTGTTATGTGAAAAATAAATGAATAAAATAAAACTTTGTTGATTTTCAGGGTGAGAAGAAACTTTTTGATTCCAATTGGAAACCTTCAAACCTATTTGATCAAACAAATCCTAAAAGGATTTGAAAAGATAAACAATCAATAAAGAAAATTTTAAATAAGTAGAAATACTATTTTTGGATCTTTAATAAAAAGATTTGGTTTTCAAATGAAAAGGTAGGATTATAAATAAGGATTATTTTATAGAGCCAAATTAAACCTTGGCCCACATTTTGAAATAAAATGTTTGCTTTGGTTAAAAGAGCAAAGGTTTATTTAAATAAAATAATGAGAGTTTATTAATAAACCAATTTTATTAAAGTAAAGGTTTTTCCCATTTTAATTAAAAACATTAAAACTTGTTAAAATTATTTTAAACAAGTTTTCCAAGTATTTTATATTTTCAAATAAAACCTACTGAATTGGTTTTGTTATTATTTAGATTTCAAATGGAGGTTTTTAATAAAACAAATCCTATTTGAATTAATAACTAAGGTCTATTTTATTTTTTTATATCCTAAAAAGAATAAAAATATTATTTTATTTTGGGACTTGGGATTATTGTTGTTAAACAGAACTAAATCAATACAAAGTGTGGTGAAAGTTTGATTTGATTTGAGTGTTTGAATTGTTGTTTGAAATTCAAAATAGAAAACCAAATAGAAAAAGAAAAAGATTACTGAATAAAAAAATGGAATCAGACTTGACCCAACTAAGCTGGCCCAGCAAGCCCAGTTCCAGCCCAGCTACTTCCCCACGCGCGAATCGTTTTTCACTCATTCTCCCACCCGCGCAGTCACTGACCGGTGGACCTCACTCTCTCTCCCTTTCTCGCTGACAAGCATGTCCCATAGAGCCACGTCACCGTCTTCCTCCCCGTGTTGAACACGCCGGCCGTTTCCTCCTCCCTCAACGTTGCTCTGCCGCGATTGATTTCGATTAAATTCGCGTTGATTACAGGCTTAATTCTCCCAGAGACCATGCTCCCTTAAACGTCTCCCTCTCCTCGTCATTTCCCCTCACTCACCTCTCCCTCGCTGCCTCTAGGCTGCCCCAATTCGCCCCCACACCGCCACTGCTCCGACGAGCTTCTCCAGTGAATTCCGACGTCGTCCAGCCTCGCCTCGCCTTCCCAAGCGCGCGAGCTTGCTCCTCAGACCAGCGCGCACCTGCCAGTGTCTCCCGTTCGCCCGCGCTCGCCCCAGAGCCTCGGCTTCGACAACAACCTAAGCGCCACCGCCTGCAAGCAACTCCGGCGACCTCCCCCTGGTAAGCCAGACCGCCCCGAGCCCTCTCAATCATGCTCACGTGAACCCCAGGACTGTACGCGTCTAACCGTGTCCTTGTTTTTCCTTGGGGTGAACCGCAGCGTCGCCCTCGACGACCCCTAGAACCGCCTGACGCCGCCAACGTCTCCGGCGAGCAATCCCCGTCGTGTCTGAGCGCCCCTTGCCAAGCTGACCACGCGTTGAGCATCACCTCGACCTCGCGAGCACGGTGAGCACCCCTGTTTCCTTCTTTGCTTCCTCTGTCGCCAGGTCCGCCGCTAGCAGGGCGCCGCCGTCGCACGCCACCGTCGTCGCGCCGCCAGTTAGTGGCAAGTTAATTGTAGCCGTTCAATATCGATCTAGCGGATAGGAAAGAAAACTTAAACGAAGGGGTATGTTTGCCTCTGCGCCACACGATCACACTTAGATCCAACGATCCAGAGAGGCTGATCCGCACGAAGCGGTACCGCCCAATAAGAACACGCCACGTGGCCAGACTCAGGATTAAAAACAGAAATAGGTTCTATTAGATTTGCAAATTTGAAAAATCCCTAACTTTTGATCCACACGTCCAAAATTTGCAAATTTTATATCAATGGAATCAGTGGAACAAGCCCTAGCCAACCATGCCATTTGTTTAGTAAAAAGATTTTCTTAAAATATTTGTTTTTGCAAAAACTTGTGTATGCTTGTTTAGGATATAAAATTTATTCCAAAATGATTTTGGGTTGAAATCTTTGCAAAATGGCTTGTTGTGAACCTACCGACCCTAGGAGCCAACTTATGGATTCAAAAATGTATTTTGTGAAGATTAGGATTGAATAATTGAATTAACTCATTTCTAGTCAATTAAAAATATTGATTTTGATATGGAAATGTTTTTTTTTTGAGAAAAACCTTTGGAAAATGTGTTGATTCAAACCTACTGACCTTAAAAACCAAGTTTTGTGAATTAACAACTTATTTTGTGAACAAAATAAAATTGTCGCTTTGCTAAAAGCATTTTTCACCACATGAAATAATGATTTGATTTAAAAATAGTTTATAGATAAAAACCAAGTTTTGTGAATTAACAACCAAGTTTTGTGAATTAACAACCAACATGTTTGCCTGTGGCACTTGAAGATGAAGGATCCCATGCTTATAGATATTCTGCTGCAATGTAATGTAATAGCCAAATGAGCTATGTAAGATGTCATAAATTATTTTATTCCTGGTTATAAAGTTGTATTATGACCTTGTTTCTTGATATTACATCTTGACTATGGATGCTAGCTATTGATCCAGGGACTAGAATTGCAATCACAGGGATCCTTTTCCTTTATAAAGGAGGGAGCTTACACCAACTATACGGCATGCCTCCGCATAGTTGCCGCCATATAGTTTGCACCGACCTCATTAGGTCAAATAGAACAACTTTTGTGAACGGACCCCTATATAAAGAGGCTTCAGGCGACGAGAAACAAGCTCTCGACTCCACAATCTCGCTTCTTTTCAACCTGAACTCTCCCTGCCGCCACGTCGGAGGAATAGATCTAGATCTAAACCTCTAAACCCTTCTCCACCACCATAGCCATCTTCCACCACTTGTAATAGTAGATCTCATCTCCAATTGGTGACATTGTAAGACTATTTGCTATCAACCTTATGATCTCTATTACAATGTTTATGATTGTCGATTTCATCTCTATGTGTGAGTAATCCTATTTGGGCTAAGGGCTTCGGCCTAGCCATGTAGCTTTTATGCATGTTATTTATCATAGATGGGATCATGTATTAGTTTGTATGACATGATGATTGTAGTACCCTTTGTTGCCTCAATATAAGGACTTTTCAGGTACACAAGACCCCATGGATTGATCCAGGTAAAGGGAGTGTGAGTAACGAATGATCTGCAGGATAGGAACCCCAATGACACAAAGGGTAGTGCGGTTGTATGTGAGGAACTTACTTGGGATTAACGGTGACATCATGATGCTTATCATTAGTTCTCTTTCTTCTATGAATGGGACTAATATGTTATTGCTATAAGCGGTTGAGGAGGCGATAACATTTATAGATGCACTACTTATACGTCCAAAACGTATCTACTTCCCCGAACACTTTTTCTATTTTTTCTCCTCTAAACTTGTGTGATTTGGATACAACTAACACAGATTGATGCTGTTTTTAGCAGAATTACCTTCGTGTCTAGTTTTTGTGCAGAAAATCAACTATCAGGAAAAATCCCTGAAAATATGCCAAAAATCCTATTTCACCAGAAGATCCACGAAGCCAGAGTACCAGGCAAAGTGGAGGCCTAGGGGGGCCACACCCCTGCCAGGCGCGGGTCAGGCCTGGCCGCGCCTAGGTTGGTGCGGCCACCCTAGACACCCCCTCGGCCTCCCTCTTCGCCTATAAGAAGCCTCTTGACCTAAAAACCAAGGGGGTTCGATGTTTTTCCAGAGAGAGTTCCGATGCGCCGCAACCACCAGAAACCAAGATTCGGAACGAGAAACTCTGTTCTGGCACCCTGCCGGGACGGGGAATTTGGGGAGGATCATCACCATCGTCGTCACCAACGCCTCTCCATCAACCATCCATGTTTCCCTCATCCATGAGTGAGTAATCCCCCGTTGTAGGCTATGGGGATGGTAGGGATTGGATGAGTTCTGTCATGTAATCTAATAAGATTGTTAGGGCATAGTGCCTAGTATCTTTATTAGTGTTATTTCACTTTTTTGTAACTTGTTGTGCTTAATGCTTGTCACTAGGGCCCGAGTGCCATGATCTCAGATCTAAACTTATTATTGAATCATTATGATAGTATTGTTTGTGATCTTATCTACAAGTTGTGTACACATATCATTGTCTGGATCCAAAGGCCCCGAAGTGACAGAAATTGGGACAACCAGAGGGGATGGATGTGATGTGAGGATCACATATGTTCATGGAGTGTTAATGCTTTGCTCCGGTGCTCTATTAAAAGGAGCACCTTAATTGCCAGTAGTTCCCTTGAGGCCCCGCCGCAACGGGCTGGCTGGACAGAAGATGTTGTGCAAGTTCTCATTGCGAGCACGCATGACTATATATGGAGCACATGCCTAGGATTGTTTAGTACTTTGATGCTTATTCTTATTTATCTGCAATTGCCCTAGATCTTGAAGTTGCATGTTTAGACTCGTCCATGCAACACCCGTCCATCCATCCATATGCCTACCGCACTCGAATCCTACTATTACTATTGCTCTTGTTTACTGTTGATGTTGCTTTGCTTTTTCTACTACAAACTGTTGCTACTGATAAACTGCTGTGAGCAAGAACTATTTCTAGGTGCAGCTGAATTGGCAACTCAGTTGTTAAGACTTGCAAGTATTCTTTGGCTCCCCTTGTGTCGAATCAATAAATTGGGTAATACTACCCGCGAAGACTGTTGCGATCCCCTATACTTGTGGGTCATCAAGACTATTTTCCTATTTGTAATTTCACTTGGATCTATTATTGTTCACTGCTACTCCTTTCATCATTGGGAAGTCTCGTGATGGAAAGTTTCCTATTTTACCATCCACTACAAGAAGAGGTACAATCCTAAACACCTCTGATGCTCTTGATTCACCGTTTGTTATAAGTAAGCTTGTCACACCACCACCACATACACATGCTACACACACTGCTACTACTGCTGGGTCTAAAACTGCTTTTGATACTCATGATGTTACTTCTACTGTACTTGATGTGAGTGGTTCATTAGTTCCTTTTCTAGATGCTACTATGGCCAGTCTAGGAAATATCGAAACTCCTAGTGAAGACACCGTTACACCTGTTAGCTCACCTGAGTGAGGGTTATGATATTAATGATGGTTACATTGAGTTCACTGATGATTTTGTTGAAGAGTTCCGAAACACACATGGTACTAGTGCTATTAAGAGTCTCCTTGCTAGACGTACTATTATGCCTAAGTTGTCCTCTGATCCTATGTTTGCCACCTCTCCCATTGATATTAGAGATAAAGATTATGATTTCTCTCTTGATTTTTCCTATTTAGATATTGTTGAGAAAGAACCTTTTTGTGGGACTGAAAATGAGAGTGCTGTGGCTCATATGAATGAGCTTTCCACTATGAGTGATTTATTCTCTGATGATTTTAAGATGCGGAAGTACTTTGTTACTAAGATCTTTCCTTTTTCACTAAAAGGAGAAGCTAGGGCTTGGTTTAATAGATTACCTCCTGGTTCCATTGATAGCCCTGATTGTTTGATTGCTTCTTTCTTCCAGAAATATTTTCCTCCCAGTGCTAGACATGTTGCTTTGCAGAGACTTTTTGATTTTAAACAGGGAGAAGAAGAGAAATTGCCTGAGTCATGACAAGGTTATATGCCTTGATTCATGCACATCATGGATGTCCATTGCCTAAGAACGAACTTCTTGATATTTATTATAATGGACTAACTGATGATTCTAGGACCTACCTAGATAGCTTTGCTGATTGTGTTTTCAGGAAAAGAACTCCCACAGATGCTGAAGAATTAATGTCTAAAATAAGCAAGAATTATGATGATTGGACTTCAACTGAGCTAAATACACCTAAGACTATTACTCCTAAACTAGTTGTGCCTGAACTAGTTCCAATACCAACACCAAGGAAGAGGGGAGTTATTGCATCAAATGATGAAGTGATGAAGGAAGCTAAGAAATGTCTAAAGGAGAAAGGTATTAGAGCTGAGGATGTGAAGAATCTACCTCCTATAGAAGAATTATGTAAGCCAATTCCCCACTCATCCACTATTGAGGTACACTCTCTCCAACACTTTGATTAAGGTGATATTCCTTATGGTAAGCCTCCTGATAAATGTTTAGAGGAACTTGACATTTTTATTGTTGTAACATCCCTAAAATCATGATTTCAAAGATTGCATATCATTCATGCATGCATATAGTTTTGAGGCCAATTTCAAACTCATTTCAGAAAACAGAGTGCTATCATTTTATGTGAGCAAACTTAAATCAAATGTCCATCCCCATTTGAGAGTTTGAATGTTTTGAACTTAGATTGTTTGTCTCCCTTGTTGAATGGATTGAGTGTGGATTTTGAACCAAACTATACAAAATGGAAATGGTTTCAAAAACCATTTTTCAAACATTTGCAATCAAATGCAAAGTCCCTGTTGTTTTGGTTCTCCAAAGATGACCAAGCCTTTTTCAAAGTGGCCACATGGTTTTATGCCAAGCCACACTGCACAAATCCCAAATAGATTTGAATTCAAAAGGAGTTTCAAATCATTTGAAAACCATTCCTGAAATTCATTCTGAAAAAAAAAGGATTAAAGAAAAGAAAAAGGCCAGGCGCCCCTATTCTAGCCCAAACAGCACAACCGGCCCAGTTAGCCCACTCGGCCTCTCTCTCGCTCGCTCGCACGCACAGACGCACCCACGCGGTCGCTGACACCCAGACCCCACTCCCCCTCAGCTTGTTTCGCTGACGCGCGGGCCCCGTCCACGTCATCGTCTTCTTCCCCAAAATCTCGCGCACGAACTCCGCCGCTGCCCGTTGCTGCTTTGATTCTGCGAGGTAAATGGCATTGATTCCCTGGGCGTTTCTTGTCGAGCCTCTGGCTATATAATCCCCACTCTCTCGCGACCATTTTCCCTCAACCAATTCCCCCTCCACGCCACCAGGCTGCCCACAACTCGCTCGACGCCGCCGCTGTTCCGACGACCGCGCCGACGAATTCCGGTGAGCTCCGTGTTCCCCTTTGTCCCTGCCTCATGCTATCACGCTCAGCAACTCTTTGCGCATCTACTGACACGCCCCGTTTGTTTTCGCATGGTCTGTAGCTTCAGCAACAACTTCGACCGAGCGCCGCCGCTCTCTGCACGAACTCTGGCGACCTCTCCCCGTAAGTACCAGCCGCCCCTTGCCCTCTGTCTGATACGATTAGGATCCCCATCGTCTTGCGCATCTAACGGTGCCTTCCTTTTGACTTAGCGTGACGCAGAACCTCGCCAACGTCGACAGCAGCCGCATCAGACGCATTCACGAACTCCGGCAAGGAATTCCCGACGACCCCGTGCGCCCCTTGCCCAGCCTCCACCACGTTGAGCTTCGCCTCGACCTTGCGGTTCTGGTAAGCACATCCTTCCCTCCCAAAGCGACCTAGAACGCCAACGCCACCGCTGACAGAGCGCTCCGCCGCTCTCCGTCGTCGCGCGCCGCCAGAACATGGTCGCTTGATCGAGAGCCCTTGGATCTAGATCCAACGCGTGCGATAGAACCACTTAGCGAAGCGTTATGTTTAGATCTGAGCCGTGCATCGTCACTTAGATCCTACGGCTCGCGTGCGTGATCCGGTGCGAAGCGGTACGCGCCAGTAAGGTTAAGACACGTGGCTAGGGTTTGTGTTTAAAACAGAATTTAAAACAGATTTAGATTCAAATTTGATTAGGCTATAACTTTTGATTCCCACGATAGATTTTTGCAAATTTTATACCGTTGGAATCAGGAAGACAAGCCCTTTCTGTTTATGCAATGTGTTTAGTGAAAAGTTTCTGTTAAAATGACTTTATTTGCAGAAACTTGTTTAAGGCTATTTTGAGTATAGAAATTGTTTAGGATTTTGTTTTAGTGCTAAATAAACTTGATTTAGCAAGTTTTTAACTTGGTTATGATTCAGTACTATGCACTTGCTTGATTGAGTTTCAAAAAAATCATCACTTAGCATATTGCATGCATGCATATATATTTTTTTTTGTATATGACTTGTATGTGATTGTGGTCATATTTTATGTGTAGATTTTGGTGCTAGTGATTGTGATTGTGAAGAGTGCTACTCTCCCCATTACCAAGGCAAGTGGTACTTCATGAATATTTTCATCCCTATATTTTGTACAAGCATTAGAAATATTTTGCTAAGTCTTGCATGTTACTATTTTTGCCAAATGCCATGTTGGGAAATCCTAAGTAGATATAGAATTGCTAGGGAATTCCTAAGTTAAGTTACTATGACATGCTTAGTCTAGCTAGTAGTAAACAAGGGTTGGTAAAGTATATACATGCTATGATAAAATTATTTCCAAGTCTTTGGACTTATGTTTTTCTTAATAAAACAACTAAGTCAATGAATCTCCTGGGTGGAATGGGACTTGAATGGTGGTTTTTGGTTGAGTGGTTACACAAGGCCCATGGATATGGTTTACCTTGTGTATCTCACTTGTGGTATGCCACCCAGGCACAAAGGGATTTTGGAGGCCAAGTGTTGAGAAGCTTATAGTGCAGCCACTTGGCAATATGGGCTCTGCCTTGATCACATAGGTTGCTAGAACTTAGTCATTTGGACAGTTTGTGGTAGTGGGAATGATAGGTTGGAACGCGTCCATTTGGCTAAGGGAAGGCTTCTGAAAGGTCCTATCTTGGGAAACCAAGTCTGGTGGGGAAAGTGCACAACCTCTGCAGATGGAAAATCTAAGTACTTAGCCAAGTCCATGGCAATGGACAACTTGAGCATCAAGACATGGAAGCTATCAAGAATATCATCACTCCAACTTCTAAGTAAAACTTGTTGGTGAACAAGGGTGAAGGACCTCAATGTCTATTGATGGTTTCTTGGGAAAAGTTTTTGACAAAGAAAAACTTAGTGATTTCAACTAATAGGAAAAACCTATTTTGAGCAAAGCAAGCCAAGCTACACTTAGCCAAAATGCATATAGTAATATAGTCCACTTAAAATTTACTAAGGTATCACTTGCCAATACTATTCCAAAGTATTGACCCACTGTGGCTGTAACTTGTGATGTTGCAGGTTACTCCGATGATGATTAGGTGTCATGAGTCTACACTCAACATGCTTGCCTGTGGCACATGAAGATGAAGACTTATGTTTATTTACTTATTCCAAACTCTTGTATTAGGCCTGTGGCCTTGAGTTGTAAAAGACTATGTTTTATCTCTGGAATGGATGTAATAAATGACCTTTGTATCTGTGTACTTCATCTTAAACTGTGGATGTTAGCAATGATCCAGGGACTAGCATTGCAATCACAGGGATCCTTTTCCTTTACAAAGGAGGGATCTTCCAGATGGTATCAGAGCACTGTGTTGCCTGTAGGATTATGAACCTAGGATTGGAAACCACTAAGGAAAAAATTTCAACTACTTATACACTTGTCTATTCTTCTCGTAAACTTTTCTAATCTTCTCATTCTCATCTCTATTTGTAGATGAACTCCATCAACGAAGCCGTAAGGAAAGGACCACTCATGACCATGACCTTGGAGTGTGAGACTGAGTTTCCCAAAATTCTCAAGGACCTCATGGTGGCAATGGAAATACATGGTGCAGCTGTGTACAAAGGCTTTCCAGTGAAGGAGGAAGGAGTTGAGTACTGGTGGGTGCAACTTCACTTGTACAAAAACAAGGAAGACAACCACAAAGAAACATGATTATGCATGTACACCAACACTGTGGTGCACACCACATTCTTTGAGTCAGCAAGAGAAGCAGCTTGGAGGACTATCAAAGAACTTAGTGCTAGAGTCAAGTGCAGAATGCTCAACCTCCAAAAAGACTTGATGAAAGAGAAGGAACTTACCCAAGAGTTGGAAGCTACCAACCAAACCTTAAGAGGAGATATTATAGACTTAGTGATGGAATCATGTGAACAAGATAGGCTGATTGCTTCTAGGAACATTGTGTTAGCCAACAGATCCAGTGAGATTGGATTGTAAACGTACTTCGTTAGTTGGACCACCACCTATCACCTTATTTTCCAAATGTTACTTTAAATATGATTGGACCTTGGTTGATGTAATGGATTCTTGTATGCATGACTTGTGTGATTTTGCTTTCCAAGGATATGTATGTGATGTTATGACTTTTGTTTTATCTTGATTTGTGTTGTTCTAACTTTTCTATCTTATAAATAGATGCCTATTACCATCAGCACTGTTGAGGAGTTACAGGTTACCCACTTTGGTCCTCGTATCGTTGAGCTTAACACTTTGCTCAATCTCCCTCTTCCCACCATCATGGTGCATCCACTCACCAAGTTCGAGAGGAAGGACCTCTGGGGCTTCGAGGTGAACCAGCCCGGACGCCAGACAGAGCCTACTACGGAGGCCATCGTCTTCAAGCTTATGCACGATGACAGGGAGAGAGGCATGGAGGTAGTTATGCAGGACCTGATAGGACGTCTGCTAGGTCGACACTCCCGACAGGTTAGAGGCACCCACTTTCACGTCTTTGGAAGACGTGATGAGGACGGAGAGTCCATCGACTTCGAGGACGACACGAGGGACGCAGCAGAGCCGATACGTCTGTATCTCCAGGACTTAGAGTCTCTCATTAGGCACGTGGACACAGACAGGACCAATGTCATGCTCAGTAATGACGAGCTCCAGGTGCAGCTTCGCGAGAAGGACAAGCTCTTCGCGCAGCAGGACGAGATAGTCAAGGAAATGGAGGCGAAGTTCGAGACCCAGGACAGGAAGTTCAAAAGTCAGGAGAAGCGTGTCCAGGATAGGAACAAGAAGATCCGGGACATGACTGAAGAACTGCGGTCCAAGGACTTCGAGCTAGAGCAGCAGACGGTGATAGAGAGGCTTCGTTCCCAGAAGAGGGCTCTCAAGGCCAAGATTGAGTACTTGACCACTACTATTGAGGAGAACAAGGCCGCGATGGAGAACGCAGGTCTTACCTTTGTCGAGGAGGAGATTGATGCCGATGAGTAGACTTGACTACTCGTTTGTCTTTTATTATCATACTTGTTATTTGAGAACTTGTTATTGGACCATCCGACATGTGGATGGCTTGCTACTTGTGTGTTTTACCTTGTGAACTTGTTATCTTGTTGTTGAACTTTTATCTTTGTGTTGCATGCTATGTGTTTGCTTATGTGATGTATTGTGCATGAAAGCATCTATGGGTATCTCATTCTTATCTCTATTTGAACAAACCACACATGCATCCCCATTGTGCAAACCCCAACCCCAACAACAACAACAACAACATCACACCAGAAATGCAACAAATGATGACTGCTCAAACACAGATGATGCAGATGATGACAACATTCATTCAGAACCAAAACAATAACAACAACAACAACCCCAATAATAACAACAATAACAACAACAACCCTCCGGGCTTTGATATGCTCACCAGATTTTTGCGATTGAGGCCAGCTAAGTTCTCATGGACGACTGATCCCATGGTGGCCAATGATTGGCTACGTTTTGTAAACAAGGACTTAGTAACCGTGGGTTGCACGGATGCTGAAAAGGTCAGATTTGCAGCACATCTGCTGGAAGGGCCAGCCGCCACTTGGTGGGACAACTTTCAGATCACTACTCCCATAGATGAGGTGACATGGGCTATCTTTGAGGATGGCTTTCGCACTGCTCATATCTCATCAGGAATAATGAGCCTGAAAAAGAAAGAGTTCCACAATCTGAAGCAGCGCCACCGCAGCGTGGCTGAGTACATTGAAGAGTTCAACAATCTGGCGCGTTATGCACCGGATGAAGTTGACACCTATGCAAAGAGAAAGGAAAAATTTCTGGAAGGCTTGAATGATGAGCTGAATCTGCAACTGGCTGTGGCATATGTTCCCACTTATCAGTCGCTCTGTGACAAGGCTGCAATATTGGAGAACAAAATGAAGCAAGTCGAGAGTAGAAAGAGAAAGCACTCCGACAAGCACAGCTCGGGATCGTCTCACAAACGATCTCACTATGATGACAGCGGAAGCTCAGGATCCCACAAGCATGGGAAATTCAACAAGCACCACAACCATAACCGTCATGACAACAAGCATCATCGCAGTCATGACAATGACAAGTACAAGAACCACAAGAGTGGACATAAGAACCACCACAGTGGTAATGGTAGTGGAAGTGGAAGTCAGCCTGTTAAGAGAGACATCAGTCAGGTTGAATGCTTCAAATGCAAGAAGATGGGACACTATGCAAATGAGTGCCCCGAAAAGAAAGTTGAAGGACCTGTCAAGCCCAATCCTTTCCAGAAAGGACAGGTGGACCACATCAGTGTGGAGGAGGTCTATGAGGAGCCTGATGCTGTTGCTGGTAAGTTCAGACTCAATTCTATTCCAGCATTTGTACTCTTTGATACTGGTGCATCTCATTCATTCATATCAAGAGCATTTGTTGAAAGAAATGAACTATCAGTAGAAACTATTGGGTGTCCTATAAAAGTAAGTTCTCCTGGTGGAGAAATGTTAGTGAATTCAGGATGCCATGATCTAGTCATAGAATTTGGGAAGTATAAGTTTCTCGTTAACTTGATAATTCTAAACTCCCAAGGATTGGATGTCATTCTGGGAATGGACTGGATGACCAAGTACAAAGGAGTGATAGATTGTGCCAGCCATATTGTCTCACTCACAACTCCAGAAAATAAAAGGATCAGATTCAAGACCAGTTTTGAAGCAAAAAGGAGTACGCTAAATTCCCTTAAGGGGGTTAGCATGGACAATGTGCCAATTGTGAGTGAGTATCTGGATGTGTTTCCGGAAGAATTGCCAGGAATGCCACCGGATAGAGATGTGGAGTTTCTGATAGATTTGGTACCAGGTTCTGGACCAATAGCAAAGATACCATATAAAATGTCAGTTGATGAACTGAAAGAACTCAAGAAGAAACTAGGAGAACAGTTGCAGAAAGGATTTATTCAACCCAGTTCTTCATCTTGGGGAGCCCTAGTTTTGTTTATGGAGAAGAAAGACAGAAGTCAAAGGTTATGCATAGATTACCGTTCACTCAACGAGGTAACTATTAAGAACAAATATCCTTTGCCTAGAATCAATGACTTGTTTGATCAGCTAGAAGGAGCATGTGTGTTCTCAAAGATTGATCTCCGGTCAGGCTATTTTCAACTCAAGATAAGAGAACAAGACATACCTAAAACATCATTCACCACAAGGTATGGATTGTATGAGTATACTGTAATGCCTTTTGGCTTGACCAATGCTCCAGCATACTTCATGAATATGATGAACAAGGTGTTCATGGAATTTCTTGACAAGTTTGTTGTCGTTTTCATCGATGACATCTTAGTCTACTCCAAGAGCAAAGAAGAACATGAAGGACACTTGCGTTTGATACTTGAGAAATTAAGAGAGCATAAACTTTATGCCAAATTCAGCAAGTGTGAGTTCTGGTTAGAAGAAGTTGGTTTTCTTGGTCATGTTATGACAAAGGATGGTGTAGCAGTTGATCCTGCTAAAGTTTCAGCTGTGACTGAATGGGAATCTCCCAAGTCCTTGAAAGAAGTTCATAGTTTCCTTGGCTTAGCAGGTTACTACAGGAGGTTTATTGAGAATTTCTCTAAGGTAGCTAAGCCCATGACTGAATTGTTAAAGAAAGACAAAAAGTTTGCTTGGTCTGAAGGTTGTGAACTCAGCTTTCAGGAGTTGAAGAAGAGACTTGTGACAGCACCAGTCTTGTGTCTGCCAGACTTGGAAAAGGATTTCCAAGTATATTGTGATGCATCTCATCAAGGGTTGGGTGAAGTGCTTATGAAAGACGGTAAAGTTGTGTCCTATGCCTCGAGACAACTCAAAACTCATGAGATGAACTATCCTACTCATGATTTAGAGTTAGCCTCTGTTGTCCATGCACTCAAAACATGGAGACACTAACTTTTGGGAAAGCGTTGTGAAGTGTTCACGGATCACAAAAGTTTGAAGTATATCTTCACCCAGAAGGAAATTAATATGAGACAAAGAAGATGGTTGGAACTTATCAAAGACTAGGACTTAAGTTTGCAATACCACCCCGGTAAAGCAAATGTTGTAGCAGATGCTCTAAGTCGTAAGGTATTTGTGAATGGCCTTACCAAAGGAGAATTGCCGGATGATTTGTGTACCCAATTCAGAAAACTCAGGTTGGAGATTGTGCCTGAAGTACATCTCATGTCATTAGATGTTCAACCCACTTTGTTGGACAAGATTAGAGAAGCCCAGAAGACTGATAAGGAAATTGAAGAGATTAAGGAAAAGATTGGCCAAGGGAAAGCTAAAAGTTTCCATGAAGACGAACAAGGTACTTTATGGCATGGGAAACGTATCTGTGTTCCACAAGATCCGGAGTTGCGGAAACTGATTTTGCAGGAAGCACACAACTCTCTGTATTCTATTCACCCGGGTAACACCAAAATGTACATGGACATGAAAGAAAGATTTTGGTGGAATAATCTCAAGAGGGACATCGCCGAACATATTGCTTTGTGTGATGTGTGTAGTAGAGTAAAAGCGGAGCATCAGAAACCAGCAGGTTTGCTTCAACCACTACCTATTCCTGATTGGAAGTGGGACAAGATTGGTATGGATTTCATTACCGGACTACCAAGGACCAGGTCAGGGTATGATTCCATATGGGTAGTAGTGGATCGCCTAACTAAAGTGGCTCATTTCATACCCGTGAAGACAACTTATACAAGTGCCAAGTTAGCCAAAATCTACATGAGTAGAATTGTATGTCTACATGGTGTGCCCAAGAGTATTGTGTCTGATAGGGGAACTCAATTCACTTCCCATTTTTGGAGACAGCTACATGAGTCATTAGGAATGAGGTTGGAATTCAGCACTTCTTTTCATCCTCAAACCGATGGACAAACAGAAAGGACTAATCAAATTCTTGAAGACATGTTGAGGGCATGTGCCCTAGACTATGGAGCAAGTTGGGATGAAAGTCTGCCTTACGCAGAATTTTCTTATAACAACAGCTATCAAGCCAGCATTGAGATGGCACCGTTTGAGTTTCTCTATGGAAGAAAGTGTACCACCCCATTATTATGGAATGGTGTGGGAGAAAGAAGTCTATTCGGGCCAGATCATATCAAAGAAGCCGAAGAGAAGGTCAAGTTGGTTAAGGACAGGTTGAAGATAGCACAGTCCCGACAGAAAAGCTACGCAGATCCTAAGCGTAGAGAAGTCACCTACTAAGTTGGTGATAGAGCTTATCTTAGAGTATCACCACTTCGTGGAGTGAAGAGATTCGGAGTGAAAGGAAAGTTGGCACCAAGATATGTTGGGCCATTCAAGATTCTAAGTCGCAAAGGAGAAGTTGCCTATGAAATTGAATTGCCAGAATCTCTGTCAGCTGTCCATAATGTGTTTCATGTGAGTCAGCTTAAAAATGTCACCCAGAAATGGAAGAAACTTCCTTGAAAGATATTATACCTTTGGAGGAAGTTCAACTAGAAAGTGATCTCACTTATGAAGACAAACCCATCAAGATTCTTGAGACTGCAGAAAGAGTCACAAGGACTAAGACTATCAAGTTTTGCAAAGTGCAGTGGAATCATCATTCCGAAGAGGAAGCAACATGGGAAAGAGAAGATGATCTTCGGAAAGACCACCCTCACCTATTTGCTAGCCAATCCGAATCTCGAGGGCGAGATTCACCTTAAGGGGGTTAGATTTTTAACATCCCTAAAATCATGATTTCAAAGATTGCATATCATTCATGCATGCATATAGTTTTGAGGCCAATTTCAAACTCATTTCAGAAAACAGAGTGCTATCATTTTATGTGAGCAAACTTAAATCAAATGGCCATCCCCATTTGAGAGTTTGAATGTTTTAAACTTAGATTGTTTGTCTCCCTTGTTGAATGGATTGAGTGTGGATTTTGAACCAAACTCTACAAAATGGAAATGGTTTCAAAAACCATTTTTCAAACATTTGCAATCAAATGCAAAGTCCCTGTTGTTTTGATTCTCCAAAGATGACCAAGCCTTTTTCAAAGTGGCCACATGGTTTTATGCCAAGTTTGGTGACTAATGCACACTGCACAAATCCCAAATAGATTTGAATTCAAAAGGAGTTTGAAATCATTTGAAAACCATTCCTGAAATTCATTCTGGAAAAAAAGAAAAGGATTAAAGAAAAGAAAAAGGCCAGGCGCCCCTATTCTAGCCCAAACAGCACAACCGGCCCAGTTAGCCCACCCGGCCTCTCTCTCGCTCGCTCGCACGCACAGACGCACCCACACGGTCGCTGACACCCAGACCCCACTCCCCCTCAGCTTGTTTCGCTGACGCACGGGCCCCGTCCACGTCATCGTCTTCTTCCCCAAAATCTCGCGCACGAACTCCGCCGCTGCCCGTTGCTGCTTTGATTCCGCGACGTAAATGGCATTGATTCCCTGGGCGTTTCTTGTCGAGCCTCTGGCTATATAATCCCCACTCTCTCGCGACCATTTTCCCTCAACCAATTCCCCCTCCACGCCACCAGGCTGCCCACAACTCGCTCGACGCCGCCGTTGTTCCGACGACCGCGCCGACGAATTCCAGTGAGCTCCGTGTTCCCCTTTGTCCCTGCCTCATGCTATCACGCTCAACAACTCTTTGCGCATCTACTGACACGCCCTGTTTGTTCTCGCATGGTCTGTAGCTTCGGCAACAACTTCGACCGAGCGCCGCCGCTCTCTGCATGAACTCCGGCGACCTCTCCCCGTAAGTACCAGCCGCCCCTTGCCCTCTGTCTGATACGATTAGGATCCCCATCGTCTTGCGCATCTAACGGTGCCTTCCTTTTGACTTAGCGCGACGCAGAACCTCGCCAACATCGACAGCAGCCGCATCAGACGCATTCACGAACTCCGGCAAGGAATTCCCGACGACCCCGTGCGCCCCTTGCCCAGCCTCCACCACGTTGAGCTTCGCCTCGACCTTGCGGTTCTGGTAAGCACATCCTTCCCTCCCCGAGCAACCTAGAACGCCAACGCCACCGCTGATAGAGCGCTCCGCCGCTTTCCGTCGTCGCGCGCCGCCAGAACGTGGTCGCTTGATCGAGAGCCCTTGGATCTAGATCCAACGCGTGCGATAGAACCACTTAGCGAAGCGTTATGTTTAGATCTGAGCCGTGCATCGTCACTTAGATCCTACGGCTCGCGTGCGTGATCCGGTGCGAAGCGGTACGCGCCAGTAAGGTTAAGACACGTGGCTAGGGTTTGTGTTTAAAACAGAATTTAAAACAGATTTAGATTCAAATTTGATTAGGCTATAACTTTTGATTCCCACGATAGATTTTTGCAAATTTTATACCGTTGGAATCAGGAAGACAAGCCCTTTCTGTTTATGCAATGTGTTTAGTGAAAAGTTTCTGTTAAAATGACTTTATTTGCAAAAACTTGTTTAAGGCTATTTTGAGTATAGAAATTGTTTAGGATTTTGTTTTAGTGCTAAATAAACTTGATTTAGCAAGTTTTTAACTTGGTTATGATTCAGTACTATGCACTTGCTTGATTGAGTTTCAAAAAATCATCACTTAGCATATTGCATGCATGCATATATATTTTTGTTTGTATATGACTTGTATGTGATTGTGGTCATATTTTATGTGTAGATTTTGGTGCTCGTGATTGTGATTGTGAAGAGTGCTACTCTCCCCATTACCAAGGCAAGTGGTACTTCATGAATATTTTCATCCCTATATTTTGTACAAGCATTAGAAATATTTTGCTAAGTCTTGCATGTTACTATTTTTGCCAAATGCCATGTTGGGAAATCCTAAGTAGATATAGAATTGCTAGGGAATTCCTAAGTTAAGTTACTATGGCATGCTTAGTCTAGCTAGTAGTAAACAAGGGTTGGTAAAGTATATACATGCTATGATAAAATTATTTCCAAGTCTTTGGACTTATGTTTTTCTTAATAAAACAACTAAGTCAATGAATCTCCTGGGTGGAATGGGACTTGAATGGTGGTTTTTGGTTGAGTGGTTACACAAGGCCCATGGATATGGTTTACCTTGTGTATCTCACTTGTGGTATGCCACCCAGGCACAAAGGGATTTTGGAGGCCAAGTGTTGAGAAGCTTATAGTGCAGCCACTTGGCAATATGGGCTCTGCCTTGATCACATAGGTTGCTAGAACTTAGTCATTTGGACAGTTGGTGGTAGTGGGAATGATAGGTTGGAACGCGTCCATTTGGCTAAGGGAAGGCTTCTGAAAGGTCCTGTCTTGGGAAACCAAGTCTGGTGGGGAAAGTGCACAACCTCTGCAGATGGACAACTTGAGCATCAAGACATGGAAGCTATTAAGAATCTCATCACTCCAACTTCTAAGTAAAACTTGTGGGTGAACAAGGGTGAAGGACCTCAATGTCTATTGATGGTTTCTTGGGAAAAGTTTTTGACAAAGAAAAACTTAGTGATTTCAACTAATAGGAAAAACCTATTTTGAGCAAAGCAAGCCAAGCTACACTTAGCCAAAATGCATATAGTAATATAGTCCACTTAAAATTTACTAAGGTATCACTTGCCAATACTATTCCAAAGTATTGACCCACTGTGGCTGTAACTTGTGATGTTGCAGGTTACTCCAATGATGATTAGGTGTCATGAGTCTACACTCAACATGCTTGCCTGTGGCACATGAAGATGAAGACTTATGTTTATTTACTTATTCCAAACTCTTGTATTAGGCATGTGGCCTTGAGTTGTAAAAGACTATGTTTTATCTCTGGAATGGATGTAATAAATGACCTTTGTATCTGTGTACTTCATCTTAAACTGTGGATGCAAGCAATGATCCAGGGACTAGCATTGCAATCACAGGGATCATTTTCCTTTACAAAGGAGGGATCTTACAATTGTTAAACAAGGTCATTTTAATAAACAAGTTCAGAATCATTTATTGGAAAACTCTAGAGCTATCAATGAGTTGAAATATATTGTGGAAATGACTTCTAATGATTTTAAAATGCTTTGTAAACACTTTCAAATGGTTCAAACTCAACTTGATCAACTTGCTAAGGTACAAAAGGATATGTTAGTTAATGCTTCAGGAGATAAACATGCTTGTGGAATTAGAACTAGGAGTGGTATAGCTACTGAAGATCCTTTATACCCTGAAGGACACCCTAAAAGAATTGAGCAGGACTCCCAATAAGGTGAGAGTAGTGGTAGTCCTCATAAGAGAAAGAATAAGAAACATAAGATAGTTGAGGAACCTCTTGAACCTGTTGTAGATCCTAATAGTATATATGTCTCTGATGCTAAAACTGAGAGTGGTAATGATAAAAATGATGCTCACTAAGAACACTAGGTACACCAAGAACACTAAGAACACTAGGTACACCAAGAACACTAAGAACACTAGGTACACCAAGGAAGAACCTGAGAAGCACACTAAGAACACTAGGTACACCAAGGAAGATTGTATTGCTAATAAACATGGTAAAGAGAGAGAACCTTGGGTGCAGAAACCCATGCCTTTTCTAGGTAAGAAACACAAGTCAAAGGAGGAAGAACACTACAACAAGTTTTATGAGTGGATGAAACCTTTATTTTTGAAAATTTCTTTGACTAATGCTATTAAATTGCCTCCTTATTCAAAGTATATGAAGGATATTGTCTCTAATAAAAGAAAGATTCCTAATGAAGAGATTTCTACTTTGCTTGCTAATTATTCCTTCAAGGGTAAGGTTCCAAAGAAAATTGGTGATCCAGGTATACCAACTATTCCTTGCTCTATTAAGAATAATTATGTTAGAACTGCTTTATGTGATTTGGGAGTTGGAGTTAGTGTTATGCCTTTTTCTCTCTATAAGAGACTCCAGCTAGAAAAATTGATACCAACTGATATATCTTTGCAAATGGATGATAAGTCAATTACTATTCATGTTGGTATATGTGAGGATGTTCCTGTTCAAGTATCTCATAATTACGTGGTTTTAACTGATTTTGTTGTGCTTAAAATGCCTAAAGATGATAATATGTCTATTATTCTTGGGAGACCTTTTTTAATACTGCAGGTGCTATCATCAATTTTAATCAAGGAAAAGTAACATTAAATATTAATGTCAAAGAGCATACTATCTATTTCCCCAAGAAGGTTGCTAAGAGCTATTGCCTGAATTCCATTGAAAATATTGAGAGCATCAAGGTTGGAGAAATATATTGTCCCATTCCACAAGAAAAATTTGAAACTATTATGATTGGGACCATTGCTATCAAGTATGAGGTAACATAATCACCTTGTGGAATACAAAGTTTTGTTTCATATAAGATTGTTTTGGTAACAAGACTTTATCAACCTTGTTAACAAAAGGATTTTAATGAACAAAATAATGCTTTCACTATGGTTATACTTGCTCACTTTTATTTTCTCCTTTCCAATCTTTGCTCTTCGTCGTGCCTAACTTAAAGGCGTTAAAGAAAAATACTTGTTGGGAGATAACCAAGAGTTTCCTTGAGTCTTGGAAGTTATTACTTCAGTAATGACCTGTCCTTATCCTTTTTGTTTGCTTTTTGTGCCAAGAATGACCTCTAATGAGAGGGAAGTAAGATTTGGGGAGTTGGTGTCCCGAAACAGATTTCTGTCCTCCACCATAAAAATTCGTGACGAGTCTATGTAAGTTGGATTGAGCTTAAAATATATGACTAAATCCCCCAGTATGTTAGCTAACTTTCATTAGTTCAACACTTTTTGATTTGAGCAACATAAGATTTTCTAAAAAATCGGTTTCTACCTGCTAGTCTGTTTTGACAGATTTCTGCTATTATTTGCATTTGCTTCTTATTGATTCCTTTTTGAGTTCTCTTTTGGGGAATTGAGATTTTTGAAGGAGTTGCTACAATAGATTGTGTTTTTAGTGAAAAGTTTTTCTATTCCAAAGCTAAACCCGAAGGTCTATTATCTATTAAATACACTAATGTTGCTAATGAAGATTGTGTGAAGTTTTGTATGAAGGAAAAGTTCCAGGTGTAGAGAGAGAATGATATAATGAGATGAAGAATGAAAAAAATCTCAAGCTTGGGGGGGCACCCCGTGTCACTCCAAGAAATATTTAAGAGGTACAAGCATCAAAGCTTGGGGGTGTCCAAGGCATCCCCTTCTTCATCAATAAAAATCTCAGGTCTTTCTAGACACTTCGTTTTTATTGCTTCATGCACAGTTGTGTTGTTCTTGGAGCGTCTTAGTTTTTGGTTTTCTTTTGCTTCGTTTGGTTTGTGTTGTTTTCCTTCTAAAAAAATCGAAAACACCAAAAATATTTGTTCTTCTTCTTTGGTTTTGTGAGTTCTTTGCAGGGTTCAGCCGTCTTCAGTGGAGTTTGGTTTCATGTTATTATTCAAGTCACACAAGTGAAGGGCAATAATAAAGATTAAGACAACTTGAGGAGTGGTAAGAGGCTGGTAACGAACTCTACATGTGCTTCCAACTCCCAAAAACCAATATTGCCAACAGTGTCCACCATACCTACCTACTAGCATTCATTTGCTACTTCAGTGCATATCCTATATGCCATTTTTTCTTTGAAATAAAATGTTTGTCTATTTTGAGAAAGTTAGTTAGTAAAGCTCTCACGAACTTGATGGCACACTTTATTCCTTGCGCTTAATAATCCTGAACCATTGTGACCTGTCCATGAAAGTTATATGCTTGCAAATTATATGTTGGGAGTCAGCAGAACCGTGCTGTCAGGGGGGACGCTTTCAACACTTTTTGGATATCTCATCCTGTTGATACCTTGCTCTTTTGTTTGCAAATGTCTTCGGTGTGAAATAAAAAGGGAGCTTATGAGTTCATGGAGTCTATACATTGTATTAGAGAAAATTCTGGGCCGCTAGCCTAATTCATGCCTAATCATGGTGGAAACTTGCAGCATCACTATAATGAGAATTTATGAAGCATCCTCAATAAAAAGCTATGCACATAGTAAATAAAAAGATCGCTGAGATGCTCATTGTATGCTTGCCTTGTCATTTTGATCACAGGATAGCTTCTGTATCATGTGAAAGGGGTACCCGGTTGGCGGTTCTCTATGATATGCATGTATTTACAATGACAAGAACTTACAGGTAACCACAGTTGAGTAGCACGTGGAGAGGCCCTCGTACTCAAGGGACTTGGGGTTTCCAGTTTATGGTCTGTCAAGCATATAACTCAGATTGGACCTCACTTTCACCTTAACCACATGAAGATGCCTATGGTAGGAGCAATGAGAGCTCAAAGCTAATGAGTACCTTCCTTTCAGCATTTGGAAGCCTTTCAAACTTTAGAAAACCGTTTTCACAACCTTGTTGAGTCACCACTTATTCTATGAGCACCTTCTTGAGAGCATAGTTGTCATTCTTGTGTTTGTTCCAAAACTTGGTTAATTATGTCATGACTTTCATGCTTGTATCTCTGATATCTTTACTTATAGTGTTCACTTGAACTTCAGAGGTGCCTTGGCATTTATATTGTGCTCTACAAACAAAGGAAAGTGAGATACCACTCTATCATACCTTACTATGAGCATTGCAATGTTGCTTATGTTTATGTTTCATGCTACTTATTATTATTGAGTTGGTTTCTCTTCATAGCTTGCAATGACTGTTGAGTAGACTTAGTTGCATACTATTTATTATGAATTGTCTAAGCATCTACTCCTGTGCTGAGAATATTTACATCATATGAAGCAAATGTGTTCGTGAAAGTTCTTTTATCGCACTCAGTTTTCAACTGAATTGCTTGAGGAAAAGCAATAAGTTAAGCTTGGGGGGAGTTGATACGTCCAAAACGTATCTACTTTCCCAAACACTTTAGCTATTGTTTCTCCTCTAAACTTGTGTGATTTGGATATAACTAACACGGACTGACGCTTTTTTTAGCAGAATTACCTTGGTGTCTAGTTTTTGTGCAGAAAATGAACTATCAGGAAAAATCCCAGAAAATATGCCAAAATTATATTTCACCAGAATATACACGGAGCCAGAAGATGAGACAGAGAAGGGTCTTGGGGGTCCCACACCCCTGCCAGGCGTGGGCCCACCACTGGCCACGCCTAGGGGGTGCAGCCACCCCAGGCACCCCCTCGGCCTCCCTCTGCGCCTATAAGTTGCCTCTCGACCTAAAAACCGAGGGGGGTTAATAGTTTTTTAGAAAGAGTTCCACTCCGCCGCCACCACCAGAAACCAAGATTCGGATCCAGAAACTCCATTCTGGCACCCTGCTGGGACGGGGAATTTGGAGAGGATCGTCGACATCGTCATCACCAACGCATCTCCATCAACCACCGATGTTTCCCTCATCCATGAGTGAGTAATCCCCCGCTGTAGGCTTGGGGATGGTAGGGATTGGATGAGTTCTATCATGTAATCGAATAAGATTATTAGGGCATAGTGCCTAGTATCTCTATTAGTGCTATTTGACTTTGTTGCAACTTGTTGTGCTTAATGCTTGTCACTAGGGCCCGAGTGCCATGATCTCAGATCTGAACTTATTATTGAATCATTATGATAGTATTGTTTGTGATCTTATCTGCAAGTTGTGTACACATATCATTGTCTGGATCCAAAGGCCCCAAAGTGACAATAATTGGGACAATCGGAGGGGATGGCTGTGGTGTGAGGATCACATGTATTCACGGAGTGTTAATGCTTTGCTCCGGTGCTCTATTAAAAGGAGCACCTTAATTGCCAGTAGTTCCCTAGAGGCCCCGCTGCCACGGGCTGGCTGGACAGAAGATGTTGTGCAAGTTCTCATTGCGAGCACGTATGACTATATTTGGAGCACAAGCCTCGGATTGTTTAGTACTTGGATGCTTGTTATCATTTATCTGCAATGCCCTAGATCATGAAGTTACATGTTTATACTCGTTCATGCAACGTCCGTCCATCCATCCCTATGTCTACTGCACTCGAATCCCACTGTTTACCGTTACTATTACTATTGCTCTTGTTCTACTGTTGTTCTTGCTTTGATGTTGCTACTACCAAATTGTTGCTACTGATAAACTTCTGTGAGCAAGAACTATTTCCAGGTGCAGCTAAATTGACAACTCAGTTGTCAAGGCTTGCAAGTATTCTTTGGCTCCCCTTGTGTCGAATCAATAAATTGGGTAATACTACCCGCGAAGACTGTTGCAATCCCCTATACTTGTGGGTCATCAACGACCCCTCTGTGCACTACACAGGGGAGTCCTCGAGCTCTTACCAGGACAAAGGGGCCTCCTCGGCATACTATGAAGGTGCACCTACTTGGTCACCATGGAGTTGAGCCCCACTTAGGCCAAAAGCCTAAGCTTGGGGGAGGTATACCGACATCACACTCATCTTTATATCATGTTCGGTCGGTTATTTGTATATCCATTGTTTTGCTTTCTTTTTGGTTTTTTTTTCTGCTTTCTCAAAACGCAAAAATACCAAAAATATTTTCGTTGTTTCTCTTGGTTTGTTTCTTTGCCTTTTAAGCTTTGGTTTTCCTTAAAGAAAAATCCAAAAAGATTTTGCTTTCTTTGCTTTTTGCTTTGTTTGCTTGCTTTGTGAGTTCTTTGCAGGGTTCGGCCATCCTCAGTGGATTTTGGTTTCATGTTATTATTCAAGTCACACAAGTGAAGGGCAATAATGAAGATTAATACAACTTGAGGTGTGGTAAGAGGCTGGTAACAAACTCTATTTGTTTTCATTTTTGTACTTATACTCATCATTATGGACACGCTTAGTCTGTTCATGTAAGGTGTATGTTATTATGAATGCTTAGTAGTTCTTGCTTTCTTGTGATTAGCTCTAGCTTGCTAATAGTTTGTAGCATGCCATATGATTGTTTGCTTGCATTGTTCTATTCAAAATTTGGTATGATATTGTGGTATCCTCCTCTGAATGTTTCATGTGAATCGACTTGGCACATGTTCACGCATGCTTATGACTAAACAGTAGTTAGTAAGCCTCGATGATTTATTTTGCCTTAGAGTTCTTGTATCACTTTCATGCCATAATTAGTCTTGTTTTGTTGCAAGCATGATTAAGACAGTTATTGCTCTCTCTTTTGTCGCTCCCTCTCTGTTGCTAGCCTTCACTTGCACTGAGTATGAACTCCACTTGTGCATCCAGCTCCCCAAAACCAATATTGCCAACAGTGTCCACCATGCCTACCTATTAGCATCATTTGCTATTTCAGTGCATATTCTATATGCCTTGTTTTCTTCCAAATAAAATGTTTGACTGTTTTGAGAAAGTTAGTTAGTAAATCTCTCACGAACTTGATGGAACACTTTATTTCCGGCACTTAATAAACCTGAACCATTGTGACCTGTCCATGAAAGTTATATGCTTGCAAATTATAGGCTAGGAGTTAGCAGAACCATGTTGTCACGGGGAACGCTTTCAACACTTATGGATACTTATCCAGTTGATACCATGCTCTTTTGTTTGCGGATGTCGTCGGTGTGAAATAAAAGGGGAGCTTGTAAGTCCATGGAGTTATATACATTGTGTTAGAGAAAAGCTTGGGCCGCTAGCCTAAGCCATGCCTAATCATGGTGGAAACTTGCAGCATCACCATAATGAGCATTCTGTGAAGCATCCTCAATAAAAATATATGCAAATAGTAAATAAAAAGATCGCTGAGATGCTCATTGTCTATTTGCCTTGTCATTTTGATCACGGGATAGCTCTTGTATCATGTGCAAGGGGTACCTTGTTGGCGGTTCTCTATGATATGCATGTATTTACAATGCCAAGAACTTACAGGTAACTAAAGTTGAGTAGCATGTGTAGGGTTCGCATCATAGAAAACAAAAAATTTCCTACGATGGGAACAACTATGTACCAAGATCTATCTACTAGATACAAACAACGGGCGGATGTATATCCATAGAGAACATACCCTTGAAGACCGACAAAGCTTAATGAGTTAAACTCGTGGTTGATGTAGACGATCTCTTGCCGATCTCAAGATCGAGAGGAAGTCCTAGCGCCGCAAATCAACAACGCATCCGTGCTCGCACACATGTACGAGGCACCGAGCAACCTCTGCCTCCTCGCTCCAGCGATGCAGCGGAAGCACAACTCTTTCTTGCCGAATAGCCACCGGGAACATGTATCTCGCTAGTCCGAGACCATGGGGGAAAAATTCTAGGGGTGGAGAGAGATCCTTCACAAGGAGGTGTGAGTGAGAAGTGAGGAGGGGGTGCCTTTTATAGGAGAGGGGAACCCCAAGGGGGTGGCCGGCGCATGGGGGATGCCCCCTTGCCATCCCCTCATTCATGTGGGTGGACACTCCACTCACAAAATTCCTTTAATTCCCTCCACTCAAAATCCCACTCAAAATTGCTATTAAATTTCCACCAAATTTAATGCAAACTCTCATTAAATAAAACTCCTTTTATTTATTCAGAATTTTTGTCAATTACTTTAATGACAAAAATTCACATATAACCCCTTGCTAGTAATTTCGTTTCACATGCAAAAACACTTTCTGCAATTTCACCCGAAAACCTGTTTTGGTATCTAGTGAAATAAATTCCTGCGCTTGTTATTCTTTCCGGCATGAAACTTCTGCTCCAATTGGATGTCGGTGTCTCTTAAGTGTGTCACCCTAAGGTTCGCGAATAATGCGGACATGATCGAGACCCCTTTCAGATCAATAATCAGAAGCGGGATCTGGAGACCCATACTGACTCCCACACATTCAACGATGACTTTCTTGTGATCGTCAGGACCTTTTACGCTAGTATCTTAATCCCTTTGTTTCATGATATATTACATGTCCGAGATTCGATCATCGGTATCTCCATACCTAGTTTTATCTTGTTACTGACATGCACTCTTTTCTCGTTCCCGTGATATAACATTCTAGTGATCAAATCACTTGCTTGCAAGCTAACCAATGTGATATCACCAAGAGGGCCCAGAGTATATCTATCCGTCATCGGGATGAACAAATTCCACTCTCGATCCATGGGCCTCAACATAACACTTTATTAGTTCTGAACCCATCTTTATAATCACCCTGTTACGGTGTGACGTTTGATGTTATCAAGAAACTCTTCCGGTGTTAGTGATTGACATGATCTCATGGTCTAAGGATTAGGATTATTTCGGAAGTTGTTCTAGCAATATAAACTCAATGACTTCGATCATAATGCTATACTTTGGATGAATGTTCATCACACCATTACACTAATGTTGTGATCTCGTTATTAACAACATCCAATGTCCATGATCAGGAAACCTTGATCATCTTGTTAATCAACTAACTATTTTATGAGAGAGGCATAACTAGGAACTTTCTATTTGTTTATTAAACACACATGTATTAACATTTCCATATTAATACAATTATAGCGTGCAAAATAAACATCTATCATATACTTGGAATATACATAATAAACACTTTATTATTGCCTCTCAGGGCATATTCCCTTCAGTCTCCCACTTGCACTAGAGACATTAATCTAGTTACATAGTGATGAATCTAACACCCATGGAGTTCTGGTGTTGATCATGTTTTGCTCTAGGGAGAGTTTAGGCGTTTACACGCACACAATCTGATGGGTGCAAGTTCTTCCGGTGAGTGCAACCCAGTCAACTCTATTTTTCTTTGTAATCGTGGTTAACTTAATCTTCTCTATCTACAAAACCATGATGTCATTCAAAATAAATTGTGTATGAAAAAGTTGCGGATCGATGATGCAAATCTATCCCGACGATCGGTTCCTATTTTTGTTGACCTTTTATGGGTCTATTTCGTGTTCATGTTTATACGTTTCGTGAATCAAATTTGCCAAATTCTTTGTACATGGGTGATCGTTTAAAATTTCCTTTGGGGTGTAGCTTCGTGTCACCAAATCACACAACTTTCATGTTGTGAGTTTTTGTTTTAACATTTATAACTAAGCAGATCTAAAATGTCCTACTGTACGTACGTACATGTAGATTCACTCGTATAGCAATGTCAAAACAAAAAACTTCCAACATCAAAGTCATGTGAAATGATGAACTGAATCTTTCTTTCAAAGAAAATTTTAATTGATCAACTGTGTATGACAAATTTAGCAAAATTTATTCAAAACAACTTTAAAAGGAAAAACGGCATATCATTTCAAACACTCAACGAAATTACAAATTGTTCACCGAACTGGATTCATAACATCAAGGGGCATCTTTTTTATGTACAACTTATCTTGAATGGAGGTATAGTTAGGTAGATTATAGAGGATTAATGTCAAGTAGCATTCATTGCGTACTGTGTGCGTCAAGGAATTAAACGCTGAACCGTTTTAGAGAGAAATGAGATTATGAGAATCCAAACAACAACCCAAGGTTAGCCAAGTCAAATCTATATCCAGACATCATCCAATTCGAAACAAAAAGGAAAAAAGGATGGCTAAGACCATCTACTATGTGTATTCGGTTCACACCAAAATGTTGTCAGAGTTTGATTCGGTAGAAGTAACAATTATGTTTCGAACCGGCTCAACCTGTAGTGGTGGTCCCGTGTGGAAAAGAAAAAAAGAAAGAATTTGTCGGTCGACCCTATCCTTTCGCGCGGAGGAAACTTCCCGATCCAGATATCCCCAATTCTCCTCTGCTCTTCCCGTCCTTCCTCCGCTCCTTCTAAGAAATTTAGCGGTGGATGAATTCGAGCTGCTCTGGCCACTTGCAGGTGAGAAACGTGAGGTCAAGGCTGCGCCTACGCGGCGCCCGCCCGTCGAGGAAGCACGGAGACATGGCTCGGCGGCGCCCGCCGGTCGAGGCTGCGTGGCGCCTGCCCGTCGAGGCTGCACATAGACGATGGTTGCGCGGCGCCCGCCCGTCGAGGCTGCACAGCGACATGGCTCGGCAGCGCCCGCCCAACGAGGCCGCGTGCGACGTTGGTGGGAGGGACGACGACTTCGACCACACCGACGCCGCCCTGGTGAAGAGGCAACAACCACAACGATGACATGTATGCTTGCAGGTTATTTCATTTTCTTGCAAGATTTGTTCTTTTACAGTGATTTTCGTTGTTGGTTGTTGTTTGCTAAAAGATGAATGTTTGTCAATCTTAGACGTAGATTTATTTTTGTTTCCTTCAGACTGGATTAAATGCCTCCACTCAAATACATGTGAATGAAAATTTTGGAAGTAGATTTAGACACTACTGAAACCGAAACCAAATACATAATGAAGATCTATTACAAGCTACTGCATAAATAAATAAATAAATTACTTCCATTACTAAGCCTAATTGCCCCCAAATTTGTGCCATATATGCTAAACCAGGTCATTCTTGAGTTGCTGATGCATTCCTCTATCACGAATAGCTTGGCTTGTTTCCAAAACCATAGAAAAATCATGAAGTGGCCCATGTCCAAATCCCGCCAAGTATGGAGATTCTCCTGATTGTTCATACTCGGTGTTATAGTCATTGTCATATTGGACTCGATAGGTATCCCTCTCATCCTCGAAAATTATGTTATGCAATATAATGCAAGCATACATGATCCTAGCAAGTACTTTCCTATGCCACTGTTGAGCTGGATGGCGTATGATGGCAAAACGAGCTTGTAGTATTCCAAAAGCCCGCTCAACATCTTTTCTTGCTCCTTCCTGATATTGTGCATATAGTTTATCTTCATCACTTTGAGGCACCGGGATTATTTTCACAAATGCTGCCCACTCTGGATAAATACCATCGGCTAAGTAATAACCCATGTTATATTCCTTGCCATTAACCATAAACTGAACCTCCAGAGCCCTTCCTTGTAGCTTTTTAGTGAACAAAGGTGATTGGTTTAACACATTAAGGTCATTATTCAACCCGGCAACACCAAAATATGCATGCCAAATCCAAGTGTCATGTGATGCCACCGCTTCAAGCATGACGGTGGATACTCCATGATCCCCCCTGATGTCACCCTTCCATCCCTTTGGATAGTTTTTCCACTCTCAGTGCATGCAATCAATACTTCCCAGCATTCCGGGAAAGCCACGAGCCTGCCCTATATGAAGTAGCCGACTGAATATCTTCGGCATTTGGACTTCTTAGGTATTTCTCTCCAAAATTATGCATGATACCTCTACAGAACATCTTCAAGCATTTGATAACTGTAGTTGGAGGCATCCGCAAGTTCTCATCAAACAAATCAGCAGGGGTCCCACATGCTAACATTCGCATGGCAGCAGTGCATTTATGCAAAGGTGAAAATCCATGTTTGCTAAATGCATCACTGCGTTGTTGAAAAGATGGAGACCATGCACTAAGAGTTCCACAATGTGTAGAAATAGTGTCCGTTTCATCCGAAACCTCCGACGAAATTGGACATCGGTGAAAACAGGATTCTCTACAAAATAATCTGCTAGCGCCCTATTTTGACCCTCTTCACGATTTCTTTCAATGCGCCTTCTAGAAAAACCTCTAAACTGATTAGACATACCTCTAATCTGAGCTAAATTTCTTCTTCCATCTGAGCCTCAACTGGGCCGTTGATGAAATCCCAAACTAAGTCAGATGGGATGACATCAACGTTGCAATCTTCATGATTTTCAGCCTGGGAGTTTGCTTCACTGGACATGTTTGGAGAGTTTGTTTCACTGGACATGTTTGGAGAGAAGCTATCCTGGAGAGAACTGAATGAATGCTATAGCAGGTGGGAGCCCTCTATTTATACACTTGTTTGCAACGGTTTGTTTCCATGGTCAGCTTTATTTATTTTATGCATGCATAGTCTTCAACAAGCATCAAACGACTAGTTTCCTTGGACATCTTTTTTCTGCATACATAGTCTGCAACAAGCATCAAACGGCTAGTTTCCTTTGGCATCCTTTTTTGCATGCATAGTATGCAGCAAGTAGCAAACGGCCAGTGCCACCTCATTCACTATTTAATTACAGAAATAAGATAGCTAAATTTTATTGATAGATGTTGGTAGATAGGTTACATGGATAGCTGCATTACAGAAAGGGTACACACAATGATAATCTGCATTACATAAAGGGTACATACACCGAAAACCAAGTCATGCATCTAGGCTAATCATCCGAAGGAAATAGCTCATTGGATAAGTGATCAAGGGCCTTCTCATATTGTGCTATTTGTGCTGGGGTATATCTTGTAGTGTCAACCGCCATTAGATCAATGTATTGCTTCATTTTGTCAGACTTGACCTTCTCAGAGATAGCTGCAGCATGTGATTGTATAGCTGCTGCCATTTTTTCAATAGCTTTTGACTTCCTCAATGCAAGATCATTGAATTGTTGCACCGTTTCATTCAACTTGCTACGCAGTGAGCTTTGTGATGGCGCCTTCTCTTTGTTTTTCCTTTCTTCTTATTCTGCTGTTTTCGTTGCCATACCACTGGGACGATCTTCATCTGCTTCGTCACTATCCTGATTTGAAGAAGTGTAAGCTCCCGACGAGTTTATCTTTGTTCTCTTACTCATCTCTCCAAAACCATATGTGTTTTTCCATTTAGCTTCGTCCTTCACTGCTCTCCACCAATACTCCAGGGCAAATGGTTTATCTGTGTTCATCACTCTCTTCTATTCCTCTTGCGCTTTATCAACAAGTTGCTGCTTAGATTGACCACTAACATATACTCTTCTCATTGATATAACAACTGCATTGAACTTGGCAACCATAGTGCTAGTCATGTTCCAATGATTCTTGCATTGCACTTTTGTCCTTCTTTCTGCTTTACATGAGTGCTTGTTGAATTCATCTGCAACTTGCTGCCAGTAATGATCTGATTTCTTGCTATTTCCATGGATTGAGTCAATTGAATGTTTCAACCAAGCACCTACCAGCCGTAGATTTTGCTGTTTACTCCATCTCTGGCGCCCACCACTAGGTTCCTCACCATCGTCGCCTTCATTGATTCTAGCGAGCTGTTCATTGTTGATTTCTATAGGGGATATTGGAGAATATAGTGCGGGGGACATGGGAGAACCTGAGTCATCGCATCTTGAACTGCTTCCTCCAGCAGCTCCAAAAAATATAGATGAACCAGCCGGCGATTATGGACCACCAAGCATACCTCCTCCAAGAACGGCTTGTGGGTACTGCCCACCTAGGTAAGGAGCACCAAGGTGGCTTCCTGGAGCCATGAATTGCTGGTAGCTTTGTTGGGGGGCAGCCAAGGGGTGTTGATAGCTTCCTTGACCTCCAAAAGGCATGTAGCTTTGTGGATAGTGAGGTTGATAACCAAATTATTGGGGAGGCAAATTCATGTGAAACTGGGGTGGTGGGTAACCTGGGATTTGCTGGTGAGGGATATCCTGTTTGTTTTGTGTATTTGGTCGGGGGTTTGTGTTGAGAAAATCTGTGAAGGAGCTGGATGAATTCTCCATGATTGTTTGCTGAAGGATGTGTTCTTGCGATTGTGTTGTTTGTTTGAAGTGTATGCAGTTATATATAGATAGAAAAAGAAGCAACAGTTATATTGACAGCCAACGGTTTGTTTATGTTCCAACCAAGAAACAATATTTTATTGGCACAAGTCAAACCAAGTTGTTGGTTTGCTTCAACCGGAGCGTCGAGTTTTCCGCTCACGTCCACCGTCATCAGCGCGCAGTAAAACCGGGACTCGTGGTTTCCCTTACTTCTCCTTCTCCTATAAGGAACCCGCTACCTCCACAGTCCCCCAGTCACCCAAACACCGCCCCCTACTCACCGCCGCTCCCGCACAATGTCCTCCGGCAGCACTCCCTTCGGGCTCCAGCCCTCCACCGACGGCCTCGACGTCCCTCTCATCTACCGCAGTTACGGAGACTACGACGACGATGAGCTCCTCTCGCTGGGCCGCCGCCGCCGCTTCGGCGTCGACCTCGACGAAGAGAGCCCTCTTTCTTCCCCCACCTTGCTCCGGCTCAGCAGGTACCATTCGTCCCTCGCCCGGCAGACTCGTCTGCAAACCAGGTCCGTCTACCGTCGCGGCAGCGCCTCCGTCGCTGCACCCTTGAGATTGAAGCGCGCGGCTGCGGCTGCGGCTGCGGCGTCTTCCAGTTCCAGGGAGGCCGTCATCCGTGGCCCGATGGCGGAGGAGAATCCGCTTCTGATGCGTCGCGGTCCGTCCTGCGGTGCTTCTGCCTGCGGCCCCCTCCCATATCCCCCGGTCCCGTCCCCGGCCCCGGCTGCAAGAACGGTGACCCCGGTCGCCTCCTCGACTTCTCCTTTCTGGGGAGTCGCCTCGGCCTACGCCCCCGGCCGTTCGGTCCCCCGATCCGCGCCGAAGCCGCCGGTTGCCGGTACCCCCGCCACCACATTGAACACTTCTGCTGCAGGTGGGCGGGGTCTTCTCGCCGGCGCGGCGTCCAGGGCGGGGGCACGGAAGGAGACGGCTTTGCGGACGTACGGAAGGGACATGACGGCCGCCGCCGGCAAAACCGATCCAGTGATCGGCCGCGACGACGAGATCGATCGCGTCGTCTGCATCCTCTGCCGCCGTACCAAGAACAGCGCCGTGCTAGTCGGCGCCCCAGGGGTCGGCAAGACGGCCATTGCGGAGGGACTCGCCCAGCGCATCGCCGCTGGGACGGTCCCCGCGGCGCTTGCTGGAGCGCGCCTTGTGGAGGTCGACCTTGGGGCCATGGTGGCCGGGACGCTGTACCGCGGCATGTTCGAGGAACGCCTCAAGAATGTGATCAAGGAGGCGGAGGATGCGGACAGTAAGGTGATTCTGTTCATCGACGAGGTGCACATGCTTGTTGGCGCCGGGAAGTGCATGGGCGGCAGCATGGACGGTGCCAACCTGCTGAAGCCGGCATTGGCCCGTGGCCGGATCCGCTGCGTGGGCGCTACCACTTTTGATGAGTACCGCAAGTACATCGAGAAAGATGCCGCATTGGAGCGGCGGTTCCAGAAGGTGCATGTGGAGGAGCCCAGCACACATGCAACCATTGCCATTCTGCAGGGGCTAAAGCAGCGGTATGAAGAGCACCATGGCTTGAAAATTCAGGATGCTGCTCTTGTTGCTGCTGCACAGCTTGCTGGCCGCTATATAACTGGTGAGGAATCTTAATCTTGTTTCTATCTTGCTTGCATTTTGTTTCCTTTTGTACCATTTTATACCAATTGCCATCTGTTTAAGGCTTGGTGTGGCTAGTAGATATTGGTTGATAGAAAATGTTTACATTTTTGTATAGTAGCATACGCACGAGGGATTTTATACATTCAAAAAGGCAAAATGCAATAAGTAGCTCTTCAGTTTTGAGTTTTCACATTACTGTAACTATGTAGTCCAACTTACTTTTACTAAGCAGCAGCACTGCTGTCTTCAGTTTTAGCAAGTTTCAGATGATCCAGTGGTTAAAAGCATTACTGTCTTGCATTATTTTTACTAAGCAATAGCATGAGTTCAGATATGATGACTTAATAAAATGCAATTAGTTACTATAAAACAGTCACATCAGTACTGAATTATAATTATATTCGAAATCTGATTTGTTACTGAGCTAATCTGCAAAAGGACCTACTCCCTCCGTTTAGAAATATAAGATGTTTTAGGTTTGTCAAGGAGATGTATCTAGACACGTTTTAGTGTATAGGTTCAAATGAATCTAGACACTAAAATGTGTTTAGATACATCTCATTCACAAATCTAAAACATCTTATATTTCTAAACGGAGGTAGTATTTGTGAAGCGTATCAGGATTGTCTATTATTATGTCAATTGATGGGGCAACAAGACAATTAGATTACATGTTATCTTCTCTGTATGTTTGATATTCGTTAACACATCAATCTCAAAGTCTTAATCTGTTCTTGAATCAAACATGAGTTGCACTCAACTAGTCATGTAGAAGGTATAATAAAAATTAAGAAGCAGTCCCTCTTTTTTGTGATCAAATAGGGTGTTTTCTTTATTCGTCATAGTCCAATTCCCGTCTTCCTTAGGTGCATCTTTGGCTTATGTTGTCATGTCATACTTAAAACTATTTACATAAAGGTTTTGTGCTGTTGTGCTGTACAGTTCCAAGGGAAAGTGTGATCATACATTAATACTAGTTTGGACCCCTGAGCCTTGTGACATTGGATACAGTTGTGTGCACAGAATGCGTAAATTTGTGGCAATGTCCATGGGTAAATGGAGCAACTTGTAATGCTCCCATCAAGCTGCATGCATGTGTGCCAACTTTGTGTTGGAGAAAATTGATAGATTTTAATGTTGCCTGTAGGTCGTCAGTTTCCTGATAAGGCAATTGATCTGATTGATGAGGCATGCTCTAACACAAGGATGCAAATTGACAGCCAAAAACAAGTGATCGCAGCACAAAGTAGCTCTGCAGTACTAGCGAAGGATGGAATTCTTAACCCAGATCATGTTGCGCAAGTAGGCATTCTTAATGTTGTGTTGTTAATATTCCATTGTGTCAATGTGATCTCTTTGTGAGTATTTTCCATTGTTTCAATGCAATCTGTTTTTCATGTTCCATTGTTATTCATAGGTTGTGAGTCGATGGACCGGAATTCCTGTCACTACGCTTGATCAAGAGGAGAAAGATAAGTTGATCCACCTTGCCGACAGATTGCATGAGCGAGTCGTTGGCCAGGATGAAGCTGTCAATTTGGTTGCACAAGCAGTGTTACGCTCCAGGGCTGGTCTTGATCAACCTGGCCAACCGATAGGATCTTTCCTCTTTCTGGGACCTACCGGTGTTGGAAAGACTGAGCTTGCGAAAGCTCTTGCTGAGCAGCTATTTAACAGTGAGAAGATGTTGGTTCGCTTTGACATGTCTGAGTATGTTAACAGTGGATCTGTGTTGCGCCTCATTGGAGCACCTCCAAGGTTTGTATATTTTGCTCTTTGTCAACATTATATTTTCATACTTAAGCTGTGTTGCGCCTCATTGTTGGTTTGACTGATTTTAGTGCTTCTTTTGTAACATTCTAAAGCTATCATGGTCATGAAGATGGTGGACAGCTAACTGAGAAGATTAGGAGGCGTCCATACAGTGTCATTCTCTTTGATGAGGTGGAAAAGGCAGATCCCTCGGTGTTCAATGTTTTCCTTCAGCTTCTTGATGATGGTATGCTGACTGATGGTAAAGGCCGGACCGTGGATTTCAAGAATACCATCATCATCATGACCTCAAATCTGGGAGCAGAGCACCTGACAGCAGGAATGAATGGACAGACAACAATGGAAGCTGCACGCGGTCTTGTTATGCAACAGGTTTGTGAACTAACCATTTTCTTAAGGCTGCAGTAACTACCCTTCTGATTGTCATATGTGCTGTTTGAGCAGGTTCAGAAACACTTCAAGCCTGAGCTTCTCAACAGATTGAGTGAGATGGTGATATTCGAACCGCTTTCGCATGACAAACTGAAGGAGGTCGTCAAAATCCAGATGAAGAGTACCGTTGCCAATGTAGCTGACAAGGGCATCTCTCTAACTGCAAGTAATGCCGCCCTGGATGTTATCCTGTCAGAATCGTACAACCCTGTAAGTGCAGTTCATTTTCAACATCCCTGGGTGACCACGCTTCTGTAGTCACATAACTAGGAGATACTTACTCGCCATTCTGTATGTTTTGCTGACATTGTTTATGCCCCTCACAGATGTATGGTGCAAGGCCCATAAGGAGGTGGGTGCATAAGAATGTGATGACAAAGCTCTCCGAGTTACTGGTCAAAGGAGACGCTGGCGAGGGATCCATCATTTCCATTGATGCTACGGCTGACAAGAAGGGGCTGAAGTATGAAGTGGTGAAGAGGAAGATAGCAGATACGCGGGGCAAGAAACCAATGGTGCAACTTCCCAGCGATTCCGACGACAGCAGCAATGATGTTGTTGAGGTTGTTCCCGTAGCGAAGAAGGCCAAGGTGGTAAGCTTCAACATACCAGCAGATGGCAAGTGAATGAGCTACTCTGGTCAGTAGTGCTTAAGCAAGCAAAGCTGCTTCGTTTGTGTGTTGGGCAAGAACCAGCAGCAAGATGGAGTATGTAGGCAGACTGGTTTAGGTTTTTACCACGTTATTGCTAGTGCACTTTTACTCCCCGAGATATAGCTTGAAACTGGTTCATCGTTTATGTTTTATATCTATGTCGTTTTAATGTGAGACGGTTCCATCATATGCAACTTTGTCAGCTTATATATATAAGATGGAGTACGTAAGCAGGCAAGCTTAATCTTGCATTACCCTAGCCCGTTTTTCATCTTAGACCCAAAGTTCCTTTCTGAGAGCAACTATGTATTTCATTAATAGAAAAACAAATTACATGAGCATGTCGCATCCCATCGATAAAGTTGAGGAATAACGATAAATCCATCACCTCTGGACCAACATCCTCGCGTCAGAGCATTTATCTTGTCCCAGCCCCTAGCGCCGTCGTGGAATGCCAGTGACATGTCTAGATATAGATTCACAAGAAGACCAAGCCGCCGATCTAAAGTATCGACAAGCACACGTTGACATCAACTCCAAGACGTCGCTGTGAAGGTTGCAGCCGGTGTGAGAGAAAAGTTGAAGCAGATTTATTCGTCCGTGCATCGCTCCCACCATCCCAAAGATATACCATAGCAAAATGACCCTAACCCTAACTATAGAACGAAGGAACGAGGTCCTTCCTCCCTCTTGCGCCAGAGTGGTATGGAGGGAGAGAGGACTGATGCTATGGCCGGTAGAGATTGGGGTATTGGTCGCCTGTGTACCAAGGAAAAGAGAGACGACGCAGCGGCGGCTCTAAATCCCTTTAGGATTTTTGTCTCTCTCGCTGGCGCGACGCCGCCGGTCCACCATGTACATGCAGGGATGGTACATTTTTTTATTAAACATATAATCGTGTATAATTTAAATCGCAATTTCATATAATCTAATTGACTATGTCACGCTGTCGTTCTCTTTCTCCGAGTCGCACTAAGCATCCTCCTCTCCACCGACCTCCTCCACGTCACCCTTGGCCTGCTCTTCGTCAAGTCGATCTTGACGATGCCGGTGTTTGCGGCAGACCGTGCAGATTGAAGAGAATTGAAAGAAGGTTTAAGTGAACGATTGATTGTATTGATTGTGACCATATTTATAGTCCCTGAACAGTCGCATGTACAAGCCGGTTATGACATTGGTGTCTCTTAATGAACATCGTGTCTTATCTGATAGGCACGGTGCCTCTTCAGTAATGGACAAATGCTAACCGTAGGCAGTTAGTCCAAGAAAATCCTATTATGTTAGCCTAAAATTGACGCTAACACCTAATCATAATATTTCCTAACACTCCCCCTTAAACATTGCGTATTCGAGATCTTTTATGTCTTGAATTTTTCCATGACGTCCTGAGTGCTGGAAAGTCTTGATAATCCTTAAATCTTGAAAATTTTGTTCTTGTATAATCTATGTCTTCTAAAAATCCTGTGAAAAAAATACCAGAACAAATATATATTGGTATAGTCAATTGTCTCGTTGAAACCTATATGAGACATCCCTTGGAAAACCCCATAAGAAAAGGGAACACTATTATTTATCAGAAGGTGATTAATGAGTATAGTTCCAGGAGACTTCTCCCCTGAGAGCAAGGTTAATAAGAGAGTCGGCTGCTGGCTATATGACTATGCCACGTCACATGTAGTCAACAAAAAGCCCACTCATACAATAGGCTAGCTATTTGGTTGGCTTTTAGGTAGGATTTAATAAAGATATAATTATTTGATGCTTACATGCTATTGGTCCTAGTATATAAAAGAGCTCACTCACCTCGATTTCTTCCCTACAGCCGGGCTACAAGCGAATAGCCCGCTCTACTCTCTCTCCTACTTTCTCTCTCTGCCACGTAAGATTTTAATGATGTGGCAAATGCTATAGCGTGCTGAGTAGGTCCTACTATACTTGCTCTGAAGTTTACAAATTTCGTAGTCGTCTCATACCAATATCATGAATGCATTTTTAAAATGCAGATGTTGGTAAAGTCTTCGTGAAGAAATTTACAAGATTGTCACATGATTTTGTTTGGAATATCAATTTCTTCATTTTTTCTATAATTCATGAGGAAAGATTAAAGTAATATGTTTTGTGATATCACTTTTAGTATATCCTATATGCATTTGATCAACACATGCAATGTTATCTTCATAAATAATGGTTGGTGATTCCAATAAACTGATATCACGATGACGGCAAGAGCGCCAAATGATTTCCTAAGAAGTGTAGCTCACCTTCCCATATATAGTTTGTTTCAGTTGTTCCACCAATACTATGAAAGTCATAATTCTCAACAAGTTTTTATATAAGCTTGGTTAAACTTTATATCGTTCGACTTAAGAAAGAAAATTATAAGTCTTACTTTCTCGAACAGAGCTACCACTAAGGACAACTCCAACGAGCCCCGCATTTTGGACACCGAGTCGGTGGTCCAATTTGGTCCGTTTGCAGGGGTAGGACACTGCTCCGGGAAGGCCCGTTTTGCAGGGTTGTAGTGCACCCACCCCACCCCCACGGCAAAAAAAAGAAAAAAAAGTTGGCAAATAATTATACAAACTGAGTTCCGCGGAAGTTCCACGTCCAAAATGCATCTAAAAAAACACCCTCTATACTACAAGGTGCATCACAGGGCGCTAGCTAGGGGACGGCGGCGGCGGACCTCCACGCCGCAATGGCCTACTCATCGTCGTCCTCGATCTTGTTGAAGACCAGGGGCGGCCGCTAGACCAATGCGTCGGCAGGCAGCGCAAGCGCGTCCAAAGGTGGCGGGGGAGCAACGGGGCCCTGCTGTGCCGCAAGCCACGATTCGTGGAGGACCTGCGGGGTGCCATCCTACTTGCGCTCCTCCTTGAGATGGGACTCGAGGATGGCGGCTTGGAGCTCCTCCTCCGTCATCCTGCCGCGGTCCAAAAGATGGCGGCTCGTCCACCTCCTCCTTGACGACGATTGGCGGGAACTGGTGGCCTGCAGTGCCGGGCTCACCGAACGGCCACACCTCAGACGCCACGGTGTCCGCGCCCCGATACCTCGACCAGTATGGCACCACGGGATGCACACGGTAAGCAGGCCCAAAGAACATGTTGTCCCCCACGTCCTCCTCCTCGTTGTCGTCACCGGAATCCTCCAAGTACTCCTTGCCCGAGTCATCGAGCTCCTCGAGGCGGGCCACGATGGCAGCGTGTCGGGTCTCGTGCTCTGCCTCAAACTACTTGTCCCACAGGCAGGAGTTCATGGCATACACCAGGTCACAAATTAGATCTGGTGGGAGGTGGGCTCGATGGCGGCAGATCTCCCGCCGACGAGCAGGCTCGGAAACAGGGATGCCCAGAACCGGCACACGGGCCCCGTTCAGGTGCCAACCGGCCGACGGGTGGACCTCGATGGTGACATTGGCCCGCTGCTCCGAGCGGGGCCTCAGCGGCATGCTAGGAGGGGCTCGTGCCGGTGGCGAGCGAGAGAAGTAGCAGGAGCGGGACGATATAGAAGAGCCAGCATTCCGGCGGCCGAAGGAGGACCCAACCTCGTGGTCGTTGTGGTCAAGCTTGTAGCAGTGCTTCCAGGGCTTCGTCATCAGCTCCAGCAGGAGGAATGCTAGGGTTTGTGTCGGTAGGGTGGGGTTTTTCGGTTTGACCGGGAGGGGAAACAAGGATAGGGACGTCATGATCCTTTTGACTGAGCTCTCGTTATTCCCCTCCCTCGCCCGCTGACGCGTGGACCCAGTGATAGCTTGCGAAGGACTTGTTCCCCTCCCTCACCCGCTGACGCGTGGACCCGGTGATAGCTTATGGAGGACACACGAGCTGTCCGCCTCCCCGCAAACCAGGCACAAACTTGGGCCACAGATGCGCCGAAACGGACCGCTTCGCCGGTCCTAAGCTGGTTGCAGGGTGTCGTTGAGCCATGTCATCGGTCCAGATGTACCAAATCGGACCCCAGTGCTCCGTTGGAGTTGCCCCAAGTATTTACAAGTCCAGCACTCGGGTATCCACCCCTTGAAAAGAAAATCTTCATTAAAAATAGGAGTAGATGTCCTAGTACAAGAAAACTCTTTCATTTCAGGATTGTACATATAGCATGGTGAGATCATTGAACAATTGTACAAAGACGGCTCGGTTACATCAATATGTCACCCACTGTTCTCTTACACGGAGAACTCAAGCAGAGTGCACCATTCCCGTGCATTGTTTAAACAGTTTCCTAACAATTCCAGCGGAGCACCACAAGGCCACTATTGCCTTGCAAGAGAGATTCAGTCAGAACAAATAGAGCAGGTGCCTGAATGTGCATAGCAGCCTGAATTCACAGTGCAATCTGCACTTCGTCACACCTTTTCGACTGAAGCACGGTTCCCGAACAAAACATGCAGCCAAGAGATAAGTTAGGTGGCACCACCAGTCTCCATAACAATGCTTGTCAGTGTGAACTTGCTGCCCTGACTTCTCTCCAGATGATTTAGATTCTACTGAGAACAACCCAGCTCTCACAATTGTGAAATCAGTATTTGCTGTCACATTGTGTCATCTCACTGGAAACACCTGCACCAGGCATTCCATATCTCAAGTTTTCACTTTGTTACCCAAATGACCTTACGGTTGATCCATGCTTGGAACCTGCATTTGTGGCTCGCCCACTGCAAGTGGATGCTGATTATGCCCACGTGGGGTGCAAACATCTTCAGGTAAAAAAACATCCGTGTCCCACTGCACGTCTGCTATTTTCCATGTTAAGTACTTCAAGTTGTAATACTAATTAGCACTTGCAGATGACTTTGAACAATCTCAATAGATAGCATAAAAAAAGTTTAATGAATGATCTCAAAGGATACGTGCTGTTTTCCAAATGTCGGTAATGCTAACGTCCCCTTCTGTTAGGAGCCAGTAGTCAGCATCAGTCTGCAAAATTGTGTAGCATTGTAAATCCATCATGGATCGTGTGCAGAAGAGGGTTAGCCACTGCCGAGCAAATTTTGCACAGTTGGAACAGATAATGCATTCTGGTTAGGATCAGGGCCAAATTGTTGTGCTCAAAGCTGCTAACCAAGATCATCGTGTAACCCTTTCTGATCAATTTGAATCCCTTTTACCCGCAAAAAGAAGCATGGTAAATCACTCATGATCTATTTGAAACTTAAGATATGCTGCTGCAAACTTAATAAGTAGTTGGATCTACACATAGGATTTGCATGTGGGAGTTCAAAGCACCGAAAAGGTTGAAAGAAAGCAGGGCAAAGGTGTGTAGACTCATGCATAATGCTGCAACATTCTATTTTAATTTTATTACAGAGTAGCATGATGCAGGGGAATTTTGCGAAAATAAATTTGAGGAAACCTTACTTACATTAACATCTGAAGGGATTATCCTTGTCATCCCTCCAAATTCATTAGAAGAGGTAGGATCTTGTGGAGTATTCTGGCTGTACTGAACATTATGCTCCACATTCATTGATGTGCTGCTTTGTGCAGCATTTCTTGTACGTGAGTCTTCGTAAGATCTGTGTTGTGGCACATTTGTATGCATTGGAGGTGTTGCACCACCACCCAAATCTTCAATTCCCTCATCAAATTGACTATGCAGAAGGTATTGATCAGATATATATTCAATCAAAATATTTAAGTCCACAAGAGGAATGCAGCATTACCTAACTAAGTAAACATCTATTGGGCCCATTGTACTTCTTAGTACGATTCTATATCTCCTCTGGAGATAATCACCAGCCTGTAGGGAGCAGATACACAGAAGATATCGTTAATAGGTTCACAAAACCATTTGTGTGTGCAAAGCTCCGCTACTTTACTAAACCTACCTCGTCAGGATCTGGTACTTCGAGTGTAGTACCATGAGGAGCTTTTATTGCAATTAGTGTTTCATTCTGCAAAACCAGAAACATATTTATATTATAATACAGAACTGGCTCTACAGAAATACTGTGGTGTACAGTAAAGCTGCAAATAACCAACTAAGATATGGCATTGTTCAACCATGTAAGTAGATTAGCAGACCTGAAAGCAAGGTAGTCCCTTGATATCATCTTCTGTCACATAGAGCCATCTAATAGACATATGAAAGTCAGGTTTTGCACATCATTAAACATTGACGCAACTAACACAATAAATACAATTACCTTTGACTGTTCTCATTTTCCGTTAACCCCCTTAGCTTTTCACGCATATCACTACAAGACCAAAAAATACAGTTTATATCATACTTTTGTTAGGTTCAGCAGCACAACATAGTGTATGTTTTGTAGTGAAGCCCAGATTTGAAGTTTGTAATTTGCTATAGCTACTACCTTATACGCTCATCTAAGGCTTGCTCCTGTAGATTAAGATTTTCAACTTCTGTCTGAAAAAATAGATTATACAAAATTGAGCTTCAATATAGTTATCATAATAAATCTCCAAAAAAGTATACAGGTGCTGTTAGAATAGTATGCCAACTCAACAGGAATAACGAATTGACATGAACAAATACCTGCAAAGCTAAAAGACCATTATCTAGTTGCACCCCTGAATCATCCAAGCCCCTGTAATGTTATGTGTGATTAGGTTCATAATACACGAAGGCAAGGAAAGAAATAAGACTAAATGAAGGAAGACAGAGGTCAAGAAAGGAAAATATTACTTCCAACGGATTCTGTTTTTAAGTGTCTTTTCTATAAGACCAATTCCTTCAAGAACATTAGTTATGTCATATATGCGTCGCTTTTGAACCTGAATAGTAGGAAAAATATATGAATTTGTAGCAATTGGAAGCAAGTAAGCATCAGCTGCAGTGACAACAATGTGTAACCTCTAGTGTTTCTGCAGCATTATTCAAATCTAGAACACCATCCTCAGCATTCTTAAGCAAGTGGATAAACTTTTTTGTCAGAAGGCCTGAAGATGGACCATAAGGATAGATATAAGTTACAGGGAGTGGTAACATCAAACATAAGCTAAGATGTAATCAAATCGTGAAAGATATAAGTTTGTGTGATACATATAATGCTCCATAGTAACATCTCATCCAAGACAAAATCATAATGATACCGAGGGAGAGTATTGCCATCACCTAATGAACTGTCATAGCGGCAAGTACCAGCAGGAGTTGATGGATTGAGTGGTGAGCCTGCACACGCCAATATGAGCATGTTTAATTTTTTTTGCCTCAATAAGATGCAAATAAGAGCTTGGTCTTCAGAAAGGTGGCTCTCAAGAAGTTTTCACTTACCAACATTTGGCGTAGGTGTCTGCGGCACAGCTTTATTGTTCTTAGCCTTTGACTTAGAAGTCTTAACAGCTTTTCCAGAGACCGGAGTGAGTAGCTGATTGCCAGAAGCTCCAGGGGTGATAATCATACAATCACTCGACTCAGCAGCATTATTTTCTTCACATGTTGCTTTTCTTTTTAACTGCAGAAGAGGGGACGTGTGTTATATAATGGTCAGTGAGACTTACTGACATCCGACGAGGGTTCTATCATCAATGAGAGCTGAAGTTCATATTTGCAGCGAACCAATTACTCCGTTCATTCCCGTATGGAGGCTTTTGTTCACATGATAGATAATCACAGTAAGCACTTCTAAAAATGAATCTAGTGATACCAATTTCATTCTCTGTATTCCACACACGGAAAATGTCATGAAAAACACATATTAACAATGTAATTCTTGGCCAACATCTTTTCTTAACAAAACCAATACGCCCTACATACAGGAATGGAGGGAGTATAAAATGTAGCAGCATAAGAATCCTTTTACAGTAATGCCAGGCTGCGTAGTCACTTATGTTGTGTGGTAGTTCTACACCAAACTATCATTAGATTCAGAGTATTGACAAACCACTGAAACGGTGAACCATATGACTAGCTTAAGTTTTGACCCAAACTTATTAAGTTGATGGCAGTAAAATTTACATGATAGGTTCCTAACTATCTCACTGACAAATCAATATGTGTGTGTCTTCAACAGTTGCATTGATCTGTTAGCTCGAGCTTGCAGAGAATACATAAATTGCGGTTCAACCAAGTCCTACTGCCAGCCATGCGGTGCGCAAGCGGTTGGAAAGGATCAATTGGACTACGTTTATTAGCATATGTTGTCTGAGTATCCTTTTATCCGGGCAACGAATAGAAATGACACTCTTCCTATTTGTAACCTTTATGATTTGACATAGAATTCTTGTTGTGCCACAACAACATGACATGAATCCTTTGTTTCGTCAATCCACATCACAGAACTGCATAGTTTGTGTATATCTAGCATCTAAATAATTGTATGCACTGGGCTTCCTGAAACCGAGAAGACTTTGGGGAGGCCAAGAAATTGAACAAAATTTCACTCGAATATGCGCGTGGATCCTTCATGCACACTTAAATCGGCACGTGCAAGCAGCAAAACGCTAACTATTTGACCGATAATCCTCTACCAGACAGCTCTAATCACGCACAAGCTCAGCAACGACCGCGCCTAAAGAGAACCCCCATACAGAAACGGATAATCAAGAACTCCCTGTGGAGCAGAAGCATCTCACCGGCGTCCGGATGATAAGCCCCTCCTCGATATCAGCACCAACACCACCGGCGCCGATGCCGCCGGAACCGGTGGCAGAAGGGGTAGTTGGCGCGTGGAAGCGGTGGTAGTCGTCGGGGGAGGCGAAGGGGGGCCTCGTGGGCGCGGATAACACCGGGGGCGGGCGCAGCGACTGCAGGATCTTCTGCGCAGCCGGCGGCCTGCCGCCCCCCGACATGGGCCCCGATCTCGCGATCGCGCGCTGCGGCGGCCCCCGGCTCCAGGGAGCGATGGGCGGGTTAGGATTCAGATAAGGGGGCAGAACAGCGAGAGGCTCGCCGGAGCTAGGGTTCCGGCGGCGGCGGCGGCGGGAGGTGGGTGGGTGGGGTTAGGGAGGTGGGAAAGGGGGGAGGGGAATAGAGGGAGAGAGAAGGGGGAAGGGGGAAGGGGGAAGGGGGGAGGAGAGAGAAAGAGAGCAGAAAACGAGGGAAGGAGGGAGGGAAATTAAGTAGTAGGCGTTTGGGGGTATCGTCGGAGTGGATATGGAGGGAACCCATCAAGCATGCTGGATTTCGAATGGGCCGCTTCGGGAACACCACGTGCTTTTAATTCTTGCTGTTCACTGGGCCGTTCCGGTTGTTTCTCTTTTCTTTTTGAGAGAGAGATTGCTTCTCAGTTTTGCCCTACTACTACTAGTGGTTGTTTAAGCTCTAATAATTATCTAAACAAAGTTGGTTTTAATAAAAAATTGTTAGTTCATGCACTAGCTCTTCCCCAAGAATTCGTCCAAAAAAAAGCTCTTCCCCAAGAAACAAGACCATTCTTACCTCCCCACTAAAAGAACGGCGGAAATGAAAGAAAACTTTCTCTCACACAGCAAGGGGACGAAACAAAAGTTGCGATTCATTTTTCTGCTTAGCATAAAAAAGGCAATGAATAATTTTTGGAAGCAAGCGAACCGGGAAAGAAAGAAGCAAATACAATACTACGCAAGAAACATATAGCGCTCAAGACTGATTGCCTAAATTTTGTCAATTTATGGAAAATGAGGGGCGATCAATGTTCTGAGATTATGGAAGTTATTCAATAGATCGAGAACTCAGCAAGCAGTTTGACACGTTTTCTATCCACTATGTTTCAAGGGAAGCTAATCATGCTGCACATTTATGTGCTTTGCAATCATCTGGCTAGGCTCGGTTCTGCTTTTCTCACGAGATGTATTGACAATAAATATAGGCCCAGTTCTTTTGGCGGCTTCTCCGAGAAGCCGGCCTACCCCCAGCTTCCTGGGGAAGCCGGTTTCAAATTTTTCCGAGGCTTCCAAATTAGTTTAGCCTTAACCACTTTAGAAGCCTCGTATTTTTTTTTGAACCGGCTTCCCCAGGAAGCTGGGGGTAGGGCAGCTTCTCGGAGAAGCCGTCAAAAGAACTGGGCCTATAATCTGTTAAGTGAGAATAAATAAAAGATACCAAGTTTCTTCTAAAAAAAGAGAGAGTACTATAGCATTTTCCAGAGCAACATGGTTATATCATTTTTTTTCCTTTCTCAGCAATGCACAAGTATTTATTAGTAGTGAACTTAGACTCTGGCATGTCACCTCGTCTCGACCACGTGATGATAGTACATGTGGCCACACAGACAGTCGGTGCACAACCTGTCATACTTTATGACCTGGCTTCAAACATTTGCACACCAGAAAATCATCACGATTATACCTTTTTCACAAACAAAAGCTTTATTAATTTAAGACAATTCATTGCAATCTCTTACTTTTCAAAAAATAAACGAAGTTGAAATATGCTTCAGTGATCTATATACCATAAAATGTCAACAAATACCACATGCACGCACATCGAGGCCACATTACAGCCAAGACGATGACTTTGTCACAGAAGAGGCCAAACCGATAGCCAAAACAACACATATACACATCGACCCCCGAGGCCACACTCCAGCTGAACCGATGGCTCTACCACCCAAGCGGCTATAGTAGACACCCAACAACACTAGAGTTGAGGCACCACCCCAATGCCAGCCAACTAATCTAGCAAGGCAACACCGCATGCAAAAGCACGCCACATTTTTCAAGGAGGGACTGGACCACCAAGGCGGCACCTCTAAGGAGGGAGAGACGATGGCGCCATCGATACCCGCACTGACCAACAACCGGAACTTGGGTTTTCACCGGAGAGCCCAACGACAAGGTAGAGACAAGGAAGGTTTTAACCTGGTTGTTCATCGCCATCATGTAACACAAACAATCTTGCCCGAATATAAATAATCGTGAAGTTGTTAGAAATATGTCCACGAGGCAACCATGGAGACTGTAGCATTTTCTAGAGCAACATGGTTATATCATTTTCCTTTCTCAGCAATGTATAAGTATTTATTAGTATTGAACTTACATGACAACAAGCACACGTGGCCACATAGGCAATCGACGCACAACCTATCACACCTTATGACTTGGCATCGAATATTTCCACACTAGAAATCCTGACAATTATATACCTTTTCTATCACAGACAAAGAGCTTTATTAATTTAAGGCACGTTCATTGCAATCTCTTACTTTCAAAAAATAAAAGAAGTTGAAATATGCTTCAGTGAGCTCTATACCATAAGATACCAACAAATAACCTCTCCCCCAACACACACACACACACACACACACACACACGCACGCACGCACGCACGCACGCACACATATGCGTCGATCCCTGAGGCCACACTAGAGCCAAGATGATGACTCCATCACACAAGAGGCCAAACCGACAACCAAAACAACACCCATATGCGTCGATCCCTGAGGCCACACTCTAGCTTAATCGATGGCTCTGCTACCCAAGCGGCTATAGTAGACACCCAACAACACTATAGTTGAGGTCACCACCCTGATGCCAGCCAACCAATCTAGCAATGCAACACCGCGTGCGAAAGCACGCCACATTTGTCCAAGAGAGACTAGAGCGCCAAGGTGACACCTCTAAGGAGGGAGAGATGATGGCGCCATCGATGCTTGCAATGACCAACAACCGGAACTTGGGTTTTCACGGAAGAGCCCAACGACAAGGTAGAGACAAGGAAGGTTTTAACCTGGTTGTTCATCGCCATTATGTAACACAAACAAACTTGCCCTAATGTGAATAATCGTCAAAACACCATGGCCCATGCCGCACGAACATGGACAAATAGTGAAGTTGTTAGAAATATGTCCACGAGGAACCATGGAGATGGAGATGATGATGCTTCCATATATTCATGAATGTTAGTTTTTGTTCCTACCTCTCTTCCCACTTTTCTCACTTGAAATCTGGATTTGCAAAAAAAATTGTCTTTTATTTTTCATACAATGTATTTTATTTAAAATCATTTGTACACATGCTGCATTAGGTCTACACGAGTCATTTGTACACCAATTCATTTGAACGAGCCAAAAGTCGGACGGCCACAACAAAAAGCGAGGAGAGAGGGGTGAGTCCGACACGTCCGCATTTAAACCCTCGAGCAAGAAGAGAGAGAAGCAGGCAGTGGCCAGCTCGAACCCCGTCGCACGCACCCAATCCCCAAAAGCCGCCCTCCATCCCCTCCTCGTCCACTCCTCCGGAGCCCCGGCCATGGCCTGCTCCTTCGCCACCTCCTCCGTCGTCTCCTCGACTCCCACCCCCAAGCCCCTCTCCGCGCCCCTCGCTCCACAGTCACTCTCCGTCTCGCGCGCGCCCCTCGCCGCCTCGAGGCCCCTCCGCCTCGCCGCCTCCACCAGATCCGCCCGGACCAGCCCCTTCGTCGCCCGCGCCGGCGGAGTGGTAACCTTCGTAGCCCCACGACCACCCCGTATTGGATTTGGATCGCCCCCCCATCTCACCGGCCCTGGCGTCTGTGCTTTGTAGGACGATTTGCCATTGGTCGGGAACAAGGCGCCTGACTTCGCCGCCGAGGCCGTGTTCGACCAGGAGTTCATCAATGTAAGCGCTTGCTTGCGTATTCCTGTAGCCGTAGTGCATTGACGCTGTATGTATGTCCTGAATTACGAGCCTCTAACTATTGCTATATTCTCTGTGTTTGCAGGTGAAGCTATCTGATTACATCGGCAAGAAGTACGTGATTCTCTTCTTCTACCCTTTGGATTTCACCTTCGTCTGCCCAACAGGTGAGCTCAAAGTTCCCACGGGAAAATTCCCTTTGGATGACTACAAGCGTTGATCTGAGGCCCTGATAATTGCGCGTGACTGGTCTTTTCAGAGATCACCGCTTTCAGCGATAGACACGACGAATTTGAGAAGATAAACACTCAGGTCCTTGGTGTTTCAATCGACAGCGTGGTATGTTGCAACGTCCTTGGTTCATGGCATTTCACAGTCGTGATAGCGTTGTCACTCACTTGATTCGTGCCTGTAGTTGCAGCATTGAGAGCATGTTTTTTATTTTGTTAACCATCTTTCATGTGAAAGAGCTGATTACAATACCCAATCGAATTAAATGTACCAATTCCTTTTCTCCATTCATAAATTGTTCCCTTGGTGGCGGCTTATATAGGTAGCTACCTGAGTGCAATTAAGTTTTTGTACATATTGGCTCGTAAGTGAAAATATCTGTTTCGTTAATATGGCTGGATAACTGCTCCTCTTTTGAGAAATGTGATCTATGAAGCTTAAATGCTGGCTTTGTATGCATTCTGTATTTCTAATACTCCCTCGGATCCATATTACTTGTCGTTGAAATGGATGTATCTAGCACTAAAATATGTCTAGATACATCCATTTTAGTGACAAGTAATATGGATCTGAGGGAGTACCAAAATTTGTATTAAAGATGCTCTGTTCTTCACATACAAAAAATATACTGCAGGCAATTTCGAAGTATTTCAATTAACCAAAAATATATGGTTGCTGCACCAGTATTTCAATTAACCAAAAAATTGTTGTGTTGGATTTTAATTGTGGTTTCAGGCCTGACCATATACTTTTTTTTATCTCTTTGAGTGTAGTAATAAATTGCCAACAGGTGTTGTTGAATCGGTGTTATTCTAAATAATATTTATGTTGTGTTGTGCTCATGTTTTCACTTAATCGTCTTAATACTAGTTTTAGACTTCTAAGATTTCTGTACTGAAGAGATTTGGTAACTATAGTTTTGTCAGTGGACCTTTTAATAGTGTTTCATCTCTGTCCTTGTATAACAAGTTAATAACCTGAGTACCTGATTCAATCCATTATTTGGATGCAGTTTTCCCATCTTGCATGGGTGCAAACAGACAGGAAGTCTGGTGGGCTTGGTGATCTGAAATACCCACTGATTTCTGATGTTACTAAGTCAATTTCAAAGTCCTTTGGTGTTCTTATTCCCGACCAGGTATCCCATTTGACCAACTGTTATTGTTACTCTCCCATACCGAGTGGTATTGCCTTTTTCTTTTCTGCGTTTCTATGTAATTTGACATGTCTTGTCAACAGGGAATCGCGCTGAGAGGACTTTTCATCATTGACAAGGAGGGAGTAATCCAACACTCTACCATTAACAACCTTGCCATTGGTCGCAGTGTGGATGAGACCATGAGGACACTTCAGGTATTTTTTTACAATAACAGGGACCTCCCCCCCCCCCCCCCCCCCCCCCCATTTTCATTGAAATGAAAGACACTTCAGGTATTACATTTCACACCTGCTGAATTTCTGTGATGGTCATTTGCTTCAGCCTTCTATGAAACAAAGGACAGGTTCTGCTAGTTTAGAACTACCTCTTTCCAGTATTAACTGTTGCAGTTTTAGTTCTATAGAACGGAGCGAGTACATTTTATCCATGTGTGCTTCATATTTTTATGAACCAGGATACACCTTTTTTACATTACTTTCACAATGGAAACAGTTAATTCAAAATCGAAAATACACTGTATATTGGATTGCAGTTATGTGTTGTACAATATTAAACTGCAGTTCATGTGCTGTAAAATAGTGTTAACACATTTTTCTTGAAAATAATACTACACTTATTGTGGTGTTTTGAAGATAATTTTCTTGCATTAAGATTGCACATTTTATGGTATATACCTCAAGAACTGTGAGGGATCTGAGCAAATCTAGTGGCCCTGAAAAAGCCCAGCTTATTTTTAGCCTGCTTAATCAGAATCTGCCGTGATGCCATGGAGGACATGGCTCTGTACTACAAACAGTTGGGCTTCGCTTTAATCAGGCCTAGCTAAGCAAATCTAGCATCTCTAGAATTCGTGCTTTGCGTTGTTTCGGCCCATGTCCCAGAATGTGTAGCTGACCGCTCCTTTCTGCGATGTTACAGGCTTTGCAGTATGTCCAAGAAAATCCAGACGAGGTCTGCCCGGCAGGATGGAAGCCTGGGGAGAAGTCCATGAAGCCGGACCCCAAGGGGAGCAAAGAGTACTTCGCGGCCATCTAGACGCCAGAGAACGCGCTTTGCCGCCTATCTTGATCCTTGATGTTGCTGCCCGGTTGTTCCAGTCACCGCAGGATGTGGAGTTTTGCTTATGCGAGAGCCTTTTATGTGTTTGCGTCTCGTAGACATTTCTTTGCCGTGAGAACCAGTGTGTAGTAGCATATGTGCATTATTCTGCAACATTTTTCCCAACAAATAAGGTTCTGGTTTGGCCGTATATTGCTGGCAAGCGCCCGTTTCCCTGCTTAAAATGGTTATGAAAAGTTATGGAAATTTTACATAGATTAATTATCAACGATGAACAGAGTGCAATGTGCTTCTTTGTTTTTAAAAGATGAAAGCACACCATAGGTCCTATAATTATCTGAGTTAGGTACTTACTTTGTTTTAAAATAATTAAAATGTTAGGATTGTCCTAAAATGCATCGTCTTCCTCTAGCTTGATCAACATCGAGGGGCTAGCCTTGTCTTCCTTTTTCTCCTCAGTTTTCTTCTTCTTCGCCGCGTCCCCTGTAGCATAGAACTCGACTCCGCATGCACGAGCTCCGGATGAGCATCTCTGTACCTCACCATGGCCACCTCATCGAACTCGTGGACGGCGAGCTGCTGCATGTCAAGTTGGTGTTCTTTCTCTTCGCGAGATGCATCTGCACTTTAGGAGCTAGGAAATCTGCCCCTACGGTCCTACCGACTCTCTACCTACAAGAAGTTGAGATTCCTCTTTGGCCGGCCGAACCTCCATGCGGGTGCATCGTACTTGCGTGCGGCGAGCTCTTAGACGACTCAGAGGTGTTGAGCCACATACCCTCTCGGTCGCACGTAATCTCCGGCGCATAGCGTTCGGACTCCTGCAATCAAATGCCCCTTTCGGTCGCACGTAATCTCCGACGCATAGCGTTCGGACTCCTGCAATCAAATGCCGCGTGTGGCGATTTCGATTCCCGGTCGTAAATTTGTATGTAGGTCAGGGGCTTTTGACCATATTATTTGATGGGGTAACAACCTCAAGCTCACAAAATTTATACAAGTTCAGACCCCGAGGATAGATCTCCAATAACAATCTTACTTCCTGTTTCGACTTATATTGTTTGGAGTTTGAGGTGCTCAAGTGTTTTGAGTGGGTGACGGCTTCCGGTGGAAATTCAGGTGAGTTCGTTCTCCTTTGGCAGATGATGAATTATGAATGTGTTGTCTAAAAATCTAAGGATTGATCGACCTCCTCCTTTGTGGGAGTGACCTCCTCGTGGTGGGGGAGCTGGCCACGCCTGTCGCTAGGGAAAGATCTTGGCGTCTTGCGTATGCCCCCCATGTCGCGATATATATGTGACATATGTATAGGGTAACGCACACTTTTTGGTGTGTCGTGTATGACTTCCGAGTTTGGGTACACACACCTTACTCGGTTCCTAGGAATACGCACAACTGAGGTCAGTAGAACCTTCTGCCATGATGCACCATATCGCTACTCCTAGCCTTTCAGTGTAGTCATTATCTTCCCATCGACCTACTCCCTAATTGCCCATGTGTTAGGGCGCGGCCGATGGGAAGCCAACGACACTGGCATCGGTCCGCCTTCTGATGGCGGATGATGTCGACGTGGGCAGAGCCTTGGCCACCCACTGGCTTCTTTCTCCTTCCCTGGGTATTGGGTGTCCCAGGACCCCGTCACTAGATCCCGAGCCTCCATCTGGCTTGTATTGGGTGTCCCAGGACTCCGTCACTAGATACTGTTGGAATTATGCCCTAGAGGCAATAATAAAGATGTTATTATTATATTTCTTGTTCATGATAATGTTTATATTCCATGCTAGAATTGTATTAAGCGGAAACTTTAATACTTGTGTGGTTTGTGAACAACACCGTGTCCCTAGTACGCCTCTATGGACTAGCTCATTGATTAATGATGGTTAAGGTTTCCTAACCATGGACATGAGTTGTCAATTAATAATGAGATCATATCATTGGAAGAATGATATGGTGGACAGACCCAAACTAAGCGAAGCAATTAGATCGTGTCATCGTGTTCGTCTTTGCGAAGCTTTTCTTATGTCAAATATTGTATTCCTTAGACCATGAGATAATACAACTCCCTGGTATCAGAAGAAAGCTTTGAGGTCATCAAACGTCATCCTATGAGAGGGTGATCATAAAGGTGTCTCTCAGGTGATCGGAAAGTATCTGTTGGGTTGTATGTATCGAGATGGGATTTGTCCCTCCCAAGTTGGAGAGATATACTTCGGGCCCACTCGGTAATCGATATCAACACCGCTTGCAAGCATGTGGTTAAGGAGTTAATCACAAAGTGATATCGGATTACGGAACGAGTAAAGTACTTGTTGTGAACGAGATTGAACTAGGTATGACGGTACCGACGATCAAATCTCGGGCAAGTAAAATATCGCGAGACGAAGGGAATATATATATGGGATTGATTGAATCCTGGCATCGTGGTTCATCCAATATGATCATCGATGAATGTGTGGGAGTCAATATGGGTTACCAGACCCCGCTGTTGATTATTGATAGAAGATCATGTCTGCATATTCTCGAACCCGTAGAGTCACACACTTAACGTGTCTCGACGCTAGGATAGATTGGATAATTGGTTTATGAGTTTTTGTTCGGAGTCTCGGATGGGATCCGGGACATCACGAGAGGTTCCGGAGTGGTCCGGAGAATAATATTCATATAAGGCAGTGCAGTTTTTGGAGTTCGAAATTGTTTCGGATTAATCGGTATTGTACCGAAAGCTTCTAGAACCTTCCAGAAGGGGACCAACGTGGCCCCACCTTCCGGGAGGGGGCATGGGCCTATGAGGGAGTGCCCTGGACGCATTGGGCCAGGGGCACAAGGGCCCATAGGGCCCAGCCGGCCAAGAGAGGTTTAAACTCGAGATAGACCTTCTAGAAGGGGGGGGTTCCTTGCCCCCCACTCCTTATCCTTTGGGGCCGCCGGTTTGGGCTTGGGGGAGGGGCTAGGGCTGCGCCCCCTCTATATAAAGAGGGGTGGGGGCGCACCAACCCCTTACACCTTCCCCTCCAACCCTAGCCGCCCTGCTGCCCTTCCTCTCTCCCTCCCGACTATTTGTAGGCGAAGCCCTGCTGCAGAAATTCTCCACCATATACACCAAGTCGTCGTGTTGTAGATCCAATCCATCTCTCCACCATACTTGCTGGTCCGAGGAAGGAGGAGACGTCAAGGTGCTGCACGTGTGCATCTCACGGAGGCACCGCCACTTGTGGTGCTAGATCGGATCGGATCGCGAGGAGGAGAAGCGAGTACGACTACATCACCCACGTTCCGACGAACGTTCCGCTGTGCGAATCTTCAAGGGTATGAAGATCTAATCCAATCTCTCGCATTTTTTGCATCTCCTAGATTAGATCTTGGCTTTCCCTCTGTTCGCATCCGTAGAAAATTTTGATTTACTATGCCGCGAAACCCTTCAGTGGTATCAAAGCTAGATCTATGCGTAGATGTGTTTCACGAGTAGAACGCAACATGGTTGTTGCGGGCGTTGATGTTTTCTGTTGCAAGCCTCTTGTTTGTGTTCTTCTTATGACGCGGGATAGTGAGATTGAAGCGGTCCAGGCCAACCTTACGCGACGTCGTTCGCGAGACCGGCTCCGCACTTGACGTGTGGCTTGTTCCACACATGCGGCTGGTGGATGTCAGTTTCTCTCACTATAGTTGTCATGGGATTAACACCGGAGTTTGGAAACCATAAAGTAGAGGCGTTTAACTTGTTTTTGCAGGGAGTGTTTTCTGTGATATGGTATGGCCCAAGATGTGATGTGTATAATGTATGCAATGTTCATGTTTTGTAATGTTTCACGACTTGCATGTCGATGAGTACACAACCGGCAGGAGCCATATGGTTGTCTTTATAATTGTGTATGACCTGTGAGTCAACTTCTTATACGCCATGTAATAGTTTCACTTTATCGCTAAATAGTTAGCAATAGTTGTAGTTGCTATTCGTGGTGGAGGCAATCATGGTGGAGTGATGGAGATCATGCCGGCACGCACAAGATGGAGATCATTGTGCGAAGATTGGCTATACCATGTCACATTAAAGTTATATGCATGTGATGTTTATCCTTTTATGTATCTTATCATGCTTAGATCGCGACGGTAGCATTATAAGATGATTCCTCACTTAAAGATCAAGATAAAAACTGTGTTCTCCCCAAGTATGCACCGTTGCGAAAGTTCGTCGTGTCCAAGCATCACGTGATGATCGGGTGCTATAGACTCTACGCTCACATACAACGGGTGCAAGCCATTTTTGCACACGCGGAAATACTTGGGTCTAACTTGACGAGCCTAGCATGTACAAACATGGCCTCGGAACACAAGAAAGGTTAAGCATGAGTCATATGAATGATATGATCGACACTTCGTTGTCCACCATTGAAGCCACATCTCTTCTCGTGATGATCGGATTAGGTGTGGTGAATTTGGATCGTGTTCACTAAACAACTTGAGGGATGTTGAATTTAGTGGGAGTTCATCTAGTAATTTGATTAAGTTAAACTATTTATCATGAACATAGTCTAATTTGTACTTGCAAATACTGTAGATCACATGGCTAAGTCCAACTTCAACTTCAACGTTTTCGCTGAGAAGGAAAAGCTTAGAAACAATGGGTCTAACTTCACCAATTGGTTCCGCAATCTAAGAATCATTCTCTCTGGCGGTCAAAAGGACTATGTCCTTGGGAAAGCGTTAGGTGACCCCCATGCTGCAACTGCGCCGGCTGATGAGAAAGCTGTCTATCAGTCGCGCAAAGATGATTATCGTGTGATTAAGAGCACCATGTTGTTTGCTATGGAACCGGAACTTCAAAATCGTTTTGAAGACTATCCCGGGCCCTTTGAGATTCTCGAAGAGCTGAAAACCATGTTTCAGACTCAGGCCCGTTCTGAGAGATATGAGATCTCTGAGAAGTTCTTTAACTGCAAGATGGAGGAAGGGAGTTCCGTTAGTGAGCACGCCATTAAGATGACGGGCTACACTCAACGCCTTGAGCAACTGGAATGCACGATTCCAGAGGAGCTCAAGATTGACAGGGTTCTGCAATCACTCCCTCCCAGCTACAAAAGTTTTGTAGTGACTCATAATGAGATTGGTTCCACTGATACGATCACCGAGCTCTTCGCAAAGCTGAAGGCTGCGGAGGTGGACATCAAGAAGGATAATCATGTGTTGATGGTCAACAAGCCCTCCTTTAAGAAAGGTAAGGGAGCAAAGAAGCCCTTCAAGAAGGGCGGTGGCAAACGCACTGCCCCTGCTGAGAAGAAGCTCAAGTCTGGTCCTAAGCCGGACACTGAGTGCTTCTATTGCAAGGACAAGGGTCACTGGAAGCGCAACTGTCCGAAGTACTTAGCGGACAAGAAGGCTGGCACCATCAAAGGTATATTTGATATACATGTTATTGATGTTTTCCTTACTAGCCCTCGTTGTAGTGCCTGGGTATTTGATACTGGTTCGGTTGCTAATATTTATAACTCGAAACAGGAGCTACAGAATAGACGGCGGCTTGCGAGGGATGAGGTGACGATGCGTGTTGGCAACAGATCAAGAGTTGATGTGATGGCCGTCGGCACGCTCTCCTTAGTTTTACCTTCAGGATTAGTTTTAAACCTTAATAAGTGTTATTATGTGCCTGCGTTGAGCATGGACATTATTTCTGGATCTTGTTTATTGCAAGACGGTTATTCATTTAAATCAGAGAATAATGGTTGTTCTATTTATATGAGTAACATCTTTTATGTCATGCACCTCTTGTGAATGGTTTATTTCTTCTAAATCTCGAAAGGGATGAAACACACATCCATAACATTGAGGCTAAGAGATGCAAAGTAGATAGTGATAATACTACTTGATGGGGATATGCCTACTGGGGTATACCCAGCAGGGCGTTTCCGACTGGCCCGTGAGTTGGCGAGTGGGCCTGCAGAATGACGAGTGGATTGAAGCCCAGCAAGGTACCGAGCGACTGGAAGCTGAAGGCCCAGGCGAGTAGATAGGCCCGGTCGCACTAGGTTAAACGACTACTGAAGCCTTAACCGAATCGGTTGTGATATGTAAACCCTAGGGGAGGTGAACCTATATAAACCTCCCTACAGGGTGAGTAGAGACACGTTCCCTCATACACCCAAGCGACTCGCCGCCTAGCCGCCGAGCTCGCCCATTGTAACACCTCCATAATACAATCTAGCAGGAGTAGGTCTTTACCCTCCGGGGGGACGAACCTGGGTAAAACCCTGTGTCTTTGCCCTCATCTCGCACCGCAGATGGCTGGCCGCCCTTGCCCCTCGTTCTACTACTCGCTGCCGATTGCAGCATCTGTCGTGACCATTCCCACGACAGTGGCGCCCACCGTGGGGCCTGGCCGGTGTTCTGCGGCGAGATCCAATCTGCCCATCAACGAGACGTTCGCCACCAGCCGCATGATAGCGATCGGCGAGATGCTCCAGGTCTTGCCGAGCAGCTACGTCCCGGCGACGCGACCCATCACGCACAGCGTGATCCTGCCTATCGGCACGATCAGCCTCTTCGTGGACGTAACCGACGTCATCGTCTCGGAGGACTCGGCTCGCATCCGCGAGTCGCCACCACGCGATCGGCTCTCCGAGAGCCAGATCCGCATGATCCACCGCCTCGCCTCCGAGTACAACTCGGCCCACAACAACATGGCCGGGAATCCAGCGGCCGCAGAGGATGCGGCCCTCACCGACGACGCCGACTCGGCGACCCCGGCGTCACTCGCCGGATCCATCACCGCGGCCTCGTCCGCGGGCTCCATCGCCCAGGTCTCCAACGCGGGAGAATTCGAGGACCCCTCCATCCTCGGGATCTTCGAATTCGACTCCGGGTCGGAGAACTCCGCCGACCTCCGCGACGGAACCGGTCTCCACGCCGCGACCTACATGGCCACCAGCGCCCGGACCCCGCCAGGATCAACGGCGAGGGGCGCCCCACCACCACCCAACCGCACCCCTCCCAGGGACCAGCCGCAGATAGTAGTCTCCTCACGGGAGCGAGACGCAAACGGCCTCCCACTGTTCTCCACCCCAATGGACAACCTCGTGGCAGGACGAGCAGCAGCCGACAGCATCACAGCCACAGGCGACGGCGCCCTATAGATCCAATACGTCAGGGCCCTGCTCGCGAAGGCCGTCGAGCAGCAAAGAGCGGGCGCCGACTCGGCAGGTCGAGTATACTCGCGTTCCTCGGGAAGCAGAGCGGCCGCCCAGCGGCAGCAAACACCCTCAACTGCCCGCCACCAGAGCCGCTGCAGCTCCAACACTGATCCGCGAACGCGGCACTCTCCACCAACGACCCCAGGCCGGCAACCAACCTTGTCGCCGCCAATGGGCAACCCATCGACGCCCGCACCCACATCATCAACAACCAAAGCTGGCGCGCACGCCAGCCCGACGACCTGCGACATACCCTAACCAATCGCCGCGACGGCGAGCCCATGGGGTCGCTCAGCCGACTCGGGCCAAAGTGCTTCGGACCAATGATCCGAGGCGAGAAGTATCCGCCAAACTTCAAGGCGCCAAAAGAAATAGAAAAGTACGACTCCTCGTACGACCCCGCCGTATGGCTCGACACATACCTCATGGCGATGGGGATCGCGGGTCACACTGACCTGCTCGCCGCCCGTTACCTCCCCCTGATGATGGAGGGAACGTGCATGCAGTGGATTAACACCCTTCCCCAGGACAGTATTGACTCCTGGGAGGAGATGCGCGACGCCTTCGTCAGGCACTTCGAGTGCTCCTACACCCGCGCCACCACCATCGAGGACCTGGAGCGATGCGTCCAGGGACCCCGCGAGTCGACCCGCAATTGGGTCCAACGGTGGCAAGAACTTTGGTACAACGCGGCCGGCATCCACCCGGACACCGCGATCCATTGCTTCAAGACCTCGTGCCGCTACGAGCCCCTAGTCGCCAAGCTCAAGTGACACTCCCGCACACTCGACAACATCCCCGACCTCCTCGAGATCGCCAAACGGTACGCCGAGGAAGACCCAAACCAGGAAACTGACGACGAGTCAGGAGGTCAACGCCGCGCGGGCGGCAACAACGGCGGACGCCTAACTGACCTACGCTACAGCGGCACTCGCCTCACTGGCAAGCGCCGCAGTGACGGGCGAGTCGACTTCGTCGCCAACGCCGGGCACGCACAGCGCGAGCCCAAGAGCTTTCGCCGCGATGGAGGGCAACGCCACGACGGCGGCAACTACAAGAACAAGCCAAGGTTCGATCCCGCGGCCCTCCTTAACCAACCATGTGCGTTCCATAGCAGGGAAGGGAAGCCCGCAACGCACACCACCGCCGCCTGCCACACCCTCAGGGAAATCGAGAAGGCACGGCGAGCACGGGAGGACCCCGACAACGACCCGCCAAACGGCAGAAAATTCGGCAAAGTAGCCGTCTCGCTCCACACCTTCACAGGCTTCAACACGAAGCGCGGGAAGAAGGTCATCGCCCGCGCCGTCGCCGTCAACGCGGTGGCTCAGATAGACGTCCCCCAGTTCCTAAACTGGTCGGAGCAGCCCATCACCTGGAGCCGCCAAGACCACTCGCCGCGCATCGAGTACCCAGGACGAGTCGCCTTGGTGGTCAAGCCCAAGGTTGGCGACTACTGGCTCCCCAAGAAACTGATGGACAGCGGTAGCTCCATCAACATCCTCTACCTCGACACCTTCAGGAGGCTGCGGCTCCCGCAGTCGATGATCGAGACGACCCACACCACGTTCCACGGCATCGTCCCCGGTCGGAAGGCGTACCCGATCGGCAAGGTCACGCTGCCAGTCACCTCCGGCACACCAGCAAACTTCCGCACCGAGCGGATCGTCTTCGAACTGGTGCCCTTCGACAGCCCCTACCACTGCGTCCTGGGGCGCCAGGCGTTCGCTAAATTCATGGCAGCGCCCCACTACACGTACAACGCGATGAAGCTCCCCGGACCGTGCGGCGTCATCACCATCAACGACGACCCCGACATGGCCGCCGAGTGCGAGGCCAAAGGAGCCGAGCTCGCCGACACCGTCATCGCGGCGGAAACTAATCACGCCGATGAGCTCGCCAAGTACGCGAGCGGGGTCAACAATGACGACCCCACCATACTCAAGAAGCCCAACTCAGAGGGCGCAAACACCTCAACCTTTGAGGCCACGACGCACACTCGCACCGTCGAGCTGGTCCCAGGCGACTCCAGCCAGACGGTGACGATCGGGACGGGCATGAGCCCAGCATAGGAAGACGCGCTCATCGAGTTCCTCCGTGAGAACAGGGACATCTTTGCATGGAAACCCGCTGACATGCCCGGTGTCCCTAGGGAGCTCGCTGAGCACAAGCTGAACGCCGACCCCAAAGTGCGACCTGTCAAGCAGTTGCTACGGCCCTTCAATGAAGAACGCCGTCGAGCAATCGCCGAGGAAGTGCAACGTCTACTCGCTGCCGGCTTCATCCGGCCAATCAAGTACTCCAAGTGGCCGGCAAACCCAGTCCTGGTCGAGAAGAAAAACGGGACCTGGAGAATGTGTATCGACTACACAAACCTGAACAGCGCCTGCCCAAAGGAGCAGTTCGTCCTCCCGCGGATCGACCAGATAATCGATTCAACCGCGGGCTCGGAGTCGCTATGCTTCCTCGATGCCTACTCTGGGTATAACCAGATCAAAATGGCTGTCGAAGACGAGGAGAAGACGGCGTTCATCACGCCATTCGGAGCCTTCTGCTACACCGCCATGACCTTCGGCCTCAAGAACGCCGGGGCGACCTACCAGCGGTGCATGCAAGAATGCCTCGCGAGCCAAATTGGCCGCAACATCCACGTCTACATCGACGACGTGGTCGTGAAGCCCGCTCGCCAAGGCGACCTACTCGCCGACCTGGCGGAAACTTTCGCCAACCTGCGAAGATACAAGATAAAGCTTAACCCAGGCAAGTGCACCTTCGGTGTACCTGCCGGACAACTACTGGGGTACGTCGTCTCCAAACGAGGGATCGAGGCGAACCCCACAAATATCGACACGATCGCCCGGCTCGGCAAACCCGAGTGCCTGCGCGACGTCCAGAAGCTGGCCGGGCGAGTGGCGGCTCTCAGTCGCTTCATCCCCCTCCTGGGCGAAAAGGCGATGCCCCTATACCGCATGATGCGCAAGAACCCCACCTTCTAGTGGGACAAGGAGGCAGACGACGCGCTCCGCGACCTCAAAAAGGTGCTACTCGCCACACCACTACTTGCCGCCCCCGTCGACAAAGAACCCATGCTGGTTTATGTCGCGGCGTCCGAGCGCGTCGTCAGCGCCGTGATGGTCGTCGAGCGACCAGAGGAAGGAAAGGAGCGCCCGGTTCAGCGGCCGGTGTACTACATCAGCGAGGTCCTCACCGAGTCGCGCCAGCGGTACCCACAGTACCAAAAGCTAGTATACGCGGTCTTCAGGGCTCAGCGGCGCCTGCCGCACTACTTCCAGGAGCACCCGATCACGGTTGTCGCCTCAGCACCACTGCAAGACATCATCCGCAATCGCGAGGCGACCGGGCGGGTCGCCAAGTGGGCCGTCGAGATCGGCGTCCACAACATCAAATACGAGCCACGAAAGGTGATCAAGTCGCAGGCACTGGCAGACTTCATCGCCGACTGGGAGGAGGCCCAGCAGCCAGAGAAGCTGCCGTACCTCCACTACTGGAGCCTGCACTTCGACGGCTCCAAGAACGCGGACGGTGCAGGCGCAGGGATAGTGTTGACTTCACCAAAGGGCGACAAGCTCCGCTACATCTTCTGCCTCGACTTCACGCCCTGCACCAACAACATGGCCGAATACGAGGCCCTACTCCACGGCATGCGAGCCGCCAAGGAGATGAACGTCAATCGCCTCCGCTGCTACGGAGATTCTGACCTTGTCGCGAGGCAAGTCGCCGGCACCTGCGACGCCGTCTCCCCTACCATGGCGGCGTACCGCCAAGCGGTGGACAAGCTGGGCGGCCACTTCACCGGCTACTCTGTCGAGTGGATCGACAGGCGGAAAAACGAGGAGGCCGACGCCCTCTCTCGCATCGGGTCGGCTCGACTCGCACCACCCGCCGGCGTTTTCCTCGACACGATCTCCAAGCCATCAGTCTCTCCCCCGAGGGAAATCGATATCGGAGTCCCACTCCAACCAGAGGCAGCCCTGGTCGCACTCGTCAACGAGCCAGACGACTGGACCAAGCCCTACATCGCCTACCTGGAAGCCGGCACCCTGCCAGCAGACGAGACAGACACTCGAATGATCGCTCGTCGATGCAAGTCCTACACCATCATCGACGGCGAGCTCCACAAGCGCAGCGTCACCGGCGTGTTCCAACGCTGCGTCCAACCAGCTGAAGGACGCAAAATCCTCCATGACATTCACTCCGGTGACTGCGGCCACCACGCCGCCGCTCGCTCCCTGGTCGCCAAGGCTATGCGACACGGCTTCTACTGGCCCACCGCACACGCCGACGCTGTCGACATCGTCCAGCGATGCGCCGGGTGCCAGAAGTACGCCAATCAGACGCACGTACCGAGCTCGGCGCTCAAAACAATCCCCATCACCTGGCCATTCGCTGTGTGGGGCATGGACATGGTAGGCCCCTTCAAGAAGGCCCCCTCCGGCTACACCCACCCGCTAGTCGCAGTTGACAAATTCACGAAGTGGGTGGAGGCCAAGCCAGTCCGGAAATGCGACGGGAAGACCGCCACTAAATTCCTACGCGAGCTCATATATCGCTACGGGTTCCCAAACAACATCATCACGGACAACGACACCAACTTTGCCAAGGGAGCCATGGCCGAATTCTGCGAAGAGCACCACATCCGACTCGACCTCGCGTCAGTCGCCCACCCGGAATCCAACGGCCAGGCGGAACGGGCCAACCAAAGCATCCTCCACGGCCTGAAGCCGCGACTCCAAGTACCACTCGAGCGCACCGCTGGGTGCTGGGTCGAGGAATTGCCCTCTGTCATCTGGGGGATCCGCAGCTCAGTCAACAGATCGACGGGATTCACTCCCTTCTTCATGGTCTACGGTGCCGAAGCAGTCATGCCCACCGACCTCGAACACGACTCGCCGCGAGTCGTCCACCATACGGAGGCCGCAAACGAGCTGTCCCGCCAAGACGGGGTAGACCAACTCGACGAAGCACGCGACCTCGCTCGGTCACGCACCGCCATCTACCAGCAAGGACTCCGCCGCTACCACAGCCGGCGGGTGAAAGCTCGCACCTTCCAGGAAGGCGACCTAGTGTTACGCCTCATCCAGGACAAGAAGGGCATGCACAAGCTCTCCCCTCCGTGGGAAGGCCCATTCGCTATCGGGCGCGTACTCGGCAACGACGCCTACTACCTCATCGACGTCCGCGGGGATGGTGAACTCGACGTCAAGTGACCATGGAATGTAAACCTCCTCCGTAAGTTCTACTCCTAGAACCCCACACATGTACTCTCCAGTCGCTGTGAAATAAAAAGGAACGGTTACCGCAAAATTGCGCCTACTCTCCATGACTTGTGCCACTTGCACTCGTAAAAACAGCGTTATGCTAAATGCAGAAGTCAACCTTTGGTACAGCGATCGGCACGGCTAAGTAGTGCGGTGCAAGAGCACTGAATAACCTCAGGTCTTGCATCGTCCACGAACAACGCCCACCCGGAGCCCCATTGGAGTCGCCTAGCTCGACTGGTTCTACGAGCCAAGACAACTGCCCTCGCTTCTCACAGCGACCTTGGTCCTCCGCATCCTCGGCATAGCGACTCGAACGGCTAAGTACCACGCTCGGGGACTGAGGACCAGTTCGTCGCGAGCGGTCAGGGAAAACGCCAAGTAAGAGAGCATGCCCAGGACTCGCCACGCGACTGACCCCACGGGCCAGGCAGGAGTGAAGCGCTCACACCAACGCGCTAAGTCCTCAACCACCCTCGAGTCGCGCCTAGAACTACCAAGTACCACGCTCGGGGACTCGGCCACCCGACCTCGTTCGCGCACGGGAACACGGTAAAGTACAGAGCACTCAAGGGAGTCGCCTAGCGACTGGCTCTTCGAGCTCGGGCGAGTCGACTAAAACATCAAAACACATAACAACAACACATATATCATACACGAGGTAAACCCCACAAAAGGGCGGACGCGCTCGGGGAATCGCTCAACATCAATCAAAAGCACACAAACAAATACCAAAATAGACACAACGTCTCATTCAATTGCATGTTGCATTGTTTCGTGTTACAAAATATGCCTGCGTGGCAGAACTGCTGCTAACGCCACAAGGCAAACTACCCTACTCTGCAGGCTTCGATGACGACTCGCCAACATCCCGGCGATTGCGGATGAACGCCTTGTACGGGTTTGACGGATACGTCGTCAGCTCACCCGCCATCGCCGCACGAAAAGGTTGCTCGACTTTGAAGTCACGATGCGGCGGCTCGGGGTCGTTCGGCGCGACGACCGTCTCCTGGTACGGAAGGAGGTCGCCCATTGCCCAGACACGTTCTGAGTACATGGCGGCACGCTCTTGCAACTTGAGGACCTCGGACAGCTCCACCGCGCCAGTTGACGACGGATATCCACTCGTCACATCGTCGATGTCGAAATCTTCGGGGAAGTGGGCGAGTCCAAGGCTCAGGGCCGTCGATGCTCCACGCCGAAACGCCGATCGCGTCATGAATTCAATGACCGCGGGTGCCTTCTCCAAATACTTCCACACCTCAACGAGGTCGCTGGGAATCACCTCCGTGGGCGATATTTCTTGGAGGTAGGCGCGGATGCACGTCGCCGACAGCGTCGCCGAGTCGACGAGCATGCTTACGCACTGCCTCGCGTCGAGCGAGATCGCCTCTTCTTCGCTATCAATGATGCGACCTGCGAAGAAGAAGACAATGATGAGTACGACAGACACCACAAAAACCACAACGATAAGAAAGGGAAGACGCACTCACCAAGCAACGGGCGGGCGAGTCCCGTGATGAAGCACTGAAGCGACGTGTGGTCGTCCTGAAGCCCAGCAATAAGGACTTCCGACACCTTGCGATCCTCCTCAGCGGCCGCAATGGCGGCCTTAGCTCGCCCGTCCTCCAAGATCGCTTCTTCTCTCGCCTCCCGCAGTTCGCGCTCGAGGTCGGCGATCCGCTGTTCAGCAGCACCCAGAGCAGATCGTGTCGCCACCAACTCACCAGCGGGGACAAGCCCCTGGCGAGCCTCCTCTGCCTTCGCAGCAACAGCCTGAAACCCTTTGTTTGCCTCCTGGACGATGGCCAGCTCCTCCTCCGCGCGTTGTTTCGCGGCCAATCGGTCCGACGACTCAAGCTGTAGACCCTGCACATCACCAAAAAAGTTAGTTAAAACGAAATTCCTAAGTGCCCACCCGCTGAAATTCAGCGAGTGCGCACTCGGGGACTGGCGATCAAGAAATTCTTAAGTGCCCACCCGCTGAAATTCAGCGTGTGCGCACTCGGGGACTGACGATCAAGAAATTCCTAACTGCCCACCCGCTAAAATTTAGCGCGTGCGCACTCGGGGACTGGATACGAAAATAAAAAGACGAGAAATTATAAGAATCAAGCCGCTGCAAAGCACCGACCTGATCCTCGGGGACTGGATATACCTGGATGGCTGCGCCAAGCATGCCATGGAGTTGTATCGCGTCCACGCACGCGAGTAACGCTGGCGTGTGCCCACGACGTTGGTCGACTTCAGCATCGGCGGTCCCAGGAGCGTGGCTCGAGGGCGCAGCCCCACTCGTCGTGGCCACCTTGGTCACGAAGCGGGGGAAGGTAGCGATAGAGGCACCCGCTCCAAGGGAGGTCGCCTCCGCCGTCCCAGGCAAGGAGGCGCCCTCCTTCGTATACGCGGCCGCCTCCACCACGGGCCCGGCCGGTGCGACCGCCGTGTCGTCAGAAATCGTGACGACGTCATCACCCTTGGCCTTCTTGCTGCCATCCGCCGAGGCGACGACCTCGTCCGCCTTCCTCTTGCGGGAAGGGTCCTCCTCGCTAATGACGGGTGGCACCTTAGCCACGGTCGGCTGGCCCATCCTTTTCACTCTGGTCCTGCGCATCAATCGGATCAACAAAGACAATCAAAATAGTTATGGAAAGTAAGGAGGGGTGAGCGCACTCACTTGGCGACTGGGATGAAACGCAGTCCCGTACGGAGGCCGGCCGGCTTTTCCAGCTCAGGGCCCAGACGGCGACTGAGCCCCAACTCCAGGACGTCGCGTGCCCAAGACACGGACGGCTTCTTCGTCGTCGAGGCCGCAGCTGGCGCCTCTTGGACATCCTCGCCGGGAGCCTCCGTGCGGGGCGAAGCTGCCGCAGCCGGAGCCTCCTTGCGAGGCGAAGCCGCCGCAGCCGGAGCCTCCCCCAGCCCAGAGACTGGGGCGAATGGTGGAGGCATTGAAGCCAGCGGAACTTCCATGGTCGCCGCGTCCAGCGCGACTGTCGCTGGTGGCGCGCCATCGCTGGCTGGGCTGGGAGCGTCCGAGCTGCTCGCCGAGTGCGACGGCGAGGCCGTCTTCGATGGCCTCGTCTTATTTTTCGGGGGGCCCTCGCTTCCCTTTCCTTTGTCTTCTTCTTTGACGGAGTAGCTTGACGGCGCGAGGTGGTCTCTGGGAGCTCGTCGTCCTCGTCATGACGTTCGAGGCTTCTGCTTGCCTCGATCTCGCGCTATCGTTGCCCGCGGGTCTTTCGGACCAGCGGGGCGACCTCTTCTTCGGACTCGTCCTCGTCGTCCTCGTTGCCCTTGGCAGGCGGCGATTCGCCTATGTCCTGGGCGGATGGGCCCAAGCTTTCGTCATCCGAAGGTGGGAGCCACCCTTCCACCACTTGGAATAACTGCGACGAATACAAAATGGAATCAGAATTACCGCGACTGCACATACTGCGACTGCGAGCAAGGTAAAGAAATTACCGTTGGAGCCGGACGCTTCGCGGTGTAGGGGGCGATCCCAGCCTGCGCATCCAGGTACACCGCCTGGGTAATCTTCTTCAACGCTGGGAGATAATCCTCCAGCTTCCACTCGTCGAGGCAGGCCTTCGTCGAGTCTCCCCGGCCCGTGTACTGGTACATATAGTGGTCGCGCTGGGCGAGTGGAACGAGCCGCCGCCCAAGCCAGCAATTGTACAAATTTATCGTTTGAAGGCCCTTCTTTTTCAGACCACGGATGGTCTGGAGCATCTCGTCAATGACCATCCGCTGGTCGTCGGGGAGCTTGCCGACTTGGAGATGGCGCGGCTCGGAACGACTAGCGGAGTACCGCGGGATCGCGCCTCGCCCCCCGGGGTCGCCTCGGTCACGTAGAACCACGATTTCTTCCAGTCGCTCGCTTCCTTGGCGGGTAGCATCAGATCAAAGAAAGATGCTTTGGACTTGAGCTGGAACGTCAAGCCGCCCACGGCTAGCATTGGGACGCCTGCCTCCTCGCGGCTGATCCGTCCGTGGAACAGATCTTGCCACAAGGGAAAGTAGGGCCGGCAGCCCAAGTAGCATTCGCAGAACGCCACGAAGATGGCGAGCTGCTCGATGTTGTGGGGACCCAGATCTGAAGGCTGGATCCCGTAGTAGGCGCAAAAGCACCGGAAGAACAAGGATGTGGGAAACCCTAGCCCCCGCTCGAGATGACTGGTGAAACAGACGAATTCCCTCTCTCGCGGATTTGGGGTCGTTTCTCCGGCTGCGGGGATACGCCAACAGCCGGCTCGCAGGATCCCGGCCTCCTCGAAAGAGGCCAGCTGCGCCCTCGTGCACTTGGACCTACCCCATGGTTCGGTGGAAAGGGCCATGGCCGAGAGGTTGGTTGGAGATCGGAGGATTTCGGGTCGACTGGATCGCGGAGCGAAGGAAGGAAAATGCGCGCACTCGGAAGAAGTGGTGAGAAGTTGGCTCTACGATTGCCTGCCATTCCTCTTATATAGCGGGAGTTACCCGCCAAGTCAGGAGGCCGTTATCGCGCGATGATTACGCCGAAAGTTACCGTTGGATTACCCCAACGGCTAGTTGACCACGCCTGACGGTCCAACTCTAGCCACTCGGCTCGCCAAGTCAATCACTATGACCGCGTCTCGCCGACTCGACTCGCCAAAGCCGCGACTTGGTTCACCGGATTTCCTCCTTTATACAGGAGCCCGCCGACGATTCGACTGGATGCCTACTCTGAAGCCGTATACTCCGACTGCCAGTAGCCACTTACGCCCAATCGACGACGGCCTCGGGGACTACTGATGGGGATATGCCTACTGGGGTATACCCAGCAGGGCGTTTCCGACTAGCCCGTGAGTTGGCGAGTGGGCCTGCAGAACGGCGAGTGGATTGAAGCCCAGCAAGGTACCGAGCGACTGGAAGCTGAAGGCCCAGGCGAGTAGATAGGCCCGGTCGCACTAGGTTAAACGACTACTGAAGCCTTAATCGAATCGGTTGTGATATGTAAACCCTAGGGGAGGTGAACCTATATAAACCTCCCTACAGGGTGAGTAGAGACACGTTCCCTCATACACCCAAGCGACTCGCCGCCTAGCCGCCGAGCTCGCCCATTGTAACACCTCCATAATACAATCTAGCAGGAGTAGGTCTTTACCCTCCGGGGGCGAACCTGGGTAAAACCCTGTGTCTTTGCCCTCATCTCGTACCGCAGATGGCTGGCCGCCCTTGCCCCTCGTTCTACTACTCGCTGCCGATTGCAGCATCTGCCGTGACCATTCCCACGACACTACTTATTTGTGGCACTGTCGTCTAGGTCATATTGGTGTAAAGCGCATGAAGAAACTACATTCTGATGGACTTTTGGAGTCTCTTGATTTTGAATCATTTGACACATGCGAACCATGCCTCATGGGCAAGATGATCAAAACCCCGTTCTCCGGTATGATGGAGCGAGCAACGGACTTGTTGGAAATCATACATACCGATGTATGCGGACCGATGAGTGTTTCGACGCGCGGTGGATATCGCTATTTTCTCACTTTTACCGATGACTTAAGTAGATATGGGTATATCTATTTAATGAAACATAAATCTGAAACATTTTAAAAGTTCAAGGAATTTCAGAATGAAGTGGAGAACCATCGTAACAGAAAGATTAAGTTTCTACGATCCGATCATGGGGGCGAATATTTGAGTTATGATTTTCTCACGCATCTTAAAGCAAGCGGAATTGTTTCACAACTCACGCCACCCGGAACACCACAACGCAATGGTGTGTCTGAACGCCGGAATCGAACCTTATTAGATATGGTCCAATCAATGATGTCTCTTACTGATTTGCCGTTATCATTTTGGGTTTATGCATTAGAAACCGCTGCATTCACTTTAAATAGGGCTCCATCTAAATCCGTTGAGACGACACCGTATGAACTATGGTTTGGTGCTAAACCTAATTTGTCGTTTCTTAAAGTTTGGGGATGCGAAGCTTACGTCAAGAAGTTGATGCCGGACAAGCTCGAACCCAAAGCGGAGAAATGCGTCTTCATAGGATACCCTAAGGAAACTATTGGGTATACCTTCTATCACAGAACCGAAGGCAAAGTGTTTGTCGCAAAGAAAGGTTCCTTTCTTGAGAAGGAGTTTCTCTCGAAAGAAGTGAGTGGGAGGAAAGTAGAGCTAGACGAGGTTATTGAACCTTCTCTTGAATTGGAGAGTAGCGCAGCACCTGAAATTGTTCCAGTGCCGCCTGCACCAACAATAGAGGAAGCTAATGACAAGGATCATGAAGCTTCAGACGATGCTGCTACTGAACGTCGCAGGTCGACAAGGTCGCGTGCCCCTCCTGAGTGGTACGGCAACCCTGTCTTGACTGTCTTGTTAGTAGAAGACAGTGAACCTACGAACTATGAGGAAGCGATGATGAGCCCAGACTCTGAGAAATGGATAGAAGCCATGAAATCCGAATTGGGATCCATGAGCGAAAACCAAGTATGGACTTTGGTGGACCCTCCTAGAGACCGAAAGGCCGTTGAGTGCAAATGGATCTTCAAGAAGAAAACGGACATGGATGGTAATGTTACTGTCTATAAAGCACGACTTGTCGCGAAAGGTTTTCGACAAGTTCAAGGTGTTGACTATGATGAGACTTTCTCTCCCGTAGCGATGTTTAAGTCCATTCGGATTTTATTAGCAATTGCTGCGTTTCATGATTATGAAATATGGCAGATGGATGTCAAGACTGCGTTCCTCAATGGCAACATTGATGAAGAGTTGTATATGATGCAACCCGAAGGTTTTGTCGATCCTAAGGATGCTGATAAAGTATGCAAACTTCAGCGTTCCATTTATGGACTGAAGCAAGCATCTCGGAGTTGGAACCTTCGTTTTGATCAAGTGATCAAGAGCTTTGGATTTGTTCCAAATTGCTACGAAGCTTGCATCTACAAGAAAGTGAGTGGGAGCTCGGTGACATTTCTGGTACTATATGTGGACGACATATTGATTATTGGAAATGACATTAACATGCTTAACGATGTGAAGAGTTATTTGAACAAGTGTTTTTCAATGAAAGACCTAGGTGAAGCTGCTTATATATTGGGCATCAAAATCTATAGAGATAGACAAAGACGCCTGATAGCTTTAAGCCAGAGTACATACCTAGACAAAGTTCTGAAAAGGTTCAGAATGGATAAGGCAAAGAAATGTTCAGTGCCTATGTTGTCAGGTAAGATATTGAGAAGGCTCAGTGTCCAGCTACGGTAAATAATAGGGAAGCTATGAGCAAAGTGCCTTATGCCTCGGCCATAGGTTCTATCATGTATGCCATGCTGTGTACTAGACCGGATGTGTCCAATGCTCTTAGTTTGACGAGCAGGTATCAAAGTGATCCAGGAGTGGAACACTGGACAGCCATGAAGAACATCCTAAAGTACCTGAATAGAACTAAAGAAATGTTCTTAGTCTATGGGGGTGATGAACATCTCGTCATAAAAGGTTACGTCGACGCTAGTTTTGACACCGACAAGGATGATTCTAAATCTCAGACAAGATACGTTTATATTTTGAATGGAGGAGCTGTGTGCTGGAGAAGCTGCAAGCAAAGCGTGATCGCGGGATCTATAGTAGAAGCAGAATACATGGCGGCTGCAGAAGCGTCAAGTGAAGGAGTTTGGATCAGGAACTTCATCACTGAGCTTGGCATGGTTCCAAGTGCATTGGACCCACTGGAGATATTGTGTGACAACACTGGCGCCATAGCACTCGCTAAGGAACCAAGATATAATCCAAAGACCAAGCATATCAACCGCAAGTTTCATATAATCCGAGATTATATAGCAGATGGAGATCTGAAGATTAGCAAAGTACATACAGATCTGAATGTCGCAGATCCATTGACTAAACCTCTTCCACGTGTAAAACATGATCAGCACCTCAGTGCCATGGGTGTGAGATTGTTGCCAAATGTAAACTAGATTATTGACTCTAGTGCAAGTGGGAGACTATTGGAATTATGCCCTAAAGGCAATAATAAAGATGTTATTATTATATTTCTTGTTCATGATAATGTTTATATTCCATGCTAGAATTGTATTAAGCGGAAACTTTAATACTTGTGTGGTTTGTGAACAACACCGTGTCCCTAGTACGCCTCTATGGACTAGCTCATTGATTAATGATGGTTAAGGTTTCCTAACCATGGACATGAGTTGTCAATTAATAATGAGATCATATCATTGGAAGAATGATATGGTGGACAGACCCAAACTAAGCGAAGCAATTAGATCGTGTCATCGTGTTCGTCTTTGCGAAGCTTTTCTTATGTCAAATATTGTATTCCTTAGACCATGAGATAATACAACTCCCTGGTATCAGAAGAAAGCTTTGAGGTCATCAAACGTCATCCTATGAGAGGGTGATCATAAAGGTGTCTCTCAGGTGATCGGAAAGTATCTGTTGGGTTGTATGTATCGAGATGGGATTTGTCCCTCCCAAGTTGGAGAGATATACTTCGGGCCCACTCGGTAATCGATATCAACACCGCTTGCAAGCATGTGGTTAAGGAGTTAATCACAAAGTGATATCGGATTACGGAACGAGTAAAGTACTTGTTGTGAACGAGATTGAACTAGGTATGACGGTACCGACGATCAAATCTCGGGCAAGTAAAATATCGCGAGACGAAGGGAATATATATATATGGGATTGATTGAATCCTGGCATCGTGGTTCATCCGATATGATCATCGATGAATGTGTGGGAGTCAATATGGGTTACCAGACCCCGCTGTTGATTATTGATAGAAGATCATGTCTGCATATTCTCGAACCCGCAGGGTCACACACTTAACGTGTCTCGACGCTAGGATAGATTGGATAATTGGTTTATGAGTTTTTGTTCGGAGTCTCGGATGGGATCCGGGACATCACGAGAGGTTCCGGAGAATAATATTCATATAAGGCAGTGCAATTTTTGGAGTTCGAAATTGTTCCGGATTAATCGGTATTGTACTGAAAGCTTCTAGAACCTTCCGGAAGGGGACCAACGTGGCCCCACCTTCCGGGAGGGGGCATGGGCCTATGAGGGAGTTCCCTGGCCGCATTGGGCCAGGGGCACAAGGCCCCATAGGGCCCAGCCGGCCAAGAGAGGTTTAAACTCGAGATAGACCTTCTAGAAGGGGGGTTTCCTTGCCCCCCACTCCTTATCCTTTGGGGCCGCCGGTTTGGGCTTGGGGGAGGGGCTAGGGCTGCGCCCCCCCTCTATATAAAGAGGGGTGGGGGCGCACCAACCCCTTACACCTTCCCCTCCAACCCTAGCCGCCCTGCTGCCCTTCCTCTCTCCCTCCCGACTGTTTGTAGGCGAAGCCCTGCTGCAGAAATTCTCCACCATATACACCACGCCGTCGTGTTGTAGATCCAATCCATCTCTCCACCATACTTGCTGGTCCGAGGAAGGAGTAGACGTCGAGGTGCTGCACGTGTGCATCTCACGGAGGCACCGCCACTTGTGGTGCTAGATCGGATCGGATCGCGAGGAGGAGAAGCGAGTACGACTACATCACCCATGTTCCGACGAACGTTCCGCTGTGCGAATCTTCAAGGGTATGAAGATCTAATCCAATATCTCTCGTTGTTTGCATCTCCTAGATTAGATCTTGGCTTTCCCTCTGTTCGCATCCGTAGAAAATTTTGATTTACTATGACGCGAAACCCTTCAAAAATAACTTCTATGGAGAATGTCATCGAGCTTTCCAACTAACAATAAATTCAGTCATACGTTGGGAACATGTCTCACATCACTGAGCACTAACATGCAACATGTGTTTGTCTCAATGCATATAGTGCCCTTGCTAATAATAGTAGACCAACACTATTCTCCATCCTCACCTGACCAGTAACACCTCTGGTATAGGACGTAAAATACTCCTTGTATAATGTAATGTGGACTGGCGCACCTGAATCCACAATCCAACTCATGGCATCATCACGGACAACACTATATCATTCTTCATCTTAAGTGACTAGAGAGTCTTCACCTTGCTCACATTCTACAGTTATGGCATCACCATTATCGTCCTTATGCTCGTCCTTCTTTACGACTTTTCCCACTATAAGATCTCTTTTGTATTTCCTACAATCACTCTTCGTATGACCCGGCTTGTCACAATAATAGCAAGTAACCCCTTGTCTCCGTGTTGACTTGACGTTCCCCCAAATTTTTGGTCTTTGCCATGCTTAGAATTTCCTTGGCCATGCCCACGATTGTCATTTTTGCCGTGGGATTTAGCCACGTATGCATCAAAAGAGGATGGATCGCCATTCTCCCTGTTTCTGGCTTCTTCATGCAGTATGCTATTGTTCACCATCTCTAACTTCAGCTTCCCATATGGAGCTGAATTACTAACAGACACAACATGAATGTTCCAACTGTCATGCATGGAACTCAGTAGCAACAATGCTTTAGCTCATCCTCGAAGTTGATCTTCATGGCTGGAAGTTGATTTATATGGCATTGGAAGTCATTCAAGTGTTCAATCCCATTGCAGCCATCTTGGTACCCAAGTTTGCAAGTCTTATGATTACCTAGGCTTTGTTCATAGTTGTTCTCCTCACATACATTGACTTCAACTCATATGCATGTGTGTCATTTGCAACATTGTGGAATATATTGTGGTTGATGTACAATCGAATCATACCTACTGCCTTTCGGTTCAGCACTCTACATTCTTTTTCTATGGCACTGAACGGTATCTTATCTTCTATAATTGGCTCATACAAATCCTTGCAATAAAGGATGCCTTCCATCATGGGCATCGATAATGAGTAATTGGAAGAATTGAGTTTTACCATACCACTATGGTGACAGTGACACTTTCTTCCAAAGCCATTGCACAAAAGCAACAAGCTTTGGGCAAACCTGGAGATCTGATACCACTCTATTGGGGAATTAGCACACTCAAACGTGATATAAAAATACGCAACAAAATAAGTTATAGTAAACTTCAACACCACTCATGTACTAAATTCGCTCAATCATCGAATGAAACTTATGCATCAAACATATATGGTGAAACTAGGTCCAGCCAGAACCAAGGACAAGTCCTGGGTGCAAACAATAACATTGTAGTACAAGTACTAGCTGAAAAAATAGCATGTGGTACAAGTAATGGTATCTCTCATCTCAAAAGTGCAGCAGCAAGCATCACCACAAAGTTACCAGATTTTACGTGGAAAGCCTCTCAACTTGAGAGGAAAAACCACGGGACAAAACCATCTTAATCTTTTCCACTATTATTAAATAGGGATACAACTTGTTCTTCATCAAGATATACATGGATCTTGGATACCAACAATAAAATTTGGGCACAGGAGTTAGGGATTAGAACAATCTGACCAAAGATGATGAAACCATATCTTGAAGGAGACAATATAGTGGATCTAGATGTCACGACCTTGTGGGTAAGGCCCAGTGCTTGATCTTAAACTCTTCCTTTAACTACTTCTCCTTTCCCTTCTCTCTTGGTTTTTCTTTTTTCTTCTTAAATGGAGGTTAACCTGATATTTTTGTCACTCCATCTAGTGGTGGCTGGATGAGAGGCTTAACATTCATATTGTGCAATGTCCAAAATGATCCTCGGTCATAATTTTAATGAGCAGTGGGCTCTTGCACCTGTTTGGACTGCCAGTTTGGACCGCTCTTGCGTATTTTAATACTAACCGCAAGCCCCACACGAGGAGAGGATCATATCCAAAACACAAACCAAGAGTACCAAGAGCACCTCTCTCTCTCTCTCTCTCTCTCTCTCTCTCTCTCTCTCTCTCTCTTTCGTGGTCTGTTACCATTCGATATGTTCGATCCCTTAGCATCTCCTTTTGCCCCCTAACATTACTAATAACCAGGAAATTCTTAACCCCTTGGAACCTCAGGGATGACATTCAGATTCTGAAGGATCACAAACCAGATAAACTAGCATTATATGGTGGCTTGGAAAAGAATCTGTAGGTCCAAAAAGAAAGGTGGTCTGGGGGTTAAGAATTTGAGGAGGCAAAATATTAGCCTCCTGTGTAAATGGTGGTAGAAGCTGGAAAATCATGATGGCCTATGGCAGCAACTGGTTAAAGCTAAGTACCTTAAAAAACATAGTGTGGTCACTGTGGTGGAAAAAAGTAATGATTCTCCCTGTTGGAAATCTCTTTTAAGGATTAGGAAGAATTATTTGGCTGGAAGAAAAGTTTCCTTGGGTAATGGGAATCTAACTAGGCTGTGGGTTGATCCTATTGAAGGAAATTTACCTTTTGCTGAACAATTTCCTAGCTTATTTGATATTTGTCATGATCAGAACATTACCATCAAGAAATGTGTTGAGATGGACTTTGAGATTCCTTTTAGGAGATCCCTTCGAGGTGTTATTTTAAGTCATTGGAATCATGTCTGTGGGGTTGTTAGATCTTTACATCTCTCCCCTGATGATGATAAGGTTTTCTGGGCTTTGAATGCAAATGGAAAGTTCTCCACCAAGTCTATGTACCAGTGGTTGGAGAGGAACCTTGCTGGCTCTAATAATAAATGGATTTGGAATGCTAAATTGCCTCTTAAAATTCAAATCTGCATGTGGCAGTTGTGTAGGGATGCGCTTCTCACTAGACAGAATATGAAAAAAAGGAACTGGCCTGGATCTCCTATTTGCTCCTTTTGCAATCAAGTGGAAACTAATGACCATTTGTTCTTTTCTTGTTCTGTTGCTAAAGTGGTTTTGGGGGTGATGGGAACTACCATGGGGACTCATTTGGTTCCTGACATTTTTTGGCAAGCCATGACTTGGTTTCATTCTTTCCTCCCTCATCACGAAAATTTTTATGTGATCCTGATTGCTTCTCTGTGCTGGGCTATTTGCACTAGTGCAGAGCCCCCCTTTAACTACGGTTGGGAGGGCCCTCTAACAGCGGTTCCCCAACCGCTGTTGAGGGTTCGGTGTTAGAGGGGGGGGGGCCTTTAACACCGGTTCTTATACGAACCGGTGTTAAAGGGTGGCGCACGTGGGGCTGCCGCAGGCCTCAGCCCCCAATTTAACACCGGTTTGTATCTGGAACCGGTGTTAAAGGTTCTTCTGCCGCGGCAGAGATTTAGGCCGTTTTCCTGCCGCGGCAGGAAAACAGCCTAAATCTCTGCCACGACAGACTTCTGCCTCTGCCCCGTTCTGGGCGTATTTCTACGGGAGGGGGGGGGAGCGAGGGGGAATCGATCGGGAGCGGTATACACATAAATCGTCATCGGTACATACGAGTAAATGAATAATTAAGCAACTATTATTATACACAAACATCGTCATCGGCACATACATCGTCATCGGCACATATACATCGTCATCGTTCATTTTGGTGGATATCTAAAGAGTTCTCTGCCAGGCGTGACGACCTCATCAAGTATGAACCCCGCCAATTCCTCTTGAATGGCTCGTATGCGTTCAAATGGTAGTAGTTGGTCCCGCATCCGTTCGATCTGAATATATATGAAGAATGGGCCGTCAATATATATATAAGAATAAAACTCAACACAATTGATGGTAATAAAATAATGTTGTGGACTTTGTTTACTTACTCTAAGTTGTTCTAGTGCGGCTTGGCCCGTCGCAAATATCGTGTTGCGAATGAACTCGCAAACATAGTACCCACATAAGTTATTGCCGTGTCCCTGATGCGCGCACTTTACGAGAATAGAGAGTTCAATCAAAATAATAATCAATAAAGCATGATATAATGGAATTGGAAGCTAGCTAGTATTACTTACATTTTGGTCTACAAATTTTAGTTCTTCTGACCATTCACCCACGGCCCTGCCCGTGAACCTTTTCCAAACCCTGTCCGGCAAAGAAAATGGATAAAGGAGTAATTAATTACTTGTTGTCACGAAAGTTGCCGATCTAGTGCGATAATATGATTGAAATTACCTCTGGAGCATCTCTCTAAAGTCTGCCCATATCTCTTTTTCTTTTCGTAACGAGTCCATGACAAGGACTTTTCCTGAGTCGGGTTGAATGACTAGCAGAATAAAGTGGAACCTACGCACGCATAACTCATCATCAGTTACACTTAACATCGAGTAAGCCGAAACAGAATGTGTACAAGAGAGAGGGTAACAGTACTCACGAGAAGTTGTAAGGCAATAGTATTTCCCTTTTGGTTTGTTGTCTCAGTAAAGACATTAGCAAGTAATCTTCTGTTTGCCCGGGTTTGGTTTTTACCACTTCTTCATGAACTCTATTTGGGTCAACGAACCCAATGTCAAAAGGGCCTCCTTTCATGCATTCCATAACCTTTTTCCTGCATAATAGTATATACATATATGGTGAGCATATATATATATACATGCAATTAATGAAGTGAATGAGATGAGATAAAAATTACAGAAATAATACTTACACACAATAAAGGCTGATGGCAGATTTGTCGAGTTCCTTCTGATTGAATAGAAAATGCAAGTCTTGAATGTTGAAGTCGATCGCGTCGTCTCCGCACAAGAAAATCTGATCTCTTATATGCGCCGTGATCCATTCTTATTTTCTCGTCTTGCAGAAATCAAGGTACCACTTGTGCAATTTTTGCATCTTTGTTGGTAGATTCTTGAGCTCCTCTTTCTTGACTAGATTCTTCCCATACTTCCATGGCTGTATGGGGTTGGCATCGCATTTGGGCAAGTTGTCTCCCATGACGTTCAAGTATGCAATGTAAGTGATCCCCATCTCATTGGCCTTTCTTTGTAGCTCTGCCTCGTAATCATTTACGGGAGGAGCGTCCCGTGTGTCGAACATTTGGAGCGGGGCACATGATTGGTTTTCCTGCTCTCCGAGCATGGGAACTGTTTTCTAGGGTGCCTCACGACTGCTACTTTCAGTCTCCCTGCGGCGCCTTGCATCCGCCTTCAAAATCTGGCGCTCGTAGTCCGGCACAAGTGGGGTTTTAGGTTTCAAAAGATTTTTGTAAAACTTCTCCACCACCGCCGGATCTATTTTCTCCTTTGGCTCGGTCCGTCTAGGTGCACAGAATTTCTTGACCTGTTCTTCCGAGATCCTATTGGTCTCCTCGTCGCTGCGATTCCACGGTAAAACCGACAATGGCTTGGCGGAAGGCTGCGGGACGTAGTTTTTTGAACTCTTTGGCGTACGGTTTCCTGAGGATTTCTTTGTGGCAGTGCTACTGATGCTCCTCGTGGCAGTGCTCTTCCGCTTACACTGAGGAGATGGCTGAAGCACCGGAGATGGCTGACGGGCCGGAGATGGCTGACGCGCAGGAGATGGCTGACGGGCCGGAGATGGCTGCCGCGCAGGAGATGGCTGCCGCGCCGGAGATGGCTGCCGCACAGGAGATAGCTGAAGCGGCTCAGACTGCTGACGCTGCGGAGACGGCGGGGGTGCCAGTGACCTCCAATTTGGAAGCACAATGTGTTCCTTCTTCCAAAGAATGGTTGTTTTCACTGCAAATTTGAGTTGAGTTTCCCCTTCACCTGTAGCATGGTCAAGCTGTGCTTCCTCATATTCCTTCACAACCTCATCCACCCCGACAATAGCATAGCCATCTGGAATCGGTCGGCAGTGGTAAGTTCCACCAGCTACAGGAGGTAAGGCATAGCCGACAGCCACCTTAATGGATAAGTCCATTAATCTCACATGAAGCTCAGCGTGTTCGCTCTGTGATCTCATCCACGGGGTATCGAGGACCCGTCATTTCAAGCGTGGGCTGCACGTTCTCCGTGGAAGCCACACTGCTTTTCCGCGCAGAGTCTGGGCCGCGGGCAGCTTCCAATGCAGGCTCTTCGTGCCGCTGAGATGGGCCGGTTTCTAAAACAATAATATTATCTAGAGTAAGAGTGTAAACATTCAAGTGGACTTGGATTCATACACAAATATACATATTATTCATACCAAAATACACAAATAAATACACAAATGAGTCAGAGGTCCAATTTGTATACAAGTTTTAATCTATGCATGTAGTACAATTTATCGAGCAAACAAGTTTTAATTAGGATGAGTCAGCAATCATACACGTGGCAGACACGTGGCGCTCACCGGTGGGGTGACGTTGGTCTCGTCGGGCGGCGGTGCTCGTCGGACGGATGCGGCGGTCTCGTCGGGCGGCGGTGCTAGCGGCGGGCTCCTCGGGCGGCGGGCGGCGTCGGTGTTTAGGCATGGCCTATGAGCTCCGAAGCGGCGACAGCGAGACGCTCCTGCACGGGGAAGAGAGCGAGGTGGTCAGGGCTCCTCGAAATAGGCTTGCGCCCCGCTATATTAATATAGCAATCACAAGATACAATGACAATGTTGGAGCAACAGAAAAGCAACAGCACAATCTAACCCAAAAGAAAATAAAGAGAAAAATAAAAGAAACAAATGCCGACATCGAGCAGATCGACGAACGAAAACGGCCCGTGACCGCTGCGCCCTCCGGAGTTGTCCCACCTCACTCCTAGCACTTTGAAGCACCGTGTTTCAAGCAACACCTTCAAGAAGGAATGCGACGTCGACGACGCTGTTGCCCGAACTTGTCCTAGGGTTTCCCCCGATACACGGAGGGGAGTGGAAAAGGGGTGTCACCGCGTCGATGTCGGACGAGCCGACAGGGATTTCTACCGACCCCAAACAACCACGACCCCACTTGATCCGTAGCACTCCACCCAACTTGCCATCCACCAGCACGCGCCACCATGGTCTCACCGTCATCTCACTGTGCCAACGCTACGAGGCTAGAGCAGGCCTAGAGCAGGCTCGCAAAGCCGCCGCCGTTGCGCTGCAGCAGGTGTGCGCCGCCATAGCCATCCCTAGTCCACACGCAGTCCCGCCCTCCATCCCGCAGGAACATCGCTGAGCACGGCAGGGGCCGGCCCGCCCAGGCCCGCATGGCCCGCTCCTCCCAGTACCAGCTCTGCCCCGCCGCCAAAGGGAAGCGCCGCCGCCGGACTCGACGCCAACCGAGGTTCGCCGCCGCCAGAGCTTTCTCCGTGACCCCGTTCGGCGCCGCCCTGCGCCCTGTCCTCCGGCAACGGGTTGTTTTCATCCTCCAGCGATGGATCGATCGGGGCCGTCGATGAGGAGGCGGCGGCCAGCGAGCTCGCGGGAGGGCGCCGAGGAGGGCTCCGGTGGTGGTGCAGGCGAGGGCCGACGGCAGGTGTTGCCGGAGGACAGGGCGCAGGCCGGCGAGCCTCTGCGCGCGGGTGGCGGGCTCTGCGCGCGGGTGGCGGGCTCTGCGCGAGGAGGGCCGCATGAGGTGGGGTACGGGGCGGCGCCGAACGGGGTCACGAAGAAAGCTTTGGCGTGCGGGTAGAGACCCGACCGCCGCCGCCGGCCCCGCACGGGAAACGCCCGCGGTCCTGCCGACGGCGGCGGGAGGGAGGGGGAAGGATGCGGGGAAGAAGAGAGGGTCGGGCGCGGCAGACCTCGAGCTCCGAAGCGGCGGCGGCGATACGGAGGATGATTCCTCCCTCACTCCGAGGGCGGCGGCGGCGAGACGCTCGCGGGCGGCGGTGGCGGCGCTTCGTCTCTCTGCGCGCGGCCGGCGGCGTGTGTTCGACGATCTAGCTCAGTTGGGGGGAAGAAAGGAAGGGGAATGTGGAAATAAATGCCCCCTTTAACACCGGTTCCAGACAGGAACCGGTGTTAAAGGGGGGGAGGATTCCGTTTCCCGCGCGCATTTATTACACCCCCCTTTAACACCGGTTCCAGACAGGAACCGGTGTTAAAGGGGGGAGTGGTGCGTGCGGGAAACGAAATAAATGCCCCCCTTTAACACCGGTTCCTGTCTGGAACCGGTGTTAAAGGGGGGGGGGCATTTATTTCATGCATTAAAGGGGCATTTTTAATTCCAAAAAATATGATATGAATTTAGAAAATTCATATCTTTTTCATTTCAACTCAGAAAAATATGAATAATATATCATAATTTCCAGAAAAATAATATCTATCCATTCATGTAAATCATTTTATATTTACTTTACATGAAATTTTTCAAAATAATTAAAACACTTACATATAAATTTTGATTATTCAATTCAAACAAAAATAAATTGTTAAATCCTAAAACTTTGAACATAAGAAATATTAAGCATCTAAAAAATGATTTTTATTAGATCAAATCATATTTTAATGCCGCATCTTTTGTATTAACATTTTTGAATTGATTGGATATTTAAATGTCGCATCTTTTGTATACACGTGAATCTCACCAAGCCTCGCTCAACTTGCATTGTTTTTTGATAAAATAGCATATTGTGAACCTAAAAATGATTTTTGTAAAAAATCATGAGCATCGTATCATGTACTTGTAGTTCATATCTGACCCACTTCCTGCCGATTCGGTAGGAATTTGTCTTTTTCACCAGAGGTGGACGGAAAGGTTTCAGATCCCCCTGTTTGTCTTTTTCACCAAAAATACTATAAGGTGGTATAGTATTTTTGTAAAATGTGTTGGTGGTTTTTTGAATTAGCCATTTGGTGGTTGCTTCACAAAACCGTCCGTTTTTTATGCTCGGAAAATGGAAAATGCCTTTTTGGTGCGATAAAAAGGAAAACTTCCTCTTGCAACATTGTTTGCCATGCCATGATGCACATGTATGCACAATATGGCCATATTATCACAAACTATGCCTTGATTCTAGCCATAACATTGGTCATTTGACCCGAAAGCCAAGAAACCTCGAATGAGATAGGTCATTTTGAGAAAGTTACATAAAGCCGAACTGGAACTGAAAATTAAGATACATAAAAGAACTGAAAATTAAGATACATGGCCAGATTAAGTAACAATTGGCCGAACTGGAACTGAAAATTAAGATACATAAAAGAACTGAAAATTAAGATACATGGCCAGATTAAGTAACAATTGGCCGAACTTGTTTCAGAATGTTGGAGTGATTCAGTCATGCTCCTGCCTACACCTGTAATACTCGCCACTGTAGTCGTCGTACTCGCCGCCGCTGTCATCGCTGTCGTTGTCGGGGTCGCCATAATTGAACCTCTGGAGAGTACGCGTGGGCTGGACTTGAGGGTAGCGCTGTTGGAGATATGCCCTAGAGGCAATAATAAATGTAGTTATTATTATATCTTTGTGTTTATGATAAATGTTTACATTCATGCTATAATAGTATTAACAAGGAAACATTGATACTTGTGTGATTTGTAAACTTAATTTGAAGTCCCTAGTATAGCCTCTATACTTCACTAGCTTGTTGGTTGATTAATGATTGTGGTTTCCCTATCATGAACATTGAGATGTTATCAACAACAAGATCATATCGTTAGGAGAATGATATGGTGGACATACTCCTATAGATAAGCGTAGCATAAAGATCAAGTCATTTCAATAGTTCAATTGCTATATGCTTTCTGATACATAGTAACCTAATTCCTTCGACCATGAGATCATGCATATCACTTTTACCGGATGGATGCTTTGATGACATCAAACACCACACCGTAACTGGGTGGTTATAAAGGTGGCATTGAGTGTTCGGAAAGTATTGGTTGAGACACATGGATCAAGAGTGGGATTTGTCCATCCATATGACGGATAGATATACTCTGGGCCCTCTCGGTGGAATGTCATCCAATTAGCTTGCAAGCATGTGACTTGGTCACAAGGGATCACATATCACGGGAACGAGAAAAGAGTACTTATCAGTAACGAGGTTGAACTAGGTATGCAGAGATACCGACGATCATAACCTCGGATAAGTAACATATCGTGAGACAAAGGGAAATTGGTATCGTATGTAAGTGGTTCATTCGATCGCAAAGTAATCGTAGAAATATGTGGGAGCCATATGAATTTCCAGATTCCTCTATTGGTTATTGTTCGGAGAAGTGTCTCGATCATGTCCGCATAATTCACGAACCGTAGGGAGACACACTTAAGGATTCGACGTTGTTTGAGTAGTTATGGTATTATGAGAAAGAGACCGAATGTTGTTCGGAGTCTCGGATGGGATCCGGGATATCACGAGGTGATCCGGAATGGTCCGGAGAATAAGATTCATATAAGGAAAGTCCCGTTTCGGAGTTGCGGAATGATTCCGGTGTTTTCATCGGGAATGTTCTAGAAGGTTCCGGATTGTCCGGCACTCCGGGGGGGGGGGGAGGGGTACATGAATGTGTCATTACATATTGGAATGATTGCATCATGTACTAAGTGTTCTTGCTGTCCCAAATAAAGGATTAAATTGAATCCTAAAACAGAAAAGTCAAATGTCCAGTTTGAAAGTCAAACGGCTAAAACAAGAAACTGTGGGAAACAAGCAAGAGGAGTTGGAACCGACTTGGAGGAGGAGTTTCTCTCCTCCAAGCCGGCGGCCAGCCCTAGGCCGAGTTGGGGAGGGACTCCCTCCCTCCCCTGGCGCGCCAAGACCCTCCACCCATAAAAGGAGGGGCAGGGCTCCCCTCCTAGACACACAAGTTCCTATCTTCTACCTCCGGTTTAGAGTTGTTTGGGTTTAGAGCTTCTAATTGCTTTAGCCTTCGGTTTAGAGCCTTCTAATTGGTTTAGAGCCTTCTAATTGGTGTGTCTAATTACTAGACCACTAATAGCCTCTCTCATACTCCACCATACTCGCACCGGCTTAAGGCGAAGCCCTGCGGGATTTCCCCTCTACTTCTGGTACCACGCCGTTGTGCTGCCGGAATCGCGAGGAGAGTCCTACAACCTCCGCTGCCTGCTGGAACAAGGGAGAGGAAGGTCTTCGTCGAGTACCGAACGTGTGACCGACTGCGGGAGCGCTGCCGGAACGCAGCGCCGGAAGGATCGTCTACACGATCTTGAGATCGGAAAGAGTACGACTACATCACCCACGAGAATCCGCTCTCGTTAAACGCTTTAGAATCTTCGAGGGTAAGTTATTCCATCGACTCGTTGCTATAATCTAGTAGATAGATCTTGGCTTGTTTGTTTGTATGCGATAGAAAATTTTTGTTTTCCATGCTACGAACCCCTACAGTGGTATCAGAGCCGTGTCTATATGTAGATATGTTGCACGAGTAGAACACAATGGTCATTGTGGGCGTTGATGCTTTTATTGTCGATTGCTTCTTGTGTACTTTGCATCTTGCGGTATGTTGGGATGAAGCGGCCCGGGCTAACCTTACATGACATCGTTCATGAGACTTGCTCCACGCTTGACATGCAACTTGTATTGCATAAGTGGCTTTGCGGGTGCCTGTTTCTCCTAGCATAGTTAAGATCCAATTTACAACGGGTGATTAACAATACTAGTATCAATGTTGTGGTTCTTGTTCGTAAGTTAGAACGACACTTATTGAAAGCCCCAAACCACGTAAAATATGCAAAGAAAGTAGAGGCGTCTAACTTTGTTTTGCAGGGGTGTGCAGTGATGTGATATGGCCATGATTGTGATTATATTTGATGTATGCAATGTTCCTTATTGTAAGTCGGCAACCGGCAGGAGCCATATGGTTGTCTTTAATTTATGTTAAGACCCGCGTGTCTATTCAAAGTAGTTGTAATAGTTGAAGCCGGTGGACGACAACCATGGAGTAGCGTCATTGACCTTGATGCAATGCCGGTGATGATGGAGATCATGTTTGTGCTTGAAGATGGAGATCGGAAGCACAAAGAAGAAAGGCCATATCATATCACATATATATTGAATTGCATGTGATGTTAATCCTTTATGCATCTTGTATTGCTTAGTAGACGACGGTAGCATTATAAGATGATCCCTCATGCACATGAATTTCAAGTCATAAAGTGTTCACCCTTAGTTAGCACCGTTTCTAAAGCTTGTTGTTTCGAAGCACCACGTGATGATCGGGTGTGTTAGATTCCGCAAGTGTATACAACGTGAGCAAGCCAGATTTGCTCATGCGGAAACTAAGGTTTGATCTTGACGAGCCTAGCATGTACAGACATGGTCTCGGAACACGGATCACCGAAAGGTAAAGCATGAATCATATAGTAGATATGATGAACATGACGATTGTTCGCCATTGAAACTATATCAACTCTCGTGATGATCGGTGTTGATGTAGTGGATTTGGTTCGTGTGATCACTAAAACAATGTGAGGGATATTGTTTTGAGTGGGAGTTCACCTAGTTTAATTACATTAATTAATTTGAACTCAATTTGTCATAAACTTAGTCTAAACTATTGCAAATATGTTGTAGATCAATGGCAGCCCCTACCATCAATTTTAATGCGTTCCTAGAGAAAGAAAAGTTGAAAAACAATGGAAGCAACTTCGCGGATTGGTTCCGCAATTTGAGGATTGTCCTCACAGCTGGTAATTTGACCTATGTGCTGGATGCACCGCTGGGTGACCCACCTGCAGCTGATGCTCCCGATGAAGTAAAGAATGTTTACCTCGCTCGGAAGAATCAGTACTCCATAGTTCAGTGTGCTATCTTGTATGGTTTGGAATCGGAGCTTCAGAAAAGGTTTGAGGATTCAGACCCATATGATATTGTCGAGGATCTCAAATTGATTTTTGAGACTCATGCGGCAATTGAAAGTTATGAGGCTTCTGAAAAGTTCTTTAACTGCAAGATGGAAGAGGGCGGCTCCGTCAGTGAGCATGTGCTTAAGATGTCTGGGCACGCAAACAAACTTCAAAGCTTGGGTATAGTGATTCCTAATGCTTTGGGGATTTACCGTGTCCTCCAATCACTACCACCAAGTTACAAGAACTTTGTGATGAACTACAACATGCAGAACATGAACAAGACGTTGCCAGAACTCTTTGCCATGTTGAAATCTGCAGAAGTGGAGATCAAGAAAGAGCACCAAGTGTTGTTGCTCAATAAGACCACCAAATTCAAGAAAGGCAAGTCTAAGCAAAAAGGACACTTCAAGAAGGGTGGTAAGAAAGTTACCACGCCGACGAAGAAGACCAAGGCTGGACCTAAGCCTGATACTGAGTGCTTTTACTGCAAGGGAGAAGGTCACTGGTAGCGGAATTGCCCAAAGTACTTGGCGGATTTGAAGAACGGCAACATCAAGAAGAAAGGTATATCTGATATACATGTTATTGATGTGTATCTCACTAGTACTCGTAGTAGTGCCTGGGTATTTGATACTGGTTCGGTTGCTCATATTTGTAACTCGAAACAGGTGCTGCAGAATAAACGGAAGCTAGCGAAGAACGAGGTGACGATGCGCGTGGGAAACGGATCAAAGGTTGATGTGATCGCGGTCGGCACGCTACCCCTTCATCTACCATCGGGATTAGTTTTATACTTAAATAATTGTTATTTGGTGCCTGCGTTGAGCATGAACATTATATCGGGATCTTGTTTATTGCAAGACGGTTACTTGTTTAAATCCGAGAATAATGGTTGTTCGATTTATACGAGTAATATGTTTTATGCACATGCACCTTTGATAGATGGTCTATTCTTATTGAATCTCGATAGTGGAAATACACATATCAACAACATTGAGGCTAAACGTTTGAAATCAAGCGATAATTCGACGTATATGTGGCACTGTCGTCTTGGTCACATTGGAGTGAAACGTATGAAGAAACTCCATTCTGATGGACTTCTTGAATCACTTGATTTTGAATCACTTGAAAGATGCGAAGCATGTCTGATGGGAAAAATGACTAAGACTCCATTTTGTGGTATGATGGAGCGAGCTACGAACTTATTGGAAATCATACATACCGATGTGTGTGGTCCAATGAGTGTAGCATCGCGCAGTGGTTATCGTTATGTTCTTACCTTCACGGATGACTTGAGTAGATATGGGTATATCTATTTCATGAAACATAAGTCCGAAACTTTCGAGAAGTTTAAGGAGTTTCAAAGTGAGGTAGAGAATCAACGTAACAAGAAGATTAAATTTCTACGTTCTGATCGTGGAGGTGAATATCTAAGTTACGAGTTTGGCGAGCATTTGAAGAAATGCGGAATACTTTCACAATTGACTCCGCCGGGAACACCACAGCGTAATGGTGTGTCCGAACGTCGTAATCGAACTCTCTTAGATATGGTTCGTTCTATGATGTCACTTACAGATTTACCGCTATCATTTTGGGGTTATGCATTAGAAACAGCCGCATTCACTTTAAATAGGGCACCATCTAAATCCGTTGAAACGACACCGTATGAATTATGGTTTGGGAAGAAACCTAAATTGGCGTTCCTTAAAGTTTGGGGATGCGAAGCCTATGTAAAGAAGTTACAACCGGACAAGCTTGAACCCAAAGCGGAAAAATGCGTCTTCATAGGATACCCGAAGGAAACTATTGGGTATACCTTCTATCATAGATCCGAAGGCAAAATATTTGTTGCCAAGAATGGATCCTTTCTAGAGAAGGAATTTCTCTCGAAAGAAGTGACTGGAAGGAAAGTAGAACTCGACGAGGTTGTCGAACCTTCTCTTGAAATTGCGAGTAGCGCAGCACCGGAAGAAGTTCCTGTGGTGCCTGCACCAATAAGAGAGGAAGCTAATGATGGTGATCATGAAACTTCGGTTGAAGTTGCTACAGAGCCTCGGAGGTCAACGAGAACTCGTACCACTACAGATTGGTATGATTCCGTTATGAATGTCATGTTGGTGGACGACACCGATGACCCCGAGACATATGAGGAAGCGATGATGAGCCCAGATTCCAATAAATGGCAAGAAGCCATGAAATCCGAGATTGGATCCATGTACGAAAACCAAGTATGGACTTTGGTGGACTTACCGGATGGCCGGAAGTCTATCGAGAACAAATGGATTTTCAAGAAGAAAACAGATGCTAATGGTAATGTTACTGTCTATAAAGCTCGACTTGTCGCAAAAGGGTTTCGACAAATTCAAGGAGTTGACTACGATGAGACTTTCTCACCGGTAGCGAAGCTAAAGTCTGTGAGGATTATGTTAGCAATCGCTGCATATTATGATTATGAGATATGACAGATGGATGTCAAAACAGCATTCCTCAATGGAGACATTGATGAAGAGTTGTATATGATGCAACCCAAAGGTTTTGTCGATCCTAAAGATGCTAACAAGGTATGCAAACTTCAACGGTCCATCTATGGATTGAAGCAAGCATCCCGAAGTTGGAATCAACGTTTTGATAAGGTAATCAAAAGTTTTGGTTTTATACAAACTTATGGAGAAGCTTGTATTTACAAGAAAGTGAGTGGGAGCTCTGTAGCATTCTTAATACTATATGTGGATGACATATTGTTGATTGGGAATGATGTAGACCTTCTTAATAGTGTCAAGGAATATTTGAATAATAGTTTTTCAATAAAGGATCTTGGCGAAGCAGCTTACATATTAGGCATAAAGATTTATAGAGATAGATCGAAACGCCAAATATCATTGTCACAGAGTACATATTTGGACAAAGTTCTAAAGAGGTTTGGAATGGAAGAAAGCAAGAAAGGGTTCTTGCCCATGTTGCCCAATACGACCTTGAGTAAAACTCAAAGTCCGACATCCGCAGAAGATAGAGAAAGGATGAGTAAGACTCCCTATGCCTCAGCCATAGGATCTCTAATGTATGCCATGCTATGTACTAGACCCGACATTGCATATGCTGTTAGTTTAACTAGCAGATATCAAAGTGATCCAGGAGTGGATCATTGGACAGCGGTCAAAAACATCCTTAAGTACTTGAGAAGAACTAAGGATATGGTTCTTTCTTATGGAGGTGATGAACAGCTCGTTGTTAATGGGTACACCGATGCTAGTTGGAACACAGATCCGGATGATTCTAAATCACAATCCGGATACGTATTTATTTTGAATGGTGCAGCAGTTAGCTGGAGGAGTGCAAAGCAAAGCGTTGTGGCGAGATCTTCAACTGAATCGGAATACATGGCTGCTTCGGAGGCTTCACAAGAAGCGATATGGATGAAAGAGTTCATTACAGAGCTGGGTGTGGTTCCTAGTGCGCTGGACCCAATGTCTATCTACTGTGATTACATGGGCGCCATAGCCAATGCGCAAGAACCAAGGTCACACAAGAAGCTGAAGCATATCAAGCTACGTTTTCACGCTATTCGAGAACATATCAAGGATGGTGATATAAAGATTTGCAAAGTACACACAGATCTGAATGTGGCGGATCCGTTGACTAAACCTCTCCCGAGGGCAAAACATGACCAACACCAAACTGCCATGGGTGTTCGGTATATTACCATGTAATCTAGATTAGATGACTCTAGTGCAAGTGGGAGACTGTTGGAGATATGCCCTAGAGGCAATAATAAATGTAGTTATTATTATATCTTTGTGTTTATGATAAATGTTTACATTCATGCTATAATAGTATTAACAAGGAAACATTGATACTTGTGTGATTTGTAAACTTAATTTGAAGTCCCTAGTATAGCCTCTATACTTCACTAGCTTGTTGGTTGATTAATGATTGTGGTTTCCCTATCATGAACATTGAGATGTTATCAACAACAAGATCATATCGTTAGGAGAATGATATGGTGGACATACTCCTATAGATAAGCGTAGCATAAAGATCAAGTCATTTCAATAGTTCAATTGCTATATGCTTTCTGATACATAGTAACCTAATTCCTTCGACCATGAGATCATGCATATAACTTTTATTGGATGGATGATTTGATGACATCAAACACCACACCGTAACTGGGTGGTTATAAAGGTGGCATTGAGTGTTCGGAAAGTATTGGTTGAGACACATGGATCAAGAGTGGGATTTGTCCATCCATATGACGGATAGATATACTCTGGGCCCTCTCGGTGGAATGTCATCCAATTAGCTTGCAAGCATGTGACTTGTTCACAAGGGATCACATATCACGGGAACGAGAAAAGAGTACTTATCAGTAACGAGGTTGAACTAGGTATGCAGAGATACCGACGATCATAACCTCGGATAAGTAACATATCGTGAGACAAAGGGAAATTGGTATCGTATGTAAGTGGTTCATTCGATCGCAAAGTAATCGTAGAAATATGTGGGAGCCATATGAATTTCCAGATTCCTCTATTGGTTATTGTTCGGAGAAGTGTCTCGATCATGTCCGCATAATTCACGAACCGTAGGGAGACACACTTAAGGATTCGACGTTGTTTGAGTAGTTATGGTATTATGAGAAAGAGACCGAATGTTGTTCAGAGTCTCGGATGGGATCCGGGATATCACGAGGTGATCCGGAATGGTCCGGAGAATAAGATTCATATAAGGAAAGTCCCGTTTCGGAGTTGCGGAATGATTCCGGTGTTTTCATCGGGAATGTTCTAGAAGGTTCCGGATTGTCCGGCACTCCTGGGGGGGGGGGAGGGGTACATGAATGTGTCATTACATATTGGAATGATTGCATCATGTACTAAGTGTTCTTGCTGTCCCAAATAAAGGATTACATTGAATCCTAAAACAGAAAAGTCAAATGTCCAGTTTGAAAGTCAAACGGCTAAAACAAGAAACTGTGGGAAACAAGCAAGAGGAGTTGGAACCGGCTTGGAGGAGGAGTTTCTCTCCTCCAAGCCGGCGGCCAGCCCTAGGCCGAGTTGGGGAGGGACTCCCTCCCTCCCCTGGCGCGCCAAGACCCTCCACCCATAAAAGGAGGGGCAGGGCTCCCCTCCTAGACACACAAGTTCCTATCTTCTACCTCCGGTTTAGAGCCGTTTGGGTTTAGAGCTTCTAATTGCTTTAGCCTTCGGTTTAGAGCCTTCTAATTGGTTTAGAGCATTCTAATTGATGTGTCTAATTACTAGACCACTAATAGCCTCTCTCATACTCCACCATACTCGCACCGGCTTAAGGCGAAGCCCTGCGGGATTTCCCCTCTACTTCCGGTACCACGCCGTTGTGCTGCCGGAATCGCGAGGAGAGTGCTACAACCTCCGCTGCCTGCTGGAACAAGGGAGAGGAAGGTCTTCGTCGAGTACCGAACGTGTGACCGACTGCGGGAGCGCTGCCGGAACGCAGCGCCGGAAGGATCGTCTACACGATCTTGAGATCGGAAAGAGTACGACTACATCACCCACGAGAATCCGCTCTCGTTAAACGCTTTAGAATCTTCGAGGGTAAGTTATTCCATCGACTCGTTGCTACAATCTAGTAGATAGATCTTGGCTTGTTTGTTTGTATGCGATAGAAAATTTTTGTTTTCCATGCTACGAACCCCTACAAGCGCGTGGGCTGGACTTGAGGGTAGCGCAGACGGGGGTTAGAGTCGGCGGCAGTGTCATAGGCCATGACGCTCTGGAGAGTCCGACCGCGCCACCATAGCCGACGGCCAGCCTCGTTGAAGTTAAGAGGAGGTGGGACGTCCTCCTCGTGCCTGGCGAGCGCCCTCTCATGCCGATCCACGAAGAAGGCTTCCCAAGTAGGGAAATAGTCGGGATGCCATCTGGGATTCCTCCGCTGCTCCGGCGTGAGCTCGAAGTAGTAGTGGTTCGTGATGGCCATCCGGCGCGCCACACCTAGAGGGACAGGAGGAACCGGCACGCCTCTGACGCTCAGCATCTAGCCGACGGGGACACAGTAGCCCGGCGAACAGGGGTAGTTCGAGGCGCAAAGCGCCTCCGCCTCCCTGGGGGTTAGTGCTACGGTGGAAGCCATGGGAAAGAGTGATGAGGTTGCACATATGAGTCTAGAGATGTGCAATGACAATGGAGGCCAACCCCCTACATATATATATAGTGAACTAGCGGGAAGAACTGGAGGGAAGAACTGGCGGGAAGAAAAATGGCGGGAAGAAAAATGGCGGGAAGAAGAACTGGCGGGAAGAAAAATGGCAGGAAAAAATGGCGGGATGAACCCCAACCGGGACTAAAGATGAACCTTTAGTCCCGGTTGGAGACACCAACCGGGACAAAACACGAGTCAGCACTAATAATAGGGGTGAGTGTCGACATTATGTCGTGCGGCGTGTACCTTGTACCGGATGGTGTCACCAACCGGGACTAAAGATGAACCTTTAGTCCCGGTTGGAGACACCAACCGGGACAAAACACGAGTCAGCACTAATAATAGGGGTGAGTGTCGACATTATGTCGTGCGGCGTGTACCTTGTCCCGGATGGTGTCACCAACCGGGACTAAAGATGAACCTTTAGTCCCGGTTGGAGACACCATCCGGGACAAAACACGAGTCAGCACTAATAATAGGGGTGAGTGTCGACATTATTTCGTAAGTGTCAACACTATGTCGAGCTGCTTGTACTATAAATAGGCATCCTTGTGAGTCTAGTCCTCCAGCCAGTTTGAGGCAGGGACACCACTACGGCCAGTTTCAAGGAGATGCCGACGGAGCCCAGTCCTCCGGCATCTCCGAGAAACTGGTCATAGAGGCACTCCCTAATATGTGAAATTAGTTAGCTCCCAGGTGTATTGATCTAGTTAGAGAAGTTACAAAGCTGCAAGATGGTTTTCAAGAGCAGGGACACCACTACGGCCAGTTTCAGGGAGATGCCGACGGAGCCTAGTCCTCCGGCATCTCCAAGAAACTGGTCATAGAGGCACTCCCTAATATGTGACCGCGCGTATTTGGAGATCAGATCTTAATGGTAAGTACGAATTGGGACAACTTCTTCTCATAGTCCCGGTCCATCCACAAAACATGACTAACACTCAAGACATGTATTAATATTAAAAACATGAACTAGAGTTACATAATATGAGCATGAACTTCTTGGCATATGTCCTTCCTTATGATCGCTTCAGACGTAACCATGGAGCATCTTCTTTACTTAACGGAATGCTTGGGTCAGTTTTTCACTGTGAAGGGCGGAATTTCATCAAACTTATTATAATCTTCTGACATGTCTGTCTTGTCCTCGATTCCCACGATGTTTCTTTTCCCTGAAAGAACTATGTGACGCTTTGGCTCATCATATGATGTATTCGTTTGCATATTTTTTTCTTTTTTTTTTGGTCTGGAGGACATGTCCTTCACATAGAAAACCCGAGCCACATCATTGGCTAGGACGAATGGTTCGTCTAAGTTCTTCATAAGATTGTTGAGATCCACCGTTGTCATTCCGTACTTCTTGTCTACCTCAACCCCTCCTCCTGTTAGCTTGACCTATTTGCATCGAAACAAGGGGACCTTAAAATTAGGTCCATAGTCAAGTTCCCATATCTCCTCTATGAACCCATAATACGTGGTCTTTTGCCCATTGTCTTCTGCTGCATCGAAGCGGACACCGCTGTTTTGGTTGGTGCTCTTTTTATCTTGGCCTATCGTGTAAAATGTATTCCCATTTATCTCGTACCCTTGGAAAGTACATACAGTCGAAGATGGTGTCCTGGCCAACAAGTACAGCTGATCCCCAACAGTGGTGTTATTCGTGAGAAGTCTTTGCAGCCAGCCGCCAAAACTCTCCATGTGTTCACTTATAATCCATTCATCAGACTGCCCCGGGTGTTTGAGGCGTATTAAATTCTTGTGTTCATTGATATATGGGGCAACCAAGATAGATCTTTGTAAAACCGTGTAGTGTGCTTGATTGAGAGAATGCCCGTCCCTACATATCATTGCTGTACATCCTAGGGTGCCTTTTCCACGCAGTCTCCCCTCATGTCGTGATTCTGGAACACCAATCGCCTTAAGGTCAGGAATAAAATCAACACAGAACTCAATGACCTCCTCTGTTACATAGCCCTTGGAGATGCTTCCTTCTGGCCTAGCACGGTTATGAACATATTTCTTTAAGACTCCCATGTACCTCTCAAAGGGGAACATATTGTGTAGAAATACAGGACCGAGAATGGCAATCTCTTCTACTAGGTGAACCAGGAGATGCGTCATAATATTGAAGAAGGATGGTGGGAACACCAACTCAAAGCTGACAAGACATTGGGCCACATCTGTTTGTAACCCTGGTAGGCTTTATGGATCGATTACCTTCTGAGATATTGCATTGAGGAATGCACATAGCTTCACAATGGGTACTCGAACATTTTCAGGTAGAAGCCCCCTCAATGCAATCGGAAGCAATTGTGTCATAATCACGTGGCAGTCATGAGACTTCAGGTTTTGGAATTTTTTCTCTGCCATATTTATTATTCCCTTTATATTCGACGAGAAGCCAGACGGGACCTTGATACTGCTCAGACATTCAAAAAAGATTTCCTTCTCTGCTTTGGTAAGAGCATAGCTGGCAGGAGTTAAGTGGCATCGTTTACCCTTCTCGTTCTCAGAATGCATAGGCTCTTCAGGGGCCTTTAGACGTTGCTGGTCCTGTCGTGCTTCCGGTGTATCTTTTGTCTTCCCATACACTCCTAGAAAGCCTAGCAGGTTCACGCAAACATTCTTCGTCACGTGCATCACGTCGATTGAAGAGCGGACCTCTAAGACTTTCCAATAGGGTAGGTCCCAAAATATAGATTGCTTCTTCCACATGGGCGCGTGTACGGCATCGTCATTCGGAACAGATAGACTGTCAGGACCTTTTCCAAAGATTACTTCTAGGTCCTTGACCATACCAAATACCTCCTCACCGGTACGGAGGACAGGCTTCCTCCGGGGTTCTGCCAGACGTTTGAAATGCTTGCCTTTCTTTCTTACTGGATGCAGGTTCGGAAGAAATCGGCGATACCCTAGGTACACAACCTTCTTACATTTATCCAAATATACACTTTCAGTATCATCTAAACAGTGTGTGCATGCATTGTATCCCTTGTTTGTCTGCCCTGAAATGTTACTAAGAGCAGGCCAATCATTGATGGTTACGAAAAGCAATGCTCGTAGGTCAAATGGCTCCCCTTTGTGCTCATCCCACATACGTACACCTGGTTTGGCCCACAGCTGTAAAAGTTCTTCAACTAATGGCCTTAGGTACACATCAATGTCGTTGCCGGGTTGCCTCGGGCCTTGGATGAGCACTGGCATCATAATGAACTTCCTCTTCATACACAACCAAGGAGGAAGGTTATAGATACATAGGGTCACAGGCCAGGTGCTGTGACTGCAACTCTGCTCACCAAAAGGATTCATGCCGTCTGTACTTAGACCAAACCTTAAGTTCCTTGCGTCACGTGCGAAGTCCGGGTACTCCCGCTTGACTTTTCTCCACTGTGACCCATCAGCGGGGTGTCTCAACATCGCGTCTTTCTTACGGTCTTCCATGTGCCATCGCAACAACTTGGCATGCTCTTTATTTCTGAAGAGACGTTTTAACCGTGGTATTATAGGAGCATACCACATAACCTTGGCGGGAACCTTCTTCCTAGGGGCCTCGCCCTCAACATCGCCAGGATCGTCTCGTCTGATCTTATACCGCAGTGCAGTGCATACCGGGCATGCATCCAAATTCTCGTACTTCTCACCGCGGTAGAGGATGCAGTCATTAATGCAGGCATGTAACTTCTGCACGTCTAATCCTAGAGGGCAGACAACCTTCTTTGCTTGGTATGTACTGTCGGGCAACTCATTATTTCTTGGAAGAAGATTCTTCATTTTTACCAACAACTTTGAAAATGCGCTGTCAGTCACACCATTTTCTGCCTTCCATTGCAGCAAATCCAGTATGGCACCTAGCTTTTTGTGGCCATCTTCGCAAGTTGGATACAACAATGTTTTGTGATCCTTTAACATCTGCTCCAGCTTCTCCTTCTCCTTTTCAGTTTCACATTCTTCCTTTGCATCAGTAATGGCCCGACCAAGATCGTCATCAACGGGCCCATCTGCTCCCTCTTGATCTTCATTATCTACCTCCGTTGCATTATCATCATATTCAGGATACATATTATGATAGTTTTCATCATCCTCTTCTTCTTCGTTGTCTTCTATCACAACCCCTTTTTCTCCGTGCTTGGTCCAACAATTATAGCTGGGCATGAAACCGGATCGAAGCAGGTGGGCGTGAATGGTTCTGGTATTTGAGTAGTATTTTTGTTCTGACAGTGAACACACGGACAGCACATAAAACCATTGTGACCACGGTTTGCATTAGCCACAACGATGAAATTTTGGAGGCCAGTAAGGCCCGTAATGTACTCGGAAGTGCGGCGGTCACCGTACATCCATTGCCGATTCATCTGCATTAATATGTAGTATATATCAAAAAATAATAGGGAGATGACCATTTATATATATAGTACATCAATGACACATGAAACTATAGTTGCCGACCTCGACCGAGACGGAAAGAGCAACAAGAAAGCTTATTTTGAGCTCTCGGGCATTTCACCGAACACCTCTAGTGCATATGAAAAAAACACAAACTAGCACTCTTCACACCCTCTTGCTAGGCTCCAAAATGTGAAAGAATGGAAGAGTGGGGTGTGTGTGGGCTGGGGTGGTGTCTTATATAGCCCCCCCTTTAACACCTCTTCATGCCACGAACCGGTGTTAAAGGGGAGGTGCGCGGGCCACTGCTGCAGGGACCTTTAACACCGGTTCGTGGCACGAACCGGTGTTAAAGGGGGGCTCCTTTTTTGCCGCAGGGGCCACGCTGGTACGCCCCCCCTTTAACACCGGTTCGTAGAAGAACCGGTGTTAAAGCCCCTTTTCGGGATCAACAAAAGACCTCGTTTCCACTAGTGTTGTCTCACTCGTAACAAAGTTACTTTTGAAAATCACAAGCTGCATTCCCCCAGTGAAATTTCGTTTTTTTGCTGGTTCCGTACTCTTATACTGGACAGGTTTACACAAAGAGGATGACAAGGTGGCTCTTACTCAAGGGCCGTCCCAGTTGATGCAAGTGGCGGCAAGGGTGTACTCCAGATCAGCCTCTAGGGCTTCTCCTGTTCTGATGATCACGGGCGGCCCTTGATGCCTATGGATCCGCTTATCTTGAGCTGTTGTCGCTCCCTGAGGGTTTATGTTGTCTATGCTCTCGTGCTTTTGTGATGAACGGTCGAACTTCTGTTGTGCTGAAACTTTGTGGTACCAGATTTTTGTCCTACAGTGACGTCTCGATGACGAGCGTTTACGGTAGGTTTCCTGGTACTGCACCAACTCGCTTTCATTTCTCCCTCCCCCCTTTCTTACTTAGCTTGTAATAACAGACAATGAACTTGATTATTTCCGTTTTATAAATGAAAAGGGGTGAAAGCCGGTTGAAAAAAAAAAGATAAAATTGAAGCCATTCTTTATTACGATTGAAACCATGCATGTCCTACAAGCTAATCAGCATTTTACTGAAAAAGTATAGTCAGCTAACCATTTGGCGTCGTCCAAAACGAAGAAACCGATCGTCGGTCGATACATGCACGTAGAAAAAGCAGAAGAGCCCGACACACAGGCACAACCAGACGAAGTTAACGATCACCGGCCATTCTTTCCATGTTGCCGGCCCAGTGACCTCCCTCTCCGAATTCCTCCCTGCAGCTTCCTGTTCCTGATTGATCCTACACGAACACGAGACACATCAATGGCCCAATCACAAAGCATTACTAGAATAAATAAACTATGGTGATCGACTGATAGGACATGGCAAAACGCCTGCCCAGTGCCTGCATGCATGTGCATTCAGGCAGGAAGGAATGACTCGACATGCACTTTCGTTTCCTATTCCCAATCCAACCCTGCTACTATCTACTGTTTCCCCATAGTTCTACTTAGTCAGGTCAGGCCAGAGACACCAGATCAGGCCAGGAGGAGCAGCAGCAGTTAGTACTAAAATGTGTCCTCTTTTAAGCCAGATAATGCCACATACGTGCTTTCCCTCCTAATATCTTTACTGCTCCTCACCACAACTTTGAGAGAAAAAAGGTTTTTGATCCATGAACAAGCAGACCAGGACGGCCCCAGAGAACTCATCTTTGTTTACCCTAATCTCTCTGGACAAGCTATACTAATCTTGTCGCCTGTACTGTGTGCTCTGCTTTGCGTCGTTAACTAATAAGCAAAGAATAACTAACAAGGGCTGTATGATTCTCTATGGTCGTCTCTTTCCTGCTCCTTTCTTTCTTTTCATATGTCTCTTTTAATTTCTTTTCATGTTCTCCCTCATTCTTCTTTCTCTTTGCTTGTGTTACTTGTCTACCTTGCTACCTGCTAACGTGTGTACCTTTTCCATCTTGCGGAGCTCTCCTTTTGTAGAAGCGTTTTTCCCTCCCTTCTTCTTTTCCCTTTGCCTTTGCAGAGTAACCACCGTCTTTGTTATCATTAGGGCATATCCTTTTGCTGTCCTCCGGGACCCATCTGGTGGCGATCGGGGGCTTTTCTTGACCGTGACCTAGCTATAGCTGGGATTAGTTTGTAAAGATCACACCGGGAGAAAGCAGAAACAAAAACTGCATGTTATTCAAGCCTTCCCAAGCGGGCTAATTAAATGATCATCGCAAAAGCTAGCATGAGCATACTTGGGGTTTTCTTTGCAAAAAATTAGATAGATTTTCTGTGTTTCACAGATGTTTTGATGGGTGAGCTCCTTGGTATATGCATACGTTGTGCATTGTACAAAGAGTGAGCAATGATCATGTATTGAGGAATATATTGAAACGGTAGTCCTTTTCCCATATCTCATTTCTTGTACATATAAAGAACACGAATTTTGATGCGAATGTACGCGATTATGACCTGGTCAATGGCGCTTACCCTCACTTTCATGCACATGCTTTGGCTTTTAACTCATTGTTAATTACTATACCGCACTGGTAGTTTAATTTGCACAACAACAATATCACTAATGTTTTCAACAAGCTTAGTTCCTGAATGTGTCAAGAAGATGGAGTATGCATTTGTCAATTGTCTGATGTCACGGAGCATATAAACTGCCTGCGCAACTACATACACAACCGTACAGTCTGTACATGAGATTTACTGTTTTCTTCGCTGTTATTAACCGATCGGTGGATCCGCAGGGATTCAGGCTCCCTCCCAAAAGATGAGATGTCAGTGATCCATCCATCAAATCGATCATACTAAAGTATCAGACGTTGCATCGTCATCATTCCATGCAGCAGCTGGGGATTCGATCCCCGCCGTTGTCTGCCTACGTCCATCCATGCAGAAAGAAAGAATCTCCTATATACTAGTCGTGCTACCTATTTTTCCTCGTATAATTCTACATTACAACTTTCAACAGGTATATGCACAAAGAACCAACTATACTTGGTGTATCTACATCACACTGATGATGAATTGGAAGACCATGTTAAATATAAATACATCGTCTAGCCATTTTCATCAGATCGGTTTTTTAGATAATTGGCTAGTGCATAATTCCTTACGGTATCAGAGCCAGGAGGTCTTGAATTTAAGACCCTGCTCACGTAGAATTAAAAAAAAAATTGTGGCCTACCTCTATCCCATGCTAAGGACTAAAATAGTCTAGACGTGAGGGAAAGTGTTAAATATAAATACACTGCCTAGCCATTTTCATCATATCGGTTTTTAAAATAATTGGCTAGTGCATAAATTCTTTAGACCAAACATATCGAGCCCTTAATGGAGCTAGCACAAGTTTCTGGTTTTTTTTTTCCAACCGGGCTTTCACCCCTTTCTATTTTCATTAAACGGAAATAACCAAGTTCATTGTCTGCCATTACAAGCAAAATAAGAAAGGGGGAAGGAGAAACGAAAGCGAGTTGGTGCAGTACCAGGAAACCTACTGTAAACTCTCGTCATCGAGACGTCACTGTAGGACAAAAACCTGGTACCACAAATATTCAATTTTACAGAAGCACGACCATTCATCAGCAAAAGCAAGAGAGCATAGACTACATAAGTCCTCAGGAAGCGACAGCAGCTTAAGATAAGAAGAACCACAAGCATCAAGGACCGCCTGTGATCATCAGAACAGGAGAAACCCTGGAGGCAGATCTGGAGTACACCTGAGCCGCCACATGCATCAACTGGGACGCCCCTTGGTTAAGAACCACCTTGTCATCCTCCTTGAGTAAACCTGCCCAGTATAAGAGTAAGGAACCAGCAAAAAACGAAATCTCATTAGGGGAATGCATTTTATGATTTTCAAAAGTGACTTTGTTACGAGTGAGCCAGATAGCCTAGCACAAAGAAGCAACCAGAATCACATAAATTTTTTCATGATGAGGGAGGAAGGAATGAAACCAAGCCATGGCCTGCCAAAAATTATCAGGAACCAGATTAGTTCCCATGGCGGTTCCCAACACCCCCCAAACCACTCTAGCCACAGAGCAGGAGAAGAACAAGTGATCATTTGTTTCCACTTGATTGCAAAAGGAGCAAATAGGAGATCCATGCCAGTTCCTTTTTTTCATATTCTGTCTAGTGAGAAGTGCATCCCTACACAACTGCCACATGAAGATTTGAATTTTAAGAGGTAGTTTAGCTTTCCAAATCCATTTATTATTAGAGCCAGCAAGGTTCCTCTCCAACCACTGGTACATAGATTTGATGGAGAACTTTTTATTTGCAGTAAAATCCCAGGAAACCTTATCATCATCAGGGGAGAGCTGTAAGGATCTAACAACCCCACAGACATGATTCCAATGACTTAAAATAACACCTCGAAGGGATCTCCTAAAAGGAATTGCAAAGTCCATCTCAACACATTTCTTGATGGTAATGTTTTGATCTTGACAAATATCAAACAGACTAGGGAACTGTTTAGCAAAAGGTATATTTCCTTCAATAGGATCAACCCACAGTCTAGTTAGATTTCCATTACCCAAGGAAATTTTCCTTCCAGCCAAATAATTCTTCCTAATCCTTAAAAGAGATTTCCAACAAGGGGAATCAGTACTTTTTCCACCACAGTGACAACACTATGCTTCTTAAGATACTTAGCCTTAACCAGTTTTTGCCATAAGCCATCAGAATTATCCAACTTCCACCACCATTTACACAGGAGACTGATGTTTTGCCTTCTTAAATTCTTAACCCCCAGACCACCTTTCTTTTTGGACCTACAAATTCTTTTCCAAGCCACCATGTAATATCCTTTCTTGATTTTTTTTCCCATGCCAAAAAAATCTACATCTGTGTTTATCCAACTTAGCAATGAAAGTTTTGTTTAAAAGGAAAAGGCTCATCACAGAAGAAGGTATACTAGATAAACAGGCATTCACCAAAGTTAACCTGCCACCAGAAGAAGTAGAACCCCCAATCCAAGCATCCAACTTGACCACAAATTTAGCATCCACAAAATCCAGATCAGAATTTTTAAGAGCTTGAAAGGTAACAGGAATCCCCAAATATTTCATAGGAAGAAGACTCACTTTGCACCCAAACATGTCAGAATAAAAAGCAGCAACATCATTATCACCCCCAATAGTGAAAACCTCACTCTTCTGGTAATTAATTTTCAAACCAGACATGAGTTCAAACAAATAAAGAAGCAATTTCAAATTCAGAGCTTTCTCATGATCATGGGACAGACACAGAACAGTGTCATCAGCATATTGCATAATAGCAACACCATTATCAATCAGATCAGGAGCCAAACCCAATAATAGCCCATTTTTTTGAGCCTCAAGAACCATCTTAGTTAAGCATTGAACAGTAGAATTAAACAGAAAAGGAGACAGGGGGTCACCTTGCCTAACCCCTTTGGCACTTTGGAAATAAGGACCATTGGTATTATTTATTTTGATAGAGACAGTACCATTATAAAGAATTTTCTTTAACATATCTCTCCAAAAAAGGTCAAAACCCATAGCTTCATGACACTCCACCAAAAAATTCCAGTTTACTTTGTCAAAAGCTTTTTCAAAGTCCAACTTCAGAATGATTCCCACATGTTTTTTAGCATGAGTATGATGCATAATCTCATGCAGAGACATAATCCCATCCACAATACTCCTTTGTTTCATAAAGGCATTTTGATTCACACTAATCAACTTATCCAACAGGGGTTCAACTCTAATAGTAAAGAGTCTTAGTGATAAGCTTGTAAATGCATCTGAGAAGACAGATAGGCCTATACTGACTAATCTTATTAGCCTCAGAAATTTTAGGCAACAAAGTAATGGTACCATAGTTCAATCTTTTAACATCAAGGTTACCAGCATGGAAAGCAGTAAAGATTCTCATGATATCATCCTTAACAATGTCCCAGCAATGCTGATAAAAATCAATAGGAATGTTGTCAGGACCAGGAGCTTTATTTTTAGCCATAGAGAATAGAGCCTGCTTAATCTCTTCCTCAGAAAAAAGGATTTTTTAGCTTATTATTGTCTTCCTCAGTAAGTTTCTCATGAGGTCCCCACATATCAAAATTAATAGGAAATAAATTCCCAGGAGCAGGCCCAAAAAGATCTTTGTAATAATCAGTTGCATGATTAAGAATGTTCTCAGTCCCCTCAATATTGACATCATCCTTTACCATGGAAAGAATAGAGTTTTTCCTTTTTCTCCCATTTGCCACCCTATGAAAATAGCTAGTGTTAGAATCCCCCTCCAGGAGCCACCTAGCATGAGCTTTTTGGTACCAATGGGACTCCTCCTCAGCATACAACTTCATTAATTCAACTAAAATAACAGTTTTCCTCAGACTAACATCAGAAGGAAGCTCACTATCTTCTTCCAAATTCTCAATAGAAGTTAACTCCTCTTTGAGATCCATTTTACTTTTCTTATTATGCCCAAACAAATTAGAACCCCACCCTTTGAAATACTTTTTGAATCTTTTCAATTTAATATTAAGCACATCAATAGGATCAGAACTGTGGACATTTTTTCTCCAAATTCTATCAACAGAGGGAAGGAACTCCTCATTTTTAAACCAGGAAACATCAAACCTAAATTCTCTCTTGTTATCTGTGAGAGTGGGACTAGAACCAGTATGTAGTAGTAAAGCATTATGATCAGAAATATCTCTGACCAACTTCCCGACAGAGACCAGAGGAAAGAGATCCTCCCAATCAGGAGACATCAGGACCCTATCCAACTTTTCAAGAGTGGGGGAGAGATGTTTATTAGACCAAGTGTATTTTCCCCCATGCATAAAAATTTCTCTCAACCCATGAGTGTGAATAATAGAATTAAAAAGATCAGTAGAATGAGAACCAATGAACACAGTATTTTTCTCACCACTGTGCCTCAGCACATTAAAATCACCACCTACAATATAAGGCATGAGATTTCCATGACAAAAGGAAGCTAGCTCAGTTAGGAATTCCTCTCTATTTTCCTCCTGTGCAGCTCCATACACCACAATGAGCCCCCAGTTACATTTCCTAACTTTATCCCAAAGGACAAAATGAAGCATATATCTGCCAATCTTAAAAGCATTAACATCAAGAGTCTCAGAATTTATACCACATAGAATACCTCCAGATTTCCCAACAGAAGGAGACCACTTCCAAAAATATTTATTACTAGGATCAAGTTTTCTAAAGAAGCTCAACTTATAGTCCTTCTTCATAGTTTCCTGGATACCAATGAAATCTAAAGAATAACTAGTCATCATATCATTCAGGCAAGAGGAAGCACCTTTTTTACCCACTCCCCTAACATTGAAGAAGGCTCCTTTCATCTATATCTATGTGGTTTGGATCTATTCCTGACATTTCCACCAGGGTGCAGGGTAGAAATGCCAACATTCTCCAATTTCTTTTTTTGACCTCTAGTCAGGGGTCTAGCAATCCCCATTGTAGGTTTCCTTTTTGCACTCTTTTTTTCCTACTCTCAACCAGAGTAAAGGAGGAATCATCAACATCAGATGAGTCAGCCCAAGCCATGGACAAAGGAGTACTAACTCCAGAATTGTTTTCAATAAATAATTGTTGATGAATGATGTTAGGTTCATTCTTCTCAAGCAAACCATTCCTAGCATGTTCTAGTTCCCTAAGCAGGTTTATAGAGGAAAAATCATTATCAGGAATTTTAACACCCATCATGGATGCTCTGGTAACAATATCACTATCAGATAAGGCAGCAAAAGAGTTCCCAACCAAAGGGTCAGAATTAAAATGCTCATTACCTTCCAGAGTTCTTTTCTTGGAAACATTGGCCACTTTTTCCATCACATGTACATTTGCTTCAGCTTGGAGTCTCTGACTGAATCTTTCAGTATCTTCAATCACCACTACCTCCTCCATGGAAGCAGAGTCAGGAGATTGCACAGTGTAAGAGGGAAGATCCTTAGAAGGAGAAGAAGCATCAACAGAAACATCAGTGATGACTGGAAGAGAAGGCCATTCAGTAGTCGACAGATGAATATCCTGAGCCTGATGAGACAAGAAGCAAGGAACCAGCCATTTGTTTGAAGCAACAGGGGAATCCATAGGAGCTGAAGCTTCATGTTCCCTAGCCATGGATTCAATGAGTAATTCATTTCCCAGCATATTACTGTCATCATCAGAAATCTGCTCATTCTCCAGCCCTTTTTCTTCAACATCCTGAACTCCATGTTGCCTAACAGAATCAGTCTGACTACCAAAAAATTGCTCTTCAGAAGCCTCATCAGTTGCAGTAGCAGTTGCAGTCAAACTTTGGTCCATTCTAGCTCTTTTTGGAGAAGGAGCACTGTTACCTCCAACAGAGATCTTACTTGACTGTTTGGGAGGACCCCCAACCACCACCTTGTCAATCTCAAAGAAGAAATCATAGAAATTGTCTCCCAAACAGCCCTCAGCTTTAGCAGGAAGAAGATCAACATCTCTGCACCCAATAAGCACCCTCACAAACTCAGGCTTATGAAGAGTGGAAGCATCTAGATCTAGAGAAACCCCCACCAAGGATCCCACATAGAAAACAATGGAATCAGTCCTCTTGTCCAAAGGAATGTTGCTTATCCTCACCCAAGCTTTCTAAAGAATTGCTTTAGCACCCACAGAAGCAGTCCAAGTAGATAATCTCACAGTAGCATCAATAGTTTTGAGTCGCATAGAAGCCCCATAATAAACAGCCCTTTCAACCTCTCTGGGATTAGGAAAACACATGATGTATTGATTTGGCCCAATTGGTCTAGCAGTGCAACACCAGCTATCACCAAACACAATATTGAACTCCATTTCCAGCTCCCTAGCAGTAGCCTGACCCTCAATGACAGAAATGACAACACTACTGGACCTCTCCTTGTTTTGCTTGGAAGTACTAGAATCAGGTATGTAAAAGAAACCCATACTAGGTGATTGGAAAGCACACATCTGAGGAATACACTCCCAAGGAAGAACAGCCTGACAAACGTGACTAACATGACCTAGTTTCTTACAACGCTCACATCTAGCCGTAGGACAGAGCACAGCAAGATGACCTTTAATTTTGCAGTTGGAGCATATAGAATCGCTTACAACAGCAGGCGAACCAGATGAGTTGTTCTTCCCAGAAACATCCACCTGCGAGGCAGCCTCTTGACGACGTTGCTCAGACTCCCGAGCAACAATCTCCCAACGGTCCCCAGAACCAGATCCATGAGGCCCAACGCTCGAGGAGGCTTGCGCATCTTCCCGATTCCAAACCAAACGGCCCCGACCTCGGTTCGGAGCAAAATTGCCCCGACCCCCAAAACGGCCACCACCTTCCTTCATAGCAGAGGAGGCAGCAACCTGAGCAAAGGATCTAGGATCACCAGCCACCTTCCCTTCCCACCAGCCAAAGGATTCGCCACCAACCCGATTTGGAGAAGCAGAGGAAGAGGACCAGAAATGTCCAAAGAGGAACTCCAGATATGACCAGGGGGCGACAACTCGGAGCAATAAATATCATTCACTCTAGGGTTTCCAGGAGAACTACCAGGATCCACCACACAATAGTCTCGACCTCCGCCAGGATCCGGACACGTGTTCATAACGAGACGGTCAGGACGACTAACGGAGAAACTAACAGAGCTCAACGGATTCGCAACAGTAGCCGTAGGACCCGACCCGAGGATTCCATCTCTCCGAGGATCACACATCGCAAACAATCTCCACCGATTCGGTCCAGAAGAGGAAAATCTCAAACGATAATCATCATCTATCCCCCGATTATCCAGCACCACATCATGATTCGAGGAATCCACACGCGGAGCCACATGAATCTCAGAGCTCATAGGGAATAGATCAGCAATCGATTGAGGAAAACACGAATGCGAAGAACACGAATTATCCATGAGGGAACCCAAGCTCAGCAAAAAACAAGCACCACCGAGAGACAGAGGAACGGCCTCCACGCCCCACAAAAAAACGAGAACCCCGAGGAGGGAAACCACCTGACACCGGCGATAAGCGAGGAGCGATGCCGCGGAGTGGCAGGCGGAGATAAGCGGAGCGAGAGGGGCGGCGGAGCGAGCGAGAGGGGCGGCCAACAAGAGTGTCTATGGTATCCTTGCTAGTGATCCCTGAATGTGAGGCAATCTGCACAGGGGTTGGTTGCCGCGTCCCCTTTCTTCGCAGTCGCGTCCTCCTTATGCTGTTTTGATGGTGCAGAACATTCAAGGGTTCATGTGGGATCACAAGTTTCAGGTTTTTGGGCAGAATATTTTCCTTATTGCTAGAGCAACCAGCAAACGGAATCTCATGCATGCACCATAGTGCGCAGGCATCACATCCCGCATATTCCTCTCCAGCCTGCAGCTTGTCCCGCCAGATTTGGCCAAAAAGGAAAACTTGCTGTAAGGAGTAGAGATAGATGGATAATGCACAAGCTCATTTGGATCAATTAACACGGATCGAGTAGTCCTGCTGCACCAATGATCGAGCAACTGATCACTGATAGAGACACCCCAAATCTTTCTAGATCAGGGTAGTTCTAAAATTCAGAAGGACCAGTTGTTTGCTCACTTTGATGCATAGCATTTGGCTAAGCTACTAGCTAGGTTTCAGTATTTTTTATTTTGTAATTAGAGGCACGATGTTGGCAAGCGTGCAGCTGGTCACAGTCACACACACATGATGCACACAAGAAACAAACCAGCAATCTAGTTACAGGCTTACAGCCACTGTTGAAGCACATCCCTCAGTGTACTAATCCTAGGTGCTGCTACATGATTGCTACAGGTCTACAACAGCCTTGTGTAGACAGAGAGAGGGTACGGTAGAGGTGGAGGGAAAGCTGAAGTAGCTTTGTCACCACATGCAATCCACTTTTTCACACCACAAAATTCAGTTTGAACCAGACGAAAAAAATCTCTCCATCTCAGGACCATGAAAAAAAATGGCAAGTGCTAACAACAAATCAGCCCTCCTCGACAAGAAAAGCACAAACCCAAACGCCAAAACAATGATCCAAACTGCATATAAAGCAGCTAGCAGCATGGAAGGACTGGACACCCCCACACTACATATGGCCCCTCCCTAATCTTACGTTCTGATCTCTCCTGCACCTAGCTAATCCATAAAGACACTTCACACACCAAGAACTACCTACCACAAGCCTAGCCAGGAGCTAGCAAGATCATCAATAATTCTTGGAGATGAGAGCTGGGGGTGGTTGCACGGTGCAGCAGGCCCTGACGGCGGAGGCGGCGGTGGTGGTGAAGCAGGCGGTGAGCCTGGCCCGGCGCCGCGGGAACGGGCAGGTGACGCCGCTGCACGTGGCGAGCGCGATGCTCCAGGCGCCCCCGCCGTCGGGCCTCCTCCGCGCGGCGTGCCTCCGGTCGCACTCGCACCCGCTGCAGTGCAAGGCCCTTGAGCTGTGCTTCAACGTGGCCCTCAACCGTCTCCCGGCCTCTGCCGGGGCCTCGTCGCTCTTCGGCGGCCACCCGCGCCACCAGGGTCACGTCTACTACCCGCCGACGTCCCTCTCCAACGCGCTCGTCGCCGCCTTCAAGCGCGCGCAGGCGCACCACCGGCGGGGCGCCGTCGAGACCCAGGGGCAGCCGGTGCTCAACGTCAGGATCGACCTCGAGCAACTCGTCATCTCCATCCTCGACGACCCCAGCGTCAGCCGCGTCATGCGCGAGGCCGGCTTCTCCAGCCCCCACGTCAAGGCCAACGTCGAGCAGGACGTCTTGTCCGTCGAAGGGAACGATCCTCCTCGTACCACCACCGCTGCCACTGACGCTCACAGCCGAAACCCTAAACCCACCGCAGATCAAGAAACCATACCGCGCAAACTGCTACCTCTTGACCAAGTGCGAGAGGAGGACGTCGCGGCCATCCTCGACTGCCTCGCCACCCAGGGCAAGAGGCGGGTCATGGTCGTCGCCGAGTCCGCCTCCGCGGCCGAGGCAGCGGCGCGAGCTGCCGTGGACAGGATCAAGCGCGGCGAAGCGAGGCAGGAGCCCCTGCGGGGCGCGCGGGTGGTCGGCCTCAGCGTGTCCATGTTCCGGGACGCGCCGAGGGACGAGGCGGAGCGGCGGCTCGCCGAGCTGCGCTGCGTCGTCAGGGCGGCGTGCGGCTCCGTCGTGCTGGTCGTGGAGGACCTCATGTGGGCGTCCGAGTTCTGGGCCGGCCGCGTGGAGGCGGGGAGGAGACTGGCGTCGGGGTGCTACTACTACTGCGGCGTGGAGCACGCCGTGGCCGAGGTGCGCGCCCTGCTGGCGTGCCGCGGCGATGGAGTTTTGTTGGTAGGCTACGGGACGTACCAGTCCTACATGAGGTGCAGGACCGGGCACCCGTCGCTGGAGAGCCTGTGGGGGATCCAGACGCTCGCCGTCCCCGCCGGCAGCCTCGCGCTCAGCCTCAGCTGCGTCGACGTCGACAGGTAAAATCCATTAGACTTGTACTGTTCTGGCAGGTAGTACATGCATGCGCATGCATGACGGGGATCGATATGAATCTTATTGCCGTTTTGATGTCCTTGCAGTGCAGTCGGGCTCAATCGTCGTCAGTCGATGAAAGCCGAGCGCGACGCAAGTGGAAACGGATCGACATTGCCACCTGCTTGCCTGTCTCTTTTGGACGGAGGTGGTTCTGCTCAGCTGACAGCCGATGCCGTGAAAGCACTGCACCGGTCCGTCGTGCCGGTGCCGTCGCCGTCGAGCATCCCTCCCTGGCTTCACCATTGCCAAGATCAGGTAAATATATACTCTTGGTTTTATGGCGCGTGATAATCATCCCGGTACTAGGAGTACTAACTGAACCGCGCAGGATAACGTTCAAATTTTGATTAGTGCTTGATTTTCTGGCGCGTACGTGATAATCATCTTGGTTTTAATTGTTGCACTGTACCTGACACGTACAGGAGCATCCTCATTGCAAGAAATGGAACTCGACATGCGGCGGCCCGCCGTCCCACAGGACGACACTGAACAAGAACTTCTCGGCGGCGGTGTCTCCGTCCGCCTCCTCTGTCTCCTCCCACGAGCATGCGCAGTACTACCGCCAGCAGCTGTACCAGCCATGGCTTCTCACCGACGCGCACGAGCCCAAGCACCCAGGGCGAGCCCAGCACGACGTCGAGGCAGCCGAAGGCGCCGTCGGGATTCTGAGCGCCGCGGCCAAGTCCCGCGACTCGAGCGCCTCCGACAGCTCGGTGGAGGTGGAGTGCCGCTCCAGGTTCAAGGAGCTCAGCGCCGAGAACCTCAAGGTGCTCTGCGCTGCGCTCGAGAAGGAGGTGCCGCTGCAGAAGGAGATCGCGCCCGAGATCGCCAGCACCGTCCTCCGGTGCCGCTCGGGCACGGCGAAGAGGCGCAACGGCACCAAGGAGGAGACGTGGCTGCTCTTCCTCGGAGGCGACATGGACGGGAAGGAGAGGGTGGCCAGGGAGCTCGCGAGCCTCGTCTTCGGCTCGCGCAGGAGCTTCGTGTTAATCGACGTCAACACGTGGTCGCCGGCACGGTCCGATTCCACCACCGACCAGCACCGGTCGTCCAAGCGGCCGCGGCCGGAGGCAAGCCGGGCCTACCTCGAGAGGCTCTTCGAGGCCGTGCGCGACAACCCGCACCGGGTCATCTTGATGGATGGCGTCGACCAAGCCGACCGGCGATGCCTGATCGGCATCAAGGAAGCCATCGAGAGCGGCGTGGTGCGGAGCCACGCCGGCGACGAGGTCCCCCTTGGGGACGCCATCGTCGTTCTCAGCTGCGAGAGCTTCGGCTCCAGGTCGAGGTCTTGCTCCTCGCCGACGAGCAAGAATGCAAAGACGATGATCAAAGAGGAGAGCACGTGTGGTCATCGTCAAAAAGAAGCCGTCGCCACGTCGTCGTCGACCGAGTCTTGCTTTGATCTCAACATGAGCGTGGACGATGTCGAAGAGGTTGAGGAGGAGGAGCGCTGCATCGGTGATGCTGGCCTGCTCAAGGCAGTAGACAGGACATTGTTCTTCAGACCACAGGAGAACGATCTAGGTCAATCGTGTCAGCTGATAATCTCCCAGTGAAGCGTGAACTCGAAATTGATCCATATCTTTACTTAATCTCCCCCTGTTGTTTGGCTCCATAGGGTTCTATACGCATTGTTAGTTTTTCATGTTTTTTTTTTCATTTTGCATGAGGACATAGGGAATCAGAACATTAGTAAGTTTGGTGAGTATGCAATTGCAAATATCCAGTGACAATCAGTACATTTTGGGCTCCCTGGCAAACTTTCTACTACCCCAGTGCATCGTATATTGATGTCTTTCTAGAGTTTGGCACACGAATTAAAGTGAGAGTGAAATGTTCGAATTGCCCATGTTTTCCCCTCACAAAGGGCATTATAGTACTATCTCTTTTGCTCCCCCCCAAACAATACGATGCAAGCATAAGATGAGTTATATGAAAAAAAAATCTGAGGTTAAATAGCAAAATCAATTGAATTTAGTGCAAATACCCAATTAAAAGGTGATAAATAACAATGAAAACTTTGTATGAAAATCTTCATCAAAAAATGAAACTTCAAATGCCATAGATACGTTTTGGAGATATCACTAGTGTCGGCCAGGGCGTGCTCACTTCTTTTGTCCTCAACGGGGGCATTATTGCCGCCACTAGAATTCCGAGGGATGGCATTCCCTTCACTAGGGTTCCATTCGCCGCCACTCTTCAGGTCGTCTACCAACTACGACACTGGTTCGGGTGTGGGACAAGAGGTGGCCCGGCCTAGGGATCTCGCGGTCGATTTGACTGAGGGGATACATGCTACAAGATGCGTAGCTTTGGCCTAGCACTACTAGGAAAACGATTATAGGTAGATTTTAATTCTGTGGCGCATATAGGAAAAATGCTCCACTAAAATTAATTATGTGGCGCATATAGCATATGCTTCACAGAATTCTTGTAATTCTATATGCGCTACAGAAAGTGAGAATTCTGAGACGCATATAACCATATGCGCCAAATTCCTGTGGGTCCCATGTGGGCCTGACCCAGCACATGGACAGGCCAGAATGTCAATTCTGTGGCGCATATAGCATATGCGTCATAGAATTCTTACTTTCTGTGACGCATATATCTATATACGCCACAGAATTTTGACATTCTATGGAGCATTTGCCGTATGTGTGCCACAGAATATGCGAAAAAGTGGCATCCCCTCCTACCTACCACTACACCAGATACAATCTAAACCCTAACCCTAATCTAGATATAAAAAAGTGACTATCCCCAAACCCTAGCTGGCCCCTACCCAATCCACTCCTGGAGACACACCGTACCCCGCAGCCACTAACCCAAACGCACGCAGTCAACACGACACACGCACACCCCCGCTCCCGAGCACGCCCCACCTCTCGCTAACGGCCCCACCTACCCCACTTTCCCTCATCGCTCGTGCGGGATCCTCGTCCTCGACCCCAGCACGCCATCGCTCCTCGTGCGACCCTCTCCCGGGCCCGACCCCTCCCCGTCGCCACGGACCGATGCCACCTCTCCTCGTCGGCCACCCTCTTCCCCACAGAGCGTCGCGGCCGTGCCAGGCTCACCGCCCAAAACTTCCTGCGCCGCCTCTTTCTCCCGCGTCCGCCGCCGACCTCACCTCACCGAGCCTCCGCCCCAGGCGCGCCGCATCCCTCTCGCCTACGGCCACCACCCCGTCATCCCTCTCCCAGGTTGCGCGTCACCAAGCTCGCGCTGCCTGCCGAGATCCCCGCGTCGGCCAGCTGCAGCAAGGTCTGCCCCCTCTGCTCGGGACCCCATCACCGTCGTCCCCTGCGGCCAGATGCAGCAAGGTCTGCCCCCTCTGCTCGGGACCCCACCACCTTCGTCCCCTGTGGCCAGATGCAGCAAGGTCTGCCCCCTCTACTCGGTAAGCTTGCTTACAAAACATCATCGATTGTGTTACTGAATGTTCCAATAGATGCCTGATTGATAAGCTTGCTTACAAACATTATTATGAGTTCCTATGATGCCAGACTATTAGTGATTGAAATTAGAGATGAGGAAGAACAAGGTGGTATCACAGGCAACGACGAGATTTCCATATCATGAACAGACTAGGTATCATCAAGGACTGCTAGTAATTTGGTATATCACAACTCTCTCTACAAAGTGGTAGCCCAAGCGGATACACCCTACTGACCCTGTTTTGTGCTATATTAATGTTGCATCATTTTGTACACCCGGGGTGCAGGTAATCAAGTGGCATGGACTAGACAGTACACAACATCTGACTTGCTTTTCTGGACTAGACAGTACACAGTTCTTATGGTTACTCCTTCAATTTTCTGTAGACCTCAGCGTGTCGAGAACGGTCTGATGCAGTTGTAAGTTATGTGAGTGAGATGAACAAGTACTTGTACACTTATTCGGTTCTAAGTGATGTGATTGATGAATACTTGTGAACATTCATGCTTGTTGATGTATTATATATGAACTTGAACATTTGTACTGTTTGTTGATGTATTATATGTGATTGATGAACACTTGTATGTGAACTTGAACACTTGTGAACATTTCCTATAATATACATGTTAAATACCTATTAAATACCTGTATTTGTACTAGATTTTGAAAATTTCAAAATTCTAAAAAAAGATTCTGTGGAGCATATGGCTATATGCGTCACAGAATTCTGTCCCAGATTCTGTGGCGCATATGGCCATATGCTCCACAGAATGTTGAGAATTCTGTGGCGCATATGCATATGCGCCAAAGAATTTAAATTTTAGTGACGAGGATTTAGTGGCGACAACCATATACGCCACATAATTCTAATTTGGTGCGCCACTGATAACGTTTTTCCTAGTAGTGTAGGACCCGGTGACTTGGACTCACCTTGTGGCATGTGCAATGGCTAGGGGCCTAGGTGAGGTTCTCCCACCATTGTCGGTTTGTCCTTAGTGATGTGGCCCATAGCGTGTGCACCAATTCCCGATATGTGTCCCACCTATTCTCCCCCACACTCCTAGTTTAGGTCGGATGGTGTCAAGGACTTGAAACTAGAACCCTTCCAACCGTACCTCGAAGATCATGATAGTTCGTGTATTTGTATTGTAAGTATGCTAAGGCCAACTAGTATGGATAAACATTATATTATCCTGGTTCGGGCCCTAGATATTTTATATTTGTCTGAAGAACACAATATGATTACAATGGGGGTCACTTGGTGAGGTCAATGCTAACTCATTGAATTGTGCATCTAATCTAGGGTTTAGGCAATATGGTTTATGTCATTGATGGCTTGGGTTGGTCTAGACTATGTCTATCCCATTTTCGCCCCTTTTCGCATGCCTTGTCTTTGGTGCCCCCTTCTGTACAAATAGGTCTTCCTTTCTTGTGCACCAAGTCTTGATCGACTTCCTTAGTACGCTGAGTTGGATATGACTCATCTAGCCAGGACTCTGGTGTTGCACACAGAGCGGGTCAGTGGAGTCTCCTTGACCTTAGAGGGCTGGATGTGAGTGCTTGTCCGTATGTTGTAATAGTATGGAACGGCCCCATATATTGTCGGCAGTGGGTCCTCGGGGTGTTTCTTAGTAGTGTGGTGCTAGATCATGCCGCATGCTTTCTTCCCCGATCTCTCCTTCCTCTGTCCACCTCGCCATGATCTAGGAGTGGTCTAGGGGGCGGCTAAGGGACCAACATGACAACGATAGTGACAGGTGGGGACGAGAAACAAGATATGTGGGTACGACTATCTCGAGAGCAGGAAAATAGCTCTAGGCGGGATAGAAACCAGAGGATGGATCCCTTTCCCAAGGTCTCCATGCCCTTGTGGTAGTTGATCACCATCACTTAAGCTAGAGAGGTGGCGATTCGATGATGAGCGATTTAAATCTAGGAGAGCTAGATCCGGTTTATGTATGGGGAAGATGATCACTACTAGGCTGCATGTTCGTGTCCACAATTGCGTTCCTCGTGCAAGTCTAAAGGTCATGTCGTAGCCAGGGCCGACTATGACCCTGGGAGACCCCGCCTAGGGCCCATGCCTGGGGGAGGGGGGTGTTCTATACCCACCTGCCCACGTGTTTTGTTGTTTTAGGCCGGGAAACGCACACAGTCGGAACAACGACACAATCGATCTCCTCTAGTCGACTACTCGACTAGTCTTTAAATCTTTGTTTGCCTCCTCGCAGTCGTGGCACAACCGCTTGGAGAAGTGGAGATCACCTTGACTTTCTGACCGAGCCGAGGAATTTCAACTAAGTCAGACTTCTGTTGCGCCTCGCCCAATCCCCTGCTACGTGTTCATTCGTCCACGAATAATGAATTAGTGATGACAACTCAAGCATTATTTTTATGGAGTCATTTGAACTCGGTTCTTTTAGTCTTTAAGTGCTTAACAATTATGTACAAACATCTTAGAAGAATGTGTGGCTGGATGTCAATTTTTAATATTTGCAAGTATACATGTCTATATATTCAGATATACCGTACATATATATTAGTCTTAGGGTCCATGTTGTCAACTTCACCCTAGGGCCTCCCAAAATATAGAGCCGACCTGGTCATGGATACTTGTCTTGGTTCGGTGGGACCTTTATACTTTGGAGATGTATTGCGTTGTAACGAGGGATTTGAGTTTTTATTATGCCACATAGGCTACTTAGTGCTTTGACAACGTGCTTTACATAACCTTCTTAGTGGTTGATGATATTTGTGGGACCTATTCACATATTTTGATTAGGCTTACTTTTCCAGGATTATTATTTTCGTGCCCCTCGTTCGTTAGTTGTACTCACTTTTCCCCAGCCGCTTATTTTTTCCTCACTTTTCTCCGACTCCTATTATAGAACTCTCACATCGGTTTGAAACTCGCTCTGCATCGGGTCTCGTTAGTGGACCCTCGCTGTTATGTGCTGACAAGTGGGGCCGCATTTAGGTGGGTCCCATAGTGGACCCTCGTCGTTACGTGCTGACAAGTAGGACCCACCCCATTACGTGATGACAGGTGGGGCCACATTCAGTAGGGTCCCGTAGTAGGACCCCCATGGTGTGGGGCCGGCTTGTTGGGAACGCGTTTTGGGGGATGTGGTGTGGGATCATGTGGGGCGCGTATGGTAGTTACGTGCGTCCTGTCATCTAAATTGGAAGATTTTTTTTTATTTTTTTTATGATTGGCCTATTTAAGAGCGCCTTTTCTCCTTTATGTTGCTAATAGTTGTTAGTTTTGCCCAAAAAGACAGCGAATCTAGAGCAGTTTCTCTCTTTATTCATGGTTTCTTTTGGCCCTCGTATTTTCCCAATCTGACAACAAATCTAACCAGCACTATAAATATGTAGATGAACAGAGCAGATATAGATAAAGCAGCTAATAAAGGGTTATATAGTACGATACTTAAACTAGGTTCAACAATTAGGCTGCTCAACAACAGCAGCTTACAAATTCAACACAGACAATAAAAAAAGAAGCTGCTTTACAGTAGCAGCAACAACAACATCAGCACCAGATCAGTGGCCCCTCATGGCCTGCGCTAGGAGGGCCTCCGCCTCCTCCCTGTGGCGCTTCCTCCACTTCCTGCTGCCCAGTCCCTTGACCTTGGGCGCCTTGGGCTTGATCGGGGGCATGCGACCCTCCTCGATGAGCACCTTCTAGAGGTTGCGGAGGTGAAAACCGAGCGCCTTGTGTTGGGCTCTGAAGGCGTTGGCATTCTTTGATGGGCCACGGGTCTTCACGTCCTCGGCATGCATCACGAGGTAGTTTAAGTCGGTGGCGAGGCTCCTGGTGCAGAAGGGGCACCTGTAGACGTTGCCGATGAAGAAGCCGTTGAACTGGCCAGACTTCATCTTCCTCAGCACCTGACGATTCTTGGTGTCCATGGACTCATCGTCGCTGCAGACGTCGCTGCTATCCACCTATTACAAAAAACGGTAGCATGCAATAAGGACATGATTGAGATATCATGATTATCAGGATTGATTACTTGCATAAATTAACTGATTGAGATCCCCTGATTATTCCCTAATTCCCAAATCTCAAACCAAATCGAATACTGATCCCAACTACAGATCGGTGCTAGTACTGATCTCAACTACAGATCGGTGCTAGTACTGATCCCAACTAGGGGCATTCATCAAAATACGAGATCTAACACAATAAGATTAGCTACTGTAAAAGTACCTAGCATCCACCGATTAGCTGAGCCCTAATAACACACGATCTAGCATCCAACGATGGGAATGGGGGAAGAACAAAGGAAGGGGAGAAAACCCTAGTTACCTCTGACCATGGGTCGGCTAAGCTGGTGTCGAAGGGGTTCTCCGGCCTGATGTAATCGTTGTCCCCGTAGGGGTCCCAGTCGTGCAGGATCTGCAGAAGAACGGCGGGGGCCTGTATGGGGATGGGGGCCTCCTCGCCGACGGCTATGGTGGAAGCGAGGACGGGGGTCTGGACGGGTATGGCGGCTGCCTTCAATGCCTCGACGGGGGCCAGTACGGGGACGGGGGCCTCCTCGTCGACCGCCTTGGAGGCGACGATGGACACCGCGCCGTTCTTCTCCATCGCCGGCGTGGTTGGGATTTTCTTGGGGGTTTGCAGAAGGTGATGGGACAGTGGATATGGTTGCGTGAGTGAGTGAGCGAGTGAGTGATGAGTGAGAGTGAGGAGGCCTCTATAAATGTGAAGTGAGGAGACATTTCGTTGCACCACCGTGCACCGCGTAACAGCACGTGCTACTGCACCGTGCACCACATAACCGTGTGCGCTACTGTATCGTGCACGGCCACACGCGTCCACTACCACCCCGTGCACCACGACACGCGTATCGCGCGTCACGTTTTCCCCTCGTGTCTAACCTTATCCACTTAGTTGTGCTTAGTTATACCCTCGAGTGTAGCACTGGAAGTTTGGTTGTACTCAGTTTTGCACTCCAATACTAACACTGCCGTGTGCAATATACTCACTTTTACCCTCCGGTGGCTGGTCAACAGAGAGTCAACAAATAGATTTTAGCTAGCTAATTGAGTCATTTTATGCACAACAAATTCAAAAAGATCAAAACATAGTGGCATCTACCCAGAGAGACTTATTATGTGACCTGCTACCAAAGAAATGTATATAAATCAAGTTTTAATCTAAATCACCTACTATCTATGAAGGTTCATGGCTTTCTACAATCCTCTCTCCAAAACGTAATTTGTCCGAATGAGGCAATAATTTTCAAACTGATGTATATTTGAATTTCAAATAGTTTGATGTATGCAATATGTATTTTATTGTATAAAAGAAGCATTTTACATTTTTAAATCTCTTTTTGATTTATATTTGAACCCCTTGTCAGTTTTTTTCTTGATTTTTAAGTTCTACTCAGGTTTCTCCCCCCTCTTAGTGACAAACTCTCATACTTGTGCTTATCTTGGCTGTTACACTTTGATTGGTCGAGACAGTTATCACACGGATCGTACCCACCAATCGTTGATCCTCTGATCGATTCTCTGTGATCTAGCGGACATGATAACCCCTCTATCTGTCAGGGGGCACCCTCTATCCATGCAAAATAACGAGTTTGTCGCCGATGTTTTAACTCAATAAACAAATGATTTTGAATATAATTTGAAGGTAAAGTGTTCAAAGGTGTATAATTTTTGCATTATATTTCACTCCATGTCCTAAGTGCAATTTTAAAGAGTTTAAAGGTGTATAATTTTTGCCATATGCAAGTTTATGCATTACATCCCTACATTCTATGAAAATGATAATCTCTCAAGATATTCTTAGCACATCATTATCACGTATTAAGTGCGATTTCACAGTGTTCAAAGGTAAACACCCTTTTCCTTTACATTAAGAGTTGTATATTTTTTCAATTTGAAAGTGTTCAAGAGTAGTGTCAATTATAAACACTCTATTATATTAAGAGTTGTATAATTTTTCTGTTTGAAAGTGTTCAAGATTAATGTCAATTATAAACACTATTTTACATTAAGAGTTGTATAATTCTTCAATTTGAAAGTGTTTAAGAGTAGTGTCAATTATAAACACTCTTTTACATTAAGAGTTGTATAATTTTTTTAAAATTTGAAAGTGTTCAAGAGTTGTGTCAATTATAAACACTCTTTTACATTAAGAGTTGTATATATTTTTTAATTTAAAAGTGTTCAAGAGTTGTGTCAATTATAAACACTCTTGTATATTAAGAGTTGTATAATTTTTTTTAATTTGAAAGTGTTTAAGAGTAGTGTCAATTATAAACACTCTTTTACATTAAGAGTTGTATAATTTTTTCAATTTGGAAGTGTTCAAGAGTTGTGTCAATTATAAACACTCTTTTACATTAAGATTTGTATGTTTTTTTAATTTGAAAGTGTTCAAGAGTTGTGTCAAATATAAACACTCTTTTACATTAAGAGTTGTATAATTTTTTTAAATTTGAAAGTGTTCAAGAGTTGTGTCAATTATAAACACTATTTTACATTAAGAGTTGTATTTTTTTAATTTGAAAGTGTTCAAGAGTTGTGTCAATTATAAACACTCTTGTACATTAAGAGTTGTATAATTTTTTTTAATTTGAAAGTGTTCAAGTGTTGTGTCAATTATAAACACTCTTGTACATTAAGAGTTGTATATTTTTTTAATTTGAAAGTGAATCACTAGCCGTGCGAGAGTTGTACCAATTATAGTTTCAGACCGTGCGAGAGTTTCATAATTATAAACAGTCTTGCAAACCAACTAAATCTCCACTGCTCTATGGGAATTTACAATAGATTTTAGGAAGATTTTATCTATCTCTAAGAGTTATGGAGGTTGAAACCACCGCTGGGATGTAAAATCCAGAGAGATATTGTTCACAACCACAAATTAAGCCAGCACTGGATCAATCTTATTCGAAAATAAAGGCAGTTAGTTTGGCACCAGCAATTCGCGTTCAAATACTGCCAATAATCAACCCACAAAAGGGAAACGATGTTTACCCAGATGGAATTCATGTGTTAGATCCCTGCGATTCCACCCAATTTTCTCCATGTTTGATAGGGATAGACGGTGCACCAGCCGGCGTTGCATACTATTTCGCGAAAGGGGTAGATCTAGGAAGGGCGGGAGCAGAGCCAGAGGTGGAGTGGGCTCCACGGCTAGGGGGAGGGGCGGCTCTAGGGCCGAGGACGACATAAGGTAGGAGGGCACGACGGCGAGGCAGCGGAGCGGCGGTGTGGGAGCTGTTCCAGGCTTGGAGGGAAGCGAATGTTTTGGGTGAGCGAGAATGGCCGGTCCGACATGTCTCCATGTGGCCCCACTCTTCACCACGTATACAAGACTCATCCCAACACAGCCCCACCCTTCACCACGTATGCAGGACCCGTCCCAACACGGCCCCACTAGTCAGACATGTAACGGTCGAGGCCTCGTAACGTAACGCTCAACGCCCGACCCGCCCCAACGCGGTTCCACCAGTCATCATGTAACGGTCAAGCCTTTGACCTGTGACGACATCCCTCCGTCCGAGCGCCTGCGAGCGCCCTCGAGGATTTCTTAACATGGCGAGGGAAAAAGTGAGAAAAAGTTAAGCGGATGGGGAAAGTGAGTACAACTAACGAACTAAGAGCACGGAAATAAAAATCCCTACTTTTTATTAGAAAAACAATATGTTACTCTTTTCGATCCATATTAGTTGACTTAGATTCATCTAAATACGAATATACCTAGTCAAATTTTAGGCTAGATACATCCACATTTAGACAAATTTGAGTCAAGTAATATGGATCGAAAAAAGTATAAAATTTGGCTTGATGCATTTATCCGATGAAGAAACCAAATAACGAAAGCTTCCATTAAATGAACTATGTCAAGAGATGTCGGCCACTAATTCGTGACCGACTAGTGAGCAAATACGCAAGGATTCAATACTTGGAGCTTGAGCAAAGGAGGAACCACTTTAGAAGGCAAAGGAACAATCTCCCCCTTAAAGAAAAAAATGAAGCAAAAGGGCACCCCTTTTCATGCTAGCCGAATATGATTTAGGAAAGGACGACAGCCTCTTTTCTTTCTCTTTTGGTTTCTAGTTCTCCGGCCTTTGCTTTAGGTTCTCACAATCCCAACATTCTCGTCTTTGGGGTGTGTGAAAAGCTTAACATAGACACACGCAAAAGATGAAGTCACGAAGACATACTTAAACATGTATTTAGCACTCTTGCAGCCTCAAAGTTCGTTGCTTTAGGATCGTTAGGAAAGAAAGATCTTGCATCAGTTCCCTCTCTATCGATCATATGCTATGCACTGTAGCTAACATATTAGACTTTTTCACAAAATGTACTTCATGTGATTTTGAACCTTTTTTTCTTTTGCCTTATTACATACGAACCAAATGAGGCAAGGGTAAAACAGGATATGGGTCGTTGATGTTGCAACGATCATATCAGCAGTTCTATATCTTCTCTTAGAAAAAGCTATTCTCTCTAGTCCCGCAAAAAAAACTATTCTCTCTGTAAAATAAATTATCCAAAGAAGTCAAAAGTATGAACATTGTCGTGAATATGAATATGCACTTCCCTGAGAATCATACATTGATGCATCACTAAGGTCTCTTTTGCAGTCATGCAGTGGCGGAGCCATGATTTTTAGATTGGGTATGTGGGTATAAATTTTTCATCGCGACAATGTAAGACAACTAAATTCATAATGATGATAACATGTTGAGGATATCGTTTATCGGTAAAATTAGTGATTTTTGGGTGTATCGGCCGATTTATCGGGCGATAAATCGATTTATCGGACGATAAATTAAATAATCAGCTTATCTGTCACCTAGTGATAAGCGATAAATCAGCCGATAAATCGGCATATCGAACAATTTTTTAAACAGTTTGATAATCAAACTATACATTTTTTTTACAGCAGCGAGAACGTATTCTATAATTTAACATTGGAAGAACAAGTAGAAAATTTACAATTTAACTTCATGGTCTCCTATTTCAAAGTGAAAAATGATATCAACATCTTTTACTAGAAAGGTTAATTCACGTTCAAGAAAGATAGCCGATGCGATTGTTGCTATGAGTGCTACGGTGGAACAATAAATAAATTATGAAGTCAGAATAATCCTCTATTCTCAATTAAGAATTGGCCAAAATACAAAATTAGAAAGAATGAAAGCTCGGGCGGCCGGGCTTGCAGGCACGGGAGATGGATAAGCAGAGTTAGGCTTGACGGCGGCACCGCGGCAGGAGATTGGGCTGGGCACCCCGGCGATGGTGGCGCAGTACTCCGGCAGGAGGCAGCGGGTCGGAGCCAGCGGTCGGAGCCATGTAATTGTTTCTGTGATGGCGGGGCAGGCCGGTGGTACCTAGGTCGTTTCCCAGGAAAGAATAAAAAGGAAAATATGCGAGTGAACAAATGTTGTCCCACTGACACGTGGGGCCTAGTGGCAAACTGTTTTTCTGTAGGACCGTGTTTTGAGAGTATTTGTTCTATGAGGCGACTGATCCATACTGGAAAACACTTTTTGAGTACGCATACTTTTTCGGAGTACCAACTTTTATACAGTACTAGTATCTATCCATAGTTATGCTGATACAGTCGAATTTCAGTCTCCAGTGTGTGGCAACGTTGGAAATTGCCAAAATGATCTGACAGGTTGCACCAAGCCCCACATGGTATAACCCATGCATAAAATAAAATCACTTCAAATTCGAATCTACTATAGATAAAGTGGTAAAGTTAGAGAGGCTACGCAGTGTACCACGATCAGAAACATAGAGAATACTCCATATATATATGTCCATTGATTTTCCTTGCACCCAGCCACCCATATATATGTACGCTAAGCCACCTACCTAGCTAGGTCTGTTAGGCAATGATATAGTAGCTCTCGCCTGCATGATGCATGGGATAACTAGAACAACCTCTCTTTAGCATAGTACATGCATGTCTTCAAGCCCTCAAACTGGATCACTTCATTAGAACTCCAATATATATGTGATGATGAGACAAATCTGGAATGCTACTTTGATCAACTGTCCAGCTTGCCCGGTCACTCATGCATCTCTTGGGATTCGGTCGGCATCTTTCTTGATTATGCTTCTGGAGTTCTGGATACTAGGTATGTCTTTCAGCTTTTTTCTCCTTTTAAGATTGTGAATGGCGGTAGCCCTTTTTAGCACCTCAAGACTCTTGCATTTAGGTAAATCTTAATGTGATGAGTACTCAGAGGGACATGGATCGGAGGCTCTTCTGGTAGAATATTTTTTTTAAATGTTAGCAGGAGAACTGCTAAATCTATTGAATAGGTAGAAACTGGTCAAAAGATCGACAGATCCACGCTGCTCGGTTTATTAGAGGAAAACCGAATGAAAATCTGAACAACGTCAAGTCACATCTAAGCACGCAAGCACCTAAGCACAATGCCGCACACCCTCGCAAACCACATGCCCCTCTAACCAGAGACCACCTCCAAGACGATGCCCCCAAGAGGGAATGTGATGCCGAATAGCGCAGCCACCGTCCGATCTTAAAGATCAAATCTCGGGTTTCCCCTAGAACAAGACAGGAAATGCAAGCGAGGAATGCTACATCGACGTCGTTAGAAAGGAAGCGACGCTCGTAGGCACCACTGTCGACGACTCAGACCACAACCAGAGTATGGATTTTATAGGAAAACACATCAGCACAGGCCCAACAAGAAACAGTTAGTCACCAAGCCGTCCTTGTTGCGCTTGCCACCACAGCCAACCTCGCCTCCCGGCTAGCCCAACATGCTGCCAAACATCCTACCACTTCCTCGCACCGGATGGGAGGATGCAACAACCGCAACATCACCATATCAGACCCAAATTGGTCATGCGCTTCTGTGCCAGGGAGCTCACCACCTAGCACCGCCATGTCACAGGTTTTGTATCCGACCAGCATTTCCACCATGCCTGCTCTCCTCTCCTATGCTCCCCCGCTGCTCCATCGCAGATGCGGGACCAGTCAACGTATGCCTCCACATGAAGAGGTTTCATTAGGGCCCGCCCTCACTCTCTTTGCATTTGACGGCCAGGACGACCGCCACGCTGGCGCCGGTGGCGTTAGTGGCCAAGGATGGCAGGCAGACGGTGGATGTTCCTAGGGTTTGGAGGGTGCCCCCAGAGTCTCTTGAGCAAGCGACCTAAGATACAAAGCTTGGTTTTTTCCTGGGCATGACATTTATCCCGGGTTGGCAGCAACATCTACCAGACGAGCTGCAGGTTGCAACCATTACTGGCGGATCTTAGTGCAAGTCAGGAGTCGCCACTATCAATAGATGGTGTGATAGACATTGGGGTCGTGGCGCCAAGTATGTGATAGATGGATATGCGGTAGTTGGTTGTAGTCAGTATACCTTGCATCCAATCCCCCCTCTCCCACGAATAGGGATCGAAGGAGGTGTCGGAGCCACCGTAAGCGAGGTGGCGATATCCTCACCTTCTTCTGGCATCTTCTCCAATGGCATGAGTGGACATTTGTCCCGCTTAGAGCAACTCTAGAAGACATCGCTTATCAGCCCGCAAAGGGAAAGTAGGCCTGATATGCGGGTCTAGCTGTTTTTTGGGCTAGACCATACGGTCTGGACCCCATTTTTTTGCCGTCCCCTACTTCTCAACCGCTTCGACCACTATATATGTTGCTTCGGAGCGACCGATGTGGGTCACCCCTTCTCCCCCGCCACTGCATCGCCTCCCCCTCCTCCGCCAAATTCCATGCTGCCAGTGAGCAATCCCTCTCCCCAACCATAGATCCACGGCGCCGGAGAACCTCTATTGTATCTCCATGGTATCGGGAGGATCTCGAGCCAGCCATGGGGGCGGCCATATTGCACGCAGATCTACCGCCCGAGAGGATGCCGACGAGAGGGAGGAGCGGCACTGGAGGACCTCGAATGTTGTGCAAATCCGAGGCTCCTATCGGTTCACCCTATGCGGGAAGACTCCGACGCAAGCATTCTCGCTCCGTGAATCAAAGTATTGGAGAAGCCGCACCATGCCCACCGAGGCCTCGAGCTCCCACAACACCGCGTCCCAGACCGAGTCGAGCTCCCGCCGCCCGTTTTCCACCAGCGCGTCGAGCTCCCGCGGCCTTCCTCCGGTGAAGATGGAGGTTGTCGAGGCGGTGTCGGGGTCTGCACTAGGAGACTTGAAAGGATACGGATGTCGCCTAGAGGGGGGGTGAATAGGCGATTAAAACTTTTCCTAGAGTGGCTCAACAAAGGCGGAATTAAACTAGTGTTTACTTTGTAAAGCACAACCTAGAAACAACTAAGGTTTACCTATGTGCACCAACAACTTATGCTAAGCAATACAAACAACAAAGTGATAGCAAGATATATATTACTTCAAGCACGAAGGCTATCACAATGTAAAGTGCATAAGTAAAGAGCTCGGGTATAGAGATAACCGAGGCACACGGGGACACCGATATTTTACCGAGTTCCTCCCAACATGGAGTACGTCTCGTTTGGAGAGGGGGTGGTATCAAACCACCAAAGCCACAAAAGGCCTCCCTTATTCTCCGGTGAATTTCACCCCAATGGGATCGATCCACGCTTCCACTATCGGTGCACTTGTCGGTGGCAACCGGAACCTCTCACAAGGTTGGGGCACAACTCCACAACTTAATTGGAGGCTCCCAACAAATGCCACCAAGGCCACAATGCCACCAAGGCCACAAACCGTCTAGGGTTCCAAGAACCCAAGAGGGACAAGCTCCAATGAGTAACTCAAATCAAATCCTCCAAAGAGAACTCAAACCGATGCACCAAATGCAAATGGCAAGAACACCACAAAGGTGCTCAAATCTCTCTCTCCCAAGTTCCACCAAAGCTACAAAAGCTTATGGGGGAATAAGAGAGGAAGAACAATGGAGGAAATCCACAAAAGACTCCAAGATCTAGATCCCAATATGTTCCCCTCACTTAGAGGAGAGATTGATTGGTGGGATTGTAGATCTAGATCTCCTCTTTCAAATCCCTCAAGAATATGCAAGAATCATTGGAGGTATTGAGAGAAAGCAAGCTCAAGAAGGTCAACAATGGAGGGGAAACTTGCAAGAATGGTTAGGGAACCATTGGGTAAGAAGGCCCCTTAAATAGGTTCCCCGAAAATCCAACCGTTGAAGCCAAAAAAGCACGAATCCCGGTACTACCGGACATTCCCGGTACTACCGGACAATCCCTGGGGATCCCAGGTCGCCAAACGCACCCTTTTCAGTACCGACCGGTACTACGGAGCGGTACTACCGGACCTCCGGTACTACCGGACCCTGGTCCGGTACTACCGGTCATCCCTGAACGAAAACGGCCATAACTTTTGCATCCGGACTCCGATTTTGATGATCTTGGGCTCGTTTCGAAGAGGACAACAAGCTCTAAAAGATAATGCAAAGAAACATTATAGTCCAGCAAGGTAGGATATATCCAAATGACGAAAGGTTTAACCTCTATCAAAAAGATGAACCGATAAAACCTCCAACATCAAAAACGTAATAGAAAATGCATATGAAATCCGTTTTCGATGAACGAGAGCTTGTCATGGAGATTAACACAAGCTCTAAATCCTCACATGAGTAAGAACCAAATAATGGAAGGTTTTACCTATCTCTAAAATACAAACCGGTAAAACCTCCAAGATCAAAACGCAATAAGATATAAAAGGGAAATCCGTTTTTGATGGACTAGAGCTTGTTATGGAGATTACCACAAGCTCTATATCCTCACATGGATAAGACCAAATAACAACCAAATATGATGATGCAAGTATGCAAAGGTTTGATCTCTCTCCGAACGATGTGACCGAGTTACTCATTCGAGAGCCCTTCTTGATAGTACGGTTATCTATCCTAAACCCGGTCTCCCAACAAACATGAGACCGGCAAAAGGGAAAACCTATCAATATTATACCTTTGCCTTGAGCAATCCACTTGAGATCGATGTAGACGATCTTGTCCTTCTCAAGATGGACACCTTTCTTGATTCCTCATCACCGATCCATGATCACCGAGGATGGCAAGCATCAAACATGAGATCTTCTATAGATGGCGCATTTTGAGCTTGCACAACACATCTTCTTCTCATTTCATCTATCTTGAAGTCAACACATGCTCCAAGCAATGCCAATGGACAATTCCTACAAGTACAACTTAATACACACATTAGTCCATAAAGATTGTCATTAATTACCAAAACCACACATGGGGGCCCAACATGTTCTTTCAATCTCCCCCATTTTGGTAATTGATGACAATCCCCTTAAGAGGGTTTATATAAGGAATTTTAATGAATAAAATGGTAATACCAATATCAAATACTACAAAAGTATGTGATATTGGTACCACCATCATATATAGAGCAAACTCCCCCACAATCTATGCATGTGTGATGAACTTGAATTTCATTGCATATATTGCCAATCATTATCATTGGTGGAGTTTCCTCTATATACCACATGCTAAGCAACAACAAAGATGCAAGAGCATGAGAAGAAAATGCACAAGAACAAACTCAATGCATAAACCAACTTCCCTTAAACCCTCTAAAACTTCTCCCCCATTGGCATCAATTGCCGAAATGGGTGACAAGTTCTAGAAGGCAAATATAGTAATAATTCCTCCAAAGGTGTGTCTTCGCACATATCCAATGATGAATACTTGGGAGGGAGTAGAACTATATCGAGGACCCGAAGATTGCAAAAATAAAGTCAAATGATGCAAGAAACTACAAGGTCCGACAAACCAATTTGAAAACAACAAATGAGTCCAAATGGAAACAACAAGATATTATGATATGAGCAAAAGAGTGTTTTAAATAACAAATAGAGAAGCTCCCCAAGGTTTGTGCACAATTCAAAATAAATGTATTGGAATATATAATGCACAAATATGGAATCCTTGCTCCCCCATAAGCATTTAAAACACAACAAATGTGAAAGAATGCAAATGAGTATTATTAAATGAATTAGATGAGCTCCCCAAAGAGAATGCACCAATTATGGTAATTGCATTTGGGAACGAGGTGCATAGTCATGGACTCCTCACTCATCCAAATTCATTTAACAATACAAGACATGAAAGAACAAATATGAGTGTCCGAAGATGCAAACAAGAGGAACAAGCACTCATAGGAAAATAAATTTGGAAGCCACCGAAGAATCAAAAGGAATAGGAAGGTGGTCTCCAAGGATTAAAAATCAACTAAAATTATCTTCTCATATGTGTATATGTATCTAAGTGGAAAATATCACAAAGACATATTCCAAAGAAGAAAAATGCACACATCAAGAAGATTATACAAGAAAGCACATGAAAGGCAAAAATGAAGTCATAACATATATCAATAATATTTTTAAAGCATGGCCAAAGGCTCACATATATCTTATTGTACATAATGGACTTCAAACACAAACACACTACATATATTACAACTATCACCAAGGGAAAAGTTGAAAGTTGAAATATATGAAGAAAGGCAACAAGTATCATAAGAGAAAATAGACTAGCAAAATCTCACTATTGCATATGAGAGAAGTTGAGGAGATGATAGGCAATAAAATTGCTAGATTGATATATTTGGGATTGGAGGATCATATGCATGATTTTGTATAGTCCCAACTATATGTACTCATCTCAACTTATACACATTTACAATAGAGTGTTCTCTTAAAGCCATGGATAGAACTACAACAATTACAAATACATGAATTCATGCTAGAAGGCAACCGACAAACGGTTGGAAACAAGATATATGAGCATGAGAAAGAGATACTTGTTACCGAGATATAATTGGTAGGATGTAGAGTATATGAATTCGTTGATCATCCTATAGCTTGACTCAACTTTTCATGTACGCACCACTTCTTCAAAATTGAAAGACAGGCATCCAATATATCTCCAATGTACCTAAAACACAATTAAGTACAAAATGGTCCCCAAACTTATTGGGTCCAAAGTAGTTAGAGAAACTACAATACATAGGAGAGACTCCACATAATTATGTGCACATTGATATGAAATTGAATTTCATGCACAACTTAGCCGATGGGAATTGGTTGAGTTTCCCCTATATATTGGATCAAAGAAAGCAAGCATGCCATAATATAATCATATAGTAAATATGCATGCATGAAGCTTTCAAGAACCAAAAAGGAGATACAATTTGAACAAAATACCAAGTAAATCGAGATTGCACACACAAGAGTGTGACATGACAAACGATGTCCAAATTGTATCAACGAACCAATTCAACACATGAAAGATCACAATTTCAACAAATGAACTAGGCATAATCCAAGGAGCAAAAGATAGATAGAAATAAAAATGCTCAAGGATTTATCTCATTCTAAAATGGTCAAATCAAGAAACAAGGAATGAGACAAAACCAACTCCCAAAAAGAGCAAGGTTCCAACAAGAAACCAAACTCCCCAAACTTCACATGATGGCACAAGTACCAAAATGAAAAGATTGAGGTTCCAAGCACATAAAACATGATATGGATCAAAACAAAGAAGCATAAATATGAGTGTTCTAAATAATATAGGATAGCTCCCCCATGGATAGTGCATTTTGTAGGATTTTCCTTTTAAATGCAAAATGCACACAAATGGGATCATCACTAGTACCTATAATAAGTAAAACACAAGAGGATATCAATAAAATAAGAAGATCCACAAGAAGCAAGGAAGGCTTGGGAGACAACACAAAACATTTTCTTGGCCAAATATAGGATAAAATTAAGCAAGGGCCAAAGTGAATATGATCAATGAATTCTACCATAAGTTGGGTACTCATTGTCCAAGGACAAGAAATAGAATAATTTTCCCAAGGTAGCTTGCATGGATATCCAAGATCATAGTCACAACAAGAAGCATATAACTAAATATAAGAAATTGAGCATGATACTTCGAACAAGATTCTTGGTAGCTTCCCCAAGTCACACAATCACTAGTGAATAGAGTAACTTGAAGCAAATGGTTTCCATGAGGATTTATATATCTAACTATGAGGAAACGCATACCAAGAAACACTCTCATATACAAGATCCAAAATAAGATCAATAAAGCTATTCATGCAAATAGGAACTTGTATGAGCCAATGTGTCACATAGGCGCTAGATAATTATCAATATCAATTCTAAGTGACATAACCTCGAATATTCACATTTTCTAGGATTGTAATATGCACTAAGCATAAGACTCCCCAATAATGTGATACTACCATAAAAACAACACGAGGCAAAAGGATACAAATAGAGATAATTAATGGACATTATAAAACTTAAATTTCTCATGAGAATTATACCACATAGAGACTAGACAAGAATCCAATATAAATACTAGGTGGTAATCCTCATGTACACACATTTTTAGGATTATGGAATGCCTAAGCATAACACTCCCCCAAAATAGGATAATCCATTAATTTCTCACAAGAGCCAAATAGGATACCAAATATAACCAAGCAAGGCTCAAACACAAGAAACACACATACATGGTGTGCCACCTAATCATACACAAATAATCTTGATTTCAAGATAATTAAGTGGATAGCACAACATGTACAAAAACATGGAAGATATAAAACCAACACATGCACAAAGGGGCGAGTAACTTTCAATGTAAAGAGTTTAGCATATGTTACCGCAAGGAGGAACATTGTAAATATAATATAATCAAGATAATCAAAATGGCTTGGCTTGACAATAATAATTGATGAAGATCCCTCAATTCTTCATAATGTAGCCAAGACTCCAATGCCCTCCAAAACACACCTATTGATCAAGTTTTGGTTTGTTGGTCCCCAACCAAGTTGGGTCCTAAGAGGTTAGTCACAATAGGTTTGGCAACCCAAATGGTTCTTTTCTTGACACCACATTGAGCATCAACAAATTTGGCAAACACATTGCCAACCTCATCCTTCCAAAGAGAATAAGCATCATCAATAATGATAGGGTTGGATGAGGAGATACCGAGAGTGCATGAGGAAGAAATATGCCCCTTTTCACGGCATATGTAGCAAGTTCTACTCTTGCCATCTTTCTTCTTAGGAGAAGCCACAACTCGAGGAAGAGCTCGAGTAGTCCTCTTAGGAAGAGGCCCATTAATGACTTGAGGTGGAGCTTGAGGCCGCTTCCCTTGTTGCTTCACACTAAGAGGCTTTTTCTTCAATGGGCAAGATCTAACATGGTGCCCTTCTTCCTTGCACTTGAAGCAAACAATGTTGGCCGGATTCTTGACTTGATCTTGGCCATTCTTCTTGTTGTCCTTGTTCTTAAACTTGATAGTGGACTTGTTCTTGACATTAGATTTGAATCCAAGCCCACTCTTGTCATTGGGGGATTTTTGCATACTCAAGATTTTGTTGAGTGTGACCTTCCCTTGTTGAACATTTTTCAAGTCATTCTTCAAAGAAGTGACTTGAGCCTTGAGCTCTTTGATTTCCTCTACATGGTTAGTTTCAATACAAGTAATAGAGGAAGTAGATGCTACATTGTTAGAGCAACAAGGCATGGAATGTAATTCATCACGAGATATAGCATGGTTGTGAGAGGATGAATTACAAGGACTAGCACATGGCAATATAACATTTGGAGTAGATATAGTGCTAATGTCCACATGAGGCCCACTAGATGTTACCTTTGACATGATGGCCCCATGAGCCAACTTTAGCCTACCATGGGAGACTAGGAGATCCTCATGCGAGCTTGAGAGCTTATCATGGCTTTCTTCTAATTTCCCATAGTTGCTAGTTAGCAAAGCAAGTTGAGCCTTTAGCTCAACATTCTCCTTCAAAATAGATGCTTCACAAGAAATAGAGTTAGTAGCACAAGCATCATTACTATTAGCAAGAGGTGAGGGCAACTTGTCAAGCTCTTTTGAACATGAGGCTTTAAGTTGCTCATGTGACTCGGTGAGTTTGATGAGCTCACCCTTTATGACCCTAGAGCCATTTTTGAGGTGCTCAAAATCCTCAACAAGTTTAGCATAAGCAACTTCAAGTTCATCATTTTTAATCTTGAAGGAGTTAGCCACCGCAAGTTCTCTATCATGGTATTCCTTTACTCTAGATAATTCTAGAGTAAAAGTCTCCTCAAGAGATTCTTTGGTGGTTTGTTCTTCTTCAAGGGAGTCCTTTACTTGAGCAAGTTCATTAGCATATTCATGCTCAAGTGCAAACTTTTCATCAATTATGTTTTCTTGCTCCTCAATTAGATCATTGCCTTCTATAGCATAATTCAAGATTTCAAGAAGGTTGGAGGAAGCAAGTTTATTTTTGTAGAGAGCACTATAGACAACCTCTCCCATTTTCTTAATAGATGTAATATCATACTTACCTCTATAATCATCATTATCATTCTCAACCTCATCATCATCATCATCATGAGATACAATGGGATCCAAAGAGGTTACCTTTGTTCCCTTAGCCATAAGGCACATGTGAGAACCGGAAGAAGGTGATGATGAGATTGCACCTGTAGCTCTCTTCAAGACCTTGTCTTGGCCCATAGAATCTTCATTTTCCTCTACATGGTTAGCAACACAAGCACTAGAGGAAATAGAAGCATTTTTATCATGGCAACAAGACAACATGAGCATATCATCATGAGATTTATTTAATTCATTTCTACATGATATACAAGGACTATTAACACAAGCATGTGAGGAATTTTGAGTGCTAGAAGTGTTAAGGTCCAAAGATAGATCATTGCAACTAGATAGATATGCGGGATTGCAAATAGTGAACACACTATCCATATTGCAATTTCTATCACCACTCACCATATCATTACCTTGTGAAAAGTCACATGTTGGTGAAGTGGTAGAGGATGAGAACTCATCTCGACCGGAAGTGGAAGCAACACAATCATCCTCAATAATGTTGGACTTGCTATATTTATCTTGAAGCTTGGTCCATATCTCACGAGCGCTTGAATAAGGCATGATAGACGAAAGAACTATATTGCTCACAACATGCAAAAGAATTTTAGTAGCTAGAGCATCTATATGAGAGTTCAACTTCTCCTCTAAAGATTCGTTTTGGGTATCCATAGGAGAAGAGAAACCCACATATAGATAGCCCTCGATAATTGGGTGAATTTCCCGAAATAAATTAAGCATGCGAATTTTCCAAACATCATAATTTGTGCCATCGAATGTGAGCGTGTCCTTGTGCACTAATCCCCTAGCCGACATCTTTACTCTCAAGGCGGTGAAGCCTAAAATGAGAGACCGGGCTCTGATACCAATTGAAAGGATACGGATGTCGCCTAGAGGGGGGGGGGTGAATAGGCGATTAAAACTTTTCCTAGAGTGGCTCAACAAAGGCGGAATTAAACTAGTGTTTACTTTGTAAAGCACAACCTAGAAACAACTAAGGTTTACCTATGTGCACCAACAACTTATGCTAAGCAATACAAACAACAAAGTGATAGCAAGATATATATTACTTCAAGCACGAAGGCTATCACAACATGGAGTACGTCTCGTTTGGAGAGGGGGTGGTATCAAACCACCAAAGCCACAAAAGGCCTCCCTTATTCTCCGGTGAATTTCACCCCAATGGGATCGATCCACGCTTCCACTATCGATGCACTTGTCGGTGGCAACCGGAACCTCTCACAAGGTTGGGGCACAACTCCACAACTTAATTGGAGGCTCCCAACAAATGCCACCAAGGCCACAATGCCACCAAGGCCACAAACCGTCTAGGGTTCCAAGAACCCAAGAGGGACAAGCTCCAATGAGTAACTCAAATCAAATCCTCCAAAGAGAACTCAAACCGATGCACCAAATGCAAATGGCAAGAACACCACAAAGGTGCTCAAATCTCTCTCTCCCAAGTTCCACCAAAGCTACAAAAGCTTATGGGGGAATAAGAGAGGAAGAACAATGGAGGAAATCCACAAAAGACTCCAAGATCTAGATCCCAATATGTTCCCCTCACTTAGAGGAGAGATTGATTGGTGGGATTGTAGATCTAGATCTCCTCTTTCAAATCCCTCAAGAATATGCAAGAATCATTGGAGGTATTGAGAGAAAGCAAGCTCAAGAAGGTCAACAATGGAGGGGAAACTTGCAAGAATGGTTAGGGAACCATTGGGTAAGAAGGCCCCTTAAATAGGTTCCCCGAAAATCCAACCGTTGAAGCCAAAAAAGCACGAATCCCGGTACTACCGGACATTCCCGGTACTACCGGACAATCCCTGGGGATCCCAGGTCGCCAAACGCACCCTTTTCAGTACCGACCGGTACTACGGAGCGGTACTACCGGACCTCCGGTACTACCGGACCCTGGTCCGGTACTACCGGTCATCCCTGAACGAAAACGGCCATAACTTTTGCATCCGGACTCCGATTTTGATGATCTTGGGCTCGTTTCGAAGAGGACAACAAGCTCTAAAAGATAATGCAAAGAAACATTATAGTCCAGCAAGGTAGGATATATCCAAATGACGAAAGGTTTAACCTCTATCAAAAAGATGAACCGATAAAACCTCCAACATCAAAAACGTAATAGAAAATGCATATGAAATCCGTTTTCGATGAACGAGAGCTTGTCATGGAGATTAACACAAGCTCTAAATCCTCACATGAGTAAGAACCAAATAATGGAAGGTTTTACCTATCTCTAAAATACAAACCGGTAAAACCTCCAAGATCAAAACGCAATAAGATATAAAAGGGAAATCCGTTTTTGATGGACTAGAGCTTGTTATGGAGATTACCACAAGCTCTATATCCTCACATGGATAAGACCAAATAACAACCAAATATGATGATGCAAGTATGCAAAGGTTTGATCTCTCTCCGAACGATGTGACCGAGTTACTCATTCGAGAGCCCTTCTTGATAGTACGGTTATCTATCCTAAACCCGGTCTCCCAACAAACATGAGACCGGCAAAAGGGAAAACCTATCAATATTATACCTTTGCCTTGAGCAATCCACTTGAGATCGATGTAGACGATCTTGTCCTTCTCAAGATGGACACCTTTCTTGATTCCTCATCACCGATCCATGATCACCGAGGATGGCAAGCATCAAACATGAGATCTTCTATAGATGGCGCATTTTGAGCTTGCACAACACATCTTCTTCTCATTTCATCTATCTTGAAGTCAACACATGCTCCAAGCAATGCCAATGGACAATTCCTACAAGTACAACTTAATACACACATTAGTCCATAAAGATTGTCATTAATTACCAAAACCACACATGGGGGCCCAACATGTTCTTTCAAGACTGCATCGATGACAATCAGGACATCAACAAGGTCGCCGCGATGTTCGAGGTGGTGCAGGGGTTTGCACCATGGGACTATGTCGATGATGCCCACCTCCCCTGTGGCATCGCCTTGGTGTTGGAAAATAGTCATCGTGTCACCGATAAGAAAGAGGAGTGGCTCCGGGATAGTGGCAAAGCTAGGGGACTAGCAGGGGCCCTGGCCCCTATGGCATTGTGCAACCTTGGGATTTTTTTTGCTTAAGGCTAGTTTTAGACAAAATTTTAAGAGGAATTAGCTTTGCCCCCCCCCCATTTCGAAAGTTATGAGGTTTGGACCTCTCTAAGATCTAGTCCTACCTTCGCCCCTACTCCGGGAGATGGAGGAGTATAAGAAGTTCTTCGTCGACCTCGACCTCGACCCCGGCTAGTGAGCCGCTGCCCGCTTCACCGCCACAGTAGTAGGCCCCGGCGAGGTTTCCCAGACCACATTTTGGTAATTTAGGTGTCGTGGCAGCGACATGTATTTTCCACTCTTTTGTGAATGTTGCTATGTAATCTAAACTCGTATGGGATCTTGCACTTCAAATTATCCCGCGAAATGTGTTTTTAAAATATACAGCTTGCAAATGCGGTGTCTAATCTCCGCGACTACAATCAACCACCGTTTTGGGGTTTGCAGTACACTGTATGTTCAACTATCCAGTGTCTGCTAGGGTTGCTGTAGAGGTCCCAACCTGATAAGGTAGAGATCCATGTGTTTACAATGCTAGTCCCTGGATCAATAGCTAGCATCCACAGTTTAAGATGTAATATCAAGAAACAAAGGTAATATTACAACTTATAACCAGGAATAAAATAATACATTACATCTTACATAGCTCATTTGGCTATCTCATTACAATGCAACAGATATAATTAAGTAGCATGGAGTCTTTCATCTTCAAAGTGCCACAGGCAATCATGTTGGTTGTAGACTTGTAATCCTATTCAACACCCTTCACTAACATCAAACAAACCTGCAACATAATAAGTTACAGCCACAAGGGTCAATGCATTTGAATTGTATTGGCAAGTGATACTATGGTAGAATAGTGGTATCTATCATCTATATGCATTTGGCTAAGTGTATCTTAGGCTTGCTTTTCTCAAAATAAGGTTTTCCTTATAAGTTGAAAACACTAAGTTTTTGTTTGTCAAAATCACCCAAGGCATCTACAAATTAAAAATTGAAGATCCTTTAACCCTTGTTCAACCACAAGCTTTTAACTTAGAAATTGGGATGAGGGGATCCTTGATAGCTTCCATGTCTTGATGCTCAATTTCTCCATTGCCGAGGACACGACTAAGTACTTAGATTTTACTCTCTCGAGAGGTGATGCACTTTCCCCACAAGACTCGACATGCATTGAGACAAGATCTTTCAGAAGCCTTCCCTTAGACCAAATGGACGCGCTCCATCCTATCACCCCCTACCACCAACTTCCTATCTGGCTAAGTTATTGCAACCTATATGATCCAGGCAGAGCCCATAATGCCATGTGGCTGCACTTGAAGCTTCTCAACATTTGACATCTCAAATCTCTTTGTTCCTGGGTGGCCTTCCACAAGTGAGATACACTAGGGTAGGCCATAAATATGGGGCCCTGTGTAACCACTCAACATAATCCATTCACATCATTCCACCCATGTGATTCATTTACATAGTTGTTTTATTAAACAAAACACAAGTCATTGACTTAAAAATATTTCATAGCATGAATATAATCCACCCTTGTTTTCTACTAGCTAGGCTAAGCATAATAGTAGCAAGAATCTTAACTTAGGGAAAATCTACTAAGGCATCATCTACTAGTTTTTCCCAAGGCATAGTTTATACTTAGAAAAATTCCATGCAAGTCCTACTCAAAATATCACTAATGCATAGTGAAAATAATAGGAAAAAAATGTATGAAGCACCACTTTCCTTTTTACTAGAGAAACTAGATTCACTCCTTGATCTTGCAATAGTCACACTCTTCAAATTTCACTACAATTCAATCAAGGCACAAATTCAAACTAGCATTCAAACAATCCATCACATAAAATAAAGAAAACAAAACAATGCATGCAAGCATGCAAAAGATTGTTTTATTTGGAAAGGTGGTTTCTAATAGGATATAAACATTTTAAAACACTTGTTGGTCATTTACAAAAGTGGCAAAGCCATTCAAAATCAAGTTAGTGAAAATGGGTCATTTAAATCATTTTTGTTTTGCTAGAAATGATTTTATTCCAAGAATAATTTCTAGTGTTAGCCAAATATGTTGTTAAACACAATGTTAGTGTTTAGGATCAAAGTGTTTAAAATAAATCCATTTACAAGAGGTTTCACCCAAAAATCATTTTTAAATCAAAGCAATATTTTATTTTACTAGAAATTTCTTTAATCAAAGTAATAATTTTCTAGGGTTAATCAAATACATTTTTAAATCCAAAATTTAGTGTTTAGGGTCAGAGAGTTCAAATCAAACCATTTGCAAAAGGTTTTACTCAAAAAAAAATTAAAACATAATCAACAATTTTTGTTTTACTAGAAATGCTTTTATTCAAGGAATAATTCCCTAGTGTCACAAAATCTACTTTTAAATCCAAAAGTTGGTTTTTATGGTCAGTAGGTTCAAAATAAACCATTTTCAAAAGATTTTACCCTAAAACATTTTTATAATAAATCTTATACACAAAATAAGCCTAGAAGTGTTTCTGCAAAAACACCCTATTTTCCAGAGTCAAAATGCTAAACTAAGGGCATGGCTATAGAGGTTTCTTTTTCCTGATTCCAATGATATAAAGTTTGCAAAATTTGCCAAGAAGATCAATAGTTATGATTTTTGCAAGTTCAAAGAATCAAAATCATATTCTAGATTTTAATCAAACAGAACAGGCCACGTGGAGTGATCCTATTGGGCGATACCGATTCGACAGGATCGCGCTGCGTGAACCACAGGATATCATTTAGATCGCACGGTGCAGATTGGCTCGTACCTGTTCGCTTAAGCAATCTATCGCATCCACTGAATCAAAATCCAATGGCTTAGAGCACGTCAACCATAGATGAGCGACGCTGGGCAACGGCGAGCGGCGGCGCGCTCTGCTAGCGGCGCTCCGGCCAACCTAGGAAGCGAGAGGGAGGGGGAAGAGGCTTACCAGACTCTTCGTGACGTGTTGAAGCTCGAGGTCATCTCCAAAGACTAAGGGGTGCACGAGATTGCCGGTGATTGCTCGTCGGAGAAACTCCTAGCGACGGGCGCGTCTGTTCGTTTGGCGAGGCTATGGTGCGCGCTAAGATAAACCAGAGGTGACGTTAGACGCAGGTGAGAGAGTCGAGCACATGAGTGTCAACCAGAGAGGAGGGGACGTGCTAGGGTTACCGGGGGAGGTCATCAGAGTCGGGGCAGTGGGCGGTGGCGCTCAGTCGAAGATGTTGCCGAGCCTCTGGGGCATGCGCGGGCAAGTGGATGGTACCGGAAGATGCGCACGGCAATGGGGAGCAAGCTAGTAGGTTCCAGGGGAAGTGGGGAGGGTCGACGTTGCCAGAATTTGGACGGAAGTTCGTCGGAGACAGTGGTGGTGTGGGCAGCGATTTGAGCAGCCTGGTGGCTCCGGTGGGATGGGGTATGAGGGGAAAGGAAGGGAAGAGGGATGCAGTTAAATGGGCGAGGTCGCAGGGCCGAATCAACACGGCAATAAAGCGAATTTAATCCGTGGAATCAAAAGCAGAAACGACGAGAGAGGGGGAGGAACTGGTCGCGGGTGGAGAAGAAGGTGGTGACGAGGGCGCTGATGTGGCGTGGGTCCACGGGTTAGTGAGTGTGGGGGTACGTCCACGGGTAATAAAAACGATTCGGGGAGGGGGAGAGAGTGGGCTGCGCTGGCCTGTTGGGCTAGGGTTAGATGGGCTGGGTCTGTTTCATTTTTTCTTTCAGAATCTTTTTCTTTTCTATTTTTCAAATCAAACATTTATTTGAATTCAGATTTATTTTTCAAACTTTCAGTAGGTTTTATACTATTTATAAATGTATTTTAAAGTCCATTTTAGAATAATTTCTTTTATTCTTTTATGGTCTATTATTTATTTAAAATAGACACTTGTCTTTATTTAAATAAGATTTTTTAAATATGGTTTCAATTCATATTATTTTATTCAAATGATTTAATCTTCTATTTTACATTCAAATGTTTCTCAAACCTTTTCAGTAGGTTTTATTTATTCTTTAGTGTGTTAAATAATTCACTTTGAATTATTAAAATATTTTAACAAGATTTAATATTCATTTAAATTGGGCATTCAAATAAAATCAAATATGGTTTTAAACCCATATATTTTTTATTCAAATAGTTATTTTATTCCTTTATTTTATTTTGATTTGGATTATCTTTGTTTCATTTGCTTATGGATTTAACTCAAGGTTTAAATTGTCTTCTAAATAATTTTATTGGGATTTATTATTTTGATTAGGCAATTGGTCTTTATTTAATTAGAATTGGATATTGTTCAATCCTTATGATTTTATTTAAATAACCTTTTACTCCTTTTTAGTATTCAATAATGATTTAAGGATTTGGCCAAGATTTAATTTAGCTTTTAAATATTCCTTATTTATTTATTTCTTTCCTTGCCTTATAAAATCCATATCTTTTTATTTATAGATCCAAAATTGGTGATTCCAATTTGTAGAATTTCATTTAATATTTGTTTATCTTTTTAAATTCTTTTAGGATTTTGTTAGAAGCTTTATTAGCTTTGGAATTTATTTTATTTTATCTTATTAAAATCATAAGTTTTTATCCATGGCTCCAAATTAAATGAAACCAATTTCTATGGTTTTATAATATTTTTTACTTATCATGTTTGATCATTTATAAATGTTTGTTGCTGAATTTTTTATATGGATAAAATCCATAGTCCTAGAGAGATCTTGGAATTGATTTTCTTCCATTAGGGTTTTAGGGTTTTGGTTTACTTTTCCAAATGTTTCAACATCAAGATACATTCATTGATGAATGCAATTCACTTGATTGAAATTTTGTTGGATTCCCTTTTCATTCAAATTTGTTCAAGAAGGGTTTTGATGTTTCCATTTAGAAGCAAAAAGTTTCTTTTCACCCTAAATTTTAACAATTAATTCTTTTGTTTATTTATTTTTCATATTTCAAAATTTGGAAAATTTTGGGATGTCACAGTTGCTCTTAACACCAGGATCCTTCTAATGAGATGTCGTCAACCAGTAGAAAGGTTGTTGTTAGTGATGGGTTCGATAACAAGTATGCCCGTACTCTACACAGAAACACACGATTTTTCCTTTCAGCTCGCCGAGTCCTTGTTTGAACAATGTTTAGTCAACTACTAGTAATTAATACAGTAGCGAAACAAGATTTGTTTGAAAAAAGTTACTTACTGAAATGATACAGATCAGGAGTCATGGGGAATTGAAGAGACAAAGTTTCCACAACGGAGCGGCTTCTGCTACAGACTTTTCAGAAGAATGGGCCGTCTCTCTCTCTGCTTTACATCTTTTGATCTGCTCATCTTTTCAAGTGTGTGAGGGTCATATGAGAGAAGAAAGCAGCGAGATGCATGCATACCTTCTTCCGTATCAAAGCGAGGGACTCACGAACTGCACTGCACAGTTCTTGGATCTCTCGCTAGCTATCACACATCATGGCAAGCATCTGCGCTGCGACCTAGCTAACTATACTAGCTACCAGCCTAGTTATTAAATATATAGAGAGTAAATATTGTACTACTCCCTTTTGATAAATATTTTTGGCCGCGTGGAATTTTTGGACATTTGTTGGAGCTATGTTTTTCCCTTCCGTGTCCGAAAAGGCGTCATTTTAGGTGCGGCTGCGATTTTGGTCGTCTGTCGGAGATGCTCTAAGCATGCATACAGATGTATGTTACTATATTTTTTTTCTTTCGAAATGACATGCTACTATACATTTAGCCAAGGAAAGTCCTAGACAGTTACCTATAACCTCACCATGTGCTCTCTTTTACTCTTTTCTGTTTTTTAGTCTCTCTTTTTCTCCTTACATAGTGTTGTTTTGTTAGCAATTTAGACAGAGGGCAAAAAAAGCTGAGATTGATCTTCTTTTAACGTAGAAGGCGAGGACTGGTCAAAAAGAATGAGAGAGATGGTAAAAGTAAGGATCCTAACCTTTACTTTCATCGGATGAGAATAGAAGAATGTTATAGGAAACATCGAGTGCATGCAATGTATGGGCCTTCTGTTTCATGTGGGACGTGCAAATGGTTCTGGGAGGGCAGTGTCTGTGGCTTTATGCATGCATGGCAGACAGAGAGGGTGGCAATCCCAAGACAGGCCTAGAGATTGAGGGGATCATGAAAATGTGAGGCTTTCATGCTTTACGAAAGGTTGCCAAAATGCTCCAGCTTGCTCTCATGGTACAAAGCTTTATTTCAAACTGGCGCAATCATCATCGTTAGCAAAGTGGTGAAGCCTGAATAGACATCTCAACATGATGTGGCTAGACATTTGTAAATTAGTATAGTTGTACCTTCAGGAAGTATGGATGGTTTGCATGGCTACTTGCTTCTTGGAAATATATATTGCCTTTTCGTAATATTCGCTCCGCGACCATATTTTTCATGTTTATGTATATCTCTAGTCAATATTTAAATATACTTTTGGTCAGAGTATCATGATTATACATATTACGGGAGGGTTTTTTCAAGGAAAAACAGTGTCATAAATCCCACGTAATATGAACGGTCGTAGTTTCGAAAGAGTGGCCATACTAATCTAACATATAATTAGGGCTGGCGAACCGAGAGCATAAATCACCATTATTGAGGACATAGAAGCTATGACAAATATTGGAGGACATATCTTCTCACGAAAACCATGAGAAAAAAATCTGATTGACCTGGCAAATGGCGAAGCAAGATGTGAAGACCCGTATACCTAATAAAAACTGTAATATTTCAACAGTTAGGCCCATCGATGGCTATGTTCGAGCTGTTGACCGAAAAGGGCCTCAAATTCTTTGGGCCCCAAATTCTTGCTGCCATTTTCCTTTAACACCAAAGGTTACAGTCAATTTGCTACTGGACTAGCTGCAGCGGCCCATTTCATTGGTCTTACGGCCAGCAGGCCCAATTTGCTTCCAGATTTAGAAGTAGCTCGCGACGCGATAAGCAATAAAAACGTATTCCTCAAAAAAAAAAGCAATAAAAACGTCCCCGCTACGACGCGATCAGCGTTGATTCTTCTTTATCAAAAAAATCAGATACAACTGTTCTCTCGACGCTCGGGTTCCACCGTGTGCGATCCGGAGCCTCCGAGGATGAGAGCTGAGAGGCGAGCCACGAGAGAAATAGTTTATTATTTTAGTTCTACATTTACTCTGTTTCATAAAAAAAATGATAATATTCTACGAACTAGCACACTTTGAAGTTACATAATTAAGTAAGCCTACGGTTTCATTCTACTAGTTATGCTTTTGTCAGAACGAATAATTTTTATAATTTAGAGCCCTATTTTGTAATTCACACCGGGGGGGCTAATTTCTAGAGTAAGCAATCAATACCATCACTGATGACGAGAAGTAGAACTTTCGTTGAACAAAGGGATGAAGATCACTTATTGTAGACGATGATATCTCCATTGTGCAGAGGTCAAAAGAAAGACGTCTAGCAAAACCCTAATCTAATATCTTGAAATCACTACCTTTGTTGAAAACTCTACCCATAGTCTGGGTTTCCCACCGCTCCCGACACCGGCGAGGCCTGCTGGAGTAGGGGGGCGATCTATAAAGAAGGCAGAGGTGGAAGATGACGGTTGTTTTCTTAGGCAGCGGTTGTTTTCATACCTAAGGGCATGACCATAGGGGAGGGAGTACTCTTTTTTTTTAGCGCTAGGTTGTGCTGCTTGTCAAGTTGAAAAAAACTAGGAGCGCAGCCGAGCCACTGAATTGGGCTAATAGCCCGTGAGCTACCTGCAATAGTTGTTTGCTTGTTGACCTGCAAGGCTATTGGGCTGTGAATTTAGAGTCGGAGTTTGAGACCTAAGTGTCTGTCTCAGTCTCGGGCCATCTCAAGCCGACGGGAGGTGACGGAACCCTAGCCGACTTTGCATGGAAGAGGAGAGGGAGGGGAACGATTTACGATGAATCAGATACTTTTGTTTGGAAGTTAACGACTAACGGGAGTAGATCTCTTGTTGTCCCCACCAAAAACATTAGTGACTAACCTGGTCAGTGGTATAGTGGCACCCAAACCGTCATCTATATATATGCAGGAGTCACCTCTATGGGAGGGGGCATAACACCCGTGTCGGAGTTGTTACATCTACCTCTGATATACCGGACCATCCCACCTGCGCGAGAGGTTTGGCTGTGTCGGCAGTGTGTGACACGAAGGTGGTCGATCTCTAGTTAGCGAAACTGTCTAACATGTGTTTGATCCAGTGTTTATTGTGAATGTTTTCGTAGTAGGGGATTGTTGCATTCCTTCTCGGCCCTGATCCAGCTATTAGTGGTGCCGTGAGTCTGTGTGCAGCATCAGTCTCATGAATTGATCTACTCCCTTCGATCTATAATAAGTGTCACTTATATTGTACTAAGCTAGTATAATCTTTGTATTAGATGAGCGATACTATTATAGATCGGAGGGAGTAGCTTTCCTTATGTCGGTTGTTTGAACGGGATCTTCCAATTCCTAATGACCAGGCAGCCGACATGCTTCGTGTTCAGTTAAACTGCAGTGAGTATATGGCCTCTGCACTGCAGTGGGTTGCATGGAGTGGCTGGCCTGGAATGATCATGACGTGACGCACTACCTGTCTACCTAATGCAACTTTCCTCCTGTAATCCTAACGTGTGTTGTTAGGTGGTTGTTCCCCTATCAACTCTCGATCGTATCCTTCCTTCTCCACCATCCCTGCCGAGCTATGAGCCTATGAGCCATCCATCTATCCGTTGTGTGGCCGTCCAATAATGGACCAGTTCGTGCAAACACACACATATATATATACTCTCCTTTTGGGGGAAGAAAATATCCATATTCATTTAGAACATCGAGATCAAGAACATATGACCGTTGCAGTCGACGCAGACACCTTATATTATATTATAATTCGGCAGCATAACACAATTTAATTATAAATTAACTAAACAAATGCGTATTGCAACAATTCATTCAGAATCCGAAGTACGTAGTACATGAATCAAAACATTTTATTAATTCTCCCCCATTACACATGAGACATAAACAACAAAAGCTAACGGCTTAATTTAGACGATCGATTTGCTAGAATAAAAGAAGGAACTGAAACTGTTTGGCCACACGAACCGATCGAACAACAAGCAGGCCGCGTACGTACGTGCCGACGACGGCGCAGTCCTCCATCACGTGCCGACGGTGCACCCGGCCGGCTGCGTGAACTTGAGTGCCGCGACGGCGCCACGGGTGCCGTTGGGGCCTCCCCCGAGCGGCGCCATGCCCCCGGGTCCTGCGGCGAGCATGGCGGGGCAGCTGACGAAGAGGTGGTAGCTTCCGGAGACCCAGGTCCCGACCTTCCACTTGACGCGGCCGTCGACCTTGACCTGCAGCGCGACGTAGCCGGCGGCGATGTCCTGCTTCATGGCGTCGGCGACGTAGGCGGCGACGGGGACGGACTCCCCGGACAGCACTGGGGACCAGATGGTGACGTCGCGGTGGCCCTGGTACAGGGGCGGCAGCGAGACGGGCACCGTGACGGGCTCGTCGCGGTAGGTGACGAAGACGTCGAGGCGCCTGTAGAAGATGCCGACGTGGTCGTTGGGGTTGCGGGAGGCGAGCGTGACCTGCGCGGTGGCGGAGAGGGAGGGGTCCCCGAGGTCGATGGAGCGGAGCTGCAGGTCCTGCAGGAAGAAGGAAGGCTTGGTGGGGCGGAGCGCGAGGTAGACGACGAGCGAGATGAAGCCGACGATGAGGACCAGGGCGAGGAGGCACGCCGCGAAGCCGCCGCAGCAGCGCCGGAGGTGGTGCTCGTGCTTGTGGTGCTTCTCCTTGCTCATGGCTGATGCCTCCGCGCGCGCTCTGCCCACTGTGCTCTGTGTGCGGCTAGCTAGCTACTCCAGATACCACTCTTTGAGTGAGTGAGTGAGTGAGTGAGCGAGCGAGTGAATGAATGGACCGCGCTTTCAGGTACAGAGACCAGGGTACGTGCCGATGGCTTTAAGAATCAGTAGTGATCGATCGAGGCTAGCTAACGGATACAGCGCAGCGCATGTGTAAAAGTCTTTTGGGTTGGATCTTTGGTATGGAGAGGAGGCCAAGGAAAGCAACGTCTCAACCGAAGAAGATTCTTCTGCTAATTCGATTGGCACGTCATTCCATTCGGTTCTTGGGGCATGCACTTTGAGATTCGTGCAATTTACTTATTTTTTTTGGTTTGACCATGTGCTGATGGGCCTCGTATACGTCGGTACGTGTGATGATGGATACTGAGCCAGCTTCAGATCCTGGAGGGAGTGTTTGGTAGCATGAATGCCGATTTGGCAGCCTGTTCATTGCAAACTGGTCGGACATATACAGGCAAAAGACCATGTTTTACATATCGTTCTTTGGCTTACCCGCATGGGAGTAGAGACAAGAGCATGGTGTCTGATGTTCGGTGATAATGTTTATGTGTTTGAGTTGATTGTGCGCCTACTCATGTTGTTCTCCTATCTCAACATGGTCAACTTACCTCTTTCGTGTATGATTGTATGCCATTAATTTAGTAAATTGCTCTAAAAATATCCAAACATGAGCTCAAATGAATAGGGAAACTCTAAATAGAATCACATCGCTGATGTGCAGCATTCTTGTGTAGACCTCATCACAAAGTGATGGTTTCATAAAAAGGCAATGACCACACGATCGAGACACTTACACACAAACCTAGTAGTAGATAAAGAACGCATCTCTATTTCGTCTATGAGTCTTGAAATTAAAAACTTACAACATGAGAGTTGTGTCGAACGATTGGATGACCCTAGTGGTCAAAGGAATTTTCAAAACATCGACTATGCATGAAAAAAAATCGATAAAATGATCTAAACAATATCCAAACGGAAACATGAAATTGAAGATTAACAATTGACGAGACCTGGAACTGATCGCGGAGATGGAACCACATTGTCGATGCGCATTCTTTTTGTGTAGAACTTATCTTGATTCAAGCCACTGCTATGTTAATTAGAAGAGATGAGTCGAATGAGATTAACGAGGGCGGTCATAACAAATCCTATGCGAACTCATAAACTACAATTGCGTCACTACGTGCTCCGTGTGTTCTCTACTGACCGAAAGCTGGTTCTTTCCCGTCTCCAATTTTCCGGCTTGAGGTCCATGGCATCGGAATGTTGAGGTAGGGGACGGTGGTGCCGCTTGTTGTTTCTTCTCGCTTCCGTTGTCCTTTGCCAAGATTGTCTTATTGATTTCATTGTCCAGCCAAGTCATGAAGTGGTACTTCCATGCTGTGGCCAATGGCAAGCATAAGAAGAAACTTATTCACTCTCTGATTCAGGATGAAGGTATGATTGAGGGACAGGAGCATCTGAAGTCATATATTACTACCTACTATAAATCCTTGTTTGGGGCCCCTGAGGAAAATTCTGTCTCTATGGATGAGTCCCAAACGTCCGATATCTCCCAGGTTTCTGATGAAGAAAATAGCTTTCTAACTGCCTCATATACCGAGGAAGAGGTCAAGAAAGCCGTTTTTCAAATGGAACATAACAAAGCACCAGGACCTGATGGCTTCCCAGTGGAATTTTACCAAAAATTCTGGGATGTTATCAAGGAGGACCTGATGAATTTGTTTGGGTTTTTTCAAGTCGGACAACTGGATCTCTTTAGACTTAACTTTGGCAATATAATTTTACTGCCTAACGTTAATAATGCAGAACGTATACAACAGTATCGTCCAATCTGCTTGCTTAACGTTAGCTTTAAGATTTTTACTAAAGTTGTCACGATTAGACTAAACTCAGTTGCTGATAATGTTGTTAGCCCGTCTCAAACTGCGTTCATGCAAGGAAGAAATATCCTAGATGGTGTTGTAATTCTGCATGAAACAATCCATGAACTACACTCAAAAAAACTAAATGGTGTATTGTTCAAGATTGACTTTGAGAAGGCATACGACAAAGTTAATTGGTCTTTCCTCCAGCAAACACTTCGCATGAAAGGTTTTTCTGAGGAGTGACGCGCTCTTATCCAGTCGTTTGTGTCTGGGGGTAGTGTTGCCATTAAAGTAAATGAAGATACTGGCAAATACTTCCAAACCAAGAAAGGACTGAGACAAGGGGATCCATTATCGCCTTTACTATTTAATATAGTGGCTGATATGTTGGCTATCCTTATTGAGAGAGCAAAGGCTGATGGTCAAATTGAAGGTGTGGTGCCACATCTTATTGATGGTGGAATTTCTATTCTTCAATATGCCGATGATACAATTCTTTTTATGGAACATGATCTGGAGAAGGCTAAGAATCTGAAATTAATATTATCAGCATTCGAGCAACTATCTGGGCTTAAAATAAACTTCCATAAGAGTGATCTGTATTGTTTTGGCGAGGCCCAAAACGAGGCCCACCTATATGCTGAACTTTTCGGCTGTGGTCAGGGTCATTTTCCAATCAATTATTTGGGAATACCGATTCATTATCGGCGTCTCACAATTGCTGAATGGAAACTTATTGAGGAAAGGCTACAAAAACGTCTTAATAGTTGGAAAGGTAAATTGTTATCCCTTGGTGGAAGACTTGTACTCATAAATTCAGTACTCACTAATATGGTACTGTATATGATCTCGTTTTTCCAATTACCAAAAGTGGTCTTGAACAAAGTGGATTATTTCCGTTCAAGATTCTTTTGGCAAGGGGATAGTGAGAAAAAGAAATATCGACTGGCCAGATGGAATGTGGTTTGCCGCCCGAAGGAGTTTGGTGGACTGGGCATACACGATTTGCAAGTCAAAAACACCGCACTTCTGGGCAAATGGATTTTTAAACTACTTACAGAAGATGGTGTTTGGCAAACCATGTTATGGAGGAAATATGTGGGGTCCAAGTCTGTTTCTCAAGTGGTTTGGAAACCCGGAGATTCACATTTTTGGGCGGGTCTTATGGCCACCAAGAAACATTTCTTTCGTTTTGGTGCTTTCGAGATTAAGGATGGATCACAGATTAGGTTTTGGGAAGATAAGTGGCTTGGCCAAACTACTCTTCGTGAACAATATCCAGCTCTATATTCGATTGTTAGACACAAAGGGGACACAATTTCCACAGTGATGGAAGACTATCCTCCTAATGTGTCTTTCAGAAGAAGTCTCATCGGTCCTAGACTGGTATCTTGGAACAATCTATTATTACGTTTGTCCATGATACAATTATCGGATGGTGTTGATGTGTTCAAATGGAAATTACTAGAAAGTGGTAAATTTTCTGTTGGATCACTATATAAAGCCTTGGTCCAACCTGATATCCCGGTCGATGATAATAGTAAAATTTGGAAAATGAAGATACCCCTTAAGACGAAGATATTTGCATGGTATCTACGGAAAGGGGTAATTCTAACAAAAGATAATCTTGCAAAGAGGAATTGGCTTGGAAGTACACAATGTGTTTTTTGTCATCAAGATGAGACAATTCGCCATTTGTTCTTCCATTGCAAATTTGCTCGCTCTATATGGTCATTCATCCAAATAGCTTCTGGTTTATCTCCGCCATGTTCTGTAACCAATGTTTTTGGTAATTGGTTGCATGGAATTATTGATAAATACAGAACTTTGTTTACGGTGGGAGCGCTTGCCATTATATGGTCGCTATGGCTTTGTAGAAATGACAAGATTTTTAATAACATTGTGTCTTCCCCTATGCAGGTTATCTATCGAGCCACGACTATCCTCCGATCATGGAATATTCTCCAACGCATGGAGTTTCGCGACTTATTTATGATGGGATCTACGCGATTGGAGAACACGGCGAGAGATATTTTCTCCCGACACGGATGGCCGCGTGATCTGAGGATTGATCTATCTTAGATTCTACACATTTATTTAGTTTGTGCCTTTTTGTAATGCTTGTGTACTTTTTCATTAGTTCTGTCATTCGTGTGGCTGTGTGCATCTTGGTTATGCAGAGGCCGGGTGTAAGCTTTAAACAGAATTATTAATAAATGCGCCCATTTCCAAAAAAAAAGTCATGAAGTGGTTTGTTGATTTCATTTGACAACGGGTTAATGATTTTGTGATCCACCTTGGATCATGTAGATCACATACAATGCCACTCCCCTCTTTTACAAGGTGTTGTCGAGTGGCAACCAGACGACCAACGCTCAAGGCATTTTGTATTTTCCTTGTTAGATGATGATGGAAGCTGAAATGTATGTTGGGTCGGCGACACCTCTAAGGCCATCCCAACGGCCCCTGTATTTCGGACATCAGTTTGGTTCAAATCGGTCCATTTATGGGGGTGGAGGACAGACCGTCCGGGCTCAGCCCAATTGCGGTGGCTTGTGCCCCCAACAGCCACACCTCGGACACGACGGTGTCTGCGCCCCGGTAGCGCGACCAGTCCAGGATGTCAGGCTGCAGTGGTGGGAAGTGGAGGCCACCATCGTCGTCGTCCTCCACATCGGAGTCCTCCTGGGACCCCTCCCAGTAGTCTTCGTCGCCGTCGTCGAGGTTCTCGAGGTGGGCCTTGATGACCTCGCGTCGGGCCGCGTGCTCCGCCTCGAACCACCGGTCCCAGACCGGGGAGTCGATGGCGTAGACCGGACCTCGCTGTAGATCTGGCGGGAGGAAGGCCCGGCGCCAGCAGATCTCGCGGCGGCACGCAGGGCCCGAGGGAGGGATGGCCGGCACCGGCACACGGGCGCCGTTGAGGTGCCACCCCGCCGACAGGTGCACGTCCGGCCACGGGCAGGGCATGCCGAGGCCCTGCCTCGGCGAGCTTGCGCGCGAGCGCGGCAGCGGGCCATGGAAGAAGGAGGAGGGGCTGCGTCGGGCGGTGAGCGGGATACTGAATGGGGGCCACGGCCGCCGCCGGTGGAGGAGCCGGCCTCGTGGTCGTTCTGGCCGCGTCGGAACCAGGCCTTCCAGCTGTCCTTCGTCATCGCGGCCGACGAGGGTCGGCGAGGAGGAGCTTGTTGGCGGGAAGGGGGCGGGGCTAGGGTTTTGGGTTTTGGAAGTGGGGACTGGAAGTGGGAGTGGATGGGGACGACGCGGTCCCATTAAAAATGGGGATAATTATTGCTTTGCCACTAGAGGTTGTAGAGTACTCAGTTTTGCCACTAGACGAAAACTGTGCTCAGTTTTGCCACTACTTCGGGCGCAGCTGTTATGGCAAGGACAAAACGGCAATCTTTGGGAGGATTCCGTCTGGTGGCGTTAGTAAAACTGGGTCCAGAGGTGGGACCGCACAGCGACGTAGTCAACGGTAACCCCTGCTCCCGCCAAACCACTGAATCAGCTCCACCATCCCGCCCTGCTCCGGCCACCACCACCAGCGCCGCCATCCCCTGTGCCACCGCCAGCCCCTGCATCGCGCGCGGTCGTCCCGCGTGGCTACCTTCTCCACCGCCACCGGCACCTGCTCCAACGGACCCTGATTCAGCACCACCCTCCGTCCCCGATCCGGACACCAACGCGCGCCCGTCCCGTGTGGCTACCTGCTCCACCGCCACCGACACCTGCTCGAGCGGAAGCTGTTGCGTTGTCAGTGCACCCACAACCTGGTGAGACTCTCGTCCCGCCAGTGCGCCCACAACCTGCTCGACGAAATGGCGAACGACGAAGACGGCCTTGGCGAGGCAGGCGTCGGGCCGGAGACCCATCGCGTCCACGACTGGGTTCCTGAGGGGTAAGTCTTGTTGAAATATAGCCTTATTGCGCAGTGCAACTACCGTTTTGATTTTACCGAGCGGTTTATTTTGTTGGGCTCATTTGCGTCTCTGTTTTTTGTGGGTTAGGATGGAGTTGCGGTTTGCATTCTTGGTGAACATTAGAAGGGAGAGGTTCATAGTGGATGCAAAGGATCAAAAGAAATTCCAAGGAGGGTTTGATTATCGGCTGCCAATGGATTGTAATTGGAGTTTTCGACAATTTGCGGCCCATATCCGTGGGGTTTGCATGATGAAGTGGAATTCAAATACTATGATGGGAGTAGTGAATGGGTGACAGTTACCAATGATGGAGAGCTCGCTATCATGTTTGCTAAGCATAAGGAGAAAGGGCAATTTCAAGTGAGGCTGCAAAATGATGTGGTTGTGCCGGCAGTTGGATCATCTCGGGCAGATTCATCTTGTCATAATGGCAGGTCTAGCCAGACCAGTTCAGCTAGGGGAGATTCAGTTAGTGCACATCGACATGGTGGCTCGTCAAGCATGGGCACCGGCAGCAGGCTTCCAAGAGAAGTGGAGTCTGAATACGTAGATGATGAAGAGAGGTTATATTCTGATGTTGTTAAGAATTTATGACGGCCATGTCGAGCTGAAAACCGAGATGAGGGTGACAATGACGCTTTTATGATTGATGATGAGGAGGGCGAGGAGGAAGACCTTGCACCTGTTGAATGGGACCCTGGGAACCCTCAGATGGAAGAAGGGTCCATCTTTACATCCATGTGTGAGTGTAGAAATGCACTTGTGACATACTGCATCAAGGCAGAGCGTACATTTGAAGTTGACAAGATCGATATTGTCCGTTACAGAGTTCACTGTCCAACTGAAGACTGTCCATGGAGGATGCATGCATCTAAAATGCGAAATAGCGCGAATATTCAAGTCAAAGTGAACCCTTTTAGGCACACATGCTTGGAATCAACCCTTAGGAAGGAAACAATCAGTAGAGTCAAGTCAAGATGGGTGGCGGAAGAAATAAAACGGTGGGTGACAGAAGACCATCAAGTGGGTACAAAGGAGTTGCATAATAATCTCAAAGAAAAGTTCAAGATAGAGGTACCATACATGAGGGTTTTCAATGGTAAACAACATGCTATGGACTCTATTTATGGTAATTGGCAGGACAGATTTAAACTGTTGTACTCATTTAAGGCTGAGGTGGGGAAGACCAACCCATGTAGTATTGTAGATATTGACCACCACTCCATGGAGTACACATTGAGGGGAGTGACAATGACAAAGGAATGCTTTAAGAGGGCTTTTGTTTGCTTTGAGGCTTGCCGTCGGATTTTTTTGGACGGCTGCATGCCCTATTTGGCTATTGATGCTACCTTTCTCACAGGGAGGTTTAAAGGACAATTAGTAGCATCTTGTGCAGTTGATGGACACAACTTTCTATTTCCAGTTGCTTATGGTGTGATTGAGGCAGAATCTGAGGAGAGTTGGACTTGGTTTTTGCAGAATCTGCGCCGGGCTATTTCACATCCCAATGGGTTGGTAATTCATACGGATGCTTGCAAGGGTTTAGAAGTGGCCGTGGACAATGTGTTCCCTAGAGTAGAGCATAGGGAATGCATGTGTCACCTTGCTGCAAATTTTGGGAAGAAATTCAAAGGAAAGGTCTATGCCGACAATTTGTGGCCAGCATCTTTGACTTGTAGTGTGAAGAAACACAACTATCCTCCTCGAAACAGGCATTCGCCCAGCTATATTAATATAGCAACCAACCATGAGACCGCTGCTGGGCCAGACAGCACAACACCCAAAAACAAAAATAAAAAGAAAAGGAAGAGAAGACGAAAAGAAGAGAAAACAAGGCCGATAACAGCGGCTCGACGAAAACAAGGATGGCCCGCCATCACTGCGCCCTCCGGAGAATGCCCACCACTAACCTAGCATTCCAAAATGACGCGTATCAAGCAACACTTCACGAAGTAAAGCGACGACACCGACGCTGTTGCCCGGAAAAATCCTAGGGTTTCCCCCAATACGCGGCGAGAGGTGGAGAAGAGGTACACCCGACGCCCTTCAGGAAGGACGGCAACACCCGCAGGCATTACCGCGTTGGTGTCAAAACAACAAGGATTTCTCCCGACCCCTCAAAAAAACACATTCCCGGATGCTTCGGATTGCTCCACCACTCTCGCCGCCCACAAGCACGCGCCACCACGGACTAGCAGCCACCCCCGTCATCTCACTGTGACCCACGATGCGAGACCGGACAAACAGAAAGGAGGGGACTTCGGCGAGAGCTGACGCTACAGAAGCACGCGGGAGGGAACTGCCTCCACCGTCGGAGGACGGTAACCGACCGGGTGCAGGAACATGGGCAAACCAGGCCCTCGCTGGCCTGGCTGAGCCCGAATAGACCCGTGAAGCCCCGCTGCCGCACTGCAGCAAGGGTGCCGCTGCTAACATCAACCTTAGCGCTAGACCCACCTCCCCCGTCCACCGGAGGATCCACTGCCACTGTAGATCCCCACCGCCAAGCAGCAGCATCGTTGCCATCATGCTCACCCGGACCAACCGGACCGCCACCGGACCGAGACACACCATCATAAACACCTCCCAGAGCCGCCTCCGTCAGAAGGTCATTTGCGCCGAGCACCTTCCGGGGCCGCCGCCTCGGCATCCATGCTCTCGTGCCCATAACAGGCAGAGAACGGCTCACCGACGCCCAGGAATGTCGCGCCACCGACATCGCACGGTTGTCAGGCAGAGCCGTCTTTACCACGGCAACCAATAGAGGGCACGCATCGATCCGGACCGGGACAGCAAAGGCAGCGCCAAAGCCTGCAGCCAGGGCCGTCGGATCTGGGCCCACCTGGCCCAGATCGATGACCATGACGGTGTGACCTGGCAAGCTCCAGGCCACAACCGTCTACAGGAGGTCGCCGGAGATGACCTCCCCCGAGCCCGCATGGCCCAGGATGAGGCTCGCAGGCCCAGATCAGGGCCCGCCTGGCCCAGAGATCTGGCCGCGTTGCCGGCAACCACCCGCTGCCGCCACCCAGGACATAAAGTCGTCGCGTCGTTCGTCGCCCGCGCCGGGAGTCGCTTCCGCCGTGAAGACGTCGTCGTGCCGAGTACCACGCCGCCCATGCCGCACTGCCGCAGGCTGCTGCCACCCGGTGGCCGCCCCTATGCACGGGAAAAGAAGATCCCGCCACCGCTAGCCCCGTGCAGGCTTCGCCCGGTGGAGCTCTCCGGTGGCGGAGGGGGAGGTGTGTGGCGGCGCTCGGGGTGGGAGCGTATCCGTCGCCCGCACGGGAGCGACGTGAGACGCGAAGCGGTTTTTCGTTTCCCCCTCGCTGACACCCCTAACAAAACCAAAAAAAGTGAAGTAATACTATTGCAGAAATACAAAAATGATAAAGTTATGGGCAGTTATACAAAAATGATAAAGTGAAGGAATACTTGGAAACACACCAATCCAAGTTATGGGCAAGAAGCCAATTCAGTGAACCGAGCAAAGTTAACTATGTGCACGATAATATTGTAGAATCTTTCAACTCAACAATCCGGAAATTGAAGGGTCTTTATTTGGCAGATTTGCTTGACAAGATAAGGATAGAATATGTTCAGAAGCTTCTTGTTCGTGCAGGAATAGCCGAGGCAAAATTCATGGGCCACATTATCATCCCTTCCATGATGAATGAATTGAAGCAGAAAACAAGAGGCTTGGAAACGGATATGACTCATTTCTCGGCTACCACAGCAGAGATATCATTTTTGGATGAATAGAAGAGGGAATGGAGATATCCAGTGGATTTAGAAGCTAGAACTTGCAGTTGTAGACAATGGCAGATAACTGGGTTGCCATGCATTCATGCCTTGTTTTTATCACTAATCTCTCAGGTCAAGCAGGGAACATACAACAGTATGTGCATGATTACTACTCTGTTGCAAGGTTCAAAGCCACATATGCACATGCCTTACCTGCTTTGGAGGAAAAACAACAATGGGATATAGTGGACCCTGGTTTCAATCTATGCCCTCCAGTTCTGAAAAGAGCAGCAGGTAGGCCAAGGAAGAGTTGAATAAGACCTCGCAGCAAAGGAACTGGACTTGGACCAAGGAGGCGTAAGTGCACAAGGTGTGGTGGGGCAGGTCATTTTGCTAAGTTCTGTGATACAATAGATCCAGCGTTCAGAGAGCGTTTTGACAGTGATGAGCAAATGGAGGATCCCAATGATGAGCAAATGGAGCATCCAGATGATGAGCAAATGGAGCATCCAGATGATGAGCCAATGGAGTATCCCAATGATGAGCCAATGGAGCATCCCAATGATGAGCAAATGGAGCATCCAAATGATGATCAAAATGATGAGCCAATGGAGGCTCCAAATGATGATCAAAATGATGAGTCAATGGAGGCTCCAAATGATGAGCAAAAAAATGAGCCAGTGGAGGCTCCAAATGATGAGCAAAAAATGATGCTCCAATGGTTGCTGGCCAACCTTATGTGGTTGTGAGTTCTACTAGGTATGTAATGCTTGCCAATACTACTGTACATTTATCACTTAACATAATCTTACCAATCATCCTCTTTGTTTTGTACAGCTCTGTGGTCGGTTCGAACAACGTGGTGGCAGTGACCTCTGAGGTGCTGACAACCAAGAGGAGCACAAGGTTAACAAGGAGCAAAGTGGTTCCAAAAAGCACAAGGTTAACAAGGAGCAAAGTGGTACCTAAAAGCACAAGGATCAAAAAGAAGCCCTGACGCTATGTAGATGATGATTGAGTGGGAACCATGTAAAATTTATGAAACATTCATGACCGATGTTGTATTTGTGTTAACTGATGTTATACCTATGTTAGAACTCATGTTTGAATGATGTTGGTACATGTTTTGACCAAGTCATGTCAAAATGTGCTAAAAAGAGCTCCAAAGGTAGGGTAAATGCCCTCATTTCTAAGCATTTTTTCGATCATGTCTAAATCAGCCAAATAAATTTCCTACACATTTATTCTATATATGTAGACAATGTGCAGAGGATTTCCATTTTTCCGATATTTTTTTTTGAATTTTTTATGCTAGTTTGAATTCTGGTCAAACCTACCTTTGACCAACATTTAAACAAATTTAAAACATGAAAATGAAAAGGTAAGCATGGATCCTTCTTAGTCACTCCTAAATTAAGCCATTTCCAAAGTTTTGTTCATTTCCATGTCCCAAAGTTGGTACCACCTCTCTTCACCCTTGACTTCGTACGACGATGTTCGAGATATGACATTAGGTACATGATTCTTTCGTTCCTGTGTATATATATCATGTTTATCAACTTCAATAGTTAGTAAATGACATTATTAGACAATGTGCAGAGGATTTCCATTTTTCTATTTTTTTATGCTAGTTTGAATTCTGGTCAAACCTACCTTTGACCAACATTTAAACAAATTTAAAACATGAAAATGAAAAAGTAAGCATGGATACTTCTTAGTCACTCCTAAATGAAGCCATTTCCAAAGTTTTGTTCATTTCCATGTTCCAAAGTTGGTACCACCTCTCTTCATCCTTGACTTCGTACGACGATGTTCGAGATATGACATTAGTTACATGATTCTTTCGTTCCTATATATATAGATCATGTTTATCAACTTCAATAGTTAGTAAATGACATTATAAGACAATGTGCAGAGGATTTCCATTTTTCTGATTTTTTTTGAATTTTTTATGCTAGTTTGAATTCTGTTCAAACCTACCTTTGACCAACATTTAAACAAATTTAAAACATGAAAGTGAAAAAGTAAGCATGGATCCTTCTTAGTCACTCCTAAATGAAGTCATTTCCAAAGTTTTGTTCATTTTCATGTCCCAAAGTTGGTACCACCTCTCTTCACCCTTGACTTCGTACGACGATGTTTGAGATACGACATTAGGTAGATGATTCTTCCGTTCCTATATATATATATATATATATAGAGAGAGGGAGATCATGTTTATCAACTTCAATCGTTAGTAAATGACATTATAAGACAATGTGCAGAGGATTTCCATTTTTTTATTTTTTTTATTTTTTTATGCTAGTTTGAATTCTGGTCAAACCTTACCTTTGACCAACCTTTAAACATATTGGTCAAAGTGAAAATTATAATCTAAGCTCGGATCCGTGTTCCTCACTCAAAAATGAAGCTATTGAAATTTGCACATTTCAAAATACACTGTTGACTGCCCCCAAACCACGTTAACATGCCAAAACCCCTCAAAATCCCTCAAAACCCTGTTTGTTGACCATCTAACCCTATTGACCAATTCCAACCGTCCATCTAACCCTACCGAGCCAGCCCGTTCGTTCGATTTGTTCTCAGAGAAGGATACCTGGCCGATCCGTGGCTTCCTCTGTTTGCAGCGTGAACCGTCCATGCGGTTAACGATAGTCGTTCGATCTGGCCTTCTAGAAGGACTCACGGACGATCCGCGGCAGACACTGTCCTTCAACGTGATTGGCTTTAAAAAAATTCCTCACCGTTGGGCGGGAGACACCGGATGGTCTGTTGGGCCAAATCCAATGGGTCTGTCTAGCCTGTGCATGCCTGCTCGCCACCGGGCTTATCGCCTCTGCACGCTGCGCCTGTCTAGACCTGCCATGCATGCGCCATGTAGTTCTCTCGCAGTGATTCAGCCTTCCCCATCGACTCAGCGTCGCATCGTCTCAGTTCAGCCCCTGCTTTGCGCCATCGACTGAGTTTTGCCATCATCTCAGTTCAGCCCGCGTGCTCACGCATATACACATGCATCAATTGCCAAAGGATTCTCACGAGCACCACGACGCCTCGTCTACTTCCAACGGATACACACGAGCACCACGACGCCTCGTCTACTGCCAACGGATACACACGCGCACCGGATACACACGCGCACCGGAAAACTCGTCTTCGCATCTTTAAAAGGGGTGCCTCTCTTCCTCTCCCACACACACCCACCGATCGAGCCAAGCCTCTCTTCCTCTCCCTATCCCTCTCCACTGCACCTTCCGTCGTCCGTGCACCGAGCCAAGATGTAGTACACCGGACCTACCTTCCGCCGTCCGTGCACCCTGCCAGAGCGGCAGTACCCGGCGGGCGTCCTCGTCGAGAACACCCTCCGTGTGTGGGCCAAGTCCAGGTGGAGGGGCGAGAAGGAGCTGCTCAAAGACTTCCTCGACGAGGGCTTCTCCCACCTCCCACGGGACTCGCCCGTCATGTACCACATCAACGAGTCTCGTGATGGCGTCGCCCTGAAGCTGCTCACGGTCACCTTCTCCAACTGGTTCGACGCTTACGCCCTCCTCGACGAGGTCTATTGGTGCGGCTGCGAGTCCATCTTCTTCACCACCTACAACATCTTCATCGACTGCGAGTCCATCTTCTTCTCCGGGCGCCGTCAGCACTGCCTCCCATACAACAAGTGAAGACGGTGGTGAAGACGGTGGTGCGGCCAAGGAGGTGATGCATCCAAGGAGCTGATGCGGCCAAGGAGTGTTTCAAGCCGTCATGTTTTTTTTAGCATTTTTTTTGTTTTCCTGTGTATTTTCGTGTCTTCATGTAGTGTCCTTGGACTAATTATCTATCTGTGTACCGGTTAACTACCCTATCGTATTTATCTAAGTTTTATTGTATGATGATCTTGCATCTCAAGTTATTATGTCTTATTTGTTTGCTTGCGCTCATGGATCATTACATAAAAAATCACAGCACCACGTGCACAAACATTGAGTACAATTGTATATATTTTCTAAAATGAAATACACGGCCAGCAGGTCACAACTCCACGTGCACAAACATTGAGTATAATTGTTTTTTGTAAAACTCTAAACCAATGGATTGATTAACTATAGCTAACATTGTTCTCGTTCCTTCTCAACATCTTTCCATCTGCCCCCATTGGTTACCAGAGCAGTCCTTAATGCTACCAAACCAAGCGGTCTAGGGTTCGAGTCCCTAGTCGCACCCATTTTTGTTTTCGTTTTTTCACCTTTTCACGGTTCTCTTATTTTGCATCAAGGCAGAGGCCAGCTGAAATTTGATAAAATTACTTAATTTATAGCTTTGAAATTCATCCCAAATTCAAGGTTACAAGTTCATACTATTTTAAGGTTACAAATTCATCACAAATTCATGCCTTTCCATTCAATGTCAACATTACACCTAGTGCGATTACAATCCCAACTACAACTGCCCAAATGTAATTGCAAATCTGTGATTGATCTTCCAGCTTACTAATCTTCTGGTTCACCCTCCTTAGCTCTATAGCTACCTCTCTGTCACTGCGTGCTCTGCCTCCGCCCTCCGTCTCTTCTGCAGTAGCTCGCGCGCCGGCCGATGCAATCTGTGGCATGATGGGCAACCATTCTTCGTGCTCATCTAGCAACTCATTCATCAGCGTCTGGGTCAGAACATCGACCCAAAGGAAGAAGCATTTTATCTGCAAGCATTTTATCTTTGCTCAAATATCCTGACCACAAAAAATATTGAAATTGCACTGGTTCTTACCCCCTTCTCGCTGCACACGTAGAACAGACGATTGGTGTTCTTCGGTGTGCGCGAGATCCTCCGATCAACGGCCGCCCGGCACCACGGACAGAGCAAGATCGGCATCTCCATGCGCGTCGGAACGTCGAACCGCGAGGTGGCTCGGGAGCTAGAAGAAGACATGGACCACGGAGCGAAAGAGGATCTGAACGCCGCCGCACACAACCCCTCTGGCTCTAACAGAGAGCTGCGCCCTCCACAGCTCCCGACGGCGGCGGCGCTCCCCGTCGGTGGTGTCCTCTCGGTCGCCGCTCTAGGCTCGTAGCTACCAAAACGGGTCGCCCCTCCCACCTCTGCACGTGGCCGCCTCCCGCTCACCCGCTCGGACCGATGCGAGCTTCAATTTTGCTCAGCGATGCAAGCTCCGGTGGCGGCGTCCCGGCGCTTTTAAATAAAACAGAGCAACGGTAGCATAGTGGGTCCCACGGTTCTCTGTCTGGCCCCACCTTGTAAATAAAACAGAGCAAGCAACGGTCACCTTTTCAAATGCCTCTCGGCCTGGCCCCACCTGAAACGGCCGAGTCAAGGATGTTGACCTGGCGGAAACGGTAGATTTACGGAATGAGTTGCTTCCCACAGAATATGGGCAAAACTGAGCACTATTCCGGTCTAGTGGCAAAACTGAGTTCAACGTGACCTCTAGTGGCAAAGGAATAATTATCCCTTAAAAATGACGTGGCCCCTCTCTCTGGGACACCGCCAGGTGGGACCTGAAGAAGACTCAGTTGGACCGCCTCAGACGAGACCGGCGTCCGACTCCCCGCAAACCAGCCGCAGGTTTTGGCCCTTTTTACACTGAATCGGATCTCGCTGCGCTGTCCGGTCCGTTTACGGAGAAGACGTTGGGCTTTGGGCTCGGTTCGGGAAGACGCGTCGTTCGGGAAGACGCGATCGGACGCGCGACGTCCGTTTGCGGGGGCCGTTTGGGATGGCCTAACGCCGGGATAGATCCTTTCCATGTTGTAGTCCGCTGCCATTCTCCTCTATGTTTTTTTTTTGTTCATTTAAGTGATAAGTCAGGAGTAACCTTGCCTGTCCTTGTCTTTTTAGTTTCATGAGTTTCGGTGTACCCTCCCCTCCTAGACTTAGGAAGCAAGCGTAAGAAAGTGGTGACCGTGCACCCTAGTATAGCATAAGAAAATTATGTCTGCTTCGCGCCAATGTTCTAGTTGAGTGGTTAAAAAAGAATCTCTCACAGTGCTCAAGAACGCGCAGCACTATTAGCTCTACTGTTATTTGCCCCACACAAAAAAACGATAGTAGGTACTCGTAGTTAGCAGAAAGCTGATTAAGTTATCTGCCGCTGCTGCGCAGGCGCTGTCCCTCCCGGCCACGCCGCGCGCTGTCGTCGTCCACTCCACTTGTCCGGCTGCTCCGCTACGGCATGCGCAGTGGTACGTACTGGTGGAGGTTGTTGGCGCGTAATGAAGACGCACCGGCGTATCCACCGACAGGTGGTTGCGGCGTCCAGTCCGGCGCGCGCAAGACGACGCCGTGGAAGCGGATGGATGGATGGATGGGCGCGAACGAAGTAGGAGTACGTACGTACCACCGAGGCGTGCGCATGGATCATTTGCAATCATGCACACATACATGACACATCTCCAATTATGTGCGTGATATGGTTCACTTGCTCGAGCAAACCTTATTTTTACCTCGCTAGGGTGTAAATTAGTGGCAGATTTGGGTTTAGGTGAACCTTTATGCATGTAGTATGTATATTCTTCGCAAACCTTTCTACTAGCTACCAATGAGGGTAGGCGGCGGCATCGGGACTCATGGATATGCATGTAGTACCACCTACTACCACTGAACCTTTTTTCCTTCTTTAGCTTCGTTTGGTGCTGAGAAGTGAGAGCAGAGGAGAGCAGGCGGCATGCATGCATGGAAGCCAGGTTGTTTAGGGTTATTACCTTATTTCTTTTCCTGTTCTCTATAGGCTTTTGTTAAGAGCAATCAAATTCTTCCCGCATAAAAAAAGGGCAATCTAAATTCTAAAGTCAGACGCTAGTAGTAGTTCGTTGCATTGCATGCTAGTACTGATTTTGGTTGAGGCTGTTGAATAATAGAGCAATTTACCAAACGAATTATCCATAATAAATGCTAGATAAAACATGATTAGAATAATAGGCAATATACTAATCATGTGAAATAGCGATACATATTAAGGCATATAACCAAACAAACTAAAAGGCATAAAACTTTGGATATGATCAGAACAAGATTGATACAGAAGATATATACGGCAGTAGCAGAAGAGGAACCGCCGGCGTTGGAACCGTCGTTGGCCATGTCGTCGAGGAAGAGGGTGCTGATGTCGGGGAAGAAGTCCTCGTCGGGGAAGACGTCGCTATCTGTGAGGGAGTCCGTGACGAAGCCAGTAGTCGCGCTGACAGCGCTCCACAAAAACCTTATCGCCCTTCTCCCGTGCAGGACTCGAAGCAGCGGGGTCTCGGAGGCCTACTGTCCTAGCTCGCGGTGCACGCCGCAAGACGGGATGGGGAAGATCTAGGTAGCGCAGTGCTCTGGAACTGGAGGCGCAAAGGATGTGTGGCAGTGTAACTGAGAGGAGGCGCGACCTCTCTCTCTTATAGGCACAGAGGGGAAGGTAGACAGACTGCACAGAAGATGAAACGAATGGACGGTAGATGAAGCGAACAGGCGGCAGCCCACCGGACAGCCTCCACTCAATTCGTATTCATTTAACTCGTATTAAAAGTCCACTCAAAGCAAACGTTTTAGCTTCTGTACATATGTTCATATACCATTCATGTGTGGCAAAATAAACCTCGGCTCGACGAGATTCCCGCGACCCGCGACGCGCGCGCGTCGCGTCGCGTCGTGACGAGGCGAGGCGAGCGAGGAGGAGGAGTGCGCGTGTGGAACTCTCTCCTTCTCCTTCTCATCCTTTTACCAAGTGGTAGGAGCGCTCACCTTATAAGCTGGTCCAACTTTCACTCAACTAGCAATGTGAGACTAAACATTTGTCCCAGCTCTTGCCTTGCATGAATGGGCCAAATGGGCCTCTAGGCAAAAATTCCAACAATCCCCCACTAGATCCCAGAGGCACATGAAGTTTGCCTTTGGTTCCAAAACATTGTTTATATACCGGTACTGTAGTGGAGACTGTTAAGTTGAACTTCCACCTAGAGCTTTATGTTATACTAGGCCGCAACTTGTACAGTGGACTATGCCTTGAACTGCAAGTTTGCTGCAAACCTAGCTTCACAAAAAGTCTTGACCGATACTAGACTACCGTGGGACTTTCCCGCGGGTGGAGCTTATACGTCATACTCCATGGCCTTTCATGAGTTTATTAGAGAGCACCCTACTCTCATAGACTGCGACGTTTTAACAGTCAGACTTATATAGGTGTGTTCTTCAAAATATGTTCTGCAGGACAACATCTTTGCTTAGGATAAGCCACTTAGAACACATTAAGATAATAAATCAACCTACCGTGCAGAATAGGAAAGTATTGCATCTTTATGGAGTGGTGTTTATTAAAGTAGGAATACTTTCCTCTCAGCTAACCAACAACTTGTCTCCCAATTCTAATTCACGGGATCTCTAATCACATAGAGTGGTTTACCACTATGGAAAGCTCAAATTGTGGGTCTCATACCCATCTCCTTCGATGCATTTTCTATCACGTTGCGTGATAGACCCTTTGTGAAGGGATCTGCCAAGTTTTTAGATGTTTGGATATAATCCAATGCAATAACTCCGGAGTTTCTCATTTTCCTGACAGATTTTAGTCTCCTCTTCACATGTCTTGAGGACTTCATATTATCCTTAGAACTGTTCACCTTAATAATCACAGTTTGATTATCACAGTTCATTGGAATTGCGGGTATAGGTTTTTCAACCACAGGTAAGTCCATCAAGAGTTCACGAAGCCACTCTGCTTCAACAGTGGCCGTGTCTAGTGCTGTGAGTTCTGCTTCCATAGTTGACCTCGTTAAGATGGTCTGCTTGCAAGACTTCCAAAAAACAGCGCCACCACCAAATGTGAAAACATATCCACTCGTGGCCTTTATCTCGTCAGCATCAGATATCCAATTTGAATCACTATAACCCTCTAGTACCCTCGGATAGCCGGTATAGTGTATGCCATAGCTCGCAGTGCCTTTTAGATATCGCATAACTCTCTCAAGAGCATGCCAGTGATCATCTCCTGGATTTGAAAAAAATCGACTGAGTTTGCTTACAGCAAAGGCGATGTCAGGTCTCGTGGCACTAGCTAAATACATAAGAGAGCCAATGATTTGAGAGTATCTTAGTTGGTCTCTAGCATTTCCTTGATTCTTTCGAAGCAACACACTAGGATCATAAGGTCTAGGAGAAAAATTGACGTCGCTATACCCGAAACGACTCAAGATCTTTTCCACATAGTGGGACTGAAGCAGTGTAATCCCACCATCATCATCTCTCAATAGCTTGATGTTCAGGATGACATCAGCTACTCCCAGATCCTTCATCTCAAAGGAACGAGATAAGAAATCTTTGACCTCCTTAATTGCATTAAGGTTGGTTCCGAAAATCAGTATGTCATCAACATACAAACAAAGGATGACTCCCTCACCCCCACCATGGCGATAGTATACACACTTGTCAGCTTCGTTTACAACAAAGCCTGTGGCGGTTAAGGTTTTATCATATTTTTCGTGCCACTGCTTAGGTGCTTGTTTAAGACCATATAAAGACTTCAGTAGCTTGCACACTTTTCTTTCTTAACCATTTACTACAAAACCATCTGGTTGATCCATATAAATTTCCTCATCCAACTCTCCATTTAGGAAAGCCGTCTTAACGTCCATTTGATGAACGAGAAGACCGTGTGAGACAGCCAGAGAAAGTAGTACTCGAATGGTGGTCAACCTTGCTACAGGTGAGTAAGTGTCAAAGAAGTCTTCACCTTCCTTTTGGGTATAACCCTTGGCCACAAGCCTTGCCTTGCACTTCTCAATAGTACCATCAGGCCTTAGTTTCTTCTTAAACACTCATTTACATCCTACAGGTTTGCACCCATAAGGACGATCAGTAATCTCCCATGTTTCATTAGCTAAGATGGAATACATCTCACTATGAACAACTTCCTTCCAGTAGTCAGCATCAGGAGATGCATAAGCTTCTGAAATGGAAGTGGGAGTGTCATCGACAAGGTACACAATGAAATCATCACCAAAAGACTTTGCAGTCCTTTGTCTCTTGCTCCTTTTAGGAATTTCATTATTATCCTCCTTAGGACTATCAGGGTGTTCAATTGGAATGGTAGGTTCAGAGAATATAGCAAATTCCTGATTATATGAACTAGGTATCTCCGGATTTGATGAGTTAGGTTTATCCTTCATTGGAAAGATATCCTCAAAGAAAGTCGCATCAGTCGACTCCATGATTGTACCGACATGAATGTCAGGCACTTCAGATTTTACTATCAAGAATCTATAACCAATGCTATGAAAATCATAGCCCAGAAAAACACAATCAATGGTTTTTGGTCCAAGCTTGCGCTTCTTGGGGATTGGTACATTAACCTTTGCCAAACAACCCCAAGTACGTAAGTAAGAGAGTTTTAATATTTTCTTCTCCCATTCTTCGAATGGAGTAATTTCTTTGTTCTTTGTGGGAACTCGGTTTAGGACATGACACGCGGTCAATAGTGCCTCCCCACACCATTCCTTTGAAAGATCCGATGTGTCTAACATGGCGTTAACCAAATCAGTTAGAGTACGGTTCTTTCTTTCGGCTACTCCATTTGACTGGGGTGAGTAGGGAGGCGTCCTCTCATGAATTATGTCATGTTCCGCACAAAAGGAATAAAACTCGTTTGAAAAGTACTCTCCACCATGATCAGACCTAAGCCTCTTAATCTTTCGATCAAGTTGATTTTCTGCCTCAGCTTTATAGATTTTGAAGAAACTCAAAGCCTCATCTTTTGATTTCAGAAGATACACATGACAATATATCGTAGAGTCATCGATCAAAGTCATGAAATATTTCTTTTCACCTTTTGTCAACACACCATTCATCTCACAAAGATCAGAATGTATGAGCTCTAGTGGTGTTAAATTTCTCATTTCTGCAGTCGTATGTGACTTGCGAGGTTGTTTAGCTTACACGCAGACTTGGCAGTTAGATCCCTTAACAGTTGAGAAATCAGGGATTAAATTCATTTTGGCTAGCCGCGTCATACAACCAAAATTAATATGACAAAGACGAGAGTGCCAGACATTTGATTCAAAATTCGTGTAAATATGATTAACAACTTTATTACAAATGTCTGACAGAGATAAGCAGAACAAGCCTCCGCATTCATAGCCTTTACCAACAAAGGTTCCATACTTTGAAATTACAAATTTATTGGACTCGAATACAATCTTGTAGCCATCTCGACACAGAAGAGATCCGCTAACAAGATTTTTATTTATTAAGGGAACATGATGCACGTTCTTCAGGCGCACGGTCTTTCCCGAAATGAACTTCAGATCGACCGTACCAACACCATGAACAGAAGCATGCGAGCCGTTCCCCATCAGCACGGTTTGAGTCCCTCTGACCTGATATGAAAAAAACATGAAAATATCAGAACAGACATGTACATTAGCGCCCGTGTCAATCCACCAATCAGGAGAATGACATAATAAAAGAACAGTAGGTAATATACCATACCCAACATCTTTCATCTCAGCGTCGCCCATGACAACATTAGCAGTCTTGCTGCTCTTCCCATGCTGGCGCTTGTCAAAGCGGTTGGGACAAGCAGGAGCCCAATGATTAGGATCACCGCACACATGACAAGCACCTTTCCTTTTATCAGTCTTCTTCTTGAAGCTGGTGGACTGTGAGACCTTGTTCTTTCCATCGAACTTTCCTTTGTCATCATACTTGCCTTTGTTCTTGAACTTGTGAGGCTGGAAGTTACTTTTCTGTACCAAGTTGGCATTAGAACCTCCCTGATGGAGGGGTTCACCTCTTGGGTGGCCCGATCTTCACGGATCTCGTGGTCAAATCGATGGGAAAGCGAGGGAAAGGGAGAAGGTAGCGGAAGCGAACACACACCTCGCGAAGAACACGATGAACACACGCAAAACTCACACGATACAAGGCCGATTGCTCCCGAATGGTGGCCACCGGTCCGATAGAATCCTCGAAAGGAAAGATCGGTCAACGTGCTCCCTCAAATCCACATCGAAGAGGGAAGAACACCTTGGGGAGGGTCTTGACAACTTGGAGACGAGACATGAACTCCAAGGCCTTGTTCAATGATGGATGTGTGATGCAAAGTCCAATCGAGGGTTGGTGACGATAGTCGGTCCCCTTGGTAAAGGGGATGAGGCAAAACTAGAGATTCCACAATGGGGGTTGTCTTTAGTCTATCATCTATGCCTAAGGGTTACATGAGGGGTGGGGGCTCTATTTATAGGCCAACCACATAAACAGGGGTATTTTGGGGACAAATAGCGAAATATAGAGAGGGTTACAAGGCGCTGGGCCGAATTAACACGATCAGGTTCTGTGTCGTCCGGTAGTACCGGTCCGGCCCGACCAGTAGTACCGGTCAAGCGGTAGTACCGCTTCCTGGCCCGGTAGTACCGCTTGTCGTTCTGGGACTTGCGCTGGAGCCTTCTGTTGGTGGCGGTAGCAGGGGGCGGTAGTGTCGTGGCCCGATAGTACCGGATCCGGGGCCGGTAGTACCGCCGGTGACAGAGAGCATTTGGCTTGCGCTGGTGTCGTCTGTTGGTGGCGGTAGCAGAGGGCGGTAGTGCCGCTGGGCGGTAGTACTGGTCGCCAGGTCCGGTAGTACCGCTGGCGACAGAGAGCATTTGGTGATCTGTCTTCTTCCGCCTCCTCTTCCAAGCCTTCGTCTTGTCAGGCTTGATGTTCCGGGCTTCCTCCCTTGCCTCCGTACTTGTCAATGTGAACCTATCATGCATATGTGACAGAGTATGAAGTAGCATGCCATTCAATACGGAAGGAAGGGGGCTCGCATAGAGGAACGGATTCACCTTTGGAGTCCATGACGACTTGGTGTAAGTTGGAGACCAAGATGTGGCAACGACCGTAGGTCGGGCTACATCAGCTCCCCCTCCTTCAAAAAGAGTCGTCCTCGACTCTACATGCTCATCACCAAGTAGAAGCGGTCGAGAGACCTTCTTGATCCTGGGGTTCACCATATAGTCGTCCTCGGGAAGATTGACTTGACAACACTTCAATGTTCCTTCACCTTCCTTGAAGCCTACAAAGCTCACAACAAAAGCGAAGCAACACTCAAAGCGGAGCCCATTCATGAAGGTTATTGCATGAGTCCTCAAGTAGAAGGAAGTCACCTTAGCTTGTAGAGATAGCTCGATGAAGGGTAGCCATAGGTAAATCTCTTCGGTTCTTCTTGTCAACATATTGTCCATAGAGGTTGACGTGTATGCACTTGTACCTTCACACAACAAAGACCAAGCAAAATATTTTCGTGCGTGATAGAGGAGCATGTCAAATGAGGCATGTCCATTCTTGTTCACAACACTATTAGTACAATGCATGTATAGAAAATGGGATGCATATGCAAGGTCAAAGTGCATGGAAATCGTTCGAACATCATCCAAATGTGGAAACACAAAAACTCCATATAACGTATTAGTGGAGCATTCAAAGCATTGGATCCACATTTCAAATAACATCTTTGATGCAAGAATAGGAGAATTTGGCAAAAACACACGAGGAAGAATGTCCAAAGCAACAACAATATGTGTGCAAACCAACCATTGGAAAGAGAAATTGTTTGACATGTTGGATGTCACACACAAATCATCGAAAGCAAATATCATGGGGAAATGAGTATCCCAAGCGGAAGCAAAAACAACATATTTGCAAACAAACCAAATGAACGAGCAAGTGGTCCTTATGTTTGTTGCAACAACAAGACGAGATTCTTGGAAGCTCTCATGACAATACATGATTTTAAAGGAATTGTGGTTGCACACAAAACATCGAGAAGGTAAATTGTTCAACATTTTTGTTGCAACACACAAAGCATCATTATCTAAAAGCGAAGAAACATGAATGTCACAAGGGGAGATAATACCATCAACATGCTTGCAATCAAACCATAGGAAAGAGCAATTTGCCAACATGCAAGATGCAAAGCATGCAAAAGGTATCAGAGCTGGGTTCGATCTTGAAATCACTTGTGGGATGCTCTCAAGAGCTCTTTTTGTCAACTCGTGCTCAACCGAGGTTGACATTCTTGTGCGGGTACCTACACACATCATACACAAGAGGAAGAATGTGTGTGCATGGTAGAGATACACATCATCCATCATGACGTATCTCTTCTTGTGCACATCACCATTAATGTCAATCAAGTATGAAATAGATGCATGGTGAGTATGCAAGTGGGGAACATGCTTATCATGGCAATCATCAAAATCTCCAAAAATTGAGAAAGCTATGGGGGCCATCTCATTAGAACGCATATGATCAATATTGTTGCAAGCAAAACAAGTGAAATAGCAAGCATTCATCTTATCGCAAGCAACGGGAGAAATTGAATGACTAGCATGACAAGGCAAGTCCAAAGCAATTGGAGGATACACACAAGATGCATATCGCAATCAAACAATTCCACATGATCAATATTATGAAAAGGCAAAGCATCACATGGGAAAGTGGATGAAGCATATGTAATGTCACAAGTATCATCCATAGCATGCATATCCTCACAATTCATCATGTCCACTAGTGGGATCATGGCATCATCAACACCCTTATTGTTACCTTGTTCATACCTCTCATATGAAGTGGGTGTTGCGGAAGTAGTGGCCTCCTTGTGGACGACTTCATCTTCTTGATGTAGCCATGGCGTCGCATCATCTTCGTGCACCATGTACATCTTCTCCAATTGAGGCATCATTGCTTCATGGCTTGGCGCGTATTCATCCATGGAACCTAGCACAACACAAGAGAACACACTAGAGGTAGAGGGTAAGTTGTTAGAATTCGAAATGGTCTCACTTAACCTATCAACTACCACTCTCAACTCACTAGTAGTATCGCTCCTGCCCTCCAAGTGGAAGCACTCAATCTCACATAAGGTGGAGTCACTCGTCTCACTCTTGTTATCACTCAAGTGGGCTAAGTGGCTCTCATACTCACATGGGATTGGTACCACATCATCACTCAAGCATATGGGGGTAGGCTCGGTTTCCTCAACTCCATGCGCCTCCTTTGGTGAAGGGAAAATCCCATGCTCACCATTCTTGACCTTGTCGCCTTCAAGGTTGGATGCCATAAGATGGGCGTCATTGCTCGCCGCCATGGTAGAAGGGAAAATCCCATGCTCGACCGTCTTGTGGTCATCTTGTAGTAGTGGTGGAGGTAGGCTCATGCTATCCAACTTGGCGAAGTAGAGGTTTATATTTTCCTCATTGGCGAGGTTGTGGAAGTCAAGCGTAGGCATTGAAGCTTGATGGCGTGGAGGAAGGCTTTCTCTTGGTGCCATTGTGGTGGTGGCACGAGTAGTTGAAGGTGCCCTATAATGGTGTCGACGGAGGTCATTGGCATGCCTTGCCGATGGTTGATGTAGGTGGCGCACTTGGTCGTCCACATGACGCTCGCGACGATGATCACTTGCCTTGGCACTCTTCTTGTGCTTGTGGTGCCTTCTTGAGCTTGCTTGAGCATTATGGTTGGTGCTCATCACGAATTCTTTGTCTTGGTGGCGAAGATGCCCTTGACGATGTCCTGTATCCTCTTTATGGTGGCGATGCTCATGAGAGGATGTTTGTCGATTAAGCGTCTTGTTTCTTGGTGCCTCTTGATGCATTTGATGTTTGGACGGCACTTTTGTTTGGATAGGAGTTGGAGCTTGGCGCCTTGGCGGTGATGAAGCTTGGCGCCTTGGAGATGGTGGAGCTTGACGCCTTGGAGGTGATGGAGCTTGGTGCCTTGGAGATGGTGGCGCTTGACGCCATCTAGGTGGTGGCACATGTCGCCTTGGAGGTGGATCATCGAAGTAGGTGGTGCCCTTTGGTGTGGCACGCTTGGCCTTGAAGGTCATGGAATCTTGATGATGCGCCTCCTCTTGCTTGGCGTAGTAGGCTTCCATCTCCACACAGTGGAGGAATTCTTCATGGCTCATGGAGGAGCCATCAAAGTCGATGAAGTTCTCCGTGTCCTCCATGCTTGGCGAGGCGTCATCGGTGTCGCACTCGAAGTCATCCATGCTTGGGGAGTAATTGTTGGTGTAGTACTCCATATCACCCAAGCATGTGGAGCCATTGTCGGTGTAGTGCTCCATAGGCTCCATGCATGAGGAGCCATTGTCGACGTAGAGCTCCATGTATTACATGCATGTGGAGTCGTCGTAGGTGTAGTGCTCCGGGTCCTCAAAGCATGCGGAGCCATTGTCGCTGTTGTGATCCGTCATGTCCTCTATACTTGTGGAGTCGTAGTCATGGTGGCTCATCATGGATTTTTCATAGATATCATCCTCGGTTCGGGAGTCCCTAGACATGATGCATAAGACCAAGCGGTGTATATGGAAGTGGTAGTGGGAGTTAGGGATACAACGTCAAACCTTACTTTACCTTGGAAGATCGTATCGTGCAAGTGGCCACACTTGAGAGCAATAAACCAAGCAAAGTGAAGTTCACGCGGAACACCAAAACCAACTACTAACCAAAAAACACACACACAAAAGGCCTATGGTGGATAGGTATGGAAAGTGGCATGTCAAGAACCAATCCGAAATCAAGATGTTGTATTGGCAAGTAAAGAACCACAACGATCACAAAGCAAACAAGTCGATCCACAAGATAGGAAATATGTACAAGGAAACACACACGGTGGGATAAATAGGACTTGTGCGACGGAGAAAGTGAGCTAAGAACCAAATGATTACCTAGCGAAGACTATAAGCTCGTGTCAGACAAGTACAAGGAGAGACGCTAGTTCGATTGCAGAAAATTGGTGGGTTACAAGATATGCACAATAAGTACCACCTATATGATGTTCATCGAGCTTGCGCTTCCTATGCTATAAGGCACATGTATATCTCTTTCTTTTCTTTTTATTTTTATTTTTCTATGTTTTTTTTTCTTTTTCTTTCTTTCTTTCTTTTCTTTTTCACTTGCCTCTTCCTTGTGCCAAAAACTATACAAGATAACTATATGAGATAGCACTCACACGTTTGCTCGGAATCTACAAGGTATCAAATGTGCATATCCCAAGCAATCATAAGAGGAACTAGTCTCAATAGGTGTTTGTTGCTCGCAAAGATAGTGGGTTTAACAAAGGAATGCAAGTGGGGAGAAGTCGCGGAATGTTTATACCTTTCGTCGACGATCTTCACCCTTTATTGTTGGATTCCGCCTTGCTCACGAAATTTGTATGGAGTAGATAGCATGAACCACGTGTATGATGATGTAGAGCTCCTTCTCCTCTTCGAAACGAGCTAAAGAACACCAAAATCCGAGTTCGGATGCAAAAGTTATGCTCAAAACGGTGAGAGGCTGAAATCTGGAATCTGCTGTTTTCTTTCTGTCTTGGGCGGTAGTACCGTATTTTGGGCCCGGTAGTACCGGTGGGAGGTAGTACCGTATTTTTGGAGCGGTAGTACCGCTCGAGACAGAGAAATCCAGATCTGACGCGATTTCGTGAGTTTGGGGCGATTTGGGCGGAAAATCTTCAAGAAAAACACCAAATCGACGGGGGAAATCAAGGAATTAGGCTATGGGAACGCAAAGGAATGTAGATCAACAAGTTTAGCAAGTAATCCACGGATCAAAACCTACCAAAACGCACTCAAATCACAGATCGATCCAAAACACGAATTGGGACTATTTTTGGTGGAATTTTCGAATTTATGGGGAAAAGACCAAATCGATGAGAAATCTGTGGCAACCAAAAGCTGCTGATACCAGATGATGGAGGGGTTAACCTCTTGGGTGGCCCGATCTTCACGTATCTCGTGGTCAAATCGATGGGAAAGCGAGAGAAAGGGAGAAGGTAGCGGAAGCGAACACACACCTCGCGAAGAACACGATGAACACACGCAAAACTCACACGATACAAGGCCGATTGCTCCCGAATGGTGGCCACCGGTCCGATAGAATCCTCGAAAGGAAAGATCGGTCAACGTGCTCCCTCAAATCCACATCGGAGAGGGAAGAACACCTTGGGGAGGGTCTTGACAACTTGGAGACGAGACATGAACTCCAAGGCCTTGTTCAACGATGGATGCGTGATGCAAAGTCCAATCGAGGTTGGTGACGATAGTCGGTCCCCTTGGTAAAGGGGATGAGGCAAAACTAGAGATTCCACAATGGGGGTTGTCTTTAGTCTATCATCTATGCCTAAGGGTTACATGAGGGGTGGGGGCTCTATTATAGGCCAACCACATAAACAGGGGTATTTTGGGGACAAATAGCGAAATATAGAGAGGGTTACAAGGAGCTGGGCCGAATTAACACGATCAGGTTCTGTGTCGTCCGGTAGTACCGGTCCGGCCCGACCAGTAGTACCGGTCAAGCGGTAGTACCGCTTCCTGGCCCGGTAGTACCGCTTGTCGTCTTGGGACTTGCTCTGGAGCCTTCTGTTGGTGGCGGTAGTAGGGGGCGGTAGTGTTGTGGCCCGGTAGTACCGGATCCGGGGCCGGTAGTACCGCCGGTTATAGAGAGCATTTGGCTTGTGCTGGTGTCGTCTGTTGGTGGCGGTAGCAGAGGGCGGTAGTGCCGCTGGGCGGTAGTACCGGTCGCCAGGTCCGGTAGTACCGCTGGCGACAGAGAGCATTTGGTGATCTGTCTTCTTCCGCCTCCTCTTCCAAGCCTTCGTCTTGTCGGGCTTGATGTTCCGGGCTTCCTCCCTTGCCTCCGTACTTGTCAATGTGAACCTATCATGCATATGTGACGGAGTATGAAGTAGCATGCCATTCAATACGGAAGGAAGGGGGCTCGCATAGAGGAACGGATTCACCTTTGGAGTCCATGACGACTTGGTGTAAGTTGGAGACCAAGATGTGGCAACGACCGTAGGTCGGGCTACATCAGCTCCCCCCCCCTTCAAAAAGAGTCGTCCTCGACTCTACATGCTCATCACCAAGTAGAAGCGGTCGAGAGACCTTCTTGATCCTGGGGTTCACCATATAGTCGTCCTCGGGAAGATTGACTTGACAACACTTCAATGTTCCTTCACCTTCCTTGAAGCCTACAAAGCTCACAACAAAAGCGAAGCAACACTCAAAGCGGAGCCCATTCATGAAGGTTATTGCATGAGTCCTCAAGTAGAAGGAAGTCACCTTAGCTTGTAGAGATAGCTCGATGAAGGGTAGCCATAGGTAAATCTCTTCGGTTCTTCTTGTCAACATATTGTCCATAGAGGTTGACGTGTATGCACTTGTACCTTCACACAACAAAGACCAAGCAAAATATTTTCGTGCGTGATAGAGGAGCATGTCAAATGAGGCATGTCCATTCTTTTTCACAACACTATTAGTACAATGCATGTATAGCAAATGGGATGCATATGCAAGGTCAAAGTGCATGGAAATCGTTCGAACATCATCCAAATGTGGAAACACAAAAACTCCATATAACGTATTAGTGGAGCATTCAAAGCATTGGATCCACATTTCAAATAACATCTTTGATGCAAGAATAGGAGAATTTGGCAAAAACACACGAGGAAGAATGTCCAAAGCAACAACAATATGTGTGCAAACCAACCATTGGAAAGAGAAATTGTTTGACATGTTGGATGTCACACACAAATCATCGAAAGCAAATATCATGGGGAAATGAGTATCCCAAGCGGAAGCAAAAACAACATATTTGCAAACAAACCAAATGAACGAGCAAGTGGTCCTTATGTTTGTTGCAACAACAAGACGAGATTCTTGGAAGCTCTCATGACAATACATGCTTTTAAAGGAATTGTGGTTGCACACAAAACATCGAGAAGGTAAATTGTTCAACATTTTTGTTGCAACACATAAAGCATCATTATCTAAAAGCGAAGAAACATGAATGTCACAAGGGGAGATAATACCATCAACATGCTTGCAATCAAACCATAGGAAAGAGCAATTTGCCAACATGCAAGATGCAAAGCATGCAAAAGGTATCAGAGCTGGGTTCGATCTTGAACTCACTTGTGGGATGCTCTCAAGAGCTATTTTTGTCAACTCGTGCTCAACCGAGGTTGACATTCTTGTGCGGGTACCCACACACATCATACACAAGAGGAAGAATGTGTGTGCATGGTAGAGATACACATCATCCATCATGACGTATCTCTTCTTGTGCACATCACCATTAATGTCAATCAAGTATGAAATAGATGCATGGTGAGTATGCAAGTGGGGAACATGCTTATCATGGCAATCATCAAAATCTCCAAAAATTGAGAAAGCTATGGGGGCCATCTCATTAGAACGCATATGATCAATATTGTTGCAAGCAAAACAAGTGAAATAGCAAGCAATCATCTTATCGCAAGCAACGGGAGAAATTGAATGACTAGCATGACAAGGCAAGTCCAAAGCAATTGGAGGATACACACAAGATGCATAGCATGGCATGTTTATGGCAATGATATCGCAATCAAACAATTCCACATGATCAATATTATGCAAAGGCAAAGCATCACATGGGAAAGTGGATGAAGCATATGTAATGTCACAAGTATCATCCATAGCATGCATATCCTCACAATTCATCATGTCCACTAGTGGGATCATGGCATCATCAACACCCTTATTGTTACCTTGTTCATACCTCTCATATGAAGTGGGTGTTGCGGAAGTAGTGGCCTCCTTGTGGACGACTTCATCTTCTTGATGTAGCCATGGCGTCGCATCATCTTCGTGCACCATGTACATCTTCTCCAATTGAGGCATCATTGCTTCATGGCTTGGCGCGTCTTCATCCATGGAACCTAGCACAACACAAGAGAACACACTAGAGGTATAGGGTAAGTTGTTAGAATTCGAAATGGTCTCACTTGACCTATCAACTACCACTCTCAACTCACTAGTAGTATCGCTCATGCCCTCCAAGTGGAAGCACTCAATCTCACATAAGGTGGAGTCACTCGTCTCACTCTTGTTATCACTCAAGTGGGCTAAGTGGCTCTCATACTCACATGGGATTGGTACCACATCATCACTCAAGCATATGGGGGTAGGCTCGGTTTCCTCAACTCCATGCGCCTCCTTTGGTGAAGGGAAAATCCCATGCTCGCCATTCTTGACCTTGTCGCCTTCAAGGTTGGATGCCATAAGATGGGCATCATTGCTCGCCGCCATGGTCGAAGGGAAAATCCCATGCTCGACCGTCTTGTGGCCATCTTGTAGTAGTGGTGGAGGTAGGCTCATGCTATCCAACTTGGCGAAGTAGAGGTTTATATTTTCCTCGTTGGCGAGGTTGTGGAAGTCAAGCGTAGGCATTGAAGCTTGATGGCATGGAGGAAGGCTTGCTCTTGGTGCCATTGTGGTGGTGGCACGAGTAGTTGAAGGTGCCCTATAATGGTGTCGACGGAGGTCATTGGCATGCCTTGCCGATGGTTGATGTAGGTGGCGCACTTGGTCGTCCACATAACGCTCGCGACGATGATCACTTGCCTTGGCACTCTTCTTGTGCTTGTGGTGCCTTCTTGAGCTTGCTTGAGCATTATGGTTGGTGCTCATCACGAATTCTTCGTCTTGGTGGCGAAGATGCCTTTGACGATGTCTTGTATCCTCTTTATGGTGGCGATGCTCATGAGAGGATGTTTGTCGATGAAGCGTCTTGTTTCTTGGCGCCTCTTGATGCATTTGATGTTTGGACGCCACTTTTGTTTGGATAGGAGTTGGAGCTTGGCACCTTGGCGGTGATGAAGCTTGGTGCCTTGGAGATGGTGGCGCTTGACGCCATCTAGGTGGTGGCACATGTCGCCTTGGAGGTGGATCATCGAAGTAGGTGGTGCCCTTTGGTGTGGCACGCTTGGCCTTGAAGGTCATGGAATCTTGATGATGCGCCTCCTCTTGCTTGGCGTAGTAGGCTTCCATCTCCACACGGTGGAGGAATTCTTCATGGCTCATGGAGGAGCCATCAAAGTCGATGAAGTTCTCCGTGTCCTCCATGCTTGGCGAGGCGTCATCGGTGTCGCACTCGAAGTCATCCATGCTTGGGGAGTAATTGTTGGTGTAGTACTCCATATCACCCAAGCATGTGGAGCCATTGTCGGTGTAGTGCTCCATAGGCTCCATGCATGAGGAGCCATTGTCGACGTAGAGCTCCATGTCTTACATGCATGTGGAGTCGTCGTAGGTGTAGTGCTCCGGGTTCTCAAAGCATGCGGAGCCATTGTCGGTGTTGTGATCCGTCATGTCCTCTATACTTGTGGAGTCGTAGTCATGGTGGCTCATCATGGATTTTTCATAGATATCATCCTCGCTTCTGGAGTCCCTAGACATGATGCATAAGACCAAGCGGTGTATATGGAAGTGGTAGTGGGAGTTAGGGATACAACGTCAAACCTTACTTTACCTTGGAAGATCGTATCGTGCAAGTGGCCACACTTGAGAGCAATAAACCAAGCAAAGTGAAGTTCACGCGGAACACCAAAACCAACTACTAACCAAAAAACACACACACAAAAGGCCTATGGTGGATAGGTATGGAAAGTGGCATGTCAAGAACCAATCCGAAATCAAGATGTTGTATTGGCAAGTAAAGAACCACAACGATCACAAAGCAAACAAGTCGATCCACAAGATAGGAAATATGTACAAGGAAACACACACGGTGGGATAAATAGGACTTGTGCGACGGAGAAAGTGAGCTAAGAACCAAATGATTACCTAGCGAAGACTATAAGCTCGTGTACACAAGTACAAGGAGAGACGCTAGTTCGATTGCAGAAAATTGGTGGGTTACAAGATATGCACAATAAGTACCACATATATGATGTTCATCGAGCTTGCGCTTCCTATTCTATAAGGCACATGTATATCTCTTTCTTTTCTTTTTATTTTTATTTTTCTATGTTTTTTTTTTCTTTTTCTTTCTTTCTTTCTTTTCTTTTTCACTTGCCTCTTCCTTGTGCCAAAAACTATACAAGATAACTATATGAGATAGCACTCACACGTTTGCTCGGAATCTACAAGGTATCAAATGTGCATATCCCAAGCAATCATAAGAGGAACTAGTCTCAATAGGTGTTTGTTGCTCGCAAAGATAGTGGGTTTAACAAAGGAATGCAAGTGGGGAGAAGTCGCGGAATGTTTATACCTTTCGTCGACGATCTTCACCCTTTATTGTTGGATTCCGCCTTGCTCACGGAATTTGTATGGAGTAGATAGCATGAACCACGTGGATGATGATGTAGAGCTCCTTCTCCTCTTCGAAACGAGCTAAAGAACACCAAAATCCGAGTTCGGATGCAAAAGTTATGCTCAAAACGGTGAGAGGCTGAAATCTGGAATCTGCTGTTTTCTTTCTGTCTTGGGCGGTAGTACCGTATTTTGGGCCCGGTAGTACCGGTGGGAGGTAGTACCGTATTTTTGGAGCGGTAGTACCGCTCGAGACAGAGAAATCCAGATCTGACGCGATTTCGTGAGTTTGGGGCGATTTGGGCGGAAAATCTTCAAGAAAAACACCAAATCGACGGGGGAAATCAAGGAATTAGGCTATGGGAACGCAAAGGAATGTAGATCAACAAGTTTAGCAAGTAATCCACGGATCAAAACCTACCAAAACACACTCAAATCACAGATCGATCCAAAACACGAATTGGGGCTATTTTTGGTGGAATTTTCGAATTTATGGGGAAAAGACCAAATCGATGAGAAATCCGTGGCAACCAAAAGCTGCTGATACCAGATGATGGAGGGGTTAACCTCTTGGGTGGCCCGATATTCACGTATCTCGTGGTCAAATCGATGGGAAAGCAAGGGAAATGGAGAAGGTAGCGGAAGAGAACACACACCTCGCGAAGAACACGATGAACACACGCAAAACTCACATGATACAAGGCCGATTGCTCCCGAATGGTGGCCACCGGTCCGATAGAATCCTCGAAAGGAAAGATCGGTCAACGTGCTCCCTCAAATCCACATCGGAGAGGGAAGAACACCTTGGGGAGGGTCTTGACAACTTGGAGACGAGACATGAACTCCAAGGCCTTGTTCAACGATGGATGCGTGATGCAAAGTCCAATCGAGGTTGGTGATGATAGTCGGTCCCCTTGGTAAAGGGGATGAGGCAAAACTAGAGATTCCACAATGGGGGTTGTCTTTAGTCTATCATCTATGCCTAAGGGTTACATGAGGGGTGGGGGCTCTATTTATAGGCCAACCACATAAACAGGGGTATTTTGGGGACAAATAGCGAAATATAGAGAGGGTTACAAGGCGCTGGGCCGAATTAACACGATCAGGTTCTGTGTCGTCCGGTAGTACCGGTCCGGCCCGACCAGTAGTACCGGTCAAGCGGTAGTACCGCTTCCTGGCCCGGTAGTACCGCTTGTCGTCCTGGGACTTGCGCTGGAGCCTTCTGTTGGTGGCGGTAGCAGGGGCGGTAGTGCCGTGGCCCGGTAGTACCGGATCCGGGGCCGGTAGTACCGCCGGTGACAGAGAGCATTTGGCTTGCGCTGGTGTCGTCTGTTGGTGGCGGTAGCAGAGGGCGGTAGTGCCGCTGGGCGGTAGTACCGGTCGCCAGGTCCGGTAGTACCGCTGGCGACAGAGAGCATTTGGTGATCTGTCTTCTTCCGCCTCCTCTTCCAAGCCTTCGTCTTGTCGGGCTTGATGTTCTGGGCTTCCTCCCTTGCCTCCGTACTTGTCAATGTGAACCTATCATGCATATGTGACGGAGTATGAAGTAGCATGCCATTCAATACGGAAGGAAGGGGGCTCGCATAGAGGAACGGATTCACCTTTGGAGTCCATGACGACTTTGTGTAAGTTGGAGACCAAGATGTGGCAACGACCGTAGGTCGGGCTACATCACTCCCTCGGTACCTAGAGCACGTGTGTCTTTTGCTCTCGCCTTCTCTTCCACATCAAGAGTCCCAATGAGATCCGTCACGGGAAACTCTTGTCTCTTGTGCTTCAGAGAAGTAGCAAAATTCCTCCATGACTGGGGAAGTTTGGCAATGATGCCTCCGGTAACACACAAGTGAAGTGCTCAAGCTCCCTGGCAAGTGACTGTATCTCATGAGCCTGCTCCACAATGGAGCGGTCATCAACCATCTTATAGTCATAGAATTGTTCCATGACATACAGTTCACTGCCAGCATCGGAGACTCCAAATTTTCTCTCGAGCGCATCCCACATATCCTTGCCATTGCTAAATGACAGATATGAATCGACAATATTGTCGCCAAGGATGCTGATCAAGGCAGCCTTAAAAGTGGTATCAAGTTTTTGGAACGCCTCTTCCTGAGCGGGATTAAGTTCTTCCTCAGGTGCGCCATAGATGGCGTTATAGCAGCTCATGGTCTGAAACCAGAGCACTGCTCTCGCACGCCATCGTTTGTAATTCACACCTTCGAACACAGGTGGCTTCATAGAAGCAACAAAGCCACTTGGGGCAAATTGCCTGAAATAAGGTTTTTAGATTGTTGAATAATAGAGCAATTTACCAAGCGAATTATCCATAATAAATGCTAGATAAAACATGATTAGAATAATAGGCAATATACTAATCATGTGAAATAGAGAATACATATTAAGGCATATAACCAAACAAACTACAAGGCATAAAACTTTGGATATGATCAGAACAAGATTGAGACAGAAGATATACACGGCAGTAGCAGAAGAGGAACCGCCGACGTTGGAACCGTCGTTGGCCATGTCGTCGAGAAAGAGGGTGCTGATGTCGGGGAAGAAGTCCTCGTCGGGGAAGACGTCGCTATCTGTGAGGGAGTCCGTGACGAAGCCAGTAGTCGCGCTGATAGCGCTCCCCAAAAACCTTATCGCCCTTCTCCCGTACAGGACTCGAAGCAGCGGGGTCTCGGAGGCCTACTGTCCCGGCCGCAAGACGGGATGGGGAAGATCTAGGTAGCGCAGTGCTCTGGAACTGGAGGCGCAAAGGATGTGTGGCAGTGTAACTGAGAGGAGGCGCGACCTCTCTCTCTTATAGGCACAGAGGGGAAGGTAGACAGACTGCACAGAAGATGAAACGAATGGAGGGTAGATGAAGCGAACAGGCGGCAGCCCACCGGACAGCCTCCACTCAATTCGGCTCGGCGAGATTCCCGCAACCCGTGGCGCGCGAGGCAAGGCGTGGCGAGGAGGAGGAGCGCGCGTGTGGAACTCTCTCCTTCTCCTTCTCATCCTTTTACCAAGTGGTAGGAGAGCTCACCTTATAAGCTGGTCCAACTTTTACTCAACTAGCAATTTGGGACTAAACATTTGTCCCAACTCTTGCCTTGCATGAATGGGCCTCTAGGATTTCAGGAATTTATTGGCATATAATAAATGGACTGGGTCTATTTAGGCAAAAATTCCAACAGAGGCTAGCCGGTCCACTTTTGTACTAACTACGTTTGGCCATGAAGCCTGTGGTACTATTAGGAGTAGCCGGATGGTACTTTGAACAATGTGTGTGCTTTTTTTGCGCGGGTGTGAAAAATGTACTAACTCATATACTCCCACAGTCCCATTGTACTGAATTACTTACCGTAAATTTATTATTTGGATATATAGGTATCTAGACATGTATATAAATACGCACATATGTAGATATAAGATTGTGATTTTTCTAAACAGAAAATTTATAACATCTAATTTGGAATAGAGAAAATATCGTGGTTTACGGTACAACTGGCTGAAGGGCGACCTTCGAGAGGTACTTCGCGTGCGGGCAGGCGGGCGGGCACGAAACTCCCAACGAGTCTGATAGCGCAAAAAACTCATTAAGGCCGTGCAGGTCCAGACTTTGATCGATACACCAGGAAGGACTAATCTGTGGTGACATAGCAAAGTAATTTGCTCAAGTCCTACTTTGGATTCTCCACTCGGTAGTTGAACTGGTTAGCATCATCTTGCTTTGGATTTCTGACGTGGACAGTCCATCTATTTATACAACCGTTGTACCTACAGCTATACACATATAGGGACTATCACTCGAGCTTGTGCCAAGCAACTTAATTATCGGATATTTTTGTTTCTTGAAACTATTCCTCATATACATGAGAATATGATGTTGCCTAAATCAGATTTTTTTGCTACTCTTAGGAATGATGGACCTGGCAAGGATGAGAAGGACAAGCATTGGAGCATGATCATGCATGGAAATGGCATCAAGCATGTGAGGATTCAAGAGGACGCCACGGGTAGATATTTCAAAACTTTAAAGCCACCATAATAAAGATTGAAGGCTTGGACGAAATATTCAAGTTTAATACTTTACAAATTCGTCCATAGCTTAATATGGTGTTGCGACACCTTTATTTTGGGTCAGACCAATATAATTTTCGCAGGATTTTAAATAGCCACTTTTTAGAGTCGGTATTTGAGGAGAAAGGGACTTCTAGGGTTGGATTCGGCCACCACCTCTATGGCTGGCCGAAACCCCACCTTTTCCTTCTTAAATACCCCCCATAGCCGTCACTTTAGACTCAGATTTTATTTAGACAGAAAGTTAGCCATTATAGCAACTTCGCCAAGGCTTGAGCGTCACAGAGGCCTCTTATACTTCGCACCTATACAGGACCCCACCTTTTCAATAAAGCTTTCATCTATATCCGTAACATCTTGATTACAATATTAGTTCTTACTTGTTTTCGATTTCAAGTAGGAATTAAAAACCCCGCTGGTCAGGCTGATCGTGCTTCTGCAAGATTGGTAACCTTTAGGAGATTGGCCTAGCGATTGCATTGACGTTCATGCTCGCACGTGTAGTCGGATCGTTAAGCCCGAACTCTCATATGTCGAAAATGTATCTATAATTTTTTATGTTTCATGCTTATTTAGTATCAACTTTGCTTTGCTTTGTCTACACTTTGAGGTATTTTTATATGTTTTCTGGGACTAACCTATTAACAAGATGCCACGGTTCCAGTTGCCCGTTTTCTGTTGTTTTTGGTTCCAGAAAATCCAGAAAATTAATATTCTCGGAATTAGACAGAACAAAATCCAAAGTCAATATTTCACCGAGGAGAACACGGAGCCAGAAGACGAGACGGAGGAGGGCCTTGAGGGGCCCACACCCCCTGGCCGCGCGGCCAGGCCTGGCCAGCGCCTGGGGGTGCGACCACCTCGGGCACCCCCTCGGCCTCCCTCTTCGTCTATAAGAAGCCCCCGACACCAAAACCCTAAGGACCCGAATAGATTTCCACGAAACAGTCCATAGCCGCCGCCACCATAGTCCCTAGATCGGGGGATCTGAAGCTCTTCCCGGCACCCTGTTGGATGGGAGAGATCATCCCGGAGGCCTTCTTCATCACCATGCCAGCCTCGGTATGATGCGTGAGTAGTTCCACCTTGGACTATGGGTCCATACAGTAGCTAGATGGTTGTTTCTCCTCCTTTGTGCTACCATGTTTAGATCTTGTGAGCTCCATTTATGATCAAGATCATCTATTTGTAATCATGTATGTTGTGTTTGCGGGGATCCGATGGATATTGAGATTACTATGTCAGAATGGTTAATGGTTTTATCTTATTTATTCTATCATGTATGTGTTGTTTGAGATCTTCCATGCTCTTCGTTTCTAGTAGCTATCTTGGCCAAGTAGATGCTAGTGACTCCAAGTGTGGGGATTTATGTTCGATAGTGGGTTCATGCCTCTATTGAATCTGGGAAAGTGATAGAAATTTTTAGGGTTGTAGATGTGTTGTTTCCACTAGGGAGAAAACAACGATCTTTTGTTTATGGAACAATTATATTGTTTACTTTACACACCTTGCTTAAAGCAGTTATCCGTTGCTTGCAACTTAATACTGGAGGGGGGTCAGATGATAACCTGAAGGGGGATTACTAGTCATAGATGTAGTTGGATGGCAGTCTATGTATATTGTTGTAATGCCCAATCGAATCTCATATGATCATTAATGTCTAGTATTGCATTGTTATGTTTTGCTCAGTCCTGTCAATTGCTCTACTGTAATTTGTTTATCCAGCATGTTATGTTGTTTATCTTAAGGAGAACACCTCTAGTGAAATGTGGACTCCGGTCCAATCTTTACCATTGATACATCTTCCACTGTTTACTGTTTACTTTCTACAAGTCACCATTACCTTCCATACCATAAATTTAATCATTTGTTTTCAGCAAACCGGTGAGATTGAAAACCTCACTGTTTGTTGGGGCAAAGTCTTGAGTTTGTGTTGTGCAGGTTTACAAGTTGCTAGCAACACCTTTGAGTCATTTCCTTCCTCCTACTGGTTCGATAACCTTGGTTTCGTACTAAGGGAAGACTTACTGTTGTGCTCATCATACCTTCCTCTTGGGGTTTCCCAACGAAGCTCTACAGTGATCTAAGCCGCATCAAACTCCACCCAAATCGACTATCACAATCTCATCGAAAGATCGGACACCTTTGCCCTATCAAGTGGTATCAGATTTCAGGTTGCTCAGTGAGATTTACTGTTTTTGTAGATTAGATCTGTTTTTACCTATAACCCACGAAAAAGCCAAAAACATAGTTAGAGTTTAGATCCATCCTATCACCAATCTACGCTTTGCATTATCTTTTCAGTTTTGCATTATTGAATTTGTGTCTGCATCGTCGCGTCGAGTTGCTGGTCTTAGTGTCTCGTCCCTTAGAGTTTCGAATTTTGATCACATTAGTCACCGCCACACTCGCAGATCACCGCCACCATATTCCGCCGCCATACATACCTCCATATACTCTGCCACATAAAACCCTAGCCGCCACCACCATATTCCGCCGCCATACACCCTGTCACCATAAACCCTAAAAAAAACTCTGCCACCACCTTTCCTGCCATGGCACGAGTTCGAGTTGAGTTATTGTTTCCTAGTTATTTCATTTTACTTTCCTTACTTGTTGTTTTCGTGTTGAGCTAAAGTCCGTGTTGAGCTGAAGTCCGGTCGCAAGTCCAGGAGAGCAAAAAAAAGTTGTGAACCGCCTCCGAAAAAAATTCTGGCTATACTAGTTTTCGACCTTGGGGATCACTTTTCTCCATCGGCCATTATAGCGGAAAAAAATTTGGCACCCTGCGCGCTTTCCGGAGCACATAAAAAAATTCGACAAAAAAATCCGGGGCTATCCTTTTTTAGACCTCGTAGATCAGTTCTACACACTCGCCATCATAGTGATTTTTGACATCTCGGTTCGCTTTTCAGGGCGCCATGTCTGTAGGGGTTCGTAGCATGGAAAACAAAAAAATTCTAATGCATGCACACAAACAAGCCAAGATCTATCTACTAGATTGTAGCAACGAGTCGATAGAAGAACTCACCCTCGAAGATTCCAAAGCGGTTAACGAGAGCAGATTCTCGTGGGTGATGTAGTCGTACACTTGCCGATCTCAAGATCGCGTAGACGATCTTTTCGGCGCTGCGTTCCGGCAGCGCTTCCGCAGTCGGTCACACGTTCGGTACTCGATGAAGACCTTCCTCTCCCTTGTTCCAGCAGGCAGCGAAGGTTGTAGCACTCTCCTCGTGATTCTGGCAGCACGACAGCGTGGTGTCGGAAGTAGAGGGGAGATCTCGCAGGGCTTAGCCTTAAGCCGGAGCGAGTATGGTGGAGTATGAGAGAGGCCTTGGCGATCTACGGTTTAGAGGGCACCAAGGGGAGGGTGTGGCCGACGGCTAGGGTTTGGGGAAACCTTAGTCGGCGACTTGGAGGAGCCCTAGGCGGCGGCAGCAGCACTTTGGGTGGTGGCGCTTGGGGCTAGGGTTTGAGGTGTGTGAGGTAGGGGGCGCCCTACCCCTCCTTATATAGGTGGAGGGTGGCGGTTTGGGAGGAGGGAGTCCTCCTCCAACTCCTCCTCCTTGTCCGGCGGGTGGAGGGAGTAGGACTTCCACCCTAGGTAGGTTTCCTACTCTCCCTCCACCAAGCAAACTTCAGATTTGACTTTTTCAAATTGGCGTTTGACTTTCAAACTTGGATTTGATTTCTCTTATCATATTGCCCAGCCAAGTGACCTAGTACATAATTCAACCATTCCACATTGTCATGACACATCCATGTACCCTTCCCCTCCGGAGTGACGGACCTTCCAGACCCTTCTAGAACATTCCTGGTGAAAACACCGGAATCATTTCCGAACTCCGAAACAGGACTTTCCTTATATGAATCTTATTCTCCGGACCATTCCGGATCTCCTCGTGATATCCCGAATCCCATCCGAGACTCCGAACAACATTCGTTCTCTTACTCATCATTCCATAACTACTCAACAACATCGAATCCTTAAGTGTGTCTCCCTACGGTTCGTGAATTATGCAGACATGATCGAGACACTTCTCCGATCAATAACCAATAGAGGAATCTAGAAATTCATATGGCTCCAACATATTTCTACAATTACTTTGCGATCGAATGAACCACTTACATACGATACCAATTTCCCTTTGTCTCACGATAGTTTACTTATCCGAGGTTTTGATCGTCGGTATCTCTGCATACCTAGTTCAACCTCGTTACTGATAAGTACTCTTTTCTCATTCCCGTGATATGTGATCCCTTGTGAGCCAGTCACATGATTGCAAGCTAATTGGATGACATTCCACCGAGAGGGCCTAGAGTATATCTATCTGTCATATGGATGGACAAATCCCACTCTTGATCCATGTGCCTCAACCCATACTTTTCAAACACTCAATGCCACCTTTATAACCACCCAGTTACGGTGTGGTGTTTGATGTCATCAAAGCATTCTTCCGGTGATGGTGATTAACATGATCTCATGGTCTAAGGAATTAGGTTACTATGTATCAGAAAGCTTATAGCAAACGAACTATTAAAATGACTTGATCTTTATGCTACACTTATCTATAGGAGTATGTCCATCACACCATTATCCTAATGATATGATCTTGTTATTAACAACATCTCAATGTTCATGATCGAGAAACCACGATCATCTATTAACCAGCAAGCTAGCATTATAAACAGGCTTTACTAGGGACTCTAATTTAAGTTTACAAATCACACAAGTATTAATGTTTCCGGTTAATACTATTATAGCATGAATGTAAACATTTATCATAAACACAAAGATATAATAATAACTACTTTTATTATTGCCTCTAGGGCATATCTCCAATAGTATCATCATACCATTACTAGTTGTGCCGGGGCATGACATTGTTAGTGCTCTAGGCTCGTGTCTCTAGTACGGTCTAGACTACGACCAGCACGATACCGTCGTTGAGCATATTTTCAACTTTGCATGGCTGTTTTGATAATTTCTAACCCTTTTGCTAAGCCTTCCCAGAGCTTCACAGATTTCTCCACGTGCAGTGTCTCGACTCCTGGTAATCGCTTGTTTCAATCTCTGGACTACTGATTTTTGCAGTTGCACGTCGTCGTTTCCTTTTGTTTGTTAAGAACTTGTAAGAGCTTTGTATATTGCTTGACGGATTACACGTGTCTTCCACCATATTTTTGTATTTGTAGGCATATACACATGTACTTTTAAAGGACTAACCATGGCAGATACTTCGCGTGAACCCGCAAAGATGACGAACCAAGAGCTACATGCCCACTTCTCCGAGTTGTTGGTAGGACGCGCTGAAGATGTGGATGCAAGACTAGAGGAGTTTGACAACAAGCTCACCACCGCCATGGACAAGATCGAAGGACTCGAGAAATCCTTCAACGACAAGCTAGACGCTCGGTTCAAGCAGGTTTTGGACAGATTGCCTGCACCCGCCCCTGCTCCGGTTGCACCTCGGCATGGCGCACGGTGCATTCCGATCACGGGTCATACTGTTGGTTCAGATGCCGCCACACCTCAGGCTCCTACTGCTGCAGCCGATGCACCTCAGGCTTCCAACACTTCTGCTGCTGCAACCTTGGGGGAAGAAGACGGGTACTACTACGACTTTGACAAAGACGATCTGTATGACGAGGAGGTTGAACAACCTCCACATCCTGTTGGCCTACCTCGACATTACCACCGCAACGCTCGACCACCGGTGTGTGATGATGATCATGTTGCAAAGCTTAAATTAAATATTCCATCTTTTGAGGGTAAATATATTCCTAATGCATATCTTACATGGGAGATGGAAGTAGAACAACGTTTTGCATGTTTTAGTGTTGCTACATGTGAATTTACTAAATTTGCTTCCCTTTGGTGGTCTGAATATTGGCGCTTAAATCCTACTACTATTCCTCGTACTTGGACTGCTTTAAAAACTGCTATGCGTGTTTGTTTTGTTCCTCCTACTTATCAACGTGATTTACTAAAGAACCTGACACATTTAGAACAAGGAAAAAATTATGTAGAAGAGTATTATCAGGAATTGCAAACGGGGATGGTTCGGTGTGGTCTTGTTGAAACTACTGAACAAATGCTTGCACGTTCCTTTGGTGGATTATACAAGGATATTCAACACATATTAGATTATAAAGAACATAATACCATCACTCGTTTGTGTCATCTTGCTTGCAAAGCTGAACATGAAGTGCAGGATCATCAAACAGCATGGAGGAGGACTAATAATTTTGCAAGTCGCACATCCTCTTGGACATCCGTATAATCAGCGCCTTCTTATCGTGATTCTCCACCTGCTACTACCACATCCAAAGCCACCACAAGGATTCCTTCATCCGCTCCTCCACCGTCATCCAATGTTCCTACTCGTAGTGCATCTTCTATGGCTTCCACGGGCAAAACAAAGGATATAAAATGCCACAGGTGCTAGGGTTATGGTCATATTGAGAGACAATGCACAACACAGCGTGTTATGATGGTGTATGATGTTGGTTAATATGATTCAGCAAGTGACTTTGATGAAGATACATTAGCTCTTATTTCTGCTCGACATGGAGATAATTCTGATTCTGAAGAAGAGATAGAGGTAATGGGAGCTGAAACTGCTGATCAATACAAGATAATTGCATAACATTGAGTATTGTTTGGGGCGATGCACAACAACAGGCTTTCGTGATATTGAAAGATAAGTTAACACATGATCCATTACTCCAACTTCCTAATTTTAATAAGACTTTTGATCTTGAATGTGATGCTAGTGGAATTGGTTTGGGAGGTGTGTTATTACAAGAGGGAAAACATGTTGCATATTTTAGTGAGAAATTGAGTGGGGCTAGTCTAAACTATTCTACTTATTGAAAGAACATGTGTGCCCCCATGTGTGGTTTTGGTAATTAATGAAAATGTTTTATGGACTTATGTTTGCATTGAGTTTTACTTGTAGGATTTGTCCATAGACAATGCTTGAACCATATGGTGGCTTCAAGGTTAGAATAAGAATAAAGTGAAGAAGATCAAGTGTTGATCAAGGTTTCATAAGATGATCTCAAGTGTATCGTGCCATCCTTATGGTGATCATGGATATGTGAAGATATGCCTAAAAGATAGGCTCTTCCATAGTGGAGTATGGGGAGCATCTTCACCAAGATAGTGCAATCAAGAAAGGTGCTCCATCCCGAGGTGCGGAATATACAAGGCAAAGGTTTGATATTGATAGGGTTTCTTTCTAACTGGTCTCGTGGTGTTAATTGGAGAGACCGGTTTATAGGATAGATAATCGTACTATCAAGAGGGGCTCTCAAGTGAGTAACTTGATCATATCCCTCGGTGAGAGCTCAAACCTTTGCATACTTGGCATCATATTTCTTGGTTCTTATTTGGTTCTTATTCATGAGAGGTTTTAGATATTGTGTCAATCTCTATGACAAGCTTAAGTTCATCGAACACGGATTTCATATGCATTCTCTATTGTGTTTTCGATATTGGAGGTTTTACCGGTTTGTCTTTTATACATAGGTTAAACCTTTCATCATTTGGTTCTATCCTCCCTTGATGTACTATGATGGTTCCCTGCATGATCTTATAGATCTCGTTACTATCTTCAAAACGAGCCCAAGATCATCAAAATCGGAGTCCGAATGAAAAAGTTATGATGGTTTCAGTTTTGTTGTTCCTGCCAGTTTTCACGGGGGGGCGGATTATCCGGCCATGGGGGCGAATTATCCGGCCCAATTTTTGGAAAACGGCTAAGGACTTTGAGGCGTGGCTCCTAGTAATGGGCGGGATTTTCTGGCCCTTTGGGGGCGGATTATCCGCCCCAAATATCCGCCCCTATACTGAGAGTCGCGTCGTGAAGTCCTTAGCCATTTCTTGGCCCGGGGAACCCGGAATATCCAGGGGGGCGGATTATCCATCCTAGAAGGTCCCAAATGGTCATATTTCGTTGGGGAGGGGTATAAATAGACCCCTTCTTCCTCCTTAGGCCGGTTGCTTGCATTCTCTCTCTCTCCTCCATTGTTTTTACCTTCAAGAGCTTGCAAATACTCTCAATCCCTCCCATATTTCTTGAATCTTTTTGGGGGATTTGAAAGGGGAGATCTAGATCTACAACTCCACCAATCCATCTCTCCTCTATGTGGGGGGAACATATTGGGATCTAGATCTTGGGGTTTCTTTTGTGGATTTCCTCGTGTGTTCTTCCTCTCTTATTCTCCTACTAGCTTTTGTAGATTTTGTGGAATTTGGGAGAGAAGGACTTGAGCACTTCCTGTGTTCTTGCCATTGCATTTGGTGCATCGGTTTGAGTTCTCTTCGGAGGATTTGGTGAGTGAAAGTTGAGAAGCTTTTTACTCTTGGGTTCTTGGAACCCTAGACGGTTTGTTGGTGTTGCAGGTTGTGGCCTTGGTGGCGTTTGTTGGGAGCCTCCGATTAAGTTGTGGAGAAGTGCCCCAACCTTGTGAGAGGTTCCGGTTGCCACCGACAAGTGCACCGATAGTGGAAGTGTGGATCGATCCCGTTGGGGTGAGATTCACCGGAGAATAAGGGAGGCCTTTTGTGGCGTAGGTGGTTTGATACCACCCCCTCTCCAAAGAGATGTACTCTCTTTATGGGAGGAACTCGGTAATAAATCATCGTCTCCGCGTGCCTCGGTTATCTCTATACCCGAGATATTTACTTATGCAATTTACTTTGTGATAGCCTTCGTGCTTGAATTATTATATCTAGCTATCACATAGTTGCTTGTTTTGGTTAGCATAAGTTTTTTGTGCACATAGGTGAACCGTAGTTTATATAGGTTTTGTGCTTGACAAAGTAAACGCTAGTTTTATTCCGCCTTTGTTAAGCCCTTCTCGTAAAAGTTTTAAACCGCCTATTCACCCCCCCCCCCCTCTAGGCGGCATACCTTGTTAGCATCTTTAGGATCGACAAAACCTTTGGGTTGCATCATATACAACTCTTCATCAATGTCTCCATTGAGGAATGCTGTTTTGACATCCATCTGCCATATCTCATAATCATAATATGCAGCGATTGCTAACATAATCCTCACAGACTTTAGCTTCGCTACTGGTGAGAAAGTCTCATCGTAGTCAACTCCTTGAATTTGTCGAAACCCTTTTGCGACAAGTCGAGCTTTATAGACAGTAACATTACCATCAGCATCTGTTTTCTTCTTGAAAATCCATTTGTTCTCGACAGCCTTCCGGCCATCCGGTAAGTCCACCAAAGTCCATACTTGGTTTTCGTACATGGATCCAATCTCGGATTTCATGGATTCTTGCCATTTATTGGAATCTGGGCTCATCATCGCTTCCTCATATGTCTCGGGGTCATCGGTGTTGTCCACCAACATGACATTCATAACGGAATCATACCAATCTGGAGTGGTACGAGTTCTCGTTGACCTCCGAGGCTCTGTAGCAACTTCAACCGAAGTTTCATGATCACCATCATTAGCTTCCTCTCTTATTGGTGCAGGCACCACAGGAACTTCTTCCGGTGCTGCGCTACTCGCAATTTCGAGAGAAGGTTCGACAACCTCGTCGAGTTCTACTTTCCTTCCAGTCACTTCTTTCGAGAGAAATTCCTTCTCTAGAAAGGATCCATTCTTGGCAACGAAGATTTTGCCTTCGGATCTATGATAGAAGGTATACCCAATAGTTTCCTTCGGGTATCCTATGAAGACGCATTTTTCCGCTTTGGGTTCAAGCTTGTCCGGCTGTAACTTCTTTACATAGGCTTCGCATCCCCATACTTTAAGGAACGACAATTTAGGTTTCTTCCCAAACCATAATTCATACGGTGTCGTTTCAACGGATTTAGATGGTGCCCTATTTAAAGTGAATGCGGATGTTTCTAATGCATAACCCCAAAATGATAGCGGTAAATCTGTAAGTGACATCATAGAACGAACCATATCTAAGAGAGTTTGATTACGACGTTCGGACACACCATTACGCTGTGGTGTTCCCGGCGGTGTCAATTGTGAAAGTATTCCGCATTTCTTCAAATGCTCGCCAAACTCGTAACTTAGATATTCACCTCCACGATCAGAACGTAGAAATTTAATCTTCTTGTTACGTTGATTCTCTACCTCACTTTGAAACTCCTTAAACTTCTCGAAAGTTTCGGACTTATGTTTCATGAAATAGATATACCCATATCTACTCAAGTCATCCGTGAAGGTAAGAACATAACGATAACCACCGCGCGATGCTACACTCATTGGACCACACACATCGGTATGTATGATTTCCAATAAGTCCGTAGCTCGCTCCATCATACCAGAAAATGGAGTCTTAGTCATTTTTCCCATCAGACATGCTTCGCATCTTTCAAGTGATTCAAAATCAAGTGATTCAAGAAGTCCATCGGAATGGAGTTTCTTCATACGTTTCACTCCAATGTGACCAAGACGACAGTGCCACATATAGGTCGAATTATCGCTTGATTTCAAACGTTTAGCCTCAATGTTGTTGATATGTGTATTTCCACTATCGAGATTCAATAAGAATAGACCATCTATCAAAGGTGCATGTGCATAAAACATATTACTCATATAAATCGAACAACCATTATTCTCGGACTTAAACAAGTAACCGTCTCGCAATAAACAAGATCCCGATATAATGTTCATGCTCAACGCAGGCACCAAATAACAATTATTTAAGTATAAAACTAATCCCGATGGTAGATGAAGGGGTAGCGTGCCGACCGCGATCACATCAACCTTTGATCCATTTCTCACGCGCATCGTCACCTCATTCTTCGCTAGCTTCCGTTTATTCTGCAGCACCTGTTTCGAGTTACAAATATGAGCAACCGAACCAGTATCAAATACCCAGGCACTACTACGAGTACTAGTGAGATACACATCAATAACATGTATATCAGATATACCTTTCTTCTTGATGTTGCCGTTCTTCAAATCCGCCAAGTACTTTGGGCAATTCCGCTTCCAGTGACCTTCTCCCTTGCAGTAAAAGCACTCAGTATCAGGCTTAGGTCCAGCCTTGGTCTTCTTCGTCGGCGTGGTAACTTTCTTACCACCCTTCTTGAAGTGTCCCTTTTGCTTAGACTTGCCTTTCTTGAATTTGGTGGTCTTATTGACCAACAACACTTGGTGCTCTTTCTTGATCTCCACTTCTGCAGATTTCAACATGGCAAAGAGTTCTGGCAACGTCTTGTTCATGTTCTGCATGTTGTAGTTCATCACAAAGTTCTTGTAACTTGGTGGTAGTGATTGGAGGACACGGTAAATCCCCAAAGCATTAGGAATCACTATACCCAAGCTTTGAAGTTTGTTTGCGTGCCCAGACATCTTAAGCACATGCTCACTGACGGAGTTGCCCTCTTCCATCTTGCAGTTAAAGAACTTTTCAGAAGCCTCATAGCTTTCAATTGCCGCATGAGTCTCAAAAATCAATTTGAGATCCTCGACAATATCATATGGGTCTGAATCCTCAAACCTTTACTGAAGCTCCGATTCCAAACCATACAAGATAGCACACTGAACTATGGAGTACTGATTCTTCCGAGCGAGGTAAACATTCTTTACTTCAACGGGAGCATCAGCTGCAGGTGGGTCACCCAGCGGTGCATCCAGCACATAGGTCAAATTACCAGCTGTGAGGACAATCCTCAAATTGCGGAACCAATCCGCGAAGTTGCTTCCATTGTTTTTCAACTTTTCTTTCTCTAGGAACGCATTAAAATTGATGGTAGGGGCTGCCATTGATCTACAACATATTTGCAATAGTTTAGACTAAGTTTATGACAAATTGAGTTCAAATTAATTAATGTAATTAAACTAGGTGAACTCCCACTCAAAACAATATCCCTCACATTGTTTTAGTGATCACACGAACCAAATCCACTACATCAACGCCGATCATCACGAGAGTTGATATAGTTTCAATGGCGAACAATCGTCATGTTCATCATATCTACTATATGATTCATGCTTTACCTTTCGGTCATCCGTGTTCCGAGACCATGTCTGTACATGCTAGGCTCGTCAAGATCAAACCTTAGTTTCCGCATAAGCAAATCTGGCTTGCTCACGTTGTATACACTTGCGGAATCTAACACACCCGATCATCACGTGGTGCTTCGAAACAACAAGCTTTAGCAACGGTGCTAACTAAGGGTGAACACTTTATGACTTGAAATTCATGTGCATGAGGGATCATCTTATAATGCTACCGTCGTCTACTAAGCAATACAAGATGCATAAAGGATTAACATCACATGCAATTCAATATATATGTGATATGATATGGCCTTTCTTCTTTGTGCTTCCGATCTCCATCTTCAAGCACGAACATGATCTCCATCATCACCGGCATTGCATCAAGGTCAATGACGCTACTCCATGGTTGTCGTCCACCGGCTTCAACTATTACAACTACTTTGAATAGACACGCGGGTCTTAACATAAATTAAAGACAACCATATGGCTCCTGCCGGTTGCCGACTTACAATAAGGAACATTGCATACAACAAATATAATCACAATCATGGCCATATCACATCACTGCACACCCCTGCAAAACAAAGTTAGACGCCTCTACTTTCTTTGCATATTTTACGTGGTTTGGGGCTTTCAGTAAGTGTCGTTCTAACTTACGAACAAGAACCACAACATTGATACTAGTATTGTTAATCACCCGTTGTAAATTGGATCTTAACTATGCTAGGAGAAACAGGCACCCGCAAAGCCACTTATGCAATACAAGTTGCATGTCAAGCGTGGATCAAGTCTCATGAACGATGTCATGTAAGGTTAGCCCGGGCCGCTTCATCCCAACATACCGCAAGATGCAAAGTACACAAGAAGCAATCGACAATAAAAGCATCAATGCCCACAATGACCATTGTGTTCTACTCGTGCAACAGATCTACATATAGACACGGCTCTGATACCACTGTAGGGGTTCGTAGCATGGAAAACAAAAATTTTCTATCGCATACAAACAAACAAGCCAAGATCTATCTACTAGATTGTAGCAACGAGTCGATGGAATAACTTACCCTCGAAGATTCCAAAGTGTTTAACGAGAGCGGATTCTCGTGGGTGATGTAGTCGTACTCTTTCCGATCTCAAGATCGTGTAGACGATCCTTCCGGCGCTGCGTTCCGGCAGCGCTTACGCAATCGGTCACACGTTCGGTACTCGACGAAGACCTTCCTCTCCCTTGTTCCAGCAGGCAGCGGAGGTTGTAGCACTCTCCTCGCAATTTCGGCAGCACAACGGCGTGGTACCGGAAGTAGAGGGGAAATCCCGCAAGGCTTCGCCTTAAGCCGGAGCGAGTATGGTGGAGTATGAGAGAGGGAAATTAGTGGTCTAGAGATTAGACACACCAATTAGAAGGCTCTAAACCACAGGCTAAAGCAATTAGAAGCTCTAAACCAGAACGACTCTAAACCGGAGATTAGAGGTAGAAACTTGTGTGTCTAGAGGAGGAGGCCCTGCCCCTCCTTTTATAGGTGGGAGGGGGCTTGGCGTGCCAGGGAGGGAGGGAGTCCCTCCCCAACTCGGCCTAGGGCTGGCCGCCGGCTTGGAGGAGAGGAACTCCTCCTCCAAGTTGGTTTCCAACTCCTCTTGCTTGTTTCCCACAGTTTCTTGTTTTAGCCGTTTGACTTTCAAACTGGACATTTGACTTTTCTGTTTTAGGATTCAATTTAATCCTTTATTTGGGACAGCAAGAACACTTAGTACATGATGCAATCATTCCAATATGTAATGACACATTCATGTACCCCTTCCCCCCCGGAGTGCCGGACAATCCGGAACCTTCTAGAACATTCCCGATGAAAACACCGGAATCATTCCCGAACTCCGAAACGGGACTTTCCTTATATGAATCTTATTCTCCAGACCATTCCGGATCACCTCGTGATATCCCGGATCCCATCCGAGACTCCGAACAACATTCGGTCTCTTTCTCATAATACCATAACTACTCAAACAACGTCGAATCCTTAAGTGTGTCTCCCTACGGTTCGTGAATTATGCAGACATGATCGAGACACTTCTTCGAACAATAACCAATAGAGGAATCTGGAAATTCATATGGCTCCCACATATTTCTACGATTACTTTGCGATCGAATGAACCACTTACATACGATACCAATTTCCTTTTGTCTCACGATATGTTACTTATCCGAGGTTATGATCGTCGGTATCTCTGCATACCTAGTTCAACCTCGTTACTGATAAGTACTCTTTTCTCGTTCCCGTGATATGTGATCCCTTGTGACCAAGTCACATGCTTGCAAGCTAATTGGATGACATTCCACCGAGAGGGCCCAGAGTATATCTATCCGTCATATGGATGGACAAATCCCACTCTTGATCCATGTGTCTCAACCAAAACTTTCTGAACACTCAATGCCACCTTTATAACCACCCAGTTACGGTGTGGTGTTTGATGTCATCAAAGCATCCATACGGTAAAGGTGATATGCATGATCTCATGGTCGAAGGAATTAGGTTACTATGTATCAGAAAGCATATAGCAATTGAACTATTGAAATGACTTGATCTTTATGCTACGCTTATCTATAGGAGTATGTCCACCATATCATTCTCCTAACGATATGATCTTGTTGTTGATAACATCTCAATGTTCATGATAGGGAAACCACAATCATTTATCAACCAACAAGCTAGTGAAGTATAGAGGCTATACTAGGGACTTCAAATTAAGTTTACAAATCACACAAGTATTAATGTTTCCTTGTTAATACTATTATAGCATGAATGTAAACATTTATCATAAACACAAAGATATAATAATAACTACATTTATTATTGCCTCTAGGGCATATCTCCAACAGATTTGTGTTCCGTGCTAATAAACTATGCATTCCAGATAGTTTCGTTCATATTTTGTTGTTACAGGAGGCGCATGGAGGAGGATTGATGGGACACTTTGGTGTCAAGAAAACGGGGGATGTTCTTGCTGCACACTTTTTTTGGCCACGTATGCGTCGAGATGTTGAGAGATTCATGGCACGCTGCACTACTTGTCAAAAAGCTAAGTCTAGCCTTAATCCACATGGTTTATATATGCCTCTTCTTGTTCCTAGTGTTTCTTGGGAGGATATTTCTATAGACTTTGTTTTGGGATTGCCTCGTACACAGAAGGGGAGGGATAGCATTTTTGTTGTTGTGGATCGGTTTTCTAAGATGGCACACTTTATTCTTTTTCATAAAACAGATGTTGCTGCGCATATTGCTGATTTATTCTTTCGTGAAATTGTTAGTTTACATGGTGTGCCAAATACTATTGTTTCTGATCGTGATACTAAATTTCTTAGCCACTTTTGGAGATGTTTATGGGTTAAGTTGGGGACTAAATTATTGTTTAGTACTACATGTCATCCCCAAACTGATGGACAAACTGAAGTAGTGAATGTAACTTTGTCTACCATGTTGCGGGCTATTTTAAAGAAGAACTTAAAATTGTGGTAAGAGTGTTTACCTCATATAGAATTTGCTTATAATCGTTCGTTGCATTCTACCACAAAGATGTGCCCATTTGAGAATGTGTATGGTTTTGTTCCTCGTGCACCTATTGATTTATTGCCATTACCTTATTCGGTGCAAAATAATTTGGATGCTACACAATATGCTGAAGATAACATAGAACACATGAATGCTAAGTATAAACTTGTTGGGGATAAAGGAAGAAAACATGTTGTGTTTAATGTTGGTGATCTTGTTTGGTTACATCTGCGTAAAGATCGTTTTCCTGATTTGCATAAGTCTAAGTTAATGCCACGTGTTGCTGGTCCTTTTAAGATGTTACAGAAAATAAATGATAATGCATATAAACTTGAGTTACTAGCAGATTTTGGTTCGGTTAGTCCTATATTTAACATTGCAGATTTGAAGCCTTACTTTGGTGAGAAAGATGAGATTGCGTCGAAGACGACTTCAATTCAAGAAGGGGAGCATGATGTGGACATCCCATCTATTGATATAAGCGTTGCACCTACAGCTACACACATACAAGGACCTATCACTTGAGCTCGTGCCAAGCAACTAAATTATCAGGTACTTTCGTTTCTTGGAACTATTCCTCATATACATGAGAATATGATGCTGCCTAAATCAGATTTGTTTGTTACTCTTAGGAATGATAGACCTAGCAAGGATGAGAAGGACAAGCATTGGAGCATGATCATGCATAGAGATGGCATCAAGCATGTGAGGATTGAAGAGGACGCCATGGGTGGAGATTTCAGAACATTGAAGCCACCATAATGAAGATTGAAGGCTTGGACAAAATATTCAAGATTAATACTTCACAAATTCGTCCATAGCTTAATATGGTGTTGCGACACCTTTATTTTGGGCCAGGCCCATGTAATTTTCGTAGGATTTTAAATAGCCACTTTTTAGAGTCTGTATTTGAGGAGAAAAGGACTTCTAGGGTTGGATTCGGCCACAACCTCTATGGCTGGATGAAACCTCACCTTTTCCTCCTTAAATACCCCTCATATTCGTCACTTTAGACTCGGATTTTGTTTAGACATAAAGTTAGCCATTATAGCAACTTCTCCAAGGCTCGAGCGTCGTAGAGTCCTCTTGTACTTCGCACCTATACAGGATCCCATATTTTTAATAAAGCTTTCATCTATATCCGCAATATCTTGATTGCAATATTAGTTCTTACTTGTTCTCGATTTAAGGTAGGAATTAAGACCCTCGCTGGTCAGGCTGATCGTGCTTCTGCAAGATCGGTAACCTGCAGGATATTGGCCTAGCGATTGCATTGGCGCTCGTGCTCGCACGTGTAGTCGGATCGTCAAGCCCGAACTCCACCCAAATCGACTATCACCATCTCATCAAAAGATCGGACACCTTTGCCCTATCAACTTCTCAGACGAACTTTGACATTAGGATTGTCTAAGGATGTGTTTGGTTCATAGGTATGAAAAGATGGTTATGGGTACCCCTAACCACGTGGTTATGGGTAATCATTTTTTTTGTTTTGTTGGGTGGGTTGTGAAAATGGTTAGTGATAGCCATATTTGTGTTTGGTTTGAGGGATGAAAGATGGTTGGGATGATATGCTCACCTCTTTGTTATGAGGTGAAAATACCACGACAATGTCCTTGATGCAGAAAATAACCTTCAAATTAAATCACGTGTCTTGTCTCATCTGATACATTCCATGATATGGTGTGAAATTATAATAGAGAGAGTGATTTTAGAACAGCTTTGTACGTAGCATGAAAAAAGGTTCATGTAACTTTTCTTCACAGTATTTAGTGTAGCATTTGAAACCACAGCCCATTGGTCTAGAGAATCAAGCTAGCTAGGTTCTTCTAATCTACTGGCTAACATCGCTCTAGGAATAAGATTGCAACCACGGAAAATCACCGCGCCGCACAGCCTCCCGTGCATGCTAGTGTGACATCCCATCGTTTAGAAACCACTGCATTGCATGCATTCATTTGGAAAAGTAGGATAAATTTTTCGTAAATTAAAACCCTAGAGAGATTAGAGTTTTCTTCACTATATTGAGTTAGGGTTTAGCTCATTCTAGTGATTGTTATAGACTTTGACATGATCTCTAGGAATTCAAATCAAATTGGGTAATAATTTGAATTCGAAACTACTTTTAGAAAGATTCAAAATAAAAATATTTAGGAATTTATTATCTTAAAGTGGATTTTAAATATCCAATAAGAAGTGTTAAGTATTATATTAAAGAATAATAATACAAGTAAAAAAAGACAGTTGTAAACATTATAAATAAATGCATTCATACAAGTAAGTATATCGTATTCTTCTCTTTATTCAATAATTATAATATAAATAGAAATGAATAAGCAATAAATTATACAAATAAAACAATTATAAGAAATAAGAAAAGTAAACTTTATTGAATAAATGAATACATTACATTGTTCTTACAAGAAGAAAAAAGAAAAAGATTACAAAGTAATAAAGGCAAACCTTAAACTAATTCCTAAATAATTCTTGTCTAAATCTTCTTGATATTCTTTGAATCATCTTATACCTGCAAACAAAATATCAAACAAAAGAAAGAAAAGGGATTAATGTTAATATTATTGCTCTCAGCTATGAATAGTAAAGTGCACTGTTCAGGTTGCATCATTTAGCAATTTAAATGAAGGGGAAATTTTACCAAACTATAATTTTGTTCTTTCAAATAAAAAGGGTTTCATTCCCACATCATAAACCCAGGGGCAAGTTTCACCAATGCAGGTAAAAGTAAAAGAGTAATAAGATCAGATATTTCAGCTGAGTTGATCCACAACCATAGTAGGCAGGCACACATCATAGTCACACATACATGAGTGTCTTGCTGTCGACACAGGAGCACTCAAGGGCAGAGGGTTATCTCCGTAGAAGCAGAGAGAGCACACTCTCTCTGAAATCAGTAACACCACACAGTTTAACCAAGAACAGCCAAGGAACCTGAAGGTTTCAACAACCACAGCCACAGATCAAACCATCATCCACTCTAATAAATCACTAGATATCGACCAAAATGGTTACTTTAGGATGGGTAGATTAGGTGTTGGGAAAGGACACGCCAAGAGGTGATCGAGGAGGAGCAGATCCCATCTGACCAAGGAGTTCATCAAGAATAACACAGACAAGTATTCAGCAGGAAGCACAGCAGCAATATCACCAAGTTGGTGAGCAACAATCAATCATGCTTTCTATATCCATTGTTATCATCCAAACATGATTTATGGGTTAAAAGGAATTCTCAGAGATGCACCCAAGTGAGGTGTATACTCATCATAGAAATAAAAAGGATCAAGTAGTATCTTTCCAAGGTCGACAGAAAAGGTCTGATCTTAAGCATCATTGATCTAAACTGGTGTTTACTAGTTTTAAAACTAGATAACATCAGATCTATTTATGAACTACTACATGGCATATTCCAAGGAATGGTAGCACTCTCTAGTAATTCTATTCTTTGTCTTTTCACCATTTCTCTAACAAGCTTTAGCTAATACAAGCAGATATGCAAATCATCTTCCTAACAACATTAGGAATCATATATTTAAGGTCATCTATATAGTCCAAGGGCTAGAAATCATATACCATTTTCATCAGTATATAAGCAGTCAAAGGAATAACAGGGCCACAATTTATATTAGGCTTCATTTTATATTAACCACACAATCTTTTCACCACTGCTAGGAAGGATACAAAAGCCATAGGTATTTAATCATATATCCAAAGTATGATTCCGGGAGTAATTCACCATCAACAATACAGAAACCACAAGTTATTCACAAGATGTGAACCAAGAGATCAGCCATAGTAAGCTTATAACAATAACATAGCCAGTAAAATTCATGAACATCATCAACCACTAGCAAACTAGAGGCTAATACATAAATGGCAAGCCAAGACAGTATCAATAAAACCAACATCAATTCACATAGGCAACCATAAGAGTGTATTTAGACAGTGACCAATTGATAGGATACCACTATCAGTAGTTCTAATTCAATCACAACACTAAGTTACTCACAATATACTCATAGAAGTAATATACTCAAAACCAATCCATATTTTCACCGATAGCAATAGGCAGTAAGATGAACCATAGAACACAAACCCTAATTAGGGTTAACTATCATCGCAGAGGGGATTCCAGTGAAGAACAGAGAGAAGGAGGGGAGAAGCATGACTTACCTATGGTCCTCGCTAAGTAATAGAAGAGGAAGCAGAGGTGGCCGATGACAATGAACATGGCGGCAAGGGGAGCACCAGAGGGCGCTACAATCCACGCCAAGCCGTGGTCACGGCAGCCACACGAGAAGGAGCAGCACAGATGACACCATCGTGCCACCAAGGTACCAGGGTGGCGCCAGAGAAGCGTCGGAGCACCACACCGTCGGCAGGACGCAAACCCTAGGCATCAGAGAGGAAGCGACAAGGCTATAGGAGGGCTTGAGCATCAAATCGAGTTGGGCCAGTCGACGCAGCGTCGTCGACTACATCATCTCGCACCACGACGGCGGCCGGAGGGGCCGCAACCGGCCGGGATCTAGCATAGCAGCGGTGGCACTAGGTAAAGATTATTAAAAGACAATGGGCCGGGCCCAAATTTAAAGAGAAGAAACCCTAAATAAATTATTAAAAGACAAAAATACCCCTGAAGCTAAAGAAGCTCTATAAAAATAAATAAAAATCCAAAAATTCCAAATAATACTAAGTTGTACTTTAGCATTATAAAATTTAATTCATTATTTTAATGTCAGAATTTTTTTAAAGAATCTTCTAAAAATAATGATAATACCTAAAAATAAGTAAAGAATCATTTCTGGGGTTTAGCATAAATACTTTGTGTAAGAAAAATACTAAATTGTATTTTATATTAATAAAATTAAAATTTATATTTTGAAACACTTATTCCTTCATGGAACTTTAAGAAAATAACGATAAGAGTTAAAAATAAATAAAAATTACTTTTAAGCTCTTAAATTAATATATGATATTAAAAATATTAATATAATATTTCAAAAGGTTTTAAGAATTATAAAATATTAAATTCCTTCCTAATTATAAAAAGATTTTAAATCTTTAATAATGCGTGTAAAACACGCAAACAAGATAATCTTATAAACAAATAGTGCATGACATTACAATGCATGTTCATTATTGCTTCTTTAAATATTGTTCTTACCGGACAATAATCATGTTTTGTAGAAACAGGAGCACAAGGTCAAGCATCTGACTTACCTACCTTGCAATCACAAGGCAAGTTTATCACTTGCTCCCTTTAATGTGCTTTACAAAAATATTTGCAACTTATGTGATATCACCTATATGTTCTAAAAAGGAGACAGAAAAGAATATTTTCTCAAAAATAAAAGATGTTATCACCTAAGTTTGATGACGACCATTTCTCTTTCTCTTCCATCTTTTATCTTCTTATTATCCTCATATCATAGCACACAATGACCGTTATCACCCCCGCCCCAACCCCCACAACGCTACCCTTCAGTACACCCTCTCCTTCACATTCACTGGCCATTGTTTTGAGGCTCCCACATCGGAGCTATCATTTGGCTGCTCAGCCAGGGAAAGCCAGGCCTAGGTCAACCCCAGCAGAAGTTGCATGTACGTGCATCGACGTCATCAGTAGATATACTTTGCAAAACTATCTTGGGAAAATTGTACGTACAAGAATGATTCTCCAGAAAGCAGCGAGAGGAAAAATATTCAGAGAGGGACCATAATAGCACATGTATCAATGGCGACCAAATCACTTCACTAATTGGAAGATTATTAGGATCAGCATGTATATGCGCTGTAGACACAAAAGCATAAATTGCAAGATCCTAACGGAAACAAAGCGCGCAAGCTCGCTTCGTCTCATCTGTGTTCAAAAATTCTGGAAGCCATTGCATAATAAATCCTACAGTACAAAAGCTAAAACTTAGCTGACGCCATCTTTTTATATTTTCCGCGATAACTGGACTGACTACTCTTTCCTACAAAAGGAAAAGGCCCCACCTTGAGTCTATGATTGGTCAGGTTAGTGAATCGTTAACCGCATCTGAGGATACTGCCGCCACCTTTCATCTCAGTGGGATTAGTGCAGGCTGCTGTTAGAGAGGCCATAGCCACCTCTCGGGGGCACAGGAACAGGACTGCCGTTTAAGCTCAGCTGCGACATGTCGAGCATCTGCCAGTTGATTGCTGATGGGTCTGCTCCAAAAGATCCCGTCTCGAAGCAAGAAGTGACACTCCTGCTCCTGCGGTGACGCGCAGAGATCTGCTTCAGCCTCTCGGTTTCCTTCTTCAAGAAAAGTGTTTGACCTGCAAAAATGCGTCGCCAACTGTTAGTTGAGGTGCACATGAATCGTCACTAGATAAACTACCTAGAACTTACTTCAAAGCTGTTCAAGTGAGGTGTATACGAATCATCACGAAATAAAATCCCTAGCACTTAACTCCACCGACAATATCACAGCTTCCATAATCGTTGCACAGCATTAGGGCGGACAACCAATATCAAAATCAAAGCCATATCTAGTGCAAACTGGTCGTACATGGAACGATGCAAACCTGGCTTGACCATAAAATTAATATTAAAAAAACCCACCTAACACTTAATGTGGATGTCAATTTAGTCGAATTTGCATATCATTTCAAGGTTAAAGTCAATCCACGTTAGGAGCAAGTAAGAAATAAAAGGAGAGAAAATCACAACAAAAAATTAGAGAACAGACTAAGTTACCGTTTGCACGCTGCAGCATCTCTCTGAACTTCAGAATTTAAAGGGTGGTACAAGCCTCTATATATACTAGGCACTAGCTGCACAATGGTTCTCTTTTTTCATTTAAAAATTATTATTTCATGTTAATGTGGGGTCCAAACGTAAATTCAATGACTGCACCAGGTTAATCATTTGCATGCCCCCATCTAGTTGGTCAAGGAAATAATGAACCACCATTATTTTGCCATTAGAATTTTCAATAGGATGGACAAAAACATCCACACGTTCTCAGCTCATCGTCATCACTACAGTTCTCAGCCCATCACTACAGTTACATTGTTTGGTTTCATTTCTCCCGTCAGTTTGATGAAGGACAAAAGTAGACTCTAGTGTGTAATTCAGTCTGACAAAAAGGCAAAAGCTCCACTGGGATGTGGGGTTCAGTCCATTCTGAACAAGGATATTGGGTACATAGCGATTTCTATCTAGCATAAATCATTATAAAGATCAATATTCAACACCTAGCTGAGATTTGTAGAATAGCACAAGTATGCAACTTCTGATAGGGACTGTATGATCTAAGAAAATAGAAATTTTGGAGAATTCTGTTCTTCTTGATTCTTTTCCTCATAGAGTAGGTTTTATCTCAGCCTTTAGTTTGGGGACAAAACTGAAGTGATAAATTATGAGAGTCTCTGGGGTATACTCCTACTTTACCCTACCTATTTATAATACTCCCTCCATCCCAAATTAACTGACTCAGCTTTGTCTAGATACGCATGCATGTACACACTAAAACATGTATAGATACATGTATATCTATACAAAACTAAGTCAATTGATTTGGGACGGAGGGTATATTAGAGTCCAAACCCTTCTGTGACAAGAGTAACAAAAAATAGAAAATCTGGCAAATGGTAAAACAGATATAGAAGAAATAAGGAGAAAAGGTTATCAATGCTACTACCCACTGAAAACTTGTCTTTTTTTTATTCAAATACATTTACTTGAAGTTCAATTTGAAGTGGAGATGGAACAGTACAGATATGAACTCAGCCATTGTGGGGACTCCTCAATTTACTCTACTTACGTACAAGTTTCAACTAAGACTTCATAATACTCTACTTGAATAAAAATTTCAACTAAGACTTAATATTAAGAATAACAAAAACAAGAAGCGCCCCACAGATTATAAATCAAAATGAAAAGGCCAGGCAAACACAAAAGCAATCACAGCAAACTTGTCTTTTTTTCTTCCGACACATACTGAATTTTCAGCTCAAATATTAAAGGATGCTAGAACACTCCATAAACTACATCATAACAAGAATTGGAAGTATTCTAAAATTTTATGATGGTTTGTATTTTGGTGTTCCAGTGAGTATATGAGCGACTGAGCGCGCCATAATGGGTGATTGCATATGACGTAGAGCCTATATCAAATCAATCACCAATCAACCCCATTTCATAAACTGATTAGAGTCCTATGGTCACAGACTCGTAGTTTCATATTGGAATAATTGGAAATGTAATAAAAAAAAGTACATGCATACCCTAAATCATGGCAGTTTTTATCAGAAACAATGCCAGTTATAACTTGCAAAAGAGCAAACATGCCCACACATACCGTCCTTAATAAGTTTGGCTTTCTGAAGACTATCAATTTGCCTCCTCAGTTGCTTGTTTTCTGTTGATAGAGCATTACGAAGCTGGAAATGAGATGCTACTCTTATAGCCAAATCAGCCCCCATGTCCTGAAAAGCAAAAGCAAAACTATTTGTTGTGAGAAAGTCACTATTATTAAAAATCTACATGAATATATAACATACGAGATCACAAAACAACCTGAAGTGAGTGGACTGTTCTTTCAAGATCAGCAATGTATTGAAGTTTCCGGACCCTAGATCTTTGGCCTGAGCGCCTGCAGAAATGTTCTTTATGAAATGATGTTTTCTTTGCTTCTTATGTACAGAAAAGAACATTTCAAAAAAAACATTTCAACAATAATTAAACAAAAGCTTCTGAACCACTATCTCCGCTTGCATTGGTAGCTTAATATAAGTTTTATGCGCCTTTGGCTCGCCAAGTAATGCATACTCATCCTATTTTTCTAATATATTGCAGTAGGAGCCTCTCTCCTACTGTCTTCCGGTAAAAGGACACTTCCAGGTATGCATAAACAGATGCATATAGATAAGTATGTTCCAAGATGGCAACCCCTTATAGCATCAAAAAGTGATAGCAACCAAAGGAATGTACTAAAATGGCCTCTGGTACTCTGTTTGCAAGATTCACTAGTTGCAAGCAACATCATTGAACATCAGATGCACTTGTTAATCTATCAAAAGTTGTTTCACAAAAGAGTAGTGACCGAGTGAAAAAAAGTATGATTGTAAATATATGATATACGCATATATGTAAATAGAGTAGACATGCATCCAAGATTACCTGTAATACTGTTCTTAACGGAGAATGGCACAGCATGAACAAAAGGCCATACTGAAGGAATTTTTATCCACATCTCATACTGGCAGTTATCACTACTTCAAATAGGATCTTTTAGCCTCTAATCAGTTAATGAAGTACCTCACAAAATTATTATCCACTGCAATAAGTCTGCAGTTTATACATATAGAAAAAATTCTGTAACCATTTATTGACCCAGGATTTCGACAACCCAAGGTCAAATGATAGCAAACTTGCAGGCACAGGAAACCTGTTGCTGCCAACAGTAGTCGTAAAATTTGTACAGTACAACAACCAAGACTTTTGTCCCAATCAAGTTGGGGTAGGCTAGATATGAAACCCAAACGGAAACTAGAGAAAAGTGCAAAACTGCTAACAAGATCATTATATCTGGACTGGATACTTATAAACACCACTCAAAAATTTCAGGGACGCCTAGTGCCTGATGCTGTACGACATACATTTGTATCGACTCTTAATTCTATATTTCAACTTATGATGTTATCAGGCGGGCCATCTTCTATCCTGGTTAGTTCTATTTATAAAAGTGCAAAGTCTACCTTTCACTTCATTAAGATACTTTCTAGCATATTCACTGCAAATGTCACTTAATATAGTAGTTACATCCCATAAGAAATTAGATTATTAAAAACATTTGTAGGTGCTCCAGTAGAGATTTCAGGGACAGGAGTGTACCTTTTAAATGACTTGTCTTGATCAAGATGGTTCACATCATCATACCCATCTCCTGTTCCATTAGTCACATTGCCATGCAGACTAAATGACAGGTCAATGGTCAGGTACTGCAAGGGGTTGCTAGGGACATTCTCCAGGACAGCATTTACCATGGAACTCTCTGAACTGGTCAACCTACTCTTTTGTCTTGGTGAATTTGGCCCATAAACACAGCTACCTTCGACCCCAGAACCACTTTCACCCCCTGCAGCAGCATCCAACGAGTCTCTGGTGTCGCCAGCTGGCTGCACATATCCCTCAATCGGAAGAATTGGGTTCTGGAATGTCGTCAGCGCATCCAAGATTGCATCAGAATCGCTACAAGCTCTCCTAAGAGGTGGAAGGTTCGGTGTTTTCCCAGAATCTGCGAGGAGATCATCGAGCCAACATGGCGGTTCACCAAAGAATGGATCCTCTGATGGAAACCTGCAGCTCTGTGTGAACAAGCTATCATCTCTCCTTGTGATTTGAGGACCCAGAGGTGGGCAGCGGGGAGGAAGGTGTGGTGACCGAGACATGATGAGAAGTCCAAGCTCGCGATGTGGTCCTCTGTTCTGTTCATTAGAAAAAACACCAAAGGGTGAACACATGAAACATGTGAAGAGGAACACAGAACATGCACCAAGTAGAAATCAAGGCACCCTAGTAAGCTACATTGCCACAGGCACCTTTTCCATGTACAGAAAAATTATCTATTGCGGAATGATAACTGGGTGAAGGGGAAAAACAAGATAAGCATGAACAGGAATAGGCAAAAATTAAATTTTGGATGCTGCATTCAGTTTCTCCATAAAAAAACATAGAAACATTCATCATAAAAAGGATCAAAACAGAAATTAATCCTCGAGAGCACACCAGACAGGCCTACAGTGTTCGACTGACACGGATGCATCAAGAAGGAGATGAAGGATAATCCAGGAAACAAAATCGGATTTTGCCACGCGAACAACAACGTTTCGAAAGGGGGTAGGGGTTCAGTTCAACTCCCAAACCCAAAATGTTGGGGAAACAAGTCCCTGCTATGGAACTGGAGCGGATCTAGATGGTGTGCTGGGTGTGAACCGGACACCGAGAATTTCTTGTAGTTAGTGAGGTTTAACTAATACTCATACCTCAGAAACCAATGACCAAAATCGCGGACGGGGTTGAAACAGCAGGGACGCGACGAGGTAGAACGGGAACGGCGATGGCGGCGACGCGCCGTGAAAGGCTGGGGGTGCGGCGGCGGTGCGGCGGCAGCTCTAGGGCACGGAGATACTTTGGAGCCGCATTGGGTGGGATTTAGGGGGGAGAGGAAAGGAAGGCGGAAAGAGAGGCGACGGAGAGCTATATTTTTACTCCTACTAGTACTCCTTTCTATACGGAGTAATAACTTGAACTGCTTAAAGTGTCTGCAATGTTTATTTCCAAAAATACATCGGGACAAGTTTGGAAGCCCTCATTTTATTTTATCTGGCAGAAATAAAATAAAATGATACGTATTGTTGTCATTGTTTATTTTTTATTTCCAAAAAAACATCAGGACACGTTTGGAAGCCATCAGTTTATTTTATTTGGCAGAAATGGAATAAAATGAAATTGGTGTTATCATTTTATTTGTCCAGTTTGAAATTCCAATATGGGCCATGTTTGAATGACACACGGAATTATGAAATAAAAAGATTTTTAGACAAATGACTAGATTAGGAATAAGAATTGACATAACATATTATACTCATTTTTTGGAATTTTCAATTGAAATAATGGTTTTAATTCTGCGGCTGCCAAACACGATATAGAATCTCGATTGAGTTCAAGTGTCCAGTTTCTAAAATTTTCAATTAAATAATGGATCCAATAACAAACAAACAAATCTACCATAAAATTATCAAATGAATTTTATGTTTTTGGCCTCAAATAATGAGAACCGAACCGGCCCTCGGAGTCGGGATGGGAATAGACCGACCCGGCTCTAGCCTTGGACCTGGCCCTACGGCCCTAGGGCCAATCTGTGAGGCCATGGGTCGACCCAAATCAAGAATAGGTAGTGGCTCCACCGGCCCGATGGGTATTTGGAGCCGATTCAAATTATGGTAACATGTGTTGTTTCTTCGGTTGTATGTATCGCACACGGTAGAAGTTTGAGTGTGTTGCTTTCTCACAGAACCGATGTTTTTTACTACCTCCGTCTTACAGCTTAGGGCGTTAAAAAAAATCGAAATTTACTCGGAGCTTAAGGCGTGAGACTTGCTAGCCTTCCTGTTTTACCCTTTTGATTTGTTTCCTCGTTTGTATGATGATATTTCCCATTGTATTCATAAAGATATTAAGTTGTCCTTGTATAAACATCTGATATGTATTATTGAATATGTGATTCGGTTGTGGAACTATACATTCATATTGTTTATACTAAATATCTTTGGTCATTGAGGTTGTGCTGGACACACAACTTAGACCAATGTGAAAGTTGGCTTGATGACTCGGTTCCATTTGTCATGGGCATGGAGATGCTATTCCAACTTGCACAGATTCGTCTAAAGAGTTTAGCGAGTCGGATTGACCCATATTGAGATACAACGAACAAGTTGTCATTTAAGTGATGTCTCCATGCTTCGTCTTTCGTGCGGTATTAATTTCTGGAGAGAGCGTTGCGTACGGGAGAGAGAAACGAGGAGCACTAGTGTACACAGATTCAAGTAGTGAAGAAAGCGTTGATATTGTACATACGTGTATATATATACTATAGACTTAAGCTTGATAGAAAGGAAGCATTTTGAGGCCATGTGGAAGTATGTGTCTATGGCTTGTGAACCCAAAGGCCCAAGAAAAAAATATCAAATATGGGCCAGCTAAAAAAAATGAGGAATTATACAAGGCCTGGAAAAAAACCAAGCGCGGCGGGCAAAAATCGTGCTCCAGCAGACGCGTAAAAATAAGTCGTGCATAAAACAATTTAGGATACGCACACAAAAATCCTAAATTTGATGTGCCAGCCAGCACTGCCCCACTGCCAAACTAAAACTGCCGCGTGTGACCTCATGCATCCGCCTCGACGGCCACTGGCAAAAAATCATCCATGGACGACTATTCCGCCACTCTCCCAACCGACCATCCCCTCCGCCGCCCACACGTCTGTCGATGGAACAGTTTCGTCGCCGCTCGAAACACCACCCCTCTCAATGCACCCAACCCTAACGCCACCATCGTCTACGGCTAGATGTTTGCTCCTCCACGACCAACGAATGCACATGCCATCATCCACCGTCCGCCTTTAAGCCATCGTCCACCATCCACCTTTAAGCCTTTAACTCAAATAGTTTGACATCCGCCAATAAATAACGAAGCGGTGTTAAATAAGTCGTACTTTATTCTCCAGACGGCTAGCCGACCGTCTACGGTGAGAAGCAGGAAGAGATCGAAAAGGCCTGACTTCTAAAGAAGGCTTGAGTGTCTCATGAACAATGACACTAGAAACACATGTGTCTTACATGGTGTCACGAAATAAAGCGTCGGTTAGTGTACCGTAATAATCACAGTACGTGACAACGTCATGCAGACGGCGTGGCGAAGCGCGCGTGTCCATCTAGTACTTTCTATTCCTGTTAGTACTTGACATCAGACAGAAGCACTAGTGTGACAAGTTTAACACGTTGGTGCAAGGGGATCTAGGAAGCAGACTAGAAGGAGCGATCATCGTGCATGGGACACGACCTATGTGGCGAGCGGGCCGTGAGTAGGAGGCAGTCGTTGACGCGACAGATATCGTCCATGCCGACGGCTAACGTCTAGTCGATAAGACACGAGACTACGAATTGGTCCGGCCCTGTCGACCCAATGTGTCACTTGGTGCTGGATCTGCCTACCCAAATCTCGTTTGGGGCCGACCATAGGACCCATTGGTATTGAAATCTTGGGCCGGGTCAGCGACCCGCCGGGTCGACTCGATCCATTCCCATCCTGACCTTAGAGTTATGTGTCCGTATATAATAGATAAAATTTTATAACCACTAATTTAACTTAATCTAAATTGAATTGCTTTTTCTCTAGATGCACATTAGAGCATCTACAGCCAACCCCTTTTTTAGGGCCAACGACGAACAATCGCCCTAGCCACACCCCTAGAACGTTGTTTTCGACAAGAAAATCCAATATTTTTATCTGACGAACCCACAGACAGCTGGGGGCGTCGGCGATATTCTTTTCTCGCGTGTGGCCCATCTGGTAGCCTCCTTTTCCTCCCTTGGACTCTCTCTCCATCTACCCACGCACGCCACACAGAGGAGATGGGCGAGTGGCATCAGGACGCGTATGGATGTGTCGAGGCGAGCCTTCCTTGGACCTCCACGGCCACGCCCCATCCCGGTGTATCAGGAGAGCGACAGCGGCGTCCTGCGATGACACGCGCAGTAGAGCGATGACGCAGAGGCCAGGGCGTCGCAGAGCAACGACGCATGGGCGGCAGCGTTGGGGCGTACCTCTACGGAGGTCATTGATGGCGTAGAGGCCGGCGAGGCCAGAAGCAGCTCCTCATCTAGCTCCTTCCTGGTCGACGGCTTACACGGCAGTTGCAGCCGTCGGGCCAAGGCGAGCGGCAGAGAGGGTGATACGTCGGAAACGTATCTATAATTTTTGATGCTCCACGCTTGTTTAGTATCTACTTTGCTTTGCTTTGTTTTGTCTACACTTTGAGGTGCTTTTTACATGTTTTATGGTACTGAACTATTAACAAGTTGCCACAGTGTCGATTGCCTGTTTTTTGCTGTTTTTGGTTCTAGAAAAGCTAGTAAATAAATATTCTCGGAATTGGACGGGACAAACGTTAAAGTCAATTACTTTCCATGGGGAACAAGAAGTCCAGAGGGGATACGGAGATGCGGGCCAAGGCACCCACACCCCCTGCCCCGCGCCTAGGCAGGGTGTAGGGCCCCTGGCCACCTCCTCGGCCTCCCCCTTCGCCTATAAAAAGCCCCTGATGCAGAAACCCTAAGTACCCCTATCAATATTCCACGAAACCTTCTATAGCCGCCGCCACCGTCGTCCCTAGATCGGGTGGATCTGAAGTTCTTCCCGGCACCCTGTCGGAGGGGAGATCATCCCGGAGGCCTTCTCTCCGGTATGATGCGTGAGTAGTTCCACCTTGGATTATGGGTCCATGTAGTAGATAGATAGTTGTATCTCCTCCTTTGTGCTTTCATGTATAGATATTGTGAGCTCCGTTCATGATCAATATCTAATCTATTTCTAATCATGCATGTTGTGTTTTGGGGGATCCGATGGATATTGAGATTATTATGTTGGTTTGATTAATGGTTTTGTTTTTATGATTATATCATGTATGTGTTGTTTGTGATCTTGCATGCTCTCCGTTGTTAGTAGCTATCTTGGCCAAGTAGTTGCTAGTGACTCCAAGAGAGGGTATTTATGCTCGATAGTGGGTTCATGCCTCTAGTTTTCAAGGAAGTGACAGAAATCTCTTCGGTTGTAGATGCGTTGTTGCTACTAGGGAGAAAACAACGGTCTCTTGTTCATGGAACATGTGGACTGTTTACCTTACACACTTTGCTTAAAGCAGTTGTCTGTTGCTTGCAACTTAATACTGGAGGGGGTTCGGATGATAACCTGAAGGTGGACTTCTAGTCATAAATGCAGTTGGATGGCGGTCTATGTATCTTGTTGTATTTCCCAATCGAATCTCATAGGATATTTCTGACTAGTAATTGCATTGTTATGCCTTGCTCAGTTCCTGTCAATTGCCTCGATGTAATTTGTTTACCCTTTATGCCATGTTGTTTATCTAAGGAGAGCACCTCTACTGAACTATGGACCCCGGTCCAGTCTTTACCATTGATACATCTTCCATTGTTACTTGTTTACTTGCTGCAAACCACCATTACCTTACACACCATACGTTTAATCTTTTGTTACAGCAAAATGGTGAACTTGACAACCTCACTGTTCATTGGGGCAAAGTCTTGAGTTTGTGTTGTGCAGGTATCCGTGTTGCTTGCAACACCTGTGTGACGTTTTCTTCCTCCTACTGGTTCGATAACCTCGGTTTCTTACTGAGGGAAGACTTGCTGTTGTGCTGCTTCACACCTTGGTTTTAGGGTTCCCAACAGGCTCCATGTCAAGCACCAAGTTTTCTGGCGCCATCAAGGAGTCATCAACAAGTTTTCTGGCGCCATCAAAAAGTCATCAACAAGTTTTCCGGCGCCTGATATGCCCAATTTGCATCACCTTTCTATATCATAATTTACCTCTATCCATTGATATTTGTCTTATTATGAGGTATTACTTATGGCTTTTTCATCTGTTTATGCATGTTGGATGATTCCTGGAGGATGAACTTCGAGAGTCTAGATTCTGATGGAAAAGAAGGCGTTTCGGTGCAATTTCGCGAAGATCAGAAAAATACCAGAAAAATATGTAAACATATTATTTTACCAGAAGACGAAGGAAGCCAGAAGGAGGGACGAAGTGGGGCCTCAAGTGCCCCACGCCCCTAGGAACGGGCCCACCTGACCCCGCGCCTAGGGCAGGTGTGGCCCACCTGCCCGGCCTCCAACTCCGCCCCTTCGCCTATATCTTCCCTACGGAACCCTAATACCAGGGGAGCGACCACAAATAGATTTCCACCACCTCTGGGGGCAGAAAACACCGAGAGAGAAAGATCTCTCCAGCAGACAGATTTCTGCCGAGGGAATTCCTTCCCGGAGGGGGGAGACCGTCGCCATCAACACCGTCATCAAGCTAGGCTTCATCGGGATCATCATCATCCACACCATCATCTCCACCAGCACCATCATCACCACTCCGCCCCGCTGTAAAAATTGTGTTGGATATTGCTTTAGTTCTTAGGGGAAACTTTCCCGGTGTTGATTACTATTGTAGTTGATGCTTGTGAGTGGAACCATTGGATTATTGTCTATGTTCAGATTGTTATCCATTACCATATCATCTTTGATCTTGATCCATATGATGTCTTGTGAGTAGTTCGTCTTGTTCTTGAGTACATGGGAGAAGTCATGTTGTCAGTAGTGAATCTGTGTTGAGTTATTATTCAATGGTTTAGTATTTAAGTTGTGGTGCTATTCTTATAGTGGTGCCATGTGAACGTCGACTACATGACACTTCACCATTTATGGGCCTAGGGGGATGCATTGTGTATTTGGCTACTAATCGTGGGGTTGCCGGAGTGACAGAAATCTGAACCCCCGTTAGGACACCTTTGCGCAAGGGAGTGTAGGATCTCAGAGTTAAAGGTTGTGGTTAGATTTATATCTTAATTACTTTCCTGTAGTTACGGATGTTTGCAGGGGGTTTAATCACAAGTATGTAGTAGTCCTAGGAAGGGTGGTATGTTAGCACAGGTTCACCCACACAACACTTACAAACACCAAAGAAGAGTACTCCGCTATTTGAAGCGAAAGCACTTGACAGAATTCCCAGGTTTCCTCGAGAATGTTTGGTCCTTATAAGTATTTCCACCGGCTTGTCCTTTGCTAAGAACGGATTGGGCCACTTGCTTCGTTTGTTTGTTACCTTTGTTACTTGCTCCTTGTTTTGTTGCTTTGTCAGAAAACCACTAAAAATCCGTTTGCTAAGTATTCACATGGATTTCGTGCTCTATACCACTGTTTAGCACCTTCTGCTCCTCGTTGGGATCGACACTCATATTTATCAAAAGTACTACGATACACCACCTATACTTGTGGGTCATCAAGACTATTTTCTGGCGCCGTTGCGGGGGAGTGAAGCGCTATTGAAGAGTGGAACTGGTAAGGGAAACTTTTACTGTGAGTATTGCTTTTGTTACTGCTTGTTATTTTGTTTCCAATATGGATAATCCACTTGGTTTTCTGTTTGGGAAAACTACTACCACTGCTAGGGTGGTAGATGAACCACCTCATGTTGAGATAGATCCTTTTAAGGTACCTGCAAGTATTGTTAATCGTGTTATGGATAATTATTATTTTGGGGATGGAACTGTCCATCCTGGTGATCACTTGCTTTTTATCCATGAATTATGCGGGTTGTTTAAGTGTGCAGGTATCACAACTGAACAGGTGAAGAAGAATTTACTCTCCATATCCTTGAAAGGGAGAGCTGAAGAATGGACAATCCATGGAATGGGAGGAGATGGCATGTCTCTTTTACTCTAAATTTTATCCTCCTAGTGAGATTCATAAGGATAGAAATCTTATATATAACTTTTGGCCTCTTGATGGAGAGAGTACAACTCAAGCTTGGGGGAGATTGAAGTTACTAATGCTTAAATGTCCTATTCATGAACTCCCTAACAATATTATTCTCAATAACTTTTATGCTAGGCTTCCTCTTCATGATAAAGATTTACTAGATGCTTCTTGTGCTGGATCCTTCACACGTATGAAGGAAGAAGCTAAATGGGATCTCTTAGACCGTATTCAAGATAACACTGAGGCTTGGGAGAATGACAAAGGAAGAAAGTCAGGTATAAACTATGATTATGAATGCATTAAATCTTTTATGGGTACTGATAACTTCCATGATATTAGTAATGATTTTGGTCTTGATTTACAAAGTATTGCCAACTGTTTTAAGGCCTTTGCCTCTTACATAGAAATTCCCAAGAAGAAGTGGAATAAGTACAATGCTCCGTATAAAGATGTTGTTAGTCATGTTCAAGTTAGAAGTACTCAAGTTTGTACTAGTAATCATATTGTGCTTGAACCTCATGTTTAGAAAATGCCTTTCCCAGCTAAGATAAAGGAGTATTATATGATTATTAGTGCAAATAACAAAGGTACAATGAAAACTGTGGAGCCTGGTAAGCAATTGAATGTTGAACCTGTGGTAGCTATTGTGAAAGACAGTGTCACTAGAAATAGAGAGGATGAGCACATTGTCTTCTGTGAAGATGCTTCTAATATTATTTCTCATCCTAGTAAAGCTATAAAAGCTAGTGTTCATGTGCTCTCTATTAAAATTGGTGATCAATGCTACTATGGTTTATGTGATATTGGTGCTAGTTCTAGTGTTATTCCTTATGAGCTTTACAGGGAAATTATGCATGAGATTGGTCCTTGTGAGCTTGAGGACATTGATGTGGTTATCCACCTTGCTAATAAGGAGACCATTTGCCCCATTGGCATTGTAAGAGATGTGGAGGTTCTTTGTGGTAAGATTAAGTATCCTGCTGATTTTCTAGTGCTTAATTCAGTAGCTAGCAAAACTTGTCCTATCATTTTTGGTAGACCTTTCTTGAACACTTGTGGAGCTATTATTGAATGTAGGAAGGGAAAAGTTTTAACTAAGTTTGATGGAGATTCTTATGAGTTTAACTTTTCCAAATTTGATAAAGCTCCTTGTGAAAATAGCTTGCCTAATAAAGATTTCGGGATGGAACAACTTGATTCTATTGATCCGGTTTATGACCTTGGACCTCTTTTTAATGACAGTAAGTATGCTTACTCTGATGATAAAGTTGTTTCCAGTGATAGTTATATTGTCAAATTTATTCAAAGTGCTGCTGAAAGTTATTTTGAGAGAGGGAAACATGGTTTTATGCATCTCAATGATGTTAAGTTTCCCCGTTTTATGTTGAAAGCTTCAAAGTTGCATCTGTTTTGTCTTCCTATGCTAGTGGCTTTTTGTTTCAACAATTTGTTTTCCCATGATACCCCCATGCATAGGAAGTGGGTTAGACTCAAGTGTGTTGGTTATTTGCTTCTTGATGCTCTCTTTCATTTCAGATCCATATCTCCTTTGTGAGCATATTTGGAAGTTTCAAGCCTAATTTAAAGGCATTAAAGAAAAGTACTTGTTGGGAGATAACCCAAGAGTTTTGTCGAGCCTTGAAAGTTATTACCTCTGTAATAACCGCTCCTTATCCTTTTTGTTTTGGTTTTTGTGTCAAGTTCAACTACTTTTGTGAAGTAGAGAAGTTGTGAAAAGTGACTGTCCTGGGACAGATTTTTGTGTTGTATTGTAAAAATTTGTGAGGAAGCTCAGTATGTCGAATGGAGCTGAATTTTTCTGAGCTGGTTCTACAAGTTGTTACCCATCTTTCATTAGTTCTGCACTTTTTGATTTGAGCAATAGAAGGTCTTCGAAAAAATCAATATTTTTCTACTAGTCTGTTTTGACAAATTTCTGCCATTATTTACATTTGCCTCTTACAGGAGCTTTTGTTTTGGTGGGCTTTTGGTTGATATGTGTACCAAAGGTTTATTGTTTTTTGCTTACACTAATGTTGTCATTGAGTTTGTGCAAGGGTTTTGTAAGAAGGAAATTTTCAGGAGAAATAGAAAAGGAATCTACAGAGTTCGTCTTTGAATAGGTAAAAGTGGTGAAAACAGAAGGTTCGTGAAACTCCAATCTTTTTATATTTTTGATGTTTTTAATATGTAAGGGAAGTTCCGAGATGAAACTGAAGAGGAAACGGAGTCCAGGGTGGACAAACCCACCCTAGGCGCGGGCCCATCCTGGGCGCGCCTGGAGGGGGTTTGACACCCTCGACCTCCGTCTCCGCCTCGTTTCCGTATCAAAACCTTCCTTATGCATTGAAACTTCGTAATATATAATCCCCCGGATCCCCCAAGGTTCTTGCACCGTGTTCTCGTCGTGTTTTCGTTTCGATCTGTTTCTGTCAGGAAATCTTCTCAAGTTTAGAGCACCATGGCCTCCGCCAACGACAAAGGCAAGAAGCCCGAAGAAGAAGAGCCTCAAGTCCTCAAGGAGGAGGATATTTCGGAAGGGTATGAAGGTGACATGGAGGAGGACAAGCAACCGGATACTCGCACTACCGTCGCAAGCATTGGTTTGGTGGCAAGACCTACCAAGCTTAAGAGGACGACACAGATGTCTACAGGAGGGAGAACTCTGTATCATATCCTCGCTCCACGCACACTTCCTCCTAGTTCCCCTTGTTCTAACCGTGCAGGGAAGAAACACTCTAATTTGGAAGAATGGAGAAAGAATGACAAGGACTGGGATCCTCGGCCTGAGTTGATCATGGGCTGCATTGAGCATAAGTTGGAGTTAATTCGTACTTTGACCTTCGATATGGAGGATTTGAAGAAGTTGATTGAGGAGCTTATCAAGAGAACACCACCACCGAAGGAGTAATTAATCATCAGGTCTGGCATCCCCTTGGCCTGTTCCAAGCTTGGGGGAGTGCCGCGGTATCACCACCATTATCTTTTATCTTTTACCTTTTTAGTGGATTTGTATCTTTGGTAGAGAGGATATCTTATAGTTTGGTTTGCATGAGGAAGTATCTCTCCTTTATTTGATTATCTTTGTATCCCTTGGTGTGAGTGCCTTTATTGGAATATTAATGAGAAGTCTCATCTTTTACTTTTTGCACTTCTTATTTTAGTTTGCAATCTCTATTATATGATGGATCTTGTTGATCAGTATTGGCACCACTTTGAGATCATCAAGTGGATCTAAATTGGTTTTGGCAAACCGAGTTCTGGTCAGTAGCATTACTATGAAAGAGAAAAGGAAAGAAAAAGCTTACAGGTATTTTGAATCATTTGTTTTCTTTCTTGTTGGCTCATAAGCTTAGTATTCTTTATTTAAGATCATTTTGTGTCTTCAAGGAAGATTGCATGTTTTTCTTTATTACTTGTATGTTTGCTTGTTTCTTTCAACTCTCTTGCTTGCTACCCAGCCTTGCTAGCCAAAAACCTATTTTGAGAAGGCATACTTCTTATGTTTCCAAAACCCTTTGAACCAAAAACCTTTTCCATTTGTGTCCACCATATCTACCTAGTAGCTGTTGCTATTCCTATCAAATTCTCAAGCTTCATATACATTTTGAATTAAAAAGTATTTTGTTATGTGAAAACTAGTTAGTAAAGCTCCCGCGAACTTGATGGCACGCTTTATTTCTTTGCCCCTAATAAACTTGAACCACTGTGAACATCGAAGTTGTATATGCTTGCATCTATACGTTGGAATTAGCAGAACCGTGCTGTCACGGGGAACGTTTTCAACATTGCACTTGTACTCTGTACACAGTTGATATCGTGCTCTTTTGTCTATGGATGTCAACGGTGTGAAATAAAGAGGGAACTTGTAAGCCTATGGAGTTTGTATTCTGTGTTAGAGAAACGCCTGGGACGCTAGCCTAAGCCATGCTTAATCATGGTGGAAACTTGCAGCATCACCATAGTGAGTCATCTATGAAGCATCCTCAATAAAAAGCTATGGATATGGTAAATAAAAAGATTGTTGAGATGATCATTGTATGCTTGCATTGTCATTTTGGTTATGGGAAAGCTCATGTGCCATGTGCAAGGGGTACCCCGTTGGCGGTTCTCAATGATATGCAAATACTTACAATGACAATAACTTACCTGGACCCAAAGTTGAGTATGCATGAGGAGTGGACCTCATATTCAACACAAGGGGAGACAAAGAATACTTGCAAGCCTTAACAACTGAGTTGTCAGTTCAGCTGTACCTGGAAATAGTTCTTGCTCACAGAAGTTTATCAGTAGCAACAGTTTGTAGTAGCAACAACAAAGCAACCACAGCAGTAACAAAAATAGTGAAATAGGAGCAATAGTAACAGTAACGGTAACAGTAGGGCATTGCAGATAAATAATAACAAGCATCCAAGTACTAAACAATCCTCAACATGTGCTACATATATAGTCATACGTGCTCGCAATGAGAACTTACATAACATCTTCTGTCTAGCCAGCCCGTGGCAGCGGGGCCTCTAGGGAACTACTGGCAATTAAGGTGCTCCTTTTAATAGAGCATCGGAGCAAAGCATTAACACTCCGTGAACACATGTTATCCTCACACCACAGTCATCCCCTTCGGTTGTCCCAATTATTGTCACTTTGGGGCCTTTGGATCCGAACAATGATATGTGTACACAACTTGCAGATAAGGTCATAAACAATACTATCATAATGATTCAATAATAAGTTCAGATCTGAGATCATGGCACTCGGGCCCTAGTGACAAGCATTAAGCACAACAAGAGAACTCATCCAATCCCTACCATCCCTAAGCCTACAGCAGGGGATTACTCACTCATGGATGAGGGAAACATCGGTGGTTGATGGAGATGCGTTGGTGATGACAATGGCGATGATCCTCTGTAACACCCTCAGAATCGGACCTATGCAAGTTTTAGCAAAATTCGCCAAACCCGCATAGAAACGATTCAAAGGTGCCCACTAGGCACTTTCGTGCGGGTGGAAAGCAAAGTAATAACATTACACAACAGTCCTCGATGGGACCCACAGAACAGATATATATAAGAGCGACTCCAAGAGTCAAGAATACAGATATAATATACAAAGATCCAAATCACCTTGAAAACGATATAGCGTCCAGCTACGGACAAGATGCAAATGGGGCTAAGAGCCCTGAAGAATAACCGATGGCGTCCATAACCCTGCCCAGGCCAAGCCGGAAGGGTAACCCTGCTAACGGCGTAGATCTCAAAACCTGCTTAAACAAAAGGGGTGCCGACAAAGGGCAAAGGAAAAAGAAGGAGCGTCAGTACTGAGGCCAGTACACGGCGAGGCTAGAATTCGGCGGTCCTCGCCTACATAGGTATGGTGGACTGAGCGGCAGCGGCAGCGAGCACTAAACAACCTATAGAGACGCGATACAACTGGCGGTTATCAGAGAGGGGTGAGAAAGACCTATTCGGATCCAACCTGAAGCTAACACCAAACAAACCCATCCTGGTGTTTCCCCCTCGAGACCAAACGAGGAAGTCGACCGAGGAACTCACACAGTTGGCAGTTTTACTTGTTCGGTTATCGTTGTGGCAATTACTAGTCAGGTCTAGTTAATCATCCTGATAAAGTAAGCAGTGGGCACTTTTAGTTAACCATTCCGTTATAGTTGTAACTCTTACTAATCAGATACAGATAGCATGATATAAACCCAAAACCCAGCAGTTGTTGTTACTTTTATTCAGCCATTTCGTTGTAGTTGCGATACTTACTAGTCAGGTACAATGGTCGCAAGCGACACTCCAAAACAAGCAATTGTGGGCAGTATTAATTAGACATTCCGTTATAGTGAAGCTGATTACTAGTCATTATAAAGTCAAATTTATAGCAATAAACTTTAGTTATGCTTGTCTATGATCGAGAAACTGTGCTCCAAGTCGTCCATATCCGCGGACACGGCTTTCAGAAAGTTTTACCCGGCCGGGGTGCACCAATAGCAACACACACTCGATCAACCTCGGAAAAACCAAATCAAAACCCAACGAGGTCTTCACGACAGAGCAATCGCAAGATTCAGAAATATTTCAGGGGGCCACCCCTTAAGTAGATCCCGCAACAGAGTAAGCAAGCTCCGAGACGGCCTCAAGGTCTGGGTAGACGGCTGTGAGCGACTGGGAACCCCAAACGGGGCTTGTCGACACCGCGAAAACGTGTCCCGATCTTAAACAGTACAGTGTGCAGTACCTCGCACAATCGTAAATAAAGCAGTAAAACATGGCATAAGTACAGGATCGTAAATAAAACCTCAAACTAGTTTGTGGCCCCAAGAAATAAGACGGAATCAAGCTCTGGCTAAGGGGGGTCCCATATACCTCCCGGATGTGGATAGCGCGATAAATCAAGGAACAGGTATCAAGTACTCGGGGTCTTACGGGACACAAGTGGGCGTTCGGAAACCAAATATTATCTATCACCCACCGATGCCTCTGCTTATTTCAATTTTAGTTGTTAAACAGGAATTAAAGTGAACAATAAGTAAAACTATGATCAGCTCCAACATCAACATGCGGCAATACATCAGCAACTGTGGCATATGACGACACACATCAGCACTTGAGCGAGCAACTACGACGCGCAAGTCCAACTATCTACCAAACAACAGGTAATAGGGTGTGTCCAAGGCAATATAGGGCTGCACGGTATATCACAGGTACGGAGACTAAAGCATCGCAACACAGATAGCAAAAGATCAACAGGAGGGAAGTAAATACTATAAAAGTAAAATAGGTAGAAAGGGGGAGATGCTCGCCTGAAACCATTGTCGAAGGTTCAACCGAAGATCGGGCGAAGCTCACATCAACTCAACGGCCTTATCCGCGAAGAAGCAAAACACTAGAAGAAACACCGGATGCGATATTTAATAAAACGGCAGAAGATCGGCATGATGCATGTATGATGGATGACATGGCAAAGGTGCGATGCAATTAGGTCATATTAAGCAGAACCGGGGTCCCGACAATTAATATATGGTTCAAGTTGTTTTAAACCCCCACATATTAAATGTTGTTTTACATGGCAAAAGATGATACGGGTTCACTACACAAGTTTAAATGAGGCCGATATGAGACTAGATTTGCCCGCATATGGGCCCCATATTTAATTATTAGGTGAATCGGCATAATGCCCCCAAACCGATGATATGCATGAGAGAAAGACAATTCAATATGTAATCAAGTTGTTATTATGTTATAAAATAAGGTCCGGGGAAAAGGGGTCACACATCAGAGGGGGGCTCGACGATCTTGGGTTCCGGGGTTCGGGGTCGGTCTCAGGGTTCGACGGATCTGGGGTTCGGGGTTCGGCGGAAGCGTTCTCGGATTCCGGGGTAGTGGATCTTGTCGCATCCGCGGCCTTCGGGTACGGGATCGTCTCCGGGTTCGGGGGTCTCGGCGTTCCATGAAGGAGTACTTGGCCTGGCGTCGGGGCATCGGTACCGTCCTGGTTGCTGTCGTTCTTGTCGTTGCGACGCTCTTGTCGGGTCCGCGCCATCGAGGCGGTCTTGGCGAGGGAAGAAGCACTTGGTGTCCGGGCGGAGTGCTTGTCATATCCGTGAAGAAGAGCATGTCGGTCCACGGGGTTCGGCCTCCGGGGCGATCTTGGCGTCGGGTTCCCGACGAACTTGGCGTCCTGCATCGGTGCTTGTCGCACCGGGGTCTTGGTCAACGTTCGAATAGAGGATCCCTTGGGCGCTGGCTTCGAGGACGGACGCGGACGGACGCGGGGCTACCAGGACCCAGCGAGGCCAGGCGCTGGCGACTGCGCGGATGCGGAGGCTGCCGACCGCTTGCGGGCAGGGGCCGGCGGGCTTGGCGACGAGGGGTGGTGCAGGCGGCGGAACGCGTCCGGCGGGGTGCGGCCGGGCTCGGGGAGGCGGCGAGGTGGGGTACTGGGCGCGCGGCGGCGGGCTGCGGGGCTAGAGGCGGGCGCGGCCACGGGTCGCTGGCGGCGAGCTGCTGCGGAGGCCGGGGCAGAGGCGCGGGCTGCGCGGCGCAGGCCGAGCGGCGGCGGCCGCGGAGCAGCGGGAGGAGGGACCGGCGCGGGCTGAGGGAGGTGCCGCGGCGGCGGGCGTGCGGGGGTAGGGTCGTGCGCGAGGCGGCGGCTCCGGGGAGGCGAGGTGGAGCAGGCGGCGGGAGGGGCGCCGCTCGCGGTGGTTGCGCGCGGGGTCGTGGAGGTGGAGGCCGGTGGAGACTGGGGGCAGGGCGGCGCTCGGCGAGGTGGGGACGCGAGCCGGCGGCGACGCGCGGGAGCTTGAGGGTGCGGGACGGCGCGGCCGCGGAGGAGCGGGAGGGAGGAGCGCATGCGGTGGTGAGGGGCGGGACTGGGGGACGCAGCGCGGCCGAGCGCGCCTAGGGAGAGGCGGAGGGCGACGCCGGCGCCGGGGGAGAGACGGGAGGAGGTGGCCGGCGGCGGGGAACCGTCGGGCGGAGCCAGAGACGGGGGCGGTCGCGGTGAGGACGGAGGGAGGAGGCGACGCGGGGATGGGTGGAGGAAGGAGATGAACAGGGGCGCGGTAGGTGGGTCCCAGGCGTGGGGCCTGCAGGCGGTAGGTGGGGGTGAGCTGGTGGGGGTTAGGCGCATGGCAGGTGGGCCACGGGGGAGCGGGGCCCACGGTCAGGGAGTGTGAGCTGGTGGGCGTGCGTGCGTGTGTAGAGTGGGTGTGGCCCAGGGGGGTTGGCTGCTGGGAGAGAGAAAAGGAGGGAGAGAGAGAAGAGAGAAGGGGGGGGCTGATGTGGCAGCTGATGATTGGGGGAAAATAGGGAGAGAGGTGAGGTGGCGGGCTCTGAATGGTGGGAGTGAGGTGGAGAGGGGTTGGGGTAGAATTCTGGGTAGGTTTAGGATTTATAGGGCGGGTTAGGTGGACCGTTTTTAAAAAACCTGGGGTGGTCGTTCGGGTCGGGTTGGCCCGTTCGACTGCCCCTACTAAAATAAATAAATCTTTTATTTAATTTAATTGGGCCGTTTGCAACCCGACAGCAACAAAACAAAATAATCCGGAGACCCGGGGTTTTGGCGTTTGAATAAGATGGGGCGTTTTAGAAAAATAAAACGAGCTTTGCGAATATAGTTTTATGCAAACAATGTATGATGATGACGATGCAATGCACAAATTCCAAGCGATTTTCTAGTAGTGGTTTTGCGGGATGCCACAATTCGACACCACTAACAAGGGATCTCGCCCTCGAGATCCGCCTCATGGTTCCGGAAGGAAGGTCGGCGATCTGCGTCTTCTCGCTTCGTGTAGATCTTCGCGACACCACTAACAAGAGGTCGTTGATCCCGTTCGTCAAGAGAACACTCCGGATAAACAACGGACGAAGTTAAAGGTAAGGCCACCTCTAACTTCCGTTAGGAGAGGGAAAAGTTACATCTATCCACCAGTTCGATGTACAGAGCGAACAGTAAGAGTCGGGTAGGGTGATCAGTCCATCCCGGACCCAACTGTCAACTCTATACATGGGTAGGAGAATCAGGCAACTCAACTCTCGAGATTTAGACTGAAGATCTTCATAGGTGGTATCCGGAACAAGGGATACTGCCAGCAGAAATCGTATGAAAGACACACTGATTAGGTTTCGCGATGGTTCCATTGGCATGAACAACACGTGCTCAAGGTCGACTCCAACTTCACCAAAGCTCGTCCTTCTCATATGTTTTTCAACGACACTGATATCCAGCAAGGAACACATCTGGATAAAGAGCTCAAGAACAAAAGATCGGATGAAGGGTACAACAGACAAGTTGCAGATTGATGATCGTAGCACCTCCTTTACAAAAAGGGAGAAAGCGAAACCCTGAAGGTACGACGGAAACCCAACCACGAGAAATCCTGGACTCGAAGAAAAGATAAGAGGGTAGGTTCAAAACACGTCGAGATAAGAGGAGAATAGCAGAGGGGTAAGGAGTAAAATCAGACCTAATCAGAACTATCCAACCGATTTTGCAAAATAGTTTTGACTCTCTACTTCGGCCGTTAGCTAGGTTATCCTACAGGCTGGACTTGTGGGGTATCGTAACTGCTGAGCTCTGATACCACTCTGTAACACCCTCAGAATCGGACCTATGCAAGTTTTAGCAAAATTCGCCAAACCCGCATAGAAACGATTCAAAGGTGCCCACCAGGCACTTTCGTGCGGGTGGAAAGCAAAGTAATAACATTACACAACAGTCCTCGATGGGACCCACAGAACAGATATATATATAAGAGCGACTCCAAGAGTCAAGAATACAGATATAATATACAAAGATCCAAATCACCTTGAAAACGATATAGCGTCCAGCTACGGACAAGATGCAAATGGGGCTAAGAGCCCTGAAGAATAACCGATGGCGTCCATAACCCTGCCCAGGCCAAGCCGGAAGGGTAACCCTGCTAACGGCGTAGATCTCAAAACCTGCTTAAACAAAAGGGGTGCCGACAAAGGGCAAAGGAAAAAGAAGGAGCGTCAGTACTGAGGCCAGTACACGGCGAGGCTAGAATTCGGCGGTCCTCGCCTACATAGGTATGGTGGACTGAGCGGCAGCGGCAGCGAGCACTAAACAACCTATAGAGACGCGATACAACTGGCGGTTATCAGAGAGGGGTGAGAAAGACCTATTCGGATCCAACCTGAAGCTAACACCAAACAAACCCATCCTGGTGTTTCCCCCTCGAGACCAAACGAGGAAGTCGACCGAGGAACTCACACAGTTGGCAGTTTTACTTGTTCGGTTATCGTTGCGGCAATTACTAGTCAGGTCTAGTTAATCATCCTGATAAAGTAAGCAGTGGGCACTTTTAGTTAACCATTCCGTTATAGTTGTAACTCTTACTAATCAGATACAGATAGCATGATATAAACCCAAAACCCAGCAGTTGTTGTTACTTTTATTCAGCCATTTCGTTGTAGTTGCGATACTTACTAGTCAGGTACAATGGTCGCAAGCGACACTCCAAAACAAGCAATTGGGGGCAGTATTAATTAGACATTCCGTTATAGTGAAGCTGATTACTAGTCATTATAAAGTCAAATTTATAGCAATAAACTTTAGTTATGCTTGTCTATGATCGAGAAACTGTGCTCCAAGTCGTCCATATCCGCGGACACGGCTTTCAGAAAGTTTTACCCGGCCGGGGTGCACCAATAGCAACACACACTCGATCAACCTCGGAAAAACCAAATCAAAACCCAACGAGGTCTTCACGACAGAGCAATCGCAAGATTCAGAAATATTTCAGGGGGCCACCCCTTAAGTAGATCCCGCAACAGAGTAAGCAAGCTCCGAGACGGCCTCAAGGTCTGGGTAGACGGCTGTGAGCGACTGGGAACCCCAAACGGGGCTTGTCGACACCGCGAAAACGTGTCCCGATCTTAAACAGTACAGTGTGCAGTACCTCGCACAATCGTAAATAAAGCAGTAAAACATGGCATAAGTACAGGATCGTAAATAAAACCTCAAACTAGTTTGTGGCCCCAAGAAATAAGACGGAATCAAGCTCTGGCTAAGGGGGGTCCCATATACCTCCCGGATGTGGATAGCGCGATAAATCAAGGAACAGGTATCAAGTACTCGGGGTCTTACGGGACACAAGTGGGCGTTCGGAAACCAAATATTATCTATCACCCACCGATGCCTCTGCTTATTTCAATTTTAGTTGTTAAACAGGAATTAAAGTGAACAATAAGTAAAACTATGATCAGCTCCAACATCAACATGCGGCAATACATCAGCAACTGTGGCATATGACGACACACATCAGCACTTGAGCGAGCAACTACGACGCGCAAGTCCAACTATCTACCAAACAACAGGTAATAGGGTGTGTCCAAGGCAATATAGGGCTGCACGGTATATCACAGGTACGGAGACTAAAGCATCGCAACACAGATAGCAAAAGATCAACAGGAGGGAAGTAAATACTATAAAAGTAAAATAGGTAGAAAGGGGGAGATGCTCGCCTGAAACCATTGTCGAAGGTTCAACCGAAGATCGGGCGAAGCTCACATCAACTCAACGGCCTTATCCGCGAAGAAGCAAAACACTAGAAGAAACACCGGATGCGATATTTAATAAAACGGCAGAAGATCGGCATGATGCATGTATGATGGATGACATGGCAAAGGTGCGATGCAATTAGGTCATATTAAGCGGAACCGGGGTCCCGACAATTAATATATGGTTCAAGTTGTTTAAAACCCCCACATATTAAATGTTGTTTTACATGGCAAAAGATGATACGGGTTCGCTACACAAGTTTAAATGAGGCCGATATGAGACTAGATTTGCCCGCATATGGGCCCCATATTTAATTATTAGGTGAATCGGCATAATGCCCCCAAACCGATGATATGCATGAGAGAAAGACAATTCAATATGTAATCAAGTTGTTATTATGTTATAAAATAAGGTCCGGGGAAAAGGGGTCACACATCAGAGGGGGGCTCGACGATCTTGGGTTCCGGGGTTCGGGGTCGGTCTCAGGGTTCGACGGATCTGGGGTTCGGGGTTCGGCGGAAGCGTTCTCGGATTCCGGGGTAGTGGATCTTGTCGCATCCGCGGCCTTCGGGTACGGGATCGTCTCCGGGTTCGGGGGTCTCGGCGTTCCATGAAGGAGTACTTGGCCTGGCGTCGGGGCATCGGTACCGTCCTGGTTGCTGTCGTTCTTGTCGTTGCGACGCTCTTGTCGGGTCCGCGCCATCGAGGCGGTCTTGGCGAGGGAAGAAGCACTTGGTGTCCGGGCGGAGTGCTTGTCATATCCGTGAAGAAGAGCATGTCGGTCCACGGGGTTCGGCCTCCGGGGCGATCTTGGCGTCGGGTTCCCGACGAACTTGGCGTCCTGCATCGGTGCTTGTCGCACCGGGGTCTTGGTCAACGTTCGAACAGAGGATCCCTTGGGCGCTGGCTTCGAGGACGGACGCGGACGGACGCGGGGCTACCAGGACCCAGCGAGGCCAGGCGCTGGCGACTGCGCGGATGCGGAGGCTGCCGACCGCTTGCGGGCAGGGGCCGGCGGGCTTGGCGACGAGGGGTGGTGCAGGCGGCGGAACGCGTCCGGCGGGGTGCGGCCGGGCTCGGGGAGGCGGCGAGGTGGGGTACTGGGCGCGCGGCGGCGGGCTGCGGGGCTAGAGGCGGGCGCGGCCACGGGTCGCTGGCGGCGAGCTGCTGCGGAGGCCGGGGCAGAGGCGCGGGCTGCGCGGCGCAGGCCGAGCGGCGGCGGCCGCGGAGCAGCGGGAGGAGGGACCGGCGCGGGCTGAGGGAGGTGCCGCGGCGGAGGGCGTGCGGGGGTGGGGTCGTGCGCGAGGCGGCGGCTCCGGGGAGGCGAGGTGGAGCAGGCGGCGGGAGGGGCGCCGCTCGCGGTGGTTGCGCGCGGGGTCGTGGAGGTGGAGGCCGGTGGAGACTGGGGGCAGGGCGGCGCTCGGCGAGGTGGGGACGCGAGCCGGCGGCGACGCGCGGGAGCTTGAGGGTGCGGGACGGCGCGGCCGCGGAGGAGCGGGAGGGAGGAGCGCATGCGGTGGTGAGGGGCGGGACTGGGGGACGCAGCGCGGCCGAGCGCGCCTGGGGAGAGGCGGAGGGCGACGCCGGCGCCGGGGGAGAGACGGGAGGAGGTGGCCGGCGGCGGGGAACCGTCGGGCGGAGCCAGAGACGGGGGCGGTCGCGGTGAGGACGGAGGGAGGAGGCGACGCGGGGATGGGTGGAGGAAGGAGATGAACAGGGGCGCGGTAGGTGGGTCCTAGGCGTGGGGCCTGCAGGCGGTAGGTGGGGGTGAGCTGGTGGGGGTTAGGCGCATGGCAGGTGGGCCACGGGGGAGCGGGGGCCCACGGTCAGGGAGTGTGAGCTGGTGGGCGTGCGTGCGTGTGTAGAGTGGGTGTGGCCCAGGGGGGTTGGCTGCTGGGAGAGAGAAAAGGAGGGAGAGAGAGAAGAGAGAAGGGGGGGCTGATGTGGCAGCTGATGATTGGGGGAAAAGAGGGAGAGAGGTGAGGTGGCGGGCTCTGAATGGTGGGAGTGAGGTGGAGAGGGGTTGGGGTAGAATTCTGGGTAGGTTTAGGATTTATAGGGCGGGTTAGGTGGACCGTTTTTAAAAAACCTGGGGTGGTCGTTCGGGTCGGGTTGGCCCGTTCGACTGCCCCTACTAAAATAAATAAATCTTTTATTTAATTTAATTGGGCCGTTTGCAACCCGACAGCAACAAAACAAAATAATCCGGAGACCCGGGGTTTTGGCGTTTGAATAAGATGGGGCGTTTTAGAAAAATAAAACGGGCTTTGCGAATATAGTTTTATGCAAACAATGTATGATGATGACGATGCAATGCACAAATTCCAAGCGATTTTCTAGTAGTGGTTTTGCGGGATGCCACATCCTCTCCAAATTCCCCATCCCGGCAGGGTGCCAGAACGGAGTTTCTGGATCCGAAACTTGGTTTATTGTGGCGGCGACAGAGCGGAACTCTTTCTGGAAAACTATTGAACCCCCCCTGAGTTTTTAGGTCAGAAGGCAACTTATAGGCGCGGAGGGAGGCCGAGGAGTTGCCTGGGGTGGCCAAACCCCCTCCAGACGCGGGGTCAGGTGGGCCCACGCCTGGGGTGGGTCTGGTCCCCCCAGGCCTCCTCTCTGTCTCCCCTTCTGGCTCCGAGGATCTTCTGGTGAAAAATAGTTTTGGGCATATTTTCTGGGATTTTTCCTGATAGTTGATTTTCTGCACAAAAACAAGACACCAAGGTAATTCTGCTGAAAACAGCGTCAGTCCGTGTTAGTTGTATCCAAATCACACAAGTTTAGAGAAGAAACAATAGCAAAGTGTTCGAGAAATTAGATACATTTTAGATGTATCAATTGCCAACTTATATTTCGTCAAGCATATACTCCATCTTTGTTCACTTTAACCTTAACCATCTCAAGATGCTTATGATAGGGGCAATGAGGGCTCAAAGCTAGTAAGTACCATAATATTTTGGAAGCTCTTTATGACTTGTAATCCCTGCTACCCTCTAAGAAGGGACCTTTCTCCTAGTTACCAGTTGAGTCAGTAAACCTACTTCCTCTCTATCTCCAGCAAGCATTTGAGTTGTTGTGTTTCAAGCATTCATATGGTGATTTATTCAATCATGTCATTTATCTTCCTTGTTTGCACAAAAATCTTATCTATTGAGTATTACTTTGAAAACCTTCACTTGTGAAAAAACCTTTTTGAGCAAAGAGTGCTCCTGTTTTGAAACTTCTACAAAAAGCTTTTGTGAAACTGTTTGCCAGGTGTTCTCTGACCAAGAACAAGTTTGTCAATTCCAACTATGATTTATCTTTATGCATCTCTATTGTGACTGTTGTACTTGGTTACAAGCTAAGTTATATAATGGTGAGTTGCTTTCTTCTATAAGTTGTGCAATGGCAAGTGTGATGCTCCTTGTTCGTATTATTTTATCGACACTTCACTCCATAAACCCGTGGACATGTTTACCGAGATCAGTATTCGCTTGGGGACAAGCGAAGTCTAAGCTTGGGGGAGTTGATACGCCCAATTTGCATCACCTTTCTATATCATAATTTAGCTCTATTCATTGATGTTTGTCTTATTATGATGTATTACTTATGGGTTTTTCATCTGTTTATGCATGTTGGATAATTCCTCGAGGATGGACTGCCGGAGTCTGGATTCTGATGGAAAATAAGGCGGTTCGATGCAATTTCACAAAGATCAGAAAAATACCAGAAAAATATGGAAACGTATTATTTCTCCAGAATAATGAGGGAGCCAGAAGGAGGGACGTAGAAGGGCCTCAGGGGGCCCACACCCCCTAGGCGCGGGCCCACCTAACCCCACTCCTAGGGCAGCTGTGGCCCACCTTCCCGGCCTCCGACTCCGCCCCTTCGCCTATATCTTCCCTACGGAAACCTAATACCAGGAGAGCGGCCACATACTGATTTTCGCCGCCTCTGGGGGCGGAAAATACCGAGAGAGAAAGATCTCTCCGGTAGACAGATTTCTGCCGGGGGAATTTCTTCCTGGAGAGGGGAGACTGTCGCCATCAACACCGTCATCAAGATAGGCTTCATCGGGATCATCATCATCATCATCCACACCATCATATCCACCAGCACCATCATCACCACTCTGTCCCGCTGTAACAATTGTGTTGGATATTGCTTTAGTTCTTAGGGGGAACTTCCCCGGTGTTGATTACTGTTGTAGTTAATGTTTGTGATTGGAACCATTGGATTATTGTTTATGTTCAGATTGTTATCCATTACCATATCATCTTTGATCTTGATCCATATGATGTCTTGTGAGTAGTTCGTCTTGTTCTTGAGGACATGGGAGAAGTCATGTTGTCAGTAGTGAATCTTTGATGAGTTATTATTCAATGGTTTAGTATTTAAGTTGTGGTGCTATTCTTCTAGTGGTGTCATGTGAACGTCTACTACATGGCACTTCACCATTTATGGGCCTAGGGTAATGCATTGTGTATTTGGCTACTAATCGTGGAGTGACAGAAACCTGAACCCCCGTTAGGACACCTTTGCACAAGGGAGTGTAGGATCTCAGAGTTTAAGGTTGTGGTTAGATGTATATCTTAATTACTTTCCTGTAGTTACGAATGTTTATAGGGGGTTTAATCACAAGTATGTATTAGTCCTAGGAAGGGTGGTATGTTAGCACAGGTTCACCCACACAACACTTACAAACACCAAAGAAGAGTACTCAGCTATTTGAAGCGAAAGCACTTGACAGAATTCCCATGTGTCCTCGAGAACGTTTGGTCCTTATAAGTATTTCGACTGGCTTGTCCTTTGCTAAGAAAGGATTGGGCCACTTGCTCCGTTTGTTCGTTACTCTTGTTACTTGCTCCTTATTTTGTTGACTTGTCAGAAAACCACTAAAAATTCGATTGCTAAGTATTCACAGGGATTTCCTGCTCCATACCACTATTCGGCACCTTCTGCTCCTCGTTGGGATCGACACTCCTATTTATCAAAAGTACTACGATACACCCCCAATACTTGTGGGTCATCAGTCGGCGCCTCGACCTCCCCCTTCGCCTATAAGAAGCCCCCGATGAAGAAACCCTAAGCACCCGATCAAATCTCCATGAAACCGTCTATAGCCGCCGCCACCATTGTCCCTAGCTTGGGGTATCTGAAGTTCTTCTCGGCACCCTGCCAGAGGAGAGATCATCCCGGAGGCCTTCTCGCTGGTATGATGCATGAGTAGTTCCACCTTGGACTATGGGTCCATGTAGTAGCTAGATGGTTGTATCTCCTCCTTTGTGCTTTCATGTATAAAACTTATGAGCTCCGTTCATGATCAAGATCTAATCTATTTGTAATCATACATGTTGTGTTTGTGGGGATCCGATATGTATTGAGATTATTATGTTGGTTTGATTAATGGTTTTGTCTTTATGATTCTATCATGTCTGTGTTGTTTGTGATCTTGCATGCTCTCTGTTGTTAGTAGCTATCTTGGCCAAGTAGTTGCTAGTGACTCCAAGAGGGGGTATTTATGCTCGATAGTGGGTTCATGCCTCTAGTTTCCAAGGGAAGTGCCAATAATATCTTTGGTTGTAGATGTGCTGTTGCTACTAGGGAGAAAACAACGGCCTCTTGTTCATGGAACATGTGGACTGTTTACCTTACATACTTTGCTTAAAGCAGTTGTCTGTTTCTTGCAACTTAATACTGGAGGGGGTTCAGATGATAACCTGAAGGTGGACTTCTAGTCATAGATGCAGTTGGATGGCGGTCTATGTATCTTGTTGTATTGCCCAAACGAATCTCATAGGATCTTTCTGACTAGTAATTGCATTTTTATGCCTTGCTCAGTTCATGTCAATTGCCTTGTTGTAATTTGTTTACTCTTCATGCCATGCTGTTTATCTAAAGAGAGCACCTCTAGTGAACTATGGACCCCGGTCCAATCTTTACCATTGATACATCTTCCATTGTTACGTGTTTACTTGTTGCAAACCATTACCTTCCACACCATACGTTTAATCCTTTGTTACAGCAAACCGGTGAGCTTGACAACCTCACTGATTCGTTGGGGCAAAGTCTTGAGTTTGTGTTGTGCAGGTATCCGCGTTGCTTGCAACACCTGTGTGACCTTTCCTTCCTCCTTCTGGTTCGATAACCTCGGTCTCTACTGAGGGAAGACTTGCTGTTGTGCTCATCACACCTTGCTCTTGGGGTTTCCAGCGAAGTGCTCCACCACCGTCAAGTTCTCTGGCGCCATCAAGGAGTCACCATAGGGGTGTAACATCTCAGGATTAGCACCTAGAAATAGTGAGGCCACATGTTTGTGCATTGTATTCATGCATAAGAAAATCTATGGAATTTTCGCGCAAAACTAAAAGAGCTATAGAGGAATCGAGATATCTCTTGTTCTAATGAAAACGTCAGTGCAAGTGCTATGGATTTCAACATGGCGTCTACTGTACTTTTATGTTTTAGGGAAACAATTCATATTTGAATTTCAAATTTGAATACCTTGGAATTTAGAATATTCCAATATCAAGTAAAGAATAAAGTAATACCAATAAATGAAATATGAAATTGCAATTGAATAAATAAAGGAATTCGTTATTACAAGACAAAATGAAAAATTATTGTAATACAAGTATTACATTGCCTTACTAATAAGAAAATAAAAGAAGACCACAAATAATAAGATTAAGGAATTAAATAAAAGATTATGAATAAACATTAGAGTTTTTCATTCTATAAATTGGGTATAGTAATTTACAAGTCTTAAAGAGTAACTCTTTATTACACCAAGTGTTAAATAAAGAGGATATTACCATAAGGAAATATATATTACAAGTATGTGAATAAAGAAAAGATTAAACTATATTACATAATAATAATATTACATTATCTTTAAAATTTTGAATAAAAATAAATTACAACAAGAATAATAAAATAAAATCTAACTAAGCTTATTTTCTTCTCTTTATCTTCATTCCTGCAAAACAAACAACAAAAGAAAAGAAACATTTTATTAATGTTAAAATGTTTTCCCCACCATAGGTGAGGCAATTATATTTATGAAAATAGCTTAGGGATTTTGGGAAGAACTCCTAAAATCCACTAATGACCTAACAGGGTACCACCCAATCTAGGCAACATATAGGAAATGGGTATGTATGTTATACACTTGAACATTGAGAGGCAAAATAAAGTCTAGGAAAAACCAACATAGTTGTGATCCATTAAATTAAGGCAACAAACAACATGCTATGGCACCCTCCTAAGTCTAGCTAAATTCAAGAAAGGAAAATTAAAATAAAAACATAATCTATCTTAAGACTCAATAGCTAAGAAGATTAGTAGTCCACCTGCTATTTACCAAATACTTAAATTCCACATGGCAATTAAACATTAGCTTATTTGTATTCAAAAGCCACAATTTATTTGCTTAGGAGAGAAGGTCATTTATAAGTGACTAATGCATCCATCAAGATTTAATAACAAAGGCATCCAGCTGGTAGTAAAGAAAAAAAGGAAACCAGGATGGTTGTCCATACGCAGCTGTAGTATGCACAAGGAGAGGAAGGAAGGAAGTTGACAACTTGTACTAGGAATGGGGCCGCATGCAAGCAGCATACACAACATGCATGTCATGTGGTGATGTCACCACCACAAAACCAGTATAAAATGTACAGCAGCAAGGCAACCACCCAGCCACACCACATATCCCTCTCATCTGCCAAACCAGACCAAGAGCGCATCCATTAGATAGCTACAAAGCTCTCTATCCAGAATATATTTGTAACCATTATTCCTTAGAACAATAATAACTTAGCCAAGGCAGTAACTAGATCATCAGGAAGCTCAAGCAGTGGGGAAGAGCAGGCAATCCACAAGAAGGAAATTGATTCTGGGTCTAGAAGGACAAGCCACGGAAAAACAAGTTACCAACTGTAGCAGGTTGTCTCAAAGACTATGAGTGCATAATCTTGCAACCACATAAGGCAAGTTCACAATTGCTCATGTTATTTGGTTATTTTCTATCAAGTATTTATAAATCAAATATTGTCATCACCTAGATTTCGAAAAGGTAAAAAACTCTATTTTTATAATTATATGAACATAGGTTATTTACCAAATGGTAATAACCTACTACTATAGTTTCGGTGGTAATGGAACAGAATATCTAGGACTTAAACAACTAGTGTCGTCAGTGATTCTTGTGTCGTATAATACATGTTAATCATAATATTTGGAATGGGACAGAGAAGTTAGTTAGATCTTCTTCCTTTCGCATGTCAACGTATGACTGGTTCGTGGCTGTAATTCCTCGAAGAGGGTTGGCAGCATATGGGTGGGATCCCTCAACGTCCCACGACATCTGGTATCTATGAGAGTTATACGCCTTACACTGTCAATGGGAACAAGTTTTACCCTAGTTCTGACGTGCAATCTGATGGGCATGCGGGGGCACAGAGAAGGGTAGTGATCGGCTTGGGTTCTTATACTGGTCCCCACACCAAAGGAAGAGTGGAGGGGAAAGATTCGCCTGGTTATGCAACATGGATAAGTATCTCTCATGAGTAAAGTAATGCACCTCTATAGAGTATAAGAATTGTGACATGTTACTCCCTGTTCCGGAAAGAATCTACGGATGTGGCAGAAAAGGAAGTCCATGAAGTTCTGGTAAACATGTGAAGGCTGACAGACATAGCTTTTCAGAATAGAAGTAACCTTTGAAGAAATGTTTACAAAATCTGCATAGCCTACGGCCTTTGGTCTGTGGCTATAGATAGTGCATTAAACACTCCTTTTTAGTAAATTTGATGAGTACGCTCGTACTCAACCGTACATTCTTAATCTTTGCTAGATTCTAAATCCATGGAAGACGTCATCAACATCAAGTGATGCTAAAGAGGATACGCCAGAAGTCTAAAGTTCTTCAATGAAGACAACAAACTCTACATACATTAACTGAAGTAAAGACGAAGTTCCTGATTATATAGGAGCATAATCTCTAGCCCTAGAACCTACTTCTGTAGATTATTGCAATAGCAGCAATTGCAAGCCAAATAGTTTAGATACTAGTCTTATAAGTATGATAGTTCCGAGTTGTTAATTTTGGTTCTTCTTTATAAGAGTTGTTTTCTCTCTCTATAACCTAGAATGTTCTCTGGATATTTTGTAAAGAGTCGAGTTGTAACCTATAGTCATGTCTTGGACCTGCTATGTTTCTGTTGTACCACTCTGAGGGATGTAATACTAGTGGAACGGTGTTTCATTGGTGCTATATCAATGGCTATAGTGTACTACATCATGCAGTGGTATGCTGAGTCACCACAAGGGGCCTCGCCTAAAAAGATTCTTCCCCTAAATTTTGCTTATCTCCAGCAGTAACCCTAATCTATCTCCCCTATATCATAATTTAATTGGGAAGATTCCACTTTATCAGTTTATTTTCACCCAGTAACTCACTCATCCATGTAGGGCCCACATATAGGGGAGACATCCACTACCCCAATACATAAGGGAGAAGGAGGGGTGGGTTGGGGATGCGGATTGATACGTCCAAAATGTATCTACTTTTCCGAACACTTTTGCTATTGTTTCTCCTATAATTTGTGTGATTTGGATATAACTAACATGGGCTGACGCTGTTTTCAGCAGGATTGCTTTGGTGTCTTGTTTTTATGCAGGAAATCAACTTTCAAAAAAAATCCCAAAAAATATCGCAAAACTCCTATTTTACCAGAAGACTCACGGAGCCAAAAGACGAGACGAAGAAGGGCCATGAGGGGGGCACACCACATCCACGCCAGGGGGTGGTGTGGCCGCCTCGGGCACCCCCCCTCGACCTATGCTTCCGCCTAAATAAGTCCTCTGACCTAAAAACATAGGGGGTCAAAAAAATTCCAGAAAGAGTTCCGCTGCGCAGCCACCACCAGAAACCGCGATTCGGAACTAGAAACTCCGTTCTGGCACCTTGCCAGGACAGGGAATTGGAGAATATCATTGACATCATCATCATCACCGACGCCTCTCCATCAACCATCCATGATTTCCCTATACATGAGTGAGTAATCCCCCGCTGTAGGCTATGGGGATGGTAGGGATTGGATGAGATCTATCATGTAATTACATAAGATTGTTAGGGCATGGTGCCTAGTATCTGTTGGAGATATGCCCAAGAGGCAATAATAAAGTGGGTTATTATCATATCTTCATACTTATGATAAATGTTTACATACCATGCTATAATTGTATTAACAGGAAACATTAATACTTGTGTGATTTGTAAACATAAAAGAGTTCCTAGTAAAGCCTCTTGTTAAACTAGCTTGTTGGTTAATATATGATCATGGTTTCCTGATCATGAACATAGAGATGTTATTAACAACAGGGTCATATCATTAGGAGAATGATGTGATGGACATACTCCTATAGATAAGCGTAGCATAAAGATCAAGTCATTTTAATAGTTCAATTGCTATATGCTTTCTGATACATAGTAACCTAATTCCTTCGACCATGAGATCATGCATATCACCTTTACCGGATGGATGCTTTGTTGACATCAAACACCACACCGTAACTGGGTGGCTATAAAGGTGGCATTGAGTGTTCGGAAAGTATTGGTTGAGACACATGGATCAAGAATGGGGTTTGTCCATCCATATGACGGATAGATATACCCTGGGCCCTCTCGGTGTAATGTCATCCAATTAGCTTGCAAGCATGTGACTGGCTCACAAGGGATCACATATCACGGGAACGAGAAAAGAGTACTTATCGGTAACGAGGTTGAACTAGGTATGCAGAGATACCGACGATCAAAACCTCGGATAAGTAAACTATCGTGAGACAAAGGGAAATTGGTATCGTATGTAAGTGGTTCATTCGATCGCAAAGTAATCGTAGAAATATGTGGGAGCCATATGAATTTCCAGATTCCTCTATTGGTTATTGTTCGGAGAAGTGTCTCGATCATGTCCGCATAATTCACGAACCGTAGGGAGACACACTTAAGGATTCGACGTTGTTTGAGTAGTTATGGAATGATGAGTAAGAGACCGAATGTTGTTCGGAGTCTCGGATGGAATCCGGGATATCACGAGGAGATCCGTAATGGTCCGGAGAATAAGATTCATATAAGGAAAGTCTTGTTTCGGAGTTGGAGAATGGTTCCGGTGTTTTCATCGGGAATGTTCTAGAAGGTTCCGGAATGTCCGGCACTCCGGAGGGGAAAGGGTACATGAATGTGTTATATCAAGTTGATATGATTGCATCATGTACTAGGTGTCATCGCTGTACCAAAATAGAGGGTTTATTCAAATCCTAGTTTGAAAAGTCAAACGGCTAGTTTGAAAGTCAAACGGCTAGTTTTGGGAAAGAGGAGAAGGAGGTTTGAAACCGACTTGGGGGAGGAGTTCCTCCTCCCACCGCCGGCCCACCTTGGGTCCGAGTTGGGGAGGGACTCCCCTCCCCAGGAGCGCCTCCCTCCACCTATAAGAGGAGGGGCAGGGCTCCCCTCCTAGACACACAAGTTGCCTCCCTCTAAACCTAAACCCTAGCCACAGCCTAGGGATTTCTCCCAAGCCGCCGAGTTAGAGCTTCTAATTGCCCTAGCCGCTGGTTTAGCCCCTTCTAATTGGTGTGTCTAAACCCTAGATCACCAAGGCTCTCTCATAGTCCACCATACTCGCTCTGGCTTAAGGCGAAGCCCTGCGACATCTCCCCTCTACTTCCGGTACCACGCTGTCGTGCTGCCGGAATCGCGAGGAGAGTGCTACAACCTCCGCTGCCTACTGGAACAAGGGAGAGGAAGGTCTTCGTCGAGTACCGAACATGTGACCGACTGCGGGAGCGCTGCCGGAACGCAGCGCCGGAAGGATCGTCTGCGCGATCTTGAGATCGGGAGTGTACGATTACATCATCCACGAGAATCTGCTCTCGTTAACCGCTTTGGAATCTTCGAGGGTGAGTTCTTCTATTGACTCGTTGCTACAATCTAGTAGATAGATCTTGGCTTGTTTGTTTGCATGCGGTAGAATTTTTTTGTTTTCCATGCTACAAACCCCTATAGTGGTATCAGAGCCGTGTCTATATGTAGATCTGTGCACGAGTAGAACACAATGGTCATTGTGGGCGTTGATGCTTTTGTTGTCGATTGCTTCTTGTGTACTTTGCATCTTGCGGGATGGTGGGATGAAGCGGCCCGGGATAACCTTACATGACATCGTTCATGAGAATTGCTCCACGCTTGACATGCAACTTGTATTGCATAAGTGGATTTGCGGGTGCCTGTTTCTTCCAACATAATTAAGATTCAATTTAAAACGGGTGATTGACAATACTAGTATCAATGTTGTGGTTCTTGTTCGTAAGTTAGAGCGACACTTATTGAAAGCCCCAAACCACGTAAAATATGCAAAGAAAATTAGAGGCGTCTAACTTTGTTTTGCAGGGGTGTGCTGTGATGTGATATGGCCATGATTGTGATTATATTTGATGTATGCAATGTTCCTTATTGTAAGTTGGCAACCGGCAGGAGCCATATGGTTGTCTTTAAATTCTGGTAAGACCCGCGTGTCTATTCAAAGTAGTTGTAATAGTTGAAGCTGGTGGACGACAACCATGGAGCAGCGTCATTGACCTTGATGCAATACCGGTGATGATGGAGATCATGTTCGTGCTTGAAGATGGAGATCGGAAGCACAAGAAGAAAGGCCATATCATATCACATATTATGAATTGCATGTGATGTTAATCCTTTTATGCATCTTGTATTGCTTAGTTCACGACGGTAGCATTATAAGATGATCCCTCAAGCACACAATTTCAAGTTTTAAAGTGTTCATCCTTAGTAAGCACCATTGCTAAAGCTCGTTGTTTCGAAGCACCACGTGATGATCGGGTGTGTTAGATTCTGCGAGTGTATACAACGTGAGCAAGCCAGATTTGCTCATGCAGAAGCTAAGGTTTGATCTTGACGAGCCTAGCATGTACAGACATGGTCTCGGAACACGGATCACCGAAAGGTAAAGCATGAGTCATATAGTAGATATGATGAACATGTTGATTGTTCGCCATTGAAGCTATATCAACTCTCGTGATGATCGGTTTTGATATGGTGGATTTGGTTCGTGTGATCACTAAAACAATGTGAGGGATATTGTTTTGAGTGGGAGTTCAACAGCAATATGATTAAAAGTTGAATACTATTTATCATAAATTAAATCAAAGTGAATTTGCATAGTTGTTGTAGTCATTGGCATCCGTTTACCACCTTGCGCTTAGTTATAATTGAGATGATAGAACTATAGAATTTTGGTTAGTTACTTTACGAACTAGTATCGTATTGTTTTGAAGTGTTAATCTAAAGTTTAAAAGTCCTATTGCAAACTTTCAGTAAGTTCCGGTTACTCCATGAAGTTTAATAATTGGTATTAAAACAAGAGTGACAATTCCAAGTGTTAGTGTATGAGTATCATGTTTGTCTCCATGATTCTTGATATTCAAAGAATTGTCTTAATATCAAGGTTATCTAGGATCTGAAAGAGTTGTTTCAGAAACCATGATGTGTGGAAGATATTGTGATATCTGAAACAAAGTATTGGTTTCAACATGATAGAGTATAATATGGCAAAAGACATGTTCTCATATTTGATGAGAATTTGCAAAGGGTTGGAGACACTAGTTGTCCTAATCCACCAAAAGGTTTTGGATAGCAACATTATACTCACGATTCATCTTTATAAGCTAAAAGTAGCTTGATCATGGATAATTCCATGATAAGGGTGAATATTTGATGTAGGTAAAATATTTACTACACCAAGAGATTACTAAAGAAAGGAATTTGAAAGAACACCAAACATTTGATGATGGTGATCTACTTCAAAGTGCAAGTCCAAAGACATTGGTATTTAATTATACACGCTTTGGATTATGTGTCATATGTATGACTCCACTATTGATGTTGATAGATTCTTTCAAACAGAAAAGGAAATACTAAAAGAGAATCTCATAAATATATGGCAGAAAAGAAAAGACTAGAATTGTTCAGTTTAAGTATATAGATGATATACATGTTATGGATATATTCTTTGCTTATTAAACAATGTGGTTCTTAAGTATTTGATACTGAATTTGTTGGTGTGAATCGTCATACGAAACAACACAATTCATGAACTACAATGGCCTAAGTAACTAGCAAAAGAATATGTGATGATGTTCATCGAGAACAAATAAAGGGTTATTGTGTTGCTCATTAAACATCAAAGTTTGACTTCAAGATTTGTTTTATCAGGTATTATGAGAACAAAAGGGTTGTTCAAATAATTGCCGTAATCCATAAAAGATGGATGATTTACAAATCTCGTTGGAGAAATCACATCCATAAAACTAGTGCTAAAAATGTCGAAAGACAAATTGATTGAAAGATCACTTAGGAAGTGACATCGCCGTTTAAATTATATTGAAAAGAAAACATGAAGAAACTCCATGTGTATGGAATTTTGGAGTCTTTTGATTTTGATCAAATGACGCTTGTAAAACTTTCCTAGAGATAATTAAAACTTCGTTCATAGGCCAAAAGGGAACGAATGACTAGCTTATTGGAACTTGTACATATTGTTGTACGAAGTCCATTATGTGTAGTCAAGAGCGATGGATTTCAACTTCATATGCTTTCTCCAAAAATTTGAGTGAATATATGAATATTTACTTAATAAGGATGAAGTGTGAAATATTTGAAAAGTTCAAAGACTTTCAACATGAAGTGCAAAATCATTGTAACAAGAATATAAATGGTTTATGATAAGATCATAAAGGAAGATATTTGAGTTACAAGTTTAGCATAATACCTAAGATTTAAGGAATCGTTCCGTGGATTTGCATTTCCCGAAACACCATAAGAGTATGGAGCGTTCGAGATATGTAATTAAACCTTGTTTGACATGGTAAGATCGAAGGTGTAATTCATAAAACTGCCATTGTATTTTAAAGATTAAAAGCTTTAGAGATTACCTTTTTCCACTGAAAAGAGCTTTATCATAATCCGTTGAAATGACACCATATAAAGTTATGGTTTGGGATAAAACCCAAGTAGTCCTTTCTTAAACATTGGTATGCTATACATAAGAAATATGTTTGCAACCAAAGTCGGATGAACCTGTCTTTGTTAAGTATTCCTCCATAACACCGGAGACAAAAGTGTTTGTCGCTTAGAACGTCAAGTTTCTTTGAGAAGGAATTTTTTGTGAAAAGTTAAGTGGGAGGACAATAGAACTTTGATAAGGTTAAAGGAACCTTAGCTATATATGCAAAGTTGCGCAGCGCCGAAAAGTGTTCCGGAGGCAGCAACAATGCTCATGGCTCACGTGCCTCAAAGGTTGTGGTCACGGAGTTCTAAGTTCCTATTGAAACAAGTAGGTCGAGTAAACAATCAAATACCAAGATTTGAGGGTTGAATCATTATTTGAGAATAATGAACCGACTACATGCAAAGAAGCGATGATGGGCCCTGACTCCGTCAAATGGCTTGAAGCCATAAAATCCGTGATAGTTCCATACACGAGAAATCAAGTTTTGAACTTGAAGGACCCTCGAGAAAGGTGTAAGACCTTATAGTTGTGTTTGGATCTATAAATAAATAGACATGGATGTTGCACATCTATGAAATAGTCGACATGTTGGGAAAGAGTTCACAACAATGTTCAAAGGTTGACTATGACAAGATCTGATCTTTCATAGCGATATTTAGTCTAGACGGATTAATATAGCAACCACTACATATAATTTTGTTATGTGGTAGTTGAATAAACAAAACAAGTTCTTCTAATAGAATTGTTACCTAGGACATGTGCATAACACGGTCCATAGGGTTTTGTTTATTCAAAGGATGATAAAAGCATATGCAAACTTCAATGGTTGAAGTAAGCATAGCGGAGTTGGAATCTTCACTATGATGAAACTGTTAAAAGAGTTTGATTTCATCAGAGACAATGAAGATGCTTGCATTTGCAAGAAATTAAGTGGGAGCGCTAAGACATGTTTCTAATACATTATGTGAAAGACATATTGTTGATTGGAATAATGTATTTTTATTAACACAGGATAAGAATTTCATCTCGATGAAAGACTTAGGCAAAACCCAAATATTTGGCATGAATAGACGCTAATATGGTTGTGCCAGAAGTACATAGACGAGATATTGAATGAGTTCAATATAGAAACTACAAGAAAGTTTCTTGCCGCATAGAAAGGATTGAATGAGTTCAATATTAATGATATATTCAAGTGTATTGACGCTTGGTAAGTGAAACAAAGATTCAAGTATAGATTGATACTTGATGTATGAAATCACAAAGAGTATTTATATCAATTATGCTGTGATATGTACAAATCCAGATATGTCCTATGCTCTAAATGATGTGAGCATATACCAGAATGATTCATATGATGATCATTGGACAATAGTAAGGATATTCTTATGATCTTTTGGAAGAACTAAGAATATATTGTTTGTAGAAGTGACAAATAGATGGTTAGTTCATTGTAAAAGTACTACATTGATGGTTAGTTTTGTCACAAAGTACAAATTAACTTTATCTCAATCTAAACTAAGGGTGGCACAATATAATGGAAAGTAAGTTCCATAATGGATTTGGATGAGTTCCAAAGTTAAGACATTGTGACAGATACTACAACAAAAGGCTAAGTATATGACTGCTATTATAGCAGCTAAAGAGGGCATTTGGGTCAAGTAGTTTGTTATCAAACTAGGTGTAGTTCATAGCGGGATAATACTATGAAGATATATTGTACGACAATATTATCAACATGTTTTAACCCCAAAGAACTAAAGGTCTCACCAAAGGACCAAATTTATACAAAGCCATCTCATTAGAGAATGAGTGATGCGTAGAGACGCAAATACATGCAATTACACACGGACCTGGAAGTGTCAGATCCGGAGATCAGTTGACCACTAGCGAACGTGTACTTACAACACCGGAAAGCCATAGGTGTTGAATACACAAAGGTTTGAAACTAGATTATTGACTCTAGTGCAAGTGGGAGACTGTTGGAGATATGCCCAAGAGGCAATAATAAAGTGGGTTATTATCATATCTTCATACTTATGATAAATGTTTACATACCATGCTATAATTGTATTAACAGGAAACATTAATACTTGTGTGATTTGTAAACATAAAAGAGTTCCTAGTAAAGCCTCTTGTTAAACTAGCTTGTTGGTTAATATATGATCATGGTTTCCTGATCATGAACATAGAGATGTTATTAACAACAGGGTCATATCATTAGGAGAATGATGTGATGGACATACTCCTATAGATAAGCGTAGCATAAAGATCAAGTCATTTTAATAGTTCAATTGCTATATGCTTTTTGATACATAGTAACCTAATTCCTTCGACCATGAGATCATGCATATCACCTTTACCGGATGGATGCTTTGATGACATCAAACACCACACCGTAACTGGGTGGCTATAAAGGTGGCATTGAGTGTTCGGAAAGTATTGGTTCAGACACATGGATCAAGAATGGGATTTGTCCATCCATATGACGGATAGATATACTCTGGGCCCTCTCGGTGTAATGTCATCCAATTAGCTTGCAAGCATGTGACTGGCTCACAAGGGATCACATATCACGGGAACGAGAAAAGAGTACTTATCGGTAACGAGGTTGAACTAGGTATGCAGAGATACCGACGATCAAAACCTCGGATAAGTAAACTATCGTGAGACAAAGGGAAATTGGTATCGTATGTAAGTGGTTCATTCGATCGCAAAGTAATCGTAGAAATATGTGGGAGCCATATGAATTTCCAGATTCCTCTATTGGTTATTGTTCTGAGAAGTGTCTCGATCATGTCCGCATAATTCACGAACCGTAGGGAGACACACTTAAGGATTCGACGTTGTTTGAGTAGTTATGGAATGATGAGTAAGAGGACGAATGTTCTTCGGAGTCTCGGATGGAATCCAGGATATCACGAGGAGATCCGGAATGGTCCGGAGAATAAGATTCATATAAGGAAAGTCTTGTTTCGGAGTTGGAGAATGGTTCCGGTGTTTTCATCGGGAATGTTCTAGAAGGTTCCGGAATGTCCGGCACTCCGGAGGGGAAAGGGTACATGAATGTGTTATATCAAGTTGATATGATTGCATCATGCACTAGGTGTCATCGCTGTACCAAAATAGAGGGTTTATTCAAATCCTAGTTTGAAAAGTCAAACGGCTAGTTTGAAAGTCAAACGGCTAGTTTTGGGAAAGAGGAGAAGGAGGTTTGAAACCGACTTGGGGGAGGAGTTCCTCCTCCCACCGCCGGACCACCTTGGGTCCGAGTTGGGGAGGGACTCCCCTCCCCAGGCGCGCCTCCCTCCACCTATAAGAGGAGGGGCATGGCTCCCCTCCTAGACACACAAGTTGCCTCCCTCTAAACCTAAACCCTAGCCACAGCCTAGGGATTTCTCCCAAGTCGCCGAGTTAGAGCTTCTAATTGCCCTAGCCGCTGGTTTAGCCCCTTCTAATTGGTGTGTCTAAACCCTAGATCACCAAGGCTCTCTCATAGTCCACCATACTCGCTCTGGCTTAAGGCGAAGCCCTGCGAGATCTCCCCTCTACTTCCGGTACCACGCCGTCGTGCTGTCGGAATCGCGAGGAGAGTGCTACAACCTCCGCTGCCTACTGGAACAAGGGAGAGGAAGGTCTTCATCGAGTACCGAACGTGTGACCGACTGCGGGAGCGCTGCCGGAACGCAGCGCCGAAAGGATCGTCTGCGCGATCTTGAGATCGGGAGTGTACTTCTACATCATCCACGAGAATCTGCTCTCGTTAACCGCTTTGGAATCTTCGAGGGTGAGTTCTTCTATTGACTCGTTGCTACAATCTAGTAGATAGATCTTGGCTTGTTTGTTTGCATGCGGTAGAATTTTTTTGTTTTCCATGCTACAAACCCCTACAGTATCTATTGTTAGTGCTTTTTCACATTGTTGCAACTTGTTATGCTTAATGCTTGTCACTAGGGCCCAGGTGCCATGATTTCAGATCTAAACATGTTATTGATTCATGATGATATTATTGTTTGTGATCTTACGTGCACGTTGTTTACACATATCATTATCCGGAACCTGAGGCCCCGAAGTGATAAAAATTGGGATAACCGAAGGGGATGGCTATGATGTAAGGATCACGTGTGTTCACGGAGTGTTAATGTTTTGCTCTGGTACTCTATTAAAAGAAGTACCTTAATTGTCAGTAGATTCTCTTAAGGTCCCGCTGCAACGGGCTGGCAGGAAAAAAGATGTTGTGTAAGTTCTCATTGCGAGCACGTATGACTATATATGAAACACATGCCTATGATTATTTAGTACTTGGATGCTTTATCTTATTTATCTGCAAATGTCCTTAATCTTGATATTACATGAATAGTCGTGTCCATGCAACGCCCGCCCATCCATCCCTATGCCTACCGCACTCAAATCCTGCTGTTTACTACAATTTTTACTACTGCCTTTACTTTACTATAGCTGTTACTTTGCTATTGCTACTACGAAACTGTTGCTACTGAAAAACTACTGTGAGCAAGACTATTTCTAGGTGCAGCTGAATTGAAAACTCATTTGTTAAGGCTTATAAATATTCTTTGGCTCCCCTTATGTCGAATCAATAAATTGGGCTTTACTACCCTCGAAGACTGTTGCGATCCCCTATACTTGTGGGACATCACGGATTCGTCGGGGACATGTGTAGGAGAGCTGTTGGAGGCTTATTTTTCGCTCTCTCTCCCCTATACTTCCTATCGGCGTGGCTATTGGGGGCCTACTAGACTTGCTCTTAGTATATACTCTTGTATGTTAGTTACTAAAGATCTATTAAAATTTGGAAACTTTGTGTAAATTCAGATTAACAAGAGAGTACACAAAAGTTTAGTAGAATAGTATTGTATGAAATTTCTCACGAACAATTCATGTCTCATTATCACACATAAATACAACATTACTGGAATGATTCTAAAACTTCTTAAGAGAAATTCATTACTTCCTCCTATTTATAATAAGTGTAGCAGGTTTAGTGCAACTTTATAATAGGTGTAATTTAAATAATCCAAGTGACCTCGAAGCAGCTAATGTGTGTTGGTGAATAGGATAATAAACTAGTGTAATAAACAAAAGACAAACATACGGAATTAAGTGTTTTATAATAGTACTAGTTAAGTACCCGTGCGTTGCCACGGAAAAACAAAACATGAAGATAGTTGACTGTAACATCCCAGCATTAGAGCTTAGAAATAAGATGAACACAGGGTTGTGCATTGCATTCATGCATAAGAAAATCCGGAGAATTTTCGCGCAAAACTAAAAGAGTTGTAGAGGGATCGAGATCTCTCTTGTTCTGATGGAAACACCAGGACAGGTGCGATGGATTTCGACATGACCTCTATTATACTTTTGTGTTTGAGGGGAAGGAAATCCAAATTTGAATATTCACTTGGTGAATTTGAGTTCTAAAAGAATTTGAAATGGAATAACAATTGGATAGTAAATTGTAATAATAAATAAAGGGGAACTCTTATTTATGATTAAGATACAGTATTTACAATTATTTAAGTATACAATATAATTGAAATTCAAACACAAAAGGAAAAAGATTTACAATAAAAAAATTGAGTTTATAATTATAAACAAGATATGAATATTACAAGAATTTAAATTACAAATAGAAAGAAACATTAAGCTTTATTAATACTATATAATATTACATTGTCTTTACAAATGAAGTATAAAACAAATAACTTTATTAAATAAGATACAACCATACAATGTCTTTACATTATTCAAACAGAAAAGAAATTACAATAATAACTAAAAGAAAGAAAAGAAAGAAAACCTAAACTAAAGCTGGTATCTTCTCATCCTCTTTTATACCTGCAAAACAAAACTAGTAGTAAATTAAAGAGGGGGTTAGTTTGGTTAAATTAGTGCTCTCAGTTTAACAGTGTAATGCACTGTTCAACACATCACTGAGCTAATCTTAAAAAGGGGCAAGTTTCACCAACTCATAGTATCTGTACTTAATCAGATTTTGCCTCAGACTAATGCATCATTGGCTTGTAAGGGGCAAGTTTCACCAAAGCCAGATGAAATGGTAAAAAGGTAAATCAACAGCAAATATCAAGTTTCACTTGATCTGATCCACAGATGACACAATCAGGCACACAACACAGTCACTGCATGCACACTGTGTGTTGTCAACACATCAGCAGCATCTCAATACTCTCATAAGGGATCGCACAGCTGCTAGCTACTGCACCAAGTCTATCTCATATCATCACCTAGCTCTCAGGAACACAACCAAGAACACCACAAATCTTTCCTAATATCCAACAAATCCACCGGCCAGTCCACACAACAAACCAAACAGATCATTCCCAGGATGGTAACTTAAGGAGGGGTGGTGCAGGAGGATATCAAGGTCAAACAACTATTCACAAGAGTAAGGAGGAGCTGGAGAAGTACCAATAGGTGGAGAACAAGGTCCAGGGAGTGATCACCACTTCAGGATCAAGCCAGCAAGAGCAATCATCATAGCTACATCATCAACAGCAGTTGTGTGGTGAGTTTATACAAAACCACACATAATTGATCTTATCCATTTCAACAGAACATATGATGTCCTGTACATGATCTTCTTAGAAAAACGCCCAAGTGGGGTGTACAACCATCATGGAAGAAAGAAAACAAAGCCAACAGTAAATCTTTACAAAATACAATCAAAATCTCATCCTAGCATCACAGACCTTGGATTAAAAGCTCTAGTTTTATAACTAGATACACATAATTCTTAGAATAATCATTTCTGGGAACATCCTATGGATGGTAGCACCTCAGAAATGATTATATCATAAGATTTCATCTTAAACAGTAAGGATCTATCATATTATCCTTACCAAGACCTATCAAATCATTTTCCCAAGCACTGTAGGAATCATACTTAGAGATTATCCATCATTTAAGAAAGAAAGCAGCAAGTAAAAAACATTAGTTTCTACTTAGCACATTCTCAGACCAGCATCATAGACCAATGGATCTAGTTCTAACTAGATCTATACTCACCACACTGCTGGTACAGGGCATATCCCATCTGGGTAGCACCTCTTTGTAAACAGGTTCATCCATATTTACTAAGAATCAGATAATCACTTTCCTAAAGGAATCCAGGAGTCATATTAGACATTTGATTCAGAAAAGACAGTGAATATAACACTGTCTATTATTAAGCCACACCTGACAGAGATCATTAAGTAAATCATCTTCCTATAATAAAGTGGCAATCAATCAATATATGAATCATTTTCCTAGTAATTCACCTAGGAATCATCTCAATCAATAGCTAATTAATCCAGCAATAGATCATAATACTAAGAACACCACTGTGCACACTCCAGATGGAGGCACCACAATAGGAAGATTCTAATATCAGAAGCCACTGAAATCACTAGCTAAGATCAACATCAAATACCCATGTTAAAAGAATGAGTTACATCCATAGGGTATTATTTCAAATCATTTTCCTACCAATTTTTCATAGGAATCATTTTTGAAAACACATCATTTATAAATCACATGATTTAGTAAATCAAGTCAATGGATCAAGGATTAGCCAATAGATATGTACACAGTAGTACCAGTGATTAGGGTTTTATCACTGAATCCTTCAATTACAGAAGTGAACAAGTAGTTCAGGAAAGAACTTTGTATCAAATCAATTTAAGCAAACACCTGTAGATCATCCCATGCCAAGAATAAGTAAAACTTCCTCCAACTGAAGCTCATTACAGCACATAGCCATAGATTCTCTACTGTATTAACAAGTGAGCCCATACCACTGGTTTTGAACAACATTCAACAGGTGATACTAAGTAGAGAGAGATAAACAGAGGGAGAAGCAGATGTGAGACAGAGGAAGTGTACCTGGCGCCCGAGAAGCATTCACCACGGCGTGGCGGGGCAGTGCCCGCGCGGCCAGAGTGATACTAACCCGAGGAAGTCTTCAACCCCCATCAACACCACCACGACCACCGTAGTTCAGACGCCGGGGTTGCACCTACTGTCGTCCCACCGGCATCGGACTAGAAGAGATTGACCCCAGCTTTACCACCATCATATCACCACCAACACCGCACAAAATCACCCCGAATCACCATCAGGACATCACAAAAATGCAGTAAAGGAAGGCACTGAAACCCTAACGACAACCAGTGGAAGAAGGCGAGTGATTCCAGGCATATCTTCCAAATGGAATAGGAGGAGCTGGGATAATAGGGTACAACGGAGCTCCGGCGACCAATGGAGGCGACCGTATCGGCCGGTGATCATCGGAGTTGGCCGGGAATGGTGGTGGCGGTGGCACCAATGCGAGCAGGGGGAATCGGGGTGTTGGGGCGTCTGTGGTGTGTGTGGGGGAAGAGAGTGGGTCGGGGCCAAAGTGACCTCGAGCCAGATTTAGTTGGGCCAAGTTGGGTCCAGTTGGGCCAGTTAGTGAGCCTGACCCAATTCCAAAGGAAAAAATAAAAAATAAAATAACAATAACAATAATAATAATAAAAGATATTTATCAAATCACTAAATTACCAAACTACCCCTGAACATAATTTATACACTAGAAAAATATAGAAAAATCCCCCAAAAATACATATGATATATCAAAATGACCACAAAAAATATCTACCTAATAAAAATATAATTTTAATTGTTTAAAATAAATATAAAGTAAAATAATTATTAACACCATCAAAAATAAAATAAATAAAAAAATCATTTTTGTGTATCAAAATAACTCTACTATTTTATAAAAATACTAATTTAGAGTTTTACAAATAAAACATAAAGCAAATATTTAAAGACACTTAATTCTTTGATGAATTTTATAAAAATAAAGATAATACTTAAAAATAAATAAAATTCATTTTTAAGGTCTTGAATAAATATATTACACTAGAAAAATATTAAATATATTATTAGAAAAGTCTTTAATATTTTAAATAATAAATCCTTACCTAATACCTATTTTGTGAATTCTTTAAAAATAATTGTTAAGTAAGAAATAATAACAATTCTTACAAAACCTTGAGCAATTAGTGTCTTTGTACCAAATTCCAAACCCATAACTTATATCCATAATCAAATTTAAGTATAACTTTTAATTTTAAAATATTCTTTTAAAAATCTTATTAAAAAACTCTTTTAAATAAACATTAGGTATCACTCATTTATATAATATGGTGAATAATCATTATATCTTAACCACTATTAACATAACTTTAAATTCTCACAAATCACTAAGATCATCTAATTATGTTTCCTTTAAATAAATACATATTCTTATCATAATAGCAAAACAAATTTAATCTAATCGTTCACTTAAATATAAAGTGAATAATTCCACACCTTAGTTATATTCATCATAAATTAAAAACTTAGGAATAATTTAAACATATTACACCTTAAGTTTACTTACCCTTTTAAAGTTAACTTTAGTCTAAAAAATCTTAAAACATTATGTCTAATAAACTACTTATGTTTTTATAGTAAACTATGTTCTATTTCAATTAAGACATAAAACATCTCAAGTCCAAACTAATCAATCAAACACCAAAAGGCATTGATCACATCCTATTAACAATAAAGATTGTTTAAACTTTAAGAAGGAAATCTTTTCTACAAATGTTATTCTTTTTGCCACTTCAAAGAATAATCTCATAATAAATTCTTCAACTCTTAACAACTAAAACCAAGGACTTTTATCGTAGTCACCAAATGACAATTAAACATAATCACATTACTTTATACTTTACCCATATAATTAGAATTATTATCACTTAAGTTCCTTATAAATGTCATTACTTATAGAGTAAAATTTGAAGATAAACCAACTCTTAAAAGAATCACCTAAATTCACTTCACTCAAAGCATTGGGGATTCACTTTGGGAGTTTTACAAAATGCATATCATTACTTATGCATAACTGCATCTTGCTTCTTTATACATTAGTCCTTACCGGACCAATGATGCTGATTTCAGAGATTGGATCTTATACTGCCTCGAAGACCGTGAGTGCATAGTCTTGCAATCACAAAAGGCAAGTTCACACTTGCTCATGTCCTTTGATTATTTTCTGTAAAGTATTTTACAAATCCAGTGTTGTCATCACCTGCATTTGAAAAAGGTCACAAAACACTATTTTCATAATAATATGATTATAGGTTATTTACCATGAGGTAATAATCTACTATGAAAGTTCCGGTGGTAAAGGAACATATTATCTAGGACTTAACAACCAATTTCACGAGTGATTCTTGCGCCGTATATTACGCGTTAACCATGTGATTTGGAATGGGACGGAGAAGTCAGCTGAATCGGCTCCCTTTCGCATGCATTGGACACTGTTCTGGGCATTTGTAAGTTGCAGATCGTGGGTATAGCCGTTTTATACGGGGGAAAGTCTATCGTGGATCTGGGCTTACAAAAGACAGATTTCAAGTGTTAATGGTTGTTGTGTGTATCGAACTAAGGTATAGCCGTTTTATATGGGGAAAAGTCTACCTTGAGTTTGGGCATACGACAATTGTGGTGTATGCGGGGTCGCGGAGAAGGACAATGATTGGCTTGAATCATCTACTGGGCCCTACACCATAGGAAGTGTGGATGGGAAAGATCGCCCGGTTATGCAACAAGGATTTGATCTCTCATGGGTAAAGTAACGCACCTCTGGAGAGTGTAAGAACTATAACTTGTTACTCCCTGTTCCGGGAAGGAGCTGCGAACGCTGCGGGAAAGGAACTCCATGAAAGTTCTGGTGAACCCGTGAAGGCTGACGGACATAGCTTTTCAGAATAAAAGCAACATTTGAAGAAATGTTTATGAAAACTTGCATTGCCTACGACCTACGGTCTGTGGCTGTAGTTATAGTGCGTCAAACACTCCTTTTATAGTGAACTTGCTGAGTACGCTCGTACTCAATGTATCTTCTTAACCCTTGCTAGGTTCTAAAGCCAGTATAAACGACATCTACATCAAGTCATACTCCAGGAATCATCATCAAAGGCTAAACGCTCTCCAATGAAGTCAACAAAGTCAACATATACATCAACTCAAGTGAAGACGAAGTTACTAATTAGATAAGAATATAATCTCTAGCCATAGAACCTATTTCTATAGAGTACTGCAATAGCACCGATACAAGCCAAATAGTTAGATGCTAATTTTATTAGCATAATAGCTATGAGTTGTTTATTTCTGATTCTTCTTTGTAAAAAGTTTCTTTCTCTCTCTTTAACCTAGAGTGTTCTCTAGATCTTGTGTAAAGAGTTGAGTTGTAACCTATAGTCATGTCTTGGACCTGCTGTGTTTCTGTTGTACTACTCTATGGGATGTAATACTAGTGAACGATGTTTCATTGGTATTATGTCAACGACTATAGTGTACTGTATCATGTAGTGGTATGTTGGGTCACCGCAGTTGGTATCAGAGCATATGCTTTGATCTTAGGATTGAAACCCTTTTAGGAAGATATGTAGGTTGGATAGTGACTATAGGAGCCATCTTATCTAAACCAAATGTTCTTATGACTGGTGATGAGTATCCAATTGAGGATAAACCTTGCCACAAAATGCTTAAGTCATAATTCTTAGGAGTAAATATTTTAACCTTTCTCAGTATTGTGGTATTTAGTGTCTTCCGAAGGAGACATAATCCACTAAGATACTTTAGGAAAGCTAATCGGTCATAATAGATTAGGATAAAGTGTGATACATCAATTGAAGTAGTCTTAATGGTGTAGCCTAACCCTAGAATTTAAGTAAGACGGTGGAATTTTATGGTTTGTTGATAACCCAAGATAACATGATGAATATCATTAGGATAAATGTTGATGTAATGAGTAGTAACCGTGTGGGATTCATTTGAAAATTCTACGTGATGAAGTGAGATTATGTTAAGACTTAATGATAGTGTAATGAGAAACAAAGTTATCATAGTTAGACTAGCTCTTGAATCATGTAAGTAGGTAAAACATAACAAGATCATGGTGACATTAGCTCCGAAACCATGATGTAAGTGTAAGTATGACAAATACTTAGTGAATTATCTTGAGGTATAAGTAAGAAAATACCATGGTAGAACTATAATAGAAGTGGTAGGTGCTAAAAATTTCTAATAATCTTTGGTTTAAGTTAACAAATAGAATCTGATTAGTCATTTGGAGTAATCATGTGAGGTTAGTTACTAAATAAAAAGGTTGGTCCTAGTTAATCATTGCAAAAGGTGAGACAACAGGTTAGTTAGAAGCCAAATTGAGACCACTTTGTTTAAGATTATCCTGTTGCACTTGAGCAATTTGGGTAAATATTGAGATAAAGAATAGTTTGAACCTATGTGCTAAGTATCACGATGTAAAACTATACGAGGAGGTGTCATATACTACACAACTAAGCCTGAATTCTAGAGATATTATACTCAACTACTATGTTCTGGGCTTAGAATATTGTGTGTTATATGTACCACATTTGGATTTATTTGTTTTTCTTGGATCTTCTTGATTGACTAGATCTGTACATGAAGTTTGACTTGGTGTGCAAATGCATGTTGCAACATCCAGTTATTACTTGATGTTATAAACCTAGATAGAAAAGGGAATTCATGTAAGGGAGTGACGAGTTCCAAAGACCAAGATGAAGACTTACATGAAGGATGAAGCAAAGTATAAAGACTAACAAAGCAATTTGAAGGATGGATCCAGTTCAGATCATTACTAAACAGTAATAAGAAGGAAGATTAGTGTAGAAGATGTATGGAGCAACAAGAAGTAATGAACTTAAAGTTCATTTAAAGTAGGTAAGTTGAAGTTAATAAAGTAGTTGTACCAAGTTCATGGAAGCATCATGAATAAGGGCAAAGAAGAATTTTTGGAACCAAAATGATATTCAAGATCTAACAATTCAGAGAGAATGCCATAAGGATGTTGGAAGCCGTAGGGTAATACCTACCACTTAGAATGATCCGTAGCTGGTATTTGATCCATAGTGGTAATTAATCCACAATTGGTATCTTTTCCGCAGCTTTAATTGGTTGACATAGTTAACCAGATCATCTTAATGGTTGCATAAAGAGCATAAAACTTAGCCTAAGTTAAGAAAGACATGAATGAGTATAAACATTAAAGCGATCGTCTTTCGAGGCGCTTCGCGAAGTCAGACCTATCAAAGCAAAAATTTCCAAATAGTAAGAAAGACAAACAATGCTGAAAGACTCACTTCGGAGATCCACAATTGTGTGGATACACCATATAATCTTTCATAAGACCCTAATAGGTAGAGTATAAGCTGGATAGAGACCAATATTCTATTCATAAAATCAAGAAATACTTTATAAGACAATTTAGAGACCATTAGTAAACCCTAAGGGGGAGAGTAAACAATTTTTGGAAGTATTGTTATCTAACTTTCCAAATAAAGGTTGGATAAGGACTAACCTATAACAACAGCAAGCCTTATTTTCATAAGGTTAAAAGATAATCATCAGAAAGGCACTCTCTGAAGTATGTCTGGATGAAAGATCGGAGTTTATTTCAAGGTAGTAGTACTCAAACCTTGAGGTATTTAATCAATGGAAGTTAAAGAAGTACTTCGGGTGATAAAAGATTAATCCTAACAGACTAATTCTAGAAGAAATAACTCTTAAGTGATCCTTAAGAGGTAATAAAGCACATCCAATTGGGCATGTGTAGATAATAAGAAATTCCGATGGGTATGGACTAAATGTGTTCAAATCCAATCTTCGGAAGGACTACCAGTATAACTTATACAATGATAAATCAAAGATTAGTCTTTTGACTATAACTATTGGCTAATAAAAATTTAAAACCCCGTTTTAGTGAGACTCCCTATACCTTACACAGTATAGTAAGGAAGTTCGTAGATCAAGTAAAAAGGTTGTATTAGGATACCTAATTAGGAAAATGAACTAAAGAAAATACCACTATTTAAGGAGTTCATAATAAGGAAATATTCCTAAGGGAGTAAAGTAGAAGGAATTTTGGAGTATTGGAGACAACAGGATTAGAATTGCCAAGTATGGTAGGAATTCAAGGAAGAGGATCTGGATAAGGAATACTACAATTATTCCTATTGAGGTTACCATGGAGTTGAGACATATCGTAATCATTGCAAGGCAATTCCTTACTCCAAAATGTGAGAGTATGTGAACTTCGAGAACGAAGTTTATTTTAAGGGTGAGAGTCTGTAACATCCCAGCATTAGAGCTTAGAAATAAGCTGAACACAGGGTTGTGCATTGCATTCATGCATAATAAAATCTGGGGAATTTTCGCGCAAAACTAAAAGAGTTGTAGAGGGATCGAGATCTCTCTTGTTCTGATGGAAATACCAGGACAGGTGCGATGGATTTTGACATGACCTCTATTATACTTTTGTGTTTGAGGGGAAGGAAATCCAAATTTGAATATTCACTTGGTGAATTTGAGTTCTAAAAGAATTTGAAAGGGAATAATAATTGGAAAGTAAATTGTAATAATAAATAAAGGGTGTACTCTTATTTATGGTTAAGATACAATATTTACAATTATTTAAGTATACAAGATAATTGAAATTCAAACACAAAAGGAAAAAGATTTACAATAAAAAATTTGAGTTTATAATTATAAACAAGATATGAATATTGCAAGAATTTAGATTACAAATAGAAAGAAACATTATGCTTTATTAATACTATATAGTATTACATTGTCTTTACAAATGAAGTATAAAACAAATAACTTTATTAAACAAGATACAACCATACAATGTCTTTACATTATTCAAATAGAAAAGAAATTACAATAATAATTAAAAGAAAGAAAAGAAAGAAAACCTAAACTAAAGCTGGTATCTTCTCATCCTCTTTTATACCTGCAAAACAAAACTAGTAGTAAATTAAAGAGGGGGTTAGTTTGGTTAAATTAGTGATCTCAGTTTAACAGTGTAATGCACTATTCAACACATCACTGAGCTAATCTTAGAAAGGGGCAAGTTTCACCAACTCATAGTATCTGTCCTTAATCAGATTTTGCCTCAGACTAATGCATCATTGGCTTGTAAGGGGCAAGTTTCACCAAAGCCAGATGAAATGGTAAAAAGGTAAATCAACAGCAAATATCAAGTTTCACTTGATCTGATCCACAGATGACACAATCAGGCACACAACACAGTCACTGCATGCACACTGTGTGTTGTCAACACATCAGCAGCAGCTCAATACTCTCATAAGGGATCGCACAGCTGCTAGCTACTGCACCAAGTCTATCTCATATCATCACCTAGCTCTCAGGAACACAGCCAAGAACACCACAAATATTGCCTAATATCCAACAAATCCACCGGCCAGTCCACACAACAAACCAAACAGATCATTCCCAGGATGGTAACTTAAGGAGGGGTGGTGCAGGAGGATAGCAAGGTCAAACAACTATTCACAAGAGTAAGGAGGAGCTGGAGAAGTACCAATAGGTGGAGAACAAGGTCCAGGGAGTGATCACCACTTCAGGATCAAGCCAGCAAGAGCAATCATCATAGCTACACCATCAACAGCAGTTGTGTGGTGAGTTTATACAAAACCACACATAATTGATCTTATCCATTTCAATATAACATGTGATGTCCTGTACATGATCTTCTCAGAAACACACCCAAGTGGGGTGTACAACCATCATGGAAGAAAGAAAACAAAGCCAACAGTAAATCTTTACAAACCACAATCAAAATCTCAGCCTTGCAACAGTGATCTTGGATTAAAAGCTCTAGTTTTATAACTAGATACACATAATTCTTAGAATAATCATTTATGGGCACATCCTATGGATGGTAGCACCTCAGAAATGATTATATCATAAGATTTCATCTTAAACAGTAAGGATCTATCATATTATCCTTACCAAGACCTATCAAATCATTTTCCCAAGCATTGTAGGAATCATACTTAGAGATTATCCATCATTTAAGAAAGAAATCAGCAAGTAAAAACATTAGTTTCTACTTAGCACAGTCTCAGACCAGCATCATAGACCAATGGATCTAGTTCTAACTAGATCTATACTCACCACACTACTGGTAGAGGGCATATCCCATCTGGGTAGCACCTCTGTATCAACAGGTTCATCCATATTTACTAAGAATCAGATAATCACTTTCCTAAAGGAATCCAGGAATCATATTAGACATTTGATTCAGAAAAGACAGTGAATATAACATTGTCTATTATTAAGCCACACCTGACCGAGATCATTAAGTAAATCATCTTCCTATAATAAAATAGGAATCAATCAATATCTGAATCATTTTCCTAGTAATTCACCTAGGAATCATCTCAATCAATAGCTAATTAATCCAGCAACAGATCATAATACTAAGAACACCACTGTGCACACTCCAGATGGAGGCACCACAATAGGAAGATTCTAATATCAGAAGCCACTGAAATCACTAGCTAAGATCAACATCAAATACCCATTTTAAAAGAATGAGTTACATCCATAGGGTATTATTTCAAATCATTTTCCTACCAAATTTTCATAGGAGTCATTTTTGGAAACACATCATTTATAAATCACATGATTTAGTAAATCAAGTCAATGGATCAAGGATTAGCCAACAAATATCTACACAGTAGTACTAGTGATTAGGGTTTTATCAATGAATCCTTCAATTGCAGCAGTGAACAAGTAGTTCAGGAAAGAACTTTGTATCAAATCAATTTAAGCAAACACCTATAGATCATCCCATGCCAAGAATAAGTAAAACTTCCTCCAACTGAAGCTCATTGCAGCACATAGCGACAGATTCTCTACTGTATTAACAAGTGAGCCCATACCACTTCCTCCAATAAAATAATAATAAAATAAATAAGATATTTATCAAATCACTAAATTACCAAACTACCCCTAAACATAATTTATACCCTAGAAAAATATAGAAAAATCCCAAAAAATACATATGATATATCAAATTACCACAAAAATAATATCTAACTAATAAAAATATAATTTTAATTGTTTAAAATAAATATAAAGTAAAATAATTATTAACACCATCAAATCTTAAATGAAATGTTATAAAATAAAACAAAAACCCTAAAATAAATAAAAATCATTTTTGTGTATCAAAATAACTCTACTATTTTATTAAAATACTAATTTAGAGTTTTACAAATAAAACATAAAGCAAATATTTAAAGACACTTAATTCTTTGATGAATTTTATAAAAATAAAGATAATACATAAAAATAAATAAAATTCATTTTTAAGGTCTTGAATAAATATATTACACTAGAAAAATATTAAATATATTATTAGAAAAGTCTTTAATATTTTAAATAATAAATCCTTACCTAATACCTATTTTGTGAATTCTTTAAAAATAATTGTTAAGTAAGAAATAATCACAATTCTTATAAAACCTTGAGCAATTAGTGTCTTTGTACCAAATTCCAAACCCATAACTTATATCCATAATCAAATTTAAGTATAACTTTTAATTTTAAAATATTCTTTTAAAAATCTTATTAAAAAAAACTCTTTTAAATAAACATTAGGTATCACTCATTTATATAATATGGTGAATAATCATTATATCTTAACCACTATTAACATAACTTTAAATTCTCACAAATCACTAAGATCATCTAATTATGTTTCCTTTAAATAAATACATATTCTTATCATAATAGCAAAACAAATTTAATCTAATCATTCACTTAAATATAAAGTGAATAATTCCACACCTTAGTTATACTCATCATAAATTGAAAACTTAAGAATAATTTAAACATATTACACCTTAAGTTTACTTACCCTTTTAAAGTTAACTTTAGTCTAAAAAATCTTAAAATATTATGTCTAATAAACTACTTATGTTTTTATAGTTAACTATAATATATTTCAATTAAGACATAAAACATCTCAAGTCCAAACTAATCAATCAAACACCAAAAGGCATTGATCACATACTATTAACAATAAAGATTGTTTAAACTTTAAGAAGGAAATCTTTTCTACAAATGTTATTCTTTTTGCCACTTCAAAGAATAATCTCATAATAAATTCTTCAACTCTTAACAACTAAAACCAAGGACTTTTATCGTAGTCACCAAATGACAATTAAACATAATCACATTACTTTATACTTTACCCATATAATTAGAATTATTATCACTTAAGTTCCTTATAAATGTCATTACTTATAGAGTAAAATTTGAAGATAAACCAACTCTTAAAAGAATCACCTAAATTCACTTCACTCAAAGCATTGGGGATTCACTTTGGGAATTTTACAAAATGCATATCATTACTTATGCATAACTGCATCTTGCTTCTTTAAACATTAGTCCTTACCGGACCAATGATGCTGATTTCAGAGATTGGATCTTATATTGCCTCGAAGACCGTGAGTACATAATCTTGTAATCACAAAAGGCAAGTTCACACTTGCTCATGTCCTTTGATTATTTTCTGTAAAGTATTTTACAAATCTAGTGTTGTCATCACTTGCATTTGAAAAAGGTTAGAAAACACTATTTTCATAATAATATGATTATAGGTTATTTACCATGAGGTAATAATCTACTATGAAAGTTCCGGTGGTAAAGGAACATATTATCTAGGACTTAACAATCAATGTCGCCAGTGATTCTTGCGACGCATATTACGCGTTAACCATGAGATTTGGAATGGGACGGAGAAGTCAGCTGCATCGGCTCCCTTTCGCATGCATTGGACACAGTTCTGGGCATTTGTAAGTTGTAGATCGTGGGTATAGCCGTTTTATACGGGGGAAAGTCTATCGTGGATCTGGGCTTACAAAAGACAGATTTCAAATGTTAATGGTTGTTGTGTGTATCCAACTAAGGTATAGCCGTTTTATATGGGGAAAAGTCTACCTTGAGTTTGGGCATACGACAATTGTGGTGTATGCGGGGTCGCGGAGAAGGACAGTGATTGGCTTGGATCATCTACTGGGCCCCACACCATAGGAAGTGTGGACGGGAAAGATCGCCCGGTTGTGCAACAAGGATTTGATCTCTCATGGGTAAAGTAACGCACCTCAGTAGAGTGTAAGAACTGTAACTTGTTACTCCCTGTTCCGGGAAGGAGCTGCGAACGCTGCGGGAAAGGAACTCCATGAAAGTTTTGGTAAACCCGTGAAGGCTGACGGACATAGCTTTTCAGAATAAAAGCAACATTTGAAGAAATGTTTACGAAAATTTGCATTGCCTACGACCTACGGTCTGTGGCTGTAGTTATAGTGCATCAAACACTCCTTTTCTAGTGAACTTGCTGAGTACACTCATACTCAACGTATCTTCTTAACCCTTGCTAGGTTCTAAAGCCAGTACAGACGACGTCTACATCAATTCATACTCCAGGAATCATCATCAAAGGCTAAAAGCTCTTCAATGAAGTCAAGAAAGTCGACATATACATCAACTCAAATGAAGACGAAGTTACTAATTAGATAAGAATATAATCTCTAGCCATAGAACCTATTTCTGTAGAGTACCGCAATAGCAGCGATACAAGCCAAATAGTTAGATGCTAATTTTATTAGCATAATAGCTATAAGTTGTTTATTTCCGATTCTTCTTTGTAAAAAGTTTCTTTCTCTCTCTTTAAAATAGAGTGTTCTTTGGATCTTGTGTAAAGAGTTGATTTGTAACCTACAGTCATGTCTTGGACCTGATGTGCTTATGTTGTACTACTCTGAGGGATGTAATACTAGTGAACGGTGTTTCATTGGTGTTATGTCAACGACTATAGTGTACTACATCATGTAGTGATATGCTGGGTCATCGCATTAACTTATTTTGATGAACACTATAAGCACAATGTTTTTCCAAATACCCACGATATTTCGCTCCCTCTTCTTAACCCTCCAACAAACCTCCTCTTTATAATCCTCCAACAACAAACATGTGTTATTTCTGCCAACAACCAATGTATGTTTTTTTGTCTGTTTTTATCTTTTTCACTTTCATATATCCTTCTCTAGCACGGGTTCTAGCAACTTCCGATTATCAGAATATTGCTTCTGGATAAACAAATTGTAGTTACTTTTTGGTGCGAGTTACACCATAGATGTTCGACCATATATGCATGTAAAAGCAACAACACGATAAAGAGGCTAGGAAATCATTGGTCAAACATAATATACACTCCTTTAATTTGTTTGATTTGATTAAAAAATATATTTGCCAACAATATCAGCTCTGGAGCTCTCGCTTCATCTATATTTTTCACCTAAAAGGACATCAGACAAACACTACTACATAAGGTGCGTGTAATGGGTCCGTGTCATGCACAGGTTGCCACGTTACCGCGATGAAAACTTCCTGGAAGCCAGTAGATGTGTCCGGGTATCCTCAAAGAGAAATCTCTGGCCTGAACCAAAGTCTCCGGTCCGCCCCACCGAAATCTCCGGCCTACGCAACAGCAAACATGTAAATGCCTTTTGGGCCTGGCCCATGTAACCCCTAGATTCGCCCCAACTTCCAGTTTTATCCCTAAACTATCTCTGTTTAAGTGGCTGGCCTATAAATAGCCCCACCCCTCTATTATAAACCATAAACTTGGATAATTGTAATATAAGAAACCCTAGAAGATCCATCTATTACTAGTCTCATGCTTCTTGACAAGGAGCACCAATTATCCTCCAACATCTTGGATTTTGCCTAGTGCGTTCAAGTCAAGTCCTTACAGTCGGTGTCTCGTATCCAAGTAGTCAAGATCTTATCAAGTATCTCACCCTCGTTGTTGGTTGTGGGAGAGTGTCTTGCCCGTCACCGATCCTAGGGATTGTGGTGGACCGATTGCCGCCAATGTGAGCTATTGGTTTGTATCGTGTCTTCGTGTGTTTGCTGTGTTCATAGAGTTCTTCACGTGTGAGTCCGTGGATTTCATCCTCCCCCTCCTCCCACTCGCGTCCATCTCGATTTCCACGGGAATTCATGAAAGATCGGACAACCCTAAGGGGTCACCCCCAACATGTATCTTACTTGAAACAGAAATAGCTCTGATCCATTCTATCCAACCAAAGAAATATTAATCTACAAAATCAAAGCATCCATAAGACATACCTTTGCTTCATCGTTCTATGTGCATCAGTAGTTGACCAACTTATGACATATATTGTCACCCTAAGGAATGGCAAGCCAAGGCATGCTTAAAAAACTTTCATTGAGATTAACACTCCATTATTGTCCCATATATATCTTGAAAATCACTATGGTAGATTCCTCAACTAGACCATAGTCATTGACTACAAAGCATTGTTCAAAAATCACTGTGTTAAGTACAACCATACATGGAAACAACAACATGCAGACTATTAAGTAGTATTATCTCAAAAAGGTTATTTTAGTACTCCCTCTGTTTGGGATTATAAGCCCCGCGCGAATAACTAGGTTGTCAATTTGAACAACAAAATATAAACATTTTAGCATAAAAATTATACCATTAAAAACTTTAGAGGTTATATTTTCTAATGGTTTAACTTTTATGATATATAGGTTATATTTAATTGATCAAATTAACAATCTAGGTATGCGTGTAGGACCTATAATCCCGACCTATAATCCCGAACAGAGGGAGTACATGATAAGCTTATGTTAGGGGGGGTCCAAACCTTCAAATTTATGTCAGTCCATTGGGAGAGATAGATACAGACTCCACATTCATGTAGTCCAATTGGTAAACACAATTGAATGTAGCCCAGCTAATGAACTAAAGGCACAAATTATATTAATGTATGCGTTTAAATTTAGACACATATGGTAAAAAAACAAAGAGACAGTGCAAGAAAACAAGAAACTTACAACATCAAATCCTTGACCAGAAGAATCTAGTTAGTCTTACATGCATATAGAAAGTATGTAACACCAACAATTGATTAAAAAGGATATGTTTTATATTTTATGAGTTGCAATGAAGTTGGTAGACTACATAGCAGGAGTAACATGATAACGAATTCTGCAAGAGAAGTAAATTACCTGCAAACATCAAGAGCTTTGCTCATATTTCCAAAGTCCTTTTTAACGAAAAAAACAAAGCGAGCAATATGGAAAATATTTTTCTATCCATCACCATACCCCCGTGGTTAGACGATGGCGCCTCCTACTGTTCATATAATTTGGATATGAACTAAAGAATATCCTACAAGTTGTTCTTAAACCAAAAAAATGAGAACTAATGGAAAACCATCTTAATTAAGAGACACCAAGAAGGATGACAACATATTGAATGATCATGTCTAGCTAGCACGAAAAATTAAGTTTCATGACCCAATATGTGAAAGAACATTCTCAAAATCATGTCTAGCTAAGACGTGGGCGTGCGTAGGCCATACTCCACCTTCTTGATCTCATTTTGTATTGCAAAGCACTCATACACAATCAATGCTTCATTCGAGAGTCTGCTCTCTTCTCCATTGCAAGTCGAATTAGAGCCAATTGAACTTGTGACTCCGTAGCTCACTGTCTACATCAACGAGTGATGTTTTGGTTGGAGAGAATTCTTTATTTGGCCTCTGTTAAATTTTGGGTTCCTTTCTTGGCCCTGTAAACTTTTCTCTTCCCTTCTTACCACAAAATTTTAAGATGATTTCTTATTTGGCCCTCTAGTACAATTTGAGAACTAGCAGTGTTAAGTAGGTACATAAGATGACATTTTTACCCTCGGTGCAATATGTGAACAAAATAGTAGCGGTGAGTGCTCTGATTTAATTGCCTAGGATATATTGGACTAAATTAGATAACTAACATTTGAACTAGGCCTTCGACGGAGAATCCTGGTTGTAGGTAAATACATAAATAAAGTCATTGCTCCACACAACAAGCTGGATTAAAGAGGGTGCAGTTATGGTTGGGGTAATTAGGCAGGGTCGCCCTTGTACTTCCGCACTCCATAGTGGAGGGTCACCGGAGATGCTCCTCCAACCATGAAAATCTTCTCTCATAGCGTCGGGCGCACATGCAGACACGATGCTCGCCTCCAGCAGTCGATGCTCGCGCAGTTCCATGGAGCACCTCCAGCCACCTGTTGCCACAGCCACACCCGCCACAAAGATCGTCGACAGATGCTCCGCCGATGAACCTCCCACTGCCGTACCCGGGTCGCCGTTCGCCGCCGCACCTTCTCCTATGCCGCCGCATCTGGCCCGACCTGCACAGCCCCACCACTGGCCTCTCCCATGGCTGCTATGCCCCTACCGCCACCGATGTCAGTTTGTCGTTGCTGTTTTTCAGAGAGAGGAGGGAGAGGACGAGGTAGGGATAGGGAAGGACGGGGTCGGGACGGGGAGGACGGGTATCACCGCCGATCCACTGCCATCATTTTTCAGAGAGAAGAGGGAGGGGACGCGTGCAGTACAGGGGATAACGGGTGCGATTGGTTTTATTTTTCTTTTTTCCTTTTTTGTTTCTAGTCAGCCTTCTATCGATCGGGCTAGGGGTATACAAGTCCAGCGAAAAATGGTTTCACGGTAGGAGCTAACAGAATTGACGGTAAGGCCAGATAAGGAACAATTTCAAGATTTTATGTCGAGAAGGGAAGAGAAAAATTTACAGGGCCAAGAAAGGAAGCTAAATTTCAACCGGGGCCAAATAAGGAATTCTCTCTTTTGGTTGTGGGAAGATCTTGTTAGTCGGCTTCTTATTCCGCGGTGTTCGACTGGTCTTCCTGTTGGACTTACGCTATTGCAAAGTCGGAGAGGCTGCGGTGCTGCCTCAAGTAGTGTGTTATGACGATGACATGCATGTGGGGTTTTGTCAAGAAGACCTTTGTGGACGCAAATCCTGCCCATTTCCTCTTATGAGCTCGTCTTTAAAATCAGAGTTGTCAGTTTTTGGCGTGGGTTTCACAAGACCTCTATGACGAGGTCTTTCTTGGTAGTTGTTACTTTAATGAAGTCGGAGTCATCGGTACTTGAAGGAGTGATGAGGATGACAGCTGGTGAGCAACCTCAACAACCCTTGTCTCCAGCAGTAGTGTGTACATTTCACTTTGGTAGCAAAGATGATTGTGTGGCCTCGCCACTGGCGGACCATAATGGAGGCTAAAAGGGCCATGCCCCCCAGATCAGCTATAATTTACATAATCCTACTTACTATTTATCATTTTTGACCATACAAATCACAAACTATTTCATGTTAGTGTAACACCACGGTTCTGAAAAGACCGTGGTTTCTATGTGACATGCCAATCCCTGGATCGGTTCATTGGCCCACAATAGAATAAGATGAATAACATAGCAAAATATCCGTGTATCATAAATAACGATGATCCAGAGTACCATTATTACAATAAAAGCTTAGCTCAAGGCTAGCTCAAATTATTCAGGTAGCAACATAAATAAAACAAATCCTCCATTCTTCAAATTGCCCACAAGTGAACAAGTGCCGAGTGGAGTACCGTGACCTATATCGATTACTCAGAATCGGAATATCCTGCAACATGAAACGTAGCAGCCCCGAAGGGTCAATACATGGAATGTATGGCAAGTAGAGCTAGTAAAGGAGACAATGGTGCTAACATCTACATGCATATTTGGCAAGTGGAGCTGTGGCTAGCTTGAATTTGCAAATACCTTTGTCCTACTTTCATAAACAATTTTTGATTTTCTTTGAAAAGATCCCAATTACGTTAACCCATCAACATTAAAGCAATTATGAAATTAGAATGAGCGAGAAACATGTCATGGAATCAATATCAAGCAACTCAGATGTCCATAACCGGGGACACGGCTAATCGATTAGATTATACACCCTGCAGGGGTTAGTACACTTTACCCATGTGACTTGGCCAGCCCAGCTCGTACCATCACTCTCATTTTGGGTGATGATAGGGAGAGTCCAAGAAGATACCGTTTAGGAAGTACCTCCCCAATCCCGACGCGCACCGGTCCAACCTACCAAAATTCTACATCTCTGGATACGCGGGTTCAAGTTACCACAACCTACTAAGTCCAACCAACCGCCCATTCCATTATTGGCACATGGTTGTACATGTAAGCTACAACATAAAGAAGCCAATCATTTTCTCTTGATACCTGGGTGCCTTTCCGCAATGATACCACCAAAATTTATCAATCCCATCACACCCAGGAGATTCATTGATTAAGTTGTTTTAGTTTTCGCAAACCAACACATTTAGAAACAACTTTCAGTGATGTAACCCAGCCCTCGTTCATCATAGCATGGCTAAGCACATCTACCAACGGTGGTTCATCTACAAGGAGAGCCCTACCACATAATAGGACATAGCATAGCGATAGTATTTTCCTACACATGCATCTACAAAATACACGACAATGCATTGAAAATAGTAGGACGATATCATGAAAAAGGTAGCATCTACTTGCCTTGGTTGTAGCGGTCGTAAGAACAATCCACACACGAGCAAGCGTTGCACTCGTCACAATCTACACGATACAATTGCAATCATAAACAAACCATCCACAAGCATATGCAAGCAAAGATGATGCAAGATGTATGCATGACAAGTGGATTGATGCTACAGCAGCACCACATAATCTTATTCAGTAAAGTTACTGAATGCATGCATGGAAAATAATTTTAGCACAAGGAAAACCATTATGCAATTTATAATGCTCAAAACTAGAGCCAGAAACCAAAAAAATCACTATAGTTAACATACTGTTTGTAAAATCTTGGGAAAATTCTACTGTGTAGGCATTACTGAATAGGAACAGTACCAATTGGAATTTCTCGAAAAGGAATTATAAAACTCCCTGAGTAATTAAAATACTGCAGAAAGCCACTAAATAGTTTTTGCAAAAGTTTTTACTGTAAGCCTATCTTTTAATTCACTTTGAGATTCCCCTTGTTCTACTGAATCCAGGCATATTATTTGCAATTTTTGGAGTTACAGAACTTTTCCTACGAATTAATTACTCCAAAAAGGCAATTAACTCATTTAATTATTCTGGACAAAATCTTGCTACAAAACTGTAAAACAATGGTACAACAAGATTCTGCACGACTTACTGAATCTACACATATTTTATTTGCAATTTTTAGCCTAGTATAACTCAAGATATGGATTTTACAAGTTTATACAAGTTTCTGCCATTTAATTCAATTAAGAAACATACCCAGTCAACTTTGACTGTTGACTGGCCCACGTGGTGGCTGACGTGGCACGCTGACTGGCAGTTGACCAGTCAGCTGCCCGCGTTGACTGTTCAACGGCCGATCTGGGCCGTTCTGTTGGAATTATGCCCTAGAGGCAATAATAAAGATGTTATTATTATAATTCATGTTCATGATAAAGTTTATATTCCATGCTAGAATTGTATTAAGCGGAAACTTTAATACTTGTGTGGTTTGTGAACAACACCGTGTTCCTAGTACGCCTCTATGGACTAGCTCATTGATCAATGATGGTTAAGGTTTCCTAACCATAGACATGAGTTGTCAATTGATAATGAGATCATACCATTGGGAGAATGATATGATGGATAGACCCAAACAAAGCAGAGCAATTAGATCGTTTCATCGTGTTCATCTTTGCGAAGCTTTTCCTATGTCAAATATTGTATTCCTTAGACCATGAGATAATACAACTCCCTGGTATCGGAAGAAAGCTTTGAGGTCATCAAACGTCATCCTATGAGAGGGTGATCATAAAGGTGTCTCTCAGGTGATCGGAAAGTATCTCTTGGGTTGTATGTATCGAGATGTGATTTGTCCCTCCCAAGTCGGAGAGATATACTTCGGGCCCACTCGGTAATCGATATCAACACCGCTTGCAAGCATGTGGTTAAGGAGTTAATCACAAAGTGATATCGGATTACGGAACGAGTAAAGTACTTGCTATGAACGAGATTGAACTAGGTATGACGGTACCGACGATCGAATCTCGGGCAAGTAAAATATCGCGAGACGAAGAGAATATATATATGGGATTGTTTGAATCCTGGCATCGTGGTTCATCCGATATGATCATCAATGAATGTGTGGGAGTCAATATGGGTGCCCAGACCCCGCTGTTGATTATTGATAGAAGATCATGTCTGCATATTCTCGAACCCGCAGGGTCACACACTTAACGTATCTCGACGCTAGGATAGATTGGATAATTGGTTTATGAATTTTTGTTTGGAGTCTCGGATGGGATCCAGGATATCACGAGAGGTTCCGGAATGGTCCGGAGAATAAGATTCATATAAGGCAGTGCAGTTTTTGGAGTTCGGAATTGTTCCGGGTTAATCGGTATTGTACCGGAAGCTTCTAGAACCTTCCGTAAGGGGACCAACGTGGCCCCACCTTCCGGGAGGGGGCATGGGCCTATGAGGGAGTGTCCTGGCCGCATTGGGCCAGGGGCACAAGGCCCCATAGGGCCCAGCCGATCCTAGAGAGTTTAAATCGTTTAAACTAGAGATAGGGTTTCTAGAAGAGGGGAGAGTCCATGCCCCCCACTCCTTATCCTTTGGGCTTGGGGGAGGGGCTAGGGCTGCGCCCCCCTCTATATAAAGAGGGGTGTGGGCGCACCAAACCCCTACACCTCTCCTCCAAACCCTAGCCGCCTTGCTAGCTTTCCTCTCTCCCTCCCGACTGTTTGTAGGCGAAGCCCTGCTGCAGAAATTCTCCACCATATACACCACGTCGTCGTGTTGTAGATCCAATCTATCTCTCCACCATACTTGCTGGTCTGAGGAAGGAGGAGACGTCGAGGTGCTGCACGTGTGCATCTCACGGAGGCACCGCCACTTGTGGTGCTAGATCGGATCGGATCGCGAGGAGGAGAAGCGAGTACGACTACATCACCCACGTTCCGACGAACGTTCCGCTGTGCGAATCTTCAAGGGTATGAAGATCTAATCCAATCTCTCTCGTTGTTTGCATCCCCTAGATTAGATCTTGGCTTTCCCTCTGTTCGCTCCGTAGAAAATTTTGATTTACTATGCCGTGAAACCCTTCAGTGGTATCAGAGCTAGATCTATGCGTAGATGTGTTTCACGAGTAGAACGCAACATGGTTGTTGCGGGCGTTGATGTTTTCTGTTGCAAGCCTCTTGTTTGTGTTCTTCTTATGACGCGGGATAGTGAGATTGAAGCGGTCCAGGCCAACCTTACGCGACGTCGTTCGCGAGACCGGCTCCGCACTTGACGTGTGGCTTGTTCCACACATGCGGCTGGTGGATGCCAGTTTCTCTCACTATAGTTGTCATGGGATTAACACCGGAGTTTGGCAACCATAATATCACCGTTGTGGCTTTCCGTAGGTAAGAATCGTTTTTAGCATCTACTCCCATAAGCCACGTAAAACATGCAACAACAAAGTAGAGGCGTCTAACTTGTTTTTGCAGGGAGTGTTTTCTGTGATATGGTATGGCCCAAGATGTGATGTGTATAATGTATGCGATGATCATGTTTTGTAATGTTTCACGACTTGCATGTCGATGAGTACACAACCGGCAGGAGCCATATGGTTGTCTTTATAATTGTGTATGACCTGCGAGTCAACTTCTTATACGCCATGTAATAGCTTTACTTTATCGCTAAGTAGTTAGCAATAGTTGTAGTTGCTATTCGTGGTGAAGGCAATCATGGTGGAGTGATGGAGATCATGCCGGAACGCACAAGATGGAGATCATTGCGCGAAGATTGGCTATACCATGTCACATAAAGTTATATGAATGTGATGTTTATCCTTTATGTATCTTATTATGCTTAGATCGCGACGGTAGCATTATAAGATGATTCCTCACTTAAAGATCAAGATAAAAACTGTGTTCTCCCCAAGTATGCACCGTTGTGAAAGTTCGTCGTGTCCAAGCATCACGTGATGATCGGGTGCTATAGACTCTACGCTCACATACAACGGGTGCAAGCTAGTTTTGCACACGCGGAAATACTTGGGTCTAGCTTGACGAGCCTAGCATGTACAGACATGGCCTCGGAACACAAGAACCGAAAGGTTAAGCATGAGTCATATGAATGATATGATCGACACTTTGTTGTCCACCATTGAAACCACATCTCTTCTCGTGATGATCGGATTAGGTGTGGTGAATTTGGATCGTGTTCACTAAACAACTTGAGGGATGTTGAATTTAGTGGGAGTTCATCTAGTAATTTGATTAAGTTGAACTATTTATCATGAACATAGTCTAAATTGTACTTGCAAATACTGTAGATCACATGGCCAAATCCAAATTCAACTTCAACGTTTTTGCTGAGAAGGAAAAGCTTAGAAACAATGGGTCTAACTTCACCAATTGGTTCCGCAATCTAAGAATCATTCTGTTTGGCGGACAAAAGGACTATGTCCTTGGGAAAGCGTTAGGTGACCCCCCTGCTGCAACTGCGCCGGCTGATGAGAAAGCCGTCTATCAGTCGCGCGAATATGATTATGGTGTGATTAAGAGCACCATGTTGTTTGCTATGGAACCGGAACTTAAAAATCGTTTTGAAACCTATCTCGGTCCCTTTGAGATTCTCGAGGAGCTAAAAACCATGTTTCAGACTCAAGCCCGTTCTGAGAGATATGAGATCTCTGAGAAGTTCTTTAACTGCAAGATGGAGGAAGGGAGTTCCGTTAGTGAGCACGCCATAAAGATGTCGGGCTACACTCAACGCCTTGAGCAACTGGAATGCACGATTCCAGAGGAGCTCAAGATTGACAGGGTTCTTCAATCACTCCCTCCCAGCTACAAAAGTTTTGTAGTGACTCATAATCAGATTGGCTCCACTGATACGATCACCGAGCTCTTCGCAAAGCTGAAGGCTGCGGAGGTGGACATCAAAAAGGATAATCATGTGTTGATGGTCAACAAGCCCTCCTTTAAGAAAGGTAAGGGAGCAAAGAAGCCCTTCAAGAAGGGCGGCGGCAAGTGCAATGCTCCTGCTGAGAAGAAGCTCAAGTCTGGTCCTAAGCCCGACACTGAGTGCTTCTATTGCAAGGACAAGGGTCACTGGAAGCGCAACTGTCCGAAGTACTTAGCGGAAAAAAAGGCTGGCACCATCAAAGGTATATTTGATATACATGTTATTGATGTTTTCCTTACTAGCCCTCGTTGTAGTGCCTGGGTATTTGATACCGGTTCAGTTGCTAATATTTGTAACTCGAAACAGGAGCTACAGAATAGATGGCGGCTTGCGAGGGATGAGGTGACGATCCGCGTTGGCAACGGATCAAGAGTTGATGTGATGGCCGTCGGCACGCTCTCCTTAGTTTTACCTTCGGGAATAGTTTTAAACCTTAATAAGAGTTATTATGTGCCTGCGTTGAGCATGAACATTATTTCTGGATCGTGTTTATTGCAAGACGGTTATTCATTTAAATCGGAGAATAATGGTTGTTCTATTTATATGAGTAACATCTTTTATGGTCATGCACCTCTTATGAATGGTTTATTTCTTCTAAATCTCGAAAGGGATGAAACACACATCCATAACATTGAGGCTAAGAGATGCAAAGTAGATAGTGATAATACTACTTATTTGTGGCACTATCGTCTAGGTCATATTGGTGTAAAGAGCATGAAGAAACTCCATTCTGATGGACTTTTGGAGTCTCTTGATTTTGAATCATTTGACACATGCGAACCATGCCTCATGGGCAAGATGATCAAAACCCCGTTCTCCGGTATGATGGAGCGAGCAACGGACTTGTTGGAAATCATACATACCGATGTATGAGGACCGATGAGTGTTTCGACGCGCGGTGGATATCGCTATTTCCTCACTTTTACCGATGACTTAAGTAGATATGGGTATATCTATTTAATGAAACATAAATCTGAAACATTTGAAAAGTTCAAGGAATTTCAGAATGAAGTGGAGAACCATCGTAACAGAAAGATTAAGTTTCTACGATCCGATCGTGGAGGTGAATATTTGAGTTATGATTTTCTCACGCATCTTAAAGCAAGTGGAATCGTTTCACAACTCATGCCACCCGGAACACCACAGCGCAATGGTGTGTCTGAACGCCGGAATCGAACCCTATTAGATATGGTCCGATCGATGATGTCTCTTACTGATTTGCCGTTATCATTTTGGGGTTATGCATTAGAAACCGTTGCATTCACTTTAAATAGGGCTCCATCTAAATCCGTTGAGACGACACCGTATGAATTGTGGTTTGGTGCTAAACCTAAGTTGTCGTTTCTTAAAGTTTGGGGATGCGAAGCTTACGTCAAGAAGTTGATGCCGGACAAGCTCGAACCCAAAGCGGAGAAATGCGTCTTCATAGGATACCCTAAGGAAACTATTGGGTATACCTTCTATCACAGAACCGAAGGCAAAGTGTTTGTCGCAAAGAACGGTTCCTTTCTTGAGAAGGAGTTTCTCTCGAAAGAAGTGAGTGGGAGGAAAGTAGAGCTTGACGAGGTTATTGAACCTTCTCTTGAATTGGAGAGTAGCGCAACACCTGAAATTGTTCCAGTGCCGCCTGCACCAACAATAGAAGAAGCTAATGACAAGGATCATGAAGCTTCGGACGATGCTTCTACTAAACGTCGCAGGTCGACAAGGTCGCGTGCCCCTCCTGAGTGGTACGGCAACCCTATCTTGACTGTCTTGTTAGTAGAAGACAGTGAACCTACGAACTATGAGGAAGCGATGATGAGCCCAGACTCTGAGAAATGGCTAGAAGCCATGAAATCCGAATTGGGATCCATGAGCGAAAACCAAGTATGGACTTTGGTGGACCCTCCTAGCGACCGAAAGGTCGTTGAGTGCAAATGGATCTTCAAGAAGAAAACGGATGCGGATGGTAATGTTACTGTCTATAAAGCACGGCTTGTCGCGAAAGGTTTTCGACAAGTTCAAGGTGTTGACTACGATGAGACTTTCTCTCCCGTAGCGATGTTTAAGTCCATTCGGATTTTATTAGCAATTGCTGCGTTTCATGATTATGAAATATGGCAGATGGATGTCAAGACTGCTTTCCTCAATGGCAACATTGATGAAGAGTTGTATATGATGCAACCCGAAGGTTTTGTCGATCCTAAGGATGCTGATAAAGTATGCAAACTTCAGCGTTCCATTTATGGACTGAAGCAAGCATCTCGGAGTTGGAACCTTCGTTTTGATCAAGTGATCAAGAGCTTTGGATTTGTTCCAAATTGCTACGAAGCTTGTATCTACAGGAAAGTGAGTGGGAGCTCGGTGACGTTTCTGGTACTATATGTGGATGACATATTGATTATCGGAAATGACATCAACATGCTTAACGATGTGAAGAGTTATTTGAAAAAGTGTTTTTCAATGAAAGACCTAGGTGAAGCTGCTTATATATTGGGCATCAAGATCTATAGAGATAGACAAAGACGCCCGATAGCTTTAAGCCAGAGTACATACCTAGACAAAGTTCTGAAAAGGTTCAGAATGGATAAGGCAAAGAAAGGTTCAGTGCCTATGTTGTCAGGTAAGATATTGAGCAAGGCTCATTGTCCAGCTACGGTAAATGATAGGGAAGCTATGAGCAAAGTGCCTTATGCCTCGGCCATAGGTTCTATCATGTATGCCATGCTGTGTACTAGACCGGATGTGTCCAATGCTCTTAGTTTGACGAGCAGATATCAAAGTGATCCAGGAGTGGAACACTGGACAGCCGTGAAGAACATCCTAAAGTACCTAAATAGGACTAAAGAAATGTTCTTAGTCTATGGGGGTGATGAACAACTTGTCGTAAAAGGTTATGTCGACGCTAGTTTTGACACCGACAAGGATGATTCCAAATCTCAAACAGGATACGTTTATATTTTGAATGGAGGAGCTGTGAGCTGGAGAAGCTGCAAGCAAAGCGTGATCGCGGATCTACAGTAGAAGCGGAATACATGGCTGCTGCAGAAGCGTCAAGTGAAGGAGTTTGGATCAGAAACTTCATCACTGAGCTTGGCATGGTTCCAAGTGCATTGGACCCACTGGAGATATTGTGTGACAACACTGGCGCCATAGCACTCGCTAAGGAACCAAGATATCATCCAAAGACCAAGCATATCAACCGCAAGTTTCATATAATCCGAGATTATATTGCAGATGGAGATCTGAAGATTAGCAAAGTACATACAGATCTGAATGTCGCAGATCCATTGACTAAACCTCTTCCACGTGTAAAACATGATCAACACCTCAGTGCCATGGGTGTGAGATTGTTACCAGATGTAAACTAGATTATTGACTCTAGTGCAAGTGGGAGACTGTTGGAATTATGCCCTAGAGGCAATAATAAAGATGTTATTATTATAATTCATGTTCATGATAAAGTTTATATTCCCTGCTAGAATTGTATTAAGCGGAAACTTTAATACTTGTTTGGTTTGTGAACAACACCGTGTCCCTAGTACGCCTCTATGGACTAGCTCATTGATCAATGATGGTTAAGGTTTCCTAACCATAGACATGAGTTGTCAATTGATAATGAGATCATATCATTGGGAGAATGATATGATGGATAGACCCAAACAAAGCAGAGCAATTAGATCGTTTCATCGTGTTCATCTTTGCGAAGCTTTTCCTATGTCAAATATTGTATTCCTTAGACCATGAGATAATACAACTCCCTGGTATCGGAAGAAATCTTTGAGGTCATCAAACGTCCTCCTATGAGAGGGTGATCATAAAGGTGTCTCTCAGGTGATCGGAAAGTATCTGTTGGGTTGTATGTATCGAGATGGGATTTGTCCCTCCCAAGTCGGAGAGATATACTTCGGGCCCACTCGGTAATCGATATCAACACCGCTTGCAAGCATGTGGTTAAGGATTTAATCACAAAGTGATATCGGATTACGGAATGAGTAAAGTACTTGCTATGAACGATATTGAACTAGGTATGACGGTACCGACGATCGAATCTCGGGCAAGTAAAATATTGCGAGACGAAGGGAATATATATATGGGATTGTTTGAATCCTGGCATCGTGGTTCATCCGATATGATCATCGATGAATGTGTGGGAGTCAATATGGGTGCCCAGACCCAACTGTTGATTATTGATAGAAGATCGTGTCTGCATATTCTCGAACCTGCAGGGTCACACACTTAACGTATCTCGACGCTAGGATAGATTGGATAATTGGTTTATGAATTTTTGTTCGGAGTCTCGGATGGGATCCGGGATATCACGAGAGGTTCCGGAATGGTCCGGAGAATAAGATTCATATAAGGCAGTGCAGTTTTTGGAGTTCGGAATTGTTCCGGGTTAATCGGTATTGTACCGGAAGCTTCTAGAACCTTCAGGAAGGGGACCAACGTGGCCCCACCTTCCGGGAGGGGGCATGGGCCTATGAGGGAGTGTCCTGGCCGCATTGGGCCAGGGGCACAAGGCCCCATAGGGCCCAGCCGATCCTAGAGAGTTTAAATCGTTTAAACTAGAGATAGGGTTTCTAGAAGAGGGGAGAGTCCATGCCCCCCACTCCTTATCCTTTGGGCTTGGGGGAGGGGCTAGGGCTGCGCCCCCCTCTATATAAAGAGGGGTGGGGGCGCACCAAACCCCTACACCTCTCCTCCAAACCCTAGCCGCCTTGCTAGCTTTCCTCTCTCCCTCCCGACTGTTTGTAGGCGAAGCCCTGCTACAGAAATTCTCCACCATATACACCACGTCGTCATGTTGTAGATCCAATCTATCTCTCCACCATACTTGCTGGTCCGAGGAAGGAGGATACGTCGAGGTGCTGCATGTGTGCATCTCACGGAGGCACCGCCACTTGTGGTGCTAGATCGGATCGGATCGCGAGGAGGAGAAGCGAGTACGACTACATCACCCACGTTCCGACGAACGTTCCGCTGTGCGAATCTTCAAGGGTATGAAGATCTAATCCAATCTCTCTCGTTGTTTGCATCTCCTAGACTAGATCTTGGCTTTCCCTCTGTTCGCTCCGTAGAAAATTTTGATTTACTATGCCGCGAAACCCTTCACGTTCGTGGCAGATCGTGTGGCCAGGGAGGGGTGGCGGCGAGGACTCACTAGAGGGCGGCGGCGGCGAGCTCGAGGCGGCGGAAGCGGTGGTCTTCGACGGTGGTGGGGCGGCGTACGGGGTCGGGGAGGTCGGGGCGGAGCTCCTCGGCCTCGTGGCGGCGGCAGGCGGTCACGGCGGCGACGGCGGCGGCTTGCCGAAGCTGCGGCGGCGGGTCGTCCGCGGCGGCGGCGTCGGGCGGTACCCTGCGGGGAGGGGAGAAGGGGGAGGTCAGGGCGAGACAAGGCCGCGGGGGCGCGCTGCGGGGAGACGCGGGTGAGGCGGGGGAGAGAGAGGGCGGCGGCGGGCGGTTACCTGGGCGGCGCGCGGCGGCGAGATTGGCGAGGCGGCGGCGGCTCGCGATGGGGGAGGTGGCGGCGCGATAGGGGAGGGCCAGGGGGCGTGCGCGGGCTAAGAAGGGGTCCACGCAGATTCCTTCCCGGAATCGGCGGCGGCGGTTGGAGTCCGTGTCGGTGCGGCAGGCGGCGGCGAAGTCGGCGCCGACAGGTGGGCCCCACCTGTCGGTGGTCGGGCGCGGGGCGGCGGCAGATAATATCTGCCGCACGGGCGGCGGCGGCTGCGCGCGCTGCTGGCTGCTGCGGTTGGGCCGGCTCGGCCCAGCGGCTGCGCTGCCCCCTTTTTTCTTTTTTTTTCTAATTTCTGTTTAGCTTTTCCCATCGTAACTCTTTCATACGGACTCCGAATCGAGCGATTCTCGTTCCTAAGTTTTTGTAAAAACTAGGAGATCAACCTAGGAACATGTGGTATCTTATTCCACTAGTCTACAAGGGTGGAAAGCACAAGTCTTAGTACACTCCCTCATAGGAGCATTTTAGTAAAACAAAATAGGGTTTTGAAAGTAGCGCTTTGCCGGAATCAATTCAAACGAAGGTTTTGCATGGAAAACATGATGCAATGATATGAATGATATGCAGAACCAAATCTAAAATTTGGGATGTGACAAGACTAACCCCCTTAAGATGAATCTCGTCCCCGAGATTCGGCGCGGCTAGCAAATAGGTGCGGGTAGTCCTCTTGGATGTCATCCTCACGCTCCCAAGTGGCTTCCTCTTCGGTGTGGTGGCTCCATTGCACCTTGCAAAACCTGATCGTCTTGGTACGGGTAATCCTCTCCGTTGTTTCCAGAATCTTGACCGGCTTCTCCTCATAGGTCAGGTCATTCTCAAGCGGAACCTCCTCTAGTGGACAGTGTCTCTCAATGGTGTATCCACCATCTCCGGATGGCACTTCTTCAGCTGGGACACGTGGAACACGTTGTGAACAGCGGACAGAGCCTCTGGCAACTCCAACTGATAAGCAACTTCTCCTTTGCGTGCTAAGACCCGATACGGTCCAATAAAACGAGGTGCCAGCTTACCCTTGATTCCAAATCTCTTGATTCCATGAAGTGGCGACACTCTGAGGTATGCTCTATCACCTATCTCATACACCACTTCCTTGCGCTTGGCGTCAGCGTAGCTCTTCTGCCTTGATTGCGCTACCTTCAGCATGTCCCTAATCAAGGCAACCTTCTCCTCAGCGTCCTTGATCAAATCAGGTCCAAACAGCTGTCATTCTCCTACTCCATCCCATAGCAATGGTGTCCGACACCGCTTCCCATACAACACATCGAACGGTGACATCTTTATGCTGGTTTGATAGCTGTTGTTGTAGGAAAACTCAGCATAAGGCAAATTCTCATCCCAACTAGAACCATGAGCCAAAGCTCAATCTCTCAGCATATCTTCCAAAATCTGATTCACCCTCTCGGTCTGTCCATCAGTCTGGGGGTGGAACGCTATGCTAAACTCCAATCTAGTCCCAAGGGACTCGTGCAGCTGGCGCCAGAAGTGTGAGGTAAATTGGGTGCCCCTATCAGATACAATACTCTTAGGAACTCCATGTAGGCACAAAATTTTGTCCATGTAGATCTTGGCCAACTTTGCACTCGTGTAGGTCGTCTTCACTGGTATAAAGTGGGCTACCTTGGTCAAATGGTTGACCACTACCCAAATGGAGTCATATCCTGACCCGGTCCTGGGCAATCCTGTGATAAAATCCATTACCACTCTATCCCACTTCCAATCCGGCACGGGCAATGGTTGTAGCAGTCCTGCTGGCTTCTGGTGTTCCGCCTTCACTCGGCTACACACATCACATAGGGCAATATGCTTGTCGATGTCTCCCTTCATGTTATTCCACCAAAATCTGCTCTTCAAATCCATATACATCTTTGTATTGCCCGGATGTATGGAGTATGGCGAGTCATGAGCTTCCTGCAGAATCAACTTCCTTATCTCCGGGTCGCTGGGCACACACAGATGATCTCCATACCACAAGGTACCATGCTCATCCTCGCGAATATCCTTTTCTTGATTTTCCTCCATCTTTTCCTTTATCTCTTCTATTTCCTTGTCTCCTACCTGAGCCTTCTTGATTCTGTCCTGTAGCGTTGGTTGGACTTCCATTGCTGCCAAATATCCTTCTGACACTACCTCCAGTCTAAGGTCCTTGAACTGCCTGCACAAATCCTCAGGCAATTCCCCAACAGTCAATCCATTGGCATAAACCTTCCGGCTCAGAGCATCTGCTACTACATTGGCCTTTCCTGGATGGTATTGCAGATTCATATCATAGTCTTTGATAAGTTCCAACCATCTCCTTTGCCTCATATTCAGTTCCTTCTGTGTAAATATGTACTTCAGGCTCTTGTGGTCGGTGTACACATCACAGTGTTTTCCCATCAAGTAGTGCCTCCATACTTTGAGCGCATGCACAACTGATGCTAACTCCAAGTCGTGTGTGGGATAATTCCTCTCATGGTGTTTAAGTTGCCGCGAGGCATACGACACCACTCTCCCATCTTGCATCAGCACACTCCCAAGTCCTTGTCGAGAAGCATCACAATACACTTGGAAATCCTTCTGAAGATCAGGTAAACACAGAACAGGTGCGGTCACCAGTCGACGCTTCAGTTCCTGAAAGCTGGCTTCACACGCATCCTCCCATTCAAACTTCCTCTCCTTCTTCAGAAGTTCTATCATTGGCTTAGCAATCTTGGAGAAATTTTCAATGAACCTCCTCTAATATCCAGCAAGTCCCAAAAAGCTTCGAATCTCTCCCGCATTCTTGGGCGCTTCCCACTCAGTCACTGCAGTCACTTTGCTTGGATCAACGACGACTCCTTCTCCTGACACCACGTGTCCAAGAAATCCAACAGTGTTAAGCCAGAATTCACACTTGCTGAATTTGGCATACAGCTTGTGTTCCCTCAGCTTCTCCATAATCAGTCGCAGATGTTTCTCATGCTCAGCATCATCCTTGGAATATATCAGTATGTCATCAATAAACACCACCACGAACTTGTCCAAGTACTCCATGAATACCTTGTTCATCATGGTCATGAAATAATCCGGGGCATTCGTTAGTCCAAAAGACATAACTGTATACTCATATAAACCATACCTAGTAGTGAAAGCGGTTTTTGGTATGTCCTCCTCCCGGATCTTCAATTGGAAGTATCCCGATCGCAGATCAATTTTGCTAAACACCTTTGCTCCTTCCAGTTGATCAAACAAATCATTTATGTTCGGCAGGGGGTATTTGTTCTTGATGGTCACCTCATTCAGCGAGCGATAGTCCACCACTAATCTCTTGCTGCTGTCTTTCTTCTCCACAAACAGAACGGGTGCACCCCATGACGACGAACTAGGCTGAATGAATCCCTTGTCCAACTGCTCTTTCAGCTGCTTCTTCAATTCCTTCAGCTCATCCACATCCATCTTATATGGTCTCTTTGCTATAGGCCATGTTCCCGGCATCAGGTCGATGAGAAACTCCACTTCCCGGTCAGGTGGCATCCCTGGCAGCTCTTCCAGAAACACGTCGGGGTAATCCTTAATCACAGGCACAGTATCCATGCTAACCCCCTTAAGAGAATTCAGCTTACACCTTTCCGGTCGCACAACCGACTTGAACCTAATTCTCTTACCATCCGGGGTTTTGAGTGAAATAGCTCGTTGTGCACAATCTATGTGTCCCCCATGCATAGACATCCAATCCATACCCATAATAACATCTAAACCTTGTGATTCCAACACTACCAAATGTGCAATGAAATTGTGTGCCCCAATCCTCATAGTTAAGTCGCGGCATCCCGCGCTAGCTATCATATCTCCTCCAGGTGAGCTTACTCTAATAGACTCTTTCATAGACTCAGTAGGTAACTTATACTTATCCACAAATGCCCTTGAAATGAGTGAATGCGATGCACCAGTATCGAAAAGTATAAGTGCAGGGTGAGCGTTGATTGGAAACTTACCAATCACAAGGTCAGGCTCATCTGGGATCTCCTCCACATTCATGTGGTTCACTGTGGTCTTCTGGTTGTTGGTTGGCTTCAGTCCCTTCCTCTCCGGACAGTTGTCAGCATAATGTCCCTTCTGGCCACACTTGAAGCATGTCACCTCACTCAGATCCTTCTTCACAAAGCTGCGATCAGAATTGCGGTCATGTCCACCGTGTCCTCCAGAATGGTGAGAGTGTCCTTCCTTGTGGCTGTGGTGGCTGCTCTTGTGGTTGTCATGGCGAGGTCCATCGCCCCCATGGTGGTGGCGGTCATGGCTCCCATGGTGCCCATGGTCACTCCCTCCATGCTTGGAGTATCCATCATAAGAAGTGCGAGACTTGTGGTGAGAACCAGAGTGGTGATTGCTGCTCTTTCTCTTGCGGTTCTCCACCTGCTTGTGCTTCCCTTCCAAGATCCTGGCCTTGTCCATAAGCTCCTGGAAAGTGGGGCAATAAACCACCAGTAGGTGCACTGAAATCTCATCACTGAGGCCATCCAGGAATCTCTCCATCCTTTTTGCATCAGTGTCAACATCCTCAGGTGCATAACATGACAGGTTGTTGAACTCCTCAATGTACTCAGCCACAGTACAGTTGGTTTGGCGCAAGCTGCGGAACTCCTTCCTCTCCAGGCTCAGAACTCCCGAAGACACGTGGTTGGTCCTGAAACCTTCCTCAAACATTGCCCAAGTCACAGTATCCAGCGGGTGGGTGATCTGAAAAGTGTCCCACCAAGAAGCGGCTGGTCCCTCCAGTAGGTGAGCGGCAAACCTCACCTTCTCAGCATCAGTGCATCCAACAATTACCAGATCCTTGTTGACTGAACGCAACCAGTCGAGAGCAACCATCGGTTCCGTTGCAGTAGAGAACTTAGCTGGCCTTAGCCTCAGAAACCTAGTGAGAGCATCTCCTTGAGGCTGGTTGTTCCCATTGTTGTTGTTGTTGTTGTTGTTGTTGTTGTTGTTGTTGTTGTTGCTATGAGATTCCATGAACTGGGTCATAACTTGGGTCAGCTGTGCCTGAGCTGCCATGAGCTGCTCCAACTCAGTGGGTTGATGGCGGGGAGGCATCTACGGTTCAGCACAGGTAAGCTTAGAAGAATCAACTACGAAAACAGGATTCTATCCATGCATTATGATCAAACAACAACAAATCAATAGCAGACAATCACAAGCAAGCAACACATCAACAAACAAGTGATCCAGCAACATCCCAGGGGTTATCCTAGCAGTATATATCTACTGAAATAGTTTTATAAGAGTTGGCAATGGTTAACTAAACAGTTGATCAACAAAGCAACAAAAACAGCAATCTGCCAGAACAGTCCAGCAGTGTTCACGAATTTTTCTACCTGACTTAGACTCGTCAGGAATTTTAGCTGATTTTCGCACATACAGTACAGAGAGTTTCGCACCAGCCCTATTTCTTTCAGATTTTTCCCAGATACCAGTAAAATATGAAAAATCGTACAGTACTGCTGTATCAGCAGAAAACTGCAGCAGGAATAACACAGATATTAACCAAACTTGCCATAACTCTTTCACAAAATTCGCACAAATAATCCTGGGATACTGGAGTACACAAATAAGAAACTAAACACTCTTAAACTAACAGTAATTAAGTCTTACATCGATCGAGACTAATCCTAACGATTTTACCTAACGAGGACTAATTGGTGGACTTCTATCTACTTCTTGAAGAGGTTGCGGTAGGTCCTTGCACTCATGCGTTGGCACTTCTGTCCGCGGTTCAACCATGGCGGCGGAGTGTACACCTATCCTGAGTCATCACTTGAAATCCCAAACTCCACCTCTTCTGGATCCTCCTCTTCTTGTTCACTCTCTGTTGCAGCTGCAACAACTTCATCTCCTCCACCATCATCGTCTCCATCATCATCATCCTCGTCCTCATCATCATCATCGTTCCCACTATCATCATCATCATCATCATTGTTGCCACCATCTCCATTGTCATCATCAGAGGGTGGATTCAGTTGTGCTTGGAGAGCGGCAATCTGGGCTGCCATAACTTCAATAGTTTGATCCCTTTCCTGGACGGTCCCTTGCAACTGTTGTATGGTCTGGGTGTTATCCTTCACAGTCCCATTAAGATGAGCTATGGTTGCATCCCTGCCTATCAGGGCATTTTCCAGAACTCCCACAGCTTCATGCAAGGTGTCAATCTCCTGTCCTTGGACCACCATACCATTGCTGGCAAAATCTGCTATATCCTTTACCATCATCACTTTCTCAGCTAGAGCTCCATTCTCCCTTTCCATGTCCTCTATGTGCCTCCGACGGGGCGGCATGTTGTTCCTGTCGCCCGGGGTAACCACAATGTGACCATCTTCATGACACCTCCCATAGTCACGGTAGGGTGAATCTGCTGGCAGTAGGTGTCTGACAAGATGACACTGGCGAGACAGGGCTTCATGTATGGCCAAGTTAATTCCCAGTCCCCAGTTGCAGTATGTCTTGGTGTAGATCAGATGCACAGGGTTTGGCAAGGCGACATCCCTGAAGATGAAGGTGGTGATCTCCCATGCATCCTCACCATATCCATAAGTGTACAGCCTCCTTCCCTTGAACATGGGCAGTGGCAATCCCAATGACTGCGAGAGTTGTGCTAACTGTCTTGCAAAAGGCCTTGGCGACTCCATGGTTGCATACTCAGTCCTGACTTCTCCCATCTATCAATTAAAAGAGGAAAGTGTGAGAATAGCATATGGTAAGAATTTTACGAGAGTGAAAGGCATAAGATGAAAGACAGAGTTAATATAAGCTTTACTAATTCTATGGCTTCCTATCCAATCCTAGGTCACGATCCTACAGTTGACACACGGGCTCTGATACCATCTTGTAACACCACGGTTCTGAAAAGACCGTGGCTTCTATGTGACATGCCAATCCCTGGATCGGTTCATTGGCCCACAATAGAATAAGATGAATAACATAGCAAAATATCCGTGTATCATAAATAACGATGATCCAGAGTACCATTATTACAATAAAAGCTTAGCTCAAGGCTAGCTCAAATTATTCAGGTAGCAACATAAATAAAACAAATCCTCCATTCTTCAAATTGCCCACAAGTGAACAAGTGCCGAGTGGAGTACCGTGGCCTATATCGATTACTCAGAATCGGAATATCCTGCAACATGAAACGTAGTAGCCCCGAAGGGTCAATACATGGAATGTATGGCAAGTAGAGCTAGTAAAGGAGACACTAGTGCTAACATCTACATGCATATTTGGCAAGTGGAGCTGTGGCTAGCTTGCATTTGCAAATACCTTTGTCCTACTTTCATAAACAGTTTTTGATTTTCTTTGAAAAGATCCCAATTACGTTAACCCATCAACATTAAAGCAATTATAAAATTAGAATGTGCGAGAAACATGTCATGGAATCAATATCAAGCAACTCAGATGTCCATAACCGGGGACACGGCTAATCGATTAGATTATACACCCTGCAGGGGTTAGTACACTTTACCCATGTGACTTGGACAGCCCAAATCGTACCATCACTCTCATTTTGGGTGATGATAGGGAGAAGTCCAATAAGAGACCGTTCGGGAAGTAGCTCCCCAATCCCGACGCGCACCGGTCCAACCTACCAAAATTCTACATCTCTGGATACGCGGGTTTGAGTTACCACAACCTACTAAGTCCAACCAACCGCCCATTCCATTATTCGCACATGGTTGTACACGTAAGCTACAACATAAAGAAGCCAATCATTTTCTCTTGATACCTGGGTGTAGGGTTTCGTAGCATGGAAAACAAAAAATTTCTACCGCATACAAACAAACAAGCCAAGATCTATCTACTAGATTGTAGCAACGAGTCGATGGAATAACTCACCCTCGAAGATTCCAAAGTGTTTAACGAGAGCGGATTCTCGTGGGTGATGTAGTCGTACTCTTCCCGATCTCAAGATCGCGTAGACGATCCTTCCGGCGCTGCGTTCCGGCAGCGCTCCCGCGGTCGGTCACACATTCGGTACTCGACGAAGACCTTCCTCTCCCTTGTTCCAGCAGGCAGCGGAGGTTGTAGCACTCTCCTCGCGATTCCGGCACTACAACAGCGTGGTACCGGAAGTAGAGGGGAGATCTCGCAGGGCTTCGCCTTAAGCCGGAGTGAGTATGGTGGACTATGAGAGAGCCCTCGACGATCTAGGGTTTAGACACGCCGATGAGGGGGCTAGGACGGAGGATAGGGTTTGACCTAGGCGGCGGTGAGTGCCCTAGGGCCGGCGGCGGCTATGGAGGCGGCGACGGCTTGGGGCTAGGGTTTAGAGGTAGGGAACTTGTGTGTCTAGGAGGGGAGCCCTGCCCCTCCTCTTATAGGTGGAGGGAGGCGCGCCAGGGGAGGGGAGTCCCTCCCCAACTCGGACCCAAGGTGGGCCGGCGGTGGAGGTGGAGGGACTCCTCCCCAACTCGGATTCCACCTCCCCTCCACTTCCCAAAATTAGCCGTTTGACTTTCAAATTGGCGTTTGACTTTTCAAACAAGGATTTGATTAAATCCTCTATTTTGTTCAGCGATGACACTTAGTACATGATGCAATCATACCAACTTGATATACCACATTCATGTACCCTTCCCCTCTGGAGTGCCGGACATTCCGGAACCTTCTAGAACATTCCCGATGAAAACACCGGAAACATTCCCCAACTCCGAAACAGGACTTTACTTATATGAATCTTATTCTCCGGACCATTCCGGATCTCCTCGTGATATCCCGAATTCCATTCGAGACTCCGAACAACATTCGGACTCTTTCTCATCATTCCATAACTACTCAAACAACGTCGAATCCTTAAGTGTGTCTCCCTACGGTTCGTTAATTATGCGGACATGATCGAGACACTTCTCCGATCAATAACCAATAGAGGAATCTGGAAATTCATATGGCTCCCACATATTTCTACGATTACTTTGCGATTGAACGAACCACTTACATACGATACCAATTTCCCTTTGTCTCACGATAGTTTACTTATCCGAGGTTATGATCGTCGGTATCTCTTCATACCTAGTTCAACCTCGTTACCGATAAGTACTCTTTTCTCGTTCCCGTGATATGTGATCCCTTGTGAGCCAGTCACATGCTTGCAAGCTAATTGGATGACATTTCACCGAGAGGGCCCAGAGTATATCTATCCGTCATATGGATGGACAAATCCCACTCTTGATCCATGTGTTTCAACCAATACTTTCCGAACACTCAATGCCACCTTTATAGCCACCCAGTTACGGTGTGGTGTTTGATGTCATCAAAGCATACATCCGGTAAAGGTGATATGCATGATCTCATGGTCGAAGGAATTAGGTTACTATGTATCAGAAAGAATATAGCAATTGAACTATTAAAATGACTTGATCTTTATGCTATGCTTATCTATATGAGTATGTCCACCATATCATTCTCCTAACGATATGATCTTGTTGTTAATAACATCTCAATGTTCATGGTAGGGAAACCACAATCATTTATTAACCAACAAGCTAGTATTATAAAGAGGCTTTACTAGGGACTCTATTTTAAGTTTACAAATCACACAAGTATTAATGTTTCCTTGTTAATACTATTATAGCATGAATGTAAACATTTATCATAAACACAAAGATATAATAATAACTATATTTATTATTGCCTCTAGGGCATATCTCCAACAGTCTCCCACTTGCACTAGAGTCATCTAATCTAGATTACATGGTAATATACCGAACACCCATGTCAGTTTGGTGCTGGTCATGTTTTGCCCTCGGGAGAGGTTTAGTCAACGGATCCGCCACATTCAGATCTGTGTGTACTTTGCAAATCTTTATGTTCCCATCTTGGACATGTTCTCGAATAGCGTGAAAACGTAGCTTGATGTGCTTCAGCTTTTTGTGTGACCTTGGTTCTTGCACATTGGCTATGGCACCCATGTTATCACAGTAGATAGACATTGGGTCCAGCGCACTAGGAACCACACTCATCTCTGTAATGAACTCTTTCATCCATATCGCTTCTTGTGAAGCCTCTGAAGCAGCCATGTATTCCGATTCAGTTGAAGATCTCGCCACAACGCTTTGCTTTGCACTCCTCCAGCTAACTGTTGCACCATTTAAAATAAATACGTATCTAGATTGTGATTTAGAATCATCCGGATCGATGTTCCAACTAGCATCGGTGTAACCATTAGCAACGAGTTGTTCATCACCTCCATAAGAAAGAACCATATCCTTAGTTATTCTCAAGTACTTAAGGATGTTTTTGACCGCTGTCCAATGATCCACTCCTGGATCACTTTGATATCTGCTAGTTAAACTAACAGCATATGCAATGTCGGGTCTAGTACATAGCATGGCATACATTAGAGATCCTATGGCTGAGGCATAGGGAGTCTTACTCATCCTTTCTCTATCTTCTGCCGATGTCGGACTTTGAGTTTTACTCAAGGTCGTATTGGGCAACATGGGCAAGAACCCTTTCTTGCTATCTTCCATTCCAAACCTCTTTAGAACTTTGTCCAAATATGTACTTTGTGACAATGATATTTGGCGTCTTGATCTATCTCTATAAATCTTTATGCCTAATATGTAAGCTGCTTCGCCAAGATCTTTCATTGAAAAACTATTATTCAAATATTCCTTGACACTATTAAGAAGGTCCACATCATTCCCAATCAACAATATGTCCTCTACATATAGTATTAAGAATGCTACAGAGCTCCCACTCACTTTCTTGTAAATACAAGCTTCTCCATAAGTTTGTATAAAACCAAAACTTTTGATCACCTTATCAAAACGTTGATTCCAACTTCGGGATGCTTGCTTCAATCCATAGATGGACCGTTGAAGTTTGCATACCTTGTTAGCATCTTTAGGATCGACAAAACCTTTGGGTTGTATCATATATAACTCTTCATCAATGTCTCCATTGAGGAATGCTGTTTTGACATCCATCTGCCATATCTCATAATCATAATATGTAGCGATTGCTAACATAATCCTCACAGACTTTAGCTTTGCTACTGGTGAGAAAGTCTCATCGTAGTCAACTCCTTGAATTTGTCGAAACCCCTTTGCGACAAGTCGAGCTTTATAGACAGTAACATTACCATCAGCATCTGTTTTCTTCTTAAAAATCCATTTGTTCTCGACAGCCTTCCGGCCATCCGGTAAGTCCCCCAAAGTCCATACTTGGTTTTCGTACATGGATCCAATATCGGATTTCATGGCTTCTTGCCATTTATTGGAATTTGGGCTCATCATCGCTTCCTCATATGTCTCAGGGTCATCGGTGTTGTCCACCAACATGACACTCATAATGGGATCATACCAATCTGGAGTGGTACGAGTTCTCGTTGACCTGCGAGGCTCTGTAGCAACTACAACCAAAGTATCATGATCATCATCATTAGCTTCCTCTCTAATTGGTGCAGGCACCATAGGAACTTCTTCCGGTGCTGCGCTACTCGCAATTTCGAGAGAAGGTTCGATAACCTCTTCGAGTTCTACTTTCCTTCCAGTCACTTCTTTCGAGAGAAATTCCTTCTCTAGAAAGGATCCATTCTTGGCAACGAAGATTTTGCCTTCGGATCTATGATAGAAGGTATACCCAATAGTTTCCTTCGGGTATCCTATGAAGACACATTTTTCCGCTTTGGGTTCAAGATTGTCCGGCTGTAACTTCTTTACATAGGCTTCGCAACCCCAAACTTTAAGGAACGACAATCTAGGTTTCTTCCCAAACCATAATTCATACGGTGTCGTTTCAATGGATTTAGATGGTGCCCTATTTAAAGTGAATGCGGCTGTTTCTAATGCATAACCCCAAAATGATAGCGGTAAATCTGTAAGTGACATCATATAATGAACCATATCTAAGAGAGTTCGATTACGACGTTCGGACACACCATTACGCTGTGGTGTTCCCGACGATGTCAATTGTGAAAGTATTCCGCATTTCTTCAAATGCTCGCCAAACTCGTAACTTAGATATTCACCTCCACGATCAGAACGTAGAAATTTAATCTTCTTGTTACGTTGATTCTCTCACTTTGAAATTCCTTAAACTTCTCGAAAGTTTCGGACTTATGTTTCATGAAATAGATATACCCATATCTACTCAAGTCATCCGTGAAGGTAAGAACATAACGATAACCACCGCGCGAAGCTACACTCATTGGACCACACACATCGGTATGTATGATTTCTAATAAGTCCGTAGCTCGCTCCATCATACCAGAAAATGGAGTCTTAGTCATTTTACCCATCAGACATGCTTCGCATCTTTCAAGTGATTCGAAATCAAGTGATTCAAGAAGTCCATCGGAATGGAGTTTCTTCATACCCTTCACTCCAATGTGACCAAGACGACAGTGCCACATATAGGTCGAGTTATCGCTCATTTCAAACATTTAGCCTCAATGTTATTAATATGTGTATTTCCACTATCGAGATTCAACAAGAATAGACCATCTATCAAAGGTGCATGTGCATAAAACATATTACTCATATAAATCGAACAACCATTATTCTCGGACTTAAACAAGTAACCGTCTCGCAATGAACAAGATCCCGATATAATGTTCATGCTTAACGCGGGCACCAAATAAAAATTATTTAAGTATAAAACTAATCCCGATGATAGATGAATGGGTAGCGTGCCGACCGCGATCACATCAACCTTTGATCCGTTTCCCACGCGCATCGTCACCTCGTTCTTCGCTAGCTTCCGTTTATTCTGCAGCACCTATTTCGAGTTACAAATATGAGCAACCGAACCAGTATCAAATACCCAGGCACTACTATGAGTACTAGTGAGATACACATCAATAACATGTATATCAGATATACCTTTCTTCTTGATATTGCCGTTCTTCAAATCCGCCAAGTACTTTGGGCAATTCCGCTTCCAGTGACTTTCTCCCTTGCAGTAAAAGCACTCAGTATCAGGCTTAGGTCCAGCCTTGGTCTTCTTCGTCGACGTGGTAACTTTCTTACCACCCTTCTTGAAGTGTCCATTCTGCTTAGACTTGCCTTTCTTGAATTTGGTGGTCTTTTTGACCAACAACACTTGGTGCTCTTTCTTGATCTCCACTTCTGCAGATTTCAACATGGCAAAGAGTTCTGGCAACGACTTGTTCATGTTTTGCATGTTGTAGTTCATCACAAAGTTCTTGTAACTTGGTGGCAGTGATTGAAGGACGCGGTAAATCCCCAAAGCATTAGGAATCACTATACCCAAGATTTGAAGTTTGTTTGCGTGCCCAGACATCTTAAGCACATGCTCACTGACGGAGCTGCCCTCTTCCATCTTGCAGTTAAAGAACTTTTCAGAAGCCTTATAGCTTTCAATTGCCGCAAGAGTCTCAAAGATTAATTTGAGATCCTCGACAATATCATATGGGTCTGAATTCTCAAACCTTTTCTGAAGCTCCGATTCTAAACCATACAAGATAGCACACTAAACTGTGGAGTACCGAGTCTTCCGAGTGAGGTAAACATTCTTTACTTCATCGGCAGCATCAGCTGCAGGTGGGTCACCCAGCGGTGCATCCAGCACATAGGTCAAATTACCAGCTGTGAGGACAATTCTAAAATTGCGGAACCAATCCGCGAAGTTGCTTCCATTGTTTTTTAACTTTTCTTTCTCTAGGAACGCATTAAAATTGATGGTAGGAGCTGCCATTGATCTACAACATATTTGCAATAGTTTAGACTAAGTTTATGACAAATTGAGTTCAAATTAATAATAAAATTAATCTAGGTGAACTCCCACTCAAAAAAATATCCCTCACATTGTTTTAGTGATCACAAAACCAAATCCACCACATCAACACCGATCATCACGAGAGTTGATATAGTTTCAATGGCGAACAATCGACATGTTCATCATATCTACTATATGATTCATGCTTTACCTTTCGGTGATCCGTGTTCCGAGACCATGTCTGTACATGCTAGGCTCGTCAAGATCAAACCTTAGTTTCCGCATGAGCAAATCTGGCTTGCTCACGTTGTATACACTTGCGGAATCTAACACACCCGATCATCACGTGGTGCTTCGAAACAACAAGCTTTAGCAACGGTGCTAACTAAGGGTGAACACTTTATGACTTGAAATTCATGTGCATGAGGGATCATCTTATAATGCTACCGTCGTCTACTAAGCAATACAAGATGCATAAAGGATTAACATCACATGCAATTCATAATATGTGATATGATATGGCCTTTTCTTCTTTGTGCTTCCGATCTCCATCTTCAAGCACGAACATGATCCCCATCATCACCGGCATTGCATCAAGGTCAATGATGCTTCTTCATGGTTGTCGTCCACCGGCTTCAACTATTACAACTACTTTGAATAGACACGCGGGTCTTAACATAAATTAAAGACAACCATATGGCTCCTGCCGGTTGCCAACTTACAATAAGGAACATTGCATACATCAAATATAATCACAATTATGGCCATATCACATCACTGCACACCCCTGCAAAACAAAGTTAGACACCTCTACTTTCTTTGCATGTTTTACGTGGTTTGGGGCTTTCAATAAGTGTCGTTCTAACTTACGAACATGAACCACAACATTGATACTAGTATTGTTAATCACCCGTTGTAAATTGGATCTTTACTATGCTAGGAGAAACAGGCACTCGCAAAGCCACTTATGCAATACAAGTTGCATGTCAAGCGTGGAGCAAGTCTCATGAACGATGTCATGTAAGGTTAGCCCGGGCCGATTCATCCCAACATCCCGCAAGATGCAAAGTACACAAGAAGCAATCGACAATAAAAGCATCAACACCCACAATGACCATTGTGTTCTACTCGTGCAACAGATCTACATATAGACACGGCTCTGGTACCACTATAGGGTTTCATAGCTTGGAAAACAAAAAAATTCTACCGCATACAAACAAACAAGCCAAGATCTATCTACTAGATTGTAGCAACGAGTCGATGGAATAACTCACCCTCGAAGATTCCAAAGTGTTTAACGAGAGCGGATTCTCGTGGGTGATGTAGTCGTACTCTTCCCGATCTCAAGATCGCGTAGACGATCCTTCCGGCGCTGCGTTCCGACAGCGCTCCCGCAGTAGGTCACACGTTCGGTACTCTACGAAGACCTTCCTCTCCCTTGTTCCAGAAGGCAGCGGAGGTTGTAGCACTCTCCTCGCGATTCCGGCAGCACAACGGCGTGGTACCGGAAGTAGAGGGGAGATCTCGCAGGGCTTCGCCTTAAGCCGGAGCGAGTATGGTGGACTATGAGAGAGCCCTCGACGATCTAGGGTTTAGATATGCCGAGGAGGGGGATAGGCCGGCGTCTAGGGTTTGACCTAGGCGGCGGTGGTGAGTGCCCTAGGGCCGGCGGCGGCTATGGAGGCGGCGGCGGCTTGGGGCTAGGGTTTAGAGGTAGGAAACTTGTGTGTCTAGGAGGGGAGCCCTGCTCCTCCTCTTATAGGTGGAGGGAGGCGCGCCAGGGGAGGGGAGTCCCTCCCTAACTCGGACCCAAGGTGGGCCGATGGTGGAGGTGGAGGGACTCCTCCCCAACTCGGATTCCACCTCCCCTCCACTTCCCAAAATTAGCCGTTTGACTTTCAAATTGGCGTTTGACTTTTCAAACAAGGATTTGATTAAATCCTCTATTTTGTTCAGCGATGACACTTAGTACATGATGCAATCATACCAACTTGATATAACACATTCATGTACCCTTCCCCTCCAGAGTGCCGGACATTCCGGAACCTTCTAGAACATTCCCGATGAAAACAACGGAAACATTCCCCAACTCCGAAATAGGACTTCCCTTATATGAATATTATTCTCCGGACCATTCCGGATCTCCTCGTGATATCCCGAATCCCATTCGAGACTCCGAACAACATTTAGACTCTTTCTCATCATTCCATAACTACTCAAACAACGTCGAATCCTTAGGTGTGTCTCCCTACGGTTCGTGAATTATGCGGACATGATCGAGACACTTCTCCGATCAATAACCAATAGAGGAATATGGAAATTCATATGGCTCCCACATATTTCTACGATTACTTTGCGATCGAATGAACCACTTACATACGATACCAATTTCCCTTTGTCTCACGATAGTTTACTTATCTGAAGTTATGATCGTCGGTATCTCTGCATACCTAGTTCAACCTCGTTACCGATAAGTACTCTTTTCTCGTTCCCGTGATATGTGATCCCTTGTGAGCCAGTCACATGCTTGCAAGCTAATTGGATGACATTTCACCGAGAGGGCCCAGAGTATATCTATCTGTCATATGGATGGACAAATCCCACTCTTGATCCATGTGTTTCAACCAATACTTTCCGAACACTCAATGCCACCTTTATAGCCACCCAGTTACGGTGTGGTGTTTGATGTCATCAAAGCATCCATCCGGTAAAGGTGATATGCATGATCTCATGGTCGAAGGAATTAGGTTACTATGTTTCAGAAAGCATATAACAATTGAACTATTAAAATGACTTGATCTTTATGCTATGCTTATCTATAGGAGTATGTCCACCATATCATTCTCCTAACGATATGATCTTGTTGTTAATAACATCTCAATGTTCATGATAGGGAAACCACAATCATTTATTAACCAACAAGCTAGTATTATAAAGAGGCTTTACTAGGGACTCTATTTTAAGTTTACAAATCACACACGTATTAATGTTTCCTTGTTAATACTATTATAGCATGAATGTAAACATTTATCATAAACACAAAGATATAATAATAACTATATTTATTATTGTCTCTAGGGCATATCTCCAACACTGGGTGCCTTTCCGCAATGATACCACCAAAATTTATCAATCCCATCACACCCAAGAGATTCATTGATTAAGTTGTTTTAGTTTTCGCAAACCAACACATTTAGAAACAACTTTCAGTGATGTAACCCAGCCCTCGTTCATCATAGCATGGCTAAGCACATCTACCAACGATGGTTCATCTACAAGGAGAGCCCTACCACATAATAGGACATAGCATAGCGATAGTATTTTCCTACACATGCATCTACAAAATACACGACAATGCATTGAAAATAGTAGGACGATATCATGAACAAGGTAGCATCTACTTGCCTTGGTTGTAGCGGTCGGAAGAACAATCCACACACGAGCAAGCGTTGCACTCGTCACAATCTACACGATACAATTGCAATCATAAACAAACCATCCACTAGCATATGCAAGCAAAGATGATGCAAGATGTATGCATGACAAGTGGATTGATGCTACAGCAGCACCACATAATCTTATTCAGTAAAGTTACTGAATGCATGCATGGAAAATAATTTTAGCGCAAGGAAAACCATTATGCAATTTATAATGCTCAAAACTAGAGCTAGAAACCAAATAAATCACTACAGTTAACATACTGTTTGTAAAATCTTGGGAAAATTCTACTGTATAGGCATTACTGAATAGGAACAGTACCAATTAGAATTTCTCGAAAAGGAATTATAAAACTCCCTGAGTAACTAAAATACTGCAGAAAGCAACTAAATAGTTTCTGCAAAAGTTTTTACTGTAAGCCTATCTTTTAATTCACTTTGAGATTCCCCTTGTTCTACTGAATCGAGGGACATATTATTTGCAATTTTTGGAGTTACAGAACTTTTTCTACGAATTAATTACTCTAAAAAGGCAATTAATTCATTTAATTATTCTGGACAAAATCTTGCTGCATAAGTGTAAAACAATGGTACATCAAGATTCTACACGACTTACTGAATCTACACATATTTTATTTGCAATTTTTAGCCTAGAAGAACTCAAGGTATGGATTTTACAAGTTTATACAAGTTTCTGCCATTTAATTCAATTAAGAAAAATACCCAGTCAACTTTGACTGTTGACTGGCCCACGTGGCGGCTGACGTGGCACGATGACTAGCAGTTGACCAGTCAACTGCCCGCGTTGACTGGTCAACGGCTGATCTGGGCCGTTCGTGGCAGATCGTGCGGCCACGGAGGGGTGGCGGCGAGGACTCACCGGAGGGCGGCGGCGGCGAGCTCGAGGCGGCGGCAGCGGTGGTCTCCGGTGGCGGTGGGGTGGCGTACGGGGTCGGGGAGGTCGGGGCGGAGCTCCTCGGCTTCGTGGCGGCGACAGGCGGTCACGGCGGCGGCTTGCCGAAGCTGCGGCGGCGGCGTCGGGCGGTTCCCTACGGGGAGGGGAGAAGGGGGCGGTCAGGGCGAGACGAGGTCGCGGGGGCGCGCTGCGGGGAGACGCGGGCGAGGCGGGGGAGAGAGAGGGGGCGGCGACGGGCGGTTACCTGGGCGGCGCGCGGCGGCGAGATTGGCGAGGCGGCGGCGGCTCGCGATGGGGGAGGTGGCGGCGCGATAGGGTAGGGCCAGGGGGCGTGCGCGGGCTAAGAAGGGGTCCACACAGAGTCCTCCCCGGAATCGGCGGCGGCGGTTGGAGTCCGTGCCGGACGCGGCAGGCAGCGGCGAAGTCGGCGCCGACAGGTGGGCCCCACCTGTCGGTGGTCGCGGGGCGGCGACAAATAATATCTGCCGCGCGGGCGGCGGCGGCTGCGCGCGCTGCTGGCTGCTGCGGCTGGGCCGGCTCGGCCCAGCGGCTGCGCTGCCCCCCCTTTTTTTTCCTTTTTTTTTTTCTAATTTCTGTTTAGCTTTTCCCATCGTAACTCCTTCATACGGACTCCGAATCAAGCGATTCTCGTTCCTAAGTTTTTGTAAAAACTAGGAGATCAACCTAGGAACATGTGGTATCTTATTCCACTAGTCTACAAGGGTGGAAAGTACAAGTCCTAGTACACTCCCTCGTAAGAGCATTTTAGTAAAATAAAATAGGGTTTTGAAAGTAGCGCTTTGCCGGAATTAATTCAATCGAAGGTTTTGCATAGAAAACATGATGCAATGATATGAATGATATGCAGAACCAAATCTAAAATTTGGAATGTGACAGTTAGCCCCTCAACTGTTGTGTAATCTCTTTTAGCCCTCCTATAATTTTGGTCAAGGTCCGCCGCTGGCTGCGATGGTCGTGTTTCATGACGGTAACAACTAGAAGGATATGGTCGTGTTTCATGACGGTTACGACTAGAAGGATCTAGTTAACGCAGCAGAAAACAACAATTTTATGTCGACTTGTCGACTTCACATGAAAAGAATAACCACATTTCTAGCTCCTGGCCCTTTTTGTTTTCGAGTTTTCGTGTGGAGCTCTAGCGTCCCGGAATGGCACTTCGGATCGTCACCACAAAGACAGTCGGTAGTCCAGTCCAAACACCTACTCCATTTACGATGGAAAGACAGAAAACAAAGACCACGGATCCAACACGGGGATACCTCAGCCGTCCATACAACTTGCAGTACAAGTCTATTGTCCACACGCATATTCCCTCCTCGTCCCACCACCTCGTGCCACGTCGCCACAAGCCGGGGATTTCCCTCGGCCCGGACGGATCGGCCGGACAGTGACCCCACCCGCCAGCTTCACGTGCCACCAAAGCCAGACGCGTGACGTCGTCGTCTTCCTCTCCCCTTCTCCTCTTCTCTCCTTCCCCAGCCCCCCGCCCGCCTCCTCCTCAAAGTCTCAGCCACTTGCCAACCGCCCAAACGCCTAGCCGTAGCCAATAGCCATGGAGTCCTGGGTAACCCCGATCTCCGGTGGCGGAGGAGGAGGAGGAGCACGCGGGAGAGGGGCGGACGACACCGCCTTCTCCTTCCTCTCCAAGGGGTGGCGCGAGGTGCGGGACTCGGCGAGCGCCGACCTGCGGCTCATGCGCGCGCGCGCCGACTCGCTCCGCACGCTCGCCGACCGGGAGCTCGAGCACCTCCTCGCCTCCGCGTCCGCCTCCGCGGCGCCGCCGCCCTTCGCCGCGGGGGCGCCCATCGCCGAGCTCGAGTTCGTGCGCACGCAGATCCAGCCCAAGATCTCCGAGCTGCGCCGCCAGTACGCCTCGCGGGAGCCCGAGCTGCGACGGAGGGTGCTCGAGCGATGGGTGCCGCCCAGGGGAGCCACCCGCGCCCGCGTCGACCTCTCCGGGATCACCGCCATCCGCAACGCCATCGTCTCCGAGGCCGGCAGCGCCGACAGGTGGAGGCCCGCTGCGTGGAACGGGGAGGAGGAGGAGGAGAAGGAGTGGGAGGTGGTCAGGATGATACGTGGCGGCCTCAAGGAGCTCGAACGCCGGAGCCAGAGCAGCGAACTTCTAGGTGGTTTCCGTGGCACCGGCGACCTCGTCGAGAAATTCAAGTCCAGCCTGGTAATCCCTCCTACACCACAATTGCATTTTTGAGCTAAAAAAAATTAGGATAGAAATGTGGAAGATGCACAAATTGTGGGTGAATAAAATCGTTTGGTACTAGTAAACATACTCCACCTCGGTTGAATGGTTATGTCTTGTAGGTACCGAGTATATAAGAAGTGGCGTTTATCATATTCTGCAAACCTCATTGTTAATCAAACTTCTCATATATATTCTCTCTTTTGGTGCAGAAACCATTTAACATGGAGTCTGATGAATACAAGGTAACCCCTACAAACCATACATAACCCTTTTCATGCTTGCCATTTTGTAATAGAAGAAGAAAGCCGAGAAGGTGCCAAAATTTACAGAAGGAATCACTCAAAATAAAAAAAGAACTGCAAAGCTAGCATAGGCAAGAAAGAAATGCAAAAAATAGAAGAGCTAACCTACAAGACCAAGCAAAACAAGAAAAGGTCCTAGACCATGCGTTTAAGCAACTAAAGGAGTTATGTCAGGAGGCCTAGCATGGAAACCATACAAACTCCGATTCTATATTTTACTGACCGATTGAGAGTAATTGATCATGTGAAGGCACCCTCCTGCATAATTTGACCATGATCGTTCAAAATAATTCCAGGGAAATGTGCACCCAGCATGTGATCATTTTTCTTCAAATGAATATAAGGGTTTTCCTTTGCCTTCGGTTTGTTGGTTATCTGTTTGTTGCCTTTATCTGTTTATTTGGAAACAAGACATGATCTAAAGGATAAATGCCAACTTAAATCTGAATATAAGCTGTTCACGAGGGCTTCACTTTCTTTATGAAAATGTGACATGCCTTGATTTTTTGTAAGCATCTATTTGGATTGTCCCTTAGTACCAAATGGTAGTGTGAAATATCCATAAGAATTAAGAAGCCAACCACCATTTCCATAAAAAAATATGAGTGAATATCGGAAGGAAGGAAATGGAGTATGTTTCTCTTTCACCCTTGCACGTGGCCCTTTCGGTCTATCCACGTCAAAGGTGACACGGCGTCCGGTGGGTTTAATTTGCCATGTATAAACTGACATGTGGATGTCAGATTTAAGGAACATTGTCAAGTGTGTCGAAGTGAACAGTTTGGGTTTAGTGAGAACAATTAGTCCAACAGTAGTGGTTACTGGTTAAGCTATTCTTTCTTTCAATAGTTGTGGTTTTGCGAAATCAATACCCCGATTATTGTATTTTCTGATATTTACTCAAAATTGTATAGAATGAAAAATAAAATTTACCTGGTTTTTATTGCTCGATATATATTGGCTGTGAACTTAATATTGGGGTACCATGCAGGATGTCCCCCCACTATATCTGACTGAAATTCTGGCAAATTTAGTCAAGCAGTCTGGACCATTTTTAGATCAACTTGGTGTACGAAAAGGTAAGGAAAAACACATTTTTACCCTATTTTATTCCTTTTCTAGGAATTGGCCCTCTGACATACTGTTGATACCATGTTGCAGAATTATGTGATAAGCTAGTGGAGACATTGCATAGCAAACAAAATCATTCCCTTTCAGATACATCCTTGCTTGGAAATGATAACTCAGTAGATGAGCTCGATTTAAGAATTGCTAGTGTGTTACAAAGTACTGGCTATCATGCTGATGATGGTTTCTGGAATGAACCTCCAAAATGTGAGGTTGCTGGCAATAAAAGGCACATTGCTGTAGTCACCACAGCAAGCCTGCCATGGATGACAGGAACAGCAGTTAATCCATTATTCCGTGCAGCATATTTGGCAAAAAGTGCAAAACAAGATGTGACACTGGTTGTGCCTTGGCTCTGCAAATCAGATCAAGAACTTGTGTATCCAAATAGCATGACCTTCAGTTCACCGGAAGAGCAGGAAACTTACATAAGAAACTGGCTGGAGGAAAGACTAGGCTTTGAATCGAACTTCAAGATATCCTTTTATCCTGGCAAGGTGATTGCTTGATGCTTTGTACATTGTATGTCCATGTTGTCTCCAATAACTTTTCATTGACATGTCATATGTGTGCTGCAGTTCTCAAAAGAGCGGCGCAGTATCCTTCCTGCAGGGGATACCTCGCAGTTCATTTCGTCAGGTGTAGCTGATATAGCAATACTGGAAGAACCAGAGCATCTCAACTGGTACCATCACGGGAAACGTTGGACTGACAAGTTCAATCATGTAGTCGGCATCGTTCATACAAATTACCTTGAGTATATCAAGAGAGAGAAGAATGGAGCTCTTCAAGCTTTCCTAGTTAAACATATCAACAATTGGGTGACCAGAGCATACTGCGATAAGGTACTGTATCCACTCAAGTGTGGTTTTATTGTCCAGTTGCACTTCATTCTTCCTAACTCTAAAAGCATGTGCAGGTTTTACGTCTCTCTGCAGCAACTCAGGATCTGCCTAAGTCTATTGTCTGTAATGTTCATGGTGTAAATCCAAAGTTCCTTCAGATCGGAGACAAATTGACAGCTGATGTGGAGAACGGGCAGCAGTCATTTTCCAAGGGGGCGTACTTCTTGGGGAAGATGGTCTGGGCCAAAGGTTACAGGGAACTGGTAGATTTGTTGGCCAAACATAAAAGTGACTTGGAAGGATTCAAGTTAGACGTATATGGAAGCGGCGAGGACTCGCAAGAAGTCCACTCTACTGCTAGGAAACTCGATTTGAATCTCAACTTTTTCAAGGGAAGGGATCATGCAGATGATTCACTTCATAGGTAGATATTAATAAGAAATATTTATTATAAAATACTACTATCAATTATTTCACCATTTTCACCGCCTTTTTTCCCCTGATTAGTGACGTAGCACCTTCCTTTTGTGTATTTCCAGGTACAAGGTTTTCATTAACCCAAGCATTAGTGATGTCTTGTGCACAGCAACAGCAGAAGCTCTTGCAATGGGGAAATTTGTCGTCTGCGCAGAGCATCCATCAAATGAATTCTTCATGTCGTTCCCCAACTGCCTGACATACAAAACCTCAGACGAGTTTGTCGCCAGAGTGAAAGAGGCCATGGCTAGAGATCCCCAGCCTCTCACCCCCGAGCAAAGGTTCAACCTTTCGTGGGAGGCAGCGACGGAGAGATTCATGGAGTACTCAGACCTTGACAGGATTCTGAATGACAGTAGCAACCTCCGGCCCGGAGAAAGCAGGACGAGAAGAACCACCCAGCCTAGCTTGTCGAGCGCCGTGGACAGCGGGTTGGCATTTGCGCATCGTTGCCTGACCGCTAGCGAGGTCCTCAGGTTGGCGACGGGGGCAATTCCTGGCACACGCGACTACGATGATGAACACTGTGCTGATATGGGCCTGCTGCCTCCCCAGGTACAGCATCCTGTATATGGCTGGTGACGTGGACATGCATTGTTACTTGTACGTACGTATAGTTGGTGCTGTATATGTATCATGTATGTACATAGTAGATTAGTGGTAACACGCTGTGTATAGCTGTTGTCCTCGTTAATCTATCTTGTAGACTGTTATCTGTAGATTATTTATTGTCACACTTAAAGTTTAGATACTAGCATACTTGGCAAGTGAGCTGTCTTGTAGGTCATCGGTTTCAGCGTGAAGCCAAAAAGGTCCAAAATGCATGGATGAATGCTTCGATGGCTCTGCTTTCTGTGTGCACGAGGGATGACTTATATTTCCTTTTGTGCTTCATTTACTATTATTTGAGTATTTTCTCCATGGGCGAGTTGTTCGATTGATCGACGACGAACAACCAGTCAGAGAGTTGTGCATGTGGTTAGATAGAGAGGGGGGGGGGGGGGGGGGGGGGGGGGGTCTGTAGATGTTCTACATTCCTGCAAGTCAGTGAGCTTCAGTTTTTTTTTTTTTTGAGTTTTGCACCATCTTGTTTCACTCGTATTAGCTGCAGAACGGGCAAAGTAACGAATCCCAGCAACACCAATTATTTGAGGGCGGCACTAGGGCTGAGCCCTAAGTCATGATCGAAAATATGGTCCTTGTATTTCGGTCTATTTAAATTGGGTCTTTTAAAAAATAAAGACCAAAACATTCTTAGATTTTTTACTATCCGTCAAATTTTGGGCACTGATAATTCATGTTCGGGTTAGTTCCGTCAGAACAAAACTTGCATTTGCTGAAAGTTTTGGCAGCATTTCAGCTAATTTGAATATATTTTAAATACATGTATTCATGTCAATTTGCAAGAATAAACATTCAATAGCACCAAACAAAAGTTTCAATACTAATAAACATTCATATCACACAGTTCATAGGCCACATATTTGAAGAGTTTCAGCCGACAACAAAAGAAAACAGCCTCGAATGCGAATAGTCACAAGCTCACTGCCATGAACTAACAAAGGACAATAGGAAATGTTTTTCTCAACAACAACATAAGGTGGAGGCCGAAGTTGTTCAATAAAGATTTGGCTCTCTTGTCAAAATCGGTCGTTTCGGTCCATTCGACTAATAGGAACAAGTGACCAAATTGTACGAACTAAATTTGATCTATAAAATTTGCTACCCAATAATTTGATTGATAATTTCAGTCTCGGTCTTGGTATTTTGAGGTTCGGTTTTCAGTCATCCGTTTTTCTGCCCAGCCCTAGGTGGCACATCCGTAGAGGTCCACAGCAGTTGGACTTGGACCTGAATCAAAGCGGCAGGAGAGACCTAAATACTCTTTACCAAAAGAAAGCTTCTGCATGGAAGGAGGAATGACCAGAATACCCTAGAAATCCGTGCCACATGATCAACTGATCACTGTATACCATCATTTGTGAAACTTGAAAAAAGGAAAATGCAAAACCTCATTAAACACCCTAACACACATCCACAAAATGAATGCACTTGTGAATGTCCTTCAAAGTTCCTGAATATTTATAAAATCCTCTAGTAGTTGTGAGGAGCTAGCAACCCTGTATTTTTTCAAGAAATTTGGATGGACAAAACTTTAACTGTTAACACTCCTTTCTTTTACTGCATTGCTGTAGGGGGGAAACCCCTATGGTGTAGATTTTTCATTTATAAAATAAAACGGTGTGAGTTCTTTCCTTATAAGGAAATAAAATGGTAGATATAATATCTATTAAATCGAGGGATTTATATATCGTAGAATCTCTAAAGTTGAAACTTACTGCTCTGATACTATAGGAAGGTACCAGCACTAACATTTTTGGGATGAAAAAAATCACCTACTTGTGTCGGAACATTGGCCGAACTCACGATCACAGACATGTCCTTTGGATGAGTCATGGAATTGTTCGACAAGAAGGTAAAGGTCATGTTCAATCACCTGTAGCGTTGCACAACGAGGTGAAGTGTGCTATCCACAAGACATTAGGAGATGATGTACAAGTCGTGTTAATTAGTCAGTGTTGAATATAGTAGAATAACCATGCATGCGGTTATGGATTACTTGAGGGTTGATTCTTTTTACTATACAAGTACAAACTTGATCAAAACTTGCAAAGCTAAGTGTAGCTACAAAGCTCTTCCTCAACAAGCTTTGGAAAGAGCAAGGGTGCGTACTTCGTAAACAGCCATACACTTATTTCCATGTGCTAGTTTTTTCGCTAGTTCTCATCAATTAATTTGATTGATCCTCAAGTTGAACTACTTAAAGTACTCAAAACAAAGTTCATTCTAAAGTGCATAAATGATCGATCTACTTATTTGTATACAACATGCAACATCGTACTTTTTGTTTCCCTATTAAGTTCAGCTCGATGGCCTTTTGTGGGGTTGCTTTAGAAGAACAAAAAAGAATAAAGACCTAGTCGGTTAGTTCTTCCGCGGTTGACATGGCCTTGGTTCTCTTGCATCAATGTATTCTATTTTCTGGTTAGTTGGCTTGGTTCTCTTGCATCAAACATAATAAAACGATGACTATTTCCACCCGTAGTTGACATGGCCTTCCTTTTTCAAAAAAAAAAATCTTCTGCTAGACCATGAATTGAGGATATATGGTTCTTAGGTGAAAAATATGTATGTGTTAGACAAAAGTGATTGTGAGTTTGAAACAATGGATACATACAATTTTTATTTTTATTTGGAAAAGAGCATATATTAATATCACACGGATACCAATTACACCCAGCCTCTGCAACAACGCATGTCCTACTGGCAATACGGATGCACACAGTCGAAAAAAGAAGAAAAAATACAAAAAAGAAAAGTCATGCTACAGTAATCTGATCCTTAACAGCAGCGACACTACCACCACCAAAAACAACACCAGAAGTCCAACCCCTCAAAAAGCGACGCCTTTAAGAAGGAAACAGTGCACAAGCGCTGTCATCGCACGATCAAAGATCTTAAGTTTTCACCCTGGAGAAAGTCCTCACTTACAAAACAATGCCTTCTGCAAGACCATTGCGAGGCACAACCAATAAAGGTCAGACCTTGGGTTTTCACCCTGCAAGGTAAGACTGTGAACTCCTCCTATGATGTCGCCCCCTCTAACAGACGCTACTGCGATTCACAGATAACCAATCCAGATCCTTATCGCCAAAAATACTCAATCCACCATAGCTCACCCACATGTCTCTAGCTTCATCACATTCTCCGTATCTGACTTCACCATATGTATCTGTAGGGGTTTCGTAGCATGGAAAACAAAAATTTTCTATCGCATACAAACCAACAATCCAAGATCTATCTACTAGATTGTAGCAACGAGTCGATGGAATAACTTACCCTCGAAGATTCCAAAGTGTTTAACGAGAGCAGATTCTCGTGGGTGATGTGGTCGTACTCTTTCCGATCTCAAGATCGCGTAGACGATCCTTCCGGCGCTGCGTTCCGGCAGCGCTCCCGCAGTCGGTCACACGTTCGGTACTCGACGAAGACCTTTCTCTCCCTTGTTCCAGCAGGCAGCGGAGGTTGTAGCACTCTCCTCGCGATTCCGGCAGCACAACGGCGTGGTACCGGAAGCAGAGGGGAGATCCCGCAGGGCTTCGCCTTAAGCCGGTGCGAGTATGGTGGAGTATGAGAGAGGCTATTAGTGGTCTAGTAATTAGACACACCAATTAGAAGGCTCTAAACCAATTAGAAGGCTCTAAACCGAAGGCTAAAGCAATTAGAAGCTCTAAACCGAAACGGCTCTAAACCGGAGGTAGAAGATAGGAACTTGTGTGTGCTAGGAGGGGAGCCCTGCCCCTCCTTATATAGATGGGAGGGGCCGGCGGCCAAGGGGAGGGGAGTCCCTCCCCAAGTCGGCTTGGTGGTGCGCCGGCCAAGGGAGGAACCCTCCCCCAATTCGGCCTCCACCAATCCTCCTTCTCCTCTTTCCGAAAACTGGCAGTTTGACTTTTGAAACTAGGATTTGAATTAACCCTTTATTTCGGACAGCGATGACACTTAGTACATGATGCAATCATACCAACTTTGATACAACACATTCATGTACCCTCCCCCCCCCCGGAGTGCCGGACATTCCGGAACCTTCTAGAACATTCCCGATGAAAACACCGGAATCATTCCGCAACTCCGAAACGGGACTTTCCTTATATGAATCTTATTCTCCGAACCATTCCGGATCACCTCGTGATATCCCGGATCCCATCCGAGACTCCTAACAACATTCGGTCTCTTTCTCATAATACCATAACTACTCAAACAACGTCGAATCCTTAAGTGTGTCTCCCTACGGTTCGTGAATTATGCGGACATGATCGAGACACTTCTCCGAACAATAACCAATAGAGGAATCTGGAAATTCATATGGCTCCCACATATTTCTACGATTACTTTGCGATCGAATGAACCACTTACATACGATACCAATTTCCCTTTGTCTCACGATAGTTTACTTATCCGAGGTTATGATCGTCGGTATCTCTGCATACCTAGTTCAACCTCGTTACTGATAAGTACTCTTTTCTCATTCCCGTGATATGTGATCCCTTGTGAGCCAGTCACATGCTTGCAATCTAATTGGATGACATTACACCGAGAGGGCCCAGAGTATATCTATCCGTCATATGGATGGACAAATCCCACTCTTGATCCATGTGTCTCAACCAATACTTTCCGAACACTCAATGCCACCTTTATAGCCACCCAGTTACGGTGTGGTGTTTGATGTCATCAAAGCATTCATCCGGTAAAGGTGATAGGCATGATCTCATGGTCGAAGGAATTAGGTTACTATGTATCAGAAAGCATATAGCAATTGAACTATTGAAATGACTTGATCTTTATGCTACGCTTATCTATAGGAGTATGTCCATCACATCATTCTCCTAATGATATGATCCTGTTGTTAATAACATCTCTATGTTCATGATCAGGAAACCATGATCATATATTAACCAACAAGCTAGTTTAACAAGAGGCTTTACTAGGGACTCTTATTTTAGTTTACAAATCACACAAGTATTAATGTTTCCGGTTAATACAATTATAGCATGGTATGTAAACATTTATCATAAGTATGAAGATATGATAATAACCCACTTTATTATTGCCTCTTGGGCATATCTCCAACAGTCTCCCACTTGCACTAGAGTCAATAATCTAGTTTCAAACCTTTGTGTATTCAACACCTATGGCTTTCCGGTGTTGTATGTACACGATTGCTAGTGGTCAACTGATCTCCGGATCTGACACTTCCAGGTCCGTGTGTAATTGCATGTCTTTGCGTCTCTACGCATCACTCATTCTCTAATGAGATGGCTTTGTATAAATTTGGTCTTTCGGTGTGACCTTTAGCTCTTTGGGGTTAAAACATGTTGATAATATTGTCGCACAATATATCTTCATAGTATTATCCCACTGTGAACTACACCTAGTTTGATAACAAACTACTTGACACAAATGCCCTCTTTTGTTGCTAAAATAGCAGTCATATACTTAGCCTTTTGTTGTAGTATCTATCACAATGTCTTAACTTTGGAACTCATCCAAATCCATTATGGAACTCACTTTCCATTATATTGTGCCACCCTTAGTTTAGATTGAGATAAACTAAATTTGTACTTTGTGACAAAGCTAGTATCAATGTAGTACTTTTACAATGAACTAACCATCTATTTGTCACTTCTACAAATATTATACTCTTAGTTCTTCCAAAAGATCATAAGAATATCCTTACTATTGTCCAATGATCATCTTACGAATCATTCTGGTATATGCTCACAACTTTTAGAGCATAGGACATATCTGGATTTGTACATATCACAGTATGATTTGATATAAATACCCTTTGTGATTTCATACATCAAGTATCAATCTATACTTGATTATTTGTTTCACTTTACCAAATGTCAATACACTTGAATATATCATCAACATTGAACTCATTCAATCCTTTCTGTGCGACAAGAACCTTTCTTGTAGTTTCTATATTGAACTCATTCAATATCTTATCTATGTACTTCTGGCACAACCATATTAGCGTCTATTGATGCCTAATATTTGGGTTTTGCCTAAGTCTTTCATCGAGATGAAATTCTTATCTTGTGTTAATAAAAAGATACATCACTGATGGGTTTCGCGGCATAGTAAATCAAAATTTTCTACGGAGCGAACAGAGGGAAAGCCAAGATCTAATCTAGGAGATGCAAACAACGAGAGAGATTGGATTAGATCTTCATACCCTTGAAGATTCGCACAGCGGAACATTCGTCGGAACGTGGGTGATGTAGTCGTACTCGCTTCTCCTCCTCGCGATCCGATCCGATCTAGCACCACAAGTGGCGGTGCCTCCGTGAGATGCACACGTGCAGCACCTCGACGTCTCCTCCTTCCTCGGACCAGCGAGTATGGTGGAGAGATAGATTGGATCTACAACACGACGGCGTGGTGTATATGGTGGAGAATTTCTGCTGCAGGGCTTCGACTACAAACAGTCGGGAGGGAGAGAGGAAGGTAGCAAGGCTGCTAGGGCTTGGAGGAAGGTGTGTGTGGGGGGAGGGGGCGCACCACCCCTCTATATATAGAGGGGGGGCGGCCAGCCCTTGCCCCTCCTCCAAGCCTATCTCTAGTTTAAACAATTTAAACTCTCCCTTATCTAGAAATCCTATCTCTAGTTTAAACGATTTAAACTCTCCCTTATCTAGAAATTCTATCCCGAGATTTAAACGAGTCAAATCTCTCTAGAATCGGCTGGGCCCTATGGGGCCTTGTGCCCCTGGACCAATGCGGCCAGGACACTCCCTCATAGGCCCATGCCCCCTCCCGGAAGGTGGGGCCACGTTGGTCCCCTTCCGGAAGGTTCTAGAAGCTTCCGGTACAATACCGATTAACCCGGAACAATTCCGAACTCCAAAAACCGCACTGCCTTATATGAATCTTATTCTCCGGACCATTCCGGAACCTCTCGTGATATCCCGGATCCCATCCGAGACTCCGAACAAAAATTCATAAACCAATTATCCAATCTATCCTAGCGTCAAGATACGTTAAGTGTGTGACCCTGCGGGTTCGAGAATATGCAGACATGATCTTCTATCAATAATCAACAGCGGGGTCTGGGCACCCATATTGACTCCCACACATTCATCGATGATCATATCGGATGAACCACGATGCCAGGATTCAATCAATCCCATATATATATTCCCTTCGTCTCGCGATATTTTACTTGCCCGAGATTCGATCGTCGGTACCGTCATACCTAGTTCAATCTCGTTCACAACAAGTACTTTACTTGTTCCGTAATCCGATATCACTTTGTGATTAACTCCTTAACCACATGCTTGCAAGCGGTGTTGATATCGATTACCGAGTGGGCCCGAAGTATATCTCTCCGACTTGGGAGGGACAAATTCCATCTCGATACATACAACCCAACAGATACTTTCCGATCACCTGAGAGACACCTTTATGATCACCCTCTCATAGGATGACGTTTGATGACCTCAAAGCTTTCTTCCGATACCAGGGAGTTGCAATATCTCATGGTCTAAGGAATACAATATTTGACATAGGAAAAGCTTCGCAAAGACGAACACGATGACACGATCTAATTGCTCTGCTTTGTTTGGGTCTATCCACCATATCATTCTCCCAATGATATGATCTCATTATCAATTGACAACTCATGTCTATGGTTAGGAAACCTTAACCATCATTGATCAATGAGCTAGTCCATAGAGGCGTACTAGGGACACGGTGTTGTTTACAAACCACACAAGTATTAAAGTTTCCGCTTAATACAATTCTAGCATGGAACATAAACTTTATCATGAACAAGAATTATAATAATAACATATTTATTATTGCCTCTAGGGCATAATTCCAACAATCACTTCCAATCAACAATATGTCTCCTACATAATGTATTAGAAATATGTCTTAGCGCTCCCACTTAATTTCTTGCAAATGCAAGCATCTTCATTGTCTCTGATGAATTTAAACTCTTTTAACAATTTCATCATTGTGAAGATTCCAACTCCGCGATGCTCACTTCAACCATTGAAGTTTGCATATGTTTTTAGCATCCTTTGAATTAACAAAACCCTATGGACCGTGTTAAGCACATGTCCTAGGTAACGATTCTTTTAGAAGAACTTGTTTTGTTTATTCAACTACCATATAACAAAATTATATGTAGTGGTTTCTACATTTATCCGTCTAGACTAAATATCGCTATGAAAGATCAAATCTTGTCATAGTCAACCCTTTGAACATTGTTGTGAACTCTTTCCCAACATGTCGACTATTTAATAGATGTGAAACATCCATGTCTATTTCTTTATAGATCCAAACACAACTGTAAGGTCTTATACCTTTCTCGAGGGTCCTTCAAGTTCAAAACTTGATTTTTCGTGTATGGAACTATCACGGATTTTATGGCTTCAAGCCATTTGACGGAGTCAGGGCTCATCATCGCTTCTTTGCATGTAGTCGGTTCATTATTCTCAAATAATGATTCAACCCTCAAATCTTGGTATTTAATTGTTTACCCGACCTACTTGTTTCAATAGAAACTTTGACTATTGTAACCACAACCTTTGAGGCACGTGAGCCATGAGCATTGTTGCTGCCTCCGGAACACTTTTCGGCGCTGCGCAACTTTGCACATATAGCTAAGGTTCTTTTAACCTTATCAAAGTTCTATTGTCCTCCCACTTAACTTTTCACGAAAAATTCCTTCTCAAAGAAACTTGACGTTCTAAGCGACAAACACTTTTGTCTCCTGGTGTTATGGAGGATTACTTAACAGTTATTCGAAATAACATACAAAGACAGGTTCATCCAACTTTGGTTACAAATATCTTTCTTATGTATAGCATACCAATGTTTAAGAAAGGACTACTTGGGTTTTATCCCAAACCATAACCTTATATGGTGTCATTTCAACGGATTATGATGAAGCTCTTTTCAGTGGAAAAACGGTAATCTCTAAAGCTTTTAATCTTTAAAATACAATGGCAGTTTTATGAATTACACCTTCGATCTTACCATGTCAAACAAGGTTTAATTACATATCTCGAACGCTCCATACTCTTTATGGTGTTTCGGGAAAATGCAAATCCACGGAACGATTCCTTAAATCTTAGGTATTATGCTAAACTCTGTAAGTCAAATATCTTCCTTTATGATCTTTATCATAAACTGTTTATATTCTTGTTACAATGATTTTGCACTTCATCTTGAAAGTCTTTGAACTTTTCAAATGTTTCATACTTTATCCTTATTAAGTAAATATTCATATATTCACTCAAATTTTCGGAGAAAGCACATGAAGTTGAAATCCATCGCTCTTGACTATACATAATGGACTTCGTACAACAATATGTACAAGTTCCAAAAAGCTAGTCATTCGTTCCCTTTTGGCCTATGAACGAAGTTTTAATTATCTCTAGGAAAGTTTCACAAGCGTCATTTGATCAAAATCAAAAGACTCCAAAATTCCATACACATGGAGTTTCTTCATGTTTTCTTTCCAATATAATTTAAACGGCGATGTCACTTCCTAAGTGATCTTTCAATCAATTTGTCTTTCGACATTTTTAGCATTAGTTTTATGGATGTGATTTCTCCAACGAGATTTGTGAATCATCCATCTTTTATGGATTACGACAATTATTTGAACAATCCTTTTGTTCTCATAATACCTGATAAAACAAATCTTGAAGGCAAACTTTGATGTTTAATGAGCAACACAATAACCCTTTATTTGTTCTCAATGAACATCATCACATATTCTTTTGCTAGTTACTTAGGCCATTGTAGTTCATGAATTGTGTTGTTTCGTATGACGATTCACACCAACAAATTCAGTATCAAATACTTAAGAACCACATTGTTTAATAAGCAAAGAATATATCCATAACATGTATATCATCTATATACTTAAACTGAACAATTCTAGTCTTTTCTTTTCTGCCATATATTTATAAGATTTTATTTCAGTATTTCCTTTTCTGTTTGAAAGAATCTATCAATATCAATAGTGGAGTCATACATATGACACATAGTCCAAAGCATGTATAGTTAAATACCAATGTATTTGGACTTGTACTTTGAAGTAGATCACCATCATCAAATGTTTGGTGTTCTTTCAAATTCCTTTCTTTAGTAATCTCTTGGTGTAGTAAACATTTTACCTACATCAAACATTCACCTTTATCATGGAATTATCCAAGATCAAGCTACTTTTAGCTTGTAATGGTGAATCGCGAGTATAATGTTGCTCTCCAAAACCCTTTTGTAGGATTAGGACAACTAGTGTCTCCAACCTTTTGCAAATTCTCATCAAATATGAGAACATGAATTTTGCCATATTATACTCTATCATGTTGCAACCAAAACTTTGTTTCAGATATCACAATATCTTCCACACATCATGGTTTCTGAAACAACTCTTTCAGATCCTAGATAACCTTGATATTAAGACAATCCTTTGAATATCAAGAATCATGGAGACAAATATGATACTTATATACTAACATTTGGAATTGTCACTCTTGTTTTAATACCAATTATTAAACTTCATGGAGTAACTGGAACTTTACTGAAAGTTTGCAATAGGACTTTTAAACTTTAGATTAACACTTCAAAACAATACGATACCAGTTCGTAAAGTAACTAACCAAAATTCTATAGTTCTATCATCTCAATTATAACTAAGCGCAAGGTGGTAAACGGATGCCAATGACTACAACAATTATGCAAATTCACTTTGATTTAGTTTATGATAAATTGAGTTCTAATTAATAATTAAATTAATCTAGGTGAACTCCCACTCAAAACAACATCCCTCACATTGTTTTAGTGATCACACGAACCAAATCCACCACATCAAAACCGATCATCACGAGAGTTGACATAGCTTCAATGGCGAACAATCAACATGTTCATCATATCTCCTATATGACTCATGCTTTACCTTTCGGTGATCCGTGTTCCTGAGACCATGTCTGTACATGCTAGGCTCGTTAAGATCAAACCTTAGCTTCCGCATGAGGAAATCTGGCTTGCCCATGTTGTATACACTTGCAGAATCTAGCACACCCAATCATCACGTGGTGCTTCGAAACAACAAGCTTTAGCAACGGTGCCAACTAAGGGTGAACACTTTATGACTTGAAATTCATGTGCATGAGGGATCATCTTATAATGCTACCGTCGTCTACTAAGCAATACAAGATGCATAAAGGATTAACATCGCATGCAATTCATAATATGTGATATGATATGGCCTTTCTTCTTGTGCTTCCGATCTCCATCTTCAAGCACGAACATGATCTCCATCATCACCGGCATTGCATCAAGGTCAATGACGCTGCTCCATGGTTGTCGTCCACCGGCTTCAACTATTACAACTACTTTGAATAGACACGCGGGTCTTAACAGAAATTAAAGACAACCATATGGCTCCTGCCGGTTGCCGACTTACAATAAGGAACATTGCATACATCATATATAATCACAATCATGGCCATATCACATCACTGCACGCCCCTGCAAAACAAAGTTAGACGCCTCTACTTTCTTTGCATATTTTACGTGGTTTGGGGCTTTCAATAAGTGTCGTTCTAACTTACGAACAAGAACCACAACATTGATACTAGTATTGTTAATCTCCCGTTGTAAATTGGATCTTAACTATGCTAGGAGAAACAGGCACCCGCAAAGCCACTTATGCAATACAAGTTGCATGTCAAGCGTGGAGCAAGTCTCATGAACGATGTCATGTAAGGTTAGCCCGGGCCGCTTCATCCCAACATACCGCAAGATGCAAAGTACACAAGAAGCAATCGACAATAAAAGCATCAACGCCCACAATGACCATTGTGTTCTACTCGTGCAACAGATCTACATATAGACACGGCTCTGATACCACTGTAGGGGTTTCGTAGCATGGAAAACAAAAAATTTCTATCGCATACAAACCAACAAGCCAAGATCTATCTACTAGATTGTAGCAACGAGTCGATGGAATAACTTACCCTCGAAGATTCCAAAGTGTTTAACGAGAGCAGATTCTCGTGGGTGATGTAGTCGTACTCTTTCCGATCTCAAGATCGCGTAGACGATCCTTCCGGCGCTGCGTTCCGGCAGCGCTCCCGCAGTCGGTCACACGTTCGGTACTCGACGAAGACCTTCCTCTCCCTTGTTCCAGCAGGCAGCGGAGGTTGTAGCACTCTCCTCGCGATTCCGGCAGCATAACGGCGTGGTACCAGAAGTAGAGGGGAGATCCCGCAGGGCTTCGCCTTAAGCCGGTGCGAGTATGGTGGAGTATGAGAGAGGCTATTAGTGGTCTAGTAATTAGACACACCAATTAGAAGGCTCTAAACCAATTAGAAGGCTCTAAACCGAAGGCTAAAGCAATTAGAAGCTCTAAACCGAAACGGCTCTAAACCGGAGGTAGAAGACAGGAACTTGTGTGTGCTAGGAGGGGAGCCCTGCCCCTCCTTATATAGATGGGAGGGGCCGGCGGCCAAGGGGAGGGGAGTCCCTCCCCAAGTCGGCTTGGTGGTGCGCCGGCCAAGGGAGGAACCCTCCCCCAATTCGGCCTCCACCAATCCTCCTTCTCCTCTTTCCGAAAACTGGCAGTTTGACTTTTCAAACTAGCCGTTTGACTTTTCAAACTAGGATTTGAATTAACCCTTTATTTCGGACAGCGATGACACTTAGTACATGATGCAATCATACCAACTTTGATACAACACATTCATGTACCCTGCCCCCTGGAGTGCCGGACATTCCGGAACCTTCTAGAACATTCCCGATGAAAACACCGGAATCATTCCACAACTCCGAAACGGGACTTTCCTTATATGAATATTATTCTCCGGACCATTCCGGATCACCTCGTGATATCCCGGATCCCATCCGAGACTCCGAACAACATTCGGTCTCTTTCTCATAATACCATAACTACTCAAACAACGTCGAATCCTTAAGTGTGTCTCCCTATGGTTCGTGAATTATGCGGACATGATCGAGACACTTCTCCGAACAATAACCAATAGAGGAATCTGGAAATTCATATGGCTCCCACATATTTCTACGATTACTTTGCGATCGAATGAACCACTTACATACGATACCAATTTCTCTTTGTCTCACGATAGTTTACTTATCCGAGGTTATGATCGTCGGTATCTCTGCATACCTAGTTCAACCTCGTTACCGATAAGTACTCTTTTCTCGTTCCCATGATATGTGATCCCTTGTGAGCCACTCACATGCTTGCAATCTAATTGGATGACATTACACCGAGAGGGCCCAGAGTATATCTATCCGTCATATGGATGGACAAATCCCACTCTTGATCCATGTGTCTCAACCAATACTTTCCGAACACTCAATGCCACCTTTATAGCCACCCAGTTACGGTGTGGTGTTTGATGTCATCAAAGCATTCATCCGGTAAAGGTGATAGGCATGATCTCATGGTCGAAGGAATTAGGTTACTATGTATCAGAAAGCATATAGCAATTGAACTATTGAAATGACTTGATCTTTATGCTACGCTTATCTATAGGAGTATGTCCATCACATCATTCTCCTAATGATATGATCGTGTTGTTAATAACATCTCTATGTTCATGATCAGGAAACCATGATCATATATTAACCAACAAGCTAGTTTAACAAGAGGCTTTACTAGGGACTCTTATTTTAGTTTACAAATCACACAAGTATTAATGTTTCCGGTTAATACAATTATAGCATGGTATGTAAACATTTATCATAAGTATGAAGATATGATAATAACCCACTTTATTATTGCCTCTTGGGCATATCTCCAACAGTATCGTCATAGACATGTCACATGATGGTAACAGGTAGCAGAACTTCACCACGCTCCCACTGAAACCAAATTGTCAGCAAAAAACCACAGGTGCGTATGACCGAATTCCTTTCGATCGAGCAAGCTCCAGGCATATGCGCCCATGGGAGTTCGCCGGCGGAGCCTTCCGGAACCAGCCACTCCGGCCAAATCAATGGATACACGCATCAAATAGATCTTCGTCTTGGTGTGAGAGGAATTCCAGGACCACCCCCTTTATTCAAATCGGGTTGGCATTCCCCTCGCCATCCGTCGGCAACCTGCAAGATCCGCCGCACCAAACCCTACCAGCAGCCTTGTGGCCAGGCTAGTACCGAGAGAGATGGCAACAGAGCAGGGACGACCCCCACCGGATCCGGCCCTACCAGCAGCGAAGAGGTCCGGAAAGGCGACGCCGGAGCACCAGATCTCAAGATCTAGGGTTTCCAGCACCAACCGGCTTGGCCCTGGACTTCCACCGCCGGTCATGGCGCCGCCGGGAAGGACCTCCGCCACCACCCCAACCAGGGATGCTGCCCTAGTTGCTAGCCGTCGTCGATCCAACCACATCTGCCCCGACAGCCATGTCGGCTAACTCCGGCCTCCATCCACCCTGGACCACCTTTAGCGGCCGGACCCGCCGCCACCGCGGCGAGGCCGGTGGCAGCAGCGGCGCAAGGAACAGCGGCGGCGGGGGAGCTTTGGCAGCGGCGCCCCCGGTGTCTCCCTGGGGTGCGACACGCGTTTTTTTTCTCGGGAGGTCCGACTACATCTGTCATAATTTATCATAATTACATTTGTCATGGTTTTGTGCAAGCTTAAATTTGTAGCCATTACGTATCGTAACACCAAAATATCCATGTTCTCCATTCAACTTGTAGCTAGGCAGACAGAAAGATCAATGTTAGTCGCATTCCCAATCTCAACCCCCTTTCATCGGATCTTCTTCCAGGATCTGCTATAAACAGGATCCGAAAATCTGCGACGATAACATGATACACTCCTGATGTACACTGTTCGCAAATCTCTGACCCAAATAAATTCTTATTTGCAAGGCACATCTTCACTAGAACTAAAATCCAGTAACAACTGGTTAATGATATATTACGGGCTGGTAGGACAAATTTGCACATGGCAACATCAAATAAGCACTTGATCTGAGCGCAGGAAAGCCTTCACGATTTATTCCAGAAATGTACACCGGTCTTATTCGAGTCTAATGAAGAAACAAATTAACATGACTTTGTATGTTCAGATTGCAACCCAATTAATCAATCAAAATGTGAATGTGCATGCGATGACACATTGTGCAGATAATTACAACGACAAGTTAAAAAAAAGGGAGCAATGTGCTCCTCAGCTCCTAGCAGTGATCGGCGTGATCAAATCAGGACGGGTAATACGCCTTCATGTGCGCTTGGAGGCACGGCGAGTCCTTCCAAACCCTAGCGTGCATCCTGAGCAGCTCCTTGGCCTTGGCCCTGGTCCGCTCGCCGGAGTCCACCTGCAGGACAAGCAGCAGCTTCGCCACCACCCCGACGGTGAGCATCTCCTGAAGCACGGCCGGCGTCGGGGAGTGCCTGGCCACGGCGTGGAGAGCGCGCACCGCGCTCTCGGTGGTGGCCAGCGACACCCTCATAGCCTTCTTGGACACGATGGCCAGCCCGGCCGGATGCGCAACCAGCTCCGACCGCCCCTCGGCGCACCCGCAGAGGTGGTCGATGGCCACCACCGCAAGCTCTGTCTCGTGCCGGCTGCCCTCGTCGAGGAGCATCTCCACGAGCACGGTCATCGCGCCGGATTCCACGGCCTTGACGCGGTTCCTGCCCCACGGGCACATCCGGCAGAGCACCTGCAGCGCCGCCTTCACCGCTTTGGCGGACACCCTGTCGGACACGACGCGCACCACCTCCTGGACCACCTCGGTCCGCACCGTCATCAGCCGCGCCGGCTCCATCACCGACACCATCGCCTTCAGCAGCAGGATGGCGTAGGTGCGTGACCGGTAGCTCGGCCGCCGCAGCACGTACACCAGGGTGTCCAGGAAATCGCCGTTGTTCCTCTCGAGGATCCGGAGCAGGTTCTTCTTGGAGGGCTTAAGCGAGTAGATAACGCTCAGCGCGTCCTCCTCGGGCGAGCTCGTGGACGTCGGGGAATCCAGCAGCCCCAGATCGAACAGGTCTTCGGCCGACTGCTTAGAGGCGGAGCTGGTGGCGTGGTGCCTGACGACGGAGACGAGGAAGTCGACGGCGCCGGGCGTGGCCTCGACGCAGCGCTTGTTGCGGTCGCTCTCGGCGACGATGGCCTTGATCTCCCTGAGCGCGGACAGCTCCTGCTGCCGTCCCGCGCCGCGGCCTGCGTCGACGAGGTCGGCGACGCGGCAGGCGTCGACGGGGGGCCGCGGGGTGGGGAAGCGCTCGACCTCGTGCAGGGCGCACCAGGCCTGGATGAGGCGGCGGAGGGTGTGGTTGGGCGTGGGCTCCCGGTCCTCGGGCGCGAGCTTGGTCCGCGTGACGGGGCAGGTGGCGTGGTGGGCGGCGTCGAAGAGCCAGCGCTCGATGCTGGCGCGGTCGTAGGTGATGCCGGTGGCGAGGGTGACCGGGTCCCGCATGACCTCCAGCGAGATCGGGCACAGGAAGTACGGCGGCACCGCCTCCACCGACGACCCTTGTTCCATTGCTGGCTGTGGGATCGAAGGATTGCAAAGTGTAACGGAGCTGCTGGCTGGTCTGGGAGATTATTGAGTTTAGAAGCTGAGACGAAGCTGGAAGGGAGGTTGACGAAGTTGTTGGAGTTGAAGAAATGTGGGACGGAGGGGAGGCCCGTTTTATAGCCGAGTATGAAGCGAAGAAGTCCACGCGTGTTAATGGAGTAGTATTATTTAGTTGTAGCCAAACACTCGGATTAAAGTTAAACGCGGTGAATTTTTGGGTGCGCCCGATTTACTTACGGTCTCGATCTGTTGCTTAGTGGTGGGTTGGTGCGGTCAGTGTCGGACCCGGAGATCTACGAACTGATTAGTGTTATCCTGGCCATCCATGCTAGTACAGATCCAGAATAATTTAACAAAAAACTTTATAGATCTTGGTCACGAAAAAGTTTAAAATAATTTTATATATATTAAATAGTAGACTCTATTTGAAGAGTACAATCACGAGGAAGTTAAATATGCAAGCAAAATTTAATTTGTATTTTTTATGTGAAAGTTATATTAGATTTTAATTTATTAGTACTCCGCATAAGAGTACCATCTCTGTTCGGGATTATAGGTCCTACGCGCATACCTAGGTTGTTAATTTGACTAACAAAACATAACTTATATATCACAAAAATTATACCATTAGAAAATATAACCTTTAAATTTTTTAATGGTATAATTTTTATGCTATACTATTTATGTTTTGTTGTCTAAATTAGCAACCTAGTTATCCGCGCGGGACTTATAATTCCAAACGGAGGGAGTACATTTAAAGAGGCGAATCTAATAAAGTATTCCGCATAAGATGCATTATCGCGGTCAGTGGGCAATAATGCACGTTAACCATGCATGCGATGGTTTGGATAAGAGTAAATTGCGTGGAATGACTGGTGGAGGAGATCGAGAGTAAAAAACATGGACTGGGTTGGGATTGGATTGACTTGAGGGGGTCGGTGTTGAGCTAGCTTGCCCCCGCTGACCTGACCAGGGCTGGGAGAGAGAGGAGAGCGGGCTCCCCGGCCGTTTTGACTTTCGAGTTGATCCTTCCGCCATTCTCATGCATCCCCTTGCCTGGTCTTACATTTTTCTTCCGCTGGTTTGCCTTTTGAAATATTCCGTTCCTGTGGGTTACATTATTACATGCCGTGGAAGTTTCTGATCCACTATGGCAATTTGCGGTTCTGGAATACCAGAATAGTACTCGCTCTCGATCTCCGGCCGTCCGTGAGGTATAGTAATTTGACCATGCGCAACATAATAAGAAGAAGTAGGTCTTTGAGGGGGAACGGCTCAACCCTCTACGGCGTGACCTCTTGTATATTCATACAGTATTAGGCAACCTGTATTAATACACATACAATACTAGCTGTATAGGTTAGGAATACGTACACAGAAGCTACGGTACATGAGTCTAAAACACCCTCCATCAACCTTACCCGTGTCGAGCAGGTTAAGAATGCACCTAAGGCCTCAAAAAAGTGGCAAGGGCAGTGGTTCCATCAATATATCGGGAACATGATCCTTAGATAAGATAAAGTTTATTTGAAGGAGCTTTGGTGTGCAACCCAGACACCCGATCCCTCACAAAATGAGAATCGACTTTAGTGTGTTTTGTACGTGTATGAAATACCCGATGCGATGGCAGGGATGTAGCGCTGGTATTATCGCACGAAAGAGTTGGAGGTCGATCTTGGAAAATATCCAATTCCTGAAGCAACGATTATACCCAAATGCCTCTGGGCGATCAAATTTGACCCAACGAATACTGCATATCCCCTTTTTGATCGCCAGTCATCTAAGGAACCGGTCTGGTCGATGTTAGAAAAGGTGGAGAAAATTCCAGAGGAGGCTGCCCTAAGATGCAGGCCATGTGACAGAATGAGGTGGTTTTAGCGCAAAACACGCTTAAAAAAAGCCCCATGTGAATCTCGAGGAGTATGAAGATACTGACACGGTCCACAACAAAAGAGATATCCAGTCTCATGGTGGTAAGGTACGAAGGGTTTCGCGTTGTAGGCGCCATTGGGCGTTTTGCCCTCGTTCTTGTCGTAGCGAGAACCACCATGGTTAGGGTTTGCAGGTAGCCATCATGGCTGCACCCTAGCTATACCATGCGATCTTCCAGTGTTACCGGTGTTGCCAGACAAAGATGAGGCCAACGTGCACAACAAAAACTTTGTGAAAGATATAGTCATGTGTCCCATAAAAAATCTCAATGGGAGTCTTCATGGGAGGAGCATGAGTGTGAAGTGTCACTTCAAAACCGGACGGGAAAGGATACATGTACAAGAAGAATTAACCCAGTTCAACAATATGGTGTTGTTTTCATTTGTCATCTCCATTCCGTCGATGAGTACCTCTGATGAGTATGTGGACACGACATATGATGAAGAATGCCAAGTTTTTGAAAGAAAAGGGTGTTTAAATTATGGCTCACCGCTCCTCCAGCAAATTGAACATGGAGAATTATGTGGCTGAGAAGGCGTTCCACATTTATTTGAAACTAAAAGAACATTAAACACATCTAACTTGTGCTTAAATAGATAAAACCAAGTTAAATGACCATAAACATTTGTTGGAATTATGCCCTAGAGGCAATAATAAAGATGTTATTATTATAATTCTTGTTCATGATAAAGTTTATATTCCATGCTAGAATTGTATTAAGCGGAAACTTTAATACTTGTGTGGTTTATGAACAACACTGTGTCCCTAGTATGCCTCTATGGACTAGCTCATTGATTAATGATGGTTAAGGTTTCCTAACCATGGACATGAGTTGTCAATTAATAATGAGATCATATCATTGGGAGAATGATATGGTGGACAGACCCAAACTAAGCGAAGCAATTAGATCGTGTCATCGTGTTCGTCTTTGCGAAGCTTTTCTGATGTCAAATATTGTATTCCTTAGACCATGAGATAATACAACCCCCTGGTATCGGAAGAAAGCTTTGAGGTCATCAAACGTCATCCTATGAGAGGGTGATCATAAAGGTGTCTCTCAGGTGATCGGAAAGTATCTGTTGGGTTGTATGTATCGAGATGGGATTTGTCCCTCCCAAGTCGGAGAGATATACTTCGGGCCCACTCGGTAATCGATATCAACACCGCTTGCAAGCATGTGGTTAAGGAGTTAATCATAAAGTGATATCGGATTACGGAACGAGTAAAGTACTTGTTGTGAACGAGATTGAACTAGGTATGACGGTACCGACGATCGAATCTCGGGCAAGTAAAATATCGCGAGATGAAGGGAATATATATATGGGATTGATTGAATCCTGGCATCGTGGTTCATCCGATATGATCATCGATGAATGTGTGGGAGTCAATATGGGTTTCCAGACCCCGCTGTTGATTATTGATAGAAGATCATGTCTGCATATTCTCGAACCCGCAGGGTCACACACTTAACGTGTCTCGACGCTAGGATAGATTGGATAATTGGTTTATGAGTTTTTGTTCGGAGTCTCGGATGGGATCCGGGACATCACGAGAGGTTCCGGAGTGGTCCGGAGAATAAGATTCATATAAGGCAGTGCAATTTTTGGAGTTCAGAATTGTTCGGGTTAATCGGTATTGTACCGGAAGCTTCTAGAACCTTCCAGAAGGGGACCAACGTGGCCACACTTTCCGGGAGGGGGCATGGGCCTATGAGGGAGTGCCCTGGACGCATTGGGCCAGGGGCATAAGGCCCCATAGGGCCCAGCCGGCCAAAGAGGGTTTAAACTCGAGATAGAGTTTCTAGAAGGGGGGTTTCCTTGCCCCCCACTCCTTATCCTTTGGGGCCGCCGGTTTGGGCTTGGGGGAGGGGCTGGGGCTGCGACCCCCTCTATATAAAGAGGGGTGGGGGCGCACCAAAACCCCACACCTTCCCCTCCAACCCTAGCCGCCCTGCTGCCCTCCTCTCTCCCTCCCGACTGCTTGTAGGCGAAGCCCTGCTGCAGAAATTCTCCACCAATTGCACCGCGCCGTCGCGTTGTAGATCCAACCCATCTCTCCACCATACTTGCTGGACCGAGGAAGGAGGAGACGTCGAGGTGCTGCACGTGTGCATCTCACGGAGGCACCGCCACTTGTGGTGCTAGATCGGATCGGATCGCGAGGAGGAGAAGCGAGTACGACTACATCACCCACGTTCCGACGAACGTTCCGCTGTGCGAACCTTCAAGGGTATGAAGATCTAATCCAATCTCTCTCATTGTTTGCATCTTCTAGATTAGATCTTGGCTTTCCCTCTGTTCGCATCCGTAGAAAATTTTGATTTACTATGCCGCGAAACCCTTCAACATTAGTAAAATTGTTGTAGTAATAATTATTATCACTAAGAGAGGTTTGGACAGAGCTCTGACATTACGTAAGAATTTAGGGTTCCGAGGTGGACTGCTCAACGCTCTATGGTACGGTGTGGCCTCTTCATATATTAGGCAACATGTATAAGTACAAATACAACCCATAACCTTACAAGTTCGGAATATAAAGAAGTTATGACACAACTCTAACCTGCACCTCTAACCTGCACGAAGGATGTCTCTTAGTACCCTCTAGCCATGGTTCTAGAAATGCGAAGAAAGATATATGTGCATTCAAATATGTTTGCAATTTTTCCAAATGGTTGTAAAGATTTACGGTAGGCTATTCTTAAATTTGTCAGGTACTTAGGTGCAAAATGTATACTTAAGTTTTGATGGATATTAGATGCAGGCGGTTGTTAATGGTTACATAGGACATCTATTTTTAGGCTACTGGGTGGTGTCACACTAGCATACTACATAATGGATAACTCTATTCTTTTTTAGATGGTTGATACATGTCTCAACCCTCCGTTAATGTAATACTCTAAATCTTATATTGAACGTTACGATAAAGGAGGCTGTGTGTGTACATTGACGCAGATGTCGGGCTTCTCGTTTCGGAAAAAAACTCAGACGCAAAATCAAATGGGATAATTAACACGAACAGCCTGCACGTCGTCATTGTATGCTGTGGGCAGCCGGGTTTTGGTAGGCGGCCGACGATGATGTTGTTGCGGTCTCACACGGTTCCCTCCTGCAGCAGGCAACAAGGTACCGTATACTACTACAACGTGTGTCGTTTCTGGCCTTAAATTAAATCAAGAAAACCCATTTTTCCTCGGAAAGAAAATTAAATAAAGTATAAGCGATGCATGCATGCACCAACCCGATCGATCGGAGTCGCCGCATTCAAGCCGAGCCTCTGCCATGCACTGCATAGGTGGAGGCGCGATCTGTGACAGGCTGACCGACAGCAACGTACGTAGTACGCGCGCTACACAGCGGCGCCGCCCCCGGCCGCAACTTTGCTCCGCACGCGCGCTGGTCCCACATGTCGGCCCGCTTTGACCACCCCGTCGGTTTTTCAACGCACGCGCGCATAACCATCTCTTTTTTTTTTTGACATGCGCGCATAACCATCTTATTTTAAGCATTCGGAACCTATCACGGGACTTTGCTAATAGCCTTTGTATTTGTCACGTGTAATGCATGCGGCAAGTACGTTTTCTCACCTTTCTCCGATATATTCCGCCGTGGTTGGAAGATTCCTGGCCGGCTCTTCCTACTGCTGCTACTCCAAACAAGTCGCGAAAAAAGAAAAAGAAAAAGTCGATCGATCACCAACTAACTGCTACGTACTTATTACTAATAATAAACTGATCAAATAACAAACTGATCAAATAAAAACGACTGCAGATACTACTCATATCATATTATGGCTATGCGACGAACTGGTTGAGGACCTGCGGTAGATCATGACGCAACTGCGTCGACCCGACCAGCTCTAGGTGATTGGTCGTAGTAAAGGTGACGAAATATTCTACTAGTACCATTTCAGACTTTTTGTTTAGAAAAAATGTTTTACGGTTTCTATTAGCAGCTTGGACGGAATCTCACACTTCTAAAACTAAGCCTGGTTGAAGCCGTCTTATATTGTCACTGTATCTAGTTGCGGATCCGGCTGGATTGTGAGGTAGGGAGGTCCAACTTCGTATAATTTTATTTTGACACAAATGAGACATGTCCACAATACTACTCTCTCTGTTTTATAACATAAGATATTATAATTTTTATAAAAGAAATATATCTACACATATTTTAATATTTATGTTCAGAGTAAAATTACGTACTAAAGGACGTCCAACTCATTTGTTTAACAAAAGTTATACTAACATCTTATATTTTAAAAAGGAGGGAGTAGTATAGAATTTAGCGATAGCTCTATGGTCCTACGGATATATTAGGAACTTATAAGTGAGCCTAGATTTTGCATAAATATGCCTATATTATCTTGAGAAGTAAAAAAAAGTTCACTACATCCAACACATCCATTGTTTGCTTTAAAAGGAAATCGGTGAGGGAAGCCCCAACAACAATTTTGATTTTTAAATAATAAAAACTCAAATTAGTGTCCTCAAGGACTTAAACCTGAGTAATTGGATTGTTTTTTTAAAGGAAGAGTAATTGGATTGTTTTTTTCAAGGAAGAGTAATTGGATCGTATATCCACTCTCTTAACCAAGTGAGTCAGACTTACTTCTTAAGAGATGAACATGAACAAGAAGCCACCTTTCCTTCATGTTTCTGAATAAAGAGTGGCAACATGTTTGTTGCTCTTCATTCTTCAAAATATCGAATTTTAAAAATCTTGGTCCATCAATAATCAATTATAAATTCAAGTATTTGGCTGCAATTCATTAGACCAAAATAATCAATCACCTGCAAATAGGATAACTGTTTTTAGAGAATCATGATACCTAACTCGATCCGCTAACAACTGAGTATCGTAGGAGGATTGGAGTGCATGTTGTGCTGCTAGGATCGTGGAGGTGGGGTGGCGAATGGCGTAGCGATGGTGGTGATACTCATCGAGAGAAGTGTTGGAGATGTGCCCTAGAGGCAATAATAAATGTAGTTATTATTATATCTTTGTGTTTATGATAAATGTTTACATTCATGCTATAATAGTATTAACAAGGAAACATTAATACTTGTGTGATTTGTAAACTAAAATAGAGTCCCTAGTAAAGCCTCTTTATAATACTAGCTTGTTGGTTAATAAATGATTGTGGTTTCCCTATCATGAACATTGAGATGTTATTAACAACAAGATCATATCGTTAGGAGAATAATATGGTGGACATACTCCTATAGATAAGCGTAGCATAAAGATCAAGTCATTTTAATAGTTAAATTGCTATATGCTTTCTGATACATAGTAACCTAATTCCTTCGACCATCAGATCATGCATATCACCTTCACCGGAAGGATGCTTTGATGACATCAAACACCACACCGTAACTGGGTGGCTATAAAGGTGGCATTGAGTGTTCGGAAAGTATTGGTTGAGATACATGGATCAAGAGTGGGATTTGTCCATCCATATGACGGATAGATATACTCTGGGCCCTCTCGGTGGAATGTCATCCAATTAGCTTGCAAGCATGTGACTGGCTCACAAGGGATCACATATCACGGGAACAAGAAAAGAGTACTTATCAGTAACGAGGTTGAACTAGGTATGCAGAGATACTGACGATCATAACCTCGGATAAGTAAACTATCGTGAGACAAAGGGAAATTGGTATCGTATGTAAGTGGTTCATTCGATCGCAAAGTAATCGTAGAAATATGTGGGAGCCATATGAATTTCCAGATTCCTCTATTGGTTATTGTTCGGAGAAGTGTCTCGGTCATGTCCGAACCGTAGGGAGACACACTTAAGGATTCGACGTTGTTTGAGTAGTTATGGAATGATGAGTAAGAGACCGAATGTTGTTCGGAGTCTCGGATGGGATCTGGGATATCACGAGGAGATCCGGAATGGTCCGGAGAATAAGATTCATATAAGGAAAGTCATGTTTCGGGGTTGGAGAATGGTTCCGGTGTTTTCATCGGGAATGTTCTAGAAGGTTCCGGAATGTCCGGCACTCCGGAGGGGAAGGGTACATGAATGTGTCATATCAAGTTGGCATGATTGCATCATGTACTAGGTGTCATCGTTGAACAAAATAAAGGGTTTAATCAAATCCTAGTTTGAAAAGTCAAACGCCAATTTGAAAAGTCAAACGGCTATTTTGTGAGGTGGAGGGGAAGTAGGAAACCTACTTGGGGAGGAGTTCCCTCCCTCCACCGCCGGCCACTTGGGAAACCGAGTTGGGGAGGGACTCCCCTCCCCTGGCGTGCCCCCTCCACCTATATAAGGAGGGGCAGGTCTGCCCCTCCAAGACCTACAACACGCAACCCGCAAACCCTAGCTCCCAGCCGTCGGCGCCGCCACCTCCTGCTGTCGCCGCCACCTAGGGAAACCCTAGCCGCCGACTTGGGATGCTCCAAGCCCTAGCCGCCGGCCCTAGACCCTCCTCCTTGGTGCATCTAAACCCTAGATCGCCGAGGATCTCTCTCATCGTCCACCATACTCGCTCCGGCTTAAGGCGAAGCCCTGCGAGATCTCCCCTCTACTTCCGGTACCACGCCGTTGTGCTGCCGGAATCACGAGGAGAGTGCTACAACCTCCGCTGCCTGCTAGAACAAGGGAGAGGAAGGTCTTCGTCGAGTACCGAACGTGTGACCGACTGCGGAAGCGCTGCCGGAACGCAGCGCCGAAAGGATCGTCTACGTGATCTTGAGATCGGGAAGAGTACGACTACATCACCCACGAGAATCCGCTCTCGTTAAACACTTTGGAATCTTCGAGGGTGAGTTATTCCATCGACTCGTTGCTACAATCTAGTAGATAGATCTTGGCTTGTTTGTTTGTATGCGGTAGAAATTTTTTGTTTTCCATGCTACGAAACCCTACAGTGGTATCAGAGCCGTGTCTATATGTAGATCTGTTGCACGAGTAGAACACAATGGTCATTGTGGGCGTTGATGCTTTTGTTGTCGATTGCTTCTTGTGTACTTTGCATCTTGCGGGATGGTGGGATGAAGCGGCCCGGGCTAACCTTACATGACATCGTTCATGAGACTTGCTCCACGCTTGACATGCAACTTGTATTGTATAAGTGGCTTTGCGGGTGCCTGTTTCTCCCAACATAGTTAAGATTCAATTTAAAACGGGTGATTGATAATACTAGTATCAATGTTGTGGTTCTTGTTCGTAAGTTAGAACGACACTTACTGAAAGCCCCAAACCACGTAAAACATGCAAAGAAAGTAGAGGCGTCTAACTTTGTTTTGCAGGGGTGTGTTGTGATGTGATATGGCCATGATTGTGATTATATTTGATGTATGCAATGTTCCTTATTGTAAGTTGGCAACCGGCATGAGCCATATGGTTGTCTTTAAATTCTGTTAAGACCCGCGTGTCTATTCAAAGTAGTTGTAATAGTTGAAGCCGGTGGACGACAACCATGGAGCAGCGTCATTGACCTTGATGCAATGTCGGTGATGATGGAGATCATGTTCGTGCTTGAATATGGAGATCGTAAGCACAAAGAAGAAAGGCCATTTCATATCACATATTATGAATTGCATGTGATGTTAATCCTTTATGCATCTTGTATTGCTTAGTTAACAACGGTAGCATTATAAGATGATCCCTCATGCACATGAATTTCAAGTTCTTAAGTGTTCATCCTTAGTAAGCACCGTTGCTAAAGCTTGTTGTTTCGAAGCACCACGTGATGATCGGGTGTGTTAGATTCCGAAAGTGTATACAACGTGAGCAAGCCAGATTTGCTCATGCGGAAGCTAAGGTTTGATCTTGACGAGCCTAGCATGTACAGACATGGTCTCGGAACACGAATCACCGAAAGGTAAAGCATGAATCATGTAGTAGATATGATGAACATGTCGATTGTTCGCCATTGAAACTACATCAACTCTCGTGATGATCGGTATTGATGTGGTGGTTTTGGTTCATGTGATCACTAAAACAATGTGAGGGATATTGTTTTGAGTGGGGGTTCACCTAGATTAATTTAACTATTAATTAGAACTCAATTTGTCATAAACTTAGTCTAAACTATTGCAAATATATTGTAGATCAATGGCGGCCCCTACCATCAATTTTAATGCGTTCCTAGAGAAAGAAAAGTTGAAAAACAATGGAAGCAACTTTGCGGATTGGTTCCGCAATTTGAGGATTGTCCTCAGAGCTGGTAATTTGACCAATGTGCTGGATGCACCGCTGGGTGACCCACCTGCAGCTACTGCTACCGATGAAGTAAAGAATGTTTACCTCGCTCGGAAGACTCAGTACTCCACAGTTCAGTGTGCTATCTTGTATGGTTTAGAATCGGAGCTTCAGAAAAGGTTTGAGAATTCAGACCCACATGATATTGTCCGTGATCTCAAATTGATCTTTGAGACTCACGCGGCAATTGAGAGCTATGAGGCTTCTGAAAAGTTCTTTAACTGCAAGATGGAAGAGGGCAGCTCCGTCAGTGAGCATGTGCTTAAGATGTCTGGGCACGCAAACAAACTTCAAAGCTTGGGTATAGTGATTCCTAATGCTTTGGGGATTTATCGTGTCCTCCAATCACTACCACCAAGTTACAAGAACTCTTTGCCATGTTAAAATCTGCAGAAGTGGAGATCAAGAAAGAGCACCAAGTGTTGATGGTCAATAAGACCACCAAATTCAAGAAAGGCAAGTCTAAGCAAAAGGGACACTTCAAGAAGGGTGGTAAGAAAGTTACCGCGCAGACGAAGAAGACCAAGGCTGGACCTAAGCCTGATACTGAGTGCTTTTACTGCAAGGGAGAAGGTCATTGGAAGCGGAATTGCCCAAAGTACTTGGCGGATTTGAAGAACGGAAACATCAAGAAGAAAGGTATATCCGATATACATGTTATTGATGTGTATCTCACTAGTACTCGTAGTAGTGCCTGGGTATTTGATACTGGTTCGGTTGCTCATATTTGTAACTCGAAACAGGTGCTGCAGAATAAACGGAATCTAGCGAAGAACAAGGTGACGATGCGTGTGGGAAATGGATCAAAGGTTGATGTGATCACGGTCGGCACGCTACCCCTTCATCTACCATCGGGATTAGTTTTATACTTAAATAATTGTTATTTGGTGCCTGCGTTAAGCATGAACATTATATCGGGATCTTGTTTATTGCGAGACGGTTACTTGTTTAAGTCCGAGAATAATGGTTGTTCGATTTATATGAGTAATATGTTTTATGCACATGTACCTTTGATAGATGGTCTATTCTTATTGAATCTCGATAGTGGAAATACACATATTAATAACATTGAGGCTAAACGTTTGAAATCGAGCGATAACTCGACCTATATGTGGCATTGTCGTCTTGGTCACATTGGAGTGAAGCATATGAAGAAACTCCATTCCGATGGACTTCTTGAATCACTTGATTTCGAATCACTTGAAAGATGCGAAGCATGACTGATGGGTAAAATGACTAAGACTCCATTTTCTGGTATGATGGAGCGAGCTACGGACTTATTGGAAATCATACATACTGATGTGTGTGGTCCAATGAGTGTAGCATCGCGCGGTGGTTATCGTTATGTTCTTACCTTCACGGATGACTTGAGTAGATATGAGTATATCTATTTCATGAAAAATAAGTCCGAAACTTTCGAGAAGTTTAAGGAATTTCAAAGTGATGTAGAGAATCAACGTAACAAGAAGATTAAATTTCTACGTTCTGATCGTGGAGGTGAATATCTAAGTTACGAGCTTGGCGAGCATTTGAAGAAATGCGGAATACTTTCACAATTGACACCGCCGGGAACACCACAGCGTAATGGTGTGTACGAACGTCGTAATCGAACTCTCTTAGATATGGTTCGTTCTATGATGTCACTTACAGATTTACCGGTATCATTTTGGGGTTATGCATTAGAAACAGCCGCATTCACTTTAAATAGGGCACCATCTAAATCCGTTGAAACGACACCGTATGAATTATGGTTTGGGAAGAAACCTAAACTGTCGTTCCTTAAAGTTTGGGGTTGTGAAGCCTATGTAAAGAAGTTACAGCCGGACAAGCTTGAACCCAAAGCGGAAAAATGCGTCTTCATAGGATACCCGAAGGAAACTATTGGGTATACCTTCTATCATAGATCCGAAGGCAAAATCTTCGTTGCCAAGAATGGATCCTTTCTAGAGAAGGAATTTCTCTCGAAAGAAGTGACTGGAAGGAAAGTAGAACTAGACGAGGTTGTCGAACCTTCTCTCGAAATTGCGATTAGCGCAGGACCGGAAGAAGTTCCTGTGGTGCCTGCACCAATAAGAGAGGAAGCTAATGATGATAATCATGAAACTTCGGTTGTAGTTGCTACAGAGCCTCGCAGGTCAACGAGAACTCGTACCACTCCTGATTGGTATGATCCCGTTATGAATGTCATGTTGGTGGACAACACCGATGACCCTGCGACATATGAGGAAGCGATGATGAGCCCAGATTCCAATAAATGGCAATAAGCCATGAAACCCGAGATTGGATCCATGTACGAAAACCAAGTATGGACTTTGGTGGACTTGTTGGAATTATGCCCTAGAGGCAATAATAAGATGTTATTATTATAATTCTTGTTCATAATAATGTTTATATTCCATGCTAGAGTTGTATTAAGCGGAAACTTTAATACTTGTGTGGTTTGTGAACAACACCGTGTCCCTAGTACGCCTCTGAGGACTCGCTCATTGATTAATGATGGTTAAGGTTTCCTAACCATGGACATGAGTTGTCGATTAATAATGAGATCATATCATTGGGAGAATGATATGATGGACAGACCCAAACTAAGCGAAGCAATTAGATCATGTCATCGTGTTCATCTTTGCGAAGCTTTTCTTATGTCAAATATTGTATTCCTTAGACCATGAGATAAAACAACTCCCTGGTATCGGAAGAAAGCTTTGAGGTCATCAAACGTCATCCTATGAGAGGGTGATCATAAAGGTGTCTCTCAGGTGATCGGAAAGTATCTGTTGGGTTGTATGTATCGAGATGGGATTTATCCCTCCCAAGTCGGAGAGATATACTTCGGGCCCACTCGGTGATCGATATCAACACCGCTTGCAAGCATGTGGTTAAGGAGTTAATCACAAAGTGATATCGGATTACGGAACGAGTAAAGTGCTTGTTGTGAACGAGATTGAACTAGGTATGACGGTACCGACGATCAAATCTCGGGCAAGTAAAATATCGCGAGACGAAGGGAATATATATATGGGATTGATTGAATCCTGGCATCGTGGTTCATCCAATATGATCATCGATGAATGTGTGGGAGTCAATATGGGTTTCCAGACCCCGCTGTTGATTATTGATAGAAGATCATGTCTGCATATTCTCGAACCCGCAGGGTCACACACTTAACGTGTCTCGACGCTAGGATAGATTGGATAATTGGTATATGAGTTTTTGTTCGGAGTCTCGGATGGGATCCGGGACATCACGATAGGTTCCAGAGTGGTCCGGAGAATAAGATTCATATAAGGCAGTGCAGTTTTTGGAGTTCGGAATTGTTCCGGGTTAATCGGTATTGTACCGGAAGCTTCTAGAACCTTTCGAAAGGGGACCAACGTGGCCACACCTTCCGGGAGGGGGCATGGGCCCATGAGGGAGTGCCCTGGCCGCATTGGGCCAGGGGAACAAGGCCCCATAGGTCCCAACCGGCCAGCTAGGGTAAAACCCTAACTAGACCTTCTAGAAGGGGGGGGTCCTTGCCCCCCACTCCTCCTCCTTGTGGCCGCCGGTTTGGACTTGGGGGAGGGGCTAGGGCAGCCGCCCACCCCTCTATATAAAGAGTGCTGGGGGCGCACCACCCCACCACACCTTCCCTCAAGCCCAGTCGCCCTGCTGCCCCTCCTCTCTCTCTCCCTCCCGACTGCGTGTAGGCGAAGCCCTGCTGCAGAAACTCTCCACCATATACACCACGCCGTCGTGTTGTAGATCCAATCCGTCTCTCGACCATACTTGCTGGACCGAGGAAGGAGGAGACGTCGAGGTGCTGCACGTGTGCATCTCACGGAGGCACCGCCACTTGTGGTGCTAGATCGGATCGGATCGCGAGGAGGAGAAGCGAGTACGACTACATCACCCACGTTCCGACGAATGTTCCGCTGTGCGAACCTTCAAGGGTATGAAGATCTAATCCAATCTCTCTCGTTGTTTGCATCTCTTAGATTTGATCTTGGCTTTCCCTCTATTCGCATCCGTAGAAAATTTTGATTTACTATGCCGTGAAACCTTTCAGTGGTATCAGAGCTAGATCTATGCGTAGATGTGTTTCACGAGTAGAACGCAACATGGTTGTTGCGGGCGTTGATGTTTTCTGTTGCAAGCCTCTTGTTTGTGTTCTTCTTATGACGCGGGATAGTGAGATTGAAGCGGTCCAGGCCAACCTTACGCGACGTCGTTCGCGAGACCGGCTCCGCACTTGACGTGTGGCTTGTTCCACACATGCGGCTGGTGGATGTCAGTTTCTCTCACTATAGTTGTCATGGGATTTACACCGGAGTTTGGCAACCATAATATCACCGTTGTGGCTTTCCGTAGGTAAGAATCGTTCTTAGCATCTACTCCCATAAGCCACGTAAAACATGCAACAACAAAGTAGAGGCGTCTAACTTGTTTTTGCAGGGAGTGTTTTCTGTGATATGGTATGGCCCAAGATGTGATGTGTATAATGTATGCGATGATCATGTTTTGTAATGTTTCACGACTTGCATGTCGACGAGTACACAACCGACAGGAGCCATATGGTTGTCTTTATAATTGTGTATGACCTGTGTGTCAACTTCTTATGCGCCATGTAATAGTTTCACTTTATCGCTAAGTAGTTAGCAATAGTTGTAGTTGCTATTCGTGGTGGAGGCAATCATGGTGGAGTGATGGAGATCATGTCGGAACGCACACGATGGAGATCATTTCGCGAAGATTGGCTATACCATGTCACATAAAGTTATATGCATGTGATGTTTATCCTTTTATGTATCTTATTATGCTTAGATCGCGACGGTAGCATTATAAGATGATTCCTCACTTAAAGATCAAGATAAAAACTGTGTTCTCCCCAAGTATGCACCGTTGCGAAAGTTCGTCGTGTCCAAGCATCACGTGATGATCGGGTGCTATAGACTCTACGCTCACATACAACGGGTGCAAGCCAGTTTTGCACACGCGGAAATACTTGGGTCTAACTTGACGAGCCTAGCATGTACAAACATGGCCTCGGAACACATGAACCAAAAGGTTAAGCATGAGTCATATGAATGATATGATCGACACTTCGTTGTCCACCATTGAAACCACATCTCTTCTCGTGAAGATCAGATTAGGTGTGGTGAATTTGGATCGTGTTCACTAAACAACTTGAGGGATGTTGAATTTAGTGGGAGTTCATCTAGTAATTTGATTAAAAGTTGAACTAGTTATCATGAACATAGTCTAATTTGTACTTGCAAATATTGTAGATCAAATGGCTAAGTCCAACTTCAACTTCAACGTTTTTGCTGAGAAGGAAAAGCTTAAAAACAATGGGTCTATCTTCACCAATTGGTTCACAATCTAAGAATCATTCTCTCTGGCGGTCAAAAGGACTATGTCCTTGGGAAAGCGTTAGGTGACCCCCCTGCTGCAACTGCGCCGGCTGATGAGAAAGTTGTCTATCAGTCGTGCAAAGATGATTATGGTGTGATTAAGAGCACCATGTTGTTTGCTATGGAACCGGAACTTCAAAATCGTTTTGAAGACTATCCCGGGCCCTTTGAGATTCTCGAAGAGCTGAAAACCATGTTTCAGACTCAGGCCCGTGCTGAGAGATATGAGATCTCTGAGAAGTTCTTTAACTGCAAGATGGAGGAAGGGAGTTCCGTTAGTGAGCACGCCATTAAGATGATGGGCTACACTCAACGCCTTGAGCAACTGGAATGCACGATTCCAGAGGAGCTCAAGATTGACAGGGTTCTGCAATCACTCCCTCCCAGCTACAAAAGCTTTGTAGTGACTCACAATCAGATTGGTTCCACTGATACGATCGCCGAGCTCTTCGCAAAACTGAAGGCTGCGGAGGTGGACATCAAAAAGGATAATCATGTTTTGATGGTCAACAAGCCCACCTTCAAGAAAGGTAAGGGTGCAAAGAAGCCCTTCAAGAAGGGCGGCGGCAAGCGCACTGCCCCTGCTGAGAAGAATCTCAAGTCTGGTCCTAAGCCGGACACTGAGTGCTTCTATTGCAAGGACAAGGGTCACTGGAAGCGCAACTGTCCGAAGTACTTAGCGGACAAGAAGGCTGGCACCATCAAAGGTATATTTGATATACATGTTATTGATGTTTTCCTTACTAGCCCTCGTTGTAGTGCGTGGGTATTTGATACTGGTTCAGTTGCTAATATTTGTAACTCGAAACAGGAGCTACGGAATAGACGGCGGCTTGCGAGGGATGAGGTGACGATGCGCGTTGGCAACGGATCAAGAGTTGATGTGATGGCCGTCGGCACGCTCTCCTTAGTTTTACCTTCGGGATTAGTTTTAAACCTTAATAAGTGTTATTATGTGCCTGCGTTGAGCATGAACATTATTTCTGGATCTTGTTTATTGCAAGACGGTTATTCATTTAAATCGAAGAATAATGGTTGTTCTATTTATATGAGTAACATCTTTTATGGTCATGCACCTATTGTGAATGGTTTATTTCTTCTAAATCTCGAAAGGGATGAAACACACATCCAAAACATTGAGGCTAAGAGATGCAAAGTAGATAGTGATAATACTACTTATTTGTGGCACTGTCGTCTAGGTCATATTGGTGTAAAGCGCATGAAGAAAGTCCATTCTGATGGACTTTTGGAGTCTCTTGATTTTGAATCATTTGACACATGCGAACCATGCCTCATGGGCAAGATGATCAAAACCCCGTTCTCCGGTATGATGGAGCGAGCAACGGACTTGTTGGAAATCATACATACCGATGTATGCGGACCGATGAGTGTTTCGACGCGCGGTGGATATCGCTATTTTCTCACTTTTACCGATGACTTAAGTAGATATGGGTATATCTATTTAATGAAACATAAATCTGAAACGTTTGAAAAGTTCAAAGAATTTCAGAATGAAGTGGAGAACCATCGTAACAGAAAGATTAAGTTTCTATGATCCGATCGTGGAGGTGAATATTTGAGTTACGATTTTCTCACGCATCTTAAAGCAAGTGGAATCGTTTCACAACTCACGCCACCCGGAACACCACAGCGCAATGGTGTGTCTGAACGCCGGAACCGAACCCTATTAGATATGGTCCGATCGATGATGTCTCTTACTGATTTGCCGTTATCATTTTGGGGTTATGCATTAGAAACCGCTGCATTCACTTTAAACAGGGCACCATCTAAATCCGTTGAGACGACACCGTATAAACTATGGTTTGGTGCTAAACCTAAGTTGTCGTTTCTTAAAGTTTGGGGATGCGAAGCTTACGTCAAGAAGTTGATGCCGGACAAGCTCGAACCCAAAGCGGAGAAATGCGTCTTCATAGGATACCCTAAGGAAACTATTGGGTATACATTCTATCATAGAACCGAAGGCAAAGTGTTTGTCGCAAAGAACGGTTCCTTTCTTGACAAAGAGTTTCTCTCGAAAGAAGTGAGTGGGAGGAAAGTAGAGCTAGACGAGGTTATTGAACCTTCTCTTGAATTGGAGAGTAGCGCAGCACCTGAAATTGTTCCAGTGCCGCCTGCACCAACAATAGAGGAAGCTAATGACAAGGATCATGAAGCTTCGGACGATGCTGCTACTGAACGTCGCAGGTCGACAAGGTCGCGTGCCCCTCCTGAGTGGTACGGCAACCCTGTCTTGTTAGTAGAAGACAGTGAACCTACGAACTATGAGGAAGCGATGATGAGCCCAGACTCTGAGAAATGGCTAGAAGCTATGAAATCCGAATTGGGATCCATGAGCGAAAACCAAGTATGGACTTTGGTGGACCCTCCTAGCGACCGAAAGGCCGTTGAGTGCAAATGGATCTTCGAGAAGAAAACGGACGCGGATGGTAATGTTACCATCTATAAAGCACGGCTTGTCGCGAAAGGTTTTCGACAAGTTCAAGGTGTTGACTACGATGAGACTTTCTCTCCCGTAGCGATGTTTAAGTCCATTCGGATTTTATTAGCAATTGTTGCGTTTCATGATTATGAAATATGGCATATGGATGTCAAGACTGCGTTCCTCAATGGCAACATTGATGAAGAGTTGTATATGATGCAACCCGAAGGTTTTGTCGATCCTAAGGATGCTGATAAAGTATGCAAACTTCAGCGTTCCATTTATGGACTGAAGCAAGCATCTCGGAGTTGGAACCTTCGTTTTGATCAAGTGATCAAGAGCTTTGGATTTGTTCCAAATTGCTACGAAGCTTGTATCTACAAGAAAGTGAGTGGGAGCTCGATGACGTTTCTGGTACTATATGTGGATGACATATTGATTATTGGAAATGGCATCAACATGCTTAATGATGTGAAGAGTTATCTGAACAAGTGTTTTTCAATGAAAGACCTAGGTGAAGCTGCTTATATATTGGGCATCAAAATCTATAGAGATAGACAAAGACGCCTGATAGCTTTAAGCCAGAGTACATACCTAGACAAAGTTCTGAAAAGGTTCAGAATGGATAAGGCAAAGAAAGGTTCACTGACTATGTTGTCAGGTAAGATATTGAGCAAGGCTCAATGTCCAGCTACGGTAAATGATAGGGAAGCTATGAGCAAAGTGCCTTATGCCTCGGCCATAGGTTCTATCATGTATGCCATGCTGTGTACTAGACCGGATGTGTCCAATGCTCTTAGTTTGACGAGCAGGTATCAAAGTGATCCAGGAGTGGAACACTGGACAGCCGTGAAGAACATCCTAAAGTACCTAAATAGAACTAAATAAATGTTCTTAGTCTATGGGGGTGATGAACAGCTCATCGTAAAAGGTTACGTCGACGCTAGTTTCGACACCGACAAGGATGATTCTAAATCTCAGACAGGATATGTGTATATTTTGAGTGGAGGAGCTGTGAGCTGGAGAAGCTGCAAGCAAAGCGTGATCACGGGATCTACAGTAGAAGCAGAATACATGGCTGCTGCAGAAGCGTCAAGTGAAGGAGTTTGGATTAGGAACTTCATCACTGAGCTTGGCGTGGTTCCAACTGCATTGGACCCACTGGAGATATTGTGTGACGACACTGGCGCCATAACACTCGCTAAGGAACCAAGATATCATCCAAAGACCAAGCATATCAACCGCAAGTTTCATATAATCCGAGATTATATAGCAGATGGAGATCTGAAGATTAGCAAAGTACATACAGATCTGAATGTCGCAGATCCATTGACTAAACCTCTTCCATGTGTAAAACATGATCAGCACCTCAGTGCCATGGGTGTGAGATTGTTGCCAAATGTAAACTAGATTATTGATTCTAGTGCAAGTGGGAGATTGTTGGAATTATGCCCTAGAGGCAATAATAAAGATGTTATTATTATAATTCTTGTTCATAATAATGTTTATATTCCATGCTAGAATTGTATTAAGCGGAAACTTTAATACTTGTGTGGTTTGTGAACAACACCGTGTCCCTAGTACGCCTCTGAGGACTAGCTCATTGATTAATGATGGTTAAGGTTTCCTAACCATGGACATGAGTTGTCCATTAATAATGAGATCATATCATTGGGAGAATGATATGATGGACAAACCCAAACTAAGCGAAGCAATTAGATCGTGTGATCGTGTTCATCTTTCCGAAGCTTTTCTTATGTAAAATATTGTATTCCTTAGACCATGAGATAATACAACTCCCTGGTATCGGAAGAAAGCTTTGAGGTCATCAAACTTCATCCTATGAGAGGGTGACCATAAAGGTGTCTCTCAGGTGATCGGAAAGTATCTGTTGGGTTGTATGTATCGAGATGGGATTTGTCCCTCCCAAGTCGGAGAGATATACTTCGGGCCCACTCGGTGATCGATATCAACACCGCTTGCAAGCATGTGGTTAAGGAGTTAATCACAAAGTGATATCGGATTACGAAACGAGTAGAGTACTTGTTGTGAACGAGATTGAACTAGGTATGACGGTACCGACGATCAAATCTCGAGCAAGTAAAATATCGCGAGACGAAGGGAATATATATATGGGATTGATTGAATCCTGGCATCGTGGTTCATCCGATATGATCATCGATGATGTGTGGGAGTCAATATGGGTTTCCAGACCCCGCTGTTGATTATTGATAGAAGATCATGTCTGCATATTCTCGAACCCGCAGGGTCACACACTTAACGTGTCTCGACGCTATGATAGATTGGATAATTGGTATATGAGTTTTTGTTCGGAGTTTCGGATGGGATCCGGGACATCAGGAGAGGTTCCGGAGTGGTCCGGAGAATAAGATTCATATAAGGCAGTGCAGTTTTTGGAGTTCGGAATTGTTCCGGGTTAATCGGTATTGTACCGGAAGCTTCTAGAACCTTCCGGAAGGGGACCAACGTGGCCACACCTTCCGGGAGGGGGCATGGACCCATGAGGGAGTGCCCTGGCCGCATTGGGCCAGGGGCACAAGGCCCCATAGGGCCCAACCGGCCAGCTAGGGTAAAACCCTAACTAGACCTTCTAGAAGGGGGGGGTTCTTGCCCCCCACTCCTCCTCCTTGTGGCCGCCGGTTTGGACTTGGGGGAGGGGCTAGGGCAGCCGCCCACCCCTCTATATAAAGAGTGCTGGGGGCGCACCACCCCACCACACCTTCCCTCAAGCCCAGTCGCCCTGCTGCCCCTCCTCTCTCTCTCCCTCCCGACTGGGTGTAGGCGAAGCCCTGCTGCAGAAACTCTGCACCATATACACCACGCCGTCGTGTTGTAGATCCAATCCGTATCTCCACCATACTTGCTGGACCGAGTGAAAGAACATGTGTGCCCCCATGTGTGGTTTTGGTAATTAATGACAATGTTTTATGGACTTATGTTTGCATTGAGTTTTACTTGTAGGATTTGTCCATAGACAATGCTTGAACCATATGGTGGCTTCAAGGTTGGAATAAGAATAAAGTGAAGAAGATCAAGTGTTGATCAAGGTTTCTTAAGATGATCTCAAGTGTATCGTTCCATCCTTATGGTGATCATGGATATGTGAAGATATGCCTAAAAGAGAGGCTCTTCCATAGTGGAGTGTGGGGGAGCATCTTCACCAAGCTAGTGCAATCAAGAAATGTGCTCCATCTTGAGGTGTGGAATATACAAGGCAAAGGTTTGTTATTGATAGGGTTTCTTTCTCACTGGTCTCGCGGTGTTAGTTGGAGAGACCGGTTTATAGGATAGATAACCGTACTATCAAGAGGGGCTCTCAAGTGAGTAACTTGATCATATCCCTCGGTGAGAGCTCAAACCTTTGCATACTTGACATCATATTTCTTGTTTCTTATTTGGTTCTTATCCATGAGAGGATTTAGATATTGTGTCAATCTCTATGACAAGCTTAAGTCCATCGAAAACGGATTTCTTATGCATTCTCTATTGTGTTTTCGATATTGGAGGTTTTACCGGGTTGTCTTTTATAGATAGGTTAAACCTTTCATCATTTGGTTCTATTCTCCATTGCTGGACTATGATGGTTCCCTGCATGATCTTGTAGAGATTGTTACTATCTTCGAAACGAGCCCAAGATCATCAAAATCGGAGTCCGGATGAAAAAGTTATGATGGTTTCAGTTTTGCTGTTCCTGCCAGTTTTCAGGGGGGCGGATTATCCGGCCATGGGGGCGGATTATCCGGCCCAATTTTTGGAAAACGGCTAAGGACTTTGAGGCGTGGCTCCCAGTAATGGGGGCGGATTTTCTGGTCCTTCGGGGGCGGATTATCCGCCCCAAAAATCCGCCCCTATACTGAGGGTCGCACCGCGAAGTCCTTAGCCATTTTTTTGGTCCGGGGAACCCGGAATATCCGGGGGAGGGGCGGATTATCCGGCCTGGAAGGTCCCAAACGGTCATATTTCGTTGGGGAGGGGTATAAATAGACCCCTTCTTCCTCCTTAGGCCAGTGACTTGCATTCTCTCTCTCCTCCATTGTTTTGACCTTCAAGAGCTTGCAAATACTCTCAATCCCTCCCATATTTCTTGAATCTTTTTGGGGGATTTGAAAGGGGAGATCTAGATCTACAACTCCACCAATCCATCTCTCCTCTATGTGAGGGGAACATATTGGGATCTAGATCTTGGGGTTTCTTTTGTGGATTTCCAAGTGTGTTCTTCCTCTCTTATTCTCCCACTAGCTTTTGTAGATTTTTTGGAATTTGGGAGAGAAGGACTTGAGCACTTCTTGTGTTCTTGCCATTGCATTTGGTGCATCGGTTTGAGTTTTCCTCGGAGGATTTGGTGAGTGAAATTTGAGAAGCTTTTTACTCTTGGGTTCTTGGAACCCTAGACGGTTTGTTGGTGTTGCAGGTTGTGGCCTTGGTGGCGTTTGTTGGGAGCCTCTGATTAAGTTGTGGAGAAGTGCCCCAACCTTGTGAGAGGTTCCGGTTGCCACCGACAAGTGCACCGATAGTGGAAGTGTGGATCGATCCCGTTGGGGTTAGATTCACCGGAGAATAAGGGAGGCCTTTTGTGGCGTAGGTGGTTTGATACCACCCCCTCTCCAACGAGACGTACTCTCTTTATGGGAGGAACTCGGTAATAAATCATCGTCTCCGCGTGCCTCGGTTATCTCTATACCGAGCTATTTACTTATGCACTTTACTTTGTGATAGCCTTCGTGCTTGAATTATTATATCTAGCTATCTCATAGTTGCTTGTTTTTCTTAGCATAAGTTGTTGGTGCACATAGGTGAACCGTAGTTTATATAGGTTTTGTGCTTGACAAAGTAAACGCTAGTTTTATTCCGCCTTTGTTAAGCCCATCTCGTAAAAGTTTTAAACCGCCTATTCACCCCCCCCCCCTCTAGGCGGCATCTGTATCCTTTTCAATTGGTATCAGAGCCCAGTCTCTCTTTTTAGGCTTCACCGCCTTGAGAGTAAAGATGTCGGCTAGGGGATTAGTGCACAATGACATGTTCTTATTCGATGGCACAAATTATGATATATTGAAAACTCGTATGCTTATTCATTTTCGGGACATCGACCCAAATTTGGAGCGTATTGTAGATATAGGTTTTTCTCCTCCTATGGATTTCAAAAATCTATCTTGTGAGGATGATAAAAACTTATATCTCGATGCTCAAGCTTCTAATGTGCTTGTTAATGCTTTGAGCTATGTAGTTACCTCTTCAATCATTCCTTTTTGGAGCGCTAATGAGTTATGGACAAAACTTCAAGATAAATATGTTGTGTCCAATATTGTTGAGGATGATTGTGTTGCTTCCACTTCCGGTCAAGATGAGTTCTCATCTTCTACCACTTCACCAACATGTGATTTTTCACAAGGTAATGATATGGTGAGTGGTGATAGAAATTGCAATTTGGATAGTGTGCTTACTATTTATAATTCATCATCTCTATCTAGTTGCAATGATCTATCTTTGGACTTTAACACTTCTAGCACTACAAACTTCTTACATGCTTGTGTTAATAGTCCTTGCATATCATGTAGAAATGACTTGAATAAATCTCATGATGATATGATTGTGTTTTCTTGTTGCCATGATAAAAATGCTTCTATTTCCTCTAGTGCTTGTGTTGCTAACCATGTAGAGGAAACCAAGATTCTATGGGCCAAGACAAGGTTTTGAATGAAGCCACAAATGCAATCTCGTCTTCACCTTCTTCCGGTACCCACCTATGCCTTATGGCTAGGGATTCAAAGGTAACTCCTACTTTGGAACCCATTACCTCTTGTGATGAGGAGGATGTGGATAATGTGAAAGAAGAGCTTGATATTGATGATTTATATGAAAAGGGTGAGATTGTTTATCGTGCCGTTGTTAAGAACAATATTGCATGCTCTAACTTTGTTGAAATCTTGGACTTTGCTATTAAGAGCAAGGAACATATTGATAAGTTAGAAGCACAAATTGAGGAGCAAGAAAACATAATTGATGAAAAGTTTGCGCTTGAGCGTGAGTATGCTAATGAAATTGCTCAACTAAAGGACTCCCTTGAAGAAGAACAAACCACCAAAGAATCTCTTGAGGAGACTTTTACTCTAGAATTATCTAGAGTAAAGGAATACCATGATAGAGAACTTGCGGTGGCAAACTCCTACAAGATTAAAAATGATGAACTTGACGTTGCTTATGCTAAACTTGTTGAGGATTTTAAGCACCTCGAAAATGGCTCTCGGGTCGTTAAGAGGGAGCTCATCAAACTCACCGAGTCACATGAGCAACTTAAAGCTTCATACTCAAAAGAGCTTGCCAAGTTGCCCTCACCTCTTGCTAATAGTGATGATGCTTGTGCTACTAACTCTATTTCTTGTGAAGCATCTAATTTGAAGGAGAATGTTGAGCTAAAGGATCAACTTGCGTTGCTAACTAGCAACTATGGGAAATTAGAAGAAAGTCATGTTAAGCTCTCGAGCTCGCATGAGGATCTTCTAGTCTCCCATGGTAGGCTAAAGTTAGATCATGAGGCCATCGTGTCAAAGGTAACATCTAGTGGACCTCATGTGGACATTAGCACTGTATTTACTCCAAATGTTATATTGCCATGTGCTAGTCCTTGTAATTCATCCTCTCACAACCATGCTATATCTCGTGATGAATTATATTTTGTGCCTTGTTGCTCTAACAATGTAGCATCTACTTCCTCTAGTACTTTTGTTGAAACTAACCATGTAGAGGAAATCAAAGAGCTCAAGGATCAAGTCACTTCTTTGAAGAATGACTTGAAAAAGGGTCATCAAGGGAAGGCCGCACTCGACAAAATCTTGAGTGTGCAAAAATCCCCCAATGACAAGAGTGGGCTTGGATTCAACTCCAATGTCAAGAACAAGTCCACTATCAAGTTGAAGCATAAGGGAAACAAGAAAAATGGCCAATTTCAAGTCAAGAATCCGGCCAACATTGTTTGCTTCAAGTGCAAGGAAGAAGGGCACCATGTTAGATCTTGCCCATTGAAGAAAAAGCCTCTTAGTGTGAAGCAACAAGGGAAGCGGAATCAAACCCCACCTCAAGTCATTGACGGGCCTCTTCCTAAGAGGACTACTCGAGCTCTTCCTCGAGTTGTGGCTTCACCTAAGAAGAAATATGGCAAGATAAGAACTTGCTACATATGTCGTGAGAAGGGGCACATTTCTTCCTCATGCACTATTGGTATCTCCTCATCCAATCCTATCATTATTGATGATGCTTATTCTCTTTGTAAGGATGAGGTTGGCAATGTGTTTGCCAAATTTGTTGGTGCCCAATGTGGTGTCAAGAAAAGAACCATTTGGGTGGCCAAGCCTATTGTTACTAACTTCTTAGGATCCAACTTGCTTGGGGACCATCTAGCTAAAACTTGATCAATAGGTGTTGGTTGGAGGGCATTGGAGACTTGGTTACATTATGAAGAATTGAGGGATCTTCATCTAGTGTAATTGTCAAGTCAAGTCATGTGGATTATATTGCCTCTACTTTATATCCAATGTTCCTCCTTGCGGTAACATATGCTTAACTCATTACATTGAAAGTTACTCGCCCCCTTGTGCATGTGTTGGTTTTGTATCTTCCATGCTCTTGTACATGTTGTGATTTCCACTTAATTATCTTGAGGAATCAAGCATATTTTTTTGTATGATTAGGTGGCACACCATGTATGTGTGTTTCTTATGATTGAGCCTTTCTTGGTTATATTTGGTATCTTATTTGGCTCTTGTGAGAGATTAATGGACTATCCCATTTTGGGGGAGTGTTATGCTCGGGCATTCCACAATCCTAAAAATGTGTGTACATGAGAAATTTAAGTTCTATAATGTCCATTAATTATATCTATTTGGATCCGTTGCCTCGTGTTGGTTTTATGGTAGTATCACATTATTGGGGAGTCATATGCTTAGTGCATATTACAATCCAAAAAAATGTGAATATTCGAGGTTGTGTCACTTAGAATTGATATGGATAATTATCTAGCGCCTATGTGACACATTAGCTCATACAAGTTCCAATTTGCTTGAATGCATTTATTGATCATATTTTGGATCTTGTATATGAGAGTGTTTCTTGGTATGTGTTTCCTCATATTTAGATCTCTATATCTTCATGGAAACCATTTGCTTCAAGTTAATCTAATCACTAGTGATTGTGTGACTATTGGAAGCTACCAAGAATCTTGTTTGAAGTATCATGCTTAATTATTATATTTTGTTATATGCTTCTTGTTGTGACTATGATCTTGGATATCCATGCAAGCTACCTTGGGAAAATTATTCCCAATATTTCTTGTCCTTGGACAATGAGTACTCAATTTATGGTAGAATTTATTGATCATATTCACTTTGGCCTTTGTTTAATTTTATCCTATCTTTGGCCAAGAAAATGTTTTGTGTTGTCTCCCAAGCCTTCCTTGCTTCTTTTGGATCTTCTTATTTTATTGATGTCCTCTTGTGTTTTACTTATTGTAGGTAGTAGTGATGATCCCATTTGTGTGCATTTTTCATTCAAAAGAAAATTCTATATAATGTACTACTTATGGGTGAGCTCTCCTATATTATCTAGCACAATCTTTTTATGCTTCCTTGTTTGATCCATGTCGAGTTTTATGTGCTTGTAAGTTGGATCTATTCGTTTTGGTATTTTGTGCCATCATGAAAAGTTTGGAGAGTTTGGTTTACTTGTTGGAACCTTACTCTTTTTGGGAGTTGGTTTTGTCCTTTTATGTGATTTATTGTATATCTTCCTTGTGTGTGCTTGTTTCATTATGGGCATATGTCTTTGTGATGTTTCCATTTAGAAACATACACACATATGTGAAGATAATGTTATTTGATTTTTAATCCTTGGAGACCACCTTTCTATTCCTTTTGATTCTTTGGTGGCTTCCAAATTTAATTGCCTATGGGTGCTTGTTCCTATTGTTTGCATCTTTGGGCACTCATATTTGTTCTCTCATGCTTGTATTGTTCAATGAACTTGGATGAGTGAGGATTCCATGGTTATGCACCTTGTTCCCAAATGCAATTATCATAATTGGTGCATTATCTTCGGGGAGCTCATCTAATTCATTTAATAATTCTCATTTATCTTCTGTCTCATTTATTGTGCCTTAGATGTTTATGGGGGAGTGAGGATTCCATATTTGTGCATTTTTGTATTTAAATACACCGATTTTAAAGTATGCACAAATATTGTGGAGCTTATCTATTTTCTATTTAAAACACTCTTTTGCTCATATCATAATATCTTGTAGTTTCCATTTGGACTCATTTGTTATTTTCAAATTGGTTTGTCGGATCTTGTGATTCCTTGCGTCTTTTATTTTATTCCTTTGGCAATCTTCGGGTCCTCTATATAGTTCTACTCCCTCCAAATTATTCATCATTGTATATGTGCGAAGACACACCTTTGGAGGAATTATTACTATATTGGTCGTCTAGAACTATTCACCCATTTTGGCAATCGATGCCAATGGGGGAGATGTTTTGGAGGGTTTAAGGGAAGTTTGTTCTTAAGCATTTTCCTCTCATGCTCTTACATCTTTGTTGTTGCTTTGCATGATGAATATATAGAGGAAACTCCACCAACGGTAATGGTTCATCACACACGCATATATTATGGGGGAGCTTGCTCTATATATTATGGGCGTACCAACATCACATACTTGTGTAGTATTTGATGTTGGCGCAACCATTTTTTCGTTAAGTTGATTATATAAACCCTCTCAAAGGATTGTCATCAATTACCAAAATGGGGGAGATTGAAAGAACATGTGTGCCCCCATGTGTGGTTTTGGTAATTAATGACAATGTTTTATGGACTTATGTTTGCATTGAGTTTTACTTGTAGGATTTGTCCATAGACAATGCTTGAACCATATGGTGGCTTCAAGGTTGGAATAAGAATAAAGTGAAGAAGATCAAGTGTTGATCAAGGTTTCTTAAGATGATCTCAAGTGTATCGTTCCATCCTTATGGTGATCATGGATATGTGAAGATATGCCTAAAAGAGAGGCTCTTCCATAGTGGAGTGTGGGGGAGCATCTTCACCAAGCTAGTGCAATCAAGAAATGTGCTCCATCCTGAGGTGTGGAATATACAAGGCAAAGGTTTGCTATTGATAGGGTTTCTTTCTCACTGGTCTCGCGGTGTTAGTTGGAGAGACCGGTTTATAGGATAGATAACCGTACTATCAAGAGGGGCTCTCAAGTGAGTAACTTGATCATATCCCTCGGTGAGAGCTCAAACCTTTGCATACTTGACATCATATTTCTTGTTTATTATTTGGTTCTTATCCATGAGAGGATTTAGATATTGTGTCAATCTCTATGACAAGCTTAAGTCCATCGAAAACGGATTTCTTATGCATTCTCTATTGTGTTTTCGATATTGGAGGTTTTACCGGGTTGTCTTTTATAGATAGGTTAAACCTTTCATAATTTGGTTCTATTCTCCATTGCTGGACTATGATGGTTCCCTGCATGATCTTGTAGAGATTGTTACTATCTTCGAAACGAGCCCAAGATCATCAAAATCGGAGTCCGGATGAAAAAGTTATGATGGTTTCAGTTTTGCTGTTCCTGCCAGTTTTCAGGGGGGCGGATTATCCGGCCATGGGGGCGGATTATCCGGCCCAATTTTTGGAAAACGGCTAAGGACTTTGAGGCGTGGCTCCCAGTAATGGGGGCGGATTTTCTGGTCCTTCGGGGGCGGATTATCCGCCCCAAAAATCCGCCCCTATACTGAGGGTCGCACCGCGAAGTCCTTAGCCATTTTTTTGGTCCGGGGAACCCGGAATATCCGGGGGAGGGGCGGATTATCCGGCCTGGAAGGTCCCAAACGGTCATATTTCGTTGGGGAGGGGTATAAATAGACCCCTTCTTCCTCCTTAGGCCAGTGACTTGCATTCTCTCTCTCCTCCATTGTTTTGACCTTCAAGAGCTTGCAAATACTCTCAATCCCTCCCATATTTCTTGAATCTTTTTGGGGGATTTGAAAGGGGAGATCTAGATCTACAACTCCACCAATCCATCTCTCCTCTATGTGAGGGGAACATATTGGGATCTAGATCTTGGGGTTTCTTTTGTGGATTTCCAAGTGTGTTCTTCCTCTCTTATTCTCCCACTAGCTTTTGTAGCTTTTTTGGAATTTGGGAGAGAAGGACTTGAGCACTTCTTGTGTTCTTGCCATTGCATTTGGTGCATCGGTTTGAGTTCTCCTCGGAGGATTTGGTGAGTGAAAGTTGAGAAGCTTTTTACTCTTGGGTTCTTGGAACCCTAGACGGTTTGTTGGTGTTGCAGGTTGTGGCCTTGGTGGCGTTTGTTGGGAGCCTCCGATTAAGTTGTGGAGAAGTGCCCCAACCTTGTGAGAGGTTCCGGTTGCCACCGACAAGTGCACCGATAGTGGAAGTGTGGATCGATCCCGTTGGGTTGAGATTCACCGGAGAATAAGGGAGGCCTTTTGTGGCGTAGGTGGTTTGATACCACCCCCTCTCCAACGAGACGTACTCTCTTTATGGGAGGAACTCGGTAATAAATCATCGTCTCCGCGTGCCTCGGTTATCTCTATACCGAGCTATTTACTTATGCACTTTACTTTGTGATAGCCTTCGTGCTTGAATTATTATATCTAGCTATCTCATAGTTGCTTGTTTTTCTTAGCATAAGTTGTTGGTGCACATAGGTGAACCGTAGTTTATATAGGTTTTGTGCTTGACAAAGTAAACGTTAGTTTTATTCCGCCTTTGTTAAGCCCATCTCGTAAAAGTTTTAAACCGCCTATTCACCCCCCCTCTAGGCGGCATCTGTATCCTTTTCACCGAGGAAGGAGGAGACGTCGAGGTGCTGCACGTGTGCATCTCACGGAGGCACCGCCACTTGTGGTGCTAGATCGGATCGGATCGCGAGGAGGAGGAGCGAGTACGACTACATCACCCACGTTCCGACGAACGTTCCGCTGTGTGAATCTTCAAGGGTATGAAGATCTAATCCAATCTCTCTCGTTGTTTGCATCTCCTAGATTAGATCTTGGCTTTCCCTCTGTTCACATCCGTAGAAAATTTTGGTTTACTATGCCGCGAAACCTTTCAGGACTTACCGGATGGCCGGAAGGCTGTCGAGAACAAATGGATTTTCAAGAAGAAAACAGATGCTGATGGTAATATTACTGTCTATAAAGCTCGACTTGTCGCAAAAGGGTTTCGACAAATTTAAGGAGTTGACTACGATGAGACTTTCTCACCTGTAGCGAAGCTAAAGTCTGTGAGGATTATGTTAGCAATCGCTGCATATTATGATTATGAGATATGGCAGATGGATGTCAAAACAACATTCCTCAATGGAGACATTGATGAAGAGTTGTATATGATGCAACCCAAAGGCTTTGTCGATCCTAAATATGCTAACAAGGTGTGCAAACTTCAAAGGTCCATTTATGGATTGAAGCAAGCATCCCGAAGTTGGAATCAACGTTTTGATAAGGTGATCAAAAGTTTTGGTTTTATACAAACTTATGGAGAAGCTTGTATCTACAAGAAAGTGAGTGGGAGCTCTGTAGCATTCTTGATACTATATGTAGATGACATATTGTTGACTGGGAATGATGTAGACCTTCTTAATAGTGTCAAGGAATATTTGAATAATAGTTTTTCACTGAAAGATCTTGGCGAAGCAGCTTACATATTAGGCATAAAGATTTATAGAGATAGATCGAGACGCCTAATATCATTGTCACAAAGTACATATTTGGACAAAGTTCTGGAGAGGTTTGGAATGGAAGATAGCAAGAAAGGGTTCTTGCCCATGTTGCCCAATACGACCTTGAGTAAAACTCAAAGTCCGACAACGACAGAAGATAGAGAAAGGATGAGTAAAACTCCCTATGCCTCAGCCATAGGATCTCTAATGTATGCCATGCTATGTACTAGACCCGACATTGCATATGTTATTAGTTTAACTAGCAGATATCAAAGTGATCCAGGAGTGGATCATTGGACAGCGGTCAAAAACATCCCTAAGTACTCTAGAAGAACTAAGGATATGGTTCTTTCTTATGGAGGTGATGAACAACTCATTGTTAATTGTTACACCGATGCTAGTTGGAACACCGATCCGGATGATTCTAAATCACAATCTGGATACGTATTTACTTTGAATGGTGCAACAGTTAGCTGGAGGAGTGCAAAGCAAAGCGTTGTGGCGAGATCTTCAACTGAATCGGAATACATGGCTGCTTCGGAGGCTTCACAAGAAGCGATATGGATGAAATATTTCATTACAGAGCTGGGTGTGGTTCCAAGTGCGCTGGACCCAATGTCTATCTACTGTGATAACATGAGTGCCATAGCCAATGCGCAAGAACCAAGGTCACACAAGAAGCTGAAGCACATCAAGCTACGTTTTCACGCTATTCGAGAACATGTCCAAGATGGGGACATAAAGATTTGCAAAGTACACACAGATCTGAATGTGGCGGATCCGTTGACTAAACCTCTCCCGAGGGCAAAACATGACCAACACCAAACTGCCATGGGTGTTCGGTATATTACCATGTAATCTAGATTAGATGACTCTAGTGCAAGTGGGAGACTGTTGGAGATATGCCCTAGAGGCAATAATAAATGTAGTTATTATTATATATTTGTGCTTATGATAAATGTTTACATTCATGCTATAATAGTACTAACAAGAAAACATTAATACTTGTGTGATTTGTAAACTAAAATAGAGTCCCTAGTAAAGTCTCTTTATAATACTAGCTTTTTGGTTAATAAATGATTGTGGTTTCCCTATCATGAACATTGAGATGTTATTAACAACAAGATCATATAGTTAGGAGAATGATATGGTGGACATACTCCTATAGATAAGCGTAGCATAAAGATCAAGTCATTTTAATAGTTCAATTGCTATATGCTTTCTGATACATAGTAACCTAATTCCTTCGATCATGAGATCATGCATATCACCTTCACCGGAAGGATGCTTTGATGACATCAAACACCACACCGTAACTGGGTGGCTATAAAGGTGGCATTGAGTGTTCGGAAAGTATTGGTTGAGACACATGGATCAAGAGTGGTATTTGTCCATCCATATGACAGATAGATATACTCTGGGCCCTCTCGGTGGAATGTCATCCAATTAGCTTGCAAGCATGTGACTGGCTCACAAGGGATCACATATCACGGGAACGAGAAAGGAGTACTTATCAGTAACGAGGTTGAACTAGGTATGCAGAGATACCGACGATCATAACCTCGGATAAGTAAACTATCGTGAGACAAAGGGAAATTGGTATCGTATGTAAGTGGTTCATTCGATCGCAAAGTAATCATAGAAATATGTGGGAGCCATATGAATTTCCAGATTCCTCTATTGGTAATTGTTCGGAGAAGTGTCTCGATCATGTCCGCATAATTCACGAACCGTAGGGAGACACACTTAAGGATTCGACGTTGTTTGAGTAGTTATGGAATGATGAGTAAGAGATCGAATGTTGTTAGGAGTCTCGGATGGGATCCGGGATATCACGAGGAGATCCGGAATGGTCCGGAGAATAAGATTCATATAAGTAAAGTCCTGTTTCGGGGTTGGAGAATGGTTCCGGTGTTTTCATCGGGAATGTTCTAGATGGTTCTGGAATGTCCGGCACTCCGGAGGGGAAGGTTACATGAATGTGTCATATCAAGTTGGAATGATTGCATCATGTACTAGGTGTCATCGCTGAACAAAATAAAGGGTTTAATCAAATCCTAATTTGAAAAGTCAAACGCCAATTTGAAAAGTCAAACGGCTATTTTGTGAGGTGGAGGGGAAGTAGGAAACCTACTTGGGGAGGAGTTCCCTCCCTCCACCGCCGGCCCACTTGGGAAACCGAGCTGGGGAGGGACTCCCCTCCCCTGGCGCGCCCCCTCCACCTATATAAGGAGGGGCAGGGCTTTCCCTCCAAGACCTACAACACGCACCCCGCAAACCCTAGCTCCCAGCCGCCGGCGCCGCCTAGGGAAACCCTAGCCGCCGACTTGGGCTGCTCCAAGCCCTAGCCGCCGGTCCTAGACCTTCCTCCTTGGTGCGTCGAAACGCTAGATCTCCGAGGATCTCTCTCATAGTCCACCATACTCGCTCCGGCTTAAGGCGAAGCCCTGCGAGATCTCCCCTCTACTTCCGGTACCACGCCGTTGTGCTGCCGGAATCACGAGGAGAGTGCTACAACCTCCGCTGCCTGCTGGAACAAGGGAGAGGAAGGTCTTCGTCGAGTACCGAACGTGTGACCGACTGCGGAAGCGCTGCCGGAACGCAGCGCCGGAAGGATCGTCTACGCGATCTTGAGATCGGGAAGAGTACGACTACATCACCCACGAGAATCCGCTCTCGTTAAACACTTTGGAATCTTCGAGGGTGAATTATTCCATCGAATCGTTGCTACAATCTAGTAGATAGATCTTGGCTTGTTTGTTTGTATGCGGTAGAATTTTTTTGTTTTCCATGCTACGAAACCCTACAAGAAGTGGTGGTGGCGAGTCATCAGTTACTAAGGATAGGTGGCTGCCCTATTACCATCGACTCCACAACTCGGATCACGGAAACGGGGGAGCCCACCCCTCTACCTCCGCCACCCCCCTTGCTTTGAGAGTCCAACAAGAGCAGCTGAGGCACTCTCGGGCCCTTCTCGCCAGAATAGCCAGTGGGAGGTGGCGGAGGAGGGCCGTTGGAGTAGTAGTAGGCTGTAGGGTAGGTAGTTTTGGTCTCGTGCCGGTAGTGGGCGGTCTGCCCAAATGCGAAGCTTTGGATCTCATGGTCCAGATCCTGGCTCTAGGGTTCGCCGGAGTTGTCCTCTTGCTCCTTTGGCTGGGGCGGCGGCGGTGGCCACCGCATCGTTAAATAAAGGTAGGGACTTGTTTGGCCCCTTCTTCTGGATTGCTCACTAGTTTCCCCATCTTCCAACGACCGGATGTGGCGGCGAGGGAAAGAGGATGGGGTGTGCTGTGGTGCTCAGTTATGGAGGCGGTGGGGGATTTCTTGTCCTGGTGTTTCTGCGTGGCGCCGGGCGATGCTTGTTCTTGCTGTGGCTGTGGATTCATCTTCCTCCGGCTGGCCGTGGAGGCAGGGGGATGAAGGTGGCTTTGGCACGGCAGACGACCACTTCCCTCTTCATCATGCGCGGTACTGGTGCTCCTCTCCAAGTCAAGGGCGTCGCTTCCTCCTATTCGGCCGTGGCGGCGAGGGGGAGATGGTGGTGGCTCGAAGCTTCTCGGTGAGCACTGCTGGCCTTATCTTCTGCGAGCGGATCAAGCAGTCGACAACATCGTCGTCGCCATCTTCGGACCATATGGCGGCCCGTTTTCAACCTCCTTCGAGGATGCCCTTCTCATCCTGCGTCGGAGCTTGACGCCTCTTATCCTCCAAGTGGTTCTGTCCCCGGAGTTTTTGAGGTGGCCGGAAGCAGTGATTCTTCGTCGGAGGAATATCCTTGAGCACTTCTTCTCGGATCGCGACGCTGGTCGCCGGCAACTGTGGCAGAGGCACCTCAGGACTTGATTGTTTTTAACTTTTTGTTCTAGGGTGTTTTGTGGAAAATGGAGGCCTTATCTTAGAATAATTTATTATTCTGGGCCTCCATATAATTTGTACCTGCCACGTGCTTTAAGATATTGAAGTGGGTGCCTGGCACCCTGCCACCATTCAAAAAAAAACTAAGGATAGGCGGATTCCTATTCGTTGGTCCAATTGCAGAGACGGGAAAGGACCGAAGGGCAAACATGTCTAGTTGAATTTGTCACATGTAATGCATGCGTAATACGTTTCTCACTTTTCTCCGGTATTCTGCCGTGGTTGAAAGGTTCCTGGCTCTTCATGCTGCTACTCCAAATAAGTCGAAAAAAAGAAAAGGTCGATCGAATCACTACGTAGTACTCCCTCCGTTTAAAATAGATGTCTTAGATTTATTAAAATTTAAATAAATTATCATACTAAATAGTATTTAGATTCATCTAAATTTTGATAAATCTAAAACATTTATTTTAGAAGGGAAGGAAGTACTACTAATAATCTGATTCTGATCAAATAACAAAACGACCGCAGATATATATATTTATATTATATTATGGCCATGCGACGAACTGGTTGGGACCTGCGGTAGATCATGACGCAACTGCGTTGACCATCTCTCCCAATATATAATAGGCGATCGGTCGTAGTAAAGGCGACGAACTATTCTAGTACTCCTACTACTGTTTCAGTTTTCCTTTCATGAAAATGTTTTACAGCTTCAACTAGCTGCTTGGAAGGAATCTCACACTTCTGAAGCTAAGCCTGGTTCAAGTCGTCTTAGAGCATCTCTAAGAGATTTTGTACGGGTATTTACGGTTAAATCTATGTATGAAGATCTTATAAATAGATATTTATGTTTTTTATAAGATATTTATGGAAGATAAAAATACCTATAAAATTAAGATTTTTATGTGATTTTTAAATAACAAAGTGTTGTTAATCAAAGTTAACCTCGCTAAGAGAAAGTGGAATGGACATAAAAAATATTGCTTTTGTGACGAAAACGAAACAATTGAACATTTATTTATTTCATGTCCTTTTGCAAAAATTCTATGGCGCATGATTTTTTTACCTATAATCTACCTTCCCTAACCAATATCACTAATATGTTTGGTAATTGGCTAAATGGAGTAGATAAAGCGAATAAAGGCAGAATTCGTATAGCATTTCGGCCCTATGTTGGTCTATTTGGAAATGTCGAAATAACTGTATTTTTAACAAGGCCGGAGTCTATCTTTTTTAGGTTATTCATATAGCGGCGCATTGGATTCAGCTCTAGGCTTTCCTTCTCCCAGAGCATCAGCAACAACCCATGGTGTCTGGGTGCACTCGTCTTGTGAAGGTTACTCCGGAATTCTTCAGCCAGGCTTCGTGGCATCATTCTATTAGATTGACTGATGTCTAGCTGTTGTCATTGCTCTCTTGTGAGACCCTTAGCTTTTTTTCAGATGGTTGGTATTTGTATCAACTCTATCTGATCCGTGAACTGTAATATTTTTGTGCTACGGATTGATTTTAATAAAGGTAGTGTGCATCCTAGGATGCAGAGGCCGGGTTCTCCCCCATTTCGAAAAAAATGAGACCCATCTATTTAGACTTCTCGATCCTTTTTGTGCATTTGGCCCTTTCTTGGTTTTATAGTTTATGGTCTAATATGTTGGCTCCCTAATGGAGATTTTTATTAGCGGAGAGTTACTAACTTACTCGCTCCGTTTTAAAATATAAAATATTTTATCTTTTGTGCGACGGGTGTATCTAAACATCTTTTAGTGTCTAAGTTCGGAGTAAACTTAAACACCAAAAGATTTTAGATACATTCGTTTCCTAAAAAGCTAAAACATCTTATATTATGAAATGGAGGGAGTACTTTGTTCCGCATACAACATGTCGTTTGTTCTACATGGACGCCTAATCGTGCTGTCGCTGCCAAGCTAACCCTAGACGCCTTTGTCTTAGGCTGAACAATGGGTTTCCTAACTGCATATTTATATATCTTCAAATCCTAGACGTCTTTGGAAGGTTCGGTGGGCTACACATTAACTATCAGTAAAGCACATTCGTCCTGATACATTTGAACCTTGCAGAAGCAAACCAGATTGCCGGTATAATAGGCTGCTCTATCTGTGTTCCATGCCTTGTACTCCCTTCGTTTAGAAATATAAGATGTTTTAGGTTTGTGAATGAGATGTATCTAGGCACCTTTTAGTGTCTAGATTTATTTGAACCTGTATACTAAAATGTGTGTAGATACATCTTCTTCACAAACCTAAAACATCTTATATTTCCAAACGGAGGGAGTACATATCTGGGTCTCCAGCTATCTCTGAACAGAACAAACACATAAATGTTGCAACCGGTTCTTCAGAGAATTGACATAAGATTGCCTGGTTGAGTAGCCCAGCTAATGTCTTCTGGAGGACGTGTGGCCATGATCATGCAGTGGTATCAGCCATTCCCAACTTCTTCATGGCATGCATTCTATGGCCTCAAACAGCTATTGTAGGGATTGACAAAGTTCGTTGGAACTTCTTCATGGCATGCATTCTATGGCCTCAAACAGCTATTGTAGGGAATTGACAAAGTAGTCAGGTCAACCAAAAGTCTGTACTGGAAAGGAGGGCCGGTCATTATACTCTTAACAGTATCGCCTCATAGCGGTCCGAAAACACATGGCACATTCAGTTGATGCAACCCTCCATCCATGACTGCGCAACAAGAGTACGAAAAGCTGCTTGAAATGCATCCATGACACGGCAATGCTCCTAGACGACACGAACAAGCGAAGCTTGATTAACTAGAAATCAAGCTGACAACTACTGCAGGTCTATATATATAGACTGCTCAGGGACAGAGGCGTGAGCTGGATGCTGGCGAAATGGACATGGCTGCAAGCCTGCAACCCCTCCACTGTCCCAGCACGCACACGCACACGCACACACCCACACGCACACACACGCACGCACGCACGCACACACACACGCACACACGAAATTTTCCTCTAGTTACCGTATCATGGACGGCTTAACATCAAAGAAAATATGGGAGCTAAGACCTACGTATGCCCAGTCATCGAGTCGATCCACCATATCGTGCTGCACTTCGGTAACGCGCCGAATGGATATGGCAGAAATTACAGTTACTCCCTCCGATTCATAATAAGTATCGACACTATTATGGATCGGAGTATATATAGTCAACTACTCCATATTTACATGCCCCACGTCAGGAAAGGTCACGAAAGCACGCAATATGAGTGAAATCAAATTTGGCTCCTAGGTGTATAAGGGGTACATTCAGGACATTTTTTTATTCATACACAAAGGTTTAGGAAAAACAAACATTTTTGGTCATTGTAAAAGAGGCAATTTTCGATACTTGAATATGATAATTGACAAGAATTCCTTTTATCTTTTTTACCCATGCCAGAAAAATAGTTATTTTCTCACAAAACTTTGTATGGAGACATAAAATGTCCGAATATACACGTGAAATTTTATGTCAGCATTTTTTAATGTTATTTTTTAAAAAAATCTTTCCAAGTGGGTGTATTTACACCTATGAGTCACACCTGCAATATGATAACATTTGAGAACACCCTTTTTTCCAGAAACAAAATTTTACATTCGACCACGAAAGGATTTTCACGGCAGTTTCAAATGAGCTAACGGATTGGCCCACCAGATCAGTGAAATACAACGCCAGAGCAGCGTTAGTGGCTGGGTTAGAAGCTCGGCCCATGATACACATTGTCTAGTTTTGTCCTTCTCCTTATCCTTTTTTTCTTCTTCTTTGGGCATTTGCCTGTTGTACATGAAATCCTCTACCTCCCATCAAAGAAAAAAGTGTTACTGAATGTCTGAAAATTGATGTTCAGTTAGCCTTGCATGACCTGTCTGAATAGAGGTAAGTATTCTAGGTGTTAATCACTCTAGCAGTTATTTAAAACTATCTTTTTACTTGCATGTGTCCTAATGTTCTAGTATAAATATTTATGTGCCACAAGTCCACGTACTTTCTAAAAGATTCTCATTATATCTGGACTTTGCTAGAGTCTTTTTTTGGAGACATCTGCGAGTCATTAGAGCAAGTACTCCCCCGTCCTAGAGTGTAAGTCACAATCCTCTAATATCTTAGCCCAAGGCTTAACGTGATTGGAGCTAAAATTGTGACTAACGGACTGTGGTGCTTCGTATTTGGTACAGCCAATAAAAACAGCTCATAATTATTGCATGCATGATGGACGTGCCAAACCGATGCATGTGGAGGAGAGAAAGGTGCGGGCTGCATGTGCTAATTAACTTTAATTAATGCAAAATTGTGTCTTATTTGCTTCATATGTGGGACAATCTGAAAATGAGATTGTGACTTACACTCTAGGGCGGAGGGAGTACAATAACACCTAATCAGCAGGCTATAGCATGTTCCATGTCATCAAAATCCTATGTGAAAGAGAGAGAAGAGAGGAGAGAGAGTGGAGCGGGCTTTTCCTATGTCGCCGGCTGCAGCACAAGCTCCAAGGAGAAAGGTTTGCATGCAACCACTACTAGTACCAGGTCCAATAGCATGCAAACATTACATACTTAATTTTTTAATAAAAGTTATCTAACAGCCGATTTATAGCTAGCATATTGTTTGAGTATGCCTCTATGCTGATTTTAGATGACATGGCATGACTATAAAGCCGACAGTCGGCTCCCTTGTTGTTCTTGCTCTTATATTAAGTGGGCAAGAGAATAAAACGGTGCTACAACTCACAGAAGAGCGAGACAGATGGCAACACAAGCTAGCCTATACCTCTCATCGGCCCATTCCTACTGCAGCGGCAGCGCAACCACTCTTGCCATTCATCCGCGATGCTGGTGGACAAGTGTCTAGGCTGCACTGACGTCCCCATCAAAGACCCGCACATTACGCTCTAACCAAATACTACACATGATAAGCGCACGTAGGGAGTTAGCCGAACGACGATCCTTGGAAGGGACTTTCCTAGACGCGTCGGGCCACCATTCCTTGACAGACACTGAGCCCGATGGGGCAAGCGAGTCCTAGACCACATGAGCATAAGGATAGTAGAACAGCAGATGGTTGATGTCCTCGGCACATCAAAGGCACAGTGGGCACTCCCCTTGGTTGGGAAGCCCACGGTGCTGCAGGCGGTCCGTGGTCCAACACCGCCCTTGAACGGCTAGCCATGTGAAGAACTTGAACTTGAGGGGATCAAATGAGTCCCGCACCTGGGCAGCGATAGGAAGAGCCGTCCTGCTCGTAAAGCAGGCCACATAGGTGGATCTCTGTTGGAGATATGCCCAAGAGGCAATAATAAAGTGGGTTATTATCATATCTTCATACTTATGATAAATGTTTACATACCATGCTATAATTGTATTAATAGGAAACATTAATACTTGTGTGATTTGTAAACATAAAAGAGTCCCTAGTAAAGACTCTTGTTAAACTAGCTTGTTGGTTAATATATGATCATGGTTTCCTGATCATGAACATAGAGATGTTATTAACAACAGGGTCATATCATTAGGAGAATGATGTGATGGACATACTCCTATAGATAAGCGTAGCATAAAGATCAAGTCATTTTAAATAGTTCAATTGCTATATGTTTTCTAATACATAGTAACCTAATTCCTTCGACCATGAGATCATGCATATCACCTTTGCCGGATGGATGCTTTGATGACATCAAACACCACACCGTAACTGGGTGGCTATAAAGGTGGCATTGAGTGTTCGGAAAGTATTGGTTGAAACACATGGATCAAGAGTGGGATTTGTCCATCCATATGACGGATAGATATACTCTGGGCCCTCTCGGTGTAATGTCATCCAATTAGCTTGCAAGCATGTGACTGGCTCACAAGGGATCACATATCACGGGAACGAGAAAAGAGTACTTATCGGTAACGAGGTTGAACTAGGTATGCAGAGATACCGACGATCAAAACCTCGGATAAGTAAACTATCGTGAGACAAAGGGAAATTGGTATCGTATGTAAGTGGTTCATTCGATCGCAAAGTAATCGTAGAAATATGTGGGAGCCATATGAATTTCCAGATTCCTCTATTGGTTATTGTTCGGAGAAGTGTCTCGATCATGTCCGCATAATTCACGAACCGTAGGGAGACACACTTAAGAATTCGACGTTGTTTGAGTAGTTATGGTATTATGAGAAAGAGACCGAATGCTGTTCGGAGTCTCGGATGGGATCCGGGATATCACGAGGAAATCCGGAATGGTCCGGAGAATAAGATTCATATAAGGAAAGTCCCGTTTCGGAGTTGTGGAATGATTCCGGTGTTTTCATCAGGAATGTTCTAGAAGGTTCCGGAATGTCCGGCACTCCGGGGGGGGGGGGAGGGTACATGAATGTGTTATATCAAGTTGGTATGATTGCATCATGTACTAAGTGTCATCGCTGTACCAAATAGAGGATTTATTCAAATCCTAGTTTGAAAAGTCAAACGGCTAGTTTGAAAAGTCAAACGGCTAATTTTGGTAAAGAGGAGAAGGAGGTTTGATTGAAACCGAGTTGGGGAGGAGTTCCCTCCTCCAACCGGCGGCCCACCTCCAAGCCGAGTTGGGGAGGGACTCCCCTCCCCTTGGCCGCACCTCCCACCTATAAAGGGAGGGGCAGGGCTGCCCCTCCTAGACACACAAGTTCCTATCCTCTAAATCTAAACCCTAGACACAGCCTCCGGTTTAGAGCCGTTTTGGTTTAGAGCTTCTAATTGCCCTAGCCTTCGGTTTAGAGCCTTCTAATTGGCGTGTCTAATCCCTAGACCACTAAAGCCTCTCTCATACTCCACCATACTCGCTCAGGCTTAAGGCGAAGCCCTGCGAGATCTCCCCTCTACTTCCGGTACCACGCCGTTGTGCTGCCGGAATCGCGAGGAGAGTGCTACAACCTCCGCTGCCTGCTGGAACAAGGGAGAGGAAGGTCTTCGTCGAGTACCGAACGTGTGACCGACTGCGGGAGCGCTGCCGGAACGTGGCGCCGGAAGGATCATCTACGCGATCTTGAGATCGGAAAGAGTACGACTACATCACCCACGAGAATCTGCTCTCGTTAACCGCTTTGGAATCTTCGAGGGTAAGTTATTCCATCGACTCGTTGCTACAATCTAGTAGATAGATCTTGGCTTGTTTGTTTGTATGCGATAGAAAATTTTTGTTTTCCATGCTACGAACCCCTACAGTGGTATCAGATCCGTGTCTATATGTAGATCTGTTGCACGAGTAGAACACACTGGTCATTGTGGGCGTTGATGCTTTTATTGTCAATTGCTTCTTGTGTACTTTGCATCTTGCGGTATGTTGGGATGAAGCGGTCCGGGCTAACCTTACATGACATCGTTCATGAGACTTGCTCCACGCTTGACATGCAACTTGTATTGCATAAGTGGCTTTGCGGGTGCCTGTTTCTCCTAGCATAGTTAAGATCCAATTTACAACGGGTGATTAACAATACTAGTATCAATGTTGTGGTTCTTGTTCGTAAGTTAGAACGACACTTATTGAAAGCCCCAAACCACGTAAAATATGCAAAGAAAGTAGAGTCGTCTAACTTTGTTTTGCAGGGGTGTGCAGTGATGTGATATGGCCATGATTGTGATTATATATGATGTATGCAATGTTCCTTATTGTAAGTCGGCAACCGGCAGGAGCCATATGGTTGTCTTTAATTTCTGTTAAGACCCGCGTGTCTATTCAAAGTAGTTGTAATAGTTGAAGCCGGTGGACGACAACCATGGAGCAGCGTCATTGACCTTGATGCAATGCCAGTGATGATGGAGATCATGTTCGTGCTTGAAGATGGAGATCGGAAGCACAAGAAGAAAGGCCATATCATATCACATATTATGAATTGCATGTGATGTTAATCCTTTATGCATCTTGTATTGCTTAGTAGACGACGGTAGCATTATAAGATGAACCCTCATGCACATGAATTTCAAGTCATATAGTGTTCACCCTTAGTTGGCAGCGTTGCTAAAGCTTGTTGTTTCGAAGCACCACGTGATGATCGGGTGTGTTAGATTCCGCAAGTGTATACAACGTGGGCAAGCCAGATTTGCTCATGCGGAAGCTAAGGTTTGATCTTGACGAGCCTAGCATGTACATACATGGTCTCGGAACACGGATCACCGAAAGGTAAAGCATGAGTCATATAGTAGATATGATGAACATGTTGATTGTTCGCCATTGAAGCTACATCAACTCTCGTGAAGATCGGTTTTGATGTGGTGGATTTGGTTCGTGTGATCACTAAAACAATGTGAGGGATGTTGTTTTGAGTGGGAGTTCACCTAGATTAATTTAATTATTAATTAGAACTCAATTTATCATAAATTAAATCAAAGTGAATTTGCATAGTTGTTGTAGTCATTGGCATCCGTTTACCACCTTGCGCTTAGTTATAATTGAGATGATAGAACTATAGAATTCTGGTTAGTTACTTTACGAACTGGTATCGTATTGTTTTGAAGTGTTAATCTAAAGTTTAAAAGTCCTATTGCAACTCCATGAAAGTTTAATAATTGGTATTAAAACAAGAGTGACAATTCCAAGATTTAGTGTATGAGTATCATATCCATGATTCTTGATATTCAAAGGATTGTCTTAATATCAAGGTTATCTAGGATCTGAAAGAGTTGTTTCAGAAACCATGATGTGTGGAAGATATTGTGATATCTGAAACGAAGTTTTGGTTACAACATGATAGAGTATAATATGGCAAAAGTCATGTTCTCATATTTGATGAGAATTTGCAAAGGGTTGGAGACACTAGTTGTCCTAATCCACCAAAAGGTTTTGGATAGCAACATTATACTCACGATTCATCTTTATAAGCTAAAAGTAGCTTGATCATGGATAATTCCATGATAAGGGTGAATATTTGATGTAGGTAAAATATTTACTACACCAAGAGATTACTAAAGAAAGGAATTTGAAAGAACACCAAACATTTGATGATGGTGATCTACTTCAAAAGTGCAAGTCCAAAGACATTGGTATTTAATTATACACGCTTTGGATTATGTGTCATATGTATGACTCCACTATTGATGTTGATAGATTCTTTCAAACAGAAAAGGAAATACTGAAAGAGAATCTCATAAATATATGGCAGAAAAGAAAAAACTAGAATTGTTCAGTTTAAGTATATAGATGATATACATGTTATGGCTATATTCTTTGCTTATTAAACAATGTGGTTCTTAAGTATTTGATACTGAATTTGTTGGTGTGAATCGTCATACGAAACAACACAATTCATGAACTACAATGGCCTAAGTAACTAGCAAAAGAATATGTAATGATGTTCATCGAGAACAAATAAAGGGTTATTGTGTTGCTCATTAAACATCAAAGTTTGCCTTCAAGATTTGTTTTACCAGGTATTATGAGAACAAAATGGTTGTTCAAATAATTGCCGTAATCCATAAAAGATGGATGATTCACAAATCTCGTTGGAGAAATCACATCCATAAAACTAGTGCTAAAAATGTCGAAAGAAAAATTGATTGAAAGATCACTTAGGAAGTGACATCGCCGTTTAAATTATATTGGAAAGAAAACATGAAGAAACTCCATGTGGATGGAATTTTGGAGTCTTTTGATTTTTGATCACATGACGCTTGTGAAACTTTCCCAGAGATAATTAAAACCTCATTCGTAGGCCAAAAGGGAACGAATGACTAGCTTATTGGAACTTGTACATATTGTTGTACGAAGTCCATTATGTGTAGTCAAGAGCGATGGATTTCAACTTCATATGCTTTCTCCGAAAATTTGAGTGAATATATGAATATTTACTTAATAAGGATGAAGTGTGAAATATTTGAAAAGTTCAAAGACTTTCAACATGAAGTGCAAAATCATTGTAACAAGAATATAAATAGTTTATGATAAGATCATCAAGGAAGATATTTGAGTTACAAGTTTAGCATAATACCTAAGATTTAAGGAATCGTTCCGTGGATTTGCATTTTCCCGAAACACCATAAGAGTATGGAGCGTTCGAGATATGTAATTAAACCTTGTTTGACATGGTAAGATCGAAGGTGTAATTCATAAAACTGCCATTGTATTTTAAAGATTAAAAGCTTTAGAGATTACCGTTTTTCCACTGAAAAGAGCTCCATCATAATCCGTTGAAATGACACCATATAAATTTATGGTTTGGGATAAAACCCAAGTTGTCCTTTCTTAAACATTGGTATGCTATGCATAAGAGAGATGTTTGCAACCAAAGTCGGATGAATCTGTCTTTGTATGTTATTTTGAATAACTGTTAAGTAATCCTCCATAACACCGGAGACAAAAGTGTTTGTCGCTTAGAACGTCAAGTTTCTTTGAGAAGGAATTTTTCGTGAAAAGTTAAGTGGGAGGACAAAAGAACTTTGATAAGGTTAAAAGAACCTTAGCTATATGTGCAAAGTTGCGCAGCGCCGAAAAGTGTTCCGGAGGCAGCAACAATGCTCATGGCTCACGTGCTTCAAAGGTTGTGGTCACGGAGATCTAAGTTCCTATTGAAACAAGTAGGTCGGATGAACAATAAAATACCAAGATTTGAGGGTTGAATCATTATTTGAGAATAATGAACCGACTACATGCAAAGAAGCGATGATGGGCCCTGACTCCGTCAAGTGGCTTGAAGCCATAAAATCCGTGATAGTTCCATACACGAGAAATCAAGTTTTGAATTTGAAGGACCCTCGAGAAAGGTGTAAGACCTTATAGTTGTGTTTGGATCTATAAAGAAATAGACATGGATGTTTTACATCTATGAAATAGTCGACATGTTGGGAAAAAGTTCACAACAATGTTCAAAGGTTGACTATGATAAGATCTGATCTTTCATAGTGATATTTAGTCTAGATGGATTAGTGTAGCAACCACTACATATAATTTTGTTATATGGTAGTTGAATAAACAAAACAAGTTCTTCTAATAGAATTGTTACCTAGGACATGTGAATAACATGGTCCATAGGGGTTTTTGTTAATTCAAAGGATGCTAAAAGCATATGCAAACTTCAATGGTTGAAGTAAGCATTACAGAGTTGGAATCTTCACTATGATGAAACTGTTAAAGGAGTTTAAATTCGTCGGAGATAATGAAGATGCTTGCATTTGCAAGAAATTAAGTGGGAGCGCTAAGACATGTTTCTAATACATTATATGGAAGACATATTGTTGATTGGAAATGATGTATCTTTTATTAACACAAGATAAGAATTTCATCTCGATGAAAGGCTTAGGCAAAACCCAAATATTTAGCATCAATATACGCTAATATGGTTGTGCCAAAAGTACATAGATAATGTATTGAATGAGTTCAATATAGAAAACTACAAGAAAGGTTCTTGTCGCACAAAAAGGATTGAATGAGTTCAATATTAATGATACATTCAAGTGTATTAACACTTGGTAAGTGAAACAAAGATTCAAGTATAGATTGATACTTTATGTATGAAATCACAAAGAATACTTATATCAATTATACTGTGATATGTACAAATCCAGATATGTCCTATGCTCTAAATGATATGAGCATATACCAGAATGATTCATAAGATGATCATGGGACAATAGTAAGGATATTCTTATGATCTTTTGGAAGAACTAAGAATATATTGTTTGTAGAAGTGACAAATAGATGGTTAGTTCATTGTAAAAGTACTACATTGATACTAGTTTTGTCACAAAGTGCAAATTAAGTTTATCTCAATCTAAACTAAGGGTGGCACAATATAATGGAAAGTAAGTTCCATAATGGATTTGGATGAGTTCCAAAGTTAAGACATTGTGACAGATACTACAACAAAAGGCTAAGTATATGACTGCTATTTTAGCAGCAAAAGAGGGCATTTGTGTCAAGTAGTTTGTTATCAAACTAGGTGTAGTTCATAGCGGGATAATACTATGAAGATATATTGTACGACAATATTATCAACATGTTTTAACCCTAAAGAACTAAAGGTCTCACCAAAGGACCAAATTTATACAAAGCCATCTCATTAGAGAATGAGTGATGCGTAAAGACGCAAATACATGCAATTACACACGGACCTGGAAGTGTCAGATCCGGAGATCAGTTGACCACTAGCGAACGTGTACTTACAACACCGGAAAGCCATAGGTGTTGAATACACAAAGGTTTGAAACTAGATTATTGACTCTAGTGCAAGTGGGAGACTGTTGGAGATATGCCCAAGAGGCAATAATAAAGTGGGTTATTATCATATCTTCATACTTTTGATAAATGTTTACATACCATGCTATAATTGTATTAATAGGAAACATTAATACTTGTGTGATTTGTAAACATAAAAGAGTCCCTAGTAAAGCCTCTTGTTAAACTAGCTTGTTGGTTAATATATGATCATGGTTTCCTGATCATGAACATAGAGATGTTATTAACAACAGGGTCATATCATTAGGAGAATGATGTGATGGACATACTCCTATAGATAAGCGTAGCTTAAAGATCAAGTCATTTTAAATAGTTCAATTGATATATGCTTTCTAATACATAGTAACCTAATTCCTTCGACCATGAGATCATGCATATCACCTTTGCCGGATGGATGCTTTGATGACATCAAACACCACACCGTAACTGGGTGGCTATAAAGGTGGCATTGAGTGTTTGGAAAGTATTGGTTGAAACACATGGATCAAGAGTGGGATTTGTCCATCCATATGACGGATAGATATACTCTGGGCCCTCTCGGTGTAATGTCATCCAATTAGCTTGCAAGCATGTGACTGGCTCACAAGGGATCACATATCACGGGAACGAGAAAAGAGTACTTATCGGTAACGAGGTTGAACTAGGTATGCAGAGATACCGACGATCAAAACCTCGGATAAGTAAACTATCGTGAGACAAAGGGAAATTGGTATCGTATGTAAGTGGTTCATTCGATCGCAAAGTAATCGTAGAAATATGTGGGAGCCATATGAATTTCCAGATTCCTCTATTGGTTATTGTTCGGAGAAGTGTCTCGATCATGTCCGCATAATTCACGAACCGTAGGGAGACACACTTAAGGATTCGACGTTGTTTGAGTAGTTATGGTATTATGAGAAAGAGACCGAATGTTGTTCGGAGTCTCGGATGGGATCCGGGATATCACGAGGAAATCCGGAATGGTCCGGAGAATAAGATTCATATAAGGAAAGTCCCGTTTCGGAGTTGTGGAATGATTCCGGTGTTTTCATCAGGAATGTTCTAGAAGGTTCCGGAATGTCCGGCACTCCGGGGGGGAAGGGTACATGAATGTGTTATATCAAGTTGGTATGATTGCATCATGTACTAAGTGTCATCGCTATACCAAATAGAGGATTTATTCAAATCCTAGTTTGAAAAGTCAAACGGCTAGTCTGAAAAGTCAAACGACTAATTTTGGTAAAGAGGAGAAGGAGGTTTGATTGAAACCGAGTTGGGGAGGAGTTCCCTCCTCCAACCGGCGGCCCACCTCCAAGCCGAGTTGGGGAGGGACTCCCCTCCCCTTGGCCGCACCTCCCACCTATAAAGGGAGGGGCAGGGCTGCCCCTCCTAGACACACAAGTTCCTATCCTCTAAATCTAAACCCTAGCCACAGCCTCCGGTTTAGAGCCGTTTTGGTTTAGAGCTTCTAATTGCCCTAGCCTTCGGTTTAGAGCCTTCTAATTGGTGTGTCTAATCCCTAGACCACTAAAGCCTCTCTCATACTCCACCATACTCGCTCAGGCTTAAGGCGAAGCCCTGCGAGATCTCCCCTCTACTTCCGGTACCACGCCGTTGTGCTGCCGGAATCGCGAGGAGAGTGCTACAACCTCCGCTGCCTGCTGGAACAAGGGAGAGGAAGGTCTTCGTCGAGTACCGAACGTGTGACCGACTGTGGGAGCGCTGCCAGAACGTGGCGCCGGAAGGATCGTCTACGCGATCTTGAGATCGGAAAGAGTACGACTACATCACCCACGAGAATCTGCTCTCGTTAACCGCTTTAGAATCTTCGAGGGTAAGTTATTCCATCGACTCATTGCTACAATCTAGTAGATAGATCTTGGCTTATTTGTTTGTATGCGATAGAATTTTTTTGTTTTCCATGCTATGAACCCCTACAATCTCGTGGAGTAAGCTCCATCCGGCGACAGCTTCCAGCGGAAGGAGTCCTCGACCTCCAGGCGGGTGGCGTAGGACTAAATCATGGGCCACACGAGCAACCAATGGTTTCTCATAACATGTTGCCCAACGCCCAGGACAGGGCCTAGGGGGGCACCTGCGGGACAGCCGCCCCGGGCCCAAAAAAATAGGGGCCCAAAAAAATATAGGCCAATTAATATACATCATAAAAAATTATTGATCTGATGGCCAATCGCTTGACTCCCCTAGTCCCAGGATCCTAGATGATCGACTCCGGGAGTCCCGGACTCCCGATCCTGCATGCTGCATTGATCGAGGCCGGCTCGTCACTGAGTCTCGACTCCTACGCCCAGACATCACCGCTTTCCTTTTTTTGCTATTGTCTCTTCGCTTCCTCCTCATCCCGAGTGAGTCCCGTCCCGTGAGGTCGTGTCGTCGTGACTCCCTGCGCTGCGCCTCCCTAGTCCCTGAATCGGATTGCCTCCCATCGGCCTCGATGAACTATGATCGATCGCCATGCCCATGCGTTGAGACGCGAAGCAAAGCGAAGGCCAATTGACCGCCGCGACTGTTGTATGTCTGCCTGGTAGTATGTCCCTTGCCAGCCCATGGTTACACCCTAGCCCTAATTCTTAATTCTTAATACTAATTAGTAACTGTTGTTCTTGAATTCTTGTTTGTAGAGAGTGAGGTTGATTATGGCGCCTAAATTCGGTGCTAAGAAAATAAAAAGTTGAGAACAAGAGAAGAAATTAATAGAATCACAGAGAGGATCTTTTCATAAATTTTTAAAGAGCAACACGAGCACATTGAGGAATCCAGATGAGTTGGCGCTAGTTCTTGTGGTCGATATGGCGACCATATCTTTGAAGCGTAGATTTGAAGAACTCTAGTCATTCAAATATATATTTGGGTTTTTAATGAGTTCCACATCCTTGAAGGCACTGGATGGTCCTCAATTGAAAGAACATTGCACTAACTTTGCAAAACTTTTACTCAGCCGGGTAAATCTGGTAAACCTGATACATGTGATGTTGAGTTGAGTGCACTTATTTCTGACTTAAGTGTTATGAAGTTCACTTTGCCAAATACACCAATGTCTACTATAGAGCTTTTTGAGTTTATTAGAGAAGCAGATTGTTATCCTAATATTTCTATCGCTTATCGGATCTTATTTACTATGCTCATGACTGTTGCATCGGCTGAAAGAAGATTTTCAAAGTTAAAATTATTGAAGAACTATTTGAGATCTTCAATGTCTTAGGAGAGGTTAAATGGTTTGGCAAGTCTATGCATCGTGAAAAAGTTAGTGGACTAGATTGATATTGATTCCATCGTCACGGACTTTGCTTCTAGAAATTTTTGGAGGAAATTTTAAGGTATCATGTAAATATTGTTATTTTCATAGGGATATTATAGTTGTAAGTGTTCTTAAAATGTTTTCATCATATCATATATGCATAACTTTTTTACTAAGGGGCCTAAAATTTTAGTTTTGCCCTCCCCCCCCCCGAACCCATCGAGCAACCAATGGCATATGTGTGCGACGACAACTCTTCCTATTTTCTAATGTTTTGATGTGCTAACCTTTTGCAACTAACTAGTGACAAGACAAGTGATAAAGAACAACATATAGTCCTCTCCGATGTTGAACTATTTTGGCAAGTCTCATGAATTGTCGACAAAAGCTCTGCACTGCCGGAGTTTTGGATACACGGAGGATCTTTGAGAATTTGCAACATATAATGGCACTAGATCTTGTTCATAAGTTTTTGCTGGATCCATCCAATTCGTACGATAATTAAGACTGGCCTATATCCGCCGGTCTTTCTTGTTTGTCTAAGGATAAGATTGTGCTCCTCTTTTTTTACTGCGAAATTAAACATTGCCCATTGCAACTCGGCGATATGCGCCACAGAAAGCCCGGGTGGGTCCTATCACGAAATCTTGTTGACCGTACTCTAACCAACATTTTGTGGCGCATATAATCATATGCGTCACAGAAGTGATGATTCTGTAGCGCATATAGAGGTATGCGCCATAGAATTCGAGTAGCAAAAACAGATCCCACCCCCTCGGTGGATCGCCTTTTAACTTTTATAAAAAAATATTCAAAAAAAAATTCCTTTGAAATGTAGATGTATTTTGGGGTATAGTTGTATGAAAAATTGAAAAACATGAATTTCGATGTATTTAGCAAGAAAAGGTCATGGCACGGTAAAACGGCCATAACTTTTGCATACGATGTCGGAAAAAAGTTTTACCCATGAAAATGAACGTCTCGAAATTTCCTATTCAATTTCAACGGTTGGAAGATTTTACAGACTCCCCAACTTCGAAAAGAGTAAAAAATTATGGCAGAAAGAAGATTTTTTCCTGAAAAATATAAAAAAGGGGAGAAACTTCTGTGGCGCATTTCTCCCATATGCGCCACAGAAGTGTTAGGCGGGATTCCAAATTTGAATCCCGCCCCTTCTCCATCTCTTTTCTCCTTTTCTTCTCTTCCTCTCCTTCACTCTTCTCCTTCCTCTTCTCTTCTTCTCCCCTTCATTCTCCTCTTCTCCTCCCTCTTCCTCCTTATTCACCCGGTGAGCTCCTCACTCCTCCTCCTCATCCTTCCCGGTGAGATCCTCCTCCTTCTCCTCCTATACCCCGGTGAGCTCCTCCTCCTCCTCTACCCCGGTGATCTCCTCCTCCTCCTCTACCCCGGTGATCTCCTCCTCCGATGACGACGACGAAGACGACGATGACCACCTCCGACTACCTCCTCCTCCGGTGACCCCCTCCTCCTCCTCCGGCGATCCCCCTTATCCACCCACCTTCGGGCTAGCCCACCTCCGGCCATATCTGGCCAGCTTTTTTGAAGTTTGAAAAAAAATTCTGTGGTGCATATTCGTAATATGCGCCACATAAGTTTTAGATCTAGCCCGCCTTTTTTTTGAAATTTGAAAACAAAAACTTTTGTGGTGCATATAGGCAATATGCGCCACTGAACTATGAGACTATGTTTAGTGGCGTGATAACAGTGGCGCATCCCATGTGCGCCACAGAAGTCAAAAATGGTGCGCCACTGATGAACTTTTTTCTAGTAGTGTTTTTAACGGGCGATGGAGAAATCCCTCCTTCGACCTCTACATACACGGTGTGGGAGGCTGATCCGAGCGCGAACTCTATCCCCCCCCCTGAATTTCACTCCCCCGCTCGCCCTTTCGCCAGCCGTCATTGTCTCGTGTCGCCTCCCCCATCCATTTTGGCTTTCTCCGGCCCCGTCCCGCCATCGCCTACTTCCCCGCACCCCGTTGTGTCGCTGGTAGGTCCTATATCACGGGGACACCATGTATTGTTTTGAGGCGGGTGGCACAGAGGCGGCGTCGGCCATGGATGTGGCACTGTGGTGCGATTTGGCGGTGCGCTTCACCTATGCGGAGATCTGGTCACCCCGGAGCTAAACCTACATCCGTGTTCACTGCCGCCATGGGAATTGTCCACATCGACCTAGCCGTGGTAATATCTCGTTCGATCTCCCCCACGAGTTCGATTTCATGGATTTTGATTTTGATATACGATTATTGTAGGTGAGTTCGACGATGAGCGAGCGGGAGATGTTTTTTTGAGGACTCGTAGTCCTCAAACGATTCGTACATCGACGAGTTGCTCCACGGTGACGACACCGAGTAGTTGGTTGTTGTGCTCGCCGTGAAGGAGCTTGAGGATAGGCGGAGGATGATACATAGGCAGCGGAGATCGGTTCTCTGCCATCTTTACATCCCGTGCAACCGTGCGCTAAGCCACCACACGCTCATGCAAGATTATTTTGACAAGGTACCAACATACCCACCGTCGTCCATAGAAGGCACGCCGAAAGGATATTGAGAGAACTTTCGGTGTTCTACAAGCTAGATTTGTTGTTTTGCGAGGTCCTGCTTATTTTTGGGACATGAAACCCCTCAAGAACATCATGACATGTTGTGTCATTCTTCGCATCATGATCATCGAGGATGAGAGAGGGTTAGGCTTGGAGTTATTCTATGAAAATGTTGATAGCCGAGTGAAACCACAAAGGAATCTCAATCGCATTCAAACATTTCTTGAGTCCTATCGAGAAACTGAAAATGGGGACACCCATGAAGCAGGTCCAAAAGGATCTTATCGACCACCACTGGGCGAGGAATGACAACCATTGATCATCATTTGTTATCTTATTTGTGTATGTGTGACATGAACATTTATTTGGCCTATGTTTGAACTATTTGTTTACTTATTTGTTTGGAACTATTTTTGTAATTTGATTTGGATAGTATTGTATTTTGGATGATTATTTGGTTGAAACTATTTGTGTAATTCTTTGATTTGATCTATTTGCCTATGTTTTTACTTGTAATATATTGAAATTGTGAAATCACATGTTTTACCGTTTAAAAACAGCCCGCGCGTCGAGTTTGCGGGATATGTTCCCGAGCAGTTTCTAACGATAAACACATTTTCGTGGATTGTAAACGAGTTTTATAATTCGCATATTTACCGAAACTGTTAGAGTTGCTCTTGTCCCATCGATACTCACTGTGCCCCGTCCAACTACTACGTTTATTAAAATGTTAGATGGACAAATATATGTTAGACTATTAAAATAAATTTAGTGTCGTTAGAACTAAGATCCGTGGTTAAGATAACAACGCAAGGGTAGTACAGATTTTGGAGACTACCCCCGACCCCTCCTCCTCCCGCACCCGCACGGCGGCGCCGCGCCGTGCTGGGTGGCCTCCCCTCCCCGCCGAGCCCTCCCTCCCGTGATCTCTCCTTCCCGCCGCCGCCGCCCGGATCATCGCCAGGCAAAGTCCTGGGGGCGTGGCGGCGGCGTCCCTGATCGCGATCTGGCGGGAAGGCGGCAGCGTCCGTCCCGGCTGGTTTGGCGGTGGTGTTGCGGCGAGCGACGGCCGGTGATCCTTGGCCCAGATGGCGGCAGGCGACGGCGGGGATCTAGGCCTAGCCGCGATCTGTCCCGTACGTTGGCCTCGACGCCGGCGCCTAAGCGACCCGGGCCTTGTCCGTGACACTAGGGCGCTTGGGGCATCTGTCCCCGGTATGGTGGTGGTGGCCTTCTTCTCCGTCGGAATGGTCGGCCGGGTGGTCTTGCCGTCTTGCGGCAGATCCTGCTAGTTTCTGGCGGGTGGCGTGGGGGTTGCTGGCTCGATTTCAATAAAGGAGGTGGTCCTGAATCCCACTCAAGCCAAGACGATGATCTGCCGGATGTTGGTCTCCATTGATCTGGTTTCTGTGTCGTGTTCCGGAAGGTTTCGCCGGCGAGCTTCATAAGTGATATCATGCCATGAGTTTGCTGGAAGGATTGAATTCGGTCGTACGCACCCATGTTTTATCCTGACCGTTTGGTTTCAGAGGGTGTGCTTCGAAGCTTTGTTGGCTATTATTATCATGGACATATGTTCTCGTTCCATGGTGCTGAAGAAGAAAGTCATGGAGACCGAGATCTGAGGACAGACAATGGTGGTTCGAGTCTGGGTGGTGATGAGGAATTGGCTAGGTGACTTGTGAATTGGAGCAGTGGCATGCAAGTGGGGGCGACTGCACAGAAGAGGTTCATGGTTCTACCTCTCAGGGTGAAAACCCAGGGTCTGGCCTTAATTGGTTGTGTCTGGCAATGACCTGTTGAAGGTATTGTTTTGAGAGTGCGGACTTTTTTTAAGGTGAAAACCTGGATCTTTGATCGGACGATGACGGTTTTTGTGCACTGTTTTTTTCTTGAAAGCGTCGTTTTTGAAGAAGCTGGACTTCTGGTGTTGTCTTGGTGCTGGTAGACTGTTGTTTCAATGAATGAGTCACTGTAGTGGGACTTTTTTTTTGTAATTTTTATTATTATGTGCGTCTGTATGGCCGCTAGGGCAATGTGTTGTTGAATATGCTTTTTTTTAAAAAAAAATTTGTTAGACTGACCAGGCTTGGGTTTGCTAATTTCAGGCTCTACCCCACTGATTGAATACTCAACTGACAGCACAAGTGATTATGTTACTTGTTGGGGTTTTCTCGCCACACGTGGTAGTTGGACACGGAAAGGTCCAGGCTAGCCCGTATTTATGCATCCACAATTATATGCGATACTTCTGGCTATGGACACTTTCGGGAATTCTGAACCACCTGAGCTTGGTCGTGCGGTCTCGTGGGAGCCCCTGCAGACAGAGCTTGCTGGTATTGCCCGACAGTAAAAGGAAAACTTGCAACACACACGGAGCAGACCCAGACAAGACAAAGCCAGGTCGTGCCGTCTTGAGCTGAGCAGCCGCAGGAATTGGCAGAAAAAGTCGTCGACAAATCACATTCACATCCCTTTGGATTTGGATCAGGCGAAAAAATGATTAAGTACTCTAGGAAAAGCAGTAGTTCAGGGCAGCACGCGCGACTTTTCCCGTTTCCGTCCCTCCCTCGTCAACACCAGCAAACGCCTCGCCTCGACCGCGGCTTCCTCCTGCTCTGCTCCCCGTTGATTTCTTCGCAGCCTGCGTCCACAACTACAGCCAAAACATACTCGTCTTCTCTCCCCCTTTTGGCAGCTGCTCCCCCCCTCTGCGATCCATGGACGCCTCGTCGTCGGACCGCCAGTCGCCGCGCAGCCGGCAGCTGCAGCTGCAGGGCCCGCGCCCGCCGCGCCTCTCCGTCAGCAAGGACTCCCACAAGGTCCGGAAGCCGCCCGTCGTGCCGCTCCCGCACGGCGCCCAACAGCAACCCCGCAACCGCCACCACCAGGCTCATCAGACGCAGCAGCAGCAGCAGCCGCAGCCGCGCGCGCCGGTCATCATCTACGACGCCTCGCCCAAGGTCATCCACACGCAGCCCAGCGAGTTCATGGCGCTCGTGCAGCGCCTCACCGGCCCAGCAGGCGCAGCAGCAGCCCACCCGACCGAGGCGGCGGCGGAGGCGCCGCCGCCGCCGCAGTTCCAGCCGCAGGAGTTCCTCCTCTCCCCGACCGCCGGCCTCTCCCCGGCGGCCAGGTACGCCGCCATCGAGACGTCCGTCCGACCCCTCCCGCCCGGCCCCGCGCCGTACCCGTACGCGGGGTCCTGGGTGGACCTGGACGGCCTCGCGGAGGTGCTCGGCCCCGGACGGCCCGGGATCCTCTCGCCCGTGCCTTCCACGCTGCCGCCCGCGGCCTCCGCGGGGCTCTTCTCGCCGCTGCCCTTCGACGCCGCCTCCCACTCCTGGCTCAACGACCTCAGCCCGTTCCTCGCCTCCGCACGCGACGCGCCCTTCGCCTCCAGCCCCGGCGGCATGCTGCTCGCCACGCCCACCATGCCCTCGCCGGGGATGATGATGAGATTCTTCAGCGACTTCCCGGACCTGTAAATCGACAACACTATACACCCAGCTCATTCGATTTGTTTATTTTTTTTCGCGTCCGGCGAGCGAATGTTTCGCCGCGCCGTCGCGGCAATTCCGGGTCGCGGCTACCGGAGACGGCGGATTGTGCAGGTGCACTGTATCAACCATAGCCGATAAGATTATTTTAGGAACAAATTCGTACGTATTCTATTGCGTAGGTGAGAGCAGTTGGCCTGGCCGGGTCTGTGGTGGTAGTTAGAACTCTCCTCAAGTTTTCTTTGTGTCAATGAATTGACATTGTCAACTCTAGGTTGGTAGGTAGATAGCGGCGGTGCTAATCTTTTCCTTCTAGATTAGACTAGGTGGTTCACCTTCGTTAATTCTGATTGTGTTATTTTATATACTTGTATAAATAAATGAAGGATGTCACGGTATCCATTGCTTTATGTTGTGCATCGCTCTCACTTGGCTGCCATCTCGATCGATCCATCCAAATCATGTTGGATGGTTGAGATCATAAGACCAGCCACAGTGTGGTATCGATTCAAAGGAAAATATGTTAGACATTGGAATCGCTTCAATTTTGCCGTAGTGTTGCAAGAGATTTTGATGCGGTTCCATGCTAGGTACATCTGACATGCAAACATACTTTATTTATCTCAAAGCTAGGATATTTCCTTTCTTTTCTCCCTTACATGTGGGGTTACTTTGCATGCTTCTGACACACTATTCCATTGAACCGCATCAAATGTTTAGTTCGCTTTTACCTCTGACACAAACTGGAATCGCTTTTTGGGTGAGCTGCACCGTATAGAACCGATTCAAACTGGTCTTTGAACCGCTTTTTCTATACAGTGTGGCTGGTCTAACTAGCTGGGAAATGCGACACGTAGAATTTTATCTCTAGGCACGGGTTTTACGCAATTGGTGTGATCGCCGGTTTGAGAACGGTACACCGTCGAGAACAGCTCTGTGTCCATGACAGCAAACCACGATGCATTGTTGAAAATCTTGTCATGAACAGAGAAGGCCGTTAGTGGCTTACCACAAAGCTTCACAGTGTTTGCTCACACCCTCCATGCTCCTTTGGGAATTAAGTAGTGGGTGAAGCAGAGCCATCGGCTTGGTTAAATCTGTGCTTGGCGTGTTGACATTGGACAAACAACACGCTGATGGTTCGACGAAGCTTTCAGCTTAGGGTTCGAGGCCTAGCCAAATGAACAAGCTCTTCAAAGTTTGGTACGTGGCCTGGATCCCCGAGTGGCCACCCGACAAATCTATTGCGATCTTGACTCGCAATACAATCAGGCGAGTCATTGCCTTTCGTTGCACCTTAAACTGCGGATTTTCTTTGCGGAAATTTCACCAATTTATTAATAATCATCAACCATACTATATAAAAAGATCTAAAAATAATAAAAATTAAAAATAGATTCATAGATCATCTTAGCGATGATTACAAACACTAGCGTGAGCCGAAGTCATGACGCCGTTCTTTAGATAGTTGATGATGCAATTATGTATTTCCAATAAAAGATTAGCGCGCTGCACGCACTAAAGCCACTTCTTGATCGCCAGAATAAGAGCGAGAAATCCCTCCTTATAAGTTGACATCTTCTTGTGTGATGGTCCGAGTGCTTTACCAAAGAATAACACGTTGTGATCTCATAAGATAGCTTTCACTCCCATTGCCGCAATTGTCAGTCTCTAATATTTTTGAACACCGTCTAGAAAAACTGTATTGAGGAGAAGCTGTGGGATTACAAATTACACCAAGGACCTTAGCAGAAAGCTTATATGCAACACGACCCTATACTTTTACAAAAAGGTCCTTGCAACTAATGTTTGAAACATAATCATGCCCTTCTCTACTGACAAAACTGAGCTTGTCATCATGGCCACCTACGCCATCACCAGGGACAACACCACTTGGAGACGATGAGGCGATGAACGCCACAAGGGAACTCCCGAAGATCCTCCCTGATGGCTCGTCGACCTAGAGGAATAAGAAGAGATGGCGCCAGCAAAGAGCCAGCGCCAGAGCTCGGAGTGGCCGCCATTTGGCCATAGTATTCAACAACTAGTTAGCGAACTGCTGTCATTGATGAGTTGTTGCTAATGGTGAACTCCAGAAGATCTCCTTGAATGCAGCTTCGAATCTTCCCATCTATCGCCTTGAATCAATCGCCAGCAAGTTCGCGCCTCTTCTTCTCCCCCCACCCCCCCGAGGTAGCAGATGCAGCTTCTGAAGAACAACACGACCAAGAACCTTATTGATGGAGTAGACGAAGGTGTCTCGCCTCGTCGCATCTGTCTTATCCCGTAGGAGCACCACGACGAGCAACAACATCACCGTCAAGCGCTAGATCCGGCTCACAAGATCTTGTGAGTTCCTCCCAGCATGACACCACGACACGGCACACGCCCGACACAACCTACTACCAGAGCACCTACAACTATTTTGCACACAACTACCTCCTCCGGCCACTGAGGCTGTCGGAGAGGAGGGTGAGAGGAGCCATGAACAATAAGACGACTATCAAAGCAGAGGGCTAGCAAGAGAGGGGAAAAGAGAGAGTGCCCACTACAGGTCTACCTTTCCAATTGTCGGTATATATGATGAACTAATATTGAAGTGCAGGAACTTATGTGTGTGGCGATGTATTTTTCAGGTGTTCAGACGACTCAATAGTTTGATCATTCCATTTGGATGCATTCTTCTTGAATCTTGTGAGGCCAAGAAAAACCGTGGAGCTCATGTTGATGGTCATGGACGGATGCAAGATATGAGTTCTAGAGAACCGTCCTTCTACATGGATGCGAGATATACGTTCTAGAGATCCTTCTTTAAGGGTGGAGCCGATATTTAGGTTCCGAAGAACTGTCTTTCGACATGAACCAGAATATGTTTTGGAGAACCATCTTTCGGGTGGAGCTAAGATATGGGTTTCAACAGATCGACGCAGAGGACGAACACGCGAAGGAGGAGGAGCAAGAGGAGGGTGGAGGTGAGCCGGAGGGGGAGCGCCGAGGAGATCGAGAAAGCGGGGCGAGCATGAAGCTCGTGGAAGGCAAATGGGGAGGATGAATGAATTGAGGAGAGATAGAGAGAGTGGCGAATGGGCGAAAGACATTGGAGGCTGCGGGATTAAGGAAGGCGACGTAGAGTTTGTCTAAACCTTGTCCTAACACATCCACCAACGTTCACCCCACCGAAGAAATTAGTGAGCCACTATGAGTAGGGACGAGCGCAACCAGGCCCACCGGCAGTGAGCAAAGCAGTGTTGTGAAAATTCATTATTTGAAGTAGTACTAAAATACAACAGCGAATAGACAATCGAGATCCGCTATGGTAGATGATCCGACAGCTAGAAATGCAAAATGCCTGAGCTCCTCCAATTATACCTTAAATTAGATATACCTTACATATTACCTGCCTTCAACTCTGTTGTCTTGCTCTGTTTTGTGAACTTCTCTCAGTAGTATTACTTTGTAAAAGACACGAACTCACTTTCAGGTTTTGTTGATAATTCAATGGAACCGAGGGCAGGTGTCCCTGTTAATCTAAAATTACCTTACATATTACGAAGGAATTTGTGGAATATCGGAGATGGACATATTTTCGCGACAAGTTTCAATATCGCTTTGTACTATTGAAGAGCAGATCACTAAAATGAGTTCGTACAAAAAGGGCATGTGATATTTTTTTCGAGGGAATGAGATATTTTACCCTGGCAGTTTGCCACTCTACTACGAAACTAAAAAAAGATACAAAGCCCACCAGTGGCTTCTCCGTTATCCCTTTGGTTGTTCCTTCCTTCCGCTCGCTCGCGGCCTCTGCTCTCCTTTGCGCCGCCGCCGCTGCCATGGTCGCGCTCGCCTCCCTCTCGTCTCTATCCCCCTGCGGCCTAGCTCGACGACGTAACGCCCCCGCCTCCACATCCACCTCCGCCTCCGCCTCCGCGTCCACTTCCATCTCATGCTGCGCGGTCGCAGCTGCTCCTCCATCCGGGAGAGGTAAACCGTCTCAAGTTTCTGAATCCCCACCCCTCTCTCGACGAAGTTTGCTCTTCCCCGCACCCCAGATTCGCCTACCAATGTGCGTTTTCTTCTTATGTGTGCAGGCTCTCATGAATCTAGAATACCCCGTAGAAGGTTTAGGAGAAACGAGGGTGCCACTAAGAGCATGGAGGACTCAGTCAAGCGAAAGCTGGAGCAGTTCTACGAAGGGCTGGATGGTCCGCCTCTCCGGGTCCTCCCAATCGGCGGCCTTGGGGAAATCGGAATGAATTGCATGCTCGTCGGGAACTATGACCGTTATATCCTGATTGATGCGGGGGTTATGTTCCCAGAGTATGTGTTTCATTCGCCTGCTTTTTTGCCTATGCCTTCATTATATGCATTTTCTGAGCACCACCTTTCTTGGAAATTAGATGTTCAAGTGATGACTTCGATAATAAACTAGTATTTCTCTTGCAAATCACACTTCTGCATAAGGATTTCACTTTTGTGTGTATTCTCCAAGTAGATTAGTGTATTGTTCATGTACTATTTTCCTGTTCCCTGACTGTGCATCCTTAATTAGTGCAGAGGCCGGGAGTAAAATTCTCATTATCAGTTTTTTCCTGTTCACACACATGCTGAATTTTAGCTGAAGTGAGTTTTGTTTGAAATTGTATCAGCTATGACGAGTTTGGTGTGCAAAAGATTATCCCTGACACAACATTCATCAAGAAATGGAGCCACAAAATCGAAGCAGTTATTATAACACATGGCCACGAGGATCACATCGGTGCGTTGCCTTGGGTAAATAATTCTTCTGTTACTCTGACACGCCATTCATCATGCTCGCTTCTTGGCTATCTGTTGCTCACCTAATTGGGTGATATATGCTAATTAATAGTCCTGTACCACCTTTTGAGGCACAGCTCCTTGTACATAGCACAATGGAACTCGATGTTGATAAGTTAGAACCTTTTGTGTACAGTCTGGTTGTTTTAGTGCGTAGCATGTACTTTTTGGCTCATGATTTGATCTACTTAAGTAATGCTCAAACTTCAAAGATAGCTAGTTTAGTTGTACAGCACCCTCTCCCTTGTACACGTCGACCATCGTAGCAGTAGGACAATAGTTCTCAGCTGATTCATATGTGATAGCCCATGGTTTGACACACTCAACATTCCCTCCGGCAGAATTTCCCTTTGCCTAATACCATCCATCATAATTAGATCCAGTGCCAATTAAATCCAAGAAATGAACTGCCAACCAAATGTCACATGGTAAAGTATTCTTACGAGGAAAATATGCGACGTCACTATTTGGTAAGCCATATCTTCTAATTTGGAGGAAGTACACTTGATATATCCTTCTGGAACCAGTAAGTGGAAAAATAATGGTTCCGGCAATTAAGGCATAGCTCAACTTTGTTTCATCTCAGCTTTAATTTTTTAAATTGGACCAGAATTCATATAGTTTTATTTTGTGAATACCTTAGTCTTTCTTTGAGTTATTTTAGGCAATGCTTGTCCAAACAGAACACACCGATATTATACACGACTATTCCAACGTTTGTCATCTGGTTAGCTCCTCATATGTATGTCCTTTTTCTGGGTATCATATATCTGATCTTTTTCTCAGCTTCCTGTTGCAATCCATCATTGGAAGTTGGAACTATCATATGCTCATCTTTCCCTCCATCTTTGCTGGTGATAGGTTATCCCAGCACTGGATTCGACCACACCCATTTATGCATCATCTTTTACTATGGAGGTAACACTCAATTTTTTTATCACCATTTGCATGCTCCATGATACTTTGTATATTTGCTGTCAAATATTCAATAGTTATGACATGACTTTATTCATATTTTGGCAGCTCATAAAAAAGCGTTTGAAGGAGTTCGGGATTTTCCTTTCATCCAGGCTAAAGAGTTTTAGAGTTAGAAGTAGATTTCAGGCTGGACCATTTGAAGTGGAACCTATCCGCGTAACTCACTCAATTCCTGACTGCTGTGGGTTAGTGCTTCGCTGCGGTGATGGCACAATTTTCCATACCGGTGACTGGAAAGTAAGTTGGATCAGCAATGATTGTACACTCGATGTTATTCAATTGGGATGTTTTGGTTAACCTATTTTCACTTGAAGATTGATGAATCACCAGTGGATGGGAAAATATTTGACCGACAAGCATTGGAGGAGCTCTCTAAAGAAGGTGTTACTCTGGTAAGTTTATCCATAATATTAAATAGTACTCCCTCCGGCCTGAAATAAGTGACTTGGATTTGTCTAGATTCGCATGTATCTAGGCACACCCCTCCGTCCTGAAATAAGTGACTTGGATTTGTCTAGATTCGCATGTATCTAGGCACACCCCTCCGTCCTGAAATAAGTGACTTGGATTTGTCTAGATTTGCATGTATCTAGACACATACATGCAAATCTAGGCAAAACCAAGTCACTTATTTCAGGACGGAGGGAGTATATGTTCTAGTTTCTTTTCAATCCTTTGGGTTGTTGAAATAAATTTCACCTATAACATATGGTACAGAGACATCAATGCAGCTAAAACATATACTATCCCTGCAAAATAACTGTAAATATGTTTTCCCGAAAAATAACTGTAAATATAAGAAACAAACTAAAATAAGTGGTGACCCAGATTGCACCTATACTAGCATGAGAAGCTCTTCATTGATATGAGCCTAACTGTATGTTACTTCTTTTTTATTCAATTCTCAAGATGATGAGTGACTCAACAAATATTCTATCCCCTGGAAGATCCACCAGTGAATCTGTTGTTGCTAGTTCGTTGCTGCGTCATATTTCAGAAGCAAAAGGAAGAGTAATTACAACACAATTTGCTTCAAATATACATCGCATCGGCAGCATCAAAGCTGCTGCAGACTTAACTGGTCGAAGGCTGGTAATCTTTGAGTCTTGGTTCAACAAACTATGCCACTCCTCGTTCAATTGGGATCTTTTTTGTATTTCTTATTACTTTGCTGTTTTGATAAACTGGAACAGGTATTTGTGGGAATGTCACTCAGGACATACCTTGAGGCTGCTTTCAGGGATGGAAAGGCACCACTAGATCCTTCAACCTTGGTATGCAGCAACTTGCTAGAATACTTACATATTCATTTGCTACAACAATTGGTAGGAATGTTATTTTTTTTCAGAACTGTCTCATTTTGCTGTCCTGGTGATATGTCCAATTGATGTTCTTGTTGTCAGAACAAACCGCATTGAGCTATCTAATTTACCTTCAATGTGATTCTACATTACAAAGAAAATATATATGGTGCTCCTGTGAGTATACCTAGGGGGCTTGGATACTACTCCCTCCATTTCAAGTTATAAGATGTTTTAGCCTTTTTTCCTGAAACGCATGTATCTAGACACCTTTTGGTGTGTAGGTTCGGAGCAAAATGAGTGAACCTACACACTAAAAGGCGTCTAGATACATGTTTTTCAGAAAAAGGCTAAAACATCTTATATTTTGGAATGGATGGAGTAGTTGCAACAGTCTCGACAGCTCCTAAAGTAGCTTGATGCTTGATTGTGTTCTTCCCAATCCCAAGTGAACACCTTCCTGTTTGTCTTGACCGTTGTAGTCTGTTTCCGTCAATTCCAGTTAGCAGCTCCTTCGCCATTGTGGCAAAAAAAGTATATGCACCATTTTTTTTGAGTCCTGGTAAACTAGCAAACGGTATCTACTTGTAAAGTGAACCTAAAAGAGTCTACAGTTTCCCTCTGATAGAACTTTTAAGTTTTGTGGACTTAAATAGACAGTAAGAGTGGCCTTTCTGAGCTCCGGTGCACATACACTCTATATGGAGCGTTCATGCAGCATCACATTTCATGAGATCTGTGTCACACTGTTGGAGACGTGTCAGTCATGAAGGCATGAACAGTGATCATCTCTAGCCTTCGTACTGCCATTCCTTGTAGTAGCAGACAACATCTTGTTTCTTTCCTATGCGACAAACCGACAACACATATAAGATAAAATAAGTAGTATGCATCAGTGCCTGTGAATATTTCTGCTCTAGTGAGAAAATAAGTTTATATTCACTATATTCCTCTTTTGGAGAAAATGTACTATATTTTCATCCTTGTTTAAAATAAGCTTTTGACACAATAGTTTTTCATGTATTATACAACCTCTATTTTGAAATATTTGATATCATTGAAGTGCAATAGGATCATCAATTTTTGACTTTCCTATACTTATACATATATGTAATGGTATATGTGTTATCACATAAGAATAGTTGTTATGGTAAACCTAGCAATACTCTTTCGATAATATCAAAATGAGTTATTATAAATAAGCTGTTTGTCAAATGTGTACATACATTTACTTTTCTAGAATGAAAATCCTTCTACAAAACTGTCATGTGTACTGTTTTTGCTAAGTTTGATACAAACTGGAACCAGTGGAGAAGCTAGCAACAACTTACGAGGTGAGATACACGTGAAAGTGAACCAAACGGCATGGTGCTGGTCTTGAAAAGTAGTGCCTATGCTTAGATAGCTGAAGTCAAAGCTAGATAACAAATTTAATGCTTACTCCTAGACAATGCTCATAATGTTGCTTAGCCATCTTAATGATTATGCACAATGCACTAGCTTTACGGTCGAGTTATTTTTCTTCGTCATGATGGTGCCCTTTAGTATGTAAATGCATGGATTTACTATATGGTGTTGCACATTTTGTACAAACTGTTGATAATTTGATATCATGTAGGATGATGCCACACAATAGTCTTCCTGATTTCAGAATTGTTCTGCAGGTTAAGGCAGAGGACATGGATGCATATGACCCTAAAAATCTTTTAGTTGTTACTACAGGTTCACAAGTAAGACTTACAGTCTAAGTGATCTTCAGTATCAGTTGCTCATGCACCTTCTTATAATTTCTGCATCTTTGCATCAAATTTTTCCAGGCAGAGCCACGTGCGGCTCTGAATCTTGCATCTTTTGGGGGGAGTCACACTCTTAAATTATCCAAAGAGGATGTCCTTCTGTATTCAGCTAAGGTATTGCTCATGTAGAATTATCTCCCTACTATAGATTGTTCCTGTTGAGTTGTTTCAAGAACCTTTGAGATTAGTTAGACGGGACAGTCATATGTGTTAGCTATCCACACTTGTTCAACCTATGGTACATCGGTGGACATTCTTGATGCGCTCAGCTATTTTGAACAAGAGTTTCTTATTTTCTGAAGAAAATTGGTACATTCTGTTTGGAGATGCAGGACGTAGTTTGGCTGTTCAAGCTCAAGCTTTAACCATTGATTAATTAATCCAGTAGTATGGTTATGTTACACAAACTTGATATCATCGGGTTTGTATTCTGAAGCACTTCATATGATCGTGGAGCAGGAAAATCACAACAAATTAATAGCCAAAGTCCAAATCAGACAGTCAAACTATGCTTACTATCTGCCATGTGCGGAAACTTAATATAAAACATCAATTGCTTTTAGCAACTATCAGTTGAATGGTGCCAAATGCGTTGGTGCAAATCATTTGGTGAACCCTTTGTTTTAGTTTTTATGACTGCAGATCAACTGTTTTCTCCTTTGAGCATTAGCAATTCAGCATTGACAAATAACATCATCTATGTAACTCTTTCCAGGTTATTCCTGGAAACGAGTCTCGGGTAATGAAGATGATGAATCGTCTTACCGACCTAGGCCCCAAAATCATTATGGGTAAAGATGCTGGCCTCCACACCTCTGGGCATGCGTATCACGATGAACTGGTATTTTTTCCTTCTCCTATGTTGATTTCTGTTCTTCGATATGATTCTGTGTCCCAACAACTTATTTTATTGGCACCTCCGTTCCAAAATACATGACTTTCTTTCAATTATGCAGTCAAACTTCTCTATCTTTACCCGCAAAAAAAACTTCTCTACCTTTGACACCAAATTAACAAAAAAAAATCAACTCTATTTTCTCAAACTTCCCTATCTTTCATAAAAAAAGTTCAATATTGTTTTCATAATTTTCATTAACATATACGCATAAAAACAACGGTCAAAGGTGCACTGTGGAGATCGTTTCCATATCAAAATGTCGTGCATTGTAGAATGTAGGGAGTATGTTCCAATAGAATTAGGCCTCGGTCTCCCTGTTGAATGTTCTGAATTGTGAAATTTATACTTGAGATAAGATGAGATGACATGGCTTCAATTTATTATTTCCAGGAGGAAGTCCTACAGATTGTTAAACCGCAACATTTCTTGCCTGTTCATGGAGAACTCCTGTTTCTCAAAGAACATGAATTGCTTGGAAGGTCAACTGGCATAAGGCACACTACTGTAAGGAATCTATTTTCCATGGTTTAGGACTTAAGGTATCTTTGTGCTATGGGTGTATATGCTAAGGGAGACAACACTTCAAAGTTCTGAGTCTGCAGTATTTTTGTAGTCTTAACTCTTCCTAAGAACCCCATTATAATAAGAAGTTAATTTTTACGAACCAAAAAAAAGTCTTTATTATTCAATGAACATACACTAATCAGACCTGTCTTTTTCTTATTCTTTCTAGCTTAGAGATGTAGTGCACTCATTTTTCAAGGCTAGCACTAAAATTATCCACAAAGGAACTTGTTTCTGCTTAATAGATTTGAAAATATTCCCACTGTCTGGTCAGGATGCTATTTTTTTGTTACCATTGCCATCATGTAGTCATCTTTTTATTCCTGTGTGCATTGGTTAGCATTTGGTAGGATATCTTAGATTGCTTACTTTGGTTACAGGTAATTAAAAATGGAGAGATGCTTGGTGTGTCTCATCTAAGAAACAGAAAGGTTTTGTCCAATGGGTTTGTTTCATTAGGGAAGCAGGACTTTAAGGTGAGTCATTTATTTCCTACTGCATCTTTCTTGTCTCTAACAGCTGTGAAGTTTAACATGATGCACTTGATATTGTAGCTAATGTATAGTGATGGTGATAAAGCTTTTGGAACGTCCACTGATCTTTGCATTGATGAGAGATTAAGGATTGCGTCTGATGGCATTATTTTTGTCAGGTAATTTCTAACACTGTTTTGGTGCACGTTATGGTTTTTCTCTTCAACAAAAGTTCCTTTTTGGTACAACCAGGGAACCTTTTCATTTTTTCGAGACAACGCCATTGTGGAGATAATGAAACAGTATGTGTGTTTATTGTTATTATGCCTAAACTGCTAAACGCATTATTTTTTCCTCGCAGCATGGAGATCTTCCGACCTCAGAAAGAACTTGCTTCACCACAGTCAGGCTTGAAAGGGAAATTTAAAATAACAACACGATGTCTATGGCTTGATAATGGGAGACTACTCGATGGACTTTATAAGGCTGCGCATGCTGCATTATCAAGCTGTCCTTTGAATTGCCCACTTAGTCACATGGAGCGGATGGTATCTGAAATCTTGAGGAAAATGGTAAGGAAGTACAGTGGAAAGAGGCCTGACGTCATTGTAGTGGCTTCGGAGAACACTACAGTAGGTTTCACAGAAGAGGTAACAAATCAATCATCTGGGAAGTCTGGGCCTTACTCAGCTAATAGGCATATGAACAGTAGTCCAGGTAGCACTCTTGAAGATGGTGATAAAACACAACCAGAGAGCCCAGATCGTGAGGCTGAAGGTATGGTTAGCAATAAGTATCTTAAATGTCACTTTTTGAAAATGTTTATCCCTGGAACTTTAGACACTATTTGTTACTTCAGTTCTCAGTATGTCATGTGGTTTGTGGATTGATTCCATGCATTTTGATGCACTGACGCTGCCCCATTAATTTGTTACCCAGAGAGCATTCCTGAGGTCACGAGAACAACACCTGATGATGCAACCACGAGCTCCAATGGTGAATCATTCTTCTCTTCAGATTTGCATAAGCCTAAAGCACTGGATCATTTTTGGGAGTCGTTCAAATCCCCTACAGCTGTAAAAATTGCAAGAATTGTCAATGCTTCAGCTCAAGGGAACAAACCAAGGCTCGGCAAGATCGGCATAGTTGATAAGGATTCCAGCACGTTGGCTCCTGCTCCAGCTAAATCTCCAAGAAAGAACAAGTGGAAGCCTGAGGAAATTAAGAGCTTAATACAGCTGCGTGGTGAAATGAATGAAAAATTCCAGTCTGTGAAAGGAAGAATGGTCCTATGGGAAGAAATATCTGGTAGCATGTTGAAGCAGGGGATAACTCGTACACCGGCACAGTGCAAGTCTCTGTGGACATCGCTAGTTCAGAAGTACGAGGTAGGTACATCAAACCATGAGCTGGGGCATTAACTGAAAGCTCTAAATTTTTTACTCCCTCCGTTCATTAATATAAGACCTTTTAGAAATTTCAAAGTGGACTAGATACACTCTAAAATGATTGAATCTATACAATAAAACATGTCTACATACATGTGTTTTAGAAAAAGGCTAGAATGTCTTATATTAGCGAACGGAGGTAGTACTTGACATGTGACAAGCATTACTATTGCTACTTGAAGTTTCCTAAAATTTATGCGTGTTGCAGTAAAAAAAAGTATTCAAGTTTTTGTTCGTTTGGCAGGAGAGCAAGAAGGATGAGGAAAGCATGAAGACATGGCCGCATTTCTCAGCCATGGATAGTTTTTTATCATGTGAAGGGGAAATGGCAACCAAATAAAACACAGATCCGTAGCAGCTTAGCGCTAGTTATTTGGGGTGATCCAGGGTATTTTAGGGTAGCCTGTGAATCAGTTGGCAAGATCTACAGCCCTTCCAGGAAGTAATCAGTACTACGTACATCGTTCTTTTGCAATTGCTTTAGGATGAGATGCCTGGAGTAGTAACGTGAACTAGGTTTACCAATTCACCACGGTGTATTAGCTTATGTATGATCAGCAACTAGATTTAGCAATCTATTAGTCAGTTCTCTTGGAACATCATTTTCTGTGGAACTAACAAGGCATTAACTACTAGCGCTCCACGAGCGTTTAAAGAAGTTAAAAAAAAAATCCAAACGTAAACTTCATGCTACTCCCTCCGACCCAAATTAGTTGACTCAAATTTGCAAGATACAGATGAATCATGTCTATATACAATTAAATCTAAACCTAAGTCAACTAATTTAGGTCAGAGGGAGTATTACAAAGTATCAGTTCTGGATATGTGTCCTGTGCAAAAAATAGAAATTGTTACATGTTGATGTGCTTTCCTATTCAAGCTGCACCTACTCCCTCCGGCCCAATTAATTGACTTGGATTTTTCAAAATTTAGACAAACCTATATACTAAATAGTGTCCAGATTCATCTAAATCTAGACAAATGTGAGTCAATTAATATGGGTCGGAGGGAGTACTATATTTGTCTTAAACATGGTCATGATTTTGTGCTAAGTTTTGTATGATTACATGTTATACAATGATGTCTATGCATTTATATGGAATATAAGACGGATTTGCCTGCGTGGAAAATCTGTTTTGGCTAATGTATGCATTTTATTTGCCCACTCCGTTGAAAATATGCTGTGGTGGAAGCGTCATTAGAATCCAATTCTTTCACGGATCTCAGCTAGCGGTGCCAATCATGCTGGGCCGAGAAAGCATAGAAAATGCTGCACACTTCAACATGGGGACGTCAACATGCCTTGATTAAAGTACGAACTATAGCGTGCAGAGGCATGAAACCAGCCTCATTGGGTATGTTGCGTGAAGCTTGCATGCATTCGGGTTTTCCAACTTCTTCGCTCCTGCCACTGCTACATAAACCCCTTGTAGCCGTCCCCAATACTTCATCAAGCAGCTCCAGCTCCCAAGTCCCAACTGCTACTTTCTTGTGCAATTGTGCTACAGAGAGTTCAGTAGCAAGCACTCAGCAAGAAACTAGCATGGAGGCCCAAAACAAGGAGGTTGCCGCTCTGGTCGCCAAGATCACCGGCCTCCAGGCCGCCATCGCCAAGCTGCCGTCGCTCAGCCCGTCTCCCGAGGTGGACGCCCTCTTCACCGACCTCGTCACCGCCTGTGTCCCGCCGAGCCCCGTCGACGTGACCAAGCTCGGCCCGGAGGCCCAGCAGATGCGCGAGGCGCTCATCCGCCTCTGCTCCGCTGCCGAGGGGAAGCTCGAGGCGCACTACGCCGACATGCTCGCCGCCTTCGACAACCCGCTCGACCACCTCCACCGTTTCCCCTACTACAGCAACTACATCAACCTCAGCAGGCTCGAGTACCAGCTCTTGGCACGCTACGTGCCTGGCTGCGCCGCCCCCGCCCGTGTCGCCTTCGTCGGGTCCGGCCCGCTGCCATTCACCTCGCTCGTCCTCGCCGCGCGCCACCTGCCCGACACGCTCTTCGACAACTACGACCTATGCGACGACGCCAACCAGCGAGCCAGGAAGCTGGTCCGCGCCGACAAGGACGTGGGCGCGCGCATGTCGTTCCACACCTCCGATGTCGCCGATCTAACGCACGAGCTCCGTGCCTACGACGTCGTATTCCTAGCCGCGCTCGTCGGCATGGCGGCCGAGGAGAAGGCAGAGGTGATCGCGCACCTGGGAAGGCACATGACAGACGGAGCCGCCCTCGTCGTGCGGAGCGCACACGGCGCCCGCGGCTTCCTGTACCCTATCGTCGACCCCGAGGACGTCGCCCGGGGCGGGTTCGAAGTGCTCGCCGTGTACCACCCCGACGACGAGGTGGTGAACTCCGTCATCGTGGCTCGCAAGGTGGACGACGCGCGGGCGTTCGGGCTCCAGAATGGACGTGCGCGCGCGCCAGGCGCAGCTCCCGTGGTGAGCCCGCCGTGCAAGTGCTGCAAGATGGAGGCCAACACGCTCGGGAAGACGGAGGTGTTCTCCACCACGGCCAATGAATTGTCCATTTGAGTTGTTTGTTTGGACAAAACAAATGACCCATATGATGGAGCGTCCACAACATTCGATTCATCGCCTGCAATCGTAGGTGCTACTTCTCCAAGGTATTTATATTTGATGTCAAGTCTTGTGGTCTTGTTCGTACCTTGTAATGCGCCTTCTATATTGTGTTGTTGTGGTTTCATGCACATGTGCCAGTCATGAAAGACAGTAGCGAGAGTACGCCAAGAAACACTTCGTGTTTGCAAGTGTGTGTAACCGTTTGGAATAAGAAGGATTTCCTTCTAAAATAATAATACTAGAGGGCTGGTTTTATCATTTATGTCCATCGCATGGATGTGCCTATTTGCGTACTTGTGATAGCTTATCTGAATTAGCCAGCAATCTTAGCTGCAACACATATGTAACTGAAAAATCTCAATCAATCCTATTTGCTAGTGAAAACCTCAGTTACAACTCTTTCTCAAAACAAAATTTCGTCCCGCTTTATAAATAAATCAACCATCCATACAAAGTTGAAAAGGTAAAACAAAGAAGAAAATGACATGCTGGAGCAACAACACAAACATACCCAAATGAATGAGCATCAAGTGCGCTCCCAAGAGCTCAAGGTGTGCTCATCGGCTAGATGAGGCTCCGACACGCCGCCTCCAGAAGGTCTCGGAGTAGACTGTCCAGTTTCCACGTCCAACTGTCTAGAAAGCGAGCACCACATGTAAAGAACGCCATGAATTTGAAGACCGAATTAGAGGCACGTCGAAGAAAGATCTTCCCAATCAACATCTTATTATACACAACATTGATAAAATATCAACCAGAAGTGGCATTGCCCCTGCTCGTTTGCCTCAGTTTCTAAAAAAATTGCCAAGATCTTGTGCTTACCAAGCATGGCCCAAGGCTTCTCGGACAAATTTTCAAAAAAACCGACAATATATTAAGAATCTTTTCATACATTGTCGTTTTGCGCGCTTAGTATGGCCTATTGTTCACGTGACTTTCAATCTCGCTCCACCCCAAAATATTAAGAATCTGTTTGGTAATTGATTAAATAGGGTTGATAAAAATGAGAAAGTTAAAATACGAGTGGGTGTGGGTGACGATCTTTAATATTCGGAATGATATGGTTTTTAACGGGTCACCAAATGCTTCTTTTATGCAGGTTAGTCCATTAGCCACATACACCGTATCCATACGTGGGCTTTCCTTCAGTCGGAGGGCCGCAGGTCGGCCATGGATATTGGGTGATGCCGCTTGGAATCGGTAGCAAAGTATTTATCTGACGTTTTGATAATAAAATATCATGTTGATGCACGGATATGATCCTCGGTTTTTTAATGGCCGGTGCATGTTTCGACTCTTTCTGACCCGTGAACTAGGGATGTAATATACCTTTGTAATACATTTAATAAATTTAAAAAATGCCATACATGGCCGGAGTCTTGTTCGCATTTTGAAAAAATCAGGGTCCATGCATCACGAGCCTGATTAAAAACAACAACCCGTAATGCATGAGAAGTTCACCGTAGGGAGTTAGTATAAAAAGCGGGGCGAAAGCCTAATTCAAGATAGGAGAAGTTAGTATAAAAACAACGGTTTTTCTAATTTCAGACCGGTCTGAAACATACAAAACCCGGCGGGCTGACACTGTCCGTTGGATTTGAATCCAACGAACGCGGACATCTGTGCGTCCCCCGCGTGGTTGGTTGCTCGCTTTCAATTCGGCACACCTGATCCCGTTTCCCTATTCACCTGGGACCTCACTCGTCATCCTCTCCACCCCTCCCACTTCTCCCGACCTTTTCGGGAATCGCGGTGCTCTCTCTCCTCTTCTTCTCCTCCGGTGATTTGAAGGCCGATATGGCAGTTTCTGTCGGTTGCTCGTCGATTCTGCTCGCCATTGTCGTCGCCGACGCGTCTACTCCCTCCAGGTGTGCTCGCAAGTTCTCTCCTCCTCCTCCAGTTTCTCTCCTCCGCTGCTCCGACCCTTTTCCTCTGTCATTCTCTGGTTTCCGGCGGTTCCAGTTCGTCGGGTTTGTGTTTGTCGTTGATTCCCGAAGGTCCTATAGATTAAGGTTGTGTGTAAGTTGTAAGTTCTATTGCGTGCGTTTTTGCCCTGTAATTTTTCTGGCTCCTGCATGCATAGGGTTTGAATGCTGCCTCTGATCCCCTTTTGTTGTCCTTTGAGTAATGTTGCCTTGTCAGATCTACTGCGTGTGTTCTAGTCTTGATGTTCAGATGATGTGATTATGTGTGCTGTTCCCCCCATGGTCCAATGGGGAATTTGAACATTTTTGCTTGATAACAACAGATCTAGACATGGGTAATAACTGATGTATGTATGGGTAACAGTGGGATATGATCCCTTGATAACCTCAAAAATATGCATGGGTAACATTGGACAGGATCTGTTGATAACAGCAGTACTAAACTGTTATATGCTAAATTTTTGAATCATGTCTATTTTGAGCAAAATGCATGATAATGTGTGTGTATTGACATGGATAACTAGTATTATGTTGATATGATAACATCATGGTCTAATGGGGATTTGAACATTATTGCTTGATAAAAACAGATATAGCCATGGGTAAGATGTATGTATGAGTAACAGTGGGTTATGATGCCTTGATAACCTAAAAAATATGCATGGGTAACATTGAACATGATCTGTTGATAACAGCAGTACTAAACTGTTATGTGCTAATTTTTTGATTCATGTCTATTTTGAGCAAAATGCATGATAATGTGTGTGTATTGACATGGATAACTAATATTTTGTTGGTATGATAACATCATGGTCTAATGGGGATTTTAAACATTATTGCTTGATAACAGCAAATCTAGCCATGGGTAACAACTGATGTATCTATGGGTAACAGTGGTATATGATCCCTTGATAACCTAAAAAATATGCATGGGTAACATTGGACAGTATCTGTCGATAACAATAGTACAAAATTGTTATGTGCTAAATTTTGATTCATGTCTATTTTGAGCAAAATGCATGATGACGTGTGTGTATTGACATGGATAACTAATATTATATTGGTATGATAACATTAGCTTATTATTATGGGTAATTTGTGTTCTGTTGGCATGATAAGATTAGTTTGTGATCATGGGTAACTTATGTACTGATGTGTGGATAAAATTCATTGATTTCAATAATACTAAATTTTGTATAATGTTTTTGGCAAATTTTGTTTATGACCTGTTTGGTAATGCTATTTTTTGAGCAAAATGCATGATATTATGCATGCACTGACATGGATAACTTTGTGCTCTATTTGCATGATAACATTAGGTTATGATGATTGATAACTTATGTACTGATGATATTATTTTATTTTATTTTTATAAATTCTTGTGTATCATTATGGTTTAGTTTTGTATTTATTTTTTCATTTTAAATTGTTTGTAGTTGCCACGATGCCGAGGAAACGGAAGGCTGCTGATAATGTTGTTGAGGGTAAAAAACAACCTGCCTGTAAACGTAACATGGCATCTCCTTCTGCCGTGACCGGTTTACTAGATTTTCTATCGAATGATCAGAAGGCAGCAATTGAATCAATGGAGTTTGATAGTTTGCTAGATATCAAGTATTCATCACTGCACGACGCAGTTATGACTTTGTTTGCTAGTTTATATGACAAACATACACGTGAATTTATTGTGCCGGATCGAGGAAGGATACCTCTCAACGAGGATAGTGTATTCAGATGTTTGGGTTTGCCGCTTGGTGAAGAGCCGGTTTCTTATTATGCTAATGCAGAAATTGAGAACTCGAGTTTTCGAAATCTTGAAGGATATGACTTCATATGGAGATGAGTTCAAGCAAGTATATGTGATGTACATTGTGTCTACACTTCTATCACCCACCACCCGGAACCGTGTTTGACACAAGTGCTACCCTATAATGGTAAGTTTTGGTTGTAATGTCTGTTCATTTTTAATATATGAGTTTGACTGGTAACTTATATATTTTTTTGTTTTGATAACTTTCTATTTGGTGTGATGATAACCTGTGTGTTATAGGGATGGTAACATTTTTTTATGTTTCTCTGGTGGTGTGTAATATATGTGCAAGTTTTGATGTTATGTTGATAGTTTCTTTTGGATCCTATAATTTCAGCACGACAATGGAAATGTGTCCAAGTTCTAGTGGTGCAAGTTTGTTGCTGACCAGCTGCATGAGGAGCTTTCTAGTGGTAGTCATACGCAGACTTGCCTTTTTTCCGTTGCAGGTACACATTGCTGTTTTTTTTTTGTGTGAATACTACTTTCTATATTGAAATTTGTTTTATGTTTTAGTTAGTGTACTTATTGTATTCTTTGTCTGGTTTTTAATTTGTTTTCTTGCAGCTGCTTTATGTTGACTCACTAGATGTTAGTGGTTTGGATATTGATTTGCCGGAAGGGCATTATGCTGTGAACATATGGTCAAGAGAGTTAATTGATGAAGTGTTGATTGGTGATCTGCAGAATGATGGGAATGCATATGGAAAGCTGGAGGTGTGTAATATATTTTGTAGCATTTGTGTTTTTATGTTGTTGATAACTTTTTATGTTTAAGTGTTGGTAACATGTTGTATGTCTGTTTGATTACATTGAGTATAAACAATGGGTAACTTATGTGTTTATTGGGTGGTAACATGTAGGTTATAATGTGATTAAGTTGGGTAATATGTAGAAAACTGGTTGATCACATTTGCTAATTCTGTATCTTTTTCTTTGTGCAGTTGAAGCCTCAATATGGCATGAGCTTTGGACTTTTTGGTGGCACGCAAGGGTTTATCAAATGGTTTGACACTTGTGCAAACCCTAGTTGTTCAAATGAGGTAATATTTTTAGCATTTTGATATTGTACTTATCTTTTTATTGTCATGCTACTTTTGTTTGCTTCTTGTTTTGGTAATGTTCTTGTTGTTTTCTTTATTTTTATTTGTGCAGCAAAAGTCGCAGATAGCAAATCTTGTTGGCAGTTTTGCATCTGGTATTTTTGGGTTAATGAGTACCCTTGTGCAAGAGATGATTTTGAGAACTACCTGCTGTTTTTGCTTGTGTGTTCCTTTTTTTGCTTTTCAGTAGCAGGACACTGGGCAATGGCGTCAAGGTGAAGCTGCAATGCCGTTTTTCGCTAGAGGATGAAGGCGAGATGGGCAGGTGAGTAATCGGGGAAGGGTATAACGCTAGATCTGGAGGGGGGGATTTCGTTTCCGTTCTGGTTTTTGCTTGGAGAGGAAGTGAAGGGTTTCGCGGCATAGTAAATCAAAATTTTCTACAGAGCGAACAGAGGGAAAGCCAAGATCTAATCTATGAGATGCAAACAACGAGAGAGATTGGATTAGATCTTCATACCCTTGAAGATTCGCACAGCGGAACGTTCGTCGGAACGTGGGTGATGTAGTCGTACTCGCTTCTCCTCCTCGCGATCCGATCCGATCTAGCACCACAAGTGGCGGTGCCTCCGTGAGATGCACACGTGCAGCACCTCGACGTCTCCTCCTTCCTCGGACCAGCAAGTATGGTGGAGAGATAGATTGGATCTACAACACGACGGCGTGGTGTATATGGTGGAGAATTTCTGCAGCAGGGCTTCGCCTACAAACAGTCGGGAAGGAGAGAGGAAAGCTAGCAAGGCGGCTAGGGTTTGGAGGAGAGGTGTAGGGGGTTGGTGCGCCCCCACCCCTCTTTATATAGAGGGGGGCGCAGCCCTAGCCCCTCCCCCAAGCCCAAAGGATAAGGAGTGGGGGGCATGGACTCTCCCCTCTTCTAGAAACCCTATCTCTAGTTTAAACGATTTAAACTCTCTAGGATCGGCTGGGCCCTATGGGGCCTTGTGCCCCTGGCCCAATGCGGCCAGGACACACCCCCATAGGCCCATGCCCCCTCCCGGAAGGTGGGGCCACGTTGGTCCCCTTCCGGAAGGTTCTAGAAGCTTCCGGTACAATACCGATTAACCCGGAACAATTCCGAACTCCAAAAACTGCATTGCCTTATATGAATCTTATTCTCCGGACCATTCCGGAACCTCTCGTGATATCCCGGATCCCATCCGAGACTCCGAACAAAAATTCATAAACCAATAATCCAATCTATCCTAGCGTCGAGACACGTTAAGTGTGTGACCCTGCGGGTTCGAGAATATGCAGACATGATCTTCTATCAATAATCAACAGCGGGGTCTGGGCACCCATATTGACTCCCACACATTCATCGATGATCATATCAGATGAACCACGATGCCAGGATTCAAACAATCCCATATATATTCCCTTCGTCTCGCGATATTTTACTTGCCCGAGATTCGATCGTCGGTACCGTCATACCTAGTTCAATCTCGTTCACAGCAAGTACTTTACTCGTTCCGTAATCCGATATCACTTTGTGATTAACTCCTTAACCACATGCTTGCAAGCGGTGTTGATATCGATTACCGAGTGGGCCCGAAGTATATCTCTCCGACTTGGGAGGGACAAATTCCATCTCGATACATACAACCCAACAGATACTTTCCGATCACCTCAGAGACACCTTTATGATCACCCTCTCATAGGATGACGTTTGATGACCTCAAAGCTTTCTTTCGATACCAGGGAGTTGTATTATCTCATGGTCTAAGGAATACAATATTTGACATAGGAAAAGCTTCGCAAAGATGAACACGATGATACGATCTAATTGCTTCGCTTAGTTTGGGTCTGTCCATCATATCATTCTCCAATGATATGATCTCATTATCAATTGACAACTCATGTCTATGGTTAGGAAACCTTAACCATCATTGATCAATGGGCTAGTCCATAGAGGCATACTAGGGACACGGTGTTGTTCACAAACCACACAAGTATTAAAGTTTCCGCTTAATACAATTCTAGCATGGAATATAAACTTTATCATGAACAAGAATTATAATAATAACATCTTTATTATTGCCTCTAGGGCATAATTCCAACAGTCTCCCACTTGCACTAGAGTCAATAATCTAGTTTACATTTGGCAACAATCTCACACCCATGGCACTGAGGTGCTGATCATGTTTTACACGTGGAAGAGATTTAGTCAATGGATCTGCGACATTCAAATCTGTATGTACTTTGCTAATCTTCAGATCTCCATCTGCAATATAATCTCGGATTATATGAAACTTGCGGTTGATATGCTTGGTCTTTGGATGATATCTTGGTTCCTTAGCGAGTGCTATGGCGCCAGTGTTGTCACACAATATCTCCAGTGGGTCCAATGCACTTGGAACCACGCCAAGCTCAGTGATGAAGTTTCTGATCCAAACTCCTTCACTTGACGCTTCTGCAGCAGCCATGTATTCCGCTTCTACTGTAGATCCCGCGATCATGCTTTGCTTGCAGCTTCTCCAGCTCACAGCTCCTCCATTCAAAATATAAACGTATCCTGTCTGAGATTTGGAATCATCCTTGTCGGTGTCAAAACTAGCGTCGACGTAACCTTTTACGACAAGCTGTTCATCACCCCCATAGACTAAGAACATTTCTTTAGTCCTATTTAGGTACTTTAGGATGTTCTTCACGGCTGTCCAGTGTTCCACTCCTGGATCACTTTGATATCTGCTCGTCAAACTAAGAGCATTGGACACATCCGGTCTAGTACACAGCATGGCATACATGATAGAACCTATGGCCGAGGCATAAGGCACTTTGCTCATAGCTTCCCTATCATACTGTAGCTGGACACTGAGCCTTGCTCAATATCTTACCTGACAACATAGGCACTGAACCTTTCTTTGCCTTATCCATTCTGAACCTTTTCAGAACTTTGTCTAGGTATGTACTCTGGCTTAAAGCTATCAGGCGTCTTTGTCTATCTCTATAGATCTTGATGCCCAATATATAAGCAGCTTCACCTAGGTCTTTCATTGAAAAACACTTGTTCAAATAACTCTTCACATCGTTAAGCATGTTGATGTCATTTCCGATAATCAATATGTCATCCACATATAGTACCAGAAACGTCACCGAGCTCCCACTCACTTTCTTGTAGATACAAGCTTCGTAGAAATTTGGAACAAATCCAAAGCTCTTGATCACTTGATCAAAACGAAGGTTCCAACTCCGAGATGCTTGCTTCAGTCCATAAATGGAACGCTGAAGTTTGCATACTTTATCAGCACCCTTAGGATCGACAAAACCTTCGGGTTGCATCATATACAACTCTTCATCAATGTTGCCATTGAGGAATGCAGTCTTGACATCCATCTGCCATATTTCATCATCATGAAACGCAACAATTGCTATTAAAATCCGAATGGACTTAAACATTGCTACGGGAGAGAAAGTCTCATCGTAGTCAACACCTTGAACTTGTCGAAAACCTTTCGCGACAAGCCGTGATTTATAGACGGTAACATTACCATTCGCGTCCATTTTCTTCTTGAAGATCCATTTGCACTCAACGGCCTTTCGGTCGCTAGGAGGGTCCACCAAAGTCCATACTTGGTTTTCGCTCATGGATCCCAATTCGGATTTCATGGCTTCTAGCCATTTCTCAGAGTCTGGGCTCATCATCGCTTTCTCATAGTTCGTATGTTCACTGTCTTCTACTAACAAGACAGTTAAGACAGGGTTGCCATACCACTCAGGAGGGGCACGCGACCTTGTCGACCTGCGACGTTCAGTAGCAGCATCGTCCGAAGCTTCATGATCCTTGTCATTAGATTCCTCTATTGTTGGTGCAGGCGGCACTGGAACAATTTCAGGTGCTGCGCTACTCTCCAATTCAAGAGAAGGTTCAATAACATCGTTAAGCTCTACTTTCCTCCCACTCACTTCTTTCGAGAGAAACTCCTTCTCAAGAAAGGAACCGTTCTTTGCGACAAACACTTTGCCTTCGGTTCTGTGATAGAAGGTATATCCAATTGTTTCCTTAGGGTATCCTATGAAGACGCATTTCTCCGCTTTGGGTTCGAGCTTGTCCGGCATCAACTTCTTGACGTAAGCTTCGCATCCCCAAACTTTAAGAAACGACAACTTAGGTTTATCACCAAACCACAGTTCATACGGTGTCGTCTCAACGGATTTAGATGGTGCACTATTTAAAGTGAATGCAACGGTTTCTAATGCATAACCCCAAAATGATAACAGCAAATCAGTAAGAGACATCATTGATCGGACCATATCTAATAGGGTTCGATTCCGGCGTTCAGACACACCATTGCGCTGTGGTGTTCCGGGTGGCGTGAGTTGTGAAACGATTCCACTTGCTTTAAGATGCGTGAGAAAATCATAACTCAAATATTCACCTCCACGATCGGATCGTAGAAACTTAATCTTTCTGTTACGATGGTTCTCCACTTCATTCTGAAATTCCTTGAACTTTTCAAATGTTTCAGATTTATGTTTCATTAAATAGATATACCCATATCTACTTAAGTCATCGGTAAAATTGAGGAAATAGCGATATCCACCGTGTGTCGAAACACTCATCGGTCCGCATACATCGGTATGTATGATTTCCAACAAGTCCGTTGCTCGCTCTATCATACCGGAGAACGGGGTTTTGATCATCTTGCCCATGAGGCATGGTTCGCATGTGTCAAATGATTCAAAATCAAGAGACTCCAAAAGTCCATCAGAATGGAGTTTCTTCATGCGCTTTACACCAATATGACCTAGACGACAGTGGCACAAATAAGTAGTATTTATCACTATCTACTTTGCATCTCTTAGCCTCAATGTTATGGATGTGTGTTTCATCCCTTTCGAGATTTAGAAGAAATAAACCATTCATAAGAGGTGCATGACCATAAAAGATGTTACTCATATAAATAGAACAACCATTATTCTCCGATTTAAATGAATAACCGTCTTGCAATAAACACGATCCAGAAATAATGTTCATGCTCAACGCAGGCACATAATAACATTTATTAAGGTTTAAAACTAATCCCAAAGGTAAAACTAAGGAGAGCGTGCCGAAGGCCATCACATCAACTCTTGATCCGTTGCCAACGCGCATCGTCACCTCATCCCTCGCAAGCCGCCGTCTATTCCGTAGCTCCTGTTTCAAGTTACAAATATTAGCAACTGAACCGGTATCAAATACCCAGGCACTACAACGAGGGCTAGTAAGGAAAACATCAATAACATGTATATCAAATATACCTTTGATGGTGCCGGCCTTCTGTCCGCTAAGTACTTCGGACAGTTGCGCTTCCAGTGACCATTGTCCTTGCAATAGAAGCACTCAGTGTCGGTCTTAGGACCAGACTTGAGCTTCTTCTCAGCAGGAGCATTGCGCTTGCCGCCGCCCTTCTTGAAGGGCTTCTTTGCTCCCTTACCTTTCTTAAAGGAGGGTTTGTTGACCATCAACACATGATTATCCTTCTTGATGTCCACTTCTGCAGCCTTCAGCTTTGCGAAGAGCTCGGTGATCGTATCAGTGGAACCAATCTGATTATGAGTCACTACAAAACTTTTGTAGCTGGGAGGGAGTGATTGCAGAACCCTGTCAATCTTGAGCTCCTCTGGAATCGTGCATTCCAGTTGCTCAAGGCGTTGAGTGTAGCCCGACATCTTTATGGCGTGCTCACTAACGGAACTCCCTTCCTCCATCTTGCAGTTAAAAAACTTCTCAGAGATCTCATATCTCTCAGAACGGGCTTGAGTCTGAAACATGGTTTTCAGCTCCTCGAGAATCTCAAAAGGCCCGGGATAGGTTTCAAAACGATTTTGAAGTTCCGGTTCCATAGCAAACAACATGGTGCTCTTAATCACACCATAATCATCTTTGCGCGACTGATAGACAGTTTTCTCATCAGCCGACGCAGTTGCAGCAGGGGGGTCACCTAACGCTTTACCAAGGACATAGTCCTTTTGTCCGCCAGACAGAATGATTCTTAGATTGCGGAATCAATTGGTGAAGTTAGACCCATTGTTTCTAAGCTTTTCCTTCTCAGCAAAAACGTTGAAGTTGAAGTTGGATTTGGCCATGTGATCTACAGTATTAGCAAGTACAATTTAGACTATGTTCATGATAAATAGTTCAACTTAATCAAATTACTAGATGAACTCCCACTAAATTCAACATCCCTCAAGTTGTTTAGTGAACACGATCCAAATTCACCACACCTAATCCGATCATCACGAGAAGAGATGTGGTTTCAATGGTGGACAACAAAGTGTCGATCATATCATTCATATGACTCATGCTTAACCTTTCGGTTCTTGTGTTCCGAGGCCATGTCTGTACATGCTAGGCTCGTCAAGCTAGACCCAAGTATTTCCGCGTGTGCAAAACTGGCTTGCACCCGTTGTATGTGAGCGTAGAGTCTATAGCACCCGATCATCACGTGATGCTTGGACACGACGAACTTTCGCAACGGTGCATACTTGGGGAGAACACAGTTTTTATCTTGATCTTTAAGTGAGGAATCATCTTATAATGCTACCGTCGCGATCTAAGCATGATAAGATACATAAAAGGATAAACATCACATGCATATAACTTTATGTGACATGGTATAGCCAATCTTCGCGAAATGATCTCCATCTTGTGCGTTCCGGCATGATCTCCATCACTCCACCATGATTGCCTCCACCACGAATAGCAACTACAACTATTGCTAACTACTTAGCGATAAAGTAAAGCTATTACATGGCGTATAAGAAGTTGACTCGCATGTCATACACAATTATAAAGACAACCATATGGCTCCTGCCGGTTGTGTACTCATCGACATGCAAGTCGTGAAACATTACAAAACATGATCATCGCATACAATATACACATCACATCTTGGGCCATACCATATCACAGAAAACACTCCCTGCAAAAACAAGTTAGACGCCTCTACTTTGTTGGTGCATGTTTTACGTGGCTTATGGGAGTAGATGCTAAGAACGATTCTTACCTACAGAAAGCCACAACGGTGATATTATGGTTGCCAAACTCCGGTGTTAATCCCATGACAACTATAGTGAGAGAAACTGACATCCACCAGCCGCATGTGTGGAACAAGCCACACGTCAAGTGCGGAGCCGGTCTCGCGAACGACGTCGCGTAAGGTTGGCCTGGACCGCTTCAATCTCACTATCCCACGTCATAAGAAGAACACAAACAAGAGGCTTGCAACAGAAAACATCAACGCCCGCAACAACCATGTTGCGTTCTACTCGTGAAACACATCTACGCATAGATCTAGCTCTGATACCACTGAAGGGTTTCGCGACATAGTAAATCAAAATTTTCTACGGAGCGAACAGAGGGAAAGCCAAGATCTAATCTAGGAGATGCAAACAACGAGAGAGATTGGATTAGATCTTCATACCCTTAAAGATTCGCACAACGGAACGTTCGTCGGAACGTGGGTGATGTAGTCGTACTCGCTTCTCCTCCTCGCGATCCGATCCGATCTAGCACCACAAGTGGCGGTGCCTCCGTGAGATGCACACGTGCAACACCTCGACGTCTCCTCCTTCCTCGGACCAGCAAGTATGGTGGAGAGATAGATTGGATCTACAACACGACAGCATGGTGTATATGGTGGAGAATTTCTGCAGCAGGGCTTCGCCTACAAACAGTCGGGAGGGAGAGAGGAAAGCTAGCAAGGCGGCTAGGGTTTGGAGGAGAGGTGTAGGGGGTTGGTGCGCCCCCACCCCTCTTTATATAGAGGGGGGGCGCAGCCCTAGCCCCTCCCCCAAGCCCAAAGGATAAGGAGTGGGGGGCATGGACTCTCCCCTCTTCTAGAAACCCTATCTCTAGTTTAAACGATTTAAACTCTCTAGGATCGGCTGGGCCCTATGGGGCCTTGTGCCCCTGGCCCAATGCGGCCAGGACACTCCCCCATAGGCCCATGCCCCCTCCCGGAAGGTGGGGCCACGTTGGTCCCCTTCCGGAAGGTTCTAGAAGCTTCCGGTACAATACCGATTAACCCGGAACAATTCCGAACTTCAAAAACTACATTGCCTTATATGAATCTTATTCTCCGGACCATTCCGGAACCTCTCGTGATATCCCGGATTCCATCCGAGACTCCGAACAAAAATTCATAAACCAATAATCCAATCTATCCTAGCGTCGAGACACGTTAAGTGTGTGACCCTGCGGGTTTGAGAATATGCAGACATGATCTTCTATCAATAATGCGGGGTCTGGGCACCCATATTGACTCCCACACATTCATCGATGATCATATCGGATGAACCACGATGCCAGGATTCAAACAATCCCATATATATATTCCCTTCGTCTCGCGATATTTTACTTGCCCGAGATTCGATCGTCGGTACCGTCATACCTAGTTCAATCTCGTTCACAGCAAGTACTTTACTCGTTCCGTAATCCGATATCACTTTGTGATTAACTCCTTAACCATATGCTTGCAAGCGGTGTTGATATCGATTACCGAGTGGGCCCGAAGTATATCTCTCCGATTTGGGAGGGACAAATTCCATCTCGATACATACAACCCAAGAGATACTTTCTGATCACCTGAGAGACACCTTTATGATCACCCTCTCATAGGATGACGTTTGATGACCTCAAAGCTTTCTTCCGATACCAGGGAGTTGTATTATCTCATGGTCTAAGGAATACAATATTTGACATAGAAAAAGCTTCACAAAGATGAACACGATAATACGATATAATTGCTTCGCTTAGTTTGGGTATGTCCATCATATCATTCTGCAATGATATGATCTCATTATCAATTGACAACTCATGTCTATGGTTAGAAAACCTTAACCATCATTGATCAATGGGCTAGTCCATAGATGCGTACTAGGGACACGGTGTTGTTCACAAACCACACAAGTATTAAAGTTTCCGCTTAATACAATTCTAGCATGGAATGTAAACTTTATCATGAACAACAATTATAATAATAACATCTTTATTATTGCCTCTAGGGCATAATTCCAACAGGAAGATGGTCCAGCCAGGTTTTCGTTTTTGGACCTGGTCACGCGACCGGGTTGGCGCGGGGCGACGCGGGGTCGCTGTCGGAAGCTCCCGCCAGATTCGATCGTTTTCAAGGCGTTTACCGGGTAGGCGCGTCCAAAACCAAAAACATTGCGCTGGATAGAAAAAGCCCGTGGGAGCCCCACCCACACAGTTGCTAAGCTAAGAAATCGAGGCCATACTAGTGATGCCTGCACAGATAGGGATTTGCCCTTTGATCCAGCCCAGTCAGGGCGTAGTAGGCCTGTGGCTCGACAGCACTTCACAGATCCAGCCTTAGAGAATTCACGCTTGATTCTTCCCTCTGCACTTGAGTTCTGCGTCGGTAACAACAACAGGCTTTTTAGATGATTTATTTACTCATCAATTAAGTCAGAGCCTGACTCTCTTGGCGGACAAAAAGTAGAAGTCTAGACATGACCCGATTCGCAGCGTACGTTTTCGCAGTCACAGCCACAATTCCCTGCTCAATCACATACCAGTATACTGTCGAGAGACTTCAAGCAGGCAGGAGTGCAGGCGGTCTCATGATTCTGCGGGGCTGGGAAAGTTGGGAAACTGATCAACCGAGAGAGCTTTATTTCCCCAACCGGTACACCGCGCCGAAATTTCACAAGGAAAACTGCGCCTTGTAGAAAAGGGGATGGCTGGCATTGGCACTTGGCAACACATATGATTGGTGTCCGCGTTTCTGTAGCGTGAGAAAACCGATCGATCATCGTGTCCGCCGCCTGGGAGCTTTTGCTGCTTTAAGCAACGATGATCATGGCCTTTTTGTCATGCATGCATACATGCTGATTGTGCTTGGATTTCGGCAGAGCCTGCCGGCCGGCAGAATCGATCGTGTGGAAACTGACGACTGATCAGCATGAATGTGAAACGAGTAACGAGCTAATACGTGTGGGCTGCACAATTGTTTTGACTCCTGACAGTACTACAAAGTAGAAGTCGAGGTTTTAACATAGTCTAAGGCCTCGTTTGGATTGTTGTTTTTTAGTCTGGTCGTTTTTATTTTACGAAGATGTTAAATAAGAGAAGTCCGTATAATCTGACGGTTTTGATTAAAAAACGACATTTCAAGCGGGCCCTAATGAGTGGTGATTTTGGGTCAGGTTTTAGTGATTCGGTGGGGCATCTAGCATCGACGGAGGACGCGTGGAGTCGTTTGTTCGATGGATCTTCTGGGATTCTGTCCGTTTTCGTGTTCGTCGGTTCGTTTTCAGGCCAGTCTCCTTCAATCTATGGATGTCACCATTGATGGTTGCTGCTCTAGTGCGCTGGTCCTTTGTGACCTTAGCACGACGACTTCCCGCCTGTCTACTATAACAAGCTCTACTACGACAAGCTTTGTCCGGCTCCGGTGATGGAGGGGCGAGGATGGCGACGCGCCTTCGGCTCGTGCTAGTGTTTCTAGTCGTCGCTAGGTGGTCGAATGACCTATTTGTAATTTTTATTACTTTTACACTGTGTTTGGATGTATAAAATTTAGCTCGAAATTGAATTGGGCTAGAAATTCTATTTCCATATTGGAAAGAAAATGGACTGCAATTCCATTTATGTTGTTTGGATGAATATGAAATTTTCGCTCGAAATCAACATCTAGAACCCAATTCTAAATCATGTTTGGATGTCCACGCCATGGAATTGGAAGTTTTATTCAGTGGCGAGGGAGATGTCAAGGCCAGGGGCCTGGCGACCGTCCGCCTTCACCCGCCGTCCGCCTCCCCCGCCGCCTTTCCCCCTCCCGTCGCTGACCGTTCCGTCGCCGTCGTCCTCAGGTCGATCTAGGGTTAGGTCAGGGAGTGCATGGGGCAGACGGAGCCGCCGCCATGGCCGTCGCAGGCCGCCTCCGAGGACGCGGGAAAGAGAAAGAGGAGACGGAGGAGGCCAGAGATGAGGAGGAGGGCAAGGAAGCACGCACCGGAGAAGCCGCCGCCGGGTTCCTGCCTCACTCCTAGTCACCTCGAGGTCGCGAGAGGAAGACGAGCGAGCTGGGAGAGACTCGCGTTGAAGCGGTATGTGGGGGCAACGCGATTCCGAGACTTTCTGAGGCTCAGACCTCGGAAAGATTGGAGGCCCGTGGAACACGCGCGGGGGCGCGGCGCGGAATTGCGGTCCATTTCCACGCTCGGTTTCCACGGTCTCTCCAAACGTCTGAAAACGGTTCGGCAATTCCAAAAGAGTGATTCCGAGCCCCAATTGCAACATCCAAACACAGTGTTAGATCTTTTTGTACTATTATTGATGATTATTAATAGATTGATGGAATTTTACAAAAAAAAAATTAAAAAAGAGGGGAAGATGATGCCATGGACAGTATGTTTTGCCGGGCTTTGGTAGGAAAGAAACAGAGGCGTAAAAGGAGGAGGGTGCGTGTTCAGTTCAGGAATAGACAGAATCGCAGTACTGCGATGAGACCCTTCCCACTCGATCTCCCCAAGTGGCAATAACAGCCAACAGATGCGAGTGAAAGTCCACGCAAGAGTTAATTAAATGGATTAATTAACACATAAATAAAAATAGAAAAGTTCCGTCCGACCTCCGAGCCGAACCGTGCGACACCTATATATTTGACCTTTGTAAATGGAAAATGATACGATTTCCCGGGGATCGAACAAATCCATCCCCCGGGCCGGACCGCCTCACTCCCGTACCTCTCTTCCCAACCTTATCTCCTCGTAACCGCTAGTTCTCTTCGTCTCGAGGCCTCCGTCGCGTGCAGCCGCCGCAGGTCGCGCCGCTCGCCCCTGGATGTCGCACCTCCATGCTCCTCGTGCAATGGGCAGCCGCCGCAGCCGGACCAGATCCCCGGTCGTGCCCGTTCCCCTACGTTCGCCCGACTTCAAAATCGAGCCCCCTTCAAGGGCTCCCGTCGCCGGAGGAGTCTGTTGCCAGGGCCATCGCCGGAGTTGCTAGAGCCATAGACGAGTCTCTGGCGAGAGTCTCGTCCTTCATCTCTGCTATCGGGAACATCCCCTTGATTTCCACGGTGGTTGCTCCTTCAAGGAGTGGGCAAGTCTGCTACAAGGGAAGGTCGGGAGAGGGCTCACCGGCGCAAGGGATTGTCCCTCTCTGCCGCGACGCCGCCCGCACCTCGCCGCAGCGGCGCACCTCCCTGCACCTCGAGGATGAAGTGGCCTGCCTTCCTGCCATGGCCTCGCTCCAGCGGAGTTGCATATCCGTGCGTCGTCCTTGCTACCCAATGGTACCGGCTCTGCTACGTATGTCGTCCGGGTTTGCTACATGGATTCGTCAACGGTGCTACGTGCGACTGGCGGTGGTGCTACAAGTGGCGTAGTGTTTTGCTACATGCGGCGACGATAGTGCTACAATAATATAAATATTTTGGTACGAAATCTCCGGCGAAGTTTTTGCTACAAGGTCTTTGGCGAGTCACTGACGAGGTCGGATATGCTACAATAGGATTTTTTTTTGCTACATAGTACGTTTTGTTGTTTTGCTACATTAGCGTAGAGTTTTTGCTATAAAATCTCCGGTGAGGTCTACTGACGAAAGCCTCCGGCGAGGTCGGATATGCTATATTAGCACAACTTTTTTGCTACGTGATCGCCAACGAGGTCTCCGCGAAATCTTCGGCGAGGTCTAGTCTGTTTTTCTATTTTCTGGACTGAACGATTTTTTGCTACATACAGCAAAACGAAACTTTCGGTAGCAAAAGCGAGATTTTGACCCCCAAAAAAACACGTAGTTGAATGAAAACCGGGAGATAAAAGGCACAAATTCCCCGAGGTCCTTTGTAAATCGAGCAGAAGCGTGGAACCACAACTCACCGAAGAACCCCTGCACGCTGGTTCGGCGATAGACACAGTTCACCACACGCTGGGCACGTCTGATCTGCAGCTCGTCGGTGCGCAACGTTGGATCGACGACAGCGGTACCTGCCGCTGCCGCCGCGACAGACTCGGACGGCTCGGAACAAGAGCGCGCAGGTCGACGTTGCGTGCGCGCGGCACCGCCGGCCAGCTGCCTATCTAGCTTCTTCACGCCGTACGCGCCTAAACTCGTCGGCCGGCCTCGTTCGATCCACTACCCTTACCGATCGAGATCGAGAGAGATTGAACTGCGGTGTACGTGCGCGCTAGCTGTTCCTGCAGCGGCGACCGGACAGGACAGCAGCGCGTACGTGCGTACTAGGTCCGTACATCGATTTAAGTCGCATGGTACATGCAAGTACGTGCGCCCTGTTGATGACGACACTACCATGCGTGCGAAGCCAGCCCTGTGTGTCAGCCTTTTCCCGGTCATCTCTGTCGATCGCCGCGGATCGACTTCCTTCCAAACGTACGTACCTGTGCACCGTTTACTTCCACTGAGTTCCATCCTGTAACTGCAAGCTAAACTTCCTGGCCACAAGACTTTTCTATTTTTACGACCGATCTATTAAATAATCGTTAACAAAACTATAAAGAGCGCTAAAAATAATACAATGGTTTTTGGACCACCTTGCTAAGACTACAAACACTAGCCGTAGTCACGTCGTCGTTCTTGCCCTTCCGATCCATTGTCGGAATTTAATCTCGACGAACAAACCGAGAGATAATAGGGGTGTGGCCCACCAGACCTCTCTCACGTATGCACACCGATCGAAAGTGCGGACAAACAACTTGGTTTTGGTTGTGTTGCCCTAGCACCACATATACAAAAAAAAATATAGGTTCTTATTATATCGTAAACGAAAATGAAAATTCATCGGATCTCATGAGATAAGCAAGCCACATGACTTCACACACACTCTAGTGGTGCTAAACGCACCACTGGAGCACTAGAGCGATAATAGGATGACATGATATTAATCTGACTTTAGGATGTAGTCGTCAGCTCATCACTTCAAAAATACACTTTTAAAACAAGCTGATGAAATAACAGGAACCCTCGCCAGAGGCGGATCCAGGAATTTCTCGAAGCCTAGACACGTCGCAAGGCAACAAAAAATCCTCGGACAAATATAAGCATCACACAATAGTAAATACTATTTTTAGAGTAGTTCTAATGTTGGGCCTCCTGACGGCGACGTGCAGTCCCACACGTCGGAGATGACGCTGTTTAGGAAGCTATGCTAGGCTTCGGTGATCCACCCTCCCCCGTGTCATCATCGTCGTTGTCTTCACCGCCTTTGGCGTATCAATAGGAACGTGACGCCGATAGATGCAGCCTTTGTGGCAACGATGGAGAAGCTCACACGGCTGGGCAGAGCATCACGAGAGGCTATCGCGGGCTCGAGCGACGGCTGAACCATTGCTCTCGGTGCTACGGGGAGGACGCATGCGAGGAGCGGTGCCAAGCGAAGGATGGCACTTTTGTTCCCGGGGAAGATGAATTGACGTGCCACATTTGACCACCGAAAGGAGGGGAGGGTTTCAGCGGTAGATCCAGAAATGGGCAAACCATATCCTGTGACAGTGTGGCTGGTGGAGAAGGGGGAAATTGTTTCCAGATTACCTTATTTCCAATCGCTGAACCCCGGGAGGCTGCACTGGTCACACCGCCGGAGGCAACTGAAATGGCTATGCCAGGCGGGTGGCGAGGGCCAGGGGACCTCTGCGGCGAGGCCCAGGCCAGCTATGCCGATGGTGGCAATGGTCAAGCTAGCTACACTGATGGCAGCTTATGGCGATCTAGATTAGCCTAGGTTTATTTTCCGTTGTATTTTTTATTTTATTTTAGTTGTAAAACCTATCCTATTCGATAAAATAAAAAATAATTTACCAAACTGCGGGTCAGAGGAGGACCCGTGACCTTTGTTTAGCGGACCACAAAGTCTGCCAAAATTTTAGGATGAGAATGCGACAAATGGGCTGGTCCACATGACACTGTTGGGCCTTGCCCCTGTCCGGAGGGATAGAGTCGGACGTACTTTGTCCGTGCCAGAGGATGTTGGAGTTGGTCTTAATTCATACTCCTCTCTAAACTAATGGACTCATATTTATTTAGATTCACATAAATACATCTGAATCTAGACAATCTAAATACCGAGTGAGTATAAAAATATCATTATTTTAAGTACCCAGCCACATGTTAGAACTACTACGAGTTGTGTAGAATAAGATCGAAGCTAGGTGATAAATGGCACCGCAAGAGACCCGGTCGCTGCCTCTTTTCTCCCGAACGAATCGATCGAGTTTTAGAATTAAAGGATCATCTTGCCAAACAATTTTGTCCACGTTTGGTCTTGTTTTCCTCGAGCCATGAAGACCGGGCAATCGTCGGGCAGCATGTAACATCCTAGTATTAGAGTTTAAAAATAAGAAATATGTGCATTGTATTCATGCACAGAAAATTCGAATAATTTTCACGCTTTTAAATAAAAACTTGTCAAAGTGATTAAACCTTCTCTTAACTTGATGAAATTGAATTAGATCATCAAGTTAACTGCGATAAGTTTTAATATGACCTTTGCTAAAACCTTATTTTGGGTAAACATGATTTTATCTAAGGGTAGATCAAATATAATAAAATTAAACCCTAATACATTAGTTAATGATTTATCTTTGATCCTTAGGTGGTCATATCATAGTATGCATTACACAACCCATGAATACCAAATTATAAATATAACTTAAGTAATAAGATTGTAAGAAATAATTTTTAATCTATCTTAATCTCATCTACTTATACCATGAGTATCATGGTAATATCTGACTTTAACTCTCTAGTGAGATTGAGTAGGAAAGAAACCAAAGTCAAGATCATTCACCATATATCTTTCTTTCCATATAAATCCTTATCATCTCTATTGAATCCTATCCTTATATTTGTTGTTCATCAATATTGAGTAATCAACTATTGTTCACCAATTCTTAACCTATCAATTCTTGACCTATCAACTCTTGTCCTTATTATAGCATTCACTTAAGGCCTATAAAGAAATAAGTAAGAAGAGTTAAATAGTAATACTAGTTTTAGATATCATCTATATGATGGGAGTGATTGGAGGAAATCAAATCAATGCGGTAACAAAGAAGATTACAAGGATGAATATTGAAGATAGTTATCAAGGAGTAATCCTATTGGATCAAGTAGGTATAGTCAATAAATAATATCTCTTAGTCTAATAGAGATAAACATAAGATAATTATAATACAACTGTAATGTTGTATAGATGGAAGCCTTGATTAGCCAACTGGAAACCTAAGCCATAAATGATCAAAGGATTATAATGACCATGCTTTAGTCACCAAGATTGAATGCTTATAAAATGTATAAGTGACATTTGTGGATAAAACATGATTGAACCATAGTATAGATATGTTATTCTAGGTTAGCCATGACAGGTCACATTAATATAATGTGAGGTTGGAGTATTAGTTACTGGAGTTAAGTAGAGACAAGATAGTATGATTAAGATGATGCTAGAGCAACATTGGATTATATAAGTAGTAGTTTCCTCTTGGGAAATACTAACACTTGAGGTGAACTAGTATGATGTATACATCTCTTGGAGTAATGTCAGTGGTGAATGATGAAGGAAGAGTATAAATGGAGTTAGAAGTAACTACTTATTGAATTGGAGGTTATCAGCAGTAGAGTAGTTGATATAACCAAGTATGGATATGAGAAGATTATAAAAAGCTTCAGTGTCAAGCTCATTGGATTTACAAGTGGATTTAGAAGAATAAAAGGTGGATAAGAATATTCTTGTGAAGTAAAGCTCATCATGTTAACACATGATGCTGGATATGAAGAAGTAGTATATCTAGGAAAGGAATTCCTTAATTAGAAGTCTAGAATTATGAATTATGGAAGATAAGAATTCTTGGTAAACACTAAACCCTAAATCTATGATCAAGCTTAACATCCATCTCATCTGTTGAATAAATCATATTATTTCCACAATACTTTATAGGAATATTTTCCTATAGCAAATCACATAAGCACATCTTTATCATTTCCAATTGCCTTAACCATATGTGTTAGGAGATAATTTTATCAATTTCTTTTCCATAAGACATTTTAGTTAATAACTTTCTATTGTAAAAGGTGATATCATTAAATATCACAAACAAAAGACAATATGCTTAGCTATTAAATATTTACTCACATCAATAAAAGTATATAAGAAAATTAAGAAACCTAAACTCTAGGGTAAGCACTTACAATTCAAACCCTAAGTTCTATGTTAATCATCTATAGAATATATACATTGCCATTTTCTAAATTGATGGAAGTAATATTAACCAAATAATTTTTTTTGTATATCATGCATCAAATAATGGTATAAAATCATTATATAAAAATTTCCATTCAAACTAAGATCTAACTAGAGTTAAGTTTTATAAACAAATAAGAAAATATCATATAATAAATCCATGGTTTAGTATAGAAAGAAAAAATTTATAATAAAGGCTTCTACAAAATATTCAAAAAGGATTCATATAAAGAAAATAAAGAAATATAAAATATTTATCATAAAGATTTACAAAATGAATCTAAATCAATATCAATTAATGCTGCAAATATTTAGAAAATAAACCTTGTTAGAAAAGTTCAAATTATAGATTAAATACAAATCTGAAAAGGAAACAGAAAAATAGAAAAAGAAAAAATGAGTAAAAAAAATTTCTGGCCGTGGCCCAAACTTCCCTCCTTTCTATCTGTCGCCACGTGCAGCCCACAAAGGCCCAGCAGCCAGCCGAGTTAGTTCTTTTCTCTGGCTGACGGGTGGGACCAAAGAAGGATTGCGGGTTGAGAGGAAAGAATTGCCAGGGGTTTTATGCAAAACGGTCGTCGTCGTCTTCCTCGCCTACTGGAAGCAGCTCGCTGGCCGGAGCTCCGCCATCGATCAACTGCCGCGCTATGATGTGTGTCGCCGCTACTGGAGGAGGGATAAGAACGCCACAACAACGTACCTGCTCGTCCTCATCCCCCTTTCCCCCTTTGAAGCTCTCTCTCTCTCTCTCTCTCTCGATTTCTTCCTCAGAGCCGAAACCCTAGCTCGCCTCGTCGTCGTGCCGCACCTTCCCACTCTCTTCCAAGTAGCCATGGAGATGCCCCGTCCTCCGTAGATCCTTTGGGTGGAGTCTTGCATCAAGGGGATCACTGGAGAGGGCAAATTTTGGCGTTCCTCTTTGCGGCAGTTCGTCGGAATCCTCGTCGGAGAGCTCGCCTTCGACCGCACTAGTCCTCGCCGACACCACCACTGCAACCAGGGTGAGCCACTAGATCTTACAGTACCTTTTACTCTCTGTATTTTGCTCTAGTTCGTTCACACCACGAGCACCCGACACCGCCGCCGTTATCCACCGTCGTTGACCATCCTCCGACGACCATTTGCTAGCGACGCCACCACTCCTAGACTCCTCGCATCGTCCTCTTTCAAACAAGCCTCACTGCAGCCCTCGCGCGCGCACCAAATCACCTGATCCATCATAAATCTGAGAGGATCAAGCTCCGATGACGTCATGCCAACGTCACCCTCGGCATAGTCAGCCGGTTTGACCCAGTCTCTGTCTCGCGTGGCTGATGATGTGGCCATAGGCCCACTGGTCAGTGACTGTGTCTAGGTTTAACCTCGTTACAAAAAGTATTCTCTGTTCAAGAAATTAATAAAACAATATAAATTCAAATATCAATATTCTAGAAATGAAATGAATGATTAAATCTTGTTTAATTAATAACTTTTGTTTTGTAATTCAGAAAAATGTGTATAACATATGATTTTTTTAGAAAAATAAAATCTATAAAATTAAACTATTATCAAATATTATTGTTATAATTATTTAAATAATTATTATTGAATAAATATCTTAAAAGTAATAAAACTTTGATAATTCATATTTTAATAATGGTAAATGTTAAAAATATAAATAAATTACCAAAAATCTTGGAAAATAAAAACAATACTTTAAAACTATAATCATACATTATTATTTCAATTAAATAAGTATTTATAAAATAATATACCTTATAAAAATCATATCTTATTATTTTTAAATCACAAAAATAAATGTAATATACCAAAATGATCACAAAAGTAATACCTACATGTTAAAAATATAATATTACACTTTTGAGGTAAATAAAAATTTAAATACTTTAATAATTTGAATTTAAACCTATTTCCTGAGTTGTTAATCCATATAAGGGTAAATAAAATTTGTTAATATTTCTAAAATTACCATTTTAGGTCTAATAAGTAATTCTTGTCTTAAAAATTGATAGTATAAATGCATAATGTTTCAAAACATTATAAATATAATTTTATTGAATTATCCTTCAAATTATATGTGTCATTTATTTTCTAAAAAAGGATTCTTATTCATTATAAAATCCTTACAGAATAATTGTGACAAAATTAAATCTTTTCCATTACTTTAAACCCAAATTTATCAACATACCAAAACACTATAAGTGAACTCATAAGAAATTAAGTAACATTACTACATGATTTATAAACTATAATCACTCATCTATAAAAGGGTAAATGATACTATTCCATTATAAAATAAAGAGACCACTACTTAAATAAGAGAATAATCATTCTTAAGTAACTTTAAAGAAACCTTACAAGGTACACAAGGTACAAATATCATAAGCATTACACTTTCAAACCATCCATGTTTTTAAAGTTAACTTTAGTCTACAAGACTTTAAATATAATGCTAACAAACTTATTATATGTTTTATAGTTAAGTTTGGTCTATTATCATTAAGTTATAAAGCATATCAAGTCCAAACTATTTAAACCACAAAGATTATTTAGACCTTAGAAAAGAACTCTCTTATTCAAATGTTATTCTTTTTGCCACTTCAAATAACAAATCTTAAGATATCATTCCCAAGTCTTAACACCTAAACTCAAAGACTCTCATCATAGTCAACAAATGACAATAACCATAATCACATTGCTTTAAACCTTACTTGTATATCAGGCGTATTAATACCTAGAGTTCCTTATAAATGCTCATACTTGTAAAGTCAAATTTGAAAATAAGACAATTCCTATATAAGTAATCTTTAAATAGCATTCCACAAATTTGTATCTTATTGTTTTATGATATTATAATTCCCTATTGTTTCACATACACTCACAAGCCTTATTAAGAAGCACAAGTGTGAAACTTAATCTAAAAGGGCAACACATTCTAACAGGAACCATTTCCAGTTTCCAAACCATAGATCAACGTTATCCTCGGGATTCGCGTTTATCAACTTGCATTACACTACTTATGCATAAAAGCATATTGCTTCTTTAAACATTAGTCCTTACCGGACCAATGATGCTGATTTCAGATATTGGATCTTATATTCTCTTGAAAACCGTGAGTGCATAATCTTGCAATCACAAAAGGCAAGTTCACACTTGCTCATGTCCTTTGATTATTTTCTGTAAAGTATTTTGCAAATCCAGTGTTGTCATCACCTGCATTTGAAAAAGGTCAGAAAACACTATTTTCATAATAATATGATTATAGGTTATTTACCATGAGGTAATAACCTACTATGAAAGTTCCGGTGATAAAGGAACATATTATTTAGGACTTAACAACCAATGTCATCAGTGATTCTTGCGCCGTATATTACGCGTTAACCATGAGATTTGGAATGGGACAGAGAAGTCATCTGTATCCTTTTTCTCTTGTATGGAGGCAAGACGACCTTAACGTGACGTTGTGATTCCTTGTGCGGATCCAACATATGGGTGGGCACCCTTATGCCCCACACTTTTGGTGTCTAGATTATCTATGTACGGTGCTTAGTTGATGGACCATTTAATATGGCACTTGCGAGGGCAGCACCAGGTCATAGAGTCTTCGGGAACTTGTCATGGTTTTAGCCTTCCCGATAGGGGGCTTAACGGAGGTGAGCCTGCCCCGAAGGATCGTGCAGACTCATGGAGAGGGCAGTGATTGGCTTGGATGATCTACTGGGCCCCACAACATGGAATTGTGGATGGATAAGCTGCCCGGTTGTGCAACAAGGAGTTGATCTCTCATGGGTAAAGTAACGCACCTCTGCAGAGTGTAAGAACTGTAACTTGTTACTCCCTGTTCCGGGAAGGAGATGCGAACGCTGCGAGAAAGGAACTCCATAAAAGTTCTGGTAAACCCGTGAAGGCTAATGGACATAGCTTTTCAGAATAAAAGCAACCTTTGAAGAAATGTTTATGAAAACCTGCATTGCCTATGACCTATGGTCTGAGGCTGTAGATATAGTGCATCAAACAGTCCTTTTCTAGTAAACTTGCTGAGTACGCTCGTACTCAACGTATCTTCTTAACCCTTGCTAAATTCTGAAGCCATTAAGACGACGTCTACATCAACTTATGTTCCGGGAATCATTATCAAAAGCTCAAGCTCTTCAAGGAAGTAAAGGAAGTCAACATATACATCAAATAAAGTGAAGACGAAGTTGCTGATTAGATAGAAATATAATTTCTAGCCATAGAACCTACTTCTGTAGAGTATTGCAATAGCAGCAATACAAGCCAAATAGTTAGATGCTAATTTTATTAGCATAATAGTTATGCGTTGTTTATTTCTAATTCTTCTTTGTAAGAAGTTTCTTTCTCTCTCTTTAATCTAGAGTATTCTCTGGATCTTGTGTAAAGAGTTGAGTTGTAACCTATAGTCATGTCTTGGACCTGCTGTGTTTCTGTTGTACCACTCTGAGGGATGTAATACTAGTGAACGGTGTTTCATTGGATATTATGTCAACGACTATAGTGTACTACATCATGCAGTGGTATGCTGGGTCACCGCACAGCAGGGGCGTTGTGTCCGCCCATGACCCTCCTCCCAGCGAGGGCCATGGTTTTGCCACACCTCCAACCTCCAAGGCCCCAATATATACATGCTCTCTCTACTTTTTTTTGGTTTACACGGCTTAACTTAATTATTTGTCACCAAGGTAAAAAAATCACTTTCAACCCATGTGCAACTCCCTCAAACATGAACCACTATGCAATCCTAATGTATCATGACCCACAAAGTTATGTGACATGCATGATTGTCTCATATGGTGGCCACACGCTGTAAACAGATTGTATAATGAAATATGTGGTCACTTAATAACCTTATCGGGACCCGATTGTTGTCTAAGATATCCATAGTGGGAGTATCATGTATGCAAAAAGCTGATATGTCATCGTAATTAATGAACAAAGAGATGATGGTAGTATCATAGCACATAGAATAAAAAAATTAATATCAAATAAATCTTATACACTCATTTGAATTGAGATTTTACAAAACAATAAGGTCTAATTCTTTCGGTGGCTTCTCCGACAAGCTTCCCTACCCCCAGCTTCCTAGGGATGCCGGTTCCAAAATTTTGTGAGACTTTTAAATTAATATAGCCTTAACCATTTTAGAAGCCTCATAATTTTTTTGAACCGACTTCTCTAGAAAGCTGGAGGTAGGGCAACTTTTCGAAAAAGCCATCAAAAGAACCGGGTCTAAATAAATAAAGACTATGATACTATTACATAATATCATGCACTATAAAGATATTATCATACATTAGTATCATATGCATAATATTAATACATGATATTACCCACCATGACCAGCCTAACTTAATTTGTATGTATGGAGATTTGTTTTTTCCGACAAAAGAGGATTTTGAGCATGGCAGGCCGTGAAGTAGTACTCCTACTGTTTAACACCACGAAAATTCTTGGCGTGCGGTTGAAATTAGAGCATGACAGGCCATGAAGTCAACCGGGCGGGCGTGTCGGTCTGGATAGCCGATGTCTGGCCTGCCCATCCCACCTTTTCCTGGCGACCAAACTCTGCAGAGAGATCTTTGCAGTTGGCAGCAAGTCGTCTCCGAAGAAGAGAAACAACACGCTTCCACTATTTGAGAACGACCGTCACATATCGATCCCCTCTTCGTCACGTCTCTCGCCAACTAACTCTTGAGTCCTTTTCGCTCAACTTGAGAAGCAAAACCATCCTGATTTCTTTCATGCACGCGCAGGCAGCACCATAGTTTATCTAGTTCGATCTAAAGAAGATCGCCTTTCAATCCTGACTGTCTAGTAAAGCAACAGCTTCCTGCAAATTACTCCTACTACTACTTCTTCCTCGTTAATGGCCAACCAGAGAAAGCGAAAGACGCTGACAACGAGGAGGAAAATAGAGGGGCGTTGCAGCTCTGATCAATCCGTCAACACGCCATTCAAGACATATGGGCAATCAACGACTTCCAATCACAGTTTCCTGCGCAAAATCATTTGTATATTCTACACAACATTGTAAATGGTCTTTGCTAGCTGCACGTAGTACTCCTACTAGAAATGGTACTAGATGTCAGAAAACAGTAGTACTGTAGTAGTAGTGGCCTAACATACAAGTAATGGTAAGTAAAAAAAGATGAATTGCAGAATGAAAAAATAAAATAGAGGTTGGTCATGAGCAATTCAATGTGTTTTCCTGCCAAACTCCCTCACATTTTGTCAGCTTTAATTTATCTTCAACCAAGCCCATGCATGATAAGGCACAGCTGCTCCCAAGTCCTAGCATGCAGCAGCAGCAGCTTCTTTCAGTTATCAATCCCTTTCTCTCCTCTGCTCCATCTGAAAGTCTGAACAAGATTCGCACCTCGCATGCAGATAGGCAATCACAAGCATGCTTGCATGGAGGTGATAATGATCATGATGGAAAGTCGTAACCTGTACCACAGCATGTATTTAATGGCGTGGTACTAGCTAGTTGGTTATACTCCTGCTTTCAGGAAAGCAAAAGAGAAAAGATTGAAAGCATCAACAGCTGGCTTAGCTCTGCGAAGAAGAGGAACATCAACAACACAGGCAGGCAAACAAGAGGGCAAAGATTATAAAGAACTCTTGTAGAGGGTACCGCTAGTAGTATTTCCAAAAGGAAGAAGCAATTAATGAAAGAAACACAGCCAGGAGTGATGACCCCGCCAATGCAAAAAAAAAAAGAGGACCATCATGTACAACATCCATCCATCCATCCTGCTGCTACTACATGCTAGCCACCACAATTAAGGTAGCCATGATCAATAATCATATGGTATCTACGCTACGCCACCAACCTAGATCTCTTTCTTCTTACTCTACATTCCTCCCCTCGACGACGATCACGGGCTCTCCTTGTCCTCGGTTCCAATGGAGTTGTGCTGCCGGGACGGCCCCGAAGGCGGCACGGCCCCCCTCGGCAGGAAGCCGAGGAAATGGTTGGGGATGCCTCTGCCCAACGGCTTTCCCTGGAACGGCTGCATGCCTGCTCTCGAAGCATGGCAGCTCGAGACCAGCAACAGAAGCGCCACCAAGAACCACCATGGATGCACAGGTGGCCTCCCTTTGCTTCTTGTTTGGAAGTAGCCGGCCATGGAGAGGATAGGAGCAGAAGAGGCGCCCCCCTGAGAGAGTTCACCGGAAACAATGGAGATGGGAGTTGATTGATAGGCTTGTGTTGTTGACGTGTTGTGGAGTGTAGCTATGGAGAAAGAAGGAGAGAGAGGGCTGGGGGTGTGAGCAAACGGCGTGGAGGGGAGAAGGGTGGTGGTGATATAGGGGGCAGGAGCTATAAGGACGATGAAGGTACACTGCAAAGGGAGTGGTTGTTAAATTCAGTACTAGCATTAGCATGATGACATGTTGATGTGGTTTCTCAACTCCTTGGAAGAGACAACTAAACAAGCGGAGGGTGTCTAACCTCTTAGGCCTTGGCCTCGAGGTTGTTATTACGAAGGAGATGAAACTAACCATTTTAATTTGAAAATTTAGAACTACTCCATAGGACTACCTCAAACATTGACACATGTAGTTTCTTCAAATTAGTTGATATCGGTATTGATAGTTTTTCGCCCAGTTAATTGGGGAACGTGCTCTCGAGTACACCATTAAATTTTGGTTGAGGCTTAAAAGTCAAGTAACTTGTGGTGCATCTACTCTTTGCTAGTAGTATTACGTAAGGCAAAACATCTCTAATTGCTACAAGGGCCATATGTGTAGTTCACCTATAACTGCAAACTCTTTTGCGTGTATCGCCTTGATTGGACTTTCAAGCTAGTTAAAACTCCTCTTATTGAAAAAAGCTCACCTCACCACGTTTTGCTTATTCTAGGATGTGCATAAACCGTCTCAAGGCTATCATAAACACGTACGTGAAGCTGCATGCCCTTTTACTATGCATCATCTTACTATAAAGCTTCACGAAAGAAGCTATATTTTGAGTACATTAATTAATTCCTACTCCATCTCGTCTGACAATCTAGTGTTGTTTTCAATCTAAGCGAGTCGAACAACTTGTGGACTTCATCATATGAACTACTACTTCATTGATGTTATTGATACATTATTTTGAGATAAATAACTCCCTAGTTTGTTTAGTTTAACTCAAAAACGATTACAAAAAGTGGGAGAGGGTAATGAAGTCGTAGGGGGAGGAGCTAGGTCAACTCAAGTAAAGTGTAAAAACATGAATGAACTTCTCTGTTTTTAGCCATATGTAGCTAGCCTTAGCCTAGCTATAGGGAGTCCTTGAGTGTGAGGCGTGTAGGAGTGGTGGGAGGATCCGGCCGGGTGTTGAATATGTTGGGAGGCAGCATTAGCAAGTGTGGCCCCGAGGAAAAGGAGGAAAAGGATGGGTTGAAGTTAGTCACGCAACATACCAAACTCAGAGCGCGCGAGGGGGCCGGCAAAAGGAGACGGCCGATAGAAAAGCAGGGTCGTGTATTGTATCTAGACTTTTTTTAACGGATTTGCTAGTTCTCATGCGCCTGAGAACTTTTTAAGTCTCAGTCGTCTCTTTCACCGTTCGATTTACCTCGTGATTCGTGTAAAATGAAAGTTACACATGAGTTATAACTCGGGTGTAACTGAGAATTTAATGAGTTGTAACTAGATTGTAACTGAGAATTAGTACAAATCTTATGAGTTGCAACTAAGAATTAACACAAATATTAGGATGACATCAGCGACTTAGACATAAGTAGTTCTCAGACGCATGAGATTTAGACACTCCATTTATTATGTAGGTTTACTTAGTTTTGAAGTGAATCTAGACACTAAAAAAAGTTTAGATACATTTTCTCTATAAATATAAAACATCTTATATTTTAAAACGGAGTAAAACAGAGGGAGTATATGGTTGCCCGGTCGGTCCATACCGTGGAGAGTGGCCGACGTACAGACATACGAGCATGGACACAGTACAGGTACCCGGCCATATGGAATGTGTTGGTGTTCTTATAAAATATTACAGAAATTCCGAAAGACTCATATGCTTCCGTGTCTCCTCTCTGTCAAACCAAAAGCATAAGAACACTTAGGATTTGCCGATATATCTTCCTGCCCTCCGAACCGAAAAGGTTGGCCAATTTCGGAAAGGAAGCTAGCACCCCGATCGATCACGGTTCGCACGTCCGAATTCCGTTCCGATCGCCGTGTAGGTACGTTTACATTGGTAAAACCGATCACATGCATCCATAACACTTCAAACAAGACTGAACTCTGCATGATGCCCGGCCACCCAAGCTAGTGTCAAATTAACTGGAGAGCATAGCGCAGCTACAGAGTACAGACAGGCATACTAGCCCTAGAACTCCCGATGTCCACGGAAAGCTGCGGAAACTTTAAAGATAAACAAAGCCCGATTTCTTATTGCTTTGCTCGATTAGTTAGGTTGAATTAGTTGTACTAAACTAAGAAGTGATAATAATTGAGCAATCTACTACATCCACCACCGATCCACGGAATCTGTGTAGCAATATCCAGCACAACTATTCTTAGATATGGCTCTGTACCAACCAAAATGGTTTGGCCCGTACGTCCAGCTCAAAACGAAGCGATCGAAAAAGTTCCCATGACAAGCAGCCCAAAGGAACACGACATGCAACACAAGTAAATCCCTGACCGTGGCCTACAAAAAGGGCATATATATTACTAGTATTGTACTAGTACTGTCCATGCAGCAGCAGAATACTCGATTTATGATGATGATGATTAGCAACTAAAGAAAGAGCAGCTACCCCGAATCATGATCGCACATGGCACATGGAAATATGAACAACAGCAACCTGGCCTGGATGTATATTGTGCAACAGAGCTGCAACGCCAATCATGGCTGTTGGTCTCCTGGACGCTCCTTTGTCGATGAAGGAGACACGGGCAGACAGGCCCCATGGCTGCCTTGCCTTCCTGTCCCTTGCTGTATCTAACCGCAGCACACACGCATGGGTGCATGTCTTCGAATACGGTCCCGAGTTTCCGGGTTGGCACGCTCAACTCCAGCATATTGCTCCAACTTTTCCTGATGATCCATCTGACCACCGTATGCAAGTCGCGGTAATCCTCCGTGTATATATAGGGGTTATTCTTGTTGCATCTTTCTCGAGTATTCGGTTTGATTAATTAATTGGTGTGCGTGCTTGCTTCCCAGAAAAGTGGACAGCCATTGCCGCCTCCTGTGTGGCACTGCGTTATGAATTCCGGGAGGAGATGCTAGGAACTGGTTACATGTCATCTCAGCTTCACTTATTACATGGCTGGGTGGTTGGCCGTAGGACGTCAAAACTAGCATTTTAAATGTAAATAAAAAAATGTCAACTCCACAGTTGAATATACTAGCTCACGGTAATGCCTAGGCCAAGTTTTAAAAAAATGCTTGACGTTTTAAAATGTCTACGGGTGTCCTTCCAGTAAACATGAGTGGACATCCTGATACGGCTCTGGTCTGGGTGCATTGGTAACGGGATCAGTCTTGTTAATTGCTTGCCCTGTCAAGATCACGCTCAATCGTCGTCCCAGAAGAAGCAGTTATTATAGCCCTGCAGCAAGATGGCTTGAAACATACATACTCCCAGCTGCAACTGCACCACCAGCATGTCTGTCACTGCACCTACCAGCCAGAAGCAGAGAGTATCTTAGTACCCCATGTAGCCACTGAAAACAATGTACGCAAGATGACAAGCCCCATAGGAAACATGAGAGACTTCAAGACGTATGTAATCTCCGAATAGATATATAAAGATCAAGTCAGTAGGATTGATAAGAAGCTGGCCAATCAGTTGGAAAATCAGTTGCCACTTAAGGACTTGCCAGTGAAATAAACCTAAGTACAGATGCATAGTCCCTTCCAGGGAAAAGGTAACGAAGAGCAGCAAAAAAAAAAAAACGTCTACTCGTTCCTCGTTCCCTTCCAGGGTCTCTCTTTTTTAAAACGGGGGAAGAATCTAGTAATTAAGTATAAGTTTGACACAAAACAATTTTACATCCGGCTTACACACTGGGCGTCAAATCACTAAACATTTTCGCACCGGCGATGGCGGCACAAAAGGCAGGCTTTTGTTTTGATTTTTTTTAAGGAGAACCTTTGGAGGGGCATGATTGTTATGGAGAACCCATGAGTTGCGTTCATTCAAAATTTCCCAGGAGGTAAGCAAGGTGAGTGACACCAAGGCTTCGCGGTTTGGGGAAGATCCATTCGTCACTTTGGGCCACCAACTCTTCCGGCCATTGTTGAAATCTAGATTATGAAGCCCCACCCAATCTTTGATGAAGCCACAAAGGCAAATAGTGTAGCGACAATCTATTAGAAGATGAGTTACCGATTTTGAGGCTCTTTTGCAAAGGGCGTACAACCCACAATTTAGCCAACCTCGCTTTGCTAGTCTATCGCCTGCTCAAAGGCTATTTTGGGTGGCAAGCAAGGTGGAGAATTTGACTTTTGGAGGGGTCCACATCTGCCACACCATGTGGTTCATGCAGGGGGTTAAGACAGCAGGGGTCATAGGACACTGGGCCCAATTTGATTTCCTTCATATACTTGACCAATTTATAGTGTGTCACACCTCCAAATCTTGGTGATAATTATGTGTTACTTATATAGTGACACCGGGTTAATTTTTGTTGTAGGCCCACCCTTGGATTCATGTTGGTGGAGGTAGCCCCTAGCAATTGCGCTTCGTAAGGCAAGGACACCAAGTATTAGCCGCTCATGAAGAGCTTCCAAACGATGTCATATTCTATGTTGGTCTCAATCTCCACTTGGCTAAGTTGCACCCAAAGGTTCACGAATTGATCGACATTGTTCATAGAAAAATTCTCGTACATGTTCATCTTACCAATCCAAGCATTGTTGGTCATTGCTTTCTTGACACTCCACTTTTTTTACTTCCAAAAATAAGAGGGGCGATGTCTTTTGGATTCCGTCTAGCCAACTTCCTAAAGTGGGTCTTTTGACCATTGCACAATGAGATGGAGGTGGAGGCATAGAAAAGTTTCATATCAAAGGCATCACGTGGATTTCAAGTTCCCACACAAATTTTGTCTTTGCCTTGGCATTCAAGCCTCGACCACCGCAAGCGAATGGCCCTTTCGAACTTATTGGTGCGAGGAACCCCGAGGCCCCCAAGAGACTTGAGGGGTGACACGCTTTTTCCCAATTAACCTTGCATTGGCCACCCATGGTTTTTTCTTTAGTGACCATAAAAAGGCCATCTCCAACTTATTGAAGTATTTAATGGTGCCCGCTGGCACGACGAGGTGCGTCAAATGATAGATCACTTGGAAAGTTAGCACCGACTTTACTAGTGAGGTGCGGCCGGCCTTTGTTATGAATTTGCCGTTGTAAGTTGGGATCGATCATGCTGGCCACCTTGTCCTCGAGGTGTTGGAAATCAACATGCCGAAAGCACGGAACCAAGAGCGGGAGGCCTAGGTATCTCATGGAGAAGGTGGTGCGCCTGGCCGTGAGGCCTTCAAGCACAACATCAAGGTTGACCAATTCGCAATGAATTGGAACCATGGAGCTTTTTTGGAAGTTTTATGTCACCAAAACCGTCAACGATGTTGAAAATATTTCCTATATATATTGGCGTAGAAATGTTCAACTCATCTTGATGCCTGAAACCCTGGCCCAAGGATCCAAAAAACCAGTTGCAAAGGAAAACTACAGAACCCGTCATATATACATTCTGGAGTGCCTATTGTTATGTCGACGATCTTTATAGTTGATTATTCCTCTAACCAGAAAAAAACTTAGTTGGTACAGTATGGGCACAGTAATTAAGAAGATAGTTTATTAGAGAGTAAACCGTATGACCGGTCCTAATTCTGTCATCGCACCTTTACTTTCATCCCTATTCTTTAAAACTGCACATCTAGATCCTAAATCTTTTATAAGTGATTCATCTGAGGTCCTAAATCGGTTTGACCGGAGTTGACTAGTGCCACGTCGGCAGTGAGGCCTACGAGGCTTACCAGGTCACCGCGTATATTTGTGAATGAGCCCCGAGGTTCTATATCTTCCAAAATACGGCCTCTGAATAGTGCATTTGTACTACTCAGAGTAATTGTATTTCTCTAAAAATTGTACTGCCTAGAGTAATTGTACAAGAGTAATTGTACAGGGGCGTCTAGCTCTAGCGAGTACGGCGGGGAGCCGAGCCAGATTTCGTTCTAGTCAGTTATGTGTTTGTGCTTCTGGCTCCTGCTGTCGTGCCGCCGCACCTGTTGCCGCGACGAGCGTGTCGTCAACACCTAAACCAGTGGAGACGACGCCGGCGATGATATTCTGCGTCCGAGGCTTGAGCGACAGGATTCCCTGGTGCACAGCAATTTCAAACCGAACCATACTGAGTTGGCAAACTGAGATTGCAAACTGGATCAAACTGAATCCCGATTCCTTACTGACAGAAACAAATTACACTAGCTGAACTGACAGAGCCAGAACATCGCACACCTAGCCGAGGACTTTGACGAGCAGCGCGTGCCTAACCAAGGACTTTGACGAACAGCGCACGCCCCTAGGCCTGAGCCTCCTGCGCTGCCATCGCTGCCGTGCGTGCGAGCACCATGCGATAGTCGTCTGGTATCATCTCGGGCTCCCCCGCTTCAAAGTCTCCTATAGAAACATGTGGCCGTCACGGATGCATGACCAAATCAGTGTGGTCGCGCTGCCGCCACTCACGCCCCCTCCACCAACAACCGCCGCAGCTCGAGCTCCCGCCGCCGGCCATCAATTGGGGAATAGAGTTAGCTTTTAGAAGAAACAGAATCTCGGGGGCTCATTCACAAATATGTGTGGTGACCTCGTAAGCCTCGTGGGCCTCACTACCGACGTGGTACCAGTCAATTCATGTCAGACCGATTTAGGACCTCAGATAAATCACTTACAAAAGATTTAGAACCTAGATATGCAATTTCAAAGAATAGGGACCAAAGTGAAGGTGCATTAAAAAAATTAGGACCGCCGGTACGGTTTACTCTTTATTAGAGAGAGAGAGAGAAACTAAAGGTTAGTTGCAGTGGCGTACGCGGGATGAGTGGGATGGGCCGTGGCCCACATTGCAAAATTTCTATTATTATCTCTAATTTTCTATTTTAAATTCTGTTTAGTTGGCTTTTCTCTACCTGTGTTCACCCTGTATTTTTCAGCTTCGTTAGTTGGTACAGTATGTGGCGCCAGTTCTTAACTTGTACTCTGCAGTGTGCACTAACCTTTTTTTTTTGCGTAACACTAGTATTTCAGTGCCATATCCCATCTGTACAGTAGGCCGGTGATTCTGAAAACAGTCAATAAGGTAAGCAATAGGAGCGCCTATGATTCAGAGTCGTTTTTATTGCCTCCAACTGCAGCAGTAGTAGTGACGACATTAACAATTCAGAAACTGATGTATCTGATCAGTCCATAGCATGCGGGGTGCAGATTATCAACGAGTAGCTAGCTGATTGTCAACTGAGGTCGATCGACCGAGGTGGTATGGAAGGAGTGAGGTGGTAGTATGATGCTGAGAGGAGTAACACACTTTTTATCTTGCCAGGAACCAGTAGGCCAGGATTCAGATAGCCGAACCAGGATATAGGAGTACTGAACATCTGTGAGACTGATACTCATCGGTCCGTTGGGAAACCTGGCTGAAAATATGAGAAATCAGACTGGTAACAAATTCCGACGATTCTAAATGAATTCCGGAATTTGTTACCAGTCTGTAGGTAGCTGGGTAGTATAGCTTTTCTTTCGGAAGAGAATTCGGGAACTGCTAGTATAGAACACCTTTTTGTTGTTGTTGAGCGGAGCTAGTATATAGAACGCCTAATAAAAGATACTTAGAGGAAAGAAAAACAAGGAAAGCTTCGAAAATAGAATTCAGACGAGTGTTAAAACCTGTGTCTTCGTTTAGCCCATTCAGGGCCCAGTAGGCATTCAGCGATTCTTCTGTCCTGAAAACATCAACGCTGGGCCTAATCCGTGGACTTCCGACGGCCCAAGGCGCCATCTGAATAAGGAACGGCGAGCTGGTGCCGCGCCTCTCAATTTTCGCGGTCAGATTCGTCACGGCGACTTTGCTGTAGGCTGTAGGCTGTAGCAATCGAAAGCAGTGTTGAAAAGATCACCTCCACGTTAATTAACGTCCTAGCTGGCGTATTTTTTTATGCAACCTGGGGCATGCTGAAGCTCGAAACAGTGGTGACGCAACACCAACGACAGTGTAACAACAGTTACATCGGTTGCAAGATATGTTGAAGTACGATCCAAATTTAAGGATGCAAACTTCTAACGAGCAAAATGAGGTACAGATCGTTAAAGGCTTAGAATTTTACTGCTATATATGTATATCTCTTGTAAGCTGCCGGCTGAGATCATTCGTAAAAATCCTCAAAGTTGTGTAAGCACTTCCAGTTATAATGAAGTATGTTGGAAAGGTTTTTCATGTTAAATTATGTGTCCCTGTTGTGATTCGTTTTCGTTCTTCGTTATTTTTCTTGTCGCGTTTATAACAAGATCAACGGGAATACAATCACAATTATTGCAACATTCGCCCAAACACATTCAGCAGCATCATTGCATATTACAAAAGCACAAAAAACCATTTTGACTAATCTAGATAATTCGACATATGTGGTTTACATTCTCTTCGAACCACTAATTTAGAGTTGCTACCACCTGCCGACTGCAAGACCAATCATCCATCAAATCTTTCAATGAACTTTGTAATTAGAGACATCTGTGTGTATCGATTAATGCAGAGACCAAGAGGAGAAGTACATCAGCGCAATCCACTTCAATCGACTCGGGTTTAGGAATCCACTAAGTGCACCACCATATGTCTTTAAAACAAACACTTACTATGCTTCTCCCATGCTGCATTTGCGTTTCATCCCTAATCATCACACCTTCACTTGTCCCACCCATTTATGAGTTGAAAGATGCATCTAAATTGTTCTTCACCGAGCCTGTTGACGGTTCCAGCGCTCAATAACTTTCTTCTACTACTAGATGAACTATATTCTGCACGCTAAGAAATATTTATACATTACATGATCTTCACGAGTTTGCTGATTCCGTGTCTATTCGTACTGGTTGGATGCTACAATTTTTTCTTGTTACTTATAGTACTTTGTTAAATGTGACATTATAATGTATTTTTAGCTCCATATCACATTAATATATTGTGGGTCGGGAGTAGGAACAAGAGACACTAATCATTTAGTGGACTGTGGTTGAGATTGGGTTAGCTGTTGAGGCTTTCAGGTCAAACTAGCTAAGCTATGAGGCTTAGACGGGTTGTTTGCAAGCTTTAGGAAAAGATTGGTTGGACCAAACAATGCGTATAGGATGTAGCTCCTCGAGCAAAAGTGCACACCGCTCAAATATTATCAAAATGTATGTCCACTTATTTCGGAGTAAACTAATGGGCATGATCAGAATGATTTTGATATGGAAGAATCGTGAGTATAGTATTGTGACACAATGATTGTTTTATTAGATAGTTAAGCTTGCATGAGGAGTTCACTCCCGATCGTACTCCCTTTGTTCATAATTATACACTTGTCATGGGTTTTGCTAAAGTTAAACTTTACAAAGTTTAACAAAAAATAAGGAAAACAATATGAATATCTACAATATAATCATCATCATATCAAATGATTTTGGTATTATGGATGTTGATATTTTTTTTCTATGTACTTGGTCAATATTTACAACATTTGACTTTGACTAAACTCGGAACACGGGGTAAATAAAAAACAAAGGGAAGTAGTAACATAGCACTTGTGAGCAGGAGTCCTGGTGTGCCATAACTTATTATGCCGGCATTTTCAATTTGCAAATGGTGGTGGTTTGGAATATCTAAAAACATGACCTTTCGCGGAAAATGTTATTGTACTCTAGGCCTATAAAGCATTTGGATCCCATATATGGTGATGAATTTTTGGTCCAGTCAATTTTTTGAACTCCTCTAACCGAGTGGCAGCATGTACTCGAATTAAATAAATTCGCCGTTGGACATAGCAAAATATATGTGCACGGCAAGAAATTGAGAACTCATACGTTATATCGAATATTAAAATAGCTATGTGGCATATGATTTTCTAATAATCCAAATATTTTTTTGGTGATTTTGTCTTTAATATTCATGAACTCGTGATGCGATTTTGGAGATCAAGAGAGCGTGATATTTTCGCCGTGATGAACGTGTATTGTTTTCTTGATGGAATATTAATCAATCAACCATATACACAATTACTATGGATATATATTATACCATTGTACATACAATGATTATATGGATTTTGTACTTTTCAAATGAAGTTAGAATGGCAACCAGTGCATTGGTTATAACTCAATACATGTAAATATAGTATCTGTATTGTCTAGATGTACTCACTCTGGCCATACGAAATCGAACTAGCCATGTTCTTCCATATATTCCAGACTATCATAACCGGTCTAGATTATAATGCCAAAGATGAGTAAGTTCTCTAAAAATATACTGATACTAGATACAACTATTGTTTGGTGGGAAAGAAGTACCCCATTTTAGAAACTCATAGCAGCTACAACTCATTGGGTAGATAAGAATAAAATCAATTTTATTAAGAAAAATGAATAACAAAAAATTAAAAAAAATGCAATTTGGTTTCATTACGAAAACTAAGACACAAATAGTCAAAATCTGAAAGATGTCAGTATTAACATCTAGGGACATTTAATTTTTCTTTTTGGAGATGGGTCTGGAAGGACCCAAATATTTTCATTGATTTTGCATTACACTAAGTGACCCAGAACATTACAACCATGCCCAGAAACTTTACACAAAAGACCCTAAATGCATGCTATAGAAAGCAATCGGGTCCATCTTCCATCAAACTCCATCGCCGGACCGAATTCTTCACCGCCGGAGACGAACCACTTGGGATGAAGACCTCACCCTCGCTGCGTCATCGGCAGATACCAAAGAAACAAGCAACAAACGTCTGCTTGAAGCCAAACAGCCTTCCATCAGGCACCAACGCCAGGAGGAAGAACGGGAGGCTGCGTAGCTGGCCAACACTCCAAATGGCCGCCATTCGGCCAGTAGAGTCGACGATGATACACATCATCGAGGATGAGCCCAGGATGATCCGAACTTGCTCCTGGTCCAGCGCCAAAGACCCATCTCTGATGCGGTGATGAGTCCGACGAATCCAATGACAAACACACCCTCTGCATCTCAACTCCCACCATGGCATTAGATATGTCAAGATGAAATAATCCACCCTTAGGGTACCCTTTACCCTCTTTAGTTCAAATAAATGAACTAAAATATGGTCCACTTGCATCTCTACTAATAAAAAAGTTATATTGAATTGGGACATGTGTAGGGGTTTGAATTTTTGGAACCTAGGGACGATAGTGGAACCCAATACGTGTGAGTAAATTGCAAAAAAACATCACAATTGAGACATAGTTATCAACCCTTCATAAAAAACCACCAGAGAACATGTATTTTGGTTGGTGTTTGATGACGTCGCCCCAATTATGGTGATTTTTTGCACTTTACTCCAATATATGTATGAAACGTAGTCGCCGTGCATGTAACTTACACATGCTCCCCCACCCTACATGTAGGTGAGACCCGCCAACGCATATGCACGTCTTCTCACTTGCTTTGGGGTTTGGTTCCACGGCTTTCCGGCTAAACTGCATAAAGGATGTTTTTGAGAGCTTGGGAAAGTGCAACCTTTGTAAAATTCAATCTTAGGATATTTTGGTTAGCGGGACACGCAATTTTTATGCAATTGTACCTTTTGCAGCTTCTTATCCTGAGACGTGGATATTTCCTCTGCAACATAGCTCCTATTTCCATAATATAGATCAAGATAAGGTATGGATTGTTCCTGATTCTATTTGATACCATCTTTTTATAAACCATATGTCTCAAACAACATTTTCTTACTCAAATATATGTGAATTGACCTAAGTTGAAACTAAACTTCATAGACTTCATAAACACCCCGATGTGCTGAGTGCCCTTTTGTTTGTACTAAATGATTACTATGTTGTACTATATAGGTATCGGATCTTGGGTCTCTGTTGAGAAGCGTGCTGCAAAAGTTGTGTAAGCATCTCAATGATCCGCCATTCAACTATGTGATCCACGGCACACCGTTTGGACTATCATTTACGTGCCTGCCTTACACACACTGGTTCCTCCAGATAGTGCCGTAGTTGAGTTTAACCGGTGGATTTGGGATGGGAAGCGGGTGCTACATCAACCCAGTTTTCCTAAAGACGCCGCGAAGATTCTTCGACTGCTCAATATATAGCTGGGTAGTCACATCTAATTTGGTTATTTTTCAAGCTGGAACAATGGATGTGTTGTTCCTCTATAGTTTTTATTTTCTTCTAAAAATACCGCCCAATTTATACGTGTTTGTCTGTACAGCATTGCATTGCAGCCTTATTGTCTGTCTCTCCTGCATTAAAGAGCTGGATTGTTTCTAAGCTATGCAAGGTTGACTTCATCGTTGCTTAACTAATTTTATTTATAATGAAAACTTGGACAACAAAATGTAAGAGCTCTATAAACTAATGTCAAATAGATGTGAAATCTATAGGCTCGTGTGCTGAGACGTATTCCTAAATCTAGGGCTAGAGAACACAACGGTCACTAGAGAAGTTCACACTGGCTGGAAGCTAGGGACTACTGGTAGATTTATTACATTCCATGGACTTAGGGCGTCTCCAATGTTGAAATAAGAAGGGCCATAAGGATCTTACGGTCGACCATAAGAGAATTTAAGCATTGTAGAGGTCGGTCATAGTGAAACATTTGCTAAGGTCGGCCTTCCCCGTATGACCCGTCCGTAAGGCATAGAAAATATTTGTTGCTCTGTCCTTTGCTGACCCGTTTGCAAGAATAGAGAATAAAGAAAGGACGAGTGGATGGAAAAGAGAAAAGAATCTTATATGTGAGCTCCATCTTATGGTCGAAAGCTGTCTTTAAACATTAGAAGGTTTCTGGTTTGCTATAGCAGACGAGGAGTGTCAGGCCTTATGGTCGACTTCAACGTGAAGCATTGGAGACGCTCTTAGAAGGAAAACAAGTAGTACGAACGCACGCACGATAGCACACACACACACACAGCTTCTGAAAATGTCTAGAACCTTCAGGCAATAATCCAAAACATGTTACTACCACGGTCGTACCCTTCTTCTCGGAACCCCTCGGCCCCAGCAGTAACTATCAGCACGCAAGGCAACAGCGCCCTGCAGTTTCGTCGTTGCGTGGCTTTCCGCGGTTCGGCCGCATCCACGAGCCGTCGGCCGTGCGTGGCCGTCCGTCCGGTCGGGGACGCGTTGGCGGCGGCCGACAGGCGACAGGCGAGCCTACGTACGCGCTCCGAAATCCAAAAGTCCACGTCGTTCTGCAGAGTGCATTTGTGTACGCTCGTACGTACTCGCCGCCCAGCTGGCGCGTCGGGTTGTCAAACAGTCAGATTATGCCAAGGTCTAACTGGTGATGACGCGTCTACGCCTGGTAACGTGTTTGCCAATTGGCAGCTAGCCAGCCAGCTAACTCGCGTGGACAGCAAAAATGAGCTGTACTGGAGAAATGTCGACCAGTAAGTATTTCTGGTCCAGCAAAAATGAGCACCATTCTAATACCAGTGAATATCATTATTTTATTTTATTCAGTTTTGTCCAGTCTGGTCAAGCCAGTTTGATAAATTGGTGACATTATTATAGTACTCCAATATCTCTATTAGTATGTACTCCCTCTCTTGCAATATATTTGACGTTTTAGCCAGATGTTTTATCTTGCTAATATGCCTTATATTTTGCATCAAAGGGGGTAGTACATACTAATTGATATTGTTAGATTCGTTTAACAAAATGTTGTCTAATGATATAAATTATATATCAAATAATTCATATATATATACATAGATTAATTTCTGGCCAGAATCTTGAAAAACATGTGTGCCATGTTCATTGGAACGAAAGGAGTATGATGGATCTCTCGACAATTATACAAGTGAAACTAGTGAATGATAGTAAGCTTGAAATAACAATCAATACTTGAAACAATTATAACCACTAAGATCGTACAATTCATTGTTTTGTGAAGTGTCCATTCTTATGTTTTTATGCCTTTTGAAGATATATTGCTTTGTGTAGCACACCGTCAAGTCACCGAGCCTCTCAATCCAGCTTGGTAGTCTCACATAACCATGTTGGGACACTATTGAGCTAAAATTGCTGACAAGTAAATCCTAGATAGGTGCACCTATGGTTAGTTTGATTCGTTTCTTCTTGGTTGTTGATGTTTAGTTAGCTTTGTTTCTTCTTTGCTTGTGAATGTCCGATGAGAAAAGGTGATTCATAGCATAGCAACTCTAGGACGTATATTTGATATTTGGCTTTGAAAAAAATGAAGCGTAGGCTTGAGCCTTACGAAACCTACCCGGTAAAATTGCCATTTGGCTAATATGTTGTCCTGATGTTGTTATTCCAAGAGATTGTAGAAAGTAGTCGTCTCTTCGATTTGGGTTAAGTACTAGGATGTTGGAAGCTCGAGAAGGGAGGGCCAAAATAGGGATGAACTGTTTGGGTAGACGGCCATAAAGCCATTGGAAGTCAGGAGAAAGTAATAATATATGGAGGCCTTGGGCTCGTTTGATCTATTTATCCTAGCTCTATGGGTCGTAGCTGTGGTAAAATTATTTGTTTGCTTTCCACGAGCAATTGCAACAAAATTGTTCGTTTACTTGGTTTATTTTTTATACCACTTGTAGCACGAGTAAGCAGGAAGAACCTAGAAAGTCATTTTGGCAACTAGTTACTTGTGGAACTCATATTATTGGTCATCAATTATTCATTTTTTAGATCAACAAAATTATGAAATAATTTATGTTTGTCATGCTATATAATATGTGTCTGGGGCATTCCATAACAAAATATGAGTATTGTAACATATATAAAATGCAAAGTTTAGCATCGGCATGGTATTTAACTCTTAAAATTATTAATTTGATTTTGCCTTTTTTTGTCCGGGTCACAAGTGGTCAAATATTTGGATAAATTTGTAAATGCACATGATATAGCATTACTAACATCCATAAGTTCTTCCATGTTTTTTTTGGAAAAATGGAAAGAAGAGAGAATATGGGTAGCATGTACAACAACTAGTTGGAGAAACGCCTATACAGACACGTCTTTTTGTAAAACTCGGCCGCTACCCTCGTCAAGAAACTCTTGCCGCTCCAACTCCTCCTTATTCGTCGATCGGTTCCCCGTCCACCAGATGGCCTTTGCCGCGCCGGGAAGAGAAGGGAACCATATCTATGAGTCAGATTTTTTAATAAAAAGTAGTTCTTCAGCAGTTCAGTGTGGTTTGGTTGTTGTTTTCTTCTTGGCCTTCGTGTCGATGGAGACAACAACTTCTTTAATAAGTGTTTTTATCCGTTTGTTCGATGATGTGAGTTCCTTCTCGACGTCAACGGTGGTGTTTCAAGATCAAATATCTTTATGTATGATCTTTTGGATCTTGCTTTGCCGGATCGATATTGAATGGTTTTTTATGGTTGTTGCAAGGAGGTTTGTTGTGGCATCCCGCAAAACCACTACTAGAAAATCGCGTTGTTTTTGTGCATTGCATCATCATGACCGCATGCTCATGTCATCATGCCACATTGCATTTGAGCATCGTCATCATCTTGCATTTGCTTGCATAAAATTATTTTCGGAAAAAACCAGTTATGTTTTCCAAACGCCCCATCTTAATTCAAACGCAAAACCCGGGTCTCCGGATTATTTTGTTTTGGCTGCGATCGGTTTGCAAACGGCCCGTTTAAAACAAATAAAATGTTTAAATATTTTAGTGGGGGCAGTCGAACGGGCCGATTCGACCCGAACGACCACCCCCAGGAATTATAATCGGTCCACCTAATCAGCCCCCTCTAAATCCTAAAGCTACCAACCTATCTACCCACACCCACCGGCCACCTCACCCCAACCAGTAGCAGCTCGCCACCTCAGCTTCCCTCTCTCCCCAACCAACCAGAAGCTGCCACCTACCCCCACTCCCTCTCTCACCCTGCCGACAGCACCTACACCACACACACCCCAGGTCCCACACACGCACTCCACCCGCCCGCCAACCGCTCGCACCCACCCCGACTCGGCCCCACCTCCCCCGATCCCCACGTCACCCCCGGCCCCTGTTCTTCTTCCTCCTCCCCTCCCTCTCCCCTTCCTCCCCACCCGCACGCAACCTCCCCTTCCCTGCCTCCTCCACCCGCCCCGGCGCGCCGCCGCGGCCGCTCCTTCCCTCCCTCGCCGAGTCGCTTCCTCTCCTCCCTCTCCTCTCCGGCGCCGCCTGCCGCGTGCGCTCCGCTGGCCCCCCTTCTCCCTCTGGTCGCCAGCAACCACCGCCCGCCACCAGCGCCTCCGCCTCCCGCTCGCCCGCAGCCGCCTCCTCCGGGCGCTCGCACCTCCGCGCCCGCGGCCGCCCGAGCTCCGCGCCCCGCCTCCGGCCGTGCTCCGCGCCGCCCCGACCCGTGCTCGCCGGCCGCGCCTCCCGCCTCCGCCGCCCCGTCTGCCTCTCCCGCCCGCCGACGACGCTCCCCCGGCCCTGCGTCGCCGCGCCCCGCACCGGCCCGAGCTCCTCCCCTTCTCCGGCGAGCGCGCCGCCCGCGCTCACCCCGCCTCGGCCTCGGCCGTCTGCCGGCCTCCCTCCCCGCCGAGGCCGCGTTCCCGGCCCCGCGCCCCTCGTCGAGCTCAGAGACCGGCACCGGTGCCACCCGAGCCCTCCCTGTCCGCTCTCTGCTATCGACACCGCGTGGCCACAACGTTTCGAGTATGTACGTGCTGGTGCTTGTATGTGTCCTGGCGATGAGGTACTAGGAGCAGAACCAAAGTGTTCCTGTGGGTGTGGTGATTTCAGAAGTTTGGACACGTACATCGACTGCCTTCGCCCTGGTGCTGACAAGACGAAAAATGCGCTAAGAACAGATGTGCGGATCTGTCCGATTGATGACCAGGACGGACCCGAAGACCACCGACAAGATCTCCGTCCTGGACTCCAAGATCTGCCTCCCGGACATCGAGCGCCAAGATCGCCTCACGGATTCCGAAGCGGTTCCCGGACCCAAAGACGTCGAGACCCCTGACCCGAAGACCCCGGGTGCGCCAAGACACCGTCGAACCCCGCATACCGAACCTCGGCGCGTCAAGCTCTCCTTCCCGGAACCAAGGACGCCAAGTACTTCCCCGAACGTCAAGTCTGACCCGAACCGCGGACCCGACAAGGTCTTCACGACGACAAGAACGACAGCAACCAGGGCGAGTCCGATGCCCCGACGCCAGACCAAGTACTTCCTTCCCGGACGCCGAGCTCGCCGAGAACCCGGATGCGACAAGATCTGCCCCGTTGTTCGAGAACGTTTCCGCCGAGACCGACCCGTCGAACCCTGGACCCCGAGACCGGACCCCGGATCCTGTCGAACCCCGTACCCCCGGCACCCCAAGTTCGTCGAGACCCCCCTAATGTGTGAACCCCTTCCCGAAACCCTATTTTATAATATAATCCAACTTGTTGCATATTAAATTGTCATACTCGCATGCATCTTGTGTGGTTTGGGGGCCTTATGCCGATTCACCTAATAATTAAATATGGGGCCCATATGCAGGCAAATCTAGTCTCATATTGGCCTCATTTAAATTTGTGCATCGAACCGTTGTCATATCTTGCCTTGTTAATACAACAATTTAAATTGCAGGGGTTCTAAATAACTTGAACCATATATTTAATTGTCGGGACCCCGGTTCCGCTTAATATTGCCTACTTGCATCGCACTTTTGCCATGTCATGCATCATACATGCATCATGCCGATCTTTTGCCGTAGTATTAAATATTGCATCCGGTGTTTCTTCTAGTGTTTTGCTTCTTCGCGGATTGGGCCGTTGAGTTGATGCGAGTGTCGACCCGATCTTCGGTTGAACCTTCGGCAATGTTTTCAGGCGAGCATCTCCCCCTTTTTACCTATCTTACTTTTATAGTATTTATTCCCTCCTGTTGATCTATTGCTATCTGTGTTGCGATGTTCTAGTTTCGTACCTGTGATATCCCTTGCAGACATATATTGCCATGGCCACCTCCCAATACCTGTTGTTTGGTAGATAGTTGGACTTGCGCGTCGTAGTCGCTTGCTCAAGTGCTGTTGCGTGTCGCCATGTACCACTGTTGTTGGAGTATTGCCACCTGTTTGATGTTGGAGATGATCATGGTTTTACTTATCGTTCACTTTAATTCCTGTTTAACAACTAAAATTGAAATAAGCAGAGGCATCGGTGGGTGATAGATAATATTTGGTTTCCGAACGCCCACTTGTGTCCCGTAGGACCCCGAGTACTTGATACCTGTTCCTTGATTTATCGCGCTATCCACATATGGGGAGTATGGGCCCCCCTTAGCCAGAGCTTGATTCCGTCTTATTTCTTGGGGCCACAAACTAGTTTGAGGTTTTATTTACTATCCTGTACTTATGCCATGCTACTTCTGTATTTAAATTGTGCGAGGAGCACCTGTACTGTTTAGGATTGGGACACGTTTTCGCGGTATCGACAAGCCCAGCCACACTTTCGGGTTCTCAGTCGTTTACAGCCGTCCACCCAAACCTTGAGTCCGTCTCGGAGTCAGCTAACTTCGTTGCGGGTCTACTCCAAGGGGTGCCCCCCTGAAATATTTCTGAATCTTGTGATTGCTCTGTCGTGAAGACCTCGTTGGGTTTTGATTTGGTTTTTCCGAGGTTGATCGTGTGTGTGTTGCTATTTGTGCACCCCGGCCGGGTTAAAACTTTCTGAAAGCCGTGTCCGCGGTTATGGACGACTTGGAGCACAGTATCTCGACCATAGACAAGCATAACTAAAGTTTACTGCTATAAATTTGACTTTATAATGACTAGTAATCAGCTTCACTATAATGGAATGGCTAAATAATACTGCCCACAATTGTTTGTTTGGAGTGTCGCTTGCGACCATTGTATCTGACTAGTAAGTATTGCAACTACAACGGAATGGCTGAATAAAAGTACCAACAACTGCTGGGTTTTTGGGTTATCTCATGCCATCTGTATCTGATTAGTAAGTGTTGTAACTATCACGGAATGGTTAACTAAAAGTGCTCACTGCTTATTTTATCAGGATGACTATCTATACCTGACTAGTAATTGCTGCAACGATAACTGAATAAGTAAAACTGCCAACTGTGTGAGTTCCTCGGTTGACTTCCTCGTTTGGTCTCGAGGGGGGAAACGCCAGGATGGGTTTGTCTGATGGTAGAATCAGGTTGGTTCCGAATAGGTCTTTCTTATCCCCCTCTGATTGCCGCCAGTTGTATCGAGTCTCTATAGGTTATTTAGTGCATGCTGCCGCTGCCGCTTCAGCCCACCATACCTATGTAGGCGAGGACCGCCGAATTCTAGCCTCGCCGTGTACTGGCCTCAGTACTGACGCTCCTCTTTTTCCTTTGCCCTTTGTCGGCACCCCTTTTGTTTAAGCAGGTGTTGAGATCGACGTCGTTAGCAGGGTTACCCTTCCGGCTTGGCCTGGGCAGGGTTATGGACGCCATTGGTTATTCTTCAGGGCTCTTAGCCCCATTTGCATCTTGTCCGTAGTCGGACGCTCTATCATTTTCAAGGTGATTTGGATCTTTGTATATTATATCTGTATTCTTGACTCTTTGAGTCGCTGCTGTATATATATCTGTTCTGTGGGTCCCATCGAGGACTGTTGTGTAATGTTATTTCTTCGTTTTCCACCCGCACGAAAGTGCCTGGTGGGCACCTTTGAATCGTTTCTATGCGGGTTTGTCGGGTTTCGCTAAAACTTGCATAGGACCGATTCTGAGGGGTGTTACAGAGTGGTATCAGAGTTCAGCAGTTGCGATACCCCACAAGTCCAGCCTGTAGGATAACCTAGCTAACGGCCGAAGTAGAGTGTCAAAACTATTTTGCAAAATCGGTGGGATAGTTCTGATTAGGTCTGATTTTACTCCTTACCCCTCTGCTGCTCTCCTCTCACCTCTGCGTGTTTTGAATCCGCTCTCTTCTCTCTCTTCGAGTCCAGGATTTCTCGTGGTTGGATTTCCGTCGTACCTTCAGGGTTTCGCTTCCTCCGTTGATAACGGTGTTCTACCATCCGGTGTTCATGCTGCCTGAGGAATCCGTCTACTGTGGTACCATTCTTTGTTCCTTGTTTGTGCCTTCCGGTGTTTTCCGACGCAACGACATCCTCTATGCCAGATCCGATGCAGAGTCTGCATCACTCCGTTGTTCCGAACCTCGCTTGTCGAGATCTTCAGTCTAACTCCGAGAGTTGGTTACATAACCCGCCTATTCGCGTGCAGAGTAATGGTTTGGGTGCGCGATTGTGGCATCCCGCAAAGCCACTACTAGAAAATCGCGTTGTTTTTGTGCATTGCATCATCATGACCGCATGCTCATGTCACCATGCCACATTGCATTTGAGCATCGTCATCGTCTTGCATTTGCTTGCATCAAATTATTTTCGGAAAAACCTAATTAGCTTTCTAAACGCCCCATCTTCATTCAAACACGCAAAAACCCGGGCCCCCGGATTATTTTGTTTTGTTGCTATCGGGTTGTAAAAGCCCCGTGTTAAACAATTAAAATGTTAAATTATTTTAGTGGGGGCAGTCGAACGGGCCGACCCGACCCGAACGACCACCCCCAGAACCTAAAACGGTCCACCTAATCAGCCCCCTCTAAATCCTAAAACTACCAACCTATCTACCCACCCCTCTGGCCACCTCACCCGGACCAATCCGTGACCGCCACCTCACCTCTCTCCCTCACCCCCCCAATCAGCTGCTGCCAACTCATCCCACCACCCTCTCTCCTTTTTCCCTCTTTCTCTCCTGAACCACCCAACCCACCCCTGGGCCCGCCGGCCACACGCCAATCCCACCCAGCCGCGTCCACCCACAGCACCCCACACACGCGCAGCACATCACACCCCACCGACCACGCGCCTCCCTGCCGGCCCCACCCGACCCCACCACGAGACCCACCACGCGCCGCTCCTCTCTATCTCTCCCTGGCTCTCCCCGACCGCCGCCCTTACCAAGCGCCGCCCCGTCCCTCCTCCGCCGCCCCCGCTCGACCTCACCCCGCCGGCGAGCCGCCCTCTCCTCCGCCCAACCCACCAGCGTCGCCGTCGCTTCTCCCGCCGGCCGCCTTCCCCTCTGGTCGCCGCCGCCCCTTCTCCGTCCGCCCCGGCCCCGCAGGCAACCTTCCTCGCCGCCGCCAGCGCCCCTTCGCCCCGGGCTCCGGCGCCCCTCCTCGTCCGTCCCCGCCTCTGCTCCAGCGCCGGCGCTCGCCGCCTCCCTCCACCGTTCCTCCCCGAGCCTGGCCACCTTCCGCTGGACCCCGCCGCCTCTCGCGGCGGCCTTCCTCCTGCGCCCCGCGCGCGGACGGCCCGGCCACGCCGACCTCGCCGCATCTGTCCTCCTCCGCCGCTGCCTCTGGCCGCCCGCGACGCCTCCCCCGTTGGCCGCCGGAGCTGTCTCCCGGCCGATCGAGACCGCAGCCCCGCCTCCTCGTCCGTGTCCAACCGCCGTCAGCCTCGCCTTCCGCCCCTGGCAGTCCTCGTCGACCTCATCTGGCCGACAGCTGCCCGGCCCCACCAAAGGTCCCTTCTACCGCTCCCTGCCATGTTCGATGGTTCCCCATCTCTGGAGGTGTGGCCTGCTGTGTGATGTTTTGTTGATGTGTGAAGTGGCGATTGTGTGATTGTATGAAGTTATGTGGTGAAGTGGCGGTTCTTCGGTGTTGGCACAAAGTGAAGTGATCTCGACAACAAGATCGACATCCACCAAAACGAACCCCAGGAACCACTCCAAGAAACCGAAGTCTTCCTCACGGATCTGAAGACCCCGGTACCCGATCCACTCAAGTTCGCCATCGACGACAAGATCGGCACCGACGAGACCGGTGCTAACCACCAGATCCCGAAGCCATCCTATCGTCAAGACCTCTGGTACCTATAGGGCCACACAAGATTTCGGCACCGACGCCGGGAACTCCGACAAGGACGCCATGACCTTCGGCAAGGATCCAACAAGATCGCCTACACGGACGTAAAGTTCTCCACCCCGAAGACCGATCCCGAACCCGCACGCCAAGATCGCCGCGAGAACGACAAGTTCTTCTTCCGAACGCCATGACCGTCGACATGACCCGAAAGACACGGATGCGCCAAGATCTACCCCGTTACCGAGAACGTTCCCCTGAGACCGACCCCGGACCCCGGAACCCCAAGCTCGTCGAGGCCCACTAATGTGTGACCCTTTTCCCGAGCCCTATTTTATAAATGCTAAATATAAAACCTGTTGCATATTAATCATTCATCTCGCATGCATATTTTGTGTGTTTGGGGGCCTTATGCCGATTCACCTCTAATTAAATATGGGACCCATATGCGGGCAAATCCAGTCTCATATTGGCCTCATTTAAATTTGTGTAGCGAACCGGTAACTTATCTTGCCCTGATGTTACAACATTTAATTGCGGGGTAGATAAACAACTTGAACCATCTAATTGATTTTTCGGGACCCCGGTTCCACTTAATATTGACCTAGTTGCATCGCATCTTTGCCATGCCATACATCATGCATGCATCATGCCGATCTTCTGTCGTAATCTTAAATATTGCATCCGGTGTTTTCTGCTAGTGATTTGCTTCTTCGCGGATAAGGCCGTTGAGTTGATGTGAGCTTCGCCCCGATCTTCGGTTGAATCTTTGGCAATGTTTTCAGGCGAGCACCTCCCCCTTTCTACCTATCTTATTTTTATAGTCTTTATTCCCTCCTGTTGATCTATTGCTATCTGTGTTGCGATGCTCTAGTTTTCCGTACCCGTGATATCCCCTTGCAGCCCTATATTGCCTTGGACACATCCTATTACCTGTTGTTTGGTAGATAGTTGGACTTGCGCGTCGTAGTCGCTTGCTCAAGTGCTGTTGCGTGTCGCCATGTACCACTGTTGTTGGAGTATTGCCACCTGTTTGATGTTGGAGAAGACCATGGCTTTATTTATTGTTCACTTTAATTACTGCTTAACAACTAAAATTGAAGTAAGCAGAGGCATCGGTGGGTGATAGATAATATTTGGTTTCCGACGACCCCACTTGTGTCCCGTAGGACCCCGAGTTCTTGACACCTGTTCCGAGATCGAGCGCGCTAACCACAGGTGGAGATATGGGCCCCCCATTGATTATTACCTGATTTCAAAGTATTGTACTGGGGGCCACAAACTAGTTTGAGGTTTTATTTACGATCCTGTACTTATGCCATGCTTTACTGCTTTATTTAAATTGTGCGACAGATAGCACACTTTACTGTTTAGGATCGGGACACGATTTCGCGGTGTCGACAGTCCCCGTTTGGGGACTTGCTGTCGTTCACAGCCGTATACCCAAACCCTAAGTCCGTCTCGGAGACCGGCCGACTTCGTTGCGGGTTGTCGACTGGTGGGGTGGCCCCCATGTACTTGCTTTGGGTCTGGGAACGTCGTGACTTAGGCCCCGCCGACATACCGATGGGTGTATGTTAACTGATCTGGCAAAAAAGGGTCGAAGTGCCTGTGGATACTTTGGTGCACCCCTGCAGGGTTAAATCTTTTTGAGAAGCCGTGTCCGCGGTTATGGACGACTTGGAGCACAGTGCTTGATCATAGACAACTATAACTAAAGTTACTGTTATAATTTGACTTGTATCCGATATGACTAGTAATCAGCTTCACTACAACGGAATGGCTAAATAAAAGTACCAACAACTGCTGGGTTTTGGGTTATCTCATGCTAATTGTATCTGATTAGTAAGTGTTGCAACTACAACGGAATGGCTAGCTAAAACGGCCCACTGCTTATTTTATCAGGATGATTATCTATACCTGACTAGTAATTACTGCAACGATAACTGAATAAGTAAAACTGCCAACTGTGTGAGTTCCTCGGTTGACTTCCTCGTTGGTCTCGAGGGGGAAACGCCAGGATGGTTTTGTTTGATGATAGTATCAGGTTGGATCCGAATAGGTCTTCCTTACCCCTCTCTGATAGCCGCCAGTTGTAACGAGTCTCTATAGGTGGTTTAGTGCATGCTGCCGCTGCCGCTTCAGTCCACCATACCTATGTAGGCGAGGACCGCCGAATTCTAGCCTCGCCGTGTACTGGCCTCAGTATTGACGCTCCTTGTTTTTTCCTTTGCCCTTTGTCGGCACCCCTTTTGTTTAAGCAGGTTTTGAGATCAACGCCGTTAGCAAGGTTACCCTTCCGGCTTGGCCTGGGCAGGGTTATGGACGCCATTGGTTATTCTTCAGGGCTCTTAGCCCCATTTGCATCTTGTCCGTAGTCGGGCGCTCTATCATTTTCAAGGTGATTTGGATCTTTGTATATTATATCTGTGTTCTTGACTCATGGAGTCGTGTTGTATATATATCTGTTCTGTGGGTCCCATCGAGGACTGTTGTGTGATGTTATTACTTAGTTTTCCACCCGCACGAAAGTGCCTGGTGGGCACCTTTGAATCGTTTCTATGTGGGTTTGGCGGGTTTCGCTAAAACTCGCATAGGGTCGATTCTGAGGGTGTTACAGAGTGGTATCAGAGCGCAACAGTTGCGATACCCCACAAGTCCAGCCTGTAGGATAACCTAGCTAACGGCCGAAATAGAGTGTCAAAACTATTTTTAAAAAAATCGGATTGGATAGCTCTGGTTAGGTCTGATTTTACTCCTTACCCTCTGCTGTTCTCCTCTTACCTCTGCGTGTTTTGAATCTACTCTCTTACCTTTCTTCAAGTCCAGGAATTCTCGTGGTTGGGTTTCCGTCGTACCTTCAGGGTTTCGCCTCCTTCTTGGATAACGGTGTTCTACCAGCCGGTGTTCAAGCTGCCTGAGGAATCCGTCTGCTGTGGTACCATCCTTTGTTCCTTGTTTGTGCCTTCCGGTGTTTTTCCGACGCGACGACATCCTCTATGCCAGATCCGATGCAGAGTCTGCATCACCCCTTTTGTTTCCGAACCTCGCTTGTCGAGATCTTCAGTCTGAATCCTGAGGGTTGGTTGCATAATCTGTCTATTCGTGTACATAGTAATGCTTTGAGTGCGGGATGGAGTCGCGACCATACCACTACTCTTATCATTCGCTTATGTACATTGAATGGTGGATCGATGCAATTTTACTCCGTCCACGGAAGCTAGAGGTGGCTTTATTTGCCGATACCTCTACCTTCGACCTTTTGTTTCCGGAGTGCTCTCTCGACGATCACGAACAACGACCTCTTGTTAGTGGTGTCGCGAAGATCTACACGAAGCGAGAAGATTCAGATCGCCGACCTTCCTTCCGGTACCATGAGGCGGATCTCGAGGGCGAGATCCATTGTTAGTGGTGTCGAATTGTGGCATCCCGCAAAGCCACTACTAGAAAATCGCGTTGTTTTTGTGCATTGCATCATCATGACCGCATGCTCATGTCACCATGCCACATTGCATTTGAGCATCGTCATCGTCTTGCATTTGCTTGCATCAAATTATTTTCGGAAAAACCTAATTAGCTTTCTAAACGCCCCATCTTCATTCAAACACGCAAAAACCCGGGCCCCCGGATTATTTTGTTTTGTTGCTATCGGGTTGTAAAATCCCCGTGTTAAACAATTAAAATGTTAAATTATTTTAGTGGGGCAGTCGAACGGCCGACCCGACCGAACGACCACCCCCGGAACCTAAAACGGTCCACCTAATCAGCCCCCTCTAAATCCTAAAACTACCAACCTATCTACCCACCCCTCTAGCCACCTCACCCGGACCAATCCGTGACCGCCACCCCACCTCTCTCCCTCCCACCCCCCCAATCAGCTGCTGCCAACTCATCCCACCACCCTCTTCCTTTTTCCCTCTTTCTCTCTGAACCACCCAACCCACCCCTCGGCCCGCCGGCCACACGCCAATCCCACCCAGCCGCGTCCACCCACAGAACCCCACACACGCGCAGCACATCACACCCCACCGACCCCCGCCCTCCCTGCCGTCCCCACCCGACCCCACCACGAGACCCACCACGCGCCGCTCCTCTCTATCTCTCCCTGGCTCTCCCCGACCGCCGCCCTTACCAAGCGCCGCCCCCCCCCTCCCTCTGCCGCCCCCCGCTCGACCTCACCCTGCCGGCGAGCCGCCCTCTCCTCCGCCCAACCCACCGCGTCGCCGTCGCTTCTCCCGCCGGCCGCCTTCCCCTCTGGTCGCCGCCGCCCCTTCTCCGTCCGCCCCGGCCCCGCAGGCAGCCTTCCTCGCCGCCGCCAGCGCCCCTTCGCCCCGGGCTCCGGCGCCCCTCCTCGTCCGTACCCGCCTCTGCTCCAGCGCCGGCGCTCGCCGCCTCCCTCCACCGTTCCTCCCCGAGCCCGGCCACCTTCCGCTGGACCCCGCCGCCTCTCGCGCCGGCCTTCCTCCTGCGCCCCGCGCGCAGACGGCCCGGCCACGCCGACCTCTCCGCATCTGCCCTCCTCCGCCGCTGCCTCTGGCCGCCCGCGACGCCTCCCCCGTCGGCCGCCGGAGCTGTCTCCCGGCCGACCGAGACCGCAGCCCCGCCTCCTCGTCCGCGTCCAACCGCCGTCAGCCTCGCCTTCCGTCCCTGGCAGTCCTCGTCGACCTCATCTGGCCGACAGCTGCCCGGCCCCACCAAAGGTCCCTTCTACCGCTCCCTGCCATGTTCGATGGTTCCCCATCTCTGGAGGTGTGGCGTGTTGTGTGATGTTTTGTTGATGTGTGAAGTGGCGATTGTGTGATTGTATGAAGTTATGTGGTGAAGTGGCGGTTCTTCGGTGTTGGCACAAAGTGAAGTGATCTCGACAACAAGATCGACATCCACCAAAACGAACCCCAGGAACCACTCCAAGAAACCGAAGTCTTCCTCACGGATCTGAAGACCCCGGTACCCGATCCACTCAAGTTCGCCATCGACGACAAGATCGGCACCGACGAGACCGGTGCTAACCACCAGATCCCGAAGCCATCCTATCGTCAAGACCTCTGGTACCTGTAGGGCCACACAAGATTTCGGCACCGACGCCGGGAACTCCGACAAGGACGCCATGACCTTCGGCAAGGATCCGACAAGATCGCCTACACGGACGTAAAGTTATCCACCCCGAAGACCGATCCCGAACCCGCACGCCAGGATCGCCACGAGAACGACAAGTTCTTCTTCCCGAACGCCATGACCGTCGACATGACCCGAAGACACGGATGCGCCAAGATCTACCCCGTTACCGAGAACGTTCCCCTGAGACCGACCCCGGACCCCGGAACCCCAAGCTCGTCGAGGCCCACTAATGTGTGACCCTTTTCCCGAGCCCTATTTTATAAATGCTAAATATAAAACCTGTTGCATATTAATCATTCATCTCGCATGCATATTTGTGTGGTTTGGGGGCCTTATGCCGATTCACCTCTAATTAAATATGGGACCCATATGCGGGCAAATCCAGTCTCATATTGGCCTCATTTAAATTTGTGTAGCGAACCGGTAACTTATCTTGCCCTGATGTTACAACATTTAATTGCGGGGTGGTAGATAAACAACTTGAACCATCTAATTGATTGTCGGGGGACCCCGTTCCACTTAATATTGACCTAGTTGCATCGCATCTTTGCCATGCCATACATCATGCATGCATCATGCCGATCTTCTGTCGTAATCTTAAATATTGCATCCGGTGTTTCTGCTAGTGATTTGCTTCTTCGCGGATAGGCCGTGAGTTGATGTGAGCTTCGCCCCGATCTTCGGTGAATCTTCGGCAATGTTTTCAGGCGAGCACCTCCCCTTTCTACCTATCTTATTTTTATAGTCTTTATTCCTCCTGTTGATCTATTGCTATCTGTGTTGTGATGCTCTAGTTTTCCGTACCCGTGATATCCCCTTGCAGCCCTATATTGCCTTGGACACATCCTATTACCTGTTGTTTGGTAGATAGTTGGACTTGCGCGTCGTAGTCGCTTGCTCAAGTGCTGTTGCGTGTCGCCATGTACCACTGTTGTTGGAGTATTGCCACCTGTTTGATGTTGGAGAAGACCATGACTTTATTTATTGTTCACTTTAATTACTGCTTAACAACTAAAATTGAAGTAAGCAGAGGCATCGGTGGGTGATAGATAATATTTGGTTTCCGACCGCCCACTTTTGTCCCGTAGGACCCCGAGTTCTTGACACCTGTTCCGAGATCGAGCGCGCTAACCACAGGTGGGATATATGGGCCCCCCATTGATTATTACCTGATTTCAAAGTATTGTACGGGGCCACAAACTAGTTTGAGGTTTTATTTACGATCATGTACTTATGCCATGCTTTACTGCTTTATTTAAATTGTGCGACAGATAGCACACTGTACTGTTTAGGATCGGGACACGATTTCGCGGTGTCGACAGTCCCCGTTTGGGGATTTGCTGTTGTTCACAGCCGTATACCCAAACCCTAAGTCCGTCTCGAAGACCGGCCGACTTCGTTGCGGGTGTCGACTTGGTGGGGTGGCCCCCATGTACTTGCTTTGGGTCTGGGAACGTCGTGACTTAGGCCCCGCCGACATACCGATGGGTGTATGTTAACTGATCTGGCAACAAGGGTCGAAGTGCCTGTGGATACTTTGGTGCACCCCTGCAGGGTTAAATCTTTTCGAGAAGCCGTGTCCGCGGTTATGGACGACTTGGAGCACAGTGCTTGATCATAGACAACTATAACTAAAGTTACTGTTATAATTTGACTTGTATCCGATATGACTAGTAATCAGCTTCACTACAACGGAATGGCTAAATAAAAGTACCAACAACTGCTGGGTTTTGGGTTATCTCATGCTAATTGTATCTGATTAGTAAGTGTTGCAACTACAACGGAATGGTTAGCTAAAACGGCCCACTGCTTATTTTATCAGGATGATTATCTATACCTGACTAGTAGTAATTACTGCAACGAAACTGAATAAGTAAAACTGCCAACTGTGTGAGTTCCTCGGTTGACTTCCTCGTTGGTCTCGAGGGGGAAACGCCAGGATGGGTTTGTTTGATGATAGTATCAGGTTGGATCCGAATAGGTCTTCCTTACCCCTCTCTGATAGCCGCCAGTTGTAACGAGTCTCTATAGATGGTTTAGTGCATGCTGCCGCTGCCGCTTCAGTCCACCATACCTATGTAGGCGAGGACCGCCGAATTCTAGCCTCGCCGTGTACTGGCCTCAGTACTGACGCTCCTTCTTTTTCCTTTGCCCTTTGTCGGCACCCTTTTGTTTAAGCAGGTTTTGGGATAGACGCCGTTAGCAGGGTTACCCTTCCGGCTTGGCCTGGGCAGGGTTATGGACGCCATTGGTTATTCTTCAGGCTCTTAGCCCCATTTGCATCTTGTCCGTCGTCGGACGCTCTATCATTTTCAAGGTGATTTGGATCTTTGTATATTATATCTGTGTTCTTGACTCATGGAGTCGTGTTGTATATATATCTGTTCTGTGGGTCCCATCGAGGACTGTTGTGTGATGTTATTACTTCGTTTCCACCGCACGAAAGTGCCTGGTGGGCACCTTTGAATCGTTCTATGCGGTTTTGGCGGGTTTCGCTAAACTTGCATAGGGTCGATTCTGAGGGTGTTACAGCGATGGACTGATCACCATCCGACTACTCTTATCATTCGCTCGTGAGACCGCACCAGTGCCCCTCCAGCCCTCCCTGTCCGTCCTCGCTAGCGAGAGCGTGGCACAACGTTTCGAGTATGTACCGTCGCTGGTGCTTGTATGTGTCCTGGCGATGAGGTACTAGGAGCAGAACCAAAGTGTTCCTGTGGGTGTGGTGATTTCAGAAGTTTGGACACGTACATCGACTGCCTTCGCCCTGGTGCTGACAAGACGAAAAATGCGCTAAGAACAGATGTGCGGATCTGTCCGATTGATGACCAGGACGGACCCGAAGACCACCGACAAGATCTCCGTCCTGGACTCCAAGATCTGCCTCCCGGACATCGAGCGCCAAGATCGCCTCACGGATTCCGAAGCGGTTCCCGGACCCAAAGACGTCGAGACCCCTGACCCGAAGACCCCGGGTGCGCCAAGACACCGTCGAACCCCGCAGACCGAACCTCGGCGCGTCAAGCTCTCCTTCCCGGGACCAAGGACGCCAAGTTACTTCCCCGAACGTCAAGTCTGACCCGAACCGCAGACCCGACAAGGTCTTCACGACGACAAGAACGACAGCAACCAGGGCGAGTCCGATGCCCCGACGCCAGACCAAGTACTTCCTTCCCGGACGCCGAGCTCGCCGAGAACCCGGATGCGACAAGATCTGCCCCGTTGTTCGAGAACGTTTCCGCCGAGACCGACCCGTCGAACCCTGGACCCCGAGACCGGACCCCGATCCTGTCGAACCCCGAACCCCCGGCACCCCAAGTTCGTCGAGACCCCCCTAATGTGTGAACCCCTTCCCAAAACCCTATTTTATAATATAATCCAACTTGTTGCATATTAAATTGTCATACTCGCATGCATCTTGTGTGGTTTGGGGGGCCTTATGCCGATTCACCTAATAATTAAATATGGGGCCCATATGCGGGCAAATCTAGTCTCATATTGGCCTCATTTAAATTTGTGCATCGAACCGTTGTCATATCTTGCCTTGTTAATACAACAATTTAAATTGCAGGGGTTCTAAATAACTTGAACCATATATTTAATTGTCGGGACCCCGGTTCCGCTTAATATTGCCTACTTGCATCGCACTTTTGCCATGTCATGCATCATACATGCATCATGCCGATCTTTTGCCGTAGTATTAAATATTGCATCCGGTGTTTCTTCTAGTGTTTTGCTTCTTCGCGGATTGGGCCGTTGAGTTGATGCGAGTGTCGACCCGATCTTCGGTTGAACCTTCGGCAATGTTTTCAGGCGAGCATCTCCCCCTTTCTACCTATCTTACTTTTATAGTATTTATTCCCTCCTGTTGATCTATTGCTATCTGTGTTGCGATGTTCTAGTTTCGTACCCGTGATATCCCTTGTAGACATATATTGCCATGGCCACCTCCCAATACCTGTTGTTTGGTAGATAGTTGGACTTGCGCGTCGTAGTCGCTTGCTCAAGTGCTGTTGCGTGTCGCCATGTACCACTGTTGTTGGAGTATTGCCACCTGTTTGATGTTGGAGATGATCATGGTTTTACTTATCGTTCACTTTAATTCCTGTTTAACAACTAAAATTGAAATAAGCAGAGGCATCGGTGGGTGATAGATAATATTTGGTTTCCGAACGCCCACTTGTGTCCCGTAGGACCCCGAGTACTTGATACCTGTTCCTTGATTTATCGCGCTATCCACATATGGGGAGTATGGGCCCCCCTTAGCCAGAGCTTGATTCTGTCTTATTTCTTGGGCCACAAACTAGTTTGAGGTTTTATTTACTATCCTGTACTTATGCCATGCTACTTCTGTATTTAAATTGTGCAAGGAGCACCTGTACTGTTTAGGATTGGGACACGTTTTCGCGGTATCGACAAGCCCAGCCACACTTTCGGGTTCCCAGTCGTTTACAGCCGTCCACCCAAACCTTGAGTCCGTCTCGGAGTCAGCTAACTTCGTTGCGGGTCTACTCCAAGGGGTGGCCCCCTGAAATATTTCTGAATCTTGTGATTGCTCTGTCGTGAAGACCTCGTTGGGTTTTGATTTGGTTTTTCCGAGGTTGATCGTGTGTGTGTTGCTATTTGTGCACCCCGGCCGGGTTAAAACTTTCTGAAAGCCGTGTCCGCGGTTATGGACGACTTGGAGCACAGTATCTCGACCATAGACAAGCATAACTAAAGTTTACTGCTATAAATTTGACTTTATAATGACTAGTAATCAGCTTCACTATAATGGAATGGCTAAATAATACTGCCCACAATTGTTTGTTTGGAGTGTCGCTTGCGACCATTGTATCTGACTAGTAAGTATTGCAACTACAACGGAATGGCTGAATAAAAGTACCAACAACTGTTGGGTTTTTGGGTTATCTCATGCCATCTGTATCTGATTAGTAAGTGTTGTAACTATCACGGAATGGTTAACTAAAAGTGCCCACTGCTTATTTTATCAGGATGACTATCTATACCTGACTAGTAATTGCTGCAACGATAACTGAATAAGTAAAACTGCCAACTGTGTGAGTTCCTCGGTTGACTTCCTCGTTTGGTCTCGAGGGGGGAAACGCCAGGATGGGTTTGTCTGATGGTAGAATCAGGTTGGTTCCGAATAGGTCTTTCTTATCCCCCTCTGATTGCCGCCAGTTGTATCGAGTCTCTATAGGTTATTTAGTGCATGCTGCCGCTGCCGCTTCAGCCCACCATACCTATGTAGGCGAGGACCGCCGAATTCTAGCCTCGCCGTGTACTGGCCTCAGTACTGACGCTCCTCTTTTTCCTTTGCCCTTTGTCGGCACCCCTTTTGTTTAAGCAGGTGTTGAGATCGACGTCGTTAGCAGGGTTACCCTTCCGGCTTGGCCTGGGCAGGGTTATGGACGCCATTGGTTATTCTTCAGGGCTCTTAGCCCCATTTGCATCTTGTCCGTAGTCGGACGCTCTATCATTTTCAAGGTGATTTGGATCTTTGTATATTATATCTGTATTCTTGACTCTTTGAGTCGCTGCTGTATATATATCTGTTCTGTGGGTCCCATCGAGGACTGTTGTGTAATGTTATTTCTTCGTTTTCCACCCGCACGAAAGTGCCTGGTGGGCACCTTTGAATCGTTTCTATGCGGGTTTGTCGGGTTTCGCTAAAACTTGCATAGGACCGATTCTGAGGGGTGTTACAGAGTGGTATCAGAGTTCAGCAGTTGCGATACCCCACAAGTCCAGCCTGTAGGATAACCTAGCTAACGGCCGAAGTAGAGTGTCAAAACTATTTTGCAAAATCGGTGGGATAGTTCTGATTAGGTCTGATTTTACTCCTTACCCCTCTGCTGCTCTCCTCTCACCTCTGCGTGTTTTGAATCCGCTCTCTTCTCTCTCTTCGAGTCCAGGATTTCTCGTGGTTGGATTTCCGTCGTACCTTCAGGGTTTCGCTTCCTCCGTTGATAACGGTGTTCTACCATCCGGTGTTCATGCTGCCTGAGGAATCCGTCTACTGTGGTACCATTCTTTGTTCCTTGTTTGTGCCTTCCGGTGTTTTCCGACGCAACGACATCCTCTATGCCAGATCCGATGCAGAGTCTGCATCACTCCGTTGTTCCGAACCTCGCTTGTCGAGATCTTCAGTCTAACTCCGAGAGTTGGTTACATAACCCGCCTATTCGCGTGCAGAGTAATGGTTTGGGTGCGCGATTGTGGCATCCCGCAAAGCCACTACTAGAAAATCGCGTTGTTTTTGTGCATTGCATCATCATGACCGCATGCTCATGTCACCATGCCACATTGCATTTGAGCATCGTCATCGTCTTGCATTTGCTTGCATCAAATTATTTTCGGAAAAACCTAATTAGCTTTCTAAACGCCCCATCTTCATTCAAACACGCAAAAACCCGGGCCCCGGATTATTTTGTTTTGTTGCTATCGGGTTGTAAAAGCCCCGTGTTAAACAATTAAAATGTTAAATTATTTTAGTGGGGGCAGTCGAACGGGCCGACCCGACCCGAACGACCACCCCCAGAACCTAAAACGGTCCACCTAATCAGCCCCCTCTAAATCCTAAAACTACCAACCTATCTACCCACCCCTCTGGCCACCTCACCCGGACCAATCCGTGACCGCCACCTCACCTCTCTCCCTCACCCCCCCAATCAGCTGCTGCCAACTCATCCCACCACCCTCTCTCCTTTTTCCCTCTTTCTCTCCTGAACCACCCAACCCACCCCTGGGCCCGCCGGCCACACGCCAATCCCACCCAGCCGCGTCCACCCACAGCACCCCACACACGCGCAGCACATCACACCCCACCGACCACGCCCTCCCTGCCGGCCCCACCCGACCCCACCACGAGACCCACCACGCGCCGCTCCTCTCTATCTCTCCCTGGCTCTCCCCGACCGCCGCCCTTACCAAGCACCGCCCCGTCCCTCCTCCGCCGCCCCCGCTCGACCTCACCCCGCCGGCGAGCCGCCCTCTCCTCCGCCCAACCCACCAGCGTCGCCGTCGCTTCTCCCGCCGGCCGCCTTCCCCTCTGGTCGCCGCCGCCCCTTCTCCGTCCGCCCCGGCCCCGCAGGCAACCTTCCTCGCCGCCGCCAGCGCCCCTTCGCCCCGGGCTCCGGCGCCCCTCCTCGTCCGTCCCCGCCTCTGCTCCAGCGCCGGCGCTCGCCGCCTCCCTCCACCGTTCCTCCCCGAGCCTGGCCACCTTCCGCTGGACCCCGCCGCCTCTCGCGGCGGCCTTCCTCCTGCGCCCCGCGCGCGGACGGCCCGGCCACGCCGACCTCGCCGCATCTGCCCTCCTCCGCCGCTGCCTCTGGCCGCCCGCGACGCCTCCCCCGTTGGCCGCCGGAGCTGTCTCCCGGCCGATCGAGACCGCAGCCCCGCCTCCTCGTCCGTGTCCAACCGCCGTCAGCCTCGCCTTCCGCCCCTGGCAGTCCTCGTCGACCTCATCTGGCCGACAGCTGCCCGGCCCCACCAAAGGTCCCTTCTACCGCTCCCTGCCATGTTCGATGGTTCCCCATCTCTGGAGGTGTGGCCTGCTGTGTGATGTTTTGTTGATGTGTGAAGTGGCGATTGTGTGATTGTATGAAGTTATGTGGTGAAGTGGCGGTTCTTCGGTGTTGGCACAAAGTGAAGTGATCTCGACAACAAGATCGACATCCACCAAAACGAACCCCAGGAACCACTCCAAGAAACCGAAGTCTTCCTCACGGATCTGAAGACCCCGGTACCCGATCCACTCAAGTTCGCCATCGACGACAAGATCGGCACCGACGAGACCGGTGCTAACCACCAGATCCCGAAGCCATCCTATCGTCAAGACCTCTGGTACCTATAGGGCCACACAAGATTTCGGCACCGACGCCGGGAACTCCGACAAGGACGCCATGACCTTCGGCAAGGATCCGACAAGATCGCCTACACGGACGTAAAGTTCTCCACCCCGAAGACCGATCCCGAACCCGCACGCCAAGATCGCCGCGAGAACGACAAGTTCTTCTTCCCGAACGCCATGACCGTCGACATGACCCGAAGACACGGATGCGCCAAGATCTACCCCGTTACCGAGAACGTTCCCCTGAGACCGACCCCGGACCCCGGAACCCCAAGCTCGTCGAGGCCCACTAATGTGTGACCCTTTTCCCGAGCCCTATTTTATAAATGCTAAATATAAAACCTGTTGCATATTAATCATTCATCTCGCATGCATATTTGTGTGGTTTGGGGGCCTTATGCCGATTCACCTCTAATTAAATATGGGACCCATATGCGGGCAAATGCAGTCTCATATTGGCCTCATTTAAATTTGTGTAGCGAACCGGTAACTTATCTTGCCCTGATGTTACAACATTTAATTGCGGGGTAGATAAACAACTTGAACCATCTAATTGATTTTTCGGGACCCCGGTTCCACTTAATATTGACCTAGTTGCATCGCATCTTTGCCATGCCATACATCATGCATGCATCATGCCGATCTTCTGTCGTAATCTTAAATATTGCATCCGGTGTTTCTGCTAGTGATTTGCTTCTTCGCGGATAAGGCCGTTGAGTTGATGTGAGCTTCGCCCCGATCTTCGGTTGAATCTTTGGCAATGTTTTCAGGCGAGCACCTCCCCCTTTCTACCTATCTTATTTTTATAGTCTTTATTCCCTCCTGTTGATCTATTGCTATCTGTGTTGCGATGCTCTAGTTTTCCGTACCCGTGATATCCCCTTGCAGCCCTATATTGCCTTGGACACATCCTATTACCTGTTGTTTGGTAGATAGTTGGACTTGCGCGTCGTAGTCGCTTGCTCAAGTGCTGTTGCGTGTCGCCATGTACCACTGTTGTTGGAGTATTGCCACCTGTTTGATGTTGGAGAAGACCATGGCTTTATTTATTGTTCACTTTAATTACTGCTTAACAACTAAAATTGAAGTAAGCAGAGGCATCGGTGGGTGATAGATAATATTTGGTTTCCGACCGCCCACTTGTGTCCCGTAGGACCCCGAGTTCTTGACACCTGTTCCGAGATCGAGCGCGCTAACCACAGGTGGGGAGATATGGGCCCCCCATTGATTATTACCTGATTTCAAAGTATTGTACTGGGGGCCACAAACTAGTTTGAGGTTTTATTTACGATCCTGTACTTATGCCATGCTTTACTGCTTTATTTAAATTGTGCGACAGATAGCACACTTTACTGTTTAGGATCGGGACACGATTTCGCGGTGTCGACAGTCCCCGTTTGGGGACTTGCTGTCGTTCACAGCCGTATACCCAAACCCTAAGTCCGTCTCGGAGACCGGCCGACTTCGTTGCGGGTGTCGACTTGGTGGGGTGGCCCCCATGTACTTGCTTTGGGTCTGGGAACGTCGTGACTTAGGCCCCGCCGACATACCGATGGGTGTATGTTAACTGATCTGGCAAAAAGGGTCGAAGTGCCTGTGGATACTTTGGTGCACCCCTGCAGGGTTAAATCTTTTTGAGAAGCCGTGTCCGCGGTTATGGACGACTTGGAGCACAGTGCTTGATCATAGACAACTATAACTAAAGTTACTGTTATAATTTGACTTGTATCCGATATGACTAGTAATCAGCTTCACTACAACGGAATGGCTAAATAAAAGTACCAACAACTGCTGGGTTTTGGGTTATCTCATGCTAATTGTATCTGATTAGTAAGTGTTGCAACTACAACGGAATGGCTAGCTAAAACGGCCCACTGCTTATTTTATCAGGATGATTATCTATACCTGACTAGTAATTACTGCAACGATAACTGAATAAGTAAAACTGCCAACTGTGTGAGTTCCTCGGTTGACTTCCTCGTTGGTCCACCATACCTATGTAGGCGAGGACCGCCGAATTCTAGCCTCGCCGTGTACTGGCCTCAGTACTGACGCTCCTTCTTTTTTCCTTTGCCCTTTGTCGGCACCCCTTTTGTTTAAGCAGGTTTTGAGATAGACGCCGTTAGCAGGGTTACCCTTCCGGCTTGGCCTGGGCAGGGTTATGGACGCCATTGGTTATTCTTCAGGGCTCTTAGCCCCATTTGCATCTTGTCCGTAGTCGGACGCTCTATCATTTTCAAGGTGATTTGGATCTTTGTATATTATATCTGTGTTCTTGACTCATGGAGTCGTGTTGTATATATATCTGTTCTGTGGGTCCCATCGAGGACTGTTGTGTGATGTTATTACTTCGTTTTCCACCCGCACGAAAGTGCCTGGTGGGCACCTTTGAATCGTTTCTATGCGGGTTTGGCGGGTTTCGCTAAAACTTGCATAGGGTCGATTCTGAGGGTGTTACAGCGATGGACTGATCACCATCCGACTACTCTTATCATTCGCTCTTGTACATCGAATCAGTGGATCCAACAATTTTACTCCGTCCACGGAAGCTAGAGGTGGCTTTATTTGTTGATACCTCTACCTTCGACCTTTTGTTTCCGGAGTGTTTTCCTCGATGGTCACAGACAACGACCTCTTGTTAGTGGTGTCGCGAGGACTACACGCAGCGAGAAGACGCAGATCGCCGACTTTTCCTTCCGGTACCATGAGGCGGATCTCGAGGGCGAGATCCATTGTTAGTGGTGTCGAATTGTGGCATCCCGCAAAACCACAACTAGAAAATCGCGTTGTTTTTGTGCATTGCATCATCATGACCGCATGCTCATGTCATCATGCCACATTGCATTTGAGCATCGTCATCATCTTGCATTTGCTTGCATAAAATTATTTTCGGAACAAACCAGTTATGTTTTCCAAACGCCCCATCTTAATTCAAACGCAAAACCCGGGTCTCCGGATTATTTTGTTTTGGCTGCGATCGGTTTGCAAACGGCCCGTTTAAAACAAATAAAATGTTTAAATATTTTAGTGGGGGCAGTCGAACGGGCCGATTCGACCCGAACGACCACCCCCAGGAATTATAATCGGTCCACCTAATCAGCCCCCTCTAAATCCTAAAGCTACCAACCTATCTACCCACACCCACCGGCCACCTCACCCCAACCAGTAGCAGCTCGCCACCTCAGCTTCCCTCTCTCCCCAACCAACCAGAAGCTGCCACCTACCCCCACTCCCTCTCTCACCCTGCCGACAGCCCCTACACCACACACACCCCAGGTCCCACACACGCACTCCACCCGCCCGCCAACCGCTCGCACCCACCCCGACTCGGCCCCACCTCCCCCGATCCCCACGTCACCCCCGGCCCCTGTTCTTCTTCCTCCTCCCCTCCCTCTCCCCTTCCTCCCCACCCGCACGCAACCTCCCCTTCCCTGCCTCCTCCACCCGCCCCGGCGCGCCGCCGCGGCCGCTCCTTCCCTCCCTCGCCGCGTCGCTTCCTCTCCTTCCTCTCCTCTCCGGCGCCGCCTGCCGCGTGCGCTCCGCTGGCCCCCCCTTCTCCCTCTGGTCGCCAGCAACCACCGCCCGCCACCAGCGCCTCCGCCTCCCGCTCGCCCGCAGCCGCCTCCTCCGGGCGCTCGCACCTCCGCGCCCGCGGCCGCCCGAGCTCCGCGCCCCGCCTCCGGTCGTGCTTCGGGCCGCCCCGACCCGTGCTCGCCGGCCGCGCCTCCCTCCTCCGCCGCCCCGTCTGCCTCTCCCGCCCGCCGGCGACGCTCCCCCGGCCCCGCGTCGCCGCGCCCCGCACCGGCCCGAGCTCCTCCCCTTCTCCGGCGAGCGCGCCGCCCGCGCTCACCCCGCCTCGGCCTCGGCCGTCTGCCGGCCTCCCTCCCCGCCGAGGCCGCGTTCCCGGCCCCGCGCCCCTCGTCGAGCTCAGAGACCGGCACCGGTGCCACCCGAGCCCTCCCTGTCCGCTCTCTGCTATCGACACCGCGTGGCCACAACGTTTCGAGTATGTACGTGCTGGTGCTTGTATGTGTCCTGGCGATGAGGTACTAGGAGCAGAACCAAAGTGTTCCTGTGGGTGTGGTGATTTCAGAAGTTTGGACACGTACATCGACTGCCTTCGCCCTGGTGCTGACAAGACGAAAAATGCGCTAAGAACAGATGTGCGGATCTGTCCGATTGATGACCAGGACGGACCCGAAGACCACCGACAAGATCTCCGTCCTGGACTCCAAGATCTGCCTCCCGGACATCGAGCGCCAAGATCGCCTCACGGATTCCGAAGCGGTTCCCGGACCCAAAGACGTCGAGACCCCTGACCCGAAGACCCCGGGTGCGCCAAGACACCGTCGAACCCCGCAGACCGAACCTCGGCGCGTCAAGCTCTCCTTCCCGGGACCAAGGACGCCAAGTACTTCCCCGAACGTCAAGTCTGACCCGAACCGCAGACCCGACAAGGTCTTCACGACGACAAGAACGACAGCAACCAGGGCGAGTCCGATGCCCCGACGCCAGACCAAGTACTTCCTTCCCGGACGCCGAGCTCGCCGAGAACCCGGATGCGACAAGATCTGCCCCGTTGTTCGAGAACGTTTCCGCCGAGACCGACCCGTCGAACCCTGGACCCCGAGACCGGACCCCGGATCCTGTCGAACCCCGAACCCCCGGCACCCCAAGTTCGTCGAGACCCCCCTAATGTGTGAACCCCTTCCCAAAACCCTATTTTATAATATAATCCAACTTGTTGCATATTAAATTGTCATACTCGCATGCATCTTGTGTGGTTTGGGGGCCTTATGCCGATTCACCTAATAATTAAATATGGGGCCCATATGCGGGCAAATCTAGTCTCATATTGGCCTCATTTAAATTTGTGCATCGAACCGTTGTCATATCTTGCCTTGTTAATACAACAATTTAAATTGCAGGGGTTCTAAATAACTTGAACCATATATTTAATTGTCGGGACCCCGGTTCCGCTTAATATTGCCTACTTGCATCGCACTTTTGCCATGTCATGCATCATACATGCATCATGCCGATCTTTTGCCGTAGTATTAAATATTGCATCCGGTGTTTCTTCTAGTGTTTTGCTTCTTCGCGGATTGGGCCGTTGAGTTGATGCGAGTGTCGACCCGATCTTCGGTTGAACCTTCGGCAATGTTTTCAGGCGAGCATCTCCCCCTTTCTACCTATCTTACTTTTATAGTATTTATTCCCTCCTGTTGATCTATTGCTATCTGTGTTGCGATGTTCTAGTTTCGTACCCGTGATATCCCTTGTAGACATATATTGCCATGGCCACCTCCCAATACCTGTTGTTTGGTAGATAGTTGGACTTGCGCGTCGTAGTCGCTTGCTCAAGTGCTGTTGCGTGTCGCCATGTACCACTGTTGTTGGAGTATTGCCACCTGTTTGATGTTGGAGATGATCATGGTTTTACTTATCGTTCACTTTAATTCCTGTTTAACAACTAAAATTGAAATAAGCAGAGGCATCGGTGGGTGATAGATAATATTTGGTTTCCGAACGCCCACTTGTGTCCCGTAGGACCCCGAGTACTTGATACCTGTTCCTTGATTTATCGCGCTATCCACATATGGGGAGTATGGGCCCCCCTTAGCCAGAGCTTGATTCTGTCTTATTTCTTGGGGCCACAAACTAGTTTGAGGTTTTATTTACTATCCTGTACTTATGCCATGCTACTTCTGTATTTAAATTGTGCAAGGAGCACCTGTACTGTTTAGGATTGGGACACGTTTTCGCGGTATCGACAAGCCCAGCCACACTTTCGGGTTCCCAGTCGTTTACAGCCGTCCACCCAAACCTTGAGTCCGTCTCGGAGTCAGCTAACTTCGTTGCGGGTCTACTCCAAGGGGTGGCCCCCTGAAATATTTCTGAATCTTGTGATTGCTCTGTCGTGAAGACCTCGTTGGGTTTTGATTTGGTTTTTCCGAGGTTGATCGTGTGTGTGTTGCTATTTGTGCACCCCGGCCGGGTTAAAACTTTCTGAAAGCCGTGTCCGCGGTTATGGACGACTTGGAGCACAGTATCTCGACCATAGACAAGCATAACTAAAGTTTACTGCTATAAATTTGACTTTATAATGACTAGTAATCAGCTTCACTATAATGGAATGGCTAAATAATACTGCCCACAATTGTTTGTTTGGAGTGTCGCTTGCGACCATTGTATCTGACTAGTAAGTATTGCAACTACAACGGAATGGCTGAATAAAAGTACCAACAACTGCTGGTTTTTTGGGTTATCTCATGCCATCTGTATCTGATTAGTAAGTGTTGTAACTATCACGGAATGGTTAACTAAAAGTGCTCACTGCTTATTTTATCAGGATGACTATCTATACCTGACTAGTAATTGCTGCAACGATAACTGAATAAGTAAAACTGCCAACTGTGTGAGTTCCTCGGTTGACTTCCTCGTTTGGTCTCGAGGGGGGAAACGCCAGGATGGGTTTGTCTGATGGTAGAATCAGGTTGGTTCCGAATAGGTCTTTCTTATCCCCCTCTGATTGCCGCCAGTTGTATCGAGTCTCTATAGGTTGTTTAGTGCATGCTGCCGCTGCCGCTTCAGCCCACCATACCTATGTAGGCGAGGACCGCCGAATTCTAGCCTCGCCGTGTACTGGCCTCAGTACTGACGCTCCTCTTTTTCCTTTGCCCTTTGTCGGCACCCCTTTTGTTTAAGCAGGTGTCGAGATCGACGTCGTTAGCAGGGTTACCCTTCCGGCTTGGCCTGGGCAGGGTTATGGACGCCATTGGTTATTCTTCAGGGCTCTTAGCCCCATTTGCATCTTGTCCGTAGTCGGACGCTCTATCATTTTCAAGGTGATTTGGATCTTTGTATATTATATCTGTATTCTTGACTCTTTGAGTCGCTGCTGTATATATATCTGTTCTGTGGGTCCCATCGAGGACTGTTGTGTAATGTTATTACTTCGTTTTCCACCCGCACGAAAGTGCCTGGTGGGCACCTTTGAATCGTTTCTATGCGGGTTTGGCGGATTTCGCTAAAACTTGCATAGGACCGATTCTGAGGGTGTTACATTTGTCCTCGCAATATTTATCCAGGTTCCTACATCCTCGACAATGGTGATTCGTACTCTCGACTCCATAACAACGTCGACCAGGCTATTCGGTTCGTCTTTCTTGAAATAGATGTGCGCGTGCATGTATCCTTGGTATTGTGGATCAAACTAAAATTATGAAAGACACTCGTTCAGTTTGGTAGCTAAGTCTATTTTATGCGGCTGACTTTGAAGAAGTATAAGATTGCGTGATGAAAGAAAAAAAGGGTATGAAGATCTTGACAATTTGCTAGTTTTTAGACTTTATTTTATAATTATTGAAGACAACTCATGTATCTTTATCATGTACTATTTGTTATGATAAATCTACTCCTATGCTCACTAAGACACTCTAGCCTTTTTCTAAATCACATGTGTAGACATGTTTTGATGTATAGGTTTACTTATTTTAAGTGTATCTAGTCCATTTTAAAATATCTAAGAGATCTAAGTATATGGTATTGATTGTAAAAAAGTGAGAAAATTTCAAAAAACCACCACATTTCAGCGGGAAATCCGCAAAACCACCGGCATTGCGTGAAATTGCAAAAATCCACCAGTTTTGAGAAAATTCGTTTCAATGTGCACTGATTGTGAAATTGAGGCCGGCTAACACGATTTCTGACCGATGGGGTCCACTGTTAATGCTAACGTGGCAAGACGGAGCTAGGACATCTCTAATTTGGGTTTATTTGTAAACTTTTTGTGGAACCCACTAGTCAGTAATTTTTTTATTTCATTTTATTGCCTAAAATCCCCCACCACCACATGCTTGCTCCTACACGCCGCCCTCCCCATCCCTTCCCACTCCGGCCACCCTCCCCATCCCTCCCCTCTCCGGCGCCGCCCCTCCCCATTCCAGTCGTCGGTGCTCCGCCCCTACCCACTTCGGCCGTCGGTGCGCCGCCCCTCCCCACTCCTGCAGCGCGCCGCCGTCGTCGGTCTCACCTGTTGCGTGGGCCAACGCGGGCCTCCCTTGATGTGCCCGCTGCCGGGGAGGAAGCTCGTCGTCCAGACGGCCTCACTTGCTGCGCAGGCCACCAGGGCGCGAGTTGTTGGCCTCACCTACTGCGCGGGCCTCCAGGGCGCGGGTCGCCGGCCAAACCTAGTGCGCGGGTCGCCGGCCTCACCTGCTACACGGGCCGCTGGGGCGCGGGTCACCGGCCTCACCTGCAGCGCGGGCCGCCAGGGCGCCGGCGCCGGGGAGGAAGCTCGTCGTCCAGCAGCTGCTCCAGTTCGTGGTGTTCGCAACAGTCGTTCTCGGTGGCGGAGGCGCCGGCTCGTACTACCGTGTCTCGGTTCTCACCGTCATCCCCGACGTCCTCCTCGCTGCGTTGTGCGTGGAGCAGAAGAAGGTAGGCCAGAGTGGGGAGGGATGGGGAGGACGGCCGGTGGTGGGCGCGGCCACCAGCGAGGAGCGCGTGGCACAACATGAGCGACGAGGACCTAATGTGGCATGTGGGCAGCGGCGTTCGAGCCAAGCCAGCGGGGGTGGGGGCGGCAGCCGTCGGGACCGAGGAAGGTGGCCTTCATCTTCCTCACCCACGGGCCGCTGGCGCTGCTCTGTCACAAGTCGAAACATTTACAAAAAAAACCCTATCTTAAGTTATGTCTCTTCCTTTGACGGTTTGACTGATTCATCGTGCCACGTCATCCTGATAATAGGGCCCGATGTCAGAAATCGTGTTAAGATGGGTAAAAAACGAGAATCAGTGCACATTGAAACGAATTTTCTCAAAACTGGTGGATTTTTGCAATTTCACGCAATGCTGGTGGTTTTGCGTATTTCCCGCTGAAATGTGGTGGTTTTTCTAAATCACATGTGTAGACATGTTTTGATGTATAGGTTTACTTATTTAAGTGTATCTAGTCCATTTTAAAATATCTAAGAGATCTAAGTATATGGTATTGATTGTAAAAAAAAGTTGGAGAAACTCCTGAGTGCGTGGTTACCTAAGGATAGTACAACCAGGTAGTCACATGGAAAAAAATTTAGAGAGCATTAGTGTAGTATACAGTTGACTATTGACTAGTAGAAACCAAAAGAGTCAACCTATTAAGGTAATATATATATATGGAAACAAAAAGGAGAATTCCATTACAATGCGGGGCCGCCGCTTGGCAACGAGCTGTCTCAAGAAAAGAAAAGAAACACGTTTTAACAAAGCAGCATCGAGAGCGAACAAGGAACTCGCGCTCTCCGTCCATACGTCACCTCATCTCGTCTTCTTTGACTCCAGCCAGGACGTCTTGACATTCCCACGGCGTATAATACAGGTCTGCTCCCAACGTTTCCTTTTCAAGTCCATTCCCCCGCCCTCCACTCCTCAGTTCTTCACCCCAAGAAAGCTCATACACCCACTCAGCATGGGAAGGAAGGACGTGAGCGGCAGGCTCGCCGCGGAGTACCAGGGCCTGGAGGTCAAAGTCCCCAGCCTCTTCCGGTGCCCCATCTCGCTGGACGTCATGCGGTCGCCGGTCAGCCTCTGCACCGGCGTCTCCTACGACCGCGCCTCCATCCAGCGCTGGATCGACTCCGGCAACAGCACCTGCCCGGCCACCATGCTCCCGCTCCCCTCCACCGACCTCGTCCCGAACCTCACGCTGCGCCGCCTCATTGCCCTCTGGGCGTCCACTGCTGCGGCCTCCTCCTCCTCCCCCGCGGCATCCGCCGTCGGCCCCACGCCGGCCGCCGCCGCAGCCGAGCTCCTCCGCAGGATCGCTGACCCCGGCCAGGACCCCTGCCCCGCGCTACACAAGCTCGCGGCCTTTCTCTCGGACGACGACGTCGACGAGTTCGACAAGAACGCGCTCGCGAGGTCAGCCGGCGCCGCGGAGACCTTGGTCTCCGTGCTCCGGCGGAGGAGGGCCGATGCCAGCGTCGAGGCGGCCGTGCGGGTGCTCGCCGTGATGGCCACGTCTGACTGCATCGAAGAGGAGAACCGGAAGCGGGTAGCCACCGCTCTTCTGTCGGATGCCGCGTCCTCGGTCGCGTCTCTGGCGCGCGTGCTGAGAAGCGGGAGCTCGCTGGAGGCGCGGATCGACGCCGCGAGGCTTGTCGAGGCATTGCTCCGGGACCGGCCAGACGTCAAGCCGACGGTGGCCGAGTCAGAGGAGATGGTTTCCGGGCTAATCCGGCTGATCGGCCCCGTCGACGCGAAGGGCGGCTTGGACAAGCGAGCCGTGGAGGCCGGCCTGTCCTGCCTCGCGACCATCGCCGGCACGCGGCGCGCGCGCTCCGAGATGGTCCGTCTAGGCGCGGTCCCGGCGGCCGTGCGCGTGCTGGCCACGGACGCCGGCTCCCCTTGCCAGGCCCTCCGCGTCCTGGAGGCCGCCGTATGCTGCGCCGAAGGGCGCGCCGCGATCTGCGAGAAAGCGGACGAGGCCGTCCCGGCCGTGCTGTCCAGGATGATGAAGGGCGGGATGGGCGGCGCGGAGGCCGGTGTGTCCGTGCTGTGGGCGGTGTGCCGCAAGTACAGGGACAGGCGCGCCGTGGACGCCGCGGCGGCGTCCAAGGGCGGGCTGACGAGGCTGCTGCTCCTCATGCAGAGCGGCTGCTCGCCGGCGGCGAGGCAGATGGCGTCGGAGCTTCTCAAGATGTTCAAGGTGAACGCCAAGAGCTGCCTTGCCGGCTACGACTCCGAGACCACACACATCATGCCGTTCTAATGGAGAAGCCCTGGAAACGATGGATCGATCATTGATTCATGGAGGAGGGGATGATTCCAATTCTTGATTCGTTTGATGAGGGATGTTCTTTCTTGGGGGAGGAAAAACATGTACACATTGGTAGAGATTTTTTTATAGGAAGAAAAAATGGATGAGAAATTTTAGCTGAGGATCCTACACAATTCTTGCTTTCTTGGCCACAATACTGGCATTGATTTCCAATGGTACCAACATTGCCGGTAGGTATTGGCAAGGATGGCATGACCTGTGTACTGCATCAATCTCGTCACGTATCAGTTGTTCAAAAGCAACAAAAGAAGATGAACAATGCACCAGTTGTTCACTCATGTGGGGTATGTTCATTTGGGTAAGAAAACGAAGATGGCCCATCAATCAACATGGGACATGCTATATAAGATGGAGATGGTATCAATGACCCTGCTCATGCTTTGCAAAATCCAACTCAAGCTCAATTCCTCTTCCGGTATTATATGTCCATGTTAGAAAACAAACACAACCCATCTGCCTAGCCTAAACAAGAACATTTTATACTACTCCCTCGGTCCCAAAATAAATGTCTCAAATTTATCAAAATTTAGACGAATCTAGACACTATTTAGTATATAGATTCATTCAAAATTTGAAAAACCTAAGACATCTATTCTTGGACGGAGGGAGTAGTATAATTGTATCAATAAAAAGTGTTTCAATATGAATCTGATATCGGTTATGTAATATAGGATAATCGAGATATTGTTGCTTAATTTTTTTTATCGAAGTTCGTTTTGAAATCCTTATTTACGGAAAACGGATAGCAGAACGTACCACTCCTTGGTACCTTGCCCAATTCAAGTGCCTTTTGACTTATCAAGTCGTACTAGCATGGTGCCATGATTGATCTAAAAAAAACAGCAGAAAGGACCAGACCAGCTGACGAGCACCCAAAAGAGGCAAAGCGCAAAGACCAAACTGGTGTTGCGAGGCAGGTCGCCCACCACATGCAATGCAATCACACGAGCAGCGCGCCTGCTTTGCCCTTTTAAGTTTCTTCCAATCACTTTTTCCTCCCTAATCGCACCATGCAATTTACATCCAGCTATAAGACATTACAGATCTTTCACAAATGGAGCTTGGGCTCCACGTAGCCTTTTTTTTAATTCAAAAACAGTGTCTTGAAGACTCATAAAAATCTGAAAAAAAAAATACAAGGAAGGACATGCATATACTACACAAATAACTAACTTGGACATTATCTAAAAAATAAATAAAAAACTAACTTGGACAAGAAAAGAAGAAGAAGAAGGCATCGGGAAACCTATATCCCGCTCACTGCGAGCGTTAAACCGTCCTGGTCACGCCTGTACGGACTTGGGCAGCGGCCCGTTAACTAGGCAGCAGCAGGAACGGTTTGGCCTGGTTTTTATTGGTTTTTGACCTTTTTTCCAGTTGTTCTGTTTGGTTCGGGCTAATTTTATTTTTTTCCTTTATTTTTAATTTTTTGTTTCTTATTTTTCATATGAACAATTACGAATAATTCCAAATTCAAACTTTTACAAATCTAATCAAATTTCAAATTTGAATATATCTGGACATTTTTATTTTGAAATTCTTAAAAAATAGAATATTTTTCAATTTTGTACTTTTTTATACTTGAACTTTTTTTTTAATATGAGATTTTCATTACAGACAAAAGAAAAACAAAAAAATTAAAAATAAAATAGAAAAGATTGTACCTTTTTGTTGGGTCGCACCGGAGTAGCCCAGGAGAATTTGGTGGAGCGGAATAACTCTCGTATCGAGCGAAGCGTGTAGACGCTCCGCTCGTAGAAGGCATCTCCACCCCAATATATAAGGAGGACCAACGACCTCAGAAGAACAAAGTAACTCCAAATTCACATAAGCATCAAGCACACGACGCTGTGTTTTAAACATTGTCTCAACTAGAGAACAAAGTCTCCATAGTTACAACACAAATTATAACCAAAGATCAGAAGTTAGAAAATTCCATCCAAACCATTGGCCAGCACATGTTGAGACAGAACGCCACGATGTTACAAAACTAAACTCTAACAACCACCATGGCATATGACACTGGCCATGCATCCCCTTGACGCCATCGTCGCCGTCCACCATAATCTCGTGCAACGTACATGGTCCCCATAACGGGGTTAGCTTCGGATCGCCCTCCAGTAGATGAAGAAACTGAGGACGCTGGAGCCAAGTGAGGACCCAGATTTTTTTTTAAGTGGGAGCACAAAGTTTATCTGGGACATATTTATTGCAAATTTAAAAACTCTAAATATTTTTTTGTACATTTCAAAAGAATTTGTAAAATTCAAGTGAGAGTCTACTCTATTGGTCTACCCCTGCTGGAGCAAGAAGAAAAAGGCTAGCACCATGTTAGGGCTGCGAAATGGCAAAACGAAGGAAGCATCCACAGGACCACAAGGCTCAAGTTAGCGGAAATGTTGCCATGGACCTTACGTGTAGACGCCGCCGCCTGTCTCAAGAGACGAAGGAAGGAACTTTGAGGACTAGAAGAACCAAGAAAAGCAGCGAAAACCGATGGTTGCACCCAGGTATTTGTGAACCCTTTATTTTAAAATTTTGAAAAACGTATTTTCTAAACTCCAAAAAATCTGAAAAAATACACGTAAATATATACACTTTTAGAAGCTATGGTAGAAATTTTCAGAGAAAAATACATTGTATTTTAGGAAATAAAAAAGATAAATCTCTACAAACAAATTGTGCGCTTATTACACCTACTATGCACTACTCGAATTTCTTTATGTAGCCAAAACAAAACGAGTTTTCTACCAACACCTATGCTTCGGTATCCCCCCGAGGGCAATCGTAGAGAAAAACCGGGTTTGGGTGGGTTTCTGGGTGGCTGCTGGTTCGGCACGGAACGGTGGAAGTCGTATTAGCCGGGGTGTGGGTATACGGTCACGTGTACGCACGAGTGTATTGTGTTCTCCGCGTACGGTACGGTTAAGACGTCATCCTCCCCCTTCGTATATAAGCAACTCCGATTCCTCCGCCCCCCTTTGACGTTTCATTCCCCACCTAGATTTGGCAAAAAATGTCACCAACCACCCACTCCCACCGCCCACACCCACCACTAGCCACCGGGGTCGCCTCGCCGCATCGGCTCCCCTCCAACTAGGACGACGATGGAAGCCCGCGGCCGTGCCGTGTCCACCGTGGATCTGCAGCAGAGGAAGGAGAAGGGAGAGGTTGTGGTGCAAGAGGTGGAGGTGGCCGTGGCGGTTGCGGAGGAGAAGGAGGCGGGGGTGGAGGTGATGGCGCCTGTTGCTGATCTGGAGCGGAAGCGGGCGAGGGAGGAGGATGTGGGGGGCTCTTCTTCTTCCAAGAGGAATAAGGAGGCGGGAGACGAGCTGGAGGTGGTGCCGGAGGAGGGCGGTGCCGAGTCCGCTCTCGGTGCTGATCTGGAGCAGGTGGAGTCGGAGGAGGCCCGGGCGGTCGTGGATCTGGTGGTGGGCGATGAGATCCTGGCGGGCGTCGATCTCGTTGTGGCGGATGTGGGGGCGCAGGTGGCGGTGCAGGACGTGGCGGAGGATGCCGTGGAGGTCACTTCCATGGCGGTGGCTGCCGTCGCGGAGCCTGCAGTGCATGTTGGCGAGCAGCAGGTGAGTTAAATTCGTTGGTCTCTTTTAGATTGTAGGGTTCGTAGTTAGGGTTTTGATTTGTACTTAGAGTTTGTGGTTAGGGTTTTGATTTGTACTTAGGGTTTGTACTTAGGCAAGGGCGAATCTAACGGCTATGCTTCGTTAGCCTAGAGTGATTGAAACCAGAGTTTTTCTTCTTACACTTGTATTTATCTATAAGCCGCGTGATCTGGAATCGGTGATAGTCAGATGATGGAATTTCCTATTGTAAGGAAAATGGTTGGATTGGATCAAAGCCAGAGTTTTTTTAATAATATAATGTGATCTATTTTTCATTTTGGAGTTCACAGTAATTCTTAAAATACAGAGCTGCGTTGGGAGAGTGGTACTGGAACTGGCAGCTGAACGGAAGTTTTCCATTCTAGATTATGTGAAATAGTATTTGCCGTTGTAGCTCATAGCACACTTAGGGAAAGAAGTATGTCTCTGTACCTTAAACAAGAATTTTTAATTCTTGATATGGAACACCTGTTTTTTAAGAATGTTTTCACGTAAGGACTTTGTTTCCAAGTGGAGTTGTATGCATGTGATCCCTTTGTATGAATCTCGTGACTGGTTATTTGAAGTGTGTATATAGTCTTGTTGTATCCCTGTGTAGGCTACGTAAGCTGGTTCTTTAGCTTTGTCCTTTTCGGTTTACGTTGCAAAGTAATTAATTTGTTTTTTTTTTGCTCTATCATTCATGGATCTGCCTTAGATTGCTTCATTGGTTATTTGAAGTGTGTATAGAATCATGTTGTATTCCCGTGGAGGTTAGTGATGTTGGTTCTTTATCTTAGGCTTCTCCGTATTACGTTGCTTAAGAAACTATCTGGATTGCTTCATTGATTATAAGTATTGATATGTTCTTTGAGGGTTATTTTTCTCTGGATTGCTTCATTGATTATAAGGATTGATATGCTCAAGAAACTAAGCTTTGGTCATGCCAAAATTTTGATGGGGCTTGTTTGGGCTCAAACCAAACATACCTGAAGGGTCATCTGTCGTTGCCCAATGTTTTAAAGGCCCAGGAGTGAACACACTAGGGTTAGAAAGTAGTTACTAATTTCTCATTTTGCTCAACAGAAAAATATTAGAGGTGGCTTTCTATGTGGTTTCCTCTCTTGTTAATGCATGTATTTTTGTGTCTGACATGTGGACCTTATTCATCAAGCCCTTAGAATTGATTTATTCCTACATAGTACATGGAGACAACATGACTATTGTTGTTTCATATCTTTTTTGGTTGGAATGTAAACAATTGTTGATGAATTTGTTTTCTTGGTTAGTGTTGTAGGATTAATTTGGAAGAATTTAGAAAAGAGTCAAAATGTTGCAATTTTCTGTTTGTGTATAGTTTTATATGTAGACCAAATAGTTTTAAGGTCTGTGTAATGTTGTATATTGTTAGCATGGTTTGATTATTGATTTACCTTTTAGATTCATAGGTACTGTTTGAGCTTATTAAGTGTTTGTAGTTGTGTTTCTTCACTTGTTGTATGTAATAAAAAATAACAAGTTAAACTACTGTAATGTAAGCAATGGCTTTGTTTATAATTTTTTTTACATATATATAGTTTATTCCAAAGCGTAAAACAATTAACTTTGGATCTGTTTGTTTTAATATGAAGGAGGTAGAGTACATTGATCCATATGAGTTCCAGGATGGAAGCCCACTTTCGGTGACACATTCAACTTTTTTCATATTACATTGCACATTAATTTTGTAATATTTGTTTTTTTGCATTTTGTAAGTTTGAATTTTTGTTGTGTGCATTGTAGTTTGACTCGTAGGACAGTGCTGAGTCCGTGGACAAAAGGAATGAAAATTCCTTCATTGAGAAGGAAATGATCTAGCTGCAAGCAAACAACCGCGGTCCATATGTGGTCAACAACATGTACAGGTGCCCATACCATCCAACGAAGCCTAGGGTGGGAAACTTGAGAACCTTCTGCAACACGTTCAGCAGCTCGCCACGGACTGTTCAAATGCTCGTGAGAAGGCTCGGCATAAGACTCTGTGGGAGGTGCTTGTACATACATACTTGGTCTAGTTGTTAGTTATCGAATATTTGGAATGGCAATGTATATATGGTATGTAAGAACATCTAGGCTATGTTTGTTAGTTTTGGGCATAGCAGGCATGATCTTTTGGTGCACTTTCCTGTGACGAAGGTGCTCTTTTGCTCTGGATGTTGTGAACAATCTAATCTTTTAAGGTGCTCTTTTGCTCTGGATGTTGTGAACAATCTAATATTTTAGTTATCTATGTTAGTATGAATCTGTCCTTTTAAAATGTGTGTAAAAAAACTTGTTATTTTGCACTTTTGCCATCATGTTTGAAATTGTTTTTTTAATATATTATGTTTTTGTGGATCACACATGGCGACCTTGCTGCATCCTGGTAGCAGAATGACGTAGCATATTATCTTCCGAGCGACAGACAACACCAGCATCCTAGTACCAGAACGAGGTAGTAATAGTCACAGCCGAGACTCCCAGGAATAAACCCTTGTCAGAGCGACACACCACACCAACAACCCATTTATTCGCTGAGGAAGGTGTTGTCTGAATTGAATGATGATTTGACCATTGTCTGAAGGACTCAAAGGGGCCACTTATTTTATATATAATGTTTTTTCAGATTGAAAAGTAGGTGCATGTAGAATTATGAAAAATCAGTTAGCCAGAACCATCAAATAGTTTTGCAAATATAGTGATGACAATTCTGTTATGGAATTAGAGAGTTTTGTTTGTCAGAATTGCATGAGGTTTTCACCATTGTTTGAAGGACTCAAGGGGCCACATTTTTTATATATAAATTATTCTGTGATTCAAAAGTAGGTGCATGTAGAAATTTTAAAATACTAAATCACCTGAAAATCAAATTTGATTTTTGAACAAGCAAACTTTTAAATTTTAAGACCATATTTTTTTTATGTTGTTAATATGGTGGTAGAGAATGTATTTTGTACATTGGTATATCTGCTTAGATCAGCTTGGTTCATCCATATGCCTCCTCGGTGTTCGACGCAATTTTGAGCAGACTTTGACATGGCAGTAGAAAATCACATAAAATCAAAAAAAAATAGTGAAACCTTCGCCATTTGTCTTAGATTGTACCCTAGTTTGAATAAAATATAATAAACCTTGAGTTTGTGGAAGCAAAGATGAGATTGCTCTCTCACACTTGGTTTCAAGTGTGAGTCTCATGGGTGTGTACACAAATTACATAGGACATGCCTAACTCCATGTCATACTTTGTCAGAATTGCCTCAAACTTGGCAGGGAGGTGTGTTTTGGCATGGCACACCTTTCATCTTTTGGTGTCTTCGACCAACTATGCTTTTAAATACCATTTTCCATTTTAAAATTTCAAATTCAGCTATATTTTGTGAAGGAAGTACAAAATTTAGAGTTGAAACCTTTGTTTCACCAACATGGTTAGGTAGATGGGGACACATGGTGGGAACATAACCTCTTTGTTGGTCTTTAATATCTATTTTGCTCAATTTGTACCCCCAGTCAAAGTTTAGTCAAATTGGTAAAAATATGAAAATTTTGAACTAGAGCTACATCATTAGAACCTCCAATTTTTAGGGAAAAACATTTTTAGGTCCACAAGATGTGGTTTAATCATGGATCTATTGGTAGATCAGCTTGGTTCATCCATATGCCTCCTCGGTGTTCGACGCAATTTTGACCAGACTTTGACCTGGTAGCAGAAAATCACATAAAATCAAAAAAATAGTGAAACCTTGGCCATCTGTCTTAGATTGTACCCTAGTTTGAAGGAAAAATAATAAACCTTAAGTTTGTGGAAGCAAACATGATGTTTCTCTCTCACACTTGGTTTCAAGTGTGAGTCTCATGGGTGTGTACCCAAATTACATAGGACATGCCCAACTCCATGTCATACTTTGTCAGAATTGCCTCAAACTTGGTAGGGACGTGTGTCTTGGCATGGCACACCTTTCATCTTTTGGTGTCTTCGAACAACTATGCTTTCAAATACCATTTTCCATTTTAAAATTTCAAATTCAGCAATATTTTGTGAAGGAAGTACAAAAATTACAATTGAAACCTTTGTTTCACCAACATGGTTAGGTAGATGGGGACACTTGGTGGGAACATAACCACTTTGTTGGTCTTTAATATCTATTTTGCTCAATTTGTACCCCCAGTCAAAGTTTGGTCAAATTGGTAAAAACATGGAAATTTTGAACTAGAGCTACATTGGAACCTCAATTTTTTTGGGAAAAATCATTTTTAGGTCCACAAGATGTGGTTTAATCATGGCTCTATTGGTAGATTAGCTTGGTTCATCCATATGCCTACTCGGTGTTCGACACAATTTTAACTAGATTTTGACCTGGCAGTAGAAAATCACATAAAATCAAAAAATAGTGAAACTTTGGCCATTTGTCTTAGATTGTACCCTAGTTTGAAGGAAAAATAATAAACCTTGAGTTTGTGGAAGCAAAGATGAGGTTGCTCTCTCACACTTGGTTTCAAGTGTGAGTCTCATGGGTGTGTACCCAAATTATATAGGACATGCCCAACTCCATGTCATACTTTGTCAGAATTGCCTCAAACTTGGCAGGGAGGTGTGTCTTGGCATGTCAGACCTTTCATCTTTTGGTGTCTTCGACCAACTATGCTTTCAAATACCATTTTCCATTTTAAAGTTTCAAATTCAGCAATATTTTGTGAAGGAATTACAAAATTTAGAGTTGAAACCTTTGTTTCACCAACATGGTTTGGTACATGGGGACACTTGGTGGGAACATAACCACTTTGTTGGTCTTTAATATATATTTTGCTCAATTTGTACCCCAGTCAAAGTTTGGTCAAATTGGTAAAAACATGGAAATTTTGAACTAGAGCTACATCATTGGAACCTCAAATTTTTGGTAAAAAACATTTTTAGGTCCACAAGATGTGGTTTAATCATGGATCTATTGGTAGATCAGCTTGGTTCATCCATATGCCTCCTCGGTGTTCGACGCAATTTTGACCATACTTTGACCTGGCAGTAGAAAATCACATAAAATCAAAAAATAGTGAAACCTTGGCCATTTGTCTTAGATTGTACCCTAGTTTGAAGGAAAAATAATAAATCTTGAGTTTGTGGAAGCAAAGACGAGGTTGCTCTATCACACTTGGTTTCAAGTGTGAGTCTCATGGGTGTGTACCCAAATTACATAGGACATGCCCAACTCCATGTCATACTTTGTCGGAATTGCCTCAAACTTGGCAGGGAGGTGTGTCTTGGCATGGCACACCTTTCATCTTTTGGTGTCTTCGACCAATTATGCTTTCAAATACCATTTTTAATTTTAAAATTTCAAATTCAGCTATATTTTGTGAAGTAAGTACAAAATTTAGAGTTGAAACCTTTGTTTCACCAACATGGTTAGGTAGATGGGGACCCTTGGTGGGAACATAACCACTTTGTTGGTCTTTAATATCTATTTTTCTCAGTTTGTACCCCTAGTCAAAGTTTGGTCAAATTGGTAAAAACGTGGAAATTTTGAACTAGAGCTACATCATTGGAACCTCAATTTTTTTGGGAAAATCATTTTTAGGTCCACAAGATGTGGTTTAATCATGGATCTATTGGTAGACCAGCTTGGTTCATCCATATGCCTCCTCGGTGTTCGACGCAATTTTGACCAGACTTTGACCTGGCAGTAGAAAATCACATAAAATCAAAAATAGTGAAACCTTGGCCATTTGTCTTAGATTGTACCCTAGTTTGAAGGAAAAATAATAAATCTTGAGTTTGTGGAAGCAAAGATGAGGTTGCTCTCTCACACTTGGTTTCAAGTGTGAGTCTCATGGGTGTGTACCTAAATTACATAGGACATGCCCAACTCCATGTTATACTTTGTCAGAATTGCCTCAAACTTGGCAGGGAGGTGTGTCTTGGCATGGCACACCTTTCATCTTTTGGTGTCTTCGACCAACTATGCTTTCAAATACCATTTTCCATTTTAAAATTTAAAATTCGGCTATATTTTGTGACGGAAGTACAAAATTTAGAGTTGAAACCTTTGTTACACCAACATGGTTATGTAGATGGGGACACTTGGTGGGAACATAACCACTTTGTTGTTCTTTAATATCTATTTTGCTCAATTTGTACCCCCAGTCAAAGTTTGGTCAAATTGGTAAAAACATGAAAATTTTGAACTAGAGCTACATCATTGGAACCTCAATTTTTTTGGGAAAAATCATTTTTAGGTCCAAAAGATGTGGTTTAATCATGTATCTATTGGTAGATCAGCTTGGTTCATCCATATGCCTCCTCGGTGTTCGACGCAATTTTGACCAGACTTTGACCTGGCAGTAGAAAATCACATAAAATCAAAAAATAGTGAAACCTTGGCCATTTGTCTTAGATTGTACCCTAGTTTGAAGGAAAAATAATAAACCTTGAGTTTGTGGAAGCAAACATGATGTTGCTCTCTCACACTTGGTTTTAAGTGTGAGTCTCATGGGTGTGTACCCTGAAGGGAATATGCCCGAGAGGCAATAATAAAGTGGTTATTATCGTATTCCTTATTTATGATAAATGTTTATTTTGCATGCTATAACTGTATTAATACGGAAACGTTAATACATGTGTGTTTAATAAACAAAAAGGAAGTTCCTAGTTATGCCTCTCTTATAAACTAGCTCGTTGATTAACAAGATGATCAAAGTTTCCTGATCATGGACATTGGATGTTTTTAATAACGAGGTCACAACATTAGTGTAATGATGTGATGAACATTCATCCGAAGTATAGCATTACGATCAAAGTCATTGAGTTTATATTGCTATAACAACTTACAAAGTGATCCTAATCCTTAGACCATGAGATCATGTCAATCACTAACACCGGAAGAGTTTCTTGATAACATCAAACGTCACACCATAACAGGGTTATTATAAAGATGGATTCAGAACTAATAAAGTGTAATGTTGAGGGCCCATGGATCGAGAGTGGAATTTTTTCATCCCGATGACGGATAGATATACTCTGGGCCCTCTCGGTGATATCACATTGGTTAGCTTGCAAGCAAGTGATTTGATCACTAGAATGTTATATCACGGGAACGAGAAAAGAGTGCATGTCAGTAATGAGATCAAACTAGGTATGGAGATACCGATGATCGAATCTCGGACATGTAATATATCGCGAAACAAAAGGATTAAGATACTAGCATAAAAGGTTCCGACGATCACAAGAAAGTCATCGTTGAATGTGTGGGAATCAGTATGGGTCTCCAGATCCCGCTTCTGATTATTGATCCGAGAGGGGTATCGATCATGTCCGTATTATTCACGAACCGTAGGGTGACACACTTAAGATACACCGACATCCATTTGGAGCAAAAGTTTTATGCCGAAAAGAATAACAAGCGCAGGAATTTATTTCACTAGATACCGAAACGGGTTTTCAGGTGAAATTGTAGAAAGTGTTTCTGCATGTGAAATGAAATACTAGCAAGGGGTTATATGTGAATGTTTGTCATTAAAGTAATTGACAAATTTCTGAATAAATAAAAGGAGTTTTATTTAATGAGAGCTTGCATTAAATTTGGTGGAAATTTAATGGGAATTTGAGTGGGTTTTTTAGTGGAGGGAATTGAAAGGCATTTGAGTGAGTGGAGTGTCCACCCACATGAATGTGGAAGAGGTGGGGGCAGCCCCATGTCTGGGCGCATGGCCCCTTGGGTGCCCCCCTCTCCCTATAAAAGGAGCCCCCCTCCCTCTCTCTCACTTACACCTCCTCGTGAAGGATCTCTCTCCCCCTCTAGAATTTATCCCCCATGGTCTCGGACTAGCGAGATACATGTTCCCGGTGGCTATTCGGCAAGAAAGAGTTGTGCTTCTGCTGCATCGCTGGAGCGAGGAGGCGGAGGTTGCTCGGTGCCTCGAACGTGTGTGCGAGCACAGATGCGCTGCTGTTTTGCGGCGCTAGGACTTCCTCTCGATCTTGAGATCGGCACGAGACCGTCTACATCAACCACGAGTTTGGACTCGCTAAGCTTTGTCGGTCTTCAAGGGTATGTTCTCTACGGATATACATCCGCCCGTTGTTTGTATCTAGTAGATAGATCTTGGTACATAGTTGTTCCCATCGTAGGAAAAATTTTGTTTTCTATGCTGCGAACCCTACAGTGGTATCAGAGCCGGATCCATGCGTAGATACTTTGCACGGGTAGTACACATATGAGTATGTGGGCGATGATGATCATTTTATTGCTTCTTAGTTGTACTTTGGATATTGGTGGCATAGTGGGATGAAGCGGTGAAAGGATCGTATGGGCACCTAGAGGGGGGTGAATAGGTGCTACTTCAAATTTTCTTGTTTTTCAAATTAAGGTTTGACAATAAGGTAAATTCTCTAGATAATGCAACTATGGTGAATTTACCTATATGACAATTATGCAAGAACTACCACAACACAAAGTAGTAACGAGTAAGTAAGGTGCGGTAAAGGATAGAAGCAACCGAAGAGTGGACGCGGAGACACAAGGATTTGTTTCCCGTAGTTCCTTCCTTTTGAGGGGAAGTACGTCTATGTTTGGAGAGGGGGTGGTTTCAAACCACCAATGCCACCAAAGGCCTCCCTTGTTCTCCGATGAATATCACCCCAACGGGATCGATTCACCTTCCACTATATCGGCAACCTTCAAGGTGGAAGCCGACACCGTTACAAGTTTGGGGCACACATCCACAACTTAATCGGAGGCTCCCAAATACAAGCAAGCTGTCAAAGCAATCAAAGACAAGCTTGTAAGAACAAAAACAAGAACTAGGGTTTCCAAGAAAACACTAGAGCAAAGGGGACCTCAATGAAATGAGGGGGAAATGAAGATCTCTATTGGTGAAGTAGTAGATCGGGGACTCCTCCTTCGATTCCCCAAAGATCAAGGATTTGGGTGGTGGGATGAGGAGATCTTGAAGATTTGGGTGGCTCCAATGGACTCCAATGGTGGGCAATGACTTTAATGTGTTGAGCAATTTGTCCCAAGGTGGGTGGAGGGGTATTTATACCCCTCCACGAAATATGGCCGTTGGAGCATTTAATGTACCGGTAGTACCGGTGCACAAGCGGTAGTACCGCTGGCAAGCGGTACTACCGGTCCAGTACCGGACCAGGTACCGGAGGTGCCCCAGATCTTCAAGGTCATCAGCTTTGGGCGGTATCGCCCTTGCGGTACTACCCCCAAGCGGTAGTACCAGTGGTAGGAAGCGGTACTACCGGTTTGAGCGGTAGTACCGGTCCCAAGTACCGCTTGGCACTGATCAAAAGTGATAAAGGTGCGTGCTAGTCAGTATGCCACGGTACTGCCGAGCGGTACGACCGCCTCAAGCGGTAGTACCGCTTGTACCAAGCGGTACTACCGGTTGGACCGGTAGTGCCGCTCCGTGGTACCGGGGGATACTGACTAGCACGCACCTTTATCACTTTTGATCAGTGACAACCGGTACTGGAACCGGTAGTACCGGTGTCAAGCGGTAGTACCGGTTGTAGTTCCGGTACTATCGGTTGACACAGAGGTTTTTTGCAAGGGGAATTGATATGCCATTAATTGTGCCTCCTTTTATCAATCCTGTGATAAACTTAGCACACAGTTAAATCGATAAGTGTATTGTTATCAAACATCAAAATCAGAGGGATAGGAAAATGCTCTTTCAATCTCCCCCTTTTTGGTGTTTGATGACAATACACTTCGGCAGGATGATTTTAATAAATAAGCTATGATATTTGTAAAATAGAGAAGAGACTCCCCCTAGATGTGTAGAAACAAACCTCCTCCTCTATTTTACAAACCCAACATGGGTGCACAACTATGGATACTAGCGTTTGAAAACATACCTTTGCACAAAACATGTGATGAGGAATATATAGACAATAGATATCCAATGACATAAACCACATAGTCTCATAAGATGGATCCAACCATATAGTCTCAGACGACATAAACACATAGTCTCACACATAAATATAGGGAAATCGAAGTTCACAAGCAATAAAAGGATCAAAGAGAAAAACGAGCTTGTGACTTCCCATGCAACACCCGTGCCTAAAGTGCAACTTCTCCCCCTTTGGCATCAAGACGCCAAAAAGGTACAAGGGCAAAGCTACCGTCCCAAAGGTCAATCATCCTCCTCCTCATCATCCTCAAGGTCCTCCTCATCCTCGTAAGTGGGTGGGGCGCGGTGCGAGGAAGAGACATCATCGTCCCAATGGCTGTGCTGAGAAATCCACTGATCTTCTGGAGTGATGTTGTTCTCGGATCCCTCGGAGATGGTCAAACCTTGAGCAGACATCATTTCCTTCTGCCGAGCACATGCTTTCTTTGCGTACACATGCGCCTCATACATGCGCTTCTGGTTGTCAACCTGGAACCAGAAGATCTTCTTGAGCTTGACCTCCATCCTTTTGTCCCAAGAGGGCTTGTCATTCTTGCGACGAGAGACAACATACTCAGTGTCATGACCACTATCAGCATCCTCAGAGTCGTCCTCATCCTCCTCACCTGCCTCAACGCGAGGTTTAGCATGTTTCTTGATCTTGAGTGCCTTTGGCCTGTGCACAATGAGAGAGCGAGTGGAGAGAGTCCTAGCAATGACGGGGCACTTTGACACAATGAGGGCCATAATATAAGGAGCAAATGGTGGAACCCTCCGAGTGTGTGCCGCAGCAACCATTTCATTCCATATGAAGTCTGTCACATCAAGAGGTTGGCCTGATTCTCGGTTGAGGAAGGTGTTGAACAGCAAGTCAACGGAGAACCCATGTATCTCGTCCTTGTTGCCCGCACGAGGAGCAACAGTCTCACGGAAAATGCGATGGAGAATGTCATATGTGGGGAGAAGATCCTTGATCTTGCCAGCAACCCCACGGCCTCGAATATACAAAGGTGTAAGAACATCCTTTTTGGAGGGATGCTCCCGCATGTGACAGCGAAAACCACAAGGAATGTCCCGGCCACGGTCTTCATACCCCAAGATTGCAGCAAACTCCGCAAGTGTAGCTTCCTTGACAGCACCTTGAGTCATCCAGGTAATCTTCCGAGTGCGGCCATTGTGGAAATGTGCAGTGGCATAAAACTGGCAGATAAGGAGGGGATCATAGTCATACTGAAACTCCATAATGGGGAACAAGCCAAGGTGTGAGTAGATTTCCTTAGCTTCAGCAAAGTAGTCAGGGTTCTTGTCAATGTGTCCCATGTCAATCCACAACTGAGGCACCACCATCTGGATGTTGGTCAAAAGAACCTCATGATACACACGCTCTTGGAAATCATCATAGAAGAGACTGTCTGCCCTTGCCTCGCTCCGGTTGCGGGAGTATGCATTGTCCATCCGGAGAGCCCTAAAATCTGACTCAGAGATGTCTGAAAGTTTCTTTGGCCCAGATGGCCCAGAGCTGAGACTTTTGGTATGCCCAGTGGAAGGGGGAGAGAAGGAGGGGCGCTGCCATGCCCAGCTGAGCGCTTGGTAACCCCTTCACGACCCCCACGACCACCTCGAGTGGCAGGCAACTTGGAACGGTGTCTTGGCTGTGGCATGACTTCTTCCTCAGACTCCGTCTCTTCCTCAACAATCTCACGGTTGGACTTGGAGCGCTTGCGTGCGCCCCGAGAACCACCTACATCTGTGAAAGCACGAGGGAGTATAGGAAGGGGGTAAGGGCACAAGAATCAAAAAGGAGCAAACGAGAGAATCTACAGTTTAGGTAGAAAAAATGTGGTCAGAGTGGACCGGTACTACCGGACCTGACGACCGGTAGTACCGCTCGCAAGCGGTAGTACCGGAAAAAGTTCCGGTACTATCGTTTGAGCGGCACAAAAGCGTCAGATCTGATGGAAACGGCCCAAAATGACTGCATAAAACTGCTAAATAGCAGATTCTACTCGGTAACAAGGAATCATATGGCAGTACAACCTTGCAAATAGTCAATTTCTCCACAAATCTAAGCCAAAACCTAGATCTAATGGGGAAATCAAACGGGGAGAGAAAGGGCGGTTGTACCGGGATCCATGGCGGTGGAAAGGAGTGGGAGCCCGCCAAGAGGCCGAATCCAAGGAGAATCCGGAGAGAGGAGGGCGCGGCAGGGCTCCGGTGGCTTCAAGATCTCCGGTGGCAGCGCAGGTTTGAGTGGAGGGCGTGGGAAATAATGATGCACTGAGGGGTGCCTCTCCCCACGCGTCCAATATATACCTGGAAACCATCAACTGGTAGTACCGGTTGTTGGAGCGGTACTACCGCTTGTAAGCGGTAGTACCGGTTCCACAACCGGTAGTACCGGTGGACGGTAGGACCGGACATGTGGGCGGTAGTACCGTTCCTAGAGCAGTTCTTCCAGGAGACGACCTGGGAACTTCCCAGGTCCGGTAGTACCGGTCCCATCTGATTCCAATGCCAGGGATCAAGGATGATTCTTGTGCGGATAGAGAGAGGGTTTTCGTGAGGGAGTACGGAGGCTTGGGTTAAGACAAGTGAGCTGAGAAGCACATGCACTCAAAAAAAACTGAAGAAACAAATAAATACCAAACTAGAGTGCATGAGACTAAGAACGATGATGACAATTCAAATAGATGACAATCATGAGTGAAAACCAATTCAACTAAGTGACAAACACGAGTAAGCACATCAACCTCTCGATTGAGAGGGGGCGGTGGCCTAGGCCACCATATTTGAGTATACTCGGCTTGGCACCACGAAGATATATCTTGGGCCCATTACCGAAACTCATCATTGAGCTCACATATCACAAAATGATATTAAGAGGAATGATTTTGTTTACTTTGCGCATAATGGGGGGAGGGATAGTCCAATCAATTAGGACCGCACTCCCCCTATGTCCATGCCTACACCTAAACCTAACATGGGTCGAGTATTAGGTGAGAGTGCAAGATAATCAAGTCAAACTCCTTGAATCTACGATATTTAGTTCATTCCTCAAGTAGCAAAACCTTCCTTCATCAAGTGGCTTCGTGAAGATATCGGCAAGTTGATCTTTGGTTGATACATAGGATAGATCAATATCACCTCTAGCAACATGATCTCTAATGAAGTGATGTCGAATCTCAATATGCTTTGTCCTTGTGTGATCCACCGGGTTGTATGCAATTTTGATGGCACTTTCATTGTCACATAGAATAGGCACTTTGTCACAATGGACACCGTATTCCTTTAAAGTTTGCCTCATCCATAGCAATTGGGTGCAAGCACTAGCAGCAACAACATACTCGGCTTCGGCGGTGGAGAGAGATATACAATTTTGCTTCTTAGAAGACCAACATACCAAGGACCTACCAAGGAATTGGCAAGCCCCGGATGTTGATTTTCTATCATCCTTGTATCCCGCCCAATCCGAATCCGTGTATCCACAAAGAGCGAATGTTGAGCCTTGAGGGTACCAAAGACCATAAAATGGGGTATGAACTAAATATCGAAAGATTCTCTTGACCGCCATTAAATGGCTTTCCTTAGGAGCCGCTTGATATCTTGCACACACACCTACACTCAACACAATATCGGGTCTAGATGCACAAAGGTAAAGCAAAGAACCAATCATGGACCGGTATACCTTTTGATCCACATCTTTACCATTTGGATTTTGTTCTAGATGAGTCTTTGTAGCCATGGGAGTTGGAGCTCCATTCAAATCTTGCATTTTGAATCTCTTGAGCATATCTTGAGTATACTTGGCTTGATTGAAGAATGTTCCTCCTCTAACTTGCTTGATCTCAAAGCCAAGAAATACCTTCAACTCCCCCATCAAAGACATCCGGAACCTACTAGTCATAAGCTTTGAGAATTCATCATTAAAAGCTTTGTTAGATGAGCCAAAGATAATATCATCAACATATATTTGGCATACAAAAAGCTCCCCATTGACCCTCTTAGTAAAAAGAGTGGGATCAATTTTCCCAACCTCAAAGCCACGGTCAAACAATAACTCTCTAAGGTGCTCATACCACGTGCGTGGGGCTTGCTTGAGCCCATAGAGCGCCTTATCAAGTTTGTAGACATGGTTTGGGAAGTTGGGGTCCTCAAATCACGGGGGTTGCTTAACATATACCAATTCATTTAAAGGACCATAAAGGAATGCACTTTCTACATCCATTTGTTGCAACTTAAAGTTATGATGTGCCGCATAAGCAAGAAGGATACGGATGGACTCAAGGCGAGCCACAGGTGCATAAGTCTCTCCATAATCAATGCCTTCAATTTGAGAATAACCTTGTGCAACCAATCTAGCCTTGTTCCTTACAATAATCCCATTCTCATCTTGCTTGTTCTTGAATATCCACTTTGTTCCAATAACATTGCGACAATCTTTTGGCTTCTCAACTAACTTCCACACTTTGTTTCTCTCAAAGTTGTTGAGCTCTTTGTGCATAGCTTCTAACCAATCCGAATCTTCAAGAGCTTCCCACACTTTATTTGGTTCAATCATGGAGATGTGTGCTTGATGTTCACTGAACCTCTTCAATTGTTCTCTTGTGGAAATTCCTTTCCTTAGATCTCCAACAACATTTTGGAGGGTGTGGTCTCTTATTTCCAACATTCTTTCTTTTCTAGCTTCGCGACGAGCGTGGATCTCCTCATTGTTTCTTGGAGGTCCCTCTTCATCATTTTGATCCTCGTCTTGACCATCAACTTGACCTTGATCATCATTGGAGTCATCCTCTACATTGGGAGGCAAGGATTGACCTTGGTCTTGATCAAGTGCTCTCCTAGCATCAGTTTGAGCACGTCTCAAAACAGCTTGGATGGATCTTCCTTGACAAATTGACTTGGCACCACTTGACACCCCATCGAATGGACCAAGCTCCCTTTGACTAGAGTTCACACATTGATCACTATGTTGAGGGTCCACATCTTGTCTTTGGCTTGAGTCAATGTCCTCTTCGGTAGATGGAGCATGTTGAGGTTGTGAAGATGAGGGCTCCACTTGAGTGGAGCATAGTTCTTCTCGATCCGCCATAAGGGGTTCCTCAACGGGGCGGATATAACCCACACCCATTCTTCCTATGGCATCCTGAGGCATTTCATCATTTGCATCACAAGCATCAAAACTCCCCCCTTGGGGACCATCATATTCTTCGAAGGTCACACTACAAGATTCTATGACGGCTCCGGAGAGCTTGTCATAGATTCTATAAGCGTGAGATTCGAGACCATAGCCAACAAAAATACCCTCTAATGCTTTATACTCGAATTTAGACAAACAAACACCTTTGATGAGATAGAAACACTTACAACCGAACACCCGGAAATAAGATATGTTGGGCTTGTTACGGTAAGTATCTCATATGGAGTCTTTTTGATTTTCTTGCGGAGGTAGAGCCGGTTTGAAGCATGGCAAGCGGTGGAGACGGCTTCGGCCCAGAAGTTGTATGGAGATTTAAACTCCGCCAACATGGTCCTAGCCATCTCAATAAGAGTCCGGTTCTTCCTTTCGGCCACACCATTTTGTTGAGGGGTGTATGCAACGGAATATTGATGTTTAATCCCCTCATCACTAAGAAAATCATTCAAGGTGTAGTTCTTGAACTCGGTGTCGTTTTCACTTCTTATAACCAACACGGTAACATTGTGTTGCCGTTGAACCAAGTTGATAAAGTCGATAAAAGTCCTTTGAGTTTCACTCTTCAACTTGAAGAAATAAACCCAAGAGTATCTTGAAAAGTCGTCAACAATCGCCAAACAATATTTCTTCCCTCCAAGACTTGCATGAGATGGAGGACCAAATAGGTCCACATGGAGGAGTTCCAAGATCTTGTTAGACTTGATTTGGTTCGTGGGCTTGTGAGGAGCGTCATGCATCTTCCTAGAACACATGCCCTGCAAACACGATCTTTGGCAAAGGAAACATTTTCTTTTAGTCCAACAATATGGCCCTCTTTATGGAGACTTTGCAAAGTTCTCATATTGACATGGGCTAGTCGGCGGTGCCATAGCCAACCCACATAGGCCTTTCCGTATAAGCACATCGGACCTGTAGTGGCTTGCCCCGAAAAGTCCACCACATACAAGTCATTTTCGATGTACCCAACGAAAGCGACCTTGAGAGACTTGCTCCACATGAGGACCACAATATCATCATCAATAAAGATGGCAAAGCCCATCTTTCCAAGAGCACGGACAGAAAGTAAATTGTATCCAAGGGTTTCAACAAGCATGACGTTCACGAGTGTTATGTCGTGAGCCACCACTACCTTGCCGAAACCCATTACCATAGACTTTGACTTGTCGGAATATGTGACGGTGATTTGATATTCATTTGACACCAAGTCCTTGACAATAGACGAGCTTCCGGTCATATGACTTGTGCAACCACTATCGATCACCCATTTTGACCCTCCGGAAGCATAAGTCTACAAAAGATCAAGCTAGTTTTTAGGTACCCATTTTTCAATGGGTCCTCTTTTGTTAGCAACAAGGGTCTTGGGAACCCAAATAGACCAAGCAATATAACCATCATAAGGACCAACATATTGTGCATACACATCACCATAATAATCACGCATTAGAACATAGTGAGGGTTAGCACTTCCCGCAAAGTCATCATGAGACATAGTTTTACCACTTGTGGTCTTACTCTCCACAATGGTCTTGTTTGTCTCTTGTGCGGGCATGTCCTTCTTCTTCTTGTTGTTCTTCTTCTTTGTTTTGGATACGAAACCAATGACCCCTTTATCACCACTACGCCTTTGCTTGCTCAAAAGATCATCAATAGACTTGTTGCCTTGTGGAAATGTGGCCTTAGCAAGCTCCCCCTTCAACCTAGCATTCTCTTCAAGAATAGTTGTGCTACTAGATGGAATGATGTTACTAGGTGAAGGAATATTGGCCAATTGAGTTTGAAGCGTTTCATGGGACTTTGTGAGTGACAAGAGTTCACTCTCCAAGGCCTTGTGGGCCTTGTTAAGCAAGCTAAAGTCCTCGGCAAGTTTTTCATGAACCACACCAAACTCAATCTTGTCCTTTTTAGCTCTTTTATATTTAGCAATAGAATGATCACGCTCTTTGATGAGTTTGTTAACAATAATGTCATTGGCCTCATCAAGCCCTTCAAGTTTTAGTTCAAGTGACAACCTAGTTTCTTGTTCTTCTTCTAGAGCATTGTTTAGGGCCTCTAGCTCAATCATATGTTCATGCCCAAGTTTGCATCTTACATCTAGAAGCTCTTGAGTATGTGATAGTTGATCTAAGATGTTTCCAAAATGTATCTTAGCATCACCTTCTAGGTTAGTCATAAACTCATCAAAGGCAATTAATTCCTTTTTAACATCAAGAGACATCTCATCATCAATTTCATCATTATCTAAGTGAGTAGAGCGGGATGATGAAGATACCTCTGTTCATCTTGCCATAAGGCAAGTGGCGTTCTTGGTGGAGGAGTTCTCATTTGGAGAATCGAAGAGTGAGAATGTCGGAGTAGATGTGATGGCAAGAGCAGCCACACCATGAGAAGTTTCCTCTTCGTCATCTTCAGCATCTTCATTGTCGGAGGAGTACTCTTCATGAGTAATCAAGACAATTTCTCCCGGCTTCTTGTTGATGGGATTCCTTTTGATGAAAGGTTTCTTGTACGGTCCCTTGAGAGTCTTCTTCAACACAAGCTTTCCACCATGATCTCCTCTCTTCTCATAGGGGCAAATAGCCACAAAGTGGTAGCGGTCACCACAATTGAAGCAAGTTCTCAATCTTGTGGTATTCTCTCTTTTCCCATTGGATTGCTTCTCCGTTCCATTTCCATCTTGGCCTTGGCAGGGTTCTTCCAAAAGTTCTTTGCATAGAAAGCCATATATTGACCATGAGCAATCTTCACTTCATCGGGGTGGTCCATGGAAAGCCCTTCATCACTATCATCTTCATCCCCATGGTCCACAACTTTGGCCTTCAAAGCAACATTGACAACATTACTCATACCAAGGGCATGAGCACGGGCATCTTTGGAATTCTTGGCGGCAACCTTGAAAGTAGCCATATCTTGCATAACTTCATTTGAGGTCATGAGATGGTAGTTGTGTCTTCCTTGTAGGCTCTTCAAGTCGGTGGGCTCAAAAGGCATGAGTGCACTCACATATTTCCTTTTTATCCATGCATCATCCACATGTGAGGCACCCACATTCCTAAAAGCAGTGGCGGTGGTCTTGAGCCTTCGGTACATGTCTTCGTGATCTTCACCTTCTTTCATGTAGAAGCCTTCGGCTTCATTGCTTAGAGCATCATATCGGTTCCTCCTCATACTCTCATTTCCAATAAACAACACAGTGAGAGCATCCCAAGCTTCCTTGCAATGCTAAAGTGCTCAATGTGTGGATAATCCTTTGTCCCCAACCCTTGTTGAATCATATGCAGAGCAGTGGCATTGAGTTGACTATTAACAATCTCTCTTCTTGTCAAGTTGTTTGGATCCCCAATAAAGAGTCCATGTTCGATGATGTTCCATAGTTCAATGCAAGAGCTGCGCATATGAGTTCTCATTAGTGATTGTCATTGAGCAAAAGTAGCGGATTCTTCAAGCTTAGGTGGGTCACCTCTATTGTATACATGAGGGTGAGGGATTGGAGGGTCGGGAGAGTACCATGAGTCACGGTGCTCACCCTTCCCACCATTATTGTGTGTGGAGGAATTAGCGTTGTCTGGTTTACCCCCTACCAATGCACCCTCGAGGGATACTGACGTATTCCCCTTAGGTAAAATGGATGGTTGATCCTCTTGAGGAGATGGGGATGATGAGCCTTCTTTGTCTTTAAGAATTTACTCAAGCATCTTCTTGACTTCGTTGACCAAGGAAGAGCTCAATCTTGCTTCCAAGTTTTTGAGATCTTCCATGGTCACCGTGGTCGGCTCACCATCACCATCCCCTTCACGGCTACCCATATTCTCTAGGCGGTAAAGCCCAAATAAAGATCCGAGGCTCTGATACCAATTGAAAGGATCGTATGGGCACCTAGAGGAGGGGTGAATAGGTGCTACTTCAAATTTTCTTCCTTTTCAAATTAAGGTTTGACAATAAGGTAAATTCTCTAGATAATGCAACTATGGTGAATTTACCTATATGACAATTATGCAAGAACTACCACAACACAAAGTAGTAACGAGTAAGTAAGGTGCGGTAAAGGATAGAAGCAACCGAAGAGTGGACGCGGAGACACAAGGATTTGTTTCCCGTAGTTCCTTCCTTTTGAGGGGAAGTACGTCTACATTTGGAGAGGGGGTGGTTTCAAACCACCAACGCCACGAAAGGCCTCCCTTGTTCTCCGATGAATCTCATCCCAACGGGATCGATTCACCTTCCACTATATCGGCAACCTTCAAGGTGGAAGCCGACACCGTTACAAGTTTGGGGCACACATCCACAACTTAATTGGAGGCTCCCAAATACAAGCAAGCTGTCAAAGCAATCAAAGACAAGCTTGTAAGAACAAAAACAAGAACTAGGGTTTCCAAGAAAACACTAGAGCAAAGGGGCCCTCAATGAAATGAGGGGGAAATGAAGATCTCTATTGGTGAAGTAGTAGATCGGGGACTCCTCCTTCGATTCCCCAAAGATCAAGGACTTTGGGTGGTGGGATGAGGAGATCTTGAAGATTTGGGTGGCTCCAATGGACTCCAATGGTGGGCAATGACTTTAATGTGCTGAGCAATTTGTCCCAAGGTAGGTGGAGGGGTATTTATACCCCTCCACGATATATGGCCGTTGGATCATTTAATGTACCGGTAGTACCGGTGCACAAGCGGTAGTACCGCTGGCAAGCGGTACTACCGGTCCAGTACCGGACCAGGTACCGGAGGTGCCCCAGATCTTCAGCGTTCATCAGCTTTGGGCGGTATCGCCCTTGCGGTACTACCCCCAAGCGGTAGTACCGGTGGTAGGAAGCGGTACTACCGGTTTGAGCGGTAGTACCGGTCCCAAGTATCGCTTGGTACTGACCAAAATGGAGAGGGGTGACTGTTAGTCAGTATGCCACGGTACTGTCGAGCGATACGACTGCCTCAAGCGGTAGTACCGCTTGTACCAGGCGGTACTACCGGTTGGACCAGTAGTGTCGCTCCGTGGTACCGGGGGATACTGACTAGGACTCACCTTTATCAGTTTTGATCAGTGCCAACCGGTACTAGAACCGGTAGTACCGGTGTCAAGCGGTAGTACCGGTTGTAGTTCTGGTACTACCGGTTGACACAGAGGTTTTTTGCAAGGGGAATTGATATGCCATTAATTGTGCCTCCTTTTATCAATCCTGTCATAAACTTAGCACACAGTTAAATCGATAAGTGTATTGTTATCAAACATCAAAATCAGAGGGATAGGAAAATGCTCTTTCAAGTGGCCCGGACAAACTTTACATGTCCTCGCACATGAGACCTGTTCCACGCTTGACATGCAACTAGTTTTGCATAAGTGGCTAGCGGGTGTCTGTCTCTCCTACTATAGTCAATATCTAATTTGCAACGAGTTGTCAACAATTTGATTATCCTCGTTGTGGTTCATGTTCGCAGGTAAGAACGGTTCTATCTTCGAAAGCCCTAAGCCACGTAAAACTTGAAATGGATAAATTAGAGGCGTCTCGTTTAGATTGTTGCTGGGCTAGTGTTATGATATGGTGATGTTGTAAGTAGAAGTATGATATGATACTCTTACAACACACATAGCGTGTAAGTTCCATAGACCTTGGCCTTACACATAAAGGTATGATAGAGATCATACCACGGTGCACATGATGGAGATCATATGCGGGAACCATATCATTTCACTTATTAACATGTGATGTTTGATTGCATCTTATATTGCTTGTTTGGCGTTTTATTAGCATAATAAGATGATCCCTCATTTAGATATTAAGATAAGAATGTGTTCTTCCTTAAGTATGCACCGACAATGTTTCGTCGCTTCAAGACATCACGTGATGATCGGGTGTACTTGAATCCATGAGCATATCTCGGGTGTAAGACAGTTATACACGTGAATACTAAGGTTCTTACTTGACGAGCCTAGCATGTACAAACATGGCCTAGGAACACGGACCGAAAGGTTAAGCATGAGTCATATGTTTTGATATGATGACCATATGTATGCTCGCCTTTGAAGCTATACCGACTCACGTGATGATCGGACTTGGTGTAGTGGATTTGGTTCATGTAATCACCAAAAAGACACGAGGGATGTCGTTTTTGAGTGGGAGTTTATTTCTAATTTAGATTAGTAGAACTCAATTTATCATAAATTAAATCAAAGTGAATTTGCATAATTTGTTGTAGTCATTGGCATTCGTTCACCACCTTATGCTTAGTTATAATTGAGATAATAGAACTATAGAATTCTGGATATATACTTTACGAACTGGTATCGTATTGTGTTGAGTGTCAATCTAAAGTTTAAAGTCCTATTGCAAACTTTCAGCAAACTCTGTTTACTCCATGAAATTTAATAATTGGTATTAAATCGAGAGTAACAATTCCAGTGTTAGTATCTTAAGTATCATGTTTGCCTCCATGATTCTTGATTGTTTTAATATCAAGTTTATCTAGGAGCTGAAAGAATTGTTTCATAAACCATCATGTGTGGCAGATATAACGATATCTGAAACAATTTTTTGGTTGCAATATGATAGAGTATAATATATGTTCTCATATTGGATGAGAATTTACGAAGGTTGGAGATGCTAGACATCCTAATCATCCAAAAGGGTTTTGGAAAGTAATGTTATACTCACGATTCGCCTTTATAAGCTACAGTAGCTTGATCATGAAAGTCGTCATGATAAGGATGAATAGAAGATGTATGTAAAGTGTTTACTACACTAAGAGATTACTAAAGAATGGATTTTGAAAGAATAACGATCATTTTGATGATGGTGATCTACTTCAAAGTGCAAGTCCAAAGGTATTATTATTTGAATATACACGCTTTGGACTATGTGTCATGTATATGGCGCCACTTTTGATGTTGATAGATTCTTTTAAAAGGAAAAGGAAATGCTGAAAGAGAATCTATAAAATATATTTGGCAGAAAAGAAAAGATTGGAAATATCCAATTTAGGTATATGGATGATATACATGTTATGGTTATATTCTTTACTTGTTAAACAATGTGGTTCTTGGGTATTGGATACCGAATTGGTTGGTATGAAATTTCATACAAAACGACGCAATTCATGAACCACAATGGCCTAAGTAACTAGCAAGAGAATATGTGATGATGTTCATTGAAAACAAACAAACTATTGTTTGTATTTCTCATTGACATCAAAGCTTGACTTCAAGATTTGTTTTAATAATTGTTATTTAAATCAGGTATTATGAGAGCAAAGGTTGTTCAAATAATTACCATATTCCATATAAGATGGATGATTTACAAATCTAGTTGGAGAAATCACATCCATAAAGCCTAATGCTAAAATGTCGCAAGACAAATGATTGAAAGATCACTTATGAAGTGACATCGCTGTTTAAATTATATTGGAAATAAAACATGAAGAAACTCCATTTTCATGGATTTTTGGAGTCTTTGATTTGATCAAGTGATGCTTGTGAGACTTTCCTAGGGATAATTAAAACTTCGTTCAAAGGCCAAAGAAGAACGAACGACTAAAATATTGGAATTTATACATATCGATGTATGTAGTCCATTATGTATAGTCGTAAGCGATTGATTTCAACTTCATATGTTTTCTCCAGAAATTTGAGTGAATGTTCACTTAATGAGAAAGAAGTATGAAATATTTGAAAATGTTTGAAAGACTTTCAAGATGAAGTGAAAAATCATTGTAACAAGAAAAATAAATGGTTAATGATTTTATCATAAGGGATTTATTTGAGTTACAAGTGTAACAAGAAAATAAATGAATTATGATTTTATCATAAAGGGATTTATTTGAGTTGCAAGTTTAGCAAAACACCTAGAGTTACATCTCCCGAAACACCATAGGAGTATGGAGTGTTTGAGATTTGTAATAAAACCTTGTTTGACATGGTTGGATCAAAGGTGTTATTTATAAAACTGCCATTATGTTTTAAAAGATTAAAGCTTTAGAGACTTCCGCTTTTACACTGAAAAGAGCTCCATCTTGATCCGTTGAAATGACACCATGGAAGTTATGGTTTGCTATAAAACCCAAGTTGTCATTTCTTAAATTTTGGTATGCTAAACATAAGTAAGATGTTTACAACCGAAGTCGGATGAGCATGTCTTTGTAGGTTATTTCGAATAACAATTGGTTATTCCTCCATAACACCAAGGACAAAAGGGTTTGTCGCTTGAAACGTGAAGTTTCTTGAAGAAGGAATTTTTCATAAATGTTAAGTGGGAGGACAATAGAACTTTGATAAGGTTAACGAACCTTAGTTATATGTGCTGAGTTGCGCAGCGCCGGAAAATGTTCCGGAGGCAGCCATAATGCTCATGAATTACGTGCCTCAAAGGTTGCGGTCACGGAGGTCTAAAGTTCCTATTGAACCAAGAAGGTCGGATAAACAATCAAATGATTAAGATTTGAGAGTAAACCATTATTGTTTGACAATGATGAACCGACTATATGCAAAGAAGCGATGATGGACCCTGACTCCGTCAAATGGCTTGAAGCCATAAAATCCGTGATAGTTCCATACACGAGAAATCAAGTTTTGAACTTGGAAGACCCTCCGGAAAGGTGTAAAAACCTATCGGTCATATTTGGATCTATAAAGAAACAGACATGGATGTTTCACATCTATGAAATAGTCGACATGTCGTAAAGTATTTTACGACAATGTTCAAGGAGTTGACTATGACAAGATTTGATCTTTCATAGCGATATTTAGTCTGGATGGATTAAAGTAGCAACCACTACATATAATTTGTTATATGGTAGATGAATAAACAAAACAAAGTTCTTCTAATAGAATGGTTACCTAGGACGTGTAAATGGCACGATCCAAAGGGTTTTGTTAATTCAAAGGATGCTAAAAAGGGCATGCAAACTTCAATGGTTGAAGTAAGCATCGCGGAGTTGGAACCTTCACCGTGATGAAAAGAGTTTTCATCAGGAAATGATGAAGATTCTTGCATTTGCAAGAAATTAAGTGGGAGCGCTGAGACATATTTCTAATAAACCCGAATATTTAGCATGAATGTCTATGATGGATAGACTGTGACGCTAATATGGTTGTGCCAAACGTACATATATGAGATATTGAAGGAGTTCAATATAGAAACAACAAGAAACGGTTCTTGTCGCATGGAAAGGAATTGAATCAAGATTCAAGTGTATTGACACTTGATAAGTGAAACAAGATTCAAGTGCTTTTACACTTGATGAGTAAAATCACAAGAATGATTTTATCAATCATACCATGATATGTACACATCCAGATATGTCCTATGCTCTAAGTGTTATGAGCATATACCAGAATGAATCAAAAAATGATCATTGGACGATAGTGAGGATATTCTTATGATCTTTTGGAAGAACTAAGTGTTGGAGATATGCCCTAGAGGCAATAATAAATGTAGTTATTATTATATCTTTGTGTTTATGATAAATGTTTGCATTCATGCTATAATAGTATTAACAAGGAAACATTGATACTTGTGTGATTTGTAAACTTAATTTGAAGTCCCTAGTATAGCCTCTATACATCACTAGCTTGTTGGTTGATATATGATTGTGGTTTCCCTATCATGAACATTGAGATGTTATCAACAACAAGATCATATCGTTAGGAGAATGATATGATGGACATACTCCTATAGATAAGCGTAGCATAAAGATCAAGTCATTTAAATAGTTCAATTGCTATATGCTTTCTGATACATAGTAACCTAATTCCTTCGACCATAAGATCATGCATATCACCTTTACCGGATGGATGCTTTGATGACATCAAACACCACACCGTAACTGGGTGGCTATAAAGGTGGCATTGAGTGTTCGGAAAGTATTGGTTGAGACACATGGATCAAGAGTGGGATTTGTCCATCCATATGACGGATAGATATACTCTGGGCCCTCTCGGTGGAATGTCATCCAATTAGCTTGCAAGCATGTGACTGGATCACAAGGGATCACATATCACGGGAACGAGAAAAGAGTACTTATCGGTAACGAGGTTGAACTAGGTATGCAGAGATACCGACGATCATAACCTCGAATAAGTAAACTATCGTGAGACAAAGGGAAATTGGTATCGTATGTAAGTGGTTCATTCGATCGCAAAGTAATCGTAGAAATATGTGGGAGCCATATGAATTTCCAGATTCCTCTATTGGTTATTGTTCGGAGAAGTGTCTCGATCATGTCCGCATAATTCACGAACCGTAGGGAGACACACTTAAGGATTCGACGTTGTCTGAGTAGTTATGGTATTATGAGAAAGAGACCGAATGTTGTTCGGAGTCTCGGATGGGATCCGGGATATCACGAGGTGATCCGGAATGGTCCGGAGAATAAGATTCATATAAGGAAAGTCCCGTTTCGGAGTTCGGGAATGATTCCGGTGTTTTCATCGGGAATGTTCTAGAAGGTTCCGGAATGTCCGGCACTCCGGAGGGGAAGGGGTACATGAGTGTGTCATTGCAAGTTGGAATGATTGCATCATGTACTAAGTGTATTCGCTGTCCAAAATAAAGGGTTTAATCAAATCCTAAATTGAAAAGTCAAACGGCTAGTTTGAAAGTCAAACGGCAAGTTTTTGGAAAGTGGAAAGAGGAGGAAGGAGGGAAACCGAGTTGGGGAGGGAATCCCTCCTCCAACCGGCGGCCCACCTCCAAGCCGAGTTGGGGAGGGACTACCCTCCCTCCCCTGGCGCGCCGGCCCCTCCACCTATATAAGGAGGGGCAGGGCTCCCTCCTCTAAACACACAAGTCCCTCACCTCAAACCCTAGAAAGCTGCAGCCCTCCATAGCCGCTGCCTACACCTAGGGTTTTGCCCTAGCCACCGATTTGGGTGTCCTCGGAACCCTAGCCGCCGGCTCTATCCCCTCCTCCTTGGTGTGTCTAAACCCTAGATCGCTGAGGAGCTCTCTCATACTCCACCATACTCGCTCCGGCTTAAGGCGAAGCCCTGCGGGATCTCCCCTCTACTTACGGTACCACGCCGTTGTGCTGCCGGAATCGTGAGGAGAGTGCTACAACCTCCGCTGCCTGCTGGAACAAGGGAGAGGAAGGTCTTCGTCGAGTACCGAATGTGTGACCGACTGCGGGAGCGCTGCCGGAACGCAGCGCCGGAAGGATCGTCTACGCGATCTTGAGATCGGGAAGAGTACGACTACATCACCCACGAGAATCCGCTCTCGTTAAACACTTTGGAATCTTCGAGGGTAAGTTATTCCATCGACTCGTTGCTACAATCTAGTAGATAGATCTTGGCTTGTTTGTTTGTATGCGATAGAAATTTTTTGTTTTCCATGCTACGAAACCCTACAGTGGTATCAGAGCCGTGTCTATATGTAGATCTGTTGCACGAGTAGAACACAATGGTCATTGTGGGCGTTGATGCTTTTATTGTCGATTGATTCTTGTGTACTTTGCATCTTGCGGTATGTTGGGATGAAGCGGCCCGGGCTAACCTTACATGACATCGTTCATGAGACTTGCTCCACGCTTGACATGCAACTTGTATTGCATAAGTGGCTTTGCGGGTGCCTGTTTCTCCTAGCATAGTTAAGATCCAATTTACAACGGGTGATTAACAATACTAGTATCAATGTTGTGGTTCTTGTTCGTAAGTTAGAACGACACTTTTTGAAAGCCCCAAACCACGTAAAATATGCAAAGAAAACTAGAGGCATCTAACTTTGTTTTGCAGGGGTGTGCTATGATGTGATATGGCCATGATTGTGATTATATTTGATGTATGCAATGTTCCTTATTGTAAGTTGGCAACCGACAGGAGCCATATGGTTGTCTTTAATTTATGTTAAGACCCGCGTGTCTATTCAAAGTAGTTGTAATAGTTGAAGCCGGTGGACGACAACCATGGAGAGGCGTCATTGACCTTGATGCAATGCCGGTGATGATGGAGATCATATTCGTGCTTGAAGATGGAGATCGGAAGCACAAAGAAGAAAGGCCATATCATATCACATATATATTGAATTGCATGTGATGTTAATCCTTTATGCATATTGTATTGCTTAGTAGACGACGGTAGCATTATAAGATGATCCCTCATGCACATGAATTTCAAGTCATAAAGTGTTCACCCTTAGTTAGCACCGTTGCTAAAGCTTGTTGTTTCGAAGCACCACGTAATGATCGGGTGTGTTAGATTCCGCAAGTGTATACAACGTGAGCAAGCCAGATTTGCTCATGCGGAAACTAAGGTTTGATCTTGACGAGCCTAGCATGTACAGACATGGTCTCGGAACACGGATCACCAAAAGGTAAAGCATGAATCATATAGTAGATATGATGAACATGACGATTGTTCGCCATTGAAACTATATCAACTCTCATGATGATCGGTGTTGACGTAGTGGATTTGGTTCGTGTGATCACTAAAACAATGTGAGGGATATTGTTTTGAGTGGGAGTTCACCTAGATTAACTTTATTAATTAATTTGAACTCAATTTGTCATAAACTTAGTCTAAACTATTGCAAATATGTTGTAGATCAATGGCAGCCCCTACCATCAATTTTAATGCGTTCCTATAGAAAGAAAAGTTGAAAAACAATAGAAGCAACTTCGCGGATTGGTTCCGCAATTTGAGGATTGTCCTCACAGCTGGTAATTTGACCTATGTGCTGGATGTACCGCTGGGTGACCCACCTGCAGCTGATGCTCCCGATGAAGTAAAGAATGTTTACCTTGCTCGGAAGAATCAGTACTCCATAGTTCAGTGTGCTATCTTGTATGGTTTGGAATCGGAGCTTCAGAAAAGGTTTGAAGATTCAGACCCATATGATATTGTCGAGGATCTCAAATTGATTTTTGAGACTCATGCGGCAATTGAAAGCTATGAGGCTTCTGAAAAGTTCTTTAACTACAAGATGGAAGAGGGCAGCTCCGTCAGTGAGCATGTGCTTAAGATGTCTGGGCACACAAACAAACTTCAAAGCTTGGGTATAGTGATTCCTAATGCTTTGGGGATTTACCGTGTCCTCCAATCACTACCACCAAGTTACAAGAACTTTGTGATGAACTACAACATGCAGAACATGAACAAGACGTTGTCAGAACTCTTTGCCATGTTGAAATCTGCAGAAGTGGAGATCAAGAAAGAGCACCAAGTGTTGTTGGTCAATAAGACCACCAAATTCAAGAAAGGCAAGTCTAAGCAGAAGGGACACTTCAAGAAGGGTGGTAAGAAAGTTACCACGCCGACGAAGAAGACCAAGGCTGGACCTAAGCCTGATACTGAGTGCTTTTACTGCAAGGGAGAAGGTCACTAGAAGCGGAATTGCCCAAAGTACTTGGCGGATTTGAAGAACGGCAACATCAAGAAGAAAGGTATATCTGATATACATGTTATTGATGTGTATCTCACTAGTACTCGTAGTAGTGCCTGGGTATTTGATACTGGTTCGGTTGCTCATATTTGTAAATCGAAACAGGTGCTGCAGAATAAACGGAAGCTAGCGAAGAATGAGGTGACGATGCGCGTGGGAAATGGATCAAAGGTTGATGTGATCGCGGTCGGCACGCTACCTCTTCATCTACCATCGGGATTAGTTTTATACTTAAATAATTGTTATTTGGTGCCTGCGTTGAGCATGAACATTATATCGGGATCTTGTTTATTGCGAGACGGTTACTTGTTTAAATCCGAGAATAATGGTTGTTCGATTTATATGAGTAATATGTTTTATGCACACACACCTTTGATAGATGGTCTATTCTTATTGAATCTCGATAGTGGAAATACACATATCAACAACATTGAGGCTAAACGTTTGAAATCAAGCGATAATTCGACCTATATGTGGCACTGTCGTCTTGGTCACATTGGAGTGAAACGTATGAAGAAACTCCATTCTGATGGACTTCTTGAATCACTTGATTTTGAATCACTTGAAAGATGCGAAGCATGTCTGATGGGAAAAATGACTAAGACTCCATTTTCTGGTATGATGGAGCGAGCTACGGACTTATTGGAAATCATACATACCGATGTATGTGGTCCAATGAGTGTAGCATCGCGCGGTGGTTATCATTATGTTCTTACCTTCACGGATGACTTGAGTATATATGGGTATATCTATTTCATGAAACATAAGTCCGAAACTTTTGAGAAGTTGAAGGAGTTTCAAAGTGAGGTAGAGAATTAACGTAACAAGAAGATTAAATTTCTACGTTCTGATCGTGGAGGTGAATATCTAAGTTACGAGTTTGGCGAGCATTTGAAGAAATGCGGAATACTTTCACAATTGACACCGCCGGGAACACCACAGCGTAATGGTGTGTCCGAACGTCGTAATCGAACTCTCTTAGATATGGTTCGTTCTATGATGTCACTTACAGATTTACCGCTATCATTTTGGGGTTATGCATTAGAAACAGCCGCATTCACTTTAAATAGGGCACCGTCTAAATCCGTTGAAACGACACCGTATGAATTATGGTTTGGGAAGAAACCTAAATTGTCGTTCCTTAAAGTTTGGGGATGCGAAGCCTATGTAAAGAAGTTACAGCCGGACAAGCTTGAACCCAAAGCGGAAAAATGCGTCTTCATAGGATACCCGAAGGAAACTATTGGGTATACCTTCTATCATAGATCCGAAGGCAAAATCTTCGTTGCCAAGAATGGATCCTTTCTAGAGAAGGAATTTCTCTCGAAAGAAGTGACTGGAAGGAAAGTAGAACTCGACGAGGTTGTCGAACCTTCTCTCGAAATTACGAGTAGCGCAGCACCGGAAGAAGTTCCTGTGGTGCCTGCACCAATAAGAGAGGAAGCTAATGATGGTGATCATGAAACTTCGGTTGAAGTTGCTACAGAGCCTCGGAGGTCAACGAGAACTCGTACCACTCCAGATTGGTATGATTCCGTTATGAATGTCATGTTGGTGGACAACACCGATGACCCCGAGACATATGAGGAAGCGATGATGAGCCCAGATTCCAATAAATGGCAAGAAGCCATGAAATCCGAGATTGGATCCATGTACGAAAACCAAGTATGGACTTTGGCGGACTTACCGGATGGCCGGAAGGCTGTCGAGAACAAATGGATTTTCAAGAAGAAAACAGATGCTGATGGTAATGTTACTGTCTATAAAGCTCGACTTGTCGCAAAAGGGTTTCGACAAATTCAAGGAGTTGACTACGATGAGACTTTCTCACCGGTAGCGAAGCTAAAGTCTGTGAGGATTATGTTAGCAATCGCTGCATATTATGATTATGAGATATGGCAGATGGATGTCAAAACAGCATTCCTCAATGGAGACATTGATGAAGAGTTGTATATGATGCAACCCAAAGGTTTTGTCGATCCTAAAGATGCTAACAAGGTATGCAAACTTCAACGATCCATCTATGGATTGAAGAAAGCATCCCGAAGTTGGAATCAACGTTTTGATAAGGTGATCAAAAGTTTTGGTTTTATACAAACTTATGGAGAAGCTTGTATTTATAAGAAAGTGAGTGGGAGCTCTGTAGCATTCTTAATACTATATGTGGATGACATATTGTTGATTGGGAATGATGTAGACCTTCTTAATAGTGTCAAGGAATATTTGAATAAAAGTTTTTCAATGAAGGATCTTGGCGAAGCAGCTTACATATTAGGCATAAAGATTTATAGAGATAGATCGAAACGCCAAATATCATTGTCACAGAGTACATATTTGGACAAAGTTCTAAAGAAGTTTGGAATGGAAGAAAGCAAGAAAGGGTTCTTGCCCATGTTGCCCAATACGACCTTGAGTAAAACTCAGAGTCCGATGGCAGAAGATAGAGAAAGGATGAGTAAGACTCCCTATGCCTCAGCCATAGGATCTCTAATGTATGCCATGCTATGTACTAGACCCGACATTGCATATGCTGTTAGTTTAACTAGCAGATATCAAAGTGATCCAGGAGTGGATCATTGGACAGCGGTCAAAAACATCCTTAAGTACTTGAGAAGAACTAAGGATATGGTTCTTTCTTATGGAGGTGATGAACAGCTCGTTGTTAATGGTTACACCGATGCTAGTTGGAACACCGATCCGGATGATTCTAAATCACAATCCGGATACGTATTTATTTTGAATGGTGAAGTAGTTAGCTGGAGGAGTGCAAAGCAAAGCGTTGTGGCGAGATCTTCAACTGAATCGGAATACATGGCTGCTTCGGAGGCTTCACAAGAAGCGATATGGATGAAAGAGTTCATTACAGAGCTGGGTGTGGTTCCTAGTGCGCTGGACCCAATGTCTATCTACTGTGATAACATGGGCGCCATAGCCAATGCAGAAGAACCAAGGTCACACAAGAAGCTGAAGCACATCAAGATACGTTTTCACGCTATTCGAGAACATATCCAAGATGGGGATATAAATATTTGCAAAGTACACACAGATCTGAATGCGGCGGATCCGTTGACTAAACCTCTCCCGAGGGCAAAACATGACCAGCACCAAACTGCCATGGGTGTTCGGTATATTACCATGTAATCTAGATTAGATGACTCTAGTGAAAGTGGGAGACTGTTGGAGATATGCCCTAGAGGCAATAATAAATGTAGTTATTATTATATCTTTGTGTTTATGATAAATGTTTGCATTCATGCTATAATAGTATTAACAAGGAAACATTGATACTTGTGTGATTTGTAAACTTAATTTGAAGTCCCTAGTATAGCCTCTATACATCACTAGCTTGTTGGTTGATATATGATTGTGGTTTCCCTATCATGAACATTGAGATGTTATCAACAACAAGATCATATCGTTAGGAGAATGATATGATGGACATACTCCTATAGATAAGCGTAGCATAAAGATCAAGTCATTTAAATAGTTCAATTGCTATATGCTTTCTGATACATAGTAACCTAATTCCTTCGACCATGAGATCATGCATATCACCTTTACCGGATGGATGCTTTGATGACATCAAACACCACACTGTAACTAGGTGGCTATAAAGGTGACATTTAGTGTTCGGAAAGTATTGGTTGAGACACATGGATCAAGAGTGGGATTTGTCCATCCATATGACGGATAGATATACTCTGGGCCCTCTCGGTGGAATTTCATCCAATTAGCTTGCAAGCATGTGACTGGATCACAAGGGATCACATATCACGGGAACGAGAAAAGAGTACTTATCGGTAACGAGGTTGAACTAGGTATGCAGAGATACCGACGATCATAACCTCGGATAAGTAAACTATCGTGAGACAAAGGGAAATTCGTATCGTATGTAAGTGGTTCATTCGATCGCAAAGTAATCGTAGAAATATGTGGGAGCCATATGAATTTCCAGATTCCTCTATTGGTTATTGTTCGGAGAAGTGTCTCGATCATGTCCGCATAATTCACGAACCGTAGGGAGACACACTTAAGGATTCGACGTTGTTTGAGTAGTTATGGTATTATGAGAAAGAGACCGAATGTTGTTCGGAGTCTCGGATGGGATCCAGGATATCACGAGGTGATCCGGAATGGTCCGGAGAATAAGATTCATATAAGGAAAGTCCCGTTTCGGAGTTCGGGAATGATTCCGGTGTTTTCATCGGGAATGTTCTAGAAGGTTCCGGAATGTCCGGCACTCCGGAGGGGAAGGGGTACATGAGTGTGTCATTGCAAGTTGGAATGATTGCATCATGTACTAAGTGTATTCGCTGTCCAAAATAAAGGGTTTAATCAAATCCTAAATTGAAAAGTCAAACGGCTAGTTTGAAAGTCAAACGACAAGTTTTTGGAAAGTGGAAAGAGGAGGAAGGAGGGAAACCGAGTTGGGGAGGGAATCCCTCCTCCAACCGGCGGCCCACCTCCAAGCCAAGTTGGGGAGGGACTCCCCTCCCTCCCCTGGCGCGCCGGCCCCTCCACCTATATAAGGAGGGGCAGGGCTCCCTCCTCTAAACACACAAGTCCCTCACCTCAAACCCTAGAAAGCTGCAGCCCTCCATAGCCGCCGCCTACACCTAGGGTTTTGCCCTAGCCGCCGATTTGGGTGTCCCCGGAACCCTAGCCGCCGGCTCTATCCCCTCCTCCTTGGTGTGTCTAAACCCTAGATCGCCGAGGAGTTCTCTCATACTCCACCATACTCGCTCCGGCTTAAGGCGAAGCCCTGCGGGATCTCCCCTCTACTTCCGGTACCACGCCGTTGTGCTGTCGGAATCGTGAGGAGAGTGCTACAACCTCCGCTGCCTGCTGGAACAAGGGAGAGGAAGGTCTTCGTCGAGTACTGAACGTGTGACCGACTGCGGGAGCGCTGCCGGAACGCAGCGCCGGAAGGATCGTCTACGCGATCTTGAGATCGGGAAGAGTACGACTACATCACCCACGAGAATCCGCTCTCGTTAAACACTTTGGAATCTTCGAGGGTAAGTTATTCCATCGACTCGTTGCTACAATCTAGTAGATAGATCTTGGCTTGTTTGTTTGTAGGCGATAGAAATTTTTTGTTTTCCATGCTACGAAACCCTACACTAAGAATATATTTGTGTAGAGGTGACAAATAATTACAAATAGTTCATTGTAAAGCATTACATTGATACTAGTTTTGTCACAAGATACAAATTAAGTTTATCTCAATTTAAACTATGGGTGGCACAATGTAATGGAAAGAAGATTCCATGATGGATTTGGATGAAATCCATAGTTAAAACATTATGACGAATACTACAACAAAAGGCTAAGTATATGACTGCTATAGTAGCAGCAAAGGAGGGAATTTATGTCAAGAAGTTTGTTATCAAACTAAGGTGTGGTTCGCAACGGGCTAACACTAAAGATATATTGTATGACAATAGTATCGACATGATTTAACCCCAAGGAACTAAAGGTCTCACCGAAAGACCAAATTTATACAATGACATCTCATTAGAGAATGAGTGATGCGTGAAGACGCAAAGACATGCAAATACACACGGACCTGAAGCGTCAGATCCGTAGATTATGTTAACCACTTGCAATTGCGTATATGGAACACCAGAAAGCCATAGGTGTTCAATACGCAAAGTTTTCAAACTAGATTATTGTCTCTAGTGCAAGTGGGAGACTGAAGGGAATATGCCCGAGAGGCAATAATAAAGTGGTTATTGTCGTATTCCTTATTTATGATAAATGTTTATTTTGCATGCTATAATTGTATTAATACGGAAATGTTAATACATGTGTGTTTAATAAACAAAAAGGAAGTTCCTAGTTATGCCTCTCTTATAAACTAGCTCGTTGATTAACAAGATGATCAAAGTTTCCTAATCATGGACATTGGATGTTGTTAATAACGAGGTCACAACATTAGTGTAATGATGTGATGAACATTCATCCGAAGTATAGCATTACGATCAAAGTCATTGAGTTTATATTGCTATAACAACTTACGAAGTGATCCTAATCCTTAGACCATGAGATCATGTCAATCACTAACACCGGAAGAGTTTCTTGATAACATCAAACGTCACACCGTAACAGGGTGATTATAAAGATGGATTCAGAACTAATAAAGTGTTATGTTGAGGCCCATGGATCGAGAGTGGAATTTGTTCATCCCGATGACAGATAGATATACTCTGGGCCCTCTCGGTGATATCACATAGGTTAGCTTGCAAGCAAGTGATTTGATCACTAGAATGTTATATCACGGGAACAAGAAAAGAGTGCATGTCAGTAACGAGATTAAACTAGGTATGGATATACCGATGATCGAATCTCGGACATGTAATATATCGCGAAACAAAAGGATTAAGATACTAGCGTAAAAGGTTCCGACGATCACAAGAAAGTCATCGTTGAATGTGTGGGAGTCAGTATGGGTCTCCAGATCCCGCTTCTGATTATTGATCCGAGAGGGGTCTCGATCATGTACGCATTATTCATGAACCGTAGGGTGACACACTTAAGAGACACCGACATCCATTTGGAGCAAAAGTTTCAAGCCGAAAAGAATAACAAACGCAGGAATTTATTTCACTAGATACCGAAACGGGTTTTCGGGTGAAATTGCAGAAAGTGTTTCTGCATGTGAAATGAAATACTAGCAAGGGGTTATATGTGAATGTTTGTCATTAAAGTAATTGACAAAATTCTGAATAAATAAAAGGAGTTTTATTTAATGAGAGCTTGCATTAAATTTGGTGGAAATTTAATGGGAATTTGAGTGGGTTTTTGAGTGGAGGGAATTGAAAGGCATATGAGTGAGTGGAGTGTCCACCCACATGAATGTGTAAGAGGTGGGGGCAGCCCCATGGCTGAGCTCATGGCCCCTTGGGTGCCCCCCTCTCCCTATAAAAGGAGCCCCCCTCCCTCTCTCTCTCTCACTTACACCTCCTCGTGAAGGATCTCTCTCCCCCTCTAGAATTTATCCCCCATGGTCTCGGACTAGCGAGATACATGTTCCCGGTGGCTATTCGGCAAGAAAGAGTTGTGCTTTCGCTGCATCGCTGGAGCGAGGATGCGAAGGTTGCTCGGTGCCTCGAACGTGTGTGCGAGCACGGATGCGCTGTTGTTTTGCGGCGCTAGGACTTCCTCTCAATCTTGAAATCGGCAAAAGATCGTCTACATCAACCACGAGTTTGGACTCGTTAAGCTTTGTCGGTCTTCAAGGGTATGTTCTCTACGGATATACATCTGCCCGTTGTTTGTATCTAGTAGATAGATCTTGGTACATAGTTGTTCCCATCGTAGGAAATTTTTTGTTTTCTATGCTGCGGACCCTACATACCCAAATTACATAGGACATGCCCAACTCCATGTCATACTTTGTCATAATTGCCTCAAACTTGGCAGGGAGGTGTGTCTTGGCATGGCACACCTTTCATATTTTGGTGTATTTGACCAACTATGCTTTCAAATACCATTTTCCATTTTAAAATTTCAAATTCAGCTATATTTTGTGAAGGAAGTACACAATTTAGAGTTGAAACCTTAGTTTCACAACCATGGTTAGGTAGATGGGGACACTCGGTGGGAACATAACCACTTTGTTGGTATTTAATATCTATTTTGCTCAATTTGTACCCCCAGTCAAAGTTTGGTCAAATTGGTAAAAACATGGAAATTTTGAACTAGAGCTACATCATTGGAACCTCAATTTTTTTGGGAAAAATCATTTTTAGGTCCACAAGATGTGGTTTAATCATGGATCTATTGGTAGATTTTAATGAGATAAAAGAAAGTAATTTCCAATATATGGATTTTACAATACAAAGACATAAATGAATAAATAAGAAATATTTAAAAGACAATTTAAATCTTGGCCAATCCATAAACAAATGGAATAAAAGTAAATCAAATCAAATAAAAATAATAAAGGATTATTTGAAAAAAATTATATGGGTTTGAACCATATTTAATTTTATTTGAAAAAGACAAAATACCTAATTATAAATAAATACTAAATCACAATAAAATTATAATTTAGTGGATTAAATAACACAGTAAAAAAATAGATGAAACCTACTGAAAAGGTTTAGTAAAGGTTTGAAATCAAATTGTGTTTTGAAATTATTTGATTTGAATTGAAACATAAATTAGAAATGGAAAAAGAAAAAGAAATAAGAAGAAAAAATAGAGAAACGTACCTGCCAACCAGGCCCAGCGAGGCAACCCAACCCACTAGCCCAACTCCCGTGCCCGTCGCAGCGCAGCGCCGCATCCTGGTAGGCCGGGAGCAAAATCGGCCCGTCTACACGTGCTGCGCGCGGTGCCGACGCGGATAGGAAGTTTAGTCCCACCTCTCTAGTTGGAGGCGAGGACGACCAGTTTATATACCCCGTGTGATGCTCACCCCTGAGCTCCTCTCAAAAACCATATGTGCAGATTTGACTTTCCTCTTGGCCTGACCTTTGGGGCCACTACGCAGTACTACTCGGGTCTAGTTCGCTTGTAATGGAATTGAGCTGGGCCCGTGTGCGGATCCCAACCCCTAGAGTGTCAGGTTTTTTTCACTTTATTTTTTTCCAATATGCTGCATTTGCGAATTTAACATTTTAGTTATGTTATCTAGGAGTTCAAATTTTATTTAATAAAATTCAACGAATTTTATTAATTTCAACATTCTTTCTATTATACTCTATGGAAGAAATTTTTACGCAATTTTAAATATCATATAATTTTGATCACTAAATTAAAAAAAGGAGTTAATTGGGCTGATGAATCTAGTGCATGCCTTGGCCTTAACTGGGCCTTTAGGGTCGTTTGCATAGATTTTTTTAGTCAAATGCGCAGCGACGTGGTTCAAATAGGCACGACCGCGTCATAGCTAGATCGTCGCCCTACCGCCGCCTCCTCTATCCCTGTTTTTCAACCCCCTTCGAGTTAACTCCTTCGAGGTACATCGTTCTCAACCTTGCGGCGACTCTGCAGACGTCGTGTATCAACGACGTGATCCTGTGGCGGCGTGCGTCATTCGTACAGCGGCGACGCGCGGGAGTAGTACTGCGGCGGCCCATCAGGTATGTCCACCATCTGATCGCTTGGATCACCAGAGATTTGATCGCTTGGATCAGTGCAGTCACCATAGATTTGATCGCTTGGATCTGAAATCACATGGATCTATGATCGCATGTACTGCATGTAGATCGGTTTACTTGACGCGCATGGAATATCACCCCACTGTTTAATTGCATCTTGATCGGTTTAATTGCTGCAATGGGAATTCGCATAGATCTATGATCGCATGTAGTAGCTCTGTGTAAGTAGATCTATGATCGCATGTAAGAGCATGTACATGGTTGGCCATGTCTAAGAAATAACTAGACCTAGAGTCTATGCAAAATGGATGTGCTCCACCGTTTAGACACCCTTTGTGGGTTTCATCTAACAGAAAATAATATAATTTGATGTGTCCTTTTTTTGACTACACAACACAAAAATGCATGTGAATCTTTTTCTCTTGCAGCTTGTAAGCCTCTAGTAGGGTGGCATAGGGGTAAAAAGCTAGCTTAGACCTTGTGCCTAACACTACTCCGAGTCTAGCAAAAAATTATTAGACACCCTGCCTCCAGCGTTTGGACATACGTCTAATAATTCTTAGACACTCAATTTTGACCAAGGCTATGCATGCTCTAATGTAGAAATAAGGATCAGCCATAAGGAAAAAGACAGCTTAAGACCCGTCCTTAAACATTGTGAGGATCGGCCACAACCAAAAATTGTTTCTCTCTCCTCTTTGTACAATGAACGGTAGATGCACAGAGAAAAAAGTATAAAGAACTAGCAGTTGGGGTCAATCTTAAGGTCCAGATCGTCCACAAGCATTGTGGCCATTTTAATTGGCTATACCACTGTCAGGGGTCCAGCTTATGGCTTGTTTTAAACTTAAACATTGGAGACGCCCTAGCATTGAATTTTTTGTACGACATGCGCAGTCTTTGCATTTATTTTCTGTTAGCCGTGTTTGCATTTATTTACCCCTTCCTCCCGAGCCTTTTGTTTCCCTTTCTGCTGCATGCGTGTGTGAACACTATGAATATGCATGCGATATGAACGGGTATAGTCCTCCATGCAAGCTGTGGTACTGTTTTTCTCAGCCAATCAACCATTACCTAGGTCCATGTGATTCTCTTTCAAGAGAGCATTTAATTATACTTTAGTTAATTTGCTTCTGTTTCTTGCAAGAGAGCATGAAGCATTTAATGGGAGAAAACAAACATGCATGCAGCTACTGTTTTTGCCATAACATATTATTGTTCACAGCTTTATGTACATGTATTAATATAATATATTGATGTTTGTTTAAATATATGCTTATTGCAGCGTGATGAAACTAGATGGTGATATTGCTTGCTCTGTTGAAACATGGTGTAGACTTGTGGGCAATTTTATAAGTCAACAATGCAACAAATTTATGGAATCAAATATGCGAAGTATGTTGCAAATTCCACCAATTCGGATGCGAATTGTCTTGCTGCATTACATGTTTCACATTTATAATCATGAGTCTAGAACTTTTGTCCTGCCTAATAAAGGCAAATTTGCATTGACTGTACTAGATGCAGAGTGCATTTATGGATTACGAAACTATGGTCTGTCTGCAAATCGTATAATTGATGAGGAAGGTGAAGACGGAAAGTCTCGTATTCCACCACATTTTCTCAGCGCAACTACTGGCAACATTGTGATTGAAGATCTAATAGTTGATATTGTCATGAGTAAAGCCGCGGACGATGACTTCCTCCGCAAATCTAGCCTTGTTCTCCTTGGGACAGTGCCGGCGCCTATGACTAAGAGGATTTTACTGAAAGATTATTGGGTACTAGTGAAGTACCTAGACCGTATGTCCACCATTAATTGGAGTGAGTTCATGGTAGATCATCTCATTCTATACTTCAGGCTTGTTACTAGATATAAACAAATTAGGCAATGGCCTAAGGGAAAATTGTCTTTAATACAAGTACTAAATAGTTTCTCTACATTATTTTCATTAAATCGTTTTTTATGATGCACTAACAGTTCATACGTTCACATGCAATATGTTTATTGGGAGAAGGTAAAGCATGTAGATGATCCTTGTAGGAAAAATCCAAGTTTGTCCTTAAGACCACTCATGCGTAATTGGACAGATGCTGCTGCTAAGATTAGGGATACAATGGACTGTGAACATGGTCGAGGCAAGGGCCCTATTCTGGTAATGATCCAATCTATATATATATATAATCTGGTTATTTTAAAAACCTAAGGCTATACTGTGATTAATATCATTGAGTTCTACTCATCTGTATGTATCAGGTTGACGATAATATTACGCTGCAGTATAGGACTGAAATGCTAAAGAAACCGGCTCCTGTTCTAAAGCCAAAGGCAAGTTCGGCTAGAAAAGCTGTAGCCGGAAATTCAAACAAAAAAACTACTAAAAACGTGCAGGAGGTAGTGACGGAGTCAATGATGGAGCGAGTGATGGATCGAGTGATAGAGCGAACAATGAATAGGATGGAGTCAACAATGGAGATAATCGTCAAGAAAATTATGGACTCATATGCACAGGTAATCACCGTGTTATTGCATGTACTATAGGGAGCTTCTTTTTTATATCTGCTAGCCTACGAGTACATTATCTATTTCTATTTAATTTTTCAAGAATTAATTGTCAAGTTGAATAAAAATGGCATTATGTACAAAAGCAAAGAAGTTGAAAATGGAGATGACAACCTATCATTGAATAACGGATTCTCTTTCCCGAAAAAAGAATTTTGGTATCAGAAAGAGACTGTCGGTGCTTATGCTGATCAGATTATTAAGGAAACTATTGATTCTATGAAACACACTTGGTTAAATGGTAATGCAACGCCGGAAGATGGCGCACATAAGGATGCTTGTAAAGACGCAATAGACAACACACCTTCCAATCCACACCTTCCAATCCAGAGTTAGTGCTTGATGTTTCTACCAAAGCTGTGTCAGACCTTCCATCGGAAATGTACGGAATTAGAAAAAATGGGAAAGAGCTGGATGGAGCAACTGCGTCAGACGATTCCAACAACATCGATAGTAAGTTGGAAGTTAACAATGAGCCGGAACAAGGATTGGGGAAACCTAAGCGCGAAATTTCTACAAAACTTGAAGGTTACGTGGGATACGAGGCCCCGAAACGTCGTGCACTTAAGAAAGGTACTACAAATCGATTGACAATTATTTCATGTGTACCTACTATTTACCTCTTCATGTAGTTATAACTAGTTTTTGTTACTATTTTATTAGGATTGTTTGTGTAGGGTTCGCAGCATAGAAAACAAAAAATTTCTTACGATGGGAACATCTAAGTACCAAGATCTATCTACTAGATACAAGCAACGGGTGAATATACATCCATAGAATACATACCCTCGAAGACCGTATAGCGTTAACGAGGTTGTACTCGTGGATGATGTAGTCGAATGCTTGCTGATCTCAAGATCGTGATGAAGTCCATCTGGTCTAGCCGGTCCAGCACCATCATGTCCAGCACCGCAAAGCAGTGGTGCATTCGTGATCGCACACACGTCCGGGTACCCCGACAACCTCCGCGCCCTCGCTCCAGCGAAAGCAGCGGAAGCAACAAATCCTTCCAGAAAAAGCCACCGGGAACATGTATCTCGCTGATCCGAGACCATGGGGAATTCTAAAGGGGGAGAGAGATCCTTCGCGAGGAGGTGTGCTTTGAGAGGAGGAGAGGGAGACCTTTTATAGGGAGAGAGGGGCACCCCAAGGGGCATGGCGCCAGCCATGGTGGTTGCCCCCACCGCTTCCACATTCATGTGGGTGGAGCTCCCACTCAAAATGAAAAGCCTCAACTCCCATAAAAGAGCCTCCACTCAAAAATCCACTCACATGCATTAAATTTCCACCAAATTTAATGCAAGCTCTCATTTAAATAAAACTCTTTTATTTATTTATTCAGAATTTTATTAATTATTTTAATTAACAAACATTCACATAAAATCCCTTGCTAGTATTCCATTTCAGTTTCAACAATTTTAACCGAAACAGTTTCGGTGTCTAGTGAAATAAATTTCTGCGCTTTCCTTTTTCTTTCTCTGGCATATTATTTGCTCCGAATGGTGTCGGTATCCCTTAAGTGTGTCACCCTACGGTTCACGAATAATGTATACATGATCGAGACCCCTCTTCGATCAATAATCAGCAGCGGGACCTAGAGATCCGTACTGACTCCCACATATTCCACAATGACTTCTGTGATCGTGTGAACCTTATACGCATGTAACTCAATCCCTTTGTCTCGCGATATATTACATGTCCGAGATTCGATCATCGGTATATCCATACCTAGTTTGATATCGTTACCGACATGTACTCTTTTCTCATTCCCGTGATATAACATTCTAGTGATCAAATCACTTGCTTGCAAGCTAACTAATGTGATATCACTAAGAGGGCCTAGAGTATATCTATTCGTCATCGGGATGGACAAATTCCACTCTTGATCCATGAGCCTCAACATAACACCTTCGTAGCACTGAACCCATCTTTATAATCACCTTGTTACGGTGTGACGTTTGATGTTATCAAGATACTCTTCCGGTGTTAGTGATTGACATGATCTCATGGTCTAAGGACTAGATTACTTCATATGATGTTATACCAATATAAACACAATGACCTTGATCGTAATGCTATTCGGATGAATGTTCATCACACCATTACACTAATGTTGTGACCTTGTTATTAACAACATCCAATATCCATGATCAGGAAACCTTTGATCATCTTGTTAATCAACGAGCTAGTTTATAAGAGAGCCATAAATAGGAACTTCCTTTTTGTTTATTAAACACACATGTATTAACGTTTCCGTATTAATACAATTATAGCATGTAAAATAAATATTTATCATAAACAAGGAATACGATAATAACCACTTTATTATTGCCTCTCGGGCATATTCCTTTCAGTCTCCCACTTGCACTAGAGAAAATAATCTAGTTTGAAAACTTTGCGTATTGAACACTTATGGCTTTCCGGTGTTCCATATACGCGATTGCAAGTGGTTAGCATAATCTACAGATCTGATGCTTTCAGGTCTGTGTGTATTTGCATGTCTTTGCGTCTCCACGCATCACTCATTCTCTAATGAGATGGCATTGTATAAATTTAGTCTTTTGGTGAGACCTTTAGTTCCTTGGGGTTAAATCATTTCGATACTATTGTCGTACAATATATATTTAGTGTTATCCCGTTGCGAACCACACCTTAGTTTGATAACAAACTACTTGACACAAAACGATAGTCTCTAAAGCTTTAATATTTTTAAACATAATGGCAGTTTTATAAATAACACCTTTTATACAACCATGTTAAAACAAGGTTTCATTACAAATGTCAAACACTCCATACTCATATGGTGTTTCGGGAGATGTAAATTTAGGTGTTTTGCTAAACTTGCAACTCAAATAAATCCCTCATGACAAATCATAATTCATTTATTTTTCTTGTTACACTTGTAACTCAAATAAATCCCTTATGATAAAATCATAAACCATTTATTTTACTGTTACAATGATTTTCCACTTCATCTTGAAAGTCTTTGAACATTTTCAAATATTTCATACTTCTTTCTCATTAAGTGAATATTCACTCAAATTTCCGGAGAAAGCATATGAAGTTGAAATCCATCGCTTACGACTATACATAATGGACTACATACATCGATATGTATAAATTCCAATAATTTAGTCGATCGTTCTTCTTTGGCCTTTGAACGAAGTTTGAATTATCCCGAGAAAAGTCTCACAAGCGTCATTTGATCAAATCAAAGACTCCAAAAATCCATGAAAATGGAGTTTCTTCATGTTTTCTTTCCAATATAATTTAAACGGCGATGTCACTTCGTAAGTGATCTTCCAATCATTTGTCTTGCGACATTTTAGCATTAGTTTTTATGGATGTGATTTCTACAACTAGATTTGTAAATCGTCCATCTTATATGGAATACGGTAATTATTTGAACAACCTTTGTTCTCATAATACCTGATTTAAATAACAATTATTAAAACAAATCTTGAAGTCAAGCTTTTATGTCAACGAGAAATACCAACAAAGGTTTGTTTGTTTTTGATGAACATCATCACATATTCTCTTGCTAGTTACTTAGGCCATTGTGGTTCATGAATTGCGACGTTCTGTATGAAATTTCATACCAACCAATTCGGTATCCAATACCCAAGAACCACATTGTTTAACAAGCAAAGAATACAACCATAACATGTATATCATCTATATACCTAAATTGGATATTTCCAATATTTTATTTTCTGCCAAATATATTTTATAGATTCTCTTTGAGCATTTCCTTTTCCTTTTAAAAGAATCCATCAACATCAAAAGTGGCGCCGTATACATGACACATAGTCCAAAGAGTGTATATTTAAATAATAATACATTTGGACTTGCACTTTGAAGTAGATCACCATCATCAAAATGATCGGCATTCTTTCAAAATCCATTCTTTAGTAATCTTATAGTGTAGTAAACACTTTACATACATCTTATATTCACCCTTATCATGACGACTTTCATGACCAAGCTACTGTAGCTTATAAAGGGGAATCGTGAGTTTAACATTAGTTTCCAAGACCCTTTTGGATGATTAGGATGTCTAGCATCTCCAACCTTTGCAAATTCTCATCCAATATGAGAACATATATTATACTCTATCATATTGCAACCAAAACATTGTTTCAGATATCGTTATATCTGGCACACTTGATGGTTTCTGAAACAATTCTTTCAGCTCCTAGATATACTTGATATTAAAACAAACAAGAATCATGGAGGCAAACATGATACTTAAGATACTAACACTGGAATCGTTACTCTCGATTTAATACCAATTATTAAATCTCACGGAGTAAACAGAGTTTGCTGAAAGTTTGCAATAGGTTTAAACTTTAGATTGACACTCAACACAATACGATACTAGTTCGTAAAGTAAATATCCAGAATTCTATAGTTCTATTATCTCAATTACAACTATGCATAAGGTGGTGAACGAATTCCAATGACTACAACAAATTATGCAAATTCACTTTGATTTAATTTATGATAAATTGAGTTCTTATAATCCAAATTAGAAATAAACTCCCACTCAAAAACGACACCCCTCGTGTCTTTTTGGTGATTACATGAACCAAATCCACTACACCAAGTCCGATCATTACGTGAGTCGGTGTAGCTTCAAAGGCGAGCATCCATATGGTCATCATATCAAAACATATGACTCATGCTTAACCTTTCGGTCCGTGTTTCGAGGCCATGTCTGTACATGCTAGGCTCGACAAGTAAGAACCTTAGTATTCGCGTGTGTAACTATCTTACACCCGAGATATGTTCGTGGATTCAAGTACACCCGATCATCACGTGATGTCTTGAAGCGACGAAACATTGTCGGTGCATACTTAAGGAAGAACATATTTTTATCTTGATATCTAAATGAGGTATCATCTTATTATGCTAATAAAACGCCAAATAAGGAATATAAGATGCAACAAACATCTCATGTTAATAAGTGAAATTATATGGTTCTTGCACTTGATCTCCATCATGTGCATCATGGTATGATCGCCATCATACCTCTATGTGTAATTCCAAGGTCTATGAAACCTACACGTTATGTGTGTTGTAAGAGTATCGATTTATACTTCTACTAACAACATCATCATATTATGACACTAGCCCAGCAACAATCTAAACTAGACGCCTATAATTTACCCATTGCAAGTTTTATGTGGTTTAGGAATTTTGAAGATAGAATCGTTCTTACCTATGAACATGAACCACAACGAGGATAACCAAATTGTTGACAACTCGTTGCAAATTATATATTGACTATAGTAGGAGAGACATACACCCGCTAGCCACTTATGCAAAACTAGTTACATGTCAAGTGTGGAACAGGTCTCATGTGCGAGGACATGTAAAGTTTGTCTGGGCCGCTTCATCCCACTATGCCACCAATATCCAAAGTACAACTAAGAAGCATAAAATGATCATCATCGCCCACATACTCATATGTATACTACCCGTGCAAAGCATCTACGCATAGATCCGGCTCTAATACCACTTTAGGGTTTGCAGCATAGAAAACAAAAAAAATCCTACGATGGGAACATCTAAGTACCAAGATCTATCTACTAGATACAAACAACGGGTGGATATACATCCATAGAATACATACCCTCTAAGACCGTATAGCATTAACGAGGTTGTACTCATGGATGATGTAGTCGAACGCTTGCCGATCTCAAGATCGTGATGAAGTCCATCTGGTCCAGCCGGTCCAGCACCATCATGTCCAGCACCGCAAAGCAGTGGTGCATCCGTGATCACACACACGTCCGGGTACCCCGACAACCTTCGCACCCTCGCTCCACCGAAGCAGCGGAAGCAAGAAATCCTTCCAGAAAAAGCCACCGGGAACATGTATCTCGCTGATCCGAGACCATGGGGAATTCTAAAGGGAGGGAGAGAGATCCTTCGCGAGGATGTGTGCTTTGAGAGGAGGAGAGGGGGGCCTTTTATAGGGAGAGGGGGCACCCCAAGGGCATGGATCCAGCCATGGTGGCTGCCCCCACCTCTTCCACATTCATGTGGGTGGAGCTCCCACTCAAAATGAAAAGCCTCCACTCCCATAAAAGAGCCTCCACTCAAAAATCCACTCAAATGCATAAAATTTCCACCAAATTTAATGCAAGCTCTCATTTAAATAAAACTCTTTTATTTATTTAGTCAGATTATTTTTAATTACTTTAATTAACAAACATTCACATAAAACCCCTTGCTAGTATTCTATTTCACATGCAGAACCAGTTTCAGCAATTTCAACCGAAACAGTTTCGGTGTCTAGTGAAATAAATTTCTGCGCTTTCCTTTTTCTTTCTCTGGCATATTATTTGCTCCGAATGGTGTCGATATCCCTTAAGTGTGTCACCCTACGGTTCACGAATAATGTAGACATGATCGAGACCCCTCTCCGATCAATAATTAGCAGCGGGACCTGGAGATCCGTACTGACTCCCACATATTCAACGATGACTTCTGTGATCGTGTGAACCTTATACGCATGTAACTCAATCCCTTTGTCTCACGATATATTACATGTCCGAGATTCGATCATCCATATCTTCTGTAACTACCTCGGTGAATTACGCTCCTAGATACAAGCCTGGATGAGCGGAAATGGTTGAAATAGTACGGTGGGGCCCCAAAAGTCACTCACAGGTAGACCTTTCGGCCGTCCCAACCATTTCCAATCATCGGGACAAGTACGGGCGGCGTAATCGGCAGGCGAAGGGATCAACTACATACACAAATGAGTATGTATGCAAGCCACCATACAAGAGTACATCAGAGCCATTCCATCTAAAAGAAAGGAAATATAGCAACGCCATACGTCAAGATTCAAATGACCTAGATAGATATAATAATTTAGGATATTTCCTCATACATCACACATCAGAGTATCAGGCGGAAGCGGCAAACAAGGTCCGAGTACAGATAAGTAGCAAATTGGCATAAGATGCCCAGAAATAAGCACATCCCGCCCACAGATCTCACGGATCCCCGTTCCCGGAATCTCTACACCAAACGATCGTTGCCCACATCATCAGCCTCCTCCACCCAGTATCCGTCTTGCGAGTGTACTTGTTCATCTGAACCAATAATTTATCGTGTGAGACCCTAGGGGTACTCAGCAAGTCTTTATGCCTCTAAAGGGGACACAACCTGGGGTGACGCAATTGCAGCGAAAGATAAACCCTAACAGTTCTATAGATACTCGCTAACCATCCGCCTAACCAAAGATAGACGAATGTCCGTGAATTAATGACAACAGTGATAACAGTAATATCCACAGATCCATCCTCCTCGCTTACCAACGAGGAAGCGGACGAACAACCCCCATCCGTTGGCAATTTTATTAACCATTCCATGAGTGTTGCACTATTTACTAGTCACTTACTTAGTCAAATTAAAAGCGGTACTTTAGTTATGCTTGTCTATGATCGAGAAACTGTGCTCCAAGTCGTCCATAACCGCGGACACGGCTTTCAGAAAGTTTTACCCTGCAGGGGTGCACAAATAGCAACACACACTCGATCAACCTCGGAAAAACCAAAACAAAACCCAACGAGGCCTTCACGACAAAGCAATCACAGGATTCAGAAATATTTCAGGGGGCCACCCCTTAAAGTAGACCCGCAACAAAGCCGGCCGGCTCCGAGACGGACTCAAGGTTGTGGGGACGACTGTAAACGACTGGGAACCCGAAAGTGTGACTGGGCTTGTCGATACCGCGGAATCGTGCCACGCTCCTAAACAGTACAGTGTGCTCCTCACACAATCGTAAATAAAGCAGTAAAGCATGGCATAAGTACAGGATCGTAAATAAAACCTCAAACTAGTTTGTGGCCCTAAGAAATAAGACGGAATCAAGCTCTGGCTCAGGGGGGTCCCATAAGCCTCCCGGATGTGGATAGCGCGAATAATCAAGGAACAGGAATCAAGTACTCGGGGTCCTACGGGACACAAGTGAGCAGGAAAAACCAAATAACAGATATTGCCCACCGGTGCCACTTTCATTAGTTATCCCATTACTACTCAGATTAAGTTGTTTGGGTACCTCGTTATCCATCAGACACTCACATACCCTACACATGCTGTTCTACGACTCGCATGGCTCAAACAACTCCTGTAGTAATGGCTCATGGGATGGAGGAACAAGCTTGGTGGGGTTTAAAAGTAAAGGCTATGCAATACTTGGGATTCAGTTTAATGCAATCTCGACTCAATGATGCAAGAATAAGATAGAGGCAATAGGTACTGTATGTATGCAAGCATGTGGTAGTGCTTGCCTGGCAACTCAGTTGAAGCGAGAGACGGATCTGGGTAGTGCTCCTGGTTCTCTTGATATATCCCCTGCTCAGTGTCTATTCGAAGAAGAACCAAACAAACAAGGGCCAACATAAATAAAGTGCACAAGCATAGGAATAAAATGCGTCAAGCAAACAATCATGCCCTGATGAATGATGCCCAAGTTGCATGGCAATAATGTAGCATGGCACGGGTGAGGTGTAGAATACAAGAAATAACATTTTTATTGGGTTTTGGTCACATTTTATTGTCATAATAGTTGCTGTATACTATATCTTTATATAATGTATGCTGCAATTGAAGTCATGGATAGCATAAACAGAAAGGTCTCGTCGAGCTGATCATTTTAGACATATCATTTGTTAAATTTGGAGTTATAAAACAAAAGTTATTAATTTATTAAGGTCCAAGGGCATTTTATTGTGATTTAATTCAACTTGAAATTTAAAGTGTTCAAATAACATTTTGAATGGCATATTTGAATTCCTCACATTTTTCTGATTCAAAAACATATATTATTTATATTATTTGGAATTATGAATTTAAATTTATTTTATAGCAAAAATTAATAAATAGGGTCAAAGTCAAAGGTTGACTAATTAAATTAATTCTGAAAATATTTGATTAAAGATTTGAATTAACATTCAAAAACTAAACATTTTTCATATTAAGTTTGAATTCAAATTCTGAACCATATGAAAGTTATGAGTTCATTTATATTTAAACAGATTTGAATTTTGAATTGAATTTGAATTAATTTTGAATTTGGGAAAGGAACAGCTTCTGAACTTTTGGTACTCTGCCAGGACCTACCCTAGCCAGTGACAGGTGGGGACGGCGCTGACTGGACTGCCACGCGTGCACAGAAGCTTTTTGCACCGGGCTCTGGCTAGTCGCAGTGAATGACAGGCGGGTCAGGGCAGAGCGGGCCTCGCACGCACGCGTCGCCAGCCGGGGCGTGCCACGTGTGCGATCCAGAGGGCTGCGGGTTGGAGATTGCAAAGTTGAGGGGCTGATCTGCAAAACGAGCAGGGTGGCTGACGGTGGGCTTGGAGGACTGCGGGTTTAGGCGGGAATTTCTGCGGGGGCCTAAGCACAAAAGCGTCATCGGCTGTCGCTGTCTGCTGACGGTCGCGGCGCTGCGGCGGCGTGTCTGGCCGAGGTTTTGAACGACGATGGCGACGCACCTAGCGCGATCTAGACGATGATGACAAAACAAAAAGTAAAGGGGGCAGTTCGGACTACAAATCTCGTTCAGGGAGCTAGCGCGGAGGGGGGCTGTAGCGCGCGGGGCAGGGCAGGGAACAGGCGGCCAGAACTGCAGCCGCTGCTGCTGTCGCCAGAGCGTGGCGTGCGTCGACGCACGCAGGGTGTTCGGCGGGCGGCACCGGCGCTACGGAACACGAGAGGGGAAGGGGGCGTGTCTAGGAGGTACAAGGGCTGACCAGGGACCCGACAGCGGTGAGAGTTTGGCCGGAGGGGCTGGCGATCGACGGCGGGGCTGGCGCTTTGGAGCTCCTGGTGCTCGCGGGCGCGGCGGCGGCGGGGCTTCTCCGGCGGGGTTCGGCGGCTGCCTCGCGTCCTGGGCGTCGAAGAGGAAGCAGAGGGGGCGCTGGTGCTTCTGGCTTGCCTTGGCGTGCTCGGGAGCGAAGGAGAGCAGAGAGGGCCGTAGCTAGGGTTTGGGGGCCATGGTGGAGAGGTGGTCTGCTTGGGGAGGAAGAAGGGAGGAAGGGGAGGCGGGGCAGGGCCTCTGGGGGAATCTGGGAGAGGCCAGAGGTTGGGAGGGGGTAGATAAGGATGGGGTGAGGTGGGGATGGCGTGGGGGAGGGGAAGGTGGCTTCGGCCACCTTTTTCCTCTCCTTCACGTGCACGGCATGGGGCCAGGGGAGGGGGTAGCTAGGCAGGGAGAGCTGAGGGGAGAGACTGCCAGGTGGGCCAGGGAGGAGGGAGCTCGGGGTGGGGTAGTTCAGGCAGAGGGAGATCAAGGAGGAGAGGGGGTTGGTTTTCGGCTAGGGTTAGATGGCTTGGGTAGGAGAGAGAGAAGGGAGTAGATGGAGGTGGGACCAGGGAGAGGTGGATGTGGACCAGCATGGTGAGAGGGAGAGAGGGGCCGAAAGAGAGAGGGGAAAAACCTCGGGTTAGGGTTTGCTTAGAGGAGGGATTAGGGTTAGAGGGAGGGTTAAGGAGAGGGGTGGATAAGAGATGAGGTAGGTTTAGGATCTAGATAGGAGGGGTGTATGTTTTGGAACAAACAAACAAGGTCAAGCAAAGAGGAAGAGAGATGATCCATGCAAGAAAAATCAAATAAAATTCAAATGACAAGTAAAAAGGTGGTGCTTGCATGGCTCTAGCTAGATCAGGCAAAGAAGGAGAGAGAGATGAGAGAATGACCCACTCCAAGAATTCCAACTAAAAACCAAAAGACTTAGATGTGGTGGTTCTGCATGGCCCATGCAAATAATAAATGCCATGTATTCATATTGTGAAAACAGCATAAAGTCACATGACATTATTCCATGCATTCCCAAAAGGTGGAATAAGGCCAAGCAAAAAGGGACTAGTATTGGATCCACCCAACCCACATGAGCTAGGTAAACTCAAATAAATGCCAGCTCATATTAATTGGATGGTGGAATTATAAGGTGGTGAAGAAAAGGTGGTGGAGTCAATAAAAGATATGCCCCCAACTCAACTTGGGCAATTAACAATATATCAAGAACCAAATACAATATCAAGAGGCAACTACCATTAATAATGTATATGAGACAAGAACCAAAACACAAAGGGTTTTATATGATGCTCAAATGCAAGGTGGCATGATGACATGAGCATGATATGATGATGAAGCAACAAATATATGTAGGAAGGGGCCATTTTATTACTAGATCAAGTAGCATTACAAATGTTAGACAATTGGGATGCTACAACTCTCCCCCACTAAACAGGAATCTCGCCCCGAGATTCTAGGAAGAAGAAGAAGACACAAAGAGGGTAGGATAGTTGGCACGGAGTTCCTCTTCACGCTCCCAAGTGGCTTCATCAACAGAATGGTGCGACCACTGCACCTTGCAGAACTTGATGGACTTGTTGCGAGTCCTTCTTTCTGCGGTCTCAAGGATTTTTATGGGGTGTTCTTGATAAGACAGGTCTTCTTGGAGATCGATTAGCTCATGATCCACGGTCCTGCCGGGATCTTTGAAGCACTTCTTGAGTTGAGAGATGTGGAAAACATCATGGACTTTGAGTTTTTCCGGGAGCTCAAGAGCATAAGCAACTTCTCCTCTCCTTCCACGAATTTTGAATGGACCGATGTATCTAGGAGCCAGCTTTCCTTTGATACCAAAGCGGTGTGTGCCTCTCATGGGAGTGACACGAAGGTAAACGAGATCACCAGGGGCATACACCATGTCCGTGTGCTTCCTGTCATAATTGCTCTTCTGCCGACTTTGAGCAATCTTCAGGTTCTCAAGGATGATATGCACCTTCTCCTCCGCTTGAGTTACAATGTCAGGGCCAAACCAAATTCTTTCTCCTGCACCTGACCAACCAATCGGAGTTCTGCATTTGCGACCATAGAGAGCCTCGAATGGTGCCATCTTCAGACTTTTCTGGAAGCTGTTGTTGTAGGAGAATTCAACATAAGGAAGACATTCTTCCCACTTCATGCCAAAAGAGATGACGCAAGCACGAAGCATATCCTCCAGAATCTGATTGATCCTTTCAACTTGTCCTTGCGACTGAGGGTGGTAAGCTGTGCTGAAGTTCAACTTTGTTCCCAAAGCATTTTGGAAACTTTCCCAGAACTTGGAAGTGAAGATGCTCCCACGGTCTGAACTAATCTCAAGCGGAACCCCATACAGAGAGACAATTCTGTTGATATAGAGCTCAGCCAACTGAATTCCAGAAATAGTTTCCTTGACGGGGAAGAAATGAGCCACTTTAGAAAGCCTGTCGATGACAACAAAGATTGCATTGTTGCCCTTCTGCGACCTTGGAAAACCAGTGATGAAATCCATCTCTACTTTCTCCCATTTCCATTCCGGGGGTTTCAATGGCTGTAGAAGACCGAAAGGTTTCTGATGGACAGCTTTCACTCTACGGCAGACATCACACTCCGAGACATACTTGGCACAATATCGTTTCAAACCAGGCCACCAATATTGTGTTTTCAAGTCCATGTACATCTTTGTGCTGCCAGGATGGATAGATAGAACTGAATTGTGCACCTCCTTGAGAACTTGCTCTCTCAAACCCGGGTAGTTCGGAACAAACATCCGGTGTTCAAAGAAAAGCGTGCCTTGATCATCGACGTGGAAGGACTCATACTTCGGAAGCTGAAGTTTGGAGATGATCTTTTTGGTGTGCGGATCACCAAGCTGACGAGAGCGAATCTTTTCTTCCAAGAGAGGAGTAGCCAGAAGGTTCAGGAGATGCCCTTGTTCCACAATTTCAAGGTTGAGCTGACGGAATTCCTCGCACAAGAGAGGCTGTTGTTCTTCCATCATGAGGTTATTGACATAAGCTTTGCGGCTGAGAGCATCGGCCATGACGTTAGCCTTGCCCGGAGTGTAGTTGATGGTCAAATCAAAATCATTGATTGCTTCAATCCATCTCCTCTGCCGAAGGTTGAGATCAGGCTGAGTGAAGATATAGTTCAAACTCTTGTGGTCAGAAAAGATCTCACAACGGTTGCCAAGCAAGTAGTGCCTCCATAGCTTCAAAGCAAAGACAACTACTGCGAGCTCGAGGTCATGTGTGGGATAGTTGATCTCATGCGTCTTCAACTGTCGAGAGGCATAAGCAACCACTTGTTTTTATTGCATAAGGACCGCACCCAATCCTTGCAAAGAGGCGTCACAGAATATCTGGAAAGGCTTAGATGTATCTGGAGGAACCAAGACTGGTGTGGAAGTGAGCTTCTCTTTGAGTGTCTCAAAGCTTGCTTGGCATGCAGGGGTCCAAAGGTATTTCTTGCCTTTCTTGAGGAGATCGGTAAGAGGCTTCGCTATCTTCGAAAAGTTCTGAACGAAACGACGACAATAACTAGCCAAACCAAGAAAACTCCGCACTTCTTTGACATTTACAGGAGGAAGCCATTCAACAATTGTCTTCACAGTTTCCGGGTTGACTGCAATGCCCTTGGCAGAGATGACATGACCAAGATAGGTTACTTGAGGCAGCCAAAACTCACACTTTGAGAACTTTGCATACAAGCGGTTCTCACGAAGCTTGTTTAGGACACACCGAAGGTGTTCTTCATGCTCTTCCTTTGACTTGGAATAGACTAGGATGTCATCCAGATAGACCACAATGAACTTATCGAGATACTCCATGAAAACCGAGTTCATAAGCCTCGAGAAGGTAGCAGGTGCGTTGGTGAGACCGAAAGACATGACCGTGTACTCATACAGGCCATAGCGGGTGGTGAAAGCTGTTTTAGGCACATCTTCCTTGCGAATCTTGATTTGGTGATAACCACTTCTCAAGTCCAGCTTAGAGAACACCACAGCTCCAGCTAGCTGATCGAAGAGATCATTAATCCGTGGAAGGGGATATTTGTTCTTGATGGTTTTAGCATTGAGAGCCCGATAGTCAACACAAAGTCTATCGGTCTTGTCTCGCTTCTTCACAAAGATTGTTGGGCTACCCCAAGAACAAGTACTGTGTTGAATGAAACCCAACTTCTCTTGTTCATCAAGCTGTCGTTTGAGTTCAGCGAACTCAGAAGGACCCATTTTATAAGGCCGCTTGGAGATAGGAGTCGTTCCAGGTTCAAGCTCAATTACAAACTCAACCTCACGATCCGGAGGCATACCCGGCAACTCTTCAGGAAAAACATCTGGGAACTCACAGACCACCGGTACACTCTGAATAGCTTCCATAGCATCATCATTCAGAGCCGCCAAAGAGAAAAGCTGGACAGCAGGAGTCAGACTTGGAGAAAAGACTATATGGCCTTCAGGAATCTTCAGAGAAACTGAGCGTTCAGCACAATCAATCACAGCTGCATTTGATGTCAACCAATCCATGCCCAAGATGACATCAATGTCAGAATTGCCCAGAAGAATTAAGGACGCCGAGAACGAAGAGCCACCAATCTCAATTTGATTGCCATGGCTGATATAAGCAGCCCTCATGTTTGAACCCGGAGATAGGACCATTAACTTCTTAAGGAGAGGATCCAAAGCTAACACATTCTCATTTGCAAACTTGTGAGAAACGAAAGAATGCGATGCACCAGAATCAAACAAAACTCGTGCAGGGACTGAGTTAACGGATAACATACCCATCACAACTCCAGGTGCATGCTCGGCTTGAGCGGCGTTGACACAGTTGGCACGAGCAACAATAGACCCGGGCTTGGTGTTGATGTTGAGAGCCCGAGGTGGTGGTGCACGAACCATAGGAGAGCTTGCCGCAGATCTTGGAGGGGGTGGAGGAAGAGCTCTGTTCTTCAACGGACAGTTCCAGTTTAGATGCCCAGGGTCTCCACACGTGAAACAAGCACCAGGTCGACGTGGAGCAACGTGGCCAGGGACTCCGCCAGGCGCTCCAGGGTAGTGGTGGTTGTAGCCCCTGGGAGCAGCAGTGATGAAGTTTGGTGGCCTTGCCGCGTAGCTTGAAGGTCTTGGTGAAGCCGGGAGCGACGGTGGGTGTTAGGAACCCAGCCACGCCGCTTAGAAGGAGCTGACATAGCTGAAGAGCTTGGTGCGTCCCGGTTGTGTTTCTTTGACTCCTCAAACACTTGCCTACTGGCTTCCTCCTGCAGGGCTGTATGCTGAAGTTCCAGAAAAGACGCCGGCCTTGCATGTGTGATTGCATATTTGATCGATGCATTGAGCCCTTGCCTGAACCTCTTTTGTTTCTTCTTGTCATCTGAGATCTCATCACCACCATAACGAGAGAGTTTCATGAAGTTCCTGATGTAGGTGTTGACATTATCACTTCCCTGCTTGAGGTTGAGAAAGACTTCCTTCATCCTTTCCATGACAATCTCTGACAGGAATTGCTCTTTGAAAGCTCCAGAGAACTGTTCCCAAGTAGGCTGAAAACCAGTGTAGCTTGCCTTCAGGTAATTCTCCCACCAGAGAGCTGCATCTCCCTTCGGAAGGTGAGTAGCACATTTTACCCATTCTTGCTCAGGCACATCAGCAGTCTCCAGTAGCCTTGACATCTCACGCAACCAATCATCAGCATCGAGTGGTTGATCAGAAACATCAAATTGGCGTGGGTTGAACTTCAGGAAGCTTTTGATGTCACCCCGCTTGGGAGGTGGAGGGAGTGGAGCAAACTCATTTCTCCTGACACTTTCTTCCAAACGCTGTTGGTTCTGCTGCATTGCTGCCAAGGCATTGGCGATGTTTGACAACGCGGCCCCCAATTCCGGTGGTATGTCCTCATCAGAACGGCGTGGTGGAGCCATCCTGTGATTGATATAAAACACAAGTCAGTACTATAATGGAGAATAATAATAATCCAAAATAGTACCAAGATGGAATTAACCAAGATGAAAGGATACAATTTACTAAGATGATATTAAAATATCAACAAAGTTCAAAGCACCTAGAAGATATTAAGCATATCGCACACGACTGAAAAGGAGTGTGGTACACAGATATATCAAAGAAAAATTTTCCACAAATTTCGGCATTAAAATACCAATAGATGCGCAAAATTACTTAACGAATCAAGATTAGTGACTCTACCAATTCAATATACAAAAGCGAATGATAAGAGTAGTGGTATGGTCGCGACTCCATCCCGCACTCAAATCATTACTCCGCACATGAATAAGTGGAACACATATCCTAACCCCTTCTTCTCACGATGAACCTAAAGATTAGCAACTACGGAAATGAACACCCCAATCAAGATAACATCGGATAACAAAGAGTAAGACAGATCGCGTCGGTATACAACGAATCAGATAGATCGCGTCGGTTTGCAAAAGCCTGTCGGTATGGAATGTACCAACAGTTGATAACCAAAAGGCCGATTAGATAACAACTTGGATGCAACAGATAGACAAGGAATTACACACACACACACACACAACCTATGGTACTACGGAAACCCAGAACACGTGAATCCTAGTTTGAATTTTTAAGAGGATTGAAAACGTTACACTTCCTTACCAGAAAAAGGGTGGGTGGTTGGGTAAGAATAAAAGTGGAAGCAGTCCTACTCTCGCGTTTTGTTTTACATAACTACCAAAAATATTTGCTAGACTGACAACGACCGTTTGGCTGAGACCCTGAAGGTCGGGATGGCTCTGATACCAATTGTAACTACCTCGGTGAATTACGCTCCTAGATACAAGCCTGAATGAGCGGAAATGGTTGAAATAGTACGGTGGGGCCCCAAAAGCCACTCACAGGTAGACCTTTCGGCCGTCCCAACCATTTCCAATCATCGGGACAAGTACGGGCGGCGTAATCGGCAGGCGAAGGGATCAACTACATACACAAATGAGTATGTATGCAAGCCACCATACAAGAGTACATCAGAGCCATTCCATCTAAAAGAAAGGAAATATAGCAACGCCATACGACAAGATTCAAATGACCTAGATAGATATAATAATTTAGGATATTTCCTCATACATCACACATCAGAGTATCAGGCGGAAGCGGCAAACAAGGTCCGAGTACGGATAAGAAGCAAATTGGCATAAGATGCCCAGAAATAAGCACATCCCGCCCACAGATCTCACGGATCCCCGTTCCCGGAATCTCTACACCAAACGATCGTTGCCCACATCATTAGCCTCCTCCACCCAGTATCCGTCTTGCGAGTGTACCTGTTCATCTGAACCAATAATTTATCGTGTGAGACCCTAGGGGTACTCAGCAAGTCTTTATGCCTCTAAAGGGGACACAACCTGGGGTGACGCAATTGCAGCGAAAGATAAACCCTAACAGTTCTATAGATACTCGCTAACCATCCGCCTAACCAAAGATAGACGAATGTCCGTGAATTAATGACAACAGTGATAACAGTAATATCCACAGATCCATCCTCCTCCTCGCTTACCAACAAGGAAGCGGACGAACAACCCCATCCGTTGGCAATTTTATTAACCATTCCATGAGTGTTGCACTATTTACTAGTCACTTACTTAGTCAAATTAAAAGCGGTACTTTAGTTATGCTTGTCTATGATCGAGAAACTGTGCTCCAAGTCGTCCATAACCGCGGACACGGCTTTCAGAAAGTTTTACCCTGCAGGGGTGCACAAATAGCAACACACACTCGATCAACCTCGGAAAAACCAAAACAAAACCCAACGAGGCCTTCACGACAAAGCAATCACAGGATTTAGAAATATTTCAGGGGGCCACCCGGGGCCACCCCTTAAAGTAGACCCGCAACGAAGCCGGCCGGCTCCGAGACGGACTCAAGGTTGTGGGGACGGCTGTAAACGACTGGGAACCCGAAAGTGTGACTGGGCTTGTCGATACCGCGGAATCGTGCCACGCTCCTAAACAGTACAGTGTGCTCCTCGCACAATCGTAAATAAAGCAGTAAAGCATGGCATAAGTACAGGATCGTAAATAAAACCTCAAACTAGTTTGTGGCCCCAAGAAATAAGACGGAATCAAGCTCTGGCTCATGGGGGTCCCATAAGCCTCCCGGATGTGGATAGCGCGAATAATCAAGGAACAGGAATCAAGTACTCGGGGTCCTACGGGACACAAGTGAGCAGGAAAAACCAAATAGCAGATATTACCCACCGGTGCCACTTTCATTAGTTATCCCATTACTACTCAGATTAAGTTGTTTGGGTACCTCGTTATCCATCAGACACTCACATACCCTACACATGCTGTTCTACGACTCGCATGGCTCAAACAACTCCTGTAGTAATGGCTCATGGGATGGAGGAACAAGCTTGGTGGGGTTTAAAAGTAAAGGTTATGCAATACTTGGGATTCAGTTTAATGCAATCGCGACTCAATGATGCAAGAATAAGATAGAGGCAATAGGTACTGTATGTATGCAAGCATGTGGTAGTGCTTGCCTGGCAACTCAGTTGAAGCGAGAGACGGATCTGGGTAGTGCTCCTGGTTCTCTTGATATATCCCCTGCTCAGTGTCTATTCGAAGAAGAACCAAACAAACAAGGGCCAACATAAATAAAGTGCACAAGCATAGGAATAAAATGCGTCAAGCAAACAATCATGCCCTGATGAATGATGCCCAAGTTGCATGGCAATAATGTAGCATGGCACGGGTGAGGTGTAGAATACAAGAAATAACATTTTTATTGGGTTTTGGTCACATTTTATTGTCATAATAGTTGCTGTATACTATATCTTTATATAATGTATGCTGCAATTGAAGTCATGGATAGCATAAACAGAAAGGTCTCGTCGAGCTGATCATTTTAGACATATCATTTGTCAAATTTGGAGTTATAAAACAAAAGTTATTAATTTATTAAGGTCCAGGGGCATTTTATTGTGATTTAATTCAACTTGAAATTTAAAGTGTTCAAATAACATTTTGAATGGCATATTTGAATTCCTCACATTTTTCTGATTCAAAAACATATATTATTTATATTATTTGGAATTATGAATTTAAATTTATTTTATAGCAAAAATTAATAAATAGGGTCAAAGTCAAAGGTTGACTAATTAAATTAATTCTGAAAATATTTGATTAAAGATTTGAATTAACATTCAAAAACAAAACATTTTTCATATTAAGTTTGAATTCAAATTCTGAACCATATGAAAGTTATGAGTTCATTTATATTTAAACAGATTTGAATTTTGAATTGAATTTGAATTAATTTTGAATTTGGGAAAGGAACAGCTTCTGAACTTTTGGTACTCTGCCAGGACCTACCCTAGCCAGTGACAGGTGGGGACGGCGCTGACTGGACTGCCACGCGTGCACAGAAGCTTTTTGCACCGGGCTCTGGCTAGTCGCAGTGAATGACAGGCGGGTCAGGGCAGAGCGGGCCTCGCACGCACGCGTCGCCAGCCGGGGCGTGCCACGTGTGCGATCCAGAGGGCTGCGGGTTGGAGATTGCAAAGTTGAGGGGCTGATCTGCAAAACGAGCAGGGCGGCTGACGGTGGGGCTTGGAGGACTGCGGGTTTAGGCGGGAATTTCTGCGGGGGCCTAAGCACAAAAGCGTCATCGACTGTCGCTGTCTGCGGACGGTCGCGGCGCTGCGGCGGCGGGTCTGGCCGAGGTTTTGAACGACGATGGCGACGCACCTAGCGCGATCTAGACGATGATGACAAAACAAAAAGTGAAGGGGGCAGTTCGGACTACAAATCTCGTTCAGGGAGCTAGCGCGGAGGGGGGCTGTAGCGCGCGGGGCAGGGCAGGGAACAGGCGGCCAGAACTGCAGCCGCTGCTGCTGTCGCCAGAGCGCGGCGCGCGTCGACGCACGCAGGGTGTTCGGCGGGCGGCGCCGACGCTACGGAACACGAGAGGGGAAGGGGGCGTGTCTAGGAGGTAGAAGGGATCACCAGGGACCCGACGGCGGTGAGAGTTTGGCTGGAGGGGCTGGCGATCGACGGCGGGGCTGGCGCTCTGGAGCTCCTGGTGCTCGCGGGCGCGGCGGCGGCGGGGCTTCTCCGGCAGGGTTCGACGGCTGCCTCGCGTCCTGGGCGTCGAAGAGGAAGCAGAGGGGGCGCTGGTGCTTCTGGCTTGCCTTGGCGTGCTCGGGAGCGAAGGGGAGCAGAGAGGGCCGTAGCTAGGGTTTTGGGGCCATGGTGGAGAGGTGGTCTGCTTGGGGAGGAAGAAAGGAGGAAGGGGAGGCGGGGCAGGGCCTCTGGGGGAATCTGGGAGAGGCCAGAGGTTGGGAGGGGGTAGATAAGGATGGGGTGAGGTGGGGATGGCGTGGGGGAGGGGAAGGTGGCTTCGGCCACCTTTTTCCTCTCCTTCACGTGCACGGCATGGGGCCAGGGGAGGGGGTAGCTAGGCAGGGAGAGCTGAGGGGAGAGACTGCCAGGTGGGCCAGGGAGGAGGGAGCTCGGGGTGGGGTAGTTCAGGCAGAGGGAGAGCAAGGAGGAGAGGGGGTTGGTTTTCGGCTAGGCTTAGATGGCTTGGGTAGGAGAGAGAGAAGGGAGTAGATGGAGGTGGGACCAGGGAGAGGTGGATGTGGACCAGCATGGTGAGAGGGAGAGAGGGGCCGAGAGAGAGAGGGGAAAAACCTCGGGTTAGGGTTTGCTTAGAGGGGGATTAGGGTTAGAGGGAGGGTTAAGGAGAGGGGTGGATAAGAGATGAGGTAGGTTTAGGATCTAGATAGGAGGGGGTGTATGTTTTGGAACAAACAAACAAGGTCAAGCAAAGAGGAAGAGAGATAATCCATGCAAGAAAAATCAAATAAAATTCAAATGACAAGTAAAAAGGTGGTGCTTGCATGGATCTAGCTAGATCAGGCAAAGAAGGAGAGAGAGAGAGATGAGAGAATGACCCACTCCAAGAATTCGAACTAAAAAACAAAAGACTTAGATGTGGTGGTTCTGCATGGCCCATGCAAATAATAAATGCCATGTATTCATATTGTGAAAACAGCATAAAGTCACATGACATTATTCCATGCATTCCCAAAAGGTGGAATAAGGCCAAGCAAAAAGGGACTAGTATTGGATCCACCCAACCCACATGAGCTAGGTAAACTCAAATAAATGCCAGCTCATATTAATTGGATGGTGGAATTATAAGGTGGTGAAGAAAAGGTGGTGGAGTCAATAAAAGATATGCCCCCAACTCAACTTGGGCATTTAACAATATATCAAGAACCAAATACAATATCAAGAGGCAACTACCATTAATAATGTATATGAGACAAGAACCAAAACACAAAGGGTTTTATATGATGCTCAAATGCAAGGTGGCATGATGACATGAGCAAGATATGATGATGAAGCAACAAATATATGTAGGAAGGGGCCATTTTATTACTAGATCAAGTAGCATTACAAATGTTAGACAATTGGGATGCTACATCTTCATACCTAGTTTGATCTTGTTACCGACATGTACTCTTTTCTCGCTCCCGTGATATAACATTCTAGTGATCAAATCACTTGCTTGCAAGCTAACTAATATGATATCATCGAGAGAACCCATAGTATATCTATCCGTCATCGGGATGAACAAATTCCACTCTTGATCCATGAGCCTCAACATAACACCTTTGTAGCACTGAACCCATCTTTATAATCACACTGTTACGGTGTGACGTTTGATGTTATCAAGATACTCTTCCGGTTTTAGTGATTGCCATGATCTCATGGTCTAAGGACTAGATTACTTCGTATGATGTTATATCAATATAACACAATGACCTTGATCGTAATGCTATACTTCGGATGAATGTTCATCACACCATTACACTAATGTTGTGACCTTGTTATTAACAACATCCAATGTCCATGAATAGGAAACCTTTGATCATCTTGTTAATCAACGAGCTAGTTTATAAGAGAGGCATAACTAGGAATTTCCTTTTTATTTATTAAACACACATGTATTAACGTTTCCGTATTAATACAATTATAGCATGTAAAATAAACATTTATCATAAACAAGGAATACGATAATAACCACTTTATTATTGCCTCTCGAGCATATTCCTAGGTATTCTGACTGCTGAGCAAATACAAACAGCCGTGACATTGGTTGAAAACGCATGTAAGGATGAATCAAATGGTAAAAAGATTGTCTACCAACATGTAAATGGAATTATGTTGAATTCATTAAAGCTTAAAGATGTGCTGGACCATGAGTGGGTTAGCGATCGTGTAAGTTATACTGTGTCTTATTATTTTATATCATGCTAATACATAATAATGTTACCACTCCAATAAAATTAATTCATCTTGTTGTTACAGCTAATAGACAGTTATATTGGAGATTTGTCACTTCGTGTGAGACATGATCGGTACCTTTTCAGTGCATTAAGAACAACGTTCCTTGTGAAGCAGGGTACAACTTGGGAACAAGCAAAAAAATCCAAGCATAACATGGACTTCACTATGTCCAAAAGTGGATCAATCGGAAGAGTCATGGATGAATATTTCTTGCGAAATAAGATAATTAGAACGTACATCATTTTTATGTTAAAATGTGCTATGTTGATTACATTCTTCAATTTCTGTAGGCATATTTACCTCTAAATATAAATGACGCGCATTGGACGACAGTTGTCATGCACATACCGAAACAAGAATTTCAAGTTCTAAACTCTTTGTACTCTTTATCTACGACAAAGAAAATAATTGAAACAATGCTAATTTAATCTCTTAACTTTATCATGTACTACCATAATACTTGCGTACATTACACTAATTTTTCCATTTTTCAGAGATATCAAATAACGTATGACATAAAACAAACTAACATGATTACAAAATCACAATACCCTGACATATCAAAATGGCCTATAAAACGTTATGAATTGGCTCGGCAAACAGATGGGTGAGTTTGGTTTGCTTTTTTTTGCCTTGTATATTTCATGTTATCCATCATGCAAAATAAAATTAGTTGTTGTCATGTGTCCCAGAAATTCATGTGTCTTATTTGTGTTGGAGTGTATGGAACACTGGGATGACGATAAAATGACTAGGGAAATTTCGCAGGTTTACATATTATTTTAACTATCACTATCTGACCAGCTGTAGCAAATAAAATTTGTACACACCTACATTTGTCCATGCAGTCCACGGTGAATTACAAAAGAAGACTAAAGGTTGCTCAGGTTGTTCTGTCTCCTTCAAACATCAGCAGTGTCAAAACTAAGGTTCTTGAGGCGGCGAAGCACATGAAAACATGAGAAACGAATCATGGCTTATAGGTTGGGTTTTAGTCCCGTAGAAGGTTTTCCAGCCTACAAGTGTTTGTGTTCCTATGTTACCATGACATGCTTGTAACACATACTCAATATTTTATGTTTATTAGTTTCTACAAATATTGAAATTAATCCTGGTGTGAACATGTAGGGTTCGCAGCATAGAAAACAAAATTTTTCCTACGATGTGAACTATGTACCAAGATCTATCTATTAGATACAAATAACGGGCGGATGTATATCCATAGAGAACATACCCTTAAAGACCGACAAAGCTTAACGAGTTCAACTCGTGGTTGATGTAGACGATCTCTTGCCGATCTCAAGATCGAGAGGAAGTCCTAGCACCGCAAATCAACAGCGCATCCGTGCTCGCACACACGTTCGAGGCACCGAGCAACCTCCGCCTCCTCGCTCCAGCGATGCAGCGGAAGCACAACTCTTTCTTGCCGAATAGCCACCGGGAACATGTATCTCGCTAGTCCCAGACCATGGGGGATAAATTCTAGAGGGGGAGAGAGATCCTTCACGAGAAGGTGTGAGTGAGAAGTGAGAGGAGGGGCTCCTTATATAGGGGAGGGGGGCAGCCCAAGGGGGCATGGCCGCCGGCCATGGAGGGTGCCCCCACCTCTCTCTCATTCATGTGGGTGGACACTCCACTCACAAAATGGCCCTTCAATTTTTCTCCACTCAAAAACCCACTCAAATTCCCATTAAATTTCCACCAAATTTAATGCAAACTCCATTAAATAAAACTCTTTTATTTTAATCAGAATTTTGTCAATTACTTTAATGACAAACATTCACAAATAACCCCTTGTTAGAATTCTATTTCACATGCATAACCACTTTATGCAATTTCACCCGAAAACCTGTTTTGGTATCTAGTGAAATAAATTCCTACGCTTGTTCATTCTTTCGGCATGAAACTTTTGCTCCAATTGGATGTCGGTGTCTCTTAAGTATGTCACCCTACGGTTCGTGAATAATGCAGACATGATCGAGACCCCTCTCGGATCAATAATCAGAAGCGGGATCTGGAGACCCATACTAACTCCCACACATTCAACGATGACTTTCTTGTGATCGTCGGAACCTTTTTATGCTAGTATCTTAATCCCTTTGTTTCACGATATATTACATGTCTGAGATTCGATCATAAGTATCTCCATACCTAGTTTGATCTCGTTACTGACATGCACTCTTTTCTCGTTCCCGTGATATAACATTCTAGTGATCAAATCACTTGCTTGCAAGCTAATCAATGTGATATCAACGAGAGGGCCCAGAGTATATCTATCCGTTATCGGGATGAACACATTCCACTCTCGATCCATGAGCCTCAACATAACACTTTATTAGTTCTGAATCCATCTTTATAATCACCCTGTTACGGTGTGACGTTTGATGTTATCAAGAAACTCTTCTGGTGTTAGTGATTGACATGATCTCATGGTCTAAGGATTAGGATCACTTCGTAAGTTGTTATAGCAATATAAACTCAATGACTTTGATCGTAATGCTATACTTCGGATGAATGTTCATCACACCATTACACTAATGTTGTGATCCCGTTATTAACAACATCCAATGTCCATGATCAGTAAACCTTGATCATCTTGTTAATCAACGAGCTAGTTTATGAGAGAGACATAATTAGGAACTTTCTATTTGTTTATTAAACACACATGTATTAATGTTTCCGTATTAATACAATTATAGCATGCAAAATAAACATCTATCATATACTTGGAATACACATAATAAACACTTTATTATTGCCTCTCAGGGCATATTCCCTTCAGAACATACTCAATATTTTGTGTTTATTAATCCTCCTAGTTTACTCTTGATCAATTCGAATTAAAAAATTAATTTGAGTCCTGGTCTGTCGCGACACAGAAACGTCCACTTTTCCGTCGTGACAGGTCCTGGCCGACAATTCTCAGCCCAGTGAGAAATTTTTCCTATCGCGGCATAGAAAAGGCCGTTTTTTCTGCCACGACAGGTCCTGCCCGACAATTCTCAGCCCAGCGAGAATTTTTTTCATGTCACGGCACAAAAAAGGCCGTTTTTTCTGTCGTGACAGGGCTATCAGATTTCAGCCGTGGCACGATTTTGTCCTGTTTTTCTGCTGCGACAACTCTACACATAAACTTTTGATCATTGTTTGAGGGCACCAGGTATGGTGGCATATGGATGCTACTGCTCTAGTGTTTCCATGTAGGATTGAAAAATGAGTCGACCCTTCCATTTCAATGCTGTCCAATGCACCCGTAGCCTTCTGACGCGAGCATGCAGCCCAGGCTAGCCCCTCATCTTCCTGCTTTTCCTTTTCCCCAACCGCTTTTCTAATTTCTTTCTTCTTTCTGTACCTAAGGATCATGCCTATTTGGCAAGCAGTACCTATGCTCTACAGACCATACTTTTTAATCCACTATGGCATCCGAGTCCACATGGACAGTGGGGCAGTGCATCTAGGGCATACGGTTGGCCATGACATGAGTCCTGGTCTGCGCGGCACAGAAACACCAACTTTTCCTGTCGCGATAGGTCCTAGCCACTCGACCACAGACAATTCTCAGCCCAGGCGAGAAATTTTTTCTACCGTGGCACAGAAAAGACCATTTTTTCTGCCGCGACACGATTTTGCCCTGTTTTTCTGCCACGACAACTTTACACATAAAATTTTGATCATTGTTTACTTGCAAACTTTAGCCACATCCAGCCATTCATACATAGCCATTGTTTTCTTCAAAACGGATTGCAGACTCAATCCAACATAATTTCATGCAATAACAAATGAAGATAACAAAACATGATACCCACATGCTGCGGCTATTATGTATAGTCCACAGAAACATTATGTATAACTAATGTATAAATAATCAAGACTTACATACCGCTATTCATAAAACCAATCAAGATAACCAAACAACATTATCATAAACAAAATAAAATTCTCATATACTAATTATGATCTATTCCATTTCCGGATAATCATGATGATGAGATCCCTCTCGTCAGCATACCATCTTATTGCTGCTCACGTCGAACTAACATTTCTGCAAGATACCTGCAGTTTATAAAAAAAATTCATAAATTACTACATTACAATAATTAATGCCGAAATTAAATATTGCGGTTACCTATGATGGAGTTTGCATTTTGTTGTGTCCAGGCGTTTTGCAATCTCTAAACAACTTTAACCGCCTTTTCTCGTTATACCCGAGTGGTGTATCGTTTTTACTCACAAGAGTGCTCTTCCCTTTCTTGTTTCCCTTAGGAGCACCTTTTGTGTTGACTTTAGTAGGATCACCTATTGAAGTAGTTGCACTTACAGAAGGTCCTCCATCAGTATTAATGGAATTTCTTGGACCACGTACTCATGTATCGTATGGCACTTTTTTCGATATAATTTCCTGGTAATAGGTCTTTACTTGTTTGTACAACTCAGGATTATTGCAGTCTACATGTAATGCTTCACACGATATCACACTAAGCTCGCTATACCGACTTCGCTCCTCTGCCCCAGCAAATCCCCAGCCAAACAGATCGCTCGTGCGCCTCGAAGGTAACCCACTTCTGGCATTTTTTGAGAGTCGTGCAAGAACAATACACCTTGGTAGTTCAACCAATTTTAACTTCGTCAACACAAACAGTATATGCTTGCAAGGAATGCCTCTACGTATACCAACCTCCGGCATGTGCAATCTATACTTTGTGCTAGATTGTTTGGTGTATAGTCCACAGAAAAATTATGGAGTTGGTTATTTTACCATGCCACAAGATACCTTGCCGAATCTTCTATTCCCAAATTTTTTCTACAGTCATCATGCCTTCAATCTTACGAAGCTCATCCTGCAAGATATAAAAATTCACTGGGGTGAATGTGCTGGCCATTGCTATCTCAATTTGCTGCCATTTAGTAACAATCACAAGCATAGTCTGCGAAGCTGTGCAGTCATCTCGCGCCTCTGTTTTCCGGATACGTACAATGGCATTATCATAGTGCATAATTAAATCCACAAGCGTCATCCCATAATCGAGGTGAATATGAAGGGACGAGTTGATACTTTCACTATGCTGGTTGCTTTTCATACCTAGCCAAAATCCATCTGCGAGGTAAGCAGCCGCCCACATGTGCTTCTTCTTGTACATTCTACTTAGCCACAGTTTTGTCTTATCTGTCTGCCATTTTCTCACATATGCGTGCCATCCTTCCTCAAACTTGGCCTTTGTGGTGGTGTAATATAATAGAGACCGAAACTCTAGCAATGATTTGGAACTTAGGTGCTTGCACATGTTCTTTTCAATGTGCCATGTACAAATACGGTGCCACATATCTGGTAATACACTTCGAATCGCTCTGATCATCGCAGCATCCGCATGAGTGATTACAGACCGTGGCCTCTTCTGACACATTGCTTTCAAAAATGTTTTCAAGAGCCAAGCATAAGTATCCTCGGTCTCGTTTGATATGATGGCACACCCGAATACGGTAGTCTTCTAGTGATTGTTCAGGCTGGCAAACGGAACAAAAGCTATACCGTATAGACACCATAATCTTGGTAGTCCTAACATGACTGAGAATCGCACCAGAAGAGACATTTCAAACGTCCCTTATCGTCAAGATGATGATCATAAAAATAGCGAGGGTCCTTTTCCTTCCTACTTTGCATAATGCCGATGGCCGTGGCCGCATCGCCGCTTGAAAGTAGCTTCCTTTTCTCTCTGACACACATGTTATACAAATCCTTCCTCGTGAATCCAACTTGATAGTATCGACCGTACTTGCTGATGAAAGAACTCGTGATCATATGCTTTCTAATCCCACTAGCTTCCATTGTTAATATCTCTGTTCTCTGGAAATCTTTGATCTTCCCGTGAGACCAAAGAAAAGGCACCTCATCAGGTCTAGCTAAAATATAATTATGCTTGTCATCAAACTTCTCAACACACCAAACACCTTTAGATTTATCTAGCTTCATGACCAGTTGCGCTGTGCATCCACAACGAGACTCTGCCCTTGGCTTGTATTTTCTGCCTTCCAAAGGCAAGTATTTGCTATTACGTTTCCCTTCTCTGGAGCATACGAACCGCCTCTTACGTATATCATGTGATGCCTTTTTGTTTTTCTTATACCTGCCCTTTCTTATGCTGAATCCATGGTCTTTAGCATAGTTGTTGTAAAAATAATATGCCGCAAGTTTAGAAACAAAAGTCATATCCATTATTTTCTAATACTTCTCCTGCTCTTCACTTGGATGCCGAATATCCCTGTCACATTCCCCCTTATATTCCTTATCTTTAAAAACATTCCCAATCACCTACAAATCCATAACATATAACACATAAATTATTAGCGCAATGGTACAGCTTGGGTACATATATCACATAAAATATGAAACACATACCTCAACATTATCACATGTCTCCAAGTCTGAATCACCATAGTAGTCAAAACTTTTATCAATCCCAACTATTAACTTCACTATTCAATATGAAAATAATAGTAAGTTATATTTTCATGCAACTAATTTCATCCACATATATACCTACAATAATGCACATACCTTATTCACGTACTCACTGTCCAATACCTCAGAATTGTTCTCCTCATTAGGATCTTCTAACTCAATCTACACAACACAGATGAAAATGTACATAAATTTAATTTGTTGACTTCATTGCAATTACTAGTACACCACATAAAATCAAGGCCACTCACATTTTCGTCTGATGCATCATCAGGATGGACGTGCCCATCTACATGAGAATCTGATCCATGCTGGTGACAAGACTCGGCCTCATTGTCCAAGTACTCGTCATCTACTTCCATCATACTGGAACCACTGCTATCCACCATTATCTTCAACCACTAGAAACCATGAGAGTCGGAATTACCTTACGACAACACGGAGGAGTAGTAGGAGGATCCGTCACCGAACCCTAGCAACCGACGAGATCTCACCTATGATGCGTACACTAGTGGAAACGAGTCTTTTTGTTGATCCTGGAAAAGGGCTTTAACACCGGTTCTTCTACGAACCGGTGTTAAAGGGAGGGTCGTACCAGCGTGACCCGTGCGACAAAAAGGAGCCCCCCTTTAACACCGGTTCGTGGCACGAACCGGTGTTAAAGGACCCTGCACCAGTGGCCCGCACAGCCCCCCCCCTTTAACACCGGTTCATGGCTTGAACCGGTGTTAAAGGGGGGCTATATAAGACACCGCAGCCCACACCCCACTCTTCCATTTTTTCACTATCTCATTTTGGAGCCTAGCAAGAGGGTGTGAAGAGTGCTAGTTTGTGTTTTTTTCATATGCACAAGAGGTGTTCGGTGAAATGCCCGAGAGCTCAAAATAATTTTTCTCGTTGCTCTTTCCTTCTCGGTCGAGGTCGGCAACTATCCTTTCATGTGTCATTGATGTACTATATATATAAATGGTCATCTCCCTATTATTTTTTGATATATATACTACATATTAATGCAGATGAACCGGCAATGGATGTATGGTGACCGCCGCACTTCCGAGTACATTACGGGCCTCCAAAATTTCATCGTTGTGGCTAATGCAAACCATGGTCACAATTGTTTTATGTGTTGTCCGTGTGTTCACTATCAGAACAAGAAAGACTACTCAAATACCAGAACCATTCACGCCCACCTGCTTCGATCCGGTTTCATGCTCAGCTATAATTGTTGGACCAAGCACGGAGAAAAAGGGGTTGTGATGGAAGACAACGAAGAAGAAGAGGATGATGACAACTATCATAATATGTATCCTGAATATGATGATACTGCAATGGGGGTAGATAATGAAGATCAAGAGGCAGCAGATGGGCCCGCTGATGACGATCTTGGTCGGTCCATTACTGATGCAAAGGAAGAATGTGAAACTGAAAAGGAGAAGGAGAAGCTGGAGCAGATGTTAAAGGATCACAAAACATTGTTGTATCCAACTTGCGAAGATGGCCACAAAAAGCTAGGTACCACACTGGATTTGCTGCAATGGAAGACAGAGAACGGTGTGACTGACAGCGCATTTTCAAAGTTGTTGGTAAAAGTGAAGAATCTTCTTCCAAGAAATAATGAGTTGCCCGACAGTACATACCAAGCAAAGAAGGTTATCTGCCCTCTAGGATTAGACATGGAGAAGATACATGCCTGCATTAATGACTGCATCCTCTACCGCGGTAAGAAGTACGAGAATTTGGATGCATGCCCGGTATGCACTGCACTGCGGTATAAGATCAGACGAGACGATCCTGGCGATGTTGAGGGTGAGGCACCTAGGAAGAAGGTTCCTGCCAAGGTTATGTGGTATGCTCTTATAATACCACGGTTAAAACGTCTCTTCAGAAATAAAGATCATGTCAATTTGTTGCGATGGCACATGGAAGACCGTAAGAAAGACGCGATGTTGAGACACCCCGCTGATGGGTCACAGTGGAGAAAAGTCGAGCGAGAGTACCCGTACTTTGCACGTGACGCAAGGAACTTAAGATTTAGTCTAAGTACAGACGGCATGAATCCTTTTGGTGAGCAGAGCTGCAGTCACAACACCTGGCCTGAGACTCTATGTATCTATAACCTTCCTCCTTGGTTGTGTATGAAGAGAAAGTTCATTATGATGCCAGTGCTCATCCAAGGCCCGAGGCAACCCGGCAACGACATTGATGTGTACCTAAGGCCATTAGTTGAAGAACTTTTACAGCTGTGGGCCAAACCAGGTGTACGTATGTGGGATGAGCACAAAGGGGAGCCATTTGACCTACGAACATTGCTTTTCATAACCATCAATGATTGGCCTGCTTTTAGTAACATTTCAGGACATACAAACAAGGGATACAATGCATGCACACACTGTTTAGATGAGACTGAAAGTGTATATTTGGATAAATGTAAGAAGGTTGTGTACCTAGGGTATCGCCGATTTCTTCCGAACCTGCATCCAGTAAGAAAGAAATGCAAGCATTTCAAACGTCTGGCAGAACCCCGGAGGAAGCCTATCCTCCGTACCGGTGAGGAGGTATTTGGTATGGTCAAGGACCTAGAAGTAATCTTTGGAAAAGGTCCTGGCAGTCTATTTGTTCCGAATGACGATGCTGGACACGCGCCCATGTGGAAGAAGCAATCTATATTTTCGGACCTACCCTATTGGAAAGTCTTAGAGGTCCGCTCTTCAATCGACGTGATGCACGTGACGAAGAATGTTTGCGTGAACCTGCTAGGCTTCCTAGGAGTGTATGGGAAGACAAAAGATACACCGGAAGCACGACAGGACCAGCAACGTCTGAAAGACCCTGAAGAGCCTATGCATCCTGAGAACGCGAAGGGTAAACGATGCCACTTAACTCCTGCCAGCTACGCTCTTACCAAAGCAAAGAAGGAAATCTTTTTTGAATGTTTGAGCAGTATCAAGGTCCCGTCTGGCTTCTCGTCGAATATAAAGGGAATAATAAATATGGTAGAGAAAAAATTCCAAAACCTGAAGTCTCATGACTGCCACGTGATTATGACACAATTGCTTCCGATTGCATTTAGGGGGCTTCTACCTGAAAATGTTCGAGTACCCATTGTGAAGCTATGTGCATTCCTCAATGCAATATCTTAGAAGGTAATCGATCCAGAAAGCCTACCAGGGTTATAGACAGATGTGGCCCAATGTCTTGTCAGCTTCGAGTTGGCGTTCCCACCATCCTTCTTCAATATTATGACGCATCTCCTGGTTCACCTAGTAGAAGAGATTGCCATTCTCGCTCCTGTATTTCTACACAATATGTTCCCCTTTGAGAGGTACATGGGAGTCTTAAAGAAATATGTTCATAACCGTGCTAGGCCAGAAGGAAGCATCTCCAAGGGCTATGTAACAGAGGAGGTCATTGAGTTCTGTGTTGATTTTATTCCTGACCTTAAGGAGATTGGTGTTCCAGAATCACGACATGAGGGGAGACTGCGTGGAAAAGGCACCCTAGGATGTAAAGCAATGATATGTAGGGACGGGCATTCTCTCAATCAAGCACACTACACGATTTTACAAAGATCTATCTTGGTTGCCCCGTATATCAATGAACACAAGAATTTAATATGCCTCAAACACCCGGGGCAGTCTGATGAATGGATTATAAGTGAACACATGGCGAGTTTTGGCGGCTGGCTGCAAAGACTTCTCACGAATAACACCATTGTTGGGGATTAGTTGTACTTGTTGGCCAGGACACCATCTTCGACTGTATGTACTTTCCAAGGGTACGAGATAAATGGGAATACATTTTACACGATAGGCCAAGATAAAAAGAGCACCAACCAAAATAGTGGTGTCCGCTTCGATGCAGCAGAAGACAATGGGCAAAAGACCACGTATTATGGGTTCATAGAGGAGATATGGGAACTTGACTATGGACCTAATTTTAAGGTCCCCTTGTTTCGATGCAAATGGGTCAAGCTAACAGGAGGAGGGGTTGAGGTAGACAAGAAGTACGGAATGACAACGGTGGATCTCAACAATCTTATGAAGGTAGACAAGAACTTAGATGAACCATTCGTCCTAGCCAATGATGTGGCTCAGGTTTTCTATGTGAAGGACATGTCCTCTAGACCAAAAAAAGAAAAAATATGCAAACGAATACATCATATGATGAGCCAAAGCGTCACATAGTTCTTTTAGGGAAAAGAAACATCGTGGGAATCGAGGACAAGACAGACATGTCAGAAGATTATAATAAGTTTGATGAAATTCTGCCCTTCACAGTGAAAACTGACCCAAGCATTCCGTTAAGTAAAGAAGATGCTCCATGGTTACGTCTGAAGCGATCATAAGGAAGGACATATGCCAAGAAGTTCATGCTCATATTATGTAACTCTAGTTCATGTCTTTCGCGGTTTGTGGCTTGACCGAAGGATATCTTTCGCGGTTTGTGGATTGACCGGGACTATATATATGGGGGACCGGTTTTGTAGTCTCAGTTTTTAATATTAATAAATTTCTTGAGTGTTAGTCTTGTTTTGTGGCTGGACCGGGACTATAAGAAGAAGTTGTCCCGATTCGTACCTACCATTAAGATCCGATCTCCAAACGCGCCCGGTCACATATTAGGGAGTGCCTCTATGACCAGTTTCTTGGAGATGCCGGAGGACTGGGCTCCGTCGGCATCTCCCTAAAACTGGCCATAGTGGTGTCCCTGCTCTCGAAAACTATCTTGCAGCTTGTAACTTCTCTAACTAGATCAATACACCTGGTAGCTAACTAATTTCACATATTAGGGAGTGCCTCTATGACCAGTTTCTCGGAGATGCCGGAGGACTGGGCTCCGTCGGCATCTCCCTGAAACTAGCCGTAGTGGTGTCCCTGCTCTCGAAAACCATCTTGGAGATGCCTCAAACTGGCTGGAGGACTGGACTCACAAGGATGCCTATTTATAGTACAAGCAGCTCGGCATAGTGTCGACACTTACGAAATAATGTCGACACTCACCCCTATTATTAGTGTTGACTCATCTTTAGTCCCGGTTGGTGTCTCCAACCGGGACTAAAGGTTCATCTTTAGTCCCGGTTGGTGACACCATCCGAGACAAGGTACACGGCGCACGACATAATGTCGATACTCACCCCTATCATTAGTGCTGCCTGGCCCAGCCTGAAATCCATTTTTCTTCCCTCCATTTTTCTTCCTTCTATTTCTTCCCTCCATTTTTCTTCCCGCCATTTTTTCCTGCCATTTTTCTTCCCGCCATTTTTCTTCCCGCCAGTTCTTCCCTCTAGTTCTTCCCGCCAATTCTTCACTATATATATATGTAGGGTTGGCCTCCATTGTCATTGCACATCTCTAGACTCATATCTGCAACCTCATCACTCTTTCCCATGGCTTCCACCGTAGCACTAACCCCCAGGGAGGCGGAGGCGCTTTGCGCCTCGAACTACCCCTGCCCGCCGGGCTACTGTGTCCCCGTCGGCTGGATGCTGAGCGCCGGAGGCGTGCCGGTTCCTCCTGTCCCTCTAGGTGTGGCGCGCCGGATGGCCATCACGAACCACTACTACTTCGAGCTCACGCCGGAGCAGCGGAGGAATCCCAGATGGCATCCCGACTATTTCCCTACTTGGGAAGCCTTCTTCGTGGATCGGCGTGAGAGGGCGCTCGCCAGGCACGAGGAGGACGACCCACCTCCTCTGAACTTCAACGAGGCCGGCCGTCGGCTATGGTGGCGCGGTCGGACTCTCCAGAGAGTCATGGCATATGACACTGCCGCCGACTCTAACCCCCGTCTGCGCTACCCTCAAGTCCAGCCCACGCGTACTCAGCCTTCAAGGTTCAATTACGGCGACCCCGACGACGACAGCGATGAAGGCGGCGGCGAGTACGACGACTACAGTGGCGAGTATTACAGGTGTAGGCATGAGCATGACTGAATCACTCCAACATTCCGAAACAAGTTCGGCCGATTGTTACTTAATCTGGCCATGTATCTTAATTTTCAGTTCTTTTATGTATCTTAATTTTCAGTCATGCTTTATGTAACTTACTATTAGTTGCATTCTGTATTTTAATTCCAGTTCTATCTCCTTCACAAAATTACCTATCTCATTCAAGGTTTCTGGGCTTTCGCGTCAAATGACCAATGTTATGGCTAGAATCAAGGCATAGTTTGTGATAATATGTCCATATTATGCATACATGTGCATCATGGCATGGCAAACAATGTTGCAAGAGGAAGTTTTCCTTTTTATCGCACTAAAAAGGCATTTTCCATTTTCCGATCATTAGATGTGGCATTTCAATATCCAATCAATTCAAAAATGTTAATACAAAATAAAATATAATTTGCTCTAATAAAATATGATTTGCTCTAATAAAATATGATTTGCTCTAATAAAACAGGGTTAGATTCCTTTTTAGATGCTTAATATTTCTTATGTTCAATGTTTTAGGATTTGACAATTTATTTTTGTTTGAATTGAATAATCAAAATTTATATGTAAGTGTTTTAATCATTTTGAAAATTTTCATCTAAAGTAAATATAAAATGGTTTTACATGAATGGATAGATATTATTTTTCTGAAAATTATAATATATTATTCATATTTTTCTGAGTTGAAATGAATAAGATATGAATTTTCTAAATTCATATCCTATTTTTTGAATTATAAATGCCCCAACCCCTTTAATGCATGAAATAAATGCCCCCCTTTAACACCGGTTCCAGCCACGAACCGGTGTTAAAGGGGGTATTAAATGCGCGCCTTCCCCTTCCTTCTTCCCCCAGAGCCAGATCGAACCCGCCGCGCAGAGAAAAACAGAGAGCAGAGCCGCCCTCGCCGTCCAGCCCTCGCTGTTGCCGCCCTCGCCCTCGCCCTCGCCGCCCTCGCATCGGCCGCCACCGCCAACTCGATCGGAGCCGCCGCCGCCCTCGCGCGCGCCAACACCGCCACCGCCACCGCGCGCGCGCCACCGAAGCCGCCGCCGACGCCGGCGCCTACAAGAACCCCACCGTCGTGCTCGTGGTGAGCTAGCGGACCTCTTGGTCCCCTGTGTTTCCTCCCTTTTGCGTTGCTATCCCGATGAGCACCTTGCACGTACATGGAGGCGGCAGTGGAGCTCGCGGTGGCGCCCGGCAGTTTTCAGTGGCGGCAACGCGCGCGGTCCTTGGTGTCTGGGCGGCGAGCGACACCAGAGCAGTGGGGGATGGCCCAGGCCCAGGCGCGGTACGGGGACGACCTCCCCTCTCGGCTGCGGGGGCGGCCTAGGTGGGGTGCGAGCTCCGGTGGTGGCCATGGGTTGCGAGCTCGTGCGGTATGCCAGCGATGTCGGGGTGTATGCATGGTCCTTCTCGGGTTGCAGGTGTGTCCGCTGGCAACGACGGCACGACGTACCTCTCTTCGGTAATGCGATGTGTCGTTGGTCGTCGGAGTGGTGGCTAGAGTTCGCAGATGTCGGTGGCGGCCTTAGAAGGTGGACTGCGCGGGCAGCTCTTGAGCGTCGTGGCTTCTCCCCTCGGTCTGGGGCCTATCTTGGGGACAACGGGCGGGGCAGAAGACGGGGAAAACCCTTTACCATAGGTCTCTGGGGCCGCCGATGCTGCTACCTTCTTCGTCACAGGGCTCCGGGTGAAAACCCTTTACCATAGGTCTCATTGGTCGTTACCCTCTTGGGGGTATCGTTGTGGAGCTCTGACTCATCCTGATCTTGGCTCATTGACATCGGTGGCAAGTTTAGGTTCTCCGCGGTTTTTCTTGCTTATTTTGATCTGCTTTATAAAAGGGATATCCCCTCCACATTGTATCTGTTCTGCCAAGTTGTTTGTCGTCGCTGCCGTCGCTCCGGTGACCATACTGAGGCGGCGCCGCCACTATAATGCTTGCCTCGGCCTCCTCTTTCGAACAACGCCCATTTTAGGTAGGCCGCATCACGCTACCTCGCGCGCCCTAGGTCGCTCTCCAACGCCGCCAGCCTCCGGTCAGCCACTATAGCTAGCCCATCTCATATGCATCCGGGATTTCTCCGAATTAGGGTTTGGACCCCTCGGAACTCGTTTAAAATGATCAAGCATCCTTAGGGTTTTAATTTCATTTGTGTATTTTTGTATGAATAATATGTATATTTGTGTATGAATCCAAGTCCACTTGAATGTTTACTCTCTTACTCTAGATAATATTATTGTTTTAGAAACTATGGATCCACTTAGTAGAAACCTTGAAGAAGAAGAAATAATGGAGAACATTATTGATGAGGACACCTCACAATATATGAACTTGGAGGGACATGATGACAGCTCAAGTAGTCATGGAGAAGATGAAGACTCCGGTGAACGCAATTTAGTGATTACAAAGTCCAGCGAGGTATATGCATTGATTAAGCTTCTGCTGACTTCCACCAACAATCTTCTACATGTATTAATTAACGCTTCTTTCTTCTTTTAGCCCTCTTGATCGACCAGCCAGCAACCATCTTCTTCTACGAAAAAGAGCAAGCGAGGCGCGAGCCATCGGTTGAAAGATCGTGCAAAGTTCACGATCGAAGCAGTCCGTGTTGATGGCAGGCCGATGGAGCCCAAGAAGGCCGCAGAAAAATTTGTACGTCAGGCTGGAGTTCTTGTTAGGGACCAAATCCCAATCATAATTGAATATTGGAATAAGCCAAAGAAGGGCGACGGTACCTTTGTCGATGAAAGATCCAAAGAAACGCTTTGGAATTCGTTGTTGGTAAATTTCACCCTTCCGCCAGAGGAGGATGAAAACAAACCAGTTATAAAGGAAAAGGTCAAAGAGTGGACTCTAAAGAAGATGGCTGACGCTTTCCACAACTGGAAGACAAAATTGAACAAATTTGTCAAAGCTCGCGAGACTCCAAATTTTGAAGACGCATATTATGCGAAGATAAGACCTCACTGGCCCGAATTTGTGGCATATAAGGAAGGTGCTATAGCTAAAAAGAGGTCATAAACCAATACGCTAAATGCCCAGGAGAAGGAATATACCAGAGGACGGGGTCAGGTGGCTACATATCTCAGAGGCCTAAGTGGGAGGAAGATGAGAAGGCCCTGCGCGCTAGAGGGATCACACCCCAGACAGATGGGTGGGACCTACGTGCAAAGACTTGGTTCTACGGAATCGGGGCAAGGTTGGACCCAAAAACAGGACTGTGTATCTTCCCAACACTCCTTGCCAAACCCGTCACTGAACTCATCACGGCATACGAGGAAACAGCCACCAGGACCTTCCATCCCGACAGAGAGAATGACCAGTTCACACGCGCCATCGGTAAAAAAGAACACCCTGGACATGCACGAGGCACATGGGGTATGGCGTGGAAGGATGGGTTTGCCGAGTGGAGCGACTCTTACAGATGGCGCGGCAGAAAAGAAAAAGAGCGTACAGAGCGGATGACACAGATAGAACATGCACTTGTGGCGCTGCAGGAGCAAGTGAATGCACAACATAGCCATCAAGCTACCGGCCCATCTCAGCGGCACGAAGAGCCTACATTGGAAGCTACCGGCGGCCCAGACTCTACGCAGAAAAGCAGCGTGGCTTCCACGGAGAACGTGCAGCCCACGCTTGAAATGGCGGGTCCTCGATACCCCGTGGATGAGATCACGGAGAGCGAACACGCTGAGCTACATGTGAGATTAATGGGCTTATCCATTAAGGTGGCTATCGGCTATGCCTTACCTCCTGTAGCTGGTGGAACTTACCACTGCCGACCGATTCTAGATGGCTATGCTATTGTCGGGGTGGATGAGGTTGTGAAGTAATATGAGGAAGCACAACTTGACCATGCTACAGGTGAAGGGGAAACTCAACTCAAATTTGCAGCGAAAACAACCATTCTTTGGAAGAAGGAACACATCGTGCTTCCAAATTGGAGGCCACTGGCACCCCCGCCGTCCCCGCAGCGTCAGCAGTCTGAGCCGCTTCAGCCATCTCCTACGCGGCAGCCATCTCCGGCGCTTCAGCCATCTCCTGCGTGGCAGCCATCTCCGGCGCGACAGCCATCTCCTGCCCATCAGCCATCTCCAGCGCTTCATCCATCTCCTCAGCGTAAGCGGAAGAGCACTGCCACGAAGAGCATCACTAGCACTGCCACAAAGAAATCCGCAGGAAACCGTACGCCAAAGAGTTCAAAAAACTACGTCCCGCAGCCTTCCACCAAGCCATTGCCGGTTTTACCATGGAATCGCAGCGACGAGGAGACCAATAGGATCTCGGAAGAATAGGTCAAGAAATTATTTGCACCTAGATGGGCCGAGCCAAAGGAGAAAATAGATCCGGCGGTGGTGGAGAAGTTTTACAATAATCTTTTGATACCTGAAACCCCACTTGTGCCGGACTACGAGCGCCAGATTTTTAAGGGGGATGCAAGGCGCCATAGGGAGACTAAAAGTAGCAGTCGTGCGGCACCCCAGAAAACAGTTCCCATGCTCGGAGAGCAGGAAAACTAATCATGCGCCCCGCTCCAAGTGTTCGACACACGGAACGCTCCTCCCGTAAATGATTACGAGGCAGAGCTACAAAAAAAGGCCAATGAGATGGGGATGACTTACATTGCATACTTGAACATCATGGGAGACAACTTGCCCAAATGCGATGCCAACCCCGTACAGCCATGGAAGTATGGGAAGAATCTCGTCAAGAAAGAGGAGCTCAAGAATCTACCAACAAAGATGCGAAGATTGCAAAAGTGGTACCTTGATTTCTGCAAGACGAGAAAGGAAGAATGGATCACGGCGCATATAAGAGATGAGATTTTCTTGTGCGGAGACGACGAGATCGACTTCAACATTCAAGACTTGCATTTTCTATTCAATCAGAAGGAACTCGACAAAGCTGCCATCAGCCTTTATTGTGTGTAAGTACTATTTCTGTAATTTATATCTCATCTCATTCACTTCATTAATTGCATGTATATATATGCTCACCATATATGTATATACTATTATGCAGGAAAAAGGTTATGGAATGCATGAAAGAAGGCCCTTTTAATATTGGGTTCGTTGACCCAAATAGAGTTCATGAAGAAGTGGTAAGAACCAAACACGGGCAAACCGAAGATTACTTTCTAAGGTCTTTACTGAGACAACAAACCAAAAGGGAAATACTATTGCCTTACAACTTCTCGTGAGTACTGTTACCCTCTCTTGTACACATTCTGTTTCGGCTTACTCGATGTTAAGTGTAATCGATGATGAGTTATGCGTGCGTAGGTTCCACTTTATTCTGCTAGTCATTCAACCCGACTCAGGAAAAGTCCTTGTCATGGACTCGTTACGAAAAGAAAAAGAGATATGGGCAGACTTTAGAGAGATGCTCCAGAGGTAATTTCAATCATATTATCGCACTAGATCGGCAACTTTCGTGACAACAAGTAATTAATTACTCCTTTATCCATTTTATTTGCCGGACAGGGTTTGGAAAAGGTTCACGGGCAGGGCCGTGGGTGAATGGTCAGAAGAACTAAAATTTCTAGACCAAAATGTAAGTAATACTAGCTAGCTAGGTCTGCGTATCTCTTTGATTCTGCTTCCAATTCCATTATATCATGCTTTATTGATTACTATTTTGATTGAACTCTCTATTCTCGTAAAGTGCGCGCATCAGGGACATGGCAATAACTTATGTGGGTACTATGTTTGCGAGTTCATTCGCAACACGATATGTGCGACGGGCCAAGCCGCACTAGAACAACTTAGAGTAAGTAAACAAAACACTACATTATTTTATTACCATCAATTGTGTTGAATTTTATTCTTATATATATTGACCCCATTCTTCATATATATTCAGATCGAACGGATGCGGGACCAACTCCTACCATTTGAACGCATACGAGCCATTCAAGAGGAATTGACGGGGTTCATACTTCATGTCTGGCGGAGAACTCTTTAGATATCCACCAAAATAAACGTTGTATATATGCTTGAACGTGTTTGTCTTGTACTTGATGCTTCAACATTTACGGAGAATACCACACAATGACGATGTTGTGTATAATAATAGTTGCTTAATTATTCATGTACTCGTATGTACCGATGACGATGTATGTGTATACCGCTCCCGATCGATTCCCCTTCCCCGTCCCCGCCGCGCCGCAGAAATACGCCCAAAACGGGGCAGGGGCAGAACTCTGTCGCGGCAGAGATTTAGACCGTTTTCCTGCCGCGGCAGAAAACCTTCAACACCGGTTCGTGTTACGAACCGGTGTTAAAGGGGGGGCCTGAGCGCTGCGCCAGCCCCACGTGGGTCACCCTTTAACACCGGTTCGTATAAACGAACCGGTGTTAAAGGGGGCCCCCTCTAACACCGAACCCTCAACAGCGGTTCTACAACCGCTGTTAGAGGGCCCTCCAAACCGGTGTTAGAGGGAGGGGGTGTGCACTAGTGGTACCAGGTCTCCGATCTGGAAGTGCTGCGATCTAGACTTGTACGATCTCGAATTTGTCTAGAGGAGAGGAGCGGCGATGAGGTATATCCCGCATCTTAGGGTGCCGTCATGTCTAGAGGAGAGAGGAGCGGCGATGAGGTTACGCGTCGGTCGATCGACGTGAATCTCCCTAGGGCGCTACTCCGCGTAGAGGTTCTGAGTAACCGCACGACTAGAACGTGGGACCTAAACTTTTTTCCTTCTAAACACGCCCTATGCAAAACGGATACGTACACCGATACAAAAAATATACAGCTAAACTAACCCGGGACATACCGTCGAACCACCCAGACCCGTTTTTTCTCTTCAATTGCACTCGGGGGGATACCGAAGCAAGACTCTTCTACCAAAACTTGCCCCGGTTATTTGGACCATGTAAATGTATTCCCGGAATAAATTTTAGAATTTTTCAAACTCAAAAATACAAATTCCAAATGGATCACTGCAGCCTGGATGCTGCAAGTCCGCCTCCGCGAAGCATCCCCTAACATGGACAAGATCTCCGTGAACAGAAAACAGAAGAGAAAAAGTGGCCTTTCTCCAATGCATGAGATGAACAGGATGGAGATCGCCCAAGAAATCAGATGGAAGAGCGTATAGGACGGAACAGACCATGGCCGTTGAAGCAAACCAAAGGCCAACACTGTAGGCTAGGATGGTGACGGGGAAGTATGTACACCCTTCGTCCACAAATAAAGTTCACCTCTAGTTTTGTCTTAGATCATAAAGTTTGGCTAATTTTTAGAAAAACTAGCAATATTTATGACACTGAATTTGTATCACTAGATCCGTTTTTAAATATGGTGTCATAAAACGATGAATCTGATGTCATACATGTTACTACTCCTTTTTAATAAAATTGGTAAAATAATTTAAAAATTAATTTAGAAGCAGAACTAAGAGTAGGCTTATTCGTGGTGGAGGGAGGGAGTAGTCGGTACGGTACCAAATCACTCGTGACGTGAAAGGATTGGGCCACAAAGATTCCTGCTTGCGTGGTCGGCCGGTGGGTGTGGCCTCACGGGATTCAGAATCTCGATATTTTGCCATTTACGGGCCCACTTGTCACCGGGTCCCGTCTGCTAGATGCGTCGTACCCGAGAGAACGTGCGGGATGGTTTTATTACTCCCTCGACTCAAAATTAGTGCTACTAGTATTTGTCTAGATTCGGAAAGCACTAAAATATAACTAGTAGATAGATCCAAATCTAGACAAAATCTGAACTAATTAATTTTCTGTAGAGAATACCCATCTGTATTATCTGGAAAAAATACTCATCTGCTACTAGATAGGATTACTACCGTATCGCTTGCTTAGGCCGGTCCTAGTGCTAGTATCATAAGGTGTATCATGCATGCCAACTTGGCAAAAATCTGATGTGGCGCCATAATTAATGAAGAGAGAGATAGTTAATGTAACATAGGTAGATACCGTATCATAGCACGTAAAGCTAGCAATCATAATGACAAGTAAATCTTATACACACATTTTACATAGAGATTCTACAAATCATTAAATATAACACTACTATGATACTACTATATGATACAATACACTAGAGACATAGTATCATACACTAGTATCATATGCATGATACTAGTAGTATGATACTACCACTAGGACCAGCCTTAACGAAATTCGCTGCTGCAGAACACGAACGTGAAGTACGTGCGTGTGTGACTCCACGACATGATCTTATCGAGATCACGCGCGTGTCATCCAGTCATCGCCCTCCGTCCGTGGCCTGGTACTACAAGTAGTTCTGAAAAAAAGAACTGTGCAGAGCACCACTTGGAATCTTACCGATGAGCCCCACACGCCGGCTCCACGCATACCGCCTCCCCCGGGAGACGACAGCCACGTGTCCCCTTGTCACTCTCAGTGCCCAGCCCGTCCACACCTACCGACTTCCACACACGCTACTCGTTTCCTCGCGACCGCCTCACTGACACTCGGGGCCCACGAGATTCCGGGGCCCACGGGTCACGGTCAGAATCAGAGCCTACCCGCGGCGCCCCACCGCGTCCGATCTGCGCGACTCGGGCTAGACCCGGTGAGGTGAGAGACGAGCTGCGAGCGGGACGAGCCGCGGCCAGTATAAGTTGAGGCCCCGCGGAACCCTCCCAGCCCCTCTTCTTCTCCCCCGTCCCGCTCCCGTCCCGTCCTGTCCTCTGTCTCCTCCTCCCCAAATCTGCCAAAAATCCCCGACCATGGTGGGGAGCGTGGGCAACGGGACGCTGGATCTGGCGGGCGCGGCCTCCCTCCTCGCAAACGGCAACGGGAAGGCGCCGCTGCACCCGGAGGAGCCTACGGCGGCGGCGGCGGCGGCGGAGGCGCTCCCGATGGAGGTGGACCCGGACATGGTGGAGGGGAAGAGGGAGGTCGTCATGGGGCGGAACATGCACACCGCCTGCTTCGCCGTCAAGGAGCCCGACGCGGACGACGAGGAGACCGGCGAGCGCGAGGCCACCATGGCCAGCGTCCTCGCGCTCTACCGCAGATCGCTCGTCGAGCGCACCAAGCATCACCTCGGTACGTCGTCCTACCCCCAGGCCACGCACGCGCGCCCCTGTTCCCGTCCAATCTTTTTCCACCTTTTCTGTCCTCCTCCGATCTGGCTCGTGAGCGACCCCCCGATGTCGTGACGCGCGCGTGTCCCGATTTCTGGGACGGGGTTCGTTGCCTGTGCCTGTCCTGATCGCGACGTCATTCGTCTCCGCCTACGACATATACTTTTCTGTGACTGTGAGCCAAAACAAAAATGGCTGCCTTTGCTCATTCCAGCTCCGATAGGGTGGCGATTAAACGGTTCATTGTGCGTGCGTATCATTTCAACTGGAAATTCAGAACAAGCATGCTCCATGTCGTTATACTCAAGTAGTCTTATCAGTTATCACCGCCTCATTTACATGCGTGCTACTCTGCAACTAAGCAAACCACTATTTGATTCTGGTTAAAGCTCTCAACGTTGTAAATTACTGAGTGCTAGGTTCTTATTTGGGTTGGTAATTATAAATGTAAATACTAGACAAGTGCAGTAATGCTCAACTGCCCTTCCTACATCCGAGAATTGACTCTGAAACTCTAAGGAGCTTTGATCCAACCATATGTTGGGTCCGTACCCATGAAGAAAGCAGAGGCTGACTTGGCCGACTATGTCGGACTCAGTTTAGCGCCTCAAAATCTGAACATCTTCCTCCAAGCAGGCATTGCATTGTCTGATCAGCTCATTTGAAGTGCAGATACTCAATAATCCCTTACTTATTCAGGGTGGCCGTGGTGTCATTTACACAGCTCCACTTCATCAGAGGTTGTGCACAGATCTCCGCTTAACAGCACCAACAGTCACCGCCTCGGCGATTGATTGGCTATCAACCAATCGATCTGACCAAGAATTTGCGGAGCTCGCCACTACCCAGAATCACCTTTGGAATGCATGCATCATTTCCTGGGCGGTGGCACAACGTAGATCCTGAACTGACCTCACAGTTTGTTATAGTTCGTTCGCTGCTTCCACGGCCATCCCAGATTTAACTCCCAACTCACATCTGCAAGTACTTCGCCCCCAGGCCACCAAGTTCCAATGCATGGCATACATTCCTCCAGGTGGCCAGTAGCTTGTAATGAACTCATGCATGGTTTCATGCTTTAATACAATGGAACCGGGGAGGTTCCTCCCTGTTCATTGAAAAAACATTCCTTCCAGGTGACATAGCAGCTACCCTTCCAAATGATGCCCCTCCGTTTCTTGTTGATTGACACTCTGAGCCACTTCATCATATAGGTAGCTTGCAGTGTGTACATGAGAGCCCCAGTGAGGAAAGACTTGACAAGAACAAGGTGGACACGCTTCATGACTATTGCTGTTTCTCATCCTGCGAGCTTGATGTTGACCTTGTTGATGATAGGCTGATAGTATGAATGGCGCAACTTCCAGATCGACAGATCTATTCTAGTGATCGGGAAGTACTTCACCGGACACATAAGATGTTGAGCGTCACCGAGCCTTTCTAGGTGTTGGTTTGCAATCTGGTTGTCACCGAGTATAATACATTTGTCTGGCATCGTTCATTCGGTCATATCGAATACATTTCTTCTAGTAAATTAGTGCTGCGACTATTATTATACGCTATTGTGACTCTTAATTTCTGTGTAAAAACAATAGCATAGTATGTAGTGCAAACAAATCGTTCTATTGGAATGGGGTAGCATAGCTATAAATCTTGATTGCAGTGAGATAAATTGACCCATGTTATCCAAGAGTGTCTCAGCAGTACCTATAAAGCAAAGCAATGCAATCTGACGTCATCCTTTTCTTCTCATAAAGGTTACCCATACAATTTGGATTTCGATTATGGTGCACTTGCCCAGCTTCAGCACTTCTCCATCAACAACCTTGGTGACCCCTTCATCGAGAGCAACTATGGTGTCCATTCCAGGCAGTTTGAGGTGGGAGTATTGGATTGGTTTGCTCGCCTCTGGGAATTAGAGAAGGATGAGTACTGGGGATACATCACAAACTGTGGAACAGAAGGAAACCTGCATGGTATTCTTGTCGGGTCAGTACTTAGAAAGGCCCCTGTCCTATTGATCTGTTATATACCACAGCTTGTTGTGAAATATTGTTACTGTACTAAATCTTCTGTACGAACTGTTTTGCAGGAGAGAGGTATTCCCTGAGGGAATCCTGTACGCCTCTCGTGAGTCTCACTATTCAGTATTCAAAGCAGCAAGAATGTACAGGATGGAATGTGTCAAGGTGGACACCCATATTTCTGGAGAAATAAATTGTTCTGATTTTGAGAGAAAGCTAATGCAAAACAAAGATAAACCTGCCATTATAAATGTCAACATTGGTGAGCTTGTTGGTTCCTCTATCTTTCAGATAATTCCTTCTTGTGTTGTGTGTGCTGCTTTGTAAACAGACTTGACATGCAGGAACAACCGTGAAGGGAGCAGTTGATGATCTTGACCTGGTTATTAAAACCCTTGAAGAAAGTGGCTTTCGAGACCGGTTTTATATTCATTGTGATGGCGCTCTTTTTGGACTGATGATACCGTTTGTTAAGAAGGTAACTGTCCTTTTGTTGTCACTATTTCACACCTATCAGTTCCATAATTATCTTGATAGTTCATTCTCCTGATACCCATGGATATCTATCTATCCACCAGGCAGCTAAAGTGACATTTAAGAAGCCTATTGGCAGTGTCAGTGTCTCCGGTCACAAGTTTGTCGGATGCCCCATGCCATGTGGTGTTCAAATAACAAGATTGGAGCATATAAATGCTCTTTCTAGCAATGTGGAATATCTTGCATCAAGGGATGCAACAATCATGGGAAGCAGGAATGGCCATGCTCCAATCTTCCTCTGGTACACTCTGAATAGGAAAGGCTACAGAGGCTTTCAGAAGGAAGTCCAGAAGTGCTTGAGAAACGCACACTATCTGAAAGACCGTCTCAACGCAGCAGGAATTGGAGCCATGCTTAACGAGCTCAGTAGCACAGTAGTGTTTGAAAGGCCAAAGGACGAGGAATTCGTCCGAAGGTGGCAGCTCGCTTGCGAGGGAAACATAGCTCATGTCGTGGTGATGCCCAGTGTCAACATTGATAAGCTGGACTATTTCCTGCGCGAGCTAGTGGAGAAGCGGGCGGTCTGGTACAAGGATGGGATTTGTCAGCCTCCTTGCATTGCCAGAGACGTAGGCCAGGAGAGCTGCTTCTGTAGCCTTCACAAGAAGTGAGCTTACTACAAGGGGAGCTTCTTTTGTGAGTTGAGTTAGTATTTCTAGCGTGTTTTGTTGTACCGATGCCGTCTATATGTAATAATGCGTTATGCAGTGTAGCGTATCTGTTGTTGTGAAGAAACTAAGTTATATTAATGGGTGGAGTTTGCATCACTTTTGCCTCCTCTTTCTAATAGTATTAAACAAGCCAATTCATTGTAACCTGTAGAATGAGAAACAATCTTGGTCAAGGCCTCAAGGACTTATTTTGATGATGCATTCAGTGTTGTTGCTACAATTAGGAAACGAACTGGCACTCCATATGCTTGCTTGCCAGTCTTATTGGTCTTGTTATTGTTTCAGAAATGCATAAATATTGTTTCCTTCCTAGCCTTGAATTGGGGCTGCACAGTAAATTTCTAGTCTTTACTTGGGCTGCACAGTATTTTTTTTGGAAAAGATTCAGATTCACGGGAATGCTAACTTTGGTCATTGTTTACTCTAGTCAGGCTGCAAGTATGGTTATTCATTGTCGCTTTAAATTCACTGCTGTCGATGGAGCGAAAGAAGTGCTTACTGGCGACCCCTCAGTCTTGTTAGGGCCATAGTTGACCCAACACAAGATATCCAGATTGGGATCCTCACATGCCACTAGTAGCAAAAAAGGTAATGTTTCTATCAGATAAGACCGGAAGCTCTGTTGCACTAATTTTATACTCACCATCGTGTATGCTCGATCTTGCAAGCTCAACAAAAGCAAGTGCTTGGATATGCATCAGTAATCAGATAAGCTTTGTGGTTTCTTTGTTTATTATTCAGAGATAGTTGGGCACATTTTTGTATTGAACTCTTCTAACACCCAACTAGTATTTTTTTTTATTGAAGTCTTCTAATAAGTAATAACATCAAAATTACGCTAAGTTTTCGCAACAATCATGGAATAGTTCATCATTTGTTTGCCAACGTAAAAACTAGAAATAGCTCATTTCTAGACACTGTTTTGCAAAGCATGGAATGCTGAATATAAGCAAAAGCCTTGGAAGCCTGATGTATCAATTCCATAATGTGGTTACTTCATATGCCATGGCGGTTGCTTTTCATGTACTGTATGTTTTTTTCTTGTTCAATCAGTGTACCATAAGTTCTAAGCATGTGGACCAACCCCCATTATACAACTGCTGACTGTGCCTCCATTTGTTCTCCTTTTGCTACTCTTGGCTGTGCCATGATTTTGGAAGAAATAATATATTTTAATATATTTTAATGTGTACACGTGAACTGCAGTTTGCCACAAGCAAATCATATACCTCCGATGTTGTGATAACATAAAGAACTAGACTAGATAGATAGAAATGGCATGGTGGATCTTACCTTTATTTGAGCTAGTTCAGTATGTCAACTACAACTTCAAATAGCTGATCTTCAATATATTTGGGGAAAGGGGGGAAACAAGAAACTATGGAATCAAGCAAAAGATGCGATAACTGATAAATAAATAAATGTCAGTAGGATGCTATATATGTTGCAAGTGTCTTGGAGAAATCAGCAATTACTAGATTTACAAAACTGTCGATGAAAGCCTATTCCTTTATGATTTTGGCATCACCTGGATGGCCTGGTTAGGTGTAAGGCAGCTGTGATGTGTCGTGTGCATGTTGTATTGTTATTGTGCATGTGAATTTGCCTATCACTTTCCTGTCTCAGTTATCTGTACACTGTCTATCTGGATCCTGCACTGATTTGACTAAAGTTTATCTGCGTCTTGGGGCTAGCTCTGAACCTGATATCCTCCTACTTGGATAGATAGCGCACCCGACTAACCCGTAGGCCTGAGCCTTTTCAGCTCGGTTATATGGGCAACACTGTGTAGCATAAAGTAGGGAGTTGGGATATCGATCTTATGACAACTTGGAAAGATCATGACTTCCGCCTAGATCTCAACAGCTTCATCACTGAATAGCTTTTAGTGCAGTGTGCTTGTGACTGACAGTCTGCTATCTTACTGAATATGCACCATAGCTTTTAGTGCAGTGTGCTTATGACTGACAGTCTGTGATCTTACCGAATACGTATGAGAGACTCAAAATAGTCCTTTTGTATTTGTATTTTCGAATTATTTGACATTAGAAGCAAGGTTATTTATTAGTCTTGCATGCAGTTATCGGATAACTGAATTTTTGCTTATGTGATTTTCTTGAGAGAAACGGAGAGGTGAATCTGGAAGTTGTCCTTAAGGCTTAGCCGTCTGCGGCATATCTGTTTATAATAAGCAATGTTAATGAGTGAAAAAACATACTACTCCCTCCGTCCTAAAATAGATGTCTCAAATTTGTCAAAAATTTGGATGGATCTAGACACTATTTAGTATATAGATTCATTCAAAATTTAAAAAATCTAAGACATCTATTCTTGGACGGAGGGAGTACTACCTTCTAGTGATTCATTGGCATGAGTAAATTTCTGATGAGATCATGGATGAAGCTGTCATGCCTTGTGGGTGTGAGTTCTCTTTGAAAGGTTGCAACCCCACTGAACACATCAGACCAGCACATCGTTGCTCCGTTGTTTCCTGAGCTACCGTCAAACTTTGAAGGTTCATAGTCTATAGTCCTTGACTCGCTAGTAACCACCCATTTAGCCAGTGCTTTGCCAAGTAGGATTGCAGTAGATGGCCCGAGCACAGCCAAAACGACACATCAGGGGGCTGCCTCTACGCTGATTGGCTCAGGTGCACCCACAGTGGACGGCTGAGCATATGCCAGTATGATTCTTGAGTGTGAGTGGTAAGTACTACTAGTAGTAGTTGATTCGTTAGCTTCATCATTCCAATGAAATGTGCCTTCATCATTTGTCAATACTTTAATGCCTTCGTGATTGTTGCCGAAGATATGATTTATTATAGATGGGGGGCATGTGTTGCTGTCAAAACTAGTGAATGTTCAGAATGAGCGATTGCTAGGATCTTTCGTACATTCTCGACCTTGTTCACGATCATCTTCGTAAGAATTAATGCCGAGCTGACAAATTGTGCCATTGTGAGCCCTAACCATGTAGTAGGAAGCTTCTTACCATGACCGAGTTGCAGTTATAATACTGTACTTTTTTTCTGCTCTTGTTTACTCCTTTATGTAGGGTTTTTTCGAGGAATGACCGGAAAAAATAAATAACACAAATGTGGTGCCTCCGTATAAAAAAAAGGCCAGTGAATAATACTCATTGCTTCCCTCACCATGACTCTTGCTCTTTCCTGCAGGGAGAACAATGTTTCCCACTAGCAATACAAGAAGGTCCCGCTTGTTGGGACTGATGAACTTCAGATTTTTGTCCGGCATGGATCTTCTCCTTGACTTTGTCTTTTATCTGCTCCTCCCCTTTTGACTTATGAGCATGGACAATAGCTTGCACTTTTCTTGACTTTGATCATTTGCCATGGAGTACTAATATCAAATATATTTCGTGTTGAAATTATCTTGTACTATCAAATTAGTGTTGTGGATGCTGGCAGTTTTCTGTAGTCATGGTCAAATCTAGTACTCCCTCCGTCCAAAATAACTGACTTGGGTTTGTCTAGGTTCGAATGTATCTAGACGCATTTTAGTGTATAAGTACATTTGAATCTAGTCAAACCCAAGTCAGTTATTTATGGACGGGGAGAGTAAAATGTTTAACTTAGGTTATAGTGCAACGCAAAGAGTGGTCAAAATCTCATAGAAATTTGGGAACACGGTCCCGAAGGTACATTATATTTTTTTAATCAAAGGGGTTCCCCCCTGCTTCATCAACAAAGCTAACCATTGTCAATTCTTCGACATATTGGAGAGCAATCATGTGCTCTGCTTAAGACTTCCCTAGCCACTATCTCAACCCTTCCCCGTAGCACCTTTTGAATGTTTGATTTCTGCAATACACTCCAATAAGTCATCCAGTGACAAATCATAAAGACTATATCACAAGGATCACTAGGCATCACATTGTCAAAACAAGCTCTATTTCTAGTTTTCCAAATAAACCAAAACACAGCAGCCAAGCAATTTTTTGCTGCTACTTTATCTTGTCTCTGGAATTTTTCAATCCACCCACTCATCTCAGACTAGCCAAAGGCACATTGAAGCATATTCCACACAAATCTGGCAATTGGGCAAGTGAAGAACAGATGATCAATGCTCTCATCGAAGGCACAGAACAAACAATACTCATCACCAGCGCACCCCTTTTTTTCAAATTTTCTCTAGTCAATCTTTTGCCCCACATCAAACACCGCAAAAAACTTTTAATTTTGCAGGTAGTTTAATCCTCCACAGTTTCTGAAATACTTAAACTAGTATTGTTCTAGTTTGCAAAGCACTGTGTAATTTTTTTACATTGAAGATTGAACCCTTCCTTTCCTAGTTTTCAAGCTACTTTGTCATCACCAACCCTGAGATTCACTCCATAAATGATGTCAAGAAATTCCGACCACTCCACAGCCAAATTACCCATAAGCATAATCTGAACACAAGACAACTAATATTTTAACTAAAAGACAGATCATGCAATCTTGGGAACAAATCAGCCAAGCTCGTTTTTTTTTGTGTCGAATATATCTTCTCAAAGTCTGGTTTTATTCCTAGATATCGAGATTCTGTCATAGAATTTATAGAAGATGTGTTTTTTACCTTCATGAAATCCTGCCCAGAATTGTGATACCCCGGGTTTCTCTCCAGCTTGAGATAAAGTTTCTTTTTAAAGTTGATAATTTTTTCTTCAAAATTTCTTGCCAAGCCACGTCCTCATTCTCCAACTTCCGCAGCAATTTACACAAGAAACTAGTGTTCATTAAATCAAGATTGAACCCCGGCTACTCCTAAATCCTTAGAATAGCACACGGTTTCCCAATTCACAAGATGATACAGTTCCTAATCCCTTGTTTTTTCGGCAATAAAAATCTAGAGGGTACATCATATTATTATAGGAGAGAGTCGGCAGCCGGATGAGCATCACCCGGGCTGTGCAGTGCATGCACCACCTTGTAAGGCTCAGAACACCATGCATGTCTATCTGCTCCGTTGGCTGGACGAGACCAGACGCTGTTTGACCCGAGTCCACTAGTCCACGGACCCACGGCACTAAGCACAGGTCAAAGATGCAGCCTCCCCCCCCCCCCCACAACCACAACCACAACCACGAGCAAGGCTTTTTGCGTAAAGGACAAATAATTCAGCGTCTTCTCCTGCTTTTCTAATCCACCCCTAGCTCACTGGTTGCACTGCATTTGGTGCATTATTAAGCTTTTTAGTAATGATGATGATCACGCAGCAGACAGGATCTGGTGCTACTACTGGCTATCTAGCTAAGTAAGCTAGCTAGTGCCCCTCTGCTCCTCAGAAAGCCACTACGTACTGCTGCTAATCGTCTCCTACAGTTTGTGGTGCAGGCTATATATATATTCACAAGCTCTGGTTCAGCGCAGCAGAAGCTTGCTAGCACTACACGCACTCGCAGCTGCGGAGTCAACTTGCATCGACAACACACCAGGAGAAAGGAGAAACACGAGGCTTTGAACGAAGAGAAGAGGATCGATCGATCGGCAGGCCAAGGAAGGAAACATGCAGGCTCCTGGCGAGAGCATGGTGGTGGTGCAACAAGGGCACGTGCACTCCTACTCGAGGAGGGCGCTGCTGCAGCTGCACGGCCACAGCAGGGAGAGCTACGGCGCGGTGTCTGGAGGACAGGAGGCTCCGGCCGGCGGCGACGGGGCGTCGTCCGCCGCAGGGAGCAGCAGCTTCGACGCGAACGTGGTGATGATCCTGGCCGTGCTCCTGTGCGCGCTCATCTGCGCGCTGGGGCTCAACTCCATCGTGCGGTGCGCGCTCCGGTGCTCCAGCGGCGCCCGGACGGCGGCGTCCGCGGCGGGCGACCCGGGGGCGGCGCGGCTCGCGCAGGCCGGGGCGCGGCGGAAGGCGCTGCGCGCGATGCCGACGCTGGTGTACTCGGCGGCGCCGGCGGGAGGAGGACAGGCGTCGTCGGGCCCGGGGCCGAGCCCGGCGTGCGCCGTCTGCCTGGCCGACCTGGAGCCCGGGGAGCGGGTCCGGGTGCTGCCCAAGTGCAACCACGGCTTCCACGTCCGCTGCGTCGACCGCTGGCTCGTGGCGCGCTCCACGTGCCCGACCTGCCGGCGCCCGCTCTTCGGGGAGCCGCAAAAGGCGTCCGGGTGCCACCACCAGGACGACGCCGGCGCCGGCGCCGCGCCGGTCCGGTCATTCTTCCTGCCACTCCCGTCGGAAGGCCTCGTCACTCCGTATGATTTTTAATTAGGTCTAGTGTAATACTTGTAGTAGCTATATACTATATGTGCGATGGATGATCACGAATGTGCATCGAAAACTGTGCAGTCTCTCCTTACTACAGAAAATCAAAGATTCAAGTGCTGGCAGCTTTTTTTTGTTGCCCTGCAGCCGGTTTGTAACAACGAAATACTCTCTACACTGAAACTTGCAGTGGCACTCAACGGCTCGGATGAATGGACTACTGAATCGAAAAAACGTACTCAGTTGATCCTGAAGTTCGGCAAGCAGATTTAATTCCTGATCTTCGGGGAAGAGTTTTTTCCCCCAATTCTTCTTGTGCCAAATGATGGAGGAAAAAAGGAGGTTGGCACCGAGTCTCGGACTTCCCCGGTCCATATGCCCACTATAAGAATAAGATGTCACGTCACCTCAAACCGGTGGTTCAGGCTGCAGAATCCAACCGGTGATTTCACCCAGCTTTGTGTGCTTTGCGACTCGTGCTGCACGGTTTCACTCGGTTTCGTTAAGTTTCGGGAAATCTGGGTCAGGTTGGCATGCAATAAGGGGAGGCAGGCACGCATGGGCCTCTCTAAATGCCAAAGTGTCAATAGAAAGTGTCTTGACCGTAGAACGCGAGCTTCTACATCCTCGAAGCCGCCACCACTAACCAGGCAACTAACCAGCCTCACATACAGTGGTGGCAGAGCCAAGAGTTTTTCAAAGCTTGGGCAAACAATGTATTTCAAGACTAATTATATTATTTTTTAGCAAATTGCCATCAAATTAGGCTTAGAGGCCGGACGAAATCCTAGACATGTGCCTGGCCTTAGGGACGTTTGGATCCGCCTATGCTCACATACGAGGTCTCCAACATGACACCTCCAAGCAGGGTGCAACGAGGAGACTCGCGTCCATCACCCGATCTAGCAAGAGAAGATAGGAGGGTTTTCACCCGAGAATCATGACCACGAGGGTGTAGAAGGTTACGGGGCTACACAACATTACAACGAGGCCTCCAAGGTGACAACATCCTAGTAATGTGATGTCGGTTCTAATAAAAAAAATCAAATCTAAGTATTCCTGCACGGCCATCATACCCATAGGGGCAAATTTTATAGAACCACCTTACGGACTGACGTGGAATCAGTGGCGATGGACGAAAAAAAATTAAGGTCGGGCGAACTCTAAAGTATAAAGAAAATTAGATGAAAAAAAATAACATTGTCAAAACACATTAATACAAATACTTTCTGTGATGTACTAAATAAAAAGCTCTTAAATCTTCAACTCTTTTTGTATGAGTAATGAATAGTTCAAAGGTGCCTTAGCATGGTTTAGAGCGTACTACCACAATTACAAAATATCAAATAGGATATTCACAAATTCAAATATTTAATACACAACTATTCTACCCAAATGCAAATATATTCAGATTAAAATATACCTCCTCTCTTTGCTGCCTCCTTTCCCTTCGTTCTTCTAGCTTCTAACAATCTTATAATCTAGATCAATTTACCAGTTCGAGAAGTCTTGCATGCCCCACCGATCGCTGACCTCCCGCTGTTCAGCAGCGCCCTTGCTACCGCGGAGTTGCCCAGGATCAGGAAAGCCCTATGCCCCGGCTGGCCGCTGGCCGGCCACCCGAGTCGCTGCCGGCGCTGCGTTGTCCACGCCGCCGCCAGCACGGTCTTGTGACTCGTCCTCCTTCCTGAACGATTCTCTAGTACCAGTTATCTCAGCGAGTTGACTCAAGCCCACGAGGCCGAGAGTACATGGCCCAACAAGCACTCTTTCTCGTATTTTTTATTCCACAAACAATCTGAAACGAACGAAGCGTACCTATATGTAAAAAATCGCCCAGAATCGAGGTAGGGCGAGCGCCAGACCTCGCCCTACCGAGAGCTTCGCCGCTGCGTGGAATCACAGTACAGCCTGAAAATCACGGATGAAAACCAACCCATTGTTCCCATGCAACCCACTTAAAGAATACGGAATAATCTGCATTACTGTTATTCTCCGCAAGATTGACCGGCAGAATGTATGCACTGATATCACATTACACACCCTTGTAAACATTCCAATTGTTGGTTCTCTGACCTATTGCAGCCACGTCACAACCACGTCACAACAGGTATTATTTACATTGCATATGCACATCTATTAGTAGTGTCAGGATAGTGCTCGGGGTGGTGTATCACTTTGATTTGTGTCTTTACAGTTGAGAGGGACGCAGCCTTCTAGCCAATTGGCGCAAGCAATCTCGTGTTTGGAGGAGGACACAGCGGCCGTCTGGGCCTAGGGAACTCCTCTATGGTCTGCAGCCAAACACTTATCTAGTCATCAAACACAACTCTTCGTTCTCAAATTCTGAGATGACAATTACTTCTGAGATAATTAAGCCTCTGAGATTTCCAAATAGCAACAAAAGAGCCCCGTTCTTTTTTTAAGAGCAACATGAGCAAAAAGGTCCCCCGTGTATATGCAGTAGTAAAAAGGTTCAACACCAGCAGCAAAGAAAGAAAAAGCGGCGAGGAAAAGTAGAGGAGCCACAAAAATAACCAGAGCGAAACTACCGACTAGCAAACGCCGTCTTTGGGCCTCTAGTTGGCAGGGTAGCATGCCCAACAAGTCAGACCCCAATAGTGAAGCAGCGTTCATTTTCTAAATGATTTGCCAAGTAAACGATTCGGGTGTATGTTTTCAAACAGTCACGGGAGCAACATTGGTACATATTTAACATTTCGTCCAGTATGCCAAAACATTATGCTTTAGAAAGACAGGCAGTTTGTAACAAACATTAGTCAATGCTCTAACCCAAAAGAATTCCTCAATTATCTATTAGCCTACCAAAACATCTTACGTACATAGGTAGCATTTCGCAAAGTTCAGAAAGGAAGAGGCGCAACGATGTTTACCATCTTTCAAACAATCAGAAATGTAAGACAAGGATATGTTGTTCAAACATTAAATGCAGCCTCAAATAAATTCCAGCTTGCGAACAGCAGTGGCGCCCGAGTAGACAAGAGCGCAAGGCACACTAATGACTAATCCCAACAAAGATGTGAAAATAACACCATGTACGAGTCAGCCGGAAACAAAACATGTGCGATGTGTCAAAGGAAATCGTGGCAGGCACAGGAGATAACAGATTTAACACTTCAAGTCTACTGATATCTTCTTCCACAAGTGGTCTCTTGTCAGCTGTCGCCATGGCAGGTTTAGTGGTTGCTAACAGGCCACATGCCACATAACACGCACCATGCAACTAGGAACAGAACCGAACTAGACATTGACCATTGGACTCGGACACCTCGAGTAATGTCAGACTTAATTTTTACCCTTTCCTAAAATGCCCAGACAGCTACATGACGAGGTTCACATAAACGAAATGAGCTACTTTTTCCTGAATAGACCTTAAACAACTAAACATTACTGGCTGGATGATGCGATTGGAAGTCTATTGCACTCGTGCCGGCTAAAAGATAGATGAGCATAATTTAAACCCAAGATCCTGCATCCCCAAGTATGTAAAATCAATCAAGTGGGCTTCCATGTTACTTTGAAGATAGTTTAGTGTGCATTAGGCAACTGAGTCGAACATATTTTATTTTGTCCATATCAAACAAAAATAATTTCATATTATTCTACTTCCCAAGACGTAAGTACCAGCTAGTAGCAGTGCAGATTGGGCATTCAGTTTCCATCTAATTCACAAACCCAGATGGTTGGTTATACACGCAGAAAATTGCACCAGAAAAGGAATAGAAAAGAAATCAACGACAACATTTCGTCCTCAGTCACGATCCTGGGAATATCTCAATTCAGAACCCAAATATATCCTGAGCCAACAATGCCTTTGGCAGCAACAAAATGCAAACTGGCTGCGGAAAAACTGCCGTGTTACTTGACAGGCAAAACCCTTTTTTTACATATATGAATAAGCACCTGAATTGTCTATAAGGCGTGCAAGTCATATGATTATTACCACCGTTGAGCAAAAAGTAGCAAGAGAGAACAATGTCCTTGTCATTTTAAGCTATCAAAGAGCTTCTCAGCAACCTGTAGGACAGAAGTAATGAGCATGAGAAACTTAGTTTAGTCCAAGAGCTGGAAGGAACAAAAGGATACAGGAATAACTGGCTTCTTAGATAGGCAATGCACACAAGTACGAGTACAGCCAGGAAGGGAGCACTCACATGCTTGTCGACGCATTTCCAGTAATCAAAATATTGGCCAGTACAGTGCTTCTGCCCAGTCTCATCATCTTTAATTCTCTTACAACAGTCCTGTGCACAGCATAAGTGACATATGTTCATGTTCCAGTGGTAACAGAAGAACAAGAATTCAGACAAATACTCTACAGCAGCCAAATAGAATTTCTCAAGATGTTCGGATCAACTGCCAATACCAAGTTGAACATAAACACAGAACATTTGAACAGTTACTGAATAAGTATTGCTGAGTATATAAATGAAAACACTAGGTACAGCCTTGGACCCCAGCCATTTGCTAGTCTAATGCCTTAGATATCTAATGTGTGGTTGCAACAGTGCAAAATTGCATTTAATGGCAACATGTGAGTTCTACAGATAAATAGAAGACGTTTTATGGATAAGATATAAATAAAGTACTCCCTCCGCCCGGAAATAAGTGACTTCCATTTATCTAGATTCGTATGTATCTATACACTAAAACATGTCTATATACATGCGAATTTAGACAAATCAAAGTCACTTATTTCCGGACAGAGGGAGTACAAAAAAAAAAGGGCCTTGAGGATGAATATGAAGTACATTATCAGATATTCGAAATCTCTGCCTTAAAAAACAAGTGGAAATAGATTCTAGTAATAGAGCTGATGCGCAGTTGCGTATAAATTTAAAGGAGACATGATCAAATTTGGGGAAATGTACTGCATAGATCAAGATCAATACGAATTATGCATTTTCCACCAAATCGAACAGCACATTACCAGATATGCAAACCACTGGGAGACACACTTGGCTTTTGTATTAGCCTCTAGGAGCGCCTTTGGGTCAGATACCTCCTCGTCCGCCCTGAAATACAATGTGGGGTCGCAGATTAAGCACAACACAAGCTGGAACAGTAGAACTCTTCTATTTCATAGCTACGACAAATAAGCTATGTTCTAAACAAACAAAAATACTCAAAACTACCAGGAACAGGAACTACTTGAAAAACAGACATTTTAACAGAACACAATGGCAATCTTATGTGACAATCTGATTTGCACAATATGTCAACCTCCAGGGTGAACGCAAGGATGCAAACAATAAATGTTTAATGTTGTTATACCTGATAGTGATTCACATACCTTGTAAGGAATGAGAAACATCAAGGTCATTTGAATCCACTCAAAAAAAGGCCATTCGAATCAGCTGGCGTAATTTACTACACCCAGGATATATCATGTGAGAAAACGCCTAAACTACAGTTACTAAAGAGGATGCTATAGCTTTGAACATATGCAGCACAATTATTATTTGGTTGGTTTGCTCCCCGGAATAATTCTGTTGGCAGCAGTGTGCAGCAGAAATAGCCATCAAACAATAACACCGTGCAACTAGAACTCGAACGGATGGGCCGGCCTAGCCCGAACAATCGGACAAATACAAACATAAAAAATCAGACAAACAGGCAGGAATAGACCTCAACACCCAGAGTGTCAATTTCTCAATTCTCCGCCTTGCTCTTTATGATTCCAATCCTGGCAGTAAGGCAGGACATTTGAGACGCTGGTCCTGGCTAGTAGCACGGAGGCCTCAGCAGTCAGCATTGCATCGAATTCGTAACACGCGTCGTGCCCCACAACACCGTCCCTCGATTCTACAGCTGACCGGCATATAAACAAGCATTCACGAATCTAAGTGCCCTAGAATCCGTAGTCAACTCGAGCATAGGCAACAGAATAACGCCAGCGGCGGCATATGGATCCGAACCCGCCCCAATGCAGCGATCTGCTCGACCCGCGCGTGACGCCAGCGCTACAAATCAGAGATTGGATACGGCAAAAAAAAATTGGTTGAATCGGATCACTCACATGCGCGCGACGCTTCCGGTGATCCAAAACGATCCCGCTTCCAACTGCACGAAACGGCGGCGATTAGCCCGAGGGAAACGAAATTGGTAAAGGCGCCGGGATCGAGTAGAACGGATAGTATTAGTTTCTGATGGAATCGGATCTGGGAGGAAGACCGTGTGTTACCGTAGGGGGAGACGACGACGGTGAGGTCGAGGGCGGGGCGGGGCGGCGAGAATGAACGGAGGTCGAGGGCTGCAGACCGAACGAGGAAGGAGAGGCGATGAAGAAGCTTCCCGAAGGTAGGGGTGGAGCTGGGGACGAGGCCGTTGGGCTGGTCTGGACGGCCCGAATAGCTGGTCGGGCTGAGAATCAGGAACTAGATATCCTTTTCTGAGCAAATCTGGGACACAATTGCGGCCTTTATTTAGGCCATTCTGAATGAAACTGGGCTTTGTAAATCTTGTTTGGTAAGGCCCAGCGCATCTTTAACCATCGTACTTTGGTTCGGTTCGGCCTATGCATACCGGCTTCCCGTTTATATTCTGTCTTCTGTTGGGTTTTCTTGATTGGTCATGATTTGTGGAGAAAATTGTAAAATAAACCCATCACATTTGGAAAAACTACAACTCCTTCGCTTCATATTAATGGATGTCTATTCTAAATATTTAATTAGATACATATAAATCTAAATAAAGTTGAGGTCATTAATATAAACGGGAGAAAATACAAACAACTACCACAATACATTATTTTGGCAAAAATCATCGCTATTGATAACTCTGTTTTGGTGAATTAATAAAGCTCACGATTTTCTTTTTAAAATTTAATTTTTTATCAACTTTTTCCAAAGTTTAGTTTTAGATTTTTCAGCCACGTGTTTGTAGCCGCCACACTTTGACTTGACAAAATGTGGTTGTGAACCAAACATGTGACTGGAAAATTTGGGTGATGTTTGGTTCACATCCACCTTTTGTGAAGCTAAAATTTGGAAGTCGCGGTTTAGTTGCAATGTATTTATTTTTGGCCCACTTTGACTTACCATACTTTATGGCATGTATGGCCTATTTATCAGATTTAAAATTTTGGCCAACTTTTGTCAAAGTTTGATTCAACCTTTATGACTGACCACACTTTGGCTTGGTATAATGTGGATGTGAATCAAACATGCTTGTGAAGCCAAATTTTGATAAAAGTTGGCAAATAAATAGAGTCTATGACAAATAGGTCATTGTTGGAATTATGCCCTAGAGGCAATAATAAAGATGTTATTATTATAATTCTTGTTCATGATAATGTTTATATTCCATGCTAGAATTGTATTAAGCGGAAACTTTAATACTTGTGTGGTTTGTGAACAACATTGTGTCCCTAGTACGCCTCTAAGGACTAGCTCATTGATTAATAATGGTTAAGGTTTCCTAACCATGGACATGAGTTGTCAGTTAATAATGAGAACATATCATTGGGAGAATGATATGGTGGACAGACCCAAACTAAGCGAAGCAATTAGATCGTGTCATTGTGTTCGTCTTTGCGAAGCTTTTCTTATGTCAAATATTGTATTCCTTAGACCATGAGATAATACAACTCCCTGGTATCGGAAGAAAGCTTGGAGGTCATCAAACTTCATCCTATGAGAGGGTGATCATAAAGGTGTCTCTCAGGTGATCGGAAAGTATCTGTTGGGTTGTATGTATCGAAATGGGATTTGTCCCTCCCAAGTCGGAGAGATATACTTCGGGCCCACTCGGTAATCGATATCAACACCGCTTGCAAGCATGTGGTTAAGGAGTTAATCAAAAAGTGATATCGGATTACGGAACGAGTAAAGTACTTGCTGTGAACGAGATTGAACTAGGTATGACGGTACCGACGATCGAATCTCGGGCAAGTAAAATATCGCGAGACGAAGGGAATATATATATGGGATTGATTGAATCCTGACATCGTGGTTCATCCGATATGATCATCGATGAATGTGTGGGAGTCAATATGGGTTTCCAGACCCCGCTGTTGATTATTGATAGAAGATCATGTCTGCATATTCTCGAACCCGCAGGGTCACACACTTAACGTGTCTCGACGCTAGGATAGATTGGATGATTGGTTTATGAGTTTTTGTTCGGAGTCTCGGATGGGATCCGGGACATCACGAGAGGTTCCGGAGTGGTCCGGAGAATAAGATTCATATAAGGCAGTGTAGTTTTTGGAGTTCGGAATTGTTCCGGGTTAATCGGTATTGTACCGGAAGCTTCTAGAACCTTCCGGAAGGGGACCAATGTGGCCCCACCTTCCGGGAGGGGGCATGGGCCGATGATGGAGTGCCCTGGCCGCATTGGGCCAGGGGCACAAGGCCCCATAGGGCCCAGCCGGCCAAGAGAGGTTTAAACTCGAGATAGACCTTCTAGAGGGGGGTTTCCTTGCCCCCCACTCCTTATCCTTTGGGGCCGCCGGTTTGGGCTTGGGGGAGGGGCTAGGGCTGCGCCCCCCTCTATATAAAGAGGGGTGGGGGCGCACCAACCCCCTACACCTTCCCCTCCAACCCTAGCCGCCCTGCTGCCCTTCCTCTCTCCCTCCCGACTGCTTGTAGGCGAAGCCCTGTTGCAGAAATTCTCCACCATATACACCACGCCGTCGTGTTGTAGATCCAATCCGTATCTCCACCATACTTGCTGGTCCGAGGAAGGAGGAGACGTCGAGGTGCCGCACGTTTGCATCTCACGGAGGCATCGCCACTTGTGGTGCTAGATCGGATCGGATCGCGAGGAGGAAAAGCGAGTACGACTACATCACCCACGTTCCGACGAACGTTCCGCTGTGCGAATCTTCAAGGGTATGAAGATCTAATCCAATCTCTCTCGTTGTTTGCATCTCCTAGATTAGATCTTGGCTTTCCCTCTGTTTGCATCCGTAGAAAATTTTGATTTACTATGTCGCGAAACCCTTGAGTGGTATCAGAGCTAGATCTATGCGTAGATGTGTTTCACGAGTAGAACAACATGTTTGTTGTGGGCGTTGATGTTTTCTGTTGCAAGCCTCTTGTTTGTGTTCTTCTTATGACGCGGGATAGTGAGATTGAAGCGGTCCAGGCCAACCTTACGCGACGTCGTTCGCGAGACCGGCTCCGCACTTGACGTGTGGCTTGTTCCACACATGCGGCTGGTGGATGTCAGTTTCTCTCACTATAGTTGTCATGGGACTAACACCGGAGTTTGGCAACCATAATATCACCGTTGTGGCTTTCCGTAGGTAAGAATCGTTCTTAGCATCTACTCCCATAAGCCACGTAAAACATGCAACAACAAAGTAGAGGCGTCTAACTTGTTTTTGCAGGGAGTGTTTTCTGTGATATGGTATGGCCCAAGATGTGATGTATATAATGTATGCGATGATCATGTTTTGTAATGTTTCACGACTTGCATGTCGATGAGTACACAACCGGCAGGAGCCATATGGTTGTCTTTATAATTGTGTATGACCTGTGTGTCAACTTCTTATGCGCCATGTAATAGTTTCACTTTATCGCTAAGTAGTTAGCAATAGTTGTAGTTGCTATTCGTGGTGGAGGCAATCATGGTGGAGTGATGAAGATCATGCCGGAACGCACAAGATGGAGATCATTGCGCGAATATTGGCTATACCATGTCACATAAAGTTATATGCATGTGATGTTTATCCTTTTATGTATCTTATTATGCTTAGATCGCGACGGTAGCATTATAAGATGATTCCTCACTTAAAGATCAAGATAAAAACTGTGTTCTCCCCAAGTATGCACCGTTGCGAAAGTTCGTCGTGTCCAAGTATCACGTGATGATCGGGTGCTATAGAATCTACGCTCACATACAACGGGTGCAAGCCAGTTTTGCACACGCGGAAATACTCGGGTCTAACTTGACGAGCCTAGCATGTACAGACATGGCCTCGGAACACAAGAACCGAAAGGTTAAGCATGAGTCATATGAATGATATGATCGACACTTCGTTGTCCACCATTGAAACCACATCTCTTCTCGTGATGATCGGATTAGGTGTGGTGAATTTGGATCATGTTCACTAAACAACTTGAGGGATGTTGAATTTAGTGGGAGTTCATCTAGTAATTTGATTAAGTTGAACTATTTATCATGAACATAGTCTAAAGTTGTACTTGCAAATACTGTAGATCACATGGCCAAGTCCAACTTCAACTTCAACGTTTTTGCTGAGAAGGAAAAGCTTAAAAACAATGGGTCTAACTTCACCAATTGGTTCCGCAATCTAAGAATCATTCTCTCTGGCGGTCAAAAGGACTATGTCCTTGGGAAAGCGTTAGGTGACCTCCCTGCTGCAACTGCGCCGGCTGATGAGAAAGCTGTCTATCAGTCGCGCAAAGATGATTATGGTGTGATTAAGAGCACCATGTTGTTTGCTATGGAACCGGAACTTCAAAATCGTTTTGAAGACTATCCCGGGCCCTTTGAGATTCTCGAAGAGCTGAAAACCATGTTTCAGACTCAGGCCCGTTCTGAGAGATATGAGATCTCTGAGAAGTTCTTTAACTGCAAGATGGAGGAAGGGAGTTCCGTTAGTGAGCACGCCATTAAGATGACGGGCTACACTCAACGCCTTGAGCAACTGGAATGCACGATTCCAGAGGAGCTCAAGATTGACAGGGTTCTGCAATCACTCCCTCCCAGCTACAAAAGTTTTGTAGTGACTCACAATCAGATTGGTTCCACTGATACGATCACCGAGCTCTTCGCAAAGCTGAAGGCCGCGGAAGTGGACATCAAAAAGGATAATCATGTGTTGATGGTCAACAAGCCCACCTTTAAGAAAGGTAAGGGAGCAAAGAATCCCTTCAAGAAGGGCGGCGGCAAGCGCAATGCCCCTGCTGAGAAGAAGCTCAGGTCTGGTCCCAAGCCGGACACTGAGTGCTTCTATTGCAAGGACAAGGGTCACTGGAAGCGCAACTGTCAGAAGTACTTAGCGGACAAGAAGGCTGGCACCATCAAAGTTATATTTGATATACATGTTATTGATGTTTTCCTTACTAGCCCTCGTTGTAGTGCCTGGGTATTTGATACCGGTTCAGTTGCTAATATTTGTAACTCGAAACAGGAGCTACGGAATAGACGACGGCTTGCGAGGGATGAGGTGACGATGCGCGTTGGCAACGGATCAAGAGTTGATGTGATGGCCGTCGGCACGCTCTCCTTAGTTTTACCTTCGGGATTAGTTTTAAACCTTAATAAATGTTATTATGTGCCTGCGTTGAGCATGAACATCATTTCTGGATCGTGTTTATTGCAAGACGGTTATTCATTTAAATCGGAGAATAATGGTTGTTCTATTTAAATGAGTAACATCTTTTATGGTCATGCATCTCTTGTGAATGGTTTATTTCTTCTAAATATCGAAAGGGATGAAACACACATCCATAACATTGAGGCTAAGAGATGCAAAGTAGATAGTGATAATACTACTTATTTGTGGCACTGTCGTCTAGGTCATATTGGATTAAAGCGCATGAAGAAACTCCATTCTGATGGACTTTTGGAGTCTCTTGATTTTGAATCATTTGACACATGCGAACCATGCCTCATGGGCAAGATGATCAAAACCCCGTTCTCTGGTATGATGGAGCGAGCAACAGACTTGTTGGAAATTATACATACCGATGTATGCGGACCGATGAGTGTTTCGACGCGCGGTGGATATCGCTATTTTCTCACTTTTACCGATGACTTAAGTAGATATGTGTATATCTATTTAATGAAACATAAATCTGAAATGTTTGAAAAGTTCAAAGAATTTCAGAATGAAGTGGAGAACCATCGTAACAGAAAGATTAAGTTTCTACGATCCGATCGTGGAGGTGAATATTTGAGTTATGATTTTCTCACGCATCTTAAAGCAAGTGTAATCGTTTCACAACTCATGCCACCCGGAACACCACAGCGCAATGGTGTGTCTGAACGCCGGAATCGAACCTTATTAGATATGGTCCGATCAATGATGTCTCTTACTGATTTGCCGTTATCATTTTGGGGTTATGCATTAGAACCCGCTGCATTCACTTTAAATAGGGCACCATCTAAATCCGTTGAGACGACGCCGTATGAACCGTGGTTTGGTGCTAAACCTAAGTTGTCGTTTCTTAAAGTTTGGGGATGCGAAGCTTACGTCAAGAAGTTGATGCCGGACAAGCTCGAACCCAAAGCGGAGAAATGCGTCTTCATAGGATACCCTAAGGAAACTATTGGGTATACCTTCTATCACAGAACCGAAGGCAAAGTGTTTGTCGCAAAGAACGGTTCCTTTCTTGAGAAGGAGTTTCTCTCGAAAGAAGTGAGTGGGAGGAAAGTAGAGCTAGATGAGGTTATTGAACCTTCTCTTGAGTTGGAGAGTAGCGCAGCACCTGAAATTGCTCCAGTGCCGCCTGCACCAATTATAGAGGAAGCTAATGACAAGGATCATGAAGCTTCGGACGATGCTGCTACTGAACGACGCAGGTCGACAAGGTCGCGTGCCCCTCCTGAGTGGTACGGCAACCCTGTCTTGACTGTCTTGTTGGTAGAAGACAGTGAACCTACGAACTATGAGGAAGCGATGATGAGCCCAGACTCTGAGAAATGGCTAGAAGCCATGAAATCCGAATTGGGATCCATGAGCGAAAACCAAGTATGGACTTTGGTGGACCCTCCTAGCGACCGAAAGGCCGTTGAGTGCAAATGGATTTTCAAGAAAGGTTTTCGACAAGTTCAAGGTGTTGACTACGATGAGACTTTCTCTCCCGTAGCGATGTTTAAGTCCATTCAGATTTTATTAGCAATTGTTGCGTTTCATGATTATGAAATATGGCAGATGGATGTCAAGACTGCTTTCCTCAATGGAAAAATTGATGAAGAGTTGTATATGATGCAACCTGAAGGTTTTGTCGATCCTAAGGATGCTGATAAAGTATGCAAACTTCAGCATTCTATTTATGGACTGAAGCAAGCATCTCGGAGTTGGAACCTTCGTTTTGATCAAGTGATCAAGAGCTTTGGATTTGTTCCAAATTGCTACGAAGCTTGTATCTACAAGAAAGTGAGTGGGAGCTCGGTGACGTTTCTGGTACTATATGTGGATGACATATTGATTATTGGAAATGACATCAACATGCTTAACGATGTGAAGAGTTATTTGAACAAGTGTTTTTCAATGAAAGACCTAGGTGAAGCTGCTTATATATTGGGCATCAAAATCTATAGAGATAGACAAAGATGCCTGATAGCTTTAAGCCAGAGTACATACCTAGACAAAGTTCTGAAAAGGTTCAGAATGGATAAGGCAAAGAAAGGTTCAGTGCCTATGTTGTCAGGTAAGATATTGAGCAAGGCTCAGTGTCCAGCTACGGTAAATGATAGGGAAGCTATGAGCAAAGTGCCTTATGCCTCGGCCATAGGTTCGATCATGCTGTGTACTAGACCGGATGTGTCCAATGCTCTTAGTTTGACGAGCAGATATCAAAGTGATCCAGGAGTGGAACACTGGACAGCCGTGAAGAACATCCTAAAGTACCTAAATAGAACTAAAGAAATGTTCTTAGTCTATGGGGGTGATGAACAGCTCGTCGGAAAAGGTTACGTCGACGCTAGTTTCGACACCGACAAGGATGATTCTAAATCTCAGACAGGATACATGTATATTTTGAATGGAGGAGCTGTGAGCTGGAGAAGCTGCAAGCAAAGCGTGATCGCGGGATCTACAGTAGAAGCGGAATACATGGCTGCTGCAGAAGCGTCAAGTGAAGGAGTTTGGATCAGAAACTTCATCACTGAACTTGGCGTGGTTCCAAGTGCATTGGACCCACTGGAGATATTGTGTGACAACACTGGCGCCATAGCACTCGCTAAGGAACCAAGATATCCTCCAAAGACCAAGCATATCAACCGCAAGTTTCATATAATCCGAGATTATATAGCAGATGGAGATCTGAAGATTGGCAAAGTACATACAGATCTGAATGTCGCAGATCCGTTGACTAAACCTCTTCCACGTGTAAAACATGATCAGCACCTCAGTGCCATGGGTGTGAGATTGTTGCCAAATGTAAACTAGATTATTGACTCTAGTGCAAGTGGTAGACTGTTGGAATTATGCCCTAGAGGCAATAATAAAGATGTTATTATTATAATTCTTGTTCATGATAATGTTTATATTTCATGCTAGAATTATATTAAGCGGAAACTTTAATACTTGTGTGGTTTGTGAACAACACCGTGTCCCTAGTACGCCTGTAAGTACTAGCTCATTGATTAATGATGGTTAAGGTTTCCTAACCATGGACATGAGTTGTCACTTAATAATGAGATCATATCATTGGGAGAATGATATGGTGGACAGACCCAAACTAAGCGAAGCAATTAGATCGTGTCATCGTGTTCGTCTTTGCGAAACTTTTCTTATGTCAAATAGTGTATTCCTTAGACCATGAGATAATACAACTCCCTGGTATCGGAAGAAAGATTTGAGGTCATCAAACTTCATCCTATGAGAGGGTGATCATAAAGGTGTCTCTCAGGTGATCGGAAAGTATCTGTTGGGTTGTATGTATCGAGATGGGATTTGTCCCTCCCAAGTCGGAGAGATATACTTCGGGCCCACTCGGTAATCGATATCAACACCGCTTGCAAGCATGTGGTTAAGGAGTTAATCACAAAGTGATATCGGATTACGGAACGAGTAAAGTACTTGTTGTGAACGAGATTGAACTAGGTATGACGGTACCGACGATCGAATCTCGGGCAAGTAAAATATCGCGAGACGAAGGGAATATATATATGGGATTGATTGAATCCTGGCATTGTGGTTCATCCGATATGATCATCGATGAATGTGTGGGAGTCAATATGGGTTTCCAGACCCCGCTGTTGATTATTGATAGAAGATCATGTCTGCATATTCTCGAACCCGCAGGGTCACACAATTAACGTGTCTCGACGCTAGGATAGATTGGATGATTGGTTTATGAGTTTTTGTTTGGAGTCTCGGATGGGATCCGGGACATCACGAGAGGTTCCGGAGTGGTCCGGAGAATAAGATTCATATAAGGCAGTGCAGTTTTTGGAGTTCGGAATTGTTCCAGGTTAATCGGTATTGTACCGGAAGCTTCTAGAACCTTCCGGAAGGGGACCAACGTGGCCCCACCTTCCGGGAGGGGGCATGGGCCAACGAGGGAGTGCCCTGGCCGCATTGGGCCAGGGGCACAAGGCCCCATAGGGCCCAGCCGGCCAAGAGAGGTTTAAACTCGAGATAGACCTTCTAGAAGGGGGGGTTTCCTTGCCCCCCACTCCTTATCCTTTGGGGCCGCCGGTTTGGGCTTGGGGGAGTGTCTAGGGCTGCGCCCCCTCTATATAAAGAGGGGTGGGGGCGCACCAACCCCCTACACCTTCCCCTCCAACCCTAGCCGCCCTGCTGCCCTTCCTCTCTCCCTCCCGACTGCTTGTAGGCGAAGCCCTTCTGCAGAAATTCTCCACCATATACACCACGCCGTCGTGTTGTAGATCCAATCCGTCTCTCCACCATACTTGCTGGTCCGAGGAAGGAGGAGACGTCGAGGTGCCGCACGTGTGCATCTCACGGAGGCATCGCCACTTGTGGTGCTAGATCGGATCGGATCGCGAGGAGGAAAAGCGAGTACGACTACATCACCCACGTTCCGACGAACGTTCCGCTGTACGAATCTTCAAGGGTATGAAGATCTGATCCAATCTCTCTTGTTGTTTGCATCTCCTAGATTAGATCTTGGCTTTCCCTCTGTTCGCATCCGTAGAAAATTTTGATTTACTATGCCGCGAAACCCTTTAGTCATATGGCCAATAAAGTGTGGCAAGCCAAAGTGTGAAAAAAATAATATTCCAACAAAATTTTGGCTGCCAAAATTTGGCTTGACAAATTATGTCCGATGATCCAAACAGCCCCACACCTAAGAGCATCTCCAGTCGCCCCCCACCCCCATATGGCGTTTGGGAATCACTGTTTTTGCGACGTATGTGGGGTGACGATGTTGTGTCGAGGCACACGGTTGGCCGCCTTGCTCTGCAACGTCCACAATAACCCCACCTCACCCCCCCATAAACCCACCCCACGCGAAACGTTTTGATTCACAAAGAACCATATATTTTTAACAGGTTTTGATCATATAAATAAATAAAAACTCAACAAGTTCAAGAAGGCAAACTCAAATAAGATAATTATACAAGTTCTGGACCATAACTTAAACACATAATAAAACTAGATGTTTCCTTTGAGCCTCCAGAAATGTTTTACCAAATCATCTTGCATATGGCGATGATTATTGTGTCCTTGATATCCTCACGCATGGCGAGGAAAGCTGCAAACTAGGCCGGCACCTGGTGATCAATTGCCACAAGAGGACTTTGAATATGGTTCACCGACAAGCATTGGAGTAGCACGTTGATTCATAACTTCCCACATATGATATTTATACCAGGTAACTAAAGAGCAAGGTAACGGATCTTGGAGTACACATATTCGCTCCACATCCTTTCTAAAAGCTTTCTGGCGGTGAGCAAACCAATATATTTTCCGCGCAATAGGGTTTGAGATTGTCTTTACAAATATCGACCATCTTGGATAACTTCCATCCGCTAGGTAGTATCTCTTGGTGTATTGGTGTCCATTAATTTCATAGTTGTAGACAAGGTGGAGCATGGCCTTCAACAAGTTTATCGAACATATTCAAGTACTACAGCATGTTGATGTCATTTGCAGATCATGTCATAGCAAAAAAAGCACGCTAAATCCACGGATCTTGATGTGCCACTACCTCGAGTAGAACACTACATGATCCTGTATGACGTTATATATTCCTTGCCAAGCAAATGGACAGTGTTTCCATAACCAGTGCATGCAATCAATGTTTCAAAGCATCCTAGGAAATCCTCTCGATGTATTTTGTGCCATTATTCGGGTTGTGTCTTCTTCACTAGGCGTTCTCAAGTAGGTTGGTCAAAATACTTTCACCTATGCCCTGCAAGATCTGTATATGCACTCGATAACTTTGGACTCGACCATGCATAAGTAGTCATTATGCGCATTAGTAAGATCTTCATATACAAGCATCCTCATAGCAGTAGTGCATTTGAATAGAGGGAAAACCTAGCACTCTGGTGCAGTCTTTCTTGCACAATAAATAGTCGTCGCCCCCCCTGGCGCCAACCACCAGCTTCATGAACAAGTTCCTCTTCATAATGAAACGCCGCCGGAATGTCACTTCACCATGGGTTGGGTCACTAATGAATTAGTCGACATACATCATGCAATAGACCTCCAGCCTTTGCCTTGGCTTGCGCTTGCGGCGCCCTAGCTTCGATCCTCCATGATGCGGTTGTGCATCCCGAGCTTGCAATCTAGGGGACAAGAGAGAATCATCAAATGCTATTCATCATCGATACGGTGACCCAGCATACCACTTCATGTGTAGTACACTATAGTCGTTGACATGACACTCACAGAACACCATTCCGTAAATATCACATCCCTCAGAGTGGTACAACAGAAACAATGTGGGTCCATATTACAAACATTCGCACATTATTATTATTACAATACTAGAAGTTCAAGACTTCAAAAGATTCAACTTACAAACCAAAATATAAAGTATTTCAGCGGAATTTAAAAGTAGCAACTCCGGTTAGGAGTTGAGCTCAGCAGCTTATTCTATAGAGTTCATGTTGCTCGACTCCATTAGTTACTAGTACTAACTAGGTACTTAGTTGGACTCGTTATCGTCAACCCCGTAGTGGATTTCGTAATCACTCCTTCCACACCTCCGGACAGATCGGGTTCCTCGTAGAACACATCTTCTTGAAATTTTGCTACATACATTGGCACATCTTCGGGATCCTCAGAGTCTAAGCAAGGGATCAAAGGAAAGAATGAGTAACAGTGTTACCCAACAAGTTCATTATACGCAAGGTGGGAAGTTTGATGCTCTAACTACCACCTCGGATTATAAATCCTTGGCACTATGCAATTTTTGTAAATCTTTCTTCAAAGATTGATTTTATTCTGAAAAACTATGACAATCAGCCTTCACAGGTTGACCAGAACTTTCATGGAGTTCCTTTCCTGCTGCGTTCTAGCTCCTTCCCAAAACAGGGAGTAACAAGTTAGAATTCTTAAACTCTGTAGAGGTGCGTTACTTTACCCATGAGAGATCAAATCCTTGTTGCATAACTGGGCGTACTTTCCCGTCCACAATTCCATGATGTGGGGCCCAGTAGTTGGTCCAAGTCAATCACTGCCCCTTCGCGACCCCGCATGCCTCCTTGGTGTACACCATGCCCACATAATGAATTACGACAATGGTTTGTACAAACCGTTAGATGCCAGAACTATCGTGGGACGATGAGGGTTCCCACCCATATGCTACATATCCTCTATGAATTACCAATTAATATGCATGCTACGAGGATAACAGCCACGACCTGCACATCCGGCTTCATGCGATAGGAAGAAGATACAGTTGACTTCTCTGTCCCATTCCAAATCTCATGGCTAACGCGTAATATACGACGCTAGAATCAGTGATGTCAGGGGTTATTAAGTCCCTACTTGATCATCATTGTTTAAAATAGAACCCTAAGTTCTATTGCTCCATTATATCACCACTTAGGATGATATCTATGATTTCTTTATTTGTGAAAATAATATTTTCTTTCTTTTATATCATATATGATAACACACAAATTTGCAAATACTTTGATAAAGACTCTTCAAAGGACATGAGCAAGTGATGAACTTGCCTTGTGACGGCAAGGTAGTGAAGTCTGATGCTTGCACTGGACCTTGAGCTTCTATGTCTACAAAAACATCATTATTGCCCGGTAAGGACAATATTTAAAGAAGCAAAATGATTATGCAATAATGTAATGCATCATTTAACTTGATATGCATTCACCCCATTATTATAAAAAATTATTTTTAATAATAAAGGATTTATAAATATTACTTTTTAATATTTATAACATATATTGAATTATTTTATTTCCCCTTTATTTGAATTTTATTGATTTAATAATTCTTTTAGGAATTATCAATTAAGCATTAAAAATTGTTACTAAATATATATTTAGTATTTTGCAAAAAATACTACAATATTAATACATAATGAAAGTGAATTTTAATTAATTTTATCACCTTTCAATAATTTTGTAAAATTCCATAAGGAATATATAATTTACAAAATTCCTAATAAGATTTAAATGTCTAAAATTTTATATTTTAATTTATTTGGTTAGTGTGGATTATTGTGAATCCAAAAATATTTTATTTTATAATTTTTGGACTTTTATTTTATTTTCCAGAATTTAATTAATTCCAGGGGTATTTTGGTCTTTTCCTATTTATTAGAATAGGTCTTAAAAGATTTCTGGGTTGGCTTATTATTATTGGGCCCTAGTGTCCCATTAGACATAGTCAAAAATGACTACCCCGAAGGGTCTGGCCCAAGTCAGCCCACTCCACTACTGCCTCTCTCCCTCGAGCTCATTCTCTCCTCCTCTAACCTTGACCCCGTGGTCGGTGATGTTGCTGTCGGCAATTCCCGCCTCCGTGGGTCGTTCTGGTCGCTGCCGTGGTGCAACAGGAGGTTGTCGACGACGCTCGTCCTTTCTATCCAACTGGATTTGGGTATGGGGCTCTCCTGTGACGGATCGATGTCGTTCCGAACCCTAGGGTTTGGGGGTTAGCGTGGATCCTGGTGCTGCCGCCGTCGTTGTGCGTCGTGGTGATGCTCCTCGCCTCTATGTGTGTTCATGGTCGCCGCCGTGGCACCGTATGGGTTGCAGCTCCCCTCCTGGGGTGCTCCCCGTGCCGCCATGGTCATCGGCCCCTCTGCTTCCTCTTCTAGTCTTCAGCGAGGACCTTTGGTGAGTTCTATTCCTCTCCCCTAGTGCTCTCTGTGCTTGCTGATCCGATGCTAAATGTTGGTAGTGACCTCTCTGGTTACTATCTTGTTCTGATTAAGATGATTATTCCATTTAGGGTTCTTATCATGTGATTGATAACATACTGGATGAATTAGATCATGTGTGGATGATCTGTAAGCATGTTAAATGGTTATTGGCCCGAGGCTTGTTGCTTGAGATGAACTATAATGTTTCTGGTGGCTGATTAGATGCTTTTATGCTTGGATTGCATATGATTCAGATGGCATAGTTTCTTTGGAATTCATGCTTGGTAAAGTCAGTGGCTTGATAACTTTCCACTGTCATTTCTGGGTTTCTGGTCATGATTATGGTGTGATGAAATCACTGTCTTAGTGTTGTTGGCTTAGAAATTAATATGTGGTTTGAGATCACAATGATCTCAAACAGTACAGGTAAACATTGAAATGTTTTTTTTATGATTCCTGTCAAGAAAATGATTAGTAGATTGATTTATTGAATCTGTGATGATTGGATGTTTATCTTGATGCATATAGAATTGTTATTATGACACCATCTTGGTATGCCACACAAGATTGATTCTTATTCATTGATTGGGTTGGTTTAAGCTTAAGACAAGCTTGGCTTCATAAGATAAATAGAAATGTTCTTCTTTGAAACCCCTAAGACCAATGATGTTGGTTTGAGGCTTACGGTGTTAGGCCTTCTCTAGTTGATTCATATAGATAGTCTTGGTAGTGGTACCAGCTATTGTTTCTTGAATCAAAGCTTGGAGAAAATGATAGTAAGCTTGATCATTATCTGGATCCAAAGGATTAGTTTCTAAGGTGCTACCCTTACTTTAGGGATGTGCCTAGAAATTAGATCTTAGCTATATTTATGCTTGAACAGTAATATATAGCTTGACAACCAGAGCAATGATGTTGTTCTAAGCTCTGGTTGGATCCTTGTACTTTGTTGTTTGCTTTTAGAGTTTAAAATCTCTATGATGGATTCACCCCACTTGGGTGCTTTCTGAGATTTTGTTCATAAAACAACACATGATTCTATCTAGATAAGATTATTAGATCATGTGAGGGTTTTATGATGCTCACCAAAAAATTTGATGACTGTGGAGTAATGTGGTGATGATCTTGATCTGGTTTTGCTGGACTCCTGTGCTTGCCCTTGAGCTAGCCTGCTCCTCCTAGATCCTGGACTTGATATTGCTGTCCACCTGATCCTTCCCCCTCCTTATGTCACCATCCTGGTGATGTGATATAGGCTTTGGTTGGTTTGGTTGCTGGCTGTTGTGCTTGTTTTAGCTATTGTCTAAGCTGGTTGTTCTTGTGTGTGCAGTGAAGAGATGTACTAGTGTGCTTCTCCACGACTGTGCTGCTAGTTTTGTGAGTTTGGACTGTGATGTGGAGCTGACAGCACACCACATGCATTTAGTTGTGTGTCCTGCTTGTGTGCTTGCTGTGCACTTGTGTATATGTTCAGAATTTTGAAATTGATTATTATCTGGTTACTTTTACCTAGCTGGTGAAACTTGTCCCTCTTGGCTGTCATTTGACTTCTGGCTTAAAATTTATGAAATATTGATTCTTTCAAATTGGTGAAACTTGTCCCTTTTATAATTTCTCAATGATGAACTTGTTCAGTGCACCTCACTGACATGTCTGAGAGAAAAACAATACTAAACCTAACTTTCTTTTTTCTATTTAGTTTCTGTTTGTTTTGCAGGTACAGATTTAAAGTGAAGATTTTATTTTAGGTTTATGCGGTGACCCAGCATACCACTGCATGTGTAGTACACTATAGTCGTTGACATGACATCCAAAGAACACCGCTCTATAAATATCACATCCCTCAGAGTGGTACAACAGAAACATTGCGGGTCCATATTACAGAAGTACACACATTATTATTACAATACTGGAAGTTCAAGACTTCCAAAAGATCCAACTTACAAACCAAAATATAAAGTGCTCAGCGGAATTTAAAAGTAGCAACTCCGACTAGGAGTTGAGCTCAACAGCTTATTCTATAGAGTTCATGCTGCTCGGCTCTGTTAGTTACTACTAACTAGGTACTTAGTTGGACTTGTTCTCATCGACACCGTAGTGAATCTCGTAATCCACTCCTTCAACTCCTCCGGACAGATCAGGTTCCTCGTAGAACACATCTTCTTGGCATTCGGCTGCATACATTGGAACGTCTTCGGGATCCTCAGTGTCTAAGCAATGGATCAAAGGAAAGGATGAGTAACAACGTTACCCAACAAGTTCATTATATGCAATGTGGGAAGTTTGATGCTCTAACTACCACCTCGGATTATAAATCCTTGGCACTATGCAGTTTTTTGTAAATCTTTCTTCAAAGATTGATTTTACTCTGAAAAACTATGACAATCAGCCTTCACAGGTTGACCAGAACTTTCATGGAGTTCCTTTCCTGCCGCGTTCGTAGCTCCTTCCCGGAACAGGGAGTAACAAGTTACAATTCTTACACTCTCGAGAGGTGCGTTACTTTACCCATGAGAAATCAACTCCTTGTTGCACAACCGGGCGTACTTTCCCGTCCACAATTCCATGATGTGGGGCCCAGTAGTTGGTCCAAGCCAATCACTTCCCCCTTCGTGACCCCGCATGCCTCCTTGGTCACTACAAGGAATATGGCTATATATGACCCTATATTTTCGTCACAAAATCGTCACAATAGTCTGTTTATGACGATTCTATGACGATTTTGAGATCGTCGAAAGCTGGGCGTCGCAAATGAACTATAACGATGATTTTTACGAAATCGTCATAAACGTCTATAACGATTTCGCAACGTCATAACCTCTATGACGATCCAATATCGTCATGGGACATCTAGCCTAGACACGTCAGATCCTACATGGCAGATCCTACGTGGCAGAGAATCAGCCCGATCCATTTCAATCGTTTACATGGGCCAAGCCCAAAATTCAGTCCAGTAATTTCTTCTTGGGAATTCCCGTTTGCTGCTTGGGCCAAGCCCAATATTATGGCCCTTTTATTTTCATGGGCAAGGCCTTTTTAGCTTTCAGTTATTTTTTTATTTCAACCATTTTTGTAGTATTGCTCGCTGCTCCAGTCCACTATTTTTTTTGGGTGATGGCCTTTTTAGAGCCCAACTGACATTCAGATCATTTCTAAAGTACAGGCATTAAATAATCGATAGTTCGATAAGCATGGCCCAGATCACATTCATTATATTACAATCAAACATAAACCAGAAATACAAAACAACTACAAAAGTAAAATGTAGATATAACTATACAATCAGACATAATTAACAAAACCCAAGAATACAACTATTCCATAGTACAAAACACCCACAAACATACAACTAGCCATAAACTCCCAGGAAGTTACAACCAGCATCAACTATTTGCTGACTATGAAGCTTCTGCTTATTTTACCTTCATCCTGGAGCTCCTGTAAAAGAAATGAAAGTGTGGTAATGGTTGTTAGTTGGAAAAGAAAGCAATATCTTGTAAAAATAACATAGATCAGCTAGAAAAATAAACAGATGTAAAGTATTGCCAGCTAGTGATAGAGAAGTACAGTACAATACTCTAAACATATATCTATGAAAGGATTGTAAAAAGCATCGACAGATTATACAACAACCTAAAGCATAGCATTTCGAAGAAAAAACTGGAGCATAGCATAGCAAATATTAGATGAAATTGCTACAGGCTATTCATGATAGAAAGTAGAAACTATATGAACCACTAGGGGTGTAAACGAGCCAAGCTCGAGCGAATACACCTCAGCTCGACTCGAGCTAGATTTGCAACACAAGCTATTTTTGTAGCTCGAGCTCGGCTCGCGAGCTGAAAGACAGGCTCGAATTCGACTCGTCAAAGGATTGCCGAGCTCACAAAGCTCGTTTGTTTTATTTTTAATTTCAAATTAAATTATGTGTTTGATCGTTGGCCTAAAGCGGCACACTGCTCTTCAAAGGTTCTCCACAGGCTCAATATATAGCTGGAACACCACCCTTACCCTCTATCGCTGAGCAGGGTGGGACTAAAAATACTGTCGTGTATGCTACAACCTACAACTGCCTAACACCCGAATTAACTCTGGGTTGTACGAGGCTGCCAAAGCCCAAAATGTTCTCTTGTACCAAGAGGCTAGGCCTGCTATCATTCTTTTGTGTAATCATGAGCTACTAGATGGAAGTGGAACTCTTCTAAAAAAAGATGGAAGTGGAGCAATCAACGATGGATTTCTTCTTTACATGGACTTGAAATTTATTGGGCTAACATAAAAAGAATGACAGGCCTAGGATAGCTCTAAAATATTTATCACAAGTGGACTATCGTAGCTTTTTACCGATCTTGAGCGAACATTCGAGCTCGAGCTCATGAAGCTCGCGAGCCTGATGACATGTTTGAGTTTGGTTTGTTTAGACTTCGAGCCAAACTCGAGTCGAGCAAATAACGAATCGAGTTCAAATGGTTTGTCAAGCTCGAACTTTTTTGACAGCTCTATGAACCACATAAATTTACACAAATAGTTGAAGAGGTTAGTACATGACAAGACAAAAATAGGATAAATAAGAACTACAAAAATAGGATAAATAAGAACAGCAAAATCCTAGCAGGAACAGCAATTTAGCAGAACCTGAGATGGAGAGGGTAGGACAGGCAGATACCTGGGGGCGTAGGCGGGGTCGGAGGCAATGAACTCGTTGACGTCGACGTCGAAGCACTTGGCGAGGGGCTTGTCGCAGCCTAGACCAGCACGTGGAGCGCGTCCAGATCCCGCCTCGTCGGGTCGCGCTACACCACCAGCCCGGCCACCGCCATCGGGAGTCGATGGTGAGCGAGAGGCGTAGGCGCCGACGCCGCAGGCTTGCCCGTACCTCGCATGTAGCTGGTTGTAGAAGCAGATGAGGCGCAACACGGCCTCATCATGTAGCTTGTATGCCCATACAATTTACACAGATATCAGTATCACTTACATCATAGAGACCAAATAGAAAGAACATGAAATGGTGACCATAAAATAACATCATAGAGAAACAACTAGATCCTAATACAAATATATTCAGACCATATCTTCAACATCACAAAGGAACTCTACAAAATATGAGGACCACTTGTGTAGAATCACAGAGTAGAAACAGAGTTATTTCTAGTTTCTGAACATTTTATAATTCCATTATGCAATGGAACCTAGATATTTCAGACTTGCTACTTTCCCCGAACCATTTGTAGTCTAATCTACCAAGTAGAATCTAAGCATTTCAGCAAACAGTACAGCTGCATGAAAAATACTTCAAGTAGAAGTTCTAGAGCCCCTCCATGTCATTCTGACTATCAATTGAGGTGTCGTCCTTATAGTTAAGAAGCAATGGAATTGATAAGTTTAAGCCTTTATTTAAAAGGTAAGTCTACTGACACCATTATACAGGTAAAAGATGAAAAATAACAGCACCCAAATAGTAGCACAACACTGAGCATGTCGATGCAGCAGTCGCCGATCTTGCCGCTGGAGAGGTGAACGAGGTGAAGGCGGAGGTGATCTTGGGAAAACTGATGTTCACTTCGTCCTCCATGATCTGCTATTATCCGCTGAACGGCAGGCAACCAGAGACCTCAGCCACTTCTGCATCCTCCCAGTCCGCTGTCCGGTACTCGCCCCTCATTGCTCCTCCATTATGATTATAACCTGAAAAACACAAGAGATGACAGGACACATACAAGTCAAGTACTCAGTGGAGTAGACAAGTTTCAGAGTAGTGCGAGTAGACTGATTGGGCATCGAAAGCATTGAGGAAGATCATTTTTCAACACTAATATTCATTTTCTCATATACAAAATAGTTCCAGGACTGAACCAAATTCTAGCCTTTCAGGTGTGCTTCATCTACAGCTAACATCAAAAACAAAATAACAACTGAGGATTCCAAGAACTTCATATAACTCTAGTACTTATATGGTTCTCAATTGCTTAGCAAACTTACAACCCGACAAACGAAATCCAGGACCACAACACTCTACATAGGGCAACGTGTGACCTACTGAAGTTCCTAAGACCCTGACGATCTGGAATTAACAAAAGACCAAATATGCTAAGATAGAAATTTCCATTCTTAGTAGGTCAGGTCATTAGAACCGAGCATCTCCATACTTCACAAAACCATTTTAATACTTCACAAAATGCAGCTGTGTATTGGATACAACAAAGGTGGAAAAATTCTTTTGGCAATATAAAATAAGCCATTTCCCAAAGCTCTTAAAAATGAAACTTAGTAGGATTGGCATACATATTGACTCAAGGTTTTCAAAAATATAAGTTGATGCATTACTCTAGCATAAGCAAAATAGAAGCATCACTTTATTGTTCCATATTATACAGTGCCTAACATATTATGAGATATATCATTTGATGTAACTCTATGCAATATCTAGGATAAATTTTATCCTAGATTTTCCATGGCTAAACAATGTTGTAAGAGCACCTTGATGTTTGAAACCATCGGTAGAAGGCCACTCAAGGAAACTAACGTGTATATGCAACAACACAGAGGAGGTTATCCACAATATATATATTATTACTGTAACAAATGTCCCCATCAATGCATAAAAACAGGATCATCAATATTAGATTTATATAATAGATAATAAGCCATACAATAATTATATATTTGCACGACATAAATAGAGTGAACAGCAGAAAACGTAAGTAATTTGAAGCATAGACAATGTAGCTCACATTTACCAACATAAACACATAAGTGACCAAAACCAAGTGAGCTTTCTCTTCTCATCATTCTACTTTTGGCAGAGAAACAAGGCATCAAAATGAATTGAAAAAGTGAAAAGCAATAGAGACCATTTGCTTAATAGAACCACATGGTACACATGGGCCGGCTAATAACTAGGTGTCAAAATCAAGAGCTATGAAGTGTACATTTTGTGCTTCTCAATATACTTACAAATAAACTAGGGTGCGGTAGTTCAGAATGCACTTGGAGCATCTGACAGGCATATATCACTTGAGCACGTAACTTCCACAATCAAATATAACTAAGGGTGCAACACCCTGAGCCTATAGCAATGTATTGCCAAAACAATACCTGAGTTTATCATTAGACGCGACCAAGCAAAGTCATGAGACCAGATAATATATACATTGAGTTGTTCGCCATGGGAAAGGTGATCTTGTCAATGAGCACCAGGAAACAACAAATGTAATGATGGGAATCATGTCGTCAGGAAATTTGGGCTACTGTGTAACAACCCTATAGAGGAGGAAAACAAAAACCAGTTCCGGTTAGTATCATAGCATGCAAAAATATAGTATTACTATTGTGTGCTATTGATGAAGATTGTTGTCACTAGCAAATAAATCACAAAATGTTCTGAAAACAGAAATAAAAATAGCAAAGTACTTGCTCAACGAATGTGATTGGAACAGAATAATGTGTGCCCCGGAACTCAGAGGGGATCAACTATCTTCCACTGACCCGTATAGGCAATACCAACTATTATAATCCCGGTTATATGTCAGCACCACATGAACCAATGAACCATGTAAAGCACATGTTAATTACCGATTCTCATACATGTAGACTAACTACATGTTAAAGGAGGCAAATAGGGCATCAATCTGAATAAGCAACAACACGAGTTAGGGAGGTTCACTGAAACATGTCTACAGAGTAGCCACCAAAGGATTTGGATCCCTTTCACATACGTAGATCTAAGAGAGAAAAAGAGTAGGCCTTGGCATGGGGAATAATTACCGAGACGGAGATCAGATCTTGTTGATCGGGTTGATGCAAGCCTTTATTTCCCGCTTCTAGATCTGCGTGCAAGTCATGTACCTGACTCCTATGGTGGACAACTCAAGCAAGTTCAAGGTAACCGTAGAGGATACATCGACCATGGGAGCCCCTACATTGACAGACCAAGGTTAAGGTGTCGACTGCTTTTTAGACGGCAGCTTCTCAACACAATGGTGGGCTGGGTGGAGGAGATTTCAGGGATGCACGATTTGCCGGTCGGACGGCCCTGGAGCAGCAAGCAGGAATAAGCTCCTCTGAGGCCCAAGCCCCCAACCCTGCGTGGCGCCAATGGAGATCGATCAAACCGACTTCACCACCCCATCCTCCATTAGTAAACTAAAAAATATATCCCACCCCATAAAGGATTCACGAGACGGGGAGGGGATTTGCTCACACGCACCTGGGTCAGTGATAGCGGCGTCCGAACAGTGGCGGAGGAGCGCAAGCGCATGGGCTTGCTCGACGGAGCCTACGAGGTTGGGCCAGGGGACTGAAGTCGGAGGCACCGCGCTAACTAGGGGTCAAGATTGAGTGAGGAGAGGCGGGGGAGGTAGCTCTCCGCCCCTCTCCACTCCCCCTGGCAGAGAGGTGAGGGCGGTGGTGGCCGGAGGTGGGGAGACGCTGGGCTGCGGCGGGTGACGGGGTGGCTGCGGCAGGAAATGTAGGGCGGCGGCGGCGGAGAGAACAATACAGTGGGAGGCGGCGGGGATAGAACTAGGGTTCTTCGGTGGTACTTACAAAAATGATTGGTCAATTGCGCATGACTGGGCGCGAGGAGTGTGGCAAACCGAAATATTTCCAGGACTGCGCGCGATGACTCGATGCCAGGTCATCGATCCATGGCAACTTTCCAAACATCACTATCTCAACCGTCCATCGAGTTCATATCCAACGGCCAATATTGTCCTCTCTTATATCTTGTTGGTTATGACGATTTTATGTATTGAAACTATGACGTTTTTAAGCCAAATCGTCTTAATTATTCAGGGTTTTGACTCTCGCAAACGGCCTATGATCATCTGGTGTGAAATCGTCATAACTCTATGACGATTTTATCTACGGTCACTATCAAGAGGTCATAGGTTGAAACATTTCTTGTAGTGGGTGTACACCATGCCCACATAATGAATTACGACAATGGTTAGTACAAATCGTTAGATGCCAGAACTATCGTGGGACGATGAGGGTTCCCACCCATATGCTGCATATCCTCTACGAATTACCAATTAATATGCACACTACGAGGATAATAGCCACGACCTGCACATCCGGCTTCATGCGAGAGGAAGAAGATACAACTGACTTCTCTGTCCCATTCCAAATCTCATGGATAACACGTAATATACGGCGCTAGAATCACTGATGTCAGGGGTTATTAAGTCCCTACTTGATTACCATCATTGCAATTAGAACACTAAGTTCTATTGATCCATTATATCATCATTTAGGATGATATCTATGATTTATTTATTTGTAAAAATAATATTTTGTTTCTTTTATAGCATATATGATAACACACAATTTGCAAATACTTTGATAAAGACTCTTCAAAGGACATGAGAAAGTGATGAACTTGCCTTGTGATGGCAAGGTAGTGAAGTCTGATGCTTGCATTGGACCTTGAGCTTCTATGTCTACAAAAACATCATTATTGCCCGGTAAGGACAATATTTAAAGAAGCAAAATGATTATGCAAGTAATGTAATGTATTATTTAACTTGATATGTATTCACCCCATTATTATAAAAAGTTCTTTTTAATAATAGAGGATTTATAAATATTACTTTTTAATATTTATAACATATATTGAATAATTTTATTTTATTTCCCTTTTATTTGACTTTTATTGATTTAATAATTCTTTTAGGAATTATCAATTATACCTTAAAGTTGTTATTAAATATTTATTTAGTATTTTTTTAAACACTATAATATTAATACATAATGAAAGTGAATTTTAATTAATTTTATCACCTTCTAATAATTTTGTAAAATTCCATAAGGAATACATAATTTACAAAATTCCTAATAAAATTTAAATGTCTAAAATTTTATATTTTAATTTATTTGGGTAGTTTGGCTTTTGTGAATCCAAAAATATTTTATTTATAATTTTTTGGACTTTTATTTTACTTTCTAGAATTTTATTAAGTCTAGGGGTATTTTGGTATTTTCCTGTTTATTAAAACAGGCCTGGAATTGTTTCTGGGCTGATTATTCTTATTGGGCCCTAGTGGCCCATTTAGTTTTAGACAAAAGGACCACCCCGAAGGGTTTGGCCCAGCTCGACCCACTCCTCACTTCCTCTCTCTCTCCCTCGATCTTATCATCTCCTCCTCTGACCCGACCCCATGGTCGGCGATTCCCGCCGTCGTCGGCCGTTCTGGTCGCCGCCGTGGTGCAATTGGGGGTTGTTGACAACGCTCGTTCATTCCATCCAATTGGATTTGAGCCTGGGGCTCTCCTGCAATGGATCGATGCCTCTCTGAACCCTAGGGTTTGGGTTTTGGCATGTGTTCAAGTGTTGTCGCCATCGTCGTGGTCTCGCTTGTGGTGGTGTGGTGGATTCGTGTGCTGCTGTGGTCGTCGCCGTGGCTGGTGCAGGTTGCAGCGTGCCCTGGGTGCTCCCTATGCCGCCGTGGGTTCGTCGGCCAATATGCTTCCTCTTCAATTTCTTCAGCGAGGACCTACGGTAAATTTGATTATTCCCCCTGGTGCTTTTTGTGCTTGTTGATTCGATGCTAGAGGCCGGCAGTGTCCTCTCTATCTATTGTCTGATTCAGATTAAGATGATCATCCATTTAGGGTTCCTGATATGTGCTTGTTCATGTAATGGATGATTTGAATCATGTTTGGTTAATCTGTATTCATGCTAAATGATTATTGGCCTGAGTCTTGTTGTTTAATATGATAGATGATGTTTCTGGTGGCTTACTAGATGATTTCATGCTTGGTTTGCATCTGATTCAGATGATGTAGTTGTTTGGGAAATATGCTTGGTAAAGCCAATGACTTGATAATTTTCCACTGTTTATTTGATTCAATGTCATGATTATGATAAGATACAACTACTGTCTTAGTGTTATTAGATTGGGAATTAACATGTGGTTTGAGATCATTGAAGTGTAACATAGGAATCTCCTAGTTATGATTCATGTGCTAACAGGAAGATGATTAGTTAGTTGATTATCTGAATCTATGATGATTTACTGTCTTTCCTGATTCATATTGAATTGCTCTTGTGACACCATCATGTATGGCACACAAGTTTGATTCTGAACCATGGATTTGGTTAGTTTATGTTTAAGACAATCTTGGCTTTGAAAGATAAATAGAAATGCTTTTATCTGAATTCCCTAAGACCAATGATGTTGTTCTGAGGCTTAGGGATTTAGATCTTACCTAATTGATTCATCTAGATAGTCCTGGTAGTGGTACCAGTTATTCTTGATTGAATCAAAGCTTGGAAAAATGATAGTGAGCTTGATCATGTTATGAACCCTAAGGATTTGTTCCTAAGGTGCTACCCTTCCTTTAGGGATGTGCCTAGGAATAGATCATACGTATATGTATGATTGAATTGCAGAATATAGTTTGACAACCAGAGCAAGGATGTTGCTCTGAGCTCTGGTTGGATCTTGGTACTTTGTTGTTTGCCTTTAGAGTTTCAGAAATCCCTATGATGGATTCACCTCACTTGGGTGCTTTCTAAGGGTTTGTTTTAGAAAACAACACATGCTTCTCTCTGAATAAGATGATTAGATCATGTGAAGGTTTTATGAATCTCACCATAGAATCTTGCTGTGTGTGGAATAGGTTGGTGATGATCTTGATCTTGATCTGCTGGATCCTTGTGCTTGATCTTGAGCTAGCCTGCTCCTCCTAGCTCCTGGGATTGGCCTTGCAGTCCACCTGATCTATCCCCCTCCTTATGCCACCATCCTGGTGATGTTTGTTTGATTTGGGGCGGTTTGGTTTGGCTGCTGTTCTTGGTTTAGTTGTTGTCTATACTGGTTGTTCTTGTGTGATGTGTAGTGGAAAGATGCACTAGTGTGCTCTTCCACGACTGTGCTTGTGGTATTGTGAGATTGGGCTGCTCTGTGAGCTTGACAACACAGCACATGCATGCTAGTGTGTGTCCTGCCTGTGTGCTTGCTATGCACTTGTGGATATGTTCAGAATTTTTGAACTTACTCTTACCAGGTTACTTTCACCTGGCTGGTGAATTTGTCCCTCTTGGCTATCATTTGACTTCTGGCTTTAAATTTATGAAAGATGGATTCTCTCATATTGGTGAAACTTGCCCCTTTTATATAAATTTCTCAATGATAAATTTGTCAAGTGCATTTCACTTACATATCTAAGAGAAATAATAATAACACTAATCTTCTTTTATTTCTATTTTAGTCTTTGTTTTGCAGGTACATATATATAGATGAAAATTTAGTTTAGGTTTAGTGATATAGAATAGTTAGTAAATATTCCAATGTAATTTTCTTATTCTTTTGTAACTTTCTTTTTTTATTCTTGTAATCTTTATTTTATTCAATTGTAATAAAGATTATATTATTATTAATAAAGAATATTCCTATTCTTGTATATTTACTTTTGTAAGTTATGTGGATGATTCAAATAATCTATAATTTTATATCTTGATTATATATATTAATGATAAGAAATAAACTTTATATTCATTATTGTTTTTCTTTAGATAGAATTCAAGTTATAATATTTATCTCTTAATTGAATTAAGATTCAAAACTTATATCTAATTCACTTGAATTATAATTCAAACACTCAAATCTAATATTTCAATTTCATTTGAAAACACATAACTCCTTAAGATCATCTCAAAGTTTATAACAATCATCCTTTAAGACTAAACCTAATCTCAAAGTATGAAAGAAACATTGATCACTTAAGTTTTTATTTGGCGAAAAATTTACCCACATTTTCACAAATAGATGCATGCAATAATCCATATTCCTAAATCTACCCTTCGTTGGTTCCTAAATGTTGGGATGTTACAGACTTCCCCCTTAAATTAAACTTCGTCCCGAAGTTTGTGGAGATGTACCTGAATAGTTCTGGATAAGCTTTTCTTAAATCCTCTTCTTTCTCCCATGTGGCTTCCCTTTAAGGGTGATGTTCCCACTGTACCTTGCAATATTTGATTGCTCTGTTCCTCAATCTTTTCCAGTTTTCTTCCAAAATCTTACAAGGCCTTTCAATATAGGTCAGGTCTGCTTGTAGTTCTATCTCTTGATGTGTGATTGCATCATCTGGAACTTTTAAACATTTATGAAGTTGTGACACATGGAAAACATTATGCACTTGAGGCAATCTTGATGGTAACTCTAAAGCATAAGCTATAGTTCTGTTTTGACTCGGTATCATGGATGGTCCGATGTATCTTGGACTAGGTTTCCCTTTAACTCCGAATCTTTTTACTCCTTTCATTGGACTTACTTTCAAATAGACCATATCTACTACTTCTGGATGCCATGATCTTCGACTTTGATCCGCATAACTTTTCTGCCTGCTCTGGGCTATTTTCAGTCTATCCCTGATCTTATCAATGATATCTTGTCTTTCCTTGATATAATCTGGCGCAAACTCTTTGCTGCTTCCAGGTTCATACCAAAATATTGGTGATCTACACTTCCTTCCATACAGAACCTCATATGGCGCTACCTTCAGACTACTCTGATAGTTATTATTATAAGAAAATTCTGCTAATGGTAGATGATCTTCCCATGTTCCTCCAAAATCTAGTGCACAAGCCCTTAACATGTCTTCTAGTATTTGATTTGTTCTTTTAGTTTGACCTCCTGTCTCCGGATGATATGTCGTGCTGAAATCTAATTTTGAACCAAGTGCTTCATGCAATTGCTTCCAAAATGCCGAAGTAACACTGATCCCCTATCCGTTACGATCTTTTTGGGTACTCCATGCTTACTTACTATTTCTTTGACATATACTTTAACTAACTTCTCGGCATTATCCTTTTGATTCACCGGAATAATATGTGCACTCTTAGTGAGTATGTCCACAATTACCCATATCATATCCTTCCTTTTTGCTGTCATAGGCAATCATGTAATGAAGTCCATACCTATTTCCTCCCATTTACATTCAGCAATTTCCAAGGGTTGTAATGGTCCTGCTGGACTTTGATGTTCAGCTTTCACCCTTTGACAAGTATGGCATTCAAATACATATTTAGCAATATCTCTTTTCATGTTATTCCACCAGAATAGTTCTTTCAAGTCCATATACATCTTGGTACTCCCTAGATGTATAGAATATGGTGTATCATGTGCTTCTTTGAGTATGACATTTCTAATCTCAGTCACATCTAGAACACATAGACGATCTTTAAACCATAAAGACCCATAATCTCCAAGGCGAAAAACTGATTTTTGCCCTTGAGATATCCTCCGAATTTCCTCAGCAATAAAAGGATCTTCTTCTTGATGTCTAAAAATTTCTTGCTTAAGATCACTGTTCTGCTCTGCAACAACCTGCATAGTAGCTAATCCTCCAAGAACCTCTGTTCTGATGAACTGAAGTTCTAATCTTTCCAAGTCCATTTGTAACTCTTTTGGTAACTCCCTATTGCTTGGCTGAATATCTGCACTTTTTCTGCTTAAAGCATCTGCTACAACATTTGCTTTTCCTGGGGTGTAATTGATTGTTAAGTCATAATCCTTGATTAGTTCCAACCAACGATTCTGACTAATGTTCAATTCCTTTTGAGTGATGACATATTTGAGACTTTTATGGTCAGTGTATAACTCACATCTGGCTCCATAAAGAAAATGCCTCCATCCTTTTAGTGCAAAAACTACTGCTGCTAACTCTAAATCATGAGTTGGATAGTTGACTTCATGTGGTTTCAGCTGTCTTGAACCATAAGCAATCACTTTCTGATCTTGCATTAATACACAACCCAAACCTTCTTTAGATGCATCACAGTATACGGTGAAGTCCTTCCCTGTCTCAGGAACTGCTAAGATTGGAGCTGTGGTTAACCTAGTCTTCAATTCTTGAAAACTTGCTTCACATTTCTCATCCCACTTGAATGGTGTATTCTTCCTTAATAATTTGGTCATTGGTCCAGCTATTTTGGAGAAACCTTCAATGAATCTCCGATAATAACCAGCCATTCCTAAGAAACCTCGAATTTGCTACACATTGGTCGGTGCAGTCTACTCTAGTACTGACTGAACTTTAGATGGATTCACAGCAATTCCATCTCTACTGATCACATGACCGAGGAATTCTACCTCATCAAGCCAAAATTCACATTTACTGAACTTAGGAAGTCTGCAGTGCTATTCTCAAATGATCAGCATGCTCTTCCTTATCCTTGGAATATATCAAAATATCATCAATAAAGACTATGACAAACTTGTCCAAATATGGCATGAAGATCTTGTTCATCAGATTCATGAATATTGTCGGTGCATTGGTCAAACCAAATGGTACTACCAGATACTCATGGTGTCCATATCTTGAGACATATGGTGTTTTTGGAACATCTTCCGGCTTTATTTTTATTTGATGGTATCCAGATCTTAAATCGATCTTTGAAAATACTCCAGATCCTTTTAGTTGATCATACAAATCTTGAATTCTTGGTAAAGGATACTAATTCTTGATAGTCACATTGTTCAGATTTCTATAATCACCACACATCCGTCTTCCACCATCTCTTTTATCCACAAAGATTACCAGTGTTCCCCATGGAGATACACTTTCCTGAATAAATCCTTTTCTAACTAACTCATTAATTTGCTCCTTGAGTTCCTTCAACTCTTTGGGTCCCATCTTATATGGTGCTTGAGCTATTGGTGTTGTACCAGGTATTAAGTCAATGGTGAACTCTATCTCCCGGACTGGTGGCATTCCCGGTAACTCTGTTGGAAAAACATCTTGGAATTCATTAACTACAGTAATCTCTTCCAATTTGACCTCTTTCATTGAGTTCAACTGTAGATCCACCATGATATGACTGTGCTTATCTGCTTGATAAACTATCCTTGCTCCACTTGGAGTTTTGATTGAGGCAGTTTTCTCCTCACAATTTATCTGAGCTCAGTGTTCCATCATCCAATCCATCCCTAGCACTACTGCAATTCCCTTCAAAGGAATCACATAAAGATCTGCGAAATATGTACAACCACAGATCGAGATAACCTGATCTTGTTTTATGTTGCGTACAATCACATTCCCTCCTGTCGTAAATACGGTCATATGACTTTCTAACGTTGCCCTTCTAATCCCGAACTTATCACAAAATTCTTCAGAAATGAATGAAGTAGTTGCACCAGTATCAAATAGAACTTTGTCGAGATTGGTAAGGATATTGAGCGTACCTATCAATGCATGCTCCGAATTATCCACCTCCTAGAGGGTTGCACAATTCAGTTTCCCGGTCGATCGGTTCCTCTTGCCATTGTTGTTCTTGCCATTATTTCCTCCTTTATCGGGTTGTCCATTTCCTCCACTGGCTTGTCCTCCTCCCTTGGTAGGCCATCCTCCAGGTGGTTTGCTCGGACAATCTGGCTTGATATGCCCCTTCTGACCACAACCATAACAGATCACTACAGGCTTTTTGCATTCCCTCTGGAAATGCCCTGGAATTCCACAATTGTTACAGATAACATTCCTTCTCGGATTGGGTTGATTTCCACCATTTCCCTTGTTATTGTTACTGTTATTGTTATTGTTGCCATAATTCCTAATCTGAGGTTTGAACTCCAAGTTGGGTTTAGGTTTGCTTGCCTGAATCCTCTTGGTTTCCTTCTTGGCTATCTTCCTCCGGTCCTCTTGGACATTCTTGTAATCATCTTCAAAAGTAATGGCTGCATCCAACAACTGCTGATAAGTTTGCTTATTGGCTAACCTTAGCTGCATCTTCACAAATGGATTTAATCCATGCAGGAAACGCTTCTTCCGCTTTTCTTCAGTATTGACATCCTCCTCAGCATAGCGAGACAACTAACTAAACTCCCCGATGTACTTCATGACACTAGTATATCCTTGCTAAAGCTCCTCAAATTCTCTCTGTTTCAACTCCATAACACTTTCTGGAACATGATATTCACGGAATCTCTGCTTGAACTCTTCCCAGGTAAACTCCCTTCCTGGTGGTTGCATGGCTAACTGATTCTCCCACCATGATGCTGCAGGTCCAGTCAGAAGATGAGTTGCATACCTTAATTTCTCCTCATCATTGCAACCTACAATTTTCAGCTTCCTTTCAGTATCTGCTAGCCAGTCTTCTGCATCCATTGGTTCAAGAGCTGATGCAAAAGGTAACGGTCTTGCATTCTGGAAATCAGATAGACTTACTCCTCCACCTTCAGGTACCCTCTGATTTGCTCGCCCTAGCAATTCTTCCATGAACTTGTTCTGGGTCTCTTGCATCATTTGCATGCATTGCATAAAGTTCTGCTCCATTAACGACCTCATTGGTGTTGGTGGTAATGCTTCTCGGTTTGCTGTATCTACATCGGCCTTTTCCTTGGCCTCTCGCTCCATCTGCTGCTGCTCAGTTTCCATTCCTACACCCGTATCCATGACCCTCTAGTCCTGCAACATAAAGCGAATACTCATAATTACATCGTGCACATGTGTTCTGAGCTCGACTTTACGCACAGAACTAGTCACACAATGAAAATCCAAAGAAAATCCAAATATGCATTTCACATATTTTACATACTATCATAATGATACAAAGTCCTTACAACATATACCATATGGGTATCATTACAAAACTACCTTATTACTTGGGGTACAATACACGATACTTGATACTACTAACTAATTGTCTTCTTCTAATAGTAACTACGCTCATCGTACATGCCTGATGTCCAACCATGATGACGTCTTGTTCGTCGCACAGTTTGTGGAACATATGGCCTTCCAGAAGGAACATACTCTGTATCTGAAGTATCAGGACTTGCGTCATTACTCAACCTGAGCACATTGACTCCCTCCAGCTCAGCTGAAAAGTCTTCAGAAACATATTCAACATTATCTCTAGCCTGCATCTCCAGAGCTTCATTCCTTGAGTTGTCAACAGGATACACAGATCCTTCTGCCTCCCAGGTGCTCTCGTCGCCAAGATATTTAAACACTGGATAATGTATATTCCCTGGGGTTTGAGAAGATGTTGATGATTCAAACACTCTCTCCTCAGGATCTTCTTATTCATCATGATCATCTATTGACATGGTATTTCTACTACTGTTATTAGGGTTCATTCTTGCACCCATCCAACTAGATTGTCCAACATTTCTGTCAGAACCATCTATGGACATCTGGTGTTCATGAGATCCATCATATGATCCCATTCTCCATCCATCCGAATTCTCAATAGGAAGTTCTGAATCAGAACCATCCTATGAGCCCTGTGGTACTGCATACCGCATATCCGTAGTAGGATCATGTATAGGTTCAAGTCTTGGTGAATAAGGATATGGTATGAAAGATTCAGGATCTATAGGTATATCCTTAAAGATAGGTGTTGCACTACTACTTGCTTCCTTCTCTAACTGGAATGCTAACTGCTTCCTCCTTTCCGGATCAATTAGATCTTCTAACATATCATTTTTGTCTTCGACAATCACTTGATGTGTCTTATAAAAAGACGCAACGAGTGTTCTATATCTATCCATAAACTTGGAAGCTAACTGTCAACACCCGAATTTTTCAATCCTAGATGCCTGTTATGCCATACATCGCAATCCCAGGATTACCATTTTTGCGAGACATAACAGAATTGGATACCATAGTACATCATCCATTACAAACGATACATAAGTTCTTACACGAATAGGGATCTCATGATCCGGTTCTTAATACAACTTCAAGCAGCGGAATACGTAATAATAACGGTAGCGTAGGCGAAGCTCCATCTTCGGGGTCACAGGCAATGCTGACGATGGGAGATGATCCTAGTTGTCATAACCTTCCTGGGGTCCATCTTCCAGGTACTCCTCTTCATAGTCTGGCCATGGGAATAGCCAGGGACAAAGCCATGAGTAGTCTTTAAGTACTCGCAAACTAATACTAACAAGAAAAAGTTTTTTTGGATAATATGACACTAGGCTCTAGGGTTGTTTTGCAAAAGCCAGATTTATCTCTACTAAGTTCCAAAGCTAGTCACAATTTTATAACTCCTAAGTGGGAACTTGTATTTCATATCACAACTCTGTTGTGGTCAAGTCAAAGTCTCAATTCATTTCACAAGTCATTTTGAAAAGTCTGACGGGGGAACAGTATGGCCACTCCAACTGTCCATAACCGCGGACACGGCTATTCGAATAGTTTGACACTCTACAGAGATTGTACACTTTCACCACAACATTCGATACATCCGTCAGGAACAAATCCTGAATTCACCATACTCAGTATGCGGATAATCAATCCTAACCTTTCAATTACACGCCCTAGTATAAGCACCTCTCCTATGAGTTTGGCCTCCCAACCATGACCAACTGTCATCTTGGGTACTGCATAGGTGGAAAATCTTCACAAGGTAGCCTCAGCTCAGACCTTGGCCGTGAGGTAACTAATACTAAGGGATATAAGTTTCCAGTCAAGCCCTACCCAATATTCGGATATTGTGGTTGTATGATAAAATTGGAATGGTATCGCATCCAGACAACCATCAGTTTTATAAAGGGCTAAGGCTCATGCCTCAACATTTTTATCACCAATTCATCAAGTGTTCGGAAACACATGTCCAAAACATTTCAGTAGAATGATCCATCATTCCAAGGTTTTCATAACCATTTTTCCACCAAGTATTCCCATCTAAAGTTGATCAAGTTTTATGCTTAGCACTAGCATCTAAGGTAGGGGGTAGTACTGATGAGGGTTGGTAACTAGTGGAGTTTCAACTAAGTCCAACCTTATATTTTAGGCTGATATCAAGGTTTCTAGCTTAGGCCAAATTTAATGCTCTTTATGCAACCTTCAGAATCTTTCTAGTATCTACAAGTCACTTAAGTCAACTCTAAGTTGAAGCTTTGATAAAAAAAATAAAGTAAGAAGCTTTTAAATAAAACTAGGATTGGTTTAACAAGTGGGTATGATCTCATATGCTTAAAGCATATAAGGGGCATAATAACAAGTAGGGGTTTGTTGCATCAGTAGGGTATCTTGCAAGGGTTAACTTGCACATTCACTAGTAGTATTTGTCTTGCATCAGTGTCAATATAAGCTTGCTAAAGTAGAGTATCTTGCAAGTTTTAGCTTGCCTTGTGCAGAGCAGTGGTTGAAGTTCTCCTCGGCTTCTTCTTCGTAGTATCCTCCTTCCTCCTCGTATCCTTGGTCGGTACTAGCGTCTATGAATAGATACGAGGCACACAATCACCAAACAATACTTAACTACTTGCAATCATCACACACAAGGGTCCTATAGATGATCTAACATCATCTCTGACATTACAAGATTAAGGTTTGGTTTAATTCCTTTTATTTTTAGAAAAGTAATTTCTACTCATTGAAAAACTACTTAAGATTTAATATTCTCCAAATCAAACATGGGATCATGTTGACACATGTCATCACCACATATTGTAGTCCATGGGAATGTGATTTAAAGTGGTGTCACAATTTAATAAGGTTTTACCCTTTTATTTTAATTAATTAAAGTGGCTAGAAATGCCTATGTAGCCTTCTTTTATGACTTGAACATTATTTCTGCAAGTAAACCTACATATTTTTATATATTCTGAAAGGTATGGTTAATTGTGATTTTTGAGAGTTGGAATCAACTCAAAAGCTATTATGGTTTAAATTTGAAAAATGTTTGAAAGCAGAAAAGCTTCTGCCTTGTTAATTTTACCATGGGTGATCTACAGATCCAAATGACTTGAATCCAACGGGCTTGGATTCAGCATTCACAGACCTTTCTAACAAAATTGGTTTAAATCAATTTGGTGCATTGAATCGATCTGGGTGGATTTTTGAAGTTGGGTACAGAAGTGTGTTTGAACTGAAATAGAAAAAGTTTAATTTGAATAACTGGGCTTGCGCGGGAAAAGTAAACGGGCCGGCCTGCTAAGCGCAGTGCTCCCGCGGGCTGCTTAAGTGGGTGTCCCCACTCGTTAGTGACACGGGGCTAGGCGAAGCGGTATGGGGCAACGTGGATCGTTCGATCTAGTTCTAATCCAACGGCTGGGAGTCATCGTCGACGCGAGACAACGCCGGCGAGAACGAAACCTAGCACGGCCAGTGAGGGGTGCTGGGGGCTCACCGGGGTATGGGCGAGGGTCGGCGAGGCGGGCGAACGACGAAGTCGACGACGGCGAATCTCCTGGTACTGGTGGCTTCTCCTAGGGCGGCTCCAATCGCTGGCTCCCTTCTTCTCCAGAGGCGGCGGGCTCCGGTGAAATTCCGACGAGGTGGTGCTCGCATTGGTCCAGAAACGGTGTGGCACGATCAGTGAGAAGAGGGGAGTGAGATGGTATGAAGAAATCATGCGGGGGTGGCCTCTATTTATAGTCGAGTGAGGGGACCGTCGGGGCGCACGCTGAGCTCGTCGGGGGCGATGTTACAGGCGGCTAATGGCATGGGCGAAGGTAGGGGACGGTGCGGTGTCTCCTGGCGATGCTCAACGACATGGTCTCGAGGCATGGGGTGGTGCGGTTTGGTCTGGAACGGGCGATGCTCTGCGCGGCAGAGGCGGCGTCTTCGACGGCGAGCGGTGGTTGTGCGGCACGGGGCGGCAAACGGGGATGTCTGGCAGTCTCCTGGGTCGGTGGGGATTGTGTGTGCACGCGGCGAGGGCGGTGCGCGGTCTGTGGGCGCTGGTCGAGGGTGGTGCTCTGGCGCACGCTCGGCATGCTCTCTGGCGGTCTGGGCGCGGCTTGTGCGCGTGGTCCAGGGCTTGGCAACACTCGCGGCTAGGACAGGGAGTGGCGGTGGACGGTGGGCTGCCTCCCAGACAAGGTTGGCACGGCTAGTTCTTCCTCTAGCCTGTTGTCCACACTGGGGTGACAAGGGGGTGCTAGGCTGTTCACCATTGATGGCAATGGCAAGCTCACAGTGGTGCTAGTGCTTGGCTAATCTTCCTAGATGATCTACTGAGCTAGGTGTGATCTAACTAGGGAACAAGTTAGGCAAGAATCACTGCTCACAATAGTGTTTGATATTTGTTTGATTTGTGTTTGCAACCTGTTTGATGAAATGGCCGCATGAAATCAAGTTTTGAATTTTGAAATGAATTTTGGTGGGTTTGCTAGATTGGTGCTGGTGAATCTGCAGAAGCTTGGTTTTTGAAAGTTGAGCTTGTTTGAGTGGTTTTTGAAAAAGTGGGATCTTCCCATATGATAAAGATTCAATTTTGAATTGTCATTTAAACTATGCATTTGAAAGTTTCTAGATGATCACAAAGTGGGCCTTGATACTTTGTTATGAGTACATTCAAGGGGTGCAAAGATCCAGAAAAGTTTCTGTTAGGTTTTGAAAGTTTGAGACAGCCAAAGTAGGCATGGGAGTTAAATTGGTCAAAGTGACCATTCATTTAATATATGTGTTTTGATTTACTTACCTTTAGGAAAAGTGTGGGAAATGTTTTAGATGATGTTGATTTCACCTAAGAAACATTTTACAAGCAATGAAACAAACAAACAAGGTGGTTTTAAAAGAATTCAAAATCAATGCATACACATATGCACGCATTCATAATTTATTTAGAAAAGTTTTTGTTAAACCTAAATGTGATGATTAGAATTTGATGATCCAAGCTTAGTATTTTTGGGATGTTACACTAACTTAGGATGCTTCTTAACCAAAGTAAGATGATCCGATATAGGCTCCGAGTCTATAGAATCATGAGGTATCACGGAAAATGTGCTACCTTCTAACTCCTTAGTTTTCTGCTCCCGGATATTAGCTATCGCCTCCACAAAAGCAACATGATAGGCTGCTAAATGACTCCTACCTTATCCTATGGGTAGATCATGATATAATCCAAGCTTCTCTGAAAGTTGGATACTCACACGATACTTGGATAACATCCGGCCATCATAGTAAGTGACAGTGTTCACTGGAATTCTAGTTGGACAACTAAAGAGCTTTAAAAGTTGACGAAGTTGGTCTGTAAATGATCCTTCATAATCATCAAGAGTCTCCTCTTTCCTTACCAAAGTCTGTTTTGGAAACTTTGGTGCCATATATTTGTATATCAGAAAAATAATTTTGATTAGTATCCAATGATATATTGCATCATAACAAATAATTATCGCACTAAAATATATAACGGAATATTATCATTTGAATACCCATTATATTACTTTTAAAGAATTCTTTATCGTTACTAACCTTCCTACAGGTAATACCATTTACTAGGTTTCCAACCTAAGGTCAAAGCAATTTGCTCTGATACCAACTGCGGTGACCCAGCATACCACTTCATGTGTAGTACACTATAGTCGTTGACATGACAATATCACATCCCTCAGAGTGGTACAACAGAAACATTGCGGGTCCATATTACAGAAGTACACACATTATTATTACAATACCGGAAGTTCAAGACTTCCAAAAGATCCAACTTACAAACCAAAATATAAAGTGTTCAACAGAATTTAAAAGTAGCAAATCCGACTAGGAGTTGAGCTCAGCAGCTTATTCTATATAGTTCATGCTGCTCGGCTCCGTTAGTTACTACTAACTAGGTACTTAGTTGGACTCGTTCTCATCAACAACATAGAGGATCTCATAATCCACTCCTTCAACTCCTCTGGACAGATCCGGTTCCTCGTAGAACACATCCTCTTGGCATTCGGCTGCATACATTGGCACGTCTTCGGGATCCTTAGAGTCTAAGCAAGGGATCAAAGGAAAGAATGAGTAACAGCGTTACCCAACAAGTTCATTATATGCAATGTTGGAAGTTTGATGCTCTAACTACCACCTCGGATTATAAATCCTTGGCACTATGCAGTTTTTTTGTAAATCTTTCTTCAAAGATTGATTTTATTCTAAAAAACGATGATAATCAGCCTTCACAGGTTGACCAGAACTTTCATGAAGTTCCTTTCCTGCCACGTTCGCAGCTCCTTCCCGGAACAGGGAGTAACAAGTTACAACTCTTACACTCCGCATAGGTGCGTTACTTTACCCATGAGAGATCAACTCCTTGTTGCACAACCAGGCGTACTTTCCCGTCCACAATTCCATGATGTGGGGCCAGTAGTTGGTCCAAGCCAATCATTGCCCCCTTCGCAACCCCGCATGCCTCCTTGGTGTACACCATGCCCACATAATGAATTGCGGCAATGGTTAGTACAAACTATCGTGGGACGATGAGGGTTCCCACCCATATGCTGCATATCCTCTACGAATTACCAATTAATATGCATGCTACGAGGATAACAACCACGACCTGCACATCCGGCTTCATGCAAGAGGAAGAAGATACATCTGACTTTTCTGTCTCATTCCAAATCTCATGGCTAACGCGTAATATACGCCGCTAGAATCACTGATGTCAGGGGTTATTAAGTCCCTACTTGATTACCATCATTGAAATTAGAACACTAAGTTCTATTGCTCCATTATATCATCATTTAGGATGATATCTATGATTTATTTATTTGTAAAAATAATATTTTCTTTCTTTTATAGCATATATGATAACACACAATTTGCAAATACTTTGATAAAGACTCTTCAAAGGACTTGCCTTGTGATGGAAAGGTAGTGAAGTATGATGCTTGAACTGGACCTTGAGCTTCTATGTCTACAAAAACATCATTATTGCCCGGTAAGGACAATATTTAAAGAAGCAAAATGATTATGTAAGTAATGTAATGCATTATTTAACTTGATACCCATTATTATAAAAAGTTATTTTTAATAATAAAGGATTTATAAATATTACTTTTTAATATTTATAACATATATTGAATTATTTTATTTTATTTCCCTTTTATTTGACTTTTATTGATTTAATAATTCTTTTAGGAATTATCAATTATACCTTAAAGTTGTTATTAAATATTTATTTAGTATTTTTATGAAAATACTATAATATTAATACATAATGAAAGTGAATTTTAATTAATTTTATCGCCTTTTAATAATTTTGTAACATTCCATAAGGAATACATAATTTACAAAATTCCTAATAAAATTTAAATGTCTAAAATTTTATATTTTAATTTATTTGGGTAGTTTGGATTTTGTGAATCCAAAAATATTTTATTTATAATTTTTTGGACTTTTATTTTATTTTCTAGAATTTTATTAAGTCTAGGGGTATTTTGGTCTTTTCCTGTTTATTAAAACAGGCCTGAAATTGTTTCTGGGCTGATTATTCTTATTAGGCCCTAGTGGCCCATTTAGTTTTAGACAAAAGGACCACCCTGAAGGGTTTGGCCCAGCTCGGCCCACTCCTCACTGCCTCTCTCTCTCTCCCTCGATCTTATCCTCTCCTCCTCTGACCCGACCCGGTGGCCGGCGATGCCGCCACCGGCCATTCCCGCCACCGTCGGCCGCTCTGGTCGCCGTCGTGGTGCAATTGGGGGTTGTTGACGATGCTCGTTCGTTCCATCCAATTGGATTTGAGCCTGGGGCTATCCTGCAATGGATCGATGCCTCTCTGAACCCTAGGGTTTGGGTTTTGGCATGTGTTCAAGTGCTGCCGCCGCCGTCGTGGTCTCGCTTGTGGTGGTGTGGTGGATTCGTGTGCTGCTGTGGTCGCCGCCGTGGTTGGTGCAGGTTGCAGCGCCCCCTGGGTGCTCCCTGTGCCGTCGCGGGTTCGTCGACCAATTTGCTTCCTCTTCAATTTCTTCAGCGAGGACCTACGGTAAGTTTGATTCTTTCCTCCTGGTGCTTTATGTGCCTATTGATTCGATGCTAGAGGCTGGCAGTGTCCTCTCTATCTATTGTCTGACTCAGATTAAGATGATCATCCATTTAGGGTTCCTGCTATGTGCTTGTTCATGTACTGGATGTTTTGAATCATGTTTGGTTAATCTGTATTCATGCTAAATGATAATTTGGCTGAGGCTTGTTGTTTAAAATGATAGATGATGTTTCTGGTGGCTTACTATATGATTTGATGCTTGGTTTGCATCTGATTCAGATGATGTAGTTGTTTGGGAAATATGCTTGGTAAAGTCAATGACTTCATAAATTTCCACTGTTTATTTGATTCATGGTCATGATTATGATAAGATACAACTACTGCCTTAGTGATATTAGCTTGGGAATTAACATGTGGTTTGAGATCTCAAACAGTGAAGTGTAACATAGGAATCTCCTAGTTATGATTCCTGTGCTAACAGGAAGATGATTAGTTAGTTGGTTGTCTGAATCTATGATGATTTACTGTCTTTCCTGATTCATATTAAATTGCTCTTGTGACACCATCATGTATGGCACACAAGTTTGATTCTGAACCATGGATTTGGTTAGTTTATGTTTAAGACAATATTGGCTTGGAAAGATAAATAGAAATACTTTTATCTGAATTCCCTAAGACCAATGATGTTGTTCTGAGGCTTAGGGATTTAGATCTTACCTAATTGATTCATCTAGATAGTCCTGGTAGTGGTACCAGTTATTCTTGATTGAATCAAAGCTTGGAAAAATGATAGTGAGCTTGATCATGTTATGGACCCTAAGGATTTGTTCCTAAGGTGCTGCCCTTCCTTTAGGGATGTTCCTAGGAATAGATCATAGGTATATGTATGATTGAATTGCAGAATATAGTTTGACAACCAGACCAAGGATGTTGCTCTGAGCTCTGGTTGGATCTTGGTACTTTGCTGTTTGCCTTTAGAGTTTCAGAAATCCCTATGATGGATTCACCTCACTTGGGTGCTTTCTGAGGGTTTGTTTTAGAAAACAACACATGCTTCTCTCTGAATAAGATGATTAGATCATGTGAAGGTTTTGTGAAACTCACCATAGAATCTTGCTATGTGTGGAATAGGTTGGTGATGATCTTGATCTTGATCTGCTGGATTCCTGTGCTTTCTCTTGAGCTAGCCTGCTCCTCCTAGCTCCTGGGCTTGGCCTTGATGTCCACCTGATCTATCCCCCTCCTTATGTCACCATCCTGGTGATGTTTGGTTGATCTGGGGTGGTTTGATTTGGCTGCTGTTCTTGGTTTAGCTGTTGTCTACACTGGTTGTTCTTGTGTGATGTGTAGTGGAAATATGCACTAGTATGCTCTTCCATGGCTGTGCTTGTGGTTTTGTGAGATTGGGCTACTCTGTGAGCTTGACAACACACCACATGCATGCTGGTGTGTGTCCTGCATGTGTGCTTGCTATGCACTTGTGGATATGTTCAGAATTTTTGAACTTACTCTTACCAGGTTACTTTCACCTGGCTGGTGAATTTGTCCCTCTTGGCTGTCATTTGACTTCTGTCTTTGAATTTATGGAAGATGGATTCTCTCATATTGGTGAAACTTGCCCCTTTTATATAAATTTCTCAATGATAAATTTGTCAAGTGCATTTCACTGACATATCTGAGAGAAATAATACTAACACTAATCTTCTTTTGTTTCTATTTTAGTCTTTGTTTTGCAGGTACATATATATAGATGAAGATTTAGTTTAGGTTTAGTGATATAGAATAGTTAGTAAATATTCTAATGTAATTTTTTTATTCTTTTGTAACTTTCTTTTATTATTCTTGTAATCTTTATTTTATGCAATTGTAATAAAGATTATATTATTATTAATAAATAATATTCCTATTATTTGTATATTTACTTTTGTAAGTTATGTGGATGATTCAAATAAGTTATAATTTTATAACTTGATTATATATATTAATGATAAGAAATAAAATTTATATTCATTATTGTTTTTCTTTAGATAGAATTCAAGTTGTAATATTTATCTCTTAATTGAATTAAGATTCAAAACTTATATCTAATTCATTTGAATTATAATTCAAACACTCAAATCTAATATTTCAAATTCATTTGAAAACACATAACTCCTTAAGATCATCTCAAAGTTTATAACAATCATCCTTTAAGACTAAACCTAATATCAAATTATGAAAGAAACATTGATCACTTAGGTTTTTATTTGGCGAAAATTTTACCCACATTTTCACAAATAGATGCATGCAACAATCCATATTCCTAAATCTACTCTTCGTTGGTTCCTAAATGCTGGGATGTTACAGTTTAGTTATAGAACAATCCAATATAATCTTCTTTATATTTTTGTAATTTTCATTTTATCCTTTTGTAATCTCATTTAATTCCTTTATAATAAAGATTATTTTCTTTTGTGAAATGTGTGGATGATTTAAATAAGTTACATTTTTGTAACTTATTTATTAAATGAAAATAATAATTATTCATATTCTTAATTGTTTTCTTTAGGTAAAGTTTGAGTTAAAATAATTAGCTCCTAATTTAATCAAGATTCAAATCTTATTCCTATTTCATTTAAATTATAATTCAAACACTAAAGTTTAAAATTCAAATTCATTTTCCAAAACACATAATTTCTCAGAGATCATCTCAAAATCTATAGCAATCATTCTTTAAGACTAAACCTAAACTCAAAGTAAGAAAGAAACCTTGATCACTTAAGGTTTTTATTTAGCGAAAATTTTACGCACATTTTCACTGATGAATGCATGCAACATTCCAAATTCTTAAATCTACCCTTCATTAGTTCCTAAATGTTGGGATGTTGCAATCGACGACATCAACGACGTCCTTCTTTTTTAGAGGGACAAACATCTTCTCATCGTCTGAATCCATGACCTGAACAAATCGTCGAACATCTCGCATGCAAGGCAAACGCGAGGTGGTCTCAGAATTGCCGGCAAACACCAAACAACGCCGAAAGCGGGGGCGTTCGAAAGGTCGATGCGGCGACGCAACCTTTCTGTCGACGTGGAAACAAGGGACATGGGTTGCGACTAGGTAGGGGTGGAGTCATAACACATACTACGTGTGCGGGAAAATGGCGAAATATTTCTTCTATCTCAATGACGGCACTAGCCAGTTCTATCCGGCCCATGCTCGCCGCCCACTGGGTCCGACGTCGTATTTGGCCGCGCCGGGTAAAAAAAGGAAAACGATACTAATACCCCGGGGGATTCGGTGACTCGATCCTCCGGGTCGTCGCCCGTGAGGCAGCGTACCGTACGAACATGGTGGACCCGTGGACCCTTCGTGTCTTATCCCTTCCTAACCCCTCCTTGTTTCTTCTCGCGTGAACGAGGCCGCTTGCTCGCACAGCCGTGCTGCCCAGCCCCACCGCCGTCACCCCAGCACACCGCCGGGCCGACGCCTAGCTCGTCCGCGAGCTCTCGCCGCCGCCGCAGTCTATCTTCGCACATCACCGGGCCGCCGACTACATCTCGTCGGAGCGCGCCGCTGTACCATTCCACCTCGCTGGAGCGGCGCGTCGCTGTCCTGATCCACCTCGTCGGAGCGCCGCGCGCCATCCCGCTCCACTGCGACCAAGCCCCGCGTCACATCACCGTACCGCCGGCGGCACCTCGCCAGAGCCTCCATACACCTCGTCCGCAGCACTGCCTGCACCTCGTGCGGAGCACGGCCTGCCTGCACACGGCGGAGCGCCACCACATTGGTGTTGTTATGTTGGTGGTGTAACTAACGCTGCTACCTACTGCTACCGACGAACGACACTGCTACCTCCTGCCACTAAGGATGCTACGTACGGCATTGAGGTTTGCTACATGGTGTTAGCGGCGCTGCTTCCTATTATCACCGACGCTGCTACCTACGGTGTCGAGGTTTGCTACATGTGGCTGACGGCGGTGCTACAAGCGTGTCTTTGGTTTTTCTATAAGGTCTCCAACGAGATCTCCGACGAGATCGAATTTGTTATATTAGCATTTTTTTGCTACTCCCTCCGACCCATATTAGTTGACTTCAATTTGAACGTATCTAGACATGTTTTTGTAATAGATACATCCAAATTGGAGTCAACTAATATGGGTCAGAGGGAGTACATCTGTTTGATGGTTTTGCTTCAATAGCGTAAGTTTTTGCTACAAAATCTTCGGCAAGGTCTCCGGCAAAGTCTCCGGCGAGGTCGGGTTTTCCTATATCAGCACAACATTTTTTGTTACACGGTCTCCGGCAAGGTCTCCGGCTAGATCTCTAGCGAGATACAATCTATTTTTGTATTTTCTAGGCCAACCATTTTTTTGCTACATATAGCAAAATCAAAATTAAATATAGAAAAAGCGGACTGTTAGCAAAAAAAAAGGGATAAAGGGATAAAAATGCTGTGTCCTGATCATACGACCGGGGACCCGGAGGAAACTTTCCATCCCGGTAGACGCCAAGCACTGTCCGTGAAAAAATGCTACGGAGAATTTTGTGTCCGGCGGCCGGCGCTCCCGTAGGCCGTTTGGGAGCTAGGCACGTGTGACGGCAAACGATTTGAGTCCTCGTCTTCGCTATAGCTTTTTCGATTCTTTTGGGGCATGCCTTTTTTTTTTAACCCGCTAGCTTTTCGGTTGGCTAGATCCTTCGGCAAGTCGTGTCTGTGGACCATCTCGACTCCACGTGGAAGATGAGACTGGGTGCACCGCCCTGCTGCTGCTGCTGCTTCACCCAGCTGCACCTCGCCGCCGCTTCAAGGCTGCGCCTGCCACCGGCTCGCGCCGCGAACACCGCCTCCGAGTCGGCCTCGCGGCTGAGGGCGGTGCTTGAGCAGGTGGACGACGAGCTGCGGAAGGGGAACGACGAGGCCGCGCTGTCCCTCGTGCGCGGCTCTCTCGGGGAGGCCGGCGGGCTCCGGTGCTTTGGCGCCGGGAGGCAGGTTTTTTTTTCTCCTGATACTGACTATATTATCTGTTCGATTATTTAGGGCCACCCTACAAATATTCGCGTTTGAACTGATCTGCGGATGAATTGATGAATTGATGAGAAGATAGAGAGATATTGATGTTCTGTTTAGAGACTATTTTTACTTGTATGGAGTATGGTTAGTGTGCAGTGCAGTTCTTTTGTAGTTTCGCTTGAAATAATGATCAGTTCCATGCTTTAGAAGTTAGAACTACCTTATAGTTTTTGATAGCTTGGAAACAAATATAAGGAAAAATATGAGACTGTTTTATCGGATGAAATTCTTTTTTTTTGGGTCCATGATTTGATATTTTGCTTATTGGGCATGGCAATTTGATATTTTACTTTATAGAGAGATGGATAGATCTCAACGCTCTATTGTGACATGTTAGGATGTTATGGAAAAAATACCTTATCATTTACACTCCCAGTACAAACTCTTTGCTCAAACTGACAATAGCCTTTCCAAACACGTCGTAATTATTGTCAAACAACAAGAAATATTGTCTTGATTTATAATAATCATTACTAATTTTAGTTACAGAATTGCCATGCAAAATTAATGTGGATTGGGTCAAATTTCTGAACTTTGGATATGCTTCATGTCCATGCACCGACTCCTTCACCTCAGGCTCTAATGAACTCCAGTGAAACTAGGGCCCTCCACCGCCGCCAAAACAAGCTCCAGCAAATCCACCTTAGGTGAAGCCGAAGCCTCCATCTCGAACTCAAACTTGTTGACCACTGTGCCGGATATCCCCTTTTGCCATCCATAGATTATGTTTTGTATTTGTTATCTCATTGGAGGAAAGTAGTATCATCGTTGGTCATCTGCATCAGAGCCGGTAGTGGTGTGGGAGCAGTGAGACAATGGCGCACAAGCATGGCTGTATAATAATAGAAGGGCAGGGCGGGTTTGCGGGCAATGTGTGGCGGCAGCTGTTTTGGTCCTTGAAGGTGGAAGAGGGAGAAATCTGGAGGGCATGCTCCAAAATTGAATCTATTATTTAATGAAGCCGTTGTAGTAAAATTGATTATTTAATGAAAACAATTGAGAGATAGACACGCATCCCATTAAATTAAGGACTTCTACTAAATTTTACCCCATCATTCTTATTAGCGTATTTTTTCATCATTGTAGGGAAGGCATTTGCTAATGTTTCTGTATTGTGGAGTATACTGAAGTTACATGAAAAAGTATTGATGGCACCTAGTGCCAGTGTGCTACATACTTGTCTAGCAGACAATGCAACCTTTAAGCTGAATTTGTCAACAACAATGCAACTTTGCTAGTATTTTACTTGCAAACAACCGCAACTTTGTTTAAATGTTTACAGTATTGCTTTGAGTGTTGATAAATCAATATGAATATTCCACACAAATGTATAATGAGTTTATTTTCATCCAATCATTTATCAAGTCTCATTCTAGAATTTCTCTTCATGGTTTTATTGCAGCCAATTGCGAATAATTCTATAGGTTCTATTCATACATAGAAAAACTATTAATGTTGTTTAGTGCCACTGCACATTTTTGATAAGCAAGCACATCAACTTTGCTTCTTTGTGCTGCAAAATTTCCACCTGACAATATCTGTACATGTTCAAAAAGAAAGTAAAGCTTTATACCTTGATCCTTTTTTGAGAATGTTATGCAGCATAGTAACTCCTGTTTTATACCATAATCTCTGTTAGGTACCTCAAAGACTTTATAAACTAGATGAGCTTAAGCTAAATGGGATCGATACTTCTTCTTTTCTATCTCCGGAGGATCGGACTTTGGGATCAATTGAGAGAAATCTCCAAATTGCTGCACTTCTTGGAGGGCTTTCTGTTTCAGCTGCATTTGAGCTTTCTCAGCTCCAGGCTCTGTTTCTCTTTGTAGGCCTACTATTCGTGTGGTCTGTTGATTTGGTGAGTTAGTGTTTAGTTGACTACATCTGTTACATATCTTGTTACTGATTGGTTATTGAACTGTTGGCATTCTTTTGCTATTTCAAAGCATATGCTTGGGCCATGCATGCTTTGATGTTACATTGTTGCATTTTTCATCTTTAATTTTCTATATTGATCTCTTAAAGGATAAATCAACACTATGCTAGTGAACAGATATAGCTCTGCAGTACTGGTCCTTTCATCCTGTTGCGTGCTTCTTTTGTACCAGATACCTATTAGCTTGAATTTTTATGCAATCTCGAACTAAGTCAACCTGGTACTTTGCATGCATATGAGCATATCCAACTTGATATCACAGTTTGGATGGTGGCATGTAATAGGCTACTTACATCTTAGTCGTCAGTTGCGTGTGCCTTATGGCATTTCGTCACTTTGTTTTGTCAGGTCGTTTTTGTTTTTGGGGCTGTAATAAATATATGTTAACTGGCTACATGCATCATGATCCACAGGCCGGGGTAATAAAGCTTCCGTTTTGTAAAAAAATATCCAACTTTGTAGCTTCATAGTATGTTTCTTGTAAAAGTGTGGTTTTTTATTCAGAAAATTTTAGGCATACTTGCAGCCATTACATGTACTCTTAGTATCACTTGTAAAATGAATCTATATGTAAAGTAAAAGTAACGTAGAACATTGGTCCATATTATTTTCCTCACATAAATGATAGTAGTATTTATTAACATTATAATCACTTGACATTGCCATCTGTTTCTTGAACTTACATGGCTACATCTCAGCTTTCCAGATATATTTGAATGGAGGGGCTAGAAATTTGGTTCTGGACACACTTGGTCACAGTCTCAGCCAGAAGTACCATAATAGAGTTATTGAGGTATACAAACCGTACTCAATTTGACCTTGTTGGAGTACAAACAGTATAGTGGCATCTCAACTTGATTAAAATAGAATTCTCTAGGCATCAATACTGATGGAAAATAGATGTTAGTCTTAAGCACCTTGTGCCTTTATTGAACTACAATTTATTGAATGATTAGTATGGTTCATCCAGCACTGTCAGTTATGTGCAATTATTTAACAATATGAGAACTTTCCGCTTCTCCACTTCTTTAAATATGGTTTATCATGCATAATCTAAGCAATTAATATCCTGCATATGGAATATGTGAAGCATGAAGCTGGTCACTTCTTGATAGCGTACTTGCTCGGAGTGCTGCCGAAGGAATATACTATCACAAGTTTAGATACACTTAAGAAAAAGGGATCACTGAATGTACAAGCTGGGACAGCTTTTGTGGACTTTGAATTCGTTGAAGAGGTTAGTTTTATCATTCAATACTTCTTAATATTGTGATAATCTGTGATGTACTATAATCTTCAAGTGACACACACCACCTACCTACCGTTGTTTTGCTCCTTAGTTCTCATTGCACCTCGAACTTGAAGTTCTGTTTACTTGATACACTTATTATCCCTGTCACTGTTTAGTAGTGTGTGAGGCACACCTTATAAACTATTTAATTTTCTAAGGAGTAATTAAATTTTATTAGCCTGGCCAAGTACCACTCTGACCAAATATTTTAATGCACTATGACTCTTGTTGCTAGTAATGTGGCAAAATTAATTCTCTGCAGTAAAGGAACTGTTGAGATTTTTCGCCATTTAGGTAATCATCAGATTGGTGAAAATTTGATAGCAGAGATAAATTATTCATGTTGATCTGCAATCGCCAAATGTTGTTTCTTTTTTAGTTCATTTTGTAATAGAATTCTATCTCAGTACAGAGCGAGATGTTCTTTTGCAATTTTCGGATACAATTCTGCCGAGCATGGCAAAGGGATGAACATTGTAGATTCAATGTATTTTGTTAACCACCCAACTGTTTTGCTAATATAAAATTAAAACTATCGTCTGCTATTGAAATACATTACGGAACACCTGCACCTTTACTTTAAATTGCAGATATTTTGTGAGAGGATATGCCCTTTTGGGGGGTTCTGAGGACATGCTTTATGCTACACTTTATGTTGTCAAGCTGTTGTTCTACATCTTTTCTTACAAAGAAGTTAGCTATATATATGCACCGGCCTAAAGTTATTTTTCATTTTCAGATCAATTCAGGCAAACTGTCTGCAAAGGTGAGGGTTTCTGCTTTCTAATTTTATTTTTCTTTATCGAAAAACAAAGCACGTAGAAATGCTGTAAGATGTGATTCATTCGCCTTCAAGGTCTACTCTCATCTGTATATAAGCATCAGAACCCATACCTTCTACATTGGAATTGGTTATATGTTTTCGCTGAAGTTAAAACTTAGCGATGATCAGGTTCGAGCTAGTGCTGGATCGTTTAAATTATGGATATCGCACGGAATTTATTGACGCAAGGAAAACACAGGCAACTAGTAATCCCTATCCAGTGCTCCCTGCATGCTATACTTTGAACTGGAGTTACTATCACTTTAATACATAAGTTGCATATTCTGAAATGGATGCGCACAATTGTTGTTAGAGATCTCTTGTTGTTACCGCATCAGCCACTGTTTTTTTTCAGTGAATAGCTATGTGCAATATCATAAGGTATTACACTATTGTGGTCTTCCGACAGTCATTCATATATGTGATTGAGCTGTCTATAAGTTGGGTCTAATGGCAGATGCTGAACAAGTTCTCATGTATTGCGCTGGCTGGAGTAGCAACTGAGTATCTTCTGTATGGATACGCTGAAGGAGGACTAGCTGACGTCAACAAGGTTTTTTGACATCAATTTACTTATGTTCTAATAAGTTGACAGACATCACGTAACCCCATATCCTATTTATCTGTTATGTGTCTCATTAACAGCTGGATGGATTGTTCAAGAGCCTGGGTTTCACCCAGAACAAAGCTGATTCACAGGTGAGATGGGCTGTGCTGAACACTATTCTATTACTGCGCCGCCATGAAAACGCGAGATCGAAGCTTGCGGAGGCGATGTCTTCTGGGTTATCAGTTGGATCCTGCATTCAGGTCATAGAAGAGCGCATAATCACCGAGGATTTGTAATAGCTGGTGTGAACGCTGAGCATAGTGCAGTAGTGCACACTGGTGCTGGTGCTGGAACATACTAAATGCATTGGTGTAAACCTCTATAATGTAAAAAAAATCGTTTTACTGTATATTCAGTTTGTATTTTGACGATAAAGGCCGAGAGTTGTAAATTTTTTTGGTCTCAGTCTGAGATATGATCTACACCAGAAATACTTCAGTGTACCTGAAGTTGCGTCTTTTTCCTTTTTTTCTAATTCTCATGTATACGAGAATTAGCTTGAAGCCTAATCTACTTAGTCGTTGGATGTTGGTGTGGAGATTCGTGCTAGTTAGTTCCACAATGGTTGCAACTGAATTTTTCCTATCTTTTTGACAAAAAATAAAGCTGCATTTTTTTCTATCTGTGCCAAGGTTGTAATTGAATATTTTCCAATGGTTGGAATGAAATTTTCTTCAGTTTAACATTCAAAAAAAAAAATCTTCAGTTTCATATTGGTTGCAATAGAATTGTTTTTGGTATAAACTGAAATTTTCTAGTTGTAGAATGGTTGCAACTGAATTTTCTGTTCAAACATTGTGCGATGTCATTTGAATGAGAATTCAGCTAATTCTCGAGTGCTAGGCCGATCGACCCAATTTTGTACTCCGCCAACATGGGAGGTGGGATGAAGGGACAGCGAGGAAAAACGATATCCAAGAGAAACGAAGAAAAAAGGACATGGTCATAATCCTTGGGAGCTGCGACTTGGCAACTTGTTACATAGTATGGTAAAATTAGCGAGGCGATGATTCGGTTCAATTCACTCACGAATCACGATGAACTGGCCGGAGCAAGGCTGAGGTGGAGGTCCAGCCCCATCGCGGAGGCTTCCTCCGCCGTGTCGTCATCCGCCTCGTACAGACGGGCGCAACTGCCGGCGCCATTAGTGGCGCCGTCGCTCGCGTCGCGGATCCGCGGCTCGGCCGGAAGAGCGTGGAAGGGCAGGCCCACCGTCGGCTGGCGCGCGAGGTAGAACCATCTCTGGACGTCGAGGCGCGGCGGGTAGGCCGACGACGACCCGGCGTGTCCCACGGCGATCACGTGCCCCGGCGGCGGAGGAGGAGGGAAGTAGCCCATGCCGATGCCGGCGTCGAGGTGCAGGCGCGCGCGCTTGAGCTTGAGCTGCTGGCGCTCCTTCTTGTGCGCGTTCTGGTGGCCGCCCAGCGCCTGCGAGTTGGAGAACTCGCGGCAGCAGTAGTGGCACTCGAACCTCCGCCCGTCGGCCGCCCGCGGCGTCGGCGGCGCGGTGGCGTCACCGCCGGCCACGTCGTAGCCGAAGATCCTCAGGGACGGCGGGCTCGTCGGCGCCACCTTGCTGCGCTGGTCGCACCGTGCGTCCGCCATGGATGACGAGCTCTCTCGCAAGCTAACGCACGTTCTTGTCGAGGTGCTCACGGCCGGTGATCTGTCGTCGTTTTCGCTCAAGGTGGGTGTTGGTGACGCGTATGTGAGGTTATGTAGCGCGTCGGGAGCGGATGGAAGTCGCACCTGCATGGAGAAAACGGACACATGAGATGATATGGCAAGAAATGGAAGGGCATGTCGATGTAGCAAGATTGGAGGTAGGTAGGTGAACATTGAGCAAATGGTCACACGCATCCAAACCCAGACTAGTGACGTTCTAGAATGGGGACTCCTGACGTACGCAAGCGCTACCATGCCATGCATGGCCTTCAGCTTCAAGGATGTCATTCTCGTACCGCTCGATGCAAGGCGGGTGCGAATAACATCTGTGTGCCATTTGTGGATAGTGACGTGGAGGTTGCATGATGAGTTCCGCGCGAGTAGGACGTGCTGAGTGTGGAAAGGCCGGTCGGCTTTACCTGCACCTTTCCATTCTTGTCAATACCAAACAAGAAGAATTGTTTTCGGTACTATGGCATGTGTTTGTTTCTCTGTTTATACCAACGGAAGATCCGCACAACGGTGACATTATTCACGTGCACAAAATGATTCCCCACGGCAGATCCCATTATTTGATCACCGAGTTTTGAGGATTCCAGCTATTCATTTGAAGTGGTGGTCTACCTTACAAAACTATGTCTCGGAAACCGGCAGAAGCGTTGTGTGCCCATATATAAGAAGGCGGTTAATTAGCGAAAACTATGAGAATAAACTGGTGGAATTTGAGGCATATTTGATGTTGGGCTTTTGGCCCATAACAAATATAAATTCTGAAAAAAAAATGGGTCATTATTATGACAGCTCATGTGTGTGCTAGTGATGCCAAGTTTTAGTCTCACATTGCTAGTGAAAGGGAAGTTTGACCACCTTATATAGTAGAATGTTGCACCACTCACTAAGGTGTGGGAAGAAGAGAAGTCCTCGCGCACTCCTCCTTCGACGCTGCCCGCCTCGCCACGCAGCGACGCGCGCGCGCCCGCGGGTTGCGGGAATCTCGCTCGGTCGTGGGATGTTGCCCACGTCCTACCCGACCCACACTATATAAGCAGGCAGACGCGAACCCTAGTCGTCATCAGCAATTAGATTGCATCTGCCTACCTGCGCATCTCCATTCCACCTCTCTGTGCTGCCCTCTGCTACTCCATCCCGCTGGCTACGTGCATGGCCGTCCTGGAGAGCAGGCCTCCAGAACCCCGTCTCTCTGATCCTGCACCGGGAGAGAGGCGATAAGGTTTTTAGGAAGCGTCTAGGCGCGACTGCTCAAGCTCTTCTACGTCCGGCTTCCTCGACTCCATCGCCATGTCTGACGATGCTTCCAAGCAGGATGTTGCTGACGCTGGTGGCGGTTCACTTCTGTTGCGCTGTTGGTCATACCATCGACGAACTCGTACGTGTTCTTTGCCCATTTATTATTTTCTATGATGATTACTAGTATTGCAGTATGCGTAGATGTGCTAGATTTTCACTTGTCTGTATGGTGCATGTCTACTATGCGTATGCTAGTTAGTCTTAGAAATTGTTCTGTCATGATTTACACTTGGATTAAATTAATGCGAAAACTGCTAATTGTTTTAACAATCCAAAAACCTTATTTTAGGTTGTTTTCGCGTCAAGGCTTTGCCGCTTGTCTGAAACTGAACCCGTTTACGGGTGCGCACTTTAAGCGCTGGCAAACCAAGTGTACCCTCTGGCTGATGGCTATGGAAGTCTTCTGGGTATCGGATGGTAATCCTAAAGGAATGATTACTCCTGAACAGGAGAATACGTTCAAGGAGACCACCATATTCTTTGTGGGTTGTGTCATAAGCGTCATTGGGGACAAGTTGGTGGACGCATATTTATATATGCGCAATGGCAAAGAACTATGGAATGCACTCGAAGCAAAATTTGGTGCTACTGATGCTGGCAGTGAACTATATGCCATGGAGTAGTTTCATGACTACAGGATGGTTGAAAACCGTTCTGTCGTTGAACATGCTCATGAGATTCAGTGCATTGCAAAATAACTTGAGCTCCTGAAGTGTGTGTTGCTCGGCAAATTTGTTGCGGGATGCATTATTGCAAAGTTTCCTCAATCCTAGAGGAGTGTTGCAACTAACCTTAAACACCAGAGGCAAGAGATGTATGTTGAGAATCTCATTGGGTTTCTGGACCTTGAGAAAAAGGCAAAGGCAAAATACGCACACCCAAAGGGAGCCGAGGCACCCCAGTCAAGCGCCAATGTGGTGCAGAAGAACTTCCACAACAAGTTCAAGGGGAAGACCAAGGTCGTTCGTACTACCAACTTCAAAACACAGGAACCCTGCTTTGTGTGCGGCGAGGTTGGACATTGGGCTCCAAACTGCAAGCAATGCAAAGGAAGGAAGAATCAAAATGGACAAAGCTCTAAGTCTGTCAACGTGACTATGAGCAACAATGATAAGGGTGCATCCGGATATGGTAATTTACCTACTATTTTGTCAATTTGTCAATCTACAGATTGGTGGATCGACACCGGTGCTAATATTCATGTGTGTGTTGATATCTCTTTGTTTTCTTCTTATCAGGTCACAGGAGATCTCTCCGTCTTAATGGGAAACGGCCCGCATACTTCTGTTCGCGGTGTTGGCACGGTGGATCTGATGTTTACTTCGGGAAAGATCGTGCAGCATGTGCCCTCAATAAATAAGAATCTCGTTAGTGGTTCCCTTCTTTGCAAAGAAGGTTTTAAGTTGGTATTTGAGTCCAATAAAGTAGTCATTTCTATGTATGGACAATTTATTGGTAAAGGTTATGAGTGTGGCGTTTTTTTTTCCGTCTTTCCCTATCAGATTTTTGTAATAAGGTTGTGAACCATATTTGTGCCCCTGGCAATGATACCGATGTTTGGCATTCACGACTTTGTCACATTAATTTTGGTTGTATGACGCAGCTAGCTAAGATGAATTTAATTTCGAGTTTCACTTTAGCCAAAGGCTCTAAATGTCAAGAGTGTGTTCAAGCTAAGCAACCGCGCAAGCCTCACAAGCCTGTGCAGGAAGCAAGAAACTTGGCACCGCTGGAGCTTATACATTTGGATCTATGTGAGATGAATGGTGTGTTGACTAAAGGTGGAAAGAAATACTTCATGACGTTGATTGATGATTTTACTAGATTTTTCTATGTATATCTTTTAAAAACTAAAGAAGAGGCTCTACACCACTTTAAAAACTATAAGGCAGAAGTTGAAAATCAACTTGAGAGAAAGATTAAGAGAGTCCGGCCAGATCGTGGTGGAGAGTATTTCTCTAATGAGTTTGATTTGTTTTGTGCGTAACATGGCATTATTCATGAGAGGACACGTCCCCATTCTCCCCAATCTAACGGGGTTGCCGAAAGGAAAAATCATACTCTAACTGACTTGGTTAACGCCATGTTAGGTACTTCGGGTTTATACAAGGCATGGTGGGGGAGGCGATATTGACATCATGTCATGTCCTAAATAAAGTTTCCACAAAAGACAATGAAACTGCTCCCTATGAACTATGGGAGAAGAGAAAACTAACACTCTCGTACTTACGTATGTGGGGCTGTTTGGTAAAGGTGAATTTGCCAATTCCCAAAAAGTGTAAACTTGGACCAAAGACCGTAGATTGTGTCTTTCTTGGCTATGCTCATCATAGTGTTGGATAAAAAAATTTAGTGGTGAAATCTAAGGTACCTGATATGAAGGTCGGTATAATTATGGAGTCTAAGGATGCTACATTCTTTGAGGATATTTTTTCGATGAAAGATATGCCTAGTACATCTAGACATGAATCTGTTGAAACTCCTGAACCTGCCATTCCCATGGAATATTATGAACGAGCACATGATGAAATTCCTAAGGAGGTAGACAATGAAGTTCCTGTAAGGAACAAGAGACAGAGGATTGCAAAGTCCTTTGGTGATGATTTCATTGTCTATCTCGTGGATGATACTCCCACCTCTATTTCAGAGGCTTATGCATCTCCTGTTGCAGACTACTGGAAAGAGGTTGTCCGTAGCGAGATGGATTCCATCATGGCTAACGAAACTTGGGAGATCACTGATCTTCCTTATGGGTGCAAACCTGTAGGATGTAAGTGGGTGTTCAAAAAGAAGTTTAGGCATGATGGTACGATTGAAAAGTACAAGGCTCGGCTTGTTGCCAAGGGTTATACCCAAAAATAAGGCGAAGAATTCTTTGATACTTATTCGCCTGTGGCTAGATTGACCACTATTTAAGTTATACTCTCATTGGCTGCCTCACATGGCCTTATCGTTCATCAAATGGACGTCAAGACAGCTTTCCTTAATGGGGAGTTGGATGAGGAGATTTATATGGATCAGCCAGATGGTTTTGTAGTAGATGGTCAAGAAGGCAAGGTGTGCAAGCTATTGAAGTCTTTGTATGGACTGAAACAAGCACCTAAGCAATGGCATGAGAAGTTTGATCAAACTTTAACATCTGATGGCTTTGTTGTGAATGAAGCCGACAAATGTATATACTATCGCCATGGTGGGGGAGAAGGAGTTATACTTCGTTTGTATGTTGATGACATACTGATTTTTGGGACAAATATGATTGTCATCGAACAGGTCAAGAGTTTCTTGTCTAAAAGTTTTGACATGAAATACCTTGGAGAAGCTGATGTTATTCTAAACATCAAGCTACTGAGAGATGAGAATGGCGGAATTGCACTTCTGCAATCTCACTATGTGGAGAAGGTGTTGACTCGCTCTGGCTACTCAGATTGTAATCCTTTGCCGACACCATATGATCCTAGTAATATGCTTCGAAAGAACAAAAGAACAACTAGTGATTAGCTGAGATACTCTCAGATAATCGACTCGTTAATGTATTTAGTTAGCGTGACAAGGCCTGACATCGCGTTTGCTGTGAGCAAACTTAGCCGGTTTGTTTCCAATCCAGGAGATGACCATTAGCATGCTCTTGAGAGAGTAATGCGCTATCTAAAGTGTACATCGAGTTATGGTATTCACTATACCGGAGACCCTGCGGTACTTGAAGGGTATAGTGACTCAAATTGGATCTCTGATGCTGATGAGTTGAAGGCCACAAGTGGATATGTATTCACTCATGGTGGTGGCACTGTTTCATGGAAGTCTTGCAAGCAGACCATCTTAACGAGGTCAACAATGGAAGCATAACTCATAGCACTAGATACAGCTACCGTCGAAGCAGATTGGCTTCGTGAACTCTTGATTGACTTGTCGGTTGTTGATAAACATGTGCCGGCTATTCTTATGAACTGCGTCAATCAAACTGTGATCTTCAAAGTGAGTAGTTCAAAGGATAATATTAAGTCATCAAGACATATAAAGAGAAGATTGGCATCTGTTAGGAAAATGAGAAACTCTAGAGTAATAGCATTGGATTATATCCAAACACCTAAGAATCTAGCAGATCCTTTCACAAAAGGTCTATCAAGAAATGTGATAGATATTGCATCAAAGGAGATGGGTTTGAGACACACATGAGTTACCGTGGTAGTAACCCAACCTATGTGATCGGAGATCCCTGATGACCCACAAGTATAGGGGGTGTATCATAGTACTTTAGATAAATAGGAGTGTCGATCCCAACGAGGAGCAGAAAGTGCTGAACAGTGGTATGCAGCAGGAACTCTTTGCAAATACTTAGCAAACAGATTTTAGTGGTTTTTTTATAAGGCAACAAAACGAAGTGCAAGTAATAAAGAACAAACGCAGCAAGTGGCCCAATCCTTTCTTAGCAAAGGACAAGCCGGTGGAAATACTTATAAGGACCAAACATTCTCGAGGACACATGGGAGTTCTGTCAAGTGCTTTCGTTTCAAATAGCCGAGTACTCTTCTTTGGTGTTTGCAAGTGTTGTGTGGGTGAACCTGTGCTAACATACCACCCTTCCTAAGACTAATACATACTTGTGATTAAACCTCCTGCAAACATCCATAACTACAGGAAAGTAATTAAGATATAAATATAACCACGGCCTTAAACTCTGAGATCCTACACTCCCTTGTGCAAAGGTGTCCTAACGGGGGTTTAGGTTTCTGTCAATCCGGCAACCCCGCGATTAGTAGCCAAATACACAATGAATTCCCCTAGGCTCATAAATGGTGAAGTATCATGTAGTCGACGTTCACATGACACCACTAGAAGAATAGCACCACGACTTAAATACTTAACATTGAATAATAACTCATCACAAATTCACTACTAACAACATGACTTCTCCCATGTCCTCAAGAACTAAACGAACTACTCACAAGACATCATATGGATCAAGATCAAAGATGATATGATAATGATAACAATCTGAACATAAACAATAATCCAATGGTTCCACTCACAATCATCAACTACAATAGTAATTAACACCGGGAAACTTCCCCTAAGAACTAAAGCAATATCCAACACAATTGTTACAGTGGGACGGAGTGGTGATGATGGTTCTGGTGGAGATGATGGTGTGGATGATGATGATGATCCCGATGAAGCCTAGCTTGATGACGGTGTTGATGGCGATGGTCTCCCCTCTCCGGGAAGGAATTCCCCCGGTAGAAATCTGTCTGCCGGAGAGATCTTTCTCTCTCGGTGTTTTCTGCCCCCAGAGGCGGCGGAAATCTATATATGGTCGCCCCCTGGTGTTAGGGTTCCGTAGGGAATATATAGGCGAAGGGGCAGAGTCGGAGGCCGGGCAGGTGGGCCACACCTGCCCTAGGCGTGGGGTCAGGTGGGCCCGCGCCTAGGGGGTGTGGGCCTCCTGAGGCCCCACTTCGTCCCTCCTTCTAGCTTCCTTCGTCTTTTGGTAAAATAATATGTTTCCATATTTTTCTGGTATTTTTCTGATCTTCACAAAATTGCACCGAAACGCCTTCTTTTCCATCAGAATCCAGACTCCGGCAGTCCATCCTCCAAGAATCATCCAACATGCATAAACAGATGAAAATCCATAAGTAATACCTCATAATAAGACAAATATCAATGAACAAAGGTAAATTTTGATATAGAATGGTGATGCAAATTGGGCGTATCAACTCCCCCAAGCTTAGACTTCGCTTGTCCCCAAGCGAAAACTGAGCTCAATAAACATGTCCACAGGTTTATGGAGTGAAGTGTCGATAAAAGAATACAAACAAGAAGCATCACACTTACCATTGCACAACTCATAGAAGAAACCCAACTCACCATTATATAACTTAGCTTGCAACCAAGTACAACGGTCATAATAGAGATACATAAAGATAAATCATAATTGGAATTGGCAAACTTTGTTCTTGGTCAGAGAACACCTAGCAAACAGTTTCACAAAAGCTTTTTGTAGAGGTTTCAAAACAGGAACACTCTTTGCTCAAAAAGGTTTTTTACAAGTGAAGGATTTCAAAGTAATACTCAATAGATAAGAGTTTTGTGCAAACAAGGAATATAAAGAACATTATTGAATAAATCACCATATGAATGCTTGAAACAAAATAACTCAAAAGCTTGCTAGAGATAGAGAGGAAGTAGGTTTACTGACTCAAACTGGTAACTAGGAGGAAGGTCGGTTAAAGTGAACAAATATGGAGTATATGCTTGACGAAATATAAGTTGACAATCTCATGTCCCTTGAATATGAGGGCCACTCCTCATGCAAACTCAACTTTGGGTCCAGGTAAGTTCTTGTCATTGTAAGTATTTGCATATGATTGAGAACCGCCAACGGGGTACCCCTTACACATGGTACGGGAGCTTTCCCATAACCAAAATGACAAGGCAAGCAGACAATGAGCATCTGAGCAATCTTTTTATTTACCATATGCATAGCTTTTTATTGAGGATGCTTACTATGGTGATGCTGCAAGTTTCCACCATGATTAAGCATGGCTTAGGCTAGCGGCCTAGGCGTTTCTCTAATACAGAATACAAACTCCATGGACTTACAAGTTCCCTCTTTATTTCACACCGTTGACATCCATAGACAAAAGAGCACGATATCAACTATGTACAGAGTACAAGTGCAATGTTGAAAATGTTCCCCATGACAGCACGGTTCTGCTAATCCCAACGTATAGATGCAAGCATATACAACTTCGATGTTCACAATGGTTCAAGTCTATTAGGGGCAAGTAAATAAAGTGTGCCATCAAGTTCGTGAGAGCTTTACTAACTAGTTTTCACATAACAAAATACTTTTTAATTTGAAAGGTAGATGAAGGTTGATAATTTGCTAGGAATAGCAAAAGCTACTAGGTAGATATGGTGGACACAAGTGGCAAGAGTTTGGGGTTTAAAGGATTTTGGAAACATGAGAAGTATGCCTTCTCAAAACAGGTTTTTGGCTAGCAAGGCTGGGTAGCAAGCAAGAGAGTTGAAAGAAACAAGCAAACATACAAGTAATAAAGCCAAACATGCAATCTTCCTTGAAGACACAAAAGGATATTAAATAAAAAATACTAAGCTTATGAGCCAACAAGAAAGAAAACAAATGATACCAAATACCTGTAAGCTCTTTCTTTCCCTTTCTCTTTCATAGTAACGCTACTGACCAGAACTCGGTTTGCCAAAACCAATTTAGATCCACTTAATGATCCCAAAGTGGTTCCAATACTGAACAACAAGATCCATCATATAATAGAGATTGCAAACTAAAATAAGAAGTGCAGAAAGTAAAAGATGAGACTTCTCATTAATAATCCAATAAAGGCACTCACACCAAGGGATACATAGGTAATCAACTAAAGGAGAGATACTTCCACATGTAAACCAAACTATAAAATAACCTCTCTACCATAGATATGAATCCACTAAAAAGGTAAAAGATAAAAGATAATGGTGGTGATACCGCGACACTCCCACAAGCTTGGAACAAGCCAAGGGGATGCCAAACCTGATAACGAATTACTCCTTCGGTGGTGGTGGTGTTCTCTTGATAAGCTCTTCAACAAGTTTCTTCAAATCCTCCATATCGAAGGTCAGAGTACGAATTAACTCCGAGCTCAATGCACCCCATGATCAACTCGGACTGAGGATCCCAGTCTTTGTTATTCTTTCTCCATTCTTCCAAATTAGAGCATTTCTTTCCTGCACGGTTAGAACAAGGGGTACTAGGAGGAAGTATGCGTGGAGCAAGGATATGGCGCGGAATTCTCCCTCCTGTAGACATCCGTGCTGTCCTCCTAAGTTGGGTAGGTTGTGGCACCAAACCAATGCTTGCGACAGTAGCGCGGGTCTCCGGTTGCTTGTCCTCCTCCATGTATCCTTCATAACCTACCAAAATATCCTCCTCCTTGGGGACTGGAGGTTCTTCTTTCTCGAGCTCCTTGCCTTTGTTGTTGGCGGAGGCCATGGTGCTCTAAACTTGAGAAGATTTCCTGACAGAAACAGATTGAAACAAAAACACAACGAGAACATGATGCACGAACCTCGGGGGGTCCGGGGGGTTATATATTACGAAGTTTCAATGCATAAGGAAGGTTTTGACACAAAAACGAGGCGGAGACGGAGTTCGAGGGTGGCACACCCCCTCTAGGCGCGGACAGGCTGGGCCCGCGCCTGGGGTGGGTCTGTCCACCCCGAACTCCGTTTCCTCTTTAGTTCTGTCTTGTAGTCTTCCTTATGTATTAAAAACATCAAAAAATATAAAAAGATTGGGGTTTTACGAACCTTCGGTTTTCACCACTTTTACCAAATCAAAGACGAACTCTGCGGATTCCTTTTCTCTTTCTCCTGAAATTTCCTTCATACAAAACCCTTGCACAAACTCAATGACAACATTAGTGTAAGCAAAAACAATAACCCTTTGGGTACACACTTCAACTGAAAACCCATCAAAACAAAAGATTCTATAAGAGGCAAATGCAAATGAAGGCAAAAATCTGTCAAAACAGACCAGCGGGTAAAGATTGATTTTTTCGAAGACCTTCTGTTGCTCAAATAAAAAAGTGCAGAGCTGATGAAAGTTGGGTAACAACTTGGAGAACAAGCTCAGAAAAATGCAGCTCCATCCGAAGTAGTAAGCTTCCTCACGATTTTTTACAATACAACACCAAAATCTGTCCCAGGACAGCCACTTTTCACAACTCCTCTACTTCACAAAAGTAGTTGAACTTGACACAAAAAACAAAAAAAAAGGATAAGGAGCGGTTATTACTGAAGTAATAACTTCCAAGACTCGACAAAACTCTTGGGTTATCTCCTAACAAGTACTTTTCTATAATGCCTTTAAGTTAGGCTTGAAAATTCCAAAGATGCTCACATAGGATATATATATATGTAGGGGTTCGTAGCATGGAAAACAAAAAATTCTACCGCATACAAACAAACAAGCCAAGATCTATCTACTAGATTGTACCAACGAGTCGATAGAATAACTCACCCTCAAAGATTTCAAAGTGTTTAACGAGAGCGGATTCTCGTGGGTGATGTAGTCGTACTCTTGCCGATCTCAAGATCGTGTAGACGATCCTTCCAGCGCTGCGTTCCGGCAGCGCTTCCGCAGTCGGTCACACGTTTGGTACTCGATGAAGACCTTCCTCTCCCTAGTTCCAGCAGGCAGCGGAGGTTGTAGCACTCTCCACGCGATTCCGGTAGCACGACGGCGTGGTACCGGAAGTAGAGGGGAGATCTCGCAGGGCTTCGCCTTAAGCCGGAGCGAGTATGGTGGACTATGAGAGAGGCCTTGGCGATCTAGGGTTTAGAGGCACCAAGGAGAGAGGGCTAGGCCGGCGGCTAGGGCCTGGGGAAAGCCCCAAGTCGGTGGCTAGGGTTTGCCATGGGGCGGCGGCGACTGCAGGAGGGCCGACGGCTAGGGCTAGGGTTTTGGGTGGTGGAGGTGTAGCTCTAGAGGGGCACCCCTGCCCCTCCTTATATAGGTGGGAGGGCGCCGGCCAGAGGAGGAGAGTCCTCCCCCAACTCGGCCTCCAAGGCCGGCGGGTGGAGGGATAGGAACTCCCCAAGTAGGTTTCCTACTCTCCCTCCACCTCACAAAATAGCCGTTTGACTTTTCAAATTGGCGTTTGACTTTTCAAACTAGGATTTGATTTATCCCTTTATTTTGCTCAGCGATGACACCTAGTACATGATGCAACCATTCCAACTTGTTATGACACATTCATGTACCCTTCCCCTCCGGAGTGCCGGACATTCCGGAACCTTCTAGAACATTCCCGATGAAAACACCGGAACCATTCTCCAACCCCGAAACAGGACTTTCCTTATATGAATATTATTCTCCGGACCATTCCGGATCTCCTCGTGATATCCCGGATCCCATCCGAAACTCCGAACAACATTTGGTCTCTTACTCATCATTCCATAACTACTCAAACAACGTTGAATCCTTAAGCGTGTCTCCCTACGGTTCGTGAATTATGCGGACATGATCGAGACACTTCTCCGAACAATAACCAATAGAGGAATCTGGAAATTCATATGGCTCCCACATATTTCTACGATTACTTTGCGATCGAATGAACCACTTACATACGATACCAATTTCCCTTTGTCTCACGATAGTTTACTTATCCGAGGTTATGATCGTCGGTATCTCTGCATACCTAGTTCAACCTCGTTACTGATAAGTACTCTTTTCTCGTTCCCATGATATGTGATCCCTTGTGAGCCAGTCACATGCTTGCAAGCCAATTGGATGACATTCCACCGAGAGGGCCCAGAGTATATCTATCCGTCATATGGATGGACAAATCCCACTCTTGATCCATGTGTCTCAACCCATACTTTCCGAATACTCAATGCCACCTTTATAACCACCCATTTACGGTGTGGTGTTTGATGTCATCAAGGCATCCTTCCGGTGATGGTGATAAACATGATCTCATGGTCGAAGGAATTAGGTTACTATGTATCAGAAAGCATAGCAATTGAACTATTAAAATGACTTGATCTTTATGCTACGCTTATCTATAGGAGTATGTCCATCATATCATTCTCCTAACGATATGATCTTGTTGCTAATAACATCTCAATGTTCATGATAGGTAAACCACAAACATTTATTAACCAACAAGCTAGTATTATAAAGAGGATTTACTAGGGACTCTAATTTAGTTTACAAATCACATAAGTATTAATGTTTCCTTGTTAATACTGTTATAGCATGAATGTAAACATTTATCATAAACACAAAGATATAATAATAACTACATTTATTATTGCCTCTAGGGCATATCTCCAACAATATATATATGAAATGAAAGAGAGCATCAAGAAGTAAATAACCAACACACTTGAGTCTAACCCACCTCCTATGCATGGGGGTATCATGAGAAAACGAATTGTTGAAACAAAAAGCCAGAAGCATAGAAAGACAAACACACATGCAACTTCAAAGCTCTCAACATTAAACAGGAAAACTTAACATCATTGAGATGCATAAAACCATGTTTCCCTCTCTCAAAATAACTTTCAGTAGCACTTTGAATAAAGTTGACAATATAAATGTCATTGGCAACAACTTTATCATCTGAGTAAGCATACTTACTGTCACCAAAAAGAGGTCCAAGGTCATGGAATGGATCAATAGAAGCAACTTGTTCCATCCTGAAATCTTTATCAGGCAAGCTATTTTCACAAGGAGCTTTAGCAAATTTGGAAAGGTTAAACTCATAAGAATCTCCATCAAACTTAGTTAAAACTTTTTCCTTCTTACAATCAATAATATCTCCACAAGTGTTCAAGAAAGGTCTACCAAAAATGATAGGACAAGTTTTGCTAGCTGCTGAATTAAGCATTAGAAAATCAGCAGGATATTTGATCTTACCACAGAGAACCTCCACATCTCTTACAATGCTAATGGGGCAAATGGTTTCCTTATTAGCAAGGTGGATAACCACATCAATGTCCTCTAGCTCACAAGGACCAATCTCATGAATAATTTCCCTGTAAAGCTCATAAGGAATAGCACTAGAACTAGCACCAATATCACATAAACCATAGTAGAAATGATCACCAATTTTAACAGAAAGCATAGGAACACTAGCTTTTCTAGCCTTACCAGGATGAGAGATAATATTAGAAGCATCTTCACAGAAGACAATGTGCTCATCCTCTATATTTCTAGTGACAGTGTCTTTCACAATAGCTACCACAGGTTCAATATCCAATTGCTTACCAGGCTCCACAGTTTTCATTGTACCTTTGTTATTTGCACTAATAATCATAGAATACTCCTTTACCTTAGCTGGGAAAGGCATTTTCTCAACATGAGGTTCAAGCACAATATGATTAGTAGTACAAACTTGAGTACTTCTAACTAGAACATGACTAACAACATCTTTATACGGAGCATGGTACTTATTCCACTTCTTCTTAGGGATTTATATGTAAGAGGCAAAGGCCTTAAAACATTTGGCAATACTTTGGGAATCAAGACCAAACTCATTGCGAATATCACGGAAGTTATCAGTTCCCATAAAAGATTTAATGCATTCATAATCATAGTTTATACCTGACTTTCTTCCTTTTTCATTCTCCCAAGCCTCAGTGTTATCTTGAATATGGTATAAGAGATCCCATTTAGCTTCTTCCTTCATGCGGGTGAATAATCCAGCACAAGAAGCATCTAGTAAATCTTTATCATGAAGAGAAAGCCTAGCATAAAAGTTATTGAGAATAATATTGTTAGGGAGTTCATAATAGGACATTTAAGCATTAGTAACTTCAATCTCCCCCAAACTTGAGTTGTACTCTCTCCATCAAGAGGCCAAAAGTTATATATAAGACTTCTATCCTTATCGATTTCACTGGGAGGATAAAATTTAGAGTAAAAGAGAGATGTCATCTCCTCCCATTCCATGGATTGTCCATTCTTCAACAGCTTATACCATGCTTCAGCTCTCCCTTTCAAGGATATGGAGAGTAACTTCTTCTTCACCTGTTCAGTTGTGATACCTGCACACTTAAACAATCCGCATAATTCATGGATAAAAAGCAAGTGATCACCAGGATGGATAGTTCCATCCCCAAACTAATAATTATCCATAACACGATTAACAATACTTGTAGGTATCTTAAAAGGATCTATCTCAACAGGAGGTGGTTCATCTACTACCATAGCAGTGGTAGTAGTTTTTTCCAAACAGAAAACCAAGCGGGTTATCCATATTGGAAATAAAGTAACAAGCAGTAACAAAAGCAATACTCACAGTAAAAGTTTCCCTTACCAATTCCACTCTTCAATAGCGCTTCACTCCCCGGCAACGACGCCAGAAAATAGTCTTGATGGCCCACAAGTATAGGGGGTGTATCGTATTACTTTCTATAAATAGGAGTGTAGATCCCAACGAGGAGCAGAAGGTGTTGAACAGTGGTATGAAGCAGGAACTCTCTGCAAATACTTAGCAAACAGATTTTTAGTGGTTTTCTGATAAGGCAACAAAACGAAGTGCAAGTAATAAAGAACAAACGGAGCAAGTGGCCCAATCCTTTCTTAGCAAAGGACAAGCCGGTGGAAATACTTATAAGGACCAAATGTTCTCGAGGACACATGGGAATTCTGTCAAGTGCTTTCGTTTCAAATAGCTGAGTACTCTTATTTGGTGTTTGCAAGTGTTGTGTGGGTGAACCTGTGCTAACATACCGCCCTTCCTAGGACTAATACATACTTGTGATTACCCCCTGCAAACATACGTAACTACATAAAAGTGATTAAGATATAAATCTAACCACAACCTTAAACTATGAGATCCTATACTCCCTTGTGCAAAGGTGTTCTAACGGGGGTTCAGGTTTCTGTCAGTCCGGCAACCCCGCGATTAGTAGCCAAATACACAATGCATTCCCCTAGGCTCATAAATGGTGAAGTATCATGTAGTTGACGTTCACATGACACCAATAGAAGAATAGCACCACGACTTAAATACTAAACCATTGAATAATAACTTATCACAGATTCACTACTAACAACATGACTTCTCCCATGTACTCAAGAACTAAACGAACTATCCACAAGACATCGTATGGATCAAGATCAAAGATGATATGATAATAGATAACAATCTGAACATAAACAATAATCCAATGATTCCACTCACAAGCATCAACTACAATAGTAATTAACACCAGGAAAGTTTTCCCTAAGAACTAAAGCAATATCCCAACACAACTGTTACAGCGGGACGGAGTGGTGATGATGGTGCTGGTGGAGATGATCGACGAACTCGTACGTGTTCTTTGTAAATCCGGTTTCTAAAAACTTTTTTTAACCATCAGACTTGTTTTTTTTAATACAAGCTAAGCTACGAAAACTGGTATTTTTCTTTGTAATTTTATTGTAGCATGACATATTGTCATGAACATGACCATATTTACAGAATTTTGTTTGACAATAATAACACCTTTTTTTTCACCTATAAGTTCCCCTGTGCCACTTTGGGTTATCGAGAAATCAAGCGCGTATACTCAGATTGTCATTTTCGCTTTCCCGGCCGTGCGCCCGCCATTGCCCCCCGAAAATCTAAAGCAGCAAAAGGAGCGAAACCATATACTGCTCCAACTTTTGCCTGACAGGTAGGACCGTCGATCCTCTCCAGTACAATTTCGGCCAATAGGAACCCAGCAATCTCCACCCCGCGGATCGCCCTCCCATCTCACCCCGCCTCCACCGTCCATCTCCATTCAGCACCTCCCCGCCCCCCGCGCTCACCCCCCAAAATTTCCCCCACTCCCGCCTGGCCGGCTTCCCCCACCCTACCCTACAAATACCCACGCGAACCCACCGTCACAAACCATCTCCAAATCAAATCTCCCCATTCTCACTCGCATCCAGTCTCCGGCGCCCTCTCACCCACCTCAATGGCCCGCACGAAGCAGACCGCCCGCAAGTCCACCGGCGGCAAGGCGCCGCGGAAGCAGCTGGCGACCAAGGCGGCGCGCAAGTCCGCGCCGGCCACCGGCGGCGTGAAGAAGCCGCACCGCTTCCGCCCCGGCACCGTCGCGCTCAGGGAGATCCGCAAGTACCAGAAGAGCACGGAGCTGCTCATCCGCAAGCTCCCGTTCCAGCGCCTCGTCAGGGAGATCGCGCAGGACTTCAAGACCGACCTCCGCTTCCAGAGCTCCGCCGTCTCCGCGCTGCAGGAGGCCGCAGAGGCATACCTCGTCGGCCTCTTCGAGGACACCAACCTCTGCGCCATCCACGCCAAGCGCGTCACCATCATGCCCAAGGACATCCAGCTCGCGCGCCGCATCAGGGGCGAGAGGGCATAGAGGCCTCCTCGGCTGGAGCTGCTGCCTCCGTCGTCTGCTTAGGATTCGTGTTTCTTTTCATGTGCTCGTGCCGTATCTGTTCAGTTTGCTTAGGCGATGTGTTTCCCTGATCTGTTGGTAGATGGGTAACCTGCTCGTTATCCTGTGATGCTGTAATGACTTATCTTCAAAGAAATGTGATGTGATTTTCTCGAAATAGTCTTTCGCCCCGCTTTATAAATATAAAGCCACATCGGCCGAACTGATACAAGGTGATGGGAGAACCCCTTTACAAAGCAGATCAAGATAAACAAGAAACACACGAAAGACCATAACTCGCCACCGAAGACAATCACCCGAGAGCGGGGAGAACCGGCGCTCCACAACGACGCTCCCAAGAGAGTAAGGACGCACAACGCCGCCGCCGCTGAGACCGAAAGTCAAGGGTTTTCACCCGGAGCCTAAACACGGAGAAGGTAGCCGCAGCGGCACCCCCAAGAGGGTCACGATACCCGCAGGCATCGCCGTCGCTGGTGCCGAAGCACTGAGCTTTCGCTCGGAAAAACCTTCAAGCCGCGCCCCGCCACCCGCCCACGCTCGATGTCCTCGAGTCTGGCCTCCGACACGATCTGGGAGTTGTCGAAGCCGAAACATCGCCAACACCGAAGTCCCCCAACGTCCGCTCCTCGCCACCCACATGACCAAAGAGAAGGACCACCACCACCGCCACGTCGCTCGCCGAAGAGCCGCCCGCGCAGTCCACCTTCCGGAGCCGCCGCCCCGGCGTCCACGAACTCGAGCCAAGTCTCCAACCCACGTCACATCGCGCCGACGCCAAGGAGGGCGGGGTAGATCAAGCACAGACCTGCCAGAACCGAGCCACCCGACAGCCTAGGGGAGGGGAACAACCCTCCATCACCCACGGTGATTGCCGTCCGGGCGCAGCAGCAGTACCGACTAGGCCTAGATCAGGCCCCGATCAGGCCCGGCCAAGCCCAGATCGGGCCCAGATCGGGCCCTGTCAGCGCCGCCGCCGCGCTGCTGCAGCCAGGCCATCAACGCCGCCTCCCACTGCAAGCCGTGCTGATCTACCAGCGCCGCCGATGTACGAGCTAGGCCGCCATGTCTCGCTGCCGGAGCCTCCGCTACGCTGCTGCTGAAGCTCCCGCCGCCGAGCTGGGCGCCGGCTAAGCCAGACGCGCCGTCGGGGGAGGGGCCGCGGCCGCGGCGCCCGGGGACAGCCCTCCTCAGATGCGCCGCCCGCCGGTCGAGCTCGTTGCCCCGCCAGTCCTCACCGCCGCCAGGGGCCGCCGCCCGCGAGGGAGCCACCGCGTCGGGTAATGGAGGGCCTGCCGCCGCCGGCCCGTGCGGACTTTGCCGGGCGGAGCTCGCCGGCGGCGGCAGGGGAGGGAACGGGGAGGGAGGGGGAGGAGGCGGCCGGCCAGGGGCGCGCCTCGGTCGCCCTCGCGGGGACGACGCGAGACGCGAGGATCAAGCCGCTGATGCTTTGCACAGGTAGACTGCAAAAGGCCCTAGTTAACAACTACGCCAATGTGATGTGATTTGACTGGATCTTCTTACAATGTCATGTCGTGAACAGCAGTTCGTTTGTCTGATGTCATATGTCCTTCGGATTCAGATCTTTAATGACCTGTAGATGATAGAGAGAGAAATAATCTGCAGACGCTTTGCATCTATGTTTTCATTTAACCAACACAATGTATTCAGGCTAGGGAGATACACGTATCAAGACTTTGTAGTCCCTTTTCTTTGCTTGTCTTGTATCTGTCCAGTTTGGTTAGCAGGGTTAGGTGATGTGTTTTCTGATCTGATTAGAAGGGCAATCTGCTTGATCTTTTTTTTTGAGAGAGAAATCTGCTTGTTATCTTGTTGCTGTAATGACTTGTCTTCAAAAAATTGTGATGTGATTTGACATGTTCTTATCAATTATATCATGTCGCCAACAGTTTCTGTTTGTTCCATCCGATAATCGATATGTATCCCAGGGACAGGGAGTATCCTTGATAAGTTCTATATATTATGCTTTTATAAGAACGGTTTGGTAATGTTGATTGAGAGAATCTGCAGTGAATGTGATACTAAGTAATAGTATTTCACTTAACCAACAGATCAATTTCAGTACATGTAAAATTCATGCTGCAATCGAGTCTAATTTCAGCATAAATATGTTACTGTTTTTCATTTAAACAACAGAGCAGTTTCAATAGATGTTAAATTCTGGGTGTACATGATTGCAGTCCAGGCAGAATAACCATTCAAGAATATTATTCTTGCACAACTGATGACGTGATCCGTTGAAGCTGTGAAGATACATATCAAAGAATTCATAGTTCACAGCAACGCGTTTGGTCAAGATAGCTGATCATATGAAACCTACAAATATGTGTATTGAGACAATCTGAGATACACAAATTTGCACTAAATGTTTATGTACAGGCTATAGCTATTACAAGGTGACATGACATGCCACATAACAGTACCCATCTGATTCTGCCTGTCAGCTACAAGAAAGCTACCCCAGTCCATTTCATTGTGCAAGTACTCGCGTTACTAGGAATAGATCTCTTCTGACATGTACTGGGGGTGGAGTTGCCAAGGTGAATGCCAGTCGGTAGCCTTCAAGTCTCCAGTTTCCGTTGCCGACACATCCACAAAAAGCATACGGATCAGAGTAATAAGCCCTGCTCCAGACTTGTGCTATCTCAGTTTGTTACATTGTGTATGCTGCTTGGCTTAAACATACTGATGTCAGATGTATCCAGGCCTCCTATGGCTGACTGGTAATGGGATACCATCTAAATTTGAGAAGCATGTTCGATGTTCCAGGGACTTCCCAAGTGTCCATTCGATCAGTTACAATACAACAATATGCCCTCTCACTTGAGACAAAGCTGATGATTTTTGCAAGTCCTGAAAAGAAGGAAACCAAATTGCTGAAACCACGGGCAAGAAAAAACTGTCAGAGCCAAAGATTAATGAAAGGTTTCGCTTAAGAAAGTACAGAAGCAACTAAAAAACTTCATCATTCTTCACCTGCTGATCTGCTGATTATGTTTGTTGTTACTTGATGGCTGAGCATGATATGGAGCAAGCCCTAGTTCCTGAAAAGGCAATGATAGGTGAGAAAAAATTTCAGTACTCAGATAAGAGTGTAAGATGCACATTTTCTTTTTATACAAAGAGAACTAAAGACAAATTGGCTGTACTCTTGATTTCCTTCGTAATTCATTTGCCCCATTGGAAATGGCTGAGAAAGGTCAATCCCCTGAATACAGGAAAATTGAAGAATTAAAGTAAAGCAAATACCTGGTGATAAAATGACCATGCATAGGTCTGCAGAAGCACATGCATATTACTTCAGAAGATTATACTATGGATACTAATTATGTCAGAATTCCGCATAAGAGCTCCTGAGTGACATTGGAAATAATCTAAAGAGAAAGGTTCTGGATAGCACATTTACATCATTAATGATAGATAGGGATATAAATACACAATATTTCTTTATAGCGATTTAAGATAATTAAGGGTCTGATTTGAACCTACTACTCCGTTCTTGTATCAGGCTGCGGAGTTCTCGTGTAGTTGGTTCTTTTATCTAGGGCTTTAAACCCTTCCCTTGAACAAGCAAATTTTCTCGAGGATATCTCACCATAATTCTTGCTTTTGTTTGCATATCTTCTCCGGATAGTGAATCCCACCTTCGAAGCATAATACTGATAAAACTCGTATGCCTCATGATCAGAGGAAAACTCTTGACCCAATCGTGGTGTATAGTCCCCATGGACCTCTTCAAAACTGCCAATGCCTCGACCTGCGCTGCTTTCCTCGACATACATGTCCCCTAAAGTGTTTCAACACCGAAAGCTCCAACTTAAAAACCTCAATCTATAGTAAACCCGTCTGCGCCAAACAATTTAATTTCAAGAACCATGTCAAGTATTAATGTATATCTTATGGTTATCAAGTGCTGCATAATTTTAATTGGGTAGTGTTTTTGACTCCTTAAGCAATGGAGTGCAACACACATAGATGGTAATGCAACGATCTTTGGGCACGCTCAATGTAAGGTGCTTATATGCGAGTGCTTTAAGAGAGAGAATGCAGCCACATCATTGAGCACCTTTGTAAATTCGTTTACTCCAATGCAATCCCCTCTTTACTGGTGCTTAGATAATTTATTGTTATATTATTTGTACTAGTTACATAAGCATATATTAAGCATTGGTGCCTAATCAAGAACTCGTGCTTTGAAATTATCACTAACACCATCCTGCATGAAAAGTTCTGTTTGCTAATCAGCTCTCCAAGCACTTGCATTGTACTACATGCTCTAAGTATCTACGTAATTTAACTAGTGTCATAGTGTCAGTAGTACCACGTATGGACAGTCCAGGTGCACGTTAAATTTTATGACAAGCGAAAGAAAAAATTTACCCCTTGATTTACAGATCTATGTGAAATAAAAAAAAGGATTAAATGCATGTATATTATACACACATCAAGTATTGCATCTCCAACTAGAGTGGTATTCATAAGGTGACCCAAATCGAGAATCACTAGTAGGAAAAAATAATCAGGTCCTACCAAGCCATCAACAAGTGCAAAGCCTGGAGAATCAGGTACTGGAAAAGGGGGGAGAGGAGAAAACCTGAGGTTGCGGGCGGAGGAGGAGGAACGGGTTCCGGCAAGGCGGAGCTCATCGCTTGCCTGGAGCGGGAACTTCGACCGAGGGATCTAAGCTAGGAGCAGTTTGGCGCCGGCCAGAGCGGGGCTCTCCGCCGCAACTACGGCGACCGGACTGTGAATTGGGTAGTTCTTACTTCATTCGTTCCTCGCCTTTTTTTTGTTGAGCATACTCGTTTCTCGCCTTCTCCGTGGGAGCCGAGCATACTAGCCCACTACACACTCGCCCGATTTCACCAGGCTTTATTTGAGCCTACATAATACAGGCCGTATAAATGGGCACCCCTATACGATGCCCGTAGCGTGCCTGGGCCGAACCAGGTAGGTTTTCTTCCTGCAGTTTTTTCACTGTTTTCAATTTTTCACATTCGCTTTTATTTTGTATTTTTCTTTGAAAAATATATTCAGGTTAAAAATCTTCAGATTTTGATTTTTTTTAGTAGCTTCATTAACAGGGACATGGCGTTTTGGCTCCCAGGTCTAGATAAACCTATTATAAAAAATATATTTTATATGAATTTCAAAATATTGAAAAAATCTAAAACAAAATTCTGAATGTACATCTGGACATGCTATGTCTGTGCACAAAGTTTTTGCGGTGCAATGAAATTTTTTGTGGTCGGTGTAAAAAGATAAAAATATGTCTTGTAAAAAGCTATTTTACAACATAGAGAAATGGCTTTTTATACAAGCCACATAAAATATCTTTCTTCATAAAATTTCGTGTACGAACATAGAATATGGGCATGTACACCTGGGTATTTTTTCTGAATTTTTAAACATTTTGAATTATATTATTTCAGCGGTGGGTGCATCTACGCCTACAAGCCAAAGTGAATTTTCTCATTAATAGTCTCTTCATTTTTCTTCTCCTTTGCAGCCGATGCAACTGTAAGTTTAGGAACTTTGTCAATGAGTACTGTTTTTTAGCACATATTTTTTTTAGATTCAGAGGGATCATCATTCCCGATTCCATTGAATAGATCAACGAAACCTGATCAGGCACAGACTCAAATAGTTTTTTTTTGCACAAAAGACTACAGCTACTGCTAGAACATCTTTGGAACAAAAACAAAAATAACAAGACAACAGAGGTGCCAAAACAACAAAGGAGCTTTGCTAAAAAGAAAGCTAAGAGTGCATCTACAAACAACTGGAGAGGGGAGCTGGAGCTTTTTTAGACATGTGAAATGAAGGCCTTCGTCGCCATCATGGATGTAGGGGTCACCCAGGTCCCTGAACTGCAACCTTCTTAGTAGAAGGATATGACAAGGGTTCTTGAGATTCTCTTCTAGCCACCTTAAGTTTGATTAGCCACTTCCCAGTTGGAAGCTGGAGCTCAAGATCTTGGTCAAGTGATTGCATAAGAGTCTCCCTTCGGAATGTGCCCCTTGAAGATCAACCTTCAGTGTTTTACTGAATTCAACACCATTCTCCAAATCTGATGTAAATAAAGTCAAGATACCATAAAATTGTAGAACAAACTGAATTCATCATTGCATGTTTCTTATTAGCTACACATAACTTGGCTACAGACAGAAAATCATTCCTAGTTTGAACATTAAATAAATTAGAAACATGGCCCAACGTTGTTTAGCTACAATGCAGTTGAAAAAGGAATGATTAATAGATTCATATTTAACACAGAACATGCAGTCTTCAGGTTTGTTAAGGTGTCTTATTTTCAGATTATTCCTGGTCATTAACTTGTTTTGAGACAACAACAAGAGAAAGATGTAAACTCTAGGCGGGATGTGGAGTTGCCAAACTGCGGAAATAAAGATTGGCACAACTCCACCAAAATTTATAATAGCATACATAGAAGTGGTCAATAAATCTCTTTATTTTTATACTGCTAGATTCATGCATTGGGGTCAGTAGTATAGGAGATACTGGATGCAACTCCTTCCGATTCATACCACTTCACCATAATCTCAACAAAAAAGTTTTTCCTAAAAGTGAGTTTGAGGGATGTGCCATCCCATATTTGCTGCATAGTCTTATTATGCTTATTACAAATAATATAACGATCATCAAAGAACTAAACAGACAAGGGATGCTGATACGTTGCAAATATATCTATAATTTTTTATGCTCCATGCTTGTTTTACATCAATTTATTTATGTTTTGCTCACACTTTGAGATATTTTTATGCATTTTCTGGAACTAACCTATTAACAAGTGCCACAGAGCCAGTTTCATGTTTTCTACTGTTTTTTGGTTTTAGAAAAACTAGTAATTCTCAGAATTGGCCGAAACAAAAGCCGAATTTTCTATTTTTTCTGACACGACACGAAGTACGAAGGAGAGACGAAGAGGCGTTGCGAGGTAGCCACACCAGGGGGCCGCGCGGGTCCACCCTGGGCCACGCCTGGCCATGGTGTGGGCCCCACGGGCGTCCACCGACCTTACCCCTTCGCCTATATAATCCCCCGAGGCAAACCCTAAGGACCCGATCAGAATTCCACGAAAAAGTCCGCAGCCGCCGCCACCGTCGTCCCTAAATCGGGAGAGATATGAAGCTCTTCCCGACACCCTGCCGGAGAGGGGAGATCATCCCGTAGGCCTTCTTCATCACCATGCCTGCCTCCGGAGTGATGTGTGAGTAGTTCATCCTTGGACTACGGGTCTATAGCAGTAGCTAGATGGTTGTTTCTCCTATTTGTGCTATCATGTTTAGATCTTGTGAGCTTCCTATCATGAGCAAAATCATCTTATTGTAATTCTACATGTTGTGTTTGCGGGGATCCGATGGATATTGAGTATTATACCAGATTGATTATTGTTCTATCATGTCTATATTATTTGTGATCTTGCATGATCTCCATTGCTAGTAGTTACTTTGGCCAAGTATTTGCTTGTGACTCCAATAGGGGGTATTTATGCTCGATAGTAGGTTCATGCCTCTAGTAATCTGGGAGAGTGACAGAAACTTCTAAGATTATAGATGTGCTGTTGCTACTAGGGAGAAAACAACAATCATTTGCTCAAGGGAAATTGTATTGTTTACATTACACATTTTGCTTAATGCAATTATCTGTTGTTTGCAACTTAATACCCGAGGGTTGTTCGGATGATATTCTGGAGGTGGATTATTAGTCATAGATGCAGTTGGATTACGGTCTATGTATCATGTTGTAATGCCCAGATAAATCTAATAGTGACCATCATGTCATGTACATGCATTGTTATGCATTCTCTATTTGCCAATTGTCCTGCTATAATTTGTTCACCCAACATGTTATTTATCTTATGGAGAAAACACCTCTAGTGAACTGTGGTCACCGGTCCATTCTTCCCATTGATATTCTATCTACTGCTTACTTTCTGCAATTACCACAAGCAATTACTTTCTTCTACACTAACATTTAATCCTTTGTTTTCAGCAAAACCAGTGAGCTTGACAACCTCATTGATAAGTTGGGGCAGAGTATTTTGGTTGTGTTGTGCAGGTTCCACGTTGCTAGCAACACCTTCTGAAGTGGTTTCTTTCTCCTACTGATTTGATAACCTTGGTTCTATAATTGAGAGAAAACTTGTTGTTATGCTCATCATACCTTACTCTTGCGGTTCCCAATAAGGCTCTACATCAACTAAGGCAACATCAGTGTGCTTGACTATCTATGGAATGCTTAATGCCTATTGTTCAATTAAGAGCCCAGACAACATGATACTTTGTTCTATATAGATAAGATCTTGTTTGCTAGCAGACCGGCGACCCCCCGAGCGACACGGGGATATCAATGAAAAACTAGTTGAACTCGAGGAGCACGAGAAGCCACTATGCCTATTGCATTAGTTCGATTCAAGGAGATCAATTGCTAAGCGATCCGAAGGATCTTAATCTTCTAGTGACTGACCATGGTTTTGGTAATAGACTAGTAGGATTATTAAAATTGGGATGAAATCTATCAAGAAGAGTTACGGCTAATTATGCGCTGCTCGCCTACACACATACTTATAAAATTATAATAATTATACTTATCACTCACCCACCTGGCACATTCACTATCACCATGAACTGTATCTCCCCGCGCCTACTTTGTCATCTGCAAAAAACAACAAACATTGTCTTTAATTTTATGCTTTTTATTTTATTTTTATTTAAATACATTCAGTTTAATCCAAAAATTTATTATTATTTTTAACACTTGCAGTCAATTCACTCAAAGACCTGTGACAACTTTGAGTGCGACAGAGACTTCACCCATAAACACTCACCTCTGTGCTCCCTATGAGATCGATATCTTAACTTCAAAACTTGCTACAAACGATCTGTACACTTGCAACCATCAATACATAGCATAAATAGTCTACCACGTCATGCTCGGCAAGGAGAAAGTTCATACGCACTAGCCAATTTGGGATGTTGGATCCATCTAACTTGAGTTTCTCGACAACTACTCACTCATCAACATTGAAATAGGCTTTGCGGTCGGCCATGATCTACATATAAAGTTTGCAATGGTTTTAGACTAAGTTTATGAAAATATGAGTTCAGATAACTCCACTAAAAACATTATCCCTAATAAATGTCTTAGTGATTACAAGATCCTTATTCACTACATCACCCCCGATCGTCACAGCCGGCAATATAGTGGCAAAGGTAGATGCTACACGTCGATCACATCGTTCATGTGACTCATGCTCGATCTTTCGACCATCTTGTGTTCCGAGGCCATGTCTGCGCATACTAGACTCGCCAACTATAACTTTGTGTGTATTGCAGTGTAACCTTTCTTACACCCACTATATGCGAACATAGGTATGTCTGACACCCGATCGTTACAGCCTGCCTCATACCGAAGAAATTTCTTGATGGTGCACACACAAGGGGAACACTATCATTGGAATTAAGTTTTCCATGGATCATCTTATTGATGTTACCGTCGAGTATCTAATACTAAGCACACAATAAGATACACATAACAATTATACATCAAATGTAAATGCGATGTGATATGGCCTTCGCGCTGTGATCTCCATCTAGTGCCTTGAATATGGTACCATGAGAACGACGCCCCCGGGGTCCGGTGCCTGGGGCCGACGCCTCCGGGTCTTGTGCCATGGCCCTAGTGCCTCTGACTTCATATGACACAATCACTATGATGATTGTTACTACTACTTAGCAACAGAAAATAAACTACTTTACCTTGAATATAACCATATCACATCACAACGCCCCCTGCAAAACAAAGTTAGACGCATCTACTTTTATCTTTTGCAAGTTTACGTGGCCGTATGGGATTTTGCATAAGAACCATTTCTTACCTACGAACTTCAACCACAACGCCGATTAAATGATTGTCTCTACTAACCCTTGTCGGGGCCCTCCTTTGTAAATGTCATATCAACTACTAAAAGAGAGACAGACACCCGCTAGCCACTTATACGGTATAAGTCGTATGCTGAGCGTGGAACCAGTCTCACGTAAGAGTACGCGTAAGGTAGGTTCAGGCCATTTTGTCAATCAATACCGTGATATAAATAAGTACACGTGGGAGGGTAACAATCATAAAATCGACAACTCGTGTGTTCTACCCGTATTAGCATTACTACGCATAGATCGACTCTGATACCACTGTTGGGGTTCAGTGCAGAAAATCAAAAAATTACTACGCGGCAAACCCCAGAAGCCCAATATCTATCTACTTGTAATGCAGTAAGGGAAGGAACCATAATGATCAGTAGCTACACGACAATCTTTGACCGTCGACTAGATGCTGCTGCTAATGAGCTCCATAAATCTGACTTACATGCAGCTTCGAAACTTCCCCGCCGCCCTAAGCAATTGCCATCATCTCTACTCCCCAACTACTCCGCCGCAACCACGACCGACTAGAGAGAGAGAGAGAGAGAGAGAGAGAGAGAGAGAGAGGAGACGACAACTACAACTTCTACAGAGTCGCACGACCACACACCTTATTCTCGGAGTAGATAGGGCGTCGTGACCTGACGCATCTGACTCCTCCCACAGGAGCACCATGACGAACACCGTCACCTCCGCTAGTTGGTGGATCTAGCTCCCAAGATCTTGCAAGATCCTCATGCATAATGCCAAGACACGACACAAGGCCAACCCCTAACCTACTTCTAGTTCTACTACTTAAAACTACTCGACAACCCTCCTCGTCCGCCTCCTACCAGCTATTCCATTGAGAAGGGCACGGGAGCGACCCAGACACTCGCGCACGACTCTCAAATTAACAAGCGATAGGAGAGGGAGAATCCCATTTAGTCTTCCAAGAATCCCTTGGGTCGATTAGCATTATATATAGGCTTAAGCCTGGTTGCATGCACGACTTCTAAGGGCACTTGTAGCGTGCTACTGCTGCTCGTGGGACCGGTGGTGCTTCTGTGCGCATGTGATTGCGGTGTGCTCTTTGGACACACGTTGGCCTGATTTTCCCCAGACCTGAACCTGTGTAACATGGCGATGACCCAAGCCGTTAAGGCTACTGCCGACACGGGTGTTCACGGCCATTAGATTCAGAATAAGATCCGTTGGGGAGGCCTGGTCACGATGGCGTGCACGTCTGTGGAAGCCTGTTGCACCGTCGAGTCCTGGGCGTCTGTGGCGGCGTGGATGCCTGGTGGAGCTGATGTGTCTTCGACGTTGGGGGGCGGCGGGGAGGCCTGGTGGGGCGAGTCTTGGAAATATCTATAAAGTTCGAGCATTTAATATAGTAGATGCGATTTTCATAAATATGTGTATAACCGGGAGATTTATTATAATATTTAGTGATCTTGGACTAAGATTGTAAGAGTGGCGCTTTCGGGCGGCTTTCGAGGGAGGAACCATATTTAGTTGAAAGAGTGGCGCTTTCGGGCGGCGGCTAAAACCCATATATGGTTCCTCCCCCCTCACTGGCAATGCCGTTGGTCCGTCTCGTGTCTGGAGGCCTTAGGGCCTAGGAGGCGTGGCCGACCATGGCCCCTCGCCGGCAGGAGGTCTCACATTTTTAGACTGTTTTGAATGTCTTCTTCGGAATGATAGATGACACTCCATCTCTTGGTTTTATTGTTTCTATGTATTGAGTTTCTATGCCCTAAACTTACCTAATTAGATACTCACTATCCTAATATATCATGCTTGGGCTTGGGTAGACCATAGCCGATGACCCGACCAAAAATCCAGGGCCAGTGCCATGGAGATTTGCACCATGACAGACTTGGGACTTCATTTGTAGGTGAAAGAACAATTCGGCTAGGTTCGGGCTTTCAGTCCAAAAAACTCAGTCCAGCCCAAGCTGTCATTATCCAATTCTTAGCTTTAAAAAGCTATAAAAAGAATTTAGAACCCCAACCCCTCTCTTTGTAACCCTGCCTACCAGCCCTCACACGTAGCCATGTGTCTCCATGATCTAGAAAAAGTTGTCATTCCCTTCTCTCTCCTCATCTAGTGCCTTGACCTAGCATATCCTATAAACTTCGAGCATTTAATATAGCAGATGTGAATTTTGTAAAGATGTGTATAACCAAGGGATTTATTATAAGATTTAGTGATATCTTATAATAAATTGTCCAGGCGGTGATAAAACCCATCTAGGGTTCCTTCCCCCTCATCGGTGATGCCATTGGTCCATCGCGCTTTCGGCGGCCTTAGGGCCTGGGAGGCGTGGCGGACCATGGCCCCTTGCTGGCGGGAGTTCTCGCATTTTTTAGACAGTTTCAGTATCTTCTTCGGGATGTTGAGGCGGCTGTTACATCTTGAAGTCAGAATAAGGTCCTCTCCGTCCTATCCTCACTCAGGTGGTGCATCTAGCATCGACGGATGATGCGTGGAGTCGTGTGTGTCTGGCAGATATGTGGAGATCCGGTTGTTTTTCGTATTCCAGTTTCTGGTGCGCTAGTCTTTTGAAGACTTAGCATGACAACTCTCCGTCTATCTACTATAATAAGCTCTAGTACGATAAGTTCTGCTAGACTCCGGTGACGGAGGACGAGGACTATGGCGCATCCTTGACTCGTGTTAGAGTATGTAATCGTCCCTAGATGATCCAATGATCTATTTATAATTTTTATTATTTTTAGAAGTCTTTATAGTGTCATTAATGGTCATTAATAGATAAGTGGAATTTCATAGTGTCACCCACAAGAGAGCACACTTTCTTCCCCTCCAAGTCCCATGCGTGAGCCTAGTGCCCTAGTGTGCCGCACACACTCCCCGCACCGAATCAGCACACGCCATCTCTGCCTCGGGTCCAAGTTGGCTGTTTCCTTCCATCCCTAACAATTATTTTTTAGAGAATGATCTTGGAAGCATCCAGGCTTTACACAAATCTTATTTATTTAGCACCTTAATTAATGTCCTTTTCTGCCACCGTGCTCATTTATGATTACTCTGCGCGTGCTTACTGCCAGTATGCCACCAACCAGCCGAGAAGAGGAGCAGAGAAATCTGTTGTAAATAAAGGTGAAAACCCTGGCAAGATTTGCCTCATAGCGCCCTCCCTTTCGCCTCCAACAAGATTGGCGCCGCTCCCTCTCGTGCGCCTCCAACAAGATTGGCGCCGCTCGCTGCTCTTTCTGCCGGAGTTCGCATTTTCTGCGCTTCCCGTCTCAGTTTTCGCAGCTACGGGCGAAAGAAAGGGATTCATTTCATTCCTCGGTATGGTTTCGTCTCTGATCCTAGTTCATCTCCGTTCTTGATTTCCCATCTCGGGGGCGGGAGGCGGAAATTCCGCGGTCAACATCAGGGGGGACTTCTTATGGGCTGATCTGATTTGGGGCTGTTTTTCCTCCCAGGATTTCCCATTCGTCTTCATGGCTCCGCTTTAGTTTGCCGTGTTGCGGAGTTGCAGACTCTGGCCGATTTCCCCTTTCCGGGGCAGAGGTTGCCTCAGTCTGTTCGGCGATGGAGGGGAATTTGCCACCAAGAACGCTGATGCCCGGTGCCGCTTTCGCCACAGAGCCGTCGTTCGAATCGCGCCAGCAGGCATTTCAGTTCGTTCAGCCCCAGCTTCATCACGGTATGCTACCTGCCCCTGCGAATCCGGTGCAGGATTTGGGTGGTAACGGGGTGAAGGCCTCCCTGAGCGACGAGGAAGACGGAGACGACCACGGCTGGAAGGCGACCGCCCAGTGGCACCGGGTGAAGTGGACCAGCGACATGGTCAAGCTGCTCGTGTCGGCCGTGGCGTACATCGATGAGGATGTCGACGGGGACTCCGGCGGCTCAAGCAGCAGGAAGAGGAAGCACGCCATGCTGAAGAGGAAGGGCAAGTGGAAGCTGGTCTCCAGGTCGATGAACGAGAGGGGGTTCGCGGTGTCGCCGCAGCAGTGCGAGGATAAGTTCAACGACCTCAACAAGAGGTACAAGAGGCTGACTGACATTCTTGGCCGGGGAACAACTTGCCAGATCGTCGAGAACCCTCACCTTCTCGAAGGGGTGACCCTCTCGGGAAAGCTCAGGGAAGAGGCTAAGAAGCTTCTGAGCTCAAAGCATCTGTACTATGAAGAGATGTGCTCATACCATAACCGGAACCGGCTGTGCCTACTCGATGATCCGGCCCTTCAGAAGTCGCTGTGTTCGGCTCTTAGGGGTAGAGATGATGATCACGGTAAGAAGAGCTCGTTTGCTTATGATGATGACGATGATCACATGATGCTTTCTGATGACGACGATGAAGATGATGGATTTAGTGATGACATAGAGGTCACTGCTGAATATCATCAGCACAGAAGTCATGGCACCAAGAAGCTGCAGCTTGATCAGGGTGAGACAAGGTCTGGGTCACATCTGTCAGAAATCGCTGCTATTGATATGAACAAAACTTGTGAGGGATCCGGTGAGAAGAAATCACCTCATATGATTCAAATTGAGAAACAGCGTCTCAAGGTAAAAATTCAGATGCTGCAGATTGAGCAGCGACATTTCAAGTGGCTGATGTTCAGTGAGGAGAAGGACAGTGAACTGGAGAAGATGAGGCTGGAAAACGAGAAGATGAGGCTGGAGAATGAGCAGTTCGAGCTGGAGCTGACGCTTAAAGAAATAGAGGCGGGTATCAAACCAAAGAAGATCTAGTTATTGGAGACTGGGAATGATAGAATTAGAACCTAGAAGTGCCAGAACATCTTTTATCCGTTTCAGGTGATTACAGATTTATCTGTAAATTGATCTGTGGCCCTGGATCAAAGTTTATTTTAGCTAGAATGACTGTTCCAGATGTCAATTGCTTACAATTGGTATGGTACCTCTTGGCATCTCAATATGATGCTTATATTTCTTTTTATCTGTAAATTAATATGTGGTCCTGGGTCAAAGTTTTCTATATTACCTAATTGCATGTCAATCGACTAAATGACTTCTCCAGATGTTAAATGTTCACAATTGGTGTCTATTGACATCTGAAAAATGCTTATATGTCTATGTTGTCAATCTGCTCGTCTTCTGTTGTTTTTCTTGTTCATTCTATTTTTGCCACCGCTGTCATTCTTATGGCATCTCTGCAGTTCTTTGGATGTCCCTAATAGCAATATCAGCGGTGTGCTACAACATGTTGCCATGTTGAGGCATCGACTCACCGTGTTTGTGGAACATCGGTATTACCGAAGAGTTTGGTTATGACCAGCATGTTTTCCAGGTTGAAAAAGAGCTAAGGCTGCAAAGTTGCAAACTTTTTTTTCTTTTTCAAAATGAGGTTTACTGAATCAGAACTTAGGTTCTGCTTTTGTTTTGGACTACAACTCCTGGCATGCGTTCTGATCACCGTGCTCTGCTTTTAAGCTCTGTGTTTAGATAGCAACAAGTATCGGAATCCTCTTTGTGGTGAATATAAGGTGATTCTGGATTGTGATGTGGTGAATATAACGCCTGGCTTCGGCGATGAGAAAAATTAAAGGGCTGCTGCCTTTCGGGTCCAGCTACTGCTTTCCCCGGCAAACAAGGACGTTGCCGTATGTCCATGGAACCTGGAAAATGTTTCTGAGGTGGAAAGCAACGGAGGTGCTGCTGCTGATCTGATTTTCACTGTTGCTGTCAATACGTCTCTGAATGTGTTAACTAGCAAGCCCAGTTTCTGTGCACTGGTTTCAGTCTTCATGTCTCCATTTTGGCTGTAGCAGAAGGTCTTAACCTGCCATTGTTCAGACAAAAAAAAGAGAGTGGGGTTGGTTGGTTTCCGGTGGTACTAGCTGTTAGTACTCAACAATCGTCTGATGACCAATCATGCGAGGCAAGACAGGATGCTTTCGTGACCCAAATGCATGATTGCCACCAAAGTTAACAATGATTTCCGTTTTGCCAATGGGAAGGGCCGCCGAATCATTATGCACGAAACCTAGTGTGATTAGCATCACCAATGGGAAGGGCACTACCTAGGCGTCAGGATATTCCGGAGGCTGTCCCGCAGGCAGCAGAGGCTGCGCACAACCGGCCGCCCAAAAGTCCAAACCCAGGTAGGAGTACAATATGATACGCGCAACGACGACGACAGCAGGGCACGAGTTTGTTAATTCAGGAGTTGCCGGGTCCTGCCTGCGCCCCCCCTCCCCTAGGGCTCCCCCGACGACGTTGACTGGAGTCTCTCTCTTCATTCGCATTACAGCATATATATCTCGGCCGGACGTTGTCATATGTCATACTATACAGCATACTGCGTGTTCCTGCGTGCCTGGCAGTCTGCTTCCTGCCTCTGTTTCCCTCGCTCCTTCTCGGCGGCGGAGATGGGAGCGTGCGCGACGAAGCCTGGCGATCTCAAGGTGAAGGGCGACGCGCCGGTGGTCCTAGATGACGCCGCCGCCGCCGAGAAGAAGGCCGGCGGCGCGGGCGAGGCCGACCCGGCCGCCGACGGGAGCCGCCGGAGGTCCCTCAGCGACTTGCTCAAAGAGGTACACAGCTTGGACTCCTCTCCCCCTCGCTAACTTCGATACGGTTAGCCTTCGACCATGTATGCAAGAGATGGCATGTTTGGTTAGTCTACTCCTTGCTTCATCCATAAAACCTGCTTTAGCAGGGGCTCATGGGTCATGCTTCGGTTGCAAGAACAATATACACCCAACGAATTTGGCTCGTATTCGCTAGTATTTCTGTCACGGCCGTGTTTTATGTATAGCCACTTGAGAATATCTAGCTACGTAGAGTGTCAATAAGTTTTGTAAATACTAGCAGAATTTCTAGCACCCCTTATATCAAGATGATGTATCCTAGCACTCCCTACAATTTATGCTATTTACGCCTTCATGAGTCAATAAGCTCTACTATGTCTGCCCCGTTTGACAGAACGCCGACAGCGACGTAGAGGCTCCAGCAGAGGAGTCTCCAGAGAAGAAGGCTGAACCGGCGACCGCTACCGTTACCGCCGATGAAGCTGGAGCAGCAGCAGCAGAGGAGCAGATCACAGTCGAGCCCTCCATCCCAGCCACCGAGCAAGGCCACGCGGCCGAAGAGCCGGGAGCAGAGGCCGCGCAGGACCCTCATCAGACGCACGCGCCGGTGGTGGTGGAAGAGGAGAAGCGTGTGGATCCGGATTCGGTTCAGGTTGCCGCTGTTCCTGCTCAAAGTGTTGTCGAAGAGAGCAAGGTCGTTGCCGCTGTTCCTGCTCAAAGTGTTGTCGAAGAGGTCGTCGCCGACGCCGATGCATCCGTCTGAAGAAAAATATTTGGGCGAATGTTTGTGCCCTCGAAACGAGGTTTCTCGAGATTGACAAATCGCGTTCTTGTTTATTTGGGTGCCTCTTTTGTTTGGGTGCGTGTGGCTGTATTTGCATGCCTAGGTTGTGTTTCAATTTATTTTATTGGCGTTTGGCCGTTGATGCTTACTTGATGGCTAGAGGGTGTGCCTGGTGCAAATCGTTCTCTGTATAAAGCATCTTCTCTGTACTCTCTTGACCAGAAGTTTAAAAGCACCCCGCAGCCAAACCGTGGACAATGCTTGAATCGGCTGTTTCGGCGGAGCCAGCATCTCTCATGCAAAATCAAGAACACGGCGTACAAGCTCGTGCAACCGAGGAGATGGCGGGAACTCACGCGCTGCATAGAAATGTGGTAGGTCCGCCGAATCCGCTCCCTGTTTAGATTGTGCACTCTCACCCGCCAAATCCAAATCCACTAGTTTCCCCCCTTCGAGCTCTTTTCACCCGCCAAATCTAAATCTGTTTTCCCCCTTGCGAGCTCTTTTCACCATCGGATTCATGGCGATGGCGGGAACTGTTATAAACGCGGCAAACAAATAATGAAAAAAGAAATCACGAAAAAAGGATTTAACTTGGGAAAAACCTCTCTAACAAAGAGAAAAAAAAAACCACGGACGCCTCCCAACGAAACTTCTCTATATGAAGAGTGTTTACACAACATCAGGAATTATCTCAGATGCGACTTATCTCAGCCGGTGGCTTACAAGATCCACAGTGAAAACCAAGGTCTTCAACGATCCAGTGCTGGGGGGCATGGGGGTCCCGCTACACTCGGGCGAAGCCTCCGACGATGGGTCTCGCTCCGCTCGTCAGAAGTGCCTCCTTAATGAATTTGGATTGAACTTAACAAGGGCTTCTTCACCAACTTCACCGTCCACCATGATGACGGTGAATTTGGAAGCTTCTTCCTCGAGCACGTCAATGGTGGTCATGCTGGTTCTCCCTCGAGCACGACGATGATTGTCATCAGTGACCGAGCGACTTCCCCCTCTTAGCAACCACTGGGACGCATCCTCCTTTTATGGATGTAAGAAACATCTAACCTTCATGTTGTATCTCAGATCCGTAAGTATGTACCAGATGTGGATAGATATGTATGGATCTTATGGTGCTTGTTGCTAGATTGTAAGCATGTGCTAGATGTGGGTAGATTGTTGTAGGACATCATGCTTAGTGAGTTCCTTGTTGGAGATAGTTTGAAGCAGATCATGCTTAGTGAGTTTCTTGTTGGAGATTACTTGTCGGATATCATGGTCAGTAATTCCTTGGTAGAGATTGTTTGTAGGATATCATGCTTAGCGTGTCCAATATTGTAGGACATCATGCCGGATAGGTATCCCGATATGTCCGCTCCCACTATACCGCATGACATGTCTTGGATACATCCTCTAAATGCAGTACCAATTCGAGCTATCTACGAGCCCAAATTTCCAATGCACCGGGCCCCTTGTCTGTCATAGTTCATCCTGAATAGGATTCTTGAGCTCCTCATCAGTAGGATCAGGTGCAGAAAATGCTTCAGAGGAAGGCACCTACAACGTGTCTACAATAATGATTTTGGTTTCACAAAAAAGACAGGCACCCCAAGTAAGATTTACCACCAATAGAGAAAGTGTAAGATCAAGTGGAACATGGCTTGCGATATCAAAGAAATGGAAGGAGTCAAATGGTGTGAGGAGATCATGACCATTATGATCGATGATGACAAGTTGATTCCACAACTTATGGTTAGATTGGATACCATTTTTCTAGTCTCACTTGTTCGAGTTTACCTAACACAGTGTTGTCTCAATCTTAGGAGCACCCAAAGCATTCTGATTTCCTGAACAAGCCCCTCAGGAACTATGCTCATGTGAATACGATATTCACACCTAATTTTGTTCACAAAAACAATATGTTTGCACCTCGCTTACTGATCTAGGCTATGAACTACCTTACTTACACTAGATGACATCCGATGAAAGGAGGACCTGACTGAGGATATAGCTTCGCAATACTACTGTTAGTGCTACAACTTCTTTGTTGTGTGGTGGTGGACATGACCTTTTATGAGGACCATGTATATTTTTGGAGGTGGTGTGATACCCCACCATTAGATAGGACTCGATGAAAACTTATAGCCAAGTTTGCAAAAAAAATGGAAATATGCCAAAGAGGCAAAAATAAAGTTGTTACTATTATTGATGAGGGTCCGACTCGTAAATGCCCATTGTTATGGACTTAGATTTTAAGAAAGAGGGGTGCACTAGAGATCGCGTTCGGCTAACAGACAAGCAATACTGTTAGACTTTATATTATAGTCCAACCGTGTATACCTGTATTGTACCATTGTACACCATTATATATATGAGGTAGGCCACCCCATAGAGGGTTGAGCCAGTTCCCCAAAACTCTTTCTCTTACATGGTATCAGAGCTCATGCTGTTAGAGGGTTGCATACTTGGCTGCTTGCATGGCTCATGTTGTTGAAGATCCAACCGCCGAACCACGCAGTTATCAAGCCGCTATGAGTATCTCACACTGGAGGACTGCTATGGAACAAGAGTATCATGCTCTTCTGAAGAATGAGACCTGGACACTTGTTCCCCCTCCGCCTCGCGTCAACATCATTGATTCAAAGTGGGTCTTCAAGGTGAAGAAACATGCCGATGGTTCTATTGAGCGCTATAAAGCGCGTCTTGTGGCTAAAGGTTTTAAACAGCGCCATGGGCTGGATTATGAGGATACGTTCAGCCCGGTTGTCAAGCCTACCACTATTCGGCTTCTCCTGTCACTCGCAGTTTCTCGTGGATGGTCTCTCCGCCAGCCTGATGTGCAGAATGCTTTTATTTATGGGTTGCTTAAAGAAGAGGTCTACATGCGGCAGCTACCTGGATTTGTTGATCACACTCAGCCTCATCATCTCTGCCGTCTAACGAAGGCTCTATATGGACTAAAGCAGGCACCTCGTGCCTGGCATGCTCGTTTGGCTTCAACTTTCGTGCTCATGGTTTCATTTTGTTGGGAATATGCCCTAAGGCAATCATGTATTATGATGTTACCCATTGTATTCATAAATATATTAAGTTGTCCTTGTATAAATATCTGATGTGTATCATTGAATATGTGATTCAGTTGTGGAACTATGCATTCATGTTGTTTATACTAAATGTCTTTGGTCATTGAGGTTGTGCTGGACACACAATTTAGACCAATGTGAAAGTCGGCTTGATGAATCGGTTCCACTTGTCATGAGCATGATGATGCCATTCCAACTTACACACATTCTCCTAAAGAGTTTAGCGAGCCGGATTGACCCATATTGAGGTACAACGAACAAGTTGTCATTTGTATATCTCAATCAATGTAATTCTTGTACCTGAGGTTATTGCATAGTACGAGTTGAGGATCACCGACATGTTCTGTCAAACGCTAATCCATAACTAGATAGTTAAAAAACAGAGTTCGGGTCGACTGAGAATCAAGCTGCGTGATGTGAATAACCAAGATGGGATTTTGTCCCTCCACTCGGAGAGATATTCTCTGGGTTCTCTCGGATGATATGATTCGGAAAGCATGGCCATGCACGACTCAGTTAAGTGTTAACCGAGGCGATCGACTAAGAGTTAGTTGGATGAATCACTTATCTCGGATCGAGAAGAGAGTCGAACTATTTAAGGGATGACAAATATTCGCCTATAGTCTGACAAGGTATATAGTGAGGCAAAAGGGCCTCAGACGTAAGTCGCATTGGAAAGGCAAGTCGTCATGACTCTTTGGTACTTGGAAGTTGACACGTTTTGCTAGGATCCGCTACCGACTTATCGATTGAGAGTCGGACTCCAATCGTGTCCAAGTAGCCATGAGCCCGCGGGGTCACACACTTAAGAGCGGGAGCAAGTTCAGATTGGATCTGAGCCGGAAATCTGGTTGGGTTGGACCCGAGCCGAATTTGGACTGAGTGAGTGAGTCGGACTCACAAGGACTAATATTATATGGGCTTTAGTGAATGGGTCACGTTAGTGGAGCCCAGGTTCACTCCCCATATATAGTGGAGCACAGTAATACAGAAGGGTTAATCGTTGATCGATTAGGTCATTCCATAAGTTAAAAACCCTAACTCCACAGCAGTCATGTCGTTGTAACGAAGCTAGCAGTTCATCGCCGGGCTCCTCCTCATACGTGTGGACACTAGCAGAGGTGTTATACGATCAGCACCAGGACGATCGTGATCGGATCGGATCTCGTGGATTGCACTCCATTCAACTTACGCGCTTCATCAGTAATCCGCAACTGCGCGTCTAGTGGTAAACCTCGTGGCCTTTTACCTCAGCTGGATCTTGGGATCGCCACGTTAGAGGGAAAAAGTTTTGTTTTATCTCTACATGGCCCAACACGTTTCGTCGACGGCTGACACTTCGCTATTCTTGTTTCAGCGCCCGAGTGTGACCATGTACCTGTTGGAGATATGCCCAAGAGGCAATAATAAAGTGGGTTATTATCATATCTTCATACTTATGATAAATGTTTACATACCATGCTATAATTGTATTAACCGGAAACATTAATACTTGTGTGATTTGTAAACTAAAATAAGAGTCCCTAGTAAAGCCTCTTGTTAAACTAGCTTGTTGGTTAATATATGATCATGGTTTCCTGATCATGAACATAGAGATGTTATTAACAACAGGATCATATCATTAGGAGAATGATGTGATGGACATACTCCTATAGATAAGCGTAGCATAAAGATCAAAGTCATTTCAATAGTTCAATTGCTATATGCTTTCTGATACATAGTAACCTAATTCCTTCGACCATGAGATCATGCATATCACCTTTACCGGATGGATGCTTTGATGACATCAAACACCACACCGTAACTGGGTGGTTATAAAGGTGGCATTGAGTGTTCGGAAAGTATTGGTTGAGACACATGGATCAAGAGTGGGATTTGTCCATCCACATGACGGATAGATATACTCTGGGCCCTCTCGGTGGAATGTCATCCAATTAGCTTGCAAGCATGTGACTTGGTCACAAGGGATCACATATCACGGGAACGAGAAAAGAGTACTTATCAGTAACGAGGTTGAACTAGGTATGCAGAGATACCGACGATCATAACCTCGGATAAGTAAAGTATCGTGAGACAAAGGGAAATTGGTATCGTATGTAAGTGGTTCATTCGATCGCAAAGTAATCGTAGAAATATGTGGGAGCCATATGAATTTCCAGATTCCTCTATTGGTTATTGTTCGGAGAAGTGTCTCGATCATGTCCGCATAATTCACGAACCGTAGGGAGACACACTTAAGGATTCGACGTTGTTTGAGTAGTTATGGTATTATGAGAAAGAGACCGAATGTTGTTCGGAGTCTCGGATGGGATCCGGGATATCACGAGGTGATCCGGAATAGTCCGGAGAATAAGATTCATATAAGGAAAGTCCCGTTTCGGAGTTCGGGAATGATTCCGGTGTTTTCATCGGGAATGTTCTAGAAGGTTCCGGATTGTCCGGCACTCCGGGGGGGAAAGGGTACATGAATGTGTCATTGCATATTGGAATGATTGCATCATGTACTAAGTGTTCTTGCTGTCCCAAATAAAGGATTAAATTGAATCCTAAAACAGAAAAGTCAAATGTCCAGTTTGAAAGTCAAACGGCTAAAACAAGAAACTGTGGGAAACAAGCAAGAGGAGTTGGAACCAACCTGGAGGAGGAGTTGGACTCCTCCAGGCCGGCGCCCAGCCCAAGGCCGAGTTGGGGAGGGACTCCCTCCCTCCCCTGGCGCGCCAAGACCCCCCTCCCATAAAAGGAGGGGCAGGGCTCCTCCTAGAGACACACAACTTTCACCTCTAGATCTCCGGTTTAGAGCCGTTTTGGATTAGAGCTTCTAGTTGCTTTAGCCAACGGTTTAGAGCCTTCTAATTGATTTAGAGCCTTATAATTGGTGTGTCTAATTACTAGACCACTAATAGCCTCTCTCATAAGCTCCACCATACTCGCACCGGCTTAAGGCGAAGCCCTGCGGGATTTCCCCTCTACTTCCGGTACCACGCCGTTGTGCTGCCGGAATCGTGAGGAGAGTGCTACAACCTCCGCTGCCTGCTGGAACAAGGGAGAGGAAGGTCTTCGTCGAGTACCGAACGTGTGACCGACTACGGGAGCGCTGCCAGAACGTGGCGCCGGAAGGATCGTCTACGCGATCTTGAGATCGGAAAGAGTACGGCTACATCACCCACGAGAATCTGCTCTCGTTAAACGCTTTGGAATCTTCGAGGGTAAGTTATACCATCGACTCGTTGCTACAATCTAGTAGATAGATCTTGGCTTGTTAGTTTGTATGCGATAGAAAATTTTTGTTTTCCATGCTACGAACCCCTACAGTGGTATCAGAGCCGTGTCTATATGTAGATCTGTTGCACGAGTAGAACACAATGGTCATTGTGGGCGTTGATGCTTTTATTGTCGATTGCTTCTTGTGTATTTTGCATCTTGCGGTATGTTGGGATGAAGCGGCCCGGGCTAACCTTACATGACATCGTTCATGAGACTTGCTCCACGCTTAACATGCAACTTGTATTGCATAAGTGGCTTTGCGGGTGCCTGTTTCTCCTAGCATAGTATAGATCCAATTCACAACAGGTGATTAACAATACTTGTGTCAACGTTGTGGTTCATGTTCGTAAGTTAGAACGACACTTATAGAAAGCCCCAAACCACGTAAAACATGCAAAGAAAGTAGAGGCGTCTAACTTTGTTTTGCAGGGGTGTGCAGTGATGTGATATGGCCATGATTGTGATTATATTTGATGTATGCAATGTTCCTTATTGTAATTTGGCAACCGGCAGGAGCCATATGGTTGTCTTTAATTTATGTTAAGACCCGCGTGTCTATTCAAAGTAGTTGTAATAGTTGAAGCCGGTGGACGACAACCATGGAGCAGTGTCATTGACCTTGATGCAATGCCGGTGATGATGGAGATCATGTTCGTGCTAGAAGATGGAGATCGGAAGCACAATGGAGAAAGGCCATATCATATCACATATTATGAATTGCATGTGATGTTAATCTTTTATGCATCTTGTATTGCTTAGTAGACGACGGTAGCATTATAAGATGATCCCTCATGCACATGAATTTCAAATCATAAAGTGTTCACCCTTAGTTAGCACCGTTGCTAAAGCTTGTTGTTTCGAAGCACCACGTGATGATCGGGTGTGTTAGATTCTGCAAGTGTATACAACGTGGGCAAGCCAGATTTGCTCATGCAGAAACTAAGGTTTGATCTTGACGAGCCTAGCATGTACAGACATGGTCTCGGAACACGGATTGCCGAAAGGTAGAGCATGAGTCATATAGTAGATATGATGAACATGTTGATTGTTCGCCATTGAAGCTACATCAACTCTCGTGATGATCGGTTTTGATGTGGTGGATTTGGTTCGTGTGATCACTAAAACAATGTGAGGGATATTGTTTTGAGTGGGAGTTCACCTAGATTAATTTAATTATTAATTAGAACTCAATTTATCATAAACTAAATCAAAGTGAATTTGCATAGTTGTTGTAGTCATTGGCATCCGTTTACCACCTTGCGCTTAGTTATAATTGAGATGTTAGAACTATAGAATTCTGGTTAGTTACTTTACGAACTGGTATCGTATTGTTTTGAAGTGTTAATCTAAAGTTTAAAAGTCCTATTGCAAACTTTCAGTAAGTTCCGGTTACTCGATGAAGTTTAATAATTGGTATTAAAACAAGAGTAACAATTCCAAAGTTAGTATATAAGTATCATGTTTGTCTCCATGATTCTTGATATTCAAAGGATTGTCTTAATATCAAGGTTATCTAGGATCTGAAAGAGTTGTTTCAGAAACCATGATGTGTGGAAGATATTGTGATATCTGAAGCGAAGTTTTGGTTGGAACATGATAGAGTATAATATGTCAAAAGTCATGTTCTCATATTTTGATGAGAATTTGCAAAAGGGTTGGAGATACTAGTTGTCCTAATCTTCCAAAAGGTTTTGGAGAGCAACATTATACTCGTGATTCACCGTTACAAGCTAAAAGTAACTTGATCATGGATAAATCCATGATAAGGGTGAATATTTGATGTAGGTAAAATGTTTACTACACCAAGAGATTACTAAAGAAAGGAATTTGAAAGAACACCAAACATTTGATGATGGTGATCTACTTCAAGGTGCAAGTCCAAAGACATTGGTATTTAACTATACATGTTTTGGACTATGTGTCATATGTATGACTCCACTGTTGATGTTGATAGATTCTTTCAAACAGAAAAGGAAATACTGAAAGAGAATCTCATAAATATATGGCAGAAAAGAAAAGACTAGAATTGTTCAGTTTAAGTATATAGATGATATACATGTTATGGCTATATTCTTTGCTTATTAAACAATGTGGTTCTTAAGTATTTGATACTGAATTTGTTGGTGTGAATCGTCATACGAAACAACACAATTCATGAACTACAATGGCCTAAGTAACTAGCAAAAGAATATGTGATGATGTTCATTGAGAACAAATAAAGGGTTATTGTGTTGCTCGTTAAACATCAAAGCTTGCCTTCAAGATTTGTTTTATCAGGTGTTATGAGAACAAAAGGGTTGTTCAAATAATTGCCGTAATCCATAAAAGATGGATGATTCACAAATCTCGTTGGAAAAATCACATCCATAAAGCTAATGCTAAAGATGTCGAAAGACAAATTGATTGAAAGATCACTTAGGAAGTGACATCGCCGTTTAAATTATATTGGAAAGAAAACATGAAGAAACTCCATATGTATGGAATTTTGGAGTCTTTTGATTTTGATCAAATGACGCTTGTAAAACTTTCCTAGAGATAATTAAAACTTCGTTCATAGGCCAAAAGGGAACGAAAGACTAGCTTATTGGAATTTGTACATATTGTTGTACGAAGTCCATTATGTGTAGTCAAGAGCGATGGATTTCAACTTCATATGCTTTCTCCGAAAATTTGAGTGAATATATGAATATTTACTTAACAAGGATGAAGTATGAGACATTTGAAAAGTTCAAAGACTTTCAAGATGAAGTGCAAAATCATTGTAACAAGAATATAAACAGTTTATGATAAAGATCATAAAGTAAGATATTTGAGTTACAGAGTTTAGCATAATACCTAAGATTTAAGGAATCGTTCCGTGGATTTGCATTTCCCGAAACACCATAAGAGTATGGAGCGTTCGAGATATGTAATTAAACCTTGTTTGACATGGTAAGATCGAAGGTGTAATTCATAAAACTGCCATTGTATTTTAAAGATTAAAAGCTTTAGAGATTACCGTTTTTCCACTGAAAAGAGCTCCATCATAATCCGTTGAAATGACACCATATAAAGTTATGGTTTGGGATAAAACCCAAGTAGTCCTTTCTTAAACATTGGTATGCTATACATAAGAAAGATGTTTGCAACCAAAGTCGGATGAACCTGTCTTTGTATAAACTGTTAATATTCCTCCATAAACACCGGAGACAAAAGTGTTTGTTGCTTGGAACGTCAAGTTTCTTTAAGAAGGAATTTTTCGTGAAAAGTTAAGTGGGAGGACAATAGAACTTTGATAAGGTTAAAAGAACCTTAGCTATATGTGCAGAGTTGCGCATCGCCGAAAAGTATTCCGGAGGCAGCAACAATGCTCATAGATCACGTGCCTCAAAGGTTGTGATCACGGATATCTAAGTTCCTATTGAAACAAGTAGGTCAAGTAAACAATCAAATACCAAGATTTGAGGGTTGAATCATTATTTGAGAATAATGAACGTACTACATGCAAAGAAGCGATGATGGGCCCTGACTCCGTCAAATGGCTTGAAGCCATAAAATCCGTGATAGTTCCATACACGAGAAATCAAGTTTTGAACTTGAAGGACCCTCGAGAAAGGTGTAAGACCTTACAGTTGTGTTTGGATCTATAAATAAATAGACATGGATGTTGCACATCTATGAAATAGTCGACATGTTGGGAAAGAGTTCACAACAATGTTCAAAGGTTGACTATGACAAGATCTGATCTTTCATAGCGATATTTAGTCTAGACGGATTAATGTAGCAACCACTACATATAATTTTGTTATATGATAGTTGAATAAACAAAACAAGTTCTTCTAATAGAATCGTTACCTAGGACATGTGCATAACACGGTCCATAGGGTTTTGTTAATTCAAAGGATGCTAGAAGCATATGCAAACTTCAACGGTTGAAGTGAGCATCGCGGAGTTGGAATCTTCACAATGATGAAATTGTTAAAAGAGTTTAAATTCATCAGAGACAATGAAGATGCTTGCATTTGCAAGAAATTAAGTGGGAGCGCTAAGACATATTTCTAATACATTATGTAGGAGACATATTGTTGATTGGAAGTGATGTATCTTTTTATTAACACAAGATAAGAATTTCATCCTGATGAAAGACTTAGGCAAAACCGAAATATTAGGCATGAATAGACGCTAATATGGTTGTGCCAGAAGTACATAGACGAGATATTGAATGAGTTCAATATAGAAACTACAAGAGAGGTTCTTGTCGCACAGAAAGGATTGAATGAGTTCAATGTTGATGATATATTCAAGTGTATTGACATTTGGCAAGTGAAACAAAATTCAAGTATAGATTGATACTTGATCACAAAGAGTATTTATATCAATCATGCCGTGATGTGTACAAATCCAGATATGTCCTATGCTCTAAATGTTATGAGCATATACCAGAATGATTCATAAGATAATCATTGGACAATAGTAAGGATATTCTTATGATCTTTTGGAAGAACTAAGAGTATAATATTTGTAGAAGTGACAAATAGATGGTTAGTTCATTGTAAAAGTACTACATTGATACTAGTTTTGTCACAAAGTACAAATTAAGTTTATCTCAATCTAAACTAAGGGTGGCACAATATAATGGAAAGTGAGTTCCATAATGGATTTGGATGAGTTCCAAAGTTAAGACATTGTGACAGATACTACAACAAAAGGCTAAGTATATGACTGCTATTTTAGCAGCAAAAGAGGGCATTTGTGTCAAGTAGTTTGTTATCAAACTAGGTGTAGTTCACAGTGGGATAATACTATGAAGATATATTGTGCGACAATATTATCAACATGTTTTAACCCCAAAGAGCTAAAGGTCACACCGAAAGACCAAATTTATACAAAGCCATCTCATTAGAGAATGAGTGATGCGTAGAGACGCAAAGACATGCAATTACACACGGACCTGGAAGTGTCAGATCCGGAGATCAGTTGACCACTAGCAATCGTGTACATACAACACCGGAAAGCCATAGGTGTTGAATACACAAAGGTTTGAAACTAGATTATTGACTCTGGTGCAAGTGGGAGACTGTTGGAGATATGCCCAAGAGGCAATAATAAAGTGGGTTATTATCATATCTTCATACTTATGATAAATGTTTACATACCATGCTATAATTGTATTAACCGGAAACATTAATACTTGTGTGATTTGTAAACTAAAATAAGAGTCCCTAGTAAAGCCTCTTGTTAAACTAGCTTGTTGGTTAATATATGATCATGGTTTCCTGATCATGAACATAGAGATGTTATTAACAACAGGATCATATCATTAGGAGAATGATGTGATGGACATACTCCTATAGATAAGCGTAGCATAAAGATCAAAGTCATTTCAATAGTTCAATTGCTATATGCTTTCTGATACATAGTAACCTAATTCCTTCGACCATGAGATCATGCATATCACCTTTACCGGATGGATGCTTTGATGACATCAAACACCACACCGTAACTGGGTGGTTATAAAGGTGGCATTGAGTGTTCGGAAAGTATTGGTTGAGACACATGGATCAAGAGTGGGATTTGTCCATCCACATGACGGATAGATATACTCTGGGCCCTCTCGGTGGAATGTCATCCAATTAGCTTGCAAGCATGTGACTTGGTCACAAGGGATCACATATCATGGGAACGAGAAAAGAGTACTTATCAGTAACGAGGTTGAACTAGGTATGCAGAGATACCGACGATCATAACCTCGGATAAGTAAAGTATCGTGAGACAAAGGGAAATTGGTATCGTATGTAAGTGGTTCATTCGATCGCAAAGTAATCGTAGAAATATGTGGGAGCCATATGAATTTCCAGATTCCTCTATTGGTTATTGTTCGGAGAAGTGTCTCGATCATGTCCGCATAATTCACGAACCGTAGGGAGACACACTTATGGTATTATGAGAAAGAGACCGAATGTTGTTCGGAGTCTCGGATGGGATCCGGGATATCACGAGGTGATCCGGAATAGTCCGGAGAATAAGATTCATATAAGGAAAGTCCCGTTTCGGAGTTCGGGAATGATTCCGGTGTTTTCATCGGGAATGTTCTAGAAGGTTCCGGATTGTCCGGCACTCCGGGGGGGAAAGGGTACATGAATGTGTCATTGCATATTGGAATGATTGCATCATGTACTAAGTGTTCTTGTTGTACCAAATAAAGGATTAAATTGAATCCTAAAACAGAAAAGTCAAATGTCCAGTTTGAAAGTCAAACGGCTAAAACAAGAAACTGTGGGAAACAAGCAAGAGGAGTTGGAACCAACCTGGAGGAGGAGTTGGACTCCTCCAGGCCGGCGCCCAGCCCAAGGCCGAGTTGGGGAGGGACTCCCTCCCTCCCCTGGCGCGCCAAGACCCCCCTCCCATAAAAGGAGGGGCAGGGCTCCTCCTAGAGACACACAACTTTCACCTCTAGATCTCCGGTTTAGAGCCGTTTTGGATTAGAGCTTCTAATTGCTTTAGCCAACGGTTTAGAGCCTTCTAATTGATTTAGAGCCTTCTAATTGGTGTGTCTAATTACTAGACCACTAATAGCCTCTCTCATAAGCTCCACCATACTCGCACCGGCTTAAGGCGAAGCCCTGCGGGATTTCCCCTCTACTTCCGGTACCACGCCGTTGTGCTGCCGGAATCGCGAGGAGAGTGCTACAACCTCCGCTGCCTGCTGGAACAAGGGAGAGGAAGGTCTTCGTCGAGTACCGAACGTGTGACCGACTACGGGAGCGCTGCCAGAACGTGGCGCCGGAAGGATCGTCTACGCGATCTTGAGATCGGAAAGAGTACGACTACATCACCCACGAGAATCTGCTCTCGTTAAACACTTTGGAATCTTCGAGGGTAAGTTATACCATCGACTCGTTGCTACAATCTAGTAGATAGATCTTGGCTTGTTAGTTTGTATGCGATAGAAAATTTTTGTTTTCCATGCTACGAACCCCTACAGTACCTACTCGTGTATGTGGACGACATTATCCTGATAAGCTCTTCACCGACTGTTGCTGATGCTCTTGTGACTGCGCTTGGTAGAGACTTTGTAGTAAAAGATTTGGGACAACTACACTTCTTCCTGGGTATTGAGGTCACTCATCAGGCCCGTTGCAGCCTCGCTCTCACACAGAAGAAATATTCTCTTGATCTCTTGCGTCGTGCTTGTATTCTCATGTGCAAGGCGTCTCCTACGCCCATGTCCTCCACCGACAAACTTTTAGCTACTGATGGTGCTCTTATGTCTCCTGAGGATGCGACTGAGTATCGAAGTATTGTTGGTGGTCTGCAGTATCTGACTATCATATGTCCGGATCTCTCGTTTGCGGTTAACAGGGTGTGTCAGTATCTTCATGCGCCTACTGATGTGCACTGGTCTGCTGTGAAACGCATCCTGCATTATGTGCGTCTCACTGTCTCCTATGGTCTCCACTTGTGCCCCAGTCCCTCCGGAGTCCTCTCTGCATTTTCAGATGCTGATTGGGCTGGGTGTCCAGACGACAGGCGATCCACGAGGGATATGTAGTGTTCTCGGGTCTAACTTGATCGCCTAGAGTGCATGCAAGCAAGCCACTGTTTCTCGCAGCAGCATAGAAGCCGAGTACAAGGCAGTTGCCGACGCGATGGCTGAGCTCATATGGATTGAGTCCCTACTTTGAGAGCTATGAGTACCTCATCCACATCCTCCGGTCCTTTTATGCGACAACATCGGAGCTACGTTTCTATCGTCTAATCTGGTGTTCCATGCACGGACCAAACATATTGAGATTGACTATCATTTTGTGAGGGAACGTGTTGCACAGAAGCTACTACAAATCAGGTTTATCTCTTCAAAAGATCCACTTGCAGGCATCTTCACCAAGCCTCTACCTTCACCGATGTTCGAGGTTTGTAGGCGCAATCTCAACCTTCTAGATGTATCAGGAGTGAGTTGAGATTGAGGGAGGGTGTTAGACTTTGTATTATAGTCTAACTATGTATACATGTATTGTACCATTGTACACCATTATATATATGAGATAGGCCATCCCATAGAGGGTTGTGCCAGTTCCCTAAAACTCTTTGTCGTACAAATAAGGAACACGACATTTTACCCAGGTTTAGGCCCTCAGAGGGAAAACCCTATTTTCTTGTCTGCTCTTGATTGACGGTGAAACCGATAATTACAGGGGGTGCACAGATGAGATCTGGCGGGTGTGTGCTAGGGTTTTTCGTGGTCCTCCTTGCCGCTCTCTCATGGCCTTTATATGGGGAGGCCAGGTCTCGGGATAAAGTCGAGTCGATTGCAGATTAGAGTTTTACCATTTAAGTTTTCTATCTAAAGCTAGCCGTATCCTTTAAGGAATCGCCTCCTTCAATTTTAGGAGGTGGTATATCCTTGAGTGACGTCACTAAATACTCGCCGGAACAAATTTTGAAGAGTAAGCAAGTTTGCAACTTAGTGTTTTGAAGAGTAAGCAAGTTTGCAACTTAGTGTTTTGAAGAGTAAGCAAGTTTGCAACTTAGTGTTTTGAAGAGTAAGCAAGTTTGCAACTTAGTGTTGTCCTCTGTTACCACCCCTAAGCTGATCGTAGGTGCTGATATGCAGTGGGAAAAACCTGCCTCATATGTTGTGAAACTCAATGTTGACGGTTCCTTTCTGTCAGAAGATGGTTCGACTGCTGCAGGCATGATCCTCCATCGATTCCTCCATACTAATCATTTTGTCGTCATGATGTTCGCTGAAGCAATGCATGTCAACTCTAGGGGCTGATGTGCGTGCATATGAAGGGCATTATGCTTGGCTTGCAATAGTGTAATCAACCGATCATTTTTTTAGGACAAAACGGTCGTATCTGCCATCCGATTAGATAGAAGAGAGTAACCCAGTTTATAAGGGAAACCGGGTTGAAATGTTGAAATGAACAATGCTACTGTGGTGCTGCTGGTTTTTAGTCAAGCAAAGGACTACTTCCACCTGGGATTTTTGATTGCAAAGATCAAGACCTTGATGCATTTTGGTCGTCATATATCAGCATATCTAAGATCCCTAGTTCACAAAACTTAGCTACTGATGCTTTGGCTTGATTTTGTAGAAGTTCCAAAAGGACCGCCGTTTGGCTTGGTTCAGGGCCGGATGAAATCCTCGATATCATCCGTCGGGGATTGTAATGCTATTGTCTAAGTAATGCAATTATTCGGGCAAAAAAATAAGAAGCTCAGAATGCTATTTAATCATGAACTTTTTTTTTGACATGCAATTTAATCATTAACTAATAATCCGAATGGTATGAAACTTTTGAGTTTAAAATTTATTTAAATCTACTAGTGGACCCCTGGATTGAAGGACAAATATGATACACCAATAAGTCGATCATTGACTTTAATTCCCTAAGTCGCTTATTCTGCGTCTTTGTTTTCTCGACCAACCGACAAAAGCATTGGCCGGTCCACAGCTGTACAGAAAAAACAATGTCTGATTCATTAACAAAGTGTCAAGTGGGTTCTCTCCGGCAATATATCATTGTCAGCTTACTTGCTCCGGGTTGACTACAACCTGGCTTTACTTCATCCTATAATTAGTCGATTCTACTCAGTCAATGTCCAAAAAATAAAACTTCCGGTATCATTTTTTTTTTGAAAGAGAAACTTCCGGTATCATGGAACGTACATTTGAGCTGCAAGCAGTTTGCAGCTTTTGTTACCACGTCAGATACATACGCCAGTTCGCGTCACACACACAGGAATAGTAGAACAGAGGAATCTGGGCCCCCGTCGCGTCGCGGTTAATCAGTGGATGCGATTGCGACCGACCGAAACTTTCACGTGTGTTCCGAATTTATTTGGCGGCGGCCGGGTCCTGGCCTCCTGGGTGTGGTAGGGCATTTAATGGTCGCGCATCAAAAAATGTTGCGCGCGTACTCTCGTCACGTGCAGTAGGCATCCGCACTTAACGGAATGGACCAGCAGGGGTCACGACGGCTGGATCGATGGATTTAGCAGGGGTCACGACTGCTCACGCGCGCATTTGATTCGTGCGAGGCACCGACCGTGCATTTGCATTAGTGCCGATCACCGGCTTGTGACTTCATCTCCTGAGCGAATTGATTCCATCATTTCCCCCCGATGATGAACTTTTTTCGACATACTCACTTTTGTTTCCATATTTTCCAAACAAATATTTGTATAGGATACACATAATACAGGAGGTCACAAATGCATAATACAAGATATGGAAGCAAATTGGAAAACTTGGGATCCTCCTAAATGCAATTTTTTTTTTGCTTGATTTGTGCTGTAAAATAGGATTTGGACATCGGTCCGTCTTATCCCTAGAGGATGCCCGAATTGTGGAAATTTTCCTCTACGCAAGCAAGTTCATGAATTGATGGTGATTATCTCCTCTTCAAGTGTCCTTTCACCACCTGGATTTGGACGACAATTCTTTCTTCAAGTGGCTACCTTGACACATTTGTAACACATTGTGCCAATGAAAACTTTCGTAGAAGAGTGGTGGATATGATCGTCTCTTATGAAATATGGAAGGAGCAATGCGAAGATATTCTTACACCATGCTTAGATCATCTTCACTTGTTCCCCATACTGCGTCCGGCACGGTCCTTTTTTGGCCCGTATGGGGGGCTGGCTCCTAACCGTCGCCCCCATAACACAAGTCAATTTTATTTTTGTAGTACATAAGTTTGAATAACATGCAAAATACATTAAAATAACCAATCATATTCCTCCATAGGCCTATAGTAGGCATCTTCGTCGTTGCTTGGCGCACACCGCAGCGGGAGCCTACCTAGTACTCTGGGTGGCATGGCGGGAAGCGATGAAAACGGCGGAAAGGGCATGGCGGAAAAACTGGCAAGCAATTTCGCCGCCGTCTGGCCGTCAAGGGAACGCGACACCACTCGGGAGACGAGACGTCTATCTCACTGCTAGGACTGGCCCGCATCATCTTATCATCCATCTGGCGCCCTCGCTAGACCCCCTGTGGGTCGGGGTCGGCCTAGGGGCGCCGAATAACTTGTTGGGCCGCGTCGGTGCCAAAACCAAATTAGAGGGTGCGGCTGAGCATGATTTTTTGCGCCGGCGCCCCCAATAGCCCTTTGTGAGGCCTTTAGGGTGGACGATTGGCTTATACTAATCATAGTTAAGAGGGAAGATTATCGTCCTTATCCAGATCAAATATTTGAGTAATGCAATATTGGGAGTGTAAGATTTTTTCTGAAATCATAGGTTTTTTCCTAGACATGCACTTTATCTAAAACTCGTTCTTGAATACTGAAATTGGCAATCCCTTTGCCTGTTTTAAAAAACAGTTACAGAAAAGGAAGGTGATTGTTATTGCGGAACTGATAGAAGACTGTCACTCGAATGGATGTGATTGTTTGCCGCTGCTAGCAACCTCAAACTCTCACAACACATGTCAAGAAGCAAGACAACAACGGTGAACAGAGAAATACTCCATGAAACAATGTCACCCGAGACATTCATCACATGTCAGTCAGAGGTGATCAAGCACAACTTGGAGATGCTGGTTGCTGGATGTTCTTGAAGCTCCCACAAACCGGACAAATCCATGCAGGACAACACTTCAATTGTGCAGGTAGAGGAGCAAGAGGAAGCAGCTATGTCATCCCCTTCGATGGAGCGCCAAAGGGAAAAGGCAGCACCAAAGCAAGGTACAGTACAACAATCAATAAAATCTAAGGTCCCAAGATATTCTCAGACGCGGCATGGAGACCAACAAGAACTTCAGGTGCTGATGGAACAGCAAGAACAGGTCTCGGAGTATCTTCTTGCAAAGCTACAGCAAGATCTACAAGGCACGATCATATTCATCCAGGCGCCATCAGAAATGACTCCATCACAGCTGCATGCTGAAGCGATGGCACTCCTTGCAGCTTTGACATCAAAACTTCGTCAGGTCACATTGCTCACCAACAACTTAACACTAGCGAGAGCAGCGGGCGGCAGCGAAAACAACAGACCAACATCTTCCATGGGAGATCAGGCATTACATCTTAGAAAACAAGCGGATCAAGAAGGACTTTCAACATCAAGTCTACCATGTCTCAGCGACCCAGTCTGGGCCCTATGTATCATAAGTTGTTCAAATTCAGCTCATGTTTTAGCACTTAAAAAAATCTAAATATTCAGAGCATTGTACTGCATGCTATAAACTGCGTATGAGCTGAATAAAATGATGCCTCTCTTTGTCCAAAAAAAAAAGAGTCGTCGTGAATATTCGTTTCGTTCGACGAAGAAGTGATTACGTGCGTACTCTCACCCCCAGTGTTGGATCAAGGATCTGCATCAGTATATACGACCCACTACTACATCACAGTACCATTCAGCTTTCTTTTACTACTCCTGCCTCTTTTCCTTTCCCTGCCATGCAGTATGTACCACGCAGTGCTTTATGGTGGGCATGGTATGCCATGGACGAAAGCAGCAACTTTAAGCTTTAATTTGTAGCACAGAAAGGAAGACAAAGAAGGTAGTAGCCCCAAACAAAAGGAAGACGAGCTTTGCTTACACTGGATTAGAAGAGGTGCAGTGAAAGACAGCGAGAAAGGAAGAAGAGAGAAAAAAAAAGCTTCATCGACTCGATCTGCTAGACTGACTACTATTACTACGCAGATCAAAGAAGACGATCTAGCCTAGCATAAAGCTCCTAAAGACGCCATCATGATGAGCCCTACCACTACCAGCACCGGTACCATACCAGCAGGTCGAACCAAAGCAGCTCTCCCCACGTCCTGCGAAAGAGATAAAATCGCAACCAGGTTAGTTAGAGAACGAGGAATATCGAAATGCGAACGTGTTGGAAAGAAATATGATACAGTAGCAAAGTGGAACTGAAGAATGTACCTGGCGCTTGACGCCTGGCGCGGGCATTGGCAGGATGGTGGCGGTGTCCCTGACGCCGCGCGGGACCGGCACGGCGGGGCTGCTCTCGATGAACGGGGTGCCGCTCCCGCTCCCGGAGTCCGGCGCCGGCGCGTCCGCCGAGGCCGGCGCACGCGCCGCCGGGCCCGCCGGCGACGGCGCGTGGGCAGGAGCGCGCGCGCGGTGCCATTCCTCGCCGCCGCCGCCCCGGCCCGCCCGCCTCTCCTCGCCCCGGCCGCGCCTCCACCGCTCCGTCGGCAGCCTCGGCTTCATGCCGCCGCCGTCGTCGTCGTCGTTGTCGGCGCCGGTCACGGGCGGGGGCGCGGCGCGCGGCGACGGCACCGGCGTCGGGTCCGCCACTATGAAGCTCAGCGGCACCTTCTCCTCGCCGTAGCCGCCATGCTGCAGCTGACCGATCGACCGCCAGACAACACGATGTCACACCCACAATTTAGCCCGACATGCAGGAGCTGCTGCAACAACTGATCGAGCTCTACAGACGTACTAGTACGCACCTTGAATGCTTGCGACGGATGCACGAACCAGCAGGAGCAGAGGAGGAACGCGAGGAGGAGCAACGAGCAGTGGCACCGGCGCCGCACGGCGGGCAGCGTCGACGCAGCTCCCATCTCTTCCCCTCGCACACAGCTCGTTGCTTCCGCTCCGGCTCCGGCAGTGCGAGCTGCTATTACCGTCTGCTTGCCACGGGAGCTGGAAGCTTTGCTCTGCAACTAGTACTAGCCGTAGGCGCGACAGGAGGTGGTGGGAGTAAATAGGGAGTGACGAGGCACCGCACCGCGCATGGTGGTGCACTGCAGTGCAGGCAAGTCTAAAAAGCGGAAAAAGCCCAAAGCCCAATGGGCAGGAACGAGGGCTAACTGTTAAGGAGGTAAAGCCTGTGGCAAACTAACAAATTAGTAAAGCAGGGCAGGCAGGGTCTAGCTTTCGAGGACCTTTCCGGGTGTGATGATGGGCGGAAAGGTTATGGTAATCCATCGGCGCCTAGATTCGCGATAAACCCCCGGACATGTGGAATCGGAGGGCTGCGTTTTTTACTAATCTGTACTAGCTGATGGCGGGCTGTTGACGCGGACAAGGGCAAGACGGTGGAAGTGCGCAGCAGCCTGAGGGGGAGTGGAGCGCCGGGTACTAGAGGGCAGTGGGTTTACTTTTTGGTGGCGTCTTTTTGCTTGGTGGTTCGGATGGGAGCCGGAGCCGGAGCGGGATGATTCCGATGCGCGCGCGTGGAGTCCGAGGCTGCCTTTTCGGGCCCGATAATTGTGACATGAATGCCTCGCACGCGCACCACCACCACCCGTCAACTCACTCACTTCCCCAGCCTCTCTTCACCGCTGTCCCGGTCTCCAACAGCGTTCGCTAGTGTCCACGCTCCACGGGCACCGCCGCGCTTGGGTTCCATGTTCCAGCCGCATCTCGATCGGTGTCCAGATTTGACTAATAATCCGGGCCGGCAGTGGTGGTGCGTGCGATGCTACTGCTCGTCTGTATGACCGTTTTTGGAATCGACAGCGTGCTACTAGTTATATACTACCTTCAGAAGCGTGCATTGCACATCGTCCACACAAGAAGCGAACACGCGCAAGGCCGCTGGAAATGGATCAATCATGGTGTCATCATGTGTCGGATAGAGTACGCGTTGCTCCTACTAGTACCCCTACTAATAATCCGTTTATAATGAGACGAATAATTGCACCTCCTCACTGTTGATTCGGATATAATGAGACGAATCATTCGCACCTCACTGTTAACAACTTTAGACGCTGTATAAACCCAAGCTGCAAATCTAAAAGAAAAACCCGGATGAATGAATCCGAGTTCGAACATTCGAACACTACTGAGTTATTGTCGCATTCACCTTACAAATACAACACATTAAATAGAAAACAATACTACTGCGAAATTTCGACGACAATCGCATGAATATTGCTTTCAATATCACGTAAGTCACGATAAGATAGTGCAATTACACGGCGTTGCATATTGACACGCGGGCCATACAAAATATTAAATATAACCATATTGCTTCGGTCGGTCGCCAAACTCATCGACATGCAAGTCGTGAGATATTACAAAACATGATCATTGCATACGTCGTATATATATATATATATATATATATATATATATATATATATATATATATATATATATATATATATATATATATATATATATCATATTGCAGTTTTGGCCGTATCTAAGGATGACAATTATATCCATGGATCCGGGTATCCACGGATATTCGACCCGACGGGAAGGGTATGGAGGACTAATTACGCCCACGGATTTCATGGGACGATATCCACTAATTCATGGGACGGACACGGGTATTGGTTTCGCTCCATGGATATCCAACGGATACCCGGCTGAAACATGGAACCCACGTTTCTGCGAGACATTTTTTTTACATGTGCCATATTACTCACTAAATGGCCTAACGATCCAACTTCCAAGCCCTAGGCCCAAAGGCCCACCTAAGTACTAACCCTAGATAATTACTCTTATTATCTCAATCCCTAATTCCCTATTCCATTTCCCCTAATCACTCCCTACGCACGGACGAGACAACCGGCAGTGGAAGCGACAGAGCACCAGTGATGTCTCCCTCCTGGGATCCTCGCAGGACGCGCCACAACCTAGCAGACCGGAACCACCGCCGCTCTCCCTACCACCCCTACTCCTTGTCCGCTAGGAATTGCCGGCGACCGCCCTTCTGCATTCTTGCTCATCTGTAAGAATTTTTGGCTGTTGTCCTGTCCTCGGCGACCTCCCTGACGGAAGAATTCCCCCCAATTCCCTACTCATGTACTGGGAAACCTTCCCCTTTTCCCCTCACTCATACCTCGATTTTCTAATTGAAGGGCTTGTCGCTGATACTGCTGAGTAGACGTCATGGCGCAAGTGGGAAAGAATGGACGCATGTTATGTTGAAATGATGTCAAAATTTGCTATAATGTCATAGTTATGCTGAAGGTTGTTATGATTATGTATATAGCGTGTAAACCAATGGATATCCATGGATACATGGATATCCGGCGGGTTTGGATCTGGGGCGACATCCATGCCCATGGATATCTTCGTGGACGGGCTAGAGTAAGGTTGATGGATTTGGATTTGGATTTGGTTTTCGTATATCCGTCCAAACCCGCCCATTGCCATCCTTAGTTGTATCACATCACATGCTCCTGAAAAAACAAGTTAGACATATCTACTTATTATTTGTATGTTTTACGTGGCTTTAGAGAATGCATGGAAAAGAAACGTTTCTATCTACGCAAATCCACAACGCTGATTATACAAGTTGCTCATTAGCTTTTACAAGCATGTTGTTGCGAATCAGATTTTAACTATAGTGCGAGAGAAGACATCCGCTGGCTGCATCTGCAATACAAGTTGCATGTCAAGCCTAGAATCGGTTTCTTTTGCGTGGACAAGTAAAATTGGTCTAGGTCGTTTCATCCTACTATCTCGCAAAATTAAAAGTACACGCGGGGGTGTGACAACAAGTAGATCAAACGCCCACAACATAATTATGTCTTAGTCATACGTAGCATCTACGCATAGAGCCTGGCTCTAATACCATAGTTGGGATTCACAACATGGAAAACAAATAAAATTCCTACGAGAGATGAATAGTAACAATACCCAATCTAGTAGATGCTAGTAACAAGAGAGAGAGAGAGAGAGAGAGAGAGAGAGAGAGAGAGAGAGATATCTACATACCTTTGTAGAACACGAGTGGAAACATTTTAATCAAGCGCGGTTGGTGAAGATTTCCCCCTGTTGTCCAATTCGATCAAGCACCGCACGAACGACACCTCCAAAATGTGCACATGTATGGATCGATGGAGTCTTCTCCTTCCTGATCTAGCAAGGTGGGTGAGAGGAAGATGAGATTGACTCTGGCAGCACGACATCATGGTGGTTTATTACAAGGCTCCGCCAAGCGGCTACGAGGAGGAGATGGGAGAGAGGGGGAGGCAATGGCCAGGGAAGGAGTAGGTTGTGCTGAGCCCCCCTTCTTTATATAAAGTGAGGAGGGAGGCCAACCTTTCCCCTCCTCCAAACCCTAGGGGGCGGCAGCTAGAGGGGGCAACTTTCTGTAGGGGTTCGTAGCATGGAAAACAAAATTTTCTACCGCGTGAAAACAAACAAGCCAAGATCTATCTACTAGATTGTAGCAACGAGTCAATAGAGGAAATCACCCTCGAAGATTCCAAAGCGGTTAACGAGAGCAGATTCTCGTGGGTGATGTAGTCGTACTCTTGCCGATCTCAAGAACGCGTAGACGATCCTTCCGGCGCTGCGTTTCGGCAGCGCTTCCGCAGTCGGTCACACGTTCGGTACTCGATGAAGACCTTCCTCTCCCTTGTTTCAGCAGGCAGAGGAGGTTGTAGCACTCTCCTCGCGATTACGGCAGCATGACGACGCGGTGTCGGAAGTAGAGGGGAGATCCCACAGGGCTTCGCCTTAAGCCGGTGCGAGTATGGTGGAGTATGAGAGAGGCCTTGGTGATCTAGGGTTTAGAGGGCACCAAGGGGAGGGCTTGGCCGGCGGCTAGGGTTTGGGGAAACCCTAACTCGCCGAGTTAGAGGAGGCCCTAGGCGGCGGCTTGGAGGTGGCCGACGACTTGGAGGCTAGGGTTTTTGGGTGTGAGGGGTAGGGGGCGCCCTACCCCTCCTTATATAGGTGGAGGATGGCCGGTTGGAAGGAGGGAGTCCTCCCCCAACTCGGCCTCCTTGGCCGGCGGGTGGAGGGAGGGGACTTCCTCCCCAAGTAGGTTTCCTACTCTCCCTCCACCAAGCAAACTTGCCGTTTGACTTTTCAAATTGGCGTTTGACTTTCAAACTTGGATTTGATTTCTCTCTTTATTTTGCCCAGCCAAGTGACCTAGTACATGATGCAACCATTCCATATTGTCATGACACATTCATGTACCCTTCTCCTCCAGAGTGCCGGACCTTCCGGACCCTTCTAGAACATTCCTGGTGAAAACACCGGAATCATTCCCCAACTTCGAAACAGGACTTTCTTTATATGAATCTTATTCTCTGGACCATTCCGGATCTCCTCGTGAAATACCGGATCCCATCCGAGACTCCAAACAACATTCGGTATCTTACTCATCATTCCATACTACTCAACAATATTGAATCCTTAAGTGTGTCTCCCTACGGTTCGTGAATTATGCGGACATGACCGAGACACTTCTCCGATCAATAACCAATAGAGTAATCTAGAAATTCATATGGCTCCCACATATTTCTATGATTACTTTGCGATCGGATGAACCACTTACATACGATACCAATTTCCCTTTGTCTCATGATAGTTTACTTATCCGAAGTTTTGATCGTCGGTATCTCTGCATACCTAGTTCAACCTCGTTACTGATAAGTACTCTTTTCTCGTTCCCGTGGTATGTGATCCGTTATGAGCCAGTCACATGCTTGCAAGCCAATTGGATGACATTCCACCGAGAGGGCCCAGAGTATATCTATTCGTCATATGGATGGACAAATCCCACTCTTGATCCATGTGACTCAACCCATACTTTCCAAATACTCAATGCCACCTTTATAGCCACCCAGTTACGGTGTTGTGTTTGATGTCATCAAAGCATCCTTCCGGTGATGGTGATTATCATGATCTCATGGTCGAAGGAATTAGGTTACTATGTATCAGAAAGCTTATAGCGATTGAACTATTAAAATGACTTGATCTTTATGCTACGCTTATCTATAGGAGTATGTCCATCATACCATTCTCCTAATGATATGATCTTGTTGTTAACAACATCTCAATGTTCATGATAGGGAAACCACAATCATCTATTAACCAAGAAGATAGTATTATGAAGAGGCTTTACTAGGGACTCTAATTTAGTTTACAAATCACACAAGTATTAATGTTTCCTTTTAATACTGTTATAGCATGAATGCAAACATTTATCATAAACACAAAGATATAATAATAACTATATTTATTATTGCCTCTAGGGCATATCTCCAACAGTCTCCCACTTGCACTAGAGTCAACTAATCTAGATTACATGGTAATATACCGAACACCCATGGCAGTTTGGTGTTGGTCATGTTTTTCCCTCGGGAGAGGTTTAGTCAACGGATCCGCCACATTTAGATCTGTGTGTACTTTGCAAATCTTTATGTCACCATCTTGGACATGTTCTCGAATAGCGTGAAAACGTAGCTTGATGTGCTTCAGCTTCTTGTGTGACCTTGGTTCTTGTGCATTGGCTATGGCGCCCATGTTATCACAGTAGATAGACATTGGGTCCAGCGCACTTGGAACCACACCGAGCTCTGTAATGAACTCCTTCATCCATATCGCTTCTTGTGAAGCTTCCGAAGCAGCTATGTATTCCGATTCAGTTGAAGATCTCGCCATAACGCTTTGTTTTGCACTCCTCCAGCTAACTGTTGCACCATTCAAAGTAAATATGTATCCAAATTGAGATTTAGAATCATCCGGATCGGTGTTCCAACTAGCATCGGTGTAACCATTAACAATGAGTTGTTCATCATCTCCATAAGAAAGAACCATATCCTTAGTTCTTCTCAAGTACTTAAGGATGTTTTTGACCGCTGTCCAATGATCCACTCCTGGATCACTTTGATATCCGCTAGTCAAACTAACAACATATGCAATGTCGGGTCTAGTACATAGCATGGCATACATTAGAGATCCTATGGCTGAGGCATAGGGAGTCTTACTCATCCTTTCTCTATCTTCTGCCGTTGCTGGACTTTGAGTTTTACTCGAGGTCGTACTGGGCAACATGGGCAAGAACCCTTTCTTGCTATCTTCCATTCCAAACCTCTTTAGAACTTTGTCCAAATATGTACTTTGTGACAATGATATTAGGCGTCTCGATCTATCTCTATAAATCTTTATGCCTAATATGTAAGCTGCTTCGCCAAGATATTTCATTGAAAAACTATTATTCAAATAATCCTTGACACTATTAAGAAGGTCTACATCATTTCCAATCAACAATATGTCATCTACATATAGTATTAAGAATGCTACAGAGCTCCCACTCACTTTCTTGTAAATACAAGCTTCTCCATAAGTTTGTATAAAACCAAAGCTTTTGATTACCTTATCAAAACGTTGATTCCAACTTCGGGATGCTTGCTTCAATCCATATATGGACCGTTGAAGTTTGCATACCTTGTTAGCATCTTTAGGATCGACAAAACCTTTGGGTTGCATCATATACAACTCGTCATCAATGTCTCCATTGAGGAACGCCATTTTGACATCCATCTGCCATATCTCATAATCATAATATGCAGCGATTGCTAACAAAATCCTCATAGACTTTAGCTTCACTACCGGTGAGAAAGTCTCATCGGAGTCAACTCCTTGAATTTTTCGAAACCCTTTTGCGACAAGTCGAGCTTTATAGACAGTAACATTACCATCAGCATCTGTTTTCTTCTTGAAAATCCATTTGTTCTCGACAGCCTTCCGGCCATCCAGTAAGTCCACCAAAGTCCATACTTGGTTTTCGTGCATGGATCCAATCTCGGATTTCATGGCATCTTGCCATTTATTGGAATTTGGGCTCATCATCGCTTCCTCATATGTTGCAGGGTCATCGGTGTTGTCCACCAACATGACACTCATAACGGGATCATACCAATCAGGAGTGGTACGAGTTCTCGTTGACCTACGAGGTTCTGTAGCAACTTCAACCGAAGTTTCATGATCATCATCATTAGCTTCCTCTCTTATTGGTGTAGGCGGCACAGGAACTACTTCCGGTGCTGCGCTACTCGTAAGTTAGAGAGAAGGTTCAACAACCTCGTCGAGTTCTACTTTCCTTCCAGTCACTTCTTTCGAGAGAAATTCCTTCTCTAGAAAGGATCCATTCTTAGCAATGAAGATTTTGCCCTCGGATCTATAATAGAAGGTATACCCAATAGTTTCCTCCGGGTATCCTATGAAGACGCATTTTTCCGCTTTGGATTCAATCTTGTCCGGCTGTAACTTCTTTACATACGCTTCGCAACCCCAAACTTTAGGGAACGACAATTTAGGTTTCTTCCCAAACCATAATTCATATGGTGTCGTTTCAACGGATTTAGATGGTGCCCTATTTAAAGTGAATGCGGCTGTTTCTAATGCATAATCCCAAAATGATAGCGGTAAATCTATAAGTGACTTCATAGAACGAACCATATCTAAGAGAGTTTGATTACGACGTTCGGACACACCATTACGCTGTGGTGTTCCCGGCGGTGTCAATTGTGAAAGTATTCCGCATTTCTTTAAATGCTCGCCAAACTCGTAACTTAGATATTCACCTCCATGATCAGAACGTAGAAACTTAGTCTTCTTGTTACGTTGATTCTCTACCTCACTTTGAAATTTCTTAAACTTCTCGAAAGTTTCGGACTGATGTTTCATGAAATAGATATACCCATATCTACTCAAGTCATCCGTTAAGGTAAGAACATAACGATAACCACCGCGCGATGCTACACTCATTGGGCCACACACATCAGTATGCATGATTTCCAATAAGTCCGTAGCTCGCTCCATCATCCTAGAAAATGGAGTCTTAGTCATTTTATCCATCAGACATGCTTCACATCTTTCAAGTGATTCGAAATCAAGTGATTCAAGAAGTCCATCGGAATGGAGTTTCTTCATACGCTTCACTCTAATGTGACCAAGACGACAGTGTCACATATAGGTTGTGTTATCGCTCAATTTCAAACGTTTAGCCTCGATGTTATTTATGTGTGTATTACTACAATCGAGATTCAATAAGAATAGATCATCTATCAAAGGTGCATGTGCATAAAACATATTACTCATATAAATTGAACAACCATTATTCTCGGACTTAAACAAGTAACCGTCTCACAATAAACATGATCCAGATATAATGTTCATGCTCAACGCAGGCACCAAATAACAATTATTTAAGTATAAAACTAATCCTGATGGTAGATGAAGAGGTAGCGTGCCGACCGCGATCACATCAACCTTTGATCCATTTCCAACGCGCATCGTCACCTCGTTCTTCGCTAGCTTCCGTTTATTCTACAGCACCTATTTCGTGTTACAAATATGAGCAACCGAACCAGTATCAAATACCCAGGCACTACTACGAGTACTAGTGAGATACACATCAATAACATGTATATCGGATATACCTTTCTTCTTGATGTTGCCATTCTTCAAATCTTCCAAGTACTTTGGGAAATTCCGCTTCCAGTGACCTTCTCCCTTGCAGTAAAAGCACTCAGTATCAGGCTTAGGCCCAGCCTTGGTCTTCTTCGTCGGCGCGGCAACTTTCTTACTGCCCTTCTTGAAGTTTCCCTTTTGCTTAGACTTGCCTTTCTTGAATTTGGTGGTCTTATTGACCAACAACACTTGGTGCTCTTTCTTGATCTCCACTTCTGCATATTTCAACATGGAGAAGAGTTCTGGCAACGTCTTGTCCATGTTTTGCATATTGTAGTTCATCACAAAGTTCTTGTAACTTGGTGGTAGTGATTGGAGGACACGGTGAATCCCTAAAGAATTAGGAATCACTATACCAAAACTTTGGAGTTTGTTTGCGTGCCCAGACATCTTAAGCACATGCTCACTGATGGAGCTGCCCTCTTCCATCTTGCAATTAAAGAACTTTTCAGAAGCCTCATAACTCTCAACTGTCGCGTGAGCCTCAAATATCATTTTGAGTTCACGGACAATATCATGTGGGTCATGGTTCTCAAACCTTTTCTGAAGCTCCAATTCCAAACCATACAATATAGCACACTGTACTGTGGAGTACTGATTCTTCCGAGTGAGGTAAACATTCTTTACTTCATCGGTAGCAGTAGCTGCAGGCGGGTCACCCAGCGGTGCATCCAGCACACAGGTCAAATTACCAGCATTGAGGACAATCCTTAAATTGCGGAACCAATCCGCGAAGTTGCTTCCATTGTTTTTCAACTTTTCTTTCTCTATGAACGCATTAAAATTGATGGTAGGGGCCGCCATTGGTCTACAACATATTTGCAATAGTTTAGACTAAGTTTATGACAAATTGAGTTCTAATTAATAGTTAAATTAATCTAGGTGAACTCCCACTCAAAACAATATCCCTCACATTGTTTTAGTGATCACACAAACCAAATCCACCATATCAAAACCGATCATCACGAGAGTTGATGTAGCTTCAATGGCGAACAATCAACATGTTCATCATATATACTATATGACTCATGCTTTACCTTTCGGTGATCCGTGTTCCGAGACCATGTCTGTACATGCTAGGCTCGTCAAGATCAAACCTTAGCTTCTGCTTGAGCAAATCTGGCTTGCTCACGTTGTATACACCCGCAGAATCTAACACACCCGATCATCACGTGGTGCTTCGAAACAACGAGCTTTAGCAACGGTGCTTACTAAGGACGAACACTTTAAAACTTGAAATTTGTGTGCTTGAGGGATCATCTTATAATGCTACCGTCGTTAACTAAGCAATACAAGATGCATAAAGGATTAACATCACATGCAATTCATAATATGTGATATGATATGGCCTTTCTTCTTTGTGCTTCCGATCTCCATCTTCAAGCACGAACATGATCTCCATCATCACCGGTATGGCGTTCCGGCAGCGTTTCCGCAGCCGGTCACACGTTCGGTACTCGATGAAGACCTTCCTCTCCCTTGTTCCAGCAGGCAGCGGAGGTTGTAGCACTATCCTCACGATTCCAACAGCACGACGGCGTGGTGTCGGAAGTAGAGGGGAGATCCCGCAGGGCTTCGCCTTAAGCCGGTGCGAGTATGGTGGAGTATGAGAGAGGCCATGGTGATCTAGGGTTTAAAGGGCACCAAGGGGAGGGCTTGGCCGGTGGCTAGGGTTTGGGGAAACCCTAACTCGCTGAGTTATAGGAGGCCCTAGGCGGTGGCTTGGAGGTGGCCAGCGACTTGGAGGCTAGGGTTTTTGGGTGTGAGGGGTAGGGGCACCCTACCCCTCCTTATATAGGTGGAGGGTGGCCGGTTGGGAGGAGGGAGTCCTCCCCCAACTCGTCCTCCTTGGCCGGCGGGTGGAGGGAGGGGACTTCCTCCCCAAGTAGGTTTCCTACTCTCCCTCCACCAAGCAAACTTGCCGTTTGACTTTTCAAATTGGCGTTTGACTTTCAAACTTGGATTTGATTTCTCTCTTTATTTTGCCCAGCCAAGTGACCTAGTACATTATGCAACCATTCCATATTGTCATGACACATTCATGTACCCTTACCCTCCAGAGTGCCGGACCTTCCGGACCCTTCTAGAACATTCCTGGTGAAAACACCGGAATCATTCCCCAACTCCGAAACATGACTTTCCTTATATGAATCTTATTCTCTGTACCATTCTAGATCTCCTCGTGATATCCCAGATCCCATCCGAGACTCCGAACACCATTCAGTATCTTACTCATCATTCCATAACTACTCAACAATATTGAATCCTTAAGTGTGTCTCCCTACGGTTCATGAATTATGCGGACATGACCGAGACACTTCTCCGATCAATAACCAATAGAGGAATCTGGAAATTCATATGGCTCCCACATATTTCTACGATTACTTTGAGATCGAATGAACCACTTACATACGATACCAATTTCCCTTTGTCTCACGATAGTTTACTTATCCGAGGTTTTGATCGTCGGTATCTCTGCATACCTAGTTCAACCTCGTTACTGATAAGTACTCTTTTCTTGTTCCCGTGGTATGTGATCCCATATGAGCCAGTCACATGCTTTCAAGCCAATTGGATGACATTCCACCGAGAGGGCCCAGAGTATATCTATCCGTCATATGGATGGACAAATCCCACTCTTGATCCATGTGCCTCAACCCATACTTTCCGAACACTCAATGCCACCTTTATAGCCACCCAGTTACGGTGTGGTGTTTGATGTCATCAAAGCATCCTTCCGGTGATGGTGATTAGCATGATCTCATGGTCGAAGGAATTAAGTTACTATGTATCAGAAAACTTATAGCAATTGAACTATTAAAATGACTTGATCTTTATGCTACGTTTATCTATATGAGTATGTCCATCATACCATTCTCCTAATGATACGATCTTGTTGTTAACAACATCTCAATGTTCATGATAGGGAAACCACAATCATCTATTAACCAACAAGCTAGTATTATGAAGAGGCTTTACTAGGGACTCTAATTTAGTTTACAAATCACACAAGTATTAATGTTTCCTTTTAATACTGTTATAGCATGAATGCAACCATTTATCATAAACACAAAGATATAATAATAACTATATTTATTATTGCCTCTAGGGCATATCTCCAACACTTTCCACCCAAGTTGGTCCTCCTAAAATTTAGGGATTTGATCTTATCCCTTGGTCTAGCTTCATGGGCCTTGGTAGGTTGGTGCTCTTGGGCCATGTGGGCCCGTGCACCACCCCTTGGTCCATGTGGGCCGTCAAGGATAGGTGGGTCCCACTATTGGACCATCTAGAATATTCTAGAACCTTTGGTACAATATTGAAAAATCCTAAACTATTTCGGTAACCCTAAAGATTACATTCCCATATATGATTCTTCATCTCTAGACCACTTTGAAGCTCATGTTGATGTCCTAGATCCTATCCAAGACTCCACATCAAAATTCGATATCACCATCATTAATACCTCATTACTACCCTAGCATCAAATGAGTGTTAAAAGTGTGACTCTATGGGTTCAGGAACATGTGGACATGATCGAGACACCTCTCTAATCAATAATCAATAGCTTGGCCATGGATGTCGATATAATTCCCATATATTCTACGAAGATCTTTTATCAGTTGAACCACTATGTCGAGGATTCAAACAATCTCGTATTCCATTACCTTTGTCTCAAGAAATTTTACCGTCCCGATATTTGATCGTCGATATCACCACACGTAGTTCAATCTTGTTCCTAGCAAATTCTCTTTACTCGTATTGTAATACAATATCAATGTGACCAAACTCATTGCTCACTTACTTGCAAGCTATTTGGGATTATGTGTTACCGAGTGGGCCGAGAGATATCTCTCCATTACATGGAGTGACAAATCTCAGTCTTTATACATGAACCCAACAAGTAGAACACCTTTATGACCACTCAGTTATGAAGTGATGGTTGATGCCCAGAAGTATTCTTTCGGTACTAGGGAGTAACATGATTTCATGGTCTAAGGAACATGATACTTGACATGAAAAAGTTTTTGACAATTTAAACTTAGTGACAAGATCAAATTGCTAAGGTTGGGTATGTCCATCACATCATTCTCCTAATGATATGGTCTTGTTATTAATTAAAAACACATGTTCTTGATTAGGAAGCCTTAACCATTATTTAATCAACGAGTTAGTCAAGTAGAGGTTTACCAAGGAGAAGGTGTTGTCTATGTAACTACACATGTATTGAGTTTCCGGTTAATGTAATTATATCATAGAGAATAAATATTTATCATGAACTTAAAATATGATAATAACAACTTTATTATTGTCTCTATGGTTCTAACATATAGTTTTCGGTCAGAGTCAAACTTTATAAAAAAATTGAAGGAAAACTTTGTAAAATTTTACCAACTACGTAGAAAAAATTGTGAACATTATCATTTGTTATCTGGCTCATCGGTCAAATAGAGGTTAAGTCGTATGATGGCTATAAATGAATTCTTCATCGCTAAGTAGAGTAAAGGATGCAGGATTCAGACCACGGGCACCATATTAACCATGTTATGAAAATGTATCAATATGATCCGACGAGGGAAAGATTTGCTCACCTGAAATCTACTACTCTCTCCGTCCCAAAACGTGTCAATATGATCTGAGGAGGGGAAGATTTGCTCGTCTGAAATCTACTACTCTCTCCGTTCCAAAATAGTAGGTGTGGTTTTAGTTCAAATTTGAACTAGAACCATGTCAAGTATTTTGAAAAGAAAAGAGTAGCCAACATCCTGGTTATAGTCGGTCAATAGGAAAGAAGGAATGCCTCGAAAAATTCGATTGATCCTTTCATCGGTGGGTCAATCTGCTCGCCCACAGGGTGTCAAGCGGGATCCTGCTGAAATCCCGGTTCTAGTTCATTTGAGTATTTCTGGTTCAATTTTTTTTATTTTGACGGGATCCCGCCGCTTGCATCCCTATCGCACAGCATCAGCCGTTGCATTAGCTCACTTGTTTCCGGTTGACATTTAGACGCTTCTAATGGTCTGTACGCTCGTCTAGGCTCTTAGCTTTGGACTCTTTATGAAAACATCCCCTGACTATAGCTGGCATATCTGAAACTATATAATATTTGCAGGCTACTAACAGACAGGGGTCATTTGTTTGGAGTGAAATGGATCATTACATCTAATATTCTTATGCACAAACTTTTAAAGTTTATCAAACATTTGCAAACTAAAGAATAACATTTTTTTAATCCATGCTTCGCACCATGTCGTTGCTCGTCACGTAAGAAATAAGAACTGGAATTCTGAAACGAAAGAGATAATCGTTCTTTTACCAAACTACTCCCTTGGAAATATAAGATGTTTTGGATTTGTGAAACAAATGTATCTAGACACCTTTTAGTGTGATACATTAGCTTCACAAGCCTAAAATATCTTATATTTCTAAACGGAGGGAGTACTAGGCAAAATGAATCGTTTATTTTGCTAATCTCCTATTCGCAACCCCATACCCAAGTACCTAAGCATCTACCATAATCGTTTATTTTGCTAATCGCAATTCACAAGTTCTCGGCCAACATAAAACGTCAACAATAAGATCAGGATCAGTGTCTGAAATATGATCCTAGGCAAAATGGATGGAAAATGGCAGAATGCCAAGCAGTCATCCATCCCTGGTTAGCGTGAACGTAAGGAGAACAACCAAGAGGATGAATATAACCATAGATGCAGCAAAGGACAAGATTACGCGCTGCGAGAAAGCCTTCTTTGCTTGTCCAGCCAGCTCGACTTCCTTTAGCAAGCATTTTATTTCATCCATGTCTGAATCTTTTGCAGCACGAAATAACTTGTTCTGTAACTCGTCGAGTTTGGCAAGTCTTCTGTCTCGATCTGAATCCCGTGTGGACCAGATGAACCTGGTCATCCTCCACAACAGGATTCCAACATAGATTGCTACAATGCAGTCGACGCTGTAATGATGGCGCTCTCGTATCTCCCTCTGAGCACTGTGCAGGACTAGGAACCATATCACAACAGATATCCAGCCCCCGTACGCTTCCTGCATGGACATAGAGAATGTTAAATTGGAAAATTGTCCCTTTTCCCTTTCTTCTTCTTTCTTGAGTATAGATGGACATATGTTCAAGGATTAACTCATAACACATAGATTAAGCAAAAAAATATTCCAAATGAAGATGGACACTCAAATTGAAGAGACGAAGATACACAACTTCAAGCTGAAGTCTTCAACACAAATCTTCAGCACGAGCCATAACATACTGAAGTGTGCCGGGAACTTATCGATGGCCTCTAACTCTAAGTCTAAGCAGAACAACATATAATGGAAAACTGTATAGCAAGAATGAGTGTATCGTTGTTCCTTGGCTGTGACATAACATGTTGAAAATAGGGTAATCCTGGTGAGTCAGTTTCATATCATTTGCAGCAGAACGCACGGAAGTGTAAAAATGGCAATTTTAATTCTTTCATGATGAATGTGGAGATGATAATATAACATACCGTCCATGCCATAGCAGTCAGGACAGCAACAAACATGTGCCCACTATACATAAGGTCATTGCAACCGCCACTGGCTTTCTTCAGCAAATGATACCATGATGATCCGTCTCCAGCAGTTGGCCTCAAAATGTCTATTAAGAAGCTCATCAGTCCCCACTCAGGTCTATACTCAACAGTGTAATCTTTAACAGCGGCTGTAATAAGAAAATGATCATAAACATTTAGTCCAATTTGATCAGAATAGCTATATCAGGAAGCATCATAAGTTAAATGCTCTAACCATATGGCATATCCGACATTATGACCCTCCGGATTGCACGTGGATCAGAAGCATATGGAGCATAATACTTCTGTGCCCAAGCATGAGGATGGTCGGGTATTCGAAACCGAGCTTCAGCACACCAAGGCCTTGCCGAGGGAAGAATCGTAGCAACAAATGTTATAGTCCGGAGAAAACGCCCAACTGCCATAGTGAACATGTACCTTGCGGCTATTCCAAGCCCGGGACCTTTGATGCAGTCAAAGAGTGCGGAGAGTCCCAACATGATAAACAACATCAAATAATGATGTAAAGTGATGATGCGAACTCTCAATAGACCAATCACAGTTTGAGGAAGCCTCTCATTCAGTGCTAGAAGCAGCCACTGACCAGTATCCGGAAGAGGAGCAGTAGATCTGTTAATAATATTGCACCTGTCTTAGTTTAGCTCTTTCAAGACTGTAGAGTCCGTGAATGTCCCAAAAGGTGCAGAATGAAGTGATGCATTCTTACCAAAAAAAAGAGAAACAAGTGATGCACACTAATAAACGTTATGAAAACTGAACCTTTTGAAGAGTGTACCAAGGAAGTAAATGTGTTTTGTTGCCCAAGATAGTGAGGTGGCATCCCAATATCTTCGAGGCAATGAAACAAAAACCACGGTTGTTTCCATCAAAATTATAAGTGATAATCGCCTCTACAATTCGAAGTGGGACAGGAGGAACAACAGCAGACTAACAGACCGTGTACAAAAACAGTACACGGTATAACGTTAAGAGAACAAACTGCTGGGTTCATGTTTTATGAAGCATCAGCCAACAATTACAGTTTATAATTCCCATTTTTCCAAGACCATCCCATTTTTCCAAGTACCCTAAACCAACTGTGACGAGCAGATGTTGTATCTTTCTTAGCCACCACAACTGCACATGCCCACATACGAAAATGATCTTTAACAGAAGTTGCAATCCTCATACGACTCCTCTGTGCATTTGGAAAAGATTCTTTCAGAGGGAAGGCACAATAACCCCGCGGCTTATATTGAAAGCTAGAAGCCTAGAATATTTACTGCACAAACGGCATACTAAACAGAACCATTGCAAAAGACAAAACAGTATGAGCCCTAAATCTTACTGTAAAATGTTATCTTGAAAACGATAACTACAAGTGTAGGGAGGATACCTGTGCCACTGGAGGCCGAGCACGGTGGAGACGAACCGGACGGCGATGGCCTCACAGAGGAGGGTGGCGAGCATAAAGATCAAGGCGGCGAGGAACTGCGGGGCGGCGCGGATCTCAGCGTCCCAGCGACGGTAGAAAGGAGCTCGCGCGGCGGTGGCGAGCGCCAGAGTCGCCCAGAGCGCCGGCTGCAGCCGCCCGCGCAACGAGGGATACAGGTGGCTGAGGCAGTCCACGCCCACGTACGCCGCGGCCGCCAGACCCAACCCGCCCACGGCGAGAGATCGGCGGCAGGCCGCTGGCCGCGGCGGTGGCGTGCGCCTTTCTGCCTTCGGTCTCGACATGGCCGGAAATTTTTGGCGGAGATCCTTCTGGCCTGGCCATGCTGGTTGAGCCGATTGGAAAATCAGCGTTCCTTTTCTTTTCCCTATTAATAGTGTGTGCTTGTGAGGCGCAGCGAGGCAGTCTTCTGCTGACAGTCACGTGAACAGGAGAGTAACAACGATTTTGCTGAGCGGATGATCAGGTACAAGTTCAATCGACCAGGTCGGGGTATGGGTTGTGAATAGAGATTCTGAACTTACTTCTTTGGAAAATATTTCTTCAGGAAAATATCTAGTGATACCGTACCTCGATGGTACCATGATATCACTTATCAGGATTCAAATTTGCATGTGTCAAAAGTTCAAAATAAAAAATTTATGGTGTTTACAAGATGTGTGTTAGATTCCCTAAAATTTTGAGAACAAAAATAGAAATACGGGTAGAGGAAAAAAAAGGCAAATTGCTATATGAACAATTTCATGGGTAGCGATGATGACTTGAGTCTTTGTGACGAGGTTTGCGTGATCTGTGACTCTGTGAGAGCGACAACATAGGAGGAGTTTTAAGTCTTAACTTGTAGGTTAAAAATCTAAGATCTGACTTGAATTGGTTGTGCCTGATAATGGTCTTGTTAAATATAGTGTTTTGCGAGCGAGAACTTTCTCTAGGGTGAAAACCTATAATTTTTTATTGGGCGACGACGACGCTTGTGTACTGTTTCTTTTTTATTGGGTGAAAACCTATAACTTTCAAAAAAATTTATATAACTATTGGAGTGGTTGGACTATTGGTGTTGTTAGTGTCATTCTTTTAAGAAATCGTTCTCTATAGCGGAACTTTTCTTTTTTTCTAATTATTCTTCTTTTTCTAGATTGTGTGCATCGTAAAGCATCTAGGGCATGTGTTGTTGCAGATGTCAGGTTTAATTGATATGTCCGCGATATTAATATATACTCTTTTATCTTTTCCAACAAAAAATGAATAATTTCATTTTATATATTCTCTTTTTGTGACACTCATGTTGGATTTGTCTTTTGTTTCTTGGCATGCATTTCGAATTTGGTTCTGCAAATTCTAGGAATTGTAAAGGCACATATTGTGAACATACATAAATTTATTTTGCAATTTTTTAAAAAATTGCAAGTTTAAATTGAAAATAGTGGTACCATGGTATCACATAAAGAGTGATATCACTAGATATGCTCTGCTTCTTTATAATCCCTAGTATTTGCTTAATCAAATTCAAGATGCATGCAGAGAAAAAAATACAAATACAAATTCAACATGAACAATGTCACAAAAAGACAAAAACATAAAATAAAACTATTCACATAACAATTTGTCTTTTTTTCTCTATGCGTATTTCAATTTTGGTTTAGAGAAATTTAGGTAATCTAACACACATCTTGTGAACACCCACGGAGTTTTTGTTTTGAACCTTTTTAACACTTGTAAATTTGAATTTTGATAAGTGGTATCATGGTACAATCGTGAGGTGTGGTATCACTAGATATTTTCATCTCTTGTGGCTTCGTTTCTCCATTGACGAAATGGACTTTTACCGAACCTTTGGTGCCTTTGGGTTAGGAATCTGAATTCGTTTAGTCAATCTACTGTTCTTCTTAATGGAAACCTAGAAGATGGATTCAATATCGTCGAGGGATTCAGCAGGGTGATCCTCTTTGGCCTTACCTTTTTGAGATTATGGCAGATGTGCACCATTTGTTACTCAAACGAGCTTCTGAGGAAGGACTTTTGTTCCATCCGCTTGATGATTCCCTTTCTTGTCATGTTCTTCAACACGTGGATGATACTCTTATCATTATTAGAGCCACAAACAATTGCACAGACAATATTAGGCTGTTCTTTCGGTCTTCTTGGAGGCCAACTTCAGTTTAACTTCCACAAAAACATATCCGCACTCCTATCCACATAGAACAACTATTTTGCATCCTCTCTAGCTTCATCTCTGCGTTTAACGTTGCCACCTTCCCTCAAACTTACCTTGACCTCCTACTATCTACTCATGAGTTAAAGTTGAGCGCTTTTTCGCCGTATATGGATAGGTTTAGGCGGCACATTCCTAATTGGATAGGAAATATGCTCGCTATTAGTAGTCTTGCGATTTTTGTTAAAGCGTCTCTTATATCCATGGCCTCGCCTCTCCTAGCTTTTAGTGCTAATGGTGTCCATTGGAATAATTCAAGATTTCGATAAGAATTGTCGTGCCTTTTTTGTAGCAGGGGATGACCATGTCCATGGAGGGAAATGGAAGGTTGCTTGGGATGACGTTTGTGACCCGGTTGAAAAATGGGGCATTGGAGTCCTTTGCCTTCGCTCTCACAATTCAGTCTTCTTATGAAATTTTTCTCAAAATTGCGCACATCTTCCTATACACCTTGGAAAACATGGTTCGGGACAGCCTATGGTTGGTCCGCTAATAAGGGGACTGGGAACCCTATTTGGACTCCGTTATTTGGAAAGATCTTCTTGCTTGCTTACCCGTTTTTCATAGCGCCACCATTGTCTCGATCGGTGCATGATCTTTTACTTCTTTCTAGCACGGTGTTTGGTTTGAGGGCGCGTCTCTAGATCAGTGTTTTCCCTCTCTTTTCTATCACAAGAGTAGGCTAAACTGTTCTATCAAGTCGGTTTGCTCCTCTAGACCGCTAAACATATCCCTGCAACAACGCCTCTCCTATGTCGCGGATTCAAAGCTTCAAAACTTGCATACTACCCTAGATGCAATCATGCTTGATGAAATTTTCCTGGATGTTAGAGTTTCACAAATTAATAGCAGACCTCTAAGCATTAAGTCAGCATACTCGACAATTTTTGATCATCTGTATGATGTTCCTTTTGCAACATTGACTTGGAACAATTACTCAACAACCCATTTCTACATGTTCCTATTGTCGGCCGATCGTGGGAAGTTGTTCACTAACCAACAACATTTCAGGAGAGGTTTTGTCGGGGATATAACCCCAGATACCCCAAAGTTTGGGTATAAAGAGACCTATGCGAAGAAATGAACGGTTTAATGGAAGAAAAGTATGCAAAAGGGGCAGATATAAATAAAGATAAATGAAATAAAGAGTAAAAATAAAGATAAGAAAGGTAAAAAGCTGATATGGGCCGACATAGGCATATCTCGGCCCAAACTTCATTGTCTCAGGCCGAATTAGGCCTCTATGATCCAAACTAGTGGATAACTGGCCAAATAAACGAACTGACCCGGCTGGGCCGAATCAACCCAGCCGGCCTACCCTGCCACCTTGTCTCTATGGGCCAGATCGAACTAAACCCTGCCCACCACGGCCGACGCCTCTCTCGCATGCATCGCCTCTCCCCGCGCTTCCCTCTGGCCCCCGCGCAATGTTCCCCGACGCCAGACAGCATCAATCAGCGGAGAGCCCCGCGTGGGTCGACGTTGCACTTAGCGGCCCACCAGGCGCCGAGCTACCCCACGCCCGCGTGTTCTTCCCCCGGGTGAGCCGGCACGAGCAGCTCGGCCCACCGCGGGGTCTTCTCCAGCGCCAACCCAGCACTCCCAGGACAACCCTGGTGGGCCGACACTGCCTAAGTCGGCCCACCACATGATCACTGCCATCAGATCGACCTGAAGCTCGGCCTGGGCTGCTGCTTTGCCTCATGGGCCGAGTTATACAAGACCCGGATGGGCCCTTAGTTGTTTAATTCGGCTGAGGACAGAAACAATCCGGCTGGGCCTTTGTCTCCAGCAAATAAGACCAGGCCGAATCAGCTAAGAAGAAGGCCGAGATACCACTTCGTCAGGGGCGTCCGGGTCGAAGTATTTCACTTCGTACGCCTCCGTATTCGTCTCCTGAAGGTCCCTCGATCACTACCGCAACGCGCCATCAAGTCAGGACAAGCACCGCAAATATCGTGCAGTCTTGGGACGCCCTACGCTCAGACTGGCATATGGCATAAGGAATATGCCATCGGCATCCAAGAATATGCTAAGGAATATGCCTTGGCATCTCTAAAGATGCCAAGGCATATGCTGAGCATCTAAAAAGATGCCAGGAATATGCTATATAGATACCAAGCGTGGGGAACAAGTCTTGTCCCCTGGGCTCCCCTTTATAAGGAGCACTAGGGGGATCGTTCTCAGAGAGGCCCCGAAGGGCTCTTCCCCTCTCTGCTCAATAGGAGCTCTCCTTCTTCTTCCTCCTCCATTCTCGCAGAGAGATCTAGATAGAGGCATAGGAGATACAGCTCAAGGAGCATGATTGTAGCCACAAGTATGGCAAGGTTATAAGAGATTAGATGTAGAGAAAGAGGTGTTATCTCCACTTGAGAGCCTCAATACTATATACATTGTATTTATCTTTGTTCATACGAGTGCAGTCTTCACTGCATCATCCCTCCCCGGATTCCTCCACGTCCATCGGCCCCAACTTCAGCGTACCCATGGCATATGCCGTGATACCACCACAACATTTGGCGCCCACTGTGGGGCCTCTTAGTGGCGTTGGTTGGGTTTCCATCCGGATGGGAGCATCTTCAGCAACTTCTTCCTCATAGAGCTCATTCAGTTCCACCAAGCGAACAGAGAACAGAGAGGTAAGCGCAGAGGCTCTCCAAGTCTGACTCATCAAAGCAGGTAAGACTCAGCAAGAAGGACTCAAACTCTTCTCCAAGCTTACTGTAAGTACCAGGTAACTCAGCAGGGCAAGTATGACTTAGCGAGAATCACTCAAACACTTCTCCAAGTATACTGTAAGTGCCAGATAACTCAGCCACCAACACTCGATCCTTCACCCCGGGGAGAAAATAACTTAACCCGGGGACTAGACAACGTATCCGTAGAGTCACCTTTAGAACATTATGTTGATTCAGATAGAATTTGAGTCAGTTTGTTTATGCTTTGGATTGACCTGTAACTCAGCTCACCAGCCAGCTTATTGATGATTCAGATAGGATTTGAGTCAACTTATTGATGATTCAGATAGAATTTGAGTCAGTTTATTTATGATTCGGATAAGATTTGAGTCAGCTTATTTATAATTCGGATAGAATTTGAGTCAGCTTATTTATGATTCAGACAGAATTTGAGTCGGTTTATTTATGCTTTGGATTATCCTTTAACTCAGTTCACCATCCAGCTTATTGATGATTCAGATATAATTTGAGTCAGTTTATTTATGCTTCGGATCAACCTTTAACTCAGCTTAGTAGCTTGCTTCTGATTCGGACTAACATTTGATTCAGCTTGCCAGGGTATATTATAATTCGGATTTGTATTCGAACTCGGCGTACTAAGCATATCTCTGATTCAGACTGAACTTTGATTTAGCTCGCCAGATTGCCAGGTTATGTTATGACTCGGATTGATACTTCGCTATCTAGCCAGGTTATCTCATATCTCGGATGACTATTTGCCATCTTATCATATCTCGAATCTATATCTCATATCAACATCTCGAATCATATCTCTCAGCAATTAGCCCTATTCTCATATCCCAAAACTTAATCTCGGATCTATATATCCATATCAAAGACAAATTGACATCACCTCATCGGATCAAGTTATATCGTGGCAAACAGATAACTCGGATTTGAGTCATATACCTCGGATTTGAGTCAGATGACTCTGATTTGAGATGTAACTCAAAATTGAGTAAAGTAACTCGAATTTGGAATCAGATGATTCAGATTTGAGTCATATACCTCGGATTTGAGTCAGATGACTCAGATTTGAGATGTAAGTCAAAATTGAGTAAAGTAACTCGGATTTGGAATCGGATAACTCGGATTTGAGTCATATACCTCGGATTTGAGTCACATGACTCTGATTTGAGATGTAAGTCAAAATTGAGTAAAGTAACTCGGATTTGGAATCAGATGATTTGTATTTGAGTCATATACCTCGGATTTGAGTCAGATGACTCAGATTTGAGATGTAAGTCAAAATTGAGTAAAGTAACTCGGATTTGGAATCAGATAACTTGGATTTGAGTCATATACCTCGGATTTGAGTCAGATGACTCTGATTTGAGATGTAAGTCAAAATTGAGTAAAGTGACTCGGATTTGGAATCAGGTAATTCGGATTTGAGTCATATACCTCGGATTTGAGTCAGATGACTCAGATTTGAGATGTAAGCCAAAATTGAGTAAAGTAACTCGGATTTGGAATCAGATAACTCGAATTTGAGTCATATATCTCGAATTTGAGTCAGATGACTCAGATTTGAGATGTAAGTCAAAATTGAGTAAAGCAACTATTTGGAATCAGATAACTCAGATTTGAGTCATATACCTCGGATTTGAGTCAGATGACTCTGATTTGAGATGTAAGTCAAAATTGAGTAAAGTGACTCGGATTTGGAATCAGATGATTCAGATTTGAGTCATATACCTCGGATTTGAGTCAGATGACTCAGATTTGAGATGTAAGTCAAAATTGAGTAAAGTAACTCAGATTTGGAATCAGATAACTCGGATTTGAGTCATATACCTCAGATTTGAGTCAGATGACTCAGATTTGATATGTAAGTCAAAATTGAGTAAAGCAACTCGGATTTGAAATCAGATAACTCGGATTTGAGTCATATACCTCGGATTTGAGTCAGATGACTCAAACTTAAGACATAAGTCAATTTTGAGTAAAATAACTCGGATTTAAAAACAGATGACTCAGATTTGAGTCATATACCTCGGATTTGAGTCAGATGACTCGGACTAAGACATAAGTCAATTTTGAGTAAAATAACTTGGATTGGAAAACAGATGACTCGGATTATAACTTACCCAAAGAGGTTAAAAGACCAGTGCCAAAAATGGCCAGAAGTCATAACTTACCCAAAGAGGTTAAAGGACCAGTGCCAAAAATGGCCAAAAGTCATAACTTACCCAAAGAGGTTAAAAGACCAGTGCCAAAAATGGCCATAAGTCATAACTTACCCAAAGAGGTTAAAGGACCAGTGCCAAAAATGGCCAGAAGTCATAACTTACCCAAAAAGGTTAAAAGATCAGCAAAAATGGCCAGAAGTCATAACTTACCCAAAGAGGTCAAAAGACCAGTGCCCAAGAAGGCCAGAATCAATAACTTACCCAAACAGGTTAAAAGGAACAGTGCCCATAGGGCCTGGGTGTCACGAGCTTACCCAAAAGGGTTATGAGGCATAGAGGTATACAAACAAGATATAATAACTCGGAAAGTAACTCTGGGAATATTTGAATTTAAAGCCTATGCACGACTTTGCGAGTCCTACATAGCCTCGGGGACTAATGTCGGGGATATAACCCCAGATACCCCAAAGTTTGGGTATAAAGAGACCTATGCGAAGAAATGAACGGTTTAATGGAAGAGAAGTATGCAAAAGGGGCAGATATAAATAAAGATAAATGAAATAAAGAGTAAAAATAAAGATAAGAAAGGTAAAAAGCTGATATGGGCCGACATAGGCATATCTCGGCCCAAACTTCATTGTCTCAGGCCAAATTAGGCCTCTATGATCCAAACTAGTGGATAACTGGCCGAATAAACGAACTGACCCGGCTGGGCCGAATCAACCCAGCCGGCCTACCCCGCCACCTCGTCTCTATGGGCCAGATCGAACTAAACCCAGCCCACCACGGGTCGACGCCTCTCTCGCCTGCATCGCCTCTCCCCGCGCTTCCCTCTGGCTCCCACGCAGTGTTCCCCGACGCCAGACAGCGTCAATCAGCGGAGAGCCCCGCGTGGGCCGACGTCGGACTTAGCGGCCCACCAGGCGCCGAGCTACCCCACACCCGCGTGTTCTTCCCCCGGGTGGGCCGGCACGAGCAGCTCGGCCCACCGCGGGGTCTTCTCCAGCGCCAACCCAGCACTCCCAGGACAACCCGGGTGGGCCGACACAGCCTAAGTCGGCCCACCACGGGATCACTGCCATCAGATCGACCTGAAGCTCGGCCTGGGCTGCTGCGTCGCCTCATGGGCCGAGTTATACAAGACCCGGATGGGCCCTTAGTTGTTTAATTCGGCTGAGGACAGAAACAATCCGGCTGGGCCTTTGTCTCCAGCAAATAAGACCAGGCCGAATCAGCTAAGAAGAAGGTCGAGATACCACTTCGTCAGGGGCGTCCGGGCCGAAGTATTTCACTTCGTACGCCTCCGTATTCGTCTCCTGAAGGTCCCTCGATCACTACCGCAACGCGCCATCAAGTCAGGACAAGCACCGCAAATATCGTGCAGTCTTGGGACGCCCTACGCTCAGACTGGCACATGGCATAAGGAATATGCCATCGGCATCCAAGAATATGTTAAGGAATATGCCTTGGCATCTCTAAAGATGCCAAGGCATATATTGAGCATCTAAAAAGATGCCAGAAATATTCTATGTATATACCAAGCATGGGGAACAAGTCTTGTCCCCTGGGCTCCCCTTTATAAGGAGCACGAGGGGGATTGTTCTCAGAGAGGCCCCGAATGGCTCTTCCCCTCTCTGCTCAATAGGAGCTCTCCTTCTTCTTCCTCCTCCATTCTCGCAGAGAGATCTAGATAGAGGCATAGGAGATACAGCTCAAGGAGCATGATTGTAGCCACAAGTATGGCAAGGTTATAAGAGATTAGATGTAAAGAAAGAGGTGTTATCTCCACTTGAGAGCCTCAATCGTATATACATTGTATTTCTCTTTGTTCATACGAGTGCGGTCTTCACTGCATCATCCCTCCTCGGATTCCTCCACGTCCATCGGCTCCAACTTCAGCCTACCCATGGCATATGCCGTGATACCACTACGACAGGTTTGACATCTCCTCTAATGGTTTGTCCATTCTAGTCTTCACCTGAGACTATAAAACTTTTTCTTCATTGCACGAAGGTGCAACCTTTTTAGATGGTGGTTCTTGCGCTGCACGACAATGTGGTTGCGTGTGACAAGATTCATGACTTTTGGGATGGCTCTCCTTTTTGCAAAGTTCATTTTTCTATTATTATCTACGCCCTATGGAATATTTAAAAGCGGCTCAACGCAACGGTTTTCAGAAATATGGACCAGCCAATTGAACTTGTCTTCCTAAGGTGCGCGAAGGACATGCTTTTTTGGAATAGGTGCCTCAAACAACCACAAAGAGAGCTCATTCATGATTGGGTTGATATATTAGCTCATCTAGCTTCATGCATTTTTCTTTTTCCGTTGTTTGGCCCTTCTTCTTTTCCATGTATAGTTAACTTCTTTTGGTTCCTGCTTATTTGCTCCTTTAATGGGTAGTAAAGAATATGTTTAGTCCTTGATAATGGTTCATGCCAGCCTTTGTACCCGTCATAGTTCCCCTAAAAAATCACTACGCTAAAATCTGTTTTTCCTAGTACCTGCCTATGTTTTCTTTAACTCATTGAACGCCGGCTCTGGTTGGTAACAAAGTATTCTAGAAACCATGATTTTTTATGCTTGGGGCATCAATACCACTATGCCCATCGTGGCCTAAATGTCTGCCACACCATTGGTTCGAGTTTGTGGATGCCGAGGTTGTAGCCTTGGAAGATGGACTGCGGGTGTCTCTAGGGGAGGAGCCAGAAGGAACCCAAGTCTGATGCTAATTACCTAGGATTTTCATATTTTAACCTTGAAAATTAGTGTAGCTGCCCGTTCGGTGCTACAACACCGGTAGCACCAGGTCTGGATCCGCCGTTGGGCGTTTCTACCGCCAGTGACGTGGCGGTGGTGATGGCTTCTTTCTTCGGTCGTGTGGATGGAGAGGAGCGGGCGGGAGGGGGATCCTAGTGTTGGTGGTGTATCGGCAAAGGTAGCTCCTAGATCGCATTCCGGAGACTTGGCTCAGGGCAGTGAACAGGACGAAATACCGAGCATGTTTTGAAGGTTTTACGGGCGAAAACTCAACGCTTCGGCGCCAATGGTGACGATGCCTGGGGGTGTTGTAACCCTCTCGGGGCGCCATTGTGGGCACCTTATCTGTGTTAGGGCTCCATGTGAAAAACCTTGACCGCTAGGTCTCGTCGGCGGCGGCGTGTTGCATCGTTACCGTCTTGGCCCCTTGTCAGGGAGCTCCAGCATCCCTTGGGATCGGTCCGACGTCTTCGGTGGCAAGTTCAGTTTTACATATTTTTCTTTTGTTTATCTTTGATCTACTTTGAAAGAGGGTCTTCTCATCCTTTGTGTCAGGGGTAAGCCTGCTTCGAGAAAAAAAAATAGCCCCTAAGTTTTTAAAACCACGATATTTCTAGAAACTGTGCTATTGTGGAAATAATTTAAAATAGTTTTTAGGGTATCTAAAAATATTTTGCTGCCAAGAGTGCCCTAAGTTTCTATAAGAGGGACGAATTTCGGTCCAAGAATCAGAAGCTTAAAATTCTAAAATCGAGCCCGGCCCACACATATAACCACTGCCGTATACCCCCGTCCTTCACCTCTCGCCGCCGCCTGCCTACCCGTCGTCCAACTCAACTCCTCCTCAGCGCCCTAACCCCTAGCAAGGAGGAGGCACCCTAGCAGCGGTGCCGAAGATGAGCGACGAGGTGGTATGGCACTGCATCCGCCACGGCCACTGCAGCTTCATGGCCAAGTACGCGAGTAGCTCTTCTGTTGCCGTCTCCTCTTAATATACATGTTAGGTTTTTCCGGCGCAGCTTCTTCACGGGCCAGTGGCGGGTTGTTTTGCGCAGGGTCACGACGGGGATCTTCTGCCGGAACCCCTACAATGCGACGGGAATCTGCAATCGGAGCTCCTGCCCCCTCGCCAACAGTCGCTACGCCACCATCCGAGACCACGACGGTGACTGATCACTCGCTCCTCTGTGTACTCTACTCTTTCAATCTTTTGTATATTCCTCTCCCTGAACATTTTCTGATTGTGTATGATGTTCATATTGTGCCACAATAGGTATTTTCTACTTATATATGAAAACTGCTGAGAGAGCTCACATGCCAAACAAACTGTGGGAGAGGGTTAAGCTGCCCAAGAATTATGACAAGGCTATGGAACTAATCAACAAGCATCTGGTCAGGATTCGATCTCTACCTCAATATCTTTTCCCATGCCAATATGCCATATTGCCACGTTGACATCAGATCAAATAATAAGTTCCATTACGTGCTTCTTTCCTTATGCAGGAATTCTGGCCCAAGTTACTTGTGCACAAGATCAAGCAACGGTTGACAAAAATGACGCAGTGTCGAATACGGATGAGGAAACTTCAACTGAAAGTGAGGTAGGACTTGTTCTATTTCTTTGGAAGTTACACCTGTTGCTCTGTTATATATCTTTTATCCTTGCGGGTGCGGATATGGATGTTTTGATTGAACACTGCAGATTATACGTTTTTAGGGGGGGGGGGGGGGGGGGGTGAAGTTTTTACATGTCATTAGCTAGCTAGTTGGTTAATTCATTTGGAATTCTATCTTGAAGGGAGGCAAGCTACCTTAGGACAGCCTTGGTCAACTTCTACAAACAAACAAAAATACACCCGATTCTAAGCAAGCAGACCAACTCTGCGATTTTTAAAATTTGCTGAACATAGCAAGAAACAGTGAGCAAACGCGGGGAACAAACATACAAGACATTATTCCACTTCAGGATGGCTAAATTACTTGATTACCACACGAACTTACAAAGGAGGCTACTTAAGGAGAGCTGTATAGTAAGGTTGCCTCGGCACGTATTTTTATTTTCATTTGTAGCAGTATTATCTACTGACAGTGGCTGCAAAAATGATGTTTTAAGTTTCACAGAATAGATTGGTTCATAGTTTGATTGTTGATTGCTAAGAAATCTTGCATAGTTTTTTTGCATTATGTTCACTGGTAGAAGATTGTCTCAACTGTAGTTTATGTGTAAGGTACTGCAGTGGAAATTATTGGAATGATGGAATTGATTATTAACTGTAGTAAAGAGTGACAAGCAGCTACGTTGAAAACCACCGATAAGATAGATGTCAGAATTAATATACTTCTAGTTTAATATACTATTGCTGAAGCTGTTGGGTTGAGCCTTTAGCCTTTTAGCCGTACTGCATTTTCACATTACTGGACCTTGGAGTAAAATATACAGGTAGTAGTTGGGTGGCTGAATTTCTTCTGCAGTATATCAAATCAAAGATAAAAAGTGAACACTGGAACTGTTGATCACCTGAATTTTTGTCTCACAGTATATTCACTACTCATAAACGAAGCTCATTCATCTTGTTGTTTAAACTCGATTTTAAATAAATTGCCTAGTGCATGAAGAAGATACTGAACATATTCATTTCTTCTTCTAGGGAGAAGGTAATGACAGTGCCTAGAAAGAAGACACAAATTGATCTCAGGAAAATGTCGCGAGCTGAAACCGCTGCACAGATAGAGAAGGTTATTCATTTTTCTGGTAATCATTCGCAAGTTTCGGTTATCCATTGCCATATTCTGACATGTATAGCTGCTACGATGCAGAGTATTATTAGTGAATTAATGGAACGCCTGAGCAGAAATATGTATGGTGATATTCCAAATATCCCCTTTGGTCCGTTCAGGAAGCTTATGGATGAGGTGGACACGGATAACATGGTTCCTGAGTATGTTGAGGAGCATGTAAGCATTGTGCTGGCAAACTGGTTTATTTTCCTGACATAAATGTCCACAAGCTTCCTTATAGGCTCATAGTGTGACTTGGCTTTCCAATCCAGGAAAATGAGATAGAATATGTTGAAGGTGATGGTCTTGAAGAGGATATGGAAGATTTTCAAGACCTCTGTATTGATAAGGATGGTAATGATTTCTCGTCATTTTATTAATATAACTTTGGCATTAAGATATGTTTCGGACATGTCGTTCCTCCAAATATACTTTTCCGATGTGTTGTGTCCAGTAGTTGCTGTGCAAGTGTGACTTCCCATTTTTTTTTAACCTGCAGTCTGTAAGTCTCTGGTATATAATTAATCTTCATCTTGGCCTGCTAATAAGTTGTCAGAGCCAGTATTGTTTATTATATACTAAAAGTAGAAAATATTAATCTTTAAACGCTCTAAAATGATTGCAGGTGACATAGATCAAGATGATCTTATACATAATTCAGTTACGAATAAACAAAAGGGAACATGTTCTGTCTCCAGTTCCAGACCAATTATTGGAACGAAGTCAAGAAAAGTTATCACTGAGGTAAAGCATACCACTTCTAATCTCAATATTATGCCTCTATGACATACTGCATTTAACTTCTTCAATAATCGCATATTTATATCATTAATTAACTTATAAACCTCTTAATTCTTCCTTTGCATGCATCTCTGTATGTGGTTGAGAAGTAGCTTGATCAGTTCATGGTTCATCATGATTTACTTGTATGTATGTGGATGTAGGTTGAAGAAGATGAACACGCCAGCCGGCGGCATATGGCTCTTGTGTGAACTCAGCAGGCATGATCTCGATTACTTCAATCTTGTGCTTATTTTGGTGTTGATGGCCTTTAGGTCATTTTGTTTACCCATCTATTAATGTCGTGATAATGCTTGAACTTCACATGATGTATCCTGTCTGAAAACTGCAGGAATCAACACGAGTTGTAGCGTGGAGCATCATCTTATCCAATTCAGTCAGGGTGGTGTGTTTGCTGGCAAGTCAGTGACTACATACTCAAGGATATTGTAGGAATACAGTTCGGAAGGATATTTGGACCATCACCATCTCATATGTTCCTGATAAGTTCTTAGAATGCCTAGGATTTTAGAAAATGTTTCCTTTTTTTCTTAGCCTGCTCTTGAAGTAAATAAATGCTTCGATGTAGAGATCTTTTTTTTGTTGCGAACGACTTCGGTTTAGATCTTTTTTTGGTGATGTGCGGTGCTTCGATCGTTGTGACTTGTGATCCGGAGGTGTCTCCATTTCAATCACTGTGTTAACGTGTCTAGGGGATATCCGTTCCCCTCCCTCTCCTCCTCCTTGCAAAGGCGGCTAGAGTTTCGTCGTCTATTGTCGGCGCCGCCGCCGATCTACCTCACTTCTTGGCCTTTGGGCGAGAGGGCTCTGTTTTCCTGTTTTTAGGGTTCAAGTTTGGTCGGGTGGCGCTCAGGTGGTGGCGGCGGCGTTTCTTCCAATAAGGTCTTCCTGGCTTCAGCCCCATCTCGACGGCGACGACGTTTCTTCCAATAAGGTCTTTCCGGCTTTAGCCCCATCTCGACGGCGACAACGACGAGCTTGTGGGAGTGGTGTGTTCCTTGAGGACATCTTCTGTCTGTGAGGATCTTTGGATTGTCAGGGAGCTTCATCGGCAATTCATCTTTCTTCTTTGTCTCCGGAATAGATGTGGTCTTTTTGACCCGTTCGATGACTACCCGTCCGCAACCAACACGTCAGACTGGCTTGAAGGAGCAGCATCGTGTGTGTGCTGCTGGCATGGTCTATAGGTTGAAGATGAGGTGTTTCTCAAGGAGTTAATTTGTAATGTTCGATGTTTCTTTTTTAATGCGAGAGTCCTATTTGCAAAAGAAAAAAACTTGTCTAGAGAATAATAGAATACAATAAACTAGAACCCACCAACGAATGGATGAAGTGTAGGACATGGTACGACTCATGTTTGGGTAGCCCCACAACTAATATAATCCAGAAATACACTAAGGGTTAGCATATGCTCACTTGAACACAACACACTCTTTTTTTAACAGCCAATACCACGATGTATTTATAGTACCCGATAGTACTCCCTTCGTTTTTATGTAGTTTAGGTTCGAGGTTTAGTTAAAGTCAAACATTGTCAAGTTTGGCCAAAAATAGAGTAAAAATTATCAACTTTCATAATACCAACTGTATATAACATGAAAATATACTTTATAAAGACTCTAATACTGTAGGATTTACATTGTAGATGTTTATAGTTTTTCCTAAATATTTGGTAAAATCTTATAAAGTTTGACTTTGACTAAACCTAAAACAACGTAAAACATAAAGTAAATAAAACGGAGGAAGTACATGGAAGATTGATGCATGTAAATGCATATATGAACTTTGTAGTTTGTTGCTATGAATTCTCACATATTTGCTACATATATGATGTTATATTCATGTTTTACATTGATTTATGGGGATTTACCAATGATCCCCTTTATTTTGGTTATAACTTTGTCTAGCAGAAAACATCTTTTGTTAGTATTTTTTGCATTTTCAGGAGCTACGCGACTCGAAAAAGGGCAAGATCATAGGCCACGGTTTACAAATTTTGAGACGCATCCAGCAGGCCAAAAAAAACACCAGGGGCCCAACAGGCTTGGGCCACCAGGGGTCTTTTCCCTCTTGACAGTCTTGCTTGATCTTTTTTCCACCGACTTGTTTTGACCTAAAAACGTCTATATATACCCTTTGATGGCCGTCCTCGGCACACATGGAGACGGAGATAAAAACACATAAATAGAGAGTCTGTGGGCTGCCACCAGCGGAGATCGGAAGGGGAAAACGTGGCTGGAATCGCCTGTAGGGGTTCGTAGCATGGAAAACAAAAAATTTCTATCGCATACAAACAAACAAGCCAAGATCTATCTACTAGATTGTAGCAACGAGTCGATGGAATAACTTACCCTCGAAGATTCCAAAGCGGTTAACGAGAGAAGATTCTCGTGGGTGATGTAGTCGTACTCTTTCCGATCTCAAGATCGCGTAGACGATCCTTCCGGCGCTGCGTTCCGGCAGCGCTCCCGCAGTCGGTCACACGTTCGGTAGACGAAGACCTTCCTCTCCCTTGTTCCAGCAGGCAGCGGAGGTTGTAGCACTCTCCTCGCGATTCCGGCAGCACAACGACGTGGTACCGGAAGTAGAGGGGAGATCCCGCAGGACTTCGCCTTAAGCCGGAGCGAGTATGGTGGAGTATGAGAGAGAACTATTAGTGGTCTAGGGATTAGACACACCAATTATAAGGCTCTAAACCGAAGGCTAGGGCAATTAGAAGCTCTAAACCAAAACCGCTCTAAACCAGAGTCTAGGGCTAGGATTTAGATTAGAGGCTAGGAACTTGTGTGTCTAGAGGAGGAGGCCCTGCCCCTCCTTTTATAGGTGGGAGGGGCGGCCAAGGGGAGGGAGTCCCTCCCCAAGTCGTCCTTGGGTGGCGCGCTGGCTTGGAGAGGAAGGACTCCTCCCCCAAGTCGGTTTTGCCTCCTCTTGCTTGTTTCCCACAGTTTCTTGTTTTAGCCGTTTGACTTTCAAACTGGCCATTTGACTTTTCTGTTTTAGGATTCAATTTAATCCTTTATTTGGAACAGCAAGAACACTTAGTACATGATGCAATCATTCCAATATGCAATGACACATTCATGTACCCCTCCCCCCCTGAGTGCCGGACATTCCGGAACCTTCTAGAACATTCCCGATGAAAACACCGGAAACATTTCCGAACTCCGAAACGGGACTTTCCTTATATGAATCTTATTCTCCGGACCATTCCGGATCACCTCGTGATATCCCGGATCCCATCCGAGACTCCGAACAACATTCGGTCTCTTTCTCATAATACCATAACTACTCAAACAACGTCGAATCCTTAAGTGTGTCTCCCTACGGTTCGTGAATTATGCGGACATGATCGAGACACTTCTCCGAACAATAACCAATAGAGGAATCTGGAAATTCATATGGCTCCCACATATTTCTACGATTACTTTGTGATCGAATGAACCACTTACATACGATACCAATTTCCCTTTGTCTCACGATAGTTTACTTATCCGAGGTTATGATCGTCGGTATCTCTGCATACCTAGTTCAACCTCGTTACCGATAAGTACTCTTTTCTCGTTCCCGTGATATGTGATCCCTTGTGAGCCAGTCACATGCTTGCAAGCTAATTGGATGACATTACACCGAGAGGGCCCAGAGTATATCTATCCGTCATATGGATGGACAAATCCCACTCTTGATCCATGTGTTTCAACCAATACTTTCCGAACACTCAATGCCACCTTTATAGCCACCCAGTTACGGTTTGGTGTTTGATGTCATCAAAGCATCCATCCGGCAAAGGTGATATGCATGATCTCATGGTCGAAGGAATTAGGTTACTATGTATTAGAAAGCATATAGCAATTGAACTATTGAAATGACTTGATCTTTATGCTATGCTTATATATAGGAATATGTCCATCACATCATTCTCCTAATGATATTATCCTGTTGTTAATAACATCTCTATGTTCATGATTAGGAAACCATGATCATATATTAACCAACAAGCTAGTTTAACAAGAGGCTTCACTAGGGACTCTTATTTTAGTTTACAAATCACACAAGTATTAATGTTTCCGGTTAATACAATTATAGCATGGTATGTAAACATTTATCATAAGTGTGAAGATATGATAATAACCACTTTATTATTGCCTCTTGGGCATATCTCCAACAGTCTCCCACTTGCACTAGAGTCAATAATCTAGTTTCAAACCTTTGTGTATTCAACACCTATGGCTTTCCGGTGTTGTAAGTACACGTTTGCTAGTGGTCAACTGATCTCCGGATCTGACACTTCCAGGTCCGTGTGTACTTGCATGTCTTTGCGTCTCTACGCATCACTCATTCTCTAATGAGATGGCTTTGTATAAATTTGGTCCTTCGGTGTGACCTCTAGCTCTTTGGGGTTAAAACATGTTGATAATATTGTCGCATAATATATCTTCATAGTATTATCCCACTGTGAACTACACCTAGTTTGATAACAAACTACTTGACACAAATGCCCTCTTTTGCTGCTAAAATAGCAGTCATATACTTAGCCTTTTGTTGTAGTATCTGTCACAATGTCTTAACTTTGGAACTCATCCAAATCCATTATGGAACTCACTTTCCATTATATTGTGCCACCCTTAGTTTAGATTGAGATAAACTTAATTTGTACTTTATGACAAAACTAGTATCAATGTAGTACTTTTACAATGAACTAACCATCTATTTGTCACTTCTACAAATATTATACTCTTAGTTCTTCCAAAAGATCATAAGAATATCCTTAATATTGTCCGATGATCATCTTATGCATCATTCTGGTATATGCTCACATCATTTAGAGCATAGGACATATCTGGATTTGTACATATCACAACATAATTGATATAAATACTCTTTGTGATTTCATACATCAAGTATCAATCTATACTTGAATCTTTGTTTCACTTACCAAGTGTCAATACACTTGAATATATCATTAATATTGAACTCATTCAATCCTTTCTGTGCGACACGAACCTTTCTTGTAGTTTCTATATTGAACTCATTCAATACATCATCTATGTACTTTCGGCACAACCATATTAGCGTCTATTGATGCCAAATATTTGGGTTTTGCCTAAGTCTTTTATCAGGATGAAATTCTTTAATATGTGTTAATAAAAGATACATCTTTTCTAATCAACAATATGTCCTCCACATGATGTATTAGAAATATGTCTTAGCGCTCCCACTTAATTTCTTGCAAATGCAAGCATCTTCATTGTCTCTGATGAAATTAAACTCTTTTAACAGTTTCATCATAGTGAAGATTCCAACTCTGCTATGCTTACTTCAACCATTGAAGTTTGCATATACTTTTAGCATCCTTTGAATTAACAAAACCCTATGGACCGTGTTATGCACATGTCCTAGGTAACGATTCTATTAGAAGAACTTGTTTTGTTTATTCAACTACCATATAACAAATTATATGTAGTGGTTGCTACATTAATCCGTCTAGACTAAATATCACTATGAAAGATCAAATCTTATCATAGTCAACCTTTGAACATTTTGTGAACTCTTTCCCAACATGTCGACTATTTCATAGATGTAAAACATCCATGTCTATTTCTTTATAGATCCAGACACAACTGTAAGGTCTTACACCTTTCTCGAGGGTCCTTCAAGTTCAAAACTTGATTTCTCGTGTATGGAACTATCACGGATTTTATGGCTTCAAGCCATTTGACGGAGTCAGGGCTCATCATCGTTTCTTTGCATGTAGTTGGTTCATTATTCTCAAATAATGATTCAACCCTCAAATCTTGGTATTTGATTGTTTACCCGACCTACTTGTTTCAATAGGAACTTAGATCTCCATGACCACAACCTTTGAAGTACGCGAGCCATGAGCATTGTTTGCTAACTCCGGAACACTTTTCGGCGCTGTGAAACTTTGCACATATAGCTAAGGTTCTTTTAACCTTATCAAAGTTCTATTGTCCTCCCACTTAACTTTTCACAAAAATTCCTTCTCAAAGAAACTTGACATTCTAAGCGACAAACACTTTTGTCTCCGGTGTTTATGGAGGAATACTTAACAGTTATTCGAAATAACATACAAAGACAGGTTCATCTGACTTTGGTTGCAAACATCTTTCTTATGCATAGCATACCAATGTTTAAGAAAGGACAACTTGGGTTTAATCCCAAACCATAACCTTATATGGTGTCATTTCAACGGATTATGATGAAGCTCTTTTCAGTGGAAAAACGGTAATCTCTAAAGCTTTTAATCTTTAAAATACAATGGCAGTTTTTATGAATTACACCTTTGATCTCACCATGTCAAACAAGGTTTAATTACATATCTCGAATGCTCCATACTCTTATGGTGTTTCGAGAAATGCAAATCCACGGAACGATTCCTTAAATATTAGGTATTATGCTAAACTCTGTAACTCAAATATCTTCCTTTATGATCTTTATCATAAACTGTTTATATTCTTGTTACAATGATTTTGCACTTCATCTTGAAAGTCTTTGAACTTTTCAAATGTTTCATACTTCATCCTTATTAAGTAAATATTCATATATTCACTCAAATTTTCGGAGAAAGCATATGAAGTTGAAATCCATCGATCTTGACTACACATAATGGACTTCGTACAATAATATGTACAAGTTCCAATAAGCTAGTCATTCGTTCCCTTTTGGCCTATGAACGAAGTTTTAATTATTTCTAGAAAAGTTTCATAAGCGTCATTTGATCAAAAATCAAAAGACTCTAAAATTCCATACACATGGAGTTTCTTCATGTTTTCTTTCCAATACAATTTAAATGGCGATGTTACTTCCTAAGTGATCTTTTAATCAATTTGTCTTTCGACATTTTAGCACTAGTTTTATGGATGTGATTTCTCCAACGAGATTTGTGAATCATCCATTTTTTATGGATTACAACATTTATTTGAACAACCCTTTTGTTCTCATAATACCTGATAAAACAAATCTTGAAGGCAAGCTTTGATGTTTAACGAGCAACACAATAACCCTTTATTTGTTATCGATGAACATCATCACATATTCTTTTGCTAGTTACTTAGGCCATTGTAGTTCATGAATTGTGTTGTTTCGTATGACGATTCATACCAACAAATTCAGTATCAAATACTTAAGAAACACATTGTTTAATAAGCAAAGAATATAGCCATAACATGTATATCATCTATATACTTAAACTGAACAATTCTAGTCTTTTCTTTTCTGCCATATATTTATGAGATTCTCTTTCAGTATTTCCTTTTCTGTTTGAAAGAATCTATCAACATCAATAGTGGAGTCATACATATGACACATAATCCAAAGCGTGTATAATTAAATACCAATGTCTTTGGATTTGCACTTTGAAGTAGATCACCATCATCAAATGTTTGGTGTTCTTCCAAATTCCTTTCTTTAGTAATCTCTTGGTGTAGTAAACATTTTACCTACATCAAATATTCACCCTTATCATGGAATTATCCAAGATCAAGCTACTTTTAGCTTATAAAGATGAATCGTGAGTATAATGTTGCTATCCAAAACCTTTTGGTGGATTAGGACAACTAGTGTCTCCAACCTTTTGCAAATTCTCATCAAATATGAGAACATGACTTTTGCCATATTATACTCTATCATGTTGTAACCAAAACTTCGTTTCAGATATCACAATATCTTCCACACATCATGGTTTCTGAAACAACTCTTTCAGATCCTAGATAACCTTGATATTAAGACAATCCTTTGAATATCAAGAATCATGGAAACAAACATGATACTTATATACTAACACTTGGAATTGTTACTCTTGATCTAATACTAATTATTAAACTTAATGGAGTATCCGGAACTTACTGAAAGTTTGCAATAGGACTTTTAAACTTTAGATTAACACTTCAAAACAATACGATACCAGTTCGTAAAGTAACTAACCAGAATTCTATAGTTCTATCATCTCAATTATAACTAAGCGCAAGGTGGTAAACGGATGCCAATGACTACAACAACTATGCAAATTCACTTTGATTTAGTTTATGATAAATTGAGTTCTAATTAATAATTAAATTAATCTAGGTGAACTTCCACTCAAAACAATATCCCTCACATTGTTTTAGTGATCACACGAACCAAATCCACCACATCAAAACCGATCATCACGAGAGTTGATATAGCTTCACTGGCGAACAATCAACATGTTCATCATATCTACTATATGACTCATGCTCTACCTTTCGGTAATCCGTGTTCCTGAGGCCATGTCTGTACATGCTAGGCTCGTCAAGATCAAACCTTAGTTTCCGTATGAGAAAATCTGGCTTGCTCACGTTGTATACACCTGCAGAATCTAACACACCCGATCATCACGTGGTGCTTCGAAACAACAAGCTTTAGCAACGGTGCTAACTAAGGTTGAACACTTTATGACTTGAAAAATTCATGTGCATGAGGGATCATCTTATAATGCTACCGTCGTCTACTAAGCAATACAAGATGCATAAAGGATTAACATCACATGCAATTCATAATATTTGATGTGATATGGCCTTTCTTCTTTGTGCTTCCGATCTCCATCTTCTAGCACGAACATGATCTCCATCATCACCGACATTGCATCAAGGTAAATGATGCTTCTCCATGGTTGTCGTCCACCGGCTTCAACTATTACAACTACCTTGAATAGACACGCGGGTCTTAACAGAAATTAAAGACAACCATATGGCTCCTGCCGGTTGCCGACTTACAATAAGGAACATTGCATACATCATATATAATCACAATCATGGCCATATCACATCACTGCACACCCCTGCAAAACAAAGTTAGACGCCTCTCATTTTCTTTGCATATTTTACGTGGTTTGGGGCTTTCAATAAGTGTCGTTCTAACTTACGAACAAGAACCACAACATTGATACTAGTATTGTTAATCACCCGTTGTAAATTGGATCTTAACTATGCTAGGAGAAACAGGCACCCGCAAAGCCACTTATGCAATACAAGTTGCATGTCAAGCGTGGAGCAAGTCTCATGAACGATGTCATGTAAGGTTAGCCCGGGCCGCTTCATCCCAACATACCGCAAGATGCAAAGTACACAAGAAGCGATCGACAATAAAAGCATCAACGCCCACAATGACCATTGTGTTCTACTCGTGCAACAGATCTACATATAGATACGGCTCTGATACCACTGTAGGGGTTCGTAGCATGGAAAACAAAAAAATTCTATCGCATACAAACAAACAAGCCAAGATCTATCTACTAGATTGTAGCAACGAGTCGATGGAATAACTTACCCTCGAAGATTCCAAAGCGGTTAACGAGAGCAGATTCTCGTGGGTGATGTAGTCGTACTCTTTCCGATCTCAAGATCGCGTAGACGATCCTTCCGGCGCTGCGTTCCGGCAGCGCTCCCGCAGTCGGTCACACGTTCGGTAGACGAAGACCTTCCTCTCCCTTGTTCCAGCAGGCAGCGGAGGTTGTAGCACTCTCCTCGCGATTCCGGCAGCACAACGGCGTGGTACCGGAAGTAGAGGGGAGATCCCGCAGGGCTTCGCCTTAAGCCGGAGCGAGTATGGTGGAGTATGAGAGAGAACTATTAGTGGTCTAGGGATTAGACACACCAATTATAAGGCTCTAAACCGAAGGCTAGGGCAATTAGAAGCTCTAAACCAAAACCGCTCTAAACCAGAGTCTAGGGCTAGGATTTAGATTAGAGGCTAGGAACTTGTGTGTCTAGAGGAGGAGGCCCTGCCCCTCCTTTTATAGGTGGGAGGGGCGGCCAAGGGGAGGGAGTCCCTCCCCAAGTCGTCCTTGGGTGGCGCGCCGGCTTGGAGAGGAAGGACTCCTCCCCCAAGTCGGTTTTGGCTCCTCTTGCTTGTTTCCCACAGTTTCTTGTTTTAGCCGTTTGACTTTCAAACTGGCCATTTGACTTTTCTGTTTTAGGATTCAATTTAATCCTTTATTTGGAACAACAAGAACACTTAGTACATGATGCAATCATTCCAATATGCAATGACACATTCATGTACCCCTCCCCCCCGGAGTGCCGGACATTCCGGAACCTTCTAGAACATTCCCGATGAAAACACCGGAAACATTTCCGAACTCCGAAACGGGACTTTCCTTATATGAATCTTATTCTCCGGACCATTCCGGATCACCTCGTGATATCCCGGATCCCATCCGAGACTCCGAACAACATTCGGTCTCTTTCTCATAATACCATAACTACTCAAACAACGTCGAATCCTTAAGTGTGTCTCCCTACGGTTCGTGAATTATGCGGACATGATCGAGACACTTCTCCGAACAATAACCAATAGAGGAATCTGGAAATTCATATGGCTCCCACATATTTCTACGATTTCTTTGTGATCGAATGAACCACTTACATACGATACCAATTTCCCTTTGTCTCACGATAGTTTACTTATCCGAGGTTATGATCGTCGGTATCTCTGCATACCTAGTTCAACCTCGTTACCGATAAGTACTCTTTTCTCGTTCCCGTGATATGTGATCCCTTGTGAGCCAGTCACATGCTTGCAAGCTAATTGGATGACATTACACCGAGAGGGCCCAGAGTATATCTATCCGTCATATGGATGGACAAATCCCACTCTTGATCCATGTGTTTCAACCAATACTTTCCGAACACTCAATGCCACCTTTATAGCCACCCAGTTACGGTTTGGTGTTTGATGTCATCAAAGCATCCATCCGGCAAAGGTGATATGCATGATCTCATGGTCGAAGGAATTAGGTTACTATGTATCAGAAAGCATATAGCAATTGAACTACTGAAATGACTTGATCTTTATGCTACGCTTATCTATAGGAATATGTCCATCACATAATTCTCCTAATGATATGATCCTGTTGTTAATAACATCTCTATGTTCATGATCAGGAAACCATGATCATATATTAACCAACAAGCTAGTTTAACAAGAGGCTTCACTAGGGACTCTTATTTTAGTTTACAAATCACACAAGTATTAATGTTTCCGGTTAATACAATTATAGCATGGTATGTAAACATTTATCATAAGTGTGAAGATATGATAATAACCACTTTATTATTGCCTCTTGGGCATATCTCCAACATCGCCTCCGGTTGACCCCACACCTCTGGCGTGTTCATCATCAACATCTACAGAAAGATCCTCTTGATACCCCTACTGTAATCTCTTGGCGAACATGATGTATGATACCCCTACTCACATGTTTGAGTAGTGACTTGTTTATAGCAATTGTGATAAAGTTTTTTGTTGGTTGCATACAAGTATATGATATCTTCTATGATATCTTGTTGTACTAACATATAAGTGCACACATATGTTGGGGGATGCACAAGGTTGTTACCGTTGCATGTTGATAGGATGAGGGGTAGATGGAGTTTGACAGAAATCGAATCCCAAGTCTTAGAGATATATGTTGTATTATTTCATGGTTAATCAGCGAGGGTAATATCATGGAGACCTTAGATCTAAATACGGTGGTTGGACTTTATGTCTTAATAATTCCTTTGTTTGCTCTTAATTGGCATTGGGATCAATCATTAGAGAAGTATTTGCTCATGTATATGGCTGCACCTATTCATGGCTCCTCCTTAGAAGAATCAATAAAAATACTATCTTTGTGCTTCACTAATTGTGACAACCAACCAAATGAAATAGATTGCCTAAACAATTGCTCCGTTGAGTTATCCAGCTCCACTTCACTAGCTCCATTTTACTTCCAATATTATACCTATAGTTTTTACTTCCAAAAACTTTATTGCTTTCTAGTTAGTAGCAAAAACAACCACACACACACACACTCTAGTTCCTAGTTTTTTATAGAAGGCCATATAAGTGGGTAATAGATAGTTTACCTTCAGCTCCTCGTGAGTTCGACACTCAAATACTTTGAATTGTACTACGGTGATCCCTACACTTGGGGGTTATCATAGATATACAGTAATTTCTTGAGTTATTACAAAATAAAGTCTAAAACAAAGAAAAATTTTAGGGTAATTAAAAACTTCTTCTTTCATGACACAATTTTGTATTTTCCTGAAGACAACCCAATAAAAAAGCCATAGATGTCAAACCACATATGTGTAAATACCAATGGAAGTTCTTCCATAATTTTAATTTAAACCACAATACCTAGGTTACGTGCACGTGCACATCCATCAGAGTAATCAACCAACATTGGCAAGAGGAGCACCAACAATATTCAAAGAAAAAACCAACCAACCAACCTTGTCGACGTCATAGGGGAGCCAAGAGAATTAATCTCCATTGTCAAGGACATAGCAGCTGAGGCCAATATTTCGAGGATAATCCTCCTCACAGCAACCATAACAATATATCCAAAATTGATCTGGCGAAGCAATATCCAAAAGATGGTAGCTATAAAACTTTAATCTTACAACACCACGACTGATGTCGGGAAGATCTTGCCATCGAACAAAGGACCGAAGATCACTTATTGCGGAAGATCATCTCCATTGACGTAGACGCCAAACATGAAATGTCTACCAAAACCCTAACCTAATCATATGAAAATACTACTTTTATTGAAAACTGTACCCATGGATCGGGTTTCCCACTAGACTGTAATGAACTTTGAGAATAGCTTCAATCAACAGATATGTAGCAAAAATAAAGCAACAAGCACATACACAAATGGCACAAGGATTTTACATGAAAAACCTCCTCAACTTGAGGAGGAAAAAACCACGGTTGTGGACCCCTCTGTCTATGCAAGTTCCACTATGAGAAACCTGGGTATAGAGTTTCTATAGAACATCTAGACATATACAACACACTCAGCATGTTGTCAGACGGCAACAACAACAACAACAACAACAACAACCACAAGAAGCAAGATTACAACAAAGTAGAGATATAACCGTTTTTGTCCTCTTTGGTAATCAACAAATTTCTCTTAAAGCACAAACCTAATCAGGACCAAACTTGGTAAACAAGCATACATACGAGTTTCTAACATATACACCAAATTTTAGCCCAATCGAACACTGTTTTCCTACATAATCTGTTCGTCTACCAAAATTGCTCTCTGCTAAAATTGCAGTAGTCCGAACTGACTAAATCGCTTGCCAATCTGATGCTCAATGACTCAAATCTCAAACCAGCTAGCCAGATCAAAATACTCAAAGTAAGTAACAATATCATCAAGTTTGGAGCCAATCCAAATATGTTTGAGTATCAAACACCATCTTGAAGACCGATTGGTCAAAACTCAAAAATCAAGACAGAAATCACATCTTCTTGTTTTTCCCCCTCCATTCTCACTAGGTTGTGGTGTTCCTGTATGTTCTCTCACCCTCTCGTAGTATCCATGATGGTTAATTACTCACTCTCACACAGCCACGAAGGGTGGCTAGGATTTTCTTTTCACTCCTCTCTTAAGGAGCATCTCAGCTGTTGGATGCGAACCTCGATCAAAGTTTGAAACATGCTGGACTTCACGACTGTAGTTGGGCTGCCAACGCAACTCCATGTGGAGGACATGGACCAACAATTCGAACCCATTTGTTTTTTAAGGTTCACCTCTTATATGGTTTGTATGCCTATATAAGTAAATCGAGGATAAATCAATTGGTTATACAATCTCCATCTCGAGAGCATCTTGATAAATGGAAGGGCCACACCTCTATATGGGTTCTTTGTTCCTAATTTCGTATTTTATGCTTATGTTATTCTTGATCGGTAACATGATGGCCATAGTTAACGAAACAAAGACAATGTGTCTGGAGGAGATAGCAAGGGGGAAGCCACCATGTTTCTACAACATCTATCATGGAAAAATATTACTATTATATCAATTAATTTGCCAAAACATATTATCTTATAAAATAGCAGGAGTACTAAAGAAAAGAGCGACACTTTTATATCATGTCTTGGTGTCTGTCTGCTTTTATGTTATACACATGTGAGGTTCTTTTTTCTGAAAATATTACCCCCCCCCCCCCCCCACACACACACACAAAGTTTTCAACACTTCTCTTAGCGGTGCACCATTCCTATGGTGCCAGAAATAAAAATTTAAACTAAAATCACAAGAATCATGCAGGTATATAATCCAAATAAAAAATGTGAGACAATATAAAACAAAACAAAATTTGGAAAAGGAAAAAAACAAAGTGAAATAGAAACTCGCTTTGAAGTTTGCAAAATATATTTTGCAAATGCACTCATGTACCATGGCTATGTTGCAGAAAAAACCGAACAAGATTTTGCAAACCGTTTGAATAATTTTCCAGATATATTCATATCTAGACAAAGTTAAGGTCATTATGAACCGGAGGAAGTACTTAGATTAGAGAAAATTTCACAAACCATTTGAACTTCTTTTTTGAGGGACAAACCATTTGAACTTTGCAAAATAAAGCGGGCAACTGTGCTTGGGTGGCATGGGCCATGGGCCAGCCCACACCCTACGAATTTCCATCACTTGACCCACACCCTACGAAGCCCGACGCCGTCGCCGTCCGCCAGCAGGAGGACAAAGGAGATGTCGTCGGCGGCAGCGACGGCGGCGCAGCAGCTTCCGCGGTCGGAGTCGCGGACTCTGTCCGGGCACGAGGGCGCGGTACTGGCCGTGCGCTTCAACCGCGACGGGAACTACTGCCTGAGCTGCGGCAAGGACCGCACCGTCCGCCTCTGGAACCCCCACACCGGCGCCCTCGTCAAGACCTACAAATCCCACGCCCGCGAGGTTCGCGACGTGAGCGCGTCCTCGTACGTACCCTAGGGCACAACTCCGCCCTGTCCATGTCTCCCGTCTTCCCATCTGATTTGGAGACGCACGGCTGGGGAATTAATAAACGGGTGTTCGCAGGGACAACGCGAAGCTGGTGTCGTGCGGCGCGGACAGGCAGATCTTCTACTGGGACGTTGCCTCCGGCCGGGTCATCCGCAAGTTCCGCGGCCACAACAGCGAGGTATGTACCAGTCGTCGATTCATGGGATATTGTAATGTGGTGCTGATGCTCATGCTAGTGCTGTTATTGGGGGATTGTAGTTTTCACTTATCGAGAGCCGCATGAGAAAGTCATAACTAAGCTTGTCAATTTCATAGAAGCAATGCACTGAACGCCATCGTTATTTCTAAATGCTGGTGTTAATCTAGTGGTATTGAGAACTAGTAGTTGTGCGTGATTGTAATTGAAACATAGTATAGTTCAGACCACTGATCGGGTCGTAGTTCCACATGTTTGGGATACTGTTGTTTATATGCTGGAGGTGTCTCGACCTCTATTCATTTTATGATTGCTTCTGTATGGTGAATGCCATAAGGCAAGTGCTCTACAAGCAAGCAAGCTGGAAATGCTCTGCACATCGTTCTAATATTACCAATTTATAGAATTCTAATCCTACCTGTGTCCAAAGCAGTGTTCCAAAACCATACTTCTGTAACAGAACTCTTGTGGGCTGTTGTTCAATTTGCAAGCAGTACCATACACATACATTGACCGTGTTTTGTTAGTAGGTCCATTGGTGATGCTCAATACATGATAAGAACATTTTTTAATGTTATGAGAGATGTTTGATTCTCGATGATTCACTATTTCTGCTGAGATATGACCAGTACCCCATTTTGCTTCATGTAGGTCAATTCAGTGAAGTTTAATGAGCACAATACAGTTGTATTGTCAGCTGGCTATGACCGTACGGTGCGTGCATTTGACTGTAGGTCACAGAGTAGTGATCCAATTCAGGTAATTTTCATTTGTTGCATATAGATTCTTCAGTCATAGTCATGGATTCTTTTCTTAAGTTCCCATATACTTGGTTATGTCGTGCAGACAATTGATACTTTTCAAGATAGTGTAATGTCAGTCAATGTGACCGGCACCGAAATAATTGCTGGCAGTGTTGATGGTACTGTCCGAACATTTGACATTCGCATGGGTAGGTAAGTGCATACCTTGTTCCACAGTCAAGTCACAACTAATATAATATGCACACTTTTGTTTCCTGAATGAAAGTTTGTGTCTTCCCATTTGTTAAACAAGCAAGCAGGTTCTAATCAATTCCTCAGTTTGTTCTAAATAGTTTGGTATTTCGTTTGTTAACAGGGAGTCTGTTGACAACCTGGGGCATCCTGTCAACTGTATATCTTTGTCAAATGACCGCAATTGCCTGTTGGCTAACTGTTTGGATTCTACTGTGAGGCTTCTTGACAAGTAAGTACCCTTTAGGAGCTGCTTGTCACTTTATACTTTAACATGACCAAAAGATGTAGCAGAGGCCCCTCTATTTAGCGCACTGGTGCAATTAAGCCCTATTCAGAATATGATTCGAGTTGACCCCCTCTATTTTGTAGAATGATCAAATTGCACCCTTATATTAGTTTTTGTTGGAACTATGGCATGTCCAGTAATTTTTGCAACACATACTTCCTATAACACATTACACATCACAGTTATTAATGGCACATTTAGACTTGAAGGGAGTCTTTCTAATCCACAGCATCACTTCACTTTATACTTGATAATGGTCATAGGTACCGACTCTTTTCCCATATTTCCATATTGAGTCGGATCTCCCATGCAACCTTTCTTACGGCCTTCCACTTCATCTAGCCATCAGAGCTCTCCCTCTCTAAATCTGTCCAAACAAATAGTTTGGCAGCTGCAATGAACCTTTGTTGGCACTTTGGGGATTAAACATGCAGTTTGCTCTTCAAATGTCTCGAGCAAATTGAGAAATTACAGTGCAGAATTCAAACAGGCTCCATTTTTATTTAACATGCACAATGTAGCTTCATTTTAACTTTGGTTATGAAACTCGTTATCTTCTTGACCTATTGATAGATGCCCAGCTAATTTAACTTAATGTGGTATTGTTGTGCATGAGAGCATTTTTTTGGTTAAATCTTTGCACATCACAGTTTATGATCCATACCTTGAACCTTGAAAGTTGGGTCTGAGTGACTACTCGGATGACTTGTTATTTAACATCTGCATCATGAGGGCTCTGTCTTTTATTCACCAGGAACAGTTGCTGCTGTTTTGGGGAGAAAGGGAACATGTGAGGTTAGGATTATATGTTGATCTTTTGTTTTGAGAGTGATGAGGGATCACAAAGCTATGGTATACGTGTAGGTACATGTTTGCATGAATTTCAGCCACATAATCTTTCGATATAAAAACTGACGGAAGGTTAGCACCATTATGTTGAGTGGAGGGGTCTGACCAGGTTCCCAAAAGAGGGACCTCACTGCTCTGTTGCCTTCAGCATGCATGACTTTTGGTAATCGAATCTGCTGGCCTTTGTATTAATTAGGAACTCTGGCGAAATGTTACAAGAGTACAAGGGACATATATGCAAGGTATCACTTGAATAAGTTTCGATTACATTGGTTATTTCAATATTCCAAAACCGAAACCCTGTCTCAGTTCATTGTTTGATTTTTCTATCTTCAAAATTTGTAGACCACCAAGATGGATTGCTGCCTGACCAATGATGACGCGTTTGTTGTTGGTGGATCTGAGGATGGGTTCGTTTTCTTCTGGGAGTTGGTAGATGCACCTATTGTTGCGAGCTTCCGAGCACATAGCTCTGTGGTATGAACTCTTTTTCAGGATTGCATCTCTACGTTTCATTGTTTGCTAATTACTGGCTTAAGCTATGTTCTCCATTTGAATTTGATTTTTTTATTGTTCATATTTTCTTATGCTAATTGTTTCTTTGGCAGGTCACCAGCGTCAGTTATCACCCAACAAAGACCTGTATGTTGACATCATCTGTCGATGGCACTGTTCGTGTTTGGACCTGAAGATAGAAATAGCTGATGTTTTTGTGATATCTCTACAAAATATGCCTGTGGCAATATTCTCCATATGTTCCATCTACAAATATGCAAGGATTCAGAAGCATAAGAAATTCATGCAAGTCCCAACCTAATGGGATTTCTGCATTCCAAGTAGTCAGGACCATCAAGTGAAGAATGTGTACTCAAACGCAGTCTGCAGGTGATACTCTCACATGAAAACAGACTCGATGATTTGCATGTACTACGAGATAATCCTTTGTTAGAAATGTTGACACGATGATGTTGTAGTAGCTTAGTGAAAGATGATGTGTGATAATCTCTGTTGGTTGCTCAAGTTTTTAAAAAAAGACCTGGAATGGCTTCTTCTGTTTTACTATCTTTTTTGTATTGGTCTTTAATGTTGGATGGATGGTATACTAATATGGTTCAAACTACCGACGTGCGCCATAACCGTCGGTAAAAGGGGTTAAGCATCCATTGGTGGAAACTGTGTTCATGTGGTAGTGAGAGAGGCAGGTTTTGAATTGTAACCCTTTTCATCCACATTAGCACAAATCTTGGTGAGAGATCTTTGGTGCTTTGGGTGATTCCAGTGATATACTTTGCAAGGGTTCAAGCTCTAAATGAAGGTCATTTGTTACTGGAAAGTACTTTTTTAAGGGATTACTGGACAGTACTTTTGGAATGGGTGCCCCACCTAGTCCTGGAGAGGACAGACACAACCTACCAAACAAACTCTGGGTTCATCATATCTCAACACATAGAGGCTACCAAACACACCACAAAAATCTGAACCAATCATGTATAAGGTCAGCTTGTCTCAAGTGGGAAAGTAATTCTTGGGTGACACAGTCTACCAAACACACCCTTACTGAACATGGAATTTGGGCCTTTGTTTCCAGACATCCTACTTGAGGACGCAGGATTGTACTACCAACAAACACACCTTGGGTCTGTATCTTTGGGTTTACGGTCATCCCCTCTACTCAAACATCGTAACTTGTGCAATCTACTTTTTCGCAAGTTAACCTTCGCAGAATTTCATTACCAAAATTGATAGAAAGATGGTAATACCAGGAGCAACTATTTGATCATGTCAGCCTTTCAGTATGGAAGATGAACAAGGCAGTTTTTCACCTTCTACTGGCAGATCAAGGTGTTCAACTGCCTGTGGCGCGTGGACACACCGGGTTCAGTCTTGTGAGTGAAAATGTGAAGCAGGCGTCCGACCAGTAAGCTAGTGGTGCCTATTGCTTCAAGGGTGGCTGCCTGGCTGGGGACATCGGCGACTAGGGCGTGTTAAACTGAATATGTTCCACGTATAAAGCTGGTGCAGACACCACCCTGAAACCTCCTTCGTTCAATTATTATACTTTTATTACAGTTTTACGCTCAACACCGCACAGTGTTTCCATAGAAACAGAACTCCTTTAAAACAATATATGAATAGTCTAATTGCTTCAAACATCTGAACGATATCTTTTACAGGGATCTGAACATGGCTAGTGATATTCAGTATTAGACGATAATTTTTTTAGACGTTGGATTGCCAGGAATCTACGGGTGAAGCTATATAGTCCACAAAGTGAATGCTGCATTTTAGACAAAAGCTAATACTACTAAAAACACTACTCCAATAAACTACTACAATCCGTCGTTACAAGAACCATCATGTCAGCCTCCAATAAGTAAACCTAAAGAACAAAGCCAATCTAATCTTGATGTTCCTGGCCACAGGCACGTCCTCACCCGCGACCCCGTCATCTGCCCCTACCCCTCCCTCTGCCACCTTCAGTCCAGAAAAGAAATAAAGTCAGTCACTCAGAAATAACCATTACATAGTTTTTCTTACTTAAGGCAATGTTCAGCGCGCTGCTCCTTATTAGAGGTGCATATTAGAAAGGGCATGATCGCGTATGAATTCACACAAACTTGTTGAGCATGAAAACCAAGGGCAGAGCATAACAGAACATGCAATGTAGATCATAAAAAAGTGTCCATTTCAGTCAACTATCGCCAAAGCCAACAGTGACAACGCTACTACCTCCCACTGCAAATACAAAGTCACTAAGTCCTTAGTCCTTACATTGACATAGTTTTCATGACAAGACTATGACCTCTAATTTAAGACAGAGATTTCATGAGTACCAAATTCTGTGCCCAGCAAGCCTGTACTACTCTCTTCATTGATTGATGATCAAGGCCAAAAAAAAAATGGTTTAAATCCAGAACCAGAACAAAAATGCCAATGCTAAGACAAACTATGCAGTTCTACAAAATAGAATAGTAATAGGAACTAACCACGTCCTTGTGGAGGTGGCATGTCTTGCTCCACGCCATCACCACCACCTGATTCTTCTTTCACAAAGCCATCACTGTATACACCTCTCCCGTTGCGACCAGATCCACGTCCCCCGTCCCCAAATGTGTCTTCATCATTGTAATCTGTCACTCCGTTGCTCATTGCTGTAAGACAACAATTCAAAAGCAGATAACATCAGAACAGCCAAGCTAACTACAATTTGCATATTCCCTTAACGGTCATGAAGTGCAACAAACCAATTATTTGTGGCGTGCCTCTTCCCCTACCGCTTCCTCGACGGCCACGCCCTCTTCCTCGGCCACTTTGTAATGCTTCTGAACAAGAACACATATGACATAGCATGAACTAGAGGAATAAGAGAGAGCACAGTTATACTCTATTAATGAAAGCACACCTCCTTCCTGATCAAAGTCAATTGGTGGCCTAACTTGGTCATCTGGTATTGGGGGCTGGTAACTACAGAAGACAAGGTAATGTCATATAGTGGTTTCAAAAGGCATACAACCCTCTAAAGCATTCATGAAATAGAATAGATGAAATACCGCTATGCGATAGAGAATACGTAAGTAATCTACTAGTAAGCCAACAAAAAGGGCTCCAAAAGGACAATAACCAACTATGTCACTGCTACACCTTACACAAGAGATCTGTTTTGTATCTTTAGCAAACAGGACAGATGATTTTAATCATGTAAAATAATATTGACCATCCTTTGTCGAATACTAGATAAAAATAGCCAAACAAGTTGAAAGTAAAGGACAGAAGCTATGTTGAATGGTCATGTGACGGTGGATGGTGCAGGTAAGTCATCCATGAGGCCATAACTTTCCTTGATGTACTCATACAGAAAAGAATGTTTAAAGTTGCATACGGGTAACCAAGAAAAGAATAAATGTGTTCTATTTTGAAATGGTGGGGATATGTTTAGAGTAAGGCAAGGTTTAATTCCATGGGTCCTAGGAAAAGTAAGCAACGACACTTAATAAATCATTGCCCCTGGTAGGAGTAGAAGCTTTTTCTCTTGGTAACTGAAAGCCTGAAATAATTTCTATAAGAAGGCAGACCACGTAGATTTACACATACCCAGGGGAAGCCGTGTCCAGTTCCTTCTTCGACAATGTAATTGAAATCAGCGAAACACGGCGGGTAGTTTCAAGGCTGTCATATGTATACATATGATATCACAAAAAAGCACATACCGTCATAGATAAAGGCACAAAGGAAATTATAATATTCTCCTTACAGTACTAGGCCCTCTTCCAATGGTTCCCAAGTGTTAGTTATATCAATCGACTCAATTGACGTATTCTGATGAAGGCCAGCAATCCTTCTCTGCTCACAGATGCTTTAGTAAGCAACAAAACCATGGCATTTGCAACGACTTAATAGTAATTATAGCAAATCAAATATTTAACCTTAAGACGTTCCACAATGTCAACAGTCTTGCTTATCGCCCTACCCATAGCTTTGATGACGATTTCATCTGGTCCATTTTCCTAGAAGGAAAGAATGGAGGGAGAAAAGTTAAATGATCACACAACTACAGATATTTCTAACCATTAGCTATGAAATTTTAAGTAATTTTTTTATCAAAGTTACAATTTTAGGCAAGCTATATAAATTGAAAAGACCACGTTATCAGGTGGTAGCAGTCATAACCCCTCACAAAAGGAAAAGAGGCACCAATCCACCAACAAGAACCAACTGCTACATTACTGTCACTTGGACAATTTAGATATATTTGCCCATATAAGTAGTCAAAGCTCAACTTTAACAGAAAATCCTCCAAAACTGGTGTAAAGTTGGGAAAAACTACTGAAGTCCTACATGCTGAAAATTGAAAAGCTTGAGCACATGACCATGGTTCTGTGTAATCAATGCTAAATTGATAAGTGTGTCACAGCAAAACATAAAAGTAACTACTTAGCATAAATTAACAGAAAATGAGAGGCTTCTTGAAGTTAGTTATTACAAGAAATAGAAATTTTTATGGGCTTGATGAAGGCAGCACCAGAAATCCGTAAGAAGGCTGAACCGCTAAGCACAGAGACACAGACCAAAACATCAAGAAGTAAGGGAAGATAACTGCAAGTAATATATATTCCATAGCTAGCAGACGAGCTGTTCTTAACCAGAGTGGTTCTTGAAGAGCATGATTCTTGTGTCCTACCTTTACAAAATATAAGATCAAAACTAAAATTACAGAGTGTGTAGCTTCATATCACAAGGTTTTTTTGCTCGAGGCCCAAATCTGAAGAAGATCAATTACTCTCCAGTTTTGAAAAATAGTGCAGCGATTTACAAGACACGCATGTGGAAAATATTAAATCCCTAATATTTCTGTGTGTATTGATTTGTCCCTCACGGAGAGTTTATATAGACGTACACGGGGTAAGACTTGAAGTACAAGATGTAGAGTCCTAGTCTATCTCTAGTCTATACACGTATACGTACTCTAACATCCCCCCTCAGTCGGAGCGGGAGTGAAGCGGACGCTTGCGACTGGATTTGAAGTCTTGCGCTTCCGTCGTTTTCACCTCTTTGTCATCATCACCTGTGTGCACATGATCATGGCTGTCACCTAGGGGTGGTGACTGTGTCCCCTTCTAGTGTCTCTCTTCCCTCCCGCAGTCACAGCGGGAGTGGCGTGGACGCAAGTGACGACACGGACGCTGTTGACTGGAGTTCTTGAGTTGTTATAGTCGTTGTTCTTGATGTCGATGTCGAGGTAGCCGATCGTGATGTATCCGTGGTCGATGTAGGTGTGGTCGATGTCGTAGTCGTCGTAGTGGTGTGGCCGCCATTGCCGGAGGCGCAAAAAATTGCGCGATTTTTGTTGTTGTTGACGAAGCTGCAGTTGTGGACGTTTTGCACCTTGTAGAGGTACCGTCGAGGGCGTCTCTTGGACGCGGTCATAAGTAAGACCACCGGTTTTGCAAGGACCGGAGAAACCCACCAAGCACACAAGGTTTTGCCACAACCATATGCGCGGTCGTAGGGGCGTCACAATTGTGATGCCGGTTTGTTGTTGCAGTCGTCGGGGTCATGGACGCGGCGATGTCGTCGTCGTGCCTTGCAGTTATACTGTCAGAGGGCGTCGTAGTTGTACGTTCATCGTGTGGACGGGTATAGCGGCGTCGGCGGTGTGTCAACTTTTTTGAGAAGCCAGCAAAATTACTTTTGCTCTACACGAAAGTACAAATAAAAACTAAAACCCACAAATCAGAGACCCTAGCCGCTGAAACGTTGAAAAGTTCCTACTCTGAACATATGAACAGCGCTACTTAACAGTAACCAAAGTTTACTGCTTTGTGCGGAAAAATAAATCCTCAATCGGGCGGGGGAATCAGTGGAGCAAGCAAAAGAAAGCCAGGTGGGGAGCGTACCTCCTGGAGCAGGGCGAGTGCGTAGGTGATGTAGTTGCGGGCGCGGCCCTGCGCGGTGACGCGTATCTCGTTGGCGGCGACGGGCGCCTCGTTCCGCGGCTTCTCCACCATCTGGTACCGATCCATCACCACCACCAGAAACCTTCCCGAATCGCTCCAGGAATACGAGCTAGGGTTTCGGGAGCTCGAGCTAGAACGGGGGAAAAGGCGCCGGGTTTTGGTTGGGGTTTGGCAGAGGAAAGACAGCCAGAGAGAAAGAGAGCGGGGAGGAAGCGAGTACAGGAGAGGACAGAAGAGGGGTTTGCTCCGTCCAATTGAACTCGGTTTAAAGTGTGATCAGAGATCTAACCTCTGGGTAGAATCGACACGCTCAGAAAAGTTGGGTAGGGCAAACGTAATTTTCCTGGCTTCTCAAAAAAGTTGCCCTCTCTCCAACTTTCTCTAGAAAGAGCTTCCAAAATTATTTAGGCCTTGTTTTGCATTGCAGGTTTTTGCGGGGGTCGAGGAGTATATCCCGGCCCAGCCCTATATCCCATCGAATTTCCGTTTGACCATTTTGCAGTCTGGGTTTTGACGGGCTTAGCCCTAGTACCCTAGCAAACCCTCTTGAAACCCTCTGATACAAGCCTATATTGAAAAGCTAGTCCATCTCAATTTTCTTATCCATCGCTTGCTCGACGGGGTGGTCCTCGCGTTTTGGGTGAACGCGATGGCGTCACCAAATCCACTTGGGATGAATACTCCCTGATCCACCCAAATATCCTTGTACAAAACGAGGCTTTAGGCTTCCGAAAGTATAAGATGACAATTAGTTTGGAAGCCCAAAAATATTTGGGCGAGCTAATTAATGTTTATTGGTGAATTATAATATTGCGAGACTTAAAATCTTGTGTTGATTTTTATGCAGTGTGTTGATCAAGTTTTGAATATGGCCAGAGTGTCTGATATGCAATTTGACCATCAGTTTTCTATGAATATACTAGCAAGAAATCATCACCATTTTGCATGTGTGATGTGCCCGATAGCATGGACAAACCCAATGGGCAGGCCACCCTGAATTGTTTTCAGGGATCATGTCTCACTTTGCATCCTAAAAAGAAACACAACAAACTAAAAATAAAGAAAAAGACTACTAACGTATATTACCCTGCCCATAGGCAACTCAGAACGAACCCTATACTGCAGCCACCACCTACTCCTCTCCTCCTTCGCCTTGTCATATCCTAAGGTTGTTGTGGCGTAGCCACACAACTTTCTGTGAAGGGGTGGCACTTGAGAGGCGCTTGGAGGTGCATTGGTCGTCTGTTTCATGGGGACATCGGGCTACATTTGGCCATACCTTGCGAGTTTAGGGAGACGCTTCACATGTATTAAAGTGATGCAACCAATCACAAATACCTAGTTCTTTCCCCAATACCCCCACCCCACCTCCTAAAATATTCGGTCCACTCGATCGACTGTCGGGAGTCGAACAACATGTAGTGGGCGGCAACTGTCGACCTCAAGCATGACACAAATGGCACACCTATGAGAAAGCCCATCACAATATCAAGGCAAAAGGATACTCAAACCTCCAATTTCCTAGTTTTCAGCTGAGGTAAGATGGAGAGCAGCTAGCGTTGTACTTCCTTCATTCCTATGAATAAGGTGCATGTGCTTTCTAGGAGAAATCTTTGGCCAAATATTTGTTCAACAATATCTCGATTATGTTATACAAAATTGACATTATTAGTCGTATTAAAAACACGTTTTAGTGACATAAAATTTTCATCAAATAGTTCACATATATTGGACTAATCCTTTGTCAAAGCAAAAAAAAAATCAATATCGTGTGTGCCTTATTTACTAGAATGGAGGGAGTACTATAACTACTAAACACACAGTTCCACTATTCCATAGATCTATTTTTTTTTTCAAAACACAAACATGTTTGGTGAATTATAATGGTGCCAGACTTAATTAAGCTATACATGTTTTGTGTTGATTTTTGTATGCAATGTGCACACCCTCTAAAAAACCCTGGCTGTGTCACTACCCAACGTATCACGTTTTGAATATGGCCTTTTTCAGATGTTTTTGGATAAGTGTATGATATGGAATTTGACCATCAGTTTTGTACGAATATACTAGCAAGAAATTATAGAATTGCCATATATTATGAAGCATGAACAATAAACTTTCCATGAATAGTATTTTTTTTTAGTTTTACACGACCAAACTAAACATGAAGAGGAAGTAGAAGTACTAGAAGTTTGTCAACAACTATTCTTAGACACCATCGATTTATGAACTGAGGTAGCAGTTAGTACTCCCTCAATCCCAAAAGAGGTGGCGTATAAAATCAGATAAAAACTCAATGTTCTCATGACCATGAACTGTATCAAAAATACGAAGATCTATGATACCAAATCATTATCAACAGACTCTTCATAGTTATTAATATTTCTTTTAAATATTTGATCAAAGTACTTTTTAACAAAGTTTATATGCCATCTATTTAGGGAATTTATTAGAGCTAATAATACTATTGGTTGCACACGAGCAGGAGATTTTTTTTGCATAAGCTCAGCAGAAAGCGTTGCATGCAATCTCTGCGGGAGTGATAAACTTTTAACGTTCACATGAGGACTAAAAATATGAATTTCCCCTGTGACGTAGGCACCACTTGTAACAGAGGCATGAAACGAGCCTTGGGCATGCATGGCATGGACGCGTGAAGCGAGCCGAGCTGCTGCGTGACGACGCGAGCTTATATATGACCTCTGGATCACCGGTCAGTTCCAGAGCCCATCAGACTTGCCATTTTTACAGAGCTCTAGACATCAGTAACGATCAGATGGAGGCACAGAACAAGGAGGCGGCCGTTCTGGTGAAGAAGATCGCCGGCCTCCATGCCGCCATCTCGAAGCTGCCGTCGCTGAGCCCGTCTCCCGAGGTGGACGCCCTGTTCACGGCCCTCGTGGCCGCGTGCGTCCCGCCGAGCCCCGTCGACGTGGCCACGCTGGGCGCCAAGGTCCAGCGGATGCGGGACGAGCTCGTCCAGCTCTGCGCCGACGCCGAGGCGCGCCTCGAGGCGCACTGCTCCGACGCGCTCGCCGCGCTCGACCACCCGCTCCGCCACCTGAGGCTCTACCCGTTCTACGACAACTACGTAGCCCTGAGCGACCTGGAGCACAGGCTGCTGTCCCGCCACGCGCCGGACCGCCTCGCCGCGCCCACCGCGCGCGTCGCGTTCCTCGGGTCGGGATCGCTGCCGCTCAGCTCGCTCCTGCTCGCCGCGCGGCACATGCCGCACGCCGCCGTCGACAGCTTCGACCGGTGTGGGGACGCCAACGACCGCGCCCGGAGGCTGCTGCTCCGCCGCGACGACGGTGGCAGCGGCATGGCCACGCGCATGTCGTTCCGCACAGCCGACGTCGAGGGCCTGACCCGCGAGCTCGCCGCATACGACGTGGTCTTCCTTGCGGCGAGCGTCGGCGTGGCGGCGGCGGGGGAGAAGAAGGCCCGCGTGATAGCGCACCTCGGCCAGCACATGGAGGATGGCGCGGCCCTCGTCGTGCGGAGCGCGCGCGGGGCCCGCGGATTCCTGTGCCCCGTCGTGGATCCCGCGGACGTCGCGCGCGGCGGGTTCCAGGTGTTGGCCGTGCACCACCCCGAGAACAAGGTGATCATCAACTCCGTCATCGTCGCGAGAAAGGTGGTGGCCGGTGGATGCCGCGAGCTCGCGCCGGCGGCGGCGAATCCGCCGTGCAAGTACCGCGAGGTGGAGACGCCGCGCAGGAGGTTGCCGCCAACGAGCTGTCATCTTGACGCGATGGACGAAATCCGTAGGCGCGCATGGTAATCGACCATCTGTCAGATGCTGTCATGGTGTCACTTGTTAGCAGCCGTGCTGAGACAGGGGCATGTATGAAAGTTACCAATATCCGAAAAATACCAGATGTTTAGTATCTACTGTAAGTGTTAATTATGATAGCTGGGATAAATAAAAGGAATTCGTCCACGTGACTTCTTGTCAGGTGGTCCAAGCATCTCTCCACGGCTTTTCTATTTATCTACTAATTTACGTTGAGGCTTCGTTCGGTTTTCATGGAATTGATCCCCGCAGCTCGTGTCACCCGATCCCCAGCTAACCCGTCTCATCGATCCCCACATGGGCTTTGCCTTATTCGGTTAATCCCCACTGGAGAAATGACTAAGGAATAGTACTAGCAATACATATATCAATATCAATCTCACATCAATCACCTCCGTCACTAATTGTCATTTTCTTGCCAATTTTTATCTAAACAACTTAAAACATATGAATATTACACATGCTCTATTCTGAGCAGCATAAGCAAGCGATCAACATTGAACTATAACCTACAGTTACAAAATCATCTACAGTTCTACACCACCTCTGGAACAACTATGTATCAAGTAAAAGAACTTGTTATTATCACATAGAACCAATTTGCAACAATATATACGACAAGGTATTAGTGTTTCAGTACAACATCCTTTGCTAGCAGTGTAACCAATAGCAGATCAGCTAGGGTCATCATCATCACCTGGTATTATTACTTTATAAGAATTATATCAGTTAGCAAGAACTTCCACGACAATGAGACCAAAATACAATAGCTGCATAATAAAAGAAAATAGAAGTAGCTGCACAAAGATGAGATTCCTCCAAATCTCTTGCACTAGTGAGATGATGCTCGACATACACACCAAATGTATTCACCCTGAACTTACAGTTCTTGTAAACGCCAAAAATTTGCTACATAATCTTAACAACACAGAAACCATAGCAAATAAAATCAATTATAGGAGATAAATTAAGCATACAAAGGCTACACCTCAGGCAAAAAATTCTTACAATGACTTCAGGACCAATACATATGAGAAGGCCAAACGGTGAAAGCAGAGTACCCTGTTAATAAGTCAGCAATGATGACAGAAAAATTTAACACGACACCTCAATGACAAGTAAAGATCTATCTAGTTAAACACAAGTGCTAGATGACTTGCTTAGTTTGCACAAGTACACAAGTGACTCAAGATTACAAGATCATAAATGAAGAAAATAGAAACCGAAGCTTGCTATCCATTACATTTACACCTATGCTTCCTGATTAAGTTTATTAGTAGTAGTTAATTAATTAAAGAAAATATTCTCATCAACTAATCCTCGTCACATTGTAGTCTCGATAACTTTAGTACCAGTTCAGAGTAATGGACAAATAAAATAGGTCCGGCAGGCAAGGTGGAGTGCCCGCACTTGGTCTTAATCAGTATGTGCAACATTGAGTGCTTAATATAACACAGACCTACATTTAGAAATGGTTTCGGACGACTAGAAAAGCGGAGCAGGTTCATGCCCTCCTATATACCAATCAAAAAATCAAGAAAGCATGAGCAGCATTATCAACAAAAAACCGATTTTTCATGTTCTCCACACTAAGACAGGCTCACTAACTTATTAACGAAGGCAATGCAATTCAGAAACTACCAGAGAAACTGCACTCCATCTCAGAAAAAAGAAAGCACCTGCACTCCCTTCTTGGAAAGAAACTGGAGATAGTAAGGAGCCAAGAATGCTTACATGGAAGAGAGCTAGAGTGACCAGTGAACTTGGAAAACTGCCCTTTGTCTAGAGGCAGCTACGAGTGGTGAGTGGCGGCGTGGAGCTTGGTCTGCTTGCAGGAGGTCAACTGAAGTAAGCAAAACTGAAACAGAAAACGACTAGCAATAGTGTACTAAACCTACATGACGACAATCAGTACTCTGCATGACGAAGTGCTTAATTGCAAACCTAAAAAATCAAGAAGAACAAATATATGTAACAAAAGAAGTACTACATCTTTACCTCCTATATCAGAGAAAATGAAAACTCTTGGAGTAGACACTAGCTTGTCTCACCAATAGAACAACACCGGCACGGGCGGAGCCTCTTGGAGTCCATACTGGGCTCCGGCCCAGTCTTCTCAAACTACAAAAAATATTTAGCAGTGCAGATGACCCAAGCCCAATCGTCCATCCGGCCAGGACTACGACGGACCGACCAAGTCATTCGCGTACGCACAGCTCCAAGCCAAAAAATTCCCCATCTCTAGGTCTCTCTTCTTCTCCAATCACTTCTCCAACCCTCTGATCCGCAAGGTCCTCCTACTCCTGCGTATGCTAGCTCTTTCTATTTCTTCCATTCTGGCTCAAACCAGTCCAAATTGAAGCAATCCGTGAGCCCCAATTTCAGATCGTGATGGCTATGAGCAGTCTACCGCCCAGCCGCCGTGGACATTTCTAGTGGAGCATCAAATCGAGGAAGGTATGCAAGAAATGAAGTCATAGAATGCTTACTCCCTTTGCTATGTGGTAGATCTCAAACTAGAGAATCACCTTACGTTGTTGATTTGTTGGATTGTCTAATTGCACATTTTGTTCCAATATTCCATGCCGATTGTGATATCTGTAGTTTTTATTTTGGCAGCACATACGTATTAGGTAGCTCTGATTTGGTTCAAGCCTTCAAGATAAAACCACGGATAGATTTATCAAAAGAAAAAGAAAAGATGCATCTGCAACTGCTCAAGGTTCTTCTGCCCCTAAACCTGAACCTGAATCATTAGCATTAGCATTGGTTGAAGTTGAACAACAGAGACAAAATGAAGAACAACGACCAGCTGAACCGGTCATATTCAGAGGCATTGAGTTTTTAGAGCGAGATCCGGCGTTACGCCCGCAAATTTGGCAATATCCGCAAGATGTGAGAGATGAAGTACGAAGAGCTTATATCCAGCTAGGTCCTATGCAGCCCAAACTCAAGAAGTACAAGCCTTCTGGACCACAAGGACATCAACGACGTTTTCAGTTTAGTTGGTTCCATCTTTTTCCATCATGGTTGAAGTATTCTGAGAGTAGCGGTTGTGCCTATTGCTTCTTTTGCTTTCTCTGCAGCAAAAACATCAAAAAAAAGTGGTTTTGATGTCTTCACGGTGCTAGTTAGTATCTGGCTCATAGTCTAGCTAGCTTGGTTTGCTTGTATTTTGGTATATCGTCTTTTGCTTTAGAGCATTAAATCTGAATCAATGTTCTAATATGGTAACATGTAAACATCTTATATATATATTACTAGTAGATCTTTATATGGCTATTCTCTGAATATTTTTTTTGCAAGGCTTGCGTGTGATTGTTTGACATATAGGCAATTGGCCCTTCCTTTGTTTTGCGCCACGCTCCGCCACTGAACACCGGTACACTTTACAGGAAATGAATGAAGTGTGCGAAGAGATGTACATAGATGATATATCTAATTTATTTACACATGGAATGAATCAGTGTAAGGTTTGTCAAAATGCTGCGGCAATATCTCATAATAATTACACAATGACAAATCAGAGATTTACATGCTATCTTACTAGTGAATATCCCTGCTCAAATAAACGATTAATTAGAACTATAAAATAACTTGCTTGAAGTGAAGCGAATTAAACCACCAAAAAAACTAAAGTATCATGATAGATGGTAGTACCAGACTTACGAATACTATTGTTCAGTTTTCACCATCCAACAAATCTAAGATCTCAGGAGTGATGTACTACCTAAGTACCTAGTTACATCTGATTGGCTCATTTGCATTAGCAAAACTATCATATCCTCACAGAACTTCTGAGAGCCTTCATTTGTACCAAGTTTTAAAGGAAATTGACCACAATAGGATAGGTTTTACAGTGATGATTCTATAGTAAATTAGCACTGCAATTTCAAATTTATAATTAGTGGCACCAACTACATCATTGATATTCCATTTTGCCACATCAACACTGATGAAATTAACCAATCAAAATTGTATTAATGATAATACATCAAATCACTAGAAAGAAGAGAAAGCAACAATACTTAATCTGCCCTCTTTTATTTTCAAGGATGTATCAGCCCTCATAGCACAAGCATTATGTACATTCTGTTGAACTCTCGCATCCAAGAACAAGACCAACCAAGAACCCTAAAAATACATAGTTGAGGGGAGATGAGAGGGGAAGGAAGAGGGGTAATTTACTGTCCAGAAGGCTGCCTTCGGGGAGGAGACGGACGCAGGTGGTGCGTAGTTTCTTTGCCTGCCAAGCTCGCGCTGCTGCACCTCCAGGTCGCTGTCAAGCTCGAGCCGCCGCTAGACTTCACCTGGATTCGCCTCCGACTAACACCGATAGGGGTGGAGAAAGGAGGGGCACTCAACCATCTTTGATCTCCTCCAGAGTTGTACCACCGTGGATCCCTCTGTCCTCGTCGCCCGCCGCCGCTGTCGCCCAATCACGAGAGGAAAGTGTTGGATGCTGCTATGATTGATGTATTGATCCGGGGTAAATTCCACGGGGAGGGACACGATTACATTTTCCCTGGTGGAAAGTCCGGGTTTGGAAGGGATTCGACGGGGATACAACCCACGGTGGGTGTAACCGAACGCGTCAAAGGGCCTGGGCGGGGGAAAATCCCCGGCCTGGTTGATCCCGGCCGATCCACCGGGTTTTGTTCGAGACCCCGACGGGTGTGGGCTTAACCGAACAAGGCCTGAGGTAGATTATCTGTGTAGGAATTTTCGTTCGAAAAAAGTGGAACAGGTACGCACGCGCTGCCTCTTGTCTCGGGGGAGGCGGCACGGGCGGAACCCTCAGCCGCCGCCGCCCCCCGACTCCTCCTTCCACCTCTCCTCCGCTGCCACCGGAGGACGCCGACAGGCAAAGTCCGGTCGGCCGACGGTGGCAGCGGGGCTGCTTCCTCGCGTGGTGGCCTCTCCCCTGTAGGGAGCCCCTTGGACGCTCGAAGGTTGTCGCCCCGACGGTGATCTGATGGCGGCGGGGTCTAGAAGCCGGGGCGGCGGCCTCGGGCTTTGAGGGAGGTTCTCCCTCGACGGACGGCGGTGCGGGTCACATCTGCTGCCAGGGGCGCAGTCCTAGGGTTCCTCTCACGCCAAGACGAAGATCTACCTTTAGCATGTTATTATTGATCTGGTGGCAGTGCCGTGTTCCGGAAGGCTCCGCCGGCGAACTTCCATGGATGATTCATGCCTGGAGATTGCTAGAACGGATGGGATTCGGTTGCGCGCAACCGGTGTTTTTCTGACCGTTTGGTTTTAGAGGGATTGTCGTGGTATTGCCGACGAGTACGCCATGGAGGGGTCCTCACAGTGCGTGTTTAGAGACATGGGGTAAGGCGGGCGGTTGACGGGTACGAGGTAACACAGCTTACTCAGGTTCAGATCCCACAACGGTGGCGGAATCCTCCTCCTGCTATAAATCACTATAAGGGCAATACGCCGAGTTACAGAGATAGGTTCGTTGTGCGAGGTGTGTGTAAAACGATGTCCTAAAGACTCCCATAGGCCCGACTTATATAGTCGCCAGGTCCCAGGGTTACAGGGAAAAGTCCTAGCCGGACAGGTTATAGAGTCCTACACTGACTATTAATAGTCTAGATCGTCTTGTACTCCAAGGCTCCGGGTACGCTGGTGACTCCACCGTAGCCTTCCTTTATCCGGCATGGGGCTCCCTTATGGATCCGTCTAACTGGGCCGCCCAGCAGGCCATGGGCCATGCTACCGACTATGGGCCACCCGGGTTATCCGGATAGAGGACATGCTATGATGATACCCATATAGCATATCCCCAACATGGATGTTGGTGTGTTATTGACGCCTCGTTGGGAGACCCTAAGAGCAAGGTGTGATGAGCACAACAGCAAATTTTCCCTCAGTAAGAAACCGAGGTTATCGAACCAGTAGGAGGAAGGAAACGACTGAAAGGTGTTGCTAGCAACTTGGAGACCTGCACAACACAAACTCAAGACTTTGCCCCAACAAACAGTGAGGTTGTCAATCTCACTGGTTTGCGAAAACAAAGGATTAATTGTATGGTGTGGAAGGTAATAGTGGTTTGCAGAAAGTACACAGGAACAATGGAAGATGTATCAATGGCAAAGATTGGACCGGGGTCCATAGTTCACTAGAGGTGTTCTTCTTTTATAAACAAACATGGCATGCTGGGTAAACAAATTACAGCAAGACAATTGACAGGACTGAGCAAGGCATAACAATGCAATACTAGACATTAATGATCCTATGAGATTTGATTGGGCAATACAACAAGATACATAGACCGCCATCCAACTACATCTATGACTAGAAATCCACCTTTGGGTTATCATTTGAACCCCCTCTAGTATTGAGTTGCAAGCAACAGATAACTGCTTTAAGCAAAGTATGTAAGGTAAATAATCCACTTGTTCCATGAACAAGAGACCGTTGTTTTCTCCCTAGTGGCAACAGTATATCTACAACCTTAGAGATTTCTGTCACTTCCCTTAGATTAAATAGAGGCATGAACCCACTATCTAGCATAAATACTCCCTCTTGGAGTCACTAGCATCTACTTGGCCAAGATAGCTACTAGAAACAGAGAGCATGCAAGATCACAAACAACACAGACATGATAGAATCAATAAGACAAAATCATTAATCAATCTGACATAGTAATCTCGATATCCATCGGATCCCCGCAAATACAACATGCATGATTACAAATAGATAGGATCTTGATCATGAACGGAGCTCACAAGATCTAAATATGGTAGCACAAAGGAGGATATACAACCATCTAGCTACTACATGGACCCGTAGTCCAAGGTGGAACTACTCACGCTTCATACCGGAGGCTGTCATGATGAAGAAGAAGGCCTTCAGGATGATCTCCCCTCCGACAGGGTGACGGGAAGAGCTTCAGATCCACTGATCTAGGTACGATGGTGGCGGCGGATATAGACGGTTTCGTGTAATATTGATCGGGTACTTAAGGTTTTGACATTATGGGGTCTTTATAGGCGAAGAGGCGAGGCAGGGGGCGGCCAGGGTGGTCACACCCCCCAGGCGCGGCTAGGGTTAGCCCTCGCCGCTAGGGGGGGTGTCCCCCTGGTGCCTCCCCTTCGTCTCGTACTCTGGCTCCATGTTCCCCACGGTAAAATATTGACTTTGGCTTTTGTCCCCTCCAATTCCGAGAATATTGATTTTATGCCTTTCTGGAACCAAAAAACAGAAGAAAACAGGTAACCGGCACTATGACATCTTGTTAATAGGTTAGTACCAGAAAACATATAAAAACATCTCAAAGTGTAGACAAAGCAAAGCAAAGTAGATACTAAACAAGCATGTAACATAAAAAATTATAGATATGTTTCCGACGTATCAAGGGAGCGAGGCGAAACTCTGCAGTATGTTTCCATCGTGGAACATGTATTTAGTTCCATGGTGAAGTCAGTGTGCGTAGAATGTCATGGAAGCCAAGATTTGTGGACTAGCTATGGTGGGTCGAGTCCTGGTGGCGATGAGGAATTGGCTTGGTGATTCGTGAATTGTAGCAGCGACATCGGAAGGTGGGGCGGCAGCACAGGAGGAGTTCACAGTCTTACCTTGCAGGGTGAAAATCCAATGTTTGGCCTTAATTGGTTGTGCCTGGCAATGATCTTGTTGAAGGCAGTGTTTTGTGAGCGGGGACTTTCTCCAGGGTGAAAACCTATGATCTTTGATCAGGCGACGACGATGTTTGTGCTCTGTTTCTTTCTTGAAGGAGTCGCTATTGGAGATGTTGGACTTCTGGTGTTGTTCTGGTGGGGTTAATGTCGCTGCTACTAAGGATCTTATCGCTACAGCAGGACTTTTCTTTTTATAATTCTTCTTCTTTTGGCTATATGTGCATCCTTAATACCAATAGAGTAATGCGTTGTTGCAGAGGCTGGGTGTAATTGGTATCATCGCGTGATATTAACATATGCTCCTTTCCAAAAAAGGAACTTCCGTCCAAAAAAATTTAGATGATTTTCCCCCTGCAACTTTGAGGGTTCTACAGGTACTGCCACCGCCAAGTCAAAACCTATGGTTAATGTACGGTCCGTTCTTCTCCGCCCGATCCCACTGCTGAGCCACCACCGCGTCATTCCCACCCTCCGCCCCTACATCTGTGTGCCACTGTGCTGCATCCCCGCCTCGGCTGCGCCCCCACGCTGGTCTACTGTCCTGCCTCGATCTAGCCAGGCTCGGGTAGGGCGATGCCTCGTACTCTGATGTGTAGCATGATTGGATAAGCAGTGCGAGACGACATCGATCTAGCCACCCCAACACGTGGTGGTGCCGGATCCGGCTTTCGCCGTCCAACTTCATGCTAGATATGTCACCCTGGTGCCGACTATATCTACTGCCTCCATTCCCTCGATGTCGGGAGACGCCCCTCCCACAACCTCCGTTCACCGCCGCCGCCCACCCCAGCAACACCTCGGTCTCTGCCACGATGCTGCCCTTGTCCTTCCCAGCCTCACGCTCCATGCGCTGCGGTTCCTTATAGAGCCGCCACCGCCACGGCTTCACAAGCTCTCCTTTGGAGCTCCTGGTCCTCCTACCTTGACTGCCACAAGCGGTGGAGAGCCCACCCGTACAAACGCACAACATTCCCTGTCCAAGCGATCCTGCACCGTGCTCCGTCTACTTGGCCCTCCAGCTCCATGTCGTCGTCCTGGCAGACGAGGTCGGCATCTTCGTTTTTTATCCGGATGCACCAACCGGCAGTGAGGGATGGGTGTGGCAGTTCAAATAGCTCGGAATGAGGTTCAAAGGTAGGGCCCTGATAATCGTCTATTGGGGATCATCAATTCACCAGCGGCAGGCTCTGATACTCACTCCTGACTTATTATTATTGGAATTATTTCTTATTTGAGGTAAACAAACCAGCAACAAATACTATTTATTATATTTTGAGAATAAAATGTTTGGTTGGATGTTAACGTTTATTTTAAAAGTGCCAGTAGATACATATATGATAAATTTTTTAATATGTCTCTATATACGTTAGCCTTAAGGGCCCATGCCGTCGACTTTGCCTAGGGCCCTGAAAAACATAGAACAAGGTTAGAAGTACATTTATTTGCATACAAAGGAAGTACATGACACAAATTTTTGGGCCCCCTCCGGCCGTGGGCCCCTGGCCGATGCCAGGGTGGCGACCCCTCAGCGCCAGCCCTGTGTGTAGGCTGGTGACATTATTGGTTTTATTCTACATGGTCTCAAGCATGTTGATGTACAGCCTGGTCAGATCCGTATGCCTTATTCTTATTTGAACCTGTAGAAGTTGGATCTAACTTTACTTGGATCTATGGCAAATGAATGTATTAGGAAATTGCTTCTGTTATTACCGAAGACCTTCAGCTCATGAATTTCATGTTGTGTGATTGAAGGGAGTATAACTGTTTTAGAATATGTATTCTTATTTGTGATGTCATCGTATCGATGTTTGATAGGAATAAACTAAAGATGTACAAAATGCATGTCATACAGAATTGAATTCCTATTTTTTGTGAGAGTGAACTAAATGTCATCTTTATTTCTGAATATATATAGATACTGGTTGAACTTTAAAGTTTGGTATGCACACATTTGGTGAAATTTGACATGGCGTAGCTCTAGAACTTACACATATGGGAACTGCTCGAAGATTTCCATGTATTAGTTGAAGAGAGGAAGTACTGTGATATGCAGTTAGATATGCAGTTAGTCAGTCAACACTGTGTAACACTGCATGACTCCAACGTGAAGTTGGTAAAGTGTATTTAATTGACAAAGGTCTTGCAATGAGTTTTATCCTCTTATTCAGAAATTCAAACAAACCATTATGAGTGTGGATGTATGGGATAGAGTGTTGAACTTCAATCCGCAGGACCATTTAATATTCATTGAAGGCACATGAGGAGAATTCTGGAACATTTTCCATGCAAAATTTTCTAATTTGACTTTCTGGATAATGGGCATGTAACTCAATTACTTCCCCCATTATCATGGAAAATGCATGGTTTCATTTGGACACAAAGCACATGTATGAACATTGTGCATCAATGAGAACCATGAAAATACCTATAAAATTTCCACGATAAGACCACATATGTCTCCATGACCACATAAGACCACCGATCTCGCACCAACGATCTCCCACTCTATGTTGCCCCCACCGGTGCAAATTCCATGAAGGATACAAGTTAGACACAACGCTCTTCAACCATCGTCGCCCCCACCAACCACTTTCAGCTACCGGAGGCAGGGGTATACACACCACACAAATGCCAGGAGAGGCACCAATTCTCTCTCGTGACGCTTCCTCGTCACAGGATGACAACAACACCGACCCACTGATACCTTCGATCCGGATTCACAGATGTAGTATAATAGTCTTTTCCCTAGTAGACCTAGGTTTAATCGAACCTTAAGAAACAATGCTAAAATGAATTAAAAAGGACATGTCTGCATGTCTTGGTCGATTAGATCAGAAACCCACCTCTACCTCGATCCGTCTGCCTTACCAATAACCCATGATTAAGCGATTAAGTTCTGTAAGACTGACGTGAGGCTAATAATTTTCCTTTATTAATCTATATGCATCAAAAAATTATCACGAATTATCAATGTTGCAATACTAATGGCTGAATTTTGTAGATGACATAGGGTTGTTCTGGGGCCTCCCGCACTTCACCGAAATGTTGCTGTAGGACGGCAACGTGCAGCAGACTGCAGATGGAGATCCTACTAAGGAAGGCCGAGGACTTCACCTTCGCTGCAGGTTGGACCTTCCCGAGGAAGCTCTACTTTGACGGTGGCGAGTGCACGATGCCACAGCCTGACGAGTACCCTCAGCTACCCAACACCAGCTGGGATTAGGGTCTCTCAGTAGTGCAGGTGATCGCGGTCTTCCTCTCAGTTCTATTTTTGTTCTAGTGGAGGTTAGTGCCCTTGCTCCCTTCCCTCTGTTTCTATTGTTGTACGTGGTAACACCAGGGTCGGTCCATGGATTCCGAGGGCCTTAGGGCAACACAACAACATGGGGCCCTTGTTTAAAGAGAGCTTCCATAGGGTTAAGGGGGCAATTGCCCCTCCCCTCTCCAGAAAATACCATAAATATATCTTTAATATTTATATTAAATTTTTAAAGATTACTTAAAGTTTAAGCATGATTAGTGTTCATGGGTATCTTAATAATGTTTGTCAAGGTCCATCACTTGTTTACACACGAAACACTTAAAAATATTATTATGTAACAGAAATTTTACTACTATGCAATAGAAAATTAAATGACCTGTATATATTATAGATCCATGATCTTTAAATCATACTTGATGTTGTGTGGTTTAATTTGGGAACTTAGCATCTTGGCATGCTTATGCTTCATTTATTTCCGATTAGAACTTTACATGCATGAAGGATTCGTCATGACTTGTGTCTTCCATTAGCGCTGCAATTGCAATCATAAGTCATCACTTAAAAAAAGATTTTTTTACCAGTCCTTGACAGCTATTCTCTTGCTTTATGAATTTATTTTGTTACCATCTTTTGAGACGTCAATTGTCGGTGTGCATGTGTCATTGAAGTGCTGATAACAGGTAGTGCTACGGGTTTTGTAACAGGGAGAGACACGTTTGTCATGCATCTATGTGAATAAGCCACATTGAATTCTCCTGTTTCAAATGATGGAGGACCATTGATTGAAGATCTAATGGCTGAGTTTGAACTTGCTGCTTCTCTGATGCGCAACGTGATTGGATCAGCAGTGCGCTACGACATTGATCTAGCCAACGCAACATGTGGTGGTGCCGAATCCGGCCGTCGCCGTCCAACTTCATGCCGGATACGTCACCCCGGTGCCGGCTAGATCCACTGCCTCCGTTGCCTCGATGTTAGGAGCCGCACCTCCCACAACCTCCGTTCACCACCGCCGCCCACCCCAGCGACACCTCGGTCTCTGCCGCGATGTTGCCCTTTTTCTCCCCAGCCTCAGGCTTGATACGTCGGAAACGTATCTATAATTTTTTATGTTCCATGCTTTTTTAGTATCTACTTTGCTTTGCTTTGTCCACAATTTGAGATGTTTTTTATATGTTTTCTGGTACTAACCTATTAACTAGTTGCCATAGTGCCACTTGCATGTTTTCTACTATTTTTGTTCCAGAAAAGCTAGTAAGGAAATATTCTTGGAATTGGACGGGACAAAAGCCAAAGTCAATATTTCACCGAGAAGAACGCAGAGTCTAGAGGAGAGATGGAGGGGCGTCATAGGGCGGCCGCACCCCTCTGATGACCCACAAGTGTAGGGGATCACAATAGTCTTTGCGGGTAGTATTACCCAATTTATTGATTCGACACAAGGGGAGCCAAAGAATACTTGCAAGCCTTAACAACTGAGTTGTCAGTTCAGTTGCACCTGGAAATAGTTCTTGCTCACAGAAGTTTATCAGTAGCAATAGTTTGTAGTAGCAACAACAAAGCAACAATAGCAGTAACAGCAACAATGGAACAATAGCAATAGTAATAGTAACGGTAGTAGTAGGATTCGAGTGCGGTAAGCATAGGGATGGATGGACGGGCGTTACATAGACGAGTCTAAACATGTAACTTCAAAGAACTAGGGCATTGCAGATAAATAATAACAAGCATCCAAGTACTAAACAATCCTAGGCATGTGCTCTAAATATAGTCAAACGTTCTCGCAATGAGAACTTGCACAACATCTTCTGTCCAGCCAGCCCGTGGTAGCGGGGCCTCTAGGGAACTACTGGCAATTAAGGTGCTCCTTTTAATAGAGCACTGGAGCAAAGCATTAACACTCCGTGAACACATGTGATCCTCACACCACAGCCATCCCCTCCGGTAGTCCCAATTATTGTCACTTTGGGGCCTTTGGATCCAGACAATGATATGTGTACACAACTTGCAGATAAGATAACAAACAATACTATCATAATGATTCAATAATAAGTTCAGATCTGAGATCATGGCACTCGGGCCCTAGTGACAAGCATTAAGCACAACAAGTTGCAACAAATTCAAATAGCACTAATAGAGATACTAGACACTATGCCCCTAACAGATCTTATTCGATTACATGATAGAACTCATCCAATCCCTACCATCCCTAAGACTACAGCGGGGTATTACTCACTCATGGATGAGGGAAACATCGGTGGTTGATGGAGATGTGTTGGTGATGACGATGGTGATGATCCTCTCCAAATTCCCCGTCCCGACAGGGTGCCAGAACGGAGTTTCTGGATCCGAATCGTGGTTTCTGGTGACGGCAGTGGAGCAGAACTCTTTTTGGAAAACTATCGAACCCCCCTCTATTTTTAGGTCAGAAGGCAACTTATAGGCGTGGAGGGAGGCCGAGGAGCTGCCTAGGGTGGCCAAACCTCCCCCCAGGCGCGGGGTTAGTGGGCACGCGCCTGGGGTGGGTCTGGGCCCCCCAGGCCTCCCCTCTGTCCCCCCTTCTGGCTCCGTGGATCTTCTGGTGAGAAATAGTTTTTGGCATATTTTCCGGGATTTTTCTTGATAGTTCATTTTCTGCACAAAAACAAGACACCAAGGTAATTCTGCTAAAAACAGCGTTAGTCCGTGTTAGTTGTATCCAAATCACACAAGTTTAGAGAAGAAACAATAGCAAAGTGTTCGAGAAATTAGATACGTTTTGGACGTACCAACTCCCCCAAGCTTAGCTTATTGCTCGTCCTCAAGAAATTTAGTTGAAAACTGAGTGCGATAAAAGAACTTTCACGAACACTTTGCTTCATATGATGTATATATTCTCAGCACAGGAGTAGATGCTTAGACAATTCATAATAAGAGGTATGCAACTAAGTCTACTCAATAGTCATTGCAAGCTATGAAAAGAAACCAACTCAATAATAATAAGTAGCATGAAACATAAACATAAGCAACATTGCAATGCTCATAATAAGGTATGATAGGGTTTTATCTCGCTTGCCTTTGTTTGAAGAGCACCATATAAATGCTGAGGCACCTCTGAAGTTCATATGAAGACTAGAGATAAAGATATCAGAGATACAAGCATCAAAGTCATGACATAATTAACCAAGTTTTGGAACAAACACAAGAATGACAACTATGCTCTCAAGAAGGTGCTCATAGAATAAGTGGTGACTCAACAAAGTTGTGAAAACGGTTTTGTGAAGGTTTGAAAGGCTTCCTAATGCTGAAAGGAAGGTACTCATTAGCTTTGAGCTCTCATTGCCCCTATCATAGGCATCTTCATGTGGTTAAGGTGAAAGTGAGGTCCACTCTGAATCATATGCTTGACAGACCATAAACTGGAAATCCCAAGTCCCTTGAGTACAAGGGTCGCTCCGCATGCTACTCAACTTTGGTCACCTGAAAGTTCTTGTCATTGTAAATACATGCATATCATTGAGAACCGCCAACGGGGTACCCCTTGCATATGGTACAGGAGCTTTCCCATAACCAAAATGACAAGGCAAGCAGACAATGATCATCTCAGCAATCTTTTTATTTACCATATGCATAGCTTTTTATTGAGGACGCTTCATAGATGCTCATTATAGTGATGCTGCAAGTTTCCACCATGTTTAAGCATGGCTTAGGCTAGCGGCCCAGGCGTTTCTCTAACACAATATATAAACTCCATGAACTAACAACTTCCCCTTTTTGAAGGGTTTCGCGGCATAGTAAATCAAAATTTTCTACGGAGCGAACAGAGGGAAAGCCAAGATCTAATCTAGGAGATGCAAACAACGAGAGAGATTGGATTAGATCTTCATACCCTTGAAGATTCGCACAGCGGAACGTTCGTCGGAACGTGGGTGATGTAGTCGTACTCGCTTCTCCTCCTCGCGATCCGATCCGATCTAGCACCACAAGTGGCGGTGCCTCCGTGAGATGCACACGTGCAGCACCTCGACGTCTCCTCCTTCCTCGGACCAGCGAGTATGGTGGAGAGATAGATTGGATCTACAGCACGACGGCGTGGTGTATATGGTGGAGAATTTCTGCTGCAGGGCTTCGCCTACAAATAGTCGGGAGGGAGAGAGGAAGGTAGCAAGGCTGCTAGGGCTTGGAGGAAGGTGTGTGGGGGAGGGGGCGCACCACCCCTCTATATATAGAGGGGGGGCGGCCAGCCCTTGCCCCTCCTCCAAGCCTATCTCTAGTTTAAACAATTTGAACTCTCCCTTATCTATAAATCCTATCTCTAGTTTAAACGATTTAAACTCTCCCTTATCTAGAAATTCTATCCCGAGATTTAAACGAGTCAAATCTCTCTAGAATCGGCTGGGCCCTATGGGGCCTTGTGCCCCTGGCCCAATGCGTCCAGGACACTCCCTCATAGTCCCATGCCCCCTCCCGGAAGGTGGGGCCACGTTGGTCCCCTTCCGGAAGGTTCTAGAAGCTTCCGGTACAATACCGATTAACCCGGAACAATTCCGAACTCCAAAAACTGCACTGCCTTATATGAATCTTATTCTCCGGACCATTCCGGAACCTCTCGTGATATCCCGGATCCCATCCGAGACTCCGAACAAAAATTCATAAACCAATTATCCAATCTATCCTAGCGTCGAGACACGTTAAGTGTGTGACCCTGCGGGTTCGAGAATATGCAGACATGATCTTCTATCAATAATCAACAGCGGGGTCTGGGCACCCATATTGACTCCCACACATTCATCGATGATCATATCGGATGAACCACGATGCCAGGATTCAATCAATCCCATATATATATTCCCTTCGTCTCGCGATATTTTACTTGCCCGAGATTCGATCGTCGGTACCGTCATACCTAGTTCAATCTCGTTCACAGCAAGTACTTTACTCGTTCCGTAATCCGATATCACTTTGTGATTAACTCCTTAACCACATGCTTGCAAGCGGTGTTGATATCGATTACCGAGTGGGCCCGAAGTATATCTCTCCGACTTGGGAGGGACAAATTCCATCTCGATACATACAACCCAACAGATACTTTCCGATCACCTGAGAGACACCTTTATGATCACCCTCTCATAGGATGACGTTTGATGACCTCAAAGCTTTCTTCCGATACCAGGGAGTTGCATTATCTCATGGTCTAAGGAATACAATATTTGACATAGGAAAAGCTTCGCAAAGACGAACACGATGACACGATCTAATTGCTCTGCTTTGTTTGGGTCTATCCACCATATCATTCTCCCAATGATATGATCTCATTATCAATTGACAACTCATGTCTATGGTTAGGAAACCTTAACCATCATTGATCAATGAGCTAGTCCATAGAGGCGTACTAGGGACACGGTGTTGTTCACAAACCACACAAGTATTAAAGTTTCCGCTTAATACAATTCTAGCATGGAATATAAACTTTATCATGAACAAGAATTATAATAATAACATCTTTATTATTGCCTCTAGGGCATAATTCCAACACTTTTATTTCACATCGTCGACATCCGTAAATAAAAGAGCAAAGTATCAACTGGATAGAATTATCCAAAAAGTGTTAAAAGCGTTCCCCGTGACAGCACGGTTCTGCTGACTCCCAGTATATAGTAAACAATCATATAACTTTCATGGACTAGTCACAATGGTTCAGAATTATTAAGCGCAAGTAATAAAGTGTGCCATCAAGTTCGTGAGAGCTTTACTAACTAACTTTCTCAAAATAGACAAACATTTTATTTTGGAAGAAAACACGGCATATATAATATGCACTGAAGTAGCAAATGATGCTAATAGGTAGGTAAAGTGTACACAGTTGGCAATATTGGTTTTGGGGAGTTGGAAGCACAGGTAGAGCACATACTCAGTGCAAGTGAAGGCTAGCAATAGAGAGGGAGCGACAAACGAGAGAGCAATAGCTTTCATAATCATGCTTGCAACAAAATAGGACTAACTATGGCATGAAAGTGATACAAGAACTCTGAGGCAAAATAAATCATCGAGGCTTACTGACTATTGATTAGTCATATGCATGCGTGAGCATGTGCCAAGTCGATTCACATAAACAGTCAGAGGAGGATACCGCAATATCATACCAAAGTATGAATAAAACAATGCAAGCAAACATTCATATGACATGCTACAAACTATTAGCAAGCTGGAGCTAATCATAGACAAGAAAGAACTACTAAGCATCCATAATGACATACACTTAACACAAACAGGCTAAGCATGCTCACAATGATGAGTATATGTACAAAAATGAAACAAATAGAGATGCTACCAGTCTCTTACCACACCTCGAGTTGTCTTAATCTTCATTATTTCCCTTCACTTGTGTGACTTGAATATTAACATGAAAACCAATATCCACTGAGGACAGCTGAACCCTGCAAAGAACTCACAAAACCAAAGAAGAAGAACAAATATTTTTGGTGTTTTCGATTTTTTTTAGAAGGCAACCAACACAAAACCAAACAAATCAAAATAAAACCAAAAACAGAAACTATGACGCTCCAAGAACAACAAAACTATGCATGAACCAATAAAAACGAAGTGTCTAGAAAGACCTGAGATTTTTATTGATGAAGAAGGGGATGCCTTGGGCACCCCCAAGCTTTGACGCTTGTACCTCTTGAGTAATTCTTGGGGTGACACAGAGTGGCTCCCCCCAAGCTTGAGCTTTTGTCCATTCTTCATCTCATTACATCATCCTCTCTCTACACCTGAAATTTTTCTTTCATACAAAACTTCACACAATCTTCATTAGCAACATTGGTTTATTCAAACGATATTAGACCTCTAGAAAAGCTTTGGAACAGCAAGAATTTTCATTTAAAACACAAGATATTGTAGCAACTCCTTCAAAAATTCCAATTTTTCAAAAAGAACCCGAAAAGGAATCAATAAGAAGCAAATACAAATAATGGCAGAAATCTGTCAAAACAGACCAGCAGGTAGAAACCAATTTTTACAAAGACCTTATGTTGCTCAAATAAAAAAGTGTTGAACTAACTAAAGTTAGCTAACATACTGGGGGATTTATTCATAAATTTTCAGCTCAATCCGACTTACAGAGACTCCTCACGAATTTTTATGGTGGAGGACAGAAAGCTGTTTCGAGACAGCAACTCCCCAAATCTTACTTCCCTCTCATTAGAGGTCATTCTTGGCACAAAAAGCAAACAAAAAGGATAAGGAGAGGTCATTACTGAAGTAATAACTTCCAAAACTCAAGGAAACTCTTGGGTTATCTCCCAACAAGTACTTTTCTTTAACGCCTTTAAGTTAGGCACGGTGAAGAGAAAATATTGGAAAGGAGAAAATAAAAAGTGAGCAAGTATAACCACTATGAAAACATCATTTTGTTCATTAAAATCCTTTTGTTAACAAGGTTGATCAAGTCTTGTTACCAAAACAATCTTATATGAATTAAAACTTTGCATTCCACAAGGTGATTATGTTACCTCATACTTGATAGCAATGGTCCCAATCATAATAGTTTCAAAAATTTCTTGTGGAATGGGACAATATATTTATGCAACCTTTATGATCTCAACATTTTCAATGGAATTCAGGCAATATCTTCTAGCAACCTTCTTGGGGAAATAAACAGTATGCCTTTTTCATCAATATTGAATGTTACTTTTCCTTGATTACAATTGATGACAACACCTGCAGTATTAAGAAAAGGTCTCCCAAGAATAATAGACATATTATCATCTTCAGGCATTTTAAGCACAACAAAATCAGTTAGAACCATGCAATTATGAGCAACTTGAACAGAAACATCCTCACATATACCAACATGAATAGTAGTTAACTTATCAGCCATTTGCAAATAAATATCAGTTGGTATCAACTTTTCTAGCTGGAGTCTCTTATAGAGAGAAAAAGGCATAACACTAACTCCAGCTCCCCAATCACATAAAGCAGTTCTAACATATTTATTCTTAATGGATCAAGGAATAGTTGGTATACCTGGATCACCAAGTTTCTTTGGAACCTTACCATTGAAGGAGTAATTAGCAAGCAGAGTAGGAATCTCCTCATTAGGAATCTTCCTTTTATTAGAGACAATATCCTTCATGTACTTTGAATAAGGAGGCAATTTAATAGCACCAGTCAAAGGAATTTGCAGAAATAAAGGCTTCATCCACTCACAAAACTTGTTGTAGTGTTCTTCTCCTTTGACTTGTGTTTCTTACCTGGAAAAGGCATAGGTTTCTGCACCCAAGGTTCTCTCTCTTTACCATGTTTATTAGTAATAAAATCTTCCTTTGTGTACCTAGTGTTCTTAGTGTGTTTCTCAGGTTCTTCCTCACCTTCCTCCTTATCAGGAGACTCATTTTTATCATTACCACTCTAAGTTTCAGCATCAAAGACAGATATACTATTAGGATCTACAGCAGGTTCAAGTGGTTCCTCAACTTTCTTAGGTTTCTTTTTCTTACTCTTATGAGGACTACCACTATCCTCACCTTGTTGGAAATCCTGCTCTATTCTTTTAGGGTGTCCTTCAGGATATAAAGGATCTTGAGTAGCTGCACCACTCCTAGTTCTAATTCCATAAGCATGTTTATTTCCTGAAGCATCAACTAGCATATACTTTTGTACCTTAGCAAGTTGATCAAGTTGGGTTTGAACCATTTGAAAGTGTTTACAAAGCATTTTAATATCATTAGAAGTTCTTTCCACAATATCTTTCAACTCATGGATAGCTCTAGAGTTTTCCAATAAATGATTCTGAACTTGTTTATTAAAATTACCTTGTTTAATAATAAATGTGTCAAGTTCCTCTAAACATTGATCAGGAGGCTTGCCATAAGGAATATCACCTTCATTAAATTGGAGAGAGTGTACCTCAACAGTAGATGAGTGGGGAATTGGCTTACATAATTCTTCTATAGGAGGTAGATTCTTCACATCTTCAGCTCTAATACCTTTCTCCTTTAGACACTTCTTAGCTTCCTTCATCACTTCATCATTTAATGCAATAACTTCCCTCTTCTTTGTTGTTGGTGTTGGAACTAGTTCAGGAACAACTAGTTCAGGAGTAATAGGCCTAGGTGTATTCAGCTTACACTACTAGAGAAAAGGCTATAGGAGACATGCTTATGCGAGGCACATTTAGACATATACGCCTCCTATAAAAATAGGCGAGGCGCACTTTGCGATATGCGCCTCTAGTATAAAAATAGGCGAGGCGCATATGATAAGAATGCGCCTCCTATAATCCCTGTACGGACAGAATCTAGCAGCCCCATATTATGCGAGGCGCATTCTAGTCATATGTGCCTCCTATATATCAGATAGGCGAGACGCATATGGACAGAATGCGCCTCGCATAATCTGTGTGGGCCCGCGTGTTGGTAGGTGCACGAATATGCGAGGCGCATATGGCTATATGCGCCTCCTATATTTGATAATATGCGAGGCACATATGGCCATATGCGCCTCAAGTAACTCCTGCGGACCCGGGCAGAGATAGATGGCCGCATATGCGAGGCGCATATTGTTATATGCACCTCCTATAGTTTGAATTATAGGAGGCGCATATTGTGCAATATGCGTCTCGCATAACCTGGCAGTAGCTTTCTTGTCAGTTTGGAACTGGTACCAAGCGCATCCATACAATCTTAGACCAAGTCCTAGACCCCCAGGTGCTTGCTGCCCCGTCTGCTCCTCATTGGCAGGTCCTAGACTCGTTGGCACCGTGCACCCCTCCGCAGCGCTCCTCTCTGCCGGCGCCGATCTACAGCCACACAGCGCCCGCGCTTCCCTGTCCTGCTCCTCCTTGCGCGGTTGCGCCGCACGGCCGAGCGTCCGCTGCTATAGGCGATGGTAGTACAGTACCCGCGCCGTCCGCCGCCAACTACACGAGCCCACAGTTTGTCATAGACGGGTCAAATTGCTAGTACGGCGGCCCCGCAGCACAAAGCCACACGGACCCGGTGAGACCGCGGCGATTTATTTCCTGAACCGTGCTCAGGCCGCCGTCCCTTCCGGTGGCTGGCTGCTCCGGCGGCCGTGTCTTGCGTGCCTGGTCCCAATCATGTACTCGACGGACGCTCGCCGTCTCCTCCTCTCCGCCCGCGCCCGGGCCGCCGCGCGGGTTCCCCCTGTAGCCGTGCGAGCACCCTCCTGCTACTACTCCAAGTCGTTGCCGCCGCCGCGGTTCCCGACCCCCAAGGAGATCCGTAGGGGGCTCGACCAGTTCGTCGTCGGCCAAGACAAGGCCAAAAAGGTTTGCCCGCTACAAGCAGCGACAGAAATACTGCAGAATTAGCAGCAGGATTTATGTCAGATTCTTGCAGAAATTCTGCTATAGCTCCACTACAACCCATGGATTTAGCAAGGCTACTTGTTTGGCTGTTGTGCAGGTGCTTTGCGTTGCCGTGCACAATCACTACAAGAGGATATACAACGAACCCTTCTCCTGATGTTAATTGATGCAGGTGCTTTGCGTTGCCGTTGCAGGTGCTTTGCGTAACCGGTTAATTGATGTTGCCCTTCTCCTGACTACTGAATCTGGTTGTTCAAACCCCGCTTCGCGATTCTAACTATGCATGTCGCTTCTGGTGATCAACCTAGTTCCCCGAAAACCTTGGCAGGGCTGCGATGTTGGCAGGACTGGCGACGATGATACTGAACTCGAAAAGAGTAACATCCTTCTGATTGGGCCAACTGGATAAGGTACTGTGGATGCGTATGTTTACTATTACATGTCTATTGCAGTGCAGTGATGTTTTCTTGCTAATTTGATTTGTGATTGGAATTTTTTTCTTCTCTGAACAGGTAAAACACTTCTAGCGAAAACGTTAGCTCGCTTTGCGAATGTACCGTTTGTGATTGCTGATGCGACAACGATTACGCAGGTAAATCTTGGCTTCTATCGCATACCACTAGAATTCTTTCCTTGGCCCATTGGTCATTCATAGTACATATTGTGGCAAAAGATCAGGAAGCTGACTGTCTTGATGCTTCTTTTTTTCTTTCTGATGCTACAAGTAGACTGCTCTTTCAGGCTGGGTATTCAGGCGAAGACGTGGAATCAATCGTCTACAAACTTCTAGTGGTACATATCAAGTCTGTTTCTGAATGTTTGTGCACTCTGTGTCTAGCTATGTGGTGTTGCTAGTTTGTGTTGCCTTTATTATGTTAAACCAATCCTATAATTAATCGGGTACTTCTTCTTAATTAATGGATCAGGCAAAGCTTTTGCCTGCGTTTAAAAAAATTTATGTGAAACCAATCGTGTCGACACTTTTTGAATTTGGTTATAACCTATCCCTTTGTGTCCCTAAGAATTTATTGGATCTCCTTTTTTTTAACTTAATTTATTGGATCTCCTTAGCACCCCAAGGGAACATTTTTCTAATGTTCACAGTTGTCTCCGATAGTCAATTTGGAAATTATATGCAGCAGATCACACTAATTGCATTCTGATGTCTTCTTCCTCCTAGGCTGCGGATTTTAATGTCGAAGCTGCCGAGCGTGGCATCATCTACATTGATGAAGTGGATAAGCTTGCAAAGCAGGTTGTTGAAAACAACAGTTCTGATCACTATTGGCACGACTGCGACATGTAGTGGAGCTCCTCTACGAGCTCCTCCCCCTGCCAACGTGTCTCCGCCGTCGTGCCCTGCCCCGGGTGGCCGGCCGGCGAGGTCCTCGACGAGCGCTGCTGGACAGACATCGACTACTGCGACAAGAACAGGGTGAGATGATCTGATCGCCTTACAAAAAAATCTGCAGTTGTTAGCAAGACATCCTACACCCTGTAATCAGTGCAGTTGCTTACTGCACAAGTGCAGAGTTTGTTTTACGAGATGAAAATCTGAAACCTCCAGACCAGATGCAGTAGCAGACAGCTTAGTTCAGTTATGCAGATGCCATTTATAATGATCTTGCCTTTCCCCTTTTTATTCAGCGGGGTAGAGATTTGCAAATAGAGGCAGCAACCATGTAAAATCATTGGTTGCAGAACTGTCGAGAAGCATCAACCATTTTTCTGCTAAAAGCTTGGCAGTTATCTCTTCATGGTAGGTTATGTGTTCTACTTCATCTAGGTAGAGCTACGTCGTTGGAGTTGTAATGTGATTGTGAACTTGTACTCGGAGGTGTAATGTGATTGTGAACTTGTACTCGGAGGTGTGAACTTGTGGCACAAACACTTGATGTATGAACTTGTATGTCATGGTTGATGTGTAATGTATTGTATTCATGTTGGTTCTATTATGCTTTGGCAAATTGCAAGTTTCTGAAAAATTCTGTGCTCTTTATACTGTATTCTGGACTATATTGTATATTTGAATATCTGTATATTATTATTTATAGTGGCCAGTAAAACTTGAATTTCGAAAATATTACCGGAGGCGCATATAGGATACTATAGGAGGCGCATATACTATACATATCCGAGACGCATTGTAAAACATATGCGAGGCGCATATGATCCTATAATTCACATATGCGAGGCGCGTATCGATATGCGCCTCACATATGTGAAGTATAGGAATATGCGCCTCGCATAAAAAATACCCGAGGCTTGAAGCTAGAGGCGCATATGATATGCGCCTCAGATAGGCTTTTCTCTAGTAGTGTTAGTTGAAGTCCAATTATCATAATTCTTGCTTATCTTAGCCATTAATTCTTCAGCATCTGTAGGAGTTCGTTTCCTAAAAATACAATCAGCAAAGCTATCTAGGTAGGTCCTAGAATCATCAGTTAGTCCATTATAATAAATATCAAAAAGCTCATTCTTAGGTAATGGACATCTAGGATGTGCATGAATCAAGGAACAAAATCTTTTCCATGACTCAGGCAATTTCTCTTCTTCTCCATGTTTAAAATCAAAAAGTCTCTGCAAAGCAGCATATCTAGCACTGGGAGGAAAATATTTATGGAAGAAAGAAGCAATCAAGCAATCAAGGCTATCAATGGAACCGGGAGGTAATCTATTAAACCAAGCCCTAGCTTCTGCTTTTAGTGAAAAAAGGAAGATCTTAGTAACAAAGTACTAGCGTGCCTTAAAATCATCAGAGAATAAAGCACTAATAGTAGAAAGCTCATTCATATGAGCCACAACACTCTCATTTTCAGTCCCGCAAAAAGGTATGGGAGAGGTGGCAAACTTAGGATCACAGGACTTCTTAGGCATAATAGTATGTCTAGCAAGGAGACTCTTAATAGCACTAGCACCATGTGTGTTTCGGCACTCTTCAACAAATTCATCAGTGAGCTCTATGTAACCATCATTAATATCATAACTCTCACTAGACTTAGGTGAGCTAACATGTGTAACAGTGTATTCACTAGGAGTTTCGGTATTTTCTAGACTAGCCATAGTGGCATCTAGAAAAGGACCTAATGAACCACTCGCGTCAAGCACAGTAGAAGTAACATCATGAGTATCAAAAGCAGTTTCAGATTCAGCAATAGTAGCAGTGTGTGTAGCATGTGTATGTGGTGGTGGTGTGACAAGCTTACTTATAACAGACGGTGAATCAAAAGCAACATAGGTGTTTAGTACTGTACCTATTCTTGTAGTGGATGGTAAAATAGGTAACTTTCCATCACGAGACTTCCCCATGATGAAAGGAGTAGCAGTGAACAATAATAGATCCAAGTGAACTTACAAATAAAGCTATGCTCCCCGGTAATGGCGCCAGAAAATAGTCTTGATGACCCACAAGCTAGGGGATCGCAACAGTCTTCGCGGATAGTATTACCCAATTTATTGATTCGACACAAGGGGAGCCAAAGAATACTTGCAAGCCTTAACAACTGAGTTGTCAGTTCAGCTGCACCTGGAAATAGTTCTTGCTCACAGAAGTTTATCAGTAGCAACAGTTTGTAATAGCAACAGCAAAGAAACAGCAGCAGTAACAGCAAGAGTGGAACAGTAGCAGTAGTAATAGTAACGATAGCAGTAGGATTCGAGTGCAGTAGGCATAGGGATGGACGGGCGTTGCATGGACGAGTCTAAACATATAACTTCAAAGAACTAGGGCATTGTAGATAAATAATAACAAGCATCCAAGTACTAAACAATCCTAGGCATGTGCTCCAAATATAGTTATACGTGCTCGCAATGAGAACTTGCACAACATCTTCTGTCCAGTCAGCCCGTGGCAGCGGGTCCTCTAGGGAACTACTCGCAATTAAGGTGCTCCTTTTAATAGAGCACCAGAGCAAAGCATTAAAACTCCGTGAACACATGTGATCCTCACACCACATCCACCCCCTCCGGTTGTCCCAATTATTGTCACTTTGGGGCCTTTGAATCCGGACAATAAGATCATAAACAATACTATCATAATGATTCAATAATAAGTTCAGATCTGAGATCATGGCATTCGGGCCCTAGTGACAAGCATTAAGCACAACAAGTTGCAACAAAGTCAAATAGCACTAATAGAGATACTAGACACTATGCCCCTAACAGATCTTATTCGATTATATGATAGAACTCATCCAATACCTACCATCCCCAAGCCTACAACGGGGGATTACTCACTCATGGATGAGGGAAACATCGGTGGTTGATGGAGATGCATTGGTGATGACGATGGTGATGATCCTCTCCAAATTCCCCATCCCGACAAGGTGCCAGAACAAAGTTTCTGGATCCGAATCTTGGTTTCTGGTGGCGGCGGCGGAGCGGAACTCTTTCTGGAAAACTATCACCCCCCTCTGTTTTTAGGTCAGAAGGCAACTTATAGGCGCTGAGGGTGGCCGAGGAGCTGCCTAGGGTGGCCAAACCTCCCCCAGGCGCGGGGTTAGTGGGCCCGCGCCTAGGGTGGGTCTGGGCCCCCCAGGCCTCCCCTCTGTCTCCCCTTCTAGATCCGTGGATCTTCTGGTGAGAAATAGTTTTTGGCATATTTTCCGGGATTTTTCCTGATAGTTCATTTTCTGTACAAAAACAAGACACCAAGGTAATTCTGCTGAAAACAACGTCAGTCTGTGTTAGTTGTATCCAAATCACACAAGTTTAGAGAAGAAACAATAGCAAAGTGTTCGAGAAAGTAGATACGTTTTGGACGTATCACCCCCCAGGCATGGGCCCACCCTGGGTCGTGCCTGGGCAGGGTGTGGGCCCCCTGGCCGCCTCCCAGCCTTGCATCTTTGCCTATAAGAAGCCCCCGATGCCTAAACCCTAAGAACTCGATCAATATTCCACAAAACCGTCTGTAGCCGCTGCGACCATCGTCCCTAGATCGGGGGGATCTGAAGCTCTTCTCGGCACCCTGCCGGAGGGGAGATCATCCTGGAGGCCTTCTTCTTCATCATGCCAGCCTCCGGTATGAAGCTTGAGTAGTTCCACCTTGGACTACGGATCCATGTAGTAGCTATATGGTTGTATCTCCTCCTTTGTGATTTCATGTCTAGATCTTGTGAGATCCGTTCATGATCAAGATCTCATCTATTTGTAATCATGCATGTTGTGTTTGCGGGGATCCGATGGATATTGAGATTACTATGTCAGATTGATTAATGGTTTTGTCTTATTGATTCTATTATGTCTGTGTTGTTTGTGATCTTGCATGCTATACGTTGTTAGTAGCTATCTTGGCCAAGTAGTTGCTAGTGACTCCAAGAGGGGGTATTTGCTCGATAGTGGGTTCATGCCTCTATTTAATCAAGGGAAGTGACATAAATATCTAAGGTTGTAGATGTGCTATTTCCACTAGGGATAAAACAACGGTCTCTTGTTCATGGAACAAGTGGATTATTTACCTTACACACTTTGCTTAAAGAAGTTGTCAGTTGCTTGCAACTTAATACTGGAGGGGGTTCAGATGATAACCCAAAGGTGGACTTCTAGTCATAGATGCAGCTGGATGGAAGTATATGTATCTTGTTGTATTGCCCAATCGAATCTTGTGGGATCTTTATGCCTAGTATTGCATTGTTATGCCTTGCTCAGTCCTATCAATTGTCCTGCTGTAATTTGTTTACCCAACATGACATGTTTGATTATATAAGGAGAACACCTCTAGTGAACTATGGACCCCAGTCCAATCTTTACCATTGATACATCCTCCACTATTACCGTTTACTTGCTGCAAACCACTTTCACCTTCCACACCATACAGCTAATCCTTTGTTATAGCAACTGGTGAGATTGAAAACCTCACTGTTCATTGGGGCAAAGTCTTGAGTTTGTGTTGTGCAGGTTTCCATGTTGCTTGCAACACCTTTGAGACGTTTCCTTCCTCCTACTGGTTCGATAACCTCAGTTTCTTAATGAGGGAAGACTTGTTGCTGTGCTGCATCATACCTTGCTCTTAGGGTTTCCCAACGAAGCGCTGCCACGCATCAAGAGTTTTTGCCGCCGTTGCCGGGGAGCCTAAGGACGTCTTCATAAGGGGAGTCCTCCGCAACCTTTCTCTTTACTTTGTTTTTGGTTTGCTTAGTTTCTTTTGCTTGGTTTTGTTTGCCTCTTTTTATCAAAAACTCCAAAAAAAATAGTTTAGTTTGGTTTGCTTTCTCTTATAAAAAACACAAAAAAATTAGTTCCTGCTCTAGTTGCTGCTGCTGTTGGCTTGCTCCACTTTTGCCAAAATAAACTCTGTAACACCAAGTTGTGTGACTTCACTAGCACAAACAACAATGATTTCATAAGCACTCCTATTGCTCCACCAGCTCATTATGCTACCTTTTATGAAATTAAGCCTGCTTTGTTGAATCTTGTGATGAGAGAGCAATTCTGTGGTGCTAGTTCTGATGATGCTGCTGCCCATCTCAATAACTTTGTTGAACTTTGTGAGGTGCAAAAGTATAAGGATGTAGATGGAGATATTAAGCTCAAGTTGTTTCCTTTCTCCTTGAGAGGAAAAGCTAAAGAATGGTTGCTGTCCTTGCCTAGAAATAGTATTGATTCTTGGATTAAGTGCAAAGATGCTTTTATTGGAAAGTACTACCCTCCTGCTAAGATTATATCTATGAGAAGTGATATTATGAAATTTAAACAACTTGATAATGAACATGTTGCTCAAGCTTGGGAAAGAGTGAAATCTTTGGTTAAGAATTGTTCCACTCATGGACTTACTTCTTGGATGATTATCCAGAGTTTTTATGCAGGTTTAAACTTCTCTTCAAGAAACCTGTTAGATTCAGCTGCTGGAGGTACCTTATTACCATCACCTTGGGTGTTGCAACAAAACTTATTGATAATATGATGGTTAATTATTCTGAATGGCACACTGAGAGAGCTCCACATGGTAAGAAGGTAAATTCTGTTGAAGAAACCTCCTCTTTGAGTGATAAGATAGATGTTATTATGGCTATGCTTGTTAATGGCAAAGCTCCTTTCGATCCAAATAATGTTCCCTTAGCCTCTTTGGTTGCTCAAGAAGAGAAAGTTGATGTGAACTTCATTAGAAACAACAATTTCAACAACAATGCCTATAGGAACAATTTTGGTAGTAACAACAATTATAGGCCTTATCCTCCTAATAATGGCAATACCTATGGAAACTCCTACAACAATGCTAGAAGTTCCCCCTCTGAACTTGAAGTCATGCTCAAAGACTTTATTAGTAAACAAACCACCTTCAACAAGACTGTGGAGTAAAATATTTTGAGTGTAGAGAAAAATATTTCCTCTTTGTCTGAAGCACAGTCCTCTTTGATTAATAAATGGCTGCTAAACCTGAAACCATGGAAAGTACCTTTGCTGCTACTCATGCCATACAAGTTACTATTGATGAAAATGTTAGACTGTTAGCCCAACTTCATGCAAAGTGGGAAAGGGAAGCTGAAATTGATAGAAACAATAGTGTGTGTCGTGGTGGTGGCACGGCAGATGCCATGGGTAGGCTAAAGTTTGGGGCCAATGTATGCTAGTGGGATCTGGGGAGGGAAGATGTAGTTGATTCTACACACAAAAGACTAAGGTAAAGATCTTTATTTCTCCTTCATTGGGCTACAAGTGCTCCTTGAGCTGTATATAAGGAGAAAGGAAGAGCTTTACCAGCCTAACGGTACTAAAAATGAGCCGATCCCCTCCTCAGGGTCCAAGCCTCCCCTTATAAAGGAGAGCCTTGGGTTCCTTTAGGGCTGACGAGGCAAGCATATTCGAGGAATATGCTTGTCCCAAAATAGTAGTTCGACGGCCTCCTTTCCCTGTCGCCCCTCTAATGACGGCAAGGTTGCAGAGGGCCCCTCCAGCGTGCCACGGGCTTCAGGACTGTCACCTCCGTGACCTCCTTCTGCCCCTCTGTCGCTCTGCGCCTTTGTCCCTTGTGCTTGGCTCTGCTCAGATTCTCCCTACCCTGTGGCTAGAGTTTGACTTTAGGCTTCTCCTTCTCCTGCAAGCTTCGTATCATTCGGCCCTGCCTCGCGTAACTCGGCTCGTACTTCACCTGCATTAAGATTACTCGGGCTAACCCGGCCGACTTACGCAGTATCTTGGCCGGGTAATGCCTTGCCATTATCATAAGGGTCCTGTCCTTTCCTATCTCGGTCGACCTCTACAGGATTCGGCCGACTCGGACTATAACTCAGAAACTGGACAGGGAACATCCTTTCGTCTTTCCCCGTCTTTACCCTATCTGAGGTCACCTCCCCAACATTAGTCCCCGAAGCTGGTATGGCCCCGCCAACAACTTCGGCCGGGCCGTATCAGTTTCATGATATTCGTTCTGCATTGTTTCCGAGTTATCTTTTCTCGTTCGAAGTATCATCATATCTTCTCGCGTACGCCTCGTCCTACGTGTCATACTTATCATTGTTTCTCTAGTTTTTTGTTCCTCTATAGTATATACTGACAGGCTACAGTTATTACTGCGCCTGTCGCGCCGGCACTACGACGCCTCGTGTGCCGTTTCCATCGGGGATCGTGACCTTCTTTTCCACCATGTGGTCCTTGGTGTGGTTCCACTTAGCGGCGTGCGGTCATGCGGCGTACACGATCTACACGCTCAACTGCCACACCCACGATCCCACTACCTCGCAGGCGGCACGGTTATAAAGAGGGGCGCGGGGCTGGGAGATTCACTTTCCCCCTCCGCTCACCTGCGCCCTTCTTCTTCCTCTCGCCTCTGTGCCCGTTCGCGACTCCGCCGCCGTGCGTTCATCTGGGTCTCCGACGACAGGGATCCCGCCGCACTGCTCCGTCTGCCTCGTCCCTGTTCGCTTGCTCCGGTGTCGTCGCCGGTGAGTTCTTCCGGTCCCATCGCCTAGGCTCTCCTCTAGATTCCTCTGTTTCCCTTTCGTTTTCGCGCGGTAGTTCCTTCGCTGCTCCGCCGCCGTTTCCGCGTAGACTCACGACGGGGCCGTGCAGTTCTAAGTTTTCCTCCGCCGCCAGTTCTTCCTCCGTAAATTTCTCCGGCGACCTCATGTCGAGCTCCGTCAGCGGTGCCCTTATTAAGGATGACGATGCTGCCTCTGGGCCAGAGCGAGGCTCGTGGCAGGGCTCTTCTGTCACCCGCCGTGAGGTTGAGTGGCTAATCCGAACTCGCCGGATTCCAGCCGAGGTAGCTTGTCGCTTACCCGGCAGCGAATCCTCTCCAGTTCTTAGGGAGGGCGAATATGTAGTCTTCATGTCACATTTTGCTCGCGGGTTTGGTCTCCCCCTCAGTGATTTTGCTAGGGAATTCCTTGATTACTTCGGCCTGCAGCCGCATCACCTGCCTGCTAATGCCATTGCCTCTCTTTCTGCCTTCATCTGTGCCTCGGAGGGATACTTTGGCCTGTGGCCGTCTGTGCACGTTTGGTCAAAGTTTTTCCAGATTCGATCCAACGTTGTCCCAGACAAATCTCTTCATCCCTCCGAGAAGCTGCTTACCCAATGTGGTGCCGCGTCAATCACACCTCGGAGGAAATCCGAATTTCCTCGCGTCGCAGGTTTAGAATCATGTAAGAAGTGGCATAAGTCGTTCTTTTATGTCAAGAACTCTGGGAATGAGGATAGGATTCAGCTTCCTGCCTTTTCCATTGGCACCCCTTCCAAGAAGAACTGGACCTATAATCCGAGGAAGAGTCATGCTCTGGCCGAGGCTTTTGAGATTCGGCTGAAGGAACTGATCCGCTCCGGGCTACGCGGTGAGGATCTGATTACTACCTTCATCAGCAGCCGAATCTTCCCCTTCCAGAAACACACACAAGCTCTGCTACATGAGCGGTCCTCTCGATCCCAACCGAGTCTCGGCGGTGGAGCTGGACAACTACCTCATCTTCAAAGGTGTCCGGGCTATCTTTAAGACGGAGATGCCGGAGGACTGGGCCTGGGGATTGAAGCCATTCACCCGTGAGCATCCCCCTCCCGAGGTGAGTTTATGCCTTTGTGTTTTGCTTCCTAATTTCGTCCGTGAGTCTTTTTGCTATTTTTTCTCTTTCTTGTCCTACAGAGGTTTGAGGAGCAGAAGACTGAGGATGCCGAGGTTTTGACACTCCCTTGGCCTGCGGATCAGAATACTTGGGACAGCGGGGAGCCGGACTCAGAAGAGTTCGTTCCCAAGTCGGATCTCGCTCCGGCTCGCGCTCGCGGCAAGACCCCGGCCCATGAGGAGGAAGGTGATTCGGACGAGGTCCAAGTTCTAGAGGTAGTTGCCGCAATGCCAATTTCTTATGCATTTCTGGCTTCTATTTTCTCAGCTAATCCGGCCGGTCAGGTTCACAACGCCGAGCCTCTTGCCTCCTGGCCTCCCGTTACCTCGGGGAAACGTAGAGCTCCAGCTGATGCCTCAGAAGCTGCTCCCAGGAAACGAATAAAGAAGTCAGCCAGCACCCTCCGAAGCGTAAAACTATGCCCGGGGTTACTGGGTGAGTTAATTTTGTTTGTATTTCTTGTTTCTCTCTTCTAACTTGACCTTTTCTGTCTTTGCAGGGCTCCTCTTTCTGTTAAGCCCAGCGGTCCCAGCATGACGAGTCGTACGACTCGGCCGCCTTCTCCTCCGCCTCCTGAGGATACCAGAGTTCCGAGTCCTACTCGCGTTGCTTCTCCTCCTGCTCCGAATCAGACGCCACCTCGCCATGATGCGCCTGAGATTTCTCCTGTTGATGCCGATACATCTCGGCCCACAGATATTCCTACCGAACCTGCTGTCTCCTCCATGAACCCCGATGTTTCTGTTGATATTCCTTCGACCCCCGCGGTCTGTACTGCGACAGCAACTCCAGCCGAGGATATCAATATCTCGGCGCCCTCTGCAACCGTAATTCCTCCGTCTCCCAAGGACGCTGCTCCAAGCGCCGAGGTATCGGCTCCTTCTGACGCCTCTCCTAAGGCAAGAAAGGTCATTGTTACCAAGCCTTCGTCCTCTCATAAAGGACTTGCCAGCTCATCTCAGCCTACAATTGCTGATGTGCTGCGCAAGGGGGTTTCCTCTGCCAAGAGCACTGTTACCCCGGCTGCTGATAGACAGCTTGCTCTCCACAAGAGTCCGGCGGCGGCGGTTGTTACCCAACATGTCCGAGGTAAAGTTCTAACTCGTACGGAGAGTGGGAACAGTCTCGGCTCGTTGGTCGAGTATGCCAACAATTGGAATGCTGCCGATCAGCTCGAGGGTAATCCAAGCAGCCAGCCGTTTCAACTCTCCGATATCAGCAGCCGCCTACATCAGGCTGCCAAGATCGTTCTTGAGAGTGACAAGATGAATGAGGTAATTGTTTTTATGGAGTTTTGATTAGTTCTCCGGATGCTACTATATATACTCTAGTCCCCGAAGCTTGCAACCAAATAACTAGTTATTCGTTTGGAAGTTTTATGATGCTTTACTTAGCTCAGTTTTGTCTTAGAGTTTGAACCTCCATCCAACTAGATCTGCATTAAATTCTGCTTGATTTGGGTCTGTCTGAACCTTGAATATCCAGCCACCTAGGTCCGAGTTAAGTTTTGCTTGACTCGGATCTGTCTTAGCTTCGAATATCCAGCCACCTAGATCCGGGTTAAGTTTTGCTTGACTCGGATCTGTCTTAATTTTGAATATCCAGCCACCTAAATTCGGGTTAAGGTTTGCTTGACTCGGATCTGTCTTAGCTTTGAATATCTAGCCACCTAGATCCGAGTTAAGTCTTGCTTGACTCCGATCTGTCTTAACTTTGAATATCCAGCCGCCTAGATTCGGGTTAAGGTTTGCTTGACTCGGATCTGTATTAGCTTTGAATATCCAGCCACCTAGATCCGAGTTAAGTTTTGCTGGACTCGGATCTGTCTTAGGTTCGAATACCTTATTAATATTTGCTTTATTGCTTAGGTTGCGCATGACCGGCGGACCGCCGAATTCCAAAGGCTGCTTTTTGCGCATAAAAAATTGCAAGAAAATTATGAGGAGGTTATTCCTGTGGTGAAGAAAGCTGGTAAGTCGACAAACTCTTGCGTCATCTCCGAAGCTCTTATTGTTTTGTACATGAGATGTTGGCTCACTTTGTTGGTAAACAGGGAACATCAATAATCTTAACATCCGTCTTGAGAAGAAGGTCAAGGCCCTGGAAGGTTAGTTACTATTTTACTTTATGTACTCCCCTTTGAAATGTGCACTAAGTTTCTTTTAACTCTTTTGGCTTTGGTAAAGCCGAGTTACAAACCTTTGCAGCATCTCACCAAGATTGCACGCCCATGCCTGATGTGATGCTGCATTTTTTAGAACAAAGCGCTACTCACTCGGCACAGCTGAAGGATAAAGATGACGAGATAGCTCGCTTGTGTGCCGAGGTGGAGTCCCTTAAGCTCTCTCAGAAGTCTGAATTAGAAAAGGTCGGCCAGGATTTCTCCGAGGAGAAGAATCGGCTAGCTCTGCAATTGCAGAAAAATAAAGAGCTCCTCGAGGCTGCCGAACTAAAGACACGGGGGATGAGCGAGTAGATCACTCGCTTTGAGAAGAGCAAGATTGACTGAGCTAAAGATCTTCAGATAATGCTGAGCTATATTCATCGTAAGCTTCTGACCGCGGCCAAGTTATCTTTTTCCCTTTCTTACTGCTGACTGACGCACTTGTGTTTTGCGCAGACCATTTTACAGAAGCTAAGCCTGTGAGCTCTAAAGCGGTGATTAGTGCTCGTGTGCGCCGAGGTGTTCCTGCTGATGCGGACTCAGAGTACTCGATGGAAGATTTCTTGGTTGCTGTTGGCGCTGCAGTTGGTCCGATGAAGATTATGGGCAGGGATTTGGTGCAGGCGGCTATCCGAGCCTACCATGTTCTCTGGCCGAATACTTCTGGGACTCCTAATATTGATGAGGTCAAATTGTTGGTGGAAAGATTAATGGCATCTGAGAGACAGCTAAGTCTTTGGAGGGAATCGGCCGGACGAGCTGGTGCTGATATGACTCTCACTGTCATCATGTCATGGTATGAAGATATTTCTCTTGATACTTTGAGAAATGTTCGCACTGGTTCCCGTTGGGTTGAGGACCCAGACTTTGTCGCTCTCCGGCAAGCTCCTGCCTTCCAGCTTGTTGAGTATGCCGACGTGCATAACTGGAATGAAGATCTGAGTTTCCTTCCTAACCCGGAGGACGAGGTTGAAGTTGAGGATGCCTCGGATGATAACTCAGCTGAACAGGGCAAAGATGAGGGTGACTCGGCTACTTCTAGTGATTCCAGTTCGAGCTCGGATGGCAACAACGACGCGCGATCCTCCTCCAAAGGTACTGGGCATTCCACTGCGCAAGCTGACACTCCTCAACAGCCTCGGGCTTCCTCCGAAGTCGCTCCTGGGTCTGTGGAGGTCGAGGCAACTTCGGCCGAAGTTCCACCTACCTTGGAGTGCCCATCGCCTGACCAAGTCACTGCCTCTCCAGCTAAAAAACTCTAGGACATTTCTTACCCCTGGTATGCCGGGCGTATGATGTACGTCAAACTTTTGTCCGTCTTTTGTGCGGTATGAATTTCTTTTGCCGTGTGCTGCTGAGACACATGTGGTTGTAATCATTATTACTTTGTTTAACTGGTCCTGTCTGTCCGAATCCTTGCTTTGGCGGCCTTCAATTTCTTGAGTTTGGAGTATATATTTGCCCTTGTTCTCCCGTAGTTCGGCGTCCAATATTGCCTGACTTTGATAAACTTTGCCACTTGACCACTGTGGTTTGGACTGTTAATCTGGGCGTAAACCTTGAAGACCGTATTTGGGGAGAGTGAAATAATATCACTCTGGGAGCCTAAGTTTGATACCCACTCTTGTAACAAAGGATAACCCGTACTTAGAAACAATATAGGGTAGTCCCCGAGCCACTGCTCAAGGCAATGAAGTTTTTAATATATAAACCAAATTTAGAAACAGTATAGGACAGTCCCCGAGTCACTGCTCAAGGTGCCGAGGTTTAATATATAACACAAAATCAAAAATAATATATGTAAGTCCCCGAGCCACTGCTTTAGCGCCGAGGTCCAATACATGAATCAAACTTAGAAACAATATGGGGCAGTCCCCGAGTCACTGCTCAAGGTGTCAGGGTTTAATACATAAGCCGAACTTAAAAACAATATAGTGCAGTCCCCGAGCCACTGTTCAAGGTGCCGAGGTTTGATACATCACATGAAATTTAAAACAACATATGGCAGTCCCCGAGCCACTGCTCTGGACGCCGAGGTTCAATACATAGTTGGTGCTCCATCCTGAGGCATCATTTTACAATGTGTCATAGATGACTCCTATGAGTAAAATGGACGAAGTAAAGTTACGTTCCATGGTCTTTTCGATTCTTCGCCGGCTTTGTCTGCCCTGTTCTTTCCTGGTGATTGAGCATCGATTAGGTAATACGCATCATTGTGCAATGCTTTGCTCACGATGAATGGTACTTCCCATGGAGGCGACAGCTTCTGCATGCCGGCCGTGCGTTGCACGAGCCGGAGAACCAAATCTCCTTCTTTAAACACTCTTGGATTCACCTTCTTGCTGTGATATCGTCTCAAGTCCTGCTGATAGATAGCTGATCTTGATAACGCCAGCTCTCTGGCTTCTTCTAGCAGATCGACATCATCTTGCCGAGCTACCTCATTTACTTCAGCGGTTGTATACTGGGTAACCCTTGGCGAGTCATCTATTATGTCGGCTGGAAGCACAACTTCTGCCCCATACACTAGAAAAAATGGTGTATAACCTGTTGATCTGTTTGGGGTAGTCCTGAGGCTCCATAGTACTCCTGGTAGTTCCTCAATCCAACATCCTGCCGACCTTTGCAGCGGTTCGACGAGTCGTGGTTTTATTCCGGATAGTACTAGTCCATTAGACCTTTCTACTTGCCCATTGGATGCTGGGTGAGCCACAGAGGCGACATCTAGTCTTATGTGCTTTTCTTGACAGAATCTAGCGAAGGTTCCTTCTGCAAAGTTTGTACCGTTGTCTGTAATAACACTGTGTGGGTACCCATATCTTAAGATAATATCTTTGAGGAATTTCACTGCTGTGGGCCCATCACATTTCTTTATTGGTTTCACTTCAATCCATTTTGTGAATTTGTCCACCATTACTAATATGTGGGTCATCCCGCCTCGGGCCGGCTTAAATGGTCCCACCATATCTAAGCACCATACAGAAAATGGCTAAGTAATTGGTATTGTTTTTAACTCGGATGAAGGCATATGTATTTTGCTGGCATATCTTTGGCAACCATTACATTTTTCGACCAGTTCTTTGGCCTCTTTCAACGTTGTTGGCCAGTAAAACCCATGCCTGAATGCTTTGGCCACTAAAGCTCAGGATGAGGCGTGATGTCCGCATGCTCCTTGATGTATATCTAGGAGGATCTCCTGGCCTTCCGCCGAGCTCACACATCTTTGCAACACACTTGTGACACTCCTTTTATACAACTCATTGTTTATGATTGTATAAGCTTTAGCTCTTCTCACTGTCTGTCTTGCCAATATCTCGTTATTCGGCAAAATCGCATCTCTAAGGAAAGATAATATGGGTTGCGCCCATGTAGGTGTGATTTTCTCTGGTGTAGCCTTACTATCTATTTCCATATTTTCTTCCGACATAACTACCTCGGATTTCTCCATACTCATCCTTGCATCGACTGGCTTTATTTTTGGAAATTCCGGGTTACATTGCTTGTCAATTTCCATCGGCACATTATCCTCTCTTGATTTTGCCGGAATAAAGATGGATTCAGACTCTGGAGATGGTGTTATTGATGGCTTCCTCAGGTGCTCTAGGGCGATACCTGGGGTAATTGACTGTCTGGTTGATCCGAGTTTTGACAATGTGTCTGCGGCGTCGTTTTCTGCCCGAGGTACATGATGAAATTCACATCCATCGAAGTATCCACTGAGTTTTTGCACACGAAACCTATACAAAGCCATATTATCATCCAACGCATCCCAATTGCCTGAGACTTGCTGTACAACTAGATATGAATCTCCATAGCACAAGATTCGGCGTATGCCAATCTCTTTCGCTACCTTCAATCCATGGACTAGTGCTTCATATTCGGCTACATTGTTTGACGCGGCAAAATGTATTTGCAGCACATATCTCAGCTGGTCTCTTTTTGGCGAGGTTAACACTATTCATGCCCCCAAACCATTTCTTAGTTTGGAACCGTCAAAGTGCATTGTCCAATAATTCGGATCTAGTAATGGTGGATCGTATTGTACCTCGGCCCAATCTACGAAGAAGTCGGCCACAACCTGAGATTTGATTGCATCTCGCCTATCGAATTGTGGAGCATAAGGTGACAATTCAATTGCCCATTTTGCTATTCGGCCGCTTGCATCTTTGTTGCTCAATATGTCGGATATGGGTGCTTCACAAATCACCTTGATGGGGTGCTCTTCGAAGTAATGTTTAAGTTTCTTTGCTGACATGTACACCCCATATGCCATCTTCTGATAATGTGGGTAATTTTGTTTTGAGGCTGATAGTACCTCGCTTAGGTAATACACCGACCTTTGTACTGATTTATCATCTTTAATTTGTTCCTCCACGATCATAGCGCTCACTACTCTGTTGGTGGCTGCTATGTAAAGTAACATAGGCTCTTTCGATAATGGAGAAGCCAAGACCGGCGCTGTGACCAACATCTTTTTCAATTCATGAAATGCATTGTCTGCTTGTGGAGTCCAAATGAACTTATCCGATTTTTTCATCAGCTGATAAAGTGGTAGTGCTTTCTCTCCCAGCCGACATACAAATCGGCTGAGAGAGGCTAAACAACCTGTGAAATTTTGTACGTCATTTAGACATCTTGGCAATTCCAACCTTTCCACTGCTTTTATCTTAGTTGGGTTGGCCTCTATACCTCGGCTAGATACGAGAAAACCGAGCAATTTTCCCACTGGCACACCAAATGTGCATTTTTCCGGGTTACGCTTCATTCGGAACCTTCTCAGGTTCGCGAAAGTCTGCCGGATATCATCCAGTAGCGTTTTGCTTTCTTTGGTTTTGATAACCACATCATCTACATATACTTGTACATTTTTCCCTATCTGGTCATGTAGACATTTTTGCATGCATCTCTGACACGTTGCTCCTGCGTTGCGCAGGCCGAATGGCATGGTGCGATAGCAATAAACCCCGTACGGGGTAATAAACGCAGTCTTTATTTGATCGGCCGGATTTAACGGTATCTGGTGAAAACCAGAATACGCGTCTACAAATGATAATAGTTGACAACCAGCGGTCGAATCAATGACTTGGTCTATTCTAGGTAAAGGAAAAGGATCTTTTGGACACGCCTTGTTCAGGTTCGTGTAATCGATACACATTCGCCATACAATGGATAGATTTGGATCATCCTTCTTCTTTTCCACTAGCACCGGGTTTGGTAGCCAATCCGGATATAGTACCTCCATGATGAACCCGGCCGCAAGGAGCCGAGCTATTTCATCCCCTATTATTTTTCTCCTGTCCTCGGAGAAGCGGCGGAGAGGTTGCTTCACCGGCCTTGCTCCTGGCCTTACATTCAAAGAGTGCTCAGCCAACTCCCTCGGCACACCTTGCAGATCCTGAGTTGACCATGCAAAGATATCCCGATTCTCACGGAAGAAGTTGGTGAGCTCGCTTTCCTATTTAGCATCTAGGCCGGCACCAATAGTGACGGTGCGCTCTGGGAATTGCTCATCTATCTGGAACTTTTTTGTTTCTTTAGTCGGATTAAAGGAGACACTTCCATGTGGGTTGGCTAATGCCGGCATATTCAGCTGTGCCGACTGAGCGAGGGCTGCTACCTCCTGAATCCTTCTTTTTTCTCTTGCTATTACCAATGATTCGGCCAAATTTGACCCGGCGGAAGCACATTCCATTGACTTCCTGTAATCCCCTGCTACTGTTATCACCCCTTGTGGTCCGGGTAACTTCATTTTCAGATAACTTATATGACAGCTGCCCATGAATTTGGCCAATGCTGGTCGTCCGAGTAGAGCATGATAACAACTCTCTAGATCCACCACTTCAAACTCTAATTTTTCTGCTCTGCAGTTATCTCTTGTGCCGAATAACACATCCACTCGAACCTTACCAATGGGTTCGCATGAAAGCCCTTCTACTATCCCATGGAAAGTGGTCCTCGTGGATTGCAGCATGTTCTGCGATATTCCGAGTTTATGCATTTATCTTTGTACATGATATTGATACTGCTCCCATTGTCAATGAGTACCTTTGAAAATTTCACATTAATGCTTGGTCCGACAAATGTCGGATCTAACACGAGTGCATACGACCCTGAACTCGACATTATCTTGGGGTGATCCTTTATGCTCCAAGTTACTTCTTGATCCGACCAAGGCACATATCTTGGTACTGCCGGCATAACTGCATTTACTTCCATATGCCGGCGCTGTACACTCTGCTTGTCTTGCTGTTCTGTTGTGAACACGCAATACGACTGATGATGTTCTCTGTAATCATTGCGTCCATTATTTCCTGGATTTGTCCTTCCATCCGGACCTTGGTTTATCACTTGATGCACCGCATCTCTCCGGCCCGAGTTTTCATACCTCGGGGGAGGAGGTGGTAACATCAGTTGCTGTGCATTTGCTCCAGTCAACTGTGGCTGATGCTGCTGATGTGCCTGGAGAGGCGCTGCCTGTATGCCTGCGGGGTTACCCATTGCATTTTTCATCCATGCACATTGGCGGGTTGTATGGTTGGCTGGCCTAGCCAGGTTTGACGTGTGAAATTTACACGGCTGATCTAACATAGACTCAAATGTGTACTTCGGCCTCTCCTGCCATTACTTCTTTTGCTCTGGTGTCCACTGTCTTTTTCTTTCATTCCTTGGCGTCCATTGCTGAGGGCCATTCTTTTGCCGCTGACTATTTCCGTGACTCGGCTGATCTTGCACTATTGCTGCCACCTGAGTCGAACCATATCTATAATCTGGTCTTTCTTCTCTTCTTCTTCCTCTGAAGTCATTGCGCCTGGATGACCCGGCCACATCTCTTGCATATTGATCTTGATGCTCCCGATGATCTGCCGACATTAATTCTGGTTGCGTCGGATCCCCCAATGCATAGAAATCTGCTATTCTGATGGTTTCTGCCAATGTGGTTGGCATATCTCTTTGCAGTCGCTGCCATAATACACTGGCATAGCGGCATCCTTGAGAGAACCAAGCTATCGCTTATGATTCTATAACTCCCTCACACGAATTTCTCAGGTTACACCACCGAGTTAAAAACTCTCTGTCCGTCTCATTCGGCCTTTGCTTGCACATGGCTAGCTGTTGCGGCCTGTTTGGCCTCTTGTAAGTACTGGTGAAGTTGCTAACGAACATTTCTTCAAAATCCAACCAACAGTTGATGCTGCCCGCTGGCAGATTATTCAGCCATACTCTAGCTGGTCCTTCCAACATTTGCGGGACATACCGCACTGTCCATCGTAAGTTTCCACCTGCTATTTTTACAGCAGTGGCATAATCGATCAACCAATCTTGTGGTTTGGTGCTCCCATTATATGTTTTTGTGCCTCTTGCCAGCTGAAAGTTCGGCACAGGCGGTTCGCCCATGATCCATGGTCCGAAGCATGTCGGACCCGGTGGACCCTATTCTTCCATCAACTCGGATCGGTATAGCCGGTCTAGCTTTACTCTAGCATCATTTGACGACAAATCTCTGTACGGAACTCTCTCCCGCATTCCATAGTGGTTATTTCCACCATGGATCGCATATTCCATCTTGGAATAACCATCATTGTACCTTTCATTCACCTGATTGTGGCGAGCTGGTCTCGCTTCTCTTTCCTGCCGAGGTTCATGTCTCGGCTGCGGGTTGGGCGGCGGTTCTCTCCTTCCTTCGACCGGGATATTGTTCTCGTGATTTCCTCTTCCGAGTTTTCCTCTGCCGAGATCTCCATTGCCTCGGCTTCCGCCGCCTTTCTCAGCACGGCCAGGATTTCTCTCGCCACTGTTACCTCGGCTTCCATTGCCCCTGTTCTCGTTTGCTTTTCCGGCTATCGCCGGATCATATGGAACAATTTGCTTGTTTCTCTTTCCCGAAGTTACCGCTCTGTCTTTTCATGCATTGTTTTCGGGTGAAGATGTTGCTGCCACAGATAAGGCAGGTGCTGCTCCAGCCGAGTGAACCATTCGCGAGGCCCCTGGCCTCGCCGGGTCTGCTCTGAGCATTTCTTCATTCTGCTGGTTCACAATGCGCACCAGCTCATTCACTCTTTCTTGTTGTTTCTGCCGGGCTTCGCCGGTCAATCCTTCTAACTCTAATGCTGCGGCATTTTCCGCTCTCAGGTTCTTTGCCGGGGTACTGTACCTCGGCAAGCCTAAATCAACTGATTCTGCCTTATGAGCATCATGCTCCTTATTGATATCATCTATGAGGTTCTTTCCTCTTAATCTCAACTCGTCAACCCGCTCTGGGGCGACATCAAGCTTGTTTGCTTTGGCATACTCTCATAGGGTCCTGTTTAAGGACTCCCGCAAGGCCGACACCTTTTTTGCCTCTACCAGCACCTTTTTCCTGGTTTCTTCCAACTCTGCCTGAGCATTTGCCGGATCAAGTATCGGTGCTACGGGTGTACTCAGATTATCTATGGTTTCCTGAAGAATGTTTTCTGGTCTTTCCAGAGGTGGCCCTCTTACCCTTGGTGCCTTTGGGGTTGTCTCCTGCACCTCGGCCTGGTTGGCCACTGAAGGGATTACCTCGGTGGGTTGTGGAGCTGTCTGCCTGGGCGCGACCTGCACGCCCGCCGCCGGGTCTCTGCTTGATCCTGCGCCTGCTACTCCCGCCTGCACCCCGGCTGCGACCATCACCTCGACGCTGCTGACAGGGCGCGCTCCGCGCGGACTGCTCGCGGCGCTAAGGGGAGGTTCTCCTGCAACAACAACCTGGTGAGGATAAACGCCGGAGATGTCGACGCCGACGTAGATCTGGTGCATGCCCAAGTTGATGAAGACGCCGTTGCGTGGAGGAGTTTTTCCCTTGAAGCTGCTTGCGTTGTCGCTGACATAGTCACAGAGATCAAGTCTCCGAACCAAGCCAGAGACAATGCGCTCGCCAGTGTTGATGAAGTTTCCCGTCCAGATCATGACTCCAGCTAGCACCGCTGCTGGCCCCACGGTGGGCGCCAACTTTCGTGGTGGTGGCACGACAGATGCCATGGGTAGGCTAAAGTTTGGGCCAATGGATGCTAGTGGGATCTGGGGAGGGAAGATGTAGTTGATTCTACACACAAAAGACTAAGGTAAAGATCTTTATTTCTCCTTCCTTGGGCTACAAGTGCTCCTTGAGCTGTATACAAGGAGAAAGGAAGAGCTTTACCAGCCTAACGGTACTAAAAATGAGCCGATCCCCTCCTCAGGGTCCAAGCCTCCCCTTATAAAGGAGAGCCTTGGGTTCCTTTAGGGCTGACGTGGCAAGCATATTCGAGGAATATGCTTGTCCCAAAATAGTAGTTCGGCGGCCTCCTTTCCCTGTCGCCCCTCTAATGACGGCAAGGTTGCAGAGGGCCCCTCCAACGTGCCTCGGGCTTTAGGACTGTCACCTCCGTGACCTCCTTCTGCCCCTCTGTCGCTCTGCACCTTTGTCCCTTCTGCTTGGCTCTGCTCAGATTCTCCCTACCCTATGGCTAGAGTTTGACTTTAGGCTTCTCCTTCTCCTGCAAGCTTCGTATCATTCGGCCCTGCCTCGCGTAACTCGGCTCGTCCTTCACCTGCATTAAGATTACTCGGGCTAACCCGGCCGACTTACGCAGTATCTTGGTCGGGTAATGCCTTGCCATTATCATAAGGGTCCTGCCCTTTCCTATCTTGGCCGACCTCTACAGGATTCGGCCGACTCGGACTATAACTCGGAAACTGGACGGGGAACATCCTTTCGTCTTTCCCCGTCTTTACCCTATCCGAGGTCACCTCCCCAACAGTGTGTGCACCATCACCACCACCCATATGGATGCCACTAAACCACAAGAAGTCCCTATTCCTCCTCCTACAATGACTAAGCCTAATGAGTCTACTACTAGTGATGCTAAGTTTGATTTTGATCTTGATGGTTGCAATATTTCTGAAGTGATTATGTTCCTGCAAAAGCTTGCTAGAAGTCCCGATGCTAGTGATATGCATGTTGCTTTCACCAAACACATTACATATGCTCTTGTTAAAATCAAGGAAGAGAAGTTAAAACACAAAGCTTCTATTCCTAGGAAAGAATAAGATAGTTGGGAACCCATTATTAATATGCAAGTGAATGACTTAGATCTCAAAGCTTCATGTGACCTTGGTTCTAGTGTCTCTATTATGCCTAGGAAGATTTATGAAATCTTGATTTGCCACGTTTGGAAGAATGTTATTTGGATGTCCCACTCAATGATAATGCTAAGAAGAAACTCATGGGTAGTGTTAATGATGTTCTCATTATGGTTAACAATGCTTATGTCCCTATTGATTTCTATGTTTTGGATGTTGAATACAATGCTTCTAGTCCTATTTCTTGGGGAATATCTTTTCTTAGAAATGTTGGTGCCATCATTGATATGAAAGAAGGCACCATTAAATATCAATTTCCATTCAAGAAAGGTATTGAACACTTCCCTTTGAGGAGAGAGAAGTTGCCTTTTATTCATCCTTTGAAAGCAAGGTTTAATGTTAATGCTTCTTCATTTGAAAACACTTGATTTTTCTTGCTTCTTGTGCCTAACTTAAAGGCATTAAAGAAAAGTACTTGTTGGGAGATAACCCAAGAGTTTTCTTGAGTCTTGGAAGTTATTACTTCAGTAATGAACTCTCCTTATCCTTTTTGTTTGCCTTTTGTGCCAAGAATGACCTCTAATGAGAGGGAAGTGAGATTTGGGGAGTTGCTGTCCCGAAACAGATTTCTGTGCTCCACCATAAAAATTCGTGAGGAGTCTCTATAAGTCAGATTGAGCTGAAAATTTACGAATAAATCCCCAGTATGTTAGTTAACTTTCGTTAGTTCAACACTTTTTTATTTGAGCAACAAAAGATCTTTGAAAAATCGGTTTCTACCTACTGGTCTGTTTTGACAAATTTCTGCCATTATTTGCATTTGCTTCTTATTGATTCCTTTTTGGGTTCTTTTTGGGAAATTGAGCTTTTTGAGGGAATTGCTATAGTAGCTTGTGTTTTACTGAAATTTTTGCTGTTCTAAAGCTAAACCCAAGGGTTTATTATCTTTTGAATACACTAATGTTGCTATTGAAGATTGTGTGAAGTTTTGTATGAAGGGAAAATTTCAGGTGTAGAGAGAGAACGATGTAATGAGATGAAGAATGAACAAAAGCTCAAGCTTGGGGATGCCACCCCTGGTGTCACCCCAAGAAATATCCAAGAGGTACAAGCGTCAAAGCTTGGGGATGCCCAAGGCATCCCCTTCTTCATCAATAAAAAGCTCAGGTCTTTCTAAACACTTCGTTTTTATTGTTTCATGCACTATTGTGTTGTTCTTGGAGCGTCTTAGTTTTCGTTTGCTTTGCTTATTTTGTTTAGTTTGCTTGAATAAAGTAGTTTGGACCCCCGTTCTCGCTGTGTTGCTTAAAATAACTTGATTGGTGTTGGAAAAAAGTAGAAAGTTCTTGCTTCAAATAGTGCAAGAGGAGCTTGCTTTGACTGTGACTTAGACTTTAGCATGTCATGCTAGGTGTTGTTTTAACCTTATGCTTAGTGATTATTGATGTAGCATTATTTGTTCCAAATAATTGGGATTGCTTAGTGTGCCTTGAAAGAATCATGCGTTGTTTTAGCATACAAAAGCATAGTATTGTGGTATTATCCTTTGATGCTTTGTTTGGGTTGACTTGGCACATGATCACACCATGTTATGACTATGAACAAGTCACCATAGCCTCTATGATCATTTAATCCTTGACTTGTAGTACCACTTTATGCTTTGATTAGTAATGTTTTGTCGCTCTGCATGATTATGGTCACTATTTCTCTCTTAGTTGGTTGCTCCCAGTCTTTTGCTAGCCTCATGCTTCCAACTCCTAAGAAACCAAGTTATTCCAAAGTGTCCACTATAAATTCCTATTCATGGTGTGTTACACCATTCCAAGTATATTCTTGTTTTCATCTATCTTCCAATTAAAAAATATTTTGTTGTGTGAAAACTTAGTGATTAAAGATTTCACGAACTTGATGACACACCTTTTATTTCCTGCCCCTAATAAACTTGAACCATTGTGTCATCTATGTTGTATATGCTTGCACTTATACGCTGGAATTAGCAGAACCATGCTGTCATGGGGAACGTTTTCAACATTGCACTTGTACTTTGTACACAGTCGATATCATGCTTTTTTGTCTATGGATGTCGCCAGTGTGAAATAAAAAGGGAGCTTGTAAGTCCATGGAGTTATGTATTTTGTGTTAGAGAAACGTTTGGCCCTCTAGCCTAAGCATGCCTAATCATGGTGGAAACTTGCAGCATCGCCATAATGAGCAATCTGTGAAGCATCCTCGATACAAACCTATGCAAATATCAAATAAAAAGATCGTTGAGATGCTCATTGTCTGCTTGCCTTGTCATTTTGGTTATGGGATAGCTCATGTACCATGTGCAAGGGGTACCCCATTGGCGGTTCTCTATGATACACATGTACTTACTATGAAAAGAACTTACAGGTGACTAAAGTTGAGTAACTTGCGATGCGGACCTCGTATTCAAGGAACATGAGATTGACAACTTATACTTTGTCAAGCATATACTCCATAGTTTCTTCACTTTAACCTTAATCACTTCAAGATGCTTATGATAGGGGCAATGAGGACTGAAAGCTAACAAGTACCATAATTTTTGGAAGCTCTTTTTGAAACTTGAAATCCCTGCTTCCCTTTATGAAGGGCCTTTCTTCCACCATATTATTGAGTCTCCACCTTCTACCTTTAGGCACCAGTTAAGAGAGCATATTTGCCATTCTTAGTTCTATGTGCATTATCCCAAAACTTATTGATTGATGCATATTATTGATATTACTTGTTCTTGTGCTATTTGTATCTAGTGACCCTTATGAACTTTGAAGGTGTCCTATGCATCTATTTGCTACTCTATGAGGGACAAAGGTGAATGCCACTATGCCATGTTTTCTGTATGTGAAACAAACAAACGTTTTTCAATGCATGTTATTCATGATGTTTGTTTGTAGCCTTTCATGTTGCATGCATAGTTACTCTGTCTTACTATTAGAACTCCATCTTTCATGCACATGTTTAGAGTTCTTTGATCCCAGCTTTTAATGCTTGCAAATGGTTTGATCTTGGTTTTGATGGTGCATGTCACCTCAAAAATTATTCTTTTATCAATTACCTACTCGAGGACGAGCAGGAGTTAAGCTTGGGGATGCTTGATACGTCGGAAACGTATCTATAATTTTTTATGTTCCATATGCTTGTTTAGTATCTACTTTGCTTTGCTTTGTCCACACTTTGAGGTGCTTTTTATATGTTTTCTGGTACTAACCTATTAACAAGTTGTCACAGTGCCAGTTGCTTGTTTTCTGCTATTTTTGGTTCCAGAAAAGCTAGTAAGGAAATATTATCGGAACTGGACAGGACAAAAGCCAAAGTCAATATTTATGACACGACAAAAGCCAAAGCCAAAGTCCAAATTGCATGGTGAACCTCATAGGATCTTTCTGGCTAGTAATTGCATTGTTATGCCTTGCTCAGTTCCTGTCAATTGCCTCGGTGTAATTTTTTACCCTTCATGCCATGTTTGTTTATCTAAGGAGAACACCTCTAGTGAACTATGGACCCCAGTCCAATCTTTACCATTGATACATCCTCCACTATTACTATTTACTTGCTGCAAACCACTTTCACCTTCCACACCATACAACTAATCCTTTGTTACAACAACCGATGAGATTGACAACCTCATTGTTTGTTAGGGCAAAGTCTTGAGTTTGTGTTGCACAGGTTTCCACGTTGCTTGCAACACCTTTGAGACATTTCCTTCCTCCTACTGGTTCGTTAACCTCGGTTTCTTACTGAGGGAAGACTTGCTGCTGTGCTGCATCATACCTTTCTCTTGGGGTTTCCCGACGAAGCGCTGCCACGCATCAAGGCTCCATGCGCCGCGGTTCCTTATAGAGACACCACCGCCACGGCTTCGCAAGCTCTCCTTTGGATCCCCTGGTCCTCCTACCTGACAACCACAAGCGGCGGAATGACCACCCATACAAACGCACAACATTCCCTGTCCAAGCGACCCTGCACCATGCTCCGTATACTCGGCCCTCCAGCGCCATGTCGCCGTCCTGGCAGACGAGGTCGGCATCTTTGTTTTTGATCCGGATGCACCAGCCGCGGCAGTGAGGGATGGGTGTGGCAGTTCAAATAGCTTGGAATGAGATTCAGAGGTAGGGATTCCTCGATCAACGAAGTGGTCAGGTGTGCATATTAATTTCCTCTCCAATGAGCATCTAAATTCTCAAGGAGGCGCATCTGTAGTTCGTGATGCGTGTGCGGGTGGATTTGTTTTCCCTTTCTTGTTAATTTTTCCACATGTGTTGAAGGTTGATAGCTGCATAAATGCTTCAAGAATCTGAGTTTTTCTTTGCTCTGTCCATCGACTTGAGCATCCAAGACTATGAACTGTAGGTCTTATGTATTTGTTTAATTTGGAGTTAGGAATTCTGAAAGAAGACCATGCAATTTTCTTGGCCGATAGTGAGTCCCGTCCTTACAACTCGTGTGTGTAGTTTGGTGGCATTGTTGGTTTTATTCTACATCTTATCTGATACGTCGTAAATGTATCTCTAATTTTTTATGTTCCATGCTTGTTTAGTATCAACTTTGTTATGTTTTGTCTATATTTTGAGGTATTTTTATACATTATCTAGGACTAACCTATTAACAAGATGTCGTAGTGCCAGTTGCCTGTTTTCTGCTATTTTTGGTTTCAGAAAAGCTAGTAAGGAAATATTCTCGGAATTGTACGGGACAAAAGCCAAAGTCAATATTCTACCGGAGAGAACACGGTCCGGAGGGGAGATGAAGTGGGACCACTAGGCGGCCACACCCTAGGGCAGCGCGACCTGGGGGGCACCGGCCCTATTTGTGGGCCCCTCAGGTGGCCCCCTGCCTCGCCTCTTCGCCAATAAAGTCAACCTTATGCAAAAACCCTAGGGACCCGATAAAATCTCCAAGAAACAGTCCGTAGCTGCCCCCACCATCGTCCCTCGATCCGGGGGATCTAAAGCTTTTCTCGGCACCCTCCCTGAGGGGAGAGATCATCTCAGAGGCCTTCTTCATCACCATGCCAGCCTCCGATATGATGCGTGATTAGTTCACCCTTGGACTATGGGTCCATACAGTAGCTAGATGGTTGTTTCTCCTCCTTTGTGCTATCATGTTTAGATCTTGTGAGCTCCGTTCATGATCAAGATCATCTATTTGTAATCATACATGTTTTGTTTGCGGGGATCCGATGGATATTGAGATACTATGTCAGATTGATTATTGATTCTATCATGTCTGTGTTATTTGTGATCTTGCATGTTCTCCGTTGCTAGTAGCTATCTTGGCCAAGTAGATGCTTGTGACTCCAAGAGGGAGTATTTATGCTCGATAGTAGGTTCATGCCTCTAGTAATCTGGGGAAGTGACAGAAATCTATAAGGTTGTAGATGTGTTGTTGCTACTAGGGAGAAAACAACAATCTTTTGTTCATGGAACAATTGTATTGTTTACTTTAAACAGATTGCTTAATGCAATTATCTGTTGCTTGCAACTTAATACTGGAAGGGGTTCGGATGATAACCTGAAGGTGGATTATTAGTCATAGATGCAGTTGGATTATGGTCTATGTATATTTTTGTAATGCCCAATCAAATCTCATAGGAGTCTTGATGACTAGTATTTGCATTATTATGCTTTCTCAATCTATCAATTGCCCCACTGTAATTTGGTCACCCAGCATGTTATCTATCTTAAGGAGAACACCTCTAATGAACTATGGACACAGGCCCAATCTTTATCATTGATACATCATATACTGTTACCATTTACTTTCTACAAGCAACTACTATCTTCCACATTATACGTTTAATCCTTTGTTTTTAGCAAACCGGTGAGATTGACAACCTCACTGTACGTTGGGGCAAAGTCTTGCATTTGTGTTGTGCAGGTTCCAAGTTGTTAGCAACACCTTGGAGTTGTTTCCTTCCTCCTACTGGTTCGATAAACTTGGTTTCATAACTGAGGGAAAACTTACTATTGTGCTCTTCACACCTTCCTCTTGGGGTATCCCAACGAAGCTCTACAGTGATCTGAGCCGCATAAAGACGTTTTCTGGCGCCGTTGCCGGGAGTTAAGGACAGCTTCAATCTCTTCCTCCTTGTCAGTCACCTTTCAGGGAGAAAGAAGATTCTCGCAAGGGGAGTCTCTCACAACAAATCTCTTTACTTTGTTTTTGTTTTGCTTAGTTTCTTTTGCTTAGTTTTGCTTGTTTCTCTTTTTTAAAATTACAAAATAAAGTGTTTGGTTTATTTCTTATTATCAAAAACACAAAAAAATAGTTCCTACTATAGTTGTTATTTTTGTTGGTATGTTATTATCTTGCTTTATCATGCTTTCTATCAATGATTGGTTTCTTTGAAACTAGATCTTATTGGCAAGGTGGGTTCACGGAAGAACAAAAGTATTATTATAAGGAACACCGCTTGTCACAAAAAGGGAAACACTTATAGGAACAAATTAATAAATTGCATACCATTGCCAGAAACGTGTGCTCTACTTATAATATTACTTATTGCTTTGATAAATTTTGTTGTTGTAGGAGGTATAAAAACCTCCCTTTTCAATGTGAGTATAATGATAATGTTACCATATCTTCTTATGGTAAGGGAAATTATGACTTTTATGATGTGGAACAAATTGAAGAATTTATTGCTTGGAAGGGTGCATTCGAACTTGCTAATTTGCCTAAAAATACTGATGATGCACCTTATAAATATTAGGTTTATGATATACTTAAATTTTGCTTTGATAATTACAAGGAAGAAAATGTCTATATTATTGAATATTTTAATAGATGTTTTCCACCAACGAAAGAGAATAATGCCTTGCAGGAGCCTATGGAAGAAGAAATTGCTGAAACTGGGCACTCGTTAGATGAAAAAGAGTAGGAGAGTGATGAACAAAAGGAGGAAGAATGGATTAGCTACACATGCCTACCTTATAATGAGAGTAACTCTTTATCCCTTACATTATTTGATTGTCCCCATGCTTACCAAATGAGGATGAATGTTATGTTCCTGTGGATTCTTTTGAAATATATACTATGGGTAAAACTTGTGATAATAATTATGCTCCTGTTATGCATGGTACTAAAGAGTTTTGCTTAGAGAATGTTTATGATAAAGCTCTAGATGATGGTCCTATATTGGTTGATAATATTAAGTGTTCTACTATTGAAAATGAGATTGGAGGGGTATTGAGTTTATCTTGGAACCCCATACCTCTTGAGAATGATCAGTAATCTCGTTATAAAATTGTTAAAAGTGGGTTTGAAGGTTTTAATCCCACTATTTTTGAGCTTGATAAAAATTATGTGTTTGTAGATCATGAAAATCATACTTTATGTGATAGTCATATTGTTGAGTTTATTCATGAGGCTACTGAAAATTATTTTGAGAGAGGAAAATATGGTTGTAGAAGTTATCATGGTACTGAAACACCTCTCTATGTGCTGAAAGTCTTGAAGTTACTCTTGGTTTATCTTCCTATGCCTGTCACTTTGTTCTTTGTGAATTTATTTGCATACAAGATTCCTATGCATAGGAAGTGGGTTATACTTAAATGTGTTTTGAATTTTCTTCTTGATGCTCTCTTTTACTTCAATTCATATTTCTTATGTGAGCATCTTCTCAAACTATCAAGCCTAACTTAAAGGCGTTAAAGAAAGTACTTGTTGGGAGATAACCCAAGAGTTTTTTTGAGTCTTGGCATAGTGGCATTCAACTTGATAGGACTCCCCTCGTGAAGACGTCCTTATCCTCCCCGGCAACGACGCCGGAAAAAGCCTTGATGAATGCAGCAGCACTTCGTTAGGAGACCCCAAGCGGAAGGTATGATGCAGTACATCAGGCAAGTTTCCCTCAGTAAGAAACCGAGGTTATCGAACCAGTAGGAGGAAGGAAACGTCCCAAAGGTGCTGCAAGCAACGTGGAGACCTACACAACACAAACTCAAGACTTTGCCCCAACTAACAGTGAGGTTATCAATCTCACCGGTTGCTATAACAAAGGATTAACTGTATGGTGTGGAAGGTGATGAATGGTTTGCAGCAAGTAAACATTAACAGTGGAAGATGTATCAATGGTAAAGACAAGACCGGGGTCCATAGTTCACTAGAGGTACTCTCCTTAGATAAACAACATGGCATGAAGGGTAAACAAAATACAACAGGGCAATTGATAGGAACTCAGCAAGGCATAACAATGCAATACCAGACAAAAAGTGTTGGAATTATGCCCTAGAGGCAATAATAAATATGTTATTATTATATTCTTGTTCATGATAAAGTTTATATTCCATGCTAGAATTGTATTAAGCGTAAACTTTGATACTTGTGTGGTTTATGAACAACACCGTGTCCCTAGTACGCCTCTATGTACTAGCTCATTGATTAATGATGGTTAAGGTTTCCTAACCATAGACATGAGTTGTCGATTAATAATGAGATCATGTCATTGGGAGAATGATATGATGGACAAACCCAAATTAAGAAGAGCAATTAGATCGTGTCATCGTGTTCATCCTTGGTGAAGCTTTTCTTGTGTCAAATATTGTATTCCTTAGACCATGAGATAATGCAACTCCCTGGTATCGGAAGAAAGCTTTGAGGTCATCAAACGTCATCCTATGAGAGGGTGATCATAAAGATGTCTCTCAGGTGATCGTAAAGTACTTGTTGGGTTGCATGTATCAAGATGGGATTTGTCCCTCCCAAGTCGGAGAGATATACTTCGGGCCCACTCGATAATCGATATCAACACCGCTTGCAAGCACGTGGTTAAGTTGTTAATCACAAAGTGATATCGGATTACGCAATGAGTAAAGTACTTGCTGTGAATGAGATTTAACTAGGTATGCCGATATCGACGATCGAATCTCGGGCAAGTAAAATATCGCGCGACGAAGGGAATATATATGGTATTAATTGAATCCTGGCATCGTGGTTCATCCGATATGATCATCGATGAATATGTGGGAGTCAATATGGGTTTCCAGACCCCGCTATTGATTATTGATAGAAGATCATGTTTGCATATTCTCGAACCCGTAGGGTCACACACTTAACGTGTCTCGACGCTAGGATAGAATGGATAATTGGTTTAGGAGTTTTTGTTCGGAGTCCCGGATGAGATCCAGGACATCACGAGAGGTTCCGGAATGGTCCGGAGAATAAGATTCATATAAAGGAAAGCAGTTTTTGGATTTCGAAATTGTTTCGGAATGTTCGGTATTGTACCGGAAGGTTCTAGAAGCTTCTGGAGTGGTACCAACATGGCCCCACTTGTCGGAGGGGTGCGTGGGCCTACGAGGGAGTGCCCTGGCCGCATTGGGCCAGGGGCACAAGGCCCCATAGGCCCAGCCGGCCAAACCCTAGGGGAAACCCTAGGGAAACCTTCTAGAAGGAGGGGGAAAACTTGCCCCCCACTCCAACCCTTGGGGCCGCCGCCCTAGGGCTTGGAGGAGGGGCCAAGGGGGCCGGCCAGCCCCCTATATATAGAGGGCAGGGGCGCAGCCCTCCTCCCCCACTCCTTCAACCCTAGCCGCCATACTGCTGCCCTCCAGATCTCTCTCTCTCCCGACTGCGCGTAGGCGAAGCCCTGCCGCAGAAAATCTCCACCTTTGCACCACGCCGTCGTGTTGTAGATCCAATCTATCTCTCCACCCCACTTTATGGACCGAGGAAGGAGGATACGTTGAGGTGCCGTACGTGTGCATCTCTCGGAGGCGTCGCCACTTGCGGCGTTGGATCGGATCGGATCGCGAGGAGGAGAAGGCTAGTACGACTACATCAACCACGTTCCGTTGAACGTTCCGCTGTGCGATTTCTTCAAGGGTATGAAGATCTCATCTATCCCCCCTCGTTGTTTGCATCTCCTAGATTAGATCTTGGCTTCCCCGTTCGCATCCGTAGAATTTTTTTGATTTACTATGATGCGAAACCCTTCAGTGGTATCAGAGCTAGATCTATGCGTAGATGTGTTTCACGAGTAGAACGCAACATGCTTGTTGCGGGCGTTGATGTTTTCTGTTGCAAGCCTCTTGTTGTGTACTTCTTATGACGCGGGATAGTGAGATCGGAGCGGTCTAGGCCAACTTTACGCGACCTCGTTCGCGAGACCGGCTCCGCACTTGACGTGTGGCTTGTTCCACACATGCGGCTGGTGGATGCCAGTTTCTCTCACTATAGTTGTCATGATATTTACACCGGATGTTGGCAACCATAATATCACCGTTGTGGCTTTCCGTAGGTAAGAATCGTTCTTAGCTTGTTACTCCCATAAGCCACGTAAAACATGCAACAACAAAGTAGAGGCGTCTAACTTGTTTTTGCAAGGAGTGTTTCTGTGATATGGTATGGCCCAAGATGTGATGTGTATGTTGTATGCAATGATCATGTTTTGTAATATTTCACGACTTGCATGTCGATGAGTACACAACCGGCAGGAGCCATATGGTTGTCTTTATAATTGTGTATGACCTGTGTGTCAACTTCTTATATGCCATGTAATAGCTTTACTTTATCGCTAAGTAGTTAGCAATAGTTATTGTTGCTATTCGTGGTGGAGGCAATCATGGTGGAGTGATGGAGATCATGCTGGCACGCACGAGATGGAGATCATTGCGCAGAGAAAATTATATGCATGTGATGTTTATCCTTTTATGTATCTTATTATGCTTAGATCGCGACGGTAGCATTATAATATGATTCCTCACTTAAAGATCAAGATAAAACCGTGTTCTCCCCATGTATGCACCGTTGCAAAAGTTCGTCGTGTTCAAGCACCACGTGATGATCGGGTGCTATAAACTCTACGTTCACATACAACGGGTGCAAGCCAGTTTTGCACACGCGGAAATACTTGGGTTTGACTTGACGAGCCTAGCATGTACAGACATGGCCTCGGAACACACGAACCGAAATGTTAAGCATGAGTCATATGAATGATATGATCGACACTTTGTTGTCCACCATTGAAACCACATCTCTTCTCGTGAAGATCGGATTAGGTGTGGTGAATTTGGATCATGTTCACTAAACAACTTGAGGGATGTTGAATTTAGTGGGAGTTCATCTAGTAATTTGATTAAGTTGAACTAGTTATCATGAACATAGTCTATGTTGTACTTGCAAATTTTGTAGATCAAATGGCTAAGTCCAACTTCAACGTTTTTGCTGATAAAGAAAAGCTTAAGAACAATGGGTCTAACTTGACCAACTGGTTCCGCAATCTGAGAATCATTCTCGCTGGCGGACAAAAGGACTATGTCCTTGAGAAAGCGCTAGGTGACGCCCCTGCTGTAGATGCGCCGGCTGATGAGAAAGCTGTTTATCAGTCGTGCAAAGATGATTATGGTGTGATTAAGAGCACCATGTTGTTTGCTATGGAATCGGACCTTCAAAATCTTTTTCAGGAGTTCGCCAGGCCCTTTGAGATTCTTGAGAAACTGAAAACCATGTTTCAGACTCAGGCCCGTTCTGAGAGATATGAGATCTCTGAGAAATTCTTCAACTGCAAGATGGAGGAAGGGAGTTCCGTTAGTGAGCACGCCATTAAGATGTCGGGCTACACTCAACGCCTTGAGCAACTGGACTGCAAGATTCCAGAGGATCTCAAGATTGACAGAGTTCTGCAATCACTCCCTCCTATCTACAAAGGTTTTGTAGTTACTCATAATCATATTGGTTCCACTGATACGATCACCGAGCTCTTCGCTAAGCTGAAAGCTACGGAGGTGGACATCAAGAAAGATAATCATGTGTTGATGGTCAACAATCCCCCCAGCTTTAAGAAAGGTAAGGGTGCAAATAAGCCCTTCAAGAAAGGCAGCGGCAAGCACGTTGCCCCTGCTGAGAAGAAGCTCAAGTCTGGACCTAAGTCGGACACTGAGTGCTTCTATTGCAAGGACAAGGGTCACTGGAAGCGCAACTGTCCGAAGTACTTAGCGGACAAGAAGGCTGGCACCATCAAAGGTATATTTGATATACATGTTATTGATGTTTACCTTACTAGCGCTCGTTTTAGTGCCTGGGTATTTGATACTGGTTCAGTTGCTAATATTTGTAACTCAAAACAGGAGCTACGGAATAGACGGCGGCTAGCAAGGGATGAGGTGACGATGCGCGTTGGCAACGGATCATGAGTTGATGTGATGGCCGTCGGCACGCTCTCCTTAGTTTTACCTTCGGGATTAGTTTTAAACCTTAATAAATGTTATTATGTGCCTGCGTTGAGCATGAACATCATATCTGGATCGTGTTTATTGCAAGACGGTTATTCATTTAAATCGGAGAATAATGGTTGTTCTATTTATATGAGTAACATATTTTATGGTCATGCACCTTCTATGAATGGTTTATTTCTTCTGAATCTCTAAAGCAATGAAACACACATCCATAACATTGAGGCTAAGAGATGCAAAGTAGATAGTGATAATACGACTTATTTGTGGCACTGTCGTCTAGGTCATATTGGTGTAAAACGCATGAAGAAACTCCATTCTGATGGACTTTTGGAGTCTCTTGATTTTGAATCATTTGACACGTGCGAGCCATGCCTCATGGGCAAGATGATCAAAACCCCGTTTTCCGGAATGATGGAGTGAGCAACGGACTTGTTGGAAATCATACATACCGATGTATGCGGACCAATGAGTGTTTCGACGCGCGGTGGATATCGCTATTTTCTCACTTTTACTGATGACTTAAGTAGATATGGGTATATCTATTTAATGAAACATAAATCTGAAACATTTGAAAAGTTCAAAGAATTTCAGAACGAAGTGGAAAACCATCGTAACAGGAAAATTAAATTTCTACGATCCGATCATGGAGGTGAATATTTGAGTTATGATTTTCTCACGCATCTTAAAGCAAGCGGAATCGTTTCGCAACTCACGCCACCCGGAACACCACAGCGCAATGGTGTGTCTGAACGCCAGAATCGAACTCTATTAGATATGGTGCGATCAATGATGTCTCTTACAGATTTGCCGTTATCATTTTGGGGTTATGCATTAGAAACCGCTGCATTCACTTTAAATAGGGCACCATCTAAATCCGTTGAGACGACACCGTATGAACTGTGGTTTGGTGCTAAACCTAAGTTGTCGTTTCTTAAAGTTTGGGGATGCGAGGCTTACGTCAAGAAGTTGATGTCGGACATGCTCTAACCCAAAGCGGAGAAATGCGTCTTCATAGGATACCCTAGGGAAACTATTGGGTATACCTTCTATCACAGATCCGAAGGCAAAGTGTTTGTCGCAAAGAATGGATCCTTTCTTGAGAAGGAGTTTCTCTCGAAAGAAGTGAGTGGGAGGAAAGTAGAGCCAGCCGAGGTTATTGAACTTTCTCTTGAGTTGGAGAGTAGCGCAGCACCTGAAATTGTTCCAGTGCCGTCTGCACCAACAATAGAGGAAGCTAATGACGAGGATCATGATGCTTCAGACGATGCTACTACTGAACGTCGCAGGTCGACAAGGTCACGTGCCCCTCCTGAGTGGTACGGCAACCCTGTCTTAACTGTCTTGTTGGTAGACAACAGTGAACCTGTGAACTATGAGGAAGCAATGATGAGCCCAGACTCTGAGAAATGGCTAGAGGCCATGAAATCCGAATTGGGATCCATGAGCGAAAACCAAGTATGGACTTTGGTAGACCCTCCTAGCGACCGTAAGGCCGTTGAGTGCAAATGGATTTTCAAGAAGAAAACGGACGCGGATGGTAATTTTACTGCCTATAAAGCTCGACTTGTCGCGAAAGGTTTTCGACAAGTTCAAGGTGTTGACTATGATGAGACTTTCTCTCCCGTAGTGATGTTTAAGTCCATTCCGATTTTATTAGCAATTTCTCCATTTCATGATTATGAAATATGGCAGATGGATGTCAAGACTGCGTTCCTCAATGGAAACATTGATGAAGAGTTGTATATGATGCAACCCGAAGGTTTTGTCGATCCTAAGGATGCTGATAAGGTGTGAAAACTTCAGCGTTACATTTATGGACTGAAGCAAGCATCTCGGAGTTGGAACCTTCGTTTTGATCAAGTGATCAAGAGCTTTGGATTTTTTCCAAATTGCTACGAAGCTTGTATCTACAAGAAAGTGAGTGGGAGCTCAGTGACATTTCTAGTACTATATGTGGATGACATATTGATTATTGGAAATGACATTGGTATGATTAACAATGTGAAGAGTTATTTGAATAAATGTTTTTCAATGAAAGACCTAGGAGAAGCTGCTTATATATTAGGCATCAAAATCTATAGAGATAGACAAAGACGCCTAATAGCTTTAAGCCAAAGTACATACCTAGACAAGGTTCTGAAAAGGTTCAGAATGGATAAGGCAAAGAAAGGTTCAGTGCCCATGTTGTGAGGTAAGATATTGAGCAAGGCTCAGTCTCCAGCTACGGTAAACGATAGAGAAACCATGAGCAAAGTGCCATATGCCTCGGCCATAGGTTCTATCATGTATGCCATGCTGTGTACTAGACCGGATGTGTCCAATGCTCTTAGTTTGACGAGCAGATACCAAAGTGATCCAGGAGTGGAACACTAGACAACCGTAAAGAACATCCTAAAGTATTTAAATAGGACTAAAGAAATGTTCTTGGTCTATGGAGGTGATGAACAACTCGTCGTAAAAGGTTATATTGATGCTAGTTTTGACACCGACCCAGATGATTCTAAATCTCAGACAGGATATATTTATATTTTGAATGGACGAGCTGTGAGCTGGAGAAGCTGCAAGCAAAGCGTGATCGTGGGATCTATAGTAGAATCGGAATACATGGCTGCTGCATAAGCGTCAAGTGAAGGAGTTTGGATCAGGAACTTCATCACTGAGCTTGGTGTGGTTCCAAGTGCCTTGGACCCACAGGAGATATTGTGCGACAACACTGACTCCATAGCATTGGCTAAGGAACCAAGATATCATCCAAAGACCAAGCACATCAACCGCTAATTTCATATAATTCGAGATTATATATCAGATGGAGATCTGAAGATTTGCAAAGTACATACGGATCTGAATGTCGCAGATCCATTGACTAAACCTCTTCCACGAGCAAAACAAGATCAGCACCTCAATGCCATGGGTGTTAGATTGTTGCCAGATGTAAACTAGATTATTGACTCTAGTGAAAGTGGGAGACTGTTGGAATTATGCCCTAGAGGCAATAATAAATATGTTATTATTATAATTCTTGTTCATGATAAAGTTTATATTCCATGCTAGAATTGTATTAAGCGTAAACTTTGATACTTGTGTGGTTTATGAACAACACTGTGTCCCTAGTACGCCTCTATGGACTATCTCATTGATTAATGATGGTTAAAGTTTCCTAACCATAGACATGAGTGTCGATTAATAATGAGATCATGTCATTGGGAGAATGATATGATGGACAGACCCAACTTAAGCAGAGCAATTAGATCGTGTCATCGTGTTCATCCTTGCGAAGCTTTTATTATGTCAAATATTGTATTCCTTAGACCATGAGATAATGCAACTCCCTGGTATCGGAAGAAAGCTTTGAGGTCATCAAACGTCATCCTATGAGAGGGTGATCATAAAGATGTCTCTCAGGTGATCGAAAAGTACTTGTTGGGTTGTATGTATCGAGATGGGATTTGTCCCTCCCAAGTCGGAGAGATATACTTCGGGCCCACTTGGTAATCGATATCAACACCGCTTGCAAGCACGTGGTTAAGGAGTTAATCACAAAGTGATATCGGATTACGGAAGGAGTAAAGTACTTGCTGTGAACGAGATTGAACTAGGTATGCCGATACCGACGATCGAATCTCGGGCAAGTAAAATATCGCGCGACGAAGGGAATATATATATATATATGGGATTAATTGAATCCTGGCATCATGGTTCATCCGATATGATCATCGATGAATATGTGGAGTCAATATGGGTTTCCAGACCCCGCTGTTGATTATTGATAGAAGATCATGTCTGCATATTCTCGAACCCGTAGGGTCACACACTTAACGTGTCTCAACGCTACGATAGAATGGATAATTGGTTTAGGAGTTTTTGTTCGGAGTCGCGGATGAGATCCAGGACATCACGAGAGGTTCCGGAATGGTCCGGAGAATAAGATTCATATAAAGGAAAGCAGTTTTTGGATTTTGGAATTGTTTCGGAATGTTCGGTATTGTACTAGAAGGTTCTAGAAGCTTCCGGAGTGGGACCAACATGGCCCCACTTGTCGGAGGGGTGTGTGGGCCTACGAGGGAGTGCCCTGGCCGCATTGGGCCAGGGGCACAAGGCCCCATAGGCCCAGTCGGCCAAACCCTAGGGGAAACCCTAGGGAAACCTTCTAGAAGGAGGGGGAAAACTTGCCCCCCACTCTAACCCTTGGGGCCGCCGCCCTAGGGCTTGGAGGAGGGGCCAAGGGGGCCGGCCAGCCCCCTATATATAGAGGGTAGGGGCGCAGCCCTCCTCCCCCACTCCTTCAACCCTAGCCGCCATACTGCTGCCCTCCAGATCTCTCTCTCTCCCGACTGCGCGTAGGCGAAACCCTGCCACAGAAACTCTCCACCTTTGCACCACGCCGTCGTGTTGTAGATCCAATCTATCTCTCCACCCCACTTGATGGACCGAGGAAGTAGGAGACGTCGAGGTGCCGTACGTGTGCATCTCTCGGAGGCGTCGCCACTTGCGGCGTTGGATCGGATCGGATCGCGAGGAGGAGAAGGCTAGTACGAATACATCAACCACGTTCCATTGAACGTTCCGCTGTGCGATTTCTTCAAGGTTATGAAGATCTCATCTATCCCCCCTCGTTGTTTGCATCTCCTAGATTAGATCTTGGCTTCCCTGTTCGCATCCGTAGAATTTTTTTGATTTACTATGCTGCGAAACCCTTCAAAAAGATCCTATGAGATTCAATTGGGCAATACAACAATATACGTAGACCGCCATCCAACTGCATCTATGACTAGAATTCCACCTTCAGGTTATCATCCGAACCCACTCCAGTATTAATTTGCAAGCAACAGACAACTGTTTTAAGAAAAGTGTGTAAGGTAAACAATCCACTTGTTCCATGAACAAGAGACCGTTGTTTTCTCCCTAGTGGCAACAACACATCTACAACCGAAGAGAAATTTGTCACTTACCTTGGAAACTAGAGGCATGAACCCACTATCGAGCATAAATACCCCCTCTTGGAGTCATTAGCAACTACTTGGCCAAGATATCTACTAACAACAGAGAGCATGCAAGATCACAAACAACACAGACATGATAGAATCAATAAGAAAAAACCATTAATCAATTTGACATAGTAATCTCAATATCCATCGAATCCCCGCAAACACAACATGCATGATTACAAATAGATTATATCTTGATCATGAACGGAGCTCACAAGATCTATACATGAAAGCACAAGGAGGAGATACAACCATCTAGCTACTACATGGACCCGTAGTCCAAGGTGGAACTACTCACGCTTCATACCGGAGAAGAAGGCCTCCAGGACGATCTCCCCTATGGCAGGGTGCCGGGAAGAACTTCAGATCTCCCCCGATCTAGGGACGATGGTAGCGACGGCTATAGAAGGTTTCGTGGAGTTTTGATCGGGTGCCTAGGGTTTCCGTATCGGGGGCTTCTTATAGGCGAAGAGGCGAGGCAGGGGGGCCGCTAGGGGGCCACACCCTGCCCAGGCGCAGGTTGGTCCCACCTGCGCCTAGGGGGTTTGGCCGCCTTTTGGCGCCCCTCCGTCTCGTCTTCTAGATTCATGTCGCCAACGGTAAAATATTGACTTTGGATTTTGTCCCGTACAATTCTGAGAATATTGATTTTCTGCCTTTTTGGAACCAAAAACAGAAGAAAACATGCAACCGGAACTATGGCAACTTGTTAATATGTTAGTTCCATAAAAGATATAAAAACACCTCAAAGTGTAGACAAAGCAAAGCAAAGTAAATACTAAACAATCATGGATCATAAAAAAATATAGATACGTTTTCGACGTATCAAGCATCCCCAAGCTTAACTCCTTCTCGTCCTCGAGTAGGTAAATGATAAAATAATAATTTTTGAGGTGACATGCACCATCAAAACCAAGATCAAACCATTTGCAAACATTGAAAGCAGGGATCAAAGAACTCTAAACATGTGCATGAAAGATGGAGTTCTAACAATAAGACAAAGTAACTATGCATGCAACATGAAAGGCTACAAACAAAGATCATGAATAACATGCATTGAAAAACGTTTGTTTGTTTCACATATAGAAAACATGGCATAGTGGCATTCAACTTTGTCCCTCATAGAGTAGCAAATAGATGCATAGGACACCTTCAAAGTTCATAAGAGTGACTAGATACAAATAGCACAAGAACAAGTAATATCACAATATGCATCAATCAATAAGTTTTGGGACACTGCACACAATATGGCAACTATGCTCTCTTAATGGTGCCTAAAGGTAGAAGGTGGAGACTCAATATAATAGTGGAATAAATGCCCTTCATATAGGGAAGCAAGGATCTCAAGTTTCAAAAAGAGCTTCCAAAAATTATGGTACTTGTTAGCTTTCAGCCCTCATTGCCCCTATCATAAGCATCTTGAAGTGATTAAGGTTAAAGTGAACAAACTATGGAATATATGCTTGATGAAGTATAAGTTGGCAATCTCAAGTCCCTTGAATATGAGGGCCACACCTCATGCTACTCAACTATAGTCACCAATAAGTTTTTGTCATAGTAAGTACATGCGTATCATAGAGAACCGCCAACGGGGTACCCCTTTCACATGGTACATGAGCTATCCCATAACCAAAATAACAAGGCAAGCAGACAATGATCATCTCAGCGATCTTTTTATTTACTACGTGCATAACTTTTTATTGAGGATGCTTCACAGATACATCATTATGGTGATGCTGCAAGTTTCCACCATGATTAGGCATGGCTTAGGCTAGCGTCCCAGGTGTTTCTCTGACACAAAATACACAACTCCATGGACTTACAAGCTCCCTCTTTATTTCACACCGGTGACATCCATAGACAAGAGAGCATGATATCAACTGTGTACAAAGTACAAGTGCAATGTTGAAAACGTTTCTCATGACGGCATGGTTCTGCTAATTCCAATGTATAAGTGCAAGCATATACAACATAGATGACACAATGGTTCAAGTTTATTAGGGGCAAGTAATATAAAGTGTGCCATCAAGTTTGTGAGTGCTTTAATCACTAAGTTTTCACATAACAAAATAATTTTAATTGGAAGATAGCTGAAAACAAGAATATACTTGGAATGGTGTAACACACCATGCATAGGAGTTTATAGTGGACACTTTGGAATAACTTGGTTTCTTGGGAGTTGGAAGCATGAGTAGAGCTTACTCATACAAATGGAGGCTAGCAAAAGACTGGGATCAACCAACTAAGAGAGCAATAATGGCCATAATCATGCAGAGCAGCAAAACATTACTAATCAAAGCATAGAGTGGTACTACAAGTCAAGGACTAAATGATCATATAGGCTATGATGAATTGTTCATAGTCATAACATGGTGTGAGCATGCGCCAAGTCAACCCAAACAAAGCATCAAAGGAGAATACCATAATACTATGTTTTTGCATGCTAAAACAACACATAACTCTTTCAAGGCACATTAAGCAATCCCAATTGTTTGGAACAAGGCATGCTACAGCAATAATCACTAAGAATAAGGTCAAAAGAACACCTAGCATGTCATGCTAAAGTCTAAGTCACAGTCACTGCAAGCTCCTCTTGCACTTTCAAGCAAGAACTTTCTACTCCTTTCCAACACCAATCAACTTATTTGAAACAACAGAGCAAGAACGGGGTCCAAAATACTTTATTCAAGCAAACTAAGCAAACCAAATGAAAACTAAGACGCTTCAAGAACAACACAACAGTGCATGAAATAATAAAAACGAAGTGTCTAGAAAGAACTGAGCTTTTTATTGATGAAGAAGGGGATGCCTTGGGCATCCCCAAGCTTTGACGCTTGTACCTCCTGGATATTTCTTGGGGTGACACCGGGGTGGCATCCCCAAGCTTGAGCATTTTTCCATTCTTCATCTCATTACATCATTCTCTCTCTACACTTGAAATTTTCCTTCATATAAAACTTCACACAATCTTCATTAGCAACATTAGTGTATTCAAAATATAATAGACCTTTAGGTTTAGCTTTGGAACAGCAAAACTTTTCACTAAAAACACAAGGTACTGTAGCAACACCTTCAAAAATTCCAATTCCCCAAAAGAGAACTTAAAAAGGAATCAATAAGAAGCAAATGCAAATAATGGCAGAAATCTGTCAAAACAGACCAATAGGTAGAAACCGATTTTTTCAAAAATATTCTGTTGCTAAAATCAAAAAGTGTTGAACTAACGAAAGTTAGCTAACATACTGGGGGATTTGTTAATAAACTTTCAGATCAATCCGACTTACAGAGAATCCTCGCAATTTTTTATGGTGGAGGACAGAAATCTGTTATGGGACAACAACTCCCCAAATCTTACTTCCCTCTTATTAGAGGTCATTCTTGGCACAAAAAGCAAACAAAACGGATAAGGATAGGTCATTACTGAAGTAATAACTTCCAAGACTCAATAAACCTCTTGGGTTATCTCCCAACAAGTACTTTTCTTTAACGCATTTAAGTTAGATATGATAACTTAAGAAGATGCTCACATAAGAAATATGAATTGAAGCAAAAGAGAGCATCAAGAAGCAAATCCAAAACACATTTAAGTCTAACCCACTTCCTATGCATAGGAATTTGTATGCAAATATATTCACAAAGAACAAAGTGACATGCATAGGAAACTGAAACAAGAGTAACTTCAAAAATTTCAGCACATAGAGAGGTGTTTCAGTACCATGAAAACTTCTACAACCATATTTTCCTCTCTCATAATAATTTTCAGTAGCCTCATGAATAGACTCAACAATATATTTATCACATAAAGCATGCTTTTCATGATCTACAAACACATAATTTCTATCAAGCTCAAAAATAGTGGGATTAAAACCTTCACAGGTTTTACCCAAAGTAGATATTTCAAAAGGATCCACAGGAACATAACGTTCATCCTCCTTTGGTAAGCATGGGGGACAATCGAATAATGTAAGGGACAAAGATTTAATCTTATTAGAAGGTAGGCATGGGTAGATAATCCATTATTCCTCCTTTTGTTCATCACTCTCCTCCTCTTTTTCATCTAATGAGCTTCCAGTTTCAACAATTTCTTCTTCTATAGGTTCCTGCAAGGCATTAGTCTCTTCCATTTGCGGAAATCATCTACTAAAATATTCAAGAATGTAGCCATTTTATTCCTTGTAATTATCAAAGCAAAATTTAAGTATCTCATAAACCTCATGTTCATAAGGTGATCGGTATATTCAAGCAAACTGGCGAGTTCAAATGCACCCTTGAATGCAATAAATTCTTCAATTTGTTCCATATCATAAAAGTCATAATTTCCTTTAACATAAGAGGATATGGTAACATTATTATTATACTCACATTTAAAAGGGAGGTGTTTATACCTCCTACAGCAACAAGCTTTATCAAAGCAATAAGTAGCATTATAAGTAGAGCACACCTCTCTAGCAATAGTATTCAATTTATCAATTTGTTCCCATAGTTGTTTCCCTTTTTGTGAAAAACGGTGTTCCTTATAATAATTCTTTAGTTCTTCCATGAACCAACCTTGCCAATAAGAACTAGTTTCAAAGAAACCATCCATTGATAGAAAGCATGACCAAGCAAGGCAATAACAGACCACCAACAAGAGTAGGAACTAATTTTTTGTGTTTCTGATAAGAGAAGGCAAACCAAACTAAACTAAATTTTTTTGGAGTTTTTGATAAAAAGAGGCAAACAAAACCAAGCAAAATAAACTAAGAAAACTAAAAACAAAGTAAAGATAAAGGTTGAGGAGGACTCCCCTTGTGAAGACGTCCTTAGCCTCCCTGACAACGGCGCCAGAAAAAACCTTGATGAGTGAAACAACACTTTGTTGGGAGACCCCAAGCGGAAGGTATGATGCAGTACAACATGCAAGTTTCCCTCAGTAAGAAACCGAGGTTATCGAACCAGTAGGAGGAAGGAAACGTCCCAAAGGTGCTGCAAGCAACATGGAGACCTGCACAACACAAACTCAAGACTTTGCCCCAACTAACAGTGAGGTTGTCAATCTCACCGGTTGCTATAACAAAGGATTAACTGTATGGTGTGGAAGGTGATGAATGGTTTGCATCAAGTAAACAGTAACAGTGGAAGATGTATCAATGGTAAAGACTGGACCAGTGTCCATAGTTCACTAGAGGTGCTATACTTAGATAAACAACATGGCATGAAGGGTAAACAAATTACATCAGGGCAATTGACAGGAACTGAGCAAGGCATAACAATGCAATACCAGACAAAAAGATCCTATGAGATTCTATTGGGCAATACAAGAATATACATAAACTGCCATCCAACTGCATCTATGACTAGAAGTCCACCTTCAGGTTATCATTCGAACCCCCTCCAGTATTAAGTTGCAAGCAACAGACAACTGCTTTAAGCAAAGTGTGTAAGGTAAACAATCTACTTGTTCCATGAACAAGAGACCGTTGTTTTCTCCCTAGTGGCAACAACACATCAACAACCGAAGAGAGTTCTGTCACTTCCCTTGGAAACTAGAGGCATGAACCCACTATCGAGCATAAATACCCCCTCTTGGAGTCACTAGCAACTACTTGGCCAAGATAGCTACTAACAACGGAGAGCTTGCAAGATAACAAACAACACAAACATGATAGAATCAATAAGACAAAACCATTAATCAATCTGACATAGTAATCTCAATATCCATCGGATCCCCGCAAACACAAGATGCATGATTACAAATAGATTAGATCTTGATCATGAACGGAGCTCACAATATCTAGACATGAAAGCACAAGGAGGAGATATAACCATCTAGCTACTACATGGACCCGTAGTCCAAGGTGGAACTACTCACGCTTCATACCAGAGAAGAAGGCCTCTGGGATGATCTCCCCTACGGCAGGGTGCCGGGAAGAACTTCAGATCCCCCTGATCTAGGGACGATGGTGGAGGCGGCTACAGAAGGTTTCGTGGAGTTCTGATCGGGTGCCTAGGGTTTTTGTATCGGGGGATTTTTATAGGCGAAGAGGAGAGGCAGGGGGGCCTCCAGGGGGGCACACCCTGCCCAGGCGCGGACTGGTCCCACCCACGCCTAGGGGGGGTCTGGCTGCCCTATGGCGCCCCTCCGTCTCATCTTCTGGCTTCGTGTCGCCCACGGTAAAACATTGACTTTCGATTTTGTCCCATCCAATTCCGAGAATATTGATTTTCTGCCTTTCTAGAACAAAAAACAGAAGAAACCAGGCAACTGACACTGTGGCAACTTGTTAATAGGTTAGTTCCAGAAAAGATATAAAAACACCTCAAAGTGTAGACAAAGAAAAGCAAAGTAGATACTAAACAAACATGGAGCATAAAAAATTATAGATACATTTCCGACGTAACACATTCAAAGTATATTCTTGTTTTATCTATCTTCCAAATTAAACTTGTTATGAGAAAATTAGTGATTAAAGCTCTCACAAACTTGATGGCACACTTTACTTCCTTGTACCTAATAAGCTTGAACCATTGTGTCATCTATGTTGTATATGCTTGCACTTATAAGTTGGCAATTAGCAGAACCATGCTATCATGGGGAATGCTTTCAACACCTGTACATATTACCCAGTTGATATCATGATCTTTTGTTTATGGATGTCGGCGGTGTGAAATAGAAGAAGATCCTGTAAGTTCATGGAGTATTATATATGTATTAGAGAAACGCCTGGGAGGCTAGCCTAAGCCATGCCTAATCATGGGGGAACTTGCAGCATCACCATAGTGAGCAATCTATGAAGCATCCTCAGAAAAAAATATATAGAAAAAAAGAGAAGAGAAAAAAATGCACCATGCTCATGGTAAATAAAAGGATCGCTGAGGCAAGGGGTACCCCGTTGACGGTTCTCTATGATACACATATACTTACAATGACAAGAACTTGCTTGTGACTAAAGTTGAGTAGCATGAGGAACAGCCCTCGTACTCAAGGGACATGAGATTGCCAAATTATGATTTTTCAAGCATATACTCCATATTTGTTTTACTTTAACCTTAATCACTTCAAGATACTTATGATAGGGTAATAAGTACCATAATTTTTGGAAGCTCTTTATGAAACTTGAAATCCCTGCTTCCCAGTGAAGGGCATTTCTTCTTACTTTTATATTGAGTCTCCACCTTCTATCTTTATGCACAAATTAAGAGAGCATAGTTGTCATTCTTAGTTTTATGTGCATTGTCCCAAAACTTATTGCTTATTCATAATATTGATATTGCTTGTTCTTGAACTATTTGTATCTAGTCACCCTTATGAACTTTGAAGGTGTCCTATGCATTTATGTTTTGCTACTCCATGAGGGACAAGCTGAATACCACTATTGTTATGTTTTCTATATGTGAAACAAACAAACGTCTTTCAATGCATTGTTATTCATGATCTTTGTTTATATCCTTTCATGTTGCAACATATTTGCTATGTCTTATTGTTAGAACTACATCTTTCATTCTCATGTTTAGAGTAATTTGATCCCAGCTTTCAATGCTTTGCAAATGGTTTGATCGAGATTGTGATGGTGCATGTCACCTCAAAAATTATTATTTTTATCACTTACCTACTCGAGGACGAGCAGGAGTTAAGCTTGGGGATGCTTGATACGTCGTAAACATATCTATAATTTTTGATGTTCCATGCTTGTTTAGTATCAACTTTTTTATGTTTTGTCTACACTTTGAGGTATTTTTATACATTTTCTGGGACTAACCTATTAACAATATGCCGCAGTGCAAGTTGCATGTTTTCTGCTGTTTTGGGTTTCAGAAAAGCTAGTAAGGAATATTCTCGGAATTGGACGGGACAAAAGCTAAAGTCAATATTTTACCGAAGAGAACACATAGTCTGGAAGGGAGACGAAGTGGGGCCACGAAGCGGCCACACCCTAGGGCGGGGTGTCCTGGGGGGCACTAGCCCTAGGTGTGGGCCCCTCGGGTGGCCCCTGCCTCGTCTCTTCGCCTATAAAGTCACCTCGATGCAGAAACCCTAGGGACCCGATCAAATCTCCACGAAACTGTCTGTAGCTGCCGCCACCATCGTCCCTAGATTGGGGGGGATCTGAAGCTCTTCTCGACACCCTGCCGAAGGGGAGAGATCATCCCGAAGGCCTTCTTCATCACCATGCCAGCCTCCGGTATGATGCGTGAGTAGTTCACCCTTGGACTATGGGTCCATACAGTAGCTAGATGGTTGTTTCTCCTCCTTTGTGATATCATGTTTAGATCTTGTGAGCTCCGTTCATGATCAAGATCATCTATTTGTAAGCATACATGTTGGGTTTGCGTGGATTCGATGGATATTGAGATAATATGTCAGATTGATTATTGATTCTATCATGTCTGTGTTATTTGTGATCTTGCATGTTCTCCGTTGCTAGTAGCTATCTTGGCCAAGCAGATGCTTGTGACTCCAAGAGGGAGTATTTATGCTCGATAGTAGGTTCATGCCTCTAGTAATCTAGGAAAGTGACAGAAATCTCTAAGGTTGTAGATGTGTTGTTGCTACTAGGGAGAAAACAACAATCTTTTGTTCATGGAATAATTGTATTGTTTATTTTACACACATTGCTTAATGCAATTATCCGTTGCTTGCAACTTAATACTGGAAGGGGTTCGGATGATAACCTGAAGGTGGGTTATTAGTCATAGATACAGTTGGATTACAGTCTATGTTTGTTGTTGTAATTCCCAATCAAATCTCATAGGAGTCTTGATGACTAGTATTTGCATTATTATGTTTTCTCAATCTGTCAATTGCCCCGTTGTAGTTTGTTCATCCATCATGTTATCTATCTTAAGGAGAACACCTCTAGTGAACTATGAACCCAGGTCCAATCTTTATCATTGATACATCATCTACTATTATCGTTTACTTTCTACAAGCAACTACTATCTTCCACACTATACGTTTAATTCTTTGTTTTTAGAAAACCGGTGAGATTGACAACCTCACTGTATGTTGGGGCAAAGTCTTGAGTTTGTGTTGTGCAGGTTCCAAGTTGTTAGCAACACCGTGGATTTGTTTCCTTCCTCCTACTGGTTCGATAACCTTGGTTTCATAACTGAGAGAAAACTTACTGCTGTGCTCTTCACACCTTCCTCTTGGGGTATCTCAACGAAGCTCTAAAGTGATCTGAGCCGCATCAGTATCAAGCATGTTGATGTACAATATGGTTAGATCCTTATGCCTTATTATTATTTGAACCTGTAGAAGTTGGATCTAACTTTACTTGGATCTCTGGCAAATGAATGTATCAGGAAATTGCTTCTGTTATCACCAAAGACCTTCACCTCATGAATTTCATGTTGTGTGATTGAAGGGAGTACAACTGTTTTAGAATATGTACTGTTATTTGTGATGTCATCTTATCGATGTTTGACATGGATAAACTAAAGATGCACAAAATGCATGTCATACAGAATTGAATTTCCATTTTTTGTGACAGTGAACTGAATGTCATCTTTATTTCTGAATATATATAGATACTGGTTGAACTTTAAAGTTTGGTCTGTGCACATTTGGTGAAATTTGATATGGCTTAGCTCTAGAAACTATGTATTATTACAAATATATAGAAGTTTTATAAATATTGTCACTTTTCATTGAAAAAATTAAATCATTGGATCACATGAAGGTTGAGCTGCAAGAGATAAGTAAGACGATATTTTAGGAATGCACATTAGATGTACAGCTGATCATCGTGTCACATGTGGAAAGTTAATAATAACTCTCTTTAGTGCTCCAGCCATTCCACAATTTCATGTCATACTTTGTCACATAAAATTTGTAATTTCGTACAAGTTTAATAAGCATTTTGGTCACGTCTTGTACTGTATATTGTACTTAGCTTATGGCAACTATCTTTTATCTAATTGATTTTAACATTGCAGAAATTTTAAGTAATATTTTGTCATGTATGCTAATTGGTTGTTTCATTTAGCCCGTTCTGTATCCACGTAACCATAGAAAAAACATCAACTAATTCCTGAAAATATTGAGTTAACAGGATCCGATAGTTCAGGGGATCTTCGTCTCTCAAACTTTTAGTTGACAGATTATTTTGGTCATCTCTGAAGAATGGGTGTTGAACGAATGCTCACTCTTTTGGTCTCTTGTTTTTCTCATGAGTTCTCCTATGGAAGTGATAATCGCTAGACTTGGCAAAACCATGAAAAAGTAGCTTACTATGGTTGGTATGCAATTTATGGAGAACGAGGATGTCGTGTGATTCTCCTTAAAGTTGAAACTCTTCTTAATCCGGATGCACTGCTTGTAGGCTTGTAGACCATTGATCAATGCATAGTCTATACCTTCTCTACCATAACAGTCCCATTGTTCCTAGCATCTGGTCAGTGCCCAACTCCATCCACGTGTACTGGCGGCGGCGGCAATATAGAGTGGCCACCGGGCTCCATCCCCATCTACTAGCAGAAGGAGAGGTGAGTGTTGGTGACATGAGAAAGGATCCAAGTGAAATGCGGGGAAGGAGGCGGCCTTGGGCCAAACAGGGACGAGGAGTAGGTAAGACAATGCTTTGCTTTGTCGTGCAGTGGGATTAAAGGAGGGATGTATAAAAGGAGAAAAGCTTGCTATGTGTATGACAAATTTCATACAATTTGTGTATGATGTATAGATCCTACCGTGTAGTCGTTTGCTCAATAGGACGAGGACCACCGGATTGCTTGTCAGATGCAGATCGGATCATAGTAAATACTTTCTATGTGCCACAATATAAGGCATAATAAATAGAACCCTTATATTATCTAAACCTAATAATAAAGAACGTAGCGTTTCTGTCCACCGTCCGTCATATAGAATTGCCTCTGTAGTTCGGTGGTATTTACAGGCACTGCCACTGCTTAGTCAACTTCCTCTTCGCTCCGCTTCCGCCGCTTCCTCACGCGAGACAGAGGAAAAGAGGTCGCCACCAGACTCCTCGCTCGCGTTCTACACCTCTTCGGCCTCGACAACACCACCCACAACGCCATGGCCCGGTAATATAGATACAGTTGTTGCGCTCCCTCTTTCCCTCTCTACCCTCCTGCCCTCCTGCTCCTTTCTAGGTCCATGAGTCCACGAGGCTACCGTCAGGATCCAAATCCCTTTTTCGGGCGAGAGTGACGAGCGGCCGGAGCATTGCAGGAACCAGGTGCCGAGGTGGAGCTTGATCTATGGGCCAGCGGGAGGCGGACGTGCTCGTGGCCAACCGGCGTCACCAGCTTGCCGTTGTCGTCAATGTATACACGGCCGAGGTCGGATGTGGCAGTCGTACACGCGGAGCTTCCAGGCCTTGATGCCGCGGTGCCGCAAACGCATTGCTCGAGTCGATCTCACCGCAGCGGCCGGCTGTGGACAAGCTCGCTATAATTTCTTCTGGTAATCACTCGCTCTCGCTGGATCTGAGCAGCAGTGAGAAAGGGGGGATTTTTTTGGGGTCTATGGAAGAATAAGAGCGTTGACCAGCCTAGGTTACATCGCAAGAACGTGGCATGTCCAGATTTTTTTTTTGCGAGGCAGATTATCCTTTCTTTATTGTATTATTATTATTACTCCTATCCATAGCCAGGACCTGGTGTAAACCAAAGGGGATGAGCGCTCGAGATTTTTTCATTTTGCTTGCATGCAGATTTGGGTGAGATGGGGAAGCGGCAATGGCGCAGGGCGGTGCGCTCGAAAAGAGGGCCGTCGGCGTCGTCTTGCAGAGTTTGCGGCGGCGACGGGGAAGCGGCGGTGCTCCAGGCTTGAGATGGGGGAGAGCGTCGGGCGGCGCGAGCCAGGCTCAAGGGAGGCGGCCCGCTCGGGAGAGGAACGAGGAGGAAGGAGCTCCAGGGAGAGAGGCGACGGCGCGGGGGTTGGTGAGGACGAGACATGAAGGTGGGGATCGATGGAGGAGGCATGTGTCCATCGTGTGCCCGCGGGGTCGTGTCACATGTCGGGTGCGGTCTGGCTACATGCGTGGTGGAGTGCGCGTTCTGGTGGGCTGAATAGACCCACCTCGGTTATTTTCACCAAGTTCTACCGGTTCATATACTTCGACAAGCTTCCTGTAAATATCAACAAAGCAACTCGGAAACATCAATTACTCGAGAGATTGACGTCAAGTGATCAGAAAGGAATCGCTGACTTGGGCCATCGAGATTGACGGGATGGTTGACATGCAAAAAGGTTGCCAAGCCAAATCAGGAACAACAAGCAGCTCCCTGATTAAACGAAGGAACGTGGGCATGATTAAAGATGAGATTTGCAGTCTAAGTAAAAGTTGGCTAAAACGTGATTAAAGATGAGATTTGCCGTCTAAGTGGCAAGTTGCCTAAATAGGATTTGTGGCATGATTTGAATAATTATAATTGGAAGTGAGGGAGTTGCCTAAATGGGATTTGTGGCATGCTTTGAATAATTATAAATGGAAGTGAGGGGCAGACCATGGTTTGAAAAAATGAAAAGAGCGTTATTAGCTATCTCCAGCGAATGATCTTCTACTTTTGATAAAATAGTCATCTAATTTATTTCTCAATTGTGTCTGATCTTTATTTTTCCATCGAAAAAGTTTTGTCTTCCGGTGCAACGCACGGGTTGTTTGCTAGTTATATCTTATATTTTTTAACTCGTGTGTCGTGGGAATGGTCACGGCAGATGCTGCAATCGGCAGCGAGTAGTAGAACAAGGGGCAAGGGCGGCCAGCCATCTGCGATGCGAGATGAGGGCGAAGACACAGGGGTTTACCCAGGTTCGGCCCCGGGGAGGGTAAAGACCTACTCCTGCTAGATTGTATTATGAAGATGGTACAATGGGCGAGCTCGGCGGCTAAGCGGCGAGTCGCTTGGGTGTATGAGGGAACGTATCTCTACACGCCCTGTAGGGAGGTTTATATAGGCTCACCTCCCCTAGGGTTTACATATCTCAACCGAATCAGTTAAAGCTTCGGTACTCGTTTAACCTAGTCCGACTGGGCCTATCTACTCGCCTGTGCCTTCAGCTTCCAGTCGCTTGGATCCTCACTGGGCTTCGATCCAGTCACAGTCTTGCAGGCCCACTCGCCAGTTCTTGGGCCAGTCGGAAACGTCCTGCTGGGTATACCCCGGTAGGCATATCCCCATTAGTAGTCCCCGAGGCCGTCGTTGATTAGGCGCAGGTGGCTGCTGGCAGTTGGAGTATACGGCTTCAGAGTAGACATCCAGTCGAATCGTCAGCGGGCTCCTGTATAAAGGAGAAAACTAATCATCCAGATCGCAGCTTTGGCGAGTCGAGTCGGCGCAACATTGTCGGGTCGGCGAGCCGAGTGGCTGAAGTTGGACCGTTAAACGTGGTCAAACTAGCCGTTGGGGTAATCCAACGGTAACTTTTGGCGTAATCACCGCGCAGTAACGGTTTCCTGATTTGGCGGGTAACATCCGCTATATAAGGGGAATGGCAGGCGATCAGAGAACCACCTTCTCACCATTTCCTCCTACTGCGCGCATTTTCGCCTCCCTTCGCATCGCGACCCAGCCGACCAGAAATCCCCCGACCCCCAACAAATCTCTCCGCCATGGCCCTCTCCACCGAGCCTTGGGGTAGATCTAAGTGCACGAGGGCGCAACTGGCTTCCTTCGAGGAGGCCGGGATCTTGCGAGCCGGCTGCTGGAGCATCCCTGCGGCCGGAGAGACGACCCCGAATCCGTGAGAGAGAGAATTCATCTGTTTCACCAGCCATCTTGAACGGGGGCTAGGGTTCCCCACGTCCCTGTTCTTTCGGCGCTTCTGCGCCTAATACGGGATCCAGCCATCAGATCTGGGTCCCCACAGCATCGAACATCTCGCCATCTTTGTGGCGTTCTGCGAGTGCTATTTGGGCTGCTGGCCCTACTTCCCTCTATGGCAAGATCTGTTCCACGGACGGATCAGCCGCGAGGAGGCGGGCGGCCCAATGCTTGCCGCGGGCGGCCTGACCTTCCAGCTGAAGTCAAAGGCTTCATTCTTCGACTTGATGCTGCTCTCCAAGGCAGCGAGCGACTGGAAGAAGTCGTGGTTCTATGTTGCCGAGGAGACCCCGGAGGGCGAGACGGCGATCCCAAGGTACTCCGCCAACCGGTCTGAACCGCTCCGTCTTCAAGCCGGCAAGCTCCGCAGCGACCAGCGGATGGTCGTGGACGAAATGCTCTAGACCATCCGCGGTCTGAAGAAGAAGGGCCTCCAGGCGATCAACCTGTACAATTGCTGGCTCGGGCGGCGGCTCGTCCCGCTGGCTCGGCGCGAACACTACATGTACCAGTACACCGGCCGAGAGGACTCGACGAAGTCCTGCCTCGACGGGTGGAATCTCGAGGACTACACCGCAGCGCTGAAGAAGATCACCCAGGCGGTGTACCTGGACGCACAATCTGGGGTCGCCCCTTACACCGCAAAGCACCCAGCCCCAACGGTAATCACCTCGCTTCATTCGCAGTCGCAGTATTTGCAGCCGCGGTAACTCTAATTTCATCTTGCATTCTTTGCAGCTGTTCCAAGTGGTGGAAGGATAGCTCCCGCCTTCGGACGACGAGAATTCAAGCTCGTCCATCCAAGACATGGGCGAGTCGCCTCCCACCAAAGGCGATTGCGGGAGCGACGAGATCAATGACGACGACGAGTCCGAAGAGGAGGTCGCCCCGTTAGTTCGCAAGACCCGCGGGCAACGGCAGCGTGAGCTTGAGGCGAGTAAAAGCCTCGAGCATCACGATGACGACGAAGAACTTCCGGAGACCACCTCGCGCCGCCAGGCTACTCCGTCGAAGAAGAAGAAGAAGAAGGAGAAGGAGGCAAAGGCCCTTCCGAAGAGGAAGACGAAGCCGACGAGACCGGCCTCGCCGCCACACTCGGCGAGCAGTTCTGACGCCCCCAGCCCGGCCAAGGACGAGGCGCCGCCGACGACAGCCGTGCTGGACACGGCCGCCGTCGAGGTGCCGCTGGCTTCAATGCCTCCACCATTCGCCCCAGTCTCTGGGCTGGGGGATGCTCCGGCTGTGGCGGCTTCGCCTCGCAGGGAGGCTCCTGCCGAAGATATCCCAGAGGCTCCGGTTGCGGCCTCAACGACGAAGAAGCCGTCCGTGTCTTGGGCACGCGACGTCCTGGAGATGGGGCTCTGTCGCCAACTGGGCCCTGAACTGGAGAAGCCGGCCAGCCTCCGCAGAGGGCTACGCTTTATTCCAGTCGCCAAGTGAGTACCCTCACCCTCCTTTGTCTTCCATAACCGCTTGAGTTGTCTTTGTTTACACGATTGATGTACAGGACCGGAGTGAAGAGGATGGGCCACCCGACCGTAGCTAAGGTGCCACCCGTCTCCAGCGAGGAGGATCCTTCCCGTAAAAGGAAGGCGGACGAGGTCGTCGTCCCTACAGATGGCAGCAAGAAGGCCAAGGGTGATGACGTCGTCACGATCTCTGACGATACAGCGGTCGCGCCGATTGAGCCCGCAACAGAGGCGGCCGCGTCCACGAAGGAGGGTGCTCCCTCGCCTGGAGTGGCCGTGCCGACCTCCTTCGAGGCGGGTGCCTCCATCGCGACATTCCCGCGCTTCATGGCCAAAGCGGCCACGGCGAGTGGAGCTTCGCCATCGAGCCGTGCACATGGGGTCGCCGATGCGGAAGTCGACCAGCGTCGTGGGTACACGCCAGCTCTCCTCGCATCCGTGGATGCGATACAACTCCATGGTATGCTTGGCGCAGCCATCCAGGTATGTCCAGTCCCCGAGGGTCAGGTCGGTGTTTTGCAGCGGTCTGATCCTTTAAGCACCTTGTTATTAGTTTTCGCGTCTAGTCCCGGAGTGCGCACTCGCTGAATTTCAGCGGGTGGGCACTTAGGATTTTTTGATTGCCAGTCCCCGAGTGCGCACTCGCTAATTTTTAGCGGGTGGGCACTTAGGATCTTTTGATTGCCAGTCCCCGAGTGCGCACTCGCTAATTTTAGCGGGTGGGCACTTAGGATTTTGCTTCGGCTAACTGTTTGACTGATTGTGCAGGGTCTGCAACGTGAATCAGCTGACCGATTGGCAGCGAAGCACCGCGCAGAGAAGGAACTGGCCACCGTCCAGGAAGCGAATATGGGGCTTCAAGTGGTTGCTGCGAAGGCGGATGAAGCTCGCCAGGGACTTGTCCCCGCGGGTGAATTGGCAGCTGCGCACTCGGCTCTGAGCTCAACTGAAAAGCGGATCGCCGATCTCGAGCGCGAGCTGCGAGAGGCGAAGGAGGAAGTGAGCTCAGCTGATGGGCGAGCCAAGGCCGCCATTACGGCCGCCGAAGAGGATCGCAAAGTGTCGGACGCCCTTGTTGCTGGGCTTCAGGACGACCATACTGCGCTTCAACGCTTCATCACGGATCTCGCCCGCCCGCTGATTGGTAAATGCGCTTGCCTCTGCCAGTAGCTTGTGCTGTTTGTGATGTCCAATGCACTCACTGATGTTCTCTGCTCGTAGGTCGCATCATTGATAGCGCGGAAGAGGTGAGCTCGCTCGACGCGCGGCAGTGTGTGGGCATGCTCGTTGATTCGGCGACATTGTCGGCGACGTGCATCCGAGCGTACCTCCAGGAGATATCACCCATAGAGGTGATTCCCAGCGACCTCGTCGAGGTGTGGAAGTACTTGGAGAAGGCACCCTCGGTAGTTGAGTTCATGACGCGGTCGGCGTTTCGACGCGGAGCATCAACGGCGCTGAGCCGTGGACTTGCTCACTTCCCAGAAGACTTTGACCTCGATGACGTGACGAGCGGCTACCCTTCGTCGACTGGCGCGGTGGAGCTTTCCGAGGTGCTAAAGTTGAAGGACCACGCCGCGGTGTACTCAGAGCGTGTCTGGGCAATGGGCGACCTCCTTCCCTACCAGGAGACAGTTGTCGCGCCCAACGACCCTGAGCTGCCGCATCGGGATTTCAAGGTCGAGCATCCTTTCCGCGCGACGATGGCGGGTGAACTGACGACGTACCCGTCAAACCCATACACGCCGTTCATCCGCAGTCGTCGGGGTGTTGGCGAGTCGTCGTCGAAGCCTGCAGAGTAGGGTAGTTTGCCCTGAAGCGTTAGTAGCAGGTCTGCCGTATGGGCATATTTTGTAATGTGAGACAATGCGATATGCTTTTGAATGAGACATCGTGTCTGTGTTGGAATTTGTCATGTGTTTTGTGATTGTGGCTTGAACGAGTCCCCGAGCGCGTCCGCCCTTTTTGTGGGGTTTACCTCGTGTATGTTATGTTTGTTGTTTTTGAATGTTTTGTTATTGTGGTCTACTCGCCCGGACTCGAAAAACCAGTCGCATGGCGACTCCCTTGAACGCTCTATACTTCACCGTTTTCCCTTGCGCGAACGGGGTCGGGTGGCCGAGTCCCCGAGCATGGTACTTGGTTGTTCTAGGTGCGACTCGAGGGTGGTTGAGGACTTGGCGCGTTGGTTTGGGCGCATCACTCCTGCCTGGCCCGTTGGGCCAGTCGCGTGGCGAGTCCTGGGCATGCTCTCTTACTTGGCATCTTCCCTAGCCGCTCGCGATGAACTGGTCGTCAGTCCCCGAGCGTGGTACTTAGCCGTTCGAGTTGCCATGCCGAGGATGCAGAGGATCATGGTTGCTGTAAGAAGCGAAGGCAGTTGTCTTGGCTCGTAAAGCCAGTCGGGCTAGGCGACTCCAATGGGGCTCCGGGTAGGCGTTTTTCGTGGACGATGCAAGACCTGAGGTTACTCAGTGCTCTTGCATCGCACTACTTAGTCGTGCCGATCGCTGTGCCAAAGGTTGACTTCTGCGGTTAGCTGGACGCTGTTATTACGAGTGCGAGTGGCACAAGACATGGAGAGTAGGCGCAATTTTCGGTAACCAATTCTTTTTATTTCACAGCAACTGGAGAGTACATATGTGGGGTTCTAGGGGTAGAACTTCCGTAGGAGGTTTACATTCCATGGTCGCTTGACGTCAAGCTCGCCGTCCCCGCGGACGTCGATGAGGTAGTAGGCGTCGTTGCCCAGTACTCGCCCGATGGCGAATGGTCCCTCCCACGGAGGGGAGAGCTTGTGCATGCCCTTCTTGTCCTGGACGAGGCGCAACACCAGGTCGCCTTCCTGGAAGGTGCGAGTTCTCACCCGTCGGCTGTGGTAGCGGCGGAGTCCCTGTTGGTAGATGGCGGTGCGAGACCGAGCGAGGTCACGTGCCTCGTCGAGCTGATCGACTCCGTCTTGGCGGGCGAGCTCGTTTGCAGCCTCCGTGTAGTGGACGACCCGTGGCGAGTCGTGCTCGAGATCGGTGGGCATGACTGCCTCGGCGCCGTACACCATGAAGAAGGGGGTAAATCCTGTCGACCTGTTGACCGAAGTGCGGATGCCCCAGATGACGGAGGGTACCTCCTCGACCCAGCACCCGGCGGTGCGCTCGAGTGGTACTTGGAGTCGCGGCTTCAGGCCATGGAGGATGCTTTGGTTGGCCCGTTCCACCTGGCCGTTGGACTCCGGGTGGGCGACCGACGCAAGGTCGAGCCGGATGTGGTGCTCTTCGCAAAATTCAGCCATGGCTCCTTTGGCGAAGTTGGTGCCGTTGTCCGTGATGATGTTGTTTGGGAACCCGTAGCGATATATGAGCTCGCGTAGGAATTTAGTGGCGGTCTTCCCGTCGCATTTCCGAACTGGCTTGGCCTCCACCCACTTTGTGAATTTGTCGACCGCGACCAGCAGGTGGGTGTAGCCGGAGGGAGCTTTCTTGAAGGGACCTACCATGTCCATGCCCCACACGGCGAATGGCCAGGTGATGGGGATTGTTTTGAGCGTTGAGCTCGGCACGTGCGTCTGGTTGGCGTACTTCTGGCATCCGGCGCACCGCTGGACAATGTCTACAACATCGGCGTGTGCGGTGGGCCAGTAGAAGCCGTGTCGCATAGCCTTGGCGACCAGAGAGCGGGCGCCGGCGTGGTGGCCGCAGTCGCCGAAGTGGATATCGTGGAGGATCTTGCGTCCTTCGGCGGGTTGGATGCAGCGTTGGAACACGCCGGTGACGCTGCGCTTGTGGAGCTCGCCGTCGATGATGGTGTAGGACTTGCATCGGCGGGCGACCATCCGAGCGTCCGTCTCGTCAGCCGGCAAGGTGCCAGCCTCCAGGTAGGCGATGTAGGGCTTGGTCCAGTCGTCTGGCTCGATGACGAGTGCGACCAGGGCTGCCTCCGGCTGTAACGGGACTCCGATGTCGATCTCCTTCGGGGGAGAGACTGATGGCTTGGTTATTGTGTCGAGGAAGACACCGGCGGGTGGTGCGAGTCGAGCCGACCCAATGCGAGAGAGGGCGTCGGCCTCCTCGTTCTTCCGCCTGTCGATCCACTAGACGGAGTAGCCTGTGAAGTGTCCGTCCAGCTTGTCCACTGCTTGGCGGTATGCCGCCATGGTGGGGGAGACGGCGTCGCAGGTGCCAGCGACTTGCCCTGCGACGAGGTCGGAATCTCCGTAGCAGCGTAGACGGTTGACATTCATCTCCTTGGCAGCTCGCATGCCGTGGAGTAAGGCCTCGTACTCGGCCATGTTGTTGGTGCAGGGCGTGAAGTCGAGGCAGAGGACGTAGAGGAGCTTGTCGCCCTTTGGTGAAGTTAGTACGATCCCAGCGCATGCGCCGTCCACGTTCTTGGAGCCGTCGAAGTGCAGGCTCCAGTAATGGAGGTATGGCAGCTTCTCTCGCTGCTGGGCCTCTTCCCAGTCGGCGATGAAGTCCGCTAGGGCCTGCGACTTGATCGCTTTTCGTGGCTCGTATTTGATGTTGTGGACGCCGATCTCGATGGCCCACTTGGCGACCCGCCCGGTCGCCTCGCGGTTGCGGATGATGTCTTGCAGTGGTGCTGAGGAAACGACCGTGATCAGGTGCTCCTGGAAGTAGTGCGGCAGGCGCCGTTGAGCTCTGAAGACCGCGTATACCAGCTTTTGGTACTGCGGGTATCGCTGGCGCGACTCGGTGAGGACCTCGCTGATGTAGTACACCGGTCGCTGTACTGGCCGCTCCTTTCCTTCCTCTGGTCGTTCGACGACCATGGCGGCACTGACGACGCGCTCGGAAGCCGCGACGTAAAACAGCATGGGTTCTTTGTCGGTGGGTGCGGCGAGTAGTGGTGCGGCGAGTAGCACCTTCTTGAGGTCGCGGAGCGCGTCATCCGCCTCCTTGTCGCACTGGAAGGTGGGGTTCTTGCGCATCAGGCGGTATAGGGGCATCGCCTTTTCGCCCAGGCGAGGGATGAAGCGACGGAGAGCCGCTACTCGTTCGGCAAGTTTCTGGACGTCGCGCAGGCACTCGGGTTTGCCGAGCCGGGCGATCATGTCGATCTTCGTGGGGTTCGCCTCAATCCCTCGCTTGGAGACGACGTACCCCAGTAGTTGTCCTGCTGGTACACCGAAGGTGCATTTGCCTGGGTTGAGCTTTATCTTGTATTTTCGTAAGTTGGCGAATGTTTCCGCCAGGTCGGCGAGTAGGTCACCCTGGCGAGCGGACTTTACGACCACGTCGTCGATGTAGACGTGGATGTTGCGGCCAATTTGGATCGCGAGGCATTCTTGCATGCACCGCTGGTAGGTCGCTCCGGCGTTCTTGAGGCCGAAGGTCATGGCGGTGTAGCAGAAGGCTCCGAATGGCGTGATGAACGTCGTCTTCTCCTCGTCCTCGATGGCCATTTTAATCTGGTTGTACCCGGAGTAGGCGTCGAGGAAACAGAGCGACTCCGAGCCTGCGGTTGAATCGATTATCTGGTCGATCCGCGGGAGGACGAACTGCTCCTTTGGGCAGGCGCTGTTCAAGTTTGTGAAGTCGATACACATCCTCCAGGTCCCGTTCTTCTTCTCGACCAGGACTGGGTTTGCCAGCCACTTGGAGTATTTGATTGGCCGGATGAAGCCTGCAGCGAGTAGACGCTGCACATCCTCGGTGATTGCTCGGCGGCGCTCTGCATTGAAGGGCCGCAGCGACTGTTTGACAGGTCGCACTTTGGGGTCGGCGTTTAGCTTGTGCTTAGCGAGCTCCCTAGGGACACCAGGCATGTCAGAGGGCTTCCATGCGAAGACGTCCCTTTTCTCATGGAGGAACTCGATGAGCGCGCCTTCCTATGTTGGGCTCATGCCCGTCCCGATCGTCACCGTCTGGCTGGAGTCGCCTGGGACCAGCTCAACGGTGCGGGTGTGCGTCGTCGCCTCGAAGGTTGAGGTGTTTGCGCCCTCCGAGTTGGGCTTCTTGAGTATGGTGGGGTCGTCGTTGTTGACCCCTCTCGCGTACTTGGCGAGCTCATCGGCGTGGTCGGTCTCCGCCGCGATGACGGCGTCAGCGAGTTCGGATCCTTTGGCCTCGCACTCGGCGGCCATGTCGGGGTCGCCGTTGATGGTGATGACGCCGCACGGCCCGGGGAGCTTCATCGCGTTGTACGCGTAGTGGGGCGCTGCCATGAACTTGGCGAACGCCTGGCGCCCCAGGACGCAGTGGTAGGGGCTGTCGAAGGGCACGAGCTCGAAGACGATCCGCTCGGTGCGGAAGTTTGCTGGTGCGCCAAAGGTAACTGGCAGCGTGACTTTGCCGATCGGGTACGCCTTCCGACCGGGGACGATGCCATGGAACATGGTGTGGGTCGTCTCAATCATCGACTGTGGGAGCCGCAGCCGCCTGAAGGTGTCCAGGTACAGGATGTTGATGGAGCTGCCGCCGTCCATCAATGTCTTGGGGATCCAGTAGTCGACGACCTTAGGCTCGACCACCAGGGCGACTCGACCTGGGTACTCGATGCGTGGCGAGTGGTCTTGGCGGCTCCAGGTGATGGGCTGCTCCGACCAGTTGAGGAACTGGGGAACGTCCACCTAAGCCACCGCGTTGACGGCGACGGCGCGGGCGATGACCTTCTTCTCGCGCTTCGTGTTGAAGCCTGTGAAGGTATGGAGCGAGCCGGCCACTTTTCCGAATTTTCCGCCGTTTGGTGGGTCGTTGTCGGGGTCCTCCCGTGCTTGTCGTGCCTTCTCGATCTCCCTGAGGGTGTGGCAGTCGGCGGTTGTGTGCGTCGCGGGCTTCCCTTCCCTGCTATGAAACGCACAAGGTTGGTTAAGGAGGGCCGCAGGGTCGAACCTTGGCTTGGCCTTGTAGTTGCCGCCGTCGCGGCGTTGTCCTCCGTCGCGGCGGAAGCTCTTGGGCTCGCGTTGTGCGTGCCCGGTGTTGGCGACGAAGTAGACTCGCCCGTCACTGCGGCGCTTGCCGGTGAGGAGAGTGTTGCTGTAGCGTAGGTCGGACCGTCGTCCGCTGTCGTTGCCGCTCGTGCGGCGTTGACCTCCCGACTCGTCGTCAGTTTCCTGGTTTGGATCTTCCTCCGCGTACCGTTTGGCGATCTCGAGGAGGTCCGGGATGTTGTCGAGTGTGCGAGAGTGTCGCTTGAGCTTGGCGACCAGGGGCTCGTAGCGGCACGAGGTCTTGAAGCAGTGGATCGCGGTGTCCGGGTGGATACCGACCGCGTTGTACCAGAGTTCTTGCCACCGTTGGACCCAGTTGCGGGTCGACTCGCGGGGTCCCTGGACGCATCGCTCCAAGTCCTCGATGGTGGTGGCGCGGGTATAGGAGCACTCGAAGTGCCTGACGAAGGCGTCGCGCATCTCCTCCCAGGAATCGGTGATGTCCTGGGGGAGGGTGTTGATCCACTGCATGCACGTCCCCTCCATCATCAGGGGGAGATAACGGGCGGCTAGCAGGTCGGTGTGGCCCGCGATCCCCATCGCCATGAGGTATGTGTCGAGCCAAACGGCGGGGTCGTACGAGGGGTCGTACTTTTCTATCTGCTTCGGCGCCTTGAAGTTTGGCGGGTACTTCTCGCCTCAGATCATTGGTCTGAAGCACTTGGGGCCGAGTCGACTAAGCGACTCCATGGGCTCGCCATCGCGGCGATTAGTTAGGGTGTGTCGCAGGTCGTCGGGCTGGCGTGCGCGCCAGCTTTGGTTGTTGATGATGTGGGTACGGGAGTCGATGGGTTGCCTGTTGGCGGCGACGAAGTTGGTCGCTGGCCTGGGGTCTTTGGTGGAGAGTGCCACGTTCGCGGGTCGGTGTTGGAGCTGCAGTGGCTCTGGTGGCGGGCAGTTGAGGGTGTTTGCCTCCACTGGGCGGCCGCTTGAGGCCGCTCTGCTTCCCGAAGAACACGAGTATACTCGACCCTGCGAGTCGGCGCCCGCGTTTTGCTGTTCGATGGCCTTTGCGAGCAGGGTCCTGACGTACTGTATCTGTAGGGCGCCGTCGCCTGTGGCCGTGATGTTGTCGGCTGCTGCTCGACCTGCCACGAGGTTGTCCATCGGGGTGGAGAATAGTGGGAGGCCATTTGCGTCTCGCTCCCGTGAGGAGACTACTATCCGCGGCTGGTCCCTGGGAGGTGTGCGGTTGGGTGCAGGTGGGGCGCCCATCGCCGTCGACCCTGGCGGGGGTCGGGCGCTTCCTCCTGGTGGCGCGTTCTCGCAGATCGCGCGCTCGGCCACGCGGGCCGGGTCGTTTTCGTCGTCGAAGTTCAGGGCACGCCCCTGGACGATGCGGTTCAGGCGTGACCTGATCCGCTGTTGGTGGTAGCGCGATAGTTCCTGCGCCGTCACCTGCTCGAGGCGAAATTTTTCGCGCTCGGCTTGTTCCTTGCGCACCGCCTCCGCCAGTTTCAGGCGGAGTTCCTCGACCTCCGTTGCCGTGGCGTTAGGAGGGATTGGGGTGGAGAATGGGTCCTCCGGCGGTTCAGTGCCGGTCGCCATGTAGGTCGCGCCGTGGCGACTGGTTCCGTCGCGGAGGTCGGCGGAGTTTTCCGATCCGGAGTCGAATTCGAAGATCCCGATGATGGAGGGGTCCTCGAAGTCTCCCACGTTGGAGACCTGGGTGATGGAGCCCGCGGGTGAAGCCGCGGTGATGGACCCGGCGAGTGACGCCGGGGTCACCGAGTCAGCATCGTCGTTGAGGGCCGCGTCTTCTGCGGCCGCTGAGTTTTCGGCCACGTCGCTGTGGGCCGAATTATACTCGGAGGCGAGGCGATGGATCGTGCGGATCTGGCTCTCGGAGAGCCGATCGCGTGGCGGCGACTCGCGGATGCGAGCCGAATCCTCCGAGACGATGACATCGGTGAGGCCGACGAAGAGGCTGATCGTGCCGACCGGCAGGATCACGCTGTGCGTGACGGGTCGCGCCGCCGGGACGTAGCTGCTCGGCAAGATTTGGAGCATCTCGCCGATCGCTATCATGCGGCCGGTGGCGACCGTCTCGTTGATGGGCAGATTGGATCTCGCCGCAGAACACCGGCCAGACCGGCCAGGCCCTGTAACACCCTCAGAATCGACCCTATGCAAGTTTTAGCGAAACCCGCCAAACCCGCATAGAAACGATTCAAAGGTTCCCACCAGGCACTTTCGTGCGGGTGGAAAACGAAGTAATAACATTACACAACAATCCTCGATGGGACCCACAGAACAGATATATATACAGCAGCGACTCAAAGAGTCAAGAATACAGATATAATATACAAAGATCCAAATCACCTTGAAAATGATAGAGCGTCCGACTACGGACAAGATGCAAATGGGGCTAAGAGCCCTGAAGAATAACCAATGGCGTCCATAACCCTGCCCAGGCCAAGCCGGAAGGGTAACCCTGCTAACGACGTCGGTCTCAAACCTGCTTAAACAAAAGGGGTGCCGACAAAGGGCAAAGGAAAAAGAGGAGCGTCAGTACTGAGGCCAGTACACGGCGAGGCTAGAATTCGACGGTCCTCGCCTACGTAGGTATGGTGGACTGAGCGGCAGCGGCAGCATGCACTAAACAACCTATAGAGACTCGATACAACTGACGGCTATCAGAGAGGGGTAAGAAAGACCTATTCGGAACCAACCTGATACTAACACCAAACAAACCCATCCTGGTATTCCCCCTCGATACCAACCGAGAAAGTTAACCGAGGAACTCACACAGTTGGCAGTTTTATTTATTCAGTTATCGTTGCAGCAATTACTAGTCAGGTATAGATAATCATCCTGATAAATAAGCAGTGGGCAATTTTAGTTAACCATTCCGTTATAGTCGCAACACTTACTAATCAGGTACAAATAGCATGAGATAACCCAAAGACCCGGCAGTTGTTGGTACTTTTATTTAGCCATTCCGTTGTGGTTGCAATATTTACTAGTCAGGTACAATGGTCGCAAACGACAACCCAAGCAAGCAATTGTTGGCAGTTTTATTTAGCCATTCCATTATAGTGAAGCTGATTACTAGTCATTATAAAGTCAAATTTATAGCACTACTTTAGTTATAGTTGTCTATGATCGAGATACTGTGCTCCAAGTCGTCCATAACCGCGGACACGGCTTTCAGAAAGTTTTAACCCGGCCGGGGTGCACAAATAGCAACACACACACGATCGACCTCGGAAAAACCAAATCAAAACCCAACGAGGCTTTCACGACAAAGCAATCACAGGATTCAGAAATATTTCAGGGGGCCAGCCCATTGAGTAGACCCGCAACGAAGCTAGCTGACTCCGAGACGGACTCAAGGTTTGCGACAATGGCTGTAAACGACTAGGAACCCAAAACTGGGCTTGTCGATACCGCGAAAACATTCCGCTTACCTAAACAGTACAGCGTGCTCCTCGCACAATCGTAATAAAGCGGTAAAGCATGGCATAAGTACAGGATCGTAAATAAAACCTCAAACTAGTTTGTGGCCCCAAGAAATAAGACTGAATCAAGCTCTGGCTAAGGGGGGCCCATAATTCCCCGTATGTGGATAGCGCGATAATTCAAGGAACAGGTATCAAGCACTCGGGGTCCTACGGGACACAAGTGGGCGATCGGAAACCAAATATTATCTATCACCCACCGATGCCTCTGCTTACTTACTTCAATTTTAGTTGTTAAACAGTAATTAAAGTGAACGAAAAGTAAAGCCGAGATCATCTCCAACATTAAACAGACGGCAATACACCAACAACTGTGGCAATTGACGACACGCGACAGCACTTGAGCAAGCGGCTACGACGCGCAAGTCCAACTATCTACCAAACAACAGGTAGTAGGATGTGTCCAAGGCAATATATGGCTGCAAGGGGATATCACGGGTACGGAAACTAGATCATCGCAACACAGTTAGCAATAGATCAACAGGAGGGAATAAATACTATAAAAGTAAGATAGGTAGAAAGGGGGAGATGCTCGCCTGAAAACATTGCCGAAAGTTCAACCGAAGATCGGAGCGACACTCGCATCAACTCAACGGCCTTATCCGCGAAGAAGCAAAACACTAGAATAAACACCGGATGCACTATTTAATACAACGGCAGAAGATCGGCATGCTGCATGTATGATGCATGACATGGCAAAGATGCGATGCGATTAGGTCAATATTAAGCGGAACCGGGGTCCCGACAATTATTTAGATGGTTCAAGTTTTTTATCTACCCCGCAAATTAAATGTTGTTTTATCATGGCAAAAGATAGCACCGGTTCGCTACACAAATTTAAATGAGGCCAATATGAGACTAGATTTGCCCGCATATGGGCCCCATATTTAATTATTAGGTGAATCGGCATAATGCCCCCAAACCACATGACAATATGCATGCGAGTATGACAATTAATATGCAACAAGTTTTATATTTAGCATTTATAAAATAGGGCTCGGGAAAAAGGTTCACACATTAGGGTTCGGCGATCTTGGGGTTCCGGGGTTCGGGGTCGGTCTCAGGGTTCAGGGTTCGACGGCCTCGGCGGGAGCGGATACAAGACGGAGAACTTGTCGTCCAGGGTATCGGTGTCTGGGGTGAAGCACTTGTCGTTTCATGGCGATCTTGGCGGCTCGGAGGGGTTCGAGGAATCGGAACGGTCTTCCAATTCCGCGAGGGAGATCATGCCGTCGGTGTGGTCGATCTTGTCGGTTCCACGGTTTCGGTCTTCGGGATCCAGGAAGGATGCCTTCGGATCCTCGGGTCCGTGACGGAGTACTTGGCGTCCGTGTAGAATTCCTTCGGTCATCGAATCCATGTAGGCGCACCCCGGTCTCGACGCCTAGGTTCCGTGAAGATCTTGGCTAATCCGGTCAATGGTCCTGCTTGTGCTTCCCGTTGTCGATCTTGTCGCATGGCCCCTTTACAGCTCCGAAGCATGCACTCCTCGGCAGAGGGCCAAACCACGCATCCTTGTCTTTGGGAGATCTTATCGAACCTTGTCGCCTTGCGAGCACACCGATGCTATGCAGATCACACAATAGTGTAACCATCTAGCAGGAGCACATCAGCAACATCCAAGCGCCAGGGGGCCTGGGGCGAGCTTGGCGGAGGCCCGCGCGGGATGGAGACATGGGCGAGGCTGGCGAGCAGGGACCCACGATCGGCGGCAACCGGGGACTCGAGGCGGAGAAGAGGGAGGGGCCCGGCGGACTCGCGGGGCCGAGGCAGAGGATAGGACGCGCCGACGGCGGGAAGCGAGCGAGGCAGGGGGGCGGCGCGGCGGACGACGAGGAGGCGGTGGGGGAGAAGGTCGAGGTGGGGCGCCGCGGGGAGAGGCCGCGGGCGGCGGACGGCAGCGCTCTGGCGGGGCGAGGTGGGGTGTCCGCGGAGGGAGAAGGAGGCGGCGCGGCCTGGCCGGGCCACGGGCTCGCGGGCGGCGGTGGGCGAGGCCGGGGCCGGCGCCAGAGGTGGAGACGGCGGGAGGCCGAGCGGGGAGGCGCGCTTGGGGAAGCTCGGGGACGGCACGGTGGGGGAGGCGACGCCGGGGAGGAGCCGGCGAGCGGGCACGGCGAGAGGGGCAGGGCCGGCGGGAGGACGCACGAGGGGGCGGTGGCGACTGGGGCGGCGCGGTCGAGCGGAGCTCGCTGGCGAGGTCGCGGTGGTGGCGGCGGGGTACTGAGCGAGGAGGCGAGGCGCGCAGGCCGGGGGTCGGGGCGTCGCCGGAGGAGGAGGACGGGGCGAGCGCGGGGCTCCCAGGGGCGGCGGAGGACGCAGAGGGGCGGAGGGGGAAGAGGAGAGGCAGAGCGCGCGGCTCGGGTCGGGGAGGAGCGGGGTCGCGGTGGCGGCGTCGGCGGGCGGCCGGCCGCGGGGAGGTGGAGGAGGCGGCGGTGGGAGGTTGGGGAAAGGGAGGACGCGTGCGGGGGAGAGGTGCGCGTCGGGAGGTGGGGGACGGGCAAGGGACGCGGGGCCAGGGTGGTGGGTCTCGCGGGTGGGCCGGGGTGGCAGGTCGGCTGTGGGGAGGAGAGAGGGAGGCGTGTGTGGCTGGGTGGAGGGAGTGGGGGGCTGATGTGGCGGGTTGGGGTTGGTTAGAGGGAAGGGGCAGGGTGACGTGGCGACCAGGGATTGGAGGGGGTGAGGTGGAGAGGGGCTGGGTAGAATAGGTTGGGTAGACTAGGGATTTTGGGGTGGACCGATTTTATTTCTGGGGGTGGTCGTTCGGGTCGAATCGGCCCGTCCGACTGCCCCACTAAAAATATTTAACTATTTTATTTATTTCCAACCGGGCTTTTGCAAACCGATAGCAGACAAAACAAAGTATTCCGGCGACCCGGGTTTTGCGTTTGAATAAAGATGGGGCGTTTAGAAAACAAAACAGGTTTTTCCGCAAATAGTTTTATGCAAGCAAATGCAAGATGATGACGATGCTCAAATGCAATGTGGCATGATGACATGAGCATGCGGTCACGATGATGCAATGCACAAAAACAACGCGATTTTCTAGTAGTGGTTTTGCGGGATGCCACAGGCCCCACGGTGGGCGCCACTGTCGTGGGAATGGTCACGGCAGATGCTGCAATCGGCAGCGAGTAGTAGAACGAGGGGCAAGGGCGTCCAGCCATCTGCGGTGCGAGATGAGGGCGAAGACACAGGGGTTTACCCAGGTTCGGCCCCGGGGAGGGTAAAGACCTACTCCTGCTAGATTGTATTATGAAGATGGTACAATGGGCGAGCTCGGCGGCTAGGCGGCGAGTCGCTTGGGTGTATGAGGGAACGTATCTCTACACGCCCTGCAGGGAGGTTTATATAGGCTCACCTCCCCTAGGGTTTACATATCTCAACCGAATCAGTTAAAGCTTCGGTACTCGTTTAACCTAGTCCGACTGGGCCTATCTACTCGCCTGTGCCTTCAGCTTCCAGTCGCTTGGATCCTCACTGGGCTTCGATCCAGTCACAGTCTTGCAGGCCCACTCGCCAGTTCTTGGGCCAGTCGGAAACGTCCTGCTGGGTATACCCCGGTAGGCATATCCCCATCACCGTGGCAACACACATGCACTCTGCTAGTTTTTAATAACAATAGGAGAACTGTTATATTCATCACGTATAAGGAGAAGATTAAGATGACCGTTGACCCAGTTTATATGGAAAACTAGACGCCAAACCATACAATAGTGGTCCAATTTATAAGAAAAACCGAACCAAAAAACCAAACAAACAGTAGAGCCTTGTCACCCACACGACTACAGACCACCGCCGCATTCAACACACACCTCCAAACTCGGAACCGCCGCTTCGACTTCCCCCGCTCTGTCCTAAGTCACAGCACCACATGACTTGGACGCCTTGTAGCCCATGCTACTCAAGACAACCATCCACAGACTACGAACGCAGCGCTAAGAGTCCGGGTCCGCCGCCCCAACATGCCAGCCAGACCGAATGTCAGATCGCGTCGACTGGGTCGACGAGCTTTCTACCCCCGTAGCACCAGTTAGCCACCCATGCCTTGGTAGGCCACAACCACACCCCATATAGCCATCACTGCAGAGCTTCCCGAGGCTGCCGCCTTGGCATACTATGATCGTACGGAGCCGCTGCCCCGGCATCCACTAGCCTTGGCAACAACAACCCTGCCCAGCAGCCGCGAACCTACAAACCGCAAGGTCAAGGACCTCCAAGGCGGCGTCTTTAAGAAGGTAGTGACATAGATGTCATCGTCGCTCGCTTCAAAGAAGCTCAAGTTTTCACTCGGAGATCGCAAAACACTCGCAGCGACAAAGAGATGTAGCTCCTCGATGACGCCTTTAAGAAGGGACACGACTCACGAGGCACCGCCGTCATCAGAGCCGACTATAGTTGGTGCAAGGCTTTCTCCCGGAGTAGCATCTAGAAGATCAAACAGCAGGATCGCAAAAGACTGAGGAGGATTATAGTCGCCAGCCACCAAACATTTGCCTAGACGAAGAGGTGGCCCAGCGGCCAGTCTGTCGCATGCCGCCCCACGACCAACCACCACCACCGACAGGATCCTGAGACAAGCATCGCCAACCACCATCTAGCCCGCTCAGGTCCCCCGCCTGCCAACTGCCTCCATGGGGTCAGCTCGCCCGAGCCTGGAGAAGCCTAGATCTGGCCCGCATGTTGCAAGCCCGCCGCCACCCTGCTTCGCTCGCGCCACTGATGCACCTACGCGCTTGCGCCTTACCCCGGCCCTCCACGTCCTTGTGCCCTGCCCTAGCTCGCCACGCGCTAGCGCGCTTGCATAGCGCCACCGCATGACACACTGCCCCGCTCAGGGTGCCTCGCGGACTGCGAAGAAAGGCTCGCCGCCATTGACGCTGCGCAAGCTTTGCCTGGCGGTGCTTGCCAATGGCGGCGGCGGGGAAGGAGCTGTGAGGTGGGTGGTTTATTATGGTTTGGGGACGGCCCGGGTCGCCTGCGGGGGGGAGCGACACTGGCGAGCTTAGCTAGAGTGACTATTTCTAATTGCGAAGCTTTGATGGGACATCGAGGATCTCTCCATGGTTTCTGTGTCCATAATTAGGCCCAGTTCTTTTGGTGGAGAAGCCACACCCCTACCCCAACTTTCTCGGAAGCCCAGTTCCAAAATACTGTCATATGAAAAAAATGCCGATGTTATTCTCTCTAGTTTGCCTAGGTTTATGTTGTCTTTCCTTCAAATATTTAATACTCCCTTCGATCCATATTAATTATCGTAGAAATAGATTTATCTAGACATGTTTTAGTGCTAGATACATCCAATCCAGTGACAATTAATATGAGGATATCCCAACTATTGATACAACCACTGTACCTACAACTACACAAATACAAGTACCTATCACTCGAGCTCGTGCCAAACAACTTAACTATCAGGTACTTTCATTTCTTGGAACTATTCCTCATATATATATGATAATATGATACTGCCTAATCATATGTGTTTCTTACTCTTGGGAATGATGGAACTAGCATGGACGAGAGGGACAAACATTGGAGCATGATCATGCATGGAGATGGCAACAATCATGTGAGGATTGAAAAGGACGCTGCAAGTGGAGATTTCAGAACTTTGAAGCCACCATAATGAAGATTGGAGGCTTGGATGAAATATTCAATAATATTACTTCATAGATTCATCCATAGCATAATATGGTGTTGCGTCACCTTTATTTTGGGCCAAGCCCATGTTATTTTCGCTATAATTAAAATAAGTACTATTTAGAGTCTGTATTAGAAGGGGAAAGGACTTCTAGGGTTGGATTCGGCCATCTTACCTATGGCTGGCCGAAACCCCACCTTTTCCTCCTTAAATACCCCCATAACCATCACTTTAGACTCGGATTATTGTTTAGACTAAAAGTTAGCCATCGTTACAACTTCGCCAAGGCTCAAGTGTCACAGAGGCCTCTTGTACTTCGCCTATACAAGATCTCACCTTTTCAATAAAGCTTTCATCTTCTCCGCAATATCTTGATTGCAATATTAGTTTTTGTTCTCGATTTCAGGTAGGAATTAAGACCCTCGTTGGTCAGGCTGATCGTGCTTCTGCAAGATCGGTAACCTCTAGGAGATTGGCCTACCGATTGCATTAGCGCTCATGCTCGCATGTGTAGTCGGATCGTCAAGCCCAAACTCCACCCAAATCGAGTATCTCTATCTCATCAAAAGATTGGACACCTTAGCCCTATCAAGTGGTATCAGAGCTCAAGCTGCTCGGTGAGATTTACTGTTTTCGTAGTATAGATTTGTTTTACCTATAACCCACAAAAAACCAAAAACACAGTTAGAGTTAGATCTATCCCATAACCAATCTCCGCCTTCCATTATCTTTTTAGTTATTGAATCGTTGAATTTGTGACTGCATCGTCGCGTCGAGTTGCTGGTCTTAGTCTCGTCGCTTAGAGTTTTGATTTCTGGTCACATCAGTCACCACCGCCACGCTCACAGATCTCTGCCATCGCCATACATCCACCACCATATTCCGCCATCATATACCCATACTACCATAAACCCTCGACTCCGCCACTGCCTTCCTACCGTGACACAGATACAATCACTTTTCCTGTCGCAACACGAGTCTGAGTAGAGTTGTCTTTTCTAGTTTATTTTTCCTTTCCTTCCTTGTTATTTCCGTGCAGTACTCTAAGTCCGTGTTGAGTTAAACTTCGGTCGCACGTCCAGAAGGAGAGCAAAAAAAATTTCTGGCTATACTAGTTTTCGACCTTGGGGATCACTTTTCTCCATCGGTCGTTATAGCGACATTTTTTTGTGCATGTGCGCTTTTCGGAGCATGGTAGAAAAATTTCGACAAAAATTTGGGGATATCCTGCTTTTAGACCCGTGGATCTGTTCTAGACACTCGCCATCATAGTGATTTTGAACATCCTAGTTCGCTTTTCAGGGCGCCATATCATCATACCATTGCTCGTTGTGCCGCGTCATGACACCGTTAGTGCTCTAGGCTCGCGCCTCTAGTATGGTCTAGCCTAGGACCAGCACGGTACCGTAGTTTAGCATCATTTCAACTTTGTATTGTTGTTTTGATAATTGCTAACCCCTTTGCTCAGCCTTCCCAGAGCTCCACGGATTTCTCCACGTGCGTTGTGTCGTCTCCTGGTAATCGCTTGGTTCAATATCTAGAACCACTTGTCCTTGCGGTTGCATATCACCTTTTACTCCTATTTGGTAAGAACTTGTAAGAGTTTTGTATATTGCTTGATGGATTATGCGTGTATTCCACCATATTTTAGTACTTATACACCTGTGCTTTTTAAGGACTAACCATGGCAGATATTCCGCTTGACCCCGAAAACATGACGAACAAAGAGATGTATGCCCACTTCACCAAGATTTTGGTAGGGCGCACTCAAGGTGTTTATTCAAGACTAGAGGAGTTTGATAACAAGTTTACCAACACCATGGACAAGATCGAAGGACTAGAGAAATCCTTCAACGACAAGCTTGATGCTCGGTTCCAGGAGGTTTTGGACAGATTGCTTGCACTTGCACCAGCCCCGGCTACACCTCGGCATGGACCCGACAACGTGGGTCGTGCACGACGTATCCCACTTACAGGTCGTACTTCTAGTTCCGCCTCCGCGCCTCCTCCGATCGCTACTACTGCAGCCGATGCACCATAGGCTGCCAATGCGGCTGCCGCTATTGCATTGGAGGAAGATGACTAGAACGAGTATAATTTTGATGACGACGGTCTGTTCAACGAGGAGGTTCAACAACCTCCACACCCTGTTGTCTGACCACGACATTAATACCGCAACACTCGACCATCGATACGTAATGATGATAATGTTACAAAGCTTAAATTAAATATTCTACCTTTTAAGGGTAGATATAATCCTAATGCATATCTTACATGGGAGTTGGAAGTAGATCAACTTTTTGCATGTTTAAGATATCATGAGCATTTGCGTGTTAGTGCTTCTACATGTGAGTTTACTAAATTTTCTTCACTTTGGTGGTCTGAATATTGTCGCTTAAATCCTACTACAATTCCTAATACTTGGACTGCTTTAAAAATTGTTGTGTGTGTTCGTTTTGTACCTCCTACTTATCAACATGATTTACTAAATAAATTGACATGTTTAGAACAAGGGAAAAATTATGTAGAAGAGTATTATCAGGAATTTCAAACGGCGATGGTCCGGTATGGTATTGTTGAAAATACTGAAAAAAATGCTTGTATGTTTCTTTGATGTATTAAATAAGGACATTCAAAACATATTAGACTATAATGAATATACTACCATCACTCGTTTGTTTCATCTTGCTTGCAAAGTTGTACGTGAAGTGCGGGATCGTCAGCCACCATAGAGGAAGACTAATAATTCTGCAGGTCGCACATCCTCCTGGACGTCCTGAAAATCAGCGCCTTCATCTCGTGGTCCTCCACCGGCTCCTACCACATCCAAAGCCACCACGCCTACCTCATGGCCGCCTTCAGCTGCCCCTCCATCATCATCCAATGTCCCTGCTCGTAGTACTTCTTCTATGGCTTTCACGGGAAAGACAATGGATATACAATGCCGCAAGTGCTGGGGATATGGTCATATTGAACACATGTATACAACGCAGTGTGTTATGTTGGTATGTGAAGATGGAGAATATGATTCAGCTAGTGACTTCAATGAAGATACTTTGGCTCTTATTGCTGCACGAGAGGGAGATAATTCTGATCCCAAAGAAAAAAAGAGGTAATGGAAGCTGAAACTGCTGATCAATACAAGAGTCTAGTTGCACAACGTGTGTTGAGTGTGCAATTGAGCCAAGATGAACATGATTAATGCCAAAACCTTTTCCAAACAAGAGGCGTTGTCAAAGAGAGAGCTATACGGATCATTATTGATGGAGGGAGTTGTAATAATTTGACTAGTGTTGATATGGTGGAGAAGCTTGCTCTACCTACAAAACAATGTAACCATTCATATTACATTCAGTGGTTTGAGAATTCTTGAAAGATCAAGGTAACAAGAATGGTACGCGTATTCTGATTTTGTTGACTGTGATGTTGTGCCCATGCAAGCTTGTTATTTGTTACTTGGTAGACCTTGTCAATTTGATAGAGAATATGTTCATAATAAAAAACTAATCATTATTCTCTTATGCATAATGGAAAGAAAATTGGTTTCAAACCTATGACTCCTGAACAAATATTAAAAGATGATCTTGCTAGAGCTAGTAGAGCTAAAATGGAAGAGAACAATAAAAGTGAGAATCAGATTGCTGCTACTGATTTTGTGCCTCCTAAGAACACTAAATCTGATTCTAAACATACTATTGAAATTCGTATGAAAAGTCCATGTATGCTTGTATATAAAATTGATATTGTTGAATTAGATGTGAACACTACTCCTTGTTATGCAATTGTTTGCAAAGAGATTTTGTTTTCATTTGAGGATATGCTTCCTTCTTTGCCACTTGCGGTTGCTAACCTTTTGCAGAAATATGCGGATGTTTCCCACCTGAGATGCCACCAGGACTACCGCCTGTTAGAGGAATTGAGCACCAAATTGATCTCATTCCTAGTGCAATATTGCCCAATCGCGCACCATATTGAACCAATCTAGAGGAGACAAAGGAGATACAATGCCAAATTAAGGAATTACACGAAAAGGATCATATTCATGAGTCTCTTAGCCCTTGTGATGTTCCTATTATTTTGGTACCTAAGAAAGATGGTTCGTCGCGTATGTGTACTGATTATAGAGCTATCAATAACATTAATATTCATTACCGTCATCCTATACCATGTTTAGATGACATGCTTGATGAATTGAGTGGCTCTACCATGTTTTATAAGGTTGATTTGCATAGTGGTTACCACAAGATTCGTATGAAATTAGGAGATGAATGGAAAACAACATTTAAAACTAAGTTCAGTTTATATGAGTGGTTAGTAATGCCTTTTGGTTTAACTAATGCACCTAGCATATTCATGAGTGGAGATTTCAGAACTTTGAATCCACCAAAATGAAGATTGGAGGCTTGGACAAGATATTCAAGAATATTACTTCATAGATTCGTCCATAGCATAATATGGTGCCGCGTCACATTTATTTTGGGCCAGTCCCATGTTATTTTCGCTGGAATTAAAGTAGGTACTATTTAGAGTCCGTATTGGCGGGGGGAAGAACTTCTAGGGTTGGATTTGGCCACCATACCTATGGCTAGCCAAAACCCCACCTTTTCCTCCTTAAATACCCCCATAGTTGTCACTTTAAACTCGGATTTTTGTTTAGACTAAAAGTTATCCATTATTGCAACTTCGCGAAGGCTCGAGTGTCGCAGAGGCCTCTTATACTTCGCAGCTATACAAGATATCACCTTTTCAATAAAGCTTTCATCTTCATCCGCAATATCTTGATTGCAATATTAGTTCTTACTTGTTCTCGATTTCAGGTAGGAATTAAGACCCTCGTTTGTCAGATTGTCCTAGCGATTGCATTGGCCCTCATGCTCGCATGTGTAGTCGGATTGTCAAGCCCGAACTCCACCCAAATCGACTATCTCCATCTGATCGAAAGATCAGACACCTTAGCCCTATCACCTATTATGGGCCAGAACCTATCACCTATTATGGGCCAGAAGCCACAAGAAGAAATGGATTTTAGGAGGGATATTCAACTCCAATATATTTTGAATATATACAGGAATAATATCTCTAAAGTTAAGAGATGTATACAAATATTTTACACTAAACATCCCACTAGGATCTAATTTCCAAACAAGGGAGTCCTCCTTTGCACTAATATGCAGAGTTGGAGCAATCTTCACAAGTTCATACCACGGAACCATCCTTCTATGATCAAAGCATCTCCTAAAGGTAAATTTTAAAGAAGATCCATACCGTACACCAGCTATACAAGCATTCTGATCATTCACTGGAACATAGATGTCCCAATATTGAATAGCAAGACTACAAGACCCAAACTAGTGGTCTTCCCAAAAATTTAATCCTTCTACCAGCACCAACATTCCACTTGTAACCCATGTGTGCTGCTTTAATTAGCAGCCCACAAGACTCCCTTCCAAAAAGGAGATGCCCCCACATCAGAACAGGCAAAAATATTAGGACTATTCACCTCATATTTGTGGTCAATAATTTGCTTCCACAAATTATTTTCATCTAGACTATATCTTTTAATCCAAGATGCCAGTAGGCACCTATTCATCACAGACAAATCAGGGATGCCTAGGCCCCCAGCCTCTTTTTTAGATATTAACCCCCAGTTGGCTAAATGGTACTTGTGATGACTCTCATAATCACCCACAAGCAGTGTGCCATCTGAGAATTAATAAGGGTAATAGCCCACTTGGGAAACTTAATCACATTAAGCAATTATATAGGAATGCTTGCTAAAATACTTCTAACTAACTCCAACCTAGCAGCATGATTTAACAATCTACCTCTCCAACATGCAGCTTTTTAAGAGTTTTATCTACCAGGGGATGCAGGTCTTCTTTCCAGAGCTTATTATAGTGTAAGGGAACCCCTAAATATGTCAGAGGAAACTTTCGCAACCTACAGCTCAGAGTTTAAGCAACTGACTGGGCCACATCATCATCTACATTAATGGGAATAAGATCACATTTATAGAAATTGATGCGCTTCCTAGATATCTGCTCAAAACAAGATAGCAACCACTTTAGATTAATAGTAGTTAGAGGATTATCATTGATGACCCACAAGTATAGGGGGTGTATCGTAGTACTTTCGATAAATAGGTGTGTCGATCCCAACGAGGAGCATAAGGTGCTGAACAGTAGTATGGAGTAGGAAATCCCTATGAATACTTAGCAAACAGATTTTTAGTGGTTTTCTGATAAGGCAACAAAAAAGAGCAAGTACCAAAGTAACGAACAAACAGAGCAAGTGGCCCAATCATTTCTTAGCAAAGGACAAGCTGGTGGAAATACTTATATGGACCAAACGTTCTTGAGGACACATGGGAATTCTGTCAAGTGATTTCGCTTCAAATAGCTGAGTACTCTTCTCTGGTGTTGTAAGTGTTGTGTGGGTGAACCTGTGCTAACATACCGCCCTTACTTGGACTAATACATACTTGTGATTAAACCCCCTGCAAACATCCGTAACTACAAGAAAGTAATTAAGATATAAATCTAACCACAGCCTTAAACTCTGAGATCCTACGCTCCCTTGTGCAAAGGTGTCCTAACGGGGGTTCAAGTTTCTGCCACTCCGGCAACCCCAAGCCAAATACACAATGCATTCCCCTAGGCCCATAAATGGTGAAGTATCATGTAGTCGACGTTCACATGACACCACTAGAAGAATAGCACCACAACTTAAATACTAAACCATTGAATAATAACTCATCACAGATTCACTACTAACAACTTGACTTCTCCCATGTCCTTAAGAACTAAATGAACTACTCACAAGACATCATATGGATCAAGATCAAAGATGATATGATAATGGATAATAATCTGAACATAAACAATAATCCAATGGTTCCACTCACAAGCATCAACTTCAATAGTAATCGACACCGGGAAAGTTTCCCCTAAGAACTGTAACACCCTCAGAATCGACCCTATGCAAGTTTTAGCGAAACCCGCCAAACCCGCATAGAAACGATTCAAAGGTGCCCACCAGGCACTTTCGTGCGGGTGGAAAACGAAGTAATAACATTACACAACATTCCTCGATGGGACTCACAGAACAGATATATACAACAACGACTCAAAGAGTCAAGAATACAGATATAATATACAAAGATCCAAATCACCTTGAAAACGATAGAGCGTCCAGCTACGGACAAGATGCAAATGGGGCTAAGAGCCCTGAAGAATAACCAATGGCGTCCATAACCCTGCCCAGGCCAAGCCGGAAGGGTAACCCTGCTAACGACGTCGATCTCAAAACCTGCTTAACAAAAGGGGTGCTGACAAAGGGCAAAGGAAAAAGAGGAGCGTCAGTACTGAGGCCAGTACACGGCGAGACTAGAATTCGGCGGTCCTCGCCTACATAGGTATGGTGGACTGAGCGGCAGCGGCAGCATGCACTAAACAACATATAGAGACTCGATACAACTGGCGGCAATCAGAGAGGGGTAAGAAGGACCTATCCGGATCCAACCTGATACTACAATCAAACAAACCCATCCTGGGGTTTCCCCCTCGAAACCAAACGAGGAAGTCAACCGAGGAACTCACACAGTTGGCAGTTTTATTTATTCAGTTATCGTTGCAGCAATTACTAGTCAGGTATAGATAATCGTCCTGATAAAATAAGCAGTGGGCCGTTTTAGTTAACCATTCCGTTGTAGTTGCAACAATTACTAATCAGATACAGATAGCATGAGATAAACCCAAAACCCAGCAGTTGTTGGTACTTTTATTTAGCCATTCCGTTGTAGTTGCAATACTTACTAGTCAGGTACAATGGTCGCAAGCGACACTCCAAACAAGCAATTGTGGGCAGTATTAATTAGCCATTCCATTATAGTGAAGCTGATTACTAGTCATTATAAAATCAAATTTATAGCAATAAACTTTAGTTATGCTTGTCTATGGTCGAGATACTGTGCTCCAAGTCGTCCATAACTGCGGACACGGCTTTCAGAAAGTTTTAACCCGGCCGGGGTGCACAAATAGCAACACACACACGATCAACCTCGGAAAAACCAAATCAAAACCCAACGAGGTCTTCACGACAGAGCAATCACAAGATTCAGAAATATTTCAGGGGGCCACCCCATTGAGTAGAACCGCAACGAAGTAAGAAAGCTCCGAGACGGACTCAAGGTTTGGGTAGACGGCTGTGAACGACTGGGAACCCAAAACTGGGCTTGTCGACACCGCGGAATCGTGTCCCGATCCTAAACAGTACAGGTGCTATCTGTCGCACAATTTAATTAAAGCAGTAAGGCATGGCATAAGTACAGGATCGTAAATAAAACCTCAAACTAGTTTGTGGCCCCAAGAAATAAGACGGAATCAAGCTCTGGCTAAGGGGGGCCCATAATTCCCCATATGTGGATAGTGCGATAAATCAAGGAACAGGTATCAAGTACTCGGGGTCCTACGGGACACAAGTGGGCGTTCAGAAACCAAATGTTATCTATCACCCACCGATGCCTCTGCTTACTTCAATTTTAGTTATTAAACAGGAATTAAAGTGAACGATAAGTAAAACTATGAGCATCTCCAACATCAACATGCGGCAATACATCAACAACTGTGGCACTGGACGACACGCAACAGCACTTGAGCAAGCGACTACGACGCGCAAGTCCAACTATCTACCAAACAACGGTAATAGGAGGTGGCCATGGCAATATATGGCTGCAAGGGGATATCACGGGTACGGAAACTAGAGCATCGCAACACAGATAGCAATAGATCAACAGGAGGGAATAAATACTATAAAAGTAAGATAGGTAGAAAGGGGGAGATGCTCGCCTGAAAACATTGCCGAAGATTCAACCGAAGATCGGGTCGACACTCGCATCAACTCAACGGCCTTATCCGCGAAGAAGCAAATCACTAGAAGAAACACCGGATGCAATATTTAATACTATGGCAAAAGATCGGCATGATGCATGTATGATGTATGGCAGGGCAACGATGCCACGCAATTAGGCAATATTAAGCGGAACCGGGGTCCCGACAATTAATTAGGTGGTTCATGTTATTTAGCTACCCCGCAATTTAAATGTTGCCTTAACATAGCAGAAGATAGTTCCGGTTCGCTACACAAGTTTAAATGAGGCCAATATAAGACTAGATTTGCCCGCATATGGGCCCCATATTTAATTATGAGGTGAATCGGCATAAGGCCCCCAAACCAATGATATGCATGCGAGAATGACAATTTAATATGCGACAAGTTTTATGTTTGGCATCTATAAAATAGGGGTTCGGATAAGGGTCACACATTAGGGGTCTCGACGATCTTGGGGTTCCGGGGTTCGGGGTCGGTCTCAGGGTCCAGGGTTCGACGGGGTCGGTCTCGACGGAAGCGTTCTCGGATTACTGGGGTGGATCTTGGCGTTCCGGTAGACGAACTTGGTGTGGCGTCGGGCGCATCGGTCTCGCCCTGGTTGGGGTCGATCTTGTCGCATTCGTGGTCTTCGGGTCCGCGTAGCCGGTCATGGCGTTCCAGGTGGAGAACTTGGCGGTCCGTGCAGAATTCCTTCGGTCATCGAACCCTTGTGGGCGCACCCCGGTCTCGACGTCTAGGTTCCGTGAAGATCTTGGCTAATCCGGTCATCGGTCCTACTTGTGCTTCCCGTTGTCGATCTTGTCGCATGGCCCCTGTACATCTCCGAAGCATGCACTCGTCGGCAGAGGGCCAAACCACGCATCCTAGTCTTCGGGAGACCTTGTCGAGCCTTGTCGCATGCGAGCACACAGGTACTAGGCAGACCATCTAGCAGGAGCACAACAGGCTCAACCAAGCGCCAGGGGGCCTGGGGCGAGCTTGGCGGAGGTCGACGCGGAGGCCGCTGGCGGGGACCGGGTGGATGAGGCCACGGGGCGGAGATGCGGGGGCCGGGGCGGCGCGGTGAGGCGGACTCGCAGGAGGACGCCGGACGGCCGCGCGCGCGGAAGACAGGGAGGCGGCCTGGCGACGAACGGCGGCCGCAGAGGGTCCCGGGGAGGTCGCGAACGGCCAGGGTGGACGGAGCCGAGCTCGGCGGCGGCGGGCGCATGGCGCGCGGAGGAGGGCGGCCTCGGCGTCTGGGGGAGGAAGGCCGACGGCTGGTGGCGGGGAGGGTTGCTCGTGGAGAGGCCGCGCGGAGAGGAGGCGACGCCGGAGTTGGGGCGACGGGAGGGACGGTTGCCGGAGGAGAGGGGGCCGGAGGAGGCCGGAGCGGGGCCGGGGTCGGCTGGCGCCGCTCGGGGAGAGAGGAGGGAGGAGCTCGAGGGGCGGCGACGGCTGTGAGGAGGGGGAAGCGCGACTGGGCCGGCGGCGAGCGCGAGGCCGGGCCAGAGCAGGGCGGTGGAGGCGGCCTCGTCCGAGAGGAAGGTGGGGGGTTGAGGGAGGAGGAGGAGGAGGCGGCGAGAGGGAGGCCGGCGGCACGGGCGAGCGCCGGAGGGGAGGGGAGGTCCGCGGGAGAGAGAGGGAGGAGGAGAGCGGCGTCGGTGGTGGGGGAAGATGAACATGGGGCGGCAGGTGGTGGACCGGGGGACGGTGGGACCCAGGCGGTTGGGCACTGCGTGCGTTTGTGCGTTGGGTGTGGGGTGTGCTGGCAGGGTGGGGGTGGGTTTAGGAGAGAGAGAGGGAAAAAGAGAGAGGGTGGGTTGAGGTGGCAGCGTGGGATTGGGGGGAAGAGGGAGAGAGGTGAGGTGGCAGCAGTCTATTGGGTGGGGTGAGGTGGAGGGGGGGCTGGGTAGGTTAGTTGGTAGCTGTAGGATTAATGGGGTGGGCCGTTTGTATTTTTCTGGGGTGGTCGTTCGGGTCATTTCGGCCCGTTCGACTGCCCCACTAAAAATAATTCAAACTTTTATTTAATTTGCAATGAACTTTTGCAAATAGTTTTTAGACAAACAAAGTATCCGGCAGCACCCGGGGTTTTGTGTTTGAATTAAGATGGGGCGTTTGGAAAACAAATTAGGTTTTTCCGCAAATAGTTTTATGCAAACAAAATGCAAGATGATGACGATGCTCAAATGCAATGTGGCATGATGACATGAGCATGCGGTCATGACGATGCAATGCACAAAAACAACGCGATTTTCTAGTAGTGGTTTTTGCGGGATGCCACAATTCGACACCACTAACAATGGATCTCGCCCTCGAGATCCGCCTCATGGTACCGGAAGGAAGATCGGCGATCTGAATCTTCTCGCTTCGTGTAGATCCTCGCGACACCACTAACAAGAGGTCGTTGTCCGTGATCGTCGGGAGAACACTCCGGGAACAAAAGGTCGAAGGTAGAGGTATCAACAAAATAAAGCCACCTCTATCTTCGATGGAAAGGGGGAACTGATGCATTCTCATCCACTTCTATGTACAAAAGCGAATAGAAGGGGTAGTCGGCATGGGGGCCAATCCATCACGCACCCAAACTATTACTCCGCACAATCAGTGGAAAAGCGTGCAACCATTCCCGGAATCAGACTGAAGATCTCGACAATCGAGGTTCGGAAACAAGGAGTGATGCAGACTCTGCATCGGATCTGGCGTAGATGAGGTCATCGCGTCGGAAAACACCGGAAGGCACAAACAAGGAACAAATAATGGTACCACCGTAGACGGATTCCTCAAGCAGCATGAACACCGGATGGTAGAACACCGTTTCCAAAGGAGGAAGCGAAACCCTGAAGGTACGACGGAAACCCAACCACGAGAATTCCTGGACTCGAAGAGAAAGAAGAGAGCGGATTCAAAACACGTAGAGATAAGAGGAGAATAGCAGAGGGGTAAGGAGTAAAATCAGACCTAATTAGAACTATCCAACCGATTTTCAAAAATAGCTTTGACACTCTACTTCGGCCGTTAGCTAGGTTATCCTACAGGCTGGACTTGTGGGGTATCGCAACTGCTGAGCTCTGATACCACTCTGTAACACCCTCAGAATCGACCCTATGCAAGTTTTAGCGAAACCCGCCAAACCCGCATAGAAACGATTCAAAGGTGCCCACCAGGCACTTTCGTGCGGGTGGAAAACGAAGTAATAACATTACACAACAGTCCTCGATGGGACCCACAGAACAGATATATACAACAACGACTCAAAGAGTCAAGAATACAGATATAATATACAAAGATCCAAATCACCTTGAAAACGATAGAGCGTCCAGCTACGGACAAGATGCAAATGGGGCTAAGAGCCCTGAAGAATAACCAATGGCGTCCATAACCCTGCCCAGGCCAAGCCGGAAGGGTAACCCTGCTAACGACGTCGATCTCAAAACCTTCTTAACAAAAGGGGTGCCGACAAAGGGCAAAGGAAAAAGAGGAGCGTCAGTACTGAGGCCAGTACACGGCGAGACTAGAATTCGGCGGTCCTCGCCTACATAGGTATGGTGGACTGAGCGGCAGCGGCAGCATGCACTAAACAACATATAGAGACTCGATACAACTGGCGGCAATCAGAGAGGGGTAAGAAGGACCTATCCGGATCCAACCTGATACTACAATCAAACAAACCCATCCTGGGGTTTCCCCCTCGAAACCAAACGAGGAAGTCAACCGAGGAACTCACACAGTTGGCAGTTTTATTTATTCAGTTATCGTTGCAGCAATTACTAGTCAGGTATAGATAATCGTCCTGATAAAATAAGCAGTGGGCCGTTTTAGTTAACCATTCCGTTGTAGTTGCAACAATTACTAATCAGATACAGATAGCATGAGATAAACCCAAAACCCAGCAGTTGTTGGTACTTTTATTCAGCCATTCCGTTGTAGTTGCAATACTTACTAGTCAGGTACAATGGTCGCAAGCGACACTCCAAACAAGCAATTGTGGGCAGTATTAATTAGCCATTCCATTATAGTGAAGCTGATTACTAGTCATTATAAAATCAAATTTATAGCAATAAACTTTAGTTATGCTTGTCTATGGTCGAGATACTGTGCTCCAAGTCGTCCATAACCGCGGACACGGCTTTCAGAAAGTTTTAACCCGGCCGGGGTGCACAAATAGCAACACACACACGATCAACCTCGGAAAAACCAAATCAAAACCCAACGAGGTCTTCACGACAGAGCAATCACAAGATTCAGAAATATTTCAGGGGGCCACCCCATTGAGTAGAACCGCAACGAAGTAAGCAAGCTCCGAGACGGACTCAAGGTTTGGGTAGACGGCTGTGAACGACTGGGAACCCAAAACTGGGCTTGTCGACACCGCGGAATCGTGTCCCGATCCTAAACAGTACAGGTGCTATCTGTCGCACAATTTAATTAAAGCAGTAAGGCATGGCATAAGTACAGGATCGTAAATAAAACCTCAAACTAGTTTGTGGCCCCAAGAAATAAGACGGAATCAAGCTCTGGCTAAGGGGGGCCCATAATTCCCCATATGTGGATAGTGCGATAAATCAAGGAACAGGTATCAAGTACTCGGGGTCCTACGGGACACAAGTGGGCGTTCAGAAACCAAATGTTATCTATCACCCACCGATGCCTCTGCTTACTTCAATTTTAGTTATTAAACAGGAATTAAAGTGAACGATAAGTAAAACTATGAGCATCTCCAACATCAACATGCGGCAATACATCAACAACTGTGGCACTGGACGACACGCAACAGCACTTGAGCAAGCGACTACGAGGCGCAAGTCCAACTATCTACCAAACAACGGTAATAGGAGGTGGCCATGGCAATATATGGCTGCAAGGGGATATCACGGGTACGGAAACTAGAGCATCGCAACACAGATAGCAATAGATCAACAGGAGGGAATAAATACTATAAAAGTAAGATAGGTAGAAAGGGGGAGATGCTCGCCTGAAAACATTGCCGAAGATTCAACCGAAGACCGGGTCGACACTCGCATCAACTCAACGGCCTTATCCGCGAAGAAGCAAATCACTAGAAGAAACACCGGATGCAATATTTAATACTACGGCAAAAGATCGGCATGATGCATGTATGATGTATGGCAGGGCAACGATGCGACGCAATTAGGCAATATTAAGCGGAACCGGGGTCCCGACAATTAATTAGGTGGTTCATGTTATTTAGCTACCCTGCAATTTAAATGTTGTCTTAACATAGCAGAAGATAGTTCCGGTTCGCTACACAAGTTTAAATGAGGCCAATATAAGACTAGATTTGCCCGCATATGGGCCCCATATTTAATTATGAGGTGAATCGGCATAAGGCCCCCAAACCAATGATATGCATGCGAGAATGACAATTTAATATGCGACAAGTTTTATGTTTGGCATCTATAAAATAGGGGTTCGGATAAGGGTCACACATTAGGGGTCTCGACGATCTTGGGGTTCCGGGGTTCGGGGTCGGTCTTAGGGTCCAGGGTTCGACGGGGTCGATCTCGACGGAAGCGTTCTCGGATTACTGGGGTGGATCTTGGCGTTCCGGTAGACGAACTTGGTGTGGCGTCGGGCGCATCGGTCTCGCCCTGGTCGGGGTCGATCTTGTCGCATTCGTGGTCTTCGGGTCCGCGTAGCCGGTCATGGCGTTCCAGGTGGAGAACTTGGCGGTCCGTGCAGAATTCCTTCGGTCATCGAACCCTTGTGGGCGCACCCCGGTCTCGACGTCTAGGTTCCGTGAAGATCTTGGCTAATCCGGTCATCGGTCCTACTTGTGCTTCCCGTTGTCGATCTTGTCGCATGGCCCCTGTACATCTCCGAAGCATGCACTCGTCGGCAGAGGGCCAAACCACGCATCCTAGTCTTCGGGAGACCTTGTCGAGCCTTGTCGCATGCGAGCACACAGGTACTAGGCAGACCATCTAGCAGGAGCACAGCAGGCTCAACCAAGCGCCAGGGGGCCTGGGGCGAGCTTGGCGGAGGTCGACGCGGAGGCCGCTGGCGGGGACGAGCTCGGGACCGGGTGGATGAGGCCACGGGGCGGAGATGCAGGGGCCGGGGCGGCGCGGTGAGGCGGACTCGCAGGAGGACGCCCGGACGGCCGCGCGCGCGGAAGACAGGGAGGCGGCCTGGCGACGAACGGCGGCCGCAGAGGGTCCCGGGGAGGTCGCGAACGGCCAGGGTGGACGGAGCCGAGCTCGGCGGCGGTGGGTGCATGGCGCGCGGAGGAGGGCGGCCTCGGCGTCTGGGGGAGGAAGGCCGGCGGCTGGTGGCGGGGAGGGTTGCTCGCGGAGAGGCCGCGCGGAGAGGAGGCGACGCTGGAGTTGGGGCGACGGGAGGGACGGTTGCCGGAGGAGAGGGGGCCGGAGGAGGCCGGAGCGGGGCCGGGGTCGGCTGGCGCCGCTCGGGGAGAGAGGAGGGAGGAGCTCGAGGGGCGGCGACGGCTGTGAGGAGGGGGAAGCGCGACTGGGCCGGCGGCGAGCGCGAGGCCGGGCCAGAGCAGGGCGGTGGAGGCGGCCTCGTCGGAGAGGAAGGTGGGGGGTTGAGGGAGGAGGAGGAGGAGGCGGCGAGAGGGAGGCCGGCGGCACGGGCGAGCGCCGGAAGGGAGGGGAGGTCCGCGGGAGAGAGAGGGAGGAGGAGAGCGGCGTCGGTGGTGGGGGAAGATGAACAGGGGGCGGCAGGTGGTGGACCGGGGGACGGTGGGACCCAGGCGGTTGGGCACTGCGTGCGTGTGTGCGTTGGGTGTGGGGTGTGCTGGCAGGGTGGGGGTGGGTTTAGGAGAGAGAGAGGGAAAAAGAGAGAGGGTGGGTTGAGGTGGCAGCGTGGGATTGGGGGGAAGAGGGAGAGAGGTGAGGTGGCAGCAGTCTATTGGGTGGGGTGAGGTGGAGGGGGGGCTGGGTAGGTTAGTTGGTAGTTGTAGGATTAATGGGGTGGGCCGTTTGTATTTTTCTGGGGTGGTCGTTCGGGTCATTTCGGCCCGTTCGACTGCCCCACTAAAAATAATTCAAACTTTTATTTAATTTGCAATGAACTTTTGCAAATAGTTTTTAGACAAACAAAGTATCCCGCAGCACCCGGGGTTTTGTGTTTGAATTAAGATGGGGCGTTTGGAAAACAAATTAGGTTTTTCCGCAAATAGTTTTATGCAAACAAAATGCAAGATGATGACGATGCTCAAATGCAATGTGGCATGATGACATGAGCATGCGGTCATGACGATGCAATGCACAAAAACAACGCGATTTTCTAGTAGTGGTTTTTGCGGGATGCCACAAGAACTAAAACAATATCCAACACAATTGTTACAGCGAGACGGAATGGTGATGATGGTGCTGGTGGAGATGATGGTGTGGATGATGGTGATGATGATCCCGATGAAGCCTAGCTTGATGATGGTGTTGATGGCAACGATCTCCCCTCTTCGGGAAGGAATTCCCTCGGCAGAAATGTGTCTACCGGAGAGATATTTCTCTCTCGATGTTTTCCGCCCCCAGAGGCGGTGGAAATATATCTATGGTCGCCCCCTGGCCTTAGGGTTTCGTAGGGAAGATATAGGCAAAGGGGCGGAGTCGGAGGCCAGGTAGGTGGGCCACACCTGTCCTAGGTGCGGGGTCAGGTGGGCTCGCGCCTAGGGGGTGTGGGCCCCCTGTGGCCCCTCTTCGCTCCTCCTTCTGGCTTCCTTCGTCTTCTGGTAAAATAATATGTTTCCATATTTTTCTGGTATTTTTACGATCTTTGCGAAATTGCACCGAAACGCCTTATTTTCCATCAGAATCCAGACTCCGGCAGTCCATCCTCCAAGAATCATCCAACATGCATAAACAGATGAAAAGCCATAAGTAATACCTCATAATAAGACAAATATCAATGAATAAAGGTAAATTATGATATAGATAGGTGATGCAAATTGGGCGTGTAAACTCCCCCAAGATTAGACTTCGCTTGTCCCCAAGCAAAAACTAAGCTCAGTAAACATGTCCACAGGTTTATGGAGTGAAGTGTTGATAAAAGAATACGAACAAGAAGTATCACACTTACCATTGCACAACTCATAGAAGAAAGCAACTCACCATTATATAACTTGGCTTGCAACCAAGTACATCAGTCACAATAGAGATGCATAAATATAAATCATAATTGGAATTGGCAAACTTGTTCTTGGTCAGAGAACACCTGGAAAACAGTTTCAAAAAAGCTTTTTGTAGAAGTTTCAAAACAGGAGCACTCTTTGCTCAAAAAGGTTTTTCACAAGTGAAGGCTTTCAAGGTAATACTCAATATATAAGAGCTTTGTGCAAACAAGGAAGATAAAGAACATGATTGAATAAATCACCATATGAATGCTTGAAACACAACAACTCAACTACTTGCTGGAGATAGAGAGGAAGTAGGTTTACTGACTCAACTTGGAAGTGGGAGAAAGGTCCCTTCTTAGAGGGAAGCAGGGATTACAAGTCATAAAGATCTTCCAAAATATTATGGTACTTACTAGCTTTGAGCCCACATTGCCCCTATCATAGGCATCTTGATACGATTAAGGTTAAAGTGCACAAAGATGGAGTATATGCTTGATGAAATATAAGATGGCAATATCATGTCCCTTGAATATGAGGGCCACTCCTCATGCTACTCAAATTTGGTCACAGGTAAGTTCTTGTCATTGTAAGTATTTGCATATCATTGAGAACCGCCAACGGGGTACCCGTTGCACATGGTACAGGAGCTTTCCCATAACCAAAATGACAACGCAAGCAGACAATGAGCATCTCAGACATCTTTTTATTTACTATGTGCACAACTTTTTATTGAGGATGCTTCATAGACATCTCACTATGGTGATGCTGCAAGTTTCCACCATGATTAGGCATGGCTTAGGCTAGCGGCCCAGGCGTTTCTCTAACACAGGATACAAACACTATGGACTTACAAGTTCCCTCTTTATTTCACACTTTTAACATCCATAGACAAAAGAGCACGATATCAACTATGTACAGAGTACAAGTGCAATGTTGAAAACGTTCCCTGTGACAGTACGATTATGCTAATTCCAACGTATAGATGCAAGCATATACAACTTCGATGGCACAATGGTTCAGGTCTATTAGAGGCAAGAAATAAAGTGTGCCATCAAGTTCGTGAGAGCTTTACTAACTAGTTTTCTTATAACAAAATACATTTTAATTCGAAAGGTAGATGAAGCTTAAGAATTTGCTTGGAATAGCAACAATGATACTAGGTAGATATGGTGGACACAAGCGGCAAAAGTTTTGGTTCAAAGGGTTTTGAAAACATGAGAAGTATGCCTTCTCAAAACAGGTTTTTGGCTAGCAAGGCTGGGTAGAAAGCAAGAGAGTTGAAATAAACAAGCAAACATACAAGTAATAAAGTCAAACATGCAATCTTCCTTGAAGACACAAAAGAATCTTAAATAAAGAATACTAAGCTTATGAGCCAACAAGAAATAAAACAAATGATACAAAATACCTGTAAGCTTTTTTCTTTCTCTTTCAAAGTAATGCTACTGACCAGAACTCATTTTGCCAAAACCAATTTAGATCCACTTGATGATCCCAAAGTGGTGCCAATACCGATCAACAAGATCCATCATATAATAGAGATTGCAAACTAAAATAAGAAGTGCAAAAAGTAAAAGATGAGACTTCTCATTAATATTCAATAAAGCACTCACACCAAGGGATACATAGATAATGAACTAAAGGAGAGATACTTCCACATGCAAACCAAACTATAAGGTAACCTCTCTACCAAAGATATGAATCCACTAAAAAGGTAGACAAAAGATAATGGCGGTGATACCGCGGCACTCCCCCAAGCTTGGAACAAGCCAAGGGGATGCCAAACCTGATAATGAATTACTCCTTTGGTGGTGGTGGTGTTCTCTTATCATCATAAAACTTCCAACGCAAAGGTTCCCCATCCAAAAAGGATGTCCTTGTCTCTGCAATCCTGAAACTAGCAGCAGAGCTTATGCGATCAAATCTAGCCTCATACTCATAGTTTTGATTTTGTATGTCATAGAGTTGTGCTTGCAATTGATTGGTGGTCTGGCGGAGCGAGAAGATCTCTTCTCGGAGCTCAGCAACTTCTCCCTCGTGCTTGGTGATGAGTTCTGAACTTATCTTGAGAATAACATCCACTTCGCATTCTGCCATCTTCTTGTACATGAAAACTTCTTGTTCCAACGCTTCCATCCTGTCTTCCAGACTGCCTTCTCCTTTAGGGCCTTGAACTTCTTTTCATCTGTACCTTCCACTCTTTGAGGATCAGCTCTTTGGGATGAATCCTCAACTCATACATGTATGGGTTGAGGACGTCCGCAGAGGAATCCTCCGTGGGTGATCCAGAGGAAGACACTGAGGCTCCAAATCTGAGAATTTTCCTGACAGAAATAGATCGAAATGAAAACATGACGAGAACATGATGCAAGAACCTCGGGGAATCCGGGGGGGTTATATATTACGAAGTTTCAATGCATAAGGAACGTTTTGACACGGAACGAGGCGGAGACGAAGTTCGGGGGTGGCACACCCCTCCAGGCGCAACCAGGCTGGGCCCGCGCCTGGGGTTGGTTTGTCCACCCCGGACTTCGGTTCCTCCTCTGTTCCTTCTTGTAGTCTTCATTATGTATAAAAACATCAAAAATATAAAAAGATTGGGGTTTCACGAACCTTCTGTTTTCACCACTTTTACCTATTCAAAGACGAACTCTGCAGTTTCTGGTGTTTGGCTTCTGATAAATTCTTCTGGAGTCACCATTTGAATAACATCTACATCTTCATTATAAGAATCTCCAGAAATATAATGTTTTAGTCTTTGACCATTCACCACCTGTGTTGTGTCATCCTTCAGAGAAGAGATTTTGATGGCACCTGGACGGTATACTTCCTTGATAACAAAAGGTCCTTCCCATTTTGAGTGTAGTTTCCCTGCAAAAAATCTAAGACGAGACCTATACAAAAGAACTTTCTCACCAACATGGAACTCCCTTTTGAGAATCCTCCTATCATGCCATCTTTTTACTTTTTCCTTAAAAATCCTAGCATTTTCATAAGCTTCACCTCTCCACTCATCTAGATTACTTAAGTCGAGCAGTCTTTTCTCACCTGCAAGTCTAAAATCTCTATTCAACTCTTTCACTTCCTAATAAGCTTTGTGTTCTAATTCTAAAGGCAAGTGACAAGCTTTCCCATAGACCATTTTGTAAGGAGACATCCTCATAGGAAAGCGTCATTCAATTTTTATAAGCAGTTCTATAATCCCACAAAGCGTCATTCAACTTTTTAGGCCAATTTTTTCTAGATCTATTGACAGTCTTCTGCAAGATAGATTTAATTTCCCTATTGGAAAGTTCTAGTTGCCCACTAGTTTGGGGGTGATAAGCTGAAGCAATTCTATGGTTTACATCGTACTTAGCGAGAGTTTTTCTAAAACCCCATGAATAAAATGAGAGCCTCCATCAGTCATGAGATATCTAGGCACACCGAACCTAGGAAAAATGACATCCTTAAGCATTTTCAAAGAGGTCTTACCATCGGCACTATTTGTAGGTATGACTTCTACCCACTTTGTAACATAGTTGACAACAACAAGAATATGAGTGTACCCTTTTGAAGGGGGGAAAGATCCCATAAAGTCAAATCCCCAACAATAAAAAGGTTCAATAACAAGAGAATAATTCATATGCATTTCATTGCGTCTAGAAATGTTACCTACTCGTTGACATTCATCACATGATAAGACAAACTTCCTTGCATCTTTGAAAAGGGTAGGATAATAAAATCCAGATTGTAAAACCTTCTTTGCAGTCCTATCCCCTGCATGATGTCCTCCATAAGCACTGCCATGACATTTTCTCAATATCTCTTGTTGTTCAAATTCTGGAACACATCTTCGCATAATGCCATCTACTCCTTCTTTATATAAGTGTGGGTCATCCCAGAAGTAATGCCTTAGATCATAAAAGAATTTCCTTCTCTACTGAGTTGTAAAGGTTGGAGGCAAATACTTGGAAACAATAAAGTTAGCATAATCAGCATACCAAGGACTCTCATGCGGACTTACCCTTATCGCAGCCAACTGCTCATTTGGAAAACTATCATTAACAGGCAATGGGTCAAAAGAAATGTTTTCCAAATGATATAAATTGTCAGCAACATGATTTTCAGCACCTTTCCTATCTACAGTATGCAGATCAAACTCTTGTAAAAGCAAAACCCACCTGATAAGTCTAGGTTTGGCGTCCTTCTTTGTCATAAGGTATTTGATAGCAGCATGATCAGTATGAATAGTAACCTTTGAATCAACAATATAAGGTCTAAACTTGTCACAAGCAAAGATTACAGCTAAGAACTCTTTTTCAGTAGTAGCATAATTCTTTTGAGCAGCATCTAGAGTCTTGCTAGCATAATGAATAACATTCAACTTCGTATCAACATGTTGTCCAAGGGCAGCACCCACAACAAAATCACTAGCATCACACATAATTTCAAAAGGTAAACTCCAATCAGGTGGTTGAACAATAGGAGCAGTTGTCAAAGCTTTCTTCAAAGTTTCAAAAGCTTCCTTACAATCATCATCAAAAACAAAAGGTACATCTTTTTGAAAAATATTAGTAAGGGGCTTTGAATTTTTGGAGAAATCTTTAATAAACCTCCTATAGAAACCAGCATGACCAAGGATACGACGAATACCATTGATATCTCTAGGACAAGGCATTTTTTAAATTGCTTCTATTTTGGCTCTGTCAACTTCAATGCCTCTTTCAGAGATCTTATGTCCAAGAACAATCCCTTCATTAACCATGAAATGGCATTTCTCCCAATTAAGAACAAGGTTGGTTTCTTCACATATCTGCAAAACTTTATCAAGGTTGTGCAAACAGTTATCAAAAGAAGTTCCATAGACGGAGAAATCGTCCATGAAAACCTCCACAATTTCCTCACAAAAACCATGAAAGATAGTAGACATACATCTCTGAAAGGTAGCAGGAGCATTACATAAACCAAAAGGCATACGCCTATAAGCATAGGTACCATAAGGACAAGTGAAAGTAGTTTTTTCTTGGTCTTGTGCTTTCATAGCAATTTGAGAAAACCCAGAATAACTATCAAGAAAACAAAAGTGAGTCTTTTTGGACAAACTCTCAAGCATCTGATCAATAAAGGGCAAAGGATAATGTTCTTTCTTAGTAACTTTATTGATCTTTCTAAAATCAATGCACATTCTATATCCAACCACTACTCTTTGGGGTATAAGCTCATTATCTTCATTAGGCATAATAGTTATTCCCCCTTTCTTGGGAACGCAATGAACAGGACTAACCCATTGACTGTCAGCAATAGGATAAATAATACCAGCATACAGGAGTTTTAATACCTCATTCCTTACCACATCCTTCATCTTAGGATTTAGACGGCGTTGGTGCTCAACAACTGGTTTTACATCAGGCTCAATATTAATATCATGCTGACATATAGTAGGAGAAATTCCTTTTAAGTCATCAAGAGTATAACCCATAGCTCCTCGGTGTTTCTTCAATACCTCCAATAACCTTTCTTCTTCCTTTCTTGAAAGTTTAGAACTAATAATAACAGGATACACTTTCTTATTGTCAAGATAAGCATATTTAAGATCATCAGGTAAAGGTTTTAATTCAAAAACAAGGTCCTCTTTAGGTGGTAGTGTGGTACCCAAATCTTCCACGGGTAGATTATGCTTAAGCTGTTCCGGCTGACGAAGGAAAACCTTGTCAATATCATTTTCTTTCCTTCATGAAGACATCACTTTCATGATCTTCCATAAACTACTGCAAAGCATTGTTAGGAGCAAGAGAAATAGCAGAAAGTTGTTCAACCCTGAAATCCTCATCAGGCAGTTCATTTTCATAAGGAGTTTTGGCAAATTTGGAAAAATTAAACTCATAAGATTCTCCAGCAAACTTGGTCAAAACCTTTTCCTTCCTATAATCTATGATAGCCCCACAAGTATTAAGGAAGGGTCTACCAAAGATAATAGGATAGGTTTTACTAGCTTCTTTACCAAGTACTAGAAAATCAGCAGGATATTTAATCTTACCACAAAGAACCTCCACATATCTTACAATACCAATGGGGCAAACTTGCTCTCTATTAGCAAGGTGAATAACCACATCAATGTCCTCAAGCTCACAAGGACCAATCTCATGCATAATTTTCCTGTAAATCTCATAAGGAATAGCACTAGAACTAGCAACAATATCACATAAACCATAGTAGCTATGACTACCAATTTTAACAGAAAGCACAGGGACACTAGCTTTTCTAACTTTCTTAGGATGAGAAACAATATTAGTAGCATCTTCACAGAAGACAATATGCTCATCCTCTATATTTCTAGTGACAAGATCTTTCACAATAGCTACCACAGGCTCAATATCAATAAGCTCATCGGACCCTACAATTTTCTTTGAGCTTTTGCTAACCACATTAGCCATAATAGAGTGCTCCCTTACCTTGGAAGGAAAATGAGTTTTCTCAATATAAGATTCAGGCAAAATATGATCAACAGTACAAACCTCTACGCTGGCAGGAACATGGGTAACAATGTCTTTATAAGGAGCATGGTACTTGTCCCACTCTTTCTTGGGAAGTTCAATATAAGAGGCAAAGGCATTAAAACATTTTGCAAGAACTTGAGGATCAAGGCCAAACTCATTACTAATATCACGGAAGTTATCAGTTCCCATAAAAGATTTAATGCATTCATAATCATAGTTTATACCTGACTTTCTTCCTTTGTCATTCTCCCAAGCTTTAGTGTTCTCTTGAATACGGTATAAGAGATCCCATTTAGCTTCTTCCTTCATACGTGTGAATGATTCAGCACAAAAAGCATCTAGTAAATATTTATCATCAAGAGAAAGCCTAGCATAAAAGTTATTGAGAATAATATTGTTAGGGAGTTCATGAATAGGACATTTGAGCATTAGTAACTTCAATCTCCCCCAAGCTTTAGTTATAATCTCTCCATCAAGAGGCCAAAAGTTATATATAAGATTTCTATCCTTATGAATTTCACTAGGAGGATAAAATTTAGAGTAAAAGGGAGATGCCATCTCCTCCCATTCCATGGATTGTCCATTCTTCATCAGCTTATACCATTCTTCAGCTCTCCCTTTCAAGGATATGGAGGGTAAATTCTTCTTCACCTGTTTAGTTGTGATACCTACACACTTAAACAACCCGCATAATTCATGGATAAAAAGCAAGTGATCACCAGGATGGACAGTTCCATCCCCAAAATAAAAATTATCCATAACACGATTAACAATACTTGTAGGTATCTTAAAATGGTCTATCTCAACGGGTGGTGGTTCATCTACTACCCTAGCAGTGGTATTAGTTTTCCCAAACAGGAAACCAAGTGGGTTATCCATATTGGAAACAAAGTAACAAGCAGTAACAAAATCAATACTCACAGTAAAAATTTCCCTTACCAGTTCCACTCTTCAATAGCGCCTCACTCCCCGGCAACGGCGCCAGAAAATAGTCTTGATGACCCACAAGTATATGGGGTGTATCGTAGTACTTTTGATAAATAGGAGTGTCAATCCCAACGAGGAGCAGAAGGTGCTGAACAATAGTATGGAGCAGGAAATCCCTGTGAATACTTAGCAAACAGATTTTTAGTGGTTTTCTGATAAGTCAACAAAATAAATAGCAAGTAACAAAAGTAACGAACAAACGGAAAAAGTGGCCCAATCCATTCTTAGCAAAGGACAAGCCGGTGAAAATACTTATAAGGACCAAACATTCTTGAGGACACATGGGAATTCTGTCAAGTGCTTTCGCTTCAAATAGCTGAGTACTCTTCTCTGGTGTTGTAAGTGTTGTGTGGGTGAACGTGTGCTAACATACCTCCCTTACTTGGACTAATACATACCTGTGATTAAAACCCCTGCAAACATCTGTAACTACAGGAAAGTAATTAAGATATAAATCTAACCACAGCCTTAAACTCTGAGATCCTACGCTCCCTTGTGCAAAGGTGTCCTAACGGGGGTTCAGGTTTCTCTCACTCCGGCAACCCCACAATTAGTAGACAAATACACAATGCATTCCCCTAGGCCCATAAATGGTGAAGTATCATGTAGTCGACGTTCACATGACACCACTAGAAGAATAGCACCACAACTTAAATACTAAACCATTGACTAATAACTCATCACAGATTCACTACTAACAACATGACTTCTCCCATGTCCTTAAGAACTAAATGAACTACTCACAAGACATCATATGGATCAAGATCAAAGATGATATGATAATGGATAACAATCTGAACATAAACAATAATCCAATGGTTCCACTCACAAGCATCAACTACAATAGTAATCGACACCGGAAAAGTTTCCCCTAAGAACTAAAGCAATATCCAACACAATTATTATAGCGGGACGGAGTGGTGATGATGGTCCTGGTGGAGATGATGGTGTGGATGATGGTGATGATGATCCCGATGAAGCCTAGCTTGATGATGGTGTTGATGGCGATGGTCTCCTTCTCCGGGAAGGAATTCCCCCGGTAGAAATCTGTCTGCCGGAGAGATCTTTCTCTCTCAGTGTTTTCCACCCCCAGAGGTGGCGGAAATCTATAGGTGGTCGCCCCCCTGGCCTTAGGGTTTCATAGGGAAGATATAGGCAAAGGGGCGGAGTCGGAGGCTAGGGTGGTGGCCACACCTGCCCTAGGTGCGGGGTCAGGTGGGCCCGTGCCTAGGGGGTGTTGGCCCCCTGCGGCCCCTCTTCGCTCCTCCTTCTGGCTTCCTTCGTCTTCTGGTAAAATAATATGTTTCCATATTTTTCTGGTATTTTTCTGATCTTTGCGAAATTGCACCAAAACGCCTTCTTTTCCATCAGAATCCAGACTCCGGCAGTCCATCCTCCAAGAATCATCCAGCATGCATAAACAGATGAAAAGCCATAAGTAATACTTCATAATAAGACAAATATCAATGAATAGAGGTAAATTATGATATAGAAAGGTGATGCAAATTGGGCGTATCAATCATCTAAAAAAGCAAAGTATCGTCTGCATACTACATAATTATCACCCCAGTTTGATTCAGGATCTGCATGAGACCATTTATATGCCCCTGATCAGCTACTTTAGTAAGCATTTTGTGAAGATATCAGCCATATAATTGAGAAAAGGTGAGATATGGGGTCACCCTGCCTCACCCCACACCCAGACACAAAAAAGTCACTGTTAACATCACTAATATGAACACCAACAGACCCATAATCTAACAGGGACTTGAAAATCCTAATGCATTTTGGGCTAAAGCCCCTTTGACTTAGCATTCCCAAGAGGAACTCCCTATTAACCATATCATAAGCTTTATCATAGTCTAATTTAAAAATAAAACCAGATTGTTTTTCTGGACTACATCATGAATAATCTCATGAGCAGAGACCACACTCTCTAAAATGTATCCACATTTAATAAAAGCAGTTTGGTGTGGTGAGATCAAATCCTCACTCACCACTCCCAGCCTGTTGGTACCACATTTGGAGAAAACCTTGAAGCTACAACTAGTAAGTGCAATTGGTCTGAACTTCTGTATAGATACAACATCAGGCTCCTTGGGAATCAAAGTCAAAAGAGAGAAGTTGAACCTATAAAGATCTAATTGTCCATTATTCTAGTCATTGACCATGGCAATTAAGTCATTCTTAATCAAATCCCAGAAACACTGATAAAAAAGAAAAGAAAATTCATCAGGTCTAGTGGCCCCTTTAGCATAAGAGCCAAAGACAGCCACCTTAACCTCCTCTTGAGTGAAATCACTTTCAAGGAAAGAGTTTTGTTGCAAAGTAACTTTGTCATCTATATCCCAAAAATCTTCAGCCAACTCAATATTTGGCTTAAGTTAAAAAACAAATAGCTTTTTATAATATGCAACAGCAATATCTATCATACCTTTAGTGTCCTCCACAGCACCCGAGGGCCTTCCAAAGTAACAATCTGCTTCTTCTTCCTTCTTTGTTTAGCTATAGAATGAAAATAAGCAGTACTACGATCACCTTTTAAAATATATTTCTCTCTAGTACCTCTGTGTAGCTTTAATTTCCTCTTTTTTCCAAATCTCAAGCTCAGATGAAATATTTTTCATCCTAGTTCTAATGCTCGCTACAAATTGCTAACATATTTTTGTCTTACTTGTCATGTAATCCTTGCCTGTGCTTAAAAGCTTTTTGTAGTTACACGCCAGGACAAATCAAAGTGAGCAAGCCTTCTGCCGTTACCCAGTGAAATACGGCATGTGTTTGGTGAGATACGTACAAAAAGGTGTTTAAGCAACAGCCATGCATGCCCCGAATGCTGATCTCTGTATTCTTGCACTAAGCAGAGTTGCAGGTTGTTGTTGTTCAAAGAGAGATCCAGAAATGTGTGAGTCCGTTACTGCTAGTTTTCTGGAGAATGTAGTTACCGTGCTACCACCAACCATCGATTAGTTAAGTATAGGATATTCATTATACTGGGTGTGAATCAACATAATCGCAGCCTCTGCACAGGCTTGTATATTGGAACTTCAGAAAGATGTCTGAAAATTAAGAAGAACCTATAAGTTGGAAATGGTGATTAAAACTAGCCCGCTGTTATCGCATTTTTAATTAAATTCTGCTAAGTATACATGGATTATGAAGTAGTACTAGATGGTGCATAATTTCTGATCATTAATCAATTGTCTCAGCAATAAGAAGGGAGATCATCATGCAGAAAAGATTGTTTGTCTTGCCTTCATAGTTTTACTGAAATAAATGAGCAGTATAAATAAGTTCAATGGATGTGCCAATATTAGCGTGAGCCAGCCAGCTAGCTAGCTACGAGACGTTACACATTTTTGGCAGCAATACTTTGGAGATAGAGTGGGAAAAAGAAAGTTTCGGCGAAATAATTACGGTAATTAATTTTATACGTCCTGACAAACATGAAATGCCAGTGATATTTCCGATTTTTCGAGAAGACGCAAAAGCTTTTCCCATCGTCATTTGTTAAAGAGAGCAAAGAACGCCTTCTTCTCTCCTGATCCAAATTCCACACACTTTAGTTTAGTGTCATGGCCCAAGACGACGGCAACGACAACCACAACGTACCGCCGGCGACCAGCTCCGACTCCATGAGCAACGGCGGCGGCGACGGGTCCAATAGCAGCGGCCGTCCGGTGGTCGTTGGGGCGATCGACAAGGGGAAGGGCATCGTCAAGACAGAAGGCGAAGATCAGGGTGGTAGTAGTAGATCTAAGGGTAAGATCAGCACGGCGCACGTCATGGCTGCCGCCAGAGATGGCAGATCAGGCGGCCGCCGTGGCGACAGGGAACTGCACATCGCCACGGAGCGCGAGAGGAGGAAACGGATGAGCGAGATGTTCAGCAGGCTGCACGGCCTCCTCCCCACCCTCCCCGACAAGGTGATGAGTTCATGTTATACTCGTATATGTTAGGGCCTTGCGCATGCAGATCCTCACTAGTATTGTGGTGTTTCAGGTCGACAAATCGAGCATCGTGATGGAAGCCATACACTACATCAAGAGCCTGGAGGGGACGCTGAGCGAACTGGAGAAGCGCAAGCTGGAGATGCAGCTCGCGGCCGGCAACTTCGGCGCCGCGGCCAACGGTGGGGTCTCATCGTCGGCGGCGCCGCCAGCGCCGCCGCCGGTAGTGCTGCCGGGCGGTGGGATCTGGCCGTCAGTAGCGGCGCCCGCGCCACCCGTAACCGCGCCGGCGCCGGTGGTGCTCCAGACGTGGTCGGGGCCGAACGTCGTGCTGAGCCTGTCAGGCAACGACGCGTGCATCAACGTGTGCGTGGCGCGGCGCCAGGGCGTGCTGTCGATGGTGATGGCCGTGCTCGAGAAGCACAGCATCGACGTGGTCACGTCGGGGATCTCGTCTGACAACGGCCGGAGCATGTTCACCATCCACGCTCGTGTAAGTAAAACCCTCGTCCTCCGTCTACCTAGCTTCGTTCGACCTGGGGTTTTGGTAGACAATATTAGAATAGTCAGGCAGAAAACAACTAAATCGATGCTATAAACTTCAGAGGAAAGGGGAACACGGGCGATCTTGTTGAGATGGTCTACACATCCTCCACCAGGAACATGGTCTTCCTATTGTTCCATCCATCTTATCTGATACTATAAGGAGTACTAGCATATATCCCCTGAAGATCTGGCCGGGTGCGCCCCATTTCGAAAAAATATCCCCAGAAGATCTAAAAGTGCGATAAAGATTATATTGCCAGAATTATTCAGTAGAATACGGAGAACTAGAAATAACTCGCACAATTTACACGTGTGTATCTTCTGATAGCTAGGTATACCCCGCAACGTCAACACGTACTAAATCATGTTCTCGAAACCATTGGATAAAGTGGGGGAATCAACACTCTCAAAATTTGCACATCCATCTTATTTGGTAACATATATATTCTCTAAAGTTAAAACGTACTCCCTTTGTCCTACAATATAAAGTGTTATGGTAAGTTGTTTTACCTTCCCAATATATTTTATATTATTTTATATTATGAGACAAAGAGAGTACTATAAAATCATATTCACTAAATGGTCCGGTATAGTGGGAGAATCATAGCTCGCACAGTTTACACAAAAATCTTATCTGACAGCATATACCCTCTAAGGTCAAAACCTGCTAGAAAACAATGCCTTAGAAATGGGTCAGTAAATTATGAAGAATTCACTCAATGTACATGTGAATCTCATATGATAGTGTATCTCGAATCAAAACACGCTATAAAAAAATTCTCGGAGCGGTTAGTAAAGTGGAAGAATCAAAACTCGCACAATTTACACGTGTCTCTTATATAATACCATATATCCCTAACGACAAAACATGATGTAATGTTATAACTATATTCACGAAACTGTTTGGCAAAGTGGGAGAACTGTAACCCCCACTATTTACATGTGAACTATTCCGTTGCTTACATAGGACTCTCTACATGGGAACATGTGTGGATTCTGGTGATTCAATGACACCATCCTTATAATTTTAGTCTAAAATAAATCACATATAAATAAATAATCTCCCGTTTATTAGCGTATATTACATTAGAATGTGTAAAATACCTTAAATTAGAACACAGTGGTGCCCACCAGCGATAGAGCTAGGAGGACAAGCACAGGCTACAGGCTAGCGCCTCCCCTCCCCCCTCCCCCACCCCAACAGAGTGCACCAAGGTGGATTTAACTCTTTTACCTAGGTTGATGTGGTATATAACTGAAAGTTTAGTTAAACCAACCCCCTTAATTATAAGAAAAATGCCTTGATCGTCTCTCTTGTGCTTGCATCTAGCCTACATCCCTGGTGCCCTCATAGATTTTAGCCATCTATACACTGATATGTATATTAACATGGAAAGGTACTTATTGGCTTATTTCAGTGCGGGTATTTTGATTCGATGAAATCATCCTTATAATTTTTAGCCTAAAATAGATCTCATATAAATAAATAATCTCCCATTCAGTAGTCTAAATACCTTAAATTGGATCACGGTGGTGCCCACTAGTGGTGGAGCTAGGAGGACAAGAAGAGGCTAGAGCGCATCAAGGTGAATTTACCTGTTTTACGTAGGTTGATGTGGTGTATAACTAAAAGTTTAGGTAAGCCAACCCCCTTAATTATGAGAAAAATGCCTTGATCGCCCCCCTTGTGCTTGCATCCAACTTACATCCCTGGTGTCCTTGTAGCTTTTAGCCATCTCTACACTGATATGTATATTAACATGAAAAGGGGCTTATTAGCTTATTTCATAATCGAATAACTTGGGTTTCTGGATTTAATGGGTTTTCTGTTTATGAATTCAACTCACACCATCCAATAGATTTTTATCTCGAGGGTGTGAAATATGTACCAAGTTTAACTGGTTAGCGCGGGTGCTAGCGACAGAGAACAATAAACCTTTTTAAACAATATCAGTGAGTGAAATATGGTTATAGTGTTGTCGTTGTTTGTTTATATGCATTCAATGCAGGTATTTTGATGCGTACGCATTTTAATTTGTTTATGACATGCCTTTACAGTAATATTTTGTTCAGAGACATCAGGACAAAAGCAAACATCCCTCATATAAAGTTTTAGATACTCTACATGAACACACACACACCCCCCCCCCCCCCCCCCCCCCCCCCCCAAACAGAGTGAGTGCACCAAGGTGGATTTACTTTTTTTACCTAGGTTAATGCGGTATATAACTGAAAGTTTAGTCAAGCCAACCCCCTTAATTATGAGAAAAATGCCTTGACTATCCCCTTTGTGATTGCATCCAGCCTACATTCCTGGTGCCCTCGTAGCTTTTAGCCATCTCTACACTGATATGTATATTAACATGGAAAGGGACTTATTAGCTTATTTCATAATTGAATAACTTGGATTGCTGAATTTAATGGGTTTTCTGTTTACAAATTCAACTCAACACACCATCCAATAGATTTTTATCTCGAGGGTGTGAAATATGTACCAAGTTTAACTGGTTAGCGCGGGTGCTAGCGACAGAGAACAATAAACCATTTTAAACAATATCAGCGAATGAAGTACGCTTATAGTGTTGTCATTGTTTGTTTATATGCATTCCATGTGTGGGTATGTTGACGCGTATGCATTTTTAATTTGTTCATGACATGGCTTTACAGTAATATTTTCTTTAGAGACATCGGGGAAAAAGCAAACATCCCCCATATAAAGTTTTAGATACTCTACATGAACACCTCTTGAGTTTGTGTCTCTGGTGCAAAACAGATAAATGGAGCGAGCAGCCGGTTCGGGGACAACGTGCCGTCCGAGGAGATATACAAGTTGGCGGTCTCGGAGATAATGGTTTGGCTCTCCGAATAGTTATAATAAGACGGATTTCCGGCATTCTTTCAAGAAATATAGTAGTACTCATGCTAAAGTTTCTGTCATATTTACATTTGAGAGTATAATAATCCAGTTATGTCGTGTCGAACCGAACCTCCGTAGTCTGTCGTCGTCATCGTCGTCGTATCCCGCAACAGAAACTGTGTGAAGTGGTCATGTTTGTGGCACCTTTTCTTGTATCGTACATTGCCGTGGCTTGCAGTTTCATGCATATACTCGAGTCTTTGTTGGTCTCTGCCTTTGAGATTCTGTGTTCTTGATTCGGTTTTACTTTTGGGCGCGTGGATTTTCGTTTGGGCCCGTGGTCTTATTATGGGCCAGTGTTGCTGCTGAGGCCGTAAGCGGTCCAGCACATGCAGCGACCCTTCCTCTGGGAGTAGGCAAGAGGTGGGCCACGGCCCATTTTATAAACAGCCGAAGAAAGATCGAATCTTTTTTTCTCTTGATTGACAGAGAAGAAGGATCATCGTGGGATGAGATAGAGCCGAACGGTGAAAAGTTTGACGAGTTTGGAAAGAAGGAACAAATCTCGATCCGCATGTGGTGCCAGCTCGTCGCCCCGGCCGGCCTGTCGATCGATCGTATGCTCATGTGACGGCCACTCCGCGCTCGGCCTTGTTCTAGTAGTAGAACTCCATGTGGGTTTCCGATCCATCGCCTCCGATCCTCCACGGATCATGCCGCCCGCTAAGCTCTTGGCCTGCACATGAGCAGAGGTAAAAATATTACTAAATGGAAAAGAGGAGGGAGAGCACGAGACACGTTACGCACGCACGCACGTACTAGTCCTGTAGCAGGCAGGGACCACGGGCCGTACGTCGTTACAGTACGCAGGGAACGGGGGAAGACCGGCCGGCCAACTGGACACCAAATTTTAATCGAGCAGAGCAGCAGAGCCTTGCTCCCGGCATTCAAACCTCGCCTCGTGCGCTCTCGCACATGCGAGAGGCTCTCTCTTGCTTGCTTACCTTCCTTCTTCTGATCCCCTACCTACCCTCCCTCTCTCTGATCTTGTTTTACATTGTTCCCTAATGGTCGCGCATTGTACTACTATCATCTAGTCCTGTGCCTGTGCGAGTCGGAGAGAGAGAAAGAGAGGAGCAGGATTGCTGCTGTGTACTGCTACTTTGCTCGGTCACTATTCCAGGACAGTGCAGCCAGCGCTGTGTGTGTGTCTCCAAAAGACAAAGTTGCGTTCAAAGACAAGGAGATCAGCGAGCAGGCAGGCACCCACCACCCCCACCACCACCACTACCACCAGCAGCGAAGCGAAGCGAAAGGACGGAGAGATCGAAGATAATCTCGGCCGTGCGAACCCCAAAGGAAACCCGAAACGTTGTAAAGGGGAAACAGGCAGGATCGCGACGAGATATGGCGCGCGGGGCGTGAGAGTGTGACAGCGTGAGTTCGGGAGCTGTTGAGGAACAGCAGCGAGTTAAAGCGGCTTGACGGCTACGATCTTTGTTTTCAGCTGCTACTACGATCTTAGCGGCCACTAATTAACTGACCTCTCTACGAGCACGCATCACAGCCCAGCGAATTCGAGCAGCGGTAGAATTCGAGTTCTGCCGGATAATTTCCTTTCTTTCTCCTGTACTAGCTTTTTTTTCTTTCCAAATGATGGGGGTATCCATTCTCCCTAGCTATACTCACTTTTGCACAAATTCTAACGTGGATTCCTCTTTAGCAACTAATAAGCCCTACGAAAGCCAGTCCCACCATGAACTAACATACATTTTCCGAGCCTCAGCAAAGGCAGCGGAAAGCTTCGAACACGGGGGACAGACATAGTGGCACGCATAGTAGTACGACGACTGATGCCGCAACGCAAACCCACTTCTTCTTTTACAAACCTACTTGGCGAAAATAGATAGATAATGCGCGTAGCTGTCAGCAGCAAAACAGAGCATCAGTCATCATCAGTTAACTAAATCCGATTATTCGTGCTGACTGCTCAGAGCTCAGCCTCCCAATCAGTTGCTAAGCCGGTCGTCTGGTGGGGGCTCGAGACAGACGCGCATAGTTTAGTTCTTGAGCTCTGCGTTCGGATATGGTACTTATTCCACTGGCTTAACTTTGGGAGTTGGCATCAGTTTGACCGAAGACCGGCCGCGCGAGGGCGGGGCGGGGCGGAAGGGAAGGGAAGGTCGCCACCAATCATTCGTCCCCTCAGTTCGTCCGCGCATGAACTGGTTTGATTAGATTAGTAGTATTAATTTTCAGGCTGGGAAAAGGACCGTCTGGTTCATGCATTGAGCTGCCTCAGGACACAGTTTATGCGTGCTGTTCAGGTCGGGTCTGGGAAGGAGGAATCTTGGATTGCTTGTCTGAAGAAAGAGAGAAAAATCGGATCAATTACTAGTAGTAGCGAGTGAAGGGAAAGCATATCCTGTCGAATATAATGGTTAGCGTGAAGGGGAGGGATCCGGGACCGGGGCACGGCACGGCACGCCAGCGAAGATCGTGGACGGTAGCGCGATCCACGTCTTCCCTTCCTACGTACGCGCGCGCCCGCGACGACCACCGCTTTTTTTTTGCGTCTCGGTGCGCGCGAGCTTAAGCTAAGCTAAGCTAGCTCTTTCTTTTTAATCAAAAGCCCCCCACGATCCGGACTCCACGATTAGCATACTGTACCAAAGCCAGCAAACGCTTTCTGCGCGGATGCGAGTGAGAATCAAACGTAATAGTACACCAGAGGGTGATTTGTTGGTGCTTCAGGTGTCATTGATGTGGGCACAGGGCACTATCCTGCGCAGTACTGGTGGTAGCACGTATTCATGTCCGGTTTTTGCAGGGCAACGTAGACGCAGAGACAGAGAGAGGCAGAGCGAGGGAGTGGCAAACAAACAACATAGCAGTCCGGTCCAAGTCCAAGATTAGGGGGAGGGAGCTTGGCACTGCACTGCACGCACGCACTCATGAGGGCGCTGCTGCTGGTGGTCTTCGCCAATCCGGTCAAAAGAGCCGCAGCGTCACTAGTGAGTAGTATCAGCGGCTGCCTGCCGCTGCTGCTGCTACCCTGTCTGGATGCCCCTGGTTTCCTATTCTGATCTCATCCCGTGGCCATCGCCAATGCCACGCCGTGCGTTGCAGTGCAATGCCAGATTGCCAGCCCGTCCGTCCGTCCGTCCCGGGAATCAAATCAAATCTAATAATTTCTTCCCGCAACAACATTCCATTCTGCAGAAGCATCCTGCAGAGATGGGGGCCATGGCCAAGCTCGGCGCGGCTTTCAATGCGCAATCTCCTCGCCTGCACTGTACTGCTACTGCTAGTACTTGCCTCTGACCGCCGGCCACACGCACGCGCGAGCGACCCGCGACAACGGCGCCAAAACAAAGTGCCGATTTTCTTGCAGGACATTTTTACTTTTTGACTGACTGTTGATTGAATCAAGAACCCTTCCCTAGCGCCGACGATACATGTACAAAACTGGAATTTTTTTCAGGGGAGGAGAAGAAGAAGAAGAATATCTCTCTACGTCCGTCCGTCCGTCGATCCTACTGCCGCCGTTGCATACGCGCCAGCTCCGTCGCCGGCGTGCAATGTGGTATGGGTGGGGTTAGTAGGGTCGGAGGAAATCGTCCGAGTTGGCCATGGAGTCGGTGGTCGGCCAGGCGGAGCGGAGCAGCTTCAGGAGGTGCTGCGCCTTGCGCTTGGCGCGCTCCGAGCAGCCGCCCTGCACCATCATCAGCAGCTGGCTCATGGCGCCCGCGCGCACAGCCTCCACCTGCAGCGCCTCCGACCCGCCCACCACGGCCACCAGCGCCCCCGCCGCGTGCTCCGCCGCGCGCCCGGACATGGCGCGCACCAGCGCGATCACGGCCGCCGCGCCGCCCCCGGCGCCGCAGACCACCGCGTCGCGCCCGCCCTCCGTCCGGCACAGCCGCTCCACCGCCGCCAGCGCGCGCTCGGGCTCGCCTGCGCACCCGCCCTCCGCGACACGCCTGGCGAGCGCCGCCGCGGCGCCGGCCGACACGGCGCGCGGCCGGTTCTCCTTGGCCAGGCACAGCGCGAACAGGCCCCGGATCCCGACGCGCACCGCGCGGGCGTTGTTGCCCTTCTCCTCCAGCAGCGCGACCAGGCCCTCGATGACGCCCTCCGCCGTGCCCAGCACCACCCTGGCCTCCGCGCCCGACACCGCGGCGGCCGCCTCCACGACGGCGCCCGCGTTAACCTTGGCCTCCAGCGTCGTGCCCTGGCTGCCGAGCACCTTGCCGAGCCTGCTCACCCTGTCTTCTCTCCCCACCACCTCCGCGGCCTCCGCCTCCCCCATGCCGATCAGGGCCAGCACCGCCATGGCCTCCGCGCGAGCCTCCTCGCATCCGCCGAACGCCATCTCGACGACCGCCGCCCTGGTCTCGTGCGTGGCCATGACGAGCCTGTTCTTGTCGGACTCCCTGGCGAGCGCCCTGAGCCTCCTGAGCGCGGGGAGGCCTGGGCCCTGCGCAATGAGGGAGCGGATGAGGTCCGGGTCGGCCGGCTGCTTGGGCGTGGGGATGCGCTCGACGCCCAGGGAGCGGTGCGCGACGCACCATTCCTGGATGAGGCGGCGGAGGGTGTGGTTGGGGATGAGGGTGAAGTCGGCGAGCGGGGCGCGGGTGACGGGGCAGGTGGTGTTCCCCGTGGCCACCCACGACTCGATGCTGGCGCGGTCGTAGGTCTGCCCGGTGGCCACCGTCACGGGGTCCTGCATCAGCTCCAGCGAGACTGGGCACCGGAAGTACCACGGCACCTGCAGCCCCACCGTGTCGAGACCCAGCGCCAGCGGCACGCTCCCTGGCATTGGACGTGGCTGTGATTTGGATCTGGCCCAGCGAGGTGCTAGCTAGCTCGCGATGAAACGAAGATGTGATGCTCGTGGGTGCGGGTGGGTGGGTTGGTGGTGGGTGGAGAAATGGAGAGGGGAGTGGACTGGTGGAGAGTGGAGATCGAGGGAGACGAAGGAAGGACGCCGGTGTATAAGTAGGCGGGAGGTGGCCAGCACGTGTGGGTCGCGGGCGTGGGGGTCACTGATAGTAGTACTAGTAGCTTGGGTTGGACTCGGGCACGGGTAGGGTTCGAGCCGGACCAGATACGGGCTCGATCTGGCAGCTCGCCTCGCCTGATTGGCGATCGGCCGCGCGCCAATCGTGCGCCTACCTGAGTTTGGTGAGCCTTTGGCCTGGTTCGGCCTAGGCTGACTCGATCGGATGTCTCACTCTGACATGGTTGTGTGCCTAACATTCTAGTGCTGTTCATTCAGATAAAACTGAACCGTTGTTCGCATCCCCTTCAGGCTCCTCCTTCCGCAGGCTTGCAATTGCAAATTATCTCGACGAAAACGGCCAATTCTCCTGCGTACGTGTGTTTGTATTGAGCAAGAACGCGGCACGCATGCAAAGTTATGTCCGCCTTGAATTATTTGCTTGGGACGCCGTTTGGTAGCCTACCACACGGGAAAATAAAAACGGCTCGACTGGATGTGTGGCCGGTACGATGAATAACGCAGGGGCTGCAATTGCACACCTCGCACCGGCTCCATTGATTAGTATTTATACACAAATTACAAACTTGTACTCCTCCAACCCATATTAATTTGGATTTATCAAAATTTGGATGAACCTATATACTAAATAGTGTTTACATTCATCCAAATATATACAAATGAGAGTCAATTAATATGGATCGGATGGAGTACTACCAAGGCAATCTAGTCTATACATGAAAACCGTAACCGTGTGAAGTTCTTGTTTAACACGCCCTCCTCGATGTCTGAACATGGAGACAAACTGTTGCCGGTGTGAAGACTGGACCTGAATTTCAGGAACTAAGTCATCAGCAGGCCCTTTATAAAGATGTCCACAAACCGATGACTCCATGGGACATGCAAAACCCTTAATGCATCGAGAGTCACCCTTCTCTCTAACAAAATGTATATCCAACTCAATGCGTTTGGTGGGATGATGTTTTACCGGGTTGGCAGACATATAGACTGCAGAAATATTGTCACAATAGACGATAATATCCCTGTTGAGTGGTCGATGAAGCTCAAGCGACAGGTTGCGAATCCAGCAAGTGTCCGCCATGGCACAGTAGCTACTGCACGATACTCAGTCTCGGTGCTGCTACGAGAAACAGTGGGTTGGCGACGAGAAGACCATGAAACCAAGTTTTCACCCAAAAATAAGAAAAACCCTGACATAGAACGGTGAGTATCCGGGCATCGAGCCTAATCGGCATCTGAATAGGAAATAAGATCATGTGAGCAATAGGAAAAAAGCGTAAGACCTAGATCCGGGGATCGAGCCTAATCGGCATCTGAATTCTTTTGATAAGTTGGAGACGAGGTTCACGTGGATCATGCATATGAAGAGACACTTGATTAAAAGCATAATATATTTCAGAACGGGTGAGAGTAATATATTGTAGAGCCCCAGCAAAACTACAATACAAAGTAGAATCAGTGATAGGTAAGTCAACATTGGCTGAGAGTTTAGACTTGGTGTCAGCAGGTGTGAAAGAAGGATTGCAATCAGTCACATCGACACGATTGAGTGCGTCAGGGATATATTGGCGTTGACATAAATGAAGAGTAGTAGGAGTGTGTGAGACAGAGATGTCAAGAAAATGATGAAGATGACCAAGATCTTTCATAGAAAATTTAGTGTGAAGTTGAACGATAATTTTATGGAGGATTATGTCCTCAACATAGAGTAAAAGATACACTGTCATATAAGCATGGTGAAGAACAAAAGGAGAAGTATCTGACTTGGATTCGGTAAAACCATGGGAACAAGCATATATATAGAAATGTTAAAACGAGGCATGGGGGATTGTTTATGGCCATAAAGAGATTTTTGAAGATGACACACATGTATGGGAAAACGAGCATCAACAAAACCGGGTGGTTGCTGGATATAGACCTCCTCATCAAGATAACCATGTAAGAAAGGATTTTTAACATCAAGTTGGTGAATAGGTAAATTTTGAGAGAGAGCAAGAGAGAGAACGACACTACTTGTAGTGTGTTTGACTACCGGGCTAAAGGTTTCGGCAAAATCAACACCGGGTTGTTAGGTGAAACCCTGAACCACCCAACAAGCTTTATGACGAGCGAGATATCCATCAAAACAAAATTTGTGACAAAAAAATCCATTTGCCACTAACAATATTTACACCCGGAGGAGGTTGGACAAGAGTCTAATTGCCATTATGAATAAGAGCGTCATATTTCTCTTGCATGGCCTGACGGCATAGGGGATTGCAAATGGCACTGAGATATTGTGTCGGATAGGAGAGGACACAACATTAGAAAGATTAAGATGGCCGGGAGGACCTGGAAGTTTGCCAGTATGGTGGCCTGATGAATGAGAGGAGGTGGCGGTGGTGTAGGAATAACGGAGGACGGATATGAGTCATGACGAGAGGATGCATCATTAGATGGAGGAGACGTGGCAGGGTCCGTGGCAGGATGTAATGAGGGTATTATGGGTGGAAAAAGAGACATGTCAGTGGGATCGGCTTGATCACTCTTAGAGGAAGAGAGGATGGGCAGCGCATAGGGGAAAAGTGTTCTCATCAAAAGTGACGTGTCGAGAAATAATAATGCATCGTCTGGCAAGATCAAGACACCGATAACTATGACTCCGAGATGGATATCCAAGAAAGAGACACCAAGTAGATCAAGGTGCTAAGTTGGTGGGTGTGGTGGAGGAAGTGTTGGCATAATATAGACATCCAAAAACATGTAGACCAGTGTACCGGGGGTGATGATCGTGAAGCGTAAATTAGGGAATTGTGAATTGAAAATAATTGGTTGGTTTGATATTAATTATATACGTCGCACTATCTAGAGCCTCGGCCTAGAAAGAGAAAGATAGGGATGCTCAAAAAAGTAAAGTACGAACAACATCATAAGAGTGCAGAAGGTGCACTCAGCTTTGCCATTCTACGAGGATGTATGGGGATAAGTGAAGCAAAAAAGTATACCATGAGTGTTGTAGAAGGTGTCGAGTTTGGTGTTGTCGAATTCACGACTATTGTCACATTTGATGGATTTTATAGGAAGTTAAACTGAGTAGATGCATAGGCGTTAAAGGCAAAAAAAATAGAGGAAACATCAGATATTTTGTGAGAGGAAAGCTCAAAGAAGTGTATATAATCATCAAAAACAATTAATTAATAATGATCTCGAGACGTGTTAGGTATAGGAGATGTCGAAAGGTCATAATGGAATTAATATTAAATAAATATTAAAAAAATAAATTTGAAGGGGATTTTACCTAACGAGACAAATCTCTTGACAGAAAGGGTCCAGTTGGCAAAACCTCCGAAGGAAAAAAGAGCAGACTTCGCCGCCACGCGAGTAGGGACAACCCGGCCGCTGGCTCCTCGGGCCACGCGCGCAGGTGGGGCCCACCTGGCTGGCTGGCCGGCCGGCGCCTCCTCCTCCCGCGAGCCTCCACGTCCCTCTCGTTTAGTCCCACTCCGGGACTTGAGGAGATAGGAGTCTCTCTTTTTCCCTATATAAGGGGTCCTATAGGTAAGAAAAGGACACAACAAAATATGATATTTTCTAAGGCATTTTTCTTAGAGATTTTATTTCTCTTTTTCTCTTCTTTCTTGCAACTACGACCCTTGAGTTAGGGTTGCGCGTGCAAGGGAGTGCTTCATTGTGGCACGCTGTTATGCTGCGGGGATTTCAGCCAGAAGATCTACTTCCGCACGATCAGAAAACCTGAGGTCGTCATCATGCACCGGACATCTGCGAAACTACAGAGGTGCTCCACTTGTGGCACCTAGGTTGTTGTGCAAGGACCAGAGGTGAATTGTGAGGAGCTTCGCGACTTTGAGGTTGGCTACGAGTTCGACTCCCTCATCCATGTTCCTTGTGGAACGTAAACGCTTTCGGTCTTCAAGAGTATGCCACCAAAACATTCTCCATTACAGCATTACTTTTAGATAGATCCTGACATTGGGTGTTGTGATTATGAAAAAATTGTGTTTTTTACAACAAACCCTTGTACGACACATGTATCAATGTTTCCGCTTGATACAATTATAACACAGTATGAAGCTATTATAAACTTATCGAGATATGATAATAAACACATTTATTATTTGCCTCTAGGGCATATCTCCCTCATAATCACTTGTGGGCGCTTATTTTTTATGCTCTTTTGTGTGCATGTTCATTCATTTGTTCTATTGATAAGAATATTTTTGCTAGGATCTGTAGTTAGGTGTCCCTATGGATGTACCTAAAGAGGTCTAGAGGAATGCCACTCAATGTAGCTCATTTCCATGATGGCGTATCCCCTACCCACTTCTCTAAGGTGCTGATAACACCTAGATAAGAATTGCTTCCTATCCTTGATGCATACATGCCATATTTGGGGCAAGTGCTGGGGAAGATCACCCACAAGATGATTACTGAATGCAACTGGAACATCAAGATCAAGGATGTCAATGAAAAAGCCTACCTTTTCATTTGGGATACCAACAAATGTCATTTATCACAACCTCCATATCAGTTACTGTTGGAGATATGCCCTAGAAGCAATAATAAATGTAGTTATTATTATATCTTTGTGTTTATGATAAATGTTTACATTCATGCTATAATAGTATTAACAAGGAAACATTAATACTTGTGTGATTTGTAAACTTAATTTGAAGTCCCTAGTAAAGCCTCTATATAATACTAGCTTGTTGGTTAATAGATGATTGTGGTTTCCCTATCATGAACATTGAGATGTTATTAACAACAAGATCATATTGTTAGGAGAATGATATGGTGGACATACTCCTATAGATAAGCGTAGCATAAAGATCAAGTCATTTTTATAGTTCAATTGCTATATGCTTTCTGATACATAGTAATCTAATTCCTTCGACCATGAGATCATGCATATCACCTTTACCGGATGGATGCTTTGATGACATCAAACACCACACCGTAACTGGGTGGCTATAAAGGTGGCATTGAGTGTTTGGAAAGTATTGGTTGAAACACATGGATCAAGAGTGGGATTTGTCCATCCATATGACGGATGGATATACTCTGGGCCCTCTCGATGAAATGTCATCCAATTAGCTTGCAAGCATGTGACTGGCTCACAAGGGATCACATATCACGGGAACGAGAAAAGAGTACTTATCGGTAACGAGGTTGAACTAGGTATGCAGAGATACCGACGATCATAACCTCGGATAAGTAAACTATCGTGAGACAAAGGGAAATTGATATCGTATGTAAGTGGTTCATTCGATCGCAAAGTAATCGTAGAAATATGTGGGAGCCATATGAATTTCCAGATTCCTCTATTGGTTATTGTTCGGAGAAGTGTCTCGATCATGTCCGCATAATTCACGAATCGTAGGGAGACACACTTAAGGATTCGACGTTGTTTGCGTAGTTATGGAATGATGAGAAAGAGTCTGAATGTTGTTCGGAGTCTCGAATGGTATTCGGGATATCACGAGGATATCCGGAATGGTCCGGAGAATAAGATTCATATAAGGAAAGTCCCGTTTCGGAGTTGGAGAATGGTTCTGGTGTTTTCATCGGGAATGTTCTAGAAGGTTCCGGAATGTCCGGCACTCCGGGGGGGAAGGGTACATGAATGTGTTATATCAAGTTGGTATGATTGCATCATGTACTCGGTGTCATCGCTGAACAAAAATAGAGGGTTTATTCAAATCCTAGTTTGAAAAGTCAAACGGCTAGTTTGAAAGTCAAACGGCAGTTTTTGGAAAGAGGAGGAGGAGTGGGAAACCGAGTTGGGGAGGAGTTCCCTCCTCCAACCGCCGGCCCACCTCCAAGCCGAGTTGGGGAGGGACTCCTCTCCCTACCCTTGGCCGGCCGGCCCCTCCACCTATATAAGGAGGGACAGGGCTCCCTCCTAGAGACACACAAGACCCTCTCCTCCAAACCCTAGCCACCGGCGCCGCCACCTCCACTGCCGCCGCCGCCGACCTAGGTCAAGCCGCCGCCTAGCAACCCTAGCCGCCGGCCAAGCTTCCTCCTTGGCGTGTCTAAACCCTAGATCGTCGAGGGACTCTCTCATACTCCACCATACTTGCTCCGGCTTAAGGCGAAGCCCTGCGAGATCTCCCCTCTACTTCCGGTACCACGTCGTTGTGCTGCCGGAATCGCGAGGAGAGTGCTACAACCTCCGCTGCCTGCTGGAACAAGGGAGAGGAAGGTCTTCGTCGAGTACCGAACGTGTGACCGAATGCGGGAGCGCTGCCGGAACGCAGCGCCGGAAGGATCGTCTACGCGATCTTGAGATCGGAAAGAGTACGACTACATCACCCACGAGAATCCGCTCTCGTTAAACACTTTGGAATCTTCGAGGGTGAGTTATTCCATCGACTCGTTCCTACAATCTAGTAGATAGATCTTGGCTTGTTTGTTTGTATGCGGTAGAAATTTTTTGTTTTCCATGCTACGAAACCCTACAGTGGTATCAGAGCCGTGTCTATATGTAGATCTGTTGCACGAGTAGAACACAATGGTCATTGTGGGCGTTGATGCTTTTATTGTCGATTGCTTCTTGTGTACTTTGCATCTTGCGGTATGTTGGGATGAAGCGGCCCGGGCTAACCTTACATGACATCGTTCATGAGACTTGCTCCACGCTTGACATGCAACTTGTATTGCATAAGTGGCTTTGCGGGTGCCTGTTTCTCCTAGCATAGTTAAGATCCAATTTACAACGGGTGATTAACAATACTAGTATCAATGTTGTGGTTCATGTTCGTAAGTTAGAACGACATTTATTGAAAGCCCCAAACCACGTAAAATATGCAAAGAAAGTAGAGGCGTCTAACTTTGTTTTGCAGGGGTGTGCTGTGATGTGATATGGCCATGATTGTGATTATATTTGATGTATGCAATGTTCCTTATTGTAAATTGGCAACCGGCAGGAGCCATATGGTTGTCTTTAATTTCTGTTACGACCCGCGTGTCTATTCAAAGTAGTTGTAATAGTTGAAGCCGGTGGACGACAACCATGGAGAAGCGTCATTGACCTTGATGCAATGCCGGTGATGATGGAGATCATGTTCGTGCTTGAAGATGGAGATCGGAAGCACAAAGAAGAAAGGCCATATCATATCACATATTATGAATTGCATGTGATGTTAATCCTTTATGCATCTTGTATTGCTTAGTAGACGACGGTAGCATTATAAGATGATCCCTCATGCACATGAATTTCAAATCATAAAGTGTTCACCCTTAGTTAGCACCATTGCTAAAGCTTGTTGTTTCGAAGCACCACGTGATGATCGGGTGTAACGTGAGCAAGCCAGATTTGCTCATGCAGAAACTAAGGTTTGATCTTGACGAGCCTAGCATGTACAGACATGGTCTCAGAACACGGATCATCGAAAGATAAAGCATGAATCATATAGTAGATATGATGAACATGTCGATTGTTCGCCATTGAAACTATATCAACTCTCGTGATGATCGGTGTTGATGTGGTGGATTTGGTTCGTGTGATCACTAAAACAATGTGAGGGATATTGTTTTGAGTGGGAGTTCACCTAGATTAATTTTATTATTAATTAGAACTCAATTTGTCATAAACTTAATCTAAACGATTGCAAATATGTTGTAGATCAATGGCAGCCCCTACCATCAATTTTAATGCGTTCCTAGAGAAAGAAAAGTTGAAAAACAATGGAAGCAACTTCGCGGATTGGTTTCGCAATTTGAGGATTGTCCTCACAGCTGGTAATTTGACCTATGTGCTGGATGCACCGCTGGGTGACCCACCTGCAGCTGATGCTGCCGATGAAGTAAAGAACGTTTACCTCACTCGGAAGACTCAGTACTCCACAGTTCAGTGTGCTATCTTGTATGGTTTAGAATCGGAGCTTCAGAAAAGGTTTGAGAATTGAGACCCATATGATATTGTCGAGGATCTCAAATTTATCTTTGAGACTCATGCGACAATTGAAAGCTATGAGGCTTCTGAAAAGTTCTTTAACTGCAAGATGGAAGAGGGCAGCTCCGTCAGTGAGCATGTGCTTAAGATGTTTGGGCACGCAAACAAACTTCAAAGCTTGGGTATTGTGATTCCTAATGCTTTGGGGATTTACCGTGTCCTCCAATCACTACCACCAAGTTACAAGAACTTTGTGATGAACTACAACATGCAAAACATGAACAAGACGTTGCCAGAACTCTTTGCCATGTTGAAATCTGCAGAAGTGGAGATCAAGAAAGAGCACCAAGTGTTGTTGGTCAATAAGACCACAAAATTCAAGAAAGGCAAGTCTAAGCAGAAGGGACACTTCAAGAAGGGTGGTAAGAAAGTTACCACGCCGACGAAGAAGGCCAAGGCTGAACCTAAGCCTGATACTGAGTGTTTTTAATGCAAGGGAGAAGGTCACTGGAAGCGGAATTGCCCAAAGTACTTGGCGGATTTGAAGAACGGCAACATCAAGAAGAAAGGTATATCTGATATACATGTTATTGATGTGTATCTCACTAGTACTCGTAGTAGTGCCTGGGTATTTGATACTGGTTCGGTTGCTCATATTTGTAACTCGAAACAGGTGCTGCAGAATAAACGGAAGCTAGCGAAGAACGAGGTGACGATGCGCGTTGGAAACGGATCAAAGGTTGATGTGATCGCGGTCGGCACGCTACCCCTTCATCTACCATCGGGATTAGTTTTATACTTAAATAATTGTTATTTGGTGCCTGAGTTAAGCATGAACATTATATCGGGATCTTGTTTATTGCGAGACGGTTACTTGTTTAAGTCCGAGAATAATGGTTGTTCGATTTATATGAGTAATATGTTTTATGCACATGCACCTTTGATAGATGGTCTATTCTTGTTGAATCTCGATAGTGGAAATACACATATTAATAACATTGAGGCTAAACGTTTGAAATCGAGCGATAACTCGACCTATATGTGGCACTGTCGTCTTGGTCACATTGGAGTGAAGCGTATGAAGAAACTCCATTCCGATGGACTTCTTGAATCACTTGATTTTGAATCACTTGAAAGATGCGAAGCATGTCTGATGGGTAAAATGACTAAGACTCCATTCTCTGGTATGATGGAGCGAGCTACGGACTTGTTGGAAATCATACATACCGATGTGTGTGGTCCAATGAGTGTAGCATCACGCGGTGGTTATCGTTATGTTCTTACCTTCACGGATGACTTGAGTAGATATGGGTATATCTATTTCATGAAACATAAGTCCGAAACTTTCGAGAAATTTAAGGAATTTCAAAGTGAGGTAGAGAATCAACGTAACAAGAAGATTAAATTTATACGTTCTGATCGTGGAGGTGAATATCTAAGTTACGAGTTTGGCGAGCATTTGAAGAAATGCGGAATACTTTCACAATTGACACCGCCGGGAACACCACAGCGTAATAGTGTGTCCGAACGTCGTAATCGAACTCTCTTAGATATGGTCCGTTCTATGATGTCACTTACAGATTTACCGCTATCATTTTGGGGTTATGCATTAGAAACAGCCGCATTCACTTTAAATAGGGCACCATCTAAATCCGTTGAAACGACACCGTATGAATTATGGTTTGGGAAGAAACCTAGATTGTCGTTCCTTAAAGTTTGGGGATGCGAAGCCTATATAAAGAAGTTACAGCCGGACAAGCTTGAACCCAAAGCGGAAAAATGCGTCTTCATTTGATACCCGAAGGAAACTATTGGGTAAACCTTCTATCATAGATCCGAAGGCAAAATCTTCGTTGCCTAAATGGATCCTTTCTAGAGAAGGAATTTCTCTCGAAAGAAGTGACTGGAAGGAAAGTAGAACTCGACGAGGTTGTCGAACCTTCTCTCGAAATTGCGAGTAGCGTAGCACCGGAAGAAGTTCCTGTGATGCCTGCACCAATTAGAGAGGAAGCTAATGATGATGATCATGAAACTTCGGTTGAAGTTGCTACAGAGCCTCGCAGGTCAACGAGAACTCGTACCGCTCCAGATTGGTATGATCCCGTTATGAGTGTCATGTTGGTGGACAACACCGATGAACCTGAGACATATGAGGAAGCGATGATGAGCCCAGATTCCAATAAATGGCAAGAAGCCATGAAATCCGAGATTGGATCCATGTACGAAAACCAAGTATGGACTTTGGTGGACTTACCGGATGGCCGGAAGGCTGTCGAGAATAAATGGATCTTCAAGAAGAAAACAGATGCTGATGGTAATGTTACTGTCTATAAAGCTCGACTTGTCGCAAAAGGGTTTCGACAAATTCAAGGAGTTGACTACGATGAGACTTTCTCACCAGTAGCGAAGCTAAAGTCTGTGAGGATTATGTTAGCAATCGCTGCATATTATGATTATGAGATATGGCAGATGGATGTCAAAACAACATTCCTCAATGGAGACATTGATGAAGAGTTGTATATGATGCAACCCAAAGGTTTTGTCGATCCTAAAGATGCTAACAAGGTATGCAAACTTCAACGGTCCATCTATGGATTGAAGCAAGCATCCCGAAGTTGGAATCAACGTTTTGATAAGGTAATCAAAAGTTTTGGTTTTATACAAACTTATGGCGAAGCTTGTATTTATAAGAAAGTGAGTGGGAGCTCTGTAGCATTCTTAATACTATATGTAGATGACATATTGTTGATTGGGAATGATGTAGACCTTCTTAATAGTGTCAAGGAATATTTGAATAATAGTTCTTCAACGAAGGATCTTGGCGAAGCAGCTTACATATTAGGCATAAAGATTTATAGAGATAGATCGAAACGCCAAATATCATTGTCTCAAAGTACATATTTGTACAAAGTTCTAAAGAGGTTTGGAATAGAAGATAGCAAGAAAGGGTTTTTGCCCATGTTGCCCAATACGACCTTGAGTAAAACTCAAAGTCCGACATCGGCAGAAGATAGAGAAAGGATGAGTAAGACTCCCTATGCCTCAGCCATAGGATCTCTAATGTATGCCATGCTATGCACTAGACCCGACATTGCATATGCTGTTAGTTTAACTAGCAGATATCAAAGTGATCCAGGAGTGGATCATTGGACAGCGGTCAAAAACATCCTTAAGTACTTGAGAAGAACTAAGGATATGGTTCTTTCTTATGGAGGTGATGAACAGCTCGTTGTTAATGGTTACACCGATGCTAGTTGGAACACCGATCCGGATGATTCTAAATCACAATCTGGATACGTATTTATTTTGAATGGTGCAGCAGTTAGCTGGAGGAGTGCAAAGCAAAGCGTTGTGGCGAGATCTTCAACTGAATCGGAATACATGGCTTCTTAGGAGGCTTCACAAGAAGCGATATGGATGAAAGAGTTCACTACAGTGCTGGGTGTGGTTCCTAGTGCGCTGGACCCTATGTCTATCTACTGTGATAACATGGGCGCCATAGCCAATGCGCAAGAACCAAGGTCACACAAGAAGCTGAAGCACATCAAGCTATGTTTTCACGCTATTCGAGAACATATCCAAGATGGGGATATAAAGATTTGCAAAGTACACACAGATCTGAATGTGGCGGATCCGTTGACTAAACCTCTCCCGAGGGCAAAACATGACCAGCACCAAACTGCCATGGGTGTTCGGTATATTACCATGTAATCTAGATTAGATGACTCTAGTGCAAGTGGGAGACTGTTGGAGATATGCCCTAGAGGCAATAATAAATGTAGTTATTATTATATCTTTGTGTTTATGATAAATGTTTACATTCATGCTATAATAGTATTAACAAGGAAACATTAATACTTGTGTGATTTGTAAACTTAATTTGAAGTCCCTAGTAAAGCCTCTATATAATACTTTCTTGTTGGTTAATAGATGATTATGGTTTCCCTATCATGAACATTGAGATGTTATTAACAACAAGATCATATCGTTAGGAGAATGATATGGTGGACATACTCCTATAGATAAGCGTGGCATAAAGATCAAGTCATTTTTATAGTTCAATTGCTATATGCTTTCTGATACATAGTAATCTAATTCCTTCGACCATGAGATCATGCATATCAACTTTACCGGATGGATGCTTTGATGACATCAAACAGCACACCGTAACTGGGTGGCTATAAAGGTGGCATTGAGTGTTTGGAAAGTATTGGTTGAAACACATGGATCAAGAGTGGGATTTGTCCATCCATATGACGGATAGATATACTCTGGGCCCTCTCGGTGAAATGTCATCCAATTAGCTTGCAAGCATGTGACTGGCTCACAAGGGATCACATATCACGGGAACGAGAAAAGAGTACTTATCGGTAACGAGGTTGAACTAGGTATGCACAGATACCGACGATCATAACCTCGGATAAGTAAACTATCGTGAGACAAAGGGAAATTGATATCGTATGTAAGTGGTTCATTCGATCGCAAAGTAATCGTATAAATATGTGGGAGCCATATGAATTTCCAGATTCCTCTATTGGTTATTGTTCGGAGAAGTGTCTCGATCATGTCCGCATAATTCACGAACCGTAGGGAGACACACTTAAGGATTCGACGTTGTTTGAGTAGTTATGGAATGATGAGAAAGAGTCCGAATGTTGTTCGGAGTCTCGAATGGGATTCGGGATATCACAAGGAGATCCGTAATGGTCCGGAGAATAAGATTCATATAAGGAAAGTCCCGTTTCGGAGTTGGAGAATGGTTCCGGTGTTTTCATCGGGAATGTTCTAGAAGGTTCCGGAATGTCCGGCACTCCGGGGGAGGGGGGAAGGGTACATGAATGTGTTATATCAAGTTGGTATGATTGCATCATGTACTCGGTGTCATCGCTGAACAAAAATAGAGGGTTTATTCAAATCCTAGTTTGAAAAGTCAAACGGCTAGTTTGAAAGTCAAACGACAGTTTCGGGAAAGAGGAGGAGGAGTGGGAAACCGAGTTGGGGAGGAGTTCCCTCCTCCAACCGCCGGCCCACCTCCAAGCCGAGTTGGGGAGGGACTCCTCTCCCTCCCCTTGGCCGGCCGTCTCCTCCACCTATATAAGGAGGGGCAGGGCTCCCTCCTAGAGACACACAAGACCCTCTCCTCCAAACCCTAGCCACCGGCGCCGCCACCTCCACTGCCGCCGCCGCCGACCTAGGTCAAGCCGCCGCCGCCGCCTAGCAACTCTAGCCGCCGGCCAAGCTTCCTCCTCAGCGTGTCTAAACCCTAGATCGTTGAGGGACTCTCTCATACTCCACCATACTCGCTCCGGCTTAAGTCGAAGCCCTGCGAGATCTCCCCTCTACTTACGGTACCACGCCGTTGTGCTGCCGGAATCGCGAGGAGAGTGCTACAACCTCCGCTGCCTGCTGGAACAAGGGAGAGGAAGGTCTTCGTCGAGTACCGAACGTGTGACCGACTACGGGAGCGCTGCCGGAACGCAGCGCCGGAAGGATCGTCTACGCGATCTTGAGATCGGAAAGAGTACGACTACATCACCCACGAGAATCCGCTCTCGTTAAACACTTTGGAATCTTCGAGGGTGAGTTATTCCATCGACTCGTTGCTACAATCTAGTAGATAGATCTTGGCTTGTTTGTTTGTATGCGGTAGAATTTTTTTGTTTTCCATGCTACGAAACCCTACAGTGGTATCAGAGCCGTGTCTATATGTAGATCTGTTGCACAAGTAGAACACAATGGCATTGTGGGCGTTGATGCTTTTATTGTCGATTGATTCTTGTGTACTTTGCATCTTGCGGTATGTTGGGATGAAGCGGCCCGGGCTAACCTTACATGACATCGTTCATGAGACTTGCTCCACGCTTGACATGCAACTTGTATTGCATAAGTGGCTTTGCGGGTGCCTGTTTCTCCTAGCATAGTTAAGATCCAATTTACAACGGGTGATTAACAATACTAGTATCAATGTTGTGGTTCATGTTCGTAAGTTAGAACGACATTTATTGAAAGCCCCAAACCACGTAAAATATGCAAAGAAAGTAGAGGCGTCTAACTTTGTTTTGCAGGGGTGTGCTGTGATGTGATATGGCCATGATTGTGATTATATTTGATGTATGCAATGTTCCTTATTGTAAGTTGGCAACCGGCAGGAGCCATATGGTTGTCTTTAATTTCTGTTACGACCCGCGTGTCTATTCAAAGTAGTTGTAATAGTTGAAGCCGGTGGACGACAACCATGGAGAAGCGTCATTGAACTTGATGCAATGCCGGTGATGATGGATATCATGTTCGTGCTAGAAGATGGAGATCGGAAGCACAAAGAAGAAAGGCCATATCATATCACATATTATGAATTGCATGTGATGTTAATCCTTTATGCATCTTGTATTGCTTAGTAGACGACGGTAGCATTATAAGATGATCCCTCATGCACATGAATTTCAAATCATAAAGTGTTCACCCTTAGCTAGCGCATGCGCTCCAGAATTCACCGCCACCGTCTTCCATCAACTATCTTCAAGACAGGGATCTAGTCCTTGACTCCACCAATGCATGGCGATGTTGACGTGTTATTAACGCCTCGTTGGGAGACCCCAAGAGCAAGGTGTGATGAGCACAACAACAAATTTTTCCTCAGTAATAAACCGAGGTTATCGAACTAGTAGGAGGAAGGAAACAACTCAAAGGTATTGCTACCAACTTGGAGACCTGCACAACACAAACTCAAGACTTTGCCCCAACGAACAGTGAGGGTGTCAATCTCACTGGTTTGCTGAAAACAAAGGATTAACTATATGGTGTGGAAGGTAATAGTGGTTTGCAACAAGTAAACAGTAATAGTGGAAGATGTATCAATGGTAAAGATTGGACCGGGGTCCATAGTTCACTAGAGGTGTTATCCTTAGATAAATAAACATGGCATGCTAGGTAAACAAATTACAGCAGGACAATTGATAGGATTGAGAAAGACATAAAAATGCAATACTAGACATTCATGACTTGTGGACCAACAAAGGACTGCGGGTTGAGTCTAGATTTTTAACAGGGGTTTTCTGCGAAAGGACCGTCGTCGTCTTCCTCCCCGATGTCACAAGCAGCTGGCTGTCAGCATCACCGCCGTCCGTCGCCGCGCTATGACGTCCGGCCGCGTCAAGATCCATGCCACCGCTTCTGGTCGTTTACAAATCCCCTCCTGCGCAGATACGAACCCTATCTCCTCCTCTTTCCTCATTTCCCCTCTGATTCAAAACCTAGCTCGCCGGAGCCGCCCGTCGTTGTCGTTTCCGAGCCCCCCTGGCCATTCTGAAGCCACCATGATGACCGTGACACTCGACTTCGTCGTTTACCCCAAGGAGCGTTGGTCGGGGTGATCCCTAGCCATAGGATTTTGGTCGTCTTCCTCAACACCGACGCCGTCACCGACGCCAATCGCCGCCGTCTCCAGCTGCACCTCGCCTCTACAACCACTTCCCTGCATTCCGGGTGAGCTACTGAATACGCCGCCGTCTTCCTTTGCCTCGCTTGCTTCCTGAATCGAGCCACCATCGTGTGTCACCGTGCTAAGCCGTCAGATACCGTCGTGCTCCCCTCGCCAGTGACCATTTCTTGGCGGCGCCACCACAGCTAGGCTCCTCGCGTCGTTCTCGTTCCAACCAACACAACCGCAGTCGCGCGCGCGTTCGGGATCGATCGATCGAACTTCGATCTGAGGGTGAGAGTCTGTGTGACGTCATGATGACGTCTTGATGGCGTCATCCTTGACCAAAGTCAACCATGTTGACTGGTCTTTGTCCAAGTGGCAGGTGACGTGGCCTAGGGCCCATAGGTCAGTGTCTATGGCTAGGTAGAGTTGCGGTATAAAAAGTTTGTGCGTGTTTAAAAAATAACTAAAACAATATGAATTCAAATTTTAAATATTCCAGAAATAAAATAAAATGATCAAATCTTGTAAATTTAATATCTTTTGTTTTATAAATTAGAAAAATACATATAATATATGAAAATGTTTAGAAAAATAAGAATTAGATTTTAAAACTATAATTATACATTATTATTCCTCTTAATTAAATATTTATTATTTATTAAGTATTTATATAGTAATAAATATTATTAAAATCATATCTTATTATTTATAAGTCACAAAAATAAATATAACATACCAAAATGATCACAAAAATAATACCCTCATGTTAAAAATGTGATATTCGACTTTTGAGTTAAATAAAAAGTTAAACACTTTTATAACTTGAACTTAAACCTATTTCCTTAATTAATAATTCATATTAAGGTAAATAAAACTTGTATATAATTCTAAAAATTAACTAATTAAGTCTAATAAATAGTATTAGTCTTAAATATTGATAATATGAATTTAAAATGCTTCAAAACATTTTTAATACAATTTTATTAAATTACCTTTCAACCATAAATGCAGATTCTTTTATAAAAGGATTCTTATTTAATATAAAATCTCTAAGAATAATTATAATAAGATAAAATCCATTCTTTATATTAATCACATGTTTATAAACAAATCAAAACACTATAGTAAGTTCATAAATAGTAAATAATATTGTTTACTTATTCATAAACCTTAACCACACCCTTATAGGAAAATAAATTCCTTTATACAAGTACAATGTAAAGAAACCACTACTCCAATAGAAGTAATACCATTCTTAAGTAACTCTAAGAGAACAATACAAAGTGAACAAGATACAAGTATAACAAGTAATACACCCTAAGTCTATCTGCACTCTTAAAGTTACTTGTAGTTTGCAAAGCTATAAGTATGATACTAAATACTTTATTGCATGTCTTATAGTTTACTTTGGTCTGTTATAAATAAGTTATAAAACATCTCAAGTCCAAACTATTAAAGCAAGCACAAACAACATCAACCACATCTAATTAACCACAAAGATTGATTAAACCTTAATAAAGGAATCTTTTCTTCAAATATTATTCATTTTGCCACTTCAATTAACATATGACAATTAATAGTAAACACCTTACTTTATAGTATACTTGTATAATAAGATTGTTAATACTTAAAATTCTTCACAAGTAACATTACTTGTAAAGTAAAACTTGAAGATAAACAATTAAGATGTAAACAACCTTGAGTAGCATTCCATACTATGTATTTTATTGTTGTATAAATACATGTTGTATTCCACACACTCACAAGCCTTAATAAGAAGCACATGCATGAAACTTAATCTAGAAGGACAACACATTCCAAGGAAACCCTTTCCAGTATCCAAAACCTAGAACAACGTTATTCTCGGGATTCACGTTTCTCAACTTGCATTACATTACTTATGCAGAAAAGCAGCTTGCTTCTTTAAACATTAGTCCTTACCAGACCAATGATGCAGATTTCCGCTATTGGATCTTATATTGTCTTGAAGACCGTGAGTGCATAATCTTGCAATCACAAAAGGCAAGTTCACACCTGCTCATGTCCTTTGATTATTTTCTGTAAAGTATTTTACAAATCCAGTGTTGTCATCATCTGCATTTAAAAAAGGACAGAAAACACTATTTCATAATAAAGTGATTATAAGTTATTTACCATGAGGTAATAACCTACTATAAGAGTTTCGGTGGTAAAGGAATATATTATCTAGGACTTAACAACCAATGTCACCAGTGATTCTTGCGCCATATATTACACGTTGACCATGAGATTTGAAATGGGACGAAGAAGTTAGCTGTATCTTTTCCCTCTCGCATGGAGCTGGATGTGCGGGTCGTGGCTGTTATCACTCGTAGCGTGCATATTATTTATGGTAATTCGTAGAGGATATGCAGCATATGGGTGGGAGCCCTCAACGTCCCACGATAGTTCCGGCATCTGAACGGTATGTACTGCCATTGCCGTAATTCAATAGGTGGACTGGCGTACACCAAAGAGACATGCGGGGTCGCGGAGAAGGCAGTGATTGGTTTGGATCTTAGTCTGGGCCTCACACCAAGGAAGTGTGAACGAACCTGCAATTCGGATGTGCAACAAAGCTAAGATCTCTCATGAGTAAAGTGACGCACCTCTACAGAGTGTAAGAACTGTAACTTGTTACTCCCTGTTCCGAGAAGGAGCTGCGGACGCGGCGGGAAAGGAACTCCATGAAAGTTCTAGTAAACCCGTGAAGGCTGACAGACATAGCTTTTCAGAATAAAAGCAACCTTTGAAGAAATATTTATGAAAACTTGCATTGCCTATGACCTATGATTTGTGGATGTAGCTATAGTGCATCAAACACTCCTTTTCTAGTGGACTTGGTGAGTACGCTCATACTCAAAGTATCTTCTTAACACTTGCTAGGTTCTAAAGCCAGTACAGACGATGTCTACATCAATTTATGCTCCGAGAATCATCATCAAAAGCTAACGCTCTTCAATGAAGTCAAGAAAGTCAACATATACATCAATTCAAGTGAAGACGAAGTTGCTGATTAGATAAAAATAGAATTTCTAACCATAGAACCTACTTCTGTAGAGTATTGCAATAGTAGCAATGCAAGCCTAGTAGTTCAGCTACTAGTTTTATAAGTATGGTAGCTATGAGTTATTTATTTCTGATTCTTCTTTGTAAGAAGTTTCTTTCTCTCTCTTTAACCTCGAGTGTTCTCTGAATCTTGTGTAAAGAGTTGAGTTGTAACCTATAGTCATGTCTTGGACCTGCTATGTTTCTGTTGTACTACTCTGAGGGATGTAATACTAGTGAACGTTGTTTCATTGGTGTTATGTCAACGACTATAGTGTACTACATCATGCAGTGGTATGCTGGGTCACCGCAGTTGGTCACCGTCATCACCCACCATGTTAGAAGACGACTTTGTTTTCACTGGCCTCTATTGTCTTCCCAACTCGCAGCCGAGACTAGATGACGGATCGCGAGATCCGCCAAACCAGCCTCAGGCCGACCTCCTCCGATGTAGGAGATGATCACCAGTGCCAAGCCCAGGACCTCCGCCTCGGGTGTCCTCATGATGCGGAGAAGGACTCAGAGAGCATCTGCACGACACCTCCAGCCGACGACGAGAGACAACAAGGTTGGGATCGGGATGGCAGAGCCCACTGGACCCAATGGCCCCAGATCGAGCGTGCATGATGCGCCACCGTCTTGCTGCATGTGGCTGCGTCACCGACACACACCGGACGCCACTGCCCACCACCACTGTTGAAGACCGGGACAACTGTTGCTTGAGATCTCCGGACGACAGATGAGAACAGAGGCGTGTGACGCTGCCAGCGGCGACAAATGAAGGGAGATGCGGGAGAGAGTCGAGGGGCGGCGGGTGATAACCGCCCGGTGCAGCCCGGCAGCGGCCACATGAGTCATGAGGGAGGGGAAGGGGATGGGTCGGGAGCGCTGTTTTAATGAGCGGTGAAAAAACGCTATGCGATCGACCAAACGGACTATAAAACCTGGCCGGGACAGCGTTGTCCTGTCTATGCGCCCAGTGTCGCGCGTCTCGCATGCCATATAGCGCAAAAGGTAGGCCGAGCCAACCAAATACGTCCTTGTTCTTTTACACGAGAAGAAGCGAACAAGTTGTAGCTTGCCGTAGTCCGTAGACTGTAGAACACCAACGACGTCGACGACCCTCTGCTACCAGCTGTCACTACACGATCGAGTACAGTGGCTAGTACTAGTACTAGCTACTGTATCTATGCCGGGGGAACTTTGACGTAACTCTACCTCTATAGATGCCGATGGCGATCGACCGGTACGGGAACGATTGATTCCTCGAGATGTACTACTGGTGCCTACCGTGAAGTGCAAGTCCCCGTCGTCAATCTCCTGTGGAGTGCAAGTCGAACGTTGCCCCACGGGTAAAATGCGTACCACGCCGTCGATACGGCGTGTTAATACAGGAAAAATGATACTTATCCTTCGGCGTATCGTACGAACAACCTACCGCAAAAAAAAAGCCAATAGGCAACAGAGCCCACGACGCACGCGTCCGGAAAAAAACTGCTCCAGATTGCTGCTCTGGAGTCGAGCGCCCGCCGGCCGCCGCAACTGGTCAAGGCAGCCGCCAACGCGGCCGGACCAGGCCGCCGGCACCCCTCCCTCCTCCGGCTGCTACGTGCCTTGGAACTACCCTCGCGACCTTCTCGTCCCCGTCAAGCTCCCCCGCCGGCGCGATCTGGCCCGTCCCCGTCAAGCTCCTCCACCGGTGCCTGCCGCCATGACCTCACCCGCCACCATCAAGCTCGTCCGCTGGAGTCCGCTGTAACGACCTCGCTCGCCCCCCTCAAGCTCCTCCACGACCTTGTTTGTCCAGTCAATCTCCTTCGCCAGTGTCCTCAACAGGCTTTGCCTGCAGCAAGGACCGACGTCGCAAGGACAAAGGACGGCGCACCACGTCCTCGTTCGTCCCTACAACGAAGCTCCGATCTAGACGCGAAGTGCTACCAAATCATGGCAACACGGTGACCAATGAGCTGCTGCTGACTCCGACGATGCTGCATATGAAGAGCAGCGGTGCTACTGTAAGTCGACGGTGATGCTAACGTAGGTCTATGGTGGTGTACCATCCGTCGGTTGCATTGCTTAGAGTGTGAAGGATGGGGGTCAGCTATCATGAGTGCTACTTGTATTTTTTTGCTACTTATGTGTATATGCTTTGCTACATACACATATTTTGTTTGCTACAGAGACGCAACGCTCTGCTATTTTTGGTGTCTCAAAGTGCTACTAACGTTTTGCTACTTCGTGTAAAAAAAACATTTTGCTACTTTAGCATATTAACTTTGCTAATTATTCATATATATTTTGCTACTTTCATACAGTTGGTTTGCTATATCCTATTTCTATGGTTTTGCTACGAGGTCACCAGTGAAAGTCTCCGGTGATATTTTCGGCAAAGTCTGTTTTGCTATATTAGAAAAAATATTTTGCTAGAATAGCGTTGAGTTTTTGCTACACGATCTCCGGCGAGGTTTACCGGCGAAAGCCTCCGGCGAGGTCAAATATGCTACGTTAGCCCAACTATTTTGCTACACGGTCTCCGGCGAGGATTTCGGTGAAATCTCCGACGATATCCAATCTGTTTTTCTATTTCTGAACCAAACCGTTTTCTGCTATAGTGTAGCAAAAACGGGGCGTATGTAACAAAAACGGGTCTGAATGTAACAAAAACAGGATTTGGATGGACACGTGTCAGCACGAGGTCGCCCTAACCCTGTAGTACCAGCCAATGTCGGACGTCGTTAATGGATGTCGCTAGCTGTTGACACAATGTGCTCATGTACATTAACTCGCCGTTGTCTCCGTGTATACTATATACTACTCCCTCCGTTCCAAAATATAAGACGTTTTAGGTTCGTGAAGAAAACGAATCTAGACTTATTTTATATAACTGCCTTAGTAGGCCAATCTAATAAACCACAAGCTAAAGATTCATTCCAAAGTTGAATGAACTACATACTAAAATAAGTCTAGATTCGTTTTCTTTACAAACCTAAAACGTCTTATATTTTGGAACGGAAGGAGTACTATACATTTGTTGTACACAAACTCGCACAGTATACAGGCACGATGTAATTAAGCACAGTACTTGGACGTTGCGTCCGAGTGTCTGACAGGAAGCCAGGAGGGATCGTGCATACTATGCATGTCCTGAGCCGAGATGACTGCATGATGTACTTGGTTAAGGGAATTAGCCACTCTCGCAAGTCTTGATGATGGTATAAGTTACTCCCTCCGATTGGAAATATAAGATGTTTTAGGTTTATGAATAAGATGTATTTAGACATCTTTTAGTGTCTAGATTTGTTTGAACCTATACACTAAAAGGTGTCTAGATACATCTCCTTCACAAACCTAAAACATCTTATATTTCTAATCGAAGGGAGTACAAAACTAATCGCCATTTTTAGCTTGTGGTTTATTAGATTGGCCTACTAAGGCAGTTATATAATCCAAACTGCTAGTGTCATGTATATGATACTTTTTATATTATAATTTCAACAATTCATATAGTCATAGTAGTAGTGTAGTCATGTGAAAACTCTCTTTGGCTCACGAGCATGAGTGATCTTTTTATTTAAGTTGAAAAAAATATTTACAAGCTAAAACAAATATTAATAACTCCAGTTGCAGTCAATGATGTATCATACAAGTATGCAAAATTGCAGCACCGAATTGTTTAAATTCAAGGCTACACATAAATGGCAAAATATGATAAATTTTGGAGTATGGAAATATGCACGGTTTACTATACTCAGATTCATACTTCTTCAATTTTTTTTAAGAAACACAGTACAATCAAAGACGCTCACAATACGTACATACATCCACCCCTATGAACGCACACACGCACACACGCACACCCTACCCCTATGAGCATCTCTTGAGATTGACGAAGTCACCACGGCGCCTCGCTGTCGACGGGAACGTCGCCTCCCACTGAAAGAATATTCCGTCTTTTATGCAACACACAGTGTCAAACCTGGGATTTAAACTCTGGTGGCCTGGGGGTACAACCACCCTCCTAACCATCCAACCACAGATTGGTTTGCCATACTTCTTCATTTTGTGTAGCTCAAAATACAAAGTGTTTAAAATAGAGATTTCACACTTTTCTAAGTGACATCATTAACCACATAAAAAAAATCAGATTTTTAAATTCGCCAACATTTCAAGCTATCACCGGTTTGATTTTGTAAATAAATCAATAAAGTCTGAAGTCCAAAAATATGAGTAAGGTTTCTCTAAGCTCTAGAGGCTCGAACCTAGGTGAAATGCGTTTACATCTATTACATGTTGGCACGAGCCCCAGGAATAAACGTAATCTCTATCCTATGGAAGTACAATTGTCGAAGTACCAAAATCTACTCTTCAACAATATAGTGAAAGATGAAATTACGATAATATTGTTTAGTAATTTACGCATGAGATTAATTACTGAAATCATCATAACGTAAGCACCCGTAGATCTAAACACATAAAGCCAAACAAACATATCTAGTAGGTTTGTAAATCTAGCAAGAACTAGTGTAAACAAAAAGAGGAACAACACATACACGTTGACCGGGAAGGTCATCACCGCAGCAGCAGGACGGTCATTGTTGTCGTCGATCATGGTGTTGTTCGGGTCGTCATTTGCCAGATCCGTTGATGAATAAAAGCACGGACATAGGCGAGAGCATCACCGAGACGCTCCCCAAAAACCTTATCGGCCGTCCCCTGGTACATGATCTCGACGAACGATGTTTCAGAGGCATGCTCTGCTGGACGAATGACACGCAGTCACCGGGATGTGGAAGACCACAGATTAGCGCAGCAAAAGGAACAAGGGTGAGAGAGTCAAAGAAAGAACAGGTAACGTCCAAATCCATTCTCTCTCTCTCTCTCTCCCCTCAAATGTGAGCTGGTGGAAGATGGAAACACACGTTAAACATGCGCCTGGATGTTGACACTACCTGGTGAGTTGGTGTACCATATAAAAATTTAGTCTTCCATGAAATGAGTTTCTAACTCTAATTCGATTGACGAAATGCATCACGGGTGCAAACGAGGCGGGCGACGGAGAAGGAATACGTGTAGACTCCTTCTATTCTCACTCGCTTATTAGGAGTAAAACAACTCACCCTTTTTTTTAGAATCTCGAATAGCTGGCCTTATATGCTGCTTCAACATGTTGAATGTGGAATAAACTTTGTCTCACACGGCTCTCAAGCTGCCATAATAGATGTGTCTTAAATTTTTCAATTTTATTAGACTAAATGGGTTTGTCTGCATGTGCCACAACAGATATAAATTTAACAGATAAGTCATGTTCAAACCTCCAATGAGGGCTCCTTTGGTTCATGGAATAGGAAAAGTGTAGGAATAGGAAACTCAAAGGATTGAGAAGTCATGACTAGTTGAATCCTATGAGAAGAATAATTGTCTTTGATTGTGGTAAAGGAATTTTTCATGAGCTCCAACCTCATGTTTTTTTCCTATAGATTTTACACTACCAGATTTCTATGGGATTTTTTCCTATAGGATATGATCCTTTGAGTCAAACAACCATTGTAGAAATTTTTTCATAGGATTCTATTCCTACAAAAATCCTTCCACGATCCTATGAATCAAAGGAGGCATGAGTCTAGGTTTTGTGAGTTATGCCATGAGGTATGCAATGATGAGTGACAAAAAAAGTTTCAAAATTACGGGAAGGGGGTCACATATGCATGCACATCGTGGCAGAGACGCGGACTCGAACCCCGCCCTTCCTTCCTGCTGCCAAAGCCGAGTTTGACCGTCCGTCCGGGCCACACCACGCATCCCACGCACGGCTAGGACTAGGAGCAGCCACCCCCGCTTTCCTTTCCTACGCTGGATAAATAACGGTTGTCAGCGAGAGCAGCCCGCAACGCACGCCTCCTACCTACAGTGGCATGCAATTGTTTTTGCCGGCGACGCGCTCCTCCGGTCCGGACCAGCCTTCCTCGCCCCGGTTTCCGATGCCCCAAGGCTCGCTGCCCCGCACAGGGTGTACTGTACGTGGCTTTCCGCGCAGGCGGGGGGGTACGCCGCCTCGTGTGTCGGCAAGCCGCGCCCAATCCGGGCCGCCCATCCCTGATCAGGCCGCGCGAATTTCGAGGGGCGGTCAAACCGGTCAAGCCCTCCTCCCCTCGGCCAGCACATCGCCGGGTCCCCCGTCCCACGGAGGCCTGGTTTACTTATCCGATATTTTTATCCTGAAAAGATATGGGAATATATGACACTTAATACTTTCAAATTCCCTCAAATATTCTTTTTTAAAAATAATCTATCATGATGTAGAGTTTTTAATCTAGCTAAAGATACACTAGTATAAAAGGAATTTATAGAAATAGTCCAAAATTATCCTCACTAAACCTAACTAGTAAACGACTTATCGAGAAAATACCGGGATACGAAATAATCCCTTTCTATTCCCTCAAATATCTTATTAGGAGTAAACAAGGCCGGAGCAAGAGCCGATCACCGGAGGCCGGGCGACCCGGTGAGGAAACGTACGCGGGCCCCGCGTCCGCCACAGAGGCAGTCCCAGCCCACGGCGTCCGTATAATGAATGCGTCCGTGCGCGTTCGTGCACCGTCGCCGAAGCGTGAGTCTGCTGCTGCCCCGGGCCCGGGGTCCGCCTTCGTTCTCACGGGGAAACGTGCCGCTCGTGCGGGCGGGCGGAGCGCACGGCGGCGACGCTGGCGGGTGGGCTCGGCTCGGCTCGCGTGAACTGTGACTGTGAGGCAGGGGCCATGGGCTGTCCCCGGTCAACCGTGCAGAGTGGGTGCTGTGCTGGGCCGCACGTGCGGGACAGCTGGCACCGCCAAGCTACAGCGTTTGAATGTGTCGTTAGTGTTAGCGGCGCGTGGTTGTGGATAACGACGTCGAGTTTTTTACTTCTTCGCCACAAACACTGCACTTGATACTAGTCTCTACTATTCATTCCTACCCATATTAATTAACTTATGTTTAATCTAGATACTACATCTAGTCAAGTTTTAATACTAGATGTAGTACTACACAAATTTGAATCAACTAATACGGGTGGGTGTGAGTACTCCTACCTCGTTTTACGTGTTTTTTTGTTTTACGAATATTTACTCTAAATATATAAAGAATGTTATTACAACATTGGCATCATTAGACAGTATGTTTCAATACACATCCAACGATACTAATTTTATATAATATAACCAACTTGTAGTTGCTCTAATTATTTGGTCAAACTTTGCTTTGGAATATGCATGTGCCTTATTTCTTGAAACGGACGGAGTATAATGTAGCCGTTTAAATTTGGATTTACCACTTTCTTCTTAGTTCTCCCGTCAAAACACCTCGGGCGCAACTATAGTAGTTGATTTTCCTGAGTGAATCCATATCTACCAGACATCAGGCACCACCGGAGAATCCAACGGTTGGCATGTGCTGGATTCGTCCCTGCACTAGGGCGGGTCAGCCGGTGCAAACCCTATCCTAAGGGCCAATTGATTTTTCTACTTCCTCCGGTTAAAATTAATTGACTTGAATTTGGCTATATTCAGATGTATCTAGACTCGTTTTAATACTAGATACTTCTAAATCTAGGCAAATCTAAGTCAATTAATTTGAAACGAAGGGAATAGAAAGAAGCAGATCGACGCATCCAATCCTCGCCTGAGACACTATTTGCTATCCACTCCCTCCGTTCAGAAATATTCCCTCGTTTTATAATATAAGATGGTTTAGCTTGTCAAGATAGTGTATCTCGACATCTTTTAGTGTGTAGTTTCGGAAAGGTTTACTCTGAATTTAGACACTAAATGGTGTTTAGATACATTATTTTTACAAATATAAGCAATTTTAGCTTTGTGAAATACATGTATCTAGACGTCTTTTAGTGTATAGGTTCACTCCGAATCTCCACAAAACTAAACACCAAAAATCGTCTATATATATTTGATTTATAAAACTAAAACATCTTATTTTTCTGAACGGATGGAGTACTCTCTAGGACCTTTTGTGGCCAGTTTGAAATAGAGTGGCAATGAGAAAGCTGGGACTTATATCGGCAGTAGTATGTCTGAGGTTCCAGTCCTGCCCAGCCGATTAGCATGTATTGGTGAAGGTTTCCTATGCCAATTTTTTTGGAAGTGTGTCTCTTAGGAAGGTTTCTTTCTAGTCTCGGTAGAGTAAATTTACCGATGGGCAATTGTATTTCAGGTTTTTGGAAATACTAGAAATTTCGGCCTAATTACCATCTAAGATTTTATGAACTAATTTATAAATTCATTCAAAAATTATCAAAATTATTTAAAATTGTGCAAATCTTGAACTTGGAAAAATTCGTCCAATAGAATTTTTTTAACGGTGGTAACCGGGGAAGTTGGTTTCTGGCGAGATACTGGTCGAGAAACACATTTTTTGTTATTTGACTTTTGATAAAATTTATACGCCTTTCTTTTTGAAATGGACGTAGTATGTAAAAGATAGTACTACACCACATGCATATGAAATATAGTTTTGAACTTTTTGAGTCATAGATTATTTTGCACCTCATATTTGTGCACAAAGGACAAATATTAAATTCCAGTTTCGAAAAAAATCCCATTTGAATATTCTACTCCACATTTTACAACATTACCAATTTAAAGAACATATAAAAAAGTTAAGATATAGTCATATAATTTAATTACATATTGAAATTGTCCTCATTTTTTTCTTCTCGATTTTTTTGGAGATGAGAGATAATGAGGTGAGCCATGGACTATAGTTACTTGAACTTGCGCTTGACACATTTGGATACATTTTTTTTGACTCTTTTAAATTTCTGTCAAATATCAACATGCAAAGCACATGGAATTTACTAGTATCGGATAATGATAGAGTGGTTTGTGGTTTTTGGATAACGATCTTGAGTGTTATTACGCATGGGAACACAATTAATTGGAGTAATGGACAATGAGAGCGGTATACTGTACTCTGTATCTCAGAAACTTCATCTTATGTCGACTCATTAGGACATGTATGTCGGGTTAAGCCCGTGGGATGAGAGAGATCCGACACATTGTTTGTATGGATAGTCACGGTTTCCTCTGATTTCAAAATACTCAAATATAAGATGTTTTGATCAGGCTAGACGGGAGGACTTTCTTTCATCTTCAGAGAGCCGCCGACCACCGCTATGTCTTCCTAAGTAGGACGACAAAAACCTAAACCAAACAGAACAAAACATAAAATAAAATATTTTGGTTTCCACAATCGCAAGACATGTTAGAGGTTCTTTAATGGGGGCATTTTTGTAATTATATTTGCACCAAGAAAGAAAAATGTGTGCTTGTCCTCTTCTCCGTTAATTCTTATGTACCACCTCCACTCTCAGCAAATTAGCTCAAGAACTGGATGTATGTAGTTTCGAATGTCATTTCAAGGCTGTTCACTGTTTTGTTATGGATGACCTATGGTCTGCTTGGTTTGGTCAGTTGTTGCTAACGATTTTTGTTTTGGCAAGCCAAGTACCAAGTCAGTGGATATATCCATTGGTCATAATTTTGCAGCAAAATGTTGTTTGTAAAAAGTTGCGCCCTAAACAAAAGGGTTAGTCTGCCAATGTATAGCTTGGGATTTTATTTTGTGGGAAATAGCTTGGAAGAAGTTGATGGAAAGAATTTTCTATTTTGCCAAACGTTGCCCGTAACTGGTACTGTATTACCTACAATTTGCTTTTACAACATCGTCACCGAAATCGGGCCTGCAAAGCAAATATGCTCGAGAGTCCAAATTTTCTCCATCGTTATCTTCTGAAAAATGTGTTCTAGGGTTTCTCCCGCGTTCCTAGGAATAGAAAGTGAGAACCGAGCGCATGCGGGGTCGTTACTTGTTAGTGGAGTTGGTTGCATGCCGGACAAGTTGATTTTGAGTGATACGTTGAGTCTGAGGATTTTCATAAGTACTTTCTCCGTTTGAAAATATAAGATGTTTTAGATTTGTAAAGGAGATGTATTTAGACATCTTTTAGTGTCTAGATTCATCTGAACCTACACACTAAAAGTTATCTAGATACATTTTTTTCACAAACCTAAAATATCTTATATTATTAAACGGAGGGAGTAAGAAATTAGAGCATTTCGTACAAAAAAAAAATCACGGTGTTTGTTCGATTCTTAGGAACTGCGTAATGACAGTAGTCTGTCTCCGGTTTTCATACTCTGTGTTTATAACTGTGAGAATCAGAGAGGCGCTAGCTAAACTCGTGTGTCTTCTCCTGCACGCGCCTATCCCTGTTAGGATATATGATTGCACCATGTTTTTATTTACGGTGACCGCTGTAACTTGCACTTTTCTACTCGCGACCACTCGTCGTCGTCGTCTTTCCGTGTGGACGCCCAGCTAGCAAGGCGGCATTCAGCAATCTAATCCAACGTAACGCTCCAGGCCTCCGGCACCGACAGGGGTCACGTCGGCTGGGCCTGGAGGAGGCTGCAGCTAGCAGCAGGGTAGCTAGTGTGGACTGCTAGCTTGGCCCATTCACGTCGCAGGCGCATGCATGCATGCACGGATGACCCGGCAGATACTTATAGCTCAAGTTCAAGTTTTATAGGGAATAGATATATAGCCTCTGGGCCTCTGGGGATTACTCGAGAGACGGACGGATGGATGGACTGGATAAACAGGCGTGTCACTGCTACTCCTCGTCCAATCAATCCGTCGGGACATCGCAAGCACAGTGGGAGAACGCGAGGACGCTGGAGAAGCGGTAAGCGCGGGCGCCAATTGTTTGCTGGTTTAATTTTGTGAGGCAGCGGTTGCTCCAGCGCCGTGCGGTGCAATAAACAAAGCCTGATGCTCGCCTACGTCCCCTGGGTCTCTCTCATGTCTCATGTCATTGTCATCACATCAAGTCAAGGAGGCGATCACATCGGTCTCATCGGCGGCATCTTCACCGGATCGATTCAATAGTCGTGGCACGATCAATTCGACCAACACGTCTGGTTCAATCATTTGTATATTAAATTTGGGCAACAGTTGCATCAGCCTCGCGTCCCCCCGTGGGCTCCCATGGGGGGCCGAGGGCCTGCTTGGTAGCGAGCTAACGACTTTCTTTCACTAGCCATAAATAAAAGGCTGCCCCAAACGCTGATTGCGACACTTCAATGGCGTTGCTTCGGCCTCCGCGCCGGCATCCGATACCGAGCCTCTTTAACAGGCCACTCGCGGCCATATTCTCCCACACCACACCACATCATTTTCTCCTCCTTCCCATCCTCCACTACCTGTAGCTAGCCATGGCCGGCGGCATTGGATCGAGGGGAGGGCGTCTAGGACGACCACCGGGTCCTGGTCGTGGAAGTCGAGGCAGGTGTAGAGGACGCGGCCAAAAAGCACGCCGCCACGCTCTCCCTCACCACCGTCGTCGCCCGATCTTGATTATGTCGACACCGGCTTCGAGTTCACCGTGACCATCCACTCGGGCATGACGCAGGACAGGATGCTCCTCGCCCGCAAATTCACGTCGCTGGTCGACGTTGCAGAGCCCCAGCAGGTCAATACCAGAGCGTGGCCGGTGGAGGTGTTGTTCAACCGCCTCGGCCAGATGTTCCTCGCCAATGGCTAAGAGGAGTTCGTCCGACGGCACCAAATCAAAGCGGGCAACTTCGTTGTCTTCAAATACGACAGGGAAACCATGCTCACCGTCAGCGTCTTTGACGACACCATGTGCCGTCGCTGCTACCGCTCCGAGTCCAACGAGTAGGCTTAGCACTAGACTACTATGTACTCGCCATGTATCATGTTTGGAATGTGGGCATCGGACATTTGCAATAAAAGTCTTTATTCAAGTCTTAAAACAATTTTTATAAGCAAACCGCACATACAACTATGCGCCGTCTACGGCGCTAGGGGCGGCAACGGGACGGGTTAAAAAGACACCGTTCTCCTTCGAGAGACCGAATGATCGCCTCTTGCGTCTTCACCTCTTATTCAGCTCGGGCGAGGCGAACACGCATGCAAGCATTATCGGGATTATCCTGCACCGCTTCCCGGAGATCGCCACGCACCAACACGAGCACGTCTAACCGCTGGTACTTCGGCAGAAAGACGTGTTCCGCCACCTCCCACGTGAAAGGCTTGCCGGTGGTCCTGTGGCGGTTGTAGATAGGGCGCCGTGGCCCGTGGTTGCGGCGCATAGTATAAATCGGTGGCCGCCCTGCAATCGGAGGCGGCGGCACGTCCGGCGGTTTCGGCCACCATGAGGGCAACGGGTGGTCGGGATCTTCTGCGCGGTTGTCAGGGTTGCCATGGAAGACAGTGCGGCGATGTGGGGCGGCCAGGCATGCTGGTTTGTGGTGGCGGTGGTGGGGGATGGTTGTGGCTATCTTGCGTGGTCTTTCATTTTTATGGTTACGCCTTGACTTGGCGGGAAACGCCCAAAACAAACGGAAAACGGTGGGAAAGAAAGACTGGAGGCGGCAGAGCGACGGAAACACATTGAAATACACTGACGTTGGCATTGGTAAGGGCCTATTTACTAAATACGGATTGATGGGTCGCACCGCTGAGCGTGGCCCGGCCATGCCGCACCGTGATAAAAAGATCTCGGCTCGACTCAAACGGGTTCTGTGTGGATCAGTCGTGTGGAGATGCCCTCAAACCCGTTCGATTCACCTGAACCGGAACCACGCGTGCATGGCTGGGCCGCTGTCTCAGATGCTCCAGGTAGTGATGTGGAGTCGACTGGACTGGACTGGAATCACCGTCCGGCCCGGCAGGCGCGTGGAAAGCTGTGGGAAGCAGCGGGGGTGTGCCGCCTCCGTTTTGGGCAGGCAGCGGCTGGCCAGGACGCGTGCTTGGCATCAAAAGGCAGGCAGGGGAGGAACCTTTTCTTTTCGAGGTTAACTTGACGTACGCACGTCTCTTCCCAGCTGCTCCCCCTACCGGGTTTGACCGCGGTCGTCGCGGTACTTGCCTGCGGGGCTCCACGTTGATCCGGCGGTGGTCATCTCATCTCTGGGTATCTATCTCTCTGCTTGCTTTCTGGTCGTACGAACTGGAAGAGGGAGCAGTCTTCACTCACGGGCGGGTGTGCATGTGCATGCGCATGCGCCCTATGAGAATGCGTGCACGTGGACGTACGATACATACGCGGTTACCTGCGTGGGTGTGCGTGCGTGCCTGGGGAGGAATTTGAATGTGTGTGTGTGTGTGTGTGGGTGGGGGATTCGCCTCTCGTTTCAGCTGCATTTCCTAGCGAGTCGTACATCGAGTTCCAGGTGCCTCTCATTTCGGGCGCACCTGCTGCGGCTGCGTCGGTGACGAAAGAACTGTTCAAGAGAGGAGTTGTTCAAGGGAGCAGGATAGATCATGAGCCGCTCCCGTTCTAGGGACTCTGCAGTCGGTGTGTACAACGACTCGCCGCACGTGCCCGACGAGTTCCAGCACGTCCTTCTCCGTGGCTTCCGCCGAGGTGTACGCGCGGCTGACACCGACGATGATGGCCATCAGCTTTGTCTCACATCCGCCCTCACCACCAGTCCTAAGTGCATCGGCAGCAATGGCCATCAGCTTTGTCCCCCATCCCCTCCCACCACCAGCCCCCAAATGCACCGACATTGCCTCCCATGGCCTCAACGTCCCCCTCCCCTCCAGGCAGGGTGCCTGCTGCGGAGGTCATAGACGCGATCGATGGCGACGAAGGGGGTGCCTTTTTACCCGCAACCTAGGCGGAGGGTGCCCTGCCTCATTTATGAAAAATTTGTGTTCAGTTCGGCATTACCACGCCTGTCACGCTATAAAAATTAAAGAACAAAAAATTTGAAGAAAAAATGTACCTAAAGGTTCCTCTCAGAGTGAGCGTTTTCCTAAGCTGACACGAGTTTTTCTTTTTTCTCTGCCACTTTTGTTTTGTTTTTGTTTTTTTTTATCTCGGATTTTGCTGCACCGCCGGATCTTTCTTTTTGAACTGCTCAACACTTTATTATTTATCCAGAATCAAAGTTAAATCGGATTATAACAAAGCTAAAATAAAATGTTGAGGCCCACATACTACCACCACCATGGCAACATGTACCAAATTCCTTTTTTTCTTTGCCTATTAAACGGTACCATTTTCATTTTTTTGATGGGACCATATATGGGAAACGAAACCCCACATTTATTTGATAAAATAAATGCGAGAGCAACACATTTTTTTATCATGGTGCTCGGGAAGGCGAGGACGAAACCGCACGTCCAAGCCACCGGGCTAAGCCTCGCCCCACTAATATTTTCGTGTCTAACTCTGATACTACAACTTAGAAGGATACGCCTGTCAACTTAGGAACCATATTTGCCTCCCCCATACAGCCCATATCTAAAACAACAATCCTAATTGCTAAAAAGTGCTCGGGGGCTGGTTTGCTGAAACGAGCCTCCGTTTTCTAACCGTCGAATCGAGTGGATCAGGCACGGCATCCGTTCCGACAGGTTTGCACCTGAAAGCAAAGCGCTCGTACAGAAGCGACAGTGGAGGCCTAAACCAAGCGGTTGTCGTCCCCTCCCGTCTCCGCATCCTCAACGGCGGCTCTGATCCGGGCTAAGCCTCGTCCCACTAATATTTTCGTGCCTAACTCTGATACTACAACTTGGAAGGATACGCCTGTCAACTTAGGAACCATATTTGCCTCCCCCATACAGCCCATATCTGAAACAACACTTGAGCTCTAGTAAAGCTCAAGTGAAAAATGTAGCGCTATTTATGTACCTTTTAAATTTATAGATTCATGTATAAATTTTTTCAAGTTCGTTTTGTATGCACCCACAACAAAGTTGTTCATAGGTCGCAGGTGCCTTGCATGTGTGCAACAACTAGTAACACGAAAATGGAAACAAATCTAGAGAACAAGAGATAATGAAGAGGAAAAAAGGAGAAAACTAAGATGTTATTGGGCCCGGCCTCAAGTTCGCCGGGAAAGCCGGGAAGGGCCGTGGAAGGCCGCGGCAAGCACAAGGACCTACTGACCAAGCCGTGTGCTTCACTGGTTCTTTCTATGATGACGATGTTTTTTTTTTCTGTATCTAGGTACTTCCTTCCGTTGAAGGTCCGTTTATATTTTTTTTGAGTAAACCACTGCACTTTATTGAACTATAATATTGTTTTTAATACAAAGACCATCAGGGGTTCTATGAACCAGACCTGACGTCCACCATTATTCGAAGTAGCTAATCGTGCCAACCTATAGGCTTTAGATGCCACTAGCAAAGTGTTTGCTGCTTATATTTGCCGATGTCCATTCTGAATTGGCCAGATTATCTATTGGGCTTGGGCTCTAGTAGCTTTGTGTCCTATTCGGTGTTCAGCTTCGTTCCTAAGTGGGCTTCATAGACGTAAACGTCGGAGGGAGTACGTTCTTAGTTGATGTTTTTGACTTTTTTTTTTCTGAAGAAAAAAATGCAGTCACCTTCGATTATAGTGTTATGACATTTCGTGCCGAAGGGGTGAAAACTGGATATTTACTCTTTCACTATGGTGTAGCAGCGCATTCATTTCTGTGTAAACAAGGGGAATCTTTCGCCATTTTCACAATGATGAATAGATGTTATTTTTCTCAAAGAAACATGTATGCACCAACCGCATGAAAGAAACAAATGGAACAAGGAAAGTTTTGTGGGTATTGGATGTATTCATGGGCTTTGGTATTTAGGGCACTTAGTGCCTGCATATGCAAATAACACCACATACTTGGATGACTGATATTTAATACTGAAGTACATTGCCTGTTCAAACATCTTATGTTGGTCTGTGCATATACCCGAGCCAATGTTGCTTTCTTTCAAGAGCAGCAACCACTTAATGTTGTTTTCTTTCACTACTTGGCATGCCATTGCACCTTGTTTCTATTGATTGAAAGCCATATCTACATATTAAAACTTTGAATTACATGATAAAGAAATTTTGGTGACTGACTGATTGTTACTGCTAAACAACAAGTGGCCTCATTCACCGTGATATCGAGCATCATTTTCCTATTGCCGAGACTTGATTACATGAGAGGAGCCACACACATGTCCCTTACCTATCAGGAGTGTACACTGTGCGTCATCTAGAATTATTGTTATCTTTTTGAGTTTTGTTCAGATAAACCAAGAGAAGAATTACCGTCACTTCATGTGATCAGAAACTGCTGCATTCAGTAGACTGAAAAGGTGCTCCAGATCACTTCAGGAGATCAAAATTTAAACTCCCCACGAGGTTTGTTCTCATCCTCACTTCATCATGCCAGAACAGCGGCGCCATGACCTCATTTTCCCAGACATTGTACGATCTCATCATGCCAGAACAACAGGGCCATGACCTCGTTTTCTCACACATTGTACTGCTAAACAACAGGGCCATGAGACGTTGTACGATTTCATCCATTCCATTATGGTTTGGTGAGGCGCCAGTTGGTGAATTACAATAGCCAGTTATCCGGCGGGTGCTCGTTCTTTGGAAGTTGGAATAGATACCAATACTAGATAGAATTTTGCATGGTTTTGTCCATTTGATCCATCCAACTTAGTTCATACTAGTTGTTAGCGATGGAAATCATTCGTTTGTGACATACTGAATAGTATGAAATTATAAGCTAGTAATTCTTTGTAAATCCTATTCATACGGAAAATCATTATTTTGAGACCGGACTGATGAGAATAACCTCTAATGTCTTGTTTCCGAAACAGCCACGGCCGGTTTTACATGCGTTGGGAGCCTAATACTGTCATGATATGTTCATTCTCTAAACAAATATAATGTAGAAATATCTGTATGCTGACAGTTGCCATTCTTTTTTATCTAAAAAGGATGAATATGTGTATCTCCTTGTCATAACAAGAAATGGGAACTACTACATATTCATTATTCCAAGGGGAGAAAAACGTCCTTCTTCGTCATGTTGATGCAACTCTTTTTGTATTTAAGCAGGTTTCATTGACAGTCTGTGGTTTTTGCTAACTAAAATAAACATCACTTATTAGGCCAATGATTTACCATACCTAAAATTAACCCTAGTGTCCAACACAGAAACTGTTATTGCACTGTGTACTTCAGGATTGAAGCTAGGAAGCAGATAGAAGGTGCTTTGCTTTCGGCTCTATAATCTTTGCACTTTTCAGTCTCATGCAAAAGTGACCATTTGAGATATTAAGCCAAGCAATTTATCAGATTTTGTTTTCGCCATAGTACAGAATACTTTTGGTTGACAACCATCCGGCCGGCCACTTATCTGAGCTGACGATGCACGATATGGTATCCACTAATAGCACCGCCACCTGACGAGGCTCTTTTCCGGCGAGAGGGAAGTTCCAAAGCGAGATACGAGAGGTTTTTTTTTAGTTCATTTCCCATATACTGCTCACCACATGTGTGCCATGTGGTAAGGTTTGGCCATCAAGCTCATGTTACTGTTTATGGAACTGGTCTCGATCTCTGCGGCATCACGATCTCTTTCACGAAGATCATAAGATCTAGCTCAGTTCACCGATTAAGACCTATTGTTTCTTGGAATTTGAGGGACCTTCTTAGGAGAGAGGACCAAATCGTCCAGCGTCCTATACCTGAACACAAAAATAAAAAAGAGAAACTTTCATCATCTACTACTAATATTGCCAAGCGCCTTGCTCACCAGACATTCTATTTCTTTGACCTCTTGTGCTCACCCAGGAAAAGTGAAAAGCTAGTCAAAGAAAACGATGCTACATAACCACCAGATCTTGCGTTAATTTTTTATGTACGAGACGCTTGACCAAGCTTAGGTGTATATTTTAATACTGTACTCTAATGACATTGCCGTTCCAACTACCATAGGCACTTCAGGCTGCAACAGCACACACATCCACCCATAATTATTCGATGGGCATGTTCCACCGACCCTTCTTACCACCTGGATGCATGGTTGTTAATTGGAGTACCCTCAATATATGTCGGCATTCTACGACTGCCTAGACATTAGGTTAAAACCACATTAGTATCTACTCGCCTCTGATGCAGAAAAAGAAAGATGCAGAAGTACAATGGCGATAGCTAAGTTCATAGTACTAGCCATGCATTTCCAGAAGAGTTGGCTGCAGGAGGACGAGCAGGGCAGGATGCTGATCAAGCAGCAAAAAAACAATGGATCCCACGCTGAAGCCTGCATCTTACCTAATCAATAGGCAAGTTGCTGATGCATGGATGTTTTCTCTGGAGTAACAGATCTCAGTTGCAGTAATGGAACTTATGTTCTGGACCTGCAGGTTGCATTAATTTATTTTCGTGTCAGAGAATTTCCTGGATTTAAGTGTGTGGTTGACCTGGATAAGCATCTGGCTCCCCGAATATTTCAGTACACAATGATAATTGGAGTACATCATTAAAGTATACGCAATAATTATTGCTTTAAGTTAGTCAAAATCAGACCCTTTTTTTTTTGAATGGTTGGTCAAAATCAGGCTAGCATGGCATCCGACATCGGGGGGAGTAGGAGGGAGATGGAGTTGACATTACATGTACCACCGGGTCGGTTTGGAATCCATCCGTTTAAGTTTAAAGAATTTTTTGCGGACTTTTTAGGTGAAATAGTTAAATTTCAGCGGACTCGTTTCTCCGGAAACAAATGATTCGGTTTTATTTGGATTTTTATTTATCAACATACTAAAACACGTCTATATATAGATGTAAATATAGACAAATTCGAATTACTTTTTCAGGACAGAGGGTAGAAATTCCGAGTGTTGCTCTCGGTGGTGCTAATTTTTTTTAAATAATACATTTTTTTTATTGATTTTCACAAATAATACGTAAAATGAGCAAATTGCAATTCTGTCGGTCCGTCATCCGTTCAATAGACGACAGAGATGCTTCGTCTGTTGAAGAGACGACACAGTGTATCGTCTGTTGAGAGGACGACGGCCCAGAGCTTCGTCTGTTGAAGAGACGACACAGTGTATCGTCTATTGGAAGGACGAATGGTGCATTGCTTATGCAAGCTTGCACTGATCGGCAGTACTGCCGCTAAATAATCGTCCGCGGCGGTTTTTCTCGCCAATCCTTCCCGCCGAATTTTCCCGCCAGTACTCCCCGCCGATTTTTCCCGCCAGTACTTCCCGCCCTTTGTTCCCGCCACTACTTTCCGCCCTTTTTTTCCCGCCACTACTTCCCGCCCTTTTTTCCCGCCTATTCGGTTCGGTGCCTCTATAAATCCGGGCAACGAGATGTATCCTTTAACCCAGTTCATCTCTTCCTCCTCTTACACTCTCATTTCCCTCCTCTCCTCTTGCTCTCGCATTTCCCTCCACTCCTCTTCACTATGACCGACGCGTCTCCCTGGCCTCTAGATATGTCCATTGAGCTTCTCCAAATAGCCAGAACTGTTGTGATAGGCGATGAACCAGGCACCTGGGATACGTTGGTTGGTGAGTCACTTCATCGAAGAGGGTGGAAACTGAAGACCCCAAATCAGGTACGAACAGAGCTTCTCAGGATCCAGGCAAGGTGGGACAAGCTCACCTTCAAGAGTGAAGCTCGCATGAGGGAGCGGTTTGATACACCTTGGTCCTGGATAGAAGAGCTGAGTGGGACAAGAGGCAGGAGAAGAAGAAAGAGCAGGCCAAGAAGAGTCAAGCTGACATGACGGGGCAGGTTGTGGCACGTAGGGCCTGGATAGAAGAGAGCGAAGATGAGGATGATATCTTCATGCCGCCACCCGTTGGAAGCAAGGCGAGAGCTGAGTGGGACAAGAGGCAGGAGAAGAAGAAAGCGCAGGCAAAGAAGAGCAAGTGCGAGGGATCGTCCAAGGGAAAGGGCGAGGCATCATCGAACGGAAAGGGAAAGGCATCATGCTAGAGATAGATAGGACTCTTATTTATGTACCGCAAGTTATGTTGAACTATGTTGCAAGTTATGTTGAGTAGTTTGTCGAATAAAAATCATGAAATAATAGGATGATGTCTCATACATAGATAGGTAAATGACTGATACATAAGTAGATATCACTGGTGTCGACGACGAGGTGGCGGAGGCCTCGGTGTACTCCATCCATATATGTGGGGTGGCATAACATCACGGCGAGGTGCAGTTAACCCTTCACCTTGATCCTGTATCCTGTGTGGGGATAGGTGGTGGAGTACCTGGCTGATACTGGCCAAACCAGTCTACCTGCTCGTGCTGTGTCTGCTGATCACGGTCGTCAGTACTGTCCCATGTAACGGAGTCTCCTGCTAGTGTACAAGAAATTAAGTACTGAACAATGTCATACTGCATCTAACAATAGTAGGAAGGGACACGCTTACCATGAGGATGAGATTGTGGTCGATAAGTAGGGGATCGGCTGCTGATGCTGCCATTGTTCGTAAGTAATCTGGTTCTGCTGCAACTGGTCGATATTAAACTGCGATTGCTGCCACGAGTCATAAGTAAACTGTGATTGCTGCCACCCCGAGCCTCCAGCCTGGTCTGGAGGTGGTGCTCTCGGCGGCGCCTGCTGTGAGAGTCTTGGACGAGGCCCGTGGCGGAGTGGTGGAGAAATATGCTCCTCGTGCCATCCCGAGCCTCCAACATGGTCTGGAGAAGGTGGCTGCTCCATGGATCGACGTGGGGCGTGCTCCTCCACCGAGTGACGCGGTGGGCGCTGCTGCGTGGATCGACGTGGGGCGCGCTCCTCCACCGAGTGACGTGGTGCGCGTTGTGCTTCTCGGTGTTGAACGACGCCTGAGACGCTGGTGCACGTGATGGCCGCGTAGATATGTCGTAGCTTCTCCTTGACCCGCCAGGCAAAGGACTGAGTCTGCTGACGGGGGACAAGAGGAACGGTCGAAAGCGATCGTCCGTACTGAGCCACCTCAGTCTGTAGCTCCCACGGACCGGTGCTTTCTATCTATGTCAGCATTCAGCAAAGATCCCGCCATCTGCACATTAGTTGCACACATTTTGCAAATTTAAGACATAGTTCCACACATATTACAAATTTAAGACATAGTTCCACATATATTACAAATTTAAGACATGGTTCCACACATCTAACAAATTTAAGACATAGTTCCACACATCTAGTTTCTTCCTCTGCCTCTTCTTCCTCGGCTGCCACGTCCACGAGGAGCAGCTCCACCAGTCCCGAAGATGTGGCAACTAGTGTCTATATGACCAAATTGATTACACAGAAAATAATGCCTAGTAGGGCCTCCGGCTTCAGATTCATCCATATCATTACGGATGCGGACACATTGTCGCCTTCCTCTTCCTGTCCGCATCAGTTCAGGATCTGGGATGTAAACCCTTTCATCTGGATTTGCTTTATTGAAATTTCCCCATGCCCTATATCCCATCATCTCGCTTGTACACGTATTGACCACCGTGTCCTTAAGGAAATAAGGAGACACAAACGAGATCGCATCCATACCCATCAGCCCGCATGCAGCTAGTACATGAGAGCAAGGCAGATGCAACAGCTTGGGTTTATTGCACGTGCACTCACATGTTGGCCAGGCTTCGTTGCCTATCCTCACCTCCTGTGTCTTTACCTCTTCTCCTGTTCCAATCCGGTTGGAAGGGAGGCGTACCTCGAACCTTCTTTCCTGATTACCGATGGCGATGACATGCATGGACCGAGCCTTCTCCATCTTGGCATCCATGTAATGCATGATCTTTGAACAATACCTCGTGTTTGGGTTGTTCATGATATGCATCTGAGCCATCTGGAGTCTGTCTCTGAAATACTTCAGAGTTCTGGTGAAAATACACTCCACAATGGTTGTTAATGGTAGAGCCCTACTTCCTCTCAAGACAAAGTTGTAAGTTTCAGCCAGATTTGTAGTCATGACGCCAAACCTAGCACCATGAGTGTCATGTAGCAGAGACCACCTCTCTACAGGCTCGTGTTGTATCCATTCCTGAAAATTTTTAATCCTTCTGCCAGGCCTTCTCCTAGTACCGGGTTGGTCAAATCCTGGCAAGTCACAAAGGGCAATGGGTTCTTCCTCCGGTGGTGTTGCTCCTATTGTTGCCTGTGCAGCTAACGCCGCTGCATGAGCCGCGACCGCTGCTGCTCTAGCTGCTCTCCTCTGAGTCACATGTTTTTTAGTGAAGTCATCAAGATAGCCACGACACTTGATATACTTCCACTCTTGGTTCTTCTTGCAAAGCTTCTTGAATAGGTTCATAAGAGCCTTGTTCCTGAACTGTGAAAAAAAATTGGCCCCTAGATGTCGCATGCACCAACGACTCTGCATGTCCAGCCATGGAGTTACTTCATCAGGAGTGGGCTGTGTGAGCTTCTTTATCGCGCTTAGTATACCTGGATGCCTATCATGAAGCACGCATACATTCGGTGTATCTCTCACAATTGCTATCTTCAGCTGCCTGGAAATCCATACCCAACTCTCGGTGTTCTCGCTCTCCACGAAAGCAAAAGCAAGTGGAACAACTTGATTGTTTCCATCTTGGCCTATGGCAGTCAATATCTGACCCCTATACTTGCCAGTGAGAAATGTACCATCCACACAGATGACTGGTCGACAGTGAGTGAAAGCTTCTATGCATATAGCAAATGAGAAGAACACTCGATGAAGTACCCTCAAATTAGGTTCCTGTGGCAATGTAAAGTGTTGGATGTCCACGTAGGTGCCTGGATTCCTAGCCTGCAGTGTCTGGAGCATCCTAACAACACAGTCATACTCGTCTCGAAACGAACCAAACCTTGCCTCCAGTGCCCTTTGCTTAGACCTCCAAGCCTTCCCGTATGAAATATTGTAGCGGAATCTGACAGAAACTTTGTGAATGATAGCATTCACCCCCATGGCTTTGCCCTCCACTATCTCTGTGTACAACAGTCTAGCCAGGAGGGTTGACGTGAGGTTACGATGGTCCTGAAGGACACTTTCAAATGTGCATATGTGCATCACAACATCGGTGACCTTCCAGTTTGTGTCATACCTAGGGACATGGGCATGCACCCTTGCAGGACATCCAGCTTCCTCGCAAACCAATGTAAAATATTGTTGTGATGACACCTTCGTTTTCAAGACCCGTTGCATGGACATTGACCACTCAACAATTTCTTCCTGCAGATGTCTCTTGCTAGGATATAATGCACCCAGAGAGATGTTGTTCGCGTGATAATGCCACGTCGAATAATGCCCATCGTTCACAGTCATTGCTGCTGTGTTGTCATTATTCCATGATGCCGGAATAGGTTGGCCGATCTCTTCATGATCAGACTCGCCAGAATCATCAGCCGTATCACTGTTGCCTTCTGAGTCTTCGGCTTCCATTTGATGTTGCAACAAACCATCATATATCTCGTCCTCATCAGCTTCGCCACTGAATATGTCTTCCCCTAATCCTTCACCACTGTCCTCTGATACATAACCATCACCCCAGGTGTGTGCATAGCTACTGTGACCTGATTCATAACCGCCGCCACCCTCTTGGCCCTGACTACTCTGGCCATGATCATACCTACCTCCAGCATGACCGGTCTGACTACTTTGGCCATGATCATAACTACCTCCAGCATGACCGGTCTGACTACTATGGCCATGATCATACCCAGCCTCTTTCGCCACAGGTAACACTAAGAGGCTGGGGTTAACTTCTCTTTTCTGGCAAGCTTGCACAAATTTGACCCATTTCTATTGCGCTTCTATTTGCCTTAAATAAAAATTAGGGGTTTTTCTTGACTTAGTCCATAAAGCATGCACACCGACAGTATGGGTAGGAGGGAGCCCTAAACGAATACATAACCAATCCTTCAACTGAGTAACGGGCACTGTTTCAGGATTCTGAAGCACTTCATCCATAAATCTAAACTCGCTCAAATCAACTCCGTGCTGGTTTATTCTGACGGAACCAGGACCATATAAGAACCTAAACACTACATTATTTGACATGATTTTCGACCTAAAAAATACCGAAAATAGTCAAAAACAGATACATTGACACATAATACTCTACAAATATCTTGCATCTAACAGACCCCATCAAAGGCTACCTATAAACATACACACATGACTGCAATTATAAAGAAATTAGGATTTACCCTTGAAGCGTGCGAAGTCCTGCCGTGCAGCTGCCTCAGGTCAACGGATCAGCACCTCCACCATGCACCTTCCTCAAGTCCCAGCACCAGCCTCCACCATGGCCATTGCTCAACAAGAACACCACCAGACCCCTCCACCAAAATGACTCAAATCACTACACCAGGCTATCATATTAGTAGATCGGGGCTCTACTAGCTTGCTAATGTGTTAGAGCAGCGAGTTTGAATAAAAATCTGGGCTACAAATCGGTGCAACAGCTGAGAAAATGAGAGCAAGCTGTTGATAAATAGAGCAATTTACCAAGCGAATTATCCAAAATAAACGCTAGATAAAACATGACTAGAATAAAAGGCAATATACTAATCATGCTAAATAGCGAATACAAATTAAGGCATATAGTCAAACAAATTGCAAGGCATAAAACTTTGGATAGGATCAGAACAAGATTGAGACAGATCATTGGCCATGTCGTCGAGGAAGAGGGTGCTGATGTCGGGGAAGAAGTCCTCGTCGGGGAAGACGTCGCTATCTGTGAGGGAGTCCGTGACGAAGCCAGTAGTCGCGCTGATAGCGCTCCCCAAAAACCTTATCGCCCTTCTCCCGTACAGGACTCGAAGCAGCGGGGTCTCGGAGGCCTACTGTCCCGGCTCGCGGTGCACGCCGCAAGACGGGATGGGGAAGATGAAAGTAGCGCAGTGCTCTGGAACTGAAGGCGCAAGGGATGTGTGGCAGCGTAACCGAGAGGAGGCGCGACCTCTCTCTCTCTTATAGGCGCGCAGAGGGGAAGGCAGACCGTGGGCGGCAGCCCAACGGACAGCCTCCACTCAATTCGTATTCATTTAGCTCGTATTAAAAGTCCATTGAAGTCCATTCATAGCAAACGTTTCACCTTCTGTACATCTGTTCATATACCATTCATGCGTGGCAAAATAAAGCTCGGCTCGGCGAGATTCCCGCAACCCGCGGCGCGCGCGCGTCGTGACGTGACGAGGCGTGGCGAGGCGAGCGAGGAGGAGGAGGAGCGCGCGTGTGGAACTCTCTCCTTCTCCTTCTCATCCTTTTACCAAGTGGTAGGAGAACTCACCTTATAAGCTGGTCCAACTTCCACTCAACTAGCAATGTGGGACTAAACATTTGTCCCAGCTCTTGTCTTGCATGAATGGGCCACATGGGCCTCTAGGATTTTCAGGAATTATTGAAATAGAAAATGGGCTAGACTATTTGGGCCAAAATTCCAACAATCCCCCACCAGATCCCAGAGGCACATGTAATTTGCCTTTGGTTCCAAAACACCTGTTTATATACCGGTACTATAGTGGAGACTATTAAGTTGAACTTCCACCTAGAATTCTATGCTACACTAGGTTGCGACTTGTACAGTGGACTATGCCTTGAACTGCAAGTTTGCTGCAACCTAGCTTCACACGAAGTCTTGACCGATACTGGGCTACCGTGGGACTTCCCCGCGGGTGGAGCTTATACGTCATACTCCATGACCTTTCATGAGTTTATTAGAGAGCACCCTACTCTCATAGACTGCGACGTTTTAACAGTCAGACTCATATAGGTGTGTTCTTCAAAAGATGTTCTGCAGGACAACATCTTTGCTTAGGATAAGCCACTTAGAACAAATTAAGATAATAAATCAACCTGCCATGCAGAATAGGAAAGTATTGCATCTTTATGGAGTGGTGTTTATTAAAGTAGGGATACTTTCCTCTCAGCTAACCAACAGCTTGTTTCCCAATTCTAATTCACGGGATCTCCGATCACATAGAGTGATTTACCACTGTGGAAAGCTCAAATTGTGGGTCTCATACCCATCTCATTCGATGCATTTTCTATCACGTTGCGTGATAGACCCTTTGTGAAGGGATCTGCCAAGTTTTTAGATGTTTGGATATAATCCAATGCAATAACTTCGGAGTTTCTCATTTTCCTGACAGATTTCAGTCTCCTCTTCACATGTCTTGAGGACTTCATATTATCCTTAGAACTGTTCACCTTAATAATCACAGTTTGATTATCACAGTTCATTGGAATTGCGGGTATAGGTTTTTCAACCACAGGTAAGTCCATCAAGAGTTCACGAAGCCACTCTGCTTCAACAGTGGCCGTGTCTAGTGTTGTGAGTTCTGCTTCCATAGTTGACCTCGTTAAGATGGTCTGCTTGCAAGACTTCCAAGAAACAGCGCCACCACCAAGTGTGAAAACATATCCACTCGTGGCCTTTATCTCATCAGCATCAGAAATCCAATTTGAATCACTATAACCCTCTAGTACCCTCGGATACCCGGTATAGTGTATGCCATAGCTCGCAGTACCTTTTAGATATCGCATAACTCTTTCAAGAGCATGCCAGTGATCATCTCCTGGATTTGAGACAAATCGACTGAGTTTGCTTACAGCAAAGGCGATGTCAGGTCTCGTGGCACTAGCTAAATACATAAGCGAGCCAATGATTTGAGAGTATCTTAGTTGGTCTCTAGCATTTCCTCGATTCTTTCGAAGCAACACACTAGGATCATACGGTGTAGGAGAAAAATTGACGTTGCTATACCCGAAACGACTCAAGATCTTTTCCACATAGTGGGACTGAAGCAATGTAATTCCACCATCATCATCTCTCAATAGCTTGATGTTCAGGATGACATCAGCTACTCCCAGATCCTTCATCTCAAAGGAACGAGATAAGAAATCTTTGACCTCCTTAATTGCATTAAGGTTGGTTCCGAAAATCAGTATGTCATCAACATACAAACAAAGGATGACTCCCTCACCCCCACCATGGCGATAGTATACGCACTTGTCAGCTTCGTTTACAACAAAGCCTGCAGCGGTTAAAGTTTTATCAAATTTTTCGTGCCACTTCTTAGGTGCTTGTTTAAGACCATACAAAGACTTCAGTAGCTTACACACTTTTCTTTCTTGACCATTACTACAAAACCATCTGGTTGATCCATATAAATTTCCTCATCAACTCTCCATTTAGGAAAGCCGTCTTAACGTCCATTTGATGAACGAGAAGACCGTGTGAGGCAGCCAGAGAAAGTAGTAATCGAATGGTGGTCAACCTTGCTACAGGTGAGTAAGTGTCAAAGAAGTCTTCACCTTCCTTTTGGGTATAACCCTTGGCCACTAGCCTTGCCTTGTACTTCTCAATAGTACCATCAGGCCTTAGTTTCTTCTTGAACACCCATTTACATCCTACAGGTTTGCACCCATAAGGACGATCAGTGATCTCCCATGTTTCATTAGCTAAGATGGAATTCATCTCACTATGAACAGCTTCCTTCTAGTAGTCAGCATCAGGAGATGCATAAGCTTCTGAAATGGAAGTGGGAGTGTCATCCACAAGGTACACAATGAAATCATCACCAAAAGACTTTGCAGTCCTTTGTCTCTTGCTCCTTTTAGGAATTTCATTATCATCCTCCTTAGGACTTTCAGAGTGTTCAATCGAAATGATAGGTTCAGAGAATATAGCAAATTCCTGATCAGATGAACTAGGTATCTCCGGATTTGAGGAATTAGGTTTATCCTTCATTGGAAAGATATCCTCAAAGAAAGTCGCATCAGTCGACTCCATGATTGTACCGACATGAATGTCAGGTACTTCAGATTTTACTATCAAGAATCTATAACCAATGCTATGAAAATCATAGCCCAGAAAAACACAATCAATGGTTTTTGGTCCAAGCTTGCGCTTCTTGGGGATTGGTATATTAACCTTTGCCAAACAACCCCAAGTACGTAAGTAAGAGAGTTTTAGTCTTTTCTTCTCCCATTCTTCGAATGGAGTAATTTCTTTGTTCTTTGTGGGAACTCGGTTTAGGACATGACACGCGGTCAATAGTGCCTCCCCCCACCATTCCTTAGGAAGACCCGATGTGTCTAACATGGCGTTAACCAAATCTGTTAGAGTACGGTTCTTTCTTTCGGCTATTCCATTTGACTGGGGTGAGTAGGGAGGCGTCCTCTCATGAATTATGCCATGTTCCGCACAAAATAAATCAAACTCGTTGGAAAAATACTCTCCACCACGATCAGACCTAAGCCTCTTAATCTTTCGATCAAGTTGATTTTCTGCCTCAGCTTTATAGATTTTGAAGAAACTCAAAGCCTCATCTTTTGATTTCAGAAGATACACATGACAATATCTCGTAGAGTCATCGATCAAAGTCATGAAATATTTCTTTCCACCTTTTGTCAACACACCATTCATCTCACAAAGATCAGAATGTATGAGCTCTAGTGGTATTAAATTTCTTACTTCTGCAGTCGTATGTGACTTGCGAGGTTGTTTAGCTTGCACGCAGACTTGGCACTTAGATCCCTTAACAGTTGAGAAATCAGGGATTAAACTCATTTTGGCTAGCCGCGTCATACAACCAAAATTAATATGACAAAGACGAGAGTGCCAGACATTTGATTCAAAATTTGTGTAAATATGATTAACAACTTTATTACAAATGTCTGACAGAGATAAGCGGAACAAGCCTCCGCATTCATAGCCTTTACCAATAAAAGTTCCATACTTCGAAATTACAAATTTATTGGACTCAAATACAATCTTGTAGCCATCTCGACACAGAAGAGATCCGCTAACAAGATTTTTATTAATTGAGGGAACATGATGCACGTTCTTCAGGCGCACAGTCTTTCCCGAAGTGAACTTCAGATCGACCGTACCAACACCATGAACAGAAGCATGCGAGCCGTTCCCCATCAGCACGGTTTGAGTCCCTCTGACCTGATATGAAGAAAACATGGAAATATCAGAACAGACATGTACATTAGCGCCCGTGTCAATCCACCAATCAGGAGAATGACATAATGAAAGAACAGTAGGTAATATACCATACCCAACATCTTTCATCTCAACGTCGCCCATGACTACATTAGCAGTCTTGCTGCTCTTCCCATGCTGGCGCTTGTCAAAGCGGTTGGGACAAGCAGGAGCCCAATGATTAGGATCACCGCACACATGACAATCACCTTTCCTCTTATCAGTCTTCTTCTTGAAGCTGGTGGACTGTGAGGCCTTGTTCTTTCCATCGAACTTTCCTTTATCATCAAACTTTCCTTTGTTCTTGAACTTGTGAGGCTGGAAGTTCCTTTTCTGTACCAGGTTGGCATTAGAACCTCCCTCGGTACCTCGAGCATGTGTGTCTTTTGCTCTCGCCTTCTCTTCCACATCAAGAGTCCCAATGAGATCCGTCACGGAGAACTCTTGTCTCTTGTGCTTCAGAGAAGTAGCAAAATTCCTCCATGAATGGGGAAGTTTGGCAATGATGCCTCCGGCAACAAACTTGTCCGGTAACACACAAGTGAAGTGCTCAAGCTCCCTGGCAAGTGACTATATCTCATGAGCCTGCTCCACAATGGAGCGGTCATCAATCATCTTGTAGTCATAGAATTGTTCCATGACATACAGTTCACTGCCAGCATCAGAGACTCCAAATTTTCTCTCGAGCGCATCCCACATATCTTTGCCATTGCTAAATGACAAATATGAATCGACAATATTGTCGCCAAGGATGCTAATCAAGGAAGCCTTGAAAGTAGTATCAAGTTTTTGGAACGCCTCTTCCTGAGCGGGATTAAGTTCCCCCTCCGGTGCGCCATAGATGGCGTTATAGCAGCTCATGGTCTGAAACCAGAGCACTGCTCTCGCACGCCACCGTTTGTAATTCACACCTTCAAACACAGGTGGCTTCATAGAAGCAACAAAGCCACTTGGGGCAAATTGCCTGAAATAAGGTTTTTGGATTGTTGAGAAATAGAGCAATTTACCAAGCGAATTATCCAAAATAAACGCTAGATAAAACATGACTAGAATAAAAGGCAATATACTAATCATGCTAAATAGCAAATACAAATTAAGGCATATAGTCAAACAAACTGCAAGGCATAAAACTTTGGATAGGATCAGAACAAGATTGAGACAGATCATTGGCCATGTCGTCGAGAAAGAGGGTGCTGATGTCGGGGAAGAAGTCCTCATCGGGGAAGACGTCGCTATCTGTGAGGGAGTCCGTGACGAAGCCAGTAGTCGCGCTGATAGCGCTCCCCAAAAACCTTATCGCCCTTCTCCCGTACAGGACTCGAAGCAGCGGGGTCTCGGAGGCCTACTGTCCCGGCTCGCGGTGCACGCCGCAAGACGGGATGGGGAAGATGAAAGTAGCGCAGTGCTCTGGAACTGAAGGCGCAAGGGATGTGTGGCAGCGTAACCGAGAGGAGGCGCGACCTCTCTCTCTCTCTTATAGGCGCGCAGAGGGGAAGGCAGACCGTGGGCGGCAGCCCAACGGACAGCCTCCACTCAATTCGTATTCATTTAACTCGTATTAAAAGTCCATTGAAGTCCATTCAAAGCAAACGTTTCACCTTCTGTACATCTGTTCATATACCATTCATGCGTGGCAAAATAAAGCTCGGCTCGACGAGATTCCGGCAACCCGCGGCGCGCGCGCGCGTCGTGTCGTGACGAGGCGAGGCGAGGCGTGGCGAGGCGAGCGAGAAGGAGGAGCGCGCGTGTGGAACTCTCTCCTTCTCCTTCTCATACTTTTACCAAGTGGTAGGAGAGCTCACCTTATAAGCTGGTCCAACTTCCACTCAACTAGCAATGTGGGACTAAACATTTGTCCCAGCTCTTGTCTTGCATGAATGGGCCACATGGGCCTCTAGGATTTTCAGGAATTATTGAAATAGAAAATGGGCTAGACTATTTGGGCCAAAATTCCAACACAAGCGAGAGAGGAAGAACATCCAGAGAGAGAGGCGCGCGAGCTGGGAAGGAAGACGACGGGCAAGCACGGGCAGGCGCGTGAGCTAGCTATATGCTGGGGTGCGTCGTCCGTTCAACGGACGAAATGCCCTTCGTCCCTTCAACAGACGATGAAGCTGACCCCCTGTCACCCGACAACTCGACAGAGACGTGTCGTCTTTTGAAGAAAAGAAGACAACCCAGTCGTGTTTTGAAGAAAAGAAGACATGTCGGTCGTCTTTTAAATAGACGAAGCTGCTGTGTCGTCCGTTGAACGGACGACGGACCGTCAGAATTGCAATTTGCCCGTTTTGCGTATTATTTGTGAAAATCAATAAAAAAAATGTATTATTTAAAAAAAATTAGCCTCGGCGGTGCATGGTGTGGCATAAAGAACTTGCCATTATTTAGCAGCAGTGTACAGCCGTCCCATCCCGAGATGTGCAAATCACCTGGGGCACGGACTGTGCAAATCATTTACTGCTCCACGCTTGATTTGATCGGAGGAGAGGCCGTGCAACATTTTTTATATTGTCCATCACACGGAGAACGGCACATAATGAGCATTATGAGAGACGTGACGTGTGCATAGCGTTTGTAATAATGTTAACGTGTCATTCTTACTAGCAAAGTATTACTCAATCACCAATGATGTGCTCTACCATCTAGTAAAAGAATTAAGTGATATACGTGGAGGTCACATCACGATTTCAATCTTCTTCTATATCAAATCTGGATTATACTATTTTTTTCTGAAGGGAGTATATATTAATATCATGGAGATACCAATTACACCCAGCCTCTATAATAACGCATTGTCCTAACGACAATATGGATGCACATAGCCAACAAAAAAAGAAAATAATTAAAAAAAAGAAAAGTCCCGCTAGAGTGATCTATTTCTTGAAACAACGGCACTAACACCACCAAGATAGCACCAGAAGTCGAACTTCTACAAAAGCAACACCTCTAGAAAGGTAACAGTGCATAAGCATTGTCGTCGCCCGATCAAAGATCTTAGATTTTCACCCTGAAAAAAGTCCCCACTCTCAAAACAATGACTTCAACAAGGACGTCGACATGCACAACCAATTAAGACCAGACCTTGGATTTTCGCCCTGAAAGGCAAGACAATGAACTTCTCCTATGCAATCACCCCCACTAGCAATGTCGTTGCTGCAAGTCACAAATCAACCAAGCCAATTCCCCGTCGCAGCCCATACTCGAATCACCATTGCTAGTCCTTAGATCTTGGCTTTCATGACCCTCTCCGCTAGCACCATGGGAGGAGAACATGCCCCATAATATTAACAGCCAGCAGAGCTTCAAACCGCTCCCGCTGAAACTAAACGGCCAGACAAGAACATGGGTACGGACGATAGAATCCCTATTGAACCAGCAATCTCCAGGCATGATACGCCCATGGGAGCTCACCGATGGAGCCTTCCGGAACACGTCAATTTGTCCAGATCAATGAGAACAAGCATTCGGCAAATCTTCATCTTGGCGCCGAGAAGGAACCCTAGGACCACCTCCTTTATTCAAACCGAGCAAGCAGCCCCCATGCCACCCACTGGCAACCTGCGGGATCTGCCTCCCTAATCCCAACTGAAGACCATGGCCAACGGTGCGAACTAAGACGGCAGTGCAGGGACGATCACCACCGGAACCAGCCGAGACATAGCGGGGAGATGGGAAGGCGGCAGGACCACACCGATCAAAAGATCTGGGTTCGTCCACGGGAGGCGGCAGTAAACCACCCCAATCAAAAGATCTGAGATCGTCCCTGTCCAACCCGACGCGGCCCAGCCCCAACCACCACCGCCAATCCAGCGTAGGTGGGAGGAGCTCCTCCACCACCCTGGCCAGGGGCGCCACCCAGGCGACTGCATGTTGACGCATCTCCCATCTACACCCCAGCAGACCACGGTGATGATCTCTGGCATATGCCCCCCAGACCCCCTTAGGCGGCTGGGCCCGCCGCCACCATGGCGAGGGCCGGCGGCAACGACGACGAGAGAGAGAGAGACTCTGATATGTTGGAAACGTATCTATAATTTTTGATGATCCATGCTTGTTTAGTATCTACTTTGCTTTACTTGTATATACTTTGAGGTGTTTTTACATGTTTTCTGGTACTAACCTATTAACAAGTTGCAACAGTGTCAGATGCCTATTTTTTGCTATTTTTGGTTTCAGAAAAAGTCACTAAAGAAATATTCTCGGAATTGGACGGTACGAAGGACAAAGTCAATAACTTTCTATGGGGAAAAAGAAGTCCAGAGGAGAGCCAGAGGGGATGGTCAGGGGGGGCAGACCCACCCCAGGCGCGGGGTCAGGTGGACCCGTGCTTGGCTAGGGTTTGGCGGCCCTGGTCGCCTCCCGAACTCACCCCTTCGCCTATAAGAAGCCCCCGATGCAGAAACTCTCGATACCCGATCAGAAATACACGAAACCGTCTGTAGCCGCCGCCACCATCGTCCCCAGATCGGGGGGATCTGAAGCTCTTCCCGGCACCCTAGCGGAAGGGAGATCATCCCGGAGGCCTTCTCTTTGGTATGATTCGTAAGTAGTTCCACCTTGGACTATGGGTCCATGTAGTAGCTAGATGGTTATATCTCCTTCTTTGTGCTTTCATGTATAGATCTTGTGAGCTCTGTTCATGATCAAGATCTAATCTATTTGTAATCATGTATGTTGTGTTTGCGGGGATCCGATGGATATTGAGATTATTATGTTGGTTTGATTAATGGTTCTATCTTTATGATTCTATCATGTCTGTGTTGTTTGTGATCTTGCATGCCTCCGTTGCTAGTGGTTATCTTGGCCAAGTAGTTGCTAGTGACTCCAAGAGGGAGTATTTATGCTCGATAGTGGGTTCATGCCTCTAGTTTCCAAGGAAAATGACAGAAATCTCTTCGTTTGTAGATGTGTTATTGCTACTAGGGAGAAAACAACGGTCTCTTATTCATGGAACATGTGGACTGTTTACCTTACACACTTTGCTTAAAGCAGTTGTCTGTTGCTTACAACTTAATACTAGAGGGGGTTCGGATGATAACCTGAAGGTGGACTTCTAGTCATAGATGCAGTTGGATAACGGTCTATGTATATTGTTGTATTTCCCAATCAACTTCATAGGATCTTTCTGGATATTAATTGCATCGTTATGCCTTGCTCAGTTCCTGTCAATTGCCCCGCTGTAATTTGTTTACCCTTCATGCCATGTTGTTTATCTAAGAAGAGCACCTCTAGTGAACTATGGACCCCGGTCCAATCTTTACCATTGATACATCTTCCACTATTACTTGTTTACTTGTTGCAAACCATTATCTTCCACATCATACGTTTAATACTTTGTTACAGCAAACCGGTGAGCTTGACAACCTCACTGATTCGTCGGGGAAAAGTCTTGAGTTTGTGTTGTGTAGGTCTCCATGTTGCCAGCAACACCTGTGTGATGTTTCCTTCCTTCTACTAGTTCGATAACCTCGGTTTCTTACTGAGGGAAACTTGCTGCTGTGCTGCTTCATACCTTGCTCTTGGGGTTTCCAACGAAGCGTTCCACGACAAGTATTGGGCGCCATCAGACTTCGACAGAGGGTGTTTGGTGGTGGCTAAGTTATCCCCTGGTGTTCCCCTGGGAAGAGACGTGAGAGGCTCTCCTAAAATGGAGGGAGGATTTCATTTCCCCGACCTCTGCACCAACTAGGGATGCACACATCCATTAAGCATGAGTACCAGGATTTTTAAACTTGGTTAAACACCAAGTCTGATCCTCAAGATAAATTGCATGAGTACAAGGATAGCTTGGTCCTCAAGTATAAATAGAAACCTAAATTCACAGATTTAAAGCCGGGTGTTGGGTTTATACATCTACTCCCCCAACCAGTTGATCTAGGCTCACTGCCTCTTGGATTATACTAGATAGAGAGAACTTCAAATAATAGGGTAACTGAATGCACAAATATAAGAAGATTTAGAATGATTGAGAAATTGTGACAGAGATTCGATGCTTCAAAAATCTCCTTGATTTTTTTCATCATTGAAATAGAGACCTTAGCGGGGAGGGTCGATTTGGTGGACATCCACCATGGTGGACTGTTTTTTTTTTTTGAAAAGTTCAAATTTAAAGACTCAAAAAAAATCTAAAAATAATACCAGGATGTAGATTTTTTTAAAAGAGAGATACCAATCACACCCACCCCTGCAACAACGCATGCCCTAGTGGCCTTACAGTAACACACACCTCAGTAAAAAAAGAAGAATTACAAAAAAGAAAAGTCCCTCTACAGAGAACGATTGTTCGAAGCAATGTCACTAACACCATTAGAACTACACCAGTAGTCCAACCACTCCAATAGTGACGCATTTAAGAAGGAAACAATGCACAAGCACCGTCGCCTGATCAAAGATCATGGGTTTTCACCCTAGAGAAAGTCCTCACTTGCAAAATAATGTCTTCAACAAGGCAATTGCGAGGCACCAAAAATTAGGGCTAGACACTGGGTTTTCACCCTGCAAGGTAAGGCTGAGAACTACTCATGTGTTTTCACTCCCACAAATAGTCGTTGTTACGAGTCACAAATCACGTAGCTAGTTCCTCGTCGTTACAAAGACTCAAATCACCATCGCTTTCCTCATGTTCCAACTTTCCTGACATTTCCGCATCTGACTTCACCATGGATCATCGAAGACACGACGCATGATGGTAACATATATCATAGCTTCGTAACTCTCCCTCTAAAACCAAACAACCAGAAAAAACATGGTACGCCCGACCGAATTCAATCCGATCTAGCAATCTCCAGGCATAGTCGCCCATAGGAGTTTTCCGGCAGAGCCTTCCAGAACTTGCCGCTTCAGACCATATCATTGAGGACAGTCAGATAGCAGATCTTCGTCTTCGTGCAGAAGGAACACTAGGACTAATGATTTATAATACATGTGCAAAAAATTATGTGAAAAAACTTTGTATTGTAACCCAGCAAAAATTATGTGATTTATAATATCAGGATGCATGCAGCCGTTTTGTTGCAATCATTCATGTTATTCAAATATTGTATTCATAGATCAGATAAGGTTTAGACATATATTAACCATCAAAAAAGAGCAGTGACAAAAGGCTATCCATTTTGAAGCCATATGCCGTCATCCCATTAGCCTTGGAAAAATAAGTCTCGAGCGATAATTAGTAACTAGGCTCCCGCTTATCCACCGAAAGAAGTTAGATCCATAGTTGAATCCAGTGCACTGTTGGATGAAAAACAATTTCAGTTTTGCATGTCCACATGGACCAACTTAAGGCAGAAATGCCATTGCAAATTCTGGCCTTAATTTTCTTATTGACCTATTCACCCAATTTCCAAACATAATTGTAATACCTGTTGGTGGCGATATATTATAAGTGATGTAAATCATGTGCCAATTAATACATGCAAAAGGACATCAGAGAAATAGATGTTTTATGTTCTCTGTGAGTCACAAAAGCAACACTTACGACACCCATGCCAACTTTGTTTTGCTAGGTTATCTTTTGTTAATATGACTTTATTATTTATGAACCACATAAATTTCTTAATCTTAGGAGAAAATTTAAACTTCCATATGTTATTATGTTGGAATCTAGTATGATCGTTCATTAGGTCTAAATTTATTAGCATTACATTAAATAAGCATGTAGAAGTAAGTTCCACAAAAAAAAGCTGGGTTGCCGGTAAGTTGAACCATCATTAACGTTTACATAAATACAACCAGTCGTTCCATTTGTCGATAGTTAAAGTTCTCCTGAAACCAATATTTAGTGGTGTTTGGCTAAAAACCTCTGCAACCAAGACATCCTTTCTTTGTGCAATGTTGGATAATAACAGATATTGTTGCACAAAAAATACATCACAAGCCAATATCCTCCAGAAAACAGACTATTGAACCATCTCATATTTCGAAAAACCTTTGTTAAAGAATTCCTCTTTAATCCGCATGAAAACTTTCCAAAGAGGGGAGTCCCATGGGTTTGCCTCAACTTGTGCCAAAGTTTTGTGATGCAAGTACTTGTTATGTAGCGGTTGTTGCCACATTGCTTCTTCGGCAAGTACTTCAAACAGTCACTCACTGAGTATACACTTGTTTCTCAATTGAAGCACCTCAATACCTATACCACCTTGGTCATTCGAGCGTCAAATGATATTTCATATTGTCAGTCTATATTTCTCTTAGTATCATCACTTTGCTAGAAAAATCTTGACTAGAGAAAATATAAACACTTTCATACCCCCATTAGGTGTTTAAAGAAATAAAAACATAAACATGAGTAGAATAGTAAGGGCTGAATTTATAAGTAGAAGACAGTATCCATACGAGATCAGTTTGCTTTGCCAACAACCTAGCTTTGCAACAAAATGAAGCTCTACTAGATTCCATTTAGAATTGTGTATTTTTTGGTGATGGATAGGCACGCCAAGTTACAGAAAAGGTAGAGACCCAGACTCACATCCAAAAATTTGTTTGTACTAGTGTTCCATTTCTTTTATTTTTGCAATATAGGAAATCTCGCTCTTGTGAAAATTTATTTTTAACCTCGATAGTTTCTCAAATATGCAAAGTATTAGCTTTACATTCATGGACTTTTCTAAATCATGCTCCATAAAAGGTACAATATCATCGACATATTGTAAAATAGAAACCACTCCCTCTAAAAAAATGAGATATGAGGCCCCTACCTGGCCATCTTTCTTTGATCATGTAATGAGCATAGCTAACATATCAGGAACAATGTTGAAAAAACATAAGAGACAATGGATAACCATGTCCTAATTTTTTTAGAAATAATGGCCAGTATCATCGTTAACCATAATTCCCACACCGTCGCTTTGCGCTAAGATTTTGGTCCTTTCGCACCATTTAGAATCAAAACCCTTTATATGCAATACTTGTTGTAAGGAAGTTCATTTAATTTTATCATACACCTTTTCAAAATTAACCTCGTCTAACTTCTTTCATGAAGTTCATGGAGTTTCATGCAACACGACTACTCCCTCGAGGATATGTCGCTCAGGCATGAACATAGTTTGCATAGGAATAATCACTTTATGATCCAAGCCCTTAATGCAATTAGTAGTTACCTTCGTACCTTAAGAAAAGAAATAGGTCTATATTGCTGAATTTGCACTAAATTTTCTTCTGGGTAGGAGAGTAATCACTCCGAAATTCAACATGAACATAGGTAGTTATCCTGTTTGTAAATGGCCAAACAATGCAATTAAGTCATATTTAATTACCTCCTGAATTCTTTGATAAAATTCCGCAAGAAGCTCATATGGTTTGGGAGATCTATTTCACACCATCTGAGAAATAGCTTCAAATACTTCTTCCTTAGTGAAGTTATATATTAGAATGACATTTTGTTTTGTGGACAGCTACAAAATGTACTTAACCCATTCCTCCATCATACAAAAACATTTACGCTCAAGATCTAAAAGCTACTTATAAATTTAGTAATGCATACTTTAAGGTTATCTTCATCCAAAATAATTTATTTATAATGCTCTAATTTAAAGATTGTTCCATCCTATGATTTCCGTTTGCAATAATATATATGAAAATATTTAGTGTTATTCCCTCCTTGAACATGTTTAACCTTAGCCCGCTGAGTTCATTCGGTCTCTTCCTCGTGTCTAAGTTGATTAACACATTTATTTGCATCTCTTAAATACTGTTTCTAAGATGTATCAAGATGAGTAATTTTTCCTTTAATATCTAAATCATCAATAATGGATAATAAGCATTTCTATCTTTTTCATATTTTCCACTTAGGTTCTTTGCTCATCCCTTGAGGAATCACTTTAAGTGTCTTACTTTATTTTTCCATCGCTCAATGGGTGTATGATCATTAGATAGCATAGAACATTCGGTTACGAATATATCATAAAAAACTTCTTGTCTCAACAAGGATAGTCCAAAATAAAAACATGCTTTATTTTCTATGTGAGCTTGATGGCATGAGTCAATTAGTAATTGTACATAACCAAAGCCTAAGAGGGTCAAAGCTTGCACTGACACTAATGGTATTTTTTGTTCCATTCCACACTTTCTAGAACACGATCCAACTTTTCATATATTGGGTTTTCCCTTCAGTTTGCCTATGTAAATTATCGACCAGTGAGAACAATTTATCTAGACTCCAAACTCTCAATGATTGCACTAAAGACAAAAGACCAACGAAGATTGAAGTTATCATTACTTTTTCCTCGCGAAGTACTATCTGAACTATTGTCGACCGCCATAGGTCTTGTAGGTGATGGATAACATCGAGAATTCAATTACTACAATACTTGTAGAGAAAAATATGTTACATCTAAGCAACGGTATGCAACCCATGTGATGCAGATTGACAATCACACAAAGCATATTGGGAAAGGGACACTCCTTTAATCTAAGAAGGCAATCAGATCAATGAGCATGCTCACAAATACTTGAGAGAAGAGGTTACTAAATATGAGGGCAGGCATTGCCCACAAGCCATGTCAAAGGATAATGGAAAAAACACACTCGTCATACATGAATACTGGCAGGTACAAACACTCCCAAAAAAAATCATTGACAATGCCTAATGAAGCAACATCAAGATTATAGGATTAAAGTAAGGGAAATTTTAATGAATACACCACCCATCACTTTCTGACATATGTCAGAGCAGCGCCAAAATTTAACGAGGGAAATATTTATACACATATTAATCAGGTGGCAGCTGGAGGAAGATGGGAGTGGAGATTGAATCTAGAGACCGATGTCGCTAGGGTTGAGGAAGTGTGCGTGCTAAGAATGCTACTCCCTTTTTTCCACAATATAAGTCAGCTTGCTAAAAAAACTTCGGGTTGTTTGGTTAAGCTTATTTTCGATTTTGGGGTTTTGAATTATAAGCCAGAAACACCTAAATAGGTACTTTTAACTTTGGATTTTGGCTTTTGACTAGACATTATTGTTGCATGATGGTATAAGCCAAAATCAAAAGCACCTAACATGTGCTTTTGTGTCTTATAAGCCAAATGCTAAAATTAAACCAAACAAAAAAAACCTTATATTGCACAAAATAGGGAGTAGTATTTTTTAGTGAAGATCATAGTTGCCTTCTAGGTTTTGTTTCTTCGGTATCCATGACTAGAAGTGAGATATACATGGACGGTCTTCCCTTCCCTACTAATTTTAGATTTTTCTTGAACAAAATGGTGCCAGAATTCAATATTATCTTATAATGAAGATATCTTGATATCATCACCTACTTGATGCATTTTAAAAAATGACACTTGTTCCCTACTGAAGTCCATATCTCTATAAGTCAACCGGTAATCCTTATTATAGGTTGGCCCTGGTACCCAATGGTTTCCTTATTATATTCTTTCAGAGGTTCTCGGATAAAATCCAGGTGGTCATTATACCATTGTTCCAAGAGTTTTATATTGGAACATTAGTTATGGTCCTCTTGAATTTTGGCATCAAAACTCTGATCCCCAAGGTTGTAGGGGGCATTGATATACATCAATTTAGGCCGATTACTGTGATCAATGTCATCTAACGGATCTTCTCTAAGGTGTGTGCTACACAGTTCGCTCCAGCTATGGAGGGCATAACACACCCTTACAAATTCTCCTTCCTTAAAGGCCGGTATATACATGATGGGTTTCTGACACTTCATGAGATAATTCATGAGGTAAAGGTTATATGCCACAAGGGCGTCTTCCTTAAGCTAGATTTCCATAATGCATATGACCATTTGGATAGGCATTTCTCCATCAGGTCCTCATACAGAGAGGGGTTAACGAGTGAAATATTGGATGGATCATGCAAATAGTGACGAGTGGAAACACAAACATTAACAGAAATGGGGAAGTGGGTCCCTATTCAAGGTCTTCATGCGAAGTTTGGCAGGGAGATCCCATATCTCCGTACTTTTCAACTCAATTGTTGATGCCCTAGTGGAAATCTTAGATAAGGCTAAGAATTCTGGCCAGATGTCTGGTGTGGTAGGGCATATTATCCCTAGAGGAGGGATTATCCATCTATATTATGGGTACAATACCTTGATCATGGTTGAGGGGTCGGAGCTTGACATTGTCAATCTCAAGTTCCTTCCAGTCTGCTTTAAGGCCATGTCAAGCCTCAAAATCAACTTTGATAAGACTGAAGTTGTGGTTATGGGGTACCCTCCCAAGGATCAATAGCGGATAGCAGATAGCATGTAGGTTATCTTCTTTCGTGTTAACTACCTTGGGTTTCCTCTAGGGGATATGAGGATCCTTAACAAGGATCTAGATCCCTTGGTTGGAAGGGTTAATACAAGGTATAAGGCATGGCAAGGGAGGTTTACTTCCAAGGAAAGTAAGAGCATCCTTATTGACTCGTGTCTCTCTAGTACATCCATGTATATCATGGGACTATATATCCGCCAGGAAGGGGTGCATGGCAGTTTTAACAAACTATCGCGCTTCTTCCGGCAGGCGAGCGATGTATGCGAAAAATATCTATGGTGTGATGGTATGATATTTGCGCCCCAAGGAGTGAATGTGAATGTGGTCTTAATGCTAAGATAGGTTTGGCAGATCCTCGCGAGAGATGGGGGGCTCTGGTTACAACTAATTAGAGCTAAATACCTACTAGGAAAACCCCTAATGGCTTGTGAACACCGGGAAGGATCTTAGTTTTGGAGATGTCTCCAATATATCAAGATGAAGAGGTATCCTGTTCTGGCTCGACTCTTGTTTTGGTGGCCGACCTATTCGATTTGAATATCCTGAGATATTTACGATTATCTAACTCAATGCTCCTAGTTGTCATGGCGCCCAAAACAGATTTTTGGTATGTAGGAGGCTATTTCACGGAGTGCGCTGCGCCTTGTGAGCCATACTTCCGCAAGCATTCTCGAATGACCAGGATTTCGTTTCACGGCATATATCCCCCTCGGGAGCCTTCACTATTAGATGCTAGCTTAGTTTTACAAACACACTACTAGACATTGTCCATTTCTACACATGAAGTTTCATATGATCTTTCTTAATCCGATGATGTAATCTATTTGTGTGTAATTATGAAGTTACAATAGTTGATACTTCCTCTATCCTGGTTTATGGGGCTAATTGAGTCTAATTAACAATTGGGCGTTAAAGGAGTAAATTACAAAGAACTGTCACAATTAGGGAGAGGTTTGCGGTTTAGTATCGGTTTTGGTAAATTTGTTAATCTACCAAGTATAGGGCAGAGCGTAACAAATTACACCGATTCTTATCTAATTATGTTTTGACAGCTTTCTTGGCAAGTGGGGCCCAACTTTAAGGGCTGAGTTGGCAGCACACGTGGAGGAGAAGCTGACTTGGACGAGGGACCCACATGACTCACAATGCTTGTTCCAATTGTGTCTAATTTACTCGAGTTAAAGCTAACCGAGCCTAATTAACAATTTTTTTATTTTCTCTATAAAGGAATGGAGGGATTAGACTAAATAGGATGGCTTGTGGAATATAAATTGGACCAAAATTTTATCCAAAGCTCTACTACTAGTGTTTTATTATTACTGTGGTTGTTGAAAATTTGCATAAGTAATTAATTAACTTGGACTTTAGTTGTCCATGTCACGGCTCTCCATGACATGAAATGGATGATTTGGGGACCTAAAGCAGCACCTTGCAAAAGTTTAGATATATAATTAGATTTGGATACATGTGAATTCGGGATAGAAAAAGCTGCAACATGCTATCCATGACAGCTCCTCCAGCAGATGAGCAGAAAGAATACACGTCGGTCCTCACTGTAACCCACCTAATAAAAAAATAATTGCCGCTCGCCTGCCTCCCCTTCTGCTTCGTCTTCTATTCGCTTTGTTTGAATTTTGCACTGCACCTGGCTTCTTCGCCTCCACCTCCGTCCATGCATGCGGAGCAGCACTGCCCTCATTACTTCTCAATTACTCCTCTACCCAGTCCTGTCTCGCTCCCCCCGTCTTCTATCTCCTTCCCAAGTTTCTCACTCTAGCTAGCCTAGTACCACTATAACCAAGCAAAGCAACCACCTGTTCGTGTTCAGTAATCTTCCTCTCTGCATTTCTTGGTTTGCGCCTGCGATTTCCATCACACCAACCACTGACCGGCCACACCATATTTCCTTCTCATCTCACCATAGTCCAAAATTTTCATCGCACCGACCGAACCATCCACCGCTCTTCACTTTCCGAGCAAGCAAATCCAAATCTTTGCAACCACATTGCTGCCCCTCAGCATCCTCCCTCTCCCCCTTTTTCAACCGATCGCCCACCGGAATCAACTTTCTCTTTCCAGCTGCAAGCACCACTACCGTGTCGAAAATCCGACGAAGCTTGATGCTGTGTGCGCCGTGGAATCCGGTCTTTACGGCTTAATTACCCGAGGTCGTTGCAGAGATCCAACAACAGTTCGAGGAGGAGGGAGGAGGCTGCTCCCACACTAATGGCGGGCTCGGAGCTGTCCCAGAGCACGGTGGTGTTCGGGCTCCGCATGTGGGTGCTCGTCGGCGCCGCCGCCGGCGCCGCCTTCGTGCTGCTCCTCGTCGTCCTCTCCCTGCTCTGCTTCCTCGCCTCGCGCCGGCGGCGGCGGCGGAGGCCGACCGCCCCCGTCCACCACCTCCCCACCTCCGCTCCTCCGAAGGATGCCGCCAGGGTGGTCAAGGCCCCGAAGGACATCCAAGAAGTCCCCTCCCGCTCCGCTCCCCCCGCCACCGCCACGAAGATGCCGCTCGCGCAGGTGCTCCAGTTCCCCATGGCGCCGCCTTCCGGGCCCGTTCATGTAGCCACCGTCAAGGAGCACCACGTGGCGTACCCGGAGCAGCCCCCGCACCACAGCAACCGGAGCGGCCGTGGGCCGTCGTCGCAGGGAAGCAGCAGCGAGAGCCGCAACGGCGCGGCAGACCACGCGCCGCCGCCGCCGGCGGTGCCGGAGGTGTCTCACCTCGGCTGGGGCCACTGGTACACGCTCAAGGAGCTGGAGACGGCCACCGGATTGTTCGCGGCCGAGAACGTGATCGGCGAGGGCGGGTACGGGATCGTGTACCACGGCGTGCTCGAGGACGGCACGCAGGTCGGTGTCAAGAACTTGCTCAACAACAGGTACTGCCTTACTATTCATACAACTTGCCCTGGAAATTCTACAGCAACAACTTGGCACTGTTGTATTGGATGGCATTCTAGTGTTATCAACTTTCAAATGTCTGTCAGTATTCTTACTGTGATTAGTTTCAGTCTAGGGATCATTTAAAAACACCCTCACCAATTTGAAATCTGTCGGTGCTCCAAATCGAGAAGCCTTTATGTGTGTTGTTGGTATTGGTACCATATACCTGATGGAATATAGCCTCTAAGTTAGGTTTAATAATTCAGGTTGTAGTAGGAGTTAACTTTTTTCCTTATAATTCAGTTATGTCCATAGCCATTGTATTGTATCTCCCTGTTTGTTAACTTTTTTCTTTATAATTCAGTTTTGTCCATAGCCATTGTATTGTATCTCCCTGTTTGTTTTCAGATGTAATACTTCAGTTGTTCAGAAAAAAATATACAGATCAATATATGCTGTTATTAGTGTGTTGCTAAACCTAATAACTTTTTTGCTTGACATGTTAGGGGGCAGGCGGAGAAAGAATTCAAGGTGGAGGTCGAAGCAATTGGCCGTGTTCGGCACAAGAACCTCGTGCGCCTTCTAGGATACTGTGCCGAGGGGAATCAGAGGTATTGTCTCAGTATGTGCAGATACTAGTATTTGATTACATTACTGAGTTGTAGTAGAATCAACAATTCTGGTGATGTAAATGTTGCTCGTATATTTCTTTTTAGGATGCTTGTGTATGAGTATGTTGATAACGGGAACTTGGAACAATGGCTCCATGGGGATGTTGGACCTGTAAGCCCTCTTACATGGGAACACAGGATGAAGATCATACTAGGAACAGCAAAAGGGTGCGTACCGCTCAGCCCGTTGTTGTCGATTACCAAGTATTGCTGTCATTCTGCATAGTCAAGTAAATGTATAACTGATGCTCTGTAGGTTAATGTATTTGCACGAGGGTCTTGAGCCAAAGGTGGTTCACCGGGACGTCAAGTCGAGCAACATTCTTCTCGATATGAACTGGAATCCCAAGCTCTCTGATTTCGGTCTTGCAAAACTCTTGGGCTCAGAGAACAGCTATGTAACTACCCGAGTTATGGGAACTTTCGGGTTAGTTTCTGTGCACGCGCTGCGCCTTCACTGGTCTTATAATGTGGGATGGACTAATGGTTACTAAGTTCTTCTTGCTCTTTGCAGATATGTTGCTCCAGAGTATGCCGGGACCGGGATGTTGAATGAAACAAGCGATGTTTATAGCTTTGGGATTCTTATTATGGAAATAATATCTGGTAGAGTACCAGTGGATTATAACAGGCCACCTGGAGAGGTTGGTCATTTTGCCTCATTATTATATAGCAAGTGCTGTTTTATGAGCTTGTAAACTGCATTTATCAATTCTGTGGATCAAACTTGTGCAGGTAAACTTAGTTGATTGGCTGAAGACAATGGTGAGCACCCGAAATTCCGAGGGGATCGTCGATCCAAAAATGCCCCAGAAGCCTACTTCTAGAGCAGTGAAGAAGGCTTTGCTGGTGGCGCTGCGGTGTGTGGACCCTGATGCTTCCAAGAGGCCAAAGATTGGGCAGATCATCCACATGCTTGAAGTTGAAGATTTCCCCTACAACAGAGACGTAAGTAAATAAAATCTTACCTTCTTTAAACTGAAATTGTGTTTTAATCTGGATATTTAGGACCACGATGAAGACATAGAAACATATAAACAACACTTCATCTGCTTGCTTTTGTAATGCTTTATGTGTGGTTTATCGCGAATCTCAGGAACGCCGAGGCGGTAGAGCTCCAGCGCAGGCAAGGTTGCCCGAGAAACCGGCTAATGGAACAGGCGATGGCGAAATGGACAGCACTGTGGACAACGACGATGCACCTTTCAGATGGAAAAACACTCTGGCCTAGGTATTGGTCCGACTACTGAACCGATACAGAATCCCATGATTTCTGGATAGTGATCCAGTGAAGCCACAAACTGCCATTAGTTTGGTGTCGTTCATGGAGATAGATCACATCATCTGTATATGTCGTCAAAGTAACGCAATAGCAGTAGTATTTTTTTACCTGGTTATTTATCCAACTGAGATGATCTCGCATCGTAAAGCTGTGATATTTTAAGTTAATTACCCAGTGCCAGATCCGTACTGTAATTTTGGATGTTTCATGGGGAACTCGAAAAAATTAGATGTAAATACATGTGATTATTCATGTGCCCAAAAGTAACCTGAAGGAATAGAGTACCCTCTCGTTTAATTCTTCAAATAAGAAAAGAGAGTATTCTCCCTCTCTGGTATTCTTTTTCGAAGGACAAAATTAATGAAGGCTTTACCATTCTACAGTTAATTCTGAGATTAGTTTCCTCGTGGCATTACATTTGTTATAATTTATAAACACAGTACTTTTTTTAGATGTATGAACTCGGTACTTCTGAAGATGATAGAAGGACCAAAATATGAAACTGGCTATGCACTCATGGCATCATCGACATCTTCAGTATTTTATTTTTGTTACTGATCTTGTTGCCTTGTTGGAACATGTGAAAAGCATGCATCTAGTTGTTCTGTGACAAATTATTGGGTCTGCCGAGTAGGCGAGTACTTAGTATTATATGGTTACCACTTTGCTTATAGTACACAAATAGACGGTGCTTGCCTGGTATATTTGTCTCCAGTAATAGATGTCAGAAAAAAAACTACTCCCTCTGGTATTCAAATTAATTGACGCAGATTTAGACAAAATGTTGCCTAAAATCTGTGTAGAGTTAGTGGACCTGCGGCAGGTAATTCGGATCCGAGGGAGTACAAATCTCTTCTTTTCCAGAATTGAAACCAAAACGTGTCAGCCGACATGTCATGAGCTGGGCTGCATCTTTTCTTAATGCAGCACGAAAAAAGTATGCACATCTTGTTAAAAGTCATCGATTGACAGGCCTGCAAACTGCCAACAGCAACCATTTTGCATGTTCAGATCTTGATTCTTACGAAAGAATACCATAGCAATAATTCAGAGAGACTATAGCCAGCTCAATGAGAACAGCTTGACCAAGATGCAGACAAAAGGAAAAGAAGAGCAAAGATAATACAATGCTATAAAGAATCTGAGGAAAGACAGGAATCATCAAAAACCTATCTTTCTCTTTATTGCGCAATCTGTAGTTCTGTACCATCTTTTATTTTAGAAGATTGTGTTGAATCTGCATGAATTACTCCCTGGACTTGCATATATTTGCACAAAGGAAAAATCTATTTTCTTGGTAATCAGCTCAAGGGAACTAATTGTATGGAGAAATATCCACTTCTGTTCAGGGCGAATTGCCTTGTACTCCCTCCGTTTCAGAATACAAGATGTTTTAGGTTTGTAAAAAAAATATATCTAGACTTCTTTTAGTGTCTAAATTTACTCAAAACCTAAGTGAACCTACATACTAAAAGAAGTCTAGATATATTTTCTTCACAAAACTAAAACATCTTATATTTTAAAACAGAGGGAGTAGGTATCTTGAGGGCCCATGGAAAAAAAAAGGCTATCTAATAGACAATGAAAGAGCAGTGACTATTTCCACCTAAGATGTTAAAAGGAAAGCTTTCAATAAAGGAAGCCGTAACTTTGCAGCACATAACAGCGTTCAAAACCTAGGGGTACAAACTTCCACCCAAGGTAACCCGTAACCCACACACCAACTCTACTCTTATACTCTCTCCGTTTTAAAATATAATATGTTTTAGTTTTATAAAGCAAATATATTTAGACTTCTTTTAATACGTAGGTTTACTTAGTTTTGAAGTAAATCTAAACACTAAAAAAGTTTAAATATATTTTTTTTTATAAGACATCTTATATTTTGAAACTGAGGGAGTACGAAACCATTCAACCGGTCCAAAACAAACTTTCTATCTTTTATTACAGAAACAAGATTAAACTCGGTCCCACTTTTCTACGGGATGGCGCTTTTTTTGCTTTTGATTTTTTGTAGCTGCAATAAAGCCCTTGATTCATCATTCCGGCCTTTTTGTTATCGGACCGCAGCCTTTGATCTGTGAAATATTTCTTTCGCAACCACCACTAAAAACTTGGCTCCGAGGCGATGTTTGAACGGTCCTCTTCAAACCAGACCAAGCATGAAGTGTATGCGAAATTCAAGATACCAGACTAACAGGATCTACTGGATATGTATTCCTAAAAAAGCCCCGATTATTGATACAGTTTTGTGACAAACTTGGCGAGGCGCATCCTCAACGGTATTTGTAGATTCTATCAACTTGGTGTTTTATTGGTACCGTTCATGTTGCATTGTCCGAGAAAAGCATATCTTTTTTTGAAATGGGTGATATATTATTTAAAAAAATTTAAGTATCATACCCGGCCTCTGTATAATTAGGATACACACAACCGACACAATTACATAAACAAATGAGGTCCTGCCAGGTGCCTGCCGGCTCGAGCGCCAGATGAGGTCCATACGTACCCATCTCGGGCCCTGAGAGGCCCATATCCGTCTCTTCTCAAGGCTGGAAAACGCGAGGTCGAGGGTTGGCCGACCTGCATGCTCCCGCTGCCGGGACCACGACCCTACCGTCGGAGAACCCCGACGCCTGCTGCCCCGCCGCACCACCCTGTTGACCAAGCCATCAGTTCGCGGCACCGCCCCCACGTAGGCCGAACTCGCCTCCTATGAGCATCGTTGCCGTCCGGGATACCCCGCGCCTCCCTCCTAGCGCGTGGGTAGTGGAAGGTCTGCCGTCACCGGAGCCGCAAGGGCTTTGCCCGGCGACCCGTGTCGCCGGCGGCGGCGGGGAAGGAGGGGAGGTGGGGGCTGGGCTAGGTTTGGGGAATATTGTTACTAAAGTGTGGTATTTCCTACCCACTTATCCTCTTAGAACCATACCTCCATCCTTAATTGAGAAGGAACGGAATCTGTAGAAATATTTCTTCGTACTCATCAGCCAAACCCAAAAGTGCAAATATCTAGCCTTCCAAAGCACTTGAGATAACGCTTTCGAACCGACATATTCCCTCCGCAGGAGGGTTTGCCATACACCATCTTCGGTATGTAGCTTAAACAACCATTTACCTAGTAGAGCGATTTTTTTGACCTCTAGGTCATAAATACCAAGTCCACCTTGATCTTTTAGATGACAAACCATACTTCATTCTGCCAGCTGATATTTCTTATTCTTACTACCTTGTTGCCAAAAGAATCTAGATTGGAAGTAATCCAACTTTTGCAAGATTTCTTTGGAAAGCGAGAAGAAAGGGATAATATACAGAATATATTGGTAAGTACTGAATTTATGAGCACCAGTCTTCTACCTAGAGATACTAATTTTTCTTTCCAACAGCTGATCCTTTTCTGAAGTCGCTCCTCGATTAATTTCCATTCATCATTTATGAGTCTCCGATGGTGTATCGGTATTCTCTAATAGTTGATTGGTAACTGTCCAAGCTCGCAACCAAAAAGCTCAGCGTAATGGTTGGCCTCGTCGTGAGCCTCTCCAAAGCAAAATAATTCACTTTTATGAAAGTTTATTTTTAAACCAGATAATTGCTCAAATGCTGATAGTATTAGCTTCAGATTATTTGCCTTCTTCAATTCATTTTTAATGAAAAGAATTATGTCATCAGTATATTGAAGTATAAAAGCTTTATATTTTGTATGCTGTGGCAATGGTGGCAGAAGAGGAACAAGCAGAATAGTGAAGGGAAATGCCTGTCCATCGAGGCTGTGTGGCGACAGGCTAAACACCGGGCTGCGGAGTCACTACAGTTCTGTCAGGGGAAAGGAGAAGTAAAGGAAGGCGAACCTGAGGCGCGGTGGCAGAAACCGACGGGGGACACCCTGAAGATTAATACTGTCTGTGCCTTCAACCCTGATACGGGCCGGGGAGGCTAGGCCTTTGTAGTCCTTGATGCATACAGAGAAGCAAAGTACAAACCTGCAAGTTGATCAACTGCTATGGCCGGAATATGTACTGAATAATGTAATTGTTGTCGTGGCCAGCTTTGCGACTCCGCGAGATTAAACCCCTTGAGAAAGAGAGGCGTCGAAGTAGTAGCAAAAATGGAAAGGAAAAGAGAAAAAGAGCCTGATGAGGATCGGACTTCCTCCTTGCTTGTTGGAACAATCAAAGGTTTGTTTGGATCAGGAGCGTCGCATCAAGTTAACAAACAACACGGAAGGCAAGAGATGCAGGATTGGATTCGTTGCTCCGACGCTCGCCGCATTGTTTTGTGCTAAACTGTTCTCTGTCTTCTCTGTCAGGGTTTTGTTGTAGGTGTCAAAAATAGAAATGGAAATTCTACTGGCTAGAGGATTTTGTTGGCCCGGCTAACAAAGCCTGAATGCATCTGGTGCTTTGCTTGTAGATTTCAGAGAGCAGAAGCTTCGGGCGAGGGATTATTCTTAGCTGAAACGGCGACACTGATGATACAAGCTGTTGGCAGCAAGCTTTCGAGCATCTGCATACATGTCAGACGCAAGCAATTAAAATTCCCAACAATAGCAGTAGAACTCAGAGCCATCGTCGGCTATATAGATGTCGTAGGCATACCTCGACTTCTCCGTGCACCTCGCCGCGCTCTGCTGCGCCGCGTCGTTCTGCAATGGCCGATCCCGGAGCGGAGGCGGCCGGCGGCCTGACAGCACCACCTCCAACTCCACCGCCGCAAAAACCTGAGACGGCCGTCGGCGACGCGACAGCCCCTCCACCGTTGCAGACAGATACGGCCGACCCAGGCATGCCGGGTTCCACACCCACTCCGCCGCCGCGAAACCAAACAGAAACAGAGCCGGTGGTGGATACGACAGGCCAGACTCAGCTCCATGCGCCACCAATTCAAACCGAAGCATCAGGCGCTGCCAGCCCGCCGACACAGCAGAAGACGGTGGCCGCCGGTGGGGAGAACCACCTCCCTGCACCGCCGCCGTCTCAGGAGCAAGGCGACGCTGCTGCCAAAGACGGGAACGAGTCGAAGGACTCTGCCTCTGCCATGGAAAAACCGCGGCAAGCAGAGGAGCAGAAGCCGGGCCCAAGTCGCTGGCGCCGCGTCCGGTCGCCCGTGCTGTTGCTTCTCTCCCTCTTCCGCCTGCGCCTTGGCAGGCAGGGCCAGCCGATCAAGCAGCCGGTGGTATCTCCTCCACCGACGGAGGACGGCGGTGCCGTCGACGGTCCTCGCAAACCAGCGACGGAGAAGGACGAAGGCGAAGGGAGCAAGCGCCGTCGCCATGAAGCAGAGGCGTCAATGTCGGCGTCGGGGCGGAAGGAGGAGCCGCCCATGGTCATGGAACCGCACCAAACCAAGCGCCGCAAGAGCCTGCAGCGCACGGAGAGCGTCCTGCCTCCCGATGGTATCGTCGGAAGTGCGGCTGACGCCAACCCCTCTCCGCTGAAAAGAAAGCTTCAAAAGGTGTCCAGGCTCGTGAAGAACACCATGTCGTGGTACCGCCGGCACCGCTCCCCGGAGAATGCTGAGAACCCGGAGGAAGAGGCGGCGTCGGAGAAGGCGAAAGTAGCGGAGGCCAAGCCGTCGACGTCACCGCCGGAGGAGGCGGAGAGAAAGTCGAAGCAGGACGACAAGACGGATCAGAGCACGAAGCAGCCGTCGACGGCAGCGCAGGAGGGCCAGCCGTCCCCGTCGAAGAAGCCGCACCCGCGTTGGGAATGGGTGGAGGAGCGTCTCGAGGGGATCCTCGAGGATGCTTGCATGAGGCTGGTGGAGGCCGAGTCCGAGAAGCGCCTCGACAACAAGAAGCGGCGGTGTCTCCTCACCTTCTCCGTCTTCCCGGTCGGCTCCGAGGTGAAGAAGCAGGCAGTGACATACTGGTGGTCCACGCGGTTCAAACTTCCAACGGAGAAGGTCGCCGATAATGCAAACGAAATCTTCTCGACGCTCTCCGTCGGCGGCTTCCTCGAGCCGATCGAGAATCGTTGCAGCCGGGTGATCCACGGCTGCCGGGTGAACCCGCTGGTGCACTGGATGGTGAAGCGCATGGCGAGGGAGAAGTACTTGGCTGACCTGGATGACCGCGGTAGCCCGGCGGAGGATCAGTCCAAGTCCGAAGTCCTCTGCCTCACGCCGGGCAACCGTGACAAGATGCAGAAGCTGCGTGATGACGATGACTCGCAGGCACGGATCAAGCCCAGTCCAACAAAGGTGCCTCCTGATGGCACAGTTGCAGCTCGGCCCCCATCCCAGGTTAGTTCCTTCCTGTCAGCCTGACTCGAAATAGCAAATGCAACTGCAAAAGTGCAGACGCCTGAATTGTTTTGAAGTTGAGTCATTTTTTGCTTATTAATGTTGTTTCATACGTTTTTGTAAAACTTTAACCATTTTTAGCTGTTTATTTTTAATTAGTTTCTGTTTTGTATTCATATTTAACTAGCAGGTGGCCCTCACAAATGCGAGGGCAGCATTTGCAGGCTATGATTTAGGTTTTATTTCATGCTATTCAGTGGGAGGTAAAACTCAAATTATACTCATCGCTATTAGATGTTGATTTAGAGTTAAGAAAACATATATGTCGATTTATAAATAATAATTTCTCGCTTGATAGTGGTCAGCCGTAGTTACTAACATCAATGAGTCATGGTCTAATATAATGAAGATACATCAGATTAATGGTAGGATGATGTTGTGCGCAATTGTGAAGATATGTCAGTTCATGCCATTTGATATTAAGGTTTAAGACATCTCAATGGAAGAACTATTAGTTTTGGTCCGCTAGCTAATATCATACCATGGGATTCTCAAGACCAATTGTCTATTTATTTGGCTCATCATATGTGCTTTAGTATGATAATTATCGTTTGTTATGAACTTCTAGGAGGATGCATTCAATTGGAGAAAACAATAGTTACAACGGTGAACACCGTATGATAGTTTAATGGGTGCTTGTATTGCCATTTGAAGATTTGTATTTTTTAATGGAACAATGAAAATATTTTCCCAGCGAAGTTAATAAAAAAAATCATGTTGAGAGTTTATAAAAATATGTTTTGAAAAAATTCATTTTACCTTACCCTAATCAATTTATTCCCGCGTTTACCCTCTCGATTATGAAATACTACTTGACATTTTCTGTCTGTTCAAATACATGCCATACTTTAGACACTCACACCATTTCCAATATTTTAACTTTGAAGATTTCAATTACCATATTTTGAATGTGACGAGACTATATTGTTCTAGAAGGTGGCATATCTCGAAAAAAGGGATTGTTATATTTTTATCAGTTTTCTACACTTGCACTTATAGTGTATGCTCAAATAAATCATCAATAGGAAAATTATATTACCCATGGCCATGGATGAAGAGGTTATAGTACAAAAGTCTGTACTAACTCTCTTTAGGAGCTGAGCGATAACTTTGCAGTAAAAAGATCCTAGCTGGTAGATCTTAACTTTGTAGTTGGATTGATCATAACCGATCAGTAGTGCTTTAATCTAAAAGTATAAATTATTTCTAGTATCTGTGCTAATTTTACGCAGAAGAACTTAGCTAGTTAAACATGGAACACATGCGCAAGAACTTAACTTGTTAAACATGGAACACGTGAGCAAAAACTTAACTTGTTAAACATGGAGCACGATTGAACAATCTTAATTTCCTCATATGCCTGCTAGCTAGATAGATCATAGCCGATCTGTAATGCCTTATTCTAAAAGAATAAAATATTTCTGGTATGTCGTATTGTGTATCAGGCCCTTCACGTGTAGTACTAAGAGTTAGTTTTTTCAAGGGGCGTGCATAATAACATGATAATTAACAACAATCAACTATTTGTACATGAGGTCCCCTAAAAGGAAAACGCTAATCCTATGAGATAGGGGCTATGTGCATTGTTTCCATGAATCTCTCGGCATGATACACTTGATTTGTTCGACGTTCTTAGACTACACGGGTATGCCACATTGGATTTCTTTAATGTGCGATATTTTACATATGTGCCCCTTTTCTTGTATCAAACGGGAAAATAGAGTATCACTCAGTCTTATCATAAATCTCAGCCATAACTTTTGAATCTAACTGCCAAAATTATTTAGATCATGTGACTGTGACGCCTTCTAAAAACTCCTCATATTGCTTTTAGTATATAATATATAGATTATTTGTTGTATTTTTATTTGTTTTGTTTTTGTATTTGCATTTGTTGTTGTCATAGTTTTTGTGTGCAATTGCACTTCAATGGGAGGCACAAAAAATGTGTGAAACATGGGACTTTTCAACCACCTATATCCTAGGTACTATTTTAGTAGCTAAAAATTGTTCCCAAAATTGTGGTTAATTTTTTAAAATTTTACTATCTCAATTAATTTGAATAAATAATTTTTCAATGATGATCAACCATAAGAGGAGGTATAATATGTTTGTATGGATCATCAAGCCACAGGTAGGACAAGCTTTTTAAAATCTATATATCATTAGTAGATTGACTCAATATATTGATTTAAACCACTTGGGCAACCAAATAAACTGAAAAGCACTTTCTACTTTTGATTTTGCAAAATGTATAGAAATTACTTTCTATTTAGATTTTGTATTTTTGTATTTGGTCCAGTGTGCAATTTAATGTGGTCACAAAAATGCCCGAAACCTTAGACTTATCTGTTACATGCGCCCTACTTAGGCCTTGTACTGTATGGGCTAAAAAATATAAAAATCATACCACTGACATTTTAATTAACACACCAGTATTAATCATGAGAAATAATAGTTTGATAATTAAAAAGTAGGATGTTCATTTCTCTAGGTGGATAATCACTCCACACTAGGGACATTCATTTAAAATCTCATTTCATGAATATACTTAGTCATATTTTTAGTAAAACTGCTTCCCACTAGTAGAAAAAGGGCTTTGGTTCGCATCCAATTCTTGATCTAGTCCCAGACATGTGTTGGCCCGGGACGAGTGTGAGCACTAGTCCAGGCTCGTCCCATTTTCAGCGGCTAGGAGGCTGGGGAAGCTCTAGTCCCGGGTCGTGATACGGCTCGGGACTAAGTTAGGGGTGTAGGAGCGCGCAACACCCTTTAGTCCCTGTTGGTGTATCCAACCGGGATTAAAGCAACACCCTTTAGTTCCGGTTTGAGGCATCAAGTGGAACTAAAAAAATCTGGCGAAAAAATGGCGGTTTCTGCCACGGCAGGAAAACAGGCAAGAACCCTTCCGCAGCAGGAGATTTTTGTCCACACCACCCTCCCCCCCCCCCCCCCCCCCCCCCCCCCCGAGATCGCCTTTTCTAGTTTCAAAAGCATGCCACAAAATTATAAAAGTTTCAAAAATAAAATTCTTCAAACTGTAGTTATATTAAGTGATTTAGTTGTTACGAAAATTAACAAACATAAATTTCGACTATTTTGCCAAAAACTATCATGAAAACTTTAAATGGCTTTAACTTTTGCGTACGATATCGAAAAAAATGTACAACCTATCAAAATGTGCGGAAAAAATTTGAGTTCAATTTCAACCGCCTTAGGACGTTTTGGATTTTTTTTAGATTTTTAAAATTCGAAAAGGAAAACATTATTTTAAAAAAATAGCAAAAAAAATTTTATGCCATATTTGGATTCCTCACACTTTTATGATAATAATTGATATATTATTTGTCGAATTTCGATTTACAGATTTAAAGATATTATATATGCCATATTAAATGAATAAATTGCAAAATAAAAATAAAATATTATTTTAATTAGTTTATTGTTTTTGTTGGAATAAAATATTTATTATTACTTATTTATTATTGTTAATTAAATAGTTGTTTGTAGTTTCCAAAAATAAAGACGTGTGACATATTGATATGAGCTTATAGGATTATATGGTAGTCTTGACAACAAGATACAATAACCTTCGTGCAGGGACATCTTAATGAAACAGAGAAGTTAAACGTGCTAGGAATAGAGTAGTGCTAGGATGGGCGACCGACCAGAAAGTTTGACCACGAGTGTAATTTGACCTAAGATTAAGTATATTTAGTATTAAAAATGTTCCAAGTGAGACGATTAACGAGTCAAACAATTCAAAAAATTCAAAAAAAAATAAAAAAAATCTCTAGTCTCGGGACTAATCGTACTTCGTCCCCCCCCCCCACACACACACACTCCGGAAAGCGACCACGTGGTGGCCTCTAGTCCTATTTCGTAGCAAACCGGGACTAGATATACGAGCCTTTAGTCCCGAATTCGCAGTCCCGGGTACGAAACCGGGACTAAAGGCCCGTTTTGTAACCAAATACAAAGAAATCATACTTTCTAGTTTTTTGTTTTCATAGTAATATGCATTGTGGTATTATTACTTTTTCTAGCTTCATGTTTGTTATGATTGAACTTATTTTTTGTGCAAATGCACTTTAATGGAGGGCACACCAATTACTGAAATCTTAGACCCGTTCACCTGCTCACCAGATCCAATAACATGTATGGAGGTATCTACTTTACTGACTAAAAACACTACAATAGGAAGTATAATAATATTTCGTATGATTTGTTGATTAAGGTGTATTTCATTTTGTTAAGTCACGTCTTTGACCAACAAAGAATGTTACTCTTAGTGACTGATGTGATACAAAATCACGATCAGAACAAAGAACTTTTGAAAACGAATCCAGTGACACAAATTCATATTATACAATATTGTATTCATTAAGTAGTCGACATTGGTCAATGGATTGCCTTAACGAAAGGAAATACTCCTTACTTTTAGGGACATAGAGAGTAGTTCATTAACACACCTCTATTAGTTGGTAGAATAATAGTTCAATTATTAAATGAACATCAAACCACAAGCGGAGTTCCTAAAAAATATTTTTTGTTGGTATACTTGCTCAATTTATTGATTAGAACACTTGGTGGTTATCAAATATAAATAAACACACTTGGCATATCTGATTGTTTTTCAAAGTAGTACTGTACATTATTATGGAATTCACTAGAGGACCATAAATTCTGAACTAGTGTTTAACTGACGCCAACATGTTATTTGATGAGTTTTTACAATTCATCGTGTTTGCTGATGGATTTAAAGTTCATAGAATAAGTGGCCAAAAATATACTACAATGTGTATCATTTATTTGATGAAAGAAGTCTCCAATACAATCCCAAAATATAAGGCGTATAATTTTAGTTACAAATCAAATCCTACTAACTTTGACCAATATTTAGGATAAAATATTAACGTCTACATTATTGAATGGACACATCAAGAAAATATACTTTATGGTGAATCTATTGATATTGATTTAGTTGTGGGTGTTCATTTTCTTATATACTACTCCCTCCGTCCGAAAATAGATGTCGTAGATTTGTCAAAATTTGGATCAATCTATATACTAAATAGTGTCTAAATTCATCTAAATTTTGACAAATCTAAGACATCTATTTTAGGACGGAGGGAGTACTATCTTTATAGAATATATAAAGTTGGTTAAACTTAGAAGATGTTGACTTTTGAATAAACTTATATGTTGTAGCCAAGTTCTTGTTTTTGAAAGCATTGCTCTTGCTAGTTCTTGATTTGCTCAAGCAAATTACAAGTTTTCTCTCCACGTCATCCGCTTTCTTCTACTTTATGTTGAAAGAGCTCTTTGTTTTTCCTTAACGCATCCACGTTTTTTATTTTCCCCTAGGATCAACAAAAAAAGGCCAAACTCGACGCTGAGAAGCTCGAGACTGCAATACTACTTATCGAGTATGAAAAGAAGAAAGTGATCCTCAACATCAGCGCGCACGTGTACCGGCTCCCGCAGTCCCTTCTGATCAAGCTCGCCGACCAGCTGGAGGTGCTGCAGCTCGGCCGGTGGGGCAATTCCGACGACGAGACATACATGGAGGTGGAGGCTCTGGAGTCTCTGAGCGCCATCGGAAAGCTCAAGAACCTCCGGTACCTGAGCGTGCGCGGGCTGTCCCGGCTGACGGAGCTGCCGTCGGAGGTCCGGCTGCTACGGCGGTTGGCCATCCTGGACGCGCGCGGGTGCCAGAACCTGGTAAGCGTGCCGTCGGCGACCGTGCAGAAACTCAAGGGGCTGACCCACCTGGACCTCACCGAGTGCTACATGCTGGAGCACATCGGGCGCGGGGTCAGCGCCCTCTCGGAGCTGCGCGTGTTCAAGGGCTTCGTCTTCGGCGTCGGGAAGCGGAGGCGCGACGCGTGCAGGCTGCAGCACCTCGCGAAGCTGAAGAAGCTCCGTAAGCTCAACGTGAACGTCACCACCGACGCGAGCGTCGAGAAGGACGAGATGGCGCAGCTCGGGAAGCTCGCCGGCCTGGTGTCGCTGACGGTGACGTGGGGCGAGCTGCCGAGCGTGCTGCTCGCCGGCAGCAAGAAGCTGGAAGAACTCATCAAGAAGTGGACCGGCCTCGTGTTGCCGCGGGGGCTGGAGAAGCTCGACGTGCGGTGCTACCCCGTAGGCGGGGAGCTGCCGGTGGAGAAGTGGCTCAATGGCCAGAGGAAACTCAGGAAGCTCTACGTGAGAGGCGGGGAGGTGGAGGGGCTCGACATTCCCGGCGATAACAACATCGAGACCCTCCGCGTGAGGTACCTCAACAACTTCAAGATGAAATGGACGGATGAGCTGCGCCCTAAGTTGAATATGAGCAGCATTAGGTGTGTGGAGGTTCTGGATAAGGACCTGAAGGTGACGAGGAATCAAACCAGGGGCAAGGGTGACAGCATGATTATTAAGGACGAGCCGAAGAAGACGAAGACGGTGAAGGAGGAGCATGAGCTCGTTCCAATTAAGAAGAGGATGGAGATACCAGAGTCCACCATTGATGAGAATGGGGTGTGGGTGAAGGATCCCAAGGAAGAAGCTGCTCGTATGACACAAGAGGATGCCCCAAAAGCAGAAGCTGCTGCTACTAGTGTTGCAGGCAAGGCAGAAAAAGACGAAGACGGCAAAGCGCCGCAAACAGGTTGGTCGTGCTGATCTATACTAATGAAAAAGAGGTTAATCTATCCCTTGCACATATTAAATGTCGCTGATTTAATAGTATAATTTTATACTCACTCTTTTCTAAATTAGGATGCATATTAGTTTTGGTCAAAGTCAAATTTTACAAACTTTGTCCAAATGTATAGAAAATAATAGAAACATCAACAACATCAATTAAATGTTATTAGAATTATTATGAAATATATTTTCGTATTATATGTATCTAGTATTTTGAAAGTTAGTGTATTCTTATATATAGTTGGTCAAACTTAATAAAATTTGACTTTGACCAAAAATAATATGCATCCTAAATTGGAAAGGAGGGAGTATTAAATTAGCAACACTCAATAAAGGGAGTATACCTTGCTACTAGGCATTTTTTTTTTCCGCATAAACCCAACCATTTTATATGCACTGGAAGCATAAATGTGCCCAAAACGTTACTGTGACAAAACAATAATCTCACTACTAGAGTACTTGCTTAATTTTGCAGAAGCCCAAGGGAATCAAAGCAGCCCCAAAGGCAACGAAGGAGAAAATGAGCAAGCTGCAGTGGAAGATAGAGGAGATGCCGGTGAGACAAAGAAAGCTGAAGGTGGAGACATTGTCAAGGAAGAGAAAGACCAAAGTAAGGCCGGAAAAGATGAAGAACAAGATATCACTAAGCAAGAACTCAAAGAGGAGGACGTGGAGAAGCGAGCGCCACCTAAACTTGCCATGGATCAGGCCGCGGCAGACGGAGACATCAAGAAAGGAGCCGTCATCGATAAGACTGATGCAGAGAAATTAAGTGGTACTTTAATTGCCCACTTCCCAGATACAGTACTATGAAATATTATTGCTACAGTATAGTTTTAATTTCTTGACAAACTCAAATGTCATGCGGAATGTAGAACTCTCCAAAGCTTATAGAAAGAGCTATCGACGGTGTATTTTGTTTTGTAGAAGTCGAAGAAGAGCTGGAAGGAAGAGTGGGAGGTGCCATAGGACAAGATGAGCCGCCCACCAAGGAAGACAAAGGAGACGCCAGCGAGATCAGACAGTCTGACGACGGCGATGGCGCCGATGAACCCCAAGCAGGTACTACGTGTCTTCACGAAAAAGATGGGCACCGCGATTAGTGCATCGTGTACGTATCGGCTTATTTAAGGCTCTTTTAAATCTGACAGTAGCGTTTGCTTCCGCAGTAGTAGGTGAAGGTGAAGGAAAAGTCCAAGTACAGGAAGGCGATGGCAAAGTGTTCGACATGGCCGACGAACGACCTATTGCAGATAAAGGAGGGGACGGCGACACAAGCTCGTCGGCGCCGCAACCGGCGGAGCCGAAAGAGAAGAACCCTGCAAAATCAACCCCACCAGCTGCTAAAACAACTACTCGCACGGTGACACCTCCGGCATTACCGCCTGCAACCTCCAGCGCTGCTCCGGCCGCCGTCGCCGGCCAAGCTGCCACGGAGCCCCAGGAGCATGGGAAGGCTGACGCTGGCCAGGACCACGGCCACAGATCGACAGGCACCGGCGGTACAGCATAGTAACAGATACCAGAAGCAGCAGTGCATCTGCAACTCTGCACAAGGTACAGAAAGTTCCCTACACTACACATCAATTAATCGTACCACGATCAGGCCGACTGAGTTAACATGTCAATTTCTCCGGTTGATTCTACAGGTGCTCGAAAGCAACTGGGGATGGATGATGAACTATTCTGACGGACACCTTTTGGTTGAGCTAGCTGTTCGGTCGCGCGGGAAGTTGACACTTGAAAGGACAGGCTACCCTTAATTACTTGCTGCCCCTAATCTGGTGATGTACTTACTACGTGCGAGCTTCGTCGCATTGTTATTATCTACACCTGTATTCTCATTTTTTATTATACGTGCGCTTCAATTGTGTCAATAAACCATGCACACAAATATATAAGATGTGGCTTCCTTCGCTGAATCTACTCGTGCCGAACTGAAGATTTTCTTTGTCAGTAAGCTAGGTTTAATTTTGTGGGTTCCTCATCATATTCCTGACACTGATGTGGGAACTCAAAATAAACAGTTCACGGTGGCAAAATACAGACGTCGCCTTCGTGACGTATATAGCCAACAGATAAATGAGAAACCCTGTTTTTATATGTGAAACTGTACAAAGTAATAGATGTTGGTGATGCTGGTTTCAATTTATCGACGACACAGACTAGATCAGGCTCATTTGTCTTCCGCTTTGCATAATTGCCGGCTCCTCCAACTTCGCCCTCGCCCAAAAGTACATGGAAGGTAATGTATAAGAAAGCAGGGGAATTTTGTAGAAATGCCTAAGTGAACATGAGTATAATAATCCAAAGTAAATACTAGTCCTAAGTTGCTTCCATTGATCTAGTACGGATAAGAATCAGATAGATTTTCTCTTTAGCGGGCATTTCCCGATAGGACTTGTTATAATAAAACAAGCAAGTTATATAAAAAAGATCTTTATTTTGAACAGAAACTAAAAATTTCCACGGAGTGTCCAAAATTTCAATTGAACATCGCCCATGAACTGAAGCTAAAACTTTAGTGAAACTTGCAACTTATTTTGTACTTGAAACTTGTTGTGAATTTCTTTTTTAAAGTTCATCAATATTGGCTCAATTTGATCATAGGTCTAGTATGAACATAAAGTAGAATTAACCATAGATCTAACCCTGAATCTAGTATGAACAAAAGTTAATGAAACTAAACACTTGAATTGACGTTAGATCTGGTATGAACATGAGAAAATAAATCTAGACTTACCTTGTAAAAACTGGGCTCGTCAACAAAGTACTTGCCCAAGTATAGGCAATTGAGGCATCCACCAACCTTCACAAACTTTCATGGAGCAAATCGAAAATCTTGTAAGCTTACGAGCGATCCTATCTGCTCAAGGTTTCCCAAACAAACCCAAGAGTAACGAGAGCACCACAACGAACTGAAGGGGCGATCAACTTTTTTGGGTGGAATTATAGATCTAGCTCTCCTTCTTTTCCCTGGAAGATCTGCAAGATTTTTGGTGGTTAATTATAGATCTAGCTCTCCTTCTTTTCCCTGGAAGATCTGCAAGATTTTTGGTGGTTAATGGGAGAAATCGATCTGCCGCTGGAAGATCAGTGCCCGACCACACTCTCTGACACAACATACATGTTGGAGGTGTTGCTGCAACGACACGAGGGGAGAGAATGTAGGTGTGTGTGTTAGATAGGAAAGGATTTAAGGATGAGAGAGAGAGAGAGTATCGGTGGGAATATTAGATTAAGTAAAAGTAAAAATATATGGGTAATCTAAAATAGTAGTTCAAATAAGAACAAACTCGTAAATTGAGTATAAATGAGTTGGCCAAATAAAAATTAATAACAAGGAATAATACTATTAGATTAAATTAAAACATATTCTAAATTACTAAAGATTTTATTATGCGTACTTTTCATTCCTTATTGTACGGATTATTATTATTTCATGAGTAGATTGTTGTGTTCGTATCGGTTTGTTAATTACGATAAATTAATAAAATATAAGTTTCGGTGAGTCATAGAGGCAAAAATATCGTCGTTCCTGTTGGAATTGGCTTATGCGTCTAAATAAAACCTCGGAATCGGCGGCGACTCAGAAGAAAACTTACAAGGAAGTGTTGTTGTTGTCGGCGCCGCCAATTCCAAAACCTAAGGGAAATAAGAACGTGTGAAGGAAGAAGAAGACTATGAGAGGGTATGTTAGAGGATAGTGGAGTGACAAGAGGGCAAGCAGAGAAGATCACAACAAAGACGAAAGGGGGTTAGGTGGTCAGCTATACAAAGAGGCGTCTCCTCCGAGAGAATTTCATTGGAGAGCAAGACAACCCTCCAATCTTATTTCTGGTTTTGGTCCGTCTTAGTCTACTATTGCCACTACAATCAATAATCCCCCTGCTCCTTCTTCTCCCAACACGGATAGAATTGTAGCCTGCTACAAGTGTGATGAAGAGGGTCATAACTCTAAAGAATACTCTCTCAAGGTGACGTACTTAATCCCTCACAAAGATTCACACATCACCCATAGATATGTGTGGCCAAAACAGCCAAAGCAAACCATGCCAACAATGCGTTTGGCTAACCCTAACTTGGGTTTCTTTATGGATCAACAAGCAAAACTGAGAAAAAATCCAATGAAGGATCCACTCTTGTTTGGCCTGAGTAGTCGGTGGATTCCTGGATGCTAAAACACTTCATGAGGAGCTTTCTAGCCAGTTTCCATGGAAGTGGACCTAGAAAATTGTTGAAAAGGGTAAAGATTTCATTCTACAATTCCCTAGTGTTGATATGATAGAAATGCTCACAGAATTTAAGGAATTCAAGCTCAAAGGGACTATTGCATTTACCAAAGTGGAAGCAGTTGTTAATTAAGTTAAGCCCAAAGAAAGACACTATATTGTGTGGTCCAGAGCTCAAGGTGTACTAGAGGAGATGTTGCACTATAAAGGTATCTGTGAGATTGGTTCCATGATTAGAGTTTTGGATGATGTGGACATGCATTTTTCGTTTGATCTTGAAGTGGTGAGATTCCAAGGTTATGTAAGAAGAATTTAAGACTTTCCCATGATCAAGGAATTCATAATCAAGCCATGGGTATATGAGATTTGCTTTTCTATTGAGAAGATTATAGAAGAAGTCGCTTTAGATAAAGACCAACAGATGACAAAACAGATGTTGTTAATCCAACTAAATTAAGCAAGGATGAAGGAGAGAATGAGAGAGGAGAAAAAAGCATAAAGCAGAGGATCTGACCCAAATTTTAGTGGACAGATCAAATTAAGTGAGCATGAACCAAGGATACAAACTGAATGTAGATTTCCTAGTTGTGATAAGGTCTAAGCAAGGCACTATTGTTATTCCCTCTTTTGACCATGACATTACATTGATGGATGACAAATATAATGATTTATCCCAAACTAAGAAGGATAATGTTATGGCTCATCGAATGCAACATCTTGAGAACAAAGATATTTTTGAAAAGAAAGCTAAGGATGATGAGATGGAAGAAAAGGGGACCGACAATAACATAGTGGAAGAGCAACAACTACAACAGAGAATGGAGAAACAATAGCAGAAGAATGATTAAGAGAAGAAGGAAGACCAATTGTTGGATTATGAAGATAGTCAAGAATAATTAATGGATCATCATGAAGGAGAGGAGCTGACAGACTCACAAGTTTCATTTGGCACCAAGATACACAAGATTCAAAACAGTATTTCAATCAAATAAAAAAGGCAAGGGTCCATAAAGATGAAGCACAAGTCAATAAGAATGTCGAAGTTACTCCTAAAAAAGATAAGATGTGAAAGGTTGAAGGATCATGAAGATATAGACAGAACTGAGCTTGAAGTGATGAGGGTGGCTAAGAAGAATGAGATCCTAGGTACTTCTAACTCTTCTAATATTCCTACCATCCTTAATACTGATAGTGATCATATGCTTCTTATCACACAAAACTTGTGTGCCACTACTAAGTCTCGTAATGTAGGAATAGATAAAATGTTAGATGTGGTTAGAAACCTTGAATAAGTTAGAGCTAATTTATTTGAGGAAAATCAAAAGTATAAAAACATGGAAAAAACTAAGGGCTTTGTTATGTTCACTCAAGTGATAGAGGAAGTGGCTGAAACAGCTTCTGACACTAATGATTAAGGTTGTGGTGTGTTACATACTAGTCCTTGTGGGGCTAAGTTGAGTAAGCCAACAAATAAAATTATAAATCTACGCTCCCCTATTTTTATGATTGAGCTAGCAAAAAATGGAAACATCCTAGCAAAAAATGGAAACATCCCCAAAATGGAAATCATGATAGTTGTGTCAATATCATGGGAGTGGAACACCCTAACAAACAAAGGTTTCTTAGAGAAATGATCAGAGAAGGAGTGCACTTTATTGGTCTTAGTGAGACCATAAAAAGTGATTATTCTTATTCCTAGATTAATAAAATCACTGGAAATTAACGAATTTTTTCTTGGTCTTGTGTGCCACCCGAAGGAAGATCTGGTCGAATTATTCTTGGTTTGGAAACTGAGGGACATGAGGTTTTGGAAACTAAGACTGGTGGACATTTTATTAGGATGTTCCTCTTAGACAAAAATTCTAAGATGAAGTGGCACCTGATAATTGTCTATGGACCATCTTAGCCTGAAAATAAAGAGAGTTTCCTCTCTGAATTTGCTAGTTTATGCAACAAATGTTGAGGGGTAGTGGTAATGGGTGGTCATTTCAATATCATCAAGAAGACTTCCAAAAAAATCCTTGTATTAGTACTAAATGGATTCACCTTTTAAATTCCATTATTGATTTCAATGGATTGAAAGAGGTTAAACTCATTGGTAGGTTGTATACTTGGGCTAATAACTTACCTGATCCCACATATAAAAAACTTGACAGAGTTCTTGTCTCTTCAGAGTGGGATCTTGCTTTCCCCTATTTGTTGTTAGTATAAAGAATACATGCCTTTACGATCATGTCCCCTTAATTATTTCTTATACAAACCCTCTACCACATAGTAACCTATTTAGATATGAGGTATGTTAGGAGGAAAGAGAGGGTTTCCATGATAAAGTTAGGGGAAGGTGGGATGCTTGCACCTTTAACAAACATGACATGGACAAACATCAAGAGAAGTAGAGGAGGTTGAAGAGACAAGGATGGCACATCAATATGGAAGGAGAATATAGGAAAGAGAACAAATTGTTGCTAGATAAAAAAGCAGAATCTGTTAGCCAGACGGTGACTAAAAAAGAGGCTTCAGGTTGCTTTTAGTTTTACTGGATAAGTTTTTAAGAGATGAGGAATTTAAATGGAGGCATAGAGCCAATGATAAGGATTTGAAGGAGTTATATGGTAACACCAAATATCTTCACCTCAAAGAAAGTGGCAGAAGAAAAAATAATCATATATTAGTGCTGAGAAATAATGGCAAGGAAGTGATTGGGGATGAGAGCTTGATTCAACATGTTATGGATTTCTACAAGAAACTCTTTGGGTAATCTTGTAGGTGTGAAGTCTCCTTGGAGGATATTCCATGCAGTACCCTAAGTGAGGAGGACAAGGAGATGCTCACAAAATATTTTACCTTAGATGTGGTTTTTGAACTGAAACATAATAAGGATGCAGGCTCTGATCGTTTGCCAATAGAGTTTTACTAGGAATTTTGGGATGTTATAAAGGATGATTTGAAATAAATGATGATGCTTTTTAGTAAGGAAAATTGTGAAGGGAATATGCCCGAGAGGCAATGATAAAGTGGTTATTATATTATTCCTTGTTTATGATAAATATTTATTTTGCATGCTATAATTGTATTAATACGGAAACGTTAATACATGTGTGTTTAATAAACAAACAGAAAGTTCCTAGTTATGCCGCTCTTATAAACTAGCTCGTTGATTAACAAGATGATCAAAAGTTTCCTGATCATGGACATTGGATGTTGTTAATAACAAGATCACAACATTGTTGGAATGATGTGATGAACATTCATCCAAAGTATAGCATTACGATCAAATTCATTGTGTTTATATTGCTATAACATCATAAGAAGTAATCCTAGTCCTTAGATCATCAGATCACGTCAATCACTAACACTGGAAGAGTATCTTGATAACATCAAACGTCACACCGTAACAGGGTGACTATAAAAGTGGGTTCAGTGCTACGAAGGTGTTATATAGAGGCTCATGGATCAAGAGTAGAATTTTTCCATCCCTATGAAGGATAGATATACTCTGGGCACTCTCGGTGAAATCACATTAATTAGCTTGCAAGCAAGTGATGAGATCACTAGAATGTTATATCACGGGAACGAGAAAAGAGTGCATGTCGGTAATGAGATCAAACTAGGTATGGAGATACCGATGATCGAATATCATACATATAATATATCACGAGACAAGGGGATTTAGTTACATGCGTAAAAGGTTCACATGATCTGATGGAGGGGTTAACCTCTTGGGTGCCCGATCTTCACGGATCTCGTGGTCAAATCGATGGGAAAGCGAGGGGAAAGGGAGAGGGTAGCGGAAGCGAACACACACCTCGCGAAGAACACGATGAACACACGCAAAACTCACATGATACAAGGCCAATTGCTCCCGAACGGCGGCCACCGGTCCGATAGAATCCTCGCAAGGAAAGATCGGTCAATGTGCTCCCTCAAATCCACATCGGAGAGGGAAGAACACCTTGGGGAGGGTCTTGACAACTTGGAGACGAGACATCGAACTCCAAGGCCTTGTTCAACGATGGATGCGTGATGCGAAGTCCAATCGAGGTTGGTGACGATAGTCGGTCCCCTTGGATAAGGGGATGAGGCAAAACTAGAGATTCCACACAAGGGGGTTGTCTTTAGTCTATCATCTATGCCTAAGGGGTACATGAGGGGTGGGGGCTCTATTTATAGGCCAGCCACATAAACAGGGGTAGTTTGGGGATAAAACTAGGGTTTGGACGAGACAGAGGGGTACATGGGCCGAAGGCCCAGCTGGCAGCGCGCAGGCCCATCATGCAGGCCGGAGACTCCGGTGTGTCTCCGGTGTCGTCTCCGGAGTGGCGTTCTGACTGTCCTCGGGCGGTTGTTGGGGTCGGTCCGGAGACTCCGGTGTAGCAGGACCGGAGACTCCGGTGTAGCAGGAGACTCCGGTGGTTCAGCCGTGGCTTCTTCCGTCTCCTCTTCCAAGCCACCGTCTTGTCGGGCTTGATGTTCCGGGCTTCCTCCCTTGCCTCTGTACTTGTCGGTGTGAACCTATCATGCATATGTGACGGAGTATGAAGTAGCATACCATTCAATAGGGTAGGAAGTGGGCTCGCATAGTGGAACGGATTCACCTTTGGAGTCCATGATGACTTGGCGTAAGTTGGAGACCATGATGTGGTAACGACCGTAGGTCGGGCTGCATCATCTCCCCCCCCCTTCAAAAAGAGTCGTCCTCGACTCTCCATGTTCATCACGAAGTAGAAGAGGTCGAAGGACATCCTTGATCCTGGTGTTCACCATATAGTCTTCCTCGGGAAGATTGACTTGACAACACTTCAATGTTCCTTCACCTTCCTTGAAGCCTACAAAGCTCACAACAAAAGCGAAGCAACACTCAAAGCGTAGCCAATTCATGAAGATTATTGCATTAGTCCTCAAGTAGAAGGAAGTCACCTTATATTGTAGAGATAGCTCGATGAAGGGTAGACATAGGTAACTCTCTTCGGTTCTTCTTGTCAACACGTGGTTGGTAGAGGTTGACATGTATGCATTTGTACCTACACACAACAAAGACCAAGCAAAATATTTTCGTGCGTGATAGAGGAGCATGTCAAATGTGGCATGTCCATTCTTGTTCACAACACTATTAGCACAATACAAGGATAGCAAATGGAATGCATATGCAAGGTCAAAGTGCATGGAAATTGTTTGAACATCATCCAAATGTGGGAACTCAAAAACTCCATATAATGTCTTAGTGTGGCACTCAAAGCAATCGAATAGAAATTTGATCAACATCTTTGATGCAAAGTTAGGAGAATTTGGCAAAAACACAAAAGGAAGAATATCCAAAACAACATCATTATGTGTGCCAACCAACCATTGGAAAGAGAAATTTTTCGACATGTTGGATGTCACACACAAATCATTGATATCAAATATCATGGGAATATGAGTATCCCAAGCGGAAGTCAAAGTAACGTGTTTGCAAACAAACCAAATGAAAGAGCAAGTGGTCCTTATGTTTGTTGCAACAACAAGACGAGATTCTTGGAAGCTCTCATGACAATACATGCTCTTAATGGATTTGTGGTTGCACACAAAACATCGAAAAGAGAAAATGTTCAAAAAAATTGTTGCAACACACAAAGCATCATTATCCAAAAGCGAAGAGACATGAATGTCACAAGGTGAGATAATACCATCGACATGCTTGCAATCAAACCATAGGAAAGAGCAATTTGCCAACATGAAAGATGCAAAGCATGCAAAAGGTATCAGAGTTGGGTTCGATCTTGAACTCACTTGTGGGATGCTCTCTAGAGCTCGTTTTGTCAACTCGTGCTCAACCGAGGATGACATTCTTGTGTGGGTACCTACACACATCATACACCAATGGAAGAATGTGTGTGCATGGTAGAGATACACATCATCCATCATGACGTATCTCTTCTTGTGCACATCACCATTAATGTCAATCAAGTATGAAATAGGTGCATGGTGAGTATGCAAGTGGGGAACATGCTTATCATGGCAATCATCAAAATCTCCAAAAATTGAGAAAGCTATGGGGGCCATCTCATTATAACGCATATGATTAATGTTGTTGCAAGCAAAACAAGTGAAATAGCAAGCATTCATCTTATTGCAAGCAACGGGAGAAATTGAATGACTAGCATGACAAAGGAAGTCCGAAGCAATTGTAGGATACACACAAGATGCATAGCATGGCATGTTTATGGCAATGGTATCGCACTCAAACAATTCCAAATGATCAATATTATGCAAAGGCAAAGCATCACATGGGAATATGAGTGAAGCATATGTAATGTCACAAGTATCATCCATGGCATGCATATCCTCACAATTCATCATGCCCACTAGTGGGATCATGGCATCATCAACACCCTTATTGTTACTTTGTTCATACCTCTCATATGAAGTGGGTGTTGTGGAAGTAGTGGCCTCCTTGTGGACGACTTCGTCTTCTTGATGTAGCCATGGCGTAGCATCCTCTTCATCCACCATGTACATCTTCTCCATTCGAGGCATCATTGCTTCATGGCTTGGCGCGTCTTCATCCATGGAACCTAGCACAACACAAGAGAACACACTAGAGGTAGAGGGTAAGTTGTTAGAAATCGAAATGGTCTCACTTGACCTATCAACTACCACTCTCAACTCACTAGGTGTATCGCTCATGCCCTCCAAGTGGAAGCACTCAATCTCACATAAGGTGGAGTCACTCATCTCACTCTTGTTCTCACTCAAGTGGGCTAAGTGGCTCTCATACTCACATGGGATTGGTACCACATCATCACTCAAGCACATAGGGGTAGGCTCGGGTTCCTCAACTCCATGTGCCTCCTTTGGTGAAGGGAAAATCACATGCTCACCATTCTTGACCTTGTCGCCATCAAGGTTGGATGCCATAAGATGGGCATCAACGCTCTCCTCCATGGTCAAAGGGAAAATCCCATGCTCGACCCTCTTGTGGCCATCTCGTAGTAGTGGTGGAGGTAGGCTCATGCTATCCAACTTGGCGAAGTAGAGGTTTACATTTTCCTCGTTCGCGAGGACGTGGAAGTCAAGCGTAGGCGTTGAAGCTTGATGGCGTGGAGGAAGGCTTGCTCTTGGTGCCATTGTGGTGGTGGCACGAGTAGTTGAAGGTGCCCTATGATGGTGTCGACGGAGGTCATTGGCGTGCCTTGCCGATGGTTGATGTTGGTGAAGCACTTGGTCATCCACATGACGCCTGCGACGGTGATCATTTTCCTTGGCACTCTTCTTGTGCTTGTGGTGCCTTCTTGAGCTTGATTGAGCATTATGGTTGGTGCTCATCTTGAATTCTTCGTCTTGGTGGCGAAGATGCCTTAGACGATTTCTTGTATCCTCTTTATGGTGGAGATGCTCATGAGAGGATGTTTGTCGATGAAGATTCTTGTTTCTTGGCACCTCTTGATGTATATGATGTTTGGATGCCACTCTTGTTTGGATAGGAGGTGGCTCTTGGCGCCTTGGAGGTGATGGAGCTTGGCGCCTTGGAGATGGTGGAGCTTGACGCCATCTAGGTGGTGGCACTTAATGCCGTGTCGATGGTGGCGCTTGTCGCCTTGGAGGTGGATCATCGAAGTAGGTGCTGCCCTTTGGTGTGGCACGCTTGGCCTTGAAGGTCATGGATTCTTGATGATGCTCCTCCTCTTGCTTGGCGTAGTAGGCTTCCATCTCCACGCGGTGGAGGAATTCTTCATGGCTCGTGGAGGAGCCATCAAAGTCGATGAAGTTCTCCATGTCCTCCATGCTTGGCGAGGCGTCGTCGATGTCGCACTCGAAGTCGTCCATGCTTGGGGAGTAATTGTTGGTGTAGTACTCCATACCACCCAAGCATGTGGAGCCATTGTCGGTGTAGTGCTCCATAGGCTCCATGCATGAGGAGCCATTGTCGACGTAGAGCTCCATGTCTTCCATGCATGTGGAGTCATCGTAGGTGTAGTGCTCCGGGTCCTCAAAGCATGCGGATCTATTGTTGGTGTTGTGCTCCGTCATGTCCTCTATACTTGTGGAGTCGTAGTCATGGTAGCTCGTCATGATTCTTCATAGATATCATCCTCGGTTCCGGAGTCCCTAGACATGATGCACAAGACCAAGCGGTGTATATGGAAGTGGTAGTGGGAGTTAGGAATACAACATCAAACCTTACTTTACCTTGGAAGATCGTATCGTGCAAGTGGCCACACTTGAGAGCAATAAACCAAGCAAAGTGTGAAGGGTTTCGCGGCATAGTAAATCAAAATTTTCTACGGATGCGAACAGAGGGAAGCCAAGATCTAATCTAGGAGATGCAAACAACGAGAGAGATTGGATTAGATCTTCATACCCTTGAAGATTCGCACAGCGGAACGTTCGTCGGAACGTGGATGATGTAGTCGTACTCGCTTCTCCTCCCTGCGATCCGATCCGATCTTGTGATAACCCGATTTTTCGGACTACTAATTATTTTTTGCTAACTTCTAATTTCTTAGATTTTTCGCCAATCTCTATTGTTTAAATTTGAATGTTAGTATATTCTTGGAACAAAAATAGAGTAGATAATTTAAGTTGGTAATAAAACTTGACACGCTTAGTGCATGACCTAGTAATACTTCTACATGTCGTGGAGCTACCTAGAAGAATTGCTGATCTGAAAGAAAGAATAGAAGTGGAGCTGGCATCACACGTCGTGGTTTTAGTGTATAGTACAATAAGGACAAGTTAAACAAGACTAGCAGAACGTACAAGATATGTTATGAGAGCTGAAACGTGGCATCATATTAGTGGGCTTGTATTTAGGCAATCCTAGGTGGCAGCGCATGAGTAGCTTAGTCATCCTTGTCATCACGTGGACTCTTTGCATGGAGGCCAGCAGGTAGTAAAAATCTAAAAGGCCTGGTCAGCGACGTTTCCTTAGATGGTGCATCTTAGATATTTTGCCTCGTTAGACGGTGGTCATCTAGTATAAATAGAAGCTCATGTCTCTGCCTCAACATACAACAATAATATAGAAAGTAGAGAGCAAGAGAGGATTGTAGCTAGCTAGAAGGTGGTATCGATGGGTATTTTTAGAGGCATGCATTGAGAAAGAGAGGGGGAGGTTCTGCCAAAAATAGAGGAGGTGCTGGTGTTATGCAACGTTGAGAGAGACAAGAGTGAGAATTGCATGGTCAGAACCAGTGAGAGAGAGACTACGAGCATACTTGTATTTTATGGAGGCGATGGAAATTATTTAGGAGGATGCTTTGCTAAATCGTAGAAGAGATTCGAATCACTTTGGCACTGCTGTCGGTTTTCTTTCATGGCACAATAGTGGGGTTTTCTTGGAGAATATATTAATCTTGATATTTATTTTAAGGCAAGGTTTTCATACCTCTTTCATATACTTTGTAAAGTATGTTTTTGGTTAAATTATGGTGCATTATTTGATAGTTGAGATATATGAATATTCCTTGAAATATTCGTGGGATAGTACGCCGGTGTTGGAATACGGTGAGGGATCCGTTTGGAGCCACCGATGCGAACCTGGTATTTGTCATGAGTATGGATTTGGAGAATAACATGAGAATTAAACAAATGTTTTTTGTAAGTAAAACTTGGTGCTACGAAGGTAATTGAATTGTACCGGTCATAGTCCAGGTATGGGACTGGCTGAGTTCTCCGCTAGGGACGACCCTGAAACGGAACATGTCGGTGATGGATCCGTAGGAGCGACCGACATCGGTAAATTCAGGTGTCCGGGTTCTAGTGGGTAAAAGAGCTCTGCTCTTCTAGAGTCCTGTGTGGTTCTAGTTGAGGCTGTCGATGTCGGGTACCCCTCTGCAGAGTGTAAAAACGTTAATATTAACCCCTATGACTCCCGGGTTTGGGAATGCTTACTTTCATGTGTGGCACCATGCGTTTTAAATTGCTTAATTAATTTAATCATCTATTTTTCGTAAAGCAAGTCTATTTTACAATTTATATGATTGTTTGTATGATTGGTTTGCTGAGTACTTTTCGTACTCACCCTTGCCCCCTAATGTTTTTGGTTGCAGTCGAGACTAGCATGCGGGAATTGTCGTCGTTACGAGGAGTAGGCTGGATCGGTGGGCGGGAAACGAATTAGAGAATCTAGTTATATTCCTTTGTAAATGTAAAATAAATATGTAATATAATTATTTTTGAGCTTCTCGATGTCCACTGTGCCTGTTTTTAGCCTTACGGGTATATAGGCCTCCCGGCCTATATGCGCGTGGCGGCTGTCATTTCTCCTGGGGCCGGTCTCGGGGCGTGACAGATCTAGCACCACAAGTGGCGATGCCTCCGTCAGATGCACACGTGCAGCACCTCGACGTCTCCTCCTTCCTTGGTCCAGCAAGTATGGTGGAGAGATGGGTTGGATCTACAACGCGACGGCGCGGTGCAATTGGTGGAGAGTTTCTGCAGCAGGGCTTCGCCTACACGCAGTCGGGAGGGAGAGAGAGAGGAGGGCAGCAGGGCAACTAGGCTTGAGGGGAAGGTGTGGGGGTGGTGGTGCGCCCCAGCCCTCTATATATAGAGGGGTGGGCGCCTGCCCTAACCCCTCCCCCAAGCCCTAGGCCGGCGGCCAAAGGAGGGAGGAGTGGGGGGCAAGGAACCCCTCCCCCCTTCTAGAAGGTCCAATTAGGGTTTATCCCTTGCTTGGCCGGCTGGGCCCTATGGGCCTTGTGCCCCTGGCCCAATGCGGCCAGGGCACTCCCTCATAGGCCCATGCCCCTTCCCGGAAGGTGGGGCCACGTTGGTCCCCTTACGGAAGGTTCTAGAAGCTTTCGGTACAATACCGATTAACCCGGAACAATTCCGAACTCCAAAAACTGCACTGCCTTATATGAATCTTATTCTACGGACCACTCCGGAAACTCTCGTGATGTCTCGGATCCCATCCGAGACTCCGAACAAAAACTCATAAACCAATTATCCAATCTATCATAGCGTCGAGACACGTTAAGTGTGTGACCCTTCGGGTTCGAGAATATGCAGACATGATCTTCTATCAATAATCAAGAGCGGGGTCTGGAAACCCATATTGACTCCCACACATTCATCGATGATCATATCGGATGAACCACGATGCCAGGATTCAATCAATCCCATATATATATTCCCTTCATCACGCGATATTTTACTTGCCCGAGATTTGATCGTCGGTACTGTCATACCTAGTTCAATCTCGTTCACAGCAAGTACTTTACTCGTTCTGTAATCCGATATCACTTTGTGATTAACTCCTTAACCACATGCTTGCAAGCGGTGTTGACATCGATTACCTAGTGGGCCCGAAGTATATCTCTCCGACTTGGGAGGGACAAATCCCATCTCGATACATACAACCCAACAGGTACTTTCCGATCACCTGAGAGACACCTTTATGATCACCCTCTCATAGGATGACGTTTGATGACCTCAAAGCTTTCTTCCGATACCAGGGAGTTCTATTATCTCATGGTCTAAGGAATACAATATTTGACATAAGAAAAGCTTCGCAAAGATGAACACTATGACACGATCTAATTGCTTCGCTTAGTTTGGGTCTGTCCATCATATTATTCTCCCAATGATATGATCTCATTATTAATCGACAACTCATGTCCATGGTTAGGAAACCTTAACTATCATTAATCAATGAGCTAGTCCATAGAGGCGTACTAGGGACACGGTGTTGTTCACAAACCACACAAGTATTAAAGTTTCCGCTTAATACAATTCTAGCATGGAATATAAACATTATAATGAACAAGAATTATAATAATAACATCTTTATTATTGCCTCTAGGGCATAATTCCAACAGTCTCCCACTTGCACTAGAGTCAATAATCTAGTTTACATTTGGCAACAATCTCACACCCATGGCACTGAGGTGCTGATCATGTTTTACACGTGGAAGAGGTTTAGTCAATGGATCTGCGACATTCAGATCTGTATGCACTTTGCTGATCTTCAGATCTCCATCTGCTATATAATCTCGGATTACATGAAACTTGCGGTTGATATGCTTGGTCTTTGGATGATATCTTGGTTCCTTAGCGAGTGCTATGGCGCCAGTGTTGTCACACAATATCTCCAGTGGGTCCAATGCACTTGGAACCACGCCAAGCTCAGTGATGAAGTTTCTGATCCAAACTCCTTCACTTGACGCTTCTGCAGCAGCCATGTATTCCGCTTCTACTGTAGATCCCGCGATCACGCTTTGCTTGCAGCTTCTCCAGCTCACAGCTCCTCCATTCAAAATATACACGTATCCTGTCTGAGATTTAGAATCATCCTTGTCGGTGTCGAAACTAGCGTCGACGTAACCTTTTACGACGAGCTGTTCATCACCCCCATAGACTAAGAACATTTCTTTAGTCCTATTTAGGTACTTTAGGATGTTCTTCACGGCTGTCCAGTGTTCCACTCCTGGATCACTTTGATACCTGCTCGTCAAACTAAGAGCATTGGACACATCCGGTCTAGTACACAGCATGGCATACATGATAGAACCTATGGCCGAGGCATACGGCACTTCGCTCATATCTTCCCTATCATTTACCGTAGCTGGACACTGAGCCTTGGTCAATGTCTTACCTGACAACATAGGCACTGAACCTTTCTTTGCCTTATCCATTCTGAACCTTTTCAGAACTTTGTCTAGGTATGTACTCTGGCTTAAAGCTATCAGGCGTCTTTGTCTATCTCTATAGATTTTGATGCCCAATATATAAGCAGCTTCACCTAGGTCTTTCATTGAAAAACACTTGTTCAAATAACTCTTCACATCGTTAAGCATGTTAATGTCATTTCCAATAATCAATATGCCATCCACATATAGTACCAGAAATGTCACCGAGCTCCCACTCACTTTCTTGTAGATGTAAGCTTCGTAGCAATTTGGAACAAATCCAAAGCTCTTGATCACTTGATCAAAACGAAGGTTCCAACTCCGAGATGCTTGCTTCAGTCCATAAATGGAACGCCGAAGTTTGCATACTTTATCAGCATCCTTAGGATCGACAAAACCTTCGGGTTGCATCATATACAACTCTTCATCAATGTTGCCATTGAGGAACGCAGTCTTGACATCCATCTGCCATGTTTCATAATCATGAAACGCAACAATTGCTAATAAAATCCGAATGGACTTAAACATCGCTACAGGAGAGAAAGTCTCATCGTAGTCAACACCTTGAACTTGTCGAAAACCTTTCGCGACAAGCCGTGCCTTATAGACGGTACCATTACCATCCGCATCCGTTTTCTTCTTGAAGATCCATTTGCACTCAACGGCCTTTCGGTCGCTAGGAGGGTCCACCAAAGTCCATACTTGGTTTTCGCTTATGGATCCCAATTCGGATTTCATGGCTTCTAGCCATTTCTCAGAGTCTGGGCTCATCATCGCTTCCTCATAGTTCGTAGGTTCACTGTCTTCTACCAAAAAGAGAGTCAAGACAGGGTTGCCGTACCACTCAGGAGGGGCACGCGACCTTGTCGACCTGCGACGTTCAGTAGCAGCATTGTCCGAAGCTTCATGATCCTTGTCATTAGCTTCCTCTATCGTTGGTGCAGGCGGCACTGGAACAATTTCAGGTGCTGCGCTACTCTCCAATTCAAGAGAAGGTTCAATAACCTCGTCTAGCTCTACTTTCCTCCCACTCACTTCTTTCAAGAGAAACTCCTTCTCAAGAAAGGAACCGTTCTTTGCGACAAACACTTTGCCTTCGGTTCTGTGATAGAAGGAATACCCAATAGTTTCCTTAGGGTATCCTATGAAGACGCATTTCTCCGCTTTGGGTTCGAGCTTGTCCGGCATCAACTTCTTGACGTAAGCTTCGCATCCCCAAACTTTAAGAAACGACAACTTAGGTTTAGCACCAAACCACAGTTCATATGGTGTCTTCTCCACGGATTTAGATGGTGCCCTATTTAAAGTGAATGCAACGGTTTCTAATGCATAACCCCAAAATGATAACGGCAAATCAGTAAGAGACATCATCGATCGGACCATATCTAATAGGGTTCGATTCCGGCGTTCAGACACACCATTGCGCTGTGGTGTTCCGGGTGGCGTGAGTTGCGAAACGATTCCGCTTGCTTTAAGATGCGTGAGAAAATCATAACTCAAATATTCACCTCCACGATCGGATCGTAGAAACTTAATCTTTCTGTTACGATGGTTCTCCACTTCATTATGAAATTCTTTGAACTTTTCAAATGTTTCAGATTTATGTTTCATTAAATAGATATACCCATATCTACTTAAGTCATCGGTAAAAGTGAGAAAATAGCGATATCCACCGCGTGTCGAAACACTCCTCGGTCCGCACACATCTGTATGTATGATTTCCAACAAGTCCGTTGCTCGCTCCATCATACCGGAGAACGGGGTTTTGATCATCTTGCCCATGAGGCATGGTTCGCATGTGTCAAATGATTCAAAATCAAGAGACTCCAAAAGTCCATCAGAATGGAGTTTCTTCATGCGTTTTACACCAATATGACCTAGACGACAATGCCACAAATAAGTAGTATTATCACTATCTACTTTACATCTCTTAGCCTTAATGTTATGGATGTGTGTTTCATCCCTTTCGAGATTTAGAAGAAATAAACCATTCACAATAGGTGCATGACCATAAAAGATGTTACTCATATAAATAGAACAACCATTATTCTCCGATTTAAATGAATAACCGTCTTGCAACAAACAAGATCCAGAAATAATGTTCATGCTCAACGCAGGCACATAATAACACTTATTAAGGTTTAAAACTAATCCCGAAGGTAAAACTAAGGAGAGCGTGCCGACGGCCATCACATCAACTCTTGATCCGTTGCCAACGCGCATCGTCACCTCATCCCTTGCAAGCCGCAGTCTATTCCGTAGCTCCTGTTTCGAGTTACAAATATTAGCAACTGAACCAGTATCAAATACCCAGGCACTACAACGAGGGCTAGTAAGGAAAACATCAATAACATGTATATCAAATATACCTTTGATGGTGCCAGCCTTCTTGTACGCTAAGTACTTCGGACAGTTGCACTTCCAGTGACCCTTGTCCTTGCAATAGAAGCACTCAGTGTCCGGCTTGGGACCAGACCTGAGCTTCTTCTCCGCAGGGGCAACGCGCTTGCCGCCGCCTTTCTTGAAGGGATTCTTTGCACCCTTACCTTTCTTGAAGGTGGGGGGCTTGTTGACCATCAACACATGATTATCCTTTTTGATGTCCACCTCCGCATCCTTCAGCTTTGCGAAGAGCTCGGTGATCGTATCAGTGGAACCAATCTGATTGTGAGTCACTACAAAACTTTTGTAGCTGGGAGGGAGTGATTGCAGAACCCTGTCAATCTTGAGCTCCTCTGGAATCTTGCAGTCCAGTTTCTCAAGGCGTTGAGTGTAGCCCGACATCTTAATGGCGTGCTCACTAACGGAACTCCCTTCCTCCATGTTGCAGTTAAAGAACTTCTCAGAGATCTCATGTGGCGCCCCGCAAAACCACTGCTCGAAAATCGCGGTGTTTTCGTGCATTGCATCATCATGACCGCATGCTCATGTCATCATGCCACCTTGCATTTGAGCATCGTCATGTCATCTGGCATTTGTTTGCATAAAACTATTTTCGAAAAGCCTGTTTTTGTTTTCTAAACGCCCCGTCTTGATTTCAAATTAAAAACCCGGGTCTTCGGATTATTTTGTTTCGTCTACCAATGGATTTCAAAAGCCCCGTTTTAAATAAATAAAATGTTTAATTATTTTTAGGGGGCAGCCGTACCGGGCCGATCCGACCCAGTCGGCCAGCCCCAGTACAAAAACCAGAGCTACCTAAACCCTTTTCCTACCCAGTCCTATTCTACCCACCCTTCAGCCACCTCACCCCCTCCAATCCCATGGCGACACCTCTCCAGCCCCACCCTTTTTCCCTCCACCTCACCCAACACACCACTCAGCCGGCGCGCCACGTCACCCTGGTCCCACCTCCCTGCCTCACTCGCCGCTCCCCTCCCACCATCTCTCCTTCCCACCCCGCCACACACGCCACCACCCGGCCCCACCTACCATCGTCCTTGATCCCCGACCCCACCTGCTCTCTCGTGTCCCACGCGACGCGTCCCCCTCGTCCCCAACCTCTCGACCCTTCTCCCTTCCTCCCGTGCCAGACGCCTGCGCCGTCGCCTGTCCCTTGCTCGCCTCCTTCCTGCTAGAGCCCGTGCCCATCCTCTTTCGTCGCCACCATCCACGCAGCAACCGCCGCCGCCGGCCCTTCCCACTCTGCAACACCGACGCCCGGCGCCGTCGCCTCCTCCCCCAGGGCGCCACCGCCGCCTGGGGCTCCCTCCTCCTTCGCCTCTCCCTGCCGGCCGCCGCTCCGCCTCGCGGCCCGGTCGCCCACCACCCCGGCGCCTGTTTCCTCGCTGGCCTCCCCTTCCGCGAGCTCGACCACCTCTGCAACCGGCGCCACCCAGTGGGCCTTCTCCGACCCCGCCTCGTCCGCGTCGCGGCCACGCCTCCATGCCCGCCGCCGCGCCTCCCTGCAGCAGGATCCACTGCCGCCGGGTCGTCTCCGCCCCGACCTCCGCCCGCGGCCGCGTGATCCCTGGCCGCCGTCTCCAACGCCACTCGGTCCTGGACCTCGTCGACGGCCGCCTCGAGCCCGCGCTCGCCGCCAGATCCCGCCGGGGCCGCCCCTCTCGCCTCTGCTTCGGCCTGCCCGCACCGACGCCCCTCCGGCGAGCCGCCTGCCGACCCCCCCGAGCTCCGCGTGTGCCTCCCCGCGAACCTCTCCCTCGCCGGCGCCATGCCTCCCCGAGTCTGCCGCCGGGCTCCTCCCCGCCGTCGCCACCTGGGCCTTGCGGTCACGCCAGCCAGATCCCCGGTTGCACCTTCCTCGCCCCATCGCGGCTCTGGCCTCTGTCAACGGTCCTGGCAGCAGCAGTAGCCAACATCGACAGTATCACTAGTTGATAGTGGTGGTTGTCAGGGAGGATGTGGTGGTGATGCGGCTGCGCAATTGCAGACGGCTAGAATAACTCAAAGTTTGCCAAACCCCAGAAACCATCGGCGTTTAGACCCAAGAGGACCACACCGAGAACCCGCGGTACTTGGAGGACAACACCAGACCGAAGCGTCAAGGCCTCCTTCATGGAACGTCAAGATCTTCCCGACGTCAGGGCCTTCGATATGGTTCCAACAAGATCGCCTACACGGACATCAAGTTATCCAACCCTAGACCCCGAAGCTCGATCCCGGTGATCCAAAGGCCACGCCGAGACCCGGATCCGAAGACCGCCAAGATCGTCACCGGAACGACAAGCACTTCATCATGGAACACCATGATCTCCAACCCGGAACGCCGAGTTCTCCATCTTGGACGTCAAGCACGTCGACATGGAACCGAAGGACGCAGAACGCCAAGTCCTTCTTCCCGGAACGCCAAGCTCTTCATCTTGTATCCGACCTTCGAAGACCGATCCCGTCGAACCCTGAACCCTGAGACCGAACCCCGAACCCCGGAACCCCAATATCGTCGACCCCTAATGTGTGACCCCTTTCTCGAGCCCTATTTTTATAAATGTAATATCAAACTGTTGCATATTTAATTGTCATACTCGCATACATAATGTGGTTGTTGGGGGCATTTAGGCGATTCGCCTAAATTAAATATGGAGTGTTTATGCGGGATATCTGCGTCTCATTCCGAACTCCATTTAAATTGGTGTAGCGAACCGATGCCATGTTCCGCCCTGTTAACCCAACACTTAATTTGCGGCGTAGATAAATAACTCGAACCTAATAATAAATGTCGGGACCCCGGTTCCGCTTAATATTGCCTAGTCGCATCGCATCCTCGTCATGTCATACATCATACATGCATCATGCCCGATTTTCTACCGTAGTATTAAATAGTGCATCCGGTGTTTCTTCTAGTGCTTTGCTTCTTCACGGATTAGGCCGATGAGTTGATGCGAGTGTCGACCCGACCTTCGGATGAACGTTCGGCAATGTTTTCAGGCGAGCACCTCCCCCTTTATACCTATCTTACTTTTATAGTATTTATTTCCTCCTGTTGATCTATTGCTATCTGTGTTGCGTTGCTCTAGTTTTCGTACCCGTGATATCCCCTGCAGCCTTATATTGCCTTGGACACATCCTATTACCTGTTGTTTGGTAGATAGTTGGACTTGCGCGTCGTAGTCGCTTGCTCAAGTGCTGTTGCGTGTCGTCAAGTACCACAGTTGTTGGAGTATTTGTCGCATGTTTAATGTTGGAGATGATCATGGCTTTAATTATTGTTTAATAACTAAAATTGAAGTAGGTAAATGCAGAGGCGCTGTGGCATCCCGCAAAACCACTACTAGAAAATCGCGTTGAATTTGTGCATTGCATCGTCATCATCATGCATTGTTTGCCAAAACTGTTTTCGCAAAGCCCGTTTTGTTTTATAAAACGCCCCGTCTTTTATTCAAACGCCAAAACCGGGTCCCCGGAATATTTTGTTTTGCCCGAAATCGGTTTGCAAAAACCTTGTTTGTTATACATAAAAATTATAATTATTTTAGCGGAGCAGTCGAACGGGCCGATTGACCCGAACGACCGCCCCAGAAATAAAATCGGTCCAACTCCAACAGCCCCTACCCTAAATCCTAGTCCCACCCAATCTATTCCTACCCACCACTCTCAGCTCGCCACCTCACCCTCTCACCCAAAATCTACCCACCTGCCACCTAAGCAATCCTCCCTTCCCCCCTCTCTCTCTTTTCTCACCTAGCCATTCTACCCTCTCTCCCCCTCTCTCCCTACCCCTCGGGACCCACCCAGAACCCCACTCACTCACAGCCACACCCTCCCCTGGGCCCATCCCGCGAGCCGCGCTACACGCACGCACGCAGAGCAAGCCGCCCCTGCCGCTGCCCCCTGGGCCCCGCGCCACCTACCGCGTCCCTGCCCACACACGCACGCTACACGCACACAGCCGGCCAGCCCCGCATGCACCCAGTCGACCCCCACCTACCCGCCTGCAGGCCCCACGCCTGGGACCCACCCCACAGCCCCGCGGCTCTCCTCTCTCTCCGCGTTCTTCCTCCTCCCGCACTCCCTCTCCCCTCCTCTAGCTCGCCCCGCTCACCTCTCGCTGCCCCGCCTGCGCCCCGCGCGCCCGCCCCCGGCTCGCCTGCTCCCTCTCCCTGGCGCCGCTCCGCCTCCCCTTCCCCGCGCCGGCGCGCCGGACCGCACCCCGTCGACTCCGCCGCCGCGCGCGCCCCGGCGCTCCATCGACGCCCCGCCGGCCACGGCTACCTCCGGCGCCGTGCCTCACCGCCTCGACGCTCGCCGGCCAACACCCCGCCGTCGCCTCCACACCGCTGCAGCCCGCTCCCCACACCGCGCGGCCCCGCCAACCGCCGCCATCGGCCGTCCTGCGCCGCCGCCGCGTCGCCCGTGCCGCTGGCGAGCTCCCTCTGGCAAGCCCGCCTCGCTGCGCCGCCCCAGGCCACCTGCGTGCCGCCGCCGCCGCCGGTCCCCTCGGCTTCCCACGAACCGCCTGCGAGCCCGCGCGCGCCGCCGCCAGGCCCCTCCTCCACCACCTCCGGCGCGCCGCCGCCTCGGGCCGCGCGTCCCGGCTCGCCTCCACCGCCCCTGCTCGCGCGTCGCCCGGACCAAGCCCGCCGCCACCTTGGCTGCGCGTCTCCGCCGCCCGGAGCCCGCAGGCCGCCCGCGACCCGCCCCCGTCGGCCGCCTGCAAGCCCCTGGCCGCCTCTCTGGCCTGCGTTGGCGCCGCCGGACTCCGTCTCCGGTTGTTCGGCCCCGTCCCTGCGGCGTCGGCATCCTCGTCACGCCGTGTTTCCCCTTGGGCCCCACCACGCCAGTGTCTCCCACTGTTGTGTGCTGCTGTCCAGATCCTTGGCATGCCCGAAGCTCTGTGTATCTTTGTGCAGTCCCTGTTGGACCTACCGACGCCGAGACCCTAAACCGTTGTCCATCTACAAGGCCGCCGAGAACCTCGGGTGCACCAACATGGAAGACCGAAGACCGATCCCGGCGGAGCCCGGACCAGATGGACCACCAGAGCCGGAACCTCATGATCTCCTTCCCGGAAGCATTGACGCTGCGCGACAAGATCTTCGTCACGGAAACCCCGACGCCAAGATCTCCCTCTCGGACCCGAAGCGTCAAGACCCTGGAGACCCCGACATCGGACGACAGGATCATCGACCCGGAACCGGAGACACATGTACGGAAAGTACTTCCTCGAGGACGTCAATACTGCACTCCTGACGCGAGAACCCTGACGCCAAGACCGCCACCGGAACGCCAAGTTCTCCACTTTGAACGCCATGACCGTCAACATGACCCGAAGACCGCGAATGCGACAAGAACGTCAGCGATCAGGACGAGTCCGATGCGCCCCAACGCCGACCCAAGTTCTGCTCCCCGGACATCGAGACCCCCAATGCGACAAGATCTGCCCCGTGACCGAGAACGCTTTCGTCGAACCCTGGAACCCTGAGACCGACCCCGAACCCCGGAAACCCCCAAGATCGTCGAGAACCCTAATGTGTGAACCCCTTCCCGGAACCCTATTTTTATAACATAACAACTTGATTACATATTGAATTGTCATTCTCTCATGCATATCATCGGTTTGGGGGCATTATGCCGATTCACCTAATAATTAAATATGGGGCCCATATGCGGGCAAATCTAGCCTTATATTGGCCTCATTTAAACTTGGGTAGCGAACCGGTATCTTATCTTGCCTTGCTAATGCAACCTTTAATTTGCGGGGTAATTAAATAACTTGAATAATATAATCAATTGTCGGGACCCCGGTTCTGCTTAATCTTGACCTAATTGCATCGCACCTTGCCATGCCATACATCATACATGCATCATGCCGATCTTCTGCCGTGTATTAAATATTGCATCCGGTGTTTCTTCTAGTGTTTTGCTTCTTCGCGGATAAGGCCGTTGAGTTGATGTGAGCTTCGCCCCGATCTTCGGTTGAACTTCGACAATGTTTTCAGGCGAGCATCTCCCCCTTTCTACCTATCTTACTTTCTAGTATTTATTCCCTCCTGTTGATCTTTGCTATCTGTGTTGCGATGCTCTAGTTTTCGTACCCGTGATATCCCTTGCAGCCATATATAGCCTTGGACACATCCTATTACCTGTTGTTTGGTAGACAGTTGGACCCGCGTGTCGTAGTCGCTTGCTCAAGTGTTTTGCTTGTCGTCAAGTACCACAATGGTTGGAGGATTGCCGCATGTTGACGTTGGAGATGATCATGGCTTTAATTACTGTTTCACTTTAATTCCTGTTTAACAACTAAAATTGAATTAAGCAGAGGCATCGGTGGGTGATAGGTAAGATTTGGTTTCCGACCGCCCACTTGTGTCCCGTAGGACCCGAGTTCTTGACACCTGTTCCGAGATCGAGCGCGCTAACCACAGGTGGGGAGATATGGGCCCCCCATTGATAATTACCTGATTTCAAAGTATTGTACTGGGGGCCACAAGTAGTTTGGGGCTTTATTACTATCCTGTACTTATGCCATGCTTTACTGCTTTATTTACGATTGTGCGAGGTACTGCACACTGTACTGTTTTGGTAGCGGAATGTTTACGCGGTATGGACAGTCCCCGTTTGGGGACCTGCTGTCGCATACTGCCATTGACGCAAACCCTGAGTCCGTCTCGGAGACCGGCCGACTCCGTTGCGGGTGTCGACTCGGTGGGGTGGCCCCCCGTGCTTGCTTTGGGTCTGGGAACGTCGTGACTTAGGCCCCGCCGACATACCGATGGGTGTATGTTAACTGATCTGGCAAAAAGGGTCGAAGTGCCTGTGGATACTTTGGTGCACCCCTGCAGGGTTAAATCTTTTCGAGAAGCCGTGTCCGCGGTTATGGACGACTTGGAGCACAGTGTCTGATCATAGACAACTATAACTAAAGTTTACTGTTATAAATTGACTTGTTTCCGATATGATTAGTAATCAGCTTCACTACAACGGAATGGCTAAGTAAAAGTATCAACAATTGCTGGGTTTTGGGTTATCTCATGCTAATTGAATCTGACTAGTAAGTGATGCCACTATAACGGAATGACTAACTAAAAGTGCCCACTGCTTATTTTATCAGGACGATTCTCTAAACCTGACTAGTAATTGCTGCAACGATAACTAAATAAGTAAAACTGCCAACGGTGTGAGTTCCTCGGTTGACTTCCTCGTTTGGTTACGAGGGGGAAACGCCAGGATGGGTTTGTTTGGGGATAGCTTCAAGTTGGTTCCGAATAGGTCTTTCTTACCCCTCTCTGATAGCCGCCAGTTGTATCGAGTCTCTATAGGTTGTTCAGTGCATGCTGCCGCTGCCGCTTCAGTCCACCATACCTATGTAGGCGAGGACCGCCGAATTCTAGCCTCGCCGTGTACTGGCCTCAGTACTGACGCTCCTTCTTTTTCCTTTGCCCTTCGTCGGCACCCCCTTTTGTTTAAGCAGGTTTTGAGATCGACGCCGTTAGCAGGGTTACCCTTCCGGCTTGGCCTGGGCAGGGTTATGGACGCCATTGGTTATTCTTCAGGGCTCTTAGCCCCATTTGCATCTTGTCCGTAGCCGGACGCTATATCGTTTTCAAGGTGATTTGGATCTTTGTATATTATATCTGTATTCTTGACTCTTTGAGTCGCTGTTATATATATCTGTTCTGTGGGTCCCATCGAGGACTGTTGTGTAATGTTATTACTTTGTTTTCCACCCGCACGAAAGTGCCTGGTGGGCACCTTTGAATCGTTTCTATGCGGGTTTGGTGAATTTTGCCCAAACTTGCATAGTTCCGATTCTGAGGGTGTTACAGAGTGGTATCAGAGCTCAGCAGTTGCGATACCCCACAAGTCCAGCCTGTAGGATAACCTAGCTAACGGCCGAAGTAGAGTGTCAAACTATTTTTGAAAAATCGGTTGGATAGTTCTGATTAGGTCTGATTTTTACTCCTTACCCCTCTGCTGATCCCCTCTTATCTCGACGTGTTTTGAATCTGCTCTCTCCTTCTTCTTCGAGTCCAGGATTTCTCGTGGTTGGGTTCCGTCGTACCTCTAGGGTTTCGCTTCCTCCTTTGTCAACGGTGTTCTATCATCCGGTCTTCCTGCTGCCTGAGTGATCCTTGTCTGTGGTACCATTCTTTGTTCCTTGGTTGTGCCTTCCGGTGTTTTCTGACGCGACGGCATCCTCTACGCCAGATCCGATGCAGAGACTGCATCACTCCTTTGATCCGAACCTCGCTTGTCGAGATCTTCAGTCTGAATCTTGAGGGTTGGTTGCATAATCTGTCTATTCGTGTACATAGTAATGCTTTGAGTGCGGGATGGAGTCGCGACCATACCACTACTCTTATCATTCGCTTATGTACATTGAATGGTGGGTCGATGCAATTTTACCCCGTCCATGGGAGTTAGAGGTGGCCTTACCTTTAACTTCGTCCGTTCTTTTCCGGAGTGTTCTCTTGATGATCGGGATCAACGACCTCTTGTTAGTGGTGTCGCGAAGATCTACATGATGCGAGAAGACGGAGAACGCCGATCTTCCTTCCGGTACCATGAGGCGGATCTCGAGGGCGAGATCCATTGTTAGTGGTGTCGAATTGTGGCATCCCGCAAAACCACTACTAGAAAATCGCGTTGAATTTGTGCATTGCATCGTCATCATCATGCATTGTTTGCCAAAACTGTTTTCGCAAAGCCCGTTTTGTTTTATAAAACGCCCCGTCTTTTATTCAAACGCCAAAACCGGGTCCCCGGAATATTTTGTTTTGCCCGAAATCGGTTTTCAAAAACCTTGTTTGTTATACATAAAAATTATAATTATTTTAGCGGAGCAGTCGAACGGGCCGATTGACCCGAACGACCGCCCCAGAAATAAAATCGGTCCAACTCCAACAGCCCCTACCCTAAATCCTAGTCCCACCCAATCTATTCCTACCCACCACTCTCAGCTCGCCACCTCACCCTCTCACCCAAAATCTACCCACCTGCCACCTAAGCAATCCTCCCTTCCCCCCTCTCTCTCTTTTCTCACCTAGCCATTCTACCCTCTCTCCCCCTCTCTCCCTACCCCTCGGGACCCACCCAGAACCCCACTCACTCACAGCCACACCCTCCCCTGGGCCCATCCCGCGAGCCGCGCTACACGCACGCACGCAGAGCAAGCCGCCCCTGCCGCTGCCCCCTGGGCCCCGCGCCACCTACCGCGTCCCTGCCCACACACGCACGCTACACGCACACAGCCGGCCAGCCCCGCATGCACCCAGTCGACCCCCACCTACCCGCCTGCAGGCCCCACGCCTGGGACCCACCCCACAGCCCCGCGGCTCTCCTCTCTCTCCGCGTTCTTCCTCCTCCCGCACTCCCTCTCCCCTCCTCTAGCTCGCCCCGCTCACCTCTCGCTGCCCCGCCTGCGCCCCGCGCGCCCGCCCCCGGCTCGCCTGCTCCCTCTCCCTGGCGCCGCTCCGCCTCCCCTTCCCCGCGCCGGCGCGCCGGACCGCACCCCGTCGACTCCGCCGCCGCGCGCGCCCCGGCGCTCCATCGACGCCCCGCCGGCCACGGCTACCTCCGGCGTCGTGCCTCACCGCCTCGACGCTCGCCGGCCAACACCCCGCCGTCGCCTCCACACCGCTGCAGCCCGCTCCCCACACCGCGCGGCCCCGCCAACCGCCGCCATCGGCCGTCCTGCGCCGCCGCCGCGTCGCCCGTGCCGCTGGCGAGCTCCCTCTGGCAAGCCCGCCTCGCTGCGCCGCCCCAGGCCACCTGCGTGCCGCCGCCGCCGCCGGTCCCCTCGGCTTCCCACGAACCGCCTGCGAGCCCGCGCGCGCCGCCGCCAGGCCCCTCCTCCACCACCTCCGGCGCGCCGCCGCCTCGGGCCGCGCGTCCCGGCTCGCCTCCACCGCCCCTGCTCGCGCGTCGCCCGGACCAAGCCCGCCGCCACCTTGGTTGCGCGTCTCCGCCGCCCGGAGCCCGCAGGCCGCCCGCGACCCGCCCCCGTCGGCCGCCTGCAAGCCCCTGGCCGCCTCTCTGGCCTGCGTTGGCGCCGCCGGACTCCGTCTCCGGTTGTTCGGCCCCGTCCCTGCGGCGTCGGCGTCCTCGTCACGCCGTGTTTCCCCTTGGGCCCCACCACGCCAGTGTCTCCCACTGCTGTGTGCTGCTGTCCAGATCCTTGGCATGCCCGAAGCTCTGTGTATCTTTGTGCAGTCCCTGTTGGACCTACCGACGCCGAGACCCTAAACCGTTGTCCATCTACAAGGCCGCCGAGAACCTCGGGTGCACCAACATGGAAGACCGAAGACCGATCCCGGCGGAGCCCGGACCAGATGGACCACCAGAGCCGGAACCTCATGATCTCCTTCCCGGAAGCATTGACGCCGCGCGACAAGATCTTCGTCACGGAAACCCCGACGCCAAGATCTCCCTCTCGGACCCGAAGCGTCAAGACCCTGGAGACCCCGACATCGGACGACAGGATCATCGACCCGGAACCGGAGACACATGTACGGAAAGTACTTCCTCGAGGACGTCAATACTGCACTCCTGATGCGAGAACCCTGACGCCAAGACCGCCACCGGAACGCCAAGTTCTCCACTTTGAACGCCATGACCGTCAACATGACCCGAAGACCGTGAATGCGACAAGAACGTCAGCGATCAGGACGAGTCCGATGCGCCCCAACGCCGACCCAAGTTCTGCTCCCCGGACATCGAGACCCCCAATGCGACAAGATCTGCCCCGTGACCGAGAACGCTTCCGTCGAACCCTGGAACCCTGAGACCGACCCCGAACCCCGGAAACCCCCAAGATCGTCGAGAACCCTAATGTGTGAACCCCTTCCCGGAACCCTATTTTTATAACATAACAACTTGATTACATATTGAATTGTCATTCTCTCATGCATATCATCGGTTTGGGGGCATTATGCCGATTCACCTAATAATTAAATATGGGGCCCATATGCGGGCAAATCTAGCCTTATATTGGCCTCATTTAAACTTGGGTAGCGAACCGGTATCTTATCTTGCCTTGCTAATGCAACCTTTAATTTGCGGGGTAATTAAATAACTTGAATAATATAATCAATTGTCGGGACCCCGGTTCCGCTTAATCTTGACCTAATTGCATCGCACCTTGCCATGCCATACATCATACATGCATCATGCCGATCTTCTGCCGTGTATTAAATATTGCATCCAGTGTTTCTTCTAGTGTTTTGCTTCTTCGCGGATAAGGCCGTTGAGTTGATGTGAGCTTCGCCCCGATCTTCGGTTGAACTTCGACAATGTTTTCAGGCGAGCATCTCCCCCTTTCTACCTATCTTACTTTCTAGTATTTATTCCCTCCTGTTGATCTTTGCTATCTGTGTTGCGATGCTCTAGTTTTCGTACCCGTGATATCCCTTGCAGCCATATATAGCCTTGGACACATCCTATTACCTGTTGTTTGGTAGACAGTTGGACCCGCGTGTCGTAGTCGCTTGCTCAAGTGTTTTGCTTGTCGTCAAGTACCACAATGGTTGGAGGATTGCCGCATGTTGACGTTGGAGATGATCATGGCTTTAATTACTGTTTCACTTTAATTCCTGTTTAACAACTAAAATTGAATTAAGCAGAGGCATCGGTGGGTGATAGGTAAGATTTGGTTTCCGACCGCCCACTTGTGTCCCGTAGGACCCGAGTTCTTGACACCTGTTCCGAGATCGAGCGCGCTAACCACAGGTGGGGAGATATGGGCCCCCCATTGATAATTACCTGATTTCAAAGTATTGTACTGGGGGCCACAAGTAGTTTGGGGCTTTATTACTATCCTGTACTTATGCCATGCTTTACTGCTTTATTTACGATTGTGCGAGGTACTGCACACTGTACTGTTTTGGTAGCGGAATGTTTACGCGGTATGGACAGTCCCCGTTTGGGGACCTGCTGTCGCATACTGCCATTGACGCAAACCCTGAGTCCGTCTCGGAGACCGGCCGACTCCGTTGCGGGTGTCGACTCGGTGGGGTGGCCCCCCGTGCTTGCTTTGGGTCTGGGAACGTCGTGACTTAGGCCCCGCCGACATACCGATGGGTGTATGTTAACTGATCTGGCAAAAAGGGTCGAAGTGCCTGTGGATACTTTGGTGCACCCCTGCAGGGTTAAATCTTTTCGAGAAGCCGTGTCCGCGGTTATGGACGACTTGGAGCACAGTGTCTGATCATAGACAACTATAACTAAAGTTTACTGTTATAAATTGACTTGTTTCCGATATGATTAGTAATCAGCTTCACTACAACGGAATGGCTAAGTAAAAGTATCAACAATTGCTGGGTTTTGGGTTATCTCATGCTAATTGAATCTGACTAGTAAGTGATGCCACTATAACGGAATGACTAACTAAAAGTGCCCACTGCTTATTTTATCAGGACGATTCTCTAAACCTGACTAGTAATTGCTGCAACGATAACTAAATAAGTAAAACTGCCAACGGTGTGAGTTCCTCGGTTGACTTCCTCGTTTGGTTACGAGGGGGAAACGCCAGGATGGGTTTGTTTGGGGATAGCTTCAAGTTGGTTCCGAATAGGTCTTTCTTACCCCTCTCTGATAGCCGCCAGTTGTATCGAGTCTCTATAGGTTGTTCAGTGCATGCTGCCGCTGCCGCTTCAGTCCACCATACCTATGTAGGCGAGGACCGCCGAATTCTAGCCTCGCCGTGTACTGGCCTCAGTACTGACGCTCCTTCTTTTTCCTTTGCCCTTCGTCGGCACCCCCTTTTGTTTAAGCAGGTTTTGAGATCGACGCCGTTAGCAGGGTTACCCTTCCGGCTTGGCCTGGGCAGGGTTATGGACGCCATTGGTTATTCTTCAGGGCTCTTAGCCCCATTTGCATCTTGTCCGTAGCCGGACGCTATATCGTTTTCAAGGTGATTTGGATCTTTGTATATTATATCTGTATTCTTGACTCTTTGAGTCGCTGTTATATATATCTGTTCTGTGGGTCCCATCGAGGACTGTTGTGTAATGTTATTACTTCGTTTTCCACCCGCACGAAAGTGCCTGGTGGGCACCTTTGAATCGTTTCTATGCGGGTTTGGTGAATTTTGCCCAAACTTGCATAGTTCCGATTCTGAGGGTGTTACAGGCGCCGGTGGGCAATAGATGTTATTTGGTTGTTAACCGCCCACTAGTGTCCCGTAGGACCCCGAGTTCTTGACACCTGTTCCGAGATCGAGCGCGCTAACCACAGGTGGGGTGTATGGGCACCCCCATCGATTAGTACCTGATTTCAAAGTATTGTACCGGGGGCCACAAGTAGTTTGGGGCTTTATTACTATTCTGTACTTATGCCATGCTTTACTGCTTTATTTAAATTGTGCGAAGTACTGCACATGTACTGTTTAGGTAAGCGGAGTGTTTTCGCGGTATCGACAAGCCCAGTCTCATTTTCGGGTTCCCAGTCGTTTACAGCCATTGGCGCAAACCCTGAGTCCGTCTCGGAGACCGGCCGACTTAGTTGCGGGTAGCTTAGTGGGGTGGCCCCCATGTACTTGCTTTGGGTCTAGGAAACGTCATGACTTAGGCCCCGCCGACATACCGATGGGTGTATGTTAACTGATCTGGCAAAAAGGGTCGAAGTGCGTGTGGAAACTTTGGTGCACCCCTGCAGGGTTAAATCATTTCGAAAAGCCGTGTTCGCGGTTATGGATGACTTGGAGCACAGTTCTCGATCATAGACAACTATAACTAAAGTTTACTGTTATAATTTGACTTGTATCCGATGTGACTAGTAATCAGCTCCACTACAACGGAATGGCTAAACAAAAGTACCAACAACTGCTGGGTTTGGGGATATCTCATGCTAATTGTATCTGACTAGTAAGTGTTGCAACTACAACGGAATGGTTAACTAAAGTGCCCACTGCTTATTATATCAGGATGACTATCTATACCTGACTAGTAATTGCTGCAACGATAACCGAATAAATAAAACTGCCAACGGTGTGAGTTCCTCGGTTGACTTCCTCGTTTGGTCTCGAGGGGGAAATACCAGGATGGGTATGTTTGGTGGTAGCATCAGGTTGGTTTCGAATAGGTCTTTCTTATCCCTCTTTGATAGCCGACAGTTATATCGAGTCTCTATAGGGTGTTTAGTGCATGTTGTGCTGCCGCTTCAGTCCACCATACCTATGTAGGCGAGGACCGCCGAATTCTAGCCTCGCCGTGTACTGGCCTCAGTACTGACCGCTCTCTCTTTTTCCTTTGCCTTTGTCGGCACCCCTTTTGTTTAAGCAGGTTTTGAGATCGACGTCGTTAGCAGGGTTACCCTTCCGGCTTGGCCTGGGCAGGGTTATGGACGCCATTGGTTATTCTTCAGGGCTCTTAGCCCCATTTGCATCTTGTCCGTAGCTGGACGCTGTATCGTTTTCAAGGTGATTTGGATCTTTGTTCGGTATATCTGTATTCTTGACTCATGGAGTCGTGTTGTATATATATATATATATCTGTTCTGTGGGTCCCATCGAGGACTGTTGTGTAATGTTATTACTTCGTTTTCCACCCGCACGCAAGTGCCTGGTGGGCACCTTTGAATCGTTTCTATGCGGGTTTGGCGGGAAGTGTTGAAACTTGCATAGGGCCGATTCTGAGGGTGTTACAGAGTGGTATCAGAGCTCAGCAGTTGCGATACCCCACAAGTCCAGCCTGTAGGATAACCTAGCTAACGGCCGAAGTAGAGTGTCAAACCTATTTTGGAAAATCGGTTGGATAGTTCTGATTAGGTCTGATTTTACTCCTTACCCCTCTGCTGCTCTCCTCTCACCTCTTCGTGTTTTGAATCCGCCCTCTTCTCTCTCTTCGAGTCCAGGATTTCTCGTGGTTGGGTTCCATCGTACCTTCAGGGTTTCGTTTCCTCCTTTGGTAACGGTGTTGCTACATCTGGTCTTCATGCTATCCGAGGAACCCTTCGTCTGGTGGACTTCTCTTTGTTCCTTCTCGTGTCTTCCGGTGTTTTCCGACGTGACAACATCATCTACGCTAGATCCGATGCAGAGTCTGCATCACTCCTTTGTTTCTGAACCTCGATTGTCGAGATCTTCAGTCTGATTCCGAGAATGGTTGCACGCTTTTCTACTGATTGTGCAGAGTAATAGTTTGGGTGCGTGATGGATTGGCCCCCATGCCGACTACTCACTCTATTCGCTTGTGTACATTGAAGTGGATGAGAATGCATCGGTTCTCTCTTTCTATCAGAGTTAGAGGTGGCTTTATTTGTTGATACATCTACCTCCGACCTTTTGTTCCCGGAATGTTCTCTCGACGATCACGGACAACGACCTCTTGTTAGTGGTGTCGCGAGGATCTACACGATGCGAGAAGATTCAGATCGCCGCCCTTCTTCCCGGTACCATGAGGCGGATCTCGAGGGCGAGATCCATTGTTAGTGGTGTCGAATTGTGGCGCCCCGCAAAACCACTGCTCGAAAATCGCGGTGTTTTCGTGCATTGCATCATCATGACCGCATGCTCATGTCATCATGCCACCTTGCATTTGAGCATCGTCATGTCATCTGGCATTTGTTTGCATAAAACTATTTTCGAAAAGCCTGTTTTTGTTTTCTAAACGCCCCATCTTGATTTCAAATTAAAAACCCGGGTCTCCGGATTATTTTGTTTCGTCTACCAATGGATTTCAAAAGCCCCGTTTTAAATAAATAAAATGTTTAATTATTTTTAGGGGCAGCCGTACCGGGCCGATCCGACCCAGTCGGCCAGCCCCAGTACAAAAACCAGAGCTACCTAAACCCTTTTCCTACCCAGTCCTATTCTACCCACCCTTCAGCCACCTCACCCCCTCCAATCCCATGGCGACACCTCTCCAGCCCCACCCTTTTTCCCTCCACCTCACCCAACACACCACTCAGCCGGCGCGCCACGTCACCCTGGTCCCACCTCCCTGCCTCACTCGCCGCTCCCCTCCCACCATCTCTCCTTCCCACGCCGCCACGCACGCCACCACCCGGCCCCACCTACCATCGTCCTTGATCCCCGACCCCACCTGCTCTCTCGTGTCCCACGCGACGCGTCCCCCTCGTCCCCAACCTCTCGACCCTTCTCCCTTCCTCCCGTGCCAGACGCCTGCGCCGTCGCCTGTCCCTTGCTCGCCTCCTTCCTGCTAGAGCCCGTGCCCATCCTCTCTGGTCGCCACCATCCACGCAGCAACCGCCGCCGCCGTCCCTTCCCACTCTGCAACATCGACGCCCGGCGCCGTCGCCTCCTCCCCTAGGGCGCCACCGCCGCCTGGGGCTCCCTCCTCCTTCGCCTCTCCCTGCCGGCCGCCGCTCCGCCTCGCGGCCCGGTCGCCCACCACCCCGGCGCCTGTTTCCTCGCTGGCCTCCCCTTCCGCGAGCTCGACCACCTCTCCAACCGGCGCCACCGTGGACCCTACCCAGTGGGCCTGCTCCGACCCCGCCTCGTCCGCGCCGCGGCCACGCCTCCATGCCCGCCGCCGCGCCTCCATGCAGGAGGATCCACTGCCGCCGGGTCGTCTCCGCCCCGACCTCCGCCCGCGGCCGCGTGATCCCTGGCCGCCGTCTCCGACGCCACTCGGTCCTGGACCTCGTCAACGGCTGCCTCGAGCCCGCGCTCGCCGCCAGATCCCGCCGGGGCCGCCCCTCTCGCCTCTGCTCCGGCCTGCCCGCACCGACGCCCCTCCGGCGAGCCGCCTGCCGACCCCCCCGAGCTCCGCGTGTGCCTCCCCGCGAACCTCTCCCTCGCCGGCGCCATGCCTCCCCGAGTCTGCCGCCGGGCTCCTCCCCACCGTCGCCACCTGGGCCTTGCATTCACGCCAGCCAGATCCCCGGCTGCACCTTCCTCGCCCCATCGCGGCTCTGGCCTCTGTCAACGGTCCTGGCAGCAGCAGTAGCCAACATCGACAGTATCACTAGTTGATAGTGGTGGTTGTCAGGGAGGATATGGTGGTGATGCGGCTGTGCAATTGCAGACGGCTAGAATAACTCGAAGTTTGTCAAACCCCAGAAACCATCGGCGTTTAGACCCAAGAGGACCACACCGAGAACCCGCGGTACTTGGAGGACGACACCAGACCGAAGCGTCAAGGCCTCCTTCATGGAACGTCAAGATCTTCCCGACGTCAGGGCCTTCGATATGGTTCCAACAAGATCGCCTACACGGACATCAAGTTATCCAACCCTATACCCCGAAGCTCGATCCCGATGATCCAAAGGCCACGCCGAGACCCGGATCCGAAGACCGCCAAGAACGTCACCGGAACGACAAGCACTTCATCATGGAACACCATGATCTCCAACCCGGAACGCCGAGTTCTCCATCTTGGACGTCAAGCACGTCGACATGGAACCGAAGGACGCAGAACGCCAAGTCCTTCTTCCCGGAACGCCAAGCTCTTCATCTTGTATCCGACCTTCGAAGACCGATCCCGTCGAACCCTGAACCCTGAGACCGAACCCCGAACCCCGGAACCCCAAGATAGTCGACCCCTAATGTGTGACCCCTTTCTCGAGCCCTATTTTTATAAATGTAATATCAAACTGTTGCATATTTAATTGTCATACTCGCATACATAATGTGGTTGTTGGGGGCATTTAGGCGATTCGCCTAAATTAAATATGGAGTGTTTATGCGGGATATCTGCGTCTCATTCCGAACTCCATTTAAATTGGTGTAGCGAACCGATGCCATGTTCCGCCCTATTAACCCAACACTTAATTTGCGGGGTAGATAAATAACTCAAACCTAATAATAAATGTCGGGACCCCGGTTCCGCTTAATATTGCCTAGTCGCATCGCATCCTCGCCATGTCATACATCATACATGCATCATGCCCGATTTTCTACCGTAGTATTAAATAGTGCATCCGGTGTTTCTTCTAGTGCTTTGCTTCTTCACAGATTAGGCCGATGAGTTGATGCGAGTGTCGACCCGACCTTCGGATGAACCTTCGGCAATGTTTTCAGGCGAGCACCTCCCCCTTTATACCTATCTTACTTTTATAGTATTTATTCCCTCTTGTTGATCTATTGCTATCTGTGTTGCGTTGCTCTAGTTTTCGTACCCGTGATATCCCCTGCAGCCTTATATTGCCTTGGACACATCCTATTACCTGTTGTTTGGTAGATAGTTGGACTTGCGCGTCGTAGTCGCTTGCTCAAGTGCTGTTGCGTGTCGTCAAGTACCACAGTTGTTGGAGTATTTGCCGCATGTTTAATGTTGGAGATGATCATGGCTTTAATTATTGTTTAATAACTGAAATTGAAGTAGGTAAATGCAGAGGCACCGGTGGGCAATAGATGGTATTTGGTTGTTAACCGCCCACTAGTGTCCCGTAGGACCCCGAGTTCTTGACACCTGTTCCGAGATCGAGCGCGCTAACCACAGGTGGGGTGTATGGGCACCCCCATCGATTAGTACCTGATTTCAAAGTATTGTACCGGGGGCCACAAGTAGTTTGGGGCTTTATTACTATTCTGTACTTATGCCATGCTTTACTGCTTTATTTAAATTGTGTGAAGTACTGCACCTGTACTGTTTAAGTAAGCGGAGTGTTTTCGCGGTATCGACAAGCCCAGTCTCATTTTCGGGTTCCCAGTCGTTTACAGCCATTGGCGCAAACCCTGAGTCCGTCTCGGAGACCGGCCGACTTCGTTGCGGGTAGCTTAGTGGGGTGGCCCCCATGTACTTGCTTTGGGTCTAGGAAACGTCATGACTTAGGCCCCGCCGACATACCGATGGGTGTATGTTAACTGATCTGGCAAAAAGGGTCGAAGTGCGTGTGGAAACTTTGGTGCACCCCTGCAGGGTTAAATCTTTTCGAAAAGCCGTGTCCGCGGTTATGGACGACTTGGAGCACAGTTCTCGATCATAGACAACTATAACTAAAGTTTACTGTTATAATTTGACTTGTATCCGATGTGACTAGTAATCAGCTCCACTACAACGGAATGGCTAAACAAAAGTACCAACAACTGCTGGGTTTGGGGATATCTCATGCTAATTGTATCTGACTAGTAAGTGCTGCAACTACAACGGAATGGTTAACTAAAAGTGCCCACTGCTTATTATATCAGGATGACTATCTATACCTGACTAGTAATTGCTGCAACGATAACCGAATAAATAAAACTGCCAATGGTGTGAGTTCCTCGGTTGACTTCCTCGTTTGGTCTCGAGGGGGAAATACCAGGATGGGTATGTTTGGTGGTAGCATCAGGTTGGTTCCGAATAGGTCTTTCTTATCCCTCTTTGATAGCCGACAATTATATCGAGTCTCTATAGGTTGTTTAGTGCATGTTGCGCTGCCGCTTCAGTCCACCATACCTATGTAGGCGAGGACCGCCGAATTCTAGCCTCGCCGTGTACTGGCCTCAGTACTGACCGCTCTCTCTTTTTCCTTTGCCTTTGTCGGCACCCCTTTTGTTTAAGCAGGTTTTGAGATCGACGTCGTTAGCAGGGTTACCCTTCCGGCTTGGCCTGGGCAGGGTTATGGATGCCATTGGTTATTCTTCAGGGCTCTTAGCCCCATTTGCATCTTGTCCGTAGCTAGACGTTGTATCGTTTTCAAGGTGATTTGGATCTTTGTTCTGTATATCTGTATTCTTGACTCATGGAGTCGTGTTGTATATATATCTGTTCTGTGGGTCCCATCGAGGACTGTTGTGTAATGTTATTACTTCGTTTTCCACCCGCACGCAAGTGCCTGGTGGGCACCTTTGAATCGTTTCTATGCGGGTTTGGCGGGAAGCGCTAAAACTTGCATAGGGCCGATTCCGAGGGTGTTACATCTCATATCTCTCAGAACGGGCCTGAGTCTGAAACATGGTTTTCAGCTCCTCGAGAATCTCAAAGGGCCCGGGATAGTCTTCAAAACGATTTTGAAGGTCCGATTCCATAGCAAACAACATGGTGCTCTTAATCACACCATAATCATCTTTGCGCGACTGATAGACAGCTTTCTCATCAGTCGACGCAGTAGCAGCAGGGGCGTCACCTAACGCATTCTCAAGGACATAGTCCTTTTGACCGCCAGAGAGAATGATTCTCAGATTGCGGAACCAGTTGGTGAAGTTAGACCCATTGTTTTTAAGCTTTTCCTTCTCAGCAAAAACGTTGAAGTTGAAGTTGGACTTAGCCATTTGATCTACAATATTTGCAAGTACAAATTAGACTATGTTCATGATAACTAGTTCAACTTTTAATCAAATTACTAGATGAACTCCCACTAAATTCAACGTCCCTCAAGTTGTTTAGTGAACACGATCCAAATTCACCACACCTAATCCGATCTTCACGAGAAGAGATGTGGTTTCAATGGTGGACAACGAAGTGTCGATCATATCATTCATATGACTCACGCTTAACCTTTCGGTTCATGTGTTCCGAGGCCATGTCTGTACATGCTAGGCTCGTCAAGTTAGACCCAAGTATTTCCGCGTGTGCAAAACTGGCTTGCACCCGTTGTATGTGAACGTAGAGTCTATAGCACCCGATCATCACGTGATGCTTGGACACGACGAACTTTCGCAACGGTGCATACTTGGGGAGAACACAGTTTTTATCTTGATCTTTAAGTGAGGAATCATCTTATAATGCTACCATCGCGATCTAAGCATAATAAGATACATAAAAGGATAAACATCACATGCATATAACTTTATGTGACATGGTATAGCCAATCTTCGCGCAATGATCTCCATCTTGTGCGTGCCGGCATGATCTCCATCACTTCACCATGATTGCCTCCACCACGAATAGCAACTACAACTATTGTAACTACTTAGCGATAAAGTGAAACTATTACATGGCGTATAAGAAGTTGACACACAGGTCATACATAATTATAAAGACAACCATATGGCTCCTGCCGGTTGTGTACTCATCGACATGCAAGTCGTGAAACATTATAAAACATGATCATCGCATACATTATACACATCACATCTTGGGCCATACCATATCACAGAAAACACTCTCTGCAAAAACAAGTTAGACGCCTCTACTTTCTTGTTGCATGTTTTATGTGGCTTATGGGAGTAGCATGCTAAGAACGATTCTTACCTACGGAAAGCTACAACGGTGATATTATGGTTGCCAAACTCCGGTGTAAATCCCATGACAACTATAGTGAGAGAAACTGGCGTCCACCAGCCGCATGTGTGGAACAACCCACATGTCAAGTGCGGAGCCGGTCTCGCGAACGACGTCGCGTAAGGTTGGCCTGGACCGCTTCAATCTCACTATCCCGCGTCATAAGAATAACACAAACAAGAGGCTTGCAACAGAAAACATCAACGCCCGCAACAACCATGTTGCGTTCTACTCGTGAAACACATCTACGCATAGATCTAGCTCTGATACCACTGAAGGGTTTCGCGTCATAGTAAATCAAAATTTTCTACGGATGCGAACAGAGGGAAGCCAAGATCTAATCTAGGATATGCAAACAACGAGAGAGATTGGATTAGATCTTCATACCATTGAAGATTCGCATAGCGGAACGTTCGTCGGAACGTGGATGATGCAGTCGTACTCGCTTCTCCTCCTCGCGATCCGATCCGATCTAGCACCACAAGTGGCGATACCTCCGTGAGATGCACATGTGCAACACCTCGACGTCTCCTCCTTCCTTGGTCCAGCAAGTATGGTGGAGAGATGGCTTGGATCTACAACGCGACGACGCGGTGCAATTGGTGGAGAGTTTCTGCAGCAGGGCTTCGCCTACACGCAGTCGGGAGGGAGAGAGAGAGAGGAGGGCAGCAGGGCGACTAGGCTTGAGGGGAAGGTGTGGGGTGGTGGTGCGCCCCAGCCCTCTATATATAGAGGGGTGGGCGCCTGCCCTAACCCCTCCCCCAAGCCCTAGGCCGGCGGCCAAAGGAGGGAGGAGTGGGGGGCAAGGAACCCCCCCTTCTAGAAGGTCCAATTAGGGTTTATCCCTTGCTTGGCCGGCTGGGCCCTATGGGGCCTTGTGCCCCTGGCCCAATGCGGCCAGGGCACTCCCTCATAGGCCCATGCCCCCTCCCGGAAGGTGGGGCCACGTTGGTACCCTTCCGGAAGGTTCTAGAAGCTTCCGGTACAATATCGATTAACCCGGAACAATTCCGAACTCCAAAAACTGCACTGCCTTATATGAATATTATTCTCCGGACCACTACGGAACCTCTCGTGATGTCTCGGATCCCATCCCATCCGAGACTCCGAACAAAAACTCATAAACCAATTATCCAATCTATCATAGCGTCGAGACACGTTAAGTGTGTGACCCTTCGGGTTCGAGAATATGCAGACATGATCTTCTATCAATAATCAAGAGCGGGGTCTGGAAACCCATATTGACTCCCACACATTCATCGATGATCATATCGGATGAACCACGATGCCAGGATTCAATCAATCCCATATATATATTCCCTTCATCACGCGATATTTTACTTGCCCGAGATTTGATCGTCGATACTGTCATACCTAGTTCAATCTCGTTCACAGCAAGTACTTTACTCGTTCCGTAATCCGATATCACTTTGTGATTAACTCCTTAACCACATGCTTGCAAGCGGTGTTGACATCGATTACCTAGTGGGCCCGAAGTATATCTCTCCGACTTGGGAGGGACAAATCCCATCTCGATACATACAACCCAACAGGTACTTTCCGATCACCTGAGAGACACCTTTATGATCACCCTCTCATAGGATGACGTTTGATGACCTCAAAGCTTTCTTCCGATACCAGGGAGTTCTATTATCTCATGGTCTAAGGAATACAATATTTAACATAAGAAAAGCTTCGCAAAGATGAACACTATGACACGATCTAATTGCTTCGCTTAGTTTGGGTCTGTCCATCATATTATTCTCCCAATGATATGATCTCATTATTAATCGACAACTCATGTCCATGGTTAGGAAACCTTAACCATCATTAATCAATGAGCTAGTCCATAGAGGCGTACTAGGGACACGGTGTTGTTTACAAACCACATAAATATTTAAGTTTCCGCTTAATACAATTCTAGCATGGAATATAAACATTATTATGAACAATAATTATAATAATAACATCTTTATTATTGCCTCTAGGGCATAATTCCAACAAAGTGAAGTTCACGCGGATACGGATGGCACCCGCGGCTGTTGGGTGCGGGTGGAGCTTAACCAAACCCGCACCCGCAATCTCAGATCTTTCCCGCAACCCGCACCCGCACCCGCATGTGGGTATAGATTTTATCCCATACCCGCACCCGTTGAGGGTAAAAAAAACCACGGGTAATACCCACCCATTAGTCCAAACAACTTAACAAGGTATTGTAATAACACAACATATAAAAAATGATTGCATATATTTTCATTCATTCACGATTTCAGCAAGCAAGCAAATATATATTAAATAATGAAAAGACATAGTCAAACACATGATATATGTGAAGAAAACAAGTTATGTTCAAACATAAGTTGCATAGAAATTATATTTTTCAAATTTTTAAATCTCAAAATAATTGCAAAACAGTCACACGCCATGCCACAATCAGTCACATAACAACACTCGTCAACTCCAGAATTTCACAATTTTTAAGAAAAATGCTATAATACTAATTCCCCACGTATCATCTACTAAGATGTCGGGTGGGTGGGTATGCGGGTGCGGGTTTTCCATTACCATACCCGCATCCGCAATACCCAATGGGTAGAGATTTTTGCCCAATTACTTACCCGTGGGTATAACTTTACTACCATACCCTTACCCTAATGGGTAAAAACCCGCAGGGTAAGCGGGTTGCGGGTACCCATTGCCATCCGTACACGCGGAACACCAAAACCAACTACTAACCAAAAACACACACACAAGGCCTATGGTGGATAGGTATGAAAAGTGGCATGTCAAGAACCAATCCAAAATCAAGATGTTGTATTGGCAAGTAAAGAACCACAATGATCACAAAGCAAACAAGTCAATCCACAAGATAGGAAATATGTACAAGGAAACACACACGGTGGGATAAATGGGACTTGTGCGACGGAGAAAGTGAGCTAAGAACCAAATGATTACCTAGCGAAGACTATAAGCTCGTGTCACACAAGTACAAGGAGAGACGCTAGTTCGATTGCATAAGATTGATGGGCTACAAGATATGCACAATAAGTACCACCTATATGATGTTCATCGAGCTTGCGCTTCCTATTCTATGAGGCACTTGTATATTTATTTCTTTTTCTATTTTTCTTTTTTCTATTTTTTTCTTTTTCTTTTCTTTTCTTTTCTTTTTCTTTTCTTTTCTTTTCTTTTTCTTTTTCACTTGCCTCTTCCTTGTGCCAACAACTATACAAGATAACTATATGAGGTAGCGCTCACAATGCTTGCTCGGAATCTACAAGGTATCAAATGTGCATAGCCCAAGCAATCATAAGAGGAACTAGTCTCAATAGGTGTTTGTTGCTCGCAAAGATAGTGGGGTTCACAAAGGAATGCAAGTGAGGAAAAGTCGCGGAATGTTATACCTTTCGTCGACGAGCTTCACCCTTTATTGTTGGCTTCCGCCTTGCTCACGGAATTTGGATGGAGTAGATAGCATTAACAACGCAGATGATGATGTAGTGTTCCTTCTCCTCTTCGAAACGAGCTAAAGAACACCAAAATCCGAGTTGAAATGCAAAAGTTATGCTCAAAACCGTGCTGCAGTTTTTCTGTCTGCAGGGAGGGGCGGAGACTCCGGTCTGGAGCTCAAAAAGTCCGAAGACTCCGGTATAGGCCGGAGACTCCGGTCCGGGTGATTCCAGAGCGTCCAGTACTCGAACGGGACGCGTTTTGGGCGGAAAAACTCGAACCAAAACCTCATATTGATGGGGGAAATCAAGGAATTAGGCCATGGGAACGCAGGGGAAGGTAGATCAACTAGTTTAGCAAGTAATCCACGGATCAAAACCTACCAAAACTCACTCAAATCACAGATTGATCCAAAACACGAATTGGGGCTGTTTTTGGTGGAATTTTTGAATTTATGGGGAAAAGACCAAATCGATGAGAAATCCGAGGCAACCAAAAGCTGCTGATACCAGATGATGGAGGGGTTAACCTCTTGGGTGCCCGATCTTCACGGATATCATGGTCAAATCGATGGGAAAGCGAGGGCAAAGGGAGAGGGTAGCGGAAGCAAACACACACCTCGCGAAGAACACGATGAACACACGCAAAACTCACACGATACAAGGTTGATTGCTCCCGAATGGCGGCCACCGGTCCGATAGAATCCTCGCAAGGAAAGATCGGTCAACGTGCTCCCTCAAATCCACATCGGAGAGGGAAGAACACCTTGGGCAGGGTCTTGACAACTTGGAGACGAGACGTCGAACTCCAAGGCCTTGTTCAACGATGGATGCGTGATGCAAAGTCCAATCGAGGTTGGTGACGATAGTCGGTCCACTTGGATAAGGGGATGAGGCAAAACTAGAGATTCCACACACGGGGGTTGTCTTTAGTCTATCATCTATGCCTAAGGGGTATATGAGGGGTGGGGGCTCTATTTATAGGCCAGCCACATAAACAGGGGTAGTTCGGGGATAAAACTAGGGTTTGGACGAGATAGAGGGGTACATGGGCCGAAGGCCCAGCTGGCGGCGCGCAGGCCCATCATGCAGGCCGGAGACTCCGGTGTGGGGTCCGGAGACTTCGGTCTAGGCCGGAGACTCCGGTGTGTCTCCGGTGTCGTCTCCGGAGTGGCGTTATGACTGTCCTCAGGCGGTTGCTGGGGTCGGTCCGGAGGTAGGTCCGGAGACTCCGGTGTAGCAGGATGGGAGACTCCGGTGTAGGCCGGAGACTCCGGTGGTTTAGCCGTGGCTTCTTCCGTCTCCTCTTCCAAGCCACCGTTTTGTCGGGCTTGATGTTCCGGGCTTCCTCCCTTGCCTCCGTACTTGTCGGTGTGAACCTATCATGCATATGTGACGGAGTATGAAGTAGCATAACATTCAATAGGGTAGGAAGTGGGATCGCATAGAGGAACGGATTCACCTTTGGAGTCCATGACGACTTGGCGTAAGTTGGAGACCATGATGTGGTAACGACCGTAGGTCGGGCTGCATCATGATCACAAAAGTCATTATTGAATCTATGGAAGTACGGATCTCCAGGTCCCGCTGCTGATTATTGATCGAAGAGGGGTCTCGATCATGTCTGTATTATTCGCGAACCGTAGGGTGACACACTTAAGGGATACTGACACCATTTGGAGCAAATAAGATGCCAGAGAAAGAATATCAAAGCGCTGGAATTATTTCAATGGAAACCGGAATTGTTTTAGGTGAAATTGCTGAAACTGGTTGTGCATGTGATATTGAAATGTTTCAAGGGGTTTAATGTGAATATTTGTTAATTAATGTAATTAACAAATTTCTTAATAAAATAAATAAAATAGTTTTACTGAATGAGAAATACATAATTTTGGTGGAAAATTAATGCATGTGAGTGGACATGTGAGTGGAGGTGTGATTATGTGGGTGGAAGCTCCACTCACCATAATGGAGGGAGAGGTGGGGGAACCACCATGGACGGCGGCTATGCCCCTTGGGTTGCCCCTCCCCTATATAAGGAGCACCTCCACCTCCTCATTCCACACACCTCTTCGCGAAGGATCTCTCTCCCCCTTTTAGAATTTTCCCATGGTCTCAGATCAAAGAGATACATGTTCCTGATGGCTTTTTCTAGAAGGATTTGTTGCTTCCTCTGCTTCGCTGGAGCAAGGGCGCAGAGGTTGTCGGGATACTCGAACGTGTGTGCAATCATGGATGCACCACTACTTTGCAGTGCTGGACTTGATGCTGCTGGACCAGATGGACTTCATCACGATCTTGAGATCAGCAAGAGATCAACTACATCACCAACGAGTTCATACTCGAAAAAGCTTTTTGGTCTTCGAGGGATGTATTCTATGGATGTATATCCACCTGTTGCATGTATCTAGATAGATGGATCTTGGTGCTTATAGTTCCCATCGTAGGAAATTTTTTGTTTTCTATGCTGCGAACCCAACAGTGGTATCAGATCCGGATCTATGCATAGATGCTTTGCACGGGTAGTACACATATGAGTATGTGGGTGTTGGTGGTCATGTTATTGCTTCTTACGTGTATTTTAGATATTGGTGGCATAGTGGGATGTAGCGGCCTGGACAAACTTTACATGTCCTCGCACATGAGACATGTTCCACGCTTAACATGCAACTAGTTTTGCATAAGTGGCTTGCGGGTGTTTGTCTCTCCTACTATAGTCAATATCTGATTTACAACGAGTTGCCAATAATTTGATTATCATCATGGTGGTCCCATGTCCGTAGGTAAGAACGGTTATATATTCGAAAGCCCTGAGCCACATAAAACATGCATATGATAAATTAGAGAGATACGTCCAATTTGTATCACCATTCTATATCATAATTTGCCTCTATTCATTCATATATTTCATATTAAGAGGTGTTACTTATGTCTTTTCATCTGTTTTTGCATTTATATGATTCTTGGAGGATGAACTGACGGAGTTAGGATTCTGATGGAAAAAGCGGTGTTTTGATGCGATTTCGCGAAGATCAGAAAAATACCAGAAAAACTATGGAAAATCCTATTTTCCCAGAAGACGAAGGATGCCAAAAGGGGAGGCGGAGATGGGCCACAGGGGGTGTGGCCCACCTAGCGCACCTCTGGCTCCACCCTCTCGCCTATATCTTCTCCTTGAATCCCTAATACATGGGGAGCGACCACAGAAAGATTTTGCCGCCTCTGCGGGGCAGAAAACACCGAGAGAGAAAGAGCTCTCTACAGACAGATTTCTGCCGGGGAAATTCCTTCCCGGAGAGGGGAGAACGTCGCCATCAACATCAGCATCAAGCTAGACTTTATCGGGATCATCATCATCATCCACACCATCATCTCCACCAGCACCATCATCACCACTCCATCCCGCTGTAACAATTGTGTTGAATCTTGCATAGTTCTTAGGGGAAACTTTCCCGGTGTTGATTACTATTGTAGTTGATGCTTGTGAGTGGAACCATTGGATTATTGTTTATGTTCTGATTTTTATCCATCACCATATATTCCTTGATCTTGATCCATATGATGTCTTGTGAGTAGTTCATTTAGTTCTTGAGGACATGGGAGAAGTCATGTTGTTAGTAATGGATTTGTGTTGAGGTATTATTCAATGGCTTAATATTTAAGTTGTGGTGGTATTCTTCTAGTGGTATCATGTGAACGTCTACTACATGATACTTCACCATTTATGGGCCTAGGGGAATGCATTATGTATTTGGATACTAATTGTGGGGTTGCCGGAGCGACAGAAACCTGAACCCCCGTTAGGAAACCATTGCACAAGGGAGTGTAGGATCTCAGAGTTTAAGGTTGTGGTTAGGTTTATATCTTAATTGCTTTCTTGTAGTTGCGGATTCTTGCAAGGGGTTTAATCACAAGTATGTATTAGTCCAAGTAAGGTCGGTACATTAGCACAGGTTCACCCACACAACACTTATAAACCAAAGAAGATTAATCGGCTATTTGAAACGAAAGCACTTGACAGTATTCCCATGTGTCCTCGAGAACGTTTGGTCCTCATAAGTATTTCCACCGGCTTGTCCTTTGCCAAGAAAGGATTGGGCCACTGCTGCAATTGTTTATTGTCTTTATTTACTTGCAATTTATTTCCTTTCTTTATCATAAAACCCCTAAAAATCCGTTTGCTAAGTATTTACAGAGATTTCCTGCTCCATACCACTAGTCAACACCTTCTGCTCCTCGTTGGGATCGACACTCCTATTTATCGAAAGTACTACAATACACCCCCTATACTTGTGGGTCATCAAGACTATTTTACAGCGCCGTTGTCGGGCAGTGAAGCGCTATTGAAGGGTGGAACTCGTAAAGGAAACTTCTACTGTGAGTTTTGTTTTTTATTTATGTTTGTTATTTTGTTTCCAATATGGATAACCCACTTGGTTTTCTATTTGGGAAAACTACTACCACTGTTAGGGTAGTAGATGGACCACCACCTGTTGAGATAAATCCTTTTAAGATGCCTACAAGTATTATTGATTGTGTTATGGATAATTATTATTTAGGGGATGGAACTGTCCACCCTGGTGATCACTTGCTTTTTATCCATGAATTATGCGGGTTGTTTAAGTGTGCATGTACCACAACTGAACAGGTGAATAAGAAGTTACTCGCTATATCATTGAAAGGGAGAGCTGAAGAATGGTATAAGCTGCTGAAGAATGGACAATCCTTGGAATGGGAGGAAATAGTACCTCTCTTTTACTCTAAGTTCTATCCTCCCAGTGAGATTCATAAGGATAGGAATCTAATATATAACTTTTGTCCTCGTGATGGAGAGAGTACAGCTCAAGCTTGGGGGAGATTGAAGTTACTAATGCTTAAATGTCCTATTCATGAACTCCCTAACAATATTATTATCAATAAATTTTATGCTAGGCTTTATCTTCATGATAAAGATTTACTAGATGCTTCTTATGCTGGATCATTCACACGTATGAAGGAAGAAGCTAAATGGGATATCCTAGACCGCATTCAAGAGAACACTGAAGCATGGGAGAATGATAAAGGAAGGAAGTCAGGTATAAACTATGATTATGGATGCATTAAATCTTCTATGGGAACTGATGACTTCCGTGATATCAATACTGAGTATGGTCTTGATTCCCAAAGTATTTCCAATTGTTTTAAGGCTTTTGCCTCTTACATAGAAATTCCTAAAAATAAGTGGAATAAGTACCATGCACCTTATAAAGATGTTGTTAATCATGTTCCTGCTAGAAGCACTGAAGTTTGTACTATTGATCGTATTTTGCCTGAACCTTGTGTTGATAAAACACCTTTCCCAACCAAGGTAAAGGAGTACTCTATGATTATTAGTGTGGTTAACAAAGGTACAAACAAAACTGTGGGACCTGATGTGCAATTAAACATTGAACCTATAGTAGCCATTGAGAAAGATCTTGTCACTAAAAACATAGAAGTTGGGCACATTGTATTCTGTGAAGACGCTTCTAATATTGTTTCTCATCCTAGTAAAGCTAGAAAAGCTAGTGTCCCTGTGCTTTCTGTTAGAATTGGTGATCATTGCTATGATGATTTATGTGATATTGGTGCTAGTTCTAGTGCTATTTCTTATGAGCTTTACAGGGAAATTATGCATGAAATTGGTCCTTGTGAGCTTAAGGACACTGATGTGGTTATTCACCTTGCTAATAAGGAAACCATTTGCCCTATTGGTATTGTAAGAGATGTGGAAGTCCTTTTGTGGTAAGATTAAGTATCCTGCTGATTTTCTAGTGATTAGTTCAACAGCTAGTAAAACCTGTCCTATTATCTTTGGCAGACCTTTCTTGAATACTTGTGGAGCTATTATAGATTGTAAAAAGGAGAAAGTTTTAACTAACTTTGATGGAGATTCTTATGAGTTTAACTTTTCCAAATTTGCTAAAGCTCCTTATGAAAATAGTTTTCCTAATGAAATTTCAAGGTTGAACAACTTGCTTCTATTGATCCAGTCTATGACCTTGAACCTCCTTTTGATGATTGTAAGTATGCTCATTCTTATAATAAAGTTGTTTCCTGTGATAGTTATATTGTCAACTTTATTCAAAGTGCTACTGAAAGTTATTATGAGAGAGGCAAACATCATTTTATGCATCTCAATAATATTAAGTTTCCCCATTTTATGCTGAAAGCTTTGAAGTTGCATTTGTTTTGTCTTCCTATGCTAGTGGCATTTTGCTTCAATAATTTGTTTTCTCATGAGACTCCCTTGCATAGGAAGTGGGTTAGACTCAAATGTGTTGGATATTTGCTTCTTGATGCTCTTTTTCACTTCAAATATATTTGTCCTATGTGAGCATCTTTCAAATTATCAAGCCTAACTTAAAGGCATTAAAGAAAAGTACTTCTTGGGAGATAACCCAATAGTTTTGTTGAGTCTTAGAAGTTATTACCTCAGTAATAACCGCTCCTTATCCTTTTCTTTTGGTTTTTGTGTCAAGATCAACTACTTTTGAGAAGTAGAGGAGTTGTGAAAAGTGGCTGTCCTGGGACAGATTTTTGTGCTGCATTGCAAAAATTCGTGAAGGAGCTCAGTACAACTGATGGATTTCAGTTGAAATTTGAACCTAAAGGTTTATTTTTTTGCTTGCACTAATGTTGCCAATGAGGTTTGTGTAAGGCCTTGTATGAAAGGAATTTTCAGGAGACGGAGAGAAGGAATTTGCAGAGTTCGTCTTTGAATAGGTAAAAGTGCTGCAAACTGAAGGTTCGTGAAAACCTTATCTTTTTATATTTTTGATGTTTTTATTACATACGGAAGGTTACGATACGAAACAGAGGGGGAAACGGAGGCTAGGTGGGCCACACCCACCCTAGGCGCGGGCCCCAGCTGGCCCCCTAGAGTCCGTCTCCGCCTTGTTTTCGCATAGTATCTTCCTTATGCATTGAAACTTCATAATATATAACCCCCTGGATCCCCCCGAGGTTCTTGTATCGTGTTATTGTCCTGTTTTCATTTCGATCTGTTTTTGTCAGGAAATCTTCTCAAGTTTAGAGCACCATGGTCTCCGCCAACGACAAAGGCAAGAAGCCCGTGGAATATGATCCTCAAAACCCCAAGGAGGAGGAGATCTTGGTTGAGGATGAAGAAGACATGATGGAGGAAGAGCATCCGGACACCTGCACTACCGTCGCAAGCATTGGAGTCGTGGCAAACCCTGCCAAGCTTAGGAGGACAGCACGGATGTCTACAGGAGGGAAAACCCCACGTCATATCCTATCTCCACGGTCACCTCCTCCACATACCAATAATCCCTTCCATACTCTCTTAATTGAGCGACAATATCAAAAGGTGCCACAAGGGAATTTGCCCTCTGTATGGGATCTGCCTCGTTCTAACCATGCAGGAAAGGAACACTCTAAGAAGTAAGAGTGGGGAAAGAATAGCAAGGACTGGGACTCTCGGTCTGACATGATCATGAACCGCATTGAGCATAATTCGGAGTTGATTCACACTCTAACCTTCGAGATTGAGGATTTGAGGGAACTGATTGAAGATCTTATCAAGAGAACCCCGCCACCACCAAAGGAGTAATTCGTTATCAGGTTTGGCATCCCCTTGGCTTGTTCCAAGCTTGGGGGAGTGTCGTGGTATCACATCATTATCTTTTATCTTTTTACCTTTTTAGTAGATTCTTATCTTGGGAAGAGAAGTTATCTTATAGGTTGGTTTGCATTGTGGAAGTATCTCTCCACTAGTTGGTTATTTATGTATCCCTTGGTGTGAGTGCCTTTATGGATTATTAACGAGAAGTTTCATCTTCAACTTTTTACACTTCTTATTTTAGTTTGCAATCTTTATTATATGATTGGTCTTGTTGATCAGTATTGGTATCACTTTGGGAGCATCAAGTAGATCTAAATTGGTTTTGGCAAACCAAGCTCTGGTCAGTAGCAACACTTTTTGAGGTTTTGAAAGGAAAAGAAAAGGCTTACACGTATTTTGTATCATTTATTTTCTTCCTTGATTCGCTCATAAGCTTAGTATTCTTTATTTAAGATCTTTTGTGTCTTCAAGGAAGATTGCATGCTTGCCTTTATTACTTGTATGCTTGTTTGTTTCCTTCAACTCTTGTGCTTGCTACCCAGCCTTGCAAGCCAAAAACTTGTTTTGAGAAGGCATACTTCTCATGCATCCAACCCCTTTAGACCAACACATGTGCCATTTGTGTCCACCATATCTACCTATTAGCATTATTGCTATTCCAAGTAAATTCTCAAGCTTCATCTATATTTCGAATTAAAAATTATTTTTTATGTGAAAACTAATCAGTAAAGCTCTCACAAACTTGATGGCACACCTTATTTTCTTGCCCCTAATAAACTTGAACCATCATGTCATCGAAGTTGTATATGCTTGCACCAATACGTTGGACTTAACAGAACCGTGCTGTCACGAGGAACGCTTTCAACATTGCACCTGTACATTGTACGCAGTTGATATCATGCTCTTTTGTTTGCGGATATCGTCGGTGTGAAATAAAAGGGGAGATTGTAAGTCCATGGAGTTATGTATGTGTGTTAGAGAAACGCCTGGGCCGCTAGCCTAAGCCATGCCTAATCATGGTGGAAACTTGCAGCATAACCATAGTGAGCAATTTGTGAAGCATCCTCAATAAAAACCTATGCAAATAGCAAATAAAAATATTGCTGAGATGCTCACTGTCTGCTTGCCTTGTCATTTTGATTATGGGATAGCTCATGTACCATGTGCAAGGGGTACCCCGTTGGCGGTTCTTTATGATACACATGTACTTACAATGACAAGAACTTACCGGTAACTAAAGTTTAGTAGCATGAGGAGCGGCCCTCGTACTCAAGGGACATGAGATTGCCAACTTATATTTCGTCAAGCATATACTCCATATTTGTTCACTTTAACCTTAATCACCTCAAGATGCTTATGATAGGGGCAATGAGAGCTCAAAGCTAGTAAGTACCATAATCTTTTGAAAGCTCTTTATGAACTTGAAATCCCTGCTTCCCTCTATGAAGGGCCCTTTCTCCTATTTCTAAGATGAGTCAGTAAACCTATTCCTCTCTTTCTCCAGCAAGCATTTGAGTTGTTGTGTTTCAAGCATTCATATGATGATTTATTGAATCATGTTCTTTATCTTCCTTGTTTGCACAAGACTCTTATCTAGTGAGTATTACTTTGAAAGCCATCATTGTTAAAAAACCTTTTATGTTTGAGTAAAGAGTACTCCTGTTGTGAAACTTCTGCAAGAGCTTCATTTGAAAACTGTTTGCCAACTGTTCTCTGACCAAGAACAAAGTTTAACAATCCCAATTATGATTTATCTTTATGCATCTTTATTGTGACTCCCATACTTGTTGCAAGCTAAGTTATATAATGGTGAGTTGCTTTCTTCTATGAGTTATGCATTGGTAAGTGTGATGCTTCTTGTCCGTATTATTTTTTATCGACACTTCACTCCATAAACCCGTGGACATGTTTACTGAGCTTAGTTTTCGCTTGGGGACAAGCGAATGTCTAAGCTTGGGGGAGTTGATACATCCAATTTGAATCACCATTCTATATCATAATTTGCCTCTATTCATTGATATATTTCATATTAAGAGGTGTTACTTATGTCTTTTCATCTGTTTTTGCATGTTGGATGATTCTTGGAGGATGAACTACCGGAGTCAGGATTCTGATGGAAAATGCGGTGTTTTGATGCAATTTCGCAAATATTAGAAAAATACCAGGAAAACTACAGAAAATCCTATTTTCCCACAAGACGAAGGATGCCAGAAGGGGAGGCGGAGATGGGCCACAGGGGGCCCACACACCCTAGGCACGGGCCACCCTAGGCCGCGCCTACAGGGGGTGTGGCCCACCTCTGGCTCCGCCCTCTCGCCTATATATTCTCATCGAAACCCTAATACACGGGGAGCAACCACAGAAAGATTCCGCCGCCTCTGTGGGGCAGAAAATGATACATAGGAAACATATCTATAATTTTTGGTGTTCCATGCTTGTTTTGTATCTACTTTGCTTTGCTTTGTCCATACTTTGAGGTGTTTTTTACATGTTTTCTGGTACTAACCTATTAACAAGTTGCCATAGTGCCAGTTGCCTGTTTTCTATTGTTTTTGGTTCCAGAAAAGCTAGTAAGGAAATATTCTCGGAATTGGACGGGACAAAAGCCAAAGTCAATATTTCATCAAGGAGAACAAGGAGTCCAGAGGAAAGACGGAGGGGCGCCACAGGGTGGCCACACCCCCTCCCCCAGGTGCGGCCTAGGGTGGGCCCATACCTAAGCAGGGTATGGGCCCCCTGGCCGCCTCCCAGCCTCGCCTCTTCGCCTATAAGAAGCCCCAGATGCTGAAACCCTAAGTACCCGATCAAAACTCCACGAAACCGTCTGTAGCCGTTGCCACCATCGTCTCTAGATTAGGGGGCTCTAAAGCTCTTCCTGGCACCCTGCCGGAGGGGAGATCATCCTGGAGTCCTTCTTCTTCATCATGCCAGCCTCCGGTATGAATTGTGAGTAGTTCCACCTTGGACTACGGGTCCATGTAGTAGCTAGATGTTTGTATATCCTCCTTGTACTTTCATGTATAGATCTTGTGAGCTCCGTTCATGATCAAGATCCAATCTATTTGTAATCATGCATGTTGTGTTTGCGGGGATCTGATGGATATTGAGATTACTATGTCATATTTATTAATGTTTTTGTCTATTTGATTCTATCATGTCTGTGTTGTTTGTGATATTGCATGCTCTCCGTTGTTAGTAGCTATCTTGGCCAAGTAGATGCTAGTGACTCCAAGAGGGGGTATTTATGCTCGATAGTGGGTTCATGCCTCTATTTACCAAGGGAAGTGACAGAAATCTCTACGGTGGTAGATGTGTTGTTTCCACTAGGGAGAAAACACAGTCTCTTGTTCATGAAACAAGTGGATTGTTTACCTTACACACTTTGCTTAAAGCAGTTGTTTGTTGCTTGCAACTTAATACTGGAGGGGGTTCGGATGATAACCTGAAGGTGGACTTTTATTCATAGATGCAGTTGGATGGCGGTCTATGTATATTGTTGTATTGCCCAATCGAATCTCATAGGATCTTTTTGTCTAGTATTGCATTGTTATGCCTTGCTCAGTTCCTGTCAATTGCCCTGCTGTAATTTGTTTACCCTTCATGCCATGTTTGTTTATCTAAGGAGAGCACCTCTAGTGAACTATGGACCCCCAGTCTAATCTTTACCATTGATACATCTTCCACGGTTTACTTGCTGCAAACCATCATCACCTTCCACACCATACAGTTAATCCTTTTTTACAGCAACCGGTGAGATTAACAACCTCACTGTTCGTTGGGGCAAAGTCTTGAGTTTGTGTTGTGCAGGTTTCCACGTTGCTTGCAACACTTGTGTAATGTTTCCTTCCTCCTACTGGTTCAATAACCTCGGTTTCTTACTGAGGGAAGACTTGCTGCTGTGCTGCATCACACCTTGCTCTTGGGGTTTCCCGACGAAGCGCACCTACTTCAACTAGGCGCACCAACAAGTTTTCTGGCGCCGTTGCCGGGGAGGCTAAGGACGTCTTCACAAGGGGAGTCCTCCTTAACCTTTCCCTTTACTTTGTTTTTAGTTTGCTTAGTTTCATTTGCTTGGTTTTGTTTGCCTCTTTTTATCAAAAAATCCAAAAAAAATAGTCTAGTTTGGTTTGCTTTCTCTTTTCAAAAACACAAAAAAATAGTTTCTGCTCTAGTTGTTCCTGCTGCTGTTTTTGGCTTGCTCCACCTTTGCCAAAATGAAATCTGCTAAGAACACCAAGTTGTGTGACTTCACTAGAATAAACAACAATGATTTCCTTAGCACTCCCATTGCTCCACCTGCTCCTGGTGCTACCTTTAATGAAATTAAGCCTGCTTTGTTGAATCTTGTGATGAGAGAGCAAGTTACTGGTGCTAGTTCTGATGCTGCTGCTGCCCATCTCAATAACTTTGTTGAACTTTGTGAGATGCAAAAGTATAAGGATGTATATGGAGATATTATTAAGCTCAGGATGTTTCCTTTCTCCTTGAGAGGGAAAGCTAAAGAATGGTTGCTATCCTTGCCTATAAATAGTATTGATTCTTGGACTAAGTGCAAAGATGCTTTTATTGGAAATTACTATCCTCCTGCTAAGATCATATCTATGAGAAGTGATATTATGAAATTTAAACAACTTGATAATGAACATGTTGCTCAATTTTGGAAAGAATGAAATCTTTGGTTAAGAATTGTCTCACTCATGGACTCACTGCTTGGATGATTATCAAGACTTTTTATGCAGGTTTGAGCTTATCTTCAAGAAACCTGTTGGATTTAGCTGCTGGAGGTACCTTTATGGACATCACTTTGGGTGCTGCAACAAAACTCCTTGATAATATGATGATTAATTACTATGAATGGCACACTGAGAGAGCTCCACATGGTAAGAAGGTAAATTCTGTCGAAGAAACCTCCTCTTTGAGTGATAAGATTGATGTTATTATGGCTATGCTTGTTAATGGGAAAGCTCCTTTAGATCCAAACAATGTTCCCTTAGCCTCTTTGGTTTCTCAAGAAGAGCAAGTTGATGTGAACTTCATTAGAAACAACAATTTCAACAACAATGCCTATAGGAATAATTTTGGTGGTAACAACAATTACATGCCTTATCCTCCTAATAATGGCAATACCTATGGAAACTCCTACAACAATGCTAGAAGTTCCCCCTCTGAACTTGAAGTCATGCTCAAAGACTTTATTAGTAAACAAACTATTTTCAACAAGACTGTGGAGAAAAAACTTTTAACTGTTGAGAAAAATATTTCCTCTTTGTCTGAAGCACAATCCTCCTTTGTCGGGGGGTTAACCTCGGGTAGGTCAGAGACGGGGAAAGACAGAGGTACTATCCCCGTCTAGTTTCCGAGTTACAGTCCAAGTCGGCCGAATCATGTATATGTCGGCCGATGAACGGAGGCAAGAAGCCCACGTATATGTATCAAGTAGTTACCCGGCCGAGTTACTGAGAGAATCGGCCGAGTTACCCAAGTGATCTTGATGCAGGTGAAGAACGAGCCGAGTAACACAAGGTAAGGCCGAGTGATACGAAGCTTGCAGGAGAAGGAGAAGCCCAAGGTCAAACTATAGCTGCAGGCTAGAAGGAATCAGAGCAGTGCCAAGCACAAGAGACAAGGATGCACATCGTCAGAGGGGCAGAAGGAGGTCACAGAGGTGACAGTCCTGGAGCCCGAGGCACGCAGGAGGGGGCCACTGGAGCCTTGCCTTCATTAGAAGGGCGACAGGGAAAGGAGTCCGCCGAAATACTATTTTGGGACAAGCATATTCCACGAATATGCTTGCCTCGTCAGCCCTAAGGGCACCCAAGGGACTCCTTTATAAGGGGAGGCTTGGACCCTGAGGGAGGGATCGACTCTTGAAGGACCGTTAGGCTGAGGAGATTCATCTGGTCCCTCTCTATACAGCTCAAGGAGCATTTGTAACCCACCAAGAGAGAAATAAAGATCATCACTTTGGCAGCTTGAGTGAAGAGACAGTTGCATCTTCCCTCCCCAGATCCCACTAGCATCCATTGGCCCCATACTTTAGCCTACCCATGGCATCTGCCGTGCCGCCACCACGACAGTTGGCGCCCACCGTGGGGCCAGCAGCGGTGCTAGCTGGAGTTGTGATCCGGACGGGAAACTTCGTCAACACCGGCGAGCGCGTTGTTTCTGGCTTGGTCCAGAGACTTGGTCTCTGCGACTGTGTCAGAGACAATGCAGGAAGCTTCAGGGGGAAAACTCCCCCGCACAATGGAATCTTCATCGGCCTGGGCGAGCACAGAGTCTACATCGGCGTCGACATCACCGGCATTTATCCTCACCAGGTCGTTGTTGCAGGAGAGCCACCTCGAAGCGCGGCGAGCCGTCCCTCAGGAGAGCATCATGCAGGCAGCGTCGAGGTGATGGTCGCAGCAGGAGCTCAAGCGGGAGCAGCAGTAGCCAGGTCAAGCAGAGAACCCGCCGCAGGCGCACAAGGCGCACCCAAGCAGACCACACTGCAAACCACGGAGGTAATTCCGCCAGTGACAAACCCAACCGAGCTACATGACACCACCCCAAAGGCACCAAGAGTGAGAGGGCCACCTCTGGAAAGACCAGAGAACATCCTTCAAGCGACTATATAAAACTTAACCACACCTGTAGCGCCGATACTTGATCCGGCAAATGCTCAGGCAGAGTTAGAAGAGACCAGGCAAAAGGTGCTGGTAGAAGCCAAAAAAGTATCAGCCCTGCGGGAATCCTTGAACAGGACCCTAAGGGAATATGCAAAAGCTAATAAGCTTGATATCGCACCCGAGCGGGTGGACGAACTGAGATTAAGAGGGAAGAACCTCATAAATGACATTAACAAAGAGCATGAAGCTCACAGAGCAGAATCAGGTGATTTGGGTTTGCCAAGGTACAGTACCCCAGCGAAAAACCTGAGAGCGGCAAATGCCGCAGCATTGGAGTTAGAGGGGTTAACCGGGGAAGCTCGGTAGAAACAACAAGAAAGAGTGAATGAGCTGGTGCGCATCGCAAATCAGCAAAATGAGGAAATACTCAGAACTAGCCCGGCAAGACCAGGGGCTTCACGGATGGTACATTCGGCAGGGGTAGCACCTGCTTTATCCGCGACAGTGGCATCTTCACCCGGAAACAACGCTCGAAAAGAGAAAGCAGTAACATCTGGGAAGAGGAACAAGCAAATTGTTCCATATGACCCGGCAATAGCTGGAAAGGCAAATGAGAACAGAGGCAATGCAAGCCGAGGTAACAGTGGGGAGAGAAACCACGGCCATGTGGAAAAGGACGGCGGCGGCCGAGGCAATGGGAATCTCGGCAGGAGAGAACCCGCAAGAGATAATCATGAAAACCAGACCCCGACCGAAGTAAGGAGAGAAGTGTTGCCCAACCCGCAACCAAGACATGAGCTTCGGCAGGAAAGAGAAGTGAGGCCAGCTCGCCACAATCAGATGAATGAAAGGTACAATGATGGATATTCCAAGATAGAATACGCAAACCAGGGTGGAAACAATCACTATGGGATACAGGATAGAATTTTGTACAGAGATTTGCCAGCGAGTGACGCGAGAGTAAAGTTGGATCGGCTATACCGATCCGAGTTACTGGAAGAGCAAGGTCCACCAGGTCCGACATGTTTTGGACCACGGATCATGGGCGAACCACCAGTGCCGAATTTTCAGTTAGCAAGAGGCACAAAAACGTACAACGGAAGTACCAAGCCACAAGACTGGTTGATTGATTATGCCACCGCTGTGAAGATAGCGGGTGGCAACCTAAGATGGGCAGTGCGGTATGTCCCACAGATGTTGGAAGGCCCAGCCAGGGTATGGTTGAATAATCAACCAGCTGGCAGTATCAACTGCTGGTTAGATTTCGAAGAAATGTTCGTCAGCAACTTTACCAGCACATACAAGAGACCGAATAGACCACAACAGCTGGCCATGTGCAAACAGAGGCCGAATGAAACGGATAGAGAGTTTTTAACTCGATGGTGCAACCTGAGAAACTCATGTGAGGGAGTTATCGAATCACAAGCAATCGCTTGGTTCGCGCAAGGCTGCCGCTATGCCAGCGTTTTGTGGCAACGCCTGCAAAGAGATATGCCAACCACACTGGCAGAAACTATCAGAATAGCAGACTCCTATGCATTGGGCGACCCAACCCAACCGGAATTAATGTCGGCAGATCATCGTGAGCAACAAGACCAGTACGCGAGAGAATTGGCCGGGTCATCCAGGCGTGATTTCAGAGGAAGAAGAAGAGAGGAGAGGCCGGATTATAGATATAATTCGGCCCAGGTGGCGGCAGTAGCATAAGATCAGCCGAGTCACGGAGCGACTCAACGACAGAAAAATGGACCTCAACAGTGGACATCAAGAAATGAGGGAAAAAGGCAATGGACTCCAGAGCAAAAGAAGCAATGGCAAGAGAGGCCAAAGTACACGTTCGAATCCATGTTAGATCAGCCGTGCAAATTTCACACATCAAACCCATCCAGACCAGCCAATCATACAACCCGCCAATGTGCCTGGATGAAAAATGCGATGGGGAACCCAGCAGGAGTTCAGGCTCCCCATCAGCTGCAACAGCAACATCAGCCGCAATTAACTGGAGCAAATACACAACAATTGATGCTACCGCCCCCTCCCCCTAGATACGATAACTCGGATCGGAGGGATGCAGTACATCAAGTAATGAACCAGGGCCAGGACGGAAGGATGAATCCGGCAAATACCGGACGTAATGATTACAGGGAACATCACCAGTCTTATTGTGTGTTCACAACAGAACAACAGGACAAGCAAAGTGTGCAGCGCCGGCATATGGAAGTGAATGCAGTTGTGCCGGCAGTACCAAGATACCAGCCGTGGTCTGATCAAGAGGTGACCTGGAGCATGAAAGACCACCCCAAAATAATGCCGAGTCCAGGATCATATGCACTTGTGTTAGATCCGACGTTTGTTGGACCAAGCATCAATGTAAAGTTTTCAAAAGTACTCATCGACAATGGGAGCAGTATCAACATCATGTACAAAGATACCATGCATAAACTCGGAATATCGCAGAATATGCTGCAGTCCACGAGGACAACTTTCCATGGGATAGTGCCAGGGCTTTCATGTGAGCCCATCGGTAAAGTCCGAGTGGACGTGTTATTCGGTACAAGAGATAACTGCAGAGCAGAAAACTTAGAGTTTGAAGTGGTGGATCTGGAAAGTTGTTATCATGCTCTACTCGGACGGCCCGCACTGGCCAAATTCATGAGCAGCTGTCATGTAGGTTATCTAAAGATGAAATTACCCGGACCACAAGGGGTGATAACAGTTGCAGGGGATTACAAGAAGTCAATGGAGTGTGCTTCAGCCGGGTCAAATTTGGCCGAGTCATTGGTTATAGCAAGAGAAAAGAAAAGGATTCAGGAGGTAGCAGCCCTCGCTCAGTCAGCACAGTTGAACATGCCGGCACTGGCCAACCCTCATGGCAGTGTTTCTTTTCAGCCAACTAAAGAGACGAAGAAATTTCAGATTGATGAGCAATTCCCAGAGCGCACTGTTACAATTGGTGCGGGCCTTGACGCTAAATAGGAAGGCGAGCTCACCAACTTCCTCCGTGAGAATCGGGACATATTTGCATGGTCAACTCAAGATCTGCAAGGTGTTCCGAGGGAGTTGGCTGAGCACTCTTTAAACGTCAGGCCAGGAGCAAGGCCGGTGAAGCAACCTCTCCGCCGCTTCGCCGAAGACAGGAGAAAAGTAATAGGGGATGAAATAGCTCGGCTCCTTGCGGCCGGGTTCATCATGGAGGTGCTATATCCGGATTGGTTATCAAATCCGGTGCTAGTAGAAAAGAAAAAAGATGACCCCAATGTAGCCATTGTGTGGCGAATGTGTATCGACTACACCAACCTGAACAAGGCGTGTCCGAAAGATCCTTTTCCATTGCCTAGAATAGACCAAGTCATTGACTCGACCGCTGGCTGTGAGCTGTTATCATTTGTAGATGCGTATTCTGGTTTCCACCAGATACCGTTAAATCCGGCCGATCAAATAAAGACTGCATTTATTACCCCGTACGGGGCTTATTGTTATCGCACAATGCCATTCGGCCTACGAAATGCAGGAGCAACATATCAAAGATGCATGCAAAAATGCTTACATGATCAGATAGGGGAAAATGTGCAAGTATATGTGGATGACGTAGTCATCAAAACTAAGGAGAGCAAAACCTTGCTAGAAGATATACGGCAAACTTTCGCGAACCTGAGAAGGTTCCGAATGAAGCTTAATCCAGAGAAATGCACATTTGGCGTGCCGGCAGGAAAACTACTCGGTTTCCTTGTGTCCAGCCGAGGTATCGAGGCTAATCCGACAAAAATAAGAGCAGTAGAAAGAATGGAATTGCCGAGATGTTTGAACGATGTACAAAAATTCACGGGCTGCCTGGCCTCGCTTAGTCGATTTGTATGTCGGCTAGGAGAAAAGGCGCTGCCACTCTATCAGCTGATGAGAAAGTCGGACAAATTCAGTTGGACCCCGCAGGCGGACCTTGCATTTCATGAGTTGAAAAAGATGCTTGTTACGGCACCCATTTTAGCTTCTCCATTATCGAAAGAACCTATGCTACTCTATGTGGCGGCTACCAATCGAGTAGTTAGTACTGTGGTCGTAGTGGAGCGACTTGAAGATGGTAAGTCAATTCAGAGGCCGGTGTACTATCTAAGTGAAGTATTATCCACTTCAAAGCAGAATTATCCGCACTATCAGAAGATGGCTTATGGGGTATATATGTCGGCAAAAAAGCTTAAGCATTACTTTGAAGAGCACCCCATCAAAGTAATCTGTGAGGCACCCATAGCCGACATATTGAACAACAAAGATGCAAGTGGCCGAATAGCAAAATGGGCGATCGAGTTATCACCGTATGCTCCACAATTTGATAGAAGAGATGCAATCAAATCTCAGGCTGTCGCCGACTTTCTCGTAGACTGGGCCGAGGTGCAGTATGAGCCACCTTTGCCAGATCCAAATTACTGGACAATGCATTTTGATGGCTCCAAACTAAGGAATGGTTTGGGAGCAGGAATAGTGCTGACCTCGCCTAAAAAAGATCAATTGAAATATGTACTACAAATACATTTTGCGGCGTCCAACAATGTAGCTGAATATGAAGCGCTAGTCCATGGATTAAGAGTGGCAAAAGAAATTGGTATACGCCGAATCCTATGCTACGGTGACTCGGATTTAGTAGTACAGCAAGTATCGGGCAGTTGGGACGCATTAGATGCTAATATGGCTTTATACAGATTCCACGTGCAGAAGATCAGTGGATACTTTGAAGGATGTGAATTCCACCACATACCACGAGCAGAAAATGACGCTGCCGACACATTGTCGAAATTGGGATCAACCCAGCAGTCAATTCCACCAGGTATTGCCTTGGAGCACCTCAGGAAACCATCGATAATCCCATCACCAGAATCCGAATCAATCTTTATCCCAGCAAGTTCTGCGGAAGATCACACGCCAATGGAGGTAGATCCGCAGAATGATTCGGGACCCCTAAAGAGGAGGACAGCCGAGGTAATCACAGTCAGGGAAAGAGCCGAGGTATATACGTCGGCAGAGGACATGGAGATAGACAGTGAGATCACATCAGAGAAAGTAGCACCGATATGGGCGCAACCCATACTTTCTTACCTAAAAGACGCGACGTTGCCGAGTAATGAGGTATTAGCTAGACAAACCGTAAGAAGAGCAAAAGCCTATACTATCATAAACAATGAGTTATATAAGAGAAGCGTCACAAACGTATTGCAGAAGTGCGTGAGTTCCGCAGAAGGTCAGGAAATCCTTCTAGACATACACCAAGGAGAATGTGGGCACCACGCCTCATCTCGCGCTTTGGTAGCCAAGGCATTTAGGCATGGATTTTACTGGCCAACGACGTTAAAAGAGGCAAAAGAATTAGTTAAGAAATGCAATGGATGTCAGAGATACGCTACCAGAATACATATGCCGTCGGCCGAGTTAAAAACAATACCCATCACTTGGCCATTTTCTGTATGGGGTTTAGATATGGTGGGACCATTCAAGCCGGCGCGAGGAGGAATGACCCACATATTGGTTATGGTAGACAAGTTCACAAAATGGATTGAAGTAAAACCGATTAAAAAGTGTGATGGGCACACAGTAGTGAAATTTCTCAAGGATATCATCTTGAGATACGGGTACCCGCATAGTATTATTACGGATAATGGCACAAACTTTGCAGAAGGAGCTTTCGCTAGATTTTGCCGAGAGAAGCACATAAGGCTAGATATTGCCTCCGTGGCTCACCCAGCATCCAATGGACAAGTGGAAAGGTCTAATGGACTGGTGCTATCAGGAATAAAACCACGACTTGTTGAACCTTTGCAGAGGTCGGCAGGGTGTTGGATCGAAGAAATCCCAGCCGTGTTATGGAGTCTTCAGACTACTCCAAATAGATCAACAGGTTACACTCCATTCTTTCTGGTGTACGGGGCAGAGGCCGTACTCCCAGCCGACATAATATATGACTCACCAAGAGTCGCTCAGTACACAACCTCAGAGACAAATGAGGTAGCTCGGCAAGATGCCGTAGACATGTTGGAAGAAGCCAGAGAGTTGACATTATCACTATCAGCTATTTATCAACAGAACTTGCGGCGATATCATAGCAAGAAAGTGAATCCAAGAGTATTCAAAGAAGGAGATTTGGTCCTCCGACTAGTGCAACGCACGGCCGGCATGCATAAATTATCACCCCCATGGGAAGGACCGTTCATTGTGAGCAAAGCATTGCACAACGATGCATATTATCTAATCGACGCTCAGTCCCCTGGAGAGAACAAGGCAGACAAAACTGGTGAAGAAACGAAGCGCCCCTGGAATGTGGCTTTACTTCGGCCATTCTACTCATAGCATTATATCTTAAAGTCAAAATCCAATTATGTATTCGAACCTCGGCACCCAGAGCAGTGACTCGGGGACTGCCTTGGGTTATATTTATTTCATATTATGTATTCGAACCTCGGCACCCAGAGCAGTGACTCGGGGACTGCCTTAGGTTATATTTATTTCATATTATGTATTCGAACCTCGGCACCCAGAGCAGTGACTCGGGGACTGCCTTAGGTTATATTTATTTCATATTATGTATTCGAACCTCGGCACCCAGAGCAGTTACTCGGGGACTGCCATATGTTATATTTATTTCGTTCGCGTTATGTGCTTGAACCTTGGCACCCAGAGCAGTGACTCGGAGACTGCCGCATGTTGTATTTCTTTCATGTTACGAATATAAACCTCAGCGCCCAGAGCAGTGACTCGGGGACTATCATATGATATATCAATTTCGTATTGATACCTAAACCTCGGCATCTAAAGCAGCGACTCGGGGACTACCGTATGCTACCTCAAACTTATGCTGAACGCACTCAATTTTATACTACCTCCGAAATTTGATTTATATATGGAAGTTTCGGACAGTAAACAACGATCCAGCGATTGTTACATACTTCCACAACGAAGTAGTTAACCCATGTTCAGAACAGATCAATATCATAGGTATTCAGCGCTCATGCCTGATAAGATCATAAAAAATAACGGCAAAGTTAAGCCCTAGAAGGTCAAGAAATTAAGGGCCAACGAAGCAAGAATTCGGATGAGCATCCACTTAACCAAATGTCACAACAGTACATGGCAAAAGGAATTCAAATCATACGGAGAGGTGACAAAGTTTGCGCCTACATCATACGCCCGACATACCAGGGATCGGAAATAACTTAGGCATTGTTCGTTGGAGAGGCAGCTACTTGCTCAGGTGCGGGGCACCCCGAGGTAGGAGGAACCTCGACTGAGGTCGCCTCGCCCTCCGCCGACCCAGGTGCGACTTCGGAGGTCCGGGGTTGTTCGGGAGCGTCAGTCCGTGCAGTAGAATGCCCGGTACCTTTGGAAGAGGACCGCGCATCGCCGTTACTGTCCGAGCTTGAGCTAGAGCTATCAGACGCGGCCGAATCATTTTCACCTCCCCCTTGCTCAGCTGAATCATCATCCGAGAGACCCGCAGCCACACCCTCTTGATCCGGGTCTGGGAGAAAACTCGGCCCTTCATTCCAAGTGTGCACGTCGGCGTACTCGACGAGTTGGAACGCCCGAGCTTGCCGGAGAGCAACAAAAGTGGGATCTTCAACCCAGCGGGAGCCAGTGCGCAAATTTCTCAGGATGTCAAGAGAGATGTCTTCATACCATGACATGATTACAGTAAGGGCCATGTCGGCACCAGCACGCCCAGCGGATTCTCTCCAAAGACTCAACTGCCTCTCAGATGCCATTAGCCTTGTCACCAATAACTTGACTTCGTTGATATCAGCGGCCTGCACCAAGTCCCGGCCCATAATTTTCATCGGGCCAACTGCGGCACCAACGGCAACCAAGTAGTCCTCCATTGAATATTCTGAATCAACGGTAACAGGTTCACCTCGGCGCGCGCGAGCTGCAAGGACCGCTTTAGAACTCACGGGCTTGGCCTCGGGGAAATGATCTGCGCAAAGCATGAACGTGTCAAAGGATAGCAGAGACAAAAAAGAAAAATATAATTCGGCCATGCCAAGTAGCTTACGATGAATGTAGCTCATCATTATCTGAAGATCTTTGGCCCAATCAGCCTTGCTTTTCTCAAAACGAGCAATTTCCTCGCTCAAACCCCGGGTTTTAAGTTCGGCAGCTTCAAGGAGTTCTTTGTTCTTCTGCAGATCCAGAGTCAGCCGATTCTTTTCCTCGGAAAATTCTTGGTCGACCTTCTCTAGTTCGGATTTCTGAGAGAGCTTAAGGGTATCCACTTCGGATCGCAGGCGAGCTATCTCATCATCTTTTTCTTGCAGTTGCGCCGAATGAACTGCATTTTGTTCTAAAAAAATGCAGCATCACGTCAGGCATGGGCACGCAATCTTGATGTGACACTGCGAAGTCTTGCAGCTCGGCTTTACCACAGCCGAGCGCAATAAGGAACCTTAGCATATATATTAAGAAGGAGAAGGAGTAAAATAGAAAGGAAACTAACCTTCCAGGTTCTTGATCTTCTTTTGAAGGCGAATATTGAGGTTATTAATATTACCTGTTCAACAAGAAGTAAGCCGGCATTCCGTGGACGAATACATGAGAAAGTTGGGAATAAGGAAAAGGAACTATCGACATACCAGCCTTCTTCGCCACGGGCAGAACTTTCTCGTACTTCTCTTCCAGTTTGCGGTGCGAAAAAAGCAACCCTGGAACTCGGCAGTTCGCCGGTCATGTGCAACCTGAGTAATGAGGCACAATGATAAATCAACGAGTAAAAGTTAAACCAGATCCGAGTCAAGCAGAACTTAACTCAGATCTAGGTGGCTGGATATTCAAAGCTAAATTAGATCCAAATCAAGCAAAGCTTAATTCGGCTCTAGGTGGCTGGATATTCAAAGCTAAACCAGATCCGAGTCAAGCAGGACTTAACTCAGATCTAGGTGGCTGGATATTCAAAGCTAAACCAGATCCGAGTCAAGCAGGACTTAACTCAGATCTAGGTGGCTGGATATTCAAAGCTGAACCAGATCCGAGTCAAGCAGGACTTAACTCAGATCTAGGTGGCTGGATATTCAAAGCTAAATTAGATCCGAATCAAGCAAAGCTTAATTCGGCTCTAGGTGGCTGGATATTCAAAGCTAAACCAGATCCGAGTCAAGAAGGACTAAACTCGGATCTAGATGGCTGGATATTCAAAGCTAAACTAGGTCCGAATAAAACACAACTAAACTCGGATCTAAATGGTCGGATTAACGAACCTTAGAAATAAAGTTAAGTCAAACTTCCAAGTATACAACAAGTTATTTCCTTGCAAGTTTCGGGGACTATAGCATATGGTAACATCTGAAGAATAATTTAAGACTCAGAGAAAAAATAATTACCTCATTCATCTTGTTGGTATCAATGATGAACTGGGCAGCATGGTCAAAACGGCCGCTGATGTCAGAAAGCTGAAAGGGCTGGTTGGTTGGATTACCCTCAAACTGATCAGCAGCATTCCAGTTGTTGGCGTATTCAACCAGCGCTCCAAGGCTGTTCCCACTTGCTGTCCGAGTTAAAACTTTACCCCGGGCAGGCGGTCCGACCAGGGCAGTCGCAGGGCTCTTATGAAGAGCAAGCTGGCTGCCGGAGGCCGAGGTAACGAGAACTTTAGGAGCAGCTCCCTTACGCAGCACGTCAGCAATACTCGGTTGAGAAGAGCCGGCAAGACCTTTCTGAGAAGAAGAAGTCTTGACGGCAATAGCTTTTTCCGCCTTAGAAGAGGCATCAGCAGGAAGTGGCGCCTCGGAAGTAGGGACGGAGTCCTTAGGAACAGCGGAGTATAAGGTCGCAGAGGGCGCCGGGATAACAACCTTTTCGGCCGAGGTCGGGATGGCCGTAGAAACTGCCGAAGTAGATGGAGGCTCAGTAGCAGCGCTGGGGCCCATAGAAGGGGCGGCGGGCTCGACGAAAACTTCGGAGGGCCGGTTCGAATCCAGGGCAATGGAAGGGGTCTCAGGGACATCGTGACGGACAGACGAAGTATTCGGAGCTACATGAGAAGCAGGACGAATAGGACTAGGAACCCTGGTATCATCAGCGGAAGGAGGAGATGGCGGCCGAATCGGACGGCTAGTCATACTAGGACCGCCGGGTTTAACAGAAAGAGGAGCACTGCAAAAATAAGAAAGAAGATTCGTCAGTATGAGAAACAGAAAGAGAGAAACAAGAAATATAGGCAAAAGAACTTACCCGGCGACCCCAGGCATAGTCTTGCGCCTGGGAGGGTTCGGAGCGGATTTCTTCATTCGCTTCTTAGGAACCGCCTCCGAGGCACTAGCAGGAGCCCCGCGCTTCCCCGAGGTAACGGGAGGCCGGGAAGCAATAAGCTCGGCGTCGTGGACCTGACCGGCCGGATTAGCTGGGAAAGTAGAAGCCGGAAATGCATAAGAAATAGGCGTGGCGGCAACTACCTCAAGAATTTGGACCTCGTCCGAATCACCTTCCTCATCATGCGCTGAAGTTCTGCCGCGAGCTCGAGCCGGAGCAGGATCTGACTTAGGGACGAACTCCTCGGAGTCCGGCTCACCAGTATCCGGGGTACTCCTGTCCGCAGGCCAAGGGAGCTGCAGAACTTCGGCGTCCTCGTTTTTCTGCTCTGCGAACCTCTGCCAGACGAGGAGAAAGAGAATTAGATAAACCAGTTTCTAAAGACAGGGGAATAACAGAGCAATGCTGATTAAGCTTACCTCGGGAGGCGGACGATCGCGAGTGAATGGTTTTAATCCCCAAGACCAATCCTCAGGCATCTCAGTCTTGAAGATAGCTCGGACGCGCTTATAAATAAGGTAGTTATCCAGCTCCACGGTCGAGACTCGGTTAGGGTCAAGGGGACCACTCATGTAGCACAGCTTGTGGGTCCGCTGCTGGAAGGGGCAGATCCGGCTACTAATGAAAGTTGCCATCAGGTCTTCGCCGCATAACCCGGCCCGGATCAACTCTTTAAGCCGAATCTCAAAGGCCTCGGCCAAGGCGTGAGTTTTCCTCGGATTATAGAGCCAGTTCACTTTAGAAGGTGGGCCAATTGAAAATGGAGGGAGCCGAATCTTGTCTTCCGCCCCTCTGTTCTTGACGTAGAAAAATGACTTGTGCCACTTCTTGCACGACTCCAACCCAGTGACACGAGGGAACACGGATTTCCTCCGAGGTGTTATAGACGCCGCCCCACATTGGGTGAGCAACTTCTCGGAAGGGTGCAGAGATTTGTCAGGGACAACGTTTGAGCGGATCTGGAAGAACTTCGACCAGGCATGTACTGACGGCCACAGGCCGAAGTAACCCTCCGAAGCGGGGATGAAAGCAGAAAGAGAAGCTATGGCGTTCGCAGGAAGATGATGCGGCTGAAGGCCGAAGTAATCGAGGAATTCTCTAGCGAAATCGCTAAGAGGGAGACCGAAGCCGTGGCGAAGTGAGACATGAAAACCACATACTCGCCCTCTCTGATGTCTGGAGAGGATTCGCTGCCGGGTAAACGGCAAGAAACTTCGGCGGGAATCCTTCGAGTCCGGATGAGCCATTCAATCTCACGGCGCGTGACTGAAGAGCCCTGCCACGAGCCTCGCTTGGGCCCGGAGCCAGCGTCGTCGTCCTCGACAAGAGCACCGCTAAACGAACTAGACATACGTGCGCCAGAAAGATCGCCGGAGGAAAGACTGGCGGCGGAGGGGAGTTTAGAGCTGCAAGGCCCCGTCGGAACTTTGCGCGAAAACAATGGCGAAGGAACGGAGGAACCGTCGCCCGAGCACGAAAACGGAGCAGATGAATCTAGGGAAAGAACAGGGCAAGACGACCAGAGAGGACTCACCGGCGACGGAGTCAAAGCCGCGGAGCGCGGGCAAGAAGAGTAGAACGGCGCGGCGGAATCTCCGCCGACGGAGGCTCTGGCTGGCGAGCGGCGGCGGAACTGCAAGATAACGCGCCGGCGAAAGGAAGAAGGAGAACGGAGGCGAGCGATAAGGGGAAAGGTGAATCCCGCAAACACGGTTCCCCTCTTTATAGTCAAGCCATGAACAGGGAAGTGGGATCGTGGGTGTGGCAGTTATCCGTGGGGATCGTGGGTGCAGCACGAACGCACGACGGTGAGCGGAGCCACACCAACGGCCACACACGAAGAGGGGTCGTTACAATCCCCAAGGGGAACAGCACCCGAGGCGTCGCAGCGACGGCGCAGCAGGTGCAGAATTCACTGTAGACTTGTCAGTAAGCACTGTAGAGGGACCTAAAAACTAGAAGAACAATGATAGGATGACACGTAGGACATGGCGTACGAGGGAAGGAACGAGGAGACCTCGAACGAGGACATAACTCGGAAACAAGACTAAAGAATATAATGAAGCTGATATAACCCGGCCAAAGCTATTGACAGGGCCACACCAGCTTCGGGGACTAATGTCGGGGGGTTAACCTCGGGTAGGTCAGAGACGGGGAAAGACAGAGGTACTATCCCCGTCTAGTTTCCGAGTTACAGTCCAAGTCGGCCGAATCATGTATATGTCGGCCGATGAATGGAGGCAAGAAGCCCACGTATATGTATCAAGTAGTTACCCGGCCGAGTTACTGGGAGAATCGGCCGGGTTACCCAAGTGATCTTGATGCAGGTGAAGAACGAGCCGAGTAACACAAGGTAAGGCCGAGTGATACGAAGCTTGCAGGAGAAGGAGAAGCCCAAGGTCAAACTATAGCTGCAGGCTAGAAGGAATCAGAGCAGAGCCAAGCACAAGAGACAAGGATGCACATCGTCAGAGGGGCAGAAGGAGGTCACGGAGGTGACAGTCCTGGAGCCCGAGGCACGCAGGAGGGGGCCACTGGAGCCTTGCCGTCATTAGAAGGGCGACAGGGAAAGGAGGCCGCCGAACTACTATTTTGGGACAAGCATATTCCACGAATATGCTTGCCTCGTCAGCCCTAAGGGCACCCAAGGGACTCCTTTATAAGGGGAGGCTTGGACCCTGAGGGAGGGATCGACTCTTGAAGGACCGTTAGGCTGAGGAGATTCATCTGGTCCCTCTCTATACAGCTCAAGGAGCATTTGTAACCCACCAAGAGAGAAATAAAGATCATCACTTTGGCAGCTTGAGTGAAGAGACAGTTGCATCTTCCCTCCCCAGATCCCACTAGCATCCATTGGCCCCATACTTTAGCCTACCCATGGCATCTGCCGTGCCGCCACCACGACATCCTTGATTAATAAAATGGCTGCTAAACCTGAAACCATGGAAAGTACCTTTGCTGCTACTCATGCCATACAAGTTACTATTGATGAAAATGTTAGACTATTAGCCCAACTTCATGCTAAGTGGGAAAGGGAAGCTAAAATTGATAGAAACAATAGTGTGTGCACCATCACTATAATGGATACCACTAAACCACAAGAAGCCCCTATTCCTCCTCCTACAATGCCTAAGCCTGTTGAGTCTACTACTAGTGATGCTAAGTTTGATTTTGATATATATGGTTGCAATATTTCTGAAGTGATTCTGTTCTTGCAAAAACTTGCTAGAAGTCCTGATGCTAGTGATATGCATGTTGCTTTCACCAAACACATTATAGATGCTCTTGTTAAGATTAACGAAGAGAAGTTAAAACATAAAGCTTCTATTCCTAGGAAAGTAGAAGATAGTTGGGAACCCATTATTAATGTGCAAGTGAATGACTTTGATCTCAAAGCTTCATGTGATCTTGGTTCTAGTGTCTCTATTATGCCTAGGAAGATTTATGAAATACTTGATTTGCCACCTTTGGAGGTTTGTTATTTGGATGTCCCACTTGATGATAATGCTAAGAAGAAACTCATGGGGAGTATTAATGATGTTCTCATTTTGGTTAACAATGCTTATGTCCCTGTTGATTTATTTTTTTTGGATGTTGAATACAATGCTTCTTGTCATATTACTTTGGGACGACCTTTTCTTAGAACTGTTGGTGCCATCATTGATATGAAAGAAGGCACCATTAAATATCAATTCCCATTTAAGAAAGGTATTGAACACTTCCCTATGAGGAGAGAGAAGTTGCTTTTTGCTCCTCCTTTGAAAGCAAGGTTTGATGTTAATGCTTCCTCATTTGAAAATACTTGATTTCTTGCTTCTTGTGCCTAACTTAAAGGCGTTAAAGAAAAGTACTTGTTGGGAGATAACCCAAGAGTTTCCTTGAGTCTTAGATGTTATTACATCAGTAATGACCTCTCCTTATCCTTTTTGTTTGCTTGGTGCCAAGAATGACCTCTAATGGGAGGGAAGTAAGATTTGGGGAGTTGCTGTCCCGAAACAGATTTCTGTCCTCCACCATAAAAATTCGTGAGGAGTCTCTATAAGTCGGATTGAGCTGAAAATTACGAATAAATCCCCCAGTACGTTATATAACTTTCGTTAGTTCAATACTTTTTTATTTGAGCAACAGAAGATTTTCGAAAAAATCGGTTTCTACCTGCTGGTCTGTTTTGACAGATTTCTGCCATTATTTGCATTTGCTTCTTATTGATTCCTTTTGGGGTTATTTTTGGGAAATTGAGATTGTTGAAGGAGTTGCTACAGTAGCTTGTGTTTTTAGTGAAAAGTTTTGCTGTTCTAAGGCTAAGCCCAAGGTTCTATTATCTTTTGAATACACTAATGTTGCTAATGAAGATTGTGTGAAGTTTTGTATGAAGGAAAAATTTCAGGTGTAGAGAGAGAATGATGTAATGAGATAAATAATGGACAAAAGCTCAAGCTTGGGGATGCCACCCTGGTGTCACCCCGAGAAATATCCAAGAGGTACAAGTGTCAAAGCTTGGGGATGCCCAAGGCATCCCCTTCTTCATCAATAAAAATCTTAGGTCTTTCTAGACACTTCGTTTTTATTGTTTCATGCACTATTGTGTTGTTCTTGGAACGTCTTAGTTTTCGTTTGCTTTGCTTAGTTGTTTAGTTTGCTTGAATAAAGTAGTTTGGACCCCCGTTCTTGCTGTGTTGTTTCAAATAAGTCGATTGATGTTGGAAAGGAGTAGAAAGTTCTTGCTTGAAAGTGCAAGAGGAGCTTGCATTGACTGTGACTTAGACTTTAGCATGTCATGCTAGGTGTTGTTTTGACCTTATGATTAGTGATTATTGTTGTAGCATGACTTGTTCAAAACAATTGGGATTGCTTAGTGTGCCTTGAAGGAATCATGCGTTGTTTTAGCATACAAAAGTATAGTATCATGGTATTCTCCTTTGATGTTTTGTTTGGGTTGACTTGACTCAAGCTCGCACCATGTTATGACTATGAACAAGTCACCATAGCCTCTATGATCATGTAGTCCTTGACTTGTAGTACCACTCTATGCTTTGATTAGTAATGTTTTGTCGCTCTACATGATTATGGCCATTATTGTTCTCTTAGTTGGTTGCTCTCAGTCTTTTGCTATCCTCCACTTGTATGAGTAAGCTCTACTCATTCTTCCAACTCCCAAGAAACCAAATTATTCCAAAGTGTCCACTATAAATTCCTATGCATGGTGTGTTACACCATTCCAAGTATATTCTTGTTTTTAGGTATCTTCCAATTAAAATGTATTTTATTATGTGAAAACTTAGTGATTAAAGCCCTCACGAACTTGATGGCACACTTTATATTCCTTGCCCCTAATAAACATGAACCATTGTGTCATCTATGTTGTATATGTTTGCACTTATACATTGGAATTAGCAGAACCATGCTGTCATGGGGAACGTTTTCAACATTACACTTGTACTTTGTACACAGTTGATATCATGCTCTTTTTTTATATCACTAGAATGTTATACTTAGTGATTAATTGGCTTGCAAGCAAGTGATGAGATCACTAGAATGTTATATCATGGGAACGAGAAAAGAGTTCATGTCGGTAAACGAGATCAAACTAGGTATGGAGATACCGATGATCGAATCTCAGACATGTAATATGTCGCAAGACAAAGGGACTGAGTTACATGCATAAAAGGTTCACACGATCACAAAAGTCATCGTTGAATGTGTGGGAGTCAGTACGGATCTCCAGGTCCCGCTATTGATTATTGATCAGAGAGGGGTCTCGATCATGTCTGCATTATTCGTGAACCGTAGGGTGACACACTTAAGGGATACCGACACCATCTGGAGCAAATAAGATGCCATATAAAGAATATCAAAGCGCTGCAATTATTTCAATGGAAATCGGAATTATTTTAGGTGAAATTGCTGAAACTGGTTCTGTATGTGATATTGAAATGTTGCAAGGGGTTTAATGTGAATGTTTGTTAATTAATGTAATTTAAAAATTTCTGAATAAAATAAATAAAATAGTTTTATTAAATTATAAATACATAAATTTTGGTGGATTAATGCATGTGAGTGGACATGTGAGTAGAGGTGTGATTATGTGGGTGAAAGCTCCACTCACCATAATGGAGGGAGAGGTGGGGGAACCACCATGGCTGGAGGCCATGCCCCTTGGGTTGGCCCCTCCCCTATATAAGGAGCACCTCCTCCTCCTCATTCCACACACCTCCTCGCGAAGGATCTCTCTCCCCCTTTTAGAATTTTCTCATGGTCTCATATCAACGAGATACATGTTCCCGATGGCTTTTTCTGGAAGGATTTGTTGCTTCCTCTGCTTTGGTGGAGCGAGGGCGCGGAGGTTGTCGGAATACCCGAACGTGTGTGCAATCATGGATGCACCACTACTTTGTAGTGCTAGACTTGATGGTGCTGGACCAGATGGACTTCATCACGATCTTGAGATCAGCAAGAGATCGACTATATCACCAATGAGTTCATACTCGAAAAAGCTTTTCGATCTTCGAGGGTATGTATTCTATGTATGTATATCCACCCGTTGCTTGTATCTAGATAGATGGATCTTGGTGCTTATAGTTCCTATCGTAGGATTTTTTTTTGTTTTCTATGTCGTGAACCCAACAAATTTGACATAGAAATATTGAACCATGGGGTTATCTCTTTGATACCTACGGTTCCTAAGGCTGACATCATTCAATAGTTCATACCAATATGCTTGCTAAATGTTAGTTATAAAATACCAACAAAGCTCTTAGGAAACATGCCGTGTTTGATAATTCTTAAAGTATTTGTAGATTCTCAAATTGCACTTATCAAAGACAGATATATCATGGAAGGAATTGTGGTTCTGCATGAAAAAAATCCATGAGATGAAAAGTAAGAAGATGTTTTGTGTCCTTTTCAAGATTGACTTTGAAAAATCCTATGACAAGGTCAACAGGTCCTTTCTCTATCAAACAATGAAGAAGAAAGGTATGGGTGATCTTTGGAGTGACCGGGTTATGAAAACTATCAGAGGAGGAAGAGTGACAGTTAAGGTTAATGACATTGTTGCCCTATTTTCCCACTTATTCAAGTGTCAGGCAAGGAGACCCACTTGCTCCTTTGTTCTTTGACATAGTCGATGTCCTTTCTGTTCCAAAAAAAGCTATGGAACAAGGCATCATAAAAGGGTTGGTTCCTCATTTGGTGGAAGGAGGGCTGTCCATCTTGCAATATGCAGATGACATCATTCTCCTTCTGGAAGATAGTATGGAAAATGCAAGAAATGTTAAGACCATATTGTTCATATTTCAACAGCTGCCAGGATTGAAAATAAATTTCCATAAAAGTGAAGTCTTATGTCTAGGAATTCCTGTAGAAAAAAAACATCAAATATATAGTTCTATCTTCACCTGACCAATAGAAAAGCTGCCAATTGATGAAAAAATATTGTCCAAATCACAATGGGATCCCATTGCGAAAAAACTAGGGGAAAAGTTGGCAGGATAAAAAGAAAGTCTGCTCTTTGCTAGAGATAGTCACCTTGGTTAATGCTTGTTTGAGCAACATCACATTGTATATGTTGTATTTCTTATAAGTTCCTAAAGGTATACTCTCTAAGTGGGATATTCAGAGGAAAAGGATGATATGGCATGAGCTGGATGATAGAAAAAAGATACCATCCAGACCATTTGTCTACCAAAAGGTTGTGTAGGTATAGGTGTTCTTGACTTGGAAACAATGAATGTTTGTCTGTTGTGCAAATGGCTATAGAAGTTGAAGAACACGGATGATGTTTGGCAAGAAATGTTGTACGGGAAATATCTCTCAAACAAAACTCTGTATCAAGCTAGTGATGTTCTAGGGGATCCCACTTTTGACAGAGTCTAATGAATATCAATGATATTTTCCAACAATACACAACTAGTATTGTTAATAATGGAGGAAAAACTCTTCTATGGGAGGATTGTTGGGTGAATGATTCACCACTTTCTATACAATTCCCTATGTTGTACAATCTGACATTTGACAAGAATATAACTTGAAGAAGATTAGAGATACTGACTGGGGATGTGTGAGATTCAAAAGAACACCGTGGGGGATACCGCAGAACGGTGGGAAGAGATCAAAAGAAAAGTAGATGCAATTCAGCTCAAGGGGGAGAAATATATGGTGAAATGGAACATAGGAGTTCTAGCAATTTCAAGGTGAAAGACCTATATATTCGTATAAGGTCTCAAGGGTTTTTTCACAACAAAATCATCTAGAAGATCAAGATTCTCTAAAAGTTAAAGTTTTCCTATGGATGATGCTCAAGAATAGCATCTTGACCAAGTATAACTTGTTGAAGAGGGGGCGAACCGGAAATGATCAATGCCACTTATGTGGTTACAAAAAAAGTGTGAATCATCTCCTTTTCACCTGCAAAGCTGCTAGATTTGTTTGGCAGGTGGTTGGATGTGCTCTTAACCTTTCCAAAATCCCAGTCGATGCCAATGATTTGGCTAGAGACTGAGCCAATTCCTTCCCTACAAACCAACGCAAAATGATGCTTGGTGGTGCAACGGTGTGCTAGGCCAATTGGAAAAACGAGGAATGAGGTGTGCTTTAAAAGAAAATTTCATGACGATCCTGCTAACATTGTATACATATCATGTAACATGCTTAATCCTTGGGAATCTTGTAGATAAATATAGACAGAGAAGAACTTAAGGTGGGAGTGAAGCTGATACAAGCGGTGATCTGCCAAGCTTTTTTAAGATCTCATGAATGGGCACCTATGACTGCAAGGTTGACTGGATAAAAAATTATGTCGCTTGTTGGCTTAATAATTGGATGTTGAAGTGTGCTTTTGGCTGGTTTGATCTAGTTAATCGTTTTTGGCATATTGCTGAGTGGTTTGGGGCGTCCCTGCCTTTGGGAGCGCCTTATAATTCATTGATAAATTCCATGCTTACCTTTGAGAAGTCTATTCTTCTTGTAGTTGCTTTTCTTTATTTATTTTTCTTTCTATTATTTTTTCTTTACTATATTTTGTAAAACTGGAGATTTCTTTATACGAAACCGACGAGGGAAGCTCGTTTGGTCAGAAAAAACCTGGTTGATAGAGCCATGTCTATAACCCAGCATATAAGGAGGGGGCGGTTCCCTTTCCGAATCATTCATTCAAGTACATTCATTCACGATGAGATTCTTTCGTAAGTACATCCCTTTCCTCGAAAGGGTGATCGGAATCGTGTTCGTTCATTCATAAATTAAGGAACCACCCTAGGAGCAGCTGAAGCAGTGCAGTACTGTATCATTCTTGAGCTTACTCACTCAGACGGAGCATGGCCCGCAGCCGCAGAGCATGCTCACTCAGCGGCGAGCGCGAGCATACACACACCATCTATTTCTCCGCCGAGCCTGGCCCATCGTCCCACGTGTAATGTGTGCTGACGATAATAATCCCGTTCCCCTCACGTATTAGTGGCCGCCGAGCCCACCTGTCACCCGCACACACCAGCCACAGAAAGAAGGACCTCGCACACACCTCTGAGCAGCAGATACAGCCATTAAATCCACGCGCGCATTCACGCCCGCATCCGAAAAACCGATACACCTCCGACCCACCAAAAGGCGCCCAATTAATCTCCACCCCCAACCCCTTTCTTTTTCTTCTTGCTTTCCACTACTACTCCGTATTAAAAATCCACCAGCTCCTTGCCGTAGAATTTCAGATTCGCGACCTCGTGCCTGTGATTACAATTCTTGCGGTTTTTCCCCACCACCTCGATCAACCTGGTCGGAGCTGGTATAAACAAGACCCGTGTATCAGGCGGCGGCGACGACTGCCGCCCCGATTGGCGGATTCTTCCTCCCCGGCGATGGCTCGATCGGCAATTTAGCTCCGGTCTGTGAGTCAGCTAAGCCTTTTTCTTTCACCCACTACCACTAGGGTTTCCGATTGATTGATTGATTCCTCTCGTCGAGGAAAAGCTGCAGGGAATCGTAATCTCTGTCCTTTTTTTCTCCGTCTTTTCTTCAGAATTTTTGGTGAGTTTTCTCGTGGATTCCACGGAGGAAAGCCGCGATGCAGTACCACCACCGCAGCCGCCTGCCGCCGCCGCCCCCGCCGCCGTTCGGCCGCGGCGGTGGCGCCGTGTACCCCCGCGGCGGCCACAAGCAGCTCTACGCTCCTCCTCCTCCTCCGCCCCCGCCTCGCCGGCTTCCGCTTCCTGCTGCAGCGGCGCCGCCGCCGCACCGCAGGTACGAGGTGCTCATGGAGGCCGGCCGCCTCGCGGCCGAGTACCTGGTCGCCACGGGCGTGCTCCCGCCCTCCTCCTTGCAGCGCGGAGGCGGCGACGCGTGGGCCGTCGCCCCTCCCCCTCCCCCGCCACTGCCTCAGCAGCAACAGGAACCCCCTGCGTTCTATGGCCGGAGGAGGTACGACGATGCGTACTCCACCAACCCTGCCACCCGACCTAGGCGGAACAATAGCACTAGCAGTAGTAGTAGTAGCAACAGAGATGGTTACGATTACAGCAATGGTGGTAGCTACAATGGGAGGGGGAAGAGGAAGTATGGGGAGTACAGAAGGGGACATTCGGATTGGGGGAGGGACAGGGAGCAGGAGAAAGGAAGGTTGACTTCGAATGGCCGGCGCCACCAGGAGGATAATGATGAGGAGGGTGCTCCTGGGTTTCGGAGGGATCGGCGGGGCAATGATGAGGCCAGGAGCTGCGTTACGGAGGAGCTGAGGGAACCGACACCTTTGATGGCCAAGGCTGTAATGCAGCTGGAAATGGAGGATGTCCGGTCGAACGCAGTAAGCTCCAATGGTGATGTTAGCAAGGATGCTGATGCTCAGCCGGAGGTGTGGTCTGAGAATGAGGACGGTGTCATGGAAGAGAATAAGGAATCGAGTCTAGAAACCGAAGTGGTGGACACAAATGGGGATGTGAATACCGCTTCAACTATAGCTGTTATGGAGGCAGAGACGAAGCTTCATTTGCTAGAGGGTAAGGTTGTGGAGGTGGAAGCTGAAGATAACGGCAAAGTTTTATGCGAGACTGCTGTAGACCACATTGCCTTGGATGATGACACGACTGATTTGGAAAATGGTTCGCATGTTGACACAAGTTTGCTTAAACACTGTGACTTTGCAAAAGCCCCAACGAAGCCCAGGTCAGTCCATCCACATAGAAAAGCAGCAATTGAGACAGTCGAACTAGTTTCTTCTGGAGAAGCTTCCCATGTGGTTATCGATGAAGCAGCAAATGAGAGATCATTGACTAACACCCCGTCAGACAATGGAGAAGATCAATTCTGCCAAGAAAACACTGGCTCTAGCACAGCTTGCAACAATATAATGGAACCTACGGTTCTCCAAGAAAACAAAACATCGGTTGTGACTGAGAATATGAGAGAAGACAGGAACGATGCACAGCTCCATGTTGTCCAGGAATCCAAGGAAGAAACGGATGTATCACCTTTGACAACTTCTCAAAAGGATAGCTTGATGAAAGAAAACGATTTATCTCCATTGACAGCTTCTCGAAAGGATGGCTTGATGCAAGAAACCAACCTATCTACGTTGACAGAAACTCACGAGGGTAGCGTGATCGAAGAAACCGACCTATCTCCATTGACAGCTTCTCGAAAGGATGGCTTGATGCAAGAAACCAAGCTATCTACGTTGACAGAAACTCACGAGGATAGCGTGATCGAAGAAACCGACCTATCTCCATTGACAGATTCTCACAATGATAGCTTGATTGAAGAAGCCGAACTATCTTCGTTGGCAGATCCACACAATGATAGCTTGATTGAAGAATCAGACCTATCTCCATTGACAGATTATCATGAAGTTAGATTGATGCAAGAAACTGACTTAACTCAGACAATGTCTTTGCATGAAGATAACTTAAACCTGCAGTTTAAGGAAGGAGCTCAGATTTGTGATATTGACATGCTGCCAGAAGATGTGGACTTGATTGAGTTGTCTGATCAAAAGAACACAGTTGGTGCTGAACTCTTTACTAATGCCGAGACTAAAAATAGCATCAAATTGGAAGAAGAAAAGCTGGATCAATCCAGTTCATTTATGATACATAATAATAATCCTGGGTTTGACCACTCTGTACCAGGATCTTCTGTGGAGCCACATAAACAGCTGCAAGAAGATTTTAGATCTAGGGCAGGTGATGATGTCAGTGGTACAAATGATTTATGCCAGGTTCCATTGGATAATAACTCTGTCCAAGTATTTGATATAGAAAATGATACACAAATTGAAGTTGCTGGCTTTGATTCCTCAAAAGCAAAGTGAGTTTCTTGGCCTGTAGTTATTTCCTTGTTTAAACTTTTTTGCTCATCTCATACCATGTTACAATGATCTAGGAATTACTTGGTAGCCCTTAAATATGGCTTCTGTGTTTCTCTCGCTTTTATTTCAATGTGTCAGGTAGCCTATCAAATAGTTTGCGAGCATCATGTTGTTAAAATTAGAATATCAAATGCTGTTTGTTAAGTCTGCTGCTATAGGGTTTGTACTTAAAGATATAATGTTCAAACAGGAACGAGATGATATGCTCGAGCATGGATGTCATGATGCACCCTGGTATACATACCGATGATCTTCCTGTTATTCAAGATGGTTACAATCTTGCACTTTCTGATTTCCTTGTGGCTGATATACCTTGCTACTCATCAATGCAACCTGATCTTCAAGCTAGTATGTGTACTAATGATTCAGAGGTGAGACTTCCTGGTTCTTTTAGATAGTTGTCATGTGGAGGCCCTATAGTGAAGTTCCAGTGAATATTATTTGTATTAGTCTTTTACTGCACTCTTTGAGAGGATAGCAAATTAAATTTTTTTCCCTTTCAGGGCATCCCTGGCATGGATGATCCAATATATGGGTCTCTCAGTGATATAGGTAATGGAGACTAAATTTTCTGAACACCTGATTTTTTTTTATTAATGATCACCTGATTTGCTTTAGGTCTACTTGTCCTCTCGTCTGGTTTTCCTATATTAGTTATCATTTGCATCTGTTTGTTTGCGGCAAAATGTTGTGTCCATTTTTGTGATGGTTTGGTACGATATTTTGTGCTCACTATTCTAGTAAAAAATTGCACTAATATTCTGGTATGGAAAGTTAGATGTACTCCCTCCGTGTCAAAATATAAGATGTTTTAGCTTTGTGAAGCAAATGTATCTAGACTTCTTTTAGTATGTAGGTTTATTTAGATTTGGAGTGAATCTATATACAAAAAGAAGTCTAGATTCATTTTTCTTACAAACCTAAAATGTCTTATATTTTGAAACGGAGGGAGTATATTTCATGTTATTTACTATTCCCTCCGTTTCAAAATATAAGATGTTTTAGGTTTGTGAAGAAAATGTATCTAGACTTGTTTTATTGTCTAGATTCACTCTAAACCTTAGTGAACCTACATACTAAAAATAGTGTAGATACATTTGCTTCACAAATCTAAAACATCTTACATTTTGAAACGGAGGGAGTATATTTGCACACAGCCTATTTCTAGGCCTAGGAGGCTCGAACCCGGGTGTGCTGAGCAGAACCTTGTCTCACAGGGTTTCAAATAGCCCAATAAATTGTAAACGCAGTGAGTATTTCTAACCCGGCTGTCCATGTGGAGCTTCTCATTGGGTCAAGATTTAACTTAGATTGTTATTATTAAAATCCCTCCCTCCCTGTGTTTGACCTTTTCCTATCACTTAAAATTGAGGTGATAACTTATGCCCGGTGTTACAATGAATAAACGGTGGTAGCACATACTCAAGTTACACCAAGTCAAATTCACTTTCAGTATATGAGAAAACTATCAGGTTAGAGTAATACTAAATCCAAATACACTAAGGGCTTGTTTGGTTCGGAGGAATTTTAAAGGATTTTGTCCCATAGGAAATATTCCTACATTGGTCGTTTGATTCAAAGGATTAGAATCCTTAGGAATTCCTTCAAAGGATTCATTTGCTCTCTATTTTATAGGAAAATTTTCATCCACTCCAACCTCATGTTGAAATTCCTTTACTTTTCCTGTGATTCAAACACATACTTGAAACAAATTCCTGTAGTCTTTTATTCCTGTAGGATTCAAGAGTGCATGCCACTCCAATCCTATGGTTTTCCTATTCCTATGTTTTGTGAATCCTGCGAATCAAACGAGCCCTAATTGTTCATTGCTCAACAAACACATCTACACATTGTGAGACCCTGGAAAACTTGCTTAAGATTAGAATTGCCATTTATGCCCAGTGTGCAATGATTATGGTGGGGTAATAAATGCCTGTTAACTGTTTCATCTGACTGAGCAACTTCTGAGTACTTCTGCAACGCTCTCCACTGCAAGAAAGAGATGAGATCTCTAATGGTTTTTGCATCTTGCTCAGGGATGAAATAGGACACCATCTGCCTTAGTTCCAGGCACATTAGCCCTTTAATCACTTGAATTTAAATCTCAATTTTACTTCGAAGCCTAGACCATGAACCCCTTCATAGGCCTTCTGTAGAGAATGCCAGCTTGCTGCATGCGTAATAATCTCCTACAATATTGACCCTTTTACTAGCTAGGTTATAAACCAACCTATGGGCTTTATATGACAACTTCTGTTGGCAAAAAAGAACAGAATGTTTTCACCGCTGTATAGGTGGAAATCAAACTGGGGCCTCACGCTCATGCACCCGCACTCTCCACCACCTTGAGTGTTCACGAACCATTTATACCAGCGTAGTAGTTATTAAGCTTATTATAGCAAATGTCGTACTTCTGCAGGTATATAGAAGTCACTTATGCCACATAGGATATCCATTGCCTTTGCAACTCGGTGCATATGCTTACTAAGAAAGTCCTCGGTGTTCCTAGTTTCTGTTCTGCCTGTCTTTCTTACCTATCTGGTGTATTTGTTTGAGCGATCACCAGTGTACACTTGTGTAGTAACATATGTTTAAAGAGATAATAAATCCTCATCAGATACTTAATGCCCACATGTTTACACAAATTGTCAATGCTGATGTCCTGTTTGTTTGAAACGAAATTAGGGAAGTAAGAAAAGAATATGCTTTTTCACATCTTAAAAAATTCAGACACCGACTATAAATAACTATTCCTTAAAACTGTGAAGTTCAGAGACAACTGGATCTTTCCCTTTGTTCAATATCCCATAATATAATCATGAGTAAATTCTGGCACGGAACATGCATCTGTTACAAATAACCAGATGTATAAATAAGGATCACCTCACTGCACCCGATTTACTGCCAAAATAATTATCTGAATCTAGTTCAACCTGTTGGTCTGTGGGATTTTTTTATTTCTAGGAGTGGTGTAATGTGGTGTTACTGTTAAATCTGGTTCAAGTGTTTTTTTTGGTATAAATCCATGCTCTACATTGGAATTTATTCGATAATCAAATATAGTATTCCCTCCATCCAAAATTAATTGACACAAATTTGTCTATATTTGCATGTATCTATACACTAAAACACGCTTATCTAGAAAAATCTGCGTCAATTAATTTGGGACTGAGGGGGTACATGGTATCGGTCTTAGACCTCTCTCTTGACTGGCTTCTTACTCCACCAAATTGGAGCATTCACTCTTTTAACTGATTTACAGGATCTATTTGGTATATGAAAAAGTTTGGTACATTTGCATTGGATTCTGTCAGCAAATCTTATACTCCCTCTGTCCTAAAATAAGTGACGTAGTTTTGTTTAGATATGCATGTATCTAGAGACTTAAACGTGTCTAGACAAAGTTGCATCACTTACTTTTTTTTCGGAACGGAGGGAGTATTAAGAACCAAAATGAATACCAGAACAATATTGGGGTGCTAGTGAAATGAATGGCAAACTCATACCTGGTATTCAATACCTTTACAATTACAGATTTGGGATCACTTGATAAATAGTCGCACTGGTAAATTATGCTTGTTCAATTGCTTGGTAATTTGAAAAGAGCTGCATGCTTGATTCATACTACACCCCGTCTAAACTTTGTGAACTTTTATGTCAAGAGCTGCATGCTTGATTCATACTACACCCCGTCTAAACTTTGTGAACTTTTATGTCAACTGTGCCACTAAAGATGCTGTGAGAATGACATAAACTACAACATTGGCTCATTTTTGCTCTATGCATGTGAGCCAAAATACCATGTGTTTTTTTACTAGAGATGGTAACATCCATGACTGAACCTATTTTGCATGTTATTGTTAACATTTTGTACTTATAAACGTTTGTTGGGTGACATTTTTGGTTAAATTTTCTCCTGGAGCTGAACTTTTTTTCCCACTTCGGTGTTTTCAGGTTTCCTGGATGTTTGGGGTCAGCCAACCGAGGACTTCGAGAAATTCTTCTAGTCTGTTCCGAGAGCGGAAATTATTCAGAAACATGACAAAAATAACATGTGTAGCATAGCGTAGGCAAGAATAAGAAGATTACGCCTCCTCCCAAAGAAATGGCGTATCAGTCGCAAAATAGCAATAGAAAAATTCTAGATGTTAATACTGGTTTGATGGGGGCTAGTCCCTGATTCAAAGTTGGTTTTATGTGTAGCTTGAAGCTGTAGGATAGATAGATCCTCCGCTGTTTCATTCTTGGTAATACTAGTGTGCTGTAAACCTCCCCTCATTGGATGATAAGTATCCCAAACTTTATGTTGCAGGTTGGACTTTATTTGGGCCAACAACATGTATGATCCGTTTGTAGTGATTTGTATGCAAATGGATGGTAGTGACACGTTGGGGCCTACTTGATACATTGTGTTCTACTCCCTTCATAAGTGATTCAGATTTGTCTAGATTCACATCTATTTAGACGTGTTTTAGATACACGCGAATCTAAACAAATCTAAGTCACTTATTTCCGGACAGAGTAAGTAATACATTGTGGTGTAGTAGAAATAACCAGTCATTCGCCAAAAAAAAAAAACAGTTGCCCTCAGGAGGCATGAAGAAATTATAAAATGGAGATAAGTGCTGCTAATTATTGTCCCATAAACATGTGAAATACTAGACTGGTTATGTAAAGCAGATCTACTTAGAAAAAGAAGCAGCATCTGGTAGTACTGCACAGGTAGCAACGGTGGTCAACTTTTCCTCGGTTTAAAGAAAAATGTAATCTGAATTTTTTCGTTGTCCCATAAAGATTTTGGCTTAGCTGCTAATATACAGTGCCTTGGACGCCGAATTAAAGGGAAAAAAATTGAAGAATGATTAGTTGCTACAAAAAGATTGGAAATCCATGGTCGTCTGCATACCACAGTAAATTGTCCAAGCATTATGATACCGATGGGCGCCTAATCATGCTGGATCAGCGGTTATACTTGAATTAAAATGGTACACATAAAATTTATTACTCCCTCCCTTCCATAATTCTTGTCATGTTCTAGTTCAAAACCACGACAAGAATCATAATACCGATGGCCGACAGTATTTTCTTTCCAGTTTCATAGACGGTGATGACCAGAGCAGGAATATATATATATATATATATATATATATATATATATAGAGAGAGAGAGAGAGAGAGAGAGAGAGAGCAAATCTTGAACAAAAATCCTGGTTTATTCACCAAATCTTCCATGTTCTCGAGCAACCAATGTACTATGTGCAATAGTACAAGTTATTCACCATAATACTGCCAAGAAAACAGAAGAAAACATATTCTGAACAGCAGAAATAAACCACAATGATACATCGGAACAACACACTGGACACTCGTGTGTTATCCATTATACAACGGAAGGGATCATAACACCCAGTCTAGTCTGCTCGGGATTGACCAGCACGAGATGACAAGATGATACCGACAATGAGGCCGTACAGTGCAAGCGCTTCAGCAAAGATGAGGATGAGGATCATGCCCACAAACAATTTTGGCTGCTGAGCGTTCGCCCTGGGAAGAAAGTAGTTGACATTAGAATAGCATCAGAAGATAGGTACAGTACTCAAATAATCTCGTGTATCATTCCTTGACACAGAATCGGCACAGTACTGAATTTTATTTTCCTCTTAATTTTACAGAAAGAAAGAATCATGGCCCAACTAGATCATTTATTCGCCAAACCTGATCACCACTAGACCTAAATGAAAAATGCCATAGCATAAATTATGAACCATCCAACCAACAGCAACATCTTCGGTTGCCATCATATCGCATATAGGTATGCTGAACACACTCCATTGAACACATAGACCACAAGTTTGGTTGAAATACAAGAGCAAAGGCATTGCATTAGAAGATCGAAAGTACATCAGAATCAACGCATAGCTTTGAGAATGACTGAGGGTGACTGAACTAGCGAATTATAATGACAAACCAAGAGTAGTGAAATCAGAATAATCATGGTAACTGTAATTATGAATTTTCCAAACTTATATAGCAATTGTCTGCTCCTGCTACGCTTTCAGCAGCATAAGGTACATGTCATTTGTTCAGATTTCGTGCAAGTTTGATACATACAGTTTTATTTTTAGCATAACCAAATAGCAAAAAGGGCAGCCATGTGAAACTCTCTGAATATTGAACACACTGATTTTTGTATCTTGTACTGAAACTAGTAGCATCTAGAGTGAGGATCAAGGTTTCTTGCGGTACTCTATCATTGCTAGTTCCCCAGTATGTACTATTTCTTTTACGTCTGAACAGCATGACATTGGCATTGGTCATTTGTGTATGCTCTTAAACAAAAAGGCCATGTGCATATTAATACTGTTATGTTTTCACTTTTCATGTACTTCAATCTATGTCACCCACTGTATAGCAGTGGCTCCTAACTTGTGTGAAGCTAACAGTTCTACTGCCTATTCAGAAACATATAATCGCTACATCACACTATGTGAAGAGAGCAAGAAAATTCACCCGCTAATAACACTTAGCATTATGAAAGAGACTAGCAAACGTTGCAATTATATACTAATATTAACTAACGGATATTAGAAATAACAAGAAATTGACTCTTCTATGTGGGGGACGAGATTTGGGGATCGGGATGAGGACCTGACACCAGCGTCGCCGACGATACCGATGGCCATTCCAGCGGCGAGTCCGGCGAGGCCGCACGCGAGTCCGGAGGAGAGGTGCGCGTATCCGTCGAAGAGGAAGTAGGGCTTGGCCTTGGGGTTGATCCCGGTACTGATGATGACGGCGATGATGAGACCGTAGATGCCGAGCACTCCCGCCATGACGACGGGCACGATCGACTTCATGACCAGTTCCGGTCGCATGACGCCCATTGAGGCCACCCCGACGCCGCTCTTGGCCGTGCCGTACGCCGCGCCCATGCACGAGAAGACCAGCGCCGCCGCCGCACCCAGGAACCCGAAGAAGGGCGCCGTCTCGTCGCCGCTGAACGTGGAGGTGGCCATGGCTTGGCTAAATCCGGCTTCCTTGGCCTCCTCCTTCCCTTGGAGAAGCCTAGGCGTTCGATCGAGGAGGGAGAACTGGTGTTTTTCGTGTCAGGTAATCAGGTTCGGGTCGGGGAGGAGACGATGGGTGGGGAAGAGAACACGACGGCACGACGATATGAGGAAATGACTGATCTGCCCCCTTGCTGCGTTTAGAACCTGAGATAAGAAGAGAGGCCACGGTGGTCTGTGGCAAACCGATCGGATTTTTTTCTGTACGGTAAGACCATCTGCACAACAGTACTCCCTCTGTTTAAGATTATAAGTCCCGCGCGGATAACTAGGTTGCTATTTTGAATAAAAAAATATAAATATTATAGCATAAAAATTATATCATTAGAAATTTTAAAGGTTATATTTTTTAATGATATAAATTTTGTGATATATAAGTTATATTTTATTGGTTAAATTAACAACCTAGGTATGCGCGTACGACTTATAATCCCGAACAGAGGGAGTATTTTCTAGGTCAATTATTACTCAGACGTTAGTTTTTTTGGCACCTTCAAAAGTTAAGTTGGTGGTTGGTCATTTTTTTTCGAGAATTAAGGGGAGGTCATTATGCAGAATTAGCTTATGGTGCTTGATAATTAGACGCACATACTTTGTCTAGTTTGAAGTGGTCATAATGATCCAATCGCTCGGGAAGTAGAACATTGCTGAGAAAGCAATTGGATAGATGAATCTGGTGAATGGGCTCGAAGTTCGGTCTTGTAGAGCTAGCCCGAGTCTTAGAGCTCACACCCATAGTCATGGTGTTGTTGTTGCGATGCCATGCCCACAAGGATGAAAGTTATGATGTTATTGCAGTGGAAGAGATTTCATAGAGTCAAGGAGGGCCATAGCCCCCTACTCTAGAAAAATTCTTAAATGGACCTTAATTTTTAGACTTAAGTCTAAAATATTCTTATTTTGGACCCTCAACTCTCGTTGTCCCTCCATGTGTTATTAGGGTATATAATGACACATATCTTCCCGCACAATCGCCATTTGACATCAAGATCATGTAAATTTATTGACGGAGGAAGGACAATCTAGTCTTTTTTATAGGATAGTACGACGTCGTAGATGGAAATTGTGACGATAGTGTTAGCAAATCAATTGTTTCTAGTGATTTAGTGTAGATGAGTACAATCTTTCGGCTGAATGCAATCATTTGAAGTGCTACAAAGCAAATTCTCATTGAACTCAAACACATATGCACCTACACATTCTCCTGCTACGACACCATGACCAACGTGCACAATGGCTAGCTCAAGTGCCCCTAGACAAATATATAACATCTTCAAAACTCCGGATCTCTTCCACCACCACTCTCATAGATCATGAAGTGCTATGTTGTTTGCTTACCGCACTATGTAGTGGTCTCAGAAGCAGCTTCGTGGCTTGATTAAACCAGGTGTTGTGCCCTGCATATTCTCACAATAAGTCGTGTTGGGTTGGGCGTCATTGTTGTAGGTCAATTGTACTTCCTACAGAAAAATGTTGCTGCAGGGGTATAGTGTTGTAGTTGAAAGTCATGGCGATCGGCGTCGGTGAAGAGCCGTAAATACTAACGTATCTCACGTCGTTGATTTTTATGGCGTATTCATACGTGCAAATAACGACAAGAGTGAGAAAAACTAATATGTTACCAATTTTCCAGTACCTAGCCAGGCCGTCATTGTTGGGGGGAGGGGCAATAGTGATGGTCAACCAGGATTGATTTTGCACATTTGACATGTTGCAGTCCAAAAATGTGACTTGATTCACTCATCCAGGATTGGAATTAGCCCACTTTGATCCTAACAACGTTGTAGTGCTAGCGTTACTGTCACATTCTTCACGAATTCATACTCCAACCCCATCTGATGACCAAGACTTTTGATGCTATTTGAATAAACAGATTAGTTTGTTAGAATTTTTGTACCATGGTCCTTCTTTGTTCCACGCGACACATGATGTCTTCATCCAGATATCCGATCTGCCTAGACCAATTGATATGCAATCGTCACCTGTACTGATGTTGGATCGATATATGTGAACATTAGTTGACATCTGTATGTGAATTCCATTTGTATTGGCACTCTCGGCTGGATTTTCGGCCATTATTCCTTGGGCAATAACATTACGGCTTTAGAAAACCACAAAGTGGAATAGTTCACCCCATCCGGCACCATCCCGGTTAAGTTAGATATTGTGAAAGACTGTTACAATTATTGACGGATTTCACCACATCCATTGCCACTCCGGCTCGTTATGCCTTGTAGAGCTAGCCCGAGAATTAGATCTTGCAGCCATGGTCATGGTGTTGTTGTTGACGATGACCATGACGATAAGGATGAAGGTCATGGTGTCGTTCCAGATCTTCCATAGGGCCAAGGGGGGCCATAGCCCCCTACTCTAGAAAAGTTCTTAAACTGACCTTAATTTCTAGGCTTATGTTTCAATAGTCTTATTTTAGGCCCTCAACTATTCTGAAGCAAACTGGATTTTGCTAGAAAATGCCTAGACTTGCACAACTAGCTTGCCAGGCAGACTACTAGCATACTTGCACTAAAATCTTGAACAATGATAGCTCTGAGTACAATTATTAGAAAATGAAAGTACATCTCCATGAACCTGCTAACTGGACCAGAGCATGCTCATCTGAAAGGATAGATATGTCGCCTAGAGGGGGGGTGAATAGGCAATTTCAAAACTATTACGGTTTTGGCTTGATAGAATGCGCAATTAAACTAACATTTATTTTACAAGCACTAAACCTAAATACACTAGGCTCAACTAAGTGCACCAAAACAAGTTAAGCTAAGCAAGATAGCACAAGATAAATATACCACAAGTGATAAGCAATATATAAGTACTTCAAGCTCGATGGCTATCACAAGGAAAGTAAGCTCGGGTATAGAGATAACCGAGGCATCCCGGTTAAGTTAGATATTGTAAATATTCCTGTGTTCCCTTACAAGTAAGGTACGTCACGTTGGAGAGGTGTGGGATTCCACGAAAGATTTCCCAACGCCACGAAGGCTCACCTTCTTCTATGAGTCTATCCCACGAAGGAATAGGCCCTTTCCTTATGGCTAGCTTTTCCTCCACTCCGAAGATGGCAAGCTCCACAACCACTTCACAAGCTCCACGAAGGAGAAGCCCGGGTCTCTTCATAATCTTGTACGAAGAGGACACTGCGGCACCAACCGCCAAGCCAACTAGGAGGTCACCCTCCAAGAGTAACAAGCTCACGGTCTCTCACTCGAACAAATCGTAATGGAGAGCTCAACACTTATGCAAGAATGCAAAGCAAGACCACCAAGGGTGCTCAAATCCTTCACTCTCAAATCCCACCAAAGCAACAAGTGCTAGGGAGGAATTAGAGAGGAAGAACAATGGTGGAAGTCAACAAATGACTCCAAGATCTAGATCCAATGGGTTCCCCTCACTTAGAGGAGGAATTAGTTGGTGGGGATTGTAGATCTAGATCTCCTCTTCCAAATCCCTATGCAAGAATCATAGGAGGGAAGGGGGAGGAAGCAAGCTCAAGAGGTTCAACAATGGAGGTCAATTTCATGGTCAAGAACACTTAGAAACATTGGGGGAAGAACCCCCTTTTATAGGGAAAGCTATGACCGTTAGGAGAAAACTGTGCGAATCCGGTTGAAAGTTTGGTTGGACCGGCTCCAGAACCGGATGGTCCGGTTCTCAGCCCGGAAAACCGGACTCCAGCCATGTTTGGTTACTGACCCCGGCCTCGGTTAGACTCGGAGTAACAAAACTGAAATCCTGGTTGAATCTCGGTTGAAACCCGGTTGAATCTCGGTTTTTGGGTGCTAGCACCGGACCACCCGGTCTAGGAGCCGGTTGAACCGGATCCACAACCAGGATGAAACAGACTTCACAAAAAATGCAATAACTTTTGCATCCGGACTCCAATTTTGATGATCTTGTGCTTCTTTTGACGAGGACAACAAGCTCTACAAGATAATGCAGAGAAAAATCATAGCCCAACAAAGGAGGATAGAACCAAATGAGAAGCCTCCCTAAATAAGAACCGATAAAACCTTCAAACTCGAAAACGCCATAGAAGATGCATACAGATTCCGTTTTTGATGAACTTGGGCTTGTTGAAGAGCTAGCAACAAGCTCAAGAACTTCACATGGAGAAACACCAAGAAGCAACAAAATAGGAAGATGCAAGGTATTCAAAAGATTGAGCTCCCTATGACGATGTGATCAAGTTACACAACCGAAAGCCTCTCTTGATAGTGCGGCTATCTATCCTATAACCCGGTCTCCCAACAACCACCTTGAGACCTGTAGGGATTCGTAGCATGGAAAAAAAATATTATCGCATACAAACAAACAAGCCAAGATATATCTACTAGATTGTAGCAACGAGTCGATGGAATAACTTACCCTCGAATATTCCAAAGTGTTTAATGAGAGCGTATTATCGTGGGTGATGTAGTCTTACTCTTCCCGATCTCAAGATCGCGTAGACGATCCTTCCGGCGCTGCGTTCCGGCAGCGCTCCCGCAGTCGGTCACACGTTCGGTACTCGACGAAGACCTTCCTCTCCCTTCTTCCAGCAGGCAGCGGAGGTTGTAGCACTCTCCTCGCGATTCTGGCAGCACAACGGCATGGTACCGGAAGTAGAGGGGAGATCTCGCAGGGCTTCGCCTTAAGCCGGAGCGAGTATGGTGGACTATGAGAGAGCTCCTCGGCGATCTAGGGTTTAAAAACACCAAGGAGGAGGCTTGGCCGGCGGATAGGGTTAGCTAGGCGGCGGCGGCTTGCCCTAGGGCGGCGGCGGCTGCAGGAGGGCCGGCGGCTTAGGGCTAGGGTTTGCGGGTTGAGGTGTTGGGTCTAGGAGGGGCAGCCCTGCCCCTCCTTATATAGGTGGAGGGGCGCGCCAGGGGAGGGGAGTCCCTCCCCAACTCGGTTTCCCAAGGGGGCCGGCGGTGGAGGGGAGGAACTCCTCCCCAACTCGGTTTCCACCTTCCCCTCCACTTCCCAAAATAGCCGTTTGACTTTTTAAATTGGCGTTTGACTTTTCAAACTAGGATTTGATTAAACCCTTTATTTTGTTCAGCGATGACACCTAGTACATGATGCAATCATTCCAAATTGGTATGACACATTCATGTACCCTTCCCCTTTGGAGTGTTGGACATTCCAGAACCTTCTAGAACATTCCTGATGAAAACACCGGAACCATTCTCCAACCCCGAAACAGGACTTTCCTTATATGAATCTTATTCTCCGGACCATTCCGGATCTCCTCGTGATATCCCGGATCCCATCCGAGACTCCGAACAACATTCGGTCTCTTACTCATCATTCCATAACTACTCAAACAACATCGAATCCTTAAGTGTGTCTCCCTACGGTTCGTGAATTATGCGGACATGATCGAGACACTTCTCGAACAATAACCAATAGAGGAATCTGGAAATTCATATGGTTCCCACATATTTCAACGATTACTTTGCGATCGAATGAACCACTTACATACGATACCAATTTCCCTTTGTCTCACGATAGTTTACTTATCCGAGGTTATGATCGTCGGTATCTCTGCATACCTAGTTCAACCTCGTTACTGATAAGTACTCTTTTCTCGTTCCCGTGATATGTGATCCCTTGTGAGCCAGTCACATGCTTGCAAGCTAATTGGATGACATTTCACCGAGAGGGCCCAGAGTATATCTATCCGTCATATGGATGGACAAATCCCACTCTTGATCCATGTGTTTCAACCAATACTTTCCGAACACTCAATGCCACCTTTATAGCCACCCGGTTACGGTGTGGTGTTTGATGTCATCAAAGCATCCATCCGGTAAAGGTGATATGCATGATCTCATGGTCGAAGGAATTAGGTTACTATGTATCAGAAAGCATATAGCAATTGAACTATTAAAATGACTTGATCTTTATGCTACGCTTATCTATAGGAGTATGTCCACCATATCATTCTCCTAACGATATGATCTTGTTGTTAATAACATCTCAATGTTCATGATAGGGAAACCATAATCATTTATTAACCAACAAGCTAGTAATATATATAGAGGCTTTACTAGGGACTACAATTTAAGTTTACAAATCACACACGTATTAATGTTTCCTTGTTAATACTATTATAGCATGAATGTAAACATTTATCATAAACACAAAGATATAATAATAACTACATTTATTATTGCCTCTAGGGCATATCTCCAACAGTCTCCCACTTGCACAAGAGTCATCTAATCTAGATTACATGGTAATATACCGAACACCCATGGCAGTTTGGTGCTGGTCATGTTTTGCCCTCGGGAGAGGTTTAGTCAACGGATCCGCCACATTCAGATCTGTGTGTACTTTGCAAATCTTTATGTCCCCATATTGGACATGTTCTCGAATAGCGTGAAAACGTAGCTTGATGTGCTTCAGCTTCTTGTGTGACCTTGGTTCTTGCGCATTGGCTATGGCGCCCATGTTATCACAGTAGATAGACATTGGGTCCAGCGCACTAGGAACCACACCTAGCTCTGTAATGAACTCTTTCATCCATATCGCTTCTTGTGAAGCCTCCGAAGCAGCCATGTATTCCGATTCAGTTGAAGATCTCGCCACAACGCTTTGCTTTGCACTCCTCCAGCTAACTGCTGCACCATTCAAAGTAAATACGTATCCCGATTGTGATTTAGAATCATCCGGATCGGTGTTCCAACTAGCATCGGTGTAACCATTAACAACGAGTTGTTCATCACCTCCATAAGAAAGAACCATATCCTTAGTTCTTCTCAAGTACTTAAGGATGTTTTTGACCACTGTCCAATGATCCACTCCTGGATCACTTTGATATCTGCTAGTCAAACTAACAGCATATGCAATGTCGGGTCTAGTACATAGCATGGCATACATTAGAGATCCTATGGCTGAGGCATAGGGAGTTTTACTCATCCTTTCTCTATCTTCTGCCGTTGTCGGACTTTGAGTTTTACTCAAGGTCGTATTGGGCAACCTGGGCAAGAACCCTTTCTTGCTTTCTTCCATTCCAAACCTCTTTAGAACTTTGTCCAAATATGTACTTTGTGATAATGATATTAGGCGTCTCGATCTATCTCTATAAATCTTTATGCCTAATATGTAAGCTGCTTCGCCAAGATCTTTAATTGAAAAACTGTTATTCAAATATTCCTTGACACTATTAAGAAGGTCTACATCATTCCCAATCAACAATATGTCATCTACATATAGTATTAAGAATGCTACAGAGCTCCCACTCACTTTCTTGTAAATACAAGCTTCTCCATAAGTTTGTATAAAACCAAAACTTTTGATCACCTTATCAAAACGTTGATTCCAACTTCGGGATGCTTGCTTCAATCCATAGATGGACCGTTGAAGTTTGCATACCTTGTTAGCATCTTTAGGATCGACAAAACCTTTGTGTTGCATCATATACAACTCTTCATCAATATCTCCATTGAGGAATGCTGTTTTGACATCCATCTGCCATATCTCATAATCATAATATGCAGCGATTGCTAACATAATCCTCACAGACTTTAGCTTCGCTACAGGTGAGAAAGTCTCATCGTAGTCAACTCCTTGAATTTGCCGAAACCCTTTTGCGACAAGTCGAGCTTTATAGACAGTAACATTACCATCAGCATCTGTTTTCTTCTTGAAAATCCATTTGTTCTCAACAGCCTTCCGGCCATCCGGTAAGTCCACCAAAGTCCATACTTGGTTTTCGTACATGGATCCAATCTCGGATTTCATGGCTTCTTGCCATTTATTGGAATCTGGGCGCATCATCGCTTCCTCATATGTCGTAGGGTCATCGGTGTTGTCCACCAACATGACACTCATAATGGGATTATACCAATCATGAGTGGTACGAGTTCTCGTTGACCTGCGAGGCTCTGTAGCAACTACAACCGAAGTTTCATGATCATCATCATTAGCTTCCTCTCTTATTGGTGTAGGCACCACAGGAACTTCTTCCGGTGCTGCGCTACTCGCAATTTCGAGAGAAGGTTCGACAACCTCGTCGAGTTCTACTTTCCTTCCAGTCACTTCTTTCGAGATAAATTCCTTCTGTAGAAAGGATCCATTCTTGGCAACGAAGATTTTGCCTTCGGATATATGATAGAAGGTATACCCAATAGTTTCCTTCGGGTATCCTATGAAGACGCATTTTTCCGCTTTGGGTTCAAGCTTGTCCGGCTGCAACTTCTTTACATAGGCTTCGCAACCCCAAACTTTAAGGAACGACAATTTAGGTTTCTTCCCAAACCATAATTCATACGGTGTCGTTTCAACGGATTTAGATGGTGCCCTATTTAAAGTGAATGCGGCTGTTTCTAATGCATAACCCCAAAATGATAGCGATAAATCTATAAGTGACATCATAGAACGAACCATATCTAAGAGAGTTCGATTACGACGTTCGGACACACCATTACGCTGTGGTGTTCCCGGCGGTGTCAATTGTGAAAGTATTCCGCATTTCTTCAAATGCTCGCCAAACTCGTAACTTAGATATTCACCTCCACGATCAAAACGTAGAAATTTAATCTTCTTGTTACGTTGATTCTCCACCTCACTTTGAAATTCCTTAAACTTCTCGAAAGTTTCGAACTTATGTTTCATGAAATAGATATACCCATATCTACTCAAGTCATCCGTGAAAGTAAGAACATAACGATAACCACCGCGCGATGCTACACTCATTGGACCACACACATCGGTATGTATGATTTCCAATAAGTCCGTAGCTCGCTCCATCATACCAGAAAATGGAGTCTTAGTCATTTTACCCATCAGACATGCTTCGCATCTTTCAAGTGATTCAAAATCAAGTGATTCAAGAAGTCCATCGGAATGGAGTTTCTTCATACGCTTCACTCCAATGTGACCAACACGACAGTGCCACATATAGGTCGAGTTATCGCTCGATTTCAAACGTTTAGCCTCAATGTTATTAATATGTGTATTTCCACTATCGAGATTCAATAAGAATAGACCATCTATCAAAGGTGCATGTGCATAAAACATATTACTCATATAAATCGAACAACCATTATTCTCGGACTTAAACAAGTAACCGTCTCGCAATAAACAAGATCCCGATATAATGTTCATGCTTAACGCAGGCACCAAATAACAATTATTTAAGTACAAAACTAATCCCGATGGTAGATGAAGGGGTAGTGTGCCGACCGCGATCACATCAACCTTTGATCCGTTTCCCACACACATCGTCACCTCGTTCTTCGCTAGCTTCCATTTATTCTGCAATACCTGTTTCGAGTTACAAATATGAGCAACCGAACCAGTATCAAATACCCAGGCACTACTACGAGTACTAGTGAGATACACATCAATAACATGTATATCGGATATACCTTTCTTCTTGATGTTGCCGTTCTTCAAATCTGCCAAGTACTTTGGGCAATTCCGCTTCCAGTGACCTTCTCCCTTGCAGTAAAAGCACTCAGTATCAGGCTTAGGTCCAGCCTTGGTCTTCTTCGTTGGCGTGGTCACTTTCTTACCACCCTTCTTGAAGTGTGCCTTTTGCTTAGACTTGCCTTTCTTGAATTTGGTGGTCTTATTAACCATCAACACTTGGTGCTCTTTCTTGATCTCCACTTTTGCAGATTTCAACATGGCAAAGAGTTCTGGCAACTGCTTGTTCATGTTCTGCATATTGTAGTTCATCACAAAGTTCATGTAACTTGGTGGTAGTGATTGGAGGACACGATAAATCCCCAAAGAATTAGGAATCACTATACCCAAGCTTTGAAGTTTGTTTGCGTGCCTAGACATCTTAAGCACATGCTCACTGACGGAGCTGCCCTCTTCCATCTTGTAGTTAAAGAACTTTTCAGAAGCCTCATAGCTCTCAATTGCCGCATGAGTCTCAAAGATCAATTTGAGATCACGGACAATATCATGTGGGTCTGAATTCTCAAACCTTTTCTGAAGCTCCGATTCTAAACCATACAAGATAGCACACTGACTGTGGAGTACTGAGTCTTCCGAGCGAGGTAAACATTCTTTACTTCATCGGTAGCAGTAGCTGCAGGTGGGTCACCCAGCGGTAGATCCAGCACATAGGTCAAATTACCAGCCGTGAGGACAATCCTCAAATTGCGGAACCAATCCGCGAAGTTGCTTCCATTGTTTTTCAACCTTTCTTTCTCTAGGAACGCATTAAAATTGATGGTAGGGGCCGCCATTGAACTACAACATATTTGCAATAGTTTAGAGTAAGTTTATGACAAATTGAGTTCTAATTAATAGTTAAATTAATCTAGGTGAACTCCCACTCAAAACAACATCCCTCACATTGTTTTAGTGATCACACGAACCAAATCCACCACATCAACACCGATCATCACGAGAGTTGATGTAGTTTCAATGGCGAACAATCGACACGTTCATCATATCTTCTATATGATTCATGCTTTACCTTTCGGTGATCCGTGTTCCGAGACCATGTCTGTACATTCTAGGCTCGTCAAGATCAAACCTTAGCTTTCGCATGAGCAAATCTGGCTTGCTCACGTTGTATACAGTTGCGGAATCTAACACACCCGATCATCACGTGGTGCTTCGAAACAACAAGCTTTAGAAACGGTGCTTACTAAGGATGAACACTTTAGAACTTGAAATTCATGTGCATGAGGGATCATCTTATAATGCTACCGTCGTTAACTAAGCAATACAAGATGCATAAAGGATTAACATCACATGCAATTCATAATATGTGATATGATATGGCCTTTCTTCTTTGTGCTTCTGATCTCCATCTTCAAGCACGAACATGATCTCCATCATCACCGGCATTGCATCAAGGTCAATGACGCTTCTCCATGGTTGTCGTCCACCGGCTTCAACTATTACAACTACTTTGAATATACACGCGGGTCTTAACAAAATTAAAGACAACCATATGGCTCCTGCCGGTTGCCAACTTACAATAAGGAACATTGCATACATCAAATATAATCACAATCATGGTCATATCACATCACTGCACACCCCTGCAAAAGAAAGTTAGACGCCTCTACTTTCTTTGCATGTTTTACGTGGTTTGGGGCTTTCAATAAGTGTCGTTCTAACTTACGAACAAGAACCACAACATTGATACTAGTATTGAAAATCACCCGTTGTAAATTGAATCTTAACTATGCTGGGATAAACAGGCACCCGCAAAGCCACTTATGCAATACAAGTTGCATGTCAAGCGTGGAGCAAGTCTCATGAACGATGACATGTAAGGTTAGCCCGGGCCGCTTCATCCCAACATCCCGCAAGATGCAAAGTACATAAGAAGCAATCGACAATAAAAGCATCAACGCCCACAATAACCATTGTGTTCTACTCGTGCAACAGATCTACATATAGACACGGCTCTGATACCACTCTAGGGATTCGTAGCATGGAAAACAAAAAATTTCTATCGCATACAAACAAACAAGCCAAGATCTATCTACTAGATTGTAGCAATGAGTCGATGGAACTAGATTGTAGCAATGAGTCGATGGAATAACTTACCCTTGAAGATTCCAAAGTGTTTAATGAGATCGGATTCTCGTGGGTGATGTAGTCGTACTCTTCCCGATCTCAAGATCGCGTAGACGATCCTTCCGGCGCTGCGTTCCGGCAGCGCTCCCGCAGTCGGTCACACGTTCGATACTCGACGAAGACCTTCCTCTCCCTTGTTCCAGCAGGCAGCGGAGGTTGTAGCACTCTCCTCGCGATTCCGGCAGCACAACGGCGTGGTACCGGAAGTAGAGGGGAGATCTCGCAGGGCTTCGCCTTAAGCCGGAGCGAGTATGGTGGACTATGAGAGAGCTCCTCGGCAATATAGGGTTTAGACACACCAAGGAGGAGGCTTGGCCGGCGGCTAGGATTAGCTAGGCGGCGGCGGCTTGCCCTAGGGCGACGGCGGCTGCAGGAGGGCCGGCGGCGGCTGCAGGAGGGCCGACGGCTTAGGGCTAGGGTTTGCGGGTTGAGGTATTGGGTCTAGGAGGGGCAGCCCTGCCCCTCCCGATATAGGTGGAGGGGCGCACCAGCGGAGGGGAGTCCCTCCCCAACTCGGTTTCCCAAGGGGCCGGCGGTGGTGGGGAGGAACTCGTCCCCAACTCGGTTTCCACCTTCCCCTCCACTTCCCAAAATAGCCGTTTGACTTTTCAAATTGGCGTTTGACTTTTCAAACTAGGATTTGATTAAACCCTTTATTTTGTTCAGCGATGACACCTAGTACATGATGCAATCATGCCAACTTGGTATGACACATTCATGTACCCTTCCCCTTCGGAGTGCCGGACATTCTGGAACCTTCTAGAACATTCCTGATGAAAACACCGGAACCATTCTCCAACCCCGAAACAGGACTTTCCTTATATGAATCTTATTCTCCGGACCATTTCGGATCTCCTCGTGATATCCCGGATCCCATCCGAGACTCCGAACAACATTCGGTCTCTTACTCATCATTCCATAACTACTTAAACAACGTCGAATCCTTAAGTGTGTCTCCCTACGGTTCGTGAATTATGCGGACATGATCGAGACACTTATCCGAACAATAACCAATAGAGGAATCTGGAAATTCATATGGTTCCCACATATTTAAACGATTACTTTGCGATCGAATGAACCACTTACATACGATACCAATTTCCCTTTGTCTCATGATAGTTTACTTATCCGAGGTTTTGATCGTCGGTATCTCTGCATACCTAGTTCAACCTCGTTACTGATAAGTAATCTTTTCTCGTTCCCGTGATATGTGATCCCTTGTGAGCCAGTCACATGCTTGCAAGCTAATTGGATGACATTTCACCGAGAGGGCCCAGAGTATATCTATCCGTCATATGGATGGACAAATCCCACTCTTGATCCATGTGTTTCAACCAATACTTTCTGAACACTCAATGCCACCTTTATAGCCACCCAGTTACGGTGTGGTGTTTGATGTCATCAAAGCATCCATCCGGTAAAGGTGATATGCATGATCTCTTGGTCGAAGGAATTAGGTTACTATGTATCAGAAAGCATATAGCAATTGAACTATTAAAATGACTTGATCTTTATGCTACGCTTATCTATAGGAGTATGTACACCATATCATTCTCCTAACGATATGATCTTGTTGTTAATAACATCTCAATGTTCATGATAGGGAAACCACAATCATTTATTAACCAACAAGCTAGTAATATATATAGAGGCTTTACTAGGGACTACAATTTAAGTTTACAAATCACACAAGTATTAATGTTTCCTTATTAATACTATTATAGCATGAATGTAAACATTTATCATAAACACAAAGATATAATAATAACTACATTTATTATTGCCTCCCTAAATAAGAACCGATAAAACCTTCAAACTCGAAAACGCCATATAAGATGCATACAGATTCCGTTTTTGATGAACTTGGGCTTGTTGAAGAGCTAGCAACAAGCTCAAGAACTTCACATGGAGAAACACCAAGAAGCAACAAAATAGGAAGATGCAAGGTATGCAAAATATTGAGCTCCCTATGACGATGTGATCAAGTTACACAACCGAAAGCCTCTCTTGATAGTGCGGCTATCTATCCTATAACTCGGTCTCCCAACAACCACCTTGAGACCGGTAAAAGGAAAACCTTGCAAGGCCATACCTTTGCCTTGCACATCCTGCTTGATCTTGATGACAACGCTTCAAGCTCCACCAAAGACGGAATGCAACACTTGATCATTGTTGCTTCGTGAAGACTCCTAATTTGCTCCCACATACACCACTATGGGATAGCTTCATTAATACATGTCTTCACATGTCCATTATCACCAATATGGACAGCAAGCTTCAAGCAAATGATCTTCTCAAGATGCTTATCTTGAACTTGCCCTTCTCAACCTTGATGACGATCACCACTTGATGTCATCCTCTCATGGGCTATATAATATCTTCATTTTTTGAAGCATGCCCATGGAAAGATACCTGTACCATATAGAAAACACAAAGGCACATATATAATGGGTTAGTTCATGATGCATAATTGACAAGGCTTGCCATACCACAAGACCATGTGGTACATTCTTTATACTTCATGTGTTGACCAACTTGAAATCACTCTTCACTCTTTGTATTGGTCAACCAAGTATCTTCTCGTGCTCCATCTTAATATCTTGAGGTATATAAGGAACTCTTCATTTGATTACATGCTCTAAATCTTAGTCAACCATAGCTCAACTAATGAGGCTATCATGACACCGACTTAGAGCCATATCTTGAATTCTTCTATTGAGATCACACTCTCAAGATCTTGATCATATCATATTCTTATCTTCAACTCGATGATTTTGATGCCAATACTCAAGGTCAAGGTATATTTTTATCTTCATGGCATCCATACTTGAATCCAACACATGGACTATAAGCATGACCTATGGAATATTCCTTCATATAATACTCAGTGAAAATATTAGTCCATAGGGATTGTAATTAATCACCAAAACCACACATAGGGGAAATTACCCTTTCATCATCATAACTTCATAACAGTGATCATGATCACACATATATTATAATTTACATTACTTTAATATTGTTTTAATTCAAATATATATCTCATGCTCGCGTCCGACAGTCAACGTCGGCATCTTTTTGCCCGCCTCTGGCGGTGCCCCACCTACCATGCGGTGTTTTCATAGCTCCATCAGTTCACTCACCCATACCTATGTATTGCATGAAAAGTATGGTTGCATGGAAATTTTCTACTAACTAATTTGAGCACAAGACTTTTTTTTAAAAGGAGAAGTTTTGTTATATATTATATTAGTAGTATAATCGAAATTACTTCAAGTTCCCGCACCCTCCATTTTTATGATGAAAGTGTTGAAATTTTTATAAATATAAAGATCACAAAGAATACCTGATTGGTCATTTATAGGTGGTGTCAGATACATGACAGTAAGAAGACAACCGGACTAACCACCACCAAGACAACACTAGAAATCCAACTTCTCCAAAAGCGACGCCTCCAAGAAGAAAACAACGCACAAGCACCATCATCACCTTGATTATCGATCATAGGGTTTCACCCATGAGAAAGTCCAAACTTTAAAACAATGCCTCCAACAAGATTATTGCCAGGCACAACCAACTAAGGCCAGACCTTGGGCTTTCACCCTATAAGATTAGGCTCTGAATTCCTCCTATGTTGTCGCCCCCACTCGCCCCACTTTCCGCTGTCGCTGCTCCAAGTCACAAACCACCTAGCAGAAACTTCATCATCACCAGGACTCGAACCACCCTTACTCCTCCTCAGATCTTCGGCTTCCATGCCCCTCTCCATGACTGACTTCACCGTGAGAGTAAATACATGTCCCACGATGGCAACATACTGCAGAGCTTTGCAATGCTTCCTCTGAAACCAAATGGTAAGAAAAAACATGGATGCACACGACCGAAATCCATCTGATACAGCAAACTCCAGGCATATCGTCCATCTAGAGTTTGTCAGCGGAGCACTCCAGAACTCGGCACTCCGGCCAGATCACTAACACCAGGCGACAATCAGAACATCATCATGGCTTGAGAGGGATCTTAGGACTGACACCTTTATTAGGAAGATCGGCAGCCCCACGTCGCCGCTCGCCGGCACCCAACAAGACTGGCTGCCCGATTCTCCATCGGCATGCCTAGCAGAGGAGAAGGCAGCCCGAGCCGCCATGACCGCAACCTGGCGCTTGGAAGACGATTTGTGGATATCGATGGAAGTGGCGGACACATTCTGGCCACAAGGGCCAGGATCGACCGCGCACCTGCTGAATTCTGACCAGTGGAGATCGAGGAAATCCGATCGGCAAAGATCTTGCAGGGGTAGACGTCAACGACCTCTCCACCGTCGGGAACTCCATGCCGGTATCTCCCTAGGACCATCGTCCGCCAGGACGCCCGCCACCAGCCCGACCTACGGTTGTTGCTCCGGTGGCTGCCCGCACTCCTGACGGCCACGAACCCGCTCCGCGCTACCAGCAAGGGGAGGAAGGTCCCCGCCGCCACCTTCCTTGGGGTTACGGGCTTTTCCCGAGGCGACGCGGGAGTTCTGTAGGAGGTGCAGGTCGCAGGGAAGCCACACACTGATGGCTAGCCGCAGCCACGCCGTTGGCCATGAGTGCATATAGGGTTAGTTGCGAGGGCACGCACGGGACTATAGAGCAACGGCGGAGGCAGAAACTCGGTGGAGGAGAAGGCGAGCTCAGGCCAGTGACTAGCATGACGAATGGCGGCAGAGAAGACTAGAATCATGACACCTCGCCGCATCCTCTCTGCTGCATGACTAGGGTTGCGAGCAGGATCCCGCGAAAGTCCCGCTTTTAGTTCATTTGAAAAAAGAAATATTATAATTTTTTATAAAAATTAAACTAAAAAATACCGAATAAACTAGAAGCGGGACTTTCACGTGATCTGGCTCGCAACCCTACGCATGGCCTCCCCGTTCGTGGTAGGTGACTTCTTTTCCAACAGAAAACGAGCTCGTCGAAGGAGTTCTTTGGTATGAGTTAGGCTTTAGTGGGGGTATTTTGGCCTATTTCAGCCCAGTTAACCACATGCCATCGATTCCCCTAGGGATAAGTCGGCCCACATCGGAAGTCACGAAGATCCAACGGCCAAAAACTATGATTAAGAGCGATCCAACGGTTAAGCCACTTGGCCGTGTCCTCGCAATTGTATAGAGATTTTTCTTTCGACACAAGCAATTGTAGAGAGATTAATTGCAAACATATTGATTATTGCTTATTATTCATAAAAAAAAACAAATAGATCTCCACTGTCCTCACTTTTACTCGGAGGAAGTACTAAACCGTAACATGTGGGCAATATGAGATCTGACAATAAAATACGTATCCTTCTAAAAAATACGTAGTATTATTCATCTCATACATGTATTGATGTATAGATAAAAAAAACTGTAGAGCCGCTCCAGTATGTTTGCTCATTTTTTCTCCCAAACGCAATAGCCATCGCCGTGCGCCACCGCCTGGAAGCCTTGAGGAATGAGGTGGTCGACATCGTATCTCGGACCGAGCTTGACAATGACCTTGCCATCGATCTCGGCGAGGTAAAGGTCGGCGTCGGCCTCCATGATCCGCAGCTCGCTTTCGTTGTGAATCTCATGCCGGGTCCTGATTGACACCAGGCGTTCGATCTCCTCCTTATGGCCCCAGTCGAAGAAGTGGTCGTAGAACTGGAAAATTCACATTCGGTTTTGTTACTATGAGCGAAAGGCAGCTCAGAAGTGAAGAATTGATCAAGAGATGACTCACGATGCATGGTGTCCCTGGGTGCGTGAGGATGTAGGCGTAACCCTGCATGACCCTGTCGGAGGGGAATGGCCACATGTGCTGCGTGGAGCCGGTGTCGTGGTTGTCGACGAAGGTGACGGCCTTGGCGGGCAACCGCCCAATCATGCCAGGCGCCTTGCCATCGGCGCCGCGCAGGCGCCACAGCTCGCCCTCCACGGCGACGTTGAGGATGCCCTTGGTGGTGAAGTCGAACGTGGTGGCCGGGCCGGAGGCGCCGACCCGGTTCACCCAGTTCACGAGCTCCTGCCGGTGCTCGTCCTGGTTCAGGTTGGGCTTGCCGTCCCCGCCGTAGGCCAGCGACGTCCATATCTCGGCCACGGCGAAGTCGGGCTCCGTGCCGTCGATGTACACCTTGGCGGCGTCGGCAGAGTAGCCCTTGGCGAAGTCGAGTCTCCAGGCGTCGAAGCCGACGTCGGTCTTGAGCCAGTTGAGCCAGTCGACGAGGTCCTTCTGGACGGTCGGGTTGAGGTGGTCGATGTCGGGGGCGCCCCCGAAGTCTGCGCCGGTGTCCGGGTTGCCCGTGCCGTCGGCGTAGGGCCTGTCGTCGCGGCAGATCATGTGGGGGCCCCAGTCGAGGCGCGCGTCGGGGGTGCCGCCCTCGAAGAGGCAGTAGATGCCGCGCCCGTCCTTGCGCTCGGCGGTGCGGTGGTTGATGACGATGTCGGCGATGGCCTTGACGCCCTTGCCGTGGAGCGCCTCGATGAGGGACTTGAGCTGCGCCTCGTTGCCGTACTTGGACGCGTCCAGGTCGTACAGCCGGCCCGGCATGTACCCTTGCTCGCCGACGGATTGCGACGCCGGCGGCAGCCAGACGTGCGTGACGCCCGCGGCGGCGATGTCGTCCACCTTGGTCATCAGGAGATTGTACCACCCGCCGTTCTGCTTCCACGACTCCCAGTTGAAACCCTGCCATGCATGGAGAGACGTGCCAGAGCGCTCAAAACTCAGCCCGAAACATGAGGATTCATAGAGAATGCTTGCAGAATAGAGACAAAGATCTTACCTGGAACAAGACTTGCCCGGAGGCCGAGCTGGACGACAGGCCATGGAGGACGAGGAAAAGAAACAGAGGCAAGTAGTGTTTGTTCGCCATGTTCTTCATCAGCAATAGAAGTGGAGCTCTAGCTGTTGCTTTGGTGAAGAGGACGGTTGAGGCTGATGGATTCAGCAGGTGTGTGTGGCCAGGTATTTATAGTGTGCAGCAGCATGCCGGTGGGAAACTTGGGAACCTTTTTTCAGTTCAAACGGATCAATATTATCCAAACTATTCAATCGTTCGATGAGCATTTAATTCATGAGGATAGGAATATATATGTGGCAGGAAATGATCGCGCGCCCAAATTGGTTGGTATTCCAAGGAAATAAATTAAGAAGGGGCTTTTCCAAGGAAATACCTTTTACTCGAACTTTCGGATAAGCAGATGCCATGATACATACAGACGTTGGCCAGAAACGTTATCGCGCGCGAAAGCGGATGGATGGAATGGAACTGACTCAACAGAAGAAACGGAAAGAGGATTTTCTTGCGAAAAGTACTCCAAGATGGAGGAGATGCCACCCGCTCTAGACGTCACCTGCAATGCACGTAGCGCCGTCCAGCTGCGGTTTCTACCAATGTTTCGTGCAAATTTTAGCTGTTTGGATGACTATAGAGATGTCATACACAGGCTACGGGTACGGGTGGACCTATCCCCTACCCTTACCGTCATTTAGATCTTATCCATTATCCGTACCCATATCTGTTAACAGGTATAAGTTTTTCATACTTGTTACCCAACAGGGTAAAAGGATGACCGCAGGTAAAAATATCCATGTTTACAACACATCAAATCGATAGAAAATATTACTAAAACATTATAAATATTGACACATTATAAATAGCAAAATATGGAATAGAGACGCCGCTATTCTGACAAGCAACCAATGCAAAAATATGGACTATAGCAGTCAACCCGGGAGGTGAAGCGATCTTAACTAACCTATGAGCGATCTTGGAACTAGGAAGTGCGAGCCGACCTAGCTAGCGCTAGCGCGCCTTCGACTCGTGCTAGTGTTTATAGTCGTCGCCAGGTAGTCCAATGAATTGCTGTAATTTTTATTACTTTTAGGACTCTTTGTACTACTACTGATAATTATTAATAGATCGATGGAATTTCGAAAAAAAAAAAGCAAACACGCGTAGCTTCGGCAAAGCTTTTAGATTTCCAGATTGACGGCAGCGCCTCGTCCTTATAAATTGCACCGAAGACAAAGTTATAGAATTTGGAGGAAGTGTAGAGATCAGTGCCCCATGCAAACCTTCTCTCGTCATTTTTAGTCTGAGAAAGAGCCACACCCTGCAAGATTTCTGAAAGCTGGGTGAGTTCCGTATACACTTGATTGGAGAAGGGCAGAGAAAAAAAGGAAAATGGATCAGAGGCTTGCACTAATCTTGGCCATCGAGATATCTATGTCCAAAGCATCAGAATATAATCGTGGAAAATGTTCACAAATTAGTTTATTTTCGTGCCAAAAATCTTTCCAAAAGAGTATGGTCATGCCTGCTCCAATATTACAGGACGTGATGCTTCTGTAAACTTCTACCAGGCTGAAGACATCTTTCTATCAAAATGACCCTCCGCGCGACTGTGCATGAGGAGCACTGTCAGGTGAATAAAAATATCAAACCAATTTTACCCACCGGGTATCGTCCTTGCAGTAAGCATAGCATTGTTCTGAATCTAGAAATCAATGACGCCAAGACCTTACGATTCGGTTTACAAAAAAAAAGACCATGATGCAAGTGAGTTCAGAGAGAATGAGTCTTCATCTTTGGCCCACAAACAATGACACCCAGATCAATCCGAGATTTTAAAGATCGTTTTGTGAACTTTTAAAGAGCAAATATAGTGATTAGGCAAAGTTGACAAAACTGAGTTAACCTGTTGTAATCGACCACCATTGTCCAAAAAGGATGAATTCCACCTTTTACCCTCTATTTGTTCATTTAAGACACTAATTACCCCATTTAGTAGAAGTTGTACCCGAATGTCCTATTTAAGAAAATTCTAAGCATGATTTTATTCCGTTTTAGCATTCAACACATGTTCTTAGATAAGGCTGACGTGTTAGGACGATGTGCCGCCATAAAATATGTAAAGATCGGACGATATCGTCGTCGATCATATCAACCCTTGTATGTACTAAATGTTCTATTCTTTGTTGCCATCTCGATAATTTCGAGGTTCAATCATCACCTCACACCTTGCCGAATAGATATGCATCAGAAAATGAGGGTTTAAAGTTTCCGAACATGGTAATTTAAATGAATTTTTACTACATAGGATAATTAGTGTCACAAATGCACAAACAAAGCGTAAAAAGTAGAATTCACTCGTCCAAAAAACCGAGTGGACATTACTTTATACTCTGTTTAAGAGTTTTACTAAAAAAATCGGTTCTACTTTAAGTCTTCCCATAGGAATGAACAATATGTCCAATCCCTTGCACAACATTAAGAATGCTTAAGAGCATATGTGTAATTCAAAACGAATGTGCAAAGGGCAAGTAGATATAGAAGTCAAGAATATGTGAGAAAGTGAAAGAGACCATTCAAAAGTTAAACCCAGAGTGGATGTGCGAAGTTATAAACCGTTTGAGACCTCCACACATGCTCATTCGGTTGAAACTAAAAGTTTTATATCATGTTACTAATTAATCTCCTCATTGACGAGTGGTACAAAAGGTGTGTAAGCCTTCTAATTCATCTTGCTATGCCAAAGTGCAATGGAACTCAGAAGAGGATTCAATATCTCTTACTTTAACTATATGCTGCAATGCCTCATTCTATTTTATCGACTCACGCTTCATGAACATGGTAACCTTGTCCATTAAGAAGTTATCTTGCTCGGAGACGAACAAGAGTCTAAGCTTTGCGATGTTGATGAGTGCATTTTTCAGCATACTTACCTTGCGTTTTTGCATAAGTAGCGATAGGATTTTTTATTTTATCACGCTCACGTGCCTATTTTATGCTTGTTTCATGAGGATCCTGAAATTTAAGGTGTGAAGAAATCAATTGGAGAAGTCAACTATGGGCATAAATATGCTATTTGGAGGTCATTAAAGGCTCTAGGCCAAATATTCACGCACTTGGGGAGATGTGGGAGAAAACCCCCCTTGCGAAGCCGCAGTCAGAGGCTTTAAAGACCGTCCATATGGGCATGACCCGCCTGTACGACGTGCACGTACAACACGGCATCAGAGCCGCCTCAAATACTTCTGCCCCGTGTAAACGGATCTGAGATCCGACATTTAGAGATACCATAGTTCGCAAAAAACCCACCTTCAGAAGGGATCTAAAGGGGAGATTCACATTGAGATTTCGATCCTCACTGCTACAAAGATCCTTGAAGGCTTGCACATCATCTTCATCACCATCTCCATCAACCGCTGCAACTCCACCATCACCATCGATCCTCTCATCTCCATTACATTCATCTTCTTGTATTTTCTAGACTTTGTTGTGGATTTACACGAGTATTTATCGATCCATTTGTATTCCACCCATATTACTATTATGATGTTGACTTCTTCCATGTGTGAGTTGTTTACCTTGTTCTTGGGAAGATAGAGAAATCCTAGCATGGTTATGAATTTAAATAAATATAATCTATAATTTTGTTCTTTCTTGATGTTGTGTGAAGTCGACCACATAGCATTTTTTTCAAGACAATTGAGGAAACTACCCTTGGGAATGTGATGGTGTGAAGGTTCTAAGTGACATATTACATTGGATCATTACTCATGTGTTCAAGGGAGGAATAAGAGGGGACTCACAAATCCTAGTCCATGACCATAGGGTCAACCCATAATAGCAGGGAATCACGTATCACTTGCCTAAGATTATTGTTGTGGTTATGAGAGGTGAAATATAAGATGGCTTGTCTTTGATCATCTACTTTGGAGCTTCTCCTATACATATACATGAATGACAACATAGATATATCCTAATCATAACTAAATATAATTGCTAGTAGTGGATCCAGCACTCCCTAGGAACATTTTAGCTCTATTGTAGTTCCAATTACCTTACATCCCGAACCTCTCTTTGTTTACTTGCATTACTTATTATTGATTTGTTCACACACATACTCAAACACTCTTAAAGACCCCTACTTGAGACAACTTCCAAGCACACTTTGGTAAACAGTGGTGAGAGGCATTAAGACCTTTATCTATAGCTCTTCGTGGTTCGATACTCTTATTTTGAAACTAGATACAAACGATATGTGCACTTGCAGTCATGACTCTCTTCCAATAAAAAGACGTGAAATGAAATTTGAGTGTATTCATGAAATAAGATGACGATCGGTATATTTATACTCTATGGCAACACAGGGGCATTCAACTAGTCAAACATAATATGAAAGTTGCAATCACATATGCTCATTAAATCATCAAAAGATCCACCATAAAAAGGAATTAAATATGTGACCATAATCATATAAGCCATCTCATATGGTTCTAAAACATTTACAACACAAGATATAGAGAGAGATCACGCTACTGCCACAAACCCATAATCCAGGGTGGGATACTCTCTCTTTACCACGGAGACAACAAAGATGTTGTTGGATATGCAACTAGCGGCGACTCCGGCAATGTTTCCCCCTCCAATCTTCGAAGTTCTCTCTTTTTCTCTGTTTCTGTAAGTTTTGCTGTATTTGCTACACCTCGTCGCAAGATCATGGACGAGGGTCTATATATAGATGTTTTTAGGTCAAGACGAAGACGTGGGCGTCATGATGAGGTCAATCAGACGGACGAGGGCTTCCCCACCTTCCTGTGGCATTTTGCTACTCCCCTTCGGCCCATATATGTATTCTGGTGAAATATTAGCATAAGAAACAAGTCCAGGTTCTTTTGAGTTTGCAAAGGTCCATGAAGTAAAAAATACACGATTTTTTGTTTTTCATAATTATAACCCAAATAAAGGGGTCAATGGAAAATCCAATTCGTGAAAATAACCAAAGATATACTGCAAATATGTTGAAACTTAACACAACAAACTGAAAAATTCATGTATGCACTTTACACACATCAATAACATGATCCTCTCCAACCCCTCTTACCCAAAGAAAGTAGGAATTAGGAGTGAAGATTTGTGATTAGAACATCAAGGTTAATGGACTATAGGACGGGAACCAACAAACGAAAAAGAAAGTTCCATGTATTACTTGGAAAAGGGAAAGTGGGGACTCAACATCGGAAATGAATTGGAGAGTTCGAGGTTATTGGGATGAGAAGCTCTAGATCCACCCTCTTCTTGACTGACGTCGGGAACAACGAATGTTAGGTGGAGAAGGAAGACACAAAAACTGAGCCGCTGAATCCTCCTGTGGGGAACAAATTGGAGATCTAGAAGGCTGAGTGCCTACAAACATGAACACAACCACTAGTCCATAATACACATATGGAACATGGGGACCGATCCCCTTTCCCTTACCTCTCCAACCATCAAAGCCATCGAAAAAAGGAGGAAGAAGCGTTAGACATAGGAGAGCTCAAGGACATAAGGGTGGGGTGGGGTGGGGTGGGGTGGGGTAGGGAAGAGTCTTCCAGCCTTGAATGCGGGAAGTCCTGACCTGGATATGACAACGTGCTATGCAGCATGTGAACATATTGGTTTGAAAAATTCATATGGAACTCGGGCTACACAGAGCCCTTTATTTTGAACATTTGAAAAATGAATTTCTAAGTTTATAAAAATTATGCAAAAAAATTACATGTAGGAAACTATGTAAACTTCAAGTGTGCAACTTTCAAGTTGAAAACATTTGTGTTGTAGGCTATACAAAAGGGACAAATCCACAAAATTTGAAGGACACTATTCAATCTTTCAGAACTATAATTTTATTTCTTTATGTATCCCATAATACAAATCATTTTGTATTGAAATTTTGCACAATTCAAGCATAAATCATTGCCTACACATACATACATATATATAGAGAGAGAAGTCTAAATCATGTTTTTTCAAATGTTCAAATTAAAGGTATCGTATTCATCGGTGTGATTTGAGACCAATCTCTTTTGGTTTATGGTTGTCATCTTCAGCGATACTTGTTGCTCTGGTGCTTGTTCTTTGGGGGCCTTAGGGCATCTTCATCGGGCCGACCCAAACGGTCACCCCAAACGGTTCTTTTCTGTCCGTTTGGGTCGGGCCACGGTCAGTATGGGTAGGAGGCCTGGCCTGCCCGGCCAGGCGCGCACAGCGGCCTGACCCATTTCTTTGTCTCCCACCCGTTGTCACCCGGTGACGCCCTCCCGATGGGACATTAATGGCGACGCGACGTCGGCTTCCCGCGCAGCCGGCGTTTCCCGCCTTCGTTTGCCGCGCGCACCTCGCGTCCCGCGGCGAGAAAACTTCCCGCGCATCCCAGTCCCTTTCCCACCTCTGTCGCGGTCTATAAAAGACGGCCGCCGGCACGGGGGAGACAACAAGCCCCAAACCAAGAGAAAACCAGCCGCCAAAAAAGCTCCAACAGCAATGCCTCGCCGCAAGATCGAAACATGGTCCAAGATCCGGGAGATGTGCCACGCCCGCTACCCGGACGTGGAGGTCGACGAGGTGCACCTCGAGGCCACAGTGCTGGCCCAGCGCATGGGCGATGCGCAGGTGCTGGCCTTCGAGAAGGAAGGCGAGGTCGCCGAGGGTGCGCTACAGCAGGTGGTGGAGGCGGCGGTGACGCGACTCGATTGATTGTAGAGCCTCGTTCGGAAACCCCAAGAGCAAGGTGTGATGAGCACAACAGCAAGTTTTCCCTCAGTTGTGAAACCAAGGTTATCGAACCAGTAGGAGCAAGGAAACAACTCCAAGGTGTTGCTAACAACTTGGAATCCTGCACAACACAAACTCAAGACTTTGCCCCAACTTACAGTGAGGTTGTCAATTTCACTGGTTTTCTATAAACAATGGATTAAACATATAGTGCGGAAGGTAATGATTGCTTGCAGAAAGTAAACGATAATAGTAGATGATGTATCAATGGTAAAGATTGGACCGGGGTCCACAGTTCACTGGAGGTGTTCTCCTTAAGATAAATAACATAACATGCTGGGTAACAAAATACGGCGGGGCAATTGACAGGAACTGAGCAAGGCATAACAATGCAAATACTAGACATTCATGATTCCTATGAGATTTGATTGGGCATTACAACAATATACATAGACCGCCATCCAACTGCATCTATGACTAATAATCCACCTTCAGGTCATCCTCTAAACCCCCTCCAGTATTAAGTTGCAAGCAATGGATAATTGCATTAAGCAATGTGTGTAAAGTAAATAATACAATTATTCCATGAACAAAAGATTGTTGTTTTATCTCTAGTAGCAACAACATATATACAACCTTAGAGATTTCTGTCACTTCCCTAGATTCAATAGAGGCATGAACCCACTATCGAGCATAAATACTCCCTCTTGGAGTCACTAGCATCTACTTGGCCAAGATAGCTACTAGAAATGGAGAGCGCGCAAGATCACAAACAACATAGACATGATAGAATCAATAATCAATAAGACATGATAGAATCAATAATCAATCTGACATAGTATCTCAATATCCATCGGATCCTCGTAAACACAACATGCATGATTACAAATAGATGATCTTGATTATGAACGGAGCTCACAAGATCTAAACATGATAGCACAAAGGAAGAGAAACAACCATCTAGCTACTGTATGGACCCATAGTCCATGGGTGAACTACTCACGCATCATACCAGAGGCTGGCATGGTGATGAAGAAGGCCTCCGGGATGATCTCTCCCTTCCGGCAAGGTGGCGGGAAGAGCTTCAGATCCCTCGATCTAGGAACGATGGTGGCGGCGGCTACAGACTGTTTCGTGGAGATCTGATCGGGTACTTAGGGTTTTGGCATCGGGGGGCTTTTATAGGCAAAGAGGCGAGACAGGAGGACGGCCAGGGTGCCCACACCATAGGGCGGCGCGCCCTATAGGGTGGGCCGTGTGGCCCTAGGGTGTGGCGCCCCTCCGTCTCTCATCTGGACTCCGTGTTCTCCTCGGTGAAATATTGAATTTGGCTTTAGTCCCATCCAATTCCGAGAATATTTCCTTACTAGCTTTTCTGAAACCAAAAACAGCAGAAAACAAGTAACTGGCACTATGGCGTCTTGTCAATAGGTTAGTTCCAGAAAATATATAAAAATACTTCAAAGTGTAGACAAAGCATACCAAAGTTGATACTAAACAAGCATGGAACATCAAAAATTATAGATACATTTATGACATATCAAGCATCCCCAAGCTTAACTCCCGCTCGTCCTCGAGTAGGTAAGTGATAAAAATAATATTTTTTTAGGTGACATGCACCATCATAATCTTGATCAAACCATTTGCAAAGCATTGAAAGCTGGGATCAAAGTACTCTAAACATGAGCATGAAAGATGTAGTTCTAACAATAAGACAAAGCAACTATGTTGCAACATGAAAGGATACAAACAAAGATCATGAATAACAATGCATTGAGAGACGTTTGTTTGATTCACATATAGAAAACGTAGCATAGTGGTATTCAGTTTGTCCCTCATGGAGTAGCAAAACATAAATGCATAGGACACCTTCAAAGTTCATAAGGGTGACTAGATACAAATAGTTTAAGAACAAGCAATAACAACATTATGAATCAATCAATAAGTTTTGGAACAATGCAGATAAAACTAAGAATCACAACTATGCTCTCTTAATTGGTGCATAAAGAAAGAAGGTGGGGACTAAATATAAAAGTAGGAAGAAGGGCCCTTCACAGGGAAGCAGGGATTTCAAGTTTCATAAAGAGCTTCCAAAAACTATGGTACTTATTAGCTTTTAGCTCTCATTTCTCCTATCATAAGCATCTTGAAGTGATTAAGGTTAAAGTGAAACAAATCTGGAGTATATGCTTGACAAATAATAAGTTGGCAATCTCATGTCCCTTGAGTACGAGGGCCGTTCCTTATGCTACTCAACTTTAGTCACAAGCAAGTTCTTGTCATTGTAAGTATGTGTGTATCATAGAGAACCACCTACGGGGTACCCCTTGTCCCATGACACAGGAGCTATCCCATATCAAAATGACAAGGCAACACATAGTGAGCATCTCAGTGATTCTTTTATTTACCATGAGCATGGTGCATTTTTTTCTTTTTCTCTCTCTCTTTTTTTCTATATTTTTTTCTGAGGATGCTTCATGGATTGCTCACTATGGTGATGCTGCAAGTTTCCACCATGATTAGGCATGGCTTAAGCTAGCCTCCCATGCGTTTATCTAACACATATACATAACTCCATGAACTTACAAGCTTCCTTTTATTTCACACCGCCGACATCCATAAACAAAAGATCATGATATCAACTAGGTAATATGTACATGTGTTGAAAGTGTTCCCCATGACAACATGGTTTTGCTAATTCCCAACTTATAAGTGCGAGCATATACAACAAAGATGACACAATGGTTCTAGTTTATTAGGGGCAAGAAAAATAAAGTATGCCATCCAGATCGTGAGAGCTTTAATCACTAATTTTCTCATAACAAGTTTAATTTGGAAGATAGATAAAACAAGAATGTACTTGGAATGGTGTAACACACCATGCATAGGAATTTATAGCGGACTCTTTGGAATAACTTGGTTTCTTGGGAGTTGGATGCATGAGTAGATCTTACCCAATACAAGTGGAGGCTAGCAAAAGACTAGGAGCGACCAAGTAAGAGAGCAATAATGGCCATAATCACGCAGAGCGACAAAACATTATCAGTCAAAGCATAAAGTAGTATCACAAGTCAAGAACTAAATGATCATAGATGCTAAGGTAATTGGTTCATAGTCATAACATGGTGTGAGCATGTGCCAAGTCAACCCAACCAAAGCATCAAAAGAGAATACCAGAATATTATGCTTTTGTATGCTAAAACAACACATGATTCTTTCAAGACACATTAAGCAATCTCAATTGTTTGGAACAAGTCATGCTACAGCAATAATCACTAAGCATAAGGTCAAAACAACATCTAGCATGACATGATAAAGTCTAAGCCACAGTCAAAACAAGCTCCCCTTTGTACCACTATAAGCATGAAACTTTCTAATATTTTCCAACACTAGTCAACTTATTTGAAACAACATAGCGAAAGCAGGGGTCCAACTAATTTATTTCAAGCAAATTAAACAAACTAAAACGAAAAACGAAAACTAAGACGCTCCAAGAACAACACAACAATGCATGAAACAATAAAAATGAAGTGTTTAGAAAGAGACCTGAGATTTTTATTGACGGAGAAGGGGATGCCTTGGGAATCCCCAAGCTTTGACGCTTGTACCTCTTGAATATTTCTTGGGGTGACAGGGGGCATCTCCAAGTTTGAGATTTTGTCCATTCTTCATCTCATCACATCATTCTTCCCCTACACTTGAAAATTTCCTTCATACAAAACTTCACACAATCTTTATTAGCAACATTAGTGTATTCAAAAGAATAGGCCTTTGGTTCAGTTTCAACACAAGTAAAACTTTCATTAAAACACAAGCTACTGTAGCAATTCCTTTAAAAATCTCGAGTGATCAAGAAAAGAACACAAAAAGAAACTGATAAAGAGGCAAATGCAAATAATGGCAGAAATCTGTCAAAATAGACCAACAGGTAAAAACCAATTTTTTTTAAAGACCTTATGTTGCTCAAATAGAAAAATGCTGAACTAACGAAAGTTAGAAAACAACCTGGGGTATTTACTCGGAAAATTATAGCTCAATCCGACATACAGAGATTGTTCACCAATTTTTACAGTGAAGCACAAAAATCTGTTTCGGGACAGCAACTTCCCCAAATCTTACTTCTCTCTCATTAGAGGTTATTATTGACACAAAAATCACACAAAAAGGATAAGCAAAATTAATAACTTCCAAAACTCAATAAAATTATTGGGTTATCTCCCAAGAAGTACTTTTCTTTAACGCCTTTAAGTTAGGCATAAGAAGCAAGAATCAAGTATTTTCAAATGAAGAGGCATTAAGATCAATACTCGAAATTTCTTCAACCAGGCAAGGTATCTCATCCAAATGAGTTCTAGAGTATCCTCTCTCAACACTCTTGGGTTCACTGCTTTCATCAAACTGGTTTTCAGGAACAATCCAATCAAAATTCTTTTCTAAGGCCTCATGCATTCCTACGAGTTTAAAAGGTATGGGTATTTTAATTTCCTCTCCATTGGGTTGGGTTTTGTCCAACTTTTCTAATATACCCATAACATCTACACATGAGCCTAGCATATTAAAACAATCAAAGACCTCTTTAGCTTCTTTAGCAACATCATTGAATTCCTTAAGCAAAGTTTTTAGAATAAAATCTCTCTTTTCAGTATCCTCAATATCTTTAAGTTTAAGAAACATTACTTGCATCATGGGGTTAAGGTTAACAAACCTAGCCTCCAATGTGTGAACTAAAGAAGCTGCATCAATTTCATAATTAGGATCAAGTTCTGTTAAGGATCTGTCCTTAATATCCTCATGCTTGCTAACATGATTAAAGAATTCGTCAATATTATCTTTCCTAATTATAGAATCACTACCTATTGAAAGGTATTTCAGGGTGAACTTGGGGATCAACATGGTGAGTTAGAACAAGGTGACAACTATAGAAAGAACTATTTTTTATGTTTTTTTATAAGAAAAAACAAACTAAACGAAACTAAAAAAATTGTAATTTTTTTGATAAAAAGAAGCAAGCAAAACAAAGCAAAAGAAACTAAGTAAAACAAAAACAAAGTAAAGAGAGTGGTTGTGAAAGACTCTCCTTGTGAAGCTGTCCTTAACTCCCCGGCAACGGCGCCAGAAAATGTTGACGCGCTCGGTTGATTGTAGAACCTCGTTGGGAAACCCCAACAGCAAGGTGTGATGAGCACAACATTAAATTTTTCCTCAGTTATGAAACCAAGGTTATCGAACCAGTAGGAGCAAGGAAACAACTCCAAGGTGTTGCTAACAACTTGGAATCATGCACAACACAAACTCAAGACTTTGCCCCAACTTATAGTGAGGTTGTCAATCTCACTGGTTTGCTGAAAACAAAGGATTAAATGTATAGTGTGGAAGGTAATAGTTGCTTGTAGAAAGTAAATGGTAACAGTAGATGATGTATCAGTGATAAAGATTGGACCGGGGTCCACAGTTCACTAGAGGTATTCTCCTTAAGATAGATAACATGTTGGATGAACAAATTACAGTGGGGCAATTGACAGGTTGATAAAGCATAACAATGCATATACTAGACATTATGAATCCTATGAGATTTGATTGGGCATTACAACAATATACATAGATCGTAATCCAACTGCATCTATGACTAATAATCCACCTTCAGGTTATCATCTGAACCCCTTCCAATATTAAGTTTCAAGCAACGGATAATTGCATTAAGTAATGTGTGTAAAGTAAACAATACAATTATTTCATGAACAAAACATTGTTATTTTCTCCCTAGTAGCAACAACACATCTACAACCTTAGAGATTTCTATCACTTCCCCAGATTACTAGAGGCATGAACCTACTATCGAGCATAAATACTCCCTCTTGGAGTCACAAGCATCTACTTGGCCAAGATAGCTACTAGCAACAAACAGCATGCAAGATCACAAACAACACAGACATGATAAAATCAATAATCAATCTGACATGATAGAATTGATACGTCGGAAACGTATCTATAATTTTTGATGTTCCATGCTTGTTTAGTATCCACTTTGCTATGTTTTGTCTACACTTTGAGGTATTTTTATACATTTTATGGTACTAACCTATTAACAAGATGTCACAGTGCCAGTTGCCTGTTTTCTTCTGTTTTTGGTTCCAGAAAGGCAGAAAATCAATATTCTCGGAATTGGACGGGACAAAAGCCAAAGTCATTATTTTTCCCGGACCAACACGGAACCACAAAGCAGAGACGGAGTAGGGCACCAGGGTGGCCGCACCCCCCAGGCGCGGGTAAGCCCTGGTGGCGCCTACAGGGGGTGTGGGCCCCCTGGCCCTCCACCGACCTTGCCTCCTTCGCCAATAAAAAGCCCCCGGGGAGAAAACCCTAAAGAATCCATCATACTTCCAGAATAAATCCACGAAAACCTCCATAGCGCCGCCGCCACCGAAAGGGAGATTCGGGGGACAGAAAGTCTCTATTCCGGCACCTGCCGGGAAGGGGAAGTGCCCCATCTCCATCTCCATCAATCTCCATCGGCATCTTCATCATCGTTGCTGGTTCCTATGATGAGGAGGGAGTAGTTCTTCCTCGAGGCTAAGGGCTCTACCGGTAGCTATGTGTTCATATCTCTCTCTATGCATGGTCATATTGTGATCATGAGCTTTGTAACCAAGTAGATCTACCTTGCTACTCAAGTTCATTAATAGATCTCTGCTCTCCCCATGTGTGTGAAAGTGATAGCGTGCACGCCATGGTGGCACTTAGGTTTGAGTCTACATAAATACTCTTTGTGCTTTAATAGATCTATGATTTTCCCCACGTGTGTGAAAGTGACATCGTGCATATCATGTGTGGCACTTTGGCTAGATTGAATATTTGTTATGAGTTATATTTGGAGTTGGATGTCTTTATGAAATTATGGTGTTTGTTGAAACCATCTAGCGCTCAAGGTGATAGTGTGGGGTTATCTAGATTGGGGAAGGCCCTACCGTGGATTAGAGTGTCTAACCGGAGAGTAGTATCTTGAAGAGAGGATATTTATATGAGAGAGTGTTCACTAGTGAAAACATGATCCCTAGGACTTGTTTCTAAGCATTGAAACACCGTTTGCATCTAGATCTGTTGCATGTTTGCTTGCTTCCTTCTTGTTGCCTTTAGTCTTTACCTCACCGTCAAGCTATTTTTTGGCACCGTTACCACTTGTATTTCACTATCTCTTCGCCGAACTAGTGCACCTATACACCTGACAAGTGTATTGGGTGTGTTGGGGACACAAGAGACTTCTTGTATCTTGATTGCAGGATTGCTTGAGAGGGAATACCTTTGACCACTTCCTCCCTGAGTTCGATAAACCTTGGGTAATCCACTTAAGGGAAACTTGCTGCTATTCTACAAACCTCTGCACATGGAGGCCCAACAACTGTCTATAAGAATAGAAGTGCGTAGACATCAAGCTATTTTTCTGGCGCCGTTGCCGGGGAGGTAAGGTAAAAGGTACTCACATCCTCCGGTGTGAGGGCTGGAAGTTATTTCCTTTAGATTCTGCAATTTTGTCTTTTTGTTTCTTGTTTTCACTAGTTAGGCTTAATGGAAAACAAAAAAAAATTAGAGAGCTTTGTAGTATTTATCTTGAGTTAGGACATGAAGTGTGTGAAGAGAAAATTAAAAAACCTTTTAACTTTATTTGCATGCTAATAGAAATGTTATTAGTATGAATTCTTTGGACACCATTGTTGCTAATGCTATGGGAAAGTCTAAGCTTGGGGAAGCTAGTTTTGATGAAAATGATCTTTTTAGTCCCCCAGGTTTGGAAGATAACTATTCTATTGCTTATGATGATATCAAACCTCCAATATATGATGACCACAATGATGAATATGATATTTTCAGTCCACCTACTATTGAGGAGAAAGTTAATTGTGATTACAATATGCCTCCTATATTTGATGATTATGGTGATGAGAATAATAGTGATAGCTATTTTGTTGAATTTGCTCCTACTATAATTAATAAGAATGGCTATGCTTATGTGGAGAGTAATAATCATTTTATGCATGTGGCTCATGATAAGAATATTTTATGTTATAGTTATATTGTAAATTTTATTCATGATGCTGCTCGAAGTTATTATGAGAGAGGGAAACATGGTCTTATGCATCTCAAAAATATTAAGTTTCCCCACTTTATGTTGAAATTTTTGAAGTTGCATTTGTCTTGATTCCCTATGCTTGTTGCTTTATGCTTTCATGACTTGTTTCTTTACAAGATTCCTATGCATAGGAAGTGGGCTAGACTTAAATGTGTTTTGAATTTGCTTCTTGATGCTCTCTTTTACTTCAATTCATATTTCTTATGTGAGCATCTTCTCAAACTATCATGCCTAACTTAAAGGCATTAAAGAAAAGTACTTGTTGGGAGATAACCCAAGAGTTTTCTTGAGTCTTGGAAATTATTACTTCAGTAATGACCTCTCCTTATCCTTTTTTGTTTGATTTTTGTGCCAATAATAACCTCTAATGAGAGGGAAGTAAGATTTGGGGAGTTGATGTCCTGAAATAGATTTCTGTCCTCAACCATAAAAATTCGTGAGGAGTCTCTATAAGTCAGATTGAGCTGAAAATATACGAATAAATCCCCCAGTATGTTAGATAACTTTTGTTAGTTCAACACTTTTTGATTTGAGCAACAGAAGGTCTTCGAAAAAATCGGTTTCTACATGCTGGTCTGTTTTGACAGATTTCTGCCATTATTTGCATTTGCTTCTTATTGATTACTTTTTGCATTCTCTTTTGGTGGAACTAAAACTACTCTTGGAGCTATCCCCCCCCCCCCCCGCTTCTAGGTTAGCCACGCTCCTCCTCCCGCTGTCGGCGCCGGCCGCGGCGGATCCCCACCGTCCCCCCTTCCCTATGGCTAGCGCAGGCCCCTCGTCCCCGGAGTTAGTCTCGTCGGCGCGTCCTATCATCTCGGGGCTCGGTATCTCCTTCTCGACCTCGCGTGGATCCGCATATGTGTCTCCGGCGGCGGCGGTCGCGACGGTGACGCGGCCAGTGCGCCGAGTTCAGGACATGCTTGGATGGGAGCAGCCTAAGCTCTCGCACAAGGCGGCTTGGCGTCGTCGCAAGAGGTTGCAGATGCAGCGCAGGGGGGCTGGCGCCGCCCGCAGGTCAGTTTCACCGGATATGATTGGGATATGTTTTCGATGCCTCCGGTACGGACATGCCAAGAGGGAGTGTTCCAACGACATGGTCTGTATCAGGTGTGGTGATGAAGGGCATGGATCTGGAGGTTGCAAGCGCCCCCGGAGCCCCATGTCGGAAGGATGAGCTACGACGACAGGCGTTGGCTGCGGTTGAGACGAGGCGGCGTGCGTAGGAAGGGGCTCCTCGCCGGCACACACATGCATCCTCACCGCCCGTAGCGTCCCCCCCCCCTTCGCCGCCGTGCAAGGACATCGTGGAGCGCCTGTACTGGCCTCGTCTAGAAGCAGGCAACAGGAACCAAAGGGAGGCGCTTTGTGAGCTCGTCGGTGCAGGCCCTAGGATAGGGAGGAAGCTGTTGCGTCCTCTCTAGACCTGTTCGACTTGGAGCCGCCTTGCATAGTTCGGCGCTCGCCGACCATCAACGACTTGGAGCACCGACTCCGGTTTGCGCTAGTGGCGTACGTTGGTGGTGCACTGCCGAAGGTCTCCTATGAACATGTTTCAATGGCGCTCGACAGGAAGTTGGCCATACCGCCGCGGGTGTTTTCTGTACACAATTTCATGCTGAAAGACTTCCTTCTTGTCTTCGCGACGGCGGAAGAAAGAAACAGAGTGGCGGCCCAGCCAGTGCTCAACGCCAACGGATTCTCGCTCTATTTCCAACCATGGAACAGGCAAGCTCAGGCTTCAGGAGTTACGTTGCGCACACAAGTTCATCTTGCCATTGAGGGGGTTTCTCCTCACGCTTGGGACAAGGAGGTGATTGGGATCTGCTTGTAGGGGTTCGTAGCATGGAAAACAAAAAAATTCTACCGCATACAAACAAACAAGCCAAGATCTATCTACTAGATTGTAGCAACGAGTCGATAGAATAACTCACCCTCGAAGATTCCAAAGTGTTTAACGAGAGCGGATTCTCGTGGGTGATGTAGTCGTACTCTTGCCGATCTCAAGATCGCGTAGACGATCCTTCCGGCGCTGCGTTCCGGCAGCGCTTCCGCAGTCGGTCACACGTTCGGTACTCGACGAAGACCTTCCTCTCCCTTGTTCCAGCAGGCAGCGGAGGTTGTAGCACTCTCCTCGTGTTCCGGCAGCACGACGGCGTGGTACCGGAAGTAGAGGGGAGATCTCGCAGGGCTTCGCCTTAAGCCGGAGCGAGTATGGTGGACTATGAGAGAGCCTCGGTGATCTAGGGTTTGGACGCACCAAGGATGAGGCAAGGCCGACGACTAGGGTTTGCCCTAGGCGGCGGCTTGCCCTAGGCGGCGGCAGCAGTAGGAGGTGGCAGCGCCGGTGGCTAGGAGCTAGGGTTTGCGGGGTGTGTGTTGTATCTTGGAGGGGCAGCCCTGCCCCTCCTTATATAGGTGGAGGGGGCGTGCCAAGGGGAGGGGAGTCCCTCCCCAACTCGGTCTCCAAGTGGGCCGGCGATGGAGGGAGAGGAACTCCTCCCCAAGTAGGTTTCCTACTCTCCCTCCACCAAACAAAATAGCCGTTTGACTTTTCAAATTGGCATTTGACTTTTCAAAATAGGATTTGATTTATCCCTTTATTTTGTTCAGCGATGACACCTAGTACATGATGCAACCATTCCAACTTGTTATGACACATTCATGTACCCTTCCCCTCCGGAGTGTCGGACATTCCGGAACCTTCTAGAACATTCCTGATGAAAACACCGGAACCATTCTCCAACCCCGAAACAGGACTTTCCTTATATGAATCTTATTCTCCGGACCATTCCGGATCTCCTCGTGATATCCCGGATCCCATCCGAGACTCCGAACAACATTCGGTCTCTTACTCATCATTCCATAACTACTAAACAACGTCGAATCCTTAAGTCTGTCTCCCTACGGTTTGTGAATTATGCGGACATGGTCGAGACACTTCTCTAAACAATAACCAATAGAGGAATCTGGAAATTCATATGGCTCCCACATATTTCTATGATTACTTTGCGATCGAATAACCACTTACATACGATACCAATTTCCCTTTGTCTCACGATAGTTTACTTATCCGAGGTTTTGATCATCGGTATCTCTGCATACCTAGTTCAACCTCGTTACTGATAAGTACTCTTTTCTCGTTCCCGTGATATGTGATCCCTTGTGAGCCAATCACATGCTTGCAAGCTAACTGGATGACATTCCACCGAGAGGGCCCAGAGTATATCTATCCGTCATATGGATGGACAAATCCCACTCTTGATCCATGTGTCTCAACCAATACTTTCCGAACACTCAATGCCACCTTTATAGCCACCCAGTTACGGTGTGGTGTTTGATGTCATCAAAGCATCCTTCCGGTGATGGTGATAAGCATGATCTCATGGTCGAAGGAATTAGGTTACTATGTATCAGAAAGCATATAGCAATTGAACTATTAAAATGACTTGATCTTTATGCTACGCTTATCTATAGGAGTATGTCCATCATACCATTCTCCTAATGATATGATCTTGTTGTTAATAACATCATAATGTTCATGATAGGGAAACCACAATCATTTATTAACCAACAAGCTAGTATTATAAAGAGGCTTTACTAGGGACTCTAATTTAGTTTACAAATCACACAAGTATTAATGTTTCCTTGTTAATACTATTATAGCATGAATGTAAACATTTATCATAAACACAAAGATATAATAATAACTACATTTATTATTGCCTCTAGGGCATATCTCTAACAGTCTCCCACTTGCACTAGAGTCAACTAATCTAGATTACATGGTAATATACCGAACACCCATGGCAGTTTGGTGTTGGTCATGTTTTGCCCTCGGGAGAGGTTTAGTCAACGGATCCACCACATTCAGATCTGTGTGTACTTTGCAAATCTTTATGTCCCCATCTTGTACATGTTCTCGAATAGCGTGAAAATGTAGCTTGATGTGCTTCAGCTTCTTGTGTGACCTTGGTTCTTGCGCATTGGCTATGGCTCCCATGTTATCACAATAGATAGACATTGGGTCCAACGCACTTGGAACCACACCGAGCTCTGTAATGAACTCTTTCATCCATATCGCTTCTTGTGAAGCCTCCGTAGCAGCCATGTATTCCGATTCAGTTGAAGATCTCGCCACAGCGCTTTGCTTTGCACTCCTCCAGCTAACTGCTGCACCATTCAAAGTAAATACGTATCCATATTGTGATTTAGAATCATCCGGATCGGTGTTCCAACTAGCATCGGTGTAACCATTAACAACGAGTTGTTCATCACCTCCATAAGAAAGAACCATATCCTTAGTTCTTCTTAAGTACTTCAGGATGTTTTTGACCGCTGTCCAATGATCCAGTCCTGGATCACTTTGATATCTGCTAGTCAAACTAACAACATATGCAATGTCGGGTCTAGTACATAGCATGGCATACATTAGAGATCCTATGGCTGAGGCATAGGGAGTCTTACTCATCCTCTCTGTATCTTCTGCTGTTGTCGGACTTTGAGTTTTACTCAACATCGTATTGGGCAACATGGGCAAGAACCCTTTCTTGCTATCTTCCATTCCAAACCTCTTTAGAACTTTGTCCAAATATGTACTTTGTGACAATGATATTAGACGTCTCGATCTATCTCTATAAATCTTTATGCCCAATATGTAAGCTGCTTCGCCAAGATCTTTCATTGAAAAACTATTATTCAAATATTCCTTGACACTATTAAGAAGGTCTACATCATTCCCAATCAACAATATGTCATCTACATATAGTATTAAGAATGCTACAGAGCTCCCACTCACTTTCTTGTAAATACAAGCTTCTCCATAAGTTTGTATAAAGCCAAAACTTTTGATCACCTTATCAAAACGTTGATTCCAACTTCGGGATGCTTGCTTCAATCCATATATGGACCGTTGAAGTTTGCATACCTTGTTAGCCTCTTTAGGATCGACAAAACCTTTGGGTTGCATCATATACAACTCCTCATCAATGTCTCCATTGAGGCACGTTGTTTTGACATCCATCTGCCATATCTCATAATCGTAATATACAACGATTGCTAACATAATCCTCATAGACTTTAGCGTCGCTACTGGTGAGAAAGTCTCATCGTAGTCAACTCCTTGAATTTGTCGAAACCCTTTTGCGACAAGTCGAGCTTTATAGACAGTAACATTACCATCAGCATTTGTTTTCTTCTTGAAAACCCATTTGTTCTCGACAGCCTTCCGACCATCCGGTAAGTCCACCAAAGTCCATACTTGGTTTTCGTACATGGATCCAATCTCGGATTTCATGGCTTCTTGCCATTTATTGGAATCTGGGCTCATCATCGCTTCCTCATATGTCGCAGGGTCATCAGTGTTGTCCACCAACATGACACTCATAACGGGATCATACCAATCAGGAGTGGTACGAGTTCTCGTTGACCTGCGAGGCTCTGTAGCAACTACGACCGAAGTTTCATGATCATCATCATTAGCTTCCTCTCTTATTGGTGCAGGCACCACAGGAACTTCTTCCGGTGCTGCGCTACTCGCAATTTCGAGAGAAGGTTCGACAACCTCCTCGAGTTCTACTTTCCTTCCAGTCACTTCTTTCGAGAGAAATTCCTTCTCTAGAAAGGATCCATTCTTGGCAACGAAGACTTTGCCTTCAGATCTATGATAGAAGGTATATCCAATAGTTTCCTTTGGATATCCTATGAAGACGCATTTTTCCGCTTTGGGTTCAAGCTTGTCCGGTTGTAACTTCTTTACATAGGCTTCGCAACCCCAAACTTTAAGGAACGACAATTTAGGTTTCTTCCCAAACCATAATTCATACGGTGTCGTTTCAACGGATTTAGATGGTGCCCTATTTAAAGTGAATGCGGCTGTTTCTAATGCATAACCCCAAAATGATAGCGATAAATCTATAAGTGACATCATAGAACGAACCATATCTAAGAGAGTTCGATTAGGACGTTCAGACACACCATTATGCTGTGGTGTTCCCGGCGGTGTCAATTGTGAAAGTATTCCGCATTTCTTCAAATGCTCGCCAAACTCGTAACTTAGATATTCACCTCCATGATCAAAACGTAGAAATTTAATCTTCTTGTTACGTTGATTCTCAACCTCACTTTGAAATTCCTTAAACTTCTCGAAAGTTTCGGACTTATGTTTCATGAAATAGATATACCCATATCTACTGAAGTCATCCGTGAAGGTAAGAACATAACGATAACCACCACGCGATGCTACACTCATTGGACCACACACATCGGTATGTATGATTTCCAATAAGTTCGTAGCTCGCTCCATCATAACAGAAAATGGAGTCTTAGTCATTTTACCCATCAGACATGCTTCGAATCGAAATCAAGTGATTCAAGAAGTCCATCGGAATGGAGTTTCTTCATACACTTCACTCCAATGTGACCAAGACGACAGTGCCACATATAGGTTAAGTTATCTCTCGATTTCAAACGTTTAGCTTCAATGTTATTAATATGTGTATTTCCACTATCGAGATTCAATAAGAATAGACCATCTATCAAAGGTGCATGTGCATAAAACATATTACTCATATAAATCGAACAACCATTATTCTCGGACTTAAACAAGTAACCGTCTCGCAATAAACAAGATCCCGATATAATGTTCATGCTTAACGCAGGCACCAAATAACAATTATTTAAGTATAAAACTAATCCCGATGGTAGATGAAGAGGTAGCGTGCCGACCGCAATCACATCAACCTTTGATCCATTTCCCACGTGCATCGTCACCTCGTTCTCCGCTAGCTTCCGTTTATTCTACAGCACCTGTTTCGAGTTACAAATATGAGCAACCGAACCAGTATCAAATACCCAGGCACTACTACGAGTACTAGTGAGATACACATCAATAACATGTATATCGGATATACCTTTCTTCTTGATGTTGTCGTTCTTCAAATCCGCCAAGTACTTTGGGCAATTCCGCTTCCAGTGACCTTCTCCCTTGCATTAAAAGCACTCTGTATCAGGCTTGGGTCCAGCCTTGGTCTTCTTCGTCGGTGCGGTAACTTTCTTACCACCCTTCTTGAAGCGTCCCTTTTGCTTAGACTTGCCTTTCTTGAATTTGGTGGTCTTATTGACCATCAACACTTGGTGCTCTTTCTTGATCTCCACTTCTGCAGATTTTAACATGGAGAAGAGTTCTGGCAACTGCTTGTTCATGCTTTGCATATTGTAGTTCATCACAAAGTTCTTGTAACTTGGTGGTAGTGATTGGAGGACACGGTAAATCCCCAAAGCATTAGGAATCACTATACCCAAGCTTTGAAGTTTGTTTGCGTGCCCAGACATCTTAAGCACATGCTCACTAACGGAGCTGCCCTCTTCCATCTTGCATTTAAAGAACTTTTCAGAAGCCTCAGAGCTCTCAACTGCCGCGTGAGTCTCAAAGATCAATTTGAATTCACGGACAATATCATGTGGGTCTGAATTCTCAAACCTTTTCTGAAGCTCCAATTCTAAACCATACAAGATAGCACACTGAACTGTGGAGTACTGATTCTTCCGAGCGAGGTAAACATTCTTTACTTCATCGGTAGCATCAGCTGCAGGCGGGTCACCCAGCGGTGCATCCATCACATAGGTCAAATTACCAGCATTGAGGACAATCCTCAAATTGCGGAACCAATCCGCAAAGTTGCTTCCATTGTTTTTCAACTTTTCTTTCTCTAGGAACGCATTAAAATTGATGGTAGGGGCCGCCATTGATCTACAACATATTTGCAATAGTTTAAACTAAGTTTATGACAAATTGAGTTCTAGTTAATAGCTAAATTAATCTAGGTGAACTCCCACTCAAAACAATATCCCTCACATTGTTTTAGTGATCACACGAACCAAATCCACCACATCAAAACCGATCATCACGAGAGTTGATGTTGCTTCAATGGCAAACAATCGACATGTTCATCATATCTACTATATGATTCATGCTTTACCTTTCGGTGATCCGTGTTCCGAGACCATGTCTGTACATGCTAGGCTCGTCAAGATCAAACCTTAGCTTCCGCATGAGCAAATCTGGCTTGCCCACGTTGTATACACTTGCGGAATCTAACACACCCGATCATCACGTGGTGCTTCGAAACAACAAGCTTTAGCAACAGTGCTTACTAAGGATGAACACTTTAGAACTTGAAATTTATGTGCATGAGGGATCATCTTATAATGATACTGTCGTTAACTAAGCAATACAAGACACATAAAGGATTAACATCATATGCAATTCATAATATGTGATATGATATGGCCTTTCTTCTTTGTGCTTTCGATCTCCATCTTCAAGAACGAACATGATCTCCATCATCACCGGCATTGCATCAAGGTCAATGATGCTGCTCCATGGTTGTCGTCCACCAGCTTCAACTATTACAACTACTTTGAATAGACACGCGGGTCTTAACAGAAATTAAAGACAACCATATGGCTCCTGCCGGTTGCCAACTTACAATAAGGAACATTGCATACATCAAATATAATCACAATCATGGCCATATCACATCACAGCACACCCCTGCAAAACAAAGTTAGACGCCTCTAATTGTAGGGTTTTGTAGCATGGAAAACAAAAAATTTCTATCGCATACATACAAACAAGAGATCTATCTACTAGATTGTAGCAATGAGTCGATGGAATAACTTACCCTCGAAGATTCCAAAGTGTTTAACGAGAGCGGATTCTCGTGGGTGATGTAGTCGTACTCTTTCCGATCTCAAGATCGTGTAGACGATCCTTCCGCCGCCACGTTCCGGCAGCGCTCCCGCAGTCGGTCACACGTTCGGTACTCGACGAAGACCCTCCTCTCCCTTGTTCCAGCAGGCAGCGGAGGTTGTAGCACTCTCCTCGTGATTCCGGCAGCACAACGGCGTGGTACCGGAAGTAGAGGGGAAATCCCGCAGGGCTTCGCCTTAAGCCGGTGCGAGTATGGTGGAGTATGAGAGAGGCTATTAGTGGTCTAGTAATTAGACACACCAATTAGAAGGCTCTAAACCAATTAGAAGGCTCTAAACCGAAGGCTAAAGCAATTAGAAGCTCTAAACCCAAACGGCTCTAAACCGGAGGTAGAAGATAGGAACTTGTGTGTTCTAGGAGGGGAGCCCTGCCCCTCCTTATATAGATGGGAGGGGGCTGGCGCGCCAGGGGAGGGAGGGAGTCCCTCCCCAACTCGGCCTAGGGCTGGCCGCCGGCTTGGAGGAGAGAAACTCCTCCTCCAAGTCGGTTCTAACTCCTCTTGCTTGTTTCCCACAGTTTCTTGTTTTAGCCGTTTGACTTTCAAACTAGACATTTGACTTTTCTGTTTTAGGATTCAATTTAATCCTTTATTTGGGACAGCAAGAACACTTAGTACATGATGCAATCATTCCAATATGTAATGACACATTCATGCACCCCTTCCCCCCCGGGGTGCCGGATAATCCGGAACCTTCTAGAACATTCCCGATGAAAACACCGGAATCATTCCGCAACTCCGAAACGGGACTTTCCTTATATGAATCTTATTCTCCGGACCATTCCGGATCACCTCGTGATATCCCGGATCCCATCCGAGACTCCGAACAACATTCGGTCTCTTTCTCATAACACCATAACTACTCAAACAACGTCGAATCCTTAAGTGTGTCTCCCTACGGTTCGTGAATTATGCGGACATGATCGAGACACTTCTCCGAACAATAACCAATAGAGGAATCTGGAAATTCATATGGCTCCCACATACTTCTATGATTACTTTGCGATCGAATGAACCACTTACATACGATACCAATTTCCCTTCGTCTCATGATAGTTTACTTATCCGAGGTTATGATCGTCGGTATCTCTGCATACCTACTTCAACCTCGTTACTGATAAGTACTCTTTTCTCGTTCCCGTGATATGTGATCCCTTGTGAACAAGTCACATGCTTGCAAGCTAATTGGATGACATTCCACCGAGAGGGCCCAGAGTATATCTATCCGTCATGTGGATGGACAAATCCCACTCTTGATCCATGTGTCTCAACCAATACTTTCCGAACACTCAATGCCACCTTTATAGCCACCCAGTTACGGTGTGGTGTTTGATGTCATCAAAGCATCCATCCGGTAAAGGTGATATACATGATCTCATGGTCGAAGGAATTAGGTTACTATGTATCAGAAAGCATATAGCAATTGAACTATTGAAATGACTTGATCTTTATGCTACGCTTATCTATAGGAGTATGTCCACCATATCATTCTCCTAACGATATGATCTTGTTGTTGATAACATCTCAATGTTCATGATAGGGAAACCACAATCATCTATCAACCAACAAGCTAGTGAAGTATAGAGGCTATACTAGGGACTTCAAATTAAGTTTACAAATCACACAAGTATCAATGTTTCCTTGTTAATACTATTATAGCATGAATGTAAACATTTATCATAACCACAAAGATATAATAATAACTACATTTATTATTGCCTCTAGGGCATATCTCCAACAGTCTCCCACTTGCACTAGAGTCATCTAATCTAGATTACATGGTAATATACCGAACACCCATGGCAGTTTGGTGTTGGTCATGTTTTGCCCTCGGGAGAGGTTTAGTCAACGGATCCACCACATTCAGATCTGTGTGTACTTTGCAAATCTTTATATCCCCATCCTGGATATGTTCTCGAATAGCGTGAAAACGTAGCTTGATGTGCTTCAGCTTCTTGTGTGACCTTGGTTCTTGCGCATTGGCTATGGCGCCCATGTTATCACAGTAGATAGACATTGGGTCCAGCGCACTAGGAACCACACCCAGCTCTGTAATGAACTCTTTCATCCATATCGCTTCTTGTGAAGCCTCCGAAGCAGCCATGTATTCCGATTCAGTTGAAGATCTCGCCACAACGCTTTGCTTTGCACTCCTCCAGCTAACTGCTGCACCATTCAAAATAAATACGTATCCGGATTGTGATTTAGAATCATCCGGATCGGTGTTCCAACTAGCATCGGTGTAACCGTTAACAACGAGCTGTTCATCACCTCCATAAGAAAGAACCATATCCTTAGTTCTTCTCAAGTACTTAAGGATTTTTGACCGTTGTCCAATGATCCACTCCTGGATCACTTTGATATCTGCTAGTTAAACTAACAGCATATGCAATGTCGGGTCTAGTACATAGCATGGCATATATTAGAGATCCTATGGTTGAGGCATAGGGAGTCTTACTCATCCTTTCTCTATCTTCTGCCGATGTCGGACTTTGAGTTTTACTCAAGGTCGTATTGGGCAACATGGGCAAGAACCCTTTCTTGCTTTCTTCCATTCCAAACCTCTTTAGAACTTTGTCCAAATATGTACTCTGTGACAATGATATTTGGCGTTTCGATCTATCTCTATAAACCTTTATGCCTAATATGTAAGCTGCTTCGCCAAGATCCTTCATTGAAAAACTATTATTCAAATATTCTTTGACACTATTAAGAAGGTCTACATCATTCCCAATCAACAATATGTCATCCACATATAGTATTAAGAATGCTACAGAGCTCCCACTCACTTTCTTGTAAATACAAGCTTCTCCATAAGTTTGTATAAAACCAAAACTTTTGATTACCTTATCAAAACGTTGATTCCAACTTCGGGATGCTTGCTTCAATCCATAGATGGACCGTTGAAGTTTGCATACCTTGTTAGCATCTTTAGGATCGACAAAACCTTTGGGTTGCATCATATACAACTCTTCATCAATGTCTCCATTGAGGAATGCTGTTTTGACATCCATCTGCCATATCTCATAATCATAATATGCAGCGATCGCTAACATAATCCTCACAGACTTTAGCTTCGCTATTGGTGAGAAAGTCTCATCGTAGTCAACTCCTTGAATTTGTCGAAACCCTTTTGCGACAAGTCGAGCTTTATAGACAGTAACATTACTATCAGCATATGTTTTCTTCTTGAAAATCCATTTGTTCTCGACAGCCTTCCGGCCATCTGGTAAGTCCACCAAAGTCCATACTTGGTTTTCGTACATGGATCCAATCTCGGACTTCATGGCTTCTTGCCATTTATTGGAATCTGGGCTCATCATCGCTTCCTCATATGTCTCGGGGTCATCGGCGTTGTCCACCAACATGACATTCATAACGGAATCATACCAATCTGGAGTGGTACGAGTTCTCGTTGACCTCCGAGGCTCTGTAGCAACTTCAACCGAAGTTTCATGATCACCATCACTAGCTTCCTCTCTTATTGGTGCAGGAACCACAGGAACTTCTTCCGGTGCTGCGCTACTCGCAATTTTGAGAGAAGATTCGACAACCTCGTCGAGTTCTACTTTCCTTCCAGTCACTTCTTTCGAGAGAAATTCCTTCTCTAGAAAGGATCCATTCTTGGCAACGAAGATTTTGCCTTCGGATCTATGATAGAAGGTATACCCAATAGTTTCTTTCGGGTATCCTATGAAGATGCATTTTTCCGCTTTGGGTTCAAGCTTGTCCGGCTGTAACTTCTTTACATAGGCTTCGCATCCCCAAACTTTAAGGAACGACAATTTAGGTTTCTTCCCAAACCATAATTCATACGGTGTCATTTCAACGGATTTAGATGGTGCCCTATTTAAAGTGAATGCGGCTGTTTCTAATGCATAACCCCAAAATGATAGCGGTAAATCTGTAAGTGACATCATAGAACGAACCATATCTAAGAGAGTTCGATTACGACGTTCGGACACACCATTACGCTGTGGTGTTCCCGGCAGTGTCAATTGTGAAAGTATTCCGCATTTCTTCAAATGCTCGCCAAACTCGTAACTTAGATATTCACCTCCACGATCAGAACGTAGAAATTTAATCTTCTTGTTACGTTGATTCTCTACCTCACTTTGAAACTCCTTAAACTTCTCAAAAGTTTCGGACTTATGTTTCATGAAATAGATATACCCATATCTACTTAAGTCATCCGTGAAGGTAAGAACATAACGATAACCACTGCGCGATGCTACACTCATTGGACCACACACATCGGTATGTATGATTTCCAATAAGTCCGTAGCTCGCTCCATCATACCAGAAAATGGAGTCTTAGTCATTTTACCCATCAGACATGCTTCGCATCTTTCAAGTGATTCAAAATCAAGTGATTCAAGAAGTCCATAGGAATGGAGTTTCTTCATACGTTTCACTCCAATGTGACCAAGACGACAGTGCCACATATAGGTCGAATTATCGCTTGATTTCAAACGTTTAGCCTCAATGTTGTTGATATGTGTATTTCCACTATCGAGATTCAATAAGAATAGACCATCTATCAAAGGTGCATGTGCATAAAACATATTACTCATATAAATAGAACAACCATTATTCTCGGATTTAAACAAGTAACCGTCTCGCAATAAACAAGATCCCGATATAATGTTCATGCTCAACGCAGGCACCAAATAACAATTATTTAAGTATAAAACTAATCCCGATGGTAGATGAAGGGGTAGCGTGCCGACCGCGATCACATCACCTTTGATCCGTTTCCCACGCGCATCGTCACCTCGTTCTTCGCTAGCTTCCGTTTATTCTGCAGCACCTGTTTCGAGTTACAAATATGAGCAACCGAACCAGTATCAAATACCCAGGCACTACTACGAGTACTAGTGAGATACACATCAATAACATGTATATCAGATATACCTTTCTTCTTGATGTTGCCGTTCTTCAAATCCGCCAAGTACTTTGGGCAATTCCGCTTCCAGTGACCTTCTCCCTTGCAGTAAAAGCACTCAGTATCAGGCTTGGGTCCAGCCTTGGTCTTCTTCGTCGGCGTGGTAACTTTCTTACCACCCTTCTTGAAGTGTCCCTTTTGCTTAGACTTGCCTTTCTTGAATTTGGTGGTCTTATTGACCAACAACACTTGGTGCTCTTTCTTGATCTCCACTTCTGCAGATTTCAACATGGCAAAGAGTTCTGGCAACGTCTTATTCATGTTCTGCATGTTGTAGTTCATCACAAAGTTCTTGTAACTTGGTGGTAGTGATTGGAGGACACGGTAAATCCCCAAAGCATTAGGAATCACTATACCCAAGCTTTGAAGTTTGTTTGCGTGCCCAGACATCTTAAGCACATGCTCACTGACGGAGCTGCCCTCTTCCATCTTGCAGTTAAAGAACTTTTCAGAAGCCTCATAGCTTTCAATTGCCGCATGAGTCTCAAAAATCAATTTGAGATCCTCGACAATATCATATGGGTCTGAATCCTCAAACCTTTTCTGAAGCTCCGATTCCAAACCATACAAGATAGCACACTGAACTATGGAGTACTGATTCTTCCGAGCGAGGTAAACATTATTTACTTCATCGGGAGAATCATCTGCAGGTGGGTCACCCAGCGGTGCATCCAGCACATAGGTCAAATTACCAGCTGTGAGGACAATCCTCAAATTGCGGAACCAATCCGCGAAGTTGCTTCCATTGTTTTTCAACTTTTCTTTCTCTAGGAACGCATTAAAATTGATGGTAGGGGCTGCCATTGATCTACAACATATTTGCAATAGTTTAGACTAAGTTTATGACAAATTGAGTTCAAATTAATTAATGTAATTAAACTAGGTGAACTCCCACTCAAAACAATATCCCTCACATTGTTTTAGTGATCACATGAACCAAATCCACTACATCAACACCGATCATCATGAGAGTTGATATAATTTCAATGGCGAACAATCGTCATGTTCATCATATCTACTATATGATTCATGCTTTACCTTTCGGTGATCCGTGTTCCGAGACCATGTCTGTACATGCTAGGCTCGTCAAGATCAAACCTTAGTTTCCGCATGAGCAAATCTGGCTTGCTCACGTTGTATACACTTGCGGAATCTAACACACCCGATCATCACGTGGTGCTTCGAAACAACAAGCTTTAGCAACGGTGCTAACTAAGGGTGAACACTTTATGACTTGAAATTCATGTGCATGAGGGATCATCTTATAATGCTACCGTCGTCTACTAAGCAATACAAGATGCATAAAGGATTAACATCACATGCAATTCAATATATATGTGATATGATATGGCCTTTCTTCTTTGTGCTTCCGATCTCCATCTTCAAGCACGAACATGATCTCCATCATCACCGGCATTGCATCAAGGTCAATGCCGCTACTCCATGTTTGTCGTCCACCGGCTTCAACTATTACAACTACTTTGAATAGACACGCGGGTCTTAACATAAATTAAAGACAACCATATGGCTCCTGCCGGTTGCCGACTTACAATAAGGAACATTGCATACATCAAATATAATCACAATCATGGCCATATCACATCACTGCACACCCCTGCAAAACAAAGTTAGACGCCTCTACTTTCTTTGCATATTTTACGTGGTTTGGGGCTTTCAATAAGTGTCGTTCTAACTTACGAACAAGAACCACAACATTGATACTAGTATTGTTAATCACCCGTTGTAAATTGGATCTTAACTATGCTAGGAGAAACAGGCACCCGCAAAGCCACTTATGCAATACAAGTTGCATGTCAAGCGTGGAGCAAGTCTCATGAACGATGTCATGTAAGGTTAGCCCGGGCCGCTTCATCCCAACATACCGCAAGATGCAAAGTACACAAGAAGCAATCGACAATAAAAGCATCAACGCCCACAATGACCATTGTGTTCTACTCGTGCAACAGATCTACATATAGACACGGCTCTGATACCACTGTAGGGTTTCGTAGCATGGAAAACAAAAAATTTCTATCGCATACATACAAACAAGCCAAGATCTATCTACTAGATTGTAGCAACGAGTCGATGGAATAACTTACCCTCGAAGATTCCAAAGTGTTTAACGAGAGCGGATTCTCGTGGGTGATGTAGTCGTACTCTTTTCGATCTCAAGATCGTGTAGACGATCCTTCCGGCGCCATGTTCCGGCAGCGCTCCCGCAGTCGGTCACACGTTCGGTACTCGACGAAGACCTTCCTCTCCCTTGTTCCAGCAGGCAGCGGAGGTTGTAGCACTCTCCTCGTGATTCCGGCAGCACAACGGCGTGGTACCGGAAGTAGAGGGGAAATCCCGCAGGGCTTCGCCTTAAGCCGGTGCGAGTATGGTGGAGTATGAGAGAGGCTATTAGTGGTCTAGTAATTAGACACACCAATTAGAAGGCTCTAAACCAATTAGAAGTCTCTAAACCGAAGGCTAAAGCAATTAAAAGCTCTAAACCCAAACGGCTCTAAACCGGAGGTAGAAGATAGGAACTTGTGTGTTCTAGGAGGGGAGCCCTGCCCCTCCTTATATAGATGGGAGGGGGCTGGCGCGCCAGGGGAGGGAGGGAGTCCCTCCCCAACTCGGCCTAGGGCTGGCCGCCGGCTTGGAGGAGAGAAACTCCTCCTCCAAGTCGGTTCCAACTCCTCTTGCTTGTTTCCCACAGTTTCTTGTTTTAGCCGTTTGACTTTCAAACTGGACATTTGACTTTTCTGTTTTAGGATTCAATTTAATCCTTTATTTGGGACACCAAGAACACTTAGTACATGATGCAATCATTCCAATATGTAATGACACATTCATGCACCCCTTCCCCCCGGAGTGCCGGACAATCCGGAACCTTCTAGAACATTCCCGATGAAAACACCGGAATCATTCCGCAACTCCGAAACGGGACTTTCCTTATATGAATCTTATTCTCCGGACCATTCCGGATCACCTCGTGATATCCCGGATCCCATCCGAGACTCCGAACAACATTCGGTCTCTTTCTCATAACACCATAACTACTCAAACAACGTCGAATCCTTAAGTGTGTCTCCCTACGGTTCGTGAATTATGCGGACATGATCGAGACACTTCTCCGAACAATAACCAATAGAGGAATCTGGAAATTCATATGGCTCCCACATACTTCTACGATTACTTTGCGATCGAATGAACCACTTACATACGATACCAATTTCCCTTTGTCTCATGATAGTTTACTTATCCGAGGTTATGATCGTCGGTATCTCTGCATACCTAGTTCAACCTCGTTACTGATAAGTACTCTTTTCTCGTTCCCGTGATATGTGATCCCTTGTGACCAAGTCACATGCTTGCAAGCTAATTGGATGACATTCCACCGAGAGGGCCCAGAGTATATCTATCCGTCATGTGGATGGACAAATCCCACTCTTGATCCATGTGTCTCAACCAATACTTTCCGAACACTCAATGCCACCTTTATAGCCACCCAGTTACGGTGTGGTGTTTGATGTCATCAAAGCATCCATCCGGTAAAGGTGATATACATGATCTCATGGTCGAAGGAATTAGGTTACTATGTATCAGAAAGCATATAGCAATTGAACTATTGAAATGACTTGATCTTTATGCTACGCTTATCTATAGGAGTATGTCCACCATATCATTCTCCTAACGATATGATCTTGTTGTTGATAACATCTCAATGTTCATGATAGGGAAACCACAATCATCTATCAACCAACAAGCTAGTGAAGTATAGAGGCTATACTAGGGACTTCAAATTAAGTTTACAAATCACACAAGTATCAATGTTTCCTTGTTAATACTATTATAGCATGAATGTAAACATTTATCATAACCACAAAGATATAATAATAACTACATTTATTATTGCCTCTAGGGCATATCTCCAACACTAATTTCTTTGCATATTTTACGTGGTTTTGGGCTTTCAATAAGTGTCGTTCTAACTTACGAACAAGAACCACAACGTTGATGTTTGAACTATCAAGTGCCTGTTGTAAATTGGATCTATACTATAATGGGAGAGACAGACACCCGCGAAGCCACTTATGCAATACAAGTTGCATGTTGAGCGTGGAGCAAGTCTCATGAACGATGTCATGTAAGGTTAGCCCGGGCCGCTTCATCCCATCATACCGCAAGATGCAAAGTACACAAGAAGCAATTGATAATAAAACCACCACCGCCCACAATGACCATTGTGTTCTACTCGTGAAACAGATCTACATATAGACACGGCTCTGATACCACTGTAGGGGTTCGTAGCATGGAAAACAAAAAAATTCTACCGCATACAAACAAACAAGACAAGATCTATCTACTATATTGTAGCAACGAGTCGATAGAATAACTCACCCTCGAAGATTCCAAAGTGTTTAACAAGAGCGGATTCTCGTGGGTGATGTAGTCGTACTCTTGCCGATCTCAAGATCGCGTAGCCGATCCTTCCGGCGCTACGTTCCGGCAGCGCTTCCGTAGTCGGTCACACGTTCGGTACTCGACGAAGACCTTCCTCTCCCTTGTTCCAGTAGGCAGCGGAGGTTGTAGCACTCTCCTCGCGATTCTGGCAGCACGAGGGCGTGGTACCGGAAGTAGACGGGAGATCTCGTAGGGCTTCGCCTTAAGCCGGAGCGAGTATGGTGGACTATGAGAGAGCCTCGGTGATCTAGGGTTTAGACGCACCAAGGATGAGGCAAGGCCGGCGGCTAGGGTTTTCCCTGGGCGGCGGCGGCTTGCCCTAGGCGGCGGCGGCTTGCCCTAGGCGGCGGCAGTAGGAGGTGGCGGCGCCGGTGGCTAGGAGCTACGGTTTGTGGGGTGTGTGTTGTGTCTTGGAGGGGCAGCCCTGCCCCTCCTTATATAGGTGGAGGGGGCGCGCCAAGGGGAGGGGAGTCCCTCCCCAACTCGGTCTCCAAGTGGGCCAGCGGTGGAGGGAGAGGAACTCCTCCCCAAGTAGGTTTCCTACTCTCCCTCCACCAAACAAAATAGCCGTTTGACTTTTCAAATTGGCGTTTGACTTTTCAAACTAGGATTTGATTTATCCCTTTATTTTTTTCAGCGATGACACCTAGTACATGATGCAACCATTCCAACTTGTTATGACACATTCATGTACCCTTCCCCTCCGGAGTGCCGGACATTCCGGAACCTTCTAGAACATTCCCAATGAGAACACCGGAACCATTCTCCAACCCCGAAACAGGACTTTCCTTATATGAATCTTATTCTCCGGACCATTCCGGATCTCCTCGTGATATCCCGGATCCCATCCGAGACTCCAAACAACATTCGGTCTCTTACTCATCATTCCATAACTACTAAACAACGTCGAATCCTTAAGTGTGTCTCCCTACGGTTTGTGAATTATGCGGACATGATCGAGACACTTCTCCGAACAATAACCAATAGAGGAATCTGGAAATTCATATGGCTCCCACATATTTCTACGATTACTTTGCGATCGAATGAACCACTTACATACGATACCAATTTCCCTTTGTCTCACGATAGTTTACTTATCCGAGGTTTTGATCGTCGGTATCTCTGCATACCTAGTTCAACCTCGTTACTGATAAGTACTCTTTTCTCGTTCCCGTGATATGTGATCCCTTGTGAGCCAGTCACATGCTTGCAAGCTAATTGGATGACATTCCACCGAGAGGGCCCAGAGTATATCTATCCGTCATATGGATGGACAAATCCCACTCTTGATCCATGTGTCTCATATGACATTCCACCGAGAGGGCCCAGAGATGGTGGTTCACATGCCATCGCCGGCGAGGGAGTTCTCCGATGAGCCAGATCGCTCGCGCAGTCCCACCCCTGAGTTCCGGCGGACGCAGTTGGGGATGCTAGAGTACAAGACGCTCATTCATGTCGAGAGGGTGGAGGAAGACTGGGACTCGGAAGTGATCTGGGGGTCACCGGCGTCAGATGGTAGCGGACAAAGCGGCCTACCGGATGATCATACTGGTGGTGGAGCGGGCACCAGAACTTCAAGCAACCGCCACTGGAAACGTGGCGTCCCGGACCGTCGTGGTGGCTACAACGGTGGCGGCGGCGGTGGGGATGGTGGAAGAAGAAACAGAAGCCAGACCGCTCAAGAGCAAGTGGACCCGCTGCCGTTGGATTGAAAATTGCCCTAGATGGATGGCGAGATGAGGGTGAGCGTGGCGCCTTCACCACCAAGAGAAACCCAAGAGAATACTGCCATTGCTGTGGAGGTGCAACGGTCACAGCCGACATCTGGGCCCACTTTGGTTGCTTTTCGTATGGAGTCTGATCCCAAGGACGATTCTCATCGGGACGGAGCTGGTAAAAAGGAAGTCTCGACGGTTGTGGCTAGTCCCCGTGCGCCAGCTAGGGAGTTGCTAGCCGACAAGGGAGCCTCTAAGCCTTTGTCGGGCACTCCTATCAGCAACAAAGTACCGGTCCAACAGGTGTTTCCCATCGTATGTTCTGTCCTGGTTGAGGTGGTAGAGAAGGAAGCAGTGGGCCCAAACTGCTTGGCTCCGGTTGATCAACTTGTGACAGAGCTGGGGCAAAGGAAGGATCACTCTGAAGAGGAGCACGTGAGCAATGAATGTACTAGAGTGGAAGCCGAAGTGGAGGCCCATGGGCTACCCCATGTCCCCAATTTTTTACTTGTCCAGGAGCCGGGCAACAACTTGGGACGCGGATCGGAGACAAGGATGGGGATGGAGCCTACCATCCTTCCTCCCGCTACCATCTCGCTGAGTGAGGCGACATGAACAATACCATCAAGGAAAAGGAAGCACTAAGTAAGGTCAAATAGTTTTGTGCTTCAGTTCTCAAGGCCTTGGCCCTACCTCTCCTGCGTGAAGTAGAATCCTCGAGGTTAAGGCTGGAAGTTGAGCCCTTCACGCCCAAGAGAGTGACGAGAAGATCGGCGGCAACTGCGACGCCTGGCAAGCCTCTCAGGAAGGTGTCTGTGGCGGACACGGCTCTGCTGACAACCCTCGGCATCGCCCCGGACGAGCTCCACGTGAACGAGCAACACCTGGAGGATCTGCGAAGCTTTTTCGACTCTCCACTTCGCGAGCAACAACTGAGAGTGATCGCGACGCTCTATGGCAAAACAGTGTCGGCTATCTTCCCGGCCGAAGGATAGTGTAGCATGAGTGTTAGAGTGTAGTAGTTGGGATGCGCCTTGTGTTTTCTTTCATGCTTCCTCCATGGATATTTTCCTAGAAATTCTAGACTGGAATGTGTGTGGGCTGAATGATAAAGCCAAACGTGATGCTGTTAGGGAGTTTTTAGATTTTATCCATGTTAACTTGGTCTGCCTTCAGGAGACTAAGCTGGAGCTCTTAGACATATTTGTGGTTATGCAATGCCTTGGACCGGCCTTTGATGGTTTTTTCTACCTGCCGGCGATTGAGACACGTGGTGGCATCTTGATGGCGTGGAAAACGTTAGTTCTCGATGTGGCCAATGTCTCTTTAGATACGTATGCTATTACTGGTGAGGTGATCACTAAGGATAATAGTAGATGGTGGCTCACGGCGGTGTATGGGCCCCAAACCATGGTCAGGAAGGCCTAATTCCTTGAGGAGCTGACGGTTAGAAGGTTACTCTTTCCTGGATCTTGGCTTATCCTAGGCGACTTTAACATGATTCTTAATGCGGTTGACAGAGTAACACGAACCTCAACCGGAGAGCCATGGATATGTTTAGGGCCTTTGTCAACGAGCAGGAACTCAAGGATATTTATCTCCACGGTAGACGATTCACTTGGAGTAATGGTAGAGACTCACCGACAATGACTAGAATTGACACAGCCCTTGCCTCGGTGGATTGGGACATCAGCAACCCCGAGAGTATGCTTCAGGCCCTGTCATCCTCTGTCTCTGACCATGCGCCCCTGCACCTCTCTTTAAGTGCAAGCTTCAGGCCTAAACGGCGTTTCAAATTTGAAATGTTCTGGACAAAGCTAGAGGGTTTTGAGGAAGCGGTCAAGCAAGGCTGGGTATGTGCCAACGGATCACGGATCCTTTCAAGCGCCTTGAGGCTCTCTTCATGAGCACAGCCAGGCACTTACAAGCTTGGGGAGATCGAAAGGTGGGAAATATCAAGATTCAAATTGCTATGGCAAATTCTCTGATTCTTCGTCTTGACACTGCACAAGAAGCTAGGAGTCTGTCGGATGGAGAGAGATGGCTCCACCGCATGATGAAGCTTTGTGTTCTTGGGCTGTCATAGCTTGGGAGGACATTTGCCAGGCAACGATCACGGATGAGATGGATCAAGGAAGGGGACGCGAACACCAAGTTGTTCCATTCTGTCGCCAATGGAAGAAGGACCAAAAAATTTATTGCATCCATAAATTACAGAGAGCAAGTGGTCACTGCTCAGGAGGGTAAGGAGGAGGCCTTCTTCCAGACCTACGTGGAGCTTTTGGGAAAATCCCAAAACAGGCAATATTCCTTGGATCTTGACAGGCTTGGGCTCCGCTCCACCCAGTTGCAGGACTTGGAAGGCATATTTACTGAAGCAGAAGTGTGGGCGGTGATTAAGGAGTTGCCACCGGACCGGGCTCCTGGGCCCGATGGCTTCATTGGTGCTTTCTATCAGAAAGCATGGCCCATCATCAAGAGCGACATTATGGCAGCACTCCTCAAGTTGTATATTAGCGATGGAAGGGGCTTCAGCAGACTTAACAAAGCCCTAATCACCCTGATTCCCAAGAAACCCGATGCTTTGGAAACAGGAGAATTTCGCCCCATTAGCCTTGTGCATAGCTTCTCTAAGCTATTCTCCAAGTTACTCACCAATAGTCTAAGGCCTAAACTGAAGGAGATCATTAGTGTGAACTAGTTTGCTTTCATTGGGGCAGGAACCTGCATGACAACTTCATGCTTGTTCGTCAGGTGGCCAGGAAGATCAATCAACGGAGGCAGAAAGGTACACTGATTAAGCTGGACATCTCTCATGCTTTCGATACACTATCTTGGGCATTCCTTTTTGAAGTGCTAAGGAAGATGGGATTTGGAGAATGGTTTTTGCGATGGCTGTCGATCTTGCTTAACACAGCAAGCACAAAAGTTTTGGCAAATGGAGTTCCTGGCAAGGCCAAGCATGTCAGAGGATTACGACAGGGTGACCCAATCTCGCCAGTGGTATTTGTTGCGGCAATGGAAGTTTTGACTGCCCTGGTAACAAAAGCTAATCAGGAGAACCTCTTGTACAAGCTCCTGGGGATCAGTGCTATCCAACGCATCTCTCTATATGCTGATGATGTTGTCCTGTTTGTCAGACCAAAGGAGTTGGATCTGCTAGCCGTCAAGGAGATCCTGCGCATGTTCGGCATGGCGTCAGGATTATGCATCAACTATAATAAATCTACTGCTACTTTGATCTGGGGCACTGAACAGGATGGGGAGCTGGTCCAGGCCATCTTAAACTGCAGCGTAGTGGACTTCCCTAATAAATACCTTGGCCTGAAGCTAGCACTGAGGCCTCTGACCAAGGCCGAGTGGCAACCTCTGTTGGATAAAGCCACATCTTTTTTGTCTGCCTGGCAAAGAGGGATGATAGCCAGACCTGGAAGATTGGTATTGGTCAAGTCAGTTATTGCGACAAAGCCTTTACATATGCTATTAATCGAAGATGCACCGGTCTGGCTTATCGAGGAGATCAACAAATGGACGAGGGCCTTCTTTTGGACTGGAAAGAAAAAGGTGAATGGGGGTCAATGCTTGGTGGCATGGGACAAGTTGTGCCAACCACTATGCTTCGGGGGACTGGGCATCAAGAATTTGTGCCTGCATGGTCTAGCTCTGAGGACTGATGAGAGCCTACCTTGGCAGGGCCTCCCCATGATGAAAGATGATAAGGTACAAGTTGTTTTTCAGAGCCTAGTAAAGATCAAGGTGGGGGATAGGAAGAAGACATTGTTCTGGTCAGATCGCTGGATTGATGGAAAAACTGCAGCTGACATTGCCCCGAGCTTGGTAAAGGCGTTTTGCACAAGGGTTAAAAACAATCGCACTGTGAGCGAGGGTCTGACAGAACACGGGTGGATGAACGACATCAAAGGTTAACTGGATATCGACGCCTATATAGAGTGGATCAGACTATGGGAGGAGGTCGAGGCTATTCAGAGGGATGTTCATGATCCAGATGAATTTCGTTGGCCATGTGACACCTCTGGTCAGTACACAACAAGCTCAACCTATGACAGGCTGTGTGAGGGGGCTATCAGAGTGGACACGGATGCTTGTACTTGGAGGAACAGGGCACCGCTGAAGTGCCGGATTTTCATTTGGCTGGCCTTGCAGCATAGGCCCTGGACGTCTGAGAGGAGAGTTAGCCATGGTCTCCAGGACAAAATGGTGTGCTGCTTCAACTGCTTGCAGGAGGAGGACACGACAGAGCATGTCCTAATACAATGTGTCTACACTAGAGAGGTGTGGCACCGTTGCTTGGTGGAGTTAGGAGCACCAGTTCAGGAGCCCGGGAGGGAGGATACCCTAAAGCAATGGTGGCTGGGCACAGGTAGGAGATTTCAGAGGACGGACAGGAGGAAGTTCGACACCTTGGTTATCGTGGTGTGTTGGACTCTCTAGAAGCAGCTCAATGCAAGAGTCTTTAACAATAGAAGCAGGCAACTCTCCGCCGTCGCGCTTGTTCCAAACATTGTAGAGGAGTTCAGGTCTTGGGTTAGGGGTAGAACTGGTGTTGGCGATGGTGCTAAAAACGATCATCCAGTGTGATGGGTTGAGTGTGTGTGTGTGTGTGGGTGTTCCTGACAAACTTGTTCGCAGGATTGTCGGGACTCTTGTAAATATGTCTCTACCTTCTATAAATCTACGGCACACCTAGGCGTGCTCTCGAAAAAAGTTCTCTTTTGGTGAATTGAGCTTTTTGAAGGAGTTGCTATATTAGCTTGTGTTTTTAGTGAAAAGTTTTATTGTTCCAAAGCTAAGACTAAAGGTCTATTATCTTTTGAATGCACTAATGTTGCTAATGAAGAATTGTGTGAAGTTTTGTATGAAAGAAATTTTCAGGTGTAAGGGAAGAATGATGTAATAAGATGAAGAGTGGACAAAAGCTCAAGCTTGGATATGCCACCATGTGTCACCCCAAGAAATATTTAAGAGGTACAAGCGTCAAAGCTTGGGGATTCCCAAGGCATCCCTTTCTTCATCAATAAAAATCTCAGGTCTTTCTAGACACTTCGTTTTAATTGTTTCATGCACTGTTGTGTTGTTCTTGGAGCGTCTTAGTTTTCGTTTTTGGTTTTTGTTTGCTTAGTTTGCTTGAATAAAGTTGGTTGATCACAGCACACTTCTTTTGGAGAGATACACGCTCTGTTTTCATTGCCTGGAACACTCTAGTTTTCATTCTTATTGTTCTATGAGTGTTCTACTTTGCTGGCACCGCGTTTAGCTTTAGTTTTCTTGTTCTTTAAGATTAGAACTTTTTAGTTATTCTTTGTGGATTTGTGAGACAAACTCACTGATCTTTGTTGATTATTATCTTTGTAAGTTATTTCAAATAAGTCGGTTGGTGTTGGAGAAAGAGTAGGAAGCTTCATGCTTTAGTGGTACAAAAGTGAGCTTGCTTTGACTGTGGCTTAGACTTTATCATGTCATGCTAAATGTTCTTTTGACCTTATACTTAGTGATTATTGATGTAGCATGACTTGTTCCAAACAATTAGGATTGCTTAATGTGCCTTGAAGGAATCATGCATTGTTTTAGCATATAAAAGCATAGTATAGTGGTATTCTCCTTTGATGCTTTGTTTGGGTTGACTTGGCACATGCTCACACCATGTTATGACTATGAACCAGTCACCATAACCTCTATGATCATTTAGTCTTGACTTGTGGTACCACTTTATGCTTTTATTAGTAATGTTTTGTTGCTTTGCATGATTATGGCCATTATTGCTTTCTTAGTTGGTCGCTCCCAGTCTTTTGCTAGCCTCCACTTGTATGAGTAAGCTCTACTCATGATTCCAACTCCCAAGAAACCAATTTATTCGAAAGTGTCCACTATAAATTCCTATGCATGGTGTGTTACACCATTCCAAGTATATTCTTGTTTTCATCTATCTTCCAATTAAAAAGTATTTTTTATGTGAAAAATTAGTGATTAAAGCTCTCAAAAACTTGATGGCACACTTTATTTTTCTTGCCTCTAATAAACTTGAACCATTGTGTCATCTATGTTGTATATGCTTGCACTTATACGTTGGAATTAGCATAACCGTGCTGTCATGGGGAACGTTTTCAACATTGCACTTGTACTTTGTACACAGTTGATATCATGCTCTTTTGTCTATGGATGTCACCGGTGTGAAATAAATAGGGATCTTGTAAGTCCATGGAGTTATGTATTTTGTGTTAGAGAAACGCCTGGGCCGCTGGCCTAAGCCATGCCTAATCATGGTGGAAACTTGCAGCATCACCATAATGAGCTATCTGTAAAGCATCCTCAATAAAAATCTATGCACTTGGGAAATAAAAAGATCGCTGAGATGCTCATTGTCTGCTTGCCTTGTCATTTTGGTTATGGCATAGCTCCTGTACCATGTGCAAGGGGTACCCCGTTGGCGGTTCTCTATGATACGGATATACTTACTATGACAAGAACTTACATGTGACTGAAGTTGAGTAGCATGAGGTGTGGTCCTCGTATTCAAGGGACTTGAGATTGCCAACTTATACTTTGTCAAGCATATACTTCATAGTTTGTTCACTTTAACCTTAACCACTTCAAGATGCTTATGATAGGGGAAATGAGGGCTGAAAGCTAACAAGTACCATGATTTTTGGAAGCTCTTTTTGAAACTTGAAATCCCTGCTTCCCTTTATGAAGGGCCTTTATTCCACCACTATTTTAAGTCTCCACCTTGTGCCTTTAGGCACCATTAAGAGAGCATAGTTTCCATTCTGTGTGAAGTGTCCCAAAACTTATTGATTGATGCATATTGTGATATTACTTGTTCTTGTGCTACTTGTATCTAGTCACTCTTATGAACTTTGAAGGTGTCCTATGCATCTATTTGCTACTCTATGAGGGACAAGCTGAATGCCACTATGCTATGTTTTCTGTATGTGAAACAAACAAATGTTTTTCAATGCATGTTATTCATGATCTTTGTTTGTAGCCTTTCATGTTGCATGCATAGTTACTTTCTCTTATTATTAGAACTCTATATTTCATGCTCATGTTTAGAGTTCTTTGATCCCATATTTCAATGCTTGCAAATGGTTTGATCTTGGTTTTGATGGTGCATATCACCTAAAAAATTATTCTTTTATCACTTACCTACTCGAGGATGAGCAGGAGTTAAGCTTGGGGATGCTTGATACGTCGGAAACGCATCTATAATTTTTGATGTTCCATGCTTGTTTAGTATCCATTTTGTTATGTTTTGTCTACACTTTGAGGTATTTTTATACACTTTCTGGATAACCTATTAACAAGATGCCACAGTGCCAGTTGCCCGTTTTCTTCTGTTTTTGGTTCCAGAAAGGTAGAAAATCAATATTCTCGGAATTGGACGGGACAAAAGCCAAAGTCATTATTTTTCCCGGACCAACACGGAACCATGAAGCAGAGACGGAGTAGGGCACTAGGGTGGCCGCACCCCCCAGGCGCGGGCAAGCCCTAGTGGCGCCTACAGGGGGTGTGGGCCCCCTGACCCTCCATCGACCTTGCCTCCTTCACCTATAAAATGCCCCCAGGGATAAAACCCTAAAGAATCCATCATACTTCCAGAAGAAATCCACGAAAACCTCTGTAGCACCGCCGCCACCGAAAGGGAGATTCGGGGAGAGAAAGTCTCTGTTCTGGCACCCTGCCGGGATGAGGAAGTGCCCCTGGATCCATCTCCATCGATCTCCATCGCCATCTTCATCGCCGTTGTCGATTCCCATGATAAGGAGGGAGTAGTTCTTCCTTGAGGCTAAGGGCTCTACCGATAGCTATGTGTTTCTCTCTCTCTCTCTATATGCATGGTCATATTGTGATCATGAGCTTTGCAATCAATTAGATCTACCTTGATACTCAAGTGCTTTAATAGATCTCTGCTCTCCCCATGTGTGTGAAAGTGACAGCATACACGCCATGGTGGCACTTAGGTTTGAGTTTACATAAATACTCTTTGTGCTTTAATAGATCTATGCTTTCCCCATGTGTGTGAAAGTGACAACGTGCATACCGTGTGTGGCACTTTGGCTAGATTGAATATTTGTTATGAGTTATATTTGGAGTTGAATGTCTTTATGAAATTGTGGTGTTTGTTAGAACCATCTAGCACTCAAGGTGACAGTGTGGGGTTATCTAGATTGGGGAAGGCCCTACCGTGGATTAGAGTGTCCAACCAGAGAGTAGTTAAGAGTAGTATCATGAAGAGAAGATATTTATATGAGAGAGTGTTCACTAGTGAAAGTATGATCCCTAGGCCTTGTTTCTAAGCATTGAAACACCATTTGCATCTATATCTATTGCATGTTTGCTTGCTTTCTTATTGTTGCCTTTAGTCTTTACCTCATTGTCAAGCTATTTTCTGGCACCGTTACCACTTGTATTTCACTATCTCTTCGCCGAACTAGTGCACCTATACACCTGACAAGTGTATTGGGTGTGTTGAGGACACAAGAGACTTCTTGTATCTTGATTGCAGGATTGCTTGAGAGGGAATACCTTTGACCACTTCCTCCCTGAGTTCGATAAACCTTGGGTAATCCACTTAAGGAAAACTTGCTGCTGTTCTACAAACCTCTGCACTTGGAGGCCCAACAACTGTCTACAAGAATAGAAGTGCGTAGACATCAAGAATCAATAATCAATCTGACATGATAGAATCAATAATCAATCTGACATAGTATCTCAATATCCATCAGATCCCCGCAAACACAACATGTATGATTACAAATAGATGATCTTGATAATGAACGGAGCTCACAAGATCTAAACATGATAGCACAAAGGAGGACAAACAACCATCTAGCTACTGTATGGACCCATAGTCCAAGGGTGAACTACTCATGCATCATACCAGAGGTTGGCATGGTGATGAAGAGGGTCTCCGGGATGATCTCTCCCCTCTGGCAGGGTTCCGGGAAGAGCTTCAGATCCCCCCAATCTAGGGACGATGGTGGCGGCGGCTATGGACTGTTTCGTGGAGATCTGATCGGGTGCTTAGGGTTTCTGCATCGGGGTGACTTTATAGGCGAAGAGGCAAGACAGGAGGGCACCAAGGGCCCCACACTTGGTGGCGGCGCGGGCCCCCCTATGTCGCGCGACCCTATGGTGTGGCCACCTCGTGGCTCCCCTTCGGCTGCCCTTCGGTCTCTGTGTTCTTTTCGGTAAAATATTGACTTTGGCTCTTGTCCCGTCCAATTCCGAGAATATTTCCTTACTAGCTTTTCTAAAACAAAAAACAACAGAAAACATGCAACTGACATTGCGACATCTTGTTAATAGGTTAGTCCCAGAAAATGTATAAAAATACCTCAAAGTGTAGACAAACCATAGCAAAGTTTATACTAAACACGCATGGAACATCAAAAATTATAGATACATTTACGATGTATCAGGCGGCAACGGTGGCTGTCCAATGGGCGGTGACCGACGTGCACCACGTCGCCGCCAAGGAGGCGGTGGCCATGGAGGACACAACAGCGACTCTTCGCGAGATCCGCCACGAGGCGAACATGACCACGCTAGAGGAGGTGGCCAAGGAGGCCGCCAAGTCCGCCATCTGTGAGCTCCGCCAGGCCGTCAAAGCGCGCAATGATGCGGAAGAGGTGCGACGCGGGCTCGTCGCCGACTCGGCGACGGAGGAGGAGCGCGTGGCTCTGGCCGCTAAGGCGGCGGTCGCGTGGGGTCTCGTCGGTGCCGACGACACGGAGGGGGAGGAGGTGGACCAGCTGGAGGCGCCGCTCGCCGTCCTCATGCATATAGCACGGGCGCTATACTTTGGCCCCAATGGTGCTCCGGCTCCAGCGGAGGTGCTCGCCCAACAGGAGGCGAGGGACCACTGGGCCGCCGAGATGGACAAGGCCCTGGCGGATCGGGCGGTGGAGGACCGACAGAAGCTAGAGGGCAAGGCGGCGGCTCGCGACTGTATCCGCGCACGCGTCCAGCAGCGGGCCATCTGGAAAGCTAGGGTGGCGATCGACTAGGCCGGCATCCGTGGCAACGGCGGCGAGTAGCCGCCGCGCCGTCCTCCTCCAGCAGTAGTCGTAGCCGCAGCAGCAGTAGCAGTAGCAACCCCCCTAATTAGTTTGAATGACCCTTTTGTAACTGGCAGGCTTAATCTAACGAAAAGCTATCGTTAAGTACTAATGTCTCTCTTACATATGGGCCCGTGTCGCCAACTGACACGACGTTCGCGCTGTCCGCGCGCGTCCGGACCGACGCAACCGAGCCCAAGATTAGATGCATGGATGGGTTGAGTCGGACACGTTTCGCCGGATGGGTCGCTCCGCTGGGGCGCCGCGCACGCCGCGCGCGTCCACGCGGACAGTTTCGACATGCGCATACCGTTTAGGTTGCCCCGGTGTAGATGCCCTTAGCACGACGACGTCTTGTCCGTCTACCATAATAAATTTTACTACGACAAGCTTTGTCTTCTTTCAGTGATAGAAGAGCAAGGATGTCGGCGTACCTTCGGCTCGTGCTAATGGATTAAGTAAACTGTACAGATGGTCCTAATTCTTTCCACGTACCTTCACTTTGGTCCCTATTTTTTGAAATTGCACATTTAGGTCCTAAATCTTTTGTAAGTGATTCATCCGAGGTCCTAAATCGGTTTGACCGGAGTTGACCGATGTCACGTTGGCAGTGAGGCCAACAAGGCTTACCAGGTCACTGCGCATATTTGTGAATAAGCCCCCGAGGTTCTGTTTCTTCTAAAATATGGTCTACTCTTTGGATCCCATGAGCCTCCGTTTGATCAGGACCTCGACGGCGGAGAGGTAATCCCCTGCCCGCCTCCCTGGCGACCTTCCCAGGGCCTTCCTCTTACATGGCCGCCCCTTCCCTGCCCGTCCCTGTCCCTCTTGCCCTGGCCGGCCCCCTTCCCGCCTAGCCCGAACCCTAGTTCGTGGGCAGGACCAGAACGACGACGGGATGGTGAATGGCAGCGGCAGAAGGGTGAATGGCAGCGGCGGACGACTGGATGGCGATTTCTAGGCCTATCCCTTCTTGTACATCTTTGTCATGAGGACACATCACCAATACAAAGCAGCAGCAGGTGGTTTGCAGGCATGGGTCAGCTGATCGATGAGATTGGTTTGGGGGGAAATGCCAATCTGGACTAGATCGGAAATAGCGGCAGCGCACACAGAATAATTGTGGGAATAATACGTGTAGGAAAAGAGCTCGTCCAGGCGGCATGGGATACACCGTGTGAAGCTGGTGCACGCCTGCGCGATGGAGGCTCCGTGCATGCCGACGATGATGGAACAAGGTAGGCATCGGCAAGCTTGTCACTAACTCAATTAAAATTTGCAAAATACCGCTTAGGGGTCGTGTTTTAAAAGAAATAGAATCTCGGGGGCTTATTCACAAATATGCGTGGTGACCTGGTAAGCCTCGTGGGCCTCACTGCCGACGTGCCACCAGTCAACTCCAGTCAAACCGATTTAGGACCTCACATGAATCACTTATAAAAGATTTAGGACCTAGATGTGCAATTTTAAAGAATAAGAACCAAAGTAAAGGTACGGTTTATTTTTATTAATTTTAGATTTTTTATACTGTTGTTGTAGATCGGTAGAATTTTAGGAATTTTTTTCTCCGCGTGTGGCCCGGCAAAAAGCGCCGCACTCCACCTTGGCTGGCCTATTCATCATTCTCAAAGTCTCATCTAAAGTTTTAGATAAAAAAAAAAAGAAACAGTGCCCCCACTAAGCGCCGACGAGTCAACAAACTTCGAGATGGCGGCGGCGGGAGCTCCGGCCGCAGCTCCATCGGCTCCGGCTCCGGCTACGGCGGCGGGGAAGCGGAAGCGGGATCTCTCCGAGGATGATGTGTACCTTATCCTCCACAAGTCCGTCCTTCTCCTCACCTTTCCCGTGCATCAGCCGCTCCCCCCAATTTGCCCTAGGGTTTTAGCGCGCCGCTCAATCTTTCCGCAGGTACACGCCCGCTACGATCCTGACGGCCCTTCAGGAGGTAGCGAAGCACGCGGGGAGGAGGCGAATCGACTGGAGGGCGCTGGTGGCCAAGACGTCCACGGGGATCACCTCCGCCCGCGAGTATCAGATGCTCTGGCGCTATTTCGCCTACCGACACGACTTCGTAGAGAACGTTGACGACAGCGCCCAACCTCTGGTTTGTACTCTTGGATTATCTTTGCCAATTTCTGCTAGTTTCATTTGTGTCTCTTAGCCAGTGTCGTCGTGTAAGGACTGCTAGATCTTAAGAGGTAGCAGCAGCACATAGAAATTCGGTCTGTTCTTCTGCTGCCTTATCTTTTTCTTGTACTTATGTTGCCCTGATTGGTGATGGTAGGGCGATGAGAGCGACTTGGAATGTGAGATTGAACCCTTTCCTACCCCGAGCAGCGAAGCTGTAGCTGAGGCCTCAGGGTTCGCTAAGGTATCACCTTTTGTTTTCGTCAGAAGCATATATTTCTCTATTGAAGCTTATGCATTCGATTGTTTATCGGATTATCCTTTTGAATTTAGGATGCCAAAAACCTAATTTTCTGTTTCACCCCTTTGCATTATTTAAAGCATGTATTATTCAGCTCCCTGGCTATATTAGCTTACCATCAGTGTATTTACTGTTTGCAACTTTTTGTAACTGGGTCTGTGATCAAACATATTCAGAAAAGTGCAAGATGTGCACAGAATTTGGTTTGGCATCTGCTTAAGGTCATTGTGTCCTATTGCGCCACAAACCAGTATCTAATGTCATGCTATGTGGAGTATGTTATTGACTTGCCCATGCAGACCCTCAAATACAACCTTTATCCACAAGGATTTGCAAGGCATGGCCTACTTGGGTTACTTATTAGTTATTATGCTGTTTTGCATTTGGAATTTCATGTAGTGAGCGTGTAACTAACATATCCAATGGAGGAACGTGCACCTGCCATCGTAAAAGCATCGAGGTGTTGTCATGTTAGTCCGTAATAATCTATGAAAGTGCACATTTCAGCCCCTCATAGTACCTTAAGTGAATCACTGTAGGTCTTGATCAGCCCAACACAGCGGTGACCTGCACGCGTGGTGCTTTTACCACAGCTACGTGGCCAGAATGCTGCCATGGCATGAGGTTTGCCTCCAAGGGAGCTTCTGGCTACGTGGCTGCGGTCAAAGTGCCACGTGTTCAGGTCAGCGCCGAGCTGAGCTGCTCAGGACCCATGTTTACTCATTTAGCATGTGTTTGGTTGCATGAATCTTCTCAAGATTAGTGCGAATCATGGGGCAATCTCATAGGATTCCTGCATTTGGCATAGCCACTTGGAATGCTAGTTAGGAGTTCTAGATTACCATGATAAGCTCTCAGTTGTTTTGGCCTTGTGGGCTGTGGCATTAGGATTCCATTTCAAACAGGTGGCTATCTAGGATTGCTTTCACTCTGGAATCCATTGACACCTCGTTTTTCTTCCTAAAAAACGCCAGACCTTCAATATTGTTTCGATTCAAACATAGTGATTGAATTGTATAATCTTGTGAAGGGCTTCATGACCATCTACTTTAGGACCTCTCTCACCTAGGCCTTGTGCACTAGTTAAATTTTTGTGATCAAGGGTGTTGAGACAATTCAATCCATAACTTGCTATTTTACAACGTTACCTTAACATCATGTGTGCAGCCAATTCGTTCTCGCATTTGCATTATTAACAATACAATTACTTGTTCGTTTGAAATTGTACGTTTTCTCATTGAACAATAGGTCTAGTTTTTGTCATAGATCGATAATAGCCCTAGTGCCATACTTTGGGCTTTATTCTGTGTAAGGCACAGATTAGTCTACATAATATAATCTTGTTAACAGATTATAAATTTTTTCTTAGCAGTTACGATAGCACCTCAATATATCAATCTTATGTTCCTTCGAAAACTTTCACGGTAATGTCATATTCCTGATTTTCCCATTTGCATGTTAAGGTTCCTAGGAAATCTCACTTTCCTTATCTGATTTTCTTTGAACCAAATGCTATCTTAAGGCACTGCAGGGACTAAAATGCGCACTTCAATAGAATTACTGAATTAGGACTAAGTTAACATCCCTTCTACTCCCTCCGTCTGGAAAATGATGTCGCAGATTTTTCTAGATTCGCATGTATCTAGACGCGTTTAGTGTATTGAATCTAGACACATCTTCGACATCCTTTTCCGGACGGAGGGAGTATAATTTTAGGACTGCTGATGCAGCTCACTCTTTAGTATGAGCCTATTGAAGATGATTACTGCACGATGATGGCTCCGCTCCAAAGCTTGATTGATACCTCGTTATCAGGTGGTCGATAAAGCTTGTTGGTTAACTAGAAATCATAGGATTGTGAAAATGGTTTCGGCGATGTGAAATGTATATGAATTCTTTAATGAGATTGAGTTCTTATGAGAGCTCCAAGTTTCTTATTGTAATGTTCCGTTTGATTTAATTCACTAGATGGACTTCCTAGAATGCCTCAGAGTCGCAGCTCTCACTCTTATCAAGTTTCAAGAACTTAAAGTAGCGTCCACTGAAACTGATTGATCAAACAATTCTGGAATTGCAACTATGAGTCTGTCTATCTTTGTATGCAGATTGATAAAAAGGGCAATAATGTTTCCCCCTATGGTTACAAAAGAGTGTTCACCATGTTCGCCCCTCCAGTTATGGAAGAGTGTAGCTACGGGATATGTGCAGTCAAAGTTTTTAATATTTGGCAGTCAAGATCTTTTTGAATATCTAAATCATAAAAATGAAAATAAAATCCTAGATTTTTCTTGAAAATTGCTTTTACTTAAATATATGTATTTCATTTATACTGCAATTGAAATTATTACTCACAGTAGTTTTTGAGTCTATAAAAAAAGTGTAAGGATTTGTTAACATAAAACAGTTCTTGTGACAGTCTTCGGTATTGTTTAGTTTATTGAAAAGACAAATCTCTAGTTTCGTTATCAATTTTTCGTTTATTACTTACAATGTCAAGTGTCATGCAATCATGCCATTTACCTTTTTCTTTATCACATATTTGCTCTACAATTTTCTTGATATCTTAAACATGCACAATGGCACTTGATCATGTTATATAAATTGCAGATCTTAATATATGGATCTTCACGTGAACAAGCTTTTAGTCATCGTGTTAACTCAGAAGTTCCTGTGCTAAACACTCCAAATGAAAAGATACCGCGTGTTCCATCTGAGAAACAGCTTGGTCCGAGTCACCGTCTAACAAATGGTATAGGTCCAGTTTCCAGCTCAAAACAGGCATCCCATACAGGGCTATCTCCTGATCCTTTTGATGGAAATGGACCTAACAAAAAGAAAAAGAAGCCTAAACCATGGTCTAAAGAGGAGGATGCGGACTTAACGACTGGTGTGCATAAGTGTGGTGAAGGAAATTGGCTGGACATTCTGCATAAATATAGCTTTGATAGTACAAGAACTGCTGTTCAATTGTCTCAGGTAACTCTGCGATCACCTTGTAAATTGCACACTAGTATCTGTTATGATGCTGCAGGTCATCCTTGTTTACATCCGTGTAGTTTTTACGGAGGTGTTTGGTTCCCAGCCACACTTTGCCAAGCCAATGTGGCTGGGAACCAAACAGCCCCGTACAGTCACCCCGGCTTATGGTTAATTGGTGAAATGCTTAGCATATATGCTAAGTAAGTAGGCAAATACATGCATCTGTTGAAGTATTGATCCATAGCTCCAAGCATATGTGCTTCTTGTTGCAATTGTTATGTTGCTGTAATCTATTAGTTAATACCGGTTCCATCTCAATCTTACTGGGCCTGTTTGATTAGTTCTTATTTGCATGTAATTGCTGTATAATTATATAATATAATGATTAGCATGATGTGACATCCTTGTTCCCATGCACATTTTTCTCTGTAGAATAGTAGTAATGTATATTGCTCTTTACAGAGATGGGCACTAATTAGCAAGCGTCAAGGAACAACCAAGCCTGCTAACGCTAGACCAGTCACTTCGAATTTTGATATAAAAGCTACTCAAAAGGCATTTTCTATGGCTCTTGATGATATGCCTATTCGGAGGCCTGGATTGTCTGCATTAAGATCAGGTATTTACAAAATTCTTGTATATTGTCACTAAATCGTCATTTCGAATAATGCTTCTTTGCTGAACTATCGACAACTCAAACATCCTATAACTTTGTTGCATATATCACTATTTCAGATGTAAATTTATTCTGGAAATTTATATCTTATGGTAGCCTTTTGATGCTCATTTAAGCCTTTTTCTGCAGGAATTTCACAACAAAGCACTCAACATCATGCTCCAGTATTTGGTACTGCAACACCTGAGTTGAAATCCACAACATCCTCTTCATCATTGCCGTTGCCGGTACCAGTGCCAGTTTCAGCCCCTGTGCCCATGCCAGTTCAAGTGCAGATGCCACTTCCTCAGGTGCAACAAGCTCCTGCCCAAGCTCCACCCTTAAGAGTGTCAAATATTTCAAACAAGTCAAGAAATAACTCGAAGAAGCAAGCTCTTACAAATGCTCCTTCCTCGATACAAGCTGCAGCTATTGCTGCTGGTGGACGAATCGCCACACCTAGCGTGGCCACAAGCTTGTTAAAGGCTGCACAATCTACAAAAGCTGTGCATATAAGATCTCGAGCAACAAGATCTTCAAAAACTTCTACAAGCTCTAAGTCATCCACTATGGCCGGTGAGTCTGGGACACAGCTTGGTAGTGCTCAACCCCCAAATCTTCCAATTTGTAGTGCCCCGACACCATCTCAATTTAATGTTGTGCCAGAAGTTGCAGGAGTTAGTCCCCCAGAGCAATCTGCTAGTGCACATTTGTTTGAAACTGAGAAAACATTGAGCACCACACCAGTGTCTGGCCCATGCGATAGTATGGAGATGGACGATGACTCCACATTTTGTGTAGTCACGATGGAGGACTTGTTTCCTGAAGATGTGAAGCAACCAGATATTGTTGATCCCAAGGCTGATGAGATGATAGATCCCAAGGCTGATGAGATGATGGATCCCAAGGCTGAGGAGATTAAAGCTGAGGAGATGATAGATCCCAAGGATGCTGACATGCTGGAGTTTGATCGCTTTGTTGCCCAAGGATGCTTGAGTATAGATAAGAGCAAAGGTGTCAAGATTGCTCCTGGAACTCAAGGTGCTATTGCCAGCCAGAAGAAACAACCGAAACAGTTACCCACGGCTGGGAAAAGTATACCTATTTTTTCTAGAGCCCCTTCAAGCATGAAGAAGACCAAAACTGTGGGTTCACATGGAGCGGCCTCTCCACCGACAGTCACCTCTAGTGGCCTTGTTGGCACAGGCATTGCTGGTGTGCTGAGTAAAGCATTAGGGGGGCAGCCAACCGGTCTAGGCACCACAGGCAAACAAAATAGGTGCCAAGAAATTATGGCCCAGAAGCAGCATGCCGCAAACTCGAGAAGTAATGGAACGGCAAAGAATGTGTCTCCTGTCACTGTAACACCAGCCAGGCCTGTAGCTCCCGGCGCTGCAACACCAGCAAGGAATACAGCTTCTGGCGCTGTAACACCAGCCAGGCCTGTAGCTCCCGGCGCTGCAACACCAGCCAGGAATACACCTCCCGGCGCCGGGGCACCAGCCAGGCCTGTAGCTCCAGGCACTGGAACACTAGGTAAGAATACGCCTCCCGGCGCCGGGGCACCAGTCAGGAATGCAGCTCCAGGCACTGGAACACTAGGTAAGAATATGGCTCCGGGCGCTGGAACACCAGCCAGGAATGTTGCTCCAGGCACTGGAACACTAGCAAAGAACGCAGCTCCTGGCGCAGGAGCACCAGCCAGGAATGTTGCTCCAGGCACTGGGACACTAGCTAAGAATACAGCTCCTGGCACCGGACACCTAGCCAAGAACACGGCTCCTGTGACAGGACCACCAGCCAAGAACACGGCTCCTGTGACAGGACCACCAGCTAAGAACACGGCTCCTGCGACAGGACCACCAGCCAAGAACACGGCTCCTGCGACAGGACCACCAGCTAAGAATGTGGCTCCCGGCACTGGACCACCAGCCAATCGCCAACCTAACCCAGTGGTGAATAATGTGGCTAGCAAGGGGAATCCACCAGCCAGCAAGTAGTAGCCAGGCTAACATGGTAAATGCTGTAATAATGCTCCTAGGAACCGTGCACTTCGGTTAAATGTGAATAGGGTCTCACACCCATAGTCATCGCTGTTGTTTTTTCTCTCCCTCTTTCATTTGCTCCCTTCCTTTCCGAACCAAGTACCGGAGGAACGCATTAGATTGGATTGCCCTTTTCTTCGCAGAACCACCAGCAAATTAGCACAATTCAGCTTTTAGCATGCTACTGTATCTTGGTATGCGATGGTTCCTGCACGCCGTCGCTGGCTCTGAAAGTGAAGAAGTTGGTGTCTTTGGCGTAAGATCTTTCTCCAGTGCATGAATTGGCCGCCTGTAGGCTTCGTGTTGGAGTATTGGTGATTCTGTTGTATGGTGCATGTGTTAAGCACCGGGTCAAATCAGAGTTTGTGATGATAACTCTGTTTAGAGCAACTGTGGCCCCCGTATGTATATATATGGTGGTTGCAGCCTGGACCATCAGGTGCAGTGCCGTACCACGTGTACTCTCAAGTTGTTGACAATTTGGTCACCTTGAGAGTGCCACCCTACAGTTGGTCTGCTCATGGCCTGTAGTTTTCATCTTTGCTGCCGTGTCACTTTGATCACGACACTGTACTCTGTTCTCATCTCATGTGCGTCCCTCAACTGGATCTGGCGGCGAAGCAGTTCTGGGTAGATGCATAGGGGAGCTGTCGTAGTTTCTTTTTTGAATTTCGAAGTGAATTACAAAAATGATCCATTTATAGTGGTTTTATGTACTAGAAGAAAACTGAGTATTAGAAAAATGAGGAGAGGGGAACTACTATTCCATCTTGCTGGAGATTTTAGAAGAGAAAAAATTGAATAGAGAAATGAGAAGATAGGGGGGCATTTCATGGTGCTGGAGCGAGATAGAGCACGATTGATTGCTGGAATCGTTGTCGTGGTCGTTGGTCAAGGTGAGGGTACGTGGCATGGTACGAAGAAAGCGCAGCCATCAGCCATCATCATCAGATTCGTCATGCCACGTGGAAGAAAAGGTCAAACTACGGGGTAGCCTGATACCAACATGCGACGCCGTCCTCGCGCGCTCACTTCACACGTTGCCGCGCGACGTGCCGTTTTCGCGACTGTGATATTTTTATCCCTCTTTGCCAACGAACTGAGACAACCTCAGGCCTCACGTTTTACACCACCTAGCTGGATGATTGCCGTCTCGCATAAAGCACCTCGCCGCATGCGAAATTTGGTTAATAGGCCGTAAATCTTCTTCTTTCCGAGAAGGATTTATAACTTTTTTTTTTTTTGAGAATAGAAGGATTTAAAACTTTAGTCCATTAGTGTAACCCCTTCGCGTTCACATGTACCATGTGTTATGAGTTCTGTCAAAGTCAAATTTTGTTGACTATTTACAGGAAAAATATGAACTCCTAAAATATATCATCGGTACTATTACAAGCACGAAAAAAATGTATTTTCATATTATATATGAATTTGGTATTACGGGTGTTGATATTTTTGCTACAAAATTGCTCAAACTTTCTAAGACTTGGGTTTAACTAAATTCAGAATGCAAGGTAAATAAAAATAGCTTTCGCGACCGGGTTATCCCCGCAGACGACCGACCATGCCACCGTCCCCTCTCTCCTAGAGTCCCCCACCCCTTTCCCATCCCTGTTGTCGGCATGCATCGCCGGGCAAGGTCTAGGTGGCGTCGGCCCTGCTTTCCCCTCTCGGAGGTGCTCCTGCACGGGACGACGCAACTCCGGATGGTGCTTCCAGGCGACGACAGTCTGACTCGGTGGCGAGGCGACCTGGCACTGGTGAAGGTGATTCCGATGCGTCGACGCGGCTGTTGGTGGTGGGGCGATGCAGAGGCGCGGATAGGCGACAATGGTGCTTGCCCGGCCTAGATAGGGAGCAAAGGTCTAGATCCTAGCCCCTTTAGGCCCCATTTGGGCCGTTCGGGTCGGAGGCTCCGCTACGTTGCATTGCCCCTGGAGGTGGAGGTGGAGGCGGTGAGTCGGGGCATCGGTGGCGGTGTTGTCTTCATCTTGTTGCAACATGGCGGCGGGGTTTTTGTGGGCTAGGGCTTGTCCCGGCCATCCCGAGAGGCCTGGTGTGCCATGCTGCCACGTCCGGTTGGCTACCGTGCTGGTAGTGGAGGCAGTTCCCTCCCAGGCGGCTTGCGCTCCCTTAGTTCGTCCTCTAGGCCTCGCTTTGGTTATCGTAGTGAGACGATGAGGGTGGCGTCAAGACCGTGAAGGCGTATGCTAGTCGGTGGCAAGTTGGGTGAAAGGCTACATATCTTCTAGTTTTTTTGGGGGGGGGGGGGGGGGGGGGGGTTGGGATAAATCCTTGTAGGCTCGTTCGACACCGTCGCGGTGACGCCTGCGTGTGCCACCATTTCTTCCTAAAGGGCGTCTGATGTATCCCTTCCCCACTCTCCTGCACGTGTCGAGGAAAACCCTAGAACTTGTCCGACCAACAACGTCGTCTTCATCGCATTCGTTTTTGAATGTGTTGCTTGATACACGACTTTTCAGAGTACTAGGAGTGTGGTGGGACGACTCCGGAGGGTGCAACGGTGTCGAGTCATCAACATTTCATCGATCTACCATTGTTGGCATTAGTTCCTTTTTTATTTTGGGTTTGATGTGCTGTTTGTCCTAGCATTTATACTGTGTGGTTGATATATTAATATAGCGGGGCAAAACCTATATTAAGGAGGTGAATTAAAACAGAGGGAGTACCTTAAGATTATAGAATGCTTCAAGCCTTCAAAGGACAGTTTCCATGAAACCTGACGATCCCCATCTATTCAATTGATGCTGCACGTGCATTAAAGATCATCCACCCAAGGGCCAAGTTATTCGTTTTTCACACGGTTCAATTGGGTGTTCTCGTGGCACGCATATTCTCTCCCGAAGCCTCTTGTTCTCACCCCTCTCTCCCTTGTTCTCTCAGCCCGTGTTGTCGGGCCCTCCTAGAGCTCTCTCCGCCAGAGCCACCAGTGTGAGGGGGCGAGGGGGGGGGGGGGTAGTTAGGTTAGGTAGGTGTTGTGGCCATGTGCCGGTAGTGGGCTATATGCCCGTTGTGGAGGGTGGAGCCGGTGTCTTTTGCAACCAGATCTGGCGTCTCCTGGGCTCCTCGGCGGTGCTTCTTCTATCCTCGGTGGATGGGCGACAGCGACGGTGAGCTTCGCCTCCTCTAATAAAGTTGCCTTGGTTGCTACGGTTCTTCGTCGATGCCAAGTTTGGTGCCCTTCTCTGGCCGGCCGTGGTGGCGGGGGGAGCGGGGTTGTTCTTGCTGTTCGACTGAAGGGAGGTGCAACCTCGAGTTACTCCGCGACGCAGGGGAGCGGCGCCGGGAGGTCTCTTCTCTTTCCCTCTCTCCTGGCTTCAGTGAATGAAGCCTGTGTGGCGAGGGGAGGTGTTGGAGGCTCGTTCATAACGCCTGTTGGTCTTCTGCTTCGCCTTCGAGTGCTGTTTCTTCGCCTCTCCGTTGGCCGGCCGTGGTGGCGAGGAACGGGTTTGGGAGTAAGCTGCAGTTGTCGATGTTCCAGAAGATGGTTGAAGCTGCGACTTTTAGAGCTTCTTCGCAGTGGCTCTCTGGCAGTGATTCTGCGGGGCCATTGCCTGTTCTGGCCGAAGGGCGGTCGAGGGTCCAAACCTCCATTGGAGGCCCTGTTCGAAGCTTGAAGCCAGAGCTCGACGACTTGGCACTGACAAGTGGTTCGTCCTCGTCGCTGTCAAGAAGGCTGGCGGCTAGCTTCTTCTCTGGTTCGGTAGGCGTAACGAGCAAGAGACCTCGACCTTGCCAGCTTGGCTGGAGGTCGCCGGAGATCGATGGTGGAGGCGCCTAGGGTCCTGATTGCTTTTTTACCTTTAGTCCTGAGGTGCTTGTTGTAATTTGGAAGCCCCTTTTTCCTTTTTCTAGCCTGGCTAAGGTGCTTTGCGCATTTAGGGGTTTCCTCTGTCCCTGTACCTGCCACGTTGAGTAAATTACAATTTCATACCACAATTGGGGCTCTAGTAACAAGATGGTGTCACTTTTGATTTTTTTGCAAAATCATACCACTTCTGGGTGACGAACCACAAATCGAGCAAATCCTGGTTTGATCACGTTTTGACAGGCAAACTGACAGGGCTGGCCCACCCTTGTAGCTGACGTGGAGACTATCATGTATTCCTGGCCGGTTCGATCGGTTTCCCCATTTCCCGCGAGTCAGGTCGGGAGAGCATGCCATGGAGGCGCCTAATCCTAGCGACGAGGTTCCCACAGGCGGGGTGCTCGGCTGCGGTGCTCTCGGCGAGGCGCTCGGAAACGCTGCACACGAGGGTGGCACGCCCAATCCTGGTGGCTGGGTTCCTAGAGGCAGGGCGTTCGGCGGCGGCGCGCACGGCGACAATGCTCATAGCGGCAGTGCTCACAACGACGACACCGACGATGCAGGCGCGGGCAGCGACATCAGCGATCCGGACGAACTCTGGTCGTCCCGTTAGTTTGCCTATGCTCATGGTCACGAACACGTGATAGCCTCCACATCAGCTACAAGGGTGGGCCAGCCGTGTTAGTTTGCGTGTCAAAACATCATCAGACCAGGATTTGCTCGATTTGTTGTTCGTCGCCCTAAAAGTGGTATGATTTTTCAAAAAAATTCAAAAGTGACACTATCTTGTTACTAGAACCCCAATTGTAATATGAAATTGTAATTTACTCTGCCACGTTTAATTTGCAGCTTGGTCGTACCGACCCTTTTAAGTGTTAAAAAAAACCAAGGGCCAAGTTGAACAGAGCTATTAAAAGGAAGGTTCATATGGTCAATAATCCACACTGGTCATCATACGACGACCAACCACTGGTGTCGCACACCAAAGCATACCTCGGCACGCCACACCGTCTAATCACCGCATAAAAACTAATCCCAACCGACCTAAAAACTAATCACGCCCAAATCCAAACCCAACCAGGAAGAGAAAGCACACACACAATACAGCGACTAATAAAAAACAGAACGGAGGAGGCCTCCCGCTGAAGCTTCGAATCCTCTTCCATTCCCTCCCTCCGTCCACTCGCACCAGCAGCAAGCAAGCTCCCCGGGAGGGACCAAAGCGCCCCGAGCTCCTCGCGCCCTCGCCGCCGGTCCGATCAGGCAAGGCCGGAGCGCGTCCATGGAGAAGTACGAGCTCCTCAAGGACATCGGCTCCGGCAACTTCGGGGTGGCGCGGCTGATGCGGAACAGGGAGACCAAGGAGCTCGTCGCCATGAAGTACATCCCGCGCGGCCAGAAGGTGCGCCCTGTGCTCTGAATCTCGACCTCCCACCTTCGAATTCGTGCAGGGTATCCGGTATCTGCTGCTTCTGGGTTATTAATTAATTTTGACTTAACACCTGCCTGCTGACCGGGTGCCCCCAGATTGACGAGAATGTGGCGAGGGAGATTATAAACCACCGCTCGCTGCGGCACCCCAACATAATTCGGTTCAAGGAGGTGAGTATTTGTTCCGGGGACCTTATTTGTTCTTGGATGGAGAATAATCCATCGATCGATTTCCGTGTTGCTCATTTCGGACGGGCCCTGTCTGCCTGTTGTAATTGCTGACAGGTTCTGCTCACGCCCACGCACCTCGCAATCGTCATGGAGTACGCCGCCGGCGGCGAGCTCTTCGACCGGATCTGCAGCGCCGGCAGGTTCAGCGAGGACGAGGTGATCATTAAATGGTTTGCTTGAGTCGGACGGCTCCTCCGTATCTTCCCTGTTTCGACCAAAAGTTCTCTCCGAGGTTGGCGTACTAGTAATATTTTTCCTTTCTGTTCTACTAGGCGAGGTATTTCTTCCAGCAGCTGATTTGCGGCGTTAGCTACTGTCACTTCATGGTGAGGATAGCAAACCTTTTTTTCCCTTTTCTGAAAAACAGTCTTAAATTCTCGTGTGCTGATGAGGTGTGGAAATCGCCAATTTTGTTTGAGCTTTCAGCAAATTTGCCACCGGGACTTGAAACTGGAGAACACGCTGCTGGATGGTAACCCAGCTCCGCGTCTCAAGATTTGCGATTTTGGCTACTCCAAGGTACTACTACCAGATAGTGTTTCCTCTGTTCTTTCTTACGGTGTTCTCCTCTCATTCAAGAGCTCTACTAACTCTGCCCGTTCAGCCTCGAAAAAAAAAACTCTGTTCAGCTTTGAATGCTGGGAGGACCAAAATTTTGACACGAAACTCCCTTGACTTCACATTGTGCTTATCAAACTCGTGCCTTTATTTCCCTGGACCCTTTTTTGTCCCGCTTTATGGAGTGATGTTACCAACAAATCGTTCAAAACCATATTTTTGCAAGAAATAGAAAAAAGGCACCAGTTAAATAACCAAAAACAGCACAATTTGCTGCTTCCGACTTAAGACTCAGTTACTCATGCCTTTCTTTTCAATGTTTCTTCCTCGTAGTCATCACTGCTGCACTCCAAACCCAAGTCAACTGTTGGGACTCCTGCATACATTGCTCCGGAGGTGCTCGCTCGCCGGGAATACGACGGCAAGGTCAGTTTTATTATTCTAAACAACCTCTCTTCCTTAGAACACTGCAACAAGGCCCTGCTATGAACGGTCACTGCTGCAATAGCTGCTTAATCGTTAATATGCAATTTCGCATCGGCTATGCTTGTGGCAGCCTGCTGCTCTAAAGTCGCATTGCCCTTTTGCAATCCTAGACGCAGTGCATGAAAGAACGAGTTGCATTCCTGTGTGGATATTCTTAGACTAGGAGCCTGGCGCACCTCCGTAATTAATGGCTTTGAATTTTGGAATTTTGTTATGAGGTCAAGTAGACAGGCAGTGGGCATGTCAGTTTTGGTCTGTTGTTCCTATCCCTGTTGGGGGATTCCAACTTCCAAGTGCTTCAATTATTCGTGTGGACAATTTTGTCAAAAAGAAGCAGCGGAGAAGAGATAGTGTAACCGAATGTTGCTGATGTTCACTCAGTGTCATTGGGACATTTTCTTTCTAGTAATCAAATCAAATAACAATATCACGCTTGATGGAGATCTTTGCCCCACTGGGTTGGGTGTTCCACTTTGTTCCATGCAAAAAACGCTATCCTTGAATTGGTTCCGAATCGATTTACCTGGTGGAGTCCTGTCCGTGTACTTGTTGAGGTAATGACCTCAAAAGAAAGTTAGATTTGCCGGAGAAAAGCACAAGATTCTATTCATGCAGATCTTGCTTACCATGCTTAATTTAAGCGATCTACTTGAAGTGAGGATTAACAATAAATATGTCGTGCACTTTGTTGTTATGTGACCCTTGATTGACAGAAAAACATATTTTATGTGGTGCTCCAAAATATTGTTTCTTCATAGGTGCACCAAGAAAAAGAACATGGAAATCCTTGCTCGTGATGAGCTCTGTAGCACGCTCCATGTCCTTTTCAGAAGAGTATTTCCACCATGTTTCCAACCCTAATTAATGTGTATCATGGGCCCCTTGGGACCTGTTCTTTTCATGTAACCATGTTAGTGTGAACATCTGGTTGGTCAGCTGTAGTCTTTTGACCTTAGTATTGTTATCGATTATTGTCCTTTGCTCATTTAGTTTTGCTAAAAATATATATTACATGCCCTGGTTATTTCATACGTTCTTGGATGCTATTTCACCATCTTATTTCTTATTTTCTGGAATGCCATCCCTAACTGATAACAAACTTCCTTTTTCCAGCAAGCCAAATTAGTTGTCTCTTTGCTTGTGAAGTAGAACCTGTAGGGAGTATTTATTTATTTATTTGACGGGGAACAGCAGGCGTTCTGCTTTTGCATTAATAGAAGAGGGAAATCCCATTACAGGATACATACCCAAGTTGGTTTAGAACATCAACACTGTAGGGAGTATATGGGAATTAATTTTTAAAGGTTTCTAGTCCCAAGTGACTTCGCTGCTTCACATATGTTTGAGCAAGTAAATAGTGTTTTTTTTTTAAAGTTTTGCTACATGTGGACTTTCTCCGGTTATTAGTTTCTTAGCCACTGACTGCATGTACAACACAATATTTGCATTATCATTTTACTCATGATGCAAATATATTGCTGTCACAGTATGTGCACCATCAATTTACTCATGATGCAAATATATTAGTGTCTCCATATGATTGAGAGCTCAAGTTTCTGGGCCAACACAAATTTCTGGGAAGGGACATGCTTCCTTGCTACTGTAAATATTATATATGTTCCTCGCTCTTGTGATGTACTTTAAGTATCTATGTTGCGTAATTGAATATTTTTTTCTTGGTACAGATGGCAGACGTGTGGTCTTGTGGAGTGACCCTTTATGTGATGCTTGTTGGTGGATACCCTTTTGAAGACCCTGATGACCCCAAGAATTTCCGAAAGACGATCGGGGTAATAATACACTCGTCTCTTTGAACAGTTTCTATAAATCCCTCTTTTGGCACGGTGCAAATTATATCGTGCCCACATTGTTGTTTTGCAGAGAATTGTGTCAATACAATACAAAATACCAGAGTATGTTCACATATCGCAAGATTGTAGGCAACTCCTCTCTAAGATCTTTGTCGCGAATCCTGCAAAGGTATTCATTGGAGAGTGAAGGCTGTAAAAGTTCATCCTTTTTGTGTCTATTATTGCCATAACGCAGTTCTCCCAAATCATGCAGAGAATAACAATTAGGGAGATCAGAAACCACCCCTGGTTCCTGAAGAACTTGCCTAGAGAGTTAACAGAAGCAGTACAAGCAAAGTACTACAAGAAAGATAACAGTGCTCCTATCTTCTCTGACCAAACTGTTGAAGAGATTATGAAGATTGTTGAGGATGCACGCACGCCACCTCCATCATCTACTCCAGTGGCTGGTTTTGGGTGGGCAGAGGAAGAAGATCAAGAAGATGGAAAGAGACCCGACGACGAACACATTAACGATGACGATGAGGAATACGATGTCGAGGACGAGTATGACAAGCATGTAAAGCAAGTCCATGCCAGCGGAGAGTTTCAGATCAGTTGATGAGATCAGGTTGCCAACAAGAGGAAGTTTGATAACATGAGATATTGTTTATATTTGTGGTAGTTATGGGGTTGGTGTTTGTTTGGTAGTCTTGTAATTCTTGTCGTTGAGAGCATATTTTTTCTGGTATGATATTACAACTTGTACATTATCGATTGGCAGTGTCAATGTAATTGGAGTGAAAGGTTGAGTTTTTAAGCTAGCAAGATGGAACATAATTTGAGGAATAATGCTTCTATCTTGATGTATTTTGGGGGGCAAATAGGCTTAATTGAGCCATTGAGGTTACTGTACTATTATTTTTCATGTTTATTTTCTCAAGATCAGTTGCACACCTTGCTAAATCAAATTAGCATACAATTTAGTGTTTTTTGATGATTGTTGAAATACCATCGGGGTTAACTAGGCGTTTAAAAAAATTACATCTTTGGCTTATATGGAAGTAAACTACTCAATTAACTTTCAAACACAAATCCTAAGTATGGTAGGATCAAATGGAATTCGGTCATGTGCACCACTATTTTTGGATGTGTGGCTTCAAGAGGTGATATTAGGGGGAGACGTCGGCAATGGTGTCGGCTAGGGAGATCATTGGGATTTGGGGAGGGATTGTTTGGTTTGTTGTAGAGAAAGAGAAAGGAGGGGCACCGGCGGCGCTGAACTTGGCCATGGAGAAGAGGGGCCGAGTCGGTAGGGGCGACGGCGCTGGCGGCGGTGCCATGGCACGTGCGGAAAACCTAGGCGTCTGATACCATGATATTTTGGGATATTGAGAAAATAATAATTGTATTGATTTAGGCCTCAAAGGGTTGTTTGTATAGATTACAAGACTTGGCCTCCAAGAACTAATAGAGATAGATTACAACTCAAAGAGGGAGGTAGACTAAACCTGCCAGGCCTAACCCTATCCGACCTATACTCTAATACAAAAAATTATGACATGCCTATATTTTCTTACATTCTTCTCAACTCTCGAGGTAAGACAAAATTTACGTGACATAAAAATAATATACAGTTCTAAAGATAGAGGGTGGGTATAGAATAACTATTCTATATCCTGGGGGTCAAATATCGCGACCCAGAAACACTATTCGACACCCAGGGTACATAATAGTTATTTTGCACCCCACATAATTTTATGTTGTCAAGTTTAAAAAATTATGTTTTGTATATATTCATATTCATCCACAACGCAAAAAAAAATGACATAAAAAATAGTTTATGAGTAATTATAATATAAAAAAAACTAAAAATACGCATTTTACGTCGTATTTTTATACCGCATGTAAACAAAAAATTATGACATTCCTATATTTTCTTACATTCTTCTCAACTCTCGAGGTAAGACAAAATTTACGCGACATAAAAATAATATACAATTCTAAAGATAGAGGGTGTGTATAGAATAACTATTCTACACCCTGGGGGTCAAATAGCGCAACCCAGAAACCCTATTCGACACCCAGGATACATAATAGTTATTTTGCACTCCACATAACTTTATGTTGTCACGTTTAAAAATTTATGTTTTGTATACAAATAATTATATTCATATTCATCCCCAACACAAAAAATTGACATAAAAAATAGTTTATGAGTAATTATAGTGTAAAAAACACTAAAAATACGCATTTTACGTCATATTTTTATACGGCATGTAAACAAAAAATTATGACATGCCTATATTTTCTTACATTCTTCTCAACTCTCGAGGTAAGACAAAATTTACGCGACATAAAAATAATATACAGTTCTAAAGATAAAGGGTGGGTATAGAATAACTATTCTACACCCTGAAGGTCAAATAGCATGACCCTATATATATAAGTAGTAAGCAAAAAGAGGACCACATGGTCAGCTAGATGTACAACAGGTTCCTCTTTTAAGTTATAGGCATAGAAGGCTATAGAATACAAGGGGTATGAAAGCGTTATCGAGCTGTGCCGTATATGCTTCCAGTAACAAGCTCAATGTCACGGCTACCGAAAGTGACAACCAGTGCTGTGTCAATATGAGAAAAATGGTTAGTAGCAATTTAATCTTAGATTGCATGTTCTAGCATAAAGCTTCATAAACTTTAGTGCAATAAATTAAAGGATCAAACCTGTGAAAGAATGTATCCGCCTGACGCTAAGAGTGTCACCAGAATTGAGCAGGCTGCCAGTACAGAAGTAATGCCTGCTGCCGTGCCTTCAATTGTTTTCTCAACATTTCAGGAAAACATGTGTAAGTGATCAGGGAGCAAGTATAGGAGGACCAAGAAATAATTGCGAGCAAACTCACTTCCTGTCTTGCTCCATATTAGGACACCATACTTGTAACCAATCATTGATGCCTAGGTACAAATAGGAGAATTTTTATCAGATAAAACAGACAAACAGTACAAGATGTTAACAAACTATTGAACGTTGGACATACCATGGTATCACCTATTCCCAAGCTGAGAATTCCAGCAAAAGGGGCTAGTGGTCGGTCATTAAATCCAGATGACATCCATTTAGGAAGTGCACATCCCAGTAAGAGTGAGAAATGACTGTAAACAAAACAATAGAAGTGTCATCCTAAAATAGAATACAAAGGGAGATAAAATATGGAGGATAAAGATAAACCACACTTACCTAATAATGAGAATCTCAGAATCACGAGGATCAGTGAAGGCGTTCATGAATTGATGTACAGTACGACCAAGAGGATATACTTCCCAAACCTGAGGGCATAATTTTGAGGGAGAAATGAGCAAACTTGGAATAACAGATACTGCTGAAGGAAAAAGTGAAGGGACTGAGGAAGAACATGAGGCAATTAAAAGACTTACACGAATCATCTCCAGTATCAAGAAAACTGCAAACGCTGCACCAAATTCCAAGTCCAAGAAAGCAGGCTGCAAAATATAGAACAAAATGACCAAAATAATCTCTGAATGTTCTGACGGGATATAAATATTGAAAGACGTACATTACCTGAAATATAACAGCAGGAGAGAAAATCGAGACAGCAACAAGATGATAGTACTTGCGCAAAAGAATCCTTTCTGTTTTGCTTTGCTTTGAAATACTGTAGAACCTTCTAATTGATACATATATCACACATATCCAGTATGCACATAAAGCAAGCCGTTCATGTGAATTGGTGAACATATAGTTAAGAACCCTGTGAAATAGTGAAGAGTTAAGAAAACAGAACATAAGTATCTATGAGACAAGGAGAAGATTTTACGAGAAAGAACAAAGTGCAAAGTTACAATAATAAATTTAACATACTGATGATAACAAGCAGACTTTTATCTTCACATGAAAGGGAAACAGCGATGCTTACCAGACAAACGGATGCACTTCAAGACCGACAAGGTGTGTCCATGATGGCACTAACATCAGCAAAGCCACCAACAATGAGATATAAAATACAACAGAATATACTCTTTTTTCTGCCTGATTCTCAACTGGTTGTGTTTGACAGTAAACCCAAACTCTAAGGGAACACTTGTATAACAAGGGAAGTAGAAAAAGTCCAAGCAAAATCCCCTGACAAAAGAAGGGAGAGATATAAAAAAAAATACGAAGTCTCCTTTAAATTACCTAATTGGAACTGGGTAAATTTTCACTGAAACAAAAAATAGGCACAAACTGAGCTAGTCTCTGTTCCTAAAACACACTATAAGATCAAGCCAGACTTTAAAAATAAGAGAAACTTTACCTGAATAACTGTGGCTATCTCGCTTCGAGTTACAGGTTTGTGAATGAGTGCTTCTGATGATGCAGAGAACTCCATCTGCCACACAATTACGATAAGAAAAAAACCATCAGATTTTCTCCTTTTATGGAAAACATATAGTTAGGAATAAGTCCTACCTTTGAAAGAGTATGAGCCAGCATATCACCAAAGTAAAGGACGAGACCACTTGATACCAAAAGTGCCTCCCCTGGAATTTACAGCGGAGTAAGTAAATGGTGGGAAAAGGTGGCACTTCCAAGGCAACGAAAGAGAGATATACTAAAAAAATCACCACTAAACAAGAACAACACAAAAGGCTCACATTACATGCAAAGGACACTAAACAAAGTGTGTGTGTGTGGGTGGGGGGTGGGGGGTGGGGGGGGGGGCAATTGCAATCTTTCTTATATGCATTGTATTTCTGCACCGATATGTACTTATGTATAAATGCCTGTTAGCATGTGCAATCACCTATGAACACAAGAGAAATAAAGATCTAATTACATCTCAGACTTCAGGTACAAACCAAAAGATGAACATGAAGGGAACTTCTCAAGAATGTGCTTGATTAAGATCACAGCAGCCAGTCCATGGCAGAGCAAATAGCCATTTTTCGTCATCGTTAACAGACCTACAGGAAAATGCAGCATAGATAAGTTTGTGAATCTCTTGTTATCAGTAATACTGAATTAGTTTAAAAACAAGGTGTGTTTATTGTTGAACGTAGATGAAGTGTTGCATGTTACCTCCGTCAGTCTTCAGTAGGAAGAAGAACAAGAATGTCATGAGATACAAAACTACCATCAATGAACCATATCTCAAAGTTTTAGAAATTTCATTGTCAGCAGACTCGCGTAGATGCCAAATGAAGAAAGCTAGCACACTGAGGCAACTGATCGATACTGCCCAGTACTGCATTTCGAGCTATGCGAATTCTGGTCACATAAATAGAAAGATGTTTTTTTTGGAAAGAAGCATATATTAATATCAGAGGATACCAATTACACCCAGTCTCTGTCCTAGTGGCCACAGGGATGCACAATAAAAAAGAATTAAAAAAAAATCCCGCTACAGTGACTCATTCATTGAAACAGCAGTACTACCACCACCAAGACAGCACCAGAAATCCAGCTTCTCCAAAAAGACACCTCCAAGAAGGAAACAGTGCACAAACACCATCATCGTCCGATCAAAGATCTAGGTTTTCATCCTGAAGAAAGTCCACGCTCTCAAAACAATACCTTCAACAAGGCCATTACCAGGCACATTTAGTGAACTGTATGCATCACACAAAAGCTCAGTAGGCCAGATTATATAAAAAAAAATCAAAAGACGGCTGACTGGTTTAATTGTTGATGAAGAATGATAAAACAGTTATATACCTTCTGGCCCTTTAGGATCTACTCAGTAAGATCCTTGAAAGTTGAATTGACCGTGTAAGCATGACACATGGCATAGTAGTGGCTCTAAGAAGAATACATGTGTCAGGGATATGTCCCCGGGTACCCCAGAGTTGAGCTATAAGGAGATTCAATGAATGCATAAAGCAATTCGAAGAGGTTTATGCATAAGAGAAGGCCATTTGATGATATTATAATAATATAGAAAATAACAAAAGGAAAAGAACCTACCATACCGAATTATATAAAAGCCGGCTTGCTTCAAACATCCTTGGGCCAAATCAAACTTCTCCCTGACCGAATTAGGGGAATCTGGGCCGAATTATTTAGGCACGGGCTGGATTAAGCGGAAGGAGCTGGGGTCTCCTTCCCCGGGTGGGCTGACGATGGCTGATTCGGCCCACCACGGGCCCCTGCCGAATCAAACCAGCACAGCGCCCACGCCCCGGCTTCACTCCCGCCAGCAACTCCACCCCACGATTCCGGCCGAGCCACCTCACCAGGTCAGAGCGAACTCCCGTCAAACTCCCCACTCTCTTGACCCCGATGCTCCCTCCCCGTCGCTAGTTTCCCGCCAAAGCGTTGTGCCCCGGCTCCAGCTCACCCCGTGTGGCTCATCTCCCCCGGGTGGGCCGACAGAGGCACAGTTCGGCCCACCATGGGTCACCGGCTCCAGATCGCCCTGCCACGAAGCCACCCGGGTAGGCCGGATGAGGAGTTATCTGGCCCACCACAGAATCTGCCTCACCAACCCAGCTACGAGATCCGGCTGAGCCATCTCTAGACTCGGCCCACCACGAGAAACACAAGGCCGAATCAGGATAAAGGAGGCCGAATTTCCCTTTCACCAGGAACCTCTGGGACGAATCAACTCGCCCCAGATGCCCTCTTATTTCTCCTAGAAGCTCCTCCAAGCCTTACATCGACATACCTTCACCTCAAGTCAAGATCTGTCCGTCACACGCCGGTCTTGGGACCGTCTGGCTTAGACCGGCACATGGCGTATGGAATATGCTTGGCATCTAAAGAATATGCTAGGGAATATATCAGGTATCTCTAGAGATGCCATGACATATGTTGAGCATCTTAAGAAGATGCCAGAAATATGCTACAGAGATGCCAATCGTGAGGGACAAGATGTGTCCCTGGGCTCCCCTTTATAAGGAGCACCAGGGAAATCGTTGAGGGAGAGACCCCTAAAGGGCTCCTCTCCTCTCTGCTCGCTAGGAGCTCTCCTTCCTTCTTCCTCCATTCTCACAGAGAGTTTTTAGATAGAAGGATAAGAGAAACAGCTCAATGAGCACAATTGTAGCCACAAGTACGGCAAGATATATAAGATTAGATGCAGAAAAAGGTGTTATCTCCACATGAGAGCCTCCAACCTAGATACATCGTATTTCTCTTTGTTCTTACGAATGCAGTCTTTACTGTATTATCCCTCCCCGGATTCCTCCACGTCCATCAGCTTCAACTATAGTATATGCCACGATACCACCACGAAAACCTGACGAAGAACCTGGCCTAGAGCATATATATATATTCATCAGACGCCAATCACTAGGTATGATATTATTTTGTAGATCGCGGAAGAGGCGATAAAATTAAGTAGCTGCACAACTCAAACACAATGTAGCTACAGGAGTAAAGACTGCAGTCTGGTGTAACGATCATCATAGTACCCTTGTTTCCTTTTGTTTCACAAGGACGGACAAGCATTGCAATTTTCCCTGATAGCAAAGAAGCAACCTTCTACTGGGGATGGTTCAAGCAAAGGCATGCCCAACTCGAAACAATCTTGTGAAATACAAACACGGCATACTCAAAAAACACTAGTATCTGAAATATAATTCCGGCATACACAAGATGCAAGTGATCACCATGGAAATAACGAGCTATGCAAAATGTTCTAAGCATAATCATGTTTCAGAACCGTAACAGTACACACCTCGACAATTTACAGAGTTACAAAACCATAACTAACACAAAGTTTTGAGAACGTCTGTAACCAATATTACATGAATGTAAGACGTGCCATGCTTGTCTTTCACTCAAAACAGGACTATGTTGTATTCTCAGCTACCCTGATCGGTCTTCAATCCAGATAAAGACTCCTCAGCATCATACTTGGACCGAACGCCCTGAAAAGCACAACAGTTTCGGAAACGGTTAGTGCCTCAAATCAAGGGAACAGTTTAGCAGTGTAAAACCAGGATATAAAGAGCATTTCTTAAAGATTGCACCCCCTTCAGGAAGCAACAAGCCTGCAAATACAGAGAATGCAGCTTCAATAGATATCACAACAAGTAACACCGAGTAATTAAATGCGAGCTCTCATTCAAATACCACCCCAGTTCAAGCTCCACATGCATTGCATATGGATGTCGATACATGGACATGCACATCCTGCCTGCCAATGCGTTCATCACATATCAGATTCTTCCTTATAAAGAGTAGAAAGCAGAACGTACAACAAATTGTGAAAAGAAACATGAAAACAACACCAGCTGCTACTGCGCAGATGCTTAAATGACCTGTGGCCTGACTCGCTGACTGGGGGCAAGGAGTTCCAATCTCCTAGTGGTGCAATTATTATTTATCCACACCTAAACATTAAACCAGTATAGTTTTAAAGAAGGTACTTATTATAAAAGCAAATGATATCAGGAATGTTAATAGAAAAGTAATTAATGTTTTTGAGTAAACATCACTCCAACAGGTTAATAATCGCTCTAAGGACATCTGGTGCCTGGGTTCAGGATGTAAATTTAGTCAGGAACATCAAAAAGTTAGGAGAACTCAATAGCAGTAGTAAAACTAAAAGGGAACTGGCAGATAGGAGGAATAGATCAACACAAAGCTAGTAAACATGATCACAAACCTATTTCGTATCTTAAAGCAGAAAATTTAATGTGTACATATTGCATGGAAGAGTTAAGAAATATATAAGAAAGACTCACGTTAATCAGACAAACATGGCTAGCTCTGGACGGCTGAAGATATTGTCTCCATCATCACCCAGTGCAGGATAAGAAGCAACAAGTGCATCTTGTGCACCAATATACAGTGAGTTGTAGATCTTCCAATACACCTCACGCACTTTCCTTGCTGGATGGAAAAGGCCTTGGAGGCAATAATTCAGAACCACAGCTGCACCCAGAGCAACTCTCATTCCCTCAATAGCCTCCATGACAGCATTTATGACATGAGGCGACGTCTCAAATATATTGGGCCAGACAAAGTTAAGCAAATGGACAAGAGCATCCTCACAGCCCAAGCCAGCAACTCCTAGAGCCATATGTTTAACAGCAGATGCAGCGGTCTGCCTGTGAACTAGATCCCTGTCCATTAAAGCATCTTCAAGCAAGGGAGTGACAGCATATATGTAATCTTTGCCCATCTCGCCAATATACTCAAAGAGGAATGAGAGAGATTTCAAAACACCATTCTGGACATTGAGCTCCGGAACACGGTACTCATTCATGAGGGCAGGCAAAACCGTGAAAGGCGAGCAAGTTTCAGCAACAATAGCAATTGCTACGGTGGTGCAAACACGGTTCTGTCGCTCCTGCACCTTCAAGTTGTTCAACAGAGTGGCCAGCACGTCCTGTGGCCCAATTGCCTTTGCAATATAACCAAATGTGTTCACAGTAGCTCTTCTGATGCCCTTCTTGTGAGCCTTCAACATCTCCAGCAGCTCAAAACAAATCCTCATCCACTCCCTAGCTGGTACAAATTCTGCTCCACGGTCAGCAATCCTGCCAACTAGATCAATGCAGTTCTCTTGGACCTTCTCATGCCTATTCTTCAAGATGGGGGTCAGCCGAGGAAGTAGATCCTTGATAGGCGGTGTCATCTTGGTCATACCAATAACATTCACAATAGCCTTCAAAGCTCCCAGAATTGAACCCAGCACCTCAGGATACTCCTCTCCCAAGTACTCATACAGCACAACACCCAGGTGACCCATAAGCTGCTCTTCCTGGCATTGCTTCATCACAATGGCTATCCTCGAGATCAAGTCAGCAGCTTGCTGCCTAACTTTTGCACTCTTGTTGTTCAACCGCCACTTGATGGTACCACATATCTGAGGAAGGTAAGGCTTGACCCTCTGGCCAAGTGCATTCACAACAGCTCCAAAACCATTAAGCATGACATTTGCATCATCACTTGTCTGCTCTTGGAAAGCATACAGGATGCCATCAATAAGCAGCTCCTCTAGACGAGGATCAATATCTGAGGCACCCAAATTAGCCACCACCTTCTCAATTGTTTCCATCACCATTCTCCTGTAAGGCTCACTTTCATCTTTCAGATCCTCCACAATCTTGCCAACGATACCAGTAACTCCCACCTTGTTTGCCATCTCCACAGTTGTTTCCACAAGTTGCTTATAGTTCCTACGATCTAGAGCCATCCTCCTAACCCAGAAGTGTTTGAAGAATTCTGGAAGGATGTCACTCCGGATATAATCAGCCTCTACACCCTCTGTACTGACACACTGTTTAACAACCTTCAGGACAATCTTCTTCATCTCTTCGTCTGGTGACTGGAATTCCCTAATTAGGACTTGCATCACCTCCTTCGTGTAGTAACTGGCATACAGAGCATCCATAAGAGGGATAATGAAACCAATAGCCTTCAAGAAGGCAGCAAGGACCTTTCCACGGTGAGATCTGATACCCTTCCAGAGAGGCTTCAACACACTATCAAAACTTTCTATACCATAGGGTGCAGCAGCTTCAGCAAGTGCAGCAAGAGAGAGGGCAGTGATCGTCCGTACTTTCTGGTTCTCATCACTTAGACCATGCTCAATAATCTCAACTAGGTTCTTAAGGTGAGGCAGAACAGCGCAGCCCATGAGAATAGCAATCTGCTGACAAATCTTGATACCAGTGTGCCGAGCTTGCCACGACTTCTTACTCTGACAGACAGCCTTCAAAAACGGCAGGAGGGCAGGGATACCCAAAGCAGAAGCCACCACACTGAATGCCCTAGCAGTTGTATTCCTCACATATTCATCAATGTTATCAATATCTGGTCTCATGGCGGCAATCATTGTAGCAAGACCAGCAGCTTTGCTCAGGTTTGAGATAATCTCCCTGCCCTCAACACGAGCATAGTAATCCTCATCAATCAGAAGTGGTTCAATAACCACCAGAATCTTGTGGACAAATGGACGGACCAGCTCATCCAGTTTATACAGCACCCTATCAATGACCTTCACCAGGAGATGCCGCTCCTGGTCCTCGAGTGTAGGCTGCATGAGCAATGGCAGGATTTTGTTGAACAGAGGACCAGCACCGAATTCCCGTGCTTTGTCTGTGAGCTGCCGAAGTGCTGTCTTCCGCTGCGGCGGCGTGCCATTCTTAACCTTGAACAGGAGTTTCATGATTTTCCTCTCCTTCTGCTCCTCTGGTGTTAGCTGCTCCTCGTCATCCTCATTCAGCAATGGTCCAAAGTACTGGTAATCTTCTGGCTTCATGTCTGGCAACCCACCAGTCATCTCCTTGGGCACATCGTACTGCTGCCCACGATTCTCCTCTGGAATATTATAAAGTGGTGTGGTCATTGGTGTTGGCGTAGCAAGCAGCTTCCTTGCCGGGGTGCGTATGGGCTGGTATGAAGCTGGAGGTTCAAGAATCTTGTAGCCCTCCTGCGGGAGCATGGCGTCAAGCTCCTCGTCAGTGAGAGGCCTGTTGCGCTCCTCAATGTCCCGCTCCCACTTCATGAGCTGCCACTGCTCCGGGGTGATTGCGGCATGAGCAAGGTGGCCAGGTGTTGGCGTTGCAATGCCTTCTCCTCCGAACGGCGTCGCTCCAGGAGTGTAAGACGCAGGCGTCGCTGCCGCGCCACCAGGCGTTGCACTCCCCATACTCGCTGGCGTCTCATCCCACCGCGACCTCTGCTTCTTGGGAGTCGGTGTGACAAGCCCACCAGGCAGCTTAGGAGTAGCATCCCACGCCCCAGAAGGGGTGGCTCCTGGAGTAATGCCACCAGCTGCGGGAGTCGCATCTGCATCAGCCATCCTCCCTGGAGTCGGTGTCTCATCCCATCTGTTCCTCCTCACAGAGGGCGTCGCATCTCCAGCGCGCCCAGGGGTGGCGTCCCAGCGTCCAATACCAGGGGTTGCGTCAGGTGCATCCCAGTCCGAGGCAGTCTTCGCCTTCTTGGTCCCAGCAGCAGCATCACCGTCCTGAGACTGATCCCACCTGTTGCGCCGCTTGGTGGCCGGGGCTGGCGGCAGCTCCGGCGCAGCAGCCTTCTTCTCCTTGGGTTTCTCCTCCTCCTCCCTCTTCTTCTTAGCGATCTCGCGCAGCACGTGTTCCTTCTCCTGCTGCACCTTGCTCTCACGCATGGCGTCACCGTAGGTCCGGACGGAGGGGTCCGGGGTTTTCTCCCCGGCAGCGAAGGGGTCGTGGCGCTCGGGCGAGATGATGCGGTCGAGGCGGCGGCGGCGGTAGTCGTCCTCGCGGTCGATGATGCGCTGGGACCTCTTGGCGGGGAGCCCGTCGTCGTCGGCCGACCGGGGGATGTCGGCGGCGGCCAGGGCGTGGCCCGTGTAGGACGCGAGGCGGCGGACGGCCGGGTTAACCGCGGCGGGCTCGGCGCTGTCGTCCTCGGGCGCGTCGTCCTCGGAGGCCGGGATGGAGGTGTCGTAGCCGGCGAATCGGTCGGGGCCCGAGCCGCCCCCGCCGTAGAGGTCCTTGTCGAAGGTGACGGAGGCGACGCCCATGGGCGCGCCCGCCGCCAGGGCCTCCTCCATCTTCTTGCGCTCATCCTGCGCGCGCGCGAGCTCCGCGTCGATCCCGTCCATGGCAGACGCGCGGGGCTAGGGTTTCGCGAGAGAGATTGGGGGCGAGGCGAGATTGGAGAAGAAGGAAAGGGTTTGGACTTTGGATCGGGCAAACCACCTCGTGTATGGGCCGAGATCGAACGTGCTTCGTGGAGTAATCGCGGCCGCCGGCCGTCGGTTTGGTCAAGAAACGATCTGGAACGTCGGTTTGGGGGAAAATCAGGAACCGTCATATTTTTCACCGTCGAAATCAACCGACTTAAATCAGGCCGACTTGAATCAAAATCCAAATTCGAAAAATTATTATTTGGAAGAATTTTATCCGGAGTGTCTTCGACGTGGTCTGGTTGCTGATTCACAAATAAGCCCTCCAAGTTCCAACGAAGTCCAAACCAACTCCCTGACCCCAATCCCCAATCCACCATTGCTCTTCCCCGATCTCTCCTGCCGCCGCCGCCGGTCGCCGACCCGAAGCCCCGCCTCTTCTCGCCGAGCACCTCTCAACGCGTCGCAAACCTCCCCGGCGGCGGCAGCGGCGGCATGATGGGGAAGAGCGACTTCCTGACGCCGAAGGCGATCGCGAACCGGATCAAGGCCAAGGGGTTATAGAAGCTGCAGTGGTACTGCCAGATGTCCCAGAAGCAGTGTCGCGATGAGAACGGCTTCAAGTGCCACTGCATGTCGGAGTCGCACCAGCGGTAGATGGCCATCTTCGGTCAGGCGCCCGACCACGTCGTCCAGGGCTTCTCCGACGAGTTCCTCGAGGAGTTCCTCACCCTGCTCCATCGCGCCCACCGCAGCTCCCGCGTCGCCGCCACCATCATCTACAGCGACTTCATCGCTGACCGCCACCACGTGCACATAAACTCCACCCACTGGCAGACGCTCACCGAGTTCGTCAAGTTCCTCGGCAAAGAGGGCCACGCCAAGGTGGAGGACATGCCCAAGGGCTGGTTCATCACATATATCGACAGGGACTCCGAGCAGGCCAGTATCAAGCGCAAGAGGGTCAAGTCTGACCTTGCCGACGACGAGCGGCAGGAGCTCATGATTGCTCGGCAGATCGAGGGCGCCCAGCAATCCATGACCAAGGCTGATGGCGATGAGGGTGATGCCGAAGCAGATGCTGTCGATGATGATGATGACCTCGATAGCGAGGACGAATATTCAGGCTCTGATGATGATGACGATGAAGGACAAGAGAAAGATGTGAAAGAGACCGCCAACAAGCCAGCAGCGAAGATTGCGATTGCACTCCAGCGGGCTGCGCCTGCGCCTAAGGTAAACCCTTTTGATGATAAGCCAAAGATGAAATTTGGCTGGGAGGAAGAGGAGGAGGTGGCCAACAAAAAGGCAAAAGATGCTGGAAAAGCAACGGATACAAGTAGGTTGGCAATCAAGGATCTGATGAAGGAGGAGGAGAAGGCCAAGGAGAGGAGCAACCGGAAGGACTACTGGTTGTGCCCTGGTATCATGGTCAAGGTGATGAGAAAATCACTGGCTAAGAAGGGGTACTACAAGCAGAAGGGTTTGGTGAAGAGGGTGATTGATAAGTATGTCGGGGAGATTGAGATGCTGGAGAGCAAGCATGTTCTTAGGGTCGACCAAGATGAGCTTGAGACTGTGATCCCATAGATTGGTGGGCTGGTGCGGATTGTTAATGGGGCTTACCGAGGGTCGAATGCAAGGTTGATCGCAGTGGACACGGAGAGATTCAATGCCAAATTGCAGGCTGAGAAGGGCCTCTATGATGGGAAAGTTCTTAGGGCCATCGAGTATGAAGACATTTGCAAGACTGCTCAGTGAGATATCATGGAGTTCCATTTCAATTCCAGCATCATTTCTGCTGTGGAAGGGAGAAATGGGCGAAATGTACAACCCACACTGTTAGGTGACAGTGTATATGCAGTTTTCGCTTGTGCTAGAATATGAAGAAGTTTGAGCTGAATGTTTCTAGTTCGTTCTTGCTGCTGAAAGCGCACTGCAAAAAAACATCTGATGTTTGTTTGTGCTTGGTGGTTAGAATAATATGATAATTCTGTAAACCTTGCTCAACTTCGTATTTTTCTAGTTTATCTTGTCACTATTTTATTTTGTTTCCAGTCTATCTTGCTTCCGTTGGGTTCCATATCTAGCCTATCCCAACTTGCTTGAGAAAAGGCTTTGATGATGTTGTTGTTTCTTGCATGATTGACCAATCCATCACGGTACCCAAGGTGGGGGTTAAAAGAAATGACAGCCAAATAAACTTCTGATTACGAAATATGATGTCAAAGTTCAGTGCCAAACTGCAGGTTGAGAAGGGCCTCTGTGATGGCAAAATTCTCAAGGCCATTGAGTACGATGATTTTGCAAGATCGCTCAGTGAGATATCATGGAGTTTCATTTCAATTTCAACAGCATGTCTGCTGTAGAATGGAGTTATGGACCCAATGTACGACCCACACTTTTAGTTCCCTCACAGTGTATTTGGCTATCTGCAGTTATGCTTGTGCTTGAATATCATCTATTGAAGAAGCTTGAGCTGATAATGGTTCTATTTCATCCTTGTTGTTGAAAGCACTCTTCAAAAACATCTGATGATTGTATGTTGCTTGGTGGTTAGAATAATATGACAATTCCAATAACATGTTTTAGTGTTAGATATATCCAATCTAATGGTAATTAATATGGATCAGAGGAAGTATTTGTTTCTAGTCTATCTTGTTACCATTTTATTTTGTTTCATGTCTATCCTGTTACCAATTTATTCTATGTTAGTTTCTTGCATGATTGACCAATCCATCCGGATACCAAAGATCAACCAAATAACTTGGGATTATGAAATATAGTACTACCTACGATTCATAGTAAGTGTCGCTCATTTAGTACAAAAAATTGCACTAAATTAGTGACACTTATTAGGGATCGGAGGGAGTAGTATCTTGCAAGCATTCTTATGCTTGTCAATATGGTATTGCTAGTCTAAGAGCATATTCTTAAATAATATATTTTTTTATTCATTTTCATAAATAATACACGAAATGCAAATGTTGCAAATCTAACGGACCGTCGTCCGTTCAAAAGACGATGGACAACGTTCGTCCGTTCAAAAGGCAACGTACACGCTCGTCAGTTTAAAAAACGAATGTGCTGCATGGGTGGACGTTGGGGCACTCCATAAACATGTGCATCGTCTTTTGAACGGACGAACATGTCCGTTGTCTTTTGAACGGACGAATGTTGTCCATCGTCTTTTAAACGGACGACGGTCCGTTAGATTTGCAACATTTGCATTTCGTGTATTATTTGTGAAATTAAATAAAAAAATATATTATTTTAAAAAATAGCCATATTCAGGACTGGAAATAATATTGTGTGGCTTCTTTCTTGGGATAGTTAAAAATCGTGCATCTTGTGTGTTTACCGTCTGACTTCTACCTTCAAGAAAGCAGAAAAAAGTAATCAAAAATAGCACGGGCTCCATGTAACTGATTAAGTTTGCATCATAGTTTATATGCTCTGGATTTTGTCATGTTGCATTAACGTTGCAAAGAGCATACAGTTGGAAATGTTCATACTTGTATGTAGTCAAATGCAGGAATAAAAATCAAAACATGCTAATCACACTGGAAAACTCTATGCGTGATTTTTCAGGCAGCCAAATCTGATTTTTTTGTGTTCTTTAAAATCTCTTAGCGGCACTGTTTTGTTTTCAATGGAAGCGAGACACTTTTTTTTTTGCCTTGTCCTTCTGCTCAGCTTAAAATAATGACATCCTAGTTACAAAATCTGTTTAACTTTCTACATTATGGAACGGAGGTGGTACATCTTTTCTTCAGCTTCATTTATTTCGTTGAAATATTTTTAGTGCAGGGAAATTAGCATAAGGGTGGATATCACAAAAGCTTTTATTACATAGATTACTTCTATTTGATGACTGTGTGCTTTTCATATGATAGCTCGGTTGAAACTTAGAACAAACTTTCTAAACAACACTGCCCTGGGGAGTCTCCTGTGAGACTATCAGAAAATGTTTGTTGTATTCTCGAGAATATCACCGTTTAGTGATTGCACCATATACCTTTAGGTATTTTGGTCGTCTGATTTTTCGTGTCACAAATAGTTTATCTTGTTAAGATGTCAGTACGGTACTGTAACTCTGTTCTGACATATAGATATTATATGTTATTGGAAGGAACTACAGAGTACAGATACAACTGTCTAACTTAAACTATTTTATTTTAAGCCATAGAAAGAAGCATGCCTGCATGGATGAAGCTAAATCAAAATTGTCCTCTTTACAGAGTTCTGATGGACAATATGTTGTCCCTATCATGGTAATCATTGTGTGTGTGCTTGTTTTGGACCATAAAGTTTCCTGATCGGTTGGTTGCATAGATTTGGTAGGTCTGACTGCAGAAAGTGACCGTGTATTGATGTTTCTTTTTTTGTTTATTATACATTATATGATTCTATCAGACAAGGTGAAAGTACAAAGAAAGTCGTCTAGAGGGGGTGAATAGACTTTTAAAATAATTACGGTTTAGGCTTAAGTAAATGCGGAATAAAACTAACGTTTAATTTATTGAGCACAAAACCTAGCCACTAAGTTCACCTAAGTGCACCAACAACCTATGCTAAGCAATACAAGCAACAAGGTGATAGCAAGATATAAGTACTTCAAGCACGTTGGCTATCACAATATAAAGTGCATAAGTAAAGGGTTCGGTTGAGAGATAATCGATGGACGCGGAGACGAAAATTTGTTTCCCGAAGTTCACTTCCAAAGAAGCTACGTCTCCGTTGGAGAGGTGCGATGGCGCAATGCTCTCCGAACGCCACAAATGACTCACCTCGAGGTGTGGTGGCTCGATGCTCACCCAACGTCAAACAAGGCCCCACCCCGGATGCGGAAGCACGCAACTCACCGACGCCACAAAAGGCTCACCCTATTATCCCGAGTGCGCACCACAAAAGACGGGCACTCGCTCCACTATGGGACGCTTGAGGGCGGTCACCGAACCCGTACAAGTTTGGGGCTAACTCCACAACGCAAATGGAGGCTCCCAACAACAAAGCCACAAAAGGCTACAATGCCACAAAAAGGCCAACAACGCCACAAAAGGCTACAAGACCACAAAAGGTTAACAAGACCATAAAAGGTCAACAATCCAACCACACAACTGTCTAGGGTTCCAAGGAACCCAAGAGAAACAAGCTCACAAGCTTGAACTCGCCGAATCTCCGAGGAGAACTCAAACCTATGCACCAAATGCAAGGGCAAGTCCTTCTCTCCCAAATTCCAACAAAGCTACAAAAGCTATTGGGGGAATAAGGGAGGAAGAACACAAGAGGAGAATACAAAACTCTCCAAGATCTAGATCCCAATGATTCCTTCACAAAGAAGGGATTTGGCTTGGGAGGATTGTAGATCTAGATCTCCTCTCTCAAATCCCTCAAAAATATGCAAGAATCATAGAAAGGGAAAGGGAGAGGGAAAGCTTCTTCAAGGTTGACAATGGAGGAGAGAGAGAAAGCCAAGAACCAAGAAGAAAAGTTGTAAACCACGAAGGGGAAGAGGATCCCCTTTTAAAGGGCTCCCAGATCTGCCCGTTATGGGCATTCATGACTCCTGACCGGAAGTTCCGTTGGAAGGCCGGAAGTTCCGGTGGCACACAGCCAACGGTCGAAAACTGCGGAGCGAGAAACTGAAAAAGCGAATCCTGGTCGGAACTTCCGCGGTTCACCGGAACTTCCGGTGGGAGAAAAACTTTTGGTGAAAGTTCCGACAAAAGTTCCGTCAAATAGACACAACGAAAACAGAAGGTTACTGAACATGAGCGGAACAAGAGCCGAAAATTCAACCGGAACTTTCGGCTTGAGCGGAACTTCCGGTGGAAATTCCGACTGAAGTTCCGTCAAATAGCACATCCAAAACAGAAGGTTACTGAGCGTGAGCGGAAGAAGACCCGGAACTTCCACCGGAACTTTCGGCGGCAAAAATGCCCTAGCGGAACTTCCGATGGCAAGCCGGAACTTCCGGTCAGGGAAATTCCAGAAACCAGAAAACCAGAAACGCAATAACTTTTGCATCCGAACTCCAAACGGGATGAAACCAATTTTGTTGGAAATACAACGACGAAATATTGGGTATCACCTTGGGATAAAATACCATGAATGTATATGTGAGGTATCCCCCAAGGTGTGGAGCCGAAAAACTCGCAAGATCAAAAACCGCAATAAGATATGCAAGTGAAATCCTTAGATGATAAACTAGAGCTTGTTATGATGATGACCACAATCTCTAAATCCTCTTATGGACAAGAACCAAATAACAACCAAGAAAGATGAGGCTATGAATGCAAATGTTTGAGCTCTTTCCGAACGATGCAAATGAGACACCCGCTTGAGAGCCCCTCTTGATAAGCCGGCTATCTATCCTAAACCCGGTCTCCCAACTAACAACACGAGACCGGCAAAAGAGAAGCCCTATCAAGAACATAACTTTGCCTTGAGCATGCCACTTGAACTTGATGTAGACCGTCTTGTTCTTCTCTAGTGGGAACACCTCTCTTGGATGCTCTTGCTTGATGAAGATGAAGACTTGCAAATTGCTCCCCCATACTCCATGGGGAAACCTCTTCTTTGAACTTGTCTTCATCATTCCATGAGCACGATGATGGCAAGCTTCAAGCATGAGATCTTCTAGAGATGGCGCATCTTGAGCTCGCCCTTCTTCATCCCTACTTGAAGTTGATCCATCTTGATGCAACTCTTTGCACATGTCTTGATCAACCTTCAAGCTCCTTCTTCCTTCATGATTCCAATGGGCACAAAGCCCTTGGACATTTCTTCATCTTCCAACCTTGAGACCAACACATGGCCAAGCGATGCCAATGGACAAACCTACAAGTGAAACTCAATTTAAACATTAGACCATAGAGATTGTCATTAATTACCAAAACCACACATGGGGCATACATGCCCTTTCACAAGGTACACAATGTAAGGTCCCTTTTATAGTTTACTATCAGCATAGTAGTAATGTTACTTTTAGTAATAGCTAAATACATAGTTATTATAGTAAAAAATGATTATGAGCGTATCACTATAGACATTTATCCTATATGGTTACTAATGACTTGGTTTCTTCCCAAAGAAAGCAATATGTCATACTGTAACCACTTTTGTAGCTAGAAGAATTTGAATTACCTATATTTATCTTGCATGCTATTAGTAAATATCTCGAGTTAACATGTGCCGGTGCTACCGTCCATGCCAACTTACCGAGCAAGGTACTGTGTGCCGGATCTAGATGATTTGTGTCAGCTAGCTGTGACCAATGGCATGTGCAGCCATCTGCAGTCTGATCTTTGGTATTCTATACTTCATATCGCCTTGATCTACTCAGATGCCATGTTTTTAGTTCCCATGTGCATGACGCATCATCTCAGAAAGATGGGAACAACAGTTACTTCAGTTACGCACAGATACGTTGTAAACGTATCTATAATTTTTTATGCTCCATACTTGTCTTATATCAACTTTCTTATATTTTGTCTACACTTTGAGGTATTTCTATACATTTTATAGAACTAACCTATTGACAAGATGTTGTAGTGCCAGTTACTTGTTTTCTGCTGTTATTGGTTTCAAAAAAGCTAGTAAGGAAAAACATTCTCGGAATTGGACGGGACAAAAGCCAAAGTCAATATTTTACCAGAAGGAACACGGAGTCCGAAGGGCAGCCGAAGTGGGGCCATGAGGCGGCCACACCTGGTGGCGGCGTGGCCAAGGGGTGCGCCAGCCCTAGGCGTGGGCCCCTCGGGCGCCCACCGACCTTGCCCCTTCGCCTATAAAATCTCCCCGATGCAGAAACCCTAAGTACCCGATAAAATCTTCACAAAACAGTCCGTAGTCGCCGCCATCTCCATCCCTATATCGGAGGGGGGATCTAGAGCTCTTCCCGACACCCTGTCGGAGGGAAGAGATCATCCCGGAGGCCTTCTTCATCACCATGCCAGCCTCCGGAGTGATGCCTGAGTAGTTCACCCTTGGCCTATGGGTCCATACAGTAGCTAGATGGTTGTTTCTCCTCCTTTGTGCTATCATGTTTATATCTTGTGAGCTTTGTTCATGACCAAGATCATCTATTTGTAATCATACATGTTGTGTTTGCGGGGATCCGATGGATATTGAGATACTATGTCATATTGATTATTGATTCTATCATGTCTATGTTATTTGAGATATTGCATGCTCTCCATTGTCCGTAGATGCTTTGGCCAAGTAGATGCTTGCAACTCCAAGAGGGAGTATTTATGCTCGATAGTAGGTTCATGCCTCTAGGAATCTGGGGAAGTGACAGAAATCTCTAAGGTTGTAGATGTGCTATTGCTACTAGGGAGAAAACAACAATCCTTTGTCCATGGGGCAATTGTATTGTTTACTTTACACACATTGCTTAATGCAATTATCTATTGCTTGCAACTTAATACTGGAAGGGGTTCGGGATAACCTAAAGGTGGATTATTAGTCATATATGCAGTTAGATTACGGTCTATGTATTATGTTGTAATGCCCAATCAAATCTCGTAGGAGTCAAGATGTCTAGTATATGCATTATTATGCTTTCTCACTCTGTCAATTGCCCCGCTGTAATTTGTTCACCTAACATGCTATCTATCTTATGGAGAACACCTCTAGTGAACTGTGGACCCCGATCCAATCTTTATCATTGATATTCCATCTACTGTTTACCGTTTACTCTTTACTTTCTACAAGCAAACCACTATCTTCCACACTATACGTTTAATCCTTTGTTTTTAGCAAACCGGTGAGATTGACAACCTCACTGTAAGTTGGGGCAAAGTATTGAGTTTGTGTTGTGTAGGATTCCAAGTTGTTAGCAACACCTTGGAGTTGTTTCCTTACTCCTACTGGTTCGATAACCTTGGTTTCATAACTGAGGGAAACTTGCTGTTGTGATCATCATACCTTCCTCCTGGGGTTCCCAACGAGCTCTACATATCTGAGCCATCAAGCACTTTTCTGACGCTGTTGCCGGGAAGTTAAGGACAACTTCAATCTCTTCCTCCTTGTTAATCACTTTTCAGGGAGAAAGAAGATTCTTGCAAGGGGAGTCTCTCACAACCAATCCTTTTTCCTTTTTTTTTGTTTTGCTTAGTTTCTTTTGCTTTCTTTTGCTTGTTTTTTTTATCAAAAATACAAAAAATTAGTTCTACTGGTTTGTGTTTTCTTATAAAAACGCACAAAAATTAGTTCCTACTTCAAGTTGCTTTCATGTCTAGTGTTGCTCCAATCACTATGTCACCTGTGGAAATGATCTTCACTTTCAAACAGGAAGTGAAGAGAGTTTCAAAGAAGCTTGGTCTAGAATTTCTGATTCACATGAAAAAACTGAGCCTAAAATGACTCTAGGCTTGTTTCTTAGCAGTTTCTAATATGGTCTTGCTCTTTGTTATAGATATGCTTTGGATGCTGTAGTAGGAGGAGATCTTCTCCAGTGTAATGAGGATGAAGCTTTTAATGCCATAAATTTGATTGCAACGTATAATTTGCCTAGCAAATCTGATTCATCCTTTATAAACATTTATGCTAGATTAAACACTCTTGAGACCAATACGGCTAGTTTAAAAGAATGATATAACATGCTTAGAGAGCATCATGATTATGTTCCAATAAATTCTGAATCTTCAAAATGGTTTTCTACATTAAAAGTTGTTATAAATAATGAAAATTTTGATGCTTGTTGTGATATTATGTCTGAATTTTGTCTTATGCCTAAAGATATCTATGAATCTTTGAATCTTTGGGGAATTTCTGAAGGAGGATAAGAAATATCTCTTACCAATAATGCCACTATATTACCCATTGGAATAGCTGAAGGAGTGTTTACAAAGAGCTTAGGGAAAGTGGTGTCTACTGATTATCTTATTATTGAATGTGTAGGAAAAGGACATATTACACTTGGAAGATCCCTACAGAAACTCCTTGGTGACGAGGGTTCGACTCGTCAATGCCCATTATTATGGACTTGGGTTTTGGAGAAGATGGGGATGCTGGAAGTCACAAGACGATTAACAGACAAGCAACACATGGACAAGATATTTACCCAGGTTCAGGCCCCGGAGGAAAAACCCTACTCCTGCTTGTCTGCTCCTGATTACGGCGGAACTGAAAGTTACAGGGGTGCATAGATGCAATTTGGTGTGGAGGTGTGTATGCGGTGAGTTGAGAGATCCTTCTCGCCGTACCCTCCTGGCCTTTATATAGATAGGCATGTCCTGGGATAGGTCGAGTCGGTTACAAATTAGGGTTGATACCCTTTGAAATTCTATCTAATCTAGACTTGTCCTCCAAGGAGTCGAAACTGTCACGGGCTTGGGCCACCTGAAGTCTTCATGGGCTGCGTGTCCTGACGTGGGCCTTCCTTGGGCTAGACCAGGTATACTAATGTTGTACACCCGTAGGGTATATCCATGTCAGTAGCCCCCGAGTGTTTAATCGAATCGTAGATTCGGCTGGAGAATCTTCAATCTTTCGTTGTAGTTGATCCTGCTTGACAAGGAGAAATGTTTAGCTCATAGGGATTGTTGTCGGGGGGTTAACCTCGGGTAGGCCAGAGACGGGGAAAGACAGAGGTATTATCCCCGTCTGGTTGCCGAGCTACGGCCTAGGTCGGCCGAATCATGGGTATGTCGGCCGACCAACGGAGGCAAGAAGCTCACGTACAAGGTATCAAGTGGTTACTTGGCCGAGTTAATGAGAAGCTCGGCCGGGTTACACAAATGATCTTCATGCAGGTGAGGAACGAGCCGAATAATACAAGATAAAGCCGAGTTATACGAAGCTTGCTGGAGAAGGAGAAGCCTAGGGTCAAACTATAGCTGCAGGCTAGAAGGAATCTGAACAGGGCCAAGCACAAGAGACAAGGACGCGCAGGGACAGAGGAGCAGAAGGAGGTCACGGAGGTGACCGTGCTGGAGCCCGAGGCGCGCAGGAGGGGGCCGCTGGAACTTTGCCGTCATTAGAAGGGAGACAGGGAAAGGAGGCCGCCGGACTACTACTTTGGGACAAGCATATTCCACGAATATGCTTGCCCCGTCAGCCCTAAGGGCACCCAAGGCACCCCTTTATAAGGGGAGGTTTGGACCCTGAGGGGAGAGAGGTCTTTTGAGCAACGTTAGGCTGGGGAGATTCACATTGTTCCCCTGTAAACAGCTCAAGGAGCACTTGTAACCCAACAAGAGAGAAATAAAGTTCAACACCTTGGCAGCTTGAGTGTAAAGACAGTTGCATCTTCCCTCCCCAGATCCCACTAGCATCCATTGGCCCCATACTTTAGCCTACCCATGGCATCTGCCGTGCCACCACCACGACAGTTGGCGCCCACCGTGGGGCCAGCAGCGGTGCTAGCTGGAGTTGTGATCCGGACGGGAAACTTCATCAACACCGGCGAGCGCGTTGTTTCTGGCGTGGTCCTGAGATTTGGTCTCTGTGACTATGTCAGAGACAATGCAGGGAGCTTCAGGGGGAAAACTCCCCCGCGCAACGGGATCTTCATCGGCCTGGGCGAGCACAGGATCTACGTCGGCGTCGACATCACCGACATTTATCCTCACCAGGTTGTTGTTGCAGGGGAACCACCTCGAAGCGCGGCGAGCTGTCCATCAGGAGGGCGTCTAGCAGGCAGCGTCGAGGTGATGGTCGCAACAGGGACACAAGCGGGAGCAGTGTTGGCCGGGTCAAGCAGGGAACCCGCCGCAGGTGCACAGGGTCCGCCCAAGCAGATCACACTGCAAACCGCTGAGATAATTCCGCCGGTGACAAACCCGGCCGAACTACATGACACCACCCCAAAGGCACCAAGAGTAAGAGGACCACCTCTGGAGAGACCAGAGAATATTCTTCAGGCAACTATAGAGAACTTAACTACACCTGTAGCGCCGATACTTGATCCGGCAAATGCTCAGGCAGAGTTAGAGGAAACCAGGCAAAAGGTACTGGTAGAGGCCAAAAAAGTATCAGCCCTGCGGGAATCCTTGAACAGGACCCTGAGAGAATATGCAAAAGCTAATAAGCTAGATATCGCACCCGAGCGGGTGGATGAACTGAGACTAAGAGGAAAGAACCTCATGAATGATATTAACAAAGAGCATGAAGCTCACAGAGCTGAATCAGGCGATTTGGGTTTGCCGAGGTACAATACCCCGGCGAAAAACCTGAGAGCGGCAAATGCAGCAGCATTGGAATTAGAGGGGCTAACAGGGGAAGCTCGGCAGAAGCAACAAGAAAGAGTGAATGAGCTGGTGCGCATAGCGAACCAGCAAAATGAGGAAATGCTCAGAACTAACCCAGCAAGACCAGGGGCTTCACGGATGGTTCATTCGGCAGGGGCAACACCTGCTTTATCTGCCGCAGCGGCATCATCACCCGGAAACAACGCTAGAAAAGAAAAGGCAGTAACCTCAAGGAAGAGGAACAAACAAATTGTGCCGTATGACCCGGCAATAGCGGGAAAGGCGAATGAGAACATAGGCAATGCAAGCCGAGGTAATAGTGGGGAGAGAAACCACGGCCGTATGGAAAAGGACGGCGGCGGCCGAGGTAATGGGGAATACGGCAGGGGAGAACCCGCAAGAGATAATCATGAAAACCAAACCCCGGCCGAAGTAAGGAGAGAAGTGCCGCTCAACCCGCAACCAAGACCCGAGCCTCGGCAGGAAAGAGAAGTGAGGCCAGCTCGCTGTAATCGGATGAATGAAAGGTACAATGATGGATATTCCGAGGTAGAATACGCAAATCAAGGTGGAAACAATCACTATGGGATGCAGGATAGAATCCTGTACAGAGACTTGCCGGCAAGTGATGCAAGAGTAAAATTGGATCGGTTATACCGGTCCGAACTATTGGAAGAGCAAGGTCCACCAGGTCCGGCGTGTTTTGGACCAAGGATCATGGGCGAACCACCAGTGCCAAATTTTCAGTTGGCAAGAGGCACAAAAACGTATAATGGAAGTACCAAGCCACAAGACTGGTTGATTGACTATGCCACCGCAGTAAAGATAGCGGGTGGCAACTTGAGATGGGCGGTGCGATATGTACCACAGATGTTGGAAGGACCAGCCAGAGTATGGTTAAACAATCAACCAGCAGGCAGTATCAACTGCTGGTTAGATTTCGAAGAGATGTTCGTCAGCAACTTTACCAGCACATACAAAAGACCGAATAGACCACAGCAACTAGCCATGTGCAAGCAGAGGCCGAATGAGACAGATAGAGAGTTTTTAACTCGATGGTGTAACCTGAGAAACTCATGTGAAGGAGTTATTGAATCGCAAGCGATCGCTTGGTTCGCGCAAGGCTGCCGTTACGGCAGTGTGCTGTGGCAACGCCTGCAGAGAGATATGCCAACCACACTGGCAGAAACAATCAGAATAGCGGACTCCTATGCATTGGGTGACCCAACCCAACCGGAGTTAATGTCGGCAGATCATCGTGAGCAACAAGACCAGTACACGAGAGAGTTGGCCGGGTCATCTAGGCGTGATTTCAGAGGAAGAAGAAGAGAAGAGAGGCCGGATTATAGGTATAATTCGGCCCAGGTGGCGGCTGTAGCGCAAGATCAGCCGAGTCACGGAGTAACTCAGCGACAGAAAAATGGACCTCAACAGTGGACCGCAAGAAATGGTGGAAAGAGGCAATGGACCCCAGAGCAAAAGAAGCAATGGCAAGAGAAGCCGAAGTATACATTTGAATCCATGTTGGATCAGCCGTGTAAATTTCACACGTCAAACCCTTCTAGACCAGCTAATCATACAACCCGGCAATGCGCCTGGATGAAAAATGCGATGGGTAACTCGGCAGGAGTTCAGGCTCCCCATCAGGTGCAACAGCAACATCAGCCGCAGTTAACTGGAGCAAATACCCAGCAACTGATGTTACCGCCCCCACCTCCGAGGTATGACAACTCGGATCGGAGGGATGCAGTGCATCAAGTAATGAACCAGGGGCAGGACGGAAGGATAAATCCGGCAAATGCCGGACGAAACGATTATAGGGAACATCACCAGTCTTATTGTGTGTTCACGACAGAACAGCAGGACAAGCAGAGTGTGCAGCGCCGACATATGGAAGTGAATGCAGTTATACCAGCAGTGCCGAGATACCAGCCATGGTCTGATCAGGAGATAACCTGGAGCATGAAAGATCACCCCAGAGTAATGCCGAGTCCAGGTTCATACGCACTGGTGTTGGATCCGACGTTTGTGGGACCAAGCATCAATGTGAAATTCTCAAAAGTACTCATTGACAATGGAAGCAGTATTAATATCATGTACAAAGATACCATGCACAAGCTCGGTATATCACAGAACATGCTGCAGTCCACGAGGACAATTTTCCATGGAATAGTGCCAGGACTTTCGTGTGAGCCTATCGGTAAAGTCCGAGTGGACGTATTATTCGGTACAAGAGATAAATGCAGAGCAGAAAATTTGGAATTTGAGGTGGCCGATCTGGAGAGCTGTTATCATGCTCTACTCGGACGGCCCGCACTGGCCAAATTCATGAGCAGCTGTCATATAGGTTATTTAAAGATGAAGTTACCCGGACCACAAGGGGTGATAACAGTCGCAGGGGATTACAAGAAGTCAATGGAGTGTGCCTCGGCCGGGTCAAATTTGGCCGAGTCATTGGTTATAGCAAGAGAAAAGAAAAGGATTCAGGAGGTAGCAGCCCTCGCACAGTCAGCACAATTAAGCATGCCGGCATTGGCCAACCCTCATGGCAGCGTTTCTTTTCAGCCAACCAAAGAGACGAAAAAATTTCAGATTGATGAGCAATTCCCAGAACGCACTGTTACTATTGGTGCAGGTCTTGACGCTAAATAGGAAGGCGAGCTCACCAACTTCCTCCGTGAGAATCGGGACATATTTGCATGGTCAACGCAAGACCTGCAAGGTGTGCCGAGGGAGTTGGCTGAGCACTCTTTAAACGTCAGGCCAGGAGCACGGCCGGTGAAGCAACCTCTCCGCCGCTTCGCCGAAGACAGGAGAAAAGTAATAGGGGATGAAATAGCTCGGCTGCTAGCCGCCGGGTTCATCATGGAGGTGCTTTACCCGGATTGGTTATCAAATCCGGTGCTAGTGGAAAAGAAAAAAGATGACCCAAATGTAGCCATTGTGTGGCGAATGTGTATCGATTACACTAACCTGAACAAGGCATGTCCGAAAGATCCTTTTCCTTTGCCTAGAATAGACCAAGTCATTGACTCGACCGCTGGCTGTGAGCTCTTATCATTTGTAGACGCGTATTCTGGTTTCCACCAGATACCGTTAAATCCGGCCGATCAAATAAAGACTGCATTTATTACCCCGTACGGGGCTTATTGTTATCGCACAATGCCATTCGGCCTGAGAAATGCGGGAGCAACATATCAAAGGTGCATGCAGAAATGCCTACATGATCAGATAGGAAAAAATGTACAAGTATATGTGGATGACGTAGTCATCAAAACTAAGGAAAGCAGAACCTTACTAGAAGATATACGGCAAACTTTCGCGAACCTAAGAAGGTTCCGAATGAAACTTAATCCAGAGAAATGCACGTTTGGCGTACCGGCAGGAAAACTATTCGGGTTCCTCGTGTCTAGCCGAGGTATCGAGGCCAATCCAACAAAGATAAGAGCAATAGAAAGAATGGAATTGCCGAGATGTTTGAACGATGTACAAAAATTCACAGGCTGCCTAGCCTCGCTTAGTCGATTTGTATGTCGGCTAGGAGAAAAGGCACTGCCACTTTATCAGCTGATGAGAAAGTCGGACAAATTCGGCTGGACTCCCCAGGCCGACCTCGCGTTTCACGAGTTGAAAAAGATGCTAGCTACAGCACCCATTTTAGCTTCGCCATTATCGAAAGAACCTATGCTACTTTATATAGCGGCTACCAATCGAGTAGTTAGTACCGTGGTTGTAGTGGAACGACTCGAAGAGGGTAAATCAGTTCAGAGGCCAGTATATTATTTAAGTGAAGTATTATCCACTTCAAAGCAGAACTATCCGCATTATCAGAAGATGGCTTATGGAGTATATATGTCGGCAAAAAAGCTTAAGCATTACTTTGAGGAGCACCCCATCAAAGTAATATGTGAGGCACCCATAGCCGACATATTGAACAATAAAGATGCAAGTGGCCGAATAGCGAAATGGGCGATCGAGTTATCACCGTATGCTCCACAATTTGACAGAAGAGATGCAATCAAATCTCAGGCTGTCGCCGACTTTCTCGTAGATTGGGCCGAGGTGCAATATGAGCCACCATTGCCAGATCCAAATTACTGGACAATGCATTTTGATGGTTCCAAACTAAGGAACGGTTTGGGCGCAGGAATAGTGCTGACCTCGCCTAAAAAAGATCAATTGAAATATGTACTGCAAATACATTTTGCTGCATCCAACAATGTAGCTGAATATGAGGCACTAGTTCATGGATTAAAGGTGGCAAAGGAAATTGGAATACGCCGAATCCTATGTTACGGTGACTCGGATCTAGTAGTACAGCAAGTATCGGGCACTTGGGACGCATTAGATGCTAATATGGCTTTATACAGATTCCATGTGCAAAAGATCAGTGGATATTTTGAAGGATGTGAATTCCACCACATACCACGAGCAGAGAATGACGCTGCTGACACGTTGTCAAAATTAGGATCAACTCGGCAATCAATTCCGTCAGGTATAGCCCTGGAGCACCTCAGGAAACCATCAATAAACCCATCACCAGAGTCCGAATCAATCTTTATCCCAGCAAGTTCTGCAGAGAATCATACGCCAATGGAGGTAGATCTGCAGAAAGATTCGGAACCCCTAAAGAGGGGGACATCCGAGGTAATAGCAATCATGGAAAGAGCCGAGGTATGTACGTCGGCAGAAAACATGGAGATAGACAGTGAAATCACTGCAGAAAGAGCAACACCGGTATGGGCACAACCTATATTTTCGTACCTGAAAGACGCGGTACTGCCGAGTAATGAAGTATTGGCCAGACAAACCGTCAGAAAAGCAAAGGCTTATACAATCATAAACAATGAGTTATATAAAAGAAGCGTAACAAACGTATTGCAGAAATGCGTGAATCCCGCGGTAGGTCAGGAAATCCTTCTAGATATACACCAAGGAGAATGTGGGCACCATGCCTCATCTCGCGCTTTAGTAGCCAAGGCATTCAGGCATGGATTCTACTGGCCAACGGCGTTAAAAGAGGCAGAAGAATTAGTTAAGAAGTGCAATGGGTGTCAGAGATATGCAACCAGAATACATATGCCGTCGGCCGAGTTAAAAACAATACCCATTACTTGGCCATTTTCTGTATGGGGTTTAGACATGGTAGGACCTTTCAAGCCGGCGAGAGGAGGAATGACCCACATCTTGGTTATGGTAGACAAGTTCACAAAATGGATTGAAGTAAAACCAATCAAAAAGTGTGATGGGCACACAGCAGTGAAATTCCTCAAGGATATCATCTTGAGATACGGATACCCACATAGCATTATTACGGATAATGGCACGAACTTTGCAGAAGGGGCCTTCGCTAGATTTTGCCAAGAGAAGCACATAAGACTAGATGTTGCCTCGGTGGCTCACCCAGCATCCAATGGACAAGTTGAAAGATCTAATGGACTGGTGTTATCAGGAATAAAACCACGACTAGTCGAACCATTGCAAAGGTCGGCAGGATGTTGGATTGAGGAATTACCAGCAGTATTATGGAGCCTCAGGACTACTCCGAACAGATCAACAGGTTATACACCATTCTTTTTGGTATATGGGGCAGAGGCCGTGCTTCCAACCGACATAATACATGACTCGCCAAGAGTTACTCAATATACAACTCCAGAGGCAAATGAAGTAGCTCGGCAAGATGCCGTAGACCTGTTGGAAGAAGCCAGAGAGTTGACATTATCAAGGTCGGCCATTTATCAACAGAACTTACGGCGGTATAACAGCAGGAAAGTGAATCCAAGAGTATTCAAAGAAGGAGATTTAGTCCTCCGGCTGGTGCAGCGCACGGCCGGCATGCACAAATTATCACCCCCATGGGAAGGACCATTCATCGTGAGCAAAGCATTGCACAACGACGCATATTATCTGATTGATGCTCAATCCCCTGGAGAAGGCAAGTCAAACAAAGCTGGTGAAGAAACGAAGCGCCCCTAGAATGTGGCTTTACTTCGGCCATTTTACTCATAGGGTTGTATCTCAAGGTCAAAAACCAATGATGTATTTGCACCTCGGCACCCAGAGCAGTTACTCGGGGACTGCCGTAGGTTATATTTATTTCATATCATGTATTCAAACCTCGGCACCCAGAGCAGTTACTCGGGGACTGCCGTATGTAATGATTATTTCATGTTTGATATTTGAACCTCGGCACCCAGAGCAGTTACTCGGGGACTGCTACATGTGATGATTATTTCATGTTTGGTATTCGAACCTCGGCACCCAGAGCAGTTACTCGGGGACTGCCATATGCAATGATTATTTGGTGTTATATGCTTAGACCTCGGCATCCAGAGCAATAGCTCGGGGACTGCCATATGGTATATTTATCTCTTTCGCGTTACATACTTGAACATTGGCGACCAGAGCAGTGACTCGGCGACTGCCATATGTTGTGTTCCTTTCACGATACTAATATGCACCTTGGTCCCCAAAGCATTGACTCAGGAATTATTATAGGATGTGTCAAATTCGTAGACACGTAAACTTCGGCACCTAAACCAGCAACTCGGAAACTACCGTATGATGCCTCGAACCTATGCTAAACATAATCATGTCCGAAACTTGATTTATATAAGGAAGTTCTGGATAGTAAACGACGATCCAGCGATCGTCACTTACTTCCACAACGGAGTAATTATCTTATGATCAAAACAGGTCAACAACGTAAATATTCTGCAATAATGCCTGGATAAGATCATCGAAACAACGGCAAAAATTGAACCCTGAAAGACGAAGAAATTATGAGCCAACAAGGCAAGAATTCAGACGAGCATCCACTTAACCAAGAATCTCAACAACACATAGCAAAAGAACCTCGAATCATACGAGTTGACAAATTTGTTGTCTACATTGTACGCCCGGCATACCAGGGATCGCGAATAACCTAGGCATTGTTCGTTGGAGGGGCAACCACTTGCTCAGGTACGGGGCACTCCGAAGTAGGAGGAACTTCGACTGAGGTCGCCTCGCCCTCCGCCGACCCAAGTGTAACTTCGGCGGTATCATGGGGTTGTTCAGGAGCGTCAGTACGCGCGGTAGAATGCCCGGTGCCTTTGGAGGAAGACCGCGCATCACCATTGCTATCCGAGCTTGAGCTGGAGCTATCGGATGTGGCCGAATCATCTTCACCTTCCCCATGCTCGGCTGAATCTTCACCAGCAACATCCTGATCTGGATCTGGGAGAAAACTCGGCCCTTCATTCCAGGTGTGCACGTCGGCATATTCAACGAGCTGGAAGGCCCGAGCTTGCCGTAGAGCAACAAAGGTCGGATCTTCAACCCAGCGGGAGCCAGTGCGCAGATTCATCAGAATGTCAAGAGAGATATCTTCATACCATGACATAATTACAGTAAGGGCCATGTCGGCACCAGCACGCGCGGCAGATTCTCTCCAAAGACTCAACTGTCTCTCAGATCCCATCAGCCTGGTCACCAATAACTTAACCTCGTTGATATCGGGAGTCCCTGAGGTATTCGGCCAGAGTGCATGGTAAGCTTTGATAGCGGCCTCCACCAAGTCCCGGCCCATGATTTTCATCGGACCAACTGCAGCACCAACGGCAACCAAAAAATCCTCCATTGAATATTCAAAGTCAACAGCATCAGGTTCACCTCGACGAGCACGAGCTGCAAGAACAGCTTTAGAACTCACGGGTTTGGCCTCGGGGAAGTGATCTGCGCAAAACATCAACAGGTCAAAGGATAGCAGCGAAGACAAAGAAAGTTTTTAGCTCGGCCAGGCCAAATAACTTACGATGAATATAGCTCATCATTATCTGAAGGTCTTTGGCCCAAGCAGCTTTACTCTTCTCGAATCGAGCAATTTCCTCGCTCAAACCGCGAGTTTTAAGTTCGGCAGCTTCGAGGAGTTCTTTGTTCTTCTCTAGATCCAGAGTCAGCCGATTCTTTTCCAAAGAAAATTCTTGGTCGACCTTTTCTAGCTCGGATTTCTGAGAGAGCTTGAGTGTATTCACCTCGGATCTCAGGCGAGCTATCTCATCATCCTTCTCTTGTAGTTGCGCCGAATGAACTGCGCTTTGTTCTAAAAAATGAAGCATCACGTCAGGCATGGGCACGCAATCTTGTTGCGACGCTGCAAAGTCTTGCAACTCGGCTTTACCACAACCCAACGCAATAAGGAAACTTAGCATAGATACTAAAAGAAGGACTAAAGTAGAAAGGAAACTAACCTTCCAAAGTCTTGATCTTCTTTTCAAGGTGGATATTGAGGTTGTTGATCTTACCTATTCAGCAAGAAGTAAGCCGGCATTCCGCGGACAAGTATATGAGAAAGTTGGGAATAAGGAAAAGAAGTTATTGACTTACCGGCCTTCTTTGCCACAGGCAGGACTTTCTCGTATTTCTCTTCCAATTTGCGATGCGCAAAAAGCAATCTCTGGAACTCGGCAGTTCGCCGGTCATGTGCAACCTGAGCAACGAGGCACAATGATAAGTCAACGAGCAAAACCGAACCAGATCCGAGTTAAGCAGAACTTAACTCAGATCTAGGTGGCTGGATATTCAAAACCAAACCAGATCCGAGTTAAGCAGAACTTAACTCGGATCTAGGTGGCTGGATATTCAAAACCGAACCAGATCCGAGTTAGGCAGAACTTAACTCAGGTCTAGGTGGCTGGATATTCAAAACCAAACCAGATCCGAGTTAAGCAGAACTTAACTCAGATCTAGGTGGCTGGATATTCAAAACCAAACCAGATCCGAGTTAAGCAGAACTTAACTCAGATCTAGGTGGCTGGATATTCAAAACCAAACCAGATCCGAGTTAAGCAGAACTTAGCTTAGGTCTAGGTGGCTGGATATTCAAAACCAAACCAGATCCGAGTTAAGCAGAACTTAACTCGGATCTAGGTGGCTGGATATTCAAAACCAAACCAGATCCGAGTTAAGCAGAACTTAACTCAGATCTAGGTGGCTGGGAATTCAAAACTAAACCAAATCCGAGTCAAGTAGAACTTGACTCGGATCTAGATAACCGGACATTGAAGATTAGACTAGATCCGAATAAAGCACGATTAAACTCGAATCTAAACAGCCGAATCACCAAACCTTATAAATAAAATTGGATCAAACTTCCAAGTATAGAACAAGTTATGTCCTTGCAAGTTTCGGGGACTAGAGCATATAGTAACATCGACAGAATAATTCAAGGCTCAGAGGAAAAAATTATTACCTCATTCATTTTGTTGGTTTCAATGATGAACTTAGCGGCATGGTCAAAACGGCCGCTGATATCAGAAAGCTGAAAGGACTGGTTGGCCGGGTTACCGACGAACTGATCAGCAGCATTCCAGTTGTTGGCATATTCAACCAGCGCTCCAAGGCTGTTCCCACTAGCTGTCCGAGTCAAAACTTTACCCCGGGCAGGCGGGCCAACGACGGCAGTCGCAGGGCTCTTATGAAGAGCAAGCTGGCTGCCGGTGGCCGAGGTAGCAGTGACTTTGGCAGAGGCAGCTCCTTTGCGCAGCGCCTCTGCAATACTCGGCTGAGAAGTGCCGGCAAGACCTTTCTGAGAAGAAGTCTTGACGGCAATAACACTTTTTTGAGCAGAAGAGGCACCAGCAAGAAGTTGCGCCTCCGAAGTAGGGACAGAGTCCTTAGGATCAGTGGAGGTTAAGCTCGCAGAGGGCGCCGGGGCAACGATTTTCTCGGCAGAGGTCGAGACGACCGTAGGAACAGCCGGAGCAGATGGAGGCTCAAGGGTAACGCTGGGACCCATAGAGGGGACAGCTGGCTCGACGAAAGCATCGGAGGGCCGGATCGGATCCGGATCAATAGGAGAGATCTCAGGGGCATCACGACGAACAGGCGAAGTATTCAGAGCAGGGGGAGAAGCAGGACGAATGGGACTAGGGACTCTGGTGTCATCAGCGGGAAGAGGAGATGGCGGCCGAATCGGACGGCTAGTCATACTAGGACCGCCGGGTTTAACAGACAGAGGAGCGCTGCAAAAATAAGAAAGAAGATTCGTCAGTATGAGAAACAGAAGAAGAGAAACGAGAAATATAGGCAGAAGAACTTACCCAGCAACCCCGGGCATAGTCTTGCGCCTGGGAGGATTCGGAGCGGATTTCTTTACTCGCTTCTTAGGAACCGCATCCGAGGCACTAGCGGGAGCCCCGCGTTTCCCCGAGGTAACGGGAGGCCGAGAAGCAATAGGTTCGGCGTCATGAACCTGGCCGGCCGGATTAGCTGGGAAAGCAGAAGCCGGAAATGCATAAGAAATAGGCATGGCGGCAACTACCTCAAGAATTTGGACCTCGTCCGAATCACCTTCCTCCTCTTGCGCTGAGGTTTTGCCGCGAGCTCGAGCAGGAGCGGGATCTGAATTAGGGACGAACTCCTCGGAGTCCGGCTCTCCAGTATCCGGGGTACTCCTATCTGCGGGCCAAGGGAGCTGCAGAACTTCGGCATCCTCGTTCTTCTGCTCAGCGAACCTCTGCATGACAAGGAGGGAAAATCATGAGAACCAGTCTCTAAGAACTGGGGAAAAATAGAGTGATGGAGATTAGGCTTACCTCGGGAGGCGGACGGTCGCGAGTGAATGGTTTTAACCCCCAGGTCCAATCATCAAGCATTTCAGTCTTGAAGATAGCTCGGACGCGCTTACAGATAAGGTAATTGTCCAACTCCACGGTCGAGACTCGGTTAGGGTCCAGGGGACCACTCATGTAGCAAAGCTTGTGGGTCCTTTGCTGGAAGGGGCAAATCCGGCTACTAATAAAAGTTGCCATCAGGTCTTCTCCGCATAACCCGGCCCGAATCAACTCTTTCAGCCGAATCTCGAAGGCCTCGGCCAGGGCATGAGTTTTCTTCGGATTATAGAGCCAGTTCACTTTGGAAGGTGGGCCAATTGAGAATGGGGGGAGCCGAATCTTGTCTTCCGCCCCTCTGTTCTTGACATAGAAGAATGACTTGTGCCATTTCTTGCACGACTCCAACCCGGTGACGCGGGGGAACACGGACTGCCTCCGAGGTGTAATAGACGCCGCCCCGCATTGGGTGAGCAACTTCTCGGAGGGATGCAGAGATTTGTCGGGAACAACGTTGGATCGGATCTGGAAGAACTTCGACCAGACATGTACTGACGGCCACAGGCCGAAGTAACCCTCCGAAGCGGAGATGAAAGCAGAAAGAGAAGCGATGGCGTTCGCAGGAAGGTGGTGCGGCTGAAGGCCGAAGTAATCAAGGAATTCTCTAGCGAAATCGCTAAGAGGGAGACCAAAGCCGCGGGCGAAGTGGGACATGAAAACCACATACTCGCCCTCTCTGAGAACTGGAGAGGATTCGCTGCCGGGTAAACGACAAGAAACCTCGGCAGGAATCCGCCGAGTTCGGATGAGCCATTCAATCTCGCGGCGGGTGACTGAAGAGCCCTGCCACGATCCACGCTCAGGCCCAGAGCCAGCGTCATCATCCTCAACTAGAGCACCGCTAAAGGAACTAGACATAATTCCGCCGGAAAGATCGCCGGAAGAGAAACTGGCGGCGGAGGAGAGCTTAGAGCTACAAGGCCCCGTCGGAGCTTAGCACGAAAACAATGGCGAAAAGAGGAGGAACCGTCGCCTGAGCGCGAAAACAGTGCGGATCGATCTAGGGCAAGATGGCCGGAGAAAACTCACCGGCGGCGGGGCCACAGCCGTAGAGCGCGGGCAGGAAAGGCCGAACGACGCGGCGGAAGCCTCGCCGGCGGAAGTTCTGGCTGGTGAGCGGCGGCGGAGCGGCAAGAGGACACACAAGCGAAGAGAAGAAGGAGAGCGGACGCGAGCGGTGATGGGAAAGATGAACCCCGCGGGCGCGTTTCCCCACTTTATAGTCAATCGATGAACAGGGGAGTGGGATCGTGGGTGTGGCGGTTACCCGTGTAGATCGTGGGGTAGCACGAACGCACGACGGTAAATGGAGCCACACCAACGGCCACAGGCAAAGAAAAGAAGCTACGATCCCAAGCGGAACGGCACACGAGGCGTCGTGACGGCGGCGCGGCAGGTACAGGGTTCACTGTAGCTTGTCAGTAAGCACTGTAGAAAGACCTAAAAACTAGAAAAGTAATGATGGGGTGACACGTAGGACATAGCGTATGATAGAAGGAACGAGGAAACCTCGGACGAGGCCATAGCTCGGAAACAAGACTAAAGAAAGTGATGAAGCTGATATAACCCGGCCAAAATAATTGACAGGGCCACACCAGCTTCGGGGACTAATGTCGGGGGGTTAACCTCGGGTAGGCCAGAGACGGGGAAAGACAGAGGTATTATCCCCGTCTGGTTGCCGAGCTACGGCCTAGGTCGGCCAAATCATGGGTATGTCGGCCGACCAACGGAGGCAAGAAGCTCACGTACAAGGTATCAAGTGGTTACTTGGCCGAGTTAATGAGAAGCTCGGCCGGGTTACACAAATGATCTTCATGCAGGTGAGGAACGAGCCGAATAATACAAGGTAAAGCCGAGTTATACGAAGCTTGCTGGAGAAGGAGAAGCCTAGGGTCAAACTATAGCTGCAGGCTAGAAGGAATCTGAACAGGGCCAAGCACAAGAGACAAGGACGCGCAGGGACAGAGGAGCAGAAGGAGGTCACGGAGGTGACAGTGCTGGAGCCCGAGGCGCGCAGGAGGGGGCCGCTGGAACTTTGCCGTCATTAGAAGGGAGACAGGGAAAGGAGGCCGCCGGACTACTACTTTGGGACAAGCATATTCCACGAATATGCTTGCCCCGTCAGCCCTAAGGGCACCCAAGGCACCCCTTTATAAGGGGAGGTTTGGACCCTGAGGGGAGAGAGGTCTTTTGAGCAACGTTAGGCTGGGGAGATTCACATTGTTCCCCTGTAAACAGCTCAAGGAGCACTTGTAACCCAACAAGAGAGAAATAAAGTTCAACACCTTGGCAGCTTGAGTGTAAAGACAGTTGCATCTTCCCTCCCCAGATCCCACTAGCATCCATTGGCCCCATACTTTAGCCTACCCATGGCATCTGCCGTGCCACCACCACGACAATTGTTGATGCGTGTGCCTGGCTCACCCGACGGATCAGGGCCAGTTAACTGTCATAGGACAAAATAACACGATCTTCATCAAACTCGAGTCCCTCGACTCGAATTCAAAACGATTGCTAGTGTGATTCGACTCAGGCCGTTGTGGTCTTACAGGAGTCAAATCCCAGTGATTTTCAAGTGATGTACCCAATGCGTCCGTCGGGATTTTCATCATGCATGTTGACACGGGAGTTTACTGGCAGAGCGCAGTCAAGTTCGTTACCAGGCCATCAGCCGATATCTGTAGGGCTTATCTTTGTGTTGTAGACACAACATCTGAAGTTTTATCACTACGGAGGTGTTTCGGGTGGCCAAGGAGACTGCTTCTCACTTAGCGTTGGTTTGGGAAAAGTTGCCAAAAAGATTTTGTCATATTTGATCCGAAGGATCGCAGTCAAAGAATTCATAGGGTGCGCGACCACCGCTCCCTATGGGAGTAGCCCTGAGTGTCTATTCGAGTCGTAGACTCGAGCAAAGACTTTAGTTCAGCCGTTTTCAGCATAGGCCCGAAGTACACGATTTTTTCGGATGCTCAACCAATGCTCCCTATGGGAGTAGCCCCCGAGTCCGTAGTGGAGTCGTAGACTCGGCGTAGGACTCAAAGATAATTTCGAGGTGATGTTACCTTAGAAATTTCTCAGGTATGTGGCCAACGCCCATGATAGGAGTAGCCCCCGAGTAGTTTTTTGAATCGTAGATTCGAGTAAGTACTTGATTGATCAGCCGGAATCTTTGAGCCGTTGCTGGATTTGCCTTGATGACGTCAATGCTGACGATTGGTGATCTCAACCGTCTGCGGCAGCAGAGATGATGCGACGAGATGATCATGGGTCCCACCGCCTGACTTGACGTTGACTAGTCACGCGTAGATGTGGTGAAAGTTACGGCGTATCCTCGGTTTCCATGCGTAGTGGACGGCGTGCTGGCGACGGTTCGGTGTAGTGCTGACACGTGTATGGTGAGATTTGAGTGTCATGCTAGGGCTTCTCAATCGATGGCTCGTGTGCATCGTCTTCGTCCTTTTATACTGTAGGGAAACAATGATTTCTTTTTATCCTTCACCATTTGCTCATCTCCTTTGTCTCCATTTTCGCGAGATTTTTTACCCTCCATTGTGCACTAGACATTCTCCACACTTTTCCTTCCTTGTTCTTGCGCTCTCATCGCCGCACTCGCTACTGCAAGATGGGCAAGTCGAAGAAGACAACTGCTGGAGCTGGCTCGAGTGCCGCCGGCGGCGGCAAGAAGGTCGCAGTTACGGCCCACGCCGCTGACGGCGGATGGAAGCGCACGGATATGCACGAGGCGGATCTGCGCAAGTTGCGTGATGCTGGATTGATCTCCAAGGACAAGGAGGACGCCATCCTCCCCGGTGATGAGGTAATTCCTCGCCCACCCAAAGGGTTTCAGGTGATGTTCTATGCCTTTGTTGTCTGGGGTCTTTCTCTTCCCGTCCATGAATTCCTTCGTGGACTCCTTTTTTCTACGGGATTCAGTTGCATCATCTGTCTCCCAATTCTATTCTTCACATTGTTTGTTTCATCACTCTATGCGAGTGCTATCTCGGTATCGAGCCGCACTTTGGCCTCTTCCGGAAACTCTATTCCGTGAAGAGGCAGTCTGGCACCGACAGTGTTTATCCGCTCGACGGCTGCATCATCTCTATTCATTCCTCTATTCAATTCTTCTCCTTCTCCATTTGCGAGTCTGCCCAATACTGGTTGTGGAAGTGGTTTTACATCCGCAACGTCAAGATGGACGGGCAGCATTTTGGTCGTGCCCCTTTTGATTCTGCCTAGAAGATCACCCCGAAGAGGTCGTGGAAGAATGACATCTTAGAGGGTGAAACAACGGAGGTGGAGGGACTCTACCAGCGCATGGAGGCACTCTAGCTGGTGGTCGGCAAGGAGTTCAACGGTGTGGACATCATCCGCACCTTCCTCAAGCGTCGGGTGCAGCCGCTCCAAGCGAGGGCGCACCCGATGTTTCTATATGTTGGCCGCAACGATCCGACGAGGGTATCACCTGAGGAGCTGTTTTCGGGTGACCTTGATAGAGATCTTCGGCCCCTGCTGAAGTTCAAAGCCAACGAGGGCCTCCCGGGGAAATCCTTGACCTCCCCGTTCAGCGCCAAGAAGGTTGTTCCGTAGGTGGAAACTTGTAATTTGCGCGTTGCGCTTTTTTGAGTACCTTGTTGCTTGTTAGTGTTACTGATCCTGTTTTCTTTTGTCTTTTGTTTGTAGGGCCTCAAGGTAGCGGGGATGACTCCCCCTCTATCTAAGAAATTTCTAGTTGCGTCGGACAATGAAATTGTGGAGTCCGGATCCGAGCTTCCGCCGGTGCAATCTCCTACCGCGGAAGCCCCCGAGCAGAGCGAAGGGCGGACCCGAAAGCGCTCCCGGAGTGAATCTTCGGATGGGGTGACACCACCAACTCCAAGGGGTCCATCCTTCCTCGAGCAGCACATCGAGGATGAAGGTGCGTCGTCTGCGCCTTTTCCTGTCGTGCCCCTTCGGGCGATGGACCCGCAGGCGCCGGCCAAGAAGAAGAAGAAGGAGAAGGCGGCTCCTGTCTTCAATTTGTCGGACATCGAGTCGTAAGTCTTTCTATTTGAGGCTTGTTTCCATGTTCATCTATGTAGTTTTAGTTTGTTGTTGATCTGATTTTTTGCTTGCAGCAACCCTTCGAAGGAGTCCCTTGACGGGGACACCGAAGAGATGCTAGCGGAATCGAAGCCGACAACTTCATTTTCCTAGGTGGTGGCCGACTCCGAGGGCGATGACTCGAGCTCTGCTAGGCGATAAGCTCGTGCACTCATGACTCGGAAGGCAACATTCAAACCTTCGGAGTCCACACTTGAGCATGTAAGTGTTGCCTTTTTACTTTGTGGGGGGAGCCCCCAAGTCCTTTTATCTGACCTATTGGTCTTTTTTCTTTGCGGGGGGAGCCCCCGAGCCCTTTATTCATCGGGTTTGTTTTTGTTTCTTTTGTAGCCTTTTGTGCACAGAGCGAACCTCCTCATCTAGCAGCATCTGGCGCTAGAGGGTGAGCTGAAGCAGCTCCAAGGTGCGTAGTTGTCTTAATGTTCGAGTTCGCCAAGTTTGTTGCTTGTGTTTACCTGATATTTCATCATGCTGCAGATGATAATAATGTTGCACTCTGAAGGCTGAACGCTCTCGAAAAGAGCCTCGGCCAAGCGGAGAAGAAGGCAGCGTATGCTTCGGAGGCCAAGGAGCGCCTGCAAAAGGAGTCCAAAGATCACGAGCAGCAGCTCGCGACCGTTGTCGCTACTCGGGAGAAGTCCATGGCAGACAAGCTCATGGCTACTGCCAAGGCTATCTCTGGTAAGTTGCTCTTGTATCCTTTGGGTGTTCTGACTTTTGATTATGCTTTATCCTTTCTCATTCGAGTCTTCTTGTCTTCTTCTTATCAGATGCTTCTGGCATCGCGTTTGATCATGGTGCGCTGGAGCATGGAGATGCTTTGGCCGATGTTCCTTCTGTGATCGAGGATCATTGCTCCACTGCTATTGGCTTACTGGAGAAGGCCAAGAAAGTGCTCACGCGTTTCTACAAGGAGGTCGTCCCCAAGGGCGTTGCTCTTGACGACATCGACTCCCTTGCGGATGCTCTATCGGAGGAAGCTCCGGCGGAGTACAAACGCAAGCAGAAGGGCATCGGTGCTTCCATGGGGCTGGCCATGGCGATGGCGTCCGGAGCCGAGCTGGACCTGTCTCAAGTCACGTCCAGGTTGCCGACGGCGGCAGATGGCTCCGAGGTAGATTTTGCCCTTTTTGCTTATCGCTGTAAGCATTACGATCCTAAGCTCATCGACCTCCTGGCCTATTATGTGGCGAAGCAACAACAAGAGGCCAAGAGGAGGCAGTATGGCTCTGAGGCTGCTCCGGGTGCTGGTGCTTAGGCCTTTACCTTGTAGATAGTGTACCTTTTACTTCTACTATATTTTGTAACAACTTTTGGATGAACAAGTCCCATGTTTCCACGAGGTGGCCTTATGTATGTATGTATGTATATAAGTCTGCCTTTTAACTGTTGTCAAAAGTATTTGTGATATTCGTACTTGCTTCTTTATCCCTAGGGTCCTTCGGGTGAGGCTTCAGTGGTCACTCTTCCTGCGCATGCTCCTCGTCCATCATTGGATGAGGCGTAACAGTTTGCCTTCCTGCGTGACTGTGTCCGTAGTTTGGAAAAAGATGTCCTCAGCATCCGCGGTCACACGGATGGGTGGAAGTCGAAGGATGAGCGAGCTGCTTCCAGGGAAGAGTTCTTTCTTGGAGAGTTTCAGCAGATGGGCGACCAACTCCAATGTGATTCATTGGGAATTGATGCTTTTTTGAGTGCGCCGCATTTTATGTTTGGCTCACCCGTTGTGTGTGCAGTTGTGAATCTCATTCCGAAGGAAGAGAAGGAGCGCGTTGCAATTCGGATGAACTTCCTGATGCAGCAAGAACTGGAGGCAGGTGGCTTTTTCTGGATGGACCGCGATCGAGCAATCGTCCTTGCGATGGTGCAAGACCGCGTACACTAGGTTCTTCGGGTGCTGTGGCAGGCGAGGTCGTCACTTGCGGCGGTTTGGTCCGTCATGTTTCCTCTAGACGCTGCACCTTCCAGCTTTTTGGGTCTTCTGGGGAAGTTTTGGAATGCAGGCCACGTCAAGGTGTTGGTGCGCCATCAGCTGGTTGCTGGGGTGAAGGCAGCCCTATCTCTTGTTCGGCTGCATCATCGCGATGTCAATCTCGCGGAGATTGCGGCTGGACCACCTCCCCCTCCAGGTGGAAATGTATGGGATATGCGCCCTCACTACGCGGTTGTAGTGCAGTACGCCAAAGAAATTGTAGATTTGTTCGAGGAGCGGACGAATGTTATGCTCCAGAACAATTAGGTCCTGTAAAGAAAACGAGATAATGTAAAATTTGTATATATTCGAGTGGGCTTTTGTGATGCCCTTTGTAAAGTTTATATGTATTTGCACGTGGTGCGATTGTAAAGTGCATGTCCTTTTCGTTAGCCTGACGTGGTAAGCTAGTCAGGCTGTATGCATTGTTTTCAGTCGACGGAGTCGTAAGGTGAGGCGCAGCCCCCGAGCATATTTAGCAAGAAGTAATGCAAGGAGAAAAATATATTTGGGCCAAGGAACTTAGCTTTTATTCATAGCAAACGAGGAGGTACATTGTTCGGCTAGGTAGCCTTAGCTGAGTAGCCTTATTGAAAGTAAAAGGTAACTAGGGGTAGAAGCGTCGTAGTCGTGTGACGTTCCAGGGGTTGGAGTATTCGACTCCTGATGCGACGTCCATGAGGCGGTAGGCGCCACCTGGGATGACTTCGGTGACAATGTAGGGTCCTTCCCAGGGTGACTCGAGCTTTTTGTGCCCTTCTTGCTTGAGTCGTAGGACGAGGTCTCCTTCGATGAAGGAACTTGGGCGTAACCGGTGGCTATGGTAGTTGCAGAGGCTCTGCTGGTAGACCGCTGAGCGAGCCACGGCGATGTCGCGTGCCTCGTCGTAACCGGTGGCTGTGTGTCGACGACGTCTTCGAGTGCTGCCGATGATTCGGCCTCGCTGTAAGCGACGACCCGTGGGGCCTTGTGGCATACCTCAGCAGGTAGCACAACTTCGGCTCCGTGCACCATGAAGAAGGGCGTGTAGCCAGCTGAGTTGTTTGGAGTTGTGCAAAGGCTCTAGAGAACCGAATGTAGCTCTTCTGCCCAGGCTCCCACAAGCCTTTTGATTGGGCCAAACAGGCGCTTCTTGATGCCGTTACCTATGAGGCTGTTGGCCTTTTCGACCTGTCCGTTGGTCTGCGGGTGCGCCACAGAGGCGTATGATATGTTGAAGCCGAGGTTCCCACAGAAGGCTCGAAATTCCTTCGAGATGAAGTTTGAGCCGTTGTCCGTTATGATGCTATGAGGCACGCTGAACCTGTAGACAATGGACTCGAAAAACTTGACGACAGTTTTTTCGCTTTGGTTGGTGATGGGCATGGCCTCGATCCACTTGGTGAATTTGTCGACTGCTACCAGGAGGAAGACGTGGCCTTCTGGCGAGGACTTTGGCAGCTTGCCGATCATGTTGAGGCCCCATTGGGCAAAGGGCTAGTGTGGCATCCCGCAAAAACCACTACTAGAAAATCGCGTTGTTTTGTGCATTGCATCATCATGACCGCATGCTCATGTCATCATGCCACATTGCATTTGAGCATCGTCATCATCTTGCATTTGCTTGCATAAAACTATTTGCGGAAAAACCTGGTTGTGTTTTCTAAACGCCCCGTTTTTATTCAAACGCAAACCCCGGGTCACCGGATTATTTTGTTTTGTCTGCTATCGGTTTGCAGAAACTTTGTTTTAAACAAATAAAATAGTTAATTATTTTTAGTGGGGCAGTCGAACGGGCCGATTCGACCCGAACGACCACCCCAGAACAAATCGGGCCACCCAAAAATCCCTAGTCTACCTAGTCCTAATCTACCCACCCCTCCAGCCACCTCACCCCATCCAATCAGTGTACGCCATGTCGCCCTGTCCCCAACCCCCACCCAACCAGACACCGCCACTTGGCCACAGCCCTCTCTCCCTTCCCTCTCTCTCTTAGCACACAACCCCACCCCACACAGCACACACGCAGAGCACGCACCCACCCCACTCCACTCCCTGACACCCGGGCCCCACCGCGTGCCCACCTGCCCACGTCCCCACCTGTCCGCCTCCCCAGTCAACCTCCCCTCCCCCCTGACCCGCCCCGGCCCCACCATAGCGCCTCCCCGACCCCACCTGCCGCTCGCGACCCGTGCCCCGCTCTCCCCGTCCTCTTCCCGAAGCCCCTCTCCTCCCGCATCCTTCCTCTCCGCTGCGCCCCACCAACCGCCTCCGGCGAGCCCCCCCGCCGGCCCCGCCTCGCCCTCGCCACCTTCCGCCGCCACCCTCCCTTCTCCGGCCACCACCTCCGGCCGTCTCCGCCTCCGCGACCCACGCGCCCTGCTCGCCCTCCACCGCCCGCCGGCCTCCCTCTCTCGCTCCCCTCCCGCTCGCCGCTCCCTCCTTTTCTCCCCGCCGACGCGCGGCCGCGTCCGCCGTCGCGCCCTCCTCTCCGGGCCGCCCGCCTCTCCGTCCCGAGCCGCCGCCGTGGTCCGCGCTCGCCGCCTCCACCTTCCTCCCCTCTGGCCGCGTCACCAGCGCCTCCTCACCACCGCTCCCTCTTCCTCCCGCCTCGCCATCGTCCCCTCCGGCGCCTCGCCATCGTCCCCTCCGGCGCCTGCAGCCTCCCCTTCGCCCGCTCGGCTCCCGTCGCCCCACCTCCAGCCCCGCAGCGCCTCGGCCTCCTCCTTTCTCCGTCCGCCGCTAGGTGCCTTGCCGGCGCGCCTCCTTCCCGTCAGCGTCCTCCCGCCACCGCCCGTCCGCCCCTCTCTGGCCGCCCCCGTTCCTCTCCTCCTTGCCGTCCGCCCCCAAGCTCGCCGCCGGAGCCGCCCCGCCGCCGGCGCGCGGTACCTCGCCGTCCAGGAGCCCCACCTCGCTCGCCCTCCTCGCCCCCGACCGAGCCGCCTCCGTGCGCTGCCCGGCCCCCATCGCCGGCCGCTGCCTCCCGGCCTCTGCTCCGCGTGGCCCGCATCTTGAGGCCCGGGTGCCCTTCCGTGCGATCAACGCCTCGGCCGTCTTCTCTGCGCGCCGTCCTCCAGCGAGCAGCGCTGCCGTCGGTCCGCCTCTAGACTCCCTGTGCTCCAGGCCATAGTGCCCTGCATTCCTGCTGATGAGCCTGCCGTGTGTTTGACCAGATAACCACCTGGCCATGCCTCTTTGCACGTACCAAGTGCGGGTCGTGTGCCCAACCCTACCAGTACCAAACGAGTCTGAAACCTTCCGAGCGGCAAGGCCAGCGTGATCTTCCTCGGCGGAATTGACAAACCGGACTAGGGTCACCAAGAATAACTGCCACCAAGGTCTTCCTCATGGATCACCGAGCACTTCTACATGGTCGACAAGATCTACCGCCTAACGCCAAGCTCTCCTTCATGGGACGCCAAGACATCAGTCGAACCCCGAAGACCGAACCCGTGGACCGACATGACCTTCTTCACGGCTACGACACGCACTTTGCCGCGGAACGCCAAGTTCTGCATCCCGAACGCCAGGACCGACCCGATACGCGGACCTGACAAGATCTTCGCCACGACAAGAACGACAGCAACCAGGGCGAGTCCGCCGCCCCCGACACCGAACCAAGTCCTGCTTCCCGGTGGCAACGAGACCTCCTTCCCGTTGTCCGAGACCGATCACGTCGAACCCTGAACCCCGAACCCTGAAACCCCAAGATCGTCGAGACCCCCTAATGTGTGAACCCCTTCCCGAAAACCCTATTTTATAATATAATACAACTTGTCGCATATTAATTGTTCATCTCGCATGCATATTGTGTGGTTTTGGGGCCTTATGCCGATTCACCATATAATTAAATATGGGGCCCATATGCGGACAAATCTAGTCTTATATTGGCCTCATTTAAAATTTGTGCATTGAACCGTTGTCATACCTGGCCTTGTTAAAACAACATTTAAATTGTGGAGTAGCTAAACAACCTGAACCATATAATTAATTGTCGGGACCCCGGTTCCACTTAATATTGACCTAATTGCATCGCACCTTTGCCATGTCATACATGCATCATGCCCGATCTTTTGCCGTAGTATTAAATATTGCATCCGGTGTTTCTTCTAGTGTTTTGCTTCTTCGCGGATAAGGCCGTTGAGTTGATGTGAGCTTCGCCCCGATCTTCGGTTGAACCTTCGGCAATGTTTTCAGGCGAGCATCTCCCCCTTTCTACCTATCTTACTTTTATAGTATTTATTCCCTCATGTTGATCTATTGCTACCTGTGTTGCGATGCTCTAGTTTCGTACCCGTGATATCCCTCGCAGCCTTATATTGCCTTGGACACCTCCTATTACCTGTTGTTTGGTAGATAGTTGGACTTGCGCGTCGTAGTCGCTTGCTCAAGAGCTGTTGCGTGTCGTCAAGTGCCACGGTTGTTGGTGTATTGCCGCATGTTGATGTTGGAGATGATCATGGCTTTACTTTTCGTTCACTTCAAATACTGCTTAACAACTAAAATTGAAGTAAGTAAGCAGAGGCACAGGTGGGCAATAGATGTTGTTTGGTTGTTAACCGTCCACTTGTGTCCCGTAGGACCCCGAGTGCTTGATACCTGTTCCTTGATTTTTCGCGCTATCCACATCCGGGAGGATTATGGGACCCCCCTGAGCCAGAGCTTGATTCGTCTTATTTCTTGGGGCCACAAACTAGTTTGAGGTTTTATTTACTATCCTGTACTTATGCCATGCTACTGCTTTATTACGATTGTGCGAGGAGCACACTGTACTGTTTAGGATCGGGACACGTTTTCGCGGTGTCGACAAGCCCAGTTTTGGGTTCCCAGTCATTCACAGCCGTCCACCCAAACCTCGGGTCCGTCTCGGAGTCAGCTAGCTTCGTTGCGGGTGTACTCCAAGGGGTGGCCCCCTGAAATATTTCTAAATCTTGTGATTGCTTTGTCGTGAAGGCCTCGTTGGGTTTTGATTTGGTTTTTCCGAGGTTGATCGAGTGTGTGTTGCTATTGGTGCACCCCGGCCGGGTAAAACTTTCTGAAAGCCGTGTCCGCGGTTATGGACGGCTTGGAGCACAGTATCTCGATCATAGACAACTGTAACTAAAGTAGTGCTATAAATTTGACTTTATGTTGACTAGTAATCAGCCTCACTATAATGGAATGGCTAAATAAAACTGCCAACAATTGCTTGTTTGGGTTGTCACTTGCGACCATTGTATCTGACTAGTAAGTATTGCAACTACAACGGAATGGCTAAATAAAAGTACCAACAACTGCTGGGTTTTGGGGTTATCTCATGATAATTGTATCAGACTAGTAAGTGTTGCAACTACAATGGAATGGTTAACTAAAACGGCCCACTGCTTATTTTATCAGGATGATTATCTACACCTGACTAGTAATTGCTGCAACGATAACTGAATAAATAAAACTGCCAACTGTGTGAGTTCCTCGGTTGACTTCCTCGTTTGGTCTCGAGGGGGAAACGCCAGGATGGGTTTGTTTGATGGTCGCATCAGGTTGGTTCCGAATAGGTCTTTCTTACCCCTCTCTGATAGCCGCCAGTTGTATCGAGTCTCTATAGGTTGTTTAGTGCATGCTGCCGCTGCCGCTTCAGTCCACCATACCTATGTAGGCGAGGACCGCCGAATTCTAGCCTCGCCGTGTACTGGCCTCAGTACTGACGCTCCTCTTTTTCCTTTGCCCTTTGTCGGCACCCCTTTTGTTTAAGCAGGTTTTGAGATCGATGTCGTTAGCAGGGTTACCCTTCCGGCTTGGCCTGGGCAGGGTTATGGACGCCATTGGTTATTCTTCAGGGCTCTTAGCCCCATTTGCATCTTGTCCGTAGTCGGACGCTCTATCATTTCAAGGTGATTTGGATCCTTGTATATTATATCTGTATTCTTGACTCATGGAGTCGTGTTGTATATATATCGGTTATGTGGGTCCCATCGAGGACTATTGTGTAATGTTATTACTTCGTTTTCCACCCACACGAAAGTGCCTGGTGGGCACCTTTGAATCGTTTCTATGCGGGTTTGGCGAGTTTCTCTAAAACTTGCATAGGGTCGATTCTGAGGGTGTTACAGCTAGGCCAGCGGTATAGGACTCAACTCGGATCCTGGCGCATGTGGCTTGTCCGCATAGCTCTGACAGGCTTTGCACCTCTGGAAGATGTCCTTGGTGTTGTTCATGGTGGTTGGCCAGTAGAACCCAGCTCATAGAGCTTTGGCGACTAGGGCGCGGCTGCCTAAGTGATGGCCACAGATACCTTCATGGATGTCTTGGAGGATGCTTTTGCCGTCACCGATGGTGATGCACCGTTGGAGCACACCTGAAATGTTGCGCTTATACAACTCGCCATTGATGATGGTGAAGGCTTTTGACCGGCGAGATATGCGTCGGGCGTCTGTCGGGTCATTGGTCAGTTGATTGTTTATCAGGTACCAAAGGTATGGCTGCTTCCATGTTTCTTCAACCGCCATGACCTGCATCAGACTGACCAACTCGGCCTCTGTGTGGAGCTTCTCGGGTCCCTCTTGTCCTTCGGGTAGCGCAGCCCCCGAGTGCTCTGCTTCTTTGGCTGAGCCTTTTGGGATTTTTCTCTTGATGTAGGGTACGCATATTTGTACGAGGAACACTCCTGGTGGCACCCACGCGCATGTAGAGCCAATGTTGGCGAGCCCGTCAACCTCTTCGTTGCTTTCCCTGCCGTCGTGCCGGAGCTCGCAGCCATCAAAGTCCCTGATACGTTAGAAACGTATCTATAATTTTTTATGTTCCATGCTTGTTTAGTATCTACTTTGCTTTGCTTTGTCTACACTTTGAGGTGTTTTTATATGTTTTTCTGGACTAACCTATTAACAAGATGCCATAGTGCCAGTTGCCTGTTTTCTTCTGTTTTTGGTTCCAGAAAAGGCCAAAAATCAATATTCTCGGAATTGGACGGGACAAAAGCCAAAGTCAATATTTTACCGTGGGGAACACGGAGCCTGAATACGAGACGGAGGGGAGCCACAAGGGGGACACACCCCCTGGCCGCGCGGCTGGGCCCAACCCGCGCCTGGGGGGTGCGGCCGCCCTGGCTGCCCCCTGCCTCGCCTCTTCGCCTATAAAGACCCCCGATGCCAAAACCCTAAGTTACCGATCAATATTCCATGAAACCGTCTGTAGCCACCACCACCATTGTTCCTAGATCGGGGGGAGGAGATCTGAAGCTCTTCCCGACACCCTGCCAGAGGGGAGATCATCCCGGAGGCCTTCTTCTTCATCATGCCAACCTCCGGTATGAAGTGTGAGTAGTTCCACCTTGGACTACGGGTCCATGTAGTAGCTAGATGGTTGTATCTTGTAACATCCCAAAAATGTTAATCAAGATTTTCAAGTTCTAATCACCCAATTTTAGGGTTAACAAAAACTTTTGTTAATTTAAAATCAATATGAATGCATGTGTGTGTGTGATGAATGCATGAATGCTTGTATTGCCATGTTTGATTGCTATGAATGGCAAGGATTGGTTTAAAGATGAAAATAACATCATCTAAAACATTTCCAAGAAGAATCAAATGAAGAGAAATTCAAATATAAACATTATAAGCAAATGGTCATTTTGACCAAAGTTAACCACTAGGCCACTTTGAGTGTTTCTAGTCCAAGTTTTCTAACAGAAACAAATCCAATTCTTTTCACCCCTTGCTAGACCAAGTGAAAATGAACCCAAGCCCACTTTACAAACCAATAGAAACATATTGCAAATCTATTCAAATGACAAATCAAAATTGAATCAAGTGTAGGTACTAAGATCACCATTTCCCAAAACCCACTCAAACCAGTTCACCTTGACAAACCCAAACAACCATATACTACCAAGCATGTGACCAGAGCACCCACCAAATTTCATTCAAAAATTTCAAACTTGAATTCTTTTGGCCATTTAATCAAACACCTGGAGACACATTTCAAACTCTGCCTAACTACACTGTTTTGAGCAGTGATCATTCAAACCCTTGTCCCCAATTCTCACCCCTTGTCCCCCCAGTGAGAACACTTGAATTGAACAAGCTAGCAAGCTACCATTGCACCAGTGCCATGCCACCTGAGCCCCCCTTGCTAGCCGATCATGGCCAGCATGCAGGAGCAACCGCCACGCCCGTCCACGATGTCCAGGAGGCAGCTCACCGTCCACCGCCACCCCCTGTCCAGCCCTGGAGCGCAGCCAGACCCTAGACCACCGAGGAAACACCACGCCTGTCTCTGCGCCATGCCGAGAGTGTGCCAGAGCGCCACACCCGACCAGCTCGCATGCGCCGCGCCTCACCCTCACCGCCCATGCACACACTCGCCTTAACACCAGCTAGCTCCCAGACATCCCCGTTCGCCGCCGCGCGACCCATAGCAACTGTGCATCGTCGAAATTGTCGTCGGTGCCGCTCAGAGCACCAACCTGTTTCTACCAACCTCGACCTCCCCGTGCCGTGCCATTAAGCCCTTGAGCATCGCCAGGAGACCGCGCACCGATCTACATCCTCCGCCATACCGTTAGCTCGTTGTGCCATCGACCCTATCAAGCTCCGACCATGCCGTGATGCACCCCTCGCTCGGCTATAAAAGGAGGCCTTCCCAGCCTCAATTCGCCACACCATCTCACTCCCCACCTCTCATAGAACACCACTGACCCTTCCCCGGAGCAAGGCGAGCTCCGCAGCGTCAAAATTTCACCGGAGTCCGCCGCTACAGAGGAGGAGAAGGGCCGTTGATTGGAGCCGCCCCAGGAGCCGCCATGACCATCATTCGAACCGCAGTCGTCGACAACCTCGTTCGCCCCCAACGCCGACCCCAGCTAGAGCCCTGGTGAGCCTCACATGACTCCCACCGCCGCGTTAGGGTTTAGACCTCGCCGGAGCTGTTCGTCGTCGACGATGAACCTCAACCGTTAGATCAGATTCTAATCTAACGGCCTAGTTTCGTAGATACCCTTTCGGTAGCCCCTGTCTCACTAACAGGTGGGACATCCCCTTTAAGTCAACCCGCGCACTGCGCTGTGCGCAGTGGGTCGGCCCATCTAGTTCCCGCACGATCCCGTAGATTCAAATATAGATTTTTCTAATTTATTCAAACCCTAGTTCTATTAGTAGATTCAAAAATCAATTCAGAGAGTTGTACTGAACCAAATTGCATGAAACTAATTTTGCTAGAAAGGTATGGAAATTATTAATCCAAGCCTGTTGGATTCAAACCATTTGGAATTATAGATCACCTATACCAAAAATAACAAGACACGGTCTTTTCTGTATTCAAACATTTTTCAAAAATCAACCATAAATGCTTTTGAGTTGATTCCAACTCTCAAAAATCAAATTTGACCAGATCTATCTGAATATGTAAATATATTAAGGTTTACATGCAGTAAGCTTGGTCAAGTATTAAAAGAATGCCTCATAGGCATTTCTAGTCACTTTAATTATTTAAAATAATAGTGTTAAACCTTATTAAATTGTGACACTACTTTAAATCACATTCCCAAGTATTAAAATATGTGGTGCTGGCATGTGTCAACATGATCCCATATTCTAATTGTAGAATATTAAATCTTAAGTAGTTTTCAATGAGTAGAAATTACTTTTCTAAAATAAAATTACTAAGACTAGGTCTTTATTTCTTGTGATGATTGTGATGATGCTAGATCATCTAGTGTGAACCTTTATGTGCTAAATAGAAGTAGTTAAGTATTGTTTGGTGATTGTGTACCTCGTATTTATTTATAGACGCTAGTACTGTCCAAGCATACGAGGAGGAAGGAGACTACTACTACTACTACGAAGAAGAGAACTTCAATCACTACACCAATCAAGTCAAGCTAATACTTGCAAGCCCCACCATGCAAGCTAACACTTGCAAGCTAGATGCATTAGGAATATTTGGTTATGCAACCTTGATTATACCAAATCCCAATTTTACTTGCAAGCTATATTCTTTTATTTCTTTATCAAAGTTCTTTATTTACTTCTAGTTAGTGTTGTGTGAGTGTTGGAAAGATATTAGAGGTAGCATAAAGAGCATAAAACTTGGACTAATTTAGTTAGAACTAGATGTCATACTGAGGCATGAGATCTAGATTTGGATAGTCACACTTGATTAGCACCCCTCATTAGTGAATACCCTCAATTGCAGTGGCTAGTGCTAAGCATAAAAGATGATCACTTTAGATGGGAATACTTGGTGCAAATGATTATGAAAACTTTAGAATGATGAGTCATTCTAATGAAATGTTTTGACATGTATTATGAACACCAGATGATTTGGTGGTGAAAATGTTGAGGCATGAGCCTTAGCCCTTTATAAAAGTTGATGGTTGGGTTCGGATGCGATACCATTCCAATTCTACCGTACAACCACAATACCCGAATTTGGGTAGGGCTTGACTGGAAGTTTATATATCTTAGTATGGGTTTCCTTGCGGAAGAGGTTTGAGCTGAGGCTACCTCATGATGATTGTCCACCTATGCAGTTTCCAAGATGACAGATGGTCATGGTTGGGAGGCCAAACTCATAGGGGAGGTGCCTATACTAGGGTGTGTAATTGAAAGGTTAAGATTGATTATCCACATACTAAGTATGATGATTCAGGATTGTTCCTGATGAATGTATCGAATGTTGTGGTGAAAGTGTACCACCTTTGTAGAGTGTCAAACTATTCGAATAGCCGTGTCCGCTGTTATGGTCAGTTGGAGTGGCCATACTGTTCCGTCGTCAGATGTTTTCAAAGTGACTTGTGAAAGGAACTATGACTTTGACTTGACCACAATAGGGTTGTGAACGTGAAAACTAAGTTCCCACTTAGGTGTTATAAAACATTAAACTAGTTTTCTTTACTTCTAAACTCATTTAAGATAAACCTGGCTTTTGCAAATAAACCTAGAGCTTAGGATTCCTACTTGAACCACTTTACTTGTTAGTGATATTTTGCGAGTACTTAAAGAGTACTCATGACTTTGTCCCTAGCTATTCCTATGGCCAGACTATGAGGAGGACTACCAGGATGATGGACAACATGAAGTCTATGACAACTAGGATCATCTCCCATCGTCAGCATTGCCTATGACCTTGAAGATGGAGCTTTGACCATGCTACCCTTATTATATTATTTCCACTGCGTTGATTGTATTAAGATTGGATCATGTGATCCTATATTTGTAAGACCTTTATTATGGTTTGTAATGGATGATGAACTATGGTACCAATCTGTTATGTCTCGCAAAAATGGTAATCCTAGAATTGCGATGTATGGCATAACATGCATCTGGGATTAAAAATCTAGGTGTTGACATATCTCCTCCTTTATGCTACCGTGTTTAGATCTTGTGAGCTCCATTCATGATCAAGATCATCTATTTGTAATCATGCATGTTGTGTTTGCGGGGATCCGATGGATATTGAGATTACTATGTCAGATTGATTAATGGTTTTGTCTTATTGATTCTATCATGTCTATGTTGTTTGAGATCTTGCATGCTCTCTGTTTCTAGTAGCTATATTGGCCAAGTAGATGCGAGTGACTCCAAGAGGGGGTATTTATGCTCGATAGTGGGTTCATGCCTATATTTAATCTAAGGGAAGTGACATAAATCTCTAAGGTTGTAGATGTGCTGTTTCCACTAGGGAGAAAACAACGGTCTCTTGTTCATGGAACAAGTGGATTGTTTACCTTACACACTTTGCTTAAAGCAGTTATCCGTTGCTTGCAACTTAATACTGGAGGGGGTTCAGATGATAACCTAAAGGTGGATTACTAGTCATAGATGCAGTTGGATGGCGGTCTATGTATCTTGTTGTATTGCCCAATCGAATCTCATAGGATCATGAATATCTAGTATTGCATTGTTATGCCTTGCTCGGTCCTGTCAATTGCCATGCTGTAATTTGTTTACCCAACATGCCATGTTTGTTTATCTTAAGGAGAACACCTCTAGTGAACTATGGACCCTGGTCCAATCTTTACCATTGATACACCTTCCACTATTCCTGTTTACTTTCTGCAAACCACTATTGCCTTCCACACCATATAGTTAACCCTTTGTTTTCATAAAACCGGTGAGATTGGCAACCTCACTGTTCGTTGGGGCAAAGTCTTGAGTTTGTGTTGTGCAGGTTTCCAAGTTGCTAAGCAACACCTTTGAGTCGTTTCCTTCCTCCTACTGGTTCGATAACCTTGGTTTCTTACTGAGGGAAAACTTGCTGTTGTGCTCATCACACCTTCCTCTTGGGGTCTCCCAACGAAGCTTCCACGCACCATCAGTCCCCTTCAAGTGAGTTGTAGAGCGTGCGGTACGCGATCATGTTGGCGATGTGAGCTTCACACTCGTTCATCATCTACTGGACGACAAGGTTTGAATCACCATAGATGACGAGGCGTGTCGCGCCGCACACCTTGGCCATCCTCATGCCGTGGATGAGGGCCTCGTATTCGGCCTCGTTGTTAGAGGCACGGAATTTCATCCAAAGGACGTATTTCTGTTGGAATTATGCCCTAGAGGCAATAATAAAGATGTTATTATTATAATTCTTGTTCATGATAAGATTTATATTCCATGCTAGAATTGTATTAAGCGGAAACTTTAATACTTGTGTGGTTTGTGAACAACACCGTGTCCCTAGTACGCCTCTATGGACTAGCTCATTGATTAATGATGCTTAAGGTTTCCTAACCATGGATATGAGTTGTCAATTAATAATGAGATCATATCATTGGGAGAATGATATGATGGACAGACCCAAACTAAGCGAAGCAATTAGATCGTGTCATCGTGTTCATCTTTGCGAAGCTTTTCTTATGTCAAATATTGTATTCCTTAGACCATGAGATAATACAACTCCCTGGTATCGGAAGAAAGCTTTGAGGTCATCGAACGTCATCCTATGAGAGGGTGATCATAAAGGTGTCTCTCAGGTGATCGGAAAGTATCTGTTGGGTTGTATGTATCGAGATGGGATTTGTCCCTCCCAAGTTGGAGAGATATACTTCGGGCCCACTCGGTAATCGATATCAACACCGCTTGCAAGCGTGTGGTTAAGGAGTTAATCACAAAGTGATATCGGATTACGGAATGAGTAAAGTACTTGCTCTGAATGAGATTGAACTAGGTATGACGGTACCGACGATCAAATCTCGGGCAAGTAAAATATCGCGAGACAAAGGGAATATATATATGGGATTGATTGAATCCTTGCATCGTGGTTCATCCGATATGATCATCGATGAATGTGTGGGAGTCAATATGGGTTTCCAGACCCCAGCTATTGATTATTGATAGAAGATCATGTCTGCATATTCTCGAACCCGAAGGGTCACACACTTAACGTGTCTCGACGCTAGGATAGATTCGATAATTGGTTTATGATTTTTGTTCGGAGTCTCGGATGGGATCCGGGACATCACGAGAGGTTCCGGAATGGTCCGGAGAATAAGATTCATATAAGGCAGTGCAGTTTTTGGAGTTCGGAATTGTTCCGGGTTAATCGGTATTGTACCGGAAGCTTCTAGAACCTTCCGGAAGGGGACCAACGTGGACCCCCTTACGGGAGGGGGCATGGGACTATGAGGGAGTGCCCTGGCTGCATTGGTCCAGGGGCACAAGGCCCCATAGGGCCCAGCTGGCCAACCAAGGGATAAACCCTAATTGGACCTTCTAGAAGGGGGGGGGGGTTTCCTTGCCCCCCATTCCTCCCTCCTTTGGCCGCCGGCCTAGGGCTTGGGGGAGGGGTTAGGGCAGGCGCCCACCCCTCTATATATAGAGGGCTGGGGCGCACCACCCCCCCCACACCTTCCCCTCAAGCCTAGTCGCCCTGCTGCCCTCCTCTCTCTCTCCCTCCCGACTGCGTGTGGGCGAAGCCCTGCTGCAGAAACTCTCCACCACTTGCACCGCGCTGTCGCATTGTAGATCCAAACCATCTCTCCACCATACTTGTTGGACCAAGGAAGTAGGATACGTCGAGGTTCTGCACGTGTGCATCTCACGGAGGCATCGCCACTTGCGGTGCTAGATCGGATCGGATCGCGAGGAGGAGAAGCGAGTACGACTACATCACCCACGTTCCGACGAACGTTCCGCTGTGCGAATCTTCAAGGGTATGAAGATCTAATCCAATCTCTCTCGTTGTTTGCATCTCCTAGATTAGATCTTGGCTTCCCTCTGTTCGCATCCGTAGAAAATTTTGATTTACTATGCCGCGAAACCCTTCAGTGGTATCAGAGCCAGGTTTATGCGTAGATGTGTTTCACGAGTAGAACGCAACATGGTTGTTGCGGGCGTTGATGTTTTCTGTTGCAAGCCTCTTGTTTGTGTTCTTCTTATGACGCGGGATAGTGAGATTGAAGCGGTCCAGGCCAACCTTACGCGACGTCGTTCGCGAGACCGGCTCCGCACTTGACGTGTGGCTTGTTCCACACATGCGCCTGGTGGATGCCAGTTTCTCTCACTATAGTTGTCATGGGATTTACACCGGAGTTTGGCAACCATAATATCACCGTTGTGGCTTTCCGTAGGTAAGAATCGTTCTTAGCATCTACTCCCATAAGCCACGTAAAACATGCAACAACAAAGTAGAGGCGTCTAACTTGTTTTTGCAGGGAGTGTTTTCTGTGATATGGTATGGCCCAAGATGTGATGTGTATAATGTATGCGATGATCATGTTTTGTAATGTTTCACGACTTGCATGTCGATGAGTACACAACCGGCAGGAGCCATATGGTTGTCTTTATAATTATGTATGACCTGTGTGTCAACTTCTTATATGCCATGTAATAGTTTCACTTCATCGCTAAGTAGTTAGCAATAGTTGTAGTTGCTATTCGTGGTGGAGGCAATCATGGTGGAGTGATGGAGATCATGCCGGCACGCACAAGATGGAGATCATTGCGCGAAGATTGGCTATACCATGTCACATAAAGTTATATGCATGTGATGTTTATCCTTTTATGTATCTTATTATGCTTAGATCGCGACGGTAGCATTATAAGATGATTCCTCACTTAAAGATCAAGATAAAAATTGTGTTCTCCCCAAGTATGCACCGTTGCGAATGTTCGTCGTGTCCAAGCATCACGTGATGATCGGGTGCTATAGACTCTACGCTCACATACAACGGGTGCAAGCCAGTTTTGCGCACGCGGAAATACTTGGGTCTAACTTGACGAGCCTAGCATGTACAGACATGGCCTCGGAACACATGAACCGAAAGGTTAAGCATGAGTCATATGAATGATATGATCGACACTTAGTTGTCCACCATTGAAACCACATCTCTTCTCGTGAAGATCGGATTAGGTGTGGTGAATTTGGATCGTGTTCACTAAACAACTTGAGGGATGTTGAATTTAGTGGGAGTTCATCTAGTAATTTGATTAAAAGTTGAACTAGTTATCATGCACATAGTCTAATTTGTACTTGCAAATATTGTAGATCAAATGGCTAAGTCCAACTTCAACTTCAACGTTTTTGCTGAGAAGGAAAAGCTTAAAAACAATGGGTCTAACTTCACCAACTGGTTCCGCAATCTGAGAATCATTCTCTCTGGCGGTCAAAAGGACTATGTCCTTGAGAATGCGTTAGGTGACGCCCCTGCTGCTACTGCGCCGGCTGATGAGAAAGATGTCTATCAGTCGCGCAAAGATGATTACGGTGTGATTAAGAGCACCATGTTGTTTGCTATGGAATGGACCTTCAAAATCGTTTTGAATACTATCCCGGGCCCTTTGAGATTTACGTCCTTAGCTGTTCGACAGAGGTACCGCCGGTACCAAACCGTAATTAAGTTGGCGCCACTGCAGCTAGCGTCGCCATCGATATCCCAGAGATCCACATATATCTACGAGGAGCTGAAAACCATGTTTCAGACTCAGGCCCGTTCTGAGAGATATGAGATCTCTGAGAAGTTCTTTAACTGCAAGATGGAGGAAGGGAGTTCCGTTAGTGAGCACGCCATTAAGATGTCGGGCTACACTCAACGCCTTGAGCAACTGGACTGCAAGATTCCAGAGGAGCTCAAGATTGACAGGGTTCTGCAATCACTCCCTCCCAGCTACAAAAGTTTTGTAGTGACTCACAATCAGATTGGTTCCACTAATACGATCACCGAGCTCTTAGCAAAGCTGAAGGCTGCGGAGGTGGACATCAAAAAGGATAATCATGTGTTGATGGTCAACAAGCCCCCCACCTTCAAGAAAGGTAAGGGTGCAAAGAAGCCCTTCAAGAAAGGCGGCGGCAAGCGCGTTGCCCCTGTGGAGAAGAAGCTCAGGTCTGGTCCCAAGCCGAACACTGAGTGCTTCTATTGCAAGGACAAGGGTCACTGGAAGCGCAACTGTCCGATGTACTTAGCGGACAAGAAGGCTGGCACCATCAAAGGTATATTTGATATACATGTTATTGATGTTTTCCTTACTAGCCCTCGTTGTAGTGCCTGGGTATTTGATACTGGTTCAGTTGCTAATATTTGTAACTCGAAACAGGAGCTACGAAATAGACGGCGGCTTGCGAGGGATGAGGTGACGATGCGCGTTGGCAACAGATCAAGAGTTGATGTGATGGCCGTCGGCACACTCTCCTTAGTTTTACCTTCGGGATTAGTTTTATACCTCAATAAATGTTATTATGTGCCTGCGTTGAGCATGAACATTATTTCTGGATCTTGTTTATTGCAAGACGGTTATTCATTTAAATCGGAGAATAATGGTTGTTCTATTTATATGAGTAACATCTTTTATGGTCATGCACCTATTGTGAATGGTTTATTTCTTCTAAATCTCGAAAGGGATGAAACACACATCCATAACATTGAGGCTAAGAGATGCAAAGTAGATAGTGATAATACTACTTATTTGTGGCACTGTCGTCTAGGTCATATTGGTGTAAAACGCATGAAGAAACTCCATTCTGATGGACTTTTGGAGTCTCTTGATTTTGAATCATTTGACACATGCGAACCATGCCTCATGGGCAAGATGATCAAAACCCTGTTCTCCGGTATGATGGAGCGAGCAACGGACTTGTTGGAAATCATACATACCGATGTATGTGGACCGATGAGTGTTTCGACGCGCGGTGGATATCGCTATTTTCTCACTTTTACCGATGACTTAAGTAGATATGGGTATATCTATTTAATGAAACATAAATCTGAAACATTTGAAAAGTTTAAAGAACTTCAGAATGAAGTGGAGAACCATCGTAACAGAAAGATTAAGTTTCTACGATCTGATCGTGGGGGTGAATATTTGAGTTATGATTTTCTCACACATCTCAAATCAAGCGGAATCATTTCGCAACTCACACCACCTGGAACACCACAACGCAATGGTGTGTCTGAACGCCGGAATCGAACCCTATTAGATATGGTCCGATCAATGATGTCTCTTACTGATTTGCCGTTATCATTTTGGGGTTATGCATTAGAAACCGCTGCATTCACTTTAAATAGGGCTCCATCTAAATCCGTTGAGACGACACCGTATGAACTGTGGTTTGGTGCTAAACCTAAGTTGTCGTTTCTTAAAGTTTGGGGATGCGAAGCTTACGTCAAGAAGTTGATGCCGGACAAGCTCGAACCCAAAGCGGAGAAATGCGTCTTCATAGGATACCCTAAGGAAACTATTGGGTATACCTTCTATCACAGAACCGAAGGCAAAGTGTTTGTCGCAAAGAACGGTTCCTTTCTTGACAAGGAGTTTCTCTCGAAAGAAGTGAGTTGGAGGAAAGTAGAGCTAGACGAGGTTATTGAACCTTCTCCTGAATTGGAGAGTAGCGCAGCACCTGAAATTGTTCCAGTGCCGCCTGCACCAACGATAGAGGAAGCTAATGACAAGGATCGTGAAGCTTCGGACGATGCTGCTACTGAACGTCGCAGGTCGACAAGGTCGCGTGCCCCTCCTGAGTGGTACGGCAACCCTGCCTTGACTGTCTTGTTAGTAGAAGACAGTGAACCTACGAACTATGAGGAAGCGATGATGAGCCCAGACTCTGAGAAATGGCTAGAAGCCATGAAATCCGAATTGGGATCCATGAGCGAAAACCAAGTATGGACTTTGGTGGACCCTCCTAGCGACCGAAAGGCCGTTGAGTGCAAATGGATTTTCAAGAAGAAAGCGGACGCGGATGGTAATGTTACCGTCTATAAAGCACGGCTTGTCGCGAAAGGTTTTCGAGAAGTTCAAGGTGTTGACTACGATGAGACTTTCTCTCCCGTAGCGATGTTTAAGTCCATTCGGATTTTATTAGCAATTGCTGCGTTTCATGATTATGAAATATGGCAGATGGATGTCAAGACTGCGTTCCTCAATGGCAACATTGATGAAGAGTTGTATATGATGCAACCCGAAGGTTTTGTCGATCCTAAGGATGCTGATAAAGTATGCAAACTTCAGCGTTCCATTTATGGACTGAAGCAAGCATCTCGGAGTTGGAACCTTCGTTTTGATCAAGTGATCAAGAGCTTTGGATTTGTTCCAAATTGCTACGAAGCTTGCGTCTACAAGAAAGTGAGTGGGATCTCGGTGACATTTCTGGTACTATATGTGGATGACATATTGATTATTGGAAATGACATTAACATGCTTAATGATGTGAAGAGTTATTTGAACAAGTATTTTTCAATGAAAGACCTAGGTGAAGCTGCTTATATATTGGGCATCAAAATCTATAGAGATAGACAAAGACGCCTGATAGCTTTAAGCCAGAGTACATACCTAGACAAAGTTCTGAAAAGGTCCAGAATGGATAAGGCAAAGAAAGGTTCAGTGCCTATGTTGTCAGGTAAGATATTGAGCAAGGCTCAATGTACAGCTATGGTAAATGATAGGGAAGCTATGAGCAAAGTGCCTTATGCCTTGACCATAGGTTCTATCATGTATGCCATGCTGTGTACTAAACCGGATGTGTCCAATGCTCTTAGTTTGACGATCAGATATCAAAGTGATCTAGGAGTGGAACACTGGACAGCCGTGAAGAACATCCTAAAGTACCTAAATAGGACTAAAGAAATGTTCTTAGTCTATGGGGGTGATGAACAACTTGTCGTAAAAGGTTACGTCGACGCTAGTTTTGACACCGACAAGGATGATTCTAAATCTCAGACAGGATACGTGTATATTTTGAATGGAGGAGCTGTGAGCTGGAGAAGCTGCAAGCAAAGCGTGATCGTGGGATCTACAGTAGAAGCGGAATACATGGCTGTTGCAGAAGCGTCAAGTGAAGGAGTTTGGATCAGGAACTTCATCACTGAGCTTGGCGTGGTTCCAAGTGCATTGGACCCACTGGAGATATTGTGTGATAACACTGGCGCCATAACACTCGCTAAGGAACCAAGATATCATCCAAAGATCAAGCATATCAACCGCAAGTTTCATATAATCCGAGATTATATAGCAGATGGATCTCTGAAGATTAGTAAAGTACATACAGATCTGAATGTCGTAGATCCATTGACTAAACCTCTTCCACGTGTAAAACATGATCAGCACCTTAGTGCCATGGGTGTGAGATTGTTGCCAGATGTAAACTAGATTATTGACTCTAGTGCAAGTGGGAGACTGTTGGAATTATGCCCTAGAGGCAATAATAAAGATGTTATTATTATAATTCGTGTTCATGATAATGTTTATATTCCATGCTAGAATTGTATTAAGCGGAAACTTTAATACTTGTGTGGTTTGTGAACAACACCGTGTCCCTAGTACGCCTCTATGGACTAGCTCATTGATTAATGATGGTTAAGGTTTCCTAACCATGGACATGAGTTGTCGATTAATAATGAGATCATATCATTGGGAGAATGATATGATGGACAGACCCAAACTAAGCGAAGCAATTAGATCGTGTCATCGTGTTCATCTTTGCGAAGCTTTTCTTATGTAAAATATTGTATTCCTTAGACCATGAGATAATACAACTCCCTGGTATCGGAAGAAAGCTTTGAGGTCATCGAACGTCATCCTATGAGAGGGTGATCATAAAGGTGTCTCTCAGGTGATCGGAAAGTATCTGTTGGGTTGTATGTATCGAGATGGGATTTGTCCCTCCCAAGTCGGAGAGATATACTTTGGGCCCACTCGGTAATCGATATCAACACCGCTGCAAGCGTGTGGCTAAGGAGTTAATCACAAAGTGATATCGGATTACAGAACGAGTAAAGTACTTGCTGTGAACGAGATTGAACTAGGTATGACGGTACCGACGATCAAATCTCGGGCAAGTAAAATATCGCGAGACGAAGGGAATATATATATGGGATTGATTGGATCCTAGCATCGTGGTTCATCCGATATGATCATCGATGAATGTGTGGGAGTCAATATGGGTTTCCAGACCCCGCTGTTTATTATTGATAGAAGATCATGTCTGCATATTCTCGAACCCGAAGGGTCACACACTTAACGTGTGTCGACGCTAGGATAGATTGGATAATTGGTTTATGAGTTTTTGTTCGGAGTCTCGGATGGGATCCGGGACATCACGAGAGGTTCCGGAATGGTCCGGAGAATAAGATTCATATAAGGCAGTGCAGTTTTTGGAGTTCGGAATTGTTCCGGGTTAATCGGTATTGTATCGGAAGCTTCTAGAACCTTCCGGAAGGGGACCAACGTGGCCCCCCATTCCGGGAGGGGGCATGGGCCTATGAGGGAGTGCCCTGGCCGCATTGGTCCAGGGGAACAAGGCCCCATAGGGACCAGCCGGCCAACCAAGGGATAAACCCTAATTGGACCTTCTAGAAGGGGGGGGGGTCCTTGCCCCCCACTCCTCCCTCCTTTGGCCGCCGGCCTAGGGCTTGGGGGAGGGGTTAGGGCAGGCGCCCACCCCTCTATATATAGAGGGCTGGGGCGCACCACCCCCCCACACCTTCCCCTCAAGCCTAGTCGCCCTGCTGCCCTCCTCTCTCTCTTCCTCCCGAATGCGTGTGGGCGAAGCCCTGCTGCAGAAACTCTACACCACTTGCACCGCGCCGTCGCGTTGTAGATCCAACCCATCTCTCCACCATACTTGCTGGAACAAGGAAGGAGGAGACGTCGAGGTGCTGCACGTGTGCATCTCACGGAGGCATCGCCACTTGCGGTGCTAGATCGGATTGGATCGCGAGGAGGAGAAGCGAGTACAACTACATCACCCACGTTCCGACGAACGTTCCCCTGTGCGAATCTTCAAGGGTATGAAGATCTAATCCAATCTCTCTCGTTGTTTGCATCTCCTAGATTAGATCTTGGCTTCCCTCTGTTCGCATCCGTAGAAAATTTTGATTTACTATGCCGCGAAACCCTTCAATTTCATCTTGTCTCCTTGAGGGGACGTCAGTATGACGCTGGCCCCTGATCCAGCCTCGCGCTTGGAGGCGTCGAAGTGCATCGTCCAGGATTGCAACATGTCTGGAGTATCCGGTAGCTGGAGTTCCATCCAGTTGATGAGGAATTCAGGGAGGACCTGAGACTTGATGGCAGTGCGTCGCTCGTAGACTATGTCTAGAGGGTACAATTCGATGCCCCATAAGGCTACTCGCCCCATGGCTTCGGGGTTGTTCAGGATGTTCAACAGTGGGGCATCGTTGACGACCATGATTTGATGCTCCTGGAAGTAGTGGCTCAGCTGACGCGTCGTCATGAATACGCCGTAGGCGAGTTTCTGGTAGTGAGGGTACCTCTGCTTTGTCGGGGTGAGTACCTGGCTGAGGTAGTAGATTGGGCGTTGGACCCCATGGGTCTTGCCATCTTTGGGTCGCTCGACCACGAGTACGTGCTTACCACCTGATGTGTGGCTGCGATGTATAGCAGCAAGGGCTCTCATTCCTTCGGCGTGACCAGGACATGTGATGTAGAGAGCAGCCGTTTGAGGTCCTCGAATGCATCGTCTGCTTCGGGTGTCCACTCGAACTTGTCCGTCTTGCGTAGCAGCTGATAAAAGGGGAGGGCCTTCTCACCCATTCGGCTAATGAACCTGCTTAGCACCACGATTCATCGAGCTAGCTGTTGTACGCCTTTTAGATTCTTCGGCTTCACCATGGCCAGTATGGCCCTGATTTTCTTCGGATTCGCCTCGATCCCCCGTTGGGAGATGAAGTAGTCGAGTAATTATCCATACGGGACGCCGAAGGCACACTTGTCTAGGTTTAGCTTGATCTTGTAGCGATCAAGGTTATCGAACGTCTCGCGGAGATCGTCGATGAGCCTCGTGGACTCCCTAGTCTTGATTACTATGTCGTCGACATAGACCTAGATGTTGCGACCGATCTGGTTCTTCAAACAAGCTTGCATGCACCTCTGGTATGTGGCACTTGCGTTCTTCAGCCTGAAAGGCATGGTGTTGTAGCAAAATACTCCGAACGTCGTGATGAATGCCGTTTTCTCCTGGTCTTCAACCTTCAGCTGAATCTGGTTGTAGCCTGATGACCCACAAGTATAGGGGATGGCAACAGTCTTCGTGGGTAGTATTACCCAATTTATTGATTCAACACAAGGGGAACCAAAGAATACTTGCAAGCCTTAACAACTAAGTTGTCAATTCAGCTGCACCTGGAAATAGTTCTTGCTCACCGAAGTTTATCAGTAGCAATAGTTTATAGTAGCAACAGTAAAGCAATAGCAACAGTAAACAGGAGCAATAGTAACAGTAGCAGCAAATAGTAGGATATGAGTGCGGTAGGCATAGGGATGGATGGACGGGAGTTGCATGCACGAGTCTAAACATGCAACTCCAAGATCTAGGGCAATTACAGATAAATAAGAATAAGCATCCAAGTACTAAACAATCATAGGCATGTGCTCCATATATATTCATGCGTGCTCGCAATGAGAACTTGCACAACATATTTTGTCCTGCCAACCTGTGGCAGCGGGGCCTCTAGGGAACTACTGGCAATTAAGGTGCTCCTTTTAGTAGAGCACCAGAGCAAAGCATTAACACTCCGTGAACACATGTGATCCTCACACCACAGACATCCCCTCCGGTTGTCCCAATTTCTGTCACTTCGGGACCTTTGGATCCGAACAATGATATGTGTACACAACTTGTAGATAAGATCACAAACAATACTATCATAATGATTCAATAATAAGTTTAGATCTGAGATCATGGCACTCGGGCCCTAGTGACAAGCATTAAGCACAACAAGTTGCAACAAAGTCAAATAGCACTAATAGAGATACTAGGCACCATGCCCTAACAACCTTCTTCGATTACATGATAGAACTCATCCAATCCCTACCATCCCCATAGCCTACAGCGGGGGATTACTCACTCATGGATGAGGGAAGCATTGATGGTTGATTGAGAGGCATTGGTGATGACGATGGCGATGATCCTCCCCAAATTCCCCGTCCCGGCAGGGTGCTAGAACGGAGTTTCTGGATCCGAATCGCGACTTCTGGTGGCGGCGCAGCGGAACTCTTTCTAGAAAACAATGAACCCCCCTCTATTTTTAGGTCATGAGGCTTCTTATAGGCGAAGAGGGAGCCCGAGGGAGTGCTTGGGGTGGCCGTATGATGACCCACAATTTTAGGGGATCGCAACAGTCTTCGCGGGTAGTATTACCCAATTTATTGATTCGACACAAGGGGAGCCAAAGAATACTTGCAAGCCTTAACAACTGAGTTGTCAGTTCAGCTGCACCTGGAAATAGTTCTTGCTCACAGAAGTTTATCAGTAGCAACAGTTTGTAGTAGCAACATCAAAGCAACAGAAGCAGCAACAAAAATAGTGAGACAGTAGCAATAGTAATAGTAACGATAACAGTAGGATTCAAGTGCGGTAGACATAGGGATGGATGGACGGGTGTTGCATGGACGAGTCTAAACATGTAACTTCAAGGTCTAGGGCATTGCAGATAAATAATAATAAGAACCCAAGTACTAAACAATCCTAGGCATGTGCTCCAAATATAGTCATACGTGCTCACAATGAGAACTTGCACAACATCTTTTGTCATGCCAGTCTGTGGCAGCGGGGCCTCTAGGGAACTACTGGAAATTAAGGTGCTCCTTTTAATAGAGCACCAGATCAAAGCATTAACACTCCGTGAACACATGTGATCCTCACACCACATCCATCCCCTCCGATTGTCCCAATTATTGTCACTTTGGGGCCTTTGGATCCGGACAATGATGTGTATACAGCTTGCAAATAAGATCACAAATAATACTATCATAATGATTCTTAAACATAAGTTCAGATCTGAGATCATGGCACTCGGGCCCTAGTGACAAGCATTAATCACAACAAGTTGCAACAAAGTCAAATAGCACTAATATAGATACTAGGCACTATGCCCTAACGGATCTTATTCATAGAACTCATCCAATCCCTACCATCCCCAAGCCTATAGTGGGGGATTACTCACTCATGGATGAGGGAAACATCGGTGGTTGATGGAGATGCGTTGGTGATGACGACGACGATGATCCTCTCCAAATTCCCCGTCCCGGCAGGGTGCCAGAACGGAGTTTCTAGATCCGAATCTTGGTTTCTGGTGGCGGCGGCGGAGTGGAACTCTTTCTGGAAAACTATTGAACCCCCTCGGTTTTTAGGGTGAAAGGCAACTTATAGGCGTAGAGGGAGGCCGAGGGGGTGCCTGGGGTGGCCAAACCCCCTCTAGGCGCGGGGTCAGGTGGGCCCGCGCCTGGGGTGGGTCTCGGCCCCCCAAGCCTCCTCTCTGTCTCCCCTTCTGGCTCCGTGGATCTTCTGGTGAGAAATAGTTTTTGGCATATTTTCTAGGATTTTTCCTAATAGTTCATTTTCTACACAAAAACAAGACACCAAGGTAATTCTGTTGAAAACAACGCCAGTCCGTGTTAGTTGTATCCAAATCACACAAGTATACATGAAAAAAATAGCAAAGTGTTCAAGAAAGTAGATACGTTTTGGACGTATCACCGCACCCCCTAGGCGCCACCAGGCCTGGTCCGCGCCTGGCAGGGGTATGGGCCCCCAGGCCTCCACTCCGTCTCGTCTTCTAGCTCCGTGAGTCTTCTGGTGAAATAGGATTTTTGGCATATTTTCCGGGATTTTTCCTGATAGTTGATTTTCTGCACAAAAACTAGACACCAAGGTAATTCTGCTGAAAATAGCGTCAGTCCGTGTTAGTTGTATCCAAATCACACAATTTTAGAGGAGAAACAATAGCAAAAGTGTTCGGGAAAGTAGATACGTTTTGGACGTATCAACTCCCCCAAGCTTATCTTATTGCTTGTCCTCAAGCAATTCAGTTGAAAACTGAGTGCGATAAAAGAACTTTCACGAACACATTTGCTTCATATGATGTATATATATTCTCAGCACAGGAGTAGATACTTAAGCCATTCATAATAAGAAGTATGTAACTAAGTCTACTCAATAGTCATTGCAAGCTATGAAGAGAAACCGGCTCAATAATAATAAGTAGCATGAAACATAAACATAAGCAACATTGTAATGCTCATAATAAGGTATGATAGAGTGGTATCTCGCTTGCCTTTGTTTGTAGAGCTCAATATAAATGTCAAGGCACCGCTAAAGTTCACATGAAGACTAGAAGTAAAGATATCAGAGATACAAGCATCAAAGTCATGACATAATTAACCAAGTTTTGAGACAAACACAAGAATGACAACTATGCTCTCAAGAGGGTTCTCATAGAATAAGTGGTGTCTCAACAAGGAAGTGAAAAAGGTTTTGAAAAGTTTGAAAGGCTTCCAAATGCTGAAAGGAAGGTACTCATTAGCTTTGAGCTCTCATTGCCCCTATCATAGGCATCTTCATGTGGTTAAGGTGAAAGTGAGGTCCAATATGAGTTATGTGCTTGACAGACCATAAACTGGAAACCCCATGTCCCTTGAGTACGAGGGCCGCGCCGCATGCTACTCAACTTGGTTACCTGTAAGTTCTTGTCATTGTAAATACATGCATATCATAGAGAACCGCCAACGGGGTACCCCTTGCACATGATACAAGAGCTATCCCATAATCAAAATGACAAGGCAAGCAGACAATGAGCATCTCAGCGATCTTTTTATTTACTATGTGCATAGATTTTTATTGAGGATGCTTCACAGAATGCTCATTATGGTGGTGCTGCAAGTTTCCACCATGATTAGGCATGGCTTAGGCTAGCGTCCATGACGTTTCTCTAACACATATATATACTCCATGAACTCACAAGCTCCCCTGCTATTTCACACCGATGACATCCATAAACAAAAGAGAAAAGTATCAACTGGATATGTATCCATAAGTGTTGAAAGCGTTCCCCGTGACAGCACGGTTCTGCTAACTCCCAGCCTATAATTTGCAAGCATATAACTTTCATGGACAGGTCACAATGGTTCAGGATTATTAAGTGCAAGGAACAAAGTGTGCCATCAAGTTTGTGAGAGCTTTACTAACTAACTTTCTCAAAACAGACAAACATTTTATTTGTAAGAAAACAAGGCATATAGAATATGCACTGAAATAGCAAACGATGCTAATAGGTAGGTATGGTGGACACTGTTGGCAATATTGGTTTTGGGGAGTTGGAAGCACAAGTAGAGCTCATACTCAGTGCAAGTGAAGGCTAGAAATAGAGAGGGAGCGACAAACGAGAGAGCAATAATTGTCATAATCATGCTTGCAACAAAATAGGACCAATTATGGCATGAAAGTGATACAAGAACTCTGAGGCAAAATAAATCATCGAGGCTTACTGACTATCATTTAGTCATATGCATGCATGAGCATGTGCCAAGTCGATTCACATGAAACTTTTAGAGGAGGATACCACAATATCATACCAAAATATGAATAAAACAATGCAAGCAAACATTCATATGACATGCTACAAACTATTAGCAAGCTGGAGCTAATCACAAACAAGCAAGAACTACTAAGCATCCATCAGTAACATACACCTTACATGAACAGACTAAGCATGCTCACAATGATGAGTATATGTACAAAAATGAAAACAAATAGAGTTCGTTACCAGCCTCTTACCACACCTCAAGTTGTATTAATCTTCATTATTGCCCTTCACTTGTGTGACTTGAATAATAACATGAAACCAAGCTCCACTGGGGACGGCTGAACCCTGCAAAGAACTCGCAAAACCAAAGAAGAACAAAAAATATTTTTGGTGTTTTCGATTTTTTTAAAGCAAGCAAAACAAAGCAAAAACAAACCAAGCAAAAAAACAAACAAAGCAAAATATTTTTGGATTTTTCTTTAAGGCAAACCAAAGCTAAAAAGCAAAGAAACAAACCAAGAGCAACAACGAAAATATTTTTGGTATTTTTGTGTTTTGAGAAAGCAGAAACAAAAACCAAAAAGAAAGAGAAACAATGGATATATAAGGAACTGACGAACATGATATATAGATGAGTGTGATGTCGGTATACCTCCCCCCAAGCTTAGGCTTTTGGCCTAAGTGGGGCTCAAATCCATGGTGACCAAGAAGGTGCACCTCCGTAGTACGACGAGGAGGCCCCTTCGTCCTGGTATGAGCTCGAGGACTCCCCTGTGTAGTGTATAGAGGGGTCATATGAGGGCGCGTCCCTCTGATAGTGTCCATGGAAGCCAAGAATGCGTAGCTTGTCATCCATCTCCTCCTTGGAGCATGACAAAGGTCCCTGGGAAATACTGAACAAAGTGGTTTGGGGGAGAGGGATCTCTCTCTCTTCCCCGTCAATAAACAACATTCTATAAACCAAGCTCTCAAGGGTAGAGCCAGTAGTGACAAAATGATGTGCTTTCGTAGCAGCAAGATCAAGCCTATGAGGGCCAAAACTGTATCATTTGGATCAACAGCAAGGTCCAAGGTAACAACAACACGTGCAACAATAATTCCCCCATAAATGGGTCCCTTAGCAGCTAAGCGACGAGCAATGAGAGAACCAAGATTGTACTTAGTTTTATTGTTGAGCGCAACAGCTATGAATGCCAAATGATAGTTGGAAATATTACTAGTGTTCTACCTACCAAGAACACTAGTGGCAAGATATTAAGCAAAGTACCTGATGGCTGGGAGTTGAATATTTCTTATCTTTCCCCGTTAGGCTCTACGGTCATCATCATTAGTTATCCCGTGATAGAGCTCCAACAAATCAGCAGGTTGAGCTAGAATCTTCTTCGCCGACCCAGTTGTACCAAGTCCCAGGGCCTCACAAAATTTCTTCAATGTCATGGTGTAGGGCCTGCCATAAATTTTGAAAGACACATCTGGTTTGAACAAGCTGTTAGTAAAAGAAAAGCTCTCCACAAATGTTTTAGTGAGCGTTGCATATTGCACGATCTCATCCTGCATATAGCTTGTTAGTCCAACCCTCCGAACCAAGGTTATAAAATCATCAAGAATCCCAACAGCCCACAAAAAGGTTAGGCAAGGAAAGGTGGAAGGGTGAGCATCCCCCTCATCTCCCTCATTGCCAAATCGCGATGTAATGAGATCCTCATTGTATGAGGGCCTAGCTCGGGAGGATGATCTTGAAGGCCTTTCCCTTCTAGGTGCATCATTCTCAAATATTTCACGAAATGTGTGGTTGTCCATGACTTCTTTTTTTTCTAAAATTTTTAGACAAACATCAAACCAAGTGATTTCCAAGTTGATAAATGATGAGAAACTACTATAGGAACTTGCTAGAGGGCTACACATGCATCAAAATGAAATCTATAAGCATAGAACAAGCATGCAAGCTCACACAACCTATCACCTATAGCAGCAAAATACTCAAGATACAATCTACCAATCACAAATCTAATTGGACAAGCGGAGGAGGCACATACCAAGGAGCAATCCCTCCAAAAATCAGCAACAAAGATGGGCTGAGCAAGGAGATCGAAAATCGCGAGCAAGAACAGCAGGAACTCGATCTTGAGAAAGTTTTCCGGTGTTTTTCGGGAGACAGAAAGAAGATGGCTGGGAGGAGGCACCCTGGACGGGCCTAGGTGGGCCACACCCTAGCCAGGCGCCACCTGGGGGCTGGCCGCGCCCACCAGGGGTGTGCTGGCCTGGGGTGGCCCCTGGGTCACTCCAGGTGTCCCTTTGCCCCTTTTTTCGAGAAAAAAATTATTTTGAATTTTCTGGGATTTTATGGGAAACTTTATTTTTGACCAATTTTCAGGGTATGAAAATTGATTTTCTCGCAGAAACAATTTTTTTTAGAAGAAGCAAAAGCAAACCATAAACCAAACTACAGAAGTTCTAAGACACTCTAACAAGCAAACAACTAACAAAACCAAAGCTAGTAAAAGAAAAGGCAAAGAGTAGGAAGGAGAAAAGTAAAAGAAAGCAAGTATAACCATAGTGAAGACATTATTTTGTTCATTAAAATCCTTTTGTTAACAAGGTTGACCAAATCTTGTTACCAAAACAATCTTATATGAAACAAAACTTTGCATTCCACAAGGTGATTATGTTACCTCATACTTGATAACAATGCTCCCAGTCATAATAGTTTTAAAATTTGCTTGTGGAATGGGACAATAAATTTCTCCAACCTTGATGCTCTCAATTTTCAATAGCTTCTAGCAACCTTCTTGGGGAAATAAATAGTATGATCTTTGTCATTAATATTGAAAGTTACTTTCCCTTGATTACAATTAATGACAACACCTGCAGTGTTAAGAAAAGGTCTCCCAAGAATAATGGACATATTATCGTCTTCAGGCATTTCAAGCACAACAAAATCAGTCAAAACCAAGAAATTATGAGCCACTTGCACAAGAACATCCTCACATATACCACAGGAATAGTAGTTGACTTATCAGCCATTTGCAAAGATATATCAGTTGATATCAGCTTTTCTAGCTGGAGTCTCTTGTAGAGAGAAAAATGCATAACACTAACTCCAGCTCCCAAATCACATAAAGCAGTTCTAACATAATTATTCTTAATAGAGCAAGGAAATAGTTGGTATACCTGGATCACCAAGTTTCTTTCGAACCTTACCATTGAAGGAATAATTAGCAAGCAAAGTAGAAATCTCCTCATTAGGAATCTTCCTTTTATTAGAGACAATATCCTTCATATACTTTGAATAAGGAGGTAACTTAATAGCATCAGTCAAACGAATATGGAAAAATAAAGGTTTCATCCACTCACAAAACTTGTTGTAGTGTTCTTCCTCCTTTGACTTGTGTTTCTTACCTGGAAAAGGCATAGGTTTCTGCACCCAAGATTCTCTCTCTTTACCATGCTTATTAGCAATAAAATCTACCTCAGTGTACCTAGTGTTCTTACTGTGCTTCTCAGGTTCTTCCTAACTTCCTCCTTATCAGGAGCATCATTTTTATCACCACTTTCAGTTTCAGCATGAGAGACAGATATACTATTAGGATCTACAGCAGGTTAAAGTGGTTCCACAACTATTTTATGTTTTTTTCTTTCTCTTACAAGTACTACCACTACTTTCACCTTGTTGAGAATCCTGCTCAATTCTTTTAGGGTGTCCTTCAGGATATAAAGGATCTTGAGTAGCTATACCACTCCTAGTTCTAATTACATAAGCATGTTTATCTCCTGAGGCATTAACTAGCATATATTTTTGTACCTTAGCAAGTTGATCAAGTTGGGTTTGAACCATTTGAAAGTTTTTACAAAGCATTTTAATATCATTAGAAGTTCTTTCCACAATATCTTTCAACTCATTAATAGCTCTAGAGTTTTCCAATAAATGATTTTGAACTTGTTTATTAAAATTACCTTATTTAACAATAAATGTATCAAGTTCCTCTAAGCATTGATCAGGAGGCTTACCATAGGGAATATCACCTTCATCAAAGTGGGGAGAGTGAACCTCCATAGTATATGAGTGAGGAATTGGCTTACATAATTCTTCTATAGGAGGTAGATTCTTCACATCTTCAGCTCTAATACCTTTCTCTTTTAGACATTTCTTAGCTTCTTTCATCACTTCATCATTTAATGCAATAACTCCCCTATTCTCTGGTGTTGGTACTGGATCTGGTTCAGGCACAACTGGTTCAGGAGTAATAGGCTCGGGTGTATTTAGCTCAGTTGAATTCCAATCATCATAATTCTTGCTTATCTTAGCTATTAATTCTTCAGCATGTGTAGGAGCCCTTTTCCTGAAAACACAATCAACAAAGCTATCTAGGTATGTCCTAGAATCTTCAGTTAGTCCATTATAATAAATATCAAGAAGCCCATTCTTAGGTAATGGACATCCAGGATGTGCATGAATCAAGGCACAGAAGCTTGTCCATGACTCAGGCAATTTCTCTTCTTCTCCCTGTTTAAAATCAAAAAGTATCTGCAAAGCAGCATGTCTAGCACTGGGAGGAAAATATTTCTGGAAGAAAGAAGCAATCAAGAAATCAGGGCTATCAATGGAACCAGGAGGTAATCTATTAAACCAAGCCCTAGCTTCTCCTTTTAGTGAAAAAGGGAAGATCTTAGTAACAAAGTACTTGCGCATCTTAAAATCATCAGAGAATAAAGCACTCATAGTAGAAATCTCATTCATATGAGCCACAACACTCTCATTTTCAGTCCCATAGAAAGGTTCTTTCTCAACATTGTCCAAATAGGATAAATCAAGAGAGAAATCATAATCTTTATCTTTAATATCTATGGGAGAGGTGGTAAACTTAGGATCAGTGGACAGTTTACGAAAAATGGTACATCTTGCAAGGAGACTCTTAATAGCACTAGCACCATGTGTGTTTCGGCACTCTTCACAAAATTCATCAGTAAACTCAATGTAACCATCATTAATAACGTATCTCTCTCTAGACTCAGGTGAGCTAACAGGTGTAACAGTGTGTTCACTAGGAGTTTCAGTATTTCCTAGACTAGCCATAATAGCATCTAGGAAAGGACCTAATGAACCACTCGCATCAAGCATAGTAGAAGTAACATCATGAGTATCAAAAGCAGTTTCATATTCAGCAGTAGTAGCAGTGTGTGTAGCATGAGTATGTGGTGGTGGTGTGACAAGCTTACTTATAACAGACGGTGAATCAAGAGCAGCAGGGGTGTTTAGGACTGTACCTCTTCTTGTAGTGGATGGTAAAATAGGAAACTTTACATCACGAGACTTCCCCATTATGAAAGGAGTATCACTGAACAATAATAGATCCAAGTGAACTTACAAATAAATCTATGCTCCCTGGCAATGACGCCAGAAAATAGTCTTGATGACCCACAAGTATAGGGGATCGAAACAGTCTTCGCGGGTAATATTGCCCAATTTATTGATTCGACACAAGGGGAGCCAAAGAATATTTGCAAGCCTTAACAACTGAGTTGTCAATTCAGGTGCACCTGGAAATAGTTCTTGCTCATAGAAGTTTATCATTAGCAACAGTTTGTAGTAGCAACAGTAAAGCAACAACAGTAGTAAAATAGGAGCAATAGTAACAGTAGCAACAAACAGTAGGATATGAGTACGGTAGGCATAAGGATGGATGGACGGGCGTTGCATGGACGAGTCTAAACATGTAACTTCAAGATCTAGGGAAATTGCAGATAAATAAGAATAAGCATCAAGTACTAAACAATCATAGGCATGTGCTTCATATATAGTCATGCATCCTCGCAATGAGAACCTGCACAACATCTTTTGTGTTGCCAGCCCGTGGCAGCGGGGCCTCTAGGGAACTACTTGCAATTAAGGTGCTCCTTTTAATAGAGCATCGGAGCAAAGCATTAACACTCCGTGAACATGTGATCCTCACACCACATCCATCCCCTCTGGTTGTCCCAATTTCTGTCACTTCGGGGCCTTTGGATCCGGACAATGATATTTGTACACAACTTGCAGATAAGATCACAAACAATACTATCATAATGATTCAATAATAAGTTCAGATCTGAGATCATGGCACTTGGGGCCTAGTGACAAGCATTAAGCACAACAAGTTGCAACAAAGTAAAATAGCACTAGTAGATATACTAGGCACCATGCCCTAACAATCTTATTCGATTACATGATAGAACTCATCCAATCCCTACCATCCCCATATCCTACAACGAGGGATTACTCACTCATGGATGAGAGAAACATTGATGGTTGATGGAGAGGCGTTGGTGATGACGATGGCGATGATCCTCCCCAAATTCCCCATCCCGGCAGGGTGCCAGAACGGAGTTTCTGGATCCGAATCGCGGCTTTTGGTGGTGGCGGCGCAGCTGAACTCCGTCTTGTCTTCTGGCTCCGTGAGTCTTGCGGTGACCCAGCATACCACTGCATGTGTAGTACACTATAGTCATTGACATGACATCCACAGAACACCGTTCCGTAAATATCGCATCCCTTAGAGTGGTACAACAGAAACATTGTGGGTCCATATTACAAAAGTACACACATTATTATTATTACAATACCGGAAGTTCAAGACTTCCAAAAGATTCAACTTACAAACAAAATATACAGTGTTTCAGTGGAATTTAAAAGTAATAACTCCGACTAGGAGTTGAGCACAACAACTTATTCTATAGAATTCATGCTGCTCGGCTTTGTTGGTTACTACGAACTAGGGATACTTAGTTGGACTCGTTATCATCGACACCATAGCGGATTTTGTATTCCACTCCTTCAACTCCTCCGGATAGATCATGTTCCTCGTAGAACACATCTTCTTGGCATTCGGCTGCATAAATTGGCACGTCTTCGGGATCCTCAGAGTCTAAGCAAGGGATCAATGGAAAGAATGAGTAACAACGTTACCCAACAAGTTCATTATATGCAAGGTGGGAAGTTTGATGCTCTAACTACCACCTCGGATTATAAATCCTTTGCACTATGCAGGTTTTGTAAATCTTTCTTCAAAGATTGATTTTATTATGAAAAACTATGACCATCAGCCTTCACAGGTTGACCAGAACTTTCATGGAGTTCCTTTCCTGCCGCGTTCGTAGCTCCTTCCCGGAACAGGGAGTAACAAGTTACAGTTCTTACACTCTGCAGAGGTGCGTTACTACCATGAGAGAACAACTCCTTGTTGCACAATCGGGCGTACTTTCCCGTCCACAATTCCATGATGTGGGGCCCAGTAGTTGGTCCAAGCCAATCACTGCCCCCTTCGCGACCCCGCATGCCTCCTTGGTGTAAACCATGCCCACATAATGAATTATGGCAATGGTTTGTACAAACCGTTAGATGCCAGAACTATCGTGGGATGATGAGGGTTCTCACCCACATGCTGCATATCCTCTATGAATTACCAATTAATATGCACACTACGAGGATAACAGCCACGACCTGCACATCCGGCTTCATGCGAGAGGAAGAAGATATAGCTGACTTCTCTGTCCCATTCCAAATCTCATGGCTAACGCGTAATATACGGCGCTAGAATCACTGATGTCAGGGGTTATTAAGTCCCTACTTGATCATCATTATTGCAATTAGAACCCTAAGTTCTATTGCTCCATTATATCACCACTTAGGATGATATCTATAATTTATTTATTTGTGAAAATATTATTTTCTTTATTTCTTAGCATAAATGATAACACACAATTTGCAAATACTTTGATAAAGACTCTTCAAAGGACATGAGCAAGTGATGAACTTGCCTTGTGATGGAAAGGTAGTGAAGTCTGATGCTTGCACTGGACCTTGATCTTCTATGTCTACAAAAACATCATTATTGCCCGGTAAGGACAATATTTAAAGAAGCAAAATGATTATGCAAGTAATGTAATGCATTATTTAATTTTATATTCATTTACCCCAAAAAGTTCCTTTTTAGTAATAAAGGATTTATAAATATTATCTTTTAATATTTATCACATATATTGAATTATTTTATTTGATTTTCCTTTTATTTAACTTTTATTGATTTAATAATTATTAATTAAACATTAAAAATTGTGATTAAATATTTATTTGGTATTTTTAAAAAATACTACAATATTAATACATAATGAAAGTGGATTTTAGTTAATTTTATCACCTTTCAATATTTTTTTAAAATTCCATAAGGAATATATAATTTTACAAAATTCCTAATAAAATTTAAATGTCTAAAATTTTATATTTTAATTTATTTGGGTAGTTTGGATTTTTGTGAATCCAAAAATATTTTATTTATAATTTTTGGACTTTTATTTTATTTTCTAAAATTTTATTAAGTTCACGGGTATTTTGGTCTTTTCCTTTTTATTAAAACAGGCCTGAAAAGGTTTCTCGGCTAGTTATACTTATTGGGCTCTAGTAGCCCATTAGTCATGGACAAAAGGACCACCCCGATGGGTCTGGCCCAGCTCGGCCCACTCCTCACTGCCTCTCTCTCTCCCTCGAGCTTATCCTCTCCTCCTCTGACCCCGACCCTGTGGCCGGCGATGCCGCCACCGTCGATTCCCGCTGGCGTAGGCTGTTCTGGTCGCCGTCATGGTGCAATTGGGAGTTGTCGACGACGCCCGTTTGTTCTATCCAATTGGTTTTGAGCCGGGGGCTCTCCTGCTCTGGATCGATGTCGTCCCGAACCCTAGGGTTTGGGGATTGGCATGGATCCAGGTGCTGTCGTGGTTGTCGTGCATCGAGGTGATGCTCTGCACCTCCAGTCGTGATCAGGGTCGCTGCCGTGGCGCCGTGCGGGTTGCAGCGCCCCCTCTGGGGTGCTCCCCGTGCCGCCATGGTCGTCGGCCCCTTTGCTTCCTCTTCTATTCTCCAGCGAGGACCTACGGTGAGTTTGATTTCTCTCCCCTGGTGCTCTATGTGTTTATTGATTCGATGCTAGTTGCTGGAAATGTCCTCTCTATCTACTGTCTGATTCAGATTAAGTTGATTATCCATTTAGGGTTCCTGTTATGTGATTGATCATGTATTGGATAAATTGAATCATATTTGGGTGGTCTGTACACATGCTAAATGATTATTGGCCCGAGGCTTGTTGTTTAAGATGATCTAGGATGTTTCTGGTGGCTCACTAGATGATTTGATGCTTGGATTGCATCTGATTCAGATAATATAGTTGCTTGGGAATCATGCTTGATTAAGTCAGTGACTTGATAAGTTTTCACTGTCACCTCTGGGTTTATGATCATGGTTATGATATAATAAAATCACTGTCCTAGTGCTACTGGCTTAGAACAAGTGTGTGATTTGAGATCATCATGATCTTAAACAGTGAAGTTAAATATAAGAATATCCTAGTTATGATTCGTGTGTTGACAGAAAAATGATTAGTGAGTTGCTTGTCTGAATTTATGATGATTTAATGTCTATCCTGATTCATAATGGATTGTTCTTGTGACACCATCCTGATATGGCACACAAGTTTGATTTTGACCCATTGATTGGGTTATTTTAGGCTTAAGACAAACTTGGCTTTATAAGATAAATAGAGATGCTCTTCTCTGAATTCCCTAAGACCAATGATGTTGGTCTGAGGCTTAGGGATTCAGATCTTATCCAATTGGTTCATCTAGATAGTCCTGGTAGTGGTACCAGCTATTGTTTTTGAATCAAAGCTTGGAAAAATGATATTGAGCTTGATCATTCTATGGATCCAAAGATTTGTTCCTAAGGTGCTACTCTTCCTTTAGGGATGTGCCTAGGAATAGATCATATATATATTTAGGCTTGAATTGTAATATATATCCTAATCCAGAGCAATGTTGTTGCTCTGAGCTCTGGCTGGATCCAGGTACTTTGTTGTTTGCTTTTTTTCAACACCTAGATTTTTAATCCCAGATGCCTGTTATGCCATACATCGCAATCCCAAGATTACCATTTTTGCGAGACATAATAGAATTGGATACCACAGTACATCATCAATTACAAACTATACATAATGTCTTACACAAGATGCCTGTTATGCCATACATCGCAATCCCAAGATTACCATTTTCACGAGACATAACAGAATTGGATACCACAGTACATCATCCATTACAAACTATACATAATGTCTTACACAAATAAGGATCTTATGATCCAGTTCTTAATACAACTCAAGCAGGGGAAATACGTAATAATAACGATAACGTAGGCGAAGCTCCATCTTCGGGGTCACAGGCAATGCTGACAATGGGAGATGATCCTAGTTGTCGCAACCTTCCTGGGGTCCATCCTCCTGGTACTCCTCTTCATAGTCTGGCCGCGGGAATAGCCAGGGACAAATCCATGAGTACTCTTTAAGTACTCGCAAACTAATACTAACAAGTGAAGGGGGTGTTTGTAGTAGGACACTAAGCTCTAGGGTTGTTTTGCAAAAAGCCAGATTTACCTCTACTAAGTTCAGAAGCAAGAAAAGCTAGTTGAAATTTTATAACTCCTAAGTGGGAACTTGAATTTCATATCACAACTCTGTTGTGGTCAAGTCAAAGTCACAAATCATTTCACAAGTTGTTTTGAAAACATTTGACAGGGGAACAGTATGGCCACTCCAACTGTCCATAATCGCGGACGCGGCTATTCGAATAGTTTGACACTCTGTAGAGATTGTACACTTTCACCACAACATTCGATACATCCTTCAGTAACAAATCCTGAATTCACCATACTCAGTATGCGGATAATCAATCCTAACCTTTCAATTACACGCCCTAGTATAAGAACCTCTCCTGTGAGTTTGGCCTCCCAACCATGACCAACTGTCATCTTGGGTACTGCAAAGGTGGAAAATCTTCACAAGGTAGCCTTAGCTCAAACCTTGGCCATGAGGGAACCAATACTAAGGTATATAAGTTTCCAGTCAAGCCCTACCCAATCTTCGGGTATTGTGGTTATACGAAAAAATTGGAATGGTATCGCATCCAGACAACCATCAGATTTAAAAAGGGTTAAGGCTCATGCCTTAACATTTTCATCATCAAAATCATCTGGTGTTCGGAAACACATGTCAAAAGATCTCAATAGAATGATCCATCATTCCAAGGTTTTCATAACCATTTTTCCACCAAGTATTCCCATCTAAAGTTGATCAAGTTTTATGCTTAGCACTAGCATCTACAAGTGGGGATGAGTACTAATGAGGGGTGGTAAACTAGTGGACTTTAACTAGGTTCAATCTCATGCCTTGGGATGACATCAAGATTATCTATCTTAGGCCAAATTTTATGCTCTTTATGCAACCTTCAATTATCTTTCTAGAATCTACAATTCACTTAAGTAAGCTCTAAGTAATAGCTTTGATAAAGAAATAAAGTATGAAGCTTGCAAGTAAAACTAGGATTGGGTATCATCAAATGTTTCCAACCAAGCATGCTTAGTGCATTGCATAGGTTATCTAACTTTCATAATTGCAAGTGTTAGCTTGCAAGGTTAATAGCTTGCAAGTATTGGCTTGCTCAATCAACTGGTAGTATTAGGCTTGCATCAGTATCAGTATAAGCTTGCCTTGTGCAGAGCAGTGGTTGAAGTTCTCCTCGGCTTCTTCCTCGTAGTATCCTCCTTCCTCCTCGTATCCTTGGTCGGTACTAGCGTCTATGAATAAATACGAGGTACACAATCACCAAACAATACTTAACTACTTTCAATCATCACACACAAGGGTTCTATAGATGATCTAGCATCATCACTAACATTCAAGATTAAAGCACTTGCATTATTTATTTATTTTTAGAAAAGTAATTTCTACTCATTGAAAAACTACTTAAGATTTAATATTCTCCAAACCAAACATGGGATCATGTTGACACATGTCATCACCACATATTTCAGTACATGGGAATGTGATTTAAAGTGGTGTCACAATTTAATAAGGTTTAACCTTTTATTTCAATTAAATAAAGTGACTAGAAATGTCTATGTGGCATTCCTTTATTACTTGAACATTATTTCTATAAGTAAACCCATATGTTTTTATATATTCTGAAAGGTATGATCAAATGTGATTTTTGAGTGTTGGAATCAACTCAAAAGCCATTATGGTTTAAATTTGAAAAATGATTGAATGCAGAAAAGCTTCTTCCTTGTTATTTTTACCAAGGTTGATCTATAGATTCAAATAATTTGAATCCAACGGATTGGATTAAGCATTTCAATATCTTTCTAACAAAATTGGTTTCATTCAATTTGGTTCACTAAATCGAGCTGGGTTGATTTTTGAAACTAGGTACAGAACCGAGTTTGAATATAAATAGAAAAAGCTCAATTCAAACGAGTGGGCTGCGCGGGAAAGGTGAACAGGTCGGCCCAGTGTCACTCCGCGGCATGGGGCGCAACTGACAGGGGGGTCTACTGGTCAGCGACTCATTAAACGCGAAGCGGTACGGGGCGATATGGTGCGTTGGATTAGAATGAAGATCGATGGCTGAGGGTCGTTGTCGACGATGAACTAGTAACCGGCGAGCTCGAACCCTAGCGGCTCAGTGGGGGTCGTGGGAGGCTCACCGGGGCTCAGGAAAAGGTCGGCGATGTGGGCGAACGACAAAGTCGACGACGGAGAACTCAGGGGTGGTCGCGGTAGCTCCTAGGGTGGACGAAATCGACGGCGCCCTTCTTCTCTAGAGGCAGCCTGCTCCGGCGCAATTCCGGCGATGTGCTGCTCGCCTTGATCCGGCTACAGGATGGAACGATCAGTGAGGTGAGGGGAGTAAGGTGGTGTGAAGAATTCGAGCGGGGGAGGCCTCTATTTATAGTGGCGAGAGGGGACCAACGGGCGCAAGCTGAGTTCGTCGTGGTCGACGGCACAGAGGGCTATCAGCGTGGGCGACGGTAGGGGGTGGTGCTATGATCCTTGGCGAAGCTCAACGACGTGGTGGCGAGGCGTGGGGCCGTGCTGATCGGTCGAAACGCTGCGGTGCTCTGCGCGTGCCCGACGGGAGTTTTAATGGCGCACAACACGCGTGGTCCGCGTGGCGGCGAACGGGCGTGTCTGCGGGGTTGCTGGGACAGTGGTGATCACGCGTGCATGCGTCGAGGGCAGCGCGCGGTCTGTGGGTGCTGGTCGAGCATGGCGCACGGAGTGCGCTCTCGGAATGCTTGCAGAGAAGGTTGTCCTGGCTCGGGCGTGTGGTCCAGGGGCTGGCATCGCTCGCGACTGGGACAGGGAGTGGCGGTGGGGTGCTAGCTTGCTCCCAGACAAGGTTGGTGAGGCTAGTGCTGCTCGTAGCTTGCTGTCGACTATGGGGTGGCAATGGTGCACTCGGCCTGCTCACCATTGATGACAATGGCCAGCTTATAGTAGTGCTAGAGATTAGTTATGGTTGTTAGATGATCTACTAAGGCTAGTGGTGTCCAGAGAGGGAACAAGTTAGGCCCAAAACACTGCTCAACATAGTGTTTTGATTTTGTTTGATTTGCATCTGCAAGCTGTTTGATGAAATGGCCGCATGAACTCAAGTTTTGAATTTTGAAATTATTTTTGGTGGGTGTGCTAGGCATGTGATGGTGATACTGTGGATGCTTGGGTTTTGAAAATTGAGCTTGTTTGAGTGGTTTTTGAAAAAGTGGGATCTTCCCATATGAAATAGATTCAATTTTAAACTGTCATTTAAACTATGCATTTCAATGTTTCTGGATGATCACAAAGTGGGCCTGGGTACTTTGTTATGAGTACTATCAAGGGGTGCAAAGATCTATACATATTTCTGTTAAGTTCTGAAAGTTAGATATAGCCAAAGTAGGCATGGGAGTTAAATTGGCCAAAGTGACCATTCACTTAATTTAGTTGTTTTTGATTGGTTTGTCTTTGGGAAAAGTTTGGGGATTGTTTAGATGATGTTTATTTCACTTAAGAATCATTTTACAAGCAAAGAAACACATAATCATGGCCATTCAAAAGGAATCCAAATTTTGATACATACACATATGAATGCTTTCATATTTTTATTGGAAAAGTTTTTGTTAACCCTAAATTTGGTGATTAGAGTTTGATGATTCTAGTTTAATATTTTTGGGATGTTACACTTTTAGAGTTTAAAAGAAATCCCTATGATGGATTCACCCCACTTGGGTGCTTTCTGAGGGTTTGTTTTATAAAACAACACATGCTTCTCTCTAAATAAGATGATTAGATCATGTGAAGGTTTTATGAAACTCACCACAAAATCTGATGATGTGGAGTGAAGTGGTGATGATCTTGATCTGGTGTTGCTGAACTCCTGTGCTTGACCTTGAGCTAGACTTCTCCTCCTAGCTCCTGGACTTGTCCTTGAGCTAGCCTGCTCCTCCTAGCTCCTGGACTTGGCCTTGCTGTTCACCTGATCCTTCCCCCTCCTTATGTCACCATCCTGGTGATGTTTGGTTGATCCTTGGTGGTTTGGTTGCTGGCTGTTGTGCTTAGTTTAGCTGCTACTAGGCTGGCTGTTCTTGGGTGTGTGTAGTGGAGAGATGCACTAATGTGTCACTCCACGGCAGTGCTTGTGGTTTTGTGAGTTTGGGCTGTTCTGTGGGGTTGACAACACACCACATGCATGTTGGTGTGTGTCCTGCCTGTGTGCTTACTGTGCACTTGTGGATATGTTCAGAATTTTGAAACTTACTATAACCTAGTTACTTTCACCTGGCTGGTGAATTTGTCCCTCTTGGCTGTCATTTGACTTCTGGCTTTAAGTTTATGAAAGATGGATTCTTTCATATTGGTGAAACTTGCCCCTTTTATATAAATTTCTCAATGATGAATTTGTCTAGTGCACTTCACTGGCATATCTGAGAGAAAAACTACTAACACTAACCCTTTTATTTTTATATTTAATTTTCTGTTTTGTTTTGCAGGTACATATATGAAGATGAAGATTTAGTTTAGTTTTAGATATAGAACAGTTATAGAATAATCCAATGTAATTTTCTTATTCTTTTGTAATTTTCTTTTTATTGCATTGTAATAAAGATTATATTATTATTAATAAAGAATATTCTTATTCTTTATTCTTTTGTAAATTGTGAAGTTTGAAAATGGTTTCAGTAAGTTACATTCTTTGTAACTTGTTTATATATTGATAATATGAAATAAGTTTTCATATTCATAATTGTTTTATTAGGTAATGTTTGGAGTTAAAATAATTAACTCATAATTAAATCAAGATTCAAACTTTTTTCTAATTCATTTGAATTATAATTCAAACACTTAAGTTTAAAATTCAAATTCATTTTAAAACACATAATTCCTTAAAGATCAAATCAAAATTTATAACAATCATCCTTTAAGACTAAACCTAATCTGAAAGTATGAAAGAAACATTGATCACTTAAGGTTTTAATTTGGCGAAAATTTTACCCACATTTCACAGATAAATGGATGCAACATTCCATAATCCTAAATCTACCCTTCGTTAGTTTCTAAATGTTGGGATGTTACAGACTTCCCCCTTAAATTAAACTTCGTCACGAAGTTTGTGGAGATGTGCCTAAATAGTTCTGGATAAGCTTTTCTTAAATCCTCTTCTTTCTCTCATGTGGCTTCCCTTTCAGGATGATGTTCCCACTGTACCTTGCAATATTTGATTGCTCTGTTCCTTAATATTTTCCAGTTTTCATCCAAAATCTCACAAGGCTTTTCAATATAGGTCAGGTCTGTTTGTAGTTCTATCTCTTGATGTGTGATTGCATCGTCTAGAACTTTTAAACATTTACGAAGTTGTGACACATGGAAAACATTATGCACTTGAGCCAATCTTGATGGTAACTCTAAAACATATGCTATAGTTCTGTTTTGACTTAGTATCCTGAATGGTCCGATATATCTTGGACTCAATTTCCCTTTAACTTCGAATCTTTTCACCCCTTTCATCGGACTTACTTTCAAATAGATCATATCTCCGACTTCTGGATTCCATGATCTTCGACTTTGATCCACATAGATTTTCTGCCTACTCTAGGCTATTTTCAGTCTATCCCTGATCTTATCAATGATATCTTGTCTTTCCTTGATATAATCTGGCGCAAACTCTTTGCTGCTTCCAGGTTCATACCAACATATTGGTGATCTACACTTCCTTCCATACAGAACCTGATATGGAGCTGCCTTCAGACTACTCTGATAGCAATTATTATAAGAAAATTCTGCCAATGGTAGATGATCTTCCCATGTTCCTCCAAAATCTAATGCACAAGCCCTTAACATGTCTTCTAGTATTTGATTTGTTCTTTCAGTTTGATCTCCTGTCTCAGGATGATATGTCGTGCTGAAATCTAACTTTGAACCAAGTGCTTCATGCAATTGCTTCCAAAATGCGGAAGTAACACTGATCCCCTATCAGTTACGATCTTTTTGGGTACTCCATGCTTACTTACTATCTCTTTGACATCTACTTCAACTAACTTCTCGACATTATCCTTTTGATTCACCGGAATAAAGTGTGCACTCTTAGCGAGTCTGTCCACAATTACCCATATCATATCCTTCCTTTTTGGTGTCATAGGCAATCCTGTAATGAAGTCCATACCTATTTCCTCCCATTTCCATTCAGGAATTTCCAAGGGTTGTAATGGTCCTGCTGGACTTTGATGTTCAGCTTTCACCCTTTGACAAGTATGGCATTCAGATACATATTTAGCAATATCGCTTTTCATGTTATTCCACCAGAATAGTTCCTTCAAATCCATATACATCTTAGTACTCCCTGGATGTATAGAATATGGTGTATCATGTGCTTCTTTGAGTATGACATTTCTAATCTCAGTCACATCTGGAACACAAAGACGGTCTTGAAACCATAAAGACCCATAATCTCCAAGGCGAAAAACTGATTTTTTTTCCTTGAGATATCCTTCGAATTTCCTCAGCAATAAAAGGATCTTCTTCTTGATGTCTAAAAATTTCTTTCTTAAGATCACTGTCCTGCTCTGCAACTACCTGCATAGTAGATAATCCTCCAAGGACCTCTGTTCTGATGAATTGAAGTTCTAATCTTTCCAAGTCCATTTGTAACTCTTTTGGTAACTCCCTATTGCTTGGCTGAATATCTGCACTCTTTTTTCTTAAAGTATCTGCTACAACATTTGCTTTCCCTGGGGTGTAATTGATTGTTAAATCATAATCCTTGATTAGTTCCAACCAACGCTTATGTCTCATATTCAATTCCTTTTGAGTGAAGAAGTATTTGAGACTTTTATGGTCAGTGTATAACTCACATCTGGCTCCATAAAGAAAATGCCTCCATCCTATCAGCGCAAAAACTACTGCTGCTAACTCTAAATCATGAGTTGGGTAGTTGACTTCATGTGGTTTCAGCTGTCTTGAACCATAAGCAATCACTTTCCGATCTTGCATTAATACACAACCCAAACCTTCTTTAGATGCATCACAGTATACGGTGAAGTCCTTCCCTGTTTCAGGAACTGCTAAGATTGGAGTTGTGGTTAATCTAGTCTTCAACTCTTGGAAACTTGCTTCACATTTCTCATCCCACTTGAATGGTGTATTCTTCCTTAATAATTTGGTCATTGGTCCGGCTATTTTGGAGAAACCTTCAATGAGTCTCCGATAATACCCAGCCATTCCTAAGAAACCTTGAATTTGCTTCACATTGGTCGGTGCAGTCCACTCTAGTACTGACTGAACTTTAGATGGATTCACAGCAATTCCATCCTTACTGATCACATGACCGAGGAATTCTACCTCATCCAGCCAAAATTCACACTTACTAAACTTAGCATAAAGCTTATGTTCTCTTAAGGTCTCCAATGCTATTCTCAAATGATCAGCATGCTCTTCCTTATCCTTGGAATATATCAAAATATCATCAATAAAGACTATGACAAACTTGTCCAAATATGGCATGAACATCTTGTTCATCAGATTCATAAATATTGCCGGTGCATTGGTCAAACCAAATGGTACTACCAGATACTCATGGTGTCCATATCTTGAGACAAATGCTATTTTTGGAACATATTCCGGCTTGATTTTTATTTGATGGTATCCAGATCTTAAATCGATCTTTGAAAATACTCCAGCTCCTTTCACTTGATCAAACAAATCTTGAATTCTTGGTAAAGGATACTTATTCTTGATAGTCACATTGTTCAGATTTCTATAATCACCACACATCCGTGTTCCACCATCTCTCTTATCCACAAAGATTACTGGTGTTCCCCATGGGGATACACTTTCCTGTATAAATCCTTTTCTAGCTAACTCATCAATTTGCTCCTTGAGTTCTTTCAACTCTTTGGGTCCCATTTTATATGGTGCTTGAGCTATTGGTGATGTACCAGGTATTAGGCCAATGGTGAACTCTATCTCTCGGTCTGGTGGCATTCCCGGTAGCTCTGTTAGAAAAACATCTTGGAATTCATTAACTATAGGAATCTCTTCCAATTTAACTTCTTTCATTTAATTCAACTGCAGATCCACCATGATATGACTGTGTTTATCTGCTTGGTAAACTATCCTTGCACCACTTGGAGTTTTGATTGAGACAGTTTTCTCCTCACAATTTATCTGAGCTCTGTGTTCCATCATCCAATCCATCCCCAGCACTACTCCAATTCCCTTCAAAGGAATCACATAAAGGTCTGCGAAATATGTACAACCATAGATCGAGATAACCTGATCTTGTTTTATGTGGCGTACAATAACATTACCTCCTGCTGTAACTACGATCATAGGACTTTCTAACGTTGCCCTTTTGAAAGTACAAAGGAAGTTGCTAGAGGGGGTGAATAGGCTTTTAAAATTATTATGGATAAGGTTCAAGTAAATGCGGAATAAAACTAACATTTAAATTATTGAGCACAAAACCTAGCCACTAAGTTCACCTAGGTGCACCAACAACCTATGCTAAGCAATACAAGCAACAAGGTGATAGCAAGGTATAAATACTTCAAGCACGATGGCTATCACAATGTAAAGTGCATAAGTGAAGGAATCGGTTGAGAGATAACCGATGGACACAGAGACAAAGATTTGTTTCCCGAAGTTCACTTCCAAAGAAGCTACATCTCCGTTGGAGAGGTGCGATGACGCAATGCTCTCCGAACGCCACAAATGGCTCACCTCGAGGTGTGGTGGCTCGATTCACACCCAACGCCACACAAGGCCTCACCCCGGATGCGGAAGCACGCAACTCACCGACGCTACAAAAGGCTCACCCTATTATCCCGAGTGCGCACCACAAAAGACGGGCACTCGCTACACTATGGGACGCTTGAGGGCGGTCACCGAACCCGTACAAGTTTGGGGCTAACTCCACAACGCAAATGGAGGCTCCCAACAATAAAGCCACAAAAGGCTACAATGCCACAAAAAGGCCAACAACGCCACAAAAGGCTACAAGACCACAAAAGGTCAACAATCCAACCACACAATTGTCTAGGGTTCCAAGGAACCCAAGAGAAACAAGCTCACAAGCTTGAACTCGCCGAATCTCCGAGGAGAACTCAAACCTATGCACCAAATGCAAGGGCAAGTCCTTCTCTCCCAAATTCCAACAAAGCAACAAAGCTATTGGGGGAATAAGGGAGGAAGAACACAAGAGGAGAATACAAAACTCTCCAAGATCTATCCCAACGATTCCTTCACAATGAAGGGATTTGGCTTGGGGGGATTGTAGATCTAGATTGCCTCTCACAAAACCCTCAAAAAGATGCAAGAATCATAGGAAGGGAAAGGGAGAGGGAAAGCTTCTTCAAGGTTAAGAATGGAGGAGAGAGAGAAAGCCAAGAACCAAGAAGAAAAGCTAGAACCCACGAAGGGGTAGAGGAGCCCCTTTTAAAGGGCTCCCAGATCTGCCCGTTATGGGCATTCGAGACTCCTGGCCGGAACTTCCGGTGGGAGGCCGGAAGTTCCGGTGGCACACAGCCAACGGTCGAAAACTGCGGAGCGAGAAACTGAAAAAGCGAATCCTGGTCGGAACTTCCGCCGGTTCACCGGAACTTCCGGTGGGAGCAAAACTTCTGGAAGTTCCGACAGAAGTTCCGTCAAATAGACACAACAAAAACAGAAGGTTACTGAACATGAGTGGAACAAGAGCCAGAAATTCAACCGGAACTTTCGGCTTGAGCGGAACTTCCGGTCCCTGGCCGGAACTTCCGGTGGAAATTCCGACTAAAGTTCCGTCAAATAGCAGATCCAAAACAGAAGGTTACTGAGCGTGAGCGGAAGAAGACCCGGAACTTCCACCGGAACTTTCGGCGGCAAAAATGCCCTAGCGGAACTTCCGATGGCAAGCCGAAACTTCCGGTCAGGGAAATTCCAGAAACCAGAAAACTAGAAACGCAATAACTTTTGCATCCGAACTCCAAACGGGATGAAACCAATTTTTTTGGAAATATAACAAAGAAATATTGGGTATCACCTTGGGATAAAATACCATGAATATATATGTGAGGTATCCCCCAAGGTGTGGATCCTAAAAACTCGCAAGATCAAAAACCGCAATAAGATATGCAAGTGAAATCCTTAGATGATAAACTAGAGCTTGTTATGATGATGACCACAAGCTCTAGATCCTCTTATGGACAAGAACCAAATAACAACCAAGAAATATGGGGCTATGAATGCAAAGGTTTTAGCTCTTTCCGAACGATGCAAACAAGACACCCGCTTGAGAGCCCCTCTTGATAGGCCGGCTATCTATCCTAAACCCGGTCTCCCAACTAACAACACGAGACCGACAAAAAGAGAAGCCCTATCAAGAACATAACTTTTCCTTGAGCATCCCACTTGAACTTGATGTAGACCGTCTTGTTCTTCTATAGTGGGAACACCTCTCTTGGATGCACTTGCTTGATGAAGATGAAGACTTGCAAATTGCTCCCCCATACTCCATGGGGAAACCTCTTCTTTGAACTTGTCTTCATCATTCCATGAGCACGATGATGGCAAGCTTCAAGCATGAGATATTCTAGAGATGGCGCATCTTGAGCTCGCCCTTCTTCATCCCTACTTGAGGTTGATCCATCTTGATGCAACTCTTTGCACATGTCTTGATCAACCTTCAAGCTCCTTCTTCCTTCATGATTCCAATGGGCACAAAGCCCTTGGACATTTCTTCATCTTCCAACCTTGAGACTAACACATGACCCAAGCGATGCCAATGGACAAACCTACAAGTGAAACTCAATTTAAAAATTAATCCATAGAGATTGTTATTAATTACCAAAACCACACATGGGGGCATACATGCCCTTTCACAAGGTACACAATGTAAGGTCCCTTTTATAGTTTACTATCAGCATAGTAGTAATGTTACTTTTAGTAATAGCTAAATACATAGTTATTATAGTAAAAAATGATTATGAGCGTATCACTATAGACATTTATCCTATATGGTTACTAATGACTTGGTTTCTTCCCAAACAAAGAAATCTGTCATACTGTAACCACTTTTGTAGCTAGAAGAATTTGAATTACCTATATTTATCTTGCATGCTATTAGTAAATATCTCGAGTTAACATGTGCCGGTGCTATCGTCCATGCCAACTTACCGAGCAAGGTACTGTGTGCCGGATCTAGATGATTTGTGTCAGCTAGCTGTGACCAATGGCATGTGCAGCCATCTGCAGTCTGATATTTGGTATTCTATACTTCATATCGCCTTGATCTACTCAGATGCCATGTTTTTAGTTCCCATGTGCACGACGCATCATCTCAGAAAGATGGGAACAACAGTTACTTCAGTTACGCACAGATACGTTGTAAATGTATCTATAATTTTTTATGCTCCATACTTGTCTTATATCAACTTTCTTATATTTTGTCTACACTTTGAGGTATTTCTATACATTTTATAGAACTAACCTATTGACAAGATGTTGTAGTGCCAGTTACTTGTTTTCTACTGTTATTGGTTTCAAAAAATCTAGTAAGGAAAAATATTCTCGGAATTGGACGGGACAAAAGCCAAAGTCAATATTTTACCAGAAGAAACACGGAGTCCGAAGGGCAGCCAAAGTGGGGCCATGAGGCGGCCACACCTGGTGGCGGCGTGGCCAAGGGGTGCGCCAGCCCTAGGTGTGGGCCCCTCGGGCGCCCACCGACCTTGCCCCTATAAAATCTCCCCGATGCAGAAACCCTAAGTACCCGATCAAATCTTCACAAAATAGTCCGTAGTCGCCGCCATCTCCATCCCTATATCGGGGGAGGGGGATCTAGAGCTCTTCCCGACACCTTGCCGGAGGGGAAATATCATCCCGGAGGCCTTCTTCATCACCATGCCAGCCTCCGGAGTGATGCGTGAGTAGTTCACCCTTGGACTATGGGTCCATAAAGTAGCTAGATGGTTGTTTCTCCTCCTTTGTGCTATCATGTTTAGATCTTGTGAGCTTTGTTCATGACCAAGATCATCTATTTGTAATCATACATGTTGTGTTTGCGGGGATCCGATGGATATTGAGATACTATGTCATATTGATTATTGATTCTATCATGTCTATGTTATTTGAGATGTTGCATGCTCTCCATTGTTCGTAGATGCTTTGGCCAAGTAGATGCTTGCAACTCCAAGAGGGAGTATTTATGCTCGATAGTAGGTTCATGCCTCTAGTAATCTGGGGAAGTGACAGAAATCTCTAAGGTTGTAGATGTGCTATTGCTACTAGGGAGAAAACAACAATCCTTTGTCCATGGGGCAATTGTATTGTTTACTTTACACACATTGCTTAATGCAATTATCTGTTGCTTGCAACTTAATACTGGAAGGGGTTCGGATGATAACCTGAAGGTGGATTATTAGTCATATATGCAGTTAGATTACGGTCTATGTATTATGTTGTAATGCCCAATCAAATCTCGTAGGAGTCAAATCTCGTAGGGGTTCGGATGATAACCTGAAAGTACAAAGGAAGTCTCCTAGAGGGGGTGAATAGGCTTTTAAAATTATTATGGCTAAGGCTCAAGTAAATGCGGAATACAACTAACATTTAAATTATTGAGCACGAAACCTAGCCACTAAGTTCACCTAGGTGCACCAACAACCTATGCTAAGCAATACAAGCAACAAGGTGATAGCAAGGTATAAATACTTCAAGCACGATGGCTATCACAATGTAAAGTGCATAAGTGAAGGGCTCGGTTGAGAGATAACCGATGGACGCGGAGACGAAGATTTGTTTCCCGAAGTTCACTTCGAAAGAAGCTACATCTCTGTTGGAGAGGTGCGATGGCGCAATGCTCTCCGAACACCACAAATGGCTCACCTCGAGGTGTGATGGCTCGATGCTCACCCAACGCCACACAAGGCCTCACCCCGGATGCAGAAGCACGTAACTCACCGACGCCACAAAAGGCTCACCCTATTCTCCCAAGTGCGCACCACAAAAGGCGGGCACTCGCTCCAGTATGGGATGCTTGAGGGCGGTCACCGAACCCGTACAATATTGGGGCTAACTGCACAACTTAATTGGAGGCTCCCAACAACAAAACCACAACAGGCTACAATGCCACAAAGGGCCAACAACGCCACAAAAGGCTACAAGACCACAAAAGGTCAATCAAGACCACAAAAGGTCAACAAGACCACAAAAGGTCAACAATCCAACCACACAACCGTCTAGGGTTCCAAAGAACCCAAGAGAAACAAGCTCACAAGCTTGAACTCGCCGAATCTCCGAGGAGAACTCAAACCTAAGAACCAAATGCAAGGGCAAGTCCTTCTCTCCCAAATTCCAACAAAGCTAAAAAAGCTATTGGGGGAATAAGGGAGGAATAACACAAGAGGAGAATACAAAACTCTCCAAGATCTATCCCAACGATTCCTTCACAATGAAGGGATTTGGCTTGGGGGGATTGTAGATCTAGATTGCCTCTCACAAAACCCTCAAAAAGATGCAAGAATCATAGGAAGGGAAAGGGAGAGGGAAAGCTTCTTCAAGGTTAAGAATGGAGGAGAGAGAGAAAGCCAAGAACCAAGAAGAAAAGCTAGAACCCACGAAGGGGTAGAGGAGCCCCTTTTAAAGGGCTCCCAGATCTGCCCGTTATGGGCATTCGAGACTCCTGGCCGGAACTTCCGGTGGGAGGCCGGAAGTTCCGGTGGCACACAGCCAACGGTCAAAAACTGCGGAGCGAGAAACTGAAAAGGCGAATCCTGGTCGGAACTTCCGCCGGTTCACCGGTAGGGGTGGAATCGAGCCGAGCCGAGCCGGCTCGTGGCTCGGCTCGTGAAAGCTTGACAAAATCGAGCCGAGCCTCGGCTCGGCTTGGTTCTGAAAAACCACTGTAAAGAGGGCTCGTGGCTCGGCTCGGGACGGCTCGTGGCTCGTTCGAACGGCTCGACGAGCCGGCCACCTACCCCCTGAAAAATATCCCGTCCCCCACCCCCGCCCCTCGGCCCGTCCTCGTGCCTCTCGCTCTCAATTTCTCTCGCGAACACGGCGACAACACCCCGTTGACCTCCTGGTTCCTCCCTGTTGCTCGCCTGGCCACCACCAAGGACAGATGCCGCCACCAAGGTCCGACGCCAGCTGCCTCCTCCTTCCCTTCTTCCCAGTGCTCTGCTCATTCCCCGCGCGGCCGCGCCCCCTCCAGCTAGGGTTAGGGTTAGCGGGGGCGCTGGTCCGCCAGGCCGCCAGCCCTCCGGCCGCCACTCCACCGACGGCGACAACGACCCCATATCCTCCTCCCATGGATCCCGCCCCCACCCCCTGCTATTCCTGAACTAGGACGCCTGTTAGTCCATGAGTGCTCGTCTGGGATTTACAGGAGGCCGCTGCCCAACGCTGGACAACACCGGCCCTGTCTCTTCCTCCCGTCTACCCCCGCTCCTGTCGTCCACGAAGGAAAAAACTGCAGTGAACTCAAATGGTTATTAACCTATCTTCAATTCCCTTTTTCTAGTACAAGGAGGTTCTGTAGTTTTTTCTGCCATGTTCTTATAGATCCGTGTGTTTGGGTGTCATTACTATTATGAATCGATAGCTAGCAGGAATAGGGAATAATGTATGCACTGTCCTATATGTATATATGCTGAATCAATTTTTTTTGCCACTGCAGACTGCTACTTTTCTCCACGGATGGCTGCATTGCTGCATTGTCAGCATTGCTGGCCTGCTGAAACTTGTTCTACAGCAAGAAAACTCAACCAAAAATTAGTAAATAGTGGATTGACTGCTGAAACTTGTTCTACAACAAGAAAACTCAACCAAAAATTAGTAAATAGTGGATTGATTATCTCTTTAGTTGCTGAAACCTTTTGTATAGCAACTAATCTGCGGAAAAACTAATTGGTCCTTAGTTAGTGTGTTTGATTGCTGAAACTATTTATACTACAAAAAACTAATGACATTATCTATTGGATGTTTGTGTCGTGTACTTATGATGTATGGTAATGTTATCGTCATTGGTACTCCGTGAAACTTGCTATACTGTGTTATGGATGTATTCATGTTCAATTGCTATTTATAATTGTGAATTGTTACAATTTTGTAAAAGGTCATGGCGAATTTTTTAATCACCAAGCTTTCGAGCCGGCTTGCGAGCTTCATCGAGCGGGCTTGTCGAGCCTCGAGCCTGAGTTGCCAGGTTTAGGCTTGGCTTGTCCAACATCCGAGCCGAGTCGAGCCCGAGCTAAGCCTTATCGAGCCCGAGCCGAGCCTCGAGCCTCGAGCTTTGTGTCACCCGAACTTCCGGTGGGAGCAAAACTTCCGGTGGAAGTTCTGACAGAAGTTCCGTCAAATAGACAAAACGAAAACAGAAGGTTACTGAACGTGAGCGGAACAAGAGCCAGAAATTCAACCGGAACTTTCGGCCTGAGCGAAACTTCTGGTCCCTGGCCGGAACTTCCGGTGGGAGCGGTACTTCCGGTGGAAATTCAGACTGAAGTTCCATCAAATAGCACATCCAAAACAGAAGGTTACTGAGCATGAGCGGAAGAAGACCCGGAACTTTTTGTGGCAAAAATGCCCTAGCGGGTCTTCCGGTCAGGGAAATTCCAGAAACTAGAAAACCAGAAACACAATAACTTTTGCATCCGAACTCCAAATGGGATGAAACCAATTTTGTTGGAAAGATAACGACGAATAGAATCCAACAAAAAGTCAGAAAATACCATGAATATATATGTGAAGTATCACCCAAGGTGTGGAGCCGGAAAACTCACAAGATTAAAAACCACAATAAGATATGCAAGAGAACTCCTTAAATTATAAATTAGAGCTTGTTATGATGATGACCACAAGCTCTAAATCCTCTCATGGACAAGAACCAAATAACAACCAAGAAAGATGAGGCTATGAATGCAAAGGTTTGAGCTCTCTCCGAACGATGCAAACGAGACACCCGCTTGAGAGACCCTCTTGATAGTACGGCTATCTATCCTAAACCCGGTCTCCCAACTAACAATACGAGACCGGCAAAAGAAAAGCCCTATCAAGAACATACCTTTGCCTTGATCATCCCACTTGAACTTGATGTAGACCGTCTTGTTCTTCTATAGTGGGAACACCTTTCTTGGATGCTCTTGCTTGATGAAGATGAAGACTTGCAAATTGCTCCCCCATACTCCATGGGGAAACCTCTTCTTTGAACTTGTGCGGTGACCCAGCATACCACTGCATGATGTAGTACACTATAGTCATAGACATAACACCAATGAAACACCGTTCACTAGTATTACATCCCTTAGAGTGGTACAACAAAAAACAGCAGGTCCAAGACATGACTATAGGTTACAACTCAACTCTTTACACAAGATCCAGAGAACACTCTAGGTTAAAGAGAGAGAAAGAAACTTCTTACAAAGAAGAATTAGAAATAAACAAGTCCAAAACTATAATACTATTAAGATTAATATCTCAACTAATGGTCTGGCATTGCTGCTATTGCAATACAATACAGAAATGGATTCTAGGGCTAGAGATTCTATTATTATCTAATCAGCGACTTCGTCTTCACTTGAGTTTCTGTATATGTTGACTTTCTTGACTTCATTGAAGAGCTTTAGCTTTTGATGATGATTCCTGGAGCATGAATTGATGTAGTCATCGTCTGTACTGGCTTTAGAACCTAGCAAGGGTTAAGAAGATACTTTGAGTACGAGCGTACTCAGCAAGTCCACTAGAAAATGAGTGTTTGATGCACTATAACTACAGCCACAGACCATAGGTCGTAGGCAATGCAAGTTTTCATAAACATTTCTTCAAAGGTTGATTTTATTCTGAAAATCTATGTCCGTCAGCCTTCACGGCTTTACCAGAACCTTCATGGGGTTCCTTTCCCGCCGCGTTCGCAGCTCCTTCCCGGAACAGGGAGTAACAAGTTACAGTTCTTACACTCTGCAGAGGTGCGTTACTTTACCCATGAGAGATCAAATCCTTGTTGCACAGCCGGGCGATCTTTCCCGTCCACACTTCCTATGGTGTGGGGCCCAGTAGATGATCCAAGCCAATCACTGCCCCCTTCGCGACCTCACATGCCTCCTTGGTGTACACCATTCCCACATGTTGAATTACGGGAATGGTTTGTACATACCGTTAGATGCCAGAACTATCATGGGACGTTGAGGGTTCCCACCCATATGCTGCATATCCTCTACGAATTACCAATTAATATGCATGCTACGAGTGATAACAGCCACGACCTGCACATCCGGCTACATGCGAGAGGAAGAAGATACATCTGACTTCTCCGTCCCATTCCAAATATCATGGTTAACGCGCGATATATGGCGCAAGAATCACTGGCGACATTGGTTGTTAAGTCCTAGATAATATGTTCCTTTACCACCGGAACTTTCATAGTAGGTTATTACCTCATGGTAATAAACCTATAATCATATTATTATGAAAATAGTGTTTTCGGACCTTTTTCAAATGCAGGTGATGACAACACTCGATTTGTAAAATACTTTACAGAAAATAATAAAAGGACATGAGCAAGTGTGAACTTGCCTTTTGTGATTGCAAGATTATGCACTCACGGTATTCGAGATGACATAAGATCCAATATCTGAAATCTTCATCATTGGTCCGGTAAGGACTAATGTTTAAAGAAGCAATATGCAGTTATGCATAAGTAATGCTATGCATTTTTGTAAAACTCCCAAATTGAATCCCCAATACTTTGAGTGAAGTGAATTCAAGTGATTCTTTTCAGATTTGGTTTATCTTCAAATTTTACTTTACAAGTAATGACCTTTATAAGGAACCTAAGTGTTAACAATCCAAAATATGTAAGTATAGTATAAGATGATGTGATTATGGTGAATTGTCATGTGGTGACTATGATATAAGTCCTTGGGATTGAGTTGTTAAGAGTTGAAGAACTTATTATGAGTTTATTGTTTGAAGTGGCAAAAATAATAACATTTGAAGAAAAGATTTCCTTCCTAAGGTTTAAACAATCCTGATAGGTTTTAGAATATGATTGATAGAATGATTGATGTTGTTTATGCTTGCTTGAATAGTTTGGACTTGAGATGCATTATGTCTTAATTGAAATAGACCAAAGTTAACTATAAAAACATAAGTAGTTTATTAGACATAATGTTTATAAGCTTTTGAGACTAAAGGTAACTTTAAAAGGTTAAGTAACTTAAGATGTAATATATTTTAATTATTCCCCAGTTTTGGATTTATGATAGGGATAACTAAGGTGTGGAATTATTCACTTTATATTTAAGTGAATGATTTAGATTAAATTTGTTTTGCTTATTAAGAAAATACTTTGTATTTATTTAATGGGAGCATAATTAGATTATCTTAGTAATTTGTTAGAATTTAAAGTTATGTTAATAATGATTATTCACCATATTATATAAATGGGTGATACCCAATGTTTATTTAAAAGCATTCTTAATAAGATTTTTAAAAGAATAATTTAAAGTTAAAAGTTATACTTAAGTTTGATTATGAATTCAAGTTATGGGTTTGGAATTAGTACTAAGACACTAATTGCTCAAGATTTTCTAAGAATTGTGATTATTTCTTACTTAAGAATTGTTTTTAAAGAATTCACAAAATAGGTATTAGGTAAGGATTTATTATTTAAAATATTAAAGACTTTCCTAATAATATATTTAATATTTTTGTAGTGTAATATATTTATTCAAGACCTTAAAAATGAATTTTATTTATTTTTAAGTATTATGTTTATTTTTATAAAATTCATCAAAGAATTAAGTGTCTTTAAATATTTGCTTTATGTTTTATTTGTAAAACTCTAAGTGAGTATTTTTATAAAATAATAGAGTTATTTTGATACACAAAAATGATTTTTTATTTACTTTTAGGATTTTTTTTTGAATTTTATTAAATTTCATTTAGTCATTTAAGGTTGTTAATGTTATATACATTTTATTAACCTTAAATAAATATGATTATATTTTTCTTAGGTGGAGATTATTCTTATAAGCATTCTGATGTATTAAATATATTTTTAGGATTTTTCCTACATTTTTCTAGATATAAAATAGTGTTCAGGGGTGTTTTGGTCATTACTTTATTCTAGCTTTATCTTATGCCCTTTTTTATTTTTGTCATGTTAAAACAGTGTCCGCCGCCCTGGCTCTCATCACCTCTATGTCACCACCGTCTACTTCCTCTTCTTGATGTGCGAGGCTAATCGGGTAAGCTTTTCTCTATCCCACTCTCTCTCAGTATGAACCCTAATTTGGGTTCCTCACTTTGGTTCATGATACACTACAGTCGCTTTGCTACATAGCTTGCTCACTGAATTTGGCTTGTAAATTTATCTATTTGTATTGGATAGTGAATGGTGCTGGTTTGTGACTACAGGATAATGAATTTATTCTTATATGAGGTTTGGCTGGTTGTTGAGATGATCTAATATTAATTGGTTTTGATCTAGTTGGCTTGTGGAATTGTTTGGTATTGGCTCCATGCTAGCTAACCTGTGCTGTTTGCACTACTGGTGTGGCTTACACAATCATAAGTTATGTACTGCTGGAATTGGTGCTATAACTTGTTGTGGAATTATCTAGGAATAGTAGTGATATTACTCCTATCCACCCTGTTAATGATATGATCCAATGGATCATATGGTTTTGGTTGCATGCTTATCTCACCCACTGCAATCTGCTGTGAGCATCCATTAGAAACTTGTGGGACTCATACTTGGCTTGGTCTGGTACTGCCTTGTAGGACCAATTTGGGTTTCTAAAACTTTATAATTGTTAAAGATGGTTGTGGAGTTATATGTGCTTGATTCTTAGGGACAATGCCTGATGATACACTAGAATGATGGTTGTAACTTTGATACTGATTTGGAGCCTGGGAAAAGGATCTGACTTCATGCCTTATTAACAGTAAAAGAATGTACATATTTGATTCCTAGATTTTTCTACTAGGAAAATGATATGTGTTGATTGGATTGCCATTGTTGCTTAAAAAGTTAGCTTCTGTAATATGATTGTGCTGTTGTGAAACCTCTTTGAGAGTGAAGACATCAACATAGATCATTTTTATGATTTTCTATACTTTTATTTATAGAATGTTGGTCCATGTCCTTGCCAATGATGCCAAGTCTGAGGCTTTACTTGTGTTGCACATGATCATATATAATTGTTGCCTTGCAACGGATTTGGTTAGTCTTTGTGTACAAATTTTGTGTCTATTGTAGCTAGGCTATGCTGCTGTGGTACCTCCCTAGAGGATGCACAACAATATAGATCCTTCTACATGATTTCTGTAAAGCTTGGTTGGCAAAAATAAAGTAATGGGCAATTGCCAAGGATGCAAAAGGCTGAGGCTGGTTTGGTGGATTAATTCTGGAGTTGTATGGATGGATTATCTTTAGCTCTAGGATGATCTGACATAGCAATTCTATGCCAACTGAGAGCTCCTCTCCCTATATGATTATCTCTCTTGAGTTGATAAGGACTGGTATTTCCAGATCTGGGTGTGAGATACAAGAATAGTTACTACATGATACAGTAGTTGGTTCTGTTGATTTTTACCCGATGTTGGTGAGTGGCTTATGGACTGTTGTAGATCTCCTACTTGCTCTTGATCAGCTGCTAGAGATCTTGATCTTCTTGAGTTTCTATAACTTCCCTGCTACCCACAACCTGCTTCTCATCAAGCTGCTGCTAATCTTGATCTCCTCCTTGTCCTAGCTCCTAGATGGCTCCACTGAGTAACCAAAGTTAGGGATGTGGTGGTGATTTGGGTGAGTCTTGTGGTTTTATGAGAGCAGTTTGTTCTTGAGTGTGATGAACAGAAAAGGGGTAAGGAGATTGTTGATGTGCTAACCAGTGGTACTGGTGAGTGTGCTCCCCCTTTATGTGCTCCATGTGAATGCTTCTTATGTCGACAACACATCACTTGCATGTTGTGACTGTGCTGCTGTCAAATGGGACCCCGGGGGTTCAAGTTTCAATAGTGGGATATTTATTGGGATGGATCAACTCAGCTGGTTGTTATTATCTCAAGTTTGGCTTTATTTATGTGTTGCCAAGTGGAATGGATTCCTTTACTATTCTTCCAAGGTGAAACTTGCCTCTTTTGTCCACTGCCAATGTGGTTGTTCTGAGGCAAAACATTCTGATAATAACATATATTCTTTTGGTGAAACTTGCCCCTATTTAAATATGCTCAATGATGTGAATAGCAATGCATTTCATTGCCATACTGAGAGCAAAATTACTAACATTAACCCCTCTCTTTGTTTTTATCTTTTATTTATTTGTTTTGCAGGTACAAAAGAAGATGAGCAGATACCAAAAGTTTAGTTTAGGAAATATAGTTTAGAACTCTCCCTTTCATTATTTTTGTAATTTTCTCTTTCCTTTGTGAAATATAGAATGTTGTAGTATCGACTAATGATATTTTTGTATTAAGGTATTCTTTTTGTTAAAGTAAAGTTTTATTCTTCACTCATGTTAATATTCAATAAATATTGTAGAATATTCTTATGGTAATAATTATAAATAGTATTTGTTTCTTATTCTTGTAAGATTATGTATATGATAATAATAAAGTAAATGTCTTCTTTCTTAATGTAACTTAGAACTCGTAAATATTTATATCCTATTTATAAATAAGAATTCAATTATTTATGTATTATTATAATTCATTTATTTTTCCTTCTACCTATTCTTTTATAATTCAAATATATCTTTTGAGTATTCAAATTGAATTACTTTCCCCTTAAACACAGAAGTACAATAGAGGTCATGTCGAAATCCATCGCACTTGCTCTGATGTTTCTATCGGAACAAAAGAGATATTGATCCCTCTATAGCTTCTTTAGTTTTGCGCGAAAATTCTCCGGATTTTCTTATGCATGAATGCAATGCACAAACATGTGTCCTCTATAATTCTAGGTGCTAATCCTCGGATGTTATAACTTGTCTTCATCATTCCATGAGCACGAGGAGGGAAAGCTTCAAGCATGAGATCTTCTAGAGATGGCGCATCTTGAGCTCGCCCTTCTTCATTCCTACTTGAGGTTGATCCATCTTGATGCAACTCTTTGCACATGCCTTGATCAACCTTCAAGCTCCTTCTTTCTTCATGATTCCAACGGGCACAAAGCCCTTGGACATTTCTTCATCTTCCAACCTTGAGACCAACACATGGCCCAAGCGATGCCAATGGACAAACCTACAAGTGAAACTCAATTTACACATTAGTCCATAGAGATTGTCATTAATTACCAAAACCACACATGGGGGCATACATGCCCTTTCACCTTCTAATCCTGAACTTATCACAAAATTCTTCAGAAATGAATGAAGTAGTTGCACCAGTATCAAATAGAACTTTGCCGGGATTGGTAAGGATATTGAGCATACCTATCACTGCATGCTCCGAATTATCCACCTCCTCGAGGGTTGCACAGTTCAGTTTCCCAAAGGTCGGGTCCTCTTGCCATTGTTGTTCTTGCCATTATTTTCTCCTTTATTGGGATGTCCATTTCCTCCACTGGCTTGTCCTCCTCCCTTGGTAGGCCATCCTCCAGGTGGTTTGCTCGAACAATCTGGCTTAATATGCCCCTTCTGACCATAACCGTAACAGATCACTACAGGATTTTTGCATTCCCTCTGAAAATGCCCTGGAATTCCACAATTGTTACAAATAACATTCCTTCTCGGATTGGATTGATTTCCACCACTGCCCTTGTTATTGTTATTGTTATTGTTATTGTTGTTGTTGCCATAATTCCTATTCCGAGGTTTGAACTCCAGGTTAGGTTTAGGTTTGCTTGCCTGAATTTTCTTGGTTTCCTTCTTGGCTCTCTTCCTCCGATCCTCTTGGACATTCTTGTAGTCATCTTCAAAAGTAATGGCTGCATCCAACAACTGCTGATATGTTTGCTTATTAGCTAACCTTAGTTGCATCTTCACAAATGGATTTAATCCACGTAGGAAACGCTTCTTCCGCTTCTCTTCAGTGTTGACATCCTCCTCAGCATAGCGAGACAGTTGACTAAACTCCCGGATGTACTTCATGACACTAGTATATCCTTGCTGAAGCTCCTCAAATTCTCTCCGCTTCAACTCCATAACACTTTCCGGAACATGATATTCACGGAATCTCTGCTTGAACTCTTCCCAGGTAAACTCTCTTCCTGGTTGTTGCATGGCCAACTGATTTTCCTATCATGATGCTGCAGGTCCAGTCAGAAGATGAGTTGCATACCTTAATTTCTCCTCATCATTGCAACCTACAGTTTTCAGCTTTCTTTCAGTATCTGCTAGCCAGTCTTCTGCATCCATTGGTTCAGGAGCTGATGCAAAAGGTAACGGTCTTACATTCTAGAAATCAGATAGACTCACTCCTCCACCTTCAGGTGCCCTCTGATTTGCTCGTCCCAGCAGCTCTTCCATGAACTTATTCTGGGTTTCTTGCATCATTTGCATGCATTGCATAAAATTCTGCTCCATTAACGGCCTCATTGGTGGTGGTGGTGGTAATGCTTCTTGGTTTGCCTCTACAACGATTGTCTGAATGTCATCTCCCATGGGCCAGTTGATTTGTAGGTATGTCCAAATTCTCTGACTGAAGTTACAAGTGAAGAACAAATGAATTCTGTCTTCATAAGCTTGGAAAGGGCACAAAACGCAATGATTTGCACCCGGCACCGTCCAGTTTCTTCTAACTATGAGATCAAGCATATTTAATCGATCTGAAAGAAGAAGCTAGGCAAACGTTTTTGTTTTCATGATACAAGCAGACTTCCATATCCAACGATAAACTACGGGCGCTGTTAGGTCTATATGTAGATGATCATAGAACTTGACCGGAATCTATACTTCGCCCCAATCATAACTTCATTTATCAAATTGCTGAGTCCGGCTGATCCTCTATTCCATGTCTAATCAGGAGGAACTCCTCATATGCTTGAGCTGACAAAGGTAGGTAGAAGAGGGACGAGAGATCCACCTCCTGAAGGACCTCAGCTACAAGCAGGTTTTTGTCGAGAGCAAGGAAAAAAGTCGAGGGAATCTCGATGACAGAGGCTCGTTAGAGCCCAGGAAGCTCCACTTGTCATTCCAGAAACAAATCGTGTCTCCCATACCAGGAGCAGCAGTCGCAACCTTTTTGAAACTGTCCACTAATTTCAGAATATCACGCCACCAAAATGATCCACACGGCTGATCTGGTTGTGGCACAATGTCAGCATAATATGAAGTCCAGATCAACTGAACCCAAGGTACTTGTTTCTTATTGAAAAACTTGTCTAGATGTTTAAGAAGTAAAGCATCATTCTTCTTCTGAAAATTGACCACGCCTAAGCCCCCTTTGTCTCTCGGTTTGCAAACCATTTCCCATGCAGCTAGGGATGGCTTAGGTTCATCTTTGTCTCTCCAAAGACATTGTCTCAGGATCCTATCCAGCTGTTCAGTGAGCCCCTTCTGCAGATTTAAGGATAAGAGAAAATGCAGAGGCATAGAACTGAGCGCTGAGGAGATTAGCTGCAGCCTTGCTCCTTGAGACAGAAATATTGATGTAGCTGTGAGCCGACGCTCCAAACCATTGACCAAAGGCAGCAAATCTTGAATTGATGGCTTGGTCGTGCCCAAGGGCAATCCAAGATATGGAAAAGGCAAAGATCCAAGTTGGCAATCTAGAACATGAGCTAGGGAAGTGGCCACGTCCTCCTCTACATTAAGAGGGATGATAAGAGACTTCTGAAAATTCACTTTTAGACCCGTGGAAAGACCAAACTTAATTAAAATATCTTTCAACGCCTTTACTTGTTCAATATCAGCTGGTAGTAGCAATATTGTGTCATCTGCGTACTGAACCACTGGAAACTCAGGATCATGGGTGGTGATTGGAAGTGTGAACACACCCTGTTGCAGAGCGTCATTGAGTACAGACTGAAATAAATCTCCACCACAAACATAGAGCAAAGGTGAAAGTGGATCACCCCGTCGAACCCCCCTTTTACAAATGAATTGCTTTCCAGGGGCACCATTAAGAAGAATAGAAGATGTACCAGATGACAAAACTTCTCTCATCCAACTAATCCACAACTTGCCAAAACCCTTATGATGCAAGATGCTCAATATGGCCTCATGTTCAATTGTGTCAAAAGATTTGGCAAAATCCAGCTTGATAATAAGGATTGGCTTTTTTGAGAGTTGGCATTGATAGATATACTCATAAGTCCAAGCAATGCAGTCCTGTATTGACCTTGATTTAATAAACCCATACTGGTTTTTGTGGATGCATCTCAAAATCTCCCCTTGAAATCTGTTAGCTGCTAGTTTAGTCAAAAACTTCAAACAAACATTTGTCAGTGAAATTGGCCTATACTCATTTACATTGTCAGGAGCTCCCTTCTTAGGGATTAGAGTAATCAGGGAGGAGTTAATATTCTGCAACCCAATACGACCAGCATGGAAATCGTTGGCAAGGTTATAAAATTCAGATTGTATAATGGGCCAACACTTCTTCAAAAAATTGTCCATTAAAGCCATCAGGCCCCGGGGCCTTGTCAGGAGGAATGAGCTTGATAATATCATCAATTTCATTTTTCTCAAAAGGCCTTGTCAAAGTCTCCAGCCCATCCACTTTGGAGAGAATTCTGCTCAGGTCAAATTGCATCTCAATGCCGTCTGAAGTGCCCATTCTGTTTTTATAGCTTGACCACAACATGCCAGCCATTTCAGTGTGATCAGACACTTCCCTACCATTCTCATCTCTTAGGGACGAAATTTGTTTCTCCTAAACCTCTCTGTTGCCATCGCATGAAACTTTTTGGTGTTGTCTTTCCCCATTTTAATCCATCTGACTGTACACCTTTTTCGCCAATAATTACATTCAGCCAACAACATGTCCTCCAAGTGTAGCTTGACTAGCTTTCTGAAATTAAATTCAGTTATGAAAAGAGGCCTCTTGTCCTCCAAAGAGTCCAATATGAAAATAGCCTGATTGCAGCGCTGAATTTGAATGTTGAGCTTGGATAGCCCTTTCTGCCATTTTTTCAGATTATACCTTAGTTGTTTAAGCTTATCAGCAAGAATAGCTACACTGGACTTCTTCCTTGATGGAACATCCCATGATTTTTTAACACAGTCTAAGAAGCCCGACATATCAGTCCAATAATTTTCAAATCAAAAAATGCTTGCCTTAGGAATCTGAGTGTCAATGTTTACCACACAAGGAATATGATCCGACTCTGGTTTGGCAAGCGGCATGACCATGGTATTTGGGAAGGCAGTTGTCCAATTAGGACTAGTAAAAAACCAGTCAAGCTGTTCTAAAAGGGGCTGCATGTTTGACCAGGTGTAGTTCCTCCCCTTAATTGGTAGATCGACTAGGCCCAGGTGTCCAATAATATCATTAAAAATAAACATGCCATTAATGTTACCCCCGGGTTTATTACGGTCGTCCTGGTAGCGAATAAAATTAAAATATCCTAGGAGTAAATAATTGCTGGAAGGCACCACCTGGAGACTGTATAGCCATGCGACAAACTGATCTCGTTCAGTCCCTTGACACGGGCCATAAACTGTGGACATCGTCCAAACATCATTGTTATGAACAGAGGTGAACTGAATGGAGATGCCAAAACGCTGAATATCAATCAAGGAGCCAGAGAAAACTGCTGAATTCCACAACACCAAAATACCTCCAGAAGCACCAATGGACGGTGAAAAAGCAAAGATGTCAAAACGTTTTGGTGCAAATTTGCGAATGAAACGCCAATCAAAGGATTCACACTTAGTTTCTTGCAAGCACACAATTGCACAATCACTTTCCTCTATCTTGGCTCGAACTGCATGCTGTCTCGAGTCAGAATTTAATCCTCTGACGTTCCAACATAGAACACGCCATTTTCTTTTACTAATATAAGATGCATTGGATAAACCAGTTTTAGACTGATAGAGAGAGACATAGTGCATAGCAATTATTCTCACAATAAGCGCTCCTGGCCAAGAAGCTGATCGACCAAAAAGGCCTGATAAACTGACTGGGGCGACTGAGCAAACTGACTGAATCAACTGACCCAAGACACTAACAGTACCCCACTGAAGATAAATAGAGACAACTTTGAACGATAAGGTATACTGACTCTGACAAAGGCCCGATAAAGCAACCAAACCTGAACCCCAACTAGCATGGAAGTGCTGCACATCCCATGCACCCAATTGATGAGTTGATTGTCTAGTCATCAGAACTGCCTGCAATGCCAGTCTTAGGAGCAGCTTCAAGCTCCTCCTTGGTCAGCTTCACCGGATCAATACCAAGACTAATGCTAACTGCCTGCATCACATGAATCGGCGTCTCTGGCGGCACATCGGCAGCTTCACCCTTTCTTGACGACTTCCTAGGCGCATTTCGCACCTTACTCTGCACCCTGCCACGCTTCATTGGCTTGACAGGTCCATCCACCACCGGCCGTGGACGATGTCCATCATTTTTAACCATGCTCCTCCTACAACGCCGAACAGCAGTATCCACCATCGGCGTAGGCTGTTTCTTCGCACGCCCACGGCGCTTTTTGACCTGGGATGTTGGAGAAGCAGCAAAGACTGGCAACGTCAGGGCCTCAACCTGATCAGAAGCAGAGGATTCTACTTCAGTAAAACGCGGAGAACGTGCCACAGTTCTACGTGGTGACAACAACATTCTGAAAATCATAGTGTCCTGAGATGGTGCATTAAAGCTCACAGTCTGATCAAAAGCCATTGCCCAGCTCCTTTTGTTGATCATGATAGATGCAAAGGGACTTGTGATTATTGCTATCCGCAGAGTATTGGCCATCAACTCTGGCATCATTTGTTGGAACAACTTGTCCCAGATCATAGCTGGGGGAAGCTCAGGGCCAATAAAAAAATTGTTAGTGGTGTGCATCCCATTCTGCTGCTTGGCCTCAATCTGAACTTGTTGCATCTGATTACCAAAAGGTACAATGTCTTTGATCAGGTTCACTTGTTCCATAGCAGTCTCCATCTGCTGGTTGTCCTCGGTAGCCATTTGCTGCTGTATGTCCTCTTCCTGACTCTGCACTCCATGCATTATCTGAACCGAAGAAGAAACAGTGGCAACTGATTGATCCATGGTGATAGAACCATGATCCTGCTCCTCATCAGCTGGTACAAAAACTTTTTTTGGCACCCACCGTTGCGAAATCTTACCTGTTTTTGCACTGACACGTTTTGGCACCCACCACTGCGAAATCTTCTCTTTTTTATGGAGGCATTTTTTCGCAATATGACCGTATCTATAACAATCCTCTCTACATCTGATATTATTCATACAATCTTTTAACTTGTGATCCAAGCTTAGGCATCGTGAGCAATTCCAGACTCTGAAAACCATATCATCAATCATTTTATTAAACTCTGACAGATCCTCCAGCTCTGCTCTTTCAAGCCCATGGGAGTCCACATGAGGCATTTGCACAGATGGGCCAGCATGTCCAGCTGGCGCGGGCTGTCGTCGCCTATATTGCAGGGCCTGCTTCTGGACTGGCTTGGGTCGAGAAAAATCCACCTGCGGGCTAGCTGATCTAGGAACCTTGGAAGTTGTATCACACGACAAGTTTGTCGCCTCTTCCGCTGCATGCCCGCGATCAATGTTGGGTGGTTGAGGATGGTTTTTTTTGCAGCGTCGACAGTGGCTGCATCGTTCCAAACTGAATCCTTGGTTCAGTATTTGTCCAATAAACCTGCGGAGGTGGAGAGGCTGGGATCTGTTCGCTCGGAAGCAGTTTGTATCCAGCTTGTTTTAGATCCCCTATTTCTGAAGCTGTAGCTCTGTAACGATACCCCTTGCAAGCATCATAGTGCAGAATGGTTGCAAAATTTAGCCTTCTGCTGACCTTGTTGTTGCGCTTAATTGACGACTTTGAAGGAGCTGCCCTTAGAGCGTTCATGCCTAGCTGAACTCTGCGCTTCCCTGGGCTAATTAAGGTCCAATCCTGATCACACTCCTTTTGCCAAGCAGAGAACTCACGTCTCCAATTAGGACCTCCAAAACCCCATAAGTGATAATAGCATTTGAATTGCTGACATGAGTAAGACTGCTTACGAAGGATCATAAAGCCCACCTGCTTGAAAGAAACTGTGAATGAAAAAACTCTATCTCGAAGAATAGAGACTTTTAGAGTTCCACAATATCCCCCAATAGATGCTTCTAAAGCCATTGAGACAGAGTCTTCAGTGAGCCTGAAAGTAGATCTTCCAAAGGGCACCACCATAGTAAAATGACCAGAATCAACCGATGGATGTACTGTTGAAAAACCAGCCTTCAGCATATCTTTGGCAAAAGAAAAACCAGGCGAGAAATCCAGTCCAAGTGAGATCGACTCATGAACAGACATTTGAATTGGATCTTCATCAGAGTGACAAGCCTGGATCTCCTTATCTCGGCCAGAATTAATTTCTGGTGGAACCATCACATTGATCACAGGTGGGAGTACTAGACACTTCACCACAGAAACATACTCCCTCCGTTTCAAAATATAAGATGTTTTAGGTTTGTGAAGAAAATGTATCTAGACTTGTTTTAGTGTGTAGGTTCATTCCAAACATGAGTGAACCTACACACTAAAACAAGTCTAGATACATTTTCTTCACAAACCTAAAACATCTTATATTTTGAAACGGAGGGAGTATGTTTCTGTGGTGAAGTGTCATGTTTGGAATGAACCTACACACTAAAATAAGCCTAGATACATTTTCTTCACAAATCTAAAACATCTTATATTTTGAAACGGAGGGAGTAATAATTAAGGAAATTCAGATGACATCCTTAGTCAATTACCTCCTCAGATCTGCGATGACGCCCAATGATCGGGGCCTTCTTGGCGTTCAAAAGAACCAGCCAATTCCTGGAAGACCACAACTGGATCTCCCCATCGTAAGTCTTAGGACGACCACGATCACGATCACGTGCCGTGGAATAGGTTACCTTCCACCGCCCATCCGGGTAGTACGTAGGAGAAGCTGAGGGAGCCGACGCTAGCGTCGAGGCGACGGCCGCAGAGGAGGAGGACGCCGACATCAGGACTAAACCTTCCACCTCTCTTGTAGTTTCTATATTGAACTCATTCAATATATATTCGTGCTCAGTTGCTTCTTCGCACATGCATTCCCTTGATATACAGATTATTAATAGTTCAAGTGAAAGAAAGATGTGCATTCTACACATTCGTCAAAGATGGTGTGCATTCTACACATGGAGAATGAACTAGTTTGATGATGAGAAACACATGGTCCTCATAAAATCAGTGATTTCTTCAGAAAAAACACATTCACCATGTGTAAAACTCACAACATTTGACGAGGACGAGCACCGATTCGAAGTTGTGGTGCATAGATTCAACTCGAGCATGCTCTAGAAGGCACATAATAGTTTTGCCATCCTGACAATTATATATACTGACAATGCGGCGCATCTGGAGACTTTGGAATGACTGCCCAATGGGGCATCGCCGAATAGCGGCGATCGACATGGTGCACTCAAGCCTGGTCGAAGCGAAGCTCTGGATGATGGCAGGTGCAAAGGTTCCTTAGGCAGCCGCCACAGCATGCCCAGGCCACCTGATGTTTTTGTCCTGACGAGCTGGCAAGTGTCTGTTCTTGTACAATTCTGTCGAGTTCTTCTCTGCCTTTTCTTTTTTTCCCTTTGTTTTAGTGGTTTTTTTTTCTCTTGTATACACCATATTGACGATTTCTTCTACTAATACAGTGAAACACACTTTGGTTTGTGTCCGGGGAAAAAACACATGGTGAGACTATTCAATATCTGAGATCATTTTTCACTTCACTAAACCCTGGGGTTTAATTATGCCACATGTTTCTGTTTTGCCAGCTACGGCCTACAAGTACCTCTGGTTACAAACTGTTATTCTGGTTGCTGAGAAGATTTGGAGAACGTTTCGAACATTAAAAATTGTATCCCTTATTCAATTGCTTCCTGACACATGTACTTCCTTGATCAACAAAATATCATGTAATGTCTTACACTGTACTACTTTCCAAGACCTAAACGAGAGTTCCAGAGACAATAAAAACAGTACAGTTACACATGGCGAGAGCAATGATTCCAGGAAAAGGCACATGCTAAGATTTTACAATACATAATAGCTCCTTGCACTATTCAATATTTTGGCTCCAGTGATCGAACCGCCGCAACTCATCTGTACCCGGTGTCCTCTTTCATACCGCATCTTGGTCGCCACCGCTCTGGTGATGAACACGGTCCTCCGGCCCATGTGCTTCGCCAGTGGCGATGACGGCACTCGCGCACAATGTGATTTTGGAGTTCTCGAAAAGGAAAGGAAACAAAGGGGATAGAAGTCCTCTCTCTCTAGGAATTGTGGGGTTTAACTGTGCCAGCTGCAAGTATCTTATATTAGAAAAAATAGAGAAGCTAGGTCCATGTTATTCTATTTTCTAGACGGGGGTGCGCGCGGCTTCTCCAGATTTCAGAGCCTAGGCTTTGAATGCTAGATGAAATGTCCATTTGGACAGTGGATGTTCATATTTGAGTGAACAAACAGAAGATTTTTTTTTGCTAAATGTGGTTTCAGAGTTGAGACCACATCTCAGTGACACATCGACGACACTTCTTCATTCCTGTTATCTTTGCATCGATGGTATCAAACAGACTCACCATATAACGCTAAGCTCACTTTATTCATTCTGACATACGGGGCTATATTTTTTTAATATAGGGGTCATATGTCAATATATGTCTCAGATGCTCTGATCAAGAACTCCTTCACACATGTGTCAGTTTCAGAGTCCTTATAAGAACTCATGGATGCCCATGCTTTAACTTAGTAAGGAATCTCTTGTTAAGTTGCTCCTTCACACATGGACTCCCTTGATCTTTGGATGATTTAGACTAGTACCTCTCATGCCTCGATTGCTTCTAGGCACATGTACCTTGAAACAAAGAATATTAATAGTCCAAGAGAAATAAAGGTGCCGTACATTTTATGCATGGCAAATGAATCAGTTAAATTTATAAAAAATATATATGGTGAGATCATTCAACATGTTACATCCTTTTTGAAAGAACATGTGGACCCCCATGTGTGGTTTTGGTAATTAATGACAATTTTTATGGACTAATGTGTGTATTAAGTTGTACTTGTAGGAATTGTCCATTGGCATTGGTTGGGGCATGTGTTGACTTCAAGATAGATGAAATGAGAAGAAGATGTGTTGTGCAAGCTCAAAATGTGCCATCTATAGAAGATCTCATGTTTGATGCTTGTCATCCTCGGTGATCATGGGTCGATGATGAGGAATCAAGAAATGTGTCCATCTTGAGAAGGACAAGATCGTCTACATCGAGCTCAAGTGGATTGCTTAAGGCAAAGGTATAATATTGATAGGTTTTCCCTTTTGCCGGTCTCATGTTTGTTGGGAGACCGGGTTTAGGATAGATAACCGTACTATCAAGAGGGGCTCTCGAATGAGTAACTCGGTCACATCGTTCGGAGAGAGCTCAAACCTTTGCATACTTGCATCATCATATTTGGTTGTTATTTTTTCTTATCCATTTGAGGATGTAGAGCTTGTGGTAATCTCCATAACAAGCTCTAGTTCATCAAAAACGGATTTTCCTTTTATATCTTATTGCGTTTTGATCTTGGAGGTTTTACCGGTTTGTATTTTAGAGATAGGTAAAACCTTCCATTATTTGGTTCTTACTCATGTGAGGATTTAGAGCTTGTGTTAATCTCCATGACAAGCTCTAGTTCATCGAAAACGGATTTCATATGCATTTTCTATTACGTTTTTTTATATTGGAGGTTTTATCGGTTCGTCTTTTTGATAGAGGTTAAACCTTTCGTCATTTGGATCTATCCTCCCTTGCTAGACTATGATGTTTCTTTGCATTCTCTTTTAGAGCTTGTTTTCCTCTTCGAAACGAGCCCAAGATCATCAAAATCGGAGTCCAGGTGCAAAATTTATGGCCGTTTTCGTTCAGGGATGACCGGTAGTACCGGACCAGGGTCCGGTAGTACCGCCCCTTAGTACCGGTTACTACAGAATAAGGTGTGTTTGGCGACCTGGGATCCCTAGGGAATGTCCGGTAGTACCGGGAAAAAGTCCGGTAGTACCGGGATTCGCGTTTTTGGGCTTCAACGGTTGGATTTTGGGGGGACCTATTTAAGGGGCCTTCTTTCCCAATGGTTCCCCAACTATTCTTGCAAGTTTTACCCTCCATTGTTGACCTTCTTGAGCTTGCTTCCTCTCAATCCCTCCTATTCTTTCATATTCTTGAGGGATTTGAAAGAGGTGATCTAGATCTACAATCCCACCAATCAATCTCTCCTCTAAGTGAGGGGAACATATTGGGATCTAGACTTGGAGTATTTTGTGGATTTCCTCCATTGTTCTTCCTCTCTTATTCCCCCAGAAGATTTTGTAGCTTTGGTGGAATTTGGGAGATAAGGATTTGAACACCTTTGTGGTGTTCTTGCCATTTGCATTCGGTGCATTGGTTTGAGTTCTCTCCGGAGGATTTGGTGAGTGAAAGTTGAGAAGCTTTTTACTCTTGGGTTCTTGGAACCCTAGACGGTCTGTTGTATTGCAGGTTGAGGCCTTGGTGGTGTTTGTTGGGAGCCTCCAATTAAGTTGTGAAGAAGTGCCCCAACCTTGTGGCCTTTCTGGCGTTTGTAGGGAGCCTCCAATTAAGTTATGGAGAAGTGCCCCAACCTTGTGAGAGGTTTTGGTTGCCACCGACAAGTGCACCGATAGTGGAAGCGTGGACCGATCCCGTTGGGGTGAGATTCACCGGAGAATAAGGGAGGCCTTTTGTGGCGTAGGTGGTTAGATACCACCCCTCTCCAAACGAGACGTACTCCATGTTGGGAGGAACTCGGTAAAATATCGTCGTCCCCGCGTGCCTCGGTTATCTCTATACTCGAGCTCTTACTTATGCACTTTACTTTGTGATAGCCTTCGTGCTTTAAGTATATATCTTGCTATCATATAGTTGTTTGTCTTGCTTAGCATAAGTTTTTGGTTCTAGGTTTTGTGCTTGACAAAGTAAACGCTAGTTTAATTCCGTCTTTGTCAAGCCACTCCCGGAAAATTTTTAATCGCCTATTCACCCCCCTCTAGGCGACATCTGTATCCTTTCAATTGGTATCATAGTCCGGTCTCTCATTTTAGGCTTCACCGCCTTAAGAGTAAAGATGTCGGCTATGGGATTAGTGCACAATTATATATTCATATTCGATGGCATAAATTATGATATATGGAAATCTCGCATGCTTGATTTATTTCGCAAAGCTCACCCAATTATCGTGGAATATCTATGTATGGGTTTCTCTTCTTCTATGGATCCCCAAAACGAATCTTTAGAGAAGTTGAACTCTGGTATAGATGCTCTAGCTACTAAAACTCTTTTACAAGTTGTGAGCAATGTAGTTATTTATTCTATCATGCCTTATTCGAGTGCTCATGAAATATGGACCAAGCTTCAAGATAAATATAGCAAGTCCAACATTATTGAGGATTATTGTGTTGCTTCCACTTCCGGTCTAGATGAGTTCTCATCGTCTACCACTTCACCAACATGTGATTTTTCACAAGGTAATGATACGGTGGGTGGTGATAGAAATTGCAATGTGGATAGTGTGCTTACTATTTGTAATCCTTCATCCCTATCTAGTTGCAATGATCTATCTTTGGACCTTAACACTTCTAGCACTCACAAGTCCTTACATGCTAGTGTTGATTGTCCTTGCATACATGTAGTAATGGCTTGAATAAATCTCATGATGATATGCTTGTGTTGTCTTGTTGCCATGATAAAAATGCTTCTATTTCCTCTAGTGCTTGTGTTGCTAACCATGTAGAGGAAACCGAAGATACTGTGGACCAAGACAAGGTTTTGGATGATGCTTGTGCTACTAACTCTATTTCTTGTGAAGCATCTATTTTGAAGGAGAATGTTGAGCTAAAGGCTCAACTTGCTTTGCTAACTAGCAACTATGGGAAATTAGAAGAAAGTCATGTTAAGCTCTCAAGCTCGCATGAGGATCTTCTAGTCTCCCATGGTAGGCTAAAGTTAGCTCATGAGACCATCATGTCAAAGGTAACATATAGTGGGCCTCATGTGGACATTAGCACTATATCCACTCCAAATGTTATATTGCCATGTGCTAGTCCTTGTAATTCATCCTCTCAAAACCATGATATATCTCATGATGAATTACATTCCATGCCTTGTTGCTCTAGCAATGTAGCATCTACTTCCTCTAGTACTTTTTTTGAAACTAACCATGTAGAGAAAATCAAAGAGCTCAAGGCTCAAGTCACTTCTTTGAAGAATGACTTGAAAATGGGTCATCAAGGGAAGGCCGCATTCAACAAAACCTTGAGTGTGCAAAAATCCACCAATGACAAGAGTGGGATTGATTCAACTCCAATGTCAATAACAAGTCCACTATCAAGTTGAAGCACAAGGATAACAAGAATAATGGCCAAGATCAAGTCAAGAATCCGGCCAACATTGTTTGCTCCAAGTGCAAGGAAGAAGGCATCATGTCAAACATTGCCCATTAAAGAAGAAGTCCCTTGGCAATAAGCAACAAGGGAAGCGGCCTCAAGCTCTACATATTGTTAGAGATGGGCCTCCTCCCAAGAAGACTCAAGCTCTTCCTCAAGTTGTTTCTTCATCCAAAAATAAAGATGGAAAGAGTAGAACTTGCTACATATGCCGTGAGAAGGGGCACATTTCTTCGTCATGCACTATTGGTATCTCATCATCCCATCCTATCTTGATTGATGATGCTTATTCACTTCGTAAGGATGAGGTTGGCAATATGTTTGCCAAATTTGTTGGTGCCCAATGTGGTGTCAAGAAAAGAACCATTTGGGTTGCCAAGCCTATTGTGACTAACTTCTTAGGACCCAACTTGGTTGGGGACCAACAAGCCAAAACTTGATCAATAGGTGTGTTTTGGAGGGCATTGGAGTCTTGGCTACATTATGAAGAATTGAGGTATCTTCATCAATTATTATTGTCAAGCCAAGCCATTTGGATTATCATGATTATATTATATTTCCAATGTTCCTCCTTGCGGTAACATATGCTAAACTATTTACATTTAAAGTTACTCGCCACCTTGTACATGTGTTGGTTTTGTATCTTCCATGCTTTTGTACATGTTGTGATTTCCACTTAATTATCTTGAAGAATCAAGTATATATGTGTATGATTAGGTGGCACACCATGTATGTGTGTTTCTTGTTTTTGAGCCTTACTTGGTTATATTTGGTATCTTATTTGGCTCTTTTGAGAGATTAATGGATTATCCCATTTTGGGGGAGTGTTATTCTTGGGCATTCCACAATCCTAAAATTGTGTGTACACGAGGAATACCACCTAGTATTTATATTGGATTATTGTCTAGTCTCTATGTGGTATAATTCTCATGAGAAATTTAAGTTTTATAATGTCCATTAATTATCTCTATTTGTATCCTTTTGCCTCGTGTTGGTTTTATGGTAGTATCACATTATGGGGGAGTCATATGCTTAGTGCATATTACAATCCTAGAAAATGTGAATATTCGAGGTTATGTCACTTAGAATTGATATTGATAATTATCTAGCACCTATGTGACACATTTGCTCATACAAGTTCCAAATTTCTTGAATGCCTTTATTGATCTTATTTTGGATCTTGTATATGAGAGTGTTTCTTGGTATGTGTTTCCTCATATTTAGATATATATATCCTCATGGAAACCATTTGCTTCAAGTTACTCTAATCACTAGTGATTGTGTGACTATTGGAAGCTACCAAGAATCTTGTTCGAAGTATCATGCTTAATTCTTATATTTAGTTATATGCTTCTTGCTGTGACTATGATCTTGGATATCCATGCAAGCTATCCTGGGATAATTATTCCCAATATTTCTTGTCCTTGGACAATGATTACTAAATTTATGGTAGAATTTATTGATCACATTCACCTTGGACTTTGCTTAATCTTGTCCTATCTTTGGCCAAGTAAATGTTTTGTGTGATCCCATGTATTCCTTGCTACTTTTGGATCTTCTTATTGTATTGGTATCCTCTTGTGTTTTATTTAATGTAGGCAGTAGTGATGATCCCATTTATGTGCATTTTTTGCATTCAAAATAAAATTCTGTATAATGTACTACTTATGAGTGAAATCTCCTATATTATCTAGAACAATCCTTTATGCTTCCTTGTTTGATCCATATAGGGTTTTATGTGCTTGGAAGTTTGATCTTTTCGTTTTGGTATTTTGTGCCATCATGAAAAATTTGGAGAGTTTGGTTTACTTGTTGGAACCTTACTCTTTTTAGGAGTTGGTTTTGACCATTTTAGAATGAGATAAATCCTTGAGAATTTGTATTTTTATCTATCTTTGGCTTTTACCTAGTTCATTTTTTGAAATTATGATCTTTCATGTGTTGAATTGGTTCTTTGATACAATTTGGACAACGCTTGTCTTGTCACACTCTTGTGTGTGCCATCTCGGTTTACTTGGTGTTTTTGTTAAAATTGTATCTCATTTTTGGTTCTTGAAAGCCTTGTGCATGCATATTTACAACATATCTATATTATATCATGCTTGCTTTCTTTGATCCAATATATAGGGGAAACTCCACCAAATCCCATCGGCTAAGTTGTGCATGAAATTCAATTTCATATCAATATGCACATATTTATGTGGAGTATCTACTATGTATTATAGTTGCACTAACTACTTTGGACCCAATAAGTTTGGGGACCATTTTGTACTTAAATGTGTTTTAGGTACATTGGAGATATATTGGATGCATGTCTCTCAAATCTTGAAGAAGTGGTGCATTAATGAAAATTGGAGGCAAGCTATAGGATGATCAATGAATTCATATCCTCTACATCCTACCAATTATATCTCGGTAACAAGTATCTCTTTCTCATGCATATTTATCTTGATTCCAACCTTTTGTAGGTTGCATCTTGGCATGATTTTTTGTTATTATATTTATTGTTGTATCTCTAGCCATGGTATTAAGAGAACTCTCTATTGTATAGGTGTATAAGTTGAGATGAATGCATATAATCATGCATATGATCCTCCAATCCCAAATATGTCAATCTAGCAATTTTATTTCATATCCTTTCCTCAACTTCTCTCATGTGCAATAGTGAGATTTTGCTAGTATATTCTTTCTCGTGATACTTGTTGTCTTTCTTCATATATGCCAACTTTTTTCCTTTTCTCTTGGTGATAGTTGTAATATATGTAGTGTGTTGGTGTTTGAAGTTCATTAATGTACAATAAGATATATTTGAGCCCTTGGCCATGCTTTGAAGCAAAAATCTAATTGATATATGTTATGACTTCATTATACTTTTCATATGACTTCTTGTATATCTTCTTTATGTGTGCATATTTCTTTATTGGCATATGTCTTTGTGATGTTTTCCACTTAGAGACATATACACATAGGAGAAGATAATTTTAGTTGATTTTTAATTCTTGGAGACCACCTTTATATTCCTTTTGATTCTTCGGTGGCTTCCAAATTTAATTGCCTATGAGTGCTTGTTCCTCTTGTTTGCATCTTTGGGCACTCATATTTATTCTCTCATGCCTTGTATTGTTAAATGAACTTGGATGAGTGAGGATTCCATGATTATGCACCTTGTTCCCAAATGCAATTATCATAATTGGTGCATTATCTTTGGGGATCTCATCTAATTCATTTAATAATGCTCATTTGTGTTCTTTCTCATTTATTGTGCCTTAAATGTTTATGGAGGAGTGAGGATTCCATATTTGTGCATTTTTGTATTGAAATACAACGATTCTAAAGTGTGCACAAATCTTGGAGAGCTTCTCTAGTTTATTTAAGCATTTATTTGATCTTTCATTTATTGTGTTTTAAATGCTTATGGGGGAGCGAGGATTCCATATTTGTGCAATATGTATTCTAATGCATTTATTTAAATTATGCACAAATCTTGGGGAGCTTCTCTATTTGTTTAAAGCACTCTTTTGCTCATTTCATAATATCTTGTTATTTCCATTTGGACGCATTTGTTGTTTTCATTTGGTTTGTCGGACCTTGTAATTGCTTGCATCATTTGTTGATGCCTCTTCTTTTTATTTCTTTTGGCAATATTTGGGTCCTCTATATAGTTCTACTTACTCCCAAGTATTCATCATTGGATATGTGCGAATGCACACCTTTGGAGGATTTATCACTATATTGGCCTTCTAGAACTTGTCACCCATTTCGGCAATCGATGCCAATGGGGGAGAAGTTTTAGAGGGTTTAAGGGAAATGTTTTATGCTTTGAGTTTGTTCTTAAGCATTTTCCTTCCATGCTCTTGCATCTTTGTTGTTGCTTTGCATGTGGTATATAGAGGAAACTCCACCAATGATAATGATTGGCAATATATGCAATGAAATTTAAGTTCATCACACATGCATAGTATTGTGGGGGAGTTTGCTCTATATATGGTAGTGGTACCAATATCACATACTTATGTCGTATTTGATATTGGTATTACAATTTTATTCATTAATATTCCTTATATAAACCCTCTTAAAGGGATTGTCATCAATTACCAAAATGGGGGAGATTGAAAGAACATGTGGGCCCCCATGTGTGGTTTTGGTAATTAATGACAATCTTTATGGACTAATGTGTGTATTAAGTTGTACTTGTAGGAATTGTCCATTGGCATTGGTTGGAGCATGTGTTGACTTCAAGATAGATGAAATGAGAAGAAGATGTGTTGTGCAAACTCGAAATGCGCCATCTATAGAAGATCTCATGTTTGATGCTTGCCATCCTCGGTGATCATGGATCGATGATGAGGAATCAAGAAAGGTGTCCATCTTGAGAAGGACAAAATCGTCTACATCGATGTGGCATCCCGCAAAACCACTACTAGAAAATCGCTCGGTATTTTGTTTGGTGCATCATCATGACATCATCATGCATCTGTTTGAGAAAACTATTTTTACAAAGGACTATTTTGTTTTTGCAACATCCCCGTCTTAATTCAAATCAAACTTCGGTTGTCCAGATATTTTGTTGTGACTAAATGATTTATAAAGGTTCTTTAAAATAAATGTGTAAATAAAACCCGAAAAATAAATATCTAGTCCTAAACCAGCCCCCTCTAATTCCTAAAACTACCTAGTCCTAATCTACCCACCAATCACAGCTTGCCATCTCACCATCTCCCCCAATCCCCACCCACCTTGCCACCTCATCAATCCACCAGCTGCCCCTGGCCCCACCTGCAGCGAGCAACCCCTCACATGCACACAGCATCTGCACACAGCCCGCACCCCCTCTCTCTCTTTCCCCTGGGCCCCACCCCGCGCCAGCCTCACCCCCGGCCCCGCTCCGGCCCCACCACTTCCTCTCCCTCTGCCCCACCCCGCGCCCGACGCCTTCCTCTCTCTTCCTCCCCGCTCACCCTCGGCCACCTCCCCGCCTTTCTCTCTCTCCCGCCGCCGCCGCCGCCTGGCTCCCCTCCCCGCCGCTCGTTGCTCTCCTTCCCCGGCCCTGCGAGCAGCCGCCGCCGCTCGGGCTCATCGCCGTCGGCCACCGCGTCCCCGACCGCCGTCTTCCAGCCGACGCGCTCTGCCGCTCGACCCCCTGGCGAGCACCTCTCTGGCGTGGCCCGCCTCCCCCTCGGCCGGCCTAGCCTCGCCGTCGCCTGGCCCGTGTGCCTTCCCCGAGGCCTCCCCGCCGCCGTTGGGTCCCCTCCTCCGCGCCCTCTTCACTGTCCCCGGCGACGACCCCCTCCTCCCGCCGCTCGGGCTCGCCCCGCCGCCGACGCCGGCCGCCATCCCCGTCGCTCGCCTCGCGTCCCGCCTCCCCGTCGCTCGCCTCCGACCCCGGCGCCACGTCTGGCCGCCTCTGCGCCAGCGCCTCCCGCCTCCTCGCCGTTCTCGGACGCCGCGCCGTCGCCAGGGATTCGTGCCAACCAAGCCCTGCCGCCGCCGGCTCTGCCTTCTGCAGCGACGCCGCCTCCCTCCGCGTGCTCGAGCCGGCCGCCCTCGCGCTTCCTCGTCGGCGCCCCATCTCCTCCCTCCCCTGGTCTCCTCGAGCCCGCCCGCTGTCCTCCGGCCCGCCCGAGCCTGCGTGGTCGTCATCTCCTTGCCTCCGGTCGTCCTCTGCATCTCCAGGCCGCCGCCGCTCTCCGCTAGCGCCGCCCTCCGCTGGAGTCTCCCGGCAGCGCGGCCGCGTCCTACCCCGTGCGTGTCTGCGTGTTTAGGGCCAGCTCGAGGCATGTGCTCTGTTTGTGTCTCCCTGGTGGCAAGATGTGGTTGTTCTGAGGCGATTGTGCAAGATACCCTGTGAGACAAGACCGACAATAACGATTTAAGTTCTTCTCAACTAGTGGCACGCCAAGATCTGCACCGGAGATCTACGGGACTAGAACCGAGTCCGCCTTCGGCAATCGAGCCCGATCATCAAGTGTTCCATCTCAGCCGACAAGACCACCGCCAGGAACCCGAAGCAGCCCAGAGTACCACTCCAAGGCCACCGACAAGACCTTCGACATGCGTCGCCATACTCGAAGCCACTTCGCGGACCCGGCGACCACACATGCGACAAGACCTTCGTCCCGGATGCGAAGTCGAGAACCCGAACGCCAAGATTGCCGATGCGAATACGCCAAGATCGCCTACCCCGGACACCGTGCGACAAGATCTACTTCACGGAGCTGAAGACCCCGGTAACCGATCCACTCAAGTTCGCCATCGACGACAAGATCTACTCTGTTGACCTAGAACGATCCCGCCGAGACCGATTCCGTCGAACCCTGAACCCTGAGACCGACCCCGAACCCCCGGAACCGAGATCTGCCGAACCCTAATGTGTGACTCTTTCTCCCGAGCCCTATTTTATAAATGCCATCTATATAAATTGTTGCATATTAAATTGCCATACTTGCATGCATATTTGTCTATGGTTTGGGGGCCTTATGCCGAGTCACCTCATAATTAAATATGGGGCCCATATGCGGACAAATCTAGTCTCATATTGGTTCCATTAAAATTTGTGCATCGAACCGGTACTATATTTTGCCATGTTAATACAATATTTAAATTGCGGGGTATCTAAATAACTGGAACCGTTTAATTAATTGTCGGGACCCCGGTTCCGCTTAATATTGCCTAATTGCATCGCATCCTTGCCATGTCATACATCATGCATGCATCATGCCCGATCTTTTGCCGTAGTATTAAATAGTGCATCCGGTGTTTATTCTAGTGTTTTGCTTCTTCGCGGATAAGGCCGTTGAGTTGATGTGGGCTTCGCCCCGATCTTCGGTTGAACCTTCGTCAATGTTTTCAGGCGAGCATCTCCCCCCTTTCTACCTATCTTACTTTTATAGTATTTATTCCCTCCTGTTGATCTATTGCTATCTGTGTTGCGTTGCTCTAGTTTCCGTACCCGTGATTTCCTTGCAGCCTTATATTGCCTTGGCCACATCCTATTACCTGTTGTTTTGTAGATAGCTGGACTTGCGCGTCGTAGTCGCTTGCTCGAGTGCTGTTGCATGTCGTCAAGTACCACAGTTGTTGGAGTATTGCCGCATGTTTAATGTTGGAGATGATCATGGCTTTAATTATTGTTCACTTTAATTACTGTTTAACAACTAAAATTGAAGTAAGTAAGCAGAGGCATAAGTGGGCAATAGATGTTATTTGGTTGTTAACCATCCACTTGTGTCTCGTAGGACCCCGAGTACTTGATACCTGTTCCTTGAATATTCGCGCTATCCACATCCGGGAGGATTATGGGACCCCCCTGAGCCAGAGCTTGATTCATTCTTATTTCTTGGGGCCACAAACTAGTTTGAGGTTTTATTTACTATCCTGTACTTATGCCATGCTTTACTGCTTTATTTACGATTGTGCAAGGAGCACACTGTACTGTTTAGGATCGTGACCCGTTTACGCGGTATCGACAAGCCCAGTTTTGGGTTCCCAGTCGCTTACAGCCGGCCCCACAAACCTTGAGTCCGTCTCGGAGTCAGCTAGCTTCGTTGCGTGTGTACTCAACGGGGTGGCCCCCGGAAATATTTCTGAATCTTGTGATTGCTTTGTCGTGAAGGCCTCGTTGGGTTTTGATTTGGTTTTTCCGAGGTTGATCGAGTGTGTGTTGCTATTTGTGCACCCCTGCAGGGTAAAACTTTCTGAAAGCCGTGTCCGCGGTTATGGACGACTTGGAGCACAGTATCTCGATCATAGACAACTATAACTAAAGTAGTGCTATAAATTTGACTTTATAATGACTAGTAATCAGCCTCACTATAATGGAATGGCTAAATAAAACTGCCAACAATTGCTTGTTTGGGTTGTCGCTTGCGACCATTGTACCTGACTAGTAAGTATTGCAACTACAACGGAATGGCTAAATAAAAGTACCAACAACTGCTGGGTTTTGGGATATCTCATGCTAATTGTATTTGACTAGTAAGTGTCGCAACTACAACGGAATGGTTAACTAAAAGTGCCCACTGCTTAATTTATCAGGATGATTACCTATACCTGACTAGTAATTGTTGTAACGATAACTGAATAAATAAAACTGCCAACTGTGTGAGTTCCTCGGATGACTTCCTCGTCTGGTCTCGAGGGGGAATATCAGGATGGGTTTGTTTGGTGTTAGAATCAGGTGGGTTCTGAATAGGTCTTTCTTACCCCTCTCTGATAGCCGCCAGTTATGTCGAGTCTCTATAGGTTGTCTAGTGCATGCTGCCGTTGCCGCTTCAGTCCACCATACCTATGTAGGCGAGGACCGCCGAATTCTAGTCTCGCCGTGTACTGGCCTTAGTACTGACCGCTCTCTCTTTTTCCTTTGCCCTTTGTCGGCACCCCTTTTTGTTTTAGCAGGTTTTGAGATCGACGTCGTTAGCAGGGTTACCCTTCCGGCTTGGCCTGGGCAGGGTTATGGACGCCATTGGTTATTCTTCAGGGCTCTTAGCCCCATTTGCATCTTGTCCGTAGTCGGACGCTCTATCATTTTCAAGGTGATTTGGATCTTTGTATTGTATATCTGTATTCCTGACTCATTGAGTCGCTGTTGTATATATATCTGTTATGTGGGTCCCATCGAGGACTGTTGTGTAATGTTATTACTTCGTTTTCCACCCGCACGAAAGTGCCTGGTGGGCACCTTTGAATCGTTTCTATGCGAGTTTGGCGGGAATCGCTGAAACTTGCATAGGGTCGATTCTGAGGGTGTTACAGAGTGGTACCCAGAGCTCAGCAGTTGCGATACCCCACAAGTCCAGCCTGTAGGATAACCTAGCTAACGGCCGAAGTAGAGTGTCAAAAACTATTTTTGCAAAATCGGTTGGATAGTTCTGATTAGATCTGTTTTTACTCCTTACCCCTCCGCTATTCTCCTCTTACCTCTGCGTGTTTTGAATCCGCTCTCTTCTCTTTCTTTGAGTCCAGGATTTCTCGTGGTTGGGTTTCGTCGTACCTTCAGGGTTTCGCTTCCTCTTCCGGTAACGATGCTTCTACATCTGGTCTTCATGCTATCCGAGGAATCCTTCGTCTGTGGTACCATTCTTTGTTCCTTGTTGTGCCTTCAGGTGTTTTCCTACGCGACGACATCATCTACGCCAGATCCGATGCCGAGTCTGCATCACTCCTTTGTTTCTGAACCTCGTTTGTCGAGATCTTCAGTCTAATTCCGAGAGTTGGTTGCATAATCCGCCTATTCGTGTGCAGAGTAATGGTTTGGGTGCGCGATGGACTGATCACCATCCGACTACTCTTATCATTCGCTCTTGTACATCGAATCAGTGGATCCAGCGATTTTACTCCGTTCACGAAAGCTAGAGGTGGCTTTATTTGTGGATACCTCTACCTTCGCCCTTTGTTCCCGGAGTGTTCTCTTGACGATCACAGACAGCGATCTCTTGTTAGTGGTGTCGCGAGGAGCTACACGAAGCGAGAAGACGCAGATCGTCGACCTCCCTTCCGGTACCATGAGGCGGATCTCGAGGGCGAGATCCATTGTTAGTGGTGTCGAATTGTGGCATCCCGCAAAACCACTACTAGAAAATCGCTCGGTATTTTGTTTGGTGCATCATCATGACATCATCATGCATCTGTTTGAGAAAACTATTTTTACAAAGGACTATTTTGTTTTTGCAACATCCCCGTCTTAATTCAAATCAAACTTCGGTTGTCCAGATATTTTGTTGTGACTAAATGATTTATAAAGGTTCTTTAAAATAAATGTGTAAAGAAAACCCGAAAAATAAATATCTAGTCCTAAACCAGCCCCCTCTAATTCCTAAAACTACCTAGTCCTAATCTACCCACCAATCACAGCTTGCCATCTCACCATCTCCCCCAATCCCCACTAGGGATGGCAATGGAGCGGGTTTGGAAGGATATACCAAAACCAAATCCAAATCCAGATCCATGAACCTCACTCTAGCCCGCCCACGAAGATATCCATGGGCATAGATATCGCTCCATATCCAAACCCGACGGATATCCATGTATCCATGGATATCCATTGGTTTACACACTATACAATAATCATAACAACATTTAGCATAAGTACGATATAATAGCAATTTTTTACAGCATTTTAGCAGCATTTCAGCAAATATTATATGTATAATAATGTATAGGAATATCAAAGCAACAATATTTTCACCACATAGTACTTAAAATGTGTCAAATATCACATGATAGCATCACAAAGTACATAGATGTCTCATAACAGTCTTAGAGAATGCTTTTTATTACAAGTTTTCAATACAACATCTCATATATTCAATAGATATAGCAATGCAAAGTAGAAAATATTGGGGCCCGTGGCTTGGAAGTTTGGGCCTTCTATTGAGTAAATATTGCATATGTAAAAAAACAATCTCACTAACATGTGGGTCCCACGTGTCAGCCGGGTATCCGCTGGATATTCATGGAGCAAAAACACTACCCATGTCCGCCCCATTAATTAGCGGATATCCGCCCCATGAAATCTGTGGATGTAACTAGGCCTCCATACCCTTGCCCACCGGGTCGGATATCCGTGGATACCCGAATCCATGGATAAAATTGCCATCCTTAATCCCCACCCACCTTGCCACCTCATCAATCCACCAGCTGCCCCTGGCCCCACCTGCAGCGAGCAACCCCTCACATGCACACAGCATCTGCACACAGCCCGCACCCCCTCTCTCTTTCCCCTGGGCCCCACCCCGCGCCAGCCTCACCCCCGGCCCCGCTCCGGCCCCACCACTTCCTCTCCCTCTGCCCCACCCCGCGCCCGGCGCCTTCCTCTCTCTTCCTCCCCGCTCACCCTCGGCCACCTCCCCGCCTTTCTCTCTCTCCCGCCGCCGCCGCCTGGCTCCCCTCCCCGCCGCTCGTTGCTCTCCTTCCCCGGCCCTGCGAGCAGCCGCCGCCGCTCGGGCTCATCGCCGTCGGCCACCGCGTCCCCGACCGCCGTCTTCCAGCCGACGCGCTCTGCCGCTCGACCCCCTGGCGAGCACCTCTCCGGCATGGCCCGCCTCCCCCTCGGTCGGCCTAGCCTTGCCGTCGCCTGGCCCGTGTGCCTTCCCCGAGGCCTCCCCGCCGCCGTTGGGTCCCCTCCTCCGCGCCCTCTTCACCGTCCCCGGCGACGACCCCCTCCTCCCGCCGCTCGGGCTCGCCCCGCCGCCGACGCCGGCCGCCATCCCCGTCGCTCACCTCGCGTCCCGCCTCCCCGTCGCTCGCCTCCGACCCCGGCGCCACGTCTGGCCGCCTCTGCGCCAGCGCCTCCCGCCTCCTCGCCGTTCGCGGACGCCGCGCCGTCGCCAGGGATTCGTGCCAACCAAGCCCTGCCGCCGCCGGCTCTGCCTTCTGCAGCGACGCCGCCTCCCTCCGCGTGCTCGAGCCGGCCGCCCTCGCGCTTCCTCGTCGGCGCCCCATCTCCTCCCTCCCCTGGTCTCCTCGAGCCCGCCCGCTGTCCTCCGGCCCGCCCGAGCCTGCGTGGTCGTCATCTCCTTGCCTCCGGTCGTCCTCTGCATCTCCAGGCCGCCGCCGCTCTCCGCTAGCGCCGCCCTCCGCTGGAGTCTCCCGGCAGCGCGGCCGCGTCCTTCCCCGTGCGTGTCTGCGTGTTTAGGGCCAGCTCGAGGCATGTGCTCTGTTTGTGTCTCCCTGGTGGCAAGATGTGGTTGTTCTGAGGCGATTGTGCAAGATACCCTGTGAGACAAGACCGACAATAACGATTTAAGTTCTTCTCAACTAGTGGCACGCCAAGATCTGCACCGGAGATCTACGGGACTAGAACTGAGTCCGCCTTCGGCAATCGAGCCCGATCATCAAGTGTTCCATCTCAGCCGACAAGACCACCGCCAGGAACCCGAAGCAGCCCAGAGTACCACTCCAAGGCCATCGACAAGACCTTCGACATGCGTCGCCATACTCGAAGCCACTTCGCGGACCCGGCGACCACACATGCGACAAGACCTTCGTCCCGGATGCGAAGTCGAGAAACCGAACGCCAAGATTGCCGATGCGAATACGCCAAGATCGCCTACCCCGGACACCGTGCGACAAGATCTACTTCACGGAGCTGAAGACCCCGGTAACCGATCCACTCAAGTTCGCCATCGACGACAAGATCTACTCTGTTGACCTAGAACGATCCCGCCGAGACCGATTCCGTCGAACCCTGAACCCTGAGACCGACCCCGAACCCCCGGAACCGAGATCTGCCGAACCCTAATGTGTGACTCTTTCTCCCGAGCCCTATTTTATAAATGCCATCTATATAAATTGTTGCATATTAAATTGCCATACTTGCATGCATATTTGTCTATGGTTTGGGGGCCTTATGCCGAGTCACCTCATAATTAAATATGGGGCCCATATGCGGACAAATCTAGTCTCATATTGGTTCCATTAAAATTTGTGCATCGAACCGGTACTATATTTTGCCATGTTAATACAATATTTAAATTGCGGGGTATCTAAATAACTGGAACCGTTTAATTAATTGTCGGGACCCCGGTTCCGCTTAATATTGCCTAATTGCATCGCATCCTTGCCATGTCATACATCATGCATGCATCATGCCCGATCTTTTGCCGTAGTATTAAATAGTGCATCCGGTGTTTATTCTAGTGTTTTGCTTCTTCGCGGATAAGGCCGTTGAGTTGATGTGGGCTTCGCCCCGATCTTCGGTTGAACCTTTGTCAATGTTTTCAGGCGAGCATCTCCCCCTTTATACCTACCTTACTTTTATAGTATTTATTCCCTCCTGTTGATCTATTGCTATCTGTGTTGCGTTGCTCTAGTTTCCGTACCCGTGATTTCCTTGCAGCCTTATATTGCCTTGGCCACATCCTATTACCTGTTGTTTGGTAGATAGCTGGACTTGCGCGTCGTAGTCGCTTGCTCGAGTGCTGTTGCATGTCGTCAAGTACCACAGTTGTTGGAGTATTGCCGCATGTTTAATGTTAGAGATGATCATGGCTTTAATTATTGTTCACTTTAATTACTGTTTAACAACTAAAATTGAAGTAAGTAAGCAGAGGCACAGGTGGGCAATAGATGTTATTTGGTTGGTAACCGTCCACTTGTGTCCCGTAGGACCCCGAGTACTTGATACCTGTTCCTTGAATATTCGCGCTATCCACATCCGGGAGGATTATGGGACCCCCCTGAGCCAGAGCTTGATTCATTCTTATTTCTTGGGGCCACAAACTAGTTTGAGGTTTTATTTACTATCCTGTACTTATGCCATGCTTTACTGCTTTATTTACGATTGTGTGAGGAGCACACTGTACTGTTTAGGATCGTGACCCGTTTACGCGGTATCGACAAGCCCAGTTTTGGGTTCCCAGTCGCTTACAGCCGGCCCCACAAACCTTGAGACCGTCTCGGAGTCAGCTAGCTTCGTTGCGGGTGTACTCAACGGGGTGGCCCCCGGAAATATTTCTGAATCTTGTGATTGCTTTGTCGTGAAGGCCTCGTTGGGTTTTGATTTGGTTTTTCCGAGGTTGATCGAGTGTGTGTTGCTATTTGTGCACCCCTACAGGGTAAAACTTTCTGAAAGCCGTGTCCGCGGTTATGGACGACTTGGAGCACAGTATCTCGATCATAGACAACTATAACTAAAGTAGTGCTATAAATTTGACTTTATAATGATTAGTAATCAGCCTCACTATAATGGAATGGCTAAATAAAACTGCCAACAATTGCTTGTTTGGGTTGTCGCTTGCGACCATTGTACCTGACTAGTAAGTATTGCAACTACAACGGAATGGCTAAATAAAAGTACCAACAACTGCTGGGTTTTGGGATATCTCATGCTAATTGTATTTGACTAGTAAGTGTCGCAACTACAACGGAATGGTTAACTAAAAGTGCCCACTGCTTAATTTATCAGGATGATTACCTATACCTGACTAGTAATTGCTGTAACGATAACTGAATAAATAAAACTGCCAACTGTGTGAGTTCCTCGGATGACTTCCTCGTCTGGTCTCGAGGGGGAATATCAGGATGGGTTTGTTTGGTGTTAGAATCAGGTGGGTTCCGAATAGGTCTTTCTTACCCCTCTCTGATAGCCGCCAGTTATGTCGAGTCTCTATAGGTTGTCTAGTGCATGCTGCCGCTGCCGCTTTAGTCCACCATACCTATGTGTAGGCGAGGACCGCCGAATTCTAGTCTCGCCGTGTACTGGCCTCAGTACTGACCGCTCTCTCTTTTTCCTTTGCCCTTTGTCGGCACCCCTTTTTGTTTTAGCAGGTTTTGAGATCGACGTCGTTAGCAAGGTTACCCTTCCGTCTTGGCCTGGGCAGGGTTATGGACGCCATTGGTTATTCTTCAGGGCTCTTAGCCCCATTTGCATCTTGTCCGTAGTCGGACGCTCTATCATTTTCAAGGTGATTTGGATCTTTGTATTGTATATCTATATTCCTGACTCATTGAGTCGCTGTTGTATATATATCTGTTCTGTGGGTCCCATCGAGGACTGTTGTGTAATGTTATTACTTCGTTTTCCACCCGCACGAAAGTGCCTGGTGGGCACCTTTGAATCGTTTCTATGCGAGTTTGGCGGGAATCGCTGAAACTTGCATAGGGTCGATTCTGAGGGTGTTACAATCGATCTCAAGTGGATTGCTCAAGGCAAAGGTATAATATTGATAGGTTTTCCCTTTTGCCGGTCTCATGTTTATTGGGAGACCGGGTTTAGGATAGATAACCGTACTATCAAGAGGGGCTCTCGAATGAGTAACTCGGTCACATCGTTCGGAGAGAGCTCAAACCTTTGCATACTTGCATCATCATATTTGGTTGTTATTTGGTCTTATCCATGTGAGGATATAGAGATTGTGGTAATCTCCATAACAAGCTCTAGTTCATCAAAAACGGATTTCCCTTTTATATCTTATTGCGTTTCGATCTTGGAGGTTTTACCGATTTGTATTTTAGAGATAGGTAAAACCTTCCATTATTCGGTTCTTACTCATGTGAGGATTTAGAGCTTGTGTTAATCTCCATGACAAGCTCTAGTTCATCGAAAACGGATTTCATATGCATTTTCTATTACGTTTTTTATGTTGGAGGTTTTATCGGTTCGTCTTTTTAATAGAGGTTAAACCTTTCGTCATTTGGATCTATCCTCCCTTGCTGGACTATAATGTTTCTTTGCATGATCTTTTAGAGCTTGTTGTCCTCTTCGAAACGAGCCCAAGATCATCAAAATCAGAGTCCGGATGCAAACGTTATGGCCGTTTTTATTCAGGGATGACCGGTAGTACCAGACGAGGGTCCGGTAGTACCGGAGATCCGATAGTACCGCCCCTTAGTACCGGTTGGTACAGAATAAGGTGCGTTTGGCGACCTGGGATACCTAGGGAATGTCCGGCAGTACCGGGAATGTCCGGTAGTACCGGGATTCGCGTTTTTTGGCTTCAACGATTGGATTTTGGGGGGACCTATTTAAGGGGCCTTGTTCCCCAATGGTTCCCCAACTATTCTTGCAAAAGTTTTACCCTCCATTGTTGACCTTATTGAGCTTGCTCCCTCTCAATCCCTCCTATGATTCTTGCATATTCTTGAGGGATTTGAAAGAGGAGATCTAGATTTACAATCCCACCAATCAATCTCTCCTCTAAGTGAGGGGAACATATTGGGATCTAGATCTTGGAGTCTTTTGTGGATTTCCTCCATTGTTCTTCCTCTCTTATTCCCCCATAAGCTTTTGTAACCTTGGTGGAATTTGGGAGAGAAGGATTTGAACACCTTTGTGGTGTTCTTGCCATTTGCATTCGGTGCATCTGTTTGAGTTCTCTCCGGAGGATTTGGTGAGTGAAAGTTGAGAATCTTTTTACTCTTGGGTTCTTGGAACCCTAGACGATTTGTTGTGTTGCAGGTTGAGGCCTTGGTGATGTTTGTTGGGAGCCTTCAATTAAGTTGTGGAGAAGTGCCCCAACCTTGTGGCCTTTGTGGCATTTTTTGGAAGCCTCCAATTAAGTTGTGGAGAAGTGCCCCAACCTTGTGAGAGGTTCCGGTTGCCACCGACAAGTGCACCGATAGTGGAAGCATGGATCGATCCCGTTAGGGTGAGATTCACCGGAGAATAAGGGAGGCCTTTGTGGCGTAGGTGGTTAGATACCACCCCCTCTCCAAACGAGACGTACTCCATGTTGGGAGGAACTCGGTAAAATATCATCGTCCCCGCGTGCCTCGGTTATCTCTATACCCGAGCTCTTACTTATGCACTTTACTTTGTGATAGCCTTCGTGCTTGAAGTATATATCTTGCTATCACATAGTTGTTTGTTTTGCTTAGCATAAGTTTTTGGTGCACATAGGTGAATCCTAGATTGTTTAGGTTTTGTGCTTGACAAAGTAAACGCTAGTTTAATTCCACCTTTGTCGAGCCATTCTCGGAAAAGTTTTAATCGCCTATTCACCCCCCTCTAGGCGACATATGTATCCTTTCACTTTTCATGTCCAAAATTTCACTCTCAAGTGGTTAGAGCACTGCAGTCGCTGCTATTCCATCCTCGGTACCCTTTATCATGTCAAAGGTCGTGTGCTCGCACATGATATAGAGAGGAGGGGTTTATTGAAGGGGCATATGTCAGCGGTGTAAAGGACGACTGTGGTGGACAATACACTTTGCCAAAAACTTGGGAAAATCAAATATCTACTGCAATAAATTGGTAGTTTCATCGCCCCTCGCTCCTTCGTCCATGCATCTTGAGTCGTACAATGCAATTAATAGATCGTATCACATAGAAGACCATTGTTGCATCCCTACCTCGGTCTCTCTATCAATTGTTTCCCACATTATATACAACTTGTCTCATGGTGCACGCTACAGACACATGTCATAATGTAGGTTGCATGAAACTTCTTCATGGTTTGCATAAGCCGGGAAAATGGGGAGGATGGACGAGTTTAGGTAACCAAAGGGTCAATGAGCTCATTGGACGCGTAACTTGTTGAAGTCTCATGGGCCAAAATGTTGAATGGGCCATAGGGAAGATGTTTACATAGGACCAAGCATGGATCAAATCAAAATGGAGACTTTTTTTGTGTGGGGCGGGAATGAGGGGGAGCTCCTATACGCCACCCTTAGGGCTTGTTTGGATGTACCGGGATTTTTATCCCGGCCAAGAATTCACGAAAACCGTTTAAATTACCGAAATTTTGTTTCCCATCTCCCTACTAGTGGATTTATTACCTCGGGAAAACAATTTTCAAATCTAAGTATTTTAAAAAATGAAGCATATTTCGGATCTGAACAAATTTTAAATATGAATAATTTTCAAATCTAAATAATTTAAAATTTATGCATTTTTCTAAAAATTTAAAAGGTAAAGAGAAAAAGAAGATAAGAAAATGGAAAAGGAAAGAACAAATAAAAGAAACCGGACGGCTATTCGGGTAGGCCCAATTGCCCGCTGCGGCTCAAAATAGGGTGCACGACAAACATACATTGCCATACATACAAAAATTAATGCTCTATTAAACAACATAAGAACAAACAATTTCTTTCTAGGTCACACTATTGTTTGTGGCCATGTAACGATTCCGTCTGTAATAAATTGATGAAGTAACAATGTGGTCTATTGTTCAATATGATACCCATTAGGTTAGCCATATTGACTGATCAAAGCATGTTTCCTACTAATGATTATGTAAATACATGTTTGTTCCTTCCATGTGTTAACTACAATGATCAAGTGGAATATATTGGTCTGTCCCTTACTGTCAGGGTCAGTTTTTTCTTTTTGATAAATCGTCTGTTAGCTACCAGAGCTGTCAGAGTACGATTTGTATTCCCAAAATGTTAGAGCTGTCCCGTGTATATCCTCTAGGCTGCAGTTGTGTTTCGGCATCTTAGCTCTCTCTCAAAAGTCTAAAGTAGCTACTGTTGTGGAAGCACCTTAGTCCTTGGGCTTCAACAAACTGGAATCGCAGGCCACGATCTTCAGCTTGCCGATTTTCTGTGTCACCTCCTCGTTCCTGAACGTCACGTCTCTCAGGTTGAAAGTCCAGACATGGTCGCAGTTATTGTAGCAGCGCAGGTGGCCCTGCCAAGACAAGAGGGAGACCCATCATGTACAATCGATTATTGGATGGAAATATGAACATTGACTCTGAATTTTGTAGGCTTAGTAAATGCTGTAAACACGGGGCAACTAGCTTAAACACCGTGTAGCTGAGAGATGAGGATTCAGAAGCTAGTCCTGGTAGAGAGTGGGGCATTCTGAATTTTGACTGGAATTACTAGGGAGAACAACTTGAGTGAAGCTATAGCCATGTGGAAGTAAGTACTTCATCAGTAATAAAATATTCCCTCTGATCTAAATTAATAAACTTAGATTTGACTAAATAGGTACAGATACATTCGAATTTAGACAAATCTAAGTCCATTAGTTTGAATCGGAGGAGTAACATAATCTAGAGGCATGGCCATGCTGAAAATAGGAGTGCTGTTTCTGGAATTGTTCCTGGTTCGAAGGTACTGTTTCTTTATCAGATATATTCACTTAATTTGCAGAAATCTGATCCTAAAGTAAGTAGTAATAAATATTACTCCCTCCGACTCATATTACTTGTCAATGAAGTAGATCTATCTAGCATTAAAACAAGTCTAGATACATCCATTTAAACGACAAGTAATATGGATCGGAGGGAGTATTCCATTTATTTACATGTAAAGTAAGGCACGGAAAATCCAGAAGCGTGCAACAGCTTAATCTGCATCTACACGCTACACTGACTGGTAGTAAAGCAAGTTCAGGTTTCTTGCCCAGAGAAGCCTGTCTCCAACCAGAGACAGCGTTTTGGTATCGTACCTTGAAGACGGCCCTGCTCGTCACCTTCTTCTCCAGCGCCGCGCTCATGGACTAGAAACAGCGCGAGCTGATCAAGAATTCAAGGCAACGGGACTCATAAAAGTTAGCGCCCGAAGGAACGCACGTACCTCGTCGAACTGCAGGAGGACCCGGATGGCAAGGTCGGGGCTGAGCGCGCCGCTGAAGACCATCTCGTCCAGCGTCTCCGTCAGCCTCATGCCGATCTCGGACCGCCGGTACATCTCGAACGCGGCGGCCATCCCTGGTCCCTGATCCCTTTCCTGCCACTGCACGGTATAAGAGATTCAGAGTTGAGAACGGCAAGAACAGTTTCAGCAAACCGATCGGACGCACGGATTTGGACGATATTTCACGAATCAGATTTTTCTAAAGCCAACTGAACTTCGCTCCGCCCTGCTGAAATCGATCAACCCGTCGCCTCAACTCGCCGGCGTCCGTACGGCCCCGATCCCCAAAACAGACGCATCACGCCACCCGCCGGCGTGGCGGCCGGGTTCCCCCACCTCCCTCCCGCGGCAACAAAAAAAAAACCCACCGCCTAAAAAGCGCGCGAATCGAACCGCGGGGAGGCAGGCAGGCTCTTACCGCGTGCGCGCGCCGGCGGTCTGTGCGGGTGCCGGAGTGCAAGGCGGTTCGGATCTGCGACGGCGAACGAGCGAGCGAGGACTCGAATTCAGGAAGGGAGCGGAGAAATTCGAATCGGGGTGGTTATATACGGACGAGGTGCTGGGGGTATATATAGGCGGAGGCGGTTGGCGTTGACGATTTTCTTTGCCGCCTCGGTGTGGGCTCTAATCTATGTCGGTCGTTTTGCCACGAGTACAGCCGCGGACTGGTCGCCACGTCGGCTGGATCATCAACTCGTAATGCCACGTCAGCCTCCCCCGAGCTGTTGCATTCATCCGTGTTTAGATGGATTGCCGAACTCTTCAGATAGCTGGCCAAACTCGTGCAATTTGATTAAATCGAGAAGAATGCGACATAATTAAACTAATCTCGTCCTTTCACTAATGTATGATATTTTGATAGAATCGAACCTAAATAATAAAATACTAGTTGAATACACGTGCGTTGCCACGGCTATTAAAAATCGATGTCACGCATAAACATAAAATGCACACAAATACTAATCAGATATTCCTTTAAAATGTATTTCTCTTGTTCTTTCTTTCATGTGTCGCCTCCTCTTGACAGACCCCATTTCTCTACCGTCCCAACCCGATTGCTTCCTCTGTTCCTCCGCACTGGAGAGCCAGCCTCTCGATATTGAGCACGGATTGCGTTGGTTGATCGTGGTCATGGTGTGCGGCGTGATGTCGATCATCTCATTGCCTTTTGTTCATGTCATCATCATGATAGCAGACTAACAAGACGTTCACCGGGTAGCTGCAGGTCTCCGTTGCTCGTAGTCAGATCTCGAGGACCGGCGAGGTCATCCATGGGGTCGTGGGATATCCCGTGGAGGGCGATTGCGAGTAACCGGTGAGGTCTCGGGAAGCTCCACGACACTCCTCCTTTTAGCGCCGAAACTTTCGGATGTAAATTGTTAGCAAAATCTACAAAATTGATTGACCTGTGTAAGCAGAATCTAACCAAAAAGATTCAGCACAACTTTCCAGATGCATATAATAATAATTATATAATTCATATAATAGTTTCGAAGTTCTTCTCTTATTTTTGGGGGAAGTAAAAAACAGGCAAAAGATTAAAAAAGAAAAATATTACAAAACCAGCTAGGCAGCTGGCCCAGCCAGTCCCAAGCTGTACAAAAAAATTATAACTAAATTTACCTTTAGCAAGAATATATTCTCGATCTGGGAGTGGGACACAAAAATGTCTCTAGAGTAGACTTGTTTTGTTTTTTTATCAAACAAGCAATTTGATCTACATAACGTTCATGCAGGTGTCCAATTCTTCAGCAATCTAGACACGATCCAAAAATCAGTACTAAGAATATACCAAACAAATTGATTCATTAAACAGTCTCCAGCCTCAAAAAGGTCGAGGATTTTTTTGACGCAAAGGACAGTGGGAAAGGCCCCCGCTGCATCATTTTTCATATATAATAGAGGGGATGGTAATTACAATGGGAGGAAAGTATCTAAAAGAGAAAAATACAAATTACAATAGTTCAAGCCAGCTCTGCATGCCCTCTTTAAGACTTGGTTTAATTCTATGTCTAATGTCTTGAACCTCCTTCTTGAAAGTATTATAATAGCTCTCCGAACTCCTCTGAAAATTCTCAAAAATGATATTATTCTTGTGTATCCATATGCTTCAGCAACCATTAATCATAGCAATCTTAAAGAAAGGGTTGGCAGATCTGTTGTTTGCATCAAGTATCATCTCAATGAACTCCATATCGGTATTCTATTCTTCTCCTAATCTCCACCAGAAGTTTTGGCTAAAGTCGCAAGAGAAAAATAAATGAAGCATGGTCTCCTTTGTATTTTCCTCACATAGAACGCATGAGGATGATTCCACATGGAAATTTTTTCTTTGCATCAAGTCCTTGGTGTTAATTCTGTCCTGAATCATGAGCCAAAAGAAAAATTTATGCTTAGGCAAGCATGGAGATTGCCAGATCCATTTGAAAGGGGTAGGTGCATCAGGGGCTTTGGTCAGAGCCATATAGACTTTTTTGGTTGAGTATTTCTCATTGTTCCAAGGGAAACACCATGTGTCCCCTTGATTATTATTCGACGAAATCTCCAGAATCTGGGATAGAACAGTGAGTTGATCATTAGTCGTTCCAGTTAGAGGGAGCTGGAACAAATTATATATCTCATCTTCTCTGTTCTCCCTTTCTTTGTTCAGAGTAATCATTTTGTTTTTTGCAAAAGAATGGAGTTCAGGGAACATGTTAGCTAGAGGTGTATTATGCCAGCAGTCTTTCCAGAAGAGAATAGTGATTCCATTTCCTGCTTTGCATGAGATTAGCTGGTCAAACTCTTCCTGATACTGTAAGCAGCTCTTCCACCAAAATGACCCTATTTTATTTTGATTTTTTGGTATTGCACCACTCTGATAATATGCCTTCCATAGTAACTGAACCCATGGGATGTCATGACAGTTATAGAATTTGTAAAGGTTCTTGATTAGGAGGGCCTTGTTTTGCTCTCTCAAGTTTAGAATACCAAGTCCTCCAGCATCCTTGCTCTGGCAGCATTTTTCCCATTGCACTAAGCATCTGCCATGCTTCACAATGTCCTTTCCATGCCATAGAAATGTTCTAGATGATTTGTCCATGTGGTCAATGAGGGAGAAGTGGATTCTAAGGGAGCACATGATGTAGTTTGGCATAGAATTAATGATAGATTTAATAACAATCACCCTTGAGCAATGAGAGAGGAGGTTGGATAAACCAGCTAGTCGCCTATCCATCTTACTCACCGATGGAGTCAGATCCTCAATTATGGGTTTAGTGGTGCCCATTGGTAGTCCAAGATAGGTAAATGGCATTGACTCAGTTCTGCACCCAAAGTAGTTAGCAAGCTGTTGACATCTATTGTTAGAGATATTGACAGGGACCATTGAGGATTTGTGGAAGTACTAAAGTACCAAACGGATGTACCAAAGTACCAAAAGGTCGAGGATAGAAACCACCAAAGTACCAAAAGGATGTAAAAGGTTTAGATGGATTGTCGAACTCTTCAGATCCCTTCGGCTGGCCAAACTCATGCAATTTGATTAAACGAGAAGAGTGCGACACAATTAAACTAATATTGTCCTTTCACTAATGTATGATATTTTGATAGATTCAGACTAAAATGAATCGAACCTAAATAATAAAATATATCTAGATACATATTTTTTTAAAAAAACTAGAAGGTCTTATATTACCGAACATAGGTAGTAGTTTTTTTTGAAGAACACACGAGGTGCAAGTCTTCTATAGTACTACCTCTATTTCATATTACTTCGCATGTTAGCTTCAGTCAAGGTCAAACTTCACGAATTTTGAGTCATTATATATAGATAAATATATTAACAATTATAATATCAAATCAATACCAATAGAGAAAAGGTGAAATATACTAGTAGCATATTATATATAATATTATAAATATTTATATTTTATCATATATGTTTGGTAAAATAATATAAAGTTTGACTTTTACTATTCACAACATGCAGAGTAATATGAAACACGGGAGTAAAATAGAAATGTTTAATAACTGAATGGCTACCGCTCAACACATGCCCCTGCAATCCACACTGCGAGCTACGGTTTACAACGTAGTAATCCACTCCCACCATGCTACACGATGATGCCTTGTCTTGCTCAACCTCCAGCCACGAAGGTGATGTGGAGGGACATAGAACCTCAAAACCGCATCACCACCAAGAAGGGACAGCTCATTACCATGAATCTACCTGGCGCGGATCAACATACCACCCACTCTTAAGCGCCTAGAAGAAGTCAGTAAGTGGTTGTAGGGGTTCGTAGCATGAAAAACAAAAAAATTCTATCGCATGAACACACACAAGCCAAGATCTATCTACTAGATTGTAGCAACGAGTCGATAGAGTACTAACTCTCAAATATCCAAAGCGGTTAACGAGAGCAGATTCTCGTGGGTGATATAGTCGTTCACTTGTCGATCTCAAGATCGCGTAGACGATCCTTCCGGTGCCACGTTTCGGCAATGCACCCGCAGTCGGTCACACATTCAATACTTGATGAAGACCTTCCTCTCCCTTGTTCCAGCAGGCAGCGGAGGTTGTAGCTCCCTTCTCGCGATTCCGGCATCATGACGACATGGTGTCGAAAGTAGAGGGGAGATACCGCAGGACTTCGGCTAAGCCGGAGCGGGTATGATGGAGTAGAGGGAGTCCCGACGATCTAAGGTTTAGAGGGCCGATGTTTAGAGGTGGTTGGCAATGATGGCTTAGATATGTAGACCTCGTTGGGAACCCCAAGAGGAAGGTATGATGAGCACAGCAGCAAGTTTCCCTCCGTTATGAAACCAAGGTTATCAAACCAGTAGGAGCAAGGAAACAACTTCAAGGTGTTGCTAACAACTTGGAACCTACACAACACAATTCACAATACTTTGCCCCAACTTACAGTGAGATTGTCAATCTCACTGGTTCGCTGAAAACAAAGGATTAAACGTATAGTGTGAAAGATAGTGATTTCTTGTAGAAAGTAAACGGTAATGGTAAACAGTGGATGGTATATCTATGATAAATAGTGGACTAGAAACAGCGTGAGCTAAAGTCAAGGCAACGGGACTCATAGCAGTTAGCGCCCGAAGGAACACACATACCTCGTCAAACTGCAGGAGGACCCGGATGGTGAGGTCGAGGCTGAGCGCGCCGCAAGACCATCTCGTCCAGCGTTTCCGTCAGCCTCATGCCGATCTTGGACCGCCGGTACATCTCGAAGGCGGCAGCCATCCCTGGTCCCTGATCCCTTTCCGACCATTGCACAGATTCAGAGTTGAGAACGGCAAGAACGGTTTCAGTAAGACGCCCTGTATCGATCGGACACACGGGTTCCGACGATATTTCACGAATCGGATTTTTCTAAAGCCAACTGAACGTCTGCTGAATCGATCAGCACGTCACCTCACCTCGCCGGCGTCCGTACGACCCCAATCCCCGAAACAGAAGCGGCATGCTACCCACCGACACGGTGGCTGGGTTCCCTTACCTCCCTCCCGCGACAACAAAAAAAACCCCACCTCCTAAAAAGCGCGTGAATCGAACCGTGGGGAGGCAGGCAGGCTCTTACCGCGTGCACTCGCCGGCGGTCTGCGTGGGTGCCGGAGGGCGAGGCGGTTCAGATCTGCGACGGCGAGTGGGAGAGCGGGCGAGCGAGGCCTAGAATTCAGGAAGGGAGCAAAGAAATTCGAATTGTGGTGGTTATATACAGACGAGGTGGAGGGGGTATATATAGGCAGAGGAGGTTGGCGGTGTTGATTTTCTTTACCGTCTATATATCTATGTGGGTCTTTTTTCACACCTGCCAGATGGGGTCAACAACTCAAAATGCCATGTCAGCCTTGTTTTTTTTCAAAGCAGTTGCTTACTTCATCGGTGTTACAGCAAGTCTTCACTACTGTTAAATAAGAACTTTCTTATATGCACACCGCTTATCTCACGCAAACCAATCAGTATCTCACGATTTAGGCCACTAATCTCAAACTAAAGGCTATCATTGATCTAATCGCTCTATGGTGTGAACTTAGCAAATTACAATGATAGACCGTACTCCTTCAATAGAGGAATATTAGCACATAATTCTGATCCCAAAAGGTGAAGCTAAACGAAATAGGCTCCCCTAACACCGTGCATGCCTGCCTTGCGCCATCACCGCGCCAGATGCCGCCCACCAGCACCGTATCTTGCCTGCACTGTGACATTGCAGCACTGCACCACTATGTTGCCTTGTTGCACAATTGCAATTGTAAAACAAGTTTCAATAGTAGTGCTTAATTGCGAACAAAGTGTACCACGTGACCTTCTACTGCATGTGTATAGATATTTTAATGATCTGCTCGATGATTAAATCTGGCACATGTTCATATTGTTGTAGGTCATGATGTTATATCGTCTTCCACTCTTAATGAGGAATGTATCACATTTCAGGACATCAGCAACCCCCAATACTAAGGTAATCATCAATAAATACTATCTATTACTTAGGTAATTATTGTGACCCTAAATTCTAACTATAATATATCATAGATATAGGCCACTTTATATCACTTGGGAGTTGGCATATTTTGCTAGAAACCACTTCCAACTTTGACCTAAGTCCGAGTGTTGGTTGGACTCGGAGTCATGATAGGATACTTGGAGGAGTAACTCTAGTAGTGTTTCTCATGCATGAAGAACTTGATGGGAGCAGTGTTTCCACCACTGAGGAGAGGATCACTATAGTTTTTTATGATACCATCAGCCTTGCAGATGGTGATGAGATGACTTGGATTCCGGACAGCGGTGCTACCATACATGCTATATCTCGTAGATAGCTCTTCACCAACTACACAACAGGTGATTTTGGTGTCGTGAAGATGGGAAATAATGATAGAGAAAAAAATCATTGGAAGAGAAGATGTGCACTTGGAGACTGAAAATGGTATGACACTAGTCCTCAAGTCGGCGAGGCATGTTGAGGCCCTTCGGCTCAACATTATCTCGGTTGGATTACTTGATGGAGATGGGTACTTGAGCAGATTTGGAAATGCACAGTACAGGATCACCAAAGGGAACTTGGTTGTTGCAAAATGTAACATGATTTTAGTTTTGTATCATGTTCATGCTAAGTTTTCTGCTGCTTGTGTCAATGCATTGCAGAAAGATGATGCATGTGCCTTATGGCACAAGAGACTTGGGCACATGAGTGAGAAGGGGATGATGGTGCTAGTGAAGAAAAATCTGTTGAAAGGTGTGAAAGGTGTTCACATCAAGAAATGTTCAGATTGTCTAGCGAGAAAGCAACACAGAGTTGCATTCAAGAGTCAACCTCCTCACAAGAAGCTCGAGTTACTATACTTGATACATTCCGATGTTTGAAAAATGTCAGTGAGGTCAATGGGTGGAGCAAAGTACTTTGTCACATTTATTGATGACTTTTCCACGAAGGTTTGGGTCTATGTTTTGAAGAACAAACATCAAGTACTAAGTGTATTCAAGAAATTCCAAGTCTTAGTTGAGAGAGAAACTGAGAAGAATATCAAGTGCATTCACACTGATAATAGGGGAAAGTATATTGGCACATTGGATGCCTATTGCAAGGAGCATGGAATTAGGCACAATACTCCTCCGAAGACACCACAGCTGAACGGTCTTGCTGAGAGGATGAACAGGGTAATTGTTGAGAGAGTTAGATGCTTGCTATCGAGTGCAAAGATGCCTAAACATTATTGGGATGAGGCTTTGTCGACTGCAGTTTATCTTATTAATCTCTCACCGAGTTATCCATTGCAGGGAGATGTTCCAACCCAGGTCTTTTATGACAATGACGTCTCGTATGAGCACCTTAAGGTTTTTGGGTGCAAGGCCTTTGTTCATATCCCTTAAGATGAAAGGTCAAAGCTTGATTCAAAGACACGACAGTGTATATTTCTTGGCTATGGAGGTGATCAGTTCGACTATAAGTTGTATGATCCAATAGCAAGAAAGGTCGTGAGAAGTCGTGATGTTGTGTTTGTTGAAGACCAAACAATTGAGGATATTGTGAATACAAAGGTGCATGTTCCGGAGCAAGTTCTGGTACATGTTTCTCCTCAAAATCAACAGCAAGAAAGATCTACTTCTGACCCAGTTCCTGCAGATTCAGCTCAACAAGAAGCTGAAAATGATGATGTAGAAGATGTGCAAGATAATGCACATAGTGGTACATGTGAGGATGCTCCCCAACAACAAGAGTATGATGCTAAAGAAGATGATCATGATCAGCAAGCACCTAAACTAGATAGTCCACCAGCTGCTCCACTCAGACGGTCCAGCAGAGGCCGTGTTCCTTCCACTAGGTACGATTCAGACTAATATGTGGTGTTATTGTCTGATGGTTCAGAACCTGAGTGCTTTCAAGATTCAATAAAACATGGGAACAAGGAGTGGAATAAGGCTATGCAAGAAGAGATGGATTCCTTTCATAAGAATCATATTTATGAGCTGGTGAAGTTGCCCAAGGACAAGAAAGTTCTAAAGAACAAGTGGGTCTACAGAATCAAGGAACAAGAGCATACGTCACATCCAAGGTACAAGGCCAGGCTAGTTGTAAAAGGATTTAGCCAGAGAAAAGGTATTGACTTTGATGAAATATTTTCTCTGGTGGTGAAGATGACATCAATCCGAATGATCCTTGGCATGGCAGCAAGTCTCAACTTGGAGGTTGAGCAAATGGATGTCAAGACAGCTTTCCTTCATGGAGAGTTGGAGGAAGAAATCTACATGGAGCAACCCGAGGAGTTTCTTGTTAAAGGCAAAGAAGACTATGTATGAAAATTGAAGAAAAGTCTCTATGGCCTGAAACAAGCACCAAGACAATGGTACATGAAGTTTGAATCTGTCATGGGGGAGCAAGGCTACACAAGGTGTAGCTTAGACCATTGTGTGTTTATTCAGAGGTTCTCAGGTGATGATTTTATCATGTTATTGCTCTATGTTGATGATATCTTGATTGTTGGTAAGAATGTCTCTAAGATTGCTAGGCTAAAGAAAGAGTTGAGCAAAAGTTTTGCCAAGAAAGACTTGGGTACAACAAAGTCTATTATCGGTGCGAGAATTGAGAGAGACAGAAAACCCAACAAGTTGTACTTGTCTTAAGAGAAATATATTGAGAAGGTACTTCACAAGTTCAAGATGGACAAGGCAAGAGAAGTGAGATGTCCACTCGCAGCTCATTTCAAGTTGAGTAAAAAGCAATGTCCCTCCACTAAACAGATGGAAAAGGAAATGCAAAAAGTTCCTTATGCTTCAGCTGTTGGGAGTTTGATGTATGCTATGGTGTGCACTGATGTCTACGTACTTCTATTCTTGTAGACAGTTGTTGGGTGTCCAAGTGCAGAGGTTTGTAGAACAGCAGCAAGTTTCCCTTAAATGGATTACCCAAGGTTTATCGAACTCAGGGAGGAAGTGGTCAAAGGTATTCCCTCTCAAGCAACCCTGCAATCAAGATACAAAAAGTCTCTTGTGTCCCCAGCACACCCAATACACTTGTCAGGTGTATAGGTGCACTAGTTTGGCGAAAAGATAGTGAAATACAAGTGGTAACGGTGCCATAAAATAGCTTGACGGTGAGGTAAAGACTAAAGCAAGCAAACATGCAACAAATCTAGTAGCAAACGGTGTTTCAATGTTTAGAAACAAGGCCTATGGATCATACTTTCACTAGTGAACACCCTCTCATGTAAATATCCTCTCTTTATGATACTACTCTTAACTACTCGCCGGTTGGACACTCTAATCCATGGTAGGGCTATAACAACACACCTCAAAGTCTGCCTTCCCCAATCTAGATAACCCCACACTGTCACCTTGAGCGCTAGATGGTTCCAACAAACACCACAATTTCATAGAGACATCCAACTCCAAATATAACTCATAATAAATATTCAATCCAGCCAAAGTGCCACACACGGTATGCACGCTGTCACTTTCACACACGTGGGAAAAACATAGATCTATTAAAGCACAAAGAGTATTTATGTAGACTCAAGCCTAAGTGACACCATGACGTGCACGCTGTCACTTTCACACACATGGGGAGAGCAGATATCTAATGAAGCACTTGAATAGCAAGGTAGATCTACTTGATTACAAAGCTCATGACCACAAGATCATGCATAGAGAGAGAGAGATGGACACGTAGCTACCGGTAGAGTCCTTAGCCTCGAGGAAGAACTACTCCCTCCTCATCATGGGAATCAACAACGGTGATGGAGATGGTGATGGAGATCGATGGAGATGGCTCCGGGGGCACTTCCTCGTCTCGGCAGGGTGCCAGAACAGAGACTTTCTATTCCCCGAATCTCCCTTTCGGTTGCGGCGGCGTTGTGGAGGTTTTCGTGGATGTTTCTGGGATGCCCTAGGGTATTTGGGTCGGAGGCTTCTTATAGGCACAGGAATCAAGGTCGGTGGGGGTCCAGGGGGGGCACACCCCCTATGGGCGCCTCCAGGGCTTGCCCACTCCCAGGGGGTGCGGTCACCCTGTGGCCCCCCTCCGGCTCTGCTTCGTGGTTTCATGTTGCTCCGGAAAAATAATGACTTTGGCTTTTGTCCCATCCAATTCTGAGAATATTGATTTTCTGCCTTTCTGGAACCAAAAACAGAAGAAAACATGCAACTAGAACTGTGGTATCTTGTCAATAGGTTAGTTTCAGAAAGTGTATAAAAATACCTCAAAGTGTAGACAAAACATTAGACAAATGATACAAAAACAAGCATGGAGCATCAAAAATTATAGAAACATTTCCGACGTATTAAGCATCCCCAAGATTAACTCCTGCTCGTCCTCGAGTAGGTAAGTGATAAAAAGAATATTTTTTGAGGTGACATGCACCATCAAAACCAAGATCAAAACATTTGCAAGAATTGAAAGCTGGGATCAAAGAACTCTAAACATGTGCATGAAAGATGGAGTTCTTACAGTAAGACGAAGTAACTATGCATGCAACATGAAAGGCTACAAACAAAGATCATGAATAACATGCATTGAAAAACGTTTGTTTGTTTCACATACAAAAATCATGGCATAGTGGCAATCATCTTGTCCCTCATAGAGTAGCAAATATATGCATAGGACACCTTCAAAGTTCATAAGGTGACTAGAAACAAATAGAACAAGAATAAATAATATCACAATATGCATCAATCAATAAGCTTTGGAACACTGCACACAGAATGACAACTAAGATCTCTTAATGGTGCCTCAAGGTAGAAGGTGGATACTCAATATAAAAGTGGAAGAAAGGCCTTTTGTAAAGGGAAGAAGGGATTTCAAGTTTCAAAAAGAGCTTCCAAAATTATGGTACTTGTTATCTTTCAGCCCTCATTGCCCTTATCATAAGCATCTTGAAGTGATTAAGGTTAAAGTGAACAAGGATGGAGTATATGTTTGACGAAGTATAAGTTGGAAATCTCAAGTCCCTTGAATATGAGGGCCACACCTCATGCTACTCAACTTTAGTCACCTGCAAGTTCTTGTCATTGTAAGTATTTGCATATCATAGAGAACTGCCAACGGGGTACTCCTTGCACATGGTACATGAGCTATCCCATAACCAAAATGACAAGGCAAACAGACAATGAGCATCTCAGCGATCTTTTTATTTACTATATGCATAGCTTTTTATTGAGGATGCTTCATAGATAGCTCACTATGGTGATGCTGCAAGTTTCCACCATGATTAGGCATGGCTTAGGCTAGTGGCCCAGGCATTTTTCTAACACAAAATACATACTCCATGGACTTACAAGTTCCCTCTTTATTTCACACCGATGACATCCATAGACAAAAGAGCATGATATCAACTGAGTACAAAGTAAAAGTGCAATGTTGAAAACGTTCCCCGTGACAACACGGTTCTGCTAATTCCAACGTATAAGTGCAAGCATATACAACATAAAAGACACAATGGTTCAAGTTTATTAGGGGCAAAGAATATAAAATGTGCCATCAAGTTTGTGAGGGCTTTAATCACTAAGTTTTCACATAACAAAATACTTTTTAATTGGAAGATAAATGAAAACAAGAATATACTTGGAATGGTGTAACACACCATGCATAGGAATTTATAGTGGACACTTTGGAATAACTTGGTTTCTTGGGAGTTGGAAGCATGAGTAGAGCTTACTCATACAAGTGGAGGCTAGCAAAAGACTGGGAGCAACCAACTAAGAGAGCATAATGGCCATAATCATGCAGAGCAACAAAGCATTACTAATCAAAGCATAGAGTGGTACTACAAGTCAAGGAATAAATGATCATAGAGGCTAATGGTGACTTGTCATAGTCATAACATGGTGTGAGCATGTGCCAAGTCAACCCAAACAAAGCATTAAAGGAGAATACCACAATACTATGCTTTTTGCATGCCAAAACAACACATAATTTATTTCAAGACACACTAAGCAATCCCAGTTGTTTGGAACAAGAAATGTTACAACAATAATTACTAAGAATAAGGTTAAAACAACACCAAGCATGTCGTGATAAAGTCTAAGTCACAGCCAAAGCAAGCTCCCTTTTGTACCACTTAAGCATGAAGCTTTCTACTCTTTCCAACACCAAACAACTTATTTGAAACAACTCACAAAGATAATAACCAATAAAGACCAGTGAGCTTGTCTCACAAATCCACAAAGAAGAACTAAAAAGTTCTAAGATGAAAGTACAAGAAAACTAAGGCTAAACACAGCGCTAGCAACAAAGAACACTCACAAAACAATAAGAGTGAAAAGTAGAGTGTTCTAGGCAATGAAAACAAAGTGTGTCTCTCTTAAAAAGAAGTGTGGTGTAACCAACCAACTTACTCAAGCAAAATAAGCAAACGAAAACCAAAAACAAAAACTAAGACGCTCCAATAACAACATAACAATACATGAAACAATAAAAACGAAGTGTCTAAAAAGACCTGAGATTTTTATTGATGAAGAAGGGGATGCCCAAGGAATCCTCAAGATTTTACGCTTGTACCTCTTGAATATTTCTTGGGGTGACACGGGGTGGTATACCCAAGATTGAGCTTTTGTCCATTCTTCATCTCACTACATCATTCTTTCTCTACACCTGCAAATTTTTCTTTATACAAAACTTCACACAATCTTCATTAGCAACATTAGTGTATTCAAAAGATAAAAGACCTTTGGGTTTAGCTTTAGAACACCAATACTTTCACTAAAAACACAAGCTACTGTAGCAACTCCTTCAACAATCTCAATTTCCCAAAAAGAACCCAAAAAGGAATCAATAAGAAACAAATGCAAATAATGGCAGAAATCTGTCAAAACATACCAGAAGGTAGAAACCATTTTTTTCAAAGACCTTCTGTTACTCAAATAAAAAAGTGTTGAACTAACGAAAGTTAGATAACATACCGGGGGATTTATTCATAAATTTTGAGATCAATCCGAGTTACAGATACTCCTCACGAATTTTTATGGTGGAGGACAGAAATCTGTTTCGGGACAACAACTCCCCAAATCTTACTTCCCTCTCATTAGAGGTTATTTTTAGCACAAAAAGCAAATAAAAAGGATAAGAAGAGTTTATTACAGAAGTAATAACTTCCAAGACTCAAGAAAACTCTTGAGTTATCTCCCAACAAGTACTTTTCTTTAATGCCTTTAAGTTAGGCATGATAGTTTCAAAGATGCTCACATAGGAAATATGAATTGATTTAAAAGAGAGCATCAAGAAGCAAATTCAAAAAGCATTTATGTCTAACCCACTTCCTATGCATAGGAATCTTGTAAAGAAACAAGTCATGAAGCACAAAGCACCAAGCATAGGAAAGCAAAACAAGTGCAACTTTAAGACTTTCAACATAAAGAGGGGAAACTTAATATTATTGAGATGCATAAAACCATGTTTCCCTCTCTCATAATAAATTTAAGTAGCAACATGAACAAAATTAATAATATAACTGTCACATAAAACATTCTTATCATGATCCACATGCACAAAATGATTATTACTCTCCACATAAGCATAGTCATTCTTATTAATCATAATGGGAGCAAATTCAACAAAATAGCTATCATTACTATTCTCATCACCATAATTATCAAATATAGGAGGCATATTGTAATCACAATTAATTTTCTCCTCGATAGTAGGTGGACTGAAAATATCATACTCATCATTGTAATCATCATATATTGGAGGTTTGGTATCATCATAAGAAATAGAATAGCTATCTTCCAAAGCCGGGGAACTAAAAAGATCATTTTCATAAAAACTAGCTTCTCCAAGCTTAGGCGTTTCCATAGAATTAGCAATAATGGTGTCCAAAGAATTCATACTAATAACATTGCTATTAGCATGCAAATAAAGCTCCATAGGTTTCTTAATTTTCTCTTCAAACACTTCATGTCCTAACTCAAGATATATACTATAAAGCTCTCCAATTTTGTTGTTGTTTTCCATTAAGCTTAACTAGTGAAAACAAGAAACAAAAAGACAAAAATGCAGAATCTAAAGGAAATAACTTCAAGCACTCACACCGGAGGATGTGAGTACCTTTTACCTTACCTCCCCGGCAACAGCACCAGAAAAGAGCTTTATGGCTTGCTGTTGCCATGAGGTAACGTGTGTGAGTGCCTTTTACCTTTCCTCCCCGGCAACGACGCCAGAAAAGAGCTGGCGCGTGGTTGAAATGGGAGCTTATTCTTCTTTACCTCCCCGGCAACGGCGCCATAAAAGAGCTTGATGTCTACGCACTTCTATTCTTGTAGACAGTTGTTCGGCCTCCAAGTGCAGAGGTTTGTAGAACACAAGCAAGTTTCCCTTAAGTGGATTACCCAAGGTTTATCAAACTCAGGGAGGAAGTGGTCAAAGGTATTTCCTCTCAAGCAACCCTGCAATCAAGATACAAGAACTCTCTTGTGTCCCCAACACACCCAATACACTTGTCAGGTGTATAGGTGCACTAGTTCGACGAAGAGATAGTGAAATACAGGTGGTAACGGTGCCAGAAAATAGCTTGACAGTGAGGTAAAGACTAAAGCAAGCAAACATGCAACAGATCTAGCAGCAAACAGTGTTTCAATGTTTAGAAACAAGGCCTAGGGATCATACTTTCACTAGTGAACACTCTCTCATATAAATATCCTCTCTTCATGATACTACTCTTAACTACTCTCCGGTTGGACACTCTAATCCATGGTAGGGATATAACAACACACCTCAAAGTCTTCCTTCCCCAATCTAGATAACCCTACACTGTCACCTTGAGCTCTAGATGGTTCCAACAAACACCACAATTTCATAGAGACATCCAACTCCAAATATAACTCATAACAAATATTCAATCTAGCCAAAGTGCCACACACGGTATGCACGCTGTCACTTTTACACACGTGGAGAAAAGCATAGATCTATTAAAGCACAAAGAGTATTTATGTAGACTCAAGCCTAAGTGCCACCATGGCGTGCATGCTGTCACTTTCACACACATGGGGAGAGCAGAGATCTAATGAAGCACTTGAGTAGCAAGGTAGATCTACTTGATTACAAAGCTCATGACCACAAGATCATACATAGAGAGAGAGAGAGATGAACACATAGATACCGGTAGAGACCTTAGCCTCGAGGAAGAACTACTCCCTCCTCATCATGGGAATCATCAACGGTGATGGAGATGGTGATGGAGATCGATGGATATGGCTCCGGGGGCACTTCCCCATCCCGGCAGGGTGCCGGAACAGAGACTTTCTGTTCCCGAATCTCCCTTTCGATGGCGGCGGCGCTGTGGAGGTTTTCGTGGATGTTTCTGGGATGCCCTAGGGTTTTTGGGTCGGAGGATTCTTATAGGCGCAGGAATCAAGGTCGGTGGGGGTCCAGGGGGCCCACACCCCCTATGGGCGCCTCTAGGGCTTGCCCGCGCCTAGGGGGGTGCGGCCACCCTATGCCCCCCCTCCGGCTCTACTTCGTGGTTCTGTGTTGCTCCGGGAAAAAAAATGATTTTGGCTTTTGTCCCGTCCAATTCCGAGAATATTGTTTTTCTGCCTTTCTAAAACCAAAAACAGAAGAAAACATGCAACTGACACTGTGGCATATTGTCAATAGGTTAGTTCCAGAAAGTGTATAAAAATACCTCAAAGTGTAGAGAAAACATAAGACAAATGATACAAAACAAGCATGGAGCATCAAAAATTATAGATACGTTTCTGACGTATCATGCACACAGCCTGACATTGCTCAAGCAGTTAGTACTGTGAGCAGATTTATGTCAAATCCAGGAAAACCACATTTGGAAGCCGTGAAGTGGATTTTCAGGTATCTTCGAGGCAACACTAATATGAAGCTTTCCTTTGGTGGTAGTGAGCCCAAGCTGATTGCATGTTCAGATTCAGACTTAGCTGGAGATGTCAATGAAAGGAAGTCTATTTTAGGTTATTTGATTACCCATTCAAGGGAGCAGTGACATGGCAAAGCAGGTTGCAAAAGTATGTGGCGTTGAATACAACTAAGGCCGAGTTCATCGCAGTAACTGAGGCGAGCAAGGAGCTATTGTGGCTAAAACGATTGGCTTGTGAGCTTAGTTTTTGAGCAAGACAAGTATGTGCTATTTTGTGATAACCAAAGTGCCATTCACCTGAGTAAGAATGCAAGTTTTCATTCGAGGTCGAAGCATATTGATGTTCGCTATCATTGGATTTGAGATGTGCTGAATTCCAACCAAATACAAATTGAAAAGGTGCACAGATGACAATAGAGCTGATATGTTGACCGAGGTGGTGACAAGAGGAAAGCTCGAGTTATGTCGTCGGCTCGCCGGCATGACTGTCGGTTGGCAGTAAGACCCTCCATGATGTCGAGGGGGGGGGGAGTTTTTTGGGCCGTGTCCCTCCACATGGAGGTATGTTGGCAGCCCAAAATCAGCCTGTGAAAGTCCAACATGTTTCAACCGTTGATCGACGTTCGTATCCAACGACTGAGGTGCTCCTTGGAGAGGAGTAGAAAAGAAGACCCTAGCCACCCTTGGTGGATGTGTGTGTGAGACACTCAATTAGAGTGTGAGCGGAGAAAGAGAGAGGAAGAGAGACCACACAAGAACACCACAACCTAGTGAGAAGAGAGGAAGAAGGAGAGATGATTTTTGTCTAGATTTCTGAGTCTGACTAGTCTGTCTTCAAGCTAGTGTTTGGAGGCTCAAATATTCTTGGATTGGCTTCAAACTTGGTGAGCTTATTTCTTGCTTTGAGTACTTCGATCTGGTTAGCTGATTGAGATTTGGGTCACTGTAGCATCAGATTTGGAAGTGGTTTAGTCAGTTCGGACTGCTACAGTTTCAGCACAAAGCAGTTTTGGTAGATGAACAGTTTGGGCAGGCAAATGGTGTCTGATTGGCTGAAATTTGGCATGTATGTTGAGTACTTGTATGTCATCTTGTCTACCAAGTTTGGTGCTGATTGGATCTGCGATTTAAGAGCAGTTTGCTGATTACCGAAGGGGACAGAAAGTGAGATACTCTGCTTTGCTGTAATCTTTCTCTCAAGTGGTTGTAGTTTTTATTGCCGGTTGGCAACGTGATGAGTGTGTTGTATATCTCTAGATGTTCTAGATAAAACTTTATACCTAGGTTGCTCATAGTGAAGCTCGAGTGGACCAGTTGGTCCGCACTCGTGGTTTTTTCCTTCTCATCTTGAGAAGGTTTTTCCATATAAATTCTTATGTCACATGTGCATGTGTTCATTGTTTTATTTCTACTGCATATCTGTTGATTGAAACTATCCTCAGGGTTCACTGCAGCGGTGGGGTTGTGCTTCTTCCCCCAACAACTATTTCTAGAGTCTATGACCGCATTTTTTGATGGACTACATTGATACAGTTTGTGGAATTGGACATATATACAGATTTAAGTTGTAAGCAATATTTCTCATTTTCAGTATTCAGTATGGTCCAGTAGCTATGTTTCAGTGCTTGTATAACTCAGTACTACCAGCTACAAGTATCTAGTTACAAACTGTTATTCTGGACTTTTGGTTGCTGAGCAGATTTGGAGAATATTCTGAACGGATAACAAAGAATAGATCCGAGTGCAGTTTCTCTAGCTTCCATTGCCTAGCCTAAAATTCCAGCTGGAAGCTACAGTTGGACAGAGCGTTGTTCATCCATCCACAGTGAACATATTAAAGAAAAATATTCTCTTAAGTACAAATGAATAAACAGTAGTCCAAAGTCTAAACCGTGACCATCCAGACTGAGTTACCGATGAGAAAATAACTAGACAGCATCACATGTCAGGCTGGCATGTGGGCCCAATCAAATGTCAGTGTCACGCCGGCTGGCGTTATTTTAGATTCCACCAATCGTTGTGGCGACCAAATTATACATTTGCAAATTCACCGTTAATTCACATGCATAGCAATATATGGTCAGATCATTCTGTCAGCACTCGAACGGGTGGTACGGCTAGGGACGGTCCGGTGGAACGCGCCCGGGGTTTAGTCCCACCTGGCTAGTTGAAGGAGGCCGACACCAGCTTATATAGCTGGGCAAACCTCTCCCTTCAGTCGCGGCTTTTAGGCTGAGAGAGGCCTTGGGCCTCCAAATACACTGGTTGAGCGTGGGTTGACCTTTGGATCGCTAACATCTGATATCAGAGCCAGCATACGCACCGCTATTGGGTGTGTGGCGATCTGCATCGCTCCTGTTTAGGAGGATGGGATGTCAGCACTCGAACAAGTGGTACGGCTGGGGACGGTCCGGTGGAACGCGCCCGGGGGTTTAGTCCCACCTGGCTAGTTGAAGGAGGCCGACACCAGCTTATATAGCTGGGCAAACCTCTCCCTTCAGTCGCGGCTTTTGGGCTGAGAGAGACCTTGGGCCTCCAAATACACTGGTTGAGCGTGGGTTAGCCTTTGGGTCGGTAACACATTCTGATCAATCAGAGCAACAAAAGGTTCAGGACTATATTGAGGAGCGAAAGGATACATTAAGGGAGGAGTGACATTCAGGTATGTAAATATGTAATCAATCATCTTGTTTTTTTTAAGATCAATCATCTTGTTTTTGAAACTCGAAATCAAATCATCATTCATCCGTCAACTAATTCCAGAGCCCTCACAAGATCATAATTAAGCCCTCGCAAGAACAAAATTATTCCAGACTCGAAATAGAACATCGATCTACCTACTGCTCCATCACAGACAAATCATCGTGTGTGAAAACCAAAACTAGCCGGAGTCGGATGGATGGCTGTCATGGATCAATTCATCCAAACGCGACCCAAGGCAACAAAAATGCTTCTTCCATGCCACCGTGCGTGGCCGATCAGCTAGGCCTCGATCGAGGTGCTCCTCCTGCCGGCGAACGAGCTCCGGCGGCGCTGCCTGGACTCGTCGGTCCGGAGCGCGGCGACGGTGGCGACGAAGTCCTCCTCGCGGCACGGGATGCGGAGGCCGCCGGCCTGGCCGAAGCCGAACTCCTCGGCGGCGCGCTCCATGAGCGCCCGGAACGCCGGCTGGCAGAGGAGGCTCATGGGCACCACGAACCGGCGCGCCTCCGCGCCCACGTACACCGCGAAGTACCCCTTGGGCACCGTCGTGCCGGCGGCGGTGGCGGCTTCGCCGTCCAGGAGCAGGCCGTTCCTCTCCGGCGACGACGACGACTTCCTCCCGCCCAGCTTCGGCGCCCGGAAGTGCCCCATCATCATCATACTGCCTGCCTGCCGCCTCTTGGGAAAACAAAGATCAAGCCTTTGCCGTGCCAAGAAACGGCGATATGATCAGCAAGGAACTTGAGGGGGAGTGGTTGGTGATGGGTGCGATCTTGGCTCTCCAAGAAGCTGGCGGGGAGGGGATAATTAAGAGGAGGAGGAGGAAGGGGGAGGGATCAAAGCATGTGAGGGGTTGGGGTTCTTGGGCGGGGCAGCATGTGTAGATATACCATGGCGGCTCGGGGTGGGTTGGGCGGGAGGACAAGCAGACGAGAGGGCATTGTTCTTGGGAGTCTTCACAGCTGGAGCCTTGTAGCAAGTGTGCAATTTTGTACTTATAAGCTTGGAAACTAACCCACTGATTGCTACGCGTACGAAATATTGTGTATGCCACATGGCCACGTGTATTGATTGAGTCGCATTCATCAACAGAAACGGACTCATGTTTGAGAAAACACTGGTTTATCTTCTTAACCACATCTCTAAACACCTTACATTGTGGATGTCCTCATGTATCAGCCTTTTCTGGCATGCATGTATAATCTTTTGGTTACAAGAAACATGGCAATTTGGTGTCTAGGGAATGTGCATCATTTTTTTGCAGAATTCAGCCGATGTAATAATAATAATCAACAATAGGTATAAAGAAGACTAAAACTAATAAAGATTACAAATATGTTCTTGGATCACCTAGCGATAACTACACACACTAGCACGAGCCGAAGACACATCGTGGTCCTCATCCCTCCATCACCGGAGTCAAGCAAATCTTGTCGTAGTAGAGCTTGTTATAGTAGACTGATGAGAAGTTATCGTGCTAAGATCCCGAAGAACCAACACACCAGAACAACGACCATCGCCAATGATGACAATCGTAGATCAGAAGAGACTAACTTGAAACTGGATCAAAAAACACGAAAACCGGTCAGATCCTAGGAAACCCACGGGGCAAGTAACTTCATGCACCCTCCGCTAGCGTTAGACGCACCACCAGAGCAAGGATAGGACGAGAGAATTTTATTTTGATTTCAGCACGTAGCCATCGCGAAGAAGACACTGAAAAGCAATCTAGAAACACAAAACCTCCCGCTGACGAGGTGACGTGGTTCGCCACGCCTAGAAGGCCATTAAGACCGTTGAAGACGGGACAAACCGATGACATCTCGCCGGCGAGAGAGAAGGAATCCTAGATGGGTTAGCCGCCGCCTTGGAGTGCCTCTCTTTCTCTCTTGCCTGCCACCTAACCGTTCGGTCTATAAAGGGAATTGTCATCATTTATTACACACGTTTTAGCGTAAACGGTTTAGATTATAGTGTGAATATGTTAATTTGCCAGTAATCGAATACACAAATACTCTCCCCGATCCAAATTAATTAACTTATATGTTGTCTAGATACGGATATATCTATACATATTTTAATATTAGATACATCCATATCTAAATGAACCTGAGTCCATTAGTTAGGATCGAAGGGAGTACACACTTAAGGCCATGTATAATGCACATTGCTTAATGGGGCGCTTACGGAAATAAAGCCAACTTTTCTCAAGCACCAAAGTTTATTTGTAGCACCAGTAATTTTAAAAAAATTGATTTATTTTTCTACCACAATACCCATTCGTTGGTACAGAATATTGCACTATATACATGTCAAAATAGTACGGGGATTATGTAGCGCAAGCGTTCGTCACAACATCTGGACCCTGCTCATTCAGCGATCCGTGTCACGATGATGACAACAACGATGATGTGGCAGTGCATGCCATAGTGCATCTCTTGTGTTGTTAATCTGTAACAATTGGGACGGGTATATTGTGCTAGTGTTACTAATATTCCACCGGCGCTCTGAGCGGCTGTGCTTTGACAGTTTAAACATATATATAGAGAGTCAATGGTTTGTGTTCATATTCCGTGTGCTTTAATAATTCCAGTTAGCAATTTGGTTCCAGGTAGGCTAGCTAGGATGATTCGATTCGATTCGATTCAATATCCACCCATCTTATTCGGCTAAACTTCTTGCTTGAGTCAATTAGCTAGCTATATATCTGCTAGCTGTTTGTTATTCTGTCCTTCAAAGAAGCATGTCCTGGAGCTTCTATTTTATTTTTATAAGAGTCCAGGGATTCATCTTTCAGGGAGAACATGCATGTTTGCGTTTTGAATTCACCGACTAGCAGATTGTATGTGGCCAAACACTAGTTACATGCATACACGTGGTTCCTCAAAAAAAAAAACTGACATATAATTACTAAGTACTAGTACTACCTTAATTAACTATCCTGGAGTCAAATTCACTTTCGAAGCGCATCTTGTGTCACTCTGTGGGAGGTAGAAACCAAGCTATCCTGTGTATTCCCCTGTTTTTGTACTCCCTCCGATTCCACGGTGTGGAACCTTTGATTTGCAGCCCCTACCACAAACCCTAACCTAGATTGCAACAAGGTTCGTTTTTTGGGATCCATGGCAGCATCGACACCCTCGGGCTTCGAAGCTGGGGGCCACCTCTCCCTCTAAACATACACTCCCAGGTATTTGGATTCTTCTCCCCTTAGTTCCCTGCCTGCATGCTCCATTCTTTCTGTAGTCCGGACTGTTTTGATTGATGCAATGAATTAGTGAAAGTTCACCAAACTGAATTTAGGGATTTGACTAGTGCTGGCTGGACCTGCCTTGTTCTGACAATCTGTAGAAAATAAAAGGGCCACGGGAAGTGCTCGATACTACTAGAGTCTAGAATACAATTGGTGGGACCTACCACCAAGGGAGAGACGGAGGAAAAGCTCGTCTGTCCAGGGACGCCTCGTTTCTGTCGCGGCGCCGCCGTTCCGAGCCTGCAGACCACGGCCTACCCTCCTGCTCAGAGTCCAGGGCCTCCAAGTACTCCTTTTTACCCAAAAATTGAACTGTGTTGATTTCCCCATGTACGCCATCCCTGACCCACCTGCTGGATTTCGAGCAGCCTTGAGGGATTTTAGAGGAGAGGCGCTGGATGAGCACTCGTGGCCTGCAGCTGACCTCACTTTTGAATTCCGACCGACAGATCGGCATACAGCAGCATGAAATCCCGCCAAGATTGGGGGCGCGGGGAGGCTGAGTTGGCGGGGAATCGGATGCGGAGAGGCCGCTGGGCTGCGCCGACGAGCGGCACGGCTGAGGGAGGTCCGGGAAGTGCGTTGTGGGGTGGCCGGCGGCGTGGCTGCGTGCGAGAGGAGGGATGCGCTAGGGGATGGGGGGAGGCTGACCCAGGGCGGCGGTTGATTTTTTTTTTCACCGAACGGGTATTTCCACTTCTGCGGTGGCAGGCAGACGGAAAATTTTCTAGCGCTACGAACAGTCCCAATCTTTTTAATATATCCCTTTGACACGTCAATGCAATTAGGAATTATCAAATGATACAGAAACTATGTGCATCAAATTCAATTAGGAACAATATCAGAGAATAGTTTAACATTGCTAATAGTATGTCCTGATTTAAATCAGTATGTTTAAAAGTACAAAACTAGGATAAAAATACATATGCTCCTGAAACTGGAATATATCCCTTTGACACGTCAATGCAATTAGGAATTATCAAATGATACATAAACTATGTGCATCAAATTCAATTAGGAACAATTCCAGAGAATAGTGGGAACTGCACTAGCTTTCATACTCACATTGTTACATTTTTTAATTTGGACTATACTATAGGCTTTCACTCAAATAATTTACACTTTAGCTTATTTGTACTTGTAGTACTACACTGTTCCATTCACATTCAGACTCATGTTTAATGTTTTCATTTATGTTTAATGGTGGCATTGAAAAATCTATCTCCGTCTCTTTTTTCTAATTATAAGGAGCGCAGCTTTGTTCCTCTCTGAATAAAATTCAGACGTTGCGGTTTACTGCAGGATCTGTAAAAGTTAGTGGTAATACAACTTAACTAATTCACGATTTTCTTTCTGTTTTCAGTTGTTTGTCACTTGCAAAGCCCCACTCAGTGATATTGATGTTCTTACTCATGCCCATACATTGTTCAGTCTATTGGGTGTTCAGACTAGCAGTGATGAAAACAGTACCATTTGACTCTGTTAATGCTAGTAAATGCTTACTCGTGGCTATGCATCATCATCTGAGATTATTTGTACTCACTTCGATCGATATTAGTTGACTCAAATTTATCTAGATACTAAAATTTGACTACATACATCCGTATCTAGATGAATCTAAGACAACTAATATGGATTGGAGGGAGTAGTATAATTTTACAGCACGGATAGTAAAGCTTAGCCTTCCTAGGATACATCTGATTATGAAGAAGATAGAGCTTTCGGTGAAGCTCACGTTCCCTAGGAATTTGCTAGGTGGGATTGTTCCAGGAAGCACTCTTGGTGACTACATGATGCTTGGCCTTGGAGACACGGGTCATATATATTCAGCAGTGCAGAGTCACTCCTTTAGAAACTTATAATGGCCGATTACTCCAATGCTGATTGGTTTCTTGGACTCATTCATAATACCAGGGACTCTTTTTTTTGTCGAGATCAGGCTTACATCTTAGGAGAAATTGCTTGAGCTGGTTCTTTGTTGCTCTATGCAGTCCAACCTATTGCGCTCCACGGCTCGACCTCATAGGTCAATAATCATGTTTTATCTTACATGCTAAATCAAACAATGTGGTAATAAAAATTAGAAGATTCATGCATAGTATACAGAAGGCAAACCATCTAAATTGTCAGGTGTAGTGAACCTAACTTTCATGCTTAGACATAGAGATACTTGGTCCTCACTACTGTATGCTTAGTGTGTTTAGGTTTTGTGTTTATTAAATTATATTATTCTATACTTGCGATTTAACAAATCAAATGTACTGATGACTCGCATGACTGCTGGATTACTGTAACAGAGGTGAATGTCCCTTATGATTGGTTGTATATGTCCTATAAAGACTACTGGAAGAGAACATAAACCAATGAAAACGTCTACAAATGCACCAGCTGATCGTGCATAGAAGAAAAACATAGGTAAATCAATCTACGAACCCATAGAACACATTGCTTGCATCAAGCTAGCAGTTTTTATTCACACGAAACAAGAAAATAGGACTTCCAATATCTACAGATATAAGCTCTCAGTCAATGCAAAATACATCGAACTGAACATAATATCACTTTCAAAATACAGCTGTTAATAATCTGTATCTGCTTCTTCCATGGAAATAAGCTCTCAGTCAATGCAACACCATCGGCTCTCCCTTGCGTGTCTTCGCTATCTATTCACCATTTACTTGAGTTGTTCTCCACCGCCCTCCGTCTCGATCGACTTACCATCATACTACATCATCGAAATATGCAAAACTTCATTGTGCATACAAGGGGCGTTTCTATCCGTGAAATTAGTTTAAAACATTATATCAAGTCAATGGTATGTTTTCATACGTGTTCTCCAATAATTTTGCCTAGTTACTTTGATCAGGCTAGCGTAGGGTGCCATGAAGCCATGATGATATACAGTTAATTTTTTATCTGATTTAATATGTTTTTTGACATCGTTTGATTTAATATGTTGAGACATGAATGAGTCTAGCTGTACCTTTTGCTAGCTATTCCATCCTCAAGCAGTTTTGATGTTTCAGTTTCAGTAATCCAGTTATTTTTTCTTCGAAAAGGCCTCTGCCATTTTCTTGTCTTGTGTAGATTGATTTCCACTATGCATTTCGTGGTGTGAGTATATCTCATTGGTTTGCATAAATTTCATAAAAGTATTACTAGTTCGGTTTCTGTGGGAATTGGTTATTTTTGTCTCACAAACAAGAGATGTTTTAAAAGTGAATTTAATACATTTTCGGATGGTAGGCCTTTCAGAAGGAGAAGGGACGCGTAGAAATTAACGTCGAGCTAGTGCGTCAGCGGGCACGATCTAAGAAGATATTACATTCTTCATGGATGAGTTGGATGTGTAATGTGCGGACGAATAGACGCTGCCGGACAAAGTACGGATGGCACGAGGATACAAACAACAAACTATCTATGTTCATACTTGTTCACCAGTGTTTCTGCTTAGTTATTTGGATCAGGCTAGCTAGGGTGCCAGGATGATACAGTTCAATATTTATCTCTTTTTTGACAATCAGTTCAATATTTATCTTATTTAATATGTTGTGGCATGAATGAGTCAATTGGCCAGCTGCATGCACTTTGCTAGCTGTTCGATCTCCAAGCACTTTTTTGAGTGGTATCTCCAAGCATTTTGATGTGTTAGTTTCAGCAATATTTTATTTTTTTCGAAGAAGAATGGCCTGTTCGTGCCTAAACTAAATGTGTAGGAACACATCTTTCAAGAGGGACATGTTTCAGGTTGCTTTAGTGAAATTACTCTCATTTGTAAAATTTATGTGAATCACAGAGAGAACCACAAAACCTCACGGAATGCCTAGTGGGAATTAATCTACACAAAACAAGAAAACACGAAGACGGTGATGCATGGTATTATGTACTCCCTTCGTCCCAAAATATATGTCTTAGATTTTTCAAAAATTAGATGAATCTATATACTAAATAGTGTCTAGATTCATTCAATTTTTGACAAATCTGAGACATGTATTTTGGGACGGAGGGAGTAGTATATATCTTCATTGGCTACAAGAGAGTCCTTTTATTTTTTTAAAGGATCTAAAAAGGAAGGGCGGGCACGTATAAATTATCGATTACCTTACCCGTGCGTTTTGCGGCGACAATGACGACACAGTGGTCGGAACAGCAAGAAACAGTAAGGCTGCCCCAGTGGTAGTATCATAAGGTATATCATGCATGCCACCTTGGTAAAATAATAATATGGCACAACAATTAATAAAGAGAGAAGTGTCAGTGGTATCATAATATGATACGGTATCATATCATATGTAACAAGAAAATTTAATGTTAAATGCATCTTGTACATCAAATTGCATTAAGATTTTACAAATAATTAAATACCATGAGACTATGAGATACAACTAGATGATACTAAGCACTATAGAGATATTATCATACGATAGTATCATATGCATGATACTAGTAATATGATACTCCCACTTATGACCGGCCTAACATCGAAGATGATATATTGTAGTTTTCGTCGTGGATTTGTAAGGGCAAAAGGTACGGTCGAATAATGGCATGAAGTATGGATGCCATTTTTTGGATGGTATCTCAACTTAAACTTGTGCCAAAATAACGGATGCGAAGTTTTTTGTGTTCATATTCCGTGTGCTTTTACGGTTAGCAATTTGGTTCCAGATATATAGGCTAGGATGATTCGATTCGATTCAATATCCATTTTATTCTGTTCAACTCCAACATGATTTTATCACTTAAACACTAGTCACAACGCGAAGTCAAAATGCAACTCTTGACTCGTACAAAATCTTGGATAGAAACTCAATAGGCTCCACCTTCGGAAATATTCTTCACCACCTTGAATTCATCCATGCGCCAAACTTTCATGTACTCGTTACTTGAGTTGGTCCCCATCGCTCTCCGTCTCGATCGACTTACCATCATACTACATCATCGAAATATGCAAAACTTCATTGTGCATATAAGGGGTGTTTCTATTCATGAAATTAGTGTAAAACATTATATCAAGTTAATGGTATGTTTTCATACGTGTTCTCCAATAATTTTGCCTAGTTACTTTGATTAGGCTAGCGTAAGGTGCCAGGAGGCCTAGGATGATATACAGTTAAATTTTTTTCTGATTTAATATGTTTTTTGAGATCATCTAATTTAATATGTTGAGGCATGAATGAGTCTAGCTGTACCGCTATTCGATCCTCAAGCAGTTCCTATGTTTCAGTTTCAGCAATCCGGTTATTTTTTTCTTCGGAAAGGCCTTTGCCATTTTCTTGTCTTATGTAGATTGATTTCCACTATGCATTTCGTGGGGTGAGTATATGTATATCTCATTGGTTTGCATGAATTTCATAAAAGTATTACTAGTTCGGTTTCTATGGGATTGGTTATTTTTCTCTCACAAACAAGAGATGTTTTAAAAGTAAATTTAATATATTTTCGGATGGTAGGCCTGTCGGAAGGAGAAGGGACGCGTAGAAATTACCGTCGAGCTCGTGCATCAGCGGGCACGATCTAAGATATTATATTCTTTATGGATGAGTTGGGAGGGTAATGTGCGGACGAATAGATGCCACCAGACAAAGTACGGCCTATGTTCGTACTTGTTCACCAATGATTCCTCTTAGTTATATGGATCAGGCTAGCTAGGATGCCAGGATGATACAGTTCAATATTTATCTCTTTTTTGACAATCAGTTCAATATTTATCTTATTTAGTATGTTGTGGCATGAATGAGTCAATTGGCCAGCTGCATGCACTTTGCTAGCTGTTCGATCTCCAAGCAATTTTTTTGTTGAATGGTATCTCCAAGCAATTTTAATGTGTTAGTTTCAGCAATCTTTTATTTATTTATTTCGAAGATGAATGGCCCGTTCGTGCATGAACTAAAAGTGCATGAATACATCTTTCAAGAGCAACACGATTTCAGGTTGCTTTAGTGAAATTACTCTCGTATTTGTAAAATTTATGTGAATCAAAGAGAGAACCACAAAACCTCAGGGAATGCCTAGTGGGAATTAATCTACACAAAACAAGAAAACGCCAAGACGGTGATGCATGTATTATGTATATATATCCACATTGTCTACAAGAGAGACCTTTAATTTTTTCGAAGGAGCTGAAAAGGAAGGGCGGCCGCGTAGAAATTATCGATTAGCTCGCTCGGGCGTATTGCGGTGACGGTGATGTCAGAGTGGCCGGAACAGCAAGAACGGTGCGATCGAAAAAAGATATTGTAGTTTTCGTTGTCGATTTATAAGTGCAAAAGGCACGGTCTAATAATGGCATGAAATACTGATGGCATTTTTCTTTGATTGGTTTCTCAAAACTAGCTTCTGCCTCCCTAGTGTGCTTTTCCGGTTAGCAATTTGGTTCTAGATAGGCTAGGAGATGATTCGATTCGATTCAATATTCATCTTATTCTGATTAACTTCTTGTGAAAACGAATGAGTCAATAAGCTAGCTAGCTAGCTGTACTTTGCTAGCTGTTTCAACTTCAGTCATCCGGTCTTTCCGGAGAAGCGCCCATAGCTAAAGTCCAGGAATCCATCTTTCAAGGGCGTTTTAAATTCACCGACTAGCAAAATGTATTTGGCCAGGTACTACTTGCATGTGGTTCCTAAAAAAGAATATTCGAACGTAAGTACCTAAACTATCCTGGGAGAAAAAAGAAGTCCAATTCACCTGGAAACCGAGCTACTATCTTGTTTATGAAATTCGTGTAAAACCAAAAGAGTTTAATATAGTCACTATAGGAATGGATGGATATGCCGACGGCGAGCGCTACGTCGACGGCCAAACGTCGGGGCTGTCAGCGAAGACTGTGACCAGGCCAGCCCCCCAAGCAGCCGTCGGCGGCTTAGCTACTATTTTCCTTTTACCTCATTAATTTTTGAAAAATCATAACTAAATCATTCTAATTTGGAAAAATATAAATAATATATCAAAATTTGCATAAAAATAAGATATATCTATTTACACTCAAATATTACACATTTGTAAATAAAAATTAAGTCAAACATAAAATATTATATATAGTTTAAAACGGACATAAAAAATTCAAAAACAATCCAAACAATGCGAAACCTTCGTGTGGTGTCATATTATGTGACATAGTTAGAGGGAAGATATCAAACTTAGTATATTGATTATGTCTCAAAAAACCTTCACAAAATGCCTATCTCATTCGAGGTTTCCTGGCTTTTGGGTCAAATGACTAATGTTATGGCTAGAATCAATATATAGTTTGTGATAATGTGTCCATATTATACATATATGTGCATCATGGGATGACGCACAATGTTGAAGGAGGAAGTGTTTATTTTTGTCGCGTCAAAAAGCCATTTTCCATTTTCCGAGTGCAAAAACGGGCGTTTTTGTGAAGCAACCACCAAATGACTAATTCAAAATGCTACCACCACTTTTTCCAAAAATAATAGACCACCTTACATGCACAATGTCCTAACAAGGGAATCTCAAACATTTCCGTCAATCCCTGGTAAAAAAGACAAATTCTTGTTGAATCGGTAGAAAGTGGGTCAGATATGAACTACAGGTACATGATTTGATGCTCATAATTTTTTACAAAAATCATTTTTAGGTTCATAATATGCTATTTTATCAGAGATCCACTTCAAATTTATAGAGACTCAGCCCCGAGCTAAGAATCTTCATACACGTCGTTCGACAAAGTTTGACGGTAGTTTAAAACCGCCATAAGAAATTAAAAAACGATCCAAACAATGCGAAACCTTCGGATGGTGTCATATTATGTGACATAGTTAGAAGGAAAAATATCAAACTTGGTATATTTATTATGTCTCAAAAAAATCTTCACAAAATGACATATCTCATTCGAGGTTTCCTGGCTTTCGGGTCAAATGACCAATGTTATGACTAGAATCAATGTATAGTTTGTGATAATGTGTCAATATTGTGCATATGTGTGCATCATGGGATGACGAACAATGTTGCAGGAGGAAGTTTTCCTTTTCGTCGCGCCAAAAATCTATTTTCTATTTTCCGAGTACAAAAAACGGGTGGTTTTGTGAAGCAACCACCAAACGGCTAATTCAAAATTCTACCATCATATTTTTCAAAAATACTAGACCACCTAAATGGAAAATGTCCTAACAGGAGATCTCAAACCATTCTGTCTATCCCTGGTGAAAAAGACAAATATTTCTACCGAATCGTTAGGAAGTGGGTCATATATGAACTATAGGTATCTGATCTGATGCTCATGATTTTTTCCAAAAATCATTTTTAGTTTCACAATATGATATTTTATCAGAGATCCACTTTATGTTTATTGAGGCTCAGCCCCGAGCTAAGAATCTTCATGCCAACCGTTCGACAAAGTTTCACGATAGTTTAAAACGGGCATAAGAAATTCAAAAACGATCCAAACAATGCGAAACCTTCGTGTGGTGTCATATTATGTGATATAGTTAAATATAAAACTTGGTATATTAATTATGTCTTAAAAAAACCCTTCACAAAATGACCTGTCTCATTCGAGGTTTTCTGACTTTCGGGTCAAATGACTAATGTTATAGCTAAAATTAAGGCATAGTTTGTGATAATATGTCCATATTGTGCATACATATGTATAATGGGATGACGAACAATGTTGCAGGATAAAGTTTTTCTTTTCGTCAAGCCAAAAAACCATTTTCCATTTTACGAGTGGAAAAAACGGGCGGTTTTATAAAACAACCACCAAATGGCTAACTCAAAATACTACCACCACATTTTTCAATAATACTATACCATCTTACATGGACAATGTCCTAACAGAGGGATCTCAAACCTTTCCGTCTATCCCTGATGAAAAAGACAAATTCCTGCCGAATCGGTATTAAGTGGGGTCAAATATGAACTATAGGTACATGATCTGATGCTCATGATTTTTTACAAAAATAATTTTAGGTTCACAATATGCTATTTCATCAGAGATCAACTTCAAGTTTAGCGATTCTCAACTCCGAGCTAAAAATCTTTATGCGTGTCGTTTTAAACGGGTAAAACAATTATGGCTAGAATAATGATATAGTTTGTGATAAGTTGATATTGATATCATATTTGGATTCGTCTCATTTTTCTGATCAATTTAGTCATATTATTTGTCAAATTCCGATTTAAGGATTTAAAGATATTAATTATTCCATATTAAATAAAAATACAAAAAATCATTATATTTTTATTTGAACTCAATAATATTTTTACTTATTCATTGTTGTTTACTTAAATAATTTTTTGTAATTTAAAAAAGTACAAACATGTGACATAATGATATAAGATTTAATAGGATTGATATCATAACAGCAAAGTATAAATTGCTTTGCGAAAACAGATTCTGAAGGAACGAGGAAGTTAAGCGTGCTGGATGTGGAGCAGTGAGAAAGAGTGACCGACCGAAAAGTTTGACCAAGACAACAATTTTAAGAAATATTAAGTGTAATTAGTGTTAAAAATGGTCAAAGTGAGAGATTAACGAGTCAAACAATTCAAACATTAAAAAAAGGTGAGAAAAAATTGATTTTTTTTTAAATTATTTTTGCAACGACGGCCATGCCGAGGGCAGCCGTCGGCGTAGCATACGCCGATAGCTTTTTGATACGCTGACGGTCTCCGTACGCTCCGTCGAGGGAGACCTTTGCCGAGGAGTCTACGCCGACGACAACCGTCGGCGACGGCCTTTAGCCCTTGGAGTATCATGCGCGTCCTGTAGTGAGTTATAATTAACCTCATGGAAGGCATAGTGGAGATTAATCTACACATATCAAGAAGATGTGCCAAGGCACTCATCAAGAGAAAACCTTTTCCAAAGGGAGCCAAATAAAAGAGACATAAAATTTATCGAGCTGATGGCGACGCTGACGTCATGACAGAGTGACTAGCCGGAAGGGACGAAAGGGTATGATCGGGAGGATATACCATAGTTTTATTCGTGTATGAGACGAAGGGTACGGTATGGTCGAATGGGTGATGGGTGGCGCGAGCTAGTATGGATGTTACTAGGGGTTAGACCTGCAAGAAGACGAGAGGTCCAACATAGATATATATTGTCTTCTCCGTGGATGAGTTTGGTACGATCCAATGAAAGCGCCAAATAAAATACGGATGTCAATAGATTACAAACAATAAACTGTCTATGTTCATAGGTGTTCACCAATGATTCGACTTAGTTATCTGGATCATGCTAGTATGCCAATACAATATAGCTCAGTAGTTATCCTAGTATTTATTAATATGGTGTGCCATATTTTTTTTTGAACAGAATATGGTGTGCCATATGAATGAGTCAATTGGTCAGCTGGATACACTTTGTGTTAGGATCCTCTCTTACATATACACGCACATGGGCCGGCCTTTCCGAACTGCCATCCAAGCCCAGCGCGTGTGACAACTAACCTAGGACTACAAGCTAGTACTACATATACAACAGGAGGGGCAATGAACAGACGATCCTGGAGATCACGACTGAACGGCGGCGGCGGCAGAGCTTGCTCTGTTTGTAGTACTAAATTAGGTTTCTTTCCTTGCAAAATTATAATTTCACCGAGAGATCCATCTATACCTTAACATCTGGTATCAGAGCCTCTCACCATCCTTCCCCATTTTTCCTTCCAATTTTTTTTCACATCATACCTCGCGATGAATCCCGAGCTCAAAGCATACCTCGATGAGATCTTAGCCAGAGATGCCAGATACCAGCGTGTCTTCGACGAGAATATGTCCCAGATCAATGAAAGATTGGCGCTACTCCATGGCGCCTTAGACATCACTACCGCCATGGATACCGCTGGCGACGTCACCGAGCTCGTGACGGCGAGCTCCGGCACAAACAAACTCGTCATCGTGTCGGCAGGGCTGGCCGACTCCCCGACTCAGGCCCCTACCGCAGAAAAGGTACCGGTGGTCGCTCTCATTGTTATTGTCGGCAACACCTCTGTGATGCTCACGACCTATTCGATGGAATGTCCAAGACATGACGCCAATGAGTCGACGCCTGTGTCCACCACAGCACATGAAGCGGCGTCGCCCATGGTCACCGTTGATGTCTTTCGTGTTCTCATGGCAACTGCAGCAAGCCTCGACCTCGATGGCGAGCCCATCAAGAGCATTGCATCCATGGCCAGCAACTCCTTGTTGCGAAGCCAAAGCAGCGACGTCTTACCATTTGTGTGTGCGCTCACCCGGCTACACCACCGACCACTTCAACCCTAGACCCACCAGTCGGGTCGTCACCATCATCCGCATCACCAACCACTCCCATGACCAACGACTTGTTCTCCACCGAACTCCCCACCAACGTCGACGACATCAACGTTGTTCTCTCCTCTGTGGCGTCCAGGCTCAACTTACTGTCTAGTGCCTGCGATGACTTCATGCCATCACCCACGGTGCCCACCTGGTGCTCAACGTACTACAGCAACACCGGTGCCATGGCCTTGTCGTAGCCCATCCAGGTTTGCGGGCTGGAAGAACTTGTCATCACCTCAGCATCGTCCGCCACCACCGATGATGTCTCCAAAGTTATACACAATGCACAACCTGTCATCAACATTAGACCTATCAGTTGTGTGCCTCTAGCTATGATGGGGACACTGTCTGATCAGGTACCAACAGCCCAGGGCAGTCAATCTCTGATTATTTTCGTTTGTTGCACGCCCTTGTCCTCAAGCTTGCAAAAGGAGCATGTGTGCTGCCCCACACCATGCATGCCTACTTCATTGGACTTGAACCAGTGTAATAGCAGTAGACTACGACCAATACCATGGCCGTCATTTGCTGGCCTGCCTGGAGGCATGCAACTTGCTGAACCATGGCCACCGCTTCAAGGCACATCTACAGAATTTCCCGTTGTCATTGCTATGATGCACCACTTTCTTGATAGTCATTCTCGGGTGTTTTCAAATGGACTGGATCAATCTCTAACCAGCAATCACCATGGCAACTGCCAGACTGTCACACAAAAGAGCATGCATGAGGGTGGATTCATAGCTTTGCAATTGTTGGGAACATATTGCTGCATAAACTTGAGCGCTGGGAGATTTCAGTGGACAACTACATGGTCAGATCAGTGGGAGTGCTCTGAAATTGCAAGTCATCTGAATTCATGGTCATATGCAAGACCCAAATCAGCTGAACATGTACATTATATGAAGGTTTAGTCGGAAGGAGCTAAGATGCGTCAGGTTATTGCACATCCTGAAAAGTATATGTCCTTGTGCCTACAGCCAAAACCACCATGGTTGTCTATTCTGACAAAAGTTGGCACAGAAGTTGAGGAAGGAGGAGTGTATCTAATTTTGCATGAAAAATCATATGTGCGACTGATATTGTTCAAGCTACTATTATGAAAACTATATTCAGAGTTGCCAATTGAGATCTGTTTGCATGACTTACAGTTGACTAGAAGTGGAATGGAAGCTAGACTTTACTCCTTCCATGAGAGCACAAACAGACCACAAATGCAAGCTTCTAGAATACCATATGGCAATGGGAAGATGCAATTATGCTTGGTGGCCAGGAAACTATTGACACTCCAGACTCACGGTCATGGTTGGATATATCAGGGGTTTGTTCTGTTACGTTGTTTGTACGCAAATCTACTTTCAACTCAAGGTGCTGATGAAAAAGGCATAGTCACAAGGAAGCATCATAGAATTCTGATGCAGCTCACAAGAGCACCATGGGATCCTGGTGGTTCTACATGGTGTCGGTGGTTTTCTGCCTACGACAACCAGCGCCATTTTAATGAGCGAGTCGTATGCCAGCTTTGGAGCGACACAAGGAGTTTTGATTGTCATGGGACCTTGGAGGTGCAGCTAAAACTTGCAACCAAGGAACATCTGAGGCTGGAGTTGCAACCATCGGATCAATAGCTACTCGGGACACAACTGGGCTACTCCCTTGACTCCGACCACATCAACGAACATCATCTCCAATGGGATCCATGCTGGTTCTTATTTCTGTCGTCGGCTTGAGGACAAGCCGCTTTTCAAGGAGGGAGGGATGTTAGGATCCTCTCTTACATATACACGCACATGGGCCGGCCTTTCCGAACTGCCATCCAAGCCCAGCCCGTGTGGCAACTAACCTGGGACTACAAGCTAGTACTACATATACAACATGGAGGGGCAATGAACAGACGATCCTGGGGATCACGGCTGAACGGCGGCGGCGGCAGAGCTTGCTCTATTTGTAGTACTAGATTAGGTTTCTTTCCTTGCAAAATTATAATTTCACCGAGAGATCCATCTGTACCTTAACACTTTGCTAGATGTTTCGGTCTCCAAGCAAGAAATAATAATAATGGTATCTCAAAGCAGAAAAATTTGAATGTTACATCCTAAGCAATTTTTGAGGTGTTAGTTTCTGCAATCTGTTATTTATCCTGAAGAAGCATGGCCCTCTCATGCCTGAACTAAAAGTGCAGGAGTAGATCTTTCAAGAGGAACATGTCTCGGTTTCAAATTCACCCACCAAGGCCAAGTTGCTTTAGTGAAATTGCTCTCATATTTGTGAAATTTATGTTGCCAAGTATTCCCATGTAAGTTCTTAACTATCTTGAGAGTAATACAATCATATCATGAGATGCTTTAGCGACGGAAAATCGGTTTTCGTGCTCTCGTTCCCCGCATCGTGGGTAATGCAAGGTTGAACCCTAACTCGCGCATCCCCACCCCTCTGCTGGCATCGTCCATCTTGTACTTGGGTGGCCACGGTGGCGGCGACCCTCTTCTAGCCGGGCATTGTTGGCTAGCGGCGGTGCACTATTGTGATGGCGAGTTCGGGACACGACTAGCGACGAGGAAAGACAGCGGCAGTGCTTCTTGGTGCTGGTGGCAGTGGGGTAGGTGAGACTGATGTAGGGGCAGAGGTGGGCGACAGGGTGGTGCAACTCATATCTAGGCCCGTATGGGCCCGAGATATGGGTTGACCGCTCTTTCATGTGAATCTACAACGTCATTCATGTCTTGTTTGTACCACTCCAATCCCGTATGGCACCCCGCGGTGCAGCAGAGAGAAATGGAACCAAAAACATCTATTGTTTGTAAGAGAAAATTATTTAATCCCCATTAAAAAACGAACTATATTTTTATGAAATTCACGCAAACCAAATAGATATACTCACCAATTCACGAATAAAAAATGCAAAGAAACCCATGCATGTAAATCCTCAATCCTCATTTGCTACAAGTCATTTCTGAAGAAGACCTCGTGCGTCAGCGGCAGCGTCTTTGACAGAGTGGTGCGGGGAAGAAGACGAGACAGTACGATCAAACAAAGTTATTGTATTCTCCGTGGATGAATTTGAAAGATAAGGTACGGCCAAATGAATGAGCCTGATGAAGTACGGATGACACTAGGGTACAAACAACAAAGTGGTTGTGTTCATACGTGTTCACCAACAATTCATCTTAGTTAGTTGGATCGGGCTAGTGTGCCCGGAATATTTAATATGTTGTGGCATGAATGAGTCAATTGGCCAGCTGCATGCACTTTATTAACCGTTCGATCTCCAAGCATTTTTTTTATGTGTTAGTTTCAGCAATCTGTTATTTTTTTTAAGAAGCGTTCACGCCTAAACTGAAAGTGCAGGAATGCATCTTTCAAGAGGAACATGTTTTAGGTGAATTTACTCTCATGTTTGTAATATTTATTTTTCTAAGTATCCCCTTGCTTGAGTAAGTAAGAGCAAGTTCAATAATATATCCGAATGTTGGCTACAAGAAAGTGTCATGTCACATATAGTCCAGTATAATAGTTAGCTATAAAAGTCTACTACTTAATTAACCACATTTTACTTATACAAATTGTCTAGAAGCACGTGCTAGAGCTGATCCTTAATTTACCGTCCATTTACATTCTCTCTCCTCCACATCACAAAAACTATAATATTTTATTCTTTATAGCCAGCTAACTGTATCCTATCATACTTGTTCTAAGACAGTCATATCCTGACAAAATTAGTACATGCATGATGCTTCTCTTGTTTCCGAGAGGAATATTAAATTCGTGTTAATCAAAGAGAACCATAAAACCTCAAGAGTGCATTGTGGAATTTGATCTTCACAAACCAAGAAAACGCCAAGACGGCGATGCATGTATACATATATATCCTCTTTGGCTACAAGAGAGACCTTTTTTCTTTTGAAGGAGCTGAAAAAGAAGGGCGGGCGCCTAGAAATTATCGAGCTCACTCATGCGTAAACGGTGACGGGCCGACGGTGATGACAGAGTGGACGGAAGAGAACAGGTAGAAACGGTACGATCGAAAAGGGGACATTGTAGTTTTCGTCGTGGAGTAGTAAGTGCAAAAGGTACGGTCGAATAATGGAATGAAGTACGGATGGCACTAGCTTCATACGGTGAGGTGGCAGGCCACTTCCTCCTCGTATTTTTTATGATATTATTAAAGCAACAGGTCCGAGCGATTCTCGGTATCTTTCCAAGGTCTCGATCGATCTCGCTGTTGTTCACCTGTACTTATTCAGGGTCATGTTTACACGACGCCCTTTTTTCTTTTTGCGAAACATGATAGTAGTGTGTACACAGGGTGGTCCCGAGATTTCAAGGGCCTAGGGCGAATCAAAAAATTAGGGCCCTAAAAAGCATCACAATAATAAATTATATGTGTATGTATAAAATGTTATTAGTAAGTTTTTAAAGCATGTACGAAAGGTATTATTGTGCAAAAAATGTATATATTGTCTTAAAATTTCTTCTATCATTTTTAGATGCTAAGTCGAAGATGACGATATGTCAATATCAATCTTACCGACTATGACATTAACTATGTATAGAATCACATCATTGAGGTGGTCATGGACGCCTTTTCATCTCCTCTCTATGAAATTTCCGTGGATGTACGTTTCGGTTATAAACTTGCAAATCGTGAATTTTAGATCATAAAATTGCCAGGTGCGTGCAATTTGGTCAGACAGGGACGACAGTAAAAAACAGTTGTTAAAATAGCACATGAGTCGCACGTATGGGGCATCTCTGGCAGCAATATTGTCGTAAACCCCTTGATTTTTTTTTTACATATGGGCTAAATTCAGTCATGGATATTTGGAGCATATTTAAATCCAGTTATGTAATGGATATTTCTAGCAGGTTCTAGCATTTTAAATTTAATGATGTAACAAAGATAGCAGGTATAACTATAAAAATGTATATAAGCATATAGGAGGTTGTACATAAACATTTCGGCCATTATATGACGTATAAATATATGAAAAAAGATAACAGGTGTGATCATATGCAATTAAGTCAGGAAATATAGATAGAACTAGCAGTGTGCAGAATAAACTAAAACACACACGCCTCGCATAGTTTTAGATGTTGCAATTCACACGAATTGTCACATGGACACATGTTTCTCTCTCAAAAGACCGAGAAGTAGACCTATGTCTCACATCCGGATCAAACGCCAATTTGGTCTATGAATGCATCTAGTATTTAGAGCATCACTAGGAGGACCCTAAACGGGACAAACCGTAAAAATAACTGCCAATTTACGGGTTGCGAGCGAAAAACGGCGCATATCAGGACCCCTAAAGAGCGCGGCCCGTAATTTTTTAAGAGTTCGGTCGAAAAACATCTCTCGACCTCTACTAGTGGGGGTTTGAGGCCCGACCCGTAGGGCAACCCTCACTCGGCGCGGGAGGAAATTTCAGTTCCCACCCGCCTCCTTCCCTTCCCCATTCCACGCAACTGCAGTCGTCGCCGCCCAAGGCCAAAATTGGCAAGCTCCCCCACGCGCCTCGGCGGACCTGACTCCCCTGTGCCACCGCCCACTGTTCCTCCACCGGAATCCGCTGTGGATCCATCGAAATCGGAGATGAGCTCCGATGTGGAGGTTGAATTCTCCGACTAGTCGTCTTCGGATGATTCCGACCTCGACGAGCTGCTCCAGGTCGACGACTTGGAGATCACGGCCCTCCTCCTCACCGCCAAGGACCTCGACGACCGATGGAGGCTTGATGACCCACAAGTATAGGGGGTGTATCGTAGTACTTTCGATAAATAAGAGTGTCAAACCCAACGAGGAGCAGAAGATGTTGACAAGTCGTTTGGATCAGGAATTCACTATAAATACTAGCAAACGGATTTTTAGGGGTTTTTAATAATGGAGATAAATACTGTTTATTTCCCCAAGAAAATTGATAAGAGTTATGGCCTAAATTCAATTGAAAATATTGAGGGCATCAAAGTTGGAGATATATATTGTCCCATACCACAAGAAAGTTATGAAATTATTATGATTGGGACTATTGCTATCAAGATTGAGGTAACATAATCATTTAGTGAAATGCAAAGTTTTGTTTCATATAAAATTGTTTTAGTAACAAGACTTGATCAACCTTGTTAACAAAGGAATTTAATGAACAAAACAATGTTTTCACCATGATTATGCTTTCTCATTTTTACTTTCTCTACCCCAATATTTGCTCTTCATCTTGTTCGTATTTTTTTTGCTAGTAGCTTGCATTTTAGAGTGTCTTAGAACTTCTGTAGTTTTATTTTTGGTTTGCTTTTGCATCTTTCCAAAATCTCGTTCTGCAAGAAAATCATTTATCAATCCCTGAAAATTGCTCAAAATTAAAGTTTTCCGAAAAATTTCAGAAAGTTCATATTAAATTTTTACGCAAAAAGGGGGCAGAGAGGTACCTGGAGTGAACCAGGGGGGCCACCAGGCAGGCACACCCCCTGGTGGCGCGGCCAGACAAGGGACGCGCTTGGCCATGGTGTGGGTCACCCTTGGCCCTCCACTTACTCTCTCAGCTGCCACTCCACTCTCTCTCCCGATAAAACACCGGAAAATTTCTCAAAGCTTGAGTTCTTGCTGTTCTAGCTCGCGATTTTTAATCTCCTTGCTCAGCCCATCTTAGCTGGTGATTTTTGGAGAGATTGTTCTCCCGTATGTGCCTCCTTCGCTTGTCCAATTAGATTTTTGATTGGTGGATTATATCTTGAGTATTTTTCTACTATAGGTGACAGGTTATGTGAGTTTGCATGCTTGTTCTATGCTTAGAGAATTCATTTTGATGCATGTTTATCCCTCTTGCAAGTCGCTATAGTAGTTCTCCATCACTTATTAGCTTTGAAATCACTTGGTTTGATGTTTGTCTAAAAATTTTAGAAAAAAAAAGAGATGGACGATCATACTTTTGGAGAAATGTTTGAAAGAGAAACACATAGGAGGGCAAGGCCTTCGAGATCAATCTCTCAATTTAGACCATCATATAATGAAGATCTTATTGCGTCGTGCTTTGGCAATGAGGGAGATGATGGAGACGCGCACCCATCTACCTTCCCTTGTTTTTCCTTTTTGCAAGCTGCAAGGATCCTTGATGATTTCTTAATTCTTGTTCAGAGGATTGGTCTAACCACTTACATGCAGGATGAGAGTGAGCAATATACCTTGCTCACCAAAACTTTTGTTAAAAGTTTCACTTTCACTAACACCCCTTTCAGGTCAACTGTTTCATTCAAAATCTATGATAAGCCTATTACTATGCCATTGGAAAGATTTTGCAGTATTATAGGCATTGGCATGACTGAGACGGTGAAGAAGATCCAAGGTCGTCCCGCTGATTTGTTGGAGCCCTACCATGGGGTAACAAATGATGATGACCACATAATCCAGTGCGGGAAGATAAGAAACATTCAACTCCCAGCTCTTAGATATTTTGCTTATTATCTTGCCACTAGCGTTCTTGGTAGGGAGAACACTAGCAACATTTCCAACTATTATTTGGCTTTTCTCGCAGCTGCACTTAACAATGAAACTAGGTATAATCTTGGTTCTCTCATTGCTCATCGCCTAGCTACTAAAGGACCCATTTATGTGGCCATTATTGCTACACGCGTAGTTGTTGCCTTGGACCTTCTTGTTGATCCGAATGATACAGTGATGGCCCCATAGAGGCTTGATCTAGCTTCCATGAAAGCACATCACTTTGTCACTGCTAGATCTAGTTCAGAGAGTTTAGTTCACAGGATGATGTTTACTGACGGGGATGAGAGAGAAATTCCCTTGCCACAGTCTACTTTGTTCAGTATTTGCAGGAGGCCATGGTCATGCTCCAAGGAGGAGATGGACGATCATATCCGCTTGCTTGGCTTCCACAGGCATCACCAGGGGGATGCACCCTCTTATGACTACTCTGCGCACTATGCCGGGGCGCCCTCGAGTTCATATCAGGACGAAGGCACTTCTTCGTCATATTATGGAGGTGTTCCTTCTTGGCCACGTTGGGATTGATCTCCACTTAGGCCAAAAGCCTAAGCTTGGGGGATGTATACCGACATCACACTCATCTACATATCATATTCTGTTGGTACTTGGCATATCCATGTTTCTCTTTCATTTTTTTTTGTCTTGCTTTGTTTCTGCTTTCCAAAACACAAAAAGATCAAAAATATTTTCGTTGTTTCTCTTTGTTTGTTTCTTTAGCTTTTAGCTTTGATTTGCTTCACCCTCTTTTAGCTTCGGTTTGTTATAAGAAAAATTCAAAAAGATTTTGATTTGTTTGCTTTTGCCTTCCGCGCTTGCTTTTAAAAAATCGAAAACCCAAAAATATTTCTTGTTCTTCTCTGGTTTTGTAAAGTTCGTTGCAGGGTTCAGTAGTCCTAAGTGACTCCTTTGGAGTTTGGTTTTATATTATTATTCAAGCCACACAAGTGAAAGGCAATGATGATTTATGACAACTCGAGGTGTGGTAAGAGGCTGGTATGAACTCTATTTGTTTTCATTTTTGTACATATACTCATCATTGTGGGCATGGTTAGTATGTTCATGTAGGGAGTATGTTATTTAATGGATGCTTAATAGTTCTTGCTCTCTTATGATTAGTTCCAACTTGCTAGTAGTTTGTAGCATGTCATATAAATGTTGCTTGCATTGTTCTATTCATAACTTGGTATGACATTGTGGTATCCTCCTTTGAATGTTTCATTTGAATCGACCTGGCACATGCTCATGCATGCACAAGACTAAATAAAAGTCAGTTAAGCCTCGATAATTTATTTTGCCTCAGAGTTCTTATGTCACTTTTATGCCATAATTAATCTTGTTTTGTTGCAAGCATGATTATGACGGTTACTGCTCTCTTGATTGTCGCTCCCTTTCTATTGCTAGCCTTTACTTGTACTGAGTATGAGCTCTACTCGTGTATCCAATTCCCCAAAACCAAAATTGTCAAAAAAGTGTCCATCATATCTACCTATTAGCATCATTGCTATTTCGTGCATATTTATTATGCCCTGTTTTCATCCAAATAAAATGTTTGCTTGTTATGAGAAAGTTAGTTAGTAAAGCTCTCACGAACTTGATGGCACACTTTATTTTCTTGTACTTAATAAACCTGAACCATTGTGACGATCTATGTAGTTATATGCTTGCAAATTATAGGCTAGGAGTTAGCAGAACCATGTTGTTATGGGGAACGCTTTCAACATATGTACATATTATCCATTTGATATCATGATATTTTGTTTATGGTTGTCGGTGGTGTGAAATAAAAGGGGAGCTTGTAAGTCCATGGAGTTATGTATATGTGTTAGAGAAACGCATGAGCGGCTAGCCTAAGCCATGCCTAATCATGGTGGAACCATATAGCATAACCATAATGAGCATTCTGTAAAGCATCCTCAATAAAAAACCTATGCAAATAGCAAATAGAAAGATCGCTGAGATGCTCATTGTTTGTTGCCTTGTCATTTTGATATGGGATAGCTCTTGTATCATGGGGCAAGGGGTACCCCGTTGGCGGTTATCTATGATACGCATATACTTACAATGACAAAAACTTACCGGTGACTAAAGTTGAGTAGCATGAGAAACGACCCCTCGTACTCAAGGGACATGAGATTTCTAGTTTATGATCTATCAAGCATGTAACTCGTAGTTGACCTCACTTTAAACTTAACCATTTAAAAATGCTTATGATAGAGGCAATGAGAGCTCAAAGCTAACGAGTACCATACTTTCAGCATTTGGAAGCCTTTCAAACTTTTCAAAACCTTTCACTTTTTTGTCGAGTCACCATTTATTCTATGAGCGCCTTCCCGAGAGCATAGTTGTCATTCTTAGTATAATGTTCTTGTCCCAAAACACGGTTAATTGTGACATAACTTTGATGCTTGTATCTTTGATATTTTTATTTCTAGTCTTCACTTGAACTTCAGAGGTGCCTTGCCATTTATGTTTTGCTCCGCAATCAAAGGCAAGCGAGATACCACTTTATCATACCTTTTTATGAGCATTACAATATTGATTATGCTTATGTTTCATGTTGCTTATTATTATTGTGTTGGAATCTCTTCATAGCTTGCATGACTATTGGGTAGACTTAGTTGCATACTCCTTATTTTGAATTGCCTAAGTATTTGGTCATATGTTGAGAATATATACATCTTATGAAGCAAATGTGTTCGTGAAAGTTTCTTTTATCGCACTCAGTTTTCAACTGAAGTGCTTGAGGACAAGCAATAAGCTAACCTTAGGGGGATTTGATACGTCCAAAACGTATCTACTTTCTCGAACACTTTTGCTATAGTTTCTCCTCTAATTTGTGTGATTTGGATACAACTAACACGGACTGGCGTTGTTTTCAGCAGAATTGATTTGGTGTCTAGTTTGCAGGAAATCAACTTTCACGAAAAATCCCAGAAAATATCGCAAAACTCCTAGTTTACCAGAAGACTCACGGAGCTAGAAGACGAGACAAAGAAGGGCCAGAGGGGCCCACACCACCTAGTGGCGTGGGCCAGGCCAGGCCGTGCCAGGGGGTGGTGTAACACCCTCAGAATCGATCCTATGCAAGTTTCAGCGATTCCCGCCAAACTCGCATAGAAACGATTCAAAGGTGCCCACCAGGCACTTTCGTGCGGGTGGAAAACGAAGTAATAACATTACACAACAGTCCTTGATGGGACCCACAAAACAGATATATATACATCAGCGACTCAATGAGTCAAGAATACAGCTATAATATACAAAGATCCAAATCACCTTGGAAATGATAGAGCGTCCGACTACGGACAAGATGCAAATGGGGCTAAGAGCCCTGAAGAATAACCAATGGCGTCCATAACCCTGCCCAGGCCAAGCCGGAAGGGTAACCCTGCTAACGACGTCGATCTCAAAACCTGCTTAAACAAAAGGGGTGCCGACAAAGGGCAAAGGAAAAAAGAGAGAGCGGTCAGTACTGAGGCCAGTACACGGCGAGGCTAGAATTCGGCGGTCCTCGCCTACATAGGTATGGTGGACTGAGCGGCGGCGGCAGCATGCACTAAACAACCTATAGAGACTCGATACAACTGTCGGCTATCAGAGAGGGATAAGAAAGACCTATTCGGATCCAACCTGAATCTAACACCGAACAAACCCCTCCTGGTATTTCCCCCTCGAGACCAATCGAGGAAGTCAACCGAGGAACTCACACCGTTGGCAGTTTTACTCATTCCGTTATAGCTGCGGCAATTACTAATCAGGTATAGATAGTCATCATGATATAATAAGCAGTGGGCAATTTTAGTTAACCATTCCGTTGAGGTTGTAATACTTACTAGTCAGATACATATAGCAAGAGATATCCCAAAACCCAGCAGTTGTTGGTACTTTTATTTAGCCATTCCGTTGCAGTGAAGCTGATTACTAGTCATATCGGATACAAGTCAATTTATAACAGTAAACTTTAGTTATAATTGTCTATGATCGAGACCTGTGCTCCAAGTTGTCCATAACCGCGGACACGGCTTCTCGAAAAGATTTAACCCTGCAGGGGTGCACCAAAGTATCCACAAGCACTTCGACCCTTTTTGCCAGATCAGTTAACATACACCCATCAGTATGTCGGCGGGGCCTAAGTCATGACGTTTCCCAGACCCAAAGCAAGCACGGGGGCCACCCCACTAAGTACACCCGCAACGAAGTCGGCCGGTCTCCGAGACGGACTCAGGGTTTGGGTAGACGGCTGTGAACGACTGGGAACCCAAAACTGGGCTTGTCGACACCGCGAAATCGTGTCCCGATCCTAAACAGTACAGGTGCTATCCATCGCACAATTTAAATAAAGAAGTAAATCATGGCATAAGTACATGATAGTAAATAAAACCTCAAACTAGTTTGTGGCCCCCAGTACAATACTTTGAAATCAGGTACTAATCGATGGGGGGCCCATATCTCCCCACCTGTGGTTAGCGCGCTCGATCTCGGAACAGGTGTCAAGAACTCGGGGTCCTACGGGACACAAGTGGACGGTTAACAACCAAATAACATCTATTGCCCACCTGTGCCTCTGCTTACCTACTTCAATTTTAGTTGTTAAACAGTAATTAAAGTAAACGATAATGAAAAGCCATGATCATCTCCAACCTTAAACATGCGGCAAACACTCCAAAAACCGTGGTACTGGACGACACGCAACAGCACCTGAGCAAGCGACTACGACGCGCAGGTCCAACTATCTAACAAACAACAGGTAATAGGAGGTGTCCAAGGCAATATAAGGCTGCAAGGGATATCACGGGTACGAAAACTAGAGCATCGCAACACACATAGCAATAGATCAATAGGAGGGAGTAAATACTATAAAAGTAAGATAGGTAGAAAGGGGGAGGTGCTCGCCTGAAAACATTGTCGAAGTTTCATCCGAAGATCGGGTCGACACTCGCATCAACTCAACTGCCTTATCCGCGAAGAAGCAAAACACTAGAATAAACACCGGATGCACTACTTAATACTACGGCAAAAGATCGGGCATGATGCATGTATGATGTATGACATGGCAAGGATGCGATGCAATTGGGCAATATTAAGTGGAACCGGGGTCCCGACAATTAAATATATGGTTCTAGTTATTTATCTACCCCGAAAATTAAATGTTGGATTAGCAAGACCAAACATGGCTTCGGTTCGCTATGCCAATTTAAATGAAGTCCGGAATAATACAAAGATATCCCGCATATGGCCCCATATTTAATTATGCAGTGAATCGGCATAATGCCCCCAAACCACACAATATGCATGCGAGTATGACAATTTAATATGCAACAAGTATATAGTATTATAAAAATAGGGGCTTAGGGTCACACATTAGGGTTCGGAAGATCTTGGTTCCGGGGTTCGAGGTTCGGTCTCAGGGTTTGACGGGAGAACGGCTTGACGAGATCGGGATCGGTACGGGAAGGAGGTCTTGTCGCAACCGGGAAGCAGGACTTGGTTGGCATCAGGGGCATATCGGATCCGCCCTGGTCGGTGTCGATCTTGTCATGCCCGCGGATCGGGTCGGTCTTGGCGTTCGGGATGAAGATCTTGGCGTTCCGCGGCGGAGTGCTTGTCGCACCGGGATGAAGACCTTGGGGTACCATCTCGAGCATCGGCCAACTCGTTGGATGTAGAACTTGGCATCCGACTTCCGGGCATCGGCGCGGGAAGGCGGTCTTGGCGATGGCGACACGCTAAGAAGTAGAACTCGGGGGCGACACGGTCCTCTTTGTCCAACAGCTCCAATAGTATCACAGCAACAAGTTTTACACCAAAACTCACAGGCACAAAACCGGGACAGAGAGGAGAGGCGGGGTCGCGGGATAGGGCGAGGCCGACGACGACGGACTTGGCGGTGGTGGCAGAGCTCCACGGGCGGGCGCGAGCCGGAACAGGGGACCGCGGCGGCGCTGACGCACGGCTCCAGCGGGACGGCGTCGGGCAGAGGGGGCGAGGCCGAGCTCGCGGTCGCGGCGGCGGTCGCTGGCGGCAAGCTTGGGTGGCGCCAGGGGAAGGAGGGAGGCGCGCGGCAGGCGGCAGAGCTGCGCTGAACGAGGCGGAGGCGGCAGGGCGAGCGGGGTTCCTGGGCGACGATGGCGGAGGGCCTGGCGGCGACTGCGGGTGGAGGCGGTGGGGTCCGCAGGGCGGCGTCGGACGCGGGCGAGGGAGACCAGACGGGGAGCACCGCTGGCGAACGGCGAGGGGGTGTGGGCCAGAGGAGGCGGCGGGGTCTCGAGGAGATGCGGCAGGGCGGTGGAGGCGATGCGCGGACGGCAGAGGGCGGCCACGGGAGGAGGCAGAGCCGCGAGGTGGCCGAGGAGGAAGGACGGGGAGGCGGGGTCCGTGGGCGGCGAGGGCGGCTCCGGCGACGCCTGGCGAGGGGAGAGGAGGGAGAGGAGGGCGGCGGCCGAAGGGGAGGAAGAAGGGGCGGGGTCGAAGGAAGAGGAAGAGGAGAGGGGTCGGGGCTGGAGGGGAGAGACGGGGGCGGGGCAGGTGAGTGGTGGGCCAGAGGGGTGGGTCCAGGGCGGTCGGTGGGTGGAGGGAGTGGGTCGCGCGTGCGTGGCGTGTGTGGGGTGGCAGGGGTGAGTGGGGAGTGGGGGCTGCGAGGTGGGACCGGGTGCAGGAGGTGGGGCCGGGGTGTAAGGGAGAGGGGTGGAGCAGGGATTGGTGAGGTGGCGGTGAGGAGTGATGAGGTGGAGGGAACGGTGAGGTGGCGGACACTGGTTGGTGGAGGTGAGGTGGAGGGGGCTAGGTAGACTAGTTTTAGGTAGAAAAGGGTTTAGGTTTTAGGTTTATTATTTTGTAAGATATTTATTTGTTTTGTTTTGTTTGAAATCTTTTTAGCAAATAATTTTTTAGTTAAATAGTTTAGCAGATAATTATGAGACTTTGTTTCAAATAAAAGAAGGGTAATTTTAGAAAACAAAAATAGGCTTATTGAAAATAGTTTCACACAAACAAATGCATGATGATGACGATGCTCAAATGCAATGCACAAAAACAACGCGATTTTCTAGTAGTGGTTTTGCGGGATGCCACAGGTGGTGTGGTCGCCTCGGACACCCCCTTGACCTCTCCTTCCGCCTACAGAAGCCCTCTGAGCTAAAAACAAAGGGGGATTCAACGTTTTTTCAGAAAGAGTTCCGCTGCGCCGCCATCACCAGAAACCGTGATTTGGAACCAGAAACTCTGTTCTGGCACCCTGCCGGGACGAGGAATTGGAGTAGATCATTGCTATCATCGTCACTGGCGCCTCTCCATCAACCATCCATTATCCCCCCATCCATGAGTGAGTAATCCCCCGCTGTAGGCTATGGGGATGGTAGGGATTGGATGAGATTTACCATGTAATTGCATAAGATTGTTATGGCATGGCGCCTAGTATCTATTATTAGTGCTTTTTGACATTGTTGCAACTTGTTATGCTTAATGCTTGTCACTAGGGCCCGAGTGCCATGATCTCAGATTTGAACATGTTATTGATTCATGATGATATTATTGTTTGTGATCTTACCTACAAGTTGTTTACACATATTATTGTCCGGAACCCGAGGCCCTGAAGTGACAGAAATCGGGATAACCGGATGGGATGCCTATGATGTGAGGATCACGTGTGTTCACGGAGTATTAATGCTTTGCTTCGGTACTCTACTAAAAGGAGTACCTTAATTGTCAGTAGATTCCCTTGAGGCCTCGCTGCCATGGGATGGCAGGACAAAAGATGTTGTGCAAGTTCTCATTGCGAGCACGTATGACTATATATGAAACACATGCCTATGATTACTTAGTACTTGGATACTTTATATTATTTATCTGCAATGTCCCTGGTCTTGATATTACATGAATAGTCTTGTCCATGCAACACCCATCCATCCATCCCTACGCCTACTGTACTCAAATCCTGCTGTTTACTACAATTGTTAATATTGCCTTTATTTTACTATTGTTGTTACTTTGCTATTGCTATTATAAAACTATTGGTACTGATAAACTGATGTGAGCAAGACTATTTCCAGGTGCAGCTGAATTGACAACTCAGTAGTTAAGGCTTAAAAATATTCTTTGGCTCCCTTTGTGTCGAATAAATAAATTGGGCTTTACTTCCTTCGAAGACTGTTGTGATCCCCTATACTTGTGGGTCATCAAGAAGCTCCCGCATGATTGATAGAAGTCAAAATTTGCACAATAAGCTACTTTGATCACATATGTTACATATTTTGCAGAATTAATTAGCTAGGAAAATATAAACTACCTTACATGTAAGTAGAGAAAATAATATCCCAAACGGAAGCACGACACCGCGCCGGCGAGTGCGATGTACACGGATGCGACGGCAGCGACCGCGAACAAGAGCAGACCGAAGAGGACGTAGGGCCTCTTGCACCAGTGCCCCATGACCCCAAGGGCGAATGGGTAGAGCAGCAATAACATCCACACGTTGAAGAGCAGACCGGTCGTTGCCTGGGCGACCTTTGCAGCTGACCATTTCTCGGCGATCGCCTTCCCCACCGCGGCGCCGATAGTGGCCACATTGATGGCCATCACCACCATCATGGGTGCCAGCAGCGGCACCCACTACATCTCTTACAGCTCCACGAGCCTCTCCCTTGCGCAGCCCATCAGCTTCTTGGCAGTCAACTTGAAGGACACCCCTTTGAGGCCAAAGAACCTGAGCAGGATGTGCATCATGGCCATCAGGTACACGCCCGTGGTGCCGATGATGTACATCTGCTCGTTTCGGAACCAGTCGAGCAAGGTGAGGCCAGCCCACTTAGGCCTTGTTCGGTTTCTCTAGAATTGGACGGGATTGGTATGGATTGGAAGGGGTTAAATCCCATGCAAGTCAAATTCCCGGTCAATCCTCTTCATTCCACTCCAATCCACTAGGGAGGTGGATTAACCGAACAAAGCCTTAATCTCCACCATGCCAACCAGGTCGACCGTGCCGATGGCAACGGCGAGGAATAATGTGTACTTCTGGAACGGCCGCTGGATGTAGAGCTGGTCCTGGAAGAGCCACATCATCGGGCAGAGGTTGTACATGACGATGAAGAACGCGGTGACCGGGTAGGTGGTCATGTTGATGTAGGCAACGCGCTGCATGAATAATAGCCGGCGGCCACCGGCGAGGAGCGGGCAGAAGCGAGAGAAGAACATCTCGAGGGATCCCCCTGACCAACACAATATCTGGTATAGTCGCTCCGTCAGGTTGATTGGGGCCGTGCCGTGGAACGCGTCCGACACCATGGAGCAGTACGAGGACCGCCACCCTATCCGGTGCAGCCGGAAGCCGGTCACCACGTCCTCGGTGGCGATGTTGTACACCCACCTGACGTCGTTTCCCCACTTCATGCCCTCCTCGTACACACACGCCATCACATCGGTGAGCTCCGTCTCCTCGAGAGTCGCCGGGGCCGCAGTCGCAGCGGAGCATTCTTGTTTAGCAGCCACCGGAACTGAGTTTAAGAACACTATCGATTTGCCAAAGATGTCTGGCCTGCGCAAGACACCGCCGCCGCCATCCGGCCACCACCGTGTTGGGTCCACGCCATAGACGGCGACACAGCGGAACATGCAGTCGGTACCGACGTAGGAAGGACCCTGGATGCCATCGAGGCCTAGCAATGTGGCGTCGAAGAACATGCGGTTGTGGTTGCAGTACCGGTCCGTCGTGTCGACGTCGTCGAAGCGCTGTGGGAACTGGACGAAGGCGGTGTCCTGGCCGGCGCGCGGGTCAAGCATGAAGCACATGGCCGCGCGGAAGGCCTGCGAGTTGTTGATGTAGTGGTCGCCGTCGAAGTTGATGATGAAGGGCGCTTTAGACAGCAGGGCAGACACGCGCAGCTGCATGTTCATGGTGCCCGCCTTCTTTTGGTGGTTGTAGCCCGGTCGCTTCTCGCGTGAGATGTACACCAGCATCGGGAGGCGTACATCGATGGCGCTCAAGTTAAGAGGGTGGTCGGAGCTTGCCGGCATGCCCAGCTGGGGCTCACTGCTCGGCTGATTCAACACAACCTATACATTGAACAAACAATCAAATCATATGTTATCAACGAATTATAAAAGTACTAAATCACAAAATATTGGCAATTCGATCACACGAGCAAGAGAGAAGGGGATTAATTTTGTTTTTACCTGAAGAATTGCAGGATAATCTCCTTTCCGATGGCCACTAGCTGGCTCAATCCAGGTGCCTTGCCATTGCGTTTCATCTGCCATCCAAGTTGCATTTTCACACCCAACGTCTGGATTTGCAAGACTGAGCGCTTCCGATCGTCGTGCGATCATACTTGGAAGCACCTCCAATCGTGCTTTGAACTTGTCATACTCCGTATTGAAATTATGCCTTATAGGCAATAATAAAGATGTTATTATTATAATTCTTTTTCATCATAAAGTTTATATTCCATGCTAGAATTGTATTAAACGGAAACTTTGATACTTGTGTGGTTTATGAACAATGCCGTGTCCCTAGTACGCCTCTATGGACTAGCTCATTGATTAATGATGGTTAAGGTTTCCTAACCATAGACATGAGTTGTCGATTAATAATGAGATCATATCATTGGGAGAATGATATGATGGACATACCCAAATCAAGCAGAGCAATTAGATCGTGTCATCGTGTTCATCTTTGTGAAGCTTTTTTCTTATGTCAAATATTGTATTCCTTAGACCATGAGATAATGCTACTCCCTGGTATCGGAAGAAAACTTTGAGGTCATCAAACGTCATCCTATGAGAGGGTGATCATAAAGGTGTCTCTCAGGTAATCAGAAAGTACTTGTTGGGTTGTATGTATCGAGATGGGATTTGTCCCTCCCAAGTCGGAGAGATATACTTCGGGCCCACTCGGTAATCGATATCAACACCGCTTGCAAGCATGTGGTTAAGGAGTTAATCACAAAGTGATATTGGATTATAGAACGAGTAAAGTACTTGCTGTGAACGAGATTGAACTAGGTATGCCGATACCGAATCTCGGGCAAGTAAAATATCGCGTGACGAAGGGAATATATATGGGATTAATTGAATCCTCGTATCGTGGTTCATCCGATATGATCATCGATGCGTATGTGGGAGTCAATATGGGTTTCCAGACCCCGCTGTTGATTATTGATAGAAGATCATGTCTGCATATTCTCGAACCCGTAGGGTCACACACTTAACGTGTCTCGACGCTAGGATAGAATGGATAATTGGTTTATGAGTTTTTGTTCGGAGTCTCGGATGAGATCCAGGAAATCACGAGAGGTTCCGGAATGGTCCGGAGAATAAGATTCATATAAGGGAAAGCAGCTTTTGGATTTCGGAATTGTTTCGGATTGTTCGGTATTGTACCGGAAGCTTCTAGAACCTTCCGGAGTGGGACCAACGTGGCCCCACTTGTCGGGAAGGGCCGTGGGCCTACGAGGGAGTGCCCTGGACGCATTGGGCCAGGGGCACAAGGCCCCATAGGCCTAGCCGGCCAAAACCCTAGGGAAACCTTCTAGAAGGAAGGGGAAAACTTGCCCCCCACTCCAACCCTTGGGGCCGCCGCCCTAGGGCTTGGAGGAGGGCCCAAGGGGGCCGGCCATCCCCCTATATATAGAGGTCAGGGGCGCAGCCCTCCTCCCCACTCGTTCAACCCTAGCCGCCATACTGCTGCCCTCCAGATCTCTCTCTCTCCCGACTGCCCGTAGGCGAAGCCCTGCCGCAGAAACTCTCCACCTTTGCACCACACCGTCGTGTTGTAGATACAATCTATCTCTCCACTTGCTGGACCTAGGAAGGAGGAGACGTCGAGGTGCCGTACGTGTGCATCTCTCAGAGGCATCGCCACTTGCGGTGTTGGATCGGATCTCGAGGATGAGAAGCTAGTACGACTACATCAACCACGTTCTGTTGAACGTTTTGCTGTGCGAATCTTCAAGGGTATGAAGATCTCATCTATTCCCCTCGTTGTTTGCATCTCCTAGATTAGATCTTGGCTTTCCCGTTCGCATCCGTAGAATTTTTTTGATTTACTATGCTACGAAACCCATCAGTGGTATCAGAGCTAGATCTATGCGTAGATGTGTTTCACGAGTAGAACGCAATATGCTTGTTGCGGGCGTTGATGTTTTCTGTTGCAAGCCTCTTGTTTGTGTACTTCTTATGACGCGGGATAGTGAGATCGAAGCGGTCCAGGCCAACTTTACACGACCTTGTTCGCGAGACCGGCTCCGCACTTGACGTGTGGCTTGTTCCATACATGCGGCTGGTGGATGCCAGTTTCTCTCACTATAGTTGTCATGGGATTTACACCAGATGTTGGAAACCATAATATCACCGTTGTGGCTTTCCGTAAGTAAGAATCGTTCTTAGCTTGTTACTCCCATAAGCCACGTAAAACATGCAACAACAAAGTAGAGGCGTCTAACTTGTTTTTGCAGAGAGTGTTTCTGTGATATGGTATGGCCCAAGATGTGATGTTTATGTTGTATGCGATGATCATGTTTTGTAATGTTTCACGACTTGCATGTCGATGAGTACACAACCGGCAGGAGCCATATGGTTGTCTTTATAATTGTGTATGACCTATGTGTCAACTTCTTATACGCCATGTAATAGCTTTACGTTATCTCTAAGTAGTTAGCAATAGTTGTAGTTGCTATTCTTGGTGGAGGCAATCATGGTGGAGTGATGGAGATCATGCTGGCACGCACAAGATGGAGATCATTGCGCGGAGATTGGCTATACCATGTCACATAAAATTATATGCATGTGATGTTTATCCTTTTATGTATCTTATTATGCTTAGATCGCGACGGTAGCATTATAAGATGATTCCTCACTTAAAGATCAAGATAAAACCGTGTTCTCCCCATGTATGCACCGTTGCGAAAGTTCGTCGTGTTCAAGCATCACGTGATGATCGGGTGCTATAATCTCTACGTTCACATACAACGAGTGCAAGCCAGTTTTGCACACGCGGAAATACTTGGGTTTGACTTGACGAGCCTAGCATGTACAGACATGGCCTCGGAACACACGAACCGAAAGGTTAAGCATGAGTCATATGAATGATATGATCGACACTTTGTTGCCCACCATTGAAACCACATCTCTTCTCGTGAAGATCGGATTAGGTGTGGTGAATTTGGATCATGTTCACTAAACAACTTGAGGGATGTTGAATTTAGTGGTAGTTCATCTAGTAATTTGATTAAGTTGAACTAGTTATCATGAACATAGTCTAAATTGTACTTGCAAATTTTGTAGATCAAATGGCTAAGTCCAACTTTAACTTCAATATTTTTGCTGAGAAAGAAAAGCTTAAGAACAATGGGTCTAACTTCACCAACTGGTTCCGCAATCTGAGAATCATTCTCTCTGGCGGACAAAAGGACTATGTCCTTGAGAAAGCGCTAGGTGACGCCCCTGCTGTAGATGCGCCGGCTGATGAGAAAGTTGTTTATCAGTCGCGCAAGGATGATTATGGTGTGATTAAGAGCACCATGTTGTTTTCTATGGAATCGGACCTTCAAAATTGTTTTGAGGAGTTCCTCGGGCCCTTTGAGATTCTTGAGGAACTAAAAACTATCTTTCAGACTCAGGCCCGTTCTGAGAGATATGAGATCTCTGAGAAATTCTTTAACTGCAAGATGGAGGAAAGGGAGTTTCGTTAGTGAGCACGCCATTAAGATGTCGGGCTACACTCAACGCCTTGAGCAGCTGGACTGCAAGATTCCAGAGGAGCTCAAGATTGACAGAGTTCTGCAATCACTCCCTCCTAGCTACAAAGGTTTTGTAGTTACTCATAATCAGATTGGTTCCACTGATACGATCACTGAGCTCTTCGCTAAGCTGAAAGCTGCGGAGGTGGACATCAAGAAAGATAATCATGTGTTGATGGTCAACAAGCCCCCTAGCTTTAAGAAGGGTAGCGGCAAGCGCGTTGCCCCTGCAGAGAAGAAGCTCAAGTCTGGACCTAAGCCGGACACTGAGTGCTTCTATTGCAAGGACAAGGGTCACTGGAAGCGCAACTGTTCGAAGTACTTAGCGAACAAGAAGGCTGGCACCATCAAAGGTATATTTGATATACATGTTATTGATGTTTTCCTTACTAGCCCTCTTTGTAGTGCCTGGGTATTTGATACTCGTTCAGTTGCTATTATTTATAACTCGAAACAGGAGCTACGAAATAGATGGCGGCTAGCAAGGGATGAGGTGACGATGCGCGTTGGCAACGGATCAAGAGTTGATGTGATGGCCGTCAGCACGCTCTCCTTAGTTTTACCTTCGGGATTAGTTTTAAACCTCGATAAATGTTATTATGTGCTTGGGTTGAGCATGAACATCATATCTGGATCGTGTTTATTGCAAGAAGGTTATTCATTTAAATCGGAGAATAATGGTTGTTCTATTTATATGAGTAACATATTTTATGGTCATGCACCTGCTATGAATGGTTTATTTCTTCTGAATCTCGAAAGTAATGAAACACACATCCATAACATTGAGTCTAAGAGATGCAAAGTAGATAGTGATAATTCTACTTATTTGTGGCACTGTCGTCTAGGTCATATTGGTGCAAAACGCATGAAGAAACTCCATTCTGATGGACTTTTGGAGTCTCTTGATTTTGAATCATTTGATACGTGAGAGCCATGCCTCATGGGCAAGGTGATCAAGACCCCGTTCTCCGGAATAATGGAGCAAGCAACGGACTTGTTGGAAATCATACATACCGATGTATGCGTACCAATGAGTGTTTCGACGCGCGGTGGTTATCGCTATTTTCTCACTTTTACTGATGACTTAAGTAGATATGGGTATATCTATTTAATGAAACATAAATCTGAAACATTTGAAAAGTTCAAAGAATTTCAGAACGAAGTGGAAAACCATCGTAACAGGAAAATTAAATTTCTACGATCCGATCGTGGAGGTGAATATTTGAGTTATGATTTTCTCACGCATCTTAAAGCAAGCGGAATCGTTTCGCAACTCACGCCACCCGGAACACCACAGCGCAATGGTGTGTCTGAACGCTAGAATCGAACTCTATTAGATATGGTGCGATCAATGATGTCTCTTACATATTTCCGTTATCATTTTGGGGTTATGCATTAGAAACCGCTGCATTCACTTTAAATAGGGCACCATCTAAATCCGTTGAGACGACACCGTATGAACTGTGGTTTGGTGCTAAACCTAAGTTGTCGTTTCTTAAAGTTTGGGGATGCGAAGCTTACGTCAAGAAGTTGATGCCAGACAAGCTCGAACCCAAAGCGGAGAAATGCGTCTTCATAGGATACCCTAAGGAAACTATTGGGTATACCTTCTATCACAGATCCGAAGGCAAAGTGTTTGTTGCAAAGAACGGATCCTTTCTTGAGAAGGAGTTTCTCTTGAAAGAAGTGAGTGGGAGGAAAGTAGAGCTAGAGGAGGTTATTGAACCTTCTCTTGAGTTGGAGAGTAGCGCAGCACCTGAAATTGTTCCAGTGTCGTCTGCACCAACAATAGAGGAAGCTAATGACAAGGATCATGAAGCTTCGGACGATGCTACTACTGAACGTCGCAGGTCGACAAGGTCACGTGCCCCTCCTGAGTGGTACGGCAACCCTGTCTTAACTGTCTTGTTAGTAGACAACAGTGAACCTGCGAACTATGAGGAAGCAATGATGAGCCCAGACTCTGAGAAATGGCTAGAGGCCATGAAATCCGAATTAGGATCCATGAGCGAAAACCAAGTACGGACTTTGTTGGACCCTCCTAGCAACCGAAAGGCCGTTGAGTGTAAATGGATTTTCAAGAAGAAAACGGACGCGGATGGTAATGTTACTGTCTATAAAGCACGGCTTGTTGCGAAAGGTTTTCGACAAGTTCAAGGTGTTGACTACAATGAGACTTTCTCTCCCGTAGAGATGTTTAAGTCCATTCGGATTTTATTAGCAATTGTTGCGTTTCATGATTATGAAATATGGCAGATGGATGTCAAGACTGCGTTCCTCAATGGCAACATTGATGAAGAGTTGTATATGATGCAACTCGAAGGTTTTGTCGATCCTAAGGATGCTGATAAGGTGTGCAAACTTCAGCGTTCCATTTATGGACTGAAGCAAGCATCTCGGAGTTGGAACATTCGTTTTGATCAAGTGATCAAGAGCTTTGGATTTGTTCCAAATTGCTAAAAAGCTTGTATCTACAAGAAAGTGAGTGGGAGCTCAGTGACATTTTTGGTACTATATGTGGATGACATATTGATTATCGGAAATGACATTGACATGCTTAACGATGTTAAGAGTTATTTGAACAAATGTTTTTCAATGAAAAACCTAGGGGAAGCTGCTTATATATTAGGCATCAAAATCTATAGAGATAGACAAAGACGCCTGATAGCTTTAAGCCAAAGTACATACCTAGACAAAGTTATGAAAAGGTTCAGAATGGATAAGGCAAAGAAAGGTTCTGTGCCTATGTTGTCAGTTAAGATATTGAGCAGGGCTCAGTGTCCAGCTACGGTAAACGATAGAGAAGCTATGATCAAAGTGCCTTATGCCTCGACCATAGGATCTATCATGTATGCCATGCTATGTACTACACCGGATGTGTCCAATGCTCTTAGTTTGACGAGAAGATACCAAAGTGATCCAAGAGTGGAACACTGGACAGCCGTGAAGAACATCCTAAAGTATTTAAATAGAACTAAAGAAATGTTCTTAGTCTATGGAGGTGATGAACAACTCGTCGTAAAAGGTTACGTCGATGCTAGTTTCGACACCGACAAGGATGATTCTAAATCTCACAAAGGATACGTTTATATTTTGAATGGAGGAGCTATGAGCTGGAGAATCTGCAAGCAAAGCGTGATCGCGGGATCTACAGTAGAAGCGGAATGTATGGCTGCTGCAGAAGCTTCAAGTGAAGGAGTTTGGATCAGAAACTTCATCACTGAGATTGGTGTGGTTCCAAGTGCCTTGGACCCACTGGAGATATTGTGTGACAACACTGGCGCCATAGCACTGGCTAAGGAACCAAGATATCATCCAAAGACCAAGCATATCAGCTGCAAGTTTCATATAATTCGAGATTATATAACAGATGGAGATCTGAAGATTAGCAAAGTACATACGGATCTGAATGTCGCAGATCCATTGACTAAACCTCTTCCACGATCAAAACATGATCAGCACCTTAGTGCCATGGGTGTTAGATTGTTGCCAGATGTAAACTAGATTATTGACTCTAGTGCAAGTGGGAGACTGTTGGAATTATGCCCTAGAGGCAATAATAAAGATGTTATTATTATAATTCTTATTCATGATAAAGTTTATATTCCATGCTAGAATTGTATTAAACGGAAACTTTGATACTTGTGTGGTTTATGAACAACGTCGTGTCCCTAGTACGCCTCTATGGACTAGCTCATTGATTAATGATGGTTAAGGTTTCCTAACCATAGACTTTGATTAAAGGTGTCTCTCAGGTAATCGGAAAGTACTTGTTGGGTTGTATGTATCGAGATGGGATTTGTCCCTCCCAAGTCGGAGATATATACTTCGGGCCCACTCGGTAATCGATATCAACACCTCTTGCAAGCATGTGGTTAAGGAGTTAATCACAAAGTGATATCGGATTACGGAACGAGTAAAGTACTTGCTGTGAACGAGATTGAACTAGGTATGCCGATACCGACGATCGAATCTTGGGCAAGTAAAATATCGCGTGACGAAGGGAATATATATATGGTATTAATTGAATCCTGGCATCGTGGTTCATCCGATATGATCATAGATGAGTATGTGGGAGTCAATATGGGTTTCCAGACCCCGCTGTTCATTATTGATGGAAGATCATGTCTGCATATTCTCGAACCCGTAGGGTCACACACTTAACGTGTCTTGGCGCTAGGATAGAATGGATAATTGGTTTATGAGTTTTTGTTCGGAGTCTCGAATGAGATCCAGGACATCACGAGAGGTTCCAGAATGGTCCGGAGAATAAGATTTATATAAGGGAAAGCAGTGTTTGGATTTCGGAATTGTTTCGGATTGTTCCGTATTGTATCGGAAGCTTCTAGAACCTTCCGGTGTGGGACCAACTTGGCCCCACTTGTCGGGAGGGGGCGTGGGCCTACGAGGGAGTGCCCTGACCACATTGGGCCAGGGGCACAAGGCCCCATAGGCCCAGCCGGCCAAAACCCTAGGGAAACCTTCTAGAAGGAAGGGGGAAACTTGCCCCCCACTCCAACCCTTGGGGCCGCCGCCCTAGGGCTTGGAGGAGGGGCCAAGGGGGCCGGCCAGCCCCCTATATATAGAGGGCAGGGGCGCAGCCCTCCTCCCCACTCCTTCAACCCTAGCCGCCATACTGCTGCCCTCCAGATCTCTCTCTCTCTCTCTCTCCCGACTGCGCGTAGGCGAAGCCCTGCCGCAGAAACTCTCCACCTTTGCACCACACCGTCGTGTTGTAGATCCAATCTATCTCTCCACCCCACTTACTGGACCGAGGAAGGAGGAGACGTCGAGGTGCCGTACGTGTGCATCTCTCGGAGGCATCGCCACTTGCGGTGTTGGATCGGATCGGATCTCGAGGAGGAGAAGCTAGTACGACTACATCAACCACGTTCCATTGAACGTTCCGCTGTACGAATCTTCAAGGGTATGAAGATCTCATCTATTTCCCTCATTGTTTGCATATCCTAGATTAGATCTTGGCTTTCCCGTTCGCATCTGTAGAATTTTTTTGATTTACTATGCTGCGAAACCCATCACTCTATACGCATCCGTCTATGGTCATCGAGGAACTCTTCAAGCGACTTCCCGGTGTAGCAAGACATCTTCGTCCATAAGTATCTCTCAGGGGACCTTGGCTCGACGCAATTTTTCCGGTAGAACGGAACCCACAATGCCGCAAAATGGGTAGTCTCCAGCAACCCCTCATAGTGCACCAGTGATCCACCGTCGTCGAAGAAGTAGGTGGCATACTTCTCGACCGGATAGTCCATGGAGAGGATGGACATGATGGAGTTCATGGTGTAGAGCATGGGCTCGTCGACCGGGTCGACGGTGTTGATGAACACATCAAGAATAGGTAGACACGAGCTGATGTCGAATTCGTCAAATTGCTCTCTTAGGAGGGAGAAGTTTGGGATGCATTTTCTTGGCTTTAGTTTGGGAAGCTGGCTTAGCAACCAGGTCACCCCTAACCAGAGATCCCCCATGGACGAGATCCACCACGACCACATTGCTTCCGAGTTCCAGTGCTTCATGCGCCAAGTGAAAAATAGGATAATCACAATAACTCTCACCACGATTAGTAACCTGTTGCACATGAACATATAATATTTATCAATAGTAAGAAAGAGTGATTTTAGGTCCAAATATAGAAAGATAAAGTTGCACAAATTATACAACTATACACATAAGGTAATTTTTAGTTGCGCCTAAGATCACGTCGGGCCGTCCCCTTACTCCTAGCCTTTGTGCTAACAACCACACCCCCGCTCACCTCTTGCTGGCTCCTGTCCTTGACCTAGACCCCCTCTAACTAAATAATGGTGACGAAAAAGAGACATTGTACATTGAAGTGGTTGGTACTACATTTCTAGAAAACCAAACTAATACTGGCAATGGGTGGGGAGGTGTAACACCCTCAGAATCGGCCCTATGCAAGTTTCAGCGAAACCCGCTAAACCCGCATAGAAACGATTCGAAGGTGCCCACCAGGCACTTTCGTGCGGGTGGAAAACGAAGTAATAACATTACACAATAGTCCTCGATGGGACCCACAGAACTGATATATATAACAGCGACTCCATGAGTCAAGAATACAAGATATAATATACAAAGATCCAAATCACCTTGAAAATAATAGAGCGTCCGACTACGGACAAGATGCAAATGGGGATAAGAGCCCTGAAGAATAACCAATGGCGTCCATAACCCTTCCCAGGCCAAGCCAGAAGGGTAACCCTACTAACGACGTTGATCTCAAAACCTGCTTAAACAAAAGGGGTGCCGACAAAGGGCAAAGGAAAAAGAGGAGCGTCGGTACTGAGGCCAGTACACGACGAGACTAGAATTCGGTGGTCCTCGCCTACATAGGTATGGTGGACTGAAGCGGCAGCGGCAGCATGCACTAAACAAACTATAGAGACTCGATACAACTGGCGACTATCAGAGAGGGGTAAGAAAGACCTATTCGGAACCAACCTGATACTACCACCAAACAAACCCATCCTGGTGTTTCCCCCTCGATACCAAACGAGGAAGTCGACCGAGGAACTCACACAGTTGGCAGTTTTACTTATTCAGTTATAGTTGCGGCAATTTACTAGTCAGATAAAGATAGTCGTCCTGATAAAATAAGCAGTGAGCACTTTTATTTAATCATTCCGTTGTAGTTGCGACACTTACTATTCAGATACAATTAGCATGAGGTAACCCATAAACCCAGCAGTTGTTGGTACTTTTATTTAGCCATTCCGTTTTAGTTGCAATACTTACTAGTCAGATACAATTGTCGCAAGCGACAAATCAAGCAAGCAATTGTTGGCAGTTTTATTTAGCCATTCCGTTGTAGTTGCAATATTTACTAGTCATATCAGATACAAGTCAATTTATAACAGTAAACTTTAGTTATAGTTGTCTATGATCGAGATACTGTGCTCCAAGTCGTCCATAACCGCGGACACGGCTTTCAGAAAGTTTTAACCCGGCCGGGGTGCACAAATAGCAACACACACACGATCAACCTCGGAAAAACCAAATCAAAACCCAACGAGGTCTTCACGACAGAGCAATCACAAGATTCATAAATATTTCAGGGGGCCACCCCATTGAGTAGATCCGCAACGAAGCTAGCTGACTCCGAGACGGACTCAAGGTTTGCGACAATGGCTGTAAACGACTGGGAACCCGAAAGTGTGACTGGGCTTGTCGATACCGCGAAAACATTCCGCTTACCTAAATAGTACAGTGTGCTCCTCGCACAATCGTAAATAAAGCAGTAGCATGGCATAAGTACAGGATCGTAAATAAAACCTCAAACTAGTTTGTGGCCCCAAGAAATAAGTATGAATCAAGCTCTGGCTAAGGGGGGCCCATAATTCCCCATATGTGGATAGCGTGATAAAACAAGGAACAGGTATCAAGTACTCGGGGTCCTACGGGACACAAGTGGGCGGTCGGAAACCAAATATTATCTATCACCCACCGATGCCTCTGCTTACTTACTTCAATTTTAGTTGTTAAACAGGAATTAAAGTGAACGATAAATAAAGCCGAGATCATCTCCAACATCAAACATGCGGCCATACACCAACAACTGTGGCACTGGACGACACGCAACAGCACTTGAGCAAGCGGCTACGACGCGCAAGTCCAACTATCTACCAAACAACAGGTAATAGGATGTGTCCAAGGCAATATATGGCTGCAAGGGATATCACGGGTACGAAAACTAGGGCAACGCAACACAGATAGCAATAGATCAACAGGAGGGAATACATACTATAAAAGTGAGATAGGTAGAAAGGGGGAGATGCTCGCCTGGAAAACATTGCCGAAGGTTCAACCGAAGATCGGGTCGACACTCGCATCAACTCAACGGCCTTATCCGCGAAGAAGCAAAACACTAGAATAAACACCGGATGCAATATTTAATACAACGGCAGAAGATCGGCCTGATGCATGTATGATGTATGGCATGGCAAAGATGCGATGCAATTAGGTCATATTAAGCGGAACCGGGGTCCCGACAATTAGTTAGATGGTTCAAGTTGTTTATCTACCCCGCAAATTAAATGTTGTCTTAGCATGGCAAAAGATAGCACCGGTTCGCTACACAAATTTAAATGAGGCCAATACGAGACTAGATTTGTCCGCATATGGGCCCCATATTTAATTATGAGGTGAATCGGCATAAGGCCCCCAAACCACACAATATGCATGCGAGATGAACAGTTAATATGCAACAAGTTGTATAATATTATAAAATAGGGTTTCGGGAAGGGGTTCACACATTAGGGTTCGACGCTCTTGGGGTTCCGGGGTTCGGGGTTCGGTCTCAGGGTCCAGGGTTCGACGGGATCGGTCTCGGCAGGAACATTCTCGAACAACGGGGCAGATCTTGTCGCATCCGGGTTCACGGCGGACTCGGCGTCCGGAAAGGGGTACTTGGTTCGGTGTCGGGGGCGCATCGGACTCTTCCAGGTCGGTGTCGATCTTGTCGTCGTGTAGATCTTGTCGGGTCCCACGGAGTCGATCTTGCCGTTGCGAAGGTCTTGTCGGGCCCGCGCCATCGAGTCGGTCTTGGCATCTGGCTGAAGTACTTGGCGTATCCGAGATGAAGCGCTTATCGCTCCATGTGGCGGTCTTGGCGTCCGAGCGACGATCTTGTCGCATCCGCGGTCGTCGGTCCCTGTCGTCGGTCTTGTCGTTACACCGTGGAGATCTGGTCGTCGGCGCACTCAGGTTTTCGGGGATCGGTCTTCGGTCGAGGGATCGACGATCTTGGTTAGGGTTCGGTCTCAGATCCTTGTAGGAGTGCTTGATGGTACGAGAGGGAGAACACGGGGTCGGCGTCTTCATAGCCGGTGTCGTACTTGGATCTATGGAGGAGAGCATGAAGTCGATGCCGGGGTTCTTAGGACCTTCGGGTCCCTCTTGTTGTACTGGTTCACGGTAGATCTTGAATAGCCACGGTCGGGATCTGCGGGAGGCCGGCAGGGGTCGTCGGTGCACACGAGACGATGAGACCGCAGCGGAGAAAGGTTGCAGGGGCAGCAGCGAGGGTCGGCAGCACGAGGCCAGGGACCTGCGGGTGCTCCAGGGAGGCGCTAAGGCGAGGAGGCGGTTGCCGCGGGGCCGGCGGTGCTGGAGGAGGGCCGGCTTGCTGCGGGGCGAGCTGGTCGCGGAGGCACGGGACGCGGAGCGGGGAGGCCGACGGGGAGGATGACGATGGCGAGGCCAGCGGCGAGGTGCTGCGGTGGGGCCGGCGGAGCAGGCGGTCGGGCTCGGGCTCCCCGTGGCGGCGGGGTGGCTCGAGGCGGCGCAGGAGGGACGGGGCTTGGGCGACGGAGGTCGGGGTCGAGGAGGAAGGCCCGGCGGCGCAGAGCGAGCTCGAGGGAGAGGGAGATGGCGACGCCGGCGGCGAGCGGAGGAGGGAGGGCGCGGCGGCGCTTGGGAGGCGGCGGCGCTGGCTCGGGAGGGAGACCGGCGGCGGCGGGCGCTGGAGCTTGCGGAAGGAGGAGGCGCGCGGGGTGGGCCGCGGCTGCGGGCTGCGCGGCGGCGCCGGAGAGCGGGGCGGAGCGGCGAGGCGAGCAGGGAGAGAGAGGGCCGGAGGTGGAAGAAGGGGAGGAAGGAGAGACGTGGGGCGCGGGGGAGGGCTGGTGGGGCGGGTCCCGCGGTGGGGCCGGGGGGGTCGACCGCGTGGGGGACGCGGGACGCCAGACGGGGTCGGCGTGTGGGGCCCGCGGACGTGGGGCCCGGAGGTCAGGGGAAAGGGGGGAGTGGGGTCGGTCTAGGAGGGAGTGGGGACTGAGGGGTGGGGTCCAGGTGTCGGTGGGGGAGAGAGAGAGAGGGTAGGGGAAAGCTGGGTGTGAGAGAAAAAGGGGAGAGATGGTGGATTGATGAGGTGGCAGGTGGGTAGAGATTGGGTGAGAGGGTGAGGTGGCGGCCTGCGGTTGGTGGGTATGATAGATTTGGGTGGGGATAGGATTTAGAGGGGGCTGATTTAAAATGTGTGTTTGTTTTGTCTTGTCTATTTTAAAACAAGGTCACTTTGCAAACAGTTTTTAGGTAAATAAAATCTCCGATGCGATCGGGGTTTTGCATTTGAAAATAAGAGGGGTATTTGTACAAAGCAAAACTAGGCTTTTTGAAATAGTTCGGACAAACAATGCATGATGATGACGATGCAATGCACAAAACAACGCGATTTTCTAGTAGTGGTTTTGCGGGATGCCACAATTCGACACCACTAACAATGGATCTCGCCCTCGAGATCCGCCTCATGGTACCGGGAAGAAGGTCGGTGATCTGCATCTTCTCGCTTCGTGTAGATCCTCGCGACACCACTAACAAGAGGTCGCTGTCCGTGATCGTCGGGAGGACACTCCGGGAACAAAAGGTCGAAGGTAGAGGTTTCAACAAATAAAGCCACCTCTAACTTCCGTGGACGGAGTAAGAATTGCATCGATCCACCATTCAATGTACAAAAGCGAATGGTATGAGTAGTGGTATGGTCGCGACTCCATCCCGCACTCAAAGCATTACTATGTACACGAATAGACAGATTATGCAACCAACTCTCAGAATTCAGACTGAAGATCTCAACAAGCGAGGTTCGGAAACAAAGGAGGGATGCAGACTCTGCATCGGATCTGGCGTAGAGGATGTCGTCGCATCGGGAAACACCGGAAGGCACCAACAAGGAACAAAGAATGGTACCACAGATAAAGGATCACTCAGATAGCATGAACACCGGATGGTAGAACACCGTTATCAAAGGAGGAAGCGAAACCCTGAAGGTACGACGGAACCCAACCACGAGAAATCCTGGACTCGAAGAGAGAGAAGAGAGCGGATTCAAAACACGTAGAGGTAAGAGGAGAATAGCAGAGAGGTAAGGAGTAAAATCAGACCTAATCAGAACTATCCAACCGAGTTTGCAAAAATAGTTTTGACACTCTACTTCGGCCGTTAGCTAGGGTATCCTACAGGCTGGACTTGTGGGGTATCGCAACTGCTGAGCTCTGATACCACTCTGTAACACCCTCAGAATCGGTCCTATGCAAGTTTCAGCGAAACCCGCCAAACCCGCATAGAAACGATTCGAAGGTGCCCACCAGGCACTTTCGTGCGGGTGGAAAACGAAGTAATAATATTACACAACAGTCCTCGATGGGACCCACAGAACAGATATATATAACAGCGACTCCATGAGTCAAGAATACAGATATAATATACAAAGATCCAAATCACCTTGAAAATAATAGAGCGTCCGACTACGGACAAGATGCAAATGGGGCTAAGAGCCCTGAAGAATAACCAATGGCGTCCATAACCCTGCCCAGGCCAAGCCAGAAGGGTAACCCTACTAACGACGTCGATCTCAAAACCTGCTTAAACAAAAGGGGTGCCGACAAAGGGCAAAGGAAAAAGAGGAGCGTCAGTACTGAGGCCAGTACACGGCGAGACTAGAATTCGGCGGTCCTCGCCTACATAGGTATGGTGGACTGAAGCGGCAGCGGCAGCATGCACTAAACAAACTATAGAGACTCGATACAACTGGCGACTATCAGAGAGGGGTAAGAAAGACCTATTCGGAACCAACCTGATACTACCACCAAACAAACCCATCCTGGTGTTTCCCCCTCGATACCAAACGAGGAAGTCGACCGAGGAACTCACACAGTTGGCAGTTTTACTTATTCAGTTATAGTTGCGGCAATTTACTAGTCAGGTAAAGATAGTCGTCCTGATAAAATAAGCAGTGAGCACTTTTATTTAATCATTCCGTTGTAGTTGCGACACTTACTATTCAGATACAATTAGCATGAGGTAACCCATAAACCCAGCAGTTGTTGGTACTTTTATTTAGCCATTCCGTTTTAGTTGCAATACTTACTAGTCAGATACAATTGTCGCAAGCGACAAATCAAGCAAGCAATTGTTGGCAGTTTTATTTAGCCATTCCGTTGTAGTTGCAATATTTACTAGTCATATCAGATACAAGTCAATTTATAACAGTAAATTTTAGTTATAGTTGTCTATGATCGAGATACTGTGCTCCAAGTCGTCCATAACCGCGGACACGGCTTTCAGAAAGTTTTAACCCGGCCGGGGTGCACAAATAGCAACACACACACGATCAACCTCGGAAAAACCAAATCAAAACCCAACGAGGTCTTCACGACAGAGCAATCACAAGATTCAGAAATATTTCAGGGGGCCACCCCATTGAGTAGATCCGCAACGAAGCTAGCTGACTCCGAGACGGACTCAAGGTTTGCGACAATGGCTGTAAACGACTGGGAACCCGAAAGTGTGACTGGGCTTGTCGATACCGCGAAAACATTCCGCTTACCTAAATAGTACAGTGTGCTCCTCGCACAATCGTAAATAAAGCAGTAGCATGGCATAAGTACATGATCGTAAATAAAACCTCAAACTAGTTTGTGGCCCCAAGAAATAAGTATGAATCAAGCTCTGGCTAAGGGGGGCCCATAATTCCCCATATGTGGATAGCGCGATAAAACAAGGAACAGGTATCAAGTACTCGGGGTCCTACGGGACACAAGTGGGCGGTCGGAAACCAAATATTATCTATCACCCACCGATGCCTCTGCTTACTTACTTCAATTTTAGTTGTTAAACAGGAATTAAAGTGAACGATAAATAAAGCCGAGATCATCTCCAACATCAAACATGCGGCCATACACCAACAACTGTGGCACTGGACGACACGCAACAGCACTTGAGCAAGCGGCTACGACGCGCAAGTCCAACTATCTACCAAACAACAGGTAATAGGATGTGTCCAAGGCAATATATGGCTGCAAGGGATATCACGGGTACGAAAATTAGGGCAACGCAACACAGATAGCAATAGATCAACAGGAGGGAATAAATACTATAAAAGTGAGATAGGTAGAAAGGGGGAGATGCTCGCCTGGAAAACATTGCCGAAGGTTCAACCGAAGATCGGGTCGACACTCGCATCAACTCAACGGCCTTATCCGCGAAGAAGCAAAACACTAGAATAAACACCGGATGCAATATTTAATACAACGGCAGAAGATCGGCCTGATGCATGTATGATGTATGGCATGGCAAAGATGCGATGCAATTAGGTCATATTAAGCGGAACCGGGGTCCCGATAATTAGTTAGATGGTTCAAGTTGTTTATCTACCCCGCAAATTAAATGTTGTCTTAGCATGGCAAAAGATAGCACTGATTCGCTACACAAATTTAAATGAGGCCAATACGAGACTAGATTTGTCCGCATATGGGCCCCATATTTAATTATGAGGTGAATCGGCATAAGGCCCCCAAACCACACAATATGCATGCGAGATGAACAGTTAATATGCAACAAGTTGTATAATATTATAAAATAGGGTTTCGGGAAGGGGTTCACACATTAGGGTTCGACGCTCTTGGGGTTCCGGGGTTCGGGGTTCGGTCTCAGGGTCCAGGGTTCGACGGGATCGGTCTCGGCAGGAACATTCTCGAACAACGGGGCAGATCTTGTCGCATCCGGGTTCGCGGCGGACTCGGCGTCCGGAAAGGGGTACTTGGTTCGGTGTCGGGGGCGCATCGGAATCTTCCGGGTCGGTGTCGATCTTGTCGTCGTGCAGATCTTGTCGGGTCCCACGGAGTCGATCTTGCCGTTGCGAAGGTCTTGTCGGGCCCGCACCATCGAGTCGGTCTTGGCATCTGGCTGAAGTACTTGGCGTATCCGAGATGAAGCGCTTATCGCTCCATGTGGCGGTCTTGGCGTCCGAGCGACGATCTTGTCGCATCCGCGGTCGTCGGTCCCTGTCGTCGGTCTTGTCGTTACACCGTGGAGATCTGGTCGTCGGCGCACTCAGGTTTTCGGGGATCGGTCTTCGGTCGAGGGATCGACGATCTTAGTTAGGGTTCGGTCTCAGATCCTTGTAGGAGTGCTTGATGGTACGAGAGGGAGAACACGGGGTCGGCGTCTTCATAGCCGGAGAGCATGAAGTCGATGCCGGGGTTCTTAGGACCTTCGGGTCCCTCTTGTTATACTGGTTCACGGTAGATCTTGAATAGCCACGGTCGGGATCTGCGGGAGGCCGGCAGGGGTCGTCGGTGCACGCGAGACGATGAGACCGCAGCGGAGAAAGGTTGCAGGGGCAGCAGCGAGGGTCGGCAGCACGAGGCCAGGGACCTGCGGGTGCTCCAGGGAGGCGCTAAGGCGAGGAGCGGTTGCCGCAGGGCCGGCGGTGCTGGAGGAGGGCCGGCTTGCTGCGGGGTGAGCTGGTCGCGGAGGCACGGGACGCGGAGCGGGGAGGCCGACGGGGAGGATGACGATGGCGAGGCCAGCGGCGAGGTGCTGCGGTGGGGCCGGCGGAGCAGGCGGTCGGGCTCGGGCTCCCCGTGGCGGCGGGGTGGCTCGAGGCGGCGCAGGAGGGACGGGGCTCGGGCGACGGAGGTCGGGGTCGAGGAGGAAGGCCCGGCGGCGCAGAGCGAGCTCGAGGGAGAGGGAGATGGCGACGCCGGCGGCGAGCGGAGGAGGGAGGGCGCGGTGGCGGGCGCTGGAGCTTGCGGAAGGAGGAGGCGCGCGGGGTGGGTCGCGGCTGCGGGCTGCGCGGCGGCGCCGGAGAGCGGGGCGGAGCGGCGAGGCGAGCAGGGAGAGAGAGGGCCGGAGGTGGAAGAAGGGGAGGAAGGAGAGACGTGGGGCGCGGGGGGGCTGGTGGGGCGGGTCCCGCGGTGGGGCCGGGGGGTCGACCGCGTGGGGGACGCGGGACGCTAGACGGGGTCGGTGCGTGGGGCCCGCGGACGTGGGGCCCGGAGGTCAGGGGAAAGGTGGGAGTAGGGTCGGTCTGGGAGGGAGTGGGGACTGAGGGGTGGGGTCCAGGTGTCGGTGGGGAAGAGAGAGAGAGGGTATGGGAAAGCTGGGTGTGAGAGAAAAAGGGGAGAGATGGTGGATTGATGAGGTGGCAGGTGGGTAGAGATTGGGTGAGAGGGTGAGGTGGCGGCCTGCGGTTGGTGGGTAGGATAGATTTGGGTGGGGATAGGATTTAGAGGGGGCTAATTTAAAATGTGTGTTTGTTTTGTCTTGTCTATTTTAAAACAAGGTCACTTTGCAAACAGTTTTTAGGTAAATAAAATCTCCGATGCGATCGGGGTTTTGCATTTGAAAATAAGAGGGGTATTTGTACAAAGCAAAACTAGGCTTTTTGAAATAGTTCGGACAAACAATGCATGATGATGACGATGCAATGCACAAAACAACGCGATTTTCTAGTAGTGGTTTTGCGGGATGCCACAGGAGGTGGAGTTACTGGCCAACATGGAGTGGTGATCCTAATGTGTCTGGTGGCCTTGTTGGACTTGCCTCGAATATACTATGTTGGTTTAATACATGCAGGAGCAAAGCCCGTAATTATGTCACATGATGTAGGCGTTAATCGCTAAGCCATTTTAACTAACAATTCTCCGTCTACTATAATGATATGTATAACAAGCATGTATGTGCAAAGTATTCAAATGGTTGCATTGTATAATTTTTAGTTTACATTTATGAATGCACATTTGATTTAGTTTTCTTGTTATTGGTCAGGCTGATAGAATACATGTCTAGTATGTATGTGTATTTTGTTTATATGGAAGGCTAGATTATATTGATCCTAACCGTGATAGCAGTTTATAACTCTTTGGCATATAAATAAATTCAACACCATACCGTAATAGGTGTTGCCCCCCAACTTTATTGTTTTACATGGTATCATCCAGGTTTCGATCCCGAAACCCTAGATTGATGGTGATTTTTGTTGCCTCGGACTCTTCTGCCACCCCTGAGTATTCATCTTTCTCCAGTCTTCTTCATCCACTACCCACAATCCTCCACTTCTTTATCGCCGATCAATTACGGTCATATGATTACGATCAAGCTCAATGCCCTGAATCATATATTTTGGCTTGCTCAAGTTGTCTTTCATCTTCGGATCAACCTTCTTCATGGCTACGTTGAGGGCACCTTGTTGTGCCTGCCCACCCACATCTTGGTCGCATCCAAGGAGGACAGCAAGACAGTGCGCCAAATCAACCCGGCGTCTGAACCGTGGGTTCAACAAGATCAATGTATATTATCGGCATTCTTTTCTTCATAAACAATTGAGGATATCGGTATGATCATATTTTCTAAAAGCTCTCATGAAGCCGAGACTACTCTTGAGACCAATTTTGCGTCTCAATCCTCGGCCCACTCGATGCAACTGCGGTATCAGTTGAGCACAACCAAGAAGCTCGACTCCTCCATCACCATTTACTACAACAAGATAAAGTCCATCTATAATACGCTAACCTCGATTGGCCAACCTCTTCGCCCGAGGAGTTCACATACTTCATCCTTAAGGGCCTCGACGAGGAGTACGACTCCTTGGTGGATACCATCCTTGGTTGTGACATGCCTATTCGTGTGCATGATCGTAAGCATGAATCCTATCCATAGAGCATCATGTCGAGTGGGGTTGTTCTTCATCGACCATCCACTCTGTCAAAGTTGCCAAGACGGGTAGCAGGAAGCCCTCGGGCTCGTCCACTTCTGATCCTTTCTCGATGCCCTATTGTCCCAACTATTCTCAGCAGGTACATGTACAGATGTACGTGCATTGTCCTTCTTCTACACTAAATGGGGGCGTTGGTGGTGCGTCCATGCCCTATAGTTACGGCAATGGTCCTAAAACCATCTACCAACTATGTGACGATGTGGGGCATGTAGCTACTCTTCAAACGGTTCAATAGTCCTTCCTTGGAGTGGGAAACAGCGGGTGTTTCATGGAGTGTTGATTGGAAATAGCCAACTATATATGTCTTTTATGCACCGGAATCTCAAGGACACACTTTCTTGTTCCCTATTGATTCTAGCTGGTATATGAATACCGGTGTGATGGATCACTTCACCAGGCAATTGGAGAAGTTGCACGTGAATGATCCCTATCAGCGCAAAGAGCAAATTCACACGCCCAACGGGTTAGGTATGCATACATCTCTTGTTGGTCAAGCACTTCTTCCCTCTCTTTCATCTAAACCACTTTATCTTTGTAACGTTAGACATGTTCATGTTGTCCAAAAAAAATTGTTTTCAATCTACAGTTTTGCTTATGATAATGTATATTTTGAGTTCCATCCTGACACTATTTTTGCAAAGGACCTGCTTATGGGTCAATCCTTCTTAGAGGTCAGTGTCATTGTTGTATTTATTCGCTCGACGATTCGTCACTAGTCATCTCCGCCAAGTAATCAGTGCTCTCAAAGCACCACCTGCTCAGTGGCATGCTTGTTTTAGTTACCCTCTTTCATAGATTATTCAACATGTTCTTCGTTGTATCAGTAGCAAGATTCATCAGTTACCTTTCTTTACTTTCTCATCATGTAACAAAGGCTCCTCTTGAGCTTACTTATGCATATGTGTGGGCCCTGCCCAAACTTGAGTTAGTGGTCACAATTATATATTATGTTAGTTATGTGGAATCTTATAGTCATTTCCTGTGGTTGTATTTGAGTAAGTGCAAGAGTGATGTCTTTGAGGTTTTTCTTTAGTTCCAAGATCATATTGCATATCTTTGGAAATAGAAAATTTTACAGGTTCAGTATGATTGGGGCGGCAAGGTGGGGGTGAGTACATTAAGTTGAATGCTTTCTTATAACAACTTGGTAATGCACATCATGTATCATGTCCTCATACTCACCAACAGAGTAGTTGTGTTGAATGTAAACATCGTCATATTGTTGAAACATGTGTTACTTTACTCGCCCATGCATCAATTCATTTTCCCTTTTAGAGTGATGCCTTCATTACAGCCTGTTCTCTCATCAATTACATGCCTACTTGTGTCATTAACATACAAACTCTGCTTGAGCACCAATTAGGTGAATTTCCATATTGCACATGTTTCAAAGTGTTTGGGTGTGTTTGTTATCCCAACCTTCCTTCCTACAATAAACATAAGCTTCAGTTTTATTCGAAAAATGTGTCTTGCTTGATTATATACATCCCCATATAAGTTACAAGTGTCTCCATGTTCCTAGCATCGTCTATGTATTGGTCGTGATATCATATTTTATGAGCATGTGTTTCCTTTTGCTAATTTATCATCCTCTACACCCACACTACTTGTTTGTCGCCTGACTTGCTTGACCAATATGAGGATATATATGATGCTCTTGGGATTCCTCATTGGCATGAGGCCATGCAACAAGAGTTTGATGCTATGATCAAGAACAATACTTGGTGTACCGTTTCTCCCTAGCCTAGCACCAATATTATTGATTCTAAGCGTGTTTTGAAGGCCAAGTAGCATGTTAATGGTAAAATTAAACGGTATAAAGCTCGTTTGGTTGCTAATAGGTTTAAATACCACTATTAAATGGATTACGTGGACACGTGTTGTTAAAGCCTACAACCATTCGGTTTTCTACTTTCTATTTTTGTTACTTGTGGTTGGTTTCTTCATCAATTTAATATTTACTTTCCTTAATGGTGCACTTGAGGATGAGTGTTCATGCATCAACCTCATGGATTTGAAGATCCACAACGAACCCATCATTTGTGCCACTTGGTCAAGGCGATCTATGGGATCCAATAGGCACCTCGAAACTGACATGCTCGTCTTGGTGATGCTGCTCTTTAGCATGGATTTACACCATCCACTGTTGACACGTCTCCCTTCATCATTTTGCAACACGGTGTGACTATATATTTACTTGTCTATGTTGATGATATCATTCTGCTCAGATCTTCATCATCAGCGATTGATCATATTGTTGTCGGACTTCACCAAGATTTTGGCATCAAGGATCTTGGCCCTTTGCATTACTTCCTAGGTTTGAAGGTTGCATGTGGTATAGAGGGACTTACACTTACTCGGCATAAGTATGCAACTGATCCCCTTCGTTGATCTAGATTACTCAAGAACACGGCTGCTACCACCCCATTGTATCCAATGTCAAATTGTTCAATGATGATAGTCCTTCTCTTGCGTCTGGTGATGCCAATTTTTGGTGGGTTGCAATATCTTAGTTTCACCCGTCTTGATATCTCATTTGTATTCAATCGTGTCTTAGTTTCCACACTCCTCTACGGAGGATCACATGTTTGAAGTTAAGCAGATACTTCAATTTGTCAATCGTACTATTGGTCATGGTCTAGTTTCAGTTTATCAAGTGTTACTGTGTGTTCATGTGTGTGTATGGGAAGTGTTGAAATGCTCGGCTTTAAGCCAAAAAACTGCACCATGTCCTTTCCCCACAAAGCCGCGTCTGATTTCGGCAACCTCGGCGCTCGAACCTCTGAAGGTCGAGCACCTCCAACGGCACCGACCGGATTTTTTCCGATCGGAAAGAGAGCAAGGACTAACAACACCCTGCAAAAGGACCGCGCCCTAGACCGGTCTTCTTGAGCGTATTCCTGGCCCAAATTTAAGTTGGGTTTGCGGTCAAATTGACAACATCCTGGTATGCGCCATGGTTCAGTTTGTCCCACCCAGGCCCTCTAGTCAGCAGCACAACGACCCGTCCACCCTTCTCCCACCCCTCCATCTTCCGGTTGGCATACCTGCACTACTTTTGTGCCGCCACCTGCACCTAGATAGGCTGACGCCGGCACCCGTTTCAGTCGCTTTTAGCCTTCCCTGGTTACCTAGAAAGACTGCTTGTGTGGGAGGTGATGACAGTTTATGCGATCATGCACAACATGATCATAGAGAGCGACCGTGATGACATCATATATGGCAAAGGGTGGGAATATCAAGGTGAATTGGTTGCATCTGATCCTGGTCGATCGCCTTCCTTCGAAATTTTTCAACACATGAATCATGAAATCCGTGATCGGACTACTCATAACTAACTCCAAAATGATTTGGTTAAGCATATGTGGACATTTGCGGAAAAACACTAGCATTCTCCCTATTTTCATTTTAGTTGATTTAGTTTTCTTGTGTAAAATTTACGAAGCCCATGATTTTATTATTTTATCGTGAACCATGATTTTTTTGACCTATTTCAATATGTATAAAATAGCCATAATGGCCAAAATTGATTAGAAAGAAGATGACCGGCGGATGAAATGGGGCCGATAAGGTCCGAACACCTATCCTACCATGTCGTAAAACAGACCCGAACTCGGACACTTTGTGTGTCTGAAATAGGAGCCGCCTTTGGAGATGGCCTCAGGCCGGCGCCGAGGGTATGCTGCGCCGGACACCTCTTTTTGCTTTGTGTTCTAGCCAACGCATACGTGCATATCGAGTTCAAAGCGACGGAGTATTGTCATGTCTTGCTTGTAGCTTTTGCCTACTTTTACTCTGTCACGACTTTACACTTGGATTCCGTCTGAGTTCTCAGCACATTGCCGCGCTTATCATGCTACTCCATATATATGCTTGCTGTTAGCGTGCGCGTAAATATTCAGGTAAAGCATTGCTGCTCTGCTCTGTCCTCGTCAAGATTCAGGCGAATTAACTTTGGTAACTCGTTTCGAAGTACAGACTTATTAAGTTCATTTCTTAGACTAAGACCTAACTATTCGAACTCAATAACGCGGTTAAGTAGCAGCCGGAATTCCTTCAGCAAGAGATGTATATAATACTCCCTCCGACCTCATATTAATTGATTCAGATTTATCTACATTTGAATAAATGCAGACACTATTTAGTATTTAGATTTATTTAAATTTTAATAAATCTAAATCAATTAATATGAGTCGAATGGAGTAATATATATGGAGAAAAGAATGGCGGAAATGAGCTGGAGCATGCACCCGTAGCAGTGGCGGACGCAGGAATGAATTGGAGGTGGGCACACTCTAAATTTTTTTTGCGCTGACCTATGTGGAAGACAAAATCTGCCTAAAATGTAATGTAAATAGCACAATAAAATCTCATAATATTATAGTTCTATAATATGTTCCAATTTTTATGTCAAAAATATATGTTCATTTTGTAAGTTATGATACACTATAGATAAGTAATCAGTAGAATTAAACAATTATAAAATGATGCTTCTTAGCTATTGGACCTGTATAAGTAGAGCTTATCTCTCGTTAGATTTTTCTTACAATAACCCATGTGGCACACAAAATTTGTCTATAAATTCTTGTATTATATTCATTGATAGAAGATTACAGAGTTTATATAGTTCCTCCGGTCCAATTTAATATACTCAGATCTATTTAGATATGAGTATATCTAGCACTAAAATATGTCTAGATATATGTATCTAGACAAATCTGAATCCATTAGTTTCGCGGTTTTAGGCGACATAGCCGCCACCGCGGCCGTTGTTGTGGCCGCCCTAGTTCCATGCACGCAGATGGGTGCGGGTGCCCTGAGTGTCCTCGTGAGGGCCGCCTCGTCGCCGTCTGTGAGCTTCTCGAGCTGAACGGCAGCCCATAGGCTATGCACGCTCACCTCGCCGATGTTGAGGCTGCGAAACGGAGGCACTACACCACAACACTGCATTCCCAACTGACGTTGGTCGGTAAAGTTCAACATTGCCAATAGAACGTCAGTCGGCATAGTTTATATCGGATGGTTGGTCGGCAATTTCTTTACGTAACGACAGACTATCGATCGGAAATGTATCAAACTTTGGAGTCAAAAGGTTAGTCGGTATTTCCTCCATACACGTCGGATCGTTGGTCGGTAACGAATTGCGACCAACTGTCTGTCGATAAGTGGGCAGGCTCGCGCAGAGCAAAAATATTAGCGCCAATATTTTGGCCCAACGCGCGAAAACTAACCCTAAATCCCCAAATTGCTTCCTGTCGCTCCCACTCGCTCACCCTCTTTCTGGCCGCCACCATCTTCCTACCGCCCCATCTCACTCGCTCAACCTCTCCTGGAAGATTTGCTCTCTCGGGCGGGGCACTCCGGCGAGCACGACCAGCCCCACGCACGGAGCAGTGGTGTCGAACTGTTGGTCGGCAAATATATGTTGGTCGGGAAAGGGCTTTGCCGACCGGACTTACCGTGACAGACGATGTTGGTCGGCAATACTTATTTCCGACCGTTCTTCTGTCGATGAAAGTGGTATTTCCGACCAACCTGTCTGTTGGCAATATAATGTTGTGGTGTAGTGAGTGAGGGGGGAGGAGGAGGAGCGGCCATGGTCGGGGCTCGTGGTGAGGGGAGTGGGACTGGGCCGTGAGGGAAGTGGCCTAGGAGTTAAGTCGAAAACGTCCCGTCTCCCGCGCTTCTCCACGCGTGCAAGCGGTAGGCATGCGGCGCTCGCCACAGCTTGGCTGCGTGGAAACAACCGATTTCAGCGTTTCTGACGGGTCAAGTCTTGGCCTGCTTTAAAAACCATGTGGTGCAACAACTCCATGCAGCCCAGCTCTCTAAACGGGTTTATTTCTTCCTGCGCCGTGTGAGAAACGGGCGTCAGCCCAACCAAACACGTCCGTGATGACTGTCTAAAAAGTGATATTTGTTCTCAAAAAATGCATCTGACAAGATATGTCTTTTAATTTTTGTTCCATGGGTGAACTTTTTTTCTACATGCAAAAGCAAGATATTTCGTAGCAAAAATGATTTGTAGCAAAAGCGGGGTTTTAACAAAAAGTAGGAGAACCGGAACGATGGCATCACGCCATCAACCCAGAGACGCTTGGTGTTGTCCCTATTTTTATACAATCAACTATTCCTACGACTGAAAAATGAATACTTTCAAACTGGTATACGATCTAAATATCAAATTATTTTTTTAGATGATAAACATTAAATTAGTGATAGTCTATTTATTTTCTAGAATTCTGGGTGGGCCACGGCCCACCCGGCCCCACCCGTACGTACGCCCATGACCCGTAGAGATTGATAAGGACGCCCTTGACCCTGAACGTCCGGTACAGCCGGCCATCGATCGTCGTCGTCCTCGTGCCCGTCCACGGGCACCCAGTACTTGTCCTTCCCGCGGTCCACGAGATCGCCGTTCGCCGCCGCCAATAGCGTCTCTGCTAGACGACCCACGTTGCCGCTAGGTCCACCGCCGGCCGCCGCATCCATTCCTTGATTTCCCTACCAGATAATAGGCGAGTAGTAGAAGAGCTTTCTGCGCCCGACTAATTACAGGCTGCCCACACAACCAAGAGGACGTTATATTGAGTTGCGACCTAGTACTGGAGATGCGACGTGCAGTCCCATGCATGCCCGAGGCATGAGATCGTCGAGGGTTTAGATAGCTGCTGACCTGATAAGTCCATCCGCATCCGTTTGGTTGATGGACGGTACGTACTACGTACGGCTGCAGCAAAATTACTTTCCATCCAGAAAACGTGCTATAGATAGAGTCTATGCAAAATGTATGCCTTGCTAGCTAGTAGTAAACTGGTGCACGCTAGATTTGTTTTGCCTCACGTCAAGCTAGTTTCGTTTTTGGTCGTTCATGCCCTTAATTAGTGACGTCCGCGAAAGCGCGGTGTACAAATTTGCCACCTAGCTAGTACCGCCGAAGGCCGGATCGTAGGCGCACGCAGTGGTCAGTTTTCTTCCTTGCTAATTCTACAAACCAGATTTCGGCAATAATAGTTGTCAGAAAACAAATAAAAACTCTCTAACAGGTTGAACTTAATAGAAGTTCTTATTTAAAGTTGCGTGCAAAGTAGAGCATAAAAAAATATCTTGTGGTTTGCAATTCTACTAACTAAAACAACGACAAGTATTTTGGACCGGAGCGAACTAAAACCACCACAAGTATTTTGGACGAGAAGGGGTAACCAAAAATATCGTAGGAAAAACATCTGAGAAATACAATCAGCTAGAATTTCATGTTGTATGATGATTCCACTGAGGATACATACGACTAGGAGTTGTTGGGTTGTTTGTAGCATTGCCTATACTTTCTTTTCCCTTCTTGGTGTTTCGGTGTCGAAGGATGAGAATGAATAGTGTTCTATTACGTTGTTTCCCTGGGTATAATGGGTAGTTTGCTTTGGATTTTATTTTATTTTATTTTTTGTGCTATCTTGTGTTGAACTATGTTATTCGTGTGAGTGGTTGGACAAGTACTTTAGTTATTTATGTTCATGTATCTTGTGTGCTTGTGATTGCTATATATATGCAATAAACAAGAAAGGATATACATGGCTTGGACAAGATAAGATAAAATTCATGGACAAAACAAATATCATGGCATTGCTTCTGAAGATATAGGGGGATCTTCGCATTCATTACTTGTGTGCACTTTGCATCCCAACGCAAAGAATTAATAAGTGTACATCTTTAGGAGGAGATTTTCTTATATCTTTATGAAACCCCAATTAAAGCTTATCATAACATTTTTTTCGTGTGAACTCTATGTAGTTGTTATCTTACACCAAAAAGGGTAGATTGAAAGGTCATGTTGCCCTTAATTATTTTTTTGGTGAAGATGGCAGTAGAGTTAGGGAAATAATGGTATCTGCAGGTTTGTACTTAGATTTTAGTCCCACAAGGTGCATATGGTGTGTGGAAGGACCCCCCCCCCCACCACCACCACCACCACCACCGCCGCCACTCACACGCACACATTTCAAAAATAAGAGAAGTATCGGCTTTCCTTATGTTCTTGTTTGACTAATATGTGTGCCACACTACTAACATGGCTCACTTGATGTTCAAGAGGGGATGATCATGCTAAAGCCTTCCTATAGTTTTCCCATCCCACACACAAAAAGAAAGTGCTAAAAAAGGGAGTCACTTGATGTTCAAGAGGGGATGTTCGATCCATATTTCCAATCCCAACATGTTCAGAATTTTCCGAATGACATCCAACTTGATTCCGATCAATGTCTAATATGTGTCGTGCTTGTTCATAACTGGTTCGGATTCGGTTTAGATTCATTTGAGTTATTCAGATTTTAGCCAAAATTCCAAAGTGAATCTGGATGGCCACAAAATTGCCCAAAGGGCTAGTTTCTTGATGGACCTTTATGAGCCACATTTCTTCTCCAAGGGTACCTACCTTGCTGCATGAAAAATAAGAACATCCCAACTCTCTCCTCCATTGTTGAGCATCACCAAAAGCTTAAGATATCCTACATCCTCCATCAAAATTCAAATCCCTTTGAGGAATCAAAAAAGGAGGTCCAGATCTAACTTTCCACCAAGCCGAATTATGATTCCCCCTCGTGTTCATCAAGCTTTTGGGTTGTCGATTTTGTTTCCGGGAAGTTGTATGAGGGTTTGGAGCTCACCTTAAGGCCTACAACTAGTGATTAAGCATACTTCGTGGGAGAGGTTCAAGAAGAAGAAAGTGAGCCTTCATGGCGTTTGGGGGTCCTTCATGGTAACCCACACCTCTCTAACGCGGCGTAGTTTCCTCCCAAGGAAGCGAACACCAAGTTACATCTTCATCTCCGTGTGCCTCTATTATTTCTATCTGAGCTCTTTACTACTGATGTTTACTTTATAATAGCCTCCATGCTCGAAGTATCTTATTGCATCATATGGGATTGTTTCATCTAGTTTTTAGGGTCACCTTATTTCTCCTCATAGCCTAAAATTTGTGAACAGAAAAGTAAAATTTGTAGAAACATATTCACCCCTCTCTCTAGGTTACCGTCTCTATCTATGGTGCCCTTCAAAGGTTGGAGGAAAGTACATGAAACATTTGGTGTTTAGCTTTATCTTTTGCTTGTAGCACTAATCCATGTTCCTTTCAGATGTTTTCTCTCTCTTTTGTAAGTTGATTTCCCGGGAATCGATATGTGAATGTATTCCTTGCCATTTTGTGGCTTTATTTATTTAGGCCTTCTTTGATTCATAGGAACCAAAAACGCGGGAATAGGAATAGGAATAGGAACTAGGAATGCATGTGGAAAACTGAGTGTATAGGAATGTTTCTTTTCATGGTCCTTTGAGATGTAGGAAAGGAAAAGTAGAGGATTCACCATGCTGTGGTAAACAACTTGATTAACGTGAATAACAAGCAAAGCAACATTATTAGGTGGTGTTGAATGGCCATGTCGCAGCTGTATTAACCTTTATTGCCTCGTTCCTCTCAAAGGAATGGAAAAAAGAGCTCAGACTGGATTCTTTCGTTCCTATGTTTTGCCAAGGAATCATGTTGCAAAGGAATAGTTCCTTTAAATTTCCTTCGATGCATTCCTGAGAAACAAACACTGCTACAGTACATAATCCTACAGGAAAATGAATCCTACACTTTCCCTTTATGAATCCTGTAAATCAAAGGAGGCCTTAAAGCCAAACTCCTCTTGAGCCTTTTCTCTACAAGAAAACCTGACAAATAATTGGAGGTTTGAGAAGTTGCAATGTTAACTACTTATGCACGGCCTAGAATATGAGGTGCTTTGAGTTGAGATTTTGCACGTTAATAGAATACATCATTTTTCACATCTAGATAATTATCAGAATATTTTATATCTTTAAAATGTCATTTTCAAAAATTTCAAAAAAAGGCTACATATAACTGGGGCTAAATTTTGCCGCACTCACAAAATCAGAACCAACTGCCTTCGTCAAAATAATAACCGCAGAGCTGCTGAAATATTGCTACTTCATAATGAGCTGCTTGAACATCTAGAAAAATAATAAGCATCTTGGCCCAAACATAATACGTACTTTGCAAATTAGTTGAAAAAAAACTAGTTTAGTTGAAAAAAATATCCCGAATGGAAATACGGCACGGAGCTAGCAAGTGTAGCGTAAACTGTCGTGATGACAGCGAGCGCAGCCACCAGGAGAGCGAAGAGGATGTAGGGCCTCTTGCTCCAGCGGCCCATGATCCCGAGCGCGAACGGGTAGAGCAGCAGCAGCATCCACACGTTGAACACCAGCCCGGTCGACGCCCCGGCCACCTGCGCGGCCGACCACCGCCCGGCAATCGCCTTTCCGGCGGCAGCGCCGATGGCTGCCACGTTCACGGCCATCACCACCACCGTGGGCACCAATAGCGGCACCCACTGCACGTCGTACAGCTCCGCGAGCCTCTCCCTCGCGCCGCCCGTCAGCTTTTTGGCCGTCAGCTTGAAGGACACCCCCTTGAGGCCGAGGGCCCTGAGCAGGATGTGCAGCAGCGCCGTCGGGTACACGCCCGTGGTGCCAATGATGTAGAACTGCTCGTTGCGGATCCAATCGAGCAGCGTGAGCCCCGCCCACTTGATCTCCACCATGCCGATCAGCTCCACTGTGGCGATGATGACGGCGACGAACAGCGCAAACGTCTGGAACGGCCTCTGGATGTAGAACTGGCCATGGACGAGCCACATCACCGGGTAGAGGTCGTACATGACGAGGAAGAAGGTGGAGACCGGGTAGGTGGTCATGTTGATGTAGGCGATGCGCTGCATCGGGTGGAGCCGGCGGCCAGCGAGGAGCGGGCAGAAGCGGGAGAAGAACATCTCCAGGGAACCACCGGACCAGCGCAGGATCTGGTACAGACGCTCCGTGAGGTTGATCGGCGCCGTGCCCCGGAACGCGTCCGGCTCCATGGCGCAGTACGTTGACCGCCACCCGTTCCGGTGCAGCCGGAAGCCGGTCACCACGTCCTCCGTCGCGATGTTGTACACCCACCCGACATCGTTGCCCCACTCCGTGCCGGCCTCGTACGCGCACGTCATCACGGTCGCAAGCTCGGCGTCCGCGCTCGCCGTCTCCTGGAGCGTCGCGGGCGACGCGATGGATCGTTCTTGGTTCGCCGCCGCCGGCATCGAGTTGATGAATGCCGTCGACTTGCCAAAAACGTTTGGCCTTTGCGAGACCTTGGCCTTGGCGGCGTCATCGGGCCGCCACTGAGGAGGGTCGGCGCCGTAGAGCGCGACGCGGCGAAACATACAGCCGGTGCCGACGAAGGAGGGGCCCTGGATGCCGTTGAGGCCCAGGAGGGTGGCGTCGAAGAACATCCTGTTGTGGTTGCAGTACCGGTCCGTGGGGTCGACGTCGTCGAAGCGCTGCGGGAACTGGACGAAGGCGGTGTTGTCGCCGTCGCGCGGGTCGAGCATGAAGCACATGGCGGCGCGGAAGGCCTGCGAATTGTTGATGTAGTGGTCGCCGTCGAAGTTGATGATGAAGGGCGCGTTGGACAGCAGCGCAGACACGCGCAGCTGCACGTTCATGGCGCCCGCCTTCTTCTGGTGGTCGTACGCCGGCCGCTTCTCCCGGGCAATGTACACCAGCGTCGGGAGGCGCACGTCAACGGCGCTGAAGTCCAGAGGGTGGTCGGAGCTTGCTGGCATGCCCAACTGAGGATCATCGCTCGGTTGATTCAACATCACCTATTGAAAACAATCATATGTCAGCAAACAGTAAATCAGAAGTGTTCTGTTCCTGAATAGTAGTAACCACTGCGTTACTTTCTCCTGGGCAGTGCTAATTAATCATATACTCCCTCCGTTTCAAAATATAAGATGTTTTAGATTTGTGAAGAGAATGAATTTAGACTTATTTTAGTATGTAGGTTCACTCATGTTTGGAGTGAATCTAGATATAAAACAAGTCTAGATACATTTGCTTCACAAATCTAAAACATCTTATATTTTGAAACGGAGGGAGTAGTATTAAAGCTTGTACACCTATTACTAAAATGTTAATAATGAGCTTGTACTATTCCTATGTTTGTATCATTGCTTGTACTACTGCTAAATTACGCCACATCAACTTGCAGCGCTGTACATAAGATTTGGGGAACCTATACATAAACATGTGACTTGCACTAGTTTTTTCTCTCCATCAATTAAGATTTGGAAATTTGCAACAGAAGAACTAAGGAACCATCTTATGAACATAAAAGCACTGTTTTTATAACCATTTAGTATGGTCATATCATTTTTTTGTTTTTACCTGAAAAACTGCAGGGTGATGTCCCTTCTTGTGGCCCTTGGCTGGCTCAATCCAGGTTCCTTGCCATTGTGTTCCATCTGCCATCCAAGTTGCATTTACATGTCCTTCTTTCGTGTTTGCTCCATTGAGCGCCTCCGACCGTTGCTCGATGACAGTAGAAAGCCCATCCAAGCGTGCCTTGAACTCGCCATACTCCGCGCGGATTCGCCTATGGTCATCAAGGAAGTCACTAGGCGCGTTCCCTGTGTACGGGCGCACATTCCTCCCAAAGTAGCTCTCGGGGGCCCTTGGTTCAACACAGTGTTTCCGGCAAAACGGGACCCACAAAGCAGAAAACTTTGTGGTCTCGAGCAAGCCCTCATAGTGGACCAACGACCCACCATCATCCGAGAAGTACGTGGCATACTTCTCGGCCGGGTAGTCCGTAGCAAGGATCGACAAAATGGAGTTCATGGTGTAGAGCATCGGCTCATCCACTGGGTCGACGGTGTTGATGAACACGTCCAGGATGGGAAGGTCGGAGCTTCCGTCCGACAAATCGAACTGTTCCCTCAGCATGGACAGCTTGGGGACGCATTTTCTAGGTTTGAGTTTAGTGACTTGGTTCATTAACCAAGTAACCCCGAACCATAGATCCCCTACCACCGAGATCCACCACAACCACATCGAGTCCGAGTCACGGTGCTCCATGCGCCAGGTGAAAAACATAATAACCACCATAACTCTAACCAGTGTCAACAACCTGTGATGCATGGAAACAATAGTATCAGTAATGGTAGAAAGGGAAAGCTAGTAGATTATTTTACCTAGAATAAATTGCAAAGTTGCAGAGCTCACGTGCTCTTCGATTAAAATAATAGTATTGTTTATAAAGTACTTTTAAGAAAACTCACACTTGTGAGTATTGTAGTAACAGTTTGTGACGCTATAGTATTCCGAAAAGTTTGTAGCTTTGCCGTGGCTCGTGAAAAAAGGTGATTGGCAAAAAGTTGATAGTTCAGACATTTTGCAATGCATGCACATTAGTGTTGGTTAAAGTAACATTTGCGCGCACTGCATTTTGCAGCTTTAGAATCACCGCACATATTGGTTCCAAAACTATTTTTGCAGCTTTAGAATCTGACCCTAATGTAAACCCAATCTCTCTAGATGGCATCTTTGCAGTACCAGTGTACTTGTTGTAGCACTATTTTACGGACATACTAACTAGTTTTACTATTTTTAATCCTTCTATAAGGAAGGAATACTAGTTAAGTAATGCATGGCATTTTTTTTCTTCTATCAACTTTTTGCCTTGTCGGCACGCTTTGTTTGCCTCCCAGATCGCGGCACGTTACTGTTACTACTAGTAGTAGTACTCATGATAGTACCATGCCACTAGCGCTGCTTTTGGATTAACAAAACTATTGCTTGCCGGCCGTTCAGTGTGCATCAAAATTCAGGCAAAGCATTTCTGTGCATTTTAGATCGAGGTAAACAGACGGTGAATTGCGCTGGAGTATGTGAAGTGCATTTTCCATAGATTTAGACTTGCGAAACCCAACAGTTTTGGTGCTTGCAGTTGCAGTACATTACATACGGAGTACATCGAGAGAAAAGCTGAGACCGAGGACACGCACCTGTAAAGGTTGATGAGGAAGCCCTGGACCCTGAACGTCCGGTACAGCAGCGGAGGCGTCCCGGCGCCGCCGGAGTCCTGCGACGCCGCCAGCCGGACCTCTTTCTCGTCGGAAGGCACCCAGTACTTGTCCTTGGCGCTGACCACGATCTCGCCGTCGCCGTTCGACGCCGCCAGCAGCGGGTCGGCTAGACGCCGGCCGGCGGCCGCCGCCGGTGAAGACATGCCTCGAGATTCGCCTACCACTACCAAGCAGCTAGCGGATCTTGCTAAGCTAGCTAGCTTCTGCTTGGTGAGTGAGAGAGTGATCTCTGATCTGCCACTGAACTAAATTACACCCCGTTGGCTGGTTATATAGTGAGGAAGACGCGAGTCGCGACGGAAGAAGCGACGACGAGCCGGCTCCCATTGCACTGGGACCGGGAGTACATGCCGAGCTACTCGACCAGCTGCGCATCGAGATCCGTGCGGCTCTGACGCCCACTACTGGACCGCCGCCGCTGCTACTACAGCCGCAACAGAACAACTTTTCCAGCAAGGAAACGTGCGCTAGCTCGAATCCATATGTACGTCCGCCTGTTTGTTTACGGTGCCGATCGATCCTCCGATTGGCTGGAGTTAACTTTTATTTCCGGCAGAGGGTCTTAGCCTAACAATCAAGGTACTGTTAGTCTGTAAAATCAGTACGTACTACCGGTCGATCGACACTGGCGCGGGACGAGATGTGCAATGCAACTCATGCAAAACCGTGGGCTGAAACCGGCGGGATGGTTGTCCACGAAGTCGCTTCTCGTATTCGGTGTGAAAATTTTGGTCTATATTGCACGGGTTTTAAAGCATCCTAAATCTCGACTCTGGATGAACTTTGGAATTGGCCGTTTTCAGCCAGCCAAATTCTGCTCGCACTTGTTGGAAAAAACAAAAGCTCGTGCCTGTGCGAGAGAGAGACATGATGGGAGCTCGTCCGCTACCGTGAAATTCTGGAATGAGAAATTAGGTTAACTCCAGCTGACTTGTACCTTGTACCGCCTATTTACACCCCTCCACCTCGCTAGTGAATCCCGCGCCACCATTTCCCTCTTTTGACCTATCCGTGCATAGAAGCTTCTTCACCGACGAGCAGGTAAGCGGCGCCATCTACTCCTGTTTGTGGAGCTGCACCACGTCAACTCTTCTTCCTCCACTTCTCCGAGATGTTGTCTTCGTCTTCCGATGTTTAGCATCTAACCCTACCTATGATACTTCAGATATGTTACGATGTGATCGCCCATAGTAGATATGGAGGTAGTATGGTAAATGTTGCAACTCTAGCTTCAGGATGTAGTGAGGAAGAGCAGTGCTTGATGATACAGTGTGGGGAAGAACTAGTATGAACTGATGCTTACCATGATTCTTCGATCCGTAGGAGAAGGTTGAGTCTCCTGATCAGTCGGCAACCTTAGTGTTGCCTCTACGATATGTGTTAATGCCTGATGCATACTAGCCAGTTCAGAAGAGGAACAATATGACATGGCCAGCTTCTTTGTCCACCTTTGTCCTCAACTGGGTGTGTCATTTGAGCAAGAATGGAGCCTTGATGGACGAGGGGTTCAAAGTGAAGGACATCGAAGTTGTTGCGGAGGATGTCTTCAGGTTTTGTGGCCATCGAGTTGAGGCAGCCCAGATATACAACCATTTGATGCATTGGAGAACAAGGTTGGTTCAGGTGCTGAAGATCAAAATGCTTGAGGAGGTGCACTGGGAGGAGGATACATCGAATTTGATGATGGGCGGCGAGCACTACTATGCGCACATCAAGGTTGGATAAAATTTCCCTTGTTTCACTACATTCACTACTATGAACAAAAACTGCAAACTAACTATGTTGTCACTTAGGTTCCCCGAAGGACACCGAGTTGATCAACAAGCCCATTCAGAACTATGCTCATATGAAGGTAATCTACGGTGGTCGTACTCCATAGCACACATCACTCCAACTGTGACACACCATTCTCTTAGCGACCTCATGGAGAACAAGGCACATGCCACCAAGTATCTTACGATGACCCTTGATCACGCGATGAGATATGTCATGGTCTTCCTGGACAAGCATTACTTCAGAGGATCCGGTTGTGGTGCCGATGGGACTGTTGGTTGAGGTGCCGATGATGATGACGAGTATGATGTATATTTTGGTGTGGCTAGCCTTGGTCAGAACTGATGCCAAATCTGTATATTTCGTGAGATGGTATTAAGTTATAACTGGTGCAGGCAACCAAACACGCCCTAAAGTGTCTCTAGTAGATACTCCCTCCGTTTCAAAATATAAAATGTTTTAGCTTTGTAAAATGGATGTATCTAGACCCCTTTTGGTGTGTAAGTTCATGTAGGTTTAGAGTGGACCTACACACTAAAGTGATCTTAGGTTTGGAGTGGGCATCCTAGTTGAGGAAAAATGAAGAGTTATTGCAAGTATGGAAAACCAACGAAAACACGCAATTATGATAATTACTTTGCCGTAATCTAAACCAAGAGACACAATTTTTAGTCAATCTGTATCATAGGGTCAATCACAAGATATAAGAGGGGGGGGGGGGGGGGTGATGTATAAATTGTGAGTGATATTTCCCCATTATTTGATCACCAAAGATGCCTGACAGAGTGACAGTACACATCCCTGATGCTAGTACCAATCAACTTTAATTTTTTCACGTAGAACACGTGCACTAGATGAAGCATGTGATGTACACGTTCCATCTGTCAGGGACAGAAAATGCATGCATCTGAGTTCTGACCAGAGGCCTCAATCAATTTGTCTTTTAGACGACTCGAGACTCTCAGCGCATATGAACTCGTTGGATTGGCCGAGGCAAATCTGGCAACTTGATGGGGGCCACTGCACTACCTGTACCTTGTTTTAGCAACTAGCCGCCTTGTCATAACTCATGCGTACCGTCGGTGTCAATCGGCAACTGTGGACCGTCGAGCTCGATCTGCAAAATCACGTGGTGCTCGTGGGCTTGCTCTCTTTCATCGCATCTAGAGATTTTTTTTTTTTTGAGAATCGCATCTAGAGATTCTGTGTGCGAAATTGCTACACATACGACATTCTCCGTCCGATAAGTGTACGACGATTGCTTGCAGCCCTTCGCTACTCGCCTTCTCCCGAGCGCGGCCACCCCCGCCTTCTACTTCCGTGCCTTTCCGATCAAGGCCTTTGCGTCAATGCGTAACGCCGGCAATCCGACCAGTGGGCCGAGCAGCCGCTGCCATAGACGTCGTTGAGCGAGCGCACGATGTCCCCATTGGCAGTAGTGATGCTCTATCTTATTTTTTAGAGCAACCGGCAGAAGCACTGCCTATTCTATTAGAAGAAGAGAATTGGCCGGTTTGGAGGGAAACCGGCCAAAACCCGATACAGACATAAAAACACACGGGTCCGATTAAAAGGGGAACCGGACCAAAAATACCCCAAACGGCACAGTTTTCAGGAAAAACTGGCAAAAACCACGCGACCTAGCTCGACTAGGTCCGAAGCACCAACACCCGCACAGCGGCAACAGCGCTGCCACGCAGACAACCACACCGGTCCCGAGACCGCGCCACTCCTAGCCGACGATGCAGCAACCAGATAGCACAAGCTCAAAACGCCAAGCGGAGCACCAAACCTTCCAAGACATCGCCCCCAAGAGGGAAAACGACGGTAGCGCCGTCGATGCCCGCTCTGGCAGAAACCAGGGCATAGGTTTTCACCCGAAGAGTCTGTGACCCGAAACAACAAGGGAGGTGAAGGAGCTCCTCAATGATGCCTCCAACGAGGAGAACGACGTCCGCGGACGCCGACATCACCGGCATCAACCTAGGTCGATGCAGTGCTTTCGCGCGGAGAACACCATACCCGAGCCGAACAAGCCGATCCACCAAGGCGAGGAAGCTGTGCCGCCCCGCCGCACACCGCCGCCGCCACCACATGCTGTAGGGAGACCACCTAGGTACCGCCTCCCGCGGTGCCCCCTGCCGCAACCGCCGTCCCGGGGCCGCCGCCCCGGCGTCCACTCCGCAGTCACCAACCACCGCCACCGCCAACCCACCATAGCCGGCAAGACACCGACGGAGCCGGGCGCCGCCTCCGCGAGACCACCGCGCCGAGACGCCCCAGTCCCACCGTCCTCCACGCAACCACCGCGTCGAGGCAAGCCCAGGCCGCCGGCAAAACCACCCACCACCGCGCCCCCGGGTCGTCGTCCCTGCTGCCCAGGCAGCCAGGGAGCAGCAAGCCCAAGGCCGGAGAAGCGCCGATGTGATCCGGGGCCGCCACCCCAGCTTCCATAGCCTGCAGCCGCCGCCAGCCCGCGAAGCCCATCTGGGCCCAGATCTGGCCCTGGCCGCCGCCACGGCCATCAGCAGCTCCGACCCCGCCGAAGGCCGGCACCTCCACCACCAGACGCAGATCACGTCGGCCGTCGCCCCACCTCGCGGCCCGCAGCGCCACCAAGCCGCCGCACGCGCCGGAGAAGAAGGCGGTGGGCCCTGCAGGCTCGCGTCCACCGCGGGCTCCCCCCAGCCACCTTTGGCAGCGGGGGCCGCCGCCACCGCGGCCACGCCAGCGGCAGCGGCGGAGGAGGGGAGAGGGTGGGGAGGGGGGCCGCCGGCGTCGGGTGTGGGGCTCCCCCGAGTCGCCCGTGAGGGACGACGCGAGGGACGGGTGTGTTTGCTCTATCTTATCCCTCATGACACAAAGTGATCCTACCCCACTGCATCAATTTCTTGTCCATCATCTAGCTCTTAGTCATGCTGAGCCCTTCCTTGTTCATCAGTCATAGTGAGTCGTGCTTTGAGAAAGAGGATAATGGTGACAGGCTAGAAAATAGAAGATGGATCGCGAAGATAGGAAAGAGTCCTAGTATAAAATTAGTTTACTCATGTCTTGTGGGTCCCTAGCATGTGCTAGTCCCCAACTCAACGCTGCACATGCTGTTGCTACCGACGTCGTACAAAAATCGTACGAACTTTATCGTACGCATAGCAGCGCTCTTCTGTGTGCTAGCAACGTACGTTGTGCAATTTCACTGATCGATGGACGGGGCTAACAACATATCTACCGTGCTCTCAAACCACGGTAGATTGACACGAAATATGTTTACGGGCATCCGGTGGTGGAAGTGTGACGGACCATGGCCTTTCGTTGGTTGGAAGGTTTTTTATTTTTTGTTTAGTCTATTTCTTAGTGTCTTCTTTGAAAAGTTAAGCCGATAGTTACGTCCTAAAATTAAAATAAGGTCCTCCTTGTTCTATACGTGTTCGTGTGACGAAGGACGCGTGGAGTCGTTTGTCCGACGGATCTCTATGGATTCTATCCGTTTTTGTGTTCATTGCTTTGTTTTTAGCTCAGTCTCTTCAGATCTATAATTATCATCATAGATGGTTGCTGCCGTAGTGCGTTGGTCTTTTATGGTTTTAGTACTAGAGATGCTGTAAAGGGACGATAGCTAGCGTTCTCCTCTGCATGCGTTTGTACTAATTGATGTGGGCACACTCGTCGAACCAACCCGGGAAGGCGGTCGGGGATGCCAAGAGATGGCTCTATCCAGAGGCGGACCTTAATGGAGGCCAAAAGGGGCTATGCCCCCCCCCCCCAACTTAACTATAATTTGCAGTATTTACCTTTTTTCACCATACAAAACACAAAATAATTCAATCTAGCCCCCCCCCCCCCCCCAACTGCTATTTATTGTCTTTTGGCCCCTCCTACAATATTGTTCAAGGTCCGCCACTGGCTCTATCAAACCAACGAATACAAAGGCGATGGTGCATACCGGAGTGGTGATGTCATCATGAAACTTTGATTTTTTTTGTGAAACAAAATGGAAATTGTGAAATAATTCTAAACTTGTAAAACATTGCATACTGTTATAAAAAATGTTTCACAACTTCACTCATGTTTTAATCTGATTTCGTAAATGTTTAAATTATGTTTTGGTTTGTGTTAAGAAAAAACAAATTATCTCACCAATCTCAATGCAATATTGGTGGTGGATGCGATGCATCCACATAACCAGCGCTGATAAAAACAAGTTTCCATTGGCTTCGTGATAGAAAAGAAAATGAAATAGTTCAGCCCCGCGTTGCTCTCACGAGGGAGACCCCTAATGGCACGTGAAACTCTAGCCTAGCACCTGCTGCCTACCCTCACTCTTCTCGCCATCGCCGAAGGACGACCCCCGGCAAAGCACGTGCGGACGATGGCGCCGATGAAGTTTCTGCGGTCATTTTTTCCATTCCTCTCACTACACGTCCTGGCACTTCAATGGAGTGACGCTCGGGGTTCACCGTGTAGCTCATGAGTTGGGGAGGTGTAGGCGGTGGGATGGTCTGGTCGGAAGTTGGCGGTGTGGCCCTACACGGTTGGGTCCCTTGTGCTCGCTACAGGCCGAATCGAGCTAGTTGGGCCTAGTTCTGCCAAGACTGGTGCGACGGTATCCTCTCGCTGAGGTGGCCATGGACAGGTGATACATCCAAAACGTATCTATTTTTCCGAACATTTTTTATATTGTTTCTCCTCTAAACTTTTGTGATTTGGATACAATTAACATGGACTGGCGTTGTTTTCAGCAGAATTGCCTTGGTGTCTAGTTTTTGTGCAGAAAATTAACTTTCAGAAAAAATCCTGAAAAATATGCCAAAAATCCTGTTTCATCAGAAGTCTCACGGATCCAGAAGACGATACGGAGGAGGGCACGGGAGGCCCACACCCCCTGGCCACGCTGACCAGCCCAGGCCGCGCCTGGGAGGGGTGTGGCCACCTCGGGAACCCTCTCGACCTCCCTCTTTGCCTATAAGTTGTCTTCTGGCCTAAAAACCGAGGGGAGGTTCGACGTTTTCCAGAAAGAGCTCCGCTGCGTCGCCACCACCAGAAGCCATGATTCGGAACCAGAAACTCCGTTCTGGCACCCTGCCGGGATGGAGAATTTGGAGGGGGTCATCGCCATCATCATCATCGACGCCTCTCCATCAACCATCCATGTTTCCGTCATCCATGAGTGAGTAATCCCCCTCTCTAGGCTATGGGGATGATAGGGATTGGATGAGATCTATCATGTAATCGAATAAGATTGTTAAGTCATGGTGCCTAGTATCTCTATTTGTGCTATTTGACTTTGTTGAAACTTGTTGTGCTTAATGTTTGTCACTAGGGCCCGAGTGCCATGATCTTAGATCTGAACATGTTATTGATTCATGATGATAGTATTGTTTGTGATCTTATCTGCAAGTTGTGTACACATATCATTGTCCAGATCCAAAGGCCCCGAAGTGACAGAAATTAGGACAACCTGAGGGGATGGTTGTGATATGAGGATCACATGTGTTCACGGAGTGCTAATGCTTTGCTCTTGTACTATATTAAAAGGAGTATCTTAATTGCTAGTAGATTCCCTTGAGGACCCGCTGTAACGGGTTGGCTGGACAAAAGATGTTGTGCAAGTTCTCATTGCGAGCACGTATGACTATATATGGAACATATGCATATGATTGTTTAGTACTTGAATGCTTTATCTTATTTATCTACAATTGCCTAGATCTTGAAGTTACATGAATAGACTCGTCCATGTAACGCCCGTACATCCATCCATGTGCCTACCGCACTCATATCCTACTGTTTGCTACTATTGTTACTACTGCCTTTGTTTTACTGTTGTTGTTACTTTGTTATTACTACTACAAAACCATTGCTACTGATAAACTACTGTGAGCAAGACTATTTCCAGGTGTAGCTGAATTGACAACTCAGTTTTTAAGAATTATAAGTATTATTTGGCTCCCCTTATGTCGAATCAATAAATTGGGTAATACTACCCTCGAAGACTATTGCGATAACCTATAGTTGTGGGTCATCAACAGGCGATGGTGGTGCAGCTCCTGTGATGCTCGGAGTTGTAGGGTCTCTAGAGAGGACGTATGGAAGCTACTCGATGGGGCTAACTGCGCATTGTGCGGGCCGGATCTAGGTCAGGCCGACCCGGATCTGGTAGAGGCGATGGCTCACTTGAGGGGGTGGTGGCCTTGGGTGGTGCTAGTGTCCACGCTGGCGGCGAGATGCTTCGAGAAGTGATAGGTGGTTGGGAGGATGGATATGGAGTGCTTGGCCATCGGTCAACCAGATCTGGTCGGCCCATGTTTCGATGCTATTGTATTGTATCGTGTGGTTGTGGTGATGGTAGGGCAACAACATGTCGGTGAGTGCGGCGGCAATGAGTGTGTGAGACAGATCTGGGCCAAGTGGGCCTAGGTATGGTCGCTGCTTTCGGGGTCTGTTTGGACCTGACCTCTGTGTGTGCCACTCCCGATGGGTCCTCATCCTACTACTGATGAACCCTCCCTATTCACGCACATGCACGATAGAGCTAGGATTTCGTGGCCAAGATCTAGCGGCACGCTCAGGGCCTTCTTTGCCGGGATATTAAGGGGTTATGGGTTGGGGGATCGGGGGAAATTCCCACGGGAGTTGTCCTTCCTCCTTGGAGGCGTTGTGGTTACCACATCTTCACTTCCCTCAGAGTGTCGCGGAAAACCCAAGGACCAACTTGCTAGTCTAGGTAGCAATGTCATGCTTATGTTATATCCCTTCTTGAAGGTTCTTTCTTGGTACTAGGGGATATGTGGTTCCTAGAGCATGGTGGTGGGACAAATTCGGAGGATGGTGTGCTATCTCTCTTTGGTGCTACCTCTTCATCATCCTTATGCTTTTCGGAGGTGTATCACCTTTTTTACTTCTTGTTGGGCATGTTTGTGATGCTGCCTAGATTTTTCTTGTTTGTGAACCTTTAAAAGGTCGATTGCTTTAATAAAGTCGAGCGAAATTCTATTTCAAGAAAGAGTGTCCCAGTAAACAAAAGCATAATAGAGAGAATTGTAGAGACTCGCAAATCATACTCATTTTATTTTACAATTTTAGATCAAATTTGGATTTGAAACTTTTTGGAATTGTATGCACCACTTTTTAACTCACTATGTTTTCGTAACAAATCACAACATTTTGGGGTCATTATGTGCATGGCAGCTCTTAAACACAATTTGGCTCATGTTAGGGTCATGTTGTCCTTTGAGGTCATATTATACACAATTTGTCATATTATACACAATTTGGCAAATCAAACTATTTGCACACGAGGTACATTAACCTCCAAACACTTTACACAAGAGGCTTAAAACCCCTAACTAGTAGCCAAGAGCCTCCGAAGAAAACTCCGGGCGAAGCGCTAGAGACTCCAAGATAACCCCCTAGGGAGTGTGATGTGCCTTCATGCAGTGACTTGCCCATGTAGGTTACATAATGTTTAGAATATCAGAATAATGTGCCTCTACCTCCAAGAACAAAACCTCTAAGCAGATGACTTATCTCCATTATCTCTAGTCTTTCCTCCTCGTTTGTGTTTGATCGATGAAACGATTATGCGGATTTATTTGAATCTAGGAGTTTGAATTACAAATCAACAATTCCATAGTTTAAAACAATAATTAAAAATTGAAGAATAAAAGAGCACGAATGAATGAGAGTTCTCAATAGAATACAAATGGAGACAAAAAAATAACTCAAAGGAAGCTCTTCCCAAGTAAGGACCAGCGGAGGGCAATACGATCTTGACGAAGATTGGAATACTGAGTTATGTTTTTAATTTGTCGGTAGGTTTTAAGGAATGCTTCTATCTTGTTAGGGTTTTTTCTAGACTTGATATGGCAACCAATATTGTCATACTCTAGGGAAAACTTTTTATCCCTCTCATACTCAACAATCATGTAATGAAGAATGACACATGCTGTCATGATGTTGTTCAGGTGTTTTGTTTGCTAGTAACGAGCAGGCCCTCGGACAATTGCAAATTAAACCTAGCTTGGAGCACACCAAAGATATTCGCCAATACGAAGATATTCATGGTCATATCTTCGCCAATATAAAGATATTCGTTAGTGTAGTCAGCTGACACTACATATGCGATCACCCTCATGGCGGCAGAGATCTTCTAGTACAAACTTAAACCAAGCAATCCAGCACAATTTCCAACACTGCATGAAGTACCGGTAGTTGTCCTCACAAGTTTTCACAATCTTCTCGAACAGGGGGCTGTCTCATTCGGTACCGGCGGCGAAATAGACGAGCAAGGTATATGGGTACCTCAGCAAAATAATCCCGCATGAGCATCTTGTCAAGCTTTATGCACTATCCAATGCAACCAAAAGTCCGAACTGATGGAAAGGGCTAGTGCAATCCACTTATACACTTCAACACCCCCTCTCACGTGTGACGGGGAAAAGTCAGCACATGCAACCGGAAGAGAGCGACGGCGCGCGAAACTCACGTATGACACAAGAGGCCTATACGTGGACACAGAGGGGTCAACAATAATTTTAGGATAAATTGCGAAAGCCAGGACTCGAACTCGAGACCTTAGGCTCTGATACCATGTCAAGCTTTATGCACTAGCCAATGCAACCAAAAGTTCGAACTGATGGAAATGGCTAGTGCAATCCACTTATACACTTCAACACATCTCGTGCCCTAGAACGCGGTTGCGTGGGATGCACGGTCATCCAACAGTTGATCACCTCCTCCTCTTTCGGCTATTCTCTTTCGCCTCCGGTTCATCAACGACAACAAGTAGGAGGATGTCCTCCGTGTAGTCATCATCGACGACGTTGTATTTCTAGTCGAACTCGTCAGGCGAGGAGTCTTCCATCAATAAACGAACGGAGGAACTCGTCGAAAACACCAGGACTCACTCCACGACGAACTCGTCTACAAAATTGCTGGCGCTCAGATCCTAAATCTATGAAATTTTGGATTTTTAGCCAAAACAAAATAGGAGAAAGAGGTCTACCAGCACGGACGGCGACGTCGGACGGGCGGCCTTGCAGATCTTGCGCACGGGTGGCAGATTGGTAGGGGAGGATGAAGACTACGCACCAATTCTGCCGTATATCGAGCGGCGATGATGCTCGCGGTGGCGGCACGGTGCAGGAGCGCTGAGACGATGGAGGACGGCGCGGCGAGCACTCCAGAGTGATGGCGGCGCGCAGCGGGCGGCAGCGCTGGACGACGTTGCCGCACAATTGACGGGAACCAGGCGATTTGTACGGGCCGGTGGCGGTGGGGAAAGCGGCGGAGGAAGATTCCCAGAGGGGAGTCGTGAATCTTCAGCGCGCCTTCGATGGAGAGCGTTTGCTGGCTGAGGCAAAATTGAGAGGACAAACCCAAAATATGCGGGACGCGGAGGTCAATATACGGGAAGCCGGAATTTTTTGAAAAACGTACGATATGCAGCATCTAGAAAAGCAAAAATATCCGTCTTATATCACAAAATGGCGGTTATTTTGCGGTTCGGGGTGAAATGCGGTATCTGCTAGAGATGCTCTTAGTAATACCATGAGCAATTCACTAGATGTGCTAATGAGCAATTAATCTAACATGTGGGTACAAATTAGTGTTAACATTCCTAATGATGTGTCTTTGGTCTTGCACCCGCAATTATACTCATACATGTTCAAATGATATATACTTCCTCGTGTCGCTGGTTTTATTAAGATCAGCAACACTTATTATGAATTAGAGGGAATACATGTAATATGTTTCATGTTAGGCTTAGAGCAACTCGAAGGTCACCTCACAAACTTTCCACTGGCAGTCCAGACAAAAACTTCATCCTAAGAGCATCTTTAAGAGCCTTCCTATATTTGCTTCCAATTGCTATTATAGCAATCCTTGTCTAAAAAACAGCTTCAAAAGCCTTAAGTATAAGTGGTCCTCCTACAAAAAAAATTAGGAAGCTTAGTATATTGACCTCTCCACTTGATATATATGCAAAGTCAAGAGACCAATCCCAAAATTATAGCAATCTGGTTTGTTGTGGTCCCCTTTAATTTTTAATCACATTGACATGTGGATCCGGTGTGTGTGGGATTTATTATGTGACTAGCCATGTGCCTTGTCCCACATGTCATTGTGTGTGTTGAGAAAATATAGCAATCCAGTTTAGAAATGCTACCAAAGCAAAATCAGTTGAGGATTGCTATACCTCCTCTCTCATATTGCTATACTCATTTTTTAACAATCCATTATAAGAAGGCTCTTGGAGATGCTCTAACAATGCCCCTCAAACGGACAACCTCCAAATTTGGGGGTCTATATGTCTACCCAGCTCCACATAGGCATTGCCCACTAGCTCTTTCCCCTGTCCCGACGCCTCGCTCTCTCCGACCACGGCGACACCATCATATCTTGTTTCCGCACCACCACCATCCTGTTTCACGCCTTGCAACCTGCCACGACTGCCACTATTTGCGTCACATTCCAGGGTTGCAAGCAAGGTCAGTGGAAAGAAGTGGCCCACATCACCCCCAGGAATCCCACCACCGCTGCCATGGGGCAATGGGATGTCGAGCAAGGTAGGCCTAAACTCGAGTGGTTGCTCTACCCTCTAGAGATCCACCTCGTCCTCCTCCGTAAACAGGTTGTGGTGCCCAATTTATCTATTTTTTAGAATATCCAAATTTCATTTTTAGTTGTTCTATGAACTATGTTATTTTATTAAATTAGCTAATTAATTAATTTGTTTAAAAATCAAAATTATTTTGCAATAGATTTAGGAAAATGATATGAATCCCCGGGAATCACATCCCTCGGTTCTCCTCCCGTGCGGTGACAACGGTGGGCTGGGGCCCACCCACGATCCTTTACCAAAAAACTGACATGGTACGTCTCTCCCCGACTGCGTATTTTCTCTCTCCGTCTCCAACCTCTCTCTTAGATCTCATCGGGTTGACTTCCCCGGTGGCGAGTGGCCCGGCTCCTCTCGGCGCGCTGTTTGGGCTCCACCACCACCGCGTGCCCCCTTCACCTCCGCCCGTCATGTTCCTCTAGCCGGTCGTCATCGGTGCTGCTCATCGGAGGAACTCGCCGACGGTGGCGGCCGTGCTTTGCTCCCAGGGGCAGCCATCCCTGCGCAGGATCATGCCGCCCGTCTCCCTTACAAGTCGAGTCGCCGCTCGTCGTTCCTGCAGCGTGCACGCGTCGCCCTGCAACCGATGTTCTCCCTCCACTCCATTGCCCAACTCCATCGCCGCCGCAACAGGAGGTCGATGCCCCGGAGCAGGATCTACGCCCACCGTTGCTACCTACGACGACCACTGTTACTACCTGCGGAGGCCGGTGTTGCTTGCCGCGGCGTCTGCTTCTGCTACCAGCGACGGCGACTTCCACTACATGCGTTAACGACTTTGCTACGTAGGGCGCCCGGTGTTGCTACTACAGTTTAGAGGGCTTGCTATTCTAGTTGGCGGTGTCGCTACTTTTGTCTCTGTCTTTTACTACGATTTGCTACCTTGGCATATTATTTTTGCTATGTATTCATATATTTTTTGCTACTTTCGCATAACTTTTTTGCTAGAACTAATCTCTACGGTTTTGCTACGAGGTCTCCGACGGGAGTCTCCGGCGATGTCCCCTCTGCTACATTAGAAAAGATATTTTGCTACAACCGTTTTGTGGGTTCGCTACAATAGTGTAAATTTTTTGCTACGAGGCCTTCGGCGTTTTTTTCGACGAGTCTCCGGCGATGACTCCGACGAAATCGGTTTTGCTACATTAGTACTTTTTATTTGCTACAAAGTCGACGGCGAGGTCTTCGGCGAACTTTCCAGCGAGATCTAGTATATTTTTCTATTTTTTGGGTTGAACCATTTTTTGCTACATGAAGCAAAAGCGAGACATATTGTAGCAAATTTGGACCATCTAAAGACATAATTGGTGGGGGTAGTACAGCTCACCGCAAAAATCAGATTTGATTAGCCTTTAGATCTTGCTTAGGTAAATCTCTGCCGTTAACTTTTTTTACCAAGGTCGTATAAAACGGGCCAGTCTGGCCCGCACGCGGTAAAACCCTAGCCGCCTCCTCCTTTCTGCTCCCACATGCGGCGGCGGGCTGCCGCTCCGCCTCCTTGGCTGCGCCTTCCTCCTCCACGCCCTGCCCCTCCTCCTCCTCCCATCCCTTTCCTCTCCGAGCATGCGGCCGCCTGCAGCCTCTCCGACGGACGAGCTCGCGGCAGCGCAAGATGATGTTCGCCATGCCATTGCTGGAGGGAACGGCCAGTGGCCAGCGGCTGTAGCGCAGGCACACCAGCGCCCACCAGGAGGAGCGGCTGCACGCCATCTCTCCCTCGTGCTCTCTCAAGATTGAAGGAGAAGAGGAGCAGATGTTGGTCGTCGGCAGTAAGACACGTTCTGCTGGTACCAAGGTAAAGACCACATTCTTTGTCACCCTAAAATTTTGCATGGAAATTTCATTGATGGGCTATATTGGATCGTGGCCTTTCTTTGATCAATCTGCAGCATCAATAAATCATAGAAACGACAGCGCACAAGCCAAAATTGCCGCGACCCTCCCCTACTCCATCTCTCCTTCGGTACGTCAATCTCTCTGACTCCCTTCTACCTGATGAACAAATTTTGGTGAATTTATTGTATGATTTGTTAGGAAGTGAGATGCAAGGAAGACGTTGGTTTTGCACAGATTGGCCATCTCCTTGCTGCGAGCATGTACTCTCTGTGACCACCTGGGAGAACCATGCCAAGAGGGATGTGCACAAGTGTTTCTAAAATTTTCCCTATCTCTATCTTCCACTATTATCTTTTGGTTTAATCCCCATAATATTTCATGTTTGTTTGCACAGATTCTTATTAATCTATGACTATGCCTATAACTTGTTCGATGAAAAGCCAAGCAAGCTAAAGGACAAGAATGATCTATGTAATATTCATTCTACTCAATATATTTTATCTTCTCCAATTTTGCTAGAATATGAGACTTGCATGTACAGCATATTGTCTCTCTCGATTATATTATTCCCATGCGCAATATATTTTCTTTCTCGACTATGTGTCTTGCCTATACAAGTTATTTTTTCCAAATAGATGAATCTTTCATGGGAAAATATTTTTGTGCTAGATTGTTTGAGACAGAAAATGATTCTCGGATTTGATGTCCATGTTCTTTTTTTCCAGCCATAGCTCCTTCGATATGGGATGCTGGATTCTCAATATCTGCATAATAGATACTCAAAATGGCCGACTGTTTTAACATCTTGAGTTGATTTAACACATTTTGTTTGATCCTACATGCTTTTTTTACTAGGCATATTCAGATAATTTAGGAAATACAAAGTTGTATGCTTGTTACATATATTGAAATCTCAATATGTATACATGCCTAGCTTGAATTCGAAGGAAGGTAAAATGGCAAAGAATGGGGTCCAAGAACCACTAGCGGGTGTGTCTCGGAATGGTTCACCATCGCAAATTAATGTTGATTCATTGAGTTCTTTTTTCCAAGATCCATTTGGAAGCTGCCACTAGATTTATTCCATACCATTACGACCGTGGATTCCACTGTTATCTGAAATGTTCTATAAATTAGTTTACGCACTGCAGTCGTCGGCCATGGTGACATGGAGCACGCGCTGCAGCCGTCGGCCATGGCGACATGGAGCACGCGCTGCAGCCCTGCAACCGCCGGTGAGATGGCGAAAAGGAGCACACGCTGCAGTCGCCAGTAATGGCCTGGTTGCTAGGTTCCTCTATCTGGATCCCCTTTATCCTGTAGTGCTCCATGGTGTGTCGTTGTACAGACACTCAGTTGTGTTCTGCAGGAGGAACCTGTCCCAATCAATCTCGCGCCCCTGTTGCACTCCATACAGGTTGGTCTCTCTCTCTCTCTCTCTCTCTTCATCCTTGATGACCTTCATGTAGCTCACTGACAGCAAGAAATCAAAGTTCTTGGTGCAGCCGAACAGCTTGATGTTACCCACTATACCGACGAGATGGAAATTGGTGGTGCGGCCATCAAAGATTAATGTGCCTCCATGTACATGCATGGTTGTGCAGGTTTGTTGTTTTGGAGATTTTGTTTCAGTGATGTTTGCCTCAATCCGAACACTAAACTATGGATTTGCGTCTTGCAATTAGTAAGCTTTAGTGTTATATTAGGCTATGACTCTCTGTACAGATTGATTTTAGTTTCTCAGGCAATTGTAACTTCTTATATTGTTGTATTCTTACATTTGAAGTTGCAGTATTACTGTGTTTTTCACCAAGCGGGTGAGAGGTGATCATCGACGGCATGCTTCGCCGCATATAGATCAACAACATCCAGCACCAGTGAGTTTGTTTCCTCAAGCTCTAAGTGATCTTTTATTGTCCCAACATGAATACATTTTATCATTGATCTATAATATATCATATTATCATCAAGTGAACAAATTAATGGTCTATATATGCACTTATGTCCACGTAAAGTTCGGAGCCATTGATCTACTGAAGCATATATTATACAGTTCAGAGCCATTTGTAATATTCCAAACACGTTACCTGTCCAGGTACTTTCCGTTGATTGCTTTTTTTTCAAAAGAGCATTGATATTTGGTTATGTCTGCAGTTTCATTTTCATTTGCATATTTAATATATACTATATGCTCCTAATTCGTTTGCCTAGCAGTCTGCCGCGCAATTGTTAAATGACTTGATTGTTTCGATATGTTCTATTTTTAGGGTTATATCCAGGAAGCCCCCTGATGTTTTTATAGCTAATAGAAGTTGTATTTGCTAAACACTTAGTTGACGATAAAATTAAAGGTACATTATGCTTTATCTACATATAAGATTTACAGAATTTCAGTGGCAACCTGAAGGCCAAGGTTCCCACATATCATGAATTAACCATGTTTAATTTTGCCTTGGCACTTTGCTAAACCGATGAAGTTCCTTTGATGTGAACTAAAATATTGCTAAACTGATGAAGTGCCTTGGCACATGCTATACGGTCTTGCAACATGATTGAAATCTCCTACTCCCTCCGACCCATATTAATTGACTTGGATTTGCCAAAATTTGGATGAACCTATATATTAAATAGTGTCTAGATTTATCCAAATCTAGACAAATTTGAGTCAATTAATATGGCTCGGAGGGAGTAACAGATAAACTATTCTTTAAATATTGGTGAAAATTTATTTCGCCTATCCAAAGATTGCAGTATTCCCATAGGGAAGCCGCTAACTTACATGCATATTACAATAGTTATGTCCCCTCTAATTTGGTGTGTGTTTTCAGTTTTGTCGTCTCTTTTTTTGTTTTAAACATTTATTCTCAAAGGGGAATTGACGATTAAGAAATAATTTGATAGTTTGGAGCGAGATAAGAAAACATAATTATACAAATATACATTGATATATGGTTTTTGTATTTATATTTAAATATAGAAGTGTTCTGGTTTGTACCATGTTGCACCGAGGTAGTTCTACTGCCAAGTACTGTATGTTCATGCAAGCCATTCCCAAATTGTACAATACTGGCTCGGTGCTACATTACTGGAATCTTAGTTTGTCTTCCTTATGTGTAGATCTCATACCATGCAGGATTGGCTTCTGGTATTCCAGTGTAACACTATCCAGTAGAGTATTTGATGGGCTTCCTTCTTTGGTAAAAAACGTTTCATCTATAAGTGTAATCGGTGAAAAACCTTCTTCAGTGAAAAATATTTTCGTATTAATTCTTTCAGAAAAAAACTAAGTAGAATGGCATGTTATTTACTCAGAATGCTGCATCCAGCGGTGAAATTTGGTGTATATATACCATCACTCTGAGGGGTATAATATAATGTGAGTTCTCTATGGCTTCACGTCAGCCACTCCGAACAAGAGACAGTGTCATAGTGATTAGTTTTATTATTTATTACTTGTTAGAAATTACAAAGTGTTTTTATCCATCCAACCTTTCTTTTGGTGTTGATTTATAGTCAGTTGATGATAGAAAGAAGCCACAATTTCTGTTATAGCGATGCTTTATTAAATTGGTGTGCCCATCTTAATATTTCTATCATTTGCAGCACTAGAGTTGTAAAACCACCATATTCATCTTACAACAGTAACACGCCATGATGAACCTATAACAAATGGGAGAAATCCAATTTCAGCCGTACTGTTTTGTGGTTGGCTTGTGGACTTGATGCTTCATACACTTTTGTCAGAGTATTTTGGGGGTTTGCATAAAGTTCATATTTCTTAGTAAGAAGAGGTAACCTGAGCAGTGTTATGAATGAGGACAACAAGACTAAATAGCTTATCACTGAGAATGACAAGAAGATTAAATTAGCTTACCAGGTAAACCGTGTTAAATGTTACATATAACATTCCTCGGTTCATCATTAGAAGTGAAAGAACTCTAGATGAAATTAAACGATTGTTTGAAAAGAGATGAATAAGCTAAGTGTAGCCTGTAATTTGTTGCATTTCGGTTTATACGTCAAAAGTTGGATAAAGTGACTTAGAATTATATGCATACGTTTTGTCCATTCTTGTCTTGAAGGCAAGGAAGATTAGGCAGAAGTTACTTTCTGCGTTTAATATCCAAGAAGCCATATACCTGGACCTACGCCTTGCAAATTTAGATGTCCATCAATTTGTTAAGTTGTTGTTGCTTCCCATGTTAATACGACCTCTAAAAAGTTGCTTAACAAGATACAATTGTGATTATACCATACTGCCTGGGATTGCTGATGTTATTGCTCCATAGATGTAGATTTTTCTGTAGATTATCTTACTGGATGGTTAGTTGATATGTAATTTTGTGCTTACTATATGTGTGTTCTTATATTGTACCCATCTCATTAACTTTGAAATCAAGATGAATTATAAATGTATTTTCTCTATTTACAGGGGATGGGCATTATCTTTGTTGATGACATCAATATGACCGAGGTTACGAAATATGAAGCTAATTTTGTTGAGTGCCATTTGAAGCTAATGGCTGCATCAAACTGAGCAAACATGCCAGGAGATAAAATCTCTTAAGGCTAAGATAGACAATGCTCATGTAGCCATGGTGCAATTTCGTCTGCCTTTGTTTTTGTAACAGCCAGCTGTTTGATCAACTGTTGTTCTAGGAACTATTGCTTCCTTTTGATGGCACTGCTACCCACTAAAATAAATGGTCTCGGCTATGTCTTCTTTCAACTTTGTGTATTCAATTACAGACAATTCTGTTGTGAGTTAAGATACTTCTCTTTGAAACATTTATCTGTTTTTATTAAGAACTACTTAGAGTATGTGTAATATATGCTCCTATGTTTGGTACTCTATAGTTTTCTAAGTACCTGGTGGCTGATACTTTGGGTATGGAGGCCAGCTCGCTCGGGTTCGAATCCCAGCTATGGTAGACTCGAAAAATCGAGTCCGAGCTGAGTCATGCTAGAATAATAAACCGAATGTCTCACCTATCTAATAATTTATAACCAAGGAAGGGATCATTGCCCCATTAGTTTTTATGAAGCAAGCAGTATAGTTACTTACCTTTTCAAGTGTTTCCTCTTTACATAATGTATTGTTACATCTCATATCTAACCAGGTATGTACTAATGGTTTAAAAGTTATATAGAACATTGCAATAAATCTCATTAAAAATTTCTATAAGAGGCAAAGCATCTCAGCCAAATTAATAATAAAAACATAGATAGCAAAATCTAAGAGCTCCATAAACTTACGCTTAGTAGGTGGAAAATCTACGGGCCCGTGCGCCGAGGCGCACTCCTAAATCTAGTTTATAGCAAAAGCGGGATTAGACCCTGTCTTGGGGACACGTGTCGGCCTAGGGACCCAGGGGATCGGGGGAAATTATCCCCCGGGGGACGCCTAGCGCTGTCCATAGATTTATCATCAAATATGTCAAATATAAAGATGAACCAAAGTGAACAGAACACCTCTCAAAAAATTGAACAAAACAGACAAGTGCCTGAAGACTGGGGGTGCCCTTAGGTACCATGGTATTCATTTGTCCAATACACCCCCTAAACTGACAAATATTTTTTGGGGCGGGTGGGGCAGGGAGGGGGGAGGCTTAGAGATGCCCTTACCAAGGGAGCTAATTAAGTAACCTCTCGAAAAAGAACAACCACAACAATGAACGTAGCAGAACTGATTTCAAACTTCAGTTAAAACCAGGATAACTGTCCACAGCTTGCACAAAGTGCCATCCTCCTAACTGCTCAATTCTGCACACCAGGAATGCAGAAGACACAATCTAAACAAAGAACGCAATTTGGTGACCTGCCACTCTAGATGAAGGTCCTTCGATCAGGAAAAAAGGACCTAGATAGATGCTTCACTGAATTAATGCCTACTCCCTCCGTTCTAAAATATATGACGTTTTAGCCTTTGTGAAAATGATGTATCTAGACGTTTTCACTAGAAGGTGTCTAGATACATTCATTTCACAAAAGCTAAACATCTTATATTTTGGAATGGAGGGAGTACAAAACAGATCCATAGTTGGATATTACAGTAACTGTGACACCATAAAAGAGTAATATTACTCTCAAATCTCAGAAAGTACCTATGTAGTATGTGCACCATCAAGTGAAAAAGAAAGCTAACTAACTAGCTGAGTCTACAACCATCATGATATTTAACTCTTAGCAGGCTGACTCTTTCCATGTTTTTTCTTCCTTTTATGTTTTGGTTTGACAGCATCTTTTAGACTCTTAGGTGATTCACTTTCCTTGGCATCATCTGACTCTCCAGCAGTTACAGAATTTAACATACTTTCCACCTCCAGATTAGATTCAGTTAACATTGGTTTGGCATCCTCATTCCTCTTCGCATTTGGTATACTTGGTGGGTCTGCATATAGCAAGGAAAAAAATTTAGAATTCAGAAGGATGAGTATAATGTCATATGAAGAATTGTTCCTTGTCTAGTTAAGAGAACAAAAATTTCCTAGCATAAAAACCTTTAATAGTCCTGCTAATGTTTAGCTTATAAAATTATGATGATCAGAATAAAACAATGCAAAACAAGCCTTCAATTGGCACATTCTCTTAGTAACATGCATTTAATTTTAACCAAAAAAGGACCCTACTGGGAGGATATTTGTGTGCAGGTACAAGGTGGATTTTACATGAAAGTTTGAAAAGAATAATGCATGTCATAGATAATAGTTCGTTTGCTGAGCCATGGAGAAACCTGAATATTGGTTTACTCAACCAAAACGCTTAGAATAAGGAACACTGTTTAAGAAATTTCATGAGATGGTATTTCATGGCTAAAGAGAGAACACGAGTAGCCAACTAAAGCAAGATCCCCAAACTAGCAACATTAGATGTTCAGGAAATTTATCATAGTAAGTAAGCACTCAGATCATGCAACTAGACATATATAATAATAACAAGCAAACACAATCAAATTAGATGTTCAGGAAATTTATGGCTAAAGAAAAACAAGAATTGCCAACTAAAGCAAGATCCCAAACTAGCAACATTAGATGTTCAGGAAATTTATTGTAGTAAGCACTGAGATCATGCAACTAGACATATATAATAATAACAAGCAAACACAATCACGGTACCGGGCAACTGAGAGATTCTGAGGGAGCTTAATGAAACTCCTTTGGAGTATGGATCCCTACATTGCAAAAATCAGGGTAGTTGGAGAACTCATATCAAGCAACTATTTAAAACTAGGAGTCAAAGAACAAGTACAGCACTCCAGTAACTACCAATTTGATGGGCCACCAAGGAACATGGATGTTTGTTTGGGTTTAACAGTTCGGTCCCCAGTCAAAGGTGAAATCCTTTTTATACGATGATCATCATCACCTTTGCTTATGTCCTGAGCATCATTGGGTGTCTTCAAGGTTTCGCTTTCCAGTTCTTCATGATTGCTCTCCATAGTTACATCAGGAGTGTCATTGTTTTGAGCCACTAAGACTGGAGTACGCTTTACTTTCTGTAATGCCTTCGCAGTAGTATACTCTTCAACCTGAACACAAAAGAATAAAATGGGTTGATGCTTAGGATGACATGCATATCTGATCTGCAAAATATAAGTTCAGAAAGATACACAGTTCATAGGCAGCAGGTTTGTTCAACCGTTGAATCGCGGTCCTGATCGATCGATCCAGCCAGCTTGGGGGCGAAACCAAAAGGCCAAAAACAGGGGTAAATTTGATAGCAAGTGTGTGTGGTGACCAGGCCTGCAGCAGCAATGGCATGAGTGCACCAGCACGGTGTCAGCTTTATGTTTCCTATCGTCTTTCTTCATATCTTTTTGATGTTCCACCGGGATCCTCCATATGGAACTCTGTGGGCGGCTTGCTGCCCAAACTTGTTACATGTTCAGAGTACCTAACCATAACCAGATTTAAAGAATCCACAAACTCAGCCTCCCATCAGCAAACAAGAGATGTACCCCCCCCCCCCCCCCCCCCCCCCCCGGTTTTACGTTCTATTTCACAACCCACTGGGGGTTCTTTTCACCTTTCCGTCACACACACGTGACTTACCCAGTTTCTTTTCATATTTCACGAAAACATCAAAGCAGGCATCTGAAATTCCAAATTGTAATGTCACGGGAGTGATGCTGATGAAACTCACCTTGTTCTTTATTTTGCTTGTTATATCAGCAGCTTTAACTGAAGCAATCCTTAAACACTGCATGATAACGCTTGACATGACACCCTCTCCACCAGCTTTCTGAATGGAACAGACATCACCGTTCGAGTTAATTGTGGCTGTCATTCTTCCCCCCATAACAGCTTCTTCCTTGTATGTTGGATCAATAACCTACACACCAAAATTTAGTCAAAGAATGTCAGAAGACAAGAGCAACACTATGACTGCTAATAATGGTACCTTTCGTATTTAGAAATACTGGAGCATACCATGATATTACCATCACCAAAATATGCAAAGGTTACAGCTATGGGGAGGTGATGGATTGTTAGCGGAAGCGGATCCCTGACCTGTAAAATACATTACAGTTAAAACATAAGATAATTTGAATGGAGGTGTAAACGATGGGTTAATAATGGGGAGGTATCTGTGACTGCATATTATCGGAAGCTCTGTAAGTCAAACAAATTTACTACTTCAGGTGCCGACATGACAAACTGGAGATGTGGTGCTTTGTATGTGAGCTAAAACGCTGAGGAATGAATGTGCATCGATATAACACCTTATATACCTACCTCAGGTTCATGTACTGTAACTTGCTGACCATCGTCCCCACCAACTGTGCATTCAGGCCTCCGGAATGTACACAAAGCTGCCAATGCAGCGATGTTAGCTGCATCAATTAGATTCCTGAGGGATTCAACCGTGCCATTTCACCCAGTTAGCACTCTAACCAGAACCACTCACTCGTTAATTACATAAGTAGGCATATACAACTCATACCCCCCATTGTCCAGAATGTGAAGGTCGACACGAACCGACCAGACGTGCTTCCCAGCAACAACACACAGGGACTCCATATCCACGGCTCGGCTCTCCCTGCGGAACACCGAAAAAATTCATCATTAAACTCCACACTTAGATTCTACGACCCAAAAAAAGGCAATTAGGATTTAGGAGACCTTAGTCCACGATCGATGACACGGCCAAGCTCAATCGCTGCTTCCCCAGGTCGCCCAGGCTCGAAGGCAGGATCAGCCATGGGCGAGAACTCGGTGAATATGGCTAGTGTCCCTTCGTTAGGCCTGTCCTTGAACGGCGGGAGCAATTGGGCCGTAACATAACCCATTACACGCGTTTCGCCGAGCTCCACCTCCGCCGAGCCATCCTCCCTACACAGCAGTCCAACAGCAACATCAGCAAACGCCCAAACTCACATCGGAAGCGCCGGCAAAGCAGCTTCGCCCTCGCGGTAGCAGAAGCCCAATCCGTGGGCGAGGGAAGAATGGATGGGGAGGGGATTGAGCAAAGGTACCTGCCGAGCGCGATCTTGAGCTTGCGGAAGTCGAAGGGGCGGCGGCCATCGACGCGGAGGTCCGACTGAAGGGCCTGCTCGATGAACTCCTTCTCGTTCACTGTCGGACGCCACCGCTGATCCATCATCTCGTCGCTCGCCGGCGGCGGGAGCTAGGGTTTTAGACGCGGCCGAGGCGGGGTGTGAGAGCTTGTGTCCGATTGAGGGAGCTTGTCTTACATTTCTTCTCTTTTGAGCAACTTGGGTTGCTTAATTTGATAGGCCGACCTTTAAGGCTTACATGGGCTGGGTCAGTGAGGGTTAGCTGGGCCTCTATGGAATTGCCGCATTCCGTAGATGGCGCCAAACGCCCGTCGCGGAGAACAGGCGAGCCAGTCCAATAAATTCAGGACAATTTTTTTTGCCCTGGTTATTTTACAGCTAGTGGTTTTTAATCCATCTTTTTTTGAGACTAGTTACTTGCACAATGACCTCTAATATATTTGAATTCACGAAACACAACAAAGTGAGCTAAAATCACTTTTCTAGTTTAATATATTATGTACACTTTTTGGGGGAGGAAATATATTTTGTACATATGACATCTAATAATGATAAGTATATTACATTTAATGAAACACAAAATATAGTACTTATGTATCTATTAGTGCACCATAATGTTATTGCTTTTACTTATATTAAAGGCAAAAGTTACATGAATACATTATCTTGCATCGCAAACAAGACGGTAAAAGATCATACAACAGACATACATAATTGGGAAGAATAGGAGGTATAACTACTCGCTCCAAAAGGTCTGACACTTGTTAATTATACAATCTATGTGCTACGAAAATTAGGGGATGAGTGAAGAATATTATTTGAAGAGGGCCAATTGAACATAATATTACTTGGAGGGTGCATATGGGCATTTTTTGGAAAATTTAGAGATCAGTCCACACGATTTTGAGGGGGGGGGGGGGTAGGGGTGAGGCTGTCAGAATGTTTTCAAGCATGGGTGCCAAGGCTCGAGCTCGCACGCCCTAGCTCCTCCCTAGACAACAATGGCTTATGCATATGGGCATCACCCTCTCACAGCCCTCGTCCTCGTGATCCTTCTGAGCACAATCGGCGTAATTTTCACATATTTTCTTATCTTTCTAATATAGTATAGTATGAAACGCTTGCCACATATATTAGTTGATTAGTATAAAAAATATTTAAAACATAAATTAGATGACAAAATACTTAATTATACATTAAACATGATAGATATGTTTTGCTTCCAACATATCAACTCACGTCAAAATGATGAAGCTGCAGGTATCATCTAGTTTCATATCCAAATGCAAGTGTCGCTTGAACGGATGTGTGTTACATTGCAAATCCGGCTGTTGGATGATATTGTTTAATAGCATACCTGTCGTGGTATTGCCGACGAGTACGCCGTGGAGGGGTTCTCACAGTGCGTGTTTAGAGACGTGGGGGAAGACGGACGGTTGACGGATACGAGGTAACACAGCTTATCCAGGTTCAGATCCCACAACGGTGGCGGAATTCTACTTCTGCTATAAATCACTATAATGGCAATACGCCGAGTTACAGGGATCGGTTCGCTGTGCGAGGTGTGAGTTGATTGGTCTCAGATTGTGCCCTAAAGGCTCCCATAGGTCCGCCTTATATAGTCGCCAGGTCCTAGGGTTACAGGGAAAGTCCTAGCCTGACAGGTTACAGAGTCCTACAATGCTTACAACTAGCCTAGCGTGTCTTGCACTCCAAGGCTCCGGGTACATCGGTGACTCCTCTGTAGCCTTCCTTTATCCGGCATGGGCCTCCCTTCTGGATCCATCTAACTGGGCCGCCCAGCCGGACATGGGCCACGCTACCAACTGTGGGCCACCTGGGTTATCCAGATAGGAGACATGCTATGAGGATACCCATATAGCATATCCCCAACAGTAGCCCCCGGAGAACTCTGGGATCTTGCGTCGTCTTGCCTCTTCACGTTGAATGCTTCGTCTAGATGGATGTCGACAAATCGTCAAGCAATATCTTGTAGTCCTCCCAAAGAACCCTGCAAGGTTTTCTCCATCTTCAACTTATAAGTCGGAGAATTGCTGAATCTTCCACCGTACTCTTTCGTAGCCGGACTGGATCCGTCTATGCCGGAATCTTCCGATGTGATGGTTCATCTGCCAGTGACAGGTAGGGCGACGTAGACATAGGTCATCAACGCCTCGTAACTCACACATGCAGAGAACGCAATCATGTCCATTTTTTCCGCGCGAGCGATACGAACCGTTGGCGGTTGGAAACGTGGCGAAATTTCCGCGCACGCTCCCGCACACGTCGTCCACGCGTCAACCATTCGATCGTTTTGCACGAATCTTGATGCCGGAGGCTATAAATTGTAACAGCGGTGGAAATTTTACTTTTCACCTCATTCTCCTCTTCATTGTCTTCTTCCTCCAGCGAGCGCCTCCTCGAGCTCTCCGCGCACTCCATAGAAAAAACCTAGCTCCTCGACCTTTCTCAGTCACCACCTCAACCTCTCCAATGGCCAGCAGCAGTTCCACCCCTTCCATGGCAGCGTCAGGCGATGCCGCGGCGAAGCCGGCGAGCACCATCATCGTGCCCGAGAGGGCTTGGTGATCCCCAAATCCGCGGTGGTCGAAACCACCGGCGGCGACCATAACCCAGCGGCGCTGGAGCTGCTAGAGGAGGAATATGACTCCCACAAGGGCGACTGGCGCGGTTCGGATATCACGGACCGCGACATCAAGGAGCTAATCATTGAGGGCTACCTTCTTGTAACGGAGGGGCACGCCTGGCGGGCGGCGCCGACCGGCGAGGTCACTCCTTCTCCCCAAGCCGGAGAAAAGGTGTACCTCAAAGCCCAACTAGTACGTGGCGTCTTCCTGCCCATCTCCAATTTCTTCCTAGCTGTCCTCAATCATTACCGAGTACAGCCTCAGAACCTCTCCCCCAATAGCATCCTCGCGCTTAGCAACTACGCGGCGCTTTGTGAGGGCTGCTTAGGGATTAGGCCTAGGCTAGATCTCTTTATCTACTTCTTTATCGTCAAGCGGGAAGCCGAAGTCGGCAAGGATGAGCTCAGGAACTATGGCACTATTAGTTTTAAGATGCGGCCTGGCCGGCGGTTCCCCCACATCGTCGGCCATGAGTCCTGCAAGAAATGGCAACGGACATACTTCTACGGCCCATATATCCCTCTGGCTGGCCGAGAAGTGACGTACCCAGACTTTTGTAGGGGTTCGTAGCATGGAAAACAAAAATTTTCTATCGCATACAAACAAACAAGCCAAGATCTATCTACTAGATTGTAGCAACGAGTCGATGGTATAACTTACCCTCGAAGATTCCAAAGCGTTTAACGAGAGCGGATTCTCGTGGGTGATGTAGTCGTACTCTTTCCGATCTCAAGATCGTGTAGACGATCCTTCCGGCGCCACGTTCCGGCAGCGCTCCCGCAGTCGGTCACACGTTCGGTACTCGACGAAGACCTTCCTCTCCCTTGTTCCAGCAGGCAGCGGAGGTTGTAGCACTCTCCTCGCGATTCCGGCAGCACAACGGCGTGGTACCGGAAGTAGAGGGGAAATCCCGCAGGGCTTCGCCTTAAGCCGGTGCGAGTATGGTGGAGCTTATGAGAGAGGCTATTAGTGGTCTAGTAATTAGACACACCAATTAGAAGGCTCTAAACCAATTAGAAGGCTCTAAACCGTTGGCTAAAGCAATTAGAAGCTCTAATCCAAAACGGCTCTAAACCGGAGATCTAGAGGTGAAAGTTGTGTGTCTAGGAGGGGAGCCCTGCCCCTCCTTATATAGGTGGGAGGGGCCGGCGGACAAGGGGAGGAGTCCCTCCCCAAGTCGGCCTTGGGAGGTGCGCCGGCCAAGGGGACTCCTCCCCCAAGTCGGCCTCCACCAATCCTCCTTCTCCTCTTTCCGAAAACTGGCAGTTTGACTTTTCAAACTAGCCGTTTGACTTTTCAAACTAGGATTTGATTTAACCCTTTATTTCGGACAGCAATGACACTTAGTACATGATGCAATCATACCAACTTTGATATAACACATTCATGTACCCTCCCCCCCGGAGTGCCGGACATTCCGGAACCTTCTAGAACATTCCCGATGAAAACACCGGAATCATTCCCGAACTCCGAAACGGGACTTTCCTTATATGAATCTTATTCTCCGGACCATTCCGGATCACCTCGTGATATCCCGGATCCCATCCGAGACTCCGAACAACATTCGGTCTCTTTCTCATAATACCATAACTACTCAAACAACGTCGAATCCTTAAGTGTGTCTCCCTACGGTTCGTGAATTATGCGGACATGATCGAGACACTTCTCCGAACAATAACCAATAGAGGAATCTGGAAATTTATATGGCTCCCACATATTTCTACGATTACTTTGCGATCGAATGAACCACTTACATACGATACCAATTTCCCTTTGTCTCACGATATGTTACTTATCCGAGGTTATGATCGTCGGTATCTCTGCATACCTAGTTCAACCTCGTTACTGATAAGTACTCTTTTCTCGTTCCCGTGATATGTGATCCCTTGTGACCAAGTCACATGCTTGCAAGCTAATCGGATGACATTCCACCGAGAGGGCCCAGAGTATATCTATCCGTCATGTGGATGGACAAATCCCACTCTTGATCCATGTGTCTCAACCAATACTTTTCGAACACTCAATGCCACTTTTATAACCACCCAGTTACGGTGTGGTGTTTGATGTCATCAAAGCATCCATCCGGTAAAGGTGATATGCATGATCTCATGGTCGAAGGAATTAGGTTACTATGTATCAGAAAGCATATAGCAATTGAACTAATGAAATGACTTGATCTTTATGCTACGCTTATCTATAGGAGTATGTCCACCATATCATTCTCCTAACGATATGATCTTGTTGTTGATAACATCTCAATGTTCATGATAGGGAAACCACAATCATTAACCAACCAACAAGCTAGTGAAGTATAGAGGCTATACTAGGGACTTCAAATTAAGTTTACAAATCACACAAGTATCAATGTTTCCTCGTTAATACTATTATAGCATGAATGTAAACATCTATCATAAACACAAAGATATAATAATAACCACATTTATTATTGCCTCTAGGGCATATCTCCAACAACTTTATCGATGGAGCTGACGCTGAAGCCTCGACATGGAGATCCCAGGCCTCCCTTCCCTCCGACATCGATGCTTCTCGCGCTGTAAGGCGGATAGAGTGGTTCGTAGAGACGGGTCTGACCGGATTGGACCTGGCCATGTGCTGGTTCGTCAGGCGGATCCAGCCTCTGCAGCACCGCTCGAAGTTGATGCATGAGTATACCAAGGAGAGGAAGGATAGCCTCTGTATCTCTGAGGACAACTTTTCCAGCGACTCCGTCAAGCTCCGCCTCAAGGACATCGTCAAAGTGAAGGATAGGAAGCGAGGCTTCACCATCACCTACGACATGTTCGAGGAGATCAAGTGCCCAAAGGTACCTGTTTATTTTCCATGTATGACATATACTCCGGTTCTTCCGTCTAGCCATTACCATCTCATCTAACAATGTGGGTTTTCACTTAACAGCTCAGCGATCTAGAGGAGGATAGCATGGCTGTCCAAATCTATGATCCAAAGATGAAGGAAGTCACCGTCGTGTCCGACTACGATGTCCCGTTGGCGCGAAAGCGGAAGAGCTCCACCTCTGATGCTGCCGACGGAGGCAAGAAGAAGAAGACGGAGGATGGAGCCTCCAAGAAGACTATCGCCGCCCTGGAGGCGAAGAAAAGAAAGGTTATCGGGATCCCCTTTGCCAAAGCACCCCCTCTTGTGTAAGCTTCTTTCCCTCCGACATTGTCCATTGCTTGTCTTATTCCTGTACTTATACTTTTCGCACGTTTCAGGAAGAAGGCCACAACCAGTTTGAAGAAGACCTCCAAAACTTTGGGGCTTCTAGAAACATTAAAGATATGTTGCATCATGACGTTTCTCCCCACGCATCTCCCGCCATCGCCCCTGTTACTCCCAGCGTCCAGCCTATGTCCGCTCCAACAAGCTCACATGCCAAAGATGCATCTGGCCCTTCCCCCATGGAAGTGGACTCAGGTGCCTCCACGGAGCTTGCCGTTGTTGGCGAACAGGCGACGCAAGAAAGTGCTGCAACCCAAATGGCTGAAGCTCCGGCTAAGGATGCCATCGGTAGCGGTAAGGCGGTGGTGGAGAGTGGTACGTCTGCCGAAGGAGGCGCCTCCGCACCCAAGAAAGCCATAGAGTTCCTGAAGATAGTCTACCCGGTACTTACGCCGGGTAGCTCCGCTGTGGTTCCTGGTGCGACACCGACATCTCCAACATGCGGTCTTGAGGAGCTTCTCCGACAAGCAGAAATCTTGCAAGGAAATAGTTTATCCTTCGGCAAGTTGCTTGCTGAGAGTGCTACAAACCTCAAGATCATCGCACTTGTAAGTTTTATTTGTCTTTTTCATTTCATATGAGTATCCACTGTAGCCCTAGACGATTTAGACAGAAAACCATAGGTCTTTGCATCTGAATGATCTAAGAGTGACTAAGCTAGAAAACTTCTCACTGTAGCCCCTAAGCATATAGCTTGAATGAATTATTTGGACTAGATTCTTTCAGAGTAGCATACGCAGTGTTTATAAACTTCAATACTGTAGCCCCCAAGCTTCGAGTTATAACTGAATTAGTTCCGACTAGGTGCTTAAAGAGAAACTAAGCATATCACTGACTTAAAACTTTATACTATAGCCCCTAAGCTTCTAGTTGAAAACTGAATTAGTTCCGACTAGATGCTTAAAGAAAGACCAAGCATATTGCTAAGTTAAAAACTCTCACTGTAGCCCCCAAGCCTCTAGGTGGATATTTATCCGGCTAGATGCTCTAAGTAGACTAAACAGCGTTAAATTCTCCTTTCCACAAAATGAGAATGCTCGGAGGGGCGTGGCCAACGAGAAGTACCAGAAGATGCGCGCGGACTAGGAAGCCGAAAAGAGTAAAACTTCCTTCTTGAAGGAACAAATCACCAAGATCAAGCGTCTGTTTTTCCTTTCTTTTACGTATTCTGACTTGGTCTTGTGCCAACATGCTCCGAGTACTCACTGTGCACTGTTCTTTCTCCAACTTGCATAAGCCATTTCCAAGGCTAAGGATACTGTTGAGCAATCCAAGCATATTCAGCAGCTGGATAGCGAAAACAAGATCCTTAAGTAGGAGAAAAAGGATATGCTGAAGATGCATGAGGACTCAATGAAAGTCCTGCAGGACTCCGCCAACGAGGAGATGAACCTCTTGAAGGAGGAAATCGCGATCCTGAAATATTAGAAGAAAGCCGCCGATGAGCAAAATCAGTGCCATCTGGACGCGTACAAGATCCTCCGACAAGAACGGGACTCCATGGCGGAAACTCTCCAGCAGGCTGAGATTAGCATCTTTAGTAAGTGATTCTCCGTATTGTACTTCTGTAAGCTAGATACTCTGAACTTTTGTGTTATTGAACTCATGCGTTCCTTTTTCGGAAATTTGCGGCTCCTATGGGGTTAACCCGGTCGCCTCCTCCGCCAAAGGAATGCATGGTCCTTGCCGGCAACTTTATCAACACCGCCATCAAGCAGACCAAGGAGATAGCCAAGCCCCTCCAGATTAACATCAAGGCGGTGGACTCTGTGGCGAAGTTCTCGGAGATCCTGCGCCGAGCCCCCGAGCGTATCTCAAGCTGGAAAGCTTCGTGTACACGGGTCGGCGCAAGGATGGCACTGTCAATGGTCAAGGCACACTACAAAGATGCTGACATCGACACGGTGACCTCTGGTATCCCCGACGTAGACGACGAAGGCCAAAAGATAGACCACGAGGCTATCTTGGTGTCGCTCGCGGGTTTTGACACCAGATTCGCCGAGTTGGTCGACCCTAACGTCTTTGTGCCCATGAAAACCATTGACGGTGGCAACCAAAGCTCCCTCGAGTCCCTCAACACTGCCGACTTCGAGGAAGGTGACTCTCCTGCTGCTGACAATGTTGTGTCCAAGTCGCCTGCGCTAGAGGAATGAAAAACAATTATGTAATATTTGTTTCCTCTGTAATGTGTATGTGGAAAAAACTAAGTGTTAACTTAAGGCGGAAAACAATGTTTGTTATTTCCTGCTACTCAAGAACTGGTTCCAGCATGTATATATTTTTTAAGCAAGTGTTGGCTTATCCATTACTTTGGTTTTTATGCTTGACTTTTCGTGAGTCGGAAAACTCGTTGTGGGAACTACGCGCGCGCTCAGGCGATGATGCCCAATGGCACCGTGAAGAACCTAAGCACAAAATCGCCAACAATAAGTGTTGAAAGTCACTACTCCGGAATCCATATAAAAACAACAAAGAATGTGTAGACCAGAAAACTTAAGCTAATGCCCGTAGGCGGAATTTTCATAAGTGCAATCACAAAGCTGGTGGATAAAGGTTTTATACGATCCAAAAATGAACACTAAAGGAGGTAAAAGACTCAGAAATATGAGTGAACCAGAGAGCTTTATTTCATTGATCATATAAGAGGTACACAATAGATAAAAAATGCTAAGTGTAGAAAGGACTTAGCTATACTATGTTCCATGGCCGATCAAGCTCCAGGTAGTCATCATCCGGGTCACGTCGCTTACGCTTATGATCCTCGTTGGGTCTATCCTTCAGTTCACGATTGTCAACGAGGTAGTAAGACCCATTGAGCAGCGCCAGGGGCGAAGCTCCCAGTAGGGCAAGGTAGGGAATCCGCCCTACCTTGATTTTTGGAGAAAACCTTTAGATGCGTATGTTTTTTCTTAACAATTTTAGTGGTTATACGCTGAAAACGGACTTCATATGAGAAAATTATGCTTATTTTAGTAAACACTGCGCAAAAATGATTCTGAAGTAAAATAAGAACTAGGTGTAGTCTAGTTTTAAACTAAATTTTTCTCTCTGCAATTGCTAATTCTCAATTAATCAAAATCAACTCTAAATAATATCCTAGATGAGGTATCTAAGGAGGTCATGAGAGCATTTTGGCCGCCTTATGGCATGTGGCCCAAACCAACTCTTATTATGTGACGGTTTATGTTTATGTTTATACTTTGGCTTACTATTGGTAAAAAATTCTAATTGCATGCTTTCTCAATTAGAGAAATGATGGTTTAGAACCCTTCTAAAGATGTGAATTCGCGCAAAAAATAAGATCACAATCCTAAGTATGGACGAAGTGATAACAAAAATAAGCGAAAAGTCATTAAAAACTAGAAGATACTAGGTCACTGTTGATTTTTTGGCGTGTAGCCACATTCTATTTTTCAATAAAATCTATTACGACTGATTTTGACCATCGATTTGATGAGTTTTCGTTAGAGTTTCTTCAGAACTTTTTGCCTTGCGTGAAATGAACCATTTTATAGGTTCAACGAGAGTAAGATTTCTGGGCTTACAGAGATTTATTATGAGGATTTATATTATTATGAGCATGAGCTTATATAAGATTACCTTGAGATATTCTTTATTCATATACAGAGAATTAAAGACTTCAAAGATTATCTTAATATTTGAATGATACATTATGCTGCATATCGTTTATCACCTTGTTAAGCTGGTATTGCTTTTACTGGTAGAAACAATAATAGTTGAAAGGGCTTTCTCGATGACAAAGATCATCAAGACCGAGTTGATATTTACTTTTTTTGGAGTCCTCCCTACCTTGATTTTTTCCGTCCTCCGCCACTGAGCAGCGCCTTGCTTATGATGAACGGTCCTTCCCATGGCGGAGATAATTTGTGTGACTTCTTCTGCTTAAGTCGGAGCACCAAATCCCCCTCTTTAAATGAGCGATGCCGAACACGACGACTATGGTAGCTGCGTAGCTTCTGCTGGTAGATGGCGGATCTTTGGCATATGCCAAAACACGCTCCTCCTCAAGAAGGTCCACATCTAGGCGTCTGGATTCTTCAGCGTCATCTTCGTCATAGGCGGAAACTCTTGGTGCATCGTGAAGGATGTCGGAAGGCAGGATGGCTTCTACTCCATATACCATGAAGTAAGGGGTGTAGCTGGTGGATCTGTTGGGTGTAGTTCGTAAACTCCACAGCACAGATGGCAATTCTTATGCCCAGGCTCCAGCTGCTCTATGTAGCGGTGCCTCAAGACATGGCTTGATTCCCTATAGAATTAATCCATTGGCTCGCTCAACCTGACCATTGGACTGTGGATGTGCCATGGATGCAAGGTCAAGTCGGATGCCCTTCTCCCAACAATAAGCTTCCACTTCTCCTAGTGACAAGTTGATGCCATTGTCGGTGATAATGCTATGTGGGAGACCAAATCTCACCACTAGATCTCAGACAAACCTAAGGACAGTTGCCCCATCGAGCTTTCTAATGGGTTTAGCTTCTATCCATTTGGTGAATTTATCAACTGCTACTAGCTGATGCGTAAACCCACATGGTGTCGTCTGTAACGGACCAACCATGTCCAGCCCCTAGACTGCAAACGGCCAAGTTATTGGAATTGTTTGCAATTCTTCACCAGGAACATGTGGTTATCGGGCATAGTACTGGCATCCCATGCATGTCTCAACCAGTTTGTTAACGTCCGCCTTCGTGGTCATCTAGTAGAATCCTTACCGAAAAGCTTTAGCGACCAACAATGGGGAGCGGCCTGATGCCCGCAATCTCCGAGATGGATTTCGCGTAGGATTTTAATACCTTATTGCTGGGAAACACATTTAAGGTATACACTAGTAGTGCTTCTTTTGTAGAGGTGTCCATTGATTATGGTATAGCCCTTTGCTCGACGTACTATTTGTCGTCTTTCGACTTTGTCGTCGGGCAAAGTTCCGTGTTCTAGATACTCCATGAACGGTTTTGTCCAAGCCGGAGGGACCTTTGTCACCATGTGAACGAAAGAGTCAACTCTATCCGGGTTGTCGATGTCTGCTCCCTTCACGAATGGTGTCCGTAGATGCTCCAGGAAAACTCCAGGCGGAATTCGTTTGCGCCCTGATCCAAGCTTAGACAGCAGATCGGCCGCCTCGTTTTGCTCTCTAGGTACATACTTTACCTCGTAGCCCAAGAAGCTCTTGGCTATCTCGTCCACTTCGTCTCGATATGCCGCCATCATAGGGTTCCGCGTGTTCCAGGTGCCAGCCACCTGCTGGGCAACCAGGTCGGAATCTCCACAGCAAACTATGCGCTTGATGCCAATATCCTTGGCTACGCGTAATCCGTGAATGAGTGCTTCATACTCTGCCAAGTTGTTTGTAGCCTCGAAGTGGATCTGCAGAACGTAATGTAGCTTGTCCCTAGTTGGTGACTGTAGCAGTACACCAGCCCCCGATCCGTTGAGTAGCTTTGATCCGTCAAAGTGCATCACCCAGTATTCTGGCTCCAGCATTGGGGTAGCATCTGGCATCTCCGTCCAATCTGCAATAAAATTCGCCAAGGCTTGTGACTTAATAGTGCCGCGTCTCTTGTAGGTAATCTCGAAGGCGGCAAGTTCAATGACCCACTTCACGACCCTTCCTGTAGCGTCGCTGTTATTGATAATGTCGGACAGTGGGGTCTTTCTCACCACTATGACGGGGTGCTCCTGGAAATAGTGCCTCAACTTCCGGGAAGCAAGGAATACTCCATAAGCTATATTTTGGTAGTGCTGGTAACGCTGCTTGGACTCCGTCAAGACCTCGCTTACATAGTAAATTGGTTGTTGAACTCCGTACTCATGCCCTGGTTCCTTCCGCTCTACCATGACGACGATGTTGATTACCCAGTTGGTGGCCGCCATGTAAATTAACATGGGTTCTCCAAGATCGGGTGTTGCAAGGATAGGCGCTGAGGAAAGAATCTCCTTGAGCTGCTTCAATGTTGCATCTGCTTCGTCCGTCCACGTGAATTTGTCCACCTTCTTTAGTAACTTGTACAGCGGCAGAGCCTTCTCTCCAAGTCGGCTGACGAACCGACTAACTGCTGCAACACAACTTGTTAGTCGTTATATGTCCTTTAGGCATGTCGGACAGTTTATGTTTAAGATGGCCTTGATTTTCTCCGGGTTGACCTCGATTCCACGCTAGGAAATGATGAAGCCCAACAATTTGCCGTCTGGAACCCCGAAGACGCACTTCTTAGGGTTAAGCATCATGTAGTATTTCCGGAGATTATCAAAGGTTTCTTTTAAGTCAGAGATTAAATCGTTTGATTTTTTAGACATCACTGCTATATCGTCCACATAGGCGTGAACGTTCTGACCAATTTGGTCATGTAAGCAACGTTGCATTGTCCGATGGTAGGTAGCACCTGTGTTTTTCAGCCCAAAGGGCATCGTGACATAGCAAAACATGTCGTATGGTGTAGTGAACGAAGTGGCCAATTGGTCTGACTTACTCATCTTGATCTGGTGGTATCCTGAGTATGCATCGAGAAAACACAAAAGCTCTGAGCCAGTCGTCGAGTCAATGACTTGGTCAATGCGAGGCAAAGCAAACAGATCTTTGGGATATGCTTTGTTCAAGCCGGTGTAATCAACGCACATTCTTAATTCTTTGGTTCCCTTTTTGGGGACAAGTACAGGATTGGCCACCATTGGGTGTGAAGGACTTCACAGATAAAACTAGCCATAAGTAACCTAGCTATCTCTTTGCCTATGGCGCGTCTCTTCTCATCTCCAAAGCGTCGTAGAGGTTGTTTCACTGGTTTACATTTTGGATCAATATTCAAGCTGTGCTCGGCAAGTTCCCTAGGTACACCTTTCATGTCGGCAGGTTGCCAGGCAAAGATGTCCCTATTCTGACGGAGGAACTCGACGAGCGCGCTTTCCTATTTGGGATCCAGGTTCGTCCCAATGGCGGTGGTCTTGGAGGCATCGCCTACCACAAGTTCCATCGGCTTGGTCTCGATGGCGGCCTTGAATGTTGGAACGGAGTCAGAAATCTGTTTCTTCGACGCGGGCATCATCCGAGGCATCGACCTTGCTCTGGATCTCCTTGAATTCTTCAGTGTAGAGGACAGCTTCTGCGTAGGCTGCTTCTCCAATCTCGCAGTCCCTTGCTTTGGTAAAGCTTCCGGATACGGTGATGACACCGTTTGGTCTAGGTATCTTGAGTTTGTTGTAGACGAAGCATGGCTTGTCCATGAAGGTGTGGAATATGTCGCGGCCGAATATGACGTGGTACACGCTCTTGAAGGGGACCACCTCAAAGGTCATGCGTTCTTGGTGGTAATTATTAACATCATCAAAAGCGACCTGAAGTGTGATGCACCCAAGGGACCGAGCCTCCCGACCAGGAACTACGCCGTGGAAGATGGTGTTAGTTCGCCTTAGGTTTACCTCCGTCAAATTCATCTTCTGCAGTGTATCCAGGTACATGATGTTGATGCTGCTTCCACTATCCACCATACATTTGGTGAACTCATTGCCGTCAATCAGGGGGTTGATGACCATGGCGTATTGGTTCTCCGTAGGGATGAGGTCTATGTGATCCTTCCTGTCCCATGTAATTGGAATATCCGACCAGCGTAGGAACTGGGAACTGGGGGTAGAGTGGCCATCAGTATCCTCATGGAGGTCTTCTATTGTCGGACGGTGGGGGTGCCAAGGAAAGTGTGGAAAATTGTCGCCTTCTTCTCGAAGGGTTCTTGCCCTTGCCGTCGCTCTTGGCGGCGTGCTTGGGGTCAACATCCTCGTCCATGTCACTTTAATCCTTGGACTCCTCCTCCTTCTTCTTCCCTTTGCCCTTTCCTCGTGGTCTATTCTTCCAACTTTGCTTGTAGCCAGACTCCGGGTCCTCCTTGAGGTCGTTAACGAACTTGAAGTGGCGATTGATGTGGGTGGCCTTGCTGTTGGCATAGAGGTGTACGAGTCACGGCATATCATGGTACTCCTCGTAGGTATGGGGAACGCGGAGCGCTGCCGAGGTAGTTTCACTTCCTCGCTGCTGCCCACGACCAGCTCCCCACCCTCGGCCACGCTTTCCGCCATCACCTCGTCCTGCGAAAGTCATAGCGACCATGTCGGGGGTTTGCTTTTCTTCTGGTGCGGATTCCGCTTTGTGTTGTTGTTCCTCTGAGCTTGAGTTGGAACGGCTATTGTCGGCAGAGAGCCGCGAGCATCGTCGTCGACAGCTGCGAACTCATTGGCCAACTGAATCATCTGGTTCAAGTCTAGTTGGTGATTGTCCTGCAAGCACTTCAGCTTATGTCGGAGCAACGTGCCCCTTTCCAACCCATCGATGAAGGCGGCCATGTCGGTCTGAGCGTGCACTCCTGCGCAGGAATTCTTCATATCCAGCCAGCAGGAGAGGTAGGTGCGAGATGTCTCGTCTTTCTCTTGCACGCACCGCTGTAGATCACCAACAGTGCATGGACGTTTGTACGTACCCTTGAAGTTCTTCGTGAACGCTTCTTGCATGTCCAACCAATTGCAGATGGATATTTCCGGCAAGTCATCAATCCATTGACGGGTCGTGCCCGCTAACATCAATGGAAGGTATTTGACGGAAACATTGGGGTTACCCCCGGCGATCTTGTTGGAACTATGCCCTAGAGGCAATAATAAAGATGTTATTATTATAATTCTTGTTCATGATAATGTTTATATTCCATGCTAGAATTGTATTAAGCGGAAACTTTAATACTCGTGCGGTTTGTGAACAACACCGTGTCCCTAGTACGCCTCTATGGACTAGCTCATTGATCAATGATGGTTATGGTTTCCTAACCATAGACATGAGTTGTCAATTTATAATGAGATCATATCATTGGGAGAATGATATGATGGACAGACCCAAACTAAGCGAAGCAATTAGATCGTGTCATCGTGTTCGTCTTTGCGAAGCTTTTCTTATATCAAATATTGTATTCCTTAGACCATGAGATAATACAACTCCCTGGTATCGGAAGAAAGCTTTGAGGTCATCAAACGTCATCCTATGAGAGGGTGATCATAAAGGAGTCTCTCAGGTGATCGGAAAGTATCTGTTGGGTTGTATGTATCGAGATGGGATTTGTCCCTCCCAAGTCGGAGAGATATACTTCGGGCCCACTCAGTAATCGATATCAACACCGCTTGCAAGCATGTGGTTAAGGAGTTAATCACAAAGTGATATCGGATTACGGAACGAGTAAAGTACTTGCTGTGAACGAGATTGAACTAGGTATGACGGTACCGACGATCAAATCTCGGGCAAGTAAAATATCGCGAGACGAAGGGAATATATATATATATATATATATATATGGGATTGATTGAATCCAAGAAACGTGGTTCATCCGATATGATCATCGATGAATGTGTGGGAGTCAATATGGGTGCCCAGACCCCGCTGTTGATTATTGATAGAAGATCATGTCTGCATATTCTCGAACCCGCAGGGTCACACACTTAACGTGTCTCGACGCTAGGATAGATTGGATAATTGGTTTATGAGTTTTTGTTGGAGTCTCAGATGGGATCCGGGACATCACGAGAGGTTCCGGAGTGGTTCGGAGAATAAGATTCATATAAGGCAGTGCAGTTTTTGGAGTTCGGAATTGTTCCGGATTAATCGGTATTGTACCGGAAGCTTCTAGAACCTTCTGGAAGGAGACCAACGTGGCCCCACCTTCCGGGAGGGGGCATGGGCCTATGAGGGAGTGCCCTGGCCGCATTGGGCCAGGGGCACAAGGCCCCATAGGGCCCAGCCGGCCAAGAGAGGTTTAAACTCGAGATAGACCTTCTAGAAGGGGGGGGGTTCCTTGCCCCCCACTCCTTATCCTTTGGGGCCGCCGGTTTGGGCTTGGGGGAGGGGCTAGGGCTGCGCCCCCCTCTATATAAAGAGGGGTGGGGGCGCACCAACCCCTTACACCTTCCCCTCCAACCCTAGCCGCCCTGCTGCCCTTCTCTCTCCCTCCTGACTGCTTGTAGGCGAAGCCCTGCTGCAGAAATTCTCCACCATATACACCACGCCGTCGTGTTGTAGATCCAATCCGTCTCTCCACCATACTTGCTGGTCCGAGGAAGGAGGAGACGTCGAGGTGCTGCACGTGTGCATCTCACGGAGGCACCGCCACTTGTGGTGCTAGATCGGATCGGATCGCGAGGAGGAGAAGCGAGTACGACTACATCACCCACGTTCCGACGAACGTTCCGCCGTGCGAATCTTCAAGGGTATGAATATCTAATCCAATCTCTCTCGTTGTTTGCATCTCCTAGATTAGATCTTGGCTTTCCCTCTATTCGCATCCGTAGAAAATTTTGATTTACTATGCCGTGAAACCCTTCAGTGGTATCAGAGCTAGATCTATGCGTAGATGTGATTCACGAGTAGAACGCAACATGGTTGTTGCGGGCGTTGATGTTTTCTGTTGCAAGCCTCTTGTTTGTGTTCTTATTATGACGCGGGATAGTGAGATTGAAGCGGTCCAGGCCAACCTTACGCGACGTCGTTCGCGAGACCGGCTCCGCACTTGACGTGTGGCTTGTTCCACACATGCGGCTGGTGGATGTCAGTTTCTCTCACTATAGTTGTCATGGGATTAACACCGGAGTTTGGCAACCATAATATCACTGTTGTGTCTTTCCGTAGGTAAGAATCGTTCTTAGCATCTACTCCCATAAGCCACGTAAAACATGCAACAACAAAGTAGAGGCGTCTAACTTGTTTTTGCAGGGAGTGTTTTCTGTGATATGGTATGGCCCAAGATGTGATGTGTATAATGTATGCGATGATCATGTTTTGTAATGTTTCACGACTTGCATGTCGATGAGTACACAACCGGCAGGAGCCATATGGTTGTCTTTATAATTGTGTATGACCTGTGTGTCAACTTCTTATGCGCCATGTAATAGTTTCACTTTATCTCTAAGTAGTTAGCAATAGTTGTAGTTGCTATGCGTGGTGGAGACAATCATGGTGGAGTGATGGAGATCATGCCGGAACGCACAAGATGGAGATCATTGCGCGAAGATTGGCTATACCATGTCACATAAAGTTATATGCATGTGATGTTTATCCTTTTATGTATCTTATTATGCTTAGATCGCGACGGTAGCATTATAATATGATTCCTCACTTAAAGATCAAGATAAAAACTGTGTTCTCCCTGAGTATGCACCGTTGCGAAAGTTCGTCGTGTCCAAGCATCACGTGATGATCGGGTGCTATAGACTCTACGCTCACATACAACGGGTGCAAGCCAGTTTTGCACACGCGGAAATACTTGGGTCTAACTTGACGAGCCTAGCATGTACAGACATGGCCTCGGAACACAAGAACCGAAAGGTTAAGCATGAGTCATATGAATGATATGATCGACACTTCGTTGTCCACCATTGAAACCACATCTCTTCTCGTGATGATCGGATTAGGTGTGGTGAATTTGGATCGTGTTCACTAAACAACTTGAGGGATGTTGAATTTAGTGGGAGTTCATCTAGTAATTTGATTAAAAGTTGAACTAGTTATCATGAACATAGTCTAATTTGTACTTGCAATACTGTAGATCAAATGGCTAAGTCCAACTTCAACTTCAACGTTTTCGCTGAGAAGGAAAAGCTTAGAAACAATGGGTCTAACTTCACCAATTGGTTCCACAATCTAAGAATCATTCTCTCTGGCGGTCAAAAGGACTATGTCCTTGGGAAAGCGTTAGGTGACCCCCTGCTGTAACTGCGCCGGCTGATGAGAAAGCTGTCTATCAGTCACACAAAGATGATTATGCTGTGATTAAGAGCACCATGTTGTTTGCTATGGAACCGGAACTTCAAAATCGTTTTGAAGACTATCCCGGGCCCTTTGAGATTCTCGAAGAGCTGAAAACCATGTTTCAGACTCAGGCCCGTTCTGAGAGATATGAGATCTCTGAGAAGTTCTTTAACTGCTAGATGGAGGAAGGGAGTTCCGTTAGTGAGCACGCCATTAAGATGACGGGCTACACTCAACGCCTTGAGCAACTGGAATGCACGATTCCAGAGGAGCTCAAGATTGACAGGGTTCTGCAATCACTCCCTCCCAGCTACAAAAGTTTTGTAGTGACTCATAATCAGATTGGTTCCACTGATACGATCACCGAGCTCTTCGCAAATCTGAAGGCCGCGGAAGTGGACATCAAAAAGGATAATCATGTGTTGATGGTCAACAAGCCCACCTTTAAGAAAGGTAAGGGAGCAAATAAGCCCATCAAGAAGGGCGGCGGCAAGCGCACTGCCCCTGCTGAGAAGAAGCTCAAGTCTGGTCCTAAGCCGGACACTGAGTTCTTCTATTGCAAGGACAAGGGTCACTAGAAGCGCAACTGTCCGAAGTACTTAGCGGACAAGAAGGCTGGCACCATCAAAGGTATATTTGATATACATGGTATTGATGTTTTCCTTACTAGCCCTCGTTGTAGTGCCTGGGTATTTGATACCGGTTCAGTTGCTAATATTTGTAACTCAAAACAGGAGCTACGGAATAGACGGCGGCTTGCGAGGGATGAGGTGACGATGCGCGTTGGCAACGGATCAAGAGTTGATGTGATGGTCGTCGGCACGCTCTCCTTAGTTTTACCTTCGGAATTAGTTTTAAACCTTAATAAATGTTATTATGTGCCTGCGTTGAGCATGAACATTATTTCTGGATCGTGTTTATTGCAAGACGGTTATTCATTTAAATCGGAGAATAATGGTTGTTCTTTTTATATGAGTAACATCTTTTATGGTCATGCACCTCTTGTGAATGGTTTATTTCTTCTAAATCTCGAAAGGGATGAAACACACATCCATAACATTGAGGCTAAGAGATGCAAAGTAGATAGTGATAATACTACTTATTTATGGCACTGTCGTCTAGGTCATATTGGTGTAAAGCGCATGAAGAAACTCCATCGTGATGGACTTTTGGAGTCTCTTGATTTTGAATCATTTGACACATGCGAACCATGCCTCATGGGCAAGATGATCAAAACCCCGTTCTCCGGTATGATGGAGCGAGCAACGGACTTGTTGGAAATCATACATACCGATGTATGCGGACTGATGAGTGTTTCGACGCGCGGTGGATATCGCTATTTTCTCACTTTTACCGATGACTTTAGTAGATATGGGTATATCTATTTAATGAAACATAAATCTGAAACATTTGAAAAGTTCAAGGAATTTCAGAATGAAGTGGAGAACCATCGTAACAGAAAGATTAAGTTTCTATGATCCGATCGTGGAGGTGAATATTTGAGTTACGATTTTCTCACGCATCTTAAAGCAAGCGGAATCGTTTCGCAACTCACGCCACCCGGAACACCACAGCGCAATGGTATGTCTGAACGCCGGAATCGAACCCTATTAGATATGGTCCGATCAATGATGTCTCTTACTGATTTGCCGTTATCATTTTGGGGTTATGCATTAGAAACCGCTGCATTCACTTTAAATAGGGCTCCATCTAAATCCGTTGAGACGACACCGTATGAACTGTGGTTTGGTGCTAAACCTAAGTTGTCGTTTCTTAAAGTTTGGGATGCGAAGCTTACGTCAAGAAGTTGATGCCGGACAAGCTCGAACCCAAAGCGGAGAAATGCGTCATCATAGGATACCCTAAGGAAACTATTGGGTATACCTTCTATCACAGAACCGAAGGTAAAGTGTTTGTCGCAAAGAACGGTTCCTTTCTTGAGAAGGAGTTTCTCTCGAAAGAAGTGAGTGGGAGGAAAGTAGAGCTAGACGAGGTTGTTGAACCTTCTCTTGAGTTGGAGAGTAGCGCAACACCTGAAATTGTTCCAGTGCCGCCTACACCAACAATAGAGGAAGCTAATGACAAGGATCATGAAGCTTCGGACGATGCTGCTACTGAACGTCGCAGGTCGACAAGGTCGCGTGCCCCTCCTGAGTGGTACGGCAACCCTTTCTTGACCGTCTTATTAGTAGAAGACAGCGAACCTACGAACTATGAGGAAGCGATGATGATCCCAGACTCTGAGAAATGGCTAGAAGCCATGAAATCCGAATTGGGATCCATGAGCGAAAACCAAGTATGGACTTTGGTGGACCCTCCTAGCGACCGAAAGGCCGTTGAGTGCAAATTGATCTTCAAGAAGAAAACGGACGCGGATGGTAATGTTACTTTCTATAAATCACGGCTTGTCGCGAAAGGTTTTCGACAAGTTCAAGGTGTTGACTACGATGAGACTTTCTCTCCCGTAGCGATGTTTAAGTCCATTCGGATTTTACTAGCAATTGCTGCGTTTCATGATTATGAAATATGGCAGATGGATGTCAAGACTGCGTTCCTCAATGGCAACATTGATGAAGAGTTGTATATGATGCAACCCGAAGGTTTTGTCGATCCTAAGGATGCTGATAAAGTATGCAAACTTCAGCGTTCCATTTATGGACTGAAGCAAGCATCTCGGAGTTGGAACCTTCGTTTTGGTCAAGTGATCAAGAGCTTTGGATTTGTTCCAAATTGCTACGAAGCTTGCATCTACAAGAAAGTGAGTGGGAGCTCGGTGACATTTCTGGTACTATATGTGGATGACATATTGATTATTGGAAATGACTTTAACATGCTTAACGATGTGAAGAGTTATTTGAACAAGTGTTTTTCAATGAAAGACCTAGGTGAAGCTGCTTATATATTGGGCATCAAAATCTATAGAGATAGACAAAGACGCCTGATAGATTTAAGCCAGAGTACATACCTAGACAAAGTTCTGAAAAGGTTCAGAATGGATAAGGCAAAGAAAGGTTCAATGCCTATGTTATCAGGTAAGATATTGAGCAAGGCTCAGTGTCCAGCTACGGTAAATGATAGGGAAGCTATGAGCAAAGTGCCTTATGCCTCGGCCATAGGTTCTATCATGTATGCCATGCTGTGTACTAGACCGGATGTGTCCAATGCTCTTAGTTTGACGAGCAGGTATCAAAGTGATCCAGGAGTGGAACACTGGACAGCCGTGAAGAACATCCTAAAGTACCTAAATAGGACTAAAGAAATGTTCTTAGTCTATGGGGGTGATGAACAACTCATCGTAAAAGGTTACGTCGATGCTAGTTTTGACACTGACAAGGATGATTATAAATCTCAGACAGGATACGTGTATATTTTGAATGGAGGAGCTGTGAGCTGGAGAAGCTGCAAGCAAAGCGTGATCGCGGGATCTATAGTAGAAGCGGAATACATGGCTGCTGCAGAAGCGTCAAGTGAAAGAGTTTGGATCAGGAACTTCATCACTGAGCTTGGCGTGGTTCCAAGTGCATTGGACCCACTGGAGATATTGTGTGATAACACTGGCGCCATAGCACTCGCTAAGGAACCAAGATATCATCCAAAGACCAAGCATATCAACCGCAAGTTTCATATAATCCGAGATTATATAGCAGATGGAGATATGAAGATTAGCAAAGTACATACAGATCTGAATGTCGCAGATCCATTGACTAAACCTCTTCCACGTGTAAAACATGATCAACACCTCAGTGCCATGGGTGTGAGATTGTTGCCAGATGTAAACTAGATTATTGACTCTAGTGCAAGTGGGAGACTGTTGGAATTATGCCCTAGAGGCAATAATAAAGATGTTATTATTATAATTCTTGTTCATGATAATGTTTATATTCCATGCTAGAATTGTATTAAGCGGAAACTTTAATACTTGTGTGGTTTGTGAACAACACCGTGTCCCTAGTACGCCTCTATGGACTAGCTCATTGATCAATGATGGTTAAGGTTTCCTAACCATAGACATGAGTTGTCAATTGATAATGAGATCATATCATTGGGAGAATGATATGATGGACATACCCAAACTAAGCGAAGCAATTAGATCGTGTCATCGTGTTCGTCTTTGTGAATCTTTTCTTATGTCAAATATTGTATTCCTTAGACCATGATATAATACAACTCCCTGGTATCGGAAGAAAGCTTTGAGGTCATCAAACGTCATCCTATGAGAGGGTGATCATAAAGGTGTCTCTCAGGTGATCGGAAAGTATCTGTTGGGTTGTATGTATCGAGATGGGATTTGTCCCTCCCAAGTCGGAGAGATATACTTCGGGCCCACTCGGTAATCGATATCAACACCGCTTGCAAGCATGTGGTTAAGGAGTTAATCACAAAGTGATATCGGATTACGGAACGAGTAAAGTACTTGCCGTGAACGAGATTGAACTAGGTATGACGGTACCGACGATCAAATCTCGGGCAAGAAAAATATCGCGAGACGAAGGGAATATATATATATATGGGATTGATTGAATCCTGGATACGTGGTTCATCCGATATGATCATCGATGAATGTGTGGGAGTCAATATGGGTGCCCAGACCCCGCTGTTGATTATTGATAGAAGATCATGTATGCATATTCTCGAACCCGCAGGGTCACACACTTAACGTATCTCGACGCTAGGATAGATTGGATAATTGGTTTATGAGTTTTTGTTCGGAGTCTCGGATGGGATCCGGGACATCACGAGAGGTTCCGGAGTGGTCCGAAGAATTATATTCATATAAGGCAGTGCAGTTTTTGGAGTTCGGAATTGTTCCGGATTAATCGGTATTGTACCAGAAGCTTCTAGAACCTTCTGGAAGGGGACCAACGTGGCCCCACCTTCCGGGAGGGGGCATGGGCCTATGAGGGAGTGACCTGGCAGCATTGGGCCAGGGGCACAAGGCCCCATAGGGCCCAGCCGGCCAAGAGAGGTTTAAACTCGAGATAGACCTTCTAGAAGGGGGGGTTTCCTTGCCCCCCACTCCTTATCCTTTGGGGCCGCCGGTTTGGGCTTGGGGGAGGGGCTAGGGCTGCGCCCCCCCTCTATATAAAGAGGGGTGGGGGCGCACCAACCCCTTACACCTTCCCCTCCAACCCTAGCCGCCCTGCTGCCGTCCTCTCTCCCTCCCGACTGCTTGTAGGCGAAGCCCTGCTGCAGAAATTCTCCACCATATACACCACGCCGTCGTGTTGTAGATCCAATCCGTCTCTCCACCATACTTGCTGGTCCGAGGAAGGAGGAGACGTTGAGGTGCTGCACGTGTGCATCTCACGGAGGCACCGCCACTTGTGGTGCTAGATCGGATCGGATCGCGAGGAGGAGAAGCGAGTACGACTACATCACCCACGTTCCGACGAACGTTCTGCTGTGCGAATCTTCAAGGGTATGAAGATCTAATCCAATCTCTCTCATTATTTGCATCTTCTAGATTAGATCTTGGCTTTCCCTCTGTTCGCATCCGTATAATTTTTTGATTTACTATGCCGCAAAACCCTTCAGATCTCCACCACGTTGTCGTAGTCCTGCAACCATGTGGCTGGCTTGGCGGTGCCTTCATAGGGCTTGATGGTCTTGTCAATCCGGAAACCTTTGGGGTAAGTTGCGGACCGTATTACAGGTCCAAAGCAACGTGGTCCTAGGCATGGTCCTTCCCGGGCCTCGTGGATCTTGTCTAGGCGCGAACGTGAATCGTATGGCTCTGGGCTTCTTTTCTTCTTCTTGCCCTCAGGGGATAGGCTGCGTGAAAGACGCGGTCCTCCTCCCCCATGGTGGCTGCTAGGTGGCAACAGAGGCAGAGGTGGCGGTGGATTAGCTTTCTTGCTGTTACCCTCCTGCGATGCCTCACGCTTGTCATGGTTGCTTGTCGGACGCGGAGGGTCATGGCACGACCTCCTCTTGTGTCCTTGGTTGTGCACTCCGTCATGACGGGTCTGCTCCGCGTTATCGCGGATGACGATGCCGCTCTGCCTTGGCAGAGCATGTCCGTACGACGGTGAGCCTTGGTGTTTTTGCGATGTCGGGGTGAGCGGGGCGGTGGCGATGGGCGACGAGGTTGGGCCTTACCTCCGTGGTCGGAGGATATGGGGATGACATCCTTCCTGTTGTGTGCATCCCTCCGTCTTTGTTCTGACGAACCCGTCTGAGACCCGACATCAAGGGGAGATCTATCCCTTGGCGGCTTATGCTGGCTAGACTGGCAAAACGCTGGGTCAGACTCAAGCCTCTGAGAGGTGGCCTTTTCTTGTTGTTTCACCACCTTGGCCACTAGGTAATAGACCTGGTCCACCGCCTCAGGTGATCTATCCTGCTCCAGAAGGGTCTTGGCGACGGCGAGGTTGAGGAGAGGAGTGGGCATCACCTGCCTTCCTGCACTGTCAATGTATGGCTTGGCTTGTGCCGGCTTCGGGGGAGCCCATCCTAGGTTTCACCGCACGCCGGGATCGTTGATGACGCGAGCCGGAGCTTTTTTGGCCTTCTGCCGCTACAGCAAAGTTTAGTACTCGGCCTCCATTGCTCTAGCTTTCTCTATTGACTTATGTGCGTTGGCCAGATCTCGATCTAGCTTTGCGCCTTCCTCCAGCAGCTGCTGGCGCTTCTCGTCAAGCTGGACTTGCGAATATGAGCCACGGTCATAGGCTCGACAAGGAGATTGTCGTACATCACTCTATCAGCTGGAGTAACTTGGACAGCAACAGACGTAGATGTTGGAGGCGGTGGGTTTGCGGTGTTGTTGTTTCTCAGTCCGGTGCCGAGTTCCTACGGCTGTTGCACTGGGTTAGGCGAAGGGGGCATGTCCTTTGGACGATCATTGTCGGCAGCAACAGGTGGTCCCTTCCCCTTGTCCAGCGTTGTAGGCGGAGCTCTTCCGGGTTGATCTTCATCCATCGTCGTCCCAATGGTGACGAAAACCTCTCGGGACGTGATGACGTTGTTGGCATGTTCGTCGCTCGTGTACTCCTCCTCCATCTCCTGCATGGCAGAGTCTAGCTCCTCCGGGCTGAAATCTATTTCCTCCGAGTCTGCACTGAAGTCGGCGTAGAGCGCGTCAATCACAGAGTCGGAGGGTGCCGGGGCTTCCTCGATGACGGGGGGTGGAGGTGCAGCAGCAGCGACAATGACTGGAGGTGGTGGTGCAACTGCGGCGATGGCGGCGGGAGGCGGTGGTGGAGGTGGCTGAATCGGAGGGCTCCGTCAATGAGCGCAAGCGCTGTCTGAGCTGCCTCCTCGGCCTCCGCCTAGTTGTTGACTGTGTTCACCATGCTTTCGAAGGTGAGACGTCCTGAAGCTTGTTGCCGCCTTAGAGAATGCCGGAGAAGCGTACCTTGGTCCAGTCCTTTCACAGAGTGATACATGGCATCATCATTGGGGTAATGCGCCAGATCGACTCATATATGGAGCCACCTAACAAGGTAATCGCAGGGGTTTTTGCCCTCTCTTTGAACGCAACGCGTCAGATCGAAGATGGTAACCACGCCGACTAACTTGGATCTCTGCTGTCCAGACGTGCGGACGAAGTCGACGAACTTGCAGTGATCTTCCACCGTTATATCCTGCACAGGGGCGGTTTGGGTGGGCCTTGAATTTTTCCGATCTTTGCCGGCAAACTCCGAGGAGAGATCCGACATTGATCCTTCCACGAACGTATCCTGCCCGTAGGCCGTCCATGCGGGTCTTGATGCTCCTCCGACTCCCAGGGAACTAGTGCCCGAGTCGGTTTCGTCGATGAAGAGGTGGATATCTCCGATGGGGACGATCGAGCATCGCGTAGGGTTCATCTTTGCCGGGATCCAGAACTCGTCAGGAGGGACGATCGGAATGTTGCCGGAGAAGAGAACACGATCGATGGCTACGGTTTCGCCGATTCCCGTGAAGATCTTGGTCCTCGCCCGCTGAAGAGCCTGAAGCGCCTCTTGCCCCATGGTGGGCGCCAACTGTCGTGGTATTGTCGACGAGTACGCCATGGAGGGGTCCTCACAGTGCGTGTTTAGAGACGTGGGGAAAGACGGACGGTTGACGGGTACGAGGTAACACAGCTTACCCAGGTTCAAATCCCACAACGGTGGCAGAATCCTACTCCTACTATAAATCACTATAATGGCAATACGCCGAGTTACAGGGATCGGTTCGCTGTGCGAGGTATGCGTTGATTGGTCTCAGATTATGCCCTAAAGGCTTCCATAGGCCCGAGTTATATAGTCGCCAGGTCCTAGGGTTACAGGGAAAAGTCCTAGCCGGACAGGTTACAGAGTCCTACACTGTTTACAACTAGCCCAACGTGTCTTGCACTCCAAGGCTCCGGATACGTTGGTGACTCGTCCGTAGCCTTCCTTTATTCGGCATGGGCCTCCCTTCTGGATCCATCTAACTGGGCCGTCCAGCAGGCCATGGGCCATGCTACCAAATGTGGGTCATCCGAGTTATCCGGATAGGAGACATGCTATAAGGATACCCGTACAGCATATCTCCAACAATACGCACTAAGAGTGAGTTTGTGTTCTTGGAAATGCCTCTCATTATTCTAGAACGTCCAAAATTTGAGATACAAGCATTACAAACTAGTGTGTAAGTACTCCATTAAAATCTGTCATGTGCCATGGTAGTGTTTGTGGAAAATACATTGATTTGTACGAAAGAAAAAACGTTGGGAGCTAGTAGAATAGAGCATTTTTAAGATCTGAAAACGTGTCTAGATCTGTTGCCTTTGCACATTCTGAATGAATTCGCTTTTCACCAAACTCGAAGTCTGGAACGAACTTTTTCACAGAAAAAAAGAAGAAGAATGGAACAAATTTGAGTCCTTTGAATTTGAATTTTTTTGTTTGTCTTGAATAGATGCAAAAATATATGTCCGAAAAGGGAGCATGCGCTCTTTTGCACACTTGGTAATTTGCCCCACTTCAGAAAAAAGATCCCATCTATTAACCATCTCTTTCTTCCAATTTCTATCGTTAATAGTAACGTTGGCGTTGCTTTCTACTACTCCAGTACAGTACTACACATGTTTCTTGGAATGCGCTTTCCAAAATGGTCGACAGTAACAGTAGATCGGCACCGCAGCAGCATGCTGCAAGGGGAAGGAGAGCCGATGTCTGGTCTCCTTATCCAGCGTATAGTGCTAGCAGGTGCGGTGCTGGCCCACCGGCCGGATCGGTGACTCGTTGATTGGATGGTCAGATTACCCCTTTCGCTAATTGAATACTGCCCTGTCGGTGTCGCAGGTCGTTGGGCTGATTTGGCGCCTTAATCCGACGATGAGCTCGCTGGATTATGCATACTACCATATCTGTTACTCCTAAGATAAACCGTTGGGCCAGGACGTCAGACTCTCCTCTAGCTAGACCGACGGGGTGGCTCGTCTCGTCTCGTCTCCTCACGTGTTGGCTTTGGCGTGTGGACACGGCGTAGCGTGTCCCGCGTGCGCGGCAGGTCGCCGGCCCGTCGCGGCCAACCACCGACGAGCGGAGTGACCCACGGCTCGCTGGCATGGTCTGGCCGGCGACCCACCTCCCCCGTCCACCGGCTGCTGCAGCCGGTGCCGCCTCGTGCCTGCCGCCCGATGGACGGTCCGTGCACGTACTAGGCAGCACCGCCGGGGCCGGGCGTGTACCACCTGGCCTGGAGATCGTCCCGTCCGTCAGTGGCGGATCTAGGATTTTATTGATAGGTATGCCACACTAAATTTAGACGTTATTTTTTTATTTTTTACTAATTTAATAAATAATTGTACAATTAGCATTGTAAAATGGAGTAGAAACAATAAATAATATCACTCCTCTGTTTTTATTTGCTTCACGTTCTAAGTTTAATCAAAGTCAAAATTTACAAAGTTTGATCAAATATGTAAGGAAAAATATCAATATTTTAAATAAAAAGACAAGGAGAAAGAAAGATTAAGAAACATATAATTACAACAGAGTGTGCGAGATTATCCTGGTCTCGTGGTAGTGGGCTCCCAGCGGCCAGCGGTGAAGAAACTTTTGCTCAGCTTCGTGGTGTGCGGCGAGCGGGCGCGCCGGCCGACGTCCAGGTCATGGCGTGCACGGGTGGGCACCATAGACCGGCGAGACCGCAGTCCTGATCTAGCGATCCACTCGTCTCCTACTGGGTCTGACCGATGGTGGCTGGGTGTGGCCGTGGCGCGATGGCGGTGGAGTGTAACTCGGCGTGACGCTGCCATCTAGCCTAGACGGTCTAGGTCTAGGTGTTGGACAACGTAGATCGTTAGAGTCAGAGATGCGAAGGTCAAGCAGTTTGCAATGAATCAGCGATGGATCGGGTATTTACTTTTTTTTAAAGACGATGCACGTGCTATTGGGCTAAACACATCAGCTGACCACTTTTGCATCGATCAGTTTCTACTACATGTAGTAGCACGCATGGGATCCAGGGTATGCCATGGCCCACCCGGCATACCTGCTAGATCCGCCACTGCCGTCCGTTCGTAGTACCCGACGCGCCACTTGCCATATGAATCTCCCACCTTTTTCCTTTCCGGCGATGCTGGTGCCACCCTAATTAGGCGCGCCGCGCCAAAAGCGCGACTAGGTTAATTAGATGGACAAAATCGCGGCGTGGGTCTCGTTCGGACGTGTGGAGCCCTCCTCGTAGCCTTCCTTTTCACTCTTTTTTTTTTCACAAACAAAAAAAAGGAGAAGAGAGAAAAGATGGCTTTCGCTTTCACTCCGGGTCGCAGTTTCCTTGTCGCTCGCGGCGAAGGAATTTGTAGCCTAGTTTAGCGCTTGTCTCGACCGCCCGATTATTACGGTTTCGTAGACGACTGCCATTTGGGGAGATCGCGCATGCTTTTCATCACCGCAAGTCAGATTTCTCGCTCTCGATGACAGGTTGTTTCGTGGACGATGATATCGAGGCTTTTCCAGATGTGGAAGTGCCATCTCACGCTGAACAAGGACATAGAGAGGCGAGTGGTGCAAACAATTCGCTCTACTCCTACGAACGAGGTCAGCCAACCCGTGAGAACTAGTACTGTACTAGGATGTTCCCTAGTTTTGAATTTCAAATTTGCCATACGGTTACGGTGATGGACGGATCCCTAATACTAATGCATGCACTGATCTGGACGGATTGTCTGCTCGTTCGCCGATCCACCGACATCCCTAGTACTTTTAAAGGAAAATTGTAAGCGGAACATTATATTGGATACTTGGGTGACATCAGCCTTCTCACATCATATCTTTTCCTTAGTTAGATGATGAGAGAGAATTAAAAAAAAAAAAAGATTGTCTTCTCTTAGATAAGAGATAGTAATCTTCTTATAAAATAAGGGGTCTATTTTATATTTTGATCATATGTCTTCTCTTATGTATTGATATAATTTCTTAGTACTAAAATTAGTCAATTCACATTAATCGTTAGGGAGAGAGTTGATGCGTTGTACGGCTTAATTTTATTGTTTTCTTCAAATGACTTGGAGAGTTGATGCGTTGTTCAAGAGTCAGTGGAACTAAAATCAAATTCAGCGTCATATTTCAAGATCTCTCTCTCTAATCCCTTTTACTCATTCTTTTTTTCAAAGTTCTTCGTATTTTATACATGAGAACAATGAACCTATTTATAATATTTCTTCGTCGTTTACTCCAAGGTGTCTTCTGCTATCGTTGAAATATTGAACAGATAAAGTATGCATCATCTGTGACGAATTGACGGAGGTCAGTTATGCAGATCATTGGTCAGGAGTCTCTCTCTTTTGCCCTCACACAAAAACATTATTATTCTGGCGGACAAATACTAGTAGCAGGTTTTTAAATGTGCTACTTGGCAGCTAGCATTGCACGCACGCGGCGCACTTTGTTTGTTCCGGCGCTTTTCGCACTTAAATTATGCATCCAGCAGCAGAGAGTGAGCAGAGATAGGAGTTTTCCAACTGCAATTTGTTAATGTTGGTCAACTACACCATTCGATTAGGATATCGCCCCTTCTCAAAAAAAAAAAATATTTAGCGTTGTTTGATCACTTTTATGCAGCGAAGTCATGGAATAATTTCTACGTAAAAAAGAAGTACCAAAGTCTTATTTTGCATCAGCTATTACACGTCCCACTCCTTTCGTCATTGCAATGGCGCATGGTACAAAGGTGCTGATCCGTTGAATTCACCATCAAACTCAAATCAGAATTTGTTACTACTTGCGGGAAGACGAGGAGTGTCCCTACCTCCAGAACTAAAACATGCCACTGCTCTAGCCTCCAGGTAAATGCATTGTACTCACGCATAACACGAAACCTTGATTAGTTCTAGTGCTGACATTCGTGAACTAATGCTTCTGTATCTATCCTTTAATAGACAAAAGAATTATTTGGGTATTGGTCCCACCTATTTTTTAATCCGCTTTCTAGTTTTAAACATTCTATATTTTCAACATTAGATTTATTTTTGATGGACGGCTTCTATTTTTCTCTTTTTTTGGAGGGAATCGTGAGTTTTATTAATCATCTAGGCCATGAACTAAGAACGGAGGGCAAGCCGTCAGCCATCTCTGTGACACCATTTGTGCAAGCAAACTTGGCACAGCTGTGGGCCATATTGTTGGCAGAACGGGGAACCCAACACAAACTAAAAGACTGAAAAGACAAACTAAGCTCATAGACACCATCTAAAATTGGAGAGATCGCCGAACGGTCACTTGGACCAAGTATCAGATACGAACCAGCTCGGAGCAGTCCACCTCAAACACTACCGAGTGAATCTCTCTTCCTCCGCGAACACCACGGCGTCCCGGAGTGACAGAGCCTCAATCGTCAGGGGTCAGAGAGTCCTGGATAAAGGGTACACCATGCACCCGTGAAGCCATTGCAATCTCAGGCAACACACCCTCCTTCCGTGGCACCATCATTTGCATCAAGCGCTCCATCAGAATTGATCTTGATAATGTCAGGAATATGCAACTTGTATTTCTCTGGAGGCCAAAGACCACAATATATAGTACAGGTACATGGCAAATATGCAGGAAGCCCCCTAACATATGGGGGAAATACAATATACAGATATATACATCTAACACCCCCCCTCAAACTCATGGTGGATCCACGACACTGAGTTTGGAGAGTAAGAAATCATGCTGCGCTTTGGTCTGTGCCTTCGTAAAGAAATCCGCCAATTGTAAATCTGAAGGCACATACTGAAGCGCAACAACCTGAGTCTGCACCTGAGCACGTGTATAGAAAGCATCAACACCAATATGCTTGGTAAGCTCATGCTTGACCGGATCACGTGCAACACTAATAGCACATGTACTGTCAGACAAAACCAGAGTGGGTGTAGTAATAGAGACCCCAAAATCCGCAAGTAACCACCGTAACCAGGTCACCTCAGCAGTCAACAAGGCCATAGCACGCAACTCAGCCTCAACACTCGAACGGGAAACCGCTGTCTGTTTCTTCGTCTTCCAAGCAATGAGCGAACCACCAAGAAACACACAGTAAGCAGAAAGTGAACGACGATCCGAAGGATCACTCGCCCACGTAGCGTCCGAATAGCACTGGAGCTGGAGAGAGCTGGAACGAGGAAAGAAAAGGCGACGAGTGATCGTACCGCGAAGATAACGAAGAACACGAAGAAGATGACTATAGTGAACAGTGGTGGGAGCAGAGACAAACTGACTCAGAATATGAACAGGATAAGAGATGTCAGGACGAGTGACAGCAAGATAAACTAGACTCCCAACAAGATGACGATAACGCGTCGGATCAGAAAGAGGATCACCATCAGTAGGTTGAAGCTTAACATTAAGCTCCATAGGGGTCTCAACAGTGCGCTCATCCCCAAGAGCAGCACGAGAAAGAAGATCCTGAATATACTTTTCCTGAGAGATGTAAAAGCCATCAGAAGTGGAGGAAACCTCAATCCCAAGAAAGTATCGAAGAGGACCAAGATTAGTCATAAGAAACTGATCACGAAGACGAGCCTTAACAAAGGCGATATACTCAGGATCATCACCAGTAATGATCATATCATCAACATAGAGAAGAAGAAGAGTGCGTCCACGAGGAGAAGTGTGAACAAACAGCGCTGGATCATGAGCACTAGGGGAGAAACCAGCAACAGTCACTACAGAAGCAAAACGCTCAAACCAGGCACGAGGGGCCTGTTTCAGGCCATAAAGAGACCGTCGAAGACGACAAACCATCCCCTCGGGAACAGAATACCCAGGAGGAGGCTGCATATACACCTCCTCACTCAACTCACCATTGAGAAAGGCGTTCTGAACATCAAGTTGAGACACAGACCAGTGACGAACAGAAGCAACAGCAAGAAGAGTACGCACAGTGGTCATATGAGCCACGGGAGCAAAGGTCTCATCATAGTCACGTCCATGCTCCTGCTGAAAACCACGAGCCACAAGACGCGCTTTATAGCGCTCTAGAGATCCATCAGAGCGGGTCTTAATCTTATAGACCCACTTACACGTGATAGGACAAACACCAGGAGGGGGAGAAACAAGATCCCAGGTGCCAGTGCGCTCAAGCGCAGCAATCTCCTCAGCCATGGCCAGCTGTCATTCAGGATGATGCTCAGCATCCCGATAAGAAGTCGGCTCGGAGGCAACTGAAAGACCATACTGACTGGGAGAGTAACGGTCGGGGGCACGACGCTGACGAACAGGACGAGTAGAGGGAAGCTCATCAGAGGAAGACGACTCAGGAGACGACGATGAAGAAGAAGGTATAGCAGAGGAAGACTCCGGAGAACGAGGAGAACTAGGAGAACTGGACGGAGCAGAGGCGGACGGTGTCGAAGAAGAGACAGCAGGGGGAGAAGATCCTGAAGAAGACACAGTAGGAGTAGAAGGAGGGGTGTCAGGAAAGAGAAGAAAAGATATATCTTCCACCGGGTAGGTACCAGCGGTGGGACGAGGATAGAAAGGACGCGTCTCATCAAAAGTAACATCACGAGAGATACGCATCCGACGAGCAACGGGGTCCCAACAGCGATAGCCCTTATGCTCATCACTGTATCCAAGGAAGACACACTCAACAGACTGAGCAGTCAGTTTGGTGCGTTCGCGAGGAGCCAGGAGAACATAGCAAACACATCCAAACAAGCGAAGCATGGAGTAGTCCGGAGACTGTCCAGATAGGCGCTCAAGAGGGATACCACCCTGCAGAGCAGCAGACGGCTGAATATTGATGAGGTAAGCCGACGTAGCGACAGCCTCAGCCCAGAAATGTGGCGGAAGAGAAGAGGCAATCATCATGGCACGAGTGGTCTCAAGAAGATGGCGATGCTTACGCTCAGCAACGCCATTCTGGGCATGTGCGCCAAGACAGGAGAACTGAGCAAGGGTGCCCTGCTCAGCAAGAACACCTCGCAACATCTGGGAGATATACTCACCAGTAGAATCAGCACGAAAAACACGGATGGGGGTAGAATACTGAGTACGGACCATGGCCGCAAAACGCTGATATATGGAAAGCACTTCACTGCGAGAGCGCATAAAATACAACCAAGTGTAGCGAGAAAAATCATCGATAAATAAAATATAGTAGCGATGGCCCCCTTTCGAAGCGAAAGGAGCCGGACCCCAAACATCGGAATGAACTAAATCAAAAGGTCGCTGAGATACAGACGCGCTAGTAGGATAGGGAAGCTGAATCTGTTTTCCCAACCTACAGCCCTGACAATGCAAAGACCCATCTCCTGAGACAGACCCCAGAAGACCACGATGAACTAATGACGACAGGCGAGAGTCACAGAGGTGACCAAGAGGTGACCAAGACGATGATGCCACTGCTGAAAGGAGCTGGTAGTAGAGGCGACAACCGGAGAAGAACTGGCAGATGAAGTGGCAGCGGAAGGAACACGAAGCCAGTCTAACTCCCAAAGTCCTGAAGAGTCACGACTGCGAGGGCCAGCTCCAACCAGGGCCTGGGTGCGACGGTCCTGGACAACACAAGAATCAGCATCAAGAATGACGCGACAACCAGAGTCAGTAAGCTGGCTAGCAGAGAACAGATTCATCTTAATAAGAGGGACATGAGAAATGTCAGGAACAAAAAAGGAAGAAGTAGAAAGGGTGCCCCGACTAGAAACAGGAAGAGAGGTACCATCAGCCGTAAAAACACGGATAGGAGAAGGGAGAGAACGAAGAGCGGACAGAAAAGAAGACTCAGAGGTCATATGAAAAGAAGCTCCAGAATCCAGATACCACGAAGACGTACCTGACTGTGTGGAAGGTGGTGGTCGCATAGTGCCTGAAGAGTCAGTCACAGAACCAGCAGTACCCGTCGAAGAAGAGCCTGTAGCAGCAAGCAGACCACGAAGACTCCTGATAATGTCCTGATCAGAGAGAGCAACTGCTGAAGACCCGGAAGGAACCGACTGCCCACGAGCCTGGTGCTGCTGACGTAAACTGGGGTCCCGTGTATAACAGGTGGCCCAAGTGTGGCCATCCCTGTTGCAGTAAGAGCAGTGACGAAGAGAACCACGGCGACCCTGACCACGAGCCTGCTGGTGCTGACTCTGACCCTGAGGCTGCTGGTGCGGAAGCTGACCCTGACCCTGACCTGGAGGAGTGGGTAGTATCGGCGGCGGCACAGGGGACCGCGGCTGAGTCGAGGGAGCAGACGGCAAAGGAGCACCACGAGTAGCAAGCACAGACGGAACCGCAAGAAGACCAGCACCACGGAGACGGGTCTCCTCAGCCCGAAGCTCCGACAACACCTCAGAGAGCGGAACACGACCACGAGCATTCAGCTGAGCACGCCGGGGCTCAAACTCCTGGCGAAGCCGAGACAGAAACTCATAGATGCGGTGAAACTCCAAATCCGAGCGCACAATCTGGCAGCACGAGCATGTGCCACAAACAGCAGTACGGAGAGAATCAAGCTGACGCCAGATAGCAGCACTCTGAGTATAAAACTCATCAATAGTGGAATCACCCTGCTGAAGAGCATGCTCCTGGCGAACCACAGACAGGTAAAGAGCATCCCCAGACGGCTGATAGCGCTGACGAAGATGTGCCCATTGAGCGGCAACAGTAGGAAGACTCATGAACTCAGCAGCATACTGGGGTAGAACACTGGAGGTGAGAACAGCAGCAGCACGAGCATCCTCATCGACCCACTGAGTGTAGACAGTCAGAGTGTGGCGATAGGTCTCGAGATCAGCAGAGTACTGTTTGAACTTCAGATCATAGACAGCAACATCACTATCATCGGCAGTCTGAGCAGCATCCTTGGCCTCCTGAGAAGCATTAGCACCAAGAACAATCGGCGTCGGTGGAAGAGGAGCCACAGGAGCAGGGGGCACGGCGGACAGGAGACCTCGCCAGAGAGCACACCCCAAAGACGGAGACCGCGCATATGAACGCGCATGAAGGCAGCGAAATCAGGATAATTCGCGCCATCGAAGATCACCGGACAGCGAGGAATCGCAACATAGCCCGATGCAGAAGACATTTTTTTTCAGATCCAATCTGGAACAGACGGAAACCAACCTTCAGAATCAACGAAAATCAACTCGACGCAGTAGATGAAGCAGACGGACGGACGGGCAGGGCGGGGTCAGCAGTGCCAGGATCCGCGCGTGGGAACCGACGAAGACCCCCGCGTGCTGCAGCAGCAGCAGGTCACGTGGCGTCGCGTGGCGTAATCGTCAAACAGTGAAGACCCTCCCGCGTGGAGCAGTGCTGCAGGGCAGGGGCAGCAGTGCCAGGTCCTAGTTGGATTCCCGCAGGAGGCTTCTTGGTGGATTCCCGCAGGAGGCAGCACGCCCACGCGCACGAACAGGACAACGCACCTCGATCCCCGCAGGAGGCGTCGACCGCAGGTGGAGCCCGCGCACCTGGACGAAGAAACAGACGCCCTGCCCGACGTGTCAATCTCGTGTGGAGCCCGCGTCCCGTCGGCCTTGCGCGTGGGAGATCTGACGCGCGCGTGGAGGAGAGAAGTTGGCGGCACGATCCCGCGTGCGCGCGTGAGGTGGCCCAGCGGCGAGGTGAGGTGGATCTGGGGATCCACGAGGTGGCCGTCGACGGAACGCAGAACGCACACGCAAAACGATCTGGAGAGATCGCAGACCGATCTGGATCTAAAACCGATCTGGATCTGATTAGGACAGACGGAGCACGCAGACAGAACGAGCGGCGACCAGCGGCGGCGACGACGGCAAGGCCGTCGGCGACAGGGACGGTGGCGGCTGCAGCGACGAAGTTGCAAGTAGGAGGAGGCTAACCTAGTTCTGATACCATGTCAGGAATATGCAACTTGTATTCCTCTGGGGGCCAAAGGCCACAATATATAGTACAGGTACAGGGCAAATATGCAGGAAGCCCCCTAACATATAGGGAAAATACTATATACAGATATATACATCTAACAGATAAAACCATCTAGAGGTCTTTGCCACTTGCACACCGACCTACTTGGTTATGTGCCTCGCTGTACCGGTGGAAGCTCCAGGGACAAAAGAGTGTCCCTCACAAACTTCTTGGATATCGCCGGATTGTAACCGATCTCACCATGAGTCCATTTGTTTCTTGAATCCCAAATTGAGTACATGATTGTCAGGATCCGTGGTTTGTCCTTCTCCAGAATAAAGGACTCGCAAATAATATATTTTTTCCCATGTATTTGGATGGATACGTGGGAGTTTCAGATTTAGAATCTCCTTTGCCGCCTCCCAAAACAGTTGGGCATGAGGGCACTCAATCGGTGCATGCTTAAGATCTTCAACAGTAGTTTTACAAATCCCACAAATGTTATCGTCTCTGATATGGCGCCGGGAGAGAGTCATGTAATCAGGCATAAAACCTTTGATAACCCTCCACCAAAATGTATGCATCTTGGGAACCACTATGATATTCCATAGTTTTTTCCACATCTCCGTTTCACCTGAAGACGAGTCCGACACATTTGAAACTGCAGTCACCTCGTCCTCATAAGACATGACTAGTGCTCTGTTGGCTGAACGAGCTGAATATTCCCAAGATTTTTCTTAGCCCAAGCAATTCTGTCATCCCTAGCATGCACTCTCAGCGGAATTTGCAGGATTGCTCCCTCGTCCGGCGCCAGAAAAATGGATCGGATTTTTGCAGCATCCCAACTATGGTCAGTTGTGATCAATTCATCCACCGTCTCCATGTCAGTGTCAATTAAGCATCACATAGGGCACATATATCACAGTTTTGGAATCCAACTACCATTCCAAATTGATACTGTATCACCTATTCTGATTCTTTTAATCAGACCCAACTCGGGAGCTTTCCTCCCTGCAAGGATTGCTCTAGGAGCAGTTGCCTCCATAAACCCTAGATGAGGGACGTATCTGCCCTTGAGCACTTATGCACACAAGGAGTTCGGGTGTGTGATGAACCCCCACCCAGTCTCCCTAAGATCGCCAAATTGAATGAATGCATGTCCTGGAAGCCCATGCCGCCTTTTGATTTCGGCACAGCCAGCTTGTCCCATGCAGTCTAGTGTATGGACCGTTTGTCAATATTGCCTCCCCACCAGAACCTCGCCATCATTGAAGTAATTTTTTTGCAAGATCCCAACGAGAGTTCAAAACAACTCATACCATAAATTGGCTTCGCCTGAATGACTGATTTTAAAAGAACCTCCTTGTCTAGATATGAAAGATATCGTTTGGCCCAGCCATTCATGTGACCCTTGGCAGTGTTAGTAATATACTCGAAGGCCTCATCAGTAATCCTCCGAACCACTGTGAGGAGACCCAAATACTTTTCAGTCAAAATCTAAAGCTCCTGCTTAACTTACTCTCTCAGCGTATCAGAAGTACAAGGAGAAAAATATATGCCCTATGCTTGGTTGTAGATAGTCAGAATCTCATTCAACCTAGCCTCATTCTCGGTCAGTATGGCTCCTATTTTTCTCTACCATGATAAAACTTGTAATAGTAATATGGTTGCTTTTACGCACCTCACCACAACTTTGTGCGAGAAGGAATGATTCGGAATTATGGCGACAAACAAGTAACATATAATGTATAACAAAGGATCATAAAATGTTAGATTGTGTTTGGCAACAGAGACCTTAAATAACTCATTGTAAACCCAACATGTCGCAAAACATAAATTGTCCAGTCAAGGTGCTGTTGTTTTTTGCTAGTCGGGATTTTCACGTCGCGCGTGAGTGGTGGGGGGAGACCAAAAAAACTAAGTTCGGTCATTCTATTCCAATACAATAATTTCTTCGTCTTTGAAGTGTGAAAAAATTGATTTAGTCATTTGCTCCATCAGAAGCAGTTTTATGGATGACATGCCTGGGTATTTTTTCACTATTGTTAGCTTAGTCAACATAATTGTAACATAAAGAAAATTTGAAATATAAAGGAAGGAACTTATGGTATGATTATTTTAATGATGTTTTTTGTCCAATAAAGTTATTGAAATGATTGACTGGCATAAAAGGAACAATTTGAAAATTAAAATTTGAGTGAACACCACTTCTTACCCATAGTTATGCCTTTGTGGAACCAAATATTCATGTAGCGAAAGCCCGTTTTGATTAATCCTTTTAGAACTTTGGACTCTCTTCCTTTGATGCGTGTCCGATAGCCACGGTATGAGGTGATGATTGTGGTTGAAAATTATTAGGACGATGGCATGAAATAGATGGAAAGAGAAGAGTGCACATCATTGTCAATGAGGCCCTCCAAGATTTACATATTTTTGTCGTCCTACATTGACTTAACATGCCATAACATGCTGGTCCTATCTAAGAAAACATGCAAAATGCTAAGATAGTGAAAAATTGTCTTGAAAGTTTCTTAGATGGTGTATTTCGGTACAATGGTAACTAAATGGGTCAAAAGTGTTACACATGTACAACCGTGGGATGAAAAGTGAAATTCAGTCTTTGATTTTTACAAGAAAATAATAATTATGAGTTTGTACAAAGTTAATTAAAAGGTTAAAAGACTGGAACTTAGAAATTAAAACTTTAAAAACGGTACAAATTTTCAAAATGCCACAATTGAAATTAGTTTTAGCCTTTTAGTGGTCCCATGGACCAAGAGTTTTTGGTATAACTCAAGAATTAGGTCAAGCTCAAACGTGTTTTTTCGTGTCTAGAAAATTTAACCTTTTATATCCACTCAAAAGATGAACAACATATTTATACTAGTTTATAATAATAGTAGAGGCATTGAAATAAAAACCTCATTTGTTGAATAATTATTATGGTAGAATATTACTCCCTTGGTCCCATAATATAAGACGACATACAACCAATATATAAGTCAGCAGATTGTAATAACATGTTATATTACACGAAGGAGGGAGTTTTAGCTTTAAAAGTAGAAAATGCTAACATGTCGTATACAATGACATCATTAGTATTCCAATTTTGCATTTGTGTTGTACGAGATAGTTCTAAAATCATGCCATTTACAATAGATTTGGATGTAGGGGTGGGCGTTCGGTCATGACCGACAATTCGGTCTTTGTATTTCGGTCTATTTTAAATTCGGTCCTTGAAAAAATTAAGACTGAATTATACTTGATAGTTTTACTACCCGAAAAATTCGGGTACCTACTAATTCGGGTTCGGGTTCGGTCATGACCGAATAACATGGTCAATATTGTCAACACAAAAGATAGACATTACTTATTAAAAATATGACATAAATATTTTAATACATATGTTATCATTTAGTGGAAGAAATAAACGTGCAACAATCCTAATAAAATGTAGCAAATCTACAATAACACTTTGATGACCATTCAACAATGCCATAATTCATGCACATCACACAAATTTGGATTTTCAGATAGTCTCATGTAAAATTCGGTCAGTTCGGTCAGTTCGGTTACTTAGGAACTAAAGACCGAATAGATCAAACTAAATTCGGTCTATAAAATTCACTACCCAATTTTCTTGCCGGTCTTTTCGGTTTCGGTCTATTCGGGTTCGGTCTCGGTTTTTTCGGTTTCGGTCTTCGGTTATCGGTTTTTATGCCCACCCCTAGAGGTAACTAGCACAACAACTTTTTATGAGATCGCTCAAATTTCACAGAAAATAACTGAACTTAAAAAAAAAACAGAACTATCGAGAGTTTGGGCATTGCACCGGACAGCCTGAGTAATAAAGTGATCCATCTTCGAAGCGCCGATCAAACGAGTCGCACTTGCTGGTGGCAGACTAGCAGCCATTGCCGATACTGAGCCAAGCAAGCCTAAAAAGTACAGGATGGTATTATAATCAATGTATGAAGGAAGTTTTAGCCTAAAAAGTACGCTCACCGTAAAAACACGCATCTAGATGCCTTTTAATGTGTAAATTCAATCATTTTTCTCTAAAACTACACACTACAAGAAGTATGGATGCATGTGTTTCAAAAAGAAACTAAAACATATTTACTTTTGCGTCGATGTCCCCCCCTTCTTTTCAAATTTGACAACAAAAGCTTCATATCGATTCGTTTCAAAGTCCATACGAACCTACTGAAGCCCACATGGTCCTCTTAGACGTATACTCACGTGCATACATGAGGCGGAAATCAGGAGGTATATAGTAGCAACAACAAAAACGTGGCATACAAAGACATAGATTGCGATAAGGGGAGGTGAGATCAGCCGGTAAGAACGTGGACTATATCCATCTCGACCAAGTACACATATACAGAGGTATATATATAGTCTGGATATGAGTTTGGACGGGTTAAAAGAAAACTGGTCCATAAAAACTTAAGTTTTTTTAGGGAGTGGGAGGGAGGGGGAGTGAGGGGAGTACACCGAAGCACACCTCAAACATCTTATATTTTAAGACGGAAGGATTAAATGCTAACACATGCCCTGTCATTGCGTTAGTCTTCTATTTATGCCTTTGTGTTAAACATGATATATTTCTCAAAAGAGAAAACACTAACGTGATTTGCACACTAACAAAATGGTATCAGATTTGCTAGTTTTCGGGCGCATGAGAACTTCTTAGTTCTTAGTCACCTCTCTCACCATTAGATTTACCTCGTGATTCGTGCAACACGGAAATTACACATGAGTTGCAACTGGGTTGTAACTGAAAATTTAATGAGTTGCAACTAAGAGATAGTACTTCCTCTGATCCATATTAATTATCACTGAAGTGGGTGTATCTAGACATGTTTTAGTGCGATACATCCAATTTAACGTCAATTAATATGGATCGGAGAGAGCACGAAATTTAAATTACAATAGGTTGCAACTAAGAATTAGCACAAATAATAGGATATCATCAACTTAGATATAACAAGTTTCTTAGCACAAATATCAGAATGCCATCAACGACTTAGATATAATAAGTTTTCATGCGCATGAGGTCTAGGCACTCCCAAATGGTATTGTAATGATTTCTTAACAGAGAAAAAAACAGCACCAAACCATTGAGACTTTGGGAATTCTGATTGTGCAAAGCGTCACCGGGCAGTCTGAGTAAGGCGCGTCGCACTTGGAGCCATTGCCGATACTGAGCCAAGCAAGCCCCCCCTTGTACCCACGAGGAGCCAGGCAAGGGCCTCCCTCCCCGGCGGCACCCCGCGCGCGCTTCCGCAAATCGCCGGGCAGACGATCTCCGGTCGGCCACCACCCTTGCTCACCTTTCCTTGTGCACTCAACAACCATACCCAGCACTGCACTCCACCGCGGTCGCTGTTCCACGTCACCGCCTCGTCCTCCGTCTCATCCCCAATTCCCCCGCCCACACCAACCCTCCCACGTGCAGACCGCCCGCGCCCGGTAACCCGCTCGCCACTTGCACTTCGTCTCCCCCGCCAAAACCCAGAACCACCTCTCACGAGTCACGTCGCCCACCCACCGTCGCGTACCGCGGGTCCCGCGAGCGAGACGGGCCCACCCGGCATGGACAACCTCACGGGTTTCTCGTGTGCGTCCGGCGTCCCCCTCTCGGTGCCCAGACGGCCGGCGACCGCTGCGCTATAAGTACGCACCCCTCCGGCTGCTGCCCTTTTTTTCCGCACTCGCCTCCGCAAAATCGCCCCTCTCGCCTCGAGATTCGCGCGGCCTCTCCGCCTGGCTCTGGCTCTGGCTCTGGCTCTGGGTCCGCGCTTCCTCCCTTTGTCTAGCGTCCCAAGCTAGATCTCTCCAGCTCGCTCGTCTCCGGCGCTTTGGGCTTAGATCTGGCCGGGGCGAGCAGGCGGAGGCCGGCCGGAGATTCTTCGTCAGCAGGGGGGGCATGGAGTTTGGTGGGGCGGGCGGGATGCGGCGGTCGGCGTCGCACAACTCGCTCTCCGGCTCGGACGACTTCGACCTCACGCACCTGCTCAACAAGCCGCGGATCAACGTCGAGCGCCAGCGCTCCTTCGACGACCGCTCCCTCAGCGACGTCTCCTACTCCGGCGGCGGCGGTCACACCAGGGGAGCCGGGGGCTTCGACGGCATGTACTCCCCGGGCGGCGGCCTCCGCTCCCTCGTCGGCACGCCGGCCTCCTCCGCGCTCCACTCCTTCGAGCCACACCCCATCGTCGGCGAGGCCTGGGAGGCCCTCCGACGCTCCCTTGTCTTTTTCCGCGGCCAGCCGCTTGGAACCATCGCCGCTTACGACCATGCTTCCGAGGAAGTGCTCAACTATGACCAGGTACCCGTCTACAGACTGTAACCAATGGATAATACTACTACTATTTGTTTTAAAATACTAGCAGTACCGTATCATTAATGAATCGATTTTTTAATTCAAAGTTTTTTGAATTGCGTGTTATTATTCGGCATGCGCTTATCTGAATTTTGGGGGAAAATACTTCGGACCAGGTGTTCGTGAGGGATTTCGTGCCCAGCGCCATGGCGTTTCTGATGAACGGCGAGCCGGACATCGTCAAGAACTTCCTGCTCAAGACCGTGCTGCTGCAGGGCTGGGAGAAGAAGGTCGATCGGTTTAAGCTCGGGGAGGGGGCCATGCCGGCCAGCTTCAAAGTGCTCCATGACGACAAGAAGGGTGTTGATACCCTGCATGCTGATTTCGGCGAGAGTGCGATTGGGCGAGTTGCGCCCGTGGATTCGGGCTTCTGGTGGATCATACTCCTGCGGGCCTACACAAAGTCCACTGGGGATCTGACGCTTGCGGAGAAGCCTGAGTGCCAGAAGGCGATGAGGCTCATACTCAGCCTGTGCTTGTCCGAGGGATTCGATACCTTCCCGACATTGTTATGTGCCGATGGTTGCTGCATGATAGATCGCAGGATGGTAAGTTCTATGCTGCTGACACTTGCAATATTTTGGGACAGTACATACATTTCACAAAAGTAAAACTATTTCGCATGCATACCATTACTTTGGTCTAACATTCACAGAATTACCAACTTTTAGAAAATCCTTCAAATACCATAATCATGAATAGTATGAATCAATTGATTGAATGCTCAAACAAGGGTGAGAAAGCGATAGTTGTATGGAATTTACTCAATCATGTATGAACTGAGAGTGAGATAGCATTTGAACAAGTTCCATGTCATACACATGCAAGTTAATCAAGTCTCAGAGAAGTTCAAACTTCAAACAAGTTACATGTCTGTTTCTGCAAAGTTCAGAGTACTGACATAATTGAATTGAAGCAACTATATAAGAAGTGGTAGGTCTGTCTAATTGCCAAATCAGTAATAGAACTATTGTTTCCTTGACTACTAGGGAAAAATAGTAGAAGCCCCTATAATTGATAGCTTCGTAATATATTTTCGTAATGAGAGCAAATATCATGATCAAGGTCATTTTTGTCTGGCACTTATGACAAAACTGCTTAAGTCGCTGCTTTACATTTAGTGCTCTAACATCGTTGCTTAAATCATCTTAGATTGTGATGTTTAATTGATTTGTTTGCTTTTGTTGTACACTGTCCTGAGTAATTACATATAACCTACAATATGCTGGTAACTTTGTTGTGATTTCATTGATTGTGTATCTTAGTAAGTGTCTGTTATTTCATTAGACATGCAAATTTCAGTACCTGTTCTTCAGTCGAGCACTCAGTGGTATGGATTTTCATGCCTTTGGACATTTTACTTTGTCAAATTTCTGCTTGTGTTTGTTTGGTGATGTGCTAATTTTTTTGCACCATGGCTCCAAGTTACGACGGTACAGTATATTTTGGATGCATTAATCTGATGCTACTGTAGTTGAGCCAGGGTCCACTAAACAGTCCAAAATTCAATCTAAATTCCAACATGTGTTATTTGACGTGGTCCAGTCAGATATCTAATTCCCACTATATCCAATCCATGAGTCTGTACGCTCAATATGTCCCATAAGTATCAACTACCCGAGTCCATCATCACCTCCAGCTGATACTCCTGAAACCTGTTGTTACATCAGCATGTGAACCAAACAAGTAATCCTCTCTGTTGCATTATACTGATGGATATGCAATCACATTGTTTTTCTTTCAACATCAGCCTGATATAAGGACATCCATGGCACGATCCTTGAATTCTGCAACATGTCCCCGTCTGTGATATGTAAATTCAGAAGTATTACTTTCATTCTGTACAACTGCAGATTATGATGGTGACCACTTTGAATAGATCCATTTATTTATTAGTGACTTTTTGTAATGGATCTGTAATCATTTTTGGATTATACTTATTCGAACCTTTTGCCCTCCTTGTTGCTAACTTCTCCATATGTGTGTATGGGTCACCATAGATATCAATTCTCCTTTATCCTAATTAAAATATCATATTTGTTTCTTTTCTTAGCTTGTTTTCCTCGTCCTCATTATCAATATATTTTGTAGGGTGTGTATGGCTACCCCATTGAAATTCAATCCCTGTTCTTCATGGCACTGAGGTGTGCTCTTCTAATGCTTAAACATGATAATGAAGGGAAAGATTTTGTGGAGAGGATTGCAACTCGTCTTCATGCTTTAAGTTATCACATGAGGAGTTATTTTTGGCTGGATTTCCAGCAGCTAAATGATATTTATCGTTACAAGACAGAAGAATATTCTCACACAGCTGTCAACAAATTCAATGTCATTCCAGATTCTATTCCGGACTGGCTATTTGATTTTATGCCTTGTGAAGGTGGTTTTTTCGTTGGCAATGTCAGTCCTGCAAGGATGGACTTCCGTTGGTTTGCACTTGGTAACATGATTGCAATAGTATCATCTCTTGCTACACCTGAGCAATCTACAGCCATAATGGATCTCATTGAGGAGCGCTGGGAAGAGCTAATTGGTGAAATGCCTCTGAAGATATGCTATCCTGCTATTGAGAACCATGAATGGCGAATTGTGACGGGGTGTGACCCAAAAAATACAAGGTGGAGTTATCACAATGGAGGATCTTGGCCAGGTTAGCATACTTTGTGTTACTTAGATCTCTCTGTAATATACGTGAAAGTTACCCTGCTTTTGTTATGTTTTGTGTACGATTTAGATGGTAAATTAAATACTAACCATGATAACACTCCTTTTACCACATATTGAAGGGTAGAATTATGCTTGGCATGTCAACGAGACGAACTGTAATTTTCACATTCCATATGTTTTTCATGAATCTCACTTTTATTTTTCATATGTAATTTTCACATCGATTCAAAATTCAACAACCATCACATACGTTTTTTTCATGAATCAATCATTTCTTACTGCAGTACTTCTCTGGCTGCTGACGGCAGCAAGCATCAAAACTGGACGGCCTCAAATTGCAAGAAGAGCAATCGACCTTGCTGAGAGGAGGCTGTTGAAGGATGGCTGGCCTGAGTATTATGATGGGAAGCTTGGAAAATATGTTGGCAAACAGGCAAGGAAATTTCAGACTTGGTCTATTGCCGGGTATTTGGTTGCCAAGATGCTGCTGGAGGACCCTTCACATCTTGGAATGATAGCCCTCGAGGAGGACAAGGCAATGAAGCCAGTTTTGAGAAGGTCTGCCTCGTGGACAAACTAAGATATCGACGAAAATTCTTAGGGGAGCAAAGTTCGGGTTGGAAACACGAATTCTTCGGGTAGCACTTCTCTGCTCGTCCCTTCCTTTGACTTTCCTAACGGAAAGGTTTGTTTTCACCTGGGTTGTACAATACCTCAGCTCATTTGTTGAGTTGGAAAAGAAGCAATTGTGGAAATGGGCGTTTTGTTTTGTTTTTCCCTTTCAATGTCTTGTTGTAAGAAATACTTTCTCGATTCTTCCCTGGGTCATCCTGAAGTTATGGGATCCTTTTGGTTGGACTCAAACTTTGTTGTATGAGTTGACTATATAGATGAGTAGGCTGATTCCAGCTCCCTGTGATGAAAAGAAGTGCTACTCTAACGAATAAAGACTGCTCCATTTTCTGCATTGTATATCAATTGCGTTCATTGTGCCGACTATGACCATGGAAGGGAGTCTTACAAACTGTGCGTGGTGTCCTTTTACTTGCAAATTAAAATTGTATTGTTCTTCAAAGAGATGGGCATTCAGCCCTTATAAATATTATGTCGGCCTTTATGACGTTTGCTCACAGTACATTTGGTTACCAATATGTGTGGTACTATAATACCACAAAAGTTGGGTTCCACTTACCCAATGGAAACCTGTTGATTCTCATTTATGAGTGGGAGTAAGGAATGTCAAACAATTCATTTGGGGAATAATTCTTTCGTTCCGAATAGGAAGGCGTGTACATTTTTCTAAAAGTCAAACGACTTAAAGTTTGACCGAGCTTATAGAGAATTTTGTCAAAATCTATAATACAAAATCAATAGTATTAGATATATCATACATTATACTTTCATATCATGTCTGTTAGGTCTTGTAAATGCTAATAATTTATTCTGTAGGTTTGGTCAAATTTTACACCGTTTAACTTTAAAAAAATTATACGCCTTTTTTTTGGAATGAAGGTAGTACTCAAGTTCAGTCCTCGGAGTTGTTTCACACTATTATGGATAATATGGTACACTCTTCAGGCCTTGTTTGATACTAGAGTTTTTGTGGGGATTAGAGGGGATAATTCTCACCAAACCCCAAATCCCCATTTGTTGCTAAAAGTATGTTTGGTTCTAGAGTATTGGACCAATTCAATCCCCGCTTATCCCCACTTTCCCCCAAGTTTTAGTGTATTTTTTCAATATCCAATACACTACCCATACCTAGTGGATTGGAAGGGATTGGGGTTTTGTGGGGATTAGAGGGGTTTGGGTGAAGGTGGGGGTTTCACCCAATCCCCTTAGGGATTATCCCCGCTAATCCCTACCAAAACACTAGCACCAAACAAGGCCTCAAGGTCTTGGATGCCTTTCGGTCCAAAGTTCAGATGCTATCTTTACTTCATCTCTGTTGAATCGACTTGAATTTGTTCGGCTCGCAAAAGACACATGTGTTTAGATGTAATGATCGCCAAAATGGGAAATTCTCAATGAATTATCTATATCTAGTTTTAATTTTAGCCATAGCAACACTCCATGGATAATAAAAAATTGCCAAAGGCAAAAGTTCCCCTCGCTGATATCTTCATAGAGTGGCCTCAACAAGGGACACCATTGATAAGCATAACACATAAGAGAGTAAAAAAGTGTCTTCTATCATAGTGATGAGTCCACCAGACACCTTTTCCACTATAAATTTGCTTGAGAGGAGTGGTTTATTGTCTAGGTGGCTTCTAATGCCTATCTGAAGGGACAAATCATACTTCATGTGGATTTTGGCGTTAATGACTATGTAATTATAGAACTAATATGTTTACAAGTTTTATACTTAGGAATTAGTTCTAATCAAAGTTTTATACTAATATAAAAGGAATACTCGAGATGACAACATCATATTTTTGATAGTTTATTTCATCTTCCTAAGTCCTAGGATATCGTACTATTAAGAGGGATACAAGCTTATGAAAGTTGGGTGTTGATCTCCGCATATAGTTCCTATAACCCCCCCCCCCCCCCCCCCCAAAAAAACACCTCATGTATCTTGTTTTTCCTTGCCTAGACTATGCATGACGCAGTCCCAAACATAATAGTTCGTCTTGTCTTTTGTCTAGGACCAAGACATAAGCATTTCGCCAAGCCATCCAGTGCCCAAACACAACCAAAGAGTGCCCAAACACTTCCCTAGATGAAGTCCCAAACTTAGCCCAGTCTGTCTAGGATGTCCAATTTTGGGTGTAACGGGCATATGTTTTGGTTGCTATAGAATACCTTATTCTTCTTTGGAAGAGGTACCTTTCCAAGATATGATATGCGCCGCCATTGGTAAGTTTAATTCCTTCGATTCCTACACTTTGCCCCACTCTTGCAAATATTTGAGGGAAAAGAGAGAGGAACCCTAGGTCTACACTTCCATCATCCATGCAAAAGTTCATTCCCCACCTTGGAGTAAGCTTGGTGTAGAGGTCCCAACCTTTAATAAGGTAGAGATCCCTGTGTTTACAATGCTAGTCCCTGGATCAATAGCTAGCATCCATAGTTAAGATGTAATATCAAGAAACAAAGGTCATAATACAACTTTATAACCAGGAATAAAATAATTCATTACATCTTACATAGCTTATTTGGCTATCTCATTACAATGCAGCAGAAATAACTATAGCATGGAGTCCTTCATCTTCAAAGTGCCACAGGCAATCATGTTGGTTGTAGAATTGTAATCCTAATCAACACACTTCACTAACATCAAACAAACCCGCAACATAATAAGTTACAGCCACAAGGGTCAATACATTTGAATTGCATTGGCAAGTGATACTATGGTAGTATAGTGGTAACTATCATCTATATGCATTTGGCTAAGTGGAGCTTTGGCTTGCTTTGCCCAAAATAGATTTTCCTTATCATTTGAAAACACTAAGTTTTTATTTGTCAAAATCACCCAAGGCATCTACCAATCATTGATTGAAGATCCTTTAACCCTTGTTCAACAACAAGTTTTTAACTTAGAAATTGGGATGAGGAGATTCTTGATAGCTTCCATGTCTTGATGCTCAAATTGTCCATTGCCGGGGACACGACTAAGTACTTAGATTTTACTCTCTCGAGAGGTGGTGCACTTTCCCCACAAGACTCGACATGCATCGAGACAAGATCTTTCAGAAGCCTTCCCTTAGACCAGAATGGACGCGTTCCAAACCTATCATCCCCTACCACCAACTGTCCATTTGGCTAAGTTATTGCAACCTATATGATCCAGACAGAGCCCATAATGCCAAGTGGCTGCACTTGAAGCTTCTCAACATTTGACATCTCAAATATCTTTGTTCCTGGGTGGCATTCCACAAGTGAGATACACAAGGTTCACCAGTCCCCTGGCCTTGTGTAACCACTCAACAAAAATCCATCCAGGCAGTACCATTCCACCCAGGTGATTCATTCACATAGTTGTTTTATTAAACAAAACACAAGTCCTTGACTTAGAAATATTCCATAGCATGAATATAATCCACCCTTGTTTTATACTATCTAGGCTAAGCATGATAGTAGTAGGAATCTTAACTTAGGGAAAATTCTACTAAGGTTTCATCTACTTAGGATTTCCCATGGCATAGTTAACACTTAGAAAATTCCATGCAAGTCCTACTTAGAAATATCACTAATGCATAGTGAAAATAATGGGACAAAATTATGAAGCACCACTTGCCTTTTTGGTAGAGAATATAAGTTCACTCCTTGATCTTGCAATAGTCACACTCTTCAAATTTCACTACAATTCAATCAAGGCACAAATTCAATCTACCATTCAAGCAATTCATCACATAGAATAATAAAAACAAAGCAATGCATGCAAGCATGCCAAAGATTGTTTTATTTGAAAAAGTGGTTTCTAATAGGTTATAAACATTTTAAAACACCTATTGGTCATTTATAAATGTGTCAAAACCATTTGATATTAAGTTAGTGAAAATGGCCACCTTAAATCATTTTTGTTTTGCTAGAATTGATTTAAATCAAAGTATTAATTTCTAGTGTTAGCCAAAATGTTTTTAAACACTAATATTAATGCTTATGGTCATAATGTTTTCAAAAGGGTCAGAGTGTTTAATTCAAACCATTTTCAAAAGGTTTTACTCAAACAACATTTTTAAACCATATTCAATATTTTTTATTTAGCTAGAAATGCTTTTATTCAAAGATTTATTCCTTAGCCTCACAAAATATGTTTTTAAATCTAAAAGTTGGTTTCTATGGTCAGTAGGTTCAAAATAATCCATTTACAAAAGATTTTATCACAAAAATAATTTTAGAATGAATTTTATATTCAAAATATGCCTACACATGTTTGTGCAAAAACAACTAAGTTTACAGAAGCAAGTTACTAAAAAAAGTATATGGTTGGATAGAATTCTTTTTCCTGATTCCATTGATATAAAGTTTGCAAAATTTGGACGTGTAGATTTAAAGTTATGCAATTTACAAATTCAAACATCTAATAAACATATTTCTGTTTTTAAAACAAACTACATGCCACGCGTCATGTTCTGATTCACTGATACCGATTCGTGAGGATCGCTCTACGTGGAGCGTTGGATTTAAAGGGAATCATGCGGCTCTGATCTAGCGTACCCTTTGTTTTAAGTGATTCTATTGCAGCCAACTGATTAGGATCTAACAGACAGAGACGAGATGGTCAAGATTGGGCGGCGCTGGCGGCGCGCTCGGGCAGGGGTGTTCCGGTGAAAATAGGAAGCAAGTGAGAGGGGGAAGTTACTCACTGGGTTCGCCGTGAAGCCCTGGTTCTCGAGGTGTTCGCTGTAGAGCGGGGGGTGCACGATACTGACTTGAATCGTTCGCCAGAGCTGCCGGGGGCGTCAGGTCCTTGCAGAGGTGGTCGAAGGTCACCCTACAGAGCGCCCGCGGAGAAACTAAGAACATCAGTGCATGCGCGTGGAAACAGCGGATGCAGCAACACCAACCAGAGGCTAGGGGGTGGTCAGAGCTCACCATATTTCTTCGTCGGAGCGGAGGCAGACGGTGGCGAAGTGCTGTCGTCGAGGTTGCCGATGATGCGGAGCGCGCACTGGAGAAGTTGCGCTACGGAGAGTTTCGCCAGGAGATGGGGAATGTCCTCGTGGAGGTCAGGGAGCGAGGGGCGACGGTGTCTGGCCGGAATTGGCTGGAGATGCTCGTCGGAGCAGAGGGGGTCTCGAGCAAATTCCGAGCAGCCTGGAGGCAGAGGGGAGTTGGCGACCGAGGGGAAAATAAGGGGATACGTGGGCGGTTAAATGGGCGTGGTCAGGGGGCAAGAATCACACGACATTGATGCTAATTAACTCGAGGTTTGATTGACAGGAAACAACGACGGGGAAAGGAAGAACAGGTCGCGACGGGTTGAAGAGATGACTGACAGTGTGGGGTCGCGCTGGCAGTGAGAGAGAGGGAGTGCGCGAGGGGGCCAGGCGTCAGTGACTTTGCGGGTTAACGTTCTCCCGCGGGGAGAAGGAAATGGGCTTGCTGGGCCTGGTTTGCTGGGCTGGGTCCTTTCCTTTTTTTATTCTATGTTTATTTTTCTTTTTCTGTTTTGAATTTATTCATACATTTCAAACAACCATTTGAATTCATATCTTTACCAAACTTTCAGCAAGTTTTAATACTCTTTATTAGTGTATTTTAGAGACCACTTTAGTATATTTCTTTTATTCTCACATGGTTTAAATATTTATTTAAAATGGACCTTTGTCTTTATTTAAATAGGATTTTAAATATGTTTTCCAACTTCTATTTAAATTCTAAATTTTACCAAATCCTTTTGAGTAGGTTTTATTTATTTATTTATTAGGGTGTCAAATAATTCACTTTGAATTATTTGAAATATTTTTAATATGATTTACTAATCATTTAAATTGAGCAATTGTCTTTATTCAAATAAAATCAAATATGGTTTTAATTCCATATAATTTTATTTAAATGTTTCTTTTATTTCATTTAAGTTAATTAAATAATTTTTATTCCACCTGGGAAAGTCCATTTATTATTTTCCCATGATTTAATTAATCATTTCTATTAGGGATTTTGTCTTTATTAATTTTAATTAAAATAGGGTTTAATCCCATATACTTTTATTTGTTTATTCTTTATCCCTTTATTTTATTTGGATTTGTATCATCTTTATTCCAATTCCTTATGGATTTTTCCAAAATTTAATTTGGCTTTTAAATATCTTTTATTTATTTATTTCTTTCTTTGTCTTATAAAATCCATATCTTTTTATTTATAAATCCAAAATTGGTGATTCCAATTTGTATAACTTTTTTTAATTTTTGTTTATCTTTTTAAATCCCTTTAGGATTACTTTGCTCACAATTTGGTATGGATTTCTAGATGGGAGCTTTATTAGCTTTGGAAATTATTCCCTTATCTTATTAAATTCATAAGATTTTATCTATGGCTCCAAATTATGTGAAACCAATTTCTATGGTTTTATAATATTTTTATTTATCATTCTTGATCAACTATAAATGTTTGTTGATAAATTTTATAAGGATCAAATCGTTAGTCTTTGAGATATCTTGGAAATGATCTTCTTCCATTAAGGGTTTGGGTTTTGGTTTATTTTCCAAGTGTTTAAATTGCAAGATGCATTTATGAAGAATGCATTTCACTTGATTTGAATTTACTTGGTTTCAAATTTTATTCAAAGTTTGTTCAAGATGGGGTTTTATGTTTACCTTTAGAAACAAAAAGTTTCTTTTCACCCTAAATTTCAACAATTAATTATTTTGTTTATTTATTTTTCACATTTCAAAATTTGGAAAATTTTGGGATGTGACACGCTACCACCCTTAAAAGAAATCTCGTCCCGAGATTTGGGAAAGCTAAAGGTTACATGTTGGCTTCAAAACAACTAGGGTACTACCACCCTTAAAAAGTTCTCCACTAGATTACATCTTGGCTTTCTTGGGATCTTGATGAAACTTCTCTGGGCAGACATCTGCATAGTGTCCTTTGTTTCCACACTTGAAACATGTGACGAGGCTGAGTTCCCTCATAGGCTTGCTTGTCTTGTACTTCATCTTTTCTAGACAATTGCCTGCATAATGTCCTTGGTCACCACACTTATAACATGTGACAAGGTTGAGTTCTTCACGTATCTTCTTTGGGCAAGTTGATATATAATGGCCTTGCTCTTTGTAGTTGTTGCACCACACTTGGCTAATTTCCTTATTCTTCTTCTTCTTCTTCTTGGGTTTCTCCAAAGCTAGGAGTTCTTCTAGTTCATGCTCTTCATATCTCACCTCAAAGGTGGGAAAGTCTCCTCGGTTCCTTAATCGATTCCTTGGATAATACCTATGTTTCCTCTTTTGTCCATAAAGGTGATTCTTAATGTATGGAGGTGCAATCTGAGATTTGCCTTTTTCTTCATCCTTCTTGATAGAATTTGTTTCCTCCTGGGGGTTTCCAAACTTTTGATGCACTCTACCTTGTTTCCTTTGTTGAACTATAGGATAGATGGGGCATTGGATAGGCACATGATTATTTCCTTCACATAGGAAACAAGTCACTTGAGATGTGGGGCATTGTTTAGTTGGATGTTTCTCTTCACAATTAGGGCATTGATCTTCATGCTCTTTGGAAGTGTGATCCATGTCTCCACAAATATTGCAAGCTTGAGTTCTTTCTATAATATCATCATTGACATCATTGTTGTCAGAAACTCCTTGGTAATGGTTGTCTTTCATGTTGATCATTTGAGTGGTCATCCCTTGCAACAATTGGGATTGTATTTCCAAAAACTTTTGCATGGTTGGGTCTAACTCATTGTTGTTGGCTAAAAACTGAGTTGTCATATGATTCAACTGGGTTTGGTTTGCTAGTAGTTGTTCTCTCATGTCCATCTCTTGGTTGTTGTTGTCACCATTCTTGATGTTGGAGTTTCTTGGAGTAGTCATCTGTTTGGGTTGGATTGGGATTAGAATAGGCAAAAGGTTTCTAAGGAAGAAGTCTAATCACACACAACAATTCACACAAGTAATGCGCAAGCAATCACAAACAGACATTCTACTCAAAAAACAAGTTTCAAGCACACTTTTAGGCAACAAAATATTTTTGCTACACCACATAAGTTGGTGTGTTTGATCTAAACTAAACATTAATGTGGTGGTCCAACTATATGGGTTCCTTGAGATCATTCCATTCTTCTTAGTTGATTCTTCATGAATGAGTTTATGGTTCCCTTGGAAAAAATTCTTGCACTTTGGTCACAAAACTTCAAAGGTGATGATGGTTCCTTATAAGTTGTGTTTCCTTAGTCTTCAAGTCTTGAGTAATATTTCTTGTCTCACTTGTAGTCCAAAGTGATGTCCAAGTTGAAGTCCTTGTTGAAGCTAAAGTTGAAGTCATTGATGATGTTGAAGTTGAAGTCATTTGAGTTGGTGAAGTCCTTGCTCATACTGAAGTCTTTGCTCATGTTGAGGTTTTGGCCCATCAAGTTTGAAATAGAAGAGATGTAGAATCAAAACCAAAATGGTTGGGGAAAGAGTTTACAAGATTGTTTGTAAATAAGTTTTGGAACAAATACAACTCCTATTTTTCTAAGGGGTTTTGTCCAATCCTAGGGTTACAATCCTACAGGCAACACAGTGCTCTGATACCATCTATAGAGGTCCCAACCTTTAATAAGGTAGAGATCTCTATGTTTACAATGCTAGTCCCTGGATCAATAGCTAGCATCCATAGTTAAGATGTAATCTCAAGAAACAAAGGTCATAATACAACTTTATAACCAGGAATAAAATAATTCATTACATCTTACATAGCTCATTTGGCTATCTCATTACAATGCAACAGAAATAACTATAGCATGGAGTCCTTCATCTTCAAAGTGCCACAGGCAATCATGTTGGTTGTAGACTTGTAATCCTAATCAACACACTTCACTAACATCAAACAAACCTGCAACATAATAAGTTACAACCACGGGGGTCAATACATTTGAATTGTATTGGCAAGTGATACTATGGTAGTATAGTGGTAACTATCATCTATATGCATTTGGCTAAGTGGATCTTAGGCTTGCTTTGCTCAAAATAGATTTTCCTTATCATTTGAAAACACTAAGTTTTTATTTGTCAAAATCACCCACGGTGAAAGAACATGTTGGGCCCCCATGTGTGGTTTTGGTAATTAATGACAATCTTTATGGACTAATGTGTGTATTAAGTTGTACTTGTAGGAATTGTTCATTGGCATCGCTTGGAGCATGTGTTGGCTTCAAGGTCGATGAAATGAGAAGAAGATGTGTTGTGCAAGCTCAAAATGCGCCATCTATAGAAGATCTCATGTTTGATGCTTGCCATCCTCGGTGATCATGGATCGATGATGAGGAATCAAGAAAGGTGTCCATCTTGAGAAGGACAAGATCGTCTACATCGATCTCAAGTGGATTGCTCAAGGCAAAGGTTTAATATTGATAGGTTTTCCCTTTTGCCGGTCTCATGTTTGTTGGGAGACCGGGTTTAGGATAGTTAACCGTACTATCAAGAAGGGCTCTCGAATGAGTAACTCGGTCACATCGTTCGGAGAGAGATCAAACCTTTGCATACTTGCATCATCATATTTGGTTGTTATTTGGTCTTATCCATGTGAGGATATAGAGCTTGTGGTAATCTCCATAACAAGCTCTAGTTCATCAAAAACGGATTTCCCTTTTATATCTTATTGCGTTTTGATCTTGGAGGTTTTACCGGTTTGTATTTTAGAGATAGGTAAAACCTTCCATTATTTGGTTCTTACTCATGTGAGGATTTAGAGCTTTTGTTAATCTCCATGACAAGCTCTCGTTCATCGAAAACGGATTTCATATGCATTTTCTATTACGTTTTTGATGTTGGAGGTTTTATCGGTTCATCTTTTTGATAGAGGTTAAACCTTTCGTCATTTGGATCTATCCTCCCTTGCTGGACTATAATGTTTCTTTGCATTATCTTTTAGAGCTTGTTGTCCTCTTCGAAACGAGCCCAAGATCATCAAAATCGGAGTCCGGATGCAAAAGTTATGGCCGTTTTCGTTCAGGGATGACCGGTAGTACCGGACCAGGGTCCGGTAGTACCGCTCCGTAGTACCGGTCGGTACTGAAAAAAATGCGTTTGGCGACCTGGGATCCCCAGGGATTGTCCGGTAGTACCGGGAATGTCCGGTAGTACCGGGAATGTCCGGTAGTACCGGGATTTGCGCTTTTTTGGCTTCAACGGTTGGATTTTCGGGGAACCTATTTAAGGGGCCTTCTTCCCCAATGGTTCCCTAACCATTCTTGCAAGTTTTCCCCTCCATTGTTGACCTTCTTGAGCTTGCTTTCTCCCAATCCCTCCAATGATTCTTGCATATTCTTGAGGGATTTTAAAGAGGAGATCTAGATCTACAATCCCACCAATCAATCTCTCCTCTAAGTGAGGGGAACATATTGGGATCTAGATCTTGGAGTCTTTTGTGGATTTCCTCCATTGTTCTTCCTCTCTTATTCCCCCATAAGCTTTTGTAGCTTTGGTGGAATTTGGGAGAGAGGGATTTGAGCACCTTTGTGGTGTTCTTGCCATTTGCATTTGGTGCATCGGTTGGAGTTCTCTTTGGAGGATTTAATTTGAGTTACTCATTGGAGCTTGTCCCTCTTGGGTTCTTGGAACCCTAGACGGTTTGTGGCCTTGGTGGCATTGTGGCCTTGGTGGCGTTTGTTGGGAGCCTCCAATTAAGTTGTGGAGAAGTGCCCCAACCTTGTGAGAGGTTCTGGTTGCCACCGACAAGTGCACCGATAGTGGAAGCGTGGATCGATCCCGTTGGGGTGAGATTCACCGGAGAATAAGGGAGGCCTTTTGTGGCGTTGGTGGTTTGATACCACCCCCTCTCCAAACGAGACGTACTCCACGTTGGGAGGAACTCGGTAAAATATCGGTCTCCCCGCGTGCCTCGGTTATCTCTATACCCGAGCTCTTTACTTATGCACTTTACATTGTGATAGCCTTCGTGCTTGAAGTATTATATATCTTGCTATCACTTTGTTGCTTGTATTGCTTAGCATAAATTGTTGGTGCACATAGGTGAACCTTAGTTGTTCTAGGTTGTGCTTAACAAAGTAAACACTAGTTTTATTCCGCCTTTGTTGAGCCACTCTAGGAAAAGTTTTAATCGCCTATTCACCCCCCCTCTAGGCGACATCCGTATCCTTTCAATTGGTATCAGAGCACGGTCTCTCATTTTAGGCTTCACCGCCTTGAGAGTAAAGATGTCGGCTAGGGGATTAGTGCACAAGGACACGCTCACATTCGATGGCACAAATTATGATGTTTGGAAAATTCGCATGCTTAATTTATTTTGGGAAATTCACCCAATTATCGAGGGCTATCTATATGTAGGTTTCTCTTCTCCTATGGATACCCAAAACGAATCTTTAGAGGAGAAGTTGAACTCTCATATAGATGCTCTAGCTACTAAAATTCTTTTGCATGTTGTGAGCAATGTAGTTCTTTCTTCTATCATGCCTTATTCAAGCGCTCGTGAGATATGGACCAAGCTTCAAGATAAATATAGCAAGTACAACATTATTGAGGATGATTGTGTTGCTTCCACTTCCGATCGAGATGAGTTCTCTTCGTCTACCACTTCACCAACATGTGATTTTTCACAAGGTAATGATATGGTGAGTGCTGATAGAAATTGCAATATGGATAGTGTGTTCACTATTTGTAATCCCTCATATCTATCTAGTTGCAATGATCTATCTTTGGACCTTAACACTTCTAGCACTCAAAATTCCTCACATGCTTGTGTTAATAGTCCTTGCATATCATGTAGAAATGACTTGAACAAATCTCATGATGATATGATCATGTTGTCTTGTTGCCATGATAAAAATGCTTCTATTTCCTCTAGTGCTTGTGTTGCTAACCATGTAGAGGAAAATGAAGATTCTATGGGCCAAGACAAGGTCTTGAAGAGAGCTTCAAGTGCAATCTCATCATCACCTTCCTCCGGTTCTCACATGTGCCTTATGGCTAAGGGAACAAAGGTAACATCTTTGAATCCCATTGTATCTCATGATGATGAGGATGAGGTTGAGAATGATAATGATGATTATAGAGGTAAGTATGATATTACCTCTATTAATAAAATGGGAGAGGTTGTCTATAGTGCTCTCTACAAAAATAAACTTGCTTCCTCCAACCTTCTTGAAATCTTGAATTATGCTATAGAAGGCAATGATCTTATTGAGGAGCAAGAAAACATAATTGATGAAAAGTTTGCACTTGAGCGTGAATATGCTAATGAACTTGCTCAAGTAAAGGACTCCCTTGAAGAAGAACAAACCACCAAAGAATCTCTTGAGGATACTTTTACTCTAGAATTATCTAGAGTAAAGGAATACCATGATAGAGAACTTGCGGTGGCTAACTCCTTCAAGATTAAAAATGATGAACTTGAAGTTGCTTATGCTAAACTTGTTGAGGATTTTGAGCACCTCAAAAATGGCTCTAGGGTCATAAAGGGTGAGCTCATCAAACTCACAGAGTCACATGAGCAACTTAAAGCCTCATATTCAAAAGAGCTTGACAAGTTGCCCTCACCTCTTGCTAATAGTAATGATGCTTGTGCTACTAACTCTATTTCTTGTGAAGCATCTATTTTGAAGGAGAATGTTGAGCTAAAGGCTCAACTTGCTTTGCTAACTAGCAACTATGGGAAATTAGAAGAAAGCCATGATAAGCTCTCAAGCTTGCATGAGGATCTCCTAGTCTCCCATGGTAGGCTAAAGTTGGCTCATGAGGCCATCATGTCAAAGGTAACATCTAGTGGGCCTCATGTGGACATTAGCACTATATCTACTCCAAATGTTATATTGCCATGTGCTAGTCCTTGTAATTCATCCTCTCACAACCATGTTATATCTCGTGATGAATTGAATTCCATGCCTTGTTGCTCTAACAATGTAGCATCTACTTACTCTAGTACTTTTGTTGAAACTAACCATGTAGAGGAAATCAAAGAGCTCAAGGCCCAAGTCACTTCTTTGAAGAATGACTTGAAAAAGGGTCATCAAGGAAAGGCCGCACTCAACAAAATCTTGAGTGTGCAAAAATCCCCCAATGACAAGAGTGGGCTTGGATTCAACTCCAATGTCAAGAACAAGTCCACTATCAAGTTGAAGCACAAAGACAACAAGAAGAATGGCCAAGATAAAGTCAAGAATCCGGCCAACATTGTTTGCTTCAAGTGCAAGGAAGAAGGGCACCACGTTAGATCTTGCCCATTGAAGAAAAGGTCTCTTAGTGTGAAGCAACAAGGGAAGCGGCCTCAAGCTCCACCTCAAGTCACTAATGGGCCCCTTCCTAAGAGGACTACTCGAGCTATCCCTCGAGTTGTGGCTTCACCTAAGAAGAAAGATAGCAACAGTAGAACTTGCTACATATGCCGTGAGAAGGGGCACATTTCTTACGCATGCACTATTGGTAAATCCTCATCCCATCCTATCTTGATTGATGATTCTTATTCACTTCGTAAGGATGAGGTTGGCAATGTGGTTGCCAAATTTTTTGGTGCTCAATGTGGTGTCAAGAAAAGAACCATTTGGGTTGCCAAACCTATTGTGACTAACCTCTTAGGACCCAACTTGGTTGGGGACCAACAAACCAAAACTTGATCAATAGGTGTGTTTTGGAGGGCATTGGAGTCTTGGCTACATTATGAATAATTGAGGGATCTTCATCAATTATTATTGTCAAGCCAAGCCATTTTGATTATCTTGATTATATTATATTTACAATGTTCCTCCTTGCGGTAACATATGCTAAACTCTTTACATTGAAAGTTACTCGCCCCTTTGTGCATGTGTTGGTTTTGTATCTTCCATGTTTTTGTACATGTTGTGCTATCCACTTAATTATCTTGAAATCAAGATTATTTGTGTATGATTAGGTGGCACACCATGTATGTGTGTTTCTTGTGTTTGAGCCTTGCTTGGTTATATTTGGTATCCTATTTGGCTCTTGTGAGAAATTAATGGATTATCCTATTTTGGGGGAGTGTTATGCTTAGGCATTCCACAATCCTAAAAATGTGTGTACATGAGGATTACCACCTAGTATTTATATTGGATTCTTGTCTAGTCTCTATGTGGTATAATTCTCATGAGAAATTTAAGTTTTATAATGTCCATTAATTATCTCTATTTGTATCCTTTTGCCTCGTGTTGTTTTTATGGTAGTATCACATTATGGGGGAGTCTTATGCTTAGTGCATATTACAATCCTAGAAAATGTGAATATTCGAGGTTATGTCACTTAGAATTGATATTGATAATTATCTAGCGCCTATGTGACACATTGGCTCATACAAGTTCCTATTTGCATGAATGGCTTTATTGATCTTATTTTGGATCTTGTATATGAGAGTGTTTCTTGGTATGCGTTTCCTCATATTTAGATATATATATCCTCATGGAAACCATTTGCTTCAAGTTACTCTATTCACTAGTGATTGTGTGACTTGGGGAAGCTACCAAGAATCTTGTTCGAAGTATCATGCTCAATTTCTTATATTTAGTTATATGCTTCTTGTTGTGACTATGATCTTGGATATCCATGCAAGCTACCTTGGGAAAATTATTCTGTTTCTTGTCCTTGGACAATGAGTACCCAACTTATGGTAGAATTTATTGATCATATTCACTTTGGCCCTTGCTTAATTTTATCCTATATTTGGCCAAGAAAATGTTTTGTGTTGTCTCCCAAGCCTTCCTTGCTTATTGTGGATATTCTTATTTTATTGATATCCTCTTATGTTTTACTTATTATAGGTACTAGTGATGATCCCATTTGTGTGCATTTTGCATTTAAAAGGAAAATCCTACAAAATGCACTATCCATGGGGGAGCTATCCTATATTATTTAGAACACTCATATTTATGCTTCTTTGTTTTGATCCATATCGTGTTTTATGTGCTTGGAACCTCAATCTTTTCATTTTGGTACTTGTGCCATCATGTGAAGTTTGGGAAGTTTGGTTTATTGTTGGAACCTTGCTCTTTTTGGGAGTTGGTTTTGTCTCATTCCTTGTTTCTTGATTTGACCATTTTAGAATGAGATAAATCCTTGAGCATTTTTATTTCTATCTATCTTTTGCTCCTTGGATTATGCCTAGTTCATTTGTTGAAATTGTGATCTTTCATGTGTTGAATTGGTTCGTTGATACAATTTGGACATCGTTTGTCATGTCACACTCTTATGTGTGCAATCTCGATTTACTTGGTATTTTGTTCAAATTGTATCTCCTTTTTGGTTCTTGAAAGTTTCATGCATGCATATTTACTATATGATTATATTATGGCATGCTTGCTTTCTTTGATCCAATATATAGGGGAAACTCCACCAATTCCCATCGGCTAAGTTGTGCATGAAATTCAATTTCATATCAATGTGCACATAATTATGTGGAGTCTCTCCTATGTATTGTAGTTTCTCTAACTACTTTGGACCCAATAAGTTTGGGGACCATTTTGTACTTAATTGTGTTTTAGGTACATTGGAGATATATTGGATGCTTGTCTTTCAATTTTGAAGAAGTGGTGCGTACATGAAAAGTTGAGTCAAGCTATAGGATGATCAACGAATTCATATACTCTACATCCTACCAATTATATCTCGGTAACAAGTATCTCTTTCTCATGCTCATATATCTTGTTTCCAACCGTTTGTCGGTTGCCTTCTAGCATGAATTCATGTATTTGTAATTGTTGTAGTTCTAGCCATGGCTTTAAGAGAACTCTCTATTGTAAATGTGTATAAGTTGAGATGAGTACATATAGTTGGGACTATACAAAATCATGCATATGATCCTCCAATCCCAAATATATCAATCTAGCAATTTTATTGCCTATCATCTCCTCAACTTCTCTCATATGCAATAGTGAGATTTTGCTAGTCTATTTTCTCTTATGATACTTGTTGCCTTTCTTCATATATTTCAACTTTCAACTTTTCCCTTGGTGATAGTTGTAATATATGTAGTGTGTTTGTGTTTGAAGTCCATTATGTACAATAAGATATATGTGAGACTTTGGCCATGCTTTGAAGCAAAAATCTTATTGATATATGTTATGACTTCATTTTTGCCTTTCATGTGCTTTCTTGTATAATCTTCTTGATGTGTGCATTTTTCTTCTTTGGAATATGTCTTTGTGATATTTTCCACTTAGATACATATACACATATGAGAAGATAATTTTAGTTGATTTTTAATCCTTGGAGACCACCTTTCTATTCCTTTTGATTCTTCGGTGGCTTCCAAATTTATTTTCCTATGAGTGCCTGTTCCTCTTGTTTGCATCGTCGGACACTCATATTTGTTCTTTCATGTCTTGTATTGTTAAATGAATTTGGATGAGTGAGGAGTCCATGACTATGCACCTCGTTCCCAAATGCAATTATCATAATTGGTGCATTCTCTTTGGGGAGCTCATCTAATTCATTTAATAATACTCATTTGCATTCTTTCACATTTGTTGTGTTTTAAATGCTTATGGGGGAGCAAGGATTCCATATTTGTGCATTATGTATTCCAATACATTTATTTTGAATTGTGCACAAACCTTGGGGAGCTTCTCTATTTGTTATTTAAAACACTCTTTTGCTCATATCATAATATCTTGTTGTTTCCATTTGGACTCATTTGTTGTTTTCAAATTGGTTTGTCGGACCTTGTAGTTGCTTGCATCATTTGACTTTATTTTTGCAATCTTCGGGTCCTCGATATAGTTCTACTCCCTCCCAAGTATTCATCATTGGATATGTGCGAAGACACACCTTTGGAGGAATTATTACTATATTTGCCTTCTAGAACTTGTCACCCATTTCGGCAATTGATGCCAATGGGGGAGAAATATTAGAGGGTTTAAGGGAAGTTGGTTTATGCATTGAGTTTGTTCTTGTGCATTTGCTTCTCATGCTCTTGCATCTTTGTTGTTGCTTAGCATGTGGTATATAGAGGAAACTCCACCAATGATAATGATTGGCAATATATGCAATGAAATTCAAGTTCATCACACATGCATAGATTGTGGGGGAGTTTGCTCTATATATGATGGTGGTACCAATATCACATACTTTTGTAGAATTTGATATTGGTATTACCATTTTATTCATTAAAATTCCTTATATAAACCCTCTTAAGGGGATTGTCATCAATTACCAAAATGGGGGAGATTGAAAGAACATGTTGGGCCCCCATGTGTGGTTTTGGTAATTAATGACAATCTTTATGGACTAATGTGTGTATTAAGTTGTACTTGTAGGAATTGTTCATTGGCATCGCTTGGAGCATGTGTTGGCTTCAAGGTCGATGAAATGAGAAGAAGATGTGTTGTGCAAGCTCAAAATGCGCCATCTATAGAAGATCTCATGTTTGATGCTTGCCATCCTCGGTGATCATGGATCGATGATGAGGAATCAAGAAAGGTGTCCATCTTGAGAAGGACAAGATCGTCTACATCGATCTCAAGTGGATTGCTCAAGGCAAAGGTTTAATATTGATAGGTTTTCCCTTTTGCCGGTCTCATGTTTGTTGGGAGACCGGGTTTAGGATAGTTAACCGTACTATCAAGAAGGGCTCTCGAATGAGTAACTCGGTCACATCGTTCGGAGAGAGATCAAACCTTTGCATACTTGCATCATCATATTTGGTTGTTATTTGGTCTTATCCATGTGAGGATATAGAGCTTGTGGTAATCTCCATAACAAGCTCTAGTTCATCAAAAACGGATTTCCCTTTTATATCTTATTGCGTTTTGATCTTGGAGGTTTTACCGGTTTGTATTTTAGAGATAGGTAAAACCTTCCATTATTTGGTTCTTACTCATGTGAGGATTTAGAGCTTGTGTTAATCTCCATGACAAGCTCTCGTTCATCGAAAACGGATTTCATATGCATTTTCTATTACGTTTTTGATGTTGGAGGTTTTATCGGTTCATCTTTTTGATAGAGGTTAAACCTTTCGTCATTTGGATCTATCCTCCCTTGCTGGACTATAATGTTTCTTTGCATTATCTTTTAGAGCTTGTTGTCCTCTTCGAAACGAGCCCAAGATCATCAAAATCGGAGTCCGGATGCAAAAGTTATGGACGTTTTCGTTCAGGGATGACCGGTAGTACCGGACCAGGGTCCGGTAGTACCGCTCCGTAGTACCGGTCGGTACTGAAAAAAATGCGTTTGGCGACCTGGGATCCCCAGGGATTGTCCGGTAGTACCGGGAATGTCCGGTAGTACCGGGATTTGCGCTTTTTTGGCTTCAACGGTTGGATTTTCGGGGAACCTATTTAAGGGGCATTCTTCCCCAATGGTTCCCTAACCATTCTTGCAAGTTTTCCCCTCCATTGTTGACCTTCTTGAGCTTGCTTTCTCCCAATCCCTCCAATGATTCTTGCATATTCTTGAGGGATTTTAAAGAGGAGATCTAGATCTACAATCCCACCAATCAATCTCTCCTCTAAGTGAGGGGAACATATTGGGATCTAGATCTTGGAGTCTTTTGTGGATTTCCTCCATTGTTCTTCCTCTCTTATTCCCCCATAAGCTTTTGTAGCTTTGGTGGAATTTGGGAGAGAGGGATTTGAGCACCTTTGTGGTGTTCTTGCCATTTGCATTTGGTGCATCGGTTTGAGTTCTCTTTGGAGGATTTAATTTGAGTTACTCATTGGAGCTTGTCCCTCTTGGGTTCTTGGAACCCTAGACGGTTTGTGGCCTTGGTGGCATTGTGGCCTTGGTGGCGTTTGTTGGGAGCCTCCAATTAAGTTGTGGAGAAGTGCCCCAACCTTGTGAGAGGTTCCGGTTGCCACCGACAAGTGCACCGATAGTGGAAGCGTGGATCGATCCCGTTGGGGTGAGATTCACCGGAGAATAAGGGAGGCCTTTTGTGGCGTTGGTGGTTTGATACCACCCCCTCTCCAAACGAGACGTACTCCACGTTGGGAGGAACTCGGTAAAATATCGGTCTCCCCGCGTGCCTCGGTTATCTCTATACCCGAGCTCTTTACTTATGCACTTTACATTGTGATAGCCTTCGTGCTTGAAGTATTATATATCTTGCTATCACTTTGTTGCTTGTATTGCTTAGCATAAATTGTTGGTGCACATAGGTGAACCTTAGTTGTTCTAGGTTGTGCTTAACAAAGTAAACACTAGTTTTATTCCGCCTTTGTTGAGCCACTCTAGGAAAAGTTTTAATCGCCTATTCACCCCCCTCTAGGCGACATCCGTATCCTTTCACACGGCATCTACCAATCATTGATTGAAGATCCTTTAACCCTTGTTCAACCACAAGTTTTCAACTTAGAATTTGGGATGAGGAGATTCTTGATAGATTCCATGTCTTGATGCTCAAATTGTATATTGTCGGGGACACGACTAAGTACTTAGATTTTACTCTCTCGAGAGGTGGTGCACTTTCCCCACAAGACTCGACATGCATCGAGACAAGATCTTTCAGAAGTCTTCCCTTAAACCAGAATGGATGCGTTCCAAACCTATCATCCCCTACCACCAACTGTCCATTTGGCTAAGTTATTGCAACCTATATGATCCAGGTAGAGCCCATAATGCCAAGTGGCTGCACTTGAAGCTTCTCAGCATTTGATATCTCAAATCTCTTTGTTCCTGGGTGGCATTCCACAAGTGAGATACACAAGGTTCACCAGTCCCCTGGCCTTGTGTAACCACTCAACAAAAATCCATCCAAGCAGTACCATTCCACCCAGGTGATTCATTCACATAGTTGTTTTATTAAATAAAACACAAGTCCTTGACTTAGAAATATTCCATAGCATGAATATAATCCACCCTTGTTTTCTACTAGCTAGGCTAAGAATGATAGTAGTAGGAATCTTAACTTAGGGAAAATTGTACTAAGGTTTCATCTACTTAGGATTTCCCATGGCATAGTTAACACTTAGAAAATTCCATGCAAGTCCTACTTAGAAATATCACTAATGCATAGTGAAAATAATGGGACAAAATTATGAAGCACCACTTGCCTTTTTGGTAGAGAATATAAGTTCACTCCTTGATCTTGCAATAGTCACACTTCAAATTTCACTACTATTCAATCAAGTCACAAATTCAATCTACCATTCAAGCAATTCATCACATAGAATAATAAAAACAAAGCAATGCATGCAAGCATGCCAAAGATTGTTTTATTTGGAAAATTGGTTTCTAATAGGTTATAAACATTTTAAAACACCTATTGGTCATTTATAAATGTTGCAAAAACATTTGATATTAAGTTAGTGAAAATGGCCACCTTAAATCATTTTTGTTTTGCTAGAATTGATTTAAATCAAATTATTAATTTCTAGTGTTAGCCAAAATGTTTTTAAACACTAATATTAATGCTTATGGTCATAATGTTTTAAAACAATTCCATTTGCAAAGGGTTTCATCCAAAATCCATTTTTAAATCAAAGCAACATTTTATTTTGTTGGAAATGCCTTTAAACAAAGCAATAATTCTCTAGAGTTAATCAAATACATTTTTAAATCCAAAACATGGTGTTTAGGGTCAGAGAGTTTAATTCAAACCATTTTCAAAAGGTTTTACTAAAAAAGCATTTTTAAACCATATTCAATATTTTTATTTAGCTAGAAATGCTTTTATTCAAAGATTTATTCCTTAGCCTCACAAAATATGTTTTTAAATCTAAAAGTTATTTTCTATGGTCAGTAGGTTCAAAATAATCCATTTACAAAAGATTTTGTCACAAAAATAATTTTAGAATGAATTTTATATTCAAAATATGCCTACACATGTTTCTGGAAAAACAACTAAGTTTACAGAAGCAAGTTACTAAAAAAGTATATGGTTGAATAGAATTATTTTTCCTGATTCCATTGATATAAAGTTTGCAAAATTTGGACGTGTAGATTTAAAGTTATGCAATTTACAAATTCAAACATCTAATAGACATATTTCTGTTTTTAAAACAAATTACAGGCCACGCGTCATGTTCTGATTCGTTGATACTGATTCGTGAGGATCGCTCTACATGGAGCGTTGGATTTAAAGGGAATCGTGCGGCTCTGATCTAGCGTACCCTTTCGGTTTAAGTGATTCTATCGCAGCCAACGGATCGAGATCTAACGGACAGAGACGAGATGGTCAAGATTGGGCGGCGCTGGCGATGGCGAGTGGCGGCGGCGCGCTCGGGCAGGGGTGTTACGATGAAAACAGGAAGCAAGGGAGAGGGGGAAGTTGCTCACTCGGTTCGCCACGAAGCGCTGGTTCTCGAGGTTGTCGCTGTAGAGCAGGGGGTGTACGATACTGACTTGAATCGTTCGCTGGAGCTCGTGACGATGTCGGGTCCTTGCAGAGGTGGTCGAAGGTCATCCTACAGAGCGCCCGTGGACAAACTAAGAACATCAGTGCATGCGCGTGGAAACAGCGGATGCGGCAACACCAACCAGAGGATAGGGGGTGGTCATAGCTCACCAGATTTCTTCGTCGGAGCGGAGGCAGATGGCGGCGAAGTGCTGTCGTCGAGGTTGCCGATGATGCGGAGCGCGCGCTGGAGAGTTTGCACTACGGAGAGGTTTGCCAGGAGATGGGGAATGTCCTCGTGGAGGTCAGGGAGCGAGGGGCGACGATGTCTGGCCGGAATTGGCTGGAGATGCTCGTCGGAGCAAAGGGGGTCTCGAGCAAATCCCGAGCAGCCTGGAGGCAGAGGGGAGTTGGCGACCGAGGGGAAAAAAAGGGGATACGTGGGCGGTTAAATGGGGGTGGTCAGGGGGCAAGAATCACGCGACATTGATGCGAATTAACTCGAGGTTTGATTGACAGGAAACAACAACGGGGAAAGGAAGAACATGTCGCGGCGGGTTGAAGAGATGACTGACAGTGTGGGGTCGCACTGGTAGCAAGATAGAGGGAGTGCGCGAGGGGGCCAGGCGTCAGTGACTTTGCGGGTTAAAGCTTTGGTGCTAAACGTTCTCCCGCGGGGAGAAGGAAATGGGCTTGCTGGGCCTGGTTTGCTGGGCTAGGTCCTTTCCTTTTTTTTCATTCTCTGTTTATTTTTCTTTTTCTGTTTTCTTTTTCTGTTTTGAATTTATTCATACATTTCAAACAACCATTTGAATTCATATCTTTACCAAACTTTCAGCAAGTTTTAATACTCTTTATTAGTGTATTTTAGAGACCACTTTAGTATATTTCTTTTATTCTCACATGGTTTAAATATTTATTTAAAATGGACCTTTGTCTTTATTTAAATAGGATTTTAAATATGTTTTCCAACTTCTATTTAAATTCTAAATTTTACCAAATCCTTTTGAGTAGGTTTTATTTATTTATTTATTAGGGTGTCAAATAATTCACTTTGAATTATTTGAAATATTTTTAATATGATTTACTAATCATTTAAATTGAGCAATTGTCTTTATTCAAATAAAATCAAATATGGTTTTAATTCCATATAATTTTATTTAAATGTTTCTTTTATTTCATTTAAGTTAATTAAATAATTTTTATTCCACCTAGGCAATTCCATTTATTATTTTCCCATGATTTAATTAATCATTTCTATTAGGGATTTTGTCTTTATTAATTTTAATTAGAATAGGGTTTAATCACATATACTTTTATTTGTTTATTCTTTATCCCTTTATTTTATTTGGATTTGGATTATATTTATTCCATTTCCTTATGGATTTGGCCAAAATTTAATTTGGCTTTTAAATATCTTTTATTTATTTCTTTCTTTGTCTTATAAAATCCATATCTTTTTATTCATAAAACCAAAATTGGTGATTCCAATTTGTATAACTTTATTTAATATTTGTTTATCTTTTTCAATACATATAGGATTACTTTGCTCACAATTTGGTATGGATTTCTAGATGGGGGCTTTATTAGCTTTGGAAATTATTCCCTTATCTTATTAAATTCATAAGTTTTTATCTATGGCTCCAAATTATGTGAAACCAATTTATATGCTTTTATAATATTTTTATTTATCATTCTTGATCAACTATAAATGTTTGTTGATAAATTTTATTTGGATCAAATCCTTAGTCTTTGAGATATCTTGGAAATGATCTTCTTCCATTAAGGTTTTGGGTTTTGGTTTATTTTCCAAGTGTTTAAATTTCAAGATGCATTTATGAAGAATGCATTTCACTTGATTTGAATTTAGTTGGTTTCAAATTTTATTCAAAGTTTGTTCAAGATGGGTTTTGACGTTTACCTTTAGAAACAAAAAGTTTCTTTTCACCCTAAATTTCAACAATTAATTATTTTGTTTATTTATTTTTCACATTTCAAAATTTGGAAAATTTTGGGATGTGATACTTGGTCTTGTTACTCGGTTTTGGGGAACCCTAAACAGTTTGTGTTGCCTTGTGAGCATTCAGTGTGTGGATTCCACCAAGAAGTTTGTAAAGGTGCGAGGATCTCCTTAAAATCCCGTTAGTAGAAAGAGCCCCCGCTAAGTGTGAGGAACTCAAGGGTTCTCACTTGTTATTTTCGGTTATTTTTCTCCTTAAAATCACCGTGTCTGTTAGGGGTGCCCTTTGGGGTGTCCCGATCTTTCATGAATCCCGTGGAAATCGAGGGGGAAAGCGAGTGGGAGCAGGAGGGAGATGAAATACATGAACACACACGCTAAGAACTCGATGAACACACACACACGAAAAAACGATACAAGCCGATAGCTCACGCCGGTGGCAACTGGTCCAACACAATCCCTAGGATCGGCGTTGGGCAAGACACTCTCCCACGACCAACAACGGGGGTGAGAGGCTTGATGATATCTTGACTACTTGGGGACGAGACACCGAGATCCCAAGGACTTGTACAACTTGAACGCACGAGGCAAAATCCAAGAGGAGGGTGATAATTGGTGCTCCTTGTCAAGGAGCATGAGACAAGTAATTGATAGATCCTCAACGGGTGTCTTCAACTACAATTATCCAAGTCTAGGGTTTACAATAGAAGGGTGGGGCTATATATAGGCCAGCCACATAAACAGGGGTAATTTGGGGATAAAACTGGAAGTTGGGGCGAATCTAGGGGTTACATGGGCCAGGACCAAAAGGCCTTAACATGCCAATTGTCGCGCAGGCCGGAGACTCTGGTGTAGGGTCCGGAGACTCCGTTCTGGACCGGAGACTCCGATCAATCTCCGGACTCGTCTCCAGAGGGGCCTTCTGACTGTCCTCGGGTCGAGTCCTGGGGCCAGACCGGGGGTCGGTCCAGAGACTCCGGTGTGCAGGACCGGAGACTTCGGTCTGAACCAGAGATTCCGGTGTGCAGCGCTCCAGCAGCGGCTTCTCCTGGTTCCTCATCCTTGGGGGCTTGGTGAGGTACTGTTGCTTCATAGCTGAGAATGCATAGCGTAGTTGCATGAAGTAACAAGCCATCCAAAGGTGTATCAAAGTCACATGAGGAAAGGAGCGAATTAACCTTAGCTTGTAGGAGCTTGGCTCGAGTGCGAGTCATTGGTCCACTTGGGGGACTAGGTGGTGTAGATGGAGGGGTGTCCGTAGGACGGGCTGCATCAGCCCCCCTTGGGAAAGAGTCGTCCTCGACTCTTCATGGTTTACATCTTGATTCTCTCCATGGTACGGTGATAGGTCCTTGATGTTGAACATATTGCTCACTAGGTACTTGGAGGTTGGTATGTCGATGACGTACGCATTGTTGTTGATTCTTTTAAGGACCTTGAAGGGGCCATCTCCCCTTGGTTTGAGCTTGGAGTCGTGATCATTGGGAAAACAGTCTTTGCTCAAGTGTATCCACACAAGATCGCCTTATTTGAAGATTATCTCCTTCTTGTTCTTGTTTAGCCTTGATGCTTGGCGAAGCACTTGTTGCTCGATCATAGCTCTTGTTTCTTCATAGAGTTTCTTCATTGCTCGGGCGCGCTTTTTGACGTCCATATTGTGAAATCCCTGCAAGGATCAATGAACAAAACAATTTGTAGGTGGATGAACACTAGAGCTCGAGAGACACAAAGGATTTTGTGCTGCGCACACTAACTGCAGCTTTTCTGTTTTCCCCTTTCTCTTTTATTGACAGAGTTACAGCTGAACTCCTACAAACTAGGATCTAAAGACTGAGCCTACGGAGTGGTGCCATCCCACCACTGCTTAGATTCACGACCCCTACTACTACGCTACATCAGTTGAGTCGTGTCCATCCCCACAATCCCTAATGCAGCGCTAGACCGAGTCACCAACAATTGAAAGAAAACAACTAGCTAGTGACAGAACTAGCAAGTACAGACACCTGCTATATGAATATTATTCAGACTAAAAGAAACTAAACTAAATAAGTGTAAGCTGCAGGGACTTAACTAACATATTGGTGCGGTCATGGAGAGGAAGAGGTAGGATGTCGAGCGCGGTGAGAGGCTCGAATCCATAGACGATCATGAACGGGCTCATCATGGTGGTGGAGTGTTTGGCGCGGTTGTAGGCAACCTCTGCGTGGGGAATGCATTCCTCCCAATCTTTAAGGTTCTTCTTAATCAACACGCGGAGTAGTGTTCCGAGGCTTCGGTTGACAACCTCGGTTTGTCCATCCGTTTGGGGATGTGATGCAGACGAGAATAGCAGCTTGATGCTGAGCTTGGCCATAAGCGTCTTCCACAAGTAGCTCATGAACTTGAAGTCAAGGTCGGAAACGATTGTTCTTGGTACACGATGGAGGCGGATTATTTCCCTGAAAAACAAATTTGCGACATGTGAAGCATCATCGGTCTTATGGCACGGAATGAAGTGTGCCATTTTGGAAAAACGATCCACTACCACAAATATAGAATCATGACCATGTTTAGATCTAGGCAAACCTAACACAAAGTCCATGCTAATGTCCGACCAAGGTACATGAGGAATAGGCAATGGCATATAAATACCAAGGGGTTAGACTTAGACTTAGCTTGGATACAAGTAGTGCATCGTTGGACGTGGCGCTCCACGCCGCGCTTCATCTTGGGCCAATAGTAGTGAGTGGAGAGCATGTCATACGTCTTGTCATGGCCAAAGTGACCCATAAGTCCTCCACCATGGGACTCTTGAAGAAGCAAATTTTGGAGAGACGACTTCCGAATGCAAAGCTTGTTTTGTTTGAATAGAAAACCCTTATGCAAATATAAATCTTCAATCCCTTTGTCAATTGAGAACTTTGCGAAAATTGATCCAAAGAATGGGTCGGAAGCGTACAAATATTTGATGTCATCAAGACCCAAAACATTTACTTCGAGTCTCGTGAGAAGGCTTGTATTTTTGCGAGACAAGGCGTCCGCTACTACATTTTCTTTGCCCTTCTTGTATTTGACAATGTAAGGAAAAGACTCCATGAACTCAACCCATTTGGCGTGCCTTTTACTCAAATTGGCTTGACCCTTAAGATATTTCAACGACTCATGGTCAGAATGTATGATAAATTCTTTGGGCCAAAGATAGTGTTGCCACACTTGAAGGACACGAACTAAGGCAAAAAGCTCTTTGTCATAAATTGGATAGTTAAGGCCTGCGCCATCAAGTTTCTCGCTATGGTATGCAATAGGGCACCCATTTTGCATAAGGACACCTCCAGTGCCAATACCACTAGCGTGACATTCGATCTCGAAAGTTTTTGTGAAATCCGGTAAAGCAAGGAGTGGTGCTTCGGTGAGCCTCTTTTTGAGCTCATCAAATGCCTTTTGTTGTGCTTTGCCCCAAACGAATGTGACATTTTTCTTGGTCAATTCGTTGAGAGGGCAAGCAATGGTAGAAAAGTCTTTCACAAAGCGACGGTAGAAACCGTCCAACCCATGAAAACTACGAAGTTCACTAACATTGGTAGGGACGGGCCAATTTCGTATGTCCTTAACTTTTGAGACATCAACTTCAATGCCATTAGAAGACACAACAAAACCAAGGAAAATCAGTTTGTCTTTTGCAAAGGTACACTTGGGGAGATTAGCATAAAGTTTTTCATGACGAAGGATTTGAAGGACCTCCTTAACATGTGTAACATGCTCCTCTAGTGATTTGCTATAGACAAGAATATCATCAAAATAGATCACGACACTCTTTCAATGAGAGATCTCAAAATATGGTTCATAAGGCGCATGAAGGTGGATGGGCCATTATATAAGCCAAAAGGCATAACCAACCATTCATAGAGACCAAATTTGGTCTCGAATGCGGTTTTCCACTCATCACCCTCGGCCATGCGTATTTGATGGTAACCACTACGAAGATCAATTTTCGAAAATATAGTGGCTCCACACAACTCATCAAGCATGTCATCAAGACGCGGTATAGGATGTCGATAATGCATGGTGATAGCATTTATTGGACGGCAGTCCATGCATAACGTATCATCCGTTTTTGGTACAAGAATCACGGGTACCGCACTTGGGATAGTGCTTACTTGGATCAAACCTTTGGAGACGAGTTGGTTGATTTGTCGTTCTATCTCTTTCGTCTCTTCCGGGTTCGTGCGGTATGCGGCGCGGTTTGGAAGGGGTGCACCGGGTATGAGGTCGATACGGTGCTCGATTCCGCGAAGAGGGGTAGTCCATGAGGAAGCTCTTCGGGGAACACATCTTGGAATTCGTGCAAAATAGTCATCAAAGAAGGGGGAACATTTGTCAAGTCATTAGTTACTTGCGCTAGTCCCTTGCATAGAAGGACATAGTGCAAGATGGATGGGTTGTTCCGCACTTCTCTCATCTCACTTTTGGTGGCAAGAAGTACACTCTTAGTTTTTCCACTCGAGCTTGGCATGTGGCTCTCACTCACTATAGTGTGGTTCCCTCGCTCACCGCTCTTCTCAAAAGATGGTGTTATGATTTGCGCCCTCTCTAAAGCCTTTGCATTGTCCGCAATTATTTGGCTATGAGTCATTGGTTGCAAAACACAAGTCTTGTCAAGCCATTTGAAGGTATAAGAGTTTGTGTGACCATTATGCAAAGCACGCTTGTCATATTGCCACGGCCTACCTACCAACATATGTCAACCGTCATGGGTACCACATCACACTCCACCGTGTCTTTGTATGGTCCAATTGTGAAGGTCACCGAGACGGTGTGCTTGATCTTGACGGACCCTTGCTCACTTAGCCATTGTATATGGTAGGGATGCTTGTGTGGATGGAGGTTGAGGTTGAGCTTCTCACACAATTCCATGCTTTCAAGATTGTGGTAACTCCCTCCATCGATGACAACTTTGATGGACTTCCGGCACGAGTTTGATAGATGTTTGATCTTTGGTATTCATTCTCATTGATTTGAGTAGTTAAGACCCTAGTGACCACAAGCGATGGACTTGCGTCATGCTCACACACAAGTAGTTCTTGGTCATCTTCCAAATGTTGCCTAGCCAATCCTTCGTTGACCCTTGCATCAAACTCATCTGCATTCAAGTATTCTTCATCGCCATTGTCGTGGATGAACAAAACTTTCTTGTTTCCACATGTTGCCTACTTGTGTCCTTTGCATCCACACTTGTAGCATTCACCATTGAATGGTTGATCATCCTTTGTGTATTTGCCACTTGGGGGCAGTTTTCCTTAAGGGAGTGTTGGCTTGAAGGGAAGCTTGGTGGTATATGATGAGATTCCAATTGGGGTTGTTGATGTAGTGGTTGGCGCTTGCTTGTAGGTTAAGTACGTCTTTGGTTTGTTGTACTTGATGTCCTCTTGCACTTGACATTCGACTTTTGATGCTATGTGCACAAGTTCAACCATGTTGTTGTATTTTTGGAACTCGGTGATGCGCTTGATTGGATGGTTCAATCCACTGAGGAAGCGTGCCATTGTTTGTTCATCACGCTCTTCAATGTTGGCACGGATCACGTTGAGACCCATTTGTTTGAAGTACTCTTCTACGGTCTTTGTCCCTTGACTAAGCATTTGAAGCTTGTTAAAGAGGTCACGCGTGTAGTGCGAAGAAACAAAGCGGGATCTCATATGAGCCTTCATATCTTGCCAAGTTGTAATTGGAGGCTCTTCTTTTGCTTCACGAGCGAGTTGGACTTGTTCCCACCAAAGGTTGGCATAATCATCAAACTCGAGGGATGCCATGGCCATCATCTTCTCGTTGCTATAGTTGTGCATGCGGAAGATCTTGTCAACCTTGAGTTCCCACGAGAGGTATTCTTCGGGTTCATTGGAACCGGTGAACTTTGGCATGGTGAATTTGAGCTTGCCGAAAGTTTCTTATTATTTGTGGTTCCTCTATCGGCGGTTGCCATGATTTTGGTTGCCATCTTCATCATCCGAGCTCTCATGTCTTGCTTGGTGATGGTGGCGTTGCCCTTGCGGTTGTTGTGGTGCCGCATTTGGTGGTGGAACTTGGTCTTGACGATGAGCTTGGGGAGATTGCTCGTGTTGTTGGCGCGATTGAGGACGAGGAGGAGGCGCTTGGTCCTCACGACGAGCTTGGGGAGCATGCTCTTGTTATTGGCGCGGTTGATGACGATGAGCATTGTCTTGCGCAATGTGGCGAGGAGGACGGCGAGCCGCATGTGCAATGGGCTGCTCCCTTTCCTCATGATGCGGGGGAGGCTCGTCATGGTGCTCATGTTGTCGACGTTGACGTTCATGTCGATGATGACGTCTTGGTGGGTCTTTGAGTGCTTCACGTCGACGGTGATCTTGTTCGTCCAATTAGGAGGCTTCACTTGTTGTTGAAGGGATGTGTCGGTGACGATGAGATTGGGGGTCCACTTGAGGTTGTTCTTGTTGAATCACGAGTGCCCTTGGTTGTGGTTGGTTCGCTTCACGTCTTGGAGGTCTTGCGGAGAGGTCACCATCATAGCTTGACGTTGCGGCGTGTCATGGAGATGGTACCGCTTGAGAAGAGCTCATGGAGTGAAGGATGGGTCCATCTTGGTGCCTTAAAGCACGATGGCGTGAAGAGCTTGATTCACTTAAGGAGTGCCGTGACGAGCTTGAGTCGCGAGATCGCGACCTTGCTAGCCTATCAATGAGGCGTTGAAGCTTCTCATCCGTTGTCCTAAGAGCGCGACCAAGAGCTTCCTTTTGATGGCTGAGGTTGTGTTGCATGGCATGCATTTGGCCTCGGACTTCCTCGAAGCGGTTGTCGATTCTCTTGAACTCCACTCGGGTTTCGCTAAATTGTTCGTCTTGGCGCCGCTCAAGGGCGTCACAATGGTAGTTGAATTATCCTCGGACCTTCCAGTGATCCCACCTTTTCATGTATTATGTGTCTTCCTCTTGAGGTGGCGTTGGTTGGTACGACTCGACATTCCTGTCCATGATGCAAAGCCAACAAGGATTGTATATGGAGGGGAAAACATGGAGAGTTAGCCTTTTACCTTGATGCAGCGCCAGTCCAAGTGGGAGCGCTTCGTCGGGAAACCCCAAGAGCAAGGTGTGAAGCAGCACAGCAGCACGTTTTCCATCAGTAAGAAACCAAGGTTATCGAACCACTAGGAGGAAGGAAACGTCACACAGGTGTTGCAAGCAACGCGGAGACCTGCACAACACAAACTCAAGACTTTGCCCCAACGAATTAGTGAGGTTGTCAATCTCACCGGTTTGCTGTAACAAAGGATTAAACGTATGCTGTGGAAGGTAATGGTGGTTTGCAACAAGTAAACAGTAACAGTGGAAGATGTATCAATGGTAAAGATTGGATCGGGGCCCATAGTTCACTAGAGATGCTCTCCTTAAATAAACAACATGGCATGAAGGGTAAACAAATTACAACGGGGTAATTGACAGGAACTGAGCAAGGCATAACAATGCAATTACCAGTCAGAAAGATCCTATGAGGTTGATTGGGCAATACAACTATATACATAGACCGCCATCCAACTGCATCTATGACTAGAAGTCCACCTTCAGGTTATCATCCGAACCCCCTCTAGTATTAAGTTGCAAGCAACAGATAACTCCTTTAAGCAAAGTGTGTAAGGTAAACAGTCCACATGTTCCATGAACAAGAGACCGTTGTTTTCTCCCTAGTAGCAAAAACACATCTACAGCCGAAGAGATTATTGTCACTTCCCTTGGAAACTAGAGGCATGAACCCACTACCGAGCATAAATACCCCCTCTTGGAGTCACTAGCAACTACTTGGCCAAGATAACCACTAGCAATGCAGAGCATGCAAGATCACAAACAACATAGACATGATAGAATCATAAAGACAAAACCATTAATCAAACCAACATAATAATCTCAATATCCATCGGATCCCCGCAAACACAACATGCATGATTACAAATAGATTAGATCTTGATCATGAACGGAGCTCACAAGATCTAAACATGAAAGCACAAAGGAGGAGAAACAACCATCTAGCTACTACATGGATGTAACATCCCAGCATTTAGGACCTAACGAAGGGTAGATTAAGGAATATGGAATTTTGCATGCATCTATTTGTGAAAATGTGGGTAAAATTTTCGCCAAATAAAAACCTAAGTGATCAATGTTTCTTTCATACTTTGAGATTAGGTTTAGTCTTAAAGGATGGTTGTTATAAACTTTGAGATGATCTTAAGGAGTTATGTGTTTTCAAATGGATTTGAAATATTAGACTTGAGTGTTTCAATTATAATTCAAATGAATTAGATATAAGTTTTGAATCTTAATTCAATTAAGAGATAAATATTATAACTTGAATTCTATCTAAAGAAAAACAATAATGAATATAAAGTTTATTTCTTATCATGAATATATATAATCAAATTATAAAAATTATAACTTATTTGAATCATCCACATAACTTACAAAAGTAAATATATAAAGAATAGGAATATTCTTTATTATTAATAATATAATCTTTATTACAATTGAATAAAATAAAGATTACAAGAATAATAAAAGAAAATTACAAAAGAATAAGAAAATTACATTGGAATATTTACTAACTATCCTATATCTAAATCTAAACTAAATCTTCATCTTTATCTTTGTACCTGCAAAACAAAGACTAAATACAAACAAAAGAAGATTAGTGTTAGTATTATCTCTCTCAGACATGTTAGTGAAATGCACTTGAAATTTAAAAAAGGGGCAAGTTTCACCAATATGAAAGAATTCATCTTTCGTAAATTCAAAGCCAGAAGTCAAATGACAGCCAAGAGGGACAAATTCACTAGCCAGGTTAAAGTAATCTAGTAAGAGTAAGTTCAAAAATTCTGAACATATCCACAATCTCATAGCAAGCACACAGGCAGGACACACACCAGCATGCATGTGGTGTGTTGTCAAGCTCACAGAGCAACTCAATCTCACAAAACCACAAGCACAACCGTGGGAGGCACTAGTGCATCACTCCACTACACAGCACACAAGAACAGCCAGTGTAGACAGCAGCTAAACCAAGCACCATAGCTAGCAACCAAACCAACTAAGGATCAATCCAACATCACCAGGATGGTGACATAAGGAGGGGGATGGATCAGGTGGATAGCAAGATCAAGCCAGGAGCTAGGAGGAGCAGGGTCAGCTCAAGATCAAGCACAGGAATCCAGCAAAACCAGATCAAGATCATCATAACCAACTTACTACACCATCATCAGATTTTGTGGTGAGTTTCATAAAACCTTCACATGATCTAATCATCTTATTCAGAGAGAAACATGTGTTGTTTTATAAAACAAACCCTCAGAAAGCACCCAAGTGGGGTGAATCCATCATAGGGATTTTTAAAACTCTAAAGGCAAACAGCACAATACCAGGATACAACCAGAGCTCAGAGCAACATCCTTGCTCTGGTTGTCAAACTTTATTTTACCATTCAACCATACATATACCTATGATCTATTCCTAGGCACATCCCTAAAGGAAGGGTAGCACCTTAGGAACAAATCCTTAGGGTCCATAGATTGACCAAGCTCACTATCATATTTTTCCAAGCTATGATTCAATAAAGAATAGCTGGTACCACTACCAGAACTATTTAGATGAACCAATTAGATAAGATTTGAATCCCTAAGCCTCAGACCAACATCATTGGTCTTAGGGAATTCAGATAAGAGCATCTCTATTTATTTTTCAAAGCCAAGATTGTCTTAAGCATAAACTAACCAAATCCATGGTTTAGAATCAAACTTGTGTGCCATACATGATGGTGTCACAAGAACAATCCATGATGAATCAGGAAAGACAGTAAATCATCATAGATTCAGACAATCAACTAACTAATCATTTTCATGTTAGCACATGAATCATAACTAGGATATTCCTAAGATACACTTCACTGTTTGAGATCATGATGATGATCTCAAACCACATGTTAATTCCCAAGCTAACAGAACTAAGACAGTAGCTGTATCTTATCATCATCATGACCAAGAATCAAATAAACAGTGGTAATCTACTAAGTCATTGGCTTTACCAAGCATGCTTCCCAAACAACAATATCAACTGAATCAGATGCAATCTAAGCATAAAATCATCTAGTAAGCCACCAGGAACATCATCTATCATTTTAAGCAACAAGTCTCAGGCCAATAATCATTTAGCATGAATACAGATCAACCAAACATGATTCAAATCATCCAATACATGATCAATCACATAACAGGAACCCTCAATGGATAATCATCCTAAACTGGATCAGAAAATAGACAGAGAGGACACTACCAGCCTCTAGCATCAAATCAACAAGCACAAAAAGCACCAGGGGGAAGGAATCAAACTCACCGTAGGTCCTCGCTGAAGAAATTGAAGAGGAAGCAGATTGGCCGACGAACCCGCGACGACACAGGGAGCACCCAGGGGGCGCTGCAACCTGCACCAGCCACGGCGGCGGCCACAGCAGCACACGAATCCACCACACCACCACAGGCGAGACCACGACAACGGCGGCAACACTTGAACACATGCCAAACCTGAAACCCTAGGGATCAGAGAGGCATCGATCCATTGCAGGAGAGCCCCAGGATCAAATCCAATTGGATGGAACGAACGAGCATCATCGACAACCCCCTTGCACCACGGCGGCGACCAGAACAGCCGACGGCGGCGGGAATCGACGGTGGCGGCATCGCCGGCCACGGGGTCGGGGTCAGAGGAGAGGATAAGATTGAGGGAGAGAGAGAGGCAGTGAGGAGTGGGCCGAGCTGGGCCAAAACCTTCGGGGTGGTCCTTTTGTCTATAACTAAATGGGCCACTAGGGCCCAATAAGAATAATCAGCCGAGAAACAATTCCAGGCCTGTTTTAATAAAAAGGAAAAGACCAAAATGCCCCTGACCTCAATAAAATTCTAGGAAATAAAATAAAAGTCCAAAAATGATAAAAAAATAATTTTGGATTAACAAAAATCTAAATTACGCAAATAAATTAAAATATAAAATTTTAGACATTTAAATTTTATTAGGAATTTTGTAAATTATATATTCCTTATGGAATTTTACAAAATTATTGAAAGGTGATAAAATTAATTAAAATTCACTTTCATTATATATTAATATTGTAGTATTTTAAAAAAATACTAAATAAATATTTAATCACCATTTTTAATGTATAATTGATAATTCCTAAAAGAAATATTAAATCAATAAAAGTCAAATAAAAAGGAAATAAAATAAAAATAATTCAATATATGTTATAAAATATTAAAAAGTAATATTTATAAATCCTTTATTACTAAAAAGGAACTTTTTCGGTAAATGCATATAAAATTAAATAATGCATTACATTATTTGCATAATCATTTTGCTTCTTTAAATATTGTCCTTACGGGGCAATAATGATGTTTTTATAAAACTAGAAGCTCAAGGTCCAGTGCAAGCATCGGACTTCACTACCTTGCCATCACAAGGCAAGTTGATCACTTGCTCATGTCCTTTGAAGAGTCTTTATCAAAGTATTTGCAAATTGTGTGTTATCATATACGCTATAAGAGAAAGAAAATATTATTTTCACAAATAAAGAAATCATAGATATCATCCTAAGTGGTGATATAATGGAGCAATAGAACTTAGTGTCCTAATTGCAACAATGATGATCAAATAGGGACTTAATAACCCTGACATCAGTGATTCTAGCGCCATATATTACGCGTTAGCCATGAGTTTTGGAATGGGACAAAGAAGTCAGCTGTATCTTCTTCCTCTCGCATGAAGCCGGATGTGCAGGTCGTGGCTGTTATCCTCGTAGCGTGCATATTAATTGGTAATTCGTAGAGGATATGCAGCATATGGGTGGGAACCCTCATCGTCCCACGATAGTTCTGGCATCTAACGGTTTGTACAAACCATTGCCGTAATTCATTATGTGGGCATGGTGTACACCAAGGAGGCATGCAGGGTCGTGAAGGGGGCAGTGATTGGCTTGGACCAACTAATGGGCCCCACATCATGGAATTATGGACGGGAAAGTACGCCCGGTTGTGCAACAAGGAGTTGATCTCTCATGGGTAAAGTAACGCACCTCTGCAAAGTGTAAGAATTGTAACTTGTTACTCCCTATTCCGGGAAGGAGCTACGAACGTGGCAGGAAAGGAACTCCATGAAAGTTCTGGTCAACCTGTGAAGGCTAATGGTCATAGGTTTTTAGAATAAAATCAATCTTTGAAGAAAGATTTACAAAAACTCCATAGTGCCAAGGATTTATAATCTGAGGTGGTAGTTAGAGCATAAAACTTCCCACCTTGCATATAATGAACTTGTTGGGTAACGCTGTTACTCATTCTTTCCTTTGATCCCTTGCTTAGACTCTGAGGATCCCGAAGACGTGCCAATGTATGCAGCCGAATGCCAAGAAGATGTGTTCTACGAGGAACCTGATCTGTCCGGAGGAGTTGAAGGAGTGGATTACGAGATCCGCTACGGTGTTGATGAGGACGAGTCCAACTAAGTATTCCTAGTTAATAGTAACCAATGGAGCCGGGCAGCATGAACTCTATAAAATAAGCTGTTGAGCTCAACTCCTAGTCGGAGTAGCTACTTTTAAATTCCGCTGAACACTTTATATTTTGGTTTGTAAGTTGGATCTTTTGGAAGTCTCAAACTTCCGGTATTGTAATAAGAATAATGTGTGTACTTTTTTAATATGGACCCGCAATTTTTCTGTTGTACAACTCTGAGGGATGTGATATTTACGGAACGGTGTTCTGTGGATGTCATGTCAACGACTATAGTGTACTACACATGCAGTGGTATGCTGGGTCACCGCAATGGACCCATAGTCCAAGGTGGAACTACTCACGCATCATATCGGAGATAAGTCCTCCGGGATGATCTCACCTCCGGCAGGGTGCCAGGAAGAACTTCAGATCCCCCAATCTAGGGACGATGGTGGCGGCGGCTACAGAAGGTTTCGTGGATTTATGATCGGGTACTCAGGGTTTCTGCATCGGGGGCTTCTTATAGGCGAAGGGGGAGGTCGAGAAGGCAGCTAGGGCCACCAAATCCTAGCCATTGGCGGGCCCACCTGTGGCCGCGCTTGGGGGGGTGGCCCCTCTGGCCGGCCCCTCCGGCTCTTCTCTGGACTTCTTGTTCCCCACGGAAAGTAATTGACTTTGTCCTTCGTCCTGTCCAATTCCGAGAATATTTCTTTACTAACTTTTCTGAAACAAAAAATAGCAGAAAACAGGCACCTGGCACTGTTGCAACCTGTTAATAGGTTACTACCAGAAAACATGTAAAAAGCATCTCAAAGTGTGGACAAGTAAAGAAAAGTAGATACTAAACAAGCATGGAGCATCAAAAATTATAGATACGTTTCCAACATATCATACCTCACCTTGAAGATTGTATCAAACCAATTTCCACACAAGAGAGCTAAGAGCTTGCAAAGTGAAATCGCAAAGAAACTCACAAACAAGGAACTATAACTCTCAAAAGCTTTTGGTGGAAGGTTAGTATTGTGGAAAACCAAAGGACCAACCAAACAAAAAGGATAGTCAAAAGTGGATGGTCAACTCGAAATGTGACGGGAACCTACGAATACACACACACGTGGATAAAAATGGGTTAGCACGACTATGAAAGTGAGCACAAAATGTCCTAAAGAAGACTACGCTCGGTTGTCGTGCCAACTCAAGGAGATACCACAACTCGTTTGCCAAAATAGGATAAGCAATGGATTTGTGCACTTGCCTTGGCGCGTTATTTCTTTTCTCTCTTTTGCTCACAAGCTTGATACTCTCTCTGTATTGGGAGACTATGTATCTTTCTATTTTTTTTGTCTTTTTTTTATTTTTCTCTCCCTTTCTATACTACTAAGTGAACTTTTGTCTTTGCTTCTACACACTCACTTTCCAAGGACAAGTGCACAATGCTTAGTAAAACACAAAATGAGTTGCTCTCATAGGATAGGTACACACAAAGAAAGATATGGCTACAAGGTTTGACACAAGTTATACCTTAGTTTTTGATGATGAGCTTGTGTCGATGGAGAGGGTAGGAGTTTGAGGTCCGTGGTGTCGAAGAGCGCGGGCAATGTTGTGGAAGCTATCTGTTAATTGGTGACACGCACATGGAACACAAACAACAAGTGGACAAATTAGCCAATGCAGAATAAGAGGCAGAAGTCAAAACTGGCGTTCAGGGCCGGAGACTCCGGTCTGGACCGAAGACCCCGGTCTGGGGCCGGAGACTCTGGTGCGGGGAGAACGGCTCTTGTTCTTGAGCGTAAATCCACGCCAAGAGTCCTCAAATCCGCGAAAATTTGGCCAAAATTAGGCTGGGAAACGCAGGAAAAAGCTGGACCAACACCTTAGACAAGATTTGGTCGGATCAAAACCACAAATAACACTCCAAAACGAGACATCGATCCAACGGAAAATTGGGGCTCTTCTTTGGGGAATTTTTGAATTTTTGGTGGATAGAAGAAAAATTGAGGGAAAATTCATGATCAACCTTGCTCTTGATACCAATATGTTATGGGTGCCCTTTGGGGTGGCCCGATATTTCACGAATCCCATGGAAATCAAGGAGGAAAGAGAGTGGGAGGAGGAGGGGATGAAATCCACGAACACACACACGCGAAGAACTCGATGAAAACACACACACACACGAAAACACAATACAAGCCGATAGCTCATGCCGGTAGCAACCGGTCCAACACAATCCTTAGGATCGGTGTTGGGCAAGACACTCTCCCACGGCCAACAACGGGGGTGAGATGCTTGATGAGATCTTGACTACTTGGGGACGAGACACCGAGATCCCAAGGACTTGTACAACTTGAACGCACGAGGAAAAATCCAAGAGGAGGGGGGATAATTGGTGCTCCTTGTCAAGGAGCATGAGACAAGTAATTGATAAATCCTCAAAGGGTGTCTTCAACTACAATTATCCAAGTCTAGGGTTTACAATAGAAGGGTGGGGCTATATATAGGCCAGCCACATAAACAGGGGTAATTTGAGGATAAAACTGGAAGTTGGGGCGAATCTGGGGGTTACATGGGCCAGGCCCAAAAGTCCTTAACACGCCAGTTGTCGCACATGCCGGAGACTCCGGTCAATATCCGGACTCGTCTCCGGAGGGGCCTTCTGACTGTCCTCGGGTCGAGACCTGGGGCCGGACCGAGGGTCGGTTCAGAGACTTCGGTGTGCAGGACCGGAAACTCTGGTCTGAACCGGAGATTCCAGTGTGCAGCGCTCCAGTAGCGGCTTCTCCTGGTTCCTCTTCCTTGGGGGCTTGGTGAGGTACTGTTGCTTCATAACTAAGAATGCATAGCATAGTTGCATGAAGTAGCAAGCCATCCAAAGGTGTATCAAAGTCACATGAGGAAAGGAGCGAATTAACCTTAGCTTGTAGGAGTTTGGCTCGGGCGCGAGTCATTGGTCCACTTGTGGGACTAGCTGGTGTAGATGGAGGGGCGTCCATAGGACGGGCTGCATCAGTGTCTTTGTCTTCTCTATTTTCGGTTATTTATATCCTTGCTTTACTTTTTGTTTCTTGTATCTGGCTTGTTGTGTCGCATCATGTAGGATTGTTCATCTATTTGTTTCTTAGGTTCATTTTATTTATCTGCAAATATCCCGAAAACAAATTTGTAGTCGCCTATTCATCCACTCTAAGCGCCATCTTTGATCCTTCGCTACCCACTTCGTAATCTGCCAAATATATTTGGTAGTTGGTTATGGAGTATTCATAAGATTTTTTTTCTCACATCCTGATGGGGACAATGGTCTTGTGTTGGGCCATTTAGCTATGCATGAACGTCATTTTGTGTGATAAAAATAAGATTTCTTCTCCATTGATGGCTAGAAAGTCATGTACACATTGTCCCATAGGTGATCTTGCTCCAACTCCAGAAAAGAAAGCAGGTCTTTACAATGGAATGCACCTAGTTAGCGCGATAAACCAAGGAGGTCTTCATTCAGATAAATGACGATTTAGTCTTTGAATTGGTCCTCTAGCACCTTAATGAATTTTTTGTTCTCATTCAAACTCCTTTTCATTTGTAGTTCAGATGGTGAATGCTACTGGGTTGTTTACATTAATTTATCATGTTGAGCGTAAACTCTTTATGGATTTTATCGTCGTGATATGCTGTTTGGATAAAGCTCTCTTTATTAAAAATCCAATATTGTGGGATCTTTTTTCAATTGATACCATGATATATTTATAGTTGTGAATGATAAATGATAAAGATATATAATCTAACTCCAATAATTATAAAATAAAGTTAAAAATAATCAGATTTTCTGAGGTCTTCAAACCTTTTCCTCTACCATTATACAAAATATTTTTTTAGGGAAGCATCAGGATGCTATCCTGCTGCGAGCTTTAAAAGCTTAGTAAACAGATTTAGGGGCTGTTTGGATAGCAGCCGGAAGCTGCCCTACCAATTTTTTGGCGTTGACTACCAGCGTAAACGTATGTTTAGATGGACGCCAATATTTTGGATCTAGCCAGTATTTTGGTCACCGCGTTCATTTTTTATGCCAAGTTGTTGGCGAGCCGGCGGCAGCGAAAACCTGCGCCAAATAATTGGCGAGCCCCGGTTTGGTAGGGCATGTGTGGGCGTAATCCAAAAAGACCCTTACATCGTTTGCTAAAACATCAACAATAAAATTTGGCGGATTCTCGGGCCAATCGCGGACAGATAAGCAAAGCAAATATTACACTGTCGCCAAAAAAGGAAAAAAATATTAGAGCATCTACACTAGCATTTCTAAAAGGGCCCCCCATGACTTTTTTATCTGACGGCGAAAATTCACCTAGGCACGTTCCCAAGTGTCCAGTTTTCTCCGGATTCGGCCAAAATTACATTTGGGATTCCCAGGCCGAACCCGGGGCGTTGGGAATCATCTGGAAACGCCAGATGAAGCGAGAAAACGGGTGGGACACGGCTGTCGGCGACACATGGCTGAGCTCCCGCCTTTTTTCCATTCCCTGCCACAACTCCCGGCAGTTCCCCAAGCTCCCGCCCACCATGATGCCCAAGGTCGTCAAACCCCGCACCACAATCGGTGAACCAAAGGAGAAGAAGTCGAGGAAGCCAAGAAAGGAGACGTCGAAGCCAGACGACTAGACATGCGTACTTGGGTGAAGGATTGTCGGCGAAGAAGGATCAAAACAGAGAGCCGGAGGGAGAGGACGGTGAAGTCGAAGAAGGCGCATGCGATCATGGAGGCGAAATTGGCGTCCGAGCGTGCCGCCCGTATGGCTTATGCGTGTTGAACGCCCAGTTGGGAAACCCCAAGAGCAAGGTATGATGCAACACAGCAGCAAGTTTTCCCTCAGTAAGAAACCGAGATTATCGAACCAATAGGAGGAAGGAAACGCCTCAAAGGTGTTGCAAGCAACGTGAAAACCTGCACAACACAAACTCAAGACTTTGCCCCAACTAATAGTAAGGTTGTCAATCTCACCGGTTGCTATAACAAATGATTAACTGAATGGTGTGGAAGGCGGTGATGGTTTGCAGCAAGTAAACAGTAACAGTGAAAGATGTATCAGTGGTAAAGATTGGAACGGGGTCCATAGTTCACTATAGGTGCTCTCCTTAGATAAACAAACATGACATGCTGGGTAAATAAATTACAGTAGGGCAATTGACAGGAGTGAGCAAGGCATAACAATGCAATACTAGACAAAAAGATCCTATGAGATTCAATTGGGAAATACAACAATATACATATACCGCCATCCAACTGCATCTATGACTAGAAGTCCACCTTCAGGTTATCATCCGAACCCCCTCCAGTATTAAGTTGCAAGCAACAGACAACTGCTTTAAGCAAAGTGTGTAAGGTAAACAATTCACTTGTTCCATGAACAAGAGACCGTTGTTTTCTCCCTAGTGGCAACAACACATCTACAACCTTAGAGATTTTTGTCACTTCCCTTAGATTAAATAGAGGCATGAACCCACAATCGAGCATAAATACCCCCTCTTGGAGTCAATAGCAACTACTTGGCCAAGGTAGCTACTAACAATGGAGAGCATGCAAAATCACAAACAACACAGACATGATAGAATCAAATAGACAAAACCATTAATCAATCTGACATAGTAATCTCAATATCCGTCGGATCCCCGCAAACACAACATGCATGATTACAAATAGATTAGATCTTGATCATGAACGGAGCTCACAAGATCTATACATGAAAGAACAAAGGAGGAGATACAACCATCTAGCTACTACATGGACCCGTAGTCCAAGGTGGAACTACTCACGCTTCATACCGGAGGCTGGCATGATGAAGAAGAAGAAGGCCTCCGGTATGATATACCCTCCGGCAGGGTGCCAAGAAGAACTTCAGAACCCCCCCCCCCCCCCCCGATATAGGGACGATGGTGGCGGCTGAAGGGAATATGCCCTGAGAGGCAATAGTAAAGTGTTTATTATGTGTATTCCAAGTATATGATAGATGTTTATTTTGCATGCTATAATTGCATTAATACAGAAACATTAATACATGTGTGTTTAATAAACAAACAGAAAGTTCCTAGTTATGCCTCTCTCATAAACTAGCTTGTTGATTAACAAGATGATCAAGGTTTACTGATCATGGACATTGGATGTTGTTAATAACGGGATCACAACATTAGTGTAATGGTGTGATGAACATTCATCCGAAGTATAGCATTACGATCAAAGTCAATGAGTTTATATTGCTATAACAACTTAAGAAGTGATCCTAATCCTTAGACCATGAGATCATGTCAAGCACTAACACCGGAAGAGTTTCTTGATAACATCAAACGTCACACCGCAACAGGGTGATTATAAAGATGGATTCAGAACTAGTAAAGTGTTATGTTGAGGCTCATGGATCGAGAGTGGCATTTTTTCATCCCGATGACGGATAGATATACTCTGGGCCTCTCGGTGATATCACATTGATTAGCTTGCAAGCAAGTGATTTGATCACTAGAATGTTATATCATGGGAACGAGAAAAGAGTGCATGTCGGTAAAGAGATCAAACTAGGTATGGAGATACCGATGATCGAATCTCGGACATGTAATATATCGTGAAACAAAGGGATTAAGATACTAGCGTAAAAGGTTTCGACGATCACAAGAAAGTCATCGTTGAATGTGTGGGAGTCAGTATGGGTCTCCAGATCCCGCTTCTGATTATTGATCTGAGAGGGGTCTCGATCATGTCCGCATTATTCACGAACCGTAGGGTGACACACTTAAGAGACACCGACATCCAATTGGAGCAAAAGTTTCATGCCGAAAGAATAAACAAGCGTAGGAATTTATTTCACTATATACCGAAATAGGTTTTCGGGTGAAATTGCATAAAGTGGTTATGCATGTGAAATAGAATTCTAGCAAGGGGTTATTTGTGAATGTTTGTCATTAAAGTAATTGACAAAATTCTGAATAAAATAAAAGAGTTTTATTTAATGAGAGTTTGCATTAAATTTGGTGGAAATTTAATGGGAATTTGAGTGGACTTTTGAGTGGAGGAATTTAAAGGGCATTTTGTGTGGCATCCCGCAAAACCACTACTAGAAAATCGCTTGGTATTTTGTTTTGTGCATCATAAGGACACCATCATGCATATTATTTTTACTTGAAACTATGTTGCGAAAGACTATTGTTTTCTGAAACTAGCCCTCCTTCTATTTCAAATTAAACCCCCGGATGTTTCCGGATATTTTGTTTGTCTAATATTAATTAAAAATCATTCACTAAAATTAAAATAAACAATATTTCTTTTAAAATAAAACTGTTTTGATCGGGGGAGGCAGCCCGTCCCGAAAAGCCAGGCCGCCTACCACCCCGATCGGCCCAACCCAATCTCACCAAACCCTAATCTATTCCTACCCAATCCTAGTCTACCCAAACCCCCTCCACCTCACCCCACCCAATAGTCTGCCGCCACCTCACCCCTCTCTTCCCCTCTAACCTATCCTATGCCGCCACCTCACCAACCCCACCCCACTCCCTCTCTCACCCCAACCGACCCAGCACACACACACCACACACAGCACGCACACCACGCGGCCACCCCCTGGACCCGACCCCTGCGGCCCCACCTCCCACCTGCCCCGCTCCCTCTCACGACCACCACCCACCCCGCGTCGTCCCACCTCTCTCTTCCTCCCCCGCTTCTCTCTCTCATCCGCCCGCCGGCGACCATCCTCCCCGTCGCCCGCCACCTCGCTTCTCCGCCGCCGTCCTGCCCGCGACCCCGCCTCCTCACCGGCGTCCAGGCCGCCGCCCTCTGCGCCCCTCCTCCCCGTGCGTACGCTCTACGCCGTCCTCCGCCCCGACCCCCTTTTCCTCCCTCCGCCGCCGTCGCCAGCGGCCAACCAAGCACCATCGTCGGCCACGCTCGTATCCCCTCCGCTTCGAGCTCCCCGTCGGCCGCCTCTTCTCCCTCTCCTTCGCGCCCTCTTCCCCTTCCTCGACGATGCCGACCCTCTCCTCCCGCCTCAGGCCCTCGCCTCCACCCCCTCCGGCCGTCGCCCCGGAGCCGAGCGCCTCCGCCCTTCGGCAGCCCGGCCCCCGCCCGCCTCTGCTCCGGCGTCGGCGCTCGCCGCCTCCCTCCACCTGTTCCTCTCGCGCCGCCGCTCGAGCCGTAGAGCTCGCCGTCGCCTAGCCACCACGCGCCCACGCATCCGCCTCGCCAGCAAGCTCGCCGGACCACCGCCCTCCTCCGCTCCGGTCCGCACCGCCGCCCGGCCACGGCCTCGTCTGCGCCGCCTCTACCACCCTGGCTCCGCCCTCGGCCTCCGCGTACCGCCCATCCCCGCGTGCTCGTGACCGCCGTTTTCCGCCCGCCCGGCGCCCTCTGTCCGCTGCTCGCCAAGACCGACGCCCCTGCAACCTCTTGTCGCGTTGCCCTCTGCGCGCCGCAGAGCTCCGCCGTCCTCCGTCTGCCCTCTAGCGCGAGTGAGCCAAGGGGGGCAGCACGTCTATGTCCATGCGTGTATGTATTAAGTGCTTGTGTGTTGTACCAAGTCAACGTCCGAACCCATGGTTACAGTACCCGTACTCTGTCTCTAGCTCGTCAACGCCATCTACACCGAGGCTGTGTGCATCCGAACACCATAGTGACAACCCAAGTCCGTCTTCAACCACCGGCGTCGAATTTCGAGAACTTTGCCCTGGGACTCCAAGATCTCCGTCTAGCCGTGTGTGCCGCAAGATGCCAAGATCTTCTCATCGACAAGACCGACACGAGTCGAGACCCGGGGAACTATGCAAGACCACGGCGCCGGACCCGAAAACCGCACCTCGACACGCCAAGTTCGCCGAGACCCTGTACCCGTGGGCCTTCGACACGGAGCATCGAGGATGCCTTCATGGGACGCCAAGACACCCGTCGAACCCCGAAGACCATCGGTCAAGTTCACCACCGACAAAAGACGGACGACAAGTTCTACTTCTCGGGCACCGAGCGTCAAGATCGCCTTCACGGGAAAACCGCGAGACATCCTTCCCGGGATTTGAAGACCGAACCCTCGGCATGCCAAGATCTTCTCCTCGGAACACCATGATCTCCTTCGCAGATCCGAAGACCCTAAACCCCGGAGTCCGAACCTCGTTCCCCGTCGAACCCTGAGACCGAACCCCGAACCCCCAGAACCAAGATCTCCCGAGCCCAGATGTGTGATCCCCTTTCCGAGCCCTATTTTTTTATAAATTGTAATATAAACTCATGCATATTAAAATTGCCATGCTTGCATACATACTTGTGTGGTTTGGGGGCCTTACGCCGATTCATCTCATAATTAAATATGGGGCCCATATGCGGGCAAATCTAGTCTTATATTAGTCCCATTTAAATTTGTGCATCGAACCAGTACTATCTTTTGCCATGTTCAGACAACATTTAAATTGCGGGGTAGCTAAATAACATGAACCACCTAAATAAATGTCGGGACCCCGGTTCCGCTTAATATAATCTAATTGCATCGCATCTTTGTGTAACTACCTCGGTGAATTACGCTCCTAGTTACAAGCCTGGATGAGCGGTAGTGGTTGAAATAGTACGGTGGGGCCCTAAAAGCCACTCACGGGTAGACCTTTCGGCCGTCCCAACCACTTCCATCTCATCGGGACCTGTACGGGCGGCGTAATCGGCAGGCGAAGGGATCAACTACATACACAAGTGGGTATGTATGCAAGCCACCATACAAGAGTACATCAGAGCCATACCATCTAGAAAGAAAGGAAATATAGCAACGCCATACGGCAAGATTCAAATGACCTAGATAGATCTAATATTTTAGGATACTTCCTCATACAGCACACATCAGAGTATCATGCGGAAGCGGCAAACAAAGTCCGAGTACGGATAAGAAGCAAATCGGCATAAGATTCCATAGAAATAAGCACATCCCAACCATAGATCTCACGGATCCCCGTGCCCGGAATCTCTACACCGAACGATCGTTGCCCACATCATCAGCCTCTTCCACCCAGTATCCGTCCTGCGAGGGTACCTGTTCATCTGAACCAATAATTTATCGTGTGAGACCCTAAGGGTACTCAGCAAGTCTTAATGCCTCTAAAGGGGACACAACCTGGGGTGACGCAATTGCAGCGAAAGATAAACCCTAGCAGTTCTACAGATAAACGCTAACCATCCGCCTAACCAATGATAGACGGATGTCCGTGAATTAACGACAGCAGTTATAACAGTAATTTCATCAGATCCATCCTCCTCCCCGCTTACCGACGAGGAAGCGGACGAACAACCCCCCATCCGTTGGCAATTTTATTAACCATTCCATGAGTGTTTCACTATTTACTAGTCAATTACTTAGTCAAATTAAAGGCGGTACTTTAGTTATGCTTGTCTATGGTCGAGAAACTGTGCTCCAAGTCGTCCATAACCGCGGACACGGCTTTCAGAAAGTTTTACCCTGCAGGGGTGCACAAATAGCAACACACACTCGATCAACCTCGGAAAAACCAAATCAAAATCCAATGAGGCCTTCACGACAAAGCAATTACAAGATTCAGAAATATTTCAGGGGGCCACCCCATTGAGTACACCCGCAACGAAGCTAGCTGACTCCGAGACGGACTCAAGGTTTGCGTCAGTGGCTGTAAACGACAGCAAATCCCCAAACGGGGACTGTCGATACCGCGAAAACACTCCGCTTCCAAAACAGTACAGCGTGCTCCTCACACAATCGTAAATAAAGCAGTAAAGCATGGCATAGGTACAGGATAGTAAATAAAACCTCAAACTAGTTGTGGCCCCAAGAAATAAGACGGAATCAAGCTCTGGCTCAGGGGGGTCCCATATACCTCCCGGATGTGGATAGCGCGATCAATCTTGGAACAGGAATCAAGTACTCGGGGTCTTACGGGACACAAGTGAGCAGGAAAAACCAAATAGCAGATGTTGCTCACCGGTGCCACTTTCATTAGTTCTCCCATTACTACTCAGATTAAGTTGTTTAGGTACCTCGTTATCCATCAGACTCTCACAAACCCTACACATGCTGTCCTACGACTCGCATGGCCCAAACAACTCCTGTAGTAATGGCTCATGGGATGGAGGAACAAGCTCGGTGGGGTTTAAAGTAAAGGCTATGCAATACTTGGGATTCAATTTAATGCAATTCGCGACTCAATGATGCAAGAATAAGATAGAGGCAATAGGTACTGTATGTATGCGAGCATGTGGTAGTGCTTGCCTGGCAACTCAGTTGAAGCGAGAGACGGATCTGGGTAGTGCTCCTGGTTCTCTTGATATATCCCCTACTCAGCGTCTATTCGAAAGAAGAACCAAACAAGCAAGGGCCAACATAAATAAAATGCACAAGCATAGGAATAAAATGCGTCAAGCAAACAATCATGCCATGATGAATGATGCACAAGTTGCATGGCCATAAAAGTAGCATGGCATGGGTGAGGTGTGGAAGACAAGAAATAACATTTTAATGGGGTTCTGGATCACATTTGTTGCCATAATAGTTGCTGTACACTATATATTTATATGATGCATGCTGCAATTGCAGTCAAGGATAGCATAAACAGAAAGGTCTCGTCGAGCTGATCATTTTAGACATATCATTTGTTAAATTTGGAATTATAAATCAAAAGTTATTAATTATTTAAGTTCTAGTGGCATTTGTGGTAATTTAATTCAACTTGGAATTTTAAATGTGCAAAAGGCAATTTGAATGGCATATTTGAAATCTTCACATTTTTTGGTTCAGAAACATATAACATTTGTTTAATTTGGTAGTTTTAAAATTATTAAAAACTGATTGAATTTGAATTTAAAACAATTTGTAAAGTATATATAAAAAAAACAGTGACACTTTTGTCACCCAGAACAGACCCAGCCACAGTCTCTGGCGAGTGGGCCTGATGCTGACTGGGCACCCACGTGGTCAGAAGAGGGGAGAGGTACCGCGGGTTGAGGGTGGAGAAGCTGGGGTGCCTTTCTGCAAAAAGGCCACGGTCACTGACTGGTGGCCCTGGTAGGACTGCGGGTTGAGGGAGATAAAAGGGCAGGGGGGTATTCGCTAATCGAACACGCGTGCGTGGGGAGGACTGCGGGTTGTTTCCAGGAAAACACGGGAGCCTTTTTAGAAAAGGCCACCGTCGCTGTCTGGTGGGGCTAACTGGACCGCGGAATTAGGAAAAAGGGTGGGGGAGGGGGTCTGTGCAAAAGAGCCAAGGCCCACTGTTGTTCTTCCTGGCCCTGCTTCTGACGCGCGCGGCGCGTGGCGTGGTGAGGCTGGCCTCGAACTCGCGACGCGGGCACGCGCTGGAGGGCGGAGCCACTGCGCTAGGACGTGGTTGACGTGCTGCAGGGGTAGCGCGGCTAGGTAGGCTCTGGTGAGGTGCGGGAGGGTGCAGGCGCGAGCGTCCGGCGGTGCACCGACGGTGTTCGCCGGCCGGAGCGGCGCAACCAGGAAACTAGCAGAGAGGCGAGGTTGTCTAGGAGGTTAGGGGGCTCACCGCGAGTGTGCCGGGTGGTCGGTGCGGGCAGGGGCGCCGACGATCGGCGGCGAGGCTGACGGCGGCCGGAGCTAGGGTTTGTCGGGGCGGCGTCGGCCTGGGGACGTCTGGGCCTGCTCCTCCTCGCGGGTCGTACGGGGCTGCTGCAGGGGAGCCGGCTTGTGAACCTTGACCACCCCCTCGACGAGCTGGCCGGCCGGAGCGTCGTGGACGGCGAGGTACTGGCGTTGGGCGGCGTCGGTCTGCTGGTGGCCGTGGAGGAGGAAGGAGGAGGGAAGGCTGGCTCAGCCAGATCTGGGCGAGGCCAGAGAGGCGAGAGAGGACAGATAGGGACGGAGGGGAGAGGCTGGGTGCCTTGGGGAGGTGGTGGCCGAAAGGTGGCTCGGTCACCCTCCTCTTCACGTGCGCGGGCAGGGGCAGGTCCAGGGCAGGGAGGCAGGCACGGGGTAGGCTAGGCTCGGGTGGGACCGGCTTGCAGAGAGAGAGAGGAACCGAGGAGGGGTGGCTCGGTTAGAGAGAGCTAGGGTTGGGGTAGATGGTAGGCTAGAGAGGAGAGAAAAGAAGGGGTGTACTTAGGGTTTGGTTTAGATTAGGTGTAGATTAGGGTTTAGCTAGGATGGGGTAAGGGGGGTATGGTGATGATGGAGTGGGTTTAACTAGAGGGGGAGATAGAGGGAAAGAGAGGTACCCATGTTGAACACATAACAAAGGCATCACATGGTCAAGCACAAGGTGAGGAGGGAGGTTAAAGCGAGGGGTAGGGGGGTTAGAGAGAGGGGGTGGATGGGGTGAGATCATGGTGCCTACATGCATTAAACAAGACCAAGCAAGATCAAGAACAAGGTCCACAAAAACAAGCAAAAGGAAGAAAACAAAACAAGGGTGATGGTTGCATGGCCCATGCAAAATATTTAATGCCTTGTTCATTTTGTGAAAACAAGATGATTTACATGGCATCATTCTTATGCACTCCAAAAATATGGAGTAAGGCCTAAGCAAAGATTATAAGTGGAATCCACCCAACCCACATGAGCTAGAAGTAAAACCCATAAATGCCAAGCTCATATTTAGTTGGATGGTGGAATTACAAGGTGGTGAAAGAAAGGTGGTGGAGTTAAAAAGAGATATGCCCCCAAATCAACTTGGGCATTTAACAATATATCAAGAACCAAATACAATATCAAGAGGCAACTACAATTAATAATGCACATGAGATAAGAACCAGACAAGAAGGGGTTTTATATGATGCTCAAATGCAAGGTGGCATGATGACATGAGCATGATAGGATGATGATGCAGCAATTATATGTAGGAAGTGGTCCTTTTATTACTAGAACAGGTAGCATTACAGGTGTTAGACAACTGGGATGCTACACTTTGCCATGTCATACATCATACATGCATCATGCCCGATTTTCTACCGTAGTATTAAATAGTGCATCCGGTGTTTATTCTAGTGTTTTGCTTCTTCGCGGATAAGGCCGTTGAGTTGATGTGAGCTTCGCCCCGATCTTCGGATGAACCTTCGACAATGTTTTCAGGCGAGCATCTCCCCCTTTCTACCTATCTTACTTTTATAGTATTTATTCCCTCCTGTTGATCTATTGCTATCTGTGTTGCGATGCTCTAGTTTTCGTACCCGTGATATCCCTTGCAGCCTTATATTGCCTTGGACACCTCCTATTACCCGTTGTTTGGTAGATAGTTGGACTTGCGCGTCATAGTCGCTTGCTCAAGTGCTGTTGCGTGTCGTCAACTACCACAGTTGTTGGAATATTGCCGTGTGTTTATTGTTGGAGATGATCACGACTTTAATTACTATTTAACAACTAAAATTGAAGTAGGTAAGCAGAGGCACATGTGGGAAATAGATGTTATTTGGTTGTTAACCGTCCACTTGTGTCCCGTAGGACCCCGAGTACTTGATACCTGTTCCTTGAATATTCGCGCTATCCACATCCGGGAGGATTATGGGACCCCCCCTGAGCCAGAGCTTGATTCATTCTTATTTCTTGGGGCCACAAACTAGTTTGAGGTTTTATTTACTATCTGTACTTATGCCATGCTTTACTGCTTTATTTACGATTGTGCGAGGAGCACCTGTACTGTTTAGGTAAGCGCAGTGTTTTCGCGGTATCGACAAGCCCAGTTTTGGGTTCCCAGTCGTTTACAGCCATTGACGCAAACCTTGAGTCCGTCTCGGAGTCAGCTAACTTCGTTGCGTGTGTACTCAATGGGGTGGCCCCCTGAAATATTTCTGAATCTTGTGATTGCTTTGTCGTGAAAGCCTCGTTGGGTTTTGATTTGGTTTTTCCGAGGTTGATCGAGTGTGTGTTGCTATTTGTGCACCCCTGCAGGGTAAAAATTTCTGAAAGCCGTGTCCGCGGTTATGGACGACTTGGAGCATAGTATCTCGATCATAGACAACTATAACTAAAGTAGTGCTATAATTTTGACTTTATAATGACTAGTAATCAGCTTCACTACGATGGAATGGCTAAATAAAACTGCCAACAATTGCTTGTTTGGGTTGTCGCTTGCGACCATTGTATCTGACTAGTAAGTATTGCAACTACAACGGAATGGCTAAATAAAAGTACCAACAACTGCTGGGTTTTGGGTTCTCTCATGCTAATTGTATTTGACTAGTAAGTGCCGCAACTACAACAGAATGGTTAACTAAAATTGCCCACTGCTTATTATATCAGGATGACTATCTATACCTGACTAGTAAGTGCTGCAACGATAACTGAATAAATAAAACTGCCAACAGTGTGAGTTCCTTGGTTGACTTCCTCGTTTGGTCTCGAGGGGGAAACACCAGGATGGGTTTGTCTGATGGTAGAATCAGGTTGGCTCCGAATAGGTCTTTCTTCCCCCTCTCTGATAGCCGCCAGATGCATCGAGTCTCTATAGGTTGTTTAGTGCATGATGCGCTGCCGCTCAGTCCACCATACCTATGTAGGCGAGGACCGCCGAATTCTAGCCTCGCCGTGTACTGGCCTCAGTACTGACCGCTCTCTCTTTTTCCTTGCCCTTTGTCGGCACCCCTTTTGTTTAAGCAGGTTTTGAGATCGACGTCGTTAGCAGGGTTACCCTTCCGGCTTGGCCTGGGCAGGGTTATGGACGCCATTGGTTATTCTTCAGGGCTCTTAGCCCCATTTGCATCTTGTCCGTAGTCGGCTGCTCTATCATTTTTAAGGTGATTTGGATCTTTGTATATTATATCTGTATTCTTGACTCATTGAGTCGCTGTTGTATATATATCTGTTCTGTGGGTCCCATCGAGGACTGTTGTGTAATGTTATTACTTTGTTTTCCACCCGCACGCAAGTGCCTGGTGGGCACCTTTGAATCGTTTCTATGCGGGTTTGGCGGGAAGCGCTGAAACTTGCATAGGGCCGATTCTGAGGGTGTTACAGAGTGGTATCAGAGCTCAGCAGTTGCGATACCCCACAAGTCCAGCCTGTAGGATAACCTAGCTAACGGCCGAAGTAGAGTGTCAAAACTATTTTTGCAAAATCGGTTGGATAGTTCTGATTAGGTCTGATTTTACTCCTCACCCCTCTGCTGCTCCCCTCTCACCTCTGCGTGTTTTGAATCCGCTCTCTTCTCTCTCTTCGAGTCCAGGATTTCTCGTGGTTGGGTTCCGTCGTACCTTCAGGGTTTCGCTTCCTCCTTTGATAATGAAGGGTTTCGCGGCATAGTAAATCAAAATTTTCTACGGATGCGAATAAAGGGAAAGCCAAGATCTAATCTAGGAGATGCAATCAACGAGAGAGATTGGATTAGATCTTCATACCCTTGAAGATTCGCACAGCGGAACGTTCGTTGGAACGTGGGTGATGTAGTCGTACTCGCTTCTCCTCCTCGCGATCCGATCCGATCTAGCACCACAAGTGGCGGTGCCTCCGTGAGATGCACACGTGCAGCACCTCGACGTCTCCTCCTTCCTCGGACCAGCAAGTATGGTGGAGAGATAGATTGGATCTACAACACGACGGCGTGGTGTATATGGTGGAGAATTTCTGCAGCAGGGCTTCGCCTACAAACAGTCGGGAGGGAGAGAGAGCTAGCAAGGCGGCTAGGGTTTGGAGGAGAGGTGTGTGGGGTTGGTGCGCCCCCACCCCTCTTTATATAGAGGGGGGGCGCAGCCCTAGCCCCTCCCCCAAGCCCAAAGGATAAGGAGTGGGGGGCAAGGACTCTCCCCTCTTCTAGAAACCCTATCTCTAGTTTGAACGATTTAAACTCTCTAGGATCGGCTGGGCCCTATGGGGCCTTGTGCCCCTGGCCCAATGCGGCCAGGACACTCCCTCATAGGCCCATGCCCCCTCCCGGAAGGTGGGGCCACGTTGGTCCCCTTCCGGAAGGTTCTAGAAGCTTCCGGTACAATACCGATTAACCCGGAACAATTCCGAACTCCAAAAACTGCACTGCCTTATATGAATCTTATTCTCCGGACCATTCCGGAACCTCTCGTGATGTCCCGGATCCCATCCAAGACTCCGAACAAAAATTCATAAACCAATTATCCAATCTATCTTAGCGTCGAGACACGTTAAGTGTGTGACCCTGCGGGTTCGAGAATATGCAGACATGATCTTCTATCAATAATCAACAGCGGGGTCTGGGCACCCATATTGACTCCCACACATTCATCGATGATCATATCGGATGAACCAAGATGCCAGGATTCAATCAATCCCATATATATTCCCTTCGTCTCGCGATATTTTACTTGCCCGAGAGTCGATCGTCGGTACCGTCATACCTAGTTCAATCTCGTTCACAGCAAGTACTTTACTCGTTCCGTAATCCGATATCACTTTGTGATTAACTCCTTAACCACATGCTTGCAAGCGGTGTTGATATCTATTACCGAGTGGGCCTGAAGTATATCTCTCCGACTTGGGAGGGACAAATCCCATCTCGATACATACAACCCAACAGATACTTTCCGATCACCTGAGAGACACCTTTATGATCACCCTCTCATAGGATGACGTTTGATGACCTCAAAGCTTTCTTCCGATACCAGGGAGTTGTATTATCTCATGGTCTAAGGAATACAATATTTGACATAGGAAAAGCTTCGCAAAGATGAACACGATGATACGATCTAATTGCTTCGCTTAGTTTGGGTTTGTCCATCATATCATTCTCCAATGAAATGATCTCATTATCAATTGACAACTCATGTCTATGGTTAGGAAACCTTAACCATCATTGGTCAATGAGCTAGTCCTTAGAGGCGTACCAGGGACACGGTGTTGTTCACAAACCACACAAGTATTAATGTTTCCGCTTAATACAATTCTAGCATGGAATATAAACTTTATCATGAACAAGAATTATAATAATAACATCTTTATTATTGCCTCTAGAGCATAATTCCAACAGTCTCCCACTTGCACTAGAGTCAATAATCTAGTTTACATCTGGCAACAATCTCACACCCATGGCACTGAGGTGCTGATCATGTTTTACACGTGGAAGAGGTTTAGTCAATGGATCTGCGACATTCAGATCCGTCTGTACTTTGCTAATCTTCAGATCTCCATCTGCTATATAATCTCGGATTATATGAAACTTGCGGTTGATATGCTTGGTCTTTGGATGATATCTTGTGTAACACCCTCAGAATCGGCCCTATGCAAGTTTTAGCGAAACCCGCCAAACCCGCATAGAAACGATTCGAAGGTGCCCACCAGGCACTTGCGTGCGGGTGGAAAACGAAGTAATAACATTACACAACAGTCCTCGATGGGACCCACAGAACAGATATATATACAACAGCGACTCAAAGAGTCAAGAATACATATATTATATACAAAGATCCAAATCACCTTAAAAATGACAGAGCATCCGACTACGGACAAGATGCAAATGGGGCTAAGAGCCCTGAAGAATAACCAATGGCGTCCATAACCCTGCCCAGGCCAAGCCGGAAGGGTAACCCTGCTAACGACGTCGATCTCAAAACCTGCTTAAACAAAAGGGGTGCCGACAAAAGGGCAAAGGAAAAAGAAGGAGCGTCAGTACTGAGGCCAGTACACGGCGAGGCTAGAATTCGGCGGTCCTCGCCTACATAGGTATGGTGGACTGAAGCGGCAGCGGCAGCAAGCACTAAACAACCTATAGAGACTCGATACACCTGGCGGCTATCAGAGAGGGGTGAGAAAGACCTATTCGGATCCAACCTGATACTATCATCAATCAAACCCATCCTGGCGTTTCCACTCGAGACCAAACGAGGAAGTCAACCGAGGAACTCACACAGTTGGCAGTTTTACTTATTCAGTTATCGTTGCAGCAATTACTAGTCAGGTTTAGATAATCATCCTGATAAAGTAAGCAGTGGGCACTTTTAGTTAACCATTCCATGATAGTTGCAACTCTTACTAGTCAGACACAATTAGCACGAGATAACCCCAAAACCCAGCAGTTGTTGGTACTTTTAGGTAGCCATTCCGTTGTAGTGAAGCTGATTACTAATCATATCGGATACAAGTCCATTTATAACAGTAAACTTTAGTTATAGTTGTCTATGATCAAGCACTGTGCTCCAAGTCGTCCATAACCGCGGACACGGCTTCTCGAAAAGATTTAACCCTGCAGGGGTGCACCAAAGTATCCACAGGCACTTCGACCCTTTTTGCCAGATCAGTTAACATACACCCATCGGTATGTCGGCGGGGCCTAAGTCATGACGTTCCCAGACCCAAAGCAAGCACGGGGGGCCACCCCACTAAGTCTACCCGCAACGAAGTCGGCCGGTCTCCGAGACGGACTTAGGGTTTGCGACAATGGCTGTAAACGACAGCAGATCCCCAATTGGGGACTGTCGATACCGCGAAAACATTCCGCTTACCTAAACAGTACAGTGTGCTCCTCGCACAAACGTAAATAAAGCGGTAAACATGGCATAAGTACAGGATAGTAAATAAAACCTCAAACTAGTTTGTGGCCCCCAGTACAATACTTTGAAATCAGGTAATAATCAATGGGGGCCCATATCTCCCCACCTGTGGTTAGCGCGCTCGATCTCGGAACAGGTGTCAAGAACTCGGGTCCTACGGGACACAAGTGGGCGGTCGGAAACCAAAACTTACCTATCACCCACCGATGCCTCTGCTTAATTCAATTTTAGTTGTTAAACAGGAATTAAAGTGAAACAATAATTAAAGCCAAGATCATCTCCAACATCACATGCGGCAATATATCAACAACTGTGGTACTTGGCGACACGCAACAGCACTTGAGCAAGCGACTACGACGCGCAAGTCCAACTATCTACCAAACAACAAGTAATAGGACGTGTCCAAGGCAATATAGGCTGCACGGTATATCACGGGTACGGAAACTAGAGCATCGCAACACAGATAGCAATAGATCAACAGGAGGGAGTAAATACTATAAAAGTAAGATAGGTAGAAAGGGGGAGATGCTCGCCTGAAAACATTGCCGAAAGATCAACCGAAGATCGGGGCGAAGCTCACATCAACTCAACGGCCTTATCCGCGACGAAGCAAAACACTAGAATAAACACCGGATGCAATATTTAATACAACGGCAGAAGATCGGCATGATGCATGTATGACGTATGGCATGGAAAAGGTGCGATGCAATTAGATCATATTAAGCGGAACCGGGGTCCCGACAATTAATTGAACGGTTCAAGTTGTTTACCTACCCCGCAAATTAAATGTTGATTAACATGGCAGGAGATAGCATCGGGTTCGCTACACAAATTTAAATGAGGCCAATATGAGACTAGATTTGCCCGCATATGGGCCCCATATTTAATTATTAGGTGAATCGCCATACGGCTCCCAAACCACAGATATGCATGCGAGATGTCAAACAAATATGCAACAATTGTATTATATTATAAAATAGGGTTTCGGGAAGGGGTTCACACATTGGGGCTCGACGATCTTGGGGTTCCGGGGTTCGGTCTCGGGGTCCAGGGTTGTTCTCAGATAACGGGGTAGAACTTGGCGTTCCGAGGTCTCCGGGTCATGTCGACGGTCATGGCGTTCGGGATGAAGCACTTGTCGCACCGGGGAGGAGAACTTGACGCGTCAGAGTTCGGCCTTCGGGGTACTTTCCGATCCTTGCCGGAGATCTTGGAAGTAGGCATCATCGTGTCGAAGGTCTCGGGTTCGCCGTCGGTTCGGGTTCGGGAAGGAGGGCTCGGTGTTTCCGCGTCTTCGGGGTCCGTAGAAGGGATTGCGGTGCTCGAGGGGGAAGATCTTGTTGATGCCGCTCTCTTGGTCCATCCAACCAATGCGTCCAACTTGGTGTATTGGATGCCCAGGGAGTCCTTGAGTCGGTTGCACATGTGAAGCCCAGGGTACTAGATCGATGCTCTTGAACGGCCGCCAACTCGTACAACTCTGCACACATGTGTGAACCAACGCAAACTGTGCTGTTCCTATGACGTTGCTCGGACAAGTCGTAGAGGATCCCCTGTGTGGCCTTGGACGGAACTTGGCAGCAGCTTTGCTCGCGGAGGCGGGCCGACGGAGGACGCGGGGCGGCGAGGGTGCTGGAGACGGCCGGGGCAGGGTGGAGGTCGGGGGTCCGGCGGCGAGGGCCTCGGGGACGGCTCGGGGAGGGAGACGAGGAGGGCGGTGCGCGGTGGCGGCCGACGCGAGGCGAGGCCACCGGGGCGGCGGGGCTTGTCGGCGGCTCCTGGCGGCGAGCTGGAGGCGTGCACGCGGAGGGAGCTGCAGGCGGCGGCTCGAGCGGACCGGGGCGAGAGCGGCTGCTGGGGAGAGGAGGTGCGGGGAGGCGCGGTGGCTGGAGGAGACGCGGCGGCGGCGGGGCCAAGGAAGGGAGAGGGGCCTGGCGGTGGCAGGAGGCGGCGAGATGGGGTCAGGGGGTCGGGGGAGAACGGCGGTGGGGGCGGCCTGGGCGGAGGCTAAGCGGGTCGCCGGCGGCGGAGGCGACGAGGGGAGGGCGCAGGGCGTCGGAGGCGGAGCAGAGCGTGGCGAGGCGGGGCGGCTCGACGACAAGGGTCGGCCTGACGAGGTGGGTTCATGGCGGCGAGGGGAGGGAGCTGGCCAGCGGGCGCGGCGGGGCTCGTCGGCGCAAAAGCGGGGGAGGGCGCTGGGCCGGAGCAGGGCGAGAGGGGCGGGCGATGGCGTGCGTGCGCGCGGGGAGGGGAGGAAGAAGGAAGAGAGGAAGGGAGTGGTGGGGGACACGCGGGGCCAGGGCGGGGTCCACGCGGGCCGCGCGCGGGTGGGATGTGTGCGTGCGTGGCGTGTGGCGCGCGTGGGCCAGGGAGGGCCCAGGTGGCAGTGGCCAGGCAGGTGAGGGGCTGGATGTGTGGGGAGATGGCGTGCGTGGTGTTGTGTGTGTGGGTGTGAGGAGTGAGGTGAGAGAGAGAGAGGAGTGGGGGAGTGATGTGTCAGCGTCTGATTGGAGGGGGTGAGGGAAGAGGGTGAGGTGGCGCCCACTGATTGGGTGGGATGAGGTGGAGAGGAGGGCTGGGTAGATTAGTTGGTAGCTGTAGGATTTAGAGGTGGACCGATTGTATTTTCTGGGGGTGGTCGTTCGGGTCGAAACGGCCCGTTCGACTGCCCCCGCTAAAATAATTAAATCTTTTTATTTGGTTTAAACGGGCCGTGTGCAAACCGATAGCGGCCAAAACAAAATATCCCGGAGACCCGGTTTGGCGTTTGAATAAGAGACGTGGCGTTTAGAAAACAAACCGGGCTTTGCGAAAATAGTTTTAAGCAAACAATGCATGATGATGACGATGCAATGCACAAATTCAACGCGATTTTCTAGTAGTGGTTTTGCGGGATGCCACAATTCGACACCACTAACAATGGATCTCGCCCTCGAGATCCGCCTCATGGTACCGGAAGGAAGGTCGGCGGTCTGCGTCTCCTCGCTTTGCGTAGATCCTCGTGACACCACTAACAAGAGGTCGTTGTCCGTGACCGTCGCGAGATCACTCCGGGAACAACAGGTCGAAGGTAGAGGTATCAACAAATAAAGCCACCCCTAACTTCCGTGGACGGAGTAAAACTGCTGGATCCACTGATTCGATGTACAAGAGCGAATGATAAGAGTAGGGTATGGTAGCTACTCCATCCCGCACTCGAACCATTACTCTGCACACAAATAGGCGGATTATGCAACCAACTCTCGGAATTAGACTGAAGATCTCGACAAGCGAGGTTCGGAAACAAAGGGGTGATGCAGACTCTGCATCGGATCTGGCGTAGATGATGTCGTCGCGTCGGAAACACCGGAAAAAACAACAGAAATCGTATGAAAGACACACTGATTAGGTTTCGCGATGGTTCCATTGGCATGAACAACACATGCTCAAGGTATACTCCAACTTCACCAATGCTCGTCCTTCTCATATGTTTTTCAACGATACGGATATCCAGCAAGGAACACATATGGATAAAGAGCTCAAGAACAAAAGATCGGATGAAGGGCACAACAGACAAGTTGCAGATTGATGATCGTAGCACCTCCGTTACAAAAGGAAGAAAGCGAAACCCTGAAGGTACGACGGAAACCCAACCGCGAGAAATCCTGGACTCGAAGAGAGAGAAGAGAGCGGATTCAAAACACGTCGAGATAAGAGGAGAATAGCAGAGGGGAAGGAGTAAAATCAGACCTAATCAGAACTATCCAACCGATTTTGCAAAATAGTTTTGACACTCTACTTCGGCCGTTAGCTAGGTTATCCTACAGGCTGGACTTGTGGGGTATCGCAACTGCTGAGCTCTGATACCACTCTGTAACACCCTCAGAATCGGCCCTATGCAAGTTTTAGCGAAACCCGCCAAACCCGCATAGAAACGATTCGAAGGTGCCCACCAGGCACTTGCGTGCGGGTGGAAAACGAAGTAATAACATTACACAACAGTCCTCGATGGGACCCACAGAACAGATATATATACAACAGCGACTCAAAGAGTCAAGAATACAGATATTATATACAAAGATCCAAATCACCTTAAAAATGACAGAGCATCCGACTACGGACAAGATGCAAATGGGGCTAAGAGCCCTGAAGAATAACCAATGGCGTCCATAACCCTGCCCAGGCCAAGCCGGAAGGGTAACCCTGCTAACGACGTCGATCTCAAAACCTGCTTAAACAAAAGGGGTGCCGACAAAAGGGCAAAGGAAAAAGAAGGAGCGTCAGTACTGAGGCCAGTACACGGCGAGGCTAGAATTCGGCGGTCCTCGCCTACATAGGTATGGTGGACTGAAGCGGCAGCGGCAGCAAGCACTAAACAACCTATAGAGACTCGATACAACTGGCGGCTATCAGAGAGGGGTGAGAAAGACCTATTCGGATCCAACCTGATACTATCATCAATCAAACCCATCCTGGCGTTTCCCCTCGAGACCAAACGAGGAAGTCAACCGAGGAACTCACACAGTTGGCAGTTTTACTTATTCAGTTATCGTTGCAGCAATTACTAGTCAGGTTTAGATAATCATCCTGATAAAGTAAGCAGTGGGCACTTTTAGTTAACCATTCCATGATAGTTGCAACTCTTACTATTCAGACACAATTAGCACGAGATAACCCCAAAACCCAGCAGTTGTTGGTACTTTTAGGTAGCCATTCTGTTGTAGTGAAGCTGATTACTAATCATATCGGATACAAGTCCATTTATAACAGTAAACTTTAGTTATAGTTGTCTATGATCAAGCACTGTGCTCCAAGTCGTCCATAACCGCGGACACGGCTTCTCGAAAAGAATTAACCCTGCAGGGGTGCACCAAAGTATCCACAGGCACTTCGACCCTTTTTGCCAGATCAGTTAACATACACCCATCGGTATGTCGGCGGGGCCTAAGTCATGACGTTCCCAGACCCAAAGCAAGCACGGGGGGCCACCCCACTAAGTCTACCCGCAACGAAGTCGGCCGGTCTCCGAGACGGACTTAGGGTTTGCGACAATGGCTGTAAACGACAGCAGATCCCCAATCGGGGACTGTCGATACCGCGAAAACATTCCGCTTACCTAAACAGTACAGTGTGCTCCTCGCACAAACGTAAATAAAGCGGTAAACATGGCATAAGTACACGATAGTAAATAAAACCTCAAACTAGTTTGTGGCCCCCAGTACAATACTTTGAAATCAGGTAATAATCAATGGGGGGCCCATATCTCCCCACCTGTGGTTAGCGCGCTCGATCTCGGAACAGGTGTCAAGAACTCGGGTCCTACGGGACACAAGTGGGCGGTCGGAAACCAAAACTTACCAATCACCCACCGATGCCTCTGCTTAATTCAATTTTAGTTGTTAAACATAAATTAAAGTGAAACAATAATTAAAGCCAAGATCATCTCCAACATCACATGCGGCAATATATCAACAACTGTGGTACTTGGCGACACGCAACAGCACTTGAGCAAGCGACTACGACGCGCAAGTCCAACTATCTACCAAACAACAAGTAATAGGATGTGTCCAAGGCAATATAGGCTGCACGGTATATCACGGGTACGGAAACTAGAGCATCGCAACACAGATAGCAATAGATCAACAGGAGGGAGTAAATACTATAAAAGTAAGATAGGTAGAAAGGGGGAGATGCTCGCCTGAAAACATTGCCGAAAGATCAACCGAAGATCGGGGCGAAGCTCACATCAACTCAACGGCCTTATCCGTGACGAAGCAAAACACTAGAATAAACACCGGATGCAATATTTAATACAACGGCAGAAGATCGGCATGATGCATGTATGACGTATGGCATGGAAAAGGTGCGATGCAATTAGATCATATTAAGCGGAACCGGGGTCCCGACAATTAATTGAACGGTTCAAGTTGTTTACCTACCCCGCAAATTAAATGTTGATTAACATGGCAGTAGATAGCATCGGGTTCGCTACACAAATTTAAATGAGGCCAATATGAGACTAGATTTGCCCGCATATGGGCCCCATATTTAATTATTAGGTGAATCGCCATACGGCTCCCAAACCACAGATATGCATGCGAGATGTCAAACAAATATGCAACAATTGTATTATATTATAAAATAGGGTTTCGGGAAGGGGTTCACACATTGGGGCTCGACGATCTTGGGGTTCCGGGGTTCGGTCTCGGGGTCCAGGGTTGTTCTCAGATAACGGGGTAGAACTTGGCGTTCCGAGGTCTCCGGGTCATGTCGACGGTCATGGCGTTCGGGATGAAGCACTTGTCGCACCGGGGAGGAGAACTTGACGCGTCAGAGTTCGGCCTTCGGGGTACTTTCCGATCCTTGCCGGAGATCTTGGAAGTAGGCATCATCGTGTCGAAGGTCTCGGGTTCGCCGTCGGTTCGGGTTCGGGAAGGAGGGATCGGTGTTTCCGCGTCTTCGGGTTCCGTAGAAGGGATTGCGGTGCTCGAGGGGGAAGATCTTGTTGATGCCGCTCTCTTGGTCCATCCAACCAATGCGTCCAACTTGGTGTATTGGATGCCCAGGGAGTCCTTGAGTCGGTTGCACATGTGAAGCCCAGGGTACTAGATCGATGCTCTTGAACGGCCGCCAACTCGTACAACTCTGCACACATGTGTGAACCAACGCAAACTGTGCTGTTCCTGTGACGTTGCTAGGACAGGTCGTAGAGGATCCCCTGTGTGGCCTTGGACGGAACTTGGCAGCAGCTTTGCTCGCGGAGGCGGGCCGACGGAGGACGCGGGCCGGCGAGGGCGCTGGAGACGGCCGGGGCAGGGTGGAGGTCGGGGGTCCGGCGGCGAGGGCCTCGGGGACGGCTCGGGGAGGGAGACGAGGAGGGCGGTGCGCGGTGGCGGCCGACGCGAGGCGAGGCCACCGGGGCGGCGGGGCTTGTCGGCGGCTCCTGGCGGCGAGCTGGAGGCGGGCACGCGGAGGGAGCTGCAGGCGGCGGCTCGAGCGGACCGGGGCGAGAGCGGCTGCTGGGGAGAGGAGGTGCGGGGAGGCGCGGTGGCTGGAGGAGACGCGGCGGCGGCGGGGCCAAGGAAGGGAGAGGGGCCTGGCGGTGGCAGGAGGCGGCGAGATGGGGTCAGGGGGTCGGGGGAGAACGGCGGTGGGGGCGGCCTGGGCGGAGGCTGAGCGGGTCGCCGGCGGCGGAGGCGACGAGGGGAGGGCGCAGGGCGTCGGAGGCGGAGCAGAGCGTGGCGAGGCGGGGCGGCTCGACGACGAGGGTCGGCCTGACGAGGTGGGTTCATGGCGGCGAGGGGAGGGAGCTGGCCGGCGGGCGCGGCGGGGCTCGTCGGCGCAAAAGCTGGGGAGGGCGCTGGGCCGGAGCAGGGCGAGAGGGGCGGGCGATGGCGTGCGTGCGCGCGGGGAGGGGAGGAAGAAGGAAGAGAGGAAGGGAGCGGTGGGGGACACGTGGGGCCAGTGCGGGGTCCACGCGGGCCGCGCGCGGGTGGGATGTGTGCGTGCGTGGCGTGTGGCGCGCGTGGGCCAGGGAGGGCCCAGGTGGCAGCGGCCAGGCAGGTGAGGGGCTGGATGTGTGGGGAGATGGCGTGCGTGGTGTTATGTGTGTGGGTGTGAGGAGTGAGGTGAGAGAGAGAGAGGAGTGGGGGAGTGATGTGTCAGCGTCTGATTGGAGGGGGTGAGGGAAGAGGGTGAGGTGGTGCCCACTGATTGGGTGGGATGAGGTGGAGAGGAGGGCTGGGTAGATTAGTTGGTAGCTGTAGGATTTAGAGGTGGACCGATTTTATTTTCTGGGGGTGGTCGTTCGGGTCGAAACGGCCCGTTCGACTGCCCCCGCTAAAATAATTAAATCTTTTTATTTGGTTTAAACGGGCCGTGTGCAAACCGATAGCGGCCAAAACAAAATATCCCGGAGACCCGGTTTGGCGTTTGAATAAGAGACGGGGCGTTTAGAAAACAAACCGGGCTTTGCGAAAATAGTTTTAAGCAAACAATGCATGATGATGACGATGCAATGCACAAATTCAACGCGATTTTCTAGTAGTGGTTTTGCGGGATGCCACATCTTGGTTCCTTAGCGAGTGCTATGGCGCCAGTGTTGTCACACAATATCTCCAGTGGGTCCAATGCACTTGGAACCACGCCAAGCTCAGTGATGAAGTTTCTGATCCAAACTCCTTCACTTGACGCTTCTGCAGCAGCCATGTATTCCGCTTCCACTGTAGATCCCGCGATCACGCTTTGCTTGCAGCTTCTCCAGCTCACAGCTCCTCCATTCAAAATATAAACGTATCCTGTCTGAGATTTGTAATCATCCTTGTCGGTGTCAAAACTAGCGTCGACGTAACCTTTTACGACAAGCTGTTCATCACCCCCATAGACTAAGAACATTTCTTTAGTCCTATTCAGGTAATTTAGGATGTTCTTCACGGCTGTCCAGTGTTCCACTCCTGGATCACTTTGATATCTGCTCGTCAAACTAAGAGCATTGGACACATCCGGTCTAGTACACAGCATGGCATACATGATGGAACCTATGGCCGAGGCATAAGGCACTTTGCTCATAGCTTCCCTATCATTTACCGTAGCTGGACACTGAGCCTTTCTCAATATCTTACCTGACAACATAGGCACCGAACCTTTCTTTGCCTCATCCATTCTGAACCTTTTCAGAACTTTGTCTAGGTATGTACTCTGGCTTAAAGCTATCAGGCGTCTTTGTCTATCTCTATAGATTTTGATGCCCAATATATAAGCAGCTTCACCTAGGTCTTTCATTGAAAAACACTTGTTCAAATAACTCTTCACATCGTTAAGCATGTTGATGTCATTTCCAATAATCAATATGTCATCCACATATAGTACCAGAAACGTCACCGAGCTCCCACTCACTTTCTTGTAGATACAAGCTTCGTAGCAATTTGGAACAAATCCAAAGCTCTTGATCACTTGATCAAAACAAAGGTTCCAACTCCGAGATGCTTGCTTCAGTCCATAAATGGAACGCTGAAGTTTGCATACTTTATCAGCATCCTTAGGATCGACAAAACCTTCGGGTTGCATCATATACAACTCTTCATCAATGTTGCCATTGAGGAAAGCAGTCTTGACATCCATCTGCCATATTTCATAATCATGAAATGCAGCAATTGCTAATATAATCCGAATGGACTTAAACATCGCTACGGGAGAGAAAGTCTCATCGTAGTCAACACCTTGAACTTGTCGAAAACCTTTCGCGACAAGCCGTGCTTTATAGACGGTAACATTACCATCCGCGTCTGTTTTCTTCTTGAAGATCCATTTGCACTCAACGGCCTTTCGGTCGCTAGGAGGGTCCACCAAAGTCCATACTTGGTTTTCGCTCATGGATCCCAATTCGGATTTCATGGCTTCCAGCCATTTCTCAGAGTCTGGGCTCATCATCGCTTCCTCATAGTTCGTAGGTTCACTGTCTTCTACCAACAAGACAGTCAAGACAGGGTTGCCGTACCACTCAGGAGGGGCATGCGACCTTGTCGACCTGCGACGTTCAGTAGCAGCATCGTCCGAAGCTTCATGATCCTTGTCATTAGCTTCCTCTATTGTTGGTGCAGGCGGCACTGGAACAATTTCAGGTGCTGCGCTACTCTCCAATTCAAGAGAAGGTTCAATAAACTCGTCAAGCTCTACTTACCTCCCACTCACTTCTTTCGAGAGAAACTCCTTCTCAAGAAAGGAACCGTTCTTTGCGACAAACACTTTGCCTTCGGTTCTGTGATAGAAGGTATACCCAATAGTTTCCTTAGGGTATCCTATGAAGACGCATTTCTCCGCTTTGGGTTCGAGCTTGTCCGGCATCAACTTCTTGACGTAAGCTTCGCATCCCCAAACTTTAAGAAACGACAACTTAGGTTTAGCACCAAACCACAGTTCATACGGTGTCGTCTCAACGGATTTAGATGGAGCCCTATTTAAAGTGAATGCAGCGGTTTCTAACGCATAACCCCAAAATGATAACGGCCAATCAGTAAGAGACATCATTGATCGGACCATATCTAATAGGGTTCGATTCCGGCGTTCAGACACACCATTGCGCTATGGTGTTCCGGGTGGCGTGAGTTGTGAAACGATTCCACTTGCTTTAAGATGCGTGAGAAAATCATAACTCAAATATTCAGCTCCACGATCGGATCGTAGAAACTTAATCTTTCTGTTATGATGGTTCTCCACTTCATTCTGAAATTCCTTGAACTTTTCAAATGTTTCAGATTTATGTTTCATTAAATAGATATACCCATATCTACTTAAGTCATCGGTAAAAGTGAGGAAATAGCGATATCCACCGCGCGTCGAAACACTCATCGGTCCGCATACATCGGTATGTATGATTTCCAACAAGTCCGTTGCTCGCTCCATCATACCGGAGAACGGGGTTTTGATCATCTTGCCCATGAGGCATGGTTCGCATGTGTCAAATGATTCAAAATCAAGAGACTCCAAAAGTCCATCAGAATGGAGTTTCTTCATGCGCTTTACACCAATATGACCTAGACGACAGTGCCACAAATAAGTAGTATTATCACTATCTACTTTGCATCTCTTAGCCTCAATGTTATGGATGTGTGTTTCATCCCTTTCGAGATTTAGAAGAAATAAACCATTTACAAGAGGTGCATGACCATAAAAGATGTTACTCATATAAATAGAACAACCATTATTCTCCGATTTAAATGAATAACCGTCTTGCAATAAACACGATCCAGAAATAATGTTCATGCTCAACGCAGGCACATAATAACACTTATTAAGGTTTAAAACTAATCCCGAAGGTAAAACTAAGGAGAGCGTGCCGACGGCCATCACATCAACTCTTGATCCGTTGCCAACGCGCATCGTCACCTCATCCCTCGCAAGCTGCCGTCTATTCCGTAGCTCCTGTTTCGAGTTACAAATATTAGCAACTGAACCGGTATCAAATACCCAGGCACTACAACGAGGGCTAGTAAGGAAAACATCAATAACATGTATATCAAATATACCTTTGATGGTGCCAGCCTTCTTGTCCGCTAAGTACTTCGGACAGTTGCGCTTCCAGTGACCCTTGTCCTTGCAATAGAAGCACTCAGTGTCGGGCTTAGGACCAGACTTGAGCTTCTTCTCAGCAGGGGCATTGCGCTTGCCGCCACCCTTCTTGAAGGGTTTCTTTGCTCCCTTACCTTTCTTAAAGGAGGGATTGTTGACCATCAACACATGATTATCCTTCTTGATGTCCACCTCTGCAGCCTTCAGCTTTGCGAAGAGCTCGGTGATCATATCAGTGGAACCAATCTGATTATGAGTCACTACAAAACTTTTGTAGCTGGGAGGGAGTGATTGTAGAACCCTGTCAATCTTGAGCTCCTCTGGAATCGTGCATTCCAGTTGCTCAAGACGTTGAGTGTAGCCCAACATCTTTATGGCGTGCTCACTAACGGAACTCCCTTCCTCCATCTTGCAGTTAAAGAACTTCTCGGAGATCTCATATCTCTCAGAACGGGCCTGAGTCTGAAACATGGTTTTCAGCTCCTCGAGAATCTCGAAGGGCCCGGGATACTCTTCAAAACGATTTTGAAGCTCCGGTTCCATAGCAAACAACATGGTGCTCTTAATCACACCATAATCATCTTTGCGCGACTGATAGACAGCTTTCTCATCAGCCGGCGCAGTTGCAGCAGGGGGGTCACCTAACGCTTTCCCAAGGACATAGTCCTTTTGTCCGCCAGACAGAATGATTCTTAGATTGCGGAACCAATTGGTGAAGTTAGACCCATTGTTTCTAAACTTTTCCTTCTCAGCAAAAACGTTGAAGTTGAAGTTGGACTTGGCCATGTGATCTACAGTATTTGCAAGTACAATTTAGACTATGTTCATGATAAATAGTTCAATTTAATCAAATTACTAGATGAACTCCCACTAAATTCAACATCCCTCAAGTTGTTTTAGTGAACACGATCCAAATTCACCACACCTAATCCGATCATCACAAGAAGAGATGTGGTTTCAATGGTGGACAACAAAGTGTCGATCATATCACTCATATGACTCATGCTTAACCTTTCGGTTCTTGTGTTCCGAGGCCATGTCTGTACATGCTAGGCTCGTCAAGCTAGACCCAAGTATTTCTGCGTGTGCAAAACTGGCTTGCACCCGTTGTATGTGAGCGTAGAGTCTATAGCACCCGATCATCACGTGATGCTTGGACACGACGAACTTTCGCAACGGTGCATACTTGGGGAGAACACAGTTTTTATCTTGATCTTTAAGTGAGGAATCATCTTATAATGCTATCGTCGCGATCTAAGCATAATAAGATACATAAAGGGATAAACATCACATGCATATAACTTTATGTGACATGGTATAGCCAATCCTCGCGCAATGATCTCCATCTTGTGCGTTCCGGCATGATCTCCATCACTCCACCATGATTGCCTCCACCACGAATAGCAACTACAACTATTGCTAACTACTTAGCGATAAAGTAAAGCTATTACATGGCGTATAAGAAGTTGACTCGCAGGTCATACACAATTATAAAGACAACCATATGGCTCCTGCCGGTTGTGTACTCATCGACATGCAAGTCGTGAAACATTACAAACATGATCATCGCATACAATATACACATCACATCTTGGGCCATACCATATCACAGAAAACACTCCCTACAAAAACAAGTTAGACGCCTCTACTTTGTTGTTGCATGTTTTACGTGGCTTATGGGAGTAGATGCTAAGAACGATTCTTACCTACGGAAAACCACAACGGTGATATTATGGTTGCCAAACTCCAGTGTTAATCCCATGACAACTATAGTGAGAGAAACTGACATCCACCAGCCGCATGTGTGGTACAAGCCACACGTCAAGTGCGGAGCCGGTCTCGCGAACGACGTCGCGTAAGGTTGGCCTGGACCGCTTCAATCTCACTATCCCGCGTCATAAGAAGAACACAAACAAGAGGCTTGCAACAGAAAACATCAACGCCCGCAACAACCATGTTGCGTTCTACTCGTGAAACACATCTACGCATAGATCTAGCTCTGATACCACTGAAGGGTTTCGCGGCATAGTAAATCAAAATTTTCTACGGATGCGAACAGAGGGAAAGCCAAGATCTAATCTAGGAGATGCAATCAACGAGAGAGATTGGATTAGATCTTCATACCCTTGAAGATTCGCACATCGGAACGTTCGTCGGAACGTGGGTGATGTAGTCGTACTCGCTTCTCCTCCTCGCGATCCGATCCGATCTAGCACCACAAGTGGCGGTGCCTCCGTGAGATGCACACGTGCAGCACCTCGACGTCTCCTCCTTCCTCGGACCAGCAAGTATGGTGGAGAGACAGATTGGATCTACAACACGACGGCGTGGTGTATATGGTGGAGAATTTATGCAGCAGGGCTTCGCCTACAAACAGTCAGGAGGGAGAGAGGAAAGCTAGCAAGGCGGCTAGGGTTTGGAGGAGAGGTGTGTGGGGTTGGTGCGCCCCCACCCCTCTTTATATAGAGCGGGGGGGGGGGCGCAGCCCTAGCCCCTTCCCCAAGCCCAAAGGATAAGGAGTGGGGGGCAAGGACTCTCCCCTCTTCTAGAAACCCTATCTCTAGTTTAAACGATTTAAACTCTCTAGGATCGGCTGGGCCCTATGGGGCCTTGTGCCCCTGGCCCAATGCGGCCAGGACACTCCCTCATAGGCCCATGCCCCCTCCCGGAAGGTGGGGCCACGTTGGTCCCCTTCCGGAAGGTTCTAGAAGCTTCTGGTACAATACCGATTAACCCGGAACAATTCCGAACTCCAAAAACTGCACTGCCTTATATGAATCTTATTCTCCGGACCATTCCGGAACCTCTCGTGATGTTCCGGATCCCATCCAAGACTCCGAACAAAAATTCATAAACCAATTATCCAATCTATCTTAGCGTCGAGACACGTTAAGTGTGTGACCCTGCGGGTTCGAGAATATGCAGACATGATCTTCTATCAATAATCAACAGCGGGGTCTGGGCACCCATATTGACTCCCACACATTCATCGATGATCATATCGGATGAACCACGATGCCAGGATTCAATCAATCCCATATATATATTCCCTTCGTCTCGCGATATTTTACTTGCCCGAGAGTTGATCGTCGGTACCGTCATACCTAGTTCAATCTCGTTCACAGCAAGTACTTTACTCGTTCCGTAATCCGATATCACTTTGTGATTAACTCCTTAACCACATGCTTGCAAGCGGTGTTGATATCTATTACCGAGTGGGCCCAAAGTATATCTCTCCGACTTGGGAGGGACAAATCCCATCTCGATACATACAACCCAACAGATACTTTCTGATCACCTGAGAGACACCTTTATGATCACCCTCTCATAGGATGACGTTTGATGACCTCAAAGCTTTCTTCCGATACCAGGGAGTTGTATTATCTCATGGTCTAAGGAATACAATATTTGACATAGGAAAAGCTTCGCAAAGATGAACACGATGATACGATCTAATTGCTTCGCTTAGTTTGGGTTTGTCCATCATATCATTCTCCAATGAAATGATCTCATTATCAATTGACAACTCATGTCTATGGTTAGGAAACCTTAACCATCATTGGTCAATGAGCTAGTCCTTAGAGGCGTACCAGGGACACGGTGTTGTTCACAAACCACACAAGTATTAATGTTTCCGCTTAATACAATTCTAGCATGGAATATAAACTTTATCATGAACAAGAATTATAATAATAACATCTTTATTATTGCCTCTAGAGCATAATTCCAACAGATAACGGTGTTGCTACACCTGGTCTTCATGCTATCCGAGGAATCCTTCGTCTGGTGGACTTCTCTTTGTTCCTTCTTGTGCCTTCCGGTGTTTTCCGACGCGACGACATCATCTACGCCAGATCCGATGCAGAGTCTGCATCACTCCTTTGTTTCTGAACCTCGTTTGTCGAGATCTTCAGTCTGAATTCTGAGAGTTGGTTGCATAATCCGCCTATTCGTGTGCAGAGTAATGGTTTGGGTGCGCGATGGACTGATCACCATCCGACTACTCTTATCATTCGCTCTTGTACATCGAATCAGTGGATCCAGCAATTTTACTCCGTCCACGGAAGCTAGAGGTGGCTTTATTTGTTGATACCTCTACCTTCGACCTTTTGTTTCCGGAGTGTTTCCCTCGACGATCACGGACAACGACCTCTTGTTAGTGGTGTCGCGAGGATCTACACGAAGCGAGAAGATGCAGATCACCGACCTTCTTCCCGGTACCATGAGGCGGATCTCGAGGGCGAGATCCATTGTTAGTGGTGTCGAATTGTGGCATCCCGCAAAACCACTACTAGAAAATCGCTTGGTATTTTGTTTTGTGCATCATCATGACACCATCATGCATATTATTTTTACTTGAAACTATGTTGCGAAAGACTATTGTTTTCTGAAACTAGCCCTCCTTCTATTTCAAATTAAACCCCCGGATGTTTCCGGATATTTTGTTTGTCTAAAACTAATTACAAAATCATTCACTAAAATTAAAATAAACAATATTTCTTTTAAAATAAAACTGTTTTGATCGGGGGAGGCAGCCCGGCCCGAAAAGCCAGGCCGCCTACCACCCCGATCGGCCCAACCCAATCTCACCAAACCCTAATCTATTCCTACCCAATCCTAGTCTACCCAAACCCCCTCCACCTCACCCCACCCAATAGTCTGCCGCCACCTCACCCCTCTCTTCCCCTCTAACCTATCCTATGCTGCCACCTCACCAACCCCACCCCACTCCCTCTCTCACCCCAACCGACCCAGCACACACACACCACACATAGCACGCACACCACGCGTCCACCCCCTGGACCCGACCCCTGCGGCCCCACCTCCCACCTGCCCCGCTCCCTCTCACGACCACCACCCACCCCGTGTCGTCCCACCTCTCTCTTCCTCCCCCGCTTCTCTCTCTCATCCGCCCGCCGGTGACCACCCTCCCCGTCGCCCGCCACCTCGCTTCTCCGCCGCCGTCCTGCCCGCGACCCCGCCTCCTCACCGGCGTCCAGGCCGCCGCCCTCTGCGCCCCTCCTCCCCGTGCGTACGCTCTGCGCCGTCCTCCGCCCCGACCCCCTCTTCCTCCCTCCGCCGCTGTCGCCAGCGGCCAACCAAGCACCGCCGTTGGCCACGCTCGTCTCCCCTCCGCTTCGAGCTCCCCGTCGGCCGCCTCTTCTCCCTCTCCTCCGCGCCCTCTTCCCCGTCCTCGACGACGCCGACCCTCTCCTCCCGCCTCAGGCCCTCGCCTCCACCCCCTCCGGCCGTCGCCCCGGAGCCGAGCGCCTCCGCCCTTCGGCAGCCCGGCCCCTGCCCGCCTCTGCTCCGGCCCCGGCGCTCGCCGCCTCCCTCCACCCGTTCCTCTCGCGCCGCCGCTCGAGCCGTAGAGCTCGCCGTCGCCCAGCCACCACGCGCCCACGCATCCGCCTCGCCAGCAAGCTCGCCGGACCGCCGCCCTCCTCCGCTCCGGTCCGCACCGCCGCCCGGCCACGGCCTCGTCTGCGCCGCCTCTACCACCCTGGCTCCGCCCTCGGCCTCCGCGTACCGCCCATCCCCGCGTGCTCGTGACCGCCGTTTTCCGCCCGCCCGGCGCCCTCTGTCAGCTGCTCGCCAAGACTGACGCCCCTGCAACCTCTTGTCGCGTCGCCCTCTGCGCGCCGCAGAGCTCCGCCGTCCTCCGTCTGCCCTCTAGCGCGAGTGAGCCAAGGGGGGGCAGCACGTCTATGTCCATGCGTGTATGTGTTAAGTGCTTGTGTGTTGTACCAAGTCAACGTCCGAACCCATGGTTACAGTACCCGTACTCTGTCTCTAGCTCGTCAACGCCATCTACACCGAGGTTGTGTGCATCCGAACACCATAGTGACAACCCAAGTCCGTCTTCAACCACCGGCGTCGAATTTCGAGAACGTCGCCCTGGGACTCCAAGATCTCCATCTAGCCGTGTGTGCCGCAAGATGCCAAGCTCTTCTCATCGACAAGACCGACACGAGTCGAGACCCGGGGAACTATGCAAGACCACGGCGCTGGACCCGAAAACCGCACCTCGACACGCCAAGTTCGCCGAGACCCTGTACCCGTGGGCCTTCGACACGGAGCATCGAGGATGCCTTCATGGGACGCCAAGACACCCGTCGAACCCCGAAGACCATCGGTCAAGTTCACCACCGACAAAATACGGACGACAAGTTCTACTTCTCGGGCACCGAGCGTCAAGATCGCCTTCACGGGAAAACCGCGAGACATCCTTCCCGGGATTTGAAGACCGAACCCTCAGCACACCAAGATCTTCTCCTCGGAACGCCATGATCTCCTTCGCAGATCCAAAGACCCTAAACCCCGGAGTCCGAACCTCGTTCCCCGTCGAACCCTGAGACCGAACCCTGAACCCCCAGAACCAAGATCTCCCGAGCCCAGATGTGTGATCCCCTTTCCGAGCCCTATTTTTTTATAAATTGTAATATAAACTCATGCATATTAAAATTGCCATGCTTGCATACATACTTGTGTGGTTTGGGGGCCTTACGCCGATTCATCTCATAATTAAATATGGGGCCCATATGCGGGCAAATCTAGTCTTATATTAGTCCCATTTAAATTTGTGCATCGAACCGGTACTATCTTTTGCCATGTTCAGACAACATTTAAATTGCGGGGTAGCTAAATAACATGAACCACCTAAATAAATGTCGGGACCCCGGTTCCGCTTAATATAATCTAATTGCATCGCATCTTTGCCATGTCATACATCATACATGCATCATGCCCGATTTTCTACCGTAGTATTAAATAGTGCATCCGGTGTTTATTCTAGTGTTTTGCTTCTTCGCGGATAAGGCCGTTGAGTTGATGTGAGCTTCGCCCCGATCTTCGGATGAACCTTCGACAATGTTTTCAGGAGAGCATCTCCCCCTTTCTACCTATCTTACTTTTATAGTATTTATTCCCTCCTGTTGATCTATTGCTATCTGTGTTGCGATGCTCTAGTTTTCGTACCCGTGATATCCCTTGCAGCCTTATATTGCCTTGGACACCTCCTATTACCCGTTGTTTGGTAGATAGTTGGACTTGCGCGTCGTAGTCGCTTGCTCAAGTGCTGTTGCGTGTCGTCAACTACCACAGTTGTTGGAATATTACCGTGTGTTTATTGTTGGAGATGATCACGACTTTAATTACTGTTTAACAACTAAAATTGAAGTAGGTAAGCAGAGGCACAGGTGGGAAATAGATGTTATTTGGTTGTTAACCGTCCACTTGTGTCCCGTAGGACCCCGAGTACTTGATACCTGTTCCTTGAATATTCGCGCTATCCACATCCGGGAGGATTATGGGCCCCTCCTGAGCCAGAGCTTGATTCATTCTTATTTCTTGGGGCCACAAACTAGTTTGAGGTTTTATTTACTATCCGTACTTATGCCATGCTTTACTGCTTTATTTACGATTGTGCGAGGAGCACCTGTAGTGTTTAGGTAAGCGGAGTGTTTTCGCGGTATCGACAAGCCCAATTTTGGGTTCCCAGTCGTTTACAGCCATTGACGCAAACCTTGAGTCTGTCTCGGAGTCAGCTAACTTCGTTGCGGGTGTACTCAATGGGGTGGCCCCCTGAAATATTTCTGAATCTTGTGATTGCTTTGTCGTGAAAGCCTCGTTGGGTTTTGATTTGGTTTTTCCGAGGTTGATCGAGTGTGTGTTGCTATTTGTGCACCCCTGCAGGGTAAAACTTTCTGAAAGCCGTGTCCGCGGTTATGGACGACTTGGAGCACAGTATCTCGATCATAGACAACTATAACTAAAGTAGTGCTATAAATTTGACTTTATAATGACTAGTAATCAGCTTCACTACAATGGAATGGCTAAATAAAACTGCCAACAATTGCTTGTTTGGGTTGTCGCTTGCGACCATTGTATCTGACTAGTAAGTATTGCAACTACAACGGAATGGCTAAATAAAAGTACCAACAACTGCTGGGTTTTGGGTTCTCTCATGCTAATTGTATTTGACTAGTAAGTGCCGCAACTACAACGGAATGGTTAACTAAAATTGCCCACTGCTTATTATATCAGGATGACTATCTATACCTGACTAGTAAGTGCTACAACGATAACTGAATAAATAAAACTGCCAACAGTGTGAGTTCCTTGGTTGACTTCCTCGTTTGGTCTCGAGGGGGAAACACCAGGATGGGTTTGTCTGATGGTAGAATCAGGTTGGCTCCGAATAGGTCTTTCTTCCCCCTCTCTGATAGCCGCCAGATGCATCGAGTCTCTATAGGTTGTTTAGTGCATGCTGCGCTACCGCTCAGTCCACCATACCTATGTAGGCGAGGACCGCCGAATTCTAGCCTCGCCGTGTACTGGCCTCAGTACTGACCGCTCTCTCTTTTTCCTTGCCCTTTGTCGGCACCCCTTTTGTTTAAGCAGGTTTTGAGATCGACGTCGTTAGCAGGGTTACCCTTCCGGCTTGGCCTGGGCAGGGTTATGGACGCCATTGGTTATTCTTCAGGGCTCTTAGCCCCATTTGCATCTTGTCCGTAGTCGGACGCTCTATCATTTTTAAGGTGATTTGGATCTTTGTATATTATATCTGTATTCTTGACTCATTGAGTCGCTGTTGTATATATATCTGTTCTGTGGGTCCCATCGAGGACTGTTGTGTAATGTTATTACTTCGTTTTCCACCCGCACGCAAGTGCCTGGTGGTCACCTTTGAATCGTTTCTATGCGGGTTTGGCGGGAAGCGCTGAAACTTGCATAGGGCCGATTCTGAGGGTGTTACATTTTGTGAGTGGAGTGTCCACCCACATGAATGAAGGAGGGGAGGGGGCAGCCCCCATGGCCGGCGGCCACCCCCTTGGGTGCCCCCCTCCTCCTATAAAAGGAGCCCCCATCCTCACTTGTCTCTCACACCTCCTCGTGAAGGATCTCTCTCCCCCTCTAGAATTTATCCCCCATGGTCTCAGACTAGCGAGATACATGTTCCCGGTGGCTATTCGGCAAGAAAGAGTTGTGCTTCCGCTGCATCGCTGGAGCGAGGAGGCGGAGGTTGCTCGGTGCCTCGAACGTGTGTGCGAGCACGGATGCGCTGTTGATTTGCGGCGCTAGGACTTTCTCTCGATCTTGAGATCGGCAAGAGATCGTCTACATCAACCACGAGTTGAACTCGTTAAGCTTTGTCGGTCTTCAAGGGTATGTTCTCTACGGATATACATCCACCCGTTGTTCGTATCTAGTAGATAGATCTTGGTACATAGTTCACATCGTAGGAAATTTTTTGTTTTCTATGTTGCGAACCCTACTGTGGTATCAGAGCCGGATCTATGCGTAGATACTTTACACGGGTAGTACACATATGAGTATGTGGGCGATGATGATCATGTTGTTGCTCCTTTGTTGTAATTTTGGATATTGGTGGCATAGTGGGATGAAGCGGCCTGGACAAACTTTACATGTCCTCGCACATGAGACCTGTTCCACGCTTGACATGCAACTAGTTTGCATAAGTGGCTAGCGGGTGTCTGCCTCTCCTACTATAGTTAATATCTATTTTGCAAACTAGTTGTCAACAATTTGGTTATCCTCGTTGTGGTTGATGTTCGTAGGTAAGAACTGTTCTATCTCAAAAGCCCTAAGCCACGTAAAACTTGCAATGGATAAATTAGAGGCGTCTAGTTTAGATTGTTGCTGGGCTAGTGTTATGACATGGTAGTGTTGTAAGTAGAAGTATGAGTTGATACTCTTACAACACACATAGCGTGTAAACTCCATAGACCTTGGATTTACACATATAGGTATGATAGTGATCATACCACGATGCACATGATAGAGATCATTTGCGGGAACCATATCATTTCACTAATAAACATGTGATGTTTGATAGCATCTTATATTGCTTGTTTAGCGCTTTGTTAGCATAATAAGATGATCCCTCATTTAAATATCAAGATAAGAATGTGTTCTTCCTTTAGTATGCACCAATTATGTTTTCGTCGCTCCAAGACATCACGTGATGATCGGGTGTTCTTGGATCCACGACCATATTTCGGGTGTAAAACAGTTACACACGCGAATACTAAGGTTCTAACTTGGCGAGCCTATCATGTACAGACATGGCCTCGGAACACGGACCGAAAGGTTAAGCATGAGTCATATAGTTGATATGATGCCCATTTGATGCTCGCCTTTGAAGCTATACTGACTCACGTGATGATCGGACTTGGTATAGTGGATTTGGTTCATGTAATCACCAAAAAGGCACGAGGGATGTCGTTTTTGAGTGGGAGTTCATTCGTAATATGGATTAGTTGAACTCAATCTATCATACACTTAGTCTAAACTTTACAAATTCTGTTGTAGATGGCACCACCTGCTTTTAATTTCAATGTGTTCATGGAGAAAGAGAAACTAGCAACGAACGGTAGCAACTTTACCGAATGGGCCATGAATTTGAGGATTCTCCTCTCTGCTGCACAAAAGCAATATGTGCTAGAAGCGCCGTTAGGCCCCCCACCTTTAGATGATGCCCCTGACGAGGAGAAGAATGTCTATCAGACTCGTCAGGAGGACCACAACTTAGTTCATTACGGCATATTGTATGGGCTAGAGCCGGAACTTCAAAAGTGTTTCGAAAATGGCAATGCTTTTGATACAATGGGTGAGTTGAAAATGATTTTCGACACACATGCTGCTGTAGAGAGCTACAACGCTTCAGAAAAGTTCTTTACCTGCATGATGGAAGAGCACAGCTCCGTTAGTGAGCATGTACTCAAGATGTCGGGTTACGCCGATAAGCTTGTGTCCTTGGGAATAAAGATTCCCATTGACTTAGGCGTCCATCATGTTCTGCAGTCTCTGCCACCTAGCTATAAGAGCTTTGTGATGAACTATAATATGCAAGGCATGAAGAAGTCTCTCCCCGAGCTTTTGTCAATGCTTAAAACTGCAGAAGTGGAGATCAAAAGGAACATCAAGTGTTGATGATCAATAGGCACACTGGTTTCAAGAAAGACAAGAAGGGAAAACGGAAGGGAAGTAAGGGCGGCAAGCCTATTGCCGTGCCTGGAAAGAAACCCCGAGTTGGACCTAAGTCTGATACCGAGTGCTACTATTGTAAGGGGACTGGCCACTGGAAGCGCAACTGCCCCAAGTATCTGGCAGACAAGAAGGCCGGCAAGGCAAACAAAGGTATATATGATATACATGTTATTGATGTGTACTTGACTAGTGCTCGCAGTAGCACCTGGGTATTTGATACCGGTTCAGTTGCTAATATTTGTAACTCGAATCAGGGGCTGCGGAACAAGCGACCGCTAGCAAGGGGTGAGGTCAAGATGCGTGTCGGCAATGGATCAAGCGTTGATGTGATCGCCATCGGAACGCTGCCTCTCCACTTGCCGTCGGGATTAGTTATAAACTTGAATAATTGTTATCTGGTGCCTGCACTGAGCATGAACATTGTATCTGGATCGTGTTTGATGCGAAGTGATTATTCATTTAAATCCGAGAACAATGGTTGTTCCATTTATATGAATGAATTTTTTATGGTCATGCACCGATGATGAATGGTTTATTTCTATTAGATCTCGATGATAATGTTACACATATTCATAATGTTGATGCTAAAAGGATTAAACTTAATGATGATATATCCGCATATATGTGGCACTGCCGTCTAGGTCATATTGGCGTTAAACGCATGAAGAAGCTCCATTCAGATGGACTTTTGGAATCACTTGATGTTGAATCATTTGATACATGTGAGCCATGCCTTATGGGCAAGATGACTAGAACGTCGTTTCCCGGTTCAATGGAACGGGCGACAGATTTATTGGAAATCATACATCCTGATGTATGTGGTCCAATGAGTGTGTCGGCGTGAAGTGGATATCGTTATTTTGTTACTTTCACGGATTATTTGAGTAGGTACGGTTATATCTACTTGATGAAACACAAGTCTGAAACCTTTGAAAAGTTCAAGGAATTTCAGAATGAAGTGGAAAATCATCGTAATAGAAAGATCAAATTTCTACGGTCCGACCGTGGAGGTGAGTATCTAAGTTACGAGTTTAGCACTCACATGAAAGAGTGTGGAATTGTTTCACAACTCACTCCTGCCGGAACACCACAGCGAAATGGTGTGTTGGAACGTCGTAATCGTACTTTATTAGATATGGTTCGATCTATGATGTCTCTAACGGACTTGCCGTTGTCATTTTGGGGTTATGCACTAGAAACTGCTGCATTCACTTTAAATCGGGCACCATCTAAATCCGTTGAAAAGACGCCGTATGAATTGTGGTTTGGATACAAACCTAAGCTGTCTTTTCTTAAAGTTTGGGGATGTGATGTTTATGTGAAGAATCTTCAACCGGATAAACTCGAACCCAAAGCGGAAAAATGCGTCTTCATAGGATACCCTAAGGAAACTATTGGGTATTCCTTCTATCACAGATCCGAGGGCAAGGTTTTTGTTGCCAAGAATGGATCCTTTCTAGAGAAAGAGTTTCTCGCGAAAGGTGTGAGTAGTCGGAAGGTAGAACTCGAAGAGGTTATGGAACCTTCTCTTCAAAGTATGGCGAGTAGCGCAGCGCCGGAAGTTGTTCCGGAGTTGGCTCCACCTGTTGAAGAGGGAACTAATGATAATGATCATGAAACTCCGAAAGAGAGTACTACCGAACCTCGCAGGTCAAGCAGGACGCGTGCAGCTCCCGAGCTGTACGAAAATCCTGTCATGAATTTCATGGTTGATGAAAATGATGACCCTGCGACGTATGAAGAAGAGATGATGAGCCCGGATTCCAACAAATGGTTAGAAGCCATGAAATCCGAGATGGAATCCATGTATGAAAATCAAGTTTGGAACTTGGTGGACTTACCTCACGACCGAAAGGCCGTGGAGAACAAGTGGATTTTCAAAAGGAAAACTGATGCTGATGGTAATGTGACCGTCTATAAAGCTCGACTTGTCGCAAAGGGGTTTCGACAAATTCAAGGAGTTGACTACGATGAGACATTCTCTCCCGTAGCGATGCTAAAGTCAGTTAGGATTATGTTAGCAATTGCTGCATATTTCGATTATGAGATATGGCAGATGGATGTCAAAACCGCGTTTCTCAATGGTAATATTGAAGAAGAGTTGTATATGATACAACCAAAGGGTTTTTTCGATCCTAAGGATGCTAACAAGGTGTGCAAGCATCAGCGATCCATCTATGGATTGAAGCAAGCATCACGAAGTGGGAATCTCCGCTTTGATGAGGTGATCAAAGAGTTTGTATTTGTCCAAACTTATGGAGAAGCTTGTATTTACAAGAAAGTGAGTGGGAGCAATGTGGCATTTCTGATATTATATGTGGATGACATATTATTGATCGGAAATGATATAGATCTTTTAAACAGTGTTAAAAGTTATCTAAACAACAAATTTTCAATGAAGGACCTAGGTGAAGCGCCATACATATTAGGCATAAAGATCTATAGAGATAGATCTAGGCGCCTAATAGGGCTATCGCAAAGTACATACCTTGATAAGATTTTAAAGAAGTTTAAAATGGACGGAAGTAAGAAGGGGTTCTTACCTATGTTGCAAGGCAAGACATTGAGTAAGACTCAAAGTCCGGCTTCGGCGGAAGAAAGAGAGATAATGGACAAAGTCCCCTATGCTTCAGCCATAGGCTCTATAATGTACGCCATGCTATGTACAAGACCGGATGTGGCACATGCTATTAGTTTGACTAGTAGGTACCAATCGGATCCAGGTTCGGAACACTAGATAGCGGTCAAGAATATCCTTAAGTACTTACGAAGAACTAAGGATATGTTTCTTGTATACAGAGGTGAAGAAGAGCTTGTTGCTAAGTGTTATGTTGACGCTAGCTTTGACACCGATCCGGATGACTCTAAGTCTCAATCCGGATACGTATTTCTCATGAATGGCGGAGCGGTTAGTTGGAGGAGCTCCAAACAACCTGTGGTAGTGGGATCAACAATGGAGGCCGAATATGTTGCTGCTTCAGAAGCGGCTCAGGAAGCAGTTTGGATGAAGGAGTTCATATCCGAACTAGGAGTGGTTGCAAACGCGTTGGACCCAATGGTGATTTATTGTGACAATAATGGTGCCATTGCCAATGCCAAAGAACCAAGGTCTCACAAGCATTCCAAGCATATTAAGCGCCGGTTTCACTCCATCCGCGAGCATGTCAAGGATGGAGATATAAAGATTTGTAAAGTACATACGGATCTCAATATAGCAGATCCATTGACTAAAACTCTCCCTAGAGCAAAACATGATCAACACCAGAACTCAATGGGTGTTAGATTTATCACTATGTAACTAGATTATTGTCTCTAGTGCAAGTGGGAGACTGAAGGGAATATGCCCTGAGAGGCAATAATAAAGTGTTTATTATGTGTATTCCAAGTATATGATAGATGTTTATTTTGCATGCTATAATTGTATTAATACGGAAACATTAATACATGTGTGTTTAATAAACAAACAGAAAGTTCCTAGTTATGCCTCTCTCATAAACTAGCTCGTTGATTAACAAGATGATCAAGGTTTCCTGATCATGGACATTGGATGTTGTTAATAACGGGATCACAACATTAGTGTAATGGTGTGATGAACATTCATCCAAAGTATAGAATTACGATCAAAGTCATTGAGTTTATATTGCTATAACAACTTACGAAGTGATCCTAATCCTCAGACCATGAGATCATGTCAATCACTAACACCAAAAGAGTTTCTTGATAACATCAAACGTCACACCGCAACAGGGTGATTATAAAGATGGATTCAGAACTAATAAAGTGTTATGTTGAGGCTCATGGATCGAGAGTGGAATTTGTTCATCCCGATTACGGATAGATATACTCTGGTCCCTCTCGGTGATATCACATTGATTAGCTTGCAAGCAAGTGATTTGATCACTAGAATGTTATATCACGGGAACGAGAAAAGAGTGCATGTCGGTAACGAGATCAAACTAGGTATGGAGATACCGATGATCGAATCTCGGACATGTAATATATCGTGAAACAAAGGGATTAAGATACTAGCGTAAAAGGTTCCGACGATCACAAGAAAGTCATCGTTGAATGTGTGGGAGTCAGTATGGGTCTCCAGATCCCGCTTCTGATTATTGATCCGAGAGGGGTCTCGATCATGTCCGCATTATTCACGAACCGTAGGGTGACACACTTAAGAGACACCGACATCCAATTGGAGCAAAAGTTTCATGCCGAAAGAATAAACAAGCGCATGAATTTATTTCACTAGATACCGAAATAGGTTTTCGGGTGAAATTGCATAAAGTGGTTATGCATGTGAAATAGAATTCTAGCAAGGGGTTATTTGTGAATGTTTGTCATTAAAGTAATTGACAAAATTCTGAATAAAATAAAAGAGTTTTATTTAATGAGAGTTTGCATTAAATTTGGTGGAAATTTAATGGGAATTTGAGTGGACTTTTGAGTGGAGGAATTTAAAGGGCATTTTGTGTGGCATCCCGCAAAACCACTACTAGAAAATCGCTTGGTATTTTGTTTTGTGCATCATCATGACACCATCATGCATATTATTTTTACTTGAAACTATGTTGTGAAAGACTATTGTTTTCTGAAACTAGCCCTCCTTCTATTTCAAATTAAACCCCCGGATGTTTCCGGATATTTTCTTTGTCTAAAACTAATTACAAAATCATTCACTAAAATTAAAATAAACAATATTTCTTTTAAAATAAAACTGTTTTGATCGGGGGAGGCAGCCCGGCCCGAAAAGCCAGGCCGCCTACCACCCCGATCGGCCCAACTCAATCTCACCAAACCCTAATCTATTCCTACCCAATCCTAGTCTACCCAAACCCCCTCCACCTCACCCCACCCAATAGTCTGCCGCCACCTCACCCCTCTCTTCCCCTCTAACCTATCCTATGCCGCCACCTCACCAACCCCACCCCACTCCCCACATGAATGAAGGAGGGGAGGGGGCAGACCCCATGGCCGGAGGCCACCCCCTTGGGTGCCCCCCTCCTCACTTGTCTCTCACACCTCCTCGTGAAGGATATCTCTTCCCCTCTAGAATTTATCCCCCATGGTCTCGGACTAGCGAGATACATGTTCCCGGTGGCTATTCGGCAAGAAAGAGTTTTGCTTCCGCTGCATCGCTGGAGCGAGGAGGCGGAGGTTGCTCGGTGCCTCGAACGTGTGTGCGAGCACGGATGCGCTGCTGATTTGCGGCGCTAGGACTTCCTCTTGATCTTGAGATCGGCAAGAGATCGTCTACATCAACCACGAGTTGAACTCGTTAAGCTTTGTCGGTCTTCAAGGGTATGTTCTCTACGGATATACATCCGCCCGTTGTTTGTATCTAGTAGATAGATCTTGGTACATAGTTCACATCGTAGGAATTTTTTTGTTTTCTATGCTGCGAACCCTACAGCGGCGGCTACAGACGGTTTCGTAGAGTTTTGATCGGGTCCTAGGGTTTCTACATCAGGGGATTCTTATAGACGAAGAGGCGAGGCAGGGGGGCACCAGGGCGGCTGCACCCCCCAGGCGCGGGGTGGTCCCACCCGCGCGTCCAGGGGGTGTGGCCCCGTGGTGAGTCTTCTCCGTCTCGTACTCCGGATTCATGTTCCCCACGGTAAAATATTGACTTTGGATTTTGTCCCGTCCAATTCCGAGAATATGTATTTTCTGCCTTTCTGGAACCAAAACAGAAGAAAACAGGCAACTGGCATTGTGGCAACTTGTTAATAGGTTAGTACCAGAAAACAAATAAAAATCCTCAAAGAGTAGACAAAGCAAAGAAAAGTAGATAGTAAACAAGCATGGAGCATAAAAAATTATAGATACGTTTCCGACGTATCAATGGCCATGGCCTGTTCGCTGCCTCTCGTCGTAGCGCAGTATGGCGTGTCGTGGGGAAGCCAAGCCAGCATCGGATCTCCAGCCGGGTTCTCACCGATATCGTCGGCGATGTCCCAGCAGATCCAGGCGAACCCGCACCAGAGGTTCTCGTCGTCCTCCAAGTTCGATGGCGGATTCAACCCGAATGTGCTCTTCCTCTGCCCTGCACCTTGCTCGCCGGCCCTCAACGTCGGCATCAACATCCCTTACGCCAACTCTCCTGCGTATGTCGGGCCTTCATCGGCCATGCGCTGCGACCCTCTTATGTTCGCCGGTAGCAGTTCCTTGGCCGTCCAGTTCGGCAACATACGCCTGCAGTGTGTTCGGCGGAATGTCGGGCGACTCGTACATGGCGGACATGACCGCGAACAGCTCCGCTGGGGCTGGGAGCTCGTTATTCACACAAGAGTAGTCCTGCGCGCGACGCCGAACATGGCCTGGAATCCTAGGAGTTCGCCGAAGGCCAGGCTGATGACCAGACGCAAGCCGAGGATGAGGAGGAAGCCGAAGAGGACGCCACAATGACAGCTAAGGGCAAGGGGAATAAGAAGAGGAAGGATAGGACGTTGGCACCACCGGAGCTCCACGTTAAGTGGACATCCCTTGAGAACATGTGCCTCTCCGAAGCATGGAAGTCGGTGAGCATGGACCCCATCACTAGCGCAAACCAAAACTCAGAGAATTACCGGAGGCATGTCAAGATGGCGTTTGATGAGCGCAACCTATTGGACCCGGTGTACAACAGAGTCCACATGTATCGCGACGAGATGGCCATGGAGAATCATTGAGGAATCATGCAACAAGCATGCGGCAAGTGGCACGACATTCTTGAATAAATCAAGCATCATCTAGTCAGCGGCGCAAGCATGGACAATAAGGTAGTTTGCTGACCTCAAGTAGAACCTAGGACAAGTTCATGCCTTTTCTGACTCATACTTCGTCGTGGGTTCGTAGTTGTCCCGTGCACTTAACATGTATCGCGACGACACCAAGACAAAGTTCAAGTTCCACCATGTGTTCAACAAGATCGAGAAGTGACGGAAATGGGTGGACACTCGCATGACCCTTGCCAAGAACAAGGATGATGTGTACAACCCCGAGTCGCCACCCCCAGCTGCTGGTGAAGGAAGGCTAGAGATCAGCCATAAAAAGGCCAAGATGCTGAAGGCTATGGGACCGCATGCCGAATGGCTCCACGCGTCCATCGAGAAGTGCATCGCCAACTCGAAGGCCCATGCCGAGAAGAGGGGGAGAAGGACGACGAGAGGTAGACCCAGTTGCTACAGAACCAAGACAGGAAGAGGAACACAGACCTCCAATTCCTCATGGGTGATACGTCGGAAACGTATCTATAATTTTTGATGTTCCACGCTTGTTTAGTATCTACTTTGCTTTGCTTTGTCTATGCTTTGAGGTGTTTTTATATATTTTCTCGTACTAACCTATTAACAAGATGCCACAGTGCCACTTGCCTGATTTCTTCTGTTTTTGGTTCTAGAAAGCCAGAAAATCAATATTCTTGTAATTGGTTGGGACAAAAGCCAAAGTCAATATTTTACCGTGGGGAACACGGATCCAGAAGACGAGGCGGAGGAGGGCCTCGAGGGGGCCACACCCCTAGCCACGCGTTCATGCCTGGCCCGCGCCTGGGGGTGCAGCTGCCCTGGCGACCCTTGCCTCGCCTCTTCGCCTATAAGAAGCCCCCGATGCCTAAACCCTAAGTACCCGATCAATATTCCACGAAACCGTCTGTAGCCGCCACCATCATCCCTAGATCGGGAGGATCTGAAGCTCTTCCTGGCACCCTGTCGGAGGGGAGATCATCCCGGAGGCCTTCTTCATCATGCCAGCCTCCGGTATGAAGCGTGAGTAGTTCCACCTTGGCCTACGGGTCCATGTAGTAGCTAGATGGTTGTATCTCCTCCTTTGTGCTTTCATGTTTAGATCTTGTGATCTCCGTTCATGATCAAGATCTCATCTATTTGTAATCATGCATGTTGCGTTTGCGGGGATCCGATGGATATTGAGATTACTATGTCAGATTGATTAATGGTTTTGTCTTATTGATTCTATCATGTCTGTGTTGTTTGTGATCTTGCATGCTCTCCATTGTTAGTAGCTATCTTGGACAAGTAGTTGCTATTGACTCCAAGAGGGGGTATTTATGCTCGATAGTGGGTTCATGCCTCTATTTAATCTAAGGGAAGTGACAAAAATCTCTAAGGTTATAGATGTGTTGTTGCCACTAGGGAGAAAACAACGGTCTCTTGTTCATGGAACAAGTGAATTGTTTACCTTACACACTTTGCTTAAAGCAGTTGTCTGTTGCTTGCAACTTAATACTGGAGGGGGTTCAGATGATAACCCAAAGGTGGACTTCTAGTCATAGATGTAGTTGGATGGCGGTATATGTATCTTGTTGTATTGCCCAATCGAATATCATAGGATCATGAATGTCTAGTATTGCATTATTATGCCTTGCTCAGTCCTGTCAATTGCCCTGCTGTAATTTGTTTACCCAGCATGCCATGTTTGTTTATCTAAGGAGAACACCTCTAGTGAACTATGGACCCGGTCCAATCTTTACCATTGATACATCTTCCACTGTTACTGTTTACTTGCTGCAAACCACCATTACCTTCCACAACATACAGTTAATCCTTTGTTACAGCAAACCGATGAGATTGACAACCTCATTGTTCGTTGGGGAAAAGTCTTGAGTTTGTGTTGTGCAGGTCTCCAAGTTGCTAGCAACACCTTTGAGTTGTTTCCTTCCTCCTATTTGTTCGATAACCTCGATTTCTTACTGAGGGGAAACTTGTTGCTGTGCTCATCATACCTTCCTCTTGGGGTCTCCCAACAAAGTGTTCACGCACTCATCAAGCCTTTTTCTGGCGCCGTTGCCGGGGAGGCTATGGATGTCTTCACAAGACTTTTTATGCAGGTTTGAACTTCTCTTCAAGAAACCTGTTGGATTCTGCTGCTGGGGGTACTTTTATAACCATCACGTTGGTGCTACAACGAAACTCCTTGATAATATGTTGGTTAATTATTCTGAATGGCACACTGAGAGAGCTCCACATAGTAAGAAGGTAAATTCTGTTGAAGAAACCTCCTCTTTGAGTGATAAGATTGATGTTATCATGGCTATGCTTGTTAATGGGAAAGCTCCTTTACATCCAAATAATGTTCCCTTAGACTCTTTGGTTGCTCAAGAAGAGCAAGTTGATGTGAACTTCATTAGAAACAACAATTTCAACAACAATGCCTATAGGAATAATTTTGGTAGTAATAACAATTATAGGACTTATCCTCCTAATAATGGTAATACCTATGGAAACTCCTACAACAATACTAGAGTGTCCCCTCTAAACTTGAAGTCATGCTCAAAGACTTTATTAGTAAACAAACCACTTTCAACAAGACTGTGGAGGAAAAGCTTTTGAATGTAGAGAAAAATATTTCCTCTTTGTCTGAAGCACAGTCCTCTTTGATAAATAAAATGGCTGCTAAACCTAAAACTTTGGAAAGTACCTTTTCTGCTACTCATGCCATACAAGTTACTATTGCTGAAAATGTTAGACTGTTAGCCCAACTTTATGCTAAGTGGGAAAGAGAAGCTGAAATTTCTAGCAATAGTGTGTGCACTATCACCACCACCAATATGGATGCCACTAAACCACAAGAGGTCCATATTCCTCCTACCACATTGCCTAAACCCAATGAGCCTACTACTAGTAATGTTAAGTTTGATTTTGATCTTGATGGTTGCAATATTTCTGAAGTGATTATGTTCCTACAAAAGCTTGCTAGAAGTTCCGATGCTAGTGATATGCATGTAGCTTTCACCAAACACATTAGAGATGCTCTTATTACAATTAAGGAAGATAAGTTGAAACACAAAGCTTCTATTCCTAGGAAAGTAGAATATAATTGGGAACCCATTATTAATATGTAAGTGAATGACTTTGATCTCAAACCTTCATGTGACCTTGGTTCTAGTGTCTCTATTATACCTAGGAAGATTTATAAAATGCTTGATTTGCCACCTTTGGAAGATTGTTATTTGGATGTCCCACTTAATGATAATGCTAAGAAGAAACTCATGGGGAGTGTTAATGATGTTCTTATTATGGTTAACAATGCTTATGTCCCAGTTGATTTCTATGTTTTGGATGTTGAATACAATGCTTCTTGTCCTATTACTTCGGGAAGACCTTTCTTAGAACTGTTGGTGCCATCACTGATATGAAAGAAGGCACCATTAAATATCAATTTCCATTCAAGAAAGGTATTGAACATTTCCCTATGATGAGAGAGAAGTTTATTTTTTATCCTCCTTTGAAATCATGGTTTTATGTTAATACTTCTTCATTTGAAAACATTTGATTCTTGCTTCTTGTGCCTAACTTAAAGGCGTTAAAAAAAGTACTTGTTGGGAGATAACCCAATAGTTATCTTGAGTCTTGGAAGTTATTACTTTAGTAATGACCTCTCCTTATCCTTTTTGTTTGCTTTTTGTGCCAAGAGTGACTTCTAATGAGAAGGAAGTAAGATTTGGGAGTTGCTGTACTGAAACAGATTTTTGTGCTCTACCATAAAAATTCGTGAGAAACCTTTGTAAGTTGGATTGAGCTGATATTTTATGAATAAATCCCCCAGTATGTTAGCTAACTTTTGTTAGTTCAACACTTTTTGATTTGAGTAACATAAGGTCTTCAAAAAAACCGGTTTCTACCTTCTGGTCTGTTTTGACAGATTTCTGCCATTTATTTGCATTTGCTTCTTTTTTATTCCTTTTTGAGTTCTCTTTGGGAAATTGAGATTTTTAAAAGGAATTGCTATAGTAGCTTGTGTTTTTAATGAAAATTTTGCTGTTTTGAAACTAAACCCAAAGTTTTATTACTTTTGAATGCACTAATGTTGCTAATGAAGATTGTGTGAAGTTTTGTATGAAGAAAATTTCCAAGTATATGGGAAGAATGATGTAATGAGATGAAAAATGGACAAGAGCTCAAGCTTGGGGATGCCACCCTATGTCACCTCAAGAAATATTCAAGAGGTACAAGCGTCAAAGCTTGGGGATGCCCAAGGCATCCCCTTCTTCATCAATAAAAAGCTCAGGTCTTTCTAGACAACTCGTTTTTATTGTTTCATGCACAATTGTGTTATTCTTGGAGCGTCTTAGTTTTTGTTTGCTTTGCTTAGTTTGCTTGAATAAAGTAGTTTGGACCCCCGTTCTCGCTGTGTTGTTTCAAATAAGTTGATTGGTGTTGGAGAGGAGTAGAAAGTTCTTGCTTGAATAGTGCAAGAGGAGCTTGCTTTGACTGTGACTTACCACTCTAGCATGCCATGCTAGATGTTGTTTTGACCTTATGATTAGTGATTATTACTGTAGCATGACTTGTTCCAAACAATTGGGATTGTTTAGTGTGCCTTGAAGGAATCATGCGTTGTTTTAGCATGCAAAAGCATAGTATTATGGTATTCTCCTTTGATGCTTTGTTTGGGTTGACTTAGCACATGCTCACACCATGCTATGACTATGAACAAGTCACCATAGCCTCTATAATCATTTAGTTCTTGACTTGTAGTACCACTTTATGTTTTGATCAGTAATGTTTTGTCGTTCTGTATGATTATGGCCATTATTGCTCTCTTAGTTGGTTGCTCCTAGTCTTTTGCTAGCCTCCACTTGTATGAGTAAGCTCTACTCACGCTTCCAACTCCCAAGAAACTAAGTTATTCCAAAGAGTCCACTATAAATTCCTATGCATGTGTGTTACACCATTCCAAGTATATTCTTGTTTTCATCTATCTTCCAATTAAAAAGTATTTTGTTATGTGAAAACTTAGTGATTAAAGCTCTAACAAGCTTGATGGCACACTTTATATTTCTTGCCCCTAATAAACTTGAACCATTGTGTCATTTGTGTTGTATATGCTAGCACTTATACGTTACAATTAGCAGAACCATGATATCATGGGGAACGCTTCCAACATTGCACTTGTACATTATACACAGTTGATATCATGCTCTTTTGTCTATGGATGTCGTCGGTGTGAAATAAAAGGGGAGCTTGTAAGTTCATGGAGTTATGTATGTGTGTTAGAGAAACGCCTAGGCCGCTAGCCTAAGCCATTCCTAATCTTGGTGGAAACTTGCAGCATCACCATAGTGACATCTATGAAGCATTCTTCTTATAAAAAAGAGACATATTAAAAAGAGGAAAGAGAGAAAAATGCACCATATTCCCATGGTAAATAAGAAGATTGCTGATATGCTCATTGTCTGCTTGACTTGTCATTTTGGTTATGGGATAGCTCATGTACCATGTGCAAGGGTACCTCGTTGGCGATTCTCTATGATATACATGTACTTACTATCACAAGAACTTACAGGCGACTAAAGTTGAGTAGCATGAGGAGTGGTCTTCGTATTCAAAGGACATGAGATTGCCAACTTATACTTTGTCAAGCATATACTCCATAGTTTGTTCACTTTAACCTTAATCACTTCAAGATGCTTATGATAGGGGCAATAAGAGTTGAAAGCTAACAAATACCATAATTTTTGGAAGCTCTTTTTAAAACTTGAAATCCCTGTTTCCCTATATGAAGGGTCTTTATTCCACCATTATATTGAGTCTTCACCTTTTACCTTAGGCACCAGTTAAGAGAGCGTAGTTGTCATTCTTAGTTCTATGTGCATTGTCCCAAAACTTATTGATTGATTCATATTGTTGATATTACGTGTTCTTGTGCTATTTGTATCTAGTCACTCTTATGAACTTCGAAGGTGTCCTATGCATCTATTTGCTACTCCATGAGGGACAAGCTGATTGCCACTATGCTATGTTTTCTGTATGTGAAACAAACAAACGTTTTTCAATGCATGTTATTCACGATCTTTGTTTGTAGCCTTTCATGTTGCATGCATAGTTACTTTGTCTTACTGTTAGAACTCCATCTTTCATGCTTATGTTTAGAGTTCTTTGATCCTAGATTTCGATGCTTGCAAATGGTTTAATCTTGATTTTGATGATGCATGTCACCTCAAAAATTATTCTTTTTATCACTTACCTACTCGAGGACGAGCAGAAATTAAGCTTGGGGATGCTTGATACGTCGGAAACGTATCTATAATTTTTGATGTTCCATGCCTATTTAGTATCTACTTTGCTTTGCTTTGTCTACACTTTGAGGTGTTTTTATATATTTTCTGGTACTAACCTATTAACAAGATGCCACAGTGCGAGTTGCATGTTTTTTTCTGTTTTTGGTTCTAGAAAGGCAGAAAATCAATATTCTCGGAATTAGACGGGATAAAAGCCAAAGTCAATATTTTACCATGGGGAACACGGAGCCAGAAGACGAGATGGAGGAGGGCCTCGAGGGGGCCACACCCCTGGCCGCACGACCAGGCCTGGCCCGTGCCTGGGGGTGCAGCTGCCCTGCCGACAACCCCTGCCTCGCCTCTTCGCCTATAAGAAGCCCCTGATGCCTAAACCCTAAGTACCCGATTAATATCCACGAAACCATCTATAGCCGCCGCCACCATCGTCCCTAGATCGGGGGATCTGAATCTCTTCCCGGCACCCTGTCGGAGGGGAGATCATCCCGAAGGCCTTCTTCTTCATCATGCCAGCCTCCGGTATGAAGTGTGAGTAGTTCCACTTTGGACTACGGGTCCATGTAGTAGCTAGATGGTTGTATATCCTCCTTTGTGCTTTCATGTTTAGATCTTGTGAGCTTCGTTCATGATCAAGATCTCATCTATTTGTAATCATGCATGTTGTGTTTGCGGGTATTCGATGAATATTGAGATTACTATGTCAGATTGATTAATGGTTTTTTCTTATTGATTCTATCATGTATGTGTTGTTTGTGATCTTGCATGCTCTCCGTTGTTAGTAGCTATCTTGGCCAACTAGTTGCTAGTGACTGCAAGATGGGGTATTTATGCTCGATAGTGGGTTCATGCCTCTATTTAATCTAAGGGAAGTGACATAAATCTCTAATGTTGTAGATGTGATGTTGCCACTAGGGAGAAAACAACGGTCTCTTGTTCATGAATAAGTGGATTGTTTATCTTACATACTTTGCTTAAAGCAGTTGTCTGTTGCTTGCAACTTAATACTAGAGAGAGTTCGGATGATAACCCAAAGATGGACTTCTAGTCATAGATGCAGTTGGATGACGGTTTATGTATCTTGTTGTATTGCCCAATCGAATATCATAGGATCATGAATGTCTAGTATTGCATTGTTATGCCTTGCTCAGTCCTGTCAATTGCCCTGCTGTAATTTGTTTACCTAGCATGACATGTTTTTTTATCTAAGGAGAACACCTCTAGTGAACTATGGACCCTGGTCCAATCTTTACCATTGATACATCTTATACTGTTACTGTTTACCTGCTACAAACCACCATTACCTTCCACACCATACAGTTAATCATTTGTTACAGCAAACCTGTGAGATTGACAACCTCACTGTTCGTTGGGCAAAGTCTTGAGTTTGTGTTGTGCATGTCTCCAAGTTTCTAGCAACACATTTGAGTCGTTTCCTTCTTCCTACTGGTTCGATAACCTCGGTTTTTTACTGAGTGAAAACTAGCTGCTATGCTCATCATACCTTTCTCTTGGGGTCTTCCAACGAAGTGTTCACGCACTCATCAATGGGCCGCGAAGAAACCTCCGCGATGAGCCCCCAGGTCAAGGCATATTACATGGCGCGCCACAGCGCCATTCTGGATGAGGAAATCCCCGCCGCCAACACGCCGAGCCCTGTGCCGACCGTCTCGGCCGCCACGTTGTCGCCAAGCTCTGCCTCCACCTCCTCGAACCCATCGATGGGCCCTATCACAGCAGACCCGTCGGAGAATCCCATCTCCGTTAACGACTGGTCGTCGAATTTCATGCTTTTCTGTATTATTAATCTGATCGCCGAACCTCTTTAGACGAGTTTGTGTTGAACTGTTTTCGACGGTTTCTGTCAAACACGTTTGGGTGTGATTTTGCCGACGAAAAGATTTTTTTAAAATATGTCACCCAATTCTGGATTTAATAAAAAACGTGAGTAAAAAACTAACGAATTTTAGACTAAAAATTACATCCATACAACGCTAGGTTCTAACAACGCCGAACACAGTGGAGATGCTTTTGAGGGGACACACGCCGTAGTAGAAGTAAAAGAATGGAAAACGATACTATTCCCCCGGGGGATAACACATCGCGATCCCCCGGGTCGCTCTCGGCTGTCACGGCACGCGTCCCCTCGACGTGGAGAGAAACGGGCCTCCTCGGTGGGTCTTATCCCTTCCTTATGCTTTCTTCCCAAATCAACTCCGCTGGGAGAGGTGTAGAGCTCGCAGCCGCTACACCTGCTGCAAGCCATGTCGCCAAGCACCTTCTCTCTCGCTGCAGGTGTCGCGCACCTCCCTCGTCGCCCGTCGCTAGCCTCGCCCACCTCCTCGTCCTTTTTTTTACTTGGCGGCGACCACGAGAGCCTAAGGCGCGACCGGAAAATCAAGCTCCCCCATGGATTCGGATGGCATGTGGATGCAGGACCAACACCTCTCGCTACAAGCGGCAGCCTCGCTTGCTACAAGCGCGGCGGCGCCCGGCTACAAGCGCAGCAGCGCCCTGCTACAGCGGATGCAGCTCTCGCTACAAGCGGCATCGTCGCTTGCTACAAGTGTGGCGGCGACCTGCTACAAGCGCGGCGTCGGCGGCGACCTGCTACAAGCGCGGCGGCGACCTGCTACAAGGGCGGCGGCGACCTGCTACCGGCGCAGCGGCGGCGGCGACCTGCTACAAGCGCGGCGGCGGCCTGCTACAAGCGATGCTACAAGTGTGGCGGCGACCTGCTACAAGCGCGGCGGCGACCTGCTACCGGCGCGGCGTCGGCGGCGACCTGCTACAAGCGCGGCGGCGACCTGCTACAAGCGCGGCGACGACCTGCTACAAGGGCGGCGGCGACCTGCTACAAGCGCGGCGGCGACCTGCTACAAGCGATGCTACAAGCGTGCGTCGGCAATCCTTCCTAAGGCCGGCCGTCAGCGGTGCTACCAGCGTGGTCGGCGCCGGTGAGATCTCTAGTCGGAGGTGAACGATGGGAGGCACTTGCTATGGGTGCTCGTCGGTGGGCTTCGATGTGGCCGGGGTCAGCATCTTGTTCAGGTTTTCGTTGAGGAGTTTGCGGGCTGTAAGCGAAACGAGTAAAATGTCCATGAGGGACACGTGTCAAGCAGCGGAGCCGGGGGATAGAAACTCCTGATCCCCGGGGACGCGTAGCAGTCCCCTAAAAGAATCGCAGGCTAAAGACCACAATGTTACACGTAGCCCAGAGCCTAGTCCATACAACACTTTTACAACTTACTACAAGAGAATTCCAGCCCACTCGATCGATCTTCTAAAAAAAACCTCAAATCAAAAGAAAAGAAGCCGTCCCTTCCGCCTCCGTTCCGAGATCTCGATCCCACCATGTCCACGGCCTCCGCCCCGGGCTCCCCTCGGTCTTCTGCGGCCTCCGCCGCCCCTGTGCCCGACCTCTCCATCCCCTATGAGCTAGCCAACCGTGGACAGTGGCAAGCACTGCTGGCCCACCTCGCCCACCCCTCCCACGCGCACCACCCGCACCACCGCCTCCTCCTATCTGCGCTCTCGGCGCTCTCCCTCGCCAAGCTCCGCCGCTTCCCCGACGCCGCCGCCCTCCTGGCCTCACTTCACCCCGACCCCGGCTGCCCGCCGCCCCCCTTTCTCCTCCGCCTCCTCCACGCTCTCCTCCCGCTCTTCTTCCCCGACCGCCCCCTTGCGCTCGACCGCCTCTACACCCTCCTCTCATCCATCCGCGCCCGCCCCGACGCCCAGCATCCCGAGTGGCGCCGTCGCGACGCGCTCGTCGCGTCCATCCTCGCCTCCGATCACCTCTCCCACCGGGAGTTCGATGTTGCTCTCGCCCTCGTCGCCGAACTCGCGGCCCGCGAGCCTGACAACCCGGTCCTCCTCTCCCGCGTCGCCTATGCCCACCTCCAAATCGGCAACCTCGCCGCTGCCTCCGCCGTCTTCCGACATGTGGAATCCGTCGCGGCCGACCACCCCTCTCACACCAACCTCATGGCCCGCAACCGTGCGCTAGAGTGCATCGTGGCAAAGGACTACACTGCAGCGGTGCGGGAGTACGAGCTTTGCATCGAGACCGACCCTACCGACGCCATCGCCGTGAACAACAAGGCGTTGTGCCTCATGTACTCGCGGGACCTTGGCGATGCCATCAAGGTGCTCGAGGGTGCACTGGAGAGGATGCCCACCGCGGCGCTCAATGAGACGGTGGTGGTAAACTTGTGCAGCATGTATGAGCTTGCCTACGTCAACCACGGCGAGGTCAAGCGGACCCTTGCCGAATGGATCACGAGGGTGGCACCCGATGACTTCGACAGGTCCTGCACACGCATGTAGGAGGTACTGGAATTCAGCATTGAATTATTTCACCCTGCTCCTAGGATTTCCTCTGTGGAGAGATATTGTGTTGCTATAGCTGGTCCACATACTGGATTTGATTGTTCATGTTTCCATGATATTTGTAGTGATTTTCTTTGGTCCAGTGAAATTTGTGCGGTTGCAGTAACTTGCTCAACTTGAATGTACATTGTGGTTTACAAATATGGGGAATTTTTAGCATTGTGTTCTGCTGTTTGAAATGCAATAATCATATGTGTTTGGAATGTACTTGCATACTTTACAATGATTTAAATATGTTCTGGTACATTGAAGCGTGACATCCAGTGTTCATACATGTATGGGGTTTGATGATAATGTTGTTACTGTCGTTTTTCATATTGGAAGCAAATTGACATTGTAATGATTAGTGGTTTTTCCTCTGTACCATGAAGCCCTTTTTTTTATTAATGCAAAGATTAAAGAATGTCTTATTAAAATCATGTAAGATGGCAGCTACGTGATACTATGAATGTTGTTGCCAATAGAATTTTGTAGGCTGGTAAAATGTAGTTTTCCCCCAATGAGCCTAACAATTTCACACTACCATCCTCACGATGCAATGGTGTAGTATGGAGAAGGAATATATTGTGCTTATTTTAACAAATATCTAGTATTAGCAGGATCATGGGTATATGCTACTTTTCATTTCACTCCAGCATGGTACACTTGTTATAGCGATATGTGCATCAGGTTGTTTTGCCTATTAAAACACGATCTCTTATTTCCTTGATTTGCGTAGGCGCTGTTATCAATGAAACCTTAGATTTCGATGTGATGCCTCCTTTAATAATTGTTCTGTGCCTAGATATAAGGGAACAGAGAGAAAAGAGCTGAATTGGACTCTTCAATACCAAAGATACTCGGCTTTTTTGTGATTAATGCAAATGTTAAATAATGTATGATTAATAAAGCATATAAAAATGGGAGCTATGTAATATATCGCCAATAGAATAGCATGGGCTGACTAACAAATTTACCCTGCTATATGCTCATGATGCAATGCTTGATTATGGAGAGGGAATATAATTTTGTTTTATTAATTAGTACTCCTTCCGATCCATAATAAGTGTCGCTGATTTAGCACAAAGTTGTACTAAATTAGCGACACTTCTTATGGATCGGAGGGAGTAACTAATATTAAGAGGTTCATGGGTATAGAGTATATGTTACTTAATATCTGGACATAAGTTCCAAGTTGCTGTTAGATACAGTATGGTAACACATATTATAACGACAACTATTGCAGGTTCTTTGTCTATTAGAAAATGATCTCTTAGTACCTTGAACTATGTAGGTACTGTTATCAAATAAACTTATCATTTCCATTCCAGGCCTCCTTTAATAATTGTTTGAGTTGCCATGACGAAAATAAGCACATAAAGACAGTACATAATGTTGAAAGAGCAAGGTACTTGCAGTAAGTGAACTCTTGTGGCTGCACTAGCATCCCCTCACAAAGGTCCTGAGCACACATCCAATCCTTTATTCTCTTTAATTGTTGATTACCTGAACTTATTCCCCGGTGACAAAGGTGCTGCATTAAGTTCCACTCAAGTAGAGCTCTCGGTTTTGTGACTGTGAGTCCGAATATTGTTACTACTGTAAAACTTGTTCCGAGACATGACGTTGTGAAGGTGATGGAACCAGGTTGATTATGTCGGGTTAAAACCCTTGCACATTGTCGCAAGATATTAGCTGGCACCTTAACTTAGACCAGTAAGCTGGAAGATTCTGCATCATGTAAATGAACCGAAGGCATCTTCCTTCTCTAGCTAATAACATCCAAATATATTCCAGATCAAAGTACATCCTGTGTTCACGTTTCCTTTGGTTGCAGCTACTTCATCTGTGAAGACCTGCTCAATAAGGTACAATCGATGACGATTGAGGAGGGTAAAGATGTGATGGCAGATCCTGGCCAGCGGGTGGCAGTATGCTACCATGTTCTGATCCTGGCAAACTCCCTCTGGGAAATTCGTAAGCAGATCTCTCAGGTGCTTCAGCCCAAGGTATACCACATTGTCAGGGATCTAAAGGCAGTAGTAGCAGGCCATCGGAGGCTTATCGTCTGGAGCTCCAGCTCTTCCAAACTCCAACATAAACATGCAACTCCAGTTCATTTGCGGTGGATATGGCGCCAGAACATCTCAAATCATATTTATAGCCGGTTCTTTAAAACAAATCAACTCCAGTTTTGTCTTGCTAGACTCACTGCTGCAGAGGGTGTGCAACTCTCAGCCGGTTTTAGAAGTTAGAATCGTCTAAATAGGAGTATCAGCTCCAGTTTGCCACAGGTTGTACAGTCAACAGGCTGAGGGACCAGGCTATAAAAGCCTTATGTTGTACTACCCACGATGTTTACCATAGCCATTGGCCTGACAGTAAAGCAGACCATGCATGTGTATGTACTATATGTTGATTATAATCTCTACCTATCAGCGTGCTAGGCAGTCTTTTCCTCTAATTTGAAAATCACCAAATCAGACCGCTTCTCGAGTGCAATTCAATAAATTCACATGAAAGTGAAAATAGCTAGACAATGGAGTTAGTAACTGCCAGGTCAGACAAAAGGGAGGCCAAAACCATGCCTTCCTAAGGCATTTCAAATGGAAAATCAGAAAATTATCCTCGTCTCCGTGTTACCCCCTCTACAACATGCTTCTATTCTCCTTCAGGAATTCCTTTTAAGTTCGTAATCTGGTCCAGGAAACTTCTACACGTTTATTCTTGATGGGCTCGTGTTGGCTGTCGATCTTCACCGCCTTGCCCAGAGAAAAACATCAGGGCAACAAGAACAGCAACCAAGAAGAGGAGGATGTACAGAGGATTCACACCGAGCAGTGTCGGGGAACGTCCGCCCACTCTCTTCTTTATTGTTCTTCCAGCTCTATATCCCTCGAGGAAGCGACTAATCTGGGATCCATGGTCACCTTCTTGCAGACTCTCCGAACCTTCAACCTGAGGCAAGAATCATTTCAATCAATTACAACTAAATATTGGAGGCTGTGGTGTAAGTTGACTAAGCAAACAGATATGAACGGATCAATTTGTACAAAAAATATGATGGCAACACTACATATACATAACAATTGCATATCAACATACCACGTGACATGTGTGTAACAAAAGAAACAACTTTTAGTTGTAAACAAAATTACTCCATTGAAATTTGAAGGTGGCATCATTATGAAAACTAGCAGGGTCAACAAAAATGCTATGCTTACCACTTCATAGTCCTCATCTTTGTCCCAGACTACCATATTTGGCAGTTGTGAGCTCTTAGAATCATGGAAAGACTTGGTGAATTCCTCCCATTGCTTGACCCCCACATATCCAAACACTAGATCATGGTTTGCATTGGCTGCAGACCTCAAAACTTTTATCAACTGCATGGAAGTTTCATCAGATTCATCCTCCACAACTGTAAGAACAACTTTCCTATCATCATCTTTTAACATCTTAAGAGTCTCTGCACTGATGGGCAGAGTTTTAGGCAGTAGAGATTGCCGTATAAAATCGTCCAAGAAGGTTCCTGCATCCAGAACAATTATATGCGATGCACCATCAATCTTGGAAATACATGCATTACAAAGCAGAGCGTGAATGTTCTGATAAACTAGGTGAATTACATAGTTCCATCACTAGAAAGTCGAGAGCCAGCAATCAATAGGAACAGACCGACAAATCCAAGATTTCACTCCATAGCAAATGTATTGAGAAACGCAAAGAATTTAGTTATCCAAGCATACCTTCAAAGGGACCATAGAAAACACTTTGCTCGTTATACTTTATGTTGAGCGAAACCAATGCTGGAATCTTGTCAAAATCATACACAGACATCAGATCCTCAGAGAAATCTTTCGCTATAGAAAACCATGCCTTCTTCTTGTATTTCGATCCATACTCCGCAATTGATGACTCATCCACCCCAAATCCAATGAATAATGGAAAGTCTGAACCAGCTTCCTGAACAAAACTTTTGATTGCTGAATCGGACTCGAGGACAGAAACAGCAGGTGCGACAAGCTTCTTCAGGCTCTCAATGAGCAGACCGGCCTTCCTTGAACCAGTGTACTCCGTGGGGACTCCATGGTCAAAAAGCAGCAGAGTAGGGAAGCCACTGCATCCAGGAAAACACACAATTTTTTCAGTGATAAAACAGACTCACACCTGGTTTAACCAAACTAGTAGAGACATTCGACCAGGTAGCTTACTCTACTCCGTATTTGGACCCAAGCTTCTTGTACTTCTCTGCGTTTACTTTTGCGACTACAATTGGCGTGCTCAGCGCAGCAAGCACTGGAGCAGCTTCATCCAACTGCGAATGGGAAACACAGAGAGACGGCTTATCAATTCACATCAAGGCGCCTCACGGATGCGTGGACAACAGAAACCAAGTGATAGTGGCATGCCCTTTCTTGGCGATAATCATATTACAGGCAAGAAGTAATTGAGCGAGTGGATCTAAGTGCCAATTTCGTTTTCGTTTTACAATTGATTCAAATCCATGTCTTTAAACGATCACCACCACTAAGCACCATTGAGGGTCTGTTCGGTAAATCTCACCCACGCCGGGATCCCGGCTAAATCCCCGTCGATCCCGGCGGGTCGGCATCTCTGACTCTCCCAGCCCGAAGTTCGCACTACTCTACTACTATGACCCTAACCCATTTCTCCTTGCAGATTCTTCGGATTACGAGGTTTCTAGCGAACATCGGTGGTGGTGGATCGCGCTCGCGCGCAATGGAATCAAAGGGCGGGAGGATAGGGTACCTGAGGGGCGAGGCGTTTGCAGTGGCCGCACCAGGGGGCGTGGAAGTCCACGAAGAGGTAATCAACGGCGGCCACCGCCGCCTCGAAGTTGCCCTCGTCAAGCTCCACCACGCTCCCGTCCCGGGGGATCTGGAACTTTGCCGGCTCCCCTCCGCCGCTCGCCAAGCAGGCCGGCAGCACTAGGGCGAGAGCGATGAGAGGAAGCAGCCGCCGTAGCTGCTGCGGCTTGTCCACCACCACCGGCGCCATGAGTTAGCTCGATTCGATCTCGAGCGGAGCTGCGGCTGTGTACTGGTTTTGGACTGGTACCCGTATAGTAGTACACTGAGAAGGTATACAGTACTGTCCCACACGTGGGATTTCCTTTTTTTTATGTGAACTTTCTTTTTCTGGTCCAAAGCTTTCTACGGAGTACAAAAATGAAATAAAACCACAGCACTACTCCATTCATTCCATAATAAAAGATGTTATTATAACTAATATATGCCACCAAATTTAAATTAATTGGCTATGGTGTTAATTGGACGAATGAACTCGTAGTACAGTTTAAACTAGGAACTACCTAGGTTGGTTTGTAGTTTTTTTTTATCTCGAAAATTATGTTTTGAAGTCGGATTTGAAATATTAATAGTAGTAATATATATTGCGTCTGTGTGATCTTTTTTGTCTTTTATGTGACGTTATTAATAATGCATCCTAGAAGTATACAGGTACTCCTAAGACAAAGTGGAAGGAAGTCGTGACTGTATCAATTTTTTTGAAAATAAACGTATTTATTAATATAAAATGTTTAATGTTTATACCCGGTCTCTGCATAACTAAGATGCACACAGTCACACGAATGATAGAAGAAGGGAATAATAAGAGAGAAAAGCATTAAAAAAACTCTATTAAAATAAATGTCTACAACTAAGGTAGATCAATCCATCAATGTCGGGAAAAAATATCTCTCGTCGTGTCCTCCAGTCGTGTACATCCTACCACAAATAAGTCGCGGAACTCCATACGTTGGAGAAGAGTCCATAATCGGAGGATAGTCGTGGCTCAATAAATAACCTACAGAGGAGAAGACACAATGTTATTAAAAATCTTTTTATTTCTACAAAGCCATAACCACCATATAATGGCAAACGCTTTCACCCTAAACAAAGTTCTGTACTTATCAATAATTCCATACGGCCAATTACCAAAAACATTGGTTACTGAAAGTGGAGGAGATAAACCAGAAGCTATTTGGATGAATGACCATATAGAGCGAGCAAATTTGCAATGGAAGAATAAATGACGAATTGTCTCATCGTGATGACAAAAAATGCATTGTATACTTTCATGCCAATTCCTCTTTGCAAGATTATCTTTTGTTAGAATTACACCCTTACGTAGATACCATGCAAATATCTTCGTCTTAAGGGGTATTTTCATTTTCCAAATTTTACTATTATCATCGACCGGGATATCAGGTTGAACCAATGCTCTATATAGTGAACCCACATAAAATTTACCACTTTCTTGTAATTTCTATTTGAACACATCAACACCGTCCGACTATTGTATCGTGGATAATCGTAATAGTACATTGTTTTAGGATACCAGTCGAGGACCAATGAGACTTCTTTTGAAAGACATATTGGGAGGATTTTCTTTTATCACTGTGAAAATTGTATCCCCTTTGTGTCTGGCAATCGAATATAGAGCTGGATATTGTTCGTGAAGTGTAGTTTGGCCAAGCCACTTATCTTCCCAAAACCTAATCTGTGATCCATCCTTAATCTTGAAAGCACCAAAACAAAAGAAATGTTTTTTGGTGGCCATAAGACCGGCCCAAAAATGTGAATCACGGGTTTCAAACCACTTGAGACACGGCTTTGGACCCCACATATTTCCTCCATAACATGGTTTGCCATACACCATCTTCCGTAAGTAGTTTAAAAAGCCATTTATCCAGAAGCGCGGTGTTTTTGACTTGCAAATCATGTATGCTCAGTCCACCGTACTCCTTCTGGCGGCAAACCACATTCCATCTGGATAGTCAATACTTCTTTTTCTCACTATCCCCTTGCCAAAAGAATCTTGAACGGAAATAATCCACTTTGTTCAAGACACCTTTTGGTAATTGGAAAAACATGATCATATACAGTACCATATTAGTAAGTACTGAATTTATGAGTACTAGTTTTCCAACAAGGGATAACAATTTTCCTTTCCAACTATTAAGACGTTTTTGTAGTCTTTCCTCAACAAGTTTCCATTCAGCAATTGTGAGACACCAATAATGAATCGGTATTCCCAAATAGTTGATTGCCCTGGCCACAGCCAAAAAGTTCAGCATATAGGTGGGCCTCATTTTGGGCCTCGCCAAAACAATACAAATCGCTTTTATGGAAGTTAATTTTAAGTCCAGATAACTGCTCGAAAGCTGATAATGTTAATTTCAGATTTTTAGCCTTCTCCAGATCATGTTCCATAAAAAGGAATGTGTCACCGGCGTATTGAAAAATAGAGAGACCACCATCAATAAAACGTGGAACTAATCCTTCAATTTGCCCATCAGCCTTTGCTCTCTCAATAAGGATAGCCAACATATCAGCCACTATATTAAATAGTAAATGCGATAATTGATCCTCTTGTTTCAGTTCTTTCTTGGTCTGGAAGTATTTGTCAGTGTCTTTATTTACTTTAATGGCAACACTACCCTTAGACACAAAATACTGAATGAGAGCGCGCCACTCCTCAGAAAAACCTTTCATTCGGAGTGTTTGTTGTAGGAAAGACCAATTAACCTTGTCGTATGCCTTCTCAAAGTCAATCTTGAACAATACCCCATTTAATTTTTTTGAGTGTAGTTCATGGATTGTTTTATGCAAAATTAAAACACCATCTAGGATATTTCTTTCTTACATGAACGCAGTTTGAGACGGGCTAACAATATGGTCAGCACCTGAGTTTAGTCTAATAGTGGCAACTTTAGTAAAAATCTTAAAGCTAACGTTAAGCAAGCAGATTGGGCGATATTGTTGTATACGTTCTGCATTGTTAACCTTAGACAGTAAAAAAATATTGCCAAAGTTCAGTCTAAAGAGATCCAATTGACCGACTTGTAAAAATCCAAACAGATGCATTAGGTCCTCCTTGATAATGTCCCGGAATTTTTGGTAAAATTCTACTGGAAAAACAAATGCATCATGTCGTGACTGTATCATGGAAAGTATAAATATATTTCTATGATGAAAGGCGGAAGAAAGGCATATAAATAAAAAAAAACTTTTGATGGCACTAGTAATCCGTTTTGTTTAAAGAAATGTGGCAAAAGGAAAACAAAGACAATTTTTCTTTGGTTTTGGTTTCAACATTACTAGAGGCTGGCTCGAAATCTAATCTAGGGTTGATCAATGCAGCATATACACAGGGCGGACGAAAGTTTGTGAAGGATTTTGGAAAATCTACATAAGGATAATGCTCCTAGAGAAGTCATCGGAGATACCATGGACGCAATGAACGAACTTCTGTATCGACGGGAGATGTTATGGTTTCAGCATTCTAGGATATCTTGGTTGAAGGAAGGGGATACAACACGGTATTTTTTTCATCACAAGACGGTTTGGCGTGCAAGGAAAAATAGTATTGTGTCACTCAAGGACCCGATGGTGTGATCCGTGACACACCAAATAATAGATCCGTGACACACCAAATGATAGTAGAACACAAGGCAACATCTTATTTTCTGTCCGTGTACACACACGATCCTTTGATACGACCGGCCCCTGTGGTTAATTTTTTTCAGGAGGTGATTTCGGATGAGGTAAGTGAAAATCTTTGTAGACAATTTTCAGATGGAAATTTCAGCAATATTTAAGATAGGCCCTAGGCCCTGATAGTTTTCCAGGCACGATTGTCGATTGTATCAGAGAAATCAGGGTGTTCTTAAGCGGGAGATTATTCAAGCGGTGTTCCACCCTACTTGTTTATGTGTGTTGTTTGTGATTGTGTGAGCATAGGTCGCTATACCGACTCTTGATATCATCTTAATTTTTTATTTTGGCGAAAAATTCACCATTTTTATTTTTGTCTCTCGCAACACATTCAGTTCAGTCATACCAAATACTCCCTCTGTCCTGAAATACCCTGCATTCTGGGTTTAGTCATTATTAAAAAAATTATGTACACCTATAATACAACATAAGTACCATTAGAATTGTCCTAAGATATATTTTTATAATATATACATTCGGTGCTATAGATGTTTATAGTTTTTTCTATATATTTTATCAAACTTTATAAAGTTTGACTTTGACTAAATCCAGAATACATGATATTTCAGGAGAAAGGGAGTACAAACACGAAATATATGACCATAAAAATTTAGTTGGTGTACAGAACTTTGCATCTACTCCAATTAGTTTGGTTATTACTAAAAGGGAACCAAGACTGGTTATAACAGAAACCGAACCATGTTGTTTTTGTAGAAATCTGTAAAAAGCAAAGATGTGGCCCTAAGCACCCCCCTCAATCCTAGCCCACAATCTCGAGGTGACTAGGAAACTATCGATGGTCGTGCTACCAAACTAGCCCCTACCAAACATGCCTCTGTCGAGGGAAAATATTGTGGTGCCGCTAACATGGAGTATTTGATGAGAAGGTCTGCCTCCACCCTAGCCCGATCACACTAGGAGGAACGCCTTACCACCTCTACCCTCTATATAGAACCGCATGCACACCGAATGAGTTCACCTAAGAGCAAGAACAATAATATAGTCGGCAACTGGCTATATGCTTGTGCCATGTTATATATAGCTAACATAAATATATGTTGATACAATAAGCTGACTATAGTGTAGACTATATACAATAGTTAAGTATTTAATTTTTGCATGGTATGCAAGACTCATTTCATTCTAGGAGCCCACCTCTAACACTTGATGCCGACTGCATGCGGGCTATAACTTTTTGTTTCTTGTGCTACAACTAGCTATAGATGAAGAGACGGCTTCTTTCTTTTTCTCTTCTCTACCTAGACTTTCGCTAACATGGAATAACTTATAGCCAGTTGACTAGTACTAACTCCCTCTGTCCTGGTTTAAAGGACACATATTAAAAATGGGAATGCCTAGATCTCAGGCGCCTAAGAACTACTAATATCTAAGTCGATGATGTCATCCTAATATTTATGCTAATTTTCAGTTGGAAACTCATAAGATTTATACTAATTCTTAGTTATAACCTAGTTATAACTCATTAAATTCTCAGTTACACCCGAATTATAACTCATATGTAACTTCCATTTTGCATGAATCACGAGGTAAATCGAACGGTAAAAGAGACGACTGAGACTTAACAAGTTCTTAGGCGCCTGAGAACTAGCAAACCCGATTAAAAATCATGCAATCCCAAAATACCTCACCTCCGAGTCACATGAGCATTTAATTTCAGAAAAAGAGCCAATAAGAGGATTAGTAAGAGGTAAATTAGCCCCAGTCAAAGAAAGCCTTGGACCAAAAGATTTACTCCCTCCATCCCGGTTTAAAGGACATAGTTTGCAATTCTCTGAGCCCTAGGTGTCCTCTGATTGGTCCATTTTATAGTATGGAGAAGAACATGCGTGAGGAGAAGAAGAGTCATCAAAGCGTTCACATTAGTTCACACATATGCATGCGAGCATTTTGTTCTTTTCACACCAAACTAATTACAAAGATTAAATGCTTTTGTAAATATTTTAGGATTGCATGATTTGTAAATTATGTCAATTAAACCGGGATGGAGGAAGTACTATATGTGCCTTTTAAACTGGGATAGAGGGAGTATTGTACTTCCTCTAAAGGCTGAAGCCGATGGGGGAAAGGAGGCAGTGCCGGCTCTGACCCATGGCCAAGGGCCTAGGGCCCATGCATGTAGGAGGGGCCATGATTGTAGCATCCTTTTATACCCCGATTGAGCCACCGTTTTGTTATGGGCTGAAAAATTTTGCAAAGGGAGAGCAAACGTGTGGGATAGTCTAAGTTCATAAATCATTCTTCATAGTCTGACAACCACGGAGATTAAGCAATTCATTGGCTTGGGCTTATCCTTCATGGCGGGCGATGGGGGAGGGGTGCGGTTTTGGCTGGATCCGTGGTTGCTCCCAGTCCCATTAGGGGTGCACTTCTACGGTCTCTTTTGTAGGGGTTCATAGCATGGAAAATAAAAAAATTCTACCGCATGCAAACAAACAAACCAAGATCTATCTACTAGATTACAGCAACGAGTCGATAGAGGAACTCACCCTCGAAGATTCCAAAGCGGTTAACGAGAAGAGATTCTCGTGGGTGATGTAGTCATACACTTGCCGATCTCAAGATCGCGTAGACAATCCTTCCGGCGCTGCGTTCCGGCAGCGCTTCCGCAGTCGGTCACACGTTCGGTAATCGATGAAGACCTTCCTCTCCCTTGTTCCAGCAGGCAGCGAAGGTTGTAGCACTCTCCTCGCGATTCCGGCAGCACGACGGCGTGGTGTCGGAAGTAGAGGAGAGATCCCGCAGGGCTTCGCCTTAAGTCGGTGCGAGTATGGTGGAGCAAGAGAGGTGCCTTGGCGATCTAGGGTTTAGAAGCACCAAGGGGAGGGGTGTAGCCGGAGGCTAGGGTTTGGGTAAACCCTAGTCGGCGAATTGGGAGGAGGCCCTAGGCGGCGGCAGCAGCAGGTGGTGGCGCCAGAAGCTAGGGTTTTAGGTGTAGGGAGAGGGGGCGCCCTACCCCTCCTTATACAGGAGGGGAGAGGCGGTTTGGGGAGGAGGGAGTCCTCCTCCAACTCCTCCTCATGGACGGCGGGTGGTAGGGAGTGGGACTTCCTCCCCAAGCAGGTTTCCTACTCTCCCTCCACCAAGCAAACTTGAGATTTGACTTTTTCAAATTGGCGTTTGACTTTCAAACTTCGATTTGATTTCTTCTCTTTATTTTGCCTAGCCAAGTGACCTAGTACATGATGAAACCATTCCACATTGTCATGACACATCCATGTACCCTTCCCCTCTGGAGTGCCGGACCTTCCAGACCCTTCTAGAACATTCCTGGTGAAAACACCGGAATCATTCCCGAACTCCGAAACAGGACTTTCCTTATATGAATCTTATTCTCCGGACCATTCCGGATCTCCTCGTGATATCTCGGATCCCATCCGAGACTCCGAACAACATTCGGTATCTTACTCATCATTCCATAACTACTCAACAACATTGAATCCTTAAGTGTGTCTCCCTACGGTTCGTAAATTATGCGGACATGATCGAGACACTTCTCCGATCAATAACCAATAGAGGAATCTGGAAATTCATATGGCTCCCACATATTTTTACGATTACTTTGCGATCGAATGAACCACTTACATACGATACCAATTTCCCTTTGTCTCACGATAGTTTACTTATCCGAAGTTTTGATCATCGGTATCTTTGCATACCTAGTTCAACCTCGTTACCGATAAGTAATTTTTTTCTCGTTCTCGTGATATGTGATCCCTTGTGAGCCAGTCACATGCTTGCAAGCTAATTGGATAATATTCAACCGAGAGGACCCAAAGTATATATATCCGTCATATGGATGGACAAATCCCACTCTTGATCCATGTGCCTCAACCCATACTTTCCAAACACTCAATGCCACCTTTATAGACACCCAGTTACGGTGTGGTGTTTGATGTCATCAAAGCATCCTTCCGGTGATGGTGATTAACATGATCTCATGGTCGAAGGAATTAGGTTACTATGTATCAGAAAGCTTATAGCAAATGAACTATATTAAATGACTTGATCTTTATGCTACGCTTAACTATAGGAGTATGTCCATCACATCATTCTCCTAATGATATGACCCTGTTGTTAATAACATCTCTATGTTCATGATCAGGAAACCATGATCATATATTAACCAACAAGCTAGTTTAACAAGAGGCTTTACTAGGGACTCTTTTATGTTTACAAATCACACAAGTATTAATGTTTCCGGTTAATACAATTAAAGCATGATATGTAAACATTTATCATAAGCATGAAGATATGATAATAACCACTTTATTATTGCCACTTGGGCATATCTCTAACAGTCTCCCACTTGCACTAGAGTCAATAATCTAGTTTCAAACCTTTGTGTATTCAACACCTATGGCTTTCCGGTGTTGCATGTACACGATTGCTAGTGGTCAACTGATCTCCGGATCTGACACTTCCAGGTCCGTGTGTAATTGCATGTCTTTGCGTCTCTACGCATCACTCATTCTATAATGAGATGGCTTTGTATAAATTTGGTCCTTTGGTGAGACATTTAGTTCTTTGGGGTCAAAACATGTAGATAATATTGTCGTACAATATATCTTCATATTATTATCCCGCTGTGAACTACACCTAGTTTGATAACAAACTACTTGACTCAAATGCCCTCTTTAGCTGCTATAATAGCAGTCAAATACTTAGCCTTTTGTTGTAGTGTCTGTCACAATGTCTTAACTTTGGAACTCATCCAAATCCATTATGGAACTTAATTTCCATTATATTGTGCCACCCTTAGTTTAGATTGAGATAAACTTAATTTGTACTTTGTGACAAAACTAGTATCAATGTAGTACTATTACAATGAACTAACCATCTATTTGCCACTTCTACAAAATAATATACTCTTAGTTCTTCCAAAAGATCATAAGAATATTCTTACTATCGTCCAATGATCATCTTATGAATCATTCTGGTATATGCTCATAACATTTAGAGCATAGTACATATCTGGATTTGTACATATCACAGTATGATTGATATAAATACTCTTTGTGATTTCATACATCAAGTATCAATCTATACTTGAATCTTTGTTTCACTTACCAAGTGTCAATACACTTGAATATATCATCAATATTGAACTAATTCAATCCTTTCTGTGTGACACGAACAATTCTTGTAGTTTCTATATTGAACTCATTCAATATATCATCTATGTACTTTCGGCACAACCATATTAGCGTCTATTGATGCCAAATATTTGGGTTTTGCCTAAGTCTTTTATCGGTATGAAATTCTTAATATGTGTTAATAAAAGATACATCGTTTCGAATCAACAATATGTCTTCCACATAATGTATTAGAAACATGTCTTAGCGCTCCCACTTAATTTCTTGCAGATGCAAGCATCTTCATCGTCTCCGACGAATTTAAACTCCTTTAACAGTTTCATCATAGTGAAGATTCCAACTCCGCAATGCTTACTTCAACAATTAAAGTTTACATATGCTTTTAGCATCCTTTGAATTAACAAAACCCTATGGACCGTGTTATGCACATGTCCTAGGTAACAATTCTATTAGAAGAACTTGTTTTGCTTATTCAACTACCACATAACAAAATTATATGTAGTGGTTTCTACATCAATCCGTCTAGACTAAATATCGCTATGAAAGATCAAATCTTGTCATAGTCAACCTTTGAACATTGTTGTGAAGTCTTTCCCAACATGTCGACTATTTCATAGATGTGAAACATCCATGTCTATTTCTTTATAGATCCAAACACAATTGTAAGGTCTTACACCTTTCTCGAGGGTCCTTCAAGTTCAAAACTTGATTTCTCGTGTATGGAACTATCACGGATTTTATGGCTTCAAGCCATTTTATGGAGTTAGAGCCCATCATCGCTTCTTTGCATGTAGTCTGTTCATTATTCTCAAATGATTCAACCCTCAAATCTTGGTATTTGATTGTTTACTCGACCTACTTGGTTCAATAGAAACTTTGACCTCCGTAACCACAACCTTTGAGGCACGTGAACCATGAGCATTTTTGCTGCCTCCGGAACACTTTTCGGCGTTGCGCAACTTTGCACATATAGCTAAGTTTCTTTTAACCTTATCAAAGTTCTATTGTCCTCCCACTTATCTTTTCACGAAAAATTCCTTCTCAAAGAAACTTGACGTTCTAAGTGACAAACACTTTTGTCACCGATGTTATGGAGTAATACTTAACAGTTATTCGAAATAACATACAAAGACAGGTTCATCCGACTTTGGTTGCAAACATCTTTCTTATGCATAGCATACCAATGTTTAAGAAAGGACAACTTGGATTTTATCCCAAACCATAACTTTATATGGTGTCATTTCAATGGATTATGATGGAGCTCTTTTCAGTGGAAAAACGGTAGTCTCTAAAGCTTTTAATCTTTAAAATATAATGGCAGTTTTATGAATTACACCTTCAATCTTACCATGTCAAACAAGGTTTAATTACATATCTCGAACGCTCCATACACTTATGGTGTTTCGGGAAATGCAAATCCAGGGAACGATTCCTTAAATCTTAGGTATTATGCTAAACTTGTAACTCAAATATCTTCCTTTATGATCTTATCATAAACTAGTTATATTCTCGTTACAATGATTTTGCACTTCATCTTGAAAGTCTTTGAACTTTTCAAATGTTTCATACTTCATCCTTATTAAGTAAATATTCATATATTCACTTAAATTTTCGGAGAAATCATATGAAGTTGAAATCCATCGCTCTTGACTACACATAATGGACTTCATACAACAATATGTACAAGTTCCAATAAGCTAGTCATTCGTTCCCTTTTGGCCTTTGAACGAAGTTTTAATTATCTCTAGGAAAGTTTCACAAGCGTCATTTGATCAAAAATCAAAAGACTTCAAAATTCCATCCACATGGAGTTTCTTCATGTTTTCTTTCCAATATAATTTAAACGGCGATGTCACTTCCTAAGTGATCTTTCAATCAATTTGTCTTTCGACATTTTTAGCACTAGTTTTATGGATGTGATTTCTCCAACGAGATTTGTAAATCATCCATCTTTTATGGATTACGGCAATTATTTGAACAACCCTTTTGTTCTCATAATACCTGATAAAACAAATCTTGAAGGCAAGCTTTGATGTTTAACGAGCAACATAATAACCCTTCATTTGTTCTCGAAGAACATTATCACATATTCTTTTGCTAGTTACTTAGGCCATTGTAGTTCATGAATTGTGTTGTTTCGTATGACGATTCACACCAACAAATTCAGTATCAAATACTTAAGAACCACATTGTTTAATAAGCAAAGAATATAGCCGTAACATGTATATCATCTATATACTTAAGCTGAACAATTCTAGTCTTTTCTTTTCTGCCATATATTTATGAGATTCTCTTTCAGTATTTCCTTTTCTGTTTGAAAGAATCTATCAACATCAATAGTGGAGCCATATACATGACACATAGTACAAAGCATGTATAGTAAAATACCAATGTCTTTGGACTTGCACTTTCAAGTAGATCACCGTCATCAAATGTTTGGTGTTCTTTCAAATTCCTTTCTTTAGTAATCTCTTGGTGTAGTAAACATTTTACCTACATCAAATATTCACCCTTATCATGGAATTATTCATGATCAAGCTACTTTAGCTTATAACAGTGAATCGCGAGTATAATGTTGCTCTCCAAAACCTTTTGGAGGATTAGGACAACTAGTGTCTCCAACCTTTTGTAAATTCTCATCAAATATGAGAACATAAACTTTGCCATATTATACTCTATCATGTTGTAACCAAAACATCATTTCAGATATCACAATATCTTTCATACATGATGGTTTCTAAAACAACTCTTTCAACTCCTAGATTACCTTGATATTGAAACTGTCTTTCGAATATCAAGAATCATGGAGATAAACATGATACTCATATACTAACACTGGAATTGTTACTCTTGATTTAATACCAACTATTAAACTTCACGGAGTAATCGAAATTTACTGAAAGTTTGCAATGAGAATTTTAAACTTTAGATTAACACTTCAAAACAATACGATACCAGTTCGTAAAGTAACTAACCATATTTCTATAGTTCTATCATCTCAATTAAAACTAAGCGCAAGGTGGTAAACGGATGGTAATGACTACAACAACTATGAAAATTCACTTTGATTTAATTTCTGATAAATAGTGTTCAACTTTTAATCATATTGCTGTTGAACTCCCACTCAAAACAATATCCCTCATATTGTTTTAGTGATCACACGAACCAAGTCCACCACATCAAAACCGATCATCACGAGAATTGATGTAGCTTCAATGGCGAACAATCAACATGTTCATCATATCTACTATATGACTCATGCTTTACCTTTCGGTGATCCGTGTTCCGAGACCATGTCTGTATATGCTAGGCTCGTCAAGATCAAACCTTAGATTCCGCATAAGCAAATCTGGCTTGCTCACGTTGTATACACTCGCAGAATCTAACACACCCAATCATCACGTGATGCTTCGAAACAACGAGCTTTAGCAACGGTGCTTACTAAGGATGAACACTTTAAAACTTGAAATTGTGTGCTTGAGGGATCATCTTATAATGCTACCGTCGTGAACTAAGCAATACAAGATGCATAAAAGGATTAACATCACATGCAATTCATAATATGTGATATGACATGGCCTTTCTTCTTGTGCTTCCGATCTCCATCTTCAAGCACGAACATGATCTCCATCATCACCGGTGTGGCGTCAAGGTCAATGGCGCCGCTTCATGGTTATCGTCCACTAGCATCAACTATTACAACTTCTTTGAATAGACATGAAGGTCTTAACGGAATTTAAAAGACAACCATATGGCTCCTGCAGGTTGCCAACTTACAATAAGGAACATTGCATACATCATATATAATCACAATCATGGCCATATCACATCACAGCACACCCCAGCAAAACAAAGTTAGATGTCTCTAATTTTTTTTGCATGTTTTACGTGGTTTGGGGCTTTCAATAAGTGTCATTCTAACTTACGAACAAGAACCACAACATTGACACTAGTATTGTCAATCACCCGTTGTAAATTGAACCTTAACTATGTTGGGAGAAACAGGCACCCGCAAAGCCACTTATGCAATACAAGTTGCATGTCAAGCGTGGAGCAAGTCTCATGAACGATGTCATGTAAGGTTAGCCCGGACCGCTTCATCCCACCATCCCGCAAGATGCAAAATACACAAGAAGCAATCGACAACAAAAGCATCAACGCCCATAATGACCATTGTGTTCTACTCATGCAACAGATCTACATATAGACATGACTCTGATACCACTGTAGGGGTTTGTAGCATGGAAAACAAAAAAAATCTACCGCATGCAAACAAACAAGCCAAGATCTATCTACTAGATTGCAGCAACGAGTCGATAGAGGAACTCACCCTCGAAGATTCCAAAGCGGTTAACGAGAGCAGATTCTCGTGGGTGATGTAGTCGTACACTTGTCGATCTCAAGACCGCGTAGACGATCCTTTCAGCGCTGAGTTTCGGCAGCGCTTCCGCAGTCGGTCACACGTTCGGTACTCGATGAAGACCTTCCTCTCCCTTGTTCCAGCAGGCAGCGGAGGTTGTAGCACTCTCCTCGCGATTCCGGCAGCACGACGGCGTGGTGTCGGAAGTAGAGGAGAGATCCCGCAGGGCTTCGCCTTAAGCCGGTGCGAGTATGGTGGAGCAAGAGAGGTGCCTTGGCGATCTAGGGTTTATAAGCACCAAGGGAAGGGGTGTAGCCAGCGGCTAGGGTTTGGGTAAACCCTAGTCGGCGACTTGGGAGGAGGCCCTAGGCGGCGGCAGCAGCAGGTGGTGGCGCCAGAAGCTAGGGTTTTAGGTGTAGGGAGAGGGGACGCCCTACCCCTCCTTATATAGGAGAGGAGAGGCGGTTTGGGGAGGAGGGAGTCCTCCTCCAACTCCTCCTCATGGCCGGTGGGTGGCAGGGAGTGGGACTTCCTCCCCAAGCAGGTTTCCTACTCTCCCTCCACCAAGCAAACTTGAGATTTGACTTTTTCAAATTGGCGTTTGACTTTCAAACTTCGATTTGATTTCTTCTCTTTATTTTGCCCAGACAAGTGACCTAGTACATGATGCAACCATTCCACATTGTCATGACACATCCATGTACCCTTCCCCTCCGGAGTGTCGGACCTTCCAGACCCTTCTAGAACATTCCTGGTGAAAACACCGGAATCATTCCCGAACTCCGAAACAGGACTTTCCTTATATGAATCTTATTCTTCGGACCATTCCAGATCTCCTCGTGATATCCCGGATCCCATCCGAGACTCCGAATAACATTCGGTGTCTTACTCATCATTCCATAACTACTCAACAACATCGAATCCTTAAGTGTGTCTCCCTACGGTTCGTGAATTATGCGGACATGATCGAGACACTTCTCCGATCAATAACCAATAGAGGAATATGGAAATTCATATGGCTCCCACATATTTCTACGATTACTTTGCGATCGAATGAACCACTTATATACGATACCAATTTCCCTTTGTCTCACGATAGTTTACTTATCCGAGGTTTTGATCGTCGGTATCTCTGCATACCTAGTTCAACCTCGTTACCGATAAGTACTCTTTTCTCGTTCCCATGATATGTGATCCCTTGTGAGCCAGTCACATGCTTGCAAGCTAATTGGATGACATTCCACCGAGAGGGCCCAGAGTATATCTATCCGTCATATGGATGGACAAATCCCACTCTTGATCCATGTGCCTCAACCCATACTTTCCAAACACTCAATGCCATCTTTATAGCCACGCAGTTACGGTGTGGTGTTTGATGTCATCAAAGCATCCTTCCGGTGATGATGATTAACATGATCTCATGGTCGAAGGAATTAGGTTACTATGTATCAGAAAGCTTATAGCAAATGAACTATATTAAATGACTTGATCTTTATACTACGCTTAACTCTAGGAGTATGTCCATCACATCATTCTCCTAATGATATGACCCTGTTGTTAATAACATCTCTATGTTCATGATCAGGAAACCATGATCATATATTAACCAACAAGCTAGTTTAACAAGAGGCTTTACTAGGGACTCTTTTATATTTACAAATCACACAAGTATTAATGTTTCCGGTTAATACAATTAAAGCATGGTATGTAAACATTTATCATAAGCATGAAGATATGATAATAACCACTTTATTATTGCCTCTTGGGCATATCTCCAACATCTTTGCCATATCCTCCGCGCTGTGTGCCCTCGTTGAGGCGTTTCGCGAGGGCCGCTGGAACATCTTGTTCTGACGCTACCTTCGCGAGGCGGAAGCTGGGGACTTCCAGCAGCTACTTGGCTCTCTCCCGGTGTCCTTGTCTGGGACCCCAGATTTGGCCACGTGGCAGCTCCACCCCTCGGGGGAGTTCTCGGTGAGCTCGGCCTATCGCACCTTATTCCAGGGCCCGGAGCTGAGCTGGACGTCGCCCCTGTGGAAGGCCCCCCTGCCGCTTAGTATTCGCATCTTCGTGTGGCAACTCCTGCGTGATCGTCTCCCTTCGGGGATAGAGGTGGCCAAGCGTAACAGCCTGGGTGACGGCCTGCGTCCCCTATGTGGGACTCCGGAGTCGTGTGCCCACATTATGTTTTCTTGTTTGGCTGCTCGCGCCCTTTGGAGCTTTGTCCGAGAGGCGCAGGAGCTCGGGGAGGTCCTACAGACCCAGGCAAACAGGGCCGGAGGGGGGCACCGCCTCTTTTGGCTAGTGTTTGCGGTCATCTCGTGGACCCTTTGGAACGTGCGGAACAAGATGGTGATTGAGAAGGTCTTCCCTTCCCGTGTATCTGACCCTATTTTTTCCTTTCTTGCCTCCCTTCAGCAGTGGTCTCCCCTAGTGCGGCTACGTGACCGGACGACTTTCGACGACACTCTTCGGGCCTTGAGGACGGCGGAGCTCCCCCTCTCGGCTTCTGCTACACCCTCCCCGGCGGTGGCCTGAGTGTCCGCTTTGTCGTTCCGTTGTGGTTTTTAGTTTTTTATTGGGCGTGCTTGTGCTGTGGCCCCAACTGTCTGTCGTACCCTCTCTTTTTCGGTTTGGCTTCGGCCTTATTGGATGTTTTCTGAACTTTGTATGTGGATGTTGCTTTATTTATAAAGTGGGGCGAAAGCCTATTTCAAGATTAGTTTTCAGCTGTTCAACCGAACTGGGAATCCATCTACGCCTCGCTCTGCTCCCCATGCCCCTACCCAATAACTGGTATGTTCAGTTGTCCCTTATTAGAGATTTAGTGTTTCTAGTTTAATATACTTTATTAGTCCAAAATTAAGTGATCTAGATTTGTCTAGATTTACCTATATATAGACGAATTTAAGTGTATAGATACATACGAACTAGACAAGTTTTAAGTAACATTTTCCGACCGAATGAAGTATTCTTTTCACAGTTGTAGGTGTTCCAATGTTGCCTAGAAAACACAAGTCTAGTGCTGAGAAGAGAAACAGGAGAACTTTTAGTTTTTTTAGTCGTTGGATGACATTGTTTTAGTACTTACAATTATTTTTATACTATACAATCCAATTTAAGAATGTCTAGTTGGATTTTATCTCTTAATATTTTGCGAATAAAAATAGAAACATATAGGGCCATATATTTATATACAGTACATATATATTGCTTGGGCCCATGTGTTGGCTTCGCCTAGGGCTCTTTAAAACATAGAGCTGGCCCTCAAAGGAGGGCAATGTATTTATACTTTAACGCTCACTTTTATCTGTGACTCTATCATACGTAAAGGTAAACCGAAAGTGGGTTGCAATATTTTTATGTATCAGATTTCATGCGCTGGTCAGTAAAACCACTTGCGGCACCGTGGGAGGAAGGACTTGCTTCGTGGCGGCTAAGGGTGCACCGGGGACGGGCAACCCGGTGTAGGCTGAAACGTTTTCTTCTACTCTTTTTTTTAGGGTTTCTTTCTCTTCTACTCTTTGTTCTACTTATACGGTTCTAACATACACATCGGCTTCACTTTATACGTACGAAGTACATGTCCAACTAAGTGCGATGACAATGGAGCAACCATTGTATTCAAGCACGTACAGGGCTACATGAGTGACCCTCGATGCCAACACCTGTTCGGATCAACGAGTAGCGTGTGGATAACAAAATAGCTTGATTTTCTAACTACCATGGTGTGTTTCTTAGGCCATGTACGTACACCACTAGCCTGCTAGGCGTTTAAATCGTCGGTTGGTGTTATTAGAGTATAGGTCGGTTAGGGCATCGACCGTCTCTCTTCTCTCTATTTGGATTGTAACTCTATCTCTATTAGTCTTGGAGTCCAAGTCAGTTGTAATTTATATAAACAGCCCATCGTGGTTGAAATCAATACAAGTTATTATTCTCTCAAACTATCGTGGTATCAGACGCCTAGGTTTTTCACACCTAGGATGGCGCCTCCACCTGCGTCGTCAAGGCCGCCGCCGCCCCCAACTCAGCCCCTCTTCTCCATGGCCGAGTTCCGTGTCGCCGACGTTCCTACCTCCTCCTTTTCCTCCTCCACACCTACATCTACCCAACCACCACCTCTCCAAATTCCGATGATCTCTCTAGCCGACACCATCGCCGATGTCTCCCCCTTCATACCGATCTCGCTCGACCTCGGCGCCCATAACTACTACCACTGGCGCCACCTCTTCACCATCCACATTGGTCGTTGCGGCCTCCGTAATCATATAGATCCCTCCTACCCTCCACAGCATGCCGATCCCCGCTGGATCAAAGATGATCTCGCCATCATCCAGTGGATCTACACCCGCATCTCCACGGAGCTCTTTAACTTGGTCTCCTCCGATGACGCCACCGCCGCCGATCTATGGGACTCTCTCCATCAGTTGTTCCAGGACAACTCCGACGCGCGCATCAACGCGTTCAACACGGAGCTTCGCACGACCACCCAGGGAGATGCCCCGGTCATCGTCTTCTGTCAACGGATCAAGGCCATCGGCGACGAACTCCGTGAGCTTGGTGATCACGTCGACGACCGTACCCTCATCAACGCTCTCCTCGTCGGCCTCGGAGATCAGTTCGAGAAACAGCAGCCCTTCATCCCCATGCTAAAGCCCTACCCCACCTTCAAGGAGGTGCGTTCCCTTTTCCAGCAAGAAGAAAAGAATCAAGCTCGCAAGGCACAACGGGCGCCACACGTCTTCCACGCCACCGCTCCTGCCGCGGCAGGAAATCCACCCTCTGGGCTACCGTGGCAGCCGCCCGCACACCCGCCTCCTGTCGCGCCAGCTGCGGCCCCGACCCCGCCTCCTGGATGGCGCCTGAGCCCTAATTACAGGGGCAAGAACCCGACCTACAGGCCTCCCATGGCGCGCTCCTCCGGCCCTGCACCTGCTTCGTCATCGACTGCCTCTTCGTCGTTTGCGCCACCGTGCGGGTCTCCTCACGACCCTTGGACTGGCCTTGTGCAGGCTTGGTCGATGCCATGGTCGGCCCCGTCTCCATATGGCGCCCCTCCTGCATACACAGTTGCATGGAGTCCCGGTCTTCGTCTATCCACGGGCTCTCCCGGCCTCCTCGGCCCTCGGCCGCTGGCTCACGTCTACACCGCGACTGCTACACCACCATCCGGCGTGCCCTACTACCACATCCCGGGCTCCTACGGCACCATGCAAGCTCCGTACGCGTACAACCAGCTACCGCCCCTCCCCTACGTCAACATGCAAGCTCTCGGCTCCTCTGCTCCTCCCCTGCAGCCGAACTGGGACCAAGACGCCTTCATCAACACCATGAACAACTTCACACTAAATAACGAAGGAACGGATTGGATTTTCGATTCCGGTACATCCTCGCATATGTCTTCAAATATGAATTTGCTGTCAGCTTGTTTCCCCTCTCCCTTTTCCACAATCACTATTGGCGATGGCTCCACAGTTCCTGTATCTTGCGCCGGAAATTCTCACATCTCTTCATCTTATGCTAATTTTCTTCTACGTGATATTATTGTTGTTCCTTCCCTAATCAAAAATCTTATTTCTGTTCGATAATTCTGTATTGACAACAAAGTTATTCTGGCTTTTGACCCTTTTGGTTTGTCTATGAAGGATCTGAAAACGGGAGAGGTTCTCGCTCGGTACAATATCACGGGCGATCTTTATCCACTTCATGGCGCACTCATATCCACCCCTGCGCCATGCTTGCATCTGTTGATTTATGGCATCGTCGTCTAGGGCACCCAAATAAAACTACTCTGTCGTCTTTGCTTTAAGATTTTTGTATACCTAGCTCTAGTTCCTCTCACAATCCCTCTTTTTGTAATGTCTATCAATGCGGCAAACATGTTAGATTACCTTTTGGCACCTCAACTACTATTAGTACCTTTCCATTTGTGCTTCTTCATTGTGATTTATGGACATCTTCAGTCCCTAGTGTTTCTGGTTATAAATATTATCTTGTGATCCTGGATGACTACTCTCACTATATTTGGACTTTTTCTCTTCGTGCAAAATCCGATGTGCATACAATTTTCATAAATTTTCGGAAGTATGTTCTTACTCACTTTGGCTTGCCTATTCGATTTATTCAGTGTGATAATGAACGAGAATTTGGCAACACTACAAACCGCAGTTTCTTTCTTTCTCAAGGAATCCTTCTTCGTTTCTCTTGTCCTTATACTTCTCCCCAAAACGGTAAAGCCGAACGTTCTCTTCGTTCTATAAATGACATTCTACGCACTTTACTTTTGCAAGCCTCTCTTGTTGGAGATATGCCCTAGAGGCAATAATAAATGTAGTTATTATTATATCTTTGTGTTTATGATAAATGTTTACATTCATGCTATAATAGTATTAACAAGGAAACATTGATACTTGTGTGATTTGTAAACTTAATTTGAAGTCCCTAGTATAGCCTCTATACATCACTAGCTTGTTGGTTGATAAATGATTGTGGTTTCCCTATCATGAACATTGAGATGTTATCAACAACAAGATCATATCGTTAGGAGAATGATATGGTGGACATACTCCTATAGATAAGCATAGCATAAAGATCAAGTCATTTCAATAGTTCAATTGCTATATGCTTTCTGATACATAGTAACCTAATTCCTTCGACCATGAGATCATGCATATCACCTTTGCCGGATGGATGCTTTGATGACATCAAACACCACACCGTAACTGGGTGGCTATAAAGGTGGCATTGAGTGTTCGGAAAGTATTGGTTGAAACACATGGATCAAGAGTGGGATTTGTCCATCCATATGACGGATAGATATACTCTGGGCCCTCTCGGTGGAATGTCATCCAATTAGCTTGCAAGCATGTGACTGGCTCACAAGGTATCACATATCACGGGAACGAGAAAAGAGTACTTATCGGTAACGAGGTTGAACTAGGTATGCAGAGATACCGACGATCATAACCTCGGATAAGTAAACTATCGTGAGACAAAGGGAAATTGGTATCGTATGTAAGTGGTTCATTAGATCGCAAGTAATCGTAGAAATATGTGGTAGCCATATGAATTTCCAGATTCCTCTATTGGTTATTGTTCGGAGAAGTGTCTCGATCATGTCCGCATAATTCACGAACCGTAGGGAGACACACTTAAGGATTCGACGCTGTTTGAGTAGTTATGGAATGAATGAGAAAGAGACCGAATGTTGTTCGGAGTCTCGGATGGGATCCAGGATATCACGAGGAGATCCGGAATGGTCCGGAGAATAAGATTCATATAAGGAAAGTCCCGTTTCGGAGTTGGGGAATGATTCCGGTGTTTTCATCA